>CAKJTW010000042.1:7305000-12985000 GCA_917880005.1 Nanger dama | reverse complement strand
GAAAACATACATGCATTGCTATGCTCATGGGAGCACTACAAGAGCCGTGACCTGGAAACACACCTAAACGTTCATCAACAAATGTATGGATACAGAAGAAGATGTGGTACACATATACAGTGGGGTATTACTCAGGCAGCAAAAGAAGGAAATGATGCTCTATGCGGCTACGTGGATAGACCTAGAGGTGATCACACTAAGCAAATGAAGTCAGAAAGAGAAAGGCAAATACCGTATGATATCACTTACATGTGGAATCTAAAATATGATACAAATCAACCTATCTATGAAACCAAAAGAGACTCACAGACACACAGAACAGCCTTGCGGTTGCCAAGGTGAGGGTGGCTGGGAGGGGATGGACTGGGAGTTTGGGATTCACAGAGGCAGAGCATTATATATAAGATGAGTAAACAATGAGATCCTACAGGGAATTATATTCACGATCCTGTGATAAGCCATAATGAAGAAGAATATATATATACACACACATATGTGTGTGTGTTCATACATACATACACACATACATATATACATACACACATACATACATACATAAATACATATATATATATTTGCTGTACAGAAGAAATCATAGCATTGCACATCAACTACATTTCAATAAAATTAAAAGCAGATAATGATACTAGAATTTTCCAGGCATGGAGGGTGGGTAGGCATTCCAGGAAAAGGGGACTGCAGCTGCAAAGATGGGACCCTGAGCAAAGACATCAGGGTGACGTGAGGATCAGGAGAGTCAGCATGCAAAATATTAATCTGAGTTGGGTGTAAAACAGATTCCCAGTTCCCACTTTCAAAGGAACTGAGTAGGCTGGCGGTGGGGCCCAGGAGTCAGCATTCTCTCCACGGCCTTCCCGTGGCTGCAGAGCTGCAGCGCGGCAGACACCTCTGACTCACCTTCACGGCCATACCGTCTGTTTCCACTGTCAACATGTTTGCTGTCAGCTTTCGGTAATTGAAGCTTATCATCTTTAAATGGTTTCCTTCTATTCCTATTTTTCTTCATTTTTATTTGAAGTGACTGACGAATTACATGGAATACTTTTTGAGTATCTCTTGATATCATCATTTCAAATTCCTCTTTAAATGTATTGAGGCAATGATATTTGATTTGCGACAGCCTCTGGTGTGAAAAGGTGTATGCATTTCAGAAAAAGGAGGCAGTTTCTTATTTTGTCTGAAAGCCTACTAAAGGCGAGGCATTTTCCAATGTCTCACTGAATCCTTGCAAGATATCTGTAAGGAATGCATTTTTAAAACATGTTATTTTTATATAGGAATACAGCTGATTAACAATGTTGTGTTAAGTTCATTCTCTACATCTGTGAGTCTGTTTCTGATTTGTAAATAAGTTTTAAGGAATGCACTGTTAATTCCTACTTTATAAATTAGGAAACAGACTTTAAAAAAGTTGCCTTAAAGCCACAGAAGCAAGAAACAGACAGGGTCTGGAGTCAGCTAAAAACTGTTACCTTTTTTGGTTTGTTTGTTTAAGAACAGATCATCTCCCTGTTGACTTTAGCTGTTATGTCTTTTAATCTCATCTTGTTCATTCATTCCACAGACATTTACTGGGGGTTCACTGTGAGTGTCAGGGCACCATGGGAAACACGCTAATGAAAACGAAGCATCCTTAAGACACATTTGCTCCTGCCCATGATAACACAGCGACTGCAGTCAGAGCTGGAGAAAAGGGACATTCCTGTGGGTAGAAAGAATCAGACACATCTTCCTCTGAGAGCTGATGTTTGATCTGGACCTTGAAGAAAAAAGGTAGGATTTAAAGTGGGAACCTGCTGTATAGCACAGAGAGCTCAGCTCTGTGCTCTGTGATGACCTAGGTGGTTGGGATGGGTGTGGGTGGGAGGGAGGCTCAAGAGGGAGGAGATATATGTACATTTAGAGCTGATTCACGTTGTTGTATAACATTACAGCCCAATCAAAATAAATAAATAAATACACAGGCTGGAATTGGGAGAAAGCGAAAGGACGTGAAAAGTCCAAGAGTGTCTGCACACAGAGACCAACCCAGGAGGCACCCTCCTCTGTGATACTCAAACAAGGAGAAGTGAAACAGTTAAGTGCTCTCTGTCAGAACGGCTGGTAAATACCTTAGTGCCTTTTCAACAACGACTACACTAAAACGTCTCTGTTCAAAACAATTACTGTGCCCATCACATGCCTTGAGGTAAATTAACCCGTGAACACATGCTGACTCAATATCGTTTTAAAAAGCAAATGCTGTGTTACAACAGAAAGACAAAAAGGAATTTGAGAGAAGCATTTCTGTTAGCTCAGGATGTGAGGAATAATAGCCGCTATCTATAAAATACCTACTTTGTATCAGTCATTCTACAGCTAACGCTTGTTCATTATGCCTCGTGAAAATGCTGGCAAGTTGCTATTACCATTTTGCAGATGAAGAAACTGAGGCTCAGAGCGGTTCCATGATAGCTTAAGGTCTGAACAATTGGACAGAAGAGGCAGACCTAAATTGTGATCTAAGTCTGACACCAAAAACCCACATTATTTTTGCTTTTAAACTGTGTACCAGGCAGTGAAGGACTCCACTCTAGATTCTTTTGCCCCTAGATCCCAAAGTGCCTTCTATCTCTAGCTCTGTTTACCTGGGACATTAACTTCCTTTTGGTCACCTCTTACTCTAACCCCTCAACTACCACTGATCTGGCAGCCCAGCACTCTCAGCTCTGACCACACGGGAAGTCCCCTGACAGCAAAGTCAGGATTGCCTCAAGGGCCTCCTTGCCAGCCAGGAACAGGTGCCACTTCTTATCCTGAGCAAGGCACTACTGTGCCTGCCTAGACTGAGGATGTATAGGCAGAAAAACCTGCACTCAAATCCTAGCCCTCCCACAGCCTGGCCAAGGGCCCTCCAAGCACACAGTCCAGGCAGGTGCCCTGAAGTCTTAAATGAGAAGGATGGGCAGGGCTTGGGGGTATGGGCTCCTGGATTCAGACCCAAGCTCTGCCACATCCCGGCTGTGTGTATACACAAGTCCTCAAACCTCAGTCTCAATGTCTAAATAGACTCATCACATTAACTGTACCTCACAGGCTTTCCCTGAACATTACATGAACCCCACACATCACACCAGCTAAAAAACAACAAAAAACAACATAGCCACCAGTCTCCTTCTAGGCTGGTCCAGCTGCCATGCAAGGGTGCAACACATTATGTATGTATGTGTGTGTGTGTGTGTGTGTGCGTCGCGCGCGCACACGTGTGTGTGTGTTAGTTGCTCAGTCGTGTCTGACTCTTTGCAATCCCATGGACTGTAGCCTACCAGGTTCCCTGTCCATGGAATTCTCCAGGCAAGAATACTGGAGTGGGTAGCCATTCCCTTCTCTAGGAGATCTTCTCGACCCAGGTATCGAACCTAGGTCTCTTGCATTGCAGATGGATTCTTTACTGTCTGAGCCACCATTGTATATCATAGAAGCTCATAAAATAGGATGAATCTTGAACCACATTCTCTCCCTATCTCAAAAGCAGGGATAGGAAGCCTATGGCCCTCAGGACAAATCTGGCCCACCCTCTGAATCTTCTAAGTAAAATTTTATTAGAACACATTCCTGCTTATATATTTACATACTCTATGGTTATTTTCATGTTACAGCATCAGAGTTGAGCAGATGCAACAGAGAGTCCATAAAGCAAAAAATATTTACTACTGATTCCTTATTCAAAAAGTTTATGGACCCTTGATCCTGTGTATGGGACCTTTCAATGCGGGAGAGACATTGAGGGCCTCTTGGCTTTGAAAACACATTCCTCTGTTCCTCTCCCACTCACACTTTAATTCTCTTTCTACAGTTTATCTATTTTTCACCTTACCTCTCTTGGCCATCACATAACACCTATACTGCTTTTCTTATATATGGTGTTTTTTTCTGTCTCCCCCATTAAAACTCTTCATGTGGGCAGGGATTTTTGTTTGTTGAGCTAACTCTTACATTCCAGAACCTTGACCAGTGCCTGACATGTAAGTGGGAACTTCACAAAAACTTAGGGATTGAATATGAGTTTCACTGTTGAGCCAAAGTATGTTGGAGGCTTTCTCTTTCAGTGGATGATTCTGAAGCTTTTAGAGGGATGGGGTGACTCCATAACCTCTGCGAAGAAAGTATTATTTTTCCTGTTTTATAGATGAGATAACTGAGACTGGGTAAGGCAGTGCTTCTCAAACTTAAAGGTGCACGTGAATGAACTAGGGATCTTGTTGCAATGCAGGTTCTAGTTCAGAAGACCTGAGGTGGGAATGTAAGTGCTGCACCTCAATTTTCGCTTGCTTGTTTTAGGCTGCGCTGGGCGGGACCTTAGTTCCCTGACTGGGGATGGAACCTGTGCGTCCTTCTTTGGGAGTGAGGAGTCCCCATCGCTGGCTGCCAGGAAGTCCCAGGTGCCGTGCTTCTAACAAGCTCCTGCGTGATGCAGGTCTGTGGGCCCACAATTTGAACAGAGACAGTTTAAAGCACCCACACCGGGTCTCTGACTAAGACGTGGCTGAATGGAATTTTGAATCTGGAGACCATGGGGGTCCATCATTTCTGTTCTGTTCACCCTTCACCATCTACATGCATCCCTCAATCCTTTGGTTTCACAAGACGGTTCACACACACCCTCCTCTGCTCCCTGTCGCCACTTAGCCTCCAGATACTCCTTTTCTCTGGGTACCCCACCTCCAACATCTTCAGCCACTCCATTCTGCACAGGCTCTCTTCTCTACATATACATTCCAGGACTTTCTGGCCCTTCAACTGGCCAGTCTCATGCCAGCTCAGGAATGAGCTAAGCAATGTTTCTCCTCTCTTTCAGGGCCCAGTGGTTAAGAAGTTATCCTCCTCATGGGCCCTAGGCAGGCTGGCTTCTTCCCTCAAGGCGACCCCAGGACCTGCACACATGGCTTCTGCTGGTCGTGGGCCATCCCGAGCCTTCCACTTCCATCTCTCTGCAGCACCTGCTACTGTCAAGTCTTCCTTCTGCAGTGGACTTCACTTGGTTCTCTGTGGTTCTCCTCTTACCTTTCTGTCTGCTTTGCCAGTTCTCCTCCGCCTCTAAATCTTTATGCCCCATTCCTTAGCTGGCATGAGTGTCACACCCGAGGATCTGTCACTGAGAACTCCAAGTCTGCACTGATTCAAAGACCCTTGCTTATCATTGCAACTTGAAGTACAAGTACTTGTGTATCTTCTTCTATACCTCCATACCATTCGTGTTTGATTTCATCACAGGGCCCAGCACAGAGAATGGTACAAAGTGGGCCTCCAGACAGTGCTATGTACATTGGCTAACAGACTGAGGGGGCAAGTCGCCCAGAAGACACTGCATGCCTATGCCTGATGTAAGCACATTGATCTTGTAAGAATCTCTAGAAGACCAGAGGCACCATCAGGGGCCACCACTTCAGCCCTGACTCCTTATGGTTTCTGAAAGGGGAAACAAAAGGAAACTTACATTGCAGGAGTGTCAATTTATTTGCAAGGCACTTTACAAAATTCCTCATTCCCTACAAGCTAGGCACCATTATCCCTATTTTAGAGTTAAGAGGAAAGAGGCTGAAAAAGTTCAGAAAACTTGCTAAAGGCTATGTAACTGGTGAATGACAGAGATGTAACTTGAACCCAGAACCCTGACGTCTTCCATGACGGCAACAAGGCCCGATATTGTCTCATACCTCTGTGTCTTTGCACATACTGCTTTCCCTGCTGGGAATTCTTATTTCTTCAGCCCTAGATAAACCCATCTCTAAAAGCACTGATAACTATCCCCTGCCCACTAAAAAAAATCAGTCACACAACTAAGTGTCCCCATACCACAGTACATACACCTTGTAGGTACCTCTCAGCTGAGCTATCAGGCATTTAATGTTGGGCTAGTCTCTCTGACAGGTTTGCACGTGAGGGTAGGGCTCAAAGTCCTGGCCATCTCTCCATCCACAGCGTCTGGGTCATAATGTACATGTTCAATGCATGTTTCTCAGATGCATGAATGAACAAATGAGGCAGGCTCTCTGGTACTTTTGGTGCTGGTGGCTGGGGTTCACTGGTTCCTATATAATATCAGGGTGGTGATCCCAGAATCTCATTTGCTCACTGCATGGACCTATTGATCAGGGACCCAAATACTGAGCAGAGAGATGAGGAGCTGGCTCCCTCCTCATCTGTGAAGGTTTCAGCAGATGATCACCAACAGATATGGTCTCTCTCACAAGGCTGGGCTTGCCAGAGGTGGAGCAAGACATGGAACGATGGAAAATATACTTTACAAGGAGTGAGGCATTCTGAGTTTTAATCCCTCTCTCTTGATGACTGGATGTGTGATTTCATGTACTTCACATACTCCTCTGGACCTGAATTTTCAAATATGGAAAATGCCTATTAGAAATGTGAGACTAATTCAGTGGTTTTCTAACTCTTCATTACCAAGGATCTATTTATGGAATTTTTCTCCTTTACCCTCACATTGTGAAAATGTCTGGTTGAGTAATAAGAAAAACCATAAAAATAAAATTGTTGTAGACAATCAACCATCTATAACTACCAGCAAAATGCACTGACAACATGATGTAACTGATGATAAACACTAGACTGAGATAATTCTAGCCCCAAAGAAAGACCTTGGATGTTTCTGTCACCTGTGAAGCTGGTTCTAGATAAAGCCAGGATTCCCTGTAGACTTCCTGAAATAGTGGAAATAGCCAATGAATTTCTTTCTAATCTTTCAGCCCTTAGGGCTATACGTTTCCCAAGCAGACATAACTGGGCTTTGAAGTTGCTGAGATCAGTGGTTCTGTTCTGTGTGTGCAAATCCTACAGGAGGATCAGGTTTTCTTCTTGTTGGAATTGGAGGATTTCTAACTAGAGAATTATACTGACAAAGGAGAAACAGCCCTTCACGGCTCCAGAAACAGAAAGGGTGGGTGGGGGGTGGGATCCAAGATGGAGGAAACAGAACAGACATGAACAGTGACAGTGCATTTTCAAATGGAAAACATCTAGGCAAAATCAAAATGCTGAGGCTACAGATGACTTAGACAGAAGTGAGTATGAGAAACCAACAGACACTTGGTTGGTGCAGGAAATGCATGCTACAGGTTGCCTTACAGGGCACAAAGCAAAGTCACCCCAGGTCGGTACTTACAAGTAATAGGAGTAGGAATAAGCATTTCTTCTATATATTGATGGGCAGTCAGATGAAGGAAATGTCCAAAAGTGGGGGAAAAGAAAAGACAAACAAACAAGAATTAGATTTATAAGAAATCTTGGTTCTTAGAAATGCACATAGTATTACTCCCTAAGCTCAAGGAGACGCAAGTTTCTCAACTAGTCAGCGTCCTTGAGAATCAGACACTTGCAGTGGTAGAAGAAATGAAGGAGACCTCTCCTGTGATGGAGAAACTCACTATTCATGCAGAGGAAGCCAGATCGCATTGGGCCATTTTAATGGTTTGAAAATTCTTATGGTTACTAAAACTAGTTTCCTGGTAATTATGATGTTTTGGTCTTAAGTTAGATTTCTGTGGCCTTCTAGAACAAGTTTATGACAGTGCTCCTAAGATCTAAGGAAAAAAATAATGACTTCTCTGTTAAGGTTAAACCACATCAGAATCTATGCAGTAAGATCACACCAAAAGCAAGGAAAGTGTGTAGCCAGCATCTAAGATGGCTGCCCAGTGATCCAGACTTCCCAACACTCATGTCCAAGTGCAGTGCCTTCCACATGGAATCAGGGTTGGCCTTAGGTGACCAATAGAATGTAGCAGGAGTTACATTCTGGGACTTTCTAGCACAGGACAAATAGAGCTTTGTGGCTCTGTCTGAGTCTTTGGAACTTTCACTTGGAGGCCTGAGCCTGCATGTAAAAAGGCTAAGTATCCCAAGCTTGCTGTGGTCAGAAGAGGCCATGTGGAGAAACCACACGCAGAGCCCTAAGACTGTATGAACAGAGAGAGGCTTCCAGCCAACCCCCAGCCAACTGGATTCTACCAACTAAGACCCTGGATATCATAGAACAGGAACAAGTCATTCCCTGTAAACCCTAGTCAAAGTACGGATTTATTAGAAAAATCACTAAATTTCATGGCTTATTTTTTTAAGCCACTAAATTTTGGGAAGTACTGTGTTACATTACTGGTAGAAAACTGGAAGAGCATTTAAATTTCATCATGAAAGAGCACGGCATTAAAGGAGAAGAATTGCAAACATCAGTTTGAATAGACTACAACTTGAATAAACTCTCTGCACCTTCCTTTTATTATCTGATTCTTAGGTGAGTTGAACTAAATCACGAATTTTCAAATAACACATTCTCAGGATTCTGCAGACTCATTGTAATGAGGGAGTGTGTGGGGTTACTGAACAGGTAGGGCTGCTGGCCCTCTGCCAGCCACCAAAGGCAGAGCTTCTCCATTTTAATCTATTTCATAAATTGGCATGTCACTTAAGGTTTCACATGACTAAAAACAGATTCCACTCTCCAAAAGAATGGCTGAAAAATCACTGCCTGCCGTCTTTCTCTGATGTCTCTTCTAGCTCTTGGCTTGTGAACAATTTAAAAAAAAAAAAGGAAAACTCAAGTAAGTCTGTGATATTCCCTTTGTTATAACTTTTCTTGTTCTGTAGGAAAATAAATAGGAACACTTTTCTTTTACTGACTTAATTATACTGACAATAACTAATACATTTGTGGACTGAGAAAACTTGCTGAATAATTCAGGTCCTCAAAGACTCATCTAAGCAGGCAAGAATAATTTGCTCCCATCTTGAGTTCTGTGGTTAATTCCAACTGCTATCCAGTTCTGTTGACACAGAAAGATGTGGTCTTTACATCCACAGGGTGGGAACATGACCTCAGAGCCCCAAGTTTCCCCCTCTTAAGTAGGAGCTGGCCAAAGCCCCCAAGGTAAGCCCACCTCTAGGCTTTCTCTCATTTGTCAGGAGAGCCAAATTTTATAGGTCCAGAAGCAAAGTGACATCTGAATGCCAAGACACCTTGGCAGAAGGGAAGCTCTGAGCCTCCTTGGGAGGCTGAACTGGGGAAACCACAGCCAGCAAGTCTGGTCACTCATAAAACTGTTGAATATCTTTGGCCAAATGAACAGTGGCCCCAGATGGGAGAAAGGGGTGAAGAACTTCCAACGATGGGTGGGATCTAGAACAGCCCACACAAGCCATCCAGTCCCCTCTACCAACCATGTGCTGTGTTGTGCTAAGTCACTTAAGTCGCTTCTGATTCTTTGAGACCCCATGGACAGTAGCCTGCACGGATCCTCTGTCCATGGGATTCTCTAGGCAAAAATACTAGAGTGGGTTGCCATTTCCTCCTCCAGGGGATCTTCCCAACCTAGGGACTGAACCCAAGTCTCTTGTATCTCCTGAACTGGCAGGCGGGTTCTTTACCAATGGTGCCACCTAGGAAGCCCGTATAATACACGGTGGCATTCTTCTTCTTCCCTGGGGCCTCTGTGGACCAGAGCCTGGGAATATGATTCCTCGGGGGCAGAGAGTTCAGGCTCCATTGGATAAAGACTCGCAGATGTCTCTGTTCTCTATATTGTCAAGAACACTGGACTGAGAATGGAGAGGCTAGTGTTCCGATCTGTTCATTTGCATGCTATGAGGTTACCCCTCACTAGATCTAATATTTTGTGTATTTTGGGACCAGCAGCAAGGCCTCCATCCTGAGCCAGGATTTTTTTACCGTCAGCAGCTCCATGCTTCACTCTTGGGTCTCAACATTCACGACCTCTGGCGGTCTGCTCTCAACCTTTAGGATTCCCCTCTGCCTGGCCACCTCCTCATAACAACATGCTTCCTCGCCCTTTGATTCACCTCTTCCAAGTGGCTGAGTTATCCTGGATGTCACCAAAAGCCACTGCGATCCCTGATCAAGCTTCAAGGCAACCCCAGAATGATAGTAACTGGCAAGTGTCGATTAATTGAATTTGTTTTCCAAATCAATTGCAGGGTCTTCCAGGGCAAGGATTATAGTTCTTTACTCTGTGATCATAACAGAGTGTACATGTGTCCTTTCCCTCAGGCTTGAAGAAGATTTACTGAAGGTCTAAATTTACAAGGATACAGTGATATTGCAAATAACAGATTGCCTGAGACCAAAGATTCTGAGCAGGAAGACAGCTATGCCTAGAAAAAAGCCCCAAACTTTATAAATCACACACTGCAGAATCTTTTCAGCTGGCTGACAAGAATGACTTGAGGCATAGCTTCCCCTTGTTTCATACTATTTAAACAAGACTAAGTTGTCTACTTAACCATCCATTTAACCATCTACCTGTCCATCCATGTCTCAAACCCACCCATTCACTCTTCCATCCATCCATCCATCCGCCTCCATCCACCCATCCTTCCACCCATCTATCCACCGCCTCAAAAGTCTGTACATCTATTTATCCATTTAGATCATAACTCCACACGCTCATCTGTTCATCCATGTACTCATCTACTCATTCACCCAACAATCCATCCATCATTCCACCAGTAATTCAGCTAAAACTTTTAAGGGCCTATTAAATGACTGTCTCCGCCAACTACCAGAGATAGAAAGACAAATGCCATCTTAATCCAGCCAGTATATCTGATGGGAGAGTCAGGCAAGAAATACAGTTTAAATGATAATTAATAGCTGCCACTTAAATAGCAGGAGTTCACTTATGTGGCAGGTGCTGTTCTCAGTACCTTATGTGAATTATTTTATTTAATCCTCATTAGAAGTATTATTATCTCTATTTTACAGGTGAGGAAAGTGAAGCTCAGAGAGGTTAAGTTTACATAGTTGGAAATGGCAATCCATTCCAGTATTCTTGCCTGGAAAATTCCATGGACAGCAGAGCCTGGCAGGCCACAGTCCATGGGTCACAAGAGTCACATATGACTTAGAGAATAAACCACCACTACCACCAACACCAAGCAACATGACGAGGATCAGAATCTAAGAAATCTAACTTTAAGAACCTTTTATGAGGAAAAAGTGAAAACAGTGTCAGACTTTATTTTTGGGCTCCAGAATCAGTGCAGATGGTGACTGCAGCCATGAAATTAAAAGACACTTACTCCTTGGAAGAAAAGTTATGACCAACCTAGATAGTATATTCAAAAGCAGAGACATTATTTTGCCGACTAAGGTCCGTCTAGTCAAGGCTATGGTTTTTCCTGTGGTCATGTATGGATGTGAGAGTTGGACTGTGAAGAAGGCTGAGCACCAAAGAATTGATGCTTTTGAACTGTGGTGTTGGAGAAGACTCTTGAGAGTCCCTTGGACTGAAAGGAGATCCAACCAGTCCATTCTGAAGGAGATCAACCCTGGGATTTCTTTGGAAGGAATGATGCTAAAGCTGAAACTCCAGTACTTTGGCCACCTCATGCGAAGAGTTGACTCACTGGAAAAGACTCTGATGCTGGGAGGGACTGAAGACAGGAGGAGACGGGGATGACAGAGGATGAGATAGCTGGATGGCATCACTGACTCGATGGACGTGAATCTGAGTGAACTCCAGGAGTTGGTGATGGACAGGGAGGCCTGGTGTGCTGCGATTCATGGGGTCGCAAAGAGTCGGAGATGACTGAGCGACTGAACTGAACTGATGCTATTATCATCTGGAGTGATACATAATATGAGGCAGTAACACAAGGAGCTGTGGGACCATATTTGGGGGTAACAGGTAGAGAGGGGAAAGGTAATTTGGCCTAAAGTCTGTGATGCCTCAGTTGTAAAGTCAAGGAACACCCAGATGGAGTAGGAGGGAGGGTACTTCCAGGCTGCTGAATATGTGTCTACAGAATGTGTGGGTGGTTGGTTATCAAGGTGGAAACGTCAAGATGTTGGCAGGTATATTTAAAATGAATAAACAAAAAGGACCTACTGTACAGCACATGGAAGTCTACTCAATGTTATGTGCCAGCCTGGATGAGAGCAGGGGTAGGGGGTTGGGGGATAAGGGCTGTATATGTATGACTGAGTTCCTTTGCTGTTAGCCTGAAACTATCACAATTTTGTAAATCGGCTATGCTCAAATACAAAATAAAAAGCTTAAAGTTTGGGGGAAACAAAAAGATGCCGGCAGGGCCTAGTTCCCAAAGAACTTAAGTTGCTTACCCTTAATACCATAGGTCATAGGAAGAAGCCAAAGGACCAAGTGGCCAAATATTTTTCTAGATGGACGATTCTGGCAGGAGTCTGAGAAAACAGTTGGAGGAGAGAGGGATTGGGGTCATGAAAGCTGCTCTAAGAGTCTAAGCAAGAGACGCTGGGGGCAGGTCTGAGGACGGAAAAGAGGTGAATGTGAAAGGTGGCTAAAACACAAAAGAAACAAGTGATTAAATGTGAGCATTTTAAGACTTCCAAGGTGGGTGGCTCAGATGATAAAGAATCCGTCTGTGAGGCAGAAGACTCGGATTCCATCCCTGGGTTGGGAAGATCCCCTAAAGAAGGCAACCCACTCTAGTACTCTTGCCTAGAGAATCCAATGGACAAAGGAGCCTGGAGGGCTACAGTCCATGGGGTCTGCAAAGAGCTGGACATGACTGATGTCCAACTGATCAAATTGCCAACATCCGCTGGATCATCAAAAAAGCAAGAGAGTTCCAGAAAAACATCTATTTCTGCTTTATCGACTCTGCCAAAGCCTTTGACTGTGTGGATCACAATAAATTGTGGAAAATTCTGAAAGAGATAGGAATACCAGACCACCTGACCTGCCTCTTGAGAAATCTGTATGCAGGTCAGGAATCAACAGTTAGAACTGGACATGGAACAACAGACTGGTTCCAAATAGGAACAGGAGTCCGTCAAGGCTGTATATTGTCACCCTGCTTATTTAACTTATATGCAGAGTACATCATGAGAAACACTGGACTGGAAGAAACACAAGCTGGAATCAAGATTGCCAGGAGAAATATCAATAACCTCAGATATGCAGATGACACCACCCTTATGGCAGAAAGTGAAGAGGAGCTAAAAAGCCTCTTGATGAAAGTGAAAGAGGAGAGCGAAAAAGTTGGCTTAAAGCTCAACATTCAGAAAACGAAGATCATGGCATCGAGTCCCATCACTTTATGGGAAATAGATGGGGAAACAGTGTCAGACTTTTTGGGGGGCTCCAAAATCACTGCAGATGGTGATTGCAGCCATGAAATTAGAAGATACTTACTCCTTGGAAGAAAAGTTATGACCAACCTAGACAATATATTCAAAAGCAAAGACATTACTTTGCCGACTAAGGTCCATCTAGTCAAGGCTATGGTTTTTTCTGTGGTCATGTATGGATGTGAGAGTTGGACTATGAAGAAGGCTGAGTACTGAAGAATTGATGCTTTTGAACTGTGGTGTTGGAGAAGACTCTTGAGAGTCCCTTGGACTGCAAGGAGATCCAACCAGTCCATTCTGAAGGAGATCAACCCTGGGATTTCTTTGGAAGGAATGATGCTAAAGCTGAAGCTCCAGTACTTTGGCCATCTCATGTGAAGAGCTGACTCATTGGAAAAGACTCTGATGCTGGGAGGGAATGGGGGCAGGAGGAGAAGGGGACAACCAAGGATGAGATGGCTGGATGGCATCACGGACTCGATGGACGTGAGTCTGAGTGAACTCCGAGAGATAGTAATGAACAGGGAGGCCTGGCGTGCTACGATTCATTGGGTCGCAAATAGTCAGACATGACTGAGCGACTGCACTGAACTGAGCAACTGATGCTTTTGCTTTTCGAGGTTCTAGCTTGAATGGCTACCCAAGTGAGTGCAAACAGAAGAAGGACTAACTTCCCAGGGTGTGGTGTAGTTTAAAATAGGGTGGGGAAAAAAAAAAAAAAAACAAACAAGATAAAAGTTTATTTGGGGCTGCTTTCCCATCTTGACAAACCATCCAAACCGATGTCATGCAATTCAGTGTTATCAGCAAATCCTGTTTTACATTTTACCCAGGTTAGGTGGTGCTAAGAGGGTAGACTCTGTTATCAGATTGGCCAAGTTTCAGACCCAGCTCTGCTGCTTATTAGTTACGTGATTTGGGGCAATTTCCTTAGACTCTACATGCTTCGCTTTTGTTACCTATAGCACAGTTCAGCCTAAGAGTGGCCCTGCCTCTTTGGCCGACCCAGTAGTTATCTTTTCCTTTTGCCTCACTGTCCTTTTTTTTTTTTTCCTGGAGAGAATCTCACGGATGGAAGAGCCTGGTAGCTATAGTCCATGAGGTTGCAAAAAGTCGGACGTGACTGAGCAACTTCACTATATGTGTTCCCTGAATCTCAGATCATGGTACATCTTTCACATGCTGCCCTTCCAGCCTTAACACATCCCAGAACAGGGCTGGGTTTACTGATGCTCAGTGTTGATATTTGGGTCTATAATCTGAGTGAAGCTTTCTTGCCCGAGAGATGGAATGCAATCGTGGACTCCATCTGTTCTCATTTCACTGGGATTCAACATGTTTTTAGGGAATCCCCAGTATCTGCAAGGCACATTTGTGACAAGGATGAATAAGAACAGGCAGCCGATGGTCCATTGAAGAAGAAAAGCTGTGAATACAAATGACAAGTGTAAGGCAGAACATGACAGGCATCCTCATAGAGAGAACCCCAGATGGTGAAGAGACTGTGTCTAGACTGAAGGTCAAAAGGGTATACTGGAGAAGGTGTCTTTACATTAGACCTTAAACATGGGTAGGATCTGGTCAGATGGAACTGAGGAACACACAGACATCGAAAGAGGATGAAACTTCACCAGCTAAGGCACTGGAGTGGGGTGAGACTTTAGGAAATCTGCCAGAATCACTGTGAGCAAGGGGGCAGCATAGCTTCACAGTTCTCCGGATGACCTAATAAGCATATGCATCTTCCCTCATTTGCTCCCCATGAACCATTGACACTGGGGAGGAGAAGCCAATGAAGGATTTTAGAACGCAGGTTTGGGAGTACAAGTTTCATTTCTGAAACATCACCTAGGCTACAGAGTGGAGGATGGGTTGGAGGGGTGGGGCCAGAGTCAGAGAGAGAGGAGGAGGGTGGGGAGGAGACTCCTACAGCAAAGCCATAGAGGCTTCCACCAGGGAGGAGGAAGTGGGGAGGGGGAGAGGAGATGATGCGACCAAGAGAAAGTAAAGATGCAGGGTCAGAAGTACTGGGGTGATGGAGTCCCATTGGTCTGGCTGATGGAGAGGGTGTACCTGTCACTAAGATGGGGACACACGATTGGGAACAGGTTGGTGGGGAGCTGATGATTTTAGCTTTAACCATAGACACTTTGAGGGTAAATATCTAGGAGCAGAAGATACAGGGCAGTGGTGCTCTGCTGAGAGAGGCCAAAGCAGAAGGCCTGCTGTCCCAGGCCAGTTCAGTCCACAAAACTACAACCAGCATGTTGTGTGATAAACACACAACTGGAAGTCTATGCATCTGACACAATGGCAGCATGCAGCGGGGAGACCACTGGATCTTCTTGGGATGGGTGCTTGTAGGAATACTGCTTACAGAAGGTAATACTTGAAGGAATTCTACTCAGAAGAACTTGGGGCTGAGAGAGTAACAGGAGCTGTGCAGGTGAAGAGAAATGTCTGGACATTTGATTCAGGGAAATGACGTGCACCAAGGCAGAGAACGGTAGGAAATGATATGAGTCTGGGTCACCTCTGTCCCATTCCAGGATTCACTTTTCTACCAGTCTCCATGCACTGCTAGGACAGAAATTAACAACAAGGGGCCTGGAGTCACAGAGCCTGGGTTTATATTTCAACTTTGCCCATACTCTGATTTTAATTCAACAAATAATCATAGATGATAGGAACCTCAGTTTCCTCTTTCAAAAAACAGAGTCCTATCTTCTATGATTAGTTGTTGAATTAAAATCAAGATATGGCAGCAGGTGCAGCAGTTCAAATGGGAAACAAACAAATTAGTTAAGTCAGAGCGTGTGGGTTGATGGCAGCACTGCCTTCTGCATATTGGTGATGGGGTTGGAGCTGACTTGGTGCACTTGATGGTCATGTGTGAGATGAATATCCTTGTTGATATCATGCACTATAGTCCTGTTAGAAGGTAAAGGAAGTAAAGCCTGTCCCAACCATTAGCTCATTTGATCCTTAGAGCAGCTACATGAGATTGGCTGTATCTCACAGATGGGAAAGCCAAGACTGAGCTTTGAAACATTGCTTCTCCAAGGTTAGCAGCAGATATATGGGGCTGTAGAGATTCAGACCCAGTTTTTCTGTATCCCAGGACACAGCTAACAAGATGTCGATACCCCTTAGACTGGGAGCTACTGAGAGGTGAAAGTGTTAGGAGCTGTCATGGCTGACTCTTTTCGACTCCATGGACTGTAGTCTGCCAGGCTCCTCTGTCCATGGAATTGTCCAGACAAGAATACTGGAGGGCAGACACGGAGAATCAAGGTACAGTAAGAGATGCACGTTTATCTCAAAGCAGACTCTCATATCTCAAACTCAAGGCACTCCAAATGCACTTGTAAGAAAGGTACTGTCTGGACAGGCAAAGTATGACTGGCAGTAAGTTTAGGCTGGACCAGGAAGAGCTGGGCAGGGAGAGGAGACGAGGAGATGGGGGAGGATGGAACTGTGTGTGGTGAAGGATTTTGAAACTATCTGCCTAAAATTTGCCTAGTTTCCATTTGAAAAGTAAGAAGGGATGGAGAGGTTCATGTAGAATACACACAAGTCTTGAGGTACAGATCTACCAAGTTATCCTGCTTAACCTGGCTCCATGTTTCCCCAATCAGGAGTGTATCACTATGCTTTAAGCCTTGGAGGACCACACTCAAACTTCAGGAAGTGTGTCCCAAGGAATAAACGATGATAGGAAGCTTGCAGGCATATGCAACATGTCCAGATCTTACAAACAAACATTTCAACATCAAACTTTCCGTATGTGAGTGGCTAATAAACACCTTCAACCATCAAGATACACTTATTAATGTGGTGGTCCCTAACCTCTTTAGCATCAGGGTCTGGCGTTGTGGAAGAACTTTTTCCATGCTCCAGGAAGGTATGGGGATGGTTTGGGGATGATTTGAGTGAATTACATATATTGTACACTTTATTTCTAAACTGATGCCGCTGCTGATCTGACAGGTCCATGGTCCAGAGGTTGGAGACCCCTGGGATAAGGCACTAAGGCTGGAGCTTTCCACCTCAATTTACACTGAAGGCACCCAGGGCTCTGTAACATTAAGCCAAGGGACCAGAGAGGTGGCTACAACTCCTCGGCTGCCCCTTCCTTTGAGAGAGGATGCCCAGTAATTCGAAGGGAGGAGGTCAGGGAAGAGGATGACCAGGGCTGCAGAGATGACAGTTTCTCTTCATTTCAGGACTCAGCAGGGCACTCATGAAGAGGAAGTGTGCTTTACTAATGATGGCATGCATGAATCCATTCTAGACTGCTTCTGAGGTCTAGATGTGACAGACAAGCCAGGAGAGAAAGGTGGAGACATTATACAGTGACAGCCTAAGAATGGATGTTTTGCAATGAGCTTGGCTAGAACCACACGGGTTGTGAACTGTCAAAAGGGGACCCAAGTTCCACCTTATAATGCTCATGCAACCCTCCAAACATATACAGCTCTGATTCTGTATCATCCTGCATTCAAAGCTCAGTCCAAACAGCCAAAGGTACTATTAAAAGAAGTCCAAAGTTGAATTTGCATCTTTTTCAAGCTTGAAGGGAATTCTGTTTAAATGGATCATCAACATCTCACGTCCCCTTCGGCAACCTTGCTTCTTTCCATATGCCCTCCAGCTATTACAAAAAAACCAAACAGCAACAAAACACTCCTCAGGGCATGTTGATTTCTCTCTCTCTTCCCTTCTCTTTCTCCAGTCTCCTAAATGTAAATTGTGTTCACTAAGCCCTTTCCTTGGTCATCTGCATCTTTAGCCCTTTCTAGGCCAGCTTTCTAGTTCAGTACAACACACACACACCACCTAAGATGAGAGAAAGACTCTCTGTGGACAGTGACAGGTAAGCCCCAGGGCCTGTAGGGGGAAACTAGGAGCATCTTAAGTGGACTGGAAACCCTTGGCTGCAGCTCTGGGGAAGACCTTGAGTCAGCTGAATCCGCTGGGATTGGAGGAAATAGAGCCACTAGGCCCATGTCCATGGAGGTTACAGTGACGATCCAGCTCAAGCCAGTGCAGGAAGTGTGGCAGGCATTCAACTTCTGAGAGCTCTTGGAAGCAGAAACTAACTCAAGGTCACGAAGGGACACTGAAGAGATGCTGACCCTAGGACTCTGATTTACCTATTATTTTGGGGTTTCTTTTCCTTTAATTATCTATTCCCTTTAGGTGGCTGTGGACAGCATTCCCAGGTGGTACAGTGATAAAGAATCTGCCTGCCAATGCAGGAGACACAGGAGACACAGGTTCAATCCCTAGGTTGGGAAGATCCCCTGGAGGAGGAAATGACAACCCATTCCAGTACTCTTTCCTAGAGAATCCCATGGACAGAGGAGCCTGGTGGGCTGCCAAGAGTCGGACATGACTGGGCAACTGAGCACACAACACATAAGGACAGTGTTCTGGTGAGCCCTAAGTAATTTAGGGACAGACTCAATTGACCAATGACATTTTCCCCATATTTACATATGGGGTTGGGGTCAGAAGAGGGAAAAAGAGCCCCTCAAGCTCTTCACTGTCCTTTGGGGCAAGGGGTTAATGGAAAGAGTTAAACATAGCAGGCTTATGTCTCTCTTTTTCCTCCCTCTTTCCCCTCTTCACTCCTCCCTTTTCCATTCCCTATACCCATTTGTAAAATATGACCATCAACTAGGCCAGAAAATGTCTTATTTTTTCCAAAAGATGCTGTATATGCAAACGCTGATCTGCAGCCCCACCCACCCCCTGGCTCACTGCCACAACATCTGAGATTTGCCTCTTGGGAAGAAATGGTGATCAGGTGATGCCTGTTGATTGGGACTGATGGATGGTTTTGATAGAACTGCCAGCTGATGAAGATACTCAGAAAAGGATAAAACCACACAAAGGGCTCACTTTATTCCTGCTCTCATCCTGAAACCAGAAAGCCCCTCCCTCCCTCCCGGAAAGTCACACATTTCAGAAATAGCTGTTGAGAGGGAAGTGAAATTTCTTCACAAGCTCACAGACGATGGTGACGTGGGTTAAGCCAGGCTTTAGAAAGAGCAAAATTGGAAGAGCATATCTGACTTACAAATCAGTGGCAAAGAATAAGAACCTCCGGGGTCTATCAAAGAGGAATGCAATTCTATTAAATGAGTTACTTTTTTCAAAGAGACTCTCTCAAACTCACCTCTGTCTTTAAAGCATCTGAGACTCTAAGAATGCATCAAGGATCTTATACGTGCAACGTGCCTCTACCTCCCAGAGAAATCAAACCTCATGTTTGACCTCATCCAATAGCAGCTGGCTTGCCACTGAGACATAACACATAGCCTGGCTTCACATATGATGACGACTCTGGGGGCTCCTGACACCCAGTATTAGCATGGACCTTCCTTCTGCCTTGCCTCTCCAACCAGAAAATCAGTAGCTGGATGAGAATTTTAATTCTTCTGTCATTCTGCTGGGAGCCTGAGGAAAGGAATGATCGTATAGAACAGACATGTCAAGAAAACACAGATCCTGGGATTTCCCTGGTGGCCCAGTGGCTGAGACTGTGCTCCCATTGCTGGGGGCTCGGGTTGGATTCCTGGTCAAGAAACTTGATCCCAAAATCTGTAACTAAAATATCCTTCTAAGTCTGGGTAGTAGTCGTCGTGTTAGTCACTCAATCGCGTCTGAACTCTGTGCGACCCCAGGGACTGCAGCCTGCCAGACTCCTCTGTCCATGGGATTCTCCAGGCAAGAATACTGGAGTGGGGTGCCATTCCTTTCTCCAGGAGATCTTTCCAACCCAGGGATTGAACCCAGTCTCCTGCATTGCTGGTAGATTCTTTACTCTGAGCTACAGGGCAGCCAGCTAAATAAATAAATATTTAGAAGAAAAGAAAGAACAGGTCCTACCAATAAGATGTCCTGATCAAAGCAGGTCCTGGGTGACTCAGAATGGAACCATGTGACATACAGAGACATTCTTGGGCAAGAATGGCTAAAAGAAGGCTGATTACTAGCAGAGTGGAAATGAGTGGCTGGAAATAAGGACACAGTCTTTATTTTCTCACTTTGTGCATTTCTGTTTATGGGACTCCTTCGAGTAGAAACTGTAATTTGTCTTTGGGGCATTCTGTCCCTTTCTTCTGGGGGGAACACGTTTCATGAGCTGGTTTTGTCCCGGGATGGCAGTACATCCCCAGGCCTCATTACTGGGCTTGTCTTGAACTCTGAGTAACCAAACCCAGAGCTTCAGGCTGAGGAGTTAAATAGTCTGTTGAAGGATATAAATATAACTCTTTAAACTGGGGGCAGGGCAGGTTGCAGCGCATGTCGTTACACTGCAGATAAGTGTTTTGTTTGCTTTGGCAGATTGGGGAGTGGGAGGGTGGAGACCAAGATTGGAATCCTGGCATTGAAACTGAGATGGGCAGCAGGCATGGGACACAATGGCTCATGTGTGAAGGTGGGAGGACCCCCTGTTTAGAAGAACCAGCCCTGCACCCCAGGGACAGAGAGCTGATACTCACCCACCTTCCCTGATGCCTATTTCCCTTTCCTCTCTGCAGCTCCCTGGCTGGTCCTCAAGCCCTGTGAATGCCTGATAAGCACAAGATGTTGGCGTAATGAATTTGGGGGATCAGGGAAGGAACCTGGATCCTGGCTTTCTTGAGTAACGTGTGCAATACGAGATAACTGTGCCTGGACTAGAGGCGCCAGTAGGATATCCTGCTGAGAGGTGACAAGCACCAGCAATCAGCAGGGAAGGTCTTCTGGGCCCTGGAGTAGGAAGGAGACTTCCCAAGGGCTGTCACACCATCGGAGGCTCTACCCTTTGCTGCAGAGGGACACTGTTCCTTGACCAAAGACAAAAAGGGAACGGATGAAGGTGAAAGGAATGAAGCACGGCTTTCCTGCGCCTGTCTTTGTAGGCTCATCTGTGCCCCTGCGGCTCCCCGTAATACTGACGATGGGACCAGTCGCAACAGAGCAGCTATCTCTGAGGAGCATCGTACACCGAGGAACAGCTGCCCCGCAAGACACTGGCCATCCCGCGGCTGCGCGCCACGCAGGCAGCACACGCCCTTCGGACACCAACACAATGAACCACAACTGGCCCCACATTTCAGGACCTCAACAGCTGTTCCAGAAGGTCCCTGCTCGGAAGTGGTCAGCAGCGAAAGGACTTGGCCATATGGTGGTGCTGGGGCCGCTTGGGGTTGGCAGAGTCTGCAGGGCAGCAAGCCACACTCACCTCCTCTTGATGGTGAGCATCACGCCCAGGAGGATGATGGTGAACATGAGGAGGCCAGCGATCACACCGGCCATCTTCACGGTGTTGTCCACCTGCTTCTCCGGCTCCACAGTGTTGGAGTTCTGCGTGGACGCACCTTGGAGGCAAAGGTGAAGAGGAAAGGTATTGAAAAGGCTCACATGCCTGACTAGACACAACCCCAGTGACAACAGCTTCCACTTACTGAGCGCTAAGTATGTGCCAGGCACTGTGCTGAGGCCACTACACACACTGACCCGATTAAACACTTTTGAGCATGAATTCCTCATGAGGTTGGGGTTATTATCATTGCCCTTTTTTTGCATATGAAGAAGCTGAGGTGCAAAGAAACTGAGCGAGCTGCCCAAGGTTACACAGCTACTATGCTGGAGGCACCCTTCTTCTCTTCTCGTGAGACCGAGCAGATGACTGTTATCCCTCATACCATTCTGTCCCTAGGATCAAACCACGGGGCTACAGTTTGATCCTTAGGCTCATGGAATTATTCCAAACCCTGCATAATTCTTTCAGGTAAATGCTGAAAACAACAGCCTTATGTAAGGGTAGCACAACTGAAATTGCTAGATTTTTAAAGAAAAAAACATAATGCTTTCATTTTGTACCTTATATGAAACAAATGGTGGGATAGAAATTTAGTGCATTAAATAGAACTGCTTTGGATTCAGAAAACACTTAAATCTGCTAAGTCCATTTTTGACATTTAATGTTGATGTTACCAGCTCTGCCAGTACTCACTCACTGACTCAATTCCATGTCAAGGAAAACTGGCAACTGGGCACTTACTACATCCTCAGCCCTGTGCTGAGCCATTTCATGGATCCAGCTTGGACAACCCTTGCAAATGTTCCCTGAAGTATCTACAGACTATCCCATTTTATAGATGAGAAAACAAAGGAACTAGCTAAAAGTCACATGGCTGATAAAGCTCAGAGCCAGGATTCCATCTTTTTTTTTTTTTTTTTTTGACTCTAAGTCTGGGTTTCAGAAATAAGAAGCCTTGAATTCAACTTTCAGGTCCCCTCGTCCCCCAATCGTACTCCTCCCAGACAACCACTTGCTAAGGCCATAGCAACAGTCAGGAGCCAGAGAATGCCTAAGCCTGGCCTCTTCATGCAATGATCTGGGGACAGAGGCAACTTCTCATTCCAGACACCTGTGTGGACCTTCTGGAGTGTGGTCCAGGATTAACACTACTGCGAATTCCTCCCAAGGATGCCAACTCTGCATGAGGCAGCTGAAGTCCAGAGCATCCTCTCCCTGCCCCATCCCTACTTTTCTACCAATATCACCACCAGCTCATCCTTTATCAGTGTGTCTGCCTTCCCTGGTTGCCCCAGGAGAGTTCCCTCCAAATCCTGCTAACACTCTGTAACACTCGGTGCATCTCAGTGTGCTGATAGTATTCGTTATTTGTTTACCCATCTGTCTCCTTCAGTGGTCTGCAAGCTCCTCGGGGGCAAGAGGATGCCTTCTTTATCTTTGCTTCCTCATGTCAGTGCAGGGTCTGGCTTGTAATAGGTGTTCCCTTAATGTCTGTGGTGGTTTAATGTTTAGCTGAGGGGATGATAGCTCTACCCATACCCATTTGTTCTCATGAAACAAAATTGAGTTTCTCCTTTTTTTTCAGCCCTGTGTTCACAGAACTTGGCTGAGTTGAAGGGATACTAATGCCCACAAGCTATGATTCTGATTCTCCAAACTCACAGGTGTTTCACAACAGCCCGTCGGCACATCCCCTCCTCCTGTAGTCATGCGGTTCCTTTACTACCGCACTTTCCCCAGACTCTCTTGGGGGAAACTTAGAAAAACTGGGTTGACTTTGTCTCCAAGACTAAGAACAGGGAGAGTCCCGGTCATCTCTCTAAAGTCATTGTCTACACAGGCCTTGCTCCTCATCACTGCTGCTTCACAGATGATGGGTGAATGACATAAAGGCGAGTGGACCACAGCTGCTTGCCTCATTTATTCATTCAGTCAGTCATTAATCGGCTACTGAGCGCCCACGTTCTGTGTGCCCAACTAAGACATCAGTGGGGTCAGAGCTCCTTCTCCTGGCAGGACTTACAAGGAAGGGATCTTATTCAGTTCCCTTCACCAGCTAAAGACAAAAACCCAACTCATCACACTGCAGGATGGTCTCAGCAGTCTCTGCTATCAACTCCACCAAAGAACTCCCGGCAGAGTTGGCCGACCTTTCAGGAAGGAGCTGGGGAGGGGGGTGCGGTAAGAAAGCAATTCAAGAGGGAGGGAGTCTATGCATACATATAGCTGGTTCACTTTGTCGCACAGTAAGGTTATCAGGAATAGCCATGCTTGGCTAGTCCAATTAGAACTCTAGACACACGAATTGCCCAGGACATGGCAAATTCTACTTTCCCTTCAGCATCCTTTTCAGGGCACTGGCTTGAGCCACCAGAGATGTGTCCCTCTGTTCACAAGGAAAGCCTGTTGACAGTGTTTGAAGGCAACACAGGTGTGGAAGAACTGGCTTTGGGACCAAAGGCCAGACAGCATTTACCTGTGGCTCCTGCCTCTGCAAGGAAGAAGACAGGGACAGAGTCAGAATGGGCTGGTCCTGCCCCCATGGCAGACTCAGGAGCACGTCCACAGGGCTCACACTGTAAGTACAGATGAGAACCTGCAATTGGACTTACAGGAAACACACCAGGGTTGACTAAAGATGGGATTTCCTAGCAATGCAACTAGCTCTTTTAGGCAGGTACTGAGCACTTCATCAAATGGAAGCTCAGTTATGACTATTTTTTAAAATTCAGCCTAAACATTAATCCGCTGAAAAAGAAAGTGAAAGTGCTTGTCACTCAGTCTTGTCTGACTCTTTGGAACACCATAGACTGTAGCCTGCCAGGGTCCTCTGTCCACGGAATTCTCCAGTCAAGAATTCTGGATGTGGGTAGCCTATCTATTCTCCAGGGGATCTCCCCAACCCAGGGATCAAACTTGGGTCTCCTGCATTGCAGGCAGATCCTGGAGCATTTGAGCCACCAGGGAAGTCCATGTTCACCAGTCCATTACTAGGTGACCAAAAAATGTGCTAATTAGCAGTTTTTATATATTAAGTCATTTAATCTTCACAAAAATCTGACACAGAAGATGCTAGTTTTATTTTCCCTTTTATTTAGATTAGGAAACCCCACAAATGGGTGAAGTGGCTTTTCCAAAGCCATATACTTGGCTTTCAGTTTCAGAGCTGGGATTCTTTGTGCAAGGCTCACCCTCTGTCATTCCAATGAACTGTCCTTGATGCAGTTACTGTTCAAGAAATTCCAGCTCTGGGTCCTCGTCTGACTCACTGACCAGAAATCCAAGGGGGGAACTGGAAGCCCACCAGTAAGATGGTAAGTGTGTTTCTCTTGCCCTAAGCCCACTCTTTTCATGAGAGTCAAACATAGTGTCAGTCCCTCACCCTTATGAAGCTCTGTCTCTGGCCCTGGGTGACTTCTGTCTACTGACTGGGGACTAGGGGTCCGAGACTGGAGAGGGGAGGGGTTTGGATGCATCCTTGTCATCCCCACCCCCTACTGGGAACCAACCTGAGAACAGTTCAAGTAAATCAGAACTGGCAAGTAGGTGCCAGGTGGTAGATGTGTCCAACGGGAATAGCTTCAAGGCTCTATGTGAGTCCCCTGTGCACTCATCAAAAACAATCTTGTGAACTCTGCCAGCACTGAGACAAGACTGTTGTTTCCAACATGAGGTTGCCCAACCTCACACACCTGCCAGCTGTGCCCTCCCTACTCTGAGCACTTCCAAAGGCCAGTGCTCCTCTAAGAGGAGCTGTCACAGGCCCCTGCCCTTGACCCTTTCCGCTTGAGCTACAGTGGCTTAGAATCCAGTCCCTTCTCCTAGCTCCTGCTCAGAGTTCACATCTGCCTTTCAATGTGATACCTGTCAACTCCTGCATATGGAAACCTGGTACCCAAGGTGGGGCTTGCAGTCTCTTGAAGTCTGCCCCTCTCCCTCACTATCTGCTCCATATATAGGCCCAGGTGCCATGTTCTTCTTGCCCTGACCCCCAGCCTCTTCCTAGGGAACCAGACAACCATCCCAGTTTATATTCCCCAGGGACTCCTGAGACCCGACAAGGACAATGCTTCTCTGTTCTATTCTGCCCTGGTCAGATCACTCTGGTGAGGCTTGTTCATTTGTGGACCCCAACCCTGAAGAGTAGATTGGGGCCAACATAAGAAAAGATTTTAATGTGGCAGGGTAAAGACAGGCCAAGTGGCTTGTCACTCAAAGTGTGGTCCAATGACCAGAAGCATCTGCATCATAACCTATGACACATGCAGAGTCTGGGTCCCCACACCGGATCTGCTGAGTCTGCTCCTGCATTGGACAAGGTCTCTAGGTGATTCTCATGCACATAAAAATCCAAAGATCACTGACTCAGGAGGAATGGCAGTCAGAATTGGGATTTTTCAGCCTAGAGAAGGAAAGAGTCAGATGAGACTTAATTCTTGCCTTCAAAAAGTTGCAAGACCATGGTGAAAGATGGAACAGATTCGATCCCTATAAAGAGCAGGGCTAATGCAAACCAGAGGAAGTGATGAGTAGACTGGGGCTAACATAAGAAAAGATCTTAAGGTGGCGGCACCCTCCAGCTGAGGCTGAAGCCAAACTTTTCAAAGCAGTGCTACAGCGCAGTGAGGGACGTGAAGCAGTCGTGATTCCAAGTCCCATTTCAGAGCCAGCCCTCCTTCCTTTCCCTGTCCACTCTGTCTTCACCTGTTCTCACCTCCTGGGCTTCGTAAATGCTTAAGTGAAAGTCCTCAGTTGTGTCCGACTCTAGGTGACCGCATGGACTATACAGTCCATGGAATTCTCCAGGTCAGAACACTGGAGTGGGTAGCCTTTCTCTTTTCTAGGGGATCTTCTCAAGCCAGGGATAGAACCCAGATCTCCCACATTGCAGGCAGATTCTTTACCAGCTGAGCCATACTCTTAAATGCTTAGCCAGGCCCTTAATAACTCACTTTCATGGGATGCTGGCCTTTCTTCTCTACTTATAGAGCCCACCTTCCACCTCAACCCAGTGTTGCTTGATTACAGTGACACTCGTGCTCTAAGCGAGTGAAAGTCTCCCTGTTATCCTTAGAGCCATGAGACTTCATGGTTAACCCCAAGTGAAGGGTGGCTAACCCCAAGTTAGCCACAGTGGCAGGAGAATGTGTCACCAACAATGAAAGGCTCTGTCTGGACACTCAGTGTGCTCCCCAGCAAGCACAAGGGACTACGTCACCTCTTATACCCCTTCTGAGGATGGAAAGCTATGGTTTGATGAGCTTGGTCAAAAGCAAGGGATTTTGAATTAGAAATATATGAGGTTGCACCTGGATTCCATCACGAACTATTTATGTGACCTTGATCAAAGCTGTTAACCACAGCAAGATTTGATACCCTCTTGATGAAACTGTGAAACAAGAGTGAAAAAAACTAGCTTAAAACTCAACATTCAAAAATGAAGAAAATGGCATCTGGTCCCATCACTTCATGGCAAATAGATAGGGAAACAATGGAAACAGTGATCAACTTACTTTTCTGGGCTCCACAATCACTGCAGATGGTGCCTGCAGCCATGAAATTAAAAGATACTTGCTCCTTGGAAGAAAAGCTATGACAAACCAAGATAGCATATTAAAAAGCAGAGACATCACTTTGCTGACAAAGGTCTGGACAGTCAAAGCTTATGGTTTTTCCGGTAATCATGTATGGATGTGAGAGTCGGACCATAAAGAAGGCTGAGAGCCAAAGAACTGATGCTTTTGAACTGCGGTGTTGGAAAAGACTCTTGAGAGTCCCTTGGACTTCAAGGAGATCAAACCAGTCAATCCTAAAGGAAATCAGTCCTGAATAGTTATTGGAAGGATTGATGCTGAAGCTCTAATACTATGGCCACCTGATGCGAAAAGCTGACTCATTAGAAAAAAACCCTGATGCTGGGAAAGATTGAAGGCAGGAGAAGAAGGGGACAACAGAGGACAAGATGGTTGGATGGCATCACCGGCTCAATGGACATGAGTTTGAGTAAACTCCGGGAGATGGTGAAGGACAGGACAGGGAAGCCTGGCGTGCTGCAGTCCATGGGGTCACAAAGAGTCAGACATGACTGAGCGACTGAACTACAAAGTTCACAGGGATCTCCTAGGGATCAAATGTAATAATGGAGGTAAAAACACTTGATAAACTCTGAGAATATGCCCACTGATGTGGCATCATGATGGCATGATCTTAGGACTGGTTCCAGGAGGTAGCATGGTTTTTGTGTCTGTAAAATGTGGTTGCACAGTGGCGGTTGGGGTGCTGCCTCCTTGTAACATGCTGCCCAGGTTCATCCTTAGGATGAAGGCAGGCAGAGTCCCTGGAGGAATGCCCTTATCTTTTCTCCTCTAGGTGAGACCACTATCAGGTTTCCATCCAGATGACTTAATGGCAGCAATAAGTAATTTGACAACAAGGGATTAATAATTCTTTCTCCAAGTACTCTCACTTGCTATAGCCCTAATACTATAGCCTTACCTCAGAGACTTTCCCCTGTAAAGATATGGAGCAAAAAGTAGAAGTTGCAGATAAAAAATATCTAATTGCAACTGATAAAACCAAGCAAACCCCAGTGGATGCATAACCCATGCTGGTGATCACTGCTGAAAGCAAAGAAAGGAAGCTGGCTCTCGGGGACGCAATTCCTAAAAGCTCCAGTCTTTCAAACACACAGTCGCCTCTTCACTATCCAAGGGCATTTATCCCCACATCTTACTGAGCTGGCATCTTACTTATGCCCATCTATTTAATGACTTCTTTTGTTGAAGAGTTTTTCTGTCTTTTCTCTGGTGTTACATGCATCTGGCGCCCAGTAGAGCAAACCTTTGAAATTCTGACACTGAGATGCTACCTCTATGCCAGCGAAGGTTTCAAGCATGGCAGGTATCTCTGATTATGGAGGTTTTTGCCAAGAGGAGGCAGCAGGGGAAAGCTGGGGAAGCTGGGCAGGTTTCTGGCTCTTCTAGAGTCAGGTATGCATCATCCCCCTTCTGACTTTTCCTGGAAGTGAATTCTCAAAATGGTAGACTATTTTTAAGATGGAATTGAAGTCCATGATAGGAAAGAAGTTGCTAAGAAAGCATCTGGATACTTCATTAGCTTCAAGCCTCTAGACTTTACAAATTGCATCCCAAGGCACTGAGAGCATTTGTAATTGTGATCATGAACTACTTTGGCAGTCTTTGAGGACGGAAATTGTAGCAAACAGGAGGGGTGCGAGAAGCCTGGGGATAAACAAATGCTGTTGTTAACTTTTTTTTAATGGAAAAATGTAGATTCCAGATATTTCTCACAAGTGTGATGTTGATACAGGAAAAAAATATATAGACTGGATGATTAAATCAGATTATTTTTTCCCCTTACCATTTAATAAAGGAGGGACTAATCGCTAGAAACGAGTATGGGCTCCACATCAGTCAGCATCCAACCAGGAAAAAGGAAACTGTTTCAAACATTTAAACCAGAGTGAACTTACCAGAGAACTGGGTCCCTAGAGATCAGGAGAGGACGGTGAGGCAACCCAGAAGGTAGCAACCTCGGGGCCATTACCTAGCCCAGACTAGAGAGACAAAGGCTCTTCAGAGCCCAGAGGTCAGGGCCACCCAACAGAAGCGGGGGCTCCAGTGGACCTATGGGACACTGGAGCCACAAAGGGGACACAGTCACTGCCAAAGAAGGCGCCTGAGGCAAGAGGGAGAAGGCTTCTCCTTCCTCTCGTTCTACAACCCTTGTCTCCTCCCTGGCCACGCGCAGACACTTGCTGACATGGGGCCCAGGAAACACAGCCTATGGAGGTCAACTGCACAGGACAGGGAAGCAAAGGATGGATGTGAGGCCAGATGGTTCCAGGGCCAGCATGGGCTCCCTACTTCTTGTGACCAGGGGATGCTTAGGTTCATCTCATTGCTGCTTTTGAGAGGTGTGTGGACTTGTGATTCAGGAAAAATGTCCAGTACTGCGTCTTCTTGGCAGCACAGTCCTGGCCACGGTACAGAAATAGTGACTGGCTTTCAGGATAGCCAGGTGTTTGGATTGTATCCAGAAGGTGGTAACAGTAGCTGTGTTATTTATAATAAAGAGCTGGCATGTGTTAGGAACATCCACTATGAGCCAGGATGCTGTGCCCCTTTTAATTCACACTACCACCCCACGAAGCAGGTTTTACTGGTATACCCATTTCAGAGACGGGGAAACTGAGGCTCAGAGAGGCTAAGTAACAGAAGCAACTGCCAGGGATGGGATTTGAACCCTGGCAGTCTGGTATAGAGTTTATTCTCTTGAAACCACTTTTCTATTCTGCCATTTCCTCAATAAACAGGGAAAAGGATTGTTCAGCAGAGAAATCTGGTTGTCTTTTCTCAAACACCTGGAAGAAAGATTCAGATCGTTTCTTTAGGGGATCTAGAATCTTATTGTGACCAGCCAGACTATGACGTTGCTGTATTTATGGCCATCTCTGCTGAGCTGGCCACCCACTGTGTCCTAAAGTTCTATTTCATACCTGCTTTTATTGAAGATTATCTCCCCTCATGCCCTTCCAGCAATATATCACATTCTAATATCTAAGGGATGGATGAACATGTCATGCGAATCTTGTTATATGGGCCAAATTATACAGACTTTGCTCAAATGATATTTAAACTTGACCTTTTAACTTAAGTTTCCCCATCCTTTTCACTTTCCTTGTACATCAACCACCATCTCCAAGCACTTCATACATTGAATTTAGTTTTATTATTAATTTCTGGGCTTTCTCTATAATACCTTTCTTGATATTTAGCAATCCAAGCATGCCATATAATCCCACAGGGAGACAAGCAAGCTCAAGTTTAGGCAGCTGTTTTATGCTTTATTTCCAATACTCTTTTCTTTGATCTCATGATGACTAATTTTTAAAACTGCTGACTGCTCTCCCCACACCTCAGAACAGTGGCCCCCTCACTAGATCTGGCTGATAATGGACTACTTGGGAAGGATTATTCCATCATTCTTCCAAGTGACATCACCTAGGATGTTTCTCAAGTAATAAATAAATTGCCTCAATTCATCATATGACAGTAATTGCTTTTAGCCAAGATTTAACTCAAAGTCAATGTCAAATGTAGCTAGAAAACACTACAGACACTCAGGTTCTTCAAAGACAGCTCTGCCCTTGCTGGGGAAGACCATTTAATGAGTACTGAGTTAAGTGTAAAGTAGGTACAGGTTTCTAATATCCCAGACCCCCTCAATATTACCTAGGCGGGCTTAAGAGGTTGGAATTGACTTCACAACCTATATTATTAAAACTGCTAAATATTGCTGACAGAGGTTGACCTTTTGTTTTTTCAGCCTTAAATGGAGGTGTGCACTCTGTGAGATGGGAATAGCGTTAATTGATTGCTTGAAAGCATTCCGGACACTCAAATAAATGGTTCCTCAAGCGCTGATTCTGCTTGGTTCCATGCATCTCGGGCTCCATGTTTCCAGGTGGACCTTGTTTTACATAGCAAATGCTCTGTGTAGGTCAGATTCTAATTCAGTTACAGACAGCAGGAAAGTGGCTATAGATCTTTGTGGTGAATCTCTTCTGGGTGCGAGTAAACTCCTTTATGCTAAGAATGTTTCATGCATTTAGAATTTAACATGATAGACTTACTTAAGAGCAGTTGTGCCTGGTTGATGCCAGCTATGGTCATTATTGATGCAGCGCTTGGAAGGCATGCCCTGTAAAGGGCTTCACCATCAGTGGGCTGAGAAAGCCTTGCTACTTTCTCAAGGTCTCAACTGTTCCCTCTTGTGCCGAGGGGGAGCCCTAGAGCTGGACCCTAGCCTGTGGTCAGACAGGGATCCTAAGCACTGGCTGAATTTGGGGGTGACACTTCTAAGAAGCCAGAGGTGGGTGCACTTTTGAACTGGCTTAGGTGTCAGGCCACAGGTAGGGTTAAAGACTGAGATGTGGCTGAAGTTGGGGTTAAATTTGAAGGACAAATCAGGAGCCAGTCTGTGGCTGGGGTTTAGGACCATCTGTTGGTCAGTCTGCACCCACCGTGAGGGGGCAACGTATGCTTACAGCTATGTGTGGATTTGGCCAGAAGGAAAATTTTGCCCATGGTCAGGGAACTAGAAAAAGCTAAGTGACTTCCAAATGGACTAGACCCCTTCCCTTGGCCTCATTAGCACGCATTCAACCCTTGGCTGCAGGGTGGGAAGGTGGCCAGTCCTAGACATTGGCTGGCATGGCATGAGTGGTTGCTGGGATTATCAAGATAATAGTGGGTAAAACAAGGTGCTGGGCATGTGAGGCGATTAGGAGACCACACTGCTGTTTGAGAACTCACTGCATAATGGCAAAGACATGCGTTCAAACTGAAAATCAAAGCTCAGTGTGATGGATGCTAACACAGGAGTCCGTACAGAGAAGGGCATGTATGACTCTGATTAGGGCAACCTAGACTATGAGTCAGATTTCCCTATGCCATTGCTGGTGTGGGACACATTGTGGACATCCCCAAGACCACCCAATGGCCTCCTCCCCACCCTGGCTCCCTGTGCGCCAGACAAAGCCTGCTCCATCAAAGAGGATGAAGAGATTGAGCCAGCTCAGGGCTGACAGTGCTGGCTCCCTGCTTGCAGAACTTGTGTGCTGAGGCTGGAGCCCCGGGGGCTCAAAGCTGCTTAGCTGCGGGAGAGAGGAGCACCCAGGGCCTGTGCTGGGGATTAAGGATTTAGTCTGAAGAGCAGATCTAAGAGAAGAGAACACACACTCTTTCAGGTGCCCTGCGGCAAAATGATAGTCCCTTTAGACCTCCTCCGACAGCCAGTGCAAGAGAACGATTGGCCACACCGAATGGACGGTTAACTCTTCCTGCAGAGTTCAGAGCAGTCCCTGGCAGCTGCGGAACACAGGAAGCCTACGCAGGAGCAGTCAGTACAGAGGCGAGCACAAAAGCCTCCCAGGAGCGGCCTGTGGGTCAAATGAGGCCAGGACCACGTGAACAGCCTGGTTGGTGTGGCCCAGGCCAAGGCCAGGACATGCCTGGCAGCAGATGCTAAGACTGTTCAAACGCAGGAGGCAGATCACAGAGGGGAGGGTCAGAGCCCCAGAGAAGAGGCCCGCTGTGAGCCAAATGCAGAATCCAGCCAACACGGAGACCCCATAGCAGGGGCAGCGTGCACCAAAGGGATTCTCCAGGATAGCAGTTCTCAGCTTCAGTCTCCTTGAGGTCTTCCGTTGCAAAGGCACAGCTCTGCAAGGTGGACCCCTGCCTGCTGCCCCATGCTCAGGATCACTGCAGTTCCAAGTCTGTTCATTTCCAGGGCTGTGACAAAGTACTGCAACCCGGGTGGCTTAAATAACAGAAATTTAGAGGCTAGAAGTCTGAAGTCCAGATGTCAACAGGGCCATGCGCCCTCTGAGACCCTGGGTAGAATACTTCTTCATCTCTTAGCTGCTGGCATCTGTGGGCAACCACTGGCGCTCCTTAGGCTGGAGATGTATCACACCAGTATCTGCCTCTGTCATCACAGAGGTTCTTCTTATGTGTGTCTGTCTTCACCTGATGTTTTCCTCTTCTTGTAAGGACACCAGTCATATTCCAGTGTCATCTAATGGATCTGGGTTCACTGTCACGACCTTCATTCTAAATAAGACCACCTTCACAGGAACTGGGGTTAGTGTTGCTTCAACACATCCTTTGTGAGGGGCACGATATAACCCATACCTCTGTATCAAGCTGAGTCACGTTACAAGCAGCCTGGGAAGGAGACGGTGGGCTTAGCATTTCAGGAAATAAAATCAAAGAATGGGCTCAGGGTCACAAGGAGAGGAAGTGTAGGAAGAGGGATGGGAGACCCTGTTTGGTCATGGGCTGAGTGGAACAGGAGGCTTCTAGAAGGACAGGATGTCCTGGCTTTTTATTTTTTAATATTCATCCATTTGGTTGCACTAGTTACAGCGCTTGGGACCTTTGGTCTTCTTTGGGGTATGCAGGATCTTTAGCTGCAGCATGTGAACTCTTAGATGAAGCATGTGGGATCTAGTTCCCTGACCAGGAATCAAACCCAAGCCCCCAGCATTGGGAGCGTGGAGTCTTAGCCACTGGACCACCAGGGAGTGGTGGCTCAGTCCTGACTTTGTCTGAACAGCACAGCAAGATGTACCAGGGGCCCAGGTGTCTCTAAGGCTCTTACTCAAAACATAATCCAGTTCTTTCCAACTAATTTCAACCAAATTGATCCCCTATGGGGTGACCACAGCACCCATCCCAAAGGGGCAGCAAGAAGAAGGGAAAGCAAAGATCTGCCCAGCAGGCAGTTCTGCCCGGATCATGTCTCTGGGACATGCAGCTTCCAGCACGTATCGGGGTGCCTGGAAAGGAGACGAGGCTCGTGGGAGGAAGCGAGAAATCTATAGCAGGGATTAGTGGAAGCATGAGCAGGATCAGAGAGAACATGCAGCACGGAATTCAGATTAGGCAACGCAGCTGAGTGAGGGTAATAAAACCAGCAGCAGGAGCCGCATCGATTGTCGAGATTCCAGCCAAATCCACCATGAACATGTTTTCTTTCTTCCAGCCTCTGCCCCTTGGCTTTTGAAAGGAGAAACACTGAATCACTGTGTTCTGTGCTAAGGCTGATCTATCCCCCTCCCCAAAGGATGGACAGAACAGCAGCTCTGCTATGAGCAGGAGGTGAGAGAGAGAAGATGAGTCCCCGGATGTTGGCAGGGTCTGTTCTCGCTCACATGGACACAGAGTCTGGGGCAGATCTCTTCTTTGTGATCTCCGTGCTCCCTGCTCCCAGCCCGACCCCCTCCTGGGTCAGCACCATGTGTGCCCAGGCTGGGTACTGAGCTGAGAGGGGCTAGCAGATCTGGGGAAGCCCTATTCAAAGACTCCAGAGAATCAGTCTCTAGGAAGCTTGGCAGATGAGGCTGCATGGAGTTCAAATGCTAGACTGAAAACCAGGGCTCAGTGACTCACAATAAACCCAACAAAATGGCAGATGAGGGGTTTGAACCATCACAGGGTGGAAGCCGAGGGTGGGTCTGGCACACGCTCTATTGATGTTAGCTACTTGCTCACATATGAGTCTACTCATGCTTGGGGCCAGGTGAGTGGGCACTGTACATGTGCTGGGCAGAGGATAACAGAAATCAAACAACTCCAAGACAAGTGCTTGTAATGAGAATATGCGCCCTCTCCTGGAAGAATCTTCACTCAGGACCCAGGGTTCTGTACCCTCAACTCAGTGCCCACTGGCAGGGCCTGCCAACTATCTTTTTAGGTGCAGCCTCAGACAATGGGCACAATAAAGGACAGAAATGGTATGGACCTAACAGAAGCAGAAGATTTTTTTAGATTTATTTAATTGGAGACTTAGTACTTTACCATATTGTAGTGGTTTATGCCATACATTGACATGAATCAGCCATGGGCATACATGTGTCCCCATCGTGAACCCCCCTCCCACCTCCCCTCCCCATCCCATCCCTCAGGGTCAACCCAGTGCACCAGCCCTGAGCACCCTGTCTCATGCATCAAACCTGGACTGGTGATCTATTTCACATATGATAATATACATGATTCAATGCTATTCTCTCAAATCATCCCACCCTTGCCTTCTCCCACAGAGTCCAAAGTCTGTTCTTTACATCTGTGTCTCTTTTGCTGTCTTGCATATAGGGTCATCGTTACCATCTTTCCAAATTACATATATATGTGTTAATATACTGTATTGGTGTTTTTCTTTCTGACTTACTTCAATCTGTATAATAGGTTCCAGTTTCATCCACCTCATTAGAACTGATTCAAATGCATTCTTTTAATAGCCAAGTAATATTCCATTGTATATGTACCACAGCTTTCTTATCCATTTGTTGATATTAAGAGGTGGCAAGAATACACAGAAGAACTATACAAAAATAGTCTTCATGACCCAGATAACCACGATGGTGTGATCACTCACCTAGAGCCAGACATCCTGGGATGTGAAGTCAAGTGGGCCTTAGAAAGCATCACTACAAACAAAGCTAGTGGAGGTGATGAAATTCCAATTGAGCTATTTCAAATCCTAAAAGATGATGCTGTGAAAGTGCTATGCTCAATATGTCAGCAAATTTGGAAAACTCAGCAGTGGCCACAGGACTGGAAAAGATCAGTTTTCATTCCAATCCAAAAGAAAGGCAACGCCAAAGAATGCTCAAACTACTGAACAATTGCACTCACCTCATACAATAGCAAAGTAATGCTCTAAATTCTCCAAGCCAGGCTTCAACAGTACATGAACTGTGAAATTCCAGATGTTCAAGCTGGATTTAGAAAAGGCAGAGGAACCAGAGATCAAATTGCCAACATCTGTTGGATCCATTTAAAAAGCAAGAGAGTTCTAGAAAAACATCTACTTCTGCTTTATTGACTACACCAAAGCCTTTGATGGTACAGATCACACCAAACTGTAGAAAATTCCTCAAGAGATGGGAATACTAGACCACCTGACAACAGTTAGAACTGGACATGGAACAACAGACTGTTTCCAGATCGGGAAAGGAGTATGTCACGGCTATATACTGTCACCCTGTTTATTTAACTTATATGCAGAGTACATCATGAGAAATGTTGGGCTGGAGGAAGCACAAGCTGGAGTCAAGATGGCTGGAAGAAATATCAATAACCTCAGATATGCAGATGACAGCACCCTTATGGTAGAAAGTGAAGAGGAACTAAAAAGCCTCTTGATGAAAGTGAAAAAGGAAAGTGAAAAAGTTGGCTTCAAGCTCAACATTCAGAAAACTAAGATCATGGTATCTGGTCCTATCAGTTCATGGCAAATAGATGAGGGAACAGTGGAAATAGTGACAGACTTTATTTTCTTGGCCTCCAAAAATCACTGCAGATGGTGACTGCAGCCAGGAAATTAAAAGATGCTTGCTCCTTGGAAGAAAAGCTATGACCAACCTAGACATCATACTAAAAAGCAGAGATATTACTTTACCAACAAAGGTCCATCTAGTCAAAGCTATGGTTTTTCCAGAAGTAATGTATGGATGTGAGAGTTGGACTATAAAGAAAGCTGAGTGCTGACGAACTGATGCTTTTGAACTGTGGTGTTGGAGAAGACTCTTGAGAGTCCCTTGGACTGCAAGGAGATCCAACCAGTCCATCCTCAAGGAAATCAGCCCTGAATATTCACTGGAAAGACTGATGCTGAAGCTGAAACTCCAATACTTTGGCCACCTGATGCGAAGAACTGATTCACTGGAAAAGGCGCCGATGCTGGGAAAAACTGAAGGTGGGAGGAGAAGGGGACGACAGAGGATGAGATGGTTGGATGGCATCACTGATGTGATGGACATGAGTTTGAGTAGGCTCCAGGAGTTGGCGATGGACAGGGAGGCCTGGTGTGCTGCTGTCCATGGGGTCTCAAAGAGCCATACATGACTGAGGGACTGAACTGAACTGAGACAATGGTATTCTGAGAAGGCTTTGCAGAGACCACATTGTCTGAACTTGAACCCAGAGGGTGAGTAAGGTAGACATGGAGGAAGAGCATCCAGCAGAGTGCGATAAGGCAGGTTCTGCACATGTAACCAGAGTGAGTGGGGCCCTGCCACCAAAGAGGAAACAGAGCTGGGGACATAGGGATGAGACAGCGCCTAGAGAGTGAGGGGCTGGGATTCAGGCTAATGTCCCTGAGCGCAGAGGGAGCCTTGAGTGCATTTTAATCAGAATCAGACTTTTATAGTAATAACTTGGCTTCCGTGGAGCATACATTAGAAGGGACCAGTGTGACAACAGGAAGACCGGTTTGGAATCTGTTACACTATCTGACCAAGGCTTTATGAATCTCAAGCATGAGGGCAACGGTGAAGGAGAGGGAGAGATTCAAGAGAGATTTCAGAGATAATGCGGGACGGATCTGATGACTAACTGCACATTGAAGCCAGGGAGAGAGAGGTCAAGGTGATGCTGAGTTCCTGAATCTGAATTTAGTGGCAGTTTGGATAGCAGACTGGACACTGACTGCTCCTTGGTTTAAGAAGAACATGCCCAGAGAGAAGAGCCTCTGTCTTATTTGCCCCTTGCTTGGATGCTTGTCTGGTAGGAAGCACAGACATTCACCTGCTACAGAAGGACACCCCACAGGGGATGGGGCGCTCCAGAAAGATGCCTTCCTGGTCTGCGTTGTCTGCTTATTCCACTGGGAGATGGGTAACAGAAGCTGGTACCAAGAGCCTGGTATCCATCAGGCTGTGAACATCTGTTACCAGACTGACAATGGTGACTGTCTGGCGCACTTGACTGAGCACTAGACTCCGTCCCTGCTCTGCAGAGTCTGCCTGCCACCCCTGGAGCAGCCAAATGGAAGAACAGAGGCGGTTCTGCAGTGGTCACCTGGCTGCTGGTTGTCACCTGCCTCCCCGACCTCCCGCTGTGGTCCCTGCCCTTATTCTGCAGGTGCATCCCTGGGTGGTGCTCTGGGACCAACTGAAGCCTTGGGGACTGCAGGCTGCCCGGGTGAGGGGACTTCAGCGTTGTGCTGCCCTGCTTTCCATCCCGCTCTTTTCTTGAGCCATCTCTGCAACTGGGGCTGCTGTGCTCCCAGCTCTATGTCCCAGTTCCCCAGTGAGCCCTGGCCTGTGAATCCTGCTGAGCACAGATAGGTTCTTACTTTCCACCTCATTTCCCATGAGCCACAGTTCTGGCCCAGCCACCTGCCTGAACGTCACCACTGGCCAGCTTGCCTACTTGCCTCTTCTCTGGACCTCAGTTTTCTCACCTGTAAAATGGGTTTAGAATAATAAACACAACACAAGTCTACATAGTTCAGGTGTAGTTCTCAAGTACTCCTCTCAACAACTAGTAATTCTTGGTATCCTCACTTTATAGACAAGGAAATGGGCACACGTGAGCTGAGGCTCAAAGTCCCACAGCTAGTTTTGGAGGCACAGTCCTGGATCATAGCAGTTCTCAGTTCCTGGCACATAATGAAAGAGAAAGTGAAAGTTGTTCAGTCATGTCTGACTCTTTGCAACCCCATGGACTTTACAGTTCATGGAATTCTCCAGGCCAGAATACCAAGTGTGTAGCTGGCCCCTTCTCCAGGGGATCTAAAATCCCAAGGATTGAATCCAGGTCTCCCACATTGCAGGCAGATTCTTTACCAGCTGAGCCACCAGGAAAGCCAGGGCACATAATAGGTGCTCACTAATGCTGGCCATTGGCATAAAGCATAGTGGCTAAGATTATGGACTTTCTGGGTTCAGATCCTGTTTCATCATTTCTGAGCTGTGTGATTTTCAATCACCAGAGTCTCAGTTTCCTTATCTATCAAATGAGAATGACAATGGTACCCTAAATGGCAGAGCTGTTGAGAAGATTCAGGACATTAACAATATGAAGCCCTCAGCACCTTCCATGGAAGTTAAGAGGTATGTAACACATGCTTGCTGTTGTATTGTTCTTTTCATTGTCATGGAAACCCCTGGTGCCACTGTCCCCCAAAGCTGCCACCTCCTTCCAGCCGGCCTGGCAGACTGTGCTCACACTGCCTGTCTTCCACCTCTCTACCAGGCATAGCTGCCATATTGGTGGGTTTACAGGTTTAAGCCTTTTCCGGAGAGGCCCTCCCGCCTCTGGTTCCTGTTCTCACTCCATCCATCCACACCTGCCGGAGGGCACAACCTCTCTGGGAGGGTCTCTCACTCCCCAGGATGTCCAAGCCTGCCAGGGGCAAAAGGCATCCTGCTGGGCCTTCCCTAAGTCTGCCAGGCTACTTCCCCATCTGCTCTCAGCCATGCAGCCTTGCCCCAAAGGCTCAAACACTTTCTACCTGGATCCAAGATTTACAAGACATCCCGGGGCAGTTGCTTTAGAGGCAGTTAACTGCAAAGCAGTCTCAGAGAGAGTATTACGGCCTGAATCCTGTCGCTGTGGCAAGGCCCTGATATAAAGAATTGCCAGGGAGCTCAAATCCAGTGTTCTTGGATAACCTAGAGGGATGGGATGGGGTGGGAGGTTCATGAGGGAGGGGACATACGTGTACCTATGGCAGATTCATGTTGATATATGGCAGAAACCAACACAATATTGTAAAGCAATTATTGTCCTTTTTTTTTTTTTAAAGGATTTCCAAGGAGATAACAATGGAGTATGAACATGAGGTACAAAGGAGGAAATGAAAGGATGGAGTTGTGCCTGCCAGCCCCCAAGCCAGGAGCCCGGCGGTGCACAGACTCATCCTTATTACTTCACAGATGAAGAAACTAAGGCTCCGAAAGGCTGAATGATTTGCCAAAGTTCCCCAGTTTTTACATGAGGGCTTGTCCCAAAGCCCTTCTCCCTGGGGACAAAGGAGAAGGGCTTGGCATGGGAAAGACAGTGAATGAGGGTCAGCCCAAGGGGTTAAGCCCAAGGCAGGGCTGCTTGGCTGACCTTCAGAGCATCCACTCTAACCTCCAGTCTGGGTGCTGCTAGCTTCCTACTGGGCCCAGTTCGCTGAGCGCACCCTGGAGGCCTGGCTGAGCAGGGGCAGGTACCAGGGAAGCACTCTCTCAGCGATAGTGGGTTGGTCGTTTAGGTGAAATGTTAAATAACTAGTCATTCGTCCACTGCAGTCCCAAGTTATCCCACTTCAGAAAAACACCAAACTCTAACTGCAGAGGTTTTACTTTATTTTTTCCAGTGGAAGCATCCCTGGCTTCTACCCACTATGCTGGGTTTCCCAGGTGATGTAATGAAAGAACTTGCCTGCCAATGCAGGAGACATAAGAGACACGGGTTTGATCCCTAGGTTGGAAAGATCCCCTGGAGGAGGGCATGGCAACCCACTCCAGTATTCTTGCCTGGAGAATCCCATGGACCAAGGAGACTGGTAGGCTGCAGTCCATCGGGCCTCAGAGGTTTTACCTTGTATTTTTCAGTGGACGCATCCCTGGCCTCTACCCACCAGATGCCAGTAAGCCCTCACACCCAGTGGTGACGACCAAATACATTTCCAGATATTGTCAAATGTCTCCTGGGGGTGGGGTGTCAAAAGGAATAAAAAAGAACTGAACATTTACTGAGCCTCTACTTCTGTGCACCAACGATGGTCCAAGGATGGTCAAGACATTTTGTTGGGTTATTTGCATAAAGTTTTATTTATTTATTTTTTAAAATTTATTTATTTATTTATTTATTTTTTAAATTATAATACTGTATTTGTTTTGCCATACATTGACACGAATCAGCCATAGATGGACACAAACTGAAGGATAGTTGATTTACAACACTGTGTTAGTTTCTGCTGTACAGCAAATCATTCAGGTTTATATATTTGTTTTCAGACTCTTCCATTATAGTTTTTCACAAGACTCTGAATATAGTTCCCTGTGCTATATAGTAGGATCTTGTTGTTGTTTGTCTGTTTCATATACAGTAGTTTGTATCTGCTAATCCCAAACTCCTAATTCCCTCTACATCTGGGCTGCCCACGATGACAGCCACTAAGCCACACGTGGTTATCGAGCACTTGAAATGTGTCTGGTATGATAGAGGAACTGAATTTTAAAACTTATCTCCATGAATTTAAATTTTAACACTGGAACACTGTTAAGTATGTTTACTTGTTAAACACAATGTTTATCATTTTAGGATTAGATTTCATTTTTAACTGCTTAAAATTTAGCATCTGAATTGCAAAGTGCTATAAGTGTAAAATTCACACCACATTTCAAAGGCTTAGTGCTAAAAAAGGTAACATATCTTTTATTAATAATTTTAACATATTGATTACATGTTAAAATGATAATACTTTGTAGACACTGGGTTAGTTAAAATACATTAAAATGCCACCTGTTAATTTTTACTTTAACAAATAATTTTAATTTTTAATAGGCTATGTTATTTATTTAGGTCATGCCCTGAGGCATATGGGATCTTAGTTCCCTGACTAGGAATTGAACCCATGTCCCCTGCAGTCAAGTGTGGTCTTAACCACTGGATCCCTAGGGAAGTCCCCATTTTTTACTTTTTAAAATTTGACTCTAGAAAATTTCAAAGTACATATGTAACTGAGATTCTGCATCTCTTGAACACAGTGTAATTCCGGAGGTTTTCAATAGGAGGGTGCTTTTGTCCCCAGGGGATATTTGATTGTGTCTGGCAATAAACTTGGTTGTGCTACTTGGGTAATCAAGTGCTCCTGGCATCTGATGAGTAGAGGCCAGGGATTTGCTAAACATCCCACAAAGCACAGAACAGCCTCCCACAACTAAGAACTACCTTTCCCCAAATGTCACTAGTGCTGAGGTTGAGAAGCCCTACCCTACAGCATGAATCCCTTGAAGCAAAGACCAGCAAGTCAGACCTGAGTGGAAGCCATCACACATAGTTCTCACCATGAACTCTGGCCAGGGGTGTCGGTATCCCTGCTCTGCCCCATGAAGCGAATGGAGCCCAGAGAAGAACAATGCCCAGATCCGTGGGGCAGAAAGTGGCCAAGCTGAGACCTGCACTCACTCTGAAGGCCAGCCTGTCTTCCACTCCACAAACAGCTGCCACAGACCTCTGAGCTGGTGCTGATGCGAAGAGGCTGCTTTTGTTTATAGTCTAACATCCCCATCACTCAGACCTGGTCGGTTATTATTCACATCAGCCGTTATTGCTACCAGGGGATGAGCATTAACAAAACGCCCTTTGAAAGGGACAGCCTGCTCGAAGAGAAACACTCTTGGACACCTCACCCATCAAATGAAACCGAGAAAGGCATAGAAATAAATGGAACGCAATGAAATAAACCTGTCAGAGAGGGAGCATTCAGATGTCTCAGGAGGCAAGAGGTAAAACAAATGTGCCTGATATGGGGTTGGCTCTGTTTAAAGAAAACATTACGGGGCTGCTGACTTGAAAAAGGCCCGGAGAACAGTGGCCTGGCAGAAAGGGAGCTGCCCGCATGTCTGGGAGGAGCGCTGTTTCTTGGTAAATGGGTGTGGGCACACGGCAGGAGCCACTCTCCTTTCGCTATCATCAGGCATATGACCGCAACCGCCGCCTCCCTCGGGGCAAGAGTGAGCCTGGGGGCCAACAACAGGACGGGAGAGAGGGGACTGACATCTGATGAAGGCCGAGAGAGCAGGGCACTCTGGACAGTCACCGAACGTAATCTTGAGTGTGACTCTGCAGGAGGTGTGACAAGTGGTTTTGCAAGTTAAGCAAGGCCGTGCAACTTAAGGTCACATAGCTAATGAGTGGCTGAGATGATATTCTGGGGGTGTTGATGGTGACACACTGGGCTATGGGTCGAGGGCAGACACCGAGGTGGGGACAGAACTTGGCTGTCAGGAATGCGGTGGAGGCTCTGCCTAGACCTCGTTTCCTGGGCTGGTGCACTCATCTCCAGCTGCTTAAGAGGGAGGTGCCGGCGGCTAAGGCGCCCCCTTCCCTGCAGGCTGCCACCAGGCCAAGGGAAGTCGCCCCCAGCCCCCACCAGGACACGGGCAGCGGCTGACTGACACAGCAGCACAGATGCTGGCCCCCTGCCGCGGAGTAGGGGCTCCTGTGATACAGTCCACACTCCAGAGCCCCTGTGGGCTCAGCTGACGCAGCGTCCACATGCTCCTTTGGCTTCTTGCCCTTCCCTCACCTTCTTTCTTCTGAGAATACTCATCAATGACTAATTTGCACAAGAATCCCCCATCTCAGGCTCTGTCCGGGAAACTCAGCCTAAGACAATCACAAACAGCAGAACTTCTGAGCTTGGGAAGCGGGTAAACAGAAGTGGGCCATCAGCCCCTGCATGGCTGGATTCTTGTCATCTCTGCCTCATATATTCCCCTTCCCACCACGACAAAATGGCCAGTCAGGGACTAGGAGAGAGGAAGCTGCTGTCTGGCAGCAACCTGGAGAGAGGTGCCAGGTAAAAGATTTGAAATCTCCGAAGAAACCTCGGCCGATGGAAAGGGCCCCCGCAGCAGAGATCTCTCTGCTGGGAGGGTCTCGTCTGTCTCTGGGGCCCCGTGATGGGCATCAGCCTGTGATGGGCTCTGCACTATGATCTCTGAAGAGTGTATATGAAATGAGAGTGAACTACTGTGAGTGACAGCGAAATGGCTGGTATTTACTTCAAACAAATATCCACTCTAGACTGGGGCGTTTCCATAGCGGCCTTTTTCACATTTACTATCGTATTTCTTCTCAGGATACAGTTCCAGAAGCCTGTGTGTGCAAAGTCTATAAGAAAATGGTGCTCCTCCAAATGGAAGCATTATATTCTAACTTAACAGATAGGAGGGGTGGGATGTATCATACTCAAGTGACTTGTCCAAGACAAATGGCAGACAGGGAGTCATAGCCAGATCTATCTATTTCCTAAGCACAGACATGTTAAGCCAATTCTCCCCCAACCTCAGACCACAGCTCAGTTATCTCTTCCCCTGGGAATCATCCCCTGAACTTTAGGTATACTTGTTGGTTTATTTTGAATACCACATGGCTCTTTTTTGTAGCAAGACTCACACTTGCCATTATGCATTTGTGTAGTGCTTTTTTTTTTGTGGGTGGGGGATTAATGGTTTTTCCCTCCCACAAAGGCACAGGAATATGCTTTCTTTTGTTCACCACTGAATACCTCAGTGCCTAGAACAGTGCCTGGCACACACTAGGTACTTTGTAAGCATTAGTAGAATGGGTGAATGGATGAGTTAGATAGATGGTTGGACGGATGGATGGAGGTAGGAATGGAAGGATGGGGAGGGGGCAGGAGGATGGCTGGGTGGGTGGATGCACGGGTTGGGTGGACAGGCTGCCAGTTCCTCTCTGGTGCACCTAGCTTGGAGGGACCATTGAGCATGGGCTGCTCTTTACTCCCTTCCCCCCGCCCCAGCCCAGGGCTCTGGTGATCACCTGTGGTGAGGAGGCAGAGTGGAGTCCCCGGGGTCACCTGGGCGCTGCCCATTGGTGCTGACCACAAGGAAGCCAGTCCCCAGGCAGCATGCAGAAGAGAAGGAGAGAGAGAAACACACATGAACACGTGCGGTACGGTGAGCAAAACTGCAATTCTCGTGGCTCTGAAGAGCTCACACTAAACAGCAAAAGAACATCATGATCTAACAAAATAGGGCCTGAAACAGATCTTTGGAAATGAAACAAGGATACGAATCACCATTTATCAAGCACCCACAACATGCCAGGGACTCTGCCAGGTACCTCACATACAATGTTTCTAAGACTTAGAACAACCCAGAAAGGTCAGCATTATTACAAACGAGCCATCACCTTTCCACCCAGACATCTTCTCCCCACCTTCTTAGTAAATGGTGCCACTGGCCATGTGGCTACGCCGTCTACCAACCGGGGGTCATCCTTTATATCTCCTTTCTACTGACCTCCAACTTCTGATCACTTGGCATGTCTTATTAACTCTACTCTAGAAAAGGTTCTGAAGTTTTCCCCTTCCCTCCAGTGTAAGCCATCCTCCTGCTGCACTTGGCTTACTGAAGCAGCCCCTCTCTGGACTTCCTGCCTCCAGTCCTGTTTCCTTTCAGACTATTCTCCATCCTTCAGTGAAATGCACCAGTGACCCTGTTTTGCTCCAGGTAAACCTCAAATCCCTTAACCCAGTTCCTGCCCCTCCAGGCTCTCCCCACTCCCACTCAAACACAGTAAACTCCTTTTCATCATCAACCGTGCCCCCTGCCCCACCTTCTTGTCCGGGAGGCCTTACCTAGGAGGCTCACTTGATGTGGAAATACCCACTTCCTGCCTCTTCACCTAGATGAGGACTGTTCATCCTCCAAGTGTCAGCTCAGAACTCCTCTCTGACAGTCTCAGTGTACAAGGGTCAGAAGCCCCTCCTCTGTCTTCCCGAACACCCTGGTTGTCCCTTCTCAAATCAACAGCCTTGCTGTACTTTAAGTGGCTGCCTCCCCTGCAATTTGAGTCCCCTGCAATTCTGAAGGCAGTCACTGTCTCATATCTAGTGTCCTGGTGTGACCTTGCACTGGAGCTGGCACACAGTAGGCACTCAGTGGCTATTGTCGAATAAATGAATGGAGGCAGGAAGGGTGAATCAGACGGTTGCTATAACTTGCTGAAGGCCACAGGCCTCGGAACTGGCAGAGGCAGTACTCTGGTTTGTATGACTTTGATGTTTTGTCCTTTCAAATTCACTACTTGCTTCTCTAAAGAAAATGCTACCAAAAGGAAGAAGGTGTCCTAGGCTTGGTCAAAGGCTGCATATATTTCTCTAGTGACTCATCAACAAGACTGTATAAAGTTCTTATGCAAAATGGAGAGAGCGGCAGGACATCCCAGACCAACTGATAAACAGGAAATACATAACTTCAAAAATTTGCACAAATGGCAAACTTTACCAACAACTGTGAAATACTACGACAGAAATCATAATATATGCATACCTGTAGCTGATTCACTTTGCTGTACAGCAGAAACGAAGCCTACACAGTAGAGCAACTATATTCCAATAAAAATTAAAACAAAAAATAGTAATCAGAATAGCCCTCCCTCAAAGGCTTGGGAAACTTCACCGTTCTCAAACCATATTCTAAGTCCAAATTTGGAAAACTAAAGCTGGTAGGCCAAATCTGGCCTCTCACTGTTTTCTGTCTGTCCATTGGCTAAGAGTAGTTTTTACATTTTTTTTTTTTTAATGGCCCGGGGAAAAAAATTAAAAGAGGAATAATGTATTATGATACATGAAAGTTACACAGAATTGAAATCTCAGTGTCTATAAATAAAGTTTTATTGGAACACGGCCATGCTCATTTTACATGTATTATCTATGTCTGCTTTTGTGCCACCATGACAAAGATGAGTAGTTGTGACAGGGACCATATGGCCTGAAAAACTGAACATAATTATCCGGCCTTTTACAAAAAAGTTTGCCAACTCCTGTTTTAAGTGGATATTTTTATTACATTTCCCCCACAACCTTCTGAGCTGGGTAAGACAAAGACTGTTGGCCTGATGTCAGAAAAAGAAACAGAAGGCTGAGAGAAAAGGTGATTCACACGCTCCTAGCTGGCCTCTCCGAGCAGCCTCCTACCTGTTCTTCCCTGCATCTATTGTTGTCTTTGCCTCAGTCTCCCTTTTCTGACTCATTTTCTAAGCTGTAATAGGGTGGCCTTTGTGAGAAAGGCAGCCCTCTAAGCTCCACCCAGAGCTCTCACCACCTCGAGACACTCACAGTTCTGCGATACGCCGTGCGGCTGACGCAGAGTCCTTGGTGTCCTGGCTGTGCGCAGCCCTCCAGCCTCCACTCTCGCTGCTCCCAGCCTCCTCTGCTCACACTGGCATTCTAGCCAGGGTTCCTTTGCCTCGTCCCATTCAGGTTCAGTGGGCACCTCTCTGACCACTACTCATCTGCGTGTACCGCTTGCTCAGCTCAGAAGGCTCCCATGTCTTCTAGCCTTGTTCCATACGATAACTGCTACTCCTGTTTCAAAGCTTTGTCTCGGTGACTACATCCTGGGACTCACACCCCACACTGACTTATGTTTCCCTTCTCTTATGTCCTTCCACTGCGTCCTGAATTTACCTTCACCACAGCCTTCCTTATCTTGGTGGATTAACAGAATTACTACTGGTTGGCTCTCCCACTAGTTACTGCTTGTTGAGTGCTTGTTATTAGTCAAGCATAGCACTAGTACACTAAGTCCATTAGCTCATTAAATTCTTAATTAGATCCATGAAGTTAGTGGTGTTACTGTGATTATTTCATAGACGGGGAAATCGAGACACACAGCAGTTAAGTACCTTTTCGAGTCTAGAGTCAAAGACTGTTCAAATCTAAAGTTCTTAACCTCTATGGGATGAGGGACCACATACCAATTACCACATACCAATTACCACATACCAATTAAGTGGCACTCAAAACTAAATGGATAAATGATATTCTAGCTTCAGTTCAGTTGCTCAGTTGTGTCCGACTCTCTGCGACCCCATGAACTGTAGCATGCCAGGCCTCCTGTCCATCACCAACTCTTGGAGTCCAGACAAACCCATGACCATCGAGTTGGTGATGCCATCCTACCATCTCATCCTCTGTCATCCCCTTCTCCTCCTGCCCTCAATCTTTCCCAGCATCAGGGTCTTTTCCAGTGAGTCAGCTCTTTGCATCATGTGGCCAAAGTATTGGAGTTTCAGCTTCAACATCAATCCTTCTAAAGAACACCCAGGACTGATATCCTTTAGAACAGACTGGTTGGATCTCCTTGCAGTCCAAGGGACTCTCAAGAGTCTTCTCCAACACCACAGTTTAAAAGCATCAATTCTACGCTCAGCTTTCTTTATAGTCAAACTCTCACATCCATACATGACTACTGGAAAAACCATAGCCTTGACTAGAAGGACCTTTGTTGGCAAAGTAATATCTCTGCTTTTCAATATGCTGTCTAGGTTGGTTATAACTTTCCTTCCAAGGAGTAAGCATCTTTTAATTTCCTGGCTGCAATCACCATCTGCAGTGATTTTGGAGCCCAGAAAAATAAAATCAGCCACTATTTCCACTGTTTCCCCATCTATCTGCCATGAAGTGATGGGACCGAATGCCATGATCTTAGTTTTCTGAATGTTGAGCTGTAAGCCAACTTTTTCACTCTCCTCTTTCACTTTCATCAAGAGGCTCTTTAGTTCTTCTTCACTTTCTGTCATAAGGGTGGTGTCATCTGCATATCTGAGGTTGTGATTTCTCCTGGCAATCTTGATTCCAACCTGTGCTTCCTCCAGCCCAGCGTTTTTCATGACATGCTCTGCATATAAGTTAATAAGCAGAGTGACAATATACAGCCTTGATGTACTCCTTTCCTGATTTGGAATTAGTCACTTGTTCCATGTCCAGTTCTAACTGTTGGTTCCTTACCTGCATATAGATTTTTCAGGAGACAGGTCAGGTGGTCTAGTATCCCCATCTCTTTCAGAATTTTCCACAGTTTATTGGATCCACACAGTCAAAGGCTTTGGCATAGTCAATAAAGCAGAAATAGATGTTTTTCTGGAACTCTCTTGCTTTTTCCATGATCCAGAGTATGTTGGCAATTTGATCTCTGGTTCCTCTGCCTTTTCTAAAACCAGCTCGAACATCAGGAAGTTCACGGTTCACATATTGCTGAAGCCTGGCTTGGAGAATTTTGAGCATTACTGTACTAGCATGTGAGATGAGTAGAACTGTGTGGTAGTTTGAGCATTCTTTGGCATTGCCTTTCTTTGGGACTGGAATGAAAACTGACCTTTTCCAGTCCTGTGGCCACTGCTGAGTTTTCCCAATTTGCTGGTATACTGAGTGCAGCACTTTCACACCATCATCTTTTAGGATTTGAAATAGCTCCACTGGAATTCCATCACCTCCACTAGCTTTGTTTGTAGTGATGCTTTCTAAGGCCCATTGACTTCACATTCCAGGATGTCTGGCTCTATGGTGAGTGTATTTTTCATTTACTAGCTGTGTCAGTTGAAAAATTACACACATTTCTGAGTTTCAATATCTCTGAAAGAGATGGGAATACCAGACCACCTGACCTGCCTCTTGAAAAATCTGTATGCAGGTCAGGAAGCAACAGTTAGAACTGGACATGGAACAACAGACTGGTTCCAAACAGGAAAAGGAGTCCGTCAAGGCTGTATATTGTCATCCTGCTTATTTAACTTATATGCAGAGTACATCATGAGAAACGCTGGACTGGAAGAAACATAAGCTGGAATCAAGAGTGCAGGGAGAAATATCAATAACCTTATATATGCAAATGACACCACCCTTATGGCAGAAAGTGAAGAAGAACTAAAAAGCCTCTTGATGAAAGTGAAAGAGGAGAATGACAAAGTTGGCTTAAAGTTTAACATTCAGAAAACGAAGATCATGGCATCTGGTCCCATCACTTCATGGGAAATAGATGGGGAAACATTGGAAACAGTTTCAGACTTTTTTGGGGGGGCTCCAAAATCACTGCAGATGGTGACTGCAGCCATGAAATTAGAAGACGCTTGCTCCTTGAAATGAAAGTTATGACCAACCTAGATAGTATATTGAAAAGCAGAGACATTACTTTGCCAACAAAGGTCCGTCTAGTCAAGGCTACGGTTTTCCTGTAGTCATGTATGGATGTGAGAGTTGGACTGTGAAGAAGGCTGAGGGCCGAAGAATTGATGCTTTTGAACTGTGGTGCTGGAGTACATTCTTGAGAGTCCCTTGGACTGCAAGGAGATCCAACCAGTCCATTCTGAAGGAGATCAGCCCTGGGATTTCTTTGGAAGGACTGATGCTGAAGCTGAAACTCCAGTACTTTGGCCACCTCATGCGAAGAGTTGACTCATTGGAAAAGACTCTGATGCTGGGAGGGATTAGGGGCAGGAGGAGAAGGGGATGACTGAGGATGAGATGGCTGGATGGCATCACCGACTTGATGGCCGTGAGTCTGAGTGAACTCCGGGAGATGGTGATAAACAGGGAGGCCTGGCGTGCTGCGATTCATGGGGTCGCAAAGAGTTGGACACAACTGAGCAACTGAACTGAACTGAACCTATAAAATGGGGGTAATGAAAAATATTGTATTTGGTCAGAAAGCTTGTTCAGGTTTTTCTGTACGATGTTATGGAAAAACCTGAACAAACTTTTTAGCTAATCCAAGATGGTTCAGACGGTAAAGCGTCTGTCTATAATGAAGGAGACCTGGGTTCCAGCCCTGGGTTGGGAAGATCCCCTGGAGAAGGAAATGGCAATCCACTCCAGTACTATTGCCTGGAAAATCCAGTGGATAGAGGAGCCTGGTAGAGTACAGTCTATGGTGTTGCAAAGAATTGGACAGGACTGAGTGACTTCGCTTTCACTTTCTTTCACTTTTAGATCTCATGAAGTTCTTTCAAGGATTAAGTGAAAAACAGTTAAAGCCTTAGTTTGGTTGGCAGAACCAGAGGAACCTCCCTACCCTATCAGTTCAGCTCAGTTCAGTTCAGTTCAGTCTCTCAGTCATGTCTGACTCTCTGCGACCCCATGAACTGCAGCACGGCATGCCAGGCCTCCCTATTTATCACCATCTTCCGGAGTTCACTCAGACTCATGTCCATCAAGTCCGTGATGCCATCCAGCCATCTCATCCTCGGTCGTCCCCTTGTCCTCCTGCCCCTAATCCCTCCCAGCATCAGAGTTTTTTCCAAATAGTCAAGTCTTCTCATGAGGTGGCCAAAGAACTGGAGTTTCAGCTTTAGCATCAGTCCTTCCAAAGAAATCCCAGGGCTGATCTCCTTCAGAATGGACTGGTTGGATCTCCTTGCAGTCCAAGGGACTCTCAAGAGTCTTCTCCAACACCGCAGTTCAAAAGCATCAATTCTTTGGTGCTCAGCCTACCCTATCATCCAAGGCTATAACTCTGCCTAGTGGGAATGTTTCGGCTTCCCTGATGGCTCAGAGGGTAAAGTGTCTGCCTGCAATGCAAGAGACCTGGGTTCAATCCCTGGGCCGGGAAGATCCCCTGGAGAAGGAAATGGCAACTCACTCCAGTATCCTTGCCTGGAGAATCCCATGGAGCCTGGCGGGCTACAGTCCACAGAACTGCAAAGAGTCAGACACAACTGGGCGACTTCACATTCACTTTTTAGTGGAAATGCTCAGGTACGAGGGGTAGGAATAGAAGTATATCTGGATACTGGGATGGGACAAGGTTTTCCCAGTGGGTGGAGTAGCAGAGGTCTTGGCAGGACACAAAAAGAAGAACAATAGGAAAAGGAGTCATGTATTTAGTGCTAGAGATTAACTGGTATTTACTGGTGCCTGGCCTATTTATCTTTAGGCATATGAAAGAATCTCAGTCACCATGAAAGTTGAAGAGACATGAGTCATTTCTAAGAGAGGTATTTAAGATCCAGGTTACAATCTCCATATTTATTCTTCCCCCTCTGAGGCCTATGAGGTCCCCTTTGGGGCCACTAATATTGTAGATGACATGACAACAAAGAAAGCTTTGTGGAATTAAGCTACTGAGATTAAGGTATTCAGTTGTTGTTGCAGCAAAGCCTATCCTATCCTGACTAATCCAGCAGAACAAAAGATGGAAGTCCCTTGCTTTCTCCTCTATCATCTGGTCCCCCTACGGTATGGCATTTTTGCTGGAAGATTCACAAACCTTCTATCTTTACAGTTTCCAGGGCTTGGTCATATGTATGCATGCTGGCCACTAACAAAAACACTGAGACCATGTAAAGAAGGAGGAGGTCTGAATTCTGACTGCCTCAGACTTCCTTTCTGATTATTTTGTCTTCTAAAGCAGATTCATGTCAATGTATGGCAAAACAAATACAGTATTGTAACATATAATAAAGTATTTAAAAAAAAAAGAAAACCACATACTAAAATAAATGATAAAGATAAACAGTGTCATACATTCTAAAAAAAAAAAAAAAGCAATGGATGTTGAGTGGAAAGAGATGCTGATGGGATAAAGATGGCACTGGAACAGATAAACTTGAAAATAAATTAATTTTTTGATTTATTACCTTCAATACAGCGTGGCAGTAAATAGAGTAGAGGGCTCCTTGAGGCACCTCACCTTCTGCTCCAGATCCTAGGACTTAGCTTGGATACCACTGAAGACAGGCTAAAGATCCACCATGCCCTAAAGGTCCTACTATCAGCTATTACTGGAAAAGAGGCATGGGAAGTGGTTAACAAATAGGAGACAGAAGACCCTAACAGTGGCGAGTAGAACCTCACCCAGTCTGTATTATGGACAGGATTCACAATGGTGCCACGGAAATACCATGAGCTTTGGCATTACATCTGAGTGGCAATTCTGAGGGACCTTAAGTTCCTCACTTAACCCATTTGAGCTTACACACTTCATCCCTTAAGTCAGGATAATAATGATTACCACTATTCATTTAGTATGTACTACATGATAGGATTTACTTCTATCACTGCCCTGCAGACTCGGGTGAACACACAGCCCTCTGACTTGCATATAATAGGTGGTTAATTTTTGCTAACACCCCCAACAATCCATTGAAGAACCATCAGAGAAGCTCTAATGGAACTTAGTTCTTTTTATTTCTAGTCCTCATCTCTAAAGCCACATTTTCCCCCTTTCCTTGACCTCTCATTTTAAAAGGCCCACAACTCCTTTTGTAAGATGCAGTGATGGTGGAAAGTCAGATCTGAGCTAAAATCCACTTGGGTGTCTCAGGTCTTGAGTAGATCATCCTCACTTCAGGTTTAGAGGGATGAACTAAGACTACCGAGGGACATGCCTGAAGGACAAGCACTGGTCTTGGCTTTTGTTCTCTGGACTCTATGTAACAGCTTTGCTTTCCTGAGTGGGGTATGGAATGTGTGTTGGGGAGAAGGGAGGTGTTTTGAGCAAATGTAGAGAGTAAAAGGTAGGGCAAGGACAGAGAACACTAGAGAGATGTACCAGTTGTAGCAAGAAAAATGTTAAAGAGTTGGGATATTTAAAGGTCCTCTTTAGGTTCTTCTACAGTATACACATGATATAATCCTCTTATTTCATCTTGTCACATAACCTTTAAGAAAATCCACATCATTGTGTTGGCATTGTAGGGTCTAGAAGATGCTGGGTGAAAGCAAAGAAACCTGAGGGATAAAGAGACCTTGTAACACTCAAGTAATTCTGAGAAGTCCAAGCATGGGACTATCTCCTATGTCTGCCCTGACCCCCAAAAACACATGTGGGCTTTCTGCTCTGAAAGTCTGGCAGGATTTCTAAGGACTGAACAATAACCAAGAGTTTTCCAATAGATGTGCTCACAATTTTCTAGCCTCTCCCAAGTGATCCTTCATTACAGTCCCTACTTCCAGCTGCCATAGCTAAATTTGAGCACCCTGTGATTCTGAGTTCCCCCTGAAAATGCTGGGCTGATGAAAAGAGGAAGAGAAGTGCCAGAGTCAAAGGTCAGCAAGTGCACGAGCAAAATCTTACACTCAGTCAATGTAAGAACATTATTGCTATGCAGGATCTCACCCAAACACAACGGCCTGTAGATGAAGAGGTTAAGTGCTCAGAGCCAAGGCCGGCATCATTCCTGTCTCCTCTCAGTTTCCGCATTTTGAATCCAGACTGAGTCTATTTGATTTGTATGAGAAGCAACTATGGTTCAGGTTTTGGTTTTCCTTCTTGGGGAAGAGCAGAAAAAGGACATATGCTTAGTAGCTGGGTCTCCAGGTCTCAAAGAAGACCCAGAAGAAGGAAGAAAGGAAGCTAAAACTGGATCATCTATGTTCTTGACCTTTTATGTGCATATCCCAAATAATCAGGGGAAAGAATTAATGATCTTAGGCCTAAAAGTGACTCCTGGAGGCTGTGACTTGTCCAAGGTCAAATAGGTAAATTTTGGAGTGGGATTTGAATCCAGGTGTCTCTGATTCGGCATTATTTCAAGTAAGTTCTTGAGGAAGCTTTATATAAAATAGAACCTTCCATACAGAACTGGATCAACAGGGGTGGGGAGGGCAGATAGTGGGTATTTCCTAGCTGATAGTAGACAATGCCTACATCTTGTTTGGCTTCTCACATCACCCGTGGCAGGTTATTCTTGTAGCTAAAAAAGCCACAGACCTATCACTCCCCCGTGGGCCCCAGTCTTAGCATCTGTGAAATGAGGATATCTCACTGGAGAATGGCTATTTATTGTCCCTGCAGGGGCAAGAATCCATTAGGAAGATGGGGGAGATAAGGCTGGATGAAATGTTCTACCTCAGGCTTAGACATTATAAAAAGAAGCCACGTTTACAAAAGAATATCACCCCCGCCTCCTGTTGCCCTGGGACAATGGTTTTAGTCCATCATCATCACCCCCACGAGGCAGAAAAGGACTATTGGTGACACCAGCCCCTTATCTCATGCTTCATTATCCTGGAGTGCGGCTTTCAGCACCTACTCTGAGGGGGTTGTTTTAATGGGATCGTTACAGAATGTTTACCAGATTAAAAGTGTGACTTTCTTCTGCAAAAGCAACTCTGCAAATGGCTTTATGGGTTTCCGGATTTATTTTGTCTCAATGACTCGGCTCAGTCTGCAAATCAAATCAAAGCTGATTTTTCTAACTGCCACTTGGGCGCACCCAGCGGGAGGCTGCGGAGCCAGCTGCGCTGCCTTGAAGGCTGGCGCCCGCGCAGAGAGAAAGATGCCTGCTGGCAGCCACAGAGGTGCCCACGGGAAGACAGTGGACAAGCAAGGACTTGATGGAACCCAACCGGGGCAGGGGGAACAAGTCCGAGGAGGCCAAGTTTATTTTCTGGAAGGAGAAAAGGCAGATCCATGTGGCCCCCAAAGACTGAATGGAAGAAATAAGAGGGAGCCAGTTTGAACCCCTGATACTGAGGCTCCCTGCAACTGAAATGCCCAGTGGTGGAAAATGCTCCTTGGGGGAGCAGTGAGGCCTCTGCCATGACAGTGTCTAAGCAGAGCCTGCTTGGTCTTTTCATTGGTGGAGGCTGTCGGTCATGCAGCTGATCCCTACCTCCACCACTGCTACTCCTATCTCGAGAGACTTGTCCAAGGGGCACCACTTCCTCTGCAGCTACCTAAGAGTCTTCCTGAGGGGAAGGCGAGGGCAAAGGAAGGAAATGCCAAGGACTGATTGTGATGGGGGAGGAGGCAGACATTCTCGCCTCAAAGCAGAAAAACTTGGGAGAAATTTACACTTCACTGGGGATCTAGCCTAGACTTAACTGTGTCTGACAATAGACTTTCACTGAGCCTTCTCCTTTTTTGCTTTTACACATTCCCTCCAAGAGCCATCCCTCAATACATCCCAGGCACCCAAAACCCTGCCTCAGGCTCTGCTTCTAAGGAATCGGCCTTAAGGGCTCAGAGGTTAAAGCGTCTGCCTGCAATGCGGGAGAGCTGGGTTCAATCCCCTGGAGAAGGAAATGGCAACCCACTCCAGTATTCTTGCCTGGAGAACCCCATGGACAGTATGAAAAGGCAAAATGATAGGATACTGAAAGAGGAACTCCCCAGGTCAGTAAGTGCCCAATACGCTACTGGAGATCAGTGGAGAAATAACTCCAGAAAGAATGAAGGGATGGAATGAAAGCAAAAACAATACCCAACTGTGGATGTGACTGGTGATAGAAGCAAGTGATGTGACTGGTCTGATGCTATAAAGAGCAATATCACATAGGAACCTGGAATGTTAGGTCCATGAATCAAGGCAAATTGGAAATGGTCAAACAGGAGATGGCAAGAGTGACCGTCAACATTCTAGGAATCAGCAAACTAAAATGGACTGGAATGGGTGAATTTAACTCAGATGATCATTATATCTACTACTGCGGGCAGGAATCCCTTAGAAGAAACAGAGTAGCCATCATGGTCAACAAAAGAGTACGAAATGCAGTACTGGATGCAATCTCAAAAACGACAGAATGATCTCTGTTCGTTTCCAAGGCAAACCATTCAATATCACGGTAATCCAAGCCTATGACCCAACCAGTAATGCTGAAGAAGTTGAAGTTGAATGATTCTATGAAGACCTACAAGACCTTTTAGAACCAACACCCAAAAAGATGTCCTTTTCATTATAGGGGACTAGAATGCAAAAGTAGGAAGTCAAGAAACTCCTGGAGTAACAGGCAAATTTGGCCTTGGAATACAGAATGAAGCAGCGCAAAGGCTAATAAGTTTTGCCAAGAGAGTGCACTAATCATAGCAAACACCCTCTTCCAACAACACAAGGGAAGACTCTACACATGGACATCACCAGATGGTCAACACTGAAATCAGATTGATTATATTCTATGCAGCCAAAGATGGAGAAGCTCTACACAGTCAGCAAAAATAAGACCAGGAGCTGACTGTGGCTCAGATCACGAACTCCTTACTGCCAAATTCAGACTTAAATTGAAGAAAGGAGGGAAAACCACTAGACCATTCAGGTATGACCTAAGTCAAATCCCTTATGATTATACAGTGGAAGTGAGAAATAGATTTAAGGGACTAGATCTGATTGACAGATTGCCTGATGAGCTATGGATGGAGGTTCATGACACTGTGCAGGAGGCAGGGATCAAGACCATCCCCATGGAAAAGAAATGCAAAAGAGCAAAATGGCTTTCTGAGGAGGCCTTACAAATAGCTGTGAAAAGAAGAGAAGTGAAAACCAAAGGAGAAAAGGAAAGATATAAGCATCTGAATGCAGAGTTCCAAAAAATAGCAAGGAGCGATAAGAAAGCCTTCCTCAGCGATCAATGCAAAGAAATAGAGGAAAACAACAGAAGGGGATGGACTAGAGATCTCCTCAAGAAAATTAGAGACACCAAGGGAACACGTCATGCAAAGATGGGCTCGATAAAGGACAGAAATGGTATGGACCTAACAGAAGCAGAAGATATTAAGAAGAGGTGGCAAGAATACACGGAAGAACTGTACAAAAAGATCTTCACGACGCAGATAATCATGATGATATGATCACTAACCTAGAGCCAGACATCTTGGAATGTGAAGTCAAGTGGGCCTTAGAAAGCATCACTACGAACAGAGCTAGTGGAGGTGATGGAATTGCAGTGGAGCTATTTCAAATCCTGAAAGATGATGCTGTCAAAGTGCTGCACTCAATATGCCAGCAAATTTGGAAAACTCAGCAGTGGCCACAGGTCAGTTTTCATTCCATAGGTCAGTTTTCATTCCAATCCCAAAGAAAGGCAATGCCAAAGAATGCTCAAACTACTGCACAATTGTACTCATCTCACACGCTAGTAAAGTAATGCTCAAAATTCTCCAAGCCAGGCTTCAGCAATATGTGAACCATGAACTTCCTGATGTTCAAGCTGGTTTTAGAAAAGGCAGAGGAACCAGAGATCAAATTGCCAACATCTGCTGGATCGTGGAAAAAGCAAGAGAGTTCTAGAAAAACATCCATTTCTGCTTTATTGACTATGCCAAAGCCTTTGACTGTGTGGATCCAATAAACTGTAGAAAATTATGAAAGAGATGGGAATACCAGACCACCTAACCTGCCTCTTGAGAAATATATATGCAGGTCAGGAAGCAACAGTTAGAACTGGACATGGAACAACAGACTGGTTCCAAATAGGAAAAGGAGTACATCAAGGCTGTACATTGTCACCCTACTTATTTAACTTATATGCAGAGTACATCATGAGAAATGCTGGGCTGGAAGAAGCACAAGCTGGAATCAAGATTGCTGGGAGAAATATCATTAACCTCAGATATGCAGATGACACCACCCTTATGGCAGAAAGTGAAGAGGAACTAAAAAGTCTCTTGATGAAAGTGAAAGAAGAGAGTGACAAAGTTGGCTTAAAGCTCAACGTTCAGAAAACTAAGATCATGGCATCTGGTCTCATCACTTCATGGGAAATATATGGGGAAACAGTGGAAACAGTGGCTGACTTTATTTTTTTGGTCTCCAAAGTCACTGCAGATGGTGATTGTAGCCATGCAATTAAAAGATGCTCACTCCTTGGAAGGAAAGTTATGACCAACCTAGATAGCATATTGAAAAGCAGACATTACTTTGCCAACAAAGGTCCATCTAGTCAAAGGTATGGTTTTTCCAGTAGTCATGTATGGATGTGAAAGTTGGACTGTGAAGAAAGCTGAGCCCAAAGAATTGATGCTTTTGAACTGTGGTGTTGGAGAAGATTCTTGAGAGTCCCTTGGACTGCAAGGAGATCCGACCAGTCTGTTCTAAAGGAGATCAGTCCTGGGTGTTCATTGGAAGGACTGATGCTGAAGCTGAAACTCCAGTACTCTGGCCACCTCATGTGAAGAGCTGACTCATTGGAAAAGACCCTGATGCTGGGAGGGATTGGGGGCAGGAGGAGAAAGGGATGACAGAGGATGAGATGGCTGGATCGCATCACCGACTTGATGGATATTGAGTTTGAATAAACTCCAGGAGTTAGTGATGGACAGGGAGGCCTGGCGTGCTACGATTCATGGGGTCGCAAAGAGTCGGACACAACTGAGCAACTGAACTGAACTGAACTGAACTGAACCCCATGCTGAGGAACAAGGTAAAGAAGAATGTGAATCTGTGCACATAAGTTCCTCACCCCATCAGTGGAAAAGATAGCCTTCCAGGCTTTTGAGATGAACCTGTCCTAATCCTAGCATTAAATCTAGCAGCTAATACAAACTTCCACCCCACATTCCGTTAGCAGTGCCTTAAGCCGGAGGTTCTGCCCCAGCTCTATAAAGAAATACTGCCCGCGGGTGGTATGTGAATCCACCCCACAGACTCTTTGTAAACACAGGGGACTTGGCTCTCCCAGGGAGTCTGGGCCAAGGGTATAGTTCGTCTCACAATTATTCACCTAGCTTCTCAAATGCCACCCTCGCTGGATACGACTCAGTTCCCAGGGGTGGCTGAGAAGGGGTGGGGATGGGACCAGGGCACAAAGTCTCTCACGCGCACCTACCCTAGAGGAGTGAGCCCCAGGCTGCCCAGGGCTATATAGCTCTGCTGCCGCCCCGTCCTCACTCAGTTCACCTCGCTTCTCTTTAGAGGCACTGATCACAGTCATAACCCTACCACTGTCTCTTACGATCATTCATTTCATGTCTGCTTCCACACTAGACTATGAGCTTCCTGAGGATAGGAAGCAAGACTGCTGGTTCAGTGGAAATCCCCAGTTCCTTACAAGGTACCTGGCTCTCAGGTGCTCAGTGAGTGAGCCATAATGGTCATCAATCATGATTTTCTAAGAATTTCCAGAACAATTTACAGTAAATAAAAATCCACTTATAGGTATGTTATCATTCGGTCCTCATAACAAACTGAGATTTCATTGTGCTGGGGCTGGCTTGCATCAGCTTGCTACAGAAGAAATGTTGCTGAACATTCAGGACATTCTTATAAGCCAGCTGTTAAGCCATTAATAACTTGATATTGGATTTGTGGGGATATTTACACCCTAGAAATGGACAAAGACTACAAATAAAAGACTTTTACAAAGAGCAAGTTTATCAGCAAACCAGAGGCAGTAAGTACATTCAAAAATTTTCTGTGAATGGGTAGATTATGTTATTGCTCAGTCACTAAGTCGTGTCCAACTCTTGGCGACCCCATGGACTACAGCATGCCAGGCCTCCCTGTCCTTCACTATCTCTCAGAGTTTGCTCAAACTCATGTCTACTGTGTCAGTGATGCCACCCAGCCATCTCATTCTCTGTCACCCCCTTCTCCTCCTGCCTTCAATCTTTGCCAGCATCGGGGTCTTTTCCAATGAGTCAGTTCTTCACATCAGTTGGCCAAAGTATTGGCGCTTCAGCTTTAGCATCAGTCCTTCCAATGAATGGGTAGATGGGGATCACTTCATTTAAATTTTAAATTTTTGACCACCCTGTGTGCCAAACAGGATCTTAGTTCCCCAACCAGGGTTTGAACCTGTGCCCCCTGCATTAAGAACACAGCGTATTAACCACTGGACCACCAGGGAAGTCCTGGGATTACTTTAAATAGGGTGCTTCTGAGTTTCAGGAAGAGGGACCCTTAGGATCTCTGAGTCTTGCAGCAGCGAGATGCTGACCATCTCAGTAGGTACTGTTCAAGGGTCAACGATATGCCAGAAACTCCCTGCCACAGGCAAATGTGACTGGGAAATCAGTGGCAAGGACAGCTCCCCTCAACAGCAGCAGGGCTGGCACCTACCCCAGGAGGCCTGGCACTGCCCAGGATCTGATGCTCCACCACCATGTGGGGTCTGGGAAGAGCCCTGTTGCCACAGACCCAGCATCTGGTGTGTAGGGGTAGCCCTCCACATTTATCCCCTGCCCTGGGATCCTTTCACAGATTAAGCAGCTCCTCTGCCTGAGGAAGCCTTGCTTTGCTTCTGCAGAAACCCAGAGCCACATCTGGACCTCAGCCTGCATCTGGGGCCCTCTTTGGTAGGGCCAGTTCCTACTCCCTGCACAGCCCTCAAGACTACTGGAATCACACTGTGAATGGTGAGCATGAGAGGCTTCAACGGGAACCATGTGGCCACTGCCCCTAACTGCACGGGGCCTACTGTGGCTTGAACTGAGTTCCCCTCAGATTCATATGTCAATGTCCTAACTGTGACCTTATCGGTAAACAGGGTCCCTGTAGAGATGATTAGCTGAGTTAGGATGAGGTCATACTGGAGTAAGGTGGAGCCAATATGATCAGTTCTATAGAAAGAAGGAGAATTTGGACAGACATGCAGAGGAAGAGCACCATGCGAAAATGAAGGCAGACGTGAGGTGAGGCATCCTCAAGCCAGGGAGCGCCAATGGCGGCCAGCAACCTCCCAGAAGCTGGAGGAAAGGCCTGAAACAGACTCTGCCTCACACCCTGCAAGGAGCCAACCCTGCTGACATCTCGATCTTGGATTTCTAGCCTTCAGAAGTGTGAGACAATAAATTATGCTTTGTTTAAGCCACTTAGTTTGTGAACTCTGCAGTCACTAAAAACTAACACAGGTCCCCGGCTTTGCAGACCTCCCAGCTGTCAGGGCTTCATTAGAGCCTGGGAGACGAACAGTGACGTTGGAGACAGACACGGGTTAGAGCCAGGGATTCTATCTAATGTTGATAGAAGATGCCCTGGGCTTCTAGCACGCCAGAGCCAGGGATTCTATCTAATGTTGACAGAAGATGCCCTGGGCTTCTGGTCAGGTCAGAATGACCCCGAACAGCTCAGGCTGTGACATGCTGAGGAGCAGCCCTCCCATCCATGGGACTCACACAGCTGACCACAGACACTGTCTAGAGTCACTGGGGTCACGGACAGGACATCAGCAAGTTGCTCCATCGCCAAAGCACTGGCCTCAAGCCTGCCCATGTGACCACACTCCAGAGACTGGCTGCCCGCTGGCAGACCCATGGGGAAAATGCCACAATGACAAAGAGGTGTAGGAGCTTTGAGGGAGACAGACGGGCCATGGAATCTGTCACTGGAACTTGCTATACCCTTACTGCCTGCAAGGTTCCCACCATCATACTTTCCTCTGTTAAAAAGAAGAGCATTTTTGGCAAACCCATAAAGATGGAAATTTGATTGACAACATCAGGAAAGGGATGGGTCAAATATTGACACCTGGACTTAGTTCCTTGACACGCAGTCCCCAGGGGCAGGGTACGAGTTCAGACAGGGTTCTCGTTCAGCTGACCCTGGATGCTCCAAGGGGACAGAGCAGACACTGATCAAATGTAGCTTTTCTTCCCTTTGCCTTTTCTCTGCATCACCAGGCATCCTGCTTATTTATCTGATGTGATGCTGAGAAGGCATCACTCCTTGACCTGAGGGAGACTGGCATTCTGCACTACCCATCTCTCTACCGTACTGTCAAGAGCTGCCAGAGCCCGCTTCTCCGGTTGGGGTAGTGGCCCTCACTGCACTGGAAAACAAAGGCATGGAAGCCTGGAATCCACGTCTGACTCCTAACTCCTCTGAGCCCTGGCTGGGCATGGCCAGCTGGGTATTCATACTCATGAATGCATTCCCATCCTTGCCCCTGCCACACCTGCCACATGCACACAACACAGCCTGCTAAAGGAACGCTGTAGCCTAAACATCAAACAAGAAGAGAAATCGTTATGCTAAGAAGAAGCAGACAACAACTTTTGCTCTAGTTCTTTAAAGCTCACATTCATCTCACAGATCAGCAACAGAACCTGGAGAAACATGGCATGCTGTGCTGTCTATCTACCTGGACAGTGTGCCCTGAAATTGCCAAGAACATACACTTTTAATCATTCTCTCTCAGGGCTTCCCTGGTGGCTCAGTGGTAAAGAATCCGCCTGCCAATGGAGGAGACATGGGTTCAATCCCTGATCCAGAAAGATCCGCATGCTGTGGAGCAACTAAGTCCATGTGTCACAACTATGGAGCCTGTGCTCTGGAGCCCAGGAACCGCAGCTTTTGGGACCGTGCACAGAACCGGCTCCTGCTCCGCAGGAAGAGAAGTCAGCGTAATGAGAGGCCCGCGTGCTGCAACTCGAGAGAAGACCCCGGTCACTACAGCTAGAGAAAAGCCCACATGGCAGTGAAGACCCAGCACAGTCAAAATGAATAACTAAATCATATTCTCACTCAAAGTCCCCACATACACTTTTGCCTGTCTGATCACATGTTCTCAATTCCCAGTTCACATCATACAATTCAACAAACTCCCTTTTAGGAGGGCTTTATGTCCCGGGGGTGTCCTTAGAATCCCACACTCCCCCGCCCCCGCCCACCACAGGGGACAGCGTTGCCATCAGCCTCTCCCGTGTCCAGGGGTCAGAAGCTCGCAGGGAGCCATGGAGCTTACTATCACAGGGGAGGTTTCCTGCCCACTCCAGGGGGTTGCTGCATATACCGAGCTGTGCAGCCCGAGACCAGAGCTCTAGTGCTAGCCCATGGATAAGGGTCTTCTTTCTAGACGATCTGTTTTCTTCAGAGGAAAACTCTGCTGAGGCCCATAATTTGTGCCCCTTTTGTTTGCAGGCCATCAATTCTCCTTGCCTCACAAGCAGTATTTTATCTCTTTCTGTCCAGAAGCCTGAGCTCCCGGGAGAGAACACATTAGGGACGTGCTGACCTCTCCTGACTTCTGTGAGAGCAGAGTGAGTTCTTATCACAGTGAACCCTGATTGCTTGTCTTCTTCCTCCTGCATCTTCCCTTTGCTGTCTACAAACTGATGTGACTTTTTTCAAAGTTCTAAAACTAATGGGTGACAGGTCTTGGTGCATATTCTGTCCAATAACCATTAAATATTCCTCTCTCTCTCCCCACTGTTTTCTGCTATGTGTCCTTGCGTGTATATATTCACATATGTATATACATACGTGAGCCACTGTCTTTGTCTACAGTTCATGCCTATCATTACATATCTACTTACATCTTTTCATTGTTGTGGAAGTCACCTGCTGCTGTTGCTAAGTCGCTTCAGTCGTGTCCGACTCTGTGCGAACCCATAGACGGCAGCCCACCAGGCTCCCCCCGTCCCTGGGATTCTCCAGGCAAGAGCGCTGAAGTGGGTTGCCATTACCTTCTCCAATGCATGAAAGTGAAAAGCGAAAGTGAAGTCGCTCAGTCGTGTCCGACTCTTAGCGACCCCATGGACTGCAGCCCACCAGGCTCCTCCGTCCATGAGATTTTCCAGGCGAGAGTACTGGAGTGGGGTGCCATTGCCTTCTCCACCTATGAAACCATATGTGCTCTCAATAAATGCAGGGAATAGAATGAGTTGCCCAGTTTTGGTGTGTTTATACAGGGAGGATAGCTGTTAAAAATATCAGTTCTATAACAAAAAGATAAACCTGATTTCTAACCATTCAACCTTGTAATAGGTTAAATGATAACAAACCATTCATTGATTCTTTTTAAAGAGTAATAAACAGAAACATGTACCAATTGAAAGAGCCAGGCAATTCAATAATAATTAGGAAACAAAAAGTGATGAGCCTGAACAATGCTGCCTTAGTTTTGGGGATAAGTATTGAAAATGCCAACTAGACAACAATGCAGTGTTTGTTTTCTCATTACAGAAGGCACTAACACTAATCACCTCATTTTTGAAAGCTATGCGGCAACTGAATAAAATCCAACACCAGAAGATTGGTCTAACTGACGTGCAAACAAATACCCACATAAACATAGACCCAAATACAATGAAAATATATGGTGGAAGAATATTTGAGTAAATTTATATTTACCACTGATTAATGTTCCAGTCTGTACATCCATCCATCAACTAAACAAATATGTTTTGAGCTCCTCCTATGTTTTAGGCACTGTGTTATTAATATATACCTATACCATAAGTATATAATAATACCTAGATGCAAATGACTCCAGTGAAAATAACAATTCTTTCTTGTTATTTTTAGTCACTGTTGCTACAGAGGGAAGTACTTCAGTAGCTGAAGACAGACAGTGCATGCCAACATACCTTTTGTAGCCAGGCGGACACAATTGATTTTGGTCTCCTGTGAATAACAAAAGTGAGATTCCAGTTAATTTGTTGTGGGTTTGGTTTGTTAATATATACAAAAATATACATATACATATTTGCATATAGAGGCTTGCATTTACATTTTTAATTTTAATTTAATATTTGTCCCTTCTATGTTTCTCCTCCAGGGGAATCACCTTTTAATTCTATTTCTTCATTTATTTTCACACTGGTGTTACTGCCACTTCCTGGCTCTCGTCACCTTATCAGTTTCTTCCCCAGACAGAACTACTTCATAAATACTGCCCAGCACAGAACAATAACCATAACACTAAGTGAGTACCCTGTGGCATGGGTGTGCTTCACTTAGCTACATGGGTTAGCAGGGGGTATCAGGGCATCTTTGAGAAGCTTAATGGGATTGCTGGGTCATGTGGTTCTATTTTTAGCTTTTAAGGACCCTCCATAGTGGCTGTATCAATTTACATTCCCACAAACCATGCAAAAGGGTTCCCTGTTCTGTATACTCTCTTCAGCATTTATTACTTGTAGACTTTGGGTGATGGCCATTCTGACCAGCGTGAGGTGATACCTCACTGTAGTTTTGACCTGCAGAATCCAATGCTTGTCTTGCTAATGCCCACATGTGAAGAACCACTGCATCTTGAAGGCACTGTATTAGTCAGGATTAGTTTAGTTTCGTTGTTCAGTCATGCCCCACTCTTTGCGAACCCATGGACTATAGCCTGCCAGGCTCCTCTGTCCATGGACTTCTCCAGACAAGAATACTGGCGTGGACTGCCTTTCCTGTCTCCAGGGGCTCTTCTCACTGAAGGGACTGAACTCGCATCTCCTGTGTCTCCTGGACTGCAGGTGGATTCTTTGCCATCTGAGCCAACAGGGAAGCCTTAGTCAGGAATATGCAGAAGTAATAAAACCCACGAAATCCAGGGGCTGCCAACAGCAAAGGTTTATTTTCCACTCAAACAACATGTCCAGTATAGGAGTATGGTGGGTCTGAGGCGGAGCTGGTGGTGGTAGCTGAAGGATGCTGTCATCACTGTAGCCACTCAAAGACCAAGGCTGCTACCTCCATTTAAACCATTTAAATATAATGCTTCAGTGTTCACTGAGGCCAGAGAAAGGGGTGATGATGAGTTTAGTAAGAACTGGCAACTAAAGGCTTGACATTAGAAGTAACACTTTTACTTTGATGCAGGTTCCATCAGCTAGAGTGAGTCTAAGGGCCATGCCTGACTTCAGTGACACAGGAATTGGAGTGCTCCAGGAACCAAAAAGAGAAACAATGATAACGTCTGCAGCAGAGTGTATTTCATCCATGTGCACCTCTGAATGCTAGAAACTGTCCCTCCTATCAAACCCAAGTATGATTCCCTGTGGTCTTGATTCTGTTCTGTAACCCACAGAAAGTCTGCCTTTGCTTGTGTAGGAAAGATGTCTGGATACTGAAAGACAGTTCTCAAGTTCATTAGCATTCTTTTTCAACAATTCCTCAGATGATAAAAGGTCAAGTCCTCTGAACCAAATTAACGCTCATCTCAGGACATCCTCCAGTTTGTCCCTCTTAATGAGAAGGGACTAGAACATGAAGCAACTGTCTATGTGTAGTCTTGTCAATATATGATTACCTAGATTATCACTATTTTCAATTTTTTTCTTATTTAAACTGCGCTTCTAATAACATAGCCAACATTTCACATTTTCATTGATCACAATGAATATGTCAATAACTCTTTCCGACCAAAAAAGAAAAAAAATTTGCCTGCTTCTACACATATATGTGGTCCTATTATGAAACTCAAGTACAGAGTCAAACTTGGAACTGTTGAAGTCTATCATCTTTGATTCAGTGACTAGAGACAATTACCTTATTATCTTCACTATCTGCAAGTTTGGGGATATGATTTTTCAACTTTATCCAGATCAATAATATAAGTAGTAACCTAGAAAATGCCAATAACAGACTCAGTGGCATGTACTAGAATCCCTCTTCCAGGCTGGCATTCATCTGTTCATCAGAATCTCCGGTTGGTTATGCAACAGTTACTCGATGTCTCAATTGCTTAAGAATTCAGACTCCACTACGGTATTTTTCCAAAAACACAGCTCGAGAACAGAGTCAAAAATCACTTCAGATCCTGATGCTCTGTCTGCTGCATCTCCCCAGTCAGTTCAAGGACTATCTTAAAGAAAGAAGGTTGAGTTGACATGACTCATTCTTTGGAACAAGTGTTTCTTTTTTTTTTTTTCCTGTGCTGAAAGTGTTACTTTTTAAAATAAATAATTGTTTTATTTAAAAAAATGGAAAATGCAGAAATGTTAAAAGAGCATGACATATGATTCAAATACATGGAATATTCATTTGAAATGTGCTTATATTTCAAGAAAAAAAAATCTTTTTTAAAGAACATATCCAGGAGACAGAAAGAAAGAAGAGAGAAAAAGTGGAACTCTCTGAGATGGGATGAATTGGGAGAGGAGTTCTGGCGTGTGTACACTGCTGGTGTAAAACAGACAGCTGGCCGGAAGCCGCTGTGCAGCACAGGGGGCTTAGCTCGGTGTTCTGTGATGACCTAAATGGGTGGGATTCGGAGGGAGGCGATGTACATATACACTTAGCTGATTCACTTCATTGTACGGCAGAAACTAATACAACTTTGCAAAGCAATTATACTCCACAAATAAAATTAAAAATTGAGATGCCAAAAAAAAGCTCAAGTCGCAAAATGAGTTAAAACTTAAAAATGATGATAAAAGTGAGTAAACTAATTTTTGTTTTGTTTTGTTTTCATGTTTGGAGGTAGAACAAAGTTCTTCAACTCCTGTTGGCTTCCATGTCCGTTCTTTGGCTTAAACAAAGGTCAGTGAACTGGACACTGAGATGGCTAAAGAAGAAAGCACGACATCCAGAGAACTGAGAAACTGTTGCATAAGACGTACCAAGAGATAAGAAAGATCTCCAACTTTATACTAACACAAAGGGAAAAAAAAAAGATTTTGCAAGTACTGCATCAGGAAACTTGTTAATTCTGTGTAAGACTGTTAATATAGCAATGGGCAATACAGTGAGGTCTTCATTGATGGGGTAATTTGTAAATATATACCTAGACTTTAAAGAGAGTCAACCTAATCTCTTTATATCTAAGAATCTATTCTCATGGAATGACCTTAAATGCAGAAGAAGCTTTATATTCAAAGTCATTGCTTCCAGTATTCTTTATAAAAGTGAAAATGAAGAACATATCTGCCTAACTCTATAGTCATGGTAAAGAAAGTGGAGGTCTCTCTACACAGTGGAGTTTTATAAGGCTGATAATGTGAAAATGGTTCAGACCCATGTAACAACATGGAGTAATACACGTAAGAAAATAATAAATGAATAAAGCACAGTTTTTATTCAACATGCAAATCTAAGCATTTAAAAAATAAGTCCTAAAGGAAATATACTGAATCTTAAAAATGGTTGCACAGTCAAGTATAACATATTGATACATGCAGACAAATACACTAATTTTAAATGCAGTTTGCCAAATCTTTCACAAAGTGAACATACACTTTAGGACCAGCATCCAGATCAAAACACCCTAAATTACCAGTACCTCAGAAAAACCCTTCACGCTCCTCCTGGGTCACTTCCTCCCCACAAAGGTGAGGGGCTAACGTGTCTTTGTGGGATTCAATGGACATGAGTTTGAGTAAACTCTGGGAGCAGGTGATGGACAGGGAAGCCTGGTGTGCTGCAGTCCATGGGATCACAAAGATTTGGACGCAACTGAGTAACTGAACTGAACTCATTTAAAAATGTGTCCCAGTAAAGGGAATATTGGGTTGCCACAGTGGTTTATTCTACTGCCTTTTCACTGGATCCTTTACAGAACTTTCTAATTCTCCTTAGAATCATCTTCACTGCCAAAGCTGCATGCATGAAAGTGAGCCATTTCCTAATACCATGTCCTCCACCTGAATCTATTAAACTGTTTTCTATCATCTAAAGCACTTGTCTGATTATGTTTAACTCTCCTCAGCTCTCACAAACATGACGCTGACATATCTGTTTTCTCCCAAGTTCCTGACATCTTTAATTCTATAACCAATTTGTCTTTGTTGGTTAGAATCAGGTACAGAATAACAAAGTCCTGAGTCACTCCCTTGACCTTCTAGGTGATTGAACTGTTAGCAAGCAAGTCAGGAACATGCTGGAAATTCTGCATCTGATCACACAGCAAGTCTGGCCTGTGGACATTTATCCAATCAGTTCTGTAAAAAGGAAATGAGTACTTTCCTTCTGTCAGATTATATAAGACTTTGGAAAAAGAAAAAGCATTTGGTGTATTCTCTGTTCCATCTCCACAGTACAATACAATTTCATGTTCCCATTATTTTAGCCTCGCTCACATTCCACTTCCTACTCTAGACTTGCAAATCTGCATACAGGAATGTATCACCTTGGGGTACAATATACTGTCCTAACTGTTGGGCTTCTGTTGAGACCTGCTTCTACTCAAAGATCTGCTAGAGTTGGGACTTTTCCAGCAGTCCAGTGTTAAAGACTCCACACTTCCGATGCAGGGGGCTCAGGTTCAATCCCTTGTCAGGAACTGAGAGATACCACACATTGCATGGCAGAGCCAAAAGCTAAAAAAAAAAAAAAAAAAGAGGATCTGCCAGTGCTGTGCAATAGAGCAGCTCGTTGCCCCTTTCTGTGGCTCCATTTTCCCACCAATCAAATGACAGAGGAAGGGATGGGTAGAGTAGGTGGGATATTCTAAGGTTGCTTCCAGTTCTTTCAGTACACTATCTTCTTGACATCATATCATATCACCCACCTCACAACAGATGGGCTTTTTTTTTTTTTTTTTTAATCAAAATGCCTTATACCTATACCTACTTACCTACTTATAACCTCCATTTAGAGACTAGGCCAAGTCTGACTCATTCAACCATCCACTTATCCATCCATCCTTCAACTACTTACTGAAATTATAGGCTATCTAATTGAAGGGCTTATAGGAACTGCTGTCTATTATCCAGGAGGACTTAGGTTACATTGTACTCCCAACCTGGTCAAGAAGCCCCTGTACTTGGGGAATACATAAAATTCTCACTGCACCATCAGGCTGCCCTACTTAATAAGGTGGGGTTTAGTCTTGATCTCATCATTTTCAAAGACTTTTCCCAGTTGCCCTAACTCACATTTTTGCCTTCTCTAAGACTAAGCTGTCTCAGCTCATATTATGAGAGTTAGCCCTAACCCCAGAGTCTTTCTACAGTTATCACATCTTCTCAGGCTTGTGCCTTCATTTTTCTCTAAGACTGGGACCCCCACTTAACTCCTCATTCATTTGGTCAGTCAGTCAACAAGCACGCATTGATATGATCATCACTGAAAATGTTCATCATTACGGAATGATCACTGCGTGCCAGGCCCTGTGCTGCATACACAGGGATGAGCAGAGCAGATGTGGTTCCCATCCTCATGAAGCATGCAAAGGTTATCTTTCTAATCCTTGCAGCAAACATCAGATAACTATTCTCATGAGTAAACACCTGATTCCAAGTTGCAATAAACACTATTAAGAGAAGTGCTGGGTGCTATATATGTGTCCAGAAGATGACAAGGGATGTGGGTGAGAAAGAAAGAGGGCTTACCACACTGAGCAAGAACTATTTAACCTAATACCTGGAAAATAAGTATCACGGAAGGGTGTCCCAGATTCAGGGACAGATGCACAAAGGCCTGGGAGTGGGAAAACATGAGGTGCAGTCAGAGACATAAAGAAGTCTGGGGTGTTTATATCATCATGAAGTACTCAGAGAATGAGATCAGATGAAGCTAGAGGCATAAGCTTGGTAGAGCCTTTTAGACTATAGGGTTTCGGTCTATATTTTAAGAACAACAGACAACTATCAAAGACTAATGAGCAAGAATAAAATTTTCAGACTTTTATTTTTTTTTAAATGCAGGGGCTGCTGTAGAGAGAACAGACTTTCATTGCAAGAGAAGCTAGTTGTTGGGGAGAGGATGATGGTGACACCTAACCGAGGGATGCTAGTGCCTTGGACCAGGAGACTGGCTGCAGAGATCCTGCCTGCCTCTCACCTTTGGAAAGCATTTCTCGGCTCTGCTTGACTCCAGTGTCCTTCACCACCTCCCCCTCCCACCATGTTTCTGGGGCTGATACACGTTGCGTCCTCAGTCTAGGCTCTCTGCAGCCCAATTTCCCATGATGCTCTTTCAGTGCCCTGATCCCTAAGCTGTTGTTTGGCCTCAATGTGGCTCATTCACTTAGTATGACAGTCCCTGAAAGCATCAGTAAGGAAAAAAATACAGAAACGAGGAAGGCTCTCTTTTCCTAAGGTACGTGTTTTGAATATTGTATTTTTCATTCTTATAACAAGTCTGAAATGGATAGCACAATGCCCCACTTTTCTTTTCTTGTGAAACAAGATTAAATAAAATTTCCCAGGGTTACTCAGATAGTAAGCTAAGCAAAATACCCTTTAAGCAAATGGCCTTCTTTTCTGAGGTATCTGTTGGCAAATGTCTGACATGAGGTCAGAGGCCCTGCTTTCTTGGCTTGTCCACAGGCAGACAGGGATGACAGAGCAGAGTCACATTTTGAAAAACAGGCCAAGCAATTTGTATGAAGAAATTCTGTTTTGACCCGAAACAGGACCCTGAGAAATCAGAAAGCCAGTGATGGAAAAGGAAAGCAGAGATCTGCCTCTGGAAACTGAGCAGCCCAGAACCATTAGAACTAGGTCACCTGGCAGGTCCATCCTCTGGAGGAAAATGCATGAGGGATGCCTTTTAAGGCATGAAAGGGACAGAGTTCCCTTTGAGATATAACTTCCTAATAAACACATATGCTGCAATCTGCAAACCTGTAGTCACCAACAAGGGGCAAAGTAAAGCTGCAGGATGAAGGCGACTTGGCTGTTGGTGGCAGATTCTTCTCACTGATAGGTGTTCATCACCAACCTTATTAGATTTTCCTTGAAGGCAACAGGCCCTGCTTCAGGCAATACCTGTGGCCCTGACCCCGACTCTAGGGAATGAAACTCCCAAGTCATTTACTGCATTTTATAAATGCAAGCCATTTATTCAGAAAAGTCAATGTTAGACTCAAGCTCTGAAAATCTTTTGTATTCTCTCTCTAGATGCAGACTCAATTGGCTTAACTCACTAGTGCTCTGGAACTTCTCTCCATCTGACTGCTCTCACCAAGGCCAATGAAGGCTTTCATATGGTCAGCTCTAAAAATCACTTCTCCAACCACATCATCCTTAATGTCTCATCAATATCAATTGCAACTGATCACTTTCTCTTTGTCTCTTTCTCCTCTTGCCTTTGAGATCACTCTACTCTCAGCTTTCTCTCTTACCTCACTGTCTGTTCCTAATCCTTTTTTTTAATTTAAATTTTATTTTGTTTGGCCAGACATTTATCATCTGCTTGACCTCCAGATATTGGAGTGGTCTCATTTTATATCCTTCTTCATCTGTATTCCAATTTTCTCAATAAAAGATTACATTTAGTTACAAAGCATTAAGTATTAAATCCTTAGGATGCTCAAATTTCTAACAATGGTATTCCAGAGATTCAGGCACATATATCCACATACTTATAATAAATTTACAAATCTCCAAAAGAGAACTCTGTTATTCCCTTCCGTTCTGTGCCAGATCTTATATATCTACCAGTTTTCCCCATTTCAGTAAATGTAACCATTATCTATCCAGTTGATTAAGTAAAAAACCTGGGAGTCATCTTTGATTCTTCTAGTTCCATAATTTCCCACAAGCAATACACAGTCAATTCCTGCTGACTCTTAATAGCTGAAGAAAATGGTAACCATCTAGAATCAAATCTCCCCACATATCTTTCAAAAAAACAACACAGGAAAACAAGAAAAAAAAATAAAGCTATACATAATTCACAACCTCAAGGTCATTAAAATACATAGAACCTTCAAAACGTCATAGTCCCTGTTAATAGAAAAACAAGCACTGCAGTTGAATGAAGTATTTCTAAGGCTCTCATCATAAGCTTTTGTGGAGAGCCAGGGCTTTAAGGAGAAACAACACGAAAGAGAGAAAAGGTACAGTGGTAGAGGTCATAAGGTTTTATACAACAACCTTCAGAAAGACCAAGGTCCTATGTGTGAAAATTCTGAAAAAGAATCCTGCTAGAGTAAGGAAATGACTACATGAAAACAGCTTGAAAGTCATACATAATTCAAGGTAGTAATCTTCCATAGGTATCACTTATGGGAGGAAATAGGGTAAAAGAAAGGAGAAATGTCTCTGGGAGACTGGATAATGAAAAGCAAAGAGACAAAAGGGGGGGATTTTAAGACTCTGTAATCAAGAGAGAATAACAACAGTGACAAGTCAGAGAGTACACAAACTCATTTCTCGTGATACAAAAACTCAGTCATCCATTAAAAAAATACACATCACTACCTTATCAGAATATATAATCCTTTATACTATTATTTTTTATTTTAAATAACTTTTCTGATAATTTTATTTTTTACTAGCTTCTTGGATTTTTTAAAATTTATTTTAATTGGAGGTTAATTACTTTACAATATAACCCTGTATGCAAGACAGCAAAAGAGACACATGTATAGAACAGTCTTTTGGACTCCGTGGGAGAGGGCGAGGGTGGGATGATTTGGGAGAATGGCATTGAAACATGTATAATATCATATATGAAATGAATCGCCAGTCCGGGTTCAATGCATGATACTGGATGCTTGGGGCTGGTGACTGAGACGACCCAGAGGGGTGGTATGGGGAGGGAGGAGGGAGGGGGGTTCAGGATGGGGAACATGTGTATATCTGTGGTGATTCATGTTGATGTATAATCCTTTCTTAAATTTAAATTTTATTTTATTTGGCGAGACACATATTATTTTTAATAAATTATTTTATTTTATTTGGCCAGACCCCCAAATATTGGTGTGGTCTCATTTTTTATATCTCTTTTCACCTGTATCCCAATTTTCTCAATAAAAGATTACATGTAGTTACTAGGTTTTAAGTCTTAAATCCTTATGATGCTCAAATTTCTGTTTCTAACAGTGGTTTTCACAGATTCAGACTCACATATCCACCTACTACTGTGTTTTTGAACCTCAAATTTACAAAATGAATAAGTGGAAGGAAGCAAATAAAGCTATTATATAAGAAGAAAACAGAAAATAAAAGTCAAAACATCCCAAGTGATAAAAATCCACCTCCTCTCCCAAAATTAAAACTCAGAAGAAAACTGTAGCACAGTACGCCAAAAGGAATGAAATCTTTGCAAACAACTTTGAAGTCGAAATGGAAATATTAACAACCGAAATCCATAAAGAATTAGGGAAAAGAGAGCGTTGACTCAACTCAGAGGGGAAAAGAAAACAAAAATGAAAGCACTCAGAAATGAAGATTAAATGACAAGGTAGCCAAGGGAACTTTTTAATAAGGGGCATCGAAGAAAGAGAAAGACAACCAAGGGGATGAAAATGAGGTCGAGAATAAACAAGGGCCTGTGAAAAAGGGCTTAAAGAGAAGAGAAAGAAGATCTGATATATGTATACTTGAAATCCCTGAGAAGGCAGATTAAGTAATTAAATAAGCAAAAATTTGTAACAAAAATCTGAGGAAAACATATAAAGAGATGACCTGAGGCCACACCCTGAAAGGACTCAAAAGACATGAAAGATCTATTCCAAGATCCTAGAAAAACTACTGAACTTAAAAAAAAAAAAGTTTCAAAGACTTAAGGCAAAAGGATGAAACAATTTACAAGGGCAACAGAATTAGGCTATCATGAGCTGTCTCCAAAGCAACATACAGGACAAAAAATATGAAGCAGCATTTTCAAGAAACTTAAAGAAATTATGAACCAAGGATTTTATAGCTGGCCAAGTATTTTTCAATTATTAAAACAATAGAAAAACAACTTGTAACATTCAGTCACTCAGAGATTCCTGTACTCATGAGTCTTCCTTGAGAAATATAACAGAAGATAAGCTTCATTCAACAAACAGATGACTGAGCAAGTTTTGGCAAAAGGTTTGATGGTAAGCGTTTAATAAATTTAATTGTAAATTTCAGGCTAAAGGAAGGTAGGGGCATGGTTGAAAGCTGAATATGCAAATGTTATATTTTCTTTAAAATAATGGAAGTAAAAATGAGAGAGAGAAGAAACAGGGTAAGAGAAGAAAGATGAGAGTGGAGTAAGTTCACTGACTGCTGTGTGGGCAACAGATGAAAGTCAAGGTACACCACCAAAAACTGACAAAGCAGCGATGTCTGCGAGATGGCAGAGCAAGTCTGTACACTCCTCTTTCCAAAGAAACATCATTTTGGCCACCGCCCCTGGATGAGAGTGCCTTTGTGGGAATTTGGAAGTCCAGAAGAGAGGACCCAGCCCCCCAGTGGAGCAAAAGTCTGATAACAAAAGCACTGAACAGTCACACTTTACCTTTCTCCCGAAGTGGCTCAGCTCTGTGCCATGAGAGACCCCACAGGGGCAACGAGAGCATCGTGAGTGACCCACTGCCCCAGCTATGCAAGATGCTGCCCAAGAGGCCTATTTCTACCATCTCCACCTGAAAACTGAGAGGATCAGCACGGACGAACAGCATGGGGCAGTTAGGACCTGGGAAAAGATGTAGTATATACAGATGATAGACTCAATGACCTTAAAAGGTAGGAGAACCTGTTATTTGCAACGACATGGATGAACCCGGGAGGACACTAGACTGAGTAAAATAAGACAGACACAGAAGAACAAATACTGTATGATTTCACTTCTGTGTGGAACTGGGGAAAGTTGAACATATAAAAGCAGAGAGTGGTGGCTGCAATGGCCAGAGCGTAGAGGAAATGGGGAGATGCTGATCCAAGAGTTAACGGGATGCGTAAGTTTTGGAGGTTTGTATATTACTTGCTTTTAGTACTTGGAATTTGCTAAGAGAGTAGATCTTAAGTACTCTCACCACACACAGTGGTGACTATGAGAGGTGATGAATTTGTTAATTAGCATGATTATGGCAATCATTTCACAATGGAAGGAAGGGTGAAGGGACAAATTAGGGGTATGGGATTAACAGATACTAACTACTATGAATGAAATAGATGAGCAACAAGGATATACTGTATAGCTCAGGGAATTAGAGCAATTATCTTGTAATAACTTATAATGGAGTATAATCTTCAAAAACATTGAATCACTATGCTGTACACCTGAAACTACTATAATATTATAAATCAACTGCACTTCGAAAAGAACCCCAAACAAACCATAATGTCCATCATGTTGTACATCTTAAATATACACAATTCTTATTTTTTAATTACACCTCAATAATGCTGGGAAAAATATTGGCAGGAAGAGGTTAAATAAGAAAGGATAAAACACATTGAAAAGAATAAGAAAAAAGATAACTATCAGAACGAAAATAAAAAGCTTTCTAAACATCAAAATAAATTTTAAAATAAAAAGAGGAAAACATATCAGCAAGAATTACAAAATTAACATAGTAAATTATGACATAAAGAATATGTGATAGATTTGAAACCAAACATATCAGTCACATCAACAAACATGAATGGGTTTAACCCATATAATTACATGGGAAAGATTTCAAAGGTCTCATAAAGCAAGACCCAACTATCTGGTATACAAAGGGCTTCCTGGTGGCTCAGACAGTGAAGAATCTGCCTGCAGTGCAGGTGACCTGGGGTCAGTGCTTGGGTTGGGAAGATCCCCTGGATAAGGGAATGGCTATCAACATTCTTGCCTGGAGAATTCTGTGGACAGAGGAGCCTGGCAGGCTACAGACCATGGGGTCATAAATAGTCTGGTATGACTCAGAGGCTAACACTTTCTATTTCACTTTCATATCTAAAACAAAGTCGTTCTGAAAGACAACAAGAAAGGAATGAGAGAAAGTGTAAATGGCAAAAAAAGAATAAACAAATGAACAAAAGAAAGCTATAGCAGTGATCCTGATATCAGAGTTACAAAATGCAATTTAAAAAGCATATATATATAGATACTTAACAAAGAACGCTTTACTGTTAAATTGACAATCAACAAGAAAGGTAGCAGGCATGAGAATCTATGCACTAAAAGCCACAATGATCACCTTTATGAAGTAAAAAGAGAAGAAGGGGATGACAGAGGATGAGACGGTTGGATGGCATCACCGACTTGATGGACGTATGTTTGAGCAAACTCTGGGAATTGGTGATGGACAGGGTGGCCTGGTGTGCGATAGTCCATGGAGTCACAAAGAGACGCGATTAAGTGACTAAACTTAATTGATGAAGTAAAAACTACAGAAGGTACAAGAATAATAGAAGACTACTGTCAATATAAGACAGATCAAGTGGCAAAAAAAAAAAAATAGGCAAGGATACAGAGAGCTAAAATAATTAAGCAGATCTTGTGGCTATGTGTCAAACCCTACAGCCTGATAACAGAGAAAAGCCTTCTCCTTATGAGCTTATGAAGCATTCAAAAACTTACCATACATCAGCTAATTAAGAAAGCACTGCTACGCTGAATAAAGTAGAAGTATTTTAAGAAATATTCCATGGATATAATATAATAAAGTGATAATTAAGAGTATGAAAAAAAAACCTAAATAGGTCCATCCACCTGGAAATTCACAAAATAATTTCTTTGGCTAACTTCTAGCTGAAAGGGGAAATTGTGAACAAAAATTTAAATAGTTTTAAGCAAAATGATGAAAATGCTACATATTGGAATTTATAAAAACCATTTAAAGCGGTGACTAAGTAATATCAGTAAAATGAAAGAACGAAAAAAATAAATTTTCATCTAGAAAAGAAAGAAAACAGGAGCATAGAAGGGAATAATAAAGGCAAAAGCTGAGGTTATTGAAATAGAAAAGAAAAAGATACTAGAAAAAGGGGAAAAAAAGGGGGAAGCATCAATATAAAAGGAAATGGCAAGAAGGAAATAACCACTGAAAAAGAAGAAGCTTTTAAAAATGAGACAACTTTTCAGACCTCTGAAAATAATTCAGAAAAACTAAATGGAATTGATAATTTCCTAGAAAAGTATAGCTGATAAAATAGATTTGATTAGAGATAAAAGCAACAGGTCTAATTTCACAGATTAAATGGAGGGAGATATGAAAGAACTACCTCAGAAGACAAACACTCGCTGAACTGTTTTCATAGGGAATTCTCTGTTAGACTTTTAAAGATAAGATAGTACTGACAGAAATTGTTTTACAGCATGGAAAAATACATTAATATATTTTTTAAAATTTTACTTTATTTTGGAGTATAGTTGATTACCAATATTGTGATAATTAAGGATGTACAGCAAAATGATTCAGTTATTCCCACATAGGTTGTTAACACAGAATTGATCACAGTTTCCTGTACTATACAGTAGGTTCTTGCTGGTTATCCATTTTAAATATAGCAGTGTGTACATGTCAGTCCCACACTCTCTAACTATCCAAAAATGTTCTCATTTTTAAATGAAACCAGTATAACATTGACACCTATATTTAGGGGAGATAATAAAACCCACAAGGGAGAAATTATAGACCAATCTTAATTTTGAATGTGTAAAACTACTATGTAACATGTTGGTGAACAGAATTCAACACTGCATTGAGAAAAAAAAAAAAATGCCATGACCAAGTGGAATGTATTCTAGAAATGCAAGAGTGGTTGGATGTTAAGAAGTCTACTCATATAGCATACTAGATTAGCAGATAAAAGGAAAACTCATATTATCTCTATTAATGAAGAAAAAGCATTTGACAAAACTTATACCCAGTCCTGATCTAAAAAAAGCTCAAGAAAACAGAAATCGACCAGTATATCATATGAGTTCTAACACCACCATCTTACTTAATGGAAATAACTAAAGGCATTCTCTTTAAGATCAAGAGTAGGATGACCTCCATTTCCACCACTGCTTTACATCATACTGGAAGTTCTGATCAGTGCACTTGGATAAAAGAAATCAATTAGAGGCATACAGATTGGAAAATAAACTTTAAAACATTTGCTCGTAGATGATGTCACAGTATATCTGAAGATTCACAGAGAGTCAGTGATAAAAGTAGCAGGATATACAATTAACATACAAAGTGAATAGTAACCACAAACACAATTGACCTCACATAGAGGCTACCATGCAGCAAATCTTATCCACAAAAAGCTCAGCAAGAACTGCAAAATCTATATGCAGAAAACTTAACAACATTCCTGAAAGACACAGAAGCAGAGGTGAACAAACAGAAAGACATTCTCTGTTCTCAGCTGGGATAATTCAACATCTTAAAGATGTTAGTTCACCCTAATCAATGCAAAAGCTCAGTGCAATTCCAGTTAAATCACTAATAGGCTTTTTTTTTTCATTTTATATTTATATATATTTTTAATTTTATGTTTATTTTACTTTACAATACTGTATTGGTTTTGCCATACATTGACATGTATCTGCCATGGGCATACACGAGCTCCCAATCCTGAAACCCCTGCATCCTCCCACCCCATACCATCTCTCTGGATCATCCCCGTGCACCAGCCCCAAGCATCCTGCATCAAACATAGACTGGCACTTCGCTTCCCACATGATAGTATACATGTTTCAATGCCATTCTCCCAAATCATCCCACCCTCTCCCTCTCCCTCAGAGTCCAAAAGTCCGTTCTATATATCTGTGTCTCTTTTGCTGTCTCGCATACAGGGTCATCATTACCATCTTTCTAAATTCCATATATATGTGTCAGTATACTGTATTGGTGTTTTTCTTTCTGGCTTACTTCACTCTGTATAATTGGCTCCAGTTTCATCCATCTCATTAGAACTGATTCAAATGTATTCTTTTAATGGCTATTGTGTATATGTACCATAGCTTTCTTATCCATTCATCTGCTGATGGACATCTAGGTTGTGAAGCTAGAAAAGTTACCACTAAAACTTTTATGAAAAAATGAACACCCAAGAAGAACTAGGAGAGCACTGGAAGAGAAAATCCAGGTGCGGGGACTTGCCTTATCAGATATCAAGGCATTGAGCCTTTACAATTAAAACTATGTGGTGTTCCCTGAAAAGGAAATGGCCACCCACTCCAGTATTCCTGCCTGGAAAATTCCAGAGACAGAGGAGCCTGGTGGGCTATAGTCCATGGGATCACAAAGAGCTGGATATAACTGATCGTTCACACACAGACACACACACGCACGCACGCAGTGTGGTATTAGTGCATAAATAGTCAAATAGGTGGGTGGAATACAATTTCAGGTTTTTCCAGAAAAAGACACAAGAACATATGAAAATTTAAAACATGAGAAAAATGGCACCTCAAATTATTGGGGAAAAGATAGACTTTTAATAAATGTTGCTAGGGCAACTAACCAGACATTTGGGGAAAAAAAAAAGATAAAATTAGACACATACTTTATACCATGCACAAAAATAAACACCAAACATCAGTAATGTAAATGTGAAAAACACTCAAACTTGTATAAGTTCTGGAAGCAAACAGGGTGAATTCTTTTATAATCTTGGTATAAGAAAGGCTTTTTCACAATATCTCAAAGTCTAGGCGTAACTTTAAAAATTGATGCATTTGACTACATTTTCGGGGGGTGGGACAAAAATATTATAAGCAAAGTCCAGAAAATTACAACATATATCACAGATAGAAAGTTAATATCTTAAAAATTGTGGGGAAAAAGGGAAAAATCCTGATAGAAAATTGGGCAAAGACAAACACATATAGTTAAAAATTAAATAAAAATATCTCCTAGATATATGAAATGATGGTAATCTTATTTTTTATAATAGAAAGGAAATTAAAACTACATTGAGATACAATTTCTTATAACTTTGACAAAAATTAAAATTAGACCACATAAACTATTGGTAAGGCAAGAGAGAAACAATTTGAAACACCGCTGGATGAAAACTGATTCAACGTTTAAGCAAGGGAATTTAAAAACATCTATCAAAGCTAGGTATTTGTCTACCTTTTGATCCAGCAATTCCTCTTCCAGGAATATATGCTGAAGACACACTTTTTACAATATATATTAGAAAAATATATATGTACACAATACTTTATTGCAGCAAAATTTGCATTTGAAAAATATTGGAAACAATCTATGTGTCCACACATACAAAGTGATTGAGTAAATTAAGATACATCTACATAATGGTCAGGAAGATCCCCTGGAGAAGGAAATGGCAACCCACTCCAGCACTCTTGCCTGGAGAATTCCATGGACAGAGGAGCCTCCATGGGTCACAAAGAGTCAGACATAACTGAGTGACTAACACTTTCATTTCACTTTTCACTTTCATCCCCTCGGCCCCTCAGTGCAAGCCCTGAATAAATGATTGTTGGATTTTATCCTCATCATTATCATCAGAGAAGAGTATGACCAACGATGACACAATTTTGCAGAATAAACAAATATGGACAAGGTATGGGAAACCAGGTTCAAGACATGGCTTTGACCTTGGACAAATCACTTCCCCACTGTGGACTGCAGTTACTCACTCTGCAGAAAGAAAGGAACTGCATCTCCTATAAGCTCCCTTCCAAAACTACATCTCATGCTTCCCATTCCTCCGCATCAGGACTTAGACGGAGCAGCTGTACAAATTATCCCCTAATTGGGATGTCAGAACTGTGTTCCTCTGGGTCTCATGGAGAGAGGCTTCGATCTCCCACCAGGGACTGGAGACTCTCAGGACTAAACCTGAGCTGTCCTTCATGCCTCTCTGAACAGCTCTTATCTGACCTTAATGATCCTCACTCTCAGTGAGTGATCCTTTGAGCTGTAATTACTAATTGATGTTTGTAAAGTCTTTGAAATTCTCAGGTGACAGATGTAATCAAAGGCCAATTTATTATGATAATTGTTATTAGTACAGCTCCACATTATTTATTGATGTTAATGGCAGGGCCAGCAGGTGCTTCGAGATTGAGCAGGGGGCTGAGGCTGGCCATGTTTGCAGGGGAGAAAGAGAACAAACGTGGATGTGGTAAGGAGGGTTGGAGGTATTTTAGGAGCTCCTGCTGGTCGCAGCTCAGCCAGATTCTACTTTGTGGGGTTGTGACTCAGCATGAAGCATGGCAGTAACTGTACAGGACCACGTAACAGCATTTTTACATGCACAGGTTCAAATCCAGGTTCATCTCTTGCTTCTGGAATGTGCTTCAGCAAATCATAGCTGCCCTGAGTCTTGGCTTACTCATCTGTTAAATGAAGATACATACAGTATCATGTTTGCTGTGGTTGGATAATGGCTTGGAGGTAAGTAAAACTGGATGTGAGAAGATCAGCTTATGGGCGTGGGGTGGGCTTGCTGAGGTTTCCTACGGAAGAGAGGATGGTATTCAGAACAAGGATGGTGGCACTGGAGATGAGAAATGTATGTGGATGGGAGAGAATATTAGAGTGAAGAACCAGCAGGATTTGGTGACGACTGGAAATAGATAGTGAGGTATATCTTGGGTAACTCAGACTTCTGAGATAGAAAAGTCTGAGAGATGTTTTTGAAGGGAAGAAATTATTTTAAACTGCCTACTATTTCCCTCAGTCTTGGGTAGATTTGAATCTCCCCTCAAAAATGCTTCCTGACAAACTGAGTTTTTGAGTTTGCAAAGTTGGGAGCCATGATGAAAAAGATGGAACCTGACCCAAATTCAGCCTTCAAGAAGGGCCTACAGAAGAACTGACTTCCACACATGTCCTTCTATAAACACAACATTCTTGACCTTTCTTTTGGAATCTCACTCTCTTTCTCTCCTTGATGCATCAGGTAGGTCAGCTGGTATCTTTGTATACCCTGGACTTCACTGATTTTACTTCTCTTTCATGATTCAGCAAACATTTTTAACCCATTCGTCTATTCAAATGTTTGTGCACTCACAGATCTTGCTTTTTCTTTCTTCAGTAAATCCCCACATCCTTCCTCATACTTATCACCACTGATATTCTAATAATGATATCTGACATGAATTCAGTTTATTGACCGCAAACCACTATGACAGGCATTTTAAAATGCATCATCTTGTTAAAACATTTTTATACGGTTGATACTATTGGGCATCAAAATGTTCTGAATGAGAATTAGACTCAGAGAGTCTAAATCACTTGTCTAAGATTGCATAAGGTCAGTGCCAATCTACACAATAGAAAAGATCCCATGCTAGGAATATTTATAAAAAAAAATTATGGGGGGGGAGCTTTGAGAACCATTGGTCTTATTTAATGGCATTAATTAATAGTATTAATGCTGCAATACAGCGCAAGAAACAGAATCCTTGAGTGTAAGTGGCTTCATTAAATTTCGGTTTACACTTGTATGACAATACTGATGGAGAAGGAACTAATGGAGTGTTTGAGCGAAAATGATACTACGATGTTAACAGATATCTCCTCAAGGTTCCTTATATTAAGATATATGTGATAATCCCTCTCACAAAAACAGGCACATGTTTCTATCCAGTAAGAGAAACTATGTGAACCTGCCACGTGCCCTTTTTGCCTTGGCTTCCAGGAAGCTCAAGAAGTATAAGCAATGTTCTACTTCATTAGCCACATAGACTATAACTCTGGCCCAATGATAACCTTTCTACCAGTAAGATTCTTGAGTTAATGAAAATTTTAACTGAATATGTATACATATACATATTCATATGCACATGAGTACACTCACACATGCACATGAATATTTACATGAATATGTACATGCACATGCTAAAATGTTTATGTGAATGGAAGTAGATATGTATATACACATAATGCTGAATTTCCACCCACAAATTCATACATATCCATGTTAGCAACACCTTCCTTTGAAAGAATGTGCAAAGAGTTATCACTCCTCCTGTTTATTCCTCATAAAGATCCGCGTGAGTTTGGGTGGTCATATCTCATCCCCACTTGACTGATGTGGAAACTGAAGTTTAGTAGGCCAACATTCACTTCATGTAGCTATAAAATGACTTAAACTCATGAATCCAGTTGCCAAATTCAGAGTTTTCCCTACTTTCTCACCATTTGGAAGCCAACTGGGCTGAATTTCATGGAGACCCCCTATTTGGAAGGGGCCTGATAGAGGCAGAAAATCTGCTGTATGGAAACTTAGGCTGCCATTTCCATGAACTTTTGGAGATGGATGTCTGGAGCATCGATGCCTCAAGATTCAGATTGACAAGATTATCAGCTGTCAACATTTGGGTAACCTTCATTTCCTTAACCAAATGAGTTTAAAGTATTGCATTGAAAGGAAAATGTTCTTGGTCCCTCAGCTCTCATACCGTGATAATAAAATCTGTAGGAACTGTGAGTGAGTGAAATAATAAATTAGCAACCTGGGAGAGCTCATCTTGGTATTTGTACAAGGCGACACTTGGGGAATTTCTCTCCACATGGAAAGAGAAGTCTGAGACCTAACAGGGCTTCAACAGAAATTCAGAGCTTTCTAGAGCAAGTGATAAGACTCAAAGGGTTGAATGGAGACCTGAGGGAGACATGCCCAAGGGATTGGGTGATTCCCAGGAGAGAGAATCCAGTGAGGACTGGGAAGGAGGCCTGAACAGGTAGATAGGGCATGGAACCCAGCCTCTGGGGACAGATAAGAACTAGGCGGGGACGTTTAGCAGGCCAAAGCTTTCCAAAGTGGTTACAGAAAGATGTGATAATAATCCTGGATTCCTAATGTTCATTTTTCAGTTCTCCTTCCTACTTTCACAGAGCTAATAAAATCCAGAAATATGTTCCTGACATAGGACTATGGCAATGGAGTCAGAAAAAGGATATATGGAAGCCTTTGATTCACAGTTTTTTGCTATGGTGGCTCAGCCACTGATGGTTAGGAGAGATCTAAGGTTTTCAGATGCCTCTCAACCACCCTGCATGGTAGACTTTGAATAACCATGGTCTTGAATCCAGCAACACATTAAAAGATCATACACCATGACCAAGTGGGCTTTATCCCAGGGATGCAAGGATTCTTCAATATCCGCAAGTCAATCAATGTAATTCATCACATTAACAAACTGAGAAATAAAAATCATATGATTATCTCAATAGATGCAGAAAAAGCCTTTGACAAAATTCAACATCCATTTATGATAAAAACTCTCCAGAAAGCAGGAATAGAAGGAACGTACCTCAACATAATAAAAGCTATATATGACAAACCCACAGCTAACATTATCCTCAATGGTGAAAAATTGAAAGCATTTCCCTAAAGTCAGGAACAAGACAAGGGTGTCCACTTTCACCACTACTCTTCAACATCGTACTGGAAGTTTTGGCCACAGCAATCAGAGCAGAAAAAGAAATACAAGGAATCCAAATTGGAAAAGAAGAAGTAAAACTCTCACTGTGTGCAGATGACATGATCCTCTACATAGAAAATCCTAAAGACTCGACCAGAAAACTACTAGAGCTAATCAATGAATATAGTAAAGTTGCAGGATATAAAATCAACACTCAGAAATCCCTTGCATTCCTATACACTAATAATGAGAAAGTAGAAAAGAAAGTTAAGGAAACAATTCCATTCACCATTGCAACGAAAAGAATAAAATACTTAGGAATATTCCTACCTAAAGAAACTAAAGACCTATATATCGAAAACTATAAAACACTGATGAAAGAAATCAAAGAGGACACTAATAGATGGAGAAATATACCATGCTCATGGGTCGGAAGAGTCAATATAGTGAAAACGAGTATACTACCCAAAGCAATCTACAGATTCAATGCAATTCCCATCAAGCTACCAGCAGTATTTTTCACAGAACTAGATCAAATAATCTCAAGATCTGTATGGAAATACAAAACACCTCGAATAGCCAAAGCAATCTTGAGAAAGAAGAATGGAACTGGAGGAATCAACTTGCCTGACTTCAGGCTCTACTACAAAGCCACAGTCATTAAGACAGTATGGTACTGGCACAAAGACAGAAATATAGATCAATGGAACAAAATAGAAAGCCCTGAGATAAACCCACACACCTATGGACACCTTATCTTCGACAAAGGAGGCAAGAATATACAATGGAGTAAAGACAGTCTCTTTAACAGGTGGTGCTGGGAAAACTGGTCAACCACTTGTAAAAGAATGAAGCTAGACCTCTTTCTAACAACATACACAAAAATAAACTCAAAATGGATTAAAGATCTAAATGTAAGACCAGAAACTATAAAACTCCTAGAGGAGAACATAGGCAAAACACTCTCCGACATAAATCACAGCAGGATCCTCTATGATCCAACTCCCAGTATACTGGAAATAAAAGAAAAATAAACAAATGGGATCTAATTAAAATTAAAAGCTGCACAACAAAGGAAACTATAAGCAAGGTGAAAAGACATCCTTCTGAATGGGAGAAAACAATAGCAAATGAAACAACTGACAAACAACTAATCTCAAAGATATATAAGCAACTTATGCAGCTCAACTCCAGAAAAATAAACAATCCAATAAAAAAATGGGCCAAGGAACTAAATAGGCATTTCTCCAAAGAAGACATACAGATGGCTAACAAACACATGAAAAGATGTTCAACATCACTCATTATCAGAGAAATGCAAATCAAGACCACAATGAGGTACCATTTCACACCAGTCAGAATGGCTGCGATCCAAAAGTCTACAAGCAATAAATGCTGGAGAGGATGTGGAGAAAAGGAACCCTTTTACACTGCTGGTGGGAATGCAAACTAGTACAGCCACTATGGAAAACAGTGTGGAGATTCCTTAAAAATTGCAAATAGAACTGCCTTATGACCCAGCAATCCCACTGCTGGGCATACACACCGAGGAAACCAGAATTGAAAGAGACACATGTACCCCAATGTTCATTGCAGCACTGTTTATAATAGCCAGGACATGGAAGCAACCTAGATGTCCATCAGCAGATGAATGGATAAGAAAGCTGTGGTACATATACACAATGGAGTACTACTCAGCCCTTAAAAAGAATAAATTTGACTCAGTTCTAATGAGATGGATGAAATTGGAACCGATTATACAGAGTGAAGTAAGCCAGAAAGAAAAACACCGATACAGTATACTGACACATATATATGGAATTTAGAAGATAGTAATGATGACCCTATATGTGAGACAACAAAAGAGACACAGAGGTATAGAACGGACTTTTGGACTCTGAGGGAGAGGGAAAGGGTGGGATGGTTTGGGAGAATGGCATTGAAACATGTATACTATCTTGTAAGAAACAAAGCGCCAGTCTATGTTCAATGCAGGATGCAGGATGCATGGGGCTGGTGCACAGGATGATTCAGGTAGATGATGTGGGGTGGGAGGTGGGAGGCGGCTTCGGCATTGGGAGATTGTGTTCACCTGTGGCTGATTCGTGTCAATGTATGGCAAAACAAATACAGTATTGTGATTTAAAAAATAAATAAATAAATAAATAATAAAGTGGAACAGTCTGTTGGACTCTGTGGGGAGGGAGAGGGTGGGATGATTTGGGAGAATGGCATTGAAACATGTATAGTATCATATATGAAACGAATCACCAGTCCAGGTTCGATGCAGGATACAGGATGCTTGGGGCTGGTGCACTGGATGACCCAGAGGGATGGTACGAGGAGGGGAAGTGGGAGGGGGGTTCAGGATTGGAACACATGTACACTCGTGGCGGATTCATGTTGATGTATGGCAAAACCAATACAATACTGTAAAGTAATTAACCTCCAATTAAAATAAATAAATTTATATTAAAAGATAGTAATAATAAAGTGGAACAGTGTCACAGGGAGTGCTAGACATTTCTTGACCATACCCCCATGGAGGGAAACAGAAAGTTGTAAGCAAAATCCTTCCATCTGTGTGAAGTAACTGAGATACTATGAGATTTCATGATGCTGCTCGTGGTACAACTCATGCACTGATTTAAGTGGAGTCACTTTGTGAGACCAAACAAGAGCTAGTGTGCGTTAGTGATTGGGATGCAGGAGGTGCTTAATAATAGCAAGTTCTCAGGTTCTGTGATGGAAACAGCACAGGTACTTCAAGAGTAAGTCTTGTTAATTAAGAAAGCTTGAAGGAAAAGCTTAGGGCACAAGGGGAAATGTGGTGGCCATAAGGGACATTTTCAAACATTCCAGTCCTTCCTCTAGGCACACAGCTGGAAGGCACTGCCTCATTCCTTTTGAAGTTAAGCATGGCAGCAAGACCAGTCTTGCCCACTGGAATGTGAACCTGCTGTGTATCGTTCTGTGTGGAAATCAGTGCCTTATTTGCCACATTTCCCTTCTCTGCCTTGGTGATTATGGAGGCATAAAACAAGGCAGATTTTCATCATCTTGAGTCCTTGAGTAACTAGGATAGGCAGAACCCCTATGCTGACCCATTCTGAACATGCAGAAGGAGGGGGAAGTTTTTTTTTTTTTTCTGGCAATACACTGAGATTTCATGGTTGCTTGTTACTACAGATAGTTTATCCTAACCATTACAGGCGTCCTAGTGGCTTCCCTCGTGGATCAGAAGGTAAAGAAACTGACTGAAATGCAGGAGACCTGTGTTCAATCCCTGGATTGGGAAGATCTCCTGGAGAAGGAAATGGCAACCCACTCCAGTATTCTTGCTTGGAGAATTCCATGGACAGAGGAGCCTGGTGGGCTACTACCCATGGGGTCATAAAGGGTTGGACATGATTGAGTGACTAACTAACCAACCAATATATGAGTTTTCTTACAAACTCCCCATGGAATCTCTAAGACTCAAGCCGTGTGACCTGCTGTGAGATCTTAACTCTAATCCATTCAAGCTTGGGATTTCCACATCTTCTCATTCTATGGTCCATCTGAGCTTTTTTCATGTGACATGTGAACAGTCACTAAAGTAAAAAGAGAATCAGGAGATGAAGTTGGGAGGGGCAAGATCATTCTCTAAAGACACAATCAATTATATCAAAAGATTCAACAGAAACAAATGTTGGGCTTGGAATCATGTATGAAAAGTTAAACTAAGAAAATAAAGCTTGGGGGTGGGGTGATAAAGCAATTGAGTCATGGTGAGTTAAGGCAGTCAACAGCTGTAATGACATGTAAAGACATGAGGTCCAATTCCTGAGGCCCTCCAGAGTTAGGAAGTGATTTGCTTCTGTGTGAAGTCTATGGGGACAAACGGTGATGTATCAGGTGAAGGACGCTTCACCCCCACCCCCCGCCCTCAAGACGGAGCTTCAGGAAAGCAGTGAAAAAGAAAGAGAGAATCAGAACCGCAACAACTGTCATGGATGCATTATATGTATTGTATCATTTACTCTCCCCACATTTGGGGGAGGTATATCATTAATCATATTATATATCTTGGGATGCTAAGAAACCAGCTCAAGTTCACACATCTGGGAACAACCATAACTCAAAGCTAAGCCTGTCTGCTGCCCGATCTTCCTTCTACTCCATGCCTCACTAAAACCACCCATGTGCAAATGTTAGTTTAACAGGGCGTGGACACAACTAAATACGGTTTCTTCCAATTCATTCAGAGAGAGAATTTTTCCTAACCCAGCTCTACCTGGATCATCCCAACTATTATAATGTGATTATACTGCAAACACGAGGACTCATTCAGAATAGCATCTGCCTTCCAACTGCTCTCAAGAGTTCAGGAGCTGGAAGAGGAAATGAGACATAGAGAATGATCACCCTTCTACTTCCCACTTCTCTTATTTAGCTCACCATTTGGCAGAGGCATCATGCAGGTTAAATATGCCTCCGCGTGATGAAAAGGATTAGCAAGGAGAGTCTTCTCTCTGCATAAACAGAACAGGCATACCAGCACTGTCCCCAAAACGGGGGCTTCTGAAGGATATTTGCATGAATTTGCCACACTTGTTTTGCATTCAACCGTCAATTATGGTCCTTTCAACTTCACAATCATGGCTAATGGTGGTGGGGATGCAGAGAACAGTGGATTCAGCAGACCTCATTCTGGGAAGAGTGGGAAAGAAACAATGTAAAACTGCACCCACCCGCTGTTTACAACTCGAGACAGCTACTCTGGGGTACCATTTGGAAGATTTGGAGGAAATCGAGGCTGCCCAGGAGCCTGAAGCTTGGGAAATGAGATAGCTGGGCAAAGTATTACTGCTATGATGGAAGGAAGGTCCTTTATGGCTCATCTGTCTATGGGGAAAATAGCTCTGAGCCATCTCTCTCATGCTACACTGAATGGAAATTCAGACTTGACTCACACTTACTTGGTGCCTTTCAGTATTCGAGATCATTTCTCATTTAATCTTTGAAATGACTGTGTGAAGTGTGTATTGCAATTTCAGTTTTATAAATGAGGAAACTGAGACTCACAGACAACAAGAAACAGTTTGTACTCTCATCCATTCATCAAATGATGACTGTTATACTATGTGTTAAATACTGTACTCAGTATGGAGAATACAACAGCAAACAAGAGTTCCTACTTCCTGGAGCTCTAAGTCTAATGAGAGAGGCATGCACTGCAAACAGACAGACAAACACAAACAAGTGCAATTAAAAATGCACACAGTGTTGCAAATAACAGGTCAACAAATAGTGACGGCTGATGTGGATGGTTCTTAGATAATATGGCTGGAAAGTTCCCAGAGGATATGACACTGAAGATGAGACCTGAAGACTGAAAAGGTCCTAGTTCTTCAAAGAAAGAAGAAGAGAGTCTAGGATAAAATAACAGCCTGTGTGAGACCCCTGGAGTGAGGAAAATATCTTGGAATGTATGAGAAATAGTGTCTTAGAAAATGGTTCAAGGGAGAAAAGGTAGTTGAAATGTGGCAAGCATGGTTTAACTCTATCTGGAGCGCAATGCGAGGTCCTGGGCATTCCTTTCATGGAGAGCACTGTAAAAGGAGTCTGTCTATAAGAGAACAGAAGAGATAAACAGAATGAAAGAGGTACAGAAATCATAGTATATGAGAAATAGAAGTAACTGCATATTAAATATCAACGCAAGATGGTCTGGGTGGACAGGGATTCTGGTTGATATTGTCATATTTTCTCCAAAAGGCTGACATGGTAAAGAACAATTTGATTTGTTCAAATCAATACAAGTGTCCAAGACTATAGAGTTAAGGAGACAGAGTTTGGCTTTATAGAAAGGAGAAAGCTCTAACTATTGTACTTGTTTAAGTAAGGAAGCAACTTTTTCCTCCAAAGAATTGCGGTGGCCAAGCTGAGGCTATATAATGCCTTGCCAAGAACGTTTTATTAGAGATTTCTGTGTTGGCTTCTGGTGTACATAAGATGACACTTCAAAATCATCCGGTTCTAAAGTGCTATAGATTTGTAATGGTTGTACCCCAAACAAATGGTTACAATATGGCCTAATTCCTAAGACAGGTGCTGGAAATTCAGCACCAAGGACAGTGCTTCAACAGCTGGCACTGCCCTTTGCTATTAATATTTGTAAGAAAGCATAAATAGGCAAATGAGGCGCTACTAATGTGATCACATCTACGTGCCTGTAAACAAGTCACACTTCATGAAAGTGGCTGGGAGGACTCTGAGTACCTTGTCTCATAACGGATATAATACTTGGACTCTCCATAGTGTTTGTAGGACTGAACTGAATTACTTCACATTTATATAGTTCACTGTGGAGTTTACCAAGTGTCTTTACTCTCATCCTAATAGTAGTTAAAATTAAAAGAGTGACCTCCACATTTATAAACCTAATAATCTGACATATTATTTTACTTCTCCTTCCCTCCTTCCCTCCCCACCCCCCTTCTCTACTAGAATATAACTGCTATGAGGGTAGGGATTTCTTCATCTGTTTGGCTTACTGTTTTATTCCAAGCACTCAGGGACAAAAGTGCCTTTTGGTGGGGCACATATTGTGCTTGCTAGTTGTTTACTTAATCAATCATATCTAATTAACTTAAAAGTCACACAGTTACTAGGGTTTTATGTGTAAGTAGTCTGACTGCAAAAGGCTAAATATCAAGCCACTCTGCTAAGCTGAAAAACTGTCCTTAATATTCATAGAATAAATATATATGGTCCTTAAAATTCTCTTATCCTGTTCTGATGTTCTCACTGAAACTTTAGATGGAAATGGAAGCAATCAAATTGATTGATAGTAAATCATTCAACCTTGCCCACAACCATCCTGCAACAAATGGCCATTTCTGCTTTCCTTTAATTCATTTTAATGTAATATAACTTTGCCCTAACCTTTGTTTTTAATCTTCTAGAGATATAGATTTGCTGAATTCTGGTTTTTACTTGACTCAAGACATTTTACCTCTTCATGAAGAGAGCAAAGCATCAGTTTAAACAAATCAAATAGAGTGCTTCTGTTTTCTGGCTTGCTTTATAGTTACTGATTTTCATGTTTACTTATAGCTTCCTTTGTTTCTTCCCTTTTCTTTGTAGATTGCTATTTTCTGGCTTTCTATGATAGATTGGAAGGCTGCCTTTATGTTTTAAAAAATAATACTTAAAAAAACCCTTGGTATCAAAAATAAAGCAGTTATTATTTATTCCATCCTGTCCAAAGTGGGAAAATTAGCAGATTTTTATTTACATTCATCAATTCTTCAACTCTTTCTCAGTTTTTGTTGACACAAGAGTGAATTACAGCCCCAGATAACAGCTGTAAATTTTTATATCTTCTCTTTAAGCAATCGTTTTTTAATATTAACCTCTTTGCAATGTGTTTAGAACAATTATTTTAGCATTAATATGATATTTAATTAGTTTCCAGGCTCACTGCACGTCTTTTTATTTCATATTTTTCTCTTTGCAATTTCTTTATTTTGATTCATTGCTTGGTCAACTACTGTCTGTATGATTTTATAGAAGCAGGGCCGATGGGAGCCTCTGGATGGTGAGAATGTCTTTGTGATGCGTTTACACAAGAGCAACAACTTGGCTGATAAGAAATTTGCAGGTTATAACGTTTTTTCCTCAAAAATCCTCCAGGCTTAACCACATTGTCTGCTCCCCTTTATGATATGGAGCAAGCTGAGGGACCAAGCAGAGGCTTGTCAGACTGAGGATGACTTTCCTGTTCCTATGTCTCTTTCACCCAACTCTTTTTAGGAAAAGTTAACACTAAGCAATAATTTGAAATGGTGCATAGTTTTTCTCTTGCTAGAAAGATACAATACTCTGAGTGCCCAGCTCCCACAGCTTTTCCCTCTCTGTTCCTGTGAGGCCAACTACACCTGCAAGACTCCTGGCATAAGCAACCATCCAATTCTACTTCTGCTCAGGCTTCACTGCAGCCAACCTTAGGTCCCAGATGAGGGTACACTTGGTGTGGGATCAAAGGCATGAGTAACTAAATGATCGTGTTTATCTTGGAACCAGGAGTAGAAACTGCCTCTTAGATAGCTTCAGAGTGGGGTGGCTTTTTTCCCTAAAGCCAAACCCTCATGTCTTGAGAAGGGGCGTCTAGGGCTTCCCTGGTGGCTCAGTGGTAAAGAGTCCACCTGCCAACGCAGGAGACACAGGTTCGCTCTGTGGTCCAGGAAGATACCACATGTCTCGGAGCAACTAAGCCCATGTGGCATAACTACTGAGCCTTTGCTCTAGAGACCACACACTGCAACAGCTGAAGCCTGGCCGCCTCGAGCCAGTGCTCCACCCCCTGAGAAACCACCACAATGAGAAGCTCCCACACTGCAACTAGAGAGTATCCCCTACTTGTCACAAGTAGAGAAAAAGCCTGCGCAGAGGACCCAGCACAGCCAAAATAAAGTCTTTTTTTTTTTTTTTTAAAGGGATCTATTGTATGACCTCTGGGGAGCAAGGCCTCCAATATTCCTCCTATCTCATCTGCTGCTCTTCTAGGACATACCATGCTCTGGTTGGAGAAATTGCTCCTGGGGTCCAGTTTCCTAGGTTCTGTAGACTGGGTCTGTTGGGTTTTTAGGAGAATCTTGGGAGGAATGTGGTAGCAGGTGACGTGAATGCAGCTATGATTATTCCACAGCACGGAAACCCAATAGCACTTCTTGATATGTTGCCAAGAGCAGGGAAAGCCACTCTTTGTTAGGGCTGTGCTGAACCAAGAAACTGGCTAATATGGGATACAGAGATGGGCTCCCAGATGCTTCTGGCCATCTTGACTTCTTCCTGCCCAGTACATCAGAGTGTTGTCCGCAGAGGCCAGATCACAGGTGCAAGGCAGTCTGGCAGCTTCTTTTTGTAGTTTTATACTCTCTGTGAGGAATGTTCCTTGAACTAGTAATGAATGCAGAAATGAAATACCAATGTGGAATCTATAAATGGTTATGTGGACATTTTAAATGTGAAGTAGTTTCTCAATCCAGGTTTCTCATAAAGTAAAGACTGCCACTAACAGATTAGACTATCTTGGCCACCCAGCACCTACACAAGCCATTCTCTAAGAACTTCAACAACAAATTTTGCTTTTGTTTCAGTTTTTCCCTACCCCAGTGAGCTTCCCACTTCTCTAGACACGCTGTGGAACATGACACATACCAGATTCCCTTACGATTATAGAAGCTCTTCAAGGGCACATACTACATAATCTTAATATGAACTACAGGGCTTAGCATATGTCACTGTTCATTATATATCTGCCAAATGAAATATGGCAACCTGGAAGATGTCCATAAAAACATCATAGGCAGAAAATACTTGAGTACAAGAGGAACTAAAGATAGTTAGCTTGCAGAACATAAGACCAGATGGGTTTGTGTGTCTAGAGGAGAAGTGAACAGAAAAAAAAATACCACCTAAGAAGGTGATTGGCTCTACTGAGACCTAAAAGTATGGATCAAGAGCAATGGGTAGATGCTATAATAAAAGATAGACTTAAGTCAGTTAAAAAAAAAAAAAGCCCTCAGCCACAGCCCCCACAAAGATCAGCAAGTTATCATATAAAAAAGTAAGTTATTTGTTACTGGAGTTATGCAAGAAAAAGCACTGACATCATCAAATAACAGATGCTGGAAAGGGTGTGGAAGAAAGGGAACCCTCCTATGTCACAGGCGGGAATGTAAATTGGTGCAGCTATTGTGTAGAACAGTATGGAGGTTCCTTAAAAACTAAAAGTAGAGTTGCCATATGATCCAGCAACTCCACTCCTGGGCATATTTCCCAAGAAAACCTTAATCTGAAAAGATACACACATCCTAATGTTGACAGGAGCACATCACAATAGCCAAGACACGGCAGCAACCTAAATGTCCATGGGCAGCTGAGTGGGTAAAGAAGACGTGGCGCACACACAATGGGATACCACTCAGCCATGAAAAGAATGGAGTAACGCCGCCTGCAGCTACATGGACGGACCTACAGATGACCACACTAAGTGAAGTCAGGGAGGCAGAGAAAGACAAACTCCATATACCATTTATATGTGGATTCTAAAAAAAAAATGATCAAATGAACTTATTTATAAAATAGAAATAGACCCACAGACATAAGGAACACACTTGTGAACACACTTATGGTTACTAAGGGGAAAAAGGGCAGGAGAAGGATAAATGAGAAGTTTGGTGTTAACATATACAAACTATTATATAAAAGACAAATAAACAACAAGGTCCTACTATACAGCACAGGGAACTAGATTCAACATCCTGTAATAAACCATAATGCAAAAGAATATGAAAAATATATGTATATATAACTGAATATATATATATATGTGTGTGTGTGTGTGTGTACTGAATCACTTTGCTGTATACAAGAAAATAACATGACACTGAAAAACAACTATACTCAATTTTTTAAAAGGAATAAACACTAACATCTGTTAACTGTGATAGTGTTATGTTGACTGAAGCATTGTCTTGTGTGTAGGGGAAGGGAGGGAGATACTGGATGACCTTTCAGATTCTTTCCAGCCCTGTGATCTTCTGATGTTATGACTGATACCTCTTATTAACAACAACAACAACAGAAACCTGACATAGAAAAGGTTACCTTGTCTTTGGGAGAAAAATATTTTCTAATGTGACTAATAGTAATGAGAAAGGGGTTAGTAGTCACTGATTAAACTATGTATGTTTAGGGCATTCATAGAAATCACATTTATAGGTATTCTTTTATAGATGAGAAAATTAAGACTCAGATCTGCATATGATTTGCCCAAGTGAAACACCTTTCTATCCTCTAATTCAGCTGTCTGAGAACATTTTCTGTAAAGGGTCACAGAGTAAATACTTCAGGCGGCAAAGTAATCTCTGTTGCAGCTACTCAAGTGTTCTGCTGTAGCATCAGAGCAGCCATATGCTATGAAAATGAATAGGCATCACTGTATTGAAAAGACAACTCCCTCTGCCCAACAAAAGGCTGATCTGGATGCTTTGGTCCATGGGCCTTAATATGTCAACCTCTCTCTAAAGCGATGCTGCCTTCTCATTTAAGAATGGGAAAACAAGGCAAGAAATGGCCTCCATTTGGCCGTACTTACTCCGTTTGCTTTGCTGAGGGCCTGGAAGTAGATGCTGTAGCTTTTCAGAGGGGAAAGAGGAGGGTTCCAGTAGCCATTGTATGTCTTGTTGTCACCCACTGTAAATGGCTGGGTGACAGGCAGGTTGGCAGGCTTCAATTCGGCAGCAAAGTAGTGTAGAGAATCAAGGCTGGAGGCGTTCCTGTAGCTCACGGGCACTGAAAAGCACTCGATGATGTCAGCGGCCCTCCGTGACTTCTGAAGTCGCTCCTCCTTGACAACCAGCTGATAAACACTGAATAGGAAAGAGGAGAGGCAGATTAGTAACTCTCCGGAGGGATGAATTTGTTATTTACCATCATCACTTCTATGACTGAAACCTCCCTCCAGAGTTTCAGACTTCTAAACCTGCTGCTTTGCAGAAATAGGTCTCCATTTAGATGTTCCAAAGGGCTGGATCACACTGGGTATGCCCAAAATGCAACTCAGTTTCAACCCCTACAAACCTGCATGCTCCTCCTCCTCCATTTCTTTCCTTAGTGAGGGGAGCACTGTTCATCGAGTGGCTAGATCCTGATTCTGGGGGCTCATCCTCATTTCCTACCTCCTTGGTTTTCACTCTGCTCCTCCAGTCAGCAAGCTCTGTTGATTTGACATCAGCAATTTGCACCTGCCCTTCCCCTTTGTTCTCCCATTATACTGTAGAGGTGGGGCACTTCCCCGTCTCTTAGCTGAACATAGCAGGTCTCTTTGCCTCTAATTTATGTGATCAACTCACCAGTCAATCCGCTGACGTCCCTAAACATAAACAGTGTCACTCTTCAAGCACTTTCACAGGCTCTCCATTATCCAAACGATACAATCTAGATTCCTCATCCTGGCACTTGGGGGCACTTTGTGTCTGGTTTGTAAACTACTTCTCAAAGAGTCTTATGGTAGGTAGGCCCCTGATTGCAGCTGCTCCAGAACCCCTGCTACTGCACAAACATCCTTTGGATCCTATCCCATGCCATCACAACTGGTGCTTCCTCCACCTGAAGTGCCTTCTCATTCTACCCACTTCTGCCTGTGGAAGCCTTTCTCTAAAAGCTGAGCCTATCTTTCATCTCCTCCATGCAGCAGGTCAAGATCTTCCAAAAGTGAATGACTTCTCCCCTACTCAACTCTTCTACCACTGATTAATGGCTGTCTGCCTGGGACAGCAATAATGTGAGCTTGGAGGTGCTGTTTCTCTGGCTGGACAGTGACCTTTCAGACAGTGGCAGCTGTGGCTTACTTATCTCTGCTTCACTCTCTGTCCACACACTGCTCAGCAGATTGCCTGATACCTGTGTGCTGATCAGTGAATATTTGTTCAAGTGGACCAAACTGAACTAAATTGAAAAGAAGCCCAAAACCCAATCTGACGGAATGTAGAAAACCGATTCAAGAGGAAGTGATTCCTCTAAGCTCCTGTCTAGTGATCGTGCACATTTCCTTCAACTTAGAAGGATGTAAGAAGCTACTAATGTGTGAAGAGAGATGCCCAAGTCTTTATTAAACACCAACTGTCAGCCAAATGTGTAGGCTAGGGAGAGAGGCAAATCATCTCTCCAGGGGTTAGTCAGCAACCCCACTGGCCCTTCCTCTACACCAATCTGATTACTGAGGACTCACCTGTCAAATCAACCAAACTCAGCAGCCAGACTAGAGACGAGGGTGCTGAGGCTGTGAGGCAGAGTGCCCCATGAGTGCCAAACTGCAGCAAGAGTAGAGACCCAGACTCTCAATGCATAGTTCAGTATCCTTTCCTTTTCTCTATTTTCCTTCCTACTCCATAAGCCAACAAAACGAACAGAGGGCCTTGCAAGCATTTTCTGTGTTTATTTTGCTCAGTGGCTGAAGTTGCACCACTCCATCCCACCCAGCCTGGTTGGAAATCACAAAGGCTAGCAAAGGATATTTTTTTGGGGTTAAACCATGTTGTCAACATACGGTTTCCAAACAATTGGGATTAATGTGCCAGAGCACAGCCAGCAGCTCCCCTGAGGCCCACTGTGTCTGCAGCTTGTCCATCCAGAGGCAAATGTGCAATTGCAGCCGGAAAGCTGTAAACTATTTTGTAATATAAATCTTTTGCCAGGAATCTAGCCTCTCTGAAAGATCTGGGAGCTCTGATTAAGGAGGAGGAAGGGAAGAAACGGTCACGCGAACTGGGCAACCTTTCTTCCCCTGACACACATGCTTTAAAGGAAGAGGTCAGGGAAAGAAGAGAGTGGGCATTATTTGCGTTTCTGTGCTAACTTCACTCTCATCATCATTCTCCTGAAAACATATTTCAGTTCAGTTCAGTCGCTCAGTCGTGATATGAAAACATATTTACTGGAGCTCTTTTTGGTGTGCTGGGGATGATTAAATCACACCTAAATGAGAACACCTCCCGCAATCATATCTCTAGGGTTGGAATAAACTATTCAGGATTGTTTGTAAAGAGAAAGGATTTTATTTTTTAAGTGGAAAATCCCGGGAGTATGACAGAATAATATGTTCTTCTTATTCTATGCTCACCTCACAACATTTACTCACGTTTCCCCTCCTGCGACACCTTCTCTATTTCTCTCAATGAGAAGGTGGACATTGATGACCATATTTTCTTCATAATTTTTCCTAAGGGTCTCTTCTTACAGGACCTGAAACCTGGGCTGTAGCTTCATCTCAATGCATAAAGCCAAGGCTCATCTGTACCTCTTTTCATCTCCTCACCTTTAATGTCCATCATTCATCCTCTTTTAAATATGACTGACAACCCACATCCCAATCCTTCCTTGACTTTTCAGACCTAAGCTTGCCAGAAACTTCTGTATCTTAGTTTCAACGTCTCCTGGACAAGACACCTCTACTCTGGTCCCAGATCCAGGACCCCAGCTCTTAGAGGACAGTTGTCTTAGATGCCTTTAAAAGCAAAACCTGTAGGTACCTCTGCAAGCTTCAGAGAACCATGCCGCTGGACCCCAGTGCCTCTTCTGCTGTTCAGACTGATTGGTTAGATGATGACTCATGCCCACTGAGGGGTACCAACATCCTTTCAGACCATGACTCCAGCACAGACATATCCTGTGATGCCCTTTCTCTACCTGGGGAAGAGGCTTCTAGTCAGAGGTTGAATCCATCCATGATAAGTTGATTTCTGACAAAAATTCCAAGATAATTTGATGATAGAGGGATAATCTTTTAAGCAAATGATGCTAGATCAACTGACTATCCACATGCAAGAATCTAAACTTCAATTCACATTAGACCTTTCTCTGTACAGCAGTAATTAACACAACATAATAATCTATACAGTAAAAAAAAAAAAAACTTTGTTCACAAAAATTAAAATTAAAAAAATAAGTTTACATTATACACAAAAACAGAGAGAGCACATCATAACCCTAACTGAAAAGCTAAAGTTATCAATTCTCTAGGAGAAAACATAGGAGAAAATTTTCATGACCTTGGATTATGGAAAGGGCGTGTGAGTATACCACCAAAAGTATGATCTGCTAATGAAGGGAGGGAAAGATCAATTGGATATCATCAGATTTTTTAAAAAATGGTTTCAGAAGGTGCTTTTCAACAAATGAAAAGGCAAGCTACACATTGAGAGAAAATATTTGTAAATTGTATGTATGATGCTCTCATCCAACATACATAATGATCCATTAATAGTGAATAATAAAAACACAAATTACCCAAATTAAAAGTTGGCAAAATATTTGACTAGACATTTCACTAAAGATAAAATACAAGTAGTTTATAAACTCATGGAAAAGATGGTCAATTTAAAGAGCTGTGACCAAGATGGTGGAGCAGGAAGAGCCAGAGCTAAAGCTCCTTCCATGGGTATGCCAAAATTACTGCTACTTATAGAGTAGCTATTGATGAAAATGACCTGAAGACTAGCAGAAAAGATTTTCCAAAATTGAAGATATAAAAGGAAACCAAATTTATATGTGGAATCTAGAAAGCAAGCCATTCAATATTATAGTAATATCAGAGTAATCCAAGTCTATGCCCCTGCCACTAATTCTGAAGAAGCTGAAGTTGAATAGTACTGTGAAGACCTACAAGACCTTCTAGAACTAACACCAAAAAGATATCCTTTTTATCATAGGAAACTGGAATGCAAAAGTAGGAAGTCAAGAAATACCTAGATACCTGGAATAACAGGCAAATTTGGCCTTGGAGTACAATATGAAGCAGGGCAAAGGTTAACATAGTTTTGCTAAGAAAACACGCTGGTCATAGCAAACACCTTCTTCCAACAATACAGGAGACAATGACTCTACACATACAGACGGCCAACACCAAAATCAGACTGATTATATTCTTTGCAGCTAAAGATGGAGACGCTCTATACAATCAGCAAAAACAAGACTGTGGCTCAGATTATTAACTCCTTATTGCAAAATTCAGACTTAAGTTGAAGAAAGTAGGGACAACCACTAGACCATTCAAGTATGACCTAAATCAAATCCCTTATGATTATACAGTGGAAGTGAAAAATAGATTTACGGGACTAGATCTGATAAACAGAGTGCCTGAAGAACTATGGACAGAGGTTCGTGACACTGTACAGGAGACAGGGATCAAAACCATCCCCAAGAAAAGAAATGGAAAAACACAAAATCATTGTCTGAGGAGGCTTTACAAATAGCTGAGAAAAAAAAAAAAAAAAAGAGGAGTGAAAGGCAAAGGAGAAAAGGAGAGATATAACCATCTGAATGCAGAGTTCCAAAAAATAGCAAGGAGAGATAAGAAAGCCTTCCTCAGTGATCAATGCAAAGAAATAGAAGAAAACAATATGATGAGGAAGACTAGAGATCTCTTCAAGAAAATTAGAGATACCAAGGGAACATTTCATATAAAGATGGGCACGATAAAGGACAGAAATTGTATGGACTGAACAGAAGCAGAAGATATTAAGAAGAGATGGCAAGAATACACAGAACTATACAAAAAAGATCTTAATGACCCAATAATCATGATGGTGTAATCATTCACCTAGAGCCAGACATCCTGGAATCTGAAGTCAAGTGAGCCTTAGAAAGTTATCACTATGAACAAAGCTAGTGGAGGTGATGGAATTCCAGCTGAGCTATTTCAAATCCTAAAATGTGATGCTGTGAAAGTGCTGCACTCAATATGCCAGCCAATTTGGAAAACTGAGCAGCGGCCACAGGGCTGAAAAAGGTCAGTTTTCATTCCAGTCCCAAAGAAAGGCAATGCCAAATTGTACCCATCTCACACACTAGCAAAGCAATGCCCAAAATTCTCCAAGCTAGGCTTCAACAGTACATGAACTGAGAACCCAGATGTTCAAGCTGGATTTAGAAAAGACAGAGGAACCAGAGATCAAATTTGCCAACATCCACTGGATCACAGAAAAAGCAAGAGAATTCCAGGAAAACATCTAATTCATGGACTATGCTAATGCCTTTGACTGCGTGGATCACAACAAACTGTGGAAAATTCTTCAAGGAATGAGAATACCAGACCACGTTACCTGCCTCCTGAGAAATCTGTATGCAGGTGAAGAAGCAATAGTTAGAACTAGGAACAACAGACTGGTTCAAAACTGGGAAAGGAGTAGGTCAAGGCTATATATTGTCACCATGCTTATTTAACTTATATGCAGAGTACATCATGAGAAATGCCAGACTGGATGAAGCACAAGCTGGAATCAAGATTGCAGGGAGAAATATCAATAACCTCGGACATGCAGATGACACCACCCTTACGGCAGAAAGTGAAGAGGAACTAAAGAGCTCTTTATGAAAATGAAAGAGGAGTGTGAAAAAGCTGGCTTAAAACTCAACACTCAGAAAACTAAGATCATGGCATCTGGTCCCATCACTTCATGGCAAATAGATGGGGAAACAATGGTAATAGTGAGAGACTATTTGGGGGGCTCCAAAATCACTGCAGATGGTGACTGCGGCCATGAAATTAAAAGACACCTGCTTCCTGGAAGAAAAGCTATGACAAGCCTAGACAACATACTAAAAAGCAGAGACATTGCTGACAAAGGTCCGTCTAGTCAAAGCTATGGGTTTTCCAGTGGTCATGTATGGATGTGAGAGTTGGACTGTAAAGAATACTGAGCATTGAAGGATTGATGCTTTTGAACTGTGGTGCTGGAGAAGACTCTTGAGAGTCCCTTGGACTGCAAGGAGATCCAACCAGTCCATTCTGAAGGAGATCAGCCCTGGGATTTCTTTGGAAGGACTGATGCTGAAGCTTAAACTTCAATACTTTTGCCACCTGATGCAAAGAACTGACTTATTGGAAAAGACCCTGATGCTGGGAAAGACAGAAGGCAGGAGGAGAAGGGGACGACAGAGGATGAGATGGTTGGATGGCATCGCTGACTCGATGGACATGAGTATGAGCAAGTTCTGGGAGTTGGAGATGGTCAGGGAAGCCTGGCATGCCACGTCTATGGGGTTACAATGAGTAGGGCACAACTGAGAGACTGAACTGAGAAAGTAATACAAACAAATGTAACATACGCAAAACTGAAACAAATTCACACAGTAAACAAACTAGTGCTTACCAAAGCAGAGAGGTAAAATGTGGGGGCGGGAAATTAGGGCTATGGGATTAAAAGAAACGAACTACTATGTATAAAATAGATAAACAATACAGTTTGTATATTTTATAAATAGATAAACTGTACTGTAAGGGAATTATAGCCATTATCATGGGTTTCCCTGGTGGCTCAGAGGTTAAAGCATCTGCCTGCAATGTGGGAGACCTGGGTTTGATCCCTGGGTCAGGAAGATCCCCTGGAGAAGAAAATGGCAACCCACTCCAGTATTCTTGCCTGGAGAATCCCATGGACTGAGGAGCCTGTTGGGCTACAGTCCACAGGGTCGCAAAGAGTCAGACACAACTGAGCGACTTTACTTTTAACTTTTAATGGAGTACAGTCTGTAAAAATATTGACTATATTGTATACCTAAAACTAATATAATATTGTAACTCAACTATACTTCAATAAAAAATAAAAACAATAAAAACATAGAAACACAAAAGAAAAAAAAAGGCAATTAACCATAATAGAATGGCTATCAGTAAAAAGGCAGACAATTGCAAGTGTTGACAAAGGTACTGGAGAACTGGAACTTTCATACATTGCTATGTGAAAGTCAAATGGTGCAGTCGCTATGGAAAGCAGTTGAGAAGTTCCTTAAAAGGTAGACATAGAGCGGCCATTCACCAAGCTATTTGATTTCTAGATCTCAATCTAAGTGTGTGTATATAAAAACATATACAAATATTTATAGCACTGTTCGTAATAGCCAAAAATTTCAAAAAAATCTAAACAATTAAATAAATAATATGTGATATATTCATCTAATGAAAGATTATTCAACAATAAAAGAAACAGTTTATTGATATACTCTACAATATAGCTGAAGGTCAAAAACGTTATGCTAAATGAGAGATGCCAGATGAAAAAGACTATATTATATGACTCTATTCATATGAAATGTCAAGAAAATGCAAATTTATAGAGACATTACTCAGATTAGTATTTCCTTGGCACTGGAGGTGTGAACAGGAATCAACTGCACTTGGGCTCAGGGTATTTTATGGTATGATAAAAATGTTCTTAAGTGAGACTGTGCTGATGGTTGTATAGCCCTGCAAATTTACTGAGAATCATTGAATTGCACGCTTAAAAATGAATGAATTTTATGCTATGAAAATTATACCTCAATAAAACTGTTAAAGAAATGAGGAAATGGACTGAATAATCTTCGATGTCTTTCCACCTTCAAAAGAGTCTGTGCTTTAGCATTCAACTATGCACACATTTTAATACAAAAATGTGATGATAAACCTTTGCTGTTATTGTACAAGATGGGCTAAGAAACAAGTATGAGCTTTGTAATCCCCCAGAAGCTAGCTTTCCAATTACATTCCCCACATTCAGGTCACTTGGAACTATGAAACTGAAATTTACAAGGACGTGTCTTAGCCAAACTTTACTTCAAGACTCTGGGAATATGTTTTTGTTCACGATTCGCTTATTCACAACAGCCATCAGAGAAGGCAAAGAAATGGGGAGAGGAATACATTTTTAGTGTCAGAGTGTGTGTGTGTGTGTGTGCATCTTTCCCTGACTTCTGACATCTGTGTGATCTACTGCCCACTCTGCCTTTCATGTATTTATTCATTTATGCATCAGATATTTATTGCATAACTACAGGGTGGCAGGTCAAAATTTGAATGCAACATGGCCCCTGGGCACTGGGAGCTCAGGACTGAGATGGGGAGACATATTAACTGTTCAGTACAATTCAGTGAGGAGAGGACAGAAGGAGGAACTTGGTCAGGGAAGGATTCTGAGAAGAGGGGTGCTTACAGGATGATTGCTGCTGCTGCTGCTAAGTCGCTTCAGTCATGTCCGACTCTGTGCGACCCCAGAGACGGCAGCCCACCAGGCTCCCCTGTCCCTGGGACTCTCCAGGCAAGGACACTGGAGTGGGTTGCCATTTCCTTCTCCAATGAATGAAAGTGAAAAGTGAAAGTGAAGTCGCTCAGTCGTGTCCGACCCTCAGCGATCCCATGGACTGCAGCCTTCCAGGCTCCTCCATTCATGGGATTTTCCAGGCAAGAGTACTGGAGTGGGGTGGAGATAATGTGTCTGCGGAGTTCTTTCTAAGAGTAAAGTGCTGTTTATAAAAGTGGGCTAGAGCCAACTGAACTGCAGGATGCATTATTATTATAGCTAGACCACAAAGATTTGCCTGGTTTTTCATTTGGACTCATCTCCTGTGACTGAATTGCCCTTAATAAATTTAACAAAAGTGGATTTTGAGTAGAAATTTAGAGGACTTAATATTGGGTTGGCCAAAAAGTTCATTCATGTTTTTCTATAAGAGGTAAAGCAAAACCTTAAATGAATTTTTTGGCCAACCCATCATGTTGTGTAAAAGGGGCCATAACAATTCAACTGAAGAGTTCACATTAAGTTTTAATTCTTATCAAATGAAATGAAAAGAAATCTTAAAATAAGAAATCAGACAGCCTTCTGATGATGGCCAGAGTGACATGCCATATCTTCTCTAATATTTAAAAGTATAATTAGCTTTAACTGAGCATGTACTTACTGGGGTGGAGAAATATTTCACATCAAAATGCGGAAGACCTGGCCCTCACGTATTTTCTGTTAATCATCAGTTCTCTCTCATCTGCAATATGACACATAAGCAACTACCACAGTCCTCACTGCAATACATAGCTAGAATTTGATCCCTTCCATCATCTCCAAGTTATCACCCTACCAAACCCCATGATCTCTTGACTGGATTACTACCATAGCTTCCCAACTGGTCCTCCTGATTCTAATCTTGCCTCCAGCAACCTCAAAATAGTGGCTGCAGTGACCCTTTAAAAACATGACCAGGTCATGACACTCCCTGTGCTCAAAGGCTCACTCACCTTGAATGAGTGCTAGTGGCTCAGTCGCATCCAGCTCTTTGCAACCCCATGAACTGTAGCCCTCCAGGCTCATCTACTGATGGAATTCTCCAGGCAAGAATACAGGAGTGGGTAGCCATTCCCTTTCCAAGGGATCTTCCTGACCCAGGAATCAAACCCAGGTCTCCTGCATTGCAGGCGGATTCTTTACCATCTGAGCCACTAGGGAAGCCTTACTTAGAGGAAGAGGCAATATCTTTACAATGTCTCCGAGGCCCTGTTATGAGATGTCTTCGCTATTCCTTGAACACCCTCTAGGCGTGTTCTCATCTCAAGGCCTTCGATTTGCTACCCTTCATGCCCTAAATGCTCTTCCCTCAGATATATGCAACCCTTAGAAGGTTTGCTTCTTCACTTCTGCCAGTGAAATCATACATGATCACCGTATTTAAAATAGCAACCCTGGGATTTCCCAGATGGTCCAGTGGCTAAGACTCTATGCTCCCAGCGTAGGGAGCCTGGGTTCTATCCCTGGTCTGGGCGCTAGATCCCACATGCCACAACTGAAGATCTCATGTGCTGCAACTAAGACTTGGCACAGTCAAATAAATAAATATAAAAAATAAAATAGCAACCCCAATCACATTATACCTTATTAACTTCCCTGTTTAATTTTTCTTGGTATTATTTATAATCATCATGCCTGCTCTTTGTGTCTGTGTATGCATCTAGGAGGTTAAGTCATTTAAAGACTATAAGCACTGCAAATGTCAGCCTTCCTTGAGCAAAAAGCAACTGGATAGATATGGGACCAGTAGCTGATATTTAGATAGATGGCCACGCTTTAGTGACCTTTATTGCACTAAAAAGCAAGGGCGAGGTTTTAGGTCTAGCTTTACCACTCTAGCTCTGTCTGACATGCCAAGCAAATCATTTCACCTCTAGGACTTGTATCTAAAATGGGGTAATTCTGGCCAATGCAAGACACCAAACAGAAGAGATATACATTTTAGAGAGGAAAGTAATTTATCATCATTTGTAGATAATATGACTGTGACCTAATATATTGAAGAGAATCAAGTGAAAGACTTTTAAAATTAATAAAAGGATTCAGTAAAGTGGTTTGATAGAAGATAGAGATAAATAAACTGTACACCATGAAAAACAAGGTGGAAGACTTAAGGGAAAAAAACCCTTTCAGAAGTCCTTTATAAAACAGCTAAGGACAACACTAATAATGGTTGATTCATGTCGATGTATGACAGAAATCAAGCCAATATTGTAAGCAAATCAATCAATTAAAAACAAATAAAATATTAAAAAAGAAAGAAAGAAAGATATAGACTGACAAGGGAAGGGAAAAAAAAAAAAAAACCCTCTACCAAGTGATACAAAAGAATATCTCTAGTGTTCAGCACAGGGCTTGGCAGAGTGGGTATTACATTATTGTGCAGAACTAAAGATGAATAAATGGACAGAAATGCTTAAGTCCTGGATGAAAGCACCACATATTGTTAAGAGTCAATTATTGCCCAATTGATATTTTCTTTCTTTGGGAAAAAGTAAATAGTGTAAAATATGAGGTCAGTTAGGTGACAATTCGAAGCCCTGAAGATATAGATCACCTCAGTTTTGAAATCTTAACAATATCAATGAAATTATTTTGGTTTTTTGTTTAAAATAGGAAATATAGTCAAGAACCCATTTTTAAAAAGGAATATGAGTGAAAAATCACTACTAGATAATAGCCCATATTATGGGCATATTTGATAACTATTTAATTATAAAAATAAGACAGGTACTGGAGTATGATCAAAAGAAAATGGAAGAGGGGTGTACGTGTGTATTTTATTTATAGGAACAGAAGCAATGCAAGTCAATGGGAAAGAGAAAATTTTATCAATAAACAGTGTTGGGAAAATTCCATAATTATGAGAAAAAAACTCCATATTTAAGGCTTCATCATACATGAAAAACTACATTATATTTGAATGGTTCAAAATTTGTTTACTTAAAAATCTCAGGATGGCCATGGCAGTCCAATGCAATGTGTGATTCTTGACTGGATACCGGACTTTCAGTTTCCTGAGGGTGATGGCTCTGCTGTGGATATGGAGAGTGACTTTTTCTGAGGATATACAAACTAGAGCCTTTGAAGAGTCATGATTAGTAGAGCTGACCGAGCAAGGGTTTGAAGAGACACAAAGTGAACGGACAGAATGCTCACAACTGGTGAATCCGGGGGAAGGAAACAGGGATGCTCGTTGTGCCATGCTTGTAACAGTCTGGAGATTTGAAAAAAAAACAATCTTGAGTTGAAAGAAATCTTTTTAAGCCTAACAATAGAACAATTCACAAAGAGAGAAAAGAAAAAGCTCTGTATGTGTACATTTGAAATGTCCAACTATATGAATAAAAAATTAAAAAAAACAGGAATTCTACTTTCAGAAAATATGATATGATAGAGCAGGAAATAATATTTTATACTTAAGTAATCAATATTTGGGACAGAATATCAAAATGATGAGGGCATTCACAAAAATCCAAAAATTCTCTGTACATGAAAGGAACACACTGTTATTACCTCTGTATGAGACAGAACCAGATATTATTAAACCAAAATTCTAAACAAATAAAAACTTCCAACTGGGGAAAATAAGAACTTTCCTAAGTAACTCTCATATCAAATAGGAAATCAAAACCACAATTTCATACTCTTTAGAACTATTACAATGAGAACAATGATGTTTAATGCTTATGGGATAGGACAAACCTGTTTGAGAATCTGAAAAGCCTTTGTTATTAAACAAAAAATAATGACAATAAATTAATTAAGCATTCCATAAAAGAAAATTAGAATAAACAATACTGGAGCCAGATGGCTTTTCCAAAGATTTCTTTCAGTCTTTCAACAACTGATAATTCCCATGTTATATAAGCAATTACATAAGACAGAAAAAAGAGGGGTAACATCTCGAATTGTTGCAAATTATTCCTCTAATATGCTATTAAATTTGTTTCCCCATAAGCAGATAATTTACTTCAGGTACACAAGACAGATCAGTAATACAGAAAAATCCAGGAAAATAACACATAAATAAAGCCAAACAGAAAACCAAAATGATCACATGAATAGATGGAGAAAAGGCATTTGATAAAGTTTAACATCCCTTTCTGATTTAAACAGGCACAAAGACAACTGGTGAAACAGAGATACTTTTATTATGATGTTTAAAAATACCTGCTTCAAACCTACCTACATCACACAAAGGGAAAATGTACTGGAGGGTAAGACTTGGAAGTTGCAGTAACACAGACAGGTCAACTATTGGCATCATTTGGCAACAATACCCCCAATGCAACACAACATAAAACCAAAATAAGAGCTATTACAACTGGGAAAGGAGGACATAAAATTATTTACAGATGATGTGATTATTAGACTGGTGAACCAGATACTAAAATTTAATTAAAGAAACTCACAAGAGGTTTCAGCAAACAAAATGGATATTATCATGTACACACACACACATACACAAGGTTCCCCTAAATACCAGCAAAACCCAGTTAGGAAACATAATGGTGGAAAGATAGCAGAAAACACAATTTTAACAAAGTAGCTCCAGATGTCATCTATATAGAGGGATGATGCAGATTTTCTGAGAAATAGTGAAGACTGGGAGTGAAAAGAGGCCTGCCCTCTTTCAGTATAGAAAAGCTCATGCTCATGTAACCATTTCAGATTAAGTAATAAGAGTTTTGAATCAATTAAAACTAAATTCTATTGGGGATTATTTAGGGAACAAACTGACAAAATTATTTTAAACTTCACAGAGAAACAGAAGAGAGTGAAAGTAGGTAAGAACAGTTGGAACAGCAAGGATCATTAGGAGGGCCAGACATTAAAATGTCTTGTAAAACTGTAACTTAAACAGGTGGTACAGATGCAGTGATCAACAGAGAGACACCTAATGGAGCAGTGAAGGAAAACCAAGAATACAGTGTATGTGTGCTAACACGCTTCAGGTGTGTCCTCCTCTTTGCAACCCATGGACTCTAGCCTGCTAGGCTCCTCTGTCCATGGGATTCTCCAGGCAAGAATACTGGAGTGGGTTGCCATGCCCTCCTCTAGGGGATCTTCCCAACCCAGGGATTGAGCCTGCATATCTTACGTCTCCTGCATTGGCAGGCGGGTTCTTTACTACCAGTGTCACCTGGGAAGCCCAAGAATACAGTGGGATATCCACAGACACACAGACACACCCAGGCAGAATCACAGGTCAGCAGTACAGTAAAAGTATTCAAGAAATGTGGGGCGAATCTTCTAATAATTTGGAGAAATAAAATAATATGTACCTAATAAACATCATTATTATGTTAAAATGATAAGTTATTATGATATAAGGCAAAAGTAGAATGCAACTTTGTAAGGAGGCTCAAATCTATGTTCCACTTAATTTGGTAAAGAAATATGAAAAAAATCCACCCCAAATATTAATATTTTATGATGGATCACAATGACGTTTTCCTTTAATTTTTTTCCATATAATTTCTATAAGCTTATATTATTTTGTGACAAATCTAAATTAAACCTTATTTAAATAAAATGGTAGGGCTTCACTGGTAGTCCAGTGGTTAAGAATCTGCCTGCCAATGCAGGGGACAGGCGTTGCACCCCTGGTTTGGGGAAGACCCCATGTGGTGTGCAAGACACCTGAGCCCAGGTTCAGCTATTGAGTCTGTGCTCTAGAGCCCATGGGTCACAACTGCTGAGCCCACGGCACAACTAGCAAAGCCCATGCACCTGTGCTCACAACAAGAACAGGCACCACAATGAGAAGCCCTAGTAACCCAACTAGAGAGTAGCCCCTCCTCTCTGCAACCAGAGAAGGCCCATGCCCAGCAACAAAGACCCAGTGTAACCACAAATAAAATGAAGAAATAAAATGATAAAGTTATACTTATATTCACTACCTCACTACTGTGATGCGGATCAAAGATACCTAGGAACATGAAAGAACTTCGAAAATAATTGTTTAATACATTACCACTAGTTGCAGCATATTTTTTTCCACTTGGGGGAAAAATAAAGCTTTATTACTCTAAAAAACAAAACAAAAAGCCACAGAAAGGAAGCTAATAATTACTGATGTATACTATGAATTGGGCAAAAATCCTCTTTATTCTCTGTAGTACTCATAGCAATCCTAAGGCATGAAATTGTTAATGGAATTAATTAACTCATGAATTGTTAAATAATTCATGAAATTGTTTAACAAAATTGTATCATATTTTTAATTGACAAATGGATTTTTGCTCATGGGTGACATGGCATGATCTATGCCTAATACACTTCTACCTTGCTGAGGAATGTGACTTTCAAATTTTTAATAAACATACTCCACCCCTACCTAACTTCAGAAGTGTTATTTTCCAGGTTCATGTTGAAAAATATCATTTTAATCAATCAAATATACAGTAATATATAAAGAAAAACTTACAATCACCACTGACCAACTAGCTTTAATAGCTAATACTAATGGCTCACTTAAACGAAAACTTTAAGCAGTGTTTAGACAAACGACGGCTAGGAGAAGCAGAATGCTGTAAGGACTTGTTGCCTACTGGCCCAGGAGCTAGTGGTGTCCTCCTCACCTAGGAATGTGTTAGCTCTGCAGAATCTCAGGCCCCAAGCCAGATCAGCTTTCCTGGTGGTTCAGACGGTAAAGAATCTGACTGCAATGCAGGAGCCCCAGGTTTGATCCTTAGGTTTGGAAGAATCCCCTGGAAAACGGACTTCAGTTTCCTTGCCTGGGAAATCCCAAGGACAGAGGGGTCTGGTGGGTTACAATCCATGGGACTGCATAGAATTGGACATGACCAAGCACCTAAACATGCATGCCAGAGCTACCGAACCAGAATTTTCATTTTAAAAGATTTAGGTTACTATATTTACATATTAAATTTTGAAATTCCATAAAGTGAAATAAAACACTTTGGGGAACTGAAAAAATCTTCCTTTTTTATTTTGTTCTGTTTTTTAATAAACATTCTGAAGCTTTTTATTTCCCCGCTGGAAAGTCAGGCTGTTTTCCTCACCCCAGGCTTCCCAATACTTTCTTCTTCCTCAGATGTCCTGGGAAGCAACCCCTTTACCCTCCTACCAAGTTCTCAGCTGAAATGTCATTGTTGTTTTCCAGAGTTGCTTTATCTTGTGAAAGGAGTAAAGGAAAAAAAAATTAAGTTGAACAAGGCTAGCTTCCACAGGGAGTCGGTCTCCACACTTTCACGACTAAAACCCACAGTGATGCTTTCACAGAGGAAGATGCAACAGAGGCTGTTTTTAAAAGAGTAATCAATAGGGTGCCTTGGATGTCTCTACTTGCAATAAGGACATTTGCTTAAGGAAAAGAAACTGACGAGAATCCTCTAAGCACTTTTTATAAGACCATCTGAAATCAATTATCCTCAAAGAAGCCCTTCTAAGGTCTAAAAGGTAAATAGAATGATTATTAATTAGCCATTAAGTTTATCATAATAACTGGCATAGGATAGGGGATAGGGCAAATAAATGCTAGAGAAGAATTATACCAATTACAAGCTTTTTCTTATAAGAAAATGTAACCCATTGATGAGGCTATTTGCAGGAACACAGTGAGCTGAAAATCACCTATGTGCGAGAACTGTAGGGGCCAGGTCTCCAACTAACAACAGAACCACCTGTGAAGTCCAGAGTCCTACTAAGAATTTTTCCGTGTAGGACTTGGAAATATGAACTTTGCACAAACTTGCTAGATATTCTTATATACAACACATTTCAGAGACCCTCCTGTGGAAGCCTAGCCCTGAATTTGTGATGTGAGGTAAAGACATCCTTATATACAATATTATCATCTAATTCAGCAGTTTTCAAAGTGTGGTCTGTGAATCTCTCTACTATTATTTTCTTTAAATTATATGCTTAAAATGTAGCTTTAATTTCTAATAGAGCATGTTAATATTGATAAAGCTCAAATGAACAAAAGCTTCAGTCCCTAAGATCCTTTCAGTGATGTGGAAATATCAAAATGATTTGAACAGTATGATTTTATTTGCCTTTTCTCCTCTGCTGGTATTTGCAAATGCAATAGTGGGTGCCTTCACATGAATCATGGAGAAGGAAATGGCAGCCCACTCCAGTGTTCTTGCCTGGAGAATCCCAGGGACGGGGGAGCCTGGTGGGCTGCCGTCTATGGGGTCGCACAGAGTCGGACATGCTGAAGCGACTTAGTAGTAGTAGTTGCGGTCCCATGAATCCAGGCGGTGGTACCCAACTGCCTTGTCATTGTGTTCTTCACCAACAAGTAAAAATTTGCTCTAAAAAATAAAAATGCCAGTTTTACCTGAAAACGTCCCAGATGAAGCAGGAAAATGCTCATTTCAAAGCTCGAGTACATGGCTTTTTAATATTCTTGTGACACAATAGGAAATTGTGTCATGTGTTTACTGAAGTACAATGGCTCCTTAAGGAAAACCCATTTCTGTGACTGTTTGAGTTACATGCTAAACTAGCCATATTTTTAATGAAGCACCTTTGTTGTTGTTGTTGTTTCTTGAAAGAATGACTAAAAAATTGTGGTTTTTCACATCTGGATATTTGACAAATATCTTCTCCAAAATAAATGAAGTTTATGTGTCATTTTAAGGGAAACTGATGGTATTTGTTTATAACTGAGCTGTAGCTGAAAATATTCATTTGGAAAACTTGTTATCTGTCACTGTGAACTTGGCAGGTTCCCAATACTTAAAAACTTTACTGATGAGATCTGGTGGTGATATTAGCATACAAAATGCTTTGATATTATATAATGAAATGTGTCAACATTTGGAAGATTTTTATAATTCAGTGAATTTTTTTAACTGACCAATGCATAAAATTACAAAATAAGGACTAAACATCAAGAATAAAGTCAAAGATAAAATATCCACTCAATAGGAAACATAAATTGATACATAATTGACATGAGAATCTAGTTATCTTCTATAAGCCAGTCTTAAAAGTATAAAATCTACTTATCTTCTACAAGTTGGTCTTAAAAATACTAAAAAATACCAGTAAAAATGTGAAAAAAATGCACCTCTTCTAATTTGTTTTAAAAATATGGATACATTGTTTATATTAATATATAATGAGTTTACTACTATTTTAAAAATTATGATATGTTTAAAATGTAACTTTAATTTCTAATAGAGCACATTGATATCAATAGATAAATCCAAAAGCTCTTAGGGATCTTAATTTTTTAATAACGTAAAGGGATCTTGAAGCTAAAAAGATTGAGAATCTCTGATCTAATCATGCATTATAAAAAAATTAAAAATAGAAGTGCTATCAAGATCCTCAAGGGTTTCTCAGTGTTGGCACTATTTAAATTTTAGCCAGATGACCTCTGTTGTAGGGGCCATCCTGCACACTGTAGGATATTTAGCATCTGAGGCTCTTTTCACTAACTAAATAGACGCCAGTAGCAGACCCCAGTTCCAAGCTGTAACAGCCAAAGGTATCTCCAGACATTGGCTCTGGAGGCATACTGACTCTGGTTGAGAACCACTACCACGTCTGTAGGTAAATGGGAGAAGAATGTTAAAAAGTTAACTCATGAAAAAGAAATGTAAACAGCATAAACCATGTGAAAAATTCTGCCTTGCTAGAATACTAAGAAATTCAAATCAAAATGATAATATGTCCCCATTTAAAACCCACTGAATTATAAAAGTAAACATAATTATAACATGCCATCTTGGTGACGTTATGGTAGAACTGGTAGGATTATATACTTCCAGAAGCACTATAAATTGATTCACCAAATTGGGGAAATAATTTGACAATGGCTTTCAAGATTTATAAACACTTTTATGACCTGGAAGTAGAAAGAGTATAGGTTCTAAAAATCTGCATCAGATTTGAATTTTGGCTTTGAATCTTATCAGTTGTATGACCTCCCTTTGAATATTTAAATGATATTGGAAATCCAAAGACAGTAATAATGTTCCATAAATGACTCCTGTGAGAACTGGATTAGATAATAATGTAAGTGAACTTCTAGTTAAAGTGGAAGATTTAATGCACACCATTTACTTCCTCTCTCTCCTAAGAGCCCACTAACATGACAGTAAAAGATGAAAAAGCATATAAATCCACAAGGAACTAAAGAACAGGAGAGGGGCTATTAGTGGATGAGAGTTTTCACAAAAATTCTGGAAGACTGATAAAAGTCAGAAGAGAAGTATCTGTTGTGACAGGATATGGAAAGTCAAATTATAGAGAGATGTGAATAAAAATGGAGGTGATTTGTCCAGTGGATCTCAAGTGAGATTCCAGTTTTGCAGCAACAAAACAGGGAGGGTGTGAAAGTGAAATGTGGGGCTGAAAACAAGGGTGTTGATCAAGAGTCTATGCCTGAAACCATCAAACCCTGGAACATGGGCCTCTATATTTCTAACTCCTACCCCTCTGGAAGGAGACAGGAGGCTTCAGCTCTGGAGAGTTTGAAAGCCTTCACTCCCCAAAGCATCACTTCCAGTCAACTTCTACAACACCTTACTTTTAAATAGTGATTACCAAGGCTCACCAACTAGGTGAGAAATGTCCCAACGTGAATGAGAGTAGTCAGTTCAAATCAGGAAAAAATGACTCCAGAGGAAACAGAGATAATATAGGAGTCAATAAAACCTTTATCACTCTCCAAATCAAAACATCATCTTCGGAAAAGAAATGATTGCTTCCACAAGCAAGAATTGCTGCTATGAGGGGAAAAAAAAATCAGACAACAGTAAACAGCTCTTCAAAGGAAAAATTATGATTGCTGAAATTTTAAACAAGTGCTAGACAAAGCTGGCATATAACAAAATACCACCACCACCACCAATAACAACAACAAAACAAGAAAAACAAAGAAAAAGGTAATAATAAATCTGAAATGGTAGAGCTCTATGAAAGAAAATGTATTAACAGAATAATAAAGCTATTGCTTGTGCAAAATAGAATACTAGTACCTTCTATAATGAATTTTTTTTTAAGTGTACAAAATAGGAAGAGTGATGAGAAGTAGTATAGCATAATGGTTAAGAGTCAGGCTTTGGAGTCAGAAGAAGAAGTGAAGTCGCTCAGTCGTGTCCGACTCTTTGGGACCCGATGGACTGTAGCCCACCAGGCTCCTTGGTCCATGGGATTTTCCAGGCATGAATACTGGAGTGGGGTGCCAAATTAGCAGCTTCCTAGATGGATGACCTTGGAAAGTGACTTAATCTTTCAGTGTTTCAGTTTCCCATCTTAAAACAGGGATACTATATGTTGTTACCACACAGAGTTTTGATTAGAATTAACTGAGTTGATCTAGGTAAAGGACTTAAAATAGTGCTGAGTACATAGTAAGCTTGTAGTTAATTATATAATACTATAATAAAAATTGTATATCACTTGGCACTGAAGCCTGCTTTTAAAATGATAAAATTAGCTACTGTGTATTTTTTTAACTAAAACCAGGAGTCTAACTACATTGGGAAGCTGGATGATTCAAGACAGCCAAATTCTCTTCTATAAGAGTGGGAAGTAAATAGATAATGTCTGTAATCAATAACTTTAGAATAGCACATTATATAGTGACATTGCCAATTCCCAGAAGAAATAGCAAAGAATTAAAATGCAGTTGCCTATGGGGCACACGACTAGGGGGTTGAAAAATGTGGAGCAGAGAACAGTTTGATTATTTGATTTCCCAGCTATGTGTGCTTGTTACTTTGAGGTTTTTAATTAAAGAATGAAAAAGGTTAATATATATGAATTGGCTGTCAGTGCCTGGCATATAAGTGTAGGCACTCAATACATTTTAGTTCCATTTTATTTATTTCAGTAATTCTACTCCTGGGGATTTTTTTTCCTATTTAAAGATACAATACCAGAAGAAAAGCATGAATAAATATATTTATTGCTGGGTTATTTATAACAACAAATAACTAGAAATGACCAAATTTTCAACTGTATGGGAATGGTTAAGAATTGTGCAAAAACCTGATAGAGTGCTGTAAACCAGGAACATAAGTTTATTGTTTCAGATGGCTGTGGATTGGTTAAAACCTATGACAGTGCAAATATACACACACACAAACACACAGAATAGGTCTCTGACTTATTCTGTTTAGACTAGAAAACAGAAACCTGAGAAAACCAATATGTCTGGACAGAGGAGATGGAGATAGAGTGTACCTTACTCATCGGGTCCCCCAAATAACTAATAGGGGCTCACAGCTGTTTGGGTCATTATGCAAGGAGAGTTCCTGCAGAATTCAAGGGGTATCTTTTTGAGCTGTGGCCTTTCATACTTAGAATTCACATCACTGTTCAGGAAGCATGTATCCTAACAATCTATGCCATTAATAGCAATTTTTACAAATACTGACTTGACCAAAAACTTTTTTTTTTGGGGGGTTCCTGTAACATTTTATGGAAAAACTCAAGTTAACTTTTTCGCCAACCCAATGCTTAGGAGCCCCTTCCTCGTCCTGTTACAGTCAGACTCAACGTTAGCAAAGTCGTGGCTCACCTAGAAGCCATTCTCAGCAGTGGTTCTGCCTCCAGCTCTACAGTGCTTAGAAAATGCATTGATCAGTAAAGATATGAATGGAAACTATGTCACAACAATGAAAAAAATGGACAATGATGCATCCGAGTTTCCATCAGAGCTTACAGGCATGGCCTCCAGCTCTCAAAGATAATATGAGCTGGACAAGCCAACTTCTCTGGATCTCAATTTTCTCACCTGTGAAAGAAAGAGCTTTTTTTTTTCCTACTCCAATGTGATGTTAAGAATACAAAATGAAATAATGCTTGGGAAGCCACCAATCACAGCTTCTGATCCAAAGGAGCCCAAGAAAGCTCAGCTGGATGTGACTTTGGCTATCTGGGGCCCATTCAGAATTGTGCTCCCCAGACTCTAGCATGTATCAGAATCTGCTGGAAGTCTTGTTAAAACACAGCCATCTAGGCTCCATCCACAGAGCTCCTGACTCAATAGATTGGGGGCGGGGCCTAGTATTTGCACTTCTAACAAATTCCCAGATATTACTACTGGTCTGGACCAAATTTTAAGAATCACTGTCTTGCAGGTACAAAAATTACTAAAACTAACTGGGATGATAGTTGAGACTTTGGAAAGAGAAAGCAGGTGGAAAAATTTTTCTAGGGGCTCCTCCTCAGTCCTCGGTTCAGTGTCCACAAGTTGCACCTTGGTTCATGGCCTTCACTAGTTCCACCTCCTTCCCAAGCTCCCTTTCAACTCTCTCCCCCTGAACCAAGCCTCCTTTGTCAACTTTCTGAACTGAAAAATCAACCTTATCCCATCTGTCTGCAGCCTACGCGCTGATGCAAGAGGCTACCTGTTTAGGTTCCAAGAAATTACACATTCGTTATGGAGGAAATTAACACCTCAAAGCAAACTATAATTAGGAATTCTTCAATTCAGTTTATGCTTTTTCAATTAGGCACTCTATAATTTTAATCATGGGAGCATTAACATGTTTCTGTAATTTATATACCTGTGGTATAATTAAGCCTGGGAAACACATTGCTTTAAACCTGAATCAAAGTGATTGTTTCCCTTCACACTTGTGGGATTACAGGTCCCTGATGGAGAGATGGTGGCAGTTTCAAAGGAGCCATTTGCGAGTGGCAGAGGCCACTGAGAAAGCTCCTGGCTTTGGAAATGTGAAGGCTGCTGTAGACCATGTGATGCCTTTCAAACATCTGGCTCATGTGTGGACATCTGCATCCCAAAGCTTAGACTCCTATTGTGACTTTCAAAACAGTCCCCCACTGGAAACTGCATTGGACAACTATTCTTGGAAACTAATTTCAATTAAGCAGGAACAGGGTGTCCTGGCAGGGGAGACGTTATCTGAGAGTCGTGGGAAGCAGATGGCTTTGAATTGAAGAAACTGAATAGGCTGAAACTTAGCCTGGATGGGGACCAAACTCTTTTTTTTTCCCCCTCTCTGATTCCTCTTCCCACTTTCCCTAATTCTGCTCCTCTCTCATAACTACAGCTCTGCCTTTTAGCTACAAAGCGGGGCCTGGAGTCTATGTGCAAGGTAGTTCTCTTGGGATTCTGAGCAGTTCTGCAAATTCAAGGAATTCAGAAGCACACTGAAAAGTTTTTGTGCTTATTCAGACTGAACCTCTGAACTTTCTGAAGGTTAAAAACCTTCATTTTTTTCCTCTTCTTCTTGCTCTCCCCACAATAGCAAATTCAGATTTGCTGACTGCAATAAAAGGAAAAGAACATAATCAAAACTGGCCCGGGGGACAATGCATACAGATTCCAACCCAGCTGAGGGACGTGTCCGTATTGCTGCAGCATTTTGGCACTCAATATATTTTGTCTGATCTAAGAAAATATGGAACTTTTATAGAATGAAAGTTAGAAATGGATTTGTTTCTCCCAGGCTGCTCTAGCCTTCTGAGAAAGAATACAGATTTGTTCTGATACTGATGCTCACTCAGTCTTACCCAACAACCATTTTCTACCTAAGCCCCAATATCTGTACAGAAGTGATATATTCAGATATGCTATCAGCATGCAACAACACAACATGTATTTCAGACACCAGTCATTGTCATCATCATAAGAAAACGGAGGTGTGTTTTGAGCCCCCGGTGGACAGGGATTGAGAAGTAAGCTGGCAGAAATCCTAGTTCAGCTCTTATAAGCGAAAACTGATTATCTTCATGCTGAAACATATACCAAAGGGACATAAGAGTTCCAAAAGCTGTAAAACCCACAGGGGCAACTCTATAGTAAAATGCAAAACAACTGCTTCTCTGTATTATCACAATGAACAAATACTGGTACCAGAGAAGAAAGTATTTGGTTTCCTATACAGTCCCTTTTTTTCCATACCCGGGGCTACCTAGAGGCTAAACTGATGGTACTCAAGTTGTGGTTCACGACCAGTAGAATCATCATCACCGGGGAGCTTACTCAAAACACTGATTCTCAGGTCTAATTTCATTACCACTAGGGATGGGCAAGGATCTTCATCTTTACCAGCTCTCCAGGCGAGTCTTCTAGTCAAAGTTTGAAAACTCTGGGCTTAAACCATTCCCCAAACTTTATTCCCAGGCAAGAGTGACACAGTGGAATTTGAGAAGTCCAGTTTAGTAGATCAGGGTCATAAGTAAGCCCAGTCAGAGGTGTCCTCTGGCTTTTGGGGAGACATATTTTCTGCCTTCTAAGCCCCATTATATTTTGTATTTCTTATGACAGGATTCCTGGCCTTTACCAACGGTCTCAAATGCCTACATTAATATAATAGCCTGTCTGAAACCAAATATGGGCCCTGACCTATTTTTACCAGCCCTCCCAGAGTCTACAGCAATGCAGTCAAAGAGAATTTTCTGTGATGATGGAAATGCTGCTCAATACGATAACTGCTAGCCACATCTGGCTACTAAGGACCTGAAATGTGGATAGTGCAACTAATGAACTGAAGTTTTAATTTACTTTGAACTAATTTAAATTTCAATAGCCGCATGGAGCTTTGGCTATGGTGCTGGGCTGTGCAGGTCTGAACCCTGGCCCTTGAGCTCTCCTTGTGCTATTGCTACTCCCTGCTCTGGCCAAGAATACTTACTTAATACATTTATAACCTTTATAAATTGCTTAGTGAGCCAACACCCAAGTGGGAATGCACTCAACAGCAAACCCCCAGCAGCCAGGCAAGGAAAGGATGGGCTACACTGTGAAAGGGGATGAGTACAAATTTCTTCTACCTCATGGTGGAGACTCTAACCTTTAAATAGTCCCAGGCCTACTAAAAAGCCAGGGCTTTCAGGATCACCCCTCTTACTGCTGCCAAGAGGAGGCAACTATGAGCAGCTGCAGGCAGCAGGAGCGAGTCCTGAGCAGAAAGCTTTGTGGATGAGAGAAAACCTCCTTGGATTCTAACATTGCACAGATCCACACACTAGCTCAGAAGAGCATCAAGCGATGGGACTACAGAGATGCGCCTGATGGAGGCTGACTCAAAAGTCTGACCTTTGGGTGACTTCAGGTAGAGAAACTGAGAGCCATCACTCATCAGCTGTGCAAGGTCTGAGACAAAGCGATGATGCCAACTGTCACAGGGACCAGGACAGTGAGAAGTGAAGGTCAGCAGAAAACAGGCTGGAGGACAAGTGAGACCCAGGAGAAGGCAGCATACAGAGTCACTTCTGCTCTTAGGAAGGGTCTCACCAGTTCCCCTGGGTGGGAGGTTTAGCGTCATAAGAACTGTATCTACTTAGATAGCTGTGCCCTCCATAGCCTGATCTCTTTGTTCTTGAAAATACTCGGCTTTACCTTGAATCCATTACCATCTATCTAATGTGACTGCCAACTGTTAGACTCAAAGCCACTTCATCCCACAGCAGGGTTCCATTATTGAAACTTCGATTATCTTATTCTCTAAATAGAAATTCTTAAAAAAAATTTTTATTGGAGTATAGTTGATGCTGTGAGGGATTGGGGACAGGAGGAGAAGGGGACAACAGAGGATGAGATGGCTGGATGGCATCACTGACTTGATGGATGAGAGTCTGAGTGAACTCTGGGAGTTGGTGATGGACAGGGAGGCCTGGCGTGCTGCAACTCATGGGGTCACAAAGAGTCGGACATGCCCGAGCGACTGAACTGAACTGATAGTTGATTTACTATGTTGTGTTAGTGTTAGTTTCAGGCGTACAGCAAGGTGAAACTGTTGTGGTTCAGTCATATCTGACTCTTTGAGACCCCAAGGACTGCAGCACACCAGGCTTCCCTGTTCTTCACCATCTCTTGGAGCTTGTGCAAACTCATGTCCATTGAGTCAGTGATGAATCTGTTATATATATCCATATATCCACTCTTTTTCGGAATCTTTTCCCATCTAGGCCATTATAGAGTATTGAGTCGAGTTTTCCCATTCTACACAGTAGGTCCTTATTAGTTGTCTATTTTACATATAGCAGTGCGTATATGTCAGTCTAAACATCACTTCTTGTCTTTCCAGCCTCTCCCAGCTTTGGACCTTCTGCACAGATTCTCAATAGTATTGAGGTCATTTGGCAGTCAGTACTTTCATTATTCGCACATCTACCTGCATAGGCATTTTTAATCAAGCCTGGACCATATGGTCCATTTTTAAGCACTTTTGTTGATATCATCATCTTCCTTTTCCCATGGTCCTGGGTCAAGCTATGTGTCTTTCTTCTTTTTCTCCTGTAAAAACTGACTGGACCTCTTAGAGCAAGGGTCCCCAACCTCCACAATCTAATGTCTGATGATCTGAAATGGAACTGATAAACCAATAACAGAAATAAAGTGCACAGTAACTGTAATGCACATGACATTCACATCATCCCCAAACCATCCCACCTTACTGGTCCACGGAAAAACTGTCTTCCATGAAGCCGGTTCCTGGTGCCAAAATGACTGGAAACCGCTGTGACTTAGAGAAAATCAAATCATAAAATGTCAACCGTCTCTTTTCTTTAAATTAGTCTTCCTTTGGCTTTCATGTTTTAACTCTGCTCTGGTTTTTCTTCTATGTGTCTGACCAGTCCTTCACCATCTCCAGGGTGGTACCTGGATAGAGTTTCACAGAGTTCTGTCTTGTTCCTCATTTCTTACAGTCTACAATCTCCCTAGATAAGCTCTCTACTCCTCCCATGCTTTAAATATCACCTGGATGTTAATGATTTCCAAATCTAAGCCCCCTGCTCCGAGGCCTCTCCAGCACTCCAGTTCTGGGGGAATTTAAATAGTGCCTATGGTAGGAGGTGAACATGACAACCACACTCTCCTTTCCCTCACGCCAGTAACAGTCTCTGCTTCCATCTCTCCAGATGGCAGACGGTCCAAAATAGAACACTCCTTCGTGCTTCATGTTCCAGCAACTGCTCCTGCTCCATTTAAAATATTCCTCCTGAAACACCTGTCTTCCCTCTTTGGTTTGAGCCTAAGGAAATTGATCCAGAACCCTGTAACACCAGAGCCAATTCATTCTTGGTAAGCTGGGTCATTCGGGAGTTGGGGGGGTGGGCAGGGGGAGGTGGGCAGGGGAGGAGCTGATCAAAGAAGAGCTGCGATGCAATCAGGATGCGCTAAGGTGAATGCAAACCCACCTCAGCTGTTCGAGTTGCACCTTTTGGCCCTTTTGTTTTCCCAGATGACTGTTCTGAGTGCAGCTCTTGGTTACACTCGGAGCCTCCTTGGTGGTTTCACGAGTAGCTGTTACAAGTCTATTTAATCACAGTTCCATGTTCCATTAGCCGTCATATTCAGAGTGTGGGACAGCCCCATCGGAAATAGCTCTGCAGCAGCATTTATCTCATTTTTCCTTATTTCTGGCCGTTGCTTCTTGTATGCGGCTCCTGCTCTTTCCCAATCTGGTGTGATGAAATCCCAGCAGGCTGTGAGACTTGACAACAAGTGGTATGATGTGCAGAACTCAATCTCACAGCTTTAGGGGGAATGTTTCTTTCCCATCCCCCCACATCGTACATGGGACTCCTCATCTCCAGACCTTGACGGAGGCGGCCCAGAGAGCAGGGAACTCAGCGAAGCAAAAGATGCTTAGAGAAAGAGCTTCTAAATGTAACTGTGGTTTCTCATCTCTACCAATGTGGACAGGGACTCGTGAACTCCTCAGGCTGCCCCATGTTAACAAATCCTCCAAATTTTCATTTCCCCTCCCTAATAGGATGCCATCGCACGCTGGTATCTGAGAATCAGGTGGTAATGATGCCAGTGTTGCTCACTGCAGCTCCATAGACTGGCAAAACCCACCTGGGGTTGCTTCATGTGATCCCACTCTGGGCTTCACAGTTATTAAAGGAATCCTAGAGGAAATTTGGCAGTTGTTTCCTTTACTTCTCAATAAACCACCTTCCTTCCTTAAAAGCTGGCTGGAATTCCTGTTCACCCTGTAGCTCATCAGTGTGCGTTTCAGAATCCCTAGTCCTAAGTAGCTGTACCTGTCAAAGGCAGCTGGATTACGGGTTCTCATCAGGCAGTGAGGGGAACTTGCAATGACCTTAGAAGTCACTGGCCACATTGCACTATCTCCCAGTATTCAGTGTGTCATACTTCTGACCCTCCAAGCTAGAGCCCTACCCTCTGGGCACTATGCCTCAAGTAGCCCAGGAAAGTGAGCACAAGCTCCAGTGACCTTGGAGGAGGTCCCCAAGTGGTTCAGGCCCCTCCAAGGTTGCCTGGACCATGCCTCAGGTCCCAGCCTGTCCTTGCCCAGGCGGTTTCTGACTCCCCCATTCAGGTCCCTCACAGGCCTTTCCCTCCCTCTGTGTTCCTCGGCTCAGAGAATGGCACCATGATCCATCCATTTAACCAATCCAGAGACCCGGGAGCCATCCTGGACAGTGTCTTTTTCTTCATGCCCATCCCCTGCCCCAGAGAGGAGTCATCGCCAAGGCTCTGTATCTCCATCACCTTCATTTTTATTTTTTTGGCTGCACTAGGTCTTTCTAGTTGCAGTGCACAGGCTTCTCGGTGAGGTGGCTTCTCTTGTTACGGAGCTCTAAGGAGCACAGAATCTCAGCTGTAGCATGAGGCATCAGTAACATTAAACCACTCGCATTCCCGAGCTGAACCTGCTTGCTCAGACTAAACCAGATCCATGGGACTCTGGAGAAGGAACTGTGGCAAAAGGATGTCAACAAAAGGGTGGGTGTTGATGCTGGAGATGGGATCCTATAACTGCATAGAACTATCCACCTCAGTCGGCTGAAATCAGATGTGGGATGGTGAGGGTGACATGGACCCTGTAAGACTCAGCTACAGCTGATAACAGTCTGTTCTGAGTGTCAGTGGCACTGTTCAGAGCTGTATCTGGCCGTAGGATGTCAGCAGTTGGTGGGCCTGTTTTGCTCATTTCTGGGTCTCTGGTGGTCAGCACAAGGTCTGGCATGTGGTTTTTGTTGAAATTCAAAGTAGACGGTTATTGCTTAATTAGTTGATGAAATGATAAACAGATGAGTTAACAGATAACCCCATTCATCTCCCAGGATCTGGTCTCATCTCTCCTGCATGGTTTTTTGACTCAGTTTCCCCACTCTGGTCCGAATATTTATAAGGTCTCTGCTCATGCTTCCCTGGTGGCTCAGATGATAAAGAATCTGCCTGAGATGAAGGAGACATGGGTTTGATCCCTGGGTCGGGAAGATACCCTGGAGAAGGAAATGGCAAGAATACTCCAGTACTTTTGCCTGGAGAATTCCATGGACAGAGAAGCCCGGTGGCTACAATCCATGGGGTTGAAAAAAGTCAGAGACAGCAGAGTGACTAGCACTTTCACTTTTCAGCTCAGGGAGCCTCTATACCCCTTCCTGGGGGGCTGTGGATCTGTTCGCTTTGATTTCACAACACTGAGCGGTGTCACCTCCAAGCTGAGCGCACTGCTCTTGGCCCTTGTTTTGCTGGCCCTTCAGTAGCTGAGACCTCCTAGCCCTGTCTGATTGATTTGGTATTTCTAAAAGGCGCTCGAAACTGAGAATCCATTTTTGAGAATCATTTTGAGGATTCTGTGACACCTTTGGAGACCACTGCATGCTCCCTTACATGTCACAGCCCCACCAGCACAAGCCTGCAGTGAATCTGATACAGTGTTAGAGGGCAAACAGGCATCAACTGTAGCAGGGCTCAGAGAATAATCCTGCCGTGGCCGACCCAGGGCAGGCAGCCACCACTTGTCTCAACAGCTGGGTCAACCCCAGGAGCAAACTGAACAACTACCAATGGCACTTTAGCTTATTTGACCTTTAAAACAATCTGTGATATGGGTATTCTTATTTTACCTACAAGCAGCTTGAATCAGAGAAATTCAGAATCTGACCCTAAGCCATGAAATAAATCAATCGCATGAGGGGATCTGATTCCAGGAGCTTCTGCTGCACCAGTGTCTCCATCTGGGATGTCAGCTGTGGTAGGAAGAGCATGAGATCTCAGATCTGAGGTCACAGGCTGGTAGAGACTGAAAATGCAAGTCCCTGGCCAAGGAGGGGCTAGGCAGCATGCGAACCCAAGGTGGGGCTGGCGTGTCCTGCAGCAGGACGCGAGATGGTCCTGGATGCGGCAGATCTGACCTAGGTGTTGGGGAGGTGGAGGATGCCGTAATCGGCAGAGAGAATGGAACAGGGCTCGACTGCTGAGAGAAGGACAAAACCTTGAGCATCTTCCTACCAGTGTTCCCCGTATCCTTTAAGACAAAGTCTAAACCCCGAATGAAGTCCTTATCTGCCTCTTGCCCACTTCTTTGCCTCATTCTCCATCTCTGTGCCCTGGCCCAACGTTCCCTGAACCTAACGTGCATCTCTCTACCTCAGCTCCTGTACACACCATTCCTCCTGAGTCAAATTCCCCCTCGTCTGGCAGTTCTCAGGCAACACAGCCTCCAAGAAGCCCTCCTCTCAACTGAGCTCATGGAGCCAATGATGGAAGGCTCTGCTCTGAACTCTCATGGAAACCACTGACCAGATACACAGGCTCATCTGCACTTTTTGTTTTTCTGTGTGTCTTCCTATAGAGTGGCACGTCCAAATGGCCACATGGGTGACTTTTTAATTCAAATAATATTTTTAAAAAATCAGTTCCTTGGTTTCACTAGTCCTATTTCAAGTGCTTAATAGTCACGTGTAGCTAGTGGTGTCTATCAGACAGTAAGCACAGGGCCTCTGGGTCATCACAGGCAGCTGGACTGGGCTATGCCCTCATACACAAGGAGACGGGTCAAAGCAGGGCCTGCGAAGTGCGTTTCTGCTGTCCCAGTGCCCTGCCTCTGCCAGCTACCACCCGAGCTGCTGAAGTTAACCTTCCTTTCTTTCTTTTTCGGTCTCTCTTTATCCGTACCCCACCCTCTCAACCCTTTCTTACTCTCTTTTTCTCCCTCTCTCTCTTTTTTGGAGTACCTTCTAAAGCAAGACCCTGTTCCAGGATCGGATCTATTAGTGTCAAACTTCTCGGCTTCCTGGAGCTCACAGTCAAGTGAGGGGCATATAAGAAAGAAGACCAAATAAAATATACAAGCAAATGTATAACATAATTAAAAGCTCATGAAAGAGTAATGAAGGAAGCATACATGGATGGTTGAGTAAAGCCCATTAAAGGGACAGAGTAAGAGCAAACAGAGCCAGACAAGAAGGCTAGAAACAGATTAGAATGGGTCTTGAATTCTGTACTAAGAAGACTGAACTTAATGCGGTAGGAAGCCAGTGACCCATTTAAGACTTTTAAGCAGGAAATTTGTGCTTCTAAAGGACCAGTTCAGAAACCCTGCAGGGGATGGACTGAAGGAAGAGGAACTTATGACAGGCAGACCAGAAAGCTTTCCTGGCAGGTCAGGAGAGCAGGGTGGACAGTGGCAGAAGGAGGAGAAAGAACTAATCCTGAAGCTGATTCCTGGCAGGCCAGTGGCTAAGACTCCATGCTTCCACTGCTGTGGGTGTGTGGGTTCGATCCCCGGTCAGGGAAGTTCCAAAAAAGCTGATGCAGAAGCTGAGTAGGTGGGTCCCAGTGAGTGATGGGACAGGAAGGAGACAGTGGAGGCTGAGAGTGTGGAGGACAGCTCTCAGGAAGCCAGCTGGGGATCCAGAGGAGGGTCTGCTTCAGAACCGGGGGCTCAGCCCTGGGCATCCCTTCCAGGACTGCATTATGGGTGATTAATTCATGGCCAAGTTACTTTCTCATGAAGGTTACTAGAGATACATCAGCATGACAGGCGGGGCGTGAGGGAAGAAGGCTCGGCGTGTGCGAGCTAAAACTGAATATTAGATTCTAGTCACTATTTGATTGATCTTTTAAGCAATTCTGGGATTCTGTCACTTAAAAACCAATAAATCTTTGAAGGCCTGGGGAAAGCAATGCAAAAGCAATAAATCTCCATTGCGGAGTGCTAGAAAAAATAGGCCAAGGCTGCCAAGGTGGTTTGGCTGGAGGGATGAGGGTGCGGGAGCCCCAGTGGCAATCCTTCCTTTCCCGATCAGCGTTCCCTACCCTGCCACGCTCAGTCCTACCAGACAGAGTCAGAGCCGTGTGGCTTCACGCATGGGGCAGCAGGCAGTTCACCAGAGGCTGGAGTTTGGCTCAGCCAGGATCAGAGCATCAGTGGCAAGAGGAGGAAGAATAGCCTTCCTGGGGGTCGCCTGGAGGCTGAGGCTCAGGTATGAGTCTGTTGGAGAACAGGAAGGCTCTCCAGTCAGAGTCAGGCCAGGCTTCATCAATTACAGGTTGGGCCCACACAATCAGAACTGTCTTGTCCACCCCTCACTCCCTAGTTGGTGGAGGTTCACTCCACAGCAACCCCACCAGAAGGTCATCCTGTCATCACCTGACACCCCAGCTAGGGGGAACTCAGAACTTCCTGGTGGAGCAACGAACTCAGAGGCAGGAAGCTAGGTCCATGACCCTGGGCCAGTCACTTAATATCTTAGTCTTTAGCTTCTCTGAAATGGAGATGGCATTTCGCACACAGCTTACTCACTGGCTAAGTGACAATCAGATGCTACGACAGAATTACAGGCACTATTAGCTATTAATATAAAACATGATTCTGGGCATCCTTGACCCAATGCATCTAGAGAGCTCTTTGTGTCCAGGGGTCACAGACTGCTTTGGCTGTTTTCTCAAGGCTCCTGCTTCTCCTAGCCTGCAGGACTCCATGCTGGTCCACTTGCCTGATTTGTGCTCATCTCTCCAGCCTGACTCCTCCTTCTCTCAACCAATATAGTCACTGTCCCTACTGGCTTCATGTTATCTTGCTTTGCTGGTTTCATTATTCTGTTTCCTTTCTTCCTTAATGCCCCCTCCCTGCTGCATTCCCATGCATATTCAACAGATGGGAAGACTCAAGCTATGACAAACCTAGACAGTGTATTAAAAAGTTGAGATATCACTTTGTTGACAAAGGTCCATCTAGTCAATGCTATGGTTTTTCCAGTAGTCATGTACAGTTATGAGAGCTGGGCCATAAAGAAGGCTGAGTGCCAAAGAATTGATGCTTTTGAATTCTCCGTTCAAGAGGAGAATCTTGAAAGTCCCTTGGACAGCAAGGAAATCAAACCAGTTCATCCTAAAGGAAATCAGTCCTAAATATTCAATGGAAGGACTGATGCTGAAGCTGAAGCTCCAATACATCCACCTGATGTGAAGAACTGACTCATTGGGGAAGACCCTGATGCTGGGAGAAACTGAGGGTGGGAGGAGAAGGGAGTGACAGGAGATGAGACGGTTGGATGGCATCACTGACTCAACAGACATGAGTTTGACCAAACTCCGGGAGATGGTGAAGGACTGGGAAGCCTGGTGTGCTACAGTCCATGGGGTTGCAAGAGTCAGACATGACTTAGTGACTGAACAAGAGCAAAGATTCTAGAGGACAGGCATATGTCTGTCTTGTTTCCTGCTATATCTTCAGGGCTTAGCTCAGTTCCTGCTCAAACAAATTTGTTACATGATTTAATGGTCGCCCACCTTCCACAGGGGCATTCTAGTACCGAGTTCAGGGCGACACAGGATTAAGGTGGCTGACTTCTACGTGATATTGCCTCTGCTGTCACCACGGTTGTCCTGAAAGCCTTGCTGGCTGGCCCTGATTAGTCTCTTCCCTTCTTGGCAAATGCCCAAGCAAGAGTCTGAAAATAATTCCAAAATGAGTGTTGGGCTACCCTCAGTAATCTAAAGCTTAAGAAGAAAAGCAGCCAGACTTTTCCAGACACCAGGCATTGCCCTCTGAGCAGTGACATTTATTTTAACTTTTTTCCCAATGGAAATATCACCAAAATATATCACGTATGATTTTCTCCTAGGGAGGTGGTATGGCTAGACTGACATGAGTATTGGCTTAGGGGTGGCTGAATTGGGTTTAAAGTCTGCCTACACCACTTATGTGTTTCACGGCTGGGTCAATGCACTTAGTTTCTGTGTATCTCAGTTTCCATATCTGCAAAATGGGGAAGCTACAACTGCAATGCTGTGAGGCGGCAGACAGTTTATGTATAGTGATAGGCACACAGTCAGTGTGTGCTCATCAAATGGAAGGTAGCCAGCTCTGTCAACTTGAAAATGTGGGCTCTCAAGGGCTTCCCCAGTAGCTCAGTGGTAAAGATCTGCCTACAAAATAGGAGATGTAAGAGATGTGGGTTCAATCCCTGGGTTGCAAAGATCCCCTGGAGATCGAAAATATACTAGAAGCTACTGTAGTATGCTTGCCTGGGGAATCCCATAGACAGAAGAGCCTGGCAGGCTATGGTCCATGAGGGTGCAAACAGCTGGACACGATTGAAGTGACTTAGCACATGTGGGACCTAGTGGTCCCACATCAGGGATCAATGAACCACTGAAGTTCACCCTAATTTACTGGATGAACCAGTGTAGTAATATTCAAAAGCAGAGACATTGCTTTGCCAACAAAGGTCCGTCTAGTCAAGGCTATGGTTTTTCCAGTGTCATGTATGGATGTGAGAGTTGGACTGTGAAGAAAGCTGAGTGCCGAAGAACTGATGCTTTTGAACTGTGGTGCTGGAGAAGACTCTTGAGAGTCCCTTGGACTGCAAGGAGATCCAACCAGTCCATTCTGAAGGAGATCAGTCCTGGGTGTTCTTTGGAAGGAATGATGCTAAAGTTGAAACTCCAGTACTTTGGCCACCTCATACAAAGAGCTGACTCATTGGAAAAGACTCTGATGCTGGGAGGGATTGGGGGCAGGAGGAGAAGGGGACGACAGAGGATAAGATGGCTGGATGGCATCACCGACTCGATGGACGTGAGTTTGAGTGAGCTCCGGGAGTTGGTGATGGACAGGGAGGCCTGGCGTGCTGCGATTCATGGGGTCGCAAAGAGTCGGACACGACTGAGCAACTGAGCTAAAGTTTAACAATGTCTCAGTGCATTAAAGTGAAAGTGTTAGTCCCTCTGTCATGTCCAACTCTTTGCAACCTCATGGACTGAAGCCTACCAGGCTCCTCTGTCTATGGAATTCTCCAGGTAAGAATACTGGAGTGGGTTGCCATTTCCTTCTCCAAGAGATCTTCCTGACCCAGGGATCGAACCCAGGTCTCCTGCATTGCAGATGGATTTGTTATGATCTGAGCCACTGGGCGGGGGGGTCCAATCTTAGTGCATAGAGGAAAAATGATCACAATGTTGCTTGAGAATAACAGGAAGAAATATAGCAGTTCAGTTGCTCAGTCATGTCTGACTCTTTGCAACCCCATGAATTGCAACATGCCAGGCCTCCCTATTCATCACCATCTCTCGGAGTTCACTCAGACTCATGTCCATCGAGTCCGTGATGCCATCCAGCCATCTCATCCTCGGTCGTCCCCTTCAACTCCTGCCCCCAATCCCTCCCAGCATCAGAGTCCTTTCCAATGAGTCAACTCTTCTCATGAGGTGACCAAAGTACTGGAGTTTCAGCTTTAGCATCATTCCTTCCAAAGAAATCCCAGGGCTGATCTCCTTCAGAATGGACTGGTTGGATCTCCTTGCAGTCCAAGGGACTCTCAAGAGTCATCTCCAGCACCACAGTTCAAAAGTATCAATTCTTTGGCGCTCAGCCTTCTTCACACTCCAACTCTCACATCCATACATGACCACAGGAAAAACCATAGCCTTGACTAGACGGACCTTAGTCGGTAAAGTAATGTCCCTGCTTTTGAATATACTGTCTAGGTTGGTCATAACTTTTCTTCAAGGAGTAAGCGTCTTTTAATTTCATGGCTGCAGTCACCATCTGCAGTGATTTTGGAGCCCCCAAAATAAAGTCTGATACTGTTTCCCCTTCTATTTCCCATGAAGTGATGGGACCGGATGCCATGATCTTCGTTTTCTGAATGCTGAGCTTTAAGCCAACTTTTTCGCTCTCCTCTTTCACTTTCATCAAGAGGCTTTTTAGCTCCTCTTCACTTTCTGCCATAAGGGTGGTGTCATCTGCATATCTGAGGTTACAGTAACAGTAGGATAATCCTTTCTGATGTTAAGAAGCCACCGTCTGCTCTGGTTCATCACAGCTAGAATAGTCCTGGAACAACTCATGTGTGGAAATAAGGCAAAAATTATACTCTCACCAATGCTACACATACCTGAAATATGGCCTGAAGACCCACCTGACTTAGGATAGACACTGTTCAAAGTCTACAGAACAGGCAGAAAATTCAAATTGCTGGCAACTGATTCTATTTGCTCCACTGTCCATAATTTCTGGAGTAGGACCAGGGTGGAAAACAGGTAACTAGACCATCTCAATAGCCTCCTTCTTGGCTGGTCTCCCAGTCTCCAGTTTCACAAAAGAGGCTCTGCATGTGGCTATTCAATTCAGTGGCTTTTCAGTGTCCCTTCCAGTAGCTCCCAACTCCTGCCTCGACTTTTATGCTACAGCAAATCGAACTGCTCCTGGCAGCTCCCCATGACATCAGGCTCCCTCTTGATTCCATGCCTTCACTCATGCTGGACCATTTTACTGCCCTTAAATCTCATCCAACATTTAAGATATATCTCTTAAAGTTCCAATCCTTTGGCCACCTGACACAAAGAGCTGACTCACTGGAAAAGACCCTGATGCTGGGAAACATTGAGGGCAGGAGGAGAAGGGGACAACAGAGGATGAGGTGGTTGGATGGCGTCACCGACTCAATGGACATGAGTTTGAGCAAACTCTGGGAGAAAGTGTAGAAAAGGAAGGCCTAGCATGCTGCAGTCCATGGGGTCACAAAGAATCTGACATGACTTAGTGATTGAACAACAAAGATACATCTCACTGTCACCTGCTCTGGGACTTCTGTCCCCTGAGCTCCTATGTGCATCTCCACAAGCATGAACATGTGCTGTAACTAAGTTTTCATGTTTCTGGCTCCCCAACTAGAGTCCAGCTTCCTTAGAGCATGAGTCATCTGCAGCTAGTTCACAGGCGTGCTCCAAGCACTTAAACAGTGCCTGGCACCGGGTGAGAGCTCAAGAAATGTTCGTCGAATGAAGGAATCAACAAATTGCTTTTATCCCCTGTACTCTGCCCCATTCCTGGCCTATAAACTACTCCATGCATGTTTGTTTAACTGAACTGAGCCAATTTGAAAGCTGTTCCGCCGAACACACTGCTTGGCTTCAAGGGTCTGTAGTCCCTTGAGCTCTGAGCAAAAGCTAGTAACATCTTACGGAAAACCCAGATGAACTTTCTGGCCACCATGATACGAAGGGTAGCTTATTTAAAAGAAGTGCCCATCTTCCTGACAGCTGGAGGCCCGTGGACTTGCTTGGGGCGAGCTTGGCTACAGAGATGCCTTCGCTGCCTGGGCTGTAGAAACACTTGGGAGTCCAGCCTCTTATTACACACCTGTAGTACGACTCTGACCTCAAGGCACCTGTGGAACACCAAGGCCGTAAATGGGACTAGTGCTGAGGTCGTGTCTTCTTCGAAATTTCTGGGCAGGTTGTTTTGATCACTTGGCGCATCTGTCTACATGTCTGTTAATGGCAGATGGGCTTGTAAAGGTGATCTTGCTGGGATACTGTGTTCCCGGGGCCTCTGGCCTAACTAAATAAATTTACCATAGGCTTGTTCCAGAAAGTTCTCTCCCAGCCCTCTTCAGATCCCCATCCATACCTTCCCACTAAGCCAGTGCCAGTGCCCCATGGTGGGGAGAGAGGGCTCCTGGCTCAGTGGCCCCCTGAACTGGGCTTGAAGCTGCTGATCCTTTTCCTCCAGGAAGCCTGGCTCCTGGGCAGTCTTGCCCACAGGCATTGCCAGTGGCATGATTCAGCTGGAGGTGCGCGTGGTGAAGAGAAAGAAAATGGAAAATGTCAGCCTAAGACCCCTCCTCACCTGACAGGGGCTCCCCGAGACTGAGCAGGCTTCAGCATCACCGTGATGGTTGTGTCTGTTTCATTCAGTGGGGTGTCTGTGTCATATTCAGGCATTGACGGAGCTGGACAGAGAACAGAGAGAAGGGAGCTGAGCACAGGGCCCAACCGCACCCCACCGTCACCTCCCACAAGACACTCAGGCTGCCTAGGAGGGAGCTATTTGGGGAAGCATTGGATGAGTCACATGGCATCCGAGGCTTTCAGCAAAGACGACCCTGCTTTCAACCTTCCTGTAGGTTCCTTCAGGATGTAGAAGAGTCTGGAGAGGGGAAAAATGATATGGCTGGCAGCCTTCATGGATCAAAAAGTTCCATACCATATACACAGATAAATGCAGGAAATATAAGTACCTAAAGGTGTGAATGTAGAGTCAATCTTAAACACATTTAAAATGCAAATACTATTTAAAAATTAAAAGAAAAAAAAGAAATAAAATGCAAATACACATTACAGCAGTGATGAACTTTGCTCTGATCTCTTTTTTTTTTTTCCTTTTTCCTTCATGAGACCCTCTCTTCTGTTAGGAGCATCACTAAACCTAATCCCCTGAGAAGATAATTTAGCCATTTGTACTAAGAGCTATTAATCTTACATCCCTTTTAATTCAGTATTTCAATTTCTGGAATTTAATCCTAAATTCATAATCCAAGCCAAGAAATCAAACTTTTTTTGGTAACATGTTCATTGAAGCATTGTTTTATTAAAAACATGGAGGCGCCAAATACATTCAACCACAGGGGAATGTTTAATTAAATTACGTCCATCCACTTGACAGAACATCGTAATGAAAGCAGTGTAGCAACATGGAAGATGCTCATGGTTTAAGGGTATGCAGAAACATTAAGCTACAAAAACTACCAGGGGTTTGTATCTATGCAAAATATGTATGGATGCAGACCAGAATTGCACAGGCATGCTGAAATAATGTAAACTGTAAACACAGACCGGAGACAATTCTGCTCTGAAGCTGTCTGTTCAGGGTGGGGGTCTTAGAGCTGATGGCAGGTGACATCTTAAGTGGCTCTGGCTCTGGCCATTCACTTATTTTTCATTCACTCATTCACTAGAGGTTCCATGAGAACCTGTGCTGTGCCCTGCACTGCCAAAAAGAATACTCTTGAAAATGAATCACACTTTTACAATTGAAATCGTATGGGGGAAAGGTACTATTTGAGGCAATTGTGTGCTAGGTAAACTATTTAGTAAATCACTCAGCATTCCCTCTGGTCTAGTGTAACTGATGTATGTTTTATATTTTAGGAAGCTCCTGGATTAGGTTTCCTTCATGAGATGACGGTAGTGACAGACGCGGGACTGCACTCCTTGTTGCTCCAAGATCACATGGTGATGGTCGGCTCTGCCCTTTCCCACTCCCAGGTATATTAGGAGTGGATAAAACCAACACCATCACCTTTCTTCATCTCCCCTTTCTAGGACAGATACCTGAAATTTTGGTGGCAATCCTGGTGGTGACGGGTGGTCCAAAGCCCTTTGCAGTGCTGGCCTTGATGGTGAAGGAGTAGGTGGTTCCAGGGTACAGACCCACAAAGAGGTGGTGGGTTTCATTCCGAAGCTTGAACACTTTGCCCCTCTGGCTCGAGAGGTCAGCACTCGGGTCCAGTGAGCCCACAGCCTTGTAGTTGATCTGTGCAAGAAGCCAGCAAACAAACCAATCAGTGTCTTGCCCAGGAAGCTGAGTGGAGCTCACCTGGAGGAGCATCAGGGGAGGGAAGCAGGAGGCAGGCAAGCATGGTCACGAGTTTAGCCATCAACATCCACCTTACAGATGATTCCAGCATCCAAATACTTCCCTGTCCATGCTCTGGAGTACTGCTGTCTAGTAGAAATAGAATTTAATCCACATACATAACTCTCAATTTTCTAATGGTCACACTCATTACAGAAAAAATAAAAAAGTAAGACCATAAAGTAAAATTAATTTTCATAATCTATTTGGTTAAACTCAGTAGATGTAAAATATTATTATTTAAACCTGCAATCAACATAAAAATTTAATGAAATATGTTCTACTCTATTATTCATATTAGGTCTTAGAAATCGAGTGTATATTTTACCCTATGGCACAACTCCACTTGAACTAGCCACATTTCAAAAGTGCGGTGACCCTGTGTTGCTTGGGGCCATCACTTTGGACAATGTGGCTGTAGTGAAAGTTGCTCGGTCATGTCCGACTTTTTGTGACCCCATGGACTATAGAGTCCATGGAATTCTCCAGGCCAGAATACTGGAGTGGGTGCCTTTCCCTTCTCCAGGGGATCTTCCCAATCTGGGGATCAACCCCAGGACTCCCGCATTGCAGGCAGATTCTTTACCAGCTGAGCCACAAGGGAAGCCCGTGTGGCTATAGAGCAGTGTTCACGTAGAGTGTCTGATAAGAATTATCTGGAAGGCTAGTTAAAAACACATGAAGCATCCCCTGCTTCACAAGGTGCTGCCTGGTGTCTCATGCATTATCTCATTTGTCTTCCCTGAAAACCTTGGGGGTATCAAGATATCCATTCTCATTTTAATGATGGAGAAACTGAGGCTTCAATGGGAACAATCTGCATTAAATCGGTGCTTTTTGAAATATCTATGATGAAGACCCAGTTCTGCTTCCCCATCCACTGCAGACCCACAATGATTCAAAGACCACATCACACGACTCATCACGTGAGTTCTACAGCACATGCAAGGAGACACATCCATTGACCACACATGCAATGTCAAAGCCCTAAGTTTCCTGGTGCTCCCTCTCAGCTTCTGCATGGTATTATCCTGCTGTGAAAGTAACAAAACAGTTGGTATTGCCTTACCAGCCCCCAGAGATCATACTCCAAGTATCCTATTTCTAAATTTCACAGTTGTTAAAGCAGAAAACTTTTGGTTTACTTGGGGGATGTGTGGGTGTGTGGATGTGTGTGATCAGCTGTGTCCAACTCTTTGTGACCCAATGGACTGAAGCCCACCAGGCTCCTCTGTCCATGGGATTCTTCAGTCAAGAACACTGGAGTGGGTTGCCATGCCCTCCTCCAGGGGATCTTCCTGACCCAGGGATCAGACCCAGGTCTCCTGCATTACAGGTAGATTCTTTACTATCTGGGTCACCAGGGAAGCTCAGGCTTATCTAGTTTGTTCTATTAAAAATGTTTTACTGGAGCATAATTTATATTCAGAAAACTAGACAGCTGGATGAAGTTTTACTAACTGGACAGGACCATGTGACCAGCAACTAATCAAGAGACACATTACCAGACCTGAGGTTTTCCCCTCACATCTCCTTTCCAATCCCACCCTCCCCTGCAAGAATACCCTCTACCCTGACTTCTAACAGCACAGACTAACTCTGCCTGGCTTTGAACTTTATACAAATGGAATTGTACAGGCTGTACTTTTCAGTGTCCGCTTCTTTTGCTCAACATCATGTGTGTGAGATTCAAGAGGCTATCCCGTGTGGCCAGAGATCAGGCCTTGTCAAGGTTATCCCATGTCCTATCTCTGACCAAAGATAAACCCAGGTTTGTTGGACTCTGAAACCTGTGTTCTTTATTTCAAACCACACTTGCTGGCCTGAAAACAAGTTTAAGCAACCAAAGAATACGTTCATTCTGTTCGTTCACTCACTCACTTGCTCTGTGACAACTAGTCCCTGCACACTCCCGTGTTCTAGGACGTGCACTCTGTGTAGCCAGGCCCTAGCAAATGAATGCAGTGAACACTGGTCAGGCCCTGTCCTCAGGGTCTTCTGTTCCAGAATGAGGAAAGTTAACAACACAGCCACCTTGCACCACTGTCTTCCCTCAGGAATGTATCATGCTTGTCAGGAAGGCCAAAGCCAGGCAGAAAAGGGAATATACCAACTTTGCTTCAGAAATAAGCAGCTGGGACTTCTATGGTGGTCCAGGGCTTAACACCCCATGCTTCTGATACAGAGGGCCCAGGTTTGAACCCTGGTCAGGGACCTAGCTCCCACAGACCCCAACTAAGAGTTCAGCCGCTACTAAAGATCCCACATGTTGCAACTAAGACTCAGTGCAGCCAAATAAATAAATAGTTAAAAGAAATCAGTAGTTGGCTCTTTCTGGTTAGGGCACTAACCATTCTGGAGAAAGAGGTAATCTCTCTCTGCTATGAAGCAGCAGCAGTGTGGCAATTGATGTCACAGGTTGAGGAGAGAGGCCAGACTTTGCCTGGAGTGCAGTGAGTCCAGGAGGAGCCATGCACAGAACTGAAGGATTTGGGCACTTTGAAAGCAGAGCTGGCAGGGCACCCATCCCTCAGGTCCCAGGGGGCTCCTGGTCACAGCTTTCCCTCTGATAACTCCACCCACTTCAGCCCTTCCCAGAAGCAAGCCAGGTAATTTACACCCCTAGAGACTGGACTCATGGAAGTTGAAACATACATTCCTGGCTCCTCTCTTGTGATACTGTTGCGATGTCACTCCATGCGTCTCCATAGGTAGTTGGCTGGAAAACACACCCATCCTTGGCTACCTTCCTTTTCCTTCCCCACTTCTTAGTGTTTCCCAAAGTTCTCAATAATCTGTTCATGCTCAAATCCTTGTCTCAGGCTCTGCTCCTGAGTAATGTCTAACTAAGACAAAGTGTTCAGGGCGGCATCTTAAGGGGAAAAGTGAACTATCTATCAATAATACCAGGGGATGATAAAGAGTCAGAGCAGAGAAAGGAGCATTCTAGGTTCTAGGCAGAGCAAACTAAGTGGGCAAAGACCTGGGGTTGGGAGAAGGCTTGGGAGAATGGAGAAAAATCCTGTGTTGATTGGAGAGCTGTGTGCAGCTGGAATCCAGTTTTTCCTGGTGGAAGGAGGCAGATGTTCGAATAGTTCTGCCTGTGGCTCTGAACCCCGGGGTGCTGGAGCATCCTGTTGAAATTCCGCCCTCATCCCCTGCCTGGGCTGGTGGCAACTACATTGATATACAGACACTGGGTGGTAAAACTCATGCCTTATTTACTAGCCAATTCCTTTCCTGCACTCCAAATTCAATCCAAAAGCGACTCAATTTCCGCCGAGCTGTCAATATAATATACCGTGCTCGCCTGCTCTCCTCACCTTTCCTGGTATTACAGGATCCTCACTTACTTGTAATGAAACACTATGAATAAATCAATGTATGTTAATATAGCGTGTCTTCAATTTTTTATGAAGGGTTTCGCCAAATCTAATTCCCTCTGCTTTGTCAGAACCGGTCTTTGAAAAATTTAACTTGCAAGTTTTACGAAGTTAGTGGGGGATCAGGCTGGGGAGGGGAAAGAAGGAAGGTGAGATAAATTGAATGGGATGGAGCTGGGACTGTAAAATGCATCCAGCAATGTGACTCCTCATTTGGAGGCAGAAGGAGAGGAAGATTTGTTAGAATAGCAAACATAAAAGAAGGAAGTGGTGGGGAAAGAGGGCTGAGCTGCATGTCCGCCCTGGGCTCCAGGGGTGCGGTTCTGGCTGTAACAAAGTGCTCAGGACCACCCTAGTCTCTCTCATCTGGGTGCTCTCAGTGGGATGTCCGACAGAAGCTGGAGTGAGAACTTTCCAAAGAGAATTCAATCATATCACTCCTTAGAACAGCGGTCCCCAGTCTTTTGGCTCCAGGCACTGGTTTTGTGGAAGACAATTTTTCCACACACTGGGCGTAGGGGGTGGAATGGTTTCGGGACAATTCAAGGGCATCACATTTATTGTACACTTTCCTGATGGCTCAGACGGTAAAGAATCTGCCTGAAATGCGGGAGACCCGGGTTCAATCCCTGGGTCAGGGAGATCCCCTGGAGAAGGAAATAGCAACCCACTCCAGTATTCTTGCCTGGAGAATCCTATGGACAGAGGAGTCTGGCAGGCTACAGTCCATGGGGTTGCAAACAGTTGGACACGACTGAGCGACTAACACTTTCACTTATTTCTATTGCACAATAAATGTAATATGCTTGAATCATCCTTTTTCATTGGGCTCCCCTGGTAGTGTAGACAGTAAAGAATCTGCCTGCAATGCAGGAGACCTGGGTTCGATCCCTGGAGTAGGGAATGGCTACCCATTCCAGTGTTCTTGCCTGAAGAATTCCATGGACAGAAAGCACCTGGCAGGCTACAGTCTATGGGGTCGCAAGCAGTTGGACACCACTGAGTGACTTTCACTTACACTTATTTCTATTATTATTGTATCAGCTCCACTTCAGACCATCACTAGGCATTAGATCCTGGAGGTTGGGGACCCCTGCCTTAGAATCAAAAGAGCAACAGTTTCCCACAGGTTTGGGGATAGGACCATATCCTTACCTGTGGTTCTCCAGCTCTCCGGAGACTCATGCACTTGTCTCTCTGGCTTTCCTAGTTTGCATCCCAGGCCTTATTTCAGTGTCCAAAAAGAGCCATGGTCTCTTTGGCCACAGGGCTTTTGCATCAGCTCTTCTGCCAGCTCAGATGATTTTTTTCCTTCCCTTCACTTCGTTAATGACACCTCACCCTCAGCTCTCACCTAAAGTGACCCTTGCCATGAGCACCTTCCTTGACTCTCAGGTCCTATTTGACGCACCCAGAGTCACATGGGTCTCCTTTGAACCACTACTTTTATACTGAACCCTGCAATTATTTCATTGATGATTCCCTTTTCTTCCAGCCCAGAGTCCAGAAAAGTAAAGTCCGAAAGCCAAATTTGGCCCATCATCTGTTTTTGTAAATAAAACTCCTTTGGAACACCAGTCACAGCATTCTACTCTAAGTGTTTACAGGCATGGTCTTTGCCATCTTTGTGACTTCCAAGGCAAATGTACCGTTGGAGGCCAGTTCAAGGTAATCTCCTCTTGTTAGAAGTGTAGCCTCGATGCTTTGGCTTACCGACAATTCCAAGGCAAAATGTGAACAAGTCCCTTCTGAAGATCACAGTGAATGCACAGATGGCTGCAATATATGTGCCAGTGACTTCTCGGCCATGAGACTTTTGTTCTTCCTGGAAAGCTGAGGACTAGAGTAACAGTGGAAAAGATGATCATGACTGACTCAGGCACTGGTGTCCCTGGGTTTCTAACCCAGTTGAAGGTGGGCAGGAACTTGCCACATCTTGAAGACAATTCCTGCTTTTGCTTCCATTGTGATTGTATCATTCTCTCCATCAACAGATGCTCACCAATAACCCATTCTGTGCTGAACTCTGCTCTGGGCTCTTGGGAAACACTGGATAAGACCCAGTTTTTGACTTTGAAGACCCACAGAGGCACTGGTGGGTGCCATAGGAAACTGAGGTCTTTGGGAACACAGTTATGGGAGTAGCCAGTTCTGTCAAAGACAGTGGGGCAGCCTCCCCGAGGAGCTGCATGAGCACTGGGCTGGCTAGTGGTCCTCAGCACAGACTCCTGGGACGTTTAAAAAGTACCAAGGTCTGCACTCAGCCCACACCAACTGAATCGAATGTTTCGATGACAAAAGCCTGGTAATCAGTACATGTTTAAAGTTCTCCAGGAGATCTGATTGGAGAAGGCAATGGCACCCCACTCCAGTACTCTTGCTTGGAAAATCTCATGGATGGAGGAGCTTGGAAGGCTGCAGTCCATGGGGTCGGTGGGGGTCAGACAGGACTGAGCGACTTCACTTTCACGTTTCACTTTCATGCATTGGAGAAGGAAATGGCAACCCACTCCAGAGTTCTTGCCTGGAGAATCCCAGGGACAGGGGAGCATGGTGGGCTGCCGTCTATGGGACTGCACAGAGTCGGACACGACTGAAATGACTTAGCAGCAGCAGCAGCAGGAGATCTGATTGGGTAGCCAGGGCTGGGAATGCTGGAGCTGAGCCCTAAAGCATGAAGGCGATTAAGCAGAACTGTGAATGTGGCACATGCCAGGGAAAGGTGTCCTAGAACAGCCTGCTAGAAGGAAGTGGAAACTCACCATTGGCACATCACGGTGACAGCTGCTGAAGGCAAGATTCACTGTGAGGTTCTAAAGTTGGTGGGTGAAACTAGGGAGAAATGGAACAGTCGCATAGCCTTGTGCGTATGCTTAGTCACGCAGCTGTGTCCGACTCACTGTGACCCTTCGGATCGTAGCCCGCCAGGCTCCTCCATCCGTGGGATTTTTCAGGCAAGAATACTGGAGTGCGTTGCCGTTTTCTTGTCCAGGGAGCTTCCTGACCCAGGGAGTGAATCTGAGTCTCCTGTGTCTCCTGCACTGCAGGTGGATTCTTCACCCACTGAGCCATCAGGGAAGCCCAAGGCACATCCCTGTGTGCATGCTGAGTCACGTTTGACTTTTTGCGAACCCATGGACTGTAGCTGGCCAGGCTCCTATATCCATGGAGTTTTCCAGGCAAAAATGCTGAAGCAGATTGCTATTTCCTTCTCTAGGGGATCTTCCTGACCCAGAGATTAACCCCATGTCTCCTGCATCTCCTGTATTAGCAGTTATCTCTCCTCAAATGCTATGAAAGTGTTGCACACAATATGCCAGCAAATTTGGAAAACTCAACAGTGGCCACGGGACTGGAAAAGGTCAGTTTTCATTCCAGTCACAAAGAAAAGCAATGCCAAAGAATGCTCAAACTACTGCACAATTGCACTCATCTCACACGCTAGTAAAGTAATGCTCAAAATTCTCCAAGCCAAGTTTCAGCAATACATGAACTGTAAACCTCCAGATGTTCAAGCTGGTTTTAGAAAAGGCAGAGGAACCAGAGATCAAATTGCCAACATCTGCTGGATCATCAAAAAAGCAAAAGAGTTCCAGAAAAACATCTATTTCTGTTTTATTGACTATGCCAAAGCTTTTGACTGTGTGGATCACAATAAACTGTGGAAAATTCTGAAAGCGATGGGACTACCAGACCACCTGACCTGCCTCTTGAGAAACCTATATGTAGGTCAGGAAGCAATGGTTAGAACTGGACATGGAACAACTGACTGGTTCCAAACAGGAAAAGGAGTATGCCAAGGCTGTATACTGTCACCCTGCTTATTTAACTTCTATGCAGAGTACATCATGAGAAATGCTGGGCTGGAAGAAGCACAAGCTGGAATCAAGATTGCCGGGAGAAATATCAATAACCTCAGATATGCAGATGACACCACCCTTATGGCAGAAAGTGAAGAGGAACTAAAAAGCCTCTTGATGAAAGTGAAAGAGGAGAGTGAAAAAGTTGGTTTAAAGTGCAACGTTCAGAAAACAAAGATCATGGCATCTGGTCCCATCACTTCATGGTAAATAGATGGGAAACAGTGGAAACAGTGTCAGACTTTATTTTGGGGCTCCAAAATCACTGCAGATGGTGATGCAGCCAGGAAATTAAAAGACGCTTATTCCTTGGAAGGAAAGTTATGACCAACCTAGATAGCATATTGAAAAGCAGAGATATTACTTTGCCAACAAAGGTCCATCTAGTCAAGGCTACGGTTTTTCCAGTAGTCATGTATAGACTGTGAAGAAAGCTGACTGCCAAAGAATTGATGGTTTTGAACTGTGGTTTTGGAGAAGACTCTTGAGAGTCCCTTGGACTGCAAGGAGATCTGACCAGTTCTTTCTAAAGGAGATCAGTCCTGGCTGTTCTTTGGAAGGAATGATGCTAAAGCTGAAACTCCAGTACTTTAGCCACCTCAGGAGAAGAGTTGACTCACTGGAAAAGACTGATGTTGAGGGGGATTGGAGGCAGGAGGAGAAGGGGACGACAGAGGATGAGATGGCTGGATGGCATCACTGACTCAATGGACATGAGTTTGAGTGATCTCCTGGAGTTGGTGATGGACAGGGCGGCCTGGCATGCTGCAGTTCATGGGGCTGCAAAGAGTCGGACATGACTGAGTGACTAAACTGAACTGACTCCCTAAATGTAATGAGACCACAAGTTCTTTGATATCTCTCCTTCCAGAAAGTGGAGGTTAATTTCTCTCTCCTTGAGTGTGGGCTGGACCTACTGACTCACGATAGAAAGGGGAACAATAGTAGCTTTAAAGTAGAGGGATCAGGCAGGCGGGACCTTAACCAAGGGATCAAAGTCAAAACTGCCAATGATAAGTCATGTTGAGACGGAGGGCTCCCTGTAGGTGATGAGAGGCATACCCAACCTCCATGGCCTTCCTCCCCACTATCTCCATCCATTCATGAGACAATATCAGACTAGCCCAGAAGGAGCACTGATCATCACTCTTTGAAAATGTCAATATCATAAAGACAAGGAGAAGACCAAGAAATTGTCACAGAAAAATCTGAAGTTCAGTCAATAGTAAGGCACAGATGTGAAATCTCAGTTTTGGTAAACATACCAAAGTTAGGGAAGATGTTAACATTCAGAGCTAAAGCGCGAAAGGTAAGGAACTCTCAATACTATTTTTCACAACTTTTGGGGTAAATTTAGAATTATTTCAAAATACAGTGTTTAAGAATCCACTACAAAATGTGGCCTGCTGGGTTTTGGCACCTATGAGGTCCCTGTAGCTGCAGGATAGAATCTATAACACATATTCACGGAGCTCTGGATTTGGCCTGGTGCTGAGAATTGGAGTCTTCAGAAATGTACAGTCCAGCCTGTACAGAAATGTACAGTCCAGCCTGGTAGGAGGCAGCCATGACCACCAGGAGGAGTTGTAAAGGTATATCTAGATTACTGCTTTGAAGGAAGGGAAAGTGGTTCTTGGGAGCATGTATTAGAGGCTTTTGGTGTCTTGAAGTCTTCCTCATAGAGTGTGATGGTGTTAAATGGATGCAGGGGGTGTAAGGAGGGTGTGGGGAGTGATGGGAGACAGAAGGGGGAAAGGAAGAGGAGGCCAGAGAGACACTCCTGGGCAAGATGGCTATTGACCTATGGTCGATTTTGTGCAACCTGGAAAAGGCATTTCTTTGGGCAGATGGTGACCGCCCCTCAGCCTCAGTCCCTCAGTCCCTCACTTCAGTGAGCTTAAAGTGCCTTTGTGAGAAGGAAAAATATGCCTTTCTTAATGTCCAGTCATAGTCCTCCTGACAGATATAGGAAGTAACGTAGAGGGTTTCATCTCCTTGGTTGTACAGTACACAACCCACGCAACCATTTGTGACAGTCCTGCTTTGAGGTCAGGTCACGGAAGCCTTTATGTGAATCTTCAAGTGCTTGGGTTTTATCTTGAGGGCAGTTTTGAGTCATTAAAGGGGAGGGACATAGCATTACAGCAGTATTTAATAATACTTCTACTAAAATTTTGGTCTGTAGACAAAATAGCATCAGCCATCACCAGGGAGCTCGTCAGAAATGCAGATTTAGCAGCCCATCTCAGGCCTACTGATCAAAATGTCTGGGATCCAGGACTCTGCATTTGGCAAGTTCTCCAAGTGATTCTCATGCCTGGTGATTTTTTTTTCTTTTACAACTTTTTATTTTGTATTGAGGTATAGCTAATCATACGCTAGCAAAGTAATGCTCAAAATTCTCCAAGCTAGGCTTTAACAGTACGTGAAATGTGAACTTCCAAATGTTCAGGCTGGATTTAGAAAAGACAGAGGAACCAGAGATCAAATTGCCAACATCCACTGGGTCATCAACAAAGCAAGAGAATTCCAGAAAAAGCATCTACTTTTGCTTTATTGATTACGCCAAAGCCTTTGACTATGTGGATCAGAACAAACTGTGGAAAATTCTTCAGGAGATGGGAATACCAGACCACCTGACCTGCCTCCTGAGAAATCTGTATGTAGGTCAGGAAGCAACAGTTATAACTGGACATGGAACAACAAACTGGTTCCAAACTTGGAAAGGAGTATGTCAAGGCTGTGTATTGCCACCCTGATTATTTAACTTATACGCAGAGTACATCATGGAAATACTAGGCTGGATGAAGCACAAGCTGGAATCAACATGGCAGGGAGAAATACCAATAACCTCAGATACTCAGATGATACCACTGTTGTGGGTGAAAGTGAAGAGGAACTAAAGAGACTCTTGATGAAAGTGAAAGAGGAGAGTGAAAAAGCTGGCTTAGAATGCAACATTCAAAAAACTAAGATCAAGGCATCAAGTCCCATAACTTCATGGCAAATAGGGAAACAATGGAAACAGTGTCAGACTTTATTTTGGGGGCTCCAAAATCACTGCAGATGGTGACTGCAGCCATGAAATTAAAAGACACTTACTCCTTGGAAAAAAAGCTATGACCAACCTAGAAAGCATATTAAAAAACAGACATTACTTTGCTGACAAAGGTCTGCTACCAAAGTTATGTTTTTCCCAGTAGTCATGTATGGATGTGAGACTGTAAAGAAAATTAAGCGCTGAAGAACTGATGCTTTTGAACTGTGGTGTTGGAGGACTCTTGAGAGTCTCTTGGACTGCAAGGAGATCCAATCAGTCCATCCTAAAGGAAATCAGTCCTGAATACTCAGTGGAAGGACTGATACTGAAGCTGAAACTTCAATACTTTGACCACCTGATGTGAAGAACTGACTCACTGGAAAAGCCCTTGATGCTGGGAAAGATTGCAGGCAGGAGGAGAAAGGGATGACAGAGGATGAGATGGTTGGATGGCATCACCGACTCGATGGACATGAGTCTGAGCAGGCTCAGGGAGTTGGTGATGGACAGGGAAGCTTGGCATGCTGAAGCCCATGGGGTAGCAAAGAGTTGGACACAACTGAGCGACTGAAGTGAACTGAACTGATAGCTAATTAGCTGATACCTAATCAGAGATATTAGCTCCCCTGGTAGCCCAGATGGTAAAGAATCTACTTGCAATGTGGGAGACCTGTGTTCAGTCCCTGGGTTGGGAAGATCCCCTGAAGAAGGGAATGACAATCCACTTCAGTATTCTTTCCTGGAGAATTCTCTGGACAGAAGAACCTGGTGGGCTATAGTCTATGGGGTCGGATAGAATTGGACACGACTGAGTGACTAGCACACATTGCTGATGAACAAAGTTGTAACACTTTCAGGCAGACAGCAAAGGGACTCAGTCATACATATACATGCGTCCATTCCTCCGTAAACCCCCTCCCATCCAGGCTGCCACTTAACACTGAGTAGAGTTCCTTGTGCCATACAGTAGGTCCTTGTTGGTCATCCATTTTAAATATAGCAGTGGGTACATGTCCATCCCAAACTCCCTAACTCTCTCTTCTGCCCAGCAACTATAAGCTCATTCTCTGCCTGTGATTCTCTCTCTGTTTTGTAAGTTTATTTGCATCACTTAAGATTCCACATATAAGGGATGGCACATAGTGTTTCTCCTTCTCTGTTTGACTCACTTCACTCAGTATGACAACCTCTAGGTCTATCCATGCTGCTGCAAAGGGCATTATTTCACTCTTTTTCATCTCTGAGTAATGTCCATTGAATATATGTACCACGTCTTCTTCATCCATGCTTCTGTTGATGGATGCTTAGGTTGCTTCCATGTCTTGGCGATTGTAAACTGAGCTGCAATGAACACTGGGGTGCACGTATCCTTTAAGGTCATGTTTTTCTCTGGATATAATGCATGCTGAATTTGGAGAGGCACATTCTCTGGTGAGAGGATAGGGGGATTAAACTGCCTCAAGGAACAGTCAAGGACTGGCTCTCTTCCAGATGACAGATGACAAAGAAGGCCTAGTTCAGACAGGAAGCTGAGGGGATGGAGAGAAGGGGGTGGACCTGAGAGCAGCAGAGTTTTGGCTGGTGGAGGAAGAGGTCTCTAGAAATGCAGGAATAGGCAGAGCCCACACATGGCAATGGACCAGAAAGGGGATGAGCCTTTCCAGGAAACTACTGGAGAAGCTCTGTGAATGCCCACCAGCCTGATACTTCTAATGCTACTGACATGCAGGTATGAGAAGAGATGGGGAGAGGATACCACTGGAGTTTAGTCTTACAAACCTTGCTGAAACCCAGATCCACCATATATTAAGAACTGTGTGACTAGGATATAACCTCACCAGCCAAAGTGTTCTACTAACAATTGATTGGGCAGAAAATCCCTGGGCAGGCACTGCCAGGCTTCTCTGGTTCCCAAGGCTGAGCTCCAAGGTCAGAGGCCCAGACCGTGGGCTGGGTCAGCTAAGCCAGGGTCCGCCTGGGCTTAGCTCCCTTCCAGGGGCTGCCAGCACAGGCAGTGATGTCCATGGTTTGCTGCGCATGATAGTCCTGATGCTGCCACCTGCAGGGAGCTTGTTCCAGTCTTATGTGGATTCCCTTGGCTGCTAGAGATCAAAGATGTTTGCCCAACACAGCTTCTGCTCAATTCCAATCAATATCCTGTTCTATGATTTCAGCTGGTAGCCTGGTGGCTCTGGGATCAAACACGGGGAGAAACCAAGCTCAGAATCCAGCTGGCCCAGGGTCATTAGTATTCACCATCCAGCAACCAAAACAGCAAGGTTGGCCAGGAGGTGATAATAACAAGGATTAACATGCACTGAGTGCTTACCGTGTGTGTCCCACTCTATTTCCTAAATCACCACCTGGCCCATCAGCTCCCAGACTTCAGGTAAGAGTCTGTTAATACACGATCCCCTTACTAGTATCTCAGCCCCACCAAATCTCACCACTGGGTTACTTCTCTGTCTCCCCCTCTCCTCGTCTCTGTCCCACAGCGGAGGGATAGTCTGACAGTTTCACTCTTTGAGACTGCTCTGAATTTCAAAGATGCCTTCAGATTCCCGTAACAGGGCCGTCATCAATTCTGACGGCTCTAAGCTTTTTCTTCCTAAACTGTCATAATGCAGCTTAATAATATGAAGCTTAAACCTCCTTTCAGCTTTTAATCTCGTGCTGGGGTGTCCTGGGTGCTATGATTTTATTATTTTCACAGAAATCTTTTGGCTTAATGAGTCTGTCTAGTGATATTCCCAATTGCTTTTAGTCTGCATTGCAATATTTCTCAGGTTTCTAAATGCAAGCTGCTTGCCGTCCCACTTCACACACAGCTGATTTCTGTTCTACTGAGTTTAACCTGGTTAAGTTGTGTGACCAATTCCTCTCTGGTTGGCTTTGGGGTATGGAGGTGCGAGAGAACTTGAACAACCCCTTGACCCTGCTTCCTGGAATCTTGCAGCCCCACCAGTGGCCTTTCTGGCAGAGACAGCTTGGGGAAATCCTTCCATGAGGGCAAGGCCAGGAAGCTACTGACTCACTGCTATCACTGTCAACACCCAGCCTGGCATGGAGGGGAAGTCAATGAGCTTTGCCAAATAAATGAGGAGACTCTGTGTGACCCCATAGACAGCAGCCCACCAGGCTCCCCCGTCCCTGGGATTCTCCAGGCAAGAACACTGGAGTGGGTTGCCATTTCCTTTTCCAATGCATGAAAGGAAAAGTGAAAGTGAAGTCGCTCAGTCATGTCTGACTCTTCGCGACCCCACGGACTGCAGCCTACCAGGCTCCTTCGTCCATGGGGTTTTCCAGGCAAGAGTACTGGAGTGGGTTGCCATTGCCTTATAAGGATGAAAATGTAGCAAACTCAGAATGTGGCACAGCTGGGTTTGAAATGAAGTCATTCTGATGCCAAATCCAGCATTTCCCACCTTGAGCTCAACTTGCCCTCAGCCCTCTGTGCATGTCCACATGTGACCTGCTGCCAGGGGGACGACCTGCTGTGGGTATCGGCAACCCTCAGCCCCCAGGCTCTGCAGTGTGTCCCTCTGAGCCTGTCTCCCTATACAGGAACTTGGCAGCAACCCTGCAGCTGGGTCCATGCCTGTCTGGCACACAGCTGGCACTCCATTAAATTCAGTGTTTAATAATTAGCATGGCCCAAGTTGCTGAAGCTCTTGTCCTCTTGGGTCTGTATCCAAATCTGTATAAGTAGAAAGGCCCTTCACTGCTTTCCTGTTTTTGATGCTTTTTAAAAATGGCCACACAACTTTGGACAGCCCTCCCATCAAGAGATAGAGATTATGCCGGCCCCTTGAGTCCAGGAGGACTTATGACCTCTTGACCAACAGAATAGTGCTGCGTGGCTGCCGTCTAAGGGTCGCACAGAGTCGGACACGACTGAAGTGACTTAGCAGCAGCAGCAGCATTGTGGCCTTTGAGACTGGGTCATAAAAGGCAATGAAGATTCTGACCTATTCACAGGGGTTACTCATGTCTACAGCCTCTAAGCTGCTAAGTGAAAAGTCCAAGCCCCTGGATGGCCACGCTGTGAGGAAGCACAGTGTACTTGAAGAGGCCAGGTGTAGATGCTTTGGTCAATGGCCCGGCTGAATCCAGCCTTTGAGTCCCAGAGTCTAGGCACCAGAATGGTGAGTGAGCAAGTCTCCAGATCACTCTAGTTCTCAGCTGTCTAGTCATTCCTGGCCATATCAGTCTTTTCGGCTGAGCCCTGAGATGTTGTGAGGTTGAAACAAGTCATGTTTTTTCAATTTTCTGACCCACAGAACCTGTAAGCATTTTAAGGTTGTTGTTTTACACCACTAAATTTGGGGATGGTCTGTTACACGGCAATAATAACTAGAACATCATTTGTCCATCACTTGAGAGTTTCTTAAGAGTATGGATACCATTTTATTCACTTTGGAGCCCCAGAAGGAAACACAGTATTAATAGATGCTCAATAGATACATGCTAACTTCTTAACCAAGAGATCAAAGTTAACAACTCCAGTAATGAGAAATGCAGACATCAGGTGTCTCCTGATAAGAGCCTCTGAGAAAGGCATACCACTTATGCTATTCAGTTCAGTTCAGTCACTCAGTCGTGTCCGACTCTTTGCGATCCTATGAATCACAGCACGCCAGGCCTCCCTGTTCATCACCATCTCCCAGAGTTCACTCAGACTCATGGCCATCAAGTCTGTGATGCCATCCAGCCATCTCATCCTCAGTCATCCCCTTCTCTTCCTACCCCCAATCCCTCCCAGCATCAGAGTCTTTTCCAGTGAGTCAACTCTTCTCATGAGGTGGCCAAAGTACTGGAGTTTCAATTTAGCATCATTCCTTCCAAAGAAATCCCAGGGTTGATCTCCTTCAGAATGGACTGGTTGGATCTCCTTGCAGTCCAAGGGACTCTCAAGAGTCATCTCCAGCACCACAGTTCAAAAGCATCAATTCTTCGGCGCTCAGCTTTCTTCACACTCCACCTCTCACACCCATACATGACCATAGGAAAAACCATAGCCTTGACTAGACGGACCTTAGTCGGCAAAGTAATGTCTCTGCTTTTGAATATACTATCTAGGTTGGTCATAACTTTTCTTCCAAGGAGCAAGTGTCTTTTAATTTCATGGCTGCAGTCACCATCTGCAGTGATTTTGGAGCCCCAAAAACAAAGTCTGACACTGTTTCCCCATCTATTTGCCATGAAGTGATGGGACTGGATGCCATGATCTTCGTTTTCTGAATGTTGAGCTTTAAACCAACTTTGTCATTCTCCTCTTTCACTTTCATCAAGAGGCTTTTTAGCTCCTCTTCACTTTCTGCCATAAGGGTGGTGTCATCTGCATACCTGAGGTTACTGATATTTCTCCCGGCAATCTTGCTATAGCTTTGCCCAAAAAATGAGTCACTTGAACCAAAGGACAGTCTACACAATGATTGACCGGATCTTCAAAAGTGTCAAAGTCACCGGAAACAAAGACTAAGGGGAAACGAAGGCATAATAGTAACAACTGCAATCAATGTAGAATCCTGAATTGGAAACAGAGCAACAGTGGGAAAACAGAGTAACCCCTAAATAAGGCCTCTGGATGACAGTATTCATCAGACTGTAGTTTAACGCATTGATCAGTGTTCATCTCCTGGTTTCAGTCATTACACTGTGGCTATGTGTGATGCTCACATTAGGGGAAGCTGGGTGATGGGTATATGGGAACTGTACTAATTTTGAGACTACTTAGTAAGTCTAAAGTATTTTAAAATTAACTGTTTTAAAAAGAAAACAAACTTATGGTCACCAATGGGTAGGGGGAAGAAGGATAAGTCGGGAGGTTGGGATTGACATGTACACACCACTGCATATAAAGCAGATACCTAGTAAGAACGTACTGTATAGCACAGGGAGCTCTACGCAAGACTCCGTAATGACATATATGGGGGAAGAATCTAGAAAAGAGTGGATATATGTATCTGTATAACTGACCCACTTTGATACACAACAGAAACTAGAACAACATTGTAAGTTAACTGTATTCCAATAAAAAATAATTTAAAAATAAAATTAAATATTTTAGAAATGGAAGAACAAAAATAAATGTGTGCTAAGTTGCACTGATTGGCTAGTCTGAAATCATGAAACCACAGGTCAGAATTCAAAGGCTCAACCCTCTGCTTCTTACTGCCTTGTCGAAATTCACTGTAGTAACAACAATATGAGTTAATATTTGCTGGCATTCAACTCTACCAGGAGCCATGCCAAACACTGACCACAAATGACTCATCTAATCATTATAAATTCCTCAGTCTGGTACCATTATTATTCCCATTTTACAGATGAGGAAACCAAGGCCTGGGGGACAAGAAGTAGCTTTGCAGGGTTCTCCCAGCTAGTAAGTGGCAGCACCAGACCTGGACCTCAGGTGGTGGGAACCTAGAGCCTGTCTGCTTAACCTCAGGGCTCTGCTGTCCTCATGACCAGTGGCCAGTCTTGAATCCAGGGGCTGGGAGACAGAAAGTGCTGTGGGAAAGCTGTCTGGCAAAAGCAGCTGGCATAAGAGGACACACCTGGAGTCTGGAAGGACAGGGAGAGAGCTGGGGACAGGGACACCAAAGTCAAGAAGAGCTGGGGTGGAGGTAAATTTGGAGACTGGAGGGAGTCCAGGGCTGCTGCCTGAAGGAACTTTCCAAGCGCCCCCAGGGCATTTCTCCTTCCAACTCAGAAGGTCCTGCCTCCTTCTCAGAAGGTGGAGGTAGGGGGCAGACTTGAGCAGCCTTTCTTTGGATCAATGGATTGCATAATCACACATTCTGGGTCAGCAAGGGGCTGAAGACTGAAGTTTCACTCCATCACATTTTTCTTTCATTCAGCGTTTTTCTCGTGAAATTAAAATAGAATTGATTTTCTCTTCCACTTTCCACTTCCCTAAACTAGGAATTAGGAAAGGGGGATAAAAAGAGTGGGCATATTGGAGATCTAAGCCTCAGTTCCAACTAGCAGAACAGCAGTTGTAAGATGTTATATTAGCCTCTATTATTATGGGAAGGTTTTGTGAAAGTCTATTTTTGCGATTATATCTCCTCCCTCCCACAAGAGATGAAAGCTTTTGTTTTTCTCCCTTTTCGGTTAAAACGATGATTTATTCTAATACTCTCTTCTGTTGGTCCCAGATGAAAAGCTCCTTTGCTAATCTTGCCCGTGTTGTATTTCCTCAGTAGTGGACACAGAGCAGGTGACACTGTTATTTATGGGACTGTGATTTCTGGTGAGACGTGTCATTCGGGAGCCCACACCCTCCTACTCTGTGGTGACCCCAGGCCCCCAGCTGGGTCCAGAATAGCACCTCAGGGCTAGAAGGAGATTTTTCATTTACAAACAGGAGAAACTAAGGCCAGAGGGGTTAAGAGGCACATCTAGGGTCACACAGCAGGTAGATCCTCTCTGAGGAAGCAGCTGTGGGATAACAAAACAGTTTGGGAGGGAATCAGAAAACCTGAGTGCAAACCCGATGCTTCCTCTTAACAGATGGTTGTCTGGAGCAGCCCAGCCCACCGGAAACAGAATGTGAGCCACATTTCTAATCTTATATTTCCTAAGAGCCATGTTAAAAAAATTAAGAAGATACAGGTGATATAAATTTTAATAATATATTTTACTTATTACCCTAACATAGCCAACGGTTATTATTTTAACACGTGATTAACCCACAATCATTAATGAAATATTTAATATTCTGTTTTCCTACTAGTTGAAACCCAGTTTATACTTCCTGCACATTTTGATTTGGACTAATCACAGATCACGTACTCAACAGTCAAGTGTCATGAGTAAAATTTCCCCATGAAATTTTAATTCAATACGTATGCTGTGTAGCTGTATATGGACTCTACACTTATCTGCATAGCTGTTTTGGTACAAGTATTGTGTATATGCACATGGCGGGGAGGAATTTTTTCATCACCCCCCACCCCATCACCCCTTTTGGGGGTGAAGCACCCTTGTTAAGAATGCATGGTGTGGAACAAGTAGGAACAGACCTGAGCTTTGGGCTTCTAGCTGTAAAATGAGGATTTCTGAGTGAAAAAAGTGAGGCAGGTTTGGTGGGAATGCATGGAGTAGTGTGGAGAGTGGCACTGATGCTGAAAACCAGACTGAGCTGGTGCTTTAATTCCTTGCTCCCTTCCATGCGGGAAGCGGTGCCCAGGAGTCAGGCTGCCTCCTCCAGGCAGCTCCAAGCTGTGTGCTCTCTGCCCAGGTCCTCTTCTCCTGCTGAGGGGACTCCACCAAGCTCAGAGGTGGATGCTGCCCTTCAGCCTGCAGGCAGCAGGACATTGTAGAGCATGATTTCAATGCTTTCCCTCCCTTACTGGACGCTGAATTGATGCTGAAGGGCAAGACAACACCCCTGAAGGACACCTGGCTCAGGCTCCTTCTCCCTCCCCGGGATGCTCACTGGTGAGGTGGTATCCAGGCTATCTCTGCAGAGACACCTGCCACACACCACCACCCCACCCTTGCAGTCTACTCTAGAACTGAGAGTTTGCTAAGTGTGGGCTTTGGTGGCTCTTTCCGTTTCTAAAAGACCATGCCTCTACAGATGAAGATACAAATCTGGTGCCCCAGCTCCCTGGAGACTCTGAGGCTTTCCCTTCACAGCAGCCAGTAGGCTCCATCTCTGCAAAGGAGTTCTAACTTGTCATCAACAACCATCTCTACCTAGTTCTTCCTTCTGTCCCACCTGAGTGATAGCTTCCCTAGAGGCAATGCCTGGGGAATCATCTAGAATGCCTCTGGATGCAGGGACCTCAGTCCCTCTTACTGACTCCGCTCCTCCTCTGATTCCATTGAGTCAGCATGGCACAGGTGAGTGGGGCTTATTGAAAGACAATGACTTGGTGTCCTCAGCTGGGATGGCAGAGTCAACAGTACATGGTGGACATCTGATCTGGCCTCCCAGAGCCCTGCCTCATTAGGTGTCCCTCTAGAGAAACATTAGGCTGCAGGCTGAAAGGGAAACTGGCTCTGGGATTCTTTATTTTGCCTCACAGTGAAGTCTAGGATTCTTGTGTTTCTTTATAGATACAGATCCGTCTACTCAAACCTCTGGTTTTCTGAATAGTCCCGTATGGATGTGAGAGACCATAAAGGCTGAGTGCCAAAGAATAGATATTTCTAAATTGTGGTGCTGAAGAAGACTCTTGAGAGTCCCTTGGACTGCAAGGATATCAAACCAGTCAATCCTAAAGGAAATCAACCCTGAATATTCATTGGAAGGACTTATGAAGCTCCAATACTTTGGCCACCTGATGTGAAGAGGAAAAGACTCTGATGCTGGGAAAGACAACGCAAAAGGAGAAGGGGGCAACAGCAGATGGGATGGTTAGACAGTATCACCAACTCGATGGACATGAATTTGAGTGGGGGCCACTGTGAGGCAAGAACAGCATCAGGTCAGGAATCGGGCCTTGAGACAGATCAGGGGGTGAGGACTGGTTCACTGGACTCACTGATGCTTTGTCTGCAAAGGTGAGTAATGACTGTTCTAACTCAAGCCAGAGATGCAGGGCCTATGGCTCCTCACCAATGCTCTGGGCCCTGGGAATGTGGGAGGACAGGCTGGTGCCTTGGTCCTACCCTCCCTGCCCTCTGAGATCATAAGAGGCTGTGGAGCCCAGCCCCTGGATCCTGCCTCCATGTCAGCTGCCTGATGCAAGAACCCCCAGCAGACTGCCTGCCAGGGCCCCAGCTGGGTGAGTCAGGGGACAACAGGGAATGGGAACTAGAGTAGGAAACAAGAACACAAACCCAGGGTGTTGAGGAGGAATCTAGGAAGATGACCACTGCTCACCAGGCACGGCCAGCCCTGAGCTGAACCTCGAGAATGTGGAGCTGACTTAAAGATGTCCAAGGTTATTACAAGCAGTGCTCTCTGAAGGCACTGAGCCCAAAGCTTTGGCAGGTGTAGTCTTTAGTTTTAGCCTCCATGGAGCCTGAAAGGTTGAGACCCACTGCTCTTTAAGTAGAGGGGTGAGGGCTTGTGACCTGGTGGTGCTTCAGTGACAAGGCATCCTGCTAGGCTAATATTTAAGCAGCACAGACTCTTCACAAGGTCCACTCCTGGCATCCCATTAAGATGCAGAGCCCACAAATCCTTCAAATGTAAAGAAGCAACTTAGAGACACTCCCTGCAGCATGTACAAGGTATGCTACTACAAGGCACGGTATTTCCTGTGGGAGGTGGAAACAATCGCCCCATTGATTCAGATGAAGGCTTCTTCATTTAAATATATTGAAGTTTGCATGGAAGACGTTTGCTAAAGTAACAGCAATTGAAATATTCTTTGAAGTGCTCTGAATATAAACAAGGAAACACTCCCAGGGAGACTTGTTTGGTCTAGCTTCTCCTCTTATCACCGTATTGCTGAGTTCATTGTAGGCTCCAGTGGGCTGACGGAATGGCTTCTCCATACTGGTTTGGGATGCCTAACCAGTGTTGGGGTGGGGGAGTCCTCCACCAGTTACTGCCTCACTGGGTCTGCTCTTTCCTTCAGTGACAAACAATCGAGGGACTCAGATTTTGCCTCCAAAGAAAGAGTTAGGAACCATACGAATGCTCCAGTAACACATGGGACCCTTATGCGGGGAGGGGTACACCACCTGTCTTTAGGTCTGGGTACCTGTGAAGAATTTTATAGTGTCCCTATTAAAAATCAAAGACATCATTTTGCCGACAAAGGTCTGTACAGTCAAAGCTATGGTTTTTCCAGTAGTTATGTACAGATGTGAGAGTTGGACCCATAAAGAAGGCTGAGTGCCAAAGAACTGATGTTTTCAAACTGTGGTGCTAGAGAAGACTCTTAAGCGTCCCTTGGACTGCAAGGAGAGCTAATCAGTCAATCCTAAAGGAAATCAACCCTGAGTATTCATTGGAAGGACTGATGCTGAAGCTCCAATACTTTGGCCACCTGATGCGAAGAGCTGACTCATTGCAAAACGACCCTGATGTTGGGAAAGACTGAGGACAAGAGGAAAAGGCAGCGACAGAGGCAGAGGATGACATGGTTGGATGGCTCATGACTCAACAGACATGAAACTGAGCAAACAGCTCATGACTCAATCGACATGAATCTGAGCAAACTCTGGGAGATAGTAGGGGACAAAGGAGCCTGATGTGAGGTAGTGCTGGGGGTTACAAAGAGTAGGACACGACATAGTGACTGAACAACAGCAACAAAAAGCCCTCTCCATCCTTCGCCTGTGGGATAAAAGCTAATTCCCCATTGCCTGAACCACCATCGCCATTTCTGAGTCAGTGGAGTCCACGTGTCACAGACACATCTGTCACCCTGCCTTCAGTTGCTCGGAGGACAGAGACTGTGCTGAGCCAAAAGAGTGGAGTGGAGCGGAAAGGCACGGAGGTGGTGGGGACCAGAGTGAGTCCCACTGCAGGCTGTGGAAATACACTCTCTGGAGTAGGTGGCAGGGAAGCCAACAGCCAAGCAAGAGAGAAGCCAGTGTGCAGAAAGAAGGATGGGGACAGACAGAGCAAAGGAAGCAGGAAGCAAAGATGATGGAGAACAGAAGGAATGAGAGAAAGCTGGGTGTCTGACTCTCCAATGTCACGTCCAGGACACCAAACCATTTCTCGTCTACTGCCCAGGGTTGTCTGTAAAGCCCATCTGAACTCTTTTGATGACTTTGGTTCCTTAAAAGTATATCTCCCTGATGACAAGAGCTCATCTAAATAATCAGTTCATTTAGATCTTCCATCCTTACCCTGCTCTTTCCTCAGTGAACGGCCCAAAGATATTGGCTCCCGTATCTCAGCAGCTGCTTCTGTGACCCCTCCTCAATCAGAGTCCATGGCCCATTCTTCCCCATCCCAAGTCCCACCCCCCACCTGCTATGAGCCATGGATTCACGCAAAGTGCAGACTCCAAAACCATATCAATGCGAGGGGGCAACCTGTGTTCTCCAAGTCGGCACAGCCGGTCCGGGGAAGCAAAACTGAATGGTGGTGCCTTCACTTAGCTGTTGTGTAATCGCGGGGGGGGAAACTGCCCAAGAAGCAGCCAGTAAGGGCATCTCTGACTTGTCAGAGTTCTCAGGCAGCAGCTCCGGAGAAGGGCCAGGGGCAGGGCTGACACCTGTGCCAGGTGTCAGGTGAGCCCCATGTACACACAGACATGCCAGACTTCCCTGCCTGACCAGGTCCACGGCAGAGGACTGGGCATTCCCTCACAGGGTGGGGTTTCTCCTGCTATTCCCCAAAACCACGCTGGCAGGAGTCAGCTTCCAGTGGTGGTTAAGAAGGCGGGCTCTGCCACTCACTAGCTGTGAAACTCTGGACAAGTTGCTTAGCTTCTTGGAACCTCAATTTCCTCATCTGTTAAATGGGGATAATGAAGCATCTACCTCATAGATCTGATTGAGGAAATCACCAAGACAGTACTGTAAAGCGCTTTGAACAGTGTCTGGGACAGAGTAAGCACTCATTAAAGGCATCCCCTAAAATTATGTGAAAATTGTTAAAGTCCATCAGTGGTGTTGCACTGCTCTTAGTTGGACATTTCAAACGTACACATACAGAGCTTTTTCTTTGTCTCTTTTGTGAATTGTTCTATTGTTAGGCTTAAAACATTTTCTTGGTGACTTAGGGTCTAAGCACTGATGACTCAGTCTTACGCTTCACGTGGCTTCTTCTACCACCTTTGCACTATAGTAAGTCCCCTACTACAGATGAACGAGTTCTGTTTGGAGAGTGTGTTCATAAGCCCAATTTTTTCAGAAGTCCAAAAAGTTACTCTAGGTACCCAACTAACACAATCGGCTATATAGTACTGTAATAGGTATACAATACTTGTCACAAAAAAATTCTGAAAGAGATGGGAATACCAGACCACCTGACCTGCTTCTTGAGAAACTTATATGCAGGTCAGGAAGCAACAGTTAGAACTGGACATGGAAGGGAAAGTCGCTCAGTCGTGTCCAACTCTTTGCAACCCCATGGACTGTAGCCTACCAGGCTTCTCAGTTCATGGGGTTTTCCAGGCAAGAATACTGGAGTGGGTTGCCATTTCCTTCTCCAGGGGATCTTCCCAACCCAGGGATTGAACACGGGTCTCCCGCATTGTAGGCAGACGCTTTACCCACTGAGCCACCAGGGAAGCCCCGGACATGGAACAGACTGGTTTCAAATAGGAAAGGAGTACGCCAAGGCTGTATATTGCCACCCTGCTTATTTAACTTATATGCAGAGTACATCATGAGAAACGCTGGACTGAAAGAAACACAAGCTGGAATCAAGAGTGCAGGGAGAAATATCAATAACCTCAGATATACAGATGACACCACCCTTATGGCAGAAAGTGAAGAGGAACTAAAAAGCCTCTTGATGAAAGTGAAAGTGGAGAGTGAAAAAGTTGGTTTAAAGCTCAACATTCAGAAAACGATGATCATGGCATCTGGTCCCATCACTTCATGGGAAATAGATGGGGAAACAGTGGAAGCAGTGTCAGACTTTATTTTGGGGGCTCCAAAATCACTGCAGATGGTGACTGCAGCCAGAAAATTAAAAGACGCTTACTCCTTGGAAGGAAAGTTATGACCAATCTAGACAGCATATGCAAAAGCAGAGACATTACTTTGCCAACAAAGGTCCGTCTAGTCAAGGTTATAGTTTTTCCAGTGGTCACATATAGATGTGAGAGTTGGACTGTGAAGAAAGCTGAGCGCCGTAGCATTGATGCTTTTGAATTGTGGTATTGGAGAAGACTCTTGAGAGTCCCCTGGACTGCAGGGAGATCCGACCAGTCCATTCTAAAGGAGATCAGCTCTGGGTGTTCTTTGGAAGGACTGATGCTAAAGCTGAAACTCCAATACTTTGGCCACCTCATGCGAAGAGTTGACTCATTGGAAAAGCCTCTGATGCTGGGAGGGATTGGGGGCAGGAGGAGAAGGGGATGACCGAGGATGAGATGGCTGGATGGCATCACCGACTCGATGGACATGAGTTTGATTAAACTCAGGGAGTTGGTGATGGACAGGGAGGACTGGCATGCTGCAATTCATGGGATCGCAAAGAGTCAGACACGACTGAGCAACTGAACCGAACTGAAAAAATAGGAAAACACAGAAAGTAAACACTTTGAATCTTACACTACAGTACCTTGAAAAGTGGAGTACTACAGTGCAACAGCTGGCAAACAGGGGCTGGCGTGCACATTTGCATCTTTGAAAGTTTCCAACTTGAAGGTCATATGTAGAGGACTTACTGTACAACCTAAACATCTATAGCCAGGCTACCACGTGCAGAGAGCACACTAAGAAAAAGCAACTGACACTCTACTTCAAATCCTCCCCTAAAGCTGGAAGCAAATCCTCGAAGCCCATCTTACATATGCAGCCTCACGTTTATTAGCCTGATTAATGCCCGCCACTCCAACCAGACTCTAGGTAATAAGCAAACAGGGATCATATGTGCTGCACCTGCGACAGTGGAAATAGCACATGGGCACAGAATAGACCCTCGAGAAACAGACAGTGAATTTAAAGCCTCAGTTTTCTGTGCCCAGCTTTCTACCAGCCCCAAACTGCCAGGCCCAGTTCTTGAAATTCTAGCCTCGCTGCTGGTTGGAGAGAAAGCACACTGACTCATAAGTTCCAGAGTCAGTCCTTTCATCAAGGGAGGTGTTGACAGTTGTGTGCAGATGAGTTGCTGGGTTTGAGTCTTCCAAACCCTGCCTGGGTGAACCAGAAGGCAAGACCGTGATCACCCTGGAAGGATCAGATGGGGTGGTCAAGCTGAGGTTCCAAGTAAGTGTCTAGAATGTGGCCAGGGCACAAGCATTTCTGGTAAGCCTGCATACTCCTGGGATCATGATGCAGTCTGTCTTCAGGCTTTTGGAGGAAGAGATACAGATAGTCGAGACCTGGGACCAGGAGGCTCCAAACTTCCTTTACTTCCCTATGAACCCAAAATGGAACGAAGGAGTGAGCCCAACCTTCAAAGATGAGAAGCTGCCCTCGGATCTTGGCTGTGTTCCCAACTGAAGAGGGGTAAACAAAGACAGATCAGCAAGAGATTTGGGCAGGAAACAGGAATTCTGGACTGCAGAGAAACAGGAAGTCAGGAATTCTGCTAAGAAGAAGAGAGGCTCTGCTCAATTTTGATAAAAGGCCCTTCATTCAATTTAGAGTACACCAAATCCGAATATTTAAAAAAAACCCTGAAATCTATGTGAAAGCAATTTGTGTCCATTGATGAATGAATGGATAAGCAAAATGTGGTCTATACACAGAATGGATCATAATTCAGCTGTAAAAAGGAAGGAATTTCTGACATATGGTATAACGTGGATGAATTTTGAGGACATTATGCTTTCTTGGCCCGTCACAAAAGACAAATACTGTATGAAATCACTTACGTGAGGTCCCTAGAGCAGTCAAATTCATAGACACAGGAAGAAGAAAGGCAGTGCCAGGGGGTGATGGGGCATGGAGAGTTATCATTTAACAGGTACAGAGTTTCAGTTTCCCAAGATGAGAAGCGTTCCGGAGACGGATGATGGTGATGGTTGCACAACACTGGAAATGTATTCAACCAACTAACTGTACGTGTAAAAATGGTTAAGACAGTACGGTACATTTTGTTATGTGTATTTTACCACACAAAAAGAAAACTGGAAAAACAAAACACTGAATCTTCAGACAAGTTCTGGTAAGAGAAAACATCCGTGATCCCAGCCAAGGCAGAAAACATTGCTCTGAGCACCTACTGGGTACCTGATGCTTTGCTAGACTCCCAGGTACACACTGTAGTATTTAATTTTCAGAGGAACACTATGAGATAAGTATTACTTGTTTAACTCACTGCTGAGGAGACAGACTCAGAGAAGGTGAGTGACTTCGTCTAGGTCACAGAGCTAGTGATACGCCACCCGGCAGGGCTCTGGCTCCTGCCCAAAGAGCAGGTGACGGCAGGCTTGTCCTCTCTGCTGTGCCAATGCTTCAAACATTGGCCAGAGGCAGCAGCCTCTGATGTGAATGAACCTGCTGATGCCAATAGTAATCTGCCAGAGCTATAACAGAAATTATGGACATATGTACAGAGCTTTGTCATTTGCAAAGTAGAGATCACACTTGACCCTGACCACGGCTCCGGGCGGCCAGCAGAATGGGTGCGACACCATGGGACAATGTCAGGAGGTGAAAACCATGGGTGTGTCACCACTAGGGCGTGAGAGATCACACGGACACCATCTGACTCCAAGTTCAGTGCTCACGGCACCGCTCTATACCTTTCCTGAAACCTGTGACATATGGAACTGCAGGCCAAGGAAGACAGCAGGGCCACCTCACAACATGAGTCATTCAGGACCCAGGAGGACTCTGAGCTGAGGACAGAGGGCACCTTAGGGGTGGTAGGGAAGGACTAGGGCTCCAGTTTGGAGAGCTGCTCTTGCACAGAGCTTGGCAGTGGGGTTGGGAGTGGGGTGTAAGGAGACAAGTAACAATGCAGGGAGTAGAACTGAAAGCTATTGCGAGTCTGCACATGAGAGTAAGCACCTCCTTAATTCTGTGCTCTGGGGACCTCACTTGCTCACCCGAGTTCATCACATTTGAAGGAGAATGTGACGATCTCACGGAGTATGCGACCTCTGTCCTGCCCTGGGGAAACCCTGCAGTTGCCCTCAGTACAGAGCACCCTGTACTAAGGGAAAGCCTGCCCCTTCTGTCTCATTCACAGCACCAATTTATTTTCCCATAAACCTTCCAGAGGCTGGGTCTGCTGTGCCTTGAGATTCAAGGAGAAGGTTGGATATAATCTGTGGACAAGGAGAAATCACCCTCAATTAACTAGTCACATGTAAAATAAATGAAATCATAAGCTAATTAGAAGTAAATAAAGGTGGCTAGTTATTTGATCTCTGGTCTGGACTTTTAAAATATGCACATAAGTGTTAAAAATGTACCTTAAAAAAGAGAGATAGAGTTTAAAATAATGTTTAAAAAAAAAGAAATAGAGTTTAAAATCATGTTTTAATCTCTGAAGTAGATTTTAGTCAATACTATTGGAAAAGAAATAACAAAATGGGAACTATATAAATAGATATGGGAGAGAAAATCAATATCCTTAATATAGAAAAAGTTCCTATAGATCAATAAAAGGATGAACATGTGAACAGGAAACAAATAATAAATGACATGAACTGGAAATTCACAAAGGTATGTATCAATGGGGAGATGAGAGTCAATTTCACTAGAAATCAAAAGTACAAGTAAATATACATTATCTAGGTTTCTAAGTTGTAAGGAGAATTTAAAATGATAATAGAGAGTTTTGGTAGAGTGAGAGTTAATAGGCAGCTTTGTACATTGCTGGTGGGTTGATCTCACAGCTGGTGCCTTCCTTCAAGAAGACAGTAAAACCAGAGGCTGACAGAGAGCAGGACTGTAACAAACCAAATCAATAACCAAGCCAAATCTACAGACCAGCATTACATATATATATATATATATGTATGTATATATATATACACACACACACACACATATATATGTATATACATGTATATATATTGTATATGTGTATATACATGTATATATATTGTATATGTGTATATACATATAGATATGTATATATATACACATATATATGTCTATATATATATTTGAATAATATACTACAACCAAGAAGAACCTATTCCAGACATTCAATAAATAATACTATCAAGATTCTCCTAAAGTCATTATCTTTTCCATAGGTTGAAGTTCTTCCTTAAAGATGTCGTGTATTTGATAAAATTCAATATCAATTTACATAGAAATAGCAATACATTTATAATCTAGGAAAGAAAGAAGGCTTTCCTAATGCAAAGGAAAAATCATGTATTATATGCACAGTCCTTTACTGTGTACCCACCATGTGCCAGCAGCTACAGCAGGAGCAAGACAAAGTGCCTGCTCACATGGAGGTTACTTTCCAGTGAAGGAGACAGACAGTAACCAAGGAAACAGAGGAGTAGAAACATTTTTTTTAAAGTAAGTGATAGATGCTAAAAAGGAAATCAGGATAAGGGTTTAGAGGGATGAATAGTCAACTTCACATTTGGTGAAGGAGTCAGGCCGGTCCCAAGAAAGTCAGATCCATGGAAGGCGGGATGGTGGCTACTCAGATCTCTATCCAACATGGCTCTCAAAATGCAAGCACTCAGAATTAAATAAACAATCAAACAACAGCAGCAACAAATAAAGCAGCAAGGGAGCGTGTAAAGACGGCAAAATATTTTGAAGGAGAAAGAGTGAACGCTATACAAATTAAAGTCGTTTCAGAATCTAGATACTGGCATTTGCCAACAGCAAACTACCACAATAGATGGGAAGAACTGCATCGCCCATTCGACTAGAACACTGTGAGGAACGGGGCTGAAAAGACAGGAGACTGTGGGATGGGAGAGCAAACCATTCTTCAGGGAACAAACAGCAACCCCAAGTTCCAAGAGCAGACAGAGAGACATTTTAAAGTTGATTTCATGCAAAACTATCTCCGAAATGTCATCAGGAAAGAATCTTCTGCACGCTGACTAACCCTTAAGAGCCTCGTGTCAATGAATATTCTTCACCCAGGAGAACTTCTCTGGAAAATGTATTCTCTCCAGGCCACAGCTGGTTGCACATTGTGACAATGATCAATGGCTCCATTAGGTAGATTTGTTTTTTGTTCTGCAGCGTCCACCAGACAGTCCCGCTGCCTGTCTGGAACAGACATGCCTGAGTGCTCCTGGGCACAAACCTGGTGGCCTTTCTGGGGGAAATTCACAAGGAACCCTATCCCTCTCCCCACTCTTTCACTAGCTCCTTCTTAAAGGCAAGTCTCAGGAGGTACCAGGGTAAGGAGCCCAGCTCTGGTGTTGGACATGTGTGTGTGCTCGGCCACTCAGTCATGCCCACTTCTTTGAGATCCCATGGCTTGTAGCCTGCCAGGATCCTCTGTCCATGGAATTCTTCAGGCAAGAATACTGGAGTGGGTTGCCATGCCCTCCTCCAGGAGATCTTTACAACCCAGGGATCAAACCCATGTCTCCTGTGTCTCGTGCAGTGGCAGGCCAAATCTTTACCACTGAGCCACTTGGGAAGCCCTTGGTGTTAGATGTTGGCATTGCTTATGACACAAAACAAGAGTAGCTTCAGAGCAGACTGAGGCAAAGAATTCCAAACAGAAAGAACAGCCTGAGGAAAGATCCCGGGTCACAAAAGCCAGGGAGTTTGAAGGATGCTGAGAAATTCTGTGCAGTGGAGGATATGGCAGGGCCAATGAGGTAGCGTGGTGAGTTGGGGTTAAACAGTAAAGGGCTTTAGAAGGCAAGATAAGGGGTTCAGGCTTTAGGGCAGAAGCAGTGGGCAACCAGCTTGGGAATTAAACTAGACAGTGACGTTATCGTATTTTCCTTTCTAAGAGAAAGAACACAGCAGTGATAGTTTGAATCCCTGTAAAGAGAAGATACCGAGCAAGGAAGAAGCGAGGCTGTCAGCTGCTTGTCTCTGAGCTGGGTTTGTAATTACCGCTCTCCTCTGATACTGTGAATGAATGCCACTCTTACCACTGTGTTTCCTTCTCAACAAAGCACACATTTCACTGTGCACAAGGCCATGGAGACAGAGCTTCCAAGGGCACTGATGGTAAACATTCCTCGCCTGTGCTTAACAGTGATGAGTGACAGCCGTGGGCACAGGGCGGAGCCACACCTGGAGGAGAAGGGCAAGAAGACCTCTCCGTGAGCTCAGGGCTCCTGGTACACTGCGGCTCTGGATGAGCTACGGCCAGAAATCCTCAGGGATTGGAATTCAAGTCCAGTGTTCCCAGGGGGAAGAGATGCTCCAGCCATGGTTCCCCTGGGTAGGTGCTGGTCTACTGTCCCCTATTATACTTCTCACTGCACACGCCTGTGTGCATGCACACACACACACACATCACCTCCACCAGCTTATCTAAAATACCAACAAATATTCTTCCACAAGTTCATGTACCAAGGCTACAAATTCAGATTCACCTCTGATACCTGTCTGGCGGCTCCACATGCCCTCCTGCAGACCCTTGCCTCTCACCTCTTTCTCTTGGCCCCCACAGAAAGGAAGTTGCCACTCTAGCTTGCTGTTCACACTCTTGGCTCTCAACCACTTGCCCAACCCAAGAGGGAAGAGCACCGCTTGCCTTATTTCCTGTGGGTTGTAAGGATTAAGTGTCACCACGGATTTGTGGGCACCTGAAGTACTTAATAAGCTTAACAAGCAGCCAGTCCAGCCTCTGCTCCAGCAGGCCCAGGTGTTCCACAGGCCGTTCCTACAGAGAGGTTCTCTAAATGCCAACAGGTCTCAGCTGCAAGTCCTTGGTATCCACTTGAAAGGCCACCAGATTTGAAATAAATGACCCAGGGTAACATCCTGGGCTGTACCTTGTCTGTCTTGTGACTACACGAGACACAGTTCCCCATCTGTATGCAATGCCTCTGGAAGGCCTGGAGGAGATCTAGAACCAGGGCAATAAATACTGGGGGCTTTGGGGGGAAGGTAGGGGGAGAAGTAGAGGAGCAAGAAAGCAGGAATTGGGAGCAATAAATGCAATTATTTTTGATAAGAATACTGGCAGGACCAGCAGTGCAAATCCTGCGGGGCACCGGTACAGAAGCAGAAGCAAGCTAGCGTCACCATTGCTAACAGTCCAAAGTAGGCCCGGGGCCTCCTACCAGCAAGAGAGTGTCAGCAGCAGAGTGAAGGCAGCACAGGAGGACAGACACGGTATATCTCACCACTCACTCACGAATCGAGGCTGGAGGCTGGAGTCAAACCGCCTGGATTTAAATGTTAACAGTGACTCTTCCACTCCTTAGCTGTGTGACTTAGGAAAGTTGCTTAATGTTTTTGTGCCTCGGGGGTTTTTTTTTTTCTAAGCTGGTTGTGGGGTTTAAATTTGTATATACAAAGGAGAGGTCAAGGTGAAGGAAAAGGGACCAAGCTCTTAGAAACAGGACATGAATTATTCCATAGCCAAAGAAGTCTGCTTTACCAGCTGGGCAGTGCCCTGCTGTACCACACCAGCAGGAATTCGATCTACAGGAATCTCTTATTTTTGGCCTTGGCAGTTTGCCCGATGGAGTCTTAAGAGCTGGGAGACCTCATCAGGGAATCTGGGGGCTATAGTCACAGCCCAGGTTCAGTGCCTTGTTCCTTGTCTGAACAGAAGAGATGGGAAGGAAAAGTCTTTGAAGTATTAGCCAAAGTCCTTTTGGTCTTCTGCACCTTACCCTTTTTTGTTCTCCTATTCAAGAAAGATAATCAACACTATATTTGTCAACTCCCTCAAAGGCAGGTAAGAAAAAAAAACTATATAATCATTAAAGATTTTTCTTTTTGGGAAGCTGGAGGAAGGGATCAGCCCCTGGCCCTTAGTTCTCCAAATGCTTTACTCGTGGCAGGGGAAACTGGGCCATACAAAGAACGGAATACCCCTATTCAGATTTTCCTGCCATGAGCTGAGCGTAGGAGAAATCAAATGGAGGACATTTTTCAGTAGAGTTGACAACTGATGAAATAAAAGTGTGTGCTACAAAGTTTCAGGTAAGCAGAGCACAGGGCAAAGAAAGTGATCCAAAGGGGAGGGACCTTGGCTGTCTGGTTCTGTTACCTAGAACAGAAGGAGGTAGAGAGTAGGAATGAGAAACTTAGCTAGTGAATATCTTAGGGGTCTGGGATTCTTTTCTCAACCCTGCTGCCAATTTACCGTACGACTCTGAGAAGATCACTCTTCTTGGCTTCCACTCCTTCACATGGCATTGAAGATTCCTTCAAGCCCTGGTATTTTATCTCTGGGTTCCCTAATTTACTTTTTATTTTCAATCTGATATTCTCTTGATGATTGACTATTCACCGATTTTCTGACTTCCCACTAGGCTGACGCTCCATGTGATAACATGACTTGCCATCTTGCTCAGCCGCATCCTCCCCACACGTAGCAATAAGCCTGTGGTATAATATCACTCAGTGGATATCTGTCAAATGAAGGTAGGATTGGGTGGGTTCTATTTTCTCAAGAACACAGGAGGCAGGACTTCCCCTGATGGTCCAGTGGCTAAGACTCTGTGCTTTCAATGCAGGGGCCCAGGTTCAACCCCTGGTCAGGGAACTTGACCCCACACGCAACAATTAAGACCTGGAACCACCAAATTAATAAACATTAAAGAAAAAATATAGCAGGAGGCATCCCAGTATAATGATTAAGTTATAGGCTCAAGCTTCAGGCTTGAATATCAATCACACAACTTACTGGCTCTAGGACCCTCTGCAAATTGATTAACTCACTGAGACCTGGTTTCATCATCTGTACAATGGGGATACGAATGATATTCACTTCACAGGACTGTGAAAAGATGACAGAATTCACACGAAACTCTTAGACTAGTCCTCACGTGTCAAAAGCACTCACTACCCACCAGCCATTGTAATAAGACTGTCACTGCTTAATAATTAAGTAGGAAATGTAGAGGAAAAAGAAATTCCTTGTGAAGTCCAGACATGAGTTGACAGATGTGATATTAAGTCAACTTGCTCCATCAAGCCTCTGTGATGGCCACTCCACATTTTGAGCTTCTGCTATGCCATCCACACCTCCACTTTTCCATATGGAATCCCACATTTCATTTTTAACCTACAAAGCTTCTGCCGCTGATCTGTAGGTTGTCAAGCCTCCCTGGTCTCGTGCCCACCATCTCCCCCTCACTCTTCTTGTTCTGGGAAAGTGTCTCTGGGCTTTGGCTTACTGTGGCCCTCCATCTGTAGGGGCCTTCCCACTTTCCTCCAATTGACTAATTCCTGGTCATTGTTCAAGACCCATGTAAGGCTCTTGTGTTGCAGAAGAGTTCCCTGAACCGCTAGGTTGGTAAAACACATGTTACCAAGTTCTGTTCCTTTCCCTGCAGCAATATAAAAAATCCCAACTATTTCAAGACAGAAGATGAAAACAAAGAACAACTGTATTCAATTCAGTTGACTCTGACACCCCAATTGCACATCTTGCGGGGAAACCTAGTACCACCAGACCCAGATCTGTGCACCCACAGCCATGCTTCCCAGATCCTCTCACTCTGCTGTTCCTGCAGCTGCCTGAGCCCAGGTAGGGTGCCCTGAGCTCACGCTCACTCACCACCTCTTTATGCATCTGAAGAGGAGTTAATACGCCGGGTATCTCTCTTCTTGACCCTTGCCCCGGCAGGGTGATTGGGAAAATGAAACAGACTGGCCAAGGCTTGATGGTCCTTATATTGTAATTTCAAGGTAATTTGAACTCTCTTCCTCTTGGGGATGGGTGGAAAAGCTAAAGTCTCCTCAAATCAGGGTATGGACTCAACAAAGAATCAAGGTGTCCCCCTGTCCCCGCTTTGCTCTAAAGCTTGTGTGAGATCAGCAGGAGAATCAACTTCACAGTTCTGTAAGGCTGATTGGAACGTGATTATGAAGTTAGCCAGAACATTCTGCCTGGGGCTTAAAAGGCCTGTTGCACCATACCCCCATCGAAGCCAAGGACTCCCTTGCTTCCTAAGGTTTAGTCCTTTGCTTCCCTGAGTTCCACTGCCCAATCCTGCCCAAGGCCTGGAGGGTCAGTCTGTGTGGTCAGAAGTCCTCTAAGAACTTAAGTCCAACTTCAGCAGAAAGGTTTGGGGCCGAATTGCTAACTGCAGTCTGATTAAGGGAGAGACTTCACCTTCAAGGTTGCCATCTGCTGGGTTCCTGCCTCAGGTACCCCTACCCTCTCCAGGTCCCTGCTCTAAATCACTCCAACCTCTCCCCCAGGTGACAAAGCTCTGCCCTCTAAGATGACTGACTCCCTGCACTGAGAGGCAACAAGGGACCACGCAGCAGAGCGTGATGATGTCGGGGGTAGCCTGACGATACTTGAGAAGCCGGGCCTTCCCTCCCTGGGCTCCTCGCTTCCCTGAGTATCAGGCCTTCCTGGGCTGGTTGGTCTCAGATGGTTCTCCTTCTTCTAAGGAAGGAGAAAGGTCTGTAAACTGAGGACAGGTACCTGGGGAACAGCCTTTGAGCATCACTTTTCCTCCTGGATATTGGACTCCAATAAGAAAAAGGAAGGTTGTTACTCAACAAGCTAGTCCCATGACAAGGCTGGCAAAGCAGAGCGTGAGCCTAGCTGGTCCCCAGGCTCCACACCTCTGACCACGCTCTATCTTGAATGTGTTTGCTTTCTGGTTTTCCCACTGAACTCTGAGCTTGTCTATTTCTCATTCATCTTGATATCACAGGTTATTCTGTGAGTTGGCTCATGGGAGCAGCTTTCAGATTCATTAGAGGATAACCCTTTGAAGTTACAATTGATATTAGGCAATGAAACGTTGAGAGGAAGTCACCTGTTATATCCAGGTAGAGGCTGTAAGAGCCAGAGCCCACTTTCCCTTCTGCTGACAGGATGGTCCCCGAACGCCTCTGCTCCATCATTTTGGGTCTCTGAGTAACTCTGCTCCCCAGCGGACCCATCATGGACCAGGCCGTGCAGGAGAGAGGTGACAAGCAGATGTTCTACTGTACAGTAAGGCTGAAAGATGCTAGATGTTTGCACTTTTGTGCTATGGGGTTTTTTTATTATTACAGCATAATCCAGCCTAACCTGACTAATAAATACTTCAGTGAGAGCAAGAGGAAAGGAGAAGTGGTGGAAGAGAAGGCAGGAAGGAAAGAGGAAGGGAGGAGGAAGTCAGTAGCTATGGAAGTCTTCACCTCTCTCTGGGTTTCAGTTTCCAACTTAGAAATCTGGAGACTAGAGCTAGTCATTACTGTGCTCCCTTCCACCTCCAATACTCAGAGAACCTGAGAAGAGTCAGACACAAAATCCATGCAGGATTCTATGTTCCCAAGTCTAATGTGTAGCAGCAATATTTATAGAGGAAGGCGGCAGAGAAATGAGGCAGGAAACAAAGCAATTGTAACTTTTTTGGTAATACATCCAAGCCATAAAGATTTCATTAGATTCTCTAATAGACTCCTAATGAAAAATAAGACCCTTTTCCCATTTTACCTACTTCCTGAACATTAGAATCAACTTGGCTTTTCCAAGCTTTGCACCCCATTTACATTAATTAGAAAGTTCCATATTAAAGGAAAGCTTTTAATGGGCTGTTATTGCAAATGATTTTACTGGCAAGCTGCATTGTGCTGTTTTAATAGCATATAAAAATGGCATCTTAGAGAGGAAACTTCGATAAAATTGAAGTTTTGATGGACTCTGGGCCTGAGTTGGCCTTTGCCTGGGGGCTGGGGTTCAGGGATATTTTCTGACTAGGAGAAGCAATTTTCTGTCTTTTGGACTGACGTGTGTTCTAAAGCATCAAAACGTTTCTGATTGCAGAGGTCCACATTGCTATCTGCACGAGTACACCATTGGTGGGCTACTTCTGGTCCCTTGGCAATATTTCTCATGGTCCTTTGGAAAAGGTAAAGCAACCCTGGGACTGCGATATAAGAAGTGGATTTCAGGAGGACAGATTGCCTGGTCCAGGTGGAGAGAGTCATGGGGGTGGGGGATGCCAGGTCTATCCAAGGAAAAGGAGGGATTCAGGAGCGACAAAGAATTGATGCTTTGTATTGTGGTGTTGGAGAAGACTCTTGAGAGTCCCTCAGACAGAAAGGAGATCCAACCAGTCAATTCTAAAGGAAATCAACCCTGAATATTCATTGGAAGGACTGATACTGAAGCTCCAATACATTGGCCACCTGATACAAAGAACTGACTCACTGGAAAAGACCCTGATTCTGGAAAAGATTGAAGGCGGGATGAGAAGGGGATGACAGAGGATGAGATGGTTGGATGGCATCACCAACTCAAAGGACATGAGTTTGAGTAAGCTCTGGGAGATGGTGAAGGACAGGGAAGCCTGGTGTACTGCAGTCCATAGGGTAGCAAAGAGTTGGACATGACTGAGCGACCGAACAACATCTAGGGGCAAAGGTGAGAGGACAAATGATGTTTCTAGAGCTTAGGAAGAAGTTGCAAATGGGGGATAAGGCGGAATAAATGATGTCACATATAATGGCAATCAAGTATATAAATAGTGGAGAGTGAAGGGACAAGGGGGCTACCATGGTGGGTAGAAGAGGAACCCGAGGGTATGGGTATGGCATTCAGATGAAATCCAACAGGAAAGTAACTACTGTTCCAGGTGTCTTGTCCTCATACCCACCTTGTGTAAATGGTCTCACCTACAGGTATTCTTGAAAATTTTCCTTGGCAGAGGCTTCCAGCTGCATATTGCTCATGGGATCCCTACCTATCCCTTTAGTATGAGAATAAACTGACTTAGGAGGAAGTGTGTATGAAGTTTAGGAGTCTGAGCACTGGAGTTATGTCCAGGTCCAAATCCCAACTCTCTGCTAAGGATAAACTCTGTGTATTGGGTCAAGTGAATTAAGGTCCCTGAACTTCAGTTTCCTTGGTGGAAAATGTATCTGTCTGTAGGTAGTTGGGAGGACTAGGCAAGATCATGCACGTGGAGAGTGAAATGCAATCTGCAGTGTCTAAGATGCACTCAATCCATGTGAATGATTATAAGTATAATTAAAGCTGTGTGGTTTAAAATACTAGCAATTTGGATAGAGCACAGGATATCTGAAATGAGCTGTGTATTCTGGAAACCAAAGGAGCCCCAGTGGAGAAAAGGAACAGGGTATCTCCAACCTGAGTGGCCCCTGAGTGATGCATTCAGCAGTGATTTTTCAAGGCTGCACACATTCTGGTTCCCTTAGTGCCTTGTCTGGGTGCTATAGTGGCTCAAGTGACTGTAAGCCCTGTAAGCTCATGCAGTTTTATTTTTGCCAGATGGGTAGAAGGATGTTCCTAAACTATTAGACAAAAACTAACCCTTTTGTTTGCACCACCCTGGTTGATGACCTTGAAGCAATGACTCACCAGGGAGCTCCTGGTGTATCTGAGAGGACAAGATAGTTAAGCAGTCGAGCTCAGGGGCTAAAGAGAAGCTAACCCATCTTACACCTTCGGTCCTGCAGTGTTTGGTATGTGGTAAGAACTCCATAATGTCAGCTACTGTTACAACTATTACAGAAAAATACTGGAATAAATGCAAACATATTTCATTTTATCCTCTGCTTGCCACAAAATCTTGTTTAGGACAAAAGCTCTCCATGCTGTCTGAATCCATCAAGCATTATGAGTTTAGTTCTAGACACAATAATCACAAGAGATCCCGATCAGGGAAATGAGATGAGGAATGTGGACATTATGTCACACCAGGAAGAATTAGAAGAATTCTTGAAGAAGAAGCAGTTTTGTCAGTGTGTGGTACTGGTTGCATTTTAATAATCAAATGGGATTATCTGTCTTCTTTCTAAGTAAGACCGATGGGTGGAGGCGGGTAGAGAGATATATAGGGCAATAAAGATGGAGGATGTATCCATCTGAGCTTGACACAAGCCACAGGGTCAAAATTAGGTTGCTGCCTTGAAATGCTGTGAGCTTCTATCGTGGTCGGGATCCAAGCTGAATGCAGATTCATTCATCACATGCTTATGGAACATGGACCCGGACAGGGTCAGTGATAACAGCCGGGAACACAAAGGTTAATCAGATACAAGTCTTGCTTTTTAGTAACTCATGCTCCAGTGAAGAAGACAGATCCGTAAACAAATGCTTAAACCAGTCAGGTGTGACACACATCAGAGGAGAAATGTGCACAAGGTTGTGTCAAACCAAAGAGGTGATGGAGTAGAGGAGGAGGCCGGTAGGAGGTCAAAAGATGCTATGGCAGGTGGCTTGTCCTGGGTGATGAATCAGTAATACTCTGAGGGGTAGGCAAGGATGGGAGAGGGCTGAATCTCTACCCAAGAAAACAAGATCTAAAATGGCATGAGGCTATGAAAGATCACGTATGGCTCTGTCAGAGATTGGCATAGTTAGAAAATAGGATGAAAGGTAGTGCCTAAGAGAGATGAGACTGGAGAGGTGTGTCAGAATCCCATTTTGAAACTTCAACTAATCCCACTTTGGAGCCTAAGGGACCAATAAAAGGCAGCAATCAAGGGGAGATATGACTGTGGCTATAGTGTAACTAGCAAATCACTACAAGAGTCCAAACAATAAATTATGATGGGTTTAACTAAAACACGGAGGTAACACTGGGGGAATATGAGTCTATGGATTTGGAGAGTAAGGGAAGAACTTAGCATAGGCTAGTTCCCAGATTTCTGGGGGACTGAATCTTGGGGATGTCTCTTGAGAGGATATTATGTCATACTAGGAATAATTAGAAGAATTCTTGAAGAAGAAGAAATTTTGTTAGTGTGTGATACTGGCTGTATTTTCATAATCAAAGGGGATTATCTGTCTTCTGGACAACCTAAAGAAAACGAGGGACATTGCATTTACTGAACATCTTTGGATGCCAGACATTGCTATGATCTTCTATACCTTCATAACAGAACTGCAAGGTAAGAATTATTATCTTCATTACGCATGAGAAAGTTGAAGCTATGTTATGTGTTCAGGATCATAAAGGTGAAGCCAAATCGGGCCCAGAAGTGTCTGTTTCACACATCACACTTTTCTCATAAGATTTCCCTAAGTTCCTTTTTCACTCAAGATTTCAGGATTCTAAGCACAAAGCTAATTCTTGTCTGTTCAAAATTGAAATAAGTCAAGTCTTGGTGAAAATAATCTGACTTTATACCCGGCCTGGTTATATACTCTTTCCACATTAAACATATTCATATAGAGTGTAAGCAGTACCTATAAATATCTTTCCAATAAAAGTGAGGCCATGTATTTCTGAGTGATAATCCTCTGCTCCGGGCAGTGATATAAACCAGCAGGCTGAAGGCCAAACAACTTTAGCTAGCCCAGAGATTCAATAAGTTAAAATACATTTTGGAAGAGAGCTTCAGGCCAGACCTGTTTTTTTCCTGAGTAATTATATGGGGATACCTGATTCAGCACAAGCAGGCTGGCTACAGAGTGTGAATTTCTGATTAAAGGGGCATCAGCAAATCATACAGGAGTCTGATCAAAATTTAAACTTGAAAATTAAAATTAAGAAAACAGAGTGTTTTGCTTTTATTATTTGGAAAAATCTGTTAACATTTTTTTAAAAAGTCTCACAAACATCTTCATTCTTCCTCCTGAAATGTCCCCCTCTCTCCAGATATTTCATCTGGAAACTTCCTAACTGAAGAAAAATTCTTAACTGAAGAAAATTTTGTCCCTAGGGAACATTTGGAAATTGTTTTTTCTATTGTTTAGTCACTAAGTCATGTCTGACTCTTTGAGACCCCACTGACTGTAGCCTACCAGGCTACTCTGTTCATGGGGTTTTCCAGGCAAGAATACTGGAGTGGGTTGCCTTTTCCTTCTCCAGGGGATCTTCTCAACCCAGGGATCAAATCCACATTTTCTGCATTGGCAGGAGGATTCTTTACCACTGAGCCAGCTGGGAAGCCCCACTTGGAAATGTCTGGAGCCATTTTTGGTTATCACAACTTGAGGAGCAGTGGAGGACATGTAGCAGATGGAGGTCAGGAGGGCTGCTAATATCCCACCATGCACAGGATAATCCCCACAACAAAGAATTATCCAGTCCAAAGCGTCAATTGTTCTGAGGTCAAAAAACCCTCTGTAGGCCCTTTCATGACTTTCAAACTAAATCAGACCCCCATGACAGGTATAGCAACTTATACCCTTGTTTCACAGCACTTATCCCATTTGCAGTGATCTATTCATTTGTGTCTAATGGCTTTCTCCCCTGCTTGACTGACAGCTCTAAGAGAGCTGGGAGAGCATTTGTTTACCTACTCATTGTATCCAGGCAGCTACTACGGTGGCACATAGTAGGGGATCAATAAAGGGTTGATGAATGAGCCAGTGCATAATGAAAGACAGAATGAAATTAATCAGTGGGTTGTGCCTCTGAAATTATCCACATCTCCACCACTTCATTTGGAAAAATTAATGGAAAATATAAATTGATTGATACTTTAATTAAAAATATAAACCAGGAATAATTTTTCACTCTGGTGCTGCAAATACATATGGTACTAAAATGAACCAAAATAAACACCTTGAGATAGTCAGCGTGTAAGTTGGCCCCCAATGGACTCTACCTCCAGGTAATCACACCCATGTGTGGTCCCCTCCCACCTCCAAGGCTGGGTCATAAAATATACTGTGATTTCTCTCTTTCCTGCATCATTTGCTCTCGTGGAATCTACCTGCCATGTGGTGAGAAGAGGTCCATGTGATTACCCTAACTGAGGTCTCTTTCTTAAACCAATGTGAGGGCATCATCTTGAAAACACATCCTCCAAGCCCCAGTAAGGCCTTCAGATGATCCAGCCCCTCTGACACCTAGATTGCAACAGCATGACCCCTGAGTCAGAACCACTCAGCCCAGGGACTCTCAAATTTCTAGCCTTCATCAACTGTGTCAGATAACAGATATTTGTTGCTTAACATGGGAAAAAGTTAACCAAAGGGATTAATTACCTCAAGGGCTGACCAGAAGTTGCCATGTAGGGGTAAGAAAAGTCATCCTTGAGTATGAAAACTGTTTTTAATTTAAAATTACTCTTGCATTGTAATTGACCCTGAGTAAACTACTGAGCTCTATTACATTTAAAGTAAGAATAATATCACTTTTAAGGATCACAATTACAAATAAATGGAAAAATATATAGTGGGGTGTCTTATGTATAAATGAAGAGGTATTTGGGTTTGGGACAAAGGAAAGAGAAGACGGTTACTATGAACTCTTTAAAAGAAAAACTGTCCTTTTGATTGAGTTCAGAGCTCCCTCAACCAGGGAGGAATGAAAAGTTTCTATTTAATATCCCTCAATTACACTTCACAGAGAGGGAAGAGGATACTTCTGTGCTGCAGCAGGAAGTGGAGAGGGGTGTGGTTTGAGCCTGAACACAAGTACAGAAGTCTTGAAGGCTGGAGCAGGACTATCTGAGCCTCCCAGACACAGACGTGGTCCCTAATGCTAGGGTGGCGAGAGGGTGAGCGCCGAGCTCTGTGGCTTCAGTGTCCCCAGGCCTGGTCAGTATACTGGTCACTGAGCTTGGTGAGCTGGAAGGGCGTTGCCAGCAATGGTTCCAGGGCACTGAGGACCCACCCAGATCTGAGGACTCAGATCTCAGAGACAACCCAGAGGGACCAGACCCCTTCTTGGACCTTCTTGTAGCCAGTGGGCTACCCTAAGGTTCTTTTACGATCCTACAGGATGGGAGGAGGGAAAGGAAACAATAAATGGATGTGGATGAGCTGCCAAGCCACACTGGTGGAAGTTGAGACGTTTCATTTGATTTCACTAAAGTATAATAAACCTGATATGCCTTGCCTCTGGGTATCACTGAGCAAGTCAAACATGTAGAAAACTAACTGAAACGCTCTGTCACTTAATGAAATGCCACTGGATTTCTTCTAGACGCTGAGCGTAAGCATCTTAATCACTGATGCTACAGTCTAGATGCTCCTCAATAGAAGAGCTTCATGGTCTGACGTCCTACATGTGTCAACAACGAATTGCCCCCGAGCTCCATAGGCTATGCTCTTCCTGTCCTAACGGAGATGGCCAGAGGGTGTATCACCACATTCTGCCCTGCCCTCCCCCACCTGCCTACCCTTCTCTTGCATCCCACTGGGTCTATCCCACTCTTAACACCTGATGCCACCTCTCTACCTTCATAGCTCATTTATCCCAGCAGGCTCTACGGTTTTTCTTCTATCTGGCTTCCATTTCAGCTAATTCTGACTGAGACAACCTTCCTTACACTCATTTGGTTCTAATGCAAGCGTTTCTTCCCCTACCTCTTCTCAGACCTTCAATGAAATGCCTTAGTTACCTCCCCTCTGTTCTAGCTATGAGTCCACTGAAGACCTAAAAGCTAAGAGGGCTGTTAGCACATATCAAGAAAAAGGGGGGAAATAAAATAATATTTTTTAAATAAGAAAACAGAGGTCGACATTTTTTTCTGGCAGAGGATGTTTACTAACCTTTCTTTGGAAGCTTTTTTAAAAAAATCCACTTGGTTAAAAATAATCTCGGCCCACACATTTACCTGAAAAAAATGAACCGTCACTTTATGGTGACCTACAGTCACTCGGCTTGGCATAGGAAGGAGAGAGATGCTACAGAGTCGAGGTAGGTTTGGTTTCTAGCAAAACAGCAACATAATCACAGTTGCTTAGCTCTCCTCATATGCCCAGAGAGTCAGGGCTTCACAACAGAAGGACAGCAAAAAGCCTGTTCAGGGCCTGGAAACTTGGAGAGAGCACCATCCACATGTAAGAAAGAACTCTGATGAACTTTCACGAGGTGGGATGTAGATGGCACTGGATCAAAAGGGACACAGGTGGAAAACTCGGTATAGTCAGCTCTGCTGGCACACTTATAATAAAAAACACAAACTTGTGTATTAGGGGGAAATTTGAACATCACATGAGTGTTTGATTCTGTGTCATTATGCATAAGAAAACACTAGGAGATGCAGAAAATGAATGAACCTGCATCTGAATGAACCCAATCAGGCAGGAATACACAAAATGCGCACACACCTCAAATGCCAGCTTGTGTCCTCAGTTCACGACAGGCCGCCAGCCACATCTGCTATTCCAACCTCCCTCTCATTTCATATGAGTTTCTCTTCCCCTGCCTTACCATTCACTCAAAAGCTGCAGCTCTTCCAAGGTAAAGCATCACGTATATAGCAGCGGTTGTATATTTCATAACCATTTCACACGTGCAAAACTACGCTCCTATTTTTACTAGGTTCCTTTGTTTTTTGTTTCTTTTTTGTGATTGATAAAAGTTTTTGAGTGTTATATCCCTCATCCCAATTTTCCATTAATCCACGTGGTTTTCACTGGGCAACTTGGCATAGCGCAGTGATAATTAGGAATATGTAAGTCACATTACACCAGTACTGACTGCATTCCCAAGTGCCAGGTTAGTAAAGGTGGGAAGATAAACAGAATCCCACTGGAAGAGTCAGGGAAGACTCCTGCAAACTGCAGAGTGCCCAGCAGGATAGGCCTGCTGTCAAACAATGGAGGGTCATTAAAAAAATAAACTATTCAAAGTTCAAATGAGTACAAGGCTGATATGAAATTTGACAATATGCCTTCAAAAACCATAAAGATACATATCTTCTAAACAGACAACACACTTATCTATGAGGTGTTATTTTTCCTCTCTACCTTCTCTTCCATTCTGGCAAACACTGGCTGGCTGGGTATCTGCCCTTCTCTGTAAGGCCATGAACTCAGCAAAGGGGACCCTATGCCCATTTCAGGGATAAATACTGAATAATCTGTTACTCTTGAAAACTATTTCCTTCACTAGTGGCTAGCTTATAGATGAGCATGGGACCAAGTTCTGTCCAATGAGATGTGAGGAGAGGTTTCCTATGAGCCTCTGGGAACATTTGCTCACTTATTAAAAGAACATTTGCTCACAGATATTGTCATATCCACATGTGATGTGTGAGATCATGGTGGCTATTTTCTGACCATGAGGATGATCTACCTTGGGGACAAAGCTGGCACACTGGAGTTGACAGAGCAGAAAATTCTGAGTCTGTAGTGATGGCTTTAAAGTGATGAAGAAGGCAAGTCCAAAGCTTAAGTTATCACAGGATGCCTTGTTATATAGGATGTAACACATTTCCATACTGTTTAAGTGACTTAACAGAAACTGTTTAAGTTTCTGTTACTTGCCACTGACAGTATCCTGCTTATTATCCTGTTTGTTTAGCAACACCATTTTCCAGAGAAAGAATGGAAAATACAAGCAAAAGTTGATATAAAAGGGAATTCACTGAACCATTACTTGTGGTAATGAGCAACAGAGAAACGAAATGTCCAAGTTGCAGAGACTGGCTAAATTAGGTTGAGTTCATTTTACAGAATCCTCTAAAATCATTAGAGTTAGGATGATAGGATGATATAAATAGTGACAGCAGAAATGTTAAAAATGTTCTTGTCTTTTTTCCCTCCATTTCACTCATCTACTCTGAGTCTGCTGAAAAGAAATGAGAAAAACACTGAATTGTGCTAACTAGTCTCATTATAACCCCTGTCCACTAACTTCAAGTGATCCCTTGGTATTTCCTGGAGATCCTTTAATATTTCTTATTCCAGTCACTTTCCCAGATTCTCAGACCATTTTTTGCTTTACAGAGCCTTATCAAACCACCAACACCTCTGCTCTCTCCTCCCTCTTAGCTAACAATCCTGCTCCCTACTTCACTGAGAAAATGGAAGTACCACTGCTCTAACCATGGCATAGGTCAACTTACCAGCCCATACTCTGCCTCCCCTCCCATTTGGAAGAATGGCCTCGCCCCTACCTAAGGCCAGCACCACAGGTGCATGAGACCCCTCTCACTTGCCAACAGTAAAGTTCACTCTAAGGACTGAGTTTTCCATTTTCACTGGATCATTTTCATCAGTTCTAGTATTGCTCCCGTCTTTAAAAATATATAGGACTCTCCCTTTTGAAGATTGCCTCTGGCTACTGGCTCAAGTCTCTGTACCCCTCTTCACTCATTTCATTCCATTTCTCTCCTGTTCTGCCAACAACCCCTCACAGTAAGGCTTCATTACCCTCCCTTCTATAGAAACCGCTCCTGTTAAGTCACCAGTGATCTCTACATGACTGAACCCAAAGGTCAATTCTCAGTCCTTCTCTTACATGAACTATAAACAGCCTTTCATCCACAGCATCAATCTCTCCTGGAATTCCTTTGTTCACTTGACTTCCTGGACTCTGACCTCTGTTGGACCTCTTACGTCATTGGCTGATCTTTCTCAGTCTCATTTAATTATTCTGCCTCCAACTTCCAGCAGATAGAATAGAGAGCTTCTGGGACTGAGCTTCAGGACAGCTGGATTTTGCAGCTCCTCTTGTTTCAGAGGCGTGAATTACATCTATAGACTGACACCCCAGTTAACATTTCCACTCTGCACTTTAACTCCAGACTGGTATACCCAACTGCCTACCTGAGGTCTTGCCCAAAATATCTAACATTACTCTGAAACTTCACATACCCTAAAATCTAAACCTAATCTTTTCCCCAAAATATGTTTTTTCTACTATCTTTCCCATCTCAGTTAACGGCAACTTCATCCTTCTCTTTAGCCAGTCCAAAATACTCTGGAGTGAGTCATCTTTGATCCCCCCCGCCCTGCTTTTTAATGTCTCACATCCTAAATCTGTTTCCAAATTCGACTGACTTTACCTTCAGAATAAACCTGGAATTCTTCCGGTTCTCCTCACTCCATTCTGCCTTTGTCTAGACACCCTCTTCTACTCGTATTACTGCGACTGCCTCCCGATCAGTATTTGTACGTCTACTGTAACTCTTCTTCACACTATTCTCAGCAAAGCAAAGTGGTCCTTTTAAAGCAAAACTCAAGTCTTGTCTTCCATTCTTTTCCTCAAACACTTATTCCAACCATAGATCTTATAATTCCTAGAATGCAGCAGCCACATTCCCTCATAAGACCCTATGCTGGAACAGTCTATCCTCCAGAGAGACATTTGTCTTTCATCACATCTCTGCTCAGATGCCACCACTGAAGCCATATTAAAATAAGTTCTTCCCACAAAGATACCCAGTACGCCATATTCTCTTTACCTACTTTATTTCTTCCATAGTTTTATCACCATTCAGCATGCTATACATTTAATTGCTTATTGATTATATGTCTCTCTCCCTTAGAATGTAAGCTCCACAGGAATCAAAATTCTGTCTATTTTTCAACTGCTAGTGTTGTGCCTAGGACAATCTTGGACCCGCAATGTGTATTTAAGTATTTATTGAATGAATGAAAATAATTATTCATTTAAACACAAAAAAGAAAAATTAAATATGGATGGCCCTGATTTTGTAAAAACAGTGTATATTAAAAGGTGATATTTGTTGAACACTGTCAACAGTTACTTTGTTGAGCATTTTTATCCCTCATCAAAATCACAACACTCCTAGAAAATAGATACTATTATCTCCACTTGATATATAAGGAAATTGAGGCTTGGAAAATGTAATTAATTTATTCTGTATTAAATAGCTAGAAAATAGCAAAGTATTAACAACAGGAAGTGATGCAGTTTTATCTGGTTTGAAGGTTGCATGTTCTGTGGTTCACTGCTTCAAGTTGTATATATGTGTGTGTTCCATGTCCCACTGCAAACTGTAAAAAAAGCTTTTGCATAAATGAAAGCACCATTCCTTAACAACAGGTAAATAGAAATAGCCATCAGACATGTATAAACCTAATTAACTTCTTGTTAGCAAAATGAAAGAATATTAAAACACTGAGAAATTCTTCTTTTCATATTATACTGGCAAAAAGAATTAAGCAATAATGCCCATAATATGCTAACAGACTGATCATTTATGTGTAGAAAGATTTATGTGCAAGGGTTTTCATCACAACATTGATTATAACAGTGAAAAAATATCCAGTAACAGAAGCTGGTTATATAAATTATGCACATCTTAATGATGGAGTATTATGAAGTCATTAAAATGATATAAAAGAGTATTTATGAGATATGAAAATGATGAGTGTATTATTATACGGAAAATGCAGGTTACAAAACAGGATGTACAGTGGAATTCCAATTGTGCATCAACAAGAACAAAAACACTTTGTCTATGTCTCCATTTGAATATTACACTTCTGGAATGATGTAAGTTTTAAAAATTACCTCTGCATGTAGAGATTATGTGTGACAATGTTCAAGTCAATGTTTATGTATTTTTATATAAAAACATAGTACCAAATCAGATCTCTATTGGTACCCTAACATATAGGTGGCTTAAGACACCAATTTATTATTTGCCGTAATACTTTGAGTTAGCAATCTAGATTTGTCGTGCTGGACTTGCTCAGGATCACTCAGGTGTCTGTCCGCTGTTAGTCATCTGAAGGCTTGGCTGGGCTGGAGCTTCCAAGACAGCCTCACCCACATGTCTGGCAGTTAGTGTTGACTATCGGTGAGGGCACCCTGGTTCTCATTTGATTTCTCACTCTCCAGAAGACTAATCTGGGCTCCTTCACAGAATGGTGGCCTCAGGGCCCAAGGAGGCGAGAATGAACATTTCACATCAAGACCTTTGAAGACCCAGATTCCAAACTGGCATGTAATTACTTCTACCACATCCTATCAGTCAAAGCAATCTACCAGTTTAAGGGGGTGGAGAAACTAGATCCCGCCTCTTGTTAGGAAGATTGGCAACGTCATTTTACAAAATGGCATGGGAGGGACTTCCCTGGTAGTCCAGTAAGTAAGACTCCATGTTTCCACTGCAGGGGGCACAGGTTCGATCCCTAGCTGGGGAAATAATATTCCACATGCCATGTGATGTGGCCCAGAAAAAAAAAAAATAAAATGGGGCATGGGCACAGGGAGCTATGATTCACTGAAAACCATTATTATAGCACTCTCAAGAAATCTAGCAGATTAGCTATAACAAATGATTTAATTTTCCCCCAACTTAATAGGTGTCTTCGGAAGCCTCTCTTAAACCCAATTTAGGTTCATTTTTAGATTTAGTTGTCTGGGATTTTCTAGGAAATGGTAAGGTGGGTCCCCCAGGACTTTGTTATGCGCAAAAGGCACAGTGGGATCATCACTGTAGCTTATTACAAGAGCAAAGATAGTTATAGAAATGATGTAATACCCAATGATCATGGGTTAGTGTCTGGGGAGGAGTTATTGTGAGTATGATACTGTGCTTTATATTCTGGCTGCCCCAGAGACTCCAGCCTAATTCCTAGGATATAAGGAGCAGGGGAGCAAAAGAGCTGCTTTAATTATTTTAAAAGTGGATTCCCAGGGTCTTGATAACACTGTGTATGGGTACTTGTAGCATCGCTGGGCTCAGTGTTCAGGTTATCAGTCATCCTTCGTTAGCAGGGATGGAAGAGCCTGACCACGTGGGCATCAGGTCATTTCAGTTCAGTCGCTCAGTCATGTCCGACTCTTTGCAACCCCATGAACTCCAGCACGCCAGGCCTCCCTGTTCATCACCAACTCCCGGAGTTCACTCAGACTCACGTCCATGAGTCCGTGATGCCATCCAGCCATCTCATCCTCGGTCGTCCCCTTCTCCTCCTTGTGAGCATCAGCAGTACTGATCTAGACACCATGATTAGTTCAATGTCAATGCCTTCCAAAAATACCCAGTGTCATCCTTTGGCAAGAGGACCCATGGTACCCGTTGAGGTCATCACCCACACAACTACAGCTCTGCCCTTGGGCTGTAATATGAGATGTTACTCCCAGTGCCAAATCAGAGGAGAAAAACTGAAGTGCTGTCCATGAAGTCTGATTAGCAGTTCACGCATAGCATCAGAATAACATGGGGTGGGGCAGAGGAAGCTTTAAAAATACATATATATTCCTGGAGCCCACTATGGATTTTTATTTTAATGGGATTGGTCTAAAGTTGAACCAATGCCTCTTTTAATGAAATTCTTTCCAGGCAATCCAAATGCTGAACCAGGTTTTAGAATGTCTGGACTAAACATGGATGTCCTGAGGGCTCAGGCTAGGTGGGGAACATTGAAGAGGGGTTTCTTTTTCCTGTGTCTTGGATATGCAACCAGATTGCTTTAAGACTGCTCCTGTGACCTGCCTGGGAGACATGGAATGTTTTTACTGACTCATTTTGCAGAAGTAATGCAACAATATGGGTTAAATATAATTCAGCAGGCTCCAGCTACCATTTACATCATTTTTCCATTGGAAAATGTGGTGTATTTTTCAAATATCTGCCTTATAAAATGACTTTGGCAATGTCACCTTTTGTAAATTGAAGATGCCCTGTAACTTGGTTGCCTTAGCAACAAATTGGATTGAACATTAACATCTGAATCCAGATGGTCATTCCAGGAAGACAGGAAATAGCCTCAGTCCACTTTGGAATACACCCATCAGTACTGTCCGCATCAACATCTGACACAGTCCTAAGATACATCAATTGTCTTTAACCCAAGTCAGAGCCATGCACATTTCTGAGGCTGGATTACATTTTTCTCTGTGTTAAAGAGACAGCAATGTGGAGTAAAAGTGACCACTGACTTTGGAGGCCAAACTCGGCTGGTGTCTGATTCAGAGCCATCATTGTTAGAATTAAATGGGGCTTTAATATGGCTTTTTCTTTCTTCCTCTAGGGAAGCTTGATTTTAGATGGGCACAGCTGATCAATACATTTTTACTGAGAACTCATCTCCTTGAGGCCCTGTGCCAGGTCTTAGGACTACAAGTACAGCTACTGCCATTTCTGCCTTCAAGGAGCTCAAGTCCAGAGATGACATGCCATTTAAATCACTGCTGCGTGTTCTAAGAAGAGGCAATGCAAAGGCATTCGTAAAACTAGGGGAGCCCAGAGGAGTCTAGATGAGGACACAACTAGCCTCTCTAAGAGGGTCATGAGAGATGTTCTCTAGAAGTCACGACCTGCTGGATAAGGAAGACTGTACAGTAGAGAGACGATGACGGAGCGTCTTTGCAAAGGCCAGAGCTGGCAGCTCAGGGTACACTCAGAGCACGATGCTTGAGGCCAGAAAGGGCGGGCCCTGCAAGTCACACTAAGAGCTTGCAGAATGGGAGCCACGGGAGGCAATTCCCTGCACATCTTAGCACGTTGTTAGTTAAGTGGAGGATGACTTCAAGTAAGGCAGCCAAACAGTGCAGGGCTACTGTACAGTGGGGCCGAGGGATCATCTGGAGTTTAGATGACGAACCTCCACTGAGGGAGCAGGTACCTGGTGGCCAGCTGGATGCAGGGGTGGAGGAAGAGGCTGCCAGTCCATGGTGCTCCCAGGATTCTGGCTTGTGGATAGTGCGTCTACTTTTTACACCAAGACAGAAATACAGGGGAGAGGCAATTTTGATAAATCAGATTTCAACTTGGAATAACTAAAAATGCTAAGATGGTTTTACAAAAAGCACCCAACTTTAACTTAGGAAAAAAACAAAACAAAGCATATAACTTCTATCAGGGTTGACATCTTAATGTACTGCTAGCCTAATATCTCAGAAGCTTACTGACTGAGTCTTTTCCCCCCCACTCCATCCCTCATCCCTTCTGAATATCCCCTGAAAAGACAACATACAAGGAAGGCTTTGCCAGATAAAGTCACCATTTAAATGTAAACCTTGGCTGAGGATGAGGGTGGGGGAGGCAGTAGGCAGCTAGGTAAGTAGATAGAGTGATAGTAATACTATTTATATCATATTCCGTAGTTTTCAATATACTGCTACACAATCCAACTCACTGTAATAACAAGCCAGTAGAGAAAATACAGAGCTTCCCTGGTGGTTCAGTGGTTAAAAAAAAAAAAAAAACCTGCCAATGTAGGAGATGTGGGTTGGATTCCTGGGTCAGGAAGATCCCCTGGAGAGGAAAATAGCGATCCAGCCCAGCATTCTTGCTTGGGAAATCCTATGGACAGAGGAGCCTGGTAGGCTATAGTTCACGGGGTTGCAAAGAGTTGGACACAACTTAGTGACTAAACAGCAAGGAAAATATGAGGAGCATTTCTTAACTGCTATTTTACAGATAAGAACACACACATAATAACACACAAAGGCAGCCATGGGGTGTTGGAAGAAGCCTGAGCTAAGAACTACATTCAAACATCATCTCTGCAGATGGTACACACATGTGATGCAGCATCACTCTTTCCAAGCCCAAGCCTATCCTGTAAGATGCGGTTAGTAGCATCACTGAGAGGATCACATGCTACAATGGATGTGTCCAGCCCTTGCTTAACTAAAACCACTGCTGTCACAGCAAGCTTGATCAAGCAGACAGAGGCAGAGACAGATCGTTGAAACAAGCTCAAAGCCACTGGAATGGACTGTCTCAGTGGTACTTTTTAAGATCATATTGAAATATTTTATAACTACTGATCCTTCCTGGCTGGGCAAGGGCAGCAGAGGTCCTCAGCTGTCTGGAGTGTTCTATCTGCCCTTTGGACACAGCTGGTGGACACTTGGTCTATCAATCAGACTTTCTGTCCTGAGAATTTAGAACTGGGTCCCTCTGAGTCTAACCAAGCTAGAAACAGTTTAAAAGGGCTAGAATGGCACATTCTGCCATGCAAAGGAGGAGGTGCGGGGAGCACGGAGGAAAAGTGATCAGTGGAGAGAATGAAACAGGTTTGCAGAGAAAGCAGTGGAGCTGTGAAGGGAGAACACATGGGGAGAGAGAGACAGAGCCAGCTGCTGCCTCCGCTTCTGTTACGGCTTTCAGTTCCCTGAAGCTTCACTGACTTGAGATTTGTGAGTTATCCTTGTACCTTCCCAGCAAATCTTCCACTCTTGATTAAGCCAGGTGGACTAGGTTTCTATTATTTGCAACTAACCAAGCCTGGGCTAAAACAGATGAGAGCCTATTTTCAGATAATTGGGCCCAAGAGGCTAGAGGCAAGCACACAACTAACATATTTGTGAAAAATGCAAAGAAATCTACATGCTCATTCTCAGAAAGATGGCTTATTTTCTCATGAAGGATAGAGCAGGTGAAAAGGGAAAAGTCGGCAACAGTATTGAGTCAGTTCTGAATGGAACCAAGTCTGACCCAATGACCTCTATCGATTAATATGCAGAGAAAGTAGGGGAGAGCGAGCGAAAGGAAAAGAGAAAGAGAGAGAAGGGCACTCAACAATCTGGTTTCCAACGAAGTAAAACAGATAACAATGCACAATGTAGATTATAAGGCATTTAATCTTGAGGAACTTGCAAGAACATCTGCTACTCATGCTGCCTGGGGTCTAGACTGTCTTGGGAGGACTGTGGCGTGTGAGCGTGTGTGTTTGCACATGCACACATGCTTATGTGAGTTCATGCACAAATATGTGTTTTGCAAGAAATGCAATCCCATTTGACTACATGAATGGCCAAAATGTGCAGCTCCAACAAAGACAAAATTTTTTAAAAGGATGTTAGCTCCTTTATCCTAAATGCAATACTGAGAATATTTGGAAAATACACAAAAGAAAGAAAACACAAAGAATTGTTCCTATTATCCAAGCAGCTGCTCTCAATGTCTTTACACTTCTACTTCTTCCACTTTTCTTATTCATTCTTACATAGTTTCAGTCACTCTAGACACAGAATGTTTATTGTGCCTTTGTTACTTGTTTTATTACATAAACCTGCAGCCTCAATTCTTGAACCTCCTCGTAAACCTTTTTGATGACTCTGAAATAGTCCATCACACCAAGTACTATCACTGACCTAAAAAGTTTCTGTTTCTTGGTTTTGCAGTAGTTTCCTTGTTTCACAGTTACAAGTGACATCACAGTGATTCACTTTGTTAGCACAAGTGTTTATTCTTAAGCCTATGCTGGACTTGTATTAATGAGTGTATCACAGACAGCGACCTTTCTCAAGCATTTCCTAGGTGACTACTTTTACTAACGGCGTGTGAGTGACAGGTGGCGTGGTCTGTTGATGGCCCTTCTGGGACCTGTAGGTTTAAAGCACTTGCTCCTTTCTGTCCTGAAGCGCTTCAGTCGGCAATTGCTCCCTTTAACATGCGAACATTTTAAGGGATGTCTTGAGATATGATGACCCTACTCAGCGACTGGATCCATCAAAAATGTCTTACAGAAAATGGGCCTAAGATTCATAGCCCTCTCACCACCACTCTCCTCCCTCACACCAGCTCCCCACTCATTCGCTCACAGTATGAAAGTCTTTTACCTTCACGTCTGGCCACATCCAAAGCAACCTAGTCAGGACAGGCGACCTAGTCTCACAGGTGATGGTACACGAAGTTTCCTGATGTCTCTGTAGTGATACCTAGGGAAATACTGAGTTCTTTTGTGTCCATTGTATGGGACTCCATCTTTTTATCCTTCTGGGTACTCTGGGCATTTCTCCTAGTTTCCAACAAAACCTCAATTGTTCAAACTCAGTTTGGAACCTCATCCTCAGATCAACAGGGGCCCTAGGCTCTGTTGAGCTTCTTCCCCCATATCCAAATTGAGCGTTATTCTCTACCCGAGGACAGGATGCAGTGATGTTGGCTAGTTGTTTTCCAAGCTCCATCCTTCTCCTGGCCACACAGCAAGAAAAAGTTATGCACTGAGCTATAACTATGCCTGAGCTGGTGGATGGAATGTATCCCACTCTTAGGGCCTCATGTATTGGGTTGGTCAAAGAGTTTTTCCTTTTTATTTTTTTTAAGCCCAAACAAACTTTTTGGCCAAACCAATAGAATCCATTCTTCTCTCTTTTCCCTTGTCTGCCAGACAGATCCTGTGATGACCTGACGCCCCACAGGATGACAGACACCATATAGAAAGAACCGGGACCCTGCAACTGAATGGAGCTCTCACAACCTCACACTCTCCAATATTCATTCATTTACTTGTCATAGACCAATATCTACATTGCCATTATTTCCAGTTTTCACCTACGCCAGACCATCTATTCATACAGAAACATTTGGCTCAAACAAAACATTTTGCTCACACAGCACTTGGAGGATTTGGTCTGTAAGAAAGAGCCCAGATTCAAGACATTTATTTGTGACTTCAGAGAAGGGCCCTCTCCTTTCTTGGCCTCAGTTTCTCCACTAGTATAACCAGAAGGCTAGTCCACATCACATGTGAGACTTCCTAGACCTAACATTTTATTCGCTCAAGAACTTTTAAGTGCACAAAGCTTTAAATGTAAGGAAAAACATTTGAATTTTATACCATGAAAAATATAAGGTATAAGGGTCATATAAACAACGTGAATTGAGTGAAAGTCACTTAGTCATGTCTGATTCTTTGCAACCCCATGAAATAGTCCATGGAATTCTCCAGGCCAGAATACTGGCATGGGTAGCCATGCCCTCCTCCAGGGGATTTCCCAACCCAGGGACCAAACCCAGGTCTCCTGCATTGCGGGCAAATTCTTTACCAGCTGAGCCACCAGGGAAGCCCAAGAATACTGGGCTGCGTAGCCTATTCCTTCTCCAGTGGATCTTCCCAACTCAGGAATTGAACCGGGGTCTCCTCCATTGCAAGTGGACTCTTTCCAGCTGAGTGAGCTACCAGGGAAGCCCCAGAAAGGACCCTTGGAGATTAACAGGCTTCCCTGGTGGCTCAGATGGTAAAGAATTTGCCTGGAATGTGGGTGACGTAAAAGACTCAGGTTTGATCGCTAGGTTGGGAAGATCCCTGGAGAAGGAAATGGCAACCCACTCCAGTATTCTGGCCTGGAGAATCCCATGGCAGAGGATCCTGGGGGCCTATAGTCCATGGGGTTGCAAAGCACTGGACACGACTGAGTGACAAACAACATGAAAGCCAAACATAAAATCCCTGAAAGCTCAAAAATAATGTGATAAACACTACTGAAGTATAAAATTTTAATTTTTTTTCAGAATTTGAAAAGGTGTAAAAATATGCAGTACATATGGGATTAATAAAATTATATATGCATACATATGCACACACACAAATATATAATGCATCATGCAGAACACTTATGCACTTAAAGAATTGAAGTCCTATGAATTTACATTCTTTCCTTAAGTCATAAATATATATATTCATATATGATGTAAAGAAAGTATATATATATATGATAATTGGCTGAAAAGAAAGTCATAATAAATTTTATCAGGAGTAATTGTCTACAGGTAATATTTCTAGTCATAATCTAATCAAGAAATTTTATTCTAAATACTCAAATCTTATATCAAACAGGAGAGCCAATGGAAATTTTAAGCTACTGACAAAGTAATGAATTTAAAATAAAAGAAGCTATTTTATGCCAAACCTGCGGCAGGAGATAAAGCTATATTCAGAGTACAATGATCCAAGAACTTCAACTTTACAAACTGGAAAAAAGTAACAAAATAAATTAAATGGAATTAGGGGAACATGACGACTGAAAAAATCAGAACAAAGGAAAACCTAAATATGCAAATAAAACCTCAAAGCTGGCCCTTCAAAAAACATATGCATATTTGGTGAAGAAAGCAAAGATAAAGAAAGTATAAGAGAAAGGCAAAATAACCATAAATAAGAAAGAAATTAAATGCATTTATAATTTTAAAGCGATTATTATGTATAATTCTCAAGTTAATAAAATCTTTTTAATCTAGAGAGTGATGCTATCTCCAGGAAAAAAAGAATTAAATTCAACCAAAGAGCAGAAAACCATGGAAGAGTTTAAGAAAGTCACTTAACATCTCTTACAAAAACTGTATCAGGCCTAGATCTTTTTCCCATCTGATTCTTAAAATCTAGCTTTCTTAAAAGGATAATCCTAATAATATCTAAATTATTTCAGTCAATATAAAAATAAACAAAATGTTCTTATTTGTGTTGTGTATCAAACATCATCTTAATGCCAAACCATGGTATGTATAGTGCAAAAAATAAAGTCAGCCATCAATTTTACTTAGAAATACAGATGGAAAATTTTAAGCAAATGGAATTAATCAGTGCATCAAAAGGATAAGCCATGACTAAGCAAGGATGATTCCAAGGATGGTTTATCATCAACAAATGTATCAAGACAATGTATTACAACCAGAAATTAATGGAAGAGCCATATGTTTGAATCAATAGATGCTGAAAAGACATTGGGTACTGTGCCACCCAGTATTTGCTTTCTCTTGTTTTGGCAACTGAAACCAAAGCTTTCCTCTGGGGATGCACCGGCTTGTCTCCTCTCAGCAAACGAGTACTGGATGGGATTCTACTCAGCTCCATGGTGGAACCTGTATTCTATATCATCCCGTCACATTACCCTTGTTATAATGATGCTGTGATTCAAGGGCAAGGCTATGGCCCTTTGAAAGCAAGTGAGAGGAAATAAGATACTTTCTGGAGTCCTAGGAATACCCTTCACTTTCCCATCACTGGATCTGAAGCTAAACGCATGAGTTTCAGAGCAGCTGCAGCCTACCAAGTAGTCACAGAGAGAGAGTCTGTAAGAGTTAACCAGATCCCAGTGACACAGTTTGAGCCCTGATATGAAGCTGGCCTCAAGCCAACTTCATCCTGAGCATTTTTAGTTATAAACTACAGATAACATAGATAACTAATAGCAACCTACTATAGAGCCCAGGGAACTCTACTCGATGCTCTGCAATGGCCTATATGGGGAAAGAGACTAAGAAAGAGTGGATATATGTAGTTTATGTGTAACTGATTCACTTTGCTTATAACTGAAACTAACACAACACTGTAAAGTAACTAAATTTCAATAAATTTAAAAAAAAAATGGTAGTGATAGGAGTTTTAGCTGCTCAGTCCTGTCTGACTCTTCTTGATTCCAAGGACTGTAGACCAGCAGGGCTCCTCTGTCCATGGAACTGATAAGGCAAGAATACTAGAGTAGGTAGCCATTTCCTTCTCCAAGGGATTGTTAAAAGGGAACAACAACAACAAAAAAACCCCAACACATTCACTTTGTGCTTCAGCAAATTTGAGCTAAGATCTCTTAGCAGTTGTCACAGAGGAAATCCTCATCGCCATGTAAGCCAAGATATATTTGATAAAACCCAGTATAACCTAACAAAGCTTTAACTAAAATAGGAATTGATGGGTACTTCTTAAATAAAATAAGGCTGTTCTGAAAAATAAACCTCAGTAAACCTCATATTAAAGGATAAAATACTGAAAACATTTCTTCTAAAATGCTGAAAAAGATAGGCCCACCATCCCCATTTCTATTTATTATTGTTTTGGTGGTTTAAGCCAATGCTTAAACTTAAGATAAGAAATGAAACACACAGGAAAAATGCTGAGAAAGAAGAGACAAAATTATATCTATCTGCAAATGATGTGACAGTAAACTTATAAAATGAGAGACTGTTATAAAAAACTACTTACATTTATACAGGAGTTGTTAATTTGACTAGAACTGATCTAAATACACAAAAATCAATAGCAATAAGAAGTGGAAAGTCATTTTACAGTGGAGACTAAAATAATTATAAGACAAGAATACATTTAACATTAATGATTTTGGATCTAACTGGAAAAAACAAGCAAACCATAAGTTTTACTGAACATAAAAATAGCACCTGAACAAATAGAAATATCATATGTATGAAGGAGAAAACACAATAAAAAATATCAGTTCTTTCTAAACCAATATATTAATGGAACATAATTTTATTCAGAATTTTATGACTTTAATTCATAAAGTTAACTACCAAATTATGTTAAAGGTTATGTGGAAGACTATAAGCCTAAGAAATCAAGAAATGGAGACTAAAAAGGCAGTAGGGAAAAAAAAATCAATGAAATTAATAATCAGCTTTGAAGAGATGAACAAAACTGGCAAACTTTTAACTAGAAAAACTAAGAAAAGAGAAGATTCAAATAAATAAAATCAGAAATGCAAAAGGAGACATTAAAACCAATAACAAAGAGATACTTAGAGTCAGAAAAAGTACTATGAACAATTTATGCCCACAAATTAGATGACCTAAGAGAAATGAACAAGTTTCTAGAAACATGCAACCTAATAAGAGTGAATCATGAAGCAACAGAGAATGTGAACAGACCAATTACTAGCAGAGACAGAATCAGCAATCTAAAACTTCCCAACATAAAAAGTCCATGATCAGACAGCTTCACTGGTGAATTTCACCAAACATTAAAAAAATAAATATCAATAATTCTCATACTCTTTCAAAAAATTAAAGAAGAGGGAACACTCTCAAATTCACTTTACTGAGCATTACCCTGACATCAAAGCTGTACAAGAACACTACATGAAAAGAAAATTACAGGCCAATACACCTGATGAACATAGGCACAAAAATCCTCAACAAAATAAGCACAAAAATCCTCAACAAATTAGCAAAGTGAATTCAACAGTACATTAAGAGGGTCATCCTGGTCCTTTTCAGTCACTCAGTCATATGTGACTGAGTCATATGGTTGGCTGGCTTCATCTCCCTGCTTCCAAGGGACTCTCAAGAGTCTACACCATGATCAAAAAACTTCTCCCTGGGATGCAAGAACGGTTCAACAAACACAAATCAATAAATGTGGCATGCTAAATTAATGAAAGGAAGGATTAATATCAATATGATCACTTCAGTAGATGCAGAAAAAAACATTTGGCAAAACTCACCATTCTTTCATGATAAGAACTCTGTAGGAATTCGGTACAGAAAAAATGTACCTCAACATAAAACAAAGACCATATATAACAAGCCTCATTGTTAACACTGTAGTTAATGTTAACGGTGAGAAGCTTAAATAGCTTCTTCTCAGTTAGTTCAGTTCAGTTGCTCAGTCGTGTCCGACTCTTTGTGACCCCATGAATCACAGCATGCCAGGCCTCCCTGTCCATCACCAACTCCCGGAGTTCACTCAAACTCATGTCGGTGATGCCATCCAGCCATCTCATCCTCTGTCGTCCCCTTCACCTCCTGCCTCCAATCCCTCCCAGAATCAGGGTCTTTTCAAATGAGTCAGCTCTTCACATCAGGTGACCAAAATATTGGAGTTTCAGCTTTAGCATCAGTCCTTCCAAAGAACACCACTGATCTTTAGAATGAGCTGATTGGATCTCCTTGTAGTCCAAGGGACTCTCAAGAGTCTTCTCCAACACCACAGTTCAAAATCATCAATTCTTTGGTGCTCAACTTTCTTCATAGTCCAACTTTCACATCCATACATGACTACTGGAAAAACCATAGCCTTGACTAGATGGACCTTTGTTGGCAAAGTAATGTCTCTGCTTCTGCATATGCTATCTAGGTTGGTCATAACTTTTCTTCCAAGGAGTAAGAGTCTTTTAATTTCATGGCTGCAATCACCATCTGCAGTGATTTTGGAGCCCCCAAAAAACAGCTTCCTGTAAAATCAGGTAAAAGATAAGAATGCTCACTCTCACCACTTTTATTCAACACTCCATGGAGTCTCAAAAGAGCTGGACATGACTTAGGAACTAATCAACAACTGGAAGTCCCAGGCAGAGCAATTAGGCAAGGAAATTAAATAAAAGCCATCTAAATTATAAAAGAAGAGTTAATATGGTTTTGTTTGCAAATGACACAATATTATGTATAAAGAACTCCAACAACTCCAACCAAGAAATATTTGCAAACCACATATCTAATAAGAGGTTAATACACACACATAGGCACACACACACACACAGATAGGCTTTCCTGATGGCTCAGTGGTAAAGGATCTGCCTGCAATGCAGAGACACCGGAGATGCAGGTTCAATCCCTGGGTCGGAAAGATCCCCTGGAGGAGGAAATGGCAATCCGCTTCAGTATGTTCGTCTGAAAAATTCCATTGACAGAGGAGCCTGGCAGGCTACAGTTCAAAGGTTCGGAAATAATCGGACATGACTCTGCAGCACAGCACAGAAGCATAGAAAACATATAAGGAAATCCTATAACTCAATGCTAGACTGGAAGAAACACAAGCTGGAATCAAGATTGCTGGGAGAAATATCAATAACCTCAGATATGCACATGACACCACCCTTATGGCAGAAAGTGAAGAGGAACTAAAAAGCCTCTTGATGAAAGTGAAAGTAGAGAGTGAAAAAGTTGGCTTAAAGCTCAACATTCAGAAAACGAAGATCACGGCATCTGGTCCCATCACTCCATGGGAAATGGAGAAACAGTGAAAACAGTGTCAGACTTTATTTTTTGAGGCCCCAAAAATCACTGCAGATGATGACTGCAGCCATGAAATTAAAAGATGCTTACTCATTGGAAGAAAAGTTATGACCAACCTAGATGGCATATTCAAAAGCAGAGACATTACTTTGCCGACTAAGGTCCTTCTCGTCAAGGCTATGGTTTTTCCTGTGGTCATGTATGGATGTGAGAGTTGGACTGTGAAGAAAGCTGAGTGCCGAAGAATTGATGCTTTTGAACTGTGGTGTTGGAGAAGACTCTTGAGAGTCCCTTGGACTGCAAGGAGATCCAACCAGTCCATTCTGAAGGAGATCAGCCCTGGGATTTCTTTGGAAGGAGTGATGCTAAAGCTGAAACTCCAGTACTTTGGCCATCTCATGCGAAGAGTTGACTCATTGGAAAAGACTCTGATGCTGGGAGGGATTGAGGGCAGGAGGAGAAGGGGATGACAGAGGATGAGATGGCTGGATGGCATCACGGACTCAATGGACACAAGTCTGAGTGAATTCTGGGAGTTGGTGATGGACAGGGAGGCCTGGCGTGCTGCTATTCATGGGGTCACAAAGAGTCAGACATGACTAAGCGACTGAACTGAACTGAACTGAATAACAGCAAATAACAAAAACCAAAAAAAAAAAAAAATCAAATTTAAATATGTGCTAAACACTGAGATAGACATTTTACTGGAGAAGATATTCATATGGCCAGCAGATATATGAAAAGATGCTCAACATCACTAATCAAGGAAATGAAAATCAAAACCATAATGAGACATCACCTCACATCTATCAGAATGCTGCTAAGTCACTTCAGTCGTGTCCAACTCTGTGCGACCCCATAGATGGCAGCCCACCAGGCTCCCCCGTCCCTGGTATTCTCTAGGCAAGAATACTGGAATGGGTTCCCATTCCCTTCTCCAATGCATGAAAGTGAAAAGTCAAAGTGAAGTTGCTCAGTCGTGTCCAACTCTTCACAACCCCATGGACTGCAGCCTCCCAGGTTCCTCTGTCCATGGGATTTTCTAGGCAAGAGTACTGGAGTGGGGTGCCATTGCCCTCTCCATTCTATCAGAATGGCCATTATCAAATAGATAAGAAATAGTAAATGTTGGTAAGGACGTGGAGAAAAGGGAATACTTGTACACTGCTAGTAGGAGTGCAAACTGGTACAGCCACTATGGAAAACAGTATGGTGGTTCCTCAAGAAATTAAAAATAGAACCATGGTATGACCCAGATATCTCACTACTGCGTATATATCCAAAGGACATAAAATAATTATCTTGAAGAAATATCTGTACTTCCATGCTCACTGCAGCACTATTCACAGCTGCCCAGGTATGGAAACAAAAGTTAAGCAGCATCACCGACCCAACGAACATGAATTTCTGCAAACTTTGGAAGACAGTGAAGGACAGGGAAGCCTGGTATGCGGCAACCCATGGAGCTGCAAAGTTTCAGACACGACTTAGCAACTGCACAACAATGGAAACAATGTTAAGTGTCTACTGAAGGATAAGGAAAAAAAAATTATATATATATATTTATATATATACACACACACATAATGGAATATTATTCAGCCTTAAAATAAGAAGGAAATCCAACCATTTACAACATTATGGGTGAACCGGGGGTATTATGCTAAGTGAAATAAGCCAGGCAAAATAAACCACAGAAAGACAAAATACTGCGTGGAATCACTTACATGTGGAATCTAAAAAAAATTTTTTTTAAAGTAAGAACAACCATTTTCCTTTATTAAACTTAAAAAAGTTACTATAAATATAACAATATATTATTGGCCCAGATAATAATTCAGAGGAATAAAATAGGTCTTCCTAAGAGTAGATCCATACTTTATACGAGCACATAATAAGTCACAAAGACTGAATTTTAATTCAGTGAAACATTAAATATAAATGTATTTTATTTGAAGACGTTTGGTTATCATCTAAGATGAAGTTTTCTGGATAAACTTAAGGAAAACCTATTCTATTGGCAAAAGAATTAGGAAATATATTTAGAGAACTTACTGCAAGGCATATCAAGAATGATTCCAGCCAAAGAACCAACCCTTCCTTAGACAGGAAACTGGTCCCCCTTTGTACCAAACCCAACCTGAATTTCTTTCCTGTGAAGAGGAAATGATATGCTGCTTACACATGGATGACCAGAGAGTTAAACCTGATAACAGACGTATTTATCTTATAATACAATAACAACATGATAGGGGAAATGATGCTAACTGGTAGATCCATTAAATCTAAGGATACTAACACTACTATCCAAAGATGGAGTTATAAAATTGCAATTAAAAAATGGACCAAAATCAGGAGTAATATCAAACTGAATGAAGTGTGGAGAAATGAAGAAAGTGGAGAAAACCACTAGACCATTCAGGTATGACCTAAGTCAAATCCTTTATGACTATACAGTGGAAGTGAGAAATAGATTTAAGGGACTAGATCTGATAGACAGAGTGCTTGGTGAACTATGGACAGAGGTTCGTGACATTGTACAGGAGACAGGGGTCAAGACCATCCCCAAGAAAAAGAAATGCAAAAAGCAAAATGGCTGTCTGGGGAGGCCTTACATATAGCTGTGAAAAGAAGAGAAGTGAACAGCAAGGGAGAAAAGGAAAGATATACACATTTGAATGCAGAGTTCTAAAGCAAGGAGAGATAAGAAAGGCCTTCCTCAGCGACCAATGCAAAGAAAGAGAGGAAAACAATAGAATGGGAAAGACCAGAGATCTCTTCAAGAAAATTAGAGATACCAAGGGAACATTTTATGCAAAGATGGGCTCAATAAAGGACAGAAATGGTAGGGACCTAATAGAAGCAGATGATACTAAGAAGAGGTGGCAAGAATACACAGGAGAACTGTACAAAAGGATCTTCACGACCCAGATAATCACAATGGTATGATCACTCAGGTAGAGCCAGACATCCTGGAATGTGAAGTCAAGTGGGCCTTAGGAAGCATCACTACAAACAAAGCTAGTGGAGGTGATGGAATTGCAGTAGAGCTATTTTAAATCCTGGAAGATGATGCTGTGCAAGTGCTGCATGCAATATGCCAGCAAATTTGGAAAACTCAGCAGTGGCCACAGGACTAGAAAAGGTCAGTTTTCATTCCAGTCCCAAAGAAAAGCAATGCCAAAGAATGCTCAGCTACTCACAGCTGCACTCATCTCACATGCTAGTAAAGTAATGCTCAAAATTCTCCAAGCCAGGCTTCAGCAACACACGAATTGTGAACTTCCAGATGCTCAAGGTGGTTTTAGAAAAGGCAGAGGAACCAGAGATCAAATTGCCAACATCTGCTGGATCATGGAAAAAGCAAGAGAGTTCCAGAAAAACATCTATTTCTGCTTTACTGACTATGCCAACGCCTTTGACTGTGTGGATCACAATAAACTATGGAGAATTCGGAAAGAGATGGGAATACTAGACCACGTAACCTGCCTCTTGAGAAACCTGTATGCAGGTCAGGAAGCAACAGTTAGAACTGGACATGGAACAACAGACTGGTTCCAAATAGGAAAAGGAGTACGTCAAGGCTGCATATTGTCACCCTGCTTATTTAACTTATATGCAGAGTACATCATGAGAAACGCTGGACTGGAAGAAGCACAAGCTGGAATCAAGATTGCCAGGAGAAATCGCACATGACACCACCCTAATGGCAGGAAGTGAAGAAGAACTAAAGAGCCTCTTGATGAAAGTGAAAGAGGAGTGTGAAAAAGCTGGCTTAAAGCTCAACATTCAGAAAACGAATATCATGGCATCTGGTCCCATCACTTCATGGGAAATAGATGGGCAAACAGTGGAAACAGTGGCTGACTTTATTTTTCTGGGCTCCAAAATCACTGCAGATGGTGATTGCAGCCATGAAATTAAAAGACACTTACTCCTTGGAAGGAAAGTTATGACCAACCTAGACAACATATTAAAAAGCAGAGACTTTACTTTGCCAACAAAGGTCCATCTAGTCAAGGCTATGGTTTTTCCAGTGGTCATTTATGGATGTGAGCATTGGAATATAAAGAAAGCTGAGTGCAGAAGAATTGATGCTTTTGAACAGTTGTGTTAGAGAAGATTCTTGAGAGTCCCTTGGACTGCAAGGAGATCCAACTAGTCCATCCTAAAGGAGATCAGTCCTGGGTGTTCATTGGAAGGAGTGATGTTGAAGCTGAAACTCCAATACTTTGGCCACCTGATGGGAAGAGCTGACTCATTTGAAAAGACCTTGATGCTGGGAAAGATTGAGGGCAGGAGAAGGGGAAGACAGAGAATGAGATGGTTGGATGGCATCACCAACTCAATGGACATGGGTTTGGGTGAACTCTGGGAGTTGGTGATGGACAGGGAGGCCTGGCGTGCTGCGATTCATGGGGTTGCAAAGAGTTGGATACAACGGAGTGACTGAACTGAACTGAATGAAGTGTTTGTAAAAACTGATGAATTAACAATTTCACCCAGTGGCTCAGTGATGAAGAATCTGCTTGCCATTGCAGGAGATATGAGTTCAATTCTTAGGTTGTTAAGATCTCCTAGAGAAGGAAATGGCAACGCATTCCCGTATTACTGACTGAAAAACTCCATAGACCGAGGAGCCTGGCAGGCTGCAGTCTGTGGAGTCACAAAGATTCGGATAAGGCTGAGCACGCACACATGCTCATGTTTTACAAAAGTATCAACAGGTTGCTGGAAAGCAAAATATTTGAAAGGTGAAGCACTGCAAATCATTTGTGAATGTATTTTGTTTTCTAATTTAGTTTCAGAAGAAAACATTAAAGGAAATATGAGGACTAACAATGTGAGTTAACATTTTTGGTCCCTTCAATGCACGGTTTGCTACAGCCCTTGAGCCAAATACTGCCTCCTCTAGCTTTTAAAAGTAAAGTTTTATTGGGATATAACCACATATGTTTGTTACCTATTGTTTATGACTGCGTTCACATTCATATTTTTACATATTTGAGTTTAAAGAAAGCTCGTTTAATTTTAAAAACAGAGCAGACTGCAATCTCTGACAACTTGATAAATTTAGGAAGATATTACAAATGTGGGAACAAACAAACAAAAATCCAAACCACTTGGAAATTTTAAAAAATCTGATCAAAATTTAATACAAAGAAAAAAATCAAAACCACAGTTTGTACCAGGAATTTCAGAAAAGAGCAATACCTATTATGCTTCCTACAAAAATATGCTGCCATCACTACATATTTCATTATTTCATTACATAAAGAATGAAAATAAATTATTGAAGGCAATTAATTAAAAGAAAATAAACAACATGAAAATCTGAGGTAAGCAGAGGAAAAAGAGGAATTAAAAAAGAAAAAGTAGGCTCAAAAGACATGTAAGATTAATAGTTGGAAAGCAAACAGATAAGAAGATAGGATGAGCCAAGAGCTAATAAAATCAATTAAAAATAGATGTAAAATATTTTGAAATGCACCTAACAACAGAGCTACATAAAACTAAAGAAAAATATATCCACCATCAAAAACATAAAACAAAAGGTGACTGAGTTTAAAAGAGAAATACGCAAATCCACAATTATAGTTGGCTACTTCCATAACTCTTTTCCTAGAACAGTAAAGAAAATAACTAAAACTAGAGAATACCTGAACAAAACCATAAACCGACTTGTCCTAACTAGCACTTCTAGCACACTGTACCTAATAATAGCAAATTACATATTATTTCATATGTACTTGGCACATTCACCACAATAGACCATATACTAGCCCGTGAAACAAATCTCAGTAAATATAAAAGAACTGCAATCATAGAAAATGTGCTTTCTGATAATAGTGGAGTTAAACTAAAAATCAACAACAGAAAGATATCAAAGTACCCCCATATTTGTAAATAACACAAAAAACACCTGAAATTTCTTTCCATGGGTTAAAGAATAAATCACTAGTGAAGCTAAATTGTACTGAATTGGCTGAAGATGAAAACACAGAATGTTCAACTATGAGGAATAGTGGGAGACAGTGAAAGCTGTACTTAAACGGAAATTTATAGCATTAAATTGCCTGTATGAGAAAATAAGAAAGTTTTTCTATCAAAAATTTAAGCTGAACATTAAGAAAGTAGAAAAAGAAGGGCAGATTAAATATAAAGGAAGCAGAAGAAAGGAAATAATAAAGAGATGTCAATGAAGTTGAAAATGGAAAACCAATGGAGACAAGTGATAAAATCAAAAGTTGATTCTTTAAAAACTAAATAAATAAATAAAAATGACAAACTCCTAGCCAGACAGACCATCAGAGAAAAGAGGAAAGAGACAAATCATAAATATCAAGAATGAAAAAGGACACATCACTACATATCCTTGAGATATTAAAAATAAAAAGGGACTATATAAACAACTTTATGTCAATAAATTTGATAGCATAAATTAAATAAGTTGTTTGCAAGACAAAGTACCAACATTCAGTCAAGAATTAGCTAACCCCAATTATCCACTTATTAAGTAAGTTGGATTTGTAATTTAAAGACCTTTCTGCAAAGAAAATCCAGACCCAAATGGTTTCATTAGAGAATTCTACCCAAAATTTAAGGAAAAAAATAATAGAAGAGAGATGGAGTATTTTTAATAGGTGATGCTGGAATAAAAGTGTACATGCAAAGTTGTTTCACATAGACAGCAGCCTGCCAAGCTCCTTTGTCCACGGGGATTCTCCAGCAAGAATGCTGGAGTGTGCTGCCATGCCCTCCTCCAGGGGATCTTCCCAACCAGGGATCGAACCCAGGTCTCTTACAGCTAACCTGCATTTGCAGGTAAGTTCTTCACCACTAGCGCCACCTGGGAACAGACATCTATATGTAAAACATGAACCTTGATCCATACCTCAACTAGCAACTAAGCAACTAAGAACAAAACACAGGAAAAACATTTCATGACTTTGAGTTAGGTCAACTTTTTTTTTTTTTGATATGACACAAAAAGCATAAACAAAAATAATCTGTGATTATTGGGAGTGAGTTCCTCAAAATTAAAAACGTCTACTCTTCCAATGATGCTATCGAAAAAATAAAAAGAGATAATTATCTGAAGAAACATCCATCTGAAGAAAAGACTAGTATTCAGAATATTATATAAAAAGCTATTGAAACTCAATACTATGAAACAATCCAATTTTTAAAATGGGAAAGTGATGTGAACAAACACCTCTCCAACGAAGATGTGCAGAAAGCAGTAACCCATGAAAAATGCTTACCACCATTAATTAGTCAGGGAAAACCAAGCTAAAATCATAATGAAATCTTAGCTCTCATCCATTTACCTGTTCCTATGGCCAAAGGAGAATGGAGAATGCAAAGTCCTGACAAGGATGTGCAATAATAGGGATGCTATTTGGAACACACAATAAAGCTGCTTTGCAAAACATAAAGGTGGTTTCTGGTAAAGTTAAACATATTAATGCACTTTCCATATAACCCAACACACTCAATCCTGGATACTGAAATGAGAGAAATAAAGCTAAATGTCTCACCCCACTCCAGTACTTTTGCTGGCAAATCCCTAACGGAGGAGCCTGGTGGACTGCAGTCCATGGGGTCGCTAGGAGTCGGACACGACTGAGTGACTTCACTTTGACTTTTCACTTTCATGCACTGGAAAACGAAATGGCGACCCACTCCAGTGTTCTTGCCTGGAGAATCCTAGGGACGCGGAGCCTGGTGGGCTTCCGTCTATGGGGTCGCACAGAGTCGGACACGACTGAAGTGCCTTAGCAGCAGCAGCAGCAGCAGCAGCAGCATAAATATTCACAGCACTTGTGTTTACAGTAGACAACCACTGGAAGCCACCCACATGGCCACCCATGAATAAATAAACTGGAGCATTTTCAGACAATAAAACATTCCTCAACAAATAGGAAGCAAATGAGACGAGTGTTAGCTAAACCTACTGTGGTAATTATTTTGCAATATATACATATATCAAATCATTACATTGAACATCTTAAAACAATGCTGTATATTAATTATATCTCTATAAAACTGGAAAGAAAAAGAAATAAACTACTGAGACATACAATAACGTGGATAAAGCCTGAAAATATTATGCCTCATGAAAGAAATCAGACTCATAAAGCTACCTCATGTGGGATTCTACTTATATGACATTCTGGAAACAGCAAAACTATAGGGAGAAAAATCAGATCAGTGGTTTGTAGGGCCTAGGGAGGAGGAATTGATCACAAAAGGGCATCAGGAAACTTTGGGGGTGGTGGTGCTGGAAATATTCTATGTCGCTATAGTGGTGGTGATTACAGAACTACACACATTTCCAAACACATTAAACTGTCCTGCTAAAAGGGGTAATTTTTATTATATGCAAACAATACTCTTCAAAAATCTTAATGTAATACTTTATGGGAAAAGGCAAATAATGTGGACAAAGATGGAATTCAAATGATATAGCCCAGCATTTTCCCTAACTCTACCACTATTCTATCTGAAAATCTTGATGAAGTTCCAAGTAACCAGAAACTAACCAATTTAACTTAAAAGGGGAAGCCCTGAATAAATCAATAAATGTAAACTAAACTAAACCACACATGACTTGTGTTCTCCTCCTCCAAGAACTAGGGGATATACTTTTATGAACAAATATTTTCAGATATTTAAGATACATAATGTTTGTATCAATGACATGGTATTAAGTCATGGAAAAAGGAAATACAAATTTAAGAATTCCTGATTTTAAAGCCAGTCTAATATGCAGAGCAAAATTTTATAGATACATTTTAAAATCCTCAGGCTAAACTTAGAAACATGGATGTAAAAGTTCTAAGTTAAATACTGTCAACCTAATAATCCATTAAATTAACTATACCTTATGATGAAATCAGGTTTATTATGACTGTACAAGATGATTTAATATTAGGAAATGTACCTTCTTTCATTATAACATTTAAGAGGTCAGAGAGATCACCTGATGCTTTCTGATTGCAGTGTTTGTTATCTTTCCGCATATCTCATGCAGCCCCCCTGCAATGAACTCTGCTTAAATATCACCTCCTCAGCATAGCCGTCTCAAACTATATTCTTTGTTTTTCACTTAAGTATAGTTTATTTGGGCTTCTTAGGTGGTGTTAATGGTAAAGAACTTGCCTGCAAATGTAGACGTAAGAGACATGACTTCAACCCCTGGGTCAGAAAGACCCTTTGGAGGACGGCACAGCAACCCTCTCCAGTATTCTTGCCTGCAGAATCCCATGGACAGAAGAGCCTGGCGGGCTACAGTTCATAGCGGTGCAAAGAGTCAGGTGAGACTGAAGTGACTTAGCATGCACACAGTTGATTTACAATGCTGTGTTAGCTTCAGGTATACAGAAAAATGATTCAGATATATATAAATATTGATATACATATTCTTTTTAGATTTTTTTCATATGTTATTACAAAATACTCAGTATACTTCTCTTTGCTACATAGTAGGTCCCTGTTGGCAATCTACTTTATCTACAGTAGTGTGTATATTTAATCCCAAACTCTTAACTTATCTCTCCCTACCTGTTCTCCTTCCCCTATGGTAACAAGAAGTTTGTCAAACCAAATTCTTTGAAATTCCACCTCCCTTCCAACCTAACACTGTCACTCACTAGGAAGACAGAGACTTTGTTTACTGCTTACAGGATTGCCTGGCCCACTCAATCAATCATTACTTTGCATGAATGTCAATAGTTACCTCCAAGGCTCTTTAAAAACGTTCAATATAAATTTATGATTAAAAAAACCTTGGTAAAATGGAAATAAATGACTGCTTTTTAATATGATACAAAAGAAAGAAATTCAAGTCCAAATCTTGCTTCATAGTTAATGTTGAAATAATGCAAGATCTTCCATTAGCTTAGAACCAGGTGAGAATGACCTCTACTCTGGGCACAACTGCCAAAGAAATTAAACAAGAGGATTAAATATAAGGTATGTCTGTTGTTAAATGGAGGTAAAATGATTATTATTTTTAAGTTCGGCCTTGGTGAATCAGTTGGAAAACAAATTAGAAAAAAAAAACAGAAAAATGTACTAAGGTGGCTGGTTACAAAATTAATATGAAAAAAGCCGTTAGTTTCACAATGTACAACAAATAGAAAATCTAATGGAAGTAATGATCTGTTTGAAAATGTAATGTAAGAAACATACCACACCTGAAAGTCAATAGAAAAAAAAATCTAGAAACAAGCTTAAATAAAACAAGCTTAAATGTGAATGAAAACAGCTACAATATTGCTTTACAATATTGGTTTGATTTCTGTTATACAACATGAATTAACCATAGGTGTACATATGTCCCCTCTGTCTTGAATTTTCTAAGAGTTTTTTAAATTAGAAATTTATGTTGAATGTTTGAAATAAACTATAAATTAAAAAAAAAAAGAAAACAGCTACAGGAATAAAGCTATGCAAATCTATTCAGAAAGAAAAAAATTTCTTCATGATGTCATAATTAGATGTTGGGTAAGAAAGTATTATTAAGGTATCAAGTCTTCCTAAATTAATATATATATTCAATGCAATTACAATATAAATTCAATAGGGTTTATATTGCAACTTAACAATATTCTTTACCACTTATCTGGAAGAATAAATAGGTGAGAATATCCAGCAAGTTTTTGAAAAAGAGAAGAGAGATAGGTCTATCAGATATTAGCAGTGTCCTGTAAAAGTCAAAAGTTAAAATTATCTGGTATCTATTCCAATGTTCCAATTCATCCCACCCCCAACGTCCCCACCCTATGTCTACATGTCCATCGTCTACAGCTGTGTCTCTGTCTCTGCTTTGCAAATAGGTTCATCAGCACCATTTTTCTAGATTACATATATATGTATTAGTATATTTTTAAAATTTCTTTCTGACTTACTTTTGGTGCTCTGTTGTGACCTAGATGGGTGGGTTGTGGAGGGGGTGGGAAGGAGGTCCGATAGGGAGGGGATGTATGTATACTTATAGCTGATCCACTCTGTTGTACACTAGTAACCAATAAAACTTTGTAAAGCAACCTTACCAATTTAAAAGGTTATAGTGCAGAATACACCAACAGGCAATAAAACAGAATATACTCCAGAAGCAGAACATATATACATACATATATATATATATATATATATATATATATAAATAAATAAATAAATAAATAAATTCAGGGTGTGAATGAAACTCGCTAATTGTGTCTGACTCTTTGCGACCCCATGGACTATACAGTTCATGGAATTCTCCAGGCCAGAACACTGGAGTGGGTAGCCATTCCCTTCTCCAGGGGATCTTCACAACCCAGGGATCGAACCCAGGTCTCCCACATTGCAGGTGGATTCTGTACCGATTGAGCCACCAGGAAAGCCTAAGAATACTGGAGTGCATAGCCTGTCCCTTCTCCAGCGGATCTTCCCAACCCAGGAATCAGACTAGGGCCTCCTGCATTGCAGGCAGATTCTTTACCAGTTGAGAATGGGCAATAATACAGATTATTAGTTAAATAGTTGGGCTCTAGGTTGTAATTCCAGCCCTGTCTCTTCTAGCAATGGGATGATAAGAAAGTTACTTAACTTTTTGGAAAGTACTCTTCTTCTGTGTAGTGAATGAAAAATAGAGTAATGGTAGTAATTGCCATACATGATTTTGATGTAATCAAAGAAAGTGAAGTGAAGTCGCTCAGTCGTGTCCGACTCTTTGCGACCCATGGACTGTAGCCCACCAGGCTCCTCCGTCCATGGGATTCTCCAGGCAAGAATACTGGAGTGGGTTGGGTTGCCATTTCCTTCTCCACGGGATCTTCCCGACCCAGGGATCGAACCCAGGTCCCCCACATTGCAGGCAGATGCTTTTAACCTCTGCACCACCAGGGAAGCCCAGGTGACTCAATAGTAAAGAATCTACATGCCAATGCAGGAGGCATAAGAAACATGGGTTTGATTCCTGGGTCAAGAAGACTTCCTGGAAGAGGAAATGCCAATCCACTCCAGTATTCTTGCCTGGAAAATCCCATGGACAGAGAAGCCTGGTAGCCTACAGTCTATGGGGTCACAAGAGTCAGACACCACTTAGTGCATGTACACACACACACACACACACACACACACACACACACACACACACCCCATAAGGGCTGACATCTGACATTTAGTAAATGTTCAATAAATGTTATTACACACATATATATGTTTCCCTGGTGGTTCAGAGGTTAAAGCGTCTGTCTCCAATCGGGAGACCTGGGTTCGATCCCTGGGAATCCACTCCAGTATTCTAGCCTGGAAAATCCCATGGACAGAGAAGCCTGGTGGCCTACAGTCTATGGGGTCACAAGAGTCAGACACCACTTAGTGCATGTACACACACACATACACACAAATATACATAAGGGCTGACATCTGACATTTAGTAAATGTTCAATAAATGTTATTACACACATATATACATACAAATTAATATAAACACACAAATATAATTATATATAAAATCAAGTTTGAAGAGAAAAGATATAATGTTAAGACAACTAGTTAGAGATCTAGGACAAACTATACACATGCTTGTGATGCATACATGAGGACATTCATTTCCACCTTTATTTATAATGATGAAACATAACTAGATCACAAGATTAAGAAAAATCTGGTAAGTGTACATGTAGCATGTGAGTGTTCAGTCGTGTCCAACTCTTTGCAATTCCATGGACTATAGTGTGCCAAGCTCCTCTGTCCATGGGATTTCCCAGGCAAGAATACTGGAGTGGGTTGCCATTTCCTACGTCAGGGGATCTTCCCAACCCAGGGATCGAACCCATGTCTCCTGCATCTCCTGAACTGGCAGACAGATTATTTACCACTGTGCCACTTGTGAAACCCCCATACATGTGACCTGCATGTTATACAGTACTCAGCAGTCAATAAAGATGAGTCTGGGAGATCTCTACAGTCAGATATGGAAAGATACCTGTTTTTCTTTTGTTTTTCTCCATTATCCATGGAGAATTCCATGTACTGTATAGTCCAAGGGGTCACAAAGAGTCAGACACAATTGAGCAACTTTCAGTCACACTCTGAATTTATACACACACACACACACACACACACACACACACACACACACATATATATATAATTACATATATAATTCTGTTCTTCTTCTGGATTCTATTCTGTTGTATTGCCTGTTGGTCTGTTCTGCACTATAGCCATATTTTTTAAATTGGTATAGTTGCTTTACAAAGTTTTACTGGTGTTGGGTGTACAACAAAGTGGACCAGCTATATGTATACATACATCTCTTCCCTACCAGACCTCCCTCCCACTCCTAGAATATTGATGAATAAAGACAAATAGGTGATAGAGTGACATGCAGGTAACAGGAACCCACAACATACAACTGTGTTCATGAATTTAATTGCCATCTCTTTCTATGGTGGGTTGAATGGTGACCCCTAAAAGATATGTCCACTGGGAAGCTGCATCTCTGACCCTGTTTGGAAATTAGGTCTTTGCAGATGTTTCTAGGTTAAGGATTTCAGGAGTAGATTGACCTGGATCTGGGTGAGCCCTAAAAACAATGACAAGTGTCCTTACGAAAGAAGAGAGGGGTATGTGATATAGGAAGGAGAAGGCCATGTGAGGATGGAGGCAGAGACTGGACTTATGTGAACACAAACTGGGGAAATGCAAGGACTATGGGCAGCCGCTAGGAGCTGGGAGAGAGGCATGAAGCAAATTCTTCCCAGAGTCTTAAGAAGGATCCAACCCTTGACTTTGGACTTCAGGCTCCAGAACTGTGAGAGAACAGATGTCTGTTGTTTCTTAAGCCACCAGATTTGTGGTAATTTGTTACAAATGTCATAGGAAACTAGCATACTTTCCAACCTCATCAAATCCCACTATTTGTCTTTGAAAACCCCCTCATTCACCATGTCCTTCAGCTCCTCCCTATTCTCTCACCCCAGAAACACTGGTCTTCTATTTGCTGCCCATAAGTTAAATAGAAGAAACTGCCTGCGACCTGACCGTATGCACAATTCATGGCTGAGTCTGCCAGTATCTGCTTTGTCAGCTTTTGATTCACCAGTCAGAGAGATAATAGTGTTATCTGTATTAGAGCAATGGTGTCCAATAATAGGTAAATGGGTAAGTAAATTAGGGTCCATCAACTTGATGAAATATTACATCGGCCCTGAGTAAGATAATGATAAAGACTAGCAGCGTGGGGAAAAAAAAGGGTTTTGATGTAACACCGAGTGAAAGAAAGTATGTTATCAGATCATATCTACAGTTTAATAATAAGCATGAAAAAAAAATTCTTCCTACATGTAAGCCTGGACTTTAGCTTGATTTTTTTAGGCCCTGGGAAGGTGGGTATGTTTCTTTCTCCTTGCATTTAGAGTCTTAGGGATATAATGGTGTTTGTGATAGAGTAAAATAGAAAAAAAAAAAGGTCACCAATGCCCACAGGTTTCCTAAATACATCAGAAGATACAGTTTAAAGACAAAAGTGGGGGTAGAAAAGCATCACCAAGCAGGGACTGGTGGTCCAGTGGTTAAGACCTCGCCTTCCAATGCAGGAGGTTCAGGTTTTCTCTCTGGTAGGGGAGCCAAGATCCCACATGTCTTGTGGCCAAAAAGTCAAAACACAAAACAAACAATACTATAACAAAATCAATAGACTTTAAAAACAGTCCACATTAAAAAAAAATCTTAACAAACAAACAAAACCAAAACATCACCAAGCAAAAGCCACTGTTTCAAAGCTCTACCAAATTGTAGAGGAGGACTGGCTGGACACTGTCTTTCAGTATCAGATCAGTCATTCAGTCACATCCAACTCTTTGCGACCCCATGGACTGCAGCACACCATGCTTCCTTGTCCATCACCAACTCCTGGAGCTCGCTCAACCTCATAGCCATTGAGTCGGTGATGCCATCCAACCATCTCTTCCTCTGTTGTCCACTTCTCTGTCTTCAGTCTTTCCCAGCATCAGGATCTTTTCCAATGAGTCAGTTCTTCATATCAGGTGGCCAAAGTATTGCAGCTTCAGCATCAGCCCTTCCAATGAATATTCAGGACTGATTTCCTTTAGAATGGACTGGTTTGATCTCTTTGCAGTCCAAGGATTCTCAAGTCTTCTCCAACACCACAGTTCAAAAGCATCACTTCTTTGGTGCTCAGCTTTCTTTATAGTCCAGCTCCCACATCCATACACAACTACTGTAAAAACATAGCTTTGACTAGATGGACCTTTTTCAGGTTGGTCATAACTTTTCTTCCAAGGAGAAAGCATCTTTTAATTTCATGGCTGCAGTCACCATCTGCAGTGATTTTGGAGCAAAAAATATAAAATCTGTCACTGTTTCCATTGCTTCCTCATCTATTTTGCCGTGAAGTGATGGGATCAGACGTCATCTTAGTTTTCTGAATGTTGAGTTTTAAGCCAGCTTTTCCACTCTCCTCTTTCATTTTCATCAAGAGACTCTTTAGATCCTCTTTAATTTCTGCCACAAGGGTGGTATCATCTGCATATCTGAGGTTGTTGATATTTCTCCCAGTAATCTTGATTCCAGCTTGTGCTTCATCCAGTCTGGGATTTCTCATGATGTACTCTGCATAGAAGTTAAATAAGCAGGGTGACAATATACAGGCTTGATGTACTCCTTTTCCTATTTGGAACCAGTCCGTTGTTCCATGTCCAGTTCTAACTGTTGCTTCTTGACCTGCATACAGATTTCTCAGGAGGCAGGTCAGGTGGTCTAGTAGTCCCATCTCTTGGAGAATTTTCCACGGTTTGTTGTGATCGACACAGTCAAAGGCTTGAGCGTAGTCAATGAAGCAGAAGTAAATGTTTTCCTGGAATTATCTTGCTTTTTCTATGATCCAAGGATATTGGTAATTTGATCTCTGGTTCCTTTGCCTTTTCTAAATCCAGCTTGAACATCTGGAAGTTCTTGGTTCATGTACTGTTGAAATCTTGCTTGGAGAATTTTGACCATTACTTTGCTAGTGTATGAAATGAGTGCAATTTTGAGGTAGTGTGAACATTCTTTGGCATTGCCTTTCTTTGGGATTGGAATGAAAACTGACCTTTTCCAGTCCTGTGGCCACTGCTGAGTTTTCCAACTTTCCTGGCATGTTGAGTGCAGCACTTTCACAGCATCATCTTTCAGGATTTGAAATAGCTCAACTGCAATTCCATCACCTCTACTAGCTTTGTTCGTAATGATGCTTCCTAAGGCCCACTTGACTTTGCACTCTGGGATGTCTAGCTCCAGATGAGTGATCACACCATCATGATTATCTGGGTCATGAAGATCTTTTTGTATAGTTCTTCTGTGTATTCTTGCCACCTCTCTTAATATCTTCTGGTTCTGTCAGGCCTATACTGTTTCTGTCCTTTATTGAGCCCATCTTTGCATGAAATGTTCCCTTGGCATCTCTAATTTTCTTGAAGAAATCTCTAGTGTTTCCCATTCTATTGCTTCCCTCTTATTTCTTTGCATTGATCACTGAGGAAGGCTCCTTGCTATTCTTTGGAACTCTGCATTCAGATGCTTGTATTTTTCCTTTTCTCCTTTGCCTTTAGCTTCTCTTCTCCACTATCTGTAAGGCCTCTTCAGATGACCTTTCAGTATGGAGTCTTGTATTTTTGAATTAGACTCAAGTTCTGATTGACAAATTCACAGTGGTTAAAAAAAAAAAAATCTGTGCAGAAGACGTGGGGATGTGGGTTCAATCCCTAGGTCGGAACGATCCCCTGGAATAGGAAATGGCAACCCACTCAGTATTCTTGCCTGCAAAGTTCCGTGGACAGAGAGGAGCCTAGTGGGCTACAACTCATGGTGTTGCAAAAAGTCAGACACAATTAAGCACGCACATGTCTATCATACACAAGCTTGGACCGGCAAATTCCTAGTAAATCTGACCAACCACTGGGTATGTCACTCTCTGTCCCAGGCTGTCCATGACCTGGCCCTCTTGGATATCAGCTCTGCCTCAAACTCCTGTGCTCTTCCTCTTGAGAATCCCTCCTGAATTCTCAGACACCCCCCTTTTTTATCTTCCCTGCAAACACACATAAAAGGGCTATCCCTTTACCTCTCCTCCTGTTTTGGAACAAAAAAGCTACCTGGCCATTCTTCAAGGTTTAGCTTGAGTACAAACCCATCCTTAAGTCTTTGGAGACTTCCCTGGTCAGGCTCATTTCTTGGGTGTGCTTCCAAAAGAAATCTTGGGTTTGTGCAGATAGACAGAGTTCTAAAAATACACCCTGTTCCATGAGGTCACTTGCAACTCAGAATCTTGTAGACTGGCCCACTTCCCTGGTCTTGCCTCTCTAATATTCCAGGCCAGGTGCAGAAAACCTCAGGGCAGCTAGACTTTCAGGTTCGTGGCCTGTGGTGATATCAAGGGCAGGGAGACCTCCAACAGCACCTTATGAATGAGTGATGGACGCAAAAGTCCAAGTGTAGTGGGCCGACGAATGAATGGGAGGGAGAGGAAGTGGAAACAGTTCATTGAGAATGTATTAGTTTCCTCCAGCTGCAGTAACAAACTACCACAATCCGGGTGACTCTGCAAGAGGCATTTATTTTCTGACAGTCATGGACTCTAGAAGTCTGAAATCAGGATGGACAGGGCCATGATCTTTCTGAAGGCTTTAGAGGAGGATCCTTCTAGTGCTTGCCAACCAACCCTGACATTCTGGACGCGTAAGTCTAGTCTCTTCCTTTGTTGCCATGTGGTCTTCTCCCTTTGTGTGTGTCGGTGTCCAAACTTCCCTGTTCTCCCCACAGCAGGTCCACTCACCCCAGATCACCTCACCACAAGGTAACTCCACCTGCACAGGTCCTATTTCTAAATAAAGTCATATTCACAGGTACTAAAGGTTAGGATGTTAACTTCACTTTTTTGGGGAGGATGCAATTGAAACTATCACAGACAGTGAGCTTCCTGGACTTTTTAGAGATAAAGCTAGATAAAAATAACAATATAGTGTAAAATAATGGAGAAACTAATATCTATTATATTTTAAAAGCTCACTTATATTTTGAGGCAAACATTAGTTCCTGCCTAACACAGTCAAAATGCATGAATAATATGGAGGTAAGGAAGCCTGATGTTTACTGATCCCCTACAGTGTTCCAGGGGTTCTTACATACAAACTCATTTCTTCCTCACAGTGATATAGTCAGGCATTCATATCCCCCTTGTACAAATGAGGAAACTGAAATCTGGCTACTGAGTACTTCAACTGTGGACAGTACAGATTGAAATGTGCTATAAGTGGAAAACACACACCGTGTTTCAAACTCTGTGCATAAAAAGAGTGAAAAATATCTCAGTATTTTTATATTAACTACATGTTAAAATGAGACTATTTTGGATTTACTGGGTTACGAAAACATTACTAAAATTAAACACTTTTTGTTTAATTTTCTTTTTTTAATGCGGCTACTAGAAACAATTGGATTTCTACCCATAGGTCCCAATGTTACTCTATTGAAAGGTGTTCTAACAAGATAGAGCTGAGTCTGTGTTAGATCCAGAATTAGGACTCCCAGACTGATCATGTGTTTCCCCTTAGGTCTCTGCCTCCACAGTGAAGAGCACAAGTTAGAAAACAGTGTTTCACAAACAATGTACAAACGGTTAACAAGCACAGGGGGCGGAGTGAACCTCGCCTGCGCCCAGTGTGTGGTTTGCGGCTGCTGCAGTGGAAGGTGAGAGCAACATGGTGATCAGCTTGCTCTCAGAATCAATGTCTAAATCAGATCAGAACAGAGGGATGCAGATTACCTGTGTGGGGAAGCAGGGCTTCTAGATGATCAGGACATCTGATGCTCAGAGAAAGGGACCTGCCAGTCAGTAGCACCAGCCAAGTCAGGAAAGTCCCTGCGATGGCCCATACCCCAGCCTCAGCCACGGGAGAGGCTGCCCTGGCTGGAGGACACTCCATGTGGTCCTTGGGTTGGTGGAGGTAGAGGCCACTAAAAACTCACATCTGTCTACTCTTGCCTTTGACAAAGGCTCCCAAGCCGTCATAAGGGCTGCCTCCTATTACAACTCAAACATCAGCTTCAGGAGGAGACAGAGGCTCAGCACATAGTAACTGCTCAATAAACAGAATGAGTGAGCAAATGAATGAATGAATGACTTCCCATGGGGTGCTGCCTATAGCGAGAGACTGTGATAGTTGTGAGGTTGGTTTTTGCTGTGAAAATACACATGGGTGGCTTTGTGCTTGCACGTACTGTGTGTGTTTCAGCATTACAACTGCTTGGGCAGGTCCACTCTGCCCAGTGTGTTACAACCAGAGGTCCAGCCTGCCTTGCCAGGGCTGGAATCAAGTCCAAGCCCGGCTGCACAAGCACGTGATTTGCCTGAGCACAGGAGCAACTCAGACTTGAGTGGAGCAGGAAGGAGCACCCAGGTACCAGCCAGGGCAGGGACAGCAGAAAAGGGCCAGATTGCGGTGTGTGAAGAGCAGGTAAAGATATATCTAGAGTTTCTCCTATCTGGGGACAGTTCTGTTTTAGACCCTCTCCCCAAACAGAACTTGGGTCATGAACCATGTAACGAGGAGAGACCCAGTCTGACTTGCCCACAGACTCTGGGTGATGTTGAGTCAGTCATTTTGGAGACAGTGACCTGGCCTGTATATGGAAAGAATAATTACATGGTTCGTCATCCACTGTCCTTTCTAAGGCATCCTCCATTTGTCCTAACCTGCAGAGCTCACCTTGTTCCAGGCACCTCACTGACCTCAGCCTCCTTCCAATTGAGGCTTCTGGGCCAACAGCCCTTCTGACGAGAGCATGGGTTATGATACACCATTAACGGGGGAGAGCGTAAACCCAGAAAAACATTAGGTAGCTCTGCTCTTTGATATCATAATCAAAGCTTGCAAATGTATCTAAAGGAAATAAAGTAAAAGGAAAAAGCAAATACACAAAGCTGCCTACTGAAGCCTCATTTATACTGGAGAAATGCTGGAGACCGAGTGAATGTCACAGACGGTGCGGCTAAGTAAATCGTGGTCAGGCCACTTGATGGGACATTATGCAGCCGTTAAAATGCTAATAACGTTATAACTATGATATACTTTTCAGTGGGGAAAAAAATCATTAAAAACTATAGAGATGCAATAATTACAACTATATAAAAATTTCATACGCAGAGAGACAGTAACTAGGAGAAGGCATGGAAAAAGAAAAATGTGAGATTCTGAGTAACTGAAATTGTTTTCCTTCTCTGTTAATATTCTCACATTTTATAAATATAAGCCACTAACTTCTGATTACAAATTTAAGGTTTGTGCTAAAATCCAAGTTAACAGCTCTGTGTGGATCTCAATTCATGTGGCATCTGCTGAACCAACCAAATGATAAGATGTGAGAGGGACCGACTTCAAGATATTTCTTTGCCCCAGCAAATATTTTTGTTGCTGCTCTATCAATGACTTTGGACACCCAGGCTGTCCCAAACCTCCACAAAAGAAACTTGGCTTTCCTCAGCTGGAATCCAGTATCACAGGTGCACTTTTTTCTGGGCCACAGTCTCAATTCACTGATAGAGACTTAACAAAGACAGAAATGCAGCATTCAAGGGTATACCAAGGATGTCGCTACCGAAGACTCCTATACGTCAGGATGTGTTTCATACCCGTGGGTTCCTGAGCCCCTGGAAGAAAACACCAGGGTTGATCATTATGGACTCACAGTTCCATCTCACTCTCTAGCTGAGTGATATGGGTCTGATGGAGTTGGCAGGTTGGTAGAGGGGGAATTCTCTCTCAAAAGCCTCAAATAGCAATCGTGATGACCTACTCAGGGCCTAATTTGGGGGTGATGTTCTCATTTACGCGTGTGACTGAAGTTCTAGCATGATTAACTGGTGTCACTGGATTCAGTGTCTGTGGGGATGATGTGACAGCCATCAGACCACACCAAGCACAGTGCAATTACAGCGAATTGCAGTGCTCCTGGGCATGGTGAAATAGACTTTGCCATTGCTGCTATGGGCATTTTTTTTTTTTTTCAGGTGAGGACACAAATAGAAAACAGTCTGTAGCAACATCTTTCCTCCCAAGACAGGAATGCAGGAGGGAATTGAGGATGGCATTAAGACATTACACAGGGAGGTGGTTCTAGTAAGAATCCTAAATTACAGAGGGGTGAAGGTATGTGGTATGTGCATGAAAGAGGATGGAGTTAGGCAGACAGACAAGGACTAGACAAGCACAAAGCAAAAGAAAATATCAGGCAGTCTTCCTTCCCATGTTTCTTTGACTTTAAGTAACTTACCCCTCCAGCTGAAATTTAATAGGTTGGTTTTGGTGGGGAGGGGCGGGAAAGAAAGACCAAATAAAGTCAGGCGATTCATCAAACATCCCTTGGGCATCCATTATGTGTTAGGTACTGTTGTGGATGTTGAGGGAACATGGGTGAATAAGACAAAGCCCTTGCCATGAGGTCTAGTGATACCCACCCATCACTATAATGCAATGACAAATATCCTCCGCTACAATGCAATGACAAATATCCTCCAGAGTACGGTGTGGGGGTGTCTAAACCAGCTGGAGGAGGTGAGAGGCAGTCTCCTTGAAGAATTAGTGCCTGAGATGCCTTGGGGGCAGGCATCACTCCAGCAAACAGGAAGAGGGTAAAGCAGAGGGATCTTGAAAGCAGGGTATCCAAGTGCGCAAAGGAACAGAGGTGAACAGCAGCTTCTGCAAGGAGCCACCAATATACAGTCTGGAGCTGCTGGAATATTGAGTTAGAAGCAAGAGATGTCCAGAAAGCAGACAAAAGAGGTCACGGGGCACAGGGAACATCCTGGGGGTTACAGTCAGGAGCTCTTGCTACACTCTGCTGGTGGAAGGATGCCAGCATCTGCTGGCCTGTGTGGTTGAAAGGTGACTCTGAAAGCTGATGTGGAGGCTGGAGCTTGAAGAAATATGACCAAGCACAGGAAGATCTAGCTGGTGATGGAGGCACGAATCTTGGAGAAGCTGAGGCCCCAACCAAGGCCAAGGTAGGTTGGAGGGGGAAGTTCAGACAGACTGTAGTGGCTCTCAAATCTGGCTATACAACGAACTCTTATGGGCTCCAATTATATGTATGGCCTGGCTCTGTGCCTGAATTTTCTGATTCAGTAGCTTTAAGCAGGACCTTGACCTCCTCGTCTCTGCAAAACTCCAGGGTTTGAAAACTCAGCCAGGTCTGAAAGCAGCTGATTCGCGTTGTCAGTTCTGCTCTCCCTTTTCCCCTTCCTTTTTTTTTTTTAAAGGTCTTTATTGAATTTGTTACAATATTGCTTCTGCTCTATGCTTTGGTTTTTTGGCTGTGAGGCATGTAGGATTTTAGCTTCCTGAGCAGGGATCCAACCCACACCCTTGCACTGGAAGGCAAAGTCGTAACCACTGGATCGCCAGGAAGTCCCTCTTCCTTCCTTTCTATTAAGCACTTCTACAGAGCTAGGATTCATTAATGCTAAAAAGTACCACGGAAGTAGAATAAAGAAAAAGGAAAAGGCCATTCATTCATCCTTTTGTTGTTCAGTTGCTCAATTGTGTCTGATTCTTTGCGAACTCATGGACTGTAGCCCATCAGGCTACTCTGTCAATGGGATTTCCCAGGCAAGAATACTGGAGTGGGGTTGCCATTTCCTTCTCTAGGGGATCTTCCCGACCCAGGGATCTAACCTGTGTCTCCTGTACTGGCAGGTGGATTCTTTACCACTGTGCCACCAGGAAAGCCTCCTTCGTCCTTTCAGTGTTTCTCAAATGGAAGAATTCTCATGCTCTTAAGCACAGAGCTTAAGAGCTCTGTGTGGATACCCCATGCTGCAGGATTCCAGCTGGAGAAGCACTGCCCTGAGCTCATAAACCATCAGGAGCTGGATGTGTTCGACACTGATTGAAACTTCAGATTGAACACGGTCACTAGGCTCTCCTGTCAGCATTTTGATTATAGAAATTATCATCCTGTGGCCCAGGACAGGTGTCCTTTTATTTAAAGATAGTAATTGATTTGAAAATATGAAACTTCATAAACCACCACAGTTGTTTATAGAGAGCCCCACCTATTTTGACATTGCTGGATGTTTGAAAAGGTTTTTTTCCACCCCCAAAGTTGATTTGAAATGGGAAACTTTTTTCTAGCATTGAGAAATATTATCCCAATTTGCAGTCTGCAGTTTTCCTTTGAGACTGACATACCAGACAGTGCATATTTGTGTCAGATATTCATCTCAGAACCATTCCGTCCCTCAAAATAGCCACTGGGTCATGCATGCTATTCAGCTGCCTAAGAGGGGAAAGGTGGGGTTTTGAATACCTCTTGTTCAGCTGCAGAAATGTTCAAGTTGAATGGGATTTGAAAATAGAAACCATGATGATGAAGCCACCTCTACTGAGGGCCGTGAAGCCTCCCTCTCCCACTCTAAATACACCTGCTTTCCCTTCCCACCGCCCTGTGCCTGTCCTTGTCCATCAATAGTGGCTGTACATCAGGAGACGCAGGTTTGATCCCCGCGTTGAGAAGATCCCCTGGAGGAAGAAAAAACAACTTACTCCAGTATTCTTGTCTGGGAAATTCTATGGACAGAGGAGCCTGGTGGGCTACAGTCCATGGGGTCTCAAAGAATTGGACACGACTGAGTGACTGAGCGTGGAACTTATGCTCAATATGTTGACAGCTCTAGCTGGGAAGACATAATGTGGAGAGTTTCTAGGCCAAGGCTGGTTCGAGGCTTCAGTCCCCACTTTGTCCCAAGGTTGCGTCTCTAACCCCATCTGCAAGCTCATGGCCACCCAGTCAAGTGAGTTGGGCATGACTGGGAAACTCAGATCCATTGCATAGTTGTTTATTGACTGCCTTTGGAGAAAGCACAGTGACTACCTAGGTAAGTGGACAGACTTTGTCATCAAAGCTGGTAAGAAATACGAATGACAAGTTATCATCTAATTACTACTTAGGTGATCTTAGGCAAATGATACTGTTTCTTCAAGCCTTAGTGTCAACAGGGATAATGACCCTCCCTTTGACAAACCTATATGCAGGTCAGGAAGCAACAGTTAGAACTGGACATGGAACAACAGACTGGTTCCAAATAGGAAAAGGAGTACATCAAGGCTGTATATTGTCACCCTGCTTATTTAACTTCTATGCAGAGTACATCATGAGAAATGCCAGACTGGATGAAGCACAAGCTGGAATCGAGACTGCCAGGAGAAATATCAATAACCTCAGATATGCAGATGACACCACCCTTATGGCAGAAAGTGAAGAGGAACTAAAAAGCCTCTTGATGAAAGTGAAAGAGGAGAGTGAAAATGTTGGCTTAAAGCTCAACATTCAGAAAACAAAGATCATGGCATCCAGTCCCATCATTTCATGGGAAATAGATGGAGAAATAGTGTTAGACTTAATTTTGGGGGCTCCAAAATCACTGCAGATGGTGACTGCAGCCATGAAATTAGAGGACCCTTACTCCTTGGAAGAAAAGTTATGTCCAACCTAGATAGTATATTCAAAAGCAGAGATATTACTTTGCTGACTAAGATCCGTCTAGTCAAGGCTATGGTTTTTCCTGTGGTCATGTATGGATGTGAGAGTTGGACTGTGAAGAAAGCTGAGTTCCAAAGAATTGATGCTTTTGAACTGTGGTGTTGGAGAAGACTTGAGAGTCCCTTGGACTGCAAGGAGATCCAACCAGTCCATTCTAAAGGATATCAGTCCTGGGTGTTCTTTGGAAGGAATGATGCTGAAGCTGAAACTCCAGTACTTTGGCTACCTCAAGAGAAGAGTTGACTCATTGGAAAAGACTGATTCTGGGAAGGACTGGGGGCAGGAGGAGAAGGGGATGACCGAGGATGAGATGGCTGGATGGCTTCACCAACTTGATGGACATGAGTTTGAATGTACTCTGGGAGATGGTGATGGACAGGGAGGCCTGGCATGCTGCGATTCATGGGGTCACAAAGAGTTGGACATGACTGAGTGACTGAACTGAACTGAACTTGAAGGAATATAAGGCTTATGATAAAGTCCATGATGAGAAGCATCCTCAGTGATCCATGGTAAAGATAACAGGGCTCTTGATGGGTCCCGGGGTGGGGGTGAGGGGGAAGACGTGTAATCCAAGCAGAGCTTAATAAATGAACTCTTTACACTGTAGGAGATGATGGGAACAAGAGCCTAGGCAGTGAGGGGGTGTTTAGTAAGGGAGAGCTCAGTTGAGGAAGGAGTAGTTTCAAGAACCTGGAAGGTCACCCTGAGAGGAACTGTGGCCCTCCCTGAAGTTGTTGGAGCAGGTATCACACCCCTTCCTCTCTCTTCCTGTCCTTTCCAGGGCACTCCTTTGGCTGAACAGAAGGTAAGAAGTCAAAACAGGTCAGTGATTCCTGAGAGTCTGTCTCCTGAGTCAGAGAGCAGGTACAGAAGAATGGACGGACCTCGAGGAAGGAAGGGGAGGTTCCTGCAGCGCTCGCTAGTGCCATTCATGCCATAGGCCAGCTCCTGAGAACTCAACAGAGAACAAAATATTGGGCTGGCCAAAGAGTTTGTCTGGGATTTTCCATAAGATGTTGGCCAACCCAATAGATTCTCAAATTCTTAAGAATTCTGAGCTTTGTCACAGAAGTACATAGAAACAAACGATAACAGCATTGGGCAATAGATGCTATTATAAGAAGAAAGAACCTCGAGACCAAGTGTTTCCAAAACCAGTGTCCCTGAAAGAACCGTGAGCCCTCAGGGTGCTGAAGGAAGGACTGCCTTTAAAAGGAAGGAAGGAGGCGTTGACAAAGCGCATCCTAGACAGAGGAAGACAAGAACAGCAGGAGTGTGATGTGGCTGTCAGGTAAAGCCTATGGATTTGGGAAGGAGGGGATAAGAACAGTGGAGGATGCTGGGAGGCCAGCAAGAGCTGGGTCATTCATACAGGGGCCTGTCAGTCAAGTGAGAGAAGAGTTCAGATTCTTCCCTGTTGAGAGCCACTGAGATCGACAGCAGGCTTTCTTAAACCGTAGAATGACTAGTAAGATATGGGTTTCAGCAAAAATGGTTCTCACCTCAAGGAAAAAGGTATTGGTTTTAATGACCCTGACCCCTAAGAAGTGGCATCTAGGTCCACAGATGTAACTGGGAAGAACCTCACTGCAGCTTAGGGAAATCCTGAGATAGTGCAGGCATATGGGAGGGAGATTGTGGTTCTAAAACTGAGGCTCTGAGCAAACGTTCCTAGAATGACAGACAGCAAACCTCAGGCAGAAGCTAACTTAGAGCTGTGTTTGTCATGCTGTAACGGGCATCGGATCACCTGGGAATCTTACAACGACGCATATTCTGACTCAGCAGATCTGGGATGGAGCCCAAGATGGCATATCTCTTTCTTTTATTATTAATTTTTATTAGAATATAGTTGCTTTACAATGTTGTGTTATATTCGACTGCACAGCGAAATGTATCAGTCATGGATGTACTCGCACCACTCCCTGCTGGATTTCCTTCTACTCAGGACACCACAGTGCGTTAAGCAGAGTTCCCCGTGCTATAGAGCATGTTCCATCAGCTATTTTTATGCACAGTGTCAATAGTGTATATGTGTCAATTCCTCCCTCTCCACCCTTTCCCCCTTGGTATCCATATGTTTGTTCTTTACCCCTGTGTCTCTATTTCTGCTTTGCAAATAAGCTCATTTCTACCATTTTTCTAGATTTCACATATGTGTTAATATATATTTTTCTCTTTCTGATTTCACTCTGTTTGGCAGTCTCTAGGTCCATCCAGGTCTCTACAAATGACCCACTTTTGTTCCTTTTTATGGCTGAGAAACCAAGATGGCACATTTCTAGAGAGCTCCCAGATAATGCTGATGACAGGACACACTTTGAGTGGTTTGGACTCAGAAACCAACTGCCTCAATCTTCTCCTTTACAGATGAGCTAAGAGAGGCCGTGAGAGGGCTTGATGGGTGGTATACCAGAGTAAACAGAGGTATAGCCTATCGGAACTAGCTTGGAGTCCCCCAGTTCAGAGCTCTTGAGTGGTCCCCAGGACCTTCTTGGGAGATTGTTGGAGGCCGGGGCCTGTACTTGCTCCTTGAAGGCAAAAAGTGTGAACAATAAGTTAATGAGGTAGAAGTGTTTTCAGCATGTCCTTGGAGAGGACAAATGGTTCTGCCAACACATGTGATGAGCTCTTCACACAACAGCCTGCTCTGAAGGGACTGGGGTAAGTAAGTAAATAAGTAAATGAAAGTTGCTCAGTTGTGTCCAGCTCTTTGAGATGCTATGGACTGTATCCATGGAATTCTCCAGGCCAGAATACTGGAGTGGGTGGCCTTTCCCTTCTCCAGGGAATCTTCCCAACCCCAGGGATCAAACCCAGGTCTCCCGCACTGCAGAAGGGATTGGGGAACCTGACTCAAATCCCTGCTGGGCTGCCAAAGTCCTGCTTCCTAGACACAGTGACCGGCTCAACACAGGACTCAAAACACATACCCACACTGGCACGATCCATTTGGAGAACAGCTTGCCAACATACTTCAAGAGTTACAGAAGTGTTTGCTCTATTCAACCCTGTTAATTTCACGTGGGCGAATGTCTAAAAAGAAATACACCGAAAAAGGATTTCCCTGGTTGTCCAGTGGCTAAAACTCCATGCTCCCACTGCATGGAGCTCAATCCCCATCAGGGAACTAGATTCTACATGGCACAACCAAGAGTTCTCATGCTGTAACTAAGACCCAGTGCAGTCAATAAAAAGAGAAATACACCAACCAGCCATGACACTGAAGGGTTTTTGGCAACATACATCTAATTCTTATGAAATTCCCAAATTATATGTTTAGTATTACTTCTATGTGCATTTTTAAAAAATTATGCATAAATGGTAACTCAATTTCAGTGTGGTTAATGTGTCCCTAAAGTCTTCCATCCAGATAACATTAGAACCAGGATTCTAGACCCATGTCATTGTTCTGAAGTCCACGTCTTTTCCACTATGATACATCCACCACTATATGCATGAGGTTCATTACAGTGTTACCAGAAATATGGAAAAACAATAAAGGAATGCACAAGTAAATTAGGGTATATACACTCAATGGACAATTAGGTAATCATTAAAAAAGATAAGCAGTTTCCATGGTGCTATAAAAAGCATCATGATCATGATAAAATGCTTAATAAAAAATTATGGTAAAAATTTTATGTAACTATAGTTTGGTAAAAGATGTAGGCACATTAACAAAGGATAAAATACAAGGCAAAATAATTGTTGTGCTATGAGAAGAGATTATTGGTGATTTTTCTCTCTGATATCCAAACTTTCTATAATTCTGTCATAAAAACTGGCTGGGGAAAGCTAGGATTACAGAATGCCTGTACTGGTGGGGCAGGCACAGACTTGCTGAGTGTATGTGTGTATATACAGACATATATTTATGTATATACATATATATACATAAGGTCTTTAAGGAAAGTTCCAATATGGTCTTGAAACCTCTACACGTGTTCCTGTCTCCTGTGGCTCTGTGTTTTAGACATAATCCTGAAAACTCTCTACAAATGTTCTTCTAATACAGACTTTCTCACCTCTGGCACCTTCCTCGGGAAGGACTCTAGAGCAGTGGTCCCTTATTCCAAGGAGCAGTGCGGATATTGAAAAGAATTACCTTCCAGAACTGCAGAAAGCACATTTACACAGAAGGTAGAGCAGAGACAAAGATGGCAGCTGAGTATCACAGATGACACCATGACCACCTAGAGTGCCAAGTCAAGAGGGATTCTGGGACTTTCCCTGGTGGTTCAGTAGTTAAGAATCCACCTGCCAATGCAGGGGACACCAAGCCCTGGTCCAGAAAGATCCCACATGCCTCAGGGTAACTAAGCCCATGCTCTACAACAAGAGAAGCCACTGTGATGAGAAGCCCATGCACTGCAACTAGACAGCAGCCCCTGCTCTCCACAACTAGAGAAAATCTGTGCATAGCAACAAAGATCCTGCACGGCCAAAAATAAAATACATTTTTTTTTTTTTTTAGAATAGGGGGAAGTCATGTCAGAGTTCAAAGGAAGAATGTGTCCTGAACAATTACACATGTCTATCATGGGAAAGGTATTAGGGAAGAGAGGGGAATGCACAGGCCATATATCACGTCCAATTGTCAAGAAACAAGCAAATGGAGACATGTTTTTAAAACAAGGAGGAAAATATGGCCACCACTTCTAACTTTGGGTTTACAGATTTCTATCTGAATTTGTACACATGGTTTTACTCTCCTCCCTTAGATCCATTCCTATTGAACAGAGGGAGCTATTATTTTGAGCACAGTTCTATGATCAATGGAAGGCATGCAACTGGCTCTGATTGCTAGTAACAAACCTACTGAGAAGGAAAAGGAAAGCATAGTTCAAACTTTGCTAACCAGGTATTTAAAAAGATCCAGATCCTCTTACTCTACCCTAAAAACTGTGTCTTACCTTCCTGGAAGATCAATCACATATCCTAAAATGATTAGAAAGTAAAGTGTGGACTATGTACTCAGGGGATCAGAGAGCCATTAGATGGGATAGTTAAGTAGCTTACATTGAAACTGGAAAACGTCTGACATAGTGAAAACCCAAATTTTGCAATGCGGTCATAATTATCTAAAAGATGTCAATGCACAAAAACTAGAAGAAAATTTAAAAAAAAAAAAACTCTTGAGAAAATGGTTGGTCTGCTAGGCAGTGGAAATGGGGGCTAACCTTCTACTCCCTATATTTCCAACACCATGTAATGTTGCTATAATGTCACTAACATTAACAAAGAATAAGTTCCTTCTAAATATAATTCACTATTTGACTTGCAATGATACACAGATGCTAAAACAATGCAAAAAATAAAACAGATACCAAGAAAGCAAAGCAGTGGGGATTTTTATGACATATATTTTGAAGGGCTCTGAAAAAGACCTGATATACAAGCAAGCTTGCATGGAGTCTGTAATGATACAGGCCAAGGTCTCAAACTTGGGTGTAAAATTTAAGGAACTACTCTTCTCTTGGTGAAGAGGGAAGAAAAAGTAGCCAAAGGGACTTCTCTGGTAGTCCAGTGGTTGACAGCTGGCAGGGACATGGGTTTGATCCCTGGTCCAGGAGGGTTCCACATGCATGGGGCAAATAAACCATGTGCCACAGTGAACAAGTCCTCAGGCCCCAGAGCCCGTGCTCTGCAGTTTAAGAAGCCACCGCAATAGAAGCCCAGGCATTGCAACTGGAGAGCAGCCCCCACTCGTGGCAACTAAAAAAGCCCACATGGAGCAACCCAGACCCAGTGCAGCCAAAAAAATTAATTTTTTTTTTTTAAAGTAGCCAAAGAAAAGGATTGGAGTGAGGGGAAGAAATCCACCTGCCATCTTCTAAAGCCAAAGAAAGGATCATCTCTGAATCATACATTTGAATTCCAGCCTCCAGAGACTTCAGGATGAAGGATCCGAATACTCTGATAGTAAATGAAGACCCACTTCCTCCTTCACTTTTTAAGTCCCAAACAAAGAGCTGTTCTGACCAAAACAGAAAGGAAGTCAGTTAAATGCAGCAGATCCATACTGCACTGCCCTGTCCAGGTGGAATTCTAACAGGAGTAACAAGGTAGAACATCTGAGATGAAAAGAGAACAACTTCTGATGTTGAAAGAGACACTCAGCAGCTCAAACACTGCCTCTGGGCATGGTTTATTGAAAGGACCACATAGCCACAGAGAGGCTTCCATCACTAGTCACGTGGCTGTGTGTACAGGCCGCTTCTCACTAAGTCCTTCGGGTGTGCAGAGCATCAAAACAAGGTTTGCCTCCCACAGAAAGGACATCAGGGAGAGTCCTGACCATGCCATACGCAGAACTAACTTTTCATTTCTCTCCCTCCACTTTCCTAGGACAACTAGATATGCACAGATTAAACTCAACCTGCAGGTTTTCTCTTTTTAACCCAAAATTTTCCTTTGGCAAAAGCTCTGGAGAGGAATTATGGCAGAAGTTCATGAGAAACAGCTGGGAGCCCATGAAGAGATTCCTATGACATGGATAGGAAGTGACCTGGAGTTTCTCCAGGCAAGGAGAAAACAGGCATAGCCCTGTGCCTCTGAAATCTACTAGAGTTAACTCTTCCCCCCCCCCACCAAAGAGCAATTCCAAGGATGCAATTGAGATTATGGGTACAGCCCAAGGGTAAATGCTTTACATGTACATGAGAAAAGAACACAGAAATACAGATGTCCATACACGTGTCAGTGTTGCTACACCAACTCACAAACCTACATGTTGAAAAACACACACATACAAAGACAAATACACTGATCTATTTGGGCTCACTGTAGGAATATTTTCCCTGCAGTAACTTCTGCTGTTATTTTTTTTTTTTCAGCTAAGATGAATTATTAATGTTTACTGTGAAAACCTTTTTATTGCCAGGAAAACATGATTTGCTCTTCTTCAGGTAACAAGTGCTACGCATCTGTTGATTCCTACTGTCACATTATCTGGTTCCATCACAAATACCCGTGTTGTAACAAAAAAGAAAGAAACACCCCAAGGCAAATATATAGGCATTCCTGGTATGCTACGAGTGGATGACAGGCAGCTCTAATGGTCCCACTTACATAAATGCAACTTATTCACATCAGAACGCAACTTCCTTCTAGACACAGAGTGCCAGAAATCATTCTTTTCAACCCAGAGCTGTTTCTATTGAAACACCTGTCAACCGACCTGTCAGCCCAGCAGACCTATGTATGGCTTCTATCCAGGGATGCCTGCATCTTTCAAGTCTCTGGAAGAGAAACATCCTATGGAGGTTGAATGATGGGCTGAGGGTTAGGAAAAATGGTTCCCTGACATCCCAGGGCTCTGTTTTTTAAGACTTTGGAAGAGCCTCTGGGAAAATCTATGAAGCTTTTTGTGTGTATATAAATCTTTTTAAATCTCACAAATAAACAACAGAACTAACTTCTACCGTAAAAGGAGAGGGGAAAATATTTGTAAGGTAAAGTCTGATGCTAGAGCTGCAAGATGCCATTTGCGAAATGCAAAAGGATATTGACAGACCAATAAAGAATGGAGATCCAACCAGTCCATTCTAAAGGAGATCAACCCTGGGATTTCTTTGGAAGTAATGATGCTAAAGCTGAAACTCCAGTACTTTGGCCACCTCCTGAGAAGAGTTGACTCATTGGAAAACACTCTGATGCTGGGAGGAATTGGGGGCAGGAGGAGAAGGGGACCACCGAGGATGAGATGGCTGGATGGCATCACGGACTCAATGGAAGAGAGTCTGAGTGAACTCCGAGAGATGGTAATGAACAGGGAGGCCTGGCGTGCTGCGATTCATGGGGTTGCATAGAGTCGGACACGATTGAACAACTGAACTGAATACAGCCTTGTGTGTCTTCAGTTATTCCACAAACTCTTTGTTTAGCAATCTTGAGGGGGAAAGGCTAATGTGTCATGAATTTAAGCCTTAAAATAACTAGGGCCTAGCACCTGCATGGGCATGAGAGTTGCTTATAGTGTAACATCAGACAGTGTTGAATTCCAGAAGAGTGAAAAATAAAGGCAGGGTAAACCTAGAGTCACGGCTGTTTATTCAGCAGGTATTTGTCTGGGATAATATATCAGAGCACATTGACTGAATTCATGCTATGCAGTACTTCTTCCCAAACTTGGATGGACAGTAAAACGTCCCAAAGCACTTCTTAAAAATCCCATTTGGATAGAACCTTACCCTCAGAGATTCTGATTTATTTGGAATGTAATGATGCCTAAACCCAATCATTTATGTGTCTACCTACATATGTACTTATCGATATGTTTGGAGGTTGTCAAGGTATGATTCTAAATCTTCAGCCACGCGTGAGAACCACTAAACTGTTAGACAAAGATCGCACCACTACCCCTTATCAAGATAAAGTACAAATCCACACATTCATATAAGTAATATTTATTGAGCACATATTACGTACAAACTTTTTAGATCCTGCTGCTGCTGCTAAGTCGCTTCAGTCGTGTCTGACTCTGTGCAACCCCATAGAGGGCAGTGTACCAGGCTCCTGGGTCCCTGGGATTCTCCAGGCAAGAACACTGGAGTGGGTTGCCATTTTCTTCTCCAATGCATGAAAGTGAAAAGTGAAAGTGAAATCGCTCAGTCTTGTCCAACTCTTAGTGACCCCATGGACTGCAGCCCACCAGGCTCCTCCATGCATGGGATTTTCCAGGCAAGAGTACTGGAGGACACGCTAAAAAGCAAAAATAAATATGGCCAGTATCAGTTCAGGACCAAAGGCCATCAGGCTGAGGAACTAGGGAAGAGCTAGTGTCACAATTCAATTCGGAAGGGCGACCATGGGTAAATATCATCTAGCTTAGGGGAGCTCAGGCTTTTGTTCTATTCTGAGCTTCAGCTGATTAGATGAGGCCCACCCACATTATGGAGGACAATCTGGTTCACTCAAAGTCCACTCATCCAAAAACACCCTCACAAAAACATCTAGAATCATGTTTGACCTATCTGGGCCTCATGGCCCAGCCAAGATGACACATACAATAACCATCACATGGCCCACAGCCTTATGAGGTTGAAGTCCAGTAGGGGATTAGATGATACTGAGCATACCAACAAAATGAGTGCAGATTGTGAAAATAATATGACAGAAATAAGAAAGCTGCTCGATAAAGTGGAGAGTTCAGGGTAAAAGCCTCTTGGAGGAAAAGAATAGGTAGGAACCTAAGAAATATGAAGTAAAAAAGTATTCTAGGCAGAAGAGATGGCATTAACAAAATGTAGCAACCACATGGGCTGCAAAGAACTCAATCAGCTTGAGAAAGTGTTAGAAAGCTGGAGGGGTTGGTGCACGGAAAACAGCGAGAGAGGCACGGAATGAGGTTAGAGGGGCCAGACCATTCAAGGCTCCAAAATTAAGCAGAGGCAAAAGTAGAGAAGCAACATGACTGCATTTACCTTCCAAGATGTTCTGTTTGGGTACAGTGTGGGGAAGTGAAATAGGGAAGTGCGGACGCAGCATGCGCAGAGAAGTTCTGAAGTGCTTTAGGCATCAGATGAGTGTTCAGAACATGGTGGTGCTGAAGATGGGGCCATGTGACCTGACCTTTGTCTATACTAGCAGGAGAAAAGATAGAACTTTCTAGAGCATTTGATGTGTTGCAAGTGGGGAAGAATGGTGATTCCTACATTTATGGCTTAAAAATTCAGAAGAAACAAAAGCTTTTTTCCTGGTTACCAGCTTGACTCAATTTATACCCACTAGCTGCCTGCATTATGCAAACTATGCATCCTAATTAACAGAAATCCAGCTTGAATTATGCAAATTCTTGCTTTGGGCTGGGTTTTCCATTTCCTGCCTCTAGGGCCTCCTGCCCATCAAGGACCACATCCTATTCTTCCTACTGACTTGTGGACCAGAGCCATCTGCACGTCCGGGGTGAGTGAGCCCTGAGAGGCCACTGTGGCCAAGCCAGAGGGGAGGGAGAGGTGAGTCTGAGCACCCACATGAAGCCGGCACCTCCAGGCACCTCTGAGAGCTTGCTCTGAGCTCATCCATACAGCAGCCCCTGTCTCCATCAACACGTGTCTGCCCCAGTCCCATTCAGAACTACTTTCTAGCTCAGAACACGTGCTCAGCTTTCTTGCAGTGCTCTCTCATGGAATGCTGATTCCTGGGGCCTGTGCTTTCTGTTCAGAGCAAATGCAACCATCTGTATGCCAGAAAAATAGATGACCCTCTGACCTAGCCTACCTTGCGAAGGGGCTTCAGCACGGGAAGGCCACATTGTTTTATGGAGGCGAAGTCTGTGTTTTATTTAACTCTGAACACCAGGCGCCTAGAATAGCTTGCAAGATAAATGTCAATCAACGCTAGCATAATCAAGACACCCATTCCTGCCTCATTAGGGTCCTCTCATTCCGTTTAAGCTTCTCAGATTTATACACTGTAATTAGAAACTTGGTGATTTTGACTGCTAAACATAAAGGCTTACTGGGAAGCTTCACATGTCTGCATTTTAAATATTTTCACACATCGTTAACCCAGTTGCCAGTGTAACATCTTCTGGCCCAATTCCCTCACACTGTGTGATATTTATTTTTGGACAGAGACGAGAAAAACTAATTGAATTGAAACACGTATTGATTACTGTTTTTCGTGAACTCTGAACAGCTTGCCTCTAAATGATTTTACCGAGGAGCTTTTAGGCAACTGTTTGGCTGGACTGTTTCTCCTGTGACTGCACTTGGGCTGTGTGAGCCTGTCTGCAGTTGCCTGGTCTGCTTTCAGGGAGTCCTGTCATGCACAAGAGCAGAGTCGGAGTGGAAGGGCCGTGCCAGCCCTCTTCACATACAGGCCCTGATCGGGACGCCCTGTGTGTGTGTTAGTCCATCAGTCGTGTCCAACTCTTTGCAATCCATGAACTGTAGCCCACAGCTCCTCTGTCCATGGGATTTTCCAGGCAAGAATACTGGAGTCGGTTGCCATGTACTTCTCCAGGGGATCTTCCCGACACAGGGATAAAACCTGTGTCTCCCACACTACAGACACACTCTTTACTGTCTGAGGCACAAGGGAAGACCCAAGCAGCGTTCCAGAAGAGTCTATGCAAGGTGAGGTGAGGTGAAGTCACTCAGTCGTGTCCGACTCTTTGCGACCCCGTGGACTGTAATCTACTAAGCTTCTCTGTCCACATTGCTAGTGAAAGTCTCAGCTCTTTGGATCCCTTGTAAGCAGGCACATCCCTAAGTTCATTTAGTGGCCATATTACTCACCCAAGAACTGTGGGTCTGTGTCAAGCAGAACTCTCCAGATTCAGATTAGGACACTTGAGGAAGTGTCTTAGACCAGAGCTTCTCCCACTGTCATATGTGTGTGTGAATCATCTGGTTAACACACAGGCTCTGATTTAGCGGGTCTGAGTTGAGGCCTGAGATACTGCATGTCTGACCTGCTCCTAGGTGACACTGATCTGCTGGTGTGTAGACATGAGGTCTTTGATGTGACCTTTCTCCAGGCGCTCTCTGTCCTTGCTGAGATCTGAGGCCAGGGACCATGCATTCTGATACAAGCTGCTTGCAGCAGAGGCGAGGCTGGCTCCAGTGGGCAGGCAGAGAGGGCGTGGCTGCTGAAGAATCAGCTGCTGCATGGTTCTGGGGTAGCATCAGGGAAGCCACTGGACTTCCAGCCCTTAGGGACTGCTATTGTTTTTCAGTCGCTCAGTCCTGTCCAACTCTTTGTGACCCCATGGACTGCAGCACACCATGCTTCCCTGTCCTTCAACATCTCCTGGAGCTTGCTCAAACTCATGTCCATTGAGTCGTGATGCCATCCAACCATTTTGTATCTTGTCGTGCCCTTCTCCTCCTGCCTTCAATCTTTCCCAGCATCAGGGTCTTTTCTAATGAGTCAGCTCTTCACATCAGGTGGCTAAAGTATTGGAGCTTCAGTTTCAGCTCCCAGCCCTTAGTGATAGAGGCCAGAATCTAACAGTCTTGGCTCCAAGGAGCTCTTCAAGATAAGAACTCCTTATCTTATCTTTACTGCCTTAAAGGAAGCCACCTAAGCCCACAAAGAGGCAGCAAGGAAGCAGCAGATGTGACAAAGTTTTTCCTCTTCCAGCTGGATGCAGGGTCTTCCACTGAATAGTCGAGCCCTCACTGTAGTATCTATTGTTGTGGCTGAGTCACTAAGTCAGGTCTCTTTTGCAACCCCATGGACAGTAGCCCGCCCAGCATGCAATCTCCCAGACAACAACTATTGTTGTTGTCTCCCAGACAACAACAATTGCACTATCATACACGAGTTCAATATCCTTGCCTCCTGGCAGATTTCCCAAGTGTTCCTGAGATGCTTATGTGCCCAGGGCCATTATTCACACAACAGCCAGGTGGTATTTTAGGAATGTAAATCTGATTCCTTCATTTCTCTGCTTAAAAATCCTGCTCGGTTGTTCTGTTCCTCTCAGGAGAAAGTGCAGACTCTAGAAACCCTGCATTGTCTGAGCCTGCCCACCCCCTCCCCGCATGGCCTCCTCTCTGTCCACTCTGCTCACCCGGGTTCAGTCACTCTGACCACCTTCCTTTTCTCAGACAAGCCAGTCATTCTACCGCAGGGCCTTTGCATACTGGCTATTGTCCTTCAAGTGAGCGTCACGACTGCTTTGGCTTTGAATCTCTGGACACAGGCACAGTTTGAACAGCAAATACAAAATGAGGTATAAAATTCTGGTTCTGTGGGTCTGATGTAGATTTATTTTTCTCTTGACTTTTCGACTAGAACAGTATGACACCTTCATGTTACAAAGAGGGGACTGAAGCCCAGAGAACAGATGAGACATAATCATGGCCATTCTGATTCTGGAGGGCAGAACTGTCCAAGGATGGGCTAGGACTTGGAGTCAGGTGTGTGCTCAGTCACTCCGCCATGTCCATACTGTAGCCCGCCAGGCTCCTCTGTCCACAGGATTCTCCAGGCAAGAATACGGCAGTGGGCTGCCACTTCCTTCTCCAGGGGATCTTTCAACCCAGGGATCCACTTGCCTCTCTTGAGTACTGTAGCACTGGCAGGCGGATCCTTTACACTAGGGCCACCTGGGAAGCCCTCCCCCCGCCTTTTTTTTCCTAGGGGAGGGGAAAAGTGGTTCAGGAAGTGGTATGGACCCATGGGAAAGGGAATTTAATCTTAACATATGACATACTAGTTAGACCTGCTGCAATGAACGATTTTTACACTATTTACAAAGTCACAACTCTTCTTCACTCCCTCATTTGTTTGGCTTTTGCCTATTGGAGTCCAAGTCTGGACACAGGAAGGCATTGACAATCCTGGATTTCTCTTCCACTTGTGTCATCTCATTTTTCTTTACCACAAAACAAACTTTTTGAGAATAGGAGAGGGTGATTTGTAATTTATGGATTTCTCTCTAGAAATTACAACCAGAACCTCATTAAAAAAAAATCAAATTGGTTTCATCTAATTAAATTTGGAAATTGCCTCATAAACATGTATTCTGTTATAAATGTCTTTAAAAACAAGGTCTCCTGCTTACTGGCTGAGGCAGGACTGGGCTGAGATGAGAGGAGGAGACGCCCCACCTTTCTGCTCAGAAGGACCTACTCTCTTATCAGTTGCTGAAACGTTATTTATTTATTTGGCTGCTCCGTCTTCACTGCTATGTGCAGGCTTTCTCTAGTTCCAGTTCCAGCGAATGGGGGCCACTCTTCATTGAGGGATGCAGGCTTCTCATCATGGTGGCCTCTCCTGTTGTGCAGAATGGACTTTGAGCGCCTAGACTTCAGCAGCTGCGGCACACAGGCGCGGGAGTTGTGGCACACAAGCTCAGCTACTCCATGGCACATGGAATCCTCCTGAACTATGGATAAAACCCATGTCCCTTGCATTGGCAGACGGATTCTTATCCATTGTACCACCGAAGGCCTGAAACTTTCTAAAGAATAGTGACGTCTAGAGAAGTGCTTCTCAAACTGTTTTAATGCCCATACGAATCACCCAGGGATCTTGTTAAAATGAAAACTCTGATTCAGGAAGTCTGGAAAGATCTAAGATGCTGTATTTCTAACCAGCTTCCAGACAGAGGCAACCCTGCTGGTCCATGGGTCACACTGAGAAAGAGGCAAGACATTCACACTTGAATTCAGGACCCAAGGGTTGTATACCCTTGGTCTTTACATTTCACCTCTCTAAGGCTCCACTGCCTCATTTTTATGTAATGTTAAGAGTTAACATTTATCAGTGCTATTTCTAGATGCCAAACACAGTACTAAACATATATTTGCATTTATTAAGCAGTATAAATGAGCAGTTACTTAATGTACCCAAGTTTACACAGCAAGGGAAATGGCAGAGCTGGGATTTAAATCTAGGCTACCTGACCTCCAAAGTCAACATGCTTACCTTCTGAGGCTTCACTGGCTTGTGACACACATGGTCTCAGCCATGTTTATGGTCAAAATACAAGGCCTAAGCCCATGTCCTCCCTTCAGATCATCATCCCTTCAGTTCAGCTCAGTCTCTCAGTTGTGTCTGACTCTTTGCGATCCCATGAATGGCAGCACTGTCCAGGCCTCCCTGTCCATCACCAACTCCCAGAGTTCACTCAGACTCATGGCAATCGAGTCTGTGATGCCATCCAGCCATCTCATCCTCTGTCATCCCCTTCTCCTCCTGCCCCCAATCCCTCCCAGCATCAGAGTCTTTTCCAATGAGTCAGCTCTTCGCATGAGGTGGCCAAAGTACTGGAGTTTCAGCTTTAGCATCATTCGTTCCAAAGAAATCCCAGGGTTGATCTCCTTCAGAATGGACTGGGTGGATCTCCTTGCAGTCTAAAGGACTCTCAAGAATCTTCTCCAACACCACAGTTCAAAAGCATCAATTCTTCGGTGCTCAGCCTTCTTCACAGTCCAACTCTCACATCCATACATGACCACTGGAAAAACCATAGCCTTGACTAGACGGACCTTAGTCGGCAAAGTAATGTCTCTGCTTTTGAATATACTATCTAGGCTGGTCAAAACTTTTCTTCCAAGGAGTAAGTGTCTTCTGATTTCACGGCTGCAGTCACCATCTGCAGTGATTTTGGAGCCCAAAAAATAAAGTCTGACACTGTTTCCACTGTTTCCCCATCTATTTCCCATGAAGTGATGGGACCAGATGCCATGATCTTGGTTTTCTGAATGTTGAGCTTTAAGCCAAATTTTCGCTCTCTTTCACTTTCATCAAGAGGCTTTTTAGTTCCTCTTCACTTTCTGCCATAAGGGTGGGGTCATCTGCATATCTGAGGTTATTGGTATTTCTCCTGGCAATCTTGATTCCAGCTTGTGTTTCTTCCAGTCCAGCGTTTCTCCTGATGGACTCTGCATAGAAGTTAAATAAGCAGGGTGACAATATACAGCCTTGACGGACTCCTTTTCCTATTTGGAACCAGTCTGTTGTTCCATGTCCACTTCTAACTGCTGCTTCCTGACCTGCATACAGATTTCGCAAGAGGCAGGTTAGGTGGTTGGTATTCCCGTCTCTTTCAGAATTTTCCACAGTTTCTTGTGATCCACACAGTCAAAGGCTTTGGCATAGTCAATAAAGCAGAAATAGATGTTTTTCTGGAACTCTCTTGCTTTTTCCATGATCCAGCAGATGTTGGCAATTTGATCTCTGGTTCTTCTGCCTTTTCTAAAACCAGCTTGAACATCAGGGAGTTCACGGTTCACGTATTGCTGAATCATCCCTTAGGTCCCTTTAGATCATCATCCAAGAACTTTGGCATATCCCCCAAGGCAACCTTAAATGCTCAAGCAAGTCAGACAGTGGCAGCTCTGGTTCTCTATTACAGCCCAAGGAGCAGCCAAGAAATTACATGAAGTTTTCTTACAACAGCTGTTTCTAGTAGAGCACCCTCATAGGAATGCCAACATCTCAGCAACTTGAACATTCACAAGGCACCGGGTTCACAGAGAAGTGCAAAGAAAGGAGCGCTGTTCTCAACCAGGTGAACCTTTGTGCCTAAAGCTCCTGACCATGTATGATATATGAGTCTTCACTTTCGTAACAGAGCATGACCCTATGGGCCCTTCCCAAGACTGAACCCATATTCTCTGCCTGGCTCATGTCTGTAGAAAAACTGTAGCCAAAGAATAATTTTAATCAAAGAACTGAGGAAATACAGAAACAAAGGAATGCAGTCAACTAAGGCAAAGTAATAAGAGTTTAGCCATTAAGCAAACTCATGGACCTTGAGTTCTTCCTCAAGAGCCAACAGATAGTATTCTGACCTACATTCTTTGAACTATTATTCAGATACCAAAACCCTCACCAGGTAGAAGAAGTTGACTTAATATATGATGACCAAATTGCAGTCATGACAGAAGCTGATCCACCTGACATACTTCCAAGAACTGGCCTCAAGGAAATGGGAACAAACTGACCCTAGAACTGAAGATTAATTGTCCTTAAAACAATTAACATGGGGACTTACCTGGCCAGGGGCTAAGACTCTCCTCCCAGCAGGGCCTAGGTTTGATCAGCAGTCAGGGAACTAGATTCCACATGCTGCAACTAAGACCCAGCACAGCCCAATAGATGAATGAATAGAAAAAAAATAATAATAATAATAACAGTATGCCAATCAACCACACCACGACCAACATGACCAATTCTAAGATGATGATCAGAAATCACTGTGCCTTCCTGCACATAATTTCCTCTTTCCACCTATACACTCCTGAAATTTCTCTTTAAGAGCTCTTCCTCCCTAATTTGCAGGGGGAAGTGGCTTTTGGACATGAGTCTGCCTTCTCCCCCAGTTTACCAGCCTCCTGAGTAAACCAACCTTCTCTTCCAACCAGTGTTTTTCTCTTGAGTACCGGCTTTGGAGCAGCGAGCAGCCTAACCTGACTTGGGTAATACCTTCAGGGCATTTACTGCTCAAACAGTGTCTAACTCACAGTTATGTTTGCTCTTTTGTTCTCTCTCCATCTATTTCTTCTTATTGTGGAATTATCATCGAGAGTTTCATAACCAAGCCCAGTGCATAATCTGATTAGAGCAAGAGGGATACTACTCCTGAGGGGGAAAAAAAAATCTGTATAGGGATCTGCCTCTACCTGCAGCACAGCCTCAACCAGTGTTTCCAAATGCAGGCAGGTACAAGAACCAGGATCTTTTAATGCCAGAAGTGTCCTCAATTCAAGGCAAAATGAGAAAAAACTAAGGTGATCATGAGTTGCCCATAAAATTAAATTTATTCAATTTAAAGGACTGCCTTTTATTCTGAGATTATGTACTTTCTATATTTTTGTAATTGTCTTTTGTAAAATGATGTTAATAAAACATGGTAAAATACTCTATGTTGGTTCCCCCACAACATTTGAGGTTTTACTGGCCTATGAATTCCAAAAGTCTTCAACATCTGCCACCAAGAGCCATTTATATAACGCCACCAAGCACCTTATCTCTCTAAGTCCTGGGCCCTTTTCGTTTGCTTTACAAAGAGCAGGTGGTAGATCTCTAGCTCACCTATGTGTATGTGAGTGTGCAGCCTGAGCTTTACAAAGAACACTGTGTAGCTTTTAAATGACTGGGCTTCGTTTTAGTTGACTGTCCAGTCGCCCTCTTCCCTGATAAGGTCATGAATGTGTCCCAGACAAGGTCCATCAGTATGAAAACCCTCTCTCATTCAGCACCATCCCCAGGAAGGATGCTTCTCCCAACCCCATGGTCCAAGACGGAAGTGTTAGAGAGCTCTGCTTCTGAGAAACACCGGGTGGAGTGGCATAAGGTGTTTTGAAGGTGTTTTCTCCAGCACCCTGTACATGACTGACAGCTTTCTCCTCCTTCAGAGAGCTCTCAGGTCTGTCCGGGTCTCTCCAGATGATCTCTGTGTCCACCAGATTCACCCTGAATATTTCTCCTTCATCAATACTCTTTGACTTTCCTCCCCAGAGTTCATCTTCCCTTATGGCAGTGGTATTCTTCCTAAGGCTCACTCGCAACAGGTGTACCCTTCTGCACGAACACCCAGAGTTTTTAGTCCCCCCATGAGCTTATGGTGCACTTCAGCCTGGGATGCTTATCACCTTTCCCCCTCAGACTCCTTAGAGAAACCCTGAAGCAACAATTAACACTGCTCCCTGACCCTTCAATCTTATAGATAAGCAAACTGAGGCTTAAAGAGAGGAAGAACCTAAGGGTCCCTTGAGACTGAGGTAGAGCTACGAGGACAGCAGACTCCATCCTTCCATCTTCAGCTTCCATGCCCTTCCATCTGCAAAGCTGTGTGTTTCTATTGTACCTGAATCACAGTCTCATGGTATCTCGGAATATAAGGGGTGAGAAAAGAGTCAATCTTGCCCATATCCTACTATTAGCATTTTGCTAAATCAGCCTTATTGAAGTTTTACTGTTTATTTGCTTTTGCTTTGCAATGAGCTTCTATCATTTGTTCTAATTTTGAAAGTTTTCAGGAGGCTGCATTTTGTCTTGTCCAAGGACATTCTATTCTGTCTCTGATAGAAGGCCCTGCTAATCCTGAGAGAAGGGCTTTCAACACTATCACCTAAGTGGCAATACAATATGCCTTGGCCACAAAGCAATGTTAAAGCTCAAGAATGATGTACTCCTAGCTTAGAGAATGACATTGGAATCCTTTCAGAAGCCCAGGGACTGATATGGGTACCCTGAACATCACGTGACTATTATGACTTTCCAGAGGACAGTTTGCCAGGCCTGGGTCTGCTTTGGCTGTGTCAGGACAATATGACTCCTTTGCTAAAGAGATGAAGAATCCCATCAATGCATGTTACACCCAATTTTCTTTGTCAGCAGGGCTATCAAGACAACTCAGTTGATGTCCTTGTGTTTGCTTCCCACTGCACTATCAGAAACCTTCTGTATTAATTCGCTGTGTCTCACTCACCTTTGTGCCTTTGATGGAGCTCCTACATGCAGTATTATCTGCCAACTCCAGGCTGAAGTAAACTGAATAAAACCAAGTGATACAGCCAAAGTGGCCTCCTTACCTCATAGAGTGTGATGACCCCATTGGTCTCATTGGGAGGTTTCCACTGGATGTAGATCTTCTCCTCAAAGGGCCCCCTTGGATGGATTCTAGAGGAACAGCTCCTGGAACTACAGAAGGAAACAAGTTAGGAATCTGATGTCACCTTTCATCTCATTTCCCCAGCCTCAATGACCTAGAATGGGAGTCAGCAAAATTACTCTGTAGGATCAGATAATAAATATTGTAGGCTTGGTGGGTCATAGAGTCCCTATTGAAATTACTCAGTTTGGTACTTGTAACACAAAAACAGCCACATACAATCCATAAACAAATGGGTATATCTGTGTGCCAAAAAAGTCCCCTTCATTTTTAGACACAGGCAAAGGTTAGAGCTGACGCATGGGCCATGGTTTTCTGTTTTCCTGTAAGGTCAATGGCTTTTCATCTGCAGACTCTGAGCAAGTCTATCCTGGAACTAAAGCTGACCAGGATTAAGAGGACATCTGTAGGCCCCAGACCTGCCAACAGGTGGGATCCTGGAATTAGATTCTTGGCTTAGGAGTGGTATTTGAGGAGTGCAATGTGAACTTCACTATCAGTTTTCTAAACCTGTCAAGGTTTCTCCAAATGCAGGAAGTGCTTTCATAGTTTCCTAATCCCTGAATCCATCAGGAACCATGTGCCTTGAAACCGGCATCTAATTAGAAGGCTCCAGGAATGCAGCTTATTTGTCTCCCTGCTGCGTCTCCGATGCCTGCCGCATGGTAGACGCATGATAACCATTTGCTGGCTGGACTCATAGGTGAGTCAATGACCTTTGCCAGCATTTTGCCCTAAATCAAAACCTTTCCTGGGCAGTTTCTGTACCCAGAAAAGTCTTCCTGCCAGCATCCTCCTGCTGAATTCCACCATCATTATGACAGCCTGGAAGATGCTGAACCATAAAATAATGATTCCCCAAACTTTCCGTGGTAACTCCCTAGAGCATCATGAATTTATGTAAATCATTATGGAATCTATTTATATTTTGGCATTATAAAATCAGGTATTTTTTTTTTACTAAGCACTTACTCTTTGATCAGACTTTTACATACCTTATTTCGTTTAAGCCACAGAACAGCTCTGCCCAGTATATATCATCTCCTTTGTGCTGATAAGGGAACCGAGGCTGAGAGAATTAAATAACTTGCTCAAGGTCATACAGCTCTTAAGTTGTAAAGAGGGAACTGAACACCTGTCTGTGAGCTTCAAAGCATATACTCTTAATCATCATGCTATGCCTCTCTAGATATAGCCACAGCCATATGTTGCAATCAGTTCCCTATTGTTAAATTAAAATATATTTAGTTTTTCTCATTACAGACATGATACACAGAATTTGTTGAATATTAAGAATCTACAAAAAGGTTTTTAAAACAGAACAAAATCATTCTAATCCCCGTAACTGTAGGTATTTTTTCTAGTCACTTTATGTCTCTGCATATACATATTTTATTTTTAAAAATTAAACTCCTACCTTGCATATTGTGTTTGTTGACCTTCTTTTATAGCTACACAAATTACAGTTTAAAAAAATTCTATGGTGGATTCATGTCTATGTATGGCAAAACCAATACAATTTGGAAAGTAATTAGCCTCCAATTAAAATAAATAAATTTATATTAAAAAAAAAAAAAAATCCTTAGATGCTCTTTGGGGCCATGCATTTTAATGGCTGCTTAGAACAGGATACGCCCCATTTTAGTCACCAATCCTTTATTATTGGGCATTAAAGTTGGTTTGAATTCTTGATGATTATAAGTAACACTGTAATAAGCATTCTTACAAATAAGTATCTGCATGCAACTCTGCTGATGTCCCTAAGATAAATTCTTGGAAATTAATTTATTGGGTCAAAACAGATGGATTATTTTATCTTTAACGCTTTTGACACATATTACCAGATTGCCTTCCAGAAAGTTTGCACCATTCTGGGCTCCCCAAAGAGAAGAATATGTCAATTCCTAATCCATGCCAACAATGACTGTTTAAAAGATTAAGTGTATGCATGCGTATCTTTTTAGAATACCAGAGAATGCAGATTTGTTTTTCCGTTTAATTGGCTATTTGCATTGATTCTTTTATGAACATGCTCTCTACGCCCTGTGCTCAGTTTCCTGCATGGCTCTTCATTTCTGTTTATCACTGTCTTATGACTTATAATCTGTTTTTAAGGACTTAAGCTTTTTTACATAGGTTACAATAATTTTGGTCAGTTCTTCATTTGCTTTATAAATCTTTTAGGTATGTAGAAGCTTCTAAGTATTAAGATCTCTTATTGCTTTTCCTTATCCAGTCATCCTTTCTACAAATAGTTATTCAGTACCTAATATGACCAAGGGACTTGGTGATAGACATTACAGATACACCAATAACAAAGACAGACACACTTAAATCCTTGATAAAGCTTGTATTCTGTAAAGGGAAACTATATTGAATAAATAATTGCATTCATAATTAGTTTTTCAAAGTCATTATTAGGATTTTGAGGTAAACACACAAGGTTCTGGAAGAATTATAATCAATAGAGAAAATCTCAGAGAAGGTAATGGCACCCCACTCCAGTACTCTTGCCTGGTAAATCCCATGGATGGAGGAGCCTGGTAAGCTGTAGTCCATGGGGTTGCTAAGAGTTGGACATGACTGAGCGACTTCCCTTTCACTTTTCACTTTCATGCATTGGAGAAGAAAATGGCAACCCACTCCAGTGTTCTTGCCTGGAGAATCCCAGGGACGGGGGGAGCCTGGTGGGCTTCTGTCTATGGGGTTGCACAGAGTTGGACATGACTGAAGCAACTTAGCAGCAACAGCAGCAGCAGCAGAGAAAATCTAGTCTGGCATATTATTTAGTCAGAATACTACATGGAAAGTAAGTTAGGGTCTATAGGTAAGAAGAAGCTATTAGGACAAGCATGGGGAGGCTGGATGTTAAGAGTGTGGTGGATGGCTTTGTGGGCAAAATTGGGAGGAAAAAAAATCACCTTGGGGAGAAAAGATGGTATCTTGGACCATGGTGATGGTTGTGTAGAAGAGAATACAAGTGTGTCAGAAATTTAGGGAAGGGGAGCCTAAGCATGTATGATTTGGTAGTGATGGAGGGGAGAGATGTATCAAGGAAGACCCCAGCTCTTTTGTTCTACACAAATAGGATCGATCAGGGGTTGTCATAAATAGAAACGGACGACTAGCTGGCAAGGAAGCTGGCAAGCTCAGTTCCGTCATAATTCACGGGACAAGCATGTGGAACAATGCTGAGTACCAGTGGGGCAGGGGTTGAGTAGCAATATTTAAACACTGAAACCAAATAAGAATAGATCTTGTAGCAGAAAAGAACAAAAGTAGCAAGTATAGGACTAAGGCAAAAGCAACTCCAACCTCAAGGAGGAAAACAAAGAAATTTAGAAACAGGGAAGCTGTATTCATAGAGGCAACAAAAACCAGGAAAGTGGGCTGTCCCTGAAGCAGCCATGGGAGGCTCAAGAAGTTACTGTAACAGGTGTGCTGCTGAGTGAGAAGCAACCTTACATTCGCTCATTGGATGTAGTGTCTTCAGAGTTATCTGTGAGCTGATCAAGAGTAATTTAAGAACATCGGCGTCAAGCCATCGTTAGCGGGTGGAGAATAGAGTGGAAGTTGAGGGACTGTGTTGAGACAAGTAATTATTTTTGCTGTGAAGGTGAAGGGAATGCAAGATGGAACAGGAATGAGACATGCAACCAAAGTACCCCTCCTCCCAAAGATGGCAGAAGCTACGGCATGATTCAAGGCAACTAGGAGAAATCTGAAATTAATGTAAGAAGTAGAAGGATGGGAAAGAGAGAGGAAATAACTGATGTTAGTAGGGTCCTGAAAATGCTGGGGTGGGTGGGAAGAGAGCATCCCTTCCCTCTGTGAGACAAGAGAGAGGAAGAAAATGCACAGATGCTTTGGAGAAGGGGGTTGAGGTGTTTGAATGACTCTTGCTTTCTTGAGGAGAGAGAGGGAATTATTAACCAAAGGTGTCCTGGAGGAGGAGCTTCATCAGTAATTGGGAGAAGTTTTAAGAGGGGAAGAGAATGCTGAATGGAGAGGTGCCTGTGCTACTCACTAAGGACAGGAAAGGTCTATGGACTGCAGATTCTGACAGGGAGCATCAAGCTGGCCCGCCGCCCCCCTCGCCCCCCCGGGCTTTTCCTTCCATACCAGCTCAGAGCAGATCTTCCTTCTCAACCCAGATGAATAGTCATCTGTGTTTTCTTCTTTCTATTTCATGCTTTATTCCCATCTTTTTCTTCTTAAATCTAACGTTTTAATCCATCTGGGATCAACTTTATGCATTGTACAAAGTGGAAATCTAACTAGAGTTCCTGACAATATTCTTAGGACAATAAATTGACCAGTCAAAACTTTCCCCAGTGATTTAAAAATGCCATTTTATTACCACATTAAATTATTTTATATTCCAGCATATGTTGTTGGCTTTCTGTTCTATTTCATTGAGTCATAGCTTCTATTCCGACAGTATCTCTCTGTTGTGCTGATATAACATATTTTAATATTCAGTAGAACAGGTCCTTTCCAAATACCATCATTCTTTTGCAAAGTTTTCTGGACTATCACTACTCATGTATTCTTCTGAAGGAATATTGGAATAATTTTACAAAACTTCAAAATGTTCCATCAGAATTTTAATTTCAGTTGCATTCTTCACTTCTCTGGGGGACAAAGGATACTCTTAATAATGATTCCTTCTATTAGTAATGTTGGATTAATCCACATTTATTAATGTTTCTTTTATGTCTCTCAGTTAAAAGTTTTTTTTTCCTTTGTTATAAACTGCATTCCTAGGATTTTGTTACTTTTGCTCATATTATTTTTGTATTAAGAATTTTTTCTTATGAAACATATAGAAAAATTATATATTACAAATGGATATTTAAATAATAATTATGAAATGACCACATATGCACCTACTATCCACTGTAAGAAATAAAACATCACTGTATCATAGAAGCATCCTATGTATCTCACCCTCAACTCCTCTCTTCCCCACCAAAAAACAGTGCACGGGTACATATAAACAATGGAATATTACCCAACAGGTAAAATGAATAAAACTGTGCCATTTGTAGAGACATGGATGGACCCAGAGAGTGTCATACAGAGTGACTAAGTCAGAAAAACAAATATCACATATTAATGCATATCTATAAATATAGACAAATGGTACAGATGAATGTATTTGTGAAGCAGAAACAGAGACACAGGCGTAGAGAATGGATGCATGGCTATCAAGCCGGGGAGGACGAGGTGGGATGGACTGGGAGATCTGGATTCACACACATACCCTACTATGTATAACACACATAACTAATGAGAACCGACTGTGTAGCACCGGGAACTCTACTCAGTGCTCCATGGTGACCTAAATGGGAAGGAAGTCCATGGAAAAGGGGGTACATATATATATGTGGCTGGTTCATTTTGCTGTACAGCAGAAACTAACCCAACATTGGAGAACAATTATATGCCAATAAAAAATGGATATTATTCTAAATTGTATGTTACTCATTCTTTATTTTTATTTGGAGTTATAAATATATACATTTATCTCAACACAAAATATCATTTAGCTTTTCCTAATCTCTTTTACGGGAGAAGGCAATGGCACCCCACTCCAGCACTCTTGCCTGGAAAATTCCATAGACGGAGGAGCCTGGTGGGCCACAGTCCGTGGGGTCGCTGAGTTGGACATGACTGAGTGATTTCACTTTGACTTTTCACTTTCATGCATTGGAGAAGGAAATGGCAACCCACTCCAGCGTTCTTGCCTGGAGAATCCCAGGGATGGCGGAGCCTTATGGGCTGCTGTCTGTGGGGGTCGCACAGAGTCGGACACGACTGAAGCGACTTAGCAGCAGCAGCAGCAGTCTCTCTACATACATAAAATTGAGTGTTTGTATTACCATATCTGCTTTTGTCAGGCAATACTGCTTTGAGATTCATTCACACTGATGCAGGTAGTTGTATTTCATTCATGTAAATTTTGTGAATAGAGTCTTATTTATTTTCTAAATTTCACTTATCACTGTATAGACAGACATTAAAACTATTTCCTGATGAGGTTACCTTATAACATTGCTCCTATGAAAATATTTGTTGAAAATATACATGATGTCACTAAGGTATACCTGGGAACGGGAGAGACAGACTAAGGGAAAAACCTGTCTTCAGCTTTCCTGAGTGATGCCAAGTGGTCTTCCCAAGGGGCAGCAGCAGTGTGTATTCCCTCCAACAACATTCTAAAAGTTCCTGTTTCCCTGCATCCTTACAAACACTAGGTATTGTCAGATTTTTATATTCTACACCATACGGCGAGTGTGAAATGACAGTTGATTAAGATTTTACTTGCTTTTGTCTATTTTCTAAAGAGGCTGACCATCTTTTAGTGTTTGCTAGACATTACCGTATTCTTCTTATTGATTTTTAGAGTTTCCTTATATATCCTTCTTATTGATCCTTTCATTGGTTGTGTATGTTACAAAAATATTCTCTTAGTTTTTGTCCTCCCTACCCACTTATATTACCTTTGGCTAAAGATCAGTTCTTAATTCTGATGTAGTCAAATTTATCAGCTTTTCTTTTTTTTTCACATGGGAAAAAGAAAAACAGATTTAGTAACTTGATGGTGGTAACCATTTCACAATGTATACAGGTATCGAATCATCATGCTGTACATGTTAAATATATGCAATTTTATTTATCAATTATACCACAACAAAGCTGGAAAAAGACAGCAACAGAGCTGTTGGTGCTTACTGCCCATATTCTGATGGTCCCTCCTCTGGTAGAGCGAGGCCTGCAACATTGCATATTGTGTTCAGGACTATCTTATTATTTTGGGGTTTTCTTCCTGCATATACACTTTAAGACTAGCTTGTAAATTCTACCCGCCCCCCAAAAGTCTTATTTTTATATTGAACTTAACTGAATTATTGGGAAATCGTTGATGTATTTATATGTCTTTAAAAACTGGGTTTTCCTATCCATAAACATGGGATTTCTCTTACTTAGGTCTTCTTTCGCACTTTTTATATTTACGTATATTAATATTATATATCTTGAAGTCTTTTTGTATGGCTTATGGCTTATTTCTAAATATCATGTATTTTTATTGGTATAAACAGTATCTTAAAAAAAATATGTACTTGTTAGGTGAATAGAAATGCAATTTATTTTGTAATGTTGACTTCACCAAATATGCTATATTCTCTTTTTAATTCTAATAAACTATGTGTAAGTTTACTGGATTATCTATATAAATAACCATAGCATCTACAGTTAATGGCAGTTTTGTTCTTATCCAATCTTTTAACTCTTTGTCTTCAACCAAAGCTACCAATACAATATTTTATGGAGATAATGATAAGCATCTGTGTGCTTTCCAACTTTAAAGGAAATGATTTTATTATTTCATCCTTGGGCATGGTGTCTGTATTAATACAGGGCTTATAGCTGCCCTTTATCAGAGTAAGAAGGTCTTTTTATTCCTGAACACAAAGATATTTTCTTCTTAAATCATGCTGAGTTTAAGTGAAGCTTTTTTCTGTTATCTACTGAAGTAACAATCCTCTCTTACTTCATTAATGTAGTGAATGCATTAATGGATTTACTAATGTTGAACGAACATTAACTGCCTAAAATAAACCATATTTTCCCTAGTTGTATACAGTGCTGGATTGTTTGCTAATATTTTGTTTGGAGTATTTGCATCTAATTGTCCTTTTTCTCATAAATAAGCTTGTCTGTCTTTATTACGGATAAACTAGTATCCTAACACGAGGAGAGGAGTGTTCCTTCTTCTGCTGCTCTCTGAAAGAGTAGATGCAAGACTGTGGTTACCAGTGCCCTCTCTATTTGTCTGATGGCACTTGTAAGACTGTTGCCGGGAGAAGCCATTTCCAACTCCATACTAGAAACTCTTTGGCTTACTTCCCTTTGCTTTCATTATTACCATCATACATCATGGCCTGCCCCTCTTCCTGACAGTTAAAGAGCCTTTGTTCAGCTCACAGAAAGATAATCTGGCCCTGCCCACTTGTGAACAGCTACAACAAAAAGAAGAGATTAACACACAAAGGCTGGCCCTTCCTAGAGGGGTTTTTCGAGACTGAAGATCTTTTTTACTTTAGTTCCTCACTGTCTTTCCCTCTCTATTCTGCCTTTTGACTTTAGCTCCTCATTGCTTCTCTCTCTTTGACTCTATAAAACAACCTGGCACCTAGACCCTGACAAGATGGTCACTTTGAGATGTTAGTCTGCCATCTTCTTAATCAGCCAGCCTTCTCCCAAAAATCACATTCCTTGCCTCAACACCTTGTCTCTAGGATTCATTGGCCTGCTGTGTGGCAAGCAGAGTGAGCTTGGACTCAGTAACAAGACAATCTAGAACTGGTGTGTTTTTGTTGGAAAAGTTTAAAATACTGATTCTATTTCTCTGTTGTAGAATTATATACATTTGCCCCTTTAGTTAAGTTTTTACATTTGTATTTTGCTAGGAATATTTCCACAGCTCATAAATGTCAAATTTATTTGTATAAAAGGATATTTAATTATCTTCATTTTATCTTTTTTTTTTTACTGTGAAAGAAACACTACACAAGCATATAAAACAAATACACATCTTGTTAATTTATGAACAACTTCATACCCTCAAAAGGTAATCAGTCTCTTAACTTCTTAATAATCATGACTGTTTTCATTATAGTTCTTCTACCTTAAACATATATCCTTAAGTGCTATGGAGTTTATTATTAAATAAAAATAATACATATAACAAATAGTGCTAAATTCTTTTTAAAAGATCAGTCTGGGAGAACTAACCTCTTTTCTTTATATCAGTAATTTCCATTCCATGAACATGTTCTAATCCAGCATTTATTTATATCAATACATCCTATTAAGAATATGGCTTTTACTATGTTTTTAAATCTTGTTTCTTGCTGTTTTTCTTAGGGGACACTTACTTTGCATTATCAGATTGGACCTCTTTAATAAGAATGAAAGCATGTTTTCACCTGTCCAGTAACCTTTGTTTATGCAACCAAGCAGGCTCATCTACTTTGGTGGGTTGAGATATGTTCTGCTAGTAGATTATATGAGCTCTTGTTTTTAATATGCCCAATCCAGAGGGCAAGGTAAAATTTAGCTATGCCCATTAGTACTTGGCCAGATAAGGGGTCTGCTTGCTTGGATGTCAGGATTAATGAGGGAAAATTAGTGAAAAGAAATAACCAAGCAGCACAAAGCTTCTTTTTTTAAAAAAAAAAAAGGTCTTGTTTTGACTTTGGGTGGCTGGGGGCAGCCTGATGGTACTTAGAGCACTGCCCTACCTTTAACTGAGATGCCTCTTCCTAAAGATGCCCTTTCCTCATGTCCCTCTGTTTTCCTGCTTTACCATACACAGGCTTGGACTGAGGGCTCTCATCCTCTGCTCTGAGGACTGGGGTATAAAGATGCCTCAACATTAAGACCTCCTGATCCCCTGACTGCCTATTCCTGTCAAACCGGCTCTAAAACCCACCTGTGCATTTAGCTCTGGGCAGAGTTGGAAGGTATTTATGCAGTTGGGCTTAGAAGTCCCTTCTTGTGACCCAAGGAACTGGGGGTGGGGTTCTTTCAGTGAAGTCACAATCTGTCATCTTTTCTCCATATAGTTACCCATCCTGCAACACTGCTCTGCATTAATTCCTCAGGCATGGGTACTGCAAACCTCTTATAACTCTCAGGGCAAAATGAAAGGCATTTTTCTTCCTATCTTTTTGGGAAGTTAGTTTAAGAAGAATGATCAAATGACCACTTTGAATCAGAACTCTCTTTTTCAGCATGCAGACCTGTAACACAGTACTAACATCATGGGCTGAGCCAGACTGCCTAGGTTTATGTCTAATTCTCACTGCTTATTTGTTGCACAAACTGGGACAAGTTGATTAACCTCTCTGTGACTCAGTTTCCTTACTTTAAAATGAGAACTGAAATAGTATGGGGTTGGCCAAAAGTTCATTTGGGTTTTCCCACACCATCTTAAAAAACCTGAATGAACTTCTTGGCCACCCCGATACCTCCTCCATAGCTACTGTGAAGATTCAATATTTGAATGCATATTAAGTGCCTAGCAAAGCTTTTGGCACAAAGTTGTTCCTCTGTGTATTTGCTCCTCCCCTTGGTCACATCACATTCTCTGAGAATTGCTCTAGTGCAGTCTGGAGATCATCAATTTGGTTCTTCTGCAGAATTAGAATTGTTAGTATTTCCCTTGGTATCTATATACCTATCTATGGTCTCTGAGTAGTGTCATACTGCTAATCAGAGAAGCCATATCTTCTCGTAGCTTACTGAGTATGTTGACCAGCTTTCTAAAATCTTCTGATTGCTATGTAAGCTATTTAAAAAACTATTTTGTCTCTGAGGAGATTCTGAAGATTAATTCATCCAATATTACATTTATTGCATGCCTATTATTTACCTGGCACCATTCTAAGTGCTTAAAATACCAGTAAATGAAAATAGAAGAAACCTATCATTGTTTCCTTGGTATACAAGCTAGTGGGAGAAGAGATATAATTAAAAACAGAGTGAAACAGGAAGCATGTCAAACAATAAACCTAAGGAGATACACAGTTCTGCAAAGAAGGACAAAAAGTGTGGTGTTAGAAGAGTCTAGTTTTTAATAGAAAAGTAGAGGGAGATCTTCCTCAAAGGTGACATCTAAGCAAAGATGTGAAGAAGGTGAAGAAATCAGCCCTGTATTTTTGCGGAAAGATTATTTTGGTTAGAAGAAATGGCAAATGCAAATATCCTGAGGCAGGACGCATCTGGCATGTTCCAGAACAACAGTAGCTGGACTGATGCAGTAAGGCAGAGGCAGAAGAAGATGAGGTCAGCGAGGCAATCCGAAGTGGTAGTATGGTTACATGGGACCTGATGAGCTATCATAAGGACCTGGGATTCTAATCTCACTGATGCAAGAAACCACTGGGAGGTGATGCAGAGGGGTGATGCTGTGATCCGCCTCATGGTTTAACAAGCTCTTCTGGTTGCTCAGTTGATTGAACAGTGCAGGGTCCAGGGCTAAAGCTGACAGACCATTTCAAGACCACTTTAATAATCCAGGTTGGAAATTTCAGTGGTTTGGCCCCAAGAGCTGGCAGTAGAGGCTGTAAAAATATGATCAAGGTCTTGCTATATATTAAAAGATGAGTTAAGAGAATGTGCTCATGGATGGGATTAAGGAGTGAGCAGGGTTGCTGCTTTGCACAAAGCGGGGATTGGGGGTGGGAGGGTGCCAATCACAGAGAATACAGGGTGAAGGGTGTTATCTGGAATCTGCAATCTAGGGCTTTTGATGGGATAAAAGTGAGGAATCAAGGTATCTGACTTGAGCCGTTAATAAAATGGAGTTGCCATTAACTGAGGCGGAGAAGAGTATGAGAAGAATTGAGTTTGATGGTGATTGAGGGATGATCAGGAGGTCAGCTCTGGCAATGTCTAATTCCAGTGGCCAAGGAGCAATTCAGGTAGAAAGGGTCAACAGGCAGTTGGATAGATGACTTGGAGGGCAAGGGAAAGGTCTGACCTGGAGACATCAACTGGAGAAATCATAAGCTTATGGATAGATTTTAAAGCCAAATGATTAGAGGAAATAATTAGAGGAATGAGTGTGGATTAAGGGTCAGCAAACTATGGCCATTGCCAAATGAAACCAGCTGCCTGTTTTGTAAATAAAATTCTCCTGGAACATTGCCACACTCATTCATTTCTAGGGTCAGAGTGAGATGTTTGAAACTGGGATTACAGAAGTATTGTAGGCAATTATAAGATAGTCCCTTGCCCATGACTAATAGAAATCTCACAAAGATCCCTGAGTCACACGTCCTCGATTAAAAACCAGTCCGCTATGGATACATAGACTTCCCTGGTGGCTCAGATGGTAAAGCGTCTGCTGACAATGTGAGAGACCTGGGTTCAATCCCTGGGTCAGGAAGATCCCCTGGAGAAGGCAATGGCAACCCACTCTAGTACTCTTACCTGGAAAATCCCATGGTTGGAGGAGCCTGGTAGGCTACAGTTCATGAGGTCGCAAAGAGTTGGACACGACTGAGCGACTTCCCTTTCCCCTTCCTTTCTATGGATACATATACATGTGTGGCTGAGTCCCTTCGCTGTTCACTTGAAACTACCACAACATTGTTTATTAATTGGCTATACTTCAATACAAGATAAAAAGTTTTAAAAAGCATCCTGCAGAGGGAATTCCCTGGTGGTCCAATGGTTTAGGACTCTGTGCTTTCATTGTGCATTTTATTTCTCATCCCCTGGAGAAAGGTGTGGCAACCCACTTTAGGGGATTGCAATCCCTGCTGGGGGAACAAAGATCCCAAAGACCACATGACTCAGTAAAAACAAGCAGCCTGTCAGGTCTGGCCCATTGGTCATACACTCTTTAACATGGCTCATGGCAGACGGTAAATTAAATGCTTTATGTATAGACTTACATGTAGGATCTCATATAGAAATCAATAGGATGACCACTTCCCATTTTACTGATGGGGGACTAAAGTGTACAAAATGCAACTAATCTAATTACAAAGTAGTGAATGGAGCCTAGATATAGCTCATATCTTTCTGATTTCACCTTGGTTTCTGACTCACCCCTTTCTTCCATGACCTGGTAGACATGTGGGCTTAGAAAGGCTGAAAGACAAGTCACAACAGAGTCAAGTCAGTGGCAAAATCAGGTCATCTCAGCCCTAGGCCAAGGCTCTTTTCACCACATCCCACTACTCCCCATAAGTCAAGAAGTCGTTTTCAATAAAGCCAACTAATAGTTGACCCTCAGTGTCTGCAGAGATGGGATTCAGGATAACAAAATAACAAAATCCACTGAAGCTCAAAATTTTTATATGACACCACTCTCCATATTGGGGTTTTGCCAGTGGTTCAGATGGTAAAGAATCTGTGAGCAACCTGCCTGCAACGCAAGAGATGCAGTTCGATCCCTGGGTCAGAAAGATCCCTAGAGAAGGGTGTGGCGGTATCCTTGCCTGGAGAATTCCATGGAGAAAGGACCTGATGGGCTGCAGTCCATGAGGTTGCAAAGAGTTGAACACAGCTGAGCAACTAACACACACACACACACCCTCCATACTGGGGGCTCCCCATGGGAGGACTTATCCAACTGCTCATTGATTTCTAAATCAGTCTGCAGATATGGAACCCACAAATATGAAGCCCATGGATACCAAACCCAAGGACATGGAATCCATGGATATGGAGGGGTGACTATACTTTCTTTAGAGTCAACTAGGTCTCCACCAACTCCACTGTGAAAAGACTTCCTTGAGGAAAGATTCCTGATTTGTCTTATCTTCTAAGTTGCTTTACCCTTCTTTTTTCTCTCTATAATTCCTTAGTGAATCCACATATTCCCTTTCTTTTGCTAACAGCAAGGAACTTTCCATCTTTTTGACAGAGTTCTACAACAAAGGTTAATTACTTTATAATTTCATTCTTTTTAAAACAAAAAAAAGCACACTAAAATTGCTAATTTTAACTGTGCTTCTTGTCAGTAGGTTCATGTAAATTCACTGTAATTAAACCAGATGTTTTCTTGTGCCTAAAACTCAGATGGTAATTTAAGGGAAATTTTCATTTCAACATAAAAGGACAGAATGTTATCAAGGGAAGTTTTCTCCTGTCCTCGCCTATCTTGCCCTTTCCTCTTCTTCCTTCCACTCCATTTCCACCTCTGAAAAGTGGGGCTAATGGTGAACTTTGAGAGTAGTTGTGAGAAGTAACAATTAGTTTATTTAAAATACAGAGTCCTGCAGAATCAACAGAAGTCCCCTTTCTTGGCTAGGTCTTCTTTTACTGATTATTGTTTGCCTCTCCATTCCGGGTGCCATATTTATTGGTTAGTTGTTTTTTGCTCACTATAGAGGCTCTGAACTAACTTAAAATTGAAAGAATTTGAACATGATTCGGAGGAGTCTGGAAGTCTTATAGAGAAAAGATAGATTTAGACAATTTCAATCTACCTTGTAATTTCCAGTCTTGCTGGAGGCAAGATCATTTTTTCTGGATGAATTTTTCTATCTTAAGATGTCAAACATACCTTTTAATGGAACTATACAGTGGTGTATTAGTAAATGTTTCACAGCCAGCTCTCCAGGAAAACAAAACAAAATAAAACCTCAATATGTTTGCCAATTTCCATAGTATAAACATCACCATGGTTGATTTCAAGCAATGAATGTGATATCACTGGATTCATAGTTAGCTCTATCACACCAGTATAAGCTGGGTTTGAATATAAATAAAATCCATGACACACTTCTTTACCTTACTAGTGTATATAAACAGAGTTCAGTGATATCATCAAAGAGGCATGGGGTTTGATATTAAATATTCATTCATCCAACAAACAGTTAACGAGCATCTGCTATGTGTCAGGCAGACAACACACACACAGTATTTCAGGCAATGGTAAGTACTACAGAAAAGACAAAAGCAGAGTGTTCAGGGAGATACTGGCCAGGGATAGGACTGTATCTTAGATGGGGTTGGGGGAGGGGGAAGCAGAAATAAGATTTTGGGATCTATTTATTGCCTCTTCCACTTGCTACCTAGTAGCCTTAGACAGGTTCCTTAAACTCTCTAGGCCTCAGATTTCTCATCCACACAGTATCAGTAGTATCTACATCACAGTATTTGGGAACCGACTACATGAATGAAGAATATCAGAACAACACACAGCTCACAGTGGGCATTTGAAAACTGTAACTGCACTCCTCCTTACTCTAGCATAGCTCAAGGTCGTCTCTGTAAACATCAAACATGTACTGAGCTCTAAGTAAATGATGGCTCAGGAACTGCTCAGGTGTGTACGGCTTTCTACACCACCCCCCGCCCTCACTAAATGGGTCTGGACTGCATTACTTACTGCCTTGTTGCTACTGCTTTTTACACTTTTCTTCTCACTTTCCTCTTTTCCAGATTTTATGTACTGCATCTTGTTACTGTCCAAACACCTATCTCTGGCAGTATGCAGCCTTCTTCTAGCTTTCTGTGACTTGAGAAACCAGATAATTAATCTTGTTGGAAATGCACAGAAAATGCAGGCACTCATTCCTGAAATATGTCTGTCTTCTCTACAATGAAAGTACATGTCTCAAATGAAATAATATATGTACCATATGTGATTAAGCACATATCAATTATATTAATACATTATATAATACATTATAGTACATTACTAATTATAAAAATCTAGTTGATTATAATTAGTATATATATATTACTAGTTATATATATATACTAATTATATATACTATATATATAAGTATATATATATAACTAGTAATATATATATAATTAGTAATTATCACAGTATATATATATAACTAGTAATATATATATAATTAGTAATTATCACAGTATTATCACAGTTTTTATACTGTGATAAATTACATAGGCATCTAAATTCCTTACCGTAAAATAAGAAAAAATGATACTGCTTGCTTTTTCATGTTTGATGTTAAGATTAAATGAATCTACATTGCTGATGGCAATTGTTGGATGGCATCACCAACTCAATGGACATGAGTTTGAGCATGCTCTGGGAGCTGGTGATGGACAGGGAAGCCTGGCGTGCTGCAGTCTGTGGGGTAGCAAAGAATAGGACACAACTGAGTGACTGAACTGAACTGACACTGCTGATGAACATGTAAAATGATAGAACTTTTATGGAGAAGTATCTGTCATTATCTAACAAAAATGCATATACATTTACTTACTGACCTCAGCAACCCCACTTTAAGGAATTTTTCATGAAAATATAGCTCAATACCACAATATGCACAATAGTGGCTATAGTACTATTTATCATTGGAAATAATGGGAACAACCAGAGGATCCTGCTTGAATTCTCATGCTATTTTGACACAATGACGTCACAAACAGCTAGGAAAGAATTATACAAATCTGTACACCAACAGAGACTGATTTCCATGGCACATTAAGTGAACAAAAACATAAGATGCAGAATATACCTAATATGTTATCTTTTATACAAAAATAAGAGAAAAAGTTACTTTTTTGCAAAATGAACTATATATAAGAAAGATATATCTGAAATAAATATTTTACAGGTGATTACATTGCTGGTAGGATAGGAACAATATGAAAGAGAGATGTTGGCAATACTTCTCTGAGTATACCTTTTTATAGAGTTCTGCGTTTCAAACAAAGAAACTTTTCATATTAAAAACAATGATATTAAACCAAAGAGGATGAGGAGAAGTCAAAATTAAAACTGAAAAAAATGAACACAACTGGGTATTAAATTGATAATATAACCATCCAGAGAAAAGAATGAACCTTTGGACATGGCTTCTGACTGCTCAAAGAGAGAAAATCTAAAAAGAAAACCTTTAACCTATTTAGTAGCTTTCCTGTTTGTTAGGAGGACTGGTATTATAACTCTGAAACTACTCTATATGTATAGTATGATGAAGCCAAAAAAAAAAAAAAAATGTGAAGCTGAGGAACTGGGGTTCTCACTGTGGGTAGAGGTAGAGATGTATGGACTGAGAAGAATTCTGAGGGGCTGGATTTGAATTAGTGTGAGTTCAGGATTTTTGGTGACTGTATAGAGCTTCCCCATGCCAAAGATGGAGAAGCTCTATACAGTCAGCAAAAACAAGACCAGGAATGGACTGTGGCTCAGATCATGAACTCCTTATTGCCAAATTCAGGCTGAAATTGAAGAAAGTGGGAAAAACCACTAGACCATTCAGGTATGACCTAAATCAAATCACTTATGACTATAAAATGGAAGTGAGAAATAGATTTAAGGGACTATATCTGATAGACAGAGTGCCTGTGAACTATGGATGGAGGTTCATTACATTGTACAGGAGACAAGGAGCAAAACCATCCCCAAGAAAAAGAAATGCAAAAAAGCAAAATGGCTGTCTGAGGAGGCCTTACAAATAGCCGTGAAAAGAAGAAAGGCAAAAAGCAAAGGAGAAAAAGAAAGATATACCCATTTGAATGCAGAGTTCCAAAGAATAGCAAGGAGAGATAAGAGAGCCTTCCTCAGCGATCAATGCAAAGAAATAGAGGAAAACAACAGAATGGGAAAGACTAAAGATCTCTTCAAGAAAATCAGAGATACCAAGGGAACATTTCATGCAAAGATGGGCTCGATAAAGGACAGAAATGGTATGGACCTAACAGAAGAAGAAGATATTAAGAAGAGGTGGCAAGAATACACAGAAGAAGTCTACAAAAAGATCTTCATGACCCAGATAATCATGATGGTGTGATCACTCACACTCATCTACAGCCAGACATCCTGGAATGTGAAGTCAAGTGGACCTTAGGAAGCATCACTACGAACTAAGCTAGTGGAGGTGATGGAATCCCAGTTGAGCTATTTCAAATCCTGAAAGATGATGCTGTGAAACTGCTGCACTCAGTATTTCAGCAAATTTGAAAAACTCAGCAGTGGCCACAGGACTGGAAGAAGTCAGTTTTCATTCCAATCCCAAAGAAAGGCAATGCCAAAGAATGCTCAAACTACCACACAATTGCACTCATCTCACACGGTAGTAAAGTAATGCTCAAAATTCTCCAAGCCAGGCTTTAGCAATACGTGAACCGTGAACTTCCAAATGTTCAAGCTGGTTTTAGAAAAGGCAGAGGAACCAGAGATCAAATTGCCAACATCTGCTGGATCATGGAAAAAGCAAGAGAGTTCCAGAAAAACATCTATTTCTGCTTTATTGACTATGCCAAAGCCTTTGACTGTGTGGATCACAAGAAACTGTGGAAAATTCTGAAAGAGATGGGAATACCAGACCACCTACCCTGCCTCTTGAGAAACCTATATGCAGGTCAGGAAGCAACAGTTAGAACTGGACATGGAACAACAGACTGGTTCCAAATAGGAAAAGGAGTACGTCAAGGCTGTATATTGTCACCCTGCTTATTTAACTTCTATGCAGAGTACATCATGAGAAACGCTGGGCTGGAGGAAGCACAAGCTGGAATCAGATTGCCAGGAGAAATATCAATAACCTCAGATATGCAGATGACCACCCTTATAGCAGAAAGTAAAGAAGAACTAAAGAGCCACTTGATGAAAGTGAAAGAAGAGAGTGAAAAAGTTGGTTTAAAGCTCTACATTCAAAAACGAAGATCCTGGCATCCAGTCCCATCACTTCATGGCAAATAGATGGGGAAACAGTGGCTGACTTTATTTTTCTGGACTCCAAAATCACTGCAGATGGTGACTGCAGCCATGAAGTTAAAAGATGCTTGCTCCTTGGAAGAAAAGCTATGACCAACGTAGATAGCAATTTAAAAAGCAGAGACATTTCTTTGCCAACAAAGGTCTGGACAGTCAAGGCTATGGTTTTTCCAGTAGTCATGTATAAATGTGACAGTTGGACTATAAAGAAAGCTGAGCACTGAAGAATTGATGCTTTTGAACTGTGGTGTTGAAGACTCTTGAGAGTCCCTTGGACTGCAAGGAGATCCAACCAGTCATCCTAAAGGAGATCAGTCCTGGGTGTTCATTGGAGGGACTGATGTTAAAACTGAAACTCCAATACTTTGGCCACCTGATGCGGAGAGCTGACTCATTTGAAAATATGCTGATGCTGGGAAGGATTGAGGGCAGGAGGAGAAGGGGATGACAGAGGATGAGATAGCTGGATGGCATCACTGACACAATGGACATGGGTTTGGGTGGACTCCGGGAGTTGGTGATGGACACAGAGGCCTAGTGTGCTGCAGTTCATGGGGTTGCAAAGAGTCGGACATGACTGAACAACTGAACTGAACATGATTGCTGAGAAAGGTCTGTATAGTCAAAGCTATGGCTTTCTTTCAAAGCAGTCATGTAGGGATGTGAGAGGTTGACCATAATGAAGGCAGAGAGCCAAAGAATTGATGCTTTTGAACTGTGGTGCTCGAGAAGGCTCTTGAGACTCCCTTGGATTGAAAGGAGATCAAACCAGTCAATCGAAAAGTAAATCAGACTTCAATATTCATTGGAAGGAATGTTGCTGAAGCTTAAGCACCAATACTTTGGCCATCTGATATGAATAACTCACTCATTGGAAAAGACCCTGATGCTGGGAAAGACTGAAGGCAAAAGGAGAAGCGGGTGGCAGAGGATGAGATAGTTAGCATCAGCATCATAGCTGGTGATGCTCAATGGCTGTGCATTTGAGCAAACTCTGGGAAATAATGGAGGACACAGGAGGTTGGTGAGCTACAGTCCATAGGGTCACAAAGAGTCAGACATGACTTAGTGACTGAACGATAACAATATTATTTAAAACAGATAAATTATATTCCCCAGCTCTACCTTCTTGAACAGCCAGTAGGCACATTAAGTACACATAAGATGCATCTCTTAGTGCCAAAATATTCAATCTCCACTCAATAACATGAGAAACCCTTGGATAAGTGGTTGACTCCAGGTCTAGGGCAGAGACATTACAAGGGTAGTCTGGAATGTTCTGTTGCACCAGAAGCAAAGAAAACTAATGAGACCATGTCAAAAGGACCTAGCAGCCAATTAGAAGGGACTCTCACAAGCCATAGAGACAGTTTGAGCACTGAAAAGAATAATGACAGTGATAGATTTTAATACATTGAGTAAAAAAAAAAAAAAAAAAGACCCATGAGTCAACAGGGAAAGTAAAAATGGGGATGGGGATGAGGAGAGAAAGCTGTTTCATAAAGAAGAATGCAAAACAATACATGTAGAGGGAATGCTAGATTTAAAAACATCCTTTTGCGAATATCAGTAATAGCTGATTCAGGTGAAGACTATCACGGAGTGCTAAAATCTTTGGGTCCAAGGTTCTTGGGGAGACCCCAGAACTGACAAAGCAATCCTGAGGGAAAAGAACAAAGCAGGAAGCATAACGTTCCCAGACTTCAGACACATTACAAAGTTAAAACAATCAAAACGGCATGGTACTGGCATAAAAGCAGATGCAGATCAATGAAACAGAATAGAGAACCCAGAAATAAACCCACACACCCAGGGGCAATTAATCATCAACAAAGGAGACTACAAAATGGAAAAGAGACTACAAAATGGAAAAGAGACAGTCTCTTCATCAAGTAGTGCTGGGAAAGTTGGACTGCTGCCTGCAAATCAATGAAGTTAAAACACGCCCTCAGACCATATACAATGATAAATTCAAAATGACTTAAAGACTTAAACATAAGCTATGACACCATAAAATTCCGAGAAGAGATTGAAGGCAAAAATTCTCTGACATAAATCATACCAATGTTTCCTTAGGTTAATCTTCCAAGGCAATAGAAATAAAAACAAAAACAAACCAAAAAAAAAAAAAAAAAAAAAAACAAAAACCAAATGGCACCTAATCAAACTTACAACCTTTTGTAAAGGAAATGAAACCATAAGTAAAACAAAAGACTGACTACATGCATGCTCAATCACTAAGTTGGTTTTATTCTTTGCAACCCCATGCACTGCAATGCACCAGGCTCCTGTCCTACATAATGGGAGAAAATATTTGCAAACAATGCAACCATCAGGGGCTAAATTTCCAAATTATAAAACAGCTTATACAACCTAATGACAAAAACACAAATAGTCCAACTGAAAAATGGGCATAAAACCTAAACAGCTATTTCTCTAAAGAAGACATACAAATGGCCCATAGGCACATGAAAGATGCTCGACATCCCTAATTATTAGAGAAATACAAATCGAAACTGCAATGAGGTACCACCTTACACAAGTCAGAATGGTCATAATCAAAAAGTCTACAAATAACAAATGCTGGAGAGTGTGTGGAGAAAAGGGAACTCCCCTTCACTGCTTGCAGGAATGTAAATTGGTGCGGCCTCTATGGAGAACAGTATGAAAGTTCCTCAGAAAACTAAAAATAAGAGTTGCCATCTGATCCAGCAATCCCACTCCTGGGCATTTATCTGACAAAACTCTAATCTGAAAAGATACATGCACCCCAAGGTTCACAGCAGCACCATTTACAACAGTCAAGACATAGAGTCAAACTACATGTTCATCCATAGATGGGTGGATGAAGAAATGTGGTATGTTGTGCATGTGTGTGTGTGTGTGTGTGCATACACATATCACTCAGCCATAAAAAGAAAAAAAAATGCCACTTGGAGCAAAAATATTATTGTACTAAGCAAAGTAAGTCAGAAAGATATATCACATGATATCCCTTAATGTGAAATCTAAAATATGGCACAAATGAACTTGCCTACAAAACAGAAAGAGACTCACAGATATAGAGAACAGACCTGTGGTTGCCAAGGGGGAGAGGGGTAGGGAAAAGAAGGACTGCGAGTTTGGGATTTGCAGATGTAAACTATTACATATAGGATGGTTAAATAACAAGGTCCTACTATATAGCACAGGGGACTATATTCAATATCCTCTGACAAACCATAGTGAAAAAGAATATGGAAAAAAATATAAATGTATAACTGAGTCAGTTTGCTGTACAGAAGAAATTAACATTGTAAATCTACCATACTTCATAAAAAATTTTTTTAAGTTCTTGGTGACTAGGAATACTTAAAAATCTCAAAATATCACTGCACAGGTGAGCTAATTTACAAAGAGAAAAGGTGCCACATTTACTGTGAAGAGACTGGATGGTCCCCACCTTATCTAAGGGACCAACTCAGCATCACCAGTAGAAGGGGTCCCTGAGGTCATGTACCTCTTGACATGCTACAGAGAGAAACCTACATCACCAACTCATACAGCATTTTAGCCAAACATGTCTCATATTCTGGTTTGTCAGATAAAATCAGGTTTAATGTTACTGGAAATATGAATGCAGATTGTCTATTTGATTATTTTAGAATCACTGCAAAATTTCTTAGATGTTCTATGGTATTGTGGGTACAGAGGAGCAAGTCCTTATCATTAACTGTCATGTATGCTAAAGAATTTAGGGGTGAGGTATCATGACTTCTGCCACTTACTTTCAAACAGTTAAAAATATTATATGTATATTTATATATGTTATTTCCATATCAAATATATCACACACGTGAAAGTGAAAGTTACTCAGTTGTGTCTAACTCTTCGTGACCCCATGGGCTATACAGTCCATGGAATTCTCCAGGCAGAGTGCTGGAGTGGGTAGCTTTTCCCTTCTCCAGGGGATCTTACCAACCCAGGATCAAACCCAGGTCTTCCACATTGCAGGCAGATTCTTTATCAGCTGAGCCACAAGGAAGCCCAAGAATACTGGAGTGGGTAGCCTATCCCTTTTCCAGCGGATCTTTCCGACCCAGGAATTGAACCAAGGTCTCCTGTATTGCAGGCAGATTCTTTACCGACTGAGCTGCCAGGGAAGCCCTATATTATACATAGGTATCCTATATGCATATGAAAAGGTAGACAGCAAGGTGTTCACTAGTGTGAAGTCTCGTGAAGGGTTTACAGATCTTGCTTATACTCTTCTTCCCATTTTTCCATGGTTTTGAAACATTTCAAAGTAAAAATCAAGTATGAATCATAGTATATAACATGTGTGTCTAGCCCACTGTAGGTCTCAATAAGGGGTAGCCAAAATGAGACCATCATCTATTTTGTTTTCCTTTTTCAGAATCTCACAGATTCCATTTCACAGTCTTGGCTGTGGTTTGGTTGAAGGCAGAGAAGTAAACACCCAGCAAGCTGAGTTGCAGTTTTTGTCTGAGACATTTGTGAAGAAAAGGGGGAAAATAAAGAACCTGTTTAGCCTCCTATTAACAACCCCTTCACAGATGAAACACTGGGGCTCAGTGGCCACAAGCTGTTCTCACCAGTGGTGGGTTACTTCACATGCTCACAAAGGCACTGGGGTGATGGAATTACAAATTCCACACATTTCCCAGAAGACAATTTTGTAGCACAGATGAAAGCACCATGACTCCAGCCAGCTCAACCCGCAAGATGCTTTCTTGGTTCCCTGAAGGGGGTTTCAGTTAATGGACTAGAGCTGAGCTCCATCTGCAGCTCGACCTCGATGTCAATGAGCTCACAGCAAACAGAGATGGTGCCTCTCCCTCTTCAGGAGAAACGGAACATAACTGCGGCATGCACAGGGGCCTGTGCTCTTCTGAGACCTTCCTGTAGCCTCCATGGCCCCCGAGGTGGGGCCTCGGGAGCTGCAAGCCAGAGGCCTGGTGTCCTGAATGTTGGTGCCTTTTACTGTTGAGATGCCCACACAACTTGGGAGAGCAGAGATGGAGGTGCTGCCACCAATGGCGTTTGATTAAAATTTAATTTCAAAGCATTTCTGTTCTCAGTTTGTTTTGATAAAGACCTTGTGACTGTTTCTCTTCCCCCTTGGTGATGAGAAGAAGAAATGGAGAGGTTGGGGCATGCCTTACAGACGGGACTTGGGATGTGCAGCTGCACATGTAGGTAATCCTCAAAAAGTGGCTCAAGGAAGGCAGAGCATCTTGGCAAGAAATGTCCTGAGCTCTTCCTAGGCTAAACCCTCCTGTTCATCTTCAGCATCCTGAATTTTCATGCTGGTTCCCAACACTGGCTCCCCCTTGTCTAACAACCAGGTCCCGCCATGAACTCTTGTCACTAAACCACCCTGGGCTTCCCTGGTGGCTCAGTCAGTAAAGAGACCGCCTGTGATGCTAGAGACCCGTGTTTGATATCTGGGTTGGGAAGATGCCCTGAAGAAGGAAATGGCTACCCACTCCAGTATTCTTGCTTGGAAAATCTCATGCACAGAGGAGTTCGGTGGGCTACAGTCCACGGAGTCACAAAAGTCAAATAGAACTTAGCAACTAAGCCACCAAACCACCCTATTTGCCCCAACTCTGTATCTCCTTATTATATAAAATCAGGTTTAATGTTATTGGAAATACGAATGTGGATTGTTTATTTGATTATTTTTAAGTTAATGTGAAATTCTGCCACGTTGCCATTCCTTGGATATTGATGTCATGTTTTCTACAGCTATGACAGTGGACATCTACAGCTCTAAAGAGATGGATGGGTGGTTTCTAGGTTGATCGTGCTAGAGGATTCTTTGTTAAGATTTTTTTTTTTGGGGGGGGGGGACTTAGTGCAAATGTAGTAGCTACATTTAGTGAAAACTTAAGAGTCTGATGGACATGATTCTAGTTTCTCTACATGCCATCTTTTCTATGAGCACAATAATCTAGAAGTTAGGCGCTATGATTGTCTCCTTTTTTTTTAAATAACCACATGGCTGGGGAGGGGTCTTAGTTCCCTGACCAGTGATCAAATATGGGCCCCCAATAGCAGAAGCACAGAGTCCTAACCACTGGATCACCAGAGAATTCCCAATCTATCTCTATTTTTACAGATAAGGAACCCAGGCGTTGAGAGGTTAAACAACTTTCTCCAGGCACATTTGGTTCCAGAGTCTGACTTTTCAGACAGTGTATTAGTCTATGTGTTGTCAAAGAAGCTATTTATCTTTGATACAATGGAGCCAAATCTAGAGAAAGTTCTGGCAGCTTCATTAGAACCCAAATCCAGGGCCACAGAATGAAGTCAAGAGGAGACGTCTGACCCTCTATTGGTGGCTGGACGGGAATAGGCTCCCCAGGAAGCAGGGCACCAAGATCTTCTGGAGAAGCTGATCCAGGTGAGAGCTTTACCCACAGGAGATCGAGGTTCTTTGCAAGACAGGAAGATGGAGGAATAGAGAGACAGAGGCTGAGTCCCCACCATTGTGCCACCCAGAAGCACAGTCTAGAGGGGCTGTGGAGAGAGTGGCTGCAAGGATGATTTTAAAAGGGACTGGGGAGGGCTTGTTACCAAGGCAGATTTGATAAAACGTCCAGGTCTAGAATAAGATGAAGGGACTGAGGGACAAGTTCTAAGAGGCTGGAGTGCTTTCAGGGCTTGTAGGGCTTTGCAGCTGAGGATATGGGTCTTGATCCCACCAGGGACCATCACTCAGGCCTCCCTGAGTTCAAGGAAGTATAGCTGAACACAGGGAGAGAAGTCAGTAAAGAGGAGGAAATGAGTTCAATTTTGGATACTTTTTGAGATATCTGTAGGACACCCAGGTGAATTTGTGGCTCTGAGTGCATTCAATGTGTGTGCCAAGATCTTTATGTGTATTTTCTGATGCTAATTTTTAAGAGAATCCAGAGCCGTCTGACTCCAAACTTAATATGTCTCAACAGTACGATCGATACACATCTTCCCTTTTGAGAGGCATCAGTGTGGTTAAATGCTGCCACAGCAGGTGGCATAAAGTGAGAGGAGGGATGTGGATAAGCATGTGTCTGTGGCAGAGGTGTCACTGTCTAGGGGCATAGGGGCCCCTGGAGTTGTGTACTGTACAGCCTGCATGGTGTGACACTAAAGAGCTTAGAGAAGATGCTGATATACTGACAGGGAGACGAAAGATGCTGGAAGAAAAATAAACCCTTGACACTGCTAGGCGTGGCCGCCTGAGCTGGTCCAGCCCTCCCAGTTCCTGAGGGAGCATGCCCACGCCTTGACTCACCATCCTCCTCCGTCTGCACCACCAGCTCCTCACTCTCCATCCGGCCTTCGGGGTTGGACAGCAGCAGCCGCAGCCGGATGGTCATGAAGGGACGCAGGCCCCGCAGGGTGTAGTGGGAGGAGGTCTGGATGAGCTCCTCGGCCTCGTACTGCTGCTGGTTGAACACGTACTGGTACTGCACCGTGAGGTTGTAGCTGTGGCAGCGGGTTACCGCGTGAGCCGAAGGGCTCCCACTGCAGGGTCAGCTGCCGGGCTCGGATGTCCACGATCTCCACGTTCTGTGGGCCGTGCACCGGGTCTGCAAGACACACACGCAAGACACGGGGCTCTGAGCAGGCCACTGGGAAGGCGGGGTGGGGGATCCGCTAAAACAGGGGAACAGAGCTCTCACCAATTCAGCCACTGCCTTCCTGACTGCACCACTTAGAATATAATTTAACTAATATTTTTCTGTAAAACAAACCTATTATTTAAACACAAGCATCTAAAAGGAAACCTATTTAAAGGGAAAGCCTGAATCACTGGTCATAAATGAATATTAACCATTTGAAAAAAATGCAAAGTTGTTAAAATTGTTGAGGTTCATCGGGTACCACTGAAGACCATCGTGGGTTCCACCAACGGCACACACAATGCTTTGGGGAAATACTAATTGAGAAGGAAGCTGCAGTTCTGATCTATCTCTTTACATTTCACCTGGCCACACCCCTCCCCTTGAGAAACCAGCCCCCTCTCTTCAGCTCACTGCACTCGAGTGCAGAGAATGCACACTGAGCTACCTCAACACACAGCACCCAGGCGGTCACTGTGACCAGTGGACGCCTTGGAATCTCCTTTCCTTTCACTGAAAACACAACGGATCCTTTTGGAGCCTCCCACAACAGCCTTCAACCCTTCCTTCTCTCCTCTCCTTTCTCCACCAAACAGGCCTCTCCAGGGATATCATTCTAAAATCAGATCTGATGCAACAGTCCAACTCCTAGGGACAGATTTGGACAAAATTATAAATCAAAAGATACTTGTACCCCCATGTTCATAGCAGCACCATTCACAATAGCCAAGACATGGGAGGAACCTAAATGTAATTCCATCAGCAAAGGAACAGATAAAGATATGGTACAATGGAATACTACTCAGCTGTTAAAAAAAAAATGAAATAATGTCATTTGCAGCTAAATGGATGGACCCAGAGATTATCATCCTAAGCGAAGGAAGTCAGAAACAGAAAGATAAATACCATATGGTATCACTTACATGTGGAGTCTAAAATACGGCACAAATGAATTTATCTACAAAACAGAAACACACTCACATGCATAAAGAACAGACTTGTGGTTGCCAAGGAGGAGGGGGCAAGAGATGGAAGAACTGGGAGATGGGATTAGTGGATGCAAACTCTTACATGCAGAAAGAAAAACGTTCTGTTGAGGAGGACAGGGAACTACATTCAATATCCTATAATCAATCATAACAGAAAATAACATGAAAAATAACATACAATTTTAAAAGAAATAAAAATGAAAAACAAGTATTATGCCTTCTCACCCCAGAGCTGTCTCCGATTCTTATCCCTCCCTACTTATATTGGACCCAGACCCTCATATATAACAGTGGCCATCTTTATTTTATTATGAATATTCTATTTATACAAATTAAGTAGATGTTCTTGTACAGAAAAGATTATAACAAACAAAACAATTTTTTAAAAATCTCCATATGTAAAGCTCATTCTCTGAGGTTTAGGCCTTTATTACAATGGAAACACAGCCTCTTTTCTGGTCAGCGCACCCCGTAAGCTCCTCCGCCAGGTTTTCTTCGCTGGGAGTAGTTAAGCACAGGCTAGAGGTGCAATCAGTGTATTTCCCCACGCTACTTACAGGGCTTTACCAATTTATATAATCTCTTTGGGTCCATTTTCTATTTCATTTGTTAAATAGAGATAATGATAGTAGTTAACTTTATGCAGGGGATGGCGGGGGAGCAGTAAATGAGGTGTTGTTTGCAAAAGCTCTTAGAATTACACCTGGAATTTAAGCACTCAATATTTGGCAGTTTTTCTTTTGCAGTAAAAGGAAAAGTACTAAAAATAATAACAAGCCCTCGCATGCTGGCTCCTCCCAACCACCTTACATGTGGCAGTACTGTGTAGCATCCTCATGCAAAAGGATGGATTCTGTCACCTCTCGGTCCCCTCAGAGCATGTAGGGGTAAGGCAGCTTCTCTGCCAATGCAGTGATAAGATGGGAGGGTGGGGAATCCCCTGGTGGTCCAGTAGTCAGGACTCTGTTCTTCCATTGCAAGGAGCACGGGTTTGATCCCTGGTGGGAGAGCTAAGACAAGGCATGCCACATGGCATGGCCAAAAAGAAAAAAAGAAAGGTGATACTGATGGAGCCGAGTCCTCTGATCTGTCCGTGCAGGGCAGATGTCCTGTGACTTGTGTAGGGACACACTTTGAAGTGGTTCTCTTTGGAGAAGGATGCTTAGAAATAAACATCAGGGAGCCCAGGAGCCAGCCCAGACCTCCAATGCACTGCTAGGGAGATGGCGGCAGCCTGGCCCTGCTCAACTATGGAGTTCACGGTCACTCTGACAGCCCAGTAACTCATGCCACGTAAAGGAAAACCCATGTCCCCAAAGCAAAGAGATGACACTGAACAAAAGCTGCTATGTGGAGCCCACATGGATAGAATGGTGAGAAGGGAGGTCCCCAGAGCTGGGGAGTTCTGAGCTGGTGTGGCTGTTATCGCTGCCCGCTTCACACGAGGACAAACATACAGAGTTAACAATGAGAAACTCCTTGCCTGGGAAGTCCTGAGCCTCCCCCAGCACTGCCTGGCGGGAAGCCTTTTTCTTGGTCCAGATGCCAGAACACTGCTGGCAGGGAGGCCGCCCACCCTGCTCGGAACCTCATGGACCCTCCTCTGGGTGTGCCTTCAAAATTGACTTAGAGCTTTGTCCAGCTACATAACTGCCCTCATGCCCTCTTGGCTCACCTTGTTAGAGTGAGATCAGGAACACTTAAGACCCATAAAATCCAAGGTTATAACCCTATTTTGTCAAACATCTTAAGAAGTACCACAGTTCATGTTAAATACACATTTGGGAATCTCCAATATTTCCTTCACTTCCCTGATAGCTCAGTTGGTAAAGAATCTGCCTGCAATACAGGAGACTCCGGTTCAATTCCTGGGTCAGGAAGATGAGCTTGGAGAAGGGATAGGCTAAGCATCTGTCTACAATGCGGGAGACCTGGGTTCAGTCCCTGGGCTGGGAAGATCCCTTGGAGAAGGAACTGCCTGGAAAATCCCATGGACAGAGGAGCCTGGAAGGCTACAGTCCATGGGGTCGCAAAGAGTCAGACGTGACTGAGCAACTTCACTTCACTTCACTTCACCCACTCCAGTATTCTTGGACTTCCTTGTGGCTCAGCTAGTAAAGAATCTGCTTGCAATGTGGGAGACTTGGATTTAATCCCTGGGTTGGGAAGACCCCCTGGAGAGGAATGGTCATCCACTCCAGTATCCTGGCCTGAGAATTCCATGGACTGTATAGTCCATGGGGTTGCAAAGAGTATGACGCGACCAAGTGGCTTTCACTCTCTCTCACGCAAAACTCCCTTCAAGCACTAATGAAACAATAAAAACAAACAACCTTGATGGCCAGCAGCCTCAGTTTGGGGTTCTATTACCCCCATTACCTTGTGACTCCGTAAGGAAGAAACTGACTGCCAATCCCACTTTATGGATGAATAAACTGAAGCCAGAGAGGTCCAGGAACTTACATAGACTGACAGGAGGTAAGTTCAGCATGGCAGCTTCTTAAAAACTGTCCTGCATGCTAGAATATAAGCTCTTGGAGAGCAAAGGTGCTCTCTGCTCATCCCTTTAGCCTGTGCCCAGCGTATCAGTTGAAAGGATGCTTTAGTTTGTAAATACCACCACAACCTGTGAAGAAAGTATCACTAGCCTCGTCCTAGAGGAAACCAAAGTTTTGTGAGATTAAAGGATGGGCCCAAAGCCGCAGAGTGAGCGGCACAGCTGAGATCTGAAGGCTCTGGGTCCAGGATCTCTGTGTTTCCTCTGTACTGTGATATCAGGAAGGTAACAAGGAAAGGACATAAACACGAGGCCTGTCCTAGGCATCAGAAATCTGGGGAGAATGTAGCGAGAAACCTGAGAACTGTAAGGCGGGGAGTGGCTTGATCCATAGGCGCCTAAGGCCCGCTGGGGAGGGTGACATGGGCTCTTAATCACAGTGGGGCTAAGCTGAGTACTGACCTGTCTTCCCACTCCTCGCCTTCAGCCACTAGAGTCCTCTCCCTGAGCTCACCTAAGAAGGTGTGCACATAAACACATTTCTGCTGCTCTTCAAGGAAAGAACAGACGAGGGCACCTTTTCAAAGAAGGCCAGAGATGTTGCAAGCCTGCCACAGAGCAAAGAGACTCCCTCCCAGAGTGGGAAGGTCAGGGCACAGGAGAAGTGACTTGCTCCCGCTGAAGCAGATGCGACTGACTGTCATCAGGCCACAGGGAACAGCAGAGCTGGGCAGAGCACAGCTTGAAGCCAGACTGTGGCGCTCACTAGCTGTGTGACCTTGGGCAAGGGCACTTCATCTCTGAGCCTCCATTTCTTCGTCTATAAAGTGGAAATTGTTGCACTAATCACAGAGGGCTATTAACGAGTACAAAATGAACGGTAAAGAGAGAGAAAATTGTCTCTAACAGTGGGCATCGCTCTTAGAGAGAATGGCCTTTCTTGGGGAAAGGCTTTTAGAAGCTTGCTTGGAGGAGAAGCTTCACTCCCAGGGCCTTGGGACCAGCTGTGCTTAGCCTTTAGAGGAAGAGGAAAATGAACTCACTGGCTGCTGGGACTGAATAAGGGAGGGAGAGAGTGAACATGACTGTGGAATCCTGGGTGGAGCCCAAAGGGACTTCCAGTCTTCAACAAGGTCCTCAAGATACCACAAACGGTTGGCTATGATTGGATTTCTTGTGGCTTCTGAGATCTGAATGCCTCACTTGAGCCAAATAAGATCCCACATGGGAACAAAGAGACCATAGCCAAAGAGGACTTCGAAAAAAATGTCCAGCTGGGTTACTGACACCTTGAAAGATAATGTGGGGCTTTCTCAGGCTATGGAATCAGAGATTCAAGCAAAACTTAGTTCAAGTGGAAAGACAAGAACTTTGGTGGCCCTGTGGGCGAGATACGTGTGGGCTGAAAGTGTTCTGTAAGCTCGAGCACTCCCATTCAAGAAAAGGCAAAGCTGGCTATGCATTTACCATGGACTGGGCAGCTGCGTGCTGAAAACAAACGTTCAGCATAGGGAACTGAGATCAGCAAAGGGACGTGACTTACCCAGGACCACACAGCTCAGTCAGTCCCCAGCTTTGGACTCCTGTGGCACTTGACACAGCCGTCCAGCCCACTCAGTGCTTGTCATGCTTTCCAGGAGCTGCTTGCTCTTGTATCCATCACTCCTCCCAGGCTGCAAGGGACCATATGCTGTTTGTCCAGCAACCCAGCACATGGAACCAGGCCTGTCAAGGGGCCCAGTCTGTGTTGGTTAAACTGAGATGAACAGATGGTGATCTGTTTTTGAGAACTGGGCTTGGACCCCTGACTCTGCAATTCTCTGTTCTGTCCCCTGCAAGCACATCACCAAGTCTTTAAGGTAAAGGTATCTATTTTTTTTTTTCCATTCAAACAAGAGAATGTCCTGAAATCCTACATGATGGAAACTAGTTTTCAAAATGCATGATGGAAGCATTCATGCTTTCACTCTGACCCTCCCAGACCTCAGATGCCAAACCCTGCTTCGGCTCTGGTAATTGCCTACAGCAGGGAGAGTCTCAGGTTTACATTCCAGTTGGTACAAACAAGTTGGAAATTGCAGAGAAAGCCTTGTGTGTGCAGTGGAGATTGGTTTGTTGAATTTATATCCCTCGTGTAAATATGTCCAAGCCCAGAGCCCATGGTTTCTGCCTCCAGATAAGGCTCTGTCCATATGACCTTCTTGAGAAAGAGCCTACAGGCCATTGAGATGGCAAACAGTGGGAACAGAGTGTGTCTTATCTGGGAAGCTGGAAAGTCTGCCTCTGATGGACAATCACAGTGGCGTGACCTCTGGGTTCACAGTCTCTATGCCTTTAGACTTGGCAGTGGGGGCCCATCCCAAGCCCTATGCACTAGGAGCACACGCCAGCCCTCTGAAGACCATGCCCTTCTCCTGGAGCAGGATTCAATGGGCCACTGTGCCTACCTGGTCCCTGTGGGCCCACTGGCCCATCTGGACCAGGCTCTGGATGCCCAACACCTTAGAATTCCCTGTCCCAATGGCCCCAAACTCAATTTCAGAGCTTGTCTAAACCTCTTTCCTTGGTTTGGCCATCCAAGGTCAGACCATATTCCATCTGTACCCCTAGATCCAAAGGGTGAACAAAGGATGGCTGTTTGGAGGAACAGATCTTTGTGGGGAAGGATGGAGTCAGGTGAAAGGAGAAGGAAAGGGACCACAGTCCTGTGTGTGTATCTTGTCCCAGACTCTTTTGTGTTATTACATATGTTAGGGACAGAGTGGGTGTGTGTGTGTGTCACTCACATCTTCAGAAGCTTCTTTATTCTGAAGCTACCTCTGGAAGGTAAGGTGGACCTCTTCACCTCAGTCGTGTGTGTGCGCGTGTGTGTGTGTGTGTCTCACTCACATCTTCAGAAGCTTCTTTATTCTGAAGCTACCTCTGGAAGGTGAGGTGGACCTCTTCACCTCAGTCATGTGCCCCCTTGCCATGTGAGATCTTACTAAAGTACCATTTCCTCCTGAAGTACCATTTTCAACCCAAAACTCAGAGTTTTGGGTAACTTACACCCTCCCACCTCCAAATTCCCTCCCTAATTTTCTACTATTCATGCTTTGAACCCTATGTTCCTAAAGCAGAGTGTCCCATCCTTGATCCTTTTATACCTCCATGCCCTGCTTGGGTTGCCACTGGCAAAACGCTATTCAGTATATTCAAGGCCTGACTCCAAAGCCACTCTGTCTTGTAACTTTCTCCAAAAACCTTTCTTGCCCAGGCAGGATGAATCATCATCTCTTTTCTTTACTATTTCTTCCACAGTCCTTATCAAATTGCAGATTAACTGTCTGCATGTTTGGTTCACACTCACCCTCTCCCTGCTCACCCATGAGCACCTAGATCTCTTCATTTTTATAACTGGAACTTGTAACTGATTAATAAATAATATGAGTAAATATAAAAGTATGAGACTACTGAAGACCGAGCCAGAATCAAGGCTCTACCATTCTGCAGGGAAATGCAGCAAGTGAAGGGGTGAATCAGGACTCTCTACACTCCAGTTGTTAAGGTAATCACGTGGATAAGTTAGAATTCCAGCTTCTTGTTTTATAGGGACCAAGCCTTCATCCCTTCTGTCAAAGGTAATTGCTGAACAATCTCCTAATGACCTTAATCAAGGCAACATCTTAAAAAAAAAAAAAAAGGATTAGCAAAGCAGATTTCTAATTCATGAATTTTCTATGTATTCATCTTAGAATGTGGAGTTGGCTGTAACATATGTACTGTTCAAAGTTGAACCAAAATTGAGATAATTTGGGGGCAGGGGGCTGAAAATGTGGAGGTGGATAGCTTGTATGTAAAATTAATTTTTTATCCATTTGGAGATGCAATTTGAGTTCCTTTCAAATTAAACTGCAATGGAGTCCTAGGCAGCTGGAAACATTATTGCCAACATAATTTGATACTGCAAGAGCAGTAATACATTGACAGATAGTTCAATGTGACCATTAATTTGCAATTTCTGCATGGAAATGATACACGAAGGGAAAAAAAGGTAAAGGAACAGAATTAAAATCCAGCTTCTTTCAGCATGATCCAAACCTGCTTTTATGCTTCCTTTCTGCCACCGCCTCTCATTTACTGCAGATGTTTGGTAGAAGATGAGAATTTGTTGACTGTTATCACAGACACCCTTATGAAGGCAGGCAAGGACAGGAATCCAGAGGCTTCATTTCAGGATATCAGAACCCTCACCATCCAGGGTCACTGGGTCCTACCTACCCCGGCCACTAAAATCACCCAAAGCTATAACATGTTGTGAGAGCTGACTCGGTTATCATCCTCTTGCAGAGATATCACAGAGGATGTATGTCATTCACATACTCGTTGGTTCACCCACTACTGAAAAAATGCCCCGGAGCAGGGAGGCATCGTGACACAGTAAAAAGGAACACTGGCTCTGTCATCACCTGGACCTAAAGCAAGTGACCTGTCCCATCTGCGTCATTTTTCTCATGTGTAAATCAAGAATGCTACTCCCCTGCCTTTTAGGGCCATGGGGTGAATTAAGGAGATGGTGTTCACCAAGCTCCTGGATGGAATGTGACACAGCTGTGTTCCCTTAAATACAATTCCCACCTCCAGAAGGGAGGCGAGGCAAGGGAACCGCTGAGATAGAACAGGGGTCCTGAAGATGACAGTGGACCCCTGCCAGGTTCTCGGTCCAGCTGGTGGCTGGGTTCATGCTTTTTTTTTTTTTAAATTAATTTATTTATTTATTTTAAATTACAATACTGTATTTGTTTTGCCATACATTGACACGAATCAGCCATAGGTGAACACAATCTCCCAATGCCGAAGCCCTCCCCCACCTCCCACCCCACATCCTCTACTTGAATCATCCTGTGCATCAGCCCCATGCATCCTGCATCCTACATTGAACATAGATTGGCGCTTCGTTTCTTACACGAAAATATACGTTTCATTGCCATTCTCCCAAACCATCCCACCCTTTCCCTCTCCCTCAGAGTCCAAAAGTCCACTCTGCTTTTTAAATGACGGTTTTGAGTTATCAAGCTCCCATTAATGCGTATTTACACAGCTATCTATACTTCCCTTTCTACAAACATGCCTCGGACCACTGAGATGGGACAGGCATTTGGGGATGCTGCGGAGTGACACAGATGATTTCTGACCTTCATGAAATTCATGCTCTAGAGGGGGGTGTAGACACAACAATTGTGAAGGGCGGAACGATGACGCCTGATGGAGCTTTTGCAGGAAAGGTGCTGGGCTTCCAGGCAACAAGTGTCAGCAGGACACAGCCTTGCGCTGGAAATTCATCTGAGCCAATTTAGTCCTGACTCACGCACAGCCTTACATTTATTTTCACAGAAACCAGAAGCCACCAAAGAAATCTGAGGTGAGTGAAGGTTAACAATTGCCTCCATAACGGCATTATTAGGTTATAAATAAAAGCAAATCTGAGGTCAAATTCTACTACACAGATAAGCGTTTATTACACAAACGTATATTAGTAAGCAGAGACAAAACAGCTCATACAATCCATCGTATAACATTCAATGAGGCCCTAGCAAACTGTCCTTGTCTTTTTAGGTGATTGGGTTCCTGTCTTGTATGGAGGTTCATTTAAAGCAGTTATGACAGCATTCTCAGGTAGGACAACTCCTACCTGTTATCAAACTTTTTTGTAAAGGGCTAGATACGAAAATACTTTAACCTTTGTGGGTCAGACAGTCTCTGTTGTAACTATTTGTCTCTGCTGTTAAAATGCAAAGGCAGACACAGACGACGTGTAGACAACTGGCATGGCTGTGTTTCAATAAAAGCTTATTACAAAAATAGGGATAGACTGGGAGTCTGGGATTGACATGTACACACTGCTATGTTTTAAAATAAAACATTTCCCATTAAAAAATAATAATAAAATAAAGGCAAGAAAGCCAAGTTTGTGGGCTATACTTTGTTCACTCCTGTCCTAAGGGCAGAATCAAGAACCATTACAGGCTCATTAGGTAACCAGGGATTCTCCTCACCCAACAGGCGACACAAGACTGTTCAGGAATCACGGACACCATCCCTAAGGCCGAGTTAGAGGCCTCGCTGGGTTCCCCTGCATCATGTACATTTGGAAAGCACTCTCATGCTATTTGGCCAACTCGTGTATTTTGAATACTTCACCAATTAGAGTCCCTTTTACAATGCTTACACTAGTCTACAGGTCCCTGATTTCCACCAGAACAATCAATTTCTGGCACTTGGTGTGCTGATTAGCAAAATGAAGGCTGTGGATCAAGACATGATAGCAGAAGCACCTGGGCACCAGCATCAAAAGCATTTATCAACTAAACTACCAGCCAGTACGATCTTGATGGGAAGGCTGGCAGCACTGGGTCAGAACCTCAGCCATAACTCATGCATAAGATTCCACTGGTAAATATTTGAGAGTAAATCAGCAACAGTGTAATCAGTGTAATGTGGAGTCAAGAGATCAACAACGGTGTCCTGAAGGTGGCGGCCTTGGGCAAAGGAGAGATATCTAACCAGGTGGAGAAATAGAGGTTGAACATAGCGAGAGGGAAAGTTAAACCCCAGGCAAAGATGTCAGCACATTTCAAGTCCAAGATACAAGTGGGACTTCCCTGTGATCCAGGGGCTAAGACCCCACACTCCAAAGCAGGGGCCCAGGGTTTGATCCCTGGTCAGGGGACTAGCTCCCACATGCTACAACTAAGAGTTTTCATGCAGGAACCAAAGATCCCACGTGCTGCAAGGAAGATGGAAGATCCTGAGCGCAGCAACCACGACCCGGTACAGCCAAGTAAATTAATAAAAATTAATACATATTAAAAAATAAAGTCCAAGACACAGAAAGAAAGGAGCAAATGGCCATCAAGATGCTGATACACAAATGGACAGGCACTGGGAGCAGCCATCCACAGCAGACCCATACTCCCTGCACCGACTGTCAGGCCAGTCCGAGTGCTCCACATTATAATGGGCATTATAATTACCTAAGAAGCAGCTGAGAACAGTAACTCAGGTAGTTGTAACAGAGATACAGCATTCTTTGCCAAAAGTCAAGCACAGGACAAACTCATCCTCTTAAATATTTCTGAGCTCCTACCATGTGTTAGGCACTAGTAGGAGTGACCCAAACAGACAAAAATCCTCTCTGCCCTCAAGGGGCTTCCATTCTTGTAGGGAGTAGGGGGTTAAATAATATATGAGATAATCAGAAAATGAGAATGTCAGATGGCAGTCAGTGCTCTAGAGATTCTAGAGAAAAATCAACCAAGTGAATTTGGCTGCAATGTAATGAAGGGTAAAACCAGGTCTGGCCCAGCAGCCCTATCCCTTGGGCTCTACAGTTTAGCTGCTCAGGGTGTGGGTGGGGAACCAGGAGTCAGACACAGCGTAGGTTCAAGAGGCAACCAACTGGCTGGAGGCCATGGACTTCAGGCCCAGGGTGAACATAACAGCTACAACCCAAGGACCCTAGCATAGTCACTGAGCCATGGTCTCTTGGTTCCAACATCCTTTCTATACCCTGTTTTGTGATGCTGGGGCTGGTAGTCCATAAAGCACATCTCTGCTTCATCACATGGTTCTATGCTAGTCTCTGCCAGTGGTCTCCAACCCTCCTGGCACTGTGTTAGTCCCTCAGTCTTGTCTAACTCTTTGCAGCTCCATGGGCTGTGCCTGCCAGGCTCCTCTGTCCATAGAATTCTCCAGGCAAGGATACTAGAGTGGGTTGCCATGCCCCTTTCCAGGGGATCTTCCTGACCCAGGGATTGAACCCAGGTCTTCTGCATTGTAGGCACATTCTTTACCATCTGAACCACCAGGGCAGTAGGGATGGATTTTGTGGAAGACAATCTTCTCATGGACAGGGGAGCGGATGGTTTCAGGATGATTCAAGTGCGTTACATTTGTTATGCTGAGGCTGATCTGACAGGAGGCGGTGGTTAGGTGATAATGAGAGCGACTGGGAAGCAGCTGTAAATACAGGGTTAGGTGGTAATGAGAGCGATTGGGAAGCAGCTGTAAATACAGATGAAGCTTCACTTGCTCACAGCGCACCTCCTGCTGTGTGGCCCAGTTTCTAACAGGCCACAGACCAGTATCAGTCTATGGCCCAGGGGTTGGAGATCCCTGCTCTAAGAGGAAGAGAGTACTTGCTATTTCCGTGGGCATCACTCCAATATCGCTTCTTTACCTCGGGGAAGTTCATTCTGTTCCAGCAGTTGGATCTAGTTTACGGTTTCTCTAACACTTAAAGAGCAAGATTCACTGCAGAACCTCAGAGACACTGCTGCTGCTGCTAAGTCACGTCAGTCGTGTCCAACTCTTCGCGATCCCATGGACTGCAGCCCACCAGGCTCCTCCGTCCATGGGATTTTCCAGGCAAGAGTACTGGAGTGGGGGTGCCATTGCCTTCTCTGTCAGAGACACTAGCACCAGCCAAAAAGTGCTCCTTCTTCCAACTTTTTAAATGCTTCTGATTCCAGACTGTTCTCTGGTTCTCTCCAGCCCCAGTGGTGCCTGTCCTTACAGGTGCTATACTGGTATAATACTTTCATGTTCTCGGTTACCTTTTGAGTTTTCTAGCTAATTCCTTATATCTAGTTAACAAGAAGTTTCCAAACTTTCATGGTGACCTTGATGTTATTTATAGTCTTTTTTTTTTTTTTTTTTTGCAAAGTTCCTAGCCTAAGAAATACCTAGTTGTTTCATTCACTAGTTGGTCCAAGCAATTTAGTAAGTATTTATAGCCTAACCCTTAGTGAGTCTTTCTGGGTACCTCAAATGGTAAAGAATCTGTCTGCAGTGTGGGAGACCTGGGCTCGATCCCTGGGTGGGGAAGCTCCCCTGGAGGAGGGCATGGGAACCCACCCCAGTATTCTTTCCTGGAGCATTCCATGGACAGAGGAGCCTGGCAGGCTACAGTCCACAGGGGTCGCAAAGAGTCGGACACAGCTGAGAGACTAACACAGACACAGCCACTTAATAGTAGCTTGAGAAAACAATACACAGAAATAAAAAAAATATTTTAATTCCCTTCTTAAATAACCACAATCACTTATTTATAGGATACCTGCACGTGTCAAGCCCTGCACACCTTATCAAACTGTGGGTTCAGATTAAAAATTGCTCCTCTTGTTGCCTGCCCCATGCTGATTTTCCTGCAATACTTGCTGTTCACCTCAGTAACAACAGTAAGCCCAGCTTTGAAAAGATATGATGTCACCGAAAGGAATGGAGCCCAATCTAATGGTGAAACTTGTATCACCTCAACTTAGTGCTTTGTGCATTGTCTGACAGATGACACTGTTTTCCATGCTCATTTAAAACTGAAATTCTAAACACCCTCATGCTGTGTCTTTGTGAGTTCACTGTGGTAGCCGAGGCTGCCTCAGGAAAGTTTGAGAACCACCATGGTGAACTCCTATTAGGCAGTCCTCCCTGTTATTAAATTAAGTGTGTGATGAAATACAACTCAACCTTGACTGGTCAGCCTTGACTGGTCCGGATGCAAGATCTGAATGCCTGAACCTGATCATTCCCCGCTCCCTGCCCTCCTTTCCCCCAGGCTCCATTCTGCCTTGGTACCCCTGCCCACAGATTTGATGTGCTAGCTGGCCACGCTCTGCTTCCCAGCTCTGGCTCAGACCTGTCTCTTCACTCTTGGCCCCATACAGATGCACCCACCTGGACGGTTGCTGAGTGAGAAGCAGGGTGGCCGCCCACACCTCCTGCCACATGGCTCAGGTGTTCAAACACCAGGAAGAATTAAATGGACACAGGCTCAAGATTGCAGTCTGGAAGTAAAAGCTTCAGAATGCTTAAAAATTACTTCTGTGGCAGAGGAAACTGGGTTGGAAAGAGAGAAGCAATTTCTAAATTACATGGTTTCAGTTTCTGGAGAAAGGAATTTCAGGGTGGGGTGGGGCTTTGCTTCAATTTACATTTAGTTCATGGCAAGTCCCCTTGTCCATTAAAAAAAAAAAGGGGGAAAGAGGGGGAAAAAAGGCTAGAGAAAGAGTAAAACCTGAAACATCTGATGATCCAAAGCCACCCAGCGCTGAGCCCAGGTAAGGTATATATTACACCTTCTGAACACCACCTGTCCTTGGGACACACAGTCTGGCTGTGAACATCATGAGCCCCGAATTAGGGAAAAGCCCTTAATGCACCTAACCTGACATCACTGTGATAGTGGTAAGAAGCCATTTGTAATGCAAATAAAATTATTTCTAGAATATGTCAAACAAACAAAAGTAGTATCTCCCTGACTGGATCCTGACAGCCCGTCTCCCAGGATGATCTTGATCTCCCCGAAGGAGTCACATTAATCCACAGACACTACTCAGGACTGCTGGACCGTGGAGAGCCCTGCTATATCAGCAGCCCCAGAAAGGCCTACCAAGCTTTCTTATGATGCCCAAAGCTTTATTTATTTATTTATTTTTACCATTTTGGAGACATACAAGAGTATCATTACACTGAAGGAATCATTTCAAACAAATCCACTGTCAGTGAGAGGTGGCTTATTCTCTGCCGAAGTTTCATTTGAGACTCACCTACACGAGGAGAAAGGATATACGGTGAAGCAAACATTGTCTATTCTGCTCGCCTTGCAGCAGAGCAGCAACAAGAGGGCTCCAGCAGAAGAGCAAGCACAGAACAACAGAAGCTAGAAGACCCATTTGCCCCCTGCCCCCCGATTATCCGTCTCATTCACTCGTGAAGCATGAGCACCTCTCAGCAAAGGCAAGGGGGTAAGACATTTCTATGCTTCACAGCTGGCTCTGCTAACAGAAAGGACCCCTGGCCATGACACTGTGGGATACAATCCTAGCTCAGGCTCTTACAGACGCCATCAAATGATAATCCTCCACATCAGAATCCTGAAGGGGTCACTATCCTACCCATTGGACTTTCAACATCAACATACCCTTTTTTTTGTTTGTTTTTTAAACTTTTTATTTTGTACTGGAGTATAGCCAATTAACAATATTGTCTGCAGAAAAGGGACTCAGTCTATATATACAAGTATTCATTCTCCCCCAAACTCCCCTCCCATCCACACTGCAACATAACACTGAGCAAAGTTCCCAGGGCTATACAGCAGGTCCTTGATAGTTATCCATTTTAAATATAGCAGTGTGTACATCTCCATCCCAAATTCAATAACTATCCCTTCCCTAAACCTTTCCCCAGCAACTATAAGTTCATCCTCTAAATCCATGTGTCTGTTTTCTGTTTTCTAAGTAAGTTCATTTGTATAAATATACAAGATCTAGGAACGGTACAATCTCCCAAGACAGAATCAGGAAGAAATAAAAATATGATCAGACCAATCACAAGCACTAAAATTGAAACTTATTTGAAAACTCCCAACAAACAAACATCCAGGACCTGATGGTTTCACGGGTGAATTTTTTCAAACATTTCTTATAAAAGAGTTAACACTATCCTTCTAAAACTGGAAAAACTGCAGAGGGAGGAATACTTCCAGACTCCTTCTGAGGCCACCATGACCCTGATACCAAAACCAGGTAAAGATACCACAAAAAGAAAGAAAGAAAGAAAATTACAGGCCAATATCACCAAAGAACACAGAAGCAAAAATCCTCAACAAAAATCCTAGCACTTTGAATCCAACAATACATTAAAAGACCGTATAACATGATCAAGTGGGATTCACTCCAGCGATGCAAGGATTTTTCAATATCCATAAATCAATTAATGTGATACACCACATCAATGAAATGAAGAATAACAACTATATGATCATCTCAATAGATGCAAAAAAAGCATTTGACAAAATTCAGCACCCCTTTTTGATAAATTCTCCCCACAAAGTAGGAACAGAAGGAACATACCTCAACATAGTAAAGACCATATACAACAGTCATACAGCTAACATCATACTCAACGATAAAAAGTGGAAAGCATTTCCTCTAAGATCACGAACGAGACAAAGATGCCCACTCTTGCCACTTTATTCAACTTATCCTTCTAAACCTGCCTCCTTACAATGTGAACTTTTTCTTAGTGTTATCAGTCAAAAGCTGTTCCCACTTTTCATCTCCCCTTCACCTGCAAATAATCCTTTCTGCTCAGATGCCTGATGTCTTCACCCTTTCTCTTTCATGCCCATCAAAACTTATTTATGAATTGTATGATCTTGAAAGAATCTCTTTATCCTTCCTAAGTCTCAATTATATATTAATGATATCAAAAGCGAAGCTAATGATACAGATCTCCTAGGATTCTTGTGAGATGAAAATGAAATTATATGTGATCAAATGCAAGTGGGATATTGCTGTGTAACAAGCAGACCCCGAAGTCACTGGTTTATAACAACAGGCATTTATTCTTGAGCTCGTTTATCTACTTGTCTGACCCAGGCTGGGCTCAGGTCTACTCCACGTGAAAGGGCAGAGGTTACTCAGGGCATGTTCTTTCCATACTGGATGCACCAGAGCCAAGCTGACCTGTGCAAAAGCTGGTAATCCCTCCCTCGTGTCATGTCCTGAAATGGACATGTCCACCATACTGGCCAAAGCAAGTGTCTAGGCAAGTCCAATATCTACAGGGCCGAGCCTCCCACAGTGGGGAAGTGGAGGTTGAAGAAATGAGTATTTGCTGAATGACAACCCCAACTATCATACATCAACATGCATTTAAGTTTTGGTTAACGTGACCAGCCAGCCCTTCTTCACACATCACAGGCTTGGTCCCCGGAGAGGAGGAAAGTCTGACTTTGAATTGTTACTCTCCATCTTGCATAGTGTCCCATGGTGAACATCGTCCATAACATCCCTCTACTTCCCACTGATGGACATGAAGCTTGCTTCCAATTCATCACCACCAGGAACTGTGTTTAATTTCATGCAATATTATCATGTGTGTGCTTCATGTAAATACCAATATAGATTCAAGGACTGTCGCCTCACAAGGCTGACTCTTTACAGACACGTTACCCTCTCCTCCCCACCATCTAAAACCCTTGACAACCACCCATTTGTTCTCTACCTCTATAATTTTACAATTCCAAGAATGGTATATAAATGAAATCACATAGTATGTAACATTTTAGGATTTCTTTTCCACTTAGTATAAGTCCCTTGCTGCTGTTAAGTCACTTCAGTCACGTCCGACTCTGTGTGACCCCATAGACAGCAGCCCACCAGGCTACCCCATCCCTGGGATTCTCCAGGCAAGAACACTAGAGTGGGTTGCCATTTCCTTCTCCAATGCATCAAAGCGAAAAGTGAAAGTGAAGTCACTCAGTAGTGTCCGACCCTCAGCGACCCCATGGACTGCAGCCTTCCAGGCTCCTCCATCCATGGGATTTTCCAGGCAAGAGTACTGGAGTGGGGTGCCATTGCCTTCTCTGATAAGTCCCTTAACAATCATTAAATTCATTGCTTTTATTAATAGATATCTTCTTTTTATGGATGAGTGCTGTTTCACAGTAAGAGTGTCCCACAGTTTGTCTAACTATTCACCAACTGAAGGACACGTGGGTGGGTAGTTTCCAGTTTGTGGTTAAACAGGTTTGGTTCCAATTCCAATGTGTGGGAGTGGGGCCTTTCCCACACAACACCAAGTAACTGTCCAAACATCAGCTGAGTGTCCTACAGTGCAACTCAATTCTAACACTATCTACTGTGAAATATTGGATTTCACAGGCTAAGAGTTCAGTCCTATAAGAATACTTCCCAACCGCCACCCTACACACATGCATTTCAGTTGCTAGTGGGAAGTCCAGGTTGTTACCTGTACTTCTAGCCAACTGGCTACTAATCAGTGGTTGCTATGGCCCCCAACTCCTCAGGTTTGGTTAATTTGCCAGAATGGCTCACAAAACTCAGAGAAACATTTTATTTATAGATTACTGGATTATTACAAAGGATATAACTCAGGAGCAGCCAGATGGAAGGGACACACAAGACAAGGTCTGGGAAAGGGTGTGGCGCTTCCAGGCCCCCTACAGGCACAGCACCCTGCCAGCACCTCTGCGTGTTCACCAACCTGGAAGTTCTCCAAACCCTCTCCTTTGAGTGTTGTTACAGGTTTAATTCCATGTGCCAGGCACTTGGACAAACACTTTAATGGAGACTTCATTCCATAGTCATGACTGATTAAATCATTCTCCACTGACAACTGATCTCTATCTCCAACCCCTCTCCCATCCCCAAAGGTTGGAAAGTCCCAACCTAAGTTAGGACTAGGTTGGTTCTCCTAGCAACTGTCTCCCTGGCATCATCCCCCATCCCTGGGTACATTAAAAAGTCACCTCATTCAGAAAGCACAAGTCACCGCTAGTGCTCCTACCACATGGGAAATTCCAAAGGCTTTAGGAGCTCTGTGCCAGAAATGGGAACCAAATATATGTTTCTGATTGCAAATCACAATGTCACTGGGATCATGATGAACAAATTTACTTGGGGCATTCATATACAAGTTTCTGTGTGAACTGAAGTTTTCATTTCTCTGTGATAAATGCCTAAGGAATTGCTGAATTGTATAGGAAATTAGTTTTCAGTTTTAAAATAATTTGACAAACTATTTTCCATAGTGTCTGAACTAGTTTACATTCCCTCTAGTGGCGTAAAGCCATCTCGTTTCTTCACATCCTCAACAGTACTGAGTGTCACCACTACTGTTCTTATTAGCCATTCACATAGGTGTGTAGTGGTCTCTCGTGGTTTTAATTTGCATTTCCCTAAAGGCTAATGATGCGGAACATCTTTTCACGTGCTTTTGCCATCTGTATACTCAGTTCATTTGTTTTTAACTTTTGTTTTCTAGTAAATGAACTTAAAGATACAGAGTTCCCTTTAAGTATTGTTTCAGTTCTGTTTGACAATATAGAAATGCTCTGCTTTCACTGCTATTCACTTTATGATTCTTTATGATTTCCTTGTTAACCTAAGTGTTACTGAGTAATATATTATTTAGTTGTCAAATTCATGGGATTTTTAAAGCTGTCCTTTAGTTATTAATTTCTAATTTTATTGTAAAATAGTTGAGAAACATGGCCTGTGTGATACGGATTCTTTAGAATTTAATTAGGCTTCTTCTATGACCTAACACATATTCTATTTTTGTGATTGTTTTGTGTGTCCTCAAAACCTATGTTTTCTCTGTTTAGGTTTAAGAGTTGTTTTTGTTCTGGGAGGCGGAGGTGGTGGTTGCCCTGTGTGGCTTCTGGAATCTTAGTTTCCTAACCAGGTACTGTTCCTAGACCCTGGCAGAGAAAGCACTGAGTCCGAACCACTGGACTGCCAAGGAATTCCCGAGGTGTAGAGTTCTGTATATTAAAATTCTTTGATCTTAATTTGTCACTATGTTAATTAACTTGAATTTATGAATTATATACTGTTTATTTTTGTCTATTTGATATTATTCCATTTAAATAGAATGATCTCCTAGCTTGGTCAGTAACTTTCTTCTACCAAGAATGATTGCAATCACAACAACCATAATTTGTAAATGCTTATCCAGCTTATGCGCCACTTCAAAGTCTGTGTACCAGGCGCCTGGCTTACCACTTTGCTTATATTGCATTTACTTCTCACAATGATAATTCTCAATGTTTCCAATTTACAGATGAGGAAACTATAGGTCTAGAAAAGTGACTACATCAAGCACCCAGCCAATGGCAGAGCTGACATCCTACAGACAGGCAGATCTGTGGGCAGATTTGCCCTTTAAGTTCACGCTTTCATTGACTCTACTATCAGACTCTTTGTTCATTTGCAAAAGGAGGAGTAACTCCCCATCCTTGGAGGATTTTTAGGGTTTGTTTTTAGGCTAAGAAATTCTATATTATTATCACTGTCTATGTTAATATTTACTAAGGTCTTGCTGCAAGTTCTGGTTCTATGCTAAGAACTGCATGTGTATGACCCTATTTCATCATCACAGCTGCTCTAGAAGTTACATATCGAAATTCTAATGTTACAGAGGGTTCAGACAGGGTTCCCAACTAGGATATGAACTCAGTGGTGATGACTCCAAGACCTGCATTCCTAATCACAGTATCAGACGTAGTGTTACCCAAAAACTGGGTTTGTCTCTTGGTGGGTGTTGAGCCAACAGATACAACCAAGCCAAAGGTCATTAATCATCAAGACCTCCTCAAGGGCAAGAATTGAGACCAGGCTTAGATCACAAATGGCTTAGGCAAAAATGGCTTCTCTCGTCAGGAAAGTCATTCCCAGTTCTCTATCTCTGGGGACTGCCTAACTTATTTTCTTACTCTAGGTCTCCTGCACTCAACTGGAGGCTTTGCAAACAACATTTCAAGTAGCCCCACACAAGTCTTTCCAGGGTGGAATTAATGTATTTCCAATAATCCTGGGGACTCCTTAAAGAAGTCCTTTTCTTCTCTTACTTGATAGAATCACCTCTTCTAATCACTTGGCATCTGAATACAGTATTTTGATTTTCTTTAATTGCTAACACCCTCCTAAATGCAACCTTAGCCCTTGTCTGAGGTGTTTTCACATTCTTAGCTCATTTCTTTCTCTTCACCACTTTCTCCAACTCCCCATTTTCTAGGGAAGTACACACATACTCACCCCTTCACACTGCTGATCCTCTCCTGTATTCTTCTGAGACAATCATTTTGCCTTTTTGCATTTCTTTTTCTTGGGGATGGTTTTGATCACTGACTCCTGTACAATGTCACAAACCTCTGTCCATAGTTCTTCAGGCTCTCTATCAGATCTAATTCCTTGAATCTATTTGTCACTTTCATTGTATAATCCTAAGGGATTTGATCTAGGTCATACCTGAATGGTCTGCTGGTTTTCCCTACTTTCTTCAATTTAAATCTGAATTTGTCAATAAGGAGTTCATGATCTCTTGAGCCACAGTCAGCTCCCAGTCGTGTTTTTGCTGACTGTATAGAGCGTCTCCATCTTTGACTGCAAAGAATATAATCAATCTGATTTCGGGATTGACCATCTGGTGATATCCATGTGTAGAGTCTTCTCTTGGGTTGTTGGAGGAGGGTTTTGCTATGATCAGTGCGTTCTCTTGCAAAACTCTATTAGCCTTTGGCCTGGTTCATTTTGTACTCCAAGGCCAAACTTGCCTGTTACTCCAGGTATTTCTTGACTTCCAGCTTTTGCATTCCAGTCCCCTATGATGAAAAGGACATCTTTTGGGGGTTAGTTCTAGAAGGTCTTGTAAGTCTTTATAGAACTGTTCAATTTCAGTTTCTTCTGCATTACTGGTCGGGGCATAGACTTGGATTACTGTGACATTGAATGATTTGCCTTAGAAACGAACAGAGATCACTCTGTCATTTTGAGATTGCATCCAAGTACTGCATTTCGGACTCTTCTGTTGACTATGATAGCTACTCCATTTCTTCTAAGGGATTCTTGCCCACAGTAGTAGATATAATGGTCTTCTGAATTAAATTTGCCCATTCAAGTCCATTTTAGTTCACTGATTCCTAAAATGTTGATGTTCACTCTTGCCATCTCCTATTTGACCACTTCTAATTTACCTTGATTCAGGGACCTAACATTCCAGATTCCTATGCAGTATTGATCTTTATAGCACTGGACTTGAGTCAGTCCTGAATATTCATTGGAAGGACTAATGCTGAAGCTGAAACTCCAATACTTCGGCCACCTGATGAAAAGAACTGACTCAATGGAAAAGACCCTGAGGCTGGGAAAGGAGGAAAAGGGGACAACAGAGGATGAGATGGTTGGATGGCATCACTGACTCGATGGACATGAGTTTGAGCAAGCTGCAGGAGTTGGTGACGGACAGGGAAGCCTGGTGTGCTGTAGTCCATAGGGTCACAGTCAGTCAGACATGACTGAGCGACTGAACTGAACCGATTCTTCTGGGAAAACATCATCTTAGAAAAGAATCAGAAGCCAGATGCAACTTATAGTATCTTTTAAACATGGAAGTGTGGGCTGTTCTCACTTATCCCAACCCTTTTATCTACTCATTGTTTCTCCTTCCTACGGTTCCCTGGAGGAATGAGAGAGAAGCAGTTGAGTTATTACCATGTTAAGCTGCACTAAACGACTTTGTATTATGCTTAGAGACCTCTGGAGAAATAAGAATGAGATCACTATATCTTTTGTTCTTGGGAAAATAATGTGGCAAAAAGACACCTCTAATCCTCTATTTTAATTTGTTTTTATTGATCTCTTTCAAAATTAGGGAAACAAGTTTTCTCACTGCAAATGTTATGACAATGCATGGGGAGGCCTAGTTATAGAGAGTAATGAAGTTAGGGCTATGGAAGAGAGCCTTTTCCTAAGGCAGGGGGAAAGGGAGGGTGGTAGGTGGGCAAGCTCATAGGAAAGGAGGTACACAGAGGAAGGAAAGCCACCAGATATGAATGGCTAACTGAGTGGCAAGTTCACAAGTGATGTGTCATCAAAGAGGCTTTTCATGACTGCAATCAAACTACCATGTCACTATCACACTAATTTTTATTTTCTTGGCACTTGTCACTTGCAGAAATTATCTTATTCATTTATTTTGGAATTGCTTACTTGCCTGATTTCCTAGCAGGAAAAATGAATCACACAAGAGCAAGAACTTTGTATAGTTGGTTTTCTGCTTTTCCTAGTTCCTAGAATCACACTTGGCACATAATACATAGTCAAATATTCAGAGGGATGAATGAATAGATATTCAGAATAAATGTTTTTCTGTTTCCAATCTTTTGTGATTTCTAAATTTCCTATAGTAAGCATAAATTCTTTCTCTGATTAGAAAAAAAAAAGAAAAAATTAGGTTTAGTTTGGCATCCTTTATTCCTAGAAGCCTTTCCTGTTTCCTCAGGTGAGTCTCCTCCTCTCACCTCCTGTAATTATTCATATCTTGCAGTGCACACTGGGCTTTGTCATCCTAATACTGCAACTGTTGGTGTGCATTTATTGTCTCCCTCTCTCTCCCTCCACTGGCATCTAAGGTCCCTGAAGGCTGGACTCATAAACTCTCAGAGTAGGAAAGAATAAAGATCATGGTGTAACTTTCCCTCCCGCACATGAGGACAAAGAGAAGCTCAGATGTGATCCATCTAACTCCAAAAGCATAAACAATGCAGGAAAATGCTACATTCTCCATGCCATGTTTTCTTTGCTCAAATTGTTTTATGACATGGCGTTAGTCTGTGGCAGGTCCAGCTCTTTTCCTGAGCGGCCAGTCCTTCGGCCCCTGTTCTCTAGGCCACAGGGCAGTGCTCTCTGCATTTGCATCCACAGAGTCCACTCAGTTTCTGGAGGAAGCAGGAAGGACAGGCAAGTACAGGCAACAGCTGGACCTTCTCTTCTCATTTTGCATGTACTTAAAGGTGGCATCCTATCTTTATGCTCAAAGAATTAACAAGAAGAGAAAGTAAAACAACTCTGCCCGCTGTTTAAAGGTACACAGGCCATTCCCAAGAAGATTTCTGATAAATGTGTGCAGAGCCTCTTTCATCTTTGTCATCAGGGTCACAGTGCTCCCTTAAGGAGGGAGCTTAGCCTCAAAAATAATTTTAGTACAAGAGATTTAAGACACATGGAAAAGTACAAGTTAAAATAAACCAAACACCCCCAAACTCAGCACCTTAGACACTGAAATTAGGATTTAGCATTCCCATGCATTTACTTATGTTTCCTCTCCACATATAAATATCTTAAGAATTACAAAGAATTACTGTGAAGGCTTAACTGTAGTATTGCTATTATATATGTATCATTCTGCAGTTTTTAATCATTTTAGTAGGTAACTTTTATATTGATCTGAAATGGAACAACACTGCTACAATATTTTACTATTTAAAATTTGCTATAATTACAAATTTGTTAATTTATAATATTTTCTCTCTAGACAATTATGCTACATGCAAGTGTTTATTTATATATATACATTTGCATCCTCTCTAGTAACTATACTTAAAAAATTGTCTAACATATTGGCTGCTACCAATATTAACTTATATACAAATGGTGTTGTTGCATTCCTTCCTCAGTTTTTTACTTTAAATGCAATGTTCTAAAATTTCATTATTTATTATGATGCTTACTGAATGATTTTTGAAGACATCCCTTCCTTATCAGATTAACAAAGTTATTTTCTATTCCTAGCTTTATTAGTTTTTCCTTCTTATCAATGGACTTTTAATTTTGGCAAGTGATTTTATGCATCTATTCGGCCATCAGTCTTTGGTTGATTAATGTGGTAATTATATTAGCATATTTCTAATGTTAGATTAGAAATATGCTAGCATTTTTTAATGCTAGCATACTGTTAATCTAATGTTAGCATTTATGAATGAAACCTAATTTTGCTTTCCTCTATCCAATCTTCTACTTCTTAAACTTTTATCTGACACATACAAGCAGAAAACTGCAAAAAAACAAGCATCCGGGTACATTTCCACTGAACATTGTAGTGTAACCAGCATCAATGTTGTCAGGACGTTATCTGCACTTCAGAAGCTACATTATGATCTCCGTCAATCATCTACCCCTCCACAGAGATCCTGTACCTGAAGAGGTAATTGTCATAGATTATTATTATCTGGTTTTGAACTTTTATATGGATGGGATCATAAATACGTACTTGTGTCTGTTTTTCTTCAGACTTAAGTTTGCGAGAATCTGCCACAACATTACACATAAAATTATTTCTTCCATTTTTATTGCTATATGATATTGTATTGTTCACTGGTTCATTCTGTTGTTGAGGGACACTGTGTTTATTTCAAGTTATTATCTATTTAGAAAAACTGAACACTCCCAAATCCATTCCACAAGGCCACCATCATCCTGATATCAAAACCAGACAAAGACACTACCCCAAAAAGAGAAAATAATGGGCCAATAGCTCTGATGAATACAAATGCAAAAATCCTCAAGAAAATACTAGCAAATCAAATTCAACAATATATAAAAAGAAGCACACACCATTATCACATCACGCTCAATGAAGAAAGCTGAAAGCCTCTGAAATCAAGAACAAGATTAGGATGCCTACTCTTGTCTCCTTTATTTAACTCAGTAATCAGAAGCCCTAGACACAGCAATCAGACAAGAAAAAGAAATAAGACATTCAAATTTTAAGTGAAAAGTAAAACCCTCAGCATTCGCAGATAACATATTATATACAGAAAACCCTAAACTCTTAACCAAAAATCTATTAGAACTAAAATTCAGTAAAGTTGCAAGATATAAGATTAATATACAGAATCCATTGCTTTTTATATTAATAATGAACTATCAGAACCCTATTTAAAAACCACATCTAAAGAATAAAATGCCTAAGAATAAACTTAACCAAGGAAGTGAAAGTATTCTGAAAACAAAACATTAAAGCTGATGAAGAAAACTGAAGATGATGCAAAGAAACAGAAAGATATCCTGTGTATATGATTTGGAAGAGGATCATATATATATATATATATATATACACATTATCTTATTTTTCACTCAAACATTATGTTTGTGACTGTCATCCACACTCATTTTTATGTTGGTTCATGCATTTTTACAGACCTATAAGAAGATGTGGCAGCATGAATGTAAATAAACTATAATTTACTCATCAATTCTCCTGACACAGACATTTATGTTAGTGGTACAATTTTCAGCTATTGTAAACAAAGCTGCTCTGAAAGTTCATGTATGTATCTCCTGAGAATTCACGTGTAAGAGTTTCTCTAGTCTAGACTGTATATATGTGAGTGAAACCACTGGATATCATGGTCTGCACAACTTCCATTTAATAGATAATGGCAAATTGTTCATCAAGGTGTTTGTAGCAAATTACACTGTCATGAAGAGTATTTTTTTAAGTTTCTATTATTCTGAAGAGTGGCCAACATTTGGTAATTCATACTGTTTGATTATTGACAATCTTATAAATGTTTATTACTTTGGAATCAGCTGTACTTTTAGGTATCTTATTTCTAATATTTATTTATGCTAACATTTTTTTCTTGAGAGAAAAAGAGGGAGGTGGCTGTTTTGGCTTAGTTGATATACTCTGTTTTAGCTTTGGTTTCTTATTTAATTAATTTCTGCTCTAATTATTATTTCTTTTCTTCTATTACCTTATTTTTAATTTATCATTTTTTCTTATTTTCTTATGATATATGATGGATGCTAAATCATCAAATTTATGGTTATTCTTTATTACTAAAGTCTGAAGTTATAATCCCCTTCAAGGATCACAGCCTTGTTGGAGCAAAGGGTCTTGCATAACTCAGTGAAGCTATGAGCCATGCTATGCAGGGTTACCCAAGACTGACAGATCACAGTGAAGAGTTCTGACAAAATGGGGTCCATTGGTAGAAGAAATGGCAACCCACTCCAGAATTCTTGCCTGGAGAACCTCATGGACATTATGAAAAAGCAAAAGATATGATGCTAGAAGATGAGTCCCCCAGGTTGAATGGTGTCCAGTATGCTACTGGGGACGATGCTGTAAAGATCTTCATAGTTCCTTGGATTGCAAGGAGATCAAACCAGTCAATCCTAAAGGAAATCAACTTTCAATATTCACTGGAAGGAATGCTGCTAAAGCTGAAGCTTCAATATTTTGTCCACCTGATGCAAAGAGCTGACTCATTGGAAAAGACCCTGATGCTGGTAAAGACTGAAGGCAAAAGGAGAATGGGGCAGTAGAGGATGAGATGCTTAGACAGAATCACTGACTCAATGGACATGAATTTGAGCAAACTCCAGGAGACAGAGGACAGAGGAGCCTGGCATGCTATAGTCTATGGGGTTACAAAGAGTTGAGCATGACTTAACAATTGAACAACAAAGCAAAAACATCACTCAAGGCATGGGTTTAGCCAAATCTCACTAGGTTTATTCATATTATCTTCACTATCATTCAGTTCTAAGTAGTTTACACAGTTTCTTTCATTATATGGTCATTTATCTATATATTTTACTAGACTTTGCAGGTCATCAAGGATAAATTATGCAGAAATGTCCATAAACTGTATGCATTTATACAGCATCCATTCAACATGCCCTAAATTCTGGGAGCTGGGCAAGGAGTAGTTATACTATACTATTTCATGGAATTCAAATATTAACTCAATTTACAAAGAAAACCACTTTTAAGTTTCTATTGAAGGAAATTTCTCCTCTTCTCTCTCCCTATTTTATCTTCTCCAACCAAACAACTCAGTCACCAAGCATACTGCTGTGTTTATCTAGAGGTTCTTAAGTTTCAGAAATATGTCTGGTAGAGTTCGTGGCTTCATTATTTTAAATGGCTATGGAACAAATTGAACTCTTCAGTTTTTTGTTGAGATAACAGATTTTTAGGGTCGTAGGTGGAGAGAGAGTTTGATATGAGCAACAGAAATTATTGCTTTAAATGTGTAAATTAACACTTCGCTGCGAATCAAGATGAGTCCACCCTTCTACTTAGTCTCCAAGGGACACAGATGGCTCACAATCCTCTGTGACATTGGAAAGAGGAAAGAGACGTGAGTTATACTTGCCCTTTGGCTGTATGTTCCATTGGAATTTGATTAAAGAGTATTTTATTTTGTTCACTGCCCTTTTAAAAGCATTCAGCTCAGTGAAAGGTTGAGTCAAAACATGCGGCTGAAAATCTTCCCTGTGCTCCTTCCCCATGGGTTTTGTAACTGGTGGCAACAGAATCACTTCCAGGCAGAAAAATACAAAACTGCTGACTCGGTAGAGGGTTACATACATCCTAATCCATGCTCAGTGAGCCATCAATGATCCATTGGAGGGTGTGGGAAGAATATATTAGATCATCCATTTCTATTTACTTATTCATCCCTTTAACATTTCTCTTTGGTGTATGTTTTATACACACAAAAATGTATGCATAATGTACATTATATATTACTCTAGTGATATATATACATATATATGCACACACACATTTTTGAGTAATTAAATATATGTATGGAGAAAACAGAAATGTTTTCCTGATGAAATTTGCAATTGAAAAAGAAAACAAACACACACGAGTCCACTGGTTTAAAGGATAGATCCTGAAGCCTAACTGCCCATCCACACCATTCTAAGCACAGCCCTAGGGACTCTCTCAGCCATATATTCCCATTTCATATCTCGGCCTCCCTTTACTGACCTAATTCCTTATGATGACACTAAAGCTTTCAGTCAGATTCACTCTGTCTTTTCCTCCTATCTTCTCTTCCTCCCTATTCTCTTTGTCCAAAACCCAGATTATTGCCATTCAGTTCCAGAGATTTCTGGAATATTTTACCATTCAAGGTACTGAACAATACTGCATAGGAACCTAGAGTATAATCCCTGAAAGTGTCTCCTGACTCTAGAGGAAGTGAGGATCTCATTTAGCAACAGCGCTCACTGGAGGCCAGGGACTTTAAATTCTTTGATGTTGCTCCCAAGCAATGTGTGAAAAACTGAGATGAGGTGATTTTAGTGCAAGGTTACAGGATGATTCAAGGTGTTTTAACTGATCAAGTTTCTGAGTGCTATGCTTGTCCGTGCTAGAATCTTCAGTGGGCCCACAGAAAACCTTTGACCAGGGGCTGTATTAGCTATACATCTGTGCCCTTTCCATGCTCCTCACATAGTGGGGCTAACACAGGACACTGTCCTCCCAGATCCCAGGGTCTGATTGCCTCATTAAAATCACTTGAAGCAGTAGAAAGAGCAAAATCTTTGTAAAAGACATAACTACATTCAGATCCCAACTCTCAGATCCACCCAAGTTATGGAAACCTGACCAGGCATATTAATTAGTGAGAGCAAGCTCCACATCTTAGCGGCTTGAAAACAACAAATGGTTCTTTCTCACTTCTGTTTCAAATCCATGGGCTATTTGGAAGTGGGCTCTGCTTGGCCTTAGTTATGTGGACTTGAACTGATGAAACAGGTGTGGAGAAAGAGCACACGGTGATCCAGAATCTCACGTTCCATCCAGATGAAACACGCGTCACTCACACTCACATGGCTACACCTAAGCCGACACAGTAGAAAAGAGTCATCTGATCATTTGCCACAAGGAGAACCAAAGACATTTGAGAAGCCTCACGAATGACTACCACTCCAAGTCATTTAACCTAGATGCCCCATCTTCTTTGTTAAAACAAGACAGTGATGAGGATTAAGATAGGATACATAAGAACTGATGTTTTAGTACAGGATGAAAATCCCATGGATGGAGGAGCCTGGTGGGCTACAGTCCATGGGGTCGCTAAGAGTGGGATGCGACTGAGTGACTTCACTTTCACTTTTCACTTTCATGCACTGGAGAAGGAAATGGCAACCCACTCCAGTGTTCTTGCCTGGAGAATCCCAGGGACAGGAGAGTCTGGTGGGCTGCCATCTACGGGGTCGCACAGAGTTGGACACGACTGAAGTGACTTAGCAGGGGCAGCAGCAGTGTCCGGCACAAATGTGTGGCCAATGGCTGAACTTGATAAATATTAGTTCCCTCTGGCCTATATTTTGTCCCCTTTCCTCTAAATATGAAAACAGATGAAATTGGTAGAAGAAAGCCAAGGGCCCAATTTCTAATTCCACTGAGAAGAGAATGGAAACAGGCTGCAACAGCAGCCAGAGGGCAGGAGGCCAGGGGAGCCAGCCAGGCCCCAAGAATCAGACAGAATTTCATTACTTAGAGGATTTTTTTTTTCAGTAAATAACTAACTTTCTAGAGAACCCAGGTGAAAAAAGTTCACAAAGGGATCACAAAGGTAGCTCATCTCTAGGAGTCCAATGAATGGTGAGCATCTCAATGCAGCCTGGTGCTTTCATTAACATATTTAATCATGCTTTTCTCTTTAATCGTCAAATGGCTTAATAGTGTGCATTGTATTCCCAGGCCTGAAATAACAATGGTTATGTGGTTCCATGATAGATGTTTTTAATAAAATCAGTAATTACCCTTTGTGTGTGTGTGTGTGTGTGTGTGTGTTGTATTATCTTCGCTTCCTTTTTAATTTTGGCTTTTAGGTATGTGAGGAAAACACGAGATGCAGGTGGAACACTCAGAATGCCATTTTTGGCGTTTGGCTTTGTTTTAGTAATGCCTGCATAGTGGAAGGGAAGGTGTATTTGGTGGTGCGGATTCTAATGCAAGCATCCTATAGACTAGCTGGGCTTGGCAGCAGAGCCTGGCTTTGGTGTCTGGTCAGCTGGGTTTGAATTCCAGCCTTGTGAGGGAGGGTCAGTCCAATGACCCCTCTTGTGCTGAATTCTAAATCTGTAAAACAGCATAGGAGTATTCCTCATAAAGTTGCTGTGAAGAACAGAAAGATGCTTAAAAAGTAATTTCATTTAATAAGCACTTAAACAGCCTTAACTATGTACCAGAAACTATTCTAAGTGATTTAAGTATTAACTCCTTCCATCCTCAGGGTAGGCTTACCAGCAGAGGTATTTTGAATATGCCTGCTTTATAGATGAGTAGATTAAGACACAAGTTAAGCAACCTACTCACAGCTAGTTCAGTAGCTAATAAGTGGCAGAGCTGGAACTAGAATGCAGACAGTCTGCCTCCAGGGCCCATGTACTAAACACGTGAGCTGTTACTGCTGCTGTTATAGGTCCCATAAGCCCATTTTGACTTAACAGATGTGGCTTCTAGACTGGACATGGATGTTCCATATACAACCTGTTTGACCTTCACATGGCATCAGAATACCTTTTGCTTTAATACATGTTTCTCGTAGAACTGCCTTGTGGTATAAGGTGTTCTACAGATTCTTTTCTCAGTGCGATACAGAACTGACCTTTATTCACATCCACTGTATCTCACTCTCCCAAATAGTTCCGGATATATATTTTAAATAATCTGATTATCTCTAACTATATTATGGAAAGCAAATCACACTGAACCTTAGCTCCTTATTCTGTAAAATAAAGCTGTACCTCCCATTTGGGGCTTCCCTGGGGGCTCAGCTGGTAAAGAACCCACCTCCAGTGTGGGAGAGCTGGGTTTGATCCCTGGGTTGGGAAGATCCCTTGGAGAAGGGAATGGATACCCACTCCAGTATGTTGGCTTAGAGAATGCCATGGACTGTATAGTCCGTGGGGTCGCAAAGAGTTGGACGTGACAGAGTGACTTTCACTTTAAAGGGATAGAAACCATCAGCTCTCATTATTCAGCAAATATGTGCTGAGTGCCCACTTAGATGGTCTCTCTGAGTTCTGTGGCTTTTTAACTACTCCTTCCCAGGGGCTTCCCTGGTGGCTCAGATGGTAAAGAATCTGCCTGCACTGTGTGAGACCTGGGTTCAATTCCTGGGTTGGGAAGATCCCCTGGAGAAGAGAATGGCTACCTACTCCAGTATTTTTGCCTGGAGAATTCCATGGACAGAGTCGGGCTGACTACAGTCTATGGGGTCACAGAGTTACACAACTGAGCGACTAACACTTTCACTTTCTTAAGGGGAAAGGTCTTGGTAGTTTTAATCAATCCTGACCCAGCAGTCCTGGGACCCTCTGATCACAGAGTTAGAGATACCCTTGAGAAGGAAAACAAAATAGGTCGTGAAGTCTAGCTCCTCCACTTGTAGAAGAACATGTCACCCCATCTTCTGCGCCCATCCATACAAGAGGGTTACTCCCCTAAATACCAAGAATTTTTTACTGAAATATAGTTAATCTCTAATACTGAACAGTATATTAGTTTCAGGTATATAGCACAGTGATTCAGTATTTTTGAAGATTATACTCCATTGTAAGTGACTATAAGAGAATAGCTATGGATAAATAAAAAATAGTAGATTCATACAATATAACATTACTTAGCTGGGAAAAGATATCAATACTAATAAGGGAAAAATATGGAAGAATCACAAAACCACTCTGAGTGAAAGTAGCCAGACACAATAGAGTACCCACTATAAATTCCATTAGATGAATTACAAAACAAAGTTAAATTTATAATAATGGAAACCGGATCAGCGATTGCTTGGAGAGGGAAATAGGAGTCGTCGGGATTGAAAATGTGTAAGAGGGAGGGCAGAAATCCTTCCATTTATACTGACTGGGACAGTGGTTACACAGCACATACATCTGTACAATTCATCAATTATGTAAATCAGTTATACTTTGATAAAGTGAATAAATAAATTTCTTGATACCTGTTATTTTACTATATATCTAGGGAATCATCAAGAAAAAAATTTTATTTAAAGCACACACACACAAAAGACAACAGCTATAATTCTTGGTGCTATACAATACATCTTTGTTGCTCATTTATTTTATACAGAGCAAAGCGTATCTGTTAAACCCATACTCTACTCTGCCCCTCCCAACTCTCTTCCCCTCTTTGGTAACCACATATCTGTTTTGTATGTCTGTGAGCTTCTGTTTTGCACATACATTCATCTGTATTAATTTTTATATTCCACATGGTATCATATATATGATATAGTTTATTCATCTTTGACTTCACTAAGCATAATATTCTCTAGGACTATCCACATTGCTGCAAATGGAAGCATTTCATTCTTTTAATGACTGGGTAATATTCCACTACACACATACACTCACCCTACATCTTCTTTATCCATTTGTCTGTTTATGGGTACTAGGGTTGCGTTCATGTCTTGCCTTTTTTAAATAATGCTGTTATGAACACTGGGGGTATGCATTTTTTGAACTGGTGTTTTCATTTTTTTCCAGATATATTCCCAGGAGTGAAACTGCTGCCATACTGGGTAGCTCTATTTTTAGTTTTTAAGGAACCTCCATACTATTTTCCATAGTCGCTGCACTAATCTATATTCCCATCAACTGTGTACCAGGGTTCCGCTTTCTCCACATCCTCTCCAACATTTGTTATCTGCAGACTTTTGAAGATAACCATTCTAACAGGAAAGAGGTGATATCTCATCGTTAAAAATCAAGAAGTTGAGAATACGAAAATATGCAGCATAGTGCCAGAGTAAGGGTGAGAAGGAAGGTTGTTTCAAGTTAAACTTTATCACGTACAAGAGACGAGGACCTTAAATGCACATGCATGATGAGTGCAAAAGTACCGTCATGTTGAATAAATCTGGGATCACACTGTTTCTAATACCCACTCCACTTTCATGGCCTATGGGACCAACAGCAGAGTCAGTTTGCAGGACTGCGCATTTCTAGGGCTATTCCTTTCCTAGGGACAGTAGAGTATACATTCTTGAATAATTTGGATTGTTTCTTTTGAAATTTATTCCTGGGACTTCGATGGATTCAATTTTGTCTGCATTTTATTTTCCACATGCATGAATTCATGCTCTATAAAGCATTAACAACACATGTACACCCATGGCTGATTCATGTGAATGTATGGCAAAAAGGCTGCTTGCCTCTTTTTCAGAATGAATGAAAGGAAAGACCCATTCCTCAGACGAAGACTGAAAAAGTTCAGAATTTAAGATAATTCTTGAGCAAAAGCATTAACAAAGACATTGCTATTTTCTGCAAATAATAATAAAAGTCTTGAACAACAGAATCATCCTAGCAGAGACCAGTATGAGGGAAGAACAGTGACCAGTCTAGGCCAGGCAGACATTGATCACTCAAGAAGAAGAGAAATTTGAATGTTGCCAGAAGAGAATTTTGCCTTACTAACCAAGAGTTTTCACCAACCGTTTAAGCAACAGGTCATTATCAATACTACTGAAGGAGTCTTTGCTTACTTCCCCTAATTCACACCTTTTTCTACAACTAGAAGCAAACACTATTCCAGATTTTGTGCTGATTTCTCAAATATTTACATGCATAAATATTACAAAATGAATTTTTTACATTGATGTTGATGGAACCCTGAGATATGCATTCCTTTGTAATCTGTGTTTATTTCTCAACAGTAAGTTTATAATTCATCCATTTTGATATTTATCAGTTCAGTCGCTCAGTTGTGTCTGACTCTGCGACCCCATGAATCACAGCACGCCAGGCCTCCTTGTCCATCACCAACCCGGAATTCATTCAAACTCATGTCCATCAAGTTGGTGATGCCATACAGCCATCTCATCCTCTGTCGTCCCCCTTTTCCTCCTGCCCCAAATCCCTCCCAGCATCAGAGTCTTTTCCAATGAGTCAGCTCTTCGCATGAGGTGGCCAAAGTACTGGAGTGTCAGCTTCAGCATCAGTCCTTCCAATGGACACCCAGGACTGATGTCCTTTAGAATGGACTGGTTGGATAAGCATTAATTCTTCAGCTCTCAGTCTTCTTCAAAGTCCAACTCTCACATCCATACATGACCACAGGAAAAACCATAGCCTGGACTAGACGGATCTTTCTTGGCAAAGTAATGTCTCTGCTTTTGAATATGCTATCTAGGTTGGTCATAACTTTTCTTCCAAGGAATAAGCGTCTTTTAATTTCATGGCTGCAATCACCATCTACAGTGATTTGGGACCCCCCCAAAATAAAATCTGATACTGTTTCCACATCTATTTCCCATGAAGTAATGGGACTAGATGCCATGATCTTCGTTTTCTGAATGTTGAGCGTTAAGCCAACTTTTCACTCTCCTCTTTCACATTCATCAAGAGGCTCTTTAGTTCTTCTTCACTTTCTGCCGTAAGGGTGGTGTCATCTGCATATCTGAGGTTACTGGTATTTCTCCTGGCAATCTTGATTCCAGCTTGTGCTTCTTCCAGCCCAGCGTTTCTCATGATGTACTCTGCATGTAAGTTAAATAAGCAGGGTGACAATATACAGCCTTGACGTACTCCTTTTCCTATTTGGAACCAGTCTGTTGTTCCATGTCCAGTTCTAACTGTTGCTTCCTGACCTGCATATAGGTTTCTCAAGAGGCAGGTCAGGTGCTCTGGTATTCCCATCTTTTTCAGAATTTTCCAGTTTATTGTGATCCACACAGTCAAAGGCTTTGGCATAGTCAATAAAACAGAAATACATGTTTTTCTGGAACTCTTTTGCTTTTTTGATGATCCAGCAGATGTTGGCAATTTGATCTCTGGTTCCTCTGCCTTTTCTAAAACCAGCTTGAACACCTGGAAGTTCACAGTTCAGGTATTGCTGAAACTTGGCTTGGAGAATTTTTAGCATTACTTTACTAGCGTGTGAGATGAATACAATTGTGCATAGTTTGAGCATTCTTTGGCATTGCCTTTCTTTGGGATTAGAATGAAAACTGACCTTTTCCAGTCCTGTGGCCACTGCTGAGTTTTCCAAATTTGCTGGCATATTGAGTACAACACTTTCACAGCATCATCATTCAGGATTTGAAATAGCTCAACTGGAATTCCATCACCTCCACTAGCTTTGTTATCATAGTGATGCTTTCTAAGGCCCACTTGACTTCACATTCCAGGATGTCTGGCTCTAGGTGAGTGATCACACTATCATGATATTTATAGATATTGTTTATTCATTTTCACTGCTGTATAATATCCTATGAGTGTAAATATCACAGTTTATTCATTTTAATACTGATGACTCATTAGGATTATTTTCAATTTTAGTTTTACAGATAAGCTTACTAAAAATATTCTGGGCATAACCCAAGATAATATATAAATGAGAGTTGATCTCAGTTGCCCAGTTTCAAATGGAATTACTAGAAAGGAAGATAGAGTCATCATTAGCTTTACAATAAAATTCCAGATCTTACACACAGTAGTTCTACCAATGTACCCGTGCTCTGAGCTGTGTATAAGCTTCCTTATTGCTCCACACTCTTGCTCATGTTTATCAATGCCAGACTTTTTTTTTTTACATGTAGGATTTGCAATCTTGTCACATAGTACTTTTTAATATCCATTTCTATGATGTTAGTAGAATTGAGCACTTTGTCAATTCTTTGTGGTCATTCACATTTTATAAAATGTCTTTTTTCTTTTCTTTGTAAATATTTTTATTTTATTGATTCTTTGAGATCCATTATATATTCTGACACTTATTTGCTACTGGCTTTGTATGTTGAAAATGTTTCTGCTTGGTGTGTGGTTTAGTTTTTTAATGTCTCTGCACTGTCTTTTGAGGGACAAAAAGGAAAGTTTTAACATTTTATCAATTCAAACATTACTATTTGTATAATGTTTAAGAAATCTTTAACTTTTAGTCATAAAGTATTTTCAGTACATTTTTCTTACAATACGAAGGTTTTCTTTTTATATTCATCTTTAATTCATCAGAAATTAATTCTGTGCATTGTTAGAGGTAGTATCCAAATCATTTTTCCCCTGTGGATAATCACTTATCTCACTCCTATGTGCTGGATTGTTTCGTTGCCAACTTGCAAACCAGTCCTATACATGTATGGGTCTATTATGGACTTTCCATCATTTCCATTTTTCCATCCTGTACCAACATCACAGTCTCTTAATTTCTATTACCTATAGTATGCCTTCACTACGGGGAGGACAAAATCCTTCATGGTTTTCTCCTTTTGGATATCATCTTCTGTATATAGTAGAGAATCCACTTGTCAAGTTGCATTGGGAGTTTTAATTGCCCTTGCATCAACAGGTTAAGTTTTAAAGAACTGGCATCTTAAAAACATATTGAGTCTTTTTATCCAATAACATATCTTTTTGTTTAGGTCATGTTTAATGTCTTCCAAAACAAAGTTATAATTTTCTTCGTAAGCAGCGTGTACAAATATTCAGTCCCAGAAAGTTATTTTTCATTGCTTTTATTATCTTTTTGAATATCTTTTCTGTTTGCAGCTGGGATACAGAAGTGCAATTGGTTTTGTGTAAGCTTTTTATTGTTATGCATATTATATATAATATTCAGAAAGTACACAAATCATGTGTACAGCTTAATGAATTTCCAAAGAGCAAACACCCACGTAATCAGCACCCAGATGAAGAATCAAAACATCCGATGACCTGAAAACTTTCCCCTAAACAGTGACTGCTCCATGTAAAGATAATCACGATGCTGACCTTTTTCTCCACAGATTGGTTTTACATCATTTTTATATTTACAGAATCATACAAAAGTATTCTTTCATGTCTAGTTTTTTTCCCTGTGGTACTATATTTTTGTGAGATCCATCCGTGTTCAGTGTGGCTACAGTTTCAGTCCCCTTTGCTGTACAGATTTCCATTGTGCAGTCTATAATTTATGCATCCTAATGATGATAGATTTTTAAATAGTTTCTAGTTTGGGAGATATGGCTTCCAAGAGCATTTTTCAGTATGACTTTTTGTATTCTTACGCTCGCATTCCTTTTAATTTATTCCTAGGAGTAGAATCGCTGGCTATGCATATCTTTAGCATTATTCAGTTCAGTTCAGTCGCTCAGTTGTGTCCGACTCTTTGCGACCCCATGAATCGCAGCACGCCAGGCCTCCCTGTCCATCACCAACTCCCGAGTTCACTCAGACTCACGTCCTTCGAGTCCGTGATGCCATCCAGCCATCTCATCCTTGGTTGTCCCCTTCTCCTCCTGCCCCCAATCCTTCCCAGCATCAGAGTTTTGATTAGGTCCCACCATATGATTTTGGTTTTCCAAAGTGGCAGTAGCAACTTACAACTTACTTGCAGTATGTAAGAAAGCAAGTCAGAATAAAACTTGTTGACATTTCAATGATTCTCATTTATAGGAACATTGATACATTCTTATTCATTTTAATATTTCATCTACATAATAAGGTACTTTGCTGAAAACGAACTCACCTCAGTCATCGTGTGTTTTTGTACATGGCTCAGTCTAACAATTTTTTACAAGTGAATTTTTGGTTTCTGAATGCTCAGGAGAGAGTTAAGCTATAATTTTCTTTCTCATGTCATTATCTACTTTTGGCAAAAAGTTTATATTTGCTCTGTAAAACCAATCAGGTTAAGTTTCTGCTAGTCCTCTTTTCTGTAAGATTTTTATATACGATTAGAATTTCTTGTTCCTTAAACACTTGGTAAAACTTGCCGATTAAACCATTTGGGCCTGATATTTTCTTAGTGGGGTATTAGTTAGACATTACCAAGTAAATTATTTAATTTCAGATTTTTCAGGACTGCTTAGATTTTCTATTTTTTCTTTAGTCAGTTTTTATACTTTCCTAAAATGTGTTCACTGCACCTATTTTTTCAGATTAACTGAAGTTATTATGTTTTATATCACTGATGCATTTTAATTGTCTTCTTTGTCACATGTAAAAGAGTTTATTTGTAACTACTCATTTTTTTCTCACTAATCTTAGAAGTTTGTTGAATATTTTTATCTTTTATTAAAGAACTAACGTTCCCTTTGTCACTCTTTTTCCATTACACATTTATATTCTATTTAATTAATTGTTGCATTTGTAGTCATGTTTTACAATTTTAGGGACTTTCCTGGTAGCCCAGGGGCTAAGACTCCTTGATCCCAGTAGGAGGCCCAGTTCCGTGCCCGGGAACTAGATCCCACATGCCACAACTGTTTGCAAGATGCAACTAAATATTCTGCATGCCACAGCAGAGACATGGTATGGCCTAAATAAAGATTTTTAAAAATAATAAAATTTTAGTCCGTGATCAATTTTATAAGCTTTACATGTGTATCTGAAAGGAATATGTATTCTCTTTTTTAAATGTAAGAGTCTTTATATTTCTGTTAGATCTTATTAATTTTGTTATCCAAATGTTTTAAGTCCTTATTAATGGTTTAAATGCTTAATTTACCAATTACTGAGACATGTAAAATCTTTCAATGTGATGCTGCATTTGAACATTTTCCCTCCTAATACAGTAAAGCTTTATTTCATGTATTAAGCTGCTTTAACTTGGTGCATACAAGTTTAGAATTCTTTGTATCTGCTACTGAATGTATCCTTTCATCGTCATACAGGTTGTTTTGTTTTGTTTTTCCCTAAGGCCAGTTCTGCCTTTATTACTATAGCTACACCAGCTACTGAATGTATCCTTTCATTGTCACACAGGTTGTTTTGTTTTGTTTTGTTTGCCTTAAGGCCAGTTTTGCCTTTATTACTATAGCTACACCAGCTTTATCCTGGCTAGCTTTTGCCCATAATACTTTATCCTACATTCAAACAAATAGTGCTCATTTTCTCATCCCTTTACTTCTAGTCTCTTTGCATCCTTATATATATGAGATGCGTCTCTTAAAAATAATAGAATTTAAAAATATTTTTATTGTAAAATGTAGTACAAAAAATAAAACAGAATAAAACAAATGTAGAACAAAATAAATGTTTATGAAGCAAATATCCTTGCTATCAACACTTGAGTTAGAAAGTAAAATTTGCTAGTCACCTTAAAAGCCCTGCCTGTCCCAGTCATAAACTCTTTCCTTTTCAAAAATTAATCAGGATTCTGACTTTTATGATAATCACTCTTTTATTTACAGCTTTATCTTTCAAATGTTCATCTCCAAACACTACAGTTCACTTCTTTCTTGTTTTGTTTTTTAAAGATACACAAGTCTTTCCTAGTCTGTAGGTTCCCCCTCAACTGCATTTTTTTTTACCCAATATAATTTCTTTGTTAAAATCCTAGATCACTGGATCTACAGTTGTTCTGGTTTCATCTTATATTCTTTTCTGCTGCAGCTCTGAAGTCAACTTTTATTAAACTTGACTTTATTAAATCACACCCCCAAGGAGGCCTAGCTCCCTTTATGGAAGAAGGGTACTTAGAAACCAAGATCTGGGTGCTAGATGTGTTCACTGTCAACTGTAATTTCTTCTAGGTCTTCTTAGCAGACAGTGCTTAGAAATACATGTATGTGTAACTCTTGCTTACATACACATCTATATTTATTTCTCCATCACCCTTCACACCTGTTTCTCTGCCTCTCTCTCTAATCTATCATTTCATTCTGGTACCTCTGATCCCAATCAAACACTGCTTATTCTTCCTTACCAATTTCAGCTATTTCATATGAAGTCAGAATAAAATAGCTCTAGAATTCATAATAACACTCTGATTCAAATACTCAGAGTCACAAGGTTTTTACTTCACTTTACTGTCTTACATCTGTGTTGCCTTTCTTCACCAAGATCCTAGTTCAAAAGGAGACAAGAGTACGAGAGAATTAGAATGTCATGTAATCATTCATGTGTTTCCCACCTCCATTTCATATATTTAACAGTATCAGGGTAACAGTAATGACATCAGTCTTAGGTCCCTAATTTGATGACTGAAACAGTAAAATTTTCTCATAGATTCAAGTCCTGTATCTCTGCATTTTAAAGAGTTGTACTGAATCTGCATTGCCAGACCATACAGCCATTTAAAATTATGCTTTGTCTACTCAAGTAAATACGTGTTTTATGTCATCAGCCCTTATGTTGATGGCGCTCTAATCACATTGATTGATTTGTTCTTTTTTTAATTTATTTTTTAAAAGCCTATTCTTGAGTAGATTCTTCAGGAAGAACCCAGGAAAACAGTATTTTCTAATTTCTTGCATGTTGCTAGTCATTTGTCTGCATTCTTCATGCTTAAAACTCTGCTGCTATGATCAAAGTGCTTGGCTCACATTTTCTTTACTTGGGTTTCATAAATGTATTGTTCATTTTCTTCTGGCACAAAACATTGCTGTCAAAAAGTCTGATAATAATCTGATTTTCTTTCCTTTATATGTGACTTAGTCATTTTGCCTGGAAGCACAAGAGATGTTTTTCCTTCTAAAGTCAAACACTTTTATTAAAACACGCCTCAGTGTTGGCCATTCCAAGTTGACTTTCTCAAGCAGATGTGGTACACTTCCAGTATATCATTTTTTTTAATTTCCGTAAAAATTTCTTGGACTGTACTTTTTGATATTTATCTCCTTGCTGTGGGTTTCTTCTTGGGGGACTCTATTATAGCTCTGATGTTCTTAGCCTGTCTTCCAACCTTTTCATTTTCCCTTTAATCCACTTACTGCTTTCTTCTGTGAAAGTTTCCTCCTTTAATCTGTTGTTGTTTTAGTTTGGGGTTATTTCCAGTTCATATATATTTTCTTAAAATTTCTAATTATTTCCTGAGTCCCATGACCTCACTGTAGGAATTTTTAATTCTGATTTTTAATTGTTCTTTCACATCTCATACCATTCTCTTCATGTCGTTAGCACTTTTTGTCATGGTACATTATAGCTTTTATCTAACTAACAGACACATTATCTGGCTTGCTTCTACTGTCTAAAGAGGTGCTATCCACTTTCTCACTAACTTTGCCCATGTTCTCATTCCAATCACTCTGTCCTCTCTTTTATGTGAAATCAGTTTTCCAGCATATTGAGAATAGACTGTGGTAGTTTAAAATCCAACGTCTCACCCTACAGAGCTCTTGCTCTTGCTGTCTTTGTGTAATGTTCAAAGACAACTTTCCAATATGGTGGCATTCTTTCTGAGACACCTCCTCTCTGTTTTCCTCACATTATTTTATGCAGACCACCAACTTCCGGTCACTCTGGTCTCTGCGCTGCTCGGCTTAGATTCTGGGACCCAGTATTTATTCCTGGGAGGGGGCTTCAGCTGGTTTACTTTAGAGCAGGGGTCCCCAACCACTGGGATCTAATGTTTGATGATCTGAGGTGGAGCTGATGTAGTAAGAACAGAAATAAAGTGCACAATAAAAGCAATGTGCTTGAATCATCCCGAAACCATCCTCCCGCCCCCAGGTCCATGGAAAGCTTGTCTTCCACAAAACCAGTCCCTGGAAACAGAAAGGTTGGGGACCGCTGCTTTAGAGAGCTTACAGGGTCCAGACTGGTCTAGATTTCATTGCTAACTCCTTACAATCACCCACTACTGGTTTGTGTGAGAGCCCTCTTAGTTTTCACTACTGTTCTCAGTTTGATTGTCAAGCTTTCCAGTGGTTGTGTTGGCTCTTATTGATCCTGAGGTCCATGTGATGGCTCATTGCTTTCCCTTCCTTCCACCTGCACAGTTCTGATATCGTGCTGGTCTTGCAGCTGTCAGTCTGATAATAATCTGATCTTTCCTTTATACATGATTTAGCCTGTTTTGCCTGAAAACACAAAGATTTATTTTTCTTTTAAGTACAGAGATTTTATTCGAATATATCTGTGTTGGCCATCCCAGCTGTCAGCACTTTGACTTTCCCCACTCACAATTTGTAATTCATGAGGGGAGCTTGTTACCCAGGTATTTTGTAGATATTATCCATGGGTTTTGTTTTGCTATTTGAGGTGTTTTTTTGTCCATTCATATGAAGGAATTGGAGGAAACTCAAAAACTACATCACCAGTGTCATTTTCAAACACGTAGCCTTTTTTTTTTTTTTTAACTACTTAATTTGACAATGTATCCCTTAAATGATAAATTTAGAATGATAACAGAGATATAGATTATGGTTACTGGTAAACCTGGAAATAGTTCATTTTCTTTTGTATTTTTACTTTGTCCTACAATTTATAAACAACTTTTATACTCTCTTTAATTCAATCTTGTCCCTCTTGTGTCTTCTAGAGTTTATTACACATATTTTATTTAAGTCAAATATTCTCAGGCCCTCCACTTATCAAATGATCAGTCAGGGCGCTTTTTATCAATCAACTCCCTCCCATTTTACATGTTATCATTTCCAACAGTTTAGTTCTATCCTGTTTCCTGCACGTGCACATAACAATTCAAGCATTATTATTTTTTATGTAGTCAATATTGATTTCAGCACTCCATTTTGTTTACCAATGTCTTGGCTCACCTTTCTTTCTTCCATTTAGGCCTTTCTTTCTAGGATCAATGTTCTTTTTCTTGAACCAAAATCTTTTAACTTTCCTATAGTGAGATTTCACTGGCAGCTAATTCTTGGTTTTTATTTATCAGAATTGTTTTCTCTCATCCCATTTTCAATAATGTATTCAATTTACAGTTTACTTTTTTTCTTCCTCCCTCTGAACTTTGAAGATTTTTCAACTGTTTTCCATTGCTGGGGTTAAAAGCTGTTTTGGATCGGTCATTGCATGATAAGGTGATCTGTGTATTTTTCCAGCCATCTTTGAAGACTTTGGGTGCTCTGAAATTTTCTGTATAAAGTCTCCCCACCCACTTAAAAGAAAAATCTATAATCCATCCAATTTAGGATTAACTGGGCATCTTGAAGCAGAACTGTCTTTCGTCAGTTCTAGAAAGCCCTTTGCCAAATCTCTTTGAATACTGCCTCCTCCCCCAGATTCCACTCACAGAAGATACCTTGTGAGAGTCTCTCAGCTGTGTTTCAAGTCTTATCTCTCCTCTTCCATGTTTCCCTTTTGTTTTCCTGAGTACATTTTGGGGAATTTATTAATTTCTATCTTCCACGTCATTAATTCTCTCCTCATGTATGTTTCATTTCCTTCATAACATGTCTGCTGAGTTTATACTTTCTTATCTAAAATTCATTTGATGTTTTTATAATATGCCTCATCAACGCTTGGTGCTTTCTTGAGCCATTAGCCCATCTTTTACTCCTTCAAATGCTTTAAATATCTTTTTCCCCTCTATTCAGTTGTTCACTCAAGAGTAACCCATTTCTAGTATGTAAGCTTTGTTGAGGGTGGGACCCTACATCTAACTGTCCAAGGCTATTAAAACTCGGAATCTAGGTCCTCTTTACTGGAGAATTCCCCTACTTCAGAGAGTGTTGACATTTGCCTGCTACTCTAGTTTTGGCTCTTTCATTTTTGTCCCTGAATATGTCCTTTACTTACACAAGGGTTTTGTAGGGGGCACAGTGGTAAAGAATCTGCCTGGCAATGCAGGAGGTGGAAGAGACATAGATTCGACCCCTGGGTCAGGAAGATCAGAGAAGGAAATGGCAACCTGCTTCAGCATTCTTGCCTGAAAGTCCACAGATGGAGGAGTCTGGCAGGCTACAGTCCTTGGAGCTGCAGAGGGTCAGACACGACTGACCACATACTTATTCACTTAAAAGTACACTTGTGATTTTCCAGCAAATAGGTAATTGCTACAGGAGGATATTGCTGGGGCATGGTTGGGGGATGTCTTATTTTCAATACTGCCCATAGTGGAAGTCAGTTGGGTAATTTCCACATTTTCATTTCTGTAATTTTAATTTCAAGGGTTTTTGAATGGAGACATTACAGCAAAAAGGCTAGGCAGAGAACATTGAATTCATTTATCTGTTGAAGTTCACCTTCTAATAACTCAACAAGAAATGTTAATGGGGATCGTGCTCCTGGAATTGTCGTGTGTTCGATCTGTCTTTTATATATATATATATATATATATATGTGAATGGAAGTTTTACTGGATACAGATTTTGATGGTCAAGCTACTTCACTGAAATACTTAGACATTATACCAATGTCATTCAGCATTTGCCATTTCTATGGAAAAGCTGTTTCTTTTTCCTTTATAGGCCACGTGATACGTTTCTTTGCACCAACAAATGAATCTCTGTTTAGATCTCAAATCTATCAGTTTCACTATGATCTATCTTTGTTTTGAATATTCTGGATGATGCTATCCCAGAACACGGTGTGAACTTCCATTCTCTAGATTTAAGTTTCCTTTAATTTCTAGAGTATATACTATTGGTTCTTTATCTTTGATTTTCTCTCTGTTACACTTCTTTGCTTTTTTCCTTCGGTGTTACCAAACATGCACATATTGGTTCTCCTTTGTCTTCCATAATTATTGTTCCCTCCCTAATGCTTTTTAACATTCTGTTGGTTTCATTTTCCCCACTGCTCTTCATGCTCTTTAACATTTTCAGGACTGTCCATTCTCCTTTTCAGTGCTTCAGATATGGCTCCTTCCTTTCTGTGACGGTTTTATTTTGCTATAGCATAATCATGTTTTATTCCCTGCTTGATTTTCCTCTGTGTTGAGTGTTGGTATAAAGAGGTAATTGTTTAATTTTCTTCTTACATAAATGATGATACATTTGGTCCCAATTTTCATAGTATTTGTGGTAACAGTGTCCAGCAGTGTTTGTGGATATGTGTTTACTTCTCTCTGTCCCTTTCCTCAGTTTTATTGTATTTTCTTTGTGTATAATCTGTATTGGTTCTTTTTAAAATAAGTATTAGTACCAATATTTGATTGAGTTGAGTTTTACTGGCATTAGCTATTCATAGAAGGTTTTATTGGAAATGGGACAGGGCCACATTCTAAGCTATTTCTCCCAAATTTATAGCAAAATCCCTTTTGGTGGAATGTTGGGTGTATACATTTAACTGATGTTTTACCAAGAAAAGGTTAATGTCAGAAGGTTTAGTCTGTTCTGTCTTGATGCACTAACAGACTGCCTCCCTGGCTTTTTATGCAATCATTCCTTCATTGCTTCTCTATGGTGCTGAATTGTATCCAAGGATTATCTTATTTATTCTATTCTTGTCATTGACATCAAAGAAATTATTGGTTTACCCATTAGCAGACACCCAATCTCATCAGTCATCTCGTGGACACTGAGGTCTGCAGCCACAGATCTCTTCTCCCAGTATCTGATCACACCCTTGATCAGCAACCTACAGACAGTGCTCACAGTTATTGTCCAGCATACATATTATTAGTTTTACCATACCACATGCATTTCCTTTCCTTCTGATTTTTTTTTTTTAATGGAAGAGCAATTTCTGAGAGAAGAAGGGGGCAGAAGGATCTTTACTCTGTCATCTCAAAATCAGAAGTCTGTTACTCACCTTTCTTAAACACTTTTGATATAGAAAATGTTGGAGCCTTTTCACAAGTCTGAGTAGATTATAGGCTGTCCCCTGAAGTGTCATTTGTAATTAGGTTGTCTGGAAGTTGGAATGCATTTTCGTTTAGAAACCAAGTTATAAATGGTAGCTGGCAACCAAGGGCAACTTTTTCAATAGGTTGTTTAGCTGGATACATTGTGCTAATAGCATTATTCTGGCTGCACAGAACTACCATTTATTTATTTCTATGGGAAAATGAATTCCATGTTCTAGCTAGTAGAGTATAGTACATTTAAACATGCAAAGTTATGTCACTCTTTTGTGTGAGATCCTTCAGTAGTTTGCCAACACTCTTAAGCTAGAGACAAAATCAGTAACAAGGCCTAGTGGGCCCAGGCTCAGACTCTGCTGCCCCTCTGATTCTGAACCATTACTCAAACTGGCCTTCTTACTGTTGCTGAAATGTGTCCTACTTCTTCCAGCCTCGGAGCCTTTGAACACTTAGATACAGAATGTCTTTCTCTCACACTTTGCCTTTTAATGCCTACTCACCCTTCAGAGTAGGCACTCTTCAGACGGAGAAGGCAATGGCACCCCCACTCCAGTACTCTTGCCTGGAAAATCCCATGGGTGGAGGAGCCTGGTAGGCTGCAGTCCATGGAGTCGCTAAGAGTCAGGCATGATTGAGCGACTTCACTTTCACTTTTCACTTTCATGCATTGGAGAAGGAAATGGCAACCCACTCCAGTGTTCTTGCCTGGAGAATCCCAGGGACAGGGGGAGCCTGGTGGGCTGCCGTCTATGGCGTTGCACAGAGTCGGACACGACTGAAGCAACTTAGCAGCAGCAGCAGCAGCAGCACCCTTCAGAGAAGGCAATGGCAACCCACTCCAGTACTCTTGCCTGGAAAATCCCATGGACAGAGGAGCCTGGTAGGCTGCAGTCCATGGGGTTGCTAGGAGTCGGACAAGACTGAGTAACTTCACTTTCACTTTTCACTTTCATGCACTGGAGAAGGAAATGGCAACCCCACTCCAGTGTTCTTGCCTGGAGAATCCCAGGGACAGGGGAGCCTGGTGGGCTGCTGTCTCTGGGGTCGCACAGTTGGACACGACTAAAGGGACTTAGTAGCAGCAGCAGCAGCACCCTTCAGAACTCAGTCCAAACTTTGTTTCTTTGGGTAGACTTCATAGACCTTAAAACAAGCCAACTAACCCTACCAGACACTTTCTAATAACAGCACCCTGTCTTCATTTACATTCATGACTCTATGTCCAACATCCCACATAGTGCCTGCGCGCACGTGTGTGTGTGTGTGTGTGTGTGTGTGTGTGTGTGTGTGTGTGTGTGTCTGTTAGTCTCTTAGTCGTGTCCGACTCTTTGCGACCCCATGGACTGTAGCCTGCCAGGCTGTTTGTTCATGGAATTCTCCAGGCAAGAATACTGGAGTGGGTTGCCATTTCCTTCTCCAGAGTGCCTTCATATAGTCGATACCAATTAAGCATGTGTTAGATGAGTAAACAAACAAATGATGAAATATTTTGTATCAAAGACAAGAGCTCTTACACTCAAATTCACTTGCTTGGAGCCAAGGAAATTTTCTGATGCCAATGGCCTGGATATCTTGGCTCTGCTTCTCAAATGGACCGTTTCTATGTTACATATGACTCTAACTTCCATACTCATGATGACTAATGCTACAAGTAGCCCTTATTACAATTATATGCACATTCTGAAAAGTCATTCAAAATACTATTATCTAATTCCTCCAGGAACACAGCTTTAAATATCTAATTCAGTCTTAGATGTCTCCACTTCAACATTATAGTGAAATGACTGAAAGTTGCTCAGTCGTGTCCGACTCTTTGCGATCCCATGGACTATGGGGTCACAGTCCATGGAATTCTCCAAGCCAGAATACTGGAGTGGGTAGCCTTTCCCTTCTCCAGAGGATCTCCCCAGTCCAGGGATTAAACCCAGGTCTCCCACATTACAGCTGGATTCCTTACCAGCTGAGCCACAAGAGAAGCCCGAGAATACTGGAGTGGGTAGCCTGTCCCTTCTCCAGGGGATCTTCCCAACCCAGGAATTGAACCAGGGTCTCCTGCATTGCAGGGAGATTCTTTACCAACTGAGCAATAGAACTGTGGCCATACAGCTAAAACTTTTCTGATATAGTCTTATTTTTTAAACATTTGGGCTCTTGCTCTCAGAAAGTGCATCTCATCTGTTGGCTCTGAGCCCTAATCTTTTTCTCATAAAACCCAGCAACTATCCATTTATGGTCCTGCCACTCATCAGCTTGTTACAACTTTCTGTTTGAATCATTTTATGCTTTCTCCCAGGCTTAACTCTCATAGAAAGGAGTTCAGGTAAGTTTGCAACTCTCTGTGTGAAACACAACTGATCTTTTATTCTAATTTTACTTGCTCCAGTTTCAGCACATAACCCTGATCAGGTTTCCTCATCTCTAAGATGGAGTTAGACAGTATCTAGCACAGTGTATGGCATTCTGAAGGTCCTCAGTAAAGGCTAGTGGAATATAACTGCTAAATTCAGAAGAAGAGCAGAATCCAAAAAGAATGTCAGTTGAAGGATCTGTTTGGCGAAAGCAAGGAAGGGTATCCCAAGAGTGAAAAGCCTCAGTAAATAGCATAGGTAAGGGTGCCCTGAGACTGCCAATGTCTCATGAGATGGTCTGATGTCTGTGATCCATGAATGGTCACATCTCAGAGGGAAGGAAGGGAGAAAAAGGGATTTACTATTGACAGTAGTTACCATCAAGTTTAGAAATACCTTCTGGATGCCCAGTTCTAAGTAAATTTTAAAATCTTGAAGAAACTACCTTTACTTCTGAGCAACTTGTCAGAACCAAAAAATGACTTGATGGGTTTGCCATTTGCAGAAGAAATAGGCTTTCTATTGAAACATTAGTACCTGAGCTACTGTGAGATGAGTTTATTTAGCTCTTCTCCCCCACTCTCCAGCTCTGTGTTTTTTCATTCCTCCATGTCTTTATGAGCTGTTGGCTAGAGGATATGGCCAGAAGAAGTCTTCACCATTCATGAGCACATCAAGCCTGCTTGCTAGATGGAACTATGTTGATTCTGGATGAGTTTATAAGGCCATGGACTTGCTATTTGCTTCTAGTCATTAACTGATTCAATGTATCTTGAGAAAATAAAGGTCTTGTACATAGGCTGATGAGTTAGTTTCCACAGAGTCAATGAGAAACTGGAAGTGATTCACTGATAAATAATTTTGGAGGGAGACTACGCCTTCTAGGATGACCTTCTTCTTCAGAAATGGGGGACCAAGCTAGGAACTTCTATGAACCCTCCTAACTATCCCAGCCATCCATTCCTCAGGTACTCATACCTGCTCTCAGCCAGGCACTGGGCCACATGGGAGTCATCCATAAAGAATGAAGAGCATAGAGGGAAAGCCAGACACAGACAATCACAATGTTACTGTTAGGTGCTATGTCGAGTGATGTATGAACTGCTATGTGAGCACTGAAGAGAGAGCAGCTCCCTTAGCCTGGAGATCTTAGCGAAGACTTTGAAGAGCAGCTAACTTTTGGGATCAAACTAGGAGGAAGAAGAGGAATTAACCAGGATAATTTGGGGAAGGAAAGGAGAAGCCCCTGGGTTCGTTGCTGTTGTTTAGTCGCTAAGTCGTATCTAACTCTTCTGCAACCTCATGGACTGTGGCCCATCAGGCTCCTCTGTCCATGGGATTTTCCAGGCAAGAGTGCTGGAGTGGGTTGCCATTTCATTCTCCAGGGGGTCTTCTCAACCCAGAGACCGAATCTGTTTCCCCTGCATCGGAGGGTTGGTTCTTTACCACTTTACCACGAGGGAAGCCTGAGTTCGGTGTTACCTATCTGGCATTCCCCCTCATGTTTCTGAGAATACCCAGGCATTCCCTGTAGAACAAGGCTTCTTTGGACCAAGGCTTTTCCTGACTCACTGGATCATTCAATCATCACCTTAAGTTGTCAGCTGAGGCTAAATGAAAGGGGAATAGAGGGTGGGATTCACACATTCAAGTTAACTGTAACACAAGGCACATATCCACAAACACGGCTTCTGATTTGATAGAGCTTCAGTGAAACCCAGCACTTGCCTTTTAGGAAGAAAAATGAGAATATAGTTTACAAGATAAATTTGACATCAGTGATCCCTGAAACACACTTGGAGAAACATGGTCCTATTGTCTTCCCTGTGACACAGTGCCCCGGCGCAATGTCCCAGACCTTCAAACCCAACACACAACTGAAGAAATTGAACAGAGCAGCCAACAACTTAAGATCTAAGACCAAGTATAACTCCTGTGCCCCTCGATTGGTGGCATATAGATTCCATCCACCTTTGGTTTAAATGTATCTTTTTTAGAACCTAAGAAAGTTGGTAACTTAAAATCCCAAAGTTAAGGAGATATTAATAAATGCTCAAGTGCCAACAATGGTTTCTTCAGGGATAAAACTCTCACTGTTTAAGTTAGGTTGAGATGTTCTAAAATGTTAGCATTTTGCAATGAGCGTATCTTCTTTTATATTCTGAAGAACAGAACAAAGATCATAGAAAATTGAAAATTTACTGAGGGTTGGATGTTAGACATTGGGCAGTCTTTGTGAAAAGGGATTATGAACAGTCAAAAGAAGAGCTTCAACAGAAATTGAAAGAGAAGTGAGGCATCTATAAATTGATTACCTTCTTATTGACTACAGTTTTCACTTTGGGGTAGCAGATATGCCTGACTTACCGCAGGGAACATTCATAAGAAAGTCAACAACTATTCTTAGGGACTCATTGAGCAAATATGCATTGAATGCCTCCTGACTACCAGGCCCTCTTGATTCCCATGACTGGTACTTTCATTTTGGAATGCAGCCAACCATGAGAGCAAGTGACTGGCAGCAGACCAGACTAGGGGCAGATGCTCAAGAATAAGGCCCCATGTAAGAGACTAAACACAGAAGCGTTCCCAGAAAAGTCAGTTTTTGGATAGATGTGGCCTGTCCTCCAACTGCCCTGCAGACACAAACCTTCACAGTATGTCAGAGAGGGAGGGGCCCCCAGCACGCAGCGTAGCCCTCTAATTTTAATGAGATACAGAAAAGAGGAGAGACTCAGTCAAGCATGTGCTGAGTACTAGTGCTTTTGTCTGTCTGCCAGATGCTGGAGCTAGAAAAATTATCTGACAGGGCCCTTATCCTCACGGAAGTTGGTGAGATAAACAGAGGCCCAAACTAACAATTTGCTGTACTTCAGTAGGGCTATAGGGTACATAAACTTGGGTTTGGAAATATACAAGGCTGTCACATAGCATGGTATGTGACCCTTTGTCTCATGTTTCAGATGGGAATGGGGCCTCCTGAATACAGAGCCATGGATGGAATTGGGGTATGGGGTCAGCCACCATCGGCTCATAGGTTCAAGTCCCAAGCTCCTCAAGTTCTTTCAGCCTCGGCTCCCATGTCTGTAGTTTATACAGCAGAGGATTGTTTGTGAGGCTGATATAATGGGCACACAAGTGCTCAGAACATGGTAGGCTTTCAGTGAATAGAAGAACTCTAGCCATTCAGGCACCCTTTCAGATCCGTCTACGACAGGGACACACCCAGTTGAAGGCAGGTCCATCTTAAATAAAGGAGCAGGTCTCGAGGACAAGCATTTGCTGTATTCAACCCATCTATCTCCCCAGACCTGAGAGCAGCCTTCCCCCTGCCCCCTATCACTTCTGTCCTGAGAACCTAGGAGTTGTTTGAGCTTGGCCAGCCACAGGCTCTAGGTACAAACGCAACCTTTTAACACATACTTCCCCTTCTTCCCAAAGCACACCTATAGCTCTCGAAAAGAGGGCCCCAGAACTACATTCCCCACCAAACGATGTCCCATTAAGCCCCAGAGCTAGCTGGGAAAGTCATTTAACAGAAGCCGCCCAAATGCCCCTCTTAACGCAGGGAGAGGTGCAGGAGCTCCAGCAGCTCCTTTAATGCAACTGGATTAATTGCCTGCTCAGAAAACAGCTCGATTCTAAATGATCCTAAATGGCCTCTAATACCTGTAATCTTCCCTCTACCACGTTGCCCTGCTGCATTGCTAAAGTGAGGCTGGTTCTGGGAACTGGTTTGCTCAGTAAACAGCAGGCAGCGTTGCGGGAGGCCAAGGAAATCAGGCTCAGTTCCAAAGGAAGGCTGAGAAATTGATGAAAACGCCACTGGCCTATTCACCAGCCTAATTTGATTCCAGAAAATCAAGCGGAGGAATTTGGGCTGGCTTGTTCCACACACTCAGTGTTCCTTTGCAGGACTGAGCAATCAAAAGATACAGTGCCAGCTCTCAGCCCAGGCCTGCAGTGGGGGGTCCCTCTTGAGGGTCTCACTTTCCTTTCTGAAGAGGGAGCTGCGATGACACTGTGACACCTCTCAGTCCATCTACTGGGGAATCTCAGGGGTAGGGGGCTGGGACATGAAGGGCTGTGAGCGTGGCTTCGGATGTGCACTTGCCTGTATCTATAGGTGAACGTGAGGCTTAAGAGAATGGACTCTGGTTGATATCATGGCTCTGTCATTACTCTTGTGTCACCTTGGGCAAGTTACCTATTAGTGCCTCAGTTTCTTCATCTGTAAAATGGGGGTGACTATAATAGCACCTACCTCAAGGCGTTTTTGTGAGGATTAAATGCCTTAATACATATATGCCTAAGGTGCCTGACCAGTCTCTGGGTCATGGTGAATATTCTGTGTGTTTGCTTGCCCTGCCTACATGTGGCCAGGTGAACTGGTGCCTGGGGTGTGGCACCGAGATGTCTCAAGAGCATTGCCTTCTTCTCCTACTGAACAAACACTGGAAGCTTATCCATCTTCTCATATGTGCTGCCCACTCTGTGATCGTCCTGCCTAGCTGGCTGCCCTCTCTGATCATGTCTGCAGTTTCCACAGAGACCCACATAGAGGGAAAGCAGGGTCACCTGAGTGGGGAAACAGGTAGGGAGAAGGTAGGCTAGCCCCATCTGGGAAACAGAAGGTGGGGCAGTCAGAGGTCTGCATTTCCCCCTGCAGGTGAGGATCAGGGAAAATAGTCAGACCTGCTCTGTCTGCTTGAATCTCCCACTATTTGAGCCTGCCACTGCCGTACTGCCTCCTCCTTGGGAGCTTTCACCACACCCAGGTTTGGCCCTGAGAGGTCTTCTGAGTCTTTGGCAAACAGATACCAGAAGAGCATGTGTGTGGATTTCCAAAAGGCGAGCATCATGCATGACAAAGACATCAAGGACAAGATGCAGAACTGTGGTGCTGGAGATCACACCCCAACAACACTGGCCACTTAATCAGCATTAGCACCAGAGCCGGTGCTGACAGCTGTGCCTGGTCTCACTTCACAGCTGCTTCCTCTCTGCACCTGATGCACACGCCTGCTATTGGCTGCATGTGATCAACTGCCTTGTGCCTCAACTGCGTCCTCCACACAATGGGGCTAATTATTGTGTCTACAGCGTAAGGTGAAACGGGGACGGAGGGGCACAGAAACTATGATTAGCCCTTGTTACACATCCAGAATTCACACAGGAGCACGCCTCACACACACCCTCTCACTGGCCCTTCTCGTGACCCGTGTGTGGCGAGCCCTGCTGTCCATCCCCTCCCCGGCCAGATGAGAAAACAGAGGAAAGAGGACAGTTCAAGAATCCAGCCCAGTCACAGAGCTAGTAAATAAGGAGCTTTTTAAAGACCCTAGCACGTGAAAAGCACTCAATAAAACTGTAGCTGCTTTGGCAGCTATTGTAAGTCTGAAGCTTTGGGGGAGAAAAGGGGCTCCCAACCTGAGAAGGGTACCAGAGAGGGGGAAGGGCTGACGGAACTAGGTAGTGATGCCTGGGGAAGGTGCTGGCATTGAAGGTACCCTGAAAAAGAGACTGGGGGCACCTCGCTGGGGTCCTCATGGCAGGGCAAGCCTTGAAATGGGCTTGATTCATAAAGGGTTGGCAGCTGAAGACCCAGTACCCATTCCAAGGCCACCAGGAGCAGCTGGAGTAGATCGGGCCCCCACACAGACAGCAGGGGCCATCAGGAGTCACTTCATCTCACCCTCTGAGTGACCCCATCTGTGAACTGGGCATATAGATACCTACCCTGCTTATCAATAGAAGGCTATGGGGACTCACATAGACAAGCCAGTCGGATGAGTCCTCACAATCTCTCTCAGAGGAAAGAACAACTTCTCGGACTGGGTTTAAGGGAAAAAACAAATGTCCCACGAGATGGAAGCCTGAGACTCCTGGTGGGGGCAGGAACCCAAGCATGTCAACATTCAACCATTTCATAAGCAAAAGCTTCCCACAGGCAAGGCAATTTTTCCTTCTCAAAGAAAACAAGCAGCTAATGCTCCAAAAGCTGCCTATGTTATCTTTAATCCTTACAGCAATCCCATGAGATAAATCTTGTTCTGATTTCACAGAATTCAAAACATGATTTTCCCAAGAGATTAAATGATTCACCCAAAGGCAGAGAGCTGGCAATGTGGGAATCTAGGTATGAACCTAAGGTGATCCAGCTCCAAAATTCTTGTCCATGGTTCGTATGCTACTCTCTCTTCCTAATCCTACTTTACTCTGCCTCTGCATATCTGTTGAGAGACACTGCACTCCTGTGTGTGGACACTTTTCTGTTATCAACCTCACAGGCTATGAGGATGCTATGACTCTTACGGGTCTCTGGCTACGCAGCAGAAAAATGAAAGTACCGACAGTTTACTTGCTGGGCTCAAAATGAAATGAGGACGTGCACAGAGTATCCATCACAACACATGAGGAGGTCCCCACTCTCCCTATTAGTTGTGCAGATGTGACACCAGTTTGGGGCTAACAGATTGGAAGAAATGAAAATATTCCTTTAAGTTCAAGTGTTGATAAAGATGAGAGGAAAAGATACTCTTTTATACCACTGATGGAAGCACCAATTGGTAGAGTTACCTAGAGAGCACTTTGGTAAGATGCAGCAAAATCTAAAATATTACCTCTATACAGTTACCCAAGGGAAATGCCCTGTGCCCAGAGAAGCAGGTTAGAGAAGGGTCAATAAAGAATTTATTTTGGGGACTTCCCTGGTGGTCCAGTGGTTGGATTTCTCTCTGCTGCAAAGGTTGAGGGGTGGGAGTGCATATTGGATTCCTGGTTGGGGAATGGGCAACTAAAATCCCACATGCTCTGTGGCAGAGGCTGAAACAAAAAATTATTTTGGTAATGGCAAAACTGTATAGCCAACCAAAATGTCTGAAAGTGAAAATGTTAAGTCACTTAGCTTTGTCCAACTCTTTGTGATCCCATGGACTATAGCCTGCTAGGCTCCTCTGTCCATGGGGATTCTCCAGACAAGAATACTGCAGTAGGCTGCCATGCCCTCCTTAGGGGACCTTCCCAATCCAGGGATCGAACCCTGGTCTCCCACATTGCAGGCAGATTCTTTACCATCTGAACTACCAGGGAAGCCCAAGAATACTGGAGTGGATAGCCTATCCCTTCTCCACGGGATCTTCTCAGCCCAGGAATCGAACTGGGGTCTCTTGCATTGCAGGCAGATTCTTTTCCTGCTGAGCTACCAGGGAAGCCCACTGGAATGGGTAGCCATTACCAAAATATTGGTCCTGGTATATGTAGCCATTACTAAAATGTCTACTGATGGACTAATGACCAAGTAATTATAGTACATCCCTTATGTGGAATATTCTCCAAGCAGTAGAGTTAATGGGAAAAAGACAAATTCTAGAATACAAGCAAATATCTTTAAAAAACTCAAGCATGACAATAGATTTTACAACACACAGAGAAATATGAAAAGCACTAGATGAAGCCTTTTATACTGATAAGCATGGTACCTACAAAGTAGTGGGGGATGGCCACAGGTCAGAGTAGACTTGGTATTATCTAATCTGCTCTAATTTTTCACAAGGCAAATTTATATTCATATCTGATTTATGTATTTACAAAGGTAAAATAATTGTAGTAATAATTATAATGTATTAAGTGCTAGGTCTGAGTATTCATTTTCATTTGAAATAAAATAGATCAGTTAATAAATAAGCATATGTGTATCTGCTCTAATTAGTATACTTTCATATGCCATCTTTTTAAAAACTGCAACAGGAATAATCAGCTTCACTATGCTGATAACGAAATTAAGGTTCCGTGTAACCAACTTGCCCTGTTCATAAGGAAAAAATTCAGGGCTGAAAACCGACAGTCTGCTTTCAAGTTCAGATCTCTTTCCATCTCGTCATTCATTCAACAAGTCTGAGCACGACTCAGAGCCCGGGCACCTTGCTAGGCTCCAGGGCCGCATCAGGGGACAGGACAGACATGCTCCTTGACTTCACTGCCTCACGGTCGGGTAAGGAAACTAGAGAGAGCCACACGCCATCAGGACTAGGGGACTATGCTTGGGCTTCACAGAGAATAGCTTACCCTTTACTGATCTGGAACAAAACATGGAGCACAACTAAACAGCTAGATTTGGGTCTGTCACATCATCATAATGGACATGAACCGGGAGATGGCAAGGGACAGGGAAGACTGGTGTGCTGCAGTCCATAGGGTTGCAAAGAGTCGGAGATGACTGGGTGACTGAAAAACACCACCACCGCCATAAAGCCCACCACTAGTGTGGCCTGCTGATTCAGATTTTGGTTCTCCCAACTGATTCTTCAATCAGAGGTCAAAATTAAAACTGTGATTGAGCATTAACTTTGTGCCAGGCATCATCTAACATGTAAATGCTTTGACATTTGATTTTTTTTTTTTTTTTGATGGAAAGGAAAGTTGCATTACTTCAGATGCCTGCAACTGGGGGAGAGGGGTGGCAGATATCTGTCCAAAGGCCAACTCCCCCACTGACAAGCAGGGGGTGAGAGAATTTACAGACAGGCAGGCGCAGGGGATGAGGGTGTGGGGGTGTGGCGCTACATGCAAAAACAGCATAGTCACAATGGTCTGACCAGCATCATCTTGAATGTTTTAGGTACAGTTAGTCTTCAGTTCCAGGGTCCATTTGTTCCAATTTCTTTGTGGTCAATTCTCAGAATTGTGGAAGCTTGTGTCCTGGGTCCAGTCTGCTCATTTATGTAGGTAATTTCTCCACCTCGGGTTTTAGTATCTATAAGACAGCTCACAGGATATAGCTCAGACTATCTACAGCCCTTAAGAAAGAACTGAAGGTCCTTGACTATGCTTGATGACTACATTATTATTCGTCTCCTTAGACAGTTTTCCTTTGTTTTAGCATTTCGCTGATTAAATTTGTCCTTTTTTCCCAGAGCTCATTGTTTGTGTTTTATTTTATTATTTTTTTTTACTTTACAATATTGTATTGGTTTTGCCATACATCAACATGAATCCACCACGGGTGTTACACGTGTACCCAATCCTGAACCCCTCTCCCACCTCCCTCCCCACACCATCCCTCTGGGTCATCCCAGTGCACTAGCCCCAGGCATCCTGTATCCTACATCAAACCTAGACTGGCGATTCATTTCTTATATGATATTATACATGTTTCAATACCATTCTCCCAAATCATCCCACCCTTGCCCTCTCCCCACAGAGTCCAAAAGACCGTTCTATACATCTGTGTCTCTTTTGTTGTCTCACATACAAGGTTATCATTACCATCTTTCTAAATTCCATATATATGCGTTAGTATACTGTATTGGTGGGGTTTTTTTCTGGCTTACTTCACTCTGTATAATAGGCTCCAGTTTCATCCACGTCATTAGAACTGATTCATGTGTATTCTTTTTAATGGCTGAGTAATACTCCATTGTGTATATGTACCACAGCTTTCTTATCCATTTGTCTGCTGATGGACATCTAGGTTGCTTCCATGTCCTGGCTATTATAAACAGTGCTGCAATGAACATTGGGGTACATGTGTCTCTTTCAATTCTGGTTTCCTCAGTGTGTATGCCCAGAAGTGGGATTGCTGGATCATAAGGCAGTTCTATTTCCAGTTTTTTAAGGAATCTCCACTCCACACTGTTCTCCATAGTGGCTGTACTAGTTTGCATTCCCACCAACAGTGTAAAAAGAGGTTTCCCTTTTCTCCACACCCTCTCCAGCATTTATTGCATGTAAACTTTTGGATCACAGCCATTCTGACTGGCGTGAAATGGTACCTCACTGTGGTTTTGATTTGCATTTCTCTGATAATGAGTGATATTGGGCATCTTTTCACGTGTTTTTAGCCATCTGTATGTCTTCTTTGGAGGAATGTCTGTTTAGTTCTCTGGCCCATTTTTTGACTGGGTCATTTATTTTTCTGGAATTGAGCTGCAGGAGTTGCTTGTATATTTTTGAGATTAGTTGTTTGTCAGTTGCTTCATTTGCTATTATTTTCTCCCATTCCCAAGGCTATCTTTTCACCTTGCTTATAGTTTCTTTGTTGTGCAGAAGCTTCTAATTTTAATTAGGTCCCACTTGTATATTTTTGCTTTTATTTCCAGTATTCTAGGAGGTGGATCATAGAGGATCCTGCTGTGATTTATGTTGGAGAGTGTTTTGCCTATGTTCTCCTCTAGGAATTTTATAGTTTCTGGTCTTATGTTTAGATCTTTAATCCATTTTGAATTTATTTTTGTGTATGGTGTTAGAAAGCATTCTAGTTTCATTCTTTTACAAGTGGCTGGCCAGTTTTCCCAGCACCACTTGTTAAAGAGATTGTTTTTAATCCATTGTATATTCTTGCCTCCTTTGTCGAAGATACGGTGTCCATAGGTGTGTGGATTTATCTCTGGGCTTTCTATTCTGTTCCAATGATCTGTATTTCTGTCTTTGTGCCAGTACCATACTGTCTTGATGACTGTGGCTTTGTAGTAGAGCCTGAAGTCAGGCATGTTGATTCCTCCAGTTCCATTCTTCTTTCTTTGGCTATTGGAGGTTTTTAGTATTTCCATACAAATTGTGAAATTATTCGTTCTAGCTCTGTGAAAAATACTGTTGGTAGCTTGATAGGGATTGCATTGAATCTATAGATTGCTTTGGGTATTATACTCATTTTCACTATATTGATTCTTCCGATCCATGAACATGGTATATTTCTCTATCTATTAGTGTCCTCTTTGATTTCTTTCACCAGTGTTTTATAGTTTTCTATATATAGGTCTTTAGTTTCTTTAGGTTGATATATTCCTAAGTATTTTATTCTTTTCACTGCAACGGTGAATGGAATTGTTTCCTTAATTTCTTCTTATATTTTCTCAATATTAGTGTATAGGAATGCAAGGGATTTCTGTGTGTTGATTTTATATACTGCAACTTTACTATATTCATTGATTAGCTCTAGCAATTTTCTGGTGGAGTCTTTAGGGCTTTTATGTAGAGGATCATGTCATCTGCAAACAGTGACAGTTTTACTTCTTCTTTTCCAATTTGGATTCCTTTTATTTTTTATTTTTTTCTGCTCTGATTGCTGTGGCTAAAACTTCCAGAACTATGTTGAATAGTAGTGGTGAGAGTGGGCACCCTTGTCTTGTTCCTGACTTTGATTTTCATGTTATCTCTATGAAATGCCTGATATTTCAGTTTCCACTATATAAATGAGGACAGTGAGGCACAGAAATGAAACACACACAAATGAAACAAATAAAAATTTGCTTGAGGTTTTATATTTAGCAAATTCTAGAGCCAAAGTTCAATGCAGGAACATTTAACACTTGATGTCTAATGTGAGATCCCCAACTTAAATGTTCCAAAGTGCCCAACATAAAATGCACATATCAAGGTTCCTTCTCTTAGTCTTCCATGAAATCTGAGCATATTCACTGAGTATGAGATTGCCTCTCCTTTTCAAGAGTCAGAGGTGGCTGGAAAGAAGATGAAAGCATGGGTTTTTAGGACTAAATCTCATGTCGCCTGTTAGCAGAAATTAAGAGGCTCTGCAGAGAAGGTTGACTTTTTCTTCAGCAACTGCAAGTGTGTAAGAGCCTCTTGACCACAGTCCCCTAATCAGAGGAGCATCTTGCTAATTGTCACTAATGGGATTAGCAGAATTAATTGGCTACTCAAAAATATTACATATCAAGCCACATAGGGACTAACCTGGGCCATCATTGGGAACATTACTGCTCAGTAGAGAGAGTAGGAGACAGCTGGCCTCCACAGGGACATCCCGACGTTCTCATTTATTCCTCTCATGCATCGTGAGGAGCATGCTGTGTGTTAGAGGGATGGCTAACTCATCATGCAACTCATTTGGGCTATCTCACCAGTAACAATCTATCACCTCCAGGGCCTATCTCCTGCAGCACAGAACCTGTTCAACCCCACCTCCTCCTCCCACACATAAGACTCTCCCATACTTTCACTCCATGGAGTTATCTCTAATTCTCCTCCTTGGGCAGTTCACAGTGATACATACAAACTTCTATTTTACCAACACTATGGGACCAGTTTTCCATTGGCAATAGAAGCTCAGGGTCAGATACTATACTGTTTTCATTGCTGTATCCTCAGATCTTATTAATAATAACAGTGCAAGCCTTTCTGTAAGGCTCAGAATTTGCTGACTGACTGCCTCTGCCTCTCCAGGCTGTGCACATACTTAGTTTGGTTCTGAATTCAAGGGCATGGATTTAGGGAATGTGCACTTTACACCGTCAGGGAATTATATGAAAATACTACACACAAGATTGGTTATGCTTTTTACTAGGTTGGGGAAAAACAAAAAGCCATATGCCACAGAATACTCGAACTCAGCATTTTTCACACTAAACAGTTTCCTCCTAACTCTGATGTTCCTATTGTGTGTTTCTGATCCTGGTGAATTCAAAAACTAAGGAATCACCATCCCTTTCTTTATTTTCCCCTGCTTTAATTAGGAGTTAATTTCAATATATCTATCTCTTTAACTGGTCTCTTATCAGAGTTGTCTTAGTCTAAGTCACAGTATTTCTTACCAGACTCAGATACTGAGGAAATGCATCAAACATGAGAGATAAAGATCAAGACAAATATCATATAATATAGCTTATATGTGGAATCTAAGAAATGGACACAAATGAAATTATTTACAAAACAGAAATAGACTAACATAGAAAATAAACTTATGGTTATCAAAGGGAGGGAGGGATAAACTAGAAGTTCAGGATTAAAATATACACACTACTAAATACAAAAGTGAGGACTTCCCTGGTGGCTCAGACGGTAAAGCATCTGCCTATAATGCTGGAGACCCGAGTTTGATCCTTGGGTTGAGAAGATGCCCTGGAGAAAGAAATGGCAACCCACTCTACTCTTGCCTGGAAAATCCCATGGACGGAAAACATCTGCCTATAATGGGGAGACCAGGGTTCAATCCCTGGGTCGGGGAACATTCCCTGGAGAGAAAGAAATGGCTACCCACACCAGTACTCTTGCCTGGAAAATCCCATGGACAGAGGAGCCTGGTAGGCTATAGTCCATGGGGGTCACAAAAGTCAGACATGACTGAGAAACTTTCACACACACACAAAAGCATGAAAAAGATAAGCAGAACAAAGCAATCTGGAGGAAATGGATAATTCAGGGGTAAAGATAAATTATAAAAGAAAACTGTTATTAACACCCCAGAGACATAAAAGAATATATCATAAAACTATATACAAAATGTTAGTGGAAAAAGAACATTCCCAAAACAAGAAAAAGCCCTTGTAAATTAAAAATACGGTAGTGTGTACTAAAATTCAATAGAAGGGTGAGAAGATGAAGCTGAGGAAATCTCTTCAAAAGCAGAGCCAAAGAAGCCAAAGATCTGGAAAAGAGCAAAAATAGGAGCCAGCAATCCAGCAGTTCCAACCAACAAATAATAAAGTTCTAGAAAAGGAAAGTTGAGAAAATGAAGGGAAAGAAAAATCAGCACAAAGAGTTCAAGGACGTAGCCTCGAAGTCAAAGGCATGTGTGGCCAGAATGAAACAGCACATCTGTGTCCAACAGAAATGGATAAAAAGTGACCCATGCTAAGGTATGCACTTACGAAATGTTACAACTATGAGACATTGATGACATCCAACAAAGCTGGGCTGGGGGATGGGAGCAGGTATTAATCAGGAATCAGAATGGCTTTAGTTTTCTCAAAAGCCATGTTGGCGGGGAGGGTGGGGGTTGGATATCCCTGGTGGCCCAGTGGCTAAGACTGTACACCCAATGGAGGTGGCCTGGGTTCCATCCCTGGGCAGGGAACTAGATCCCAGATATCGCAGCTGAAGATGCTACATACCTCACTAGAGATCCAAGAACCCATGTGCTGCAACTATGACCCAGCACAGGCAAACTAAAAAAAAAAAAAAAAGTGCTGTTGGGTGCTGGGATACAATAGGAACTATACCTTCCATTGGCAGGAAATTATTTCCAATCAAATCACTCATTTAGTTAAGGGTGGACAATGTAAGTGCTCCATATAGTGACCTCCTGGACACACTTCCTCAGGAAGCTGCTGAAGGAAGCATCCCTCCAAGACAAGGCAACAGAACAAGAAAAAGGAAGCAGGGGTCACAGGCGCCGTGACACAGGAGAGATGCACGGAGAAGCCCTGGGCTGACGGCGAAGAAGGCCCCAGGACGACAGCTGCGCGGCAGGCAGAGAGAGCGGGCCAGAGGCTCTGGGAGAGCTTCCTGTGGGAGGAGGAAATTTTATAAAAATAAGAAGCACCTGAATATCTGGAGAAGAGCCTGAGATAACTGGCAGAGAGTTTAGGCTACATCAGGAAAAAAACATAAAAATGAAGCAAACAAACCATAAACAAGGCAAATGTTAGCTTCAGAAATCATAATAGTTCTGAAGGAAAGGAAAATAATCATAATTTACTGCCTGGTTCAGTTTTAAATGGCATTTACATGGTCAAAATATTGTCAACACTGAATGCTAATCTAACCAAAATTAGGATATAATTTGATTAGAAGGATAGGGAAGCTGGATGGGAAGGCCTGTGAATGTGTTGGGGGGGAGGAAGAACGAAATCCTCTTCCTCAGTGAGAAGTTAATAGATAATGGTAGGGACTTCCCTGGTGCTCCAGTGGCTAAGACTCCGTGCTCCCCATGCCGGAGGCCCAGGTTCAATCCCTGGCCAGGGAAATAGATTCCACATGCTGTAACTACGAGCTCATATGCCCCCAAAAGACTTTATATGGTGCAATGACAACCCGATACAGCCACATAAATAAATACTTTTAAAAATAGATAATGGTGAAATGGAAAAATTACAAGTACTAATAAAAGTTGCTAATTTAGAAATACAGGATTATCATAAGCAGGTCTGTATTTGGCAGAGCTTCCCTGGTGGCTCAGAGGTTAAAGCATCTGTTTGCAATGTGGGAGATCTGGGTTCGATCCTTGGGTTGGGAAGATCCCCTAGAGAAGGAAATGGCAACCTACTCCAGTATTCTTGCCTGGAGAATCCCATGGACAGAGGAGCCTGGTAGGCTACAGTCCACGGGGTCACAAAGAGTTGGGCACGACTGAGTGACTTCACTTCACTTCACTTAAGCAGGTGAAAAGTGATTGCTAGTGGGAGAGAAGGGATGGGCCTATCCCTGCCCCTAACACACACTGAAGAACAACTTGATTCTGGGCATGGACACCTTGGATAAGAAAGTTTAAATATGAAGAAAGTTGCACACTATGATGCCAACATTCCTTGGGTTGATTCAAATGTAATGTAATTCCAGTAAAAATGCCAAGATGATGATTCTAAATTTTGTAAGAGAAATGAACACTGAAAAACTCTGAAAAGAACATTAAGGTAGGAGTGAAGAGGGGCAGGATGGGTAGCTTAGGTTTCCCAGATATTAATGCCTATTTTAAGTTTTAGTAAGTAAAGTTTGTATGATTCTGCTGCACTAGTGGACAAAAGGAATACATTTAAAAAGAGAGAAATAGATCAAAACACACCATGGATTTAGACTATGGTAAAGCTGGAACAGAAATCAATGGGAACAGAGATAAATTATTTAGTAAATAGTGCTTGGTGGCCGCTTGGGGAAGAAAAATGCAATTGGATCCATACTTTACATGAAGGTGAACTTCAGAAGGATCAAAGCATCAAATGTTTAATGCAAAAGATGAAAGTATAGAAGTAATAGAAGAGACTTCTATTTATTTGTAAATTTAGAGTGGGGAAGGTACAAGTGTGACACAAAATCTAGAAGCCATAAGAGGAAAGATGAATGACAATGTATTACATAAAATAAAAAATAATCTGCATGGCTAAAGTCACTATAAAGCAAAGGCAACGGTCCAAACTGGAATAAATTAGAGCTCACAGTAGTTTTCCTCACACAAAAACAAACACCACAAATCAATAAAATCAAGAACAACTACTCAACAGAAAAAAGGGCACAGAGGATAGTTCCTAGGATGAAAAAATATAAATGACTCAAACATTTGAAAAGATGCTCAAATTAATTTACAATTCCAGTCATAGAAACTGATATTTGACTGAGTTACAATTTTCAAATATCACATTGAAGAAGTTAAAAAATGGATACAATATACTTCGTTGTTGAGAATGTAGAAAAAACAAGTGCTTTTACATTTTTCTGTAAAAACGGCAATGTTATACAATCTCTATGGAGAAGATAATTTGGCAAATCTATGAAAATTACATCCACAGACACCTTGGGACCAACAATTTTCGTTCTAAGAATTTTTCTGACTAATATACTCACATATATATGAAACTATGTTTATAAAAACAAATGATTTGCAAACTGGTTATACATCCATTAGCATAAAAATACCAACTCCACTGTTACATCCACATCATGATAAAGAGCCTTAAAAGTGCCTTTATGTGACGGAATAATTTCAAGCTATAGTAATAAGTGAATAAAGCAAGACGCTAAATAGTAGGTCTACTAATACCTTTGTTTTTTAAAAAGGTGTTGGGAGACTATGTGTCCACATTTGCGTATGTGTTGGGTGTTAATCGCTCAGTCTTGTCTGACTCTCTGTGACCCCATGGGCTATCGCCCGCCAGGTTCCTCTGTCCGTAGAATTCTCCAGGCAAGAATGCTGGAGAAGGTAATCATTCCCTTCTCCAGGGCGGTCTTCCTGACCGAGGAGTCACACCTGGGTCACCTGCACTGGCGGGTGGGCTCTTGACACTGAGCCGCCAGGCACACATGTGCTTACAGATGCATAAATGCTTCTCTACTTATCAGCTCTGCTCTCGGCTTAACTGCAGGAAGGGGAACGGTTGCAGCTGAGGGCACACTACATGGAAAGGTGCTTTGCATTGTACACTCTTTTGTGCCTTTTGAATATCGAGCTTCAGAGATACATCACTTATGTAAAACTGTAACATGCTGCGTTAACTTAAAACTTTTAAATATGCCATTTTAGGTGTTGTAGACTAAGCAAGAAATTCAGAAAAATGGAAAATACTTGGTTTAGACACAGAAACAAAGAAACATTAAAATTAATTTTGAATGATCCTATGTACCTACATTCATAGAAATTATTCCTTTCCTCAATTAATATGAATTAAGGTAGGCTGCAGTCCATGGGGTCGCTAAGAGTCGGACATGACTGAGCAACTTCACTTTGACTTTTCACTCTCATGCATTGGAGAAGGAAGTGGCAACCCACTCCAGTGTTCTCGCCTGGAGAATCCCAGGGATGGGGAGCCTGCTGAGCTGCCATCTATGGGGTCACACAGAGTCGGACACAACTGAAGTGACTTAGCAGCAGCAGCAGCAGCAGCAAGCTCTCCATATATATGTGAAAGAAATACTATTAAATGAAAGAATTGAAAATATATGTTAAATCCTATATATATGTAGAAGATAGATTATTTTACACATAAGGAAACAGGTGATTTTTATTAAAAGAGTCTCAGAATAAACTGAAAGAGAAAAATCATAAAATTATCCCAAGTGATTAAAAAAAATTTATAAAGCTCAACTTCTACTTTCAATTAAAAACTCTAAGCAAACCAAGAATGAAATATAACATCCTTACCTAAGTCCTACAGTTAATAGTAAACATTCCTGAGAAGTTTTTGAAACATTCTTTTAATATTGGCAACAAAACAAAGATACCATCACTGGTTCTGTTTATCACAAAAAGAGGAAAGCAACGGACTAAGGTGTAAATACTAGAAGGGAACAGATACAATTTTCATTATTTTCAGATAATACAATCATATATACAGAAAGTGTAACATAATCAACAGATAATACAATAAATAAAAGTTTTACTAGGTAGCCAGATACAATATCAACTCAGAAAAATCAATAGCATTTTTCAACACCATCAATAACTAACTAAAAAACAATAAAAAAATATCATGTACTATGGCAACAAAGACTATAAAGTACACTTAAGAATTAATCAAGAACACACAAGACCCTCAGTGAAGATGGTTTTAAAAATCTAATGAAGGACATGGAGAAGTTGAATAAATCCAGGCATTACATGTTCTTTGAAAGAATAATATAATATAACCAATATACCAGCTTTTATAAAATTAATCTACAAACTCAATGCAATCTCATAAAAATTCAAATTAGGTTCTTTTTTGAAGTAGACAAACAGTTTAAAATTTATAAGAAAGAATAATAAAAGTCCATGACTAGCTAAGGTGAGGCATGGAAACACGTCCCTATCCAATGCTGAGAAACACTGAAACGGCACAGTTATAGTAGAGAGCAGCGAGCTCTGAGACAGGCCACTGAAAACATAAGAATGTATTAAATGATAAAAGTTAGACTGCACATCAACGAATAAGCAAATGGACAGATAAGTAAATGTGTTAGAAATACTGTCACTCTATGGAGAAAAATAAAATATAGTACACAAAGGTGCACTCCAAATGAATCTAATACCAAAGCACACAAAGTAAAACAACTAACAATAATAGGAAAAATATAGGAGAACACCTTTACAATTTAAAGGTGGAGTACTTTGGAAAACCTTAAAGGTACATTTCGCAAAACATTGAGGAATTTTATTATATAAAAATTATGGATTTATGTTCATTAAAAACAGAACATAGATTAGGAAAAGCTACATGCAATGTCTAAAATCAACAGCTGAATAATATGTATAATATAAATGCAACTTGTGAAAATTTAATAAAAAGACAGGAGTCCTTCCTCCAAAAACCAGGCAAAAGTTCTACAAATAGACCATCAATAAAGAAGTAGAAACCTAAAATGCTAATAAACGTTGAAGTTTAAATTTACTGCTAGTCAGAGAAATGAAAACCAAAACAATATACTGTCATTTACACTTAGAGGCCGACAAAAACATAAGAACGCTGATACTACCAAGTAAGGGCAGAGCTGAGAGGATCTAGGAACACGCAAGCACAACCCTGGGAGTGTAGCTATTCCAACTAATATACATGATCCAGAAATTCAGGTCCTGATTTACAGTCCAAAGAACTTCTAAAAACCCTGTGAGTAAAAGTGTATCAGGATGTTCAAATGTGGGGGTGAATTAGAGACAATCTGGGCACCCATTCTGGGGGACAGATAAGAAAAGTGTAGAATATAATGCAAGGGCTAGAAGGAATGGGTGAAAGACTAACTCGGATCAAATTTTTAAAATATAATGTTGATCGGAAAAAAAGGATGCAACAGAAAAAGCTATCAATGATTATTTTGTGTAAATGTAAAATACTCCAAATTTTTAAAATGCATTTTCCCTAACAAATCTCCCATTTTCCCACAACAAAGGAATGTAGATTAAACGCTTTAAAAGCCATTGGGGATTGGGGGGGGGAAATGCAACAGGGGGCTGATCAAACAAATGAAAGAAGGGTTAGGGGGACTTCCTCGGTGGTCCAGCAGCTAAGATTCTGTGTTCCCAATGAAGGGGGCCTGGCTTTGATCCCTGATCAAGGAACCAGATCCCACATGCCACAACTAAGACTTTGCATGCCTGCAACTGAAGATCCAGCACAGCTAAATAAATACTTTTTAATAAAGGAGGAGTCCTTTCCAGTCCAGTGTGATTAGACAGCATAAATGAGGGTTATCATTAACTCTACCTGCACAAGAGGCCAAAGTCAGTTTTATCTTATCTCCACAAAACAAATATTGAGCAAGTATCATAAAATCACCCACGCGAAGAGGCATCTGCTTATTCATCTCATTGACTGAGAACCCTGTATAAAGGCATTTTGTTTGGTAGCAGTCCACCATCACAGCTGCAGAATGGGAGGGAAAGGCTGTCTTTCATGTTATGTATAATTTCCAGCAGCTGGCTATGTCCCATTGCCTTCTCTCCCATTGGTCAGACACACCTAAGGTATTTCAGCACCACCAGGGAAAGCTGTTTTCGGGACATTCTCAGGGGTACAACTCCATCCTGATTCATTTCTGTCTCAAGGACCTACCTCATTAAATCATTGCATGAAAAATTTTGAACTTAGCCAGAAGTGCTTAGACAAAGACCAGTCTGCTTCAAATAAAAAATGGGCATGAACCTGTGAACTGTTTGAGATTTGGGGTGAGGGGAAATCTGGGATGTGGTCTGGTCTAAAATTGAAAAAAAAATTATAGCTTAAATAAAAAATACAAAAAAATTTTATAGATGAAAGATAAGCACACACATAAAACATTTGGAAGGATTTCTACATGTCGATGACCCTCAGTAAATCTCCTCTATAAGGTGTGTGTTATATATATTTAGACATGTTAGACTTGTTAAGGCATTGATCCTGGTGTGTTGATTAAAACATCTGCCTTGTTACTCTATCATCATACCCTGCGCAGAGAGGGGGCCACTCCCACTTCATACGCTCCCCAGCGGGCTCATTCTTTTAGAAATAGTCATCAGGCACACACACAAAAAGCAATTTAAATGGTTCATCTTTCCTCTTTTCATCCATAGACAAATTTCAATAATTATCTTAGTCAACCCATTAATTAGTCTAAATTTGCCCAAGCATAATTGATGCTGCCTACACAATTTTCTATAAAAATTTGAAATGGATGGCTAAACAGAGATTTTTTGTTGTCTCTGTTTGTTTGACTAAGTGCATTTTCCCCTTATGCAAAATGTGTTGTCAATGCTTATCTAGTGTAACAAGCTAGCTTTTGGTGTCCTTATCTGCATCTGTGATACGAAGAAGTGGGAATCTCAGAGTTCAAATTATGCATTGTCAACTTCTAACCTGTTAACCCATGCTCTGCTCCTTGAACTCTCTTTAAAAAAACAAAACAAAACAAAACAAAAAACCTTTCATCACCTTACTTGTTGAAGGAGGATATGGTTGCCTGTGTTTGTCTCCTGGAAACTTTCTCCTGTCTTGGCTTTCCTAGACGAACACTGGTCTGATTTCTACCTTCAAGTACCCATATCTTAAGAGTACGTTTTGTTTTTCTGGGCCTTTACTTGTTGGGTTTCCCAAGGTTCCATTCTTAGACCGCTTATTTCGTAGCACAGGTAACCTGACAGATCTCAAATGCTCAGCAGATGAAGAGGATGGTCCTATGTATCAATACCGATCTGTAACTCTAGCACTGCCGTACATAATTCTTTTCTAACATCTAGACCATTCTCCTCAACAGATTCTGCTTCTCGTGTGAAATGATTAAGTGAGTATGGGGAAACCTGCAATAGCATAAAAACTGGAAGGTTTTTTGCTTGGTTCCTAATGAAGATGAGACTGTAACAAAAGACTAAAAGAAAAGCATAACTTTAAAACCCGCTTTGTGGGAAATTTCAGATACCTTAGGAATTACATGTGAAAGAATAATTTTTCCATGATCCTAATAGGGAGGGATGCTGGCTATAGATACAGAAAAAGCAGAGAGAGTAGAATGTAATATTCAGAAGCAAACACAAATATAAATTGTAAAAAAAACAGAATCTAAAGGTGCCATTTCAAAACAACAAAATGGTGCTGGATTATTCAATAGTACAAACCGGCATAGTTAAACATATGAAAAATAATCTACCTCGCCTCAAATAAATGACAGGTAGAATAAAACTCTCAGTGTAGTACAAAAGCAAATTAAAAAATGATACAATTTAGTAAATATTAAATTTGTTTCTCCACTGGAAGCTTGCAAAGACAAAACATTAAAAATGGATAAACTTAATCACATAAAGATAATATTTCTCATTACCAAAGACTTAATACATACAAAAGTAAAATCTTAGTGAGAAAATATTTCCCATACATAGAACCAACCGAGATTGATGATGCTAATATATAAAGTATTCTTACAAATCAATAAAAAGAAAAAATGAGTCCCTACAAAGAAAAATATATGAGGAAGGTAAATTTGTAGCTTACAAAAGAAGAAATATAAGTAGCCAGGAAACATGAAAAACTATTCCACTTCAAATATCAAGGAACTGCAAATTAAAACAATATGATTTTTGACATAAGATACTGTCATGGATTGGGCTTAAGGAGGGCATGGCAACTCACTCCAGTATTCTTGCCTGGAGAATCCCATGGACAGAGGAGCCTCGTAGGCTTTGGTCCATAGCATCACAAAGAGTCAGACACAACTGAAGTGACTCAGCATGCATGCACAGTCATGGATTAACATGAAAAATAACTCCAGGTATAGGTGAGGGGGCAGGGTAATAAAGAACTCCCTTCACAAGTGGTACAGTCAATTTTAGAGGTCAGATTTGTTCTCTATATTTTATATCTATAGCTAAAACCTCAGTAACAGGAATTTTTCATTCAGCAACTCTATCGTTAGCAATTTTTATGAAAAATATGTATTGATGCATGTGTAACAATGCTCTCTGAAATGGTATAATAATGGAAAATTGAAATGACATAAAAATTCAAAGAAGCTAGCTCAAATCAAATGTCTTTTCCAAAGAGTTCCTTAAACTTATTTCCATTTCCTCACCATGTCCGAAGAACTGATGCTTCTGAACTGTGGTGTTGGAGAAGGCTCTTGAGAGTCCCTTGTACTACAAGGAGATCAAACCAGTCAATCCTAAAGGAAATCAGTCTTGAATATTCATTGGAAGGACTGATACTGAAGCTGAAACTGCAATACTTTGGCCAACTGATGCAAAGAGCTGACTCACTGGAAAAGACCCTGATGCAGGGAAAGATTGAAGGCAGGAGGAGAAGGGGGCGACAGAGGATGAGATGGTTGGATGGCATCACCGACTCAATGGACATGAGTTTGAGAAGGCTCCAGGAGTTGGTGATAGACAGGGAAGCCTGGTGTGCTGTAGTCCATGGGGTCACAAAGAGTCGGACACAACTGAACAACTAAACTGAACTCCATGCTCCATTTTGTCCCAAATCCATACCAACCTTTACTTAGTCCTTAAGTCTTAGTGAACTCAAAAAGTTGCCAGTGGCCTCTGTCACTAAATTTGAGGAACACTCTTTGGTCTTTAGCTCATCTGATACTTCAGCAGTATTCTACACACCAGGCCCTTTCTCTCCTGAAATTTTCTACTTCCCAAAGCAATTATGGCCACTGCTCTTTTCTTGCTACTTTACCTGTATTTTCTCATTAAACACTGGCATTTTTCAGACCTTTTCCTGTTCATTCTCAGTACAGGTGCTTCTCAAAGTAAGGCTTCTGGTCTAGCATTATCAGTATCATCAGGAAACTTGTCAGAAATACAAAGTCTTGGGCCCCACTCTAGACCTACTAAATCTGTGGGTTTACAGACCTAACAATCCGTGTGTTAGTGACTCCTCTCAGAGACTATGATGCACGTGAATGTTTGAGGCCCACTATAGTGCGTTGCTCTTTGCTGGCAAGAAGAGCCAGAACAGCACGTGATCTTATGCAAGGGCATGGGAGAAAGGATATACCTGATTCATTACTTTCCTCTGCAAGTATTGTGACCTTCAACTGATGACTTAACCTCTCTGTGCCTCAGTGTCTTCAACCATAAAATGGCCCAATAACTGTGCCCACCTCTTAAGCTTGTCGTCCGGATAAAATGAGCTAATTCATGTCAAGGCCCTGGGCTAGTCCTGGCACAGAGAAAGAGCCCAGTAAGTGGAAGCATCCGTGGTCATAAGCTGACATCTTTAGGCAGACCTCTTCTCTGAGCTCCTCACCTACAGTCTCTCTGTCTGCTTACCATCCCTACTTGAATGTTCCTCAGGCACAGGTCCCCAGATGAACTCCCAGTTTCTGTGCAAGCTGTTCACCTCTGGGGCTTCAGCCTCAGCCCTGGCTGCCTCTGTTTCTCAAGGCAGAAACTCCGGAGCCAGCTATGATCTCATCCTGTTTTACCCATCACAGCCAGCCAAATGCCAAGTCCAAAATCTCTGGAAGCCACCCAACACGTCTTCGTCTGTTCTTCTAACATTCCGATTAGAATTCACTGCAATTTCTGCATACGGCTGCTCCTGGCCAGCCTTCTACTCTGTTCATGTTCACTGATGCATTCTCCTCACAGGAGCTAAAGGGATTTTTCAAATACAACAATTACATCATGCTACCTCTCTGCTTAAAAGACTCTAGACACTACCATCATATCTGAAGAAAATCTAAATTCATCCTGGTGGCTGAGAGCCCTTCCAGCACCAGGCATCTGTCACGGTCTCCATCCTTACTTCATGCCCTCTCCCCCTCACTGATAAGGAACCTGGTTTTCCTTCAAGTTCTTAGATGCACAGAGGTTACCCCATTAGGGTCTTTTGGGGCTTCCCTGGTGGGTCAGTGGTAAAGAATCTGCCTGCAAAGCAGGAGACCTGGGCTGGATCCCTGGGTTGGGAAGATTCCTCTGGAGGAGGGCATGGGAATCCACTCCAGTACTCTTGCCTGGAGAATTCCATGGACAGAGGAGCCTGGCAGGGTACAGTCCACAGGGTCGCACAGGGTTGGATGCGAATGAGCAACTAAGCAACAGCAGGGTCTTTTCAACTGCCCGGGAAGCACACCTGGAACTCCTTGAGCTGGTTAGTTACTGTTCTTCTGGTTCCAGGAGAAATGCCAATCTCCTCCTGTGATGGTTAATTTTGAGTGGCCATTTGATTGGATCACCCCGATATTTGATCAAGCATGACACTGGGTGTCTGTGAGGATGTTTTTGGATGAGCTTGATATTCAAACTGATAGACTTATAGCAGACTGTATTTCCTAATGTGGGTGGGCTTCAGCCAGTCAGTTGAAAGGTCTGAATAGGACAAAAAGGCGGACCTCGCCTTGAGTCAAAGTAAATTCCTCTTGAGTGAATGCTTTTGAGATGGGACATCATTTTTATCCTGTCTTTGGACTGGAACTGAAACATCAGCTCTCCCTAGGTTTTGAGCCTGGGAGCCTTCAGACTGAAACTGTAAGCCATCAGCATTCCTGGGTCTTGAGCTTGTTAGTCTCCATAATCATGTACATTAATTCCTTATAAATAAATACCTACATATCCCATTAGCTCTATTTTCCTGGAGAACTCTAACACACTTCTTTAAGTAGTTTTCCATGATGCCCCAAGATGATTTTTGTTGGCCCTTTATACACATAGACATATATATACACAGGCTGAATGCCTTCTTTGTAACACCTAGCTCTGCTGAAGCTCTCTGTCCAGACCACAGAAAATATGCTCATTTTGTTCACAGTTCTATGACCAGTACTAATGCTGTGCTTGGCAGTTACTAGACTTACATTTGTGAAATAAAGACCGATGTAGAATAATCCATCCCATTTTAAAAAAGATACATTGTAACAGAATATTTGCTATCATGATAAATTGTGCAATATATATATAAAGCTACAGAAATATATAAACATTATAAAACTATGTTTATATAATATAGAAAAAATACTGCATATAAAGACAAGACTGCTTAGCTCTGGCTGGTTTTTCTGCCTCTCTGCTTCTAAGTTCTCTCACTTGAATATGCACTTACTTCTGTAATTAGCATATTTAATAACACTATTACTATGAAATTCTTCTGCATATCTAAAATACAATAAAAATAAAAAGCTGGATGATATCAGCAACATATGAAACAACACGCTTCTATTTTATATGTAAAGATCTCTATAAATCAATAAGTAAAAGACAGGGATGTTTTTACAAATGGGCAAAGAACATAAATAGATCTCTGTATATAGACTGTCTACATTCAGAAATGACATTAAGATTACTGATGACTTATGTGCAGCACCACTATTAACTAAGAAAGAACAACCATAAACAAAGGATCCATTTTCTTCTTGTTATTGGCCAGATGAACAAAGAATTTTAAAATCCAGTGGTGGCTTAATTCAATATAATTTGACTTAGTAATTCAATTTCTTGGCCTTTATTCCGACTAATAAATTAATGATAGAAGATGAAGATGCCTCTCATCAAACATTTAACAGTAGTGAAAAGTTACAGATATCTTAAAAAAAAAAGCCCTCTATTTGGGATTTAGGTCCATTATAGGCTCTCCATAAAATAGAACGTTATTCCTTCACTAAATATGATGCTTCAGAGCAATAGTCACCATCTGGAGAACAATTTGATCTATTTTAACTATAAAAAATAGTGTTCTGAGAACTCCACACACCATGATCTCAATTTTGGAGGAAAATATATACATGGGAGAAAAAATGAAGCAAATAGAATGAGTTAGTAGCAGGATTCATCCTGCGTGGTGGAACTGCTAATTCATTTTGCTTCTTTAAACCTTTCTCAGTCATTCTGTAGAAAATAACTTTCTTTGCTCAACCAAGAGGAAACTATACTTTGGTGAAAGAATAACAACAGCAAAAAAGATAGGTCAGAAATGTTGAAAGTCGGGGGGGAGTCAACTGTATTAGGAGCCTGTGTCTAAAGCAAGAACCAGGGGTGACTGATACAACAGGTGTGAGGGGAGCATGCCTACAGATGAAGGGGAGACGCCCATGAGTTATTTCAGCAGGATCAAGAGAATGTAACAAACAGTAGGTCGTGTCTATAGAAGGATGTCTCTTTCTTTTTTTCTTTTTTTGAATGAACAGGAATTAAGACCTAAACTACAGAATGTAGGGTGATCTTTTGGAGAAAGTCAAGAGGCATGTAAGCACCTTGGGAACTGTCCAAGGACACATCAGAATCTATCACTAGTGTTCATGCACACCAAAGCAGGGGCTATATATTAATTGTTTCTGTTTTCTTTATGCCAAGCACTCAGCTTAGAAACTGACTGTGAGAGGAATAAATGAGGCAGATGGCAGAACTCCTGACTTGAAAACAATTTAAAATCGACTATTTAAACATTACCATGCACAAACCAATGATAAATATATTAAAAAGAAAAGTCAATCTAGTCGACTCATAGAAACTCCTTTGCATAAAACCACAGACCTTTTAAATTCAATCCAGCTCTTTAAAACAAAACCAAAAATGTAGTCTCAAGGGCTGACATAGTCTGAAACACTGAATACTACTTATCTTTTTTTTTTTTATAGCACATTAGATTTACGCAATGCGTTCTACTTGGCCATTCATGAGTAAGGCCAGTTTGACATGGTTTCTTTCTGTGGCATAGTTTAATTATTGCACTTTTGCTTTGACATTTACCCTTGCTCCCGTCCCTAAAGACTAATGACTACTTGCCCTTACATCCACCTCCATGCTGAAGCCAATCGATAGCAACAGAAAACACACAGAAGTAAGGTAACAGGTAGAAAAGCAAGCTGTTCATGTGTGGATTTTTACACCTCCACTCGTGTCAGTCTCCACATGCACTGCTGCCCATATTTCAACCATTAATTCTGCCTAAACATAAAGCTTAACTGGGGCAGGGCTTAAATACTGGATGGGCCACAAAGTTCGTCCTGGTTTTTCAGCAAGATGTTATGGAAAAATCCAAAATTCTTTCTCCCACATACGCCATTCCTCTCTCACACACACATCTTTTCTCTCTTTCACTTTCACTCCATTCAGTCTTCCTTTCTCTCCCTCCTCCACACACTCGTTTCCCTCTCACTCACTCTTCTTTCCTATCTCAGTTTTACTTTCTCCTCCCCTCCCACTTTTAATCTCTTTCCTCACGTGTTCACTTTCTCTCTCACACACGCTCGTTTCCTTTCCCCTCCACACACTTTCTTTCTTTCTGTCACACACGTTTACTCTCTCCCACAGTTTTACTTTTACTCTTCTGCACACTAAAAATTTCTCTCCTCCATAAGCTGTTTTCCCTCTCTAACCCACAGAATTTCAAGCAGAGTGTCATGGCCAGATCAGAGTGTTACAAGGCCAGCCGGCAGCCAGGACTGGGTTGAGACCTCAGGCGGGAAGGCAGCTGCAGTATCCCTGGGGGCGGGGGCCTGGACCCTTTCCACTAAAGCAGCAGAGGTGAGCTGGAGAGGAAAGCCAGGAATACAGAGACAGTTCAGGCGGAATCGATGGGCTTGAGGGTCTATTTGGATGGAAGGTGAGTGGAATGCAGAATCTAGGGTGATGTCAAGGTTTCTGGCTGGGCCAGCAGAGTAGAAAGTAACATCAAGAACCACGGGAAATGAAGGAAGGGGCAGCCCAGGGTGCTCCTTGATCTTGGAGCCACTTTACCTAAGATAAGAAAAAACATGGCATTTTCAGACAGAGAAAGCTCTTGCATGAAGAGAAAAGGATTCATAATTACATAAGGCAATCCTTGAGTTTTATTTGTTCAACTTTGAACAATATTCCCTCTTGACTACTGTTCAGAAGCACAGTGAAAACACCCTTTCTCTGCAGAATTTATGCTCTGTGCATTAACAGATTTTTAAAAAAGCTATCACATGATGGTAAATTTTGTCATCCACAAATTAAATGCTGCCTGTATCACTCCTTTGTACAATATTATTGATGTAATTTTCTGCCTAAAAGGCTTGCAAACTCCATGCGGGCAGGGACGCTGATCTCACTGCTCACCTGCTGGGTACCATCTGCCTATTAGTGGGTAAGACACATTGAACAGTTGCTCAGAAAATAGATCTGGAAAAAAAATGAATATTTGAAATTGTTTTTCATGTTGTCACTCATTATAATTATTATATGAAGATGGAAGACTGAAGTGAAATTATGGAAGCACTCACATTTGTGACAAGAACTGTGGTTCCATAAATCCAAGGCAATGATGGGAATCATCCCGCACGGCTGAAAGTGGTAAATGTGCAGCCTCCGCTGGATGTTCACTGGGCTTAAACTGGTTGAACGTGCACTCAGTTGTCAATGACATGAACATAAAGCCATGTTCAACGTGAGACTAATACCTTCACTTTTTTCAGTGTAAGATAGAGAGCACTGAAGATTTTATGCTAAAAGGTGAGGGTAGTTGGTGGATTGTTATTATTTTTAGATTTCTTGTAATAGGCTCCATTATTTCCTAACAACAACAAAAGCAATGTCAGCTCGTTCTAACAGTGGGCATTCAATTTTCAAGTCACAGTCTTAGACACGTATTGTGTTCTGGAGTGGGGGTTGCCTGTCCCAATCACGTCACCTGACATTTCATCTGCAGAGGGAGGGAAGTATGTCAGCAGATGAGACTGAGGGTGCTGAGTGACACACACACTCTGAAGTGTGACTTTCAGAAGAACCCAGGGTACTAATACTGGAGCAAGTGGGGAGAGATGTAAACCAAATGGGTACAGGACACACTGGACCTGGAAGGGAGGATTTAATGCTCAGGGATGAACTTGAGACACATCATCCAGCATTATTATACGAAACGGATTAACTCAAAGTATGTATGTTACTGTCCCAGGCTCTGAGGATAACATCCATAGAAACACAGATTAAAAACCCTGCTCCTCTCAGAGCTGACACTCGAGAGTAGTCAGATACAGATAGAGAATTTAAAAAGCTTAAGTAAACATGAAAAGATGCTCAATATCTCTAGAGAACTTCAAGTTAAAACTAAAATGAGGCACCACTTCACAGTGATCTGAATGGCCATTATTAAAAAGTCTACAGATACCAAATGCTGGAGAAGGTGTGGAGAAAAGGAAGCCCTCCTACACTGTTGGTAGGATTGTAAACTGCTACAGCCACTATGGAGAGCAGTATGGAATTTCCTTTAACAGCTAAAAGAGAGCTGCCAAGTGATCCAGTGATCATACTTTGGGCAATATCCAGGCAAATATATAATTCAAAGAAATGCATGCTCCCCTATGTTTATACGATAGCAGCACTATTCACAGAGCCAAGACATGGAGACAACCTAAATGTCCATCAACAGAAGAAGGGATGAAGAAAATCCGGTACCTATGCACAATGGAACACTACTCAGCCATAAAAGCGAAATGATGTCATCTGCAGCAACACAGATGGACCTAGAGATTATCGTACTAAGTCAGTCAGAAAGAAACAAATACCATATGATTTCACATACAAAAGAGAGTCTATGTTTGGGATTAGCAAACACAGAAGTTTGGGATTAGCAGATGAAAATTATTATATTGTAGAATGTATAAACAACAAGGCCTTACTCTACAGCACAGGAAACTATATTCAACATCCTGTGACAAACCATAGTGAAAAAGAATATGAAAAAATGTATATCTGTATAACTGAATCGCTTTGTAGCAGAGAAGAAATTAACACACCTCATAAATCAATTATACTTCAACAAAATAAATTAAAAACAAAAAGATAGAGAATGATAACAGAGTGTGATACCACATAAAAATAAAACAAAGGTCAGGGCTGGGGGCAACTTTAAATAGGGTCATCAGGATGCTGGGATAGGTCATGCTGCTGTTCAAAGCCCCCTACTTCCTCCCCTCCAAGGTGATTCTACATTCAGCCCCCGCCGTGACTTGTCCTCCCTCTCCTGCCCCAGACAGGGGGCTTGTCATGGGACCTGCTTTGGTCAACGGAATATGAGCAGACATGACACACACCACAGTCAACAGGAAGTTTTAAATGCATGTATGTGTTCTGAAGGAGATCAACCCTGGGATTTCTTTGGAAGGAATGATGCTAAAGCTGAAACTTCAGTACTTTGGCCACCTCATGTGAAGAGTTGACTCATTGGAAAAGACTCTGATGCTGGGAGGGATTGGGGGCAGGAGGAGAAGGGGACGAGGATGAGATGGCTGGATGGCATCACGGACTCGATGGACGTGAGTCTGAGTGAACTCCGAGAGATGGTGATGGACAGGGAGGCCTGGCGTGCTGCGATTCATGGGGTCGCAAAGAGTCGGACACGACTGAGCGACTGAACTGAACTGAACTGATGTGTTTAGCTCAGTGTCTTACTTCTGCCTTCTGCCATGAAAACTCAATGTCCCAGGTGAAGGCTGGCCCTACCCCTTGGGATCTGGTATGAAAAAACACGTGTAGCAGGGCCACAGCCTGCAGTGGGCCTGTGTCTATGGGACGTGTGAGCAAGGAAAAAGAACATCTGTTGTATAAGCTAACGATAATTCTGTTTTTGTTACCACAATAAGACTAATTATTATAAAATGATTTTTCTGAGAGGGTGCTCGTTTAGCAAAGATCAAAAGAAGAGAAGATCATACAAATGAGGCTCACAGAAGCGATGTAACTTCTCAAGTCACATGTCTATTAAGAAGTAAGGACTGTACCAGAAACTCCTCCATCTGGTTTGCTCACATTGTCCTCTCGGGCAGGGACCTGCCTAGCTCAGATCACAAAAGTCACATCACCACAAAATTTCTCCATCCCAGTTGGTTGAATACCTCTCTCTCTAAGGGGGCCTTAAAGTTATAAAATCACTGCAGATGGTGACTGCAGCCATGAAATTAAAAGACGCTTACTCCTTGGAAGAAAAGTTATGACCAACCTAGATAGCATATTCAAAAGCAGAGACATTACTTTGCCGACTAAGGTCCGTCTAATCAAGGCTATGGTTTTTCCTGTGGTCATGTATGGATGTGAGAGTTGGACTATGAAGAAGGCTCAGCACTGAACAATTGATGCTTTTGAACTGTGGTGTTGGAGAAGACTCTTGAGAGTCCTTTGGACTGCAAGGAGATCCAACCAGTCCATTCTGAAGGAGATCAACCCTGGGATTTCTTTGGAAGGAATGATGCTAAAGCTGAAACTCCAGTACTTTGGCCACCTCATAATAAGAGTTGACTCATTGGAAAAGATTCTGATGCTGGAAGGGACTGGGGGCAGGAGGAGAAGGGGACGACCGAGGATGAGATGGCTGGATGGCACCACGGACTCGATGAACGTGAGTCTGAGTGAAGTCCAGGAGATGGTGATCAACAGGGAAGCCTGGTGCGCTGCTTTTCATGGGGTCACAAAGAGTCGGACACGACTGAGCGACTGAACTGAACTGAACTTAAAGTTACAAGCCCCCAACCGTCAAACCAGCAGCCCCGAGTGATGTGAGGCAAACTGTTCTCTCCTGCAGGTGCATGCAAGTATGACTGAATCTGCAGCTGAATCCTTCCATCTCCTCCTCCTCATCTCACCCAAATCTTGCAATAAGCCTGTGAGACAAGGCAGGATAGTCATGATCACCACCCCTCATTTACAGATGGGAAGGCTAAGGCTAGGACCTAAGCGATGTCCTAAAAATCATGCAGGAAGTGGATGCTGGGGAGCCAAATCCTGCTGTTTTGAATTCATGAATATCATTACATTGCTAGAATGTTTACACACTCGATTATTCAAGCTTTATTACAATCCTATGAGTTGGTTTGTTATTTCTATGATCCAGAGGAGGAAACTGAACTCAGAGACATGAAGTAACTCTCAGAAGATCTAATGGCTTAGAAGAGCTAGATTAGAACCAAAGATTCTTCTCACCCTAGAAGCTGTGTGCAGCATGGCGCTCTGCTCTCCATGTATTTTTTTTGAAGATACAGAACTCGGGCAGTTGGCGACCAAACACCCTGCACACCGGGGTTAGTCTGAAGAAGTTTAGTGAGCATCACTGCTTAATCAATTCCTCCCTAACTTTATGGCAGGAAAGGCAGAAGCTGATATGCAGGGAAAAGCTAGACTCTGTGTGTGGGGAAACCACATGGCATTGTCTCCATTCAGATAGGGCTACCGCCCACCTGGTTCTGAAACCACCATGAGCCCCAGGAGAAGGAATGAGTCCCTCTTCTTCGGTTCTGAAACCACCATGAGCCCCAGGAGAAGGAATGAGTCCCTCTTCTTCGCTCTTCTGCTCTGCTTCACACATTTCCTAACTGGGAACTACTAGCATCTTGTGAACACAAAAGGCAACCCAGTGTGTCACAGACTGGGAAGGTGTCCTTAGAAGTTCAGCTCTTCCATGGAAAAGCTATGTGGCCTCGAGCGTCTCCAAAGGCTTGTTTCAAGTGTTCATTCCAGAACACATTCCTTGATTCACTCAGTCAATCCCAAAAGGGATTTAACCTCTATAAAGCTTTGCAAAATTCTGCCCTTTGAGGTGGGGTTAATTTTAAGGTCAAATTGCCTATTTTGTGATATACACAGGGATTCCAAACTATGTAAGTTCTCTGGGAATCTGAAATCCACCCTGGATTCTGTGCTTGCCAGCTTTCTTTTTGTTACCTAGAGGCCACACATACAGGGAAGTAAAGGTGGTTGCCCGAAGCTCTGTTTGGGGCACAAGTGATACGTATTTAAAGCACTTGTGAAAGTACCTGGCGCTTACTACGTGAATAACAAACCTGCATTTCCTTTCCCCATGCCATCCTTTTTAAAAAAATAAATTCATTCAATATATTTCCAAAGTATTCTGATTTTCTGCTTCATAATGTCTTATTAAGAGAGGGGTAGTATCGATCAGGAAGAGGATGGAATGATTCCTAAAGGCTTGGAGGGCTTGGCCGACATTACAATCCCTTCCATGTGGGCTCCTTTGAACCCTGACTTAAAGAAACTGGGTTTTGAGAAGAGAGAATGACTTGGTCTCCAAACATCCGTGCCAATTCTATTCTAAATGCAAATAAATGTCAAAGCTGAAATAACCATAGTGCAATTGTACTTAGCCTGTTTACTGAAATATCAGTCATGGCTTTGCACAGCAATTCCATTTTTAAAGTTCATTGTGCTAGAAAAATGTTGCAACTCCTTAATTCTTACTTTCTCATCCAAGCCGGGTAGGAGGTGAGAAGTTTTTGAACTGTATGAAAATCCACATGAGACATTTGAGCCGCATCGTGGGCTCTCTTTCAGCATCCTGCGCACTCTCTCCCTCCCTGGACTGAGAGAACGCTTCCACCCCCAAGGCGTGCCCTCATTCCGGTATCGAACATGAAAGGAGCACCTGTGGAAGCAGACAGGGCAGGGAGTGGTGGCTTCGCACCAGGGATGCTGAGCACCTATGCTGCTGTCTCTGGAGATCAGGGCTCACCTGGAGCTAGGGGTTTAGCCCAGTCCCCTTACCTTGCAATGTTGGCCCTTATGCCTTATAATGGATGCTGGTGTCAACAACCAGCGTTCAGGAAGCTATTTTTTACAGACTGCCCCACTGGGCTCTCTCAGTCTCTGGCTTCTGGTTGGGTTCAGTTCATAGGAAGTGTGGGTGAGACAGAAGAACACGAGGATGGAAAAGTTAGGGCAGGCACTCTCTCCCTGCTTCTTCAGGTTTGGTCAGTGGCTGTCTCATTCTACAGAAGAGTTTCTCTATCTCAGTTCTAGTGGCAGTTGGAGCTGAGTAGTCCTTGCCGTGGGGGCTTGTCTTGTGCATTGCTGGGTATCTCACACTGGCCTCTGTTCCCTGGATGACAATAGCACCTTCCCCAAGTGGTGACTAAAATGTGACCAAAAATGTCTCTAGACAGTGCTAATGTTCTCCAGGGGACAGAATTGTCCCCAGTTGAGAATCACCACCTTCATCTTTGTAAACAGCCCCTTCCTCTACCTTCCTTTGGTTGCCCACTCCGTGTACCATCTGCCTGTAGCTGGGACCCTGAGACGTGTACATGTACATATCAATATGCATGGATCTCAATCTAGATTCTCATGAGCAACTGAGGATCTGTTATGTCCCTCTGTAGACTGAGCTTCTGGGGGCAGGAACCAGGGCCTATACTTAGGACACCCCCCACCTTACAGTGTTTCTAGTGTCTAACAGGAATCCCAGGGGCTTCACCAAAAGTTTCTTTCCTGGCTTCCTTCTCTGTGCAAGAAGAGTGTCCCAGGCACTCTCCAGCCTCTTTTCATAATGACCCTTCGAGACTGTGGGCAACTTCCTCCTAGGGACCAAAAGGTCTAGGAGGCTTCTGTGTTGGCCCCGGCACCCTGTGGTTAACCTGTGGCTGGTGGCAAACTCTGCTGGTCCCCAGGATGCAGCAATTGCCTTGAAATGAGGTATGCTATTGCCTTTGTTTAAGGATGGTAACAAATGCTTTTTCTTTCTCAGAAATATAACCTTCGCGCCAAACTGCTCTTGAGTCAGTAAATGCGTGGGCTGGTTTCCTTAGAGTTCCAAGAGGAGGTACCTGCCTTCCCCTGCAAACTCAAGTGGAAAATCACAGGCTGCAGTGACTGCCTACGTTCTTAAGTTCTCATAAAGGGCCAAGGCTGAGAGCTGGAGGCCGGGCTGGGGCTCCAGCCAACAGAAGGAAGTCTGATTTACTCCTGGATGGTTATTAAGGAGTATTTAATATCTATAAGGAGGTTCTCTGGCCACCATCAGTGTTCCATGCATGCCACAGGGACATCTGAAGACAAAAAAACTGGCACAAATGGTCCCACAGGTGTGCACCTGTGAAGCCAGGTGTAAAACTCGCTGAGAGTATATTTAGATTCTTGGGTCGCTTCTCTAGCTCTGGAACTGTATGTACTTTGGCTTGTTTCTCGCCAGGACTTGTTTCTTACGGACTTAGAACGCTGGACTCCACACCTCATCATGCTGCCTGCCTTTGCCAAGCGAGATGTGCCTCGGAGGCAGGGAGGTCAGGAGAGCTCTGCTCCTTAAGCCCAACACGCACGGACCTCCAGCTCATCATGACATGTGCTCCATGCCTGCTTCCCTACTTACCACACCAGATTTCTGTTGTCATTGCAATCTCATTGACTGTGATGCTAGTCACATCAACTGACCGTGGTTCCCTCAGTGTCCTCTCAGCGGTTTGAATCCTAGGCCTGCATCTTTATCCTACAGCTGATAGAGGTAGTCACAATTCTATCCTCATCTGACTGACTGCAGGCTTGAAATCAGGCAACCCTGCTCTAAAATATCAACTCAGAACAAATCACACCACCTCTATGGGTGTTCAGTTGCTTCTTCATCTGTAAAATGAGGTAGAACATTTTTATCCATTCCCAAGATACATTTTGAGTTATAATTTGCATGTAGGAAAATCTACAAATCTTAAGTGACTAGTTTGATGAATTTCTATGTATTACATATCCATATAACTGCCATTCAAATGGATACATGGAACATTTAGTCCCATCATTCTGGAAGGACCCTCATTCCCCATCTCAGGTAATACTACACCCCCATAGGTAAGCACTATTCTGCCTTTTATCCACATTAGAGTAGTTCTGAACATCATATAAATGGAATCATATAGTATGTACCCTTCTGTTTAGCTTGGTTTGTTCAACATAAAGGTTTTGAGATTAACCCACATTATCAAATGTGCCAATAGCTTGTCCCTTTCTACTGCTAAGGAATATTCTACTGTATGGATATAGTAGATCACAATTCGTTGATCCACTCTCCTGTTGACCATTTGGGTTGTTTGCAGTTTGGGGCTATTATGAACATGAAAGTGAAAGTCACTCAGTCGTGTCCAGCTCTTTGTGACCCCATGGACTATACAGTCCATGGAATTCTCTAGACCAGAATACTGGAGTGGATAGCCTTTCCCTTCTCCAAGGGATCTTTCCAAGCCAGGGATAAAACCCAGGTCTCCCACATTGCGGGTGGATTCTTTACCAGCTGAGCCACAAGGGAAGCCCAAGAATATTGGAAGGGGTAGCCTACCCCTTCTCCAGGGGATCTTCCTGACCCAGGAATTGAACTGGGGTCTCCTGCATTGCAGGCGGATTATTTACCAACTGAGCTTTACATAAGAAAGTTTATATATACATGCACTCATTTCTCATGAGTCTAATTCCAAGGTCCAGATTCTAAGATTGAAGCGTCAACTTCATCCAAAATCCGAGTTCCCATCAGCATATGTGGATGCCCCACAGGCACCTGGGATCAGCACGCTGAACCCGTGTTCACCTCCCTGAGCTGGCAGGAGGACCCTGCCAGCCTCAGTGCCACATATCCTCCTGCAACACTACAGATCAGCTGCCCCAACCTTCTTCTAAGTGCTTTGAACATGCCTGGTTCTATCTCCCTTCCTGGCCTCTAAACTAAACTAAATCCAGATGACTATCTCATCTTTCTATGGAAACATATTCTAGAAATATTAAAGGCCTAAAGAAAAAAATCATAAAAATGCTACAAAATCTAGAGAATATGTTCATATTATGGCCTTAGTTTCCAGAAAGGCCTTAGTTTCCAGAAATTATAATAATGCTAAAGATAAAACTGAAATAATGCTTAAAAACTTTTCTATAGAAAGAATCCAAAGAATATATGTTAAAAACTAAATAAATTTGAAAGGCATATTAGTAATATGTTATCCTTAATATGCAAGTAGCTGCTACAAAATAGAAAGAAATGTATAAAACCCCAATGGAAAAAAATGCATAAAAAGAGGCAATTGGTAAAAATAAGGTCCAAAATACATGGAAAAGTTGCTTTAACATGAATCAGTTTCATATTCAGGCAACTGATGGTTTGGGGAAATTTCACCTATCACATATTCCTGATGGAATTATAAATCAATGTCTTTTTTCCAAGAAGTTACTCCTATGAAGAGTAAAGACCATTTAAATGTAGTCAAGTAATTCAATTTCTGGGACTATATTCTAAGGAAATGGTTAGATACATGCACAAAGACATGTACAGCCTGTTAATAACAGAAGCACCTGTAAGAGTTAGAAGCGACCTAAATGTCCAGGGATAGGGGAATAGTTACGTGAATCACGGTACATAAATATAATGAAACAATATGTAGATCTTAAAATGACTGAGTAAATAAATCTTATGGATAGATGTTCACACCAAAGCAGGTTTCAAAAAGTAACTGAGTATATGACTCCATTATTGTACATGTGGGTATGTTTGTATACACACACATTGACCCACAGCAAGTGTTTGGGAGGTATTTTATTCAGGGTAGGTAATACCTGTAACCTCAGAGACTGAACACAGAAACTCTTTTATTCATTTTTTTTTCTCCTATCACAGTCAAATATGGGTCTGCAAGGAGGCCCTGCTTCACTTGGTCGCTGAAGAGCCCTCGCTCCTTCTATCAGTGGCTCCACTGTTCCCCAGAGTCTGAAATCCCCCACCGGGTCTTCTGCATCTAGCCATCAGAAGAAAAGACAGTGGGCGTGAACCATTGTAAGGGCCAGGTCTCAGGGTGGCATAGCTCATTTCCACCCCTACATGCTGCTGGCTGCAATGCAACCACATGGCCAGTGGGAAGCAGAGGGGTGCAGCCTGGCCTGTGCCCAACAGCCAGTGTCTTTCTCATGTAAGAAAATGGAACCAGCAAAATTCCAAAGTGGTTAGGTCTGGCTAGAAGCATTTGGAGTCAACTTTGCTTTTTCCTTTCACTTTTCTGGACTGTCTGGATTTCTCCCAACAGATAGGTATTACTTTTAAAATAAGGGAGGAAAAGCCCAATCCATCTATTTCCATTTTGATGGTCACAGAGGAATTAGGAACATCCCTCCAATATGGATCAAGCTACAACTGGTGCCCTGGGTCCCCTGTGTCAGAACCAGGTGTGACGGATATCTGGACTGTCCCAAGGCTGCCCCTCACACCCCCAAGAGACACAGACACCAGCCTCTGAAGCAGCTCAGAGCCCACCTGCCTGGTGCTCTTTCCATGCTTAGGAGACCTCAGGCTGAGAAGCAAACCCCCTGCAGCTTTCTGACAGCGTTTGTATTGTCAGTCTATATGCTCAACTCCATCCCATCACTCAGAGGAGCGTATGCGCTACACCACCATTTGTCACTGTCAGCCTGGGGAGCAATTACATTCCAGCCAGGAACCAAGAGACACACGTGAGACGACAGGCAGACACAGTGTCTCTGGTATACTGCCATCCCCCTCATACCCAGCTGTGACTGAGCCTCTGGGCACAGATGCAGCCTGGAGCCTGGTGGGAAAAGCACATCCATTTGTGGACCCTAAGGGTGCCTCTCTTACCCTCTCTCAACACTTGCTCTTTTAAGGGAGAATGAAGGAATATGGGGAAAAGCGTTCCTCCTACATCAAACTCTTCAGATAAAACGCCCTTGCAGAATGAGACGGACATGCAACCCTGTGGCTCATCTGGCCAATCAGCCTGCTAGTCTAAAGGCCTCCTGGATCAGGGGAATGAGCGCAGGTTGGTCTGGGTACCGAGGCAGACCTGTGGTTGAAATGCTACAACCCTGCTTAACAACTGTGCCATCCGGGTTGAGTCCTGTAAACTTCCTGCCTATAAAATGGCAATAGCACTTGCCCTTTTTCACCTTTTATTTATGCATTTTCTTCTGCTCCAAACACCCTCCTATACCCACCTTTTGGTACCCAGGACAGGTTTTATGGAAGACAATCTTTCCATGGACCAGGGAAGGGGTAGGGTTTTGGAATGATTCAAGCCCATTTACATTTGTTGTTCACTTTTTTTCTATTATTATTACACCAGCTCTACTTCAGGTCATCAGGCGTTAGATCCTGGAGGTTGGGGACTTACAACCAGCTCTCTACCACATTCACTCTCCCCTTCTAAACGATACAGCTATGGCTGGGAAGTAGCTATTCCACTAAAGAATACATTTTCTACCCTCTTTTTTGGCTAAGAGTGGCCTCAAGACCTTTTTATTTTTTTAATAGACTTTATTTTTCAAACTGGTTTTAGGTTCATAGCAAAATTGAGCAGCAGGTATAAAACCTCAAGGCAAGTTTTCACCGATGAAAAGAGAGTGGGAGTGACAGGCAGGACCTGGCTCTGCCCTCAAGCCCCGCACGTGCACACCTCCACGCTCTTCCCGCCAGGACGCTTGTTGGCTGGAGATGACCAGGATGACCTAAGAAGCCTGGTCAGGGATTCTGTCCACCTGGGTCCCTAAGTGACTGAGCAGAGAACCATTTGTCCTGTCTACCTGCCTAGAGAGCAAAAAGTAAACTTCACCAGTTGCAAAGTGGTATCATGGATTGGATCCTGGAACAGAAAAAGCATTCATAGAAAAACCTGGTGAAATCATATAAAATCTGGTGTTTTGTTAATAGTACTACTAATGTTAATGTTAATGTTTTAGTTCTGACAAACGTAGCATGAGAATTCGAGATGTAAGCATTAGGGGAACCTGGGTGGAGAGACGGTGAGAACTGTCTATACCATTTTTTTTTTTTTGCAATTTTTCTATAAATCTAAAATATTTCAAAATTAAAATTATATTAAAATAATTTTAAAACCTTCATATGTGTGGAGCCATTCTATTTTAGGAACTTTAAGTTAGTGCAGTCTAGCCTATCCTACCTGAGGCACACCTCTTCATCTATACTGTTTTAAATCACACTGTCAGATTCGGATTTGGCATTTTCTCCACTACGAAGATTTCTGCGATTCCCAGGGGGTGAGGTGCCCCTATTGTACACTTTCTTCTTCTGTCATTCTCAAGAGAAACAGCTAACAGATCTGCCCAGTTCTCAAACACGCAGGAAGCCTTCTCTGAGTTGGAAGTCCTGTCTCCTTTACAGCTATAATATTCCTCATGCTGCTCTGAGATATTTGTCCAACGAGTTAATGTCAACCTCTCCTATTTGTTGTGAACATTTACTATGCCAACCGGAGCGAACCTGCTTCATTAACTCTGAAGTACTGCACAGATGTAGGGATGATTAATCTGTTGCAAAGTATTTATTGAACACCAGGCCTGCTTTACAGTTGTGATGTATTTTTCTGGTGGCCTACAGTGTCTGCGTTGATACATGGTACTTGGGCTCATTAGTGTGGTTGTCTTAATTAGTACTGATGCAACAAAATGGCTTAAATAGTCAATTCCATGCTTTCCATCGAACACCCAATGACATTCCAGGAAGGAGCTTCCATTTACTGAGTGCCTACTGGGTGCCGAGCAAGCGTGAGATGGGGGCTTTCATTCCTATTGTTTCATTGAAGCCCAGCAGAACCCTCTGAGGTTGGTGTTATTATCCTCCACTTTACAGGTGAGAAAACTGAGGAGCAGAGAGGAAAAGAGATGTGTTCACAACAGCTCACTTTCTAAGTGGGGCTTGGTCTGCAAACTCCACCTATAACTCGTTTCTTTTCAAAACAGCATCTTGACATGTGATTGATTGCCAGTCTCCACTAAGAACTGTCATAAAAAGAAATCCAATTTTTTCCATGCTCCTCTGGGTTCAACCTCAAATAAAAGCTGAATGCCAGAACTCAAACAAATTGCTGTAAACTGAAGTCCAGGTGTTGAACTGGGGCTTGGAGTCAAAGGTGCTCCACCCAACCCACAGAGAACTGTCTGAGCTGTCAAACTTATGGGCCTTGAGAGGTCCTGGAGTCCCCTGGGAATAAGAATACTATTTCAGCATTACTGTGCTAAGCACTTTACACAAAGGATTATCCAACCTTTACAACAACCTTAGGACATAACTGTATTATTATTGCAACTTCAAAGATAAAGGAACTAAGCCTGATTGATATATATATATGGTAACAATTACTGTGAATAAATAATTCACCATGAAATCAGATGTTCAGTGTCTCCTTTCCCAGTAATCTGCAAGGCACTTGAGGGCAGGGACAGCCTCTGCCTTGTTCATCTTTGGTCTAAAGTGTTTATCAAAGTCATGTATATAACAGGGGTTCAGTAAATAGTTGAATAAAATGAAAAGATCAAAGTCACAGGAAAACTACAAAATGACAGCATCTTTAAGACCTCATGATTTATGTGACCTTGTGATTATCAGTCAGATGTCTAAGCTTGCACCCTACCCACCAACCCATTTCTACCTGCCCTTCTCCAATGACCACCACCCCCAGAGCCCCCAGGGAGAAAGATCTCCATGATGCCAAATGCGGATGAGTTCTCTGCAGGCCTCCCATCATTTAGCCCCAAGTGAGCAAGGCTTGTATGTAAAGTCCCATCTGAAGACACATGATTCAGAAGCCATGACCCACAGCCCTTCCTAATCCTTTACTCTTCTTTTTATTTGGGGCAGGGGGAGGTGCATTTGATGGGCTATACCAAGGCTTCCTTCGTTTGCTTTTTAATTTTTTTAAATTTTATTTTATATTGGAATACAGTTGATTAACAATGATGTGTCAGTTACAAGTGTACAGCAAAGCGATTCAGCCACACCCATACAAGTATCCATCCTTTTTCAAAATCTTTTCCCATTTAGGTTATTACAGAACCTTTCTTAACTCCTACTATCAGGTGTCTGGGCAGGCAGGGCCCAAGATGACCAGTTCAACAGAAAATTCAGACCCTGGATCCCAGTTTAGGCTCATGTGGGACCCAGGCAATCTGCCCACTATGAGTTTTTTACAAATGGCGCACCATCAACCTGGGGAGCTGTTTTGTGCTGGGAAGGAAGGACACTACCCTTTACTGCAGGGCTGCCTCAAGGCCCCCAAACAGTACACAAAGCCTGACAGGTAGAGCACACAGTTAACCCCCACCTCGGCTCAGAGTCTTTATATGATGCATGCGCTGCACTGCTGGGCACAGAAGCCTGGCTTTACTGAATGCCTCACATGTGCTGGGTCCTCTGCTCAAGACTTTAGAACCTTATTAGAAGTCCCTATTAGCAAGCCTTACTATTCCTTCGTAATATTTATAATAATTGCCATTAATTCATTTTTGCACATGTCCATGATTATCTGCCTAATAGCTGACTAGCTCACTAAGCTCTGAATTGCATGAAAGTGTCTTGTTCAGAACTCTATGTCCAGCACCCATAGAGCATACACCCCTCTCCAAAAAATGTAACAGTTGTATAAAAACAGTATGCTGTAGTTGGTGCTGTCAGTTCAAAAATGACCACCTTCCCTCTGTCAGAGCCTCTGGCCAAGTGATTTTCCAGTTCTTTTCACTGAAGGAAAGGCATGGCCTTTGGGCCTGACCATGTGACTTCCTTTGGCTGATAGGGTGAAGCAGAAGTAATGGTGTCAGTTTGGATACTAGGCCTCAGAGGTCTTGTCTATTCCCACCCACCTTCAATACCTCTGCCTTCACTATGAGCATCAAGCCTTGACGAGCTCACAAGTCCCAAGAGAAGAAAGGGAGACTTGAGCACAGATGCAGATCAATAGAACTGCACCAAAACCAGAACCAGCCACTGAGAGCAGCTGACCCTCCAATCAACCTGGGGATGTGTCAACAAGCTCAGCTGGGATCCTGCGACAGGCATAAACCTGAACTACATAGATACCGCTATACAGTGCTGGTATTTTGTGCTTGATTTCTTACACAGTGAGAGTTGACTACTGCAAATTCATAAGCCCATGTTGCAGAAGAAGAAACTGAGGATCAGCAAGACTGAGTGATTTACAAGATTAATTAACATCCCAGGGTAAAGGCGGAAGTATTTAAGTTCAGAGCTACGTTTCTCTAACATGCTGTGTTCTCGCTACCCCTACCCCGTGTGGTCTTCCTTCATCCCTTGGAAGGATCATTTACACCTGACAGGACGCCCAGGGTGTGTCATCATTGTCTGGGGCATTTCTCCCATCAGTACCTCCAGAAAGTAGTACAGAGGTGACCCTTCAGCAGATGCTATGCTGAGTCAGGATATTACATCTGGAAACTCTGCTTGTCCTTGCTGAATAACTCCCTTTGGCTCTGGAGCTCTCTCAGCATGGACAGATATTCCTCACTTTAATGTGTAAATGCCATTCCAAATAAGCAACCAAATCCAGCAGGTAGGGGAGCTCCAGGTGATTAATGCATCTCTCAGGTGGTGAAAAACACTTAATCTCCAGCAGCAAGTTTCTGATTCCACCAAACCCAGCTCTAATCGCCCACAAATGCACTGCCTGATGGGCCTTAATTGCTTAATTACCAAGGTGAGAGGTTCATAATTAATAACTCATTTACTCCTACATTTAGATGTTTCCAGGAAGTGTCACCAAATTTTTTTCAAGGAAATTCATATTATTTGTCACCTTACTCTGATCTCCTACTACCTGAGTTGGTCCCCTATCTCCATGGTTCCCAAACTTTTCTGTTCACAGCTCACTTGGACAGACAAAGGAAAAGACCCCTCAGCTAATCTACTCTTCCCTGTCTCACTTTCTGACAATGAACTTGGTGATACGTTAAGATCAGACATGGACAAAGTTATCAAAATAGTAGCAGTTCAGCAGTTCCACAGGAACAAGAGTAAAACCTAACAGGAACTCTTGTAGATATTTTAATGCAAGAAAAAGAGTTACCAAAAATGAGAGCTAATCCAAGACCATGCTTAGGATGTACAACAAAATGCCTTTTTAGAAAACTGTGGAGACTCCCACTATTTATAAGTGAGCATATCCACTGATACGTTTTTTAAGTGCTTTTTTTTAAGATACCTTTTTGAGTGCTGGCACTGCCAAGACTTTCAGCAGAATAATGAATCAGATCCTCAGAAAGCTCTAGTAATGAGCTAATCTTTTAGTTCAAGAACACACACTTTCTCTTCCCTTACAAACCAAGTGACTTTGGGGGTTACTAATAAATAGCTTTAACTGCTTGTAAAAATGAGCATTGATGGAAATGACTGGATGTATATAAATGGTGCCGTTCTAAAGATGTCCATTTGTAGGTACACTGTCCAGCCATTCTTGCTTGGAATCACTAAGTGAGGTTAGTGGGAGCCAGCATGGGGAATCCTGCCCGTGGCAAGAAACACTACTGGCTTTGGGTAGCAAGTTCATTGTCTCCAGTTAGGGAAGAAAATCAAATGATGTTCTTCATCTATTATTCAGCCCCACCCCTCCACAGCAACCGATGCTTAACACCTTGACTTCAACAGGTAAATGGGAAGTTAGGACCCACTGGAGTATTCAGTCAACCACCTGCTTTGTGTCTAGAGTCCTTTGAACCTCACCTCATTCCTTCCAATCTCTGTCCACTCCAGGCAAGCTAGCTAGCTTTCTTGCTTTCTTTTTCTGTGTGTGTGTGTGTGTGTGTGTGTGTTTGCAAAGCTAATAGATTTTATTAAATCAATGTATTATAGAAAAATTAGGGAAATGCAGAAAGTTACAAACTAACAAATGCACATGATTCAACTACCAGATATATAACACTTTATTTGTAACTGTTCAACTTTTAACAGGTCACACACAGCATGGTCCTTTTTCAAATCTGCAATTTGCTACCAAATATTACAGCATCAGCAGGGTCCATGTTATAAGTAGCTTTTCATAAAAATTTTAATGGTGACATATGTGATGAGGAAGAAAAGATTACATTAACTATTTTCTTCTAAGGGACACGGGGTGTTTCTAACTTTCCACCATCACAGCAAGGTACCAGGAGCCAGCATGGGGAATCCTGCCCGTGGCAAGAGTCATGCGGAAAGGGGCCTGACAAACGCAAAGGTGGGATCAGGCCTCAGGGGTCCCCCTGGACTTTCTCGAGCATCTACCCCCAAACCAGAATCTGTCTGCCTTACTATATTATGCCTTTCACCAACTCCTTTGACATTAACAGGGTCTATCCCTCCACCACCTTTTTCTGGAAAAAGCTAATTGAGAGCTTTTAGATAATAAGTCTCCTGGGCATAATAATAGTGTTTCAATCTAAAAACCCCTCTGATGGCTTTCTAGCCTGCCTGACAGGTTTGTCCGGACTCTTATAGCTGCACATGTGATTGTTTGCAGCCTCCCAACCTGGAGAGGCCCAGGAAGCTTAAAACATCCTAGGAATGTAGGGGCTTCCGAGGAGTCAAAATCATTAGGATAGGACTGATTAAGGGTTTCATTGTTGAGCCAATACTTGCTGCCAAGTTTTCATATTTTTATTTGTTGACATAGTTGCCATGTAGAAAAAACAGGTAGTAGCCCTGGCATTAGCAACATTAGATCTTTGAGTTAAGTACTTTCTTTGTTATAACCCACCGCACCTTTGTTCTACAGAAATGTAACTTTATTTAGTACTTTGAGGGTGATGCAGATTAAAGAAAAAAACACTTCAAGGGAAAATGAGTTTTCTAGTTGATAGACATTTATCTAGCAAGAGAGCCATAAAAATGTTAACAGGCCTCTTGGCCAGAAGATAATGTAAATCACCTGAGACCTTTGTATACAGGAAGGTATACAAAAAGAAAGCCTGGTTTCAGTAAGGGTCAGGACTGCTGCCCCTGCATAACTCTGCATATTCCATTATTTCTTTATGTACAACTTGTGGTATATAAGCTGCCTTTGAAAATAAAGTTGTGGGTCTTGCACTGATGCTTGGCTCCCCCATGTCGTTCTTATTCTCCCTTCTCAGGCTGAATTCCCATCTGGATCATAGAAGCTCACCGAATTTGCCTGGGCTTGCTTCTAAGACCCACACAAGAGGGAGCCCAAGGTGGGGCACCCTCTGCTATTCAAGTGGGTGCCTGTGGCCTACGTAGACGGTGCAAGCCCTTTGTCTCAGGGTTTTATTGGTTTTCTATGTAAACCAAAGAATATAGCCTCTTTTTCTCCTCTATTTTCTCTCCTCTCTTTCATTACACTATTCTTTGCTACTCCCTCTTTCTATCTATAAATAAATAAATCTCTCCTCGCTGACTCCATCCCTGCTTCGAATTCCCTGGATCCACCAGGGCTGGACCCCCTGCAGCAAGGCCCTGACAACTATTGTAGTTAAAAGAACAATGCCCCTCCCCAGGCACCACCCCAACCCCCCCTTCCCAGAAGATATCCATATCCATGTCCTAATCCCCAAACCTGTGAATATATTGCCTTACATTGTCAAAGGGATTTTGCAGATAAAGCTAATTAAGTGATTATGTTAATTAAGTAAAGGCTCTTGAGATGGGGAAGATTAGCCTGGATTTTCCAGGTGGACCTAGTGTAATCAGGTGGGTCTTCGTAGGTGAAAGATGGAGGAGGGAGGGGAGGTGTAGGGGAAGAGAGAGAGATGGGGAGAGAGGGGGAGGAGTGGGGGTGAGGGGGAAGGAAGGAAAGTGATATGGGAGGGGGTAGGGAGGGGAGAAGAGGGAAGACTGTGGAAGATGCCACACTGCTGGCTCTGAAGCTGGGGTATGATGCCACAAGCCAAGGATCTCAAGAGACCCCCAGAAGAACACATCGTTAGGACTTCCCTGGCAGTCTACTGGTTAAAACTTCATGCTTCCAATGCAGGGGGTCAGATCCCTAGTCAGGGAACTAAGATCCCACATAGCGGGCAATGTGGCCAAAAATTAAAAAAAAAAAAAAAAGATTGCATTATTTTAATGAACAGTTAATACTACGGGAGTGGAGCAGCCAGGTACTGGAGGCACACCGAGCAAGGTGCCCAACAGGAAATGGACATACAAAAGGTATGTCTTGAAGGATGAAACGCACCCAGGAAGAGGAGTCAGAAGGCCTCTGGGCAGCACTGGAGCTGAATGCAGGATGTTCACACTAGGAGCCAGGGGCAGCATCCAGCTGAGGAGCAGCCGGCAGGGATGCAGGGCAGGAAGATGAGATGAGTGATCCTGGCCACATACACCCAGCCCGCCCTGAATGAGGCAAGCAACTGGGCCACTACTGGGGAGGTGGGGTCTCCTCGAGGGAGGAAATCCCCTAGCTGCCCTAGCCATGATGGTCTGAATGAAACACCCTTCCCTGGAAGTAAAGGGCTTTTCTGGAAAAAGAACACAAGCTGCTAGACCCCAGAGAAGGGTCTCAAAAAAAAAAGAGGAAGCATTTGACAGTCTTGTGGTGAGAATTAAGCCAGCATCTGTCAGTCTCAGAGTCTGGAAGAAATTCTCGCAGATAGCCCAGGTGTGGAGCTGGGGGCATTTACCAGGTGACTATGCCATGAGCCAATGACTTCACTAGACCTTGCTTCCTTCTTAACTTCTATTCAAACCTCTGCCTATGCTGGTATCGGGGTAGGCCTTCCTGCTTAGGGTGGCAGGGGCAAAAAGCAAACAAACAAAGGAAAAACCCAAAGCCCATTACCAGCAGGGTGATGGTTGCAGAGTAGACCAGCACAAACTCCTCCCATCCCTCTGACTGAGGGCCCTTTGGCTCCCAAACCAGGGAAGTTTTGAGCCTGTAGCTGGGGGGCTGCGGGCTGCCAAGCCAGGCAGAGAGGCACGGGTTAAGCCTTTGACATTCCCTGGTCAGTCAGAGAACTGTGGTGGCTGGTATTTTATTTAAGACACTCAAGGTTTACAGTTTAAAAAAAAAAAAAAAAACAACCACCTGTAAGTCTGAACAAATTCTTTAACTTCTTTAACTGGCAATTCCCTGCAAAGGGCTCTGCAGTTTGCACTATTTCCACTATGCATTCAATCAAAAGGATATTGGGGACATAACTGTACATTATCGCTATTGACATTTTCCAGCCTACTCCACTTTGCTTAAAAGTGGGTGCCCAAAGATGCCACTTAATAACTTTGGACATCATGAAAATGTCACTTTGACAAGTAGAAAAGTGGATTTACACACCCACCAGGGGTGACCTGCTTAGCAAGAGACAGCAGGGATTGTTTCCTGGCCTCTGAGAAAGACTGTCACAGCCCCTGTCCCTGCAGGTTGTTGCTGCTGGAGCAGAGGGAGGGAGGGTGGGAGGATGGAGAGCATCACCAGCCCGGGTGATTCCTGGGGCACTGGCACAGGCTCAGGTGGAAGGACGGGCTGCTGGGATTCAGAGACACAGCTGGGGGGTGGGCTCAGGGGAGGTGGGCCTGGCCCAGGGCTGGGAAAGTGACTGGTCCAGTTCCGGTCCCAGATGGGGGTTCCATGTGCCTGGAGAGACCCAGGAAGGTGGACACTGGCCCTGTCTTTTGGTCAAGGTGGATGGGGACAGCGGGTCATCCTGTGGTCAGGTGGAACCAAGGTCTTGTTTTGGAAGAACCAGATCAATTTCCACCAGGTTCCAGCTAAACAGAGGAGGCAGCTGGGGGAGGAGGACAGAGCTCATCTTCTCTGGGAGGAGGCTGGGAAGAGTCCATTGAAATGTCTATTAAGAAGCAAGGCTAGCCTGGGTATAATGACTCTGCCCCTCTTCCTTCTCCCTGAGCTTCTATCTCATCCACAGGCATCAACATTAAAAACCTAGGTGTCACCCTCAAATCCTTCCTCTCCCTCCCTCCTCCAGCATCTTACATCCAACCCGGGAGTTAGCTCTCTGTTAAGGACCACAGAGGAAATGTTCAAGGCTTTGCAGCCCATGAGGTTTCCTCAGCAACTCCTCAACTCTGCCACTGCAGTGTGGATGTGTTTCATAAAGTGTTACAAAGCCAGGCACTAGTCCAGTGTGGTCCAGAGACTATTGTTTCCCAAGCCCTCATCTATCAAATTACCAAGGCTTGTCAATTTCACCTTCTCAAACTCTTTCAAATCCTCCCCCTTCTCTGCAGGCCCCTAACCCACCTCACTAGTCTGGCCACAATCCTCTCTGGCCTGGAGATAACCACAACCCTGGATGCCACCTCCTTCTGAGTAACTTCTGTTCCCCCCCCCCCACCTCTCCACCCTGAAGCCGAGAGACCACTGTAAGATGCAGTTCTGATCACGTCCCTTCTTGGCTTAAGACTCTTCAGGGGGACTTCCCTGGTAATCCCGTGGCGAAGACGCTATGCTTCCAACGCAGGGGGCCTGGTTTACCCCCTGGTCAGGGAACTAGATACCACATGCAGCAACTAAAGATCCCGTGTGCCACAGCCAAGACCCAGAGCGGTCAAATAAATTAAAAATAAACAAGATTCTTCAGGAGGTTCCCCCTGCCTTCACAATGAGGTCTACACCCTAGTTGGACCAACCAGCCCCTCCAGAAACCAGTGTCTATTCACCTGCCTCCACCCTTCACACTGGGTCATCCAGCAGATGGGAGTGCCTTCAGGGACATTAGGTGATCTCTCCCACCTGGACTTTTGCTCCTAGACCACATGGCAGGGATCCACAGAGCTCACTGTCACACTGTGCCCCTTTCTGTCCTCACTCTGACTCACCCGCCTCACATGGCACCTCCCCTGGGCATGCAGAGTGCCTTGCACCACAGCGCCCAAGCCGAAGCCCGTGTTCAGAAGGCATCTGCTGGCTGACTGGTGTGTCAGTAAGTTAGTCAATTAACTTTCTCAGGATAGAGGGTAATCAGAGAATATCCAGCAGGCCATCCTTCCCCAGGGACCTGAAAACAAGGTAGCCTGGATTCCTAGTCAGCAAGAAACGTGCTATCCTGGGTGCTCTGGAACTTGTTTTCTAACCCAGAGGATCCTGTCTAGAACAGTAACTTGACTTCCAGAACTTTCCATGCTTTATAAAATGGACTGAGGTTTGAAGACACACAAAGGCATTAATATGTTTACACATTTTTCCAGATAGAGGCATAAGTGAATTCATGATCATCTTCTTCACTGTATGATTAATAATGTATTAACTCCTTTACTATCCATTCAGTCCTCAAATGTTTCCCGTGCCCTCCCTCCCCACCCAGAGTTTCTGCCCTGAACTGGCTGCTCCACCCTCAGAGATGGCTGCTACTCGATTCCTGCCTCACTGTCTGGTGGGGAAGACAGGTCATTTTGATAGGGGGTGGTAAATGCTGTGATGAATGAGCGGTCAGGGACTACACTAGGGAGTAAAATGAGGAAGAATAAAACCGCCAATAAAGTATACTAGGATGTTCGGGTCAAGCAGTATTTTAGAAATGAGCAGACTTAATAGTCTGAAGGAAAGCAGGCTAGCACCAAGAAAGAGGACCAACACAGAGGCAGTTAAAAAATATAACTCGATAGGTCAGTTAACGCCAACGGTTGTTATAACAGAAAGAACATGCGGGAAACATCAAGCTCTTTGCAAAACTGAATCACAGAAATGTGATGTGGTTTGCAAGGAACTCAGCTGGCTCTTGAGTGATTCGGTCCCCACAAAGGGCCGTGCAGGTGCCCGTCAAGGTCACCTCCCAAGAGGAAGTGAATGAACCAGCCCAAGGGGATGCAGGGAAGGAGGCAGCTGAGAGGGCCCACGGGGAGGGGGGACATGGGGGTGGGTGAGGGAGTGCAGGTGACCCGAGGGAGGGGCAGAGGGAGCACAGAGGAAGAGCTGAGTGCTGATCTAAGGTCACGGGATGTAACACAAGCCTGGTGTTTCTTTCCTGACCTGCCCCGGTGCCTCCATAACACGGTGAGGTCTGTCTCCTTTCTTGCCGGAACTGCTGCACGCAGGTGGGCGGTGCATCCCCTTGGCAGTGATGGTGGTTACACTGGGCAAACGTGGCTGGCTGGACTACTCTCTCTTCTCGTCTGGCCACCAAGAAGGACCAGAGCTGTCAGATTACGGGCCAGAGAGGCAGGAGAGCAATAGCACAGGGTCCCACAAGCCTCAAATGAAAAGGAGGTGGGCATGATGCAGCCACTGGCAGACCCAGGGAGATGAGAGCCACCCAACCATGAGAAAACCAGCAGGGGATCACTGGCCTATGTACAGCCATGCAGGTGTGAGTAAACGTGTGTGGATTCCCCGCATGAGGCAGGACACTAGCAAGCTGGAAGGTAGAGCTCCTCTAACCCTGAGATCCCCACACTCATGCAACCCTCATGCCCAAACAGCCCTGAAAGGTTATTCATGCCACTTTCACTTCAGAGGTGAGGAAACGGAGGCCCAGGATGGAGGAAGTGACTTCCTGGAGAGTATGTGAGCTGAGACTGGAATTCATCCCTGGCCTCTCTGGAAACATAACAAGCAGGGACTCACCTCTGCTTCCTTTGCTCCCAGATCACAACCACTCTATTGTTTCATTCTCATCTCAATCTCCAGGGCAGTATGTATGGAGAGAATGAGCTACATGTTCAGAGCATATAACCTGAGACTCAGAAATGTTATTTAGTATTTTCCAAAAGTCTCAGAGCTAACTAGTGGTGGAGTTGTGATTTCAATTAAAGGCCTATTTGACTCCAAAGCTGTCTTTTCTACTTTCTTATGCTGTCTGATAGATGTCCAGGGGATATTTCAAACTCAACATGCCGGTCTCCCTCAGGGAACCAGTCTACACGCTTCCCCGTCTCGGTCAGCAACAATTCCATGCTCCCAGCATCACGAGCATAAACCTCCTCTGTCTCCCACTCCCACTCCACCAGCTAACCTCTTGGCTTATTTTCAAAAATCGGCCTGAAATCCAATCATTTCCAGCTGCTCTCCCTTTGCAGATGTCAAATCTTCTCTATCTTGGATTGGCAGTGGATGTCTCCCGTCTATTCTTAACTCCCTAACCAGAGTGATGCGTCTACACGGGAGCAACCATCTTACCTTTCTGTTCAAAAGCCTTCAACAGCTCCCCATGTTATGCAGTGCAAAAGCCTAAATCCTCAAGATGGTCTTTGAGGCCTCAAGAGACCCAATTTGTTATTTCCTTCCAGCCTTCATTCCCTCCTACTCTTTCTCTTACATACTCAGCTCCAGGACCCTGGCTTCTTCACTGCTCTTGGAACACAGCAAACACACTCTGGCCTCAGGGCCTTTGCACTAGCTGTCCTAAGGCAGGAATGTCTTCTCTTCTCCCCTTTCCCCATACCCTTCGAGATTCATTTGGCTAAATTTTCAGATCCTTCAAGTCTGTCAACATATCACCTCTTCAATGAAGCAGAGATTAGAAATTAGCCAATCTCTTTAAAATTATAAACCACTTCTACCACAAGCATCCTCAATTTACCTTACTTCGCTGCCTTTCTCCTTAAAACACCTACTGCTTTCTAGGATAGCATGACATTTACTCATTTTTTATTCTCCCACATGAGAATATAAGCACCATGAAGGCAGGGATTTGTCTGTTTTGTTTTCAAATGTGTCCCAACCACCTAGAACACTGACTGATAACTACTAGGTACACAATAAATATTTGTCGAACTGGATGGTCCCTCTAACTGCAGAAGAAAAAGGCCTAAAGCTACATAAGAGGATATACTCCTAAATCACAAAGTCATATTTTCTCTCTCTCCCATCCCTGAGTCTTCAATAGGAGGGGCAGAGTATATAACCTTTAGAAAGAAGTCTGCATAGACAAGTAAATCAAACTTGAAATGAGACTAGAAAAGGAGCTTTTGGGAAGGGTAAATTGCATTGCCTTTAATGGAAAAAGAAGTGACACCTAAAAGCAAAGATACTTAAGACATCACCACTGTAGCTGGAAATAACACAGAGGTTGGATGGGGAGGATGGGTACCGTGAGGTGTAGTAGAATTCTTACTGCCATCTGGGCTCCTGGATGGCGCTTTACTGGGCAACTGACAGCTCAAATCAATAAACAACTTGAATTCTTCTCTAAAGGAATAACTGAAATGAATGCACAAGGGCACAGGGAAAGCACAAAGGGGCAGGGATCCTGGTTTTGATTCTCCCAAGTGAATCCAGTGCTCTGGTTACTTGCTGAGCATGAAGTGGGGATCATAACAGCAATGGCTTTGTGGGGGAGACGGTCAGCTCAGCCCTCTCTCTGCAGTCCCCACAGGGACATCTGAATCTGGTCTGTTCTGCAGAGAGAAGAGAGGAGGGAGGACGATTCTGTTTGAGGTCCCCTTTGTCGGGGGGTGTGGAGGGGTTCTTGCAAGTTTAGTGTAGAAGGCCGGTCCCAAAGACAGAGCCTGGAGTGGAGACTCTCACGGTGGAAAAAATGAGCCTCAAACTCAGTGCCAGCCAGATGGAGCCCCAAGGCTAGAGACAGAATCACAGGCTGGACCACGGTGTTCACCTGAGCAGAAATGGGATCAGAGCAGGTCACAGAAATGACTAGGAGCATCGGAGACACCTGGCTTACCATCTAGGGTTGTGCAATGCACAAAGCCACAGGTTAAGAGGGTGAACAGGGCTGAAACTAATAAGCCTGGGAACCGTGATCCCCACGGATAGGGTTAGTCCAGATGGAGGGACAGCATTCTGTGATCTGTTCACCAAGAAGGGTTGCCTTTTAAAAATGTGCAGAGGCCCCCAAATTCTGCTAACTGGAATTGTCTGAGATTGCCCATTAGTAGTTTGCCAGCAAAGTTCGGAATAACGACTTGCTCAAAGACCTAAATGTACAGACAGAAAGTCCACGGGACATTCCAGATGTCATTTTCAGAATCCTGATCTGAGCTGCACATTTGACTCCCCAGTCTCCCAAACCCATTCCAAAATGGTACTAATTATTCCTTCATTTCATTCATCCTCAGTTTTCACAGGGTTACTAAGAAGTGCTGGTCCTAGGCCAGGGCAAGGAACAGAGATGATGGATTTGATCCTGCGGCCAGCTCCTCATCGACAAAGAACACATCTCACTCACCTCTATAGTCCTGGGGCTCAGCACCAGGCTGGACACACACAGCTGCCCTTTCCTTATCTTGTTCCAGCACCTTTAAATATCGGGTAAGGTTGACCCCAATGAATGAATGAATAGTGAGACTACTGGCAACTTCCCTTGACGAACAGGTCCACACAGATGATCTTGAGCCTGACCTTGACAATGGAAACATTTTCTTAGACACTTGGTAGTCTCTATAGATTCAGGAAAAGTGTCTTTAAAATCAAATACACACTGAGATTAGGGTCATGACAGAGGCATCTGATCTACTCAGAATTGTTTGAGCGATGGCCTGTTTGCCTCCTAAACCCTATAGTCTCTGATTAACCATCAGTAGGCAGACTTTAACAGGGGCCCATTTTCAGGAGAATTCTGTCTAAATGGCCATGCAAGAAAGCCTGGGAACCCTTGATCACTCCTGATGGAGGCTGGTGACACGACAGGCTGAACACTGACCATCCCCAGCCTGGTAACCTTTCAGAGTGTGTACTTGGACACATAAACATACACACGCACGCTCCTTCACATACGGCCTGCATTATCTTCCCTTATCCATCAATTTTCTCTGAGAGCACAATTTTATTAATTGACAATCATCTGGTTATATGGGGCTTTCTAGGTGGCTTAGTGATAAAGACTCAGCCTGCCAATGCAGGAGAGGTGGGTTCGATCCCTGGGTCAGGAAGATCCTCTGGAGAAGGAAATGGCAACCCACTCATGTTCTTGCCTGGGAAATCCCATGGACAGAGGAGCCTGACAGGCTACAGTATTGCACAGTGTTGCAAAGAGTCGGACATGACTTGAGTGAGCACACACGTTCATTCCATTATGTGAGTGTAAATGTATGTAAGATATATTCAGCCATTTTTCTCAGTTAGCTATTTTGGTAATTTTCACAGTGTCACAATTTTAAATAACACTGAAATAAGCCTGGTACTTTGACCCCTTTCTCTCTTACTCTATATGGTACATTAAATGTGACTGCTAATTCTATTCCTGCCATTGACAGGTGGGGTCTCTTTGCTGAATCCAGGCTGGCTTGATGACTGCATGAGCATAAGAAAGGATTAAAAGTGACCCTGTGCCAATTTCTATTATAAGACTGACAGCTTCCATTTGCTGCCTTTGGGAACATTCTCCAGGAGCACTAAGATGCTGTCTAAGAAGTCAGGCTATCCAGAGACCACCATGCTGGACAGTTCATGGTAGGTGCTCTAGATAACCAGTCCAGCAGTGCCTTCCAATCATCTCTGCCCAGGGGCCAATGCAACTGAACGCATCTTGAACCATCCTGGCCCTACAGACCAGCTGCCCCTCCAGCTGAACACCCGAGTGGCCTCTGTATGTCAACGACACATGGCACAGAAGAATCTCCCAGCTGAGCTCTGTCCATGTTCCTGACCCACATCATCATGAGACAGGTCTAAATCGACTGTTATTTCCAGCACCAGTCAGTCTTGTAGAAGCTCTCTCAGTCCTCACAATGGTCCACACATCTCTATGAGATTTTGCTCCGCTCCTCTCTGATCTAATCTTTGATATTCCTCTGGTCCACCCTGCTCCAGCTATACCGGCCTCTCTGTTCCCCCTTGAACACGCCAAACGTGTTCCTTCAGGGTCTTCCCTGGTGATCCAGTGGTGAAGAATCTGCCCTCCAATGCAGGAGGTGTGGATTCGATCCTCGTCAGGGAACTCACTGCCCCAGGGCAACGAGGCCCATGCATTGCAACTTCTGAAGCCCAACATGCTCAGGAGCCTATGCGCTGCAATGAGGGAAGCTGCACGAAACAATGAAAGACCCCGCCTGCCCCAACTAAGGCCTGATGCAGCCAAAAATACATAAATATGTATTTTTAAAATGCTACTTCTACCTCAGGACTTTTGCGCTCACTGTCCTCTTTGAGAAAATCCTCCCCCTTCCTCACCACTAGATGTGAGTATGGTATGGTCCATTGCTTTACATAGGTCTTTGCACAAAGATCAGTTAATCAGAGAGGTCTGCTCTAATACCTTATTTAAACAGGAATTTGTCCCCCCTCCATCTCATCATCCTTGGGGAACTGGGAGACACCCCTCCCTTTCTTATTCTGCTTTACTTTTCTTCATAGTACTTTCATAATCTGACACAGACAGACACAGGTACAGCTATATTCAAACATGGCTCTCTTCATGTGTGTGTGTGTGTTTGCTCTCCAGCCACCCTACGTCTCCTTTCTATCAAAAAAAAAAAAAATGCACATACTGCAGTATTAACTCCCTGAGAACAGGAACTTCTGCTTTTAAAATGATTGCATCCCTAAGACTCAGAACAGTGCCCTGCATGTAGTGTTGATCAATACATATTTGTAAATGAATGAAACAATCACTGAAACGTGCTCTTGGGTAGAACTTTTTCTATGCATTTCTGATTATCACTCAGAATAACTTCCCATAAGTTAATTGCTGAGTTGCAGGAACCACACATTTGAGAATCTTTTAGCACTAGTTGACAAAATTCCCTACAGACTGAACTCAACTGGGTTCTGCTCACGGTGGGAAGGTGTAAGAATGCTAATTTCCTCACATCATTACTGGTATTTGGTAAAGTCACTCAAAAATATTTGCTATCTGGGAACCTAAAAAGAAAAAGGTTAACTCTTCATTCAGCTTTGCATTCCTTTGATACTTTGTGAGCCAGGCTCTTTGTACATATGTTTACTGGCCACCAGAATTTAGGCTCCTCAAGAGCACAGGGCTTCTCTCAACTCACAGCTTTACCCCTGCTTCCCGGAGAAACCAGTGTCTAACAGGCGTGCAGCAAATATTTGTTGAAAGAATGAATTAATCTGAATATCTTCTCTTATGATTGGCCTACTGAATCTTTGGTTTGTATTTCCTTTGTGAAGTCTCTTTTCTCTTACTGACATGAAGTGACTACACATACAGAATATTTACCCTTTTTCTGTTATCCAGGATGGATCTGAAGCTGTCACTTGCATCCCATTTGGTGTACGCTATTTCTTGACATTCAGAAACTAAAAATTTTGTGTAGTCACATTCATTGTTTTCAGTGCCTCTATTTGATATCATGTTTGGAAACAGTCATAATAGTTACCTCTTATTTGGTACTTACCACATGCCAGGCACTTTTCTAAAGACTTTATATATATATATAACTCATTTGATCTTCACAGCAATGCTATGAGACAGACACTACTAATATCGCATTATATAGACGAAGAACCCAAAGCAAGGCACTGTAAGAAATAAATAATTTCTTATATAAGATTTTATATATGTATATTTATCTAAACAGTGTAAAAACTACAATTGTAAATTATAATTTTGTGATCATAAACTGAAATTTTAAATTATAATTGCATTGTAAAAATCATGGTAAAAATGATTTTAGTTTTAACATTTGTGATTAGTATTTAATAATGGTAATCTACAAGATTTTTTTAGTTTGGTATGAGGTGAGGATATAATTATTTTCCTTCAAATCGTGGCCAAAGGCTCCAATACAGTTTACTGAATAATTTATGCCTCTGCCACTAAATTAAAATTATACTTTTAATTGTATTACATATGTAATGTGCACACCCAAAACACACATGTACACATACAAATACAGTGCTTGCTGACATTCAGGTCGATGGCACTGTCTTTAACTTGTTGAATAATTTTGTGGTGGGTACAGTGAAGCAAATGTGTAATTGTTTATGCTCAGACACCCAGATGTGTCCACTCTTTTGCAACCCCATGGACTGTGGCCCTACAGGGTCCTCTGCCCCTGGGATTCTCCAGGCAAGAATACTGGAGTGGGTTGCTATGCCCTCTTCCAGGGGACCTTCCCGATCCACTTCTCTCTTATGTCTCTTGCATTGGCAGGCAGACTCTTGGTCACTAGCACCACCTGGGAAGTCCAAATTTATAACAGAAATGTAAAGATGACACATAAAAAGATTACCAGTCATTTCATACAAATTCTGATTAAATACACAGTTGACGCTGGCCTCACACAACATGTTACTTGTCAAATTAAAAACAGAAGTGCCCTAAATTGAATTAAACATGCACAACATTTTTGGAAACAGTTTGCATCAGACTTCTGATGGTCAAGCCACATGCAGGAGTCTCTTTTACCCCCCAGAGGAAATACCTACAGTGTATGGATATTCAGCTTTTTCACTTTTTACTGTTTTTGGTTTCTCACAAAATCATTTTGATTTCAGTTCAAGCTAAAAAGCAAGCAGTTTATGGTCAGGTTCACAGAACACGTTTCTACCCTGCTGTGGGGAAGAGACCATAAGAAAATTGCTTCTAGTGCATCAGGACTCTGGCTCCAAAGGTGGGCCTCCTCCACTTGACTCTCCCTCCCCGAGTTGCCACCACACTCAAGATGACGATGCAGACCTCAAGAAGGGGTGGCAGGAGGAGAGCTAAAGCCCTTCAGTATGCGAAGAAGTACCAGTTCTTAGGGTGGCGAGAAGCTCTTCAAGACCCCATAGCTTGGTCCCTGGACTCTGCTCACCCCGTTGCTAAGACAAACCTCCTCAACAAACTCTAAGTAACGCTTTGTTTTTTGGTGTCACTTACCTCCTTTGGCATTCATGTTTATATTTTTTTGTCCACATTTTCTTACACAAAACAGAGCCTAGTAGACATCCTGTCCCCAACTTGCTTTTCTCCCAATGATTTATTTGAAAATTGTTCTTCATTTATCCTGGTGTGTTAATCGTTCAGTCGCATCCGACTCTTTGCAACCCCATGGACTGTAGCCTGCCAGGGTTTTCTGTCCCTGGAATTCTCCAGGCAAGGATACCGGTGTGGGTTGTCATTCCCTTCTTCAGGGGATCTTCCTGACCCAGGGATGGAACCTGGGTCTCCTGCCACTGCAGGCAGATTCTCTACTGTTTGAGCCCCCAGAGAAGCCCTATGGATTCCTACAGCTGAACAGAATTTCACTGGACGGCTACACTGTCATTCATGTGATCTGTGCCAGAGGTGACTCCTTGCGGCCCACTGCTTGGCACTTGACTTGTTCTAACAAAAAGAACCTTCCAGCCCCTGCTGGAGGTGCTCTCACTCAGTTCAGTCCTCAGGAGCAAGTGGCGTGCCGAGCCCTGGGCTCCCAAACGTTCTGACCCGCGCCGCGGTCCAGCCGCACTGGCTGAGTCCCGGTAAGCTCCGCCTCCCTTCCTGCCTTCCCCCCTTACTGTGACTGCTCCATGCAACACGGCTGCTGGAATCAGTCTCACAGAACCTGGTCCTGTCCAGGGTGGATGTGGCAGAGGCATCTGGCTGCTGTACCCCTAACATCCTCCAGGGAACTCACCACTTCTAATACAACCCCACCCTCACTGCAGCTGTGCCTCCAAATAAGTATTTGCATTGTTCCCCAGGAGGCCCTTGTCACTTGTTCCCACAACAAAGCAAAGTCCTGGCATTCCCAAAGGCACTGTCAAGCATGCGGTCTGCCTGACAAGATCACCTTTCAGGGTGGGAACCCTTGTGAGCCTGCTGCACACATCACTCTGCTCCTTGGACAGAAGGTGAGTTTAAACCTTGATTCAAAGCAGATCCCTGACCTCAGCCTCAAGTCAAACTTTGACCTGAACATGGACTCAGTTCTGACTCGACACAGACTCAACTTGGACCCTGCACAGACTGGTCCCAGATCCCAGTCTCACTCAGAACCACGACTCAGCTCCAAGCCCAAGATTTAGCCTGAACAATGACTCAGCCTGTGGCCTGGTCGTGACCGAGCCCACCCAGTGCTCCTCAAACAGGGTCACAAAGGAGGCTTAAGGTACATGTGTCCAGGGCTATGTGTGAGCCCTGCCTCAACTCTGGACAGTGTTCGTGCCCCACGACCATTAAAATCGAGTCTCCAGTTACTGCTTTGCCATGGGAAGGAGCTTCAGCTTCATAGATCTCATTTCAAATTCAGGCTCTGTCTAGCTAGGGTTCTTTGGCTTAATGAGATGGGGGCAAAACACTTACTGGCAAGGATGGTTGCAAGGATTAAATTATATGGGACATGTAAAGTGCCTGACACATGGTAGATACTCGATAAAAATTCATCTCTTTGACCTTCTAGGCATCTTGTCAGCTGCAGGTGAATTTACAGTGTAGCCTCTTGGGCCTGTGCTATGCAATGGGGTCATAGGTCACAAAGGGCTACTGAGTCCTTGAACTACAGCCAGTCCAAATTGAGATGTGCTGTAAGAAACATACCATATGTCAAAGACTTTGCATGAAAAAAGAATGCAAGCTATATCAATCATTAAAGTGACTGATTAAACATGGAAATAAATGATAACAGTATATTGGGCTTCCCTGGTGGCTCAGAGGTTAAAGCATCTGCCTGGAATGTGGGAGACCCAGGTTCGATCCCTGGGTTGGGAAGATCCCCTGGAGAAGGAAATGGCACCCCACTCCAGTACTCTTGCCTGGAGAATCCCATGGAGGGAGGAGCCTGGTAGGCTACAGTCCATGGGGTCGCAAAGAGTCGGACACAACTGAGCGACTTAAAAAAAAAAAAAAAAAAGGATATATTGGGCTAAATAAAATCTATTACTGAAACTCATTTCATTTTTCTTTCTTTTAATGTGGCTACAAGAAAATTTGAAATTGCATACACGGTTTGGTCTAGAGGTCTAGGAAGAGCAGGTTATGAGCGGCAATGGCAATGGAAACAGCAGCAACACCACTGAAGTGACAGCCAGCATTGACTAAGTGCTTATTCTGGAGTCAGACGCTCACTCCAATCCTCACAGCGGCATCTAGAAGCAGGTACTGCTCTTGTCCCTGTTACTGAGATGGAACAAAAGAGACACTGAGAAGTGAAGTGACACACTCCAGGCCTAACACACTGCAGATCTAGAATTTGAGTCTAGAATGCCTAGATCCAGAACCAACATTCTCAGATAATTGCCACTTTCATTAAATGTGGTCTCCGCTGAATGCAGGCGCTCTTCTTCCAAAAGAATCACCTTCAGGGCAGAAGCTTGTATCAGTTAAAAGCTGCTATTGAAACACAAGCAACAGGGACACCTGCTGCCACCCTACCCCTGTACCAGGCATTTCAGGGTCCTCCAGACTGGTCAGGACCCAGCAGCTCTGCACTGTAAGTGGGGAGCTTTCTCATTTAATCACTTGCATCTCTCATGTGTTGCCCAGGTCATCATTACATGGCAGAATCAAAGGGGTCAGTCCTCAAAACCATTCAGTTTCCTCTGAGTGAGAGGCGCGTCTGAGAGCAAAGATGATAAACTTGATTGTTCAGAACTCAAGTCCTTCAATTTGTGTGCCAGTCTGAAACACAGCACCTTCCATTTGAGCAGAAACCCCATGTTTCAGCAGAAATGTTTAATGTGTCATTTCTCCTACACTCATCGTCTTCAAAGCACTTACTTTCGAAAATAGTGATGGAAAAACAAACTCTAATAACCCTGTACTTTGAATGAAAGAGAGGAAGTTTATGATCAGGAACTCAAAATGCTTTACTGACATGACTGCAGACATCCACAAACAGCTCCTAAGACTGCTCCCCAGACGGGAAACCTTTTCCAAGAGCCCAGCAGTTGGACTGCAAGCCAACCTGGGGTGGGCAAGGAGCACATTCGCTCAGCTCAGGCACCAGCTCTTCTGTCAGTTGGTCGGAAATGCTGGTTCAAGTCTGGACGTGGAACAGAACCATCCCAGTGATCTTGAATGACGAAATTCCAAGTATTTGACAAAGGTGTCTTGAGTATATATTTAGCTTTAATTTTCCAAAGACAGACATTACCTTGCCACTTCCTATCAAGAGGTAGAATTTATGTCCCCTCTTCTTGAAACTGGGTGGATTTAGGCCTGTATCAATCAATAAAGTATGGTGGATTTTGATGTGGCTTCTGAAGCTAAGTCATAAGAGGTGATACAGGTTCTACTGGGCTCTCTTGCTCTTGGAGCTCAGTCACCATGCTGTGAGGAAGCCCAAGCCACATGAACAGGCTGGAGGCAGGTGTTCTAGCCAATTCTGTGGGCAGTCAGCAAGTACCATGAGACTGGTGAATGAGGTAGCCCTAGACAATGGTTCCAGCTCCAGCCACTGTCTGGTGCAATCACATGAGGGACCCCAAAATGAGGAAGAAACTCAAAATCCAGCCACCTAGCTGAGCCCAATCACAGTTCACCAAAACAACAAGAGAGAATAAAGAATTAAGCATCATTGTCCTATGCCCTTAAGTCGCAGGTGGTGTATTATGCAGCAAGAGATACTGAAGCAAATACCTACTATGTGCCAGGCATTCTGCTCTCTGCTAAAAATGCAGTAGTGAAGTTGACCGTGTGCCACCCTCAAGGAGAGAACAGTCCATGGGGGCACAGGAAAGAGGCCAATCACAGGCCTACACATATGAGAAGGTGCAGAGGAGCACGTGGGGCACTCTGGGAACAAATCAGGGCTGAGGACATCTCGGAAGCCTCCCCAGAGGAGAACTTTTAAAACTGAGTCTTGAGAATTAATCAGTGTCAATTAGATGAAGGAAACAGACTTTTGATTCATTCTAAAGAATTTAGGGGGAAAAGACTAGCAAGATTAGATAGGGCAAAAACTATGTGAAAGCCTTCCCACCTTTAAAAACACATGTTGTTTAGTTGCTAAGTCATGTCCGACTCTCTGCAACTCCATGGACTATAGCCCCCAAGCTCTTCTATCCACGGAATTATCCAGCCAAAAATACTAGAATGGGTTGTCATTTCCTCCTCCAGGGGATCTTACTGACCCAGGGATCAAGACCAAGTCTCCTGCATTAGCAGGCAGACTTTTAGCACTGAGCCACTGGGGGAGCCCTAAAAATACATTGTAGAACCTCAAAATTTACACCTTGATAATTAAAGCCTGATTGTTGTATCAACATACTAACTGACCAAAGGAATATGAGAAAGTCCAGAAACAAACCCTACAGCTCACTGGGCTGCTCCTCAGGATACTCCATCACAGGCCCCCCTGGATTCCAGGCTGAGAGACAAGGAACCTAGGCTTCCACGTCTCACTCCCCTTAAAACAGCAAAACTGGGGTGGGGGGAGGCATTAGGTGGATCAAGTATTTTTAGAGCAAAGTGGAGAAAGAAAGCTGTGGGAGTGAGTCATGCTCAGAAGACGTAATGCTGTCCACTCTGAAGGTCCCATTCGTTCATTCCCCTGCAATTTACCCTTCGTGTGGAACGAACAAAGCCTGCATGTGGGGTGCCTGCCAGTCATCCTTGGCTCCTGGTTCCATCATGCAGCCTCTAAGGACTCCGCCTAACCATGCCTTCAGTCCCTGCCACATTAAATCAAGGATTTGAAAGGTAGCTTCTAGGAGATTTCTGTATCTTTGGGAATGAATATGACATTGAGAATGACCTCAAATGTTTCCTCCATTTCCAGTGTGTAGTGAAATGGTCGTTGAATTTCCTGTGTGTGAAAAATTCAGCCATTGGAATAGTACAGGGTCAATTAGGTTACTGATGGGTCCAAGCAAAGAGCTGGGGAGTCTTCAGTTTAAGTAACAGGGCAGTGAATATATGGCAAGGGGGAGACAAAAGCTGAACTGCAGCATCTAACTCATGATCCAGGCTTTGTGTGGCTCAGATCTCTGCAAAGGCACTGTCACAATCACGGAATCTCAGAATCATTGGGGGAGCAAGATTCTATCAGGTTGCCTACCTAGCTGGAGGCAGAAATGTCCTGCACACCTCCCTCACCTAGGGAACCCAAGGCTCTGACAGCCTCCAGGCCTGCAACTCTACTCAGAGTACCAGCAAGGGAGGTGGTGCTCCTCATTCAGAAGGCAGCCTCCCCAAGGAAGCCTGCCTGTCCACCTTCCAGGTCACTGATTCACGGTCCTGCTCTGTCGTTGATGGTCGTACCAGGTGCTGCACTACACTCTGGGTCACACAAGTGTGAGGCCACGTAGCTCACTTATTGTCATTCAGGCAGAGCAGGGAGCTCGTTCATCTAAACTATGAAAGCTAGATTTGGAGGAGGGTGAGAACTTTGCTCTTTCCACATTTGCTGAAACCATAAACTCTCGCAGAGGAGTGGAAAGTCACTGCTCAGAATCGCATCAAGTTAATAACGAGAGTAAAGATTCTGACAAGTACAAAGATGGCAACTCTACTGCACACAATGGCACCTCTGGTCACATGAAGGACCCAGTGCCCTCCCCCAGCAGTCCAAAGCAGTGACACGTTTAAGGTTGCTGCCTGAACTGTGGGGGGGGGGGGGGCGTGGAATAAGTCAAATATCACTTTGACTTTTTCACCTTGGGAAGAAATGAACTGAGTCTAATAAATGTGTTTTCATCTCATTGGCTGGCAGGTCTATAGCTCAGGGAGAGATGGAGGCTGAAAACATGGATTTAGGCGTCATCTGTGGAATCAACTGGTTGAGGTCTTGAAAATTAATGAAACTGCCATCCATAACAGAGGGACAGAAGTTGAACAGAGCAGAGGAGGAGGCCCAGAGAACAAGCCAACACAGAAACAGCCAAAGCAGCTAAAACAGGAGTATTGGGAGGCCAATGTTACGGGAGGGGATGAAAGACGAAAGGCAGCTCTTGCCAAAGGGGATTAAGAATGAGGAGGAGGAGAAAGGACTCTGCTGGGGTTGTGCGCTAGAGACACTGCCTACATGCACATCTCACTTGCCACTCTCCGTTCCCATTCTGCACCACTGAGACCCATCCCGAGAAACAGACTCGAGACACAAAAACACTTCTTTCTGTAAAATTGGTTCATAGAAGCAGAACACAGGCATTGTTAACCATTATGGGTGAAAGTTTAGAGCCGATATGTATTCTTCGCAATGTTTGTTTTGTATTGCTTGGGACAGAAAACATGCTTCCATAGCAACAAACATTTAAAACACACACACACACACACACACACACACACACACACACAGGCTTGATCTATCTGGAGTCAATCTTTAAAAAAACTCTTAGCATCTGTATCTAGTACACATATGCCTATACGTACACACAGATAAATCAGATTAGGCTTGAGAGATGTAGGAAGCATGTAAAGCTAAGTTATTTGTTTCACCTTTGCAGACTGCTTTAGGAGAGCACTGCCTTGGGAGCTGAGGATTCAAGCAGTCTGTTCTGACTCTCACGTATAGAATGTCCAGCTCAGGCTAAGACATCAAATATTTATCTACTGCTAGAATTTCTAAATTCCAGCCTCCTACCTCCTCCTATTCTGACCCCATCTGGCAGAAATTGTGCTTCAATTTGGGCAAAGAGAACGAATCACCAGAATCAAAGCTGATGTCAGTACTGTTGTGTATTGGTACAAGATGCAGAAAGCCTGCCAAACGGTAGTGTGTCGATGAATGCTAGACTTGGAGAAAAAAGATTGTGCTGTACTTCACAAATGGATTTGCCTTTTTTAATGTCACCAAATACTTTTTTTTTAATACTTTATTCTACATTACAATATTGTATTTGTTTTGCCAAACATTGACATGAATCAGCCACAGGTGTCCACGATCTCCCAATGCCAAAGCCCCCTCCCACCTCCCACCCCATATCATCTCCCTGAATCATCCTGTGCACCAGCCCCATGCCTGTATCCTGTATTGAATATAGACTGGCGCTTCGTTTCTTACAAGACAGTATACATGTTTCAATGCCATTCTCCCAAATCATCCCCCCCTCTCCCTCTCCCTCAGAGTCCAGAAGTCCATTCTATACCTCTGAGTCTCTTTTGTTGTCTCACATAGAGGGTCACCATTACTATCTTTCTAAATTCCATATATATGTGTCAGTATACTGTATTGGTGTTTTTCTTTCTGGCTTACTTCACTCTGTATAATCGGCTCCAATTTCATCCATCTCATTAGAACTGAGTCAAACTTATTCTTTTTAAGGGCTGAGTAATACTCCATTGTGTATATGTACCACAGCTTTCTTATCCATTCATCTGTTGATGGACATCTAGGTTGCTTCCATGTCCTGGCTATTATAAACAGTGCTGCAATGAACATTGGGGTACATGTGTCTCTTTCAATTCTGGTTTCCTCGGTGTGTATGCCCAGCAGTGGGATTGCTGGATCATAAGGCAGTTCTATTTGCAATTTTTTTAAGAAATCTCCACACTGTTTTCCATTGCTTTTTAATCTCTCCTGTTCAGGTGTGGGATGAGCAGTGGTGCTTGTGGCCAGAACTCACGATGAGCTTAGAGGCTTGAGTCCTCACTCCTACCCCAACCCCAGGCAGTACCTGGAAGAGACCCCAGGGAAAGAGAAAAGGTTTCGGGAGGCTGGTTATTCCCAGAGCCTGAGGAGATACTGCAGGCATCTCTAACTTGGACATATCATGAATTCACACCGTTCTTCTTCTTCCTACTCAACCAGGGTTTCTGGACCACAGTCCTACTGACATTTGGGGTCAGATAACTCTTTGTTGTGGGAGGACTTCCCTATGTATTGTAGGGTGTTTAAAAGCATCATGGCAACGCCAGTAGCAAGCTCCCAGTTGTAATAACCAAAAATGTTTCCATATATTGTCAATATCCCCTGGATAGGGGCAAAATGGCCCCTGCTCGAAATGAACCAAGGGAACAAATGAGGTTTTAAATAACTCACACTTGAACTCAGAAGGCTTTCAGGATCTGTTTTGTCATGCTGGTGTCTCCCTTCTGCTCCTGCCAGTGGGGGACCCCAAGCATGTTTCAGCTCTCTACCCAACAGATCTTAATTTCTGCCATTACAGACAGTGGGCAGTATTTCCTCATATCAGATGGTCTGAAGGATTTTCTAGAGTCTAGGAACAGAAGAGGCTACCTGTTCTCTGCAAATGCCAGCAATTTTCATGTGATGTCTAATATCTCACTGGGTCAGTGTAAAGCTACACTTTTCCTTCCATCCACCCAAGCCCTGCCAGGCTGCTTAGGCTGTTTAAGGGGAAATGGATCCACTGTCAAGCATCCCCATTGAATCTGTGTTTGAGCAAACATCCCCGCCCATCTGCTCAGCTTCAAAACCATAGGTCTGTCCGGGGAGGGGTTCAAGGAAAATACAGCAAAGGAGGCCTTCATGTCTAGTAGGGAGGGAAGAAGAGACTCCAGGAACGATTTATTTATCCACCCCATGGGAATAAAGGCAGAGCTGTGAGCACAGGACATGTGTGCTGCCTCATCAGGGAATCTACGAGGCCCAGAGCCTTTGGTATACAGCTCCACGAGGGACAAACTTCCTCAGTGAACCAGCTTATGGAGACAAGACTATATATTGCTTACTTTACCTCTATGTCTATTTCTCATCTAGTAAAATGTTAGTTCTGAGAATACCAAACTTTGTTGATTATACTTCCAGAACGTCTCTGGGCTCAGAACCTTCTTTTCCATCCCTACAAAGCCTGATGCAGAACAGGCTTTAGCTTCATTAGCTCACTTGAACCAATGTAACTGCCTCTTCACTGCTCTCTTACTATCAATCTCCCATACAAAGGGGTCTTTCTAAAACCCCAAAGAATGAGAAAACATCTACATCCCTCATCATCAAATATGATAAACAACATTTTAAATAAAAGACCAAACCATCAAGCTAGGGAAACAGAAAACACCTACTTGCAACAGATAAAATAATATGTAAATTTTGCCTCTTCACAGTCCTCCACATATGTAAAGAGCTCTTACTAACCAATAAGCAAGATTCAAAAGTAAGCAAAGGATATGATTAGGTAATATGCAAATTAATAAGCTTTAAAATGGAATATAAAAACATGGAAAATGTGCAAAGCACCAATCATTGAGGGCCACAGATTAAACAAGTACTTTAACCAGATTTAGACTGGCACAGATCTACAAGTCTGGTAACACTGCAATGCTGGCAAAAATTCATGGAAATGGGAGTTACTATACTGGTTGGGAGCACATCAGAGGCAGTTTTCCTATATGGTATTAGTTTTGTATTCCTACATAAATCATCAAAAGTTGAATGGCTTAAAACAATACACATCTGTCATCTCACAGTTTCAGCGGGTCAGGAGTCTAGGCATGGCTTAGCCGGGTTCTCTGCTCAGGATCTCACAAGGCTGCAGTGGTGTCAGTCAGTGCTTGCATCTCATCTCAAGTTTGGGATCCTCTTCCAAGCTCATGTGATTATCGGCAGAGTTCATTTCCTTGCAGCTGTAGACTCACTGTGGCTTGCTTCTTCAAGGCCAACAGGAGAGATTCTCTGATTTCTAGACCTTCTGTTAAAGAGCCCACCTGGTTATGTCAGACACACTCCAGATGAAATCCCTTTGGATTAACTTAATGTCAACAAATTAGGAATGTTAATTATATCTGCAAAATCCCCTCACCTTTGCCATATATATAACGTAATCACAGGAGTGACACCATAATCTGCAGGTTAGAAGCAATCATGAGTCCTGCCTATACTCAAGGGGAGGTGATTATACAACAATAGGTCAGAGACCATCTGATAATCCTGCCAACCACATGTATGGACCCAAATGTAAATTGTTCACAATTTTTTTCACGGTAATTTCACTTATAGGATTTTATTCCAAGGAAATAAACTGACTACATATATTTACCACAAGTGTTTTCATCAATCTGCTGTCTGAAATCATGAAAATACAGAAGCAACCTAAATATCCATAAAGAGGAGATTAGTTATAGGATTTATTTTGTATCTACATGGGATATCATATATATGTTTTTAAAAAGAGCACAAGTGATCAAATATATTTAAATAAAACAGAGAGCTGCAATGTATTAAGTGGAAAAGGTAGGCTAAAGATCACATCTGTCTATACCTATATTTATATTTATTCCTGAGTGTGTACATGAACATAACATTCTGAAAGAACATACACACAGGTGTTAGTAAAAAGGTATCTCCAGGTATGGGAGTAGTAGGTGATCTTTGTGTTACATATGATCTTCATCTCATAAAACTGTTTGAAATAGCTATGCATTCTTTGTATAACAAAGAACAATAGAGCTGTTTTTTAAATGCTGTGGTATCTGTTAGTAAAAAGCGCTGTGTACAAAACAGTGTACACCCAAGGGCATTTCAAGTTCTGTAAAATATAAATGTAAAGGAGAAAACTTGTTAGGAAAGACACAATATTTTAATAGAAGCTAGATAGAGACTGAGATGAGGGACATCTTCAGGTTCTATTTCAGCTCTGCTTTTTTGCATTTTCAATATAACACAAACATTATTTTCATAGTCTTTTTATTTTTTTTTTCTACATCAATTCCTGGTATGTCTTTTAACATAGAAAAGGAATTGCAAGTTGGGAAAAGAATGAACCACAAGGCCCTCTCGTGTCTCCTCTGGTTCCCAGCCCCGCAGCACAGAACACAGAATTCCTCCAGTGGTTTGACCGTGTCTCCTCTACCAGGCGGAGAGTGCAGTGATGGCTTTGTCCTATCTCATTCACCTCTGTATCTCTAGTGCCCATCACAGTGCCTGCCACACACAGGGTGCTCCACTGTTGCCAAAGAAGTGAATGAAGAAAATAAGGCAGGCCATGGGCCATCCAAGCTTGTAGCCGTGTGTTACAGAGGTCATTTTACTAGCAGTGGTGGGGGATGGACTCTCAGGAGCAAAGCAGGGAGACCAGACTGCCCGGGGTATGAGGTGCGGGGCACTGACGATAGTAACAAGGCAGACACACAGCAAGTAGGAAGGGCGGATCTGCGGGAAGACGGGGCTGCGGTTTCAGGGCAGGTAAGCACTTCAGGCAACTTCCAGGGTTTGACTTGGACAAGTTTTGACTAAGGAGTACATCTCTTTGAGAGAGAAAAAATAACAAGTCCAAGTTTGGATATACTGGGTTTGAAGTCCATGAGTGAGCCAGGTGGAGCCACCAAAGGCCTCTTAGGTCACCTTCCCAAATGTCACATACACATGGCTGATTTTGTAAACCCCAAGAACTTAACAGATGCATGTCTGATGAGTAAAATCCATCTATTCCTCCTCAGGGATAAAATGAGCCCCTGTCTTAGGGTTCCACTACTTCCTGAAGCCTGGAGAGAGGATGGTGCTTACAGCATCTCGTGCATTGCATGAGTTGAATGACTTCCTTGCTACTGTACTCCCCAGGAAGATGCTCACCTGCCTGGCTCCGCTCGGCAGTGTGCACATTCTTCTGGGACAATGTGGGCTGCCTACAACCTCACCCTGAAAACCCTTCCTGCAGAACTGGTTGCATATTTTGCAAAGCTGTAGACAATATCCAAGACCACAATGAGGAGAGGCCTGACTGAGTGAATTACATCTGTAATCAAAGGACCTTGATCCGATGCCATCAAACCATCACAGCAGGATGGCCTCCCACAAACACCATCTTCCTGCCTGCATCTTGAACGAGACGGGCCTGGGGTCCCTCTGTCCTGAGCCCTGTCAGTTCACAATTTGGTGTTTCCTACTAAACTCTGAGCTGCATCCAGATGACCATGCCAGCTCTCAGTATCTTCCATCTTTACACGTATCATAGAGTTAGAGGCAAAGAAGTGGGGGTTGCTGCCTGGCTGAATGAGCTACTCCCCATCAAGGAATCATTTCTTGTTTATTCCAAAGAGCACAAAGGACTGCCCCATAGAATGAAGGCTTCAGGGCCACCCTGCCCATTCCCCAACATGTGAACTGCCCTCCTGAAAGATGATGCTGTGAAAGTGCTGCACTCAATATGTCAGCACATTTGGAAAACTCAGCAGGGGCCACAGGTCAGTTTTCATTCTAATCCCAAAGAAAGGCAATGCCAAAGAATGCTCAAACTATCGCACAATTGCATTCATCTCACATGCTAGTAAAGAAATGCTCAAAATTCTCCAAGCCAGGCTTCCACCCTCTACAATGTGCTAAGTTGCTTCAGTCGTGTTCTGCTCTTTGCAACACTATGGAGCCTGCCAGGCTCCTCTGTCCATGGATTCTCCAGGCAAGAATACTGAAGTGGGTTGCCATGCCCTCCTCCAGGAGATCTTCCTGGCCCAGGAATTGAACCTGCATCTCCTGCATGGCAGGCAGATTCTTTACCACTGAGCCACCAGGGAAGTGACCCTTTACAATAGCTCCTCTCATTTTCCCATTACATTATTCCAGTGGCTTCAATTCCCTGTTTGCAAATGCTAACCCTACCAGCAACAAAAGCATCTTCTACAACTTGCCTCATAAGTCATCAAGCATGCATTATCATTATCTGGATACTCATAAAATCCTAGTGCAATTCACATGGCAGACACCAACTTCCCCCATTTTACAGATGAGGAAACGAAGCCCAGGCAATTACACCAGTTCAGATGAGAAGTGGTGGTTTAGACTCAAATATAAGACTTGCAGTTCTCAGGCCTGAGCCCTCGGTGTTATTCTCCTCACATAGTCTGTGATAAGAGTTCATTTTGGGTGCTCTGCTCAGAACTAGAGAACTTCTCGACTCTCCAGCACGTAGCACGGGGCCTTGGAAACTCAATAAATCATTGCTTGAGTTAATGAATAAATAAATGCCCTTTCCATCATGGCTTTAGCTTCCTCATCTGAAAATGAGCATGTTTAGGTGCAGTGATTCCCAAGGACCCCTCAGGACCCACCTTTCCTGTAGCTACAGATTCCCAGCCTCCAGACAAGCTTCCGGGGTAAGGCCTGTGCCTGGCAGATCACAAGGACAGACAGAGAGCATCAGCTGTACTGGTTGTGAATAAAAAGAACAACAATGAAAAATGAATGGAGACCATTTAGGGAAAGATAATAAAACCCCACTTTTTGTGATGCTAGAAATAATACAGGGCTCCATGACTTGCTACCAGCTCTACTTCTTGATGGCTTTGCCACCCTGATGTCGTTCATTCCCACTTTGCAGTCAGTTCTTTTCCTGTGCAGAAATGTAATTTAGTGGGTGGCTTTTCCCACGACTCTGTGTCGCTAACATATCCATTTCCTTCTCTGCTTTTAAAGTTTATGTTCCTTTGCCGAACAATAGGCTGCCCATTATCACTGCCTCCAAAGCCATATGCAGCAGAGAAACTCCTCTAAAAGCTCCTGCAGGTCTTGAGACCGAGAGACAGACAGACAGACATGGGGGAGCAGTTTCCAGAGCCCTACGTGATATTCGATGTCGTTAAAGATCCCAAGGGGAATTCAGCCACGTGCACGTGAGTTACAAGATGATAAGAGCGGTAACTAGAGTAGTAAACACTTACTATGCAACACCAGACACTTGTTCAAAGGGCTTTCATACATTCTCTTTCATTTAAATTTCATGACAACTCTGTAAGGAATGTACAATTATGTCCATTGTACAGATGGAAGAACCAAGGCACAGAGGGGTTAAGACATTTGGCAGGTCACACAGAAAAGCGTAGAGCCAGGCTTGGACCCCCATGCTGTTGGTCCCACATATATTTCCCACTTTGCTATTCATCTTTTCTGCTAAAATGACTTATGACCCACTGGATAGGCAGCATTCCTAGCCACCCCTAAGCAAAACCAAACAGTAGATGGACAAACAGCAAGGAGATTTATAGTCAGTTCCAACCTGTTACCATTCCTGGCTATTCCAAGATTACTGATGCAATTGTGGGCAGATTGAATAACCTCTTTAAGACTTAACTTCTTTATGTGAAAAAATAAAGTGGTACACAGTTCCAGGTACCTTGGCAAACGTTTAAGACTTAAGAGATAATAAATGTCCTGTATGTTCCAAATCTGGAAAGTCCCAAGGCAGAGCTGGAGGACAGAGCATCCCTTCATTCAGTTATTCATTTACCACCAACTGTTTATTGAGAACTGACTACCTGCCATGGACAGCACAGGGTGCTGGAGAAATTCGTACTGTCATGGAGCTTACTGTTCAGCAACAGGAGGAAGCGGGGGAGGGAGAGGATCCTTTAGACCGACCTGAGAAATATTTGAGCTGAGACCAAAATAAGGAGCATTGGTCAGCTGAGAGAGTGGAGAGAACATTCCAGAAAGGGAAAAATAACAAATACAAACCAGCAGAAAAACCTTGAAGAGTTCCAGGGAAAGAAGCGAAGCCAGTGCAACTGGAGCACTGTACCTGGCAGGGGGAGAGGGGCTGAGTTTTCAGAGGGAAGCAGGGTTTGAACAGGCTGGCCTCTCAGGCCACAGTCGGAGTTTGAATGCCATCCTACGTGCAACAGGCGCTCTTAGAGGATTTTAAGCAGAGAGTGATGTGATCTATGTTTTCAGAGCTCATACCAGATGAGAAGTACATGAGCTTCTGAAATGAATGAGAACACGGGTGGAATACACTGAGACGTAGAACCTGGCAACTGAGATAAATGTTAGATTCCAAACTTTCACTCAATAGATGGACAAGAATGGCATTTCTGCTTTGTCTCCCTAGATGAGTTTCCCAGTACACCAAGGAGAGAGGGAACTGGAACCAACAGTGAGTCATCACTTTCTTCCCACCTTTCAAACTGGACTCCCTTCCTCTGTGGATATCCAGTTCTTTGCAACCCAGGGCTCCCTGAGGAACTGCAGACTTAACAGCTGCCACAAGACCACCATATCCTCTCTTTTTCTTTGTCTCACTGGAAAAGCATATGTGTACAAACAAATCAAATAGAAGGGACTGGAATATAAAAAGAGCTGAAAGAAAACTGAGGAGACCCAAGGGTGCATAAGCAGTTCTGAGCCTTGCAACACCCATGAGGTTCAAGGCAGGTGGCTTCAGGCACTCATGGGGCTGAGTCTGGACTCCCTGCTGCAGCTGGATGGCCATGAGTCAACAACGCCCTAGTGAATACATCTCCCCTGTGCTTCTCCCGCCTCTGCATTTCCAGGCCTTTTAAACCGTCATGTGGTGAGAACCTACCCATTTTACAATATTTTGCCTTCCCTTTTGTCCCTGTTGATATGCAGGGCCTGCCCAATTTTGAGACTCATCTGAATTACTGCTTTATGGTCTGAGTTGAGCAGCCAAGCCAGAGTCCTGTCAGACACAGGGAATCTGATTTGTCTAAACCCTCAGGAGTTCGTGGACACTGTAGTTTTAGCTCATAAAGAAAAGAGAGTGAGCAATTTCCTAGGGCCATGCGTCAGAAGCATTTCTTTTTCTGCGTTCCAGCGTGGGTGGCGAGGGTGGTAAAAGGAGGACTGAACAGAATCCACTGGAAGGAGGCTCTCTCTTCCTATTTATCTTGTGCATACATGCACCAAAGAGCTAGGTGGAGATGACTGAGCCCCAACTCCCCTTGGTCCAGAAACCCATCAAAGTCAATAAACTCCCCTAAGGTCCCCAAAGCCAGGCAGCTCTGTTCTCTACATGACTCATGAACACCAAAGGTTCACTGCTGCCAAGAAGAGCTCAAGAGTCCCCTTACACCAAAGCTGCTGCGGAATAATGAAGACATATCGAGTAAAAAAAAAAAAAAAAACTCCTTAACTCTGCTACCCTTTTGCCTAGGCCCTTCCTTAACTGGTCTCATCAAGTAAGTCCACTTTCTTCCTGGAACTACTCCTATTTTCCACCTACATGGTCTACTCTGCCCCTGCCCTGCCTCCAGCCACTTGGTAGGCGAAATGCCTTGTCCCTGCCCCCTACACACAGTATGAAGGATCCTACACACTCAAGAATCATGAGAACACTGAGCAGTCACCAAGTCCAGTATCCTCCTCGATGCCTGGGAATGTGTGTCCTCCAGAACCCAGCGGATCCTCAGGATGTGTTTGTTGGAAGGAAAAGGGAGTGAGGAAGAGGAAGGCAGGGACAAGAATGCCCCACCCTTTTCTCTCTCTCCCGAGAGGGCACCAGGCTTATGAGAAAGAAGCTAGACAGAGAAAAACAAATACGATGTGAACTCATATGTGGAAACTAAAAGAAAAAATTAAAAAGCTGAATTTACAGAAAAAGTAGAATGGCCACTGCAGGAGTTGGGAAACTTGGAAGGAGAGGTTGGTAAAAGCATATAAACTTTCAGGTATAGGTCTGAGGATCTCAACAATGTGAGTCTAGTTTCAATATTGTATTATATAATTGACATCGGCAAAGAGAGTAGAACTTAAGAGGATTCACTCAAAGAAGGAAAATACGTGGGGTGACAGATTACTAAGTCGATGGAAGAAATCCTTTCACAGTGCACACATATATCAAATCATCATATTATACATTTTAAATATATTACAATTTTATTTGTCAATGATACCTTAAGAAGGCTGGGGGAAAAAAATAATGCATTTATACCTGCCCTGGAGCCCATGAAGATCAGTTACGTGGTCAGAGTCAGGCCTGATGGCTGAATCCATGCCCCACAGTCAGGCTCCATCCATCTCTGCCTCAGGCCAGGACTGACCCTTAGGACATGGCCCTCAGTTGGGGGTGGGGCTCTTGGCCCCTGCATAGGGGCAGCCAAAGAGATCCAAAACCCAGATAAGACCTAGCAGCACTGACTTCCCAGGCCCAGCTCTGCTCATCAGTCCCTGCGGAGAAAAACCATGTGTCTTCAGGCCCTTGTCACTCCCCGCTGGTGTTAATTTACTCACTTCTCAGGCATCTCCACAAAAGGTCAAGGGCTGGGTGCAGAATCATGGATGAGCTCATACCTCAATTCTCACCCTCTATTTTCACAGATGTCTCACTATCTTAAACAAATATACTTCAGACCTTACAGCAAAGGATGCTCTTGCTGAAGTTTGTGAAAGACTGACTTAAAGAACTGAGGTTTTCAGAAGTCAGCCCCAGCATAAAGTGTGGGCAAAGACTGACCTCCTGGCATGGAAACGATGCACTGGGGCACTGCTCTGAAGTGATGTGTAGATACCAAGAAAGGGGTCTCCTCCTCGTACAGAAGCCTAGAACCTTCATTATCTGGATCCACAGATCAGAAGTTATCAGGTTCCAGGACACATCAGTATAACTAGCAAATGTGTTCATCATGCAGGGTCTGGGGCCCTGATCCCAGAGACTTAGGCCCAAGACTGTGGCCCAAGACTTACGACTCTACATAGGTAGATCAAGATTGCCAGTGAGCCTAAAGGAGGTGGGTCCACCGCTGTCCAACAGTTGGTGGACTGTCAGCAAGGCATCACCAGAGAACTTACTAGGAACCTGGAATTTCAGCTTCCACCCCAGACCTACAGAATCAGTCTGCACTTCACAGGCCCTCCGTGATGACCATGCACGTGGCAGCGAGAGATGTGCTGACTTAGATGGGATCATGAGCCCCCTCGGTTCTTCTCTGGAGCCTGACTCTCCCTGACTGGGACCACAGCCCTGACACCCCCACTTCCCTGGGACCTCTGTCCACCCCAGGATAAACACAGTTGTTGTTTGTCCTGCACCTCACCTCACAGTGACATAAGCAGATATGCCACAACATGGGTGAACCTTGAGGACATTCTGCTAAGTGAAATGAGTCGTCACAAAAGGACAAATGCTGTGTGATTCCACTTATACAAGATACTCAGAATGGATGGCAAAGACATAAACTAGAAGGGTGGTTGCTGCGGCTGGGGGAGGGGGCAGTGGGGAGGTGCTGTTCAATGGGTATAGGGCTTCAGTTCTGCAAGATGAAGGGAGCTTTGGAGACTGGATACAAGACAATATAAATATACTTAGCATTACTGGCCTGAAAAATGGTCACTATAATAAATTTTTTGTTATATGTGTTTTACCACAATTTAAAAAAAGGGAAGGAAAAAAAGCCCAATTCTGAGCAGCACTGACATCAAGATCACTGGAAACTAGAGGTTACAACTGAGCCATCAACCACAGGTGGGATGATGTTCAGACTGGACGAAAGTATACTGGTATATCTACCAAAACCACGATTCAGAGGCTGAGCAGGGCTGGGCAGGAGGCTGTCCTAGGTGTGGCCTTTATATCAGTCATTACTGACAATCCTTACACTGGAGCAACAGTAAAACACCTCCTGAACACACAGGAACAAAATAACAAAATAAAACCTGAATGACTGAGGCTGCCATTATTCGAGGGTGCCGGAGGTGGGGGTATGGGGTAGGGGGCAATAGATTAACACAGGGGCTGGGGCTGCAGGGAGGGGGGTGCAAGGGGACAGGGACCCATGGGTGCTTGCTTTGCTACAGGGCCTTCATCATCATCATGGTCCTGGGGGACTTGGGGGAGGGTCCCCTCTCTGCCCTGCTGACCCTCACCCTCAGCGCAGGGGCTGATCTCTCCTGCAATCACAGCTACTTAGAGCATCTTCACTCAGACCCAGAAGCAACGACAGTAAACAGGAGTGTGATGGGCCATGCATTAGAGCACCTTCCCATGACCCACTCATCACGAAAACTCTGCCCTGGTGGCATTCTTACCTCCACCCATTTTACCAGTGAAGCAACTGAGACTCAGAGCAGTAAAGCTGTCTATGCAAGGAAGATCCAGAAGGGAGATGCACATCCAGACTCCCAGCTCTAAGATTCAAACTCTGTGTTTGGCACCTCAATGTGTCCCTAGAATGAGACCTCAAGGCCCCAGGTAGGGAGTCCCATGTATCACCAGCAGCCTTAGCTCCCCTTGTCTGATGAACATGGATCAGGATACCACCCTCATGAAGGGACTGTTGCTAGAAAAGATCAATTCATTAATGAATATGAGGCCTCTGGAAAGCCTCAGTGTGATATAAATACTCTTGCTGTCAGCTTTGCCTCTCTGTCGCAGAATGAAAAGTACTATAGTCCCCCATTGTCCTTGGATAATAGCTTCGATTTGTTGCAGGGCGGGAGGAAGACTGTCTGGGGATAAACAATGATGAGCTATTTGCACAGCACAGTGTGGGCAAGGGAGAAGGGCACTGGGGCTTCGGTCAGCCAGAGATCTCTGTGTCTGTACCCCTGGACTTCTCCCCCATACCATCCTGGCTGGACGCACACGCACACACACACACACACAGCCCAACTCTTTCCCTAGAAAGGACACATCATAGTGGCCTCTTGTGAAGAGAGCAAAGATAACTCACATCACAAGGGTAGTGAACCTTTGATTTCCTTCCTGGAGATCTATTTGCAGTGTAGACCACACCCATGGTAACCAGAAGATCAGGTGGCAAACAGCTCAGACTGGATGTATTCCAGTTTCCTGCACAGCTGTCTTAGCTTGGGCTGCTGATATCAGAGGCTAGATCGCTTAAATAATAGACATTTCCCTTCACAGAGTTCTCATAGTTCTGGAAGTGTGAGAGCAGGGTGGGTTCTGGTGAGGACTTATCTCGGCTTTCAGAAGGCTGCCTGCTCACTGTGTGTTCACACGGTGCTTTCCTTGGTACACTCACGTAAAGGGGTAGAGTGGGTAGAACACATGTGCTCCTGTGTTTCTTCATCTTCTTATAAGGGCCTGATTCTATCATGGTGGCCCAACCCTCATGACCTATTTCCCTGCTAAAGGACCTACCTCCAAATACCATCACACTTGGGGTTGGGCTTTGATATACAAATTGAGGTGGGGGTTGCAAACAGTCATCATGATAGCAAACATTCCCAAACATGGTAGCATAACACAACAAGCATCTTACTATGCTCACAGATTCTGAGTATCCTAAATTTGAGCAGGACACAGCAGAGATGGCATGCCCTGCTCTACAATGTATGGGACATCACCAGGAATGCTGAAACAGCCAGGGGTGACGTGGATGACCCAGGGCTGGAGCAGGTGGGGCTGGAGGAATGCATTTCCAACAAGAAGCTGGAACATTTCAATCACATCTGGTCCCTGGGTTGGGCTGGCTGAAGGTCAGCTTGGCTGGGACTGTCACCTTCAACACTAATATGTGGCCTTTCCATGTGACCTAGGCTTCTCACTGTTGAGAGAGTGAGTTCTGAGAAACAGCATCTCTGGAAGAAACAAGGGTCCCAAGAGACCACCCTGGGAAGACACGAGGTTCCCGCTTTTCTTAAGGGGAAGAAGGAGTCAGAGGCCTGCCCCAATTCCAGGGAAAAGAGCAGAGAATCTAGTTCTCGATGAGAGGAATGCCAAAGAATCGGGGGCCATATTTAAAAGCCACCATATGACTTTGTATAGGACAGAGTCAGAGTTCGGTACAGGACTTTAGAATGGGATTGTATATCCTAGTCCCAGATGCCACCCCTGGATCCATCAGGGAAGTGAATCAGAACATTCTAATATCCTGGAGGCAACTTTTTACTCTTCGGAGGCACACGAGAAAGGAATTCTCCAAATGTTGAGGTCCTTGGGGGACCTAGATCCATTATCACTGAGGAAACTGAGAACAAGAGCAGTCACTTGTGATGCCCAGTGTCTCACGGCCACTAAGTGAAGCAGCCAGGATTCGCCAGCTCCACAGACTCCAATCCAGGGCTCACTCTGCTCCTTGACTGCTTGTCTTGGAGAGCGGGAGCTGCCAGCTCCTTTCAGTCAAGGTGAGAAATCCATCTTTAGAGCTGGAACCCTCTGCACAGCAGAACCTTCCAGTTGTCCTCCCTCTAGGGGGCGGGGAGAGGAGCAGGGTGGTCAAGGGATGTTTACATGTGGGGGCCTATGGGCTGGCAGGCAAAGGTAAACAGGTCAGCCCAGCCCCCCTGGGACAGGTCTGTGATGGGCAATTGGATAAACACATTCAGAGCAAAATGCAAGTGCAGCCGAGTGTGTGCACATTTTTAAATATACATTTCACATTCATATGCAGATCCCACTGACATGTGACAAATGTGCAGTGGCCTCCAGGAACCGTTCTCCAAAGAGGCACTTATTTCATTTGACTCCAGGCATCCAAGCCTCAAGAGATGCCAGGATGCCGTAGACACCTAGGCAGTGGGACGCTGACTCCAATTACAGTGGGAAGATTTGAGCTAGATAGTGAGAAGAACTTTCTTTCTTTGAACAACAGCTTTCTTCCCCAAGTTCTTTGGCAAGGTGGCACCACGGGCTTTATGCAGACCGAAACAAATGAGAGTGCTGCCCTGAGGTGTGAGGAAGGAATCCAGGTGATCAAAACTGGATTTCAGTCCATATCCTGGATTTTGTGGGCCTTCCCTGGTGGTATTCAATATCACAGTAATCCAAGTCTATGCCCTAACCAGTAATGCTGAAGAAGCTGAAGTTGAACGGTTCTGTGAAGATCTACAAGGCCTTTCAAAACTAAGACCCCAAAAGATGTCCTTTTCATTATAGGGGACTGGAATGCAAAAGTAGGAAGTCAAGAAACACCTGGAGTAACAGGCAAATTTGGCCTTGGAATACGGAATGAAGCAGGGCAAAGGCTAATAGAGTTTTGCCAAGAGAACACACTGGTCATAGCAAACACCCTCTTCCAACAACGCAAGAGAAGACTCTACACATGGACATCACCAGATGGTCAACACCGAAATTAGACTGATTATATTCTTTGCAGCCAAAGATGAAGAAGCTCTATACAGTCAGCAAAAATAAGACTGGGAACTGACTGTGGCTCATATCATGAGCTCCTTATTGCAAATTCAGACTTAAATTGAAGAAAGTAGGGAAAACCGCTAGACCATTCACGTATGACCTAAATCAAATCCGTTATGATTATACAGTGGAAGTAAGAAATAGATTTAAGGGACTAGATCTGATAGAGTGCCTGATGAACTATGGACTGAGGTTCATGTGACATTGCACAGGAGACAGGGATCAAGATCATCCCCGTGGAAAAGAAATGCAAAACAGCAAAATGGCTGTCTGGGGAGGCCTTACAAATAGCTGTGAAAAGAAGAGAAGCAAAAGCAAAGGAGAAAAGGAAAGATATAAGCATCCGAATGCAGAATTCAAGAATAGCAAGGAGAGATAAGAAAGCCTACCTCAGGGATCAATGCAAAGAAATAGAGGAAAACAACAGAATGGGAAAGACTAGAGATCTCTTCAAGAAAATTAGAGATACCAAGGAAACACTTCATGCAAAGATGAGCTCAATAAAGGACAGAAATGGTAGGGACCTAACAGAAGCAGAAGATATTAAGAAAAGGTGGCAAGAATATACAGAAGAACTGTACAAAAAGAACTTCATGACCCAGATAATCACGATGGTGTGATCACTCACCTAGAGCAGGATATCCTGGAACGTGAAGTCAAGTGGGCCTTAGAAAGCATCACTACAAACAAAGCTAGTGGAGGTGATCGAATTCCAGTTGAGCTGTTTCAAATCCTGAAAGATGTTGTTGTGAAAGTGCTGCACTCAATATGCCAGCAAATTTGGAAAACTCAGCAGTGGCCACAGGACTGGAAAAGGTCAGTTTTCATTCCAGTCCCAAAGAAAGGCAATGCCAAAGAATGCTCAAACGACCGCACAATTGCACTCATCTCACACACTAGTAAAGTAATGCTCAAAATTCTCCAAGAAAGGCTTCAGCAATACGTGAACCGTGAACTTCCAGGTGTTCAAGCTGGTTTTAGAAAAGGCAGAGGAACCAGAGATCAAACTGCCAACATCTGCTGGATCATCGAAAAGAGAGTTCCAGAAAAACATCTATTTCTGCTTTATTGCCTATGCCAAAGCCTTTGACTGTGTGGATCACAATAAACTGTAGAAAATCCTGAAAGAGATGGGAATACCAGACCACCTACCCTGCCTCTTGAGAAATCTGTATGCAGGTCAGGAAGCAACAGTTAGAAATGGACACAGAACAACAGACTGGTTCCATATAGGAAAAGGAGTACGTCAAGGCTGTATACTGTCACCCTGCTTATTTAACTTATATGCAGAGTACATCATGAGAAACGCTGGACTGGAAGAAACACAAGCTGGAATCAAGATTGCCGGGAGAAATATCAATAACCTCAGATATGCAGATGACACCACCCTTATGGCAGAAAGTGAAGAGGAACTAAAAAGCCTCTTGATGAAAGTGAAAGAGGAGAGTGAAAACGTTTGCTTAAAGCTCAACATTCAGAAAACGGAGATCGTGGCATCCAGTCCCATCACTTCATGGGCAATAGATGGGGAAACAGTGGAAACAGTGTCAGACTTTATTTTGGGGGCTCCAAAATCACTGCAGATGGTGACTGCAGCCATGAAATTAAAAGACGCTTACTCCTTGGAAGGAAAGTTATGACCAACCTAGATAGTATATTCAAAAGCAGAGACATTACTTTGCCAACTAAGGTCCGTCTAGTCAAGGCTATGGTTATTCCAGTAGTCATGTATGGATGTGAGAGTTGGACTGTGAAGAAGGCTGAGCACTGAAGAATTGATGCTTTTGAAGTGTGGTGCTGGAGAAGACTCTTGAGAGTCCCTTGGACTGCAAGGAGATCCAACCAGTCCATTCTGAAGGAGATCAGCCCTGGGATTTCTTTGGAGGGAATGATGCTAACGCTGAAACTCCAGTACTTTGGCCACTTCATGCAAAGAGCTGACTCACTGGAAAAGACTCTGATGCTGGGAGGGATTGGGGGCAGGAGAAGGGGACGACAGAGGATGAGATGGCTGGATGGCATCACCGACATGAGTTTGAGTGAACTCAGGGAGTTGGTGATGGACAGGGAGGCCTGGCATGCTCCAATTCATGGGGTCACAAAGAGTCAGACACAACAGGGCAACTGAACTGAACTGAACTCTCTGGTGGCTCAGATAGTAAAGAATCTGCCTGTAATGAAAGAGACCAGGGTTTGATCCCTGGGTTGGGAAGATCTCCTGGAGAAGGGAACGGCTTCCCACTCCAGTATTCTTGCCTGGAGAACTCCATGGACAGAGGAACCTGGCAAGTTACAGTCCATAGAGTTGCAAAGAGTTAGACACCACTGAGTGACTAACGTTTTCACTTTTATGGAACACACTCCACATGGAGTGTGGCCCCTGGGGAGTACTTTTGATTTAAACGAAAGCTCACTGTTTCTCTTTTGACCAGATATTTTAATGGGAGGAACAGGAAGGCTTGAACTTAAAAATATGAAAACTGACACCCTCTCAAGCTTTTTTTTATGTGGTGGTGGAGGGGGTGGAATAAAACTTCTATTATGATAAAATTAATATACTCTACAATTTATCCAGTATTCAACTCCGTAAATTTTAATATATTTGTAGAGCTGTGCTACCATCATCAGGGCTGGTTTTAGAGCATTTTAATCACTCCCTAAAAGAAACCCCAAACACTTTATCAATCATCTTCCCAGCTGTCCCTTAATCCCTCAGCCCCTGGCAACTATGAAGCTACTTTCTATTTCTGCAGATCTGCCTATTCTGGACATTTCCTATAAATGGAATCATACCCTACATGGTCTTTTGTGACTCACTCTTTTCACTCAGTGTGTTTTCACTATTCATCCATGTTGTAGCATATATCAGAATCTCATTCCTTTTTATTGTCAAATAATAGTCCCTTGTATAGACATACCACATTTTATTTATTCATCAATTAATAGACAAACGGGCTGTTTCTACTTTTGGACTACTGTGAATAACGTTGCTATGAACATCCAAGTACAATTTTTTTCTGTGGATGTACCTTCTCGTTTCTCTTGGGTATATAGTTAGGTGCGGGATCACTAGAACAGATCGTAACTCTATACATTTTGAGGAACTTCCAAACTTTCCCAAACTAGTTTTTCCATTTTAAATTTGTACCAGCAATGTATGAGGGCTTCAGTTCCTCCACATCCTCACCAACACATTATTGTCTTTTTGCTCAGAGTCATCTTAGTAGGCAAGCAGGCACTTTTCTCATATTATCTCATTTCATCTTCACAACATTACTCCTGGAGCAGGCACCACCATCCCATTATATAGGTCAGATGACTGAGACTCAAAGAGGTCAAGTCACTTACCTACCAGAGGTCACACCACTGGGAAAAGAGAATGAAGACTGATGTCAGGTCTGCCAGATGCTCCTCCCCGTGCCCTGGAGCCCGCCTGCCCTCTGAGGCCATTCTGCCCCCCACAGCCACCTCTGCACCTTCTCTCTGTTCTACCTGTGACTCATTGCTGAGATATTCAGGAATGAAAGCAACTCAATACTCTCTCCAAACCATCCTTCCTCACTTGAGAGCATCCCCTTCTGACTGGTGATGGTGGGTGGGAGGCCAGGTGGCCAGGAAAGAAACCAACACATTTCTCTGTCCCCACCCTTCCTTGTGCTCGGTCCATTCCCATGTGAATGGATTTCAAGATCCAGCTCCAGCTGGGCTATTCGTCCACTTACTGGAGCATGTGAGACTCTGTTCAGCTCCTTGGTGACTTCAGGGTCACCCCCACATCAGACTCGTGGGGCAAATTTCTTTAGTTCAAAAAACTGTGATGTGCATGACCCTAAAGAAGCTGACGCCTCCTAACACTCAGTGAAGGGCCCCTGATGGTGGGCTGCACCCTGCAGCCTCACAGAGGCCAGGGGCCTGCCCACCGCCCACCCCCTCTCCCTGCGCCCCTCCCCCTCCCCACCGCGCCAGAAGATGAATGTCGCCGGAGCCGTCATTCTATGATGCCCATTTATATGATGCCCATCGTTTCTGATTCTCCCTCCATTGTTCTCTGATGTATGACAAAACTCCCAATTTGTCAAATTCTTAACAGCAGTCAGGATAATCTATTCTCCACACATTCACGGAGCTTTTCATTTTGCACAACTGTCACCACGAACAGTTTATGAATTTTCCATCATGAGGGAACCAAGAGGATGGGAGAAAAAAATCCCACCGCACCACAACCTGCTTCTCCCGTGAGGCACAGCCTTGATTCCTAGAGGGCAAGCCATGCAGCTTCCGAGGCCCCCTCCCATTCCAGACAGTAACAGTCTGCACTTGAGCCCCTTTTCTGGGCAGCCACCTCCCAGTGGTGTTCTGTTGGTATCACATCTTTGCTTGTCATGGAAGTGAAAATCAGGCAGTGCTCCCCTGCTAACAGGCTTTGTATTTAGACCTCAAAGAATTCAGCATGATGGACTTGGAATCTGGAAGTGTTCCCCCACTGGCCCACTACATTTCTCAATGAACTGCAACAGATTCAGCTGCAATTACAGAAACCTCAAACTTTACACACACACACACACACACACACACTATTTACACACATTAAAATGTATATTGACTCATTTGTCTTTGCAAAAATCTAGAATCAATCTAAATTTCCAAGGAGAAGAAAAGATTAAATGATAGGAATGGGCCTTGGAACACCACTGAAATAATGTTTCCATGGAGTGAGAATGTGGTAAGGATGTAATGTTAACTGAAAAGCAAGTTTCAAAACTGTATTACAACAATGGAATATTACTCAGCCGTAAAAAGGAATGCAATTGTGCCATTTGGAGAGATGTGGATGGGCCTAGAGACTGTCACATGTAATGAAGTAAGTCAAGAAAGAGAAAAACAAGTATTGTATACTAATGCATATATGTGGAATCTAGAAAAATGGCATAAACTTATTTGAAAAGCAGAAATAAAGACACAGTTACACAAAAACACACATATGGATACCAAGGGGAGGGGGAAAGGGAGGTGGGATGGATTGGGAGATTGGGACTGACATATATACACTATTGATTCTATGTATAAAATAGATAACTAATGAGAACCTGCTGTATCTCACAGGGAACTCGAGTCAGTGCTCCATGGTGACCTAAATGGGAAGGAAATCCAAAAATGAAGGGATATATGTATATGCATATTTAGCTGATTCACTCTGCTGTATAGCAGAGGAAATAACACAACATTCTAAAGCCACTATACCTCAATTTAAAAAACTATACTTCTAAGTTCATAAAAATATGCCTGTGCCTATATGAATGGTGGGGTGGAAACCAAATGAAAAGGCATTCAAAAGGTTAAAACTCAAGAGATCGTCTATCTGCTTTTTACAGATATTTATTTTCATGTATTTTTCCAAATATTCTTCAATGAAAAAAACTGTTATTTTTTCAAGTAAGATTTTAAAAAGAAGAACTTGGTTTTGCTCCATGTGGTCTATTCACGTGCTCTTCCTAAAACTTCAAACACTGCAGAAAGCGGCCAGTTGTACAATAAACAAAATTTACAGCCCAGTGGCTTTCTGACAGCAAGCACTTCTTTATCCACATTGAGTGACACTGAACAGCAGCTGTCCATATGATTTTAATCACAGCGGCTTTTGAAACCACAACCCACTCTCCCCTTTATTTTATTCCATTCAAAACTGTCTCTCCAAGCTAATGAGCAAATTCTCTACAACTGGAACCTAGGAAATGCTGAATCACACACGGGGCCAAGAGCCTATTAAATCCACATGAAGCCACACAGCCCTTTGAAGACTCATACAGCTCAGATAACTTGAAAGTCCCTCTGAGAATATATTCGATCTGCGGTTACAGTATGTAAATGGAAGTCAGTGCCTAACAAGAGACGATTATTTGCAAATACCTTGGCTATGATCTAAGCTGAGTTCTAATTTGAGGAGTAACATAGTGATCACTTTAGCAAGAACCTGGAGGCTAAGATTAACCTTTACAGGAAACTTCTGAGGAGGGTTGAGATTTTCTCGGAAACTACGGTCCTAGAACTATTCGCCTACAACTGTAGGCGCTGAAAGAACATTTCAACTCCAAACGTCATTACTTTTTCTTTATACGTTTCCTCTATTGATATATTTTTTTTTTGCCTTCTTTCCCGACTCATCTTGGATTCCTTGAGCTATTTCTTTAATAACACTTTTGTAATGTGCTCTTAAAATGTTTGTCTGAAGTCCTTTACAACCAACTTGAAGATGCAAAAGTAAAAAAAAGGGAAAAGAAAAATAAACATCCCTGGCTCCTTTTTGTACTTATGTGTTGGGACTGTCAGCACAAAGTACTACCGACGAGGTATCTCCGAGGACAGAAATGTACGTCTCACAGTCTGGGGGTCAGAAGCCCAAGACGACCAGGGTATCTGCAGAGCTGGTCTACGAGTGAGAGTCCATTCTGCGACCCTCCCCTCACTGCTGCTGGTGTGCTGACAAGTGTGTTCCCTGGCCTGAGGAAGTATCACCCCAATCCCTGCCTTCACCTTAGCATTCTCTCCATGGACATGTGTCTGGGTCTAAATTCCATGTTTTTATAAGGACACAAGTCACACCGGAAGAGATGGTGAGATAGCATGACCAACTCAATGGACATGAATTTCAGCAAATCCTGGAGATACTGTGAAGAACAGGGAAGCCTGGCATGTTGCAGACTATGGGGTTGCAAAGAGTTAGACACAACTTAGCAACTGAACAACAGTCACATTGGATTAGTGCACTCATGACCTCATCTTAATTGCATCCACAAGGACCTTATTTCCAAAGAAGTCACATTCTGATATTCAGGGAGTTATGACTTCAACATATGAACCTGGGGGACACAATTCAACCCATGACACCTTATATCAATGTCACAAACCACGTTCCATCTTGGCTGCTGAGCTCTGCTCCAGAAAATAGTATAATTCCAGACCAACAGATGGTTTCCATTGTTAGCTGAGCCATTCTTTCCCTAGTTCCCCAGGTACCTGGCCCCAATTTCCCATTGCTGCTTTTGCAAATTTTCTCCATGCTCCTGCATCCTTTTCTATTCCAATTTTAGGGGTGATCTTAGCTCTTATTCCATAGAAGCAAAAGAGGCCATCACAAGGGGATGGGATGATCGCCCTGTTATAAAGCCTTTACTTGCATCCCCCCTTCTCCCACTTCTCCCGCTCTCCTACTTCAGAGCATTCCTTCCCCTGGGTATTCAGCCCTCCAGCCTTCTCAGGGTCTCATGCTTGCCAGTTACCCCTCTTCCTTCTGTCTTCAACCTTCCTCTCCATTGGTCTCTTCCTATCAGCATTTAAACAAGCCTCACTTTTCCCCATAAAGAGAAAATCCTCTTATCTCCATTCTTCTCGAAGGTTATTATCCAAACACTCCAGCCCACCTCATGGGCACATTAACTGAAAGAGTGAAATGAGACTGATCGCTACTTTTCTTGTCCTTAACTCATTCTATTCAACTTCTGTCCTCATCTGTATTGGAATTTCTCCTGCCATGGATCCCATGTTGCTAAACTATGGGTTTCTTTCAGTTCTTTTCTTAAGGGACCATTCAGCAAACATAGAACTGACCAGTCTTCCCTTTAAATGGGCTTCCCCAGTGGCTCAGATGGTAAAGAATCTGCCTGCAGTACGGGAGACCTGGGTTCAATCCCTGGGTCAGGAAGATCCCCTGGAGAAGGGAATGGCTACCCACTCCAGTATCCTTGCCTGGAGAATTCCATGGATAGAGGAACCTGGCGGGCTAGAGTTCATGGGGTCACAAATAATCAAACACGACTGAGTGTCCTTTAAATACTTAATTGCTTGGCTTCTGAGTGATCCTAGAGATTTCTCAACTTTCCTTCTTGGCTTGCCTTGCAGGCCCTTCATCCCCTGTCTATATGTTCAATTTTTACATTGGTATTGTGTACTAGATCTTTCTCCTCCACTTCTGATCTCATCTGTTACCTTAAATTAAATCACTATCTATATCCTGGTGACTCTCAAGTCTATATTTCCAAGTCTACATCTTTCTCCTGAATTAAAGATGTCTACATTCCTTCCTACTATTAATATTATATCTCCCCTTCAATGATCTATGCCAAGTGATAGCTATGAAGGAGAACAGCTAACAGGCAGTAGACAGAGTAATGGGTTGATACAGACTCAGGACGGGCAAAAATCCTCTTGGCAGGGTAAAGAGAAGCAGCAATGAAACAAAAGCTAAGGGACAGTCAGTTGGATTAATCTGATACTTTCTCAAGTCAAAACGCCTTTGACTGCTTGCTACTCCTTCTGTACACTTATATCTTAAAGGACAGGGTTGACATGCATTAAATCTAAATATGTTACTACCCTAAAAATACATTTTTCCTCCACCAGTGCTCTGACATATGGAGACTGTCCATTGAAACCCATGGATATGTCATCCAATTTCAGAATGCCAGCTTTGGAGTAGATATTGTTTTTTCCAGCGTTCAGCAAACCATCCATATTAAATTATGCTTCCTGGTGCCCACTCAGCTTGGTCCTAGACTCCAGTGCTGATAGAATTTCAATTGCCAGTAGCTGGGAGTTACAAAGAAGTCTGTGTAGAGAGACAAATGTCAAAATAAAAACATGGTTAAGAGTAGAAAAGTTCATGGATTCAAGACTATGTTCGCCTAGGGAAAAAAAAAATTGCTTTTACATGAGACTGCTTCACATCATTATTAACACACACACGGCTCTTAGAGAACATGTAGCCTAACACACACACACACACACACACACACATGCACGCACGCGGCTCTTAGAGAACATGTAGCCCAACATCTTCCTTTTACAAACAATGATAACTCAGGCTCAGAAAGGAAAATGGGCAAATTTCCTCAAAGTTCAACTGTATGGAATGGGAGGATATGATGAAAGAATCTGGTGCTTATTCCATCAGCATGTGAGAAGCTTGGAAAACAAAGCCTCATTCTGCTAGAGCATTTCAGTATGAACATTCTTGCTGAGGGCATCACCACCTACCCAGCTGGATCTCTGGCAACTCACCTCATCCATGTGCTTCTTGTGGAAGCCTTCATCCTACCCAACCCCCTTCCCACACAGCAGCAGACCCTGCTCCTCTTGGCTTCTGAATGCTAGACCATAGCCCCACCACCAGCCCTGGCTCTTCTCTCAAATCAACTTTGTCTACTCTGCTAGAATGTTCTTTTCTGTTTTCTTCCTCCTCTGGTTCTACGGCAACCAGACTCACCAAGCAGCATTCTGCTCACCCAGCTGGGTTCCCAGGAGCCCTGCAAAGTGGCCTGAACTCATGCCTCTGTCCAATCCAGCTCGCCCCAGCCCTATCAAAGAACCTGAATGGGAAATGATGGTTGTCTGCAAACCCTTATCCCAGCAAAAGCAGAGTGAATGAAAAGACAAGGCAAAACCACAGCACCCCAGCTGAGATCAGATTAAAGGGACTGGGCTATGATGCAGCCCTGACCTGGGCCAGGCACTGTGCTAGGTGTGGGCGTGAACACTGTCTCCTTTAATCTCCCAGCTCTGAATAGAATCTGGCTCTGTGAAGTTTGCACAGGGGCCAAAAGGAAACAAGGCATTATTTATAATAATTGGCTCCCCATTATCCATTCACTTGGCGCTGCCTGGAATAACATGATGGGCCTTTATGCTATTCACAGCCTATAAAAAAGTAGTTCTGTTGTGATTCAACATATAGTAATCTCCATTTTAAGAGGACAATAGAAACACTCAGCCATTATTCATCCCAGAGCCTTAAACAGCAGAGAATTCCTTTATCAGGAACATAAGGTTAGAATGACATGAGTTATTAATATTGCAAGTAGCCCAATGCATTCATTGAGGTGCTCAAACTATGGGGGAAAAAATGGTTTTTAAAAGCCAGATCTAGGAAAAGGCTAGAACCAAACAGCACTTCGAAGGAACTGTGGAGAAAGTACAAACTATTCAGAACTGCTTAAGCAGAAATGAGCATGGGGGCTAGAAATCTTCATTCCCAACTCTCTTAGTCCTGAATGTTCTGAAAAAAGCAGACAAAGGAGAAAAGCGATGAATGGAGACAGGGACAATGTGACAGGAGATAGAAAGCATTGTTAATTAATAATCATTAGTGTACATGTACGATGTATTTGGTATTCAACTTTCCTCCATTCACCCCCATATTCCACAAAGGATTTGAGATAGCATATGAAAAGAACAAGATACAACAGCAAAAGGTCAGCAGGCATAAAGCATCAAGAAAACAGCCTAAAGACAGAGCTGTGAGCACCACAGCAAGGATGCCCGTGTGCCGACCATAAGGTCCTCACAAGCAGCACCAACAGGTTTCACATGTGACCTGAAGCTTCCTGGCAGCCAGACCAAAAAGGAGACAGAGGTAGATACAATATTCCCTTTAATAAGGACTGTTAAAGTGTTTTTCTTTCAAAGCAGTGTAAAAAAGATGAACACTGCACAGTGACCCTTCAGATAACTGCAAAGATGGAGGCCCACTAAGCTATCATTAGATGGAAGGGACAAGGATGTAGGAGAAAGAATATGAGTTCTGGAGCTAAAAGTCCTTCTGAGAAGGTCTAGCTTAACTCCTTACACTCAGTGGCCCTGGAAAAGGTCCTTCATTCCTCTGAGGCATATTCTTACTAGAGACTTTAAAATATCTAATTTTTCAAAGTCATGTGTCAGAGAGAGAAAGAGAGAATGAACAAAGGAATAAGAAGGTAGGTGAATATGAAACAAAACAAAACATACAACACCCAGCACAGTTCCTGGAACTTGAAATGTGCTAGGTCCTTTCCCAGATTTTTTTTTTTTTTTTTTTGCTTTCATTCTTCCTGTGAAATCTGGTAGTAAAAAGAGTATGGCAACCTGTTTTCTCATTTAGGTGGCACTTATTTTTTAGAGATTTTTTTGATATGGACTGTTTTTAAAGTCTTTATTGAATTTATTATAATATTGCTTCTCTTTCGTTTTGGCTTTTCGGCCTAGAGGCTTGTGGGATCTTAGCTCTCCTACTAGAGATTGAACCTGCACCCCCTGAATTGGGAGGTGAAGTCTTAACCGCTAGACCACTAGGGAAGTCGCTGGGGGCTATTTCAATCTCTCTCTTCACTCTTACCCTCTGCCCCAGCCATTCCCGCTCAATCCCTAGAGAAGGCAGTCTCAGCCTCAGAATGCTAGAGTGAAAAGAAGTACACACACCCAAGTTAGATACAACATGAGCCCATCTACAATTGTCAGAGTATTAATAGAAGATGCGAATGGTGATGGACACCAGAGCAACCAGTACAATGCAGGAGAAAGAGAGTCAACTTGGAAAAGAGTTACGAATTGATAGATGATCATTGAATGCTTACAGCAAAGAACCATCTTATACTAAAATATGTTGATTTATGGTAGAGATTTCTACCTGGAACACACGTTATTTACTAGCTAATCCATTGTGATCTTGAAGAAAAGTTCTACTTTGCAGGCTCTCTAAGTACCAAATACTTTCAGACTTTAGCTAGTGGCATGAGTCTAACTACTGGACCTTCATGTTCCCAGTGACCATATTTTCTAAGCCAATCATAAAAAAAAAAAAAAAGACCCATTTGAAGGGATCATCTAATTTAAGAAAAAAAAAAAATGGACAGTTGGAGCTGTCTTAGAAATTCTGGGTCATATGGTTGCTACATACAGTCACTGCATTAAGCAACTCCAACAGGTAGGTATCCTCATTTTTCAAATGATTCTCCTTACCTTCAAGATTGGGTGAGAAGCCTCTGCTCTGTATTTCCTTTGAATCTGCACCCCATCCTAGGACACACCTCCTCAAACTCTGTAACATTTTAATCTTATTTGTCTTCCCATCTGAATGATTAATATATTGTTTGAAGCAAAGCCCTGGATGACCTGATAAATGTATGTGATTCTATGACATTAAGCCTCAAATTTTTTACATACTGTTTTACTTTTCTTCATGCTCAAATTCTCATAAAGCTCCAGATCCATTTTATAGTGTTTAATCACATCTGCATCTTAAAAGCAACACTCATGTGGTAGAGCGACTCAGTTTCCTCATCTGAATAGACCATATGTATCTGAATTAAGAATTAAGACAGTATGGTAAGCCAAACGGTCTTCTTACCTATATTTGGGACCATATCTGTTCAGACTTCAACAAAATAGTTTCACTGCCTATCGTTGGAAAAAAGATCCAATTTTCAGGCCTAGTTTTCAGTGTTACGGGGTAGTTTTATTTACTTGTTTTCTCTCTTTTCTTTTCATGTCTTCACTAAAATGTTTGTTGCAAGATGAAACAGTCTATTTCAGAGATAAAAATGTTAAGCCATTAGTTTCCATCTGAGAGCTTCTTCAGTTTGTTTTTACGGAATAAAGGGACACCTTTGCATTCGGTGGTCTTTTCTTAGGCACCAATACAGTGCATTGAGCAAGGTTTCATCTATCCAGACCGCTTGAGGGGACCATGGGAGAACAGATCAGTCGTTCACAGAAACAGATCTGAAAATCCTAAGGCCTAGGAGCCATCACAGCTTCCAGACCATCTGGACATCAGCCAGATACTCAGTGTAGAGAAGAAAGGCAGATGGGAGCGCAGTGGGGCCAGAACACAGGCAGCTCCCGGAGCGCCTCTACAGCTGGAATATCAGTCATTTTCCTGGATTCTTTGAAGAAGTCATGCAGGAGCTTAGGGCCAGTGGGATGGCTCTAACTCTCACAGAAAATAGAGCCTGGTGGGATAGGGAAGTAGCAGATAGTAGAAAAAGAAAGAAAAAAATTTTTTTTCCCTGTGGTGACTCAAGCCTCTGTTTAGCCCTGTTGCTCTGCTCCAAGTGACAAGACATGAGTCACATAATCAGTTTAGCTATATTTGGTCCATTTTCTCTATAGCAAGAGAGTATTTTCTCCCAGAAACTGGCAGGTATTATTCAATATATGTAGTTTTAGTATAGCTGCTCCTTTTCTCATTTTTTCCCTTCCTATCTCTCTCTCCAGCCTTTAAGCCATCCATCCATTCATCCATCGAAAGATATACTGACCATTCACTGGATAGCAGGTATTGTTCTAAGCTTCTAATAAACAGTACCTCTTTAATATTTTAATATCCTCAAAGTCAGCACTTAATATTCACTATGAATGTCATTAAAGTTTAAGACAGCAAGTATCTTGCCCAAGACTCAGCGAAATATAGCCCATGAGCCAAATCCAATCTATTTTTGTAAGTTTAAAGGGAATGCAATCATGCCCATTTTTAAAAACTTATGCTACAATTCTAGCAGAGCCAAATAGTTACAAGAGATCGTGTGGTCTACAAAGCCCAAAATATTTACTATCTGGCTCTCTACAGAAAAGTGTCACCTCTAATCTTGTCCATTAATTATCTTGCCTAATCTTCCAAGAAGATAGCAGAGTCAAAAATACAAACTCAGATTCAACTCCTTCAAAAGGCTATCTTCTTCAACAATAAGCCACAGAGAGAAATATCTGAGCTTCATCTGCATGACTCCTGGACATTAAGTGTAAGCTGGTCAGGATAGGTTTATGGTCCTGAGAACAGAACTGACATATATTACTTAGTAGAGTTGCCAACCACTGGTGAGGACCCTCTTTACTAGCGAGAAAAGCCAGTAAGGACTTTTTTTTTTTTTTCTGGTGAAATAATTATAGAGATGAGTGTTGATGCATGTTTTGACTTTGCTGCAAAAGTAGTTCTGTCTTCCCCAGTTTAAGTAATTACATTTGTTTCTAAATAAAGCAAATGGAACTATAGTTGTCAAAGAACGCAAAGATCAGCAGGCTGCATTTATGGTGCGCTAGGTAGAAGAAAAGTTAAAGCAATTATGACATTGTAAGGAGAGATACTCCCAAGTCTCTTGTGCGCATTCAGGTACGTGAGTGCTGTTGAGCACCTTGTGAGCAAGGGGAAAATGGGGAAGATGAGGCCAATGGAAATGGAAATGTCCACCCAATGAAATCTATAGCTTCAAACACTGTTTGCTAATATGATACCCCTAACAACTGCTTGGAGAAGGCAATGACACCCCACTCCAGTACTCTTGCCTGGCAAATCCCATGGACGGAGGAGCCTGGTAGGCTGCAGTCCATGGAGTCGCTAGAGTCGGACATGACTGAGCGACTTCACCTTCACTTTTCGCTTTCATGCACTGGAGAAGGAAATGGCAACCCACTCCAGTGTTCTTGCCTGGAGAATCCCAGGGATGGGGGAGCCTGGTGGGCTGCCGTCTATGGGGTCACACAGAGTTGGACACAACTGAAGCGACTTAGTAGCAGCAGCAACAACAACTGCTTATTTTTAAATATTTTCTAATGTTGCCAGGTATGAAGCATATGTTTGGGGTATTTCTCCAATATGTGCAGAGTTCAATTATTCTGGGGTTCTAAGATACTTCACTTGGCACTATAAATACAAAGATACCACCTTGCAGAAAGCAAACAGCTTAAGCAAGCAGTAGCTTAAAGTTGACACATAAGCTCTAAAGACGAGAGGCTTTCGAGGCTAGAATTTAGAACTGGGCCAGAGTAGTGATAAGAGAACTGGCCTGGCCATAGACCAAGGATCCAAAGGACATGGGGGAACCAGGCATGATTCAGAACAACCACTGCTGAGCGCCTGTGCTACTAGGGAAAAAAATGATGGCATTGGATTCCACAGTTCATACAGAGTCCTCACTGTGGAGCAGTAATGCTCCCCTCACAAAGAGGTGCATGGCCTGATACCCAGAACCTGTGAAAACATTACCTTACAAGGCAAAAGAGATGTTGTAGATGTGGTAAAAATCTTGAAATGGATATTATCCTGGATTAGTTGGGTGGGCCTGTGTAATCACAGAGGGATCCTTATCAGAAAGAGGGAGGCAGGAGATTAACAGGCAGAGAGAGATTTGAAAAGGAAAGATAACTTTAGAGTTCCAAAAAATGATAAGAAAGCCCTGCTCAGTGAACAATACAAAGAGACAGAGGAAAACAATAGAATGAGAAAGAATAGAGATCTCTTCAAGAAAATTAAAGATACCAAGGAACATTTCATGCAAAGATGGGCTCCATAAAGGACAGAAATTGTACGGACCTAACAGTGGCTCAGAGGTTAAAGCATCTGCCTCCAATACAGGAGACCCGAGTTCGATCCCTGGGTTGGGAAGATCCCCTGGAGAAGGAAATGGCAACCCACTCCAGTATTCTTGCCTGGAGAATCCCATGGACCGAGGAGCTTGGTGTAGGCTATAGTCCACGGGGTCACAAAGAGTTGGACACAACTGAGTGACTTCACTCACTCAACAGAAGCAGACGATATTAAGAAGAGATGGCAAAAATACAAAGCAGAACTATACAAAAAGATCTTCATGATCCAGATAATCACGGTGGTGTGATCACTCACCTAGAGCCAGACATCCTGGAATGTGAAGTCAAGTGGACCTTAGGAAGCATCACTACGAACTAAGCTAGTGGAGGTGATGGAATCCCAGTTGAGCTATTTCAAATCCTGAAAGATGATGCTGTGAAAGTGCTGCACTCAGTATTTCAGCAAATTTGAAAAACTCAGCAGTGGCCACAGGACTGGAAAAAGTCAGTTTTCATTCCAATCCCAAAGAAAGGCAATGCCAAAGAATGCTCAAACTACCGCACAATTGCACTCATCTCACATGGTAGTAAAGTAATGCTCAAAATTCTCTAAGCCAGGCTTTAACAGTACATGAACTGTGAACCTCCAGATGTTCAAGCTGGATTTAGAAAAGGCAGAGTAACTAGAGATCAAATTGCCAACATCTGACAGATCATCAAAAAAGCAAGAGAGTTCCAGAAAAACATCTACTTCTGTTTTACTGACTATGCCAAAGCCTTTGACCGTGTGGATCACAACAATCTGTGGAAAATTCTGAAAGAAATGGGAATACCAGACCGCCTGACCTGCCTCCTGAGAACTCTGTATGCAGGTCAAGAAACAACAGTTAGAACTGGACAGGGAACAACAGACTGGTTCCAAATAGGAAAAGGAATATGTCAAGGCTGTATATGGTCACCCTGTTTAACTTATATGCAGAATACATCATCAGAAATGCTGGACTAGATGAAGCACAAGCTGGAATCAAGATTGCCAGGAGAAATATCAGTAACCTCAGATATGCAGATGATACCACCCTTATGGGAGAAAGTGAGGAATTAAAGAGCTTCTTGATGAAAGTGAAAGAGGAGAGTGAAAAAGTTGGCTTAAAACTCAACATTCAGAAAACTAAGATCATGGCATCCGGTCCCATCACTTCATGGCAAACAGATGGGGAAACAATGGAAATAGTGACAGACTATTTTGGGGGCTCCAAAATCACTGCACATGGTGACAGCAGCCATGAAATTAAAAGACGCTTGCTCCTTGGAAGAAAAGTTATGACCAACCTAGACAGCATATTAAAATGCAGAGACATTACTTTGGCAACCAAGGTCCGAATAGTCAAAGCTATGGTTTTTCCAGTAGTCATGTATGGATGTGAGAGATGGACTATAAAGAAAGCTGTGCACCAATGAATTGATACTTTTGAACTGTGGTATAAAAGAAGACTCTTGAGAGTCCCCTGGACAGCAAGGAGATCCAACCAGTCCATCCTAAAGGAAATCTGAATATTCATTGGAAGGACTGATGCTGAAGCTGAAACTGTGATATTCTGGCCACCTGATGTAAAGAACTGACTCACTAGAAAAGACCCTGATGCTGGGAAAGATTGAAGGCGGGAGGAGAAGGGGATGACAAAGGATAAGATGGTGGGATGGCATCACTGACTCAATGGACATGAGTTTGAGTAAGCTTCAGGAGTTGGTGATGGACAGGGAAGCCTGGTGTGCTGCAGTCCATGGGGTCGCAAAGAGTTGGACGTGACTGAGTGACTAAACTGAACTGTGGCTGGCTTTGAAGATGGAGGAAGGGACCATGAGCCAAGGGATGCAGGTGGTCTCGAGAAACTGGAAAAGGCAAGAAAACAGATTATCCCTTAGACCTCCTAGAAGGAGTACAACCTGGTCAGCACATCTGGATTTCAGCCCAATGAAACCCACTTCAAATTTCAGACCTCCAGAAGGTAATTTGTTACTGTTAGATAATACATCTATGTAACCACTAAGCCATTAAGATTATGGTCATTTGTTATAAGAGCAATAAGAAACCAGAGACTCAGAAAGGGAAAGAGCTACATGCCACCCTCCCAACATGCTGTGGGGGAGGGGCATAAATAGCTGGAATTAAGCATGATTTCTGATCCCCATCATGCAGCTAAATGGGTCCCAGGCCAGCATGCTAATCATTCACTTACTAATTCTCAGCTCTGGTGTTGCTTGATTCAGACATTTGATTTTCAAATGTAAAGACAATCTGAAAAACTCCTTAGTGTTCAAAACTTATTCAAATGGACTTTAATTTGAAAACTACATTATTTATCCATCAATCTTTATGTAAATGTGTGCATATAGGGAAAAGTAGAAATACTTATTGAGCAAATGGCACAAAACAAAAGAAAATCAGAGATTAAGAAGCAGGTCTCAGTGGATCACGATGTCTCTATGATGGTGTGGTAGCTATCAAGAGTGTCGTTCAGGCATTAGTGCCCATGACCTCAGGATCATAGACTCAACCATATGTGAAGTTCAGCACCACAGATACTAAGTGAATGAGGCTTTGCCTACCCTGGAGAGTGGTACTATGAAGTGACCTTGTCCCTTGGGCCCCTGAACTTAGTCATGATGGAGTAATGAGCCATTACAGAACAATAAAAATCCTCAGTATGAATGAATAAATGATAATAAACTTTAGAAAATTATATTTAGAAGTAAGTATATTGAAAGACAGATAAATGTGTCCTCAGATGAGAGATAACTATGTAAATAAAACTTAAAATCACTTTATAGTGTAGAAAATTTCAGTATCAAGAGATGCTTTAAGTTCCATGTCATGGTTAATTTTATTCCTGAACTCCATAAACAGAAGGGCAAAATTATGAAAAAATAGATACATGTTTAAACTGAAATTTGTGAAAAAGAAATTGAAAAATATAATAGGCAACAATGTGCTGTATCTCAACATTTAGGTTCTTTGATATCCATATTTTCCACAAAAGTGCAATTTTACGAATTTATAATCCTTGAAAATTATTATTTTTGTTGCTTGCATTGCTTATAATAATAATAGCAGATATGTACAGAAATGTGCCTGGATGATTATACATGAAGAAACATCACAGTAATAATTCTTATTTTTAGAAATGCCAGGATTTGGGAATTATACATTTAATTAGTAACTCTCTATCTGGAAATATTGAGTTTTCTTTTTAATTTTCATTAAGGCTAGATAAAAATCCAACTTTTAGACAATGAATTCTGAATTTTAGATTTAGTTACTAGAACAAGATCCAAACAGAGCTCAAGACACCTGTTGAATAACACCTGTGAATTTTCAGCTTGAGATCATCTTGATTTAGCTTGAGAATTCTGCAAGCTGAGGATCCACATAGACTCAAGGATTTGCATGCAATGCAGTTATACATATTTCATAAAGACAAATTATTAACTACTAAGCTGTGAGAATTCTTCCTTTGGCTTTTAAGGAAAGTCCTTGAGTTAATGTTGAAGATGTCTCTAAAAAATTGGTACTTGTGAAATTAATAGAGTCGAATGACAGTTTGAATAATATTAGGATACATTAAGCCCATACTTGGTTGCTTTTAAACATGCAATCAAGAAATCCTGGGGAAGAGCCACGGGCCTTCAGCTCATTGTGGCTGCAGAGAGGTTGCCCAAAGCCCTAGGTTTATGTTATAATTTTAAGGGAGGGTAAGAGCCTCAGGTGGGTAGAGACTGAGCCATAATTAATATGATTTAGAGTCAGTGTCATGAAACAATTCACACCAGTTACATATAAATTATGTCACCTTTATGTTGTGGTGCAAAACATTCTTTCCGCCATATTTCAAACAGAAAGAATTCTCTCACAGAAAAAAATTACCGACATGGGGGATACTTGAGAAAAACTGTTGGCGAAGCAAACCTTTAGAGAAGAGAGTGATTTACTCACCATTTGCTTTAGGAATGCACAGGTAGGATTTTTAGATGGAGATTAATGAAGGGACTTGCGTCAGGTGTATGGCAGCACTCATTCCAGGAGGCACAGATCTGACGGCCTGTGAAAATGTCATCAGACTCTCTTGTGTTCTTTCAGGAACCTAACAGTTATTGACACACGTGATGAAAAGCAATGCTTTCACCTTCAGGGAAGGTGGTGGCCCTGATCTGGGAGGGATAAAACCAAGTGAGAGCAGCACTCTGCAGTCTAGATCTCAAACTCTAGCTTTAATCAGCACCCCCTGCAGGGTTTGTTAAAGCACAGACTGGCTGCGTCCCACCCCCAGAGTTTCTGATGCAGCAGGTGTAGGTCAGGGTCTAAGAATCTGCATTTCTAACAAGGTCTCCGGTGATTCTGACGCTGCTAGCCAGAGATCTATATGCTGGAAATGACTGGTCTAGGTGCTCCACCCAGAAGCAGGAGTGCTCCACTCCTGCTCTCTCTCGCTGGCCTAACAGTGGCAGGCAAGGCTCTCCAGGATCTGGGTCCCTGCGACCTTTCTGACATCACCTTCTGCAACCCTCTCTGCGGCTGGCTCTTCTCTAGCTTTATGGTCCTCCTGCTGTTCCTTTAACACACCAAGCTTGTTCCCACCTCACGTCCTTTCCTACTGCTGCCCCCTTAACTCAAGAGGCCCTTCTGACGAACCTTCAAATGGCTGTTACCTCATTTCATTCATTTCTATTCAGAGAGGCCTCCCAGAACCATTCTATTTAAAAGTGCCCCTTCTCCAGAGCAACCCCCTTCTTACCACCTTCTATCCTCTTTCCTGGCTTAACTTTTTCACATCACTTTCACCTAGAAAACTAACATTTACTTTCTAATCATCCATCTCCTCCTTAGAACAGGGACTTTGGCTCACTGCTATACTCTCGGCAGCTAACAAAGTAGCTGATACACAGTAGAGCTTCAGTGCACATTCGTAAAATGAAAGGATGAACGACTGACTGACGGAATGAAGAAAGAACCACTGCAATTAACCTGCCTCCAAGCTGACAGAGCCAACGGGGTAAAGGTATAAGGTTTTCAAACCAAATCTGGGTGTATGAAAACAATCCCTAAATGCGAATGTGCATTACGGGCGTTAACAGAACTTATTGAGCAGCAGGCAGGATAAACTGCTCTCTCAAGAGAGTTGATAGTACATGTCTCACTCACACGGAAAGCTTAAAATTAGCCATGGTGGTAATATTTAAACCATAGGAATTGGTAGGCTTATTTTTGTCAGAGAGCCTGTCCGTTAGCACACCACTGGTCCTGCCCATAGAGACACACGTTCCAGTACTCAGCTTGATGGCCAAGCCTGCGGACCTGTCATCCGATGAGCTGGGTACAAATTGAAGGAGAGCAATTGGGACACATCAGTGGAATGGGAGGACTCACCCATATCCTCCTCTGGGATGTCCACCCAGTGGGGCTGAACATCTACCCTGCCCCGCATGAGAAGTCGAACCCTAACACAGGTGCACAGGCAAACACGTGCGTGTGTTGTGTGTTAGCCATGTTTCCCTCCTGCCCCACATGAACTGTGGGGAAACTGCCCCCTGGTCTTGGGGGTGAAATACATGACTCAGGCTCATGCTAAAATGTATGACTTCAGGCTCAACCTGAAAGACAGACCCACGCATGGACTTTCAGTTACCTGAGTCAATAAATCTCCCTCTCCTTCACTCACAACCACATGATATTTTCTAAAGACAGGACACAAAATAGTACAAGCCCAAGCATAAGAACGAGTAAATGAAGTACCTGCTCAAGGCCACAAGTGACAGAATGAAAAAAGCAGCAGTAAAGGTTATTTCACAGTTGGTGGTTCTAGGGTTTATTCTTTGTCTAAACATTTTTGCTTAAATTTTAGTTACATTGTCTTTTCCAACTAAAAATCCATACCACATGGGTTAGATTTAAGTTTCCTACTCTGTTTATAAACTGTTTTCTCATATACCAGAAAGAAGATATATAAGAAATACCCTCAAATTAACAGGGAATTAAACTGGCAGAGCTGATTTAAATACCATATATTTAAAGAAAGGGAAAAAAATCTCTTGTAACAAAGATTGCCATAGCACATTAATTATAAGGTTTCTGACAGATTTTTATAACTCCAACATGGAGATTTAAAATTACCTTCCCAATTGTTTCTTTTAGCCATTAATGTCTTCAATAGGGGGACATGTTGACCTTTAAGTTTGAACGAATTTAGCAAAATGCCCGAATTCTCATTTGAGTTCTTTTGCAAAGAACTGTTCTTTAGACACAATATAACTTTATCTTCTTATGGGTGGCTTTATATCAGCCTCACAATGGCATGTACAGTTTTTGAAACAAATCAAAAAATAATAGAAAAAGGGGCACTAGTAAGTCACTGGTTGAAATATAAGTTTAGGCCTCTGCTTAAGTTTTACTACCAATTTTGGCTAAAGGATGCACTCTTTCATTTCCAGTTTCCTTTATGGCAAAAGAGAGAATTAAAATCTGTATCAGGATCACTGGGCTTCCAAAACCCCGCCCACTGACCATCTTTACAGACAGCCCTGTTCCCCTTCTCCACCAGTTCTCTCTCTAGTCCCCAAAGCATTCCACAGGCCTCAGTGCTACAGAAGAATCTGCAGTTTTGCAGAGAAGGGTGGGTTACCTGGCACAACCTACAGAATTTCACTGAAAAGTACTCAGAAGACTCTTCCCGAAATCCCCTCTTTAGGACCACAGTCCTTTGAGCCTTTCCAAGTTTCCCTATCTCCTCTCTTCCCCCACATCCCTGTCCCGTTGTTCCTATATACCAGGACACTGGCAGACACGGAGCAATCTAAAGATCCCATGTGCTCTGTGAGGGCCTATCAATGCAATGCCTATATGATATTCAGATATGAGCTGCTTTCCCACTTACTTGGTGATCTCTTTCCACTCTGTACAGGCATTCAGGCCATCTTTTAGTCTGGTCACAGCCCTTCTACATTTCACAATGCCTATCCTTCTTCTGCTTTACAAATAACCAGAAACATCCCCCCAAAGTGACGCTGGAACCTTTAACTTGATGCCCCTCTGAACCTACATCATGCTTTTCTTCCACAGCTAAACCTCACAATAGGATTGTCAAAACACTCTTATGTGGACACAGGGAAGGAAGGGGAGGGTGGGATGAATCAGGAGATTAGGTTTGACATAAATCCCACGTGCCAAATAGCTAGCTAGTGGGAAGCTTCTGGACAGCCCAGGGAGCTCAGCTCAGTGCTGTGATGACCCAGAGGAGTGGAATGCGGGGAGGGGAGGTCCAAGAGAGAGGGGACCTATGTATACATACGGCTGATGCACTTTGCTGCCCAGCAGAAGCTAACACACTGTAAAGCGATTATACTCCAATGAAAAATAAATCAAGTAGGGACTGAGGATCCCAAGCAGTGGATCTGGGCAGGAGCCATGTCGCAACAGAATAAAACCACTGGCCAACACCCGCTAGGCCCACTGGACCTTGGTTTCTGTCCACATCACTCCACTGCACCTGTTCTCACCAAGACCGACAGATGCTAAATCCAACGCGCCTGCTGAGTATTTTGTTATTTGAATCCATGTGCAGTGTGAATCATCATACATATTAGAATATGAGGAATTTGGAGGAATCTTCACATGCAGAGTGTCTTTCATTGTCTTCAACACATGTTTTGAGATATATAATGGTGAGAAATGTTTAAAATTAGTGGAGGGGCTTTAAATCAACACTGTGGTTCTCCAGCAACCTCTGTGTCAGTCTTGCCTTGCTCTCTAGCTGGGAACTGCCTGTCTTCAGACAGAAATTTGGAATGTGGACTGTTGCTACAGCCACACCGTTGATGTCAATGCAAACACACATTTCTGCATGGTTTTCAATATTTTGTACATTCCATGGTGTCTCTTGGTGGCTTGTTTATTTAGCATTATATCATAAGCATCTCCCAGGTTGCCCAATACCATCTCTAATTACCATTTAAATGGCTGCATAATATTCCACTAAGTGGATGAGTCATGATTTACTGAACTATTACCATACTGTCAGGCATTTATGTTGCTTCCAGTTTTTGCTACCATAAATTGCCCTGCAGATAGCTTTTGCCTAGGTTTGGATTAATTCCTTATGATAATTTCTCCCATATTAGATGACTGGGTTAAAGAGTATGAACCATTTTAAGGCCTCTGGTACACATTTCAAATTCCTTCCAAAAGGATTATCTATCTGTACTGTCCCAGCAATGTGTGGGTGGGGGGTAGGGAGGGGGAGTAAAATACCCCTGAGGACTGACCGAATGTGTGCTCTGAACAGTGTGGAATCCTGAATGAACAAGCAGCAGTGGGAGCTGAGAGTACAGGGTATTTTAATGGATTATAAACCCGTAATAAGAGTTCTCTTTGACGGAGGATTACACATCTTCCCCTGGTCCCTCTTCTCCCTCACAAGTTCCTGCTAGAACATCATTTAAAGAACTACTTAAACGGGGACTTCCCTGGTGGTTCAGCAGTTAAGAATCCACCTTGCAATGCAGGGGACACAAGTTCCATCCCTGGGCGGAGAACTAAGATTCCACATGCCACAGGCAATTAAGCCCACACGTGGCAAAGATCCCATGTGCTGCAACTACGACCCAACGCAGCACTGCGCCCACTACACCTACACACACACACAGCCACTACACACACACAGCCACTACACACACACGCACACACACACACAGCCACTAATAAAGGTCTTTATGGCAAGCGGGAATCAACTTTCCTATAACCCAAAGCCACAGCATGAGCAATGTGAAAGTAGTTCTCCCTCTTGTGGGAGCCAGTAAAGGCTGAAGAGGTGACTCTCTCCAGGGGAGAGAGAATCTGCAGATAGCTTGGGTGAGTCATTCATGACTGACGGTCCCTTGAGAAGAACCCAGAGCAATTGGATCAAGCAGCCAAAGATCAGAAGTGATAAAAAGAGTCAAGCAAAGGAGAGGGTGGCATGGCAGGATGCTCTGTGTGTCTGGGAAGACCTGGCATCCACAAAGGGAGCATGCCAGTCCCAGTCCCCCTTTACCAACCATGCAGCCTCATTCTGACTCTCCAGCTTCTCTGAGCCCCCTCTTATCTGGGGCGACATGGACACCTGTCTCACAGCTGGTGTGAGGCTGAGCAGGCTAAACAGCTGAGCTTGCCTTGTAAGACCCAAGGACCCACAAATAGCATGACACCAGACAGTCTGTCCTTCAGCAATGCTCTGGTCTAAACCACATCTAAACATGTCTGGGAGTTTGACTTGTAGAAACAAGCGAGTGTCAAATGACCTCTCTCTACAAGGTGGCCACTTAGAAAAGGATCCACACACCCCTTGAGGCCCAACAAAGCAGGACTAAGGTCACAGGGTTAAAGCTGAAGGGCTTCAGGTTTGGGCTCAGAATTAGAACTTTCTACCTAGGTCAGTGCACTCCTTCATACCACACTACAGGAATGACACCAGACTATTTACCAAGTAAGATCAATCCTTAGAGAAGCTCTGATAATGTATGACCTTGGGAGAATTATTAAGTTCTTTCAGTCTCAGTTATTCATTTATTGCTAAGTCATTTCAGTCGTGTCCAACTCTGTGCAACCCCATAGACGGCAGCCCACCAGGCTCCCCGTCCCTGAGATTCTCCAGGCAAGAACACTGGAGTGGGTTGCCATTTCCTTCTCCAAGGCATGAAAGTGAAAGGTGAAACGGAAGTCACTCAGTCACGTCCGACTTAGCGACCGCATGGACTGCAGGCTCCTCCATGTAATTTTCCAGGCAAGAGTACTGGAGTGGGGTGCCATTGCCTTCTCCATTCATTTGTTAAATGAGGATAAAAAGTGCTTACACTGGAAGCTTTTATGGAAGATAACAGTGTCAATCATAGTCATCATGGATGACAATAACAAGAAAATAATAATGGCAAACACTTCTTGAATTAATATGATGAATCTGCACTGAGATAAACTACGGGATTTCATACATTATCTCATTTAATCCTTAAAGTAGTCTCCTGGGGTAAGAAGTTTTAGTATGTGGCATCATGACTGAGGTGCCTCGTGAATGCTAACTAGTACTATGATCTTCAATACTAATAATTCACAAAGAGGAACAGCCCAATTAGTTAGTGGAAGAGTGGGACTGCTGAAATGAGTATTGCCTCAGGGACCTGCGCTCCCTTAGGAGGTTTACTGAATATACCAAAATGGTGCTGATTATGTCAATGACTATACATATCCAAGCTATGATACATGTAACTGTGTACTTCCTTCCACTCAGATGTTGGGCTTAGTCAGGTGACTTATTTTGGCCAACAGAACAAGAGCAAGCTTTATGCACATGGAAGCTTGAAAAAGTGCTTCTGCATTTCTCCTTCCTCTCATGGACCCCTGCTTCCACCATGAGAACAAACTAGCCTGTTGGAGGATGCCAGGCCAGGTGGAGCAAAGTGGAGTCACTCCAGCTGAGGCTGCTCTATGCCATTTAGCTACATCAGACTAGCCAGCTGATCAAGATGCCTATCAGCCAGAGTTGGCCTAGGTCAGTAGGATGTTCCAGACAAATACAGACCCATGAGCACAAATAAGTGTTAGTGTGTGTCACTGAGATTTTAATATTTCTGTTATGCAGCATTATTATGGCAGTAGCTGACTAATACAACCAATTCTTTTAGCTCACAGACACTTTTTCCTGCATAATGATAATCACATCTGGTAAACAAATATTTCCCCATACAATTTACATTAATCGTATCATTTATGCTTCACACAAAAACCTATGGGGCACATGTTATCATTACTTACACTGCAGAATGAAAAAATAATTTAAATACCTTGCCCAAGAATATCCTGCAAAAAGAATTTAAATACCTTGCCCAAGCTCAAACGGTAAGTCATGGAGACAAGTTTTGAAGCTGAGCAGCTGTCTTAAGAGCCCTCACACCAAACCAATGGCTTGTGTACACTGCAAGACAGCTCCTCAAACCAAGGTGCACTGTAGAAGCAGTTGCAGGCTCCCCTCATCAGGCCAGGAACTGTGAATCAAGGCCTGCTACCTTCTTCTCTGAGCTTGCGGCTCCATCTCACTCTTTGAGAAGGTGCACTGGGATTAGAGAACATGCTCGGGACAGGAAGTCTTCTACTGACACAAGATCCAAAGCTAAAGGGGGTCCTGACTCTGCACTTCTGCTCCTTCTTGGTAAAGCTCCAAGAATCCATGAGTGAGTCTTCCACTGGCTGAGCACGTTAAAATACTAGCAGTACTGTTCTCACCCAGACCCGAGCATCTGTCTTCCTGACCTTTGTGACTGCCTCTTCCGGGTTCCTGAAGCCTTTCTATAATCTATCCTACACCTCAGGCCAGAGAATCTTCCCCAAATGCACACCAGCACATGGCACTCTCTACTTGTATATCTGCAGTGTGTCCCTGGGCTAAGTACAGCACTCAAGTACCCTCCTGATGTGGCATCAGAAGATGCTCCATGGCCCAGGGAACAGCTTGTTCCCAGAAGAAAGGGTTGATTGTGCCTTTGTTTGTGTTCATACTTCTCTTTCTGGTTCAAACACTCTTCACGACCACGTCAGACTCTCATCTAAGCAGGGTGTATCTGGGTACAGATACAGGAACAGGGGCTGTAGGATGGAGTAGAGGATAAGCTTTCCTTCACAGAAAGCCATGGTGTGGGCTATGTCTCCCTTCTGGCCATGATCCCTGAGTACAGACTCGCCAAGTGGTCTTGAGTGTACCCCGAGAGCCTGACCCTGAGAGCCAGCAGAGGTGTCTGGGATGCAGGCTAAACAAGGAGCCCAGCTCCACACGCATGAAAGACCCAGGATAATGATTACTAGTTGATTTACACTGCCTTAACCACAGCACTTACTCCTAATAACTTGCAAACCCTTTGTGCCTCACAGATTACTAAGTATGTGCTTGTCCATCACCTCATCTGAGGTCCACAAAAGCCGTGCCATCATTTCCATGAAATAGCAAAGGAGAGTGAGACCTAGCGAAGTTCAGAACCTTGCTAGGTCAACCAGAAGAAAGACCTAAGGCTCATGTGGTGTTTTCCTCATATCATTACCCCCAAGTTAATAAGTCTGTAACTTCATGGTCATGCAAACTGTCAAGCAGAGTCTACTGCATTGTAGAAATTGGCAACAAATCTTTTAAACTGGAAAAGCCCATAACTGGAGAACTGCTAGTAGTTAGAGAAAACGGAGTATGACAGATGCTCCAGGACCTTACCCATCGCCTGGAGGTCACAGGCAGCCTGTTATAGGGGTTGCTCTGCCTGAGGGGGAGGGGTTCACACTGAGGAAACACATTCAACCCTGGGCTGAGTACAAGTATTGGGAAGTTCACCCTCCAGGAGTAACCCTCACCCAATGTGCCACGGCCACGGGAGGACAAACTCTAACCTGCTACAGTAAGTGTCCAGCAGGTCCCCCAAGGGGGACAGGCCTCAGCTGGTCACAGTAGAAACCCACCCAGTCACCCATGTGTTAACATTCCCTTTATTGCCTTCTTCCCTCCATCTCCTTCTCCACTTTGTCACTGGGCTTTCAGAAATCACCTCCCAAGAAAACTACCTGAATCCAAATAAGGATCTGTTTCTATGAGAAATCTACATAAGATATAGAGAAATGCGCTTCCTATCAAGGAGGAAATCTAGGCTGAAAAACACCCCGGGGAGGCAAAGTGAGTAGAGGAAACTAGTGTAAAAAGATTAAGTCACTGGGGTCTCTGAGAGTAGAGCAAAGCTACCTAACAGGAAATAGTATGTAACTGCCACTTGGTGACATCATAGCTATATTTCAGATGACATATATCTGTGTGAGGGAGTGGGGAGGGATGGAGGGTGGGATAATGTCTTGGGTATTACCTAGTAACTAAGCCAACAAAACTGGAATGATGAACATCAGTGAATTTTACAGGAACATACTACAAATGCTTGCATTACAGTCTCCCTAAGGCTATTTTGACAACTGAATGACTAGAAACCACACGAGGCACTAACACTGTGCCCAGCACATCGTGACCACGTAAGAATTATTCATTACTGTAGTAGGTGTGGTGTTCCTGGAGAGTCTCCTTACGGGGCCACTGCACAACTCCTACTGGCCACGATGGCATGTGCCTAAGAGATCACAGCTCCCCACCATCACACTTACTCCACTCTGGGAAATGCCTTCAGGTGACGGAATCACCTCGCCCAGGAAGTACCATCCTGTCTCCAGGTGAGCTACACCAACATCAGACCAATACAGGTTATGCAAAGCTGCCCCCTTGCTGGGTGTGGTGAAGGGGCAACTCTGCAGTGTGCTTTATGTTCCATAAGCCAAATCCAGTTTGCCACTTGTTTTTACAAGTGTTGGCACATAGCCACCCATTCCGTCAGGTGTTGTCTGTGGCTGATTTCCTGCTTCAACAGCAGTTAAGGAATTGCAGCTCAGGCTGTCTGGCCCACAAAACCTAAGGTATTCACTTACTGGCTCTTTACAGAAGTTTGCCCACATCTGCTCTAGTGCTGTAGTGTCCAATACAGCAGCCATTCACTATTTGTAAATATTTAAACTGAAATTAAATAAAATTAATATTTCAGTTCCTCAGTCACACTGATCATGTTTCAAATGCTCAGTTGTCGTCACATGTGGCTCTGCTATTGGACAACACGGAGAGCCTTCTCAGTGTCACAGGAAGTTGACAGGGCTGCCTTTAGTTCACAGATCAGGTGAAGGCTAGATGTTCCCTGATCACATTCTTACCCTCCCCCTTCCCTCCCATGTCCTCTTCCCTCCTTCCCTTACAGGTCCCTCCTTCAATAAATCAGAAGTATCTGCAACCTTACTTCAAGCTCAGCTTCTAGGGAACCTGACATTGATATCCTTGTACTGCATCCACACATCCATTTCTTCTTCCCTATGAGCTACTAAGTCACAGGGGAGAATGTCAGCGTCCCCCCTAAATCTCTAGCCCCCAGCACAGAGCAGTCATTCAACAAGTACAGAACGAATAAATCAGGTAAATAAATGATCCCCTCAACATGCTGTACTCCTGGTGCCCAGCCAACAGCCCAGAGCTCCTCTTGACCTGCTCCTACAGCAGATTTAAGCTAAATTTCTCAGCCATTCAGCCTTGTCCAGAAGTCTGGCTGTGACAGCTAATAAACAAAACCTTTCAATTTGCAAGTCTCCCTGAATCTTGGCTGTCGAAGAGGCCAGATCCTCAGGATGCTTCACACCTAGATCTTAGTCCTCAGCCCCTTGACCTCACCAATGCAGACACTCCGCCCTCGGTGCCTCTGAGAGGCAGGAGACAAGAAAAGGGAGGCTGTGTCTGTCGGCACCTTCTTGAACCCACTAACAAGGACAGCATCTGTGACACCAGCCGATGCTCATTAAGCCAAGGCTCTTGTGGCCAGTTCTCTCAGATTTCAGGATCAGGAAACAAGACTATCTTGATTTCTGCTTTTATCACAAGATTTTGCATATCATATCTGAGATGGTCAGAGGAAAAACAAATCAGTAAGTAATATCAAAAGGAGGATTTTTATCCTCTGAGTTAAGCATTCCAAGAAACTTCTGGCCCCTCATCATGGTATCTACAACACTTGGGAGCAACGGCTCAGCCGGGCTTTCCTCAGAGCCCAGCTGAGAACACTCTCCTCTGATGCTGTGGGCAAGACGCTGACCCTGAAGTTGTCTGAGGTTTGTATGACACTCTTCTCCAGCCCCAACACGTCTGGGGCCTGCAGTTTTAACTGGCCGGGTTGTCGGCAGCCATGTTGAAAGCAGAGCCATTGCGGGACAAAATGGCCCAGTAAGAGCTGATACCCCCTGCCGCTCCTGTTGGAGGTCCTTCATAAACGTACTTCATTAAAAAAAAAGAGGTGTTGGGGTCTTCCCTGCTCCTGCACCACCGTTCCAGCTCTCCAAGACTCCTTTTGTCCTCCCAACAGGTAAGGCCTGGCAGGAAGAGAAGCCCTCACAGGACCAGTCAGCCTCCGAAGCCTTCTGTCTCATATTAAAGCACTTGTTAATGTTTACAATGGCGGCAGGAAGACAGCACTCAGGTGAGGAGAAACATTCGAACCACAGCAACACTAAACGAGTTCATTAACGTACATTCTTACCTAGTTGAAGCCCAACGCCACAGAAGTAACTGCAGGTTCTTTGGAGTCAAAAAGGTACAGTCACTGGCTAAGGAAACGTTTTAGTCCTCTGGTTATACGTGAAAGCAACTGGGTTTAGGTTTCATTTGCTGCAAAAAGTATTTTCCTCCTTAACTGCAGAGTTCTCCCGGAAGTCCCACCCACCATTCTGCTTACATCTCATTGGTCAGAACTTGGTCATGTGGCCACAACCAGCTGCAAGCGGTGCTGGGAAATACAGCCAAAATCAGTTCTGATCTCAGGAAGGAAGAAGGTGAGAACAAATACTGGGTAGGGAATTAGCAGTCCCTTCTACCTGGTTAATTTCTTTTTTAAATTGGTGATCAAAAATGCAGAGGAGTTAAGAAACTTGCCCAGGGAAACAGTAGAATCAGGACTGGAAATCCAGGTTTTCCTACTGAATATCCTATTCCCTGCCAATTGCTTTCCTAACAGAGGGCTTCCCGAACTGTTGAGGCTTTCACAGAAGTCACTGACAGAGACCATTAACAAAGGAGTATTCTTCCTCCCTCCTATACACCCCCCACCCCCGTCCATCTCCCCAAGCTCATCAGGGTCCTGAAAAATCAGCCTCAGTTTTAAAATAAATCTGTCACCTCCATCAATCATGAAAAACAATCGGTCACTGGGCTGCAGGGGTGGAGGCCATGTCAAATCAGGGATTGGACTAAATTGGAATTGACCAGTGGATCCAGTCCAACCATCATCTTGACAGTTCCAGAGACAGTCGCAGAGGCCAGGGTTGCTTTTATTGCCTGCTGCTTGTGTTTCTGTCTTGGCGCTACAGCGACAATAGAAAAGAGGTCATCTCCTACGCTGCTCTGAGATCCCCGAGAATAGTTATGCAAAGATAAGGCAGAAGAGAAAAAACCAATTTCCTTCCAATATTTTTAGCTTCTTAGGAAAACAACTACAGTGAAGAAAATATTCATCTCTGCCACTGTGACAAAGAATGACTAGGATATAAAGCAAATGCAATGAGGCCTCATGTACAGTGAGAAAATAACACAATTTAGAGACCCCAGTGACACTGAATGTCTTGAGGAAGTGTGTGTACTTCCATTTCTCTGGTGAACCTCCCCAGAAAGGCCCCCAAGCACATAAAGGCCACTTTATTCCTTTACTTTTCAAATGGGTCCTTTTACATATGCAACTAAATGGCTCTTATATCTGGATGGTGTTAGATTACAAAGGATTCTATATGCAGAAAACAAAACACTTCATAAGGAAAGTGGGTTTTACATATATCATTGTGAAAGAATAGAATAAATGCCTTTAAAGAGACAAAGTCCAACAGGGATGACACTGCATGAGACAACAGAAAAATATTAAACTGGATCATACAGGAATGAATGAACACCTTCAAACCTCACTGCTCACCAAAGCCACATACAAGAAAACACAGGCATGCTATATAATTGATTTCTAACCTCAGGACTAATTAGCAGTCATTTACCTTGTCTGTGCCAACAACTGCGCCAGGTATGTTCATAAATGGTGCCGATTTAGTCCTTGTTCCAAGTCTATGAGGTAGTCACACTTTACTCCCATTTTACAGATGAGAAAGCAGAAGCTCAAAGAGATTAGCAACACTTATTAAGGGACAGAGGCAAGGGCAGGTCTGAAACCCACTCATTGTGACTGCAAATCCAGTGAGGATTCTCTGCGTTGGAGAGCAGCCTCCTTTCTAGAAGGTTACTGAAGATATTCAAGTGAGGTGATACTGTAGAGACGGGACAGACCAGAGGCTTCATCCAGTGTTCAGAGCTTGGGTCTGCCCTCACTAGCTTATTAGTGGACAAGTGACTTCCTTCTCTGAGTTTCTTCCTCATTTTTAAAAACGGATTGATAAAACCTCTCCAAGTGCTATTAATGGTTAATTAGAGAATGAGGAAAAATGCCTGCCATATATTCTATTTCTATTCTATTCTAATGACAAAAATGGCCCAGGAAGCATTCCTTATGAAATCAGGACACTTGGAGAGACTCCTTTGGGGAACCGTATGCTCTGAACTGTACTGCTGTTTGCATGATGGGACCGCTCATTAGTCCAGCAAATCCTCTCCAAATACTTGCTCATTGTCAGGCTGTGATGACCTGAGCTGTGATGGACCAGAGCTTCAAAGCCACGAGGTCCCTCCCTTGAGGAATCTGCTGAGGGGCAGTGTGCAGAGTCTCTGTGGTCACTGACTGCCAGCCTGGGTCCGGTGAAGGCCACCGTGGCTCACAGGATGGCTCTCATCTCCGCCTGCCACCCAGATCGGTGTCCTCCTTCCCATCTGGAACGGCAGCCTCACCCTCAACACGCGATCCCCAGGGCCTCTGGGAAACTACATTCAGTGCTCTCAGCACCCACCCTGCCCCCAGGCCTTTCTTTTCTGCCATGAAAGCCAAGGAGGACTTTGATGCCCAAGGAGCCTCTGAGGTCAGGCAAAGTCAAGGGCCTGGTCTCTTAACCAAGCCCCTCACCTCGCCAAGCCCCTCGGCTCTTAACCAAGATCGCTCACCTTCATGGCACCTTTTCCACCTTTGTGTCACACTGCTTAATGCAGAGTTTTTGAGCAGCGTGTCCTTCTGTTCACATGGGGTGTGCAAGATGGAATGACCTAAACGGGTCTGGGAATAGTCATGCAGAACCCTGAGCACCCTAAAAAGGCAAACTCCTCCACATTGCCCTTCTCCATAATGACTTCCCCCAGGACCACCCAGCGATGTTCTTCCAACTAACAACATGGAGAGCCTACACTTGGTGAAAAGTTCTGTACTTTATGTCAGGGATCAGCAGGGAGCAAGGCTAACACCTTCTTAGCCCTGAGGAGTTTACAGCATCAAATATCACAGGACTGAGTGGTCAGGGGAAAAAAATAAAGGTAGGTGGTCTTATAATCAGAAGGTGAAAACACGTGGCAATAGGCAGCTAGGGAGTAAGGGGCTGCAGGTCAAGGTCAACAGGAAACCCAAGGGTGTCTGTCATCTTCATGGGCCAGTCTAGTTTTGGAGCCCACCTTCATATCACATTAAGATGCACCACCATTCCACCTCCAACATAAAGTATAATTTTTGTCATAAAATTATTTTGAAATATTTTATAAATAATTTTGCCCCAATTTGGCTCCCAATATTGTTATTATTGGCTCAATATTATTTGGCTCCCAGTAACAGTAACTTATCATCACCTAAGGTCCATCTAGTCAAGGCTATGGTTTTTCCTGTGGTCATGTATGGATGTGAGAGTTGGACTGTGAAGAAGGCTGAGTGCCAAAGAATTGATGCTTTTGAACTGTGGTGTTGGAGAAGACTCTTGAGAGTCCCTTGGACTGCAAAAAGATCCAACCAGTCCATTCTGAAGGAGATCAGCCCTGGGATTTCTTTGAAAGGAATGATGCTAAAGCTGAAACTCCAGTACTTTGGCCACCTCATGCGAGAGTTGACTCACTGGAAAAGACTCTGATGCTGGGAGGGATTGGGGGCAGGAGGAGAAGGGAACGACCGAGGATGAAATGGCTGGATGGCATCACGGACTTGATGGACGTGAGTCTGAGTGAACTCCGAGAGATGGTGATGAACAGGGAGGCCTGGCGTGCTGCGATTCATGGGGTCGCAAAGAGTCAGACACGACTGAGCAACTGAACTGAACTGATGCTTTCTCCAACCATTTTGTTCCTTGGGGAATTCTAAGTCTTTGAGAAAAGCTAGCCTATAGTTTATTGCTAAATGTAATAAAATTTTTGAACAGTGAATTGACTACACACACACACACACACGTGTGTATGTATGTATGCATGCTTAGTTGCTCAGTCGTGTCCGATCCTTTGCAATCCCATGGACTTTAGCCTCCCAGGATCCTCTGTCCATGGAATTCTCTAGGCAAGGATACTGGAGTGGGTAGCTATTCCTTTCTCCAGGGGATCTTCCAGACCCAAGGATCAAACCCAGGTCTCCTGCATTGCAGGCAGATGCTTTATCATCTAAGTCACCAAGGAAGATACATGTGTGTGTGTGTGTGTAAAACATAGGCATGCAGATATATTTCATAGATATAGAATTAAAGGCTGATTAGCTTCCATACAGTTTTCCTACACATTTTTGAGCCATTAAATTGCTTTTCCAGTCTTCAAACATTCCTGAAATCTCCTAGCCACAGTGTTAAAGGATGAAAAGGAGCTTGGAAAGGCAGGTGGGCAGGACAGGGAAGGTTGGGAGAGCCTGTGAAGGGCCCTGAGTGGCAGGCAGGGTATGGAGGTCACTCTAAGGGCTGTGGGGGGACATGGAGATGATGTAAACAAGGGAAGAAATAAGGCCAGGTCTGTGTTGGAGCAGTCATCATTGTCCCATGGAGGATGGACAGTGTTGAGGACATGCAGTGGGGAGAGGCCAGGCTGTGAGTGGGAACAGGAAGGAGAGGCTAGACAGCAGATCCAAAGGAGAGAAGAGGAGGCCCCTCCCAGCACAGCAAGTGTACGGATGGAGAAGGCAAATCATCCAGACAGGCAGGCAGGGAGGGGACTTAGGGAGCGAATCTCTGAAAGCTCCAGTGGAACAGGAAAGAGGCACAGTGAGAACACAGCACGCCAAACACCCGGGGCTGCTCTCCCCTCAGGATATGCTCACTGAGGGCACGAAGCTCTTCAGGCCATAAGGCTTCCATGGAGACGGAGATGGGAAACGAGTAAATCTGCATTGCACTCCCATCCAACACACCCAGCCAACATCAGCCCCCCACCCTCCCAATCGCAACCTTTCCCTCTTAATACTCATGTGTTCACTCAAGCCTCATGATAGCCCAAGGAGATGGACACTGTTATTCTAAATTTACAGATGAGGAAATTAAGGTCCAGAGAAGTTCAATAACTTGCCCAGGGTCACACCACCGCTAAGTAGTAAGATGATAATTTGAATCTGGAAAATCACACTCTTCCCACAATACCTTGTTGCTTCCAAAACCCACCAACACCAGGGCAAAAATATCAGTATTACTGGCATTGAAGAAAGATGTACAGGCAACATCTCACTGTACTAATGTCCTATGCATTTAAATTCATTTACTCATTTAGTCATCATGAGCCTGTTGTCTCAGCATCACAAGCCAACGGATCCAATAATGCGATTCTGTGTCACTTCCATTTGGTCCTTGTGGCAAGAGGGTCTGCAGATGTCCCTCCCATCCTGCAAGGGCTCATTGAAATGGATCAAAAAGTAAAAGATACAGATGTAGCAAAATGAAATTATGTTTAAAAAATACAACATCACTTATTGGAAAAGAAATGAAAATCATAATCCACCCCAGAAACTTAACAGGTCTCTTAAGACTGGTAAGACAAGATTAGAAATAGGTATAAAAGCCAGTGTGAGACTTCAGTGATTTCTGATGGCAAAGAATACTCCAGTGACGTAGGTGGACAGGAGAGTAAAATTGGGAAAGAAGGGGCAGAAGCAGGGAAACGGACAATTTTTATTTTTCCTAGGCATTTTTTAAAAATTTCATTTCATTTTTAATTGGAGGATAATTACTTTACAATATTGTGTTGATTCCTGCTTACATCAACATCAATCAGCCATGGGTACACATGTGTCCCCTCCCTCTTGAACCTCCTTCCCACCTCCCACTCCTTCCCACAGGGCTTGGCTGTCACAGAGCAGCGGCTTCGGGCACCCTGCGTCATATAGCCAATTCCCACTGGCTATCTGTTTTACATATGGTAATATATACGTTTCAATGCTACTCTCTCAAATCATCCCACCCTCTCCTTTTCTCACGTGTTCAAAAGTCTGTTCTTTATGTCTGCATCTCCTTTGCTGCCCTTCAAACAGGATGGCTGATCTGGTGTGAGAGGAGGAAGAGAGAGGGAAGGATCTCAGATGACTTCGTGAACTTGCAGTAGGCAGGCTGCTGTTTATCAAACAGAGGCAGGCCATTTTTGGTACTCAGCCTTAGTGGTGAGATGGATATAAGGCAGGTAGAAAAAGCAGTTAAGTGTATAGACCTGGAGCTCAGAAGAGAGGTGGTAACATGTCCATCTCTTGTTGAAGCAATAGGAACAGTTAAGACATACCCAGAGAGCATAATATGTAATGAAGAGAGAAAGAAGACAGTCCTAACATGGACCCGGAGACTGTCACACAGGATGAATTAAGTCAGAAAGAGAAAAACAAATATAAGATATATATATATATGTATATATATATGTAGAATTTAGAAAAATGGTATAGATGATCTTATTTGCAAAACAGAAACAGACACACAGATATAAAAAACAAACACATGGACACCAAGGAGGGAAGCAAGTGGTAGGATGAATTGGGAGATTGGGGTTGACATATATACAGCACTGAAAGCAGATAGTGCTTCCCTGGTAGCTCAGTGGTAAAGAATCCACCTTCCAATGCAGGAGACACAGGTTTGATCTCTGGGTTGGGAAGATCCCCTGGAGAATGAAATGACAACTCACTCCAGTATTCTTGCCTGGAAAAATTCCATGGTCAGAGGAGCCTGGTGGGCTACAGTGCATGGGGTCACAAAGGAGTTGGACATGACTTAATGACTTAAGAACACCAATAACATGAAATAGATGCTAATGAGAACCTACCGTATAGCTCAGGGAACTACTCAGTGCTCTGTGGTGACCCACACTGGAAAGAAATCCAATGTAAACAATGTAACTAATTCACTTTGATGTACAGCAAAAATTAACACAACACTGTAAAGCAACTATACTCCAATAAAAATTATTTTTTAAAAAAGAAACACCAAGTACAGAAATCAGAGATGAGAAACAGAGGGTATATGATTCAAGAAGCTAGATAGAGTTTTCATTTGGAAGCCAGCTGACAGTGCAGCTCTCAGGGAGGTCAGGGTGGAAATCCCCACTGACCCCGGTAAGATGGAATTTTTCTAGGATATGGAGGCATGGTCGTGCTTAAATGGATGAAAAGCTGAGGAAGACAGCAATCCCTAAGGAAAATAGAGGAATGAATCTGGGAGGGAAAATGTCAGGTGCTAAAAATTCAGAGCCTGCTAAGCCAAGCCTGAAGAAAGATAAGAACCTGCAAATATTTGACATGTGTTAATGCCAACAAGGGAAAGAATTGATTCTGCTCCAAATAGGGGGCCCTGACTTGTAAGTGATGATAAGAAATAAAAGTCATTGATTATCAGCTACAAACACCAAACCACTTATTTGCTGAGTTATTGTCTCAGGGAAACGGGGAAGAACAAAGAGAGGATGTAGACTTATAATAGTTATAGATGAGATGTCCAAAGAAACAAAGTAGCTCATCCGCTGTTGAGGACAAGGTGTCAACTGACCGAATCGTGGAGGGACTGTCTCAAAGTCTCGGAGATGCTCACTAACCCGGCAACAGGACACTTCTAGGAATTTACTCTAGGAAAGATACTAAATATGTGCATACATATTTGTATCTAAAAGATAGTAATAGCAATTTCTTAAAAATTAGAAAAGACTTAAATGTCCAGAAATAGAAGTTAGGATAAAATCAGTGGTACATCCATATTAAAAGCATATCAAGACATGATTCAAAGCAAAGACTTAAATCGAAATTTCCACTTTCCACCCCTGGTTCACCTGTTCTAGGCCACTCTGGCTTCTGCCTGTTTGTACCCTGTAATAGTTACTCAAATTAACTCACCAGTGGCCACCAAGATGCCAGTCCTTTTAGAGTGCCTCTTACTCGACCTTCAGGCAGTTGACCACTGTCTCCATCCTCAATCTTGCTTTTGCCCCAAAGGTTCCACGTTTTCCTCTTGCCTCTCTAGCTGTTTCTTCACGGTCTGCTTTGCTGGCTCTGAATCTGCAACCCAACCTCACGATGGTGGTGGTGGTGGCATTGTTCAGGGTTCCCTTCTTTATCGCCACACCTCATCTAGACAGATCACATTTACCGCCCTGGCTTTGGGGGAAGGGAGTGAGCTCCTGTGGACAACTATGGGCTTCCCTCATAGCTCAGTTGGTAAAGAATCCGCCTGCAATGCAGTTGCAGGTTCAGTTCCCTGGTTCAACTCCTGGGTCAGGAAGATCCACTGGCGATAGGGATAGGCTACCCATGCCAGTACCCTTGGGCTTCCCTTGTGGTTCAGCTAGTAAGACTCCACCTGCAATGTGGGAGACCTGGGCTCGATCCCTGGGTTGGGAAGGCTACCCTCTCCAGTATTCTGGCCTGGAGAAGTCCATGGACTAGTCCATGGGGTTGCAAAGAGTCAGACATGACTGAGCGGCTTTCACTTTCACTTATGCATTGTCTAGGGCACAAGTTGTCCTGTTATCTGATTCTGATTCTATGAGAGCTACTTTACAGCCCTGCGAGTTTTACATAACAGACAGCAACAGAGAATAATTTTTGTCTACAGACAAGGAAATGGTTCTGTCTCAAGAAGGGACAATCTTCTCCCTTCCCAAAGAGAAGAAGAAAGCCAGTTTTGTCTCTATTCACATATTCCCCTCAATATTTCTCATCTATAAATGTGTCTGATTTTTGGATTTTCCTCTATAATGGCTGTGACACTTCACTAGTTTCCTCATAAATGAATAAAATCATGTTGATCTTTACTTCTGGAAAGAGTCATGATTTTACATTTTCTGGAAAATTATTTTTCAGTAGGTTTAAGAGCTATGCAGCAACAAAGAGCCAAAGAACCCAAATTCTATCTTCCTAACCACCCTCCACCTTACTGATTTGTATACAAATAGAGTTGGTTGTCTCTGTTTGCAAAAGTTATGTTCTATAAAGTGGCTCTGAATTAGCAAATACTGAGGCATTGCTCCTAGGCTCCTGAGAGCCTGGGATACAACATTTTTGACAAATGGTCAATACATAACCTTGTTTTACATGTGGTTTTGTTTAAAGATACCTTGTTTAATGTATGTTGTTAATTCATTAACGTTGAGCTCACAGCCAATAGCTATAACTCACACTGGAGCATAGCCTACCTAACATGCATCTTTTCTATAAGGCATGTCACAGCCTTCTTGTACTCAGGGACAGCACATTGGCACTCTGCTTGGGGGTCATTTTAAACAGAAAAATCAGCAACAAAAAGCACAAAAATGGGGAAAACATGGCACTAAATAGACCATGGAAAGGATATTGTTTACAGGAAGAGGGCTGAGACAAGAAGGCAGAGCATCTCTTTGTTTAACCTGGGAATGTGTGCATTTGGCAACTTGAATTTCTCACCTCTCTGCGCATGTCTGCAGTTGACCGTGAAAACACCATGAGTATTGATTTCGGTGTTACAATTACATTTTAGCAAGGAGATGAATTTGCCATCATAGAGACTGCAAATATTGACAGACTTTATGTCTGCATCTACATTCAGTGTACTGCACACCGTCCCTTAGTTTCAGGATCCACGAAAACCAAGAGTATGTCTATTTTATTCATCACGTAACCTGCTTAATACCTATTTGCATTTATTGAAGTAAAAAATAGTAAGTGCACAAAAGAATCTTCATTCAGTTCAGTTCAGTTCAGTCGCTCAGTCGTGTTCGACTCTTTGCAACCCCATGAATCACAGCACGCCAGGCCTCCCTGTCCATCGCCAACTCCCGGAGTTTACTCAAACTCACGTCCATCAAGTCAGTGATGCCATCCAGCCATCTCATCCTCGGTTGTCCTCTTTCTCCTGCCCCTAATCACTCCCAGCATCAGGGTCTTTTCCAATGAGTCAACTCTTCGCATGAGGTGGCCAAAGTATTAGAGTTTCAGCTTTAGCATCATTCCTTCCAAAGAACACCCAGGACTGATCTCCTTTAGAATGGACTGGTTGGATCTCCTTATGGGCCAAGGGACTCTCAAGAGTCTTCTCCAACACCACAGTTTAAAAGCATCAATTATTCGGCGCTCAGCCTTCTTCACAGTCCAACTCTCACATCCATACATGACCACAGGAAAAACCATAGCCTTGACCAGACGGACCTGAGTCGGCAAAGTAATGTCTCTGCTCTTGAATATGCTGTCTAGGTTGGTCATAACTTTCCTTCCAAGGAGTAAGCATCTTTTAATTTCATGGCTGCAGTCACCATCTGCAATGATTTTGGAGTCCAAAGAAATGTTCATTATACATGGCTAAATAAAGAAATCAGTTAGAGAACACGTACATGTTGGCTTAATTTTATGCAAAGAGATGTGTATATCTGCATTAAAAAAACAAAAACAAGCCATTGGAAGAGTTACACCAAAATTTAGAGTAGTCATCTCCAAGTGGTGGGGTTATGGGTGATTTGTACATTATTTTAGTGTTTTTAGGTATCTCCCAAAATAAAAATAATGAAACACATTTCTTTTATCATTACTACAAAATGCCATGAAAATGTGAAGAACTTCCCTAATTTCCCACCATGTACAGAAGTGTCTGAATAATCTCAGGGACCAGAGTCTCTCTAACTTGCAAGCAAACATCTCGGTCAGCATCCCATTCATATGACTAAGTTCATGGCTTATCCCCAGAGGGCCAGCACTCTCCTAGGTAATATCTTTCATCTGGTATCTTTGAAAATACGTGGCCAGATTTAAGTTTAATGCTCTTGTCATATTAGACGGTATCCCACAACGCAGTCATTCTGAATCCTAAATTCCCCATGACTTCCAAAACAGCGGAGTAGAAGGACGTGCACTCATCTTCTCCTCCAACAAAAACTGCAACTAGCATCTGAACAACCATCGACGGGGGATGCTGGAACCCACCAAATAAAGATCCCCCACGTCCAAAGACAAAGGAGAAGCCACAATGAGATGATGCAATCACAGTAAAATTCCCATAATATAGAATATCATTACATTCTTAGCCACATCTAATTAAGGATGCCTGCTCACCCCTGCTTCAGACTTCTGGGTGTACCAGCCAGACACTGAAGTGAAATGCAAAAGACTCTGTCCTCAGGAGTTCAGAGTCTAAGTCAGCTCAAAACACTGGGATGGTTCTTAACTGCCTGCTAGAGGCCTTTAGCTGCGGGAAGCTGCCAATGGCTTTTATTAAATGCATTGGGATGGGTGCAGAGATCCAGGCACATACAGTACCAATCATAAAAGGCAATTATGGATCACATTACTGACTTCTTTCTTCTTGGGGATATTCCTCTGGGCTCAATTTCATTGTGTTTAGTTCATATACCATCCTAAGTATAAATAGTCTGGGTTAACTTTAAATGGATTTTCTGCTTAACCTTCAAATTAAAAAAAAAAAAGAATCAATTAATCAGAACTCCTGCCTCCTCCCATTACCCCTCCACCTTTCCCCCAAGCTATCAGGTAAATCCAAGATTCACAGCACACTGAAACCTTCAACAGTGGCCAGAGGGCAGGATTCATAAGTCTGGGGTCAGAAGATGTTATGTCATAGTTATCCCAAGATCTGAGATATACAGAAGGTCTTATAACTCCTGAGAGTTTCTGTGTCCCCCAGAGTAAAATGGTGGTGATTATCCAGGTTAGTCTCAGAGTCACAGTGAGGATCAACAGAGATAATGTTTATAAAAGGCTCTCAGAAGATAGCATCATAAAGGATTTACAAACACAGGTGGTACTGGTCACCTGCACAGGACTGGTGTTTTCCTCCCAAAGTGAGTTTCCTGAATTGTGATCTGGATGTCTGCCCTGCCATCATGCTAAGTCAAGAGATTCGCAATTAGGGCCCTTCTTCCTCTGAAAGGGTTTCTTTGACACACTTTCTTTGGGTCAGGCTCCCAGCTTCCTTCCCATCTCCATAAATAATTCCCTCCTCCCCTCCCCAGTCCTTATGGCTTGCTACTGCTCAGTCATGTCTGACTTTTTGCGACTCCATGGTCTATAGCCCATCAGGCTCCTCCATGCATGGGATTTTCCCAGCAAGAATACTGGAGTGGGTTGCCATGCCCTCCTCCAGAGGATCTTCTGGACTCAGGGACTGAACCTATTTCTCCTACATGGCAGGCAGATTCTTGAAATTTGAAATCCTCAAGCAATTTCAAACCTAACTGCATCCCAAAGAGCAACACAAAGCCCATATTAATTAATGAGTTCAATGTAAACCATGGAACTGAGAAACACCAACTTGGTAACAGTTTTTAATCATTAATCAATGCCTTGTTGGGTCATGTAAACTTTTGTTCGTGTATTTTTCTGATTTTCTAAAATTTCTGCTGGGCAGCAGGTACATCTCCAAAACATCCATGCATTCGACACCGACTTCCTTAGTGCCTACTGTGTGACAGGCCCCATTCCAGGCACCCGTGACCAGTGAACTGATGAAGGCAGTGTCCTGGGGGAGCACATGGCCTAACAGACGAGCGTGCAGCAAACACACAATCAGATCATCACAAACTGGGTCAAGTTCTGTGAACAGTGTTGCACATGGTCTGACAGGGGAGGGGGAAGGAGACTAGTTTAGGGGTGTCAAGCAAGGCCTCTCTGTGAAGTGACCTTTAAAGGGACATGTATAGGAGGAGGATAAAGAATGTGAGAGGGGAGAGAGTTCCAGGAAGAGCGAACAGCTTGGGCGAAGACCCCGAGGTGGGAAAGGGGGCGGTTGTGATGTTTCTGAAGAGAAAAAAAGACTTGAGGAATATAAAAAGACTAGCATGGCAGCTGGCACATGCGAGCAAGGCAGTGAGAATACCGAGTGGAGGTTATAGATAGACATGAATTAAAGCAGACTTCAAATATCGCTTTATGCTTATGAAATGGGCAAATTGTTAAAAAACGATAGTATATAATTTTGTCAAGGTCACACTAAAAGTGCTCATACCATTAAAAAACAGCATAATTATTTCATTGAAAGCAATCTGTGAAATGTAGCAAAAGCCATAAGGATGTCTCTACCTTTTTAATACCTCACTCCTTGAAATTCAGCTAGAGGATCATTCAAACAGAAGGTTCCAAAGCAGAGAGTTAGTGACATTTTGGAAACATCCAAATATCCAGCAATATAGGAATGATTAAGCAAATTTTGGCAGTTAGACTCTATGAGACATTATGGAGCCATTAAAACAGTGTTGAAAATTCCTTAAGAATGTATAAAATATTGACATCTTGGTGTTGAGTGACAGGTGGAGACTATAAACAGGACTTGGAGCATAATTATATAAGAATGGGTCAGTGCTTGAAAGGGAATATGTACTAGCAAAAAAGAAATTAATTGGTGTTGGAGATATATTTTCTGTTTTCAAAAACTTGCTTTGCTGTTGATGCTGCTTAATTTTTTTTTCAAGTGTGAAGATACAGAGGACAAAGAAGTAAGAATGGCAAACTACCCAAAGCTGTCTAGCATCCTAAGTGCAGAACCTGGATTCCAACTCAGATGGAGCAGTAGGTAGAGACCTCATCTGACTTTCCTTTTCTCCATATCATAGTAGTGGCTGCAACTGCACCTGCTTTTAGCCCTGGGTCCAACTGGAAAAGGATTTGCTGGAAGAGTTATCTGCTTCTAATAATTTCAGACATCCCCTGCTAGGGAAATCTATATGGCAATGGTGGATGGACAGCTACTGTTTGGTAGGTCCCCATAGACCTTCCAACACCCCCTCTCTCAGCTCCTGCCACAGCTCCCTTTAAGAAGCTCAGAATGACTGAGGGTCAAGCGAGCGGTGGGCGTGACTTAGAAACTGCCACCGATTGACACCTCCTTTCTGGCAAGTACAGCCAGCTCCTCTGCGTCAAGACAAGTTTCTGCTCACTGATGCACAGACTCTCCCATTCTTAGTGCAGTGAGACTTCTACATTCCAGAGTGCCAGTGATGGGCAAGACACCCTGGGATTCCTCTGGCTCTGATATAATTTTGGCTGAGAGTGCACAACAAGCTCTTGAAATTGTCAGCCCTCCCAGATCCCCTCCTGGAATGCAGGAAGTATCTCCCCTTTGCCCCTTGGACTCATCGTTGTGAAGATCTTGGGCTATATTGGTAAGGAGGGTCTGGGCAGAGAGAGAGAAAGAGAGCTTCTAGGGTCTCTTAAACTGCCCAAAGTTCCAATTTACTAAGCATCTGCTAAGTTCTAGGCATTGTGCCAGGGACTTAGTTATTGAGCCAGGTGGGTTAAGAGCAAGGATGAGAGTCAAACTTGATAGACTCTAACCTCTGCCACTTCCTAACAAGCTTCATGACTTGAAACAAAGCACTTCATCTCTCTAAGCTTTGGTAGTGATGGTGCTGATGGTTACAGGTACCTTCCTTGTGGGGCTGCAAGCAGATTCAGCACAATAACAGCCATCATTAATACTGATAACCTTTACTTCTATGCAATGAGAGAAGCAGTATCATCCCCATTTAACAGATGGGTAAACTGGCTCAGAAAAGTTAAGCAAACTGCCCAAAGCTGTCTAACATTATAAGTGCAGAACCTGGATTCCAACTCAGATGGAACTGTAGGCAGACCCCCTCATCTGACTTTCCCCTTCTCCATCTGAGCCCAACATAAAGCTTGGTTTGCATCCCAGGGCTCAGCAAATGCACAACTGTTCCTGCACCTTCCAAGAATGTCAATGATTTACTAACTATGATAAAATAACCTCTCACGTTTATACAAGAGTGCTTTAAAATGTGTAACAATCTTTCACATTCAAATTTGACTTTAAGGGGGAAACCTACTTTTAAGCTGTTTAATTTTATGTAACATAGAAAAACAAAGAAAACATTTACAGTGACCCACAATATCTCACACACACACACAGACACATATATTCCTATATATGTAAAATATATACCATATATACTGTATGTGTTGTCTGTGTGTGCACAGGAGTGCACCTAGGCAATAGACTTTTTAAGGGAGGGTTGTTTTCACTAAAAGAAAGGCTTTGATCTCAGTTACGATCTCTTAGCCAGTCTCCCCATACTAGCTTTTAATGTTCACTTCAACTCAAAAGATGTACAAAGAAAGGACCGGACCTGAAGTTGGAAATTGCTGTGGGAATGAAAAGAAGACTTTGCAACACCTGTCGGAGAGAGACAAGAAGAAAAGAGGGGGAAATCCCTGCTGACTGAAAGGACTTCTGAGGCTGCCAAAGGACTTTGCGTTGTTTGCTAGGTAGCACAGCAGTCTGTGCCACCCACCCCACCCCCGAGCATCAAGAAAGATGCTGCTGCTGCTGCAGAAAATGGCTTTGTATTCATGCAGCTTCAGGACAGTGATAGAGAGGGGCTGGTTTCACAGCCAGAAGAAACAGTGATGTTCTGGAACTCAGGGCAGACAGTGGAAACAGGGGCCACATGTGCTGGCCTGGGAATCCCCAGGTGTCTTGGGGCAGGATCAAACCATGCGCAGGACCACAAATGGGGGTTCTGCTCAGTACTTTATAGCTCTGGCAAACTGGCACCAGTCGAGACATGGCCTGTGTATTTATATTTCAAAAAACTGGGACAGTAATTACACGTGGTTTCATAAGCTGTTATTTTTTTAACTAATAGCATGGACACTGACCCATGCAATTAGATATTCTATGAAACCATGGTTTGTAATACCTGTGTAGAATTTCATTGTGCTCATGCACAAAAACTTACTTAAATATGTAGGCTCCTATTGGGGCAGTTAAGTGATTTCCAAGTTTTTGCCCTTATAAATAATGCGTTGATGACCTCTATGTATACAACTCTCTTTGAGCAGCTCTGATTAGTTCATTAGGAAAAAAAAATAGCAAACTGTCCTCAAATAATGTTGTGCCTCTTTACCTAACCCATTGGCAGAAATTCCTGCTTCAATCCTCCTGCCATTACTGGTTATTATCACTCAAAAGCACACATATTTTGGTAATTTTATAGGTTAAAATGCATTTATTTGATTATCTGTAACACTGGACATTTTAAATTTATTTTTTACCATTCATATTTTGTCTGGTAATTGCCTATTTATACCTTTTAGCCTTTTAAAAAAAATCAGCATGATGACATTTTTATTGACTTGCTAGAGCTCTTATGTGTGAGAATATATCCCTATTTTCTCGGCTTTGTCACATATTTTTCCATATCCAGTTCACCTATTTGCTTTCTGAATTTTGTTAGCATCATGAAGATCTTTCTTCTTCCTTTTTTGCATATTGTAAACTATCACTCAATAGTGTAGACATTTCCTTTTAATGAACTGTAATCCCTCCTCACACAGAACAATATTGTCTTTAGTTCCTTCTGGTTCTTGCCTTTTTCTGCTTTTAACTTCTTAATCGATCCAGAATTTATTTAGCATATCATGATATCTTTGCAATGCCTTCTATTTCAATTCCAAATTACTAACCAATTACAAATAAGCTATGTGTTAAGAATTCTCCATTCATACAAACTGTGAAAGCCTGTGTCACTCTATGCTAGAATATTTGGGGGCTTTAATTATTATAGCTATAATAAACACATATTTCACACTGAAGTCCTCCTCCCAAACTACCACTTATTCAAAGTATTCTTCAGTACTTTTTCTTATATCTTCTTTCAGATCAATTTTGAAATCACTTTGTCAAGTTCCAGAAAGAATCTCATTAGGACTTTGATTGCAATTGTATTAAACCCATAAATTAATTTGGGGAACATTGATATTTTCACAGTATTAAATCTGCTAATCCAGCAACATGATATATCCCTCTCCATTTATTCAAGGTCTTGTTTTATCATCCTCAATAAAGTTTGTAAGTGCATGTGGTTTCATATAGTTTCTGAATATCTCTTGGTTTACTCCTAAGTATTTATATTTTAATTGCACTTGAGAATAGGATACTTTTATTTTTTTTTATAATGGTGATCACTGGCATATAGCTATTGATTTTTGTTTATTTGCTTTGTGTCTGACCATAATACTGGAATCTCTTAGTAGTTCTAATAGCTTTTTTTTTTGTTGTTTCATTTATTCTCTTAGGCTTTGAGGCTATAAGAACATTTTCTGCTAGAAATAAGAAAGTGCCTTTCCATCCCTAGCTTACTAAGAATTCTGATTGGTAATGAAGGCTGAATTTTTTTCAAATCACTTTTCAGTCTCTCTGGAGAAGATCTGATGGTTTTCATCTTTTGACCCACTGATACGAAGCATTAGACCAATAGCTTTTCTAATATTCAACTTTTTTCATCAGTGCATTTTTGGTCACGGTGCCTTATGCTTTCATAATTTAGCTGCTGGGTTTCAGGGGTAATATGAGAAGGATTGGAGAAGGCAATGGCAACCCACTCCAGTACTCTTGCCTGGCAAATCCCATGGACAGAGGAGCATGGTAGGCTGCAGTCCGTGGGGTTGCGAGGAGTCAGACACGATTGAGTGACTTCACTTTCACTTTTCACTTTCATGCATTGGAGAAGGAAATGGCAACTCACTCCAGTGTTCTTGCCTGGAGAATCCCAGGGACAGGGGAGCCTGGTGGGCTGCCATCTATGGGGTCGTACAGAGTCGGACACGACTGAAGCGACTTAGCAGCAGCATGAGAAGGATCTAGAGCTTCGTAACTATATAATTAGAAGTTTAAATCCCAGCTAAGCCACTTGGGCAGGTATATGGCTTTGGGTGAGTCACTTACCTTCCAGTCAGTAGAGGAAATTATACACACCCCACTAGGTTGCTGCAAGAATTACAGGTAAAATAGTACTCATAAGTAACAATGCTATAACAAAGTAGATACCTCTTTGTCTCCTCTATGGCCTCTCAACAGGTTGGTACTATAACAATAGTACTCATAACAGGTCTCAAGTACGATGGATACTCAGGCTGAGTAGCTGTTGTTTTCATCGCTATAATCATCCATTTTCTTTGTGTTGTTATTTCAACATTTCCATAGATAGAGGAATGACTGACATCCAATTTTAATATATTTGGGAGCTATGTCTTTAATCCAGCTAGCTTAATAAACAAAATATAATGCTAGCTTGTATCATTAATACCTCTTTATGGCTCACTTTTTTCTTCAAACTCAGCCTTCAAGGTTAAAGAGGGATGCAGGAGTGTTCACCAGGGTAAGTTTGTTGACTTCACCTCCCAGGCGGCCCTAGTTCTCTAGGGCAGGGGTCCTCAACCCCCAGGCCATGGACCAGTACCAGTACTGTTAGGAACTGGGCTGCACCGCAGGAGGTGAGCAGTGGGCATGCATCTGAGGCTCCACCTGTATTTACCGCTGCTCCCCATCGCTCACATTACTTCCTCAATGCTGCCTCCCATCAGATCACGGCATGAGAATCTCATAGGAGTGTGAACCCTACCGTGAACTGTGCATGTGATCTAGGTGCAAGGAAAGAAGCTCAGGGGCCCTACGGATTCTGCATTACGGTGAGTGGTATAGTCATTTCATTACATATCACAACAAAATAATAAAAGAAATAAAGTGCACTATAAATGGAATTCATTTGAGTTATCCTGAAACCATCCTCTCTGCTCCAGTCCATGGAAAAACTATCCTCTGTGAAACCCGTCCCTGGTGCAATAAAAGGATAGAGACTGCTGCTCTAGGGAGCAGAGGTTGGCAGAAAACTCTGCACATAACAGGGTGTGTCATAGGGCTTTTGGAACTTTACCTAAGGCTACAGAATCAAGAAGAGTAAGCGCAGCCACATTCTAGAAAGAACAGTTAAGGGGCTTCCAGATGTCCCCTCCAGGGACTGCTAAGAGGTGTCCAACTGGACCCCTTGCTCTTCACTCCGACACCATGCTCAGGGCATTCAGTGAGGAAACTCAGGGCATCCAGGTTGGGAGGAGAACCTCTGAGGCTGTGCATTGCAGGTGGAAAGGAAGAAAACTCTCTTTTCTCCTCCTCTTCTCTCAGCCAAACAGTAGGCGGGTCCGAGGTAACCACTCACGGGGCAGGAGGGAAGAAGGTCTGCAGGAGGAGGACACGGGTGAGTCCGTCTGATGGTGCCCCAGCAGATGCTGGCTCCTCTGCAACACTCCTTGGCTCACGCAGCAGCTCCTGAACCAAGTGTGGTGACAGCAGGCCTTCCCCTTTCATCATCCCCGTGGAGAGAACTCCGTCCGAAGTCCCACACTCCAGGGAAGGAAGGAAGTGGCAAAGCAGCAGAGGCAGCGAAAGGAGGGAGGGGACGTGAAGGAAGAGCCAGCATCCCTTCTCCCAATCGCTGTGAAGAAGAAGTGGTCATAGTTTCTCTTCTGTGGCTGCCATCAGTCTGGGATGCCCTGCACTGCTCTGGCAACAGTGTTCCTTTGAGCACAAGGTGGCCTGCACGGGACACCCCTCCCCTGGCTTCTCTCCAGTGTTAAAGAGCTTCTTGGTCTTTAGGCTTTGCTTTGATTCTGGGTACAAAGATGATGGGACCTCTACTGGCTAATTGTGCTGTGTTTCCTGAAAATTTATGGATCTTCCTACCAGGATCTTGGCAGTGCAGAGAGGGAATCAGATGTTTTCGTGCTCATACCACCATCCTGCCCAGAAGGAAGCCCCCAGGTATTTCTAATTCAGAGCCCTAAAAGTTATGCCAGGCCATCTTATAGAGAGTGAAACTGAAGCTTATAGAAATGAAAACAACAAGAGCCTCACAAAACTCTGTTTTATTTTCTAGATCCTGAATTCCTTTTTCCTCTTTTTGTTTTCCTACGTTCTGCCCTAGACTAAAAACACATCCACCCGAAGAAGCTCATTGCAGAGGGTCAGGTCTTGCCTCCATTCCCTATTCGCAAGGCCTCATTTGTACTAGCCTTGGCCTCCCCAAAGAGAGAAGGGTCTAGAAAACATGCTTCTCTCCCTTAAGACTAGAGATAGAACTATAAAGTGACAATTCCCAACTCCCATCAATAGGTACCATTGCAGGGTCCTGAAGCCACTCATGAAAGACCCAGAAGACCTGCACAGCCACTCACCAGAGCTTCTGCAGGAATCCACTGATGAAAAAATACAGAGAATAGCAACTAGAGAAATCCCTTCCAGCAGAGTCCATCATGCTACAGTGAGGAAATCTTCTCAGGCCTGAGATTATCTCTAAATATTTAAATATTCCTTAAAAGGGGCTTCTCTACCCTGGGTCCTTTGCTAAGCAAATGAACTGTCTCACTGAAGCTCCACAACAAAATAGTCCAAGTATCATCTCTTGCAAATAGACGAAAAGAAACTACGGCACCAACAGAAATAATTCACCCGTGCTCATCCAGCTAGCAAGTGCCAGCCTGGAATCAAAATCAGAAACTTTTTAGCTCTATAGCCCCTATTCTTTTCACTAAATTCTAATGACTACTCTCACTTCATTGAGTCCAGCAATTGGAATTTCTCTTTTTATCTCCTTGGAGAAAAGAGAGGGGAGACACATATCATTTCAAGTAGAAACCCATAAATATGTAAATAAAATATAATGTGCAATCAATCCTCCGGTGGAGGTAACAGGCAGAGAGCCCTCCAAATCAGCAGCTAGTCTCATACAGTTGCGTGTCTGGCTGGATCAAGTTGCTTTTCACTTAGGCTGAACTCTCTGAGACCGCAGTGAAGTGAATTCCCAAGCAAGGGCCCTTTGATTTCCGAGAGTAAGCAATCTCAGGGGATGTGTGATCACTTGGCTTGCTGGATGGTTAATGTGTGATTTCATAACTATGATGTGAAGAGAGCTGTCCAGGGTCTGGTTCAAGAAGGGCTCTGGGGGAAAGAGATTTCTGGAGCATAAGGAGACAACTTCAGGTTGCTGAAGACCTGTTTTTGAGATACGGGGGAAAATGTCACCTGATAATAAGGTCAGGATCTGTGAGTGAGTGTTGCGTGGAGGCAGATTTGGGTAAAAATGAAGGAGAGTCTCTTCTATGTGATGCTGGGTGATGATTTTAAGACATCAACTGGCAAGTGCTCAGGCCATTAACAGTGGTACCTGCAGAAAAGATGCAGGGCCTGTTTGGACCAGTTTGATGTATGTACCTCTCATTTTCTCACCTACCTTCCCACTTATTGACCTTGTGCCCCATTCTCAATGCCAATGCCCTTGAGTCTCCTTGAGCACTCAAGACAGTTGATGAGAACAGTCTGCCTACTGTCCCTATTCTTTCAATCTAATGGATACTCTCTGTTCCTACATAGGATCCCATCCAGAGTTTAACAGTAACCAGGCTAACACTGGGTACTGAATAATAGTAACTACCCTAGATTCCCAGCAGTAGCCTGGTTTTCCATGGGAGAACATGAGCATCTCATCAGAGATGGCATTCAAGGTGAGGCTGATATGGACAAGAGAGAGCCCTTCTGGGGCCCAACTCCTATTACTGGTTATCTGCTGTTGTGGATGTGCCAGAGGAAACCACCTACTACTCTAGTCCAGAAAACCTCTGAGAGTCCAGGCTACAGCATAATCATTATGTTCAAAAATGATATTTCCCATGGGATGATGAAACGCAACATCATGGGGGATGACCCACCCTTCCAAATGCCAGTCAACCCAGAGAAGTGGACAAGTGAGGCTTTCTGTTTTGATATCATGATTCATAATCATAACACTCATAATAAACTAGCCACAAATAATGACTTGTTTCATTACAGGCATCTGATGAGCTTTTAGCTCTTCAGAGCACTTTGATGTACATTATCGTCTTTGCTCCCCAGGCCTGTATCTCAGAAAAGACGGTGAATGAGTAAACTGAGCAAAAGGAACAAAATGACAACTTGAAAAAATAACTGAATGAGGCATCTCAAGAGAATAGCATGAAGAAAGAGAATTAAATTGCTTTCATCGGTACAAAGAAGTCCTTTTGGCTTTGAACTCCAGGTGCAGTGAGGTAGTTCTCATGGAAGGAGAGGGAACCTGCTGGTATCGCTGAGCTCCAGACTGACATCTGTCATCGCCTGCTTACAGCTTCACCTCAGACACAACATAGCCAAACCTAGGCTGGCTTTCCTGACCCTAAGTCATCTTTTGTGCTTTCCACCTCAGAAAACAGCTCCATCACTCATTTCCCAGGCATCTGAGTCTTGGAGTGTCATCTGTGGCTCTCTTCTCTTATCCTCCCATCCCCATATTCCTGTATGATAAATCTATGCAGGCTCCAGTTTAATGGCTAACTCTCACCTTAAGGATTGGAACCTGCTCCCAGTGCTTCCAAGAATCTACCTAGTGACCTGGAAAACCTGGCAAAACCAGAATACACCACTACCTGCCCTTGCTGAATTGGCATCTTCTCGATACCTGAGCTTGTGGCTTCCAGTTGCAAGCTGCTGTCACCAGTACCTAGCACTGAGTTAGGCACATGGAAGGGACTAAGTAGACGTGTGATGAGCAAGACTATAGTGGCAGTGTATGGTGGTCATTCATGCTCAGCTTGTCTCCATAGTTACCAGTCTCTCTATTACTCAGTCTCACCCACATGTGCAGAGGAACCACCATCAAACCATGTGACAGGCAGTTCCTTAGGTCAAGAGATTTAGCTATAAGAGCATAAGTGATCTGTAAGTTTTGTCTGATGATTCTGTGCTTCAATATTTTTCCATCTACCTCTAAGAACTGCCTCAAGGATCAAACAATACGATGGCTGTACTACCAAAGTGGTATCTGAGTGTGTCACTATATCGGTGGTTCTTAAATGTGGGTGTGCAACAGCATCACTCAAAGAGCTCCTTACAGCACAGATTTCTGGGCTCCACCCCCAGAATTTCTGATTCACTAGGTCAGGGGACATGGCCTGAGAATTTGCATTCCTAACAAGTCCCCTGTCAATGCCAATGATGTGGGTCCAGGGACAAAACTTTGAAAACCACTACTCTAGATCAATGTAACAGCATTGCTCTTTCCACATCAAACTTGTTTTTCTCCACAAAGTTTGCCATTTCAATACCAGACTTTATGTTTTACCCTTTTTGCTGTTTTGTTGGAATCTTAACCCAGTCTGTAAATTCCTCTGGGTAGAAATTATACCTTCCACACTCCACACTCTCTCATTTTCTGTTTTGTAAAATAATGAGTACATTTCCAGTGTGATTAATAATAGAAGAGAGAAAGGGAGGAAAAAAGCTCAGACTACCAACCTCAATAAGCAGTCTCTACAAATGGCTATCAGCCCTAGAATTCTCTTAAAAATTAATTATGAGGCAAAGAACAGTCTACTATCAGCAGCAATTGTGGAAAAGAAGATTACCTTTTTGATGACACATTTTGTAAGATGTGGTTTATTCAAGATTTTAGGCATAACTTACTTAAACACCAACATTTTTGAAATATAAAACCACAAACAGTGTTTTCAACTCATAATTTTTATAGTGATAGTCAGACAATTGTGTTTTCAACATGTAAAATCCATTACACAGCCGTGGCAACAGTTTGCAATAGATTGTAAATTTTTATTGAGATGATCATCTTGCAATTGAATTTCAAAATGTATTATATGATCATCAGCAAATAAGTCCACGGGGGCTGCTAAAGTACTCTGAATATCATTTATAAAGATCAAAACCCCTGGAAACCCTGTGGAAAGAGAGAAGTCTCATTGGCAGGATCAAATCAATTATTTTTATGGATGAATACTGAATTGCAAAGCCGAGATAAGGCATTACCTGGTTTAATAACATATCCTTATGTCTTTTTTAAGTAGTAAGTTTATAATCAGGTTTCAATGAGGAATTCTACCAAGGATTGGTTTTTGAAACCAATCAAGAAAATGGCGTCTCCACTCATCACGGTGGTTCAATAACACTCAAAGGAATATTCCCAAGCAATAGAAATACTCACCAACTTTGGGTTATATGCTACCAAGAGGCACTGTTGCTGCTGCTCAGTTGCTTCAGCCACACTGGACTCTTTGCAGCCCTATGAACTGTAGCCTGCCAGGCTCCTCTGTCCATGGGATTTTCCAGGCAAGAATACTGGAGCGGGTTGCCATACCCTTCTCCAGGGGACCAAGAGGCACTAAAGTGGTTACAGTCAATTCTACTATAACACTTGCTTCCAAAATGCAAATGTTCTCCAACATGATTGACACATTGGGGGACAATGTGAGAATAACATGAATTTCACATTGGCTATGTGTGATGCTGCACACAGAAACACTAGTAGAGCAGAAAACTGCACTCAGTTGGACTGAACCACGTAGGAACACACCAGACACACCTGCCTCTAATACCTCCTTGCTCCCTCTGTTCACTGAGTGTGTTATAAGCCATGTTGATCCACACGTGGATACATACATAGAGAGAGCTGTGTGCTTGTTTTTGGTGGATCAACTCACCACCGATTTCAGACAGTCCTCCTCCACCACCTTCCAGTAGCTCATGGACTGCGGTCTTCTGACACCCGCTTGTATTACATTTGTAAGACTGTACACGTGTACACACATCAACATGTTCAAGTACAGCTGTGCCCCCATTTTTACTAGGCTGCTCTCTTATGGGTCTGTCACGATCGAAAGGTGTGACCCTGCCCCACTTTTCTCCATGAACCCAGAAGCTTTTATTGTGTAACTCTGAACAGTACAGTGATTTTAGGCACACATTATGTTGCACTATAGCCTAACTGTTTTATTTTTCTTTTTGTTCCATGGAAATGACTGTACTGATGGGTCCTTCACTCCCCACCCAGAAGGCAGAAGGGATTCTTTCCCCCTCAGAAGTCAACAGCTCCTGTTGCCACATCACTGGTCCTCCACTGGAGCACCTCCAGCTCTATATACTGAACTGATGGCACACAGCTCTCTCTATGTATGTACCAATGTGTGACCAATTATCAGGGGCATTTGAGTCAGAAAACCTTAGTGCAAACCCTGAGTGTGCTGCTGGCTAATTCTATGACTTTGGATAAAACGTTTAAAAATGTTGTCTCAATTCTTTCATTTATATATGAGATAAAAGTACTTCTATCAAATGGTTACTTAAGAAAAATAAAATAAATAATGTGATTTGCAAAAACAAAAACAAAAAAATCCCACATTAACATTAAGTCCTTTTCTTCGAGTTGCATTCGAAGTCAGAACATCTAAGGGTACAAATCAGGGGTATAATCCTAGCTAGCTCCCCTTATTAGTAACATCACAGAAGCCTTGGGGATATGGTTGGATACAAAGAACCCTCTCGGACACAGTTCTAGTCTGCAAACTCTTTAACATCACCAGGAACTTCAGATAAACTGTCAGAGCCTGGCTGAAGGAAACATTGAGCCAGGAGCCTGTAGGGATTTAGAATTCAGAGGACCTCTGGACAGACCATCGCAACCCAGACTCCTAGCAGAGTCTAGCCCCCACGGGACACAGACAGGGGGCTCTGAGGGATGAAGGCATTTTCAGAATCCACTGAGAGATGCTTTCAGAGCCAGAAGGCACCAGGAGCACCTCAGAGGCTGAACTAGAACTAGGAGCTCTGAAGGACATTGTTAAAACCAAGAGCTCACTCAGGTCACAAGCCCAACCCAGGGACAAAACTAAAATCAGAAAGACACAGGATATGCAAGATGAATCAGAAGCACTCAGAGACATAGATCAAGTGAAGCCTCAGGTCACATAGTCAGAGCCAGGAGCCTCCAGAGGTACAGCCGGAGCTGGACCATTCAGGGACACAGCCAGGAGCCCTCAAAGAAACGAGATCAGGACCCCTCAAAGACTCAGAACCAAGAGTCCTCAGAGATGCTGTCAGCAGTAGGAAGACTCACATACTCCAAAGGTCCCAGGAGTATTTGGGGAGAAAGAACCAGTGTCCCGGAAATACTGCCCAGTCCAGGAAACTCTCCAGGACTAGAGAGGCTAGATGAGAGCTAGAGTTAGGTGATTCTTAGACTCACAGGTGAAGCCAGGAGGGCCCCAGAGATGCCTCCAGAACCTCAAAGGCAAGACCAAATACTGTTTATTACTCCAACAGGGTGCACACTTATACCAAAGAATTTGAGGAACGACTATCACAGCTTCAAGAGGAGCATCACTCACAACAACTGCACAACATCTCAAAACAGAGTCAGGAAGAAGGGTCCTACCTGCACACTTGGTTCTGGTGGTGAGGGGAGGCCCTGGTGGTCCCGTGCCCCCTTCCCCTGGTCGTGTGAGCAGCACTCGGATCTCATACTCCACATCGGGGTCCAGATGCCACAGCTTATAGTTGGGAGAGTCGACGATGTGGGTCTCCGCCCAGGTGCCCGTGGTCGTGCGGTACTCCACCTCCTTCAGGATGATGGGGCCATCTCCAATGATGGAGTTGGCGTTTGGCTTGATCCACAGGTAGGTGGCCCCCACGGCCAGTAGCTCCGGAGGGGCGATGGGTGTGGGAGGCTCTGAAAGACAGGAATCAGCAAAGGATGTCAGACGCAAATGGTTTACAAAACGGACTTCAGACATGTGAGGACAAATGGCAGAATTCCATACAGCCATAGAAAATAGCCTAAAATCAGTTAAGTTGTTTAAGTAATTGTATGTAAATACCTGAATCAATATTTCTTCAGTAGCTATATTCAATCTTCCCTGGTGGCTCAGATGATAAAGAATCTGCCTGCAATGCAGGAGACCCAGGTTCGATTCCTGGGTTGGGAAGATTCCCTGGAGAAGGGAATGGCAACCCACTCCAGTATTTCTGCCTGGAGAATTCCATGGACAGAGGAGCCTGGTGGGCTACAGTCCATGGGCTCACAAAGAGTCAGACACAACTGAATGACTAACACTTTCATCAAAACTCTTTCATTTAAAGAAGGAAAGAAAGAAGGTCATTGTGATTTTTCCTGAACACAGCAAAGCTGCCTGGGTTAATATTCTGTTTTCTATCCTCAAATGAGAACCAGCCTTTACTAAATCAGAGTTTGGTTCAAAACCCATGGGAGTCAGGGGTTTACAAACACTGCTTTTATGGGAACACACAGACTGTTAGTGGATGATCTGTGGAATCGTGGTAGGAGCTGAATTAGCAAAAGGATGACGGCATAATGGGAGTTCGACTTCTTCTTCCACAACAACTTTCTCCACAGAGAGAGGGTCATGATCACAGTGATGCCGGTGGGAAATCAAGGGTCAAGGGAAAAGTCATGCTGAGCTATTTTGGATTTCCTATGTGTTGCTGCCTCTCTTCTACTAAGTTCTACAACTTCAGCTAAACAGACAGAATTTCAACAGGCACTAACGGTGGCCTCTCCCTGGCAATTTTTAGCTCACCGGCAAAGCTGCAGAAATTAACACTTGCTTTATACTTATTTACCAGAAAATTTTACTTGCATTATTAGTGTCATTCTTGGGATATTAGCACCTCCATTTTGATGGATTAAAAACCTGAGAACCCAAGTGATCATACCACTTAACCAAGAGAGTGGAGCAAGTAAGGCAAAAGGGAACCCACATCAGCTTGCCTTCCAACACCAGCTCTCCCTTTGGAAGGCTGTTTATCTCTTGATACCCATTGTCTACAAACCAGTGTCGATATATTTATTTTTATTTGTAGCAAAAATCAGCAGTGGAACAACGATAAAGAAGAGATTAGAAAGAGAAAACAATTCCCCTTCCTTACCACCCAATATAACTGCCATTTTTATATCTTCATGTTCCATTCCAATTTCTATTCATATACTTAAATCATTTTTGTGTGTAGTTACAGTAACACATAGACTCAAAGAAGATTTTCTTATCTTCCCTCATTTATTACAACCAAAGGACTTTGCTTATATACAATGTGGATTTTAACATCACTGTCTTTAGTAGTGATAGAACAGTACATCAGATAATTACAATAATTATGCTCTGATTACAGGGCACATGAGTAGTTTCAAGTTTTGTGAAGGTAAATAATGCTGCAACAAACATCTTTGTGCAAATGATTCTAGTCCTTCTTGTCTTATATTTTCTTAGGACCAACTTTCAGGAAGTGGGTTATCTGTCCACGGGGATGAATAAGTTAGTGATTCTTGGTGTAGAACTAGGAAGTAAGGGTGGGGATGGCATTTGGGATGGAGTACACCAAAGCTATGTTCAAGAACTTCTGGAGGGCCTCTGGGCTATTAAGGCAGGTATCAGTTTCAGTTTGGAACTCAGGTGGGAGCTTTGGGAAGATAGGTCTCATTCAGTGTTTTCTTTCTAATTAATTATCTAACAATGAAAATTCTCCGGAAAGAGAACAATCCTCTATGAAGCAAAGATGGGCAATATTTTCTCAGTGTGACTTGAAGCAGATCTTCAGGGACAAGTTCAAATTGCCACCATTATAACCTGCCATTTGGTCAGAGGAGGAAATTAAGCAGATTAGTCAAGCTAGATGCTTTTCTTTACAAAGCCATGGAGGTTATTACTCAATGCCTTGTTATCTAAAGGTGTTTGCAAATTGATTTTTGGATAATTTGTTCCAGGTAGAGAAGCTAAGTTGGCAGGCAGATAATTTCTGGGCTCATCCTTTGTGCATTTTAAATATATAGACTTTTTGATCACCATTATCTGCTCTCCAGAGTTCCCTTCAGTCTCTGATGAGGCCCCAAAGGAGATATTTTTTTTCTTCTGTGATGACTCTGCCCAATCCCTTAGTAAAATTATTCACAGACAGGCCCTGGACAGAATTAAGATCAGCAGACTTCAATACTTTAAGGCTTCAACAAGTGGTTACAGTAAGTTCTCTTCCATAGACTTTCCACCCTAGTTTCTACTCTCCTACTTTAGGCATTAGCAGCAAATTGCTGACCATCAGAAAGAAAATCAAGTATCAGTCTCTCCAAATGCTTAGTCTCTTCATGTATTTTTGATGGTAGCTGTAAGTATAGTAACAAACATTCCCTCAAGGATATAAATGTGTCCATCTCAAATGTCACACTGGTTTACATGTCCATACGCAGACTTGTCCTTCCCTGTGATCACTCAAGAATATATCACAGACTACATCCCAGTGTTTCCTGTACCTGATCCCAAGAGACCATCAGATGAGTCTTTTGTTCTTTCTGTTTTTATTAATTTATTGATTTATAATTGGCACATGAAGGCACATGAACTCGTGGATCAAAGAGGAAAAAAGGGAGGAATGATTTTTTTTGGTAGGTGCTTGCCTTTTTAAATAATGCCTGGAAAGATTGTGCTTCTTTCCGTTTTCCTCTGAGATGAGCTCTTCAGCCAGACACTGCAAGAATGCTATGAAGCCATCTAATTTAACCACCAGAGTCATCAGAAGGAAGCCAAGAACTAGGAAGAGCCCATGAAGTTAGAAGAAGGTGTAGACAGCTAGAGCTCAGGGCCCAGGTAGCACTTCTGCCTATGGTTTTCTCGTCCTGTACTTGAGATGCTGAAGCAGATAACCAGAAAGATCATCAAAAGAAGTCTATACAAGTTATCTTTAACTTTGGGAGATATGCAGGATGCTAGGAAATGTGAGAAATTCTAGACTCTTCTCTTTAGGAAAATGTACATAAACATACTACTTAGAGTTTTGGACATCATTTCAGGAATTCATGAACCTTTGTGAAGACCTTGCATGAATTCTTGAAGATTCTATGCTGAGAATAAAAGAAATCCACAGAGATTCTCCTGACACCCACATGCCCCTAAGAGCTGACACTTCTCAGGGGCCCTGAAGCCACCCTTTGTTGCAGGAGCTAAAGCCTGGGAGCACTACCATGGGCAAATGGAACTTGATGTAGGGGTCATAGACCTAGTGCTTCCAGGCTCCCAAATATTTGGTGAATACAAATATGCTAAGATTTCCACCAGACCAAGCACAGTAAATATCTAGGGTCCCATGACCATGACCCACCCAACACATTCATAGATTCAACAGTTGGGCTAAAATATTTAAAGGAAAAAACATGACTCTGCCCATTTAATGTTATATGTAGAAATCTTCCGCAGAGGCTGTCTTAGGTGTTTGGGCTGCTATAACAAAATACCACAGATTGGGTGGCTTAAACATTTATTTCCCACAGTTCTGGAGGCCGAGAAGTCCAAGATCAAGGTGCCAGCAGATTCAGTGTCCATGAGGCCTGTGTTATTGGTGTTTTCATGAGTCTTTTCACACAAGAAATGACTAATACCTCTCTATACCTGGCCCCTCACCATCAGCTGTGCAAAGCCAGGAGAAAGTGTTTGACATTTGATGGTACTTCTTGCTGACAAAGGTTGCAACAAAATCAAGAGGGAGGGAGCCTGGTTTTCAAGAAGATGAGATCTGGGTTGGGAGATGGTACCAACCTCCCTCCAGTCAGGAATCAGAGCACTTTGAGAACAAGAACCCCAGAAGCCATCATCCCTGAGGCCTGGGCAGCAATTGCCCCTGACTGGTCAAGGCTCTCCTTCAACAGGTAGGTGGTGAAGTGACCCCTTAATGCAATTCTGCTTCATCCTCAGGCAGCAATCTCTAGACCAATTCTGTCTTTCTCTTTCCTGCTGTGAGTACTTGTAACAGTTTGACTCCCCAGGAATTCCTACAGAGAGCAGAAGTGCTTCAAATAGCTGGAGAGTAAGCTTTGCACTTGTGTATTGTCTGATCGAGACAGAAATCAAATATTTTGAGAAAAACTGAATGCTACTAAGACTGAAGTGAGCTCTTAGGCATGTTTAAGGTGAATTACACTGGCTTCTGACACTATCACCCTCTGCCTCCCTCCTGATCACCTTTCTAATTGCACAGCATTTACTGAAGCACCTGAGAAGTGTTCTATAGGAACGCCCTACCCTGCCCCACCCACCAACATACCACATATACCCAGAGACTATTTTATCACTGCCATGTCCACACTTGCACACATGCCACTTTTCCCAACTGGAACATCATTTCTGTTGCTTTGAACCAAACCATGTCCATTTTTCTTTTCAGTCCTGCTTCATAATGCTTCAGTTGTGTGGACCACAAGGCTAGGCACACAGTAGGTATTTTAAAAGCTTCATGCTGGTTAGCTTTTCTACCAATCAGCATGCAACACTCTTGTATCAAATAAGGCATGGAAGATCAAAGAGGAGAAGAAAATCTAATTTGGGGCCAGGGCCTGAGTCTTTGTCCTCTGCGTCTAGTTAGCTGTGTGACCCTGGACACACCACCCAGTCTTGGTGGTTCTTAATATTTTCATCTTTAGCATGAAAGATGATTCAAAATATAAAAATATCTGAATTTTCTGCCAAGGACCATGGGGGTTCTATGTGGATATGTTTACCGACTCTACCCTGACTGTGTTGCCAGCAGTAGACTGCACCACCTCATTCATCTCTGGCCCATGAGGTCCCTGAGTAGAAGGCAGAATAACAGATATTGCATCCAATCTAGCAGTAGATGTCAACTAGAATTAGTCTTTGTGTCTAACCTTAACTTATGGCCAATGTGCAATAAATATTTAATGACTTGTTTAAATGGATAGACAAAATATTGGATAAGTTTTCCCAAAATAAGAGGTTGGGGTGGCAAGACAAAAAGAAGGAAAGAAAGTGTTATAGAGAACAGTGGATGGGCATCCAAGCTAAGAACTGAATACGTTTGGGAGAAGACATCAAATGCCTGGAACAGAACAATAATCAAAGACATAGCTAAAGAAAAAATTTTTGAACTAAATGAAGGTCTGAATTTGCAGACTGTGAAGAGCACAGCGGGTTGCAGGAATAATCAATGATGAGACTCAAACTTAAGAACATACTGGCAATATTTTGAAATGCCAAACTAAAGAAAAATTCCCATAAGCATCTAGGCAAAAACAGATCTTCATCAATGCAAAACAAAAAGACTGAAAAATCAGTTCCCATACTTCATCATTTCAGTTTGAAACACAGGAATATAAGAGAAGGTGATAATAGCAATCGTAATTATAAACGACAGCAACAGCAGATAACGAACCTGTCACTGTTCTTAGTGCCTTAAAGTATTAATTCATTTAATCTTCACAGCAACTCTGGGAATAGATAATATTATGATTCACATTTTTCTGAACAGAAGAAAGAGATGCAGATTAAGTAATGTGCCCAACATCAAATGGTTAGTAATTTAAAGAACCAGGATTACAGCCAAGAAGTCGTACTGAGGGGGTCTGCATTCCACTCACAATAGTATAATACACACACAAGATTTTAAGAGGATATTTCATATCCCAAGATGTTTTAGACAACTAAGTTGTGGTACATTGGCGAAGCCAATAGATAGACAAGTTTAGATTCTGAAAAATGCAAAGGATGTATTATCTATATAACTTGATGATAGATCCCAGTCCACACTGGGGTGAACTGAAATCATGACCTCAAAGATGGAGAAACTGGGACAATAAAAGGACCAGTCTCATGGGATAATTGCTAACCCAAGACTCTTATTTCTCAGGTAAGAGTCTAGAAGGGAATCACTGCCTCACGTCAGGCCAAACCAAGACAAAACCGAAACTTTTGAAAAAGACAGAAATCCCAATAGCGTTTAGGTTGTGCTTACATCCCTGGGTTGGGAAGATCCTCTGGAGAAGGAAATGGCAACCCACTCCAGTACTCTTGCCTGGAGCAAGAGGGCAGAGGAGCCTGGTGGGCTGCAGTCTATGGGGTCGCAAAAAGTCGGACACGACTGAGCGACTTTACTTACTTACTTTACTTACACCTAAGTAATTGCACTGTGAATGGTTAGCCCTTCCTCTGGCAATTATTCTGAAACTGGACATGAAAAGTTTCCATGGAACAGTTTCTCCTTAGACAAGACTCTCCAAAGTTACAAAAGCCCAATTTCAACTAAATTAAAGGAAAACAAACAACAACAAAAATTCCCACCTACCTATTCCTATTAAAATGTCTAGGTAGAAATACACCAAATGTTGATTTTTCCTTAGGATTGTGGGGAAATGAGTATTGTTTTCTTTTTCACGTGTCTCTGCAAATGTCTGCTAATAAATCTGAATTGGGTGTTTATTCCAAAGATAAGCATATTAAATAAGTGTTCTTAAATGTTGAACTTTTCTAACCAGCATAGCTGGGATTCTATGCTCTCCACCACTAGGAGTATTTAACAGTCACTCTCCCCTCTCATCTGCTCCGACGACAGGTGACAAGATTCAAGAACCACATCCGTGTCCCTTTGCCAAGCCAGTTCTTTCCCCATAGTTCCTAATAAGGAGAAATCATGGCTGCCTTTGGCACGGCTCAGACACCCTACACTGTAAGTTGAGACTGGACTTCCGAAAGGTCCCCTAATCACAGCAACTAATATTTTAGAATGCTCTACCTGTTTCCTCATTCATTTTCCTCTGGTGCCCCACAAAGCACACATCTTACAAGTGAGGAGACCAAGGCTCAGCTACTTTAGGTAACCTTCCTTATCTCACACAGTGAATGAGCAGAACCATGTACAAACCCAGGCCTTCCCAAAGCCTGCCCCTGTCCTCAGTACTGCGCCAACCCTCTTTGTACTCTAAGTGTTAATATAAAAAGCATGCTTCTGTTTCAGACCCACAGCCTGTGAGTTCAGCAGAGTAAAAGTACACAGTTAGGATTCACTGTGTGCTAGGCACTGTGCTAAGAACTTTATATGCATCATCTTATTTAATCCTGGAACATTCTTCAGGCAAGGGATATTAGCAATCCCATTTTATAAACTAATTTTAAAAACCCTAAAGCTTACGGAGGTTAATGGCTCACAATCACAAGTAAGAAAAGGAACCAGGTTTCAAACTTAGGAAGATCCCAGAGCAGAGCTTGTAATCACTCTATTATACTGTCTACTGCTACTAGGATCCCCCACAGTTGGGGAGGATGAAATGATTTATCTTTCAAGGTCATAGAGAAGTGGTTTTGGTGAGAAGAAGCCAGATCTGGTAACTAGCCAGTCCTTCATTAACCTGGCAGCAATAGTCAATTATCTCAGACCCACAGATACGAAAGATACATGGAAAGACATTAGCCCTAACTGCCAGATAAAGAAATCCCTAACACGAGCTAAGACTCAGCTTGAAGCTTATCTCCAGGGATAAGGAGCAGAGTCTATGGTGTTCATACAAGTAGTGAAGAGTTTTAATGATGAGAAAGTACCTTGAAATACAGACCGCAGTCTTTCTCCACCTGCTGTCACCAGAATGTCACACCAGGCCTCCAAGAGCTGGCCTCTCCCAACCTCTCCAGGTTCCCTGACTACCGAGCTCCCCTCACAAGTAGATACAGAGGTCCTAGGAGGTGATTTTGCCTGTGCTGGTCCCTCTGCTGGAACATTCTTCCCTTTCTATCATCTTACTTTTCTTGTCTGATTCATGTCAATGTATGGCAAAACCCACCACAATATTGCAAAGTAATTAGTCTTCAATTAAAATAAATATAGTAATTGTTTTTAAGTGAGCTCTCTTTATTTTTAAACAAATGAATTTATATATAACACAGAACTAGACCCACAGACATAGAAAACATACACATGGCTACTAAAGAGGAAGGAGGGATGAATTAAGAGACTGGGGTCAACATATATGCACTGCTGCTGCTGAGTCACTTCATCGTGTCCGACTCTGTGCGACCCCACAGACGGCAGCCCATCGGGCTCCCCTGTCCCTGGGATTCTCCAGGCAAGAACACTGGAGTGGGTTACCATTTCCTTCCCCAATGCATGAAAGTGAAAAGTGAAAGTGAAGTCGCTCAGTCGTGTCTGACTCAGCGACCCCATGGACTGCAGCCTACCAGGCTCCTCCGTCCATGGGAGTTTCCAGGCAAGAGTACTGGAGTGGGGTGCCATCGCCTTCTCCGTCATATATGCACTACTATATATAAAATAGATATCCAACAAGGAACTACTGTACAACACAGTGAACTCGACTTAATATTTTGTATTAATAATGACCTATAAGAGAAAAGAATCTGAAAAGAATACACACACACATAGATATATGGATATAGGGACTTCCCTGGTGGTCCAGCAATTAAGATTTTATGCTTCCAATGCAGGGGGTGTGGGTTTCGATCCCTGGTCAGAGAATTAAGATCCCACATTCCATGTAGTGTGGCCAAAAGGTGAAAAATAATAATAAAACAAAACAAAATGGTATCATATTAAATGATCCATTAAAAAATAATATGTGTGTGTGTGTAAAACTGAATCACTTTGCCATACATTTGAAACTAACACATTACTGTAAATTAAGTATAGGTAAATGAAAAATAAGATGTAACAAATGCTGGTTCTTCATATAAAACTATGAACTGACTTCTGTGAGAAAGAAAGCAAGAATGAGCTGTCCTCTGGGACACCGTCCTTGCTGCGTGCTCTGTGCTGCAGGGTGCCTTAGCCCAGCATCCCAGGAGCAGAGCTTGAGACAAGGATTCTGTGCAGAGACTAAGTGGAGGAAAGTTCTGACAAGAAGGTGGACTAGGGAGCCAGGATGTGATTTTGTCTAAAGACTAGGCCATCTTCATCCCAGAGGTGCTCTGGAGCAGAAAATGCACCACTTCACGGCTCCTCCCTGAGGCAAGGGGGCAACCTTTTGTCTCGCTGTGTTATTAACTGGATACGGGCTGTTGAGGGGTGCAGGCATTTCCCCTCAGTTAAGCAACCTCCCTGTAGCCAAGGACAAGAAATCCTGATTTCCTAGGACTTCTGCAGCTAGACACCACAAACCGGGAGGCTTAAAACATGTATAGCTTCCCAGTTCTAGAGCTGAGAAGTCTGAAACCAGGGTGTCAAAGGTGACCTGCTCCCTCCAAAGGCTCCAGGGAAGCCTCTCCGGCACCTTGATTCTAGTAGTTTGATCTTGATTTTCTTTGGCTTGGACATGCATCCCTCCAGCTCTGCCTCTGTCTTTACACGGCCTTCCCCCTCTGTCTGTGTCTGTCTGCCAAATTTCCCTTTTCTCATGAGGTCACTGGACATACTAAGTTAGTGCCTTCCTTCTTTCCCTGTCTCAGCTCCCCTCCAATCAACCAGTGTTCCCTTCAAATTCCAAATAAACTATTTGCAAACCCCTGTCTCAGGATAGTCTCAGTTTGGAGAAATTCCAGTTAAGATATTATGATACTTTTATTCCTAGCTTTTAAAGGAATCTCCACACTGTTCTCCAGAGTAGTTGTATCAGTTGCATTCCTACCAACATTGTTTAAGAGGGTTCCACACCCTCTCCAGCATTTATTGTTTATAGGCTTTGTGATGATGGCTGGTCTGACCGGTGTGAGATGATACCTGACTGTGATTTTGATTTGCACTTCTCTAATAGTGAGTGATATTGAGCATCTGTTCATGTGTTTATTATGGCACTGAAACACATACATTACCATATGTAAAATAGACAGCAAGTGTGAGTCTGACGCATGACACAGGTAACCCAAAGTCTGTGCTCTGTGACAACCTCGGGGGTGGGGTGGGGAGGGGACACATGTATACCTATGGCCGAATTCATGTTGATGTTTGGCAAAAACCATCACAATATCATGAAGTAAGTATCCTCCATTTAAAATAAATAAATATATATATATATTTAATACTACAAAAGCTGAGGAAAGTTACTTAACCTCTCTGTGCCTCAGTTTCCTCATCTGTAAAATGGGGGCAATAATAATACCACCCCCATGGAGGGTGCTATGAAGATTAGGTAAGGCATTGCATTCAATACTCTTGGAACAGTCCTAGCACATAATAAGTATGCTGTGTTAGCTACTATTATCTTCTTCCTCCCAGCCAGGAGTCCATGGAGTCAGTGAGCAGTCGGTGGGAAACAGCTGGTGCCCCCATTTCACGCCCCCCCACAGAGAGTCACAAAGATCCCATTAAAGGCATTCCCCTCACTGTGTCAGGATGAAAAGGGGCCACAGTCCTCTCAGTGTGTACTCCTGCCAGCTCTTCCACAAGTAAGTACATTTATGAGCTCAGCCTCGGTCTACTTCACATGGCTGTGCTGCAGCCAATGAATTCATTTAAAAATGCATAATTCAGTAACGACTTAGCACCAGGAGAGAGTTTGTGATCTGCAACACTCGACACTCGGTCTGCTCCTGGCTCCTCTGTCCCCACCGCAGACTTGACATTTTTGAGAGGACTCTTTGCTGGGCCACGTCCCAAAATTAAGAGCTGAATCATCACTCTAGAAGGGCCTTTTCTGTCCTCGCCTGCTAATGAAGAGTCCTAAGAAAATATGACTAGAGAGTCTATCTCCCCCAGAGAGGGGCCTGGGAGAGCCTGGACTCTACGTCTTCAGAATCAGAGACCACACTGCAGAAGCTTCTTGTCCTAGAGCAGTCCAGGGTATGCAGACTGCTACCCTTTGCCCAACAGCCCAGCTATGGAGAACAGGGTGGAGGAAACTTGTGCCTTCACCTATTTGGATCTCTGAGTTCCAAAGACATCCAAGTCTACACCTCTGTATGCTAGGGAGGAGTCTTAATCTCCAGTATTTTACCTGGTGGAACTGACTTTGAGGATATGATTGAGTTAAAGATTTTGAGTGGGGAGAGGATCTTGGAATAGCCAGACAGGCCTGATGTAATCACAAAGATCTTTATATGTGAAATAAGAAGACAGAAGAAACAGACTCAGGCAGAAACTGAAAGAGGTGGCACAGCTGAACATGGAGGAAGGACCGTGAGGCAGAGAACGCAGGTGGTCTCCAGAAACGGCAAAGGCAAGGGGAAAGTCTCCCCGAGGACAGGGAGGCCTGGTGCGCTGCGATCCATGGGGTCGTGGAGAGTTAGGCACGACCGAGCCACTGAACTAGAGCTAGAGCCAAGAGAAAGGCAACCCTGTTGACCCATTTTAGCCTCCTTCTCTTTAAGACAGTAACCATGTGGTGTTTTTTGTTTGTTTGTTTGTTTTTAAGCTGCTAAATAAGTTTGTGGTTGTTAGTTACAGCAGCCCGAGAAAACTAACACAAGGGGTGGATCAGATAGAGCAGGGGAGGAAAGGCTTCCTGGAGGAGTCAAGTCATGACGTGAAACTATGGGAGAGACTGACAGGCCCCTGGGGAGGAAGGAGCCTTCCCAGAGACGAGAGAGACTGGGACACATCCTCCTCAACGCAGATGAGAGTCGGGGAGCGGCAGCAAGGTAATCTGAGGGGTGGGTGGGGACCAGATCAGGAAGGGCCTCCTGAGGCCTGAGGCCCTGAAAGTGGTGGGGGTAACACAGACACAAGGTCTCTTTGGACACCCCTCTTGAGCGCTGGCTGAATGGGTCTGAAGAAGAGAGACTGGAGTCAATGGGAAGCTGTGTCCATTACCGAGAGCAGATGATGATGGAGGTCTGGGCCAAGACGAGGACCGTGGGGTTGGATAGGCAGTCAGACTAGAGTTAGACTTCCTGGTGGCTCAGACGGTTAGCCGTCTGTCTGCAATGTGGGAGACCCGGGTTCGATCCCTGGGTCGGGAAGATCCCCCGGAGAAGGCAATGGCACTCCACTCCAGTACTCTTGCCTGGAAAATCCCATGGACAGAGGAGCCTGGTGGGCTACAGTCCACGGGGTTGCAAGAGTCAGACACGACTGAGCGACTTCACTTTCACTTTGGTCACAGAATGGATCTAAGGGGCAAGGGAAGATGGGACCAGTACAAGGCTAGGAGTCAACAGGCTGGGTGAGGCCACAGTCTCTCCCTGACCTCCACAATGCTCCCCAGTCCATATAAGTGGGTGTCCACTTCACTTTCCCTGCCCAGCACCCCAGTGCATTACAGACTTCTTCACAGTATGCCCAATGCTCAGCACTCCATCCCTTTGCATGTTCATATTCAGTTTCACTCACAAAGGACAGCATGATATATTGAACATTCGAGAATGCTGGACCCAACAGATAGAGGTTGGCTTACAACCTCTGTTACTTAATTGCATAACTGTGGGTAAGTTACAGAACTCCTCTGAGCCTCGGTTTCTTCACATGTAAAACCAGTATACCGGGCCACATGTCTCTGGGCCTTTGTGAAGATCAAATGTAAATGCCCGAAACAAGACAGACCCTAAATAAGCATGAGTTATGGATACTCCCATGCCTCTTGACCTCCTGTGCTGGGCTTTCTCCCCACCCCATAGCCCTCGCCATTGATGAGCCATCGGATCTAGCTTTTCAACTCTCCTCTGACCTCCACTCTGAGCGTCTGGGCACTTGGTAGCACATGCGATGAAATCATTTTCAGCTTCACGCTTGAGGAAGCCACTCATTTCCCACCAGGATAGGCAACTCACACTCAGCAAGCACCAGGGGCAGGGGGGAAACACGGCAGCCAGCTTAACAGAACGTGTCTTGAGAAAAGAGAAGAAGAGGGGATGATGAGAGGGAGGGAAGAAATACGAGATTCAGGGCAACCGGAGTCCAGGCAGCTACATCAGTTACTACACTGCCAGGCACAGTGAGAGAACAAAGGGGCTGGGGCTTTGGAGATATTGTCATTTTGCAAATTTCTCTCCTTGGCATATCCCTATGTGCAAGGGGGAGATGCATAATTAGTCTCTAAGCTGCTGAAATGGCTGGAAGTGACTAGAAGTATCGACTGCTCTGAAGTGTCAGGAAAGGGTGTCCAGATGGATTAAGAGGCTTATCCATAACAGCCTGCTCAGTTTGTGGGGAGAGTTTAAGAGATGATTACCCCCTTTATGTTAAGGAACTGAAAAATTAGCCTCTTCCAAATCCCCCCAGGCTCCCTCTGCACTCCGCCACATCCAGCCTGGAGAGAAACTTAGAACTTAATAGCAGCTCTTGGGGTGAGAACTTTGAAACAACAGGATAATGCCCAGTCCCACAGGTCATGGGCCACTGTCCCCATCCCCAGAAGCCACAATTCTGGCTCAGCCAGGTCGACACTGGATTCTGGGAACAGGATTAAGGGTTTCATGCTGGTACCCACCGCAGGCATCTGAAGCTGGGTGCTTCTGTGGCAGCTAAAGCATCAGGCAGGGAAGACAGGAGACAAGGAGCAGAAGGCAAATTTCAAGCACTGGTCTAGATATTTCTAACATCCTAATCATGTGAAAGTGAAAGTCAAAGGTCCCATCCAACTCTTTGTAACCCCATGGACCATACAGTCCATGGAATTCTCCAGGCCAGAATACTGGAGTCGGTAGCCATTCCCTTCTCCAGGGGATCTTCCCAACCCAAGGATCAAACCCAGATCTCCCACACGGCAGGCAGATTCTTGACCAGCTGAGCCATCAAGGAAACCTAAAATGTGGGCTTCTCAAATAGAGGCACAGGGAAACCAAAGAAATAAAGAACAACTTTCAAGGGGATCTACAAAGTGACAGGGCTTTTGGATGGAACATCTTCCTGGGAAAGAATTTTACTGGAAGACAGACAGTAAAATAAGCTTGAACTTTTTCACACATGAAAAGGTTTCAGGGAACTACCACCTTGAGACACATTCTTTCATAGAATACCAAGAGAAGAAGTAATTCCACACTCATTTTACAAGCCCAAGGTAACCATTATGCAAAGAGGTTACAAGCATATCACAAGAAAAGAAACTTTTAGGCTAATCTCTCTCATAAACATAGAAACAAAAATCCCACACCTTATATCAGCAAACAAAATGTGGGGATACATAAAATAAATACTAAATCCTCACTCCTTCATCTTACCCTTAACCCCTGGGAACCACAAACCCATTCTAAAATTTTGACATTTCAAAAATGACAATATATCATCTTTCAGTTTAGTCACGTCCGACTCCTTGCAACCCCATGGACTGCAGCATGCCAGGCTTCCCTGTCCATATCATCTTTGGGGTTTGACTTTTTCACTAAGCGTGATTCCCTGAAGATCATTCAGGTTGTCTACATCAACAGTTCATTCCTTCTAAGCTGTGTTCTGTGGTGTGGATGTCCTACAGTTTGTTTAACCAGTTACCTGTTGGAGGACATCTGGGCTGTCTATAGTTTTTAGCTATGACAAATGGGGCTGCTACGAGCAATCATAATTATACAGATTTCTATAATTCTTCCTTTATCTGGGATAAATGTCAAGGAGTATACAGTTCCTAGGGCATATGAGGTTTCAGACTGTTACAGTGCTTTCCAGAGTGGCTACAACATTTTATGCTCCCATCATCGAGTGATCCAGTTTTTCTGCATCTTCACCAGAATTTGGTGTTATCATTTTTTAGCCATCCTGATAAGTGTGTAGTGTTATCTCACTGTCATTTTAATTTATTCTACCGTAGTGTCTGATAGCTTTTCATGTGCTTTTTGCCGTGAGTCTAGTCCCTTCAGTAAGATATCTGATCACAACTTTTGCCCATTTTCTCACTGGACTCTTGTTTTGGGTTGTCTGGATTTTCTTGCTGTTGAGTTTTAAGAATTCTTCATATACTCTAGATCTTAGCCCTTCGTCATGCAGGTGGTTTGCAGGCTTTCCCCTCGATAGCTTGTCTTTTCATTTTCTTCACATGAGCTTTCCCAAAACAAAAATTTTAATTGCAATGAGGCTCAATTTATCAATGTTTGCAGTTATAAATCATGCCTGTGATGTCAAGTCTGTGTTAATTTTTTTCTTTGCTTCTGACTATATTCAAAGTCATTAGTGCTCAAAAATAATTGCAGATTCCAGACTGGGCTCAAACATTCGGTTGACAAACACAAACTATCCTTGGCTCTATTTCCTGCTGCACAAGTTTTCTCATTTCAACACAGAAATGTTGAAAAATGTGTCTGGTTTGCTTTGAAAGTTTTAGTCGCACTCTTCATTTAATTGTTAGAAGTATAATATTTTTAAAAACATGTTTTCAATCAAGATGATGGATAGTTGCTTTAAAATGGGAAACAGGAAGCATATGCTCAGAACCATCAAAAAGATGTAAGCCAGTAACATTCAGAACAATCCAGAAGGCCTGGATCCAACACAACACTGTCCTTCAGAATCCCCTCATGGATCTTAACTGTGAAAAAGATGGGAACATGACCCCAAATTCAATTAGTGATCACTATTAAGCAGCTCTCAATATGGACAGGGTCAGATAGACTAAGATATTCATTTAATATGTGACTTCTATCACTGGAGAGCTGCAAAGAGCTAAAATTCAGTATTTCTTGTGCAAGAAAATCCTGAACATTTGCAAAAGATCACCACTTTCATGGCCATGCTTAAAGACACCCACCTCCATGCCTGCCCACAACGGTTGTAGCCAGTCTCTAAAATGGTCCCTGGTGACTGACTCCTGGAATTCACATCCCTGTGCCAACGCTGCCCCTCTGAGAGTGGGTGAGCCCTCTTGGCTCACTTCTAGCAGTTTAGCAAAGGTGACGTGATGATGGTTCCTCTGAGTTTAGGTCATAAAAAGACTGCCATCCTGCATGCCTTCTCTCTCTGTCCACCTCCTTCTCCCTCTCCTCTCTCCCCACAGCCTTTCCCCTTCTGGCCTGCCCTTCCCTCCTTCCTCGTCCCCCTCCCTCTTTCTCTCTCCTGTCTCATCTATCCATCTCTCTTTTCCTCTCTCTCTCTTTCTCCCCCCTTCTCCCTCTTTCTCTCTCTCTCCTTTCTTCCTTCTCTCCTGGCTCCTTTTCCCTTCCTCTACCCTCTCTCTCACCCCTCTCTCCTCCACCCCTCCCTCCCCTCCGCTTTCTGCTACTTGTGAGTTATCTTAAGTTGAATCACGCATCACAAATAATACCTTCTGCCAATAATTCATGAGGCTCTGAGGCCACCCACTAACTGAGACTCTGAGGCCCATAGCCATGGAAGTGGTCTTTTCAAAGGACCTTCTGAAGACTGCCATGTGCGGGCATCTGGGATCAGACCCTCCATCTGTCAAGCCTTAGGAGGACTACCTCCTATGAGAGACCCCATGGGAGAATCACCCCGTTAAGCTGTATCAGGATTCGGACCCATGCCTGTGAAGTAATAAAGGCTTGTGGTTTTAAGCCACTGCATTTGGGGGTAAGTTTCTTTGTAGTCACAGGTGACTGATGTACCATATATATCCCACAGATAACCTAATCATTTGGAGGAACATCACCAGACTTTTTGTTACTGAAAAGGCTAGGAGTTATGTATAATAAAGAGGCACAATCAAAATGCACACACACACACACACACACACATGCCTGAAGCTTCTTTAAGATCAGTTTCAGTATTACCTTTGAAGCTGGAGCTCACAAACTAGGCAAAAGACTGGGGGAGACATAGGTATATCTATTTGAGATAAAAATAAAAGAAGGCAGCCTACTTTTATGGAAGGACGCCCTCAAAGGAGACATTTTCAATGTATTTTAAAATGTACTTGAACACTTGGTAAGCCCAGTATTTTATTTTGCAGTGGTAAGCAAAGATGGGAATTAACATCTGGCCATTCAAAATATTTCTTCCATATATTATATGATACTGATATCTATGAAAGCATTAATTTGCTCATTACTTCAAATAAAGAAGGAATTGTCAATGAGATATGGATGGATGTTTGCATGAACGGAACTGAATGGATGATGGACAAAAGAGTTTTTGTGGGGTAGAACAGAGGGGTCTAGACTAAGGAATGATGAATTCAAATGTTCTAGTAGTTGGAGTATCATTTGCTAATAAAAGTTAGCCCTAAAATCTGCCTCTTCATTTCTTAATGGGGTGATATAAAATGGAGGACATGTTTAAAACTCACCTTTGTAGTCACAGTTGTAATAAAATGAGGAGTGAATTTGAAAGCTTGCCCTGCTCGGGAGATATACCACGGCCTATTCGAGGGGGCACATTGATGGCCTCGGTGAAATTGCCCCCATTCTTCATTGAGGAAAAGCACACACACAAGTAATAACAAAGTTTTAAAAATCTTGCCCAAAACCTCATCTAGATCTTAATCAGGAAAGTAGTCTGATTAAAGCCACATATACCAAAGGACAAACAGGTTTAATGTAGCAATTTTCCCAAGGTATTAACATTTTTTTTTTAAAGAATTGATCTCTAATGGCATCATTCCTACCGAGCTCTTCACAGCTTGAAGGCCTTTATGGCCTCTTTAAATTGCCCCATGAATTTCCGCTCCTACCTTTGATTCCCCTAACAGAAAAGAAATGTACCTTTGATTATATGTTCCTACTTGGAACCCCAGTGAGGTTTCCCAACAGTCAGGATGTACTCACAATTGACCCCAAACTATCGATGTTCTGCCCAGAAGGCTGATGTGGGAACACTGGGGGTCTCAAGGCCAATTCATGAAGCCAAAGTAACCAGTTCCTTTGCAGAAGAGAAGCATAAATGGAGCCCCCTGAAGAAATGGGAAGATTGTTATTAAAACTCTGCAGGGCCTTGTGCTCACAGGAGTCCTTTGAGAAACCTAAACTCTGCCGCTGGTGCTAAGTCACTTCAGTCGTGTCCAACTCTGTGAGACCCCATAGACGGCAGCCCACTAGGCTCCTCTGTCCCTGGGATTCTCCAGGCAAGAATACTGGAGTGGGTTGCCATTTCCTTCTCCAATGCATGAAAGTGGAAAGTGAAAGTGAAGTCGTACCTGACTCTTAGCGACCCCATGGACTGCAGCATACCAGGCTCTTCCATCCATGGGATTTGGAGTGGGGTGCCACTGCCTTCTCTGAAACCTAAACTCTGCTCACCTTAAATGGCTAACAGACTGGGTCTAAGTCCATTCCCCACACAGGCCCAGGGACTATTTTTTTACTAAAGGACCCCTGTATTTTTTTTTCCATCTTAAAAAAATTTTTTTATTTGGAAGATAATTGCTTCACAATATTATTTTAGTTTCTGCAGTACAACAAGATAAAACAGCTAAGTGTCTACATATATCTCCTCCCTCTTGAGCCTCTTTCCCACTTCTCTGCATGCCACCCTTGAAGTCATCACAGAGCACTGAGCTGAGCTCCCTGTGTTACACAGCAGCTTTCCACTAGCTATCTGTTTTACATGAGGTAGTGTGTGTATGTCAACATGTCAGCGCTACTCTAAAATGATCTTCGGCATTGCAACAGTGGCTTACAACTTAGCTGCACATTAGAATCACATGGAGAGGTCTGAAATCCCCTGCCATTTAGGTCTCAATCCTACAGCAATGAAATCAAAATCTCTGGGGTGAGGCCCAATCATCATATGTATTTTTTTATTTCCCAGTTATTTCCAATGTGCAGCCAAGTTTGAAAATCACAGGGCTGCACCATTCATTCATTCATCAAATAATTCCTGAACACTCATTACATGCATGGCCTCTGAATGACCTTCAACCACCCCCTATTCTTTAGTAACGTTGCATGTAAGTAAGTATTAGTCACTCAGTCATGCCCGACTCTTTGCGACAACATGGACTGCAGCCCACCAGGTTCTTCTGTCCATGAGATTTTCCAGGCAAGGATACTGGAGTGGGTTGCCTCTTCCTTCTCCAGGGGATCTTCCCAACCCAGGGATCGAACCCAGGTCTCCTGCACTGCAGACAGATTCTTTACCAACTGAGCTACAAGGGAAGCTCCAATATTGCATGTTTATCAGTATAATTCCAGCACTGCGGCGAGCAGCGAATGAACACTTAAATGAATGAATGACAAATGAATGAATGGCCTTCCTCATCTATCTGCCTCCTCCTGGCTCGAGATCCAGAGAGGAGTTCTAATGTTCACAGAGAGCTCTGCATTGATTGACCCAAGCAACAACTCACAATTAGGTAGTGATAATGTGCGCGTGCACACACACACACACACACACACACACACAAAACGAGGTAGGAAAGGCAAGTGATGGTGGAGAAATCCAACCTCATGATATTTCCTTTGTCAACAGCCTCAGTTCAGTTCAGTTCAGTCGCTCAGTTGTGTTCGATTCTTTGTGACTCTATGAATCACAGCACGCCAGGCCTCCCTGTCCATCACCAACTCCCAGAGTTCACTCAAATTCATGTCCATCGAGTTGGTGAGGCCACCCAGACATCTTATCCTCTGTCATCCCCTTCTCCTCCTGCCCCCAATCCCTCCCAGCATCAGAGTCTTTTCCAATGAGTCAACTCGTCGCGTGAGGTGGCCAAAGTACTAGAGTTTCAGCTTTAGCATCAGTCCTTCCAAAGAACACCCAGGACTGATCTCCTCTAGAATGGACTGGTTGGATTTCCTTGTAGTCCAAGGGACTCTCAAGAGTCTTCTCCAACACCACACTTCAAAAGCTTCCATTCTTCCATGCTCAGCTTTCTTCACAGTCCAACATTCACATCCATACATGAGCACTGGAAAAACCATAGCCTTGACTAGACAGACCTTTGTTGGCAAAGTAATGTCTCTGCTTTTCAATAGGCTATCTAGGTTGGTCATAACTTTCCTTTCAAGGAGTAAGCATCTTTTAATTTCATGGCTGCAGCCACCGTCCGCAGTGATTTTGGAGCCAAAAAAATGAAGTCTGACACTGTTCCCCCATCTATTTGCCATGAAATGATGGAACCAGATGCTATGATCTTCATTTTCTGAATGTTGAGCTTTAAGCCAACTTTTTCACTCTCCTCTTTCACTTTCATCAAGAGGCTTTTTAGCTCCTCTTTGCTTTCTGCCCTAAGGGTGGTGTCATCTGCATATCTGAGGTTATTGACATTTCTCCCGGCAATCTTGATTTCAGCTTGTGTTTCTTCCAGCCCAGCGTTTCTCATGATGTACTCTGCATGTAAGTTAAATAAGCAGGGTGACAATATCCAGCCTTGACGTACTCCCTTTCCTATTTGGAACCAGTCTGTTGTTCCATGTCCAGTTCTAACTGTTGCTTCCTGACCTGCATATAGGTTTCTCAAGAGGCAGGTCAGGTGGTCTGGTATTCCCATCTCTTTCAGAATTTTCCACAGTTTCTTGTGATCTACACAGTCAAAGGCTTTGACGTAGAGCAGTAGAAAGCACAGTCCTGAGGGGCCCGTGTATCACCTCTTATTCTATCCCCTACAAAAGCCTTGTGGAGTGAGGTACCCAGCTTATTTACACTGAATCATACATGAAATATCCCTGGTTATCATGCCGTTGCTCGAAGAGCTCCATCCTTCAAGGCCCTTCTAACAGCTCAGCTGTTTCAGAAAGCCTCCCTGACATGTTCCAAAGTGTGGTCCCTGGGATGAAGACAGGTGCACACCAAGGCGCATGTATCTATAAACTAGTTTAATAGTTGAAAATGTACTTTTGCTTGTAATGGAAACCTGTCTGACTTGAGTTCATTATAGTGATGTAGTGATTATTACAGTGATATGAAATCTCATTTGAAAAAGCGAGGAAGGTATGTCTCTTTTAAAAGCAAGAGTGTCAAACAAACAAGAGAACAGATGAGGAAAAGAAGTCATGATGGGGGTTACAGCAAAGACCGCTGTGTGGAAAACGGAGGCCACGACGGCCCCGGGCGCTCTGCGCGGCCCTGCTCATTTGCGTCTGTGCCTTTCTCCCTAGCAACAGCCACTGCAAGGGGGGAGCGCGGCCAGGCCTGCTCTCACACCCCTCACGGTGCCAAGCACAGGGCCTCGCACGGGAAGTTTGAATAGAAACCACTTTTTCTTCTAACGCGGTACCAGCCCCATTTAGGTTAAAAGCAACTGACAAAGGAACGAGCCCGTGAAACAATTTGGGTCATGGCTAAAAATATAAAATTGATATGATCCTCAGGAACAGCCCTAAATAGATGAGGTGTCATGTTGCCCTCCTCCCACTCCCCGCTCCCTACTCGGGCACATCCTAATCCTTCTCCCGGACAAACTGCAGCAAGACCAGAGTCGCAGACTCTGCTCCACGAGCCTGGCCACTGGGTGACAGGCTCTGGAAAGGCACTTAAGTCACAAGAGATGTGAGAAATTTCTTGACGTGGTGTTCCACCCTCTCTAAACTGCTGTTTGCAGTTTCCCAGAGAATGAGGCCTGAGAAAACAAAACACAAACCTCTGGTCAGTGGGACCACGAGCCCGAGAAGCCTGCGGAAGCCACCTCGCCCTTCAGGCCCATGCTCCACAGGCTGCAGATCCTGGGGGCCTCCAAAGCATGCGACCCCTCCCTGCCCCTCCCACCCAGGCTCAGCATCCCCCACGGAGAAGCCCCTGGCAGGGGCTTTGTGGTGTACAAGGATCTGACACAGCTTAGGCAACAGGCAGACACCGGGCGCCTCATTGACACAGCGGATATTTTCTCAGTTAAAAAAATGTGTTCTCACTTAAGAATGCTAATGGCCCGTGCACAGAAATAAAATCCCTGACCTACTTTGAAGCTGAACTTATTAAACAAGCCGACCTTATTACTCAGAAGAGACTGTAAAACAGTAGAATAAAGCCCAAGTGGAATTCCTTGCATCCTTCCTTGACAGGCGTTGCCAAGAAAAGTACAGAGGACAGTGGGAGCCCTGGACTTGGAGACAGCAGCCAGGGTTCACGTCCAGCTCTCACTGGGTCTTGCTGTGTGACCTGAGAGCTATCACTGTCTTCCCTGATCCTTAGCACCTGCATCCAGGGGCTGGAGCATCCAGGGGCTGGAGGAGGTGCTCTAAGTGGTCATTTTCAGCCGTGATAGCTGGTGCTTCTTTTTTAAAAAAATTTCATGTTAAAATTAAAAATAATTTACCAAGAGCATATCATGATAGACACCATGAGAGAGGGCGAAGACACACACTGTGCCTCTAAGGAGCCTGGAGCCTAGCAGAGCGAGTGTGGGAGGTCCATACTGATTAATGGATTTATCTCCTAACAGCAATTTGAAAGCCGCCACAAGGCTACAGCAGGCATTACACAATTTGTGTCTGCAACGAGAATCCCCCTGGCAACCCACCTGACAACTTTGGTTTAGCTGAACGAATCTTTCAGTGCATTTTAAACCACCGCACGGCCACGAGTGACCATCCGTAAGTGCTAATCAGATTTATCACACTGGGAAGGAAGAGAGTGGTGACACATTTTCATGGGGTTTTAGGGCAATAATGTGAATCTTCCTTGTTCATTCCAGAGAAAATCTTGAAGCAGCGAGGCACATTATCCAAGACAGAGCTGGGAGAGGAAGGCAAGTTTACTGCTGTAATGGTGGGCGTTCATAACCCACACAAGGTTGGATTAGTCAGTAATGATGGGAGTTACGGTGGGATACTCAGTGATAATACTCAGAAAATACCGTGGTGTGTGTAACTGGAGGACTCCTTTTCAGTCCAGATTTCAGGCTCTGAAACCATCTTTCACTGAGCTTTTAGAACTCAGCCCCAGTGCATGTATGCTCAGTTGAGTCCGACTCTGCGATTTCACGGGCTGCAGCCCTCCAGGTGCCTGCCCATGGAAATCTCCAGGCAAGAATACAGGACTGGGTTGCCATTTCCTCCTCCAGAGGATCATTTTGACCCAAGGGCTGAACCCACATCCCCTGCACTGGCAGGTGGATTCTCTACCACTGAGCTACCTGGGAAGCCTGCACTCACCCTCAGAGAGCTCAGCAAACAAAGCTAGCCGGGAATAAAGATTCCTTCAGAGGCACAGGAGGACCTGGGGTTTGTGTAAAAATGACAAATCCCACAGCCACGTGGTAGGATGGCCATGTAGAGTCCAGGCTCCGAAAATCTTATAAACAAAGACCAAGACAGAGCAGGATAATGGAAAATCCAGCAGAGACTGGTGCCCAGGGACCAAAGAAGACAGCGTCTGCTCAGAAGGACTTGAGGAGCCCTGGCCAGAGACATCTAGACCATAAGCCCGGCCTCCACCACATCCACAGCCCTCACTCCTGGGCGGTCTGTCACAGGGCTCCAGGCATCTCCATGCCTTGGAGATATTTGGGTGTCCGAAGGCCCCATGGGACAGCTGGCCCCAGAATCCTTTCTCTCCCAAGGTCACAGATGTCGACACTGAGATTCAGAGAGATAGGGCCAAGGCCACTGAGCTATAAAGTAGCGAAGATGAATCAGGAAGGAAGTGCGTTCAGCCTTCCATCACGAGGATAACCCCAGCCCCACCCCCTCTCATGCCCAAACAGGAAACTCCTGTTTCCCCACTGCACACTCATCACCACCCTCCCACACCTGCCCCACACAGTCCATCTTCGTCAACCCCGGCCCTTCCACCTACACCTGCCACTCCCACCCTCCCCTGGGGACCTGCTGGCTTAGGAGCTGACTATTCTCTGCCCTCCACAACTGATGGTTTTATAATGAATGGCTTGCTCTGACAGCCAGTTTTTGAACTGTTTGGAGAGTCTTCATGTTGCTGGCCCCAGAACATGTTCTCTGCATCGTCTCAGTGTGTCATTCTCAGTAACATCCCCAAGGGTCAAATGGTGGAAATAGTGAAGAACAAGCAGAGTGTCAAGGCTGCAAGGAAGGAGCAGCTGGAAGAGGCTGGTGTGAAACTCATTTGTTTCCAGAATCCTGAACAGGTTCTCTGTCCTGATGAGAGCTTCCCCGACACAATGCACCCTCTACAAATCTGATCTGCAGCATCCCAGTGAACAGAGGGCTTCCAGCCCCCTTGGGATAGCTGCAGTGAATGCAAGGCCCTTGAACAGTAGGCTGAAAAGTGAAAGTGAAGTTGCTCAGTCGTGCCCAACTCTTTGCGACCCCATGGGCTGTAGTCTACCAGGCTCCTCCATCCATGGGATTCTCCAGATAAGAGTACTGGAGTGAGCTGCCATTTCCTTCTCCAGGGGATCTTCCCAACCCAGGAACTGAACCTAGGTTTCCTGCATAGCAGGCAGATTCTTTACCATCTGAGCCACCAGGGAAGCATAGGATAAAGATCTTCAAAACTGGGAGAGCACCATGCTAGCCCCATTGACCTAGTGGGATCTGGTGGCCAAGAGACAGCAAGAAGATATTTCCTAGGGTCCCTCAGAAAGACAGTGGCAGCGCTGGGGTAGATCACAGACCTCCTGGACCACTGAGGCACTGCCTACCACAACTGCCACTTGCCTAAGCATCCCTGTGGAGGCACCCTGAGTTGTGAGGTGGCCTCTCAATTCTAGTTCACAGTTCTGGTTAAGCACTGCCCCAGATTTCTCTTGGAGATTCTTTTCCACAGCCAGCCCATACAGCTTGGGATCTGACCCTGCCATCAGCTCCAGAAACAGCTCTGACTCGGTTTAGCTGGATGAATCTTTCTGTGCCCTGCAAACACAATCAGTGCTCCTCCCCAACCCCCACCCTCCACCCCACCCCCCAGTGCAGGAAGAGACACAGGACCCAAACCTGCCCTGTGGCTGGCAGGAGGAATTCGTTCAACCACAAAAAGAGAAGGTGAGGGGTAGTACCCCTGCAGTCTTCATCTAACCACGTGGAACCAGAGAAGGAGGACATGATACAAGGAAGTCAAGAAGAAAAGACAAGGAAGAGGGGAGACAGCAGCAAGAGACTGAAGCGTGCGGCTTGCAGAGACTTTGACCAGCCCACGTTAGGGGCCCGGGAGAACCAGGCTTTGCTCATTTATTTCTATAAAGCAATGAATTCCCTCTTGGTTAAGCCAGAAACTAGAAAGAAGAAAATAGAGAGAGAGAGAAGGGAAAAACAGAAGAAGGGAGGAAGGAAGGAAGAAAATAAGTCTCCACCAGGAGTGTGGTGACTAGATGTTGAGGGCCAAAATGACCCACGTTCACCATACCCTTCCCGTCACTCCTGGAAGTGGCCCCCTGGCTGTGCGAGTGAGCCAGCATCACAGAGTTCTCATGGCCGACTGATGCTCCTGTACTGGCCCTTCTCACTCTTGTGCAGTTGCTAAGTCGAGTTCGACTCTTTGCAGTCCCATGGACTGTAGCCTGCCAGGCTCCTCTGTTCAGGAGATTCTCCAGGTAAGAATACTAGAGTGGGTTGCCATTTCCTTCTCGAGAGGATCTTTTCAACCTAGGGATCGAACCTGAGTCTCCTGCATCAGTAGGTGGCTTCTTTACCACGGAGCCACCAGTGAAGCTCTTTTCACTGCAACCTGTTTGTTTCCCAGAGGGAGAACCATGCCATCTGGGGGAGGGAGCTCAGACAACATGACCTCACTCCTTCTATTTACCAGGAAGAAAGCTGATCTCAAAGAGGGAAGGAACTCACCCAGGGCCATTTAGAGGAAGAGTCAGCCACAGCTGCCCCAGGGAGCTGTGCAGAAATAGACGAGCTCCTGACTTTCCCCACCCATTATCTCTCAGAGGCTCCCTATTGCCCCTGAGAAAGAGAGGAGCATCCCTGACACCCAGATGCTACCCTTGGTATCATTAGCTAGGATGTGAGGTTACTGGAAGGTGGCCTGGCACCCCCGCTAGGGCATGTGGTCCTCCTCTTGGATTTAATCTCACAGAACGCCAACATCAAATCAAGTCACTCTGTGATCATTATGAAGGGAGGCAAACAAGAGCAGTTAATAATTTTTTCTAAGGAAGACAAAGACAAGATCACTGTATGGACCACACACAGTGAGCACCTCCCTCCCCAGCTCCTATGAGTCATTGCTACATCTCTACCAGTTACAGCCTTAGTCTTGCCCTAGTATCACCTCCATCTTGATTAAATTTATATATAGAACAAGTTATAGAATGGTCCTCACTTCCTGACAGCTCTCAGTCTAGGGCAAATCCCCATTTCCACGGACCATCTGCCAAATCGTCCAACCAATATCCAAATCCTAGTATTATAGTCGTTTCTGACACCTTTTACTAAAATAGAGTATGGTATGTACGCCCCCTCACTGCAGTGACTCATAAACCCAACTTGCTCAACTACAGGTCTGTTCGTGGTGGTCTTTAGCTGGAGGGCATTAGCATCTCAAAAAAATGTTCCACTCCCTTGGTCTGACCTGGACTGCTATCCATGATCCAGCCCCTCCTGGCTGAATCCGCCTCCATTCCCTAAAGACCCATCCAGACTTCTGTACCTTCCATAGGCAGACTCTGTCACCTGGAAAGCCCCTCCCCTTCTTTCCTCCTGAAGGACAAGTTCGGGAAGGCTTCTCTGACCCCAGCTAGAGAAAATAAATCCTCTCTTCTCTCACTTCCCTAAGGTGCACATTCAATGATTACAGCACATGTCACAACAAATATAATTATGTTTGTCTCTTGGTGACCCTCCCCACCAGACTGCAAGCCTCTTTGAAATAAAGAGATGTGCAGTGTTCAGGGGGCTGATGCAAAATAGAAGCTCCATACAAAGGGCTGTTTGCTTTTTTCCCTTGCACTAAACCAAATGTCTTTCCTATTCAATTCACATCCCAAAGAAGAGTCAAAATAATAATGTGCAAGTGAAAGCCCAGCTGAAAACGCAGGCTTTGGTCTGTTGTAATAGGGTCGCTTGTCATCTGCTGGGTGCCCTGTGATTTACAAAGCACGTCCTCATCACCTTATCTCACTTAAGGCAGTCCACATGGCAGCCCTGGCTTCCACCACGTCTGCTCGCACTTCCCAGCTGCTTACACACTGCAAGGACTCAAGGCTGGGGCACAGCCAGGGAATAAGCAGAACAGGTGGTTGTTGCTCCACGTCCACTGGAGACCCATCAGCTCACGTGTCCATGGCCAGAGGGTCATCCGGAAACCATGTCTGATATTTACAGTCTCAAGTTCTATCTGTCCTGCCTTTCATTACACATTAGGATAAATATGTAGTCAAGTGTCACCAGTGTTTGAACAATGGTTGAGAAGTCAGATAAAACTGGATATGAGTTCAGACTCTACTCATCAACTTCATGATGAGTAGGGTATTGAATCTCTGAGTTTTTGCTTACCCAACTGTTAAACAGGAGTTGTAATAGTACCTACTTCATGGAGTTGTTCTGAGGATTAAATGAGAAAATATAAGTTGAGAATTTTGGAAAGTGTCTGGGACATAGTAATAATAAGCACGCCATCTGTGGGGCCGCACAGAGTTGGACACGCCTGAGGCGACTGAGCAGCAGCAGCAGCAGCAAATTTTAATTATTAACATAATTATGTCACTAACATCATTCTTACTGTTAAGTAGGATGGGTCTAGGCCATTTACCATCAGATAGATTCTTATACCTTACTCTGCTCTGATTAATAGGGAGAGGTGGGTGGTTAGACGGGGTCCAGGGAGAATGTAGAAATAAGTTTACCAAGCTCCTATTGTCAGCTGGCTTCTGCTTTGAACAGTTAGGTGCACTCTCAGACTGGAGGGCAGACAAAAGGAAAGTGCATAGACATGTAACCCAGGTAGCTATATATGCCTCCTTACCTTCCTTCCTTTTTTCCTTTCTTTCTCTCTTTTTCTTTCTTCCTATCTCTGACTCAGGTAGGGGCTCCAACAGCACCTCCAGCTTCTGCTGAGATTTCCACCATAGTTCCAGCTTCCTTACAGTAGCTGAATACTCTAATAATACTGTCTCTATATTTCAACCATTCAGCCTAAAGGTGGTAGTAGCTTCTGGATCACTGTTAATCTCTAAATCAGCTCATCCTTGTAACCAATGCCCTACGTTAAATTCGTTCTGTTTGAAATATCTATAGAGCTTGTACTTTCCTCGCTGGGTTTTGATGAATAGATACATTAGACACATACGTTTGAGCAAGTTTCTTTCTGCACTCGAGTTTCCTCATTTATGAAACATTGCTAATATTTCAAAAGTATAATATCTTGTATTAAAGATATTGTACTAAAGCTTTTCCTGTAAGATGTTATGGAAAAACCCAAACAAACTTTTTGGCCAACATAATACAATATAAAACATATAAATACATATCCACCTCAGCACTTGGCATATAGTTTTCTAGTCATTTTCAGAAACTGAGTTTGGACTTCCTCTAATGCAAAGAATTTCTGTGCAGATATCTCATCCCAAGAACTCTACCATAGAGAAGTAATGACGAATAATGAAGAATGAAACTATGTTATAGTCAACAATAATTACCAGATAATCCACCATACAGTCAACAATAATTACCAGATAATCCACCATACAATATCTTGAAACACTGAAAGACTATTGCTGTCATGGGTTGAATTCTGCCCCTGTGAAAGATTTTGAAGTCCCAACCCCCCAGTACCTTATTAGGAAACTGGGTTGTTGCAGATATAATTAGTTAAGAAGTGGTTATACTGGAGTAGAGTGGGCTTTAATCCAATCTTCCTGGTGTCCCCGGGAAGACACAGTGAGTGCCACCGGGAGAACACCATTAGAAAACAATGGACTAGAATCACGCACTCAGGAGCCAAGGGATTACAAAGGTCTCCAGGAAACCGACAGATGCTAGGAAGGGCAGGGAAGGAGTTCCCTGCAGGTTTCAGAGAGAGCATGGCCCTGACAATACTTTGATTAAGACCTCTAGCCTCCAGAGCTGTGAGAGAATAAATTTCTGTTGTTTTGCCACACCTAGTCTTTGGTATTTCATTGCCACGGCCCTAGGCAGTAAATACAATTATAACATAAAATGCAGAAGGTAAGATTCTGAGAGCTCTCTGCATCACATTCCCTAGGGTTTATGTCCTGGATAATCCTTGGGACTGTGAGTAGGTTACGGTACGTGGCATACTGGGTTCTACAAAAGGAAAATGATCCCGAGTCCCTGGTGGCTCAGACAGTAAAGAATCTGCCTGCAATGTGGGAGATCCAGGTTCGATCCCTGGGTCGGGAAGATCCCCTGGAGAAGGGAATGACAACTCACTCCAGTATCACTGCCTGGAGAATCCCATGGACAGAGGAGCCTGGTGGGCTACAGTCCATGGGATTGCAAAGAGTCAGACGTGACTGAGCGACTAACACTTTCACTTTCAAACCTGATCTAGTTAGGTGCCCTTAAAAGAGACTAAAAGACATGGAGCTCTACCTAGAGAAAGGGATCTGCAGTGCAGGAGGCTGTGCTTCTGTCTTTAATTTTTACTGCAGTATAGCTGATTTACAGTGTTGTGTTAGTTTCAGGTGTACAGCAAAGTATATCAATTATGTGTCAGATATCAGATATACGGATACATATCCATACCGCCACTCTTTTTAAGATTATTTTCCCATATAAGTCATTACAGAGTATTTAGTAGAGTTCCCGGTGCTATACAGTCGGCCCTTATTATTTTATACATAGTTGTGGCTCAGTGGGTAAAGCATCTGCCTGCAACGCAGGAGGCGCAGGAGACGCAGGCTCAGTCCTTGGGTGGGGAAGATCCCCTGCAGGAGGAAATGGCGATCCATTCCAGTATTCTTGCCTGGAAAATTCCACGGACAGAGGAGCCTAGAGGGCTGTAGTCCAAAGGGTCTCAAAAAGTTGGACATGACTGAGTGACGAAGCATGCATACATAATATGCATACAAAGTGTGTATACGTCAGTCCCAGTCTCCCAGCTTACTCCTCCCTTCTCCCTGCTTTCCCCCTGGAAACCATAAGTTTGTTTTCTATATATGTGATCAGGGAAAAAACTCAATGCAAAAAGATACATGTACCCTAATGTTCCTTGCGGCACTGCTTACATTAGCCAGGACATGGAAGCAACCTAAATGTCTACTGATGAAGGAATGGAAAATTCATTAAAAAAAAATCAATAATGTCCTTTGCAGCAACATGGATTGACCTAGAGACGGTCATAATGAGTGAAATAAGTCAGATAGAGAAAGACAAATATCATATGATATTGCTTATATGTGGAATCTTCAAAAAAATTGGTATAAACAAGCTTATTTACGAAACAGAAATAAAGTCAGAGATGCAGGAAGATTTCTGATACAAGGGCGATTCTGCATTTTTGGCTTTGAAGATGCTAGAGACTATGTGACAAAGAATGTGAGTAGCTTTGAAAAGGTGAGAGTGGCCCCTAGATGAGAGCCAGCAAAGAAATGCGGACTTGAGACGTGCAGTCACACAGGAAAGCAGTTCACCCAAGGACAAGAATGAGCTGGGAAGCGGATCCCTCTCTAGCGCCCCCCAGGCAGGAACTCAGCACAGCTGACACTGTTAATTCAGCTGCTCCTGAAAGGAGAGCCCAGCTACTCAGCGCTTGGGCTCAGGACCTGCAAAATTTTGAATCACACATTCTCTTAAGCTGCTGAGTTTGTAGTCATCTGTCTTGCAGCCACAGAAAATGAACACATGTAGGTACATTTACTGTGTAAAATTGTTAAATATATGTACAATGTATGTATTTTTAACTTAAAAACATATGAAATTAAAATGGTACCCTCTTCTGACGGCATCTCTGCCAAACACACAGAGGTGGATTTAAAAAAAAAATCAGAGACTTTGGATGTGCATGGGTGACAAGAATGCAGATTCAAAGTTGTCTTTAGTCTTCCAATATCATTTCCAGAATCTTTAAATTATAAAAGAACAAGATTGTTTTTGTCCCCCAACCCAAGCTCAGATCCAACCAAGATCAGAATAGGGTCTGAGAGTGAGCACAGTCTCCCAGGAGTTCAAGCTACTTGAAAGAGAGGGCCACACAGAGCTGGGGTTTCATAAAATTCCACTGGAGAGAGGGGGCGTCATAGTTAGATTAATATATCGTTGCATCACAAATTATTTCCCCCTGGAAGTTCCACAGTAGCCAGATCTGCCATCACTGAGCTCCATGCTCAAGAGGAAGGAACACAGATACCTGCCCTCGTGGCTAAAATCGTAGCATGTGCCAATGGCCTAGGGTGGTCGGTGTGCTTTCCACATTTACAAAGCCCATTTCCCCTTGGGGCTCTAGTTCTGTCTTTGTTTGAACCTAAAATCTCCCAGTTGCTGCCTTTCTGAGTATCCTTGAGTCAGCTGGTTAATGTCCCGTGGCCTCAAATCTGTAGCAGAATAAAGATTAGGAAGATAATTGCTTGACAGATTGTACTTCTCTGTTTTCCTACTTATTTGCTCCATGACTTTGGGAAAGATACTTAGTCTCTGAGAGTTTCAGTTTCATAACGTGGCAAAGGGTTGTTAAGTACTCATACTGACCTCCACAAGAGTGAGGCCAGCATAACATGGCAAAGGGTTATTAAGTACTCACACCGACCTCCCCAAGAATGATGCCAGTGCTGGCATGAACTAGGAGCTCTGCGCCAACAAAGCTCAAGTCCAGGGAGAGGGTGCTGTGCTCCATAAGGAGCAGGGAAGATGATGGACGGCCAGTGCAGGCTGAGCAGACCAGGGAGGTGTGGAGACAGGCAGCTGTCTTGGTGACTGTCAGCCCTAAGAACCTGATGGCCCCCATACACTCAGAAACGTCAGGTTTGCTTTGATTATTAAAATATGAATGAAGGAATTTCCCTGGTGGCCCAGTACTTAAGGGGCTTCCCAGGTGGCGCTAGTGGTAGAGAATCTGTCTGCCAATGCAGCAGATATAAGAGACACAGGTTTGATCCCCAGGTTGGGAAGATCCCCTGGAGGGGGGCATGGGAATCCGCTCCAATATTCTTGCCTGGAGAATCCCATGGATAGAGGAGCCTGGTGGGCTATATAGTCCATGGGGTGTCAAAGAGTCAGACACGACTGAAGCATCTTAGCACGCACGCACCAGTGTTTAAGACTTGTGCTCCCAATACAGGGGCCCTGGGTTTGATACCTGGTTAGGGAACTTGATCCCGCATGCTGCAACTAAGACACAGAACAGCCAAATAAATAAATATATATATATTTTTTTAAACCGTCATCTTTTGAAAAAATAAAAGTGAGTGAAAAGGTACTTATGTCCTTCCAGATAGAAACTTTAAGAGCCAGTGCACAGTTCCCCACATCCTCTTTTCGTCTTTGTCACAGTTACCAGCAAAGTTCCAGAAGGCGGCTGCTCTGCTGTCCTGGGTCTCAGGGAAAAACAGGACAAGAGTAAAAACCCCATTCATCCTCCAGCGGCCAAGCAACCTGAACACAACACACTTTATTTTCAGGCTCTGACAGCTGGGGGTTGTTTGTTATTGCAACATTACCTAGTATGCCCTACCTGGTAAGGTCACAAGTAGGGGAAAAGAGGTTGAGAGAGAAAATAACTGGCTCAAGCTCACACAGATGCTAAGTCCTAATGACACGACTGAGATTCAAGTTCAGGCAGCTTGATTCTAGACCCCAAGATTCTTATCTGTTGTGCAAACCTTCCCCTGTATCCTGATGCCTGAATAATCTGACATTGTGCTCAAGTGGAAGCATGCATGTTGACAAGAGCCCACTTCAACATGAGGAGCATAATGTGCTAGACTAATGAGTGAGAGGTGATACAGAAGTCACCAAGTGCCAGGGCATTCTGATTGGAATAGGGTCATCACAAGGTAAAGGATCATGAATAACATCTCATTACTCTGCTGAAGAGGCTCTTGTTGCCCATGTGCCAAGGAGGCCCCTTTCATCAAGTCCTGTAAGATCTAATTGTGAGTTCTGCCCAGCCTGGCTTTGTTTTTCCAAGGCCACACCTGGCTTGCCAGTGGGTAGATTAACATTTACTTAAAGAGAAGATTTTTCAATTTTTCGATTTCAAATTTCAATGTAAAGAGAAGATTTCAATTTTAAATCCTAAAGGAAATCAACCCTGAATATTCATTGGATAAACTGATGCTGAAGATAAAGCTCCGATACTTTGGTCACCTGATGTGAAGAGCTGACTCACTGGAAAAGACTCTGATGCTGGGAAAGACTGAGGCAAGAGGAGTACAGGACGACAGAGGATGAGATGGTTGGATGGCATCACTGACTCAATGGACATGGGTTTGCGCAAACTCCAGGAGATAGCCCAGGAAGCCTGGTGTGCTGCAATCCATGGAGTTGCAAAAAGTCAGACACAGCTCAGTGACTGAACAACAGAGAGGAGAACAGCACACTGCATCCCAGAAAAGAGGCCTCTCCTGAGAGCTTTGGGTCCTAAGAGTCAAGCTCTGTGTACTTCTCTACTGAGTAGAAGATGTAAAGGGAGATGACATACCTGGTCAGGGACAGTCCACATAGAGGCACCTTGGGGCTCTGCAGACCACTCAGGCTGAGCAGTGCGTTCAGGCCCACCTCTGCAACTGCCCATCAGCACAACCTTGCTTGTAGCTCTGAACCTCAGATTCTCTATCCCGAGCACAAGGGGAATGAAAATGGTGCCATATAAGATGATTTCTAACTTGAAAATACCACAATCAAATGGATGCCAACTCTCACCTATTGCTGATAGGCATGTAAATTGCAAATCCCTATGGTGAATAAATTGGCTATATCTATCAGACTTTAAAATGTTTAGCAACCCCAGAACTAGGAAATTATACTAAAGATATGCTTGTACAATGAAATGACATTTGTAAAAGGTTATCCATTGCAGTATTGTCTGATAGCAAAAGATGAACCCATCCAAAAGCTCGCCCATAGGAACCAGTTAAATAAATGATGGTACATCCATGGTGCCGGTGATTTAGTCACTAAGTCTTGTCCAACTCTTGTGAGTCCATGGACTATAGATGCCAGGCTCCTTTGTCCATGGGATTTTCCAAGCAAGAATACCGGTGTGGGTTGCCATTTCCTTCTCTATAGGAAATCTCCCTGACCTAGAGATGGAACCCAAGCCTCCTACACTGGCAGGCTAATTTGTTACATCCATACAATGGAACAACCTAGAGCTGTTAAGAAGAAGAGTTCTTTATGTCCAAATACAGAAAGGTATCCAAGGTGCATTAATTGGGGGAAAAAGTAAGACTCAAAAGAGTTTGCATAATATGCACCTGACTTTGCAGAAAAAAAAAAAGAACACAATAGACTAGGAATTTGATTAATCTATACATAAAATGGAATTCCAGTGGAGCTATTTCAAATCCTGAAAGATGATGCTAGGAAAATGCTGCATTCAATATGCCAGCAAATTTGGAAAACTCAGCAGTGGCCACAGGACTGGAAAAGTTTTCATTCCAATCCCAAAGAAAGGCAATGCCAAAGAATGCTCAAACTACTGCACAGTTCCACTCATCTCACATGCTAGTAAAGTAATGCTCAAAATTCTCCAAGCCAGGCTTCAGCAATACGTGAACTGTGAACTTCCAGATGTTCAAGCTGGTTTTAGAAAAGGCAGAGGAACCAGAGATCAAATTGCCAACATCCGCTGGATCATGGAAAAAGCAAGAGAGTTCCAGAAAAACATCTATTTCTGCTTTATTAACTATGCCAAAGCCTTTGACTGTGTGGATCACAATAAACTGTGGAAAATTCTGAAAGAGATGGGAATCCCAGACCACCTGACCTGCCTCTTGAGAAACCTATATGCAGTCAGGAAGCAACAGTTAGAACTGGACATGGAACAACAGACTGGTTCCAAATAGGAAAAGGAGTACGTCAAGGCTGGATATTGTCACCCTGCTTATTTAACTTATATGCAGAGTACATCGTGAGAAACGCTGGAAGAAACACAAGCTGGAATCAAGACTGCCAGGAGAAATACCAATAACCTCAGATACGCAGATGACACCACCCTTATGGCAGAAAGTGAAGAGGAACTAAAAAGCCTCTTGATGAAAGTGAAAGAGGAGAGTGAAAAAGTTGGTTTAAAGCTCAAAATTCAGAAAACTAAGATCATGGCATCTGGTTCCATCACTTCACGGGAAATAGATGAGGAAACAGTGGAAACAGTGTCAGACTTCATTTTTTTGTGCTCCAAAATCACTGCAGATGGTGATTGCAGCCATGAAATTAAAAGACGCTTACTCCTTGGAAGAAAAGTTATGACCAATCTAGATAGTATATTCAAAAGCAGAGACACTACTTTGCCAACAAAGTCCTGTCTAGTCAAGGCTATGGTTTTTCCAGTGGTCATGTATGGATGTGAGAGTTGGACTGTGAAGAAAGCTGAGTGCTGAAGAATTGAAGCTTTTGAAGTGTGGTGTTGGAGAAGACTCTTGAGAGTCCCTTGGACTGCAAGGAGATCCAACCAGTCCATTGTGAAGGAGATCAGCCCTGGGTATTCTTTGGAGGGAATGATGCTAAAGCTGAAGCTCCAGTACTTTGGCCACCTCATGCGAAGAGTTGACTCATTGGAAAAGACTCTGATGCTGGGAGGGATTGGGGGCAGGAGGAGAAGGGGAAGACAGAGGATGAGATGGCTGGATGGCATCATCAAATTCAATAGACGTGAATTTGAGTGAACTCTGTGAGACGGTGATGGACAGGGAGGCCTGGCGTGCTGCAATTCATGGGGTCGCAAAGAGTCAGACACGACTGAGTGGCTGAACTGAACTGATACATAAAATACCTCTGGAAAGATATAGAAGAAAACAGTAACACTCTCCAGAGAAGAGAAATCCATGGCTGGGATAAGGAATGGAAAGATGACCTTTCAGTGCATATTTTTCTGTCTTTCAATTTTTGAGATAAATATATTATCTCAGAAAAGAAGGTAATAACATTATGATGTTTTTAAACTACTGTCAACTGAGGGTGGAATAAAAATCAAGACAATTCTTGAGAGCCCACTGTGAAGATTTTAGAATCTCAAGAATCTTTCTCCTAGAGCCCACCCAGAGGCTTCTCACAGGCAAAATCTCTCTTCTCTTCCCAATACACATTATACTATCTACCTTCTTATCACCTTTGTTCTTCAGAAACGTCACCATAAACCTAAAATGGGACTCAGATTCCTTTAACATATTCTTTTTCGGTTTTGGAGAAATGACTTTACATATAAGAAAAAGAAGTCATGGAAAGAAGCAAGCATAACCAGGCTCTGGACATTCCCCATGAGGCTACTGGATAAGCCCCTTGCTCTGTCAGGGCCTCAGTTTCTCCACTGGTTCAATAAGGTCTATGGAACAGGTGATGCCTTGGGTCACTTTTCTCCCAGCTTTATTTTTGAGAGTTCTAAGAATCACACGGGACAGAGCAGCCGTCCTCAATTTTTGCCACCAGGGACCGATTTGGTAGAAGACAATTTTCCCACAAACCAGGGAGGGGTGGAGGGGGTGGTTTCAGTTTCGCTTGCCCTTTGCTTACCTTCTGCTGTGCACCTAGTTCCTAACAGGCTTGTTAGGACCCCTAGATAGAGCAAAGGCAAGACCACATCTTGCAGAGAGCTTTGGATCTGTCTCCTGACAGCGACTTTCTCACTTGACTCACTGAATTTGGCAACATTCCAGCTGGACCACCAATGAGTGTCCTGGGGGCAGGGGCGTGGCGGTTTCTAGAGCCTAGCAGAGGGAGGTGGAGCCTAAGCTGTGCGGGGGTTTTCTCGCTGAGTTAAGGAGGCAGAATTGGAGTCTGGGGGCTGCTGAATTTGGAATTTGTAAGACAGAGTACCAGAGAGTACACGTGGGGATTTTCTGCCAGTCTTTGGGTGACTGCTGGCCTGCATACACGCAAGGCAAAACAGTACATTCCAGAAGTAGTTGATATAGGGAAGGGAGCTAAACAGAAATACCAAAGGTTGTACAGGGCCAGGAAACACTGACTCCTGGTCCACCTGCAGTGCCACTTCAGCTGAGACCCAGAAAGAACAAGTCACAGAAGTACATCTGAAAATAAGGACTGCACAATCAGATGACTGACAAAATCGAAGTAGATCCAGCCTAACAAAGAATAAACAATCTTGACAGTTTCAGGAGGACGTGCCAATAATTTAACTGCCTGCCAGGATAAAAGTCAATACCATTTAAAACAAACTGACACAAGCCAGACTACCTACAGAGTAGTAGACATTGTTCTTACATTAAGAAAATGGAAGAAATACAGACATACAGACACATACACAAACACACATACACAGGGTCCCAAAAACAGGCCTCAAGATGTTTCAGATGTTAGAATCCACAGATGACAACTTCAAAATAACTAGTATAAATGTATTGAAGGTTTTAAAGGAAATTTGGACAGAATAAAGGACAGGTAGGGAATCACAGCAGAAGAATGGACAGTAAAACTTCTTTAAAATTCTATGACTATACAATACCAGATTGAAGGCAAAAGTGGAAGGAGACAGCAGAGGATGAGATGGTTAGATAGCATCACTGACTCAATGGACATGTATTTGAGCAAACTCCAGAAGATAGTGAAGGACGGGGAAGTCTGGCGTGCTGCAGTCCACGGGGTGGCAAAGAATCAGACACAACTTAGAGACTGAACTCCAGAAACAATGCCATGTCTGAGATGAAAAGGCTACTCTGGGCTTGATGACGGTTCAGACACTGTTGAAGAAAGGGTTATTAAATGTAACACATAAACAGAAATATGAACACCACAGGAAGAAATGATTTAAAAATAAAGAGACTCAGTAACCTACAAGACAACATCAAGTGGTCTATCTAACGTGTATTTTTGGCACAGAGAGAGACAGTGCCAATAGAATAGGCAGAAAAAGTATCTAAAAACATAATTTCCAAAATAAGAAAGTTAAAAGTAAACAAAAACACCTTAAAAACACTGTAGAGGGGGAAAAATTAACTTACTGAATCAAGAGATATTTCCTATTCATGGATTGGAAAATTCAACTTATTAAGTGGTAACTTTCCTAAAATTACAGATTCAATGTAAATTTTGGTCAAAAATCCCAAAATCCTTTTTTTTTTTGAAAATCAATGTATTAATACTAAAATTATTACATAAATGCGAAGAACACAGAATAGTCTAAAAATACTGATAAATAAAAGCATGTGTGTGAATTATGTCTATCAGCAGTAAGATGGACAGACTATGGAATATTTACATAAGAAATACTATTCAAGAACCAAAAAATGAACTATCATACAACACGATTTTGAATGGAAGAAACAAGACCAAGGATACATCATTCTTTATGATTCTATTTATATAAAACTCAAAACCAGGAAAATAATCACTCTAGTATTTAGAACACCTTTGAGATGGAGACTGAATGCCATGGAGGGGACACAAGGAGGATTTCTGTGGTAGTAGTTATATTCTAGATCTTGATCAGGGTGGTTTTTATATTAGTATATTTAGTTATTATTCATGTCCTTTCCTGTACTTAAACTCTAAAAGTCTATCCCTTCCTCTCAAAAAAAAGACATCGAAGAGTCTAGTTGATAATCAGGGAGAGTTGATGCAGTAATAATAATGATGGTGGAGATCAAATACAGTCCAAGAATATTCAGGCAATAAATCAGCAGGCCCATTTTGATTGATTAGATGTGGGGATTGCATGGAGGTAGGATGTAGGGAGAGGTAAAAATCTAAGACAAATCACAGGTTTCCTTCTGGTGTTGATGATGAAACGAATGGTGGGAGCATGGATGGAGATCAAAAATCCAGGAAGGACACCTCGAGCCTGAGTGCCCATGGCAATCCACAGGAATATCTCTGGCAGCTAATTAGGTGGGAGTTCAGTGGAACTGTCTGAGCAAGGGGGGAGAGCATGGGACACATCAGCGTCCCTGGTGATAATTAAAATAATGAGCCTGGATGGAATCACTCAGAGAGAACATGGAGCATGAGGGGAGGTGAGCCGCACTCTGGAAAACATCACACTGAAAAGGTTCAGCTGCAGCAACGGGAAGGAAACCAAGAGCCATGGAAACCCAGGCCTATGGGAATGCAAGACGGTTCTCTCCAAAAGCCTGGCTGAAAGGCAAAGATGTGTGTAGTTCTGAAGCTGTAATCCCAGCAATGTACCTCTCCTCTCTGATCTCCAGTTTCTACAGCGCTAAGGAAAGAATATAACTAGTACCTGCATTAAAAGGTGTGTGTGTGCATGCTAAGTCGCTTCAGCCGTGTCCAGCTCTTCATGACCCCATGTACCCATCAGAATTCCTCTGCCCATGGAATTCTCAGGCAAGAGTACTGGAGTGGGTTGCTGCACCCTCCTCCAGGGGGTCTTCCTGACCCAGGGATCAAACCTGTGACCTATGTCTTCTGCATTGGCAGGTGGGTTCTTTACCACTAGTGCTACCTGGGAAGCCCACAGCAAAGGGTACTGTGAGAAATAAATGAGATAATACATGGTGTTTAGCAAATACTGAGAGGGTATTACCTGTATCACCATGATCCTTGCAGGTGCAAACCAAGCATGGTGTTCTTTCTCAGGATGGAGTTGACAGGAATGAGTTTACAGGCCAAGCAGAAAAAGCCAGCAGGGCCATGTCACTGGAGTCCCCAGGGAGGAAGTGGGAGGGACAAGGCCCAGCCCCAGGGGTAGAGGGGAACGCCTGCTGCTCTGACATGGGGTGAGAAGAGATACAGTGACAGATGCATCTGACGAGAGGTGGCAAATGCTGCTCCTATTTGGTAGGGGCTATTCCTACCAAGAATCCCACAGTGAACTTACATGTCTTTGGGCAGGACCCTCATCTTTGGGACAATCAGTGCAGGTATTAGAGACACCGCAGGAAATAATGAGCTGCAGTTATTCACTTCTCCAGTGTTCTTGCCTGGAGAACCCCAGGGATGGTGGAGCCTGGTGGGCTGCCGTTTATGGGGTCGCACAGAGTCAGGCATGACTGAAGCAACTTAGCAGCAGCAGTAGCAGCAGCAGTTATTCACTTACCATTCATTGATCCACTCACTCTCCTTTGAAAAGCACACACCAAAGGCCTACTACATGACTTATGGGAGTAAGAAATAGTTCTCGCCCTTGCGGAGATTACATTCTTCCAGGACGTCCAATAAGGAGGAAAGAGGAGTTAACATATTGTGAACACACCCAAACTGTGGGCTTGCCATGTGTGATGAAGCGTGGGAGGTAAAACTTACTATTTTCACTTTACATATGTAAGTAGCAAGACTTGAAAATGTAGTTGATTAATCCAAGGTCACAAAGTTGTGAGTGTTGAAGCCAGTAGCAGGGTACAGTCTGGTGAGATGGGTGTCCCAGACAGGCCAACTGACATGGGAATTACCAAGGGGTCAAGGAAGAAACTGCCATATAAGTTAGGTCATGTGTTTGTTTTTTCTTGGTCACACCATGTGGGATCTTAGTTCCCAGGACCAGGGATTGAACCCATGCCCCCTGCAGTGGAAGCTCAGAGTCTAAACCACTGGACCACCAGGAAGTCACTAAATTAGGTCTTGAAATAAGAGTTCTCCAAAAGGGACAGAGCCAAGAGAAAGAAAAGGTCGACTAACGTTCAGATGTTACCGGAACACATGTGCCACACAGCCTACTCCTCCCAGAGAGGAGGAACTGATCTTGGGTCTCGCTTGCCTCATTATCAAAATATAGCTCCTCTCTGAATAAGCACAACTCATTCTTATGACCAAAGTTATACTGAATTTTCTCCACAGTTTCTTGAGTACACAGAATTGTCCTTCCGCACTGTCAAATCCCCAGATCACATACTAAGCAGCTGTTTTCAAGATATTTTGTCAAAATTGCATGTCATATAGGCACAAGATAATTTGTCGCAGGCATTTTTACATCTGGTTGACTCCAATCCAATCATCCAGAGATTAGGTAAAAACTTACCAACTTGATCAGTTTTAATTACTTAAAACAATTTTGATGGCCATTTGAGTCTCTCCCACACCCCAGATACTCAACACAAAGTTTCAGAAATAATAGGGAACAGATGGCAGAAATATTTAAGATTCTGAGTTTTTCTTGTAACAAAAGTGATCAAGAAAAGGTTTCATTTATTTATTTTTTTCCTCTCCATTTAGGAGAACACTGCTTTCCATGGAAAAGGACATCTTCAAAAAATCCAGCCTAACTTTTAAGAAATCCCTTTAATCTAATTTTGGCCAAAATGAAGCATTCCTCCCAGGGCAACTTTGATCAGGATTGACTTATCACCTGGAGAGATCTCAGACGTGTGTTAGGAGGCGAAGAGCATCTGTGGGTGATTCCGTCTGGCACCGAGAAGCCCGCACGCACCTACTTTAACTGACCGACAACTGGGGCACCTGTGGCGTTAGGTGAGTATTTATGTAGACTTGATAAGATGCAGCTCAATCTCCGTGTGCTTGAAGCACAGTAGGGGACAGTGACCTTGGAGTTTATGAGGTAGACCAAGAATGCCCGATCCTGGGCAAAAGAGACCCTGGAGGGAGGCTGGCATGTGGATGCTGCAGAGGCGCCCACATCCACAAATCCTTCTGTAAAGAAGAAATTCAGAAGCAGAATGCCCAAAGCCTGTGATGGAGCCTTCAGCAAAACGGCCTCGGGGGCTTCCTTCCAGTTCTGATTTCTAGGATCCTCAGACTGATGTGAAGGAGAAGCCTCTAGAAGGATGCACTCTGACATGGATATCAAGGTACAGAAGGAAATTCAAGCCCTTTAGGATCATAAGCCTTTAACTCAACTCCCCCTGCCCTTCTGGACAAACCACTGAAACTTCCTGAGCACTGCTTCCCTCATCTATAAGTCTTTCTTATTTAATGTTTAAAGTATCATAATATGGTATCTGGTACAAAAGAGCCAACGATAAAGAGGATCCTTCCTCACCTTGATCCCACCAAGCATGGCCCCTAATTGCAAATACTTCAAATGAGAAATGTACTTCTATTCACCATCTGGTTTCTACTCATGCTTGATAGAGGCCTCTTGTAATCAAGCTATCTATCTCTATATATTATCTATAAAGTAAGTGATCTAACACAGTGACTGAGAGGCCTCCACTGTCACACTGCCACAGATGAGCACTGGGCCTGGAGCCAGGCTGGGGCTCAGCTGTCCTTTGATAAATGAATAAAGACCATCTCACTTGGCAGACAGAGAAGGTGATGGCACCCCACTCCAGTGCTCTTGCCTGGAAAATCCCATGGACGGAGGAGCCTGGTGGGCTGCAGTCCATGGGGTTGCTAAGAGTCGGACACGACTGAGTGACTTCACTTTCACTTTTCACTTTCATGCATTGGAGAAGGAAATGGCAACCCACTCCAGTGTTCTTGCCTGGAGAATCCCAGGGACAGAGGAGCCTGGTGGGCTGCCGTCTATGGGGTCACACAGAGTCGGACACGACTGAAGCAACTCAGCAGCAGCAGCAGCAGCAGTACTTGGCAGAGATTATCTCACTGTTCACAAGACTGTGTCCCTTTCTTCTTTGGCATGCGGTGGCCAGCACTCCTGGTCTCCCTTGCAGTGAGGTGTGGCCATGTGGCTGAATCTGAGCCTTGGTCCATTAAAGCAAACAAACAAAAACAACAGTAACAGGACAGAACTAACAGTCTCTTCAAACATTTGATGCAGAAGAACAGAGTGGTTTTAGAAGCTACATGGTGAAGATGGACAACAGATGACAGAAAGAAGACAGAAGATAGAATCTGAGACTCTGAGTCACCATGTGGAGGAGAGCCATCCAATTTAGGGCTTCCTAGGTGGCTCAATGGTAAAAGAATACGCCTGCCAATATAAGTGATACAGGAAACTGGGGTTTAATCCCTGGGTCAGGAAGATCCCCTGGAGGAGGAAATGGGAACACACTCCAGTATCCTTGCCTGAAAAATCTCATGGACAGAGGAACCCGGTGGGCTAAAGTCAATGGGGTTGCAAAGAGTCAGACACAACTGAGCTTACATACATGCATCCATTTTAGATAATGCATGAGTAAAGAGTAAACTCCGGCCCCAAGCCTGGCATGCTTCAGTCCACGGGGTCGCAAAGAGTCAGACACAACTGAGCTACTGAACAACCAACCTGTCCCATTTTGATAATCAGACATTTTTTTGGATTGGTTATGGTACCTGCCTTCAGTCAATGAGTCTCCAATGTGTGCATCAGAATCTCCTACAGAGTCTTAGGCCTGTCCTCAGCCTTTCTGACTCAGCAGGTCTGGGGATGGAGTTGAGACTCTGAGTTTCCAACAAGTTCCCAGGCGAGGCTGATGCTGCTGGTCCAGAGACCACTTTGAGATTGACTGTCTCTAACACACTTACAGCCCTGGCTTATTGGAGCTGGGGAGGGGTAATTCTAATAAACTCAGTAAACTGGAGCAATCTAAATGGTATCTGCACACTGTTTCAGCTACTCTGGGCTCACAGTCTGGCTGTGAGAGAGGACACTCAGGTGACACGCAGCTGACAACCTGTGACAAGTGCCAAATGAGAAGAGTGTGAAGTGGACTGTGGGGACAGAACGGAGTGTTCCCTCTAAATAGGCAGCACCGCTCCAAGGAGACAGGGCTTGAGCTGCACAACAAAGATGGAGAGACGGCGTCTACAGGGTAGTTTTAAGAACGAAAGATTCCTGGGCCTGGACCAGGAGCGGGTGCTTGGAAATGAGTTGATAACAAATGGCTGAAGTCAGGCTCAGGAGTTTGAAATGGATCTTAAAGGCAGCAGGGAACCCCTGAAAGGCAGGCAGGGACCTAGGGAATGTATAGAGAAGCGTGTGATGTGAGCTGGAGCTTAAGTGGATGGGTGAGAGGAGGGGCTGAAGGATGACTCAGATGATGGGAAGATGTTGACATAATTCAGGCCTCAGCGGGACAGCGGATGGAAGGGTGGGGGTGGTGCAGGAACATTCGAGAAACAGTGCTGGTATGATCGTGTGACTGAAAAGGCTCATGGGTGCAGAGGAGTCAGCTAGGCTGGTCCTCAGGCTTTTGGCAGTATGAATGGGTGGACAGCGATGCTGAGAGAAGAATGTAGAAAAAGAAGCAGGTTGGGGGAACAGGGTCATTTGGTTCAGTTTGGAGTGAGAGGGTGGAAGGACACGGATCTGCAGGCTCTGTGGGGTCCTGGGACTGACTGAGCGGTGGGTCCCACCTTAATCCCATCTTGAACCAGGTGCATAGACAAGGACGTGGCCTGCCCCCAGGAGACTTCTGCTGCTCTGTACACTCCATGCGAATGCACAAGACGCACGCACACCCCTCCTTACAAACATAAACGTGTCCCTCCCCTCCATCTCGTTTCACAGGTACTCCCTCCATCCATCCATTCATCCACCCATTTCAATCAGTCAATGAGAGGCCACTGGGTGAGCACCTACCCCGTCCGTGACCCTTCAGTGGCTGCTGCCACTTCATCGTGGGGGCAATGACCTTGCCTCTGTCTTGATCCTCTACTGGGGCAGCTTTCTGGAAGGACACCAAGGCCCCCATGTTGCCAAAAGTTCTCATCTATTCCTTTCCCTTCCTTATAGCACCTGACACTGTTCCACCTCATCAGAACCCCCACCCTACCAAGCTCTTTACTTCTTCCAATTCAACACCCCCGCCTCTCTGCACATTCCTCCTCATCTAATTCAGAATCCCCGTTCCTCTGTTCCAGCTTCACTCACCAACCTGAACTTCCCTTTGCCTTTGTTACCTGTCTGTAAACACTCAAACATCCACCAGAGCACTGCTTCTCTAAGGTCGGTGGGTCCATGAGTCACCTGACGGACTTGTCAAAATACAGATTTCAGTTCAGTAGGTCTGGGGGCAGGGAACCTAAAATTCTGCGTCTCAAACATGATTCCAGCTGATGGCAAATAAGAACCATCCAGACCCAGTGTCTCTACTGTCTCACAACCCATCCAACGTGGCTTCCGCCGCCCACCACACCACCAGAACAACTGGCTTAGTTCACTAATGGCCTCCATGTTGCTAACTGCACTGCACATTAACATGCAAACTACCCCTTCTTGAAAGGGTCTCTTCCCTTGCTTTTGAAATGCCATGGAGACTCTCAGGCCTTCTGCTTCTACACTAAATGGGTTAGTCAGGAACTCCCTTCCAAAAAAAAAAAAAAAAATGCTGCCCAATTCCATCTTCTCCATCCTAGCTGGGAACTGGAATCCTGTTCCCTGCCCCTTCCTAGAGGTTCAGATACTCTGGGTCAGCCTGTCCACTATCTGGCCAAACTCACGGTTCTGCCATCATCCACTGTAACGCTGTTGGGTAAGACTTTCCTAAACATCAGAGATGCTCTGTACCCACAGTGTCCCATATGGCTTCCATCCGGCACATGCAGCTCATGCGACAAAGAAATTACAATTTTTATTTTTATTTAATTTTAATTAATTTAAAGTTGACTTTAGAGAGCCACATATGGCTGGGGGCTGCCATATTGGACAGCACAGATCTATAGGAACTGAATACCTTGCAGACAGTCTCGTCACACACCAGATGTTTCTCGGGCCTACGGCAAACTTTAACAGTTTTCCAAAGCCATCACAGAAGGCAGTACACATCAGTGGAAGGAAAGCAAGCCTGTCAGACTCACACAGTCTGAGTTCAAATCCCCTCCTCAGATTTTGCTAAGTGAGTGATTTCAGCAAGTCACAATCTCTCCGAGTCTTAGGGCCTTCATTAGGGCAACACAGGTTAATAGTAAGTAGGATTGGGGCTTCCCTGGTGGCTCAGTGTAAAGAATCCGCCTGCCAGTGCAGGAGGCAAAGGTTCGATCCCTTGCCCGGGAGGACCCCACATGCTTTGGAGCACCTAAGCCTGTGAGCCTCAACTACTGAACCTGTGCTCCGAGCCCGGGAGCTGCACCTACTGAAGCACTTGTGCCCCTGGGGCCTGTGCTCTGCAACAGGAGAAGCCACCGCAATGAGACGTCCATGCACCACTGCTAGACAGGAGCCCCCGCTCGCCACAACTAGAAAAGCCCGTGCAGCAGTGAAGACCCAGCACAGTCAGAAAAACAACAAAATTTAAAAAAAAAAAAAAAAAAATAGTAAACAGTACCTATCCCACAGAATTGGCTGTGAGCATTAAATAAGTAAAAACACGCAAAGCTCACGTGTAAGTGCTCAATCAATGCTATCTTCTTGTTACTATTTTTATTATGTCCTAGTCTTACAAAGGGGAGTTTATTGTCTTACTGTCTTTGTTTACATGGAGACACGGAGGTGCACAATAGAGAAGGGATCACCCCAGGAACACAGCGAAAGCTAGGATTTGAACCCAGTTCTGCCCAGCTCTGAAAGAGCCGGCAGCCAGGGAATGTGGGTGGAATGCGTGCCCAGCCACAGGACAGTCGCCTTGTGGACTGGGGTGTCAGTAGAACCTGGAAGGCAGTGAGGCTGGGTGCTGGGGACAGTGCTCTCAGAGCTCATGATGCCCACACCCTTAGAAGCAGTGGGTGGTCCACAGACAGCAATGGTGGGGGTGGGGATGACAGTTCTGTGCAGTTCTGGCCTGTGCCCTTCCCCCTGGAGGAGACAAGGACTTACCCTCCTTAGTTTCTAGATCCTCAGGGCCAGGGGGATCACCCTCTTCAGCTCCATGCACAGGACAAGTTTCCCTTTCCACTTGATATGGCCAAGCCACATGCTTCTAAATCCAGAGCAGACTCCCGAAGATGCCACCTGCTTCTCTCGAGATGCACTCTGTATGCTTCCCTAGAGAAGGCGCCCGGGGCCGAGCAGCAGTAACTCAGAGGCAGAACCTGACACAGGGAGCCAGCCTCCCAAGGAGCCGACAAGGAATGAGCAAGGCAGAAGGCCCGGACAGCTGGCTGGATGGAACAGCCCTGCCTGGGATCCAGGAGACTAGGATTCAAATCCTGGCTCTGGACTTACCACCTGGGTGACACTGGGCAAATTACTTGACTTCTCCGGAGTTGCTCCTCATTCATTAAATTCATTAAAATGAACTTGCACAGAGCAACAGGTAGCTTTCAAAGTGTTTTGACAGTTAGACATTCACCTCTTCATTCAACAAACGTACCTGGGGCATCTACTGTGTGTTCTGTCCCTGGGGAGACAATGACAGGAAAAGCAATAAAATTCCTGCTTTCAGAAACCTCACTTCAAACTAATCATTTTGTAATAGGTATAATATTACCACTGAGATAAATCTTATGAAGAAATATTATAGAGCAGTGAAAAGGAATCAACATCAGCTGTATGTCTGTGCCAATTACTCTGTTTGCCCCCGAATCTGCTATCTGCTCTGCCCCGAGTACCTGGAGACCCACCCTGATCACCAGCATCTCTCAGCTCCTTGCTCTCTGGCTCCCAAATGTGGCTCTGGTCCAGGCCAACCAGAGGCTACAGCAGGAGGTCCAAGGGTGAAAAAGAAGCACATTTAGGGTCTTTCTTTCTTGTTTCCTCCTCTCCCCAAAGCCCTGTCTCTGCAACAGCTGCTCCTCCAAGACTTCAGCTCCCCAGTGCCCCCGTGCTCCCCAGCCCCACCCAGCTCGCACTGGGCTTCAGGACCACCTCTCCTTTTCTCTACCCTCAATCCCAGGGAGTAACAGTTTTCTGCTACGCCATGTCCCCAGGTGCATCTTTATTTCTTTAACCAGGCAAACACCTCTGTAAGTGATCTTTTCTTTAAACTCTTACAAGAAACAAACACAGGAAGGAAAGAGTCAAGTGCCTGGAGAAAGCATAATACGGGGGGTGAACTCTGTCTAGGAAGAGGGGAGGTTTTCCCTGAGAAAATCAAATCTCAGTTGGGACGGGAAGAGGGAGTACCGGGTAACTACAAATTTGCACAGTGATCAGCCCCTCTCGCCTTTTACACATGGGAAATGTGAGGCTCAGAAAAGGGAAGAAGGGAAGAAGGGGAAGAGGTTATCTGAATTCAGTCTCTGTGTTTGCAGAGAAGGGCTGGGTGCTACTGCCTTACAAGCCCCAGGAACCTAGGAACCTGCATTACCTTCCTGTTGCTGCTATAACTGATGAGCCTCATCTGGGGGCTTAAAACAAAAGGAATGCATCATCTCAGTCCTGGAAGCAGGAAGTCCCAAATGCAAGGTGTCAGCAGGACTGTATTTCTTCTGGAGGCTCTGTCTGGGGCGGGGGCGGGGGAAGCTGCTCCCTTGCTTTTAATCAGGTTCTAGAAGCCAACTGCATTCCCTGGCCTGAATTCCCTGGCCCTTTCCTCTGCCATCAAACACGCTCTCCTTCTTCCATCCCTCCCTGTCTTCCTTCATTTCCTCCCTCCCACCCTCCACCTTCTCTCTACCTTTCTCTCTCTCTCCTTCCATTTTTACATCTCCTCCTCTGCTCTGTTCCCCTTGCCTCCCATTAGGACCCTTCAGATGACATTACGCCCAGATAATTCAGTAGCATTCTCCCATCTCAAAATACCATCACACCTGCTAAAGACCCTTTAGCCATATAAGGTAACAGATTCACAGGTTCTGGGGACTAGGACATGGGCATCATGGGGAGTCACGACTCTGCCCACCACAGGGCCCAAAGGTCTTGGAGGGGCTGGAAGCTTGCCCATCACACAGACAGACTCTTCCTGCTGAGGTCATCACAGCAGCAATGTCACCTATACAGAGTGGCACACAGAGCCAGGATTCTGCGACTGAGCAAAAGGGTCTCACTCTGGCAAAGGGGCTGATCCAGCTACCTGGCAGCTGTGTGACTCTGAGCAAGACACTTTACCTTTCGGAACATTACTCTGCTGTTTGTAAAACAGAAACACTGTCTACTGCTTGTGGAAGAGGACAGACCTGAGCTGGTGCGTGTCAAGACCCCGGCACAGAGCAGGGCTCCCCAGCCTCCACCTCTCCTCCTGCCCGCCTCCACCTTCCATTCTCAGGACACACACGTGCAGCCCATGCTCAGCCTCGCAGCGGCTGCCATCACTATGCTCTGGGGACTGATGAGCTGTTACTAATGGGATTTTTCAGGGTGGTGGCGAGGGGAGGGGGACTGGAAGAGCTTCAGCTCCTCACTCATCCTTCTGAGATTTTGACACAAACGCAGATCTTAAGAGAATTAGCGAAGGAGCAGAAATGCTGTGAATAAATGTCAGCGCCCCTCACAAAATGTTCCCTCCCAAGACCTCACTTTTTCTGCCAGCAAATACTCTGAGACGTCAAAGCGTCTCTCTGAAGCAGCTCTGATCGTGTCACCTGCCTTTTAACATCTCTTAAAGACTGTCCTGCTCCTGACAGGACAAAATGAGGCCGCCTTTGTCTGGAGCCTCAGACGGCCTTGTGCCTCTCTCCTGATTGCCCTTCCAGCTTTGTCCTGCAACCAGCATGCCAAAAAAAAAAAAAAAAATCCCCAAACCTAATATCCTCTTTGATATCTATGCTTTTTCAAGTCCTGATACACATGATACTACTGAGCTCTTTCAGCTATAAAATGGGCCATTCTAACAACTAAATTAGACTATGGGACACGTGGGACATCCCAAGAACATTGTTAGGGGATGATAACTAGCAGCAGTTACATTGACAATAGCATCTATAGTGTGTCAGGTGTTAACAGGGTTGGCTCTCTTCCCTCACAGCGTCTAGCAATCATATCTTGATTCTCAGAGGCTGTGGACTATGGATGGGTAAGAATGCTCCTTCGCTTGCCTTACACGTGTATCCATGAATGCTGGGAGCAATGTGGGCACTCAATAAATGTTTGCAGGGAGCCAAGTAGAAGAACAAGGGAAGAACAGACAACTGGTATACCAGTAAATGTTCAACTCCAGGAGGATGCGTTCCTGGGAGACTTTAGGCACCACTGTTTCCCCTGATCCACTGGGTCTTCCTGCTGCCATATTGTAGCCTCCAGGATTCACCTTATTCACAACAAATTTGATCTTGTCACTTCTGTGTTTAAAACATCTCAATAGTCCCTAGGACAAAGCTCAAAGTCCTTGGCCTGGTTCAAACAGATCCTTGTGATCTGGCTCTACCAGGCTTCGTCTTTACTACTGTGTTTTCATTCTGCCTTTCCTTTTCTTGAATTTTGTGCCTGAGCAGCATCCAATTTTTAGAGGATGGTTTTGTGTCATCCTTTAAACACCAGTGTGCCTTTGGCCACATGATGCCTCCATTCAGAAGGGACCATTCTGCTCAAAACCCCAACCATCTTTCTAGAGATAGCTCAAATGAAACCTTTCTGTGAAGTATGCTGTACCCTTGCTCAGCACCTGTTCTTTTTATGTTGGTGCCATAACAGCCATAAGTATTTTTACTAATCATTAATATTTGGGTGAATAGTGTGCTGGACAACTTCCTCACCTCCTCTGTAACCCGGTGCTCCTCAAAGTATAGCAGGTGTCATAATCCCTGGGAGGAGTTTTAAAACACAGATTCCCACACCCCATTCCAAACTCTGACTCAGTAAGTCTAGGGTAGGGCCTGAGAATTTACATTTCTAACACACTTCCAGCAGTGCTGATGCTGTTGGTCCATGACCCCACTTTGAGTAGCCCTGCCCACTTGTGAGTAAAATTATACTACCATTTTTTATAAGGGAGGAGAAGTTAGGTGACTTGTCATGGGTTAAGCTATTTAGTGGTAAGGCCAAATTTTGAATCCCAGTCTCTGGAACCACATCCTGAACTTCCTTACTCAACAAGCAGGGAGAACAGCTGATATTCACTAAGAGTTTATTTCACATGGGGCATTCCACCAAACACAACACTTGCATTACCTCTTCTAATCCTCAAACTATTCTGATGGGAATTTTATCACTCCTGTATTATAACTGATAAGGAAAGAGGGTAACTTACCCAAGGTCACAGGGCAGTACATGTTATAATATAGAACCGGGCCACGATCATGCCTTAACAACCATCATTTTCTAAAGGTGACATTGTTCATCTTTAAGTACAATTGCTGGTTCACATGCAATTCTTCCCACTCAGACTGTATCTTTGAGGTCAGGGAAATTGTTTAATTTCCCTTTGCACCCTAGTCACCGGCAAAATGCAAACAATCCACAGACAAATAACTGTTTGATGAATGAACAAATATACAAGAAGTGAAGAAGTAAATAAAGTAAAAACCATCAAAATCTTAACCACCCGACAAGCAGAGTGTCACTCCCAATTAATGGTAAATAAAAACAAAGGCATCACTTTGCTGACAAAAGTCCATATAGTCAAGGCTATGGTCTTTCCAACTGTCATGTATGGATGTGAGAGCTGGACAATAAAGAAGGCAGAGCGCCAAAGAACTGATGGGTCTGAACCATGGTGGTGGAAAAGACTCTTGAGAGTCCCTTGGAAAGCAAGGAGATCAAAGGAGTCACTCTTAAAAGAAAGCAACCCTGAATACTCTTTGCAAGGACTGATGCTGAAGCTGAAGCTCCAATACTTTGGCCACCTGATGTGAAGAGCTGACTCATTAGAAAAGACTGTGATGCTGGAAAAGATTGAGGGCAGGGAAAAAAGGGGACGACAGAGGTTGGGTGGCATCACCGATTCAATGGACATGAACTGGGACAAACTTCAGGAGATGGTGAGAGACAGGGAGGACGCTACGCTGCAGCCCATAGTGTCACAACGAGCCAGACAAAAGCTGGTGCCCCAACAACAACAATAAATGACAAAACAGGATTCGAAGAACAGTTCAGAGCGCTTTGAGGAGGCAGTTTGTATTCAAATTAAAAAAAAAAAAAAAAAAAAAACCAAGCCAAACAACAATGACAACAACAGAAACACTTTGCCCCCTGAAGCTGTGGGCTGGCATTCAAAGATGGCTCTAAAGCCAGGCAAATGACTGCAGGTTTGGCAAAATGAGTCTCCTACCCTGAACTAAAAATGCTTCTCTTGTTTCCCTTTAGCTATTTTCTCTCCTTTCTGAGCCATCCGGGGGTTGGGGGGAGGTCGGTCTAGCGGATGCTATTCAAACTAATAACAGCTGCAAAGGGGGAAAAACAGAAAGGAACTTTTCTGTTGCTTGTAATCAAGGGTAAAAATAAAAGAGGCACAATGAAAATTAAGGAAAATAAACAGTGATCAAGTCTTTTCTTTTCCACTTGCCTGCCAAGTCCTGCTGTGTGTCCAACAATGGAAGGAGGACAAGGCTTGGAAGGGGGGTCCATATCGGCTTCCATCACATATGAGGACAGAAGGACGCCCCCACCGAGCCACAGTTATGGGACAGGGAAGACACAACTCTCCCAGCCCCCTTCTCCCACGCAGACGTTGAGGCTGTGGCTGCATCAGGAGAGAACTGGAGGAGAGGAGGAGTGATTCAGGAATGAATGCTGCTTGGCCCCTGGCTGGGAGATGTCGGTTTGCACCTAGATGTGCCCCTCAGGGTACCCATTCGTTCAGATCTCTTGGGAACTGGGCTTCCACTTGGCTGGAGGCCCCACAACCAAATTGTGGATGAGCTGTTTCACCATGGCTACCTCCACTCATCTCAAGACTCTCTGTGACACTCAGGAGTGCATTTCAGAATCTCAGTTCTAAGCTGGACTCTGAGATTTGGCCTGGACTACCCTTGGCCAGTCTGAGCTGACCGTGGCTTTCCATGAGGACAAAAGAATGACAATACCTTCCATATGCCACGTGCTATGCTGTGAGCCTATCAAGCTACGTGCAGTCCTCACAGATGCTCTATGATGGAGGTAGGTATACACCAATTTCAGACGTGAAAGGTTCAAAATGACCAAAGTATGATGCAAAACACATGAATCCGTGTCTGTACCACTACTGTCAACAAAGAGAAAACCTGATTTTCTCAAGATCACTTTTCTGGAAAGTGGCAGAGCAGGGATCTTCACTCAGGTAGCTGACCTGGAGCCCACAATTTCACCACCACACCAGAGAGCTCCGAGAGATGGTGGAGTTGGGCTCCTAGACTCACTGCTAGGATGGGGCCACCCGAAAGGGGGAACCACGGTGGGAGTGGGAACCGTAGTGAGAAAGTGCTTCACGTGCAGTTGATCAGCCACACAGAACACAAGTGAGAGTAATAAATAAGGAGTCCTGGAGGCCAGTGAAGGGGTCAGAAGCATGCAGAACAGATACAAGAGGAGAAGCGACTCCAAGCAGTCAAGGGACTAGCTCCCTGTCACCTAGAACAGGCGGAGGACAGAGTAGAGAGGACTGGAGAGAAGAGCATGCCGTCGCTCAGTCGCGCCTGACTCTTCGTGACCCCATGGAGTGTAGCCTACGAGGCTCCTCCATCCATGGGATTTTCCAGGCAAGAGTACTGGAGTGGGTTGCCATTTCCTTCTCCAGGGGAGCTTCCTGACCCAGGGATTGAACCCAAGTCTCCTGCATTGCAGGCAGACGCTTTACCCTCTAAGCCACCAGGGAGGCAAGAGGGGTCCAATATGTGAACAGTGCCTTGGAGTTACAGCTGAGGATGATCAAGAATGCCCAGGGAACCATGGGTCCCGAGTTTCAGCCGGACTTGTAGTGGATACTGTAGTGATCTGCTGGCAAGGAGGCAGGTGCACCCCCTCCCCCAGCTACTGAACATGTCAACTGCTGATGCTCACAGCTTCCTCCATCTCTGGGAACTCCTCTACCCAAGGTTATGTTTGTTGGGGGTTAGGGGACATGGCCAGTGACTGGCTGATATGGGACTACAGAGGCCCAGTTCTCTAGCCTCACTGCAGGACAACTCTAAATTATTACCCAAGCTCTGGGGTTCAGCCAAACGATTGGGGGAGCCCTGCTCCTTCAGCTGCACCCACATCACAAGTCAACTCTCTCTGCCCAGTCCCACCTTCCTCACTCCCCAACAGGTATATCTCCATAGAACTTTCCTGAGTAAAAGCTTCTGCATGAAACTCTCTGTCTCAGATTTTGTTCCCAGGGAATCCAGTCTAAGATACTTCCTCTGCCTCAGCGCTTCTCACCACTCCCTTCAAGGAAACTTCTGGAAAGATCCACAGAATTGATGGGAAGGATAGGAGAATGAGCTGGAGGAGGTAACACTTCACCTGTCCCCAAGCCCTGCCTCCTCCTGTCCAATTAGATTCTTCCATGGTCCCACGAACCAGCTGCAAGACTGCCACCCTGGTTCTGGCACCAGCCGCTCAGCGCAGTCTAATTGCACCAAATTTTATTTGAGTCTTTGCTGGGGCTGTCACTTCATCCAATTAAGAGGAGGTTACAGAAAGATCCACTTGTCATTACAGCCATTCCTCCTCGTGCTAAATGCTTCTGGAATCTTAACTACCAAGCAGGCATGATCAGAAAAGATGGTTCCAGTGGAGAAGGTAGTATTTCTTTTTCACAGGGACAAACACGGGCAGGCCCCTGAGCCTGACATGTCCTACCCGTGTTCAGTGACTACATAAATTAGACTGGCCTAAATAAGTCAGGCTGGAGACAGAGATGGAAACAGAATGCAGATGAGGCTTGCCACCAGGCCGGCACTATGTGAGCAGGTTGGGAGCCCGAGCTGCTGGGACAGCACGGCACAACAGAAGCGCTAAGCCAACAGCCAGGAGATGTGGGCTCAGTGCTCTTCCTCCTCCGTGTGAGGACTTCCAACAAGCCCTTTTCCCCTCCCCCTCTAATACCTTTATTGATCTGACCCTGACAAGCTCTCTAGCCTCTGCTCCTACCACTCACCCATTCCATTCCGATCACATCAACTGCCCTCAATTCCTCCAATGTCATTCTTGCCTCTGGTGTTTTCCTTGTTTTCTTTCCCTAGAAAAGTCTCTATCTCCCTTAAATAGCTGACATCATCTCATCATCCAGGTTTTAGCTCAAATATCACTTCCTCCAAATCTCTCTCATTCACTTATCAAAATAGGTCTCCCAACTAATTCTTTGTCACTCTACTCCATTTGATTCCAACATGCTGCTTAGAATAATATATTGGCCATTAACTCTTTCAAAGGACATCTCTTCCTGCGGAATAGCACTGCCCAATATGGTAGCCCCTATCCTGTGTGGTTATTTACATTAAAAAAAAAAATTAAATCCCCCAGTCATAGTAGCTATATTTCAAGTGCCTGTAGCCTCACATGGCTATTAAGTCACAGGGAGCTGATAGCACAGATACAGAAAATAGCTCCATCATCAGAGAAAGTCCTGAACAGTGGGGCCTGCAATACACACTGTATCACTTTGATCAACCCCTGTATCCTCCATGCCTTCAATTGTGCCTGGGCATATCATGGCCACTTAAAATTGTTTGAGTAAACAAAGTACAAATCAACAACAAAAGTCTCCAACAGAGATATGTTCAAAAAGAATATTTGCACCTGTCTAGGGAAGTTGAAGAAGTCTTCACAAAGAAACTGGCATTTAAACTGAGCTTTGCAAGATGACAACAGAGAAAAAGGTGAAAAGCCATCAAGCAAGGAGAATGGCAGAGAGGTAAAGGCTCTGAAGGATAAAAGATCATATGGTTTAAGGTTCAGGGATTTGACAAGTTTCTTGGTGGTGGTCCTGTTGGTGGCAGGGTTGAGAGTATCAGTCAGGTTTCCCTTCCTTGAAAGTCTGATGCTCAGGGCCTCATGGCTGAGATAACGCATTCAGGGTCCAGAATTTAAACGTGTACTAGTGAACTATATCAGTAGAAAGCAAGAAAAATAGAGTGATTTTTCTTTTTATTTTTTAAGTCCAAGAAAAGAGAAAAGAAATACATCCCTGGTGGCTCAGTAGTAAAGAATCTGTATAACAATGTAGAAGATGCAAGTTTGATCCCAGGGTTGGGAAGATCCCCTGGAGAAGGGAAAGGCAACCCACTCCAGTATTCTTGCCTGGGAAGTCCCACCACAGAGGAGGCTGGTGGGCTGTAGTCCATGGGGTCACAAAGGGGTCAGATATGACTTAGCGACCAAACAACAGCAAAAGACCCCCATACCCTTCTCCTGCTCTGCATCTTGCTGCTTCCATGCTGCACTTTCGCACACACAGGTAGCCCAGAAGACAAGGTATCAATCTTAGGATGGAGAAACAGAAAAGTTTGGAGGGCATTTTGCTAAGTGAAATAAATCAGACAGAGAAAGACAAATGCTGTATGATATCACTTATATGTGGAACCTAAAAATTACAACAAACTAGTGAAAATAACACAAGCAGCTGCACAGATCCAGAGAACAAACTACTGGTTAGTACAACTACAGCTGGTTACTGTGGGGGCGGGCACAACACAGGGGTGGAGGAGTGGCTGCCAACTGCTGGGTGTAAGGTAGGCTCAAGGATGTATTTTACAACGTGAAGAACACAACCAATATTTTTCATAACTATAAATGGTGGCTCAGATGGTAAAAATCTGCCTGCAGTGTGGGAGACCCAGGTTCGATCCCTGGGTTGGGAAGATCCCCTGGAGGAGGGCATGGCAACCCTCTCCAGTATTCCTGCCTGTAGAATTCCATGGACAGAGGAGTCTGGTGGGCCACAGTCCACGTGGTTGCAAAGAGTCAGACATGACTGAGCAACTAACACAACATTTAAAATTATACAAAAGTTAATAATAATTTTAAAAATTTTACTTATTTATTTGGAGGATAGTGAATTTGTAATACTGTGATTTTTTTTTTTTTTTGCCATAAATTTTAAAGAAAGGAAAAAAAAAAAAAGCTGACCTCTTGGGAAGGCTTCTCAGCATAAACACACAATGATGCAACCTCAAGTAGAGGGAGAGGTGCCCCCTCAACATGCTGACCCACGTCTGCTTTCAAACAACGACACACCGTTTAGCTCCACATGACATGGACACCCTGACCTCCATGTGGATTATGCAGCCTTGGGAAGACAGGAAGGTGGTGAGGATCACAGAGGGAGGGAAGGAGGCAAATCCTTGGGCTGAACATCCCTTTAGAAGGAGAGGGTTCCCTCTCTTCTGAGAGACTGGCTCATTTATACACTCAGGGAGGAATTCCCAGTGCAAGCCTGGCTCTTTGCTCTGCCTCGTGGAGATAAAAGGCAAAAGACTCAGGGAAAGGAGCTGGTATGAGCCCACGAAACTGCTCTGCATGAATCACCTCCTCGCCCACACCCGCTGGTGTCCTCTTCCTCGCCAGCCCTCCATCTTTTGCTGGGAAGATGCAGGTCGAACTGGAGCTGGCTGGGGAGCTCATTAGCACCGCACCAGAGCCAAGCACTGCCTGCCTTCCAGAAGGTGTTGTGAACTTTCACTTCACTTACTTCCTGCAATCAATACCATGCTTCTGCAGTCTCTCCATCCACGAACCTTGCAGCCATAGGAGGCTACAGGCTTCTAAGGATAATCTTTGGGCTGATCGACATGCATACCTTCACTTCATAGGAAATGGCATTCTATCCTCGGCACATTGTCTCCTCTGGGCTCCCAACCCAGCAAGGCCCAGAGCTGGGGAGAGGCACCTCCAGGAAAGTGCTGGAGTGGAGACCAAGGCCTGGGGACTGAAGCAATGTATGCAGGAGGCCACGGTGAGAAAAGTGCGGCATGGGGAGGTCCTTCATGCTGTTCAGAGATGGCTCAGGAGTCCCAGCTGGAGACCCCGAAGCCACGGCTCCCACTCATGCCTCAGACACAGTATTCCTGAGACCTATATTTCCCCGGAGGACCCCTTTGCTGCCTTGACCAGCTTCTGGTGGCCCTGCATATGGCCACAAGGGCCCAGGAGGATCTTAGCTCTCCAGGTGGCCCAGCAGGCCCCATGTCTCTGGCAGGTCGTCCCTCCAGCTGAGACACAGGACTGTGGAACCAGGATCTTCATGGACTTCTGGACAGTAGTGAGTCCTGTGAAGTGCTGCTGACTCCAGTTTTGCAGGGCTGCCTTCCAGAAGCCAGTTCCTCTCTGGAGGACCACAGTCGGCCTTTCCAAACACTAGCAGGAACCCAAGACATGAAGCCCTTCTTGCTTTCAGACTGTCTTTCAGTTCACCTTTAATATCATATCCCAAACAGTGATGCTGTTTTTTTAGGGCCCTCTCATCACAATTTCAATAAAGAGCTGATGCTTTCAGATCCTAAAACTTAGGATTATAGAAGATCAGAGCTGGGTAGGATCCTAGAAGAGAAAGACCTGGTCCAACCACACGTGAAAAATAAAGTAAAAGTATACCTCCACTGGAGGATGTGCTGTGAGAATTATCCAAGATCATCCTTTAAAGTGCTGTATTAGTCACTAGCTTTTGTAGCAGTAACAAATATCCATGAATCTAAAAGAATTTCACAGACACTTGTTTCTTGTTCTCAGGTCTGTGGGTCAAGGTGGCTTGGCTCCAAGGCGCATTTAAATCTGCTCCTTGTTCTTGTCGTTCAGTCAGTCAGTGGTATCTGACTCTCTGTGACTCCATGGACTGCAGCACGCCAGGCTCCTCTGTCCTCCACTATCTCTCAGAGTTTGCTCAAATTCATATCCACTGAATCAGTGATGCTATCTGACCATCTCATCCTGTTTCACCCCCTTCTCCTTCTGCCTTCAATCTTTCCCAGCATCAGTGTCTTTTCCAGCGAATGGCTCTTCCTATCAACTGGCCAGAGTATTGGAGCTTCAGCTTCAGCATCAGTCCTTCCAGTGAATATCCAAAGTTGATTTCCTTTTAGGACTGACTTGTTTGATCTCCTCGCTATCCTTATGCCCCAGGAAAAGAAATCATGCACAAAACAATACAATCGTCCAGAGGAGCTTGTTAGCAAAGGCTGAGCACACAGTGATCTCTGAGAACACATTAGATGTGCTCAACGTTAGTACCATTGTCATTCCTAGTAGTGACCTTTAGCTAGTGATTCTCTGAAGCTCCAGTAAGGTTGAGGCAGAACTGGGGGTGGGGGGGTGGGGGCTGCAACTTAGCAGTGGACCTGGGAAAGGTTAACCCCTCTTGCCTGGTCCAGACTGGCTGTAAGAACTCAGTGGGGCCAGGTGTGACTGAAGGAGACGGACAAGGCTGCAGCCAGGCAAGGGCTGACCCTGCAGCTGTCCTTGGGACCACGAGCAGGACTTGATGATGGTGGCGCTCCACAGAAAAGTGAGCTCATGGCAGCCCAGGGCTTTATACCCAGGCCCATGACCTCCTAAACTGAATTCCCAATCCACCCACACTAGGAGAGAAAGCAGGTTGAGATGGCATTAACTTTTTTTTTTTAACATTATCTTTCTTAAAAAAACACAAAAACTTCTCAATGTTTATTTTTATTTCTTTTAGGCTGAAGCTTAACTCCCAAAATAGGCAGTCTTTTTCAGTAGCCCTGTCATTAGCAGTTGCTACAAACACTATGTCCCCCACACGTTGAACTGCAGGAACGATGCTAGAAAAGAGCAAAGAGAATCACGATGAGTGTGGGGCTGCAGGCCTAGTGCCCACTTCTCCGCAGGGGAGTGGCCCGGAGTCAGGCCTCCCGAGACCTTCCTGTATCTCCCAGTGGGCTGCCCACACCCTAGTACCTGCCTCTCCCATGTACCTGAGTATGTACCTCCTCCAGGAGAAATTGGGGCCACTTAGCACCCCAACTCCACTCTAGCTGTCTGTTCTTAGCCAGGTCACTCAACCTCTGAGTTACTGATTTCTCACTTAAAAGTGGAATCTGTAGTAGTTGGGGGTTATTTGGGGGTATCTTCATTATGTGCATGTTAAAGAGCTACCTGATTTCATGCAAGCAGAAAGAGGTGAACCGGACATGGCCCTTGACTTTAGAGACGTGACAGTCTAGCAGAGTTCCTGTTCAGTGGAGAGAGATTTGGGGGCAACTAACCATTCTGAAGGAGATCAGCCCTGGGATTTCTTTGGAAGGAATGATGCTAAAGCTGAAACTCCAGTACTTTGGCCACCTCATGCGAAGAGTTGACTCACTGGAAAAGACCCTGATGCTGGGAGGGATTGGGGGCAGGAGGAGAAGTGGATGACAGAGGATGAGATGGCTGGATGGCATCATGGACTCGATGGACATGAGTCTGAATGAACTCCGGGAGTTGGTGATGGACAGGGAGGCCTGGTGTGCTGTGATTCATGGGTCGCAAAGAGTTGGACATGCCTGAGCGACTAAACTGAACTGAATCTAACATTTGATGGTGAGTAAAGCTGTGAGGAAAGGCTTCCCTGGGAAGAGAGATGCTTTGGTTGAGCCTGGAAAGGTCAATAGGTGGGGAAGGGTATTCTAGAGAAAGGGAACAGCATGTGCAAAAGAACAGAGGCTGACAATAATCATTTTGACTGGCTTCCAGTCTAGGTGCAGTGCAAAAATAAGAAAGAGAAGAGATTGAAAGGACTTTTCCCATCCTTCCAAAGTTGCTCTCTGATGACCTAGAAGGGTGGGATGGGGGCTGGGTGGAAGGGAGGTTCAAGAAAAAGGTGATATGTATTCAAATTGCCTTATTGTACAGCAGAAACTAACACTATAAAGCAAATATACTCCAATATTTTTTTAATTTAAAGCAATTATACTCCAATAATTATTTTTTAGTTCTCATCAGATGAACATAAATAAACTACAGAAATAAAGTATCAAGAGAGAACCATGAAAGTATCTAGAGAGAACCATGAAAACCAAACAGAGCCACTGAGATTGTACACAACAAATGTCCACTGGGCGCCCACAGCAGGTCAAGTCCTAGGGACAACGGATGGGCAAGAGGAGACCTGTCCTCATGGAGCCATAGCCTAATGCACTCGACACATTTGCTAAAATGAGAGCAGTTTAGAGAGGCCCCCTTAGATGATGAGGGTGGGCAGGGCAGAAGGGCAAGGCCAGGAACCAGGCACCTTGATGGGTCACGGGAACAGCTAGGTCACCAGCCAGAGGGGGCTAATGTCCGCAGTGAGGTTCAGAAAGGGTACTCATGCCAGGGCTCCATGATAGCCGTGGCTGGACAAGCACAGGGTGCAAGCGGTGGAGGCAGCCTCCTTCTCTAGGCAATGAGGCCACTGAACGTGGTTGGGGATAGGCTTGGGCCTGACAGCAGGGTGCAGAAAGACGGAAGAAGGAATGTAAAGGCCCAGCCCCAGTCTCCCAGCTGAAGCTTTACCGCTCCTCGCCCTGTCCACTCTCAGCTCCCAGATGAGACTGTGGCTACTGATCACACTGGGAAGACACACTGTGGTTTCATCAGAAAAGAAGGTATTTCATGAACTTATGGTTGCCAAGGTGTAAAGCAGGGGAAAGGGGATAATTATGCAGTTTTAGATCAGCATGTATACACTGCTAGATATATAATGGATAACCAACAAGGACCTACTGTATAGCACAGGAAACTCTGCTCAATGCTATGTGGCAGCCTGGATGGGAGAGGAGTTTGGGGGAGAAGGGATACATGTACAAAGGGGCTCCACCTGAAACTCTAAATGTTGTTAATCGGCTCTACTCCAATATAAAATAAAAAGCTAAAAAAATAAAGAGAGCAAGCACGATGGGAAAAAAAAAGGTGTTTGAATTCTATAGCAGCAAAGATGCACAAGAAGAATTAAGGAGGAACTGGAGGGGAGATTCAACATCTGCAGAACATATAGAGGTGTTATATGTCCCCCTTGTCCCCCAGAAAGACATGCTCAATTCCGAACCCCCAGGGACATGCGAATGTGGATTTGGAAACAGGGTCTATGCAGAAGAATGAAGCTGTGATGAGGTCTTACTAGATTATGGTCAGTTCCTCATGCAGGGACTGGTCTCCTTATAAGAAGAGGAATATTAAGACACAGAGACACACACAGAGACAAGAAGGCTACGTGATGATGGAGGCAGAGACTAGAGTGATGTGTCTACAAGCTGAGGATCACCAGTGACCACCGGAAGCATGGAGCAGACTCCCCCTTAGCGCCTACATGAGGAACAACCCTGCCGACACGTTGATGTTGGACTTCTGACCTTTAGAACTGTGAGAGAGTGAATTGCTGTTACTTTTGAGTGAAGAAGAATTGATGCTTTTGAACTGTGGTGTTGGAGAAGACTCTTGAGGGTCCCTTGGACAGCAAGGAGGTCCAACCAGTCCATCCTAAAGGAAATCAGTCCTGGGTGTTAACTGGAAGGACGGATGCTGAAGCTGAAACTCCAATATTTTGGCTACCTGATGCGAAGACCTGACTCATTTGAAAAGATCCTGATGTTGGGAAAGACTGAAGGCAGGAGGAGAAGGGGACAACAGAGGATGAGATGGTTAGATGGCATCACTGACTCAATGAACATGAGTTTGGGTAAACTCCGGGAGTTAGTGATGGACAGGGGAGGCCTGGCGTGCTGCGGTTCATGGGGTCGCAGAGTTGGAGAAAACTGAATGACCGAACTGAACTGAACTAGCTCACCCAGTTTGCAGTCATCTGTTCTGGCAGCCTTGAGAAATTCATACAACGGTAGACTGAATTTGAGCCATTTGGCAGCCTTGAGGAGAATAACTTGCAGCAGCCCGGCAACTGTATTCACCCCACCATGTGGGACAGAGCCGGGAGGTGGTGTGTGAGCACAGGGAGCTGCCAGCTACGGTTCTGGTCACATGTGTCACTTCTGGCTGCACTGTCACACACACAATTCACAACTAGAAGACAATCTCATTGTTCACTTTGAAGATGGTACAGCAGGCTTGCAGAAGCACAGCAGCATACCCAGGTCACAGAGCTGGCCAGCAGCTGAGCTGGGGTCTGATTACAAGTCATCCTGTGCTTTGGGGGTCACAGGGATACATGTGAGTGGTGCCTGAGCACATTCTTGCTGCTCTCCAACATGATCTCACTTCTTGACTCATTTCCTTTTTTTTCTCCTCCACTAGAAAGTACGCTTTTGGGTAATAGAAGCCCCATTCCCATATGGTTCTTTGGTGCTCCCCTCGTGTCTAGAAGATTCCCAGGACACAGTAGGTGTTTAATGGACCAATCGTACAGCAGCAGCATCTGGAGACAGCATTGTGCAGGTCTATCTAACAGGGATTTAGCCAAAGAGCAAATGATGCTACTCGCTCTCTGCCCTTGATTGGATGGTGGTTGTAGGAAGATGCTAATGCCACACACTGGTGCACCCCAGCCTGCATCTCAGATGTCAGAATCGGGGAGCCACTGCCAATAACTCCACTGGTGGGGACAATTCTGGTGCGACCCAAAACAGTGGTATATAATAAGGCATTAAGAAGCAACAAAAGGGAGAGATGGAGAGTGTAGAAGTCAGAGGGAGTGAGAAGGGAGAAGAAACAGAGTTGGAGAGAGGAGGGTGGGGAAGCAGGGGGAGGGCTGTGTTTTCTGGGAGGAAATATCCTACCAAGGACACTGATCAACAAGGCAGAGGGAGCTGAGTTACCCATCTGTGACCTTCTGGATGTACAGGAAAGGTTGCAAGAGTGGGTGACTGGCAGGGATGGGCAGACACTTGTGGAGAGGACAAAGGATGATGGAGTAGAGAAAGGACATCAGGAAGCAAAGGCACAGAGGCTAAGACCAGAGCTGCTGAGAGGGACTGGATTCCGAGAGGGACAGACATAGAGCAATAATTCACTTCTGAACACATCTGGTTCGAAAATGATGTGGCATCCATAGGAAATTAATTTGAACAAAAGAACTTAAGTACATCCCTTTTATTGAACCCTGAAACCAAGGGATCCAGATTGCAGACCACAACCTACCAAGAGCCTACCTAAGTCTTCAGAAATCTCTGGAAAGCCCAGTAGGGATAGGCAGACACCAGGGGAGCCCGGCCAGTGCCCATCTGATTCTTGTCAGCCCAGAATCCCTCTTTAGGGAAGGGCTTCAGTCCCACCCTGCATCTTCCAGAAGAGCCCAGACTCCTCCAAGCTGCCCCACTGGCTGCAGAGCTGGGCATACAGCTCTGACACTTGGGCACATGACCCTTCCAACCTGCCACTGGGTCCAGCAGCTGGTCCAACACTGGATACTCAACCCAGGCAAGGAGGATGAAATCCTTTCCTGGGACTGATGTCTAGAAATGAAGAAAAGTAAATTCTCTTACTCTGAAGCTTGTTAAACTGAAAGGTGTGGATTTGGAGTCCATGACTTGCCCCCAAAGCTCCCCATGAGCAGGTGTGAGAATTGCATCAAGAAGGAACAAGCAAAACAGAAAACGCAGAGAAAAGAGAACTCTGGGTCAGTCTTTCTAGGCGCCTCCATGCTGGCACCCTAGAGGCACAAGCCAATAATCTCTCTCTGGGCTCTAACCAGTTAAGAGGTTACTGCCACTCACCACTGTGGGGAGTGGGGGTTCCAGAATGAGTAAGGTCCACTATTTCTCCATCTTCAAGTTCAGATCAGTCCCTTTGAGCCCTCCTGCCTTGATTATGTCAATCAGGCAGGACAAGTGTGAGGCTGCGGACAGGGCTATGCCCTGCAGAGACCTCCAGAACCAAGGCAAGGATGGGATCCTCGTCTGCAGGGAAATGGGGCTGCTTCTGAGATGCAAAAGAGGGGCCAGGGGAGACTCATGCCTCTGCCAAAGGGAACTGGTCCAAAGCCAGTGGGGGAATCACTGGCAAAGGGGACTGGCAGAAATGATCTGTGCAAACAGGTCCCAAGGAAGTGCCTGCTGCCAGACTGCTCTGCCTCAGAGCTTCTGAGGAAGCAAGAGAAGGGAGGGGCCAGGGCAACACGGGAGGAGGCCAGAGCCTTCAGAGAAGGTCACAGCCACCAAGAACTTCTTTTATTTGGCTGTGCCCGGCCTTCGACGCTGTGCTGGGATTTTCTCTAGTTGCAGGAAGCAGGGGCTGCTCTCTGGCTTTGGTGCTTGGGCTACTCACGGCGGTGGCTCCGCTTGCTGTGGAGCACGGGCTCTGCAGCACTCGGGCTTCAGCAGTTGCAGCCTGCGGGCTCCGTAGTTGTGGCTCCCAGGCTCTAGAGCACAGAGGCTCAACAACTGCAGTGCACAGACTTCGTGGCATACAGGATCCTCCTGGACCAGGGATCGAAGCCATGTCTCCTGTTTTGGCAGGCAGATTCTTCACCACTGAGCCACTTCTGATGGGGTGGCCAGAGTGCTTGACAGAGCAGCACCTGATATTCCATCTGGGGGCATGAGCGTCTCTGTGCTGACTCCCCTTTCCTTGCTCTAAATTCTATGAAGTGCTACACCACAAAGAATGTGTGTATGTGTGTGGGGGTGGTGTGTGTGTGTATATGGTATGTATGTGTATGCGTGCATGCTGGGAAAAGGATGAAGGAAAATTAAGGAAAGAGGACTGAGTTCCAAATTTGGATGGTGCAGAGCAGATGGAAAGTGTAAGGAGTGAGAGGTAATTGACATTGAAAGCCAGTTGGAATGGAAACCAAATAGTCAGAAATGACCAGCATAGGAGGACTTAGGAATATGCAAAAACTTGAAACAAAGCTCCCTGTACCCAAATGTCAAAGGGCAGGGTAACTTCTGTTGGCATGCAATTTGCAGATAACCTTAGGGTTCAGTTCAGTTCAGTTCAATCACTCAGTACTGTCCGACTCTTTGTGATCCCATGAATCGCAGCACGCCAGACTTCCCTATCCATCACCAGCTGCTGGAGTTCACTCAGACTCATGCCCATCGAGTCCGTGATGCCATCCAGCCGTCTCATCCTCTGTTGTCCCCTTGTCCTCCTGCCCCCAAATTCCTCCCAGCATCAGAGTCTTTTCCAATGAGTCAACTCTTCTCATGAGGTGGCCAGAGTACTGGAGTTTCAGCTTTAGCATCATTCCTTCAGAACGATCTCCTTCAGAATGGATTGGTGGATCTCCTTGCAATCCAAGGGACTCTCAAGAGTCTTCTCCAACACCACACTTCAAAAGCTTCAATTCTTCGGTGCTCTGCCTTCTTCACAGTCCAACTCTCACATCCATACATGACCACAGGAAAAACCATAGCCTTGACTAGATGGACCTTAGCCAGCAAAGTAATGTCTCTGTTTTTGAATATGTTATCTAGGTTGGTCATAACTTTCCTTCCAAGGAGTAAGCGTCTTTTAATTTCATGGCTGCAGTCACCATGTGCAGTGATTTTGGAGTCCCAAAGCATAAAGTCTGACACTGTTTCCACTGTTTCCCCATCTATTTCCCACGAAGTGATGGGACCAGATGCCATGATCTTCGTTTTCTGAATGTTTAGCTTTAAGCCAACTTTTTCACTCTCCTCTTTCACTTTCATCAAGAGGCTTTTTAGTTCCTCTTCACTTTCTGCCATAACGGTGGTGTCATCTGCATATCTGAGGTTATTGATATTTCTCCCGGCAATCTTGATTCCAGCTTGTGCTTCTTCCAGCCCAGCGTTTCTCACGATGTACTCTGCATACAAGTTAAATAAACAGGGTGACAATATACAGCCTTGATGTACTCCTTTTCCTATATGGAACCAGTCTGTTGTTCCATGTCCAGTTCTAACTGTTGTGTCCTGACCTGCATACAGATTTCTCAAGAGGCAGGTCAGGTGGTCTGGTATTCTCATCTCTTTCAGAATTTTCCACAGTTTATTGTGATCCACACAGTCAAAGGCTTTGGCATAGTCAAGAAAGCAGCAATGGATGTTTTTCTGGAACTCTCTTGCTTTTTCCATGATCCTGCGGATGTTGGCAATTTGATCTCTGGCTCCTCTGCCTTTTCTAAAACCAGCTTGAACATCAGGAATTTCACGGTTCACGTATTGCTGAAGCCTGGCTTGGAGAATTTTCAGCATTACTTTACTAGCATGTGAGATGAGTGCAATCGTGCGGTAGTTTGAGCATTCTTTGGCATTGCCTCTTTGGGACTGGAATGAAAACTGACCTTTTCCAGTCCTGTGGCCACTGCTGAGTTTTCCAAATTTGCTGGCATATTGAATGCAGCACTTTTATAGTATCATCTTTCAGGATTTGAAACAGCTCAACTGGAATTCCATCACCTCCACTAGCTTTGTTCGTAGTGATGCCTTCCAAGGCCCATTTGACTTCACATTTCAGGATGTCTGGCTCTAGATTAGTGATCACACCATCATGATTATCTGGGTCATGAAGATCTTTTTGTATAGTTCTTCTGTGTATTCTTGCCACCTCTTCTTAGTATCTTCCTCTTCTGTTAGGTTAAGGGAGCTCTTCTCAGGCCCAGCCTCAGGAGTACCTGGCATGGCCCTCTGTGCAAAGACAGATGACTACAGGTGCATCTATAAGCTGCTTCTCTGGAGCTTCTGGAGAAGATAGAGCAGCCCACTGATGACATCGGGGCCCAGGAGCCAATCAGGAGTCCTTCAGTCTTGGCTGAATAAGGAGAAGGGAAGGGAAGATGGTAGCTTGGGGCTCAGGCCATAAAGGTGGAGACCCCAGGCAGCGGCAGAAAGACCAAGTCCACACTCAGCAAATTTCTGGGCATGGGTCAGGGCCTAGAGGTAAGTATCCTACAGTTTGTTTTATCTCTGCTTATTGTGGAAGTCAAAGAATAAAACCAGCACAGCCTAGGATTCAGCAGAGACAAGGGAAGATGCTGGAAGAGTCGTCCTTGCCCCTAGGCCTGCAGACTGCCTCAGTCTCTTAACGGACTGCATCAGCCTAGCAAGGGAGGGAAAGAAAGGTGAAGGGCAAAAGGGGTGGTCAGCTCAGTGCCCCTGAAAGAAAAGCCACAGGGATGAGTCCAGGTATGCCTGGGGCAGCAATGCCCAGAGAGAAGAGATGGTTTTCTGAGGGGTCAGCCCTGATGGCACTGGGCAGAAAGAACCAGCTACTTTCCCTTGCTGTGAGGCCAGACTCGGAGAACCCCCTTCTGGTCACTATTGGGCTCCCATGAAATGCAGAGTGAAAGCAGGAACTAATGGTCCCAATGCTGGTCCTATCTGTCCATCCTACGTGTGGACAACTGAGAATGAGTTCTCAAGGCCATCAAGCAGGAAGGCCCAGGGTAATGGAGAGCATCTCCCCTGGCAGGAGCTGGACTAGCTGTGGTTGGTTCAGATACTGCTCATTCATGTCTCAGCTCAATGAGGTCACAGGGTTGGCAGGGGTGGTGCTGGGCTCCACACAGTGTTCAGAGACCCAGCCCCCTGTCTGGAGACACTGCCTGCCCCAGTGTGGGCAGTATGGTCTCCAACATCATAACAGGAGAGGGAAAGACAGAGTCGTACATGGGGGATTTTCTGTAGGTCTGGCCTGGAAGGGGTGTGCATCACTTTGACACATACCCCTCTGACCTAACTGGAGGCAGGAATCTAGGATGTATACCTTTCCTGCTCACCAAGATGGAGAAAATAAATAGTACGGAGAACAAGTCAATGGTCACAGGAGCTTGAACTTCCCCGGATAGTATGAAGGAGGTCCCGCTCTGCGATTATCACACTCAATTTCACTGAGCCTCAGAAAATGTAAGGCAAGTAGATCATTTGTTCCATTTTACAGATGGAGAAACTGAGGCTGGGTCACAGGCAGTTTAATCCGGAAATAAAAACTAGGTAGAGCGAGGAGTCAGCCCCAGCCCCACCTGCCTCTCAAGGGCAGCCTCACTGCCTATCCTTAGGAAAACCATTTTCAACCATCTGCTTGCAAAGTCACAGCGAATGCCAGTCCGGTCTCACGGTGGGTCCAGCAGGTTCCAACTCAAGTGTGTGAGAGATTAGAACAAGCCACAGAGCACGTTCTGCTGCTGATGAACTCAAACAGGAGGCTTTCCCTCACTGAGAGCAGGCGATCAGCCACTCTGCCAAAAATCGTCTGCTCCATCCCACCAGGCTGAGCTCCATCGGAGAGGAAGAGCTCCATTTACTGAGCTGTAAGCCAGTCACATCTGCCTCTGGACATGCATCTAAAGCAACAGGCGTGCTACTCTGACTAATAATGAAAAGCAGGAGCAAGCAATTTCGTTGAAAAGAGGAGACTGAATCCTAGCCACATTCTCTACCAGGATCCAGGAAAGCATAAAAATGGGGGACTGCTCGCACTTAAAAACAACAATAACCTTTCAAGAAGCAAAGAAACCCACCTTCCCAGGGGTGGGGGAAACACACGCGACACCACTGCAGGAGCCCAGGACTCTGCAGAGCTGCCTCCTTTGTTTTCCATGCTATTTTAGGATGGCTTTCTATTGTTGGAGAGGGAATAAGTTTGAAACCCACCTGCAGAATATACATTCTCTTTTGACAAATAGGGAAGTTGAGGCCCAGAGAAATGGTCATTTGAGTCTAACTGGCAACAAAATGTTGGCTCCATCCCTTCTAAGATAAATCTCACCTAAGCCCTGTCTCTGGGTTCCCCAGATCAGGATGGCAGCCCCTCTTAGATGGGGCATGAACATGGAGTTTAAAAGAGGGGATACACGTGTACGCAAGGCTGATTCACTCTGCTGTGTGGACGTGGCAGAAACTAACAACACTGTAAAGCAACTATATGCTAAGAAAAACTAATTTTAAAAAATTTAGAAGTAAATTTCAAAATAAATAAAAACAATACAATATGGGTATGAGAAACCCCATTGATTCCATCAGAAGCCCACTGTCTACCCCACCCCGCCCCCACTGCTACGATACTGCTTTGGGGCATCTGCTTCCTGCTATCTGCTCCATCACTGCTTTTTAAAACCAATTTAAAAAAAAAATTTTTGTATTGGAGTATAGCTGATTAACAATGTTGGTGATGGCTTCAGGCAGACAGCAAAGGGCCTCAGCCATACATACAGATGTATCCATTCTCCCCCAAACTCCCCTTCCACCCAGGCTGCTTTGCTTTTTAAATGGTTAAACACATTGCCATAATTTCTTCACGAGGATCATTTCTAAATGATTGGTGATGCTTGCTCTTAGAGTGCAAAGTGCTTTATTCCATCCCTTCTCATCCTACCCATCCATGTTTGGGGGTCTCTGGGCTCTACCAGTAGGTAGACTACATTGGGTTGAAGAGGCGGCAACTGAGGGGGTCTGGGCACAATGACAGCTGCCACGGTCAGCTGGGATGGCGTGGACTGTTCACCAGGACATCTTATCTCACTCACTAGGTCAGAACAAACCAGAAGTCAAATGTCAAAGCTTTTAGACAGACCGACTGGGGCTCAGAGAAGCTAAATCTCTCCACAGCTAATGTTATCAGCTCTCTTTTATTTCTCCCACATCTCATGCCCTGCTCTAGACAGAAGCCCACAGAACTGCAGATGAACACAAGAGTGTCAGAGATCAAGAAGTCTCCCCACGAGCAGGGGTTTGGGTCAGAGTTTCTCACCCTCGGCACAACTGGCCTTTGGGGCTGAGCAGTTCTTTGTTAGGGGCAAGGGGAGGAGGGTTGCCCTTGTACATCACAGAAGTTTAGGAACATCTCTGGCCTCCCCCTACTGGATGCTGGGGCTCCCTTCCCAAGTGTGACAATTAAAAGGCCCCCAACATTGCTGAAAGCCTCCTGGGAGATGAAATCACTCTCAGTTGAGAACCACTGGTCTAGGCAGAGTCTGTAATATTTCAGAGGCAAACTAGACACCAGAGAGAGGACACAGGCAATGCTCTGGAGCATCCTGTCCAAATCTGGAGCCTGAGGTTTAACTGAGTCTGCCTGAGCCTGAAACTTAGGGCCTCAGAAACAATATTCCACGTATATTTGCCACAGAATAGAACATAACAGAAAATCAGCATAACGAGGGTTAGGAAAAGTCTTAATTACAACAGGACTAAGACAGACCTTGGGCTCTGAGACGCTCAGTAGGCTGAGTGAACAGGCTTCAGCATCCTCATCTGAAACATGGGAACAGGTGAGGATTCAACAGAATCTCACATGAGGGGATTCTGGCATGGCACCCCTATACAACGGGGTATCTGGCATGCAATCAACAGTCTACAAATGTTACCTTACTGCAGACTTGCAGCTCATTCCATACCCTGGATAAGCCTTCCATTGGAACACAGGAGGGTAACGTTCCAAGTGAACGAGGGTTTAACGCAGTTGATGTTTGATTTGATTTCCAAATGCGTTAAAAGCGTTAATGCGACCCAGGAGTATGCAGCTGATGAAGTCATCAAAATAATTCAAGGAAACTAATACTTGTCAGGTTTTATTTATCCACACTGATGCTTTTTAAAACCAAGCTTGTCTTTGTGCCCATACAGAATACAATATACACAGATATCTCCCAGCTTGCCTCCCCAACACGCACATATGTGCAAGTTAAGTTTCCCTCTTTCCTCCCATCTGTCATTTTTTTTATCTTCCTCTGGAAAGCTAACAGTGACATCATCTAAAAGTGAGGAAGTCAGGAGCTAAGACTGGGCAGCTGGCAAATGGGGAGGATGAAGACTGATGAAGATAAATAAATACATGGACAGTTAGTTCACAAAGAATGAACATACCCAAGAAAGTGAAAGTGTTAGTCACTCAGTCAGGTCCAGCTCTTTACGACCCCATGAACTGTAGCCTGCCAGGTTCCCCTGTCCGTGGGATTCTCCAGGCTAGAATACTGGAGTGAGTAGCCATTCCCTTCTCTAGGGGATCTTCCTGGTCCAGGGATCAAACCTGTGTCACCTGCATTGGCAGGCAGACTATTTATCACTGAGCCACCAGAGAAGCCTGAACATATCCATGACCCTTCCCCAAATCCAGAGAAGCTGCGCTAGTATTCCATTTTATAACTCAGGAGTCATGGGATGAGGCTCTGAATTCACACAGCAAATGCATGCCAGAACCCAGATCTGAACCCGAGACCTACATGATTTACAATCTATGAGTGCTTGCCGAGAGCAGCATGTTGTTAAAAAACACGAGGCAGCCCATTAACTGAAGTTACGATTAAGAAAGAAAAATAAGAGCATCAGGATGTTTTTTTAGAAGGAAGACTGCAGAGAAGATGAAGATGCTGAGATTTCTTGAAATAGCATCTTCCAGGAAAGCCAATGTCAGACATGGGGTGGAGGGAGGAAGCAGGTAAGTGTGAAGTGGTAAGGTGTTGCCCTTGTAGACACAGTGTAAAGCAGGTATACACCAGGAGGCAGGACTCAGGAGGAGCACAGAGGGCTCACTCATCTCAAAGCAAGCCTTCCCTTGACAGCCACTAAGGAAGGCCCAGAAGCTCCTAAAATGACCATCATCAGGGCCACAGCGACTGGGTAAGTAGCATGATGCTGGCAGGTCAACAGAGACCTGCGCAGGACAAAGGGAAGTCATAGGAGGGACACAGGGAATTACAAAGCTTTACAGCTTCCATAACTAGGAAGAAAAAGAATAAGGGCAAAAAGCAATTAAAGTAAAAGATGATATGTATGCATATATGTGCTAAGGTGCTTTATGACCCCAAGGACTAGAGCCCGCCAGGCTCCTCTGCCCATGGAATTTTCCAGGCAAGAATACTGGAGTGGGTTGGCATTTCCTCCTCCCGAGAATCTTCCCAATCCAGGGATCAAACCCACATCTCTTATGTCCCCTGCATTGGCAGGAGGGTTCTGACCAGTAGCGCCGCCTGGGGATATGTACAGCTGATTCACTGTGTTGTATAGTAGGAAATAATACAAAATTGTAAAGCAATTATATTCCAGTAATAAAATGAACTAAAGAAGCACTTGTAAAGGACATAGAACTTGCTCAGAGGTAGGAGGAAAGCCTATAGTTTGAAGAATACTGAGAACCTTGGGACAGGAACACTAAGGAATCTTCCGTGCCACTGCCCCATGAAGAAAGCGTCTGAGAACTCCCTGTCAGATACAGCAAATGTCGGACCATCTTCTACTAGGTGCCAGGGATCCAAGGAAGCAAGACCTACAGAGCTTCTCCCTTCAAGACCACGTGTAACACACAGATATGAATGACTGCTGTGCACAATGGTAAGAGCTGGGTAGAAAACCACAGCCTAGGGTACTGGTACAGAGTCACAAGAGGGAGTGTGGTCAGGGGAGTCTCTCTGGGGGAGATGATAGATGAGCAGACACCACGGCAAACAACAAATGAGCTCCAGGTAACCATCAGGAAGGAAAGCATTTCATTCCAAGAGAGGGACACAAGTGCAGAGGCCCTGAGGTCAGACTTGCTTTCCTGGAGTTCAAGGAAGAGGAAGTTGACAGGTGTGGCCGGAGAATAGGATGAAAGGAAAAATAGGGGGCTGGGAGGCTAGGAACCAGAGACAGAGAAGGGGTCAGAACTAGACTGTGATAAGAAGCTTGGATTTTATTCTGAGGGTAAGAGACGAGCTAGTGCAGGGTTTTAGGAAATGATGTGCCAAGATTTAACTTGTTTTCAAGCTGTCACTGAGGCTGCACAGAGAGCAGACCTCAGCGGTGCAGAAGTGGAACAGGGAGGAGGTTGGAAGACTCATCCAGTTGCAAAGAAAGGACTTGGTCTCAAGAGGTGATAACAAACTGTGACCCAGGAGCCAAACTCTGCACTGTTCCTGATTTTTTTAATAAAGTTTTATCGTCACACAGCCTCACTCATTCATGCCATCTTTTCTAGGGCTGCTTTTGCTACAACAGCAGAGTCGAGTAGTTAAAACAGAGCCTGGGTGGCCCATAAAGATGAAAACGTTGACAACCATGCCCTGTGTAGGGAAGGTTTGCCACCTCCTGGTCTAGGGTGTGGACAGGGGAGATGGTAGGGGTGGTGGGCCTCCAGGCAGGCTTAAGCAGTGGAGTTTACAGGGCAGAGGCCAGATGCCAGCCCTGGTTCTCTGACCACTGCACCATACAGCTCCCAGCTCCCCTCTGCCTCTGAAGACTGGCAGAGAACAGATATGGATGCTCGGAGTCTGATTAGGAAGGCAACTTCGCTCCAGTGCTGTCCAAGCTGAATGCTCAGAGTGGCTGCTGTCTTCGTTTCTTCTCTGGGTGTGCAGTGGTCCTCCTGGGCTGCTCTCACTGATGGGACAGGAGCCATCAGCCTTGGTCACCTGGGAAGGCTAAAGATCCTTTCCCGAATTGCATTAGCTGTTCTATCCTCTGTATATATTTCCTCAGCTCACACCTGATTACAGGGTCTATCATATTGGATTTTCTAAGAAATGTGGTATAGAAGAAAGAACAGGATCTATTTGGCACAGGCAGGCATGGGCTGGAATCCCAACTCTGCCACATATAAGCTGTGTGACCTTGGGATGATTGCCTAACCTCTCTGATCCTCCACACCCTCATCTGTAAAAGGGGGGATGCTACAGCATGTGTATCGTATGGCTACTTATAGGCTTATGAGATAGTATAGTAGGCGCCTGACACAACTAGAAAGCCATCCATTGTAAGACTGCATGATTCTTCCTACTAGACTGTGATCCTATCACACTACTTGACCCTCAGCCCCCATAAACTCTTAACAATAAGGACAAGTCAACTATTCTAGTCAAGTAATCTTTAAACCACAGGCTGTAAACTCAAAGGCCTACAGGAGAAAGCCTAGTGAGGTGAGCAAAGTGGGCCAAGTCAGAGCAGGGGCGAACTGTGGAGCATCCCAGAACAGGGCAGCCATACCAGCCCACTGCTGCCATCCTAAAATGCAGGCTCAGCGTGGCCAAACAGACGCAACTTCAAGAAGAATTTAAGGATTGGAACAAAATGTTAAAAGAAAAAAAAGTCAATGCAACCTAAGTAAAGCATCTCTGCAACCAACCTGGACCAGTGGGCTGCGCTTGATGACCCCAATCCCATTCCTCAGTGTCGTTCCGGAGGAAACAGACCTTAAGATGATCAAGTTTAAATTACCATAGTACAAGAAGCAGAACAAGGAAAAGTAGCCAGTGTATTTATATTTGATCAATATCTCCTTGAATACAGTAAAATATGATTATCGATAATTACAGATCTAACTATTGTTGTTCAGTTGCCAAGTCATGTCCGACTCTTTGCGATCCCACGGACTGCAGCACATCAGGTTTCCCTGTCCTTCACTGTCTCCCGGAGTTTGCTCAAATTCATGTCCATAGAGTCCATGATGCTATTTAACCATCTCATCCTCTACCACCCTCTTCTCCTTTTGCCTTCATTCTTTCCCAGCATCAGGGTACAAAGAAGGAGGGAATGGCAAACCACTCCCGTATTCTTGCTGCGAGAACCCAGGAACATGAACAGTATGAAAAAGCGGAGATATGACTGGGTGGGTGTCTATTGTGTACTAAGAGCTATACATATACTTTCTCCCTCTAATAAGGATCCAACTAGTTATATCTGTCTCCATTGAACAGATGAGGAACCTGAGGATCGAAGCAAACACGTAATTCCCCTGAAGACGCAGAGAGCTGGGGCCAGGTCTGAGACGGAAACCAGCATGTTGACATCCATACACAAAATCTATACTCTTGACCCTGCCCAGCTGCCTTGATAAAAGTCACAAGGGACTTAAATCCGAACATCTGACTCTCAGCACCAGCAATGGATTTCTCCGAGGAACTAATCTGTATATTGATAAGAAGTTCAGAAACCATGGTAGGTTGTTAAACGGGGTTAGAAGACAATACCACCAACAACAAAATTTTTATGAGTTAGAAGTTGTCATCAAGACCACATCTGCATATTTGAAGAAACTTAAGCCCTTGGAATAAGCTAAAATAGGCTGAAATCAAAGGCTTTAGGAAACCCAGAAACAGACAGCAAATTAGTGCATTTATGAGCAGTGGTCTGGAACAGGTAGGTTGAGGGGCCAGATTGTCAATTGAGTGAAACCTCAATTACAGAGTAATCTAACGTACAGGTACATTATCACAACTCAATAAACAGCTCTTCGGAATGAAGTAATTCCAATTTGCTTGCATTTTGATCTGTGTGTTGCCCTGAAAATTTTGCATTACCTACACTCAAATGAGGTGGTGTTTTCTGAAGCACCAATGCTCACAGTCCCAGGACAGTACACGAGCCACAAGCCAGCCATAAACACCCCTGCCTAGGGAGAGACAGAGACAGAAATGGAGAAAGAGGTCTCCGCCCTCCACAGCTTGCCCCAGCACAAGCCCCTGCCACAGACAGCATCAAAGGGACCTCCGGTTCCTGGCACCCTTGGGAGATGAGGGGTCCTATGACCTCCCAACCCCTGCATGGCCTGAGTTCCAAATGAGTGATGCCAGGCAGAGGGGGCCCATGAGATCAGGAGGCCGAGCACAAGCAGGACCAGAAACTTTTCTTTTGTTCCAGATCCCTGGCTCACTGGTGGTGGACAGAGGAGGAATCTGGGGTGACTAATGTAGTGGGAACTCCAGGATCCAAATGTTCCCAAGCCTACATGTTGGGTCCCATTAAAAAAAAAATTATGTAAAAAATGCTGTCTGTGCTGTGCAGCAGGTGGGATCTTATTCCCCTGACCAGGGACTGCATCTGTGCCCCTGCGGGGGAAGCACAGAGCCCTAACCACTGGACCACCAGGGAAATCCCATGACCCCCACTTTAATATTCCCTCCTGTATGTTCTGCACATGAGGGAAGCTCCAGTCCCCACTCTGCATAGGAAGCCTCAAAGGGTCTCTCCAGGGCCACAGATACGGGAACAAGATCATGACCTGGGTCAAGTGTCCTGCCCCATCTACCTCAGTTCAGTTCAGTCCAGTCACTCAGTGGTGTCCTACTCTTCGTGACCCCATGGACTGTAGCACTCGAGGCCTCCCTGTCAATCACCAACTCCTGGAGCTTGCTCAAACTCATGTCTATCCAGTCGGTGATGCCATCCAACCATCTCATCCTCTGTCATCCCCTTCTCCTTCTGCTTTCAATCTTTCCCAGCATCAGGGTCTTTCCCAATGAGTCAGTTCTTCCCATCGGGTGGCCAAAGTATTGGAGCTTCAGCATCAGTCCTTCCAATGAATATTCAGGGCCGATTTCCTTTAGGATGGACTGGTTGGATCTCCTTGCAGTCCCTTGGACTCTCAATCCCTTAGACTCTCAAGAGTCTTCTCCAGCACCACAGTTTAAATCATCAATTATTTGGTGCTCAGCCTTCTTGACGGTCCAACTCTCACATCCATACGTGACTACTGGAAGAACCAAAGCTTTGACTATACAGCTCTGTCAGCAAAGTGATGTCTCTGCTTTTTAATACACTGTCTAGGTTTGTCATAGCTTTTCTTCCAAGGAGCAATTTAATTTCATGGCTGCAGTCACCATCCACAGTGATTATGGGGCTCACCATCCACAGTGAGCCTAAGAAAATAAAATCAGGGATCGAACCCAGGTTCCCTGCATTGGGAGTATACAGTCTTAGCCACTGGACCATAAGGGAAGTCCTGTGTGTGTGTGTGTGGGGGGGGGGGAAGGGTTAAATCCATTTCTCCAGGAATCTGGCAGTTGGTATCCCACTCCAGAAAGGAAGGGAACAGTGGAAATGTGATGCATGAGTTAAGAACTCAAGTTAGCAACAGATCAAGGGACCCCTGCTATGAGCCCAGCCTGCTGTCTGGATGTTTTTGACACTGTTCAGGACACGATGCTACCAGATGCTGACAAGGCCACAGCCTCAGGCCTCCCAGGTGAGACCTGAATAGCATGATCCAGCCCCTGGGCCAACCCTCGCTCTGCCCCTAAGGACCTGTCTCTGTGTCTCAACCTGGCTGTGGATGCTCCTACAGCTGTAAAATGAATTAAAATAAAACCAAGGTGCAGAGCCACAGTCAGGACTAAATAAGATCATGAATGTGAAGAGACTTCTACATTCAAGGGGTCTAGTTTCTAGCTGACCCCCATGTGAAAGTAAAAGAGAAGAAGTGCAACAGGGAAGAAAAACAGGCACTAAGAAAATGTGATATTCCATAAAGGATTTCAATAAGGTGCAACCAAACAGGATCCATCACCAGGAGAGCAAACCCACCTTCACCCACCATGGAGGAGACTTCTGAAGGAGGGCACCCAGTGCACCCCTTAAAATGAAGCAGTGGGGACTGTAGGGGAAGGGCAGAGCAGATCCATAGCTCCTGGAGTGTATCAGGGTACTACCCCTCCAGGCTGAACTCAAGCCCAAGGAGCACACCCAGCAAAGGACAAACCCCAGCCCCAGGGCACCCAGGCCACCCCTCCAAACAAAGGCCATGATGCTTCACCATAGAAACCACATCCTTTGTCCAAGAGGCCCCTGGATTTGGCCCCACACCTCCTTCTTCACACCTGGGGACATAAGGAAAGATGAAATGGAGTGTTTTCTGACTCCATGTATCTGCATGTGAACAGTTCAGAGCCCGACACTAGCCCCAGTAGTCCTTCATCCAATCCACTCATTACCAACGCTGTGCCAGGAACAGCAAGGTGCTAGTGAGACCGGGACAACAGGAGAAAACACAGTCCATTCTCAGGATGGGGAGGGAGGCTTCCATTGCTGTGTGGGGTATCACCATACAACAGGTATAGTGGGCGTCCAGAAAGCACAGTGCAGGAGTGACGTATTCACCGACTATAGGAAAGACCTGCAAAGGCCACTTTGTCACACAGATCAACCTGACGGTCCAAAAGTCAAGAAACGAGCCTAACAGGATCAAAATGATAGCTTCTTTGATATATATTGGCACTCAGTGTAAACTATTTTAAAGATGATTGTTTTTCCTGTTAGTTGTTTTGTTCATAACCACTCAATTTGTTAATCTTCAACTTAAGTGTTCATAGAATTCCAACGAAGAAATGAATTCCTGCTGAGGCCAGTAACTCATTCACTGATCCACCACTCAACAAATATTTTAAGGTCGAGTCGTATGAAACGACTAATCGTGCACGGCAAAGCCATGGAACACTGGTGATCTCAGATGGCTTGGCACGCTCAGCACACATGCCAGGCACTCTGCTAAGCTCAGGGGGCTGACTGTGAACCACGAAACATATGGAAGATGGCCCAAACTCCGCTGAGCTTATATCCTAAGGGGGGACACAAAACTGCCAAGTAAATGAAGAAAAATACAGAATTTGGCAATGTGAAGAGTGATAGAATGTGACCGTGAGAATGGCAGGGAGCTAGGAGAGGGTAATTCTCTCAAAGAAGATGGCATGTTGACAGTCAAGCTGAGATCTGATGAACGACAAATCCGCAGCCATGTGAATATCCATCTGGAGTCAGGATAGCACAGGAGAGAGAATCTCAGACGGCAGACTCACCCAGAAAGGTAATCACTACACAGGCAGGCAAAGAGAGGTGAAGGTTCCACACCAACCCATCCTTTGACCAAGGGAACCAACTCAGGAGCCTTCTCGGGGGTTGAACAACGCTTCTATCTTCAAACACACTGGGTATCATTCTGCAGCTAGCATTAAGATGAACAGCTTTACTATTTCATTCACTAAATTACGTTATATTAAAATTTTAACCGGTGAACATAACACTGGAAAATGAGAACATCCATACGCTGCTATTTTCCAGTGTAAGCTGTCAACCTATTTTTTTTTCAAAAGCAATATTGCAACACAAAGAAAAATCCATAAAGATGCTTATATTCTCTGGCCTAACAACTCTACCCCTAGGGAATTTATCCAAGGAAATAATCTGGTTTAGTAGAATAAAAATATTCTCTTTGGAAGAACTCAATTGAAGTGTTAATTGTTGCACATACAAAGGAAAGATAAAAACAAAAGCACCTGGAATTATCTAAATGATGACAGAGATTTTTAAAAATAGGATGAGTATGATGAACTTGATGAAATAGCACACAACCATTAAGCACTGTAACAAAGATTATAGTCTTTTAAAAATGAATGGAATATCCAACTCCTTGAAAGAGTAGAAAAGGGACAATGTACATATTTTCATGGAAAAATACATCAAAGATACCTCAAGGTGAACAAGAAAACTGGGAAAAAAATTGATTCAAAGTCAGTGGGGTGGGGGTTATTTATTTCAAAATCCCTTCTAAAATATTGTCACTATATCGAGTTTTCAATAAAATATCCCTTAGAAACTATTGTCTTCTCAATTACTGTAACAGAATGCCACCCAAGCACAAGGACATTGGCTCACTCTAAATTTAAATGCAAAAAAAAAAGCCAAATTTGGAGATGTCTTCCATGTCATCTATCCCATAAGGTTTCATGTACAGATCTTACATCTAAAGACTCAACTTTGAATGACAGTGAAATATTGCATGATTTTACAGTAACTTTATTTTTTTCTTTGAAGTGGGTTGATGAGGAGAATTTAAAGCTGTTTCATTCTATGGAGTGAGTGAAGGAACCACAGATAAGAAAACAGCAGTCTTAGCTCTTCCCACCATGCAAGCTTGGGGCCAAAGGATCCCTATGAGACCAACCACCTGGGTGGTGGCACTCACCTTTCACGATCAGTTCGGCATAGTTGGACACACCGGAGCCACCATCAGAGCGGATCACACAGCGATACTTGCTCACACTCCGCTGGGTCGTGTCTGCCACACTGACTGTTGCTGAGAAACGCCTGTGGTTGACCACACGGGTGACCATGAGGGCCGTGTCCCTTCCATTCCATTGCTGCAGGACAGAGGAAAGGAGGGAGAAATCATAGTATCACACACTCCCAGCATGGAAGCTCCATCCACCCCTGCACCCCTGGGGCCCATGACTTTCCATAATGAGTCTCCATTGCTGATATCCGTAGGTGACATGATTCAAGAATAAACTTTGCTAGGGAACTGATGCAAGAGGGTAGCTGCCTGCCCATAGGAAGAGACGGCACAGTCCCTTCTAAACAAACTGGCTCCTTGCTCATCTGCATATGGGGTGGGCACTTAGCCCTTTAAACTTCCTCCCATTTTTGTTCATCTCTTAAGCAAAACCCACAGGATATCCCCAAGAGCAGATTTAGGTAAGTCAGTGAAAACATAGTCCACAAAGTGGTAATAAACAGCTAGCATGCTGGTACCCCAACCACAGGTCCTGAGTGCCCCCTACATGGACCAATCTGGCCCCCAGGTACAGCGTGGATGGGGGCTTTTCAACACCTCTCCTCCTTGGTATATGCTTCTTCCACTGCCTGAAGCCTCTGTCTGCCTGGAGATACTCTCAATGCCTTTAAGCCCAGGTGCAGCTCATTAGCATCTCCAGTAAGTGCCCTTGACTGTCACATCACCTTCTTGAAAGCTCCTCACTCTCTTATGTATGGTACAAACTTGACATGCAATTTTTCCAACAAGTGTTTCCCTCAATAGACTATGAGCTGCCCGAGGGTAGGACTTTGCTCTTTTCATCTCCACCACCATGCCCTGATGCCTCTTGACTTGATAAACATTTCTAGAATCAACATTTTTAATACAACATTTTTGTCTTTACCATCCTGAATCTTAGATGTGATATTCTGGGTTTGAAAAAGTCCCAGTTTCACAGTAGCAAGTTACAATAACTGATAGGAAAACAAGTGCAAGTGAATACCATTTGTGCAAATTCAGGCAGGCAAGTTTATTTTTCTGGCCTTCAGCTCCGCATTTAAACCATGGATCTGATACTGGGGCTTGCTTTATGGAGTTATCTTGACAAATAAATGAGAAGGCATGGAAAACATTTAACCAGAAGCATATTCTGGTGTCAGTGGAGCTCTCTAAATCAAGGGTCCCCAACCTCTGGGATCTAACGCCTGATGATCTGAAGTGAAACTGATCTAATCATAATAGAAATAAAGTGCACAATAAATGTAATGTGCTTGAATCATCCTGAAATCATACCCCCAGCCCCAAGGTCTGTGGGAAAAATTGCTTTTCACAAAACCAGTCCTTGGTGCCTAAAAGCTGGGGGATCGCTGCTCTAAATTAACCATGAAATTAGAGGTGAAGTGGGGTAAAGTGGGTAACAGCCCTTTAAAGATGGCTATGTTCTAATCCTTAGAGCCTGCAGATACATCACTTCACATAGTAAAAGGAACTCTGAAGATGTGATTACGGATGTTGAGATAGAGAGAGATTCTGAATCAAACAAAAGGACTTACGTGCAGAAGAGGAAGGCTGGATGGTCAAAGTCAGAGAAAGAGACATGGTGACAGAGGCAGAGGTCAGAGTGATGTGACCTCCTTAAGATGAAGGAAGGAACCATGAGCCAAGGAATGCAGGGCGCGGTGGGCCCCAGAAGCTGGGAAGGGTAAGGGGAGAGATTCTCCCCTGGAACCTCCAGAAGGAGCACAGCCCACTGACACCTTGATTTTAGCCCACAAGACCCATTTCTGACTTCTGATCTCCACAACTGTAAAGTAATACGCTTCCATTGTTTCAATCCACTCAGTTTGCAGAACTTGTTACATCAGTAATAAGGAATTAACACAAACAGCAAAGGACTAATTTAAGTGCAAAAATATTAATTTTTTCAAGTTTAAATCTTATGTTGATGTCTCCTCCAGGATTATTTCACTTTTCTTCTTAACGATGTCAGATTCCAGCGAGGATTAAGTGCATCCCTTGAACCATCTATATTTTTTCTGTTTAGCTTCTGAAACCACCAGGCTTTCTCCCGTGGAAGAATAAGAAACTGTGGGTTGTCTTATAAAATCTCTGGAAAAACAGGCCTTTTGATAATCACATTTGTCATATTGGGAGCAGGCAACAGCCAGACAGAGACAAGCTGAGGGCCCAGAGCCATGAAAGGCAACAGCGCTGTGATGGACCGGGGCAAGGAGCCATGGAGGTGAGGTTCAGAGAGATGAGGCTACACGCAAGGACAAGCAGAGGCTCAAGGTCAAGGCGACTGAGCAGTCACCCAGGAGGAGCCCGGAGGCAGAGATCGCAAGGGATTCCAGAAGACCAGGGATGGTGAGAGGCTCAGAGGCCAGAATGCTCGGGCAACACAGAGAAGGGATTTAAAGCAGAGAGGATGAGTAAGAAGCACGAGTACCAGCCACTGTCAGCCCCAGACAGAGGCAGAGAAGAAAAGAGGGAGAAAACAAAGGGAAATTTTATTGTGCAGGAAACGACTCAGAAACCTCAGCCCCCAGACAATGGGTAGGTTTGAGTGGACGCAGGCGGGATGCCAAAAGCCTGAAGTGGACCACAGCCTGGAGACAAGGGGAGAGAGTAAAACCTTCCAGCCATGACATTAAATGCCACGTAAGTGCACAGGGATTCAGATGCCAGGATGCTCAGAAGGAGCAGGACAGTGAGAGGAAGTCAAAGTCCTGGGAAAAGCCAGAGAGGTGCAGGACACAGATGGTGCCTGCTGAAGCCTGTGGAAAATTCTACCAAGCCCTTAGGCACATGTTACCACTTCGTCTTGTTGGAACTCTTCTTTTGCCGCTTGTAATATTTTTCATCCACAAGTCCACCCTTCCTCCGAAAGTTCCAGGCACGCCTCTTCTTGTGGCAAGTGTTTGAGAGCTATATCTGCTATAAAATGAATCATCTTCTAGTCGATGAGTCAGCTGAATCAATTTCCCAGTGGGCACTCAAAACAGTGTCTTAGGTTGGGTTCCCCAGACAGAAGTGTGGTCTGGGGGCACTGGCTCGTAAAGCATACTTTGCCCCATTCTACCCAGCACCTTCCTATCTCTGCCTCTTCCGCCAGTACTCTATACAAGCTTACATGCTTAGTCACTTCAGTCATGTCTGACCCTCTATGACACCATGGACTGTAGCCTGCCAGGCTCCTCTGTCTGTGGGATTCTTCAGGCAAGAATACTGGAGTGGGTTGCCATGCCCTCCTCCCATAGGATCTCTGGAAAGCTCAGAGAGCCACTGCCTTGAGATTTGCTGGCTGTCTGCTCCTGAATCTATGTTTAATTTTTTTTTTTTTTTAAAGAGAGACTAGGAACTGATTCCCATAGAACACTGACAATGTGGGAAGCTCAAGCACCCCTGCAGTAACACACTGCTTCCTCTGAAAAGTCAATATATCCCCTGTGAATAAAGTTCCATAACAGAGTCTGATATTTTGTTCAAAGCATGGGATCTGTCTGAGTGTTTATTAAGTAGAAGTCACATTAACAAACATAGCTGAATGCTCAGTCTGTGTTAGGCATTGTGTTAAGTGGCCTATGTTTAACCCACCTAAAGTTCCTAGGAAAAGTCCTTTTCAAATGGTGGGGCACGTACTAGCGGCAGCAATGTGACCTGGGAATCTAGGAGAAATGTTCATTTTAATGAGAATTCGAGGGCTGCTATACATTTGGGGAGGCTGTTTATTGGGGTTGGTAGTCTGAGTTGTCTTTTCCCTTTCCCTTCCTTATTCTATTATTAATCACACTGGAAATGTACTCATTATTTAACAAAACAGAAAATAAGAGTGTGTGCAGTGTGGAAAGTATAATTTCTGCCCAGAAGAATTTATAGGCCTGTGCTAAGATTCCAACAAAACAGCAAAAAGGGCAAAACATAAACATAAAGTCAAGTATTAAAATAGCATCCTTCAAGGAAGAAAACATGGGCAGCAGAGAATGAGCAATGCTCTTAGAATTATCTAGAGTGGTGGTTCTCCAAGGATGGTCTCTAGACTCACTGCACTAGCAGCCCCTGGAACTTGCTAGAAATGCAAATTTTCTGTCCCCACACTGGACCTAATAAACCAGGAACACTATGGGGGTGGGGGAAGGACACTTTTGCTTTCACAAACCCCCTAGGGGATTCTGATGCATGATAAGGCATGAAATAAGTCCTAAGAATATTTCTATTCCTCAGATGAGGAAACTGAGGCAGAAAGAAGTCAAATGACATGATTTAGAATTGTTGTCATTGTTCAGTCACTATGTTGTGTCTGAATCTTTGCTACCCCATGGACTGCAGGACGCCAGGCCTCCCTGTCCATCACCACCTCCCAGAGTTTTCTCATACTCATGTGCATTGACTCAGTGGTGCCATCCAACCATCTCATCCTCTGTCGTCCCCTTCTCCCGCCTTCCATCTTTCCCAGTATCAGGGTCTTTTCAAATGAGTCAGTTCTTTGCATCAAGTGGCCAAAGTATTGGAGTTTCAGCTTCAGCATCAGTCCTTCCAATGAATATTCAGGACTGATTTCCTTGAGGATGGACTGGTTGGATCTCCTTGCTGTCCAATAAACTGGAGTCTCCTCCAACACCACAGTTCAAAAGCATCAATTCTTCGGTGCTCAGCTTCTTTATAGTTCAACTCTCACATCCATACATGACTACTGGAAAAACCACAGCTTTGACTAGATGGACCTTTGTTGGCAAAGTAATGTCTCTGCTTTTTAATATGCTGTCTAGGTTGACCATAGTTTTTCTTCCAAGGAGCAAGTGCCTTTTAATTTCATGGCTGCAGTCATTGTCCGCAGTGATTTTGGAGCCCAAGAAAATAAAATCTGTCACTGCTTCCATTTTACCCCATCTATTTGCCATGATGTGATGGGACCAGATGCCATGATCATAGTTTTTTGAGTGATTTAGAATAGTACTTCTCATATTAATGTGCATACAAACCACCTAGGGAATCTCTTAAAAATGCAGACTCTGATTCCTCGAGTCTGTGCTGAATTACTTGACATAATTCATTTTTTTAAAATTTATTTGGCTAAGCTGGGTCTTGGTTCCAGCACAAAGGATCTTTAGTCTGGGCAGGTGGGATCTAGTTTCCTCACCAGGAATCAAACCCTGGCCTGCTGCAATGGGAGTGTGGAGTCTTAACCACTGGACCACCCTTGATATGCTTCATTTCCAGCAAGTTGCCAAGTCTTGTCGATGATGCTGGTCCATGAACCATAGGACGACGAACAAAACCTTACAAGACCCTGTGAAATGATGCTGGAGTTAGGGTGTGGACCCAAGTGATCTGATTCTAGACACTGAGGCCTTAATCGCATCGGCCAGCTGCTGGCCAGTACACGACAGTGCAGTTACCCTGCGACACTGTGAGGAGGGTAGCGTGCAGTGTTGCAGAAACTCATTTGCTTGTTTAAAGAACATTAAATGTCATCCTGCAGGAAAATACTGCTCCACAGAATATAGTTTGGGGAACCGATGTGATAGATACCTAGCTTTCTAGAAACCTTGGGGGTCTCAAAGTCAGAAATATCTGTGTGGGGAGGGGCAAAACATCTTCCTGAATTCCTGGCTGGCAGACTTTCTGGACATCTTATTAAGGGACACCATAGCCAACGTGGTACCAGTCTTGGGTGTTTTTGTTATCCCAACTTTATCGGTCTAAAGCAGTGGCTCTCAAATGTTAGCATATGTAAGAATCACCTCTAAGGTGACTCAGTAGGTCAGAGGTGAGGCTAGATATTCTGCACTTAATTTTCAAAAATTTTATTTTTTGGCTGCGCTGGGTAATCTTTGTGGCACATAGGCTTTCTCTAGTTGTGGTAAGCAGGCTTCTCATTGCTGTGGCTTCTCTTAAAGAGCACAGGCTCTAAGCATGTGGACTCATTAGTTGTGGGCTTAGCTGCTCCGTGGCAAGTGGAATCTTCCTGGATCAGGGATCAAACCCATGTTCCCTGTACTGGCCGATGGATCCTTAACCAGTGGACCACTGGGGAAGTCCGAGATAATCTGCATTTATAACAAGTTCCAGAGTGACGCTGAGTCTGCTGGCCTTGTCCTACATCTCCAAGACTTGAAGGCTAATGTCATCTTAAGTCCCTCATTGTTAAGCAAGGGTCCAAATAACACCACGAAACATGTAAACATTCCTTAAATCCAGGCCATTTCCTGAGGTTGAGCGACTGGTCACTACACCAAGGATGTCGACCCAGGGGCCACGGGTGTGGCACCCTAATCCAGAGGCTGCTCTATTGGCAAAGCAGGAGTCGTAACCACAGGTGGACCAAATCCACCTGGAGAAGAGTTACCTGCTTCCTTTGCCCAAAGGCTCTGTCTGCCTGCTATATTCCTTGGGGCTGCACATGCCCAGAGAGGGAAACTTTTTCCAATCTATCCACCCAGGGGGCACGTGTGTTCTAAGCTGAACAAAGGTATTTTTGTAGCCTCACTGGTAGTCCTGCTTAATCCCATTTTTATATCCATGTCTCTCCCATTGTGGCAATAATTCCTTTTGAAATTGTTTTCCCTTTCGCCTCTTCCATCTGTTTCTCTCTCTCTTTTAAAACAATTCAGACTCCACCTTCCCTTAGTTTGTTTTGTGTTACGTGGAATAAGTCGGCTTGTTCTGAGAGCACAGACTCTGCAAGAGCAGGGGTTGCAAAGGCCTAAATCTGAACATTTCTGACCCTGTGGCATTTGTGCATCCTTTCACACCCAGGCGAAAACCCCTCTATCTTCAGGAACTATCTAGAAAGGAAGACAAGGAAAGCAACCTGATGCCAGGGAGACTCTGCTGTTTTCATATCACCTGATTAGCTATCAAGGTAGCTATAATGGCCTTGCCATTCTGCAGTTCCCCACCGTCTCTGCTCCTGTGTCAGGACATTATTCTCTTCACAAAGAGATAAGACACAGCCTGCAAAAACGGCTGTCATTATTACAGGGAGTGCATGCAGGCTTGCAATTGATTTATAATCGGCAGAAGTGGAAACATTACTGTCGTTAATAAAAGAAACTGTGTGTAACTGACATTGCGCCTGCTTTACAAGAGGCATTCAAACACACGGGGCCTGGAAGCCTCCTGTGTGCTGATTTGAGCTCCTAACACCGTGAGTGCGTGCAAACACCCATGCAAAATTAGGCCACCATTTCCAGTTGAAAATTACTCCAATTGCTGCAGAAATCTCCTGGCTAGAAAATATTTAGGTGAAATTCCCACAATTCATTCGTGATGAAAATTCTTTTCTAGTCACATTGCTTGCTTCAATAGCATGACATTTAGCAACTTGCTAAAATCTGGCCCATTGATTCTCTTAAGACCATATTTGTACCTCTTTGGCAATCTCTACAGAATAGCTTTTGATTAGTCTTTATTAAAAGTTAAAAGAAATTGAAGTGGACATAAATCATTTTTGATTAGCTATGCTCAAGACCTCCCAAGGGGCCACTGCACGCATGGCTGACTGCCCAGTTCAGGTTGCTTTCTGGGTTTGGAGTGCCTGCAGTGGCAGGAAGGTCCTGGCAGAAGCCCCACAGGGATCCGTCAGCCCCGAACAAAGAGGGTGAGCCAGTGGTGAAGGGTCTGTGCACGGGCCATCGCTCTGGGTGGCCTTTTGACTATTTTCAGTTCACTTTTCTGATCTCTGCTCACAGGCCACTTCTTTGGAGGGTGCTTCTCTGAGACTCATAGTACTCTCACCCCTCCCTACTCCCTACCTCTTCAGCAAACTCTTTCACTCCCTGGGAACCTCTTCGCATGTGTGATGAAATATTTAAGTCCGTGATTAGTTGCTTAACATCTGTCTCCACTGTTGAAAGGAAAGTTCTGTGAGGGCAAGAAGCAGGCCCACCGCTCTTCCTCCCAGTGCCCATGTGCCAGGGCCGGGGTGAGCTGGCTCAAATCCTGGTGTATATAAATAGGGAGTGGGCCGAGGGAAAATGCTGAAGACAAGATATCAGGAATTAAAGGAGCAGGGACTTCCCTGGTGGTCCAGTGGCTAAGACTCCATGCTGCCAATGCAGAGGGCCCAGGTTGGATCCCTGGTCCCACAGGGAGCCAGATCCCACATGCCACACCTAAAAAAAAGACCCCACAAGCTTCAGTGAAGATTGAAGAGTCCACAAGCCACAACTAAGCCCCAAGGAAGTCAAAATATATATAATATAAATAATATTTTATTTATAATATTTTATATTTTAATATTAAAATAATATATATTGTATATTATATATACATATGTGTGTGTGTGTGTGTGTGTGTACACACACACACACACACACACATATATATATTTAAAAGGTGCTTTAGTAAGTAAAGGAGCAAAGAACATGCACGAGAGGGGACATTTCCAGGTCAGAGTTGCCTACAGTCATCGGAGATGAGTTGCACAGGATGGAGGAAGGTAAGGACCACGCATCTGGTGCAGACGAACCTAAGAGAACCCAACCCCATGCAGATCCAAACCCCAGCTAGATGTCCATCTCCTAAGTCACCCTAAAGGAACTTTAATTAAAGTCTGGGGTCCCTGCAGGTGGAAAAGAGGAAAGAGCGAGCTTGTGGCTATGGTGCCATGACTCTGTAGACACACTAAAACTCATACAGGTGTAGACTTACTGAGCTTTATGCCTTGTAAATTAGATCTCAGAGGTAATAATAAAAGACTAGGGTTTCCTAAGTGTGGGGATCCCAAGCGATGGCACAGACCAGCTGTGTGTAAACCCCACCCAGATCCACCCCACATCATCTTCCCACCAGGACTTGGGGGTGGGGGACAAGGGCAAGTGTTGCAGACATGAAACTCATGCTGCCTACTAGGGGATGAGTAACCGAGTGCTTGGTCTCTGACCCAAGAGTCTCGTGTCTTTTGCCAGCATCCATGCAATGGGCAGGCTAACTCATGAGCTTGCAGTGACCTTCCATAGTTGCGGACAGATGATGGAACCAAGAGGCCAGGAAAATTTTCAAGGAGGAAGCAGTCAGCATCATCAAATGCTGAAAGAAAAGCCAAGTGTAGGGAATCATAAAAATAATGATGAAGGAGGAGCAGGGGAGGAGGCAGCCCTTCAGGGAGCAGGAGAAACAGGTTTACTGGAAGAATCTGCTGCAGAGGACTGACACGTCTGCTCATCTCGTCAGCTCCGGTGTGCTGCTGCCGTGCCGATGGCTTCACAGGGCAGGAGCCTCTTCTGCCAGATTAGGGTCTGCTCCCCGTAACAATGCCCGTGATTTGCCCAAACGCATACGTGCCCCTCCTGTGATCTGTGCAGAAGCTCTGGACGCATGGCCTCATTCCTGAGACTCTTCAGGTATCATTTGCCGTATGAACGCCAATGGAGGGAACCCTTTGCAGGGAGGCCTGCAAGTCCACTTGCTGTGGGGCTGATAGCACCTGCCCCGGAGCCCCTGAGATGTGTGGATCTCACAGGCCACAACCTTCTACAGAGACCAGGCAACACACAAAGCTACTTCCAAAGCTCTACCACCTTAATGAACAGTTATATAGCATGGTGGTGATGGGCAGAGAGGGAGGCTGAGGGTGACTTAACCCATATCCCCAGTGGGGACCGCGACTGCTGCTTCTGTTGGCACATGTGTACGTGTGTGTGTGGTCTCAGCTGCTCAGTTGTGTCCGACTCTTTGCAACCCCATGGACTATAACCCACCAGGCTCCTCCATCTATGGGACTGCTCAGGCAAAAATACTGGAGTGGGTTGCCATTCCCTTCTCCAGGGAAATCTTCCTGACCCAGGGATCGAACCTGCATCTCTTATACCTCCTGCATCTGCTGGCCTGGCCTCTAATTCTGTTATGTCCTGTGAAGGCTCCTACCATCCTTAGAATATTCTGTACTTAGTAAAAGGTGGTCATCTTTCCCCCTTTTAACAGCATTTATTTATTCTGTTAACATCAGTTACCTATATTTATTTTAGAATATTTTGATGAAACAGAGAAGATTAAAGGTGAAAGTAGGGACTTCCCTGGTGATCCAGTAACGAAGACCCCAAGCTCCCAATGCCAGGGGCCCAGGTACGATCCCTGGTCAGAGAACTAAATTTCACATGCTGAAACTAAGAGTTCCCACATGCCACAGCAAAGACTGAGGATCCTGTGTGCTGCAACCGAGACCAGGTGCAGCCAAATAAAGTTATTAAAAAAAATTCATCATCCATCATCACAATCAATTATTAAGTATTCTGATATATGTTTTATAGTGTTATACGTGTGCATTTACATAGGTATGTATATAACTATGTAAATATGTGCATACATGTGGTTGCTTTTGATACAGAATTAATCTGTTGGGCATACTGCTTTATAGCTTCCTATTTTCACTTAAATGTACATTGTGAGAATGGCATTAACTATGCTTCCATAGCCTGGTGTTTAACAGTCCCATTTGCTTGACCAGCCCCTTTTGTTGAAACATTTAGGTTGTTTTCTATTTTCCATCCTGTTGAACACACTTGCAGATAAATTTTTTTCTCTGTCTTTGGTTATTTTTTAGGTAAATTCCCCAAAGTGGAATTATTTGCTGGAAGAATATGTATATTTAAAGGTGTTAGATAGCTCCTGCCAAATTACTTTCCAAAAAAGATGTACCAGGTACATTTTCACGGTGCTACATTGATAATACTGTCACTATGATTCCACCTAGTTGCACTGTGAATATTGTCCTTTTTTTTTTCCTTTTTTTCAAAAGAGTTCCCCAAACTGTAGGCTGCTTCACTTACTAGACCTTCCACTCAGGATGCACACCGTTTATTTGCCTGAAAAAAAAAAAATGCTTAAGAAATCACAAGTCTGAATTCCTCAGGCCAACACATCACATAAGGAATCAACGAATTATGAATGAGGCTCTTGCACCAGAGACAGTGGCCCTACATGCTTCCCCTGAGGAAGAAATCATCCCAGAACAAGACAGGCTTGTTTACAACTTTCAGTTCAGTCACTCAGTTGCATCTGACTTTTCGACCCCATGGACTGCAGCACACCAGGCTTCCCTGTCCATCACCAACTCCCAGGCTTTGCTCAAGCTCCTGTCCATTGAGTCGGTGATGCCGTCCAAACATCTCATCCTCTGTCGTCCCCTTCTCCTCCCGCCTTCAATCTTTCCCAGCGTCAGGGTCTTTTCTAATGAGTTGGCTCATCACATCAAGTGGCCAAAGTACTGGAGCTTCAGTATCAGTCTTTCCAATGAATATTCAACACTGATTTCTTTTTAGGATTGACTTGGTTGATCTCCTTGCTGTCCAAGTGACTCTCAAGAGTCTTCTCCAACACCAGAGTTCAAAAACATAGACTTTTGGCACTCAGCTTTTTTGATGGTCCAACTCTCAATCCACACACAACTATTGGAAAAACTGTAGCTTTGACTAGAAGGACTTTTGTTGGCAAAGTAACATCTCTGCTTTTTAATATGCGGTCTAGGTGGGTCACAGCTTTTCTTCCAAGGAGCAAGTGTCTTTTAACTTCATGGTTTTAATTACCTTTTATCTGCTTTTTCCCAGATTTTATTTGTGCCTGTGCTGGGTCCTCATGCTGCACACGGACTACTCTCTAGTTGCAGCAAATGGGCTTCTCACTGTGGAGGCCTCTCTTGTTGCAGAGCACAGACTCTAGGCACGTGGGCTCAGTAGCTGTAGTACACAGACTTAGTTGTTCTGCGGCACATGGAATCTTCTTGGACCAAGGATCGAATCGGTGTCCCCTGCACTGGCAGGTGGATTCTTAACCACTAGACCACCAGGGAAGTCCATGTATACACATTTCTGGATAAGCTTATTTTTATGCAAAAAGTGAGTGAAGTTGCTCAGTCATGTCCGACTCTTTGAGACCCCATGGACTGTAGCCTACCAAGCTCCTCCTTCCATGGGATTCTCCAGGCAAGAGTACTGGAGTGGGTTGCCATTTCCTTCTCTAGGGAATCTTCCGGACCCAGGGATCAAACCCTGGTCTCCCACATTCCAGGCAGATGCTTTAACCTCTGAGCCACCAGGGAAGCCCATTTTTATGCAGAGGTGACAACATGAAAGCTGGCACCAGCAGCCAGGGTCTTCTAAGGAGTATACTGGCTTCCCTGGTGGCTCAGCAATCAAGAATCTGCCTGCTAATGCAGGAGACATCCCTGGGTCGGGAAGACTCCCTGAAGAAAGAAACGGCTACCCACTCCAGTATTCTTGTCTGGAGAATACCATGTACAGAGGAGCCCGGCAGGCTACAGTCCATGGGGTCGCAGAGTCGGACATGACTTTGTGACTAAACAACAAGAACATATTGGGTTTCCAGATGGGTCAAAACAGGGGTGTGGGTAGTCTTCCTTTTTAATGTACTAAATTATAATCTGAAAGCCCTTAGGGACAAGCAGGCTATAGATCTCTGTTCTATAGAAAAGGCCAGCATTCTCTACACAGGCCACAGGGATCTACCCCCAATTCTGATTCCACCAAGTGCTCCAGAACCTGTGCCAGGAAGAAGGGCCACAAGAGAAGACTTTACACATGGACATCACCAGATGGTCAACACCGAAATCAGACTGATTATATTCTTTGCAGCCAAAGATGGAGAAGCTTTATACAGTCAACAAAAACAAGACCAGGAGCTGACTGTGGCTCAGATCATGAACTCCTTATTGCCAAAATCAGACTTAAGTTGAAGAAAGCAGGAAAAACCACTAGACTATTCAGGTATGACCTAAATCAAATCCCTTATAATTATACAGTGGAAGTGAGAAATAGATTTAAGGGACTAGATCTGATAGATAGAGTGCCTGATGAACTATGTACTGAGGTTCAAGACATTGCACAGGAGACAGGGATCAAGACCATCCCCATGGAAAAGAAATGCAAAAAGCAAAATGGCTATCTGAGGAGGCCTTACAAATAGCTGTGAAAAGAAGAGAAGCAAAACCAAAAGAGAAAAGATACAAGCACATGAATACAGAGTTCCAAAGAATAGCAAGAAGAGATAAGAAAGCCTTCCTTAGTGATCAATGCAAAGAAATAGAGGAAAACAACAGAATGGAAAAGACTAGAGATCTCTTCAAGAAAATTAGAGCTATCAAGGGAACATTTCATGCAAAGATGGGCTCGATAAAGGACAGAAATGGTATGGACCTAACAGAAGCAAAAGATATTAAGAAGAGGTGGCAAGAATACACGGAAGAACTGTACAACAAAGATCTTCACGACCCAGATAATCATGATGATGTGATCACTAATCTAGAGCCAGAAATGCTGGACTGTGAAGTTAAGTGAGCCTTAGAATGCATCACTAAGAAAAAGCTAGTGGAGGTGATGGAATTCCAGTTGAGCTATTTCAAATCCTGAAAGATGATGTTGTGAAAGTGCTGCACTCAATATGCCAGCATTTTTGGAAAACTAAGCAGTGGCCGCAGGACTGGAAAAGGTCAGTTTTCATTCCAAACCCAAAGAAAGGCAATGCCAAAGAATGCTCAAACTACCACACAATTGCACTCATCTCACATGCTAGTAAAGTAATGCTCAAAATTCTCCAAGCCAGGCTTTAGCAATACGTGAACCGTGAACTTCCAAATGTTCAAGCTGGTTTTAGAAAAGGCAGAGGAACCAGAGATCAAATTGCCAACATCCGCTGGATCATGGAAAAAGCAAGAGAGTTCCAGAAAAACATCTATTTCTGCTTTATTGACTATGCCAAAGCCTTTGACTGTGTGGATCACAATAAACTGTGGAAAATTCTGAAAGAGATGAGAATACCACACCACCTGACCTGCCTCTTGAGAAATCTGTATTCAATCAGGAAGCAACAGTTAGAACTGGACACGGAACAACAGACTGGTTCCAAATAGGAAAAGGAGTACATCAAGGCTGTATATTGTCACCCTGCTTATTTAACTTACATGCAGAGTACATCGTGAGAAACGCTGGGCTGGAAGAAGCACAAGATGGAATCAAGATTGCCGGGATAAATATCAGTAACCTCAGATATGCAGATGACACCACCTTTATGGCAGAAAGTGAAGAGGAACTAAAAGCCTCTTGATGAAAGTGAAAGAGGAGAGTGAAAAAGTTGGCTTAAAGCTCAACATTCAGAAAATGAAGATCATGGCATCTGGTCCCATCACTTCATGGGAAATAGATGGGGAAACAGTGGAAACAGTGTCAGACTTTATGCTTTGGGGCTCCAAAATCACTGCACATGGTGACTGCAGCCATGAAATTAAAAGACGCTTACTCCTTGGAATAAAAGTTATGATCAACCTAGATAGCATATTCAAAAGCAGAAACATTACTTTGCCAACAAAGGTCCATCTAGTCAAGGCTATGGTTTTTCCAGTGGTCATGTATGGATGTGAAAGTTGGACTGTGAAGAAAGCTGAGCGCTGAAGAATTGACGTTTTTGAACTGTGGTGTTGGAGAAGACTCTTGAGAGTCCCTTGGACTGCAAGGAGATCCACCCAGTCCATTCTGAAGGAGATCAGCCCTGGGATTTCTTTGGGGGAATGATGCTGAGGCTGAAACTCCAGTAGTTTGGCCACCTCATGCCAAGAGTTGACTCACTGGAAAAGACTCTGATGCTGGGAGGGATTGGGGGCAGGAGGAGAAGGGGAAGACAGAGGATGAGATGGCTGGATGGCATCACGGACTCGATGGACGCGAGTCTGAGTGAACTCTGGAAGTTGGTGGTAGACAGGGAGGCCTGGCATGCGGCAATTCATGGGGTCGCAAAAAGTCGGACACAACTAAGCAACTGAACTGAACTGAACATACTTATTTGAGAATAAAGTCACTCCCTTATCTCCTAACTTAAAAACTGGCAGTTAAAAAAAGTCCATGTTCAGTGACTTAGTGATTGGTCAGCTTATCTTGGCAGCTACAGCAAGAAAAACATTGTTGAAAGACACACCAGCTGCAGGTGTCCTGTGGACTCTCGGCCACAAAGTGGCTGTCTCACTCACTTTGGAGATTCTCAGGCTGAACCTCCCTGGCCCTATGAATGGAACAAAACTTTGGCAAGTCTTCAGGCTGGTCCTCTAGATGCTGGAATACATCCAAAGCCGTATTTCATGAGAAATCTGCCACTGCCTTAGCCCGCCCGTCTCAGATCAGGGCTGTGACTGTCCCCTGGGGGGCAGGTGTCATGACAGGCATTTCATACATTATAGAAAGATGTTAACCTATTTCCAACTATACTACTGTTGCATGTAAGCTGGGACTTAACTGGCCAAGTGGGCGTTTTGCCAGACAACATAGCATAAGCCGTGTACCTCCCAATATTTCCTGAAATATAGATGAGAGACTCAACATTTCTGGTGGTTTCCTAGTTATGGAAGCTATTCACTCTCCAGATACATCCGAAGTAGCCCAGAATGCAGATGGAGCAGGGGCCTCCCCTATGTCACACTGCCAACCCCATTTCCCCCTCAATGACGACTCCTCAGATTGCCGTAAGAAATGTTATGCATTATTTATTTAATTTTGGCTGCCCTGGGTCTTCACGGCTCTGCGTGGGCTTTCTCTAGTTGCGGTGAGTGGGGAGCTACTTCCTGGTTGTGGCGCACGGGCTTCTCATCGCACTGGCTTCTCTTGTTCCCGAGCCCAGGCTCTGGGCACATGGGCTCCGGCAGTTGCGCCACGTGGGCTCCAGAGCGCGGGGGCTCAGCAGTTGTGGTGCATGGGCTTAGTTGCTCCACAGCATGTGGAATCTTCCCAGACCAGGGATCGAACTTGTGTCCTCTGGATTGACAGGCAGATTCTTAACCACTGGGCCACCAGAGAAGTCCGCCCAAGCTGCGTTTAACCCAGAGCATCATTATGGAAAACAAGCCTATGAATCACTTGTGTGCCTTTCTTAAGACTGCAGTGGAAAATGTGGTTCCCTACATCACACGCTGTTTTCTTTATGAGGACTCCTGGGAACAATTCCTGTCTGGCTTCCGTGTGAACAACAGTTAGAATTTCTGGAGCAACTGGCTTGTGTTTATCTCAGGGACAATGTGAAGAGTGAAGCTGCCAGGCTTTCCTCCTTCTGTCGGTGGACGTGGTCCTGTGGGCTCTGCCTGTGACTCACCAGAAGCAGCAGACGTACAGAAATGCAGGGTGTTTTTGCATCTGATCAGCTCCCAAGTGTTATTTTCCTCCTGTCTTGTGTGGCCTCACTTTTAATTTATGCTATCGTGTTATGCTTTATGTTCCATTGAAAGCCACCTGAAAAGTGTTCTGTGAAATAAGGTTTGTTTACAATGAAAAGTAGATAAAAAAGATGTAGAAGAGTTCTAAACCTTGTGTTTCTGTCTATTTTCTTCAAAACTTCGATTACATTCTGCTTGAACATCCTTCCACTGTTAGACTCAAGGTTTGGAGCACACAACACTCAGAACTGTAGCAATAAGATTCATAAAATAATTGGAAAGCCCAAATACAGATGCCGAATATGCTATGACTGTCTCTTCTTATTCTCATGACCCAACTGAGGCAGTGCAGTGAAATGACAGAGCTTTCTGGGAGCCTAATGCATTTTAATACTAACTATAATGAATAAATAGCATTACTTAATCCTTGAGTGACACATGGATGTTTCCTCTGCTATCTTGTGGTCTGCATGCAGCCCCAGGAAGCAGGAGGAGCAGGCATTATTATTTACTGCTCTTTATATTCTACTTTACTGCTAAGAAGCAAGAAAGAAGTCCCCAGATGTGCTTTCTCTGCCCAGGGATCTTCTAACTGCAGGAAATGGGCTCAAATGCAAGAAGAGAAATGACACTCTGAACTTCAATCAAGATGTATTGGGAGTGAGTTAAGGACCAACATCCAAAATGTCAGTCAGAAGGGATCATAGAGATTTTTAAGTATATGAAGTTTGAGGTAATGGGAATCAGCTTCTTTGCAGCCATATTCCTCATTCCTTGAATGGGAGGTGATGACTTCAAAGAGCTGCACTCTCCCATAAGACTCTCTGCAAGGTCAGAAATGTTCTCTGTATGTGTCCAACTTGGTAGCCATGAGAACAGGTGGCTCTCATGCGCTTGAAATGTGACTAGTGTAGCTGAGCATCTGAGTTCTGAATTGGAGGTATTTTAATTGATTTAAATTTAAATAGCCATAGTAGGTTTAACAAGGTTGCAGGGTACAAGATTAATATAGGAAAGTCAATCGTATTTCTATATATACTAGTAACAAAAAATCAGAAACTGGGTTTTCTAAAAGTCTTCAATAATAAGTAGCATCAAAAATGGGACATACTTAGAGATAAGTCTGACTAAAGACATACAAGACCTGGATACCAAAAATTACAAAACCTTGCTTGGTGGAATTACCAGAGATCTTAATAAGTAAAGAAATATACCATGTTCATGGTGACAAGTTTTGTTATTGTTAAGATGTCAGTTTTCCCCAAAGTGATCTACAGATTCAATGCAATAAACCCCCATCAAAAGCCTAACAGGCTTTTTGTAGAAACTGACAAAAAAGTCATATGGAAATGCAAATGTACTTAGCATCTAAAATATTCAGTTTGCCTTAACCCTGGAAATCTGGGCTTAAGGGACAAAGTTTGTTAGAAAGAAGTTTTTTGTTTGTTTGCTTAATGTCTTTATTGAATTTGTTAAAATACTGCTTTTGTTTTATGTTTTTGGTTTTTGGCCACAAAGCATGTGAGATCTCAGCTTCCTGACCAGGGATCGAACCTGCACCTCCTGCATCAGAAGGTGTAAGTCTTAACCGCTGGACCACCAGGGAGTCCCCTCGAGAGAAGTTTGGAGAGGTCATAATTGTAAATTCTTGTTCTGGCACTTTTATGCTTGTAGCCCCAGTTTCTCCATCTGTAAAATGGGAATACTGATGCCTACATAACAGAATTAGCAAAAGAATTTAACAAGATCATGGGTGCAGAGTATCATCCAAGGAGCAGAGCCATATGAAAAACACCCCTTCCCTTCCCCACCAAGCCCTTCCTCACAGTACACATTTTCTTCCCTTCCCGAAGGGTTGCACAGGTGTGAGCAGGGGGCCCCTCCCATCCTTACCTGGAGCCAAAGTTTGTCATGCTGAGACCACTTTCCGCCAGCAATGCACTGAAATGTGGCGTTCTGCCCCACGTTCACTTCAACATTTTGGAGCCGCAGAAAATGAGGTGCTTTTCCTAAGAGAGAAGCCAAAAAGCATATGAAGACAGAGTTCAGCACCCTGACTGCTTCCCTGTCAGCGGATGGCAGCTCAGGATGGATACTGGGCGGGCACTTCTATGCTTGGGAGATGGCTAGTGAAGAGCTACTGTGGATTGACCACGTACAATGGGCCAGGTATTGCTCTTAGACATTTACATGCATCACCGTACTCAAAACTCACACAAATCCACAAGGTGGGAATAACTCCATTTTAGCGATAAGAAAATGAATGCTCTGAAGGGTTATGGGATCTGGCATGGTCAGACAGCCAGAAACTAGGGGAGGCAAGACAGGAGTCCCAGTCTCTGAGAGCCTCAAAATCTGTATTATTAGCTTCTGGGCAACTGTCATGTTTGGAAGAGGAAGTTGGAGGAGTGGAGGGCTCACCCTAGAAGACACCTCCCTGTAGCCTGGGTAAGCAGAAAGAAAAAACCCCACAACACCTGGCCTTGGTGATGATGCTGATACTGAGGACAATGGTGGAGGGGAGGGGAGCAAAGAGAAGAGGATGGAAGGAAGGAGGAGGAGAACATCAGTGGCCTTCACTCACTCGCGGCTTAGTACGTGCTTGGTGTCACATGCCGTGTCTACATACAGTAACTCATTTAACCCAATGCAGTTGGTGATGGTATTATCTCTGCTTTACAGTGAATGAACCAAGGCATAGAGAATTCAAGACCTGTTCAGAGTGTGCACTCTTTATGGTAACTCAGGATGAGAAGGAGGTAGGGCATTTATTCCAAGGACTTGGGAAAGGACTTTCAAATGAATCTCATGATGTTCCTGGGCAATCAGTTCTAGAAATAAACATGTGTTTTATGTTGGGTAACCTAGGTTTATCTCTTTTCTTGTTTGTAGAGAGAGGTCCACACCTATGCAAGCTCTCCAAAGATGGGTAGATTGACAATCTAGGTCTAGAAGAATGAGTTTCTTCATCAAGGCACAAAAGTGCCAAGGATCCCTCTCATATCAACTAAATCAATGATGAACCAATCAATGAACAGCTCTGGAATGTGATCAAATGGAGGCTTCTTAAGAGGATCAAGGAGGGTCAATGAAGGCCCCTGGCTATCTTTCCAGAGGGATTCAAGTACCCAGACAGACAAGCAATAATAATCCATCATTTACTGAAAGCTCCCACAGCGCTAGGTATGGTGGTGTTTTACATGTTTTAATGAAGGTAACGTCATAACGTTCCTAAAGTAGACTACTATTACTTCTCTTTCAGAGACGCAGAAACCAAGGCTCGCCAAGTTTAACCTGTCCAATGCTACATGTCATTAACAACAGGAACAGAATTCAGTCCAGGACTGTTTTAGCCCCAAATTTCACCATTTAACCAGCACATTCTCTTGCCTTGTAGGCAAGAAGAGATCAGTGACTTCATCTAGAGTCCAGGGTTCAAAGAAAGAACTCCCAGGCAAAGCTGAGCTGGTTCTCCAGGTTATTCTCGTTGCTCTGGAATATTTTATCATGAGAGATCCCTTTCCGTGGCATTTGTCCCAGTTGCCTTCACACTTTGAACTATCTGCTCCATAAACTGTGTCACTACCCAGAATGCTCAACACATGCCAAAGACCTTGGCATGATCAGGCAGACCTCCTGTGTGAAAACATACACCTGCTGCTCACGTTTTTAAATGAAGTAACAGCAGCTCAGAGTCCTCCCCCAGGGCCCCACGACTAGATGGCGTCAAGAGTCCAAGGCCCAGGGAAGTCCTCTCACGAGTTTCTCAGAGCTGAGGATCTGTGCATCCAGCCAGCCCGACAAATGTCACGCTGCTTTGATTGTCTGAAATGGCTTCCTTTTCACTCTCCTGTATAATTTTGTAATGTTATTTTTGGAACTATCAGTTTAAGTCAATTCTTAAGTGGGAACAGCGTGAACCTTGCAAGCCCGTTTATGCCAACGGTTTGAAGGAGGGAGGAACATCTACTCCATGGTAGAGAGGAGGCATGGAGTCTTAGCGCCAGTGTTACGAGGCTTTGTGTTGTTGGGTTTTTCAAAGGGAGGTCTCCCCCGACCTTTGGGGACCCAGGGCAAATGGTTAAACCTCTGGGACTTGTGCGATCTTCTTCGGATCGATGTCTCCCGCTTGCTTCTGGCGCCTCCCTTCTTCAAAGCAGCAGACCTCATGCCTCGTTCTTTCATCTGCAATCCATCTTCCTCCCTCTCTTCCAGGTTCAGTGAGAGAGAATTTAGAGACTTCATGGCCCCTGGCGTTAATAATTCTGGTAAAGCACCAAGGGTTTACATATAGCAGAGATAATGAGCCCGTGCACCTGCAGGAGTCTCACAGTTATGTAAAGAAAGAAAGTGGTTCAGTGTAAAACAAACAAAAATAAAACTGCCACCTCCTTGCCCCCATCTTCATTTCCCCACTTTCATAGACACTTGGGGGAAAATAAAGAGTTCTCTGTGTCAGAAAAGCAGCAGTGCAAGCATGCTAAGAACTGGAATCCGACACCAGCCTTAGCACTGAGGACACGATCAGGAGTGATGAGGACCCTGTGACCTGTGGGAAGGGGACAGCTAGCAGTTCCCTAAATCCAGCACATGGTGGTCATACATCTATGCTTGAGATAGCCAATCATCTAACTTCTAACAGCAAATAAGAAATTCAGGCTTTAGAGGAAAGCACTCATTCTAAATTAAAAAAAAAAAAAGTTGTTAGTATCATTTATTTAATTAATTTATTTTGGCCACACCCTGAGGCATGTGGGATCTGCTTCCCAACCAAGGATTTCATCTAAGCCTTCTTCACTGGAAGCATGTAGTCCCAACCACTGGACCACCAGAGCAGCCCCTAAAATTGTGACTGAATTTATTAAACCATCATGCAGGCTCCACAAAACATGACTACAGGCACACTCTTCTAGTTGGTGGTCCCTGAGACACAGCTTCACAGGGAACAATTTCCACTGGCCAGTCTTGCCCGGGCTGAACCCCTGGGTCCAGAGATGCCCCCACCCCTGCAAGTGCCACGCTGAAGCACCACTTGTACACCAGCCCTAGATCATGGCTCTCAACACAGGAGCCTTCCCAGACCACGCTGCTCCTGCTTAGACCCTCTCCACACGCCATCACTCCGCGTCCTGGCTTCATCTCCAGCTCACGACAAACCTCTCTCGCTCTGGCAGGTGTTCCTTATGCTGGAGACCAGTGTGGTCCAGTTCTCGAAGTTCCTGGCCTCCACATCCTCCTCCCAGCCCAGTCCCCAACTCCAATCTCCCCCTGAGCCCTGTCCTCTCCCAGAGGTGACTTTCCTCCAGCATCTACAGCTCCAAGAAAGCTATGAGGCCACCCGCTTTAACTCAACCTTCCAACAAACACAGACAACCTCGGGGCCCAGACCAGCCACCAGCGTGGGGTTTTAAGCATCCCACACTCACTCCCCCACTGAGACCCCGCTCCCCCAAAATGGGACCCTGTGGAATGGGATTAACAGAAAACTGGCTGTGCATTTGGGGCAAAACGCCTTGATGTTGGTGACATTTAAGCTCCTGCAGATGTCAGTGCAGCATCTGAAGACATATTATTGTGCCCTTTATCTCGCTCTTTAAACCTGACAGTGCTCAGCAGGAAGCCACACAATTGAGAAGAAAGTGCACGACATACATTCAAGACGTGCTGCAGACCATGGGCTCAGTGACATGGCCCCACAAGGTTATGATGGGGGAAAAAGTTGAAAAAACTCTAAAAGTCAACCTAGGAGCCAGAAACTTAGAAACTGAGTGGAAAATTGTGCTGACATTTATCGTCCACGGTTGTAACTGCAGTCGCCCTGCTAATGGCGACACCGAGAAACAGCAGCAGAGGGTAACTACGGCTAAAATACTTGCAGAAGAACTCAAAAATGTTAAATGGGCTATAAAATATAGAGGAGAGGTCTTAGTTTGTAAGAGAAAATAATTTCCATTCAGTATCACACCTAACTTCCGGTCACTGTTTTGGAAGCTGTGAGGCAAGTGTTTAGAGTCATTACTTCAGCTCAAATCGATGGAGAGTACAATTGCAAATCACTCATTAAGCCTCCTGGAATTTTTTGAATATTCAGCGGAATTGCTTATTGATAAAACTCTGACCGCACGTTAATTTTTAAAAAATGTTTTAGAGAACTGGAGTGGAGAATTACAAAGCCTGAGGATCTAAAGAGGATTTTTTTTTTTATATAGCTAAATTTTTAACAATGGTGAGTGAAGTCACAAATGCTGACTTCAAATCCCACATTAAGGCTGAGAATGTGGGAAAAGCACTGTCAGTTCAAAGGTCAGTTCAGAAGCTACTAGCAGGCTGCACAACTCTTGGGCTCATGAGCAGACTCCAGGACCCGTGCACAGTAGGTACCTTGAAAGGCAGCACTTCCTCCCTAGAATCAAACACCCAGCTGATTATATAAATCTAAGAGTGCACCATTTTTGATGCCTCTGGATCCTGCTCTGATTGCATAGGACTAGTGGATTCTACCTCTTAAATTCATCTCTCATCTGTCCACCACCTCTCTCCCCCCTTTAAATTTCTTTATGGCACTGCTTACCATCTGTTGTGAGCTGAATTGTGCCCCCCCAAATTCCCATCTTTTTAGCCGTAATGCTCAATAGCTCAGACTGTGACTGTATTTGGTAACAGACTTAAAATGGTGACTATCTTCAAATGAGGCTGTTACGGCAAGCTCCAGCCCAATCTGACTGCTGTCCTTATAAAAGAAAATTTGGACACACAAAGACACACCAGGGGCACGTGTACACAGAGGAAAGACCATGTGAGGAGACACACACCACCTGTATCTTGGACTTGGGGGCCTCCAGAACGATAAGAAAATGAAATTCTTATGAAGCCACCCAGTTTCTATGTTTTGTGACGGCAGCCTTGGTGGATTAACATACCATCTGTTATAGATCAGATAATTACCTGATTATTTGTTTTTCTTTTCAGTCTCCTTTCACATCAGTGGAAGTTGCCCATGAAGGCAAAAAATGAATCTGTCCTGCTCATTCCCTTGAACCCAGACTAGCGCCTGGCATGGAGCTCATGCTCACTAAACATGCTGGATGGTGAATGGATGTCTTGCCACCACCCTGGTCCAGGACACACCATCTCTTGCATGACTCCAGAACTGTCCTCCTGATGGGTGTCCTGGTTTCTTTATTCTTTCCTTTTCCTCCTGCAACCCATCCTTCACAGAACGGCTGAAGTGATCTCTTGACAATTAAATGAGATCCTATCCATCCCCAACATAAACCCCTCTGGTAGTACTTCCCTGTACTTAGGTTCAAATGTATCGACTCAACAAACATGCTCAGGGCCCTCTTCCCTTTCACCAAGAAGCACCTTCCTCCACGCTCCCCTCCATGATCCCCACAGCCAGGATACTCTGGCACTATCAAAGCGACTCCCCTGCAGGGTCTCACCACTTTCCGTTTCCTCTGCCTCGATGCCCCCTCCCTGAACCTTCATACAGTGAACTCCTTCTGTGACTTGGATCTCAGCTCAGACCACATCTTCAAAGACATCTTTCCGACCACTCTACATAAGAAGCCCTCCATATCTCATCCCTCACATTTGTTAGAGTCCTAATACTTATCACGATCTAAAATTACATTAGTGATTTATTTAATATTAGTTACCTATTTAGTATTTTTCTCCCTCTGGAGTGTGAACTCAAGTGGGCCTTAGGAAGCATCCCTACGAACAAAGCTAGTGAAGGTGATGGAATTCTAGATGAGCTGTTTCCCATCCTAAAAGATGATGCTGTGAAAGTACTTCACTCAGTATGTCAGCAAATTTTGAAAACTCTGCAGTGGCCACAGGACTGGAAAAGGTCAGTTTTCATTCCAATCCCAAAAAAGGCAATGCCAAAGAACGCTCAAACTACCGCACAACTGCACTCATCTCACACACTAGCAAAGTAATGCTCAAAATTCTCCAAGCCACGCTTCAACAGTATGTGAATCAAGAACCTCCAGATGTTTAAGCTGGATTTAGGAAAGGCAGAGGAACCAGAGCTCAAATTGCAAACATCTGCTGGATCTTAGAAAAAGCAAGAGAATTCCAGAAAAACATCTGTTTCTTCTTCATTGACTATGCTAAAGCCTTTGACTGTGTGGATCACAACAAACTGTGGAAAATTCTGAAAGAGATGGGAATACCAGACCACCTGACCTGCCTCCTGAGAAATCTGTATGCAGGTCAGGAAGCAACAGCTAGAATCAGACATGTAACAACAAACTGGTTCCAAATTGGAAAAGGAGTACGTCAAGGCTGTATGTTGTCACCCTGTTTATTTAACTTATATGCAGAATACACCATGAGAAACACTGGGCTGGAAGAAGCACAAGCTGGAATCACAATTGCTGGGAGAAATATCAATAACCTCAGATATGCAGATGACACCACCCTTTATGGCAGAAAGCGAAGAAGAACTAAAGAGCCTCTTGATGAAAGTGAAAGAGGAGAGTGAAAAAGTTGGCTTAAAACTCAACATTCAGAAAACTAAGATCATGGCATCTGGTCCCATCACTTCATGGCAAATAGATGGGGAAACAATGGAAACAGTGAGAGACTTTATTTTGGGGGCTCCAAAATCACTGCAGACAATGACTACAGCCATGAAATTAAAAGACGCTTACTCCTTGGAAGAAAAGTTATGACCAACCTAGACAGCATATTAAAAAGCAGAGACATTACTTTGCCAGCCAAGGTCCGAATAGCCAAAGCTATGGTTTTTCCAGTAGTTGTGTATGGATGTGAGAGTTAGACCATAAAGAAGGCTGAGCGCCAAAGAACTGATGCTTTTGAACTGTGGTGTTGGAGAAGACTCTTGCAAGTCCCTTGGACTGCGAAGAGATCCAACCAGTCCATCTTAAAGGAAATCAATCCTGAATATTCATTGGAAGGACTGATGCTGAAGCTGAAGCTCCAATACTTTGGCCACCTGATGAGAAGAACTGACTCATTAGAAAAGACCCTGATGCTGGGAAAGACTGAAGGCAGGAGGAGAAGGGGACAACAGAGGATGAGATGGTTGTATGGCATCACCAACTTGATAGGCATGAGTCTAAGCAAACTCTGGGAGCCTGCAATGGACAGGGAAGCCTGGCATGCTGTAGTCCATGGGGTGGTAAATAGTAAGACACAACTGAGCGACTGAACTGTCTGAACTCCCTCTGTCCATCTGCTAAATATACACCATGCAGACAAAGACCTATCTATCTTGGTCACTTGAGTATCCCTTGTGTCCAGCAGGAGTTCCTAACACATAACTAATGCTCAATAATTGACTACTGAAAGAAAGAATGAATAAAAATCCAAACTGGATATGAATGGAGCATGCAGAATGGGCTTTGGCTAGGCCCTGGTCAACTCAACATGACTCACAATAGATCTCAAAGGACTATGTGCACCACCAATATTTGTATGTAGAGTTAAATGGGATTTTCCAATTCCAGCCCCTATCAGAGTCCTCATATTTTGATTTCTGGGAAGTTTACGCTCAAGCCTCCTAAGCATCTAGGCTGAACTCAGAGGAAGCGCATTATGCAAGAACGCAGTCGGGGCATGTCTTCCTGAGTTATGTGGCATGGCCCATTTGCTGGGTAACTGGCTCTTGGCAATTCCATAACCAAGTCATCTACTCTCTCCTCAGCAGGGGGAGTATAAAGCTGTCAGAAAAATCCTAAACTAAGAAGCAGCCCCGATGGGAGGAGGATTCCAAGGGGATCCATCAGACTCTGAGGGTAGACCCTCCAGAGAGCTCTCCCTCATGGAGATTTCTCTGAGAGAAGGAAGCATGTGGCTGCAAAAGCAAACCATGGATGGTGTGAAGAGTTCAGGCAGAGCCAGGACTGAGAGAAGAGACAGGGTCAGGTCGGCTGTCACGGTGAAGGCAAAGGCACCATAGAGGACCAAGTTCTGGGATTCCAGGAGAGAGAACCAAGTCGGATCCTTCAGGGAAGAGCCCAAGGTCACCTACTAGAAAGACCTAGTGCAAGCGTCCTGCACAGGCCAAGCAGGAGGCAGCAGCTGGATGCAGCTCCAAGGACGGGATGCGTTCAGGGCTTGGGGAAAGCACAAGGCCTGTCTCAGAAAGACTCACTCAAAACTGGGGGCTGTGCAGGTCACTCCTGCACAGTATGTGAAGCTAAGTGGACCACATGTAAAGCAGATGTCTCCTGAAGTGGTCTGAGGTCAACAATTATTCTCCAATGGGCAGCAGACACGGATATCCAAGATCAAGGGAGGCGGAGATTTCATCCTTGTAAGTATATCCACAACACAAGGATAGATTCCTTAGGCCAAAGTAATGGAGAATCATCTGACAGGATGTCAGCATTCCTGAGATGCTGGCTGACTTCTAGGAAGGAGATGTCTCTTGCACAGACTCCAAATACAGTTTCCCAAAATGTTGTCTTGCCAAAGCCCCTTGGAACTCAGCTCAAATTCCTCTAGAGATGGTGCTCTAAGACAACAGGTCAAACAATGCCACTGGAGTACCAGGAAGGAAGTGATGCCCAAGCCTGTGACAAATTCACTGCAGTAGAAGTGGAAAGAATCAGTCCAGTGAAAGCCACATGGGGACTTCCCGGGGTGGGGGTCCAAGTGGCTAAGACTCCACACTCTCAATGCAGGGGGCCCCGGCTGAGGCCCTGGTCAGAGACCTAGATCCCACATGCCACAACAAAGAGCTCACAAACCACACTAAGCTTAGCACAGCCAAATAAATATTTAAAATAAAAAGCAACATGGATGGAGCAGAAATGAGAATAGGCTCAAAACAGGAGGAACGAAAGGCATCAAAAGACAGGACATATGACTTCTCTTGAGGGAATAGCAAACTGCCCCAGAGCCCATAGAATGACTTGTGGCTTTAAGCAAGAAGCAGAGAAAGGACAATCCTAGGAGTTAGTTGCCTGAAACCTGCCAAGGAACTAATGGGCATCTCCAATCTGCAGACACTAGCTAATGGGGCTGGGAACCTAGCCAGCCCTTGTATAGGGCTTAATCCATATGCATACCCCTTTGATTATAATATCTCCATCAAATGTCACAAGAGATGACGCCCTTTCAACTACCTGTACCCAGGACTGGTCCCCTCTGAGATGTCTATAGTGAACCTGGGACCCACAGTTCCTTGCTCAAATACATTCAAATATCTTAGCCTAAATACAGTAGAGAGAGAGAACTTTCAGTGGAAATGGTCTGGGCATGGAGTAGAATGCCTTTGAGAACTCTCAACCCTGTACCATAAGTACTAACCACTGTGAGAAATCTCTCCCTACGCCTACACAGAGTTGATGAGGGTATTTAAAATTACTTTTAAAGAATTAATAGCTTAGTGGTACTTTTCCCTGTGAGTGAACAGTGTGCTAATTTGCTCAGTGTTTTTGGTGTTGGTTCTTTTTTAAGACAATTGCACAAGATTCTATCCAGAGCCCTCTAATTCTTCCACTTCAGTGGTCTGAATCCCACTAATAAACAATCAGGACTTTAGACTCCTTTAATAATGAAGAGAGATTCAAACGAAGATGTTTTGCCACTCTCTGCAAATTCCTGGAGGTGCTTGCCTGTTGAACAGGCCAGCGAAATTATGGATTTATTCAGGACTGATTGCATTGAGTATGTAAGCATTTTTTGAGGGATTACAAAAGAGAGAGTGTGAGAGATGTTTGTGAGCTGAATGAATAGCGGGGATTGCAGCCTCCAAGCCACACGAAACAAGGCTGCGCTTAGAGCAGGGAAGAGACTTACTGCATGGATGGGCAAGGACCCGAACCTCATCCACAGCGATGTAGCCAGGATGGCCCTTCAGAGAGACGGATTCAAAGATCACCTGCAACACACAAGGCAGCAGTCAGCTTTGCAGAAGGGGTTGAAGGCATTCATCACAGCTGGCCAACCTCCAAATAACTTATGTTTCAGCTTCCCACTAGAAATATCCAAAGAGGTCTTGTATTAGGCTAGGATATTACCTTGGCAATTGACATGGATTTTCAAAATAAGGTAACAAGGTCACCTTTTGGTGACCAGCAAAAGAAGAACATGGAACATTTCTAATGGCTTTCAGAAATAACCCTCAGATGAAAGGAAAACAACCCAAACTTGGCCTTGAAACTTCAACATGCACCTTTTTCATTACTGTTTCAAGTGAAGCACAGAGAAGAATTACTTCCTTCTATCTCCACTTTCTTATGCAAGGTGAGGGAGAAGCCATTATAAGCCAAGAATGGTTTCCCTTGATCTGATTCCACATCCTCAAGGAATATAGACCATCTGAATGACCTAATAACATCCCTAAAAAATAAGCCCCACACACCACTGTTGCTATGCAGGAATCCACAAGCAACAAGTTCTTTGATCCTCCATTCTGACTCCTGTCTACACACTTACTTCAGTAATCGGCTTGTCACCCAATATCCACCTTCACAAAGGAGATGTGACCGTCTGTGTGGCAGCATGACCAATGCCCGTGATGTCCCTAAGTCCAACGGCTTCATCTTCCAATTGGCTTCAGTCACGTGCTCACACGCGTCCTCTGCATGCCCACACTCACCTCCACGTGCCAACACTCGCCTCCACGTGCCCACGCTCGCCTCCACGTGCCCACGCTCGCCTCCACGTGCCCACGCTTGCCTCCACGTGCCCACGCTCGCCTCTATGTGCTCATACTCATCTTTCACCCCACACACTGGAGTTTTCAGCTTCCTGCATTTTGGCACACCCACACTCCTCTCCCAACTCACTCCCCTTAAATCTGCTTCTTTGGCACATATGGTACCCTGGGTCCCAGCTTTTCTAGAGACTGTATGCTGCCTGGACATCTTTGTTTTAATCTCAACACAGTCCCCTCACTCTGTCAAATAATCACCCACATCCATTACACCTAAAGCCCCAATTCCTCATTTTGCTGTTGGCAAGTCTGTTGCAAAACTGCTTTCTCCACCTCTATATCCCCACCCAAATGTCTCCCTTTCAACATCACCTGCCTAGTCCCTACAGATAACCACATCACATCTTTAAGAAACAAGAGGACCATAGAAGGGCTGACTTCTAACCTCCTACTCATCAGCCTAACCTTCAGGGGTCAGATGACTACACACCTGCCACTGTCTGCTCTGTAGGGCATGGCCCAGTGCCCCTGACCTCTACCTTGGCTGTTTTCCAGCTTCTTGGTTCTTCCTCTTCATCCCTTATCTCCAAAGCCTCCCTTTTATTCCTGACTCTGACAAACATAGATGCTTGGATTTTTCTTACTCTTTAAAAGATACCCTTCGGCAGCAGTAGTATTTGCAGTCCAGTTGTGTTTCAATCACATTTAAATTTTTTCAATAGCCTTAATTATACTCCCTCTATACCTCCCAGCTTCTCAGTGCAAAACTTCAGCCCCATCACCTGGACTTTGTCCTTGACACTACCCCCAGCATCAACCTCAGGGAAGACACCAGCAATCTCTTAGTAGTGCTCTTACCACTTAAATCCAATATATTTCAATCTTTATGTTACTTTAAGAAGGAAAATAGTACGGGGCTTGGGTTCTGGGTTAGGATGCCTGAGTTTTAGTCCTGGTTGTACCACCTTGTGTGTGTACCTTGTGTGTGTGCACCTTGTGTGTGTGCACCTTGTGTGTGTACACATAGTGTGTGTACCTTATGAGTGTACCACCTTCTGTGTGTGCACCTAGTGTACCTTGTGTGTGTGTGTGCACCTTGTGAGTATACCACATTCTGTGTGTGCACCTAGTGTGTGTACCTTGTGTGTGTGCACCTTGTGTGTGTGTGCCCCTTGTGTATCTTGTGTATGTGCACCTTGTGTGTGTGTGTGTGTGTGTACCTTGTGTGTGTGTGCACCTTGAGTATATGCACCTTGTGTGTGTGTACCTTGAGTGTGTACACCTTGTGTGTGTGTGCCCCTTGTGTATCTTGTGTATGTGCACCTTGTGTGTGTGTGTGTGTGTGTACCTTGTGTGTGTGTGCACCTTGAGTATATGCACCTTGTGTGTGTGTACCTTGAGTGTGTACACCTTGTGTGTGTGTGTGTACCACCTTGTGTGTGTACCTTGAGTGTGTGCACCTGTGTGTGTGCATCTTGTGCACCACCTTGAGCAAGTTACCTTACTGCTTTGTGCCTCAGTTTCCTCATTTGTAATTATAGTGTCTACCTTGTTAGGTAATTATTCATGTTAGGGGAGTTAATATACTAATTTCTGCAGGAAAAATAAAAAAATATGATGAACACAGAAAACACATTTAAAAGAAATATCATGAAAAGATTCAAATTGTGTAGTAAAAGTGATAAAAGTAAAAAAATTATATTATGTTAATAAATATAAATAGGTTAAAACAAAGAAAAGCTCTCAGACTGTCTAAATGAACAAAGTCTAATTACATGTCATAAGATAAATATCTAGTATAGAATGACTCAATAACCTTAAAAATAACAAACCAAAGACATAAGAAAATAGGAAAATACAAACAAAATTATTGTTGTAAAAATAATGCTAAAGCATCAAAGTGGAATTTAAATGAAAAAGAAATATAAAAACCACACAAGATCATATAATAGGCTAACATCTAACTTCAATAAATTCTTCAAAGAGGAAACTATACAGGCATGGTTCTATATATTTTCTAACCAGATTCCCTAAAGCCATAAACTAATGACAAAAGCTTAAAAATCAATGTCTTAAAGTTGAAATATTGTCTATTTCTTAAATACATAATAACTATACTGTCAAAGTATGTTTTGTTTACAAAAGTCTGAATGAAATAAAATTAAAAGTCAAATGGCAAGTTGAGAACAATATCTGTAATATATATGCCAGCTAAAAGGTAAATATCCTATTCTGTGTAAAGAATCCTTGAGAATCATCAAAACAAATAAACTCTCTAAAAGAAAAATCAGCGAGTTCAGCAGGTCATTTATTCACAAAAGATGAAGCTAGATTGGTAATGTTTTATGAATGTCATGTTTTTAATGACACCAGGGAGATTATGGCAGATGAATGTTTTCACCTTAACCCTTTCCTAGATTTTCCAAAATCTAGGAAATAAAATGAGCTTCTTTTTATTTACAATAAAAGTTAAGTTCTTTAAAGTGTGTTACATTTTCATATCTCTCTGCATATTATACTACCCCTGTGTCATGTACCATAACTAACTCCACTACAACACCTATCACAGCAGAGTGTAAATGCCTGTTCATGAATTATTTCATCCTGTAAGCTCTAAACCTATTGGGAGCAGGAACAGTCTCATTCATTCATATTTATAGAGACTCTCCTCTATACCAAAGACTGAGGCACTCGTGGGGAGGTGCTAAAAAGTGAACAACAAGCTTAGGGTTCTAACTCTGATAAACTTTACATTTCATGAATGGAAATGGAAACTACACAGACAAATAAGGAAATTAAATTCATTTTGTGATTAAGTATAACTAAGTGGGAGAGGGCCTACATTACTTAGTCAGGAAAGAACTCTAAAAAGGTGATAATTAAAAGGAGACCAGAAGGATGAAACTGGCAAGTTAAGAAAGAGGTGGTGGATGTACAAAGAACTTGAGGATGATCTGGGAATATAAGAATGAGACCCTGGTGTGGCTGGGATATAGTGAGTAAGCTAGAGAAGCACAAGGCAAGGCTGGAACGCTAGCTGCAGGTCAGATGACATGGGGTACTGTAAGACTTACGGGAGTTTGAATTTCCTGCTATTACTGAGGCATTTGAAGCTAGAAAGTGACATAATTTAATTTACATTCAAAAAAGTTCATTCTGGCTATTCTGTGGAAACTGACTGGGCCAGGAGGTGGAGCTTGAGCAAGAATGAAATTGAACAGTTGGCTACGGTAGTGGTCCAATCAAAAGATGGGTATGGCTTGGACAGTGGTGTTAGCCATGAGGAATAAGGATGTTGATGATATGGAAGATATCTTCAAGGTAGAGGTGAAAATAATTACGGCTAGATTAAGAGAAGAGTGAAGCAAAGAGAAAACACAAAGAGGATTCTTCAGTTTAAGTCTGGAGCGGCTGATTCTGGTGTCGTTTATTAACACAAAGAAAATGAACGTGTGTGTCTCTGGGCACAGAGGCTGAGCTACATCACAATTTTTTTTCAAGATGCCAACTAAATATCTTAATAGACATCCTGAGGAAGCTGATATTATATTTCAAAGCTCTTGGGTGATCTACGACCAGAGTTACAAGTGTGGTAGTATTGGCATCTAAATGTCATTTAAAGCTATACAATTAGACGAGGTCGTCTTGGAAGACAGAGTAGACAGTTCAAAGAAGAGGATTAGCCCAAGGCCAAGTGTGGAAAGCCCAGTAGAGGATTCCTTAGGATGATAGATATTGGAGCATGGTTCTAGGTAGAGGGGAATGAGTCAGGAAAGTAGCATGAACTACAAGGGAATGGGGAATTGATGGAACAGTTTCTAGAGGGGACAAAAGTCAAATGGGGTCAGGTTACTGGTAGAGTTACTGGAACTGAACAGAGTGGGACCTCATCAACTAAGATTGAATAATAACAAAAATAGAGAAATAAAACCATAGTAACAAAGGTCAACCACATTAACCTTTCATCAGTGGTGGTCTCAATCTAGCCTCTCAACAACCCTAAGCGGTGGGGCCGGCTAAATTGCCAAAACTCAGGAAAGAAGCCAGAGGCAGGTAGGAGGGCTGAGACCCTGGTCTCCTAGTTCACAGCCAAGTCCATTACTGAACTTTATTGGAAAGCAGTCCAACTCTCATTTTTAACCAAAACACTTGGTTAAGCAGAGTTCTGAGTTTGTTTGTTTTTTTCCAGTTACTCAAAGTTTAACTCTATTAATACTCTTCTCACACTCTGCTTCTCGGTCATCACTCAGTATGCAGCCTATATCATAATCATTAACAAATACTCCATGAGCGAACCCAAGGCCGGCCATGAGAGAATGGGTGCGTGACGGTGACACGCACAGCTGGTCCCTGCTCAGTGTCCTTCCTGTAGCAGAAATAAGAATTCTATAATGAGACAGAGACTCTCATTCATCAGAATTCCTCTTGCGAATGTTTTTCTATAACACGCCGTGGTGGGTGAGACTTGGGTTTCTCAAATAGGAGAGAGTAATATTCTGTAAGAAATATGGTGAAGAAGGTACTGCTTTTTTTTATGAAATAAATGAGTAATCGTAAAATGCTGACAATACATATCGTAAATGCTGATGACTGGCTATCCCTGCCCTCACTCTTATTACTGCCCTTACACTGGACAGAGGGATGGGAGAGGAGAAGGAAAATTCAAGGGAACGGTGGGGAAGAAAGAAATGGACTTCCCAATGTGACAACCGTTATGCCCTCACCCCAAGTTTCCACTAAGCTTCCTACACTCACCAGACTCTGATGTGAGCTATGAAAGGTGGAAACTGGTGGTGGCTGGGCTTTGGGTCCATGTGGGGGAGAGACACGGAAATTAAGAGGCACGGATGGTTGGAGGTGCCATGAGAGCTGGGAAGGGGACCGTGACAACCCACAGAATCATTGATGAAGGCTCCAGGATCACAAGATATTAGAAGTAGGGTCTGTGGTATGTTAACAACACAAGGCAGGTCCTGGATGCAGCTGAGAACAAAAGTACCTCCCAGAACAGATGGGGAATATTCTCCCCATCACTGCCAGAGTGCTCAGAGAAGAACGCTCACACAACCTACAGGAGCCAAAAAAAAAAAAAAAAAAATCATGCAAACTGCCATGAGATAGTGCCCTCGATGGCCTGAGAGCAGAGGGTCACATGGCTGGGGATATCAGCAAGAGTGCCAGGAAGTCACCATCTTCCCCAGAAAGGAAAGAAAAGGAAAACAGGCCCACAATGGATGGGCTTGGGTCTACCTGGACTCACTTGCTGAGCTTGTCCCCAAAACACTGAACTCTCATAAGGGGGCTGACTCTCAGGCCATACACACATGAGCCTGGGTAAGCTGCTTGCTTCCAGAAACAAGGGCCAACCCTGGGAAGCATAACGCCAGGCACTGGAGAGAGAGATCTCAAGTGGTGGCTAGAATGTGCCATCAGCAGATTATGGGATTGCAAACCTGAGCCACGGAGAAGCAATGGGGATGGAGATGAAGTTGGCAGGGACAGGCTGTAGAAATTACATATAGTCCCAAAGCCCCAAACACCCCCTTATGCATCCTTGCATGCGTTATAGTTCTGAACGAGATCCGGGCAATGCAAATTATCGCTGGGATTCATGGCTCATGCTTCTGATCACAAGGAGCTTTTGTAAGAAGTCATGAGACAGAGGCCCATGGAACATGGTTAGAGAGATCAGGTTTGGCTGCAGCAAGATTGTAAGGGTAGCAGCACGACCAGGGGCATTCAAACATCAGGAGGATGTGAGTACCCCTCTGAATTCTCACTGCTGATAGAAAAGGAGGAAGCCCTTGTAAACAAACAGAATAGCAGAACAAAATTTGGTCTTGTATGGCTCAGGAAAAGCAGCTGTCACACCTGCAGCTCGGACCTCAGGGCCAGGCTCCACTGACCAAGTTCTGGGGAATATGGACGACTGGAGTCCTCTCTCTAGGTCAGAAGGTGCCTGAGGAGACGGCTGCGGCCTCAGGTGGAAAGGGCCACCCTGTCAATGCGCTTCTGGCGTGGGGTCCTGGTCAGGAAGATCCCACCCAGCATCTGACCAGCTCCAATTCCTGGGGACAGACACCAGAAAGGGCCAGGGTGATGTCAAGACCCTCGGTGACAGAAAGACCTGCTCAGGTGTTCTGAAGTGAGGCAGAATTGTCACCTTCAAGCCAAGCTCGCTCATAAGAAAACCCCAACCAAGACCCTTGAGGAATGAGGGTCAGGAACGGGAGGAGTGAGTGAGTGAAGAGCTGTGAGAAAAAAAAGGCTCCTCCAGTGCCGTCTGCATTCAGGGGACGAGAAGGGCGGGTGGGGGGAGACAGAAGCCCACCCCTGGTGCTCCGTGTCCGTGTATGCAGACAGGGACACTGGGGCGCAGAACCGACCACACCTTCCCTGCAGGAAAGTCTTCAACCCCAAAGTGGCCGTGTGTCCCGACCATCAACTACACACCTGCAAGTCCCAGACCCTCAGAGACCTCCTGGTCCTGGGGATTGGAGCTTGCCTGGAAAGGGACAAACCTCCCCAGTGCAGGCCCTGCTGGGCCAAGCCAGGAAGTCAAGTCCCAAGAGAGGCTCAGAGATGAGTCACCCCTCAAACCCTCCAAAGAGCAGGGCATGTGCCCATTTGGGGGAGGATGTGGATACGCCAGGACACAGTTTAAGGGACTTGACTTTTTCTGGTCACCGTTGAAGGCCTCAAGCAGGGAACTGGTTGGAGCAAAGCATTTCAAGGGGCTGCAAACACCTTCTCAAAAGATAAGAGACAGAAAAGTTTGGCTAACTTCTCTTTGGAAGAGGACTACGTATATTTTTATGATAGGGAGATTGCTTGGGGTGAAATCAAGACAGTCTTTTCCACATCAGCCCAAGGAGGCCTGTGTAAAAGAGAAGGAGGAGGGTTTGCTGCCTAGCAGGGTGGAGAGATGGGTGAATGAAAGAGATGGGGTGGAGTTTAAAGAAGGTAGAGACTCGCTCCCCACCCCATGATGCCTCCTGAACTGTGCATGAAGGGACCAGCTGCACAGAACACCAGAGGCACGTCTGAGAAAGAGACTGGGCTTCATGTTCCAATTAAATTCAAGTTGAGCAAGTCTTAAATTTCGGGGGTCTACATAGCTGAATAAAAAGGCAATTTCACTAAGGCAGGTGATGGAGAATAGAGTGAGCAAGTGGTGGCACAATTAATTAAAGCTCTTTTTAAAAATATTGGGACAGAAAAGTTCAGAATCATTAAAAACGGAAATAGAATTAACATCACCTGGAAAGGAGCAGCCACGCACAGCACGGCTTCAGCTGCACCGGACAAGCCCCTGCTCCCCTGAGAGGAGGCCAGCGAGGGGTGGATGGCAGGGGGCCCCTTCTCATCTCAGGCCCTGCTGAAGGTGCAGAGAGCCCACTAAGAAGAAAGATGAAAAGTCCCTGTTTGTTACAGAGCTACAAGTCAATTTTAGGACTGTGAAATATGACTTTAATAAATGAATACATAAGCCATCGGGGTCTGAAGCCCAGCACCGCTAGAATCAGACATGCAGATCCAGAGCTGGGGGTCTGATGAATTTTCAAGCTCATTTTGCAAATGTCTTCAAATCTCCAGACGGGCCCCCTTTTCTATCCCCGGATGTACGTGTGGGTGGTGTCCCTGGGCGCGTGGTGAGTCTGAGAGCCGGATGGGGAGTGTGCACACCTGTGTGTGTGCCACGGGGCTATCCGCTCACAGCTCTGTGTGTGCCTGAGGGACCCGCGCCTTTTCCAAACCGCTGCTCGCAGTGCCTTCTGGCCTTCTCACCTCACAGCTCAGCGCAGAGGAGGTGGAATGAAATGACGCTGTGGCGTAACAGGTTGGAAATCAGAACCTTCTCCCAGATGAGGCTGCTCATCACAGGGACGGCTCGGAGCTCAGCCACAGCCGGTGTTTCTTTAAGGAGGACCCCCACCTCCATCCTCTTTGTCTGTTCTCCTCTCACTTCCTCCTCCCTTCCAAACACTGCAGGGCTCACTGCGAGCCTGATAGAAGTTACATACTACCTCATTTAATCCACGGACCTCTCCATTTTACAAATGAGATGACTGTGCTCAGAATGATAATGGGGCAGACCCAACACTGCACTGCTCGTGAGCAAACCGTTCTCAGGATGGGCATGCTTTCCCCTCGCTCCTAAAAGCAGGGGACTGAGCTTGCAGCCAGAGGACCTAGGCAGAATTATGGGGATCTCAAATGACCAATTTCATCCCTTACTCCGGAACACAGGACATGTGCCGTCCAACACAGGAGTTACTATCAGATAAATGAGAAGCAAATACATGCTTACCACAGAGCTGAGGCATAAGAGATGCCCAGGACACATCCTTTTCCCCCTTCTATACTCATCAAAGAGCAAGGTCAGCGGTGGGTCTAACCCTCACCTGGGTCACTTTTCTTGCTCTTTATCCTTCCTTGCACCTGTGGCCCCCATCCTGTATCCATCTGCATCAGGTCTTAGGTAGGGGGTTTCTAAATTGGAATGCTAAGGCCTCCTTGAGGGGATCCATGGACTTACAGAGACACTTGAAGCTATACTTAGTGAAACAGAGGCAGTTTGGGGACCAGGGCACCAGGGTTTTAGTCTCAACTCTGCCAATGATTTGCCGGGTGCTCTTGGACTTCACTGTCCGTCTTGGACCTCAGCTTTATCACCTACATCAGGATTCAGCAAACTATGGCCTGGAGACCAAATCTGGTCCATCACTTTTTTATGCAATAGAGTTTTATTGGAACACAGCTATGTCCTTTCATTTACATATTGTTCACAGCTGATTTCACAGTACATCTGAAAGAAGTGTACCATGAGTTTTGAACTAAAGGATGCCTACGAATCTCCCAGGCCCTCAGCTTGCCACCCTTAGGTCCCTCTTCTGCTTTAGACTCCAGAGAAATTTCTCCAAAAATAGATCTGACTATGTCACTTTCTGACTTAATGCCTTCCATCTGTGTGTATGGATATCAACTGCAAACAGGCGCAAAGGAGCTTAAGGAGGAAAGAAAACATTCTAAAGCTGGTTTATGGTGATGATTCTGCAACTCAATAGATTTACTAAAAATCACTCGCTTGCCTGCTTAAAATAAGTGGATTCTATGGTATATAAATTATACCTTAATAAAGTCATTTAAAAACTTTCAACAGTCTCGGGCCATGACAACATGGAGCCATGTTCCTCTAAGTGTGCCCATGGGCTGGTGGCATCATGTACCGTGCATGTTAACAGTCCACAGTGAGATAAGAGGTGCTCGGAAAGTGTTCCAGCAGTTTGGCCTTGCGGTGACACTTTCATTGCAGTTTATAAGAGCACTGGTCCACAGTGAGTTAAGGAGGAAAAAACCGGTCTCCCCCACAGATGGTGTGCGTAGTGCTGCTCCAGGCTAGAGAATAATTCTACTCTCCTTAGCCTGGCATTCACAGCCCCGCATGACCTACCCAGACCTGCAGGTTCAGCTCCCAGTATATCTTCCTTTCAATATGCCTATAAGCAACCTAGTTTCCAAACTCTGCCAAAATCTCTCACTTACTCCTTCAATCCATGGTATCCATCACCCCCATCAATGCAAATGCCTTTCCCTTCCTTCTTCAATAAGTATTTGTTCATCTTCAAGACTCAGCCTAGCTGTCTTGTCCTCTTAGGAGTCATCCTAATTGTCTTGCCCACAGACACCCTCTTCCTCAGGGGCAGTATTTGACTTGTTACCTTTCTGAACCTCAATTTTTCATCTGTAAAATAGGCATAATAATAGCACCTCCCTCATAAGATTGCTATAAGAAATTTTTTGCTACAAGGCTTCAGTGTCTGCATCCCTCCACCATCCCATGGAATCCACACACATTCCACTATACTGTGTTTATATAAATAAACAGTATCAATCAGTCTCCTCCTGCAAACTGTGATCTCCAGGGAGGCAGGGGCTATACTGGATCTCTCCTGCATCCTCCAGGACTGATTAGCAGAAGCAGTTTGGTAACCACGAGGTGAACAAGTGAGTACATAAAATCTTTTCTAGACCAAACCTTTAAACAAGAGGGCAAGCAGTATATAGGTAATTACTCAAAAAAAAAAAAAAAATCAAACTATGATAAAACACCATACCTGGTAGAAATGTGGCCAGAAGGTGCTGATGGCAAGCTCTGCCTTCACCCAGCCCTCAGTGACCACCCCAGACACGTTCCAGACGGGGTTTCCTGGGGTCCACCGTTCACCTTCACATAGACATTTAGGGCCCCTGGGCTGGACCGGTCGCGGCTGGAGAAGTAGTAATGGAAATCAATGCAGTGGGTGTCATTCTCCTTGAGGGTCGGCAGGAGGAGGTGGGCCTTCTGGCCAGAGGCCCTCCCAGAGCTGTTCACCATCATGAAGGATCCTGGAGACCCACAAAAAGGGCGGGAGGTAGAGACAAGGAGAGAGAAAGAAAACACTTCTGAAAATCAGTCACACCTGAAAACACAGTAGCCAGAAATCCAGTCCCTCTAGGAGGGTCTGGGTGACCCCCAAGAACCCACATTTCCTTTCTGAATTCAAGTATCCTCTTCTGTGATTGGGAATAAAAAGTGTTACTCACCAAGGTGGTTTTGTAAGAATTAGTCTATAAATACATACAGAACAACAACAAAACTCACTAAAACCAGTAGCTCCTACAGGAAGAATGGAATAAAAACTCAGGAATTTAGTTAACTGTAACCTCCATGGATGAAATGAGGCGAAATATAACCTCATTCAAGCTCAGGTGGTCTCAATGGAAGCAGAAGCTCTGCAACACCAGGGTGTTGTTCTAACATATTACACCTCGAGCCTTGCATTAATACAAGAAATATACCAGAGGAGGACATATACAAGTACAGTATACTCAAGAAAGTAGAGAAGATCTTGAAGATATGTGAGAACCGACTGAAAGATGGAATGGAGAGTAAATAATTCTTGCTGAGAACTTAAGGAGTACTGGTGTGAGGCTTAGTTTCTTATTTATATTTTGTTCAATTTAATCTTCAGAACAACGCTGGGAGAAGAAGGCTTTTCCTTTTATTGAAAGACTGAGTAACTCACCCTGGACCACTCAGACAAGGAAGGATGAGACCCAGATTCTCTTCGACCTCAAAGTTGATGCTATTTTTATGGCCTGCAGAAAACATGACTATTATTTTCAAACACTCCAAGTGAGCCTCTTGGAGTTTCTTTAACAGATTAAATGGTTGTGTCTGGTTCTTCACCCCTCCCTGGATCCACACTCTCTGCCTTTGACTTGCCCCCTCTTCCAACAGAGGCAGAGAGTGTGTCCTCATCCCATGCTTTGGGCTCCACTTGCTTTGGTCAGCAGGATGCTAAGAGAATGAGGCTTGAAACGTGCTTGCCTAGCCAGGCTTGCCCTCTTGCACTACTGCTGTCTCCCAAGGAGAAGAACTCCCAGGTAGCTACTGCCCCTTCAGCTTGAGATCGAGGACAGACATGCGTGGAAGAGAAATAAGCCCAATGGAGAGTAAAGAACCCAGCCAGGCCTCCCATGTAGCTGGGAGTGCAGCCACATAGCCAACATGCCCAGCCTGGGGCAGCCAATCCACAACAGAGGCTCAGACCCAGGAGTGTGAGAATAAAGTGTGCGCTGTAGCTTCCCTCTTGGCTTGCTAGGTGTATCATTGTGGCGACAGCTCCCTGACGAAGGTCATCTGAGAGAGCAGCCCTATGAAAGAACCCCCAGCGGGGCACATTTCAGTTCAAAGGCCCTATTAACAAGTAGAACGGATGCAAAACTGGGGTGGACTGCCCTGGGACAAAGCGAGTCCCTCACCACCACAGAGTCTGGACACACTGAGCAGATGTCTAAGGAACTTTCACCATCAGCTGTGAGGGCCGAACTCTGTGACTTAAGAGTCTTACGAGTCTATGGAATAAGCTGCATCATAAAACACAGAAGATAAACTCAAGTGATTCTGCAATGAATAGCCCACCAAGAAAACCACTGCTGCTTTGAAATCTTACTTTAGGCACTAAAATCTTCAATCAGAATGAAGCCTTAAGACTACGTATCCTCAACCAAGATGAGCCACTTCAATAGCTATCAGTAGCCTCATTCTTTCACGCTAATCCCCAGAAGACTAACAGTTGCCAGATACTCAGTACCGGGCAATCCATATCTTGGGGTTCTAAAGGGTACTGGTCATTCACAGCCTGTAACCTCTGGGTTCAGAATGAATTTTAAAATAGACACAGGAGACAGAGTTCAAAATCTCCACTTTACTACAGAGCTAGATTAGAGAAAGGAACATGGGCTTGAGGACAAATTAGGCTTTCTTGCACTTTCTCCCCTGAACCAGCATGCAAAGTAGTTGGACCATCGAAGGCACCTTCCTTCCAACTCTACCCAGATCCCGAAGGCTCATTCCTGAAATAAGCCAACAAGAAGCAAGGTGATAAAGGCAGCAACCTGAACCAATGGCTACCAGACTTTCAATATCCAAGAACTTTGAATATTCAAGCAGAAAACTCACCCACCCCCTGTGTAGGAGCCTTGGGAAGCAGAGCAAAAGCAGTATCTTAACCATGTTTCCAGGCAAATCAAACTCCCTAGTTTACAGCTCAGCAGCAACCCCGGTACATGGGGAGCTGTCCCTTGTCAGATGTTGTCTCTAATCATCACACCCTCCTGGCAGCACGGAAGGCACCACTGCATTGGGGAAAGAGGCGCAGAGAGAAGCCGGCACCCGCGCCCTCACCTGTTTGCTCATCTGCATCCCCCAGGGTTCCAAAGGTCTTTCTGGGATGGGAGAGTGCTGACTCACAAGCCCCACAAGCCCCTGGGCACAGAGGGGGGCGCAGCTGCAGATAGGGAAGGCAGCCTGAGAAACAAGCGGTGATTGGGTCTCTATCAGAATCCTTGGATACCCCAGAGACATTTAAGCACCTGTGCTCCAGCCAGTTCACACACCCAGCTTCTTACCGTCCACAGTACAGAGAGTCGGGAAAGTTTCCCATCCACCAGCTCAGGTTCCCCCTTCTTTGCATCCTAGCTCTAGTGATGAAGCAGGCTCACTGATGGGGTGGAGCCAGGTAACATCCATCCACACCAGCTAGTCTAGGAATCCTCCTCATTGTGCGGCCTCCATGACTGTTAATAAAGAATGCTGCCATTTCCCTGAAGGCAGAGCTGGTGAAAGTGCATGGCCTCCATCAAGCCTTCATGTCGTAGAAACTGCTGGTTGACTAGCAAGCCTGTCCTCTCTGTGCTGGGCAAAGCTGGACTATACTCCCCAGCCTCCTTTCAGAGTTTGGTGAGGCCATGAAACTGGTTTCAGCCAACAGGTCCTAAGGATGAAGCCTGCCACTTCCTGGCTTGATTGTTCAAGGCGGACAACCTCTACCCTCACTCAGCTCCCACTGCTTCATCCTCCCTTAATCTCACCCTTCACAGGATGATTCCTGGACCAGGAGTCTCAGAATCACCTGGGAGCTGGTAAGAAATGCAGACTCTTGGGCCCCACCCCACATCTACTGAATCTGAATTTGCATTCCATCAAGATCATGAGGTGATCTGTACGCACATTCAGGTCCCAGAATCACTGCCGCGTTGTCTTTTTCTTGTCCACCAACTGAAACAACAGGATTCCAGGAGCCTAAGGGACAGCAAAGCCACAGTTAAAGGACCCGAGTTCCCCGAATGGCCATGACCACGAAGAAGGCCATCACCACTAGGAACACTCCTTGTGGACTTCAAGCAAGGGATAAACTATTATTAGGTCATTAAGCCGTTGAACATCTGATGTTTACTTCTGCAACTAGCATTATCGTTATTATTTTGGCATCCCTGCAGAGCCCCTACTTCCTGCAAGTCCCTTTACTTAAGCAAATAACATGAGCAATGATAGTTACTAAGCAAGGCTGCAAGATGCTACAAACAGGGACATCATTGAGAGAAGCGTCCTTGGGTGAAAATAAGCAGAAAAGGCTGAGAATGAAAAGCATGGTTCGAAGGATAAAAAAAAACCTCGAGAAGGAAAGAAATATCCTGAACCTTCGTTAAGACACTTCATGTCTCAGGGGGACCAGAGTGGGTTGCATTAGGGCAAACCGTGTTTCCCACTACCCTCCCCCTAATGTCAATCTGTGGAATTTCACATGCATCCTCAGGCCTGTAGACCAGACAGAAAGGTATACATTAGGGGGCAAGGATCAGAGTGATATATAAGAAAACTGAAACAAATGGAAGAAAACGATGACTGCCCATGCCTCCCCACTCAGCCGACCTGCAAAGAAGGGGAGGGTCAGGCCAGAAGGGACTGGTAGGAAGGAGCCCTGCTCAGGAATGTCCCAGTGAGGCTGCCTTGGAGTCCAAGTGACAGAGTGTAAGAGAAGACCCTCTGGGGACGTGGATGGGAAGCTCAGTAGCATCTGGTCTGCCCATAGGATGGGGGGTATGGTAACATTGGGAAGGGCATCCAGAACAGCAGCTGTGGTGAGGGTCTCCTTCTATGCCCTGCAGGCAGTGGGCTTCCATGAGCAGTCCAGAGTATAAGTATGTTCTTATACTCATGCACTCAAGACCAGCCCCAAGGATTCTCACAAGTGTCTTGGGAGAGCCTTAGGAAGGCAGAAAGAGGCTTGGCAGACAAGCAGGCAGAGACTTGGGGACATAAGATTTAGACCTGGATTAGGGGTCCAATCACCACTGTAACTATTACTACAAACTCAGTGGCTTCATACAACACAAACGTATTCTCTCTTTTAGAAGTCTAAAATCAAGGTGTTATAAGGCTGCTTTCCTTTTAGAGGCTTCAGGACATAAACTGTTTCCTTGCCTTCAATGGTTGCCTACATTCCTCAGCTCATGGACCCTTCCTCCATCTTCAGAAGCCCATCACTCCAACCTCTGATTCCACAGACACATCTTTTTCCGACTTTGACTCTCCTGTCTCCCTCTTAAAAGGACCCTGAACAATTAGGATCCCCCAGATGGTTAGGATCATCCCTCCACTGCAGTGTCCTTAATTCAATGACATCTGCAAAACCCCTTTTGTCATGGAAAGTAACATATGCACCTTTGCAGATATTTGTGTTAATCTGACTACAAATATACTTCTAAGCTACCGAACCAGATATAGAAGAAGGACAGCAGATTGAATCAGAAGCCAGCAGGTATGCCCTGTCTGAACAGTAGGTGCCCCAGGGATCTGAGTGCTACTATAAGTGTAAAACGTCCCTTGCAGTATTAGATCATGTCACCATGAATGTCTTATAATAGAAGCATGGCATAAAAAGCAAAACGTAGGGTTGAACCATTTGGCTCCCAATCTGGACAGAAAAAGAAAAGTTCTAGGAAAAGAGCAAGGACAACCCGCGTTTCAGGAGTGGAAATTCCTCAGGGCAAGTAGCCCGTGGAACCATGGTGTCATCTGTGGCTCCTCAGACACCCACTCCCACACGTGTTCAGGCCATCTTCCAAGCTCATCGGACCAGTGACCTGGAGCAGAAATGTGCTCTGTAGTCTGGCCACTCACTATCTGAACTCTCTTCCCATGTCTGGGGAACCCCTCGAGTTTTAAAGCAGAGCCCACTTCCGCTTTGGAAATGGAAAGGACCAGATGCCCTCTGTCCCAGCCTCCTCTGTAGCTAGGACTCAGACACACGATCTCAGGTCTACCAAAGAGGCACACCCAACCCCAATTTCTGAACTGAACTCTAGAGACTAGAGTCTCTGAACCAGGGCTCAGTGAAGGAGAGTCTGTGTGGAGAGGGCAGCAGCCGAGGGTAGCAGAGGCAGAGGAAGGCGCCTCTGAGCTGCAGAGACAGCGATCACAGAGGACCTTGAAGCAAACCCAGCCTGGCTGGAGTGGAGCACAGCCCCTGAGCACAAGACACGGAGGCAGGGGTGACTAACGCAACCAGGGTGAATCAGGACGTCTTCCAGGAATGGACTGAGCTGAGCTGGCATCTGAAGAGTGAACAGAAGCCACACCTCACCAGTCACTGAGCATATTATGAACCCTGATAATAGAATCTGACCAGCTTTAAGCCCCTTCCTGTACCTGCAGGAACGCCAGCACCAAGCAACACTCCCTATGTATTGATATTTCCAGAAGTGCCCACAGCACCCCAAGGAGTGACAACCATCCTCTTGTTCTCAGGGAACTTCCAGATGCAGATTCCCCCATATGCCCCTACCATCACTTGTGATGGCTCGATGACTGGGTGGGTCCTTGTTCCTGTCTCTCTGCCCTGGAACAGACTCAGGAGACACACAATGCAACTGCTTTGGCTCCAACGTCCGGAAGGTTCTAGGGCCAGCTCTTTCTGCAAACCCACAAGGCTTTTTCCTCCCCTCCTCCATCAGGGTCTACGCTCACCACTGCCCCCTACAGTCAGCTCTTAATTCCACTTGGCATCATCCTTCATGATGGATTTCTTCCTCCACCCGTGGCCAGGCAACAGGCTTCCTCTAATGTTCTCATCACCGCACGGGGCTGGTTTTTTCTCTCCTGATGCCCCTTCCACAGGAGTATTGTCAGTCTATCAGGTTTAGTGTAGATCAGAACATGTAAAGAGATACAGGTGATATAGCTCTGAACTCCACACATCAGAACATGCAAGCCTCTCCTCTTTGCCAGCTAGAGTTGGTCCCTTCTATCGAAGTGCTCCTGGTGGCAGTTTGGGAGGGCATTTCTAGTAAATCAAACAACACGTGCAAAGGCAGAGAGGCAGGAAGCCACAGCAATCCATAGCCAAGCCTGGTGTCTCAGCGAAGGGTGGGATCCAGCCATCTACAGCCCCCCACACATCAAGCCCACCTAAGAGAGGTCTGGCCAGGCCCTCTAGAAAGGAAGGAAGGCTATCTCTGGGCTGAGCGCAGGCCTGCCTGCCATCGCAGAGACTGCTCAGGAATGAAAACCCGCATACATCAGCAGCACAGTGGGGCTCTCTTTGATCAACAGGTTGTCTTAATTAATACCATCCCGGGGCTGTCAGTTTCCTGGAGATCAAAAATGAGCCCGTCATTATGCGAGATCAGTCAGAAACAAGAAAGAGAAAGACTGTAAATACATTCAACCCCCCTCCTCATTTTTTCTCCCCTTCAAAAATCTACTGGCGTGATCAGGAACATAAAACAGCCTTAGTTTCCTCATAGTTATTACACATAGTCCCCAAAACTATGGAATTAAACCAGGAAGTACTCTCTGGCTGGCCATAAATTTTGCATTTTTTCCCCTTCGTGCATAATAACGCCTTGATAAGAGCCCCGTTATTGATGTGTCTGCGACACAGATCCCCTTTTGGAGGCAAAAACGCTTCTCCGCAGCAGATGGTGGCTATTGTGTTTACACATGAGCACCTCAGGATTGCATTTCCTCACGTCGGCAGTAAAAAGAAAGCCCTAATTGAGTTTTTAATGGCTTTGCACATTGTTCATTAAGATTACATGAGTGTGCTTGCGACTGGCAGCTGAAGGCCTGGAGCTCTGAGAGCTGGGAGCCGTCCCCGCAGACAGGTGGCCCTGCCAGCTTCCAGCGCCAGCACCTACGAGGAGGGAGCGGATGGTGGCAGGACCCAAACGCTGCCCACAGCCAGCGCAGCTGTGATGGCATGGAACACGTCCTGGACTTGCAGTCAAGAAAACTGGGTCTCAGCCCCACATCTGTCATTCCTCAGCTACACCACTTTGAGCAAGTCAGTGAGCCTCCCTGGACCTCAATGTCCTCATCTGTGAAGTGGGATAATGAAAGCTACACGTCCAAGTCTTGTTGTTGCTTGGGTTTTGGTGTATATTACATGAAACACTGGACCTGACTCAATAAGCATTAATTTCAGAACAAATGGCCAGCAGCAGGTGATAACGAGCCAAATGCAATTTATGTTTGATGTCACTAATGCTTATTAAGAACTTAGTACATGTCAGGCATGATCTAGGAAATAAAATTTTAATTTAATTTTAATTAAATATAAATAGGCATGCATTGCTATTAGCTACTAAATCAGAGAACACAGTTCTAGACCCTAAAGTCTCTGCTTATTGAACAAGAGTAATTAGTATGTTTGAACCTTTCTACCTCTGTAACTTGATCTGACATTTTTCCACATCCCAGTGAAGTCATGCCATGTTATCTCTGATCTAAAGCAAGGAGCATGGAGGAAAAAGTCTTTTCCCAAAGTTACAGAGGTCTTAACAACCAGAAACATCACTTTGCAGACAAAGGTCTGAATAGTCAAAGCTATGGTTTTTCCAGTAGTCATGTATGGATGTGAGAGTTGGACCATAGAGAAGGTTGAGCACCGAAGAATTGATGCTTTCAAATTGCAGTGCTGGAGAAGACTCTTGAGAGTCCCTGGGACAGCAAGGAGATCAAACCAGCCAATCCTAAAGGAAATCAACCCTGAATATTCATTAGAAAGACTGATGTGGCAGCTAAAGGTCCAACACTTTGGCCACCTGATGTGACGAGCTGATCCACTGGAAAAGACCCTGATGCTGGGAAAGATTGAAGGCAGGAGAAGGGGACGACAAGGATGAGACGGTTGGATGGCATCACTGGACATGAGTTTGGGTGGACTCTAGGAGTTGGTGATGGGCAGGGAGGCCTGGCGTGGTGCAGTTCATGGGGTTGCAGGGAGTTGGACACAACTTAGCAGCTGAACAATACCACGGAGGTAGAAACTCATAAACATACCCATTACACTTGTTGAATAAGCGGACAGTTTAGGGTCTAGAACTCCATTCTCTGAATTAGTAGCTAATAGCATTGTGTGCCTACTAAATTTTATTAACATTAAATTAAAAATTCATTTCCTTAGACATAACTAGCCATATCCCAAGGACTCAGCTGATATCATGTTTTACAATGACAACAGAGAAAATCCCCACCATCAGAGATAGTTCTATTGAATAGTGCTGGTCTAGAAATTACAGATTATTCATCAGAGCATAGCAAATTATATCCAGGGGAGACACATGAGTTTAACTAATCCAAACAACTGATTTTAGAAATCCCAGTGCGGGGAAGGGACTTGCTTAAGGTCTCACAAGACAGGGAAGGCTCTGGGTCAGTTTTCCTGACTCCTGCTTCAGTACCATGAACAATCTGCCCACCACGCTTGAGTTCCATGGGCACAGCACTAATTCCACAAAGAGTTACTTAAGATCCTGGGCCGGGGGCAGGGTAGGGGAAGGGAAATGCTGCCTCCAAGAGGCAGAGCTTTTTTTTTCCTGGCCACCTGGCATGTGAGATCTTAGTTTCTGATCAGGGATCAAACCCACACCCGTTGTAGTGGAAGCGCAGAGTCCTAACCATTGGACCACCAGGGAAGTCCTGGAGGCAGAGCTCTTGAGCATCCCAGCGCCAGACGTCTTTCAGGAGAAGTACGCACACACAGGGCACGCACTGCCCCAGCTCTGAAATGCAGTTCAGTCCCCACCTGTTGAGCCACCAACCCCAGGTACAGGGGACCCTGCAGGGCACTCACAGAGAAGCCTTGCAGTTACCTGGTCTTGACTAAAAGCCCAGCTACCCTTCTTTTGCCTGGATGATCTCAGATGAATCGCCTAAACTCTGTGAGCCTCAGTTTCCTTTTCTGTATTCCACAAAGATAATCTTACTCAGTAGTCAGAAAAAGTAAATGAAACAATTTATAAAGTATCTAGATAAGGATTGTCCTATTGTTCAGTTCAGTTCAGTCGCTCAGTCGTGTCCGACTCTTTGCGACCCCATGAATCGCAGCACGCCAGGCCTCCCTGTCCATCACCAACTCCCGGAGTTCACTCAGCCTCACGTCCATTGAGTTAGTGATGCCATCCAGCCATCTCATCCTCTGTCATCCCCTTCTCCTCCTGCCCCCAATCCCTCCCAGCATCAGAGTCTTTTCCAATGAATCAACTCTTCGCATGAGGTGGCCAAAGTACTGGAGTTTCAGCTTTAGCATCATTTCTATCTTTGGAGCCTGAATATGCTACCTTATATGCCCAAGGTTGCAGATGTAATTGCTGATCAGATGACCCTGCGATAGGACTATTCTGGATGAGAAAGGAGGAAGAGGCAGAATTGGAGAGGGAGGTTAAGAGGCTTCACTGCTGGCTTTGAAGATGGAGGAAGAAGCCAGAGACCAAGAAATGGCAGTGGCCTCTAGAGACTAGAGGCAAGAAAAGCTTCTCCCACCCCCAGAGTCTCCAGAAAGAAACTCAGCCCTCCAGACACCTCAATTTTATCCCAGTGAAACCCATTTAGGACTTTGGACCACCAGAAATTGCTGTTACAGCAGCAATGGGAAGCAAATACACACTCCAGACTTCTCTGCATCGGGTCTTTGCTCAAGTGATGCTATTTCTGAAATCCACACTGCTTGGCCCTGCCATGGTCCTTCACTAGAGTATTTAAATACACTTATCTCTTTGTTTTCACTGAAGCCTAGAGAACGGTTATTCCTGCATTGCTGACCCTACCCATGGCTCTCTCATAGCTCTTCTGGACACAGCCTAATTTAAAAATCCAGGATGATGAAGTTTGGCTGTCTGATCACAATAAAAGGGCAGGGGGCACAAAAATGTCAAAAGACACGGCGTACCATAAAGTAAGAAAATATGTGGGGAAGAGCAACAGAATTCTACCAGAAGTATCATGAAAACTAAACATCATTAAGTCAGTCATAAACATAAGGATCTACCAATAGCCAGGGTAACAAACACATTTGACATTATTCATACTGTCAATGAAAGCTTTCTAATTATCATGCGTCAAAAAAAAGGAAAGAAATGTGTTTCCTTTCTAATACAACAGACAATCAGGGCGGGAGGGGGATTAATTACAGCTTAATGGATACATAATATCTATTTAGAACAAAGAAAATACATCCTGAAGTTTCAAAGGCACAGAACACTTGTGAATGTTTTTGTTTTTTTTTCAGAGTCAGTTTGTGTGAACAAGTAATAACTATTTCTGTAATCATTCATTCAGACCAATAAGTTGAGGTTTAAGCATTTCATATGCAAATGTGTTAAGGCAATTCTCCAGGAAACAGTTATCTGAAAATCCATATAGGGGTGGATAATGTAGCTGAAAAGTGGAATTAAACTCAGGTGACTGGATTTGAAGATGCTGCTGGAAGGAGGCTCTCGGCACGAACCATTCCCCCCAAGACCTGGTACCTACGTGGGTGCCTGCATTCCTTCCCCATCCCTGAGAAAAAGATGGAAAGTGAGGGAAAGAGGGAGAGAGAAAAGAGAAGGAAAGGAGAAAGCATGGGGGAAATAAGGAGAGGAGGGTAAATGAGAGGAGTAGACAAGGAGAAGGAAGTGGCAACCCACTCCAGTGTTCCTGCCTGGAGAATCCCAGGGCTGGGGGAGCCGGGTGTGCTGCCGTCTATGGGGTCGCACAGAGTCAGACACGACTGAAGCGACTTGCAGCAGCAGCAGCAGCAGCAGCAAGACAAGGAAGGTGAGGAGACGAGACACACAAAGATGCAGAGGGGGAGGAGGAAGGCGAAAGGGAGGCGTTGACGCCAGAGAAACGCAGCTCAGGTGAGCAAAAGAGCACTGAGCCAGGTGGGAGAGGAGGGGGGAGGGCGGTGATGGAGACAGTGCAGAATAGAACCTGAACCCCTTCACGTCTTCTCACCCCCTTTGCTCCCCAAATCAAATTCAAGCAAAGCCTTCTCACGACATTAACAACAATCATATGACGAAACCAGACGCAGATAAACATCACAGGGCACACCAGGTTCTCCCCATCTATGACTACATAACTCGCCTCCCCAGTACCTCAGCAGCAGCATCTCAACATCCCAGCAGAAAAATAAGGATGCTTGTTGGAAAATCAATGGAACCCAGCACAGGATAGAATGAGACGTCGGCGACATAAATGATGAAATCTAAGGGTTTGTCTGAGTTGCTCTCTGACATGGGATTAGCAGGACTCTGAGCAAAGTCAAGACAGAACTGATGGGCAGGAAATGGCACTCTCCATTCAGACTCCACCCCCTTCCTGTGCACCCATCTTCGTCACAGGTGCCTCTGTGAGTGAGGGATTCTCTGTTTCTTCACCTGGAAAACAGGGATGCAGCTAGAGCTTCTGAAGTCCCCCAAGCGGAAAGGTCAAGGAGCCACAGTCACATGACCAGTTAGTGGTATGGAAGGAACCAGGACTGGCTTGGATTTTCTTTTTCATATATATATAAATTTATTTATTTTAATTGGAGGCTAATTACTTTACAATATTCTAGTGGTTTTGCCATACATTGACATGACTCCACCACGGTGGTACATGTGTTCCCCATCCTGAAACCTGCACCCACCTCCCTCCCCATCCCATCCCTCTGGGTCATCCCAGTGCCCCAGCCCCGAACACCCTGTCTCATGCATTGAACGTGGACTGGCGATTAGTTTCACATATGGTAATATACATGTTTCAATGCCATTCTCCCAAATCATCCCACCCTCGCCTTCTCCCACAGAGTCCAAAAGACTGTTCTATATATCTGTGTCTCTTTTGCTGTCTCACATACAAGGTTATCGTTATCATCTTTGTAAATTCCATATATATGTGCTGTATAGCACATTGGTATATTGCATTGGTGTTTTTCTTTCTGGCTTACTTCACTCTGTATAATAGACTCCAGTTTCATCCACCTCATTAGAACTGATTGAAATGTGTTCTTTTTAATGGCTGAGTAATATTCCATTGTGTATATGTACCACAGCTTTCTTATCCATTCGTCTGCTGATGGACATCTAGGTTGCTTCCATGTCTTGGCTATTATAAACAGTGCTGCGATCAACACTGAGGTACACGTGTCTCTTTCGATTCTGGTTTCCTCGATGTGTATTCCTGGTTTGGACTTTCTAACTAGCCCCTCATGGAAGGAGGGTGAAGGAGATGAGACTCTTGCCTTGGATCTTGTTCCAAGAGAAAGTCATCTTCATTTTCCCACAAGAATTCCTTTCTCGTATTCGTTACACTTGCTCATTAATAACAATAGCAAACACATATTACACATTTGATTTCTATTCATTCACTGAATTCTAATATCAGCTCTGTGAAGTGGTTGCTATTATCATCCTTGTCTTACAAATGAGAAAACTGAGGAACAGAGAGGTTAGGTAACTTTCCCGAGGCCACACAGCTGGCAACAGGCCAAGATTCAAACCCAGGAGGACGTTCTAATCATCTATAAGCTCTTAGGTTCCAAACCACAAGTAGGTGTGTTGTATCTGCTGGCAAGGAATGATCATACATTGTCCTGGGTTGGCTGGCCTTGCCTTGGGGAGCTGGTGCAGGTAGAAAGAAGGGCAAAGAGTGGGAGGAAAGAACAAAATTGAAAATCAGTTGTCAAGCTCCTGTCACATTAAGAGTAAAGAGAACAACAGGGCTTCCAGGAACCTTGTCAGACCCCAAATTGTTCTTGACATTCATTGGGCTGAGGCCTTTGCTTCTGCAGCTCTAAATCTCTAAATCGAAATGACATGGAACTAAAATATATATATTTTTTAAATCTCCAAACTCTTCACACATCCGTTGGCATGATAATATTTTGATTAGTTACATTTATGCTCCAATTACACTCAGAGAATGTTCAACGGTATTTTTATATATAGCATGTTTGCCATGCTCCATGGAAAATACTAGATTATTTCTTCATATTTTTGCAATGGGAAAAGCCACAAATGGAAGTGGGGGTGGGGGGCGGGGAATGCAAAATGAAGAGATGACTAACCCTGTTAAAATAGTACTGCCTCGGCTTCACATTACTAAACTGGGTCACTGCTATTATTTCCCAAGTATTAAAATACCAGGACTTGGAGAGACATAAAGTATTAAAGTCTACTTTGCCTCACCTGACACTTGTATTGCCCCCACAACATCTGGGTGTGATTCTGAAAGCAACCTGATCACGTATCCATGGAGTGTCAAGGTTAATTCTGGGGAAGGTTTGTGTTTTTGTGCTTCTTTTCCTGGGGAGAGGATCCACCTCTACTTCAAAAGGTCCATAATCCTGTCCATAATAAACAGATAAATATGTACATAAGTCAAGAGGTCACCTGAGCTTTGCAAAATGCCTGCCCTAGAGATGCTGGGATGGACTTCACCGTTAATGTTGGCTAGGTATCTTCTCGTTATTTTGTTCTTGATCAGCAAACCAGATTGTGGTTGGATGGGATGAGGGTATTACACTGTGTAATGCTGGTATCACATGGGTCTTTGGTCCTGCAGAGACTTGCTACAGGTTGTCTGCACCCCGATTCCACAACAGCCTCCCCTCAAATCCTTGGCCACCAGGGCTCACCTTCTCCACTTGCTTCCTGACCACTGCATGCCTAAGTCATCTGGTACCTCTCTGCTTCACTTTCTCCCATGAAGAAAGAAGTTTCTCCCTTCTCGTGAAGGCTAATTCCTCAACCTGTTTCCTTCCCAAACCCCTGGAGCCCAGCATTTTGTGAATGGAATGACATTCAGTTCTAACCTCAAATATTACCTGCATACTTGCCATGGGTCTGACATTACAAAGCAGCAGCAGTGAGCAGGACAGTCTTTGCCCTCATGGAGATTATGCCAAGCAAAAGGCAGTTATGGGGACATGGGAGGTTCTGTGACAGGGTGTGCATATGGAGAGAGATATAGCCTGGACTTGACTGGGGGAGGAGATGTACAAACAAAGAAAACGACAACTTGCTGGAGCAAAGAAACTCCACGCTGAGCTCCATGGTTAGAGAGGTGTCAGGTGAACAGGGAGCAGAAAGCATGTTTCCAGTGGACCAGATAGCCTCCTTCAAAGCCAAAAAACAAGACAGTCTCTAGATCGTAACGGAGCCAGAAAGAACTGTAGATACAGAGCAGGTACCCTGTAGACCGCCTCTCGAACCTCTCAACCTCACAGTACAGATAAGGAACTTATCAGAGGGGCACCGTGCCTCATCCAAAGTCACAGAGCCAGGAGGTGGCAGCATCAGGATTCAAACTTAGGACTGTCTGGCTCCAGGGTCAGTGCTATTTTCCTCTGAAACAGTGGTCCCCACAGTGAAGCATGTGAATCATAATTACCTGGAAAGTTTGTTCAAAGACTTCTGGGTTTCACCCCCAGTTTTGGGATGAAGCCTGAGAATTCTGAAAAGTTGCTAAGTGACGTTGATATAGTGGACGTGCGGGCCACACTTTGAGAACTGCTGGACTGAACCCTGACGAGCAAGGGGGTCCATAACCTTGGGCAGGTGGGCCAGCAGTCTTGCTCCCTCTCTCTGTACTGGACTGGGAAGCATGCTAACCTTCTGGAGAAGGCGCCCTCCTCCTCCAGGGCCTCACCCTGTGCATCTCGTCTAGGAACAGGAGGGCTCTGACCACTGACCATCAGACACCGAGGCTCGCTCCACAGGCCAGCCTCTGCGAGGCCTCTCTGCTGATATTAGCAGCCCCCTTCAATCATTGCTAATTACCAAGAATATCATTAGACACTTATTGACTCCCCCAAATGTACTAGGGTCTGCACAGAAAATAGCACAATAATTATTCCTCCTCTTTCACCATCCTCTAAGGAGCTACAAGAATTTGACAGCTGTTATCCAATTAATCCTGACAGCTTTTGTTTTTAAAATGCAAAGGCATGTCTTTCATCTAAGATAGGAAAAGCTATTTCCTTTTTTGAGGTGAGAATGAAGGCAAAGAGAGGCCAAGTGAAATGGCCAACATCACTAGGGTCATTTCTTGATCTCTCTCTCTCCTGCAAGAACAGCGGAGTAAGGTAGGATCTGGATTCAGACTGCCCAATCAAATCCCAGCTCTGTCAGCTACCAGCTGTGTGACCCTGGGCAAGTTACTAAACCTCTCTGAGCCACAGTTTCTTCAACTGTGATGTGAAAATAATGACGGTAATAGGAGAACCTGTCTCATAGATTTGTTATGAGAATTAAATGTGTTTATATACAGTAAATACTTGGAATGGTGGTAGTTTGGTTTAGTCACTAAGTCGTGTCTGACTCTTGCAACCCCATGGACTATAGCCTGCCAGGCTCCTTTGTCCATAGGATTCTCCAGGCAAGAATATTGGAGTGGGTTGCCATTTCCTTCTCCAGGGGACCTTCCCAACCAAGGAATTGAACCCAGGTCTCCTGTATGGTAGGCAGATTCTTTACCAACTGAGCTTAATACATCTTAAGATCTTATGTAAATGTTAGTTGTCACGGACACGGGCAGCAGCAGCAGCATCCCCAAGCCCTCCTGTGGATATCCGACTACAGCAGAGGGTAAGACAGTTGGCCCTACTACCAGCAGGATCAGGTACGTTCCAGGCCCACTTCCCATCCACATGATGACTCCAAAAGGCACCAGGAAGCCGCGACTCTCCCGGGTTTACCCCAAGGAGCATTTTTCCTTTGCCATTGGTTCTCCAAATGTGGCCCCCAAAACAGCTACATCAGTATCACTTGGGAACTTGATAGAAAAATAAATTCCTGACCTACTGCATCAGAAAGTCAGGAGTGTGGCCCAGTCACTATGCTTTCACAAGCCTTCCAGGTGATGTGGATGCATGCTCACGTTTGAGAACCATTTTTTGTGTGTGTGTAATCAGGCTCCCAGGGACCCAGCCTGTTTGGGTGGAACATGATAAGCCAGGAGATTAGGCCAGCTCCTGTCCACTGGATGGTCCCTGCATTTCCCACGAACAGACAGGCCCCCTGGGGTCACAACACTGTAATACGGGGCCAGAGCCTGAGCTCTTGACCATCGCCCTATACTACCCTGCATGAAACTGCCTTCTCAATTCGCACTTCCAGGAATGCCTCTGAGCATAGTTTGTGGGCCAGGTTAGGGAGGGGGCAGGGACTTTCATCACCGTGGAAGGCAACCATGGGCTCTACACATCAGAGGGCAGGAAGGGGATACCTAGAGGGAAATGCTAAGCCACAGAAATAGATGTAGAGGGTCCCCCAGTCTTACCTGAACCTGTGAAGCCACTGGAATGTCCCCCTGGCTCTCAGCTGGGGCTATGACATCAAGTCCCTCTGACATTCTTCACACCTTCATCCCAAACTGCTCCTTCTTCCACTCTCTTCCTCTACTTCTCAATTTGCTGACTGCAAATCTGACGTCCTACTTCCATCTGACCTTTTCCCTAATATCCATCCCCAGCCTCCTTCCCTTGCCTCACTTTTCCTACCAAAATCCACTCTGGGCTCCTTGACCGCGAGGCAAACATCCCCCCCTCCCCCTTGGTTGCCTCCCTCTTCCTGTTTCCTCCCCCATCCAGTTCAGGGGGCTCCACATTCCAGACCACCGAAAAGCCCCTGCCAGCTCCACCCAGACACGGACAGAAAGACAGAGCAGGACCAGGTGAAGAAGTCCTAGGGCTGAAAGCCACCACGCAGGCAATGGGCTCTGTGTTACTTTTCTGCAGCTGCTGTAATTGAGGACCACACACTTGAGTGGCTGAAACAGTGGAAAAGCTTTGTCTTCCAGTCCTGAAACCTAGGAATCTGAGGTCAAGATGTCAGCAGGGCTGGTTCTTCCCAAGGAGAGAAGAATCTGTCCCTGGAGAATCTGTCCCACATCTCTCTCCCAGCTTCTGCTGGGAGGTGGGCAGTCTTAAGCATTTTCTGGCTTGTAGAAGCATCACCACAATCTCTGCCTTCAATTTCCCCTTTTTATAAAGACACCAGCCTTACTGGAGTTGCGGGCCTTATATCTGCAATATTTCTGTTTACAAATAAGGTCCCATTCTGAGGTACAGAGTTGAGGGGGTACGACTTCACTTTGACTTTTCACTTTCATGCATTGGAGAAGGAAATGGCAACCTACTCCAGTATTCTTGCCTAGAGTATCCCAGGGATAGGAGATCCTGGTGGGCTGCTGTCTATGGGGTCACACAGAGTCGGACACGACTGAAGCGACTTAGCAGCAGCAGCAGCAGGACTTCAGTGTATGAATTTGGGGAGGGAGGTTAAGTTTCAATCCATAACAAGATTCTAAATCCCTACGATGCTCGAAACCCAAAGACACGTCTCAGGTATCATATAGGAGAATTCCGGTAGAGACAACCAAACACCAAACTTGGAGACCTGGTGTAGCACTCACTGTCTTTCATTTTAAAGTAAAACCTGGGTGGGGGCGGGGGGTGGAACAATAGAAAAGTAGAATGTAGGAGAGAAAATCGCCCACCATAGAAAGACAACACCACCAACATCTTGCAGTATTTCCTAGCAGCCTCATTTCCTGGCATGGGTTGGTGCTTTCTACGCAGTTGTGGCATTTAATTGGGCTTGTGACTGTGGTTTGTAAACCTTTCCCGAAGAAGAGGCTTAATGAGGGATTACAGTTTACAGTGGACCTTTTTTTTTTTGTACCGTAGCTACACTCAGATGCCACTGGGGAAGGCACAAGCCTTCCTTCCACAGGGCCGCTGGTTCATTATGTCGCAACTTTGTTCTAGGACAAATGTACACCGCACACCTGTTAAGTGCCGGGCACTGGAGGAGGCCCTGGGAATACAGCTGTGAACAAGGCAGCCAGGGTGCTTCATCAGAGAGAATTCACTGACATGGTAATCCTCCTCCAGAGCTTTGGGACAAGCTGAATGGGGATGCCTCTCCCGGGGATGCCTCTCCCAGGGATGCTCACCAGCCTTTATCTCATGATTTCTTCATTTTGAGTTCCTGATTTGGGGTTCATCTTTCGATACTCCAATGTTCAGTGATAATTTCTGCAGAAAGGCTCTCTGAATGGTATATATTCTGAGCCCATGTATTTCTGATACTGTATCATTTTTATAGCATAGATGACAAGGCTGTAACCAACTTGCTTGAATCTCAACCTATTCACTTCTAATCACCCCCATGCTCTTATACTTTGCTAACAAAACAAGGAGAACACGCTGACCTCTCATGTGTCAGATCCTCTTCTTCTATACACACCTGCAAAGCAGGTAGACAGGCACAACTCACACCCAGAATCCTAACATACAGAAGATTATTTCATCTCATAGGTTTGCACTTGGGAGCACCACAAGGCAATCCAGATGCAGGAGTCAGACAGCCTGCAGTCAAATTCCAGCTCTGTCATTTCCTAAAGTGCACTGTTGGGCAAATTACTTAGACTCTCCATGTATTTGTTTCCCAATCTGCAAAACAGGTATAATAAAAATCCCAGCCTTCTAGGATCACCATGAGGGTTAACTGAGTTAATATATGCAATGGCTCAGAAAAGAGGCTGAAAAACTCTTCTCATAAAGGGTCAGGTAATCAATATTTGAGGGTTTGGAGGCTATACAATCATTGCCACAAACACTCAACTCTACTTTAGGAGCATGGTGGCAGTCATATAGGTAGATAAATCAATGAGGCAGTGTTCCAATAAAACTTCACAAAAACAGGGGGCAGAGGCAGCCCAGAAGGGATATGCCATAGAGGCAGCCTGTGAAGTCTGTGGATCCCTGACTTAGAAGATACTCAGCAAACATGGTAAAGAGCCTGCCTTGCCATGCAGGAGACACAGGTTTGATCGCTAGGTCAGGAGGATCCTCTAGAGAAGGGGATGGCGAACCACTCCAGTATTCTTGCATGCAGAATTCCATGGGCAGAGGAGCCTGGCAGGCTACAGTCCATGGGGTCGCAAAGAGTCGGACATGACTGAGCAGCTAACACTTCTTCTACAGCAAATCCTAAGCTCTCAATAGACGTCAGGTATTCTTCTTATTAACTACAATTCAATTCAGAAGGCTGGTGGCTGGATCATCTCCTCTGCTTGCTGTCTGGTTCTCTGACACTATGAACAGATGGTGTACATGAAAAACCACCATGCACAGAAGCTTTCCTCCCAACCCACCTATAGCATTCTACTTGTGGAAACTACACCGTCCAAGATGCAATGTTCTGCCACAATTTTCCAGCTAATTTTTGCCCTGTTGTATTTGTGAGTTTCAGCCTCCAGCAAGATGCAAAAAGATATGGTGGGAGGAAAATCATAGAACTCTGAGCGCTTTAGAAAGCTGTGTTCTTGCCACAAACGGATATTTGTCCAATTTCAGGTCAGACATCCCTTCTTTGAGAGGAACAAGGAAGAATTAAAGCCACATCTCACTTCTGTTGGGGGCACAGAATAACTGGCTGATCTAATGTTTATCCCGACCATTTCAATCAGCTTAAGGGTTGAGGGACATTTCTCCCAGATTCTGTCCAAAGGTTACCTGTCTTGGTTGCTATGGCCTCAGCCTTTGTTGCTGTCCTCAGGGGGATTTTCGTGGGAAGCTGCAAGAGGCTGGATTCCCAAAGGACCATAGCATTTATTTTCACCCTGGACTCTGACCATCCAGAGTAGAGTTGCTGAGCCTTGTGATCTCCAGGTGCCCTTTGTTTCACTCCAAACATGTGGCTCCAATTCTTCATCCACGTCTCAAGATATTGAGCTTCTCTTTCACCATCTACACCAAGTAAGCTATATCTGCTTTTTCCATTTTGACCAAAAATGATATATTAGGACCCAGAGCCAAAAGCAAAGACAATATATACGGGCCAAGACTGGCTCTTACCTACCATGCATATGAGTTTCCTGGGCTTCCCAGGTGGTGCAGTGGTAAAGAATCTACCTGCCGATGTAGGAGACACAAGAGGGTTCAATGTCTGGGTCGGGAAGATCCCCTGGAGAAGGAAAATGGCAACCCACTCCAGTATTCTTGCCTGGGAAATCCCATGGACAGAGGAGCCTGGTGGGCTACAGTCCAAGGGGTTGCAAAGAGTTGGACACAACTGAGCAACTGAGCACGCACACATATGAGCTTCCTAGGGCTGTCTTAACAAATCACCACAAGTCTGGTGGTTTCAGATGGCAGAAATTTACTCTCCCACAATTGCGGAGGGCAGAAGTCTAAAGCCACGGTGAGAGTGCAGGGCTGGGTTCTCCTAAGGCTCTGGGGAGAATCCTTGCCTCCTGCAGCTTCTGCTCTCTGCCTCACTCTTGCCTCTGTCTCCATCCTCATGTGGCCTTCTCCTCTGTCCCTGTGTTTCAAATCTCTGTCTTTCTTGTACACAAACACCTATATTTGGTCTTCGAGCCCACCCTAAATCCAGGATGAGCTCTCCTTGAGATCTTTGACTATATCTGCAAAGACCTTTGTTTTCCAAATTAGGTCACATTCACAGGTTCAGGGAGTTAGAACTTGGACATAACAGGTTATTATTCAACCCTTTAGAACTATATTTGGCTTCTCTGATAGCTCAGTTGGTGAAGAATCTACCTGCAATGCAGGAGACCCTGGTTCGATTCCTGGGTCAGGAAGATCTGCTGGAGAAGGGATAGGCTACCCACTCTGGTATTCTTGGGCTTCCCTTGGGGCTCAGCTGGTAAAGAATCCACCTGCAATAAAGGAGGCCTGGGCTCAGTCCCTGGGTGGGGAAGATCCCCTGGAGAAGGGAAAGGCTATCTACTGCAGTATCCCAGCCTGGAGAATTCCATGGACTGTATAAACCATGGGGTCACGAAGAGTCGGACATGACTAAGTGGCTTTCACTTTTACAGCTATATTGAGTGACCCTGTACAGGTCACCTGCCTTCATGCTGAGACTCAACTTCTATATCAACACAATAGAGAGCAGGAGGAGAAGGAGACCTAAAAGCATGAGCTACGTGTCTGTTGAACCCGCATCAGGCATCCGTCCCCTGGGGACAAAGAGGTTCCACAGAACTGGGTAAAACCTAGAGACTGACCAAGTTCATGCAGAGATTACACCCAGTGCTAAGTAAGCCCAATTTGCCTTCGAGATTGCACTACATGCCCTCAAAAACATTTCCCAGTTCTAACCTATGTCTGGATGAAACAGAAGCTGGGGTCTGCAGCCCCTCATCTGTTAAACATATAGGATGGATAAGGATGGTTTCCAGATTCCTTCCAGCTCTCTCAGTCCATGGTTTCAGGGTTTCCATAAACATTTAGGCCTCAGATTCATGACAACTAGAATATGGTCCCCCCACCCACAGGGGAGAAATCAGATTTCAGAGCAGTTTCTCAATGCTGCTTCCTACTTTTGCTCAGGTCGTGGGCCATCCTGGCTCATCTCTCCCCATCCCCCAGCATCAAAACTTGAATCACAGCTCCAACATTTAACCTAGGACAAGCATCATCTAACCTAGGACAAGCATCTCATTTTTCAATGTATTTAACATCTTAGTAAATTAAAGTGTCAGAAAATAGAGAAACTTACAAAGAATTTAATAAAGAAACTTAATAGAGAAAATAGAGAGACAAAGAGTAACACACAGGTCTCCCTGACTTTTCAACAGTTTGCTTTATACTACTTTACTTTTATGGAAGACTTATATTAGTATCCGTTTTCAACAATAGAAAGAAACCCAAAGAGGATTTCTGCTCTTGGGAAAAAAAAAAAAACAAACCTAAAAGCAAAAATAAGGTTCAGCATTTGTTTTGCAGGATGTGTTAGAGAGGCACCTCCAACTCCTTCCCTGGGAACTAGATGGAGCTTCTCAGCATCATGTGGCCACAGTGTTGAACTGTGTCTGTGAGCATCTGTGCTTTACCTCCATTTATTTTGTGTATCCATTAGCAAGATGTGTCCTAAGGAAATTGCTCCTTCGATTTGTGCCATTTCAACTTAGGAAATGTCTCATAGGAACGCTCTACTTTTGGATAGCAGGGAAACCTGTAATAAACGTCCGTTGCTCCACTACCCATGATCCACACTGTTATCCTGACATACCTGCTTGCCTTTTACTCACTGGGTCAGTTTCTGCTACACAGGAAAGTGACTCAGTTATACCTATGCACACATCCCTCTTTTTTGACTTCCTTCCCATTTAGGTCACCACAGAGCATTAGATGGAGTTCCCTGTGCTATACGGCCAGTTCTCATGAGTTATTTTATACATGAAGGTGAAAGTCGCTCAGTCATGTCTGACTCTTTGTCGCCCCATGGACTGCAGGCCGCCAGGTTCCTCTGTCCATGGAATTCTCCAGGCAAGAATACTGGAGTGGGTAGCCATGCCCTCCTCCAGGGCTCTTCCGGATACTGGGATTGAAACCAGCAGATTTTGATCTGCAGGCAGATGCTTTACCACCTGAGCCACCAGGAAGCTTATACATAGTAGCATATATGTGTCAATCCCAAACTCTCAATTCATCCCACCCGACCCCCTTGTTGGTAGCTTGGTATCCAAACATTTGTTCTGCTTTGAAAGTAACTTTATCTATACCATTTTTCTAGATTTCACATATATGCATTAATACACAATACTTTTCTCTTGACAGATCATTGTTACTATGAAAATGATACATAATTCACTTTGAAGAATTCAAAAAGTGCCAAAAAATACAAACATCTAAGTTAAAAATAGTCCCTAGTCTCATCGCCCATAAATAGCTATCATTAACATATGGCTAACATCACTGTAACTATCTAATGATATGCAAGCAGGCTGAGTTGCTTCAGTCACATCCAGCTCTTTGGGACCCCTGGACAGTAGCCCGCCAGCCTCCTCTGTCTATGGGATTCTCCAGGCAAGGATACTGAAAGTGGGTTGTCATGCTCTCCTCAAGGGGATTGTCCCAACCCAGAGATCGAACCCGTGTCTCTTACGTCTCTTGCACCGGCAGGCAGGCTCTTTACTGCTAGTGCCACCTGGAAATCCCATCTTATGATACATGCAGAGACAAAAGGATGAATCTCAAATAGATGGATGGGCAGAAGAATAGGAAAGAATCAGTTCAGTTCAGTCGCTCAGTCATGTCCGAATCTTTGGAAAGAATAAATACTGTCAAGTATGGAATAAAACATCATGTACTATTTTAAATGTTTTATGTGCGATATTGATTTTTACTTGTATTTAACAGAAGAAAAATGTCACTAAACAAAATGGCAGGAAATGTAGACCGTCGAATGTTTCTCCACCATAAGCTTTTTGCCAAATGATCCTTTTGAAGTTACAAACACAGACTGTGAAGAAATCATGAAGAGTCTGGAGTAATTATGTTGTTTTTTAACTATTTATTTTAATTTTAGACACTACTTAATGACTTCATGCTGTGAAAGACAGCATTAGCACTCACACACTTCCTCTCAAATTCCCTCTCCCTAGCTCTCAATCTCTCAGCTTTAATTGTTGGTGGCTGCCTGGGTTTATAACCTTCACACCCTGATCTATAACTGTAACCGCCCAAGTTGTTTATTGTTAGCTCTATATTTAAATGGAATCACTACCCATCATCAATCCTTACACTGTGAGTTCCGCATTCACGAATCTTTCATTTTTATTCACTCTTAATTGGCTGGATTTTGTGACTCAGGACTTTTTAAGATCTCATGGAAGTTATACTTGAGTACGTGTACTCTTTTTTTAACTTGTAACTCTCTTTTTAACTGGAGTGTTGTTGCTGTCCAATGTGGTATAACAAAGTGAATTAGTTATGTGTGTGTGTGTGTATGTGTACCCCCTCGCTCTTGGCCTCCACCCCACCTCACCCCCATCCTGCCCATCTAGGTCATCAGAGAACATGAGTGGAGCCCTCTACACTTCAGAGCAGGCTCCCACGTGTATATCTGTTTTACACATGGCAGTGCTCACGCATCAGTCATCTCCCAGTTCATCACCCCATCCCCTGCCCCATGCCCACACGGCCATTCTGTTCATCTGTGTCTTTACTGATGAGCTGAAAGTAAGTCTGAAGGAAAGTCACAGGCTCAAAATAGCCTGGAGTTAAAACTCCCCTCCGGGTCCTCCCTACCATTCTATGCAAAACAAAGAACTTTCTCACCCGAAGAAAAAATATGGACATTAAAGTTGATTACGCCCAGCCCCCAGCGGGTCCCAATCTCTGGCAGATCTCCAGAATTCCTTGCCCCAGCTGTTTAAGAGATAATGAACCCAAACAACCTTGGAGAAGACCAGGTCCACTTAAGACAGTAGATTTCCACATATATGCGTGTATATATATATATACGGAGAAGGCAATGGCACCCCACTCTGGTAATCTTGCCTGGAAAATCCATGGACGGAGAAGAGTTGGGTGGCTAAGAGTTGGGCACAACTAAGCGACTTCACTTTCACTTTTCACTTTAACGCATTGGAGAAGGAAATGGCAGCCCACTCCAGTGTTCTTGCCTGGAGAATCCCAGGGACAGAAGGGCCTGGTGGGCTTCCGTCTGTGGGGTCGCGCAGAGTCAGACATGACTGAAGCGACTTAGCAGCAGCAGCAGCAGCAGCGTATATATACTCACTCTTTTCTTGGGTTAGTGCAGCAGCTCACTCATCTGACTGCTCTCCCTTCTCGCCTCATTAACGGCAATCTGTTCCTGGAAAGTGCCGGTCTCATTCTTTTTCTGAACCTTGCCTTCTCTAACTCCCTTACCCTATAGGGTTCATCTGCACCATTTTTCCAGATTCCACATATATGTGTTAATATGCAGTCTTTGTTTCTCTCTTTCTGACTTACTTCACTCTGTATGACAGACTATAGGTCCATCTTTATCAACAAGTACATGGACTTTTCTTTTTAAACTTTTTATCCTGTATTGGGGTATAGCCGATTAACAATGTTGTGATAGTTGCAGGTGAACAGCAAAGGGACTCAGCCATGTATCCATTCTCCCTCATACTCTCCTCCCATGCGGGATGCAATATAACGTTGAGTAGAGTTCCACGTGCCATAGAGTAGGTCCTTGTCAGTTATCCATTGTAAATATAACAGTGTATACATGTCCATCCCAAACTCCCTATCCCACCCCCTCTGCAACCATAAGCTTGTTCTCCAAGTTGATGAGCCTCTTTCAGTTTTGTATGTATGTTCATTTGTACCATTTCTTTTTAGATTCCACACTAAGGGATGTCATAAGATATTTCTCCTTCTCTAACTTCACTCAGTATGACACTCTCTAGGTCCATCCATGTTGTCGCAAATGGCATTATCTCATTCTTTTCGAATGGGTGAGTGACAGTCCATTGTATACTGAGTATATGTATTCTTGAGGACAACTGTTTCTTAGATCTCTAGTCCATGATACTCTTGGGCTTTTCTATCTTTCTTTCTTCCTTTCTATTCTTCTCATAATATATTTTAGTCATACCATTCAGGATAAGAGGGAACAACTCCATGTGGACAGTTTCCAGAAATTTAATATTTGTTTATTTATTTGGGGGAGCAGCGACCCACAGCATGTGGAATCTTTAGTTTCCCAACCAAGGACTGAAACCATGCTCCCTGCAGGGGAACAGCAGTCTTAAGCACCAAATCAAAAGGGAAGTCCCTTTCTTTCCATTAAATCCATCTGACATTTCACTGTCTCCCCAAACTTAAAGCTGCTGCAAAAGAGCTTGAGGCCAGCCAGATTTTGTTCTTCCTTTTCTTTGTCAAGGACACTCTAGTGTCTGGAAAACTGGGTAATTTCTCTCTTTATCCTAAGGTTTAATAGCTTAACTTGGATATGTCTCAGCATTCAGCATTCTGTCCCAAATTTTCCTGGAACACAATGTTGTTTTGTTTTTAAATGTGGTAAAATGTCTAATACAAAATTGCTGTTTTCATGATTTTTAACCCTACAACTTAGTGGCATTAATTACATTCACAATATTTGCAACTATCACCACTATAGATTTCCATAACTTTTTTTTATCATCCTAAAGAGAAATTCTGTACCCTCTAAGCAATAACCTCCTCCCCCAATCTGGTAATTTCTATTTGCTGTCTCTACAAGTTTGCCTATTCTACACAGATATATAGAGATATACAGAAAACTAGATAAAGTAGAATCCTATGATCCAAAAAAACCCAAGCAATAATTATTGTTGGGGGAGATGTGGAGAAATGGAAACCCTCATACGTTGCTGGTGGGAAGGTATTGGGTTGTAATATCTTGCGCAAAAACCCAAATGAACTTTTTGGTCAACCAATGCTGCTGCTGCTGCTAAGTCACTTCAGTCGTGTACAACTCTGTGCAACCCCAGAGACGGCAGCCCACCAGGCTCCCCGTCCCTGGGATTCTCCAGGCAAGAACGCTGGAGTGGGTTGCCATTTCCTTCTCCAATGCACGAAGGAAAAGTGAAAGTGAAGTCACTCAGTTGTGTCCGACTCTTAGCGACCCCATGGACTGCAGCCTACCAGGCTCTTCCATCCGAGGGATTTTCCAGGCAAGAGCACTGGAGTGGGTTGCCATTGCCTTCTCCACGTCAACCAAAAAAAAAAAAAAAAACAATGCTATTGCTTGCAACACTATCTATTCTGAACTGCAGATTTAGTTATTTATATACTTCAGGAAATTTTTTCTACTTAGAGGCAGGCAGCATAATTCTGTTCTTTTGAAGCATTGCTGCTGCTGCTGCTAAGTCGCTTCAGTCGTGTCCGACTCTGTGCGACCCAGAGACAGCAGCCCACCAGGCTCCCCCGTCCCTGGGACTCTCCAGGCAAGAACACTGGAGTGGAGTGCCCGCCTTCTCCACTTTTGAAGCACAGTCCTACTCTGTTTACTAATTGTGTGGCCTTGGGCAAATCACTTAACTATGTCTTAATCTCCTCACCTATAAATTGACAATACTAACATTAACTGGCCTCATACTCCTTATTGTGAAAAATTAATCAACAAGCGTAAACATCTAAGAAAAGGGTTTCTTGTATGGTCAATTCAAAAGGATTTGCTCTTATTACATTAAATTAAGCTATGTTACATATCTGAATCATGTCTATATATACATATATGCATACCTATCTCTGAATAAACCTTTCCCCTCTAGCGATGTCTTTAATCTTCCCGTGATGACTTTCATCACTCTCTCTCCCTCTGCATTCACGTCTGTCATGTTCCTTCACACTTATCTCCCTCAGTGTAATTCAGCTGGAGTCTGTTGTGGTTCATCTTTTGCTGATCTTAATTCATCTCATTAATCCCACGAAAGCTATTTAGAGGCCTCAACGTGGTCCTTTTGTCCCTCTTAGTCTCATCCTGTGAATCTGTCACCTCATCCTTGAACTCTTAACTTTCGATGAATATCATTCTACAGAGTGAAGCGAGCGTGAGTCACTCAGCTCTGCCCCTCGGCTTGTGTCTCTGTGTGGGCTGGCAGTGGTGCCCTTGCGTGCTCTAGCCTCGCTTGTTTGGTTGTTGTTTTGCTGTGTGGCATGCGCTAACACTGCCTCGCCACTTCTCTCCTTGCTCTGCTCGGGCGGCTCTGTCCTGACACTTTTTGTGCTGTGATATACAGCGTAAGCGACACCAAAGCAGGGAACGTTTTGTTTTCCCTTTGAAACTGAATTTTGAAGATTGAGTATTCTTTGTTCTACCCACTTTCTGTAACCTAATGGAACAGTGACAGGTAGGGGAGAGCTCAGCCAAGGTGATGTTCCATCATGGTTACAATTTTAGAGATCTAGTCCTTCTTCCTAGAAATAGCCTCATAATCAGATTCACTCCATCCATTTGGAGGCACTGGCTCTTCCTGTGAGGAAATATTCTCTGTTTTGATATTATTGCTCCAATCCAGTATGCAGTCCTGAAGGCTTTGCTATCGTCAGAGAAAGTTAACCTTGCGCAGAAACCTCCTCTATTTACTCCTCTCTACCCTGCACCTGGCCCAGGGCCCTTTTCTTGGTTCTCAAAGGAAAGGTTAATGCTACTCATTCAATATGCTTCCTTCCAGATGTTTGGGATTAGTGAGTAATTTCAGGCTCTGCTTTCTGGTGGATGGGGAAAGAGAAGTCCAGCTTTACCCCTCTATATCCCAACAGTGTTTTCTGTTGATTTTTCAAAGTTACCAGTGTGAAGTTTATTGCATTTAATTATTCGCTTTACCTTGTTTAGATGTTGTGGTGAATTGTATCTATTTTTATTTGTTTTTATTTTTGTTTGCTCGATTCAATAGGTAATGGGCAAAAAGATTTCTGTAATACAATTTCTGTTGATGATCTTAACCTAAACATCTGAATCATTCTTCCTATACATAAGTTGAGACAATAATTATCACTCTGAACTCATGGATTTTCTTTTTTAAGAATACTAAATGAGATGATATGTGTAAATTGCTTTGCAAGTTCTCAATTTTTAATATTGAAGTAAGTTTTCAACAAATGTACTTGTGAATGAGTGAGTGTTATTACTCTATGGAAATGAACCTAGTTAACTAATTCACAGGATTACAGAATTTTATTACTTAAAGGAATCCTAGAAACCATGTAGCCCATCCCATTTATTCGTATTTTCTACATAAGAAAACAAATGTTTTGCTATCACTTTTAGTACCACTTTTCATCAAGAGGTAGGCAACACAAAAATTCTATCATCCATGATATGGTGGAAAGCATGTCATTTATAAGAACTCTTCTTAAGAATAACCTTTATATCTGAGAAAAAATATTCTAATTTATTTTTAAAAGGAAATTCTCATCATTCACAAGCTCCCTTGTCTTAACACCATGCTGGACGTAGGTATGCAAGTTTGTGGATAGAAGCTTTGAGCAAAGCTTAATTGCTTTCCATTATTAAGAGAAGAAAAAATATAATGGAAAAAGAAAATAGAGTAAATTAGACCAAATGCTAAATAAGAAAAAGGAAGAGTTAAATAAAATCAGTGGAAACAGAGATGAGAGTTATCACTGAAAAATAAAAGTCTGATATAAATTTTCATTTGTTTGCTCTCAAGAGTTTACTTTCTCACACGAGGAATATTTAGTGCAGTCTACCCACTCTCTGATTAGGGCTTCCTGGTGGCTCAGACAGTAAAGAATCTGCCTGCAGTGCAGGAGACCTGGGTTCAGGCCTTGGGTTGGAAAGACCCCGTGGAGAAGGGAATGGCTACCCACGTCAGTATTCTTGTCTGGAGAGCTCCATGGACAGAGGAGCCTGGCAGGATACAGTCCATGGGGTGGCAAAGAGCTTAGGGACGCAATTGCACAACACTTCTACCACTACCTACTCACTGATGTTTCTGCAGGAGGTTCTTTGGAAGGAGCAATCATGAATGAATTGAAATTTGAGTAAAGAACAAGCAGGCACATTCATTTACAGAAACTAAAGATGTCAGTGCCCATCAGATTACGTATGTAGGTCAGCTGTGCTTCCCTGTGTTTAAGCACAGCCCTGGCGCAGCAGAGCCAGTGGGATACAGGGCTAGCCTGTAAGAGTTCAGGGTTTGCCAGCTGACTAAGTGGATAAATGAGTTTTAACCTAAACCTATAGAGACTACCAACATCTAAAGAGGAGGTAAAGCCCCATCCATGATGGAAACCAAAGACTGATATCGGGCAAAGGAAAGCAGAAAATAAATTCAGCTTGTACTTTTTGCTTCAGCTCAGCAAGGCAGAACTTTTCTGTCAGTCCCAAACCTAGAATTTGCTGTCTGCTTCCTAGCATACTCTAGTAGTTATTCACAGGTCCAGTATTGAGAAAAAAAAATGTACGAGACAACAAAAACTTAAATATTTTCAGTCCAAAATAGCAAACATACCATAGTTTTCACCTAGGGTTTCTTGGAAATAAGTGGATATTTTTAAGTAGTAAATGAGCTTAAAAGGACAAGAGAGAATCTCAAGTAACAGGACTTATCAACCACTTTGGATCCTAGAAAGAAAAGTCAACATAGCTTCAAATAGTTTAAAGGAAAATTATTTTCAGCTGAAATTTATATACCCAGAAAAACTACTGATTAAATCTGACCCAGACATTTTGAATCATATAAGGTCACAAGAATTTTACATCCCACATACATTCTTAGGAAATTACATGAGAATGTAATCCTCTTTGAACTGAAAATATTTACTTTTTTGTGCCCTCTTTCATTTTATTTTAGTACTAGGGTTATGTGAATCTTTAAAATGTGTTTGGAAGCAAATAAACTTTCAGGCTTGGACCTGGCAGGAGATGAATTCTTTCCCTGTTGGGCTGAAGCCAAAGACACTAACTGTAAAAGGACATTTGAGACGATGGCCAGGAAGAGTGTAAAGTAATGATTTGAACAGCAGGACCAGTGGCTCTGGTGAGTGAGGTCGCTTAAAGAATAGGAAAGAGTTGCTAGCTTAGCCGATATGATTAAAGAGTGGGCTATAAACAAAAGAAAAAAAATTGTTCAGCCTTGAAGCTAGCAGTACTCTCCATTGAGAGGTACCAAAGATGTGGCTGCGTCCAGCAGAAGACAAAACAGGATCCTAACCCAACTATAGGGCTTTGCAGCGACACGGTTTGCACAGTCACAGTAATCAGGAGTGCTGTTCATGGATTTTCAACTTTTAGAGTCATGCAATTGATCAGTCATGAAAGGTAAGAACAGTTACGAAACCAAGCAGGACATTGTGGGGCTCCTAGACATGGAAGCCTTTCCATATGCCCTGTTTCTTGCTTATAGGGAACAGGCTCCACCCTCCATGGCCTTCCCTGAGTTCCAAAGGGCAGATTCTAACAGCAGCAAATCAGTGGGTCGAGCAGAGACAAGGGAGGAGCAGCCACCAAACAAAGATGCAGCCTTGGGACAGGGCCTGGTTCCCCCTCCAGGGACACACAGAACAGAATCTTTAACTCTTCAGAGAACTCAAACCCCATCAAACGAAAGATGTCTGCAAGCTTCATTCCAGGTTAAAGGAACCCACGGAAATTCATCAGATTACCTGAGACCAGATTAAAAGCACGTAGGCCTTTCAGCTCAGTTCAGTCACTCAGTGGTGTCCAACTCATTGCAACCCCATGGACTGCAGCACACCAGGCCCTCCTGTCCATCACCAACTCCTAGAGTTTACTCTAACTCATATCCATTGAGTCAGTGATGCCATCCAACTATTTCATCCTCTGACATCCCCTTCTCCTCCTGCCTTCAGTCTTTCCCAGCATCGGAGTCTTTTCCAATGAGTAGGTTCTTCACATCAGCTGGCCAAAGTATTGGAGTTTCAGCTACAGCATCAGTCCTTCCAATGAATATTTAGGACTGAGTTCCTTGAGGATGGACTGGTTGGATCTCCTTACTGTCCATGGGACTCTCAAGAGTCTTCTCCAACACCATAGTTCAAAAGCATCAATTCTTCAGTACTCAGCTTTCTTTATAGTCCAACTTTCACATCCATACATGACTACTGGAAAAACCATAGCTTTGATTAGATGGACCTTTGTCAGTAAAGCAAGGTCTCTACTTTTTAATGTGCTGTCTAGGTTGGCCATAGCTTTTCTTCCAAGGAGCAAGTGTCTTTTAATGTCATGGCTGCAGTCACCATCTGCAGGGATTTTTGAGCCCCCCAAAATAGTTTCTCACTATTTCCACTGTTCCCCCATCTATTTGTCATGAAGTTATGGCACTGGATGCCATGATCTCAGTTTTCTGAACGTTGAGTTTTAAGCCAGCTTTTTCACACTCCTCTTTCACTCTCATAAAGAGCTCTTTAGTTCTTCTTCACTTTCCACCATAAGGGTGGTGTCATCTGCATATCTGAGGTTATTGATATTTCTCCCAGAAATCTTGATTTCAGCTTTGTGCTTCATCCAGCCCAGCATTTCTCATGATGTACTCTGCAAGTTAAATAAGCAGGGTGACAATATACAGCCTTGATATACTCCTTACCCAATTGTTCCATGTCCAGTTCTAACTGTTGCTTCTTGACCTGCATACAGATTTCTCAGGAGGCAGGTTAGGTGGTCTAGTAGTCCCATCTCTTGAAGAATTTTCCACAGTTTGTGGTGATCCACACAGTCTAAGGCTTTGGTGTAGTCAATAAATCAGAAGTAGAAGTTTTTCTGGAACTCTCTTCCTTTTTCCATGATCCAACAGATGTTGGCAATTTGACTGCCAACAGGAATCTCTGGTTCCTCTGCCTTTTCTAAGTCCACCTTGAACATCTGGAAGTTCATGGTTTATGTACTATTGAAGCCTGGCCTGGAGAATTTTGAGCAGTACTTTACTAACACGTGAGATTAATGCAATTGTGCAGTAGCTTGAACATTCTTTGGCATTGCCTTTTTTGGGGATTGGAATGAAAAATGACCTTTTCCAGTCCTGTGGCCACTGGTGAGGTTTCCAAATTTATTGTCACATAGTAGGCCTTTAAACACAACCTAATCTTATTAGCAAACTCACCTTTGAACCAAGTGCTATAAAACTTCTCACCAAATCCTCCCAATTTGGGACACAGAGTTTCTTAGAACTCTGTCTCTGAGATTCAAGTCAGCACTGGTGCACAGAGGTCAACTTTTTAGAATCAATTACAGAGAGAAGGTTAAAAATTACCAACCTTGGACACAAAAGAGTAAAGCCAGGGCTAAGAGATGGAAAAGAGGGAGGTGAGTTGGGGCAAAGGGAGAGCATCAGTGGTCTTCTTTTTCTTACTCAGGAGACTCTGTCAATGGAGCCTGGAACCAGAGGCGGACGTTTCCACATGCTGTCTGTACTGGCTGAGAGGACCAGCAGAAGGCATAGAGAATAAAATCTTACTATAATGAGAGGCAGAGTGTGACTTAGAAGGCAGGGCCTTATTTTTCTTTACAGAAATATCTGGTAGATATGCCTGAAGTTAGTAAGTCAAGAAAAGCACTGTAAGCAATGTATTTACACATGTAGACACAACCATGAAGACACAAAAATAGAAATGGATGCCTTAAAGAGTAGGATCTGGGAGACAGAGGAGCTAAGCAGCATATGGTGGCTTCTCAACACAAGGCCCTTCTGAGCTATTTGATGTGCTAACCATGTTTATTTTTTGGTTTTGTTTTTTTTAAACAAACCTTTTAAATTGAAATTTTAACAATACTATAGAGCAGTCTCACCTATAAACATGTACAAAAAATATCCAGAATCAATCGTAATTAATCATTACAGGAAAAAAAATATATGCACATTCAGAGATAATATGCTTATTTTAGTTAGGAATGGAAAGATTGTTTGAAAATGTAAAATGCATTAATACATGATTGCTTTATTAGCAGGCAGAAAGTAAGAAAAATGCCCTTCAATCTATTGTTGCTGAAGTGGCTTTGGATTAAATCATTTCAACAATTGTTAAACAAAGTCAGGATTCTAGACATGGAAGAGACTTCCTTAGAATCACAGAGTGCTCATCTGAAACTGAAAGCCAGCATCACTTACAGGAGTCAAACACTGAAGTCATTTCTACTAATTTCAGGAATGAAACATGGTTATACCAATATTATTCAGTATTTATTTGTAAGTTCTAAGCACTGAAATTAAAAAGAGAGGACAGAAATAGGAAGGAAGGAATAAAGGAATCCATGATAAAAAGTAAGAGATAAAATCATTTGCCTGATGATATGATTAAACACGTAGAAAACCTAAAACATCAACTCAAAAATCTACAGGACTGGTAAAAGGGTTTAGTACGGTGAGCAGCTAAAAAAATAAATAGATAAAACACAACAGCTTTCTTATTCAGCAGCAATAACCACTTGGAAACTCTTAGAGGAAATAAATTAAATCACAATAGTAGCAAATACCTAGGAATCAATTTAAACAGAAATGTGAGAGAACCAGATGAAGAAACACATAAAACTTTATGGAGGGAAGTAAAACAATCCTTGAAAAAGTGAAATAAATGCAATGATTCCAAATCTGAAGACTCAATGTTAAGATGGAAATTCTCACAAAAAATAATTCATACAGTATTTGCAATTCTAATAAAGCCTAAGAGTTTTGTTGGAATTTGGTCCAATAATTCTTAAGATTATGCAAAAGGAAACAAAAGAGCCACAGTTCTCATTTTATTAAAGTGTAAAGAGAATACAATGTCTTTTCAAGTATTAAATACCTGATTAACATATAAAAATCAAAAGTGTTGTACTACATAAAAACAGACAAACTAATAATAGCAAGTAGAAAGAACATCGACAGACATTCTAATAAGAGAATTTGTCTGATAAGAAAGTTCTCACTTCAAATCAGTGGAGAAATTTTAGACTATTAATTCATGGTCCTAGGATACTGGTTAATTATTTGGAAAAAACAGACTTAGATTTCTATTCACATGACAAACCAAAATTAATTAACCAGCTTATTAACACATAAATATAAAGAATAAAGAGTTGAACACATGAAACATCAAAAAAATAAAATCATTAAAGATCTAAGAAAAAATACAGAAGAGTATTTATCTCATTTGGGGATGGGGAAATAACTTTTCAAGGTCAAAAGCCAAAGAAGATATATTGTTTTATATAACTGACAATTTAAAAATGAAAACTACTGGAATATCAAAAATTCTGAAAGAATGTGAAAACTGAGAAAATATATTTTAATAAAGATGGTTACAGATGAAAGTCGCTCAGTCATGTCTGACTCTTTGCGACCCCATGGACTTTAGCCCTCCAGGCTCCTCTGTCCATGGGATTCTCCAGGCAAGAATACTGGAGAGGGTTGCCATGTCCTCCTCCAGGGGAACTTCCTGACCAAGGGTTCAAACCCAGGTCCCTTGCATTGCAGGCAGATTCTTAACCATATGAGCCACCAGGGAAGCTGGTAAATTTACTCCATAAAAGATCCTATAAACATATATGATAAATATATTTTTAAAAATTCATGAAAAGATAAAGCACAGAGGACAAAACAGATAAAATATGTTTGGCTGTGCAAGTGATAAAGAAAATCCAAATCTATACACGTAGTCTCTTTCCTTTTATCAGATTAACAAAAATTTAAAAACAGTGATGATTCCTAACATTAGCAAAGGTTTAGGGATTAATACCATGATGCTTAGACCAAAGTTGGCAAACAGATCTTGTGAAGGGCAACCTGACAATATGCATCACTTTATCACATTATGCATTACACATAAAAATATGAATCACATATCAGATGCAAGTGCTCACATCACCCAACAGGCAACTCCAAACATAAAAGAAATTATTAGAAACTGTAACTGAGATTTACATGAAAAATGTTACATCCGTACCCTTTATAATAGTAAAAAACTGGGAAAAAAATATCAGTGCTGAAGATTAAGAACATGATTAAATAAAAAAACAAGACAGCAATATGATACAATTTAATTGATGGAAAAGTTCAGTTAATAGAGAATATTCAATAACAGAAAAATGCTAATGATATAAATTCAAATAAGAGAAAAGCTATCTAACAAGTAGTTAGAGCTTGTTTCTAAATTTTGTAAAATGAAATGTATATAGCTAGTAAATATGAGCATGTGTGTGTGTGTACACATGCACGAAGAGATTATCTATAGAAAAAAAGATGAGAAAAACTTGGCTTAACATAATAAATACATGGGTTAATCTCCGTTTTTACTCTCATTAAAATGACAATGTAAGAATTAAAAAGGAATAAACCCACAAGTACCAAGAGAATGAAATGGCAACAATTGAGAGGTGTCAATAACATTTTGGAAGAAGAAAACTGTTTAGACAAATGACAGATGACCTAATAGAAGACACATGGCTTGTAGGATTTCACAACCTGCTGAGGATGGGTAATTGCCCCACAAAACCAGGGAGAATCCAGGGAAACCAACTCCGAGGGGAAAGAGAATCCTCCACTTAGCTCTGAGAACACTGGAAATTAGGATTAAATACACTGCCCATCCCTTCCAAAGAGCAGAGGGTTTAGCTTTGTGGAAATGGAAGAGTTGAACAGGAAAGCATCTTAGGTTTGAGCATTCCAATGGTCAACAATGAAAAGCCAGTTTACTGCCTTTTCTCTATACAGTCAAGCCATTTAGTGAACAAGCCCCTTCCTACCTAATATATACATTTTAGTCTCCCTTTCTTAAAGATGAATGGACAGTAAACAGTCACCAGCATTTAAGGAAACCTCTAACATGTGCAAAAGATACCAAAACAGAGGGACTAAACAGGAGAGAGAGACAACAAAATTCAATTCAAAGAGCTTTTCTAAAAAAGAAACTTAAAGAGAAGATATTTCATCCAAGAATAGAATGCCATAAAAAGAGCATTTGGAGAAACAAAAGAGAATTCTCAGATGTTAAAAATATGAAAGCTGAAATAGAAATCACAAAAGATAGCTTAGAAAATAAATTTGAGAAAACTGGCCAGAAAAGTCCTGAATATTCATTGGAAGGACTGATGCTGAAGCGAAAGTCCAATACTTTGGCCACCTGATAAGAAGAACTGACTCACTGGAAAAGATCCTGATGCTTGAAAAGATTGAAGGCAGGAGGAGAAGGGGCTGATAGAGGGATGAGATGGTTGGATGGCATCACCAACTGGATGGACATGAGCTTGAGCAAGCTCCGGGAGTTGGAGATGGACAGGGAAGCCTGGCGTGCTGCAGTCCATGGTAAACAGTTGGACATGACTGAGCAACTGAACAAAACTGTCCAGAAAAGAGAACAAAGAGGAAAAAGAGAGAGAGAGAGAAGGAAAAGGATAAGAAAATTGAAGATTAGCCTAGGAAGACCAAAAGTTGACTAAAAGGATTTTAAAAACAGGATTAAGATAAAACTTAAGAGTACATCATCAAGGAAATAGCAAAGAAATCATATAAAAAAATTCTAAAACTAAAAATAACAAAGTTGCAGATGAAAATTGTAACCAAAGATTCTTGTGGTATAAATAAAAATAGCTACTCCAAAACATTATGAAATCTTTAAAACACTGAGATTAAAAAAAGTTTCTAAAGGTTTATAGAAAGAAAAAGTCTGAAGCGTTGGTAAAGTAAGGATAACTCAATGTTCAATGAGAAAGGATTCTTTCCAACAAATGGTGATAGAACACTTCAACACTCATATGCATAAACAAATCTTGACCTATACCTCTTACCAGATACAAAAGTTAACTCTAAGTGTAGCATAAGCTTAAATGTAAAATCTAAAACCATTAAACAAGAGGAAGTATAAATAACTTTGTATTAAGCTAAAAAGTTTTAGATGTCATTCCCAAATACCACCATAAAAATTTATCAGTTGCACTTCATCAAAATTTTTTTTTGAGGTTTTATCAGATATTTTATTTGAAATGTAACCTGGCAATTTTACGAACATTGCAGGACGGTGCTTTTGAGTCCTCTCTGATTTGACTGTATCTCTCTGCATTCTTTAGTGGGGGTTGGTCTTAAGGGGCGGAGTCATTTTTTGTGTTCAAGAGGCAATGTGTGAGACAACAAAGAGACACAGAGGTATAGAGTGGACTTTTGGACTCTGAGGGAGAGGGAAAGGGTGGGATGGTTTGGGAGAATGGCAATGAAACATGTATATTTTCCTGTAAGAAACGAAGCGCCAATCTATGTTCAATGTAGGATGCAGGATGCATGGGGCTGATGCACAGGATGATTCAAGTAGAGGATGTGGGGTGGGAGGTGGGAGGGGGCTTCGGCATTGGGAGATTGTGTTCACCTATGGCTGATTCGTGTCAATGTATGGCAAAACAAATACAGTATTGTAATTTAATAAATAAATAAATAAACAAAACCAAAAAAAAGGCAAAAAAAAAAAAAAAGAGGCAATGTGACAAAAGTCATTGTGTATGTGTGGAGATGGAATTATGGCCTGAGTCACCTATTTGAAAAGGAAGTGGAGCCTGGCTGGGAAGGCAGAATAACACCCCAGAAAGTAACAAATTACTTCTTTTGCAAGATACAGCAACAGCATCCTCCAGGTCCTTTCCGTACTGGCCATGAGCTCTGGTCTGCACTGTGCTGCCAGAGCAGGTCTCTCAAGGAAGCTGGACACAGGGGAAGCAGAGTCCTTCCTCTCCAGGCAGTACTAGAGATGCCCCACTGTCTGCCTGCTTCCCAAGAGTCTACCAGCCCCAGATCCCGTGCAGGGACCTAGGGCCCTCCCTCCCGACACGGCTGACCGAGCCAAGATGAGCACCTGACCCAAGGGCAGCAAGTCCAAGGGCGGGCTGGAGACTTCTGTGGCCTGCTATAGAAAGTGGAAGGGAAGCTCCGGGGCAGTGGCCAAGAATCCGCCTGCCGGAGATGGAGGTTCGATCCCTGGGGTTGAGAAGATCACCTGGAGTAGGAAATGGCAACCTGCTCCAATATTCTTGCCTGGAGAACCCCATAGACAGAGGAGCTTGGTAGGCTACAGTCCACGGGGTTGCAAAGAGTCGGACGCAGCTGAGCGTGCACACACACACAGAGCAAGAGAAGGGTCAGATTCCACACCTTAGAATCTGAGCCAGCTGGTGTCACGGCACACACAAACTTAAGGAAGTCAGGAGATACAGAATAGGTCAAAGAACAGGCTAAATGGAAGCAATAGATGGGAGGCAAGAGTTAAGTCATCAAGTGGCCACGCGTTTCTGCAGCACAGCCTCAGTTCCCTCTCTAGTTGGCCTGCACCTTTCCTGACTGCTGCTGATTTGACACCTCTGTGTGCCAAGCTCTGTACCAAGTACTTTCACAGTTTCCCCCAAACCCTGACACGTCCAAGACCTAGCATCATTCTATGTTACAGATAGGAAAACTAGACTCACGATGATTAAATTATGTCACTTCTTATGATGTCAGGAATCGCTAGGTCTTCATCAAAATTTAAACCTTTTCTCTATAAAAGATTCTGGTAAGAGACTGAAAAGATAAGCCAGTGATTAGAAGAAAATATTTTCAAATCACATATCTGACAAAATGTTTGTATATAGAATATATTAAAAAATTCTCAAAGTTCAAGTAATATGAAATCAAACAATCCCTTTTTCTCTAATAAGCAAAAGATTTGAATAAACACATCACAAAAAAGATATTTGGAAAGAAAATAAACATATGAAAAAATGCTCAACCTCATTACTTATTAAGGGAATGTGGATTAAAACCACAATGAGATACTACGATACACTTACTAGAAAGGCTATATTTAATTACTTTGCCAAAAAGGTCCATCTATTGAAAGCTATGGTTTTTCTAGTAGTCATGAATGGATGTGAGAGTTGGACTATAAAGAAAGCTGAGTGCTGAAGAATTGATGCTATTGAACTGTGGTGTTGGAGAAGACTCTTGAGAGTCTCTTGGACTGCAAGGAGATCAAACCAGTCCGTCCTAAAGGAAATCGGTCCTGAATATTCATTGGAAGGATTGATGCTAAAGCTGAAACTGCAATACTTTGGCCACCTGATGTGAAGAACCTACTCATTGGAAAAGACCTTGATGCTGGAAAAGACCAAAGGCAGGAGGAGAAGGGGGCGACAGAGGATGAGATGGTTGGATGGCATCACTGACTCAATGGACATGAGTCTGAGCAAGCTCCGGGAATCGGTGATGGACAGGGAAGCCCAGTGCGCTGCTGTCCATGGAGTGACAAAGATTCGGACATGACCGAGCAACTGAACTGAACCGATAATAAACTGAACCTTTATAAAAAAAAAAAAAGGTATAATACCAAGTACTGGTGAGGTTGTGCAGCAAATTGAACTTTTACACATTGTTCATGAGTGTGCAGAGTAATATAGCCAACTGTTAAAAACAGATTGACAGTTTCTTATACAGTTAAACATGCATTAATTTTATAACCAGCAATCACACTGTTGGTATTTATTGAAAAGAAATAAAAACTTACATTATTACAAAAGTCTTGTGTGCTAATGTTTATAACAGTTTTCTTCATAACTAGAAACAATGAAAATATCCTTCTAATGATGAAAAGATAAACCAATTATGGTTAAAGTCATGCAACAGAATACTATTCAGCAGTAAAAGACGGAACTAGTAATACAATATGGATGATTCTCAAATGCATTATGCGAAGTAAAAGAAGTCAGACCTGAAAGGCTATGTACAACGTGATTCCATTGATATAGCCTTCTAAACAAGACAAAACAATGGGGACAGAAAGCGTACCAGTTACTGCCAAGGACACGGAGGAGGAGAGGAAGAGGCTGACTGCAATGGGTCAACATCAGAGGTTTTTTAAGGGATTCTTCACTATGCATTTGTCAAAACCCATGTAACTATAGAGGAGAAGGAAGTAGCAGCCCACTCCAGTGTCCTTACCTGGGAAATCCCATGGACGGGGAGTCTGGCCGCCTGCAGTCCATGAGGTCACAAAGAGTCAGACACAACTGAGTGACTAACACACACACGGAACTATATACTGAAGAGTGAATTTTACTGTATTTCAATAAAAATGCCTTTCTGAGGGAAAATTACATCTACTAGGATTCTATATCCAGCCAACCTATCAATCAAATGTAAAGACAGCATAAAATGATTGTCAGCCACACAGATACTTAAAACAAATTTGCTTTCCATAAAGTCTTTCTCAGGAAGCGCCTAGACACTATGCTGTAACAGAACACAGCAGAAAACAACAGAACTACTCATGGCACCTGGAAAAAGAAGCGAGAGAACAGGAAACCCCAGGACAACTGCTTTGCCCAGGGCCCAGATTAAAAGAAGCTGGAGGGCTCCATGCAAATGGCCACAGGCATATAATTAAAGAATACAACCAATAGGTTGTCCTGATGACTTTGGACATAACAAGATGACACTTCTGGGGGAAGAGTTGGAAAAACTTAGAGATGAGTTAAAAGAAAACCAAATAATTTTTAAAAAGGAGTTATTAACTCTATGATAGGAGTAATGCATGTAATCCCAATATACTACATTGCCCAGAAGTAAATAATGTTAATAAATCTAAAATAAGGCCAACCCAGAAAACTAGTTTCCCTCCAAGTTATGATAAGCCAACTGTACTGGGAAGATGAAGGAGGGGACCATTCTGGGGTATGTAAATGTGTACCATAAGAAGCAAGTTTAAGACAGCTTCCAGAGAAGTCAGTTGTGGTGGTTTAAGTTGCTAAGTCATGTCCAACTCTTTTGTGACCCTACAGACTGAAGCCCACAAGGCTCCTTTGTCGATGGAATTTCCCAGGCACAAATACTGGAGTGGGTTGCCATTTCCTTCTATAGGGGCTCTTCCTGACCCAGGGATCGAACCTGGGTCTCCTGCACTGGTAAGCGGATTCTTTACCATTGAACCATTAGGGAAGCCCAAGAAATCAGCAGGTAATATGAAAATGAAATAAACAAAAAACAGCTGAATTTGTATGTCACTTAGAAATGCTGTGTTAAACACAAAGAGGAAACAACATCTAATAAGTGAAACGGGTTGCCTTGAGGGACAGAGTCATGGGAAGTATGTTGTTTTTCCACTGTACATCTTACAGAATCTACTGCTTTTAAACTGTTCTGAACAAGAATATATATATATTTTTTTTATTTTAAAAGAAGGAAAGGAAAAAGAGAACAGATAACTAGGACAGATATCAAATTAACAACAATGATGATCTCTGGTTATTGGATTCGTAGGTAATTATTTTCTTCATGTTTTACTGAATCTCCCAAGCTTTGTATCTTAATAATCAAAAGGAAGGGAGAAAGAGACAGAGGCAGAAAGGGAGAAACAAACAGAGAGAGAGTGTGTGTGTATGTGTGTGATCAAGAGCAAAAATACTTCTCTTTCTCCTTAATCAGACAAAACATAGTGACTATCCATGTCTTTTAAGAAGGAATTCTGTACTTTAGCAAGTGGGATTTCAGGGTGCAGAGGAGAAGTTTCTCAGACAGCATGATAGGAATGATTGGGCAAGTGGCCACCATGATATGCCTGGCACACAATAGGGGTTCAGAAAGTCTAACCCTCTCCACTTGCCCCATGCTGGGCTCGTTTTCCCGTCTGTACCATAAGAAGAGGGACAGGGGTCAGCCAGATCTCGCCATCTCTCCAGTTCTAGAATTCAACTCCTACAAACTGTCAACAAGGAAGCTACCAGGACCACGTCACCCAGCCTCCTGCTGCCCAGGCTGCAGGCAAGGAGCCCTCCTCTGCCCACTGTTCCTGCAGATCCAGGCTTGTCCCACACCAGACAGTCCAGCCATTGCAAGGTTCCTGGAAATGTGGTCTTCTCCCAATTGTCCACCACCCAGGAGACAAGTTCCCTGAACCAATCACAAATGGCTGCTGGGACTCGGGTGTTTCTGATAGCCTGTGCCCACCCAGCTGCTGAACCAACACAAATACCTTGGATGTTTTTATTCTCTGCAAAGCCTTCCCATATTCAAGGCCGATTCTCATGATCCCTCACAAGTTTGGCAATGCAGAACCAAGTTGAACATTTAAATATGAAAAGCCAGGCCATAAATTTGGAGAAACTCAAGTCCTTGAGCTGTAAGACCTGGACACAGGCCAACATCTGGTTTCTAGAGCTCATGAGCCAGAGAAAGCACCAAAACAGAAGGTGATGAGGTGAGTTTTGGAACAAACCAGCACAGGTTTGAATCCCCAGCTGGCCCCTTACTTCCTGGCATTTATGTAGCTATCTTTTGGCAGACATCTCATGCATAAAACTGGGATAATTTTATTGTTAATTTAAATTTAAATTTTCATTTTTAAAAGGTCTACTTTCTATGCAAAATGTCTAGCAAAGAATTACATAATAGTTAGTGCTTACTGAGTACTAGCTATGTCTGTTTCATGGTGCCGGGTATTTTATATTCATTCTTTCATTTAGTCCTCACAAATTCAGTATGAAGAATTAAGCATTACCTCCTCATATTAAAAATAAAGATGGTGAGGCACAGAAAGACTAAGTAACTTGTCCTGTGTCACTCAGCAAACAAATACTAGAGTTGGGCTTTTTTTAATATTTATTTCTCTGCATTTATGGTGAGGGACAGGGAGGCCTGGCATGCTGCAGTCCATGGGGTCACAAAGAGATGGACATAACTTGGTGACTGAACATTTATTCATTTAACTGGCTACACCCAGTCTTAGTTGCAGCCCTCAGGATCTTGAGTTGCACCATGCAAACTCTTAGTTGAGGAAGGCTCGATCTAAGTTTCCTGGCCAGCTGTCTTGCATTGGGAATGCCGAGTCTCAGTCACCCTGGGAGTCCCTAGGGTTGGGCTTTGAACCCACGCAGTGTGAGATCAGACTGACCTGCACCTTTTCTAATGCCAGGCACTTCCTGAAGACCAATGCTCACCAACTCTATCCCTACATCACAGACCTAAGGCAATGATATGGGTGGCCCACATGTTTTGCTCTAGTTCATTCCTCATGCTGACCCACAGTGGAGCCCACAAAGGCAGATCCAGAGGACCCCTGCACCCACACTGTGAACGCACCCAGCCCCAAACTGCCCACAACCTCTGACCCTCACAGCACCGCCCGCCCCCGCCCCCCATTCTGACATTGTCTTTGGAAGGAAAACAGGTGTCCAGGCCCTGCCATGCTCAGCCGCACCTCGAGGGTTTGCCATCCTATCCTGACCCCTGCCCTCGCCCACCCCTCTCAAGATCTCCACCGTGCTGACAAAAAGCCCTGCCCATGCCTGCCACCAAGGGTGGGGGACAGATCCTCCGGGCCTGCTGGAGTCTAGACTTTCCACAGACTGCTGTGACATCAAGTGATTCATCTCCCTCCCAGCATCACACTAACTAAAGGTCATGATTCATTGATTCAGGGACCGTGAAGTCATCCACAGCTGGATCCTCAGAGCCTATTATGGTACCTGGCAACAAAGAGGAGTTTGATTAATATTTGTTAAGTGACAGAATAAGGCGCCACCCTTCGTCCCCATCTTTGCACTGCATCTGGAGAGAGTGATGATTCTCTCTCATGTCTTCTGACTCTGGGACGCTGCCGCAAGTAGATAAACCCAGGCCAGAACACAAGAGAGTACTGTCTTTGTGGGAGTGAATGGTCCAAGTATCCCTTTAAAAATCGCTTTCTAAAGGAGTTGGAGTAATGAGCCTCTTTATGTGGACATCCTTGCCAATAAATCAGCAAATCCTCCGAGACAGTCCTCAGCAGCTGAAAGGTTAGGATAGAACAGAATCAAGATGCTCCATGGAGAAGCCTCCAGGTCACCATCCAAGCAAGAGTGGCTATGACAGGAGCTGTCATAACACCAGCTTTTGGAAAAGGTGACATTAAACCCCCTCTTGCCGAGGCCAGGGCTTGGGACTGAAGACCCTCGGTAGTTACCACCAGAAAATTCATGGGGCTTCAAACACTCAGGCCTGGATATTTGCCCCAGCTTTATCATAGACAAACTGCATGAGCTCCGGCAAGTCACTAAATATTACAGAGCCTCGGGGTTTTTTTTTTTCACACGTTCATTCATCGGTCATGAATTCATTCAACATTTATTCAGTGCCTCGTGTATGTTAGGCACTGGAATATGAGAGTCAGGAAAATGGTTTGACTGGGGGAGGGAGCAGGAGATCAACATTCCACAACAAAAATTCTAATATACAGCTGCAAATTGTGGTATCTGCCACGAAGGAAAAGGACTGACAGGGCCTGACCCCAAGGAGGTGACATTCAAGTTGAGAGTAAAAGAATGAGACAGGGGTGGGGAGTGTCAGAAAAAGAAAGTATTCCCAGCCAAGAAAACAGCATGTGCAAATGTCCTGTAGCAGAACAGAACACACATTCAAGGCACTTAAAGAAGTCCATGGAGCTGCAGGGTGAATACTCTCAGATCAGGATGAAGGGTGGGGGGTGGGGGGTGGGGTGGGGTCCAGGCGATCCAAGACTCTGTAGCTTCTTAAGGAATTTGGATTTTATTCTAGAACAATGGAAAGTATTGAAGGCTGTTAGGCACAGAAGAGCCATGCCCAGAGTTTAAGTTCTCTCCAGGTGCTATGTGCAGAATGAAGTAACAAAGGTACCAAAAAAGAAAGATGATGGCATCCTGGTGGCAAAGGAGAGAAGAGAACAGACCTAAGGACTACTTTGGAGGAAAAGTGAATAAGTATTAGGGGGTGGAGGGGAAGGAGGAGTCAAGGGTGATTCTTATTCTCATTTGTTACCTGGATGGATGGTACATTCCATCCTCCCAGGAAGTGGGAGAGGCAACTGAATACATTTTCCAACAGGAATGGCAGCGCAGGAATGTTCGGTTCTGATTAAACCTGGTAGATGATGAAATGAGACCACAAACAAAAAGCTAGCCTGTTGACAAGGGGATGTCATACAAGTCCTTGCCACTTTCTGGGCATTCTAAACCAGGGAGCAGAGCCTGAGCTAGCCGGGCTGGGACTGGGTTCTGTGAAGCTGGAGAAAGAAGAGGAGATGTCTTCCCTGAGATGAGGGAAACCCAGTAAAGACCAGATCGCTGCATGAAAGTCGCCATTGAAGCTCCATTCTCGTGGGAATGCTGGGCTCAAAGCAACGAGCCAGGGACCTTGATTAGTGGTCACTCATAACAGAGAAAAAGAAGAAGGAATGAAATTCAAAACTAATCATGCCGCGCCTCTGTTTTTGAACCTGTGATGCTGCCCATTGCTCTCTGGAGGGCCTGGACCTCCTTGGCAGGGAACTCAAGGTCCAGCACAAACGGGTGCCAGGCTTCCTTTCCCACTCCTTCGCTGATATAGCGGCCAGTGTCGGCTGCCTACCTAGCATCCCTTCTCCTTCTTATCCTGCCTAGTGGCATTTTGGGAGCCCCTGTCCTGGGGGAGAGGGGAGCCTGGGTCTTGGGCTGGAATAAAGGGACTTGTGGCTCCCACACCTCTGGATCCCGGCACTGGTCCAGGATGTGGGCTTGGGTATCCTGTATCACACTGCACAGCACCAGCTCCGCTGAGTGCTGGCATCCCCCACCTGGACCGTGAGCTCCATGAGACCAGAGCCTGGCTTGATTCCTCCCTGTGCTCCCCCAGGCCCCACGCACAGGAAGCATCTGTGGGCAGAAGAAGGCCTGGGGGCCAGGAGGTGGTCTCCTCCTGCCTGCCCGCTTTTGGCGCACACATCCCAACCCCCCAATCCCCATCAGCCCATCCCATCTCAGGCAGGACTGCAATCCTTGGCTCGGTTTAGTCCTGGAGTGAAAAGCCAGCTCAGTGTTGCTCCAAAGCTCAACCACTTACTCTGTGTTCATTCTCTTAAAAAGGTAAAAAGCACCTTCATATGATCCAGCTCTTAGGCAATTGGGGGGGGGCTTTAATTATAAGAAAGTAAGGTACACATTTCAATCACATAAGAGAAACATAGCCCTTTTAGCCAGGATAAAATCCTACCACTCTCGGGTCACCCTTTAGGAAGCGAGGAGAAAGGAAAAAAGAAAGAGTTTTTATAAAGGTGGCTGGAGAAACCACAGCAGCAGACTCTTACAAAGGGCTTCCTGTGAGCCAAGCTACATGCCTTACATATGATGAAAAGGAGCTATTTTCCTGAACCCTGGGGGCTGAAAGCTGAGAAAAGAGAAGAAAAAGCAGGATTAAGAAGAACGACCCCGGGAATACTGTATCAGGAGTGCTGTGGTCTCGAGGGTCAGGTGGGAGCCAAGCTCGGACTCCTCTACTCTCACTGACTACAGGGCCTGGACACCTTGCCCCAGGGCCTGGAAAAGCAAGGACTCTGGGGTGTGATTCCCAGACACCATATGGTTCTCAGATACTCAGATTGCTCCGCTTTGCAGTCACCTAGGAAGCTCTAAAATCCCTGATGTCTGGTCTCATCCCCAGAAATTTTATGCAGTTGGACTGGGGTGTGTAGCCTGCACGTCAGGGGAAAGAATCCCAGAGGTCCGAGTGTCAACCGAGGCTGAAAACCACTGCCTAGTGCTGTACATGGGACTGTGGTTTCCTAGGGCTGCCATAAGGAAGCGCCACAAACTGGGAAGCTCACAGTGACAGAAATGTACCTGCTCAAGTTCTAGGGGCAGAAGTCTAAGATCCAGGTGCAGGCAGAGCTGTGCCCCCTCTGAAGCCCATAAGGAGGACTCTTCCTCGCTGCTGGTGACGTGCTGGCAACCCTTGGCGTCTCTTGGCTTACAACTGGGTAACTCCAGTCTCTGTCTTCACCATTCCCCGGCGCTCTCCCGGTCAGTGTCTTCCCAGGGTCACCTTCTAATTAGGACACCAGTCATACTGGATTAGGGGCCCATCTCCACCAGTATGACTCAACCAATCACATCTGTAGTGAACTTATTTCCAAATAAAGTCACACTGTGAGTATCAGGGGCCAGGAAGCTAACATCTTTGGGTTTGGGGGTCAGCCCACAATGATGGGTACAGGTCCCAACTCCTGGAGCCCCTTCAGCTCTGATTTGTGGGTTCTGCCTGCCCTTTGTCTGAACCCCATGATCACAGCAGGGGTTAATGATTGGAGCCTCAGTGCCCCCACATAATTGGGTGATCCCCAGTGGCTTTTATGTGCAGACGGCTTCTGCCTTTCTTCTTAATGGCCAGGAGGTGTCTGTGCCACTCTACCAGAGCCTTCACCCTGGGTCAGAGTTTGCCCTTGGCTTCTGAGTCTTCAGCTCCCGACTGCTCAGTGAGCTACTGACAGCTGCTAAGTTCCCCAAGCCCTCTTTCCATGAGGGATATGTTGGACCCTGCCCACCTCGCCATCCTACTGCTCGCGAGGGCCTAACCCCAAAAGCAGATATCCCCCATCTGAGCACCTGGTACCTGCTTCCTATTGAGCGACATCAGAGATCAGAGCAAGAATCTCCCCTGTGACCATGTCAAACCCCCTCCAAAACCTGCATTGACCGGACCCAGCTGTGCCATTCATGAGTTACATGCCTCTGGGCAAGTCACTAACCTCTGTGAGGCTCTGCCTCCCTAACTCTAAACTGCAGACTGCTTCCCTGGTGGTCCAGTCGTTAAGACTCTGATCTCCCAACGCAGAGGACCCAGGTTCAATCCCTAGTCAGGGAACTAGACCCCAAGTCCTGCAGCTAAAGATCCTGGGTGCTGCAACAAAGATCGAAGACCCTGTGTGCCACAACTAAGACCTAGTGCAGCCAAATAAATATTTTTAAAAATGTTTTTTAAATAAAACAGATTGCCATCTATGTTCTTATTCCTGATCCAGAACCTTCTGGACAAGATGAACTTTGGAATTCACAAAGGATCAGAGTTTTAGAAAGAAAACATAGGTACCTATAACTTCCCCAGTGGGATTTGAGGCAAACATTCTATGTGCAAACACAAATATTTCCACTGGGAAGCAAGAACATTCACACAGTAGAGATAAATAAAGACTGTAAATAGTTTCATGTCAGTTAGGGTCAGATTTGGCAGGCAAATAAATTTAGTGTTCTACGAAAAAAAAAAAAACTTTCCATTTTCAGAGCTTCTTAAATTTCTGAACTATCTGTAAGAGAATGTTAACTCAAATCTAGTTTATGAGCTTCCAGGGAACATAACTGTTACTCAGTCGCTCAGGTGTGTCTGACTCTTTGTGACTCTGTGGACTGTAGCCCGCCAGGCTCCTCAGTCCATGGGAATTCCCAGGAAGAATAATACTGGAGTGAGTTGTCATTTCTTCCTCCAGGGACCTTCCTGACCCAGGGATCGAACCCACCTCTCCTGCATTGGCAGGCATTGGTTGGTGGAAGGGATGGGGAATATTACAAGAAAGAATCTATGAGTGGCTTCCTTCCAGGATGACTAGTTCAGTGTAATCAAATACTCATGAATCTAAGAAAGGAAAAAGAAATCTAGCTCAAGCCAAAGTTTGCCACCCTCCTTAAAATACTGTAATTCAGCCTGAAGGCCTCCGACCTCTGCATGAGAAATGGCTACACATGCCAGCATCCCACCCTGCCTGCCACTTCATCATCAACCCCAGACCGAGGTCTCAGCATGCTACAGAAGACACGTCCATTCTAATCATCACTGTGTTTTTTTTTCTTAAACTCTAATTCAGTTTCACTTCTCCTAAAATTTGGCACAAACCACTGCTACCAGTCTGACTCTTAAGGAAAATCCTCAGAATCAGAAAACTCCCATATTCTCCAACAGCAGCCTGATCTCAGGAAAGGCAGCCAGACGTGGATTCACAGGTCTCCCTCCTCAAGTTGGAAGTGGTTTCCATGGCGGCTTTGCACTGAGAACATTTCCAAAACTAGAAGACACGCAAACAGAAAACCTGTGTCTATCAAACACAAGCTGCCCTGTGGGACAGCTGAGCAGCTGAACCCCAGGAGGCCAAGGTTAGGAAAGCCCATCTAGACCAGCCTCCTGTGACCCTGGAGAGTGGAATTCACTTCCTGGACTTCAAATTCTCTACCTGCCAAATAAGCATGCGGATTACCTTCCCTCCAAAGGAGTTTCCGGCTGAAAACCTCCGGAAAAGGATGAAAAGATTCTTCCCATGTGAGATAAACTTTGGTTCCCTAAAGAGATTTGGAAAATACAAACGGCTGCTATTGATAGCTTCCGATAAGCAACCACAGGCAGGAGGCAAACAAGCAATTACACAGTGCAGACCACGCACTCCGCGCTGCCTCCATGTGCTGGCGGAATCAGGAGAGCTGCGCGGCTCTGCAGGCACCGGGGGACTCCGCTCCTTGGGCCCCCGGACGTCCCCCTAGACTGGCTGCTCCCACATGGCCTCTGCTGGAGCAGTGGCCACAAGCAGGGACCTGTCAGAAATCAACCCAAGGAATTACTTCTTTTTGGAAGCAGAAACTCCGGAACTAGAGGTAATTCAGGGAAATGTGGCAGATGGTAGCATCTCAAGTTGTCATTTCTCCAAAGAAAGCTGGCAAGGGTGACAACCTCTGGTGGCCTGAATCCAAAGAAGAAAAACACAGAGGAAGTAGCAGGTGTAACAGGCACATATTAGGGGAAGGAGATGGGCTCCCCGAGAGGTACAGAGAAAGGGGGCCATCCCCATGGTGGTGGCTTTGGATCCCAGAAGCGGAGTGAGCGTGTGGGGCTTTTGAACTGGATGAAAAGCATCTCTGGATTATTTTGGATGTCACATTCTTCTCAGAGTGGAGTAAGGGGTGAGGACTAGGCTATATCCCATCATATGATGGTGACCTCAGAGGGTACCTCTCTCTTCTCAGGCAGAAAAATCTATAACTGGCTGGGGGAAAAAAAAGTGTCAGTTGTACATGAGCTTAAAATCTTAGAAACTCAGCCAAGAAAACTGCAAGATTGATCACTTGAACAAAAGTTGTCAGAACAATAGAAAATAATGAAGAAAAACATGGAACTTCAAAACAAAACATTCAAGTTAAAAATACATGTTGGGGACAATGTTTATGCAGATGCACAATAGAGAGGAGATAACCTTTGTCTGAATGCCAACTAGGTACCAGGCACTCTGTGCTGAGTACCTTAAATTCATTATTTTGCTTCACTTGCATAAAAATACATGATGCAGCTTTGGCAGTTATAGTAGCAGTAATTTTTTTTTTTGGCAATGAAAAAAATAACATAGGATCATGGTTGGAAGTCTGTAAAATTCAAAAGCATAAACAGGAAAATGAGAACTCTTTCAAACCCATCTTCACAGATGAGCCTGGTGTCAGTATTCCTGACACCAAAGTGTCTCACTTCACCATTTGAATTAAGAGGTCCTTGTTACGAGATGACTTCTAGGTATACAGAACTAGTGATTTCAGAAATGCCAGGGGATCACTTTTTTTCCTGGTGGTCCAGAACATTCTTTGTCTGGACACCAGCTTGGTTACCTGCAGTGGCAGAAGGCCCCCTGGTTGGGACTCCTGAAGTGTATCCATGCCGACCACTCCCTCCTATGACAATGATCAGGCATGGGTGCTTTGCCTCCTTCCCACCATCTCTGCTCTCTCCCAGTTCATCAAAATGCACCATCCTTGGGTTCCTCCAACAGATCCAGAGCTAGCTTAATACTGCTCTGACATCCACCCATCCATCCACCCATCATTTTGAACCCCTATTTTGGTTCTGACCCTACACTAAGAGACAGGATTCTTGTATTTCACAAGTGTCTACTCTGGAGGGATCCCTGGTCTCTGCATGCCCACGCATGACTCTCCATTCAGCCTTCCTAGTCAGGCACTTTCTCCCAGTATTTTTCAGCTAGTGCTGAGTTTGGGATGTCTGACATCCAGGCTTCTAGGAATAGTTAATGCTTTGTTTGACCCTGGACCATCACATTAAGCTCTCATCTCCTGTTAACAGGCAGGTGAAGATGGAGATGTCCCATGAGGAAAGGGGGCTGTCTAAGGACAAAGGGCCTGGACAGTGCTCACCAAGGAGCCCACCGCTCCCTGGCCTGAGAATATGAATGTTCTCCAGGTCATCACAGCAGTCAAACTCGTGCCTTATTCTAAGACGTATGTAATTTCTGTTTGCTTTGTCCCTGCCCCCACCCTTCCAATCACTACAGTAGAAAGAGGCTCCGCTTGCACAAAGTACAAATGGTTAATTTATTGGCACTGAGCAAGTCACCTCCCCGTCAGGATGGCAGTTACTTCATCTGTAAAATGGGAGCATCCTACTGGTTTCTTTTCCAAGGCCATTCTTTCCATGTCTGAGCACTTATTCTGTTTAAATCTGTTTACCATCTTATCGTAAATTGAAGAGCAAACGTGTGTAAGTACACAAGTATTCGTGTGTGTCAATGTGGCCTATGAAAAATCTGACTCTTGATTCCTGCTGAATACCCACTAGATCGCTTTAAAAAGTAATTCCAGGACTTTTGTGGTGGTCCAGTGGTTGAGAGTCCACCTGCCAATTCAAGGGACATGGGTTCGATTCCTGATCTAGAAACTAAGATCCCACATGCCTTGGGGCAACTAAGCCCGTGCACCACAACTACTGAGGCCATGAGCTCTAGAGGCTGTGTGCAGAGAAGCCACTGCATTGAGGAGCCTGTGCACTGCAATGAAGAGGAGCCTCTGATCTCTGCAACCAGAGCAAGGCCACGTGCGGCAACAAAGACACAGTGCAGCCAAAACTCAATAATGTTTTTAAAAGAGTAATTCCAGACTCTCCTTGTTGAGAAAAAACAGCCTCTGCAGTGAGTGTGGAGAGGAAGTATACCTTCCCTGACCACACAAGCCACGTGCTACACAGGCATGGACCAACACCTGGGGGAAAGGGCACATGAGGACGCACGAATGGGCTGGATACAGGAATCCAGGGCGAGCATCAACAGAGCCCTGGGGTCTGCTCTGGGGAAATGAGCAAAGTCTCGAGCATCTGCTCAAAGGCAGGCTGGATTATCCCAGAACATCTCGGGAAATGAGAGACAGCCCTAGGCCCCTGGGAAATGAGGATGGGGAAGCCCTGGGCAGAAGAAGAATCAAATCTCCAGCTGGGCCAGAGCTCAGGGGGCTCCCGAAGAAAACACAAAATGCCTGCCCTCAGTCATGAGACAGCCACACTGCTGGGTACAGGGTGTGTGCAGAGAAAGATTTCTTTGGGGTGTACAGGGAGCTGAGAAGCCTGCGGCACCCAAGGATGGAACCCGACCTCGAAGGAGGTAACACCTTCTCATCACCCCCAGATGCACCAAGCCTCCACGTATCACCAGGAACTGTGGACACCCGCTTGTTTCTCCCACTTCTGATAAGGTCATCTACTGTGCTTTATAATGTGAGAATAATAATCCTGCTGCCAATGCACACTGATGTCTAAACCAACTACCTTTCCCTGCCTTATGGAGAAAGCAGCTCAGCAGGGGAGAGGCAGGCCAGGCTGCAGTTACAAGGCTTATTAAGACACCTAATGAAACACCTTGGCGGCTGCCCCCTCTGAGGACAGCTCAGCAAAATGCATCACCAAAGCAGATGTCAGGCTTGGGGCAATTGCTTCCAAAGCACTAAAGTCAGGCAGGGAGGCACTGGGGCTCGCATCATCCTCACCAGGTGTTCCCTGGCCTGGGGTGCTCCTCTCCCTGCTTCACAGTCAAGAAAACCACAGTAACCGCTGCAACTCGCTTGGCCTCTAGGGGCGCAAGAGGCATCTCTGTTGCTTAATAGGAAGCCTGGGGCTGAGGCTGCTGACATTTGCTGAGCCTCAGATGCTCAAATGCAGAAGGGCTTAGTTTGAGCTTAGCTGCGTCCCTTCGACAGCAAGGAGATCACACCAGTCAATCCTAAAGGATATCAACCCTGCATATCCACTGGAAGGATGGATGCTAAAGCTCCGATACTTTGGCCACCTGATGCGAAGAGCCAGCTCACTGGAAAAGACCCTGATACTGGGAAAGATTAAAGGCAGGAGAAGGGGACAATAGAGGACGAGATGGTTAGATGGCATCACTGACTCAATGAATGTGAGTTTGAGCAAGCTCTGGGAGGTGGTGAAGGACAGGGAAACCTAGTTTGCCGTAGTCCATGGGTTGCAAAGAGTCAGACACAACTTAGTGCCTGAACAACAGCAACTGCAGAGATGAGCCCTGGACAGTCAAGATAAGAATATGGATCTGGGGACAAGTTCCAAAAAGGCTACACCGCCTGCTTTTTCCTTTATCCCCCCCATTTTTCTCTCCTATTCCTTAGACATGCTTAGAACAGTGACAATGGAATTAAGTACCCTCGTGCAGAGGTGAAAACTATGGACAGCCTGATGTACACTCTGTCCCTGTCGCTGACAAACAATGGGGCCCTCGGGAAAACGACTGGACCATTCTGCACTCGAGTTGCCTCACTTTAAAACTGAGAATGGTGCTGGTTGTAATCTCTGTCTCCTGCAGTTGTTAGAAAGATCAAATTAGATCATGCACAGGTATCAATCAGGGGCACACTTGGCAGGTTCCCATGGGGAGAATACACAAGGGTTAATAGATGAACTATTTACAAAGGCAAAGGCAGGGCAAGCGCAAGTGCAGCAAAGCTGTCATCACCCCTGGGAACAGGAGGGGTCAGGAGGAGGGAGTCCTGCAAGAGGGACCCTGGTGAGAAGGAGAGCGGTCGCTTGAAAAGGAGGGCATCTGAGTGGAGCAGCGGCCCTCCTCAAGGGCCATAGCTGGCCTCAGGCAACTGTACAGACAGGTGTCCAGGGGCATAAATACCCAGACCACATTCTCTTCTCCCCCTCTTCCCAATCTCTGGCCATAAAGAGGAAGCCAGAGGGCATCTGTGGGGTCACCAGCAGGCAGCCTTGCAGGGCAGTGAGCAGGGTGGAGAAGGGAAGAGAATGGATGAGAGGGTCACAAGGAGGATGCCAGCGCAGCACATGGTGTGCTCAAGGAATAAGCACTCAGCACCCATGAGACACTGTTTATTATCAGGGCCTGGGAAACAAGGGCTCGGCCCTGGTCACTAGGAGACTAAACAGGAATTTAGAGCCAGATGCCCTAGACATCGACATCCGTCACAGGCCTGCAGTTGCTACTGCTGGGTGCACCGCTCTCCTAGTACTTTCCTGGACCTACCAATTTGACCTACCAAGTTCACCTTCAGGACAACACGGCTCTAGAGACAAAGACTTGGGGCAAGCAGCAGAGGATGTTTCCATCCTCACACTTGAAAACAGGGGTCCTTCTGACAGCCAAGACAGCTCTAGCCTTTCACTGGGTCAGTGGAACTTACAAATAAGTCCATTCTCCCAAGAGTCTCACCTTCTCTTAAATCACAGCCAACTCCCTTCTAAGTCTTCCCCACCTGCTCTGGGTCTGAATTTAGAGTTCTGCAAAACAGTGAAACTCTTCCACAAAAGAGTTCGTTGGAGCAACAATCAGTTCAGTTCAGCTCAGTAGCTCAGTCGTGTCCTATCAACTCTTTGCAACCCCATGGAATGCAGCATGCCAGGCTTCCCTGTCCATTACCAACTCCCAGAGTTTATTCAAACTCATGTCCATCCTGTCGGTGATGCCACCCCACCATCTCATCCTCTGTCATCCCCTTCTCCTCCTGCCTTCAATCTTTCCTAGCATCAGGGTCGTTTCAAATGAGTCAGTTCTTCACATCAGGTGGCCAAAGTATTGGAGTTTCAGCTTCAGCATCAGTCCTTTCAATGAATATTCAGGACTGATTTCCTTTGGAAATCAGTTGGATCTCCTTGCAGTCCAAGAGACTCTCAAAGAGCCTTCCCCAACACCACAGTTCAAAAGCATCAATTCTTCGGTGTTCAGCATTCTTTATAGTCTAACGCTCACATCCATACATGACTACTGGAAAAACCATAGCTTTGACTATACAAACCTTTGTTAGTAAAGTAAGGTCTCTGCTTTTTAATATGCTATGTCTAGGTTGGTCATAACTTTTCTTCCAAGGAGCAAGTGTCTTGTTGTGTTGGAGCAACAATACAATAAATCAAATCAGTTAATCCACCATTTATAGAGAATCAAGCAGTTGCTCTTCCTGGGGAGCACTAAAACAGATCAGATACATCTGCAGGCACTGTCAACAGTTCCCCCTTTCCAAGAAGATCATCTTGGAACCCTTTCCCCACCTGTCTCCAGGTCAGTCCAAACTCGGAGAGGTACATTTGCCAAGGTAAGATAGAGTAGTGGGCAGAACATCAACCATGGGGCCACAATACTCTGGATCTGAACTTCGCTCTATTACTCACTCTTCATATAACCTTAGGCAAGTCACTCAGCCTCCTTGACCCTTGTTTTCTTCATCTCTTTTGGGGAATGCCCTCTAACACATGGGATCATCCAGAGGATTCAATGAGATGATGTGTGATGTGTAAATCTCCTAGAACAGCATGTAGCACACACGAGGCCCTCAAGCAATGCTAACTCCTCAGCTCTACAGGTGGTCCAGGTCTCCAGGTGCCCGAGTGGGTGTTTCTCATATCTTCCCTTGAAATTTCAGACTCAGAGCTGGCAAATCCTGCCTTTTTTTTTTTTTTTTTGTCTCCTGCAACTTGGGCCATGTCACCTGTCTCACTTCCTTCTGATCTAAGTTTCATCATCTGGAAAGTTGGGGGAGGCGATGCTGGTTATTCAATGGACTAGACAAGTGATTCCTAGCCTCCCCGATAGGTATACTTCTCTCTGGACCACATGTTTAAGTCCGCTACATTAATGAAATTTCTGGAGCAAAATATACCTTTTCCTCTACTCTTTCTTTCTTTTTTCTTTGGCTGCACTGCATGCAGGATCTTCATTTCCCAACCGGGAATCAAACTGTGCCCCCAGCAGTGGGAAGCACAGAGTTCTAACCACTGGACTTCCAGGAGAGTCCTCCTCTGTTTTCTCTTAATCAAAGCAACACAGGACTGCCCTCTCAGAGATCCTGAGCAGCGTGAGATCACCAGCCCGTGACTGATTTTAGGTCAATCCTACTGAAACCCTAACTCAAGGAACTTGAGATTTCTTTGAACCTGTGTAGCTTAGGCATATTATCACACAAGCAACTTGAAATACTAAAAGTGGGTTCGAGGAACACCACTTCTCCTTCCCAGATCCCCAGGTCCTCCAGTTGGAAAGCACCAGACTAGTCAATTCCTAAGAACTCTATCACTATAAGATCCTAGTTGGTATAAGTAAAGATCAGTCCAACTTGAAAAGGCATTTACACGGAATGCCATTTGGACATTTGGCAAAGGCTAGACCCACAAGGATAGAAGGATGGTGTCTCCGTTAGGAGGCTGAGTGCTACTGTCCACTGCTGTGAATTTATATACCCAAGGCAAACCTTTTGGCAGCCCCTGGCAGTAGGAGGCCAAAGTCCTTTATGTTCAGTTGCTGCATAACCACTGCCTTGTGGTGTCATGCCAAAGGTGCCCACACTCATGCATTCTATCACCAGACCCACAGCCGGTGACCTGGTCCTTATTCCCAAGTGGCAGGGAGAATGCTCAGAGTCTGCATCTGCAACATTGTCCTCCAGAATCTCGCCTCTGAGCATCCCCTCCTGCCCATGTGGACTCCTGTAGGATCAGATATCCTTAGAGAGCAGCCCCCAGTTCGAATCTACCTGGTAACTCCCATTCTTTTCATCACAAGGAAAGCTCACAGATAAGAAAGAACAAGCTGATTACTCAGGTTTCATTTGCCACAAGCGCCTTCCCTCTTTGGTCCTCATTAGAGCCCTTGGTAGCCGGCTCGTTGCTAAGTCAGACTTGCAGAGCACTCTTTCTCCTGCCGCTTCCTTAGATGTGGACTTAATTATGGTTGTTCCTTCCTCTCGGCCATTCTGCACGATTTCAAGCATCCTAGTTACTGGTCTTCTAATGTCCTTATCTACTCATTAGACTTGAACATTATGTCCTTGTCTTACATCTTCTGTTCCCTGCACAGCTTAAGAAGTACTTGAATTTTTGTTCCCACATATTACACTGCATACCAAATAGCACTCTGGTGTGGGATTGAGAATAACTGTTATCACTTACTATTTTCTATTGACAGTAACTAAAGATACATCAAGAATCATAAAGTCCCCCTCCGCTATTAGAAGACTTTGCACTTTTACCAATATCTGATCTCTGTTATTCTGACCTAACTTCATTAATTCATCTTACTCTAATTATCACTGTCTTGCATTTCTCCCTTTCTAATCTAATTCTCAAAGATAAATTATGTAGAGCTATCTATGCTTAAAATAACTTCCTGTCTGCCTGGGGCATCCATTTCATTCTGAAGAGTGTTCAGATTAGGGCAACAAAATATACTGTCACTCATCCAAAGAGAACAACAGGCTTGCTATTTATCCATCCTTTGTTTTTAGTCGGTAAGTCGTGACCGACTCTTTGCAACTCCATGGGCTGTAGCATCAGGCTCCTCTGTCCAGAGGAGATTTTGCCTGAGGTTTCCCAGGCAAGAATACTGGAGGGGTTTCCATTTCCTTCTGCAGGGGATCTTCCTGACCCATGGATTGAATTCACATCTCCCATGGACTGAACTCTCATCTCTTGCACGGGCAGACAGATTCTGTAACACTGAGCCACCAGGGAAGCCCCTTATCTGCCATTGCTTCTATTCAAGTTTCTGCTGTCGATGTGACAAAGCAGGGGTCTGTAAATATTTTCCACAAAGAGCCAGACTGAAAATATTCGTTTTGCAGACCACGCTGTTGCTGCTGTAACTACTCAGCTCTGCCACAGCATCACAAAAGCCTCCATAAACCACATGTAAATAAATGGACATGGCTATGTTTCAATAGACTTTACCTACAAAAACAGGTTTTATTTCTAAAATCAGGTTTGTTCTGTAGGCTACAGTTTGACAACTCCTGTGACAGAAGAAAATGGGATTTAATTTGTATTTGGATTATTTGACAGTGAGATTGCTGTTTTCCTGTACTTTATGATCACCATGGTAGACACAGGTTGGGGCAACATTATGGGAAGGTGATGATTTTGGTGGTGAACTTGCTAAACTGAAGAGACCAATCAGATGACCAAATGAACATGTCATGCTGGCAGCTAGATATTCCAAGCTAGAGACTGAGAGAAGCCTTGGCTTGAGATAAAGAACTGTGAGTCACCAGCCTACAGAAGGTCTTTATAAGCCAGGGACCTGGATAAAATCACTGAGTTTATGTAGCTAGAGGAAAGAAAGCACCCAGAGGCCTCTACCTTTTAAGAGAACTTGGAACCAACAAAGGGGAATAAACAAAATCAATGTGGTAGGAGGGACACTAGGAGGTGGTTGAGAAACCAAGCCATGAATGAGTTTTAAGAAAAAAAAAGAGACCAGGATGATTCAGGGAGATGATGTGGGGTGGGAGGTGGGAGGGGGCTTTGGCATTGGGAGATCGTGTTCACCTGTGGCTGATTCATGTCAATGTATGGCAAAACAAATACAGTATTGTAATGTAGAATAAAGTATTTAAAAAAATAAAATAAAAATAAAATAAATTTCACCAAAACCTTAAAAAAAAAAAAAGAGACCAACTGGACTTGTAGCCAGACAGGACCCTAGAGCACCTTCCCAGAACAGGCCCCACCCATGTCCTCCAGTTGCCTTTTGTCTGTAGAAAAACTTTAGTCAAATAAAAACTTTAATTACAGAAGTATAAAAAAATGAAGAAAGAAAACAGGCAAACAAGACAAAAATACTTTAGCCACTAAAGTTAAGAATCTTTAGTTCTTCCTCAAGAGCTATAGATAATATTCTAAGCCATGTCCTTTGAGCTGTTTTGCAGGTACTGAACCCCCACCAGGGGTGAACTGTATAAAGTCCACACACCTATAGACCCCAGACCTACTGGAAGCAGAAGTCTGATGATGCTGACTCCAAATTACATCACCATCAGCCAATCAGAAGAATGACCACAAGCTGATCACTCGAACACTATAAGACTCCTCACCACCACCCCCAGGGTGGGACACACAGTCTTGAGGATTCGTCTGCTGTGGCCCTATTCCTTTCTCAGTTCAGTTGCTCAGTCGTTTCTGACTCTTCAGGACCCCATGGACTGCAGCATGCCAGGCTTCCCTGTCCATCAGCAACTCCCAGAGCTTGCTCGAACTCACGTCCGTTGAGTCAGTGATGCCAGTATAGAGGCAGAATTTCAGCAAAAGGCTGAACACTGCTCACAGGTCAAGTACCATGAGAACATAGTATTCAGCAAAAGGAAGACCACCGGAGACCACCTTGATTACATGAGTTCTGGTAGAGCGGTAGGAGCAGAAACGGACTTCTGTGACCTGGAGTGACTTAGCCAGAGGTCAAGCAGAGAGACTGGAGGCAAGAAGAATAAACATTTTGTTTCTGATATTTTTAAAAGATTTTTTAAAATGTGGGACACGTTTAAAGGCTTTACTGGATTTGTTACAATATCACTTGTTTTATATTTTGGTTTTTGGCCCCAAGGCATGTAGGAATCTTAGCTCCTTGAGTAGGGATCAAACCTGCAACCCTTGCAGTGGAAGGCAGTCTTAACCACTGGGCCACTAGGGTAGTCCCCTGTTTCTGGCATTTGTAACACTCGTCTTCACATACGATATCAATCAGCCACTGCAATTTCCAGCTTTGATTTTCTTCTTTGAAACATCATTCTTACTCTAGTATCACATAAAATTCAAATGTATTATGTTTTCTACATTTAATGCATAAGCAATCTATTTTCATATAGGGACTGAGTTAATGATCTCATTTTCCCCCTAAATAGCCAATTTTCCTTTCAGCATTAATTAAATAATCTATTTTTCCCCTGCTGGTCTGAAATCCACCATTATCACATAATAAATATTTACATATACTCAAATCTTTTCATTATTTTACTTTCTGCTCTGTTTCAATTATATTTCATTTCACCAGCCACTAAATTGCTGTAGTGTTAAATTATTTTTATAACCCTTTATAACTTTTTACTGTGTAAATCTCCCTTTTGTTTTTACAACATTATATTTGGCTATTCTAGTAAGCATAAGTTTCTATATAAACATTAGAAAAATTTTTGTCAAGTTCTAAACAGCAATTCTTTAAGGATTTTGATTGAAATAACATAAAGGTGTAATCAGTTTGAGGGAAAACTGACATATTTATATGACTAAATGTCTCCATCCAGAAACAAGGTATTTTTTCCAAGTATTTAAGTCTTCTTTGATGTGCCTCCATGTTTTAAAGTCTTCGTGGAGGCCATACATTTTTTTAATTATCTTCAAGCCAAGTACCAGGCTTCAAAAATATTCTGTCCTATTATAATTAGGATTTTCTTTGTTCTATATAACTCAAAAATGCTAATCTAAAAATGTTCATTTTTTTCTGAAATTTATTTCGTATTTGGTTCCTCAGAACGTCTTGCTAATGCAAATGGGTTCTTCTTTGATGTTCTTGCACACATTGTTTGGAACACTAACCATACCTGTTCAGAGAACTATGTCCTTCGACTTTCAGAGCCACAACATTTTTGCGTTGCTTTGAGGATTTTTCTCCACTGGCTTATTCTGATGTATGTCTTTCACTCATGGATTCTGTTCCCACCATGGCTTGCCTACATGCCTCCTCTACTTCACAAAACCTCTCACATGAGCTGTCAACATGGATTCCAACATCCATTTATCTTCTGGTTCAAGAGGCTTAGATAAGATTCATATGAACTCATGGTTAGATGGGGAAGATGACTTGGAAGTTTGTTGCACTGGGGAAGCCCACTGGAAAGACTGGATATCTCAGGGAGTAGATACATGTTCAACCTAAGTGACCAGGAGAATATGCCAAACGCAGATTGCACCCAGGCTGCCAAGATACTGTAGGAGTCAAAGCAGTGACAGAGCTGGACAACAGAGGTTCCAATCAAGGATCAGCAGATAGGGATGCTAAGAACCAGATCCTGGATAATGGGGAAACCATCCACAGATTTGTGAGTTTCAAGATAACCACAAAGGAATTTGAATCTCAAGCATCCTTTGGTCTGAAACAGGAAGATGAATTCAACACTAGCAATGCCTCCTGCCTCACATGGCTCAGCCCTGAGGTTTTTGGTTTGTTTTTTTTTTTTTAATTGTTCTTGGATTCAGGAATCAAAGTCTTAGCCAAGGCAAGTGAGGCAGAAGTCTCACAAAAAGACCAGGAATAATACAGCTTTGAATGAAGGGAGATTGCAGTTCAGGTGAACACAAGAATGAGTGCATGCTAGGAATGGGCCAGAAGGCTGATTTCAACCCCTACCATCTTCAGGGATGGGCTCCTAAAACACAGCTGAGTCATATATCCCCGGAGACCAGGCCTGAGACTGATTAAATCTAGACAGGACCAGGCAGAAAAATAGACCTCCTATTCTCAGTCATGTACCCATCTAGGTAGACGACAGCAAGTCCGTTCCAGCCAAATCAAAGCCCAGGCAGGAGCACTGGGAAGGCGAGCGGCACTGTCGCTGCTCACAATGCCTTTGTCACAGCACAACTTTGAATCCCTTACACTCAAGCAGTGCTTGTCTGGAGATGAAGTCTTTGTCTGGAGATGCAATGGTGACATTCCATCTTCCTTTCTCTAAGTATGTATTTGTTTCCTTTGCTTCATTCATGCATTCATGCATCCATTTGGCAAGTACTTATCAAGCCTGCTCTATGAGGTACCTTGCTAGGTACTGAGAATACATAAAGGTACGAGACACACTGATCTTGGAGGCACCTGGCTTTCTTTAACCATGTGTGAATAGGCTAAGACTCAAACTCTGTGCAACTGGACAAAGGAAACAAACTAGGCAGGTACAGCCAGGTTGAATCAAGAACTACTTAACCCTTCTGTACCTGCTACTCTTCAGAATACTTAGGAAAGACCTATATATAGAAAACTATAAAACACTGGTGAAAGAAATCAAAAGGGTCATCATTACTATCTTTCTAAATTCCATATATAGGTGTCAGTATACTGCATTGGTGTTTTTCTTTCTGGCTTACTTCACTCTGTATAATCGGCTCCAGTTTCATCCATCTCATTAGAACTGAGTCAAATTTATTCTTTTAAGGGCTGAGTAGTACTCCATTGTGTATATGTTCCACAGCTTTCTTATCCATTCATCTGCTGATGGACATCTAGGTTGTTTCCATGTCCTGGCTATTATAAACAGTGCTGCAATGAACATTGGGGTACATGTGTCTCTTTCAATTCTGGTTTCCTCAGTGTGTATGCCCAGCAGGGGGTTGCTGGGTCATAAGGCAGTTCTATTTGCAATTTTTTAAGGAATCTCCACATTGTTTTCCATAGTGGCTATACTAGTTTGCATTCCCATCAGCAGTGTAAGAGGGTTCCCTTTTCTCTACATCCTCTCCAGCATTTATTGCTTGTAGACTTTTGGATCGCAGCCATTCTGACTGGTGTGAAATGGTACCTCATTGTGGTCTTTATTTGCATTTCAAAAGAGACACAGAGGTATAGAACGGACTTTTGGACTCTGAGGGAGAGGGAGAGGGTGGGATGATTTGGGAGAATGGCATTGAAATATGTATACTATCACGTAAGAAACGAAGCGCCAGTCTATGTTCAATACAGGATACAGGATGCTTAGGGCTGGTGCACAGGATGATCCAGGGAGATGATATGGGGTGGGAGGTGGGAGGGGGCTTCGGCATTGGGAGATCGTGTACACCTGTGGCTGATTCATGTCAATGTATGGCAAAACAAATACAGTATTGTAATGTATAATAAAGTATTTAAAAAATAAAAACTCAAAGAATGCAAAAAAATCAAAAAGGACAAAAATAGATGGAAAAATATACTGTGTTTATGGATCGGAAGAATCAACATAGTGAAAATGAGTATACTACCTAAAGCAATCTATAGATTCAATGCAATCCCTATCAAGCTACCAATGGTATTTTTCAGAGAACTAGAACAAATAATTTCACAATTTGTATGGAAATACAAAAACCTCGAATAGCCAAAGCAATCTTGAGAAAAAAGAATGGAACTGGAGGAATCAACCTGCCTGACTTCAGTCTCTACTACAAAGCCACAGTCATCAAGACAGTATGGTACTGGCACAAAGACAGAAATATAGATCAATGGAGCAGAACAGAAAGCCCAGAGATAAATCCACACACCTATGGACACTTTATCTTTGACAAAGGAGGCAAGAATATACAATGGAGAAAAGACAATCTCTTTAACAAGTGATGCTGGGGAAACTGGTCAACCACTTGTAAAAGAATGAAACTAGAACACTTTCTAACACCATACACAAAAATAAACTCAAAATGGATTAAAGATCTAAATGTAAGACCAGAAGCTATTAAACTCCTAGAGGAAAACATAGGCAAAACACTCTCTGACATAAACCACAGCAAGATCCTCTATGACCCACCTCCCAGAATACTGGAAATAAAAGCAAAAATAAACAAATGAGACCTAATTAAAATTAAAAGCTTCTGCACAACAAAGAAAACTATAAGCAAGGTGGAAAGATAGCCTTCAGAACGGAAGAAAATAATAGCAAATGAAGCAACAAAGAATCTCAAAAATATACAAGCAACTCCTGCAGCTCAATTCCAGAAAAATAAATGATCCAATCAAAAAGTGGGCCAAAGAACTAAACAGACATTTCTCCAAAGAAGACATATAGATGGCTAACAAACACATGAGAAGATGCTCAACATCACTCATTATAAGAGAAATGCAAATCAAAACCACAATGAGGTACCATTTTACGCCAGTCAGATTGGCTGCTATCTAAAAGTCCACAAACAATAAATGCTGGAGAGTGTGGAGAAAAGGGAACCCTCTTACACTGTTGGTAGGAATGTAAACTAGTATAGCCACTATGGAGAACAGTGTGGAGATTCCTTAAAAAACTGAATAGAATTGCCTTATGACCCAGCAATCCCACTGCTGGGCATACACACTAAGGAAACCAGAATTGAATGAGACACATATACCCCAATGTTCATAATAGCCAGGACATGGAAGTGAAGTGAAGTTGCTCAGTCATATCTGACTCTTTGTGACCCCATGGACTGTAGCCTACCAGGCTCCTCCCTCCAGGCGATTCTCCAGGCAAGAGTACTGGAGTGGGTTGCCATTTCCTTCTCCAGGGGATCTTCCTGACCCAGGGATCGAACCCGGGCCTCCAGCATTCCAGGCAGATGCTTTAACCTCTGAGCCAAGATGTCCATCAGCAGATAAATGGATAAGAAAGCTGTGGTACATATACACAATGGAATATTACTCAGTCATTAAAAAGAACACATTTGAATCAGTTCTAATGAGGTGGATGAAACTGGAGCCTAAACAGAGTGAAGCAAGCCAGAAAGAAAAACACCAATACAGTATATTAACACACACACACACACATATATATATAGAACTTAGAAGGTAACGATAACCCTGTATGCGAGACAGCAAAAGAGACACAGATGTATTGAACAGTCTTTTGGACTCTGTGGGAGAGGGAGAGGGTGGGATGATATGGGAGAATGGCATTGAAACATGTAAAATATCATATGTGAAATGAATCGACAGTCCAGGTTTGATGCATGATACAGGATGCTCAGGGCTGGTGCACTGGGATGACCCAGATGGATGGGATGGGGAGGGAGGTGGGAGAGGGGTTCAGGATGGGGAACACATGTACACTCATGGCAGATTCAAGTCAATGTATGGCAAAACCAATACAATATTTTAAAGTAAAATTAATTAATTTTTTAAAAAAGAATATATAAAGTGAAGCTTGCCTAGGCAGACAGTGACAGAAGGGACAGAGGAGACCTTTCCCTAACACTACCATCTGAGTGTGCCTTGCATCCGTCACATGACACCTTGAAGCAATGGAACAGACCTACCAGAAGTATCATCCCACCTTCACTGCACCTCTCTCCTTCCTCAAGGACCCACAGACAGAGACTCACGAAGATATTTTGCTGCTTAGGAAGCAATATAGTAGTTAATCACTGGGGAAAGTTTCTGAAGTCTCTAAGCACTGATCATCAGCATAAACCATGGAAGGTCTGATAAAGTTCAGATGTCACCTCCAAGCCTGCCTGCTCCCTCTCTGCCCAGAGCAGCAGCTGGGCAAGGGATCACCTTCTTTACAAGGAAGTCAATTAAATTAGATCATGTATACTAGTACCATCAACGGCAAGAGCACCATAAAAAAAAAAAAAAATTAAGATCTTCAAATAAAAACAAGGAAATTATCTTCTGAAAAACCTAACCCCATTGCCCAGCTAAAAAGCACTCACCACTGAGACTATATGAGACAACTTGTGATAAAAACACTTAGGGTAGAGTGCTGGCAGACACCTTGCAGAATCTTCTGGCAACTTGGAACTGGGTCTTTTGTTTGATGCTTTTCTACTCTTATGTAAACATGTATCCCATAATGTGCTAGACATATAAACAGGCCATTTCAGTGAATGTGGTCACTGAAAACCTTTTCCAACAAGAATATGTCATACTAGCTGTGCAAGTGGATATTCATAATCACACAGCATGGCAGAGTGGAAAAACGCCAGGTCTATCTGTGAAATGGCTTGAATACCATTTCACAGAAGTTCCATGTCTAAAGTTGGTGGAAATGAACAAAGAAAGTGAAAAGAACAAAATATACAATGAAACTATGAATGCTGAAACAGAGAAGAGTGCTAGCTTCATGGCATAGATTTTAAGTGTCATCTTCGTTCAAAACAAAAGAAGAATCCATGTCCATCTTCCCCTTCATCAAAGAGATAGTGTTATTGGAAAGGAAAAATGTTGGATATACATGAAAATTCATTGACAGCTCCCAATTTGAAAGGGATGCTTTGGAAAGTATTTCCAAACCATGGGATCTCTCTGCTGAGTTTATTTTCTCCAATATGGATTTACCTCTTTCCTCAAATCCTACCTGACCACTACCTGTCAGGCAGAAACCAGTTATCTCATACCAGGGCTCAAATGGGGGAAAGAGGCCTAGAAAAATAAAAACAAAAGCCCATGAAATAGAAAAACCTCTCATGAAAGTAGCTGACTCAAAAACAAATAGAAATATTACTCAGCCAGAAAAATGAACAAAATTGGGTCATGTGAAGTGATGTGGATGAATGTAGACCCTGTCATACAGAGTGAAATAAGTCAGAAAGAGAAAAACAAATATCCTATATTAACGCATATATATAAACTCTAGAAAAATGGTACCGATGAACCTGTTTGCAGGGTAGGAAGAGACACGTAGGAAACAGACTTGTGGACACGGCGCCCTGAGTGGGAAGGAGAGGGTAGGACAAACTGAGAGAATAGCACTGACATATACAGACCACCATGTGTAGAACAGATAGCTAGTGGGGACCTGCTCCATAGCACAGGGAGCTCAGCTCGGTGCTCTGCGATGACTCAGAGAAATGGGATGGGGTGTGGGAGGGAGGCTCCAGAGGGAGGGGATATATGTATACTTGTGGTTGATTCATGTTGCTGTACAACAGAAACTAGTACAACATTGTAAAACAACTATACTCCAATTAAAAAAAAAAAGCAAATAGCAGCTTTCAGGGACCCCTTTCACCTCCAGGAGCTGGACCTCATGTAAGGCTCTGAATAAACTCAGAGACAGAGACTAGAGACTAGGCTCCCAGTGGCTTTTCCAAGTGCACATTAATTTCCTCTCTCATAAGAGAAGTCCAACTGTGCTCAAATAAACAGAGGAAGAAGCAAAAAAAAAAAAAAAAACAACACAGCCTTCCCAATGTGGATCAAATGACACCATAATGGAACTGGCCCCATTTCAATATCTGGTCAACTAGAGGGGAAAGAAAACCATATACGATTTCAAAAATATTGTGTCCCTCCCCCAAGGGGAGTTATACATACAAAGACAGTTTTGGTTTTTTGAAGACTGACTCTAGAAGAAGTACTCAAGGATACATAGACAACTGCTTCATAATTCCAAGAAAATTAAAGAAACTGTAAACTCTTTGAGACAAGCAATTAAAAGGTGAGAGAACACAACTCTGCATGTTTGGGAGGAGACTGTCCCCCATCAGTACCAGACCTGCAGTTGCTGAACATGTGCCCGCAAAGTGTGTGAATACACCATCAGGGCTGGAAGGACATGCATTTGGCCCCAGGCAATGATGGGACAGTGAAACCAAGGTCATGTATTTATTTAGTAAGCATTAGAGCAACTCAGAACCTGAACTCTCCCCCTATAGAGTAGAGAAAAAAGAAGAGCGAGAACGAGGGGATAAGAGAAGGAGAGAGGATGGAAATGGAAGGAGCAGCTGGGGTGTAAGGGGACGAGCACTGGACTCACAGACAGAACACCCACAGTGGATCAAGTCTGAGTGTCTATTTTCAATTCCTTGGGGTGTATGTCTAGACTTGGGATCACTGGAGTCACAAGACTACATTTAACTTCCTGAGGAGCTGCCAAGAAGCTTCACACTTCACAATCCCATCAACAATGAACACGGCTCCAATTTCCCAGCTCTTCTACTTTCTATACTGAGTAACTGGATAATTCATGTCCTTTCTCTGGGTCTTAGTTAACATCTGCAAAGAGGAGGGATTAGGACTTTGTTATCCCATTTCTGCCTATGGTGTTTTACATTCACATATGCTTTCTTTTTGCCAGTTCTGACTTTGCACTGCCCACACCTCATTCTAGGAGTTCCCTGACGTGGTGATGGGGCTCTGCTCCTTTTCAGAGCTGGAATGATCTCAGTGCATGTTCCCAAGTTATAATAATGTGTTTCTGTTTCCATCCATATCTCTCAGTGTACTTTTTTTTCCCTCTTGTCTATTCTTTTAACCTTTCTGCAAGCATCATCTTGTTCTGTCTGTTGGCTGTCAGCTTTTCTCTCCAAGTCTTCACAGAGTTGCCAGATTCTTGGCTATTTCTCCACCCTCAGCTCATAACTATTTTTCCCTCGAGCTCAGCAGCTGCTAAGTGGTGTTTGTGAAATCCTATTAGGATAATCTCTCTGTGTCCGTGTCTCCTCTCAGCTGGGCTGCCTCTGGAAACCTCAGCCGTCATTTTTCCTACAGTCTGCACACTGCAGGCTAGCTCCAGAACCACCCAACATCATACTTATTCACAAAGGTGGTTATGCAAGACTCTGAATCTGAGAACACCTGTAGCCCACAAGCAAAGGTTAAACTTTCTGGAAACCAGTTCAGATACCTTCTCTTGCAGGAAGTTTTTCCTGTTCACCTGAGCTCCCCCTCTTCCTCCACAAGTGCCCTCTCTCTGCACTTTTTCCTTTGATGTCTGTTTTTATCATCTATCCATCTTATCAGACTATAGGCTTCATTAAGGCAGGAGAAGGAACATCTCCGTCACAGTGGTACCCACAGTCCCTGACCTATTACCAGCCCTCAGTCCATATTTGTTCAGTGAATGAGCTCCTGTTCCATACAGCTGATCACAAGTCTGCCTATCTGTCCACCCATTAGACCCAAAGCTCCCTTTGGGCAGCCTGGGATTTACTCACTATGGTAACCACTGTCAAAGAAAATTCTACTCTGACACTTGTTAAAACTGTAGGCAAGAATTTATTCAAGAGTATTGCAATAGAAAAATGGCAATGGAGAGCAAGATCAGGCTCAATTGTGAATACAGTAAAGACAGCTGGGGATTTATAGCCAAGAAGCAGAGTGAGGGGGCCAAGAGGTGAAAATTTACTAAGAGGAGACATCAAGAAGAGGGAAGAAATCTCGCTGAAGTGGCTTAATAGGGTTCTTGCCAATGGCAAGCCAGGGTGATCAGATATCAGTGGTGAGGGATGAAGAACTTGATCATCAAGGGTGATCAGATATCAAGGGATGGAGGGATTCTCACTATACTGGCTTAGCAGGATTCTCCCTAAAATTGGGCTAGGCAGGCCAAAACAAGATGGAGGTAGGAAGTGGGGGATAAGGTCAAGGCCTAGTTGAGAATAGGGATCAGAGGAATCTAAACTGTGGTCAAAGAGTCTTTTGTTACCCCCAGTCTACCACAAATCCTGTGCTGTGTGGCTGGTATTAACTAAAAGTTCATTGTACTAAGCTGAGAATCCATGCTCAGAGTAGCCCTGCTTAACTCAAGCAAGGGTCCAGAGCTCTCTCATTTTTGCTCTTCTTGAGCTGAAACAGCAAGAGCAGGCACCCCAGCAGATGGTATCCAAGGGGCTGGGAGGAGGAGAGGAAGAAAGGAAAATGCAACAGCCCACATTAACCACGAATGCACACCATTTTGCCAGTTCCATAGCACCAAGGCTTTTCCAGGGCAGTCATTTCAAATGCCTCTCACAGCCACACAACAAAGAAGCTTATTTATCTTATTGTATTACAAATGGAGAAATGGACAATACAGGAGGTTAAGTGTCGTAGGTCACACACTCAGAATGTTTCACTTTATATTTATCTCTTACTATTTCCCTGGAATACAGTCTCAAAAATAAAAATGTCTAATGAAAAGATACTCACACTTTATATGCTCAATTTATATCTCTGGCAGATATTGTCTTCCCTAAATAGTGTAATTTGCACTCATACCTGCCTGCTTCTCAGAAGTCTCACCAACAGTGAACATATGTCTAACGGATCTTATGTCATTCTCATTGATTCGGAAGAGCTCTTTCAATACTAATGATATCAGTCATTTGTTTTGTGTGTGTGTGTGTGTGTATTGCAAATATCAGAACCCAGTTTGCTGTGAATCTTTTAATCTTATTTATGGTATTTAGGGACAAATACATAAATATTTTTCTGCATTGTTTCTACCTTTAATGGTAACATCAGAAAACTGTCCTACTCTCAAAGATTAAAGATGTACATATGTGTCACATGTCTTGGACGCTTTCAAATTTTTACACTTAATTGAAATGTGTTATTATCTAAAATATATTTTGGTATATAATATGAAGTAAGACCCTAACTCAATTGATCACATCCTCCCCTGGTAAGTTATCATTATAATTTCACCATGACTTATCTCATTAACTGGAAATGTTAACTTTACCTATAACACACACACACACAAACACACACACACACACTCCTTTCAGAAAAATATTTTCTTCAATTTACCTCTTATTGGACTGGTATATGCCATTTGGGCTTTAATTTAGTTGGTTTTGATTCCAGGACACTTTCCTAAACCTCAGAAGTAGTTACTAAGTCCTCCCACATTGTTCTCTTGTAATATCTGCTTCATGATCTGTGACCATTTATCTTCCCAAATAAACCTTAAAATCATTTTATAACATTTGCTTATAAATTTGTATTAGATTGAGTTGACCAACAAGTTCATTCAGGTTCTCCGCACAACATCTTATGGAAAAACATGAAGGGAATTTTGGGCCAACTCAATAATTCATATTACATATTTCAAATTAAATTGACAAGCTTTAAAAATATCAAGCGTTCGCATCCAAGAAATAGCTTCCTTCTAAAAACTTTTCATGGTACCTCTCAATTCCTTTGCCTTTTATATTTTGGTTGCTTTATAGAATTAATCCTTTTATATGTTTTCAAGCCAATTATTGTTAACATTTAGGAAGTTGTTGATCTTGTATATTTATCCCCTATCCAGTCACCTTACTGGGCTTTTAATGGGTTCTAATGGTTTTTCACTTATTTCTCTTGGGTTTTGGGTAGTTAATAATATCCTCTGTGAATAATAACTTTATCTCTTTTTCCCATAATTATACTTCCAATTCTGCTACTAGAAATCCCTGTATGAATGTAATAGTGTTCACATGCATCCTTACATTTTTAAGATAAGGGTTGTCGATTTGGAATAAACATGCTCTAGCACATTAACTGGAGAAGGCGATGGCAACCCACTCCAGTGCTCTTGCCTGGAGAATCCCATGGACGGAGGAGCCTGGTGGGCTGCAGTCCATGGGGTCACTAAGAGTCGGACACGACTGAGCGACTTCACTTTCACTTTTCACTTTCATGCATTGGAGAAGGAAATGGCAACCCACTCCAGTGTTCTTGGCTGGAGAATCCCAGGGATGGGGGAGCCTGGTGGGCTGCTGTCTATGGGGTCGCACAGAGTCAGACACGACTGAAGCGACTTAGCAGCAGCAGCAGCACATTAATAAAATCACTTTATGTGCCTTTTCAGGATAACAGTTATTCTCTGTGCACTCCACCCCCAGTAAAGACCTGTCCCACCCAGCTCTGTTCTCTGAGTGTCTGATTTCCATGACCGGCATCTTTCAGCTTCCCTCACCCTCTGCTTCTGGCTCAGTTGACCAATAGCAAGTACTGGCAGAAGACCAAAGAGTGGGAGGAATGAATTTTGGTGGTGGTCGTGTTCTATAGCCTGTCAGGCTGTCTTTAACACCATTCACAACCACTGCTCTTCAGTCCGAGGGGTAGGAACAACTTACTACGGTGGTCAGCCCCTGGGCTTGTCACCATGTCCTGTTGACCCCCTTAATCCTGACCTCACATCTATTTCATCAAACTCTTCATCAAGCCCTTCATATGCCACACACATCTCACCCATATTTTCCTTAATGGACTGATAAATTAGGACCCATTATTAAGTATTTTCAAATGTCTTCACAACATCTCAAAATGGTCAAAATATCTTTCTTTGTGGCATTTAATCATTCATTCATTCATTTATCTATTCAATTAAAAAACTGAGTGTCTACTAAGTGCTAATCACTGTGGTAGGCACTGAGATTAGGACAGGGGAAGAAAGAAAGATGAGCTCTCTGCCCTTGAAGTTCTCTTCAGAAAACAAAAACAATTATTTAATAATAAAATACTTAATATTACAAAGTAACTAAGAAAGAGTGTCTGACCAAGAGTAACAGGGGGCTGTATTTAGAAAGGAGAGAACATTTGTCACGAAAGGTGACATTTAAGTTGAGAAAGCACAGAGGAAGAGCCTTCCAGAAAGTGAGAGGCAGCAAGTGCAAAGGTCCTGAGGCATGAAGGAGCCTGGTGAGGCTGATAAACTGGCAGAAGGGCCATCAGGAAAGCGGATGCAGCAGAGGATATGAACAAACAGGAAGGCAGGGGCCAGATCACTGATACCCGATAGAAATACAGCGCAAGTCACAGTGCTGTAATTTTAAGTTTTCAGTAGCCATAGTAAAAGAAAGGTAAAAACAAATAGGTGAGATTTATCTTTAAAGTGTTTTATGTAACCCAGTATACCTAAGATAGTATCTTTTGAACATTTAAACAATGTAAAATATTAATAAGACTGCATGTGTGTATATATACACTTTGCATATAAATTTGTATATATATATATACACATATATATGATATACATATATAATATATACATATATGTGTGTGTGTTATATATATATGATACATTTTGAGATGTGGTATGCATTTTACAGGCTTCTGAGGTGGCTCAGATGGTAAAGAATCTGCCTGCAATGCAGGAGATCCAGGTTCAATCACTGGGTCGGGAAGAAGTGAACGGCAATCCACTCCAGTATTCTTGCCTGGAGAATTCCATGGAAGGAAGAGCCTGGATAGCTACAGTCCATGGGCTAGCAGAATCAGACATGACGGAGTAACACACACAGGTGCATTTTACATCTGGAGCACATCTCAGTTTGGACCGGCCACATTTCAAGTACTCATGGCCCCATGTGGCCGGTGGCCACTGTTTCAGCCAGCACAGGGCTAGCTCATGCCTGTCACACCTGGTGACAGTGGAAGTGGGTCAGGAGGGGCAGGACATGTGGAACCCATCTCTACTGCTACCAGCATCAAGCCTAGCACGCAGTAGGTGCTCAGTGAAAGCTTGCTGCACAGAGCAACAGAAAACCTGCAGAGACATGCCAGGTTCTACAAGCAGAGAAGTGTCCCTGAGAGCCCTCAGGTACCTGCTTTAGGAAGCTGGGTCTATTCTGGGTCTGGACGCTGGAGTCTGCCTGCTGGGTCTCCTACTGTGGAGGCCGCCCAGGGCCGCCTCCCCTGTGGCTGGGGCACTTGGCACAGCTGCTCCCCTAATTCAGAAAGATCACATAGCATCATATGCCAAGAGTGGGAGGGAGGAAGCCCATTAGCATTCATTGTACACAGCTTTTCACTTGGAAAAGCACCTCAAATGTGCCGATCCACATTGCTTTGCTTCATTTTTCAACATTCACGAGTGTAATTGCATTTATTTTTCTCGTCAAGACTGCAAAACAAGTGATAATTTACTATATTACAGCCCATATCGGCTGGGTTTACAGCCACAACAGTTCTAATCTGCCCTAGAAGGGCTGGGTTGGGTAAGCAGGGGTGGTCTTTTTAGCAGAGAAAACTCTATTTCTTTGCAACAGGAAGCTTGTTCATCAGGCCAGCTGTTCATCAGGTCACAATAATAGTGACAACAACTAACCCTTAGAGAAACACTGAACTCACGAAGCATGTTCACCTCCACTATCTTGATTGCTTTTCACTGTAATAAGGTGAGGCAAATGTCTACTTCCATTCCTATGTCACAGAAGAAGAGACAGATTCAGAGAGGTCCTCAGTCATCCATGGTAACAGGTTGGTGAGACAGCAGAAGTGAAGTTGAAACCTGGATACACGAGACAGGAATCCCCTCGCTCTGTTTGTGGTGCCACACGGCAGTGCCTGAGCTCTGGCAAAGCCTGAAACCCTCCAGTTGTGCTGGCAGAAATGAAGTGGGCATGATCTTGAAATGGCTCAACTCTGCCATGCCCACAGCGTCTGTGATCACCGAGATTTCCTTGAATCTACCTTGCGGAATGCTGACTTTCAGGGTTCATATCTCTGTTGAAGGGCCATTCTGGTACACCCCGTTTGGGACTATCTAGACATGAAAGCGGAAAGCGTGGTCCAGCCTTGTGTCTGAGGATCACTCCCTGAGGATGCTCTCATTCCCTTGAAAGCAGAAGCCGAGCCCAAGTGATGCTCAGACTTCAGGTCATAAATACTAATGAATTAATGAGTAATTTTACAACTGATCAACAGGACTCAGCCCGAAAAGCTTACAGATTTGTTAACCTCATTTCCTAAGCAAGATGAAAGAAGTCGATAGGTCAGTGACGGCAAGACCTTCATCTCGTCTTCCACCCCCTAATTATAACAAACTGGAGAAGAGAAACAAGAAGAGCTGGTTATGCCCTAAGGGATCTGAGTGGCATAGGGAAGACCACGTAAAACCTAGATCGCAGTCACAAGTGGTTGCTTTGGCAAGGTGGGCATCTCCTGGGGTCCAGCCCAGCTCCCCAGCTCCCCGTGAGGCAGGGAAGAGGGGCTCGGGAGGAACTGCAGTGTCAGAAGATTCCGGAGCTGAAGGGGGGTCAGGAAGTGGGTCCACCTGGCCAAGGCGCTCTAGTCCACAGGGCTGGCCTTCCCCGCCCCTGCCGTGTCCCTTCCCCCGCCCCTGCCCTGTCCCTTCCCCGCAGTCAGCCCGTCTTCCCCAGTGGCGTGTGCCTCTCTGGACATGGGCAAATGTGCCTTCGTGAGGGCTCTCCCACCCCCAGCCAGGGGAAAATAACCAGGCCCAGCCATTCAACGACCAGGAAAGCACACTGGACAAGGGACCTCTGACAGCTTCTCTTACCACAAAGGGCCTAAAAGGGTTTCAAAGGCCAGCTGGAGTGACAGTGGCACAGCACACGCGCGCACACACACGTACACCCAGAGCTCAGGCCTGGTAAGACCTCAGCTGTTCCTTCAGTAGAGACAGGTTAACACCGCCCCCCCACGGTGAGCCCCAGCTGAGGCAGGACAGGCAGGAGGCACAGGGGGCCACGGAGAGCACTGAGCACAGGCCCGTGTACCACGCATTTGTTCCTTGTTATGCTATCTTGTTTCATCTCCACATCCTCCAATCACATTGCCTTCAGTTTCTAGGTTAAGGAAAACCCAGAGTCATAGAGAAACTACACAGCTTTAAGGTCTCGCTCTGGCTGGGCCATCTCTAAACTCTATACATTTTGAGTAGCCTTTCCAAACATCAACTATTCAGAGAATTAAGAACAGAGGTTACTGATGTTTCATTTCCAATGCAGGAAAACAGTCCTTCGATTCAAGCAAAAAGCTGTCTGTTATTATTTTCCATACTGCAAAACCTAACCATTTAGTCCAAAGTCTTAAAACTCGAGCTTGAAAGGCTGACATTTTGCTTGAAATGGTCAAAATTAGATAATTGTTTCGTTCGTCATGGGTATTAAATGTACTTTTTCTTCTAATTGCCGCCTCTACGCAGCAAAGAAAAATGAGATGAAATTTTCAAAGTTTGGAATGATACTAAGGGTGGCCTGGTGGCCCACAGGCTTGCATGCTCCATCTGCTCCAGCTGGCTTCCCCTAACCCTGTCTCACTTCACTTCCACGTACATTTTCGATTTTCCTAGTTCCTGTTTCTTGAGCTCCTGGTAATACAACAAATTATGCAGCAGCAGAACTGCCTCACAGAATGTGCAGCTGTTAAAAGTTAGAGCCATGGGAGGGGGTGACACTCAGTCAGGCCAATTGTATGTGTAAGGCCGATGGGGCCCAGTGAGGCTAAGCAACTTGCTCCAGGCCACACAGCTAGTCACTGACACAGCAGGCCCAGAACCCAGGCCTCCTTAAACCCACAGGGCTCACAGTGCTTTGAACCAAAGCCTGTATTTCAGCCATATCTGATTTTCTGTTTCTTTTAATCCTGTTTCCAAGTAGCTCGTGTTTCAATCTTCTGTAAACTTACTTACTCAGTATTAAATAAAGGCATATTGGTTGTCAGGGCTGGTTGTAAGGCCGGAGGACACAAAGCTCTGAACAGGAAAGTTGATTCTTGGCCTGATGGAGCTTATATTTGATTGAGGAAGAGAGGTGTTAAATGCAAAATTATGTGTGGCTCCACTGTATTAATCTCTCTAGATGCATAGCCTGGAGCCAGGTCTGGAGACACAAACAGAATTCTAAGACCTTGGTTGTACCCTAGGCAAAGGACAAGAAGAAGCCATAGAACCTGGAAAGAAGGGGCACTCCGAGGGCACAAGCCGGCAAGCTCCTGGCCCTCTGTCCATCCCCACAGCTTGGGAATTGCCAGTTCTGCTCTCCGCCTTGTCTCTCCTCATTCTCTGGGGAGACCAGACCTTGGTCCACAGGTTACCAAGTAACCCTCAGAGCAGATTGCTCGCCACTGGTGGAACAGGGATTCCAACTCAGATCACTCTGATTTCCAAGTTCATGTTCCATTCGCTTCTTCCCCATAAAACGAGCACAGAGGGCCTTCCTCACTGAGGACGCGCTGTACTGGAAAGTGTGTCTTAGTGTGTTTTGCGTCATTTCTACCCTTCTAAGATCTTCTGTCACCAGCAAAGCCCATTAGCAATTCTAAGGAGATAAAAATAGAATTGGGGTAATAAAATAAAGAAAGTGGAAGTCGTTCAGTCGTGTCTGACTCTGTGTGACTCCATGGACTATAGGCCAGGCTCTTCTATCCATGGAATACTAGAGTAGGTAGCCGTTCCCTTCTCCAGAAGGTTGTCCCAACTCAGGGATAGAACCCAGGTCTCCAGCATTGCAGGAGGATTCTTTACCAACTGAGCTACCAGGGGAGCCCATAAAATGAAGTCTAGCCTTCTGGGGTTTCCTCTCCTTTGCTCTAGTCTAGATCACTTGCTCATGGTGGGGTACAAGCAGAGGCTCTGCACTGGACCCTTCAGACCAGAGCCCCTAGAGAGAAGAGGCTGCGCCTAACAGCACATCACCTGGGTGTGATCCACGCAGAAGCCCTGCACACACATGGCGCTGCAATGCAAGATGGCGACGGCAGGCCGTGTGCAGGAGCACCGCGCACGACGCTTCAGTTCAGTGTGGTGGCAGTGGGCCATGAGCAGAGATGCTGCACACGACGCCCAACTCAAGATGGTGGCAGCAGGCTGCGTGCTGCGCCCAGACCTGGAGCCACGACCAGCGCAGCTGCGCCTGACCCGCGAGAATTCCAACCCCCTCCCCACGGCCCCACTGACAAGAACCCTATAAAGCAGCCCCATCTCTGGTCTTTCGGGGAGAGCACGTGTCAAGCAGTGGTCCTCAAACTCATTGGCACCAGGGACCAGTTTCATGGAAGACAATTTTTCCACGGACTGGCGGAGAGAAGGGATGGTTTCAGGATGGTTCAAGCACACTTATTGTGCATTTTATTTCTATTATTATTACATCAGCTCCACCTCAGGTCATCTGGCATTAGATCTCCTGCTCTAGAGCATGAACTCAAAACCTCTCCATTCTTAGATCTGAGAATAAAGCTTTCCTTTGCTTCTGAATGAACTCAGTCTTGTTCTATTGGCTCCAACACCACCAAGCAGGAGGAACCTTCTTGGGGGCCCAACTCAAAAGAGTCAGTAACACTTTCACACATCACTGGGGCTGGAAGCCTAGAAACCACATCTTCCTGGTAACTGTGGTATAAACATTTCAGTTTTACCATCTTAATCATGTTTCAAGTGTGCAGTTCAGTAGTCTTAACTACATGCGTTCTGTGGTATAACCAACCTACAGAACTCATCTTGCAAATCCAAAACTCTAAACCCAATTGGAACAGAACTTCCCACATTCCCCTCTCTGGCTTATTTCACTTAGGAGAATGTCCTCAAGATTCACCTATCTTGTAGAATGTGGCAGGATTTTCTTCTTTTTAAGACCGAACAATATTCTCTTGCATGTATAGAGGATGTTTTCTTTATCCATTCATCCAATGATGGACATCTGAGGTGCTCTCACCTCTTGGCTACTATGAATAAAGTTGCAAGGAGTATAAATGTGTCAATACAGCTTCAGTTCCTTTCAATTCTTCTGGATATATATACTCAGAAGTAGGAATGCAGGATCATACTGTAATTTTATTTTTAACTGTTAATGAAAACTTCATACTGTTTTCCATATCAGTCATATCAGTTTACATTTCTGCCCTCAATGCACAAGGGTTCCAATTTCTCCAAATTCTTGCCAACGCTTATTATTTTCTGTTTTTTAAAAATTACAATCACCATTATTATTACTAATATGGCCATTCTAATGCATGTGAGATGATATATCATTTTGGTTTTCATTTGTATTTCTCTAATGGTCTATTGCACATCTTTTAATATGTCTGTTGGTTACTTCTACTTATCTTCTTTGCAGAAGTGACTATTCAAGCCCTTTGCCCGTTTTTTCAATCATTATTTGCTTTTTTATTTTTCAGTTGTAAGAGTTTTTTATCTATTCTGGATATCAATTCAGTACACATAAGACCTGTAAATATTTTCTCCCATCCATAGGTCATCTTTGTTTATTGCTTCCTTAGATTCACGGAGGTTTCTAAGTTTGATGCAGTCCCATTTGTCTATTTTTGCTTTTGTTAAATCTTCTTTTGCTGTTATATCCAAAGAATCATTGGCAAGACCAACATTATGAAGGTTTCTCTTATGCTTCTTCCAGGAGTTTCATTGTCTCAGTCTTATGTTTTTTAGCTTTTTAATCTGTTTCAAGTTAATTTTTAAGTATGGTAAGCACACATACATTATTATTTCTTACACATTTTTGTTGTTATGGTATAAGATAAGAGTCTAGCTTCATCTCCGGCATCTAGATATCTAGTTTCCCCAACACAATCTTTGAAGAGACTGTCCCTTCTCAATCATGTGGACTTCGCACCTTGTTGAAGACTACTTAACCATATATGTGAGGGTTTCCCAAGGTTTTATGAGACCATCTGGAGGTTTTATAATACCCAACATCAAACATCTTCCTGATTGAAATACCTAGGATGGTTTCTACCTTCCCACTTAAATCCCAACTAACAGAGTCATCATGCTTATATGTTTCAGCAGCTATAGCTGAAAAGCCTCTTTCCGCCTATAAATCTTATTCTAACCTTGAAAACTCTCAGCACTCTTAACAAAGGGCATAGAATATTTTTTGCTTGTCTGCAGCTTTAACAAGTTGCTTCACTAATAAAGAGTAATGATCTAAAAATCTGAGAAAGTGTAACTTGAGTTTCTTAATGATGAACACTCAGGTAAAAAGCAATTTTTAAAGAATTGGAACATTTGAGGAAGATTTTTAAAACAGTTCGTTTGAACAACTGTTACTTTCCAAAGCCGAAGTGTAAAAAGTGTTAGCACAGAGCACAGTGGGGAGACTAGAGAGATTAAGAAGAGGGTAAAAGAAGAATAGGATGGTTTTTTTGGGGGGAGGGAAAATTTCTGTCAATGACCAAATGTCTCACTAATCAGCAATTGTGGGAAACTTAAATCTGAAGATGTACCCATGATACTAAGGGGGCATGGAGTCAATCACTGCAGTTCTGTGGACCTGTATAAGGACAGAGCAAGTACCGTCGACTCATCTGGGAGACTTATCTTCCTGAACCCCCTCTCCACACACTTATGAAAATGAATTTCTTGTCCAGGAATCACAAGTAGCTGCATGACTGACAGATAGGAAGACAGCAGACAGCAGGAGGTGGCGGGGGTGGGGAGGGGTGTGGGGGGAGTGGGGGGGTGGATGGGGGAGAGAAGTCCCTAGGACAAAAGAATTTTTCACAGATGTTCTACTTTGTAAATGTTATCAGCTAATTCCTACATTTAAAAAGGTCTCCTTTTCTTTTCGAATCATAAATTACAAATTAAAGAATGCTAGAGTCAGAGGAAATTGACGGCCCATTCAATATATAAGGTAAACAGGCCCAGGCAGGGAGGGTGCTTGGCCTGAGGTTACACAGCATATTAATGGCAGAGCTAGGACTACAACTCGAGATTCCTTATTTTTAAACCTATTTCACAGAAAAGGATAAAAGAAGGAAGCATAAAGGAAAAACTGTTGGCCTGCCTAGAGTCTCAACGTTAGCGGCAGAGCTAGCACAGGCGCTCTGGGACATCTCCCCACCCACGTGACAGAGGGCCAGGCTAACCAGACGCCTGTTCCCAGCCTCATCATGGTCCTGGTCGGGAAATGCAAAGAAAACAAAGGAAGAAAGCACCGAAGGGGCCCCAGGGATGCCCCAGACTACTCCTCAGCCAGGAAAACAAGGTTCAGAGGGTCAGCCAGCAAGCGAGGCGGGGACAAAGTCCCCTGTGAGTGTGACAAAAGGTGGCAATTCTGGGAGACATCGGCATGAGCCACTTGTGGACGGCTTTGGTTCAAATCCCCTCTCTGCCATTTGCTACCTCTGTGACGAAGGTCAAGTTACTTATCTCTTTCTGCCTCCACTTCCCCACGTTCAAAAATGGAACAAAATGGTACTGATACCACCTAGGGTTGACATCAACCATAAAGGAGAAAAGACATTCAAGATGCCTGGCACATAATAAGTGCTCTGTAAATGCCAGCTGTTTTTATTATCGAAGGAAAGCATTCCTGTGGGTAGGAGTGCAATTGGTCCAATCAAAATCTGATAATATAGGACAGCACCGAACAACAGAAATATAATGTGAGCCATGTAGTTAATGTTCAACTTTGGAGTGGCAACGTTAAAAAGTAAAATAAATGAGTTAATTTAAATAATTATTGATCTAATCCAGTATACCTAAAATGTGTGTGAGCTCAGTTGCTCAGTCATGTCCAATTCTTTTGCGACCCCATGGACTGGAGCCCACCAGGTTCCTCTGTCCGTGGGATTTTTCAGGCAAGAATATCGGAGGGGTTTACCATTTCCTCCTCCATGGGATCTTCCTGACCCAGGGATCAAACCCGTGTCTCCTGCATCTCCTGTATTGGCAGGAGGATTTTTATCACTGAGTCATCTGCAAATCCCTGTATGTCTAAAATACAATTGTTTTAACATGTAAACAATATAAAAATTATAAATGAGGTGTTTTTTTTTCCTTTTTTTTGAAAACTGGTGTGTATTTTATATATAAAGGACCAACCATATTTCAAGTCCTCAGTAGCCACATGAGGCTGGTGGCCATCATATTGGACTCTGTAGGTTCAGGATATTCCCAAGTAGGATTACAATGTACTGTTGGTTTTTCCAGATTACTGGACCCTATATTATGGAGTCACACAGCCATGTTATTTCACTAAATTACCCCCAAAAAACTACTGTGTTTATATTAAACTACAATTTTCCTTCTCTTATCAAATCTCTCATAATATATTGAACTACAATTCAACAATTTGAACTACAATTCAAATGACTATCATTTTCAAAACATAAAGAAAGCCAGTTTTTTCACTGAAGACAAGGCAATCCATATATTCAAAATGAAGGTGTTCACTTGCAGGAGGCCCAGCCTCTGGAAAAACAGCTCCATCAGATAAACAAACCAAGAGAACAGCGCCCACTGCTCCAGGCTGGCATCGCCATGACCTTCCTCTCGGGCTGTCTTGGGAGTGGCTGGGGTGGGAGCCGCAGGAGACTGAGGGGGCACGAGGGGAGTCCGGTGAGACATCTCTGATGCCTGAGACATCGTGATGCTCCCTTCCGCCAGACCATTCAGAACAGCCTGCAGGCTGGTTACGGCTGCGTCCAGGGGCACACTGACGGCCTCAGTCAGCTCAGCAAGCCAGCAGGATGGCCAGCCCTCGGTGACCGGACGGAGGGCTTCCCCCTCATCCTCTCAGAAAGATGACCCCACAAAAAGCTTTCAGGCAACTTCAGCTTTCCGCACATGCATAAAGTAGCCAAATGGTTTCTAAATTAGCACTATGGAGCCCAAAGGTAACAATTTCATTACACATCCATATTTAAATCACGCTTCATAAGATAACATATTACCTCAAAAACAGGTCGGGGCTCAGTGCCCAGACTCTAGAATCAAACTGCCTGGATTCAAAGCTCAGCTCCTCTGTTTACTATTAAGCATGTGGTGAGGTCTCTGGGCCTCGGTCTCCTCATGTGTAAAATATGGGTAATAGTACCCAGCTTGCAGTAGCACTGAAGTATGAAAAGAGTCAAAAACACACAAAGCCTTTAGAACGTCATCCAGTAAGTGGTATACATGTACTAGCTAAAAATTGTGGTTTATCTGTCACCAGCCCATTCCACTTCTCCATGCATGGTTCTTTCTAGCCTCACTCTGTTCTCTCTCTTAAAAAAAAAAAAAAAAGTTCTTTTCTGCTTGACCTTGAGACCCTTGCAGATCTCATGGCGGGGTGGGGGCGGGGGTATCCTCCATATTGCAATAACAGGCTTCCTCCTGTTCCCATAGGCTCTGTCCCCTCCTCTTGCAATAATCCTTCAAATAAAGTTTCTCCTTACTTAAGCCGAGAGATATTTGTTACTTTGACAACTGTTATTTAAAAGGCTGTGTGTTCCATAAATAACAATTTAATGTATAGCAGAGGAAACTATATTCAATATCTTGTAATAACCTATAATAGAGTTGAATCTGAAGTAATATGCATGGATAACTGAATCACTTTGCTGTACACCTGAAAGTAACACGATATTTTAAATCAATGGTACTTCAATTTTTTTAAAAAAGTGTGTTCCTCTGTATCTTGTAAACTAAAGCAACCCAAATAGCACAAAATTTTGCTCCCAAAATAGTGGTTTATAATCCATTCCCAGATATTAATAGAAACTTTCAAATTCATCACATCTGCCAGTGACATCTCAGTTTGTCATCAGAGGAAGCACTTTTTAACTTGAGCGGCATGGGTTTGAAGTAAAGTTGCTCAGTAGTGTCCAACTCTTTGTAACCCCATAGACTGTAGCATACCAGGCTCCTCTGTCCATGGGATTTTCCAGGCAACAGTACTGGAGTGGATTGATCACCTTAATTCATTGATACCATTTGGATACAATACTTTTTAATCCAGGTATGATGTCACAGGAAACTGAAGGTCAATGCAAGCATCTATGTGGGTATTAGAACAGATAAGTTTTCCCATTTATCTGACAAACGTTAAGTCCCATCACTGCAACAATCCCCTGTAACTTTTCCAAGCCATTCTTGCAGCTTGTCATTATTTGGTCTCTCCTTGAAAAATACTACTAAACTTGTCTTCAATTCCCTTGCCTTTTTCCCCTACCAATTCTATTCATCCCTGTAAGTATCCTAAACTAGCACTGTCTGGGGTCACGGCAGGGTGACGTCATTTTCCCAATTAATTTTATAGCTCACAGAACATAAAAGAGCATCCCATAATAGGAGATGCTTTGTAAGAACTTTTCTGAGAGCTATTTGGAGGCAGAGATCTCGCCTTTTACTTGAGTATCTGAGGTGTATTTTGGCTTTTATCCTTTCTTCTCTCACTGCCATTTGCTGGTTGTCACTTAAACAAACTACAGTGCATCTATTCAATGGGATACCACGCAGCCCTGGAAGGTGAAAGTTAGATCTGAACACAGGGGTCTGAAAAGAGACCAGCGACCCAGCTGTGCAGGAACCACGATCCTACCCAGGACCTGCCTTCTAAAGAGGCACCAGAGTGAGGTGACTGACTGTAGGACCATGGGCCTGGAAGCCATACTTCCTACAGGCAAATCCCAGCTCCAGAGCAGGCTGGCAAGGCCTTGATCTATCTGTACCTCCAGTTCCCTCATTTCTAAAATGAAGATCATAATATCTATATCAGAGGACTGTTACAAGGATTAAATAAGCTAATATATTTTAAGTGTTTAGGATACTGCCTGCCACACAATAAATACTATATATATATATCACTTTCCTACTATCATTGTTACTGTTATCAAATACATATATGCTCTGACTTCCCTCCTCCTCCTTCTCTCCCTTTCCTTTCTCCCTCCCTCTCTTTCTTGATACACATCCATTTGTTGACAGTAATATCTGAGAGAACAAAGACAGGGGTAGAGAAAGCTCATTTATATGTACAGATTCAGCATTTCTTCAAGAATGAATATACTATATTTTATCATTAAAGAGGGGAAAATGTATTGACTCAACAGTAACTAAATGGAAACATAAGAGCTTATTGCTTTAAACCAATCAATCATAATATCAACAGTGATTAAGGCCACCTAGAGGCCCATTCTTCCTGATCATTTTAATGTAAACATGACATTAAAAAAAAAAAAAAAACAGTAGTTTCAGATTTTAGATAAGTCACATTTCTCCAACGGGGAGCCTCTTCATGGGTCATAAGCCAACCTACATGTCTGTGAGAGTGGATCAGGCCCCAGAGTGAAGACAGGGTAATCCCCAGGGTCCCTTTATTTTTCCCAAGAATCAACTCCAGATCAAAGGCCTGACCAGCCAGGCCACAGCCTCAACAAACTGAGTGGAGGTATTTGGGGTGTGAAAGTTACAGATGCACCAGGTCCTGTGAAAATGCCAAAGAAAGAAGCAGCCTCTCATGGTTCTTTCACAAATTTTCAGACATCATTTCTCTCTTGATTTTCTTAATACTAATAATCCCAGTGGCAATGTAGTCCACACACAGACCAACTACCCTATTCTAAACCCCATGCAGGGCACAAGAAATTCAGCAATGAGAGGCAGCCCATCCCCTCAACTACCTCACAGTCTTAGTGAGAAATCAAGGAAAATATATCATAAACTCAATCATAAAAGCACAGAGGAATTAGGGAAGGTGCCCTTGAGCCAGAGGCCTGATGGTCTGGTCTTCAGTGTTTGTGGTCAAAAATAAGAAAAAACAATGACAATCTGTCTCAAAAACTGAATGGTCTGGAAGAATATTGGGAGTCTCATTCTGAACAGAAAGCTGAAGGATAGGTTGAAAAGGAAGTAAAAACTATGGTGGTTCTAGAGGACCAAGAAGGAGGTAGTTCAGCATCCTTTTTAGGACAACCTCTTGTGGCCCAGCCACTGCCCCTCCATGGATACACCCACTACACAAGCCTCTGACTGCTAACTCATCCTTCCTAGATGATATTCCTGGCTGAATCCAGGTCACAAGTCCAGCCATGCCCAGGCTGTTGGGGGTGGTAAATTTCTAGCACCTTCACCTGCCAGCAACCTGCTCCACAATCCACCAAGATCCCACACAATGAGAGTCCCCTAGTTAGGAAGCAGGGTTGGAGGCTGGACTCGCAAAACAAAATCATGAAGGCTTTTCTCCTGTGATTACTCAGCAGAGGAAAGGTAAGAGGAGAGGCCAGGAGAGGGGGCTGAGGCTGGAGACAAACACTGGGGTCGTATCAGAAGAATATCCAGTTATTAATAAGAGCAGGTCATTTAACATTCACTGCTACTTCCTACATCCTAGGCACTGGCATTCCACATAAGTAAAATAAGTAAAATATAAGCTGGCACCCCAGCTTACAAGAACAGGAGTTCAGCACAAAGACGATGAAGAGGCTCACTCTTCATCCAGTAGGGAGAGCCCATCTTGCTTTTCTAATGTCCACCTTGACTAGCCAGTGCTTGGGCTGCTCTGGTTGATTACTATTTAGAACATAATTCCTGCTCATCCCCAGAAGGTTTCCATCCGCTGTGCTAAGAGCTGGAATGCACTGCACTCGGGACCATTACCAGTTCCTGACTTTATGTAGGACTTCAGAATTCACAAGCATTTTTCCCCATATCAACTCACGGGCAAATTTCCAGGATTCCACATTTGACATGTGGATGATGTTCCTCCTCCAGATCTCAAAAATAATACACAATCATTCTGCATTTGGTACACCAGGGAGTACAGAAATATAGACAAATGAAAGCAGATTTAATAACTTCTGTTGGAGATGAGCTCAGAGATCTCTGTACAAAAACATCCACTGCAATGTGACTGAAGAGTCACATTAACTAGGAGGAACTTAAGCCTACAAAAACAAGGTGGCTAAATCAATCACAGAACAGTCATTGGAATGGAAGACTCTGAAGCTTTTAGAAAGCATACTTTTGAGGAATACATAATGGCCTGGGAAAATTCTTAAAATAGCATTATATAGAAAGATAGATATTTATGTAAGTTTGTGTGCACAGATGACTTTTGTTCTTTATAGCAATCCCTATTGTGCCTGTTCTCTACAATGAATATGCATTATTTTTGCCATCATGAATCATGACTGTTCATAGAAATAACTTAGAAGATGTTCAGCTGATGGCAGCACCAAGTATACAATATATATTTCTCTACCCTGGGGTTGAAGCCTGGCTCCTCTTTCATATAAAATTTATGTGACCTTGGGCCAATCATTTCATCACTCTAGGGCTTGGTTTTCTCAAAAATAAAGAAGAGACAATACCTCAGAATTCACAGGATGGTGGCATGTTAGATGAAATGTACAGGACAATGCCTAACCCAATCCATGTTTAGAGTGATCACACAGTCAATGCCGGTTCCCTTAAAAGACAGCAAAAGCCCCAGGACTGACAGAACTCTGGTGTGAATTCTAAATGCAGAAAAGGGGACGGGGTCAGGGTACAGATGTGTAATTGACCCAGGAATAGTTTTTCAGAGCTTCCGTAACAAATTACCACAAACCAGGAGGCTTAAGACAACAGAAACTTATTCCTTCACAGTTCTGGAGTCCAGGAGTCTGAAACCAAGGTGCTGGCAGGGACATATAACCCCCTAAACCAAAGACTCCAGGAAGAATCCTTCCTTGCCTCTTCTGGTTCCTGGGGTCTGCTGGCAATCCTTGGCTTTCCTTGGCCTGTAAATGCATCACTCTAGCCTCTGCCTCTGGGTCCGCATGGCTTTCTCCCCTGTGTGTCTGTGCATCACTTCTCCTCCACCAGAGACACTCTACGAGGGCTCAGGATAACCAGCATGACCTCATCTTTGCTGACTACATCTGCCAAGGCCTTATCTCCAAATACAAGCATACTCACAGGTGCCAAGGACCAGGACTTCCACTTATCTCTTTGGGAACACAATTCAACCCATAACAGACCCCAACCTTTCTCTATAAATATTAGCAGTTCTAGTGAACTGGCAGGAACTATAAATATTAGCAATTAGAGTGAACTGGTCAAGGAGCCAGTGGCATGAAGGAAAAGCCAGTACCATCCAGGACTCGTGCCTGCTTCCACGGCAGCTGATTGGTCGAAATATTCCTGTCTGTAGGTTTACTCTGGATCTTTTCCAACCCCTGCCCTTTCCAATCGGATAACTAACTATTGCTGCTGCTGCTGCTAAGCCGCTTCAGTCGTGTCCAACTCTGTGCAACCCCACAGACGGCAGCCCACCAGGCTCCCCCGTCCCTGGGATTCTCCAGGCAAGAACACTTTGTATTTCTCTGCTCTAGAGATTTGTTCAGGAAGGAGAGAAGAAGCTGCTTGAAGTCAAGGGTTCCTTCTTTCTTCCTTTTGTTTTTTAAGGTCTAAACTTTCTAAAGACATTATGCTGTGGGTCTCAGAAGGGCTGGCCTAAGATGAGTTGTGGCTTTGAGGGCTAGGGAAGGAAAGGGAAGAAGTTCCTACACTGAAAAGAGGAAAGAGATGGATCTGTTCATCCAAAACTGCCCAATGGTAATATGTGAGGAGGAGACAGACCCCAAAAGAGATCCTCGGTGAGATATCTGGGCTGGGTTGATTCAGGACAAGGGCTCCAAGCCTGGGGAAGCAGCAGCAGGATCACTGGACCCAGAGGGACCACAAGGAATGCGAAGGCAGGCTTCTCAGAGGAAACCACGAGGACCTATTTAAGCCCCAGGACATTTGTAGACACCGAGGGAAATGGGGAGGTCAAAGAACAGCTACAAAGTAAGGCTTCATTCCTTGGAGGCTCAGGGTCACATCCAGGCTGATGCAAATACCTCCTTTCTTGTGCACTTGGGTTTGCAGCTTGAGGTTCATTCTGACACTTAATGTCCTACAAGCATCAGAAGGAAATAGAGGGAAACCTCCCCGTCCCACTGCCTCTCAGCTCCAGCCCCTCTAAAAGAGAGCTGCTGGCACTTCCCTCTTCCCTCAGCCCCCCAGAAACCCTTCGGCCAGGCCCAGGGCTGGACCTCACTGCCAACATGCGGAAACTCATGCCAAAGTTGGGGATGGCACAGCTGGGAATCAGAGGCAGTTCCAGTTAGTTCCCTGGGCAAGATGGAAACTTAGATGGAGAGTCTGAGGGTGCAGTAACACCCACTGTCTGTAACAGACCCTGCAAAGTCGAGGTGGGGACAAAACCAGATGTGAAGCCTGGAATGCTAGCCTGAGGGTTTTTCTCAAGGAGGGGGATGAGGAAAGAGAAAGACAGAAGCTGAGTGCGGACTGAACTAACAGAGAAGATGGAGGAGGTGACCTCCCTCTGGGTAGCACGTATCCTGGGTATGGAAAAGCCTCTCTGGGCCCATCAGGGCCCACAGAAGACCTCCTGTGCAAATCAGCGTCTAGGGTCAGGTGAGCTTGAAGGAAGGGGCAAGGTTCCAAGGTGGACTTTGACAGTCTCAGACCCTGGAAGAAGCAGAAAAGAACTTAAGGAAAGCAGCATCAATGAACCCTACTATGTGCCGATACTCATACAGACACCAGTCCACTTAACTCTCACGCTGGCTCCCACGTTAACGATGAAGAAATCAAGGCATTGGGAGAGAGGCCCAGCGTCAGCAGGCTACAGTGTAGGACTGGAATAAGCTGGCCCAAAACAAGTCTATGATGAGGACTTTGAAAGCAGAGAACAGGATGCTATAGACAGAACTTCCACGGGGTCTTTCATCAGACAGACCAAGAGGGGCATCTCCCTGAGAAAGGGTGATGCAAGACCTGCTGAAATCAGGCAAGTGAAGAGCACAGACAATCACTGCAGGGAGAGAGCACAACACACACAAGGGCCCTGAATCAGGAGCTGAAAACAAGACCAGTGTGTCTGGAGCATGTCTGGAGCATTTTGAGAGGGCAGGAGAGAGCCTCAGAAAAGACACTAGGTCATCCAGGACTCTGCACGCATGGTAAAGAGTTCAAGTCATCCTATGTGCCAGGGGAGGCACCCAAGGGGCATGGGCGGACTGACCCAGAGCCCAGCACAGAGCCTGACCCACGGAAGGGGCTCAGTGAAAGCTTGTGGGACATCTGAATACATGGCATCATACTAGATTTCCAAGAGGATGGAAACTGCTGGCTGTACCCAAGGAAGAGGAAGATCTCTGTCTTTGCCCAAGAGGAGAACAAACAATTTCGCCTAATCCAAATTCACTTTCATGCCTCTCTGCCTAAGAAGCACGTGGAGCTGCTGAAATCCACAGGCGCATCATGACAGAATAATTTCAGTGATCATTATCAAATGCCTCTATTTAGAACAGCTCAAAAGTTTGTATTAGCACAATCCAATATTTATGAAATGCCACTGTGCCATAATGAGGGGCTGAGGAAACGAAGATCAGAAGCAAGGCTTGTTCCTTCCAGGAGCAAGAGTGTCATGGTGGGGAAAGCAGCAGTGCCCCTCGGCTGGGGGAGCCTTGCTTTCCTGATGTATAGAATGGAAGGATGATAGCGAAGACTTTAAATGTGTGATCAGTTAATGAAAGACCCAAAGGCATTTAAGAATGCTTATCATTCATTCCTGCATCAAAGAAGCACTTGATAAAGACTATTTGCCCATCCATCCATGCATGCATCCAATAAAATTGTATTTCATACATACTGTGTATGATGCGTTGACTTGAACACTGAAAATAAAGCCAGGAAGAAGACTGTCACGGTGCTTGCTGGCATGAACTTCTCATTTGGGGATACAACATACACTGAACAAGTAACATCAGTGATGCATGTTTTGAGGAAAAGTGTAGGGTGCAACGGGGAACATTTACAGAAGGAGGTGACCCAGCCTGGAGCATCTAGGGAGCACCAGCCTAAGGAAGTGATGCAAGAGCGGAGATACAAAGAGGAAGAACAAGAGAACAGGGGCAGGCAAAGGTTGTATGGAAGGTGCCAATTTTATGTGAGTTCCTGAGGCAGAAAAGGGTCTGGAACATTCTCAATCAATCAGTTCAGTCGCTCAGTTGTGTCCGACTCTTTCCGACCCCATGGACTGCAGCACACCAGCCTTCCCTGTCCATCAACAACTCCCAGAGCTTGCTCAAATTCATGCCCATGAAGTCGGTGATGCCATTCAACCATCTCATCCTTTGTCGTCCTTTTTTCCTTCTGCCTACAATCTTGCCCACATTAGGGTCTTTTCAAATGAGTCAGTTCATTACATCAGGTGGCCAAAGTATTGGAGTTTCAGCTTCAACATTAGTCCTTCCAATGAATATTCAGGAATGATTTCCTTTAGGATGGACTGGTTGGATCTCCTTGCAGTCCAAGGGACTCTCAAGAGTCTTCTCCAACACCACAGTTCAAAAGCATCAGTTCTTTGGTACTCAGCTTTCTTTATAGTCCAACTCTCACATCCATTCATGACTACTGGAAAAAACCATAGCTTTGACTAAATGGACCTTTGTTGACAAAGTAATATCTCTGCTCTTTAACATTCTGTCTAGTTTGGTCATAGCTTTTCTCCCAAGGAGCAAGAATCTTTTTTTTTTTTAATTAAATTTATTTATTTTTTTAATACTGTATTTGTTTTGCCATACATTGACACGAATCAGCCATAGGTGAACACAATCGCCCAGTAATTTCATGGCCGCAGTCACCATTTGGGAGACCCCAAAATAAAGTCTTTCCCTTTTTCCATTGCTTCCCCATCTATTTGCATGAAGTGATGGGACCAGATGCCATGATCTTCGTTTTCTGAATGTTGAGCTTTAAGCCAACTTTTTCACTCTCCTCTTTCACTTTCATCAAGAGGCTGCATGCCAGGCCTCTTCGGGGCGCCAGGGCGCTCGGGCTCACTTGGGGGCGATCACTGTTCGCTCAACGGAGGCTTTTCTGGGGGGCCCCACCCACCTATTTCGCTCCTCCTTCCCCTCCTTCCCTCCGTCTGGTTTTTTTTCCCCCCTTTCTTTCCCCTTTTTCTCTCCGTCTTTGGTTTCTGCCAGGGTGGTATCATCTGCATATTTGAGGTTATTGATATTTCTCCTGGCAATCTTGATTCCAGCTTGTGCTTCATCCAGCCCAGCATTGTGCATAATGTACTGTGCATATAAGTTAAATAAGCAGGGTGACAATATAGAGCCTCGATGTACTCCTTTCCCAATTTGAAACCAGTCTGTTGTTCCATGTCTGATTCTAACTGTTGCTTTTTGACCTCCATACAGATTTTTCAGGAGGCAGGTTAGGTGGTCTGGTATTTCCATCTCTTGAAGAATTGTTGTGAATACACAGTCAAAGGCTTTGGTATAAGCAATAAAGCAGAAGTAGATGTTTTTCTGGAACTCTCTTGCTTTTCAATGATCCAGCAGATGTTGGCAATTTGATCTCTGGTTCCTCTGCCTTTTCTAAGTCAAGCTTGAACATCTGGAAGTTCATGGTTCATGTTTTGTTGAAGCCTGGCTTGGAAAATTTTGAGCATTACTTTGCTAGCATGTGAGATGAGTGCAATTGTGTGGTAGTCTGAACATTCTTTGGCATTGCCTTTCTTTGGGATTGAAATGAAAACTGACCTTTTCCAGTCCTGTGTCCACTGTTGAGTTTTTCAAATTTGCTGGCATACTGAGTGCAGCACTTTCACAGCATCATCTTTTAGGATTAGAAATAGTTCAACTGGAATTCTGTCACCCTCCACTAGCTTTGTTCACAGCTCTGCTTCCTAAGGCCCACTTGACTTTGCATTCCAGGATGTCTGGCTCCAGGTGAGTGATCATACCATCATGATTATCTGGGTCATTATGATCTTTTTGTGTAGTTCTTCTGTGTATTCTTGCCACCTCTTCTTAATATCTTCTGCTTCTGTTAGGTCTATACCATTTTTGTCCTTTCTTGTGTCCATATTTGTATGAAATGTTCCCTTGGTATCTCTAATTTTCTTGAAGTGATCTCTAGTCTTTCTCATTCTATTCTTTTCCTCTGTTTCTTTGCACTGATCACTGAGGAAGGCTTTCTTATCTCTCCATGGTATTCTTTGGAACTCTGCATTCAGATGCTTATATTGTTTCTTTTCTCCTTTGCTTTTTGCTTCTCTTCTTTTCTCAGCTATTTGTAAGGCCTCAGACAACCACTTTGGCTTTTTGCATTCTTTTTCTTGGGGATGGTCTTGATCACTGGCTCCTGCACAACGTCAAGAACCTCTGTGCATAGTTCCTCAGGTCTGTCTATCAGACCTAATCCCTCGCATCTATTCCTCACTTCCACTGTATAATCATAAGATCTGATTTAGGTCATACCTGAACGGCCTAGTGGTTTTTCTGATTTTCTTCAACATAAGTCTGAATCTGGCAATAAGGAGTTTATGATCTGAGCCACAGTCAGCTCCCAGTCTTGTTTTTGCTGATTGTATAGAGCTTTTCCATCTTTGGCTGCAAAGAATATAATCAATCTGATTTTGCTATTGACCATCTAGTGATGTCCATGTGTAGAGTCTTCTCTTGTGTTGTTGGAAGAGGGTGTTTGCTATGACTAGTGGGTTCTCTTGGCAAAACTCTGTTAGCCTTTGCCTTGCTTCATTTTGTACTCTAAGGCCAAATTTGCCTGTTACTTCAGGCATCTCTTGACTTCCTACTTTTGCATTCCGGTCCCCTATAATGAAATGGACATCTTTCTTGGGTGTTAGTTCTAGAAGGTCTTGTACATCTTCATAGACCCGTTCAACTTCAGCTTCTTCAGCATTAGTGATTGGAGCATAGACTTGGATTACTGTGAAACTGAATGTCTTGCCTTGGAAATGAACAGAGATCATTCTGTCGTTTTCGAGACTGCACCCAAGTACTGCATTTCAGACTCTCTTGTTGACTATGAGGGCTCCTCATTTCTTCTAAGGGATTCTTGCCCACAGTAGTAGATAGAATGGTCATCTGAGTTAAATTCGCCCATTCCAGTCCATTTTAGTTCACTGATTCCAAAAATGTTGATGTTCATTCTTGCCATCTCCTATTTGACCACTTCCAATTTACCGTTTCACGGACCTAACATTCCAGGTTCCTATGCAATGTTGCTCTCTACAGCATCAGACTTTACTTCCATCACCAGTCACATCCATACCTGGGCATTATTTTCTCTTTGGCTCTGTCTCTTCATTCTTTCTGGTGTTATTTCTCCACTCTTCTCCAGTAGCATATCAGGCACCTACCAACCTGAGGAGTTCATCTTTCAGTGTCATATAAGTGATACAATCCAGGGTGAAGTGAGCACAGGTGAGATCATGATATGGGGAGGCTGGACCAGGCCTGCAGGGCCTCAGAGGCCACTGCTGGGCATTAGTCTTCTCTCTTCAGAGCAAGAGGAAAGCCTCAAAAGATTCCAGGCAGAGGCTGGGTGGGGGCAATGAAAGGAAGAGGTAAGGTGAACAGGCCAACATTCCAGAACAATCTCTGGCTTCTGTGCAGAGAGTGGATTAAAGTCAAAAGAGGAAGCCATTAATGCATGTATGTGGAATCTAGAAAAATAGTATAGATGATCCTATTTGCAAAGCAGAGATAGAGACACAGACCTGGAGGACAAACATATGGACACCGAGGGGTGAAAAATGGAGGGTGGGAGAAACTGGGAGCTGAGAGTGATAGAAAAACACTATTGATACTGTGTGTAAAGCAGACAACTAACGAGAGCAGAGTGTGTGGCACAGGGAACTCTGCTCAGTGCTCAGCAGTGGCCTAGAGGGGAAGGACTCCAACAGAGGGGACGTATGCACATGCAGGGCCGACTTATTTTGCTACAGCGTGGCAGAGCAGAGGCTAACACAATACTGTAAAGCAACTATACTCTAATACAATTAATTTTAAAAAGAAATAACTGTCTAAAAAGAGGAAGCTGAAAAGCCTGTGTGAAAGTTTACCTGTGACCCAGGCGAGGGTGGATAGCATGGCACCAGGGCAGTGGCAGCAGAGATGGAGAGACGTGAGCAGCCCTGAGATGGGCTCAGGGGTTGAAAGGGTAGAACGGAGTGATTGATAAGGAGAGGGAGGCGGAGAAAGGGGAGAGGGAAGTGTGACCCCTGGGTTTCTGAATCAGCACCAGAGTGATGAAGTGGCCTTTTGAGACAAGGAGCACTAAACCGTGAGTAGATGGAGAAGAATCAAGAGTTCAGTTTGGGAGATGTTGAGTCTGGAGAGCCTGCATGACCCTACAGGGCATCTAGTGGTCTAAAGATGAGCCAGAAGAGCCTGCGTGTGTGCAAATACACACACAACACATACACACATACGGCACATACACGTGTGCACTGTAAGGTCTGAGGGCTTCCCTGGTGGCTGAGACAGTAAAGAATCTGCCTGCAATTCAGGAGACCTGGGATCGACCCCTGGGCCAGGAAGACCCCCTGGAGAGGTGAATGGCTACCCACTCCAGTATTTTGACCTGGAGAATCCCACGGACTGAGAAGCCTGGTGGACTACAGTCCATCCAGTAGCAAAGAGCCAGACAAGACTGAGCGACTAACACTTTAACTTTCCATAAGATCTGAATTTATTTGGCCAGCAGCAACGACGGCCACGCAGAGCACTGAAGACGTGGTAAGTAGCCTTCAGCACAGGCATGCTACACTCCTGGTGTTTCTAATGGAAAGAGTGATTCTACTGCATAAACGAAGACATTTCTAAGAGTAAAAGTCCACGTTTTAAAAAATTATGATGGGACAACAGGCGTAGAGGTTGTCCCATGGTCACTTTACTAACCAGCTTGTGTAGTTTCGGTCATTCTGCTCATGTAAAGTAGGATCCTACCATATCTGAAAAGCTCAGTTTTGTACCATGTCACAGCTTTATGATAGCTGGGGGTTATGGCTATATGCGGGAGGAAAATACACAAGCAATTGACGTCCTCAATAGGAAAGGCAGAGCCAAGATATGAGCCTCCTGCTTTGGAGCCAAACGCAGAGTCAATATGGCCACACTGGCCACACCCTCAGCTGGACATCTCTGATCATCTTTCACCCTCACCTGGACACCTCTGCATACCTTTCTGTCTCCAGCTGAAGGACATCCTGGCAAAGCTGTCTCTCAGAGCAGCTGAGAAGACAAGGCTGCTGTCCAGTGGGTCACGCACATCAAGTTCCTAAGGGATGTCTGATGGCAACTGAAGTTCAGTGGAGAGTTGAGGCCATTCGTGGTGTGATGGTTAATTCTGTGTGAGCTTGACTGGGCTAAGATATGTCCCAGTAGCTGGTATGGCATTATTTCTGGGTGTGTCTAAGACAGGGTTTCCAGATTTGATTAGCATTTGAGTTGGAGACCTGAGTAAAGCAAACAGTACACCCCAGTGTAGATGAGCATCATCCAATCCTCTGAAGGCCCAACTAGAACAAAAAAGCATTTCCTCTGGCACCCTTCCCTGGAATACACTGGCTATAATTCTCAAAGGCCTGTTTCATGCAGGTATTTATCAGGAATGTATATTAGGCCTTCAGTCCCCTTGGTAAAGAATAAATTTGTCATTCAGGATGTTGGGACATCAACTTTATCAGTAATAGTTAGACTGTAGAAGTCTCCTTGTATATTCACAAGCTGTGTCTGTGTTGTCCAGGAGGAAAGAAATGACCTCAAATTATGGAGAAGTGTTCCTCCCCTAAGATTCCATTACTCTCAGACTCCCAGACAAAATTCAGGGATGCCCCACTTGTAGCTAAAGTTCAAAATCTCAAAGCTCAAAGGAATTTAAAAATTTCCTAAATCCAGATGGCACATGACTTTTACCACACCCTTGAGAATGCACTCAGCCTTGACTTGCATACCTCTGGGGGTGATGAACTTACTACCAGCAGAGTTACCTACTGCCCTCCCCAACAGCTCAACCCAGAATAAAATTCTTCTCCATGAGTCACTATAAAGCTACCACCCGCATCAGAGCCTCAAGCACAGTTGGTCACCTACCTGTAGGCACCGCTGGGTCCAGCATTGGTTTCTCCCATGTGTTAATCTGCTCCCAGGTAAACCCGCTGGTCCCCAGGGCCACGCTGTAACCACAGTTGCTGTAGTGTTCATCAAAGGAACAGCCACCTGCAGACAAAAGAGACATGGGTAAGTATATCCTTATGTCTGAGGCTTGGTTCTGTTACCCCCGTCTCAGTGGCTCTTCATTTACAGCTTTGAATTTTAAATTGGAGGAGATTTTCTTTTCCTAAAGGCAAGCAAATTGGAATTTTTTTATATTTGCTTTGGTGCTCTAAGGAAAGACAGTGGCATCTGCAAGCCTCCTATTTAAAAAAAGTTAATAAGGCTAGTTACATTGATTTCAATCTTCCTTCCTGAGAAAGTAAACAGCAACGTCCCCATCTAAGTAGAAAAAATTAATGCCAGGGCATGCCTCTGTAATTGCTTCCTCCAACGTGGAGAGATATTGCAAGGCAGCAGGCCGAGCACCAGCTTCGAGTCCTGCAAAACGAGACACGGATCTCAGCTTTGCAAAGCCGGGTCAGCCTGGACCAGATGCTTCACCATCTGTGTCTCAGTTTCCTTACCTGGAATACGGAGGGGAAGAGCCACTTGGCAGAAATATCAGGAGGATAAAATAGAGTAATGTAGAAAAAGTAACCGGCACAGCAAAAACTCTCAGCACCCACCTGCCTCCCTATAAGAGCAATTTTTGTGGAGTAAAAATCAAATTTGTAGAGAATCAGACAATCGTGCCCCAGGAAGATAATGAAGTCAAGGCTGGCAGTATTTAAAGCTTCTCCTTAAAAGTCCAAGCCATCCACCACCAGCACTTTACAATGAGTTGTGTAAACTGGATTGAGCACACACTCTGGGCTCTAAGTTCCCTCTGGGTGACACTGAGAGATGTGATGTAGAGAACGAGGCTGCCACCAGGAAATGCCAGTCTGAACAGAGAAGCAGAAGGTGACTATATTCTGGGATGGGAGGTAGAAGGGGAGAAATAATCAGGGCTTTGAAGTTTAGGAGCATCTCCACCAGCATGGAGCAGGAGGAAGAGCACTCCAGGGTGAGCTGGCAGGGGGGTACAGAGAAGGAGAGACCACAGGACTGAACTTTACGTTTCCAGGGCCTTCTTGTCTCCTTACTGCTCAGACCTAATCACACCATTACCTCCCTTCCTTAAACAGCCACTGGTTCCCCTGTCACGCATCCAAACCAGATCTGTGGTTCTGATCCACATACAGAAACCATCCCTTAATAACTAACCCCTGCCTGTGTCTGCAGCCTCATGTAATATCACCCCCTCTTCTCCATCAGCAACAAAGGTCAAAACCTTCTTCTATACCCAGACCTGGGGTTTCCTCTGCTTAATGGTGGTGGAAGGCCTGTTGACAGATCTGATACAGAATATAGTCACAACACTGCTAAAGTAAACCTATGAGGGCAAAGCTCTCTCCACTCCCTTTCTTTCTGAGTATGGAAACCTGGAAGAGTTAGTCTTTAGCAGTCCCAACGAGTCAGGCTGGACAAAGGAGGGCTAAATCTATTTTGGTAGGGCAAGTTTGGGGCTTGAGTTCAGAGTTTTAAATAGCTCTGCACTAGACAGCAACAGGAATTTGCAGAATAGACACCTAGAGAGAGAACGAAAAGAGAGGGAGAGAGAGGTCCAAGAAACATAATGTAAAGCAGACACCTACAGAAGGTGAGAGACAATGAGAAATTTCCTGTGATGGGAAATGACTGATGCACTGGTAGAAACTAAAATTTCTGTTTGCTCCCATGAATTCATTCTTTCATTCACGATTATTTAATCAAGCTTTTAGGGTAGATCTAGCAGAGAACAAGGTGCTGTCTATACAGTGGTTTATAAGAGGCGTGCCATCACTAGAGTGAGTGAGGCAGACAGTAAATAAGCAAACTAGTAAGTAACTGCATTTCCGAATGTGCTATGAAGGCTGGCGTTGCGTTGCCTGAGGGGATCCCAGGTTGGTGTGGTCCAGGAAGCCTTTCTGACCTTGGACTGGCAACAGTTCCCTGTCCTGTCGTGTCAAGCCCCTCCAAGCCCTCCATGAGAGCTGGCTACAAACAGCAGCCGCGTCACTGTGCTTTGGGGAACTAAGAGAGGAATGGATGGACCCTGTGGATGCATATGGGTCAACAGACAAAGACGGAAGTCTTAGGAGATAACAGGAAAGGGCAGGGACAGACAGCAGAGGAGACTGCACCCCAGACAGAGTGAAGAAGGGGGACCTCTGAAAGGCAAGGACAGGGGCAGTCAACCAGCTTCCACTAGGCAATAAGCATTAGACTGGCTGGGAAATGATGCTGGCATAGAAGAGGGCAGAAGAAAAAGTATCTGTTGACTAAATAAACCAGTGGGCATCCCTGGTGGCTCAATGGCAAAGAAACCACCTGCCAGTGCAGAAGATGTGGGTCCGATCCCTGGTTCAGGAAGATCGCCTGGAGAAGGGCATGACAACCCATTCCAGTATTCTTGCCTGGAGAATCCCATGGACAGAGGAGCCTGCAGGGCTACAGTCCATGGGGTCCCCAAAGAGTTAGATACAACTTAGCGACTAAACAACAACAAATGAACCAAAACAAAATTTTTTTAATAAATAAAACATTTAAAAATGAAGGTACAATCTGTTTGATAAGTTAACCTTAAAAATGCATTGCAATGTACATTAGGTACAGACAAACACTGTTCCATCCCACTTATATGAGGTACCTGGTGGTGGTGGTGGTGTCGTCGCTAAGTTCCATCAGACTGTTTTATACAAGGTACTAAGAAGAGTCAAGTTCATAGGGTCAGAAAGTACACGAGTAGATGCCAAGGGCCGGGGGAGCAGGGAGGATGGGGTTAAGATTTCAGTTTAGGAAGATGAAAACTTAAGGTGATGGGTGATGGTGAGAGTTTCAGAGCGATGTGAACGTGCTTAGTGCCACTGACGTGTACAGTTACATATGGCTGACATAGGATTTTTTATATTATGTGACTTTTACCGCAATAAAGAACATTTTTTAAAACTGTGAGTGGGACACCAGACAGACCCCGAAGCTACATTTCAGGCACAGTGAGCCCACAACAGTCCCCATACTCCACTTGCTCTTGCTGGTCTCACACTCACTACTTCTCCCTAGAAAGCTCCTTCCCCATGCTGCCTGTCTGACAAATTCCAAACTAGCCTCTCCAAACCACTCCTCTATAGACCTCAGCTGACCAAACCAGCAGAGTGAAGGCCACAGATATGAGACACAACACATCCCATCTGAAACCTAGGAAAGGGTAGCAGCAACAGTTCCAGCTGCTCAGGAGGGGCCGCCCCCTCCCATCCTTACACCCCATCCTGCCTCACCGAAGTCCAGCCTGTGGGAGATTAAATGAACTAAGTCAATGCCACCAACAGCATCCAGATCCCCATGTGCTTGAATGGCAAGTGGAGGGGGCCTGCAGCATCTCAAGCATTCACTGGAAGAGCTGACTGATCATCCTAAATGGAGATCAGCCTCCAGGTATTTAGAGGAACATACAGCCAGGATGATGGCAGGCCTATGGAAAACTGTTGCGGTCTTCTCTCTTAGACACATGAGAACCCTACATTTCCAGGCCACTTTGCATGTGGGGAAGACAACGTGGTAAACCCTGGAAATGTATCATAGGGTCATCTCCACATGTGCAACACTAGTCCACAAAAGTAACCTCTTACCAACAATCCTTCTCACCTGCCCTACTACAAAGACTTTCAAAGGTGTACTTGAAGACAGTGGCATCAGAGAAAGAGAGATGTCTAGATCCCTGAGATACTCACTGAAACAGAGTCACCCAGTCACCTGACCCATAATATTGTCGTTCAACACATCAGGTGCAAAATGCCAACTTTTCTAGTCTTAATGCCACTGATGTCTTAGGGTTTAGTTGTTACCACAGTGGAGCCTTGCGTATGCTCACATAAGAAGCGCGCTCTGTTGAGCATTTGCTTTGTGTCAGGTAATATACTAGACACTGATCACAGACAACTGCTGAGGTCACATCTGTTTTCACTTAATCCTCATGACTTTGTGAAGTTGTGAAGGATTTTTAATCCTTACTCTAAGTGTAAAGTAACTGATGCATTAAGGGGTTAAACAACCTGCTGAGGTCACAACTCTAGTCCAGCCACCGATGATGGACAAACACAGAAGCAGGAAATACAGCATGAGATAGCAAAAGCAAACTGAAGGCAGGAGAAGACAGGCAGGCAGGACAGAAGGAGAGAGTTACAAGTCCACACCGCCATTTCCTACAAGTCCGCCTGCTGAAAGAGACTCCGAGCTTCCAATGCCAGCAGAAAAAGGACAATCTGCTCAGTTACTGGATACTCTGTGTTCAGACAATAAAAGCCAAATAGCTCTGGTAAATTACAATCATTCCAGGTGCTTAGATCACACAAGAACTTCTCCATAGGGGTACTGGTAACAGAAATCAACCATCCCACAATGCACAATATCTGAAACAACATCCATGCAAGAGGTGCATGGTCAATTTCATGAGACTATTTCTCATAATCACTCTCAATATAAACTGATAGCATCAACCAAACATACTATTCAGGAAAAGCAACTCACTGGAACCCAATATGGTACAATCTAGAGACTAGTTCCCTGTCGACCTGACTTCACCCAGAGATAAGTTTTGAAAGCTATTCGGGAGGGGGAAAACACATTTGATTCGTGTTTTGTAAGCAATTCTCCCTGGATTTTCTTCCTTTCAGACAACACACTGAGAAAGAAGAGTAGCTATGAGCTTCAGATTATACACTCTGGCAGCAGTCTACACTGCCAGGGGGTACAGCCTTTTCAGCTCACCTCCTTTCTTCCTTATCGGGCCTTCACTTTCTGGTGTGCAAGATGGATCACAAGGGAGCCTTCCAGTGGTCAAAGTTAAGAATTCCAAAGACTCAGAGACAGCCAGAAATTCTCAGGAGCCACAGAGATGCAAGCCACTTCACCAGCACCAGGACTGGCTACTGAGAACCTCTGGTAAGGAGGAGAAGGGAAAGAAGGCTAGCTTTCTGTGGATCCTCAGCATGGAGTATTCAGACCCATGATCCTAAGTCTCATTGCAGCTCCTCCTGCTCTTTCACAAATTATATTTACCTCTCTTGGTGGAATTCCATGGCACCATAACACCTGCTGAACAGACTCCAGACCACAGGTATCTGCGGCAGGCTACTTGGGGAAGACTTACAACTGAAGACATTCCCAAACGGCAGTCATCTGGATGCTCAGCTCACTCCGTTTTAAAGCGGCCCCACTCAACTGATGCCAACTCCATCCCCATCAACTTGCAAGAAAACTAATGTCTCCTAAACCTACCCTCACCCCTAGAATTGGGCTCAGCCTCCAAAGCACATGTCCCAGTTGGGAGAAGACCCAAATAACTGTGGACACGGCCATAAGCTGAGGACTCAGCAGTATCTCCCTACATCGGGACAGAGAAGCTATTTCCCTGGACAGGTTGAGGTCAAAAATGTAGCAAAGGCCCCAGATGCTCTAATGTGAGTCAAGCATAAAAAGTCAACAGAGAAATGGAAAACGGTAGCAAGGAAATTGGATTTTGAAAATCCATTTGGGTTTGGTAATGTATAGCATATCAGCATCTGTAAGGGAAGCAAAAATAGTGCAGGATACATACTTTAAGATACATTAAAGCATAAATAAAGTTTATAGTGCCAATCAGGATTTTTTTTTAACATGAGCTCCTCTTTTGAAAATGAGAGGAATAGAAATTCAATAAAAAATATAAATGTGTCTGCCTCTGCATTTCTCAGATATGATCCTATGTATTCTTGAACAGAATTGAGTTCAGAAGAGAAACTAAAGGTTTCCAGGGCTTGTGCTCCATGCGAGGCACTGTACTTGAGCTATGTTAAGTATGTATATAAATATATACACATTTTTTAATACTTATATATGTATGTTTATGCATGGAAGTGGGCTTCCCAGATGGTGCAGTGGTAAAGAATCTGCCTGCCAATGCAGAAGATGCAAGAGGGTTTGAACCCTCGGTTGGGAAGATCCCCTGGAGGAGGAAATGGCAATCCACTCCAGTATTAGCCTGGAACATTCCATGGACAGAGGAGCCTGGCAGGTTACAGTCCATGGGGTCACAAAGAGTTGGACATGACAGAGCATGTGCACACACACGCCTGAAAGTTAAGTCTTACCAACCCCACTCCCTAAGACAAGGGTCAACCAGTTTTTTCTATAGACGGTCAGACAGTAAAGATGTTCACCTTACAGGTGTATTGGTTTTTTCTTGCTACCAACACATTACAAACTCAAAACAACACCCATTGATTTTTTCTATCTCCTGGTTTCCACAGGTAAGAAGTGAAGGCCAGGTTGCACCTTATCAGGGCCTCACAAGGCTGAGGTCACGGTAACAGGAGACCCAATTTCCTTTCTGGAGTCCAGGTCAACTTTTGCAGAGTGTTTGGCAGAATTCAGTTCCTTGTAATAATGACAGCATCAGGGCTTCTAGAGAAGAGAATGCCTGCCCACTTCAGTGCTCTTGCCTGGAAAGCCCGTGGACAGAGGAACCTGTTGGGCTATGGGGGTTGCAAAGAGTGTGAATGACTGAGTGACTAACACTTTCACGCCTGCCCTCTGGGGGTCATCATGTAAGCGCGGCTCTCGGTTCCTAGAAGCCACCCACAGTTGCTGCCATAAATCCTCTCTACTCTCTTCCTGAGCAAGGCTCCATCCTATTTAAGGGCTCATCTGATTCAGCCGGGCCTACCCAAACAAGGTCATCTCCTTTTTATTAAAGTCAGCCAGCTTGGGACCTTAATTATATCTGTGAAATCCCTTCACCTTGGTCACTGACATACCTAATCATAAGAGTGAGATCTGGGACTTCCCTGGGAGTCCAGTGGTTCAGACTTTGCCTTCCAACGCAGGGGGTGCAGGTTCGATCCTAGACTGGGAAGCTAAGACCCTTCATGCCTTCCAGCCAAAAACCCAAAATATGAAACAGAAGCAATAAAGACTCTAAAAATGATCCACATCCAAAAAACAAATCTAGAAAAGGTTGAAATCTATCCTACCCCAGTCTCTCCCAAAGGACAGGGATTAAACAAGACACAAATACCAGGGGCCAGTAACCTTGGGGACCAATCTGGTATTCTTCCTCCCACGGGAGGCCCCTTCGTCTCTGTCACTGAGACTTAGCAGGGCCATCGTAGCAGAAGCAGCCACAAGTCACACGGAAAGATGGGCAGAGTTGTTTGCTAACAAGACTGGATTTACTGACGCTGCACTTTGAATTTCCTATGATTTCCACATGTCACAAAACAGTATTCTTCTTTTGATTTGTCTAACCATTTAAAAATGTAAAAACCAATCTTCCTTTGAGGATGGAGTACAAAATCAGTGAAGGTCCAGAACTGGCCTGCAGGCTTTAGTTGGTTAACCTCTGCTTTGATCCCGTAAAATTTTACAATTTTAACACAGTCACAGAAAAGTACCGTGTTTGCACCCTTTGAGCGTTTGATGTCATGTGCTTTTGACACCTCCTTCCCATTTCTCAGTTGTAGAACGTTTCTTCTTTCCTGCAGGAAGTAGAAGGCGGGGCGGGGGGCATGTCATCCACTGTGTTCCTTTCGAAGCTACATTCCCAGCCTGTAGGATAAAGGCTTGAGAGAAGCACCAGAGGTTACTGGATTTAAATACAGTTAAGTCCCCAACATCTGAACCTTCAAGCTGCAAACTTTGAAAGATATGAACATGCATTTGGTTCCACAGGGAACCAGAACCTATGCCATCAATGTCAGGCGTGAGTGAAATTGCTCCTTGCCCATCCCTGCCAGTGGCCTAATGCTGACCATTCTTCAGCTCTACCACCTCCCACACCTCCTTTCCCTAACTCTTCCTGCCTGTTCATTCGATGCCAGGCCCTGTATGCCAGCAGTTGAACTATACTACTGTACTTTTCAAGGTATTTTTAGATTAAAAATCTTTTTTTATGTGTTACTTGTGTGAAAAGTATTATAAACCTATTACAGCACAGTTGTTGTTCAGTTGCTCAGTCATGCCTGACTCTTTATGACCCCACGGATTGCAGCATGCCAGGCTTCCTTGTCCTTCACCACATCCCAGAGCTTGCTCAGATTCACGTCCAATGAGTCGGTGATGCCATCCAACCATCTCATCCTCTGTCAACCCCTTCTCCTCCTGCCTTCAATCTTTCCCTGCATCAGGGTCTTTTCAAATAAAGTAGGCTCTTCGAATCACGTGGCCAAAGTATTGGAGCTTCAGCTTCAGCATCAGTCCTTCCAGTGAATATTAACAATTGAGTTCCTTTAGAATTGAGAGTACTATATAGCAAACTTTGTTGGACTTACGAACAAGTTGGGCTTACAAGAGCGCTCTCAGAACAGAACTTGTTCATATGCAGGAACACTTCCCAGCATCACAGCACATGTTCTCTGTGGGTAAGGACTGGTGCTCCTACTTCACAGACCAGGAAGCCAAGGCGAGAGCAGGTGACATTCTCAGCATTACCCAGTCAATCAAGGGCAGAGCCAAGACTCAAATCAAGGACCCCCTTCTTGGCCAGAAAGTCTACCAGGGAGATCTCAGCTACTACATTCATGGGAGAGCCAGCACAAAACCACAGTGCAAAGCCATTTGCTTAAAAACTATTAAGAATTTCAACATGACCATTGCAGATCATTAGACGAAGCACAGAGCCCTTCCAAGTGCCAGGCCCTGGTTGAGTGCCCAAGTGACACACCCATGAAGCCAGCCCTGCTCTGTGGACACACACATTCAAGCAATAAAGCCCCACAGCCCCCAAGTCATCAAGATGCTGCCCTCGTGCCAACAAGAGTCTCTGAAGGCAGGGCGATATCTAAGTGGCTTATTAATCGTGGGCAGACTATCATGGGTAGGCGAGTCTTGCCCCCAGAATGAATGTAAACCAGCCTGGCATAAATTGAATTCCTTTTTGGAATATCTAATTGAATTTGCAGAAGTGTGTGCCAAGGGGTGTTTAAATAAGTGCACAAATATGATAAGAAGGCCTTCACACCATTATATCTAATTCAGTAAGCAAAAATAATGGCAGGGCACGTTCCAATTAGCGTTTGATTTATTTGCTTTAACAAATCCAATTAGTAGAATGTTTTATAAAGTCATCCAATGTCAAACACTCATGGACTCAACAGATAGAAACAATGCTCCTAATAGGAAAAAAAAAAAGTGTTTTAAAGCTCTTTGAACAGTGAATGTATTATAAATAAGATGATGTCTCTCTGATGGCTCAGGCATTCCCCAAGGACCCAGAAAACAGTGTCTGATCTGCTCATTTGGTTCTTTCTCCCAGAGACTCTGGGAGGCAACTCAGGTTAATTTGGCCCATTATAATAAATCCAGGAAAACAACAAAGGTGGGAAGTTAGCAAAGGGACTTCAAGGGAGAATAATGAACTTGCTGCTGGGTATCTTTTGGACCAGAGACGTGTTCCGACTTCCAAGACGGCACAGTGGAGCAGAAAAAAGACAAGGCTAACAGAAAGAACAACCTTCTAGAAGCTGATCCAATGCCTTCACACCCTTTCCAGGCTCCAGTGTGAACTGGAGAGTTCAAGCAGGTTAGTGACCCTCAAGCATGCCCATCCTGACTAGCAGATGCTGGTCTTTGACCAGTGAAACTCAGCATCCATAGGGCTTAAAGGTATGGGCTCTGGAGCCAGCACCCCAGCTCTGGTACTTTTTTTTTTAACTGTATGACCTTGACCAAGTTATTTAACCTCTGTGCACCTCAATGTCCCCATCTATAAAATAAGGAAATCACAGTGCTCATCTCTTGGGGGTTGTGATCAGAATTCGGGAAACTTAGTAACTGTAAAGACTTGGAACAGAGCCTGGCACACAGTAGGTGCCAAGTAAATATTTGTTACATGGTGGCCCTAGTGGTAAAGAACCCACCTGCCAATGCACGAGACATAAGAGACCTGGGTTCGATCCCTGGCTCGGGAAGATCCCCCGAGGAAGGCATGGCAACCCACTCCAATATTCTTGCCTTGAGAACCCCATGAACAGAGGAGCCTGGTGGGCTGTAGTCCACAGGGTCGAAAAGAGTTGGACACGACTAAAGTGACTCGCATGCACACACATTAATATTTAATCCCAACATATGAATGAGAAATGGGGGAAATAGCTATGTTCTGTGTGCCCAGGCTCAAAACATAATCTCCAAACAAAATATTTTAAAGAAACTATCTGAGCTGGTGCATCACCTCCTGTGTGCATCAGCAGTGCCTAGGGTGATAAGCCCAGTTTCACTGACCACTTACTGCTGTGTGACCTTGGGCAAACCACCTAACCTCTCAGGTCAGAGATTCTGACCAGGTAACAGAGGAATAAATTAAACTCTCTTGGAGGGCACCTCGATTTCTGACATGCTGGGAGATGGTGACTGTCCTCTACCATGTCACCCAGCTACGTTTGTTGGGATACAGGATGGCCAGGTGTCCCCTGGAAATAAAAGCCTCTGCTCAGACCAGCTTCCCTGCAGGGTTTGCCACGGGCCTCAGTCTGGTACATCAGAATGTCCCGGAAGAAGAGAACCTAGTGGGACGCGGCAGGCAGAACCGTGTCTCCTCCCGTGTGCAGCCCTCCCAGGCTCTGGGAGAGAGCAGGGAAGACAGCTGTCTGCTGTGCTCTGGGTAACGTCTCAGCAGATGCTGCCATGCATCACGACCAGGAAGGAAAGAAGGCACCATGTGCAGGGTCAGCGCTCACCCTGCCAAGAAGAGGAGGCGGCAGGCGGGGGCGGACGGGCATCTCTGGGTAACGTGAAGATGGCCCCGTCTGGAGACCCAGCTGGAGGCTCTACCAGCCTGGATGGTGGCCCCACCCAAGCCAGGAAACCTGCTTTTGTTTCCCCTCAACAACCCCCTGAGTGGATTCAGGGATTCCGCTGCTCTCCCACGTGTCAGGAGGGAAGGGGTCACCTGGCCCAGCTCAGAAACTTACAGGTGGGGAGACAGGCATGAAAAGGACAAGGCTGGAAAGAGAGGGTTGCAGAGCTGGGCCTGCAGCCAGCTGTCCTGGCCCCGGGCCAGCGCTCTGCCCACTCAGAAGCCAGAATAGCATCTTTCATCTTTTCTCATGCAACGGTGATGTCTTTTTGCATTTTTGGTTTTGAGGGAGCTGGAGAGAAAGCGTTGGCCAAGGGTCATAACCTGTTTCAGGGAAACTTTAGATCGGCTGGGAAAGGTGAGAAAAGGTTTCCTCTACACAGAAGGAAGGGCCGACTACTGCTTTCTGGCAGGAGTTGAGTCATCTTCTCAAGACTCTGGAAGCCCAAACTAGCTCTTGATGGCCTCAGGGTCTTTCCACCACTGGTCCCTAGCCTGGAATACTCTCACCCCAGTGATTCACAGGGTATCTTCCACATCAAACATTAATCTCAACCTTCTCAGAGAAGCCTCTCTGAAGACTCCATGGGAAACAATCTCCTCTCTTTCCCAATTCTTCTCTACCACACTGTCTTACTTCTGTTCAACAGTGTTGTTATTCACATCCTCTGAAGAACTCTGGAACTTTTTTATCTACTCATCTGCTTATTTATTTTCTGTCTTCCCACCACCTGCTTAAGTCCACAGGGGCAGGAAGCATATGTCTGTATTCTTTGCCACTGAATCGTTGGGAGGTATCAAAGACCTGGGTACTTTGACGCTTGAGAGCTTAAGGGAAACTCAATAAAAGCCTCATGAATGAATGAACTGAGTGCAAAGAAGTGTCAGGAGTGAAAGACAGCATCAAAGGATGACATCCAGGTTGGTTCTGGCACTTTCTCTGACCTCTGGTGGGTCAGAGAAAATCTTGAGCCTCCATTTCCATGACGTGGAAATGGAAATGACAGCAGCTGGCCTCTGTTGAGTGCTTACCGTGTGCTGTGCACTGCGCTAGGCCAGGGCCAGGAGCTTTCTCTTTTATTCATCAAGGAGCCCACAGACACTAGCCCATAGACACTATTACTATCCATGCTTTATGCACAGTAAAACTGAGAACTAGCTAACAACCTGCCCCAAATCTCGCAGCTCAGCAATGGCTGGACGGGGGTCTAAACCAAGGTAGCACGTCACCGTCTTGGTCTCTGGGCCATGACCCTCAGTGGCCACCGTCTTGGTCTCTGGGCCATGACCCTCAATGGCCACCATCTTGGTCTCTGGGCCATGACCCTCAGTGGCCACCGTCTTGGTCTCTGGGCCATGACCCTCAGTGGCCCACTGGCACTGCTGCCACCACAGGATTGCCTGGTTTACCAAACACCTCTTCTTCCAAAACTGACGTCTTTTAGCACGTAATTTTTTTTTTCAAAGGAAAAAAGAAAGAGAAACAGCCACACATCCCGAGCCAACAGGGCCTGCAAGGTCAGCCATCTGGGTCTCCACTCACTGTCTCGATGGTCCAAGGGCAGGAGGAGTCATGTGGTCCACACATGGATTTCTGAGGGCCCCTGGTGTTCCCCTTTGGCCTCACTGTAGACCTCCGCTCCAGTGGTGACACACCCTAGAAAAGCTCCGGAGAGGCCACAGCCAGGTGCTCCTACCTGGCACAGCAAGGCATGGACTCGCATAACCGCAAGAGTCTCTGGGAAAAAAACATTCAAAGCTTTCCCAAGTTTCACTTTGGAAGAAATCAGCCCTCTGTGCTCACTCTGTATAATCCTGAATAACAAAGTGGCAGGATCGTTAGAAGGTCTACATTATTTCTCTTACAGCAGCCCTGTGAGTTGCTCTCTGGGAATCAATGCACAATTTTGCAAAGTTGGAATCAGGTTCAGAAAGGTTAAGTAACTTCCTCAACGCTACACAGGTTGTAAACGGCAGAGGCAGGAATCAAATTACCTTCAATGTGACCCCAAAGCACAACCCCTTTCAACTCTATTATAACGTCCCTTACATGAAAAACTACTAAACCCCTCTAGTTTGGCAATTCTCATGCTTCCTTATTACCTTTGAATTAATTTAACCCAGGCTTGAATGACAGACTTTATTTTTGGGGCTCCAAAATCACTGTGGACAGTGACTGCAGCCATGAAATTAAAAGACGCTTGCTCCTTGGAAGAAAAGTTATGACCAACCTAGATAGCATATTCAAAAGCAGAGACATTACTTTGTCAACAAAGGTCTGTCTAGTCAAGGCTATGGTTTTCCTGTGGTCATGTATGGATGTGAGAGTTGGACTGTGAAGAAGGCTGAGCACCGAAGAACTGATGCTTTTGAACTGTGGTGTTGGAGAAGACTCTTGAGAGTCCCTTGGACTGCAAGGAGATCCAACTAGTCCATTGTAAAGGAGATCAGCCCTGGGTGTTCTTTGGAAGGAATGATGCTAAAGCTGAAACTCCAGTACTTTGGCCACCTCATGTGAAGAGCTGACTCATTGGAAAAGACTCTGATGCTGGGAGATATTGGGGGCAGGAGGAGAAGGGGATGACAGAGGATGAGATGGCTGGATGACATCACTGACTCAATGGACGTGAGTTTGAGTGAACTCTGGGAGTTGGTGATGGACAGGGAGGCCTGGCATGCTGCAATTCATGGGGTCACAAAGAGTCGGACATGATGGAGTGACTGAACTGAACTGATTGAACAGCTATTCCTTGTCAGGCATCACATAATCCTACATAATCCTAACAGACATCCCAGGATCCAGGAATTAATCACTCTCATTTTAAAGATGGATAAACAGATTCCAACAAAATAGGAATCCAATCCAAGTTCCCTGTGTTTGTGGATTCTCTATTTCCTTTCCCCAAAGATTATCATTTCTCTGCTACACTATGTTGTGCCTACAAAATCCTCAGACACATTTAGGCCTGGTTGACAGAAATTAGTTTCTGTCCTCAGTTTTTATATGTACATTAACATCTAATGACAAAGTAAAAATTTAGGGTTCCCTATAGTCAGTTAAACTTAATAATAGCATCCAGCCCCATATAAATCACCAAACTGGTCACTGTGTAGATAAAACATTTATTGAGGTCTGAATATTATCATTACGTATAGTTGGTATGAGCTCTCTCAGAACAGCTAAGCTTTGGCAAATCTGTCTGCGGTGGCCAGCTGGGCTCCATGTATCATGGCCTGTTAAATGTGTATTAAATGTGAAATGAAAGGTTTTTAAGGACAGAGGATAAAAGGAGCCTCCACGAAGTGAAAGCTCATATTACCCGGATGTTGTGATTGAGTCAGTCAAGCAGGAGAAAGGGTTGGGAAGTCCTGAGGATGCTGACAGTGCCTTGGGTAACTGTGGCTTGAGTTGTGCTGGCTTGTCGATCTGTTAAATCATTAACCCTGTACAAATCTTTCCTTCAAATGCTGATACTTCAGTTCCCTAGAGAAGTTAATCTCACAAAGACAGAGGCACCCACAGACAGGAAGCAGGCACTCTGCTAGCAATCAAGGACATGGCCTTTAGGGAAGATTAAGATTCCCAAGACTCCCAGGCACAGCAAACAGACCCAGGACCTTAAAGCTGCCTCAGCTCCGCCTCGCCAATGCCAAGAGGTCATGTCAGGGACACACAGACGCATATCTCATCTCCGGAACAGGTACTCAGGCACCTCTAACTTTATGCACATTTGTTTTTAATCTGAAAAGGCCCAAGACACAGACATAGGATCCTGTGAGTACAGCCCCTGCCAACATGACTCCCCCTCAGGCTAAAACTCCCAGAACAGAAATGAACTTCTAACAAAGCCACAATTCTCTAAGCCACATCATAGCTCAGGCTCTGACAGGACGAGAGCGGCAGGTGGTCTTGAAGATGGAGGATTTGCCTGGAAGAAAGGAGCCCGCATTACAGGTGTGGCTTTGCCACCAGCTGGTCGAATGACCTTGCCTGTGTCACAATCCCTTTGAAGTACAATCTGGCAGGCACCTCCTAGCAATCTCTCTTAGCACCGCACCGCCATGCCTAAGAAAACACTGGAAAAAGGTGAAAACTTCCAACAGAACTGAAAACAATAAAACTATCACCAGCATTGGGAAGAAACTGAAATGGACTTAAATATTCAAGTGGCCGACCACTTTGTGACACTCTTGTTATAATCTGGAAAATGAAATGTTAAACCTCATCTGCCTGGAATTTACTAGGCTGACTATGTGTTCTTTCCACACTATCAACCCCCAACTTCAGAAATACAGTTTTTAATAAACAGGAAACCACACTGTTGGCCCTCTAATGAACAAGACTTGTTCCAAGCACTTGGGGTCTCTCCTTACCATCTCCTGCAGTAAGAAAGTAAAATCTTAAGGAAAAATAATAAAAATTATTATGATTAAAAAAAGGAAAATGCAAAGTAAGTCATCATGGAAACTGAAGAGAAGATTGCTAAAGTATTATCTTCTATAGGAACCTGATGAATGCTTTTAAAAAAAAACATACAGCATCCTCATAAGCTGCAAAGAGACTCAGCCCTGTAGGAAACAAGGAGAGAAAGCTACAAAGGGAAAGTAACAGAAGACGCAAAGACAATAGGGTTGTGTGACAGACCTGTGGGTTAACAGAGTTTCAGGAAAAGTTAAAATGCGAAAAGCAGAATCCAAGCCAACATGAGTGAGAAAGCTGGTGACATGGGGGCAGATTTCTCAAACCCTCGGACTTCAGCACTGACTGATGAACAAAAATTCCACACAAAAGTAGCAAATAAACCATCAATAGTGAAACTTACAATGTTACATGTTTTTCCCATAGACTTAGAGGATGCAAGACAACTTGGGCCCACCTTGAAGGCCAGCAATTCATGTACCACACAACTCGTCCTTGAGAGAACCACAGTCTGATGGATGGAATTCTGGAAAGCCCAGTAGTATCTGCCAGTTTGGATGCCAAGGGCTGTGAGAGGAAGAAGCTACTGAAGAGAGAAAAGATGCCCAATTGGGACACCCTTTGCCCTTCTTGCATTAACAGCATTTTAAGGCCTCATTAGTCCGCTGCTGGGTTTTCCCCTCTAACCTATCCTCCCCAGGGGCCCTGGGGCCTTCTCTCATCTGAGAGAGCCCACAGTCTGAAAGCCTTAAGAGTTCAGGGCAGAATGAGAGGAGGGAGAAATGGCAAAGTGGTTTTTCCGGTGAGGACCGAGAGCGGCCACCAAACCAACAACAGTTATGAGGATAACTGTTCCCCATGGCTGACATGCTGAAGCCAGAGGAAAGAGTACCTGGCTTAGGTACCAGCAGCGAGTGCATGAACACTTCCCCCGAGGGGCAACTACTTAAAGCCTGCAAAGAGCCAATGGCAGAGAGCCCTTCCACATTTCCCAAGGCTTTGGCAATTTGCAGCTGCAACTCCACTAACACAGAGGGAAGCAAGCCACATCCCAATCAACCCCCACCGGGAAGAGGACATAGCACACAGGTGATGAGCATCCAGGAGCCCAGGCTATGACCATGTGACCTTCAACAAGCCACTTAACCTCTCAGAGTTTCAATTTTCTCATCCGTCCAAAGATAATAACATTACCCTCCACCCCAGGAGTAAATCTGAGTGTTGTGAGCCTGAAGCTTAAACAATTTGGGGAGGAGACATTCTTTAGGGAAAAGACTACAAACTCAGAAAGGGGACTATTTATTTGAAATGAGAAAAGAAATCACAACAAACAAACTTCCAACAGCCTACAGGTACCACAAACATTGTGCAATCCAGAAAAATAACACTTTTATTAATTATCTTCCTGACAATATTTTCCCTTACTTTCCCGGTTGCATTCCTTCGGATTGATTACCTCTTCATGACAATAATTTTGCAGTATCACTTTTATAGAGTAGAAACTTCAAAATCCTCTCTAACAGGCTGATTGAAGCTGTTTATTATTATTAACGATTGTTTAAAGTTTCCTTCAAGTCCACCAGTCACTATTTCCATAGTGTAAACTTTAGGACTGTAGTCAAATCAGGGATAATCACTATCAACTTTCTTTCATGTATATGCTAAAGAATCCACCTGCCAGTGCAGGAGATGTGGGTTCAATCTCTGAGTCAGGAAGATCCCCCAGAGAAGGAAATGGCAACACACTCCAGTGTTCTTGCCTGGGAAATCCCATGGATAGAGGAGCCTGGCGGGCTACTAAGTACCATAGGGTCACAAGAGAGTCAGACATAACTTAGTGACTAATAGAATAATAAAATAATAATATTCTATACTATTGATACTTCAAGGTATTACAAGTATAGTTGTATACTGCATAATCTTAAAAAAATCTTTGATTTGGTGATATCATTTGTGTTCCTATCATTTTCACCCCATGGTAATTAGTAATGGTTTAACTATACACAGGAAAAAATATATAGGATATAGATAGTATACATAGCGTATATGTGTGTATATATACTATATTGCATATATAGTATATAACATAGTACATATATATGCATGCATATTATATATGCTATATATTTGACATACATATATATGTGCATATATTTTATTTATATATATACATCCCATTAACCCAAACTATAGGGTTGGCGAAGAAGTTCATTCAGGTTTTTCTATAAGATGTTATGGAAAAACTCCAACTCTGGCTAATGCAATAAATTTTTCTCCTAAGATTTTTTATGTGGGCTATTTTTAAAGTCTTTATTGAATTTGTCAATCCTACAGGAAATCAATCCTGAATATTCATTGGAAGAACTGATGCTGAAACTCCAATACTTTGGCCACCTGATGCGAAGAGCTGACTCATTAGAAAATCCCCCAATGCTGGGAAAGATTGAAGGCAGGAGGAGAAGGAGATGACAGAGGATGAGATGGTTGGATGGAATCACTGACTGGATGGACATGAGTCTGAGCAAGCTCCAGGAGTTGGTGATGGACAGGGAAGCCTTGTGTGCTGTAGTCCATGGGGTCAAAAAGAGTCTGACACGACTGAGCAACTGAACTGAACTGACATTCACTAAAATTGACCTGACCTCCTCCTATGAGCTTTACATAGATTTCTCTCAACAGCTTCCCAAGGCCCTGGGAAACTCCTCATGGCAAGCCTTAAGAACAGAGCCCTGGCCCTGGTCTGTGACATCCATAAACCAGGAATCTGCTGGGAAGCAAGCAACACCTCCTATGGTAGAATCAATGGCAATTTTCCATATCCTCCCCTTCATCATTTCTCTAATTATTTTAGAAATAATAGAGGTTATGTAAGATAGGAAAAATTGTCGTCTTACTGAAAACTCAGAAGAAATGATGTTGATGGAGAGCAGGCTTAAAGGACATCCATTCCATCTACTTCTCAGGGAACCAGAAGTCTGTTCTAGGACCAAACCACACAGATCGCTGAGAGTAGGTGGTCTTCACCCAGCTCTGAGTCCCGCGAGGCCTCCCTTCCTCACCTGGTACCCACAAGTGCATCACGCAAAGTAAGGATGAAACCGAGGTGGAGCGATTCCAGAACACAAAAGCTTCTTTGAAATGTCTCATAAAAGACCATTTTCTTAAATCATGGTGCCCCCTCCAAAAAAAAAAAAAAAAAAATCTAACATATTTATCTTAGTTTGTGAATCTTGGTGTGTGTGCACGCACACACATACATACATTCATAGATTTCTTAGGGGAATTAAGAGACAATAAACATGTAGAACCTAGAAAAATTCTGGCACATTTTAAGAGCAAAGTATCTATTAGCTGTTATTGTTCTTATTAGGAGTAGAGTGCCTATAAAATGCTTTCATAATTTAGCAGTCCACATTGTAACAGGTTATAACTGTTGACAGATTTCAACTAGACACTATTCTAGTTACCTTAATGTCACAAATATGCAAAATTTCCACTAGCACCAACATATTTGACAATATGGTATGTTTGGTGTAATTAACATCTGACAGGTGTGTACATTATATAGGGAAGGCCCACATTATTTATACACAGGTATATATATGTACATATGAAAGGTTTATTAGTTTTTTTCTAATTGCAAAAAAATACATTTTTACTGCAAATAACCTGGAAAATTTTAAACACAGTCACTGGTATTTATATCATGATCTACATATTTTGAGGTTTTCCTCACTGACATAGAAATTTTATTTTCTAAAATAAGTTGAAAACAGAGTGAACATATAGCTTTGCAACCTGCTTTTAAAGTGCATTACTATTTCAGGACTATATTTCACTAAACACTCTTCTACAATCTAATTTTAAATGGTTGTCATCCTAAATGTCTATAATTTACTAAACCAAATTTCATTTCCTTATTTTTACTGTTTTCATTGTTTACTATTTATAAAATAAATATTTTATTTCCTTACAATAATTTTCTGAAAGTTGAATTTCCCGAATCAAAGGGCACGCATAATTTTATATGCATAGTGAAACTGCCTTCCACAACAGCTATTCCAAAAAACACTGCTGTCTGCAACGTGTGAGACTGCTCATGTCCTTTGCATCTTCATCATTACTAAGAAGCATTTGTTTTTAATCTTTTTCAACTTAATTAGGGAAATGCAGAGGCCATCGTTTTAAGTTATTTGAATACTATGGAAAGTTGAATGTTTTTCATAAGTTCAGCTGGCCATGGGCATTTCTTCACTGGCAAATTGCCTGTTCATGCCCTCCACTCATTTTATAATCAGATTGGGTATCCATTCTAACTTATAAGTGCTCTTAATAGGTTAAAAACATTCATCCATTTTCTCTATTTTTAGTTATAGACATTCCTCTAAGCTTCTTTTAACCTCTGAATTATTTTTGCCAGATGAGCATCATTGAGTAGAAAGTAAAATCTGTAAATCATTTCCCCCTTTAGAAGAACTGCCTACATTGATTATCTGATACTCTGATATTCGACACTACAGAAGAAATAAATATTCATCTGCATCATTTTGATAACATATATTAAATGCTTACATACACATGTATCTATTTCTAAACTTTCTATCTATTCCAGTGATCTACATGTCTAAATATATCAGACCAACATGCTGTAATTATTTTGGACCTGAATATGGCATAATTGGTAGTAATATTAAAGATGAGTTCAGAAAATAGATGGCCTGCATTTAAATCACTGTCCTATCTCTTACTATCTATTAATACATGGCTTTGAGAAAGTTTGCTAATGTCTCTGTGTCTTAGTTTCTTCATCAACATAACATCAATAATCATCATCTCTTCCTCAAAGAACTGTGGACGAAATTACAATGAGGTCATGGATACAAAGTGCTCAGAACAATGAGCACTCAATAAAGGCTCACCACTGTTGCCTGGCGCTGAGATAACAAAGTATCCCACGGTGAGTGACTTAAACAACAGAAATGTATCATCGCACAGTTCTGGAGTCTAGAAGTCAAAAATCAATGTCTTGGCAGGGCCCCTTCCTTCTGACAGTTTAGGAAGAATCCGTCCCATCTCTGTCCAACTTCTGGTGGTTTGCCAGCAGTCTCTGGTTTTCCATAGCTTACAAGGCCTGGCATTACTCCAGTATCTGCCTCCATCTTCACATGGTGCTCTCACTGTCATCTCTTCACACAGTCTTCTCTCTGTGCAGGCCTGTCTCGATCATGACTTGCCTGTTTTATAAGGACACCAGTCATAATGTTTTAGGGCCCACCCTAACGACCTCATCTTCTCACGGTTATTCCTTCAAAGATCCTATTTCCAAATAAGGTGCCATCCTGAGGGCCTGAGGGTTAGGACTTTGACCTACAGTCTTCTGGAGACATTTCAATCCGTAACAGCCTTTTTCATCCTGAATGATGGCAGAATCAGATAATTAGGCATTAATTTTGGCTCTAATGTCAATGATTCAATTTTTCATAGCAAATGATGGCATCAGCTTTAGGTTTAGAAAAGCTTTGGGGTTTTTTGTTGCTGTTGTTTTTATTTTTGCATTGAAAGTACTCATCTCTCAGTTTCTACTTGACCAAAGCATTTAGTGTATTAGGTTGCTTGTTCAACCGAAATGGGTGTTATATTTTTATCAAAAGCCTTTCTGAGACTCCTGGACTAATCATTCTATGGTGATGTATCAATGTGACATATATCACTGCATTTCCTGATACTGAATTTTCCCAGTATTTCTAGGATAAATCCTGTTGCATTAGTGCTACATTATTCCTTTAAAGTTGTATTGAAGTGAATTCGAGAGCTTTCATTTTGTTGTTTCATTTTGATGGTTGCATCCATCTTCATTTGTGACACTGTCCTATATACTCCCTTGACAAATTTCACAGCCAGGATTGCTGCTACTTTTTAAGAAAAGAGATTTGTGAATCCACCCTAGGTGAACCTCTGCAATCTTATCACATCATTGTATCTCCTAGGAACTACTCTGAGTATGAGGTAAAAGGAGGGTACGCTTTTCATGCTCCCAGCCTGGTACAATCTTCTGTCACATCAATTCATTTTATGAAAGGCAGGATGATTTGTTACCTGTGCTTAAAACCCCTTCTTCCTCTGAAGACTAGCCTGTTGCACAGATTTGCATGAATCAACCATAAGGACAATACCACCGGTCTCCATGGATCCTGGGACCCTTAGAATCCAGTTCAAAAGGCAAATGTGGAATACCACTCAGCAATGAAAAGGAACAAACTAATGATTCACACAACAACATGGGCAAGTATCAGATGCATTATGTTAATTGAAAGAAGCTAGATTCACAGAGCTACATAATGCATGTTTCCATTTATCCGACATTCTAGAAAAGTCATGTAGGGGTGCAAAACCTGCCACCCCAACATATGTCTCTTTGGCATGAGGATTAAGTTTAGGCTGATTATTTTTAATAAAATGAAGACTTGGACTATATGCAACATCCTGTAATAAACCATAATGCAAAACTTTGAAAAAGAATATATATGTAATATATATAGTATATATAAATCAACTATACTTCAGTAAAAATAAATTAAAAAGAAATTTAAAAGACTCTGGGGCTTTCCTGGTGGCTAAGCGGTAAAAAGTCTTCCTGCGCATGCAGGAGACATAGGTTTGATCCCTGATCCAGGAATATCCCACGAGACACGGAGCAGCTAAGCCCGTGGGCCACAACTACTGAGGCTGTGCTCTCAAGCCTGAGAGTCACAACTGTTGAGCCCACGTGCTGCAACTGATGAAGCTCATGTGTCCGAGAGCTCATGCTCCTGAATAAGAGAAGCCCCTGAGATGAGAAACCCACTCACTGCAACTAGAGAGTAGACCCACTCAGCACAACTAGAGCAAGGCCCACACAGCAATGAAGATTCAGACATGAAGAAAGAAAGAAAATTACTTTTTAAAAAAGACTCAGGAAGTCTTTTTACTTCCCCCTTAATACTTTGGCCACCTGATGCAGAGAGCTGACTCATTTGAAAAGACCCTGATGCTGGGAAAGAGTGAGGGCAGAAGGGAACAACGGAGGATGAGACGGTTGGACGGCATCAACGGCACAATGGACGTGGGTTTGGGTGGACTCCGGGAGCTAGTGATGGTCAGGGGAGGCCTGGCGTGCTGCAGCTCATGGGGTCGCAAAGGAGTCAGACACAACTGAGCGACTGAACTGAACTAACTACTTATAACATTTAGAGAAAGCGCCTGTGTCTAGAACAGGCCTACCAGCCGAGATGTCTGGAAGGATCTGGCCAGGTTCCGTGGGGGAACCGTGGCAGGGCCTAGAGGATCAGAGTCCACTCCACGTCCCATCAACGCTGCAGCACCAGCAAGCCTTTGTTTACCAAACTTTTGCTTTTCCAGGTAAACTACCTTCCTGCCCTTTCACTCAAATCACTCCAACATCACTTTGTCTTTGGCTGAGGACAGTATCTAAGGTGATGGCTTCAGACATTTCAGTGAGTTACTCAGTTTTCCTGAGTCTCCCCTTGTATACATGCTACTAAACTTGTTTGATTTCCCTGATTAATCTGTCTCATGTCAATTTCTTAGGCCAGCCAGAAGAACCCACAAGTGCAGAGGATTTATCTTTCTCCCCAATGGTCAAAACTACAGGAAGTGCAAATAGATCAGCCATTACTAGGAGTGGAGGGTGAGGGGAAGGGTGTATCCACAAAGGGGAAGTATAGGAAATTTGGGCAATAATGGGAAAATATATTAATACCACACAGATAGAAGTGTAAATTAAAATTGGCCACAGGTGATACTTACTGAAGCTGGTGATGAGGGTTCATTACATTACTCTGTGGTACACGTTTGAGGCCTTAAAAATATACACTTAAAAACACAAGCACATAGGCCGAATATGTGTGCTACTAGGGCTTCAGAAACATAGCCTTAGGGTCCCCCTCTCCAACTCCAATCACACAGGCCCTAAGCCCTCCCTAAATGGCCTGCTTCACGAGTGTGCTATCCAATGACTTAATAAGGCAAGAGATAGGGAGGAAAAGAGAGAAGCAATTAAGGAAACAGAGGCAGCCCAAACTGTGGCCCATCGAAGCGAAAATGGCTATGCTGATGATTTTGCTAATGTCTTACGGTCAGAGCCAAGAGAAAATCACTCCCGGGATGACAGCCTTTGCCACTTTAGGGCCTCCTGGGAGTTCAACCGCAATGTTCAATGTGCTTCAAAATCTGAGCTTCTATTAAAAAGTTTATGGCAGGGCTAAGACCCCCTCCTCCCCCCTGCAGGACTCAGGCCTGGCCCAGCTACATGTAAGGGCTGTGGGTCCCTTCCCTGACAGCAGATCTCAGCACTCGCTCGAAGACCCTCTGCAAGCTGCCTTCTGCATTAGCTCTTTCACCTCCCACTCCAGGTTCATACGCAGGCCTGGCTGCCCCAGGATGTGGGCGCACCCTCACAGTGGGGGTCCAGATTGCCCCACGCGCTCTGTTGCGGGCAGTGCCGCAGGCTGTCACTCGATTACCATGATGCTTTAACAGGAGGCAGCTGCATGAGGAGTACTCCTCGCAATACGTCTGCAGCTTTACTGCAGGAGACAGATCAATTGCTGTTGCTTTTAAAAGCCATTTCCCTCACTAGGAGCGACTTGTAACCAAAGGAAAATCTCCGAAAAGTTAAACAATTAGCAAGTGGAATCCCACTGCTTCCTCCCTGCCCATCAATCCCAAATGGAAGAGAACTCTCATATGCTTCAGAGTTTGCCACGGGAGGCAGGTACCACTCTCCCCATTTTATGGATAAGGAAACTGCCTCCGGAAGCCATCTAGCTAATAAAGAACAAAGCTGACGTTTGAAGCTGGTTGGGGTGGGTGGGTGTGGTTGGGCGTGGTGGGTGGGAATGGTTCTCTCTCTTCTTTCATCCTCCCAGAGTGGAGGGAACTACCCGTCTGATTGGTAAGCTGGCCGTTCCTTGGGCTACATTTCACTACTGGGCCGTCACCTGTCTGAGGGGTAGCATCGCTTTGTGTCTACAGCCTCTGCCTACCTGAGCTCAGGTGTCAAGTCCTCCACCCTGCTCTGGTCTCCCACTTCATTCCTCCTCCGTAAGCCCACCTGGGCAGGGCCCAACACCATCCTTCTCTTTCCCGAGGACCAGCAGTGAGAATTAAGCCAGTGCTGCCCATTCATGCAACAGGGTGAGTGATGAGTCACGACGGAGCCCAGGTGACGATGCTGAGCTTCACCTGGGCCCTGTGTTCCTGGAGAGCAGTGAGGGGTAAGAAATCTACCTTTCTGTGGTCGGGAATCTGCTTAGTGCAAAAGACCCACCCCTTCACCACATGGCTAAGACTTGAGATGTCCCCTCCATACACCTATGACAAAGCCACATCGATCTCAATTATTTCTGAAATTATTTACCTCCACTGACCAATGCAGACAAAACATCCACTAACTCGCCTCTTTCCTCCCTGTAGGGCCCTTCTGAGGATTGGTTGACTGCAAAACAAACAAACAAAAACCCAAAAACAATGCCGGCTCCCGTGATGGACCAGGCCACCTGCTCACCCACCCATCACAGCCTGCTCGCCCCCTCCTAAAAGTCCTTCTGCGCAAACTGCAAACGCCTCTCTTGATAAACTCTTCACTACTGTCCAACTTGCAGTCCTTTCTTTGACATTGTTTTCAGAAGGATCGAAGGTGAAACCTAACTCCCGCTTGAGGCTTAAACACAGTTTACAAGGCATGTGGCAACGAGGGGTTAGAAAACCCACTCAGATGAGAGGAACTGGCACTTGCTTCTCAGTGCCTGCGTGTGCCCTGTTGGAATCCTGGGTTAGCTGCCCCAAAATGTACTACAATAGCATAATGGGTGTTTTTTTTTTTTAAGATTTTTTTAAAATGTGGACCATTTTTAAAGTCATTATTGAATGTGTTACAATGTTGCTTCTGTCTTTATATTTTGTTTTTTGTTTTTGTTTTTGACCATGTTCAGTTCAGTTCAGTCGCTCAGTCGTGTCTGACTCTCTGCGACCCCATGAATCGCAGCATGCCAGGCCTCCCTGTCCATCACCATCTCCCGGAGTTCACTCAGACTCACGTCCATCGAGTCAGTGATGCCATCCAGCCGTCTCATCCTCAGTTTCATCCTCCCTTCTCCTCCTGCCCCCAATCCCTCCCAGCATCAGAGTCTTCCAATGAGTGAACTCTTCGCATGAGGTGGCCAAAGTACTGGAGCTTCAGCTTCAGCATCATTCCTTCCAAAGAAATCCCAGGGTTGATCTCCTTCAGAATGGACTGGTTGGATCTCCTTGTAGTCCAAGGGACTCTCAAGAGTCTTCTCCAACACCATAGTTCAAAAGCATCAGTTCTTCGGTGCTCAGCCTTCTTCACAGAGGCATATGGAATCTTAGCTGCCCCATCAGGGATTGTACCTGAACTGCCCCCCGCCCCTGCCCCCTGCATTGGAAAGTGAAGTCGTAACCACTGGACCACCAGGGAAGTTCCAGTTATTCTGAATTAAAGTTACTTAAGCGTTGGCCGGTATAAGAGGGACACCCTGACCCTCCCTCTGTCTCCCTGAAAGCAGGAAATAAATCTCCAGTGAGAGATTCACTCCCTCTCCCCCGCCACACCCACCCCACCCTCGCATCTGGAGGTGGAAAGACACTCTTATAGCCAGAGATAGAACTTGGGCCTAGAAGTGGATATAAAAACATTTTGTCACTTTTTGTGTGTGTACAAATGGTCATTTATTATGTGTGTTCAACTTTTTACTTCTTTAACTTACTACCCCAAGTCCAAACTGTTTTGATTTTTCATTGAGTACCCACCACCCAAAGGAAGAAATTTCCAGATTTCTGACAACTCCAGCAGTTGGACTTCTAAGGAACGGTGAACAAGAATCTCAACTCTGTCCCATCTCCCTCTTCTGTCCCCTTTCTGCTCCTGACCAGCGGGAGAGGCCCTCTCAGCTCACACCACACCACCACACTCCTCCCGAAACAGTAAAACAGATTTCCCAAGGCAAGGGACATCAGCACCTCTGACTTATCAGGCACTCGAGAGTGACACTGGGGATGAAGTAGGCACGTGAAAGCTAACTCCATCTCTTGTCCATCTCTTGTGTATCAAATGAAACACTTACGGAGAAGTGTTCTCCTTTGTAAGCTGCTGGGGTACCCATCATCTCTCCAGTCCCTTCAGTGCTAGGGTCCCCCAGAGAAGACATCAGGGCACGCCCTCTGATTTGGCCTATCAGCTGAGAAAACAAACAGCATGTCTTTAGAAACACAACTGCTGGGGGCATTAGCCTGCAGGAAAGCTCTGTAGCCAAGGGTGGCTGAGCCCCAGCATCTGAGATCCCTTTAAGGACTGAACGTTGATCTACAGACATATGACAGTGGGTTTACGAGAGCAGCGCTCAAAGGCAGGAGGGTTATGGCTGGTCTATGGGGCTGCTGCAGAGACCAGCAGCTACAGAGGACCAATGTCAGAGGGCCAAGTTCTGAACTGTTTTGAAAAGCAGGGGCTGGGGACTTCCCTGTGGTCCACTGGTTACGACCTAACCTTCCAACGCAGGGGGCGAGGGTTCAATCCCTGGTCAGAGAGCTAAGATCCTATATACCTCACGGCCAAAACACCAAAACATAAACAATACTGTAACAAATTCAATGAAGACTTTTAAAATGGTCCACATTTAAAAAAAAAAAAAAAAAAAAACCACGGGGAATTGACATGTACATGCTGCCATATTTAAAATGAGTAACCAACAAGGAGCTACTGGATAGCGCAAGGAACTGTGCAGTGTTATGTGGTAGCATGGATGGGAAGGGAGTTTGCAGGAGAAAGGATACATGTACACATGCATGGGTGAGTCCCTTCGCTATTCAGCTGAAGCTATCACAACACTGTTAATCGGCTATACCCAATTAAAAAAAAAAAAAAAACAGGGTTTATATGTGATTCTAGTCGGGTAAGAAATAGACTCAGATCCATGAAACATTTTGCAGTCCATACTACGTGCCAATCTCTGGGCTAATTGTTTTTACCCATATGATCTCATTAAATCCTCCTCCCATCAAAAAGATGAATAAATAAAAGCATTTGATTTAAAATCACAGAGACTGCCTCTTAAAACAGACCAGATAGATCTTGGATTTCCACCATGAAATGCAGAATGCCTTCCTCATCCACTCATCTGTATAGTTACTTTCTTTTGGTTCTCTCCTTGAGTCTAGTTCAAGGGACCCTAAACTGCAGTGTGCATAAGAATTACTCAACCAAACATACTTTATCACGGGGGCCTGAAGGGATTTTTCCAAGGGTAATCCTGACAGTGTGCAAGACCCAATTTATCTGCCGACTTCAAGACCCAGTCCTCACTGAGGATTCCCGTCCACTGAGTTACAATTTATGATCATCACAGAAGGGGAGCGCAGCAGGCACGGGTACTGGCAGAGCAGTCAGCATTCAGAAATGTCCCAGGTGATCAAAAACACGAACAGAAGCTCTCGGGCTGTCTCTGTCACTGGCAATTTAAGGATGAATAAAGTGAGTGAGTTGAGTCAGAGACAGGGAACAAAATGTAAGTGAATGGATTAACAAATTGTGGTAGATCCTTGCCATGGAAGACTACTCAGCATGAAATATTAATACACTCAATGAGATGGATGACACTCACAAACAGTAGACTTAAGTGAAAGAGTCAAGCGTGAATAACTATACCGTATCACTCCTTTTAGATGAAACTGTAGAAATGGAAAAGCTATAGTATCAAAACACAGAAAAGTGGTTTCCTGGGGCAAGGAGTTGGGGCACATGTCAGGAGGCAAAGAGGGGGATGGCAAGGAAGGAGGGCTTCTTGAGGTGAGGGAATGACTCTGTATCTCAATGGGATGGTGGCTATATAATTGTATACAGTGAGCAAAATTCACTATCAGTTCAGTTTAATCACTCAGTCGTGTGTGACTCTCTGCGACCCCATGGACTGCAGCACGCCAGGCTTCCCTGTCCGTCACAAACTTCCGGAGCTTACTCAAACTTATGTCCATCAAGTCGGTGATGCCATCCAACCATCTTATCCTCTGTTGCCCTCTTTTCCTCCTGCCTTCAATCTTTCCCAGCATCAGGTTCTTTTCCCTGATGTACTATGATGTAAATTCACTATGATGTACACTAAAAATTTTATAGCCTGGAAACTGTATCTTAATGCATTTTTTTCTTAAAGAGGAGAGGGGAGAAACTCATAATCCTCCCACATGAAAAGATTAGAAAGCCTGATCCCAAACAAAATGATTTACCAGTATGGGTCAGAAGCTCATACAAAGCAGAGTCAGATTCTTCCCTTTGGATTTCTCCTCTCTTATTTGTGGAAGAAGAAGAGAAAGAAAGAAAAAGAAAATGTGAGAGGTGCATTTGAATCTTTCATATCAGGGTGGTAATCAGTGCAGAGAAGTGGGTAATGAGTTCTACCAAGAGTGTTTAATTAAACTGAGCAATCATTAAACTGGATTTAAGAGTGCTTGTGTTTGCGAAACAACAAAATATTTACAGCATTTTCTTCATCCCCTTCATTAGTCTCAGACTCCGCAGGAAATATGGAGGTTGGGAACATGTCCTAATGAGATCATGCAAATTTTAACTACCAAGGTTACAGTGGAAAAAGAGACAGCGTGGAAAAACGCTCATGATGAAATGTTAAGTGAGAAAGTCAAGGTATCAAAATGATCCTACACTAACATTACAGGTGGTTAAAAATATATAACCATGGTGAAGGAAGGGGGCTCAAAATTAAATATATTCTAATAGTGCTGGTACAAGGGAGCTGGGTCTAGGGAATGATTTTCATCTTCTCCATTTCCCAAAATTTCTTTAGTATTTTTTTTTCAAAATAAAATCCAAAACAACAATAAAAAGGAATTGTATAGTCGATTCAAAGGTATTGCCATAGAAAGAAGCTTATGTAATATTGCATTAACTCAGTTCAATTCAGTCGCTCAGTCGTGTCCAACTCTTTGCAACCCCATGAATTGCTGCACGCCAGGCCTCCCTGTCCATCACCAACTCCCAGAGTTCACTCAGACTCACGTCCATCGAGTCAGTGATGCCATCCAGCCATCTCATCCTCTGTCGTCCCCTGCTTCTCCTGCCCCCAATCCCTCCCAGCATCAAAGTCTTTTCCAATGAGTCAACTCTTCGCATGAGGTGGCCAAAGTACTGGAGTTTCAGCTTTAGCATCATTCCTTCCAAAGAAATCCCAGGGCTGATCTCCTTGCAGTCCAAGGGACTCTCAAGAGTCTTCTCCAACACCACAGTTCAAAAGCATCAATTCTTCGGCACTCAGCTTTCTTCACAGTCCAACTCTCACATCCATACATGACCACAGGAAAAACCATAGCCTTGACTAGATGGGCCTTAGTCAGCAAAGTAATGTCTCTGCTTTTGAATACGCTATCTAGGTTGCTCATAACTTTTATTAACTCAAGTTATGTAAAAATACAGTCCAATTTATGTAATAATATGCATGTTGTCTGTATATCTATGGATCTATGAGTTAAAGATCACAAAAAGATGTTCCACGGAAAGATATTAAATAAATAAATAAAAATTTAAAAATAAAAACTATCACAAGCATGTAAGGGCACACATGTTCACTACCTCTTTGCTCCCCCTAGTAATAAGACAAAACTGGAAAGAGTTCTGTCCAGCTTCTGAGTTCCATCTCATGGCATTGCATCTATATCCAGTACCCGCTCCAATGAGGCTCTTACTGTCCCCAGGACAGTAAACCACACTCCCCAAGGTTACCCACGACCCCCATGTTGCTGAATCCAAAGGCTGCTGAATCTCAAACCTCATCAACTGGCCCTGTGAGCAGTACCTACTCAGTTGAATATTCCCGTGACCTCTCTCCAAATTCCAGACACTCTTCTCACTTGCCCTCCCCACCTCACTTTTCTCAGCCCCAGGCCAGACTCTGTCCCTCTGTCTCTAGATGTTGCAGCACTCAGGGTCAGTCCTTGAGTTTCTTCTCTTTTCCCTGTTTCCTTGAGGATCTCAACCCAGGACCATGACTTTAAATACCATCCATACCCTGACTACTCCCAGTTTAACATCTCTTCTCTAGACCTGTCCCCGGGACTCTGAGACTTGTGTCTAACTGTCTGACACACATAGGTGACCAACACATGTGTCAAGCCCACATGTTTAAAGTTAGTACCCCCCCCCAGACCTGTTCCTCGGAGCCTCCCCTGGTGTCTCAGCAGCTCTCATGGATGCCCTTTGTCATGTCTACACCGCCAGGAGTTGCGTCACAGAATTCTCTCCAGTTACACACCTTTGAGTATAATTCCATTTTCCTGCAGAGACACCGACTAGGACATCAAGACGTCCCTGGAGAAGAGAGTTCCTTCCCTGTCACCACTCACCTCACAATCCTCACCCCAGCCCCCTCTTACCCAAGGGTCACCCAAACTCACACTGGCATTTAACGCCTTTGTGGCATTGTCTTTGTAGACAAGTCAAGCCTAGGCCACCCTTTCCCCACTGTCTTCCCACCCTTGGAGATGTCCTCCAAGTATCCAGGCTTCCCTAGGACAGCCCTCTCTGACCACCCGCCCACCCACTGCTGGGGTGGTATCCCACCCTGTGATTCCCGACAGCTCACTCCAGGCTATTTGGAGAAGGGCCCTACTGATGCCAAACCATGACCGCAGGAGAACCAGTCAGACCTGTAACAGCCCCTACACCTGGGGACTACACCTGACATCAAGATTTTAGAAGGTCACTTCCAGGGATTTCTGGGTCCACTGATAACATAAATGCACAAAGTCACCAATCAAGTAACAGAGAAAGGCAGGAATACTTCAGCAAACCAAAGAACACAGCACCTATCTAAGGGAATCTGGAAGCAATTTTTAAAGAACATGATGTACTCAGAAGAATTCATGCCTGTGCAATGAGCAGAGCTTATGGTCCATGAATTTGCCATCTCTAAACCAAATGACATCCAAAGTCCCTAAATGTGCAAGACCATGGATATTAATACTGAATGAAGGCCTCCTGACAGACAGAAAACGTCTGCACGTAACTTTTCCGGTGACAGATGGGCAGACAAGGTCCGCACATCCGCATCTAGGCGACAGCACGCTTTTCACAAATCTCTTCTCGGTCTATCTTCTAACAGTCCCAGGAGGCAAGTTCTTATTATCCCCATTTTGCTTTTGAGAAAACTGAAGCCTGGAGAGGGCAGATGATTTAACAAGGTCACACAAGGAGGTCCTGAAAGAGCCAGAAACCCTGGCACCATTCCCTGGTCCAGTGTGCACTGCTGGGCCAGAGGACACTTCTCAGGCTGAGGGACACCCAGGGCTGCCTTGGGTCAGCAGAGTCCAGAGCTGCAACACCCATCCATCTCAAGCTGGACGGTGCATCCAGATTCAGGCTTTGATTCCACAAAAGAATTCTCATTAACACCACTTTAAATTTTCCTTTTAGCCCTTCAATTTTTTTTTTCCAATGAAAACCTATGCTGCAAAGCCCTGGGAGATCCCTGAGGTTAAAACAGCACACAACTAGCAAAGGAAGGCCATGGTACTTGCATGTAAAACAGCTTTCTATTCTGGTAAAAGCAACAGCCATGGTCTGACACACAGGGTATGCAGTGTTCGCTAGCACCTGAAGCCACATTTTGGGGGCAAAAAGATTTTTTTGATGCCCAAAAGCACACCTACAGGAGCAAACCTGGCAAGAAGAACCAAACTTGTCCTAAACCCCATGCAAACATCTCCATGTCTTTGCCAGAATGGTTTAAGCATAAACGAAATAGCTTTGAATTACATCCTCAAGATGAAGAAAATTGAGCTCACAGCAAATAGCTAATACGGGCAAAGAACATCACAGCTGGTAATTGCCTGAGCCTCACCCCAATCCTGAAAAACAATTGCTGCTCACCTCACTTTACAGATAAGGAAATGGGGTTTTAAGAGGTTAGGTGAGTTGCCAAGCCGAGTGAAGATACGGACACGGGTTGTTGAATTCACAAATCTGTGCTCTTTCCACCTCACCGGTGATTCTCAAACTTTATTGGCCACGTGAATCTCCTGGGAGCTTTTGTTCAGTGCAGATTCCTAGCCTGTGCTTCAGAATTCTCATTCAATAGTTCAAGAGTGAGACCAAAGGATCCTTACTTTTAAAGAGCCTCTCAGGGGAATCCAATGTAGGTGGTTCCTTGGCCATAATTTGGGAATCACTGTGGCCATACTGTGGTGCCTTTCAGCAGAGAAAAACACCCTCCACAATGAAGAGAACTTAAAAAATGAGAATCCATAAGCCCGTTGATAAATCCATGCCAGGTCCATAAGCCAAGTCTCTGCAACGGTGCTGCCATCTAAGAAAGCCTCCTAAACACTTCCTCGCCTCCAGCACAAACTCCGACAGACTCTAGTACACCTGTACTAATATTTAGTTAATGCTTTTTAATGACTCACTTTTTCTTAACTTACTTTAAAAAGAAACTCTGTATCAGTACCAAAAATAGAAACCCATTCTCATTGACCATAAACATATCATGAGGCTAAAAGCAAAATTAATAGAAACCCTAAAATAGTAAGTAAATGTTGGCTGGATACTGTTACTCACCTAGGTTTTCGATTCTGAAAGATGCTTTCTTCTAGATAAAAATGGGCACTAGTAAGTGTTACTAGGGCAGGCTGTTACTGATACCCTTAAAGTGAGACGTTCTCCTTGCAGAGGAGGGATAGTATAAGAAATGAATGGCTTGCTCTGTGTGATTCAATGCTCTCCAACGCCCATTCCACAGGTTACCTAAAATTTCACAAACCATCACATGCCATAATTTGGTTGTCACTGCCATAAGGTTTCAGATTTGAGGGTAAATTAGAATTACCTGGAAAATCACAGCATGCTTTGGTTTCTGATTCAGTCAGTTTGGGGGTACTTCTGTGCTTAGTCACTCAGTCATGTCTGATTCTTTGCGATCCCATAGACTCTCTGTCCATTCTCCAGGCAAGAATACTGGAGTTGGTTGCCATGCCCTCCTCCAGGGGATCTTCCCAACCCAGAGATCAAACCCAGGTCCCTGCATTGCAGACAGACTCTTTAACAACTAAGCCACCAGGGAATGCTTATCTATGTGAGGTGAAAAATCACTAAATGAAAAGATAACAGTTTGCTGTGATATTATCCCAAGTGAATGGAGCCTGTACCTAAGGGAAATATTCTTGTGTTGCCTCTTTAAACAAGCTTCACTTTAATTCTGGACAGAAAATTTTGCTTCATATGTTAAAACTGATACATAACATTCAAGTTTTCCATGAGACAATTTAATCATCCCACTGAAAAATCCTCTCATCTCACCTTTTCTCCCTGTTCGCTTACAAGAAGTTTTCCCTGATTCACGAGGGTAAAAGGCTTAAAGACACATGCTCTTACTCCAAAGAGGCTGGCAAATTTCAGTAGTTCACAATCCTTGTATTTGTCATTTATATTTGCATGTAGCAAATTGCATTCTTCACTACACGATTAACTTCCTCACATACAAAAGAATTAAAATTCTCTTATTTGTATCTTTAAGGTAAAATTGGTTGGGGGTTTGGGGGTGGAGCTTGGTAACTCAAATTTCAAGTTCCCAGATGCTGCTGCTGCCTCTGCTCTAGGGACCCCACTTTAAGGAGGACAGAGCAGCTGAGGAATGGGAAAGCTTAATTCTCAGTTTTCCCAAACTCCAATGAATGGTTGTCAATTGCATGTGAGTACCAGGTACTTGTAATTTCTATAGCCTCTTTATAGATTCCTAACATCAGACAACCTGTTGTCCCAAAGTTTTCAACTACTTGATTCCAATACTCTTCCAGAAGCCTCCTCTAAGGGGGAACTAGACTCCACTAGCTACAGCTTTCAGATGGGCTATCTCAGCTCGTGGTAATTCATGGTGGGCGGGCAACAGGAAGTCTGGCTAGGTGTTGCCTGCTAACCCCCTTGGCTGCGTCAGCACACGGGGCCAGCCTGCGAACCTGACCTCCAGCATGCCATGCACCTCCTTCAGACCCTGTTGTCTCCATGATGTGGCTTTTGCACCTGCCCAAGGGGCCATCTCTAGTCTGCTCTGCCTCTCTCACCAAGCCTGAGCTGATGAACCCACATGACTCATCCTCCCCTGGGTCCCTCCTCTCTCACTTCCTGGAACTGGTCTTCCTTTGGACCCTCTGGCAAGGCTCTTCCCCAGGTCACAGACCCCAGCAATGAGCAGTGTTAGCCTGGACCCCACTCTGGGCTCCTCTCTACTAACCATTAGGTTCAGGGAGCAAAGAACAAATATTTTTTCAAAACAGCTCTTCCTGTAATTCATCCTCCTGAACCTGGTGCCTTTGAGGAACTTACAGCCTCAAAGAAGGGATCAAGGAAAAAAACCCTGTTTTGAGGGGAACAGAAATCTCCCACTGGACGTACTTCCCAGGGAATCTTGGGCCAGGCTGTGCACCCCAATGGGAGGACATCCCCAAGGAAAGAATTCCCCACATGTCAGAACCTATATGACGAGCATGCCTTCTGGGTGGACACAGCCTCACACTTCTTCCCAGTGTGTCCCAGGGCCTGTCTCTGCATCTCCACAGGTCTCATTTCTTCTTCTTCAATACAGAGGAAATCATACTTACCTTGAGGATTGTTGTGGGAGTGCAATTAAATAATACATGTCAAACCCCAGCAGGGTGGCAGCTGGTCTTACAGTGTGTCCAGGGAAAGGATGGCAGTTGCTGCCAACACCAGCTCTATTATTACTGACGAACCACCACTCTGGCGGGGTTATCTCAACTCCTGCTCCGGGCCACCCAAAGACTGTTTAATGCCAGGGAAGGGAGGTTTTCCTACTGGTGCATGCACACGTGTGTGTGTGCGTGCATGTGTGTGTGTTTGCATGTATGTGGTCCCAGCAGCCCTGGAAGCTAAAACAACATGGGTTATGATGTGAAGGTCATGTTTTCACATCACCCTTGAAATGGTTGAAGGTCTACAAGAAGAGGGCAGGAAGAAGAAACAGCGCTCCTCCATTCCTATTTGCCCCCAGGAACTGGGTGAAGGGTTTGGCAAATCCCAGAGCCGAAGCCACTGCCTCATAAGTGGAACAAAGGAAACAAGGCGTCATATGGCCAGGGAAGAAGAGGGCGAGGAGCCAAGCTTGCGGCATGATGGACCGTGTCTGTGGTCTCACAAACCGAGCCTCAAAGCCATGCCCCAGTCGCTGCCTCCTATCCATGACTTCACCCCCATGGAGTTCTGTCTCCTCGTCTGTAAACCAGTACAATATAGTGAACTGAGCTGTAAGGGGCATTAACTAAAATTCCAATGGCATCAAACAGCCTAAAACATTAATCAGGCATTTATACTGCGCTCAGTCCTCTGCACATTTCTCTGTCCGTCCTCCAGCCATCACTTGAGTTCTCTCATCTGACAGAGATGGTAAGTGACCTGCTCAAGGTCACACAGCCAACAAAGGGCAGAGTTAAGATCTGAGCTCACACAATCTGCCTCCAAAGCAGCCTGCTGTTAGCCATGAGCCGCACAGCACGCTGCCTGGAACATGGTGGTTGTTCATAAAACAGGGGCAGGGGTGTGCTTTCCCAAAGCCTCTATCTGGATGATGAGAAGGGGAGTGAATCTATAGACTTGATTAATCTAAACCCAAGCCCATTGCACAAGGCTCTGGTTCCCTGCCCCAAATTTAAACAGCTGCTCCTTCAATGTAATGGAACGCAAATGTCTGAAGAGCTTCAAGTTTTAATTATCAAAGTCCTGATGAAAATCTGAATCAACAGCTGCTCCCGGCAAGGCGGCCCTCAGAGATGCCCAGAGAAGGGGCAGCAGGAGGGGAAGGGGAGGACACGGTGCAGACAGGACGTGAATGACTGCAGCTGTCTGGGGGAGCCCTGGCACCTGCGGCTGTGAGCTGTGGGGTGGATGAAACAGACAGGGGTCAAGCAGGAGGAGGTGGGACCCTCTGGGGTGTGCCTGTCCTCGTGCCACAGGACCTGTGCATCTGGCGTGTGTCCTGTGAAAGTGACAAGGTGGAGGGCTGACAGCAAGGACTATGGACTATGATGTCCTGCCGTGATGTGTCTGGTGGGTAGGGTGGGAGTGTGGGCACAGCTGCCCCAGGGGGCCAAGAAGGGGTGAGCGGGGCAGGAAGCAGGTGTCAGAGAGATGGCCTTCAGCCACCTAAGAGACGGCATGTGAGAATGGCTTCAAGGTCTCTGTTGTGGCATTAACTCCTGCATGCCAGGTGCCAGGGCCTCTGTCTACCCCTACTACCTTCTCTTCTCCAGGTGAGAAACATTCCCTCTCCCACAACCATTCCAGGGCAGGTACTGCCACTCAACACAAAAGCCTCTCTTCGTTTGCCTCAACATAGAACAAAAAGATATTTCCTCTCCAAGGACTCACCTTGCCGTATCTTTTGATTCTTTTCATATCTAACACCTTTCCCATCAGTGATTTTAGGTAACTCTAAGCTGGGAACACTAAAATAACAAAATGGAATACCTCACCGTGTTCTTTTCTGCCCACCTATTTGACAAGGTGGCAGAGCAAAAGTTATTGCCACAGGACATCTAAGTTGCTACATTCCTGGAAAGAAGTTTGGGACACAGGCTAGAGAGAGCAGTTCTCTCCTAGGAAAGTATTTTATGACTTGCAAGCAAGGGCATTCAGGAAAGGGTTACTCATACAACTGTAAAGGAATTCAGAAGTGCTCAAAACCAGGATACTAGCTGAATACATGTGGTTGACTCAAGCAATCAAATTTTGTTATCACAAATTTCAGGTTCCAAATAACCCAAAGTTGGGGGAACATATGATAAAATATTAACTAATAAAGCAGGATGTGAAATAAACTGTCACATACATAATTACTTCAACTTTAAAATATACAAATGCATAAGCATGAGGATTAAAAAAAAAGATACGAAGGAAGTGTGCCAAATAGAACATTAATCACCTCTCTTCTTATGGATGGTTTTATTTTATTGTGTGCTTTTCATTTCTTTTCTACATTTTCTACAGAAAATATGCATTACATAAAACATACAAATTTTTTTTCCAATAAAATATTTTAAAACTTATAAAGGAGAATAGAGGGATGAGGAGAGACAGTCGGTGCTTGGACTTAACACAGTCCAAATCCTGATTTGAGCAAATCTCTCCTTCCTCTCACAGCCCTCAGAGCCAAATGATGGCAAGGCTCTTTTCCCGTTAAAGCTATTCTACCAGATAATACCTGGCCTGATGTTTCTGGGAATATAAGAGTTCTCAGCCCTAGCAAGCATATGTCAGAGAAAATGCTTCAAGAACCCATTCCTGAATGGACTCTCCAAGATTAGCAGTATTGCCATGGCAACATGTTAGCAAACAATTTGTTAAGCACTTGAAATTTCTCCTCCACTATTGATTAGTAAATGGGTATTGGAATGGTCCTTTTAACACATCACAGCCAGTTCTGTGTCCCATCAGTGCCTGATCTGACTGCAAATGGTTCCTGAATTAGGGAGCCTGGCTCTAGGCTGCAGCCATCAGCATGCTTGGTACCCGTTCAAGGAAGCAGTCACTTGGTGCAAGTTTAAGCATCATCTCTCTGTACTTGTTTCTGACAAATGAGGACAAAGGCCCGATGATGCTTGTTGATGGCGAGAAAGATGAGCCAGCCTTGGGAATAGCCACTACCACAGACACCAGGCTTCAGCATCAGCGCAATGGAAAGCCACCCAGGTGCCCTCACAGGTTTCTCCTGGGGCCAACATTATTATCAGCCAAGGGGGTGCCAATCACTAGTATTCCAGGTCCACATTCCAGTAGACAGGAGCCAAATTCTTTCTTCATTTTATGAAGTCTTCCTGCAAGGAACCAGAAGTCTGTAATTTACCAGGGATCTGCTTCTTCTGCCATGCGACCCTGGCCCTTTGGCCTCGTATCATTCATTTGACAAAACTCCCTGAGAGCCCCAACAATGTGATGGGAACTAATGATGTCCTATGTAACTGCACCATAGACAGTTCCCAGGACTGGCCTTCTGTATGTGAATCAAAGCTTGCACCATAGCTACAAAATGTACCTTCCAGTCAGTGGCATGATATAGCTGCCAGATAAATGAACTGAGGTTAGGATAATGCCTGTGCATGGTATCTAGATACAAACAGAATATAGCTTTTAAAAATTCTGTTCATCTTAATGCTGTTTGGACCAGTCCACCCTCCCTCAGCCCCATCCACCATAACCATGACCACCATCAACAAGCCTGGTAGTGCCCTGCTCAGAGTGCCAAGCCCTCCAACCAAGAGTGGAAGTAAGGAGCCAGAGATGGGGAAGAGCAGCGCTGTGGACTGAACTGTGCCCCAACATCCAAACTGATATACTGAAGCAGTACACCCAATGTTGCTGTATTTGGAGAAAGAGCTTTTAGGAGGCAATGAAGGCTGAATGGGGTCCTAAGGATGGGCCTGATCAACAGGATTCGTATCTTCTTAAGAAAAGATACCAGGGAAACACCTCACACCTGTTTCCTGGCCTCACGTGAGGACACAGTAAGAAGGCTTCCATCTGCAAATCAGCAAGAGAGTCCTCTCCAGAAACCAGCCCTGCCCAAACTTGATCTGGAATTTCCAGTCTTCAGAAGGCTCACAAAGCAGACTAATTCAAGCAGACTCCAAAGAGTAGGAGCCCCTGTTTCCTGAAAGCTGAGGGGTCTTCAAGGTGCCTCCGAAGTGGAACCCATACTGGAGGAGAGAGCTCTTGGAGACTCTTGTGCACAGAATGATGGAGACCCTCCTGCACGGGCCTCTGGAGGTGAGCCAGGGGAAGCGGGAGCAAGCAGCAGCGTCGACACACGTTGCTGTGAGGAAACCTCTGCCATGAGTGGGGGTTAGCTGACGACACAGGGCTCCCATGTGACTCAGACGGCGAAGGATCCACCTGCAATGCAGGAGGCCCAGGTTCAAGCCCTGGGCCAGGAAGAACCTCTGGAGAAGGGAACGGCTACCTACTCCAGCGTTCTTGCCTGGAGAATTCCATGAACAGACTACCTATTCCAGCATTCTTGCCTTGAGAATTCCATGAACAGACTATCTACTCCAGCATTCTTGCCTTGAGAATTCCATGAACAGACTACCTACTCCAGCGTTCTTGCCTGGAGAATTCCATGAACAGACTACCTACTCCAGCATTCTTGCCTTGAGAATTCCATGAACAGACTACCTACTCCAGCGTTCTTGCCTGGAGAATTCCATGAACAAAGGAGCCTGGTGGGCTACAGTTCACGGTGTCAAAAAGAGTCGGACACTACTGAGCAATTAACACACAGCACAGGCACTCGGTAAGTATCTGTGGAGCACTTTCCCCTTCTAATTGGAAAGTGAGCATACCCAAAGCTGATTTCCAGTGTTCATCAGTGGGATTCAGAGGGCAGACAGAACACTGGGGTGCATGAGCCACGGCCTGGGGATGCACAGAGTGAAGGTCACGTCCGGTGCTTCCCATCTTAGCTACACTGCACTGCAAACTCCTGTCAACACTGTCCCTAACAGCAGTGCTCCTGGTGCTCACAGGCAGCTTGGGAACTACTGCTCGAGGTCACTGCAGCCTCCTGGTCCCCCAGACACCATACACAGGCCTGGTTTGGGCACAAGTTCCACTGAGTCAAACCTCTCAGGGGGTTAAAAACCCAGGACAGACAGGCAAAGATAGAATGGTGACTCTGGGACCACAGGGCCTGTGGGAAGCCTGGCCTGATGGAAGGCAGGGCTCACCTTGAGGGGCTGAAGTCAGGCCCAGGGCTAGAAGTAAGTCTGGGGAGATCCAGGCCTTGGATGAGGGAAGCTCCAGGAAAGCAGCCACACCTCCCAGCTGGGTGCAGGTCTGGTCAGGACAAAGCCCTCTGGGCCCAGCTGCAGCTGAGGTTGCAGGTAAAGACACAGGTCTTTACACGTAGGCAGTGCACACCTGTGACAAAGAAACCAGGGGGCTGCAATGGAATGCAGACAAAGAAGCTTGAAAAATTAGAACAGAGTAGCATCTGAAGGTCTGGCTGGAAGGGAGGTGGGGGGGCAAAAGGAGAGGGGCTGTATTTCCCGTATCAGGCAGCCTGGACAGCAGCAACTCACTGACTCGGGTGACCAAGGTGTCATGGTTCATCCAGGACATCACTGATTTTAGCACTCCAAGTCCTGCATCCTGCAAACCAGGCCAACTGGTCAACCTACTGCCAGCACACCCTCAAGCTTGGCCCTCATGTGCTCTTTGAGAAGGAACTTGAAGGTCTTGTGACTGCCCTCAACACACAGGTCAGTTCTGAAATAACTACCTCCACCTGAATTACCTCCTGAACAGGTGTCTACCACTGCTTAGAGATGGCTGTGGTTGATCCACAAGTAGGAAAAGAATCATAAGTAGTAAGTGTGGTTCAAAGTGGCACAGAAACAAATATCCTTATCTCTGTTCTCGGTGGTCTATCTGGCCCCTGCTCTCTCAACCTCTTCTCTAAATGCAATCTCAGAGCAACACTTCCAAACTCCAAACCTGATGAGACTACCCATCTGGAGAACCTACCTGGGCTCCCTGTTGCCCTCAGAACAAAACCGAAGCTTGAGCCTGGACCACAGGCCAACCTCGACTGGCCTCAGCCATCCTTCTGGTCTCTTTCTTGCCTTGTACATGTCTGCCTTGATGCACTTTTCAGTTCCCGAACTTAGCCAAGCTAACCCATGCCTAGGAGGTCTCTGCACAGCCTGGTCCCTCAATCTAGAATGCTCTCTTCTTCCCTAGCTCCTTATCCTGCCACTACCAACTGGGTTTATTTGCCTGCTCAGAAAAACCTTCATTTTTTCCTTCCCCATTCCCTACCTATGGGACCAACTGCTCCCCCTCTCTCTGTCCTCCCATGGAGCCTGAGCCCTCATTTCACTATACTGCAATATTGTCATGTTTACATATCTTCTGTCCACTGTGATTCCATGAACTCCTTGAAAGCAGGGATTGAGTCTTATTGAAGTATATTTCCTATCACTAAGCATGGTGTTGAGCACAAATCAGGTACACTGTTGGTGTTTGCTGGCTGGCTGAATGACTGACTACGCTTACCTCCCCAAACTCTTCCAAGCGAGACCGGACTTTCCTCCAAGTTTTCAGCCATTATGAGCGACAGACAAGGTGCCTCTTTGAATTTCCAAGTGCTTATCTCCAAGTTTTCAAGTGGGACCTACCAGCCTGTGCTGCCCATGGGATGAGCCTCCCCACTCTGTCGAAGCACCCTTTGTCCTGTTGGTTTACTTGAAAATGCCACTCAGTGGCTTCAAGCGAGAAGAAGGAGGCAGCCACGTCTTCAGCCTGTCCTCAGACATCGATCACCTGCTGGCTGAGGAGATGTGACTGTCGCCTCCCCAAGCCGACAAGATGATTTTTCTCCACCACAATACGAGCCCAGTGAGCCATACAATCATGGTGAATTCCCTATCAGCTCAACATCCTATGCAATTTTTCAGAGAATATGATTCTATCTGAAAATAAGTGCAACAGTCTGGAACTCATTTCTCCCCTGTGCCTAACTTTCAGTTTCCTATAAATACCAGACAGCTTTCCAGGCAGGGACACACCTCAGCATTATCCAGCAAGCATCAGTTATGCCTCTGCCTTGAGCAGTGTCTGAAGGCAATGAGAATTCACCGTCTTGTTAAGGCATCACTAATGCTGTTTGCTGGGCCTGAAATTGTGTCAAATATCACCGTCAAGAATGTTTCAGGCTAAAGTGTGTATGTGTTGTGTGTGTGCTTGTGTGTGCATGTGTGTGTATGTATGTGTGCATAGCCAAAAAAGAAACAGGAAGGAGAATTCAACTCCTCTAATAAAAATATATAAAGAAGACATACAGATGGCTAACAAACACATGAGAAGATGCTCAACATCACTCATTATCAGAGAAATGCAAAGCAAGACCACAATGAGGTACCATTTCACACCAGTCAGAATGGCTGTGATCCAAACGTCTACAAGCAATAAATGCTGGAGAGGGTGTGGAGAAAAGGGAACCCTCTTACACTGTTGGTGGGAATGCAAACTAGTACAGCCACTATGGAGAACAGTGTGGAGACTCCTTAAAAAACTGCAAATAGAACTGCCTTATGACCCAGAAATCCCACTGCTGGCCATACACACCGAGGAAACCAGAACTGAAAGAGACATGTGTACCCCAATGTTCATCGCAACACTGTTTATAATAGCCAGGACATGGAAACAACCTAGATGTCCATCAGCAGAGGAACGGATAAGAAAGCTGTGGTACATATGCACAATGGAGTATTACTCAGCCATTAAAAAGAATACATTTGAATCAGTTCTAATGAGGTGGATGAAACTAGAGCCAATTATACAGAGTGAAGTAAGCCAGAAAGAAAAACACCAATACAGTATACTGACACATATATATGGAATTTAGAAAAGTAATGATAACCCTGTATGTGAGACAGCAAAAGAGACACAGATGTAAAGAACAGACTTTTGGACTCTGTGGGAGAGGGAGAGAGGGTGGGATGATTTGGGAGAATGGCATTGAAACATGTATACTATCATGTAGGAAACGAATCGCTAGTCTAGGTTCAATACAGGATACAGGATGCTCGGGGCTGGTGCACTGGGATGACCCAGAGAGATGATATGGGGAGGGTGGTGGGAGGGGGCTCAGGGTTGGGAACTCATGTACACCTGTGGTGGATTCATGTCAATGTATGGCAAAACCAATACAATATTGTAAAGTTAAAAAATTTGTAAAAAATAATTAATTTTAAATATATATATATAAATATAATCTTCCAATGGGCACAGTAAAAACAGAAGTGTGTTAGTGATTTACTGCTGCATAACAAATTACTCCCAAAGTTTAGCAGTTTAAAGTAATATAAAGTAATACACATGGCTTATCTCACAGTTTTTATGGATCAGAAATCCAAGCACAGTTTAACTGGGTCCTCAGCATCTCATAAGGCTTCAATCAAGATGCTGGTGTGGGCTGTGGTCTCATCTGAAGGCTTGGTCAGGAAAGGACCTGTTTTTAAGCCCGTTCAGGTGGTGGTTGGCAGGATTCAGTCTCTTACGGGCTATTAGACTGAGGTCTCAATTCTTTAAGACCCACTGGTTGGAGGTCTACCTCTGATTCCTACCTCCTGGGCCTCTCTACAAAGCATCTCACAACATGCCAGCTGGCATGCTCACTCTTATGGGCAAGAGAAATTACCAGACAAGAAACAGTGCCAGACGGAAAAAAAAGCTAGTCTCTTGTAACCTAATCAAGGAAGTGGCATCCCGTGATGTCTGACATATTTTATCCTTTGGAAGCAAGTCCCTAGGTCTAGCCCATGACTGAAGGGAAAGGCACACAGAGGGCACAAATACTGAGACAGGAATGATTTGGAACTCTGTTATGAACTGCCTACCCCAGAAATTCCAAATAAACCCCAGAAGAGTATCACCAGGACCTCTTATCTAAGACCTGGCACATAACAGTACCTGGGAAGCTCATGCATTTATTTCTCAATAAATGTTTAGTGAATGTCCACTATGGACAAAGCACTGCGCTGAATGGTAGGTGAAAGGATGCAGAAGTAAACAAAGCCAAACCCCCTGTCCTCAGCTTATACTTATAAGGGAAAGAGAAAGACAGTAAACAAGACAGGGAACGTGTTGGATGGAGCTAACTTCCACGGAGAAAATGAAGCAGGGAAGGGATGAGGGGTGCAGGCAGAAATATACAGCAGTAAGGAAAGGCCCCGGGGACAAGGTGACATTTGAGACAAATCATCAAAGAGACAGGGGAATGCGCCACCTGGCTATCTGACAGACGAACGTTGTAGAAGCTGCTGGTGCAAAGGTCCTGAGGCAGAAATATAAGCCAGTGGGGAAGGGGTGAGCTACAGGAAAGAGAATGAGAATTAGAATGAGACAGAGGGTGTGAGGGGCAGACCACAGAAAGCCTCAGAGGTATTTGTAAGAACTTTGGCTTTTCCATTGAATGAATTGGGGGATTTCTGGGGGTTGGGACACAGGAGTGACATAAACTATCTTACAGCTTACCAGGTCTCCTCTGAATAATGGGTGGAAACAGATTTTAGTAGGGTGACCAGGGCAGAAAGAGGGAGATTAGTTAGAGTAGGGAGATCAGTTAGGAAGCTGCTGCTCTAACTCAGATGAGAGCTGATGAAGGATTAACCCAGGGCAGAGTTAAGATTCTGGATGGATACACACACACACACACACACACACACACACACACACACACACACACACATTTATTTGGAGGTGCAGCCAAGGATTTCTGATGCATTGAATGGAGAGTATGTTAGAAAAGCTATCAGCAACAACTCCAAGGCTTTGGCCCTAGAACAGAAATGAAGGTTAAGGGAAGGGCAAGCTAGAAGTGAAGGTCAGGAGCTATTTGGGATGTGGCAGAAAACAAGAGAGACCTTCAGACTGGGAGTCAGAGACCCTGAGAGTGAGTTCAGCTTGACCTGGGTGGTTCGGTGGGTTTCACTTGGTACCCTTGGCCTCAGTTTCCTCCTTTCACCTACCAATGCTCAGCCAGTAGCCCACATCTGTGCAGTGGGAAATTCCAGCTGTACATGTCATCTCTCTATATCACAACGCTGTGGAAAAATGCCATGTCTTACTGTGCAGGTAACCAATGTAACAGATGATCAAAGTGGACAGATTATTGAAAGCCAGCATCCAGCGCACACACATCTTAGGTGTCACGCACCATTCCAGGTACTGCTTCTGTATTATCCACATGTAATCAAGGCATAGGGCTCACGGGACCTCTAGGGATCTTAAGGCCATGGTTCTCAGGTTCCCTGGCTGTAACCTGAGGTTATTATCCCCATATGCACCTTCTCCACACTCAGCTTCTCAGAAGGAGTCCAAATCTGGGGCTGTCTGTAGTGCAACAGTTACCATGAGCACCTAGGTTCTGTCTGCACATTGTCAGCGGTGGCAACCTCCCTACCCCAAGAGGCAGCCCACCGCCACCATCAATACGGCTGGTGGTAGGGGGCCTTCACCAAAACCTGAGCCTACAGTGCCCTCCATTAGCTTCTGTTCAACTTCTAGAGCCACCAGGAAAATTTCCTCTCCTTTCTGAATCACCAATTTTCAGAGAATTAAAAGCAACCCTTAAATCTTCATTTGATGCTAATAATGATAGCACTAGCTAACAGCTGAATCATACTTTATGAATCATGCTTGATGAAAGAGACTTCACAGACGTTACCCCATTCACCAGCCATAATAGCTAAAAATTAATTGCTAAACATTATTCAGCTATCAGTACCAAATGGGACGATGAATGGCAAAACCCTTGATAAAATTTGTGATTATTTTACTCAGTATGATTATTCCAATTCTTTACGTAAAGATATTAAGACCCAGAAGTTAAGCCACTTAGAATATTGGAGTAAACTAGTATTAAAAGATAATCCAAAAATATGCAATTATGATACAGATACAGATATAGAATGAACTCATACAGATATAGAATGAACATGTGATGAATTACTTTATTATATCAGTGATTTATTTCATTCTATCATTAATGAAGGTTAGTAAGACATTATAACTGATTCTTAACAAAACCCAAAGAACCACCACATCCATAGGCAAGAAATATTCAGGAGACATACAAAATGGAGGTAAAATTACTTGAGGGAGGTTGCATGGGTCACAGGAATCTCTTCCAGATGGCAGAGAATGTACATATCTATTAGGTACCTACAATCAATAAAAGAAGTTACACAAAGTCAAAATCAGGTAACCCAAAGGGGTGTCCTCTAGAACAGAGGGTCTAAACAATCAGTTAGTTTCTCACCGAAGCACCAATCTCCTTCCCACCTTTGCACAGCTGGGATCTGAACTTGGTTCTTTATGACTCTTTACACTCATCATGAGAAACGGTGGGCTGGAGGAAGCATAAGCTGGAATCAAGATTGCCGGGAGAAATATCAATAACCTCAGATATGCAGATGACATCACCCTTATGGCAGAAAGTGAAGAACTAAAGAGCCTCTTGATGAAAGTCAAAGAGGAGAGGGGAAAAGTTGGCTTAAAGCTCAACATTCAGGAGATGAAGATCATGGGATCTGGTCCCGTCACTTCATGGCAAATAGATGCGGAAACAGTAGAAACAATAGCCGACTTCATTTCTCTGGGCTCCAAAATCACTGCAGATGCTGACTGCAGCAATGAAATTAAAAGACACTTACTCCTTGGAAGGAAAGTTATGACCAACCTAGACAGCATATTCAAAAGCAGAGACATTATTCTGCCAACAAAGGTCCGTCAAGTCAAGGCTATGGTTTTTCCAGTGGTCATGTATGGTTGTGAGAGTTGGACTATAAAGAAAGCTGAGTGCCGAAGAATTGATGCTTTTGAACTGTGATGCTGGAGAAGACTCTTGTGAGTCCCTTGCATTGCAAGGAGATCCAACCAGTCCATCCTAAAGGAGATGAGTTCTGGATGTTCATTGGAAGGACTGATGTTGAAGCTGAAACTCCAATACTTTGGCCACCTGATGCGAAGAGCTGACTCATTAGAAAATACCCTGATACTGGGAAAGATTGAGGGCAGGAGGAGAAGGGGACGACAGAGGATGAGATGGCTGGATGGCATCACTGACTCAGTGGATGTGGGTTTGGGTGGACTCTGGGAGTTGGTGATGGACATGCTGCAGTTCATGGGGTCGCAAAGAGTCAGACACAACTGAGTGACTGAACTGGAACTGGAACACTTCATCACTGTGACCTCTAAGAAAATCTGTTTAAAACATTCACTGACTTATTTTAAAGCCTCAATCATAAAATGGTTAGACCTTAAATTGCTGGCCACATAGGCGAGAAGGCAGAAAAACGCTCCGAAAAAGAATTTCAGTAAGGACACCACATCTCTGGCTGTTTGCATTTTTCCATGTTAGGAATAGCCTCTCCTTCCTCTCTCTAGCAGCCTATTTCTTATGCAATAACATGTTGTGCTGGGTATTTCCAGCCTGGGCCCCTCCCCCATGCTCCTTAGAGAGGGCTCCCTTGTGCAGTGAAGGGAGGTAAGGGGTTCCGCCCGGTTTGGGTTTTAGGAAAGTCTATAGTGTTTCAATAGCCTCTTTGTTCTCTTTCTCTCAATAGTTCTTGTGTCTTAAGGAATTACAAAATTTCATTCTTCCTATTGCATTAGTAGTTTGAAAAAAAGAAAAGAAACCAATTAAAAAATAAAGTTCTAAGGCTTAAGAACGGCATTTATAATAACTTCACAGGTCTAACCTGCACTTAACTGCTGGCGGTTGAAACAGAAGGTTCCTTGAGAGGTGAGCAATAAAGAAGCCATTTAGTACTTGTTCTCCAGAGATGCTTTTATCAACTCACTTGCCCCCTTAACCGGCGCTGGTTTCTGTATAATCCATAGAAAAGAGGAGACACACCAACCAGCTCTCACACATTTACATGGGTCAGGGCCTCTTATTAAGTGTGTTTTTCCCAAATGGCAATGCTTAGCATACTATGATTGCAAATGCTTAAATATTTCACCAATTTCAATGGGATGTCAATTTCTCCTGCCAGATAAGGTAGCCTTCTAGCTTCCTAGAGGGTGAGGGAGGAGAGCCAATTCCAAAGGAGAATGTAACTCCAAAATGTAAAACTTTCATTCCAGATGTTACTTATTCCTACTCCTTCCACTCAGCTGTGTTTCCACCAACACTAGCTCAGAAATTTGAAAAGCTGGACACAACTTCTCCGTTTGACTGAGGAATGGAGCTTGTCTATTTTTCTCTTTTCTCCTCTTCTCCCTTCCTTTTTTAATTTAATTTTTGGCTGTACCATGTACCATTTGGGATCAAACCCATACCCTCTGCATTTGAAGGGCAGAGCCTTAACCACTGGGAGGGAAGGAAAGTCCCCCCTTCCTTCTTGCAAGCAAGATTTGTCTTGTTCATCTCTATATTCAGCATCTCTATCAGTAACTAACCCAAAGCTGGTGCTAACATAGTGTTCACTGAATCACATGGAAATCAATCCATTGATTCAATTTTTATTCACTCAGCAAATATTCAATTGTTATCTATTATGAGTTATGTTTTTGACAAAGAGCTGGAGCTATCCTGGTGAATCAGACAAGGTTCTGGCTTTCAAAAGGCTTACACTTTAGTAAGAGAGAAGGTTAATAAGTAAAAACATGGATCCATGATATCATTCATGAATAATAACATTTCATGCAGAAATAAGGGCTCTAAAAAAAAAAAAAGGGGAGAGGAAAGTCATAAAGAGTGGCTGCTGCGGCTGCTGCTAAGTCGTTTCAGTCATGTCCGACTCTGTGCGACCCCATAGACAGCAGCCCACCAGGCTCCCCCGTCCCTGGGATTCTCCAGCCAAGAACACTGGAGTGGGTTGCCATTTCCTTCTCCAGTGCATGAAAGTGAAAAGTGAAAGTGAAGTCGCCCAGTCGTGTCCGACTCTTAGCGACCCCATGGACTGCAGCCCACCAGGCTCCTCCATCCATGGGAGTTTCCAGGCAAGAGTACTGGAGTGGGGTGCCATTGCCTTCTCCCATAGAGAGTGACAGAGTGGTGATAATTCACTTTACCCTCTATCTATCCATCCATCCACACAAACACTTGCTGAGCATTTTCTTTTCCATTCTGGAAGGGCTCATTAGACAAAGAGATAAAGATTAAGCAAATCATCTCCCCCTCAACACCACTACTCTGTTGCTCTTTGACGGGCAATGGACAAGAATACACTAGCATTTACTCAGTGTCTACTGTACATCAGCATGTCATACATGGTACCAGAACTTTTATATATAGTTACCTGATTTAATTCCAAAAATATAATCTTCCCAGGAGACAATCCTTATTAACTGAGGTCTACCACTGAGGATAGAGGCTAAAAGTCTTTCAAGTACCTTGTCCAAGATCACCTAACTACAGATGGTGGAGCCAAAATTTGAGTCTAGATTCCTCTACCTCTAAAATGCACCTCGGTATGTTATACCAGACCAGCTCCAGAGGCATAATGCCAGCTAGATACATGGGGGACATAAAATGGTCAGACAGTGACCCTTGTCAAAGAGATTGCAAGCCCAGTGGAAACAGGAGGTATATTTACACAGCCACAACCAAGACAAAGAGGATTTGTATTTGAAGAACGAGAAAAAGGGATGAGTTGGAACAGCCGGGGACGCAAGATAAAAGTTTGAAATGAGTTCATAAAAGCAAAATAGATCTACAAATTAAAGACAAAGGTGAATAGGGGAGGGGAGACTGTTTACTCCACTGACTATCTACAATGTGCTAGGCATATAAGAGATGGAGCAACAGATGTGACACCTGACCTTGGGTCAAAAGACAAGTTCACATCTAGCTCAGACAGAAAGGGACCAAAACCTGAAGTGCCTCTCCTTGGGGTAGAGCCTAAAGAGCCATAAGGATGCTCAGAAAATGAGGACGCCACGCCTATGGCTGTATCTTCTCTCGACACTGGGTACATTTCACTACAAAAATGGTGGATTTCTGTTGCAGGATGATACCTTGGCTCCACAAATGTTATCTGTATTTCTAGGTAAGCCTGGCCGTCAGCAAAATAAAGGTTCAGAAAAGAGCTCCAAAGCCCACTCAGATGGAAACAGCCTAAGCTCTCAGAGACTCAGTTTCCTCATTAGTAAAGTAAAATGATGACTCAAAGAATTGAAAAGTCACTGTTAAGACTGAAAGATGTCCTCCTGCAAAGGACTCTGCATACTGCCTGGCTGATGCAAGTACTCAGTAGTTTCCACCTGCCTCTCTTGATCCTCCTCTTCTATAAAGGTACGTGGTAGGTGAGAAGCCCTGCAACCATTCTGCCTCTTCCCATATCCAGTTCAATATATATATCCAATGGGTCATCAAATCCTGCCAATTTCCTTACTCAGTTGTCTCTCACATCCAACCCTTCCTTTCAAACCTACCTGTTCTGTGCAGCTTCTCTTTTAATATTTCTATTGAAGTATAGTTGATTTACAGTGTTGTGTTAGTTTCAAGTGTATAGCAAAGTGACTTGGTTATATATATAGTTCCCTGTAGAGTAAGTCCTGGTTGCTTATTTTATATATAGCAGAGTGTGTATGTCACTCCCAAACTCCTAATTTATCTCCCCCATTTTCCCCTTGGGTAATCATAAGTTTGTTTTCTATATCTGTGCGTCTGTTTCTGTTTTGTAAATAAGTTCATTGGGATCATTTTTTTAGGTCCCACAAATACGTGATGTCCTGTGATATTCGTCCTTCTCTGTAAAGGGATAGCTCTGTACTGTAGATGGGAAGTAAACTGGTGCATCCACTATGGAGAACAGTACGAAGGCTTCTTAAAAATCTAAAAATAGAGTTACCGTATGATCCAGCAATCTCACTCCTGGACGTATATCTAGAAAAGATGAAAACTCTAATTTGAAAAGATACATGCAGCACCCTCATCTTCAGAGCAGCACTGTTTGCAACAGCCAAGACATGGAAGCAACCTAAGTGTCTATCAACAGATGAATGGATAAAGCAGATGTGGTGTGTATGTCTACACACACACACACACACACACACACACACACACACACACAGAGGAATATTACTTTGCCATAAACAAGAATGAAATACTGTCCTCTGCAGTCACATGGATGTGATGGCTTCTTAACCAGTCTCCCTCCGGTCCTCCAGTCCTTTTGAGAGAGAAAGGCGTGCACCCTCTTCTTTGCACCCTCCAGTCCCTCTGAGCCCCAGATCACTCTTCTCAAAACACACTGTGAGGCTGTCACTCCCCGAGATGCCAGAAAGAAAGAGATGGGACTTCCACTTCATGGGCCACTCTCATACGCCCTACTTGGCCATACACTCCTTGAGGTAAAGAAGTGTTAGTACAACGGGAATATCCTACAAGTAGAAAATTATGCTGAAATCGGAAAAGTCCATGAACTCTCCTGAAAGGGAGGCTGCGTGACATCAAAGGTGACACGTTCAAGCAGCCTTGCCTTCAGTGACGCCTGTGAAAAGCAGAATCCAGGGAGTGACATGAAAGAGCCCACAACCAAGGAGGCTCTCTTTAGCACAAAGTCATTATTCCCACTAAAGGCAGAAAAATGCAACTCTCTCCAAGGGATGGAGGCAGGAGCCGAACCCAGGAGAAGCACACTCAGGCTGCAGAAACACTGTGGCCGGGGTTGCAGAGAAATGCAGGCCACCTGGGGCGGGGGGCCGGTGGGGAGTCACTGTTCAGAGACGCCCACTGATAGGGACCTGATTCCAAAGATATCACCAAGGATTTGCAGATGCCCAGCCCAGAGGCATTCTGCAAATAGAAATGGGTGGGGCACATCCACACTGGCTGGTGAAAATCAAGAGGGACCAGAGGAGGAAACAGACAGGCCAGCTATTCACCCACCCCAGTCACCACTCCCAGGGGACACTCACAAATGGATGGCAGAACCCAAGCATGTGTTTCCAGATGGAGAATGCTCTTTGGTTACAATCACTTTCCCCTATGGAAGCCTTTCTGGAACAAACCCCATCCAAAAAATAACAGGCTAGGTCGTCAACACAATCTCTTTCTGGACTTTGCTTTCAAAGCCTTTATCATTTTTGTAGTTGTCGAAGTGTTTGTCTAAAGTCTGCCTCTTTGTACTAGTCTAAGGATGAAAGACAGCCAGGAGGCCTCTTCTGACTTTTTCTCACATCCTTAGTACTGAATACTCCCACTAGCTGTGGCTCAGTGACCTTTAGCTGATATCTACCTTTTCTAAGTTTCAGCTATTTTATGCCCCCAAAAGGATATTGGAAGTACTCTCCTTATGAAGTTGACAGATGACTCCAAGAGATAAAATGCATAGAATATTTTGGTTCTCACTGGCCTTTAAGAAGTGTTCAATAAATGTCTATCATCACTACCTTGCTTTGGTCAGGGGTCCATAAAGACTTGTTGAATAAACAGAGAATCACTTACATTAACTGCATGCTAATCTCTGCAACAGAGCCTTGGCATGCACAGAGGTTAATATTTAGCACATCCACATTTCAAAAGAAGGGCTTGTGGCCCACTGTCATGTGACATATTTCTGCAGCATCCATTTCAATCATCCATTTATTTATATCAAAACCCAGACACGACTTCAAGGGGAAAGAGATCTTTCAACAGGGCTTCCCAGCTCAACAGGGCTTCCCAGCTTTAAAAACCCATGTTAAGGACATACAGGCAGAAATCCGGTGCTCTGGCTGCCACAAGGCTGAAGTCAGGAAGCTGTGAGAGTGTGGAAGGTGTCCCAAGAGGTCCCCAGACACCCAGAAGCTATCAGCCCAAAGTACAAGATCGGAGCTTACCAGGTGCTGGGACTGACCCAACAGCTCTAAAGCCAGCGCTCTGGGGGACCGGCTTCTGGTTAAGTCTGCAGAGCCCTGAGGCTAGAAACTTTGCCCAGTGCCTGGATCTGAGCTGGCATGAGAAAGCCCAGCCTAATGAAAAGTGCTGCCCATGGAAGACCCAGCAGCTTACTACCGCCCCCTCCAGGTGATGGACAGTGGCTTCAGTTCTCTGAAATGATGAGAATCAGGCAGAGGAGACAGGAAGCTCCACCTCCATCCAGGCAGAATCTCCCACTTTACCTGCTGCTACATCCCCTACATCCCCTTCTTCTTGCTTAAGAGAACTGAAGGTGCCCATTTAAGCTCTCTCAGCATATAACTCAGGTTAAGAAACCCCACTGACATTACTTAAGCCCTATTTGCTCTAGGAGAGTCTGGTCATGAGTTGAACCTCATTCACTAGGGTCAACATGGGGGTGAAGACAGCAGCCAAAATAAGAAAAAAAATCTGGGTTCTGTCTGCTTCCCAAAACCCTTTCACTCCCCTGTGCCCACTACCTCCCCACTGAGCCATGACGAGTTCTAAAGAGCAGGCATAGGAGCACAGAGAAGATACCAGCTTAGAATCTTAGAGCTGGAGAACTTAAAAGGGCCTCTGCTGGTGTTTCCATCCTCCTAAGCTGACAAGAAGAGCAAGGGTGGATTCCCTCCTGGGAGTAAGTGCAAGAACCTGCAAGTTGCTCTTCTCCAAGCCATCCCCTCCCACAACAGCAACACGACCTTCCTAAAACACAAAGCCAGCCACACACACCCTGCACTGGCTTCACTTTTAACCAGGAATAAAAGCCACAGCCCTGGCAATGGCCCATACGGTCTTGCCTGGAAAGCACCCTTTCAGCTCCTCTAGCTTGTCTGGAGCCACATTCCTTGCTCAGAGCCCACCCCCCACCACCCTGGTCTTTATTCACTTCCTGGAACAGGCCGGGTTCTCTCCCCACCTCAGAGCCTTTGCACCTGCTATAGCCTCCACCCAAAAGCCCGCCACATTTTATTGACCAGCACCTTCTTCTCTTCAATCAAGTCTCAGTTCCAACATCAGCTTCTCAGAAAACCTCTTCCCACCTACGATATAGGAAATCCTAAAGGAAAAGCAGGTGACAGAGATGAGATGGTTAGACAGCATCCACTGACTCAGAGGACATGAATTTGAGCAACCTCTGGGAGATAGTGGAGAACAGAGGAGTCTGGCGTGTATGGTCCATGTGGGTCACAAAGAGTCAGACATGACTTAGCGACTGAAAAACACAATATATTATAAATATTTCTGGTTTATATTAAAATATATATTGTAATAATTATCAATGATGTTAATATAATTATCAGTTCAGTCCAGTTCAGTCACTCAGTCGTGTCTGACTCTTTGCGACCCCAGGAACTGCAGCATGCCAGGCTTCCCTGTCCATCACCAACTCCAGAGCTTGTTCAGACTCATGTCCATTGAGTCAGTGATGCCATCCAACCATCTCATCCTCTGTCATCTCCTTCTCCTCCCACCTTCAATCTTTCCCAGCATCAAGGTCTTTTCCAGTGAGTTGGTTCTTTGCATCAGGTGGCCAAAGTATTGGAGTTTCAGTTTCAGCATCAGTCCTTCCAATGAATATTCAGGACTGATACCTCTTAGGATGGACTGGTTGGATCTCCTTGTTGTCCAAGGGACTCTCAAGAGTCTTCTCCAACACCACAATTCAAAAGCATCAATTCTTTGGCTCTCAGCTTTCTTTAGAGTCCAACTCTCACATCCATAAATGACTACTGGAAAAACCACAGTTTTGACTAGATGGACTTTTGTACTTATAATTGTATTTATATGATATACACATACTATATACATATAAGAACATATATTTACATATGCTCATCTAAACTTCACTGGTTCCTGTGGGACAGGCATTGTCATGACCATTTTGCAGATAAGGAAACCAGAGTACAGAGAGGTTAGATAATTTGCCCAAAGTCACACAGCTAATAAGTGACAGCAGGATGACTTCTGTCATCACTAGCAATCACTGGTGGATAGTTTATCTCAGATCTGGAACTAAGCGTGTCCCTCAAGGTGGAGCACAGGGTGACGTGGCAAGTAGAACGGGCTTTTTTTGCAGCCCTGCATCTGCTGGACAACTCAGGTGTTAGAGCCCAGCGAGAAGGCATGCTGGCCACCCTGCCCCTATGATGCTGCTGGCAAGTCGCTACCTCTCCCCAGCTCTGTTTTACATCCTACAAGAAGCCGGCTACTGGGGAGGATTTAAACTTGTCTGCCAGAGTGTCTGCTGCTTCTCCGGGGACTAATCTGCCGTGAAGCAGATGCAAAGCTTCATTTATCACTTCCAATGGAACATGAAAGAGACAAAGCTCCAGCAGAAGCTTCCTGCATCCCGTGTCCAACAGGGCAGGGCGTCGCCCACCAGGGCCTCCTAGGGGCCGGCTCCCCAGAGGAAGGGTCTTCCCCCACCCATGCAGTGCCCACACGCCCTGCAGTGGGCCCGGGCTCTGTGGTCTAGTGATGGACCACTGAGGTCTCTATCGGATTATTTCTTTCAATTGAGATGAAATTCACATGGCATAAAATTAATCATTTGAAAAAGTACAATTTGTAGCATTCTTAGCACCTTCACAACACTGTGTAGCCAGAAACTAGTTCCAAAACATGTTTTCACTTTCAAAGAAGATCCCCACTACTCACCAATTAAGAAGTCCCGCCCCATCCCCCCTCCAGCCCCTGGCAATCACGAATCTGCTTTTGTGTCTATGGAGTCTCCTATTTTGGACATTTCACACGGATGGAGTCATCTCATGGGAGTTCTGCATCTGGCTTCTTTCACTTCACATCACATTCTGGAGGTTCACCATGCTGCGGCATGGATCGGTATGTCCACTGGGCTTTGCACCACTTGTCAGTTGAAGATGACAAAGTGTCCAGTGTGAGATGCAGAGAATTCATAGCAGATAGCCTCGCTCCTCCTCTGATAACCCTGAGAAGTGCAAAGTCCGAATCAAATTCACCTGGAATCTTTCTCCAGCTACAAAAGCCTTGGGGGGGGCATGCAGCCCCTCTCCATGCATCACCCTGGGGAGTGCCATGGGGTGGCAGGTGGCAGTGCCAGACCAGCGAGGGACACCAGAGTGCAGCCCTGTCCGGTTCCAAAGGCCCAGCACTCAGAAAGAGGAAGGGGAACATTAATATGTATGTGCTCATATGCTTCTGCTAAAGAAAACAAAACGCGGCAATTCCAAGAAAGAAGCAACCCTGAGAGTTTTATTTTGCTGCATCTTAGCTGCAAGGATAACAAATTGTGACCTGACCCCACTGTGGCATCAGCAGAGAACGCTATGCACATGACACAAAGTCAGAATGTTATCAGTTTCTTAGACAAGAGCCTCAAATTGAGGCTATAAATGCAACCCCTGAATTCTCCAGTGGGGAAAAAAAAAAAATCTGTCCTAGTGCTCAACATCCATTATCTTCTAGTGGGAGTCTCACCATCATTCGCGGTACATACTCGTCTAGTTTTTGCTCTCAGTCTTCCTTCCCTCAGCATCATGGCCACTCCCCTCTGCCACATAAACAGAAGGGTTTCTCAGCCTCGGCACTGCCGACACGTGGAGTAGGTTCTTCCTTTCCTGGGGGCTGCCCTGTGCATTGCAGGATGTTTAACAGCATCATGGCTTCTACCCACTAGATACCAGCCACATCACTCCCCGGTCATGACAGCCACAAAATGTCTCCAGACCTTGCCAAATGTTACCTGGCAGGGGTTGGTGGGGGTGTAAAAACTAAACCTCAGCTGAGAACCACGGAATGTCAGGTGAAAGCCAGCAGCTACAAAGAAGGTTCTGAACAGATTGCATGAGAAGCGCAGGTATGGGATCTTGCACTGTGCTTCCAAAATAGGTTAATTACAATCAACTCTCAATTATCCAGGGGCCAATTATCCACATTACCCCTGTCCCTGCCCCTACGCTACCTAAGGTCTGCCCAATTCCCCATTCACAAGCAGCTGGCACTGTGGGTGAGAAGGAGGAATTTAAAAATCAAGAATGCAGGCTCACTGGGAGATTGGATTATTTGTTTTGTTTCGGATGGAGAGACTTGAGCAGGTTAAAATACATCCTTTCTGCATACCAAAAGTGTTAGTCTCTCAGTTGTGTCTGACTCTTTGTGACCCCATGGACTGTAGCCTGCCAGGCTCCTTGGTTCATGGAAATCTCCAGGCAAGAATACTGGAGTGGGGAGCCATTTCCTTTTCCAGATCTTCCCAAACCATATCGAATCCAGGTCTCCTGCATTTCAGGAAGATTCTTCACTGTCTGAGCCGCCAGGAAGCCCCTCTGCAAACTGTGGGTGCTAAACATGGCCCAGGTTTTCCTTTAGGTACTAAAGGGAGGTGGGAAGGGGTTTCTTCCTCTCCTCTCTGGATGGCAGGACAACCCAGACCTTCTGCTTGAGGCAGGGAAAATTCTAATATTACCTCTCTCCCTCCAAATACCTACCTGAATCTCCTTTAGGTAAACAGACAAGTGGTGATGTCTTCTCAGAGTTGACTAGCCCATACACAATATCAAAATATTTGAGGCAATCAAAAAATAATTAACATATACATGGAAAGAGAGAGCCCCATTCACATTAAAAAAAAAAAGAAAGAAAGAAACTGGAATTCCCTGGCAGTCCAGTGGTTAGGACTCTGTGCTTCCATTTCAGGGAGCAAGGGTTCAGTCTTTGGTCAGGGAACTAAGAACCTACAAGCTGCTAAGCCAAAAAAGAATAAAATATTCACCCAATGTCTCATCCACCCCAGCCCTTGATCCTTTTCTTTTCTCCCCTTGACAATCTTCTTGTGAGAAATTGAACCCACTTACTTTTCGCCTCTGGCTTTTCAGGTGCTGCAGTGGTAAAGAACCATTCTACCAACACAGGAGATTCAAGAGATACAGGTTTGATCCCTGGGTCGGGAAGATCCCTGGAGTAGGAATTGGCAACCTGCTCCAGGATTCTTGCCTGGAAGATCCCACGGACAGAGGAGCCTGGCAGGCTACAGTCCTGGGGTCCCAAAGCGTTGGACACGACTGAGTGTGTGTGTGCACGCTCACACACACACACCCTTCCCCCATCATTTCACCTTCCGCTCACTCTTCAACACAGTGCCATCTGCCAGTCACTGAGACAGTCCTCACCAAGGTCTCCACCTTGTCCCTGGATCTAGGATGTAAGATCCTTGAGGGCCGAGGATTTTGTATGTTTTGTTTGCTTTTGTATCTCCAGTACTAGAACAGTGCCTGACACATAAAGGTGCTCAGTATGTATCTGTCAAATGAATGAGTCTCAGTTGATTTCCACAAGGCACTTCCAGTACTTACTTACCACTGCCTCTTGAAATGCATCCTTCCCTTAGTTTCTAGAAAGCCACATACCACTGGCTCTCCTCTCACCCACCCCTGCCCTGGGTACTCCATCACTGACTTTTTCATAGTGTCTGCCTTCTTAGCCAGTCCTTAGATGCTACTCAGGGCCCTATCCCAGGCCCCATTCTCATTCATAACACTCTCTTCCTGGACCATCTCATCTATTCCCTAAGCCTCAACTGCCCCCTGAAGAGGACAGTATTGCTCGAGCTGCCCTATATCCATTCCTCATTCATCTCTAAGAACATCCGGGTCATACTCTGGAGAGTTGGCCTTCCCTACCCTAACCTGCCCCAGGTGTGGACACTTTGACTCAGAGTCAGCCAATCAGAATCCTGCAAACCCCCAGCTAAAGTAAATGGTTCAGGGATGGTCTTGGATCCGATATAAGCTAGCAGAACTCTGGTCCACGCTTTGAATGGTTGGAAATGAGCAGTTTTCTCTGTAGTACTGATCCTAGAGGTATAAGGATGCAGGCTTCTTCCTTCCCTAGGAGGAAAGCATACCTAGGAGTTCTGCCAGGTCAAAATAAAGCAAAGTGAAAAGATGAGAGAGGCCAGGAACCAATGACTCATGTGAGACTCTTGGTCCAGCAATGCTTGAAGAGGCCAACTCCAGGATTTTTCAAGTAAATGATCCAACCCATTCCCTCTTTGCTTATGCCACTTCAGGTTGGAGTCTGTCATGTATAACTAGCAGCCGCAGCTAGAATCAAGACCGCCAGGCCTAACTCCATGCTGAGCATCATACTCACAAGTGCCCATGTCATTTTTCATGATACACCACACGAACACACTATGGAACACACTCTCTGTATCAAAACCTGAGCCAAGAGACCCTCCCCATGTGCAATATCAATCTCCCACTCCCCACCATCCTCTTCCCACCTGTCAGACCCATTGACCTGCAACCACACTGCTGCAACATTACAGTCTTGACTTCCTCTTCATTAGAGTCTCACATCTTTCCTGAAAACAGAAGTTCAGGAACTTCATCTCCAAGGTGTCTGACATCCACTCCTTCCCTCCCCAGACATGCATGTCATTCCCTTGCTGAAAGGGAGGGCACATCCCTCCCCTCCCCTTCAATCTGCTCTAGTCTTAGTAATTAGCTTTCCAAACAGAAGGCAGTGGTCATGATGCTCTGGGATGTCTGAGGCTAGGTCATCATGAGCCTCATAGCATCCACTGCCATGAAGAAGTCCAACTATCCTGAGAAGGCCATGATGGAAGGAAGCCCAAGCTAGTGAGGAGAAGGTATGAGGTCAGTTGTTCTAGCCATCCAGCCAGGTGCTAGACCCGTGGGTAGAAAATCCATTCTTGGACAATCCAGACACAGCAGATATCAAATGGTGAGAACAATCAACATTCAAACTATTACTCAACCATCCTGAGCCTCTGAGCTACCCCAGCTGAGGCCACAAACATGGGACAGAGACAAACCTTTCCACCATGCCCTGCCCTAATTTCCAATCCACAGAATCCCAAACATAGGAAACAGCTGTTGGTCGATGCTACTACCTTAGGAATAGCTTGTTATGCAGCAAAAACTAACTGAAACACTCAGACCCTGCTTATCTTTCCCAGCCCTCCCGGCCACCAGCTCTAGCCTCTTCTCTCTAAGGGAGCCTGGCCAGAAAAACCTCTCTAGTAGAACCAAAATGAAGTTGTCGCCTTGCCTGTTTGAGCCCCTTACTATGGTGTGGACTCCTCCAGGGCTCGACACAGTGTCTGGTGCTGAGATATCAGCTGAACAAATGAATGAATGAAAGGCAGGGGGTCTGTGCGCCACTGCCCTCTGTGGGAATGCTTCTAAGAGCCCTAGAACTAGCCGCGTCTTCAGGGGCTCTACAGAAGGAAGAAGCATTGCAAGTATTATAATAAGAGCGACAGGCTCCAAGCCGGGTAATCATTACCTATCCCCAGGAGAGCTAGTTAGCTAGCGGAGAAGAAAGGCCCCTCCCCAGGGCTGGGCGTGCCAATGCCCTGACTGCACTTGGCTTCAAACTGAACGCCCGCGCCTTCTCACACAGCCTCTCTGTCTATAAAATTGGTGGTTTCTATAGAAACAGAAGCACTGTAGTAAAGTGAAGGGAAAATCGTACATTCTGTCAGCGTACAGAGATCAATCCTGTTCTTATACGGGGCCAGGGCTCTTTCACGCTTTATTTTTGAGCATCTCAACTTTCATTTCCATTCCAGCCGTCTCATCTCATATTTATGAGGCTCTTGCACTGGTAATCTCATCCCTCCTCACCTAGCTGCCTTTGTTAACTATGACCACAGGCAGAAAAGTCTGTGAAAGCAGCAGAGAATCCTCGGGATCTCTTTGGGGGTACCAAGAGTACCAAACTCCAAGCTCAGAGGCAGAGCTGGGCTGCCTGGTGTGTGGGGTAGCAGCCGGGATGGCAGACAGAGACCCTTAGTGAGACTGTGCAGCCCCCTAACCGGACCTTATGAAAATCTGCTCTGAAGCAGGTTCTTGTTTTACATGCCTCCACCTTCGCTTAGACAGTCTCCAAGCTCTTAAATATTAATATGTCTGCAATCTCTGTTTTGCACCCCAAAGTGCAAGTAGCTTTCTAATAGGCAAGGGATTAGAATTTAGCTTGTATTTGAATTACTCATGCTGCCTCTGATCATCTATGAAGAAAATTAGAAAAAGCACAGGTTGTATTTTAATATTTTAGATGAAGGTCCAAATTTTCAGGCACATGTTAAACTCATGAAAAGTGCCTGCTTTTATCTTGATTCACTCTTAAAAAGAAATCATATGATGTTTTCTGCATCAAAGAGCCCTTTTATAATACCTATTTCAGTCTGACCTAATAGCACTAAATGTGTGTTGCCTTTTACTGCTCTGATAAAATTGATTAGATGAATAAAGAGATGGATGAATGAGGCTGATGAAGGATGGATGGATGGATGGGGAGGGGACAGGTGACAGAGAGAGAGATGGGGAATGGATGAATGGATGGATGAGAAAATCATATTAACCAGGAAAATTTTCCAAAATGCAAATCTAAGCATTCATTTATTCATTCACAACAGTTTTGAGCACCTACTATGTGCCAGGAATGATGTCAAGCACTGGGGATTCCGTGCTGGATATTTGAGATAAGGTCCCAATCCTTGATTTCAAAGTCTTTGGAGCAGGAAATGGGCTGAGAGGAAGCACTGGTGAGTGCAGAGGAGTCATGCACGGTCTATCAGTGGTCCAGGCAACAGATGATGGCAGCTTGGACCGAGATGACGGCAGTGGATACAGGGAGACAGAAGCAGATTCAAGAGTTATCAGCAGGACTTGATGACTGACTGAGTCACCCAGCTCTGAGTCTAAATCTCAGCTCACCCACTTATAAGGCTGTAGGAGCCTCAAGTTCCTCAGCCGCGGATTGCAGATAATCACACCCACCTCATTCAACAAACTGTGGAAAATTCTTTAAGAGATGGGAATACCAGACCACCTGACCTGCCTCCTGAGAAATCTGTATGCAGGTCAAGAAGCAACAGTTAAAACTGGACATGGAACAACAGACTGGTTCCAAATAGGAAAAGGAGTATGTCAAGGCTGTATATTGTTACCCTGCTTATTTAACTTATATGCAGAGTACATCATGAGAAATGCTGGGCTGAAGGAAACACAACCTGGAATCAAGATTGCCGGGAGAAGTATCAATAACCTCAGATATGCAGATGACACCACCCTTATGTCAGAAAGTGAAGAACTAAAGAGCCTCTTAATGAAAGTGAAAGAGAAGGGTGAAAAAGTTGGCATAAAACTCAACATTCAGAAAACTAAGATCATGGCATCCGGTCCCATCACTTCATAGCAAATGGATGGGGAAACAATGGAAACAGTGGCAGACTTTATTTTGGGGGCCTCCAAAATCACTGCAGATGGTGACTGCAGCCAAGAAGTTAAAAGATGTTTGCTCCTTGGAAGAAAAGTTATGATCAACCTAGACAGCATCTTAAAAAGCAGAGACATTACTTTGCCAACAAAGGTCTGTCTAGTCGAAGCTATGGTTTTTCCAATGGTCATGTATGGATGTGAGAGTTGGACTATAAAGAAAGCAGAACACCAAAGAATTGATGCTTTTGAACTGTGGTGTTGGAGAAGACTCTTGAGAGTCAATCAATCCTGAATATTCATTGGAAAGACTGATGCTGAAGCTCAGACTCCAATACTTTGGCCACCTGATGCGAAGAACTGACTCACTGGAAAAGACCCTGATGCTGGGAAAGATTGAAGGTGGGAGGAGAAGGGGACGACAGAGGATGAGATGGTTGGATGGCATCACCGACTCGATGGACATGAGTTTGAGCAAGCTCCAGGAGTTGGTGATAGACGAGGAGGCCTGGCGTGCTGCAGTCCATGGAGTCACAAATAGTTGGACATGTCTGAGTGACTCAACTGAACTGAACTGATACCCATCTCCTAGAGTTGCTATGAGAAATACATGAGATGAAGTATGTGAATGAGCCAGAAACAAGGATTGGGAAAGAAAACATTTTTTTAAGACCCCAAGCTTCCATTTTAGGGAAAAACATTCAGACCCCTGGTTCTATCCCCCAGACCATGAACCAAGAGGAACACTAGAAGCTGTCAGGATTAAAGAGTCAGCAGAAGGTTGAGAGAGAGGATGCAGAGCAGACCAGGCTCACTGACTAAAGGGGGGAGAGGGTTCTTTTAATTAAAAAATTACATTAAGTTTTTAAAAATCCTGAGCTGAATAAAATGTGTCTTAATAGACACTTTCATGCCCTTTCAGGTCATGGATGAAATGGGTCCCTTCTCCATCAGCTTTATTCTTTCTAACACCACTCCTTCCTCTGCAGAACCACAGACACAACTGGTCCAAGCCAATTGAGAGTACAGGGAGGAGAGAAAGAAAGAAAATCTGAACCAAAGGTCAGTTCCCTTATCTGGGGAGGCTACAGAAGGTTGGGGAAGGGTGGACAGAGGCTACACAAAGGTGGGGAAGGGTGGACCTCTCCACCAGTGCCAAGCTCTCCACCAATAAGCACAGGGCAAGGCAGACATGGCCACCTCCAGTGTGCAGATGAACTGAGGCTCAGAGACATTAAGAAACTTACTCAGAGTCACACAGCTCAATAAAAAGTGAAGCCAGGATTGGAAAACAGGTCTGAGTCCATGCTCTTGCCATGATACCCCTTGTCATTCTCCGGTTAAGTCATCGGTGAGCTAACAGTGAAACCTCAGTTTACTGCTTGTTTGAAGGAGAATTTGAGTGACCTCTACTTCCAGCGGGAAAGTCATCTCTCACCTCCACATACAATTAGCCCCTACCGAAGAGAGTCCACCAGACTCCTCAAAGAAGGCCTGGCCCCGAGATGCAGAGGCGTTATCCATCTGAGGCTTCTCAGCCCATGGAGAAGTTAAATCTTCTCGCTTCTGCAGAGACAGTGGAATTCTCCCTTGGTGACTTTTTAGTGTCCTTGCAAGGCAAACCCCAGGTGACTGAGCCTGTCCAGGCCAGGGTTTCTCAGTGCTGGCATTCCTGGCATTTTGAACTGGGTAAGTCTTTGTTGGGAAGACTTGTCCTGTGCTTCACAGGATGTTGAACAGCACACCTGTCCTGTACCCACTAGATGCTATGGGTGCCTCTCCCAGCTGTGACAACCAAAAATCTCTCCAGCCATTGCCGGACGTCCCCTAGAAGACAAAGTAGCGCCTAGTTGAGATCACAGCCCTGGATGGATGTATCACACCCTGAGGGATACTCAGAAGCCAGAGAGAGATCACAGAGGCCAAGGGGCGTCCAAGACCTCTCACACAGGAAAGGATGGCTGCCCCGTGGTTCAGTCACGCAGGCTGAGGTAGACCCTCAGCACTACAAACTCTGAACCCAAGCCTGTCAAAGTTGATTAAGTTAGTGGGACTAACTTAATGGATCCAACTCACAAGAGGCTGATGTGTAACCTAGATTCCAAAGTACGGCTGTCCCAGGAGAAATAGACCTTTCAAGTATACCAGATTTTCCTATTATTCGATCATCACATTTTTCCCTAAAGAGAACTCTGGGGAAATAGAACCATGATGAGGCCCGGTGAGCAGAACTTAAAGGAGGGATTGTTGGAAGACACAGGAGAGTCTTTCCAGGCATAAGTTCTCTCCCCTGGGGATGGGAGCAAGCATCCTGGCATACTGTATTCATTTCCGTATCTTATTATATTAAATATATTTATTATAATTAAGTTAATAAATATATTATAAATGTTACTGAGCTTTGAAATGTCCTCATACAGAAAGTACTAAGATTGCTGTACCCATTTACCAGATGGAGAGATGAAGGCTCACCAAGATTATCTGACCTGCTCAGCCAACAAGTGCACTGCCAGTCCAGCCAGGGACAAAGGCTGAAGCAACACACTCTCACTAACACCAGATGCAATGCCTGGGTAGCAAAAGTGAAAGAAAAGGAGAAGTGAAGCAGTGAAGGAGGAAATCCCCACACCTATTGGTACATCCTTAAGTGGGCCACAGCTTCGCAAGATAACACAGCCAGCAGCTTCGGTGCAGCTATATGGAGCCACTCTGCCCTGGATAGTTCCTTCCAGGAAAGGAAGGGAAAGGCATTTATCTGCTGCCTTACTTCCTGGCTCTCTCACTCAAGTTCAGCCTGCAAGAGTCCCGACTCCTGCCTGCACAGGTTGTGATACCCGATTCCCTCCAGGCAGCCCTGGGAAAAAGATCACACTTCATGCAACAGGATTCATCCAGGCTCTATCTGCTCAAGTTTGGACACCAAAGATGCTGCACTTTCCACCAAACTGGGTACAGTATGCTGAGCAGGAAGTCAAGGCCGAGGGACAGACAAGCCCAAGAGCATGTGGTGGGCACATACACTAAGCCCAGGACACACACTGCCTCAGCCCTTTGAGGCTGCCCTCACCACACTCCAGACTGGATGGCTTACAAACAACGGAAATCTATTTCTCCCAGTGTTGGAGGCTGGGAAGTCCAAGATCAAAGCACCGACAAATTCTGTGTCTACTGAGAACCCACTGCAACTTCACATGGCAGACGGGGGCATGGGATTTCTCTAGGGCCTCTTTTACCTAGCATGAGGGTGACCTAATCACCTGCAAACCCCCACCTCGAAACACCATCACATGGGACATGAGGATTCAGCACGTGTATTTTGAGGGGATACATTCAGTCCAGAGAACCCAAATCTTTGAATTAAAAGTAAACACTAGTTCATTCAGTGGCAAAAGCATTCGACTCAAAGATCGCGGTGCACCTGGCATCTGTATCTAAAGCACCACGTGAAAATGCAGATTCCCTAGCCACACCGCGAAACTAAAGGAGCAGCTTCAACCAGGGGATGGGACCACAGAGTCCATTCATTTTTAACAAGCTCCCCAAGTGACTTTTGTGCACACTAAATTCCAGAAGCAGCTAGAGCTGCATCATGAACTGTGCTGAGCATGCCTCAACTCCCTGACTCATTTCAAGGGAGAAAAATCGAAAACCCAGAAGTGATTAACTGCAGATCAATAGAACAGAGCAGTGAATCATGCTGAAGGTCAAGTCATGGTGCACAGAAGCACATGGGAGAGGAGAGTCCTCACGCAGGCCAACATCATTAGGGGCCCTTGCAAACGTCGCTAGCCCACAAACATCTGTAAAAGCAGGTCTCCTGGATATGAAGGGAAGTTAATTTTTCATATAGCTGAAGGAAGAGTAGATTTCTTTTTAATCTCATACTCTACACTGATCCGAGAGTCTATTTCTTTTTGAGCCACCAAAAGACCCCATCTTTGTTTACCTTCTTCTGTAGGAGTGATGCCTCATCAGAGGGAGGCCACAGTGAACTTTCTCTCCTTGAGAAAAAATGAAAAACTTCTGATTTTTCCATATTAAGACTCTCACAGCCCTAGCTGATGTCAGATGCTATTTTAAAAAATATATTTATTTGCTATTGATTTGGCTGCTGAGTCTTAGTTGTGGCACGTGGTATCTTCACTGTGTTGTGTGAATCTTTCACCGCAGCACACGGACTCTTTTTGTGGCACAAGGGCTCCAGGGAATCAGTAGTTGCAGCATGCAGCCTCAGCTGTCTCGCAGAATGTGAGACCTTAGGTCCCCTGACCAGGGACTGAACCCACGTCTCTTGCCCTGAGAGGCAGAGTCTTTACACCTGGGCCATCAGGGAAGTCTCCAGATGCTATTTAATGGAGACAAACGATGCAGGGTGAGTTTGTCACAAAACAGGACCTCCCATGTCAGTCCCACACGCAAGCCTTTGTCATCTGTGAAGATTTTCATCAATAAACTTTCCAGCAGTTACTGTTCCAGTGGAACATACCCACCTCTGAAAATTTTTTTTAACAAACTCACATTTAATTTCCTTTTTCATTAATTAATTTTTCTATTAATCTCATCCATTAGAGCCTAATACCTCCCAATTACACATTATGAGCTCAGAGGAAAGTTGGAAATTGAGACCGTCCCAGGGTTCCAGGAGCGCCCTGCTCAGAATGTCTGCTTTAATTAGGTTTTCATTAATTACTTTTTTATCAATTAATATTTCAGTCTTTCGGGCCCAGACTTGCAATCTCCACATCATCTGCTCTTAAATGACACATCATTTATTGTAATCAGTCAAGCAGGGGGTCCCAGAAAAGAGCTTGGCAGAAAGAGTTGGTCCTACAGACAGGCTCTGGGCTTCTTGTACAAATTACACCTCACCCTTTGGGCATGCTTCACCTCCAAAACATGAAAGCTTTAGGCGAGTATGGAATTAAGAAGAAAGAAGGTGATGGCTGGTCCAGCCACCTCACCTGCAGATATTGATCTGATGCCCATGGAGAAAAGAGACCTCACCTCTCAGAATGTCCATCTAGAACATTTTTCATCTGTTCCCTGCACTTCCCAACCTGATTACTAAGGTGAATATGTAACTAATCATATATACCAGGACAATTTAGAGAAAGAAAAGGACTGTTATTAATAATTATAGGACTTCCCTGGTGGTCCAGTGGTTAAGAATCTACCTGCCAATGCAAGGGACACTAGTCGGATTCCTGGTTTGGGAAGATTCCAGATGCTGGGGGTCAACTAAGCCCATGGGTCACAACTACTGATGCCCAGGTGCTCTAGAGCCTGTGCTCCCCAACAAGAGAAGCCAAGGCAAGGAGAAGCCCCAGCACTGCAGTGAGGAGGAACCCCTGCTTGCCGCAGCTAGAGAAAGCCCAGTCACAGCAACAAAGATCCAAGGCAGCCAGAAATTAATATTTAAAAAAAAAAAAAAACAATTATGCTGGTGAATGAAAGACATAAACCAGGACTGTCCTCAGCCCACCGGGACATATGTCACCCCACCCATCACCCCTACGCCAGCTCGCTCTGCTCTTGGATTAGTTTGCAAACCTCCTGAGAGAGAGGCACTTCAAGGTGGCAACTCTGCCTTTGATGCCTTAATTGAGCCCATATTTGCCTGAAAAACCAGTACTCATTGATTCATGATAATAACATAATGCAGTCTCTACCTTCTGATCTCCCTTACTCGTCCCACTTTCTATCATTTGCATTAATATCACCACATGAGAAACAAATGTACAACACAGGATCAGTAACCACAGGCACAGTGTCGCACAGCAGATCTCCAGACTTCATTCATCTTTTATACCTGAAACTTTGCATCTGCTGTACAGCAACCTCCCATAATCCCCTGCCCTAGCCCCTAGCAGCCATCATTCTAATCTCCATTTGTATGAGTCTAGCTGTCTTAGACACCTCATGTAAGTGGAATCATGCACAAATTGTTTTTCTGTGACTGGCTTATTTCACTTAGCGTAATGTCCTTTCCATACAATTATGTTATCACATACAGCAGTATTTCCTTCTTTTTTAAGGATGAAAAACATTCCATTGCATGTATATAGCACCTTTTTTTTTTAATCCATTCATCTGTCAATGGACCTGAGCGTTGTTTCCATATCTTAGTTTCTATGAATAATACCGCAATGAACGTGGAAATATACATACGTCTTCTCTAGAAGCTGATTTCAATTCTCTTAGATATATATTCAGAGGTGGGATTGCTGGATCAAACAGTACATCTACTTTTAATCTTTTGGGATGCAACCACACTGTTTTCCCTAATGGCTGGACCATTTTATGTTCCCAACAATGTACAAGAGTTCTCATTTTTCCATATCCCTGACAACTTGTTATCTTTGGGGTTTTTTATAATAGCCAACCTAAAGGGTGATGAGACAACTCAATGGGGAAAGGAAAATCTCTTCAACAAATGGAGTTGGGAAAACAGGATATGCAGATGCAAAAGAATGAAACTGAACTTTATCTTACATCATACACAAAAACCAATTCAAAATGGATTAGAGATTTAAAGACCTAGAATGTAAATCTCCTAGAAGAAAACATTAGGGGAAAGCTTCATGACATTGGACTTGGTGATGGTATCTCGGATATAACACCAAAACCCACAAGTAACAAAAGTAAAATTAGGTAAGTGGGACTACATCAAACTAACTAAAAATATTCTGCACAGCAAAGGAAACAATCAACAGTGAAAAGGCAACTTATAAAATGGGAGAAAATATTTGGAAACGTATCTGATAAGAGATTAAAATCCAAAACACATAAGCAATTCCTACCATGCAATAGCAAAAAACAAACAAAAAACCTTGATTTAAAAATTGGCAAAGGACTTAAACATTTCTCCAAAGACAGAGAAATAGCCAAAATATACATAAAAAGATGTTTAATTCACCAATCATCCAGGAAATACAAGACATTTCCACTTTCTTATACTTTCCACTTCATCAAGTATCTTTTTTCATCTTATATATTTCGCCATTTTCCAACTATTTTAAAATGTTACCAAATTGGACCAAATGTCCTATCCTAATGACTAACCTAATGGTTAAAAGTGAATTAAAAACACCTGGATTCAAACAAGGGAAGTATCTTTGAGCAGGTTTTCTTATGGTCTCTGTGCCACCATTTTCTCATCTGTAAAACAGCAATGATATAGTACCTATACCCACAAGGGTTCTCACAAAGATAAGACGAGTCAATACATGAAAAGTGCTTAAAACAATATACGGTTCATAGGAAGTGCAACATACATACTGGCTACATTTTTTAAAATCACAGAAAAGCTAAAGAAGCAGTGACGACCAAAAGAAATAATCTTAAACTGAATTCTAACCTAAACCAAGCAGAGTATCCCTTATTCAAGGAGAACAAAGGGAAGGAAAATCAAATTTGGTTAAGCACAGATTCCAGTGCCAAGGACAAGGGTAAGTAGTTTAAATGTATCGTCTCATTTAATTCACACCAAACCCCTGGAAGGTAGGAGTTATTATCCTCATTCAACCGATGAGGAAACAGGGACTCAGATACATGCAATGATTGCCCTCTACCATACCACAAAAGCAAAGTTCCCAAGGACTGCACCCAGAGGGGACAACTGTGGAAAGCAAAACAAGCGAACAAAAATGACCTCAGTGGCAGGCTGACTTCCACCTGCTTGCACTCTTCTTGTTTCCAGCATTCACTAACAGCTACACCCAGAGAACACTGCTTTCCCTTCAAAGCCATGACCCCTGACAAGCCCTTCTGGGGCTCTGTGAATAGCTGACACTCATAGAACTTCCATAAAGATGTTCTGAGCCCCAGGGGAGAATCACAGACGGGAGCAAGCACAGGAGTCAGAGAACTGCTATTGCTGATCCTTAACAGAGCTCAGTCCTCCACGGGGAACTCACTCCTGGACCACACCAGCCGACCCCAATGCTGGGATAGTGTGTCTCACCTCCAAGAGCTGGCCCACTTCCTGGTACCTGGTCCTTCCTCTCCATCAATAAAAGGCTCCAGCCCCCAGGTGAGTAAGAACACCTCTGAACCTTGATCACCCCCTTCACTTACTACCTACCTGGTCATTGACCAGGTCATGTATACATTTAAAATATATTCATGTATAGTTTGATAATGTTAGTAAAATACTGCTGCTGCTGCTAAGTCACTTCAGTCGTGTCCAACTCTGTGCGACCCCACAGACGGCAGCCCACCAGGCTCCCCCGTCCCTGGGATTCTCCAGGCAAGAACACTGGAGTTGGTTGCCATTTCCTTCTCCAATGCATGAAAGTGAAAAGTGAAAGGGAAGTCACTCAGTCGTGTCCGACTCTTAGTGACCCCATGGACTGCAGTCTACCAGGCTCCTCCATCCATGGGATTTTCCAGGCAAGAGTACTGGAGTGGGGGTGCCATTGCCTTCTCCGAGTAAAATACTGCATTTAGTCAAATCAATAAATATATCCCCTCTCTAGGTAGGTGCAATCATCAGACAACACCTGTCACCAACACCCCTCACCACACACTAATGTATATGCACCAGGAGCGAGCACACACACACACACACACACACACACACACACACACACACACACATCTCTTTAAACAAGTGGCTTGAGAAAGCATCCAGGAATACAGTGACTCAGCAGCTCTGTCTGCCAAGGGAGCAGAATGGTCTCGAGCAGCATCTGAAGTGATGCTTAGCATCCCTGACAACATCCCACACAATTCATTTCCCCATTTTCGGAGAACAGACCAGGATAGGTCGAACTGGCCCCATTTATAAATAACTACAAGAAAATATAACCAACAGGTGGCCTAGAAAGATATCTCGTAAATAAAACAAGAAAGAATAAAGTATGCAAGGAAAACAGAACTTTTCTAAATTATGTGTTGCATGAAATGCCATCAAATTTCAGGCTACCTGCTTTGTGTTCTCCACATATTTAAGAAAACGTAGTTTCTATTAAAAAAAAAAAATTTAACTGAGATTAACAGATAAATGGGATGTAGCTAAAAGGCTAAAAAATTAAATACAGGTAATTAAATATAAAGACTGTTTTGAAATGTAAGAGTTGATTAGAGAACTTTAATGTATTTGAAAGCTATAAGTGGCAGAACCAAGGCCATGGAATCCTGAAGCAGTGATATGTAAAATAAAACTTTCCAGAAATGAAGAGAAAAGAAGGTGATGAAGATCCTTATGGCGTTTCTAGTTCTCTAGGAACATAAAACCTTGTTTTAGCCCTCATTAAAAGCAAATCTCCATATATTATAATATCTTTTCTCAGGCATTTTAGTTATTTGATTCAATAAGGTGCTACTTGGAAGAGAAAAATAAATAAGAAGTTCCTAAGAAGAAAGGTTATATATGGTTACATTTGGCTGGAAGGAGTCTAACAGGTGTCCTGGGTAGAAGGGTTAGCAAGACAAGTATTCACACAGCAGACACTTGAGAGAAATCATAAAAGATGTGGTGGGGACAAGGGGAAGAAAACAGGCCAGTGCACCCTCCTCCAGGGGCGCATGGTGAAGGGGGAAGGGTGCTGTCGTCACACATACATCCTCCCTGGGTCAGGAAGATCCCCTGGAGGAGGGCATGGCAACCCCTCCAGTATTCTTGCCTGGAGAATCCTATGCACAGAGGAGCTTGGCGGGCTACAGTCCATAGGGTTGCAAAGAGTCGGACACGACTGAAGCACCTTAGCTGCACCGCGTGCCTCCAGGAAGTGTACTGTGTTGACTGAATAAAGTCCTCCTCCTCAAAAAAATAAAAAATAAAAATAAAACACCTCTGTATCTTAATGCCTAGAACATGTGAATATGTTACTTACATGGCAAAAGAGACGTTGTACCTATAGTTAAGTTAAGAATCCTGAGGTGGGGAGATTCTCCTGGATTATCTGATGGACCCCATGTAATCACGAGGGTCCTAAGTAGAAACAGGGGGAAGGAGGAAAGTCAGAAGAGATGTGCTGACAGAAGCCGTGGTCTGGATAAGGCAGACCGTGTGCCAAGGGATGCAGGTGGCCTCTAGAAGCCATCTTGCCTGAAAGGGCAAGGAAATAGGTCTCCCCCTAAGCCTCTAGCTCAGACAGTAAAGCATCTGCCGGCAATGCCGGAGATCCAGGTTTGATCCCTGGGATGGGAAGATCCCCTGAAGAAGGAAATGGGAACCCACTCCAGTATTCTTCCTGGAGAGTCCCATGGACAGAGGAGCCTGGCGGGCTATAGTCCATGGGGTTGCAAAGAGTTAGACACGACTGAGCGACTAACACACAGCACAACTAAACCTCTAGAAGGAACACAGCCCTGCTGACACCTTGATTTTAGGCTTCTGACCTCCAGAGCTGTAAGATAATAAATCTATGCTATTTGAAGTCATCAAGTTTGTGGCGATTTGTTACGGAAGCCATAGGAAGCTAATACAGGGGCTTTACTAAAAAGACAAATATTGAGATGCGGAATAAACCCCAGCCTCTGTACCTCATGCCTGACTTACAGGGTCAATGATTTCCTAGTACCAGTTAAAGTACTAACATGAACTGTGATAATAAAGGCAGAATTTCCAAAGAGCCTTTGGATTCTTGGATAAGCCTGTTACCACAGGTACCAGTGCAGACCAGTGCAGATGGAACGTTCCCTTGATAAAACTACAAGAAAGAAAATCAGGAATATGAAAGACAAGAGAGATATACAGATAATGAGCATTCCTAAAGCATAGATTTGTTGTTGCTGTTGTTGTTAATCGCTAAGTCATGTCTGACTCTTTAACAATTCTGTGGACTATAGCCCACCAGGCTTCTCTGTCCATAGCATCTCCCAAGCAAGAATACTGGAGTGGGTTTTCATTTCCTTCTCCAGGGGATCTTCCCGAACTATGGATCAAACCCACGTCTCCTGCACTACCAGGCAGATTCTTTACCACTGAGCTCTCAGGAAAGCCCAAAACATTATAGATCAGACTTTTTAAAAAGCTACACTGAAAGTCCTAACACACTAAAAAGTAGTTTTTCAAGCAACAAACAAGAAAAAATAAGATATTTCTATGGGTAAACATTTACATAATTAAAGGATACTTTCAGACTTCTCTACAATACTAGAGTATAAATGCTAATGATTAATTATTCACAAGGTTTCAAAGCACTTTTGTTCATATATATGGAAGAATCAAAGAGATATTTCCAAATGTAAAAGGATGCAGAAAGCACCTACAGAAGCACCACCACCACCATCCACTCATTTCCTCTGCCAATTAACCCTCCTCAAGAAACTCTTAAAGTGAATACCCTAACCAAACAGGGATTCCCTTTTTTAAAGGAAGAATGGGTAGTTATATTTTAAAGGCCAGGTGGTGAGCATCACTCACTTTTTCAGCTTGAACAAGCTAAAAAAAAAAAAAAAGAGTTTTCTTTAACAATTATCTAAATCCAGTTATAAACAATATAAATGCTATTAGTAGTTCTTTTAAAAAGACATAGAGGCATGTAATTTAAAATAATAATGATTAAATTAGAAACATAGATAAAAATCTTATTTGGCATCCCATATCCTAAACAACTGAGAAATAAGTTAGGAAGTTAAATTTAAGTATGTTTCTAACACAGCTAAATGTATGCAATAGTGAAACTAAAAGCACGATGCAACAGGAATACAGAATTAATAAACTAGGAACCAGCAATCTCTTTCTACAGAAAAAGGCCAGCTGGTAAATATCTCAGGCTTCTGAGACACACATAGTTATTGTCTGTATATTCTTTATTTTGTTTTGCAACAATTTAAAAATGAAAAAGCCATTCATGGGCTGTGTGCTGTACAAAAATAGGCTGTAGGTTGGCAAGCCCTGCACTAGAGTTAAAAAGGAAGGGAGATGGGAAGAGAGAAAACTCTAAAAACAAGCAGAAGAAATAGAAAGCATCACACAGAGATGATGAAAGTCAGCAAAATAGAGCAGTTGTGACACTGAGTATAAATGGTCTCCATTTCCCTAAAGACACTGAGTCCAAAACTGAGTACAATGAATTATTTTCCATGAGACACAGTCTTAAGCAATGAGATTCAAAAGGTTAAATGTGAAAGAACGGGCAGGTTTAATAGGCAACTATTAGTAAAAATGCAGGTGTACCAATATCCATATCAACGTAGAATTCAAAGACAAGGCATTAAATAATATAAAGGACCATAAAGAAGGTTAAACCCTGAAGAACTGGCGCTTTCAAACTATGGTGCTGGAGAAGACTCTTGAGAGTCCCTGCAACAGCAAGGAGATTAAACCAGTCAATCCTAAAGGAAATCAACCCTAAATCTTCATTGGAAGACTGATAGTGAAGCTGAATTCCAATACTTTGGCCACCTGATGCAAAGAGCTGACTCACTGGAAAAGACCCTGATGCTGGGAAAGATTGAGGGCAGAAGGAGACGGGGATGACTGACGATGAGATGGTTGGATGGCATCACCGACTCGATGGACGTTGAGTTTGAGCAAGCTCCGAGAAATAGTGAAGGACAAGGAAGCCTGGCATGTTGCAGTTCACGGAGTCGCAAAGTCAAACAACTTAGCAACTGAACAACAAACACAAAGGAAGTAGTCATTTTATATCGATAAAAGATGTAATATACAAAGAAATCCTGACTATCAGGACAGTTTCTGCAACAAGTTAACACTGCGCTGAAATATCATAAAGCAAACTGTTAGAAATCAAGAAATCAACAGAAACATAAGAGTAAGGTAATTTATCGTACCTCGCTGAGTGCCCAATCTAAAAGGCAAAATTAAAATAAGGATCGGAAAACACTAGTATAATTATTAACGCTGATATAAAAAGATAAAGTTTTTTTTTCTTAGAAAGAGCTCTTTTACTGTGCTTTGAGTATTTTTAAATGGTTTTAAAATAATGATAATCATGCCCCAAAAGAACCTCAGCAGATAATTTTTAAGTGCTTTATAAGCTGTATTATCTGATCACAAAACCAAAGGTTAAATAACATTTAACCACTGATAAATTTTAAAAGAGCAGAGAAAAAGATGGAACACACCACTATTCATTTCACAATGAATTTCTATAAAATTTCTATAATAATCATGACACCAAAATGTGACCAAAATTGCAAAAATTATAAAACTATAAGCCAATATCAAGTGCCTAAATCTTTTAAAAAGAATTAAGAAACCAAGTCCTATTATGTATGAAAACAATAATGCAATACAACTAAGTAAATTTCATTCCAGAAATACAAGGATATTGCAGCATTAATAAATCAATTGATATTTAATCCAAAGTGAAATAAATTTTAAATTAAAAATCACACAAGTAAATCAATAGATGCCAAAAGATACTTGATTAGAATAAATATCTATTCTTGATTTAAATTCTTAGTCAAAGAGTTGAGTTGTTATTATTTGAAAGTGATTATCTACCTGGGAAAGCCAAGGTAATCAACAGAAAAGCATTATAACTTAACATACAAATTCAACAAGATATTCAGCTTAGAAGTAAGTAAATAAACTCATAGCTTCATCATATAACATGATCAGCCAATAACAAAATATAAAGCTGGGGACGAAAATATCCCATTTGCCATGGATATCCTATAAATGTACATGTGAATGGGTACAGTCAAATACACATACGCACACCATAATACACAAAGTGTGTTTGTAAATGTTTAACTACTGGCTCTCCTGCAAAAAGAAATCCTGGTTTCTAGCATTCACTGTAGATTTCTGTGGTTTAAAGATTCACACAATGATGAATTAAAAATGACCAACATGCTACTGTTGAACATAGAACTTGAAAGAGATGTATCATGGAATACCATTATACAGTAATTCTACCTTATAGATATACAATAAGCATAAATAACTCTAAGAACATAGATAATGATAATGTATAATAAGTCATGAGTTCTGAATATTAATATAATTATATAATTAATATAATTTATATCATTGTAATTTTATACTATTTAAATTTTAAGAATGACTGTGTTCAGTTAAGTACCATCTTATCAAAGTACTGAAATCTTAATATTCAGCTCTTGCAAGCAGATATAGACTGGCTTCAGCACATCATTGTTTAAAAAAAAAGAAAAATTCTCAACCAGAAAGATTCAGCACTTACAAAAATATCACTAAATTTCACTGAGAGCCATAAGATAAAACTTCACCAAACATATCATGCTTATAGATGGAAAGACTTAATATGCTGAAGATATTGATTCTCTTTAGATTCATCTATACATTTAAGAAATCACAAACAATACCCCAGTTTAATTTTCTTTAGGGCAACGGTGGGGGGGTGCGGGGTGGAGCTGACAAAGCTATTTTAAATTTGCTCTGCAAAAATCAGCATACAGGGGGAAAAAAATCATGTATGATGGTGTCTAGAAAAATGGTAACCTATTTGACCTAAGCTAAAATGAGGAACCTATTTGCAGAGAGACGCAGACAGAGAGCAGACTTGTAGACACAGCAGCGGAAGGAGAGGGTGGGGCGAGTGGAGCAAGCAGCGCTGCCATATACACACCATGTGTAAAAGAGACAGCTGGTGGGGGCTGCCGCCCAGCACAGGGCGCCCAGCTCAGCGCTCTGTGACCACCTAGGGGGCGGGGCCGGGGGGAGGGGAGGCTCGAGAGGGAGAGGGTATACGTATGATGGTATGGCAGAAACCGATACAACCCTGTAAAGCAATTTTCCTACAATTAAGAAAAATTAAACAAAGAAACATGCAAGAATACCTAGGAAAATTCTGCAAAGACAACACTCAGGGAGGCACTCGATGGTAAACCTATTACTAGGCTAGAAGGGGCTTCCCTCGTGGCCCTGCTGGTAAAGAATCTGCCTACAATGCAGGAGACCCGGTTCAATTCCTGGGTCAGGAAGATCTATCGCAGAAGGGAAAGGCCACCCACTCCAGTATTCTGGCCTAGAGAATGCTATGGACTGTATAGTCCATGGGATCGCAGGGAGTCAGACACAACTGAGCAAATTTCACAGGCTAGAATGTTCAGAAAAATATGGTACCAGGATCTGGTCCCATCACTTCATGGCAAATAGATGGGGAAAAAGTGGAAACAGTGACAGATTTTATTTTCTTGGGCTCCAAAATCACTGCAGCCATGAAATTAAAAGACACTTATTTCTTGGAAGAAAAGCTATGACAAACCTAGACAGTGAATTAGAAATCAGAGACATCACTTTACCAACAAAGGTCCATGTAGTCAAAGCTATGGTTTTTCCAGTAATCATGTATGGATGTGAAAGTTGGACCATAAAGAAGACTGAGTGCCAAACAATTGATGTTTTCAAATTGAGATGCTGGAGAAGACTCTTGGGAGTCCCTTGGACTGCAAGGAGATGAAACCAGTCAATCCTAAAGAATGTCAGCCCTGAATATTCACTGGAAGGACTGGTGCTGAAGCTAATGCTCCAGTACTCTGGTCACATGATACGAAGAGCTGACTCATTGGGAAAGAACTCGATGCTGGGAAAGACTGAGGGCAAGAGGAGAAGGGGAGACAGAGGATAAGCCAGTTGGATGGCATCACTGGTTCAATGGACGTGAGTTTGAGCAAACTCAGGGAGATAGTGAAGGACAGGGAAGCCTGGTGTGCTACAGTTCATAGGGTCACAGAGTCCGACATGACTTGGCAATTGAACAGCAACTAGTACTGAAGAAACAGGAGCACTGATTTCAGTCCACTGGGATGGAAGATACCCAAACAAGTAATTCCTATCCCATGTGGCAAGTGCCAAGATGGTAGCCAAGAGGACCTTGGGGCACTGAAGAGCCTGCAAAAGACACAGAAAGGAAGTGACATCTCAATAGATTTGCTTTTTCACGTCCTTTGAATCTTTCATCAAACTGCTTTCCAAAAAGCCTGTACCCATTTGAGTATGTAAGACTATTTTCTAACATGAATGCCAATGCTGAGCATTATGTCATTTTTATTATATCTTGCCTAGTTTGACAGGTGGAAATGGTACTTTATCTTAATCAGTATGCTTGATGGCTAATAAGGCTGGTAATATTTCATACACTCACTGGGTGTTTCCAGTTCTACTTTTGTGGAAATCCATCTCTCCTCCAAGCTTGCTCGGACCCCCATGCCATCTTATTACTCTCAGTACATGGTGCCGAGGCCATGTGTATGTTGAAGACTGCAAATCAAGAGTAGGGCTGGGTCTATTTTATCCCTGTGTGTGCAGCAGAAAGCACTGCCCAGCTTATAGGAGATGCTCTGACAACATGTGCCAAATGAACAATACAGCAGGCTCTTGAGCCCTTGGTTCTTCTCCAGTGGGGTGTCAGCAGCAGCCATATCTGAAACACAAAAAAATGGTGCTGCTTTCCCAAAAACACTCCTGCCAACATTATTAACAGCAACTGGGCACAAACAAGGAGAAAAACAGAAATAGAGCAAGGCTGTAGTTCACCCCATTGTACGTGATCATCCGGCAGGGGAACGTTTGTAAAATTCAAGGAGAATTGTCTTCAGAAAATACATTTTGCTTAAGAGATTATTCCAGGGTACCTGTGAAACTGTCAGAGGAAATTAGATTCTCTACAAATAGCAGTCACTTGAATTTCTACTTTATTTCTAGAGCTCCCCTCTTTAACTCCTATTTGTTGTGTCTTTACAGCACCTCCTTTCAGAAAGGCAGTTACGACTCATCAGACCGTGGGAAGGCACCATACAGAGATGATAGAGCACTTCAGCAGATGAGGAGTTTATACAAGCTTGCTGCGGCATCTGTGCAAGAGCCCAGCCCTTCCTGCCCAGCTATTTAAGGGGACCCCAAGAACAGGAGCTGCTTAATGCACTCGGTATCTGTAGTGGGGAAAGCAGTTTCCCTCCACCAAAATATATGTGTACAGCCTAGTCCCTTAAAAGTGTACATGTGACCTTATTTGGAAAGTAGGTCTTTACTGATGTTAATTTAAGGATCTTGAGATGATATTGTCCTGAATGACCCAGGGCAGGGAGGGCTAACTCCAAGGACAAGTATCTTTATAAGAAAGAGAAGAGGGAGAACACAGACACATGGAAGAGAAGGCCACGTGAAGACGGAGGCAGAGACTGGAGTGATGCAGCCACCAAGGATGCCAAGAGCTACCCACAGCACCAGACAAGGAATAGATGGTCCTCTAAAGCCTTCAGGGGAAGTGGAGCCCCAGTGACATCTCGATTTCAGACTCTGGTCTTCAGAACTGTGTGAGAATAAATTTTCATGGGTCTGAGTGCCCAAGTTCATGGTCATTTGTTACAGTGGCCCTGGGAATCTATATAGGAGCCAGTCTTGCTCGCTGGTGCCTGAACACTTCTGCAGCATCTGTATTCCCCAACCCCACCTGCTGCTTCTTTCCCCCTAGACTATCTCCAGCAGCCTCCTCCTGGACTCCTTGCCTTCAGCCTTGTCCCCTCCAAGTCAAGACCACTACCTCTGCAAGATGTCAGGAAGAGGACTTCCCTGGCAGTCCAGTAGCTGAGAATCTGGATGCCTGCCAAGGCAGGAGACACAGGTTCAATCCCTGGTCCAGGAAGATTCCATATGCCATGGGGCCACTCAGCTGGTGTGTCCCAACTGCGGAGCCCGTGCTCTCGAGCCCACGAGCCCCAACTACTGCGCCTGCATGCTACAACTACTGCGCCTGCGTGCTACAACTGCTGAGCCCGCAAGCCCCAACTGCTGAGCCTGCGAGTCCCAACTGCTGACGCTCAAGCACCTAGAGCCTGTGCTCTGCAACAGGAGAAGCCACTGCAGTGAGAAGCCCGCTCACCACAATGAAGAGCAGCCCAACTCACCACAACTAGAGAAAGCCCACACAGAGCAGCAAAGACCCAGTGCAGCCAAAATAAATTGATTTTTAAAAAGATGTCAGGAAGAGTTTCCATAATTTCTAACTGAAGACTGATACTCTCCTTCAGTCAATGGATGGAAACCCAATTATGGATACTGGGATAACCCAAAGTTCTCAGTCTGATGTCTGAGGCTTCCCAGTACTTGGCCTCAGCGTGCCTCTTGCACCTTATATCTGCCAAGACCAACTCCCTGAACACTCTCTGCTCCAGCCAGGACTATCTTCTCCCTTGTCTGTCAGATAAATACCTTTCAAGACTCTGCTCAAGTGTCATTTTGATTTTCAAGAACTTCATCTAGTCCTTCCTTCTACCTCTACTGCCAACCCAACAGAACTTCCAGACCTCATGGAAGCTTCCTCACCTCACGTCCCCATTGTCTGCAGCCCACACCTGAGATACAGCATCAGCTGCACCTAACTTACATCCATGTGTGTGTGGACTCATCCACTTCCCGGTTAGCCTATGAGCTCCTTCAGGCCTGGGTCCATCCTTATCTGACTCATCTTTGGAGCCTAGCACCTGCACACACAGGGACCCAACAGAGAAATGGGCAGGCAGGGGGAGACATGGCTATGGGGATGAGTGCACCAACTAGCAAAGCACCAAGTGAACCAACAGATGGATACCTTGTCAAAAGAGGAGTTAAATGCAAAAGGGGCCAGGACTCAAGAGGAATAGCTGGGCGTTACACAAATGAATTCTAGGTGGCGTATCAAAAGTTGACTGAAGATAAATACTTCATAACAAGACTGGCATTTCCTGGAGCATTCCAGTTTATAATCCCTTTCGTATTCTTCAAGTCAGTTACTCCTCTCAGTGACCTGGTGAGGTGAGGAATTACTATTATTATCTATATTCACAAGGAAGGAAGCCAGAGTCCAGACAGCTTGTGGACACCAACCAAGGTCTCCTAGTCAGTGAGGGATGAGTGAGGATCCCGGGACCTAGGTCTGTACAGCTCTTTAGGCTATGTTCTTTCTGTGTGGGATCTACCTGGCCTCTGCTTTAAGTCTCAGGTTGTCCATCAAGCACTTGCAAAAAGTGAGCAGAAGTGTGAACATTTGACTGTGTCCATGTGGAACCCAGAGACACAGTTTGCCTGAAGACGACTGACAGGATGGAAACTGACAAGTCATCATCCGCTCCTGGTGCTGCTGATGACTGGTTAGCGTGAATATTGTGTTGATTCCCGCTAGATGTCACTTATCGTTAATGGGTGTCACACGTGTGCTTGCCTAAAGCAAAATGCTCTTTTGGCTGTTGTTGTTGTGCTCAATTTTCCCCTCATTTTACTGCCACAGAAAAAGAGAAGATTCAGCAGAAAGGATGACTCCACCTACGGGAGGGGTGGAAAGGTATCCTTCTGATTTCTTTCCTTCTTTCTTGACCGGAACAACCAAAAGCCAGTCAAAATGCCAGTGGAAGTCAGAGGATGGGCCTGAGTTCTGAGAGCAGTCAGGCACTCTGGGCTCCAGACCAGAGCTTCCAAATCCAACAGCCACCGCTAGAAGGTGTTCAGAGTCCAACCAGGACCGCCAGGTTCTCGGCCGAGTGACACTCATCTCTGCTCAACGAAAGATGCTTGAGAATACAAACAACAGATAACGCTGTTGAGCACTTCACTCTGGACGATGGAACATGCTGAGTAAACACTTTACCTTCCTGTAAGCCAGGCAACCACCCTGTGAGGCAGGGACGGATCCACCGTCACAATTTGAGAATTCTGAATTCTCCAAAACTTTGAAAGCCAAAAGATCTTTCCCTAAGTTTGGTGCAAGCCTATTTGGTGCTAAGACTTAGGTCAAACTGTTCTGAGCTTGTTTACAGTTTATCTCTCTCCTTCTAGGAGTGTTATTTGACTATATATTTGTTCTATATTTGACTTTATATGACTGTGTATGCACACTCAGTCATATCTGAATCTTGCAGCTCCATGGACTGTAGCCCAACAAGCTCCTCCATCCATGGAATCTTCCAGGGAAGAATATTAGAGTGGGTTGCCATTTCCTACTCAAGAGGATCTTCCCAACCCGGGGATTGAACCCACATCTCCTGCATCTCCTGCACTGGCAAGCAGGTTCTTTACCATTAGTGCCCCTGGGAAGCCAATGCCTTCCTAAAAGGTAAATCTAACTTCAGAAACACATTTGGCCCCAAGGCTACAGATAAGTGGTTGAAAATTTGTTCAACCCACTTTATATATAAGGAAACAGGTTCAAAGACGTTAAAGAACTTGCATGAGGTTACACAGCTCAAAAACAGTAGATGTAGGTCTGGAACCAACAGTCTTTCCCCAGGGCTGGTGTGGTTGACCACTGGGCTCTCCAGCCTCTGATAGATGCCTTTCCCACCATCTCTGTCCAGCAGCTCAGCCTCTGCTTTCTCCTGGGCAGGAAGGCAGGATTTGCCATCTCAGCTGAGCTGCAAGATAATTCCCAAAAGCAACAGGATGGTCTTTAAAATGCTTTATCAAAGCAAACTCTAGGATAAAGACATGTGTTTGAAATCTTGAGCCAAATGCAATGACACCATCAGTCATAATTAGGTAACTACCCTTCAAAGATCATGATCTCCACTTGAGTGAGAAGCAAAGACAGACATCTATCATTTTGCTCATGGCCACCCCACACCAAATTATCACATGACCTCCATACTACAGAGGTCCAATCAGTCCCTGGAGCCAGACAGTTGTTCAATTCAATCGCTCAGTCATGTCTGACTCTTTGCAATCCCAGGGACTGCAGCACGCCAGGTTTCCATGTCCATCACCAACTCCTGGAGCTTACTCAAACTCATGTCCATCAAGTCCCTGATGCCATCCAACCATCTTATCCTCTGTTGTCCCCTTCTCCTCCCACCTTGAATCTTTGCCAGCATCAGGGTCTTTTCCAATGAGTCAGCTCTTTACATCAAGTGGCCAAAGTATTGGAGCTTCAGCTATAGCATCAGTCCTTCCAATGAATATTCAGGGCTGATCTCCTTTAGGGTGGACTGGTTGGATCTCCTCGCAGTCCAAGGGACTCTCAAGAGTCTTCTCCAACACCACAGTTCAAAAGCATCAATTCTTTGGAGCTCAGCTTTCTTTACGGTCCAACTAATCCTGGCTTAGCCACACAGTGGCTGTGAGACCGTGACCAAGTTACTCAACCTCTCGGTGCAAGTTTCTTCAACTAGAACATGGAGTAAAAATTATACCTACATCTCAAGAGTTGCCATGAGGATTAAATGAGCCTGCATTTAAAGCACTCAGTGTATAGCAAGTCCTCTAATAGCCTTTGATTCCTAAAAGATAATGACAGAGAGAAAGCCACTTTGCTTCACACTTTAACTTCTCTGAAATGGGAGTCCTTCTTGCCATTGATATGTAATTTCAGTACAATATTTATGTTGTTGTCCCCAGAAAGCTGCAATTTAACCAATGGGGCCTCTTTTCTCTTTCCCACATCCTAGAATTGAGAGAATATGATAAATAATACTATTGGGAAAACTGGATGCATTTTTCCTTTGTTCTCAAGAGAAAGACTTGAGACAAGAGCAGGATATAGACTCAAGCTGTGCTCGCTGCCTCTCTGCAGCGAGGTCACACTTTTCCCTTCACAGGCAGATGACTTCTAAAACCAAACACCAGGCTGAACAAGTCTCCCTTCCAGAGAAAGAGCTGAGCAAATTTTTATTTGCATTTCAAAACTCTTAACAAATGGCTGCAATCAACTACTCAGGAATTTTCCTAATTAGTTTTACTCTGTGCCTCTGTCACCTTTTGGAGGAAGCCAAAGATTTAACCTTCAAATTTACCAGCAGTACATGCCAGAAAGCATTTAAAAGAAGAGTCAGCGTGTGTCTGGAACCTAACTGCAGCACCTAAAAGCATTGGAGGATTTTTTCAGTCTTCGAAAAGCGTGTCCCCAGCCCGTGCGAAAACTAGTCTCAAAACTCAAAGTTTCTCCAAACCGTGTATCTGAGAAAAACATTAAAACATATTTATCCATAGAGGCAAAGAAATAAAATCGTAAGAATAAATAAATTGTAAATTTGATGCCTCTCCCCTGCTTAAAAATCCTCCAATGACTTCCTACTGTACTTGGAATAAAATGAAATTTCCTTACCGCAGCTTTCTGGGCCCCAGATGACCTGTCCCCTACCCAATTTCTCAATATTTCTCAATATTTTTCATTCTACTCTTCCCCTTACAGACTGTATTTGAAACATATGTCTTTTTTTTCCTTTCTTTTCCTCAAACACATCAAGCACAGACCTGCCTCAGCTTCTCTGCATTTGCTACTCTGGGAAGATGACCCCCTCCCCAGCTAGCAGGCATGCAGGGTATTCACTATACAAGGTCAACCACGGCAAAAAAAAGGTGCCTTTTTCTAATGCATACAAAAGAGCCACATGAGCTGCCAACCATCCTGCCTCCCTGTGATGACTCATTCATTCCTGAATCAAGTGTTAGCTGAGCACCTACTACAAGTCAGGCCCTGTCCTAGGCGCTGGCATTTTCTAGCCTTGAAACAGATAGACAAGCTTTCTGCCATTCGAAAGCCCATATACTCGTGGGCTGATACACACAATTCAGCAAAAATGAATAGGCAAAACATCCAATAGTTACCAGAGTGTGAAGACAATTTTACTTGGTTCTACTATAGTGACTGGATGGCTACTTTAGATTGGGTAGTCAAAGAAGGCTTCTGGAGGTGGTGATATTTATCAGTATTTTGAGATCTAAATGGCAACAAGGAGCCATCAACACAACAAATTTGAATTAGAGGGGGAAGACAGGCCATTCCATGCCAAGCGAATCCAAGGTGTGAACTCTTGTATAAGACCTCAAGGAGTGACAAGCTCTGGGTTCTAGAAATAGAAGTCAGGGTATGGCTAAAGAGCAGTAATCAGTGAAGATTGATGAGGTGAGGTTGGACAGATGGGACCCGGTCACGTGGGACCTGGTACAGAGTCAGAATAGAGAGTTAGGATTTTATTCCCAGTGAGGAATGAAACCATCCAAGGTTTCAAGCAGGGAGTGTTGTGATCTGGTGTATACTGTAGAAAGACCATTCTCTAACTCAGAGCTCTCCAAAAGATCTTCCTGCCATAATGGACAGATCCTATATCTATACTGTCAAACGCAAGAGCTCCTGGCTACATGAGGCTCCTGAACATTTGAAAGGCAGACAATGTAATTGAGAAACTAAATTTTTTTATTTTATTCTATTCTAATATCAATAACCTCAGATATGCAGATGACACCACCCTCATGGCAGAAAGTGAAGAGGAACTAAAAAGCCTCTTGATAAAAGTCAAAGAGGAGAGTGAAAAAGTTGGCTTAAAGCTCAACATTCAGAAAACAAAGTTCATGGCATCTGGTCCCATCACTTCATGGGAAATAGATGGGGAAACAGTGGAAACAGTGTCAGACTTTTTTTGGGGCTCCAAAATCACTGCAGATGGTGACTGCAGCCATGAAATTAAAAGACGCTTACTCCTTGGAAGAAAAGTTATGACCAACCTAGATAGTATATTCAAAAGCAGAGATATTACTTTGCTGACTAAGGTCCATCTAGTCAAAGCTATGGTTTTTCCAGTGGTCATGTATGGATGTGAGAGTTGGACTGTGAAGAAGGCTGAGCACCAAAGAATTGATGCTTTTGAACTGTGGTGTTGGAGAAGACTCTTGAGAGTCCCTTGAACTGCAAGGAGATCCAACCAGTCCATTCTAAAGGAGATCAGCCCTGGGTTCTTTATAAGGAATGATGCTAAAGCTGAAACTCCAGTACTTTGGCCACCTCATGTGAAGAGTTGACTCACTGGAAAAGACTATGATGCTGGGAGAGACTGGGGGCAGGAGGAGAAGGGGACGACAGAGGATGAGATGGCTGGATGGCATCACTGACTCGATGGACGTGAGTCTGAGTGAACTCCAGGAGTTGGTGATGGACAGGGAGGCCTGGCATGCTGTGGTTCATGGGGTCACAAAGAGTCGGACACGACTGAGCGACTGAACTGAACTGAGTGAATGTAAATGTATATGCCAACACAGAGTTGGTAGCTACTGCATTGGTCTACCTACCTTAACTGCTAGGTGGAGGATACAAACAATACAGGGTTAGGGATTAGGGATCCTACAACACTCTGTGACATGTGTGAAAGTCGCTTGGTTGTGTCTGACTCTTTGCAACCCTATGGACTGTATGGTCCATGGGGTTCTCTAGGCCAGAATACTGCAGTGGGTAGCCTTTCCCCTTCTCCAGGGGATCTTCCCAACCCAGGGATCGAACCCAGGTCTCCACATTGCAGGCAGATTCTTTACCAGCTGAGCCACCAGGGAAGCCCTCTGCAGGGTTGTAAATCTGTGTGTAACCTATAGCTGGCTCTCTGTATCCAAGGTTCCTCCATGTTCACAATTCTGCATCAACGGATCCAACCATGACCCAGATTCAACCATGACCAAGAAGTACTATTCATGTATTCACTATTAGAAAAAAAAAAAAAATCTGCATATAAGCGGACTCTTGCATTCAACCCCATGTTGCTCAAGGGTCAAATGTAATTATAAGAGGACAGGAGGGGAAGCAGGAAGATTTATCAGCAAGCTCTACAGTGGTCCAGAGGGGAGGTGATGATTGACAGGGGGAGGCAGAGATGGAAGGAGGTGGCAAGCTGGGAATATCTTTCAGGGGTGGAGCCAGGAGGGTGAGAGGGAGAAAGGCAAAGTGAGGGACCGAGATACTCCTAGATTTTTGGTTTAAGCAACTGAGTGGATGGTGGCATTGTTTGGATATGGGCAAAGCTGAGAGAGCAGCACCTTTAAGGGAGGAAACTAAAACTTCACAAGAGCGAAAATCTTGATTCCTCTCCCCCAACTCTTCATGACAGTTGGGCCTCAAATGTCAGCTCCGGGGCCACTTCCTCAGAGGCTGCACACAGCACCGCCCCTTCGTCACTCTCTCCCTTGGGGTCCTGATATTTTCTTTGCTGCACTTACTATTTGCAATGATTTGATCACTTGACTAAAGCACTGGCTCCCTGGTCTCTGAACTGTAACTCTTCACACAGGACCTCACCATCCCCCCTCTTGCCTGGAATGATATGTGGCAAAGAGCAGGTACTTCAATATGTGTGGAATTCACTCAAGACACAGGCACAAATATCTTTATTTCGCACATACACACAAAAAACCAGGGCTGAAGCCACAAAAGGTACATTTTCAGTGTGAATTTTTACAACATAAAATAGTAGAAAACGTGTAATCACATACCTGCCCCAGGTATAAATGGATAAATGCTGTTTGGGGTTATTTGCCAGTATTCCTTTCAAACAGAAAACTGAGAGTAATCTCCAGGTAACAATCCACCTCCTCTGACAGGTACAAAAGTGAGAAGCTTATCAGGTAGAACATAATTCCCAGTTCTTTGCTCTTGTTTCTCTTCAACAGTTATTGAGGAGAGGGCAGAGAGTGTGCAAAATGAAAACAGGTAAATCCAGGGCTGCCATTTTTAGAGGACAGAACATCTTTGAGTGTTACCAGCCCTGAGGAGCAGGATCCATCACCATCGCTCACCTACGTGCCCTCAACCGGCAGCAGACTGTATCCTGGCTGAACAGGTGTTACCTGGCAGGGTGCAGTGATGGGAGCCGGGGTGTGGGAAAGCATTGCAATTAAGCAGACAGTGATTTGAACTGAGCTGTGCAATCCTGACAAAGTCAAGTAGCCTCTCTGGTCTTTACTCCCCAACCCCCTGCCCTGTGTATACATCAGGACATCTTACGCTTGCTGTCAATCAAGATTTTTAGATATATTGGGGATCTGCCTGGCGGTCCAGTGGTTAAAAATCCACCTTTCAATGCAAAGGGTGCAGGTTTGATCCCTAGTTGGGAAGCTAAAATCCTGCATGCCTCATGCCAAAAAAAAAAAAAGACCATAAAACAGAAGCAATATTGCAAGAGATTCAATAAACCCTTTTTTTTCCCAAAAAAAAAATTGTTTTTAAGGTATTTTCTCAGTAACTTCAGGTAAGCCACATCACCCAAAACCTTTGAGCCCCAGAGCAGATCTTGATCTTCTGCCACTGTAGCAGGCCGGCAGGACTGCACAGGACTTTGTCATTATCGCTCACCTTCTCCTTTCCGCACAGACTTCATTCTCTCTGTAAATGCACTGCACCTTGACACACACACTCACACACAATTTCACATCTGCAGACACATGCAGCGCTCTCGGCAGCTTCTTTCATTCTACACTGACTCACAGTCACGAGAACACATTTCCTTTTCCTCTTCACAGGCTCCCGAAATGAGATCGTTTCTGCTAAAAGCAATCCTAAGCGCTGGGTGAACAACTCCAGAAAATTAGTACAAGTCCCACTAAGGCTGGAGACAGAGAGGAGAAAAATCTGTTCAATTACGACTGGATTCACATTACCCAGAAAATGGAACACGTCGCTCATTTTTCTCATTAATTCCAATTCTTAACAAAAATGAAAACAAATGCTATTCCCAGCAGCACTCAAAATGGTCACTTTCTATTTGCCATCAGCAATCACTCCAACTCAAGAATGCACCATTTTCTTCACTTTCTGAAGCATGATTCCTCCTCAGAGCTGCTCCAACACCTCAATTTCCAATGGAAATTATAGACAACATTAAAGAAACAACTAGAATGTATTAAAGATTTAACCATGAGTCATTACAAACATTGAAAGAAGGTGTAACTCTGCCAGCCTTGAGTCTGATATATAGACATTTCAAACAAGGAAATAATTTGAGGAATATCTGATACAGAACAAAGAATAAGAGACAGAAAATATCAGATACGGACAACAATATTGTGTGCCATTGATTCGAAAGTAACTGAAAAGAATAATTGTTCTATCTAATATCCACTGAATAAGATGCAGCCATTCAAAGCTATTTTTACAAAGAGTTTTTAATAACATGAGGAAAGTGCTTATTATAGGGTCAAATGAAAAAGAAAGGAAGATACGTGACAATACATACAGCATGATTTTGATTATATGAAAACGCACAGACAACCCAATAGGGAAATACAAGAAAATACTAATAATGTTATTTTCAGGTAGTTAGAAAATATGTGTCCTTGTTTTCTTAGTCCTTCTGATTTTCTGTATTTTCCAAACTTTGTGGTATTTTTCAACAAAATCCTTGTACTCAGAAAACATTTATTTTAAAATAGTTTATCTCAAATCTTTAAACTCTTTTCATTTTGTGAGAAATGTCCTTGTGGAATTATGATGTTTGAGGAAAGAAGACAGAATTGACCCCAGGCTCATATGTACCCCCAGTTTCTAGGAGAACTGGCTAAGGATCCAGGGGGCTACAGGTAAGTGGGGAGTCGAGCAGCCTGGCTATTCACCACAGAAGGCTACCATAGCCACAATTATACTCCAATTTGCAAAAAAAAAAAAAAGAAGAAGAAGAAGAAGAGAAGAAGAAGAGAGCTGACTTAGATGTGATCTGAAAGCCCTTGGTCTTTCCTGTCCCACAATGCCTCTCTCCTGCCCTTTACACAAAATTCCTGCAAGGCTAACGTTATCATACTCATTTTACAGATGAGGAAATGAACACACAGAAAAGAGAAGCATCTTCCCAAGGTCCCAAGTCAGTCATCTACCAATGTCTGGATGCAAATCCACGTCTGCTGATGCCAGTGATCAGACCCTTTGCATTACCCCACATGGCTTCTTTTATCTAGACTGAAATGATTAAAAGAGCTGTGTTTGATACTGGAGCCGGTATACCACCTGCATGATACCTCCTGCCAAAGGGACCCAAACTCTATGGATTTCATGAAGACAAGTAACTATATTTCTGCTTTACCCCCTCAGATTCCAAAAAGGACACAGGGATGGAATGAATTATAAATCAGGTGTGCATCTGGATTATCTTAAAACAACAGTTCTTAAGCTAGGAAATACTAAATCAAAAGATATGAAGATGCCTAAAGACTCCTGATACATATTTCCTAACTTTCCTTTAAAAAGACTCTATGAGCTTACATGTCCATAAACATGTTATACAAATAACCATTTAGCCACATCTTGGCCATCACTTGTTCAGTCACTAAGTCATTCCTGATTCATTGTGACCCCGTGGACTGCAGCACGCCAGGCTTCTCTGTCTTTCACTAGCTCCTGGAGTTTGCTCAAACTCATGTCCATCAAACTCACTGTCCTCCCTGGAAACTGTGACTATACAATACTCTGCCAAACTAACAAGAGAAAACAGAAAGAAATGTCTGAGTCCATACCCCAACACGATATGATCTGAACATGTCCATTCAAATTTTCAACCACAGTAATGCAAAGGCTAGACAACCAGCCCAGTTTAGTCTTCTTTTGGGAAAAGGGTAAGTGGCTATGGCTAAATAATTAGGAAATCCCAAATAGACATGAAATTATAGGACAAGGACTTCCCTGGTAGTCCAGTGGCTAAGACTCCACACTCTCAATGCAGGAGGCCAGGGTCTGATCTCTGGCCAGGGAATTAGATCCCACATGCCACAACTTAGAGTTTGCAAGCTGCAACCAAAGCATGATGATGTGACATCAAAGATTCCACATGCTGAAACTAAGACCCAGCCCAGTCAAATAAATAAATATTTCAAAAACCATAGGAGAGTTCAAAGACTAATCCAGACCGTAGGTTCCAAATCCAAAATGCCAAACAGATCAACAGAGAACAGAGAACCCTAAGTAATATTTATTAAAGGTCTATTGTGTGCCATGTTCTTGACTTATAATCTGAATTAGAAACCAACTTTGCAAAGCTATATTTACCTTCATCCTATAGACAGGAGGAAAAACGGTTCATAAAGGTACACAGGGCAATGAGTCACTCAGTGCAAACCCAGACTCATCTACCCCAAATTTCTTGATTCTTTATCATTCTGCTTTTATTCTACATCTTATTTTCATATTATTGGATTAGGTTCTTAGATTTTAAAACAAACACTTGTTTATTACAGTAAGTTTTTAAAAGAGTTTGCAAGTTTTTATAAAAGAAGAAATTAAGAATTGCCCATAATCCATTATTCAAAGATAAGAACTATCTACTCTTTGGTTTATTTTTTTCCATTCATTTATGTATGATTATATATAATTTAAACAAACTCATTAATAGAGTGCATATTAATGCTAGTTTCACTTTAAAATTTTAAAGAAACAATTTAAACTTTTGTACTGTGCTGAAAATTCTTCTTCCCAGCATCTCTAAAACATTACTCTTTATTTTTACTATTTTTTGTCAGTTTTGGTTGTTTGTAAATCAATAAGCAATCTAAGATCACCATTAGTGTGAGACTTTTCACATGGCATTCAATAGTACTTGAAACTATTATTTTTATATCTAAAACTAATTCCATTACATAAAACCACATAATTATTTTAGCTACTTTGTATTACAGGGGGTTGGTAGGTGCCCAATATGCTGCTGCAGATCAGTGGAGAAATAACTCCAGAAAGAATGAAGGGATGGAGCCAAAGCAAAAACAACACCCACTTCTGAATGGGACTGGTGATAGAAGCTAAGTTCGATGATGTAAAGAGCAATACTGCATAGGAACCTAGAATGTTAGGTCCATGAATCAAGGCAAATTGGAAGTGGTCAAATAGGAGATGGCAAGAGTGAACATCGACATTCTAGGAATCAGTGAACTAAGATGGACTGGAATGGGTGAGTTTAACACAGATGACCATTTTATCTACTACTGCAGGCAGGAATCACTTGGAAGAAATGGAGTAGCCATCGTGGTCAACAAGAGTCCAAAATGCACTACTTGGATGCAATCTCAAAAATGACAGAATGATCTTTGTTCATTTCCAAGGCAAAACATTCAATATCACGGTTATCCAAGTCTATGCCCCAACCAGTAATGCTGAAGAAGCTGAAATTGAACAGTTCTATGAAGACCTACAAGACCTTCTAGAACTAACACCCAAAAAGATGTCCTTTGCATTATAGGGGACGGGAATGCAAAAGTAGGAAGTCAAGAAACACCTGGAGTAAGGCAAATTTGGCCTTGGAGTACAGAATGAAGCAGGGCAAAGGCTAATATAGAGTTCTGCCAAGAGAACACAGTGGTCATAGCAAATAACCTCTTCCAACAACACAAGAGAAGACGCTACACATGGACATCACCAGATGGCTGACACTGAAATCTGATTATATTCTATGCAGTTAAAGATAGAGAAGCTCTATACAGTCAGCAAAAACAAGAGCAGGAGCTGACTGTGGCTCAGATCATGAACTCCTTATTGCCAAATTCAAACTTAAATTGAAGAAAGTGGAGATAAACCACTAGACCATTCAGGTATGACCTAAATCAAATCCCTTATGACTATACAGTGCAAGTGAGAACTAGATCTAAGGGCCTAGATCTGATAGAGTGCCTGATGAACTATGGAATGAGGTTCACGACATTGTACAGGAGACAGGGATCAAGACCATCCCCATGGAAAAGAAATGCAAAAAGCAAAAAGGCTGTCTGAGGAGGCCTTACAAATAGCTGTGAAAAGAAGGGAAGTGAAAAGCAAAGGAGAAAAGGAAAGATACAAGCATCTGAATGCAGAGTTCCAAAGAATAGCAAGGAGAGATAAGAAAGCCTTCCTCAGTGATCAATGCAAACAGAGGAAAAGAACAGAATGGAAAAGACTAGAGATCTCTTCAAGAAAATTAGAGATACCAAGGGAACATTTCATGCAAAAATGGGCTCAATAAAGGACAGAAATGGTAGGGACCTAACAGAAGCAGAAGATATTAAGAAGAGGTGGCAAGAATACACAGAAGAACTGCACACAGAAAAATCTTCATGACCCAGATAATCACAATGGTGTGATCACTCACCTAGAGCCAGATACCTTGGAATGTGAAGTCAAGTGGGCCTTAGGAAGCATCGCTACGATCAAAGCTAGTGGAGGTGATGGAATTCCAGTTGAGCTGTTTCAAATCCTGAAAGATGATGCTGTGAAAGTGCTGCACTCAATATGCCAGCCAATTTGGAAAACTCAGCAGTGGCCAATACGATCAAAGCTAGTGGAGGTGATGGAATTCCAGTTGAGCTGTTTCAAATCCTGAAAGATGATGCTGTGAAAGTGCTGCACTCAATATGCCAGCCAATTTGGAAAACTCAGCAGTGGCCTAAGGACTGGAAAAGGTCAGTGTTCATTCCAATCCCAGAGAAAGGCAACACAAAAGAATGTTCAAACTACCGCACAATTGCACTCATCTCACATGCTAGTAAAGTAATGCTCAAAATTCTCCAAGCCAGGCTTCAGCAATACGTGAACTGTGAACTTCCTGATGTTCAAGCTGGTTTTAGAAAAGGCAAAGGAATCAGAGATCAAATTGCCAGCATCTGCTGGATGAGTTGGCAAGAGAGTTCCAGAAAAACATCTATTTCTGCTTTCTTGACTATGCCAAAGCCTTTGACTGTGTGGATCACAATAAACTGTGGAAAATTCTGAAATAGATGGGAATACCAGACCACCTGACCTGCCTCCTGAGAAACCTGCATGCAGGTCAGGAAGCAACAGTTAGAACTGGACATGGAACAACAGACTGGTTCCAAATAGGAAAAGGAGTACGTCAAGGCTGTATATTGTCACTCTGCTTATTTAACTTCTATGCAGAGTACATCATGAGACATGCTGGGCTGGAGGAAGCACAAGCTGGAATCAAGATTGCCGGGAGAAATATCAATAACCTCAGATATGTAGATGACACCACCATTATGGCAGAAAGTGAAGAGGAACTAAAAGCCTCTTGATGAAAGTGAAAGAGGAAGTGAAAAAGTTGGCTTAAAGCTCAACATACAGAAAACAAAGATCATGGCATCCAGTCCCATCACTTCATGGCAAATAGATGAGGAAACAGTAGAAATAGTAGTAGCTGACTTTATTTTTCTGGGCTCCAAAATCACTGCAGATGCTGATTGCAGCAATGAAATTAAAAGACGGTTACTCCTTTGAAGGAAAGTTTTGATCAACCTAGACAGCATATTCAAAAGCAGAGACATTACTTTGCCAACAAAGGTTCATGTAGTCAAGGCTATGGTTTTTCCACTGGTCATGTATGAATGTGAGAGTTGGACTGTGAAGAAGGCTGAGCGCCAAAGAATTGATGCTTTTGAACTGTGGTGTTGGAGAAGACTCTTGAGAATCCCTTGGACTGCAAGGAGGTACAACCAGTCCATCCTAAAGGAGATGAGTTCTGGGTGTTCATTGGAAGGACTGATGTTGAAGCTGAAACTCCAATACTTTGGCCACCTGATGCAAAGAGCTGACTCATTGGAAAAGACCGTGATGCTGGGAAAGATTGAGGGCAGGAGGAGAGGGGGACGCCAGAGGATGAGATGGCTGGATGGCATCATCAACTCGATGCACATGGGTTTGGGTGAACTCTGGGAGTTGGTGATGGACAGGGATGCCTGGAGTGCTGCAGTTCATGGGATCGCAAAGAGTCGGACACAATTGAGCAACTGAACTGAAGTTTGTTTTCTTCATTTTTATCCATCCCAAGTAATATTCTGATAAAAACCCTTTTATACTATCTATTATGTATATCTCCATTTCTGTAAAATAGTAAATTAGTGGGAATCAAATTATAAGTCCAAAGGATATACATATCTAAGATTCTCAAACCACATTTCAAACTGCCCTCTAGAAAGACTGCAGGAACTTATACTTTTTGACAACTGTATCATTTCATCCTCACTAATATCATTGTTTAAATTGTCAGTGTAAATAGAGGGAAATGGTACCTTTATTCTGTAATAATTATATTTCAATAACTACAAGTAAAGCTGATTTTTTTTCAGGTTTTTATTGACTGTGGCAATTTTTCTTAATGTTAATTATGCAGTCATATCTTTTTTCCTACCAAGACACCAAGTTTTTTGTTAATTAATAGTGTTCTTTATATATTTCAAGATAGCTGACCATATTGAATGGTATATATTGTAAGTATTTTCTCCAGATTTGTCTTTCAACGTTTCTATCATTTTATTTTTACTTAAAAATGTTTATGACTTTTATGTAACCAAGTCAATCATTCTTTCTCCTTATAGTTCATTTCTTGGCTTTGACACTTGGAAAGCCCTTGTTCCTCCTGAGATCAAATAATATTCCCCTATATTTTCTTAAACTCTTCCTTTTCCACTGCACTGTGCTGGTTCTTATTTCATATGGGTGAAAACTCAAACAAGAAAAAAATCAGTGAAAATATCCTTAAGGTAAAAAAAAAAAAAAAAGTAAATCCATCTGAAAAGACACATTCGCTGGCAGATAAATTATGGATGATTCTGTCCCCTTTGTGATCTCAGGGATAACAACCACGGGGAACATCAAACACCTCAGAGAAGCTGCCTTATCCCTGATCTTCAATCTGGGCCTGGGGAGCCCCTAACGCTGTGATCCCCCAAGAGAGCGTAAGACTTGATGCCAGTGGGAAGCGGGCAGTTTCTGTCCCCAAATCGCAAACCAACCAGGTATTCCCAGAATATCAGCTCTGTGACCAGCCCTGCATCTCCACCAGCCAACTCTGGGAGCACACAGGTATGCCTAGAGGGGTCCTGCCAAGGTTCCAGGAGCTGGGGAACAGGCAGGTAAGTCTGGAGGGGTCTTCCTGAGAGAAAGCAATTAAAATTCACATCACAAAAGGAAGGAGGCTTTTTTTATTCTAAACTGCAAAACGTGGTGTGGTTAATCAGAGCAATTATAAATGGTAACATCATTATTCAAGCTTCTATTTCCACACGAAGTCATTTAAATGAATACATTTTCTGCCTTGGAGCAGTAGCTGCCAGTGAGCTTTTAAAAAGAAATGAAAAAAAAAACAAAAAACAGGAGAAGCCGTTGATGCAAAGCCTTGGAGGACGGGGCCAAAAGAACTCAAGGTTGGGGATGAGGAATAGGGAGTTCTGGGCTCAGTCTCAGACCCCAGTCACTCTGTGACCTTGGACAAGACCTCTTCTCCCACCTGTGCTAGCTGGAGAATAGATTACCTTGTATTCCTGAGCCCTCCAGACTCTGACATTGTGGATCTGAATTCTACAGCTTATTTTAAGATGCCTGTACTATATGTTGCATCTGTAATTTTATAGGAGCCACGGGCGCACTGGATGCATTCTTTTATTCGAATTCTTCACACACTGCCCTTGCTGCCTCTAAATGGTAACAGGTTTACACCCTAACATCCCTGAATTGTGTGTCAGTTCAGTCGCTCAGTCGTGTCTGACTCTTGCAACCCCATGGACTTCAGTATACCAGGCTTCCCTGTCCATCACCAACTCCTGGAGCTTACTCAAAATCGTGTTCTTTGAGTCGGTGATGCCATCCAGCCATCTCATCCTCTGCCGTCCCCTTCTCCTCCCGCCTTCAATCTTTCCCAGCATCAGGGTCTTTTCCAATGGCTTCGCATCAGGTGGCCAAAGTATTGGAGTTTCACCTTCAGCATCAGTCCTTCCAATGAATATTCAGGACTGATTTCCTTTAGGATAGACTGGTTGGATCTCTTTGCAGTCCAAAGGACTCTCAAGAGTCTTCTCCAACACCACAGTTCAAAAGCATCAATTCTTCAGTGCTCAGCTTTCTTTATAGTCCAACTCTCACATCCATACATGACTACTGGAAAACCATGGTGTGTGGTCACTGTGAATTATGGGGGAAAGGCATAAGTGTTGGAATCAGATAGACTAGGGTTCAAACTTCAGTTCTGACTCAGACAGTCTTAATGTTATCCTGGATTTAACTACATTTTACACAAGTTTTTTACTGACTATATGCCTCCCATCTCCCTTTCATTAGAGATCTACTTTAGAAAACTTGTAATCTTTAAAATTCTCCCTCCGCCTCTTTGAAATGCAAGGAAATCTTCTAGCAGCTTACCATCTTACCAGTTTTACACCCCAGGAAAAAAATGTCTTTCTCAAGGACCTGGGAACCATCTCCTGAAGACGTAAGCAGCAAAGAAGGTAAATCCCTCTTTCCCAGTCTCTGTGGCAAGGTAGGAGCCTAACTTCAGCGGGCACCTTGGTTTGCGTCATAAAGTCATTAATACCTCCTGCTGTGAAAATATAAGAAAATTCACTTTTCCTTTGGTAAGACCAATTAGCAAACATGGCCTAACAATTCCCCCTATTTTAGCTCATAAAAATTCTCCAGCCCTTCAGTATAGTTGAGTTCAGTCTCTCTCCTGATTGCAATCAGTTCAGTTCAGTTCAGTCGCTCAGTCATGTCCGACTCTTTGCGACCCCATGAATTGCAGCACCCCAGGCCTCCTGTCCGTCACCAACTCCCGGAGTTCACCCAAACTCCTGTCCATCGAGTCGGTGCTGCCATCCAGCCATCTCATCCTCTGTCGTCCACGTCTCCTCCTGCCTCCACTGCAATGGTCTTGAATAATATCTTCCTTGGCTGTTTAACTTTGTCCGGTGCAATTTATGTTTAGTTGCAATTTATACTTAGTTTCAACTGTGTGATTGCACCTCCATCAACTTCCCTGAGCCTCAAAGTCTCTATTCCTGAAAGACAAACAGCAATGAAACTCCTTATTTTAAGATATGAATGAGACCTTGAAGAAATGAATCAGGGCTTCCCTCTCAGTTCAGTCCGTAAAGAATCTGCCCACAATGTGGGAGACCTGGGTTCAGTCCCTGAGTTGGGAAGATCCCCTGGAGGAGGACATAGCAACCCAAGCCAGTATTCTTGCCAAGAGAATCCCCATGGGCAGAGGAGACTGGGAGGGCTACAATCCATGGGGTGGCAAAGAGTCATACATAACTCAGCAACTAAGCACTACAATAAAGCAGAGTGGTGAACTGTCTGCAAAATCAGCCTCCCTTTAACCACACTCTTGAGCCACCCCCTCCCACAGTGACTGTGGGCTTGGCCATGTGAATTTCTCTGGCCAGTAAGACATCAGCAAACATGCAGCAAACAGAGGCTTTCAGAAGTACCTGTGCCTGGCGCTTGCCCCCTTTCTGCACTTAGAACCCTGAGTGCATCACAGGCAATGAATCAGAGCGAGCCTGCTGGAAGATAAGAAACCACAGGAGGAGAACCAAGACACCTAGATGACAGCCTCTCAAACACCTGAGATGGGATGCGGGGCATATCAGACACATGAGAGAGTTCCGTGGAAACCAAACAGCCAGTCCAGACTACTGCAGCCACCTACATGACCCACAGAGTCATGAGCCAAATAAAACAGCTCTTGTTTTAAGGCACTGTGTTATGGGCTCATTTGTTACATAGCAAAAAACAACCAATATTATCAGGCAGTGCATTTGCATTTATTTGCTTCTTTTCCCCTTGACTATGGATGGCTTTTGGTCGTGGTGAAGAGAGCTGCTGCTGCTAAGTCGCTTCAGTCGTGTCCGACTCTATGCGACCCCATAGACAGCAGCCCATGAGGCTCCCCCATCCCTGGGATTCTCCAGGCAAGAACATGGGAGTGGGTTGCCATTTCCTTCTCCAATGCATGAAAGTGAAAAGTGAAAGTGAAGTTGCTCAGTCGTGTCCAACTCTTAGCGACCCCATGGACTGCAGCCCACCAGGCTCCTGCGTCCATGGGATTTTCCAGGCAAGAGTGCTGGAGTGGGGTGCCATTGCCTTCTCTGGAAGAGAGCTGAGCACTAGGAAAAAAAAAGTCACCAGCCCATATAGGCAGGGCTGTGCTGTCTGTAGTTGGTATTTTTACCAGCTCCCTCTAGCTTCAGAGATCAGAATTAGACACACAGGAAGAAACTCCAACCAGACAGATGTCACGAAGGACCCCCTGCAAGGAGATGTAGATTTCCTAGCCACCTTACCTAGTACCAGCAATATGTGAGTGTCCTGCTTTTGGCTCAAGCACCCTGGTGAAGGGATGTTCCTCCCTTAGAGAACTGAAACATTTCCTTAAACTGACACAGAGAGTCTACCCCAGGAATGTCTACCTTTGGGCAATGAGCAGCCACATATCTGCATTTCCTCAGCATCACTATGGAGCAGGTATTGGGCTCAGTGATGAAAAGATGGCAATAGCTGGAAAGCCACCCACCCACCTGTCGACATGGAGCTCAGAGTCTGATGTGAGAGGTAGATCATAAAGGAGGAAACAAGCAGCATGATGAAAGCAGATGATAAAGATTATGAAAGGAACAGGCACAGCCTTTGGCAAAGAGTGACTGAGCCCAAAGTCATGAGTACCCACTTAGCCAGGATGGTCACAGAAGACCTCTCGGAGGAGATGAGATGTGAAATAAGATCAAAGGGGTATGAAAAAGCCAGTCTTTACAAAACAAAAACAAAGGCAAAAAAAAAAAAAGAGTTTCAGGCAAAAAGAACTGTGAAAAGGTCCTGAGGCAACAAGGCTCCTCTGAGAAGGCAGAGACAGCCAGTGTAGGTGGAGCCAACGGGCAAGGGGAAGAAGGTTGGGACACAGGCCACAGAGCTGAGTAGGGCCAGTTCTCTCTGGCTTGGCTTCCCCAGCATGAACAGCCTCCACCCTTCCATCCAGCCTCATGCCGGCCCTCCAGAGGCTGTATTCCAGATTGTCATCATTCCTCGCAGGCGTGCAGGACAGAGGTCAGGGGATCTGATGACCAGAGGTACCATTTCCTCCGTGCCAGGCATTCTGTGGGCTGACCTCCTAACTTCACCTCACCCATGAGGTAGAGACAACCACTACCCCTCTACCCCAGAGGGACTGAGGTGGCCTGCCCGAGGACACACACCTGGCCAGCGTCAGCACGCAGCAGGCCTCAGAGCAGATCCCAGCCTGTCTCTGGTGGCTCCTTGGTAAGGAGGTCACTTAATCCCCCTGGGGCTTTGTCTCGTCTATGCTTGCTTATTTCAAGCTCTCCAGTCCTCTGCAGGCAGTGCTGGTCAATTCTGGGAGCCCAAAAGGAAATCCTAAAATGCCCTCCTCTTATGCTTCAGTAAGTTAAATTCACTTTGCAGCCTGTAGGAACCTCACTGGCTACCAAATGTCCTTGAACCTCAGCATTGTAAATCACAATGAAAGCAAGTCAAGGAAGAAGATTCTTGTTACCCCGAGTGACTTTTCTCTGCACTAAACACTCTATTTACTTCATCGGGCTGTTTAAGCCTTTGATCAAATCCAGGAAGCTAAGCAACTCCCCAAGGTCACAGAGCTGCCAAGGGCAGAGCCACAGAGGAGTCCAGGCACCCACCAAAGTGAAGCCCTCCACAGGTTGGTTGCCAAGTCCATGGTCACAGAGACTCCCCCAAGCTGTGTACTCTACTCTGCTCCCAACGGCATCGTTCCTTTCTCCCTCTCAGACAACTCCACTGGGCTCTTGGCTCCCAGGCCTGGCTTTGTCTGCCACGCCCACGGGGGCTTTGTGTGCAAGAAAGCACCAAGCTCACTCACAGTCGCATACACACAAATAAAGATCCCTGAACTCACCCACGTCACATACATACATACATTAACAGACGTGCATTTATCTACGGATGCATAAGCACTCACCTCCCACGTACAAGCAAATGTGTTCACATGCACATGCACTTCTGTGTACAAGTGGGTATGTATGTGCAAGCACTCGGGCTGAGACACACACACAGAGCCCTTCTCAATTCACAACAGAAAGAAATAACTAATAAAATGTCACAAAAGTCATTCAGTAGCCAAGTAAAGACTGGAATTGACAGACCATGCAATGAGACAGACAGAAAAAGCCCTGAACACAACAGTTAAAAGACCCCTAGCATTGTCTATCACACAGAAGCCTGTAAAAAGACTGCATTATCTCTGACACAAATACAGCTCTCCTCTTTCTGCAGAAGGATTCCAATAAAGATAAGAGCTTTCTCATTATTCTCATGTGGAACAAAAAATAACCTCCCATTCCAAAATCAGCACACTGGAATAAAACATGTTTAGTTAATACTTCCTCCCCAGCCCCACCCCATGACGCTAAGCTCACTCAACACACTTCTTGAGCCCCTACTATGTGCTTTCACGTACAGTATCTTATTCAGTTTTCACAGTAACTTCCCAGGTAGGTATCATTAGCCACAGGTGGGGAAAGAAGTAACTAGGCTCCGAGGAAGTTCTTTAACTTGAGATAGTCTAAGGGGTAAGGGAAGAAGAATTTAAGTTTTTCTGACACCAAAATCAATTCTCCTTGCATAATGCCAAGCACGAAGAGTTCAAGAGAAACTCAAGACCTAAGAGTTGTCAATAGTTACAGGCATGAACGTCACAAGGCGAGCAGAGCCAATGAGGGCTAAGGGGAGGCTGCCAGGTTAGCTGAGGAACCCTTACAGACTGTAGGGTGGGTCTACTGGCTGGGTGGGGTAACACGGAGGGCAAGGCAGGAAGCAGGAATGAGGGATACAGAGACAGGAAGGTCAAGTGAATGAATATATCACAGCTGGGAGCAAGAGCAGGATGGATCCCGAAAGAAGGAAATCCAAGTTGACATTGGCGGTCAGGACCTTTGGCCACACGCTACAGAGCCTGGATACTGATGCACTCAGTATTTGCAAGGTTCAACCCTGCTATGGATGCCAGGCCTGCTCCAGAAAATGGGGACACAGCAGTCAAGGGGACAGAAGAGAGTAATGATCCCTACTCTTGTGGACCTCATCTGTTTGTTGTAGGGGTGGGGGAGATCAAGAACAATAAATGTTTTTTTAAGTGAATTATATAGCAGGAAGGTGGTTGAATACTATGGGGAAGAAAGAACAGATCAGGGTAAGGAATGCCATCGTCGCCAACAGTGTGGTCAGACTTGGCCTCACTGACAGGGCGACACTGAACAAAGCAGATGTGAGAGGAAGCCTTGCAGACCTCCTGGGAAAGGAGGTGAGGATACTGGAATATCCAGAACAGCCCGCACAAAAGGACTGAACAAAGGGATACACCTGCTCCTCGCTCAAGAGACAACCAATGGGCCAGTACAGCTAAAACCAAGGGAATAAGGGCAAGTGAAGTGCCAATCAGGTCTAAATCTACTCCTGTGAACCACTGGTGCAGAGGTGAAACAGTGAGAAATAAAATTCATACTATGATAGAGAAAGGTTGAGCTTCCTGGTGATTCCTTCATTCACCTGTAGAAAGTAATCATTCCAAGAACTGAGCAGCAGGGGAAAAAAAATCTATTCATGATATCTAACTAAACTTGATAGTAATCAGAAGACCTGAGGTTATCTGAAACTAACATGCCTTTGGACACACGCTACCTTCCTGAAGCCACAGGAAATGAGAGGACCCTTGGGCCCGGTTTCCTTGTCTAGGAAAATTAGTATTTCCAGAGTGACATTGGTTCTGAGGGCACCGACCTGGGGGCTATTGGCTCTTCCATGGTTCACTAAAGAGCATCCACTGTGCCCAAAGCCAGGCAGCTTCCTGGGACTAATACTGTCCATTTGGGGACAGTGGCTGACATTCGAGGAAAATGGACCAGAACATTCAGGTATCTCCCCTCTACCTGAGTTCACTCTAGATTGCTCCCCTCTGCAGCAGTCCCATGAATCCAATGCCAGAAGACTCCTTAATAACAGACCAAGAAGCAGTTTCTGAATCAGGCTCTGTCTAGCCCTGAGGCTCATATGAGGTCCGATGAGATTAGCACGGGGAGCTAGCGACTCCTAGCTCAGAGATGTTGACAATAAAGCAAACAACAGCAAACAGGCATCAAGTCTACATGCGTCACTCATTAAGGCAAGCGGTTTACGTTGCTTTATGTGAGGCTCCTGAGATGTCCAGAGAAAGACAGTATTAATATTCCATTTTGCAGATGAAGAACTAAAGCACAGATGATAAGTAGCCTGCAATAGAGGACTGTGCAGACACCTGCACGGGGACATCTGCAGGGGCCAGGGGCAGGGGACAGGCCCTCCTCTGTGAGAGGAACCTGTCCGTCTGCTGTAGTGTACAAGACACAGACGTCTTGGAAGCTATGCCCCTGCATCACTCTAGACAAGGTGGGGAAGATCAGGCACTGACACCCCAGCTTCAGCATCTCCAACCCCGTGTCATTCTGAAGTCACAAGGAGCCACAAGGGGCCACTGCCTGTCACTGGACCTCTGCTCATCTACCTCCTTCCTCCTCCCGGTTCCCACCTTCATCCACTCTCCCCACAGCAGCCAATGAGCTGCGCTTGTCCTACAGGCTCCTCTCACAGCGCATCACTGCTCCCCGGAACACTCCCCTTTCTCTTCCCTTTCTCCACTGTATCCCACTAAGTCTAACAATATGAAATAAAATTAAAAATTTAGTGCCTCAGTTGCACTAGCCACACTTCTGGTGCAAAATAGGCCCCTATGGTGAGTGGTTACTCTATCGATCAGTGCAGATATGGAATACAGCCACGAGTACAGAAAGTGCTACCAGGCAGGGCTGGCTTGCATGGTAAAACCCCAACTCCTCACTGAGGCCTACAAGGCCGTGGGGTCTGGCCCCTGCTTGCCCCTCCAGGCTCCTCTGATGGAACATCTGTCCCACTGTCACGCTCCAGCCACCTGCCCTTACTCCACATCCACAAACAGGCCACACTCTCCCCCACCCTGGGGTTGGACTTCCCCCTCATACTTCCTCAGGCTTAGCTCCTCCATACCCTGCAGGACTTGCTTCAGTCTTCACTTCCTCACAGGCATCATTCCTGACACTCCCTAAACCAAAATGTACATAAATACACATCTATGCCCACATGTCATCACAGCAGCTATTCTGAGCGGTCCCTGTTGCCTGTCTCCCCCTCCATGGCCCTCGCTACAGTTGTCACGTCTGGTGGTAGCAGCTATCTGAAAGACTGGCTAGTGCTGGAGCCCGTCTTAAAGCTCACATGCGTGGCTGTTGGCTACAGGTCACATGGACCTCCTCTCAGGGCTGGTCATGACACGGCAGCCCGCTTCCCATACAGCAAGGCATCTGGCAGAGAGGCCGGCCAAGATGCGCGCTGCTGAGTCTTCTCTTATTAGCAAATCTTGGACGCAGCGTCTCATCACCTGTACCAAATTCCATCAGTTCCACACACCAGGTCTGGTACAGGGTGGGAGAAGACCACACAGAGGTACAAAGACAAGAAGGCAGGTGGTCCTTGGGAGCCATCTTGGAGACTGGCTTCCACAGGCTGGTGGTCCTGCTTGTCACCGTGTCCCTAGAGTACTGAGCACTAGAGTTAAGTTCTCTGTAACTAGAAATAATGAATGAGTGGGGCACTTTCGTGGTGGTCCGGTGGCTAAGACTCCACACTCACGATGCAGGGAGCCTCAATTCGATTCCTGGTCAGGGAACTAGATCCTACATGCCACAACTAAGACCCAGAGGAGCCAAATAAAAAGTAAAAATAATGCCTTACGGACTGCCCTTCTCGTACCTCATCTATGAAACTAAGGAGTCACGCCTGGAAACATTACATGCTCCTTCTACAACACTCCATCTATAACACCCATGTTGATGGCACGGTCTCTGAGCATGTGTTGCTCCCAGTTAAACTGGAGACATGAAGATGAAGGGTTGTTGATGTGTGGCCCCCGCAGGGCTGCTCTCTCAGGGACAGGGTCTGGGGTGGGATGGACACACAAGGCTGCCTCCCTCTGACTTCAGTCTTATTGAGGGTTCCCAGCACCCAGGTGCCACCAGCAGTCCTGCCCTACATCACACAGGACAGACAGGTTCACGACAGTCAATGAAATTATATGTCCCATGCAGCAGGGAAGTGCACACTCACAAAAGACCAGCAGAGCCATTGACTTTTTATTAGATGCTTCTCCCAGGCAATAAACAAGGAGAGACAGTGGCTGCAGGGAAACAGAAGCCCCTGGTCAGAACCTGTGATCAAGTCAATTACTGGAGCAGAGATGAACATTGACTCTTGAAGCAGGTCAACTAGCAGGAATGTTAGGAATGAGGGCAGCCCTCTAACAAGGCAACTGTGTCCCCCTGTGACCTGGGATTGCCAACAACAATGAGAATAATCCTGATGGAACAGTAACTGCTACCAGGTATTACCACTTTAATATATCCAGGCCCTTTATATCCTTTATCCCTAATCCATTCAACATCTACTAGACAATAAGTTCACACCTATGGACCTAACAGAAGCAGAAGATATTAAGAAGAGGTGGCAAGAATACACAGAAGAACTGTACAAAAAAGATCTTCATGACCCAGATAATCACAATGGTGTGATCACTCATCTAGAGCCAGACATCCAGGAATGTGAAGTCAAGTGGGCCTTAGAAAGCATCACTATGAACAAAGCTAGTGGAGGTGATGGAATTCCAGTTGAGCTATTTCAAATCCTGAAAGATGATACTGTGAAAGTGCTGCACTCAATATGCCGGCAAATTTGGAAAACTCAGCAGTGGCCACAGGACTGGAAAAGGTCAGTTTCCATTCCAATCCCAAAGAAAGGCAATGCCAAAGAATGCTCAAACTACCACACAATTGCACTCATCTCACATGCTAGTAAAGTAATGCTCAAAATTCTCCAAGCCAGGCTTCAGCAATACGTGAACCATGAACTTCCAGATTTTTAAGCTGGTTTTAGAAAAGGCAGAGGAACCAGAGATCAAATTGCCAACATCCGCTGGATCATGGAAAAAGCAAAAGAGTTCCAGAAAAACATCTATTTCTGCTTTATTGACTATGTCAAAGCCTTTGACTGTGTGGATCACAATAAACTGTGGAAAGTTCTGAAAGAGATGGGAATACCAGACCACCTGACCTGCCTCTTGAGAATTCTGTATGCAGGTCAGGAAGCAACAGTTAGAACTGGACATGGAACAACAGACTGGTTTCAAATAGGAAAAGGAGTACATCAAGGCTGTATGTTGTCACCCTGCTTATTTAACTTGTATGCAGAGTACATCATGAGAAACACTGGACTGGAAGAAACACAAGCTGGAATCAAGATTGCTGGGAGAAATATCAATAACCTCAGATATGCAGATGACACCACCCATATGGCAGAAAGTGAAGAGGAACTAAAAAGCCTCTTGATGAAAGTGAAAGTGGAGAGTGAAAAAGTTGGCTTAAAGCTCAACATTCAGAAAATGAAGATCATGGCATCTGGTCCCATCACTTCATGGGAAATAGATGGGAAACAGTGTCAGACTTTATTTTTTGAGCTCCAAAATCACTGCAGATGGTGACTACAGCCATGAAATTAAAAGATGCTTACTCCTTGGAAGAAAAGTTATGACCAACCTAGATAGCATCTTCAAAAGCAGAGACATTACTTGGCCGACTAAGGTCCGTCTAGTCAAGGCTATGGTTTTTCCAGTGGTCATGTATGGATGTGAGAGTTGGACTGTGAAGAAGGCTGAGCGCCAAAGGATTGATGCTTTTGAACTGTGGTGTTGAAGAAGACTCTTGAGAGTCCCTTGGGCTGCAAAGGAGATCCAGCCAGTCCATCCTAAAGGAGATCAGCCCTGGGTGTTCTTTGGAAGGAATGATGCTAACGCTGAAACTCCAGTACTTTGGCCACCTCATGTGAAGAGCTAACTCTTTGGAAGAGACTCTGATGCTGGGAGGGATTGGGGGCAGGAGGAGAAGGGGACAACAGAGGATGAGATGACTGGATGGCATCACTGACTCGATGGACGGGAGTCTGAGTGTATTCCGGGAGTTGGTGATGGACAGGGAGGCCCGGCTTGCTGCGGTTCATGGGGTCACAGAGTAGGACATGACTGAGTGATTGAACTGAACTGAACTGATCATGTACCAGAAAGTCTCAGGACATCATCCCCTGGTATTTGGCACACAGTAGATCCTCTAGAACCACTGTATAAACAAATTAGTGAGTAAATGGGTAGATGCCATGAGATGGATATCATCACACTCATTTTACACAGCAGAAAACTTAGGTCGATGTATTGAAATGTGTTAGTCACTCAGTCGTGTCTGACTCTTCGTGACCCCATAGACTGTAGCCCACCAGGGTCCTCTGTCCACGGAATTCTGCAGGCAAGAATACTGGAGTGGGTAGCCATTCCCTTCTTCAAAAACTTACATCTATACTGTTGCTCAGAGTCATGTGAATTGAACTGAGTAGAGCTCAGTCTGAACTTTCAACTGTCTGGTTTCAAGGCCAGGACCCTTTTCACATGACATCATGCCTTTAAATAGTCTGCATATGGGTGCAAGCACAGTTAGTAGTATTCCTCCAGTTGGCATGCTAAGACATGATTCTTCATGAAAACACAGAGACCAGAAAGCATTTCTGAGCAGTAAGAGATGAGAAGACTGGACGTTTTTGTGGTTTGGGAGACTGACCCAGGGACAACAACTTAGTTACCTGTCAGAGTCCTCAGTGCACACTGTGGCCTTTGGCTAGTGCCCTTCTGAGTCCAGGCAGGTGAGCTGGGAGCCTGGCTTCCCACGGAGGCTGACAGCAACCTCCCAGCTGGAGTGGGAGGGAAAGGTGCGCTTCCCTGAAAACAACTGCTGCTTTCCTATTACACAGAACCCCACTGGCTCCCACAGATCAATGCAAATTCTTACTGTTTGTTTTTTATTATTCACAAACACTCAGTCTTGCTTCCCCAACCACATCTTCCTTCTTCCTTCAGTGAACTCCTGACAGCAGGTGAGTACACAGATTTCTGCATTTTGTGACTTTTGTTCTATTTACCTTCCTTAAGTATCTTTTCAACTAGGAAAACTGGTGACTAAAAACTGACATTGTAAGATGTGAACTCGAAACCACTGAGAATTTGAAAGTTAAAGAGAGAAGCCAGAAAAACTTCCAATCACAGATCACACAACAACCATGTTGTCACTTGGGCTTCTCAAAACAACACAAGCCTGGGGGTGGGAGGTGGAGGTGGCAGGGAGCAGCTGAATCAACAGAAGCAGCGGAAGTCAAGGTATGAAGCAACAGGAGGAAGATACACTTAGATGCTTCGGTGTCATAGACTGGGTATTATAGGTTATCACAGAAGCTAAAAACGGACTTAAGCATCACAACAATCATGTACAAAGTGTCTATCACCTTACAAAGCCATCGCTTTTTCAAAAGACCTTTAAAATAATGTGCACCTTGAAAGACATTTAAAAGGATTTTTCTTAAAAAGAAGAAGAATGATCATACACGATTCAGAACAGAGGTTGGCGAACTATGTCCTGCTGCCTCTTTTTGTAAACAGTTTCCTTGGAAAAATATTTACTAGCTCTCCCTTTATAGAAATGCTTGTCAACCCCTGATTGAGATGTTTCACTGAGATTTCTTCCATGTATTTATAATGTCGACATTTATGAAGATGTTAAGTGGTAAGTGGCTAGTGGCAAAACCATCTGGTACAACGGATTGGTGCTCACTGTCTGAGGAGAGCAGAATGACTGATTTTTTTCAGTGTGCATACTTATACACAAATGCACCCAAGTCAATAATGGACAAAATTGCTGAGAGCTCTAGTGTGAGTCAAGGCCACAGTAAACCCAAGGTCCTAGAAGCTTCTACGTCATTTACAGACATCTACTACTACTACTACTAAGTCGCTTCAGTCGTGTCCGACTCTGTAGGACTCCACAGATGGCAGCCCACCAGGCTCCCCCGTCCCCGGGATTCTCCAGGCAAGAACACTGGAGTGGGTTGCCATTTCCTTCTCCAATGCATGAAAGTAAAAAGTTAAAGTGAAGTTGCTCAGTTGTGTCCAACTGTTAGCGACCCCATGGACTGCAGCCCACCAGGCTCTTCCATCCATGGGATTTTCCAGGCAAGAGTGCTGGAGTGGGGTGCCATTGCCTTCTCTGTTACAGACATCACTTTCCATCAAAGAGCATGGTTAAAATTATAAATCTCAGAAAAAAAAAAAAAAGATGGCCATCTAAATTGTCTTTTTAAACAAATGCCTAGTAAAGCGAGAAATGACTTTGAAAACACAAGTATCACAGTAGTAGAACTCCAGGTCAGAGCCTGATTCTTCTTCATGGAGGGGATAAAATGTTAACACAAAGGTCAACATCTACATAAGGAGAACCAATTCATTACTCACTTACATGAAAAAGGGTAACTGACTATGTCAGTTCAGTCATTCAATTGTATCCGACTCTTTGCAACCCCACGGACTGCAGCACGCCAGGCCTCCCTGTCCATCACCAGCTCCCAGAGTTTACTCAAACTCATGTCCATTGAGTCAGTGATGCCATCCAACCATCTCATCCTCTGTCATTCCCTCTCCTCCTGCCTTCAGTCTTTCCCAGCATCAGGGTCTTTTCAAATGAGTCAGTTTTCCAGATCAGTTGGCCAAAGTATTGGAGTTTCAGCTACAGTATCAGTCCTTCCAATGAATATTCAGGGCTGATTTCCTTTAGAATGGACTGGTTGGATCTCCTCGCAGTCCAAGGGACTCTCAAGAGTCTTCTCCAACACCACAGTTCAAAAGCATCAATTCTTTGGCGCTCAGCTTTCTTTACAGTCCAACTCTCACATCCATACATGACTACTGGAAAAACCATAGCTTTGACTAGATGGACCTTTGTTAGCAAAGTAATGTCTCTGCTTTTAATATGCTGTCTAGATCACACTATGTAGCAGATATTATTTCCTAACTGCCAAACAATCACGTGAGGTGGGCAGTATTTATCAGAGGTTTTTCTGTAATATATAGAAGGGAAAGGAATGAAGATTATCAAGCAGAAATAAAGGGCATTAAATTGCTAAATCCAAGGGTGGAAGAAGAGTTTTCTCCAGGTCAATTAAATCTCATGGAGAGAAACAATTCTGAAATGATTTGCACTTTTTAACTAAGAAAAATGAGGGTAGGGTTTTGACCAAGCAGAGTTAAAGGCCTTAGTGACTTTCATACTGTAAAAATCCACTATCAGTGGGCTGGAAAAGAGGCTCCTTTCCTACACTAATGAGATAATCATAGAGGTCAGCCATCCTCAGCTGCATTCAGGAGGCTGCCAACTTGTGTGTGAACCAATGGACAGAATGTCATCATCTGCAGCCCGTGCCTCATCTCTTCCAACACTTAACCGTGCTGTATTTTTTTAAGTCTTAATCGAATTTGTTACAATATTGCTTCTGTTATGTTTTGACTTTTTGGCCTGGAGGCATGTGGGATCTTAGTTCCCTGACCAGGAATCAAACCTGCATGCCCAGTACTGGAGGTGAAGTCTTAAACGTGGGGCTGCCAGAGAAGTCCCTACTTCTGCTGCTGAAGTGCAAAAGCAACCAGAGACAATACAGAAATAAAAGAGCATAGCTGTGTTCCAATAAAATCTTATTCATTAAAAAACAAAGGCTATCTGAAGTATCAGAGAAGTCCACTTACATGAGGTACCTCAAAGAGACAAATTCAGAGACAGCAAGGAGAAAGGTGGTGCAAAGGAGCTACAGACGGGAGGAAAGGGAGTCATTGTCAAATGTGTGCAGAGGGTTTCGGGAGTTGATGAAAAAGTTCCAGAAACGGACAGTGATGATGGCTGTATACCACTAAAAATGTACTTTTAAAAATGCCACAAAATTGTATGTTTAAATGTGGTTTTTAAAAAACTAAAAATCAGATTAAGTATTAAAAAGGAGATGATATAAGTACCATTAGATTTCACATATAATGGATGTCATACAGTATTTCTCCTCCTCTGTCTGACTCACTCCACTTGGTATGACAATCTCTAAGTCCATCCATGTTGCTACAAAGGGCATTATTTCATTCTTTTTAATGACTGAGTAATATTCTGTGTGTGTGTATACTACATCACTCTCTCTTTCTCTCTCTCTCTCTCTATACACACACACACACACACACACACACACCACATATGCATGTGTGTGTGTATGTCTTCTTGATCCATTCCTCTCTCAGTGGACATTTATTAAAATACTACTGTCTACCCTAAAATCTGAGACATAACTAGCAACTATTAAAATTCATAGGAGAGTTTTGGTATGGGAGTCAGATACAAAATACATGTCTAAAACAAAAATTTTTACACCAGCAATAGCTAATTTAAAAATAATAGAAACATTTACCCCATACACAAAATACACAATGATATAAGAATAAATAAGAAATACGCAAGACCTAAAGGATTCAAGTATAAAACTAGTTACCACGATATATTTCATGTTATATATATATATTTTACCCTGATGTGGGGAAAAATTGAGGGCAGGAAGAGAAGGCAGTGACAGAGGGTGAGATGGTTGGATGGCATCATTGACTCAATGGACATGAGTTTGAGCAAACTCCAGGAGATAGTGAAGAACAGGGAAGCCTGGCGTGCTGCAGTCCATGTAGTCTCAAAGAGTTGAACATGACTTAGCAAGTGAACAACAACAGAAATTTTTCCACAATAAAAAAAAAAACTTTAAGCACATGAAAATGTGTAGGTATACACCCACACAGATATACCTCGGATGCCGTACTGCAGACATCTATGTCTCACCATTGTGATCCCACTGATAACTTTCACCTAATGAAATGAGAAGTACCATGAGGATAGCGTTACAACCAGGTACAAATGGCTCAGCCCATGAAAAGTTCCCAGGATTGCTGGCAGATTAAAAACACTTCCAAATATGGCCGACAGACTTCTCATCCTAGTAAAGGTTTTTTTCTTGTTGGCACAAGAATAACAAAAGTTATTCTTTCTTAGTTTTCTATTTACTCAAAATAACGTAAGTGATACAACTACTCTTGAAATTATATGGAATATTTATCTTTAGTATTTCAGAGACAAATAAAATCAATTATTATTTTTTTTTTAATTGGCCTCATCTGGCCCCCACGTCATAGATGTCCATGCCCTGTGCAAGATAACCTTAGGATGAATGTCTTGGGAATTCACTGGCAGTCTAGTGGTTAGGACTCTGCACTTTCACAGCTGAGGACCTGGGTTCAAGTGCTTGTCAGGGAACTAAGAACCCGCAAGCAATGAGGCAGCCAAAAAAAAAAGAGGAGGAAAGTCTAAGGCCATTTGTGCGGCACATCAGGAACAAGGACATGAAGGAAAGAATTTGAGTCTTGGATAAAATGACTAAATTGAGGTTGGACATTGAGCACCTCCCCTGCTGATTCTGGACAAGTTGCTGGAAGTCATATAAACGGTGCAGACGCATGTCCAAGTTGCCTTAACCTATTCCCTCCTGGAAAAATGGGAAAGGAGAAAACCCATCTTTGGTACTCTGTGTAAGCAGGCCTGGGGTCTGAGGAACAGAGAAGGGAATAGAGACCCTTCTCTACCTGCCACCCAGGAAATTAGGAAGCAGAGAAGTAAGTTAACATCTTTGTCCAGCAACCAAAGCAAAACTCTTAGTGTCTTAATAATAAAAGTCATGATAACTGAGCCAGAAAAGGAAGTTGGAGGACTAGATGGTTACAGTTGATTAGGGAGACTGCTCCAGTTATCTGTTGCCATGCAACAAGTCACCCCCAAATTAGAGCTGAGACAATAATAATCACTGATTATCTCTCTGGATAATATGGTCTGTGGTCTCTGGAGGAGGAGTTTGGGAACAGCTGGGCTGGGCAGCTCTGGCGCGTGGTCACTAGGGGGACTGTGATGGCACAGGGACTGGGCGACTGAGGGTTGAGGGGCATCTCTCCCTCTCCGCGCAGTCTCAGGTCTTGTCGTTCCACGTTGGTTGGCTTGGGCTTCCTTAACGTATGGCTGCCTCAAGTGTGTTCCATGGAGCTTGGGGTTCCAAAGGTGAGTATTCACGAGAGAAAAAGGAAAGAGTGTGTCCTTCTCTAGCCTGGCCTCAGAATCATTCCCACCTCTTTGTATTCATCAGGGGAGGAGAAATAAACTGCTCACTTGATTAGAGGAGCAAGGAGAATGTCTAGGTTCTGGAAAAGCACCTGGGACAGAATCTATTGTTGCAACCATTCTTAAAATATATAATTTGCCATAGGGACTAAAGCTTATTTGAGATTGTTAATTTACCTATGAATAAAATGTTACAAAAATATTCTTGATTCTCTTTCTCTGCTCAAAAATCCCTTTAGCATTTCCCAGGGATAGTAAACCACACGACATAAGCAACCAGAGTTCTCCTCACCAAAACCCACAGATGTCAGCTCAAAACATTACATCATACCACCTGTCTGGCAGCACTCAGAACCTGTCTGCTTGGTGATTGCCTTGACATCGTTTGTGACACAGTGAAATAACCAATTTACGTGAGTAAAGCCTGCTGAGATACTGGGACACAAGCAGAAGATAAATTGCCTGGACATCGAACCCCAAACACATTTTCAGATCTCCTGCTCAACGTAATCTTCCGAGTGACAGTCTCAGAACAACACGACCTCAACCACTGAATAAGAGGAACAGCAGAAAACTCCTTAGATGTTACTCTTGTGATCGTAGTTTAAAATAGCTGTGGCATAGGGAATGCTATGCATTTATCAAGTCTTTTACATTTAAAAAGGTCTCTTTCTGTGCATCCCAGACCACTTCATTCCTGTCTTCTCTTACGGTCCATCAGGACCATGTGACTGGATTGTGGTCAACTAGATGGGTTCTAAACCACTTTCACGCCTGACAGCCCTAGGGATGTTTCACACTCACTGTCTCTTCTCTTTCCAAACTAACCTCAGAGGCCACAGGTAAAAGGACCACTTGGAGAAGCCACAGAACTCATAATAAAACATCACCTTTAATGAGAAATCACCTTTGTGTGTGTATATTAAGCCATTGAGATCTTTTTTTTTTCTTCCTGCACCAAAGGTAAGAGTCAAATTAAAACATCCAAAACTGGGGTGGTATTGGAATTTGGAGCCATACAACTTTTTGTTACTCAGGTTATCTCATACATTGGAAAAAACTAGTAGATGGGAATTCCTTGGAAGTCCATTGGTTAGGACTCGGTACTTCCACTGCCAGGGGCATGGGTTCAATCCCTGGTCGGGAAACTAAGATCCTGCATGTCATACAGCTCAGCCAGAAAAACGTCTAACAATTCCTAGATGCCAGGCACATTCCCCCATCAAGGAAGTCACGGAGATTTCAAGGGTTTGTTATTGTAGTATAATCGAGACAAGCCTGACTCACATAATATTCTGTTGAAACTAACATGAATATATTAATGAGCAGAATTAAAAATTCACATGAATTTTTAAAGTTAAAACACAAAACTTTAAAGAAACATTGTGCTTGATGCAGGCTACCCTGGCCACGCCCCAGGCCCACACACGCACTCACTTCTGCTGTTAGGGAGACCTGAGTAGAATTACCAGAGACACACCCCAAAGTATTTGGCAGAGACAGTCCGTGGAATGGAACAAAACCCAGTTCTGTTACTTCCTAACTGACTCACTGAGCAAGTCACTCCACTTCTCTAAGCCTCAGATTATGCGACGGAGGAACCATTGCTATTGGGTAAGTTAGTCACCATTTAGATCACCTGGCCTGGAAGAAGAACAAAATTTGTCATCTGTGGCTTCAAATAGAGAGCCATAGCCCTTTTGTTTAGGGAAGCACCTGAATGTGTTTATAAAAGATGAGGCTGACTAGACATAGCCAGGTTGAGAGAAATTTAAATGCTTTTAAAAAAGAAGTAAAATTGTTCATTAGGACATATAACAGGAATTTTGGAGTCTCCAGCAATCTCTTGAGAAGAGTCCTTAAAAGGACAAATGGGTACTTCCCTGGTGACCCAGTGGTTAAAAATCCACCTTGTAATGCAGGGGACATGGGTTCAATCCCTGGTTGGGGAACTAGGTCCCACATGCTGTGGAACAACTAAGCCTACACGCCACTACTACTCAGCCCACGAGCCATAGCAAGAGCGTCCATGCGACCCAACAAAAGATCCTGCAAAATGCAACAAAGATCTGGAGCGATGCAGCTAAGACCTAATGCTGTCACATTAATTAAATAAATAACTTTAAAGGACAAATGAACAAAAAAGGCTGAGAAAAGAGACACAGCAACATGGTAAGAGGACAAAGCCAAAGTTCTTCCAGTAACAGCCTGATAAACGTTTGCTACTGTGTTCATCACGGGCTTCCCTGTGGCTCTGCAGGTAAAGAATCCACCTGCAATGTGGGAGACCTGGGTTTGATCCCTGGGTTGGGAAGGTCCCCTGGAGAAGGGAAAGGCTACCCACTCCAGTATTCTGGCCTGGAGAATTCCATGGACTATACAGTCTATGGGGTCGCAAAAGAGTCGGACACAACTGACCGACTGCTTTCACTGTGTTCATCAGTTGTGAAGGGTGTGTTTTCTAGAGCTAGACTGACAGAAACCAAAACCCAGTCAATAATTCCATAGACTTCTGACCATAGAGAAAGGTCATAACCCTTCTGGAAGAGGAAGAAATGTCCATCTCACAGGAGTGCTGGCAGATTACATTTTCTAAAGACAGGGGCAAACAGTGTCTTCCAGCCTCATGGTCTTCTGCACTTTCTTTACCACTGCCCCATCAACATGGAAACTAAGTCCCCTCCCCTTGAATCTGAGTGAGTCTATGAACCTTTCTGCAAATAGGATATAGCAGGAGTGATGCTGAGTGACTGCTGAGGAAGGGTCAGAAAAAGCCATGCGGCTTTTTCCTGGCTCCTATGGGATGCTCACTCTGGGAGCCCAGGTGCCATGCTGTGAGGAAGGCCAAGCAGTGCAAGAGGAGGCACGGGTGGAGAGAAGCAGCGACCCACACCCAGCGGAGCTTGGCACTCGCTTGGCAGTCAGGCCAATGAGACATCCTCAAGAAGTGACTCATTTGAAAAGACTCTGATGCTGGGAACGATTGAAGGCAGGATGAGAAGAGGACGACACAGGATGAGATGACTGGATGGCATCGCCGACTCAATAGTTTGAGTAAACTCCGGGAGATGGTGATGGATAGAGAAGCCTGGCATGCTGCAGTCTATGGGGTCACAAAGAGTCGGACCTGACTGAGCAACTGAATTGAACTAGTCCCCAGTCTGACCTCCCCCAACAGACACCGCATGGAGCAGAGAGCAGCTCTTCCACTAAGTTCTGCCCAACATGCATGAGCAGATAACAGATTGTGAGGGTTTTGAGCCCCTAAGGTTTTGAGCAGCTTGCTATGGAGCAGTAATAACTAGAACAGGAGGGACCGTCCTCAATGGTCCAGTGGTTAGGACTCTGCCTTCCAATGCAGGGGATATAGGTTTGATCCCTGGTCAGAGAGCCAAGGTCCCACATATCAAGGGGTACAGCCAAAAATAAAAATAAAACAGGAGCACGAGGGAGATAATTAAATGACAATAAAATAAATATTTAGCTTAAGCTTGGGATGTGTTAAGTGCTCTTTAGCTATATCACCGTCGGTACATATTCAGTAAATTCCCAAAGTCACACAGCTAAGAAGAATTAGGATCAGGATTCAAGTCCAGGCCCTCAGTCTCACTTAATACTATACTGATGATCAGGAAGGTAAACAAATCCAGTCCAAGGATGCAAGGGCCCCACCTGCTCCCAGCTGGGAGGCTGAAATAATAAGAACCCAGGCAGTACCTCTAAGGAGCCTCTACACTAGAATCCAGGTTGAAAACTCCAATCAGGAGATAATGGATAAGAAAACAATGACTGGCTTTTTTTTTTTTTTCAGTCAAGTGCCATGAGTTGAAAATATTTGTTTCTCCAGGGAAAAGCTGTCCCCTCTATGAAAAAGTAAAGTATGCAAACACTGACCACAAGATAGATGAGAATGCATAATTCACACCTCAGTGGCTCCTTGGACAGAAGCAGGAAGGAGGAGATTGAACTTTGAGTCAAAAAAAAATAAATTCTAGCTGTAGCATCCTAGTACCTAAGTATTCAATTACAGAAAAGTTTTTGCCCCCGGAGAGGCCACTGGAGTCTTCATCAGCATTCAAACCTTTCTTAATAGGATTTTGCAGTCAGCTGAGATATGCAGTGCCCTGGTGATTGATATGCAAATTAAATAAACAAAACGACATAATAAATAATTAAATCAGTCTAACATGATGAATGAATTAATCATATCAGAGTGATGAGAAGAAGCCAGCACTGTCACCCAGAAGATCATTGATTTGAGAAAAAGGAAACATTCATAACAAGGCCATTTCAACATAGGATAGTACCTCTTATATTGATTCCTTGTGCTGGCCTCTGAACAGAGTAGGTGCTCAATAAATGTTAGTGGAATGAAATGAATTTTTGCCACCAAGAATGTCTTTCTGCAGTAAAGGGAATTACTCGCTCAATAAGCAACTGCAGAGACATCTTTTCATTTCAATCTTATTTAGGAATAAAATAGGTCTGTAAAGTAGGCAAGAGCAAGTATTTCCATCCCCCATTTTACACATGGGGAAAATAAAGTTAAGAGGCCAAGTGACTTGCCCCTAGTCACACGGCTGGGGTGAGAGAAGACTCTCCATGGAACTCCGACATCTGGTGTGTCACCCACCCTCTGCACTCCACTGATGCGAACATCTGTGCCCACATGAGTGTCAGTGTGTGCAAAGAGATGTGCTACAGCGAACCTTCACTTCCTCAACAATTTCTCTAATATTGGATTGACCAAAAAGGTTGTTTGGGTTTTTCTGTTACATCTTATGGATAAGGCCTAACAAAGTTATTGACCAATTCTACACAAATTTCAAATTTATACCTGAATACAGTTTGTACCTCCTACCTTTTTGCCTTTTTTTTTTTTTAGTTACTATACATAGCATCTCTTTACAGACAATTAAGAAACACAGGTAAGTGTGAGGAAGATAAAAGCACAGGACAATCACTAAAGTTAATGACAAAGAATATTTATCTACATGAGAAAAATCCCACAATATATTACTAAGGAAAGAGAAGCCTTCCATGCTGCATACCAGTCACACTGTATCAATACAAACACATACACACACAGAGCCAAGGAGGCTAAACATATGTGTCAAAAAGTTAATATTGGATATTTCCATACGGTGGGTTATAGGGAGTTTTTGTTTCCCTCTCTGGGCCTCTTTAAAGACTTTCAGAGATGTATATAATGAGAATGCATTGTTTTTGTAATTGAAATTCTCATTTGTAAAACTAGAGCAAATTGTAGTAGGGAGCTGGGGAATAAGAATGCTTCTGAGCTCATATCTAACAGAAGACATAAATAGTTCAGTGGGTTTGTTTGTTTGTTTTCTATGGAAATTACTTAACAGTATAGGTAAATTTGGAGGTGAGGGATGGGGAGCAATTTGGACTCTCATCCCAGTGAGCCAGGATAGGACCTCAAATCAATGACTCTGAGGCCTGATGAAATACTTGAGAAGATGAGAGAGGGAAAAACGTTTTTAAAAGTCTGCAAAGGCAAAACTCCTGAGTGGCAACAAACCACAGACCCACCTCCTTCTACTTGTCCAGTCTTACAAAGAGCTAAACAACTCAAAGCAGAATATAAACCTCAGACACAGCCCTTCTCCCTGATTCTACAGGAGAATCTGATGGTACCTAGGAAAACAATTTGGATATCAATGGAAAATCAATCAGACTACTTGGGGGTAAGAAGGAGACTTGGAAATACTGACTCAAAATGGGTTTAAAAGGCAGTAAAATGTGGAGAAGAGACACAGGCAACACTTCTTCAACTAACAAAAAGAAGTAAATACAACTTTTAAGTAAATTATAAGGATCTCTCTCTAAGGGTTTCTGTAGAGGTTCAGATGGTAAAGAATCTGCCTGCAAAGCAGAAGACCAGGCTTCGATCCCTGGGTCAGGAAGATCATCTGGAGTAGGAAATGGCAACCCATTCCAGAATTCTTGCAGAGAATTCCATGGACAGAAGAGACTGGTGGGCTATAGTCCATGCGGTCACAAGACGGTGGACACGACTGAGTGACTAAGCACACACACACATGCACGTCTAAGAGTAGATTTCTTATGAAGATTTACTCCAGGAAGTGGACCAAAAAAAAAAAAAATTGTGACAGAAATGGTTTGAACTCTTAAATAAACTGAAATAACAATCTGAAAACAATAAATCTGAATCTAATAAATGAAATTGTAAGAAAGTGAAATGATAAAGCAAAGAAAGCAAGTTATAGAAACAAGTCCACCACAGCATTAAAGGCAACATAATTAACCAAGTCAATGAGAAAAAGCATAGCTTGATATTATTAAGGATACACACTATAGAAGTACAGCGTAAACTGATAAAACCAATCAGGGATAAAACGGTTGCTATTAAAGAAAAACAGCAGGGATCTAGATGGGTAGGCCCAAAATAGAATTGGAGAAATGGAAATTGTTTTCAGTGATATGACAAGAAAAAGTTCATGATCTTAAAAGAAAACCTGACTACTGACAGGATTCATAGGCATTAGAAAAAAATTACTGAAATGTGACCAGCATGGAGAAATCTCTTAGTGAAATCCCACCATATCAAGGATGAAGATAGAATTGTAGAAGCATGCAGGCCCATCAGTGACATACAAAGGAAAAGAGACGAAGGCTTTTCCTTAGCATCCTAGATTTCAAGGGACAATGGAGAGCTGTCCACAGAGATACAAGGAAGAAGGTGTTTTACACCCAGCCAATCAGTTACTCATGTATAAAGGAAGAAAAGGGTGGAAAAGCGAAAGGGGAAAAGGATGATCATGTAGAAAGGATGATCATGTAGAAATGGGAAGGAGAGAGGAAAGGCAAAGAAAATGCAGAAACGAAGATGAAAATCATGATATTCTCAAAACCATAAGGACTCAAGAAGGCTCATACTAACGGACCATGGAGGAAAAGAACAGCTCAAAGACATGCTCAAAACAGCCAAAAGCTCAATCAGACTACAGAGTTCAAGGGTAAGTAAGCAATGATGTGAATGTACTTTAAATTCTTGATAAAATTCAAAAATAGATTTAAGTCTAAATAATCATGGTAAATGTAGCTATAACATATTAAGTCTAAAACTTCATTATTCTTCAAGTACAAAAAATAGCTCTAGTTTAAAATTAAAGTATAGCAAAGATGTAGCAAAGATGAATATTATAACAAACAGAAAAGAGATTTAAAGACAAAGATATCAATTAAAACTAATAGCACAAAAGGATGAACTTAGCAGTAAGAGAGTCTCAAAAATAAATCCAAAATCAATAAAAACAAGTATATGATGCTTGTCAGGAAGAAGACTAAAGCTGTAACTCAAAGGTAGAAAATATACCAGACAAAAATATAAAAATAAATATATATAAAGGCAAAAATATACCAGAAACAAATTCAAAGAAACTGAAAGCAGAGATTACCCTATTTACAGACAACTGGGTTGAATTCATCAAAGAGAACAGTATTCAGTTTTATCAAAAACTTATTTGGAGGGACTTCCCTGGTGGCCCTGTGGTTAAGACTTCACCTTCCAATGCAGAGGGGTACAGGTTTAATCCCTGGTAGGGGAGCTAAGGTACCACATGCCTTGGAGTGAAAAACCAAACCATAAAACAACAATATTGTAACAAATTTAATAAAGACTTTTAAAAATGGTCCACATCAAAAAAATCTTTTTAAAAATTATTTTTTTAATTGTCAAATGGCACAATCCATGCTAACTTTCAGATTTATTGGTTCCAGAGGGATGGATGCAGTACTTCCAAGATACCAAAATCCCAAAAGATGTTCAAGTCTCATATAAAATCACATATCTGTACATCCTGTAGACTTTAAATCATTTCTATATTACTTATAGCATCTAATAAATGCAATGGAAATAGTTGCTGGCACTTGGGAAATTAAAGTTTTAACTTCGTAACTTTCTGCAAATTTTTTTATATTTTCAATCCATAGTTGGTTGAATCTGCAGGTGCAAAATCCATGAATAAAGGACACTGACTATAACTGTCTAAATATCCATGGTCTGAATAACACAGCATCAAACATTATTTTAAAAACTGTTGAAGATTAAATAAAACAATAGCAGTAGCTAATTCAGGAAAATAATAAGCATGAAAGTGGAGGATTTGATTAATATTATTAAAGTCAATGTAAAAGCTTTACTCATACTTTGTATACTACAAATAATTTAGTTCCTTTTTGAATGCCTGCTAAATAGTTACAAAAACCAATATTAAACAACCAAGAAAATCCTATTAAATGCCCCCAACAGAAATTAATAATACAGATTATATTCTCTACTCAGACTATAATAAACTAGAAATTAATTTCAAGAGTAGAAGAAAGCAACTATGCCAACCACTTGGAAATAATTCTTGGGTCAAAAATAAAACCAAAATAGCAATTACAAAATTTTAGAGAATAGCAATAATGAAACCAACTCATATCAAAATACATGGAAAGTGGCCAGTGCTCTAAAAGTAAATTTCACAGCCTTAAATACTTTAATAACTGAGCAAGAAATACTCAACTATTTAAGAAAATCAACTCAAGAAGCTAGAAAATAAAAAATTGAGTGAAATAGAAAGAAGGACTTGATAAAAGTAGAAATCAACATTTTTAAAAATAGTAAAACACCAAAGGTAAGAAATAAATCCAAGAGCTGGCTTTAGAGAAAAAGACAATAAATTGGATAAACCATGAAACAGTCCAGTTAAAAATAAACTTGAGAAAAAAATAGAATGAGGAGGTAACAGTTACAGGAAAAAAAAAATCAAAGACTTATTCATCTATCAACACACTTGAGAACTAATTAAATATATATGATAACATATATATATACATATATGCTCTCAAAAGAGCACAGGATCCAAGCACTGGTATTTTAAATTTTAGGTTCTTGCTACTCAAAGTATAGACTACTTTGAGTAATTATAATTAAGTAATTATAGAACCTCCTACTCTATAAAGTAGGTTAGAGGCTTAAATGAAAGCACTCAGCACAACTCTGGATGCACATTAAATATTTCCAAATGTTCCTTATTATTGTTCTGTAAGTACACTGTTTCTGAAGCATAATGTACATAGTGATATACAAATACTAAGAGTACATGTCAATGAATTTTTATAGCACCACCTGGGAGTTTATTGGAAGAGCTGCCCCCAAATACGCTAAATTCACATTTTAACCAGCTCCGCAGGTGACTCATAAACAAGTTAAAGCTTGAGCATCATAATTTTAGACCTAGAGAAAAAGAGATCACAATTCTCAGAGATATGTTTAGAAAGCCATTACAATTCCTTAAGATAATACACAAAAAATCTACAGATTATCTATATAGATTCAAAACTCTAAAATAAAATTTCTAACAAAAAGAATCCAGTTTTATTAAATAAATATTAATAACACACAACAAAAAAGCAGAGTTTGTCTCAGGGATATGACAACAGTTTGTTACTAAATCTATTAAGAGAAAAGAAAATTATGGGTGGATTTACACTCCAGTATTCTTGCCTAGAGAATCCCATGGACAGAGAAGCCTGGTAGGCTACAGTCCATGGGGTCGTAAAGAGTCAGTCGGACACGACTGAGCGACTTCACTTTCACTTTACATTTAAAAAATAATAATTTTAGGCTAGGGAATGCTTTTCTGAATATTATTTCCAAGCCAGAAACCATCAGGCAATGGTTGAAATACTTTATGAAAGTTTTTTTAAATCTCTATTGCAAAAATCACTAAAATCACAGACATGGTTTAGAGAGAAATGACTTAGAAAATATATGTGAAGCTTCTGACAAGGGGTTATTATCTATAATGTATAAAGAGCTAATAAAACTCACCAAGAAAAAGACAAGTACTCCAGCAAACAATGGATGAAGGATATTAGCCAGTTCACACAAAAAAAAGCAAATGGAAAAAAAAATCTATAGTTTCATTTGCTTAAACCAACAAGCATTAAATGAGCATTTACTATTCTTTACACACTACATTCAAAATTCTATTCTAGAAAATGAAACAAAGTAGCTTCCTACAAGATGATCTCAACAAAAAGAAATGTCAAATGACATAGTCACCTGTAACAGGAAAACATTAAAAGGACAAGTTGATAACCTGGCTTGACAAGGATGTCAGCAAATGGACATCTTCATACACCAATGGTGGGAGTTCAAACTAGGACACAATTGTGCTGGCATTTAATTTGGTAAATAATTCTTTTAAAGGCATACTTTCAAACAGAATATACCCACAGGAAATGGACAAATACGTATGAAGATCTTCATCACAGCATTATCTACAACACTGAAAACACCTCAATGTCCATTCACAGAAGAGTGACATAATAATGTCAAATAACATTGCTCGACCTATTATATGCTCATTTATTAGGCATCTATTATTTTTATTGTATCCATAGCAGAATGAGATGTAATTTTTAAATATTTCATTTCTTTTGCAGCATTTCAGATGCAAAGCTAAGATGTATAGCGGTGACAGAAACCCTAATACATTTTAAATTATGAGAATGGAATAATTCATGTGAGGCTTCAGTCCTGTATGTAAAACACACACACACAGGTTTAGGGATATAAATATCACTAGAAGCTTCCTGAAAGTGAGGTCCAAGGCTGCCTAGGAGCTTCTGCAAGCTTTAGTCCCTGAGTCCTCAGGACAACACTCAAACACAGAGGTGGCTGTCCAGTTACCGACGTCCTTGCTCCTTCTGATACCGCCATCCTCCTAAGTCTCCATTCACGCAGCAGCTGGAGGGCTCTTTTTAAAAATGGGCCTTACATCCAGGCTCCCCCTGCACTGGCTTTCCAGTGCTCTCACCACAAAATTGCAGACTCTCAGCAACGATGGCCACGAAGCCCAGCATCATGGTCACAGACCACTCCCTATTTTCCACCTCTTTCCGTCTTTCCTTTTCATCCTGTGTTTTGCTTCACAAGCCTTCTCAGTCATTCCTGGACTTTACAAGCTCTGTCCCACCTCAGAGCCTTGGCACGTGATGTTTTCCACTACCTAGAACATTCCTTTCTCCTCCTTTTCAGAGCAGGTTTGGTCCTCCTTCAAGTCTCAGCTTAAACAGTATTTCCTCTGAGTAGCATCCACTAACTTGCCCTCTTATTATCAGGTATTATTACAACTCTCTGCCTGTCTCCTTCATTACACTTAATACAATTTAAAAAAAAAAAAAAAGCTGTCATTTTTAAAATTAATTAATGGTTTACTTATTTGCTATCTGTCTCCTCCATTGGAATGCATGTTCCAGAAAGCAGACCCTATGTCTATTTCGCTCTTCAGTGAATAGCTAGCTGCTTCTAGCTCAGAAGCTGGTATGCTGAGAGCATTCAAATGCTGTTAAGTGAATAAATGAACATGAGCACAGTTTTGAACAGTGCCATCAGGAACTTTAAACATGTTTAAAAGAAATGTTTTTGATTCTCTTTTTTCTATTTCTGGGACTCAATCTTAAGGAAATAATCAGAGAAACACACAAAGATTCTTACTGCAGCATTCTTCTAACAGCAAAAACTGGAAACAACCCATATGCCCAATAAGAGGAAACACTGAAATAAGTTAATATGAAATGGGATAGTTGATTATAAAGTATATGTTAATATGGTCAGTTTTTAAAAGAGAATAAGAAAGAATACAGAGCTGGACCCTAAATGTAGAGAAACAGAGCATACAGCTCCCTAGGTAAAACAGAAGAAATAGCCCCAAATTTGAGTCACGGCTTTGTTTTCTTCTATATAGTTCCTGCATTTTCTAATTCTACATACTTTCTAATTGTTGACATTAAGCAACAGGGTACAATTTTTGAAAAGCAAACATCACCTTTTAAAAACTGTTTTAAAAGCAGTTGGTTCCTCCCTGAGTATAATCTTCAGGTTTCACGTGAGAAGGAAAGTCTCAGTCCTGCTGGGGGAGCCACCCAGCATCTTGTGCCCCGGCAGCTAGGAAGAGGGGAGATTTTCTTTTCACCCTGAGTCCTTCTGTATCTTTTCCACTTTTGTTCTGGTAGCATGATATATTTGTAAACATAATACCTGATCAAAAATAAACAACTGAAAACAGCAACCACCACCAAAAAGAAAGAAAAGCTTTTATTTTCAAATACATTTGAAAAGACAGCTACACCCAATCAGGGAAGATTGCTCCAGTTTAAACTTGTGTGAGATTCTATCAGCATGCAAAGCATGGGTGCAGCATCAAATAATTTATTCTGATTCCCAAAAGCCAAGGAAAAAAATCATTAACATGGACTCTTTTACCTCAGAATCTACAGAAACACACCACATCCTGAAATTCTCAGTTCTGCCTCTCTCCGCCCTCCTCCCCTTTAACTATCTGCTCGGAATACCCCTTCACTGGGCTCTGGTTTCTCGTCTACACCTCTCTTTGCTTGTCTGTTTCATGCTCAGCTTCCCTCCACTTCCCTTTGAACTTGACATTCTTATCACCCTTATTCTCCCCAGGGCTACATTTTTATTTTTTCTTTGTTGGCCACAATACGAAAATATATGAGAAGCATTTACTGAAGTGTTGTGGTTTCCTCCTATTAAATAAAATCAGAGGAGCAAAATCATCTGTTCACATCTTTCAAAAGGAACTAAATCAAATTATTTTTGTTTCAGGAGGTCACTGACTTTCAATAGCCCATCAGCACCCCTCAAGACAGGCCCCCAGGAAGATAGACTCACCCTTGCTGAGAAGTCTAGCACTTTGGTACATAAGCAGACATTGATGATAAGCTTATTAAAACTTATCTTAAGAAAAAAGCTGTGAGGTAAGGTGTGGTTTGGCAATTTAGAGTCTGCCCAGAAATCTATAGACACAGTAAGTGTGAAGCTCCTAGGAGCCTGTAAAAATAGTATTTTATTCTAAGTCAGGGGGACAAAGCTTTTGTATATCAGCATGAATGGAACCCAGATGAATCTTGCCCAGGAATAATCATAGCCATTGGAGGAATCTAACATCAGGAGCGGCATCAAAAGAAGTCCAGAAATAGAGCAGATTACACCTCATGAGATTATGCCATCAATCTAAAGGTTAAGCAAGATCTGAAACAGCATTGCTTAAGTTGAAAATAAAGTATCCATCACTTAAGTAGAAAAACAAGCATCCAGCAGAGGAAATGTGAAAGATGTCTTTTAGCCAAGCACTTTTGCTCTTTCCATGGATAATTTGAAGGGTTCCAATGGGAACAACATCATCTCAAAAAGAAAAATTGTATTGGTGGGGGGTTCTGATTTTTTACTTGGAAATGGAAACACATATTTAATTTTAACAGTTCTCAGGATGGAAATATTGGCTTCTGGACTTTAAATATATGCAGCATCAGATCTTATTATTCTTCTATCTTTAGCCATTTTTGCCTTCATGAGTTATTTATCACTTCATTTTCAATGACTTTGATATGTAAATTAAAGCCACTATACCAAACATTATGATTTTGATAAAGATCTAGAAACACTAATATTTTTCATCATGTATTTTTGCTGATCCAACTGAATCCAACAGAATTGCTCAATTTGAACCAGGTATGGAAAATATTTGGGCAGAACTCTGCAGACATTTAAAACTACTTATCATCCAAACACACCAACCAAGATTTCCTATTCTAAGTGCCTCTCAGTTTGTCATCACGGCACATTGTCTAGTAACTCTAACACCAGGATCAAAAGTGAAGTGAAGTGAAGTCGCTCAGTCGTGTCCAACTCTTTGTGACCCCATGGACAGTAGCCTACAAGGCTCCTCTGTCCACAGAATCTTCCAGGCAAGAGAACTAGAGTGGGTTGCCATTTCCTTCTCCAGGGATCTTCCTGACCCAGGGCTCGAACCTGGGTCACCCACATTGCAGGCAGACACTTTATCTTCTGAGCCACCAGGGAAGCTCCAGGATCAAATGTTCTGTTTAAAATACAGGAAGAATCATTCCTCAACCCAATTTACAAAGTTCTAAGACTTTAGGCTCAAGAAAGTATTGAGTCGTTGATACTTTGGGATTTATCTGTGCTTAGCAGCTGTGTGACCTTGGCCATGTTATAACCTCTCTATGCCTGGGTTTCCTTAACTGTGAAACGGGTGAAGAAATAGAACCTGCTACAAGCATGAAATACAATAATCCAAGTACAAATGCTGACTTAGCCCAGCCCACGTGGCACATAGCCACTCAATAAACGTTTGTCAATTATAGTTCCTTAGGCAGAAGCTGCAGTGACAGTTTTGTCACATGCTTAAGACCTAAGGAATTACTTTTCTTAAAGACAAGAGAGATGGCCTTACAGCCTGTGAGATCAGGGGGTCAGCATGTGGCCCTGTTCAAACAAAGAGGCAAAGGCAGATGTCTCTCTGGACCACACATGCCACCCCCACCCCGCCTCACTCATTTCCTGTGTCCTGGGATGGTCAGAAGGAACAGGAAGCTACTCCGGTCACTTAGACACTTGCCAGGTGACCCCATCTTGGGACGGAGCTAATGACCCTGATAGCTTGGACAGCTAATGACAAGTCAGAACAAGAGGCCAGAGAGAAGGCACAGAGCTCCACAAGGTCCCTGAATGTTTTCATGCCCTGTAGCTCCAGCGGTTCTTCAAAGGGGCAGAGTTAGAGTTTAAGAAGAGCTGTCTCCAAGGAAAAGACTAAACATAGACGGTGTTTTTCTCTTTACCTATCCACTCACTGGCCACTCACCCACTGACATTTGCATACCACGTGCCCAGCCTTGCAAGAGCAGCTGGAGACACAGAGGCACCCAGGAGGCAGCCCTTGTCCTTGGGGAGCCCTCAGGTTATTGCAGGGCTGGTCTGTCAAGAGTCGTGTTTAGCTAGAGTGTTACAGGCTAGGAGATGCTCAGTTGGGGTGTTGAAGGACAGGAAAGAGGAGGGGGTAAAAGGGGGCAGCAGAAGCATAATGGCAGAGTAAGCGGGCAGGGGACACCATGTGTTCTTCCGATTGTACAAGGTCTAGAGAGGCTGCACTGAGGAGGGGATGGGAGAATGACATAAGATGCCCCCGGGCCTCAAGGGATCTCACGTACAAGCTAAAGAGGTAGATGTAACCTTGAGACCATCCCCTGGAGGGTAGATGTAAATGGGACCATCCCCAGGAGGGTAGGCAAGAGAGACACACACTCAAGTTTATCTTTTTGAAAGATTGTCCCACCATCTTTACCTCTTGTGCACGTCTGGCTCGTCACATTCACTGGGCATTTGTGACTGCATCTCCAGTTATGTAAAGTCTGATCATCCAACCCTTAAGGGCGCAGGGGCTCCTCATGCCTCAGGACCCTTTACTCTAGGTTTACTCGAGCAGAGAGGAGAGGAAGAGCATCTCCCAGCTGCGGATCATATCTCCAGCTGCTGATCCCCATCTCCCATCTGCCTCCCAGAGGTGGTGCCACGCGACACATCCAGGACCAAAAGCATCATTTTTCCCACAAAATGGGCACTTCCTTTTCTCAGTATTTTGGTCACCCAGGTTCCAAAACTCCTCTTCACTCCTTGACACATCCCATCTCCCACCAAGGCCTGCTGTGTCTTCTTTCAAAAATGTCCCCACCTCCCACTTCCTACCCAGTCCCACTGCCCATAACCTACAGACCACAGTGACCGAGCCCATGGACTCTTACCACCCTGAGCACCTGGGCTCTCTGCCATCAGTTATACCCCTCTCATCAGCTCATCTTCCACCCTCAAGTCACTCCCTGCCAAAGCTGTCTGACTCCCAACTCCCAGTAGGGTGGGACTGACCATTAGGTAAGACATTCAGACCTAAGGTACCTGGGTCCCAAGGACACTTTCCATCAGCATCTCCTTTCTCACATTCAGCTTGCTGATTCCTCCTGTTGAACAAATCACTCAACCCACCTTGCACTTCCTACTCTGCCTTCTGCTCACAGTATGGACTGGGTTAAATAGTGTCTGCCAAACCTCAGAATGTGACCTTATTCAGAAACAGAGTCTTTGCAGATGTAACTGGTTAGGATGAAGTCACAGTGCATGAGGGTGGGCCCTCATCTAATGACTGGTGGCCTTATAGGAAGAGAGCATAGAGACAAAGACAGATGCAGAGAAGGTGGCTATCTGATAATGGAGGTACAGTTTGGAGCTTTGTGTTTAAAAGGCAACGTTAAAGATTGCCAAGGACTGTTGGCAACCACCGGAAGTGGAGAGAAATTCATAAAGCGATCTCCCTGAGGGCTCGCAAAAGAAACCTGCTCTGCCAGCAACTTGATCTCAGGCCTGATCTTCAGAACTGTGAGAGAACACACTTCAGTTGCTTAAGGAGAAACCAGTACATTATTATGTACCAGTCGATCCTAAAGGAAATCAGTCCTGAAGATTCATTGGAATGACTGATGCTGGAGAGAAAGTTCCAATACTTTGGCCACCTGATGTGAAGAACTGACTTATTGGAAAAGACCCTGATGCTGGGAAAGACTAAAGGCGGGAGGAGAAGGGGACGACAGAGGATGAGATGTTGGATGGCATCACCGACTCTACGGACATGAGTCTGAGCAAGCTCTGGGAATCAGTAATGGACAGGGAGGCCTGGCGTGCTGCAGTCCCTGGGGTCGCAGAGAGTCGGACACGACTGAGTGACTGAGCTGAAGTACACTGTTACGGCAGCCCTTGGAAACAAATACACAGTGCCCTGTGCCACCACCTAGAATGCCAGTGTTTGTTTACCTGCCAAATGAGACCGTCCCCTAAAAACCCAGCTCAAACTTCTCATGCTTCTGCAGGCAGCCATGGAGCTCTCCCATCCCTCTGATGAAAACTCCATGTCTCATCAATCCTGGGTTTCTGGGGGCTTTTACATTCCAAAGGCCACTAATACAAGTTTGATCACCTTTGAATTGCTTCTTGATATGCTGCCCTTGTAAACAAGAGTCAGTTCAGTTAAGTCACTCAGTCGTGTCCAAATCTTTGTGATGCCATGGACTGCAGCACACCAGGCTTCCCTGTTCATCACCAACTCCCGGAGCTTACTCAAACTCATGTCCATTGAAGGGATGAGTGAAGGGAGTTGATGCGTCTTCTTCACGGCTAGTCATTGCTTTATGTCCACAAGCTTCCCTCCTCATGTCAGCCAACATTTCCTAAGTGTCTGTGCTCACAAGGAGAGGCGCACACACAGCATTCCAGCTTCCCATCATTAAACCCCAACCTCCCTTTCTGCACTCACTGTCCTCACACCACCCACAGTGTCATGCCATCCATCCTAATAAATCTGCTATCCAGCCACACCTGAATCCTCAATAACCCCGGAACCTCAACACCCATGAAGGCAGGCCCTCCTCTATCTTTCCATCCCCTAAAATCCTTTAGTCTTTCAAGGCTGATTCAAATGCCAGCCTGTCCTAAAGGTCTTTCTTCATCATAAGTCATTGAAAATCTACTCCCTTCTTGTACAACTGGTTAGAGCTCAGTTTACAGCGACATTAGGGTATTCTTATCCTGAGCCTGGTTTCAACCATGTGTTACATGTAAAACTCTGCGCCTTACCCGCCAAGTGACCTTGAGCAAGTCACTTAACCTCTTTGGACCTGTTTCCCCACTAATACAACTGGAGTAACTATAGCATTGACCATACAGTGTCATGAGGGCTAAATGAGATAATGCAGGTAAAGTGTTTAGCACACAGACTTGAAATTGAAATTGAACGGTGAAAGTTGCTCAGTCGTGTCCGACTCTTTGTGAACCCATGGACTATTTAGTCCATGGAATTCTCCAGGCCAGAATACTGAAGTGGGTAGCCTATTCCTTCTCCAGGGGATCTTCCCAACCCAGGAATTGAACTGCATCTCCTGTACTACAGGCAGATTCTTTACCAACTGAGCTATCAGGAAAGCCCAGATTCAAACTCAGCAGCACTCAGTGTGCATCAGCGGATAGCACCATCATCAACAACCACCATCCTCATCAAACTCTATGTTCAAATGTCTGCCATCAGCTAGGAACACAGAGTTGTGTAAGTCACCGCTTGCAAGGGAGAAAAAAAAAAAACTCTTCAAAATTAATGCCCCCACTAACCATGAACACTGAGCAGGTTTTTCACGTATCAAGGACAGCATATTATTATCCTCATAAAATTCCTTTCTTCTTAAGAGATTAAAGAGCTGAGAAGATCTCATTCCATTTGGCTTCACAAGTCCCCTGAGAGAGAAGCAACAGGTAAGCATCTCTTTTCCACCGTCCTCAGGTTGTGTGAGGATACAGACAAGAAGCAAGGCAGCTGTTCGGAGAGCTGAGGCTGCCCTCTCCCCCGGCCTGGGGAACAGGGAAAGCCCGGACCACCCTCTACGTATTCCCCAGGCAGATGCCCTCTGCTTATTCTGAAAGCAATGAGTGTGCTGCAGGCTCAAGTCCAAGGCAAAGCCACCTTCCACATCCTCTAGGACTCATTCATTTGCTTATTCATTCATTCATTCATGCATGCAAGTGCTTTTGCTAGGGCTTAACTATGTTAGGCGTATACCCTATAACATCAAGAAGGCACTGGAGAACAATAAGGACCAGAAAGTCAAGTACAGCATCCTAAGAAAATACTCCAGACAATAAATGGCCAGAATCTGTCCTATATGCTGAATACAAAGAAGGAATGTTCCTAAAACCTTACCAAATTTAATTTTATCCTCTTATAATTGCTTACAAAATGGAAGGAAAAACTCAACTGAATTTCTATGAATACTTCCAAAATGCTAATTCCTCAAAATAGGAATCTTTCCTGTCCAAATACACGATCCCTTCCACCTCTGTCAAAGTCATCATGTTCCACAGCCAAAGATACCAATGACAGGTGGAGATTTATGCCTAGGGTGTGGATGTAATGAAGAACCAGAACCTCCCAATGTAACAACACCCCCCCACACACACCTGCTTCCCAACAAGATAACAATGCATCTGAGCATAAAATTAGAGAAAGCAAACAGATACTTGTCCATTCATGTTCACAGAAGCACTGTTCACAACAGCCAAAAGACAGAACCAACCTAAGCATCTGGCCATTGATGGATAAGCAAAATGTGGCACACACACACACATGGAATATCACTCAGTCCCAAAAGGGAGGAGATTCTGATGCATGATAAGACATGAACAAACTTTAAAGATACTATGCTAAGTAAGATAAGCCAGATATAGCAGGACAAATACTGCACGATTCCATTCTCATGAGTTACCTGGAGGAGTCACATTCATGGAAATGGACAGCAGAATGATGGTGGCCAGGGGCTTGGAAGAGGGAGGAATAAGGAATGGTTTGATGGACAGAGTTTCAGTCTGAGATGATGAGAAATGTCCTGGAGATGGAGAGGGAATGGTTGCACAATAATGGGAATGTACCTTTAATGCCACAGAATTGGGCACTTAATGGTTAAAATGGTAAAATTTCTGCTCATTTAAGTATGTGTTAGTGTTAGTTGCTAAGTCATGTCCCACTCTTTGCAACCCCATGGACTGTAACCCACGAGGCTCCTCTGTCCATGGAAATCTCCAGGCAAGAATACTGGAGTGGGTAGCCATTCCCTTCTCCAGAGGATCTTTCGGACCCAGGGATCCATGGAAGGAAGGTTTTGTACTGCAGAGCAAGGGTTCCCAGTCTCCGGGATCTGCCTGATGACCTCAGGTGGAGCTGATGTAATAATAATAGAAATAACATACACAATAAACGTAATGTGCTTGAATCATCCCCCAAACCATCTCCCCCACACTCTGGTCCACAGAAAAAAAATCATCTTCCACAAAACCAGTCCCCGGTGCCAGAAAAGTTGGGGACTGCCAGTGTAGAGGGTGCTGGGGGCATTCGCCCAGATCTCCTTTACAGGGCTGGGATACCTCACCCCCAGTTTCTATGGGTTGGCTGCTAAAGGCCCACAGCTGCTGCCTTGGAGGCAGGGGCAGCTGAGAGATGCCTCCATCATCCACCCACCTGGCATGGGATATAAAGGCCACCTGCCTCCAGGTGGAACCAACTCCGTGCTGCATTCATGCTCCAGGGCTCCCTGTGGGATGAGACCGAGGCTGACCCCCACCTGAGAACACCTCCTTGCTTAACTTTCTTTGCTGCTCCAACCTGTTTCCCATAATTCTTCTCCTGGGGGAACATTCATTGATAAATCACTTTCCCATGAACCCCTGTCTCAGGTTCTGCCTGTAAAACAGAGCTTCTCAAACTCTTTTGCATGACTGTGCTCACTAGGCAACCTTGCAGTTTGAAGTTTATTTCCTAATCAGTCCCACAATACTTTAAAAACACAGATATAATCCATGTGGTTATACGAATGGGCTTCCGTAATGGCTTGGTGGTAAAGAATCCACCTGCCAATGTAGGAGACACAGGTTCGATCCCTGGGTTGGGAAGAGGCCCTGGAGGAGGAAATGGCAACCCACTCCAGTATTCTTGCCTGGAAATCCCACGGACAGAGGAGACTGGTGTGCCCCAGTCCATGGGGTCACAGAGAATTAGACACAACTAAACTATGGAATGAGGTTCGTGACATTGTACCGGAGACAGGGATCAAGACCATCCCCATGGAAAAGAAATGCAAAAAAGCAAAATGGCTGTCTGGGGAGGCCTTACAAATAGCTGTGAAAAGAAGAGAAGCGCAAAGCAAAGGAGAAAAAGAAAGATATAAGCATCTGAATGCAGAATTCCAAAAACAGCAAGAAGAGATAAGAAAGCCTTCTTCAGTGATCAATGCTAAGAAACAGAGGAAAACAATAGAATGGGAAAGACTAGAGATCTCTTCAAGAAAATTAGAGATATCAAGGGAACATTTCATGCAAAGACGGGCTCGATAAAGGACAGAAATGGTAGGGACCTAACAGAAGCAGAAGATATTAAGAAGAGGTGGCAAGAATACATGGAACAACTGTACAAAAAAGATCTTCACGACCCGGATAATCACGATGGTGTGATCACTCATCTAGAACCAGACATCCTGGAGTGTGAAGTCAAATGGGCCTTAGAAAGCATCACTACAAACAAAGCTAGTGGAGGTGATGGCATTCCAATTGAGCTATTTCAAATCCTGAAAGATGATGCTGTGAAAGTGCTGCACTCAATATGCCAGCCTATTTGGAAAACTCAGCAGTGGCCACAGGACTGGAAAAGGTCAGTTTTCATTCCAATCCCAGAGAAAGGCAACACAAAAGAATGCTCAAACTACTGCACAATTGCACTCATCTCACATGCTAGTAAAGTAATGCTCAAAATTCTCCAATCCAGGCTTCAGCAATACGTGAACCATGAACTCCCTGATGTTCAAGCTGGTTTTAGAAAAGGCAAAGGAACCAGAGATCAAATTGCCAACATCTGCTGGATGAGTTGGCAAGAGAGTTCCAGAAAAACATCTATTTCTGCTTTCTTGACTATGCCAAAGCCTTTGACTGTGTGGATCACAATAAACTGTGGAAAATTCTGAAATAGATGGGAATACCAGACCACCTGACCTGCCTCTTGAGAAACCTGCATGCAGGTCAGGAAGCAACAGTGAGAACTGGCCATGGAACAACAGACTCGTTTCAAATAGGAAAAGGAGTACGTCAAGGCTGTATACTGTCACCCTGCTAATTTAACTTATATGCAGAGTACATCATAAGACATGCTGGGCTGGAGGAAGCACAAGCTGGAATCAAGATTGCTGGGAGAAATATCAATAACCTCAAATATGCAGATAACACCACCCTTATGGCAGAAAGTGAAGAGGAACTAAAAAGCCTCCTGATGAAAGTGAAAGAGGAGAGTGAAAAAGTTGGCTTAAAGCTCAACATTCAGAAAACGAAGATCATGGCATCTGGTCCTATCACTTCATGGGAAATAAGATGGGGAAACAGTGGAAACAGTGTCAGACTTTATATTTTTGAGCTCCAAAATCACTGCAGATGGTGACTGCAGCCATGAAATTAGAAGATGCTTACTCCTTGGAAGAAAAGTTATGACCAACCTAGATAGCATCTTCAAAAGCAAAGACATTACTTTGCCGACTAAGGTCTGTCTACTCAAGGCTATGGTTTTTCCAGTGGTCATGTATGGATGTGAGAGCTGGACTGTGAAGAAAGCTGAGCTCTGAAGAATTGATGCTTTTGAACTGTGGTGTTGGAGAAGACTCTTGAGAGTCCCTTGGACTGCAAGGAGATCCAACCAGTCCATCCTGAAGGAGATCAGCCCTGTGATTTCTTTGGAAGGAATGATGTTAAAGCTGAAACTCCAGTACTTTGGCCACCTCATGCGAAGAGTTGACTCACTGGAAAAGACTTTGATGCTGGGAGGGATTGGGGGCAGGAGGAGAAGGGGACGAACAGAGGATGAGATGGCTGGATGGCATCACCAACTCAATGGATGTCGAGGAGTTGGTGATGGACAAGGAGGCCTGGCATGCTGTGTTTCATGGGGTCGCAAGGAGTCGGACCCGACTGAGCGACTGAACTGAACTGACCTGAGTGACTAAACAATAACAAACAATGTATATATGTCTGCGCCTTTTAAATAAAAAGAATAAGAACTTTTCACTCTCAAATATCCCATTTCAGAACCCTGGAGGTACGACTGGCCCTGTTGAGAAGGCACGTGCTGGGTCACAGCTCAGTGTGGTATGCCTGAGGGACTGACGCGTGGGACTGACAATTCTCCCCTAAAGTATGGAGAGCTTTGAAATGATTTCTGCCACCACTAATGCATTTGATTCCCAACAAGCAGCCCTCAAACCAGCCAGCACAAGGAAATCTACAATCTGCCACCTCCTACGTGCCCAGGAGCTACGTTACACACTAGAGATAGAGGGAAGCAGGAATAAGTTAAACTCTTGAGTCTGCTTGCATGTGGGCTAAGACTGAAATTAAACAGATGTTGCAGGAGCTAAGATTACGCAGAAAGCAGGTGCGGATACCCATACCTGGGAGTACATATGACCAGGGCCACCCTACTCAGAGCCCTAAACTCTGGAGACTATAGATCCTCTAGGGAGAGACATCAAGTCAGTGTCACTGAGACATCACAGGGTAAGCATGGCCAGAAAAAGAGAAGGGATCTACTGCCTTTTCTTACTTGTTCACCCATTTGCTCCCTCAGCAACCGTCTCCCACCACTTACTCCAGTATCCGGCACCACATGGACACCGGGATACAACATAAACACAGGAAGAGAGAGGGCTAGAAGAATGGGCTCCAGGAGGTTGGCGGGGTTTGAGTTCTCCATGTCTTTGTGATCTTGAGTGAGTTCCTTAAGCACTCACGTTCCTTATCTGTGACACCAGGATAGTAACACAGCAAATATCTCAAGGCTGTTGTGAGGATTAAATAACAAAGAGAAGGCAATAGCTCATTTTCTAACAGAAAATGCTCAGTACGCACACTAGTTATCATTGCTTCTTTGTTATCAACTGCACACATTTCCTTCCCTCAAGAACCAGTGTAAAGAGAATGATCAAAGCCTGATGCCATGTTGCATCACAGGAAAATGCATCTTGTTCTTTCCATCCTGGAAAAGGAACTCTCTCTCGGGACCCAGTTTCTGCCTGGCACTCCCTGTCCTGACTCCTGGCCACGCACTCTGCTGGCTGGAACCTTCCTCTGCAAGTCTCGGTTATCTGCACAGAACAAGATAAGCCTACACTTCCAGCTCATTTGGCAGACGCCATGAGTAACTAATGCCTACAACTGTCACCATTTAGTGAAAGATTTAATAAACGGGGTGTTTTTCCAAGTCCAAACTCGTGAGCCAAGCTGAGGTTTCATTCCCCTCAGTGTTAACGCTGGCATATGGCCACCAAATGGACACCGAGGAGCAAAGCAGGACTTTTTCAGCCCCATTCAGAACCCCCAGTGACTTCTAAAGCCAAAGCCACATATTCACGGGACACCAGGAGGAGAATAAAAAAATCAGCATTCAGGGAATGGCATCATCAACATTGAGTTTCAGGGGGTTATTTATTTATTATGTGATAATGGCCTGAATGTATACACTACTCCAAAATCTGCCATGAAAATTCAAACGTCTTTGTAATCCTTGTTTACAAAGCACACAGAGAAATTAAAACAGGCTCAACCAAGCAGCATTTGTGCATATTAATGAACCCAAATTCTAAATCTGGATTTTGGAAATAAAAAGGCTAAAAGAGGATTCATTCCAGACTAATTTGCTTTTGAATATGACACTCTGCATGTCAAACAGTGCAAGGGATATGGAAGCAGGGGCCTAGAGAGGCCTTTTAAAACATTTGCATACAAGTTATAAGGCCTAAGATCTTTGAAAGGAAAAGGAGTGCTTTCCTTATCCTAAGATTTTACAGGACACATCCCTTGACAGTCACCTGTATCCTGTTCAGTATAGGAACAGTGATGGGTCTCCACTATGACCACAGAATTTTTCTCTTTTATAACCTACCTAACCTTTCCTTGGCTGTTTCCACTATAACACGACCACAAGAACACAGGGTGCCATAAAGGCCATGGTCTTGGAACTTGTACATAAAGACCAGGAGTGCTTGGGCCTCAGGAAACAGAGAGGTATAGAAAAGACAACACTACCAAATCTGATAGAACCAAGTTCAAACCCCAGCCCTGCCTGTCAGGGACTGCAAATTACTCCAACCCTCCTAGCCTCACGTCCTGCATCTACAAAGGAGAAGATGAAGGTGAAGTCACTCAGTCATGTCCGACTCTTTGCGACCCCGTGGACTGTAGCCCGCCAGGCTCCTCTGTCCATGGGATTCTCCAGGCAAGAATATTGGAGTGGGCTGCCATTTCCTTCTCCAGGGGATCTTCCCAACCCAGGGATCAAACCTGGGTCTCCCGTATTGCAGGCAGATGCTTTATCATCTGAGCCACCAGGAGAGTGATAATCCCCATCTCTTAGTCAAACATGCAGCAGAACATAATAGGTATTCAAAAGCGTCACTTCCATTCTCTTTGCTTTTCCTTGAAGCAGTAATAAATCAAGGAGGGCCAAGCATGATTTTATGGGTGCTATAATTCAAAAAAAAAAAAAAACAACCAAACACCCACTTTTCTATGGATTAGGTCTGCAGAAAAAGAAAGACACAAATCAAAAAGATCCCAGAGGAGACTTCCCTGTGATTCAGTGACTAAGACTCCAATGCGCTCCCCATGCAGGGGCCCAAGTTCGATCCCTGGTCAGGGAACTAGAGCCCACATGCGGCAATGAAGATAGAAGACTGCATGCGCCACAACTAAGATCCGGCGCAGCCAAATAAACAAATTTATGTTTTCAATCCCAAAGAGGGTATTCAGGGACAAGGTAGACCTAGGGGTGGGAATGGACAGCAACACGAGCTTCCTGAACTGCAGTGCTCTCCAGCTTGCTCTCCTTGGCATACAGCGCATGTACAACCTGACAGACGTCCAGCACGAAATAAGAGCTGGGTGTGCGACTGTGCAATCAGACCTCCCCGGCTGGACTTCAGGCTCTGCCACTGACAAGTGCCTTCCAGGGGTTGGTTTTCTCACCTGTAGCTGGGGACAACTGTGGTACCAACCTCTCCAGCTTATAGGTACCCCAGCGGTACTTATAAGCCACCTGTCAGTAGATTACTTTGGAGACATACATATATGATAAGGGAACAGATCTGGGGAATTATACTCACATCACAAAGATTCACAGAATAAATGGATGTCCACTAAACTTTCCGCCAAAAGGAAAAAAAGGCATTGCACACAAGCATTGAGAGGTGTCTCTTCTGCCAGAAATCTAGCCTGCTCCCCAGCTGAGAGTGTTCCCCACTTCCATCCTAGTTCCTGTCCAAGGGGGCTGCAGACAGCTCAGTGTCTAGGGCCTGGGGGAGGAGGGAGGTAAGGGCCACCCTGGGACAGCTGCTCTCACAGCCTCCACCTCTCCGGCCCAGCATCCCCTCTAAAGCCTGGGGCACTGCGGAATCAGCCAGGCCAGCTTTGCTTTCCAGGAGGACCATCCCTTGCTCTGCCATCAGCCTCAGCCTCTTCTCACTGCCCCCAGGAGTCTTTTCCCCACTTGCTCCTGGGTTCTTGATCTCTCTCCTTTCCTCTCTGTCTCTGTCCTTTCTCACTGGACATCAGTCCTTTGTTTGTCTCCCTTCCCTCTGCCTAGGTCAGTCTGCCCTCCTCTCCCCACCATCTTGCTTGCTCTGTCTGCTCATCTCTGCAACTGCTCTAAGGCAGCCTTCTTCCACCCACCCTCCCTCCTGTATCACCCTCTTGATCCTCTTTCTCTCTCGCATCTCGTGATTGTTCTTCCTATATCACCTCTTATGTTTCTTCTTCCTCTCTCTCTGATGCAACATCAGGCTCTCACTTGCTTTCTCCCTGTGTATTTCCCTTTTTTCAAGACAGGGACTAGCATGAAGGGCACAAATTTAAGGAAGTACCAAAAAACAAAGCTCAGCCATCATATCAATCCTAAAGGAAATCAATCCTGAATATTCACTGCAAGGACGGATACTGAAGCTCCAATACTTTGGCCACCTGATGCAAAGAGCTGACTCACTGGAAAAGACCCTGATGCTGGGAAAGATTGGGGGCAGGAGGAGAAACAGGTGGCAGAGCATGAAACATTTAGATAGCATCACTGACTCGATGAACATGAATCTGAGCAAACTCTGGGAGACAGTGAAGGACAGAGGAGCCTGGCCTGCTGCAGTCCATGGGGTTGCAAAGACTCAGACACTCGGACTTAGTGACTGAACAACCACAACAATCACAATATTATCTTAATGCGATATTTGAAAAAAATCTGAACGAATGTCAAAAACATTCATGATGAAGAATCCAAAAACCTACATCAAAGGCAGAATCTGACCCTGTACTCATACCACCAGCCCTTGCCTCACCTTCATCTATTCCTGCTGGAAAACTTGTTTTACAAGTTTTACAAGTTTACTTGTTTTACAAGTTTACAAACAGGTGGCCAACGTCAGGGCTGGAGTGTGCCAATTGGGTTTAAAAACAAAAAACAAAAAAACACTACATTGAAATATTATTTGTTTGATTAAGTACTTTTGTCCTGGATGGGAATGCCTCTGTTGGGGTCCCACCTGCTTCTTTTCTATGCATTTCCCTTTTTGTCTCTTCCTCTCTTTTCTTATCTCTCTCCCCTTTTCTTCTTTTCTCTATTTCTGCAGAACAGTGTCTCTCCCCTGCTTTCTGCCCAGCTAAGCCTTGCCCTCTCTCAGCCTCTCTCTGTCTGTATCTCTCAATCTCTGTCCCCCTCCCTCCCTCCTCTGACACGTTTGCATACATCTCTTTCTTCCCTGGACTTCTCTGCCTCTGTCTCTCCTGTGTCACTCTGAATTTCTCTCTATCCCTTGCCACTCTCCTGGTCTCTCCTCATCCTGCTTGCACCTGTGGCTAACCCATCAAGCCCCAAACATGGCTAAAGGTACAAAGGAAGGACAGACAAGATTTCTCCTGGCATGAAAGCAGGACTCAAAGAGCTCTGAACTCAGACCTCCAGATCCACCGCCATCTGCCAGCTCTCCTATCAAGCCCATCGTGAGCTATAAATGCTCGTGTCCCAGAGGTAGGTGAGTGGGCAGCTGCCTGATGCTACAGCCCCCCACAGAGGGTGGGACAGGAGCACGGCGAGGGGCAAAGCCCAGCAGAGGAAGCCTGCCGGCAGAACTATAAACGTTGAGGCAGGAAGGACCCAGGTCACCCAGGACAGGGCAGTTCACTCTCCACGTGGCCTTCTCAGGACAGCAGTTAGAAAGTGAAGCAGGAAGGATTTGCCTAACATCTCTGGGTGTCAGGGCTATCGTGTTGTGTTTAATTGAATCCTACCCACTCCAGTCTTCTTGCCTGGAAAATTCCATGGACGGAGGCGCCTGGTGGGCTGTGGTCCATGGGGCTGCAAAGAGTCAGACACGACTGGGCGACTGACACCCACACCCCATCTTAGGTGCGCCTATTTCCGCGACTGGAGGAAGCGCAGTTCAGAGGGGCTGAGTGGCCAGCCCAAGGACTCACAGCCTGACTCAGATTTAGGGCCTCGAACTCCTGGTCCTGAGTCCTCTTTTCTACCACTTTATCTGTCTAAAGAGCTAATGTCTTCTCACACACCCCAAGGACTACGCGGTAAAGGCAGACCAATGGTTCCATGGCCATTCGAGTGTATCTCTGATCTGAAAGACAGGGAGAATATTTTGAGTATGACATGAAACTCGCACGTGAAAAAAGTTGACTGTTTCCACACTTTAAAAAAAAAAAGAGAGGTTTTGTACTGCAAAACACAATTAAGAGATAAGCGAAAAATACAAAACACATCTGCATTGTAAACGACAAAAGGTTAATGTCCTTAGAATGTGAAGAGTGTCAATCAACAGTCTTAACCTAAAAGAAAATACAGAGGAAGAACTTGATCAATCAACAGAAAAGCACTTACACAAGACAAATAAACAAGAACAAAGGTTAAAAAAACCCTCAAGAATTCAAAATTTTAATTAAAACTACGAAACATCATTTATCAACTATTAGATTAGCAAAGATTAAATACCCATTATTATCAAGAGTTTACAAAGCTGAGAATTCCTTACAGAATTAATGGTTACAAACCCCTATTGAGGAATTTGTGAATAATCAAAATGTCAAATGTACATTACTTTTGCTCCATGAATCCCACTATTAAGAAATTATCTTACAGAAGTGCATGCACACCTTCACACAGATGTGGGTACAAGGTTATTCATCATCACATCATTTGAAAGAGGAAAAAAAAGAAACAGTCTCAATGTCCTACAACTGGTTCCTGAGCCAACCATAGCACCTCCAGGCAAGGAAGACAGAGTCAGTAAGAAGAATGAGATCTATATGAACTATCATAGTGGAAAAATAGTCAAAAGAAAAACTGTAGGAAATGTAGATAGTACGATCCCTTATAAGACTGCACATGTCTATGAGTGTGTGTGGAGTACATTTATATGTATAGAGAGAAGACTGGGAGCACAGATACAGAGAGCACAGGAGTTGAACTGGGAGAGGGAGAGATTACAGAAGACTCACTTTTTCCTTCAGGCATTATTCCATTACTTACAAACAATGAGTACCTGTTACTTGCTTCATTTTTCTGCATTTAAGCCTCTACCTCTCCTGTCTTCACAATGGTCCTCTTAAAGCTGATGACACCTATTTTACTGAAGAATCTTAGGCACCCACTCAGGGTTAAGTGACAGCACCAGGACCTGAATGCGGGTCTGCTGGGCAGCCTCGAAGATGACCAAAGATACCCCAAGGCACTGACCAAACCAGTTTCATGGATACTGTGCAAAACCCACTTATCCAGAGTACTGTTACAGTCAAGAACACACAGTAAATATCTACTCTGAGGAAACTGTGAGATCCTGACAAAGTGAACCCTCAGAGAGAAAACTTTTCCTTTCACCCACGCCTCCTCGCCTTTGCCAAGTTCAGATCCGAGCTGCAGAAAGAGGTCCTAAGGAGGGTTCTCCCTCAAATACACCTTAGCTCAGTCTGTTGAAAGAACCATAGCTGTAAAAGACAAGCCTGTGGCTATAGAAAATTCTGCACTTTTGCTTCAGAGGCAAGAACCCCATGTTTGTCTAAAGCATGCCCACTTTGGAGCCCATCCAGAATATGTGATGCAAAAACAGATTAGAATTCACTTGAATGGAGTCAGTCACAATCCCAGAAGGGCAGGGCATGGGGACCGGGTTCTACCTGCGCCCTCCTGGATGTGAGGAGGGGCTGTGCTGGACTGAGGGGCAGATCTCAGAGACAGGGGTGACCTAACTCATCCTGGCCAGAGTCCTTCCAAAGCTGTGCCTAACAAAGGAGATACAGTTCTGAGATTCCAAGAAGGGAAGCAGTGTCACTAGATATAAATCTTAACCACACTCAGCTTTAAGAGAGACTGAAACAATGCGGTCTGTTCAGTAATTAGGGTTTGCTTTTTCTCCCATCATGAAATGCACAGAAAAAAATGTCTGTTGCCATTGAGGCAAAGGCTTAAGGTTGTCAAGGTGAGAGGTCTGCAGTTCTCTTATGGTTTCTTCATTGTTCCTGGGGACTGCTCTACCTCCCACATGGAGCCTCTGTTTCACTGAGGAGGAAGGAACAGACACAGGACAAAAGTGGCATGAGGTGGCTGAGCCGGCCTCCCTTCTAGTGGTCTCTCTTGGAAGCCTTGCCCAAAAGCTCCTCCTTCCATCTCATTGGCCAGAGCTGGGTCACATGGTCATTTGCTCTGCAAAGAAGGCTGGGAAATGTAGTTTTTAAGCTCGACATCCACTCCAGTATTCTTGCCTGCAGAATTCCATGGACAGAGGAGCCTGGTGGGCTACAGTCCATGGGGTCACAAAGAGTTGAACACATCTGAGCGACTAATACTTTCATGCTTTCAGGGATGAATAGCTATTGGTAGACAACTAGCAGAGTCTATCGTATCAGATAACTTAGGAGAATAAATTTTGTGAATTTCTCTGTGCGTAGATGATGAAATGGGTGGCATGCATCAAGGAAACTTTCAAAACTGGGGGCCATGGGCTCAATATATGCACTGGAGGGAGATCTCCCCAGAGCCTTGCAACACAAGGAGGGCAAGGGAACTTGCATTCTGGCTTCTGTGGTCTCCCCAAACAGTCTTTGTTTTCCTGAACGCTGGACACTGAAATAGGAGCTGAGGAAGAACAATACTGAGTACATTTTCTTCTGCTGAAGTTCAAAGATCACTTCAGGTGAAGGTACAGCGGCAACCTAGGGAGGACTGAGGAGGTCAGATCACTTCTCTTGTGCCTGGAGCAGGAGTCGTTTCCTAGCACTGAGTCCAATGGAAAGAGGGGCATTTATACTGGGGCATCTCACCGGCTAGCTCTATAGAGGCAGGGCAAGGAGGACTGGCAACAGGCTGCTTGCCAGAGAAGGAGGGCTTGCCCCACCACGTCAGGAGGCAGGCCGGAAGCAATGAGCATAAACAGTGATGTGGCATCAAGCCTTCCTGGGGTAGATAGCAGGGCAGGCGAGAAAGGGCAAGAAGAGGCCAGGGGTCGGGAGGCAAAGCTATCAGGAGGCGAGCAGTTCCCGAGTCTGACTTCTGCCCAGCTGGGGCCATTTTGGAAGAATCGAACATGGCTTCACAGGGGGTTACTTAAAGGGAGGAACAGAATGGAACTGGACTCTGATGTCCAAGGGCCCCAAAGATGTCCAGCCATAGCAGGATGGCACAGCGGCAAATCCCCGTGCGGCAAAAGGTGGGTCCTTGCAACACATCCCTTCTGAAAGGAGGGGAAATGATACTTTCACCTTGACGTCAACAGCCTCGCACTGAGAACTGCTGCTGTGCCTGATGATGACCAAGATCTCTGCCGCTCTGAGTCTGCAGGACCAGCACTTGCCCTGTAGGAACACTGCCCCACACCTCTGCCGTGAGCCAGCTTTCCAGACAGGGTCCAAGGCTTGGCATCTGTTGCTTGAGTAACTTTGACCTATTTTGCATCACGACTTTGAGGCGACCCGAAGCAGCCTCACCAGTGCTTGCTGGCTGAGCGCTCCAGATGGAGGGCTGCAGCGGCCCACACAGGGGAGGCTGTGGCGCACAGCTCCTGCTGCTCTGGGAACGTCTGTGTGCCAGGAAGAGGCGCGTGTCTGCGACCGAGCCGCGCGGAGGCAAACCAAGTGCCTGTCCCCTTCTGACAAACGCACTGGAGGGATGCTTCCTGCCCACTCGAGCCCCAGAAAGCCCATTTGACGTCCCAGTTGCCTTCCCTCCCTTCTTCAGTGGACGTAGACACGTGGGCACCAGGCCGGCTGGTTACTTGGCACTTCTCCCTACTGACGTTCTGTAACTCTCTATATTTACTTGGAGCTTCCCTGGCGGCTCAGGCGGTAAAGAATCTGCCCGCAAGGCAGTAGGACCAGGGTACGACCCTTAGGGTGGGAAGATTCCCTGGAGAAGGGAATGGCTACTCACTTTAGTATTCTGGCCTGGAAAAGCCCATGGACTGAGGAGCCTGGCGGACTGCAGTCCATGGGATCACAAAGAACCAGACACGAGCGAGCGACTAACACCGTTTACTTGGTGGAGAGGCAGAGAGCCTCCTGAGCAGGAACCCGGTGGCCACAGGCTGCTTCTCCTCCCTCAGCCCTCCTTTCCTCTCTGGACCCCTTCCATTTGGGCCCAAACTCACATCCCTTCCTCTACAGCAAGCCCTGCTGCAATGACCTCCCCTCAAAGGGCAACTTCAAAGGCTATTTCTTATTTGAGATCATCTCTTGTTCTCACCCTCTACCCCAGATGTCTTATCAAAGTGCCCCCTTCCCTCCCCCACAGAACTTCCTCCCAGAGATAAGCATTCTGCTAAGTACAGCCTTCTCATCACATTTTGTTCTCTGGGATGCTTAATGCCCCTGGATCACCTGGCATCTCAGCTGCCTCTCCGCGGGTACAGCCCTGGGGACCAGCAAGCTCCTCGAGCCACAGTCTTTGCAGCGCCAGGGTGCAGGAGGTCGACGTGTGTGCACCGTGGTCACGACTCAGGTGCCTGGTCACAAAGCCCAGCTCTGCCAACAGCCAGTCTGCGAGAATGTGGGTGAGTTAGTTAACCTCTCTGAAGATGGCTGCCTCTGGATGCCGGGCAACCTTACAGCGTTATCATGAAGATTAAGTGAGACAGTACACGGATATTATTCATCACAGTGCTTGGCACAGCATCCCACCACCATTAGTTCAAGTATGAGTAACTAGAATCAGTACTACTACAGGTAGTAAACTAGGATCAGTATTAGTACTACTTATCAGGTAGTAAACAGTGTCCCCAAAGCATCCCATGGCAATCAAAGACGCAACGGAAAATGCTTAAGTGAATCTGTATTCTTCATAAAATTACAGGCATTAATAGAAACGCTGGCTTGGCCTCTGTGCCACTGGACCTGCCCAGGGTCCAGTGTCAGATCCCAAGAGCTGGCAATGAGGCCCCTCTCGGAACATGTGTGTGGCCATTTCTCAGACTGGCACTTACAGAGCCTTGTGCCTGCCACCTGCTTCACCTCTGTCCTCTGCCTACTCCCAGCAGAACTGATTCCATGGTCTCTTGGAGCTGCCTTGGCACCTAGAACTCACACAGACATTCTCGTCTCTGACGTTTTAGGCAGACTGCTCTCTTGTCCTTCTCCGCCACCCTGAAAATTCAGAAACCTTTTAAAAAATCATCCAAATCTTACTGCCTCTCCACTGCCATCCCTGGCTGCCACAAACACAGCCAGAAGCTTCTGTGGTCCCAGAACCTCTGCAGGCACCCGGATCCACAGATACCTCACTTACAGGTGACCTGCTCTCCCCCAGGCAGCGGATCTCGAGTGAGCCCCATCCTCAGCTCACCATGACTGACGCTTCTTAGAGACTTTACAGAGGTCTGCCGGGGGAGAGCAAGAAGTGTTAGAGAGAAATCTCACCGGGCACACACAGCCTCTGAATGGCTGTCTGAAAGCAATAGAAAACTAGAAAGGGAACCTAATTCTGCAAAAAGTAGCCCATTCTTTCACCCCAATGGTGAAAATCTTAGCATCACTTGGGTTTGTGTGGTTCTTAGTTTACACAGCACTTGGAAACAGAGCGAGTCCCAGGGCAGGGAGACACCTCCACATAACCTGGCCTAAGTCTCAAGGTGAGACAGGAATCTCTTGTGTGAAATCCTCGACCTCCAGCCGCTTGGCTGAATACATCCTGTGCTCAGGATCTTTCTATCTTTCATCTGTACTCTCTCTAGAGCTCTCTGATGAGTCAAAGGGTCCCTTCCCCAGATGAGTTAAAATTTGCTTCTCAGGGCTTCCCAGGACTCTTGCCTAGCCATCCCAGAATCTTTCTCAGGAACAGACAAAGCCTTCTCATGGAAATCTGTCAAAATTCTACCAACAACGACAATCTCTGTCCAGCCTTTTCTCCCTCAACATGACCCTCCCCAGCACTTCGGTGTCCCCTCCTTTGGCCGGGACCCCAGTCCTCTCGCCATCTGGGACCCTCCTTGCAAAGACTCTCTGCTGCCCTCCTAGGAGGGTGCAGCAGTGCCTTGGAGACTGTATACAGTAGGACAGGTGTCATTCCAGTTGGCGTTTCAGTCCTCCCAAGCACAGTTCTGCACTGCCTGCTAGGGGCTGGATTGTGTCCCCAGAAATTCATATATTGAGGCCCAAGCTCCCAGGATCTCAGAATATGGCTGTATTTGGAGACAGGGCCTGTAAGAGGTGACTAAGAAATATAAGGCTACCACAGTGGAACCTAATCCAATCTGTCCCGTGTCCTTCTAAGAGAGGAAATCTGGACACAGAGAGATGCCAGGGGTGCCTGCACACAGAGGAAAAACTTTCTGAGGACACAGAGAGAAGAAAGGGGCTGCCTGCAAGCCAAGGAGAGAGGCCTCAGGAAGATACAACCCTGCCTGCGTCTCACTTCTGTCCTCCAGCGCTATGAGAAAATTAAAGTCTACTGTTAATCACCCAGTCTGAGGGGTATTTTGTTTTATAGCCTTAGCAGAGAAACACACTAACTACATGAAGAACTCATTTATATTATCTACTCAGCCCCCAAAAGCATTTAGATTGCCAGTCTCTCCAGTCAAGACATGAATGACAAGATACTGTCTGGAAGAAATCTCAGAGCCATTGTCTGTTCCTTGTCTGAACTTCCCAAGAAGGGCACACAGCCCCAGAATCATTTCCATCTCAATCTTGTCCACCTCTTTAAGAAACAATGATTTCTCTGTTAAAAGAAAGTGAAGGCCCCTATGTGATTTGGGCCAAAATTTTCCAAATTAAGATCTTTGTTCTTAGAGAAACATGAAAGGAAAGCAAAAATATCAAAACCTGAGCAACAAGAGTCACTGTGTTGTGCTTTCAACTACCAGCCCTGCTCCTGCACTGCCCATTAAGTCTAACAGAGAACAGAGGTCACATGCCACAGTCGCCGCATGTGGACTTAAGTTAGAGCCTCTGTCTCTCTTCATACAGCTAACCTCAGGCACCTTCAGAAGCTGCAGGACACAAGCATCCCTTCTTAGATTTTCCCTTTTGCCATTTGAACCCAGAAACAGATCTCACACCCAAACTCCCTAAACTGTCACAAGCAAAATATCGTCTCTGATTCAAAGTAGTTCTGGAAGTCTTCGCCATCCTGCATACACTGTCATCACTCATGGATTATCCTAGTCCTAAAAGAAAGAACCGAACTGTTATATAAAATCGATCCCTTTTTAAAAGATTTTAGCACAGTCTTCCCTCCAGAGGTCTGATATTTCAGGGGAGCCAAACTGGGGTCATGAATTGTCCATAAGGATGAACTGCCAGTGAAAGGTCCTGGACCACCAAAGGAGATGCTCGGTGCTACTCACCTCGGCCACAGCATCCTACAGCCTAAAGGCAAGCTACAGATTCCTAGCGGTTGAAGGCAGGCGGAATCAAGCCTGAGCCAAATGCCTTAGAAGCAGCAAGGGCTAAGTCTCAGAAAACCTCCAGCAAATGCCAAACTTGAGAGCAAGAAGAGAACTGAAGCTGGGGGCCAAGCTAGAAGGAATAGGTGAAATGGAACAAGAGGGAGGCAGCGGATGGTGTAAGAGGGTGCAGAAAGACAGGAAGACATAGGAGAAGGCTTCCCACGGTCATTTCTCCACGCATCACCCTTCTGATTCCCCAGGCAACAAAGCCGTGCATCTTTGGGTCAGAGTAGGAAAGGATGAGACTGGACCAGCCATCCATCACTTCCTCCTCTCAGCACCGCCTGCACAGAGGTGCAAGCTTTGAATTCCATCCGCAAGCCATGAGATCTGTCTTGCCAGGATTCTCAGCTCCTGCCACAACTCACTGCATCCGGTGGCTGATTGGAACAAGTCTTTAAAAGGCCATGTTTCAAAGCCATGATAGTCCAGTAGTCATGCTGTCTTGGCTCTGACAGCTCCCAACAAGTTACAGGTCCAGAGTGACGTGCAGCAGCCATCATCAAGTGTCTCCATGGTCCACCGACTGCTTGTGAGACTCAGTTAAGTCGTGTGTATAGGCCACCAATGGGCAGCTGTGATTAGAAGTGTTTTGGCCGTCATCACCAGCATTGGGAGAGGTGGCTTTGGCATCACACCCAAGAATGAGAGCTTCCAGAAACAAATGAGATGCATGATGGGGGAGTTCTTTCTCCAGCCTTCAATGGCCATGCTTTCTGCTAACGGATTCCAAAAGACCCTGGGGCAATTAGCTGTGTTGCCCTTTTCATTCTACAGTATTTTTTTTGTTCATGTGCCAAGCACTGTTTTATTTATTTTCTTTAATTGGAGGATAATTGCTTAACAATATTCTGCCATACATCAACATGAATCCACCACAGGTATACATATGTCCCCTCCCTCTTGAACCTCCTTCCCACCTCCCACCCCATCACACCCCTCTGAAAGTGAAATGTCACCCAGTCGTGTCTGACTCTTTGCAACCCCATGGATTATACATTCCATGGAATTCCCCAGGCCAGAATACAGGACTGGGTAGCTTTTCCCTTCTCCAGGGGATCTTCCCAACCCAGGGACTGAACTCAGGTCTCCTGCATTCCAGCTGAACTATCAGGGAAGTCAACCCACCCCTCTACGTTGTCACAGAGCACCGGTTTGACCTCCCAGCTTCATAGAGCACATTCTCACTGGCCATCTAACTGACATAGGGTAATACATAGGTTTCAGTGTTACTCTTAATTTATCCCTCCCTCTCCTTTCCCCACTGTGTCTACAAGTCTGTTCTCTATGTCTGCGTCTCTGTTGCTGCCCTGCAAGTAGGGTCATCGATACGATCTTTCTAGATTCCATATACATGTGTTAATATACGATACTTGTTTTTCTCTTTCTAACTTACTTCACTTTGTATAATAGGCTCTAGGTTCATCCACCTCATTGGAACTGACTCAAACGCATTCCTTTTCATGGCTAGGTATTCTTTATTACTCTTCAAAACACTTCCTGGCACAGCTTTACCTTTCCCCGCCAATCAACTTACACTGGGATAGTGGCTGTGGTGGCTACCATACTGGGTAGGTCAGATATAGAAACCCTAACCCTAACCCTAACCCACCACGCCAGAGTACTCCATGGACAGCATCGAAAGGCGGCTGCCTTGGAACCCTGGAGGAAGCAAAACGGCCTCAATAACAATCCAAGTGTTCTCCACATCCCTCACCCACTGTCCCAAATCTTTTCATAGAAAACACAGTAGCAAGTAAATCTAATGAATCTGAAGGGGGTGGGGAATGTATATAATTAATCCATGAGGGAGAAGGGAAACCATTTTTGTACCTATTTATGTTTGCTTGATAAACAGGGAAAAGCTAATGACTCTGTAGTTTCAGAAAAGTCCACAGGGAAACTGGAACCTCTTATCTGAGTCCCCCGCAGAGCAGGAGGGTCTCTGCTCTGAACCACGCCTGAGATCAAAGAGAATGCATGCATGTCATTACCGAGTTCCCTCCCCTTTCCTCCTATGTTTTCCAGGCTTCTCATTTCAGAAGACTGGCCTACATTAGCCTGCCAGGGAAGAATGAGGCTTTCACTCCACAAGAATACCAATAAATAAGAGCAAAACAGCTGTAGCTAGATATCCAGCTCCTTTTCCAGTCACCTTCCCCCAAACATAAATTTCTGGTGTGCGGAACAGAATCACAGAAGCCTTGCAGGTTATCTGATCGAACTGCGCATCTATTCATGTCAAGCCACTGTGACGTTAAACTTGAACTAAATGGAATGTCTCTGGAGTGCATGTATGGATGCGTGCGGAGCAGCACCTGAGGCCTCCCAAGGAGGACAGCTCTATTTCAGATACCTACGAATGTTACAACCCTGGGCACATTTCTCACCCCACATCCAAATTTGCCCCCTTGTCACCACTGCCCATCTCTCTGGGTCTCTCCTTGGGGACCCAGAGAACAAGTTCAGATCCTCATGGCAGTTATCTTGAAGACATGAGTTACGTCCCCTCGAGCCTTCCCTTTGCAATGTTCCCGGATTTCCCTCCTAGTCCTCTCAAGGAGTGACTTGTGGACGTTTCCTTGTTCCCTCGCCCTGGCTGCCACCTACTCCCGTGTGCCAGTCTCCTGAGAGATGGACAGCCAAGCCTGAACCCCCACCCGCAGGCAGATGGGAACAGACGTCCCGGCCACCAGCACCCATAAACAAAGGCATCGGGGTCACAACCTCTGAAGCAGCCACAAGGACCCACTCCTCCACCCACACTCCCACCTGCTGGAATCCACTCCTGGATTCCTTGCTGCCTTCTCCTCATAAAGGCCGGGTTAGGAAGGAGCAGCATTAATTAGTTATAAATTGAAAGCTATTAACATAATAATGAAAAGATGAGTGAATGCAAAATCCCCTTCTTTCATAGTGGTATTTACAAAAGAAAGATTAATAAGGTAATTTTACCCCCAAATCTACAAAGAGCTCAGCAGATGCAGTGCATAAAGGGAAGGCAGAGGGAGAGTCTGAGTTCCCCTCCTGGTCTCCCGTTGTTTTTCCTGGTGGTTGAGAGCCAGGTGTTGCAGCAAGTACACAGAGGGTACACTTTTAACTGTTGGTCCCTGGGCAGGATCCCAGAGGACCTGCCAGACTCCCATCCCACCTCTGCCCCACCCATCCCCTGCGCCCTCAGCAGGACAGTCCTCCCTGTGAACGAGCAGGGAGGAGTCTGTGTTTGTATGAAGGGCATATGTCTCTCCAAATCTGCAGAAGACCAGAGAAAGGAAAGTGGGCATTCATACCAACCTCCTACTGCGGCTGAGGGCGAGCTGCCCCCAAATACACCACAGTGACATCCCTATTATTCTGAATTAAAGTTATTTAAGCCACAGGACTGGAAAAGGTCAGTTTTCATTCCAATTCCAAAGAAAGGCAATGCAAAAGAATGCTCAAACTACCACACAATTGCACTCATCTCACATGCTAATAAAGTAATGCTCAAAATTCTCCAAGCCAGACTTCAGCAGTACGTGAACCGTGAACTCCCTGTTGTTCAAACTGGTTTTTGAAAAGGCACAGGAACCAGAGATCAAATTGCCAACATCCACTGGATCATGGAAAAAGCAAGAGAGTTCCAGAAAAACATCTATTTCTGCTTTATTGACTATGCCAAAGCCTTTGACTGTGTGGATCACAATAAACTGTGGAAAATTCTGAAAGAGATAGGAATACCAGACCACCTGACCTGCCTCTTGAGAAATCTGTATGCAGGTCAGGAAGCCAATAGTTAGAACTGGACATGGAACAACAGACTGGTTCCAAATAGGAAAAGGAGTACGTCAAGGCTGTATATTGTCACCCTGCTTATTTAACTTCTATGCAGAGTACATCATGAGAAACGCTGGACTCAAAAAACACAAGCTGGAATCAAGATTGCCGGGAGAAATATCAATAACCTCAGATATGCAGAAGACACCACCCTTATGGCAGAAAGTGAAGAGGAGCTAAAATGCCTCTTGATGAAAGTGAAAGAGGAGAGTGAAAAAGTTGGCTTAAAGCTCAACATTCAGAAAACGAAGATCATGGCATCCGGTCCCATCATTTCATGGCAAATTGATGGGGAAACAGTGGAAACAGTGTCAGACTTTATTTTGGGGGTTTCTAAAATCACTGCAGATGGTGACTGCAGCCATGAAATTAAAAGACACTTACTCCTTGGAAGAAAAGTTATGACCAACCAAGATAGCATATTCAGAAGCAGAGACATTACTTTGCCAACAAAGGTCATTCTAGTCAAGGCTATGGTTTTTCCAGTGGTCATGTATGGATGTGAAGAGTTGGACTGTGAAGAAAGCTGAGTGCCAAAGAATTGATGCTTTTGAACTGTGGTGTTGGAAAAGACTCTTGAGAGTCCCCTGGACTACAAGGAGGTCCAGTAAGTCCATCCTAAAGGAGATCAGCCCTGGGATTTCTTTGGAAGGAATGATGCTAAAGCTGAAACTCCAGTACTTTGGCCACCTCATGCAAAGAGTTGACTCATTGGAAAAGACTCTGTAGTTGGGAAGGATTGGGGGCAGGAGGAAAAGGGGATGACAGAGGATGAGATGGCTGGAGGGCATCACTGACTCAATGGCCGTAAGTTTGAGTGAATTCCAGGAGTTGGTGATGGACAGGGAGGCCTGGCATGCTGCGATTCATGGGGTCGCAAAGAGTCGCACACGACTGAGCGACTGAACTGAACTGAACCTTCAAAAATGGTAAGTCACTTTATTATACACCTGTAACATATAATATTGTACATCAAGTACACTTTAGTAAGTAAAAATAAAAGTCACAAGAACAAAGAAAGAACCATGGACCTCTCTGTATCTGAAGGTAGAACAGCCTTACCATCAGAGACAGGAAATTCAGGCCTACAAGCTTATATAAACACATCTTGTTACTTCTTTATTATTCCAAGCCCAAACTCTGTCTAGATTCTCACTTAATTGAGCATCCACTACCTAAGTCTCTTTGTCCTGTCAGTTTCCTCCCAGATGTATTATTTGTCTGAAAAGTACAAAGTTGCCCACTTTGGTCAAATTCTTATGTAGACTTCTCCTTTCTATGCGCCTCCGTATGCATGAGTTAAAACAAGCTGCTGCTGCTCCTGTGAATGCCTTGAGTCAGTTTTATTATTAGCCCAACAACAAGAACTCAAAACAGGTAGAGAGGAAAATGCCCCTCTCCCAACTCTCCATTCTGAAAGAAAGAAAGTGAAAGTCGTTCAGTCGTGTCTCCTTGTGACCCCATGGGCTATACAGTTCATGGGATTCTCCAGGTCAGAATACTGGAGTGGGTAGCTGTTCCTTCTCTAGGGGATCTTCTCAACCCAGGGATCAAACCCAGGTCTCCTGCATTGCAGGTGGATTCTTTACCAGCTGAGCCACCCACTACCAGAAAACTGGAGTGGGTAGCCTATCCCTTCTCCAGAGGATCTTCCTGACCCAGGAATCAAACCGGGGTCTCTTGCATTGCAGGCAGATTCTTTACCAACTGAGCTATCAGGGAGGTCCACTCTCCATTCTACAAAGCATGAAACTGTGGCTCACAGGAGGTAGGGAATGTGCCCGTGGACTTGGCACTATGAGAGGGAAGTTGAGATTCAAAGCAAAGCTTCCCAGCTCTCCTTCGGACACCACGGGCTCCCCTTAGATCAGTCTCTGCTTTGCTGACCCTCTTTCTAGAGTCCAGGTGCCCCCTGGCTTAAAACTCCAGCCCATCAGCAAGAGAAGGGCTTTGATGTCCTCCAGCCCAGCCCAGCCATCATGCCAAAAATATCACAGTGTGAGGCAGTGGCACCACAGAAGCCAGGTGTCTCCACACGTTGACCCCTCCCTTCCGGGTCCCTCCCCTCTGTCTGTGCAACTCTGCTCCCGAAACACCCCCCACACCCACAACTCTGAGCAACCTGGAAAGGAGGAGAGTCCCAATCCCAAGTGAGAGGGGAAGACCCTGAGCGTCTACTACATGAGCCAGCTAAGTAACCTCCGCGCCTTGCTCTCCTATCTGTAAAATGGACATATGGCAGGGAGGGTGTCAGGCGATCCAGTGAGAATGTAGACCAAGGGTCAATGGACTTTTTCTGTAAAGGCCCTGACAGTAACAACTTCAGGCTTTGCAGGCTCTAAGGTCTCTGTCACAACGACTTGACTCTGCCCTGGTAATGTGAAAGCAGCCACGGGCAATTCATGGCTGAGTTCCAGTGTTATATAAAAAATAGACGATGGGCTGAATCTGGCCTGCAAGGCAACCCCGATGAAGGCAAAGTAAGTGGCACATCCTAAGCCTCAGTGAATGTCAGCTACTCTCATGATGATGCTCATCAGTACTGTTACTGTTGCTGTCATCACCATTTTACCAGCATTACTGCTCAGAGTCATCCAGCTGTGAGAGCAGGTGGACCCAGCCCCGTAGCTAAAGCAGTGGATTAGCAGGAAGAGGAAGGAGAGCTGGTCACTGACCATCCCCCGTGCCCTCACTTATCTCCAGAGGAAACCCAGTGGGTTTGGCTGGAAGAGATCCCCTAAGTCTGGGCAAGGAAGGGGGCACACGAAGCTGCCACTGGCCTCTCCCAAGGTCCTCATAGGCCTCAAAGGCTTTCAGTTACTTCACAGAGCACTGTCTCTGGGCTTAGAACAGGTGCTGATATTTTGCAAATATCAGTAGAGGCAACAGAAAGCAGAGTAACCCTCTCTGGTTGGCTAGGTTTGGGTACCCAACTCAGCCCTGAGGACCCTGGAACAGTAAGAGAGGGCCCCTTGGGGGTACTCCTGCCCCTCCACTACCCAGACTAGAGCAGGCTGTTCCAATGGGCCACTCTAGGAGCAGAGCCCAAGAGGCAATAAGAATACCTCCTGCTCCGAAACACCCAGGTTCAGTTCAGTTCAGTTGCTCAGTCATGTCCAACTCTTTGTGACCCCATGAATTGCAGCACGCCAGGCCTCCCTGTCCATCACCAACTCCCAGAGTTTACTCAAACTCATGTCCGTCGAGTGGGTGATGCCATCCAGCCATTTTATCCTCTGTCATACCCTTCTCCTCCCTGCTCCCAATCCCTCCCAGCATCAGTCTTTTCCAATGAGTCAATTCTTCGCATGGGGTGGCCAAAGTATTGCAGTTTCAGCTTTAGCATCAGTCCTTCCAATGAACACCCAGGACTGATCTCCTTTAGGATGGACTGGCTGGATCTCCTTGCAGGCCAAGGGACTCTCAAGAGTCTTCTTCAACACCACAGTTCAAAAGCATCAATTCTTCAGTACTCAGCCTTCTTCACAGTCCAGCTCTCACATCCATATATGACCACTGGAAAAACCATAGCCTTGACTAGATGAACCTTTGTTGGCAAAGTAATATCTCTGCTTTTGAATATGCTATCTAGGTTAGTCATAACTTTCCTTCCAAGGAGTAAGCGGTTTTTAAATTTCATGGCTGCAGTCACCATCTGCAGTGATTTTGGGGCCCCCCAAAATAAAAACACCCAGGAAGTGGGCCCGACCCTCTCCAAGAGCATGCGGAGCTTCCAGGCACATTAGTGCTTCTGGGGACTGGATTCTTTCTCTGCCTAGATCTTGAGTTCTACATCAGGTGTCAGAAAACTGTGTCTGTAAAGGACCAGATAGCAGGTATTTTAAAGTTTGTGGACCTGATGATCTCTGTGGCAACTGCTTGTCTCTGCCACTGTGATAAGGAAGACAGAAAATACACAGACGAAGGGGAGTTTTCCAATAAACCTTTAGGTGGGTAAGTTAATATGGCTCTAGGGCTGTGGGATATGGCCCTTAGGCTGTAATTTTCTGTCCCCTGTTCTCAAGGACAAGGGTTCTGATTCATCCTTGTATTTGCCTCTAAACATTGCAAGTGCTCCAAGACCCTTTATGGAACGATGGGGGGAAGCTTGTGGTCGAGAACCAGATGATTAAAGATAACTGCTTAAACTGATTAAACTGTAAAAGTAACGCTAATACTTAATTATTCTTAGAATACATGATATTATTTCAATGGACAGAACTCTGTCTTGAGTAGTAAATAAATATAGCTGCTAAGGCCTGATGTATCCTGAGGTGTGGGCTGGATGCTTAAAGCCAATGACTGAGTTTCTAACAGTTTAAGAAAACTGAATTTGAAGTTCACTGAACAAGGTTAATTGCCCTCCTGTGTCAAATCTCTCTTTTCCACACTCACAGCAGGCTGCCCAGTTGAGAGAAATTCCAGATAAAGCATATTTATTGAAAATTTACATGGCATCACCATAACTTAGAAGCGTAATATTCATGATCACTTCTGGAAGCTGAGGGTGGAAAAGGTCTGCTCAGAACCCTTAACTGTACAATGAGTGCTACCCCTGGACCAGTGATGACAGGCCAGTTCCCTTTGCTATGAACGGCAGCAGGTCTGTCCCAGCATCCAGTGAGGGGCCTGACCCCAAGGACAAAGGCAAATGGGGCTGGGAGAAAAAGCTGCCCCTAGAATGTTTCCTTCAGAGACAGCAAATGAAAGAGGACGTTATATTTACGCCATAACCTATATTACAAAATTGAATGAGCTGGGCAAGGTGGATCGTGTATTCCTTTATTTTTACATAGTGCCCCTACCCTGCCAAAGGGAAGGGGAAAAAAGAACAGATTCTAGCACATAATCTAAACACAATCTAACCCATGTTCCATTTGGGTGGGAGGAATAGCTCTTTTAAATTTCTCATTCACTTTTGAGGGTGTATAGTGAAGATAAGAGAAAAGAAAAGAAAATTTAACTTTTTAAGTTAAGCTAATTCAAGAACTAAATATAAAAATAACTCCCAAAGATTAGCTTATGATCATAGTGAAATAAAATCTGAGGTTACGGAAGAATAGAATATTTAAAAACTCAACTACTAAGAAACTTTAAAATATGCTAACCTATTGCATTAAAGGAAAGCAAAATATAGTAGGGCTAATTAGAAAATAGGAAATAACTACCTTTTAAAACTTTCAGAATAAAGACAAAACTGTAAGACCTCGGCCCTTTTCGGGAAAGGTCGCCCCAAAGACCACAGTGATTCACATTCGAGCAAGCAAGAGGATTTATAGGCCGGCGGGGCCGTCCTTGCCGGAGGGGCCGCGAACTCCAGCGTAAGGGACTTTAAAAAAACATCACAGGTGCGTGGGGACCGGTCAGGTATGTCATTGAAGGGGGGGGGGGAGAAATGCAAAAGTATGCAGGTAATTAACGGCTACCGCGGATTAGTCAATTTTACCCAGAAAAGCCGACAAAGAAATACATCTGGGAGGGGGTTTCTTGCCAGGTCGTAAGTTATCTGTTAAGAATCGGTCAGGAGGCTCTGAGTCAGAATAAGTCTTTTTTCCTTGAGGCATAGCCTGCCTCCGGGCTTATTTTCTAAGTCCTCAAAACTTTTTTACTTTTCTTGACTTTTCTAAAGTCAAACTGTTAGTCGTTCAGTCGTGTCTAACTCTTTGCAACCCATGGACTGTCACCTCTGTCCATGGAATTCTCCAGGCAAGAATAGTAGAGTGGGTTGCCATTCTCTTCAGGGACTCTTCTCGAAGGCAAAGTTGTATTCAAACGAAAATGCACATCTTGAGCTTTTCCATTAAATTATAAATCAACTTACAAGTTCAAAAAAAAGTACAATGAAGTAAAGTAAAAGAGGTATTTAATGAACTAGAATTTTTTTTAAAAAGGTAGGACTGATCAAAGTAATATCTGGTTCTTTTCAAAAGACCCTAAAATAGATAAACATTTGGCAAGAGGGGAAAAGATAAATATGCAAAATTAGGAACTGAGAACACGAATGTACCTCGCTCATAAATTCTTTCATGCAGCAAATACTCATTGAGCCATTATTAAGTGTCAGAAATCGGTGACACAACGATGAATTAGACAAAATCTCTGCTTTAACTTAACTCGCTGTAAAAGAGACAAGGGGAAGAAGCAGCTGCATTGATGGTGTGTTATGAAAAACATGCAAATTCTAAGAGAGACTACTCTGCGAAACACCACCAGGAAACCAGACCACAATGAAACGCATTTATATTTCAGGAAAATATAAAGTTAAGAACTAGTCTGACTCAATCAATAACTCTTATTTTAAAACTTCACTATTTGTCAAAATTTACCTCTAAAACCTGTGCCATGATAGTTGGCTTTGCAGGCTAGCTGTGAAAAACCTTCATAGAATCAATGATTTTGGTGCTTTATAAACTATACTCCATGGCCCAGAAAAAGGGAGAAGGGTTTCCTGTGCATTTTAAGCAGTTGGAAAAACTCATTTAACCAGACTGGAGACAACAAAACTGCATCACGTGGGGATACTGAAGGCAAAACTGAATGCAAGTTCACAATCTCTCTTCTAGAATTCTGAAAGTGGAAAAGCTCTGAAACCTGTTTTTTATTAAAAAACAACAACAACAACCTCATTTGGTGGCAGTGGTCAGTGCTATCCAAGCTCTCCTTCCTTCCTTGTGACCCACATGCATCTGGGGCACACAGAGGGTGAGATGGCTGGATGGCATCACTGACTTGATGGACATGAGTATGAATAAGCTCCGGGAGTTGGTGATGGACAGGGAGGCCTGGCGTGCTGCAGTCCATGGGGTCGCAAAGAGTCGGACACGACTGAGCGACTGGACTGAACTGATGACTGTGGCGCAGCTCCTTTGTCCCGCGAGGGCAGCTCAAGAGTCCTAGTTTCCGGAATTCCCCTGTAGCAATGGAGCCAGAGTCACCCTCGCTAGGACATCACTGCCTCCTCCTCTTTCTGCTCACATTTATCCACTCATCCATCTGTTTTTCCTGGGAACATTTCCTGATCCATCATCCTCACCCCTTGCCTGGGGGTCCACAGCTGGAGAACCTATCCCAAGACAGAAAATATGACCTCAACTTCTTTGCAGCCATCCTTGACCATAGACTATTTCTAGCATTATCTGACTTAGTTTTGCATTTTTATGTACGGCTGCATAAATATTAATGTGTTTGATTACAGGGTACTTCCCCAGACTCCACTGGGGTTATTACATAACATTCACAGGATATGCATCATATTACCTTCCTCAAATCTAATAAAATATGAATTGCAAACACATTTTACCCAAAGGGTTTTAGATAAGGGATTGTGGTGCTGCATAAAATACTAGCAAATCAAATCTAGTATTATATTAAACGAATAATAAACCATAACCAATTAAAGTTAATTACTATAATAGTTTCCTATTTGAAATTTAGTCCTACAACTTTTTAAAATAATAGGTCAATGGGGTAAGAAACCACAAATGATCTCAACACTTATTCTTGATACAAAAAAAAACTCTTAATAATAGAATGTTGCTTTCTTACAATGATAAAGAACAATTTACCTCAAAAAAAAAAAAGGCATCATACTTAATAAAAGCCAGAAAGTGTTGTAACTGAAGCAGGAAAAAGAAAATGGATATCTGCTATTATCAGTATTATTTAACCTCATTCTGAAATTTCTAGCACAAGCAAAAAAAAAAAAAAAAAAACACTAAAAGTCACAGCAATTAAGTACTAAAAGGGAGATGACAGAAGTGCCATTATTTGTAACTGATAGTATTGTCTACCTTAAAGCCCGGGGCATAACTGAAAACTATTAGAACCAATAGGAGAATCCTGGTTTGTGAGCCAGACACAAAACACACGCCTAAAAATATCTTTTATACCAGCAATAGCCAATTAAAAATAATAGATACATTTATCCCATATACAAAAGAAACAAAGATGTAGGAATAAACAAGAAATGTGCGAGACCTAAAAGATGAAACTATTAAACTCCACTGAAGGACACAGTGCAAGAGATTTGAGTAAATGGTGAAACTTATCTTATGCTAAGAGGACTGCATGATATAAAAATGTCTGTGGTGGCTAAATTAATCTATAAATCCAATGCGAAATGAACCAAAAGCCAAACAGGATCTTTTAGGGGCCATTTGACAAAATTATTCTAAGATGTTTCCAACGGAATAAACATGCAAAAACACCTCTAAAATTTCTGATATTTCGGGGTAATGGGGGAATAATCGTCTCTGATATTAAAACATGTAACAGCTACAGCAGTAAAGCAAGACGGCACCACTGTATAAATAAGAAGCTAATTAGACTCCAAAATACACAGGAATATGCTAGTCAGGCTGCATTTCCTACAAGTAGGAACATAAAGATTATTTAATAAAAGATATTGAGACAACTAGCTGTCATCATGCAATAAAATAATAATAAAGCAAGCTCTCTTCCTCACCTTTTACATCAAAATAAGTGTCTGATATGTTAAAGATTAATTTATTTTTTAAAAAAGGAGGGAGGGTAAGATGAAGAAACCATAAAGGTATCAGAATAAAACAGAAAACCTCCTAATGAATGCAAGGCAAATCTGATGGTGACATGAAACCAAGTGGGATACTGATCAAGTTCACCACCTAAAGATGAAAACAAATAACAAAAAACGTCTGTGTGACAAAAATAATAATAACCCCTAACCAAGTAAAAAGAAAACAATCTAGAAAAAAATAACGCAACCCAGGGAGAGAAAGAATTACTCTTTCTGGTATCCATACAAATGAAAAAGCGGAAAACTACCTGAAAGTAAATGGTGCAAAAGGCATAACCAATTAAGTCAAGTCACAGAGAGGAAAGAAAAATGCAAAAAGCTTCAATAAATATTTAGAAATATTTTCCTATCTCCCTAATAACTCAATGAATGCTAATTTAAAATATGTTTTCATCTATGCAATAAAAAGATCAAAAAGACTGATGATAACCATGCTGGGAAGAGAGCATTAAAATGCCAACTCTATTAGATGGCTGTTTGCCATTATTCAGAATTAAGAATTATGAGTATCAATAAAAAGATGCCTGAAAGATACATCTAAATCTGTCAATAATGGTTTCCCAATACAGAACAGAACTGGGGAGGAAGGAGAGAGGATCTTTCACGATAAACACTCACGAAGGAACAGTTTTTCTGCTTTGTTTTTTCCAATAAACAAAATCACAATGGCTGATATAGTTGTCCTACAGGTATCCATGAGGGATTAGCCCACAGGACACAGATACCAAAATTCTAGGATGCTAAAATCCTTTTGATAAGATAGTACAGTCAGTGCCCAGGGGGTGAGCAACCCAGGGAGCCAGATACAGTGTCATAAAACACATTACCTACATCACAGACACCATCCCATAACCCCTGGGGCTACTTGTGCAGGGAGTTAACTGTCTCCCTTCCTTCTTTCATCCTAAAAGAAAAAACTCCTATCCACATTTCTTCCTCTTCTTCTCCAGAGAGCACAGAAGCAGCAGCCCTGTCTCTCCTCCATCCAACCCTCCTAAGAGCTTCTCTCAAAGAAGCTTCTCTTAAGGAACTACTGACAGCTGGGTCTATCCAGTGCTACTTCTGGCTAGACATGGTGGTTTTACTTTGCTGCAAAAACTGGGTCTCCATGCCCTGACCTGTGCTTGCCGAGGATGCAGGAGTCAATTCCCCACTTCCTGATCCCACTTAGATGCTCCTCTGACAACCTCTGTCTGTTGGACAACAGTCAGAATCTGAAACATTTAGAATCCTCTTACCCGGCGGTTCTCCAAGTGTGGTCCCTGGGCCAGCAGCATCGGCACCACCTGGGAACTTGTTATAAGCACAAACTCTTGGTTCTGCCCCAGGCCCACTGAATCAGAAACTCAGCACAGACAGGCATCCGCCCCCAGTCTGTGCTTTAACAAGCCCTCCAGGTAATTCTAAGGTGTGAAAGATTAAGAACCTCACTCTAACCATAACAGTTGAGGAAACCAAGACTCAGAGCTTAAAACAACCTGCTAAGGACAAGCTCAGGGCAGCTAGTATGATGCCCGGCTGGGAGTGGAATCCAGATCTTTCTGATTACAAAGCCATATTCTTACACACTCTGCTATACTATCTCCTTATGCATTGCCCGTGTGATATTAATCCAGTAAATACAAATCTTCTATTAAAAATACAGTGTTCTTAAACGTTGCTATGATTAGCTTTAGAATTGACTTTTCAAAATTTATGAAGGTGACAACACAGCAGAAAATTAGGCTAATCTTGCTCTTCTCAGTCATCCTGTTCAGACCACGGGAACAAGTGCCCTCCTTTCCCCAGAGCAGCAAGGCTGAGTCATCAAAAAGCACCTACAAGTGCCTCATCACCCAGAGGGATGGCAGTCACATGTCACCTGCCTCCTTTGGTGCTCAGCTGGCTGCACAAGGCCTACTTCCGCGGGAATCATTTTCGTTCTCAAAAGTAAACCTGACTGTCTCGTGGTTACTTGGGCCAATATGGTGTTTACTGTCAGGCTAGATATTCCAAAGCAAGAATTGGCAAATCATGGCCCATAGGCCAAATCTGGCCTCTGGCTGCTTTGGAAATAAAGTTTTATCAAAGCATAGTTAAGCTTATTTGTTTATGTGTTATCAACGCTGCTTTGATGCTCCAAAGGCAAAGCTAACTCTATGAGACAAAAACTGTATGTCTCACAATATTTACGACTGGTCCTCTACAGAAAATGATGGCCAACCCCTGGTGACATCATGTGTGTCACTCCACGGAGAGAGGAGATTTTTGCAGTCAGTCAAGGCTGAGTTCAAATTCTAGGTCTTTTATACACCAGAGTCTTACCTCCCTCGTGTAGGACTTGTAGGACAGTTTCCTCGTTTGTATAGTGGTGGCTCCATAGGACTGGGGTAAAGATGAAATGGAACAGAACATGCTAAAAGCCTGGCATACAGGAGGTGCTCGAGGGTTAGCTTCTTCCTTCTCCTTTTTAGGTAGAGACATTCTTCAAGACCAGTGAGTTTCATGGCTCTAGCCCATAGTAGGGGTGCTATCTGATCATCCAAGGCCAATTTCCACTGCAAATTCAGAAGGCAGAGGCTCCGCAAAGCCCACAGGCTGTGGTTTAAAACATGTCCTCGTCCAGTGATCCCAGGGATAATTTACTAACCAGGCAGCACACTTAGAAAGCATACATCATCTCCTAAGCCAAGCCCGTCCTGCCCAGAGCCAACAGTTGGCTCAGCCCTGGAAATGAAAAATGGGCTCCCAGGGACAGCAGATCCTGGCTGCAGGAGGGAAAGAGAAAGCAGCCTGACTCCAAAGCACTCTGTCCCCACAAATCTCTGACTTAGAAAGAGCCTTCCTTGGTGACCTTAGGATCTTTCACAAGTGGAGGTTTTATAACCCCCAGCCGCCTGAGAACTGAGAATTAAATCTACCTCTTCGTCAAGTACAAGAACGACCACGCAAGAAGAACTGCCTTGGGCCAAGGTGAGCAGCGGGCGCTCCCCCTCCCACATGCCCACACATCCGCACTACCGTCCATCACTTGTGCGTCCAGGATTACTCCTCTTCCAAGCTCCAGTGGTTCAAGCCACTCTCCTGCCCCTTCCAGTCTAAGCTTCTGTTCTCTCGGATCCTCTCTATGGAGTGCTTTGTTTCCCCTGGTCTCTCCCCTAATTTGCCTGTACCTTGTGAGGTTACTATCCATACGTGGGAACCACCGATCATAGCTGTGGGTCAACGGTGTCACCCACGCCTCACAAAGACAGTTTTGAGTCCTAATCCCCAGTATCTCAGAACTTGACCTTATTTGGAAATAGCACCTATCAAGTTTAAAACAAGATCATGAGGGAACGCCCTAATCCAGCATGATTGGTAACCTTATAAAAAAAAGTGGAAAGCTGGTCACCAATCAGACACAAATAGGGAGAACACAAAGTAGGCATAAAAGCAGAGATCAGGGTGCTGCTTCTACAAGCCAACAAGTGCCGAAGACATCAGAAAACCACCAGGAGGTAGGGGAGAAGCCTGGGACAGATCCTTGTCTAGTGCCTTCAGAAGGAGTGTAGCCCTGCTGACAACCTGACCTTGGACTTCGAGACTCCAGAATTCTGAGACAGTACATATCTATTATTTAAGGTCATGGTATTCAGTTTGTGGCACTTTGTTAAGGCAGCCTTAGCAAACTACTACAATCATCAATGCCAAACACCCAGATGCTAGGTCTGCTGGCCGGGGACCTTGGTCCTCACGTGGCCCATCAGAATCACAAGGGCAGGCCACATTCTGCAGGGGGTAGACGGGATAAACCCACATACCTCTGCCCTCTAGGACGCTGGTCCTAATGACAGATGAGCCTTCTCCTGCCATAGTCAGGCCTGCCAGCTGCCAGGCACCTGGCACCTGCAGGGTTAGTGTGAACAGCAAGCGCACAGGGCCTGGCAGGCCTGAAAGGTCAGTCATGGACACCTTCCCCCAGCCTCGGGAGGCGCTGGGAGAGCGGTGGGGAATTTGATTCCTTTCAGCCCACATGGTCAAAAACAGAAGAGTGGGGCGCTCTATATCCAGAGAAACCAAAGGGAAGCAAGTTGGGAGTCAGGGCAAGAAGGGGGAGAGAAAGGATAAGTAACATCGAACATCTAGCTACCATTTAACCAGATTTCACTGTGTGCTAGACAGAGACAAGTATCTTGTCTCGATTATTCTCTGCAATCCTCAAAAATCACTTTCGAGCAAGGTCCCAAGGTTGACCCTATTTTACAAATAGAGAAATTGAAGCTTGGCAAGATTAACTGGCTGACTCCAGGTCATACAGCCAGCAGGCAGCCAAGCCCATCTCAGTCTTCTGGTCTCAAAATTATCCTAAATACTAGGTTCCTTCACATGACTCTATGAAAGTTCAAGGACAGAGGCCAAAAAACAGTCATGGAGACCCCAGGATGCAGACTTGTGAAATTACCCAGTTCAGCCTTTGCATGTAACAAACGGGTACACGGAGGGCCAGGCAGGAACATGACCTTCCCAGCATCACCCAGGGAGTTAGTGGCCCAAATAACGTAAAGAATGAGGTTTTTATGAGAAACTTTCACATCACAGGGAAGTTGGTAAGATTTGTCAGGCTCACAGCTCCTCAAGTTTCAGGACCACACTTCCTTCTTCACCAAATTCCAACCCCAAGAATGGCTTGCATGCCCAAATCTAGCCTCTTTTGATGCTGGGCTGAAGGAGAGTCTTTTCAAAGGAGGCCCAGCAGAAATGCCTAAGTGTTGGCACACTTGTGGCTCAAGAGGTCCCTGGGGATTAAAGCAGGACCACAGATCAGCAGGAGTCCAGACCTCAGAACCAGCATATGCTGAGGTCAGGGCAGAATCAGGGACCCAGCACAGCCTCTGGTCCTGGAATCCATGCAGGGAGCCCAGCACCAGGCTGTGCCCAGAGGCAGGCAGGTGCAGGAGAAGAAGGGCAGTAGGGCTGGCCCACCTGCAGATCTGGGGGTGGGGGTGGGGGATGACTCTCGCAGCCTGGAGGTGACAGTGCTGGTCTAGGAGACTGGCCTGGGGAGGCTGCGGTCTTGGACTCCAGAGAGAAAAACATGAGTGATGTGGAATGGACTGCACAGCTGCTGATCCTTCCTGGCAGGGCGCTCCGACTACAATCAGCACGTTATCAATTCCTCGGAAGCAAACGCCCATGGATAATCTCCTCTTTCAAGAGTTGCTGGCACTGGAACCAGGGACCCAGATTTGAGTCCTGCATCCTCTAGACATGGGGCCTTGCCACCGATGCAGGCTCCCCAAATGTGCGTTTCACTACCTGTAAAATTCAGGTGCTGATGGCCCCTGCCCCCTGGAGTTGCTGGACGAGATGGAGCAAGGGGGCATAGAGGGCATAGAATGCTCAGCCTGGGGTTCTCAACAATCATTCTAAGAGGGAGGGGCCCTTTCTCAACAGTACCTCCCACGGATTCCGGGCCAGTGTAGACGACTCAATCAAACAGTAGTGAACAAATTTTAAAAAGCTCATACTAAACTCATTTAATTCATTAAAGCAAAGAAGCCGATGACTGTGGGTACAGCCCTTCGCCTTTTAACTCCCCGACATCAAATTGTTATTCCACTCTCCTGTTCCAGCACTTGGTGCTAAGGTTATTTGGCGTGTCTGGTGTGTGACTGCTTAAGAAGGGGTAACAGCCTCTAATTAAGCCTGAAAACGTCAGCGTGAGACAGGCAGGCAGCGAGCAACATCTCTTCATGAAAACATTTCTAGGGCAGGCTTAGGCCAAAGAGCTGTCAATCAGTAAACTGTTTTGTCTCGGAGTTCTTACACTTAATGCATTTTGAGAGCCAGAAGGAAGGCTTCTTGAGCATAATTTCTTTTAGAGACGAGGCTCCCCAGGTCCCAAGGGGCCAGGGGATGTGGTTCAGGTCTCCTGAGTTAGTAACACTCCATCCATCATACCTCCTGGCCCTAAGATCCCTCCCTCTTCTCATTTCTTTAGTGCTACGGCTCAGCTACAGTAGGCAGATCACGTATTTATTGAGCAGCTACTGCATCCCGGGGGGCTTCCCAAGGAGCACTAGTAAAGAACCTGCCCACCAACACATGAGACAAAGGTTTGATCCCTGGGTCAGGAAGATCCCTGGAGGAGGGCACGGCGGCCCACTCCAGTATTCTTGCCTGGAGAATCCCATGGACAGAGGAGCCTGGCGGGCTATAGTCCATTGGGTAGCAAAGAGTCAGACACGACAGAAGCTACAGAACACAGCACAGCAGTGCATACTGGTCACTGGGACAAAGAAGCAAGACAGACAGAGAAAGGCCCTGTCCTCCTGAGTTCACAGTCTCGTGGAAGAAGACAGAGGAAGAAAACAAAGAATAATTACAAACAGTAATTACAGACGAGAGACAGAGAGAGAGTACAAGAGGGCAGGGGCCAGGTAGCCAAATTTAGATTCTGGGGCTAAGAGATGTTGTCTAAGGCAGACTCTGGGAACTCAGGAGGACCCCCTATGTGGGATTCAGGAATGGTAGGGAAGGGTAACTGCTAAGTCCAGGAAGAAGGGAGCACAGAGGATGAGGGGTTGGTTAGGGGCCAAGTCATGTAGGGTCCTCGTGGGCCATGCTAATGAGTTTGGATTTTATTCCAGGTGCAAAGGGAAGCCAGGTGCAAGGCAGAGTCAACAGGGTGGCGTGTCCTGTTTCTTGATTTAAGGCCATCACTGCAGTTGGCAACAAGACAGCCAGGGTGTAGGGACGCAGGGAGAAGTGCTCAGGGGCCCAGACCAGTTGACCTGCTTTGTCCATCCCACCAGAAGGCCTACAAAAGCCACTGGAAAACATACTGTCTGGATGAGCTGGGCTCAGGCACTGATATGGGGGCCCACGGAGACACAATTCTCCAACACCTTCCCTCTCATCTTGCCCAGAATCCCCTCAGGGCTGACGGAACCAGTCATCACCACCCCAGCACGCTGCAGGGTCCCCAGGTCCAGACACAGCCTGGGTCTCAGTAAACACTTGTTAAAATGAAATGAACTCAGTAGACAATCCCTCAGCAGATACAAGTTCTGCTATTGACGAAGGCCCACAGCAAGACAAGGATAATGGAGCTCAAATCTCGTTAACAAAGTCAGAGAACTGAGAAATTTCCCGTGCTCAAAACAATCATTTCCCTTCTGCTTTCAATATTTTAGCATAGTGCGGAATCTTTCTAAGGCGGCCAGGAATAATTCCTGGGCAATTATTCAGCATGTGTTGGGCTGGCTTTGCTTCTTTTCACCGAAGTTAAAGATCACTCCCCTTCAACAGCTGCGTTTCAGTACGGTGCTCCCTCCTGTCTCCTCCCTCTTCCCCCACATCAATGCCTCAGAATATAGCTGTTTTCCTTGATTCTCCCTTTACCTTCCTCCTACCCATTGAAGCCTCTTGGTTTCATCTTTCTGGGGAGCCCAGGAAGACTGTGCTTGAACACAGCAACTCCCAACATTTTTGTTTGACATCCCAGTGTGTCTCCAGGCATCTCCAGGGGAGCTGTGAAATTCATTTTCATTCACTTTCATTTAAGAAAGAAATATAGGTCATTAAGTTCTTTTAAGAGGGGGAAATGTGGCATGCCACTCAACCAGCAGGGAGGTGAATCCTGACTCAAGCTATCAGCTTACTGGGCAAAACGGCTCCCCCTTCCAAGCACCCCTTGGGTCGCTTAAGTGAGTTTAGTGCTTTGCTAACGTCTGAGAAACATCCACTCTTTGGGGGAAAGAAAAACTTGACAGAAAAAAAAGAGACACGAGAGCATTAATATTCTTTCATTTATGCCACTTCAGAGTCAGAATTCAACAAAATGATCCCTTGCTCTCATCTGTGTAGTCCTTTCATACAACAAGAACTTATTGAATATCCAGCATTTCCCAGAAGCTAGTGTCAGTGATGAGGATGATAATAGCACCTAGTGTTGACTTAGCTCACTTACTCTGTGCCAGGTATAGTTCCACAAGCATTACCTTATTCAAGCCCCACAGAAACTGTAAAATAGTGGCAGTTTCATCCCTACTGTACAACCGCTGAGAAAAGTAACCAAATTACACAAAGCCCATCAGACGTGAGTGGAATCGGAACTCAAGACCATCTCACTACTACCACAATACACTGCTTCTTTGTCTCAGAGGTACAAAGACAAGGAACTCACGGTGTGTAGTGGACAAAACACACGGTAATCAATGGCACATGTCATTTGCAAAAAGCGAGGAAGGGGAATCTGGGAATTCAGAGGCAGGTCCTGGGCTCAGCCCTTGAAGTGGAGGATACATAAGGATGCACTCCCAGAACTCACAGGAGCTGGTGAGGCAGATGAGGTAGGGCTGGAGAGAAAGGAGGCTCCACACAGAAGGAAGGAGGTGGGGTGGGGGGTAGCCTGAGAGAGTGAGCCATCCCTGGGGCAGCAAAAGTAAGCAGAAGAAGCTGGGCCAGCGGTGGATGGGAAGATGGTCCAGGAGCCTGGCTGCGCAGCCGGAAGGCACCAATCAGCCATGAAACTCCTTTCTGAGAGGCTAAAGAGAAGGATGGGAAAGACTGAAGGCAGGAGGAGAAGGGGACAACAGAGGATGAGATGGTTGGATGGCATCACCGACTCAGCGTTCATGAGTTTGAGCAAGATGGTGAAGGACAGGGAAGCCTGGCGTGCTGCAGTCCATGGGGTCACAAAGAGTTGGACATGACTAAGGACGTAGCACCAGAGTGGCACAGCCAGTGGTGGGACTTAGCAATCCTGAGGCAGCTGTGTGCCCAATGTCGAGGATTTCAGATGCGGGGGAGAGGAACCCTCCTGGGAGGGAGTTTGATGGGTGTCTGGGCAGATATGAGAGGATGAGGGCTTGACCCCAACAGTGGCTGTGGATGGGGAGGAAAGAGCAGGTGTTTGAGAGGCATTAAGGAAGTAGAAATAGCAGGTGCTTGGTGACACCCATGCAGGCAGTTATGAACGTTCACTATTATTTTTCCAAATTTTCCTGGAAAAAAAAAGTGTTTCTGCTTTTACTTTTCTGGTGACGGTGAATTTCTTACATATCTTTGCCATCTGCTCTATAATTGAGAGGGATAGAAGATCAACAAAGTGACAAAGTGGGTGACATGCCAAGAAGCCCTGTTCCACCCCTTGACTCCAGGACTGACCAACAGCAGCCTTTCTGCAAGTGGCCCTCCCTGAGGGCCCTGCTCGCCTCTGCCCGGCTACCACCCTCCCACTGCAGCGGACACCCCTGCCCCTGCCGTTTCCCTGCAACACCCACAGCCCGACTCCACAGAGCAGCGGGAGCGTCAGGAGGCAGCCGTCAGCGCTGATACTGATGGCTGAACAAGAGAAAGAAGCAAGGCTTGAATATTCAGTGGCAGCGCCGCCTGGGAGGCTGTCACCCTGTGCACATCCTGTCTGCCCCTCAATCCCAGGAACATGGGAAAAGACACCAGTCACCTCTCCTCTCCCAACAACTAACCCCCTGGTGACAGCGCAGGTGGTGGAGTTAATATCCAAATTTCTAAGAGTCACAGTTTCCTGTCCATCTTGCAATGAGAAAAGGTGAATCTTCTTTGGAAAAAGAAGGATCAAATTATATATCTAATTGATCTCTAGAATTCATGAGAGGTCTGGTAAAATTCTGAGATCCCTATATGCACGTACACATCAATGCCTTTGAAATTTCAAAACACACTCATCTCTCTACTTCAGTGTCAAAAACACTATTTTCAATGTATTTCCCAGGAGGAATGAAGTTGGTAATAGGAGGATAAACAGCAGTATACAGCCCGATTATCGTCCTGCATCCACCCATCTCAGACACAGGTAAACATAGAGCTTTGCAAAATGTGCTTTTCATGTGGAACTGAATTCCCACCAGAACCAACAGGGCCACAGACAATCAAGGTGAGATTAGATCTATGTTTAAACCCTAAATTATACCACTGGCATGAGGCTTTCAGTTCTCACATCCTATGTATCCCCTGCCCAAGTGTGTTCTGGGAAAATCTCTCTGAGAAGGAAGCTTCACTCTCTTAGGGGTGGCACCTTCTTTGGGATTTAAATATGCTTTAGGTAGCAGCATGAGGTCTGTTAACTCACACTCCTATTTGCTAAGTGAGACAGGAGCCAGGAGACTTGGGTTCAAGGACCTGCTTTGTTGCAATCCGATTGTATGAATTTAGACTAGTCAGGAAATCTCCCTAAGCCAGCGACCATAGATAACAATAATGGCTAATATTTACTGAGTTACTACTGGCTTTATGCAAAGCATTTGACATGGTTATTTCAGCCAGTCCTCCCAATCTTTTATGATTCCCACTTTATGAGTGAGAAAGGGAGGCTGGTGAGTGGGAGACCTGGAAAGCTGAGCCCAGGCAATCTCAGGGCTGCCTCTGAGCTGCAGAGCACCACCCACAAGTTAACAAGCCAGTCACAATGGGCCTGGTTAATTCAGCCCTGACCACGTGGCAAGCATTGCATTGACCCTGTTGAGAACAGGAAGAGAAAGACAGCCTCTTCAATCCAGGAGAACTGTGGTAATGAGAAAAGCCATGGGCAGGGATGGTACTGAGCTGCTTCACGAAGTTTAGGTAGGATTTCAGCTGGAGAAGAGGATGGGAAAGGAAGCCCCGGCAGAGGGGACTGTAGTCACAGAGGTCTGGGCCCCCGAGTCAGTGCTGAGTTCATGGTCACCCTGGCAGAGCACTCACAGGCCATACGGGACCAGCTCGCCCATTCATTGCATTTCTGACCGGTGACAGGCTCAGCCCTGCGCAGTTGGACGTCTACTCATACCAGGGGTCCAAATCCATTATAGAAAACCAATAATGGTGGCATGCTTGATCTCTGAAACTGGGTAGGCTTAGCTTTGATCCTGGGTCTCTCTCCTCAGAGTTGAGTAATATTGGGCTGGCCACTGAGATTCTCTGAGCCTCATTTGTAAAGTGGGAAAATTATATGACTCTTAAAAATATTCATCTGAATAGCAGGCTTTGCATTCACTCCTCCTGGTATCAGAATCCACTCTGCTGTGGGGAACTCATCCCATAAAATATGTTGTTGTTGTTGCTTCTCAGTAGCCAAGTCATGTCTGACTCTCTGTGACCCCATGGACTGTAGCACACCAGGCCTCCCTTTTCCTCACCATCTCCCAGAGTTTGCCCAGGTTCATGTCCATTGAATCGGTGATGCCACCCAACCATCTCATCTTCTGTCACCCTCTTCTCCTTCTACCTTCAGTCTTTCCTAGATCAGCATCTTTCCTAATGAGTCAGCTGTTTGCATTGGGTGTTTGCATACGATATAGATGGGCCTAACTCCTTCCCGGCATGCCTACCCGACAGAAGCACAGGCATCACACTTGATCAATCAAAGCATATCATATCCTCTAGTTGCACTCCAACATTCAGTGATGAGCAAATGACCCAGCTTCCCTAAATCAGAATCCTCGTAGGGCACTTTTTTGAACTTAGCGGGAACTTATCTCTTCTCTGGGGTGACAAACTGACAAGCAACACAAGTATGCATAGAAACTTCTAGAGAATGCACTCAACAGAGAGAAAGGAAAATATGATAGAACCAAGACATAAAGGGGTAGAGAGAAGCAGAAAAGAGTCTACATGTCCCAGGAACATTCTTCGATCTCCTGGATCCAGCTATGCCTGAAATTGAATCCATTGTTTAAACTTCTTAGATATATAAACCAATAATAGTGTTCTTCTTTTGCTAATTTCAATCTGAACTGAGTGTGTGCCATATGCAACAGAGTTCTGAAAGGCAAGTTTGCGAGGATTAAATGAGATCCAATTAAGTGGCATGCTGACTACACACTGTGCCATTTCCAATAAATGTTCCTTCCCCTTTTGTTGCAGAGTCCTTGTCTTGGGTGGATATGGATGGCATTTAAGAATTAATGACACCTACAAAATATTTATAGAAACCTAAACTGCCATCAAGATATTCTTAACAGGCGCTCTTAAAACTGAATGATTTCATTATAAGACAATATTTAGCCAAGTCACTCTTAAATTCTTAAAATTCTTCTTGAATCCACCTGTTCTTCTTGAATCCAATAGATAGCAACAGGAATTTGCTGTATGTCTCAGGAAGCTTAAACAGGGGCTCTGTATCAACCTAGAGGGGTAGGATGGGGAGGGGAGATGGGAGGCAGGTCAAAAGGGAGGGGATATACGTATACCTATTTAAAAAACAATAAAAACAAACTGAATGATTTGGTTGTAAAAAATATTTAGCCAAATCACTCTCTTAATTTCTTAATTTCTTGAATCCACCTGTTCCAAGAAGCTGCCCGAGATTATGGTCACTTATGGTCCTTTCAGCCATTTTATCAAAGAGAAAATAATTATGACATTTTAAAAATAAATCCAATTTCTGTGTTTCACATGCAATTCCTCAAGTAACTCTGATTAAACTGTAGCTGTTTCTCCTCAGAGGAAAATTTTTTTATTAAAGACAATATTTTACTTTAAAACTTTTGCAAATTTTAAAGCATCTAACTATCAAAGGAAAACTTTTACATATTGATATAGATATGCATAAATACTTCTTTAAATATACAAATATACATATAACTAAAATCAATCTATATGTCCTATTTTTCTAATGACTTTTTCAAAGTGAAATTATATGCTTCCAAGGAAATAAAAAATGACCCAAAATCATTTTACATGAAAATGTAGCCAAGTTTAAAAACTAAATATTTAAAGGTCACTTCAATTTTATATTTTAAAGAATAAATATGAATGTGTGAAAAATCCCTGGAATTACTTTTTGCTACTTGGACTAATGGACTCTTGGAAACAAAATGGTAAGAGATGAGCTAAAAGGAACACATGTAACAGGAGACTCCTGGGTCCCCCTCACGAGATTCCCAACGTCCCTTCTGAAAGCCCAGTCCTTGGCAGCCCCACCTCACTTAACGCCACAGGGTCACAGCCGCTGGCTTTATAGCAACCAAGTTGGCCCGAAACATGGAATCATAATGGGGTAATGATTCAAAATGTAACACAAATGAACAAAGGACCACATGTGCTGAACCCAAAATCCAGGGCAACTGGCTACTCTGTAAAACAAAGCATCATACGCCTATATAATAAACCAGTTGCCTGGACTATAAAAGCAGATCATTCAATGACTCAACAGATGTTTGTTGGGTATTTAGTATGCACCAAGCACCATTCCTTGGACTGCAACAAGATCCAGCCAGTCTATCCTAAAGGAGATCAGTCCTGGGTGTTCACTGGAAAGACTGATGCTAAAGCTGAAACTCCAATACTTTGGCCACCTCATGCGAAGAGTTGGCTCATTGGAAAAGACTCTGATGCTGGGAGGGATTGGGGGCAGGAGGAGAAGGGGACGACCAAGGATGAGATGCCTGGATGGCATCACCGACTCGATGGACATGAGTCTGAGTGAACTGCAGGAGTTGGTGATGGACAGGGAGGCCTGGTGTGCTACGATTCATGGGGTCGCAAAGAATCAGACACGACTGAGCGACTGAACTGAACTGAAGCACCAGGCATGAAGCTGCGTGTGGTCCTTGCTCTCACAAAGCTTTCAATCATATGATACAACAAATGTGTACAAATAAATGTATCATTTTAAACTACAATGGGTAATTTTTACATTTGAATCTGCAAGTTCATTAATGCCTTGGGAGGAACTTCAAAAGGATGAAATCATTCTATTTCTTTTAGAAAACATTTATTAAGATATAACTCACATATCACACAATTCATCAATGTAAAGAGTACTGTTCAATAGCTTTCAGTATATTCACAGATACATGCAGTGATCACCACAGTTAATCTGAGAATTAACTAATTTTCATCGCTCAGTCACGTCCAACTCTGCAACCCCATGGACTGTAGCCCGCCAGGTTCCTCTGTCCATGGAGATTCTCCAAGCAAGAATACTGGAATGAGTTGCCATGCCCTCCTCCAGGGGATTTTTCCAACCCAGGGATTGAATCCAAGTCTCCCGCAATGTAGGCAGATTCTTCACTATCTGAACCACCAGGGACGCCCTAGAATTACCATATGACCCACCAATTTCACTCCTAGGTATACACCGCAAAGAAATGAAGACAGATGTTCAAACAAAACCTTGTACATGAAATGATCACGGCAGCACTATTCACAGTAGCCAAAAGGTGGAAACAACTGGAAATTTGTCCATCAGTGGAAGAACAGATAAAGAAAATGTAATTTATCCATACAATGGAACACTATTCGGCCATAAAAAGAAATGATCCAAGCTACAGTGTAAATGAACTGTGAAAACTTGCTAACGGAAAGGAACCGGTCACAGAAGACTACACAGTATATGATTTCATTTCTGTATATTTTCTTCTGACTTGGAAGTGGTGTTTGTTTTCTTTTTCATTCACACCCAGCATCCACCCATCCCCAGTGTGTCACACCCGCCACCTGCATTCTGCCCTCAGGGCCAGCCAGCATGGCTCTCACTCTGACGACTGCTACCACCTCCTCCTTGGTCCCTGGGTCCTGGGCTTTCCCCTCCAACCCACACAAAGCACCAGCTGACAGCATGGGCTCTCTAAACGAACATCTGGTCAAGCGTATTTAAACTCTTCAGCCACATCCCCATCACTGATCAGACTAGAGTGACCCCTTTGGCATCATATAAAAACTCCCAGGCTCTATCACCCAAAATTCATGACAGGCACACAGAGATCAAACCTGACTCAGGTATGCAAAGCTCCTTGGATCTTGCGCTCTTTCACACACCTCTGTCCCTGCCTCTGTCTGTGCTCTTCCTCCTGCCTGGATATGCCACCCGTCACCTTTCTTGCCTAGAAAGAGCACTCTGTATTACACACAGTTCAAGGCTCCCCACTCCCCCTGCAACGATGATCTGCCCAACACCTTCACAGCCTTCAGGCCCTCGTGGCATTAGCGGACTATTCAATGACCACTGATGGATGAACATCTGAAAGGAGCTGTATCTGCTGTCCTATTCCCACGAACCAGCATCCAGTCTGCCTGACACACAGTAGGTTCTCAACAAAAGTATGTTCCAGAAAGAGAGGGAGAAAGGGACAGAGGAAATGAATACACTGATCTCAGTACTTTAGGTAGTTATTTTATGAATTAACAAATAATTATTGTCTCAGATATTGGAAGCTTCTGCCCTCCTTTAGGTTTTTCTCCAGGTTCTTCAAGGATGAGTAGGAATAAAAGGCCAGAGTTGATAACAATAGCATCAACAAAGAAACCCCCAACACACCCCAGCTCAAGCCTCAACCACGATAATCATGAGAAGTCCTGCCTTCTTGGGATCTTGTTCATTTCAGAATTTTTACCTCCAAATCTATGTAAAACAGAATAGAGACTGGTAGAGAAGGGTTAATCAACAGTCAAACCTGAAGATGTTGCAGAGCTGTCAGGACCCTCGATCATAATCTACCTCCCAAATCTGTGAGCTTTCTGGGTTTTTTGCCTTTACTTACACTTTCTGGGTTGATAAGCCCCACAAATGACTCTTGGTCTCATCTCACCTTCACAGAAGCCTTTGTGGACTCTGGTCTCCAACAGCCTCTCTTTTCAGGTAAGAGGCCATAAAGGCAGAAATAATAGAGCTCCCATTTGCCTCTAGGGGGCAATAAGGTGGTTTACAAGTAATTCTAAAGACTCCTCTAGCTCTGTGTTACTCAGCAAGGAACAAAACAACATGAAATAATAGCAATATGCATGAGTCCCATCAAAGACTTTCTTTTCAAAGGTAAACATGCAAAAGTGTAGCTCATGATGATTGAGAGCAAAAATAATAAGCAGTGACATTCGAGATTGGTCTTGATCACTCCTAACTGATTTCTAAAATTTCCCCATCACCCTACTATTATAATTTCCTGCTAATTACTACAAGCAATTTTATTAATATACTTTTCAGCCTCATTAAATATTACCTTGGGCCTCACATTAAAAATGATGAGGCGCAGTAATCTTAATGAGCATCCAAGCTTCATCCACCCCTGAAAACCCAGACAAGAGAACCAAATGCCATCCTGCTCTGTTCCCCAGGCATGCAGAAAAGCAACTTCAGAGACATGAAAGAAAGAAACGTATAGCCGGGAAGGAAACCTGACTTAGAAACAGTGTAGCCACGCCTCCTCCAGATTCTGTCCATTAAGGAAGAGGGGAACTGTCCAGAAGGCATTTTGGCTTCAGTTCTTCCTCTTCTTTCATCCAGATGTAAACACAGCATTGATCAGCACAATTACCACTAATATGAAGTCTCACTTGTTACCCTGGGGAGCAGAGCTATGGGTGATCATGGGCTGGAAGCGTGAGATGCTCACTGCTCTTCCCAGCGGTCGTCTCTGGCTCCCTCTAGAATGGTAGTAGAAGCACAAAGGATAGGTGGTCAGAACTAAAGATCAGTTTTCTTTTTCTTTCCTTCCTGGCATGGCCAGAATTGTCTGTTATCTCTCAAGCAGTGATCTAGGCAAGCACAGTGAGACCAGCTTCTTGATCCTCAGAGTAAAAAATGTATCAGGAGCTGAATTTACTGCTCTCACAATTAAACTGTCAGAATCCTCCCAATTGCAGTAGCAGCTGTGATGTGCAGTCCCAGGGTTTCCTCTGTTTCCCTGGGACTCTAGGTTAGAGATGAGTCCATGGTGGTAAACCCAGGGTTGGCGGAACAGACCAACCCAGGTTGACTGAACCTCCCCTCCAGCCAAGATCGCAGAGATTTTTCAAAGACGTCTGAGAATAAAGGGGCACAACACAAAACCATTAAATGTAAGAGAGGAAGCTTCAGAATTATTTAACTTAACCCACTGTTTGTAGATAACATAAGGCTGAGATTCAGAGAGTGAACATGATTTGCCTTGGTTGCTCAAGAAGAGTCAAATCTAGAACTTAAACTCTTAGATCCCCTCCCGTTAGGTTGCTGTTGAGATTATTCACCTGAAATGGGGTCTTTGACAGGAGATGGAGGCAGAGACGATCAGCCATCCATCAATAATTGTGCTTCCCCTCTTCCAGAGTGCAGTGCTGCCTTAAAGATGTGGTTGCCATCAGGAACATCATCTTCACATCCTTCCATCTACTCCTATTTACTACCTTGCAGCTGACTCCAGCCATCAAACGGCATTCTAGCCAATGACACAGCAATGGAAGAAATGGAGGACACCACTTCCAAGTATGACCCATGCTAACCTGCAGCCTGGCGACCCTCCATGCTCGCCCTGTGTCTGATGGCTGGCTCCAGCGGACCTCAAGGTCTTAAAAGATAGCAGAGGTTCACAGCAGAAGTGACCTGTGTCTCCAAATCATTTCACAGCGAAAAGGATTTAAAGACAGAGTATATATACATGGTCTGTTGCTGGAATGAGATATAAAATTTTACTGTGTGAAGCTACTAAACTTTGCAGGGGTTTATTCATTACAGCACCTAGCATTAACCTCAACAATACAATGAATATATCATAGTTGAGAAAAGTGTCTCAAACACACAAAGATCCGTGCAAAACTTAGGGCCCATGGAAAAACTAACTGCTATAAGAGTGAGGAAAACACTTATAAATCAAATAAAATCAATCACCTACCAACTCACCAATCTGCCAATCAGACTGAAATAAATTAAGTGTTCAGGTCTCTGAGGGGGCCAAAGAACTCGTACAGGTAAGCCTTGAAAGCAAAGACTCTTCACAGAGGAATTTCTTTCTCAAGTGTCCTATGCCTGATTCCTTTTATCTTAAAAATGATGACAAAATGAACTATTGATACACACAACAACTTTGATGGATCTCCAGGGCATCACGCTAAGGGGGAAAGGTTATATACTATCTGATTCCTTTTATATAACATTCTCGAGATGACAAAAGTACAGATGAAGAACACACGGGTGAGAGGTAGAGGAAGAGCGTCACTTAGCAAGGAGTAACTCAGGGGGATGTTTCGTGGTTTGGGAACAGTTCTGCTTCCCGATCGTGGGGATGGTCACTAGAAAACACACATGTGATCAAATTTCACAGAACTATACACGAGAGAGAATGAGTAGAAGAGGAAGGAGAGGAAGAGGAACTGAAGAAGAAGGGGAACAGGGAGGAGGAGGAGAAAAAGAAGAGGAGGAGGAGAAGAATGCGTGTTAACACTGATACAGTCTGAATAAGGTCTTTCCTGGATTCGACAATATATTAAGGTAACATAAGATACTATCTTTAGGGGAAGACAGAGAAAACATACAGGGTATCTTCTATACTATCTTTGCAACTTCTTACGTATCTCAAACAGCTTCAAAATTAAAAGTTAAAAAAAATTTAAGGGATAGCCTAAGTTCCAGACCATGAAGCTTTAAGTCAGGAAATAGGCATCGTGACTGAGCCACATGAGTATGAGATCTGCAGAGTATTAGGGGCTAGTTACACTAAGTCCCCTACGTATGAACCTTCAAGTTGTGGACTTTCAAAGATACAAACATGCATTCACACGTCCAATCACATAAGTCAGTTCACGTGAAACTGCAGCTGGCCCTTCATCTCCTATTGCTGACGATCCTTCAGCTTTACCATCTCCCACCTCCTCTCCCTCTTCTAGTCAGCGACTCTTCTGGACTGTTCGCTCCATGCCAGCCCCTGGATGCCAGTTGTTGTATTGTACTACTGAACTTTTCAAGATACTGTATTATATAAGATTTTAAATGTTTCCTTTGGTTTTTTGTGTTTGCTTTTTCAATGTTTTAATGCTTTTGAATTTTTTAATGCTTCTTTAAAAATTTATTATTTGTGTGAAAAGTATTACAAACCTATGATAGTAGAGTACTGGGCTTCCCTGGTGGCTCAGACAGTAAAGAATTAGCTTGCAGTGCAAGAGACCCAGGTCTGATCCTTAGGTCAGGAAGATCCCCTGAAGAAGGGTATGGCTACCCACTCCAGTATTCTTGCCTGGAGAATTCCATGGACAGAGAAGCCTGGTGGGCTACAATCCGTGGGGTTGCAAAGAGTCAGACACAACTGAGCAACGAACACTTTCATTTTTCACCGGTATACTAGTTCACTAGTACAGTACAATTTAACTGATTGTGTTAGTTGGATACCTAGGCTAACTGTGTTGGACTTACAAACAAACTGGACTTACAAACACACTCTGCAAACACAACTCGCTTATATGTAGGGGACTTATTATACAGGGCTTCCCTGGCGGCTCGGGTAATAAAGAATCTGCCTGCAATGTGGGAGACCTGGCTTTGATCCTTGGGTTGGGAAGATCACTTGGAGAACGGAATGGCAACACACTCCAGTATTCTTGCCTAAAGAATTTCATGGACAGAGGAGCCTGGTGGGTCCATGGGGTTGCAAAGAGTCAGACATGACTGAGAGATTACCACTTTCACTCTATTATATAGGACTCTCATCTTTGCCTGTTTATTTTTGTCTCCTTTCCAGAATTAAATATCAGGGACCATGTCTGTGTTGTTCCCCTATCAATGCCTAACCTAGCGTCCGGTACAGAGAACATTCTCAGTAAATCTCTATTGCACAAATGAATAAAGCAACAGAAAAGAAAGGTATTCATATCCACATTTTGCAAAGAAACAATGGTGTGCAGAGACGTCAGCACCCCCACCCACCCTTATGCACACAGCTGGAAAGCCAATGAGGACCCTCGGGGCTCTGGAGGCCTTTCCATAGCAGCACTGTATGTCTGTCAATAGCTTGGATTTCTGATAGCTGCTTTTTCTTAGGAAATAGAGTATGAGAGAAAAAGAAAATGAGGAGGAGAGACAAAGTGAAGTGCGAGAGTGAGAACAAGGGCAAGAGAAGCAACATAAGAGAGAAAGAGAGAGAAAAAGGGGTTAGAGAGGAGTCAGGGGAAAGAAAACAAGAGCAAAGGAGGCATGGAGGGGAAAAGAAGAAGAAAAAGAGAGGATGGGAGAAAAGGATGGGAGACAAGGAAGAAAAAATCTGCCCCAACACAGTGAGAGTGAATAACAAGGTTCCAAATCTGAACACGGTCACGCTCCACAGGTCTAGGCCTGTGCTCTGCAGTGGTATTGCAATGTGAACAATCTATCATTAAGTAATAAATGCTACGTACTACATCGCTTCGGTCGTGCCCAACTCTGTGTGACCCCATAGATGGCAGCCCACCAGGCTCCCCCGTTCCTGGGATTCTCTAGGCAAGAACACTGCAGTGGGTTGCCATTTCCTTCTCCAATGCATGAAAGTGAAAAGTGAAAGTGAAGTCACTCAGTCGTGTCCGACTTCGCGACCCCATGGACTGCAGCCTACCAGGCTCCTCCATCCATGGGAGTTTCCAGGCAAGAGTACTAGAGTGGGGTGCCATTGCCTTCTCCTAAGTAATAAATACTTCATGCAAAATAAGTAATAAATACTTCATGCAAAACAAAAATATATGGTCAGCAATGAGATGTAAATTAGGAGCAACCAAGGGAAATTGTACTTCACACTTGCTGTGCTCCGATTAGCCGACTGTGATCAGAAGTTCTTTTTATCTTTTGAGAAGGTGCTGTAGTTTGCAATACAGCATGATAGAACATAAAATGCAATACACCAAGATTGGGGAAAAAAAAAACAAAAACCTGGGTTGCATTATTACAGAAACAATAAAGCTTCTGCAGGCAACAGACCCAAATTTGAATTCAAGCTGTCACTTTTCATCTACATGACCATGGTCAAGTTATTTAATTTCTTTGAACCTCAGCAGTTCAGGGGCAAAAACACGTACTTTGCGAGGCTACTGTGAAGATTCAATGAAATAATCAATACAAATGACACCAGCACAGTGCCTGGCACGCATTCAGCACTTAGCAAGGGCTTCCATGCTCTCAAAAGCTAGACACAAAAACAGTGCACATTCTATGATTCTGCTCCTACGAGCAACAGACATAACGTATCAGAGAGAAATCAGCTTGCTTCCTGGGAGGATGGGGACTGAGTGCAAAGGGGCACAAGAGAACTTTCTGGGGTGATGGAAATGGTCTGTATCTTGATAAGACTACAGGTTTTACAGGAGTGAGAAGAGTTGACTCATTGGAAAAGACTCTGATGCTGGGAGGGATTGGGGGCAGGAGGAGAAGGGGACGACCGAGGATGAGATGGCTGGATGGCATCACGGACTTGATGGACGTGAGTCTGAGTGAACTCCGAGAGATGGTGATGGACAGGGAGGCCTGGCGTGCTCCGATTCATGGGGTCGCAAAGAGTCGGACATGACTGAGCGACTGAACTGAACTGATGCATTTATCAAAACTTATTGAACCATGTGCTTAACAGTATATAAATTATACTTCAAAACATTTTTATTAATAATTATAAGATCTACATATCTATCAATAGATACTAGTTAGGTAGTTTAGTAGCTAAATAGCTGGAGAGAAAAGGGGGATGGGGACAAAGAGAGAGAAACCAGTGAAAGTATCTTACACAGCATGTAACTCATGCTAAGGGCTCAATATACGTGTGTGGAATTCTGGGATCAAAGTGAACATTCCCACTCTTTCTCCTCCAGAGACAGCCCACGCCACTGTGGCATACATGGTTCAGCTAGTTCTCAAAGTGTTTCCTTCTCTCTTCCTGAATCCTGGTCCCTGACACTCCCAGGAAGATGAAACCTACCCACCGCCCACTCCTCATGACAGAGCCCAGAGGCCTTGACCATCAAATCTACTGTCTCCATCTAAGCATCTCACAGGCTTTCATCTCTAAGAGTTTCACTAGTCACACTCAACGCTTCAAAATCTCTTGACTGTGAGCCCAGAAGGGCTGCTGGATGCCGTCTGTGGAGGGTGTGTCCTGGATGTAGCTCTCCACTCAAGGCTTTGGGCAGCTCTGCTGCTGTGAAGTGGGGCCCCCATCCTGAGGTCATGCCTTCAGGCTGGAACACAATAATTGCTAATATCTATTGAGCATTTACCACCATGCCCCGCACTGTCCTGGATGCTACATAGCTTCATTCTTCTAGTCCTCACAATAAATCCATTAAAAAGTCTAGCATGAGCACCATTTTATAGATGAGCCAGCAGAACTTTGAGGTATCCCTTCACCCTGGTCTTTTCAGATCCCATAAAATCCATCTGCAAATCTGATCTCCACCTCTCTGTCCTGTCCTTCACCATAAAGGAGCTGCCACAACTCAGGAAGAACAACTCTTTGTCCAATATATACAGAACAGGAGCTCAATTTAAAGCTTGACAGTGGAGCCTTGGATGAACAAACAATTGATACACAGAGCGACATGGGTGATGCTTAAAAACAATCTGCAGAACAAAAGGAGATGCACATAACAGAGTAGATACTGCAAGATTCCACTTCTATGAAGTTCTAGACACACAAATCTAATCTATGGGGACCAAAATTAGGTCACTGGTAGCCTGGGGCTGAGAGTGAGAGGCAAGACTACAAAGCGTGGGTGGGGGGGATAAGGGCCATTTCTAGGTGATGAAAATGCCCTACACCTGGATCCCAGTAGTGGTTTCATGCTCACACTTGTCAAAATTCAATCTGTACGTTTCAAAAGTGTGCATTTATTATATGTGACTAAAGCTGATATTTTAATGCAAAAACAAAGAAAAGCCTTCAGAGCCAAGAGCCCTTGATTTCAATCTCCTTCTGTCTCTTCCTAGCTGTTAACCTCGTGCAAGTCCCTTAACATATCTGAACCCTGGTTTCAGGCTGTTGTCAGGGTTGGAGATAATAAATAACTCCTAAACCTGGGAAAAGAGTACACCTTCAGTAAACAATAGCTTCTATTATTACCATTAATTAATAATAATGAGAAGTAGTAATCTGAGTAACAGCTTCAATTCTGCACTGCACTTTGCTGGGTGGATCTCAAACTGCTAAATGTTCCTTGCTATTAGCTCTCACTGAAAACCAACACACATTCTTTTCTGGCATGCAATCATTTTAATGTTATGCTGGGACAGATAATCAAGAATGAATACCAAATGTATGTAGATGAAAGAATTCATGTTTATATATGAATGTGGGCCATGGAATCTTAGATTAATTCAAACCTGAACACTGCTGACAATTACCATTTTCTTTCCAAGGAATCAGATTTTCATTCTAAGCAACTCCATGGGGAGTTTTCTACTATATTGTTATCGAGGGTGTAATTTCTTTAATAAGGTCATTAGGGAAAAAAAATTCTGGACTCTATAGTCCTTTTGTATTAATTTCTTCCTAAGAGTGTCTTTCTTTAGGAATGAGAGAGAGGTCAGCTGACAAACTTCAAATGTATAGTAATCTGGTTTCAGTGAGTTTTAAAGCTAGAAGCTGTGAGCATATCGCCTTATTTTTCAGTCACCTCCTTCCACATTCAGAAAATTGCTTTGCAGGAAACTGTTAGTTCTATTTAGGTTTACAAATAATTTCTCTGGAGCCAGAGCAAAGGTGAATTAGAAAGTTTCCAGAGTCTCAGCAGAATGGAGATTCTCGGTGTGAGGCTGCAGAAGATGGAACAATATCGGTGATTCTATTGGGTTGGCCAAAAAGTTGGTTCAGTTTTAGCCATACGATATTACAGAAAAACCAGAACAAACATTTTGGCCAACCTAATATGTGAAATGAATGAAAAAGACCACATAGTGATGAGCTCAGCATTGCCAGTGGGGTCAGTCAACCCATCTTCCAGTAAAGGTCTCTAATTATCCTTCATTTTGGGTACATCCTTGTCCCCCCTCCAGCCAGCCAAGAAGCCAACTTCCAATGATTAAGACTGTGCCAGTCTCAGGACAGATCACTCCATGTCATGAGCTGTCTCCCTTTTGGTGGAAATCCCTCAGTGCCATAATGATAGCCGGGGACCGAGGGCCTTCTGAAGGCCTATGGAAGGCTCCAGAGAAAGAAGGAAGCAGTCATCACATGGCCAGAGGCCACTGACACATGGCTTTTTCGCCCAAGGTCACGCTCTGCAGGACCCCAGGTATCACGCTCCATCATCAGCCAAGTCAGGTCCTGGGCAGCCAACTGTCCAGAGGTCTCAGGGAATAAAGACTCCCTGGCGCACAGCCCCACTTGGATTTTTCAGGAAATAAACCTGCTGAGAGCAGGAGGGTTCTGTTTCATGATGTGGCTTTCCTTGTATTTACCTGTGAACAACAGTTTTTCAAGAAGCCCAGACAACTCTTGATAACAACGCCTTCCCAGCTACGGCAGAGACTGCGACTTGTTCATCCTACCCTGTCTCCTCCTCTTTCTGGGTTCACAGTGAGACCTCATTTCTCGGGATCCCCTGCAGTCAGGCTCAGGTGCAGCCATGAAACTGAATTCTGCCCAGGGAACTGTAGATAGATACAATAATAGCAAACCTTAGGCCTGGCCCATAGAAACCTCCCACAGCATCCTACAACCTACACCCTTCTCTTTTCCCATCCATCAGTGGAATGAAAAGGACTCCATGGGCCTAGAAGATGGAAGAAGCCCAAGATGGGAAAAAAAGTCCTTAGTCCTGAGTGACTGTGAAGAACACAGCTCCTCTGCTGACCGACATGGGATGGGGTGAAAACAGCAGATTTTTACTGTATCAAGACAACGACATGCTGAGGTTGTTTTCTCCAAGAGTCATCCTGTCCTGACTAAACATACCTTCCTCCTACATGATCATCCCCTTAAAACCTCCACTAGATGATTTCAAATTGAAAAACAACAACAAAATGCCAACATCTAGCTCTTGCAAGACAAATGTCACTTAATCAAATCCCACCACAAGTCAGACTGGGAGCTGTGGCTTTAAGCTCTGAACTGTTTACGGGTGTCCTCATGCCCTACTCCCCCACAAACATGAAGTTCAAGTAAGTCTTCAAGAAGTCAAGAGCAGACAAGAGCTGGCTGGCACAGAACAGGAAGCCTACAGTCTCAGACAGCCTCTGGTAACAGTTCAATGACCCACCACCTGCTCATCATATGGTTCTCAGCACAGCTTTTTCCACTGTCTCCCAAGAAAAGGTTAATGGGATGTATCAGAAGCCAGTAGGCAGGAAAATCCCAGGGCTCAGTTAAGAAAACAGAAGTTATTTCTAGACTCGATCAAGGTCCTGGAAGCCAGCAAGTGTCACCCCGGCTCCCTCCTGTCTTCACAGTTGTCTTCCCCTCTCACACTGTTGAGACCTGTCCTCACTGATGAAGATGAGCCTTCCACCCAGGGCCAAAACTTCCTCCAAGCCATCTCCCAAACAGCCTTGACCTAGACTAGGGGCACCTCCGAAGAGAGAAGCCACCTCCTTCCCTCTGCATCCCCAGTCCTAGGCACAAGGGGCACCAGTCAGCATGGGTGAGCTGCTACATCCAACAATCTCAGCATTTTGGTGGCGTATAACTAGAACATCTTCTCTGCACGCATGCAACTGTATAACAAAGATTCACGGACCCAGGCTGCCACAGTCCCACCAAATCCTATGGCCTCAGTCTTCTGCAGGCAAAGGAAGAGAATACAGATTTATGAGCCAGGCCTGAAAGTGATATACACACATCGCAGTACCCACATTCCACTGGCCAGAACTCCACATGGGCCCTCAACTAGCAACAAGAAAACAAACTTATGGCTACCAGGTGGAAGGGACACACCAGGAGATTGGGACTAACATGTACACACTACTATTCATAAAACAAGTGACTAATAAGGACCTGCTGAGAGTACAAGGAACTCTACTCAACACTCTACAGTGGCCTATGTGTGAAAAGAATCCAAAAAATAAGTGGGGATATGTGTGTGTATAACTGACTCACTTTCCTGTACACCTAAAACTAACCCAACATTACAAATCAACTATAGTCCAAAGTTTAAAAAAAGAGAGAGAGTCCAGGAAATAACTAGACCACATCTAATGACTGTGGCTCACAAGGAAAGAAAGAAACAGATTTTCCAGTATACATATGACCATCATATACAACCCAGTGGGGGAAGAGAATATCTCCCAGAGGACAGTCAGCTTTTAGAGACTTAATCCAAAGATCTGATGATATAAAAATGGCCTTTTCCAGAGCTATGCCAAAAAAAAAAAAGAGAGAAGAAGTTACCTTTGCAAAATAAACCAGGATGATGTCCACCAGCCTGAGGCCCACATGAGTGGACACTCACACATGTTCAGAACAAGGTGCCCTACTCGGTACAAAGAGGACCAAGAAGGTCCAAAGGTGGGAAATAGCTGTGCTGGCTGATAGATGCACGCTGGTGGGGACCAGCAGACTCATGATTCTGCAGGCAGCAGAGGGCTCAGGGTGGGGGACCTCTCACTCACAGAGGGGTTCAGAGACGTAAAGCATTTCCAAGCCCCAGCCAAGGGGAAAGCCATCCCATGACTCCCAGTCCACCCTGTCAGGTGTCTATATTAGCCTTTTATCTGCCAAAGCGGGAGCCTTAAAACGTGACTAGCCAGAATATTCTCTCAGACAAAACATCTCTGGAAAACACATTTCCCATCCTGACATTGTGTTCTTCCAAAGTCTCTCCTTCCTGAATTTCGTACACCATTCACGTGGCAGGTGCCCGTACAAGGCACAAGGATGAAGACACTCACACACCCCCTCAGTCTGTGTCACCCAGGTAGCTTTCTGCTCACGCAGGAAGGACTCAGCTCAGTTTCCACCCATAAACGCTTCTTTATTGGTCCCTGGAGGCCTTCCTGTCACCTATAGGAACGGCTCCCCGCAAGCTCGGTGAATTACAGCTCTTTTACAGGGGATGTTCCAGACAATGAACTCCTTTCCTTTCACCTTTTAAAATGAGATTAACCCAAGAACAGTGCAGAGGTCTGTAAATGGCTTCCAACAAGAGGCGTTTTCTCTAACACAGGTGTGGGAATATCACCATACCGCTTTATTCATCCAAGCTAGTCTAGAAGCCCATGCTTTGTCTAAAGAAGGATGGCAGCCAAGCACAATTCATAAGAATTTATCAAGCTGGCATTCAAGTCCTCGGGGACTGAAACTAGAGATGCCCCCCATGAGGATTCTCTCTGGCCCCTATATACCGCCATCATCACACTTTCCTCTTTTCCACATCATTTCTGCCCTTCCACCCTCCTTGTGGCTCAAGTGGTAAAGAATCTGCCTGCAATGAGGGAGACCTGGATTCAATCCCTGGGTGGGGAAGATCCCCTGGAGAAGGAAACGGCTACCCACTCCAGTATTCTGGCCTGGAGAATTCCATGGACTGTAAAGTCCACGGGGTCGCAAAAAGTGGAACATGACTGAGCAACTTTCACTTCGACCCTCCACTCCTGTGGTCACATCTACCCTGTTCTGTTTGAACTGTGGGACTTAGAAAAGAGTGGTAAAGTTGGGGAGGGTGACGTAATCAGAGTGGACTTTGAATTCTAGTGTGAGGGGCTTCATTTTGTTCTATAGCAGCGGTCAGGAAACCATAACCTGTGGACCAAATCTAGCCCATCATCTCTGGTTTTCGGGGGTTCTTGAGTTTTTTAAGCCACACTGCAGGGCATCTGGGATCTTAGCTTCTCATCCAGGGATTAGGCCTATGCCCACTGTAGTGGAAGTGTGGAGTCCTAACCACTGGATTGCGAGGGGCTTCTCCATCATCTCTTTCTATAAAGTTTTATTTATAAAGTTTTATTGGAAAAAAAAATAAAGTTTTATTGGAACACAGTCAAACCCACTTGTTTACATTATGTTTCCATGCCTACTTTTGTGCTACAATGGCAGAGTTGAGTAGTTGGGACAGAAACCTCCTATGACTCCCCAAAACTAGAATATTTACTATCTTAACCTTGACAGAAGTATTTGTTAATCTCTAAAACTGAATTCCATGGCAACAGTCAGTGTCTACTCAAACACATATGTACACATGTTCACAGAAGTATCATTCATGATAACCAAAAGGTGAAAACAGCCCAATGCTCATCAAAGGATGAATGAATAAACAAATTGTGGTACATACGTACAGTGGAATATTATTAAGCCATAAGAGAAGAACAAAGTAATGATACTTGCTACGATGTGAACGAACCTCAAAAACATGATGCTGAGTAAAAGAAGTTAGATGGAAAATGCCATATATGTTATGATTCCATTTATATGAAGTATTCAGAATGAGTAAATACATAGAGACGAAATGCAGAATGGTAGTTGCCAGGGGCTGGGAAAAGGGGAAATGGTTGGAAAAAACTGCTTAATGGGTACAAAATTTCCTTTTAGGGTGATGGAAAGGTTTTGGAACTCTATAGAAGCGATGATTAATAAGACTGTGAATGTATTAAGTGCCACTCAATGGCTCACTTTAAGATGGTTACTTTTTAAGAGTTTTTTTTTTTTTTTGATGTGGACCACTTTTAAAGTCTTTATTGAATCTGTTCCAATATTGCTTCTGCTTTATGTTTTGGTTTTTGGTTGCAAAGCATGTGGGATCTCAGCTCGCCAACCAGGGATTGAACTGGCACCCCTGCACTGGAAGGCAAAGTCTTAACCATCAGACCACCAGGGAAGTCCCCTTGATGGTTATTTTTAACTTGTGGGAATTCCACATTTCAATAATATTTTCAATTCAAACAATACATTTTCTAAAAGGAGTCAGGGAATTTTGAAACAGAGGAGTGACATGATCTGAGCTTTGCTTTCAGGCAAGAACCCTAGCAGTATCTATAAAACAAGAAGCCTTCAGTTTACCCCTAGGTACCCTGGAAGTGGGCACCACCTTAGAAATAAAGGAGAGGCAGCAAACTAGGAAATCGGGCACTCAGTTGGCCACCTGCTGAGTCTGTGCGCCTGTGAGACAAGGGGAAGGAATCTCAACAGGCAGTCATCAGTGCTGGATTGGGATTTAAGAGCAAGATCAAGGCCAGAGAAATAGATACTAAGGTCATCCTTAGGGTGGCAATGTTGCCAGGAGAGAAGAGAAGGGTAAACACTGGAGCATCTCGATATAGGGCAGGGATGAAGCACAGTCAGAAATAACATCAACTAAGAGGGCATGGGGAGAGAGTCAGAAGACCAGGCCAGAAGAGCCATGGAGAGGGTGCAACTGGTGGCCCCAAATGCAACAGAAGGTCAGGAGCAGGGGAGGAGGAAGAAGAGCGGGGAGGACTAGTGAAAAGGCCTCAGGAGTTGCAGGGCAACCGTGCTGCTCAAATTCCTGGTTCTCAATTTTTCTTCTGAGAAGGTGAGGCTGCTAGGTAAGCGAGGCCACACTAAGGATAGATGATAAAGAAGCAGCTTAGCATCCAAGAGACATAAGTCTCCAGGGCTGTGGAGCTCTGCCCTCCCCTGACCTTCAGCTCCATGCTTGGAGGAATGGCACAAGCAAATCCCAAAACACGCCGGGTCCCAACTACAGTCCTGGGTGCAAGGCTGTACTCATCCCCAAAACATAGGACCTCTCTAACCCTGGCACATTCAACATACCCCAGGGCCCCTGGGTGAATGGGTCGATCCAGCTGGTATACTTCATAGTCCTGGCTTGGTGTTACCTCTACCATTCTGGCATCAGTGGCCACCAACTGGACGGACGGTGCTATAACTGTTTCTATTTGCAGCAACAAATCACCTACAGTATTACATTAACTTCAAAATGATGGCATTTGGCATACAATAGCAAATTGATTCCTTAGAAACAAAATGAATTTTACTTGCCATTATTACCCTAAGTGGGGATCCAAAAGGGCTGTAGTAAGTAATATAACCACATTATATTTATTCACCCTTGATCTCTCCTTTATAACATTAACTAAAGAGGTAAGCACCATGGAGGAGGAAGAATTATTTCTGGTTTGACAAGGAAGGGACTTTGTTGGTGGGGGAGGTGTTTAAGTAGAAGCAGTGTGGGATGTCTTTTAGCAAAGGCAAGTCTGTAATAAGGATCAGGCTGACTTTTTAAAATAAGAGCTATTCAGGTGTGAAATAGGCTCCCCCAGAAATGAGGTGGGAGTCCCTCAGCTTCTCTGGGGCAATAATAATGGGTTAGTCATGTATGGCAACTTGCATAATGGTGCCTCCAGTTTGGAAGACTTCGGACAGTCTTCCTGTGATTTATACAATATCAGTCAGAAAAGCATCCTATTTTGCTGAGGAAAACGTTCTGGAGATCCAAGCTCATTGTGGGCTTTTAAGGAGACTACTTCAAGTTAAGTACAGGTAGCTGTTTGAAAGAAATCCGTCAGCCCCAGCATATGCCCTCTTAGAAAAAAAATTGTTAGAAAACCCTTTATCCCAGAAGTGACCAACTGGCAACTTATATGCCAAATCAAATCTGACCCACAGATATGTTTGAATGGTCCTAGCTTTTTAGTGTTTTTGTTTTTTAAATACCTGACTGTGTTTCCAACCCTTCAGACTTGGGCAATATAGTGGATGCTGCCAATGCTGGGAACCACACAGACCCTCGTTACCAGGAGGTGATCATTCCTCAGATGTCAATGGCTCACACCTGCCACCTTCTCCAAGTTTCCCTCCACTGAGCAGACCACCCACTGCCACCATAGCACAGCAGCCAGTGACTGACAAACATGAGGATGTAGGGGGTTAAAGGAGAAGGCAATGGCAACTCCCTCCAGTGTTCTTGCCTGGAGAATCCCAGGGACGTGGGAGTCTGATGGGCTGCCGTCTATGGGGTCACACAGAGTCAGACACGACTGAAGTGACTTAGCAGCAGCAGCACGGTTAAAAGGCCTTCCCACATCACCTCAAGGTGGAACCAAATTTGGCACGGAGAGTCAGGCTGAAGCTGGACACCAGCCAAGGTCACACCTTGCTTTGCTTCTACCCCTGCCAGACCGGTTTTCTTCACCTCCCTTCTTCTTAGAGAAGTGGCTCTCAAAATGTGGTCCCTAGACCAACACCACCAGCATCCCCTGGGAACTTGTGAGACAAGCACATCTCAGGACCCGCTGAAAACTTTCCAATTCAGAAACCCTGGGGGTGGAGCCTAGCAATTTGGGTTTAAGGAAGCCATCCCCACCTACAGATTGTCACACTAAGTTATACAAAGACAAATATCATATGATATCACTTTTACATAGGATATAAAAGAAATGGTACAAATGAACTTATTTACAAAACAAATAGTCACCAACATAGAAAACAAGCTTACAGTTACCAAGAGAGATGGTAGGGGGAGATAAAGTGGGAGATCGGGATTGACAGTATACACTACTACTTACAAAACAGATAACTAATAAGGACCTACTGTAGAGCACAGGGTGCCCTACTCAACACTCTATAATGGCCTAGATGGAAAAAACACCTGAAAGAGAGCGGATATGTGCATAACTGATTCACTTTGCCGAACATCAAAAACTAAGACAATACTGTAAATCAACTATACTCCAGTTAGAAATTTAAAAAATAAGCACGCCATTTTCAAGATTCTAGGTACACTAGGATTTCAAGAGCACAGCCTAAGAGTGTGTTCTCAATTAACTTACCTTCACATGGGCCCCCATCTTGGGTCTGTTTCTAGGGAACCCAACCCCAAACAGGAAAGTTCTCATTAAATAATCTGTTCTTTCCAGATCCGCTTGAAAATTGCTCCTTTCCCACAAGGAAGCCTCAGCTCACCTCGAAGACTTACTGCCCCCACTGAAACAGTCACCATGAATCGCCACTGGTTTATCCCCAGGCTATCTCACACCTACTGGTATGGTCTGTGTTGGCCAGTCTGGACATCTGACCTAGCTCTCTAGACTATAAGCTCCTTGAGACCAGAGCTTGCCTTTCTCATCTCTGTATCGTCAGGGCATGACACATAGCTGGCACTCACTTATTTCTACAGAGTTCAATTGCATTGAACCGATGCTGTCTGTTGAAACTGGCCAACATTTCTGATACTCGGAGGCAACATTTATGCAATTAAGAACCCAAGAAACAATTCCTGCAACAAATTAATATAATGACCTCATAGACATTATAGTTATGCATTGGCTATAATTGTGTAAGGATGCAATATGCAGGAGAAATTGGTTGCTGATTCACCTGGTAGTCATCCTAAGCCCTGAAGCCTGCAGATTAATAACCCCTGTAATATCATCCCAGTCCATGTAATTGCAGATGCCATCTTTACTCATTTAACATCTAATTCCTCAAAGTAGGTTTGCAAGCCCCTGACACACAGTTCAAACATTCACATTGTCTTCTTGCCCCGAGAGACATTTTTTATTAAAGAATCAAGCTGAATATGAAATAAACACAAAATAAAATCTGGCTGCAAACCTGAGTTCTGGAATTAAAAAAAAAAAAAAAAAACCTCATTTCCAACCCAGCACTAGCTGGCTGCTCTCAAATTATCCATGTAGAAAATTGCCCAAACTTTTCTACCCAAAATGCATTTGTTTCTGATTTTAAACTAAGTTCTGTCCCTAATTTTTCTTCCTTTCTCCAAAGCTTCTATCTTTAGGAAATATGGAGCCCAAGTTCTATAATTTGCACTTCATTTGAACACTAATGAAAAAGAAATGCTCTTCCCCTTCAAACTATTTCCTCAGTCAATTAAACAAATCCTCTAAGTGGAGTGTGTGAAGTGATTTGTGTCCAAGAACTTAATTAGTACTTAATTCTGGAATTTGTATCTTCTTAAGCCTACATCCTTTTAAGTTTCCACCAAGCTCAAAAAACAGTCCAGGTGTGGTCTCTTCCCATAAGATCAAGGCAGCAGCAGATGTGAAGAAGTCAAGAGGAATAAAAGACCATCTGTGTCTTCAGAAAGACATCAGCCTACAAGCGTAGATTCCAGGCAGCCTTTCTGTCACTAACTAAGATCCTTTCAAGTCCACAAAGAGAGAAGCAGCAAACACTACTTGCTTACTTTGCAAAATAATTGTTGTTTTATTGTAAAGGGAATCCATGCTCAGTATAGAAAACATGGAGGAAAATACAGATTAATATGAAGGAGAAAAAAATTAAATCTGTTACCTAGTGGTAACTGCTCACTTTTTATAAAGATTTCCTCCTTGTGTTCATTTTATTTGCTTATCTGTTTTAATCTTTGGCCACACTGAACAGCATGTGGGATCTTAGTTCCATACACAGAGATCGAACCTGCACCTCCTGCTCTGGAAGCACAGAGTCTTAACCACTGGACTGCAAGAAAAGTCCCTAGTGACAACTACTTTTAACACAGACTTCAATTTTTTAATGCTGAATACACAACGGATGGGATTCCCAGGTGATTCAGTGGTAAAGAATCCACCTGCCAATGCAGGAGATGCAGGAGACACAGGTTCAACCCCTGGAGGAATGAATGAAGCCCACTCCAGCATTGTTGCCTGGCTGATCTCAGGGACAGATGGGCCTGGCAGCCTACAGTCACGGGGTCGCAAAGAGTCGGACACGAGTGAGCAACTGAGCACTCACACATACAGTGGGTATCTTCTAGGGTGATCCTGTTTTGTGTACATTTCCCTCATCTCCATCCCTGAATACAGCATTTTCCCATATTGTTCAAAACTGTTTTGCATGCGTCTCTTATTCCAGCAAGAATAAGAACTTAAGGAGTTTACTTCAGATGCTCTGGGCTTTTGTGTAGGTCACACATTCTCAGATCTTGCAGGGGTATGTGTGTGGAGGGGTAAAAATATATTTTCTTATAAAACACATGCATAGTTACATTCAGTATATCTGTAGTATTAAATTTGTATGTAGGAGCAGCAATTGGGGGAAAATGTCTAAAAGGCTCCTTATGGGGACAATCATGCCAAAAAAAAAGTTTGAGGAACTATATAGTAAATGACTTAACCCAACCCTCTCAAAAACCCGCCAACATACACTTCAACTTCTGCTTGATATTAGACTGCTAACTAAAAGCAAAAACTAAACAAAATTGTATAACGTCTGCTAACGATCATATGTTCTTGTTCAGTGTAAAAGCTATGTTTCCCTCAGGTTTGGCTCTCCAACAATCTGAGTCATTAAAGCAGGGAAAGTGAAACTTATCTACTTGTTGGCAATCCGGGTGAGGACTTCCCAAGCTCCATGAGTCCACCATTTCACTTACCTCAGCAGGACACTGAATAAAACCTCCTGGATCCCCAGCACAAACCCATGAAGGCTGCCTGTGCACTGACTCCACTTGTTACTTACATTCTTGCTCAAAGTCATTTATTCAGAGGCAGTGCCCAGATGTGGTCCTAATGTCAGTTCTCTTTCTACAATTCCACAGACCCTTAGCAAAGTCGCTCTTGGAACCTTCTAGAATTTAGTTTCTCCATCTCTACAATGAGAAAGTTAGCCTAGATTTCTAGTTGGGGCTTGCAATTCCAAGTTTTCAAATAATCAAACAGCTAAGTGTTTGGAGTCACTGGTCAAACACTAGGCTGTCAAAACCACCATAAAATGCAAGAGTAACATTTTTTTCCTACCCTCCTGCCGTATTTGGGAGGCAACATGTCTTCACTATAGAGGTTCCACCTGAAAAGCCAAGGCTTTCCAGAAAGGACATACTGACTTCAGCTCTGAAAACACCCATCTCACTCTGCCACTTCCCAGAGCTTTTTCTCAGGCTCATTCCCAGCATAGCGCCTCTGGGGAGAACACGGCCTGGATGCAGAAGATAAATATCCAGTCCTTAATGAACAGTGTATTGTTTTTCTTTAGGCCATCGTCCTGCTTTTCAGCTCTGAACAGTAGAGATGTATCAGCATAAGACCACTGTCTAATTAAAAGAAAGTTTTAAGAACTACAAGCCCTCGTGGGATTCCTCAGCAAAGCATGAGCATCCCTAAGCTGAAAGAACAAACATATTTTAGAAAGCATCCTTGGATGGCATCATTTCGAGTGCATATGGCCCAGTCTATCCTTCCTGATGTATCTGGCACCATGAGGAATGCTCTCCTGTCCAGGCGCACACTCAGATGTTAGGAGCTTAACAGGGAGCTGAAAGGCAGCACGTACTTGGAAAAGCCAGACCAGACGGCTGGTTGCATTTCTTCTATTACAATTCATTTTGCAGCCAGGCTTGCTGTAATATACATGTGTCAGTTTCCATCCCACTGGTTGCTGTATCTCTATGATGGAGTCAGGATCCCTGCGCAGATGCGCCCCAGCAGAAGGGAAATGTGAAATGTGTTGCCCAACTGGAAATCATTCTCCTTCCTCATGAACAACTCAATTTAAAGATAAAAGCACAATAAATCCTCCCTGACTTTGGGCAGGCAACTTGGGCCATTCCCTGACTGATCTACAGCTACACTGTGGGCTAAATCTGTATTGGACCCAGGAATGACCCGATAGCAAATGAAATCTGAAATGGAAAGCACGTCTTTGAATGCAGAAGACAAAAATGCAGAAACTAAACTGCTAAGAGAACAGGTGTGCAGAGTTAGGATTTTGCAAGCCTTTGCATAACGCAGTGATGAGAGTTTTACGCTCCCTTTCAAAGCAAGAAATGTGCATTCTCAGATCTCAAAGCATTGAACCCCCTTTTACTCACCCCAACTCCAGAATCCCGTAAGTTACAGAGCTGAAGAACCTCTGGCCAGAGCTTAATTTTATCTGGCCCTCATTAAGTTTGCAAAACATCCACAACTGTTAGTGATCTTAAATTCCCTATTCAAAAGTCATTTCCACTATTTTAACTGGGAAAACACTAATTGGGTTTATTTTAGCCTAGAAGTTGGAGAATGTAACTAAATTCCTCCTCCTATTGGGTGGGCAGATAACATCTTTTTCTCCTATGCACATCTTTTCCTCTCATTGTTCCAAGAAAATCTCTGCCTTCTCAGTTTCCCTGTGATTCCTGGGGTCCAGGGATAAGATTTCTGGAATGTAACACTACAGTCTCTGATTCACCTGGGATAACAAAGTCTCCCATCACTTCATGGCAAATAGATGGGGAAACAGTAGAAACAGCGGCTGACTTTATTTTTCTGGGCTCCAAAATCACTGCAGATGGTGATTGCAGCCATGAAATTTAAAAACATTTACTCCTTGGAAGGAAAGTTATGACCAACCTAGACAGCATATTAAAAGCAGAGACATCACTTTGTCAACAAAGGTCCGGCTAGTCAAGGCTATGATTTTTCCAACAGTCATGTATGGCTGTGAGAGTTGGACTATAAAGAAAGCTGAGCGCCGAAGAATTGATGTTTTTGAACTCTGGTGTTGGGGAAGACTCCTGAGAGTCCCTTGGACTACAAGGAGAGCCAACCAGTCCATCCTAAAGGAGATCAATCCTGGGTGTTCATTGGAAGGACTGATGTTGAAGCTGAAACTCCAATACTTTGGTCACCGGATGTGAAGAGCTGACTCACTGGAAAAGACCCGGATGCTGGGAAAGATTGAGGGCAGGAGGAGAAGGGGACAACAAAGGATGAGGTGGTTGGATTGCATCACCAACACAATGGACGTGGGTTTGGGTGAACTCCGGGAGTTGGCGATGGACAGGGAGGCCTGGGGTGCTGCAGTTCATGGGGTGGCAAAGAGTCAGACACAACTGAGCGACTGAACTAAACTGAACAAAGTCTTAACTATGCACAACATGAAATTAAACTAAAATGTTATCATGTGATATATTTAATAGGATTTGATCTCATTATCCTTGATTTTAAATGCAAACCAAATGAAACTAAAAAAAAAAAAAACTCTCAAAAAAGAACACTAATGAGGCTGTTTTTTACTTTGATGTGGTCTTCAGTTGACCTTTTACTGTAAATACATGGTCTTAATTGGAGAAGAGAAAAAATATTCTCGGGAGTCTTCTTGGGTCTCCTGAAAAAGATCCCAAGGGATACACTCCCAAGCCCAGAACCCAGGACTCCTTGTTAGTTGAGACAGAGAGGAGGCAAAGTCTGCAGTGCCCATCAGCACTGCTTTCCTCTCTTCACTCCGTGACAGTGTTGCCGTCAGCCTGGTACAGATCCGTGATACAGGTCCTGGGGACAGCTTGAGTCCTCTCTTTCCTGCTCCTCCCACATCACTGGATCACTAAGACAGTACCTCTGAAATATTTCTAAACACCACCCCTTCCTCTCCTCTCCTCGACAAGCCACAGTCTTTCATCAGGCCCTCTTCATCTCAGCTCAGTTCTGGACCAGCCTCTCAACAGAACTTCTGGCCCTCCCTCCCTCTGTCCCCAGAGTGATGGTTCTAAACCACAGATGGGGTCACAGCAGCCCTTGCTCAGAAAACACCAGCTGGACCCCTACTGCCAAAGGAAAAGGTTCAGGATGCCAAGCATGACGATGAGGGCCAGTGCAATCTGTCCAGACCACCTTCCGGTTCCAACTCCACTCCATTAAAGGTAAGGTTTAGAGGGACTTGATGAATTCAGAGATTGAGGGATTAAAGAAAAGGAGTGAAAAATAATAACAGCAATCACATTCAAAACTACAAACAGCTTCCTCTGGGGAGTAGGTCTAAAGGCTTTACATGCATTATCTCAATCTTCTCAGTAATTAGAAAACAGATATTACGGGTGCCATTTGTCAACTAGGAGACAGGCTGCACAGTTCATTAAGTACACAGGCAGAGGTAACAGAGCCCATGTCCCTCCCCACTGTGCCACACTGCCTGCCACGTGATGGCAACACTGAGGGTCTGGGGGACCTACATCTGGTGATATGGCTCAAAATTTCACTGCAAATACCCAGGCACTACTCATGATACCCATTTCAGCTAAACCTCCCTTATGTGCAAGAGGAAGCCCCTTACTGAAGTTAAGGGTTTGGTTTTGAGAAGGTCGACACAAGAAGTCTCCAAAAGTGGAGGCCAGGCCAGGACGAATCATGCATGCAATTTAAAATACAACCACTCCATGTGATGGAGAAGGAAATGGCACTCCAGTATTCTTGCCTGGAAAATTCCACTGACAGAGGAGCCTGGTGGGCTACAGCCCCTGGGGTCACAAAGAGTTGGCCACAACTGAGCACTCCGTGTGGAGGAAAAGGAACTCTCCTACACTGTTGGTGGGAATGCAAGTTGGTATAGCCACTACAGAAAACAGTATGGAGCTTCTTTAGAAAATTAAAAACAGAATTACCAGCTGATCCAGCAACCCCAAACCTGGGCATCTACACAGACAAAACCACAATTTAAAAAGATACACGCACCTCTGTGTTCATAGCAGCACTGTTTACAATAGCCAAAACATGGAAACAACCTCAATATCCATCGACAGATGAATGAATAAAGATGTGGTGTGTATATATACACACACATACACACACAATGGAATCCTATGCAGCCATATAAGAGAATGACACAATGCCATTTGCAGCAGCATGGATGGAACTACATATTATCTATTAAGTAAGTCAGACAGAGAAAGACAAATACCATATGATATCACATACATGTAGACTCTAAAGCATGGCACAAATGAACCCATCTAAAAAACAAAAACAGACTCACAGACGTAGAGACCAGACCTGTGGCTGCCAGTGTGGAGAGGGAGAGGGATGGACCGGAAATGTGGAGTCGGTAGAGGCAAACTATTACATGCAGAATGGATTTTAAAGGCCCTACTGGAGGACTTCCCTGGTGGCTCGGATGGTAAAAGCATCTGCCTACAATGTGGGAGACCGGGGTTCGATCCCTTGGTTGGGAAGATCCCCTGGAGAAGGAAATGGCAGCCCACTCCAGCATTCTTGCCTGGAACATCCCATGGGCAGAGGAGCCTGGTAGGCTACAGTCCATGGGGTCGCAAAGAGTCAGACACAACTGAGCGACTTCACTTCACTGTATGGCACAACATAATCTCCTGGGATAAACTATAATGGAAAGAAATATTTTTAAAAGGGATGTATACATAAATGTATATGTGAAAAACTGAGTCATTTTGCTACACATCTGAAATTGGCACAACACTGTAAATCAACTATATTTCATTTTAAAAATGCACCCACTCAAGTTCCCTTTCCCAATCATCTCTGAGTATATATGGAGGGGGAAATACACGGAAGGACTCTATCTCCCAGTAACCCCTTTGATGGGCCCATGCTCACCAAGCCCATTCTTATCCGCTGTTGGCTTTCAATGTTGAGAAACCTATGAAAGTAAGAATGTGTGAGGCAGCAGACCTCAGGGCCTTTGCCCGCACTGTTCTCGCTTCCTGAACTGCTCCTCCCCAGTCACAACCCTCACACTTTGCCCTAATTAATGGCCACTCCACCTTCCTAGCTTAGCTGAAGCATACAGTAAATGCTCAACAAACCTTTGTTGAACAAATGAATGAATGAATTAGAACTGCAGTCTTCCTCAGTTCAGTTGCTCAGTCATGTCCGACTCTTCGCGACCCCATGAATCACAGCATGCCAGGCCTCTCTGTCCACCACCAACTCCCGGAGTTCACTCAGACTCACGTCCATTGAGTCAGTGATGCCATCCAGCCATCTCATCCTCTGTCGTCCCCTCCTCCTCCTAACAAACTTCTATTTGTCATTATGAATTAACAAGGTCATCAATCTGGTTTTAGAACCAGTGTCTCATGGACTCAGTCAGGCAACCAAACTCCCTGACACTGAGTCATGAGTCTGGGGATCTGTGAGAATGAGGAATTGGACCTAGATCTTGGCGACCCACCGGCCCCAGCGTGGGCACTTAGGTAGCCTCTGTCTCTAACATGGAATCCATCTCCTCTCTGGCACCCAGAAAACCGTGTCCATTGGTAGACAACATATCACCTGCAGATAATCCTACACACACATCAAGTTTGATGTGACAGCTCCTGTTCTAGGCACGTTTACTCTCTGAAATCAAACAACAAATGCAAGGTAGCAGGGAAGGCCGGTGAACAGGAAGGAAAATCTAACCAGTCCTTCTCCACTTAGGAATGATAAACGCGACACACCATGGCGACATAAACTGTAAGCAGGCTCCCCTTTAAAAATACAACCATCAATCTGTTGCTAAGCCCACAACCAGTTGCAGTATTAATCATATTCTTTTGGCAAGAGAATCCATTTCCCAATAAAGTTTGAGTGGCAGAGGAAAGGCAGAGCCAACCATCGGGAAATAAACGATGCTTCCAAATGATCAAAGGAAAGCTGCTCTTCTCACTGGCAGCTCGCTAGCCATCCTGCTGCTCGCACCAGACATACATAACTGCACGTGCCACTCCGCTTCCCCCATCATATTTCCATCACTGCAGAGTGCTCCGCGGCTCTGTGCTGGGCCCATTTTTCACTCTGTGCCAGTTCTGTATGCTTTGAACACAGACCTCCGCTAGCAATGAAGAGTCCCTTCTTAAGCACACCTGCCACCTTTGCTTTCTTACAGCTTCCTTCTCTCCCTCGCCTTCTCCCTGTCCTCGGCCAACAGTCTCACAGCAATCACACTAAGCAGCACTGTGTTCTGCTTTGCCTCCTGAACCGTCAACACCTGGAAGGCAGAGTCCAAATCTTTTTCCACTTTATTTCCCCAGAGGCCGGCACCACGTAAACATTTGATGAGTGCTTAGACAGTAGGGTTTTATTCACGATAAGAGAGAAGATTCTAATAAAGGAAACAAACTCGGGAATCAGTGAACTGCTATTCATGAGAAAGTCTAAGCAACCAACTCTCAGATGCTATACTCATATTAGGGACAGCAGGACAAATCCCACATGTTCTGTTATTTCCCTCTAATTGGCTATTACTGAGTATTTCTCCTTCCATAAAAATGTTAAGATCTGTTTGGCCAATATCCTTTGGAAATGCTATGATGTTACTTCATCTACCCTAAACTTATGGATTAATTTGAAATGAATGACATCTTGACAAAACTTCAGTTCAGTTGCTCAGTCATGTCCGACTCTTTGTGACCTCATGGACTGTAGCACGCCAGGCCTCCCTGTCCATCACCAGCTCCCAGAGCTTACTCAAACTCATGTCCATCGTGTTGGTGATGCCACCCAACCGTCTCATCCTCTGTCGTCCCCTTCTCCTCCCACCTTCAATCTTTCCCAGCATCAGGGTCTTTTCCAATGAGTCGGTTCTTCACATCAGATGGCCAGCTTCAGCGTCAGTCCTTCCAATGAATATTCAGGATTGATTTCCTTTAGGAAATTTCCTGACAACACTGTCTTCCTTCACATTCATAAGCACAGTCTCTCTCTCCTCACTTTCTTAGCCTTCTTTTATGCCCTTTAGATTTTCTCAGGGCAAATCGTATGCACTCTTTGAGTAGATTAATTCCTAGATACATTATACTTGTTGCTATTATAAATGACATCTTCCATCATAATTTCTTAATTTATAATTGTGGTACAAAAAAAAACTACTGATATTTGTATGTTTCTATCGTCTGACAAACTTATTGAACTCACTAATACTGATGATTGGTTAATTATTTTTTCTCCAAGTAAATGATATTACATGCAAATGATGATGATTTGTCTCTTCCCTTCCTAATCCTTTGGCCTTTCTTTTATTTGTTTTAATGCATCACCCAAAATCTTATTTAGTATGTGGCAGCAGTAATCATGGGTACTTCTTTCTAAAAGAATGCTTCTAAAATGTGTCGATCAGACATGATGTTTGCAATAGGCTTTTGGAGGAAAGCCTTTATCAGGTTAAAGGCATCCTCTCCATGACACAGTGTATTGCTCCCAGTTGCCTGCTGCCCTTTCTACCAGGTCCATCTTCACAGGGCAAAGTATAGACCCCACCACACTGATACCAAGCTTGGTCATGTGACTTTCTTCAGCCAATGGACTGTGAAAGGAAGTGACATATGACATACCCAACCTGACATCCGCAGCCATCACTTGGTGCTTCTACTGCCCATTCCCTCTGCTGATGAATCACCACATCCCAGAGAGGGCTCCTCCTCCAGGCTGGGCTCCAGAATGAAGAATACGGACAATAGAGACAGCCAACTCAGAGCCAGCAGATACCATGAACAGGAAATCAACCTCTTTCATATCAGACACTGACATTTGGGAGTCGTTTGCTACTGCAGAATAACCTAGCAAACGCTGACCGCTACACTGTCTACTCCTATTTTTCCTCTAGACTTCTGCCATAAATTGGTGCCCTTTCTGTCTCCTTTGAGATCATCCTATGGTGATTCTCCTTTAATCTGTTCATGTAATGAGGCCTACTGATAGATTTTATACGGGTAAATCTATAGCAGACATTAGCCATCCAATCGAAAAAAGATGAGTGCTGCTCCTTCCACTGTGGGGCATTGTCACTGGGAGATGGCTGTCGCGCCTGGAACTGCACTTACCGGCATGCAGGGCTGGTCATGGCCCTAGTTCTCATCAGCAGAGCATAAGCAGAAATGCTGTGCATCCCGTACAGGCCCAAAGCTCCTATAAAGTAGGTGGAGATTCTGCACACTCTCAGGATTCTGGGGCATTAGACAGGGCCTGAACCCAAGATATAAGAGGCCAGGGTCCTTGAACTGCCACAGAGACCATCTGCCAATCACTGTTTGTGAGCAAGAAATAGACCTCTATGCAGGGGGAGCCTATCTATTAGCCATCTTGCACTCCATGGAGAAACCTAACAATATATGACTTTTTAATATGCTGTTGGATTGAGAGTAACATTTTATTGCAGATTTTAACTAAAACTGACTTGTCACTTCCCTTCGCTAGTACCATCTTCATTCAGTTTTTAATACTGAGGCTATAAATTTGGCGCTAAGCTTCAGAAAGCAACAAGAGAAGCTTTCCCATTTTTATAAGTCTCTGAAACAACTTGTATAAGGCAAGGTCTATCTACTCATATAAAACTGTGTGGGCCTTAAAATTTGGAGAGGAGGAAGAAGTTTTCATCACTATTTCAATTTCTTCAGCAGTGATGGTTCCAGTCAAGTTTCCATTTGTCAACAGGCCAACTTCGCAATCTCATATTTTTCCCATAAACCCATTCATTTCATATGGTATTTCACGGTTATTTGTGTACAGTTGCTCATACAATTCACTTATGAAATCTAAATTGCTTTCATATCTGTGGTTATTTTATATGCGCCTTCTCTCCTTATTCTTTGATAGATCTCACCAGAGACTTGTCTATCTTTCTGATCTTTTCAAAGAATACTTGGTTTTTGGAATCAGTTATTTTTTTCAATCCCTCTTTTATTGATTTCTACCCTGTCTTATTATTTCAATCCTTCCCGTTTCATTGGGCCAAAGAATATACAATCTGAATGATATCAATTCTTAGAAATCTGATACTGACGTTCTGGTCTATAATTTGATCCATTTTTATGACAATGCCACATGTGCTCAAAAATAATACATATTTAGTGTTTTCCGGGTGCAAGCTTATTAATCATGCTATACAGATCTTTTATATTCTTGCTTACTTTTGTCTGATCTGTTTCCAAGAAGAATATATTAAAATCCCTATTTACAATGGTGGCTTTATCTATGTATTACTGTAATTCTGCCAATTTTTTTCTTTGTATACTTTAAGGCTGTGTTGTTGGTTATATTTGTTCATGACTACTGTATCTTCTTGGAATACTGTGGTATTGTGGCATTTTCAGAATAATCACTTTCATCTCTTTTCACGTTGTTCACCTTAAATTCTATTTCATCTGATACTGAAATTGCTAGCCTAGTGTTATTTTGGTTATTTGCCTGGGATGCCATTTTTATCTTTTATTCTCAACCTCACTCTATGCTTTCATTTATGTGACCCTTTTAAAACCATATATTGCTGGATCATTTTTGTAACTGAGTCTAAGAGTTCCTATGTTTTAATCAGTGAGATTAACTCATTTGAACTGTAATCACTGATGCTGTAGGACTGATTTCTTCACCCTACTTTGTATTTTCTATTTACCATGGGTTTCTTTCTTTTTAGTTTCCTATCTCTTGCTGAATCAATCCAACTATCTTTATTTTTTCCTACTGCTATTCTGCAAGTTATAAAATATTTTTTAATTATCTTCTTGGCTGTCCCTAACTTACAAAGATCCATATTTATACGTATTTTTCCTCTTAATAGCTAAATGTCTAAATGTTTCCTCTTAATATCATGACCATGTCTTCCTCTTCACAATACTGCTTCTCCTACCTCTGCTGTTTCATACACACTCACTGACATTATTCACTTTTCATTTTCTATGTTGGTACTGTCTGGAAACTGAGTTTCAAATCAGTTGTGGGATCCCTGTCCCTGTTTTTTCTGGCACATCCAGAACCCCAAGCAGAGGAATAGTCAGCAGATCATCCTTTATTCATCTCATTGATAGAACTAGAATTCTTCTCTCAGTTTATCATCATTTGGGGGAAGGCAAATAAGAACAGTGCTCCTGGGTGGGTAAATTGGGAGACTGGGATTGACATATACACACACTTCCATATATAAAATAGATAACGAATAAGGACCTACTATAGAGCACAGGGAATTCTTCTCAATACTCTGTAATGACTTAAAAGTAAAAAGTAAAGTCGCTCAATCATGTTCAACTCTTTGCAACCCCATGGACTGTAACCGACTCGGCTCCTCCCTCCATGAGATTCTCCAGGCAAGAGTACTGGAGTGGGTTGCCATTTCCTTCTCCAGGGGATCTTCCCAACCCAGGAATCGAGGCCGGGTCTCTCACATTCCAGGCAGATGCTTTAACCTCTGAGCTACCAATGACTTATATGGGAAACAAATCTAAAAAGAGTAGAAATATGTATATGCATAACTGAATTACTTTGCTACATGACAAAAACACATTTTAAATCAACTATATTCAAATAAAAATATGTTTAAAGTAGTGTGCCTATGAATAGTCTTAACAGCTTTGAGTGTGTTGTGTCGCGACTCTCAGTCACGAACACTCAGTCGTGTCTGGTTCTCTGTGACCCCCAGGACTGAGATGTTTTCCCAGCAAGAATACTAGAGTGGATTGCCATTTTCTCCTCCAGGGGATCTTACCAACACAGGGATCGAACACACATCTCCTGCACTGCAAGCAGATTCTTTACTGCTGAGCCATTGGGGAAGCCCCCTTTAATAGTTTTATTGAGGTACAACTTATATACCATAAAATTCGGCAATTTTAAGCACATGATTCCAAAATATAATTATGTTTACAGAGTTGTGCTACCATCGCGACATGAGTTTCAAACATTTCCATCACCTGAAAAAAAAATCCCTCCTGCTGCTCTGTAGTCAAACTCAGTCCCTACCTCCAGCCTCAGACAACCCCTCATCTATTTTCTGTCTCCACTGATTTGCTGTTTTATGGACAGTTCATATAAATGCAATCATCTGATACATGGTCCATCTGGCTGCCTTTGCCGAGCATAATATCTTTGAGGTTCATCCACATTACTATATGTATCAATACTTCATTTCATCTTATTCCTGAGTAGTAGTACTGTGTTAAAAGGTTGTGCTATATTTTGTTTATCCATTTCCCAGTTTCTGGACATTTTTCCATTTTTGACTCTACTGAATAATATTACTATGAACACTCTACATAAAGCTAAAAGCTGCTTGGTTAGCACATAAACTAGAAATCTCACCAGAGCGTTCGTCCATTGAGAAGTAACTGAGTGCTGTCTGTGCACAAGGCGCCTTGCTGCATCTCCTTGAGTTTACAATCTGAAAACAAACCATGCGCCTTTCAAAGTACAGGGCAGCCAGGGTCCAAAAGGATGAACACAGAGAGGACCTACAGGATTTGAAAAAGGAACACATTTTTTATAGCTAAGAAACTAAAGACATTTCTAGGAGAAAGTCACCTGTGAGTGTGGGCTATCAGGTGACTATGGAACTCAGAGGTCCAGGAATTCCATGAGGATCCAAGACGAGCGTTCAGGAGACAAGACCACAGACAGTCCCACCTCCTTCCCTGCACCATTTCCTTTGCAAATACTCTTCTCTGTTCTTCATTCCCAGTCACCACCAAATTTCTTAACCTCCCTCCAGATAACCATACAAAGACCAAGTTGTTGTTGTTCAGTTGCTAAGTCGTGTCTGACTCTTTTTTGACCCCATAGACTGTAGGGGTCTATGGGTCTATACCCCAGGCTCCTCTGTCTATGGGATTTTTTTCAGGCAAGAATACTGGAGTGGGTTGCCCTGCTGTCCTCCAGAAGATCTTTCTGACCCAGGGATCAAACCTGGGTCTCCTGCACTGATGGCAGATTCTTTACCATCTGAGTCACCATTCGACAAAAGAAGCATTTAATGTATATCACATGCCACCATTTTATGCTAAAGATCCTACTTTGTCAAATAATTTCAGAAATGACTTCAATGTCAAGAGTCAAAGCAAAGCCTTCCACTAGAGGGGAATGTGTTTTTTGGCCTGATGAATAATTTGCACTCGGTAATGGGGAGTCATCCAAGCCACCAAGCGTAAATTACTCATTTTCAAAAGACCAAAAATATAATAAAGTACATTCAACCTTAAAACCATTCTGAACATAATCTTCCTTTGAGGATTCAGAATGCCTGGAAACACTCTAAATTGTGAATAAGGACCATGACTCTAGGTTGTCACATCCATACAAAGTTACTCAATAAAACCCAGCAGGCTCAGAGCTTACTAATCCTTGTGTTCGAAGCTGAAAAGAATGGCTCTTCCTATAGTAAATGTAAGGTAAATGCCACCAGAATCAGGTATAGGAGACGCATCTATTAAGGAATGTCACTGGTTTTATTTTCACTGATTCCAGGCTTACTGCAAGCAGCAAAATTCACCCTTTATAGGTATATCGCTTCATGGATTTTCACAAACTTATATAATTGTGTAAGCATCATGAGAATAGAGATATAGAATATTTTCATCATCCTCCTCCAAAATTCCTTCGTGCTCAGCCGTTCCCCTAATTCCTGGCAGTCATGACTGTAATTTCTGTTCCTATAATTTTATCTTTTCCAGAATGTCATATAAGTAGAATCATACAGTATATAGCTTTAGAGCCTGCCTTCTTTTACTTAGTACTTTTAAGAGTTATCTATGAGAAAATGGCAACCCACTCCAGTATTCTTGCCTGGAGAATCCCATGGACAGAGGAGCTTGGTAGGCTACAGTCCACGGGGTCACAAAGAGTCGGACACGGCTGAGTGACTTCATTTTCACTTTCATGCTATGCAAACGATTATATATAGGATGGATAAACAACAAGGTCCTACTGTACAGCACAGGGAACTATATTTCATATCCTGTGATGAACCAGAATGGAAAAGAATATGAAAAACAGTAATATATGTATCACTGAGTCACTTTGCTACACAGCAGAAATTAACTATACTCCAATAAAACTTTTTAAAGTTATCTCTGCTGTTTTATTGATTTTGGTTTTTTAAAGAAAGTAGGACTGAGACAGCCCAATGGGTACTCCTGGCCTCACAGGAGGCTCTTTGTCACTGTTTATGAGGTATGAGACTTCTTTCCAGGGGGTCTTCCGAGCAACCTCATACCTTCTTCTTTATATACGAAAAGTAGGAGAAATCATTTTTGAGATCTGAACCAGGTTTTCAAAGAGCAAAGCTTTCACACAAGGACACAAACTCTGGTCTATGGAACTCTGTGACCCCAGCCCAGCAGGGCCACAAAACCGACTGTTTAACTCACCTGAACTTTAAAATCATCAACGGTCAACTCAGATAGTACTATTTTCACTCAAAAGAAAACGATCCTGCTGGGTGAATTTCTCAGGAAATGACAGGTTATTTTACTTTTTTGATTTGTGTGTATGCATCTGTGTGTGTTGAAGACTGGCTCTGAAAACATTTCCAAAGGTGGAACATAAAAAAGCACTCTGGGCAAAGTCAGTACTTTTGGCATGCCTCAGGAGCCTCAGGTAATTCTTGAAGGGCAACATGTATTCTGATAAATGAAGCAGAAACGGACAGTCAGGCAGAGCCTGCCCAGATGGTTCCTCAGCATCCTCTTCCCAGGTTATCAGAGGGAGGGGCCCTCCTCGCCTCACCCCCAGCACATCCCATTCCAGGGTCCCCAGTTCCCTCACCAGGCACTCACTCATGCATCTTCACATTACAAATATCAACATTAGGAGCGCCCCCTAGTGATGACACCATGCTCACTGCAGGAGTGGATCCGCTCTTACACAGCCCCCTGGAGTACAGACTCACAGTGGGTGCAGGCTGAGTTCAAATTCCTCTTTTTTTTTTTTTTTTTGCCCCTTTGCCTCCAGCCTTACCACCCTCTAGAGCCACCTGAAAGGTCAGCCCAGGTAAAGCCTGACGACCGAGATGTCCACACCAGATACTCACTGCCCAAACCCACCGTCTGGCACCCAGCTTGGTACCAGTGGTTTGGGTGACCTTCCGAACATTTCTCCTCACAAATTTTTTTTTTTTTACCTCTGAGTAACAATTTGATTCTCTCCTCACCAAGGGAAAGAACACCTTACTCCAAAGCAGCCTAGCTTCTAGAACAACCCTGTCTCCTGTTCACATGCAAGTTGCTATTCAGGGGAGCAACAGCTTAAGAAGGTGACAAGTTCTCTAAATTGTGCCTTTCTCATCCTAAGATAGACTTGAGGGTTTCGCTCCTGGCTCAATGATAAAAGTCCACCTCCCAAAGCAGGAGACGCAAGCTGGATCTCTGGTCCAGGAGGATCCCACATGCTGCGGGGCAACTAAGCCCGTGCACCACAGTTACTGAGCTCTAGAGCCAGGGAGCCATGACTACTGAGCCCACGTGCCCAACAGCCACCACAACAAGAGTCCCTGTCAGGGGCCTTCACACCGAATGAGCAGCTCCCACTCACCACAATGCAGCAGCGAAGCCACACATCAAGGAAGACCCAGCACAGCCACCAAGAAGTGAAATCGTAACTAAAAATTTTTCTTTATAAAAAAAGTTGATGATCAATCCCTCTCTCCTGTAAAATTAAATAATGAATAACAACAATAATATCAAGTGCTACTTTATTCAAAAGCCTATTAAAGGGCAAATATCTGGAATGTTCATTACTTTCCTTATAGATTTTAATTCATGTATCCAATCCTAAGAGATATGGATATTTTATCCCCAAGTAATAAATGAGGAAAGTAAGACTCAGAGATGCTGAGCCCCTTGCTCAAAACTGCCAGCTAGTAAGAGGTGCAGTGAGAATGTGATCGACTGTCCTCTTTGTTGTTGTTCAGTCGCTAAGTCGTGCCCAGTTCTTTGCAACCCCGTAGACTTTAGTGCTCCAGGCTTCCTCGTCCTTCACTATCTCCTAAACTTTGCTTAAATTCATGTCCATTGATATTGGTGACACCATCTAACCATCTCTTCCTCTGCCACCCCCTTCTCGACCCCTGATCTTTCCTAACATCAGGGTCTTTTCCAATGAGTCAGCTCTTCATATCAGCAGGGTCAAAGTACTGGAGCTTCAGCATCAATCCTTCCAATGAATATTCAGGGTTGATTTCTCTTTACCACTATATTTAACTTCATTCCATTGCTGGCAATCAGTCCCAAGGAAATAATAATGAATGGTTTTAAAATTTCATCCATAAAGCTGTTCCTCATGGTTTGAGAAGAGAAAACTATGGGAAAAAAAAAAAAGTTAACATCCAACAACCAGGCATGGTTAACATAAATCTGCAGAGTTTTAAATCATTACAACAAATGGATTATGAAAGCCAGGTGAAGATATGTGTTCACTTCCTCCTCTCCACAAAGCCCACTGATATTACAGTAAATAAGTACTCTTGCCTGGAAAATCCCATGGACGCAGGAGCCTGGTAGGCTGCAGTCCATGGGTCGCTAAGAGTCGGACACGACTGAGCAACTTCACTTTCACTTTTCACTTTCATGCATTGGAGAAGGAAATGGCAACCCACTCCAGTGTTCTTGCCTGGAGAATCCCAGGGACGGGGGAGCCTGGTGGGCTGCTGTCTATGGGATCACACAAAGTCGGACACGACTGAAGCGACTTAGCAGTACAAACAGGACAATGTCTTAAAAGCACTGAACTTTGGGTGAACTTTCGAAAACCAGAAGGTAGTTGCAACAGTGCTGGTAGCAGAACCAGAGTCCACAGAGAGGCGAGAAGGAGCTGTAAAAGGAGGGAGAAGCTGCTTCCCAACACAGAAGCCACGCCACAGATACCAAGAAGGCGGGGGGATGATGGAAACTGCAGAAGGTTACAAGTGTTGCTCTTGCTCTATCTGTTCACCCATCACCACTCACCTCCTTACCCAAGAGCAACAAATGAGCTTTTGGCTAAAAGAGGACATAAAAATCCTAAGGATACTTAACCACCTCCCAAAGAGATGCGTAAGCTTCCAGCATGGGGATTATCATCCCAGAACACATTTTTCTTCAGTTAAGCATGAGGGCGCTGGAGTGCCACAACCTGTCTGCTTTCGTTCCATAAACATCTGCCAATTAACTCAGCTGCCCATGTACTTGGTGGTGGGCAACCAAAACAACTCCAGCTCCATGCTTCAATCACCCCAGCCCTGCATTCCTGGAATAAATGAATAACCAGAATCGAAACACTACCAAAGAAAAGAGTGCGCTGAACCAATAGAACTGACTCCAAGGAAAATAGAGATAACCCAGAAACAGACAAGCACTTCCAAAGAATCCTTAATAACATTTTCTCAGATATTACATACATAATGTAAAAAAAAAAAAGGTGGCTATTTTTAAAAAATAAAAAGAACCAGAAGAAGTGAGTTTATGGCAATTCAGAACATGATAAAACAAACCCTTCCAAAATTAACAGAAAAACTAGAAGAAAAATTTAAGGAACTCTTTCAGAATAGAGAACAGGGAAGGAAATATTTGGAAAATGAAAAAAAAATAAGAGACACGGAAGGCCATTCCATACAGTAAATATCCATCTACTAGGAGCTCCTAGAGAAATAGCAAAGAAAATGGCAAGCAGGAAATAATGACAAGAGCACTCAAAATAAATTTCACAGAACTGAAGAAAGACATAAGATTGAAAGCCTGTCAAGTGCCAAAAGGATAAACGGAAAACACCACAGAGAAAACATCCTAAAATCTTCCGTGGTCTATATGCTAAGGGAGGTGGAGTGTGGACAAAACAGAACAGATTATCCATAAAAGAATGAAAATTTTATGTGTTGTGCTAATTAGTGATACTGAAATCAGAGGACAACCACGCGTGATTTGAAATGTCAAGGAGCAAAATAAGTTTCTAGAGTCACACACATGCACACACTCCACATGTACGAAAGTTTAAGAAGACTTTTTCCAATCCTCAGGTGAAGAAGGCATCTGCTTCCCCCACCAAGAAAAATGAAAGTCAGAAAACAAAGCAGCTGTTGCAAGAAAGTCAAATTCCAACACAGTCAAAGCATAACACGCCGCAACCCTAGCAACTGATGGAACGGTAGAGAAAGAAAATCCATCTGACCCTGGTAAAGAGAATCAACCCTGAATATTCGTTGGAAGGACTGATGCTGAAGCTCCAGCATTTTGACCCTCCTGATATGAAAATTCATTCCCCGGCCAGGAATGTTCAAGGGACACAGTTCCAACTGCAGAGGCATCTCCACCTCTCTCGCCCAGGTTTTCCCAAGCACAAAGGGTTAAGACAAAGGAGCACACCAGGAGGTAGTTTTATTTGGAGAAGTAACCCCAGGTGACAGGAGTGGAGGGCCTGGGAAGGTGAACAAGAACAGAAGGAAAGTCAAATCAAGGAAATCCAACAGAGCTGACCACCACTGGGACACCCAGCCTCCATTCCTCTGAGGACCCTCTGAGGCTCACCTGCCTATGGAAGGAAGAGGGGATATGTACCCACTGGTTTTCAATCCCCACTGATCAAGGGCTGTCCCAAGGGCCTGGCATTTCCAAATGTGTATAAACATCAGAATGGCTGAGCAGGAGGCTTCCTAGATACAGCAGCAGCAGAAAAAGGCTCAGGAAGAAAAACGAGAAATAGTGCACTGTGCAAAACTGTATTTTCCATCTGCGTGTAATATTTTGTAATAACAACTGTGTAAATGAGAGACATAAATAGTACGTAGACATCAGCACTGCTCACCAAATATTTTTGGCTTTTTGGCTTAAGATGGAAACGTACTCTTTGGCTCCTTTATGGTTGAGTGGGCCCATGTGATTAATTCTGGCTAGAGAATTTAACTGAAAGGATATCCCACATCCATTCAGGATATTTAAATGCTGATGCAAGACACTCGAGAGCTTTCTTTCCATCTGTTGTAATGAATGCCAACATTACAGATAATAGTAGTTCTGCTTCTAAGAGTTGCCGAGTAAGGAGGACCCAGCACAGATGCTCTAATCCACCATAATAGACATGAAAGTGAAGGAGAAAGAAGCTTTTGTTAAAACCACCGAGACCCGGGGATTACTTGTTACAGCAGGCTAACCTAGCCCTTCCTGACTGATACAATAAGGCTTTATAGTGTTATGGGAGTAAACCAGCTTACAAAAGTTTACAGATACAAAGTAACTATACATAAGAAATAAACCTATACATAAGAAAAGGAGTGACAACACGGCAATGTTAGCAACGTTTGCACTCGGTTGACACAATTCTAAGAAAAGTTCTTACCCTTTTATCTTTCTAAATTTTACCTAATAAGCATGTACTGTTTACGAAACACAAACAGAACAAACATTAAAAGAAAAATTCAAGTGATTAAAAATGCAGAATCCAGGAAGAGAGACCGGTGGGTCAGACTTTTTTGCTTTGTACTTGTTATGAATTAAGTACAAAGTAAACTACTGTACTTTTCCACTTGATAAAACATGCAAATCTCCTTTTGATATCAGGGCAGGGGGTTATAGGGTTCTAAATGCTGAGATGTTTATGTCAAGTATTCTGGGCGTCCTTGGCGGCTCAGTGGTAAAGATCTGCCTGCAATGCAGGAGACCCGGGTTCGATCCCTGGATTGGGAAGATCCCCTGGAGAAGGAAATGGCAACCCACTCCAGTATTCTTGCCTGGAGAATTCCATGGACGGAGGGACCTGGTGGGCTACAGTCCACAGAGTTACAAAGAGTCGGACACGGCTGAGCAACTGAACAACAACAACTGTTCTGAAAGTCTTCCAAACATTTGGAAAAGCTTTCTTCCAAACATTTGGTACCCTGGGCTCTTTCTACCCTCTACTTCCAAATCTCACTAAAATGTATACATCTTTGGCTCATAGGGATTATTTTTTCCAAAACAATCTTAGAAAATCCAGTTTCCAGAATTCAACAACATGAGGACTTGCACATGCACCCATGCTTGCTTACATCTCCTTAAACACACACACACAGAGCATACACAACACACATAAGGTCAGTATCTAAAATCAGTTCTGGGACCTGTCACCCAGTCTCCTTCATGAGCCTCTCATCTAGCTTCCAAACAGCAACCTGAAGGATCCTGAGGAAGTCCCCTCGGTTCAGGTGACTTCCCTGTTTCAACACTCCGATGGCTTCCCACTGCATGTAAGGAATGAAATCAAAACTCTTAACCGTGGCCTGCGAGGTCCAGGTGACCAGTCCCTGTCCAGCTCTTCTGCTGGCCCCTTACACATCAGCCATGAGGAGCTGCCTCTCTGGTCCCTGAACACACCACACTATTCATCCACCATAGAGACCCTCAAGGACAGAACGAAGAACACTCAAAAGAATTTAAAATAAAAGTAAGTTCAAAAATTAGTTTTCCCTCCTCTTAAGCTCCTTAAAAACATATGACTGTATAAAGCCAGTCCATACAGCATTATGGGTGGAATCTGCCATTCCACCCATTAATGGCAGATTAGACATTTTTTTCAAGCACCCATGGAACATTCACCCAGGTAGATCTTGGCCGTTTCCTGAGCCACAAAATACATTATAACAAATTTAAAAAAATTAAAATCATATAAACTGTGCTGTCTCATCACAGTGGAAGCAATGCAGTGAGTAATAAAAGAGAAATAATCGGAAAAAAATCTCCAAACATTTGGAAGTGAAACTAAAGAATAATCTGCATCTAAAAGAGAAAGTCTCAACAAATTTTTAAGCAAATACAACTAAATGGAAACATAACATGTTAAATTATATAACATGTTGCTGTTCCCCCCTTCCTGGAATGCTGTTCTCTGTGCTCCTGGCAACGCTCCCTCCTTCTCATCCTTCAGTTCAGTCTCTCAGTCATGTCTGACTCTCTGCGACCCCATGGACTGCAGCATGCTAGGCCTCCCTGTCCAAGGCCAGCTCCAGGAGTTTACTCAAACTCATGTCCATTGAATTGGTGATGCCATCCAATCATCTTATCCTCTATTAGCCCCTTCTCCTCCTGCCTTCTATCTTTCCCAGCATCAGGGTCCTTTCAAATGAGTCAGCTCTTCTCATCAAGTGGCCAAAGTATTGGAGTTTCAGCTTCAACACCAGTCCTTCCAAAGAACACCCAGGACTGATCTCCTTTAGGATGGACCGGTTGGATCTCCTTGCTGTCCCAGGGACTCTCAAGAGTCTTCTCCAACACCACAGTTCAAAAGCATCAATTCTTCAGCCCTCAGCTTTCTTTATAGTCCAACTCTCACATCCATACATGACCACTGGAAAAACCATAGTTTTAACTAGATGGACCTTTGTTGGCAAAGTAATGTCTCTGCTTTTCAATATGCTGTCTAGGTTGGTCATCGTATGAGGTGGCCAAAGTACTGGAGTTTCAGGTTTAGCATCATTCCTTCCAAAGAAATCCCAGGGTTGATCTCTTTCAGAATGGACTGGGTGGATCTCCTTGCTGTCCCAGGGACTCTCAAGAGTCTTCTCCAACACCACAGTTCAAAAGCATCAATTCTTCGGCGCTCAGCCTTCTTCACAGTCCAACTCTCACATCCATACATGACTACAGGAAAAACCATAGCCTGGACTAGATGGACCTTAGTTGGCAAAGTAATGTCTCTGCTTTTCAATATGCTATCTAGGTTGGTCATAACTTTTCTTCCAAGGAGTAAGGGTCTTTTAATTTCATGGCTGCAGTCACCATCTGCAGTGATTTTGGAGCCCCAAAAATAAAGTCTGACACTGTTTCCACTGTTTCTCCATCTATTTCCCATGAAGTGATGGGACCAGATGCCATGATCTTCATTTTCTGAATGTTAAGCTTTAAGCCAACTTTTTCACTCTCCTCTTTCACTTTCATCAAGAGGCTTCTTAGTTCCTCTTCACTTTCTGCCATAAAGGTGGTGTCATCTGCTTATCTGAGGTTATTGATATTTCTCCCAGCAATCTTGGTTCCAGCTTGTGCTTCTTCCAGTCCAGCGTTTCTCATGATGTACTCTGCATATAAGTTAAATAAGCAAGGGGGAAACTATCCAGCCTTGATGTACTCCTTTTCCTATTTGGACTGCAAGGAGATCCAACAAGTCCATTCTGAAGGAGATCAGCCCTGGGATTTCTTTGGGAGGAATGATGCTAACGCTGAAACTCCAGCCAACTCATGCAAAGAGTTGACTCATTGGAAAAGACTCTGATGCTGGGAGGGATTGGGGGCAGGGAAGAGAAGGGGATGACAGAGGATGAGATGGCTGGATGGCATCATTGACTCGATGGACATGAATCTGAGTGAACCCTGGGAGTTGGTGATGGACAGGGAGGCCTGGCGTGCTACAATTCATGGGGTCGCAAAGAGTCAGACACAACTGAGCAACTGAACTGAACTAAAATGAGGTTGGTCATAACTTTTCTTCCAAGGAACAAGCGTCTTTTAATTTCATGGCTACAGTCACCATCTGCAGTGATTTTGGAGCCCAAAAAGTAAAGTCTGTTTAAAAAAGTAAACACTGTTTCCACTGTTTCTCAGCCTTCAAGATTCAGCGTAAACGCCACTTCCTCAGTGAAGCCCTCCCCAAGCACCACCATCCAAAAGGATCCCCATTCCCAGGATTCTCCCTTCATGCTGTCCCTTTCCTTCAGAGGATTCACAGCAACCCGAGTCCTTTTGCTTATTAATCTTTTTAGGTGTTTATTGCCTGAGGTCTTTATCTAGTTCAAGGTTACATTTCCAGCATTTAGAACAAGGTCTGCACATAATAAATGCTTAACACATGGTTTGTTCAATGAATATTACAGACAGGTTATGTAACAACTGTGGAAGGGCTGACTGAAGGGTACAGCAAGCAACTCAAGAAGAGGAGAGCATCTTCCAGAAGGAGGAGATGCTGGAGGCAGGCTCTGAGGGATGAGGGAATGGAGGATGGAGGCTGTAATAGAGGGACATCCCCGGGATGTGCAGAGACCCCACAGTGTGGGAGCAGGGCCAGCTCACGGGGAGCTCAGAGTGCAGAGAGGCCCGATGTGCTCCTATCCTCTCTGCACCTTGGAGATGAAGTCCCACGCTCAACTCAGGAGCTGGGGAGACAGCGTTCCCCCAGCGGCCCCTCCCTGGGGAGGGATAAAGCCCATTTCAAACTGGGGCCTGGCCCACACCCCTGGGGCCCTGGCTCCTGCTCCCCATCCTGTTATCAAGCAGACTGACACCCAGTGACACCAGGCACTTTCTCCCTGTCACTTGCCACTCGCGATCTCTCCCACCAGCTCTGAGAGGTAAATCACTGTTACTATTTTTCAGCTCTACAGCTGAGAACTGAAGAGCACCGAGGCTAAGCGACCGTCAGAGTTCGTGGTCAGACAAACAGGATTAGAATTCGGCACCTTGTGGTCACATGCACGGCCCGGGGACCGCAGCCTTCAAGTCTCTGGGTACTGAGTCCAGGAGGCCCTGGGGGTCTGAAAGTGTTGCTGGGGGCCTCCTCCCCTCCCCTGAGGACCCCCCAGGTCCCTGGCTTACTTCCCTCCCCCACCTTTGCCTCCCTTCCCCGTCTCTCTCTCTGCCTCCCTCCCTCATCCTCTTAAACCTTTTTGGCTCTCTAGATTCAAAACTTCCTCCCACCTAGGGATGGGAGAACAGATTACTTGCCTCCTCTTCCTGATACTATCAGCAAGGTTTTGTAAACTTAGATGAGTAAAACCATGAAAATGCATGTGAGGAAGGGCTGGGACTCCCACAGTCACTGCCCGGGTGACAAGTGAGTGGTCAGCCCACCAGGGAGGGCCTCCTGGTGACCGAGGCCAGATCCTCATGCAGGGGCCCGGCCCCCATCCCTCCTCCCGGGAGCAGACAGATGGCTTCCTCTACTCCCGGCCTGCTTCTGCCTGGCAGGCTCCCCCACCCACAGCTCAGCCTGCCCGGAATACTAACAAGGACCTTTCCAGACGCATAGAGAAAGCCAGTCCATCCCTCATGGACCCTGGGGCCAGCTGGACAAGGCTGGAACCCAGGGCATCGAGAGGGCAGGCCAGCCCATCATGGCTCGGTTCATACACGGGCACCAGGAGAGGCCCCTGCTCCCTCTGGGCAGGGACAAGGGCAGGGGGCTGCTGGCTGAGGAGGCTGCGGGCACCAGGAGAGGGAGAGGCCCCTGCTCCCTCGGGGAAGGGATGAGGGCAGAGGGCTGCCAGCTGAGGAGGCTGGAGGTGCCAGGCCCCTTCCTGATGGCATAAATCAGCTGGGGTGGGCTCACAGCACGAAGGCCCCAGGTAACTCTGAAGGAGATTAAATTAAAAGCCAAAGCTTCCCAACACCAGGAGGCCTTGACAACCATAAATCCACCTGTGGAGGATCTCCCAGAACACAGGTCTAACCGGCTTTCTCTCGGTGAGTGATGAGCACTGGCCTCTGCGAGGACACGGCTCGGCCGCACACAGGCCTCACAGGGACCTGGTTCCAAGCAAGGCCCAGGGAGGGGGCAAGGAGCACCACAGGAAAGGGAAGCTGAGAGAAAGGGCAAGCCAGGGCTCAGGGAAAGGCCAGCCAGATCCCAGCTCTGTGGCTTACAGGCCGTGTGACCGCAGCCACGTCGCTGAAGCTCCCTTTCCCGGCTCAGAAAATGGGGTTAAATCAAAGGGATCTTGCGGGCACTGTGAACACCTGCCCCACAAGCACCACTCAGAATGGTAGCCATGACAACAAAGAGGCTGATGATGACGTAAGAAGGTAAAAGTAATGGCCACTGAAAAACATTAATGAGAGATAATGCAAGACACTGCACCGGGCACCTTTCTTTTGGTCTTCGTGATACTTCCATGATAAGATGCCATGAGGGTTCCGTTTGAATCTGGAGAAAAGCTCTGGCGAAGCAGAGGCACACAGAGGCTGAGTAACTTGCCCAAGGATCCACAGCTGGCTATGGGCACAGTACTGGGATTCAAACACGGGCAGCAAGGTTTCCTTAGGACGGTATACACGGAACTCCCCTGACTCTCAGAATTCGAGAGCCAGAAGGAGCCCAGGCATCATTTTCCCCACATTCATTTCAGTGAGGGAGACACTGAGCCCAGAGGGCAAGGGAACAGCCCAGGCACACAGCCAGGCAGCAAGTGGACAGCTGAACCCAGGCCAAAGCACCTTAGAGCAAAGAGCACAGAAGCACAGGACTCTGTAATACTAAGTGTCTTCCATGTGGCTTTGACAGCCCCGAAATTTCCCTTCCTGTATGAAAATTAGCACACATTAATATTCAGGCAAGATGCAGGTGCAATGCAGTGATGGGCAATGCATGATGAGCCAGGAAGTTTCCGAAGACACCCCCAGGCTGGCCTCCCAGACCCCCTCTCCTTACCACCAGTCACACGAGGAAGGTCCTGGAGGCAGGACCCTCCAGGATTCCAGAGATTGGGTCAAAGCCAGCCAGCCAACCTATCCCCACCATGCTGGAAAGAAGCCCCAAGGAGCCTGATGACAAACTGATCTGGAACTTTATCACAGACCCATGATGGCTAAAATCAAACCTTCCGTTTGCAGATAGACTCCCTTTGCTTACTGCCAGGGAGAGGCAGCACAGCATAACAGCTGTAAACTCAGACCATAAGCCAGACTTCCTGGGTACCAGTCTCAACTGGCAGTCAATCTCTCTGCCTCAGTTTTCTCATCTGTAAAATGGAGATAACTGCACCTACTTCATAGGGCTTTTTGGGTTTTTTTTTTTTTTAATACTTATTTCTTTGACTGTGCCAGGTCTCAGGCGCGGCACATGGGATCTTTAGCTGTGGAATGAGAATTCTTAGTTGCAGCATATGGGATCTAGTTTCCTGACCAGGGATCAAACCTGGCCCCCTGCACTGGGAGTACAGTCTTAGCCACTGACCACCAGAGAAGTCCTTTCAAAGGATTATTCTGGAGCTCACATGGATTCATACGAAGAGAGGACAGAGGCTATCTTTCCCTCCCGCCATGGACATACTATAAGCATCCATTTAACAGAAAGCTCTCTGTGATATGTCAGTTCATTCCTCAAAAACCTGACTCCTTTTCTTTTTGAGGGCTCCCATGCTCTATGGGGCAAGAATCTTCAAAGACTTCTCCAAAGCCTCAGTTTTTGTCCTTAACCTGATGGAATATGTCCTTTGAAGGATGAAGAAATGACTCAATACTGCTGAAGCTGACCCCATAGTTTGAAGCAAACCAAATTATATGTTTAAGCTCCCCCCAAAAAAAATTACTTCAAGGATAAATGCTCAGTGCAGCCACTGTCTACGAAGGCTGAGGTTTTCAATGCTCACACTGCAGGCTCCTGGCTTGTGCAGCACATTAGATGCTCCACAGTTGCAGACCCAGCTTTCAGAAACTCCTAAGTGGTTTCCTGTTCTGAATCCTCTCACCTACTCTGTCGGCCTGAGTATAGTGCAAACTGGCTACATACATTCGGACAGGTATTCTTCTTGCCACCCACTAATAGTCAGGCCCACAGCATCCCTCGCTGAGCTGGACTCTGGCACAAGCAGGGTTTATACCAGCTCCTTGAAAGATCCCCCAGGCAGACAGTTCAAGCCTCCTTTTTGTGTACCATGTCCGTCCTGGGTGAAGGCAGCTAACAGCATCTCCGAGCCACCCGCCCCAACATGCACACACACACACACACACACACACACACATAATAATAATAATACAGTAACATACATAATAACAATGTTAAGTCTTTATGCCACGAGCAAGGAAGTATGATTAAACCTATCTTCTATATCCTAGGTCCAAAAAAAAAAAAAAGTACTGATTTCCTATAGGCACGTGGAATCTTAAGCATTTACAAGATAATTAAGATAATTTCAGCTCCGCCATTTGCTCTGAATGTCATGACACCCAGTGTGGTCGGTAGGTCAGAAATGGTGTCCTGTTAGCTGCAGGTGAAGGAAGTATGGATCAGAGAGGTGAAGTCATTTTATGAAAGACACACAGCAAGTTGAGAGACGGGATGGGCCTCATACATTAGTCTGCCTGCACCAACCTGTGCTCCCCCCACAGCCTCTTTCCTCCCCTGCTCTGGGTTTATTTCCTGAAGGCACCAGGAAGGTCAGTTTACAGGACAACTTGCTTTCCAACCTATTTCCGTTTCTTCAAAGCCTCCCACAGCTTACCTAAACTCATTTCCATCCTCGCCTCCCCCCTTCCCTTTACAAATGGTGTTTCCCAACTGCCCTGCTCTGAAAGTCTTATTGTCATTTTGGCAAATCCAGTCCTCCCGGGCCCAATTCAAGCAGCGTTTTCATCGAGAACACTCTCTGACTGCCCTCACCCAGCCAGCAGTAGCCGCACGAGATGCTGCCCCCTGGATCCCTACACAGGTTGATCCTTCCTCGCTGAGTCATCGCCCCTGGCCTTGAGACTTCTCTTCCATTAGCCTGGGGTGCCCTGAGGACAGGAACCAGGGTGCGCCCGCCCTGGAGGCTCCCACAGGCCTCACACAGTGCCTGGTCCACAATAGGGATACAGTCAGGACCTACGCATTAGTTGCATCCATCTCGGAAGGAAGACCTATGTGTATCGCATATAGGTCCACCTGTGTGAGGACAACCTCCTTTAGAAATTCAAGAATACATGCAGAATGTAAAGTGGTTGTACTGGGTCAGCGCAAATTTACCTTCAACCCAGGCAATGCCTGAATCTGTCTGTGAATTAAAACAAAAGTTACTAAGGAGGCAAGTTCAAGCATCATGAAACCATCAGGCCCTGAAACATAACCTGAAGGTTTCCCCCAGGGTTCGAGGCTGCATCTTTAGTTTTCTTTCCAAACTCATCACAAAATGTCTCTTTCGTTCCAGACTCTGAGTTAGTGTCAGGGACAGATGGGGCTCTTGTCCCAGGCGCTGACCTGATGGAGCTCACAGACGAGACACACAACCAGACAATGCCAAAAATACAAAAGCACTCGAATGGGACACATCTAGGTGATACGAGGGCACAAAACAGGGAAGTTTCCAGGAGGGAGAGGATGGGCTACAATATGAAGAGGATGGCACTTATGCAAGTTACAAGACCACGTACGTATGAGCGTGTATGTGTGTGCACGCGTGGAGTCAGTAGCAGTTAAGGCATTCAAAGGTGCAACACTAAAATTTCCAGACAAAGCAAAAGAGTCAACAAATTATCCAAAGAATTTTATCTCAAGTTCCAATACCCATGGTGGAAAATATTTCTGGTGCCAGAGAGACAAAACGTGGCTAATTTTACATTAGAATGTTTTGACGCCACATAAACACACACGTACATGCATGTGTATGCTCAGTCATGTCTGATTCTGTGCGACTCCGTGGACTGTGGGGACCCCCTGGTGGGACCCCATAGCCCCACCAGGCTCCTCTGTCCATAGAATTCTCCAGGCAAGAATACTGGAGTGGATGGCCATTCCTTTCTCCAGGGGATCTCTCCCAGGGTTCAAACCCCAGTCTCCTGCACTGCAGGCAGATTCTTTATCACTGAGCCACCTGAGAAGCCCTATACACACACACACACACACACACCACACACATTCATTACCAAGTTTAAAGCTGATTTGCACACCTCCAGGGGATACAAAGATAAGAAAATCCAAGTTCTCCAACCCCCAGCTTTCTCATCAATAGTACAAGGGGAAAACATACCTCACAGGATTGGCTATGGGTAGATTCCATGAGATAATGGACCCAAAACACTCTGCCTTAAAAACCACACAGCAGGTTCATGATCACTTGTAGCTTAAATGGTAGGAATTTGCATAGTATTACAGGAGTTGGCAGATGTGAGTTCCATCTCTTACTGGTTATGACCTTAGGCAGAGCTACACAGCCTAAGACTCAGTCTCCTAAGCTGTAAATTGGGGATTCTAATGCAGACCTCATAGGTCTTATGATGAAATAAAAGTTATATGGTGAAATATTTATTTATCACAGCACAGGTAGTCAATTCTCAATAAAGCATATTACTGGTACTATGTTACTTTTGTCAGTTTGTCTGTTTCAAAGGTGAGTTAGCAAATTGAGTTCCTGGGACTTCCCTGATGGGTCCAGGGGCCAAGACTCCGTGTTCCCAATGCACGGGGACCGGGGTCAATTCCTGGTCAGGGAACTAAATCCCACATGCTTCAACTCAGAGTTCCATGTGCTGCAACTAAAGGTCCCACATGCCACAGCTAAAACCCAGTGCAGCTAAATAAACAGAAATAAATGCTTTCAAAAAGAAAAATGAAATTGAATTCCTAATCTAGGTGTTCATGGACACTCAGGTGTCAGAAGCAAGGGAAGGGCACAACATAAGTAAGGTCTCAGAATTCAGATCACTCACCAGAGCTGTCAGCACAGGGCTGACTCTGGCTAACAGCCGCCCCTGGCAGCCTGGCAGTGCCATGGGAGTAGGGGCAATGATCAGGAGAGAAAGAAAAATCCAAAGTGGTAAGCTAGATATTTCAGATTATATATCTAATACACTTAAACCTGGAAGAAAACCAACTTTTCAATGGAGGTCACTGACACACAAACACACAAAACACACACCCAAACAGACATCCCATATGAGACCCCAGACAATTTTCAAAGTGTGTATAACTAGTGTTGGAAAATGAAATATTCATCCGACCTAATTTTAACATTGGGACTAGGAGACATGAGTATATTTTCAAAAAATTCAACAAAATATTTACTTCCTTCCAACATGAAGATGTAATGAGTCAGATTAGAAGAAGGAGAGAGGATGGCAGACAGTGTCAGCCAGTTGCCCACCTCCCTTTGAAGGTCACTGCCTGCAGAAATCTCCTCGTCTACACCAACAGCAACCTGCCTCTGACCATGAGGGCAGGGCAGGCTGGAACTGGAGCTGATGGAGAAATGCCCCAGCTTCCCTGCCCCCTGGTGGGTAATTACGGTGTACTTGGCACCGTCTCTTGAAAAGTCCCCAGTAGCACTGCCCTCCAGTTGCCCACAGCAGGAACCCGCTCATTAACCCACTCTTCAGGGGCTTCCCTCGCTTCTGTGTCTCATGAACCCCCTTCTCTATTGCCTGCTTCCTGGGATCACCTCTACAAGAAACTACTCACACCCAGGTCCTTGTCTCAAGGTGTGCGTTGAGGAAAACCAAGCTAAGACAAAGAGAGAAAAATAGGAAAATACTAGAGAAGAAGGCATGATGGCAAGAAGAATATAACTGACACGAAGGTAGACCTGGAGGAAAAGGGGGAGATGAGATTACAACTGAATGGGAGAAAGAAAAGACCAGAGAGGAAATGTCAGCTTTCTCAACCAAGCAGCCCCTCTTTAACTACCCCTCCCCATGCCACGCTGGCAAACCACCAACCCCACAAATCCATGCATCCCCAAAGGCTTGCACATACCTCGTTCCCACCGGTGCTGGTCAGCACTATCCTCTTGTCCCTGGAACCGTGTCCAGCAGCCAATACAGGGGACAGGGTCTGACCCCACGGCTCTCATCATCCAGACACCACCCCCACTGCCAGCCAGGCTCCACCTTCCTCCCAAATCACTGGATGGGTGACAACTGTCCCTGTGGGGTTCAAGGAGTGCAGGTATCGCAGGTACCAACACTCTTGATAAAGGCACCCTGGTTGGGACAAATCTCTTTCCCCAAAACATACGCTGCTTTAAGGGACAGCAAAGGCAAATTTTAGAAGTCTCACTGAGAGCCTTTTTCAGATGAAAACAAATACTAAATAAAGCCATAGGGAAGAAAGATTTCCACCCCTGCTCTGAAATCCCAACCTGGACACTTCATTCTTTAACTTTACAAAGCTTTATACAAATCCTGCACCCTCCACAGGGGACGTATCGCCTCCCAAAGGGCGAAAATTGCTCTTGGGAGGGGCAAAATAGTCTTAGCTATTACAGGAGTTTGGGGCTCCTCTGAAGCTCAAATTCTGATTCCATTTAATTTCATGGAGAAGTGGGATTAATAGGAAAAAGAAAATCTAAAAGGCCCCTTAGGAGAGTGATAATGAGGAAGGGGGAAAAAGCTTAAGAAACAGTGATATAATGATGAGAAGCCCATTCCGGATTTATTTTCAACTTCTTTTAGGAAGTAACATCCACTACAATAAGAACGAAACTCCTATCTCTCATCTCATTTCCCGTGGAAAACAAACATCACAGCAATGCAGGGACAGCACACACATCAGCAGTGCGTGGGCTCGCCACGTGGAACGGCACTGGGCAGCTTCTCCAGCACTCTTCATAAATTCCAGAGGTCATCTTACTCTCTGCTGCTCTGCACTGAGGCAGAAGAAATAAGAAAGAGGACCATCATTCTGAAGTCAGTACTAAGACCTATTGTTTTGATGGCCAGTCCTGGGTCACAGAATGAAATAAAGTTCCGGAAGCAAAATATTAGATTTATGCTTCCCCACCCTCAGGTCAAATGCAGCTCCTAGCACAAGACACAGTAGGGCCTTTAATGAGATGTTGGTGAATTTCCCTAAACTCAGCACATCCAAAGGGAACGTGTCTCTTCCTCCAAACTTATTCTGCTTCCCAGTCTCCTGGGGCCACCAGCTACATCACTGCTCCCTAAGGTCCCAGGCACAAATCTGGGTGCAGGTGCAACCCAGCCAGTCAACGTAACAGAATAGCTATGAGCCCAGGCTTCAACATCTGCCACACCCAAGGGCTTCTCAGGTGGCTCAGTAGTAAAGAAACCACCTGCCAATACAGGAGATGCGAGTTCAGTCCCTGGGTGGGGAAGATCCCCTAGAGGAAGAAATGGCAACAAGCCCCAGTATTCTTGCCTGGAGAATCCCAAGGACAGAGGGAGCCTGGTGGGCTCAGTGCATAGGGTCACAAAGAGTTGAACATGACTGAGCAACTACGTATACCCAGGCTGGGTACAGTTCTCCCACTTACCAATGGTGACCTCAGGCAAGCTACCCCGTCCCCCTGCAAAACAGAAATCACTACCTCCCACACAAAGTAGTGACAGGGTTTAAACATGGTTTAAGATACATGAAATGCTTTAGCACAGCCAGCATCAGGCATAGAGCAGACACTCAAAAGACAAGGTTTGCTGCAACTGATGCTTCACAAACACCAGGGACGCCTTCACTCTCTGGTGGCAGGGTACCACTGAGAAGCCTAACATGGCAGACAGTCTGACAGCGTCTCATCCCAGCTCCATGCCTCACTAAGACAGACTTTCCTCATCTGTAAGACATGGGCAACATAACGACATCTACCTTGCATGGTGGCTGCATTAGAGAACTCCCGTGATGCACACAGCAGATGCCCCATCGAGAGTGCGGTGGCTGCTGTGGGTTAATCACATCCTATTTCAAATCATCCTCTGTTTCTCCCATGCAATACTGTTTTCAAGTACCTGGCCATTTAGGGGTGCAAAACATCAATGGAGGCCCTTGTTTCCAAAGTCCTCTTACCAAGAAGAAAATCCAGCATTGCAAGAGAAACTTAGTTCTCATCCAGCCATCTGATGTCTGAGAACGTGGCCAGATGACCGAGGAAGGGAGGGTGTGGTCACTGCAATGAGGAAGGGAGCTTGACCCTCTTTTTCAAAGCCTGCAGGAGAAGCAGGCTAGAAAAATGCAGTTTCTTCTCGGGACCCCTCTCAAACCTGCTGAATCAGAAAGCTGACAATGGAACCCAAAAATCGGCTTTCCTGAACCCTCCTGATGATTTTGACACACAGTTCGTGCCACTGCTCTAGAAGATGGAATCAGAGGCTTCCAGCTTCATCCTCTACCGCAACTCCTCTCTCTAGTAATGTAACCGACCCTATCAGTTCATTCTCCTCTCTGCCCTTTCTTACACACTTCTGTAACACCACGTTCTTGATGTCTGCATTCTTTAAGTAATGCAAAGGGGCAAAGTGAAAATAAATGCTCAATAAGGTGGCATAAAACCATGGCTCATGGCAGGATTCCGGTTACAGCTGTTCCTGTCTCCTTTGACCCTGGGTGAAAAGGGCTCTATTTTTAGGAGAAAGTCGAGCTTCAAACTAAGTCATTTGTTGGCATTCAAGGTGCTAGTCTCCAACGTCCAGGGCACTGCATACACTGAGGTCTCCCATTCACAAAGATGCAAGAGAACCAGAAAAGAGATGCGGGTCAGTGGAGAGGTCACTCCAGACAGAATGGGCCTCTGTAAGCCAGGGCTGCTCCAGACCAGACAAGAGACGGGGCAGTACAGCACAGCCTTGGGCAGCAGACACAGCGAGACAGCCGCTAAACGGCTCAGCCACCCTAAGCCAACACCTGCTCTTTCTGGGCCTTGTCAATTAAATCCAAGCTTAGACTGGTTGTCCCAAGATTCCTTCTAGTCACATGCTTCCAAGCCCCAAAGTTGTATACATCAAAAAGGAGATGAAGGTCGCTAGTTATTAGAGTAATGCAAATCAAAACTTCAACAAGGTACCACCCCAGCATGGCCATCATCAAAAAAATCCACAAACAAATGCTGGAGAGGGTGTGGGAAAAAAGGAACCTTCCTTCATGGCTGGTGGGAGTGTAAATCGCTACAGCCACTATAGAGAGCAGTGTAGAGGTACCTTAAAAAACTAAAAACAGAGCTACCATGGTGCACGCCCGACACTTTGTGGCCCCACGGGCTCCTCTGTCCATGGAATTTTCCAGGCAGGGACACTGGAGCTGGTTGCCATTTCCTTCTCCAGAGGATCTTCGTGACCCAGGGATCAAACCCATATCTCTTGCGTCTCCCGCACTGGCAAGCAGGTTCTTTACCAGCTAAACTACCATATGATCCTGCAATCCCACTCCTAGGCATATATCTGGAGAAAACCATAATTCAAAAGCATAAATGTAGCCCAGTGTTCACAACAGCATCATTTACAATAGCTAGGACATGGTAACAACCTAAATGTCCATCTCTGGATGAATGGTACATATATACAATGGATTATTACTCAGCCATAAAAAAAAAAAAGAAAAAGAAAATAATGCAGCAACATGGATAGACCTAGGGATTGCCACACTGGATGAAATAAATCAGAGAAAGACAAACATATGATATCATTTATATGTAAAATCTTTAAAAAAGTGGTACAAATGAAGTTATTTAAGAAACAAAAATTGAGTTACAGATATAGAAAACAAACTTGTTACCAAGGGGAGGAAGGGGAGGGAAAATTTGGCAGGCTGGGATTGACATATATATGCTACTATACAAAAAAATAGATAACTAATAACAACCTACTGTATAGCATAAGGATCTCTACTCAGTACTCTGTAATAAGCTATATAAGAAAAGAATCTAAAAGAATGGGTATATGTATATGTATAACTAAGTCACTTTGCTATACACCTGAAACTAAATACAACATTGTAAATCAACTGTACTCTAATAAAAATTAATTAAAAATTTTTAAAAGGAGATAAAGGGTTAACATCTCTCCACCACCAGATTTCTTCTGTTTAGAAAGAGACACATGTGGGTGTGGGAAAGTGAAAATTAAAATTAAATTTAAGATATTTTTAATTATTTTAACATTTCTATTTCTGTATCCACTTCTAGAGGGAAAGGAAAGCAGGCTACTTTAAAATACTTTCAAGTGGAAAGAAGACACCAAGAGAGGGCTCAAAACCTGCAGGCAGAGTCAAGCCATGAGGAAAAATAGTCTCAGATTGATATGCAGCAAGGGGTGTGGGGGAGACAGCTAGTCTGCAGAGGGTGGACATTTCATCTTCCCAGCTATTCATCACCTTTAGAAAAGTTTGCTGAAAGAAAAGGGCAGCAAGGAAAAAAAGAAAAACATGCATTTACCAACCCGTGTAACTAAACTGTCCTGAAAACTAACATGGCAATACGACTTGAAGAATTCCACATCTTCCGATTAAAAGAATAAAGTAAAATACCAGTCACCATTTTCCACTGGGTTTTTTAAGGCAGAATAAATGATGTCACAGAAAAAATAAAAACGACCATCATTTAACACCAAGTTCACGGTTAATGTCTCAGCAGGCAGATGGAATCAGCCGCATAAACAGTCATTTTGTTCACAACCTTAAGGATCGATGTCACAATTACACAATGCCAGCAGAAATTAAAACAGGCTTATTCACAAAGGTTATCTAAACACATGGAGTTAAGGAAAGGATCTTCAGGGGCTCAGTTCCTACACGGTAGTTACAGGACTCTAGGAAAACACCTTACAACTCAACACAGGGTGTGGGGGTGTGCGTGCCAATAAAGTATGGAAAGAAATGGCATCTTAACTTGACATCTTTATATCTGTTTATGTGACACCTTAAAAATGTCAGGGGTCATTAGTGAATTAATGTTGGGCAATTGCTCCATATAAAGAATCGATCCTGAGGCTGACTGTCTTTTAGAATAACTTCAGACAGGGATTGCTGAAGAAATGGTGAAGAAGTATGGTCGACTGTATTCTGCAAAGGCTGTAACCATCTCTGCTGCATCTGGTGATCTGCAATGTGATCCTGCCACGCCCCCAAGAGGTCCACATTCCCACATCCTGAATCTAAGAGGGGGACCCTCTCACTGCTTTGACCAAGAGAGTATGGCAGAAGGGATGCTGTGCTGGCTTCAGGCACAGCTCCTACCTGGCCTAACTCCTAACTGGTTATTTTGTGTTCCCTGCCTCCGGGAACACCCGTGTCTCAAGTTGCCAGACAGTAAGAATCTCACTGGTTGTACGGCATCGTAACTCAATGGACATGAGTCTGAGCAAACCCTGGGAGACAGTGAAGGACAGGGAAGCCTGACATGCTGCAGTCCACGGGGTCGCAGAGTCAGACACAACTTAGTGATTGAACAATAACAAAGGATTTCATGTGATCCGGAGAAACAGTTTGCGGGGACTTCGGTTGATTCAAAATTGATGTCCAGTATCACCTGCCCTGAGGGTGTCATCTTGAACATCGAGTCCAGTTGAGTCTTCCAGTGACTCCAGTCCCAAACGCCACTTGACTATAATTTCAGAACAGGCCTGAAGAAGAAACTGCCCACTTGAATCTAATCAACCCACAGCATCGTGAAAGACATACACTGTTGTTAAGTCACTAAATTCTGGGAGGATCTGTTACATATCACTAGCTAACCAAAACACAAACTTAAGAGATAGAAGCTGGGGAAGGGGTTTAAGGGTAGATAAGGAATCTCCTCTCCTGAGGGTTTTCTAAGAGATGCCCATATCTGCTTGTGATGACTTCTCTCCAAATTCCACAGCGTTGTGGAGACATGGGGGATGAGCCAATGTACAAGAAGTCAAAACCGTAAAAAACAAGAGAAACATCTTACCAGACACACCGTCCTAAGGGCGCTAAAAATCATTGCTCTCAGCCATGCAACAGGACAATGAAAACAGAATTTTTAAGGTCTGAAATCTAAAGAGCCTTTTAAAAATGAAAATGACCTTATCCTCTTTAAGTCGCTGTTTTAAAGCACTAAGAAATGCATTAGCCAAATGCACTGCCTCTGTCACAACCTAGGATAAAGTCACTTCAATTGCAAGACCAGACCCCACTGCCCCACAGTGACTGGATGGCCATACCTGAGGAATGAGCTCGGGAAGTCAAGACCTCACTGAGTTTTTCTGTTCTTTTCCTTTTTCTTCTTTCCCTTTCTCTGCTGTTTGCCTTACTCTCTGGTACACAAGAAAGCAGTGAAAGGGAACAAGTGTCACCACACAAGGACCGTGGTCATGGGCCTGACAACTTCAGGCCAGCATGGGAAAGGGACCAGAGTCCCGCACAGGAAGATGATAAACACAGCAGACTGTCTACAAAGCAGACACAGACTCACGGGCAGAACAGACTTGTGGCTGCTGAGGAGGGCAGGGGATGGACTGGGAGTCTGGGTTAATAGATGCCAACTATTACCCATGCAATACTTCCCAGGTGGTTCAGTGGCAGAGAATTCACCTGCAATGCAGCAGACGCGAGTTTGATCCCTGGGTTGAGAAGAGCCCCTGCAGAAGGAAATGGCAACCTACTCTAGCATTCTTCCCTGGAGAACTCCATGGACAGAGGAGCCTGGTGGGCTACAGTCCGTGGGGTCACAAAAGTGCCGGGCACAACTCAGCGACTAAACAACAACCTATACAATGGACAGACAACAAGGTCCCACATTATAGCACAAGGAACCATATTCAATGTCCTGGGATAAACTATAATGTAAAAGAATATATATATATGTATAACTTATATATGAATCACTTGGCTGTATAGCAGAAATGAACACAAGATTGTCAATCGACTATACATCAATTAAAAAAAAAATAGCAGACTGTAGCCAGATGAACCTCCCACATCACAGAATGGACCTAGGGCCCAGACCTCTTGCCTGCTGCTCAGGTGGCCCATGCTATTTGAAACTGGAGAGACACATGCAGGGCTCAGGAACCACTGGTGCCCACCAGAAGCCTGGAGCTGAATTAGCCGTGGGACCCGAATTTACTCCCTGTGTTTGTTCCCTCAAAACTCAACATTCCAACTCACTATTGTGCTAATTTTTTTCATCTAATATTTATTAATCATCTACCAAGCTAGAGGCTGAAGATATGACAATGAACAAGGCAGACCTGGCCCCTCCCTTCACTTGGGTAGACGTTTAAGTGGAAAAGACAAGTAACGAGCAAAAACCCCAAGACATTACAGACAGTGATAAGCCAACAGAGGAGAAAACAGGAGATGTGATGAGAGGGGAGTTGATGAGAAAGGCCAGTTTGGGTTAGGTGACTGGGGAAGACCTCACAAAGGTGGTAAAATCTCAGATAAAGCCTGAAAGGGGGAAGGTACTTGGAGAAACAACATTCCAGGCAGAATGCTTAGCATCTGCAAAGGTCCTGAGGCTAAAAAGGAACTTGCTATGTTCTAGGAATTTAAAGGAGAGATCAGTGGCTGGATAATAGAGACAGAGGAAGGAGAGAGGTGGGAAGCAAGTTGAGAATGGAAGCAAGGGACTTATACAGAATGGTTAAAAGTTTGACTTGTAGCTCAGTAGCCACTGGAACCTAACAGAGAGTTTTAAGTAGGAAAATGACTATACCTGGTTGATTAGCTTAAAAGTCATCCCACAATTAGGACAGTGGTTACCCTTAGGGGGAACAGTGACTAGAAAGGGACAGACAGGCGTATCCAGAGTGCTGACAACATGCCATTTCTTCACCAGGGTGCTGTTTATGTGGCTGCCTTCCATTTGTGAAAATTCATCAAGCTGTGTACTTAAGAGACATGACCGTTTCTACAAACACAGCCTATTTCAAGAAAACATTTACAAAAAATGAAGCTGGGTTCTCCCAAGAAGTTATTTCAGAGCAGCAAGAGGAGGTGGGGAGGTCAATTTGGAAACCTGTGTAGACTCCTGGGGGTGAGAAGTGAGGGCTCTGGGTGGGGCAATGGAGAGACACCTGCCTTCAGACATGCCAGGCCTCCTTTTCTGACTTCACATCTCCTGGCACCCAGGAAAGCACTCCATTCCCAAACTGGCCCAGGGACAGTCCCACCCTAGGCAGCACCACCCTGAACAAGCCCAACATGAGTGGCAGCGGAGAAATTCACATAACGCAAGACACACAAATGTTTATCCAACAACAACAAACGTATCCAATATTTGTGAGGCATCCACTATGTCTCAGTTGTTGGGTGTGGCTGGAAAGGAAGAAACAACTGGGTAAGGAGAGGGTTGGATGAATTGAGATAGTAGCACTGAAAGATATACGACCACCATGTAAAACAGACGGCTAGTAGCAAGCTGCTGAACAGCACAGGGAATTCAGCCTGGTGCTCTGCGATGACCTGAGGGCTGGGCTGGGGGGCGAGGGGGAGGGAAGGCTCAGGAGGGAGGGGACACAAGAATACTTCCAGCTGATTCACACTGCACACAGCAGAAACCAATGCAATACTGTGAAGCAACTATCCTCCAACTAAAAATACAAATAAAGAAACAGGATGAGAAGGGTAGGGGAGTACGGGTTTTAACGAGGATGGGGAGAATCAGGGTCAGGTGTAGAGAAGGCAGGTGGGGACCAGGGTTAGCAGGCCCCTGAGACCCTCCATAGGCAGAGAGGGTCGCCACACAAGCTGAGGGAGTGAGTCTCTGTTCACTATGATCCGTTTGACCACCCCAGGCAATGAACCCCAGGTCCCACCTTGGGATTGCGTCAGTTCTTTGCTGAAGATTGATTCATCCACATCTTTTAGTCCTTTGCTTGAGATCTCGGTTCTGTGTACAGCTTTAAACAACAGACTGCTTTAAAATGAAAAAAAAAAAAAATTAAAAATAATCCATTGAGAGATGAAACCTTAAAAGCAGAGAGGTGGAGAGCCCAAGTTCTCATTTGGAAAGGAAAAGAATAAATTGATCTTGAGAAAAATTTGTACAATGGATTACTCTGAGAATTAATCACCCTGTGAGAAACAGGTCAGGCTAATTATTCCTGGAGTGGGCAAACAGCTTTTGAAATGAGCTCCTAGTTACCAGACTTTCACACTTAACAGAGTCAGCCATAGCATCTGTTTAAAAAATAAAAACTCATTTGCATGTCACAGTTCAATGCCCAGGGGACATCATCTCATCATCAGGCAAAATATTTACCATTTTCTTGAAAAAGACATTCTCTTCTGACCTCCTACCCAACCCAGTTGGGAAGTTTCCAATCCACTTGAATGGAAACATATCCTCAACTATAGATGAGGATGCAACAAAGAAACCCAAATGACATCTGCTGATGGAACAGCAACTAAACTTACACTCTGATAACAGAGGGCCGGCACACTCAATAGCATATGAGATGATGACATCTAATATCTCTTTCAAATCTATAAGTGGATAGTGTTTATTTGATTGGCTGGAAGGCAAAATGAACACTTACAAGCAACCCTTCAATGAACATGGACCCACCCTAGAAAACAAATGCAATCTATCTGGCACTGAAGGGTACCAGGAACTATTGATGGGCCATGTAGAAATGGGGCTCCTCTAAACCTGCAAACAGGAGACTAGAACATTTCCACACGGGATAATGAGAATATACTTGTCTTAGAAATCAGAAATTGTTCATTTCTTTCCATCCCATTCTCTTCTATGTTATGTAAGATAAAGGGCATCTAAGGGTTAGAAAACTGGATGAAGAAATTATGAAATTTGAGGCTGCATGGAAAAGAAAGGATAGAGGTGAAAAGAGAGGAAGTCAGAAAAAGTGCAGGATTGCTTTCAAAATAAAATCCTAGTGCCTCTGAAATGAAAAAGAAAATCAACATGGGAGTACAACAAAGTTCTCTTTCAGATGAATCTATCCAGCTTCAAAAGGGCTACTTCATAAAGTGAACTGAAGCTCAAGAGTTAAATAGGGAGATTCCCACACAACTTTTATTAACCCCGGATGGTCCAAGGAGGCTTTCAAAATAAAGATAGTTGACGTTTCCTCCACCCCTGAATGTTGGGGTTTTGGAGACAACTCATTTATGACACACATGTTTCTCCTGCTTTAATTAAACTCCTTCTCTCATCAAGGGAAGGGCAGATAATCCCAATCTAACGTCTTATCCATGTTGAACTCTGCTGCCTCTCTTCTGTTTCCAAACGAATTTGGCTTATTAAAAAGTAATGAGCTATTAATTAACTCTACACTCACATAAAGCTGTTTAATTCTCAATCTAATTAGCAGCAATCTGTTGAAGGGTTCTAATGATTATTTTAAATTTGCTAACAGAGACAACTTTTCACTTTTCATAAGTTATTTATAGAGGAACTCACATTGGATCCTGCTTGCTTTTTAATTTGATAACATATTTATTAAATGCACCACTCTTCTCCCATCTGTGTGTGACAGGGTTTAGAACCGTCACCCTCGGAAAGCTCAGAAATAGTATCCGAGGTCAGCGACGTGGCCTGGCATTCTTCTGTCTTTGAAAGAACCTCCAAAGGATGAGCTACGTATGGAAGACCTCTGTCCTGATGTCATTCTCCAAGAGGGGGAAAAAACTCAAGGACTGCAAGCTTCTGGCAGAAAGACTGAAGGCTTCGAGTTACTGGTGGGACTGGATGTGACAGGAAGGAAAGCACACCGTGACACCCTCAGGCGCGTGTTTTTGTAACTAATGTAACACAGAACATTCCCGTGAGCTCCTGTGGCTCTGCGTCCAGGGGTTAAGATTCTGCTCTTCCACTGCAGGGGTTACGGGTTCAACCCCCAGTCGAGGAACTAAGATTCCCACATGCCATGCAGCGTGGTCAAAACATACAAGAAATAAAAATTAAATAAAAGAACATCCCTGAACCTCTTGCTAAGAAACAATACACATTGAATCGTGTTTCATTTCTGTGGGATTGTTACTAAACCACTACAGTGAAACGTAAAAATATCAAATGATATTTTATATGCATGCTGTTTGCATTTCTGTGCACATTATAAGTCTCTATGTACATATTAATGTAAAAGGCTATATATTACAAATTACATACCAAATAAATATGCATTCATATGTATACACACACGCAAATTCAACATAAAATAAAATGTGTTTATTCAGAGGCATCTTTATTCTTCCATATAAAATAAGAGATTAGATTATTGTTGATATGCCACTTTCTCTAAGCCTCCAAAATCTAATGTGCAGTAAGTGAGTACTGCAGTGAGTACCACCATTGAGAAATATCTGGGAAAGTAGCTGAGAGACGAAGTGGACAATTCATTAGCTTTCCCCTAACATCTGAGAGGAAACTGTTTCCTGTACCACCTCTCACCTTTCCTCCTTGGTACATGAAGAGGCAACAGGCATATGGTTAAGAAAACAAATTCTGGAGCTAAATTGCCTGGGCTTGAATCTCACCTATGTACTTATTAAGCTGTGTATCTTTGGACAAGTTATCAAAACTTTCTGTGCCCTGGTTTACTCATTTGAAAACTGGGAACAATAACAGTACCTACTTCATGGGATCCTTATGCTAATTAAATGAACTAAGACCTCTAAAGCCCTTAGAATAAAGTCTGGTACGTACTATGCAAAGTTTTAGCTCCTCAGTCATTTCCGACTCTTTCAGACCCCATGGACTATACCCCACCAGGCTCCTCTGTCCATGGAATTCTCCAGGCAAGAATACTGGAGTGGGTAGCCACTCCCTTCTCCAGGACATCTTTCCAACCCAAGGATCGAACCTGGGTCTTCTGCATTGCAGGCAGATGCTTTACCACCTAACCCATCATGCTCTGTTATTTCTAAATAAAATTAACTCTAGTTAGGCACTTCTCCCTGTAAAATAGGAAAAACTGAGAATGTTGCAAGGCCATTATTCCACACACAGCACTACTTTAAAAAAATTCAGACGCTCAAATTACAGAGACCATTTGGTCACAGTGTAGAGTTTCTTGTAGGCATTTTTTTCTTTCTTTTTGGAGAAAACACAGGTAAGGTGTTAATTCAAATTCCCTATATTTTGAGCCCTCACTAGTGTTATTATTTATTAAATGTCATTATTCATTAAAATGCTAATAATTCACTAGGTTTTTAAAAAATTAAATAGAGAACCTTGAAAAAATTAAATTTAAATAAGTTGAATATTAATGGGGCAGAAAGCCTGGAGGAGTGTTTTCAGGAAACTAGTTATTTATTTATTTTACAAAAAGAGTCACAGTTATAAACAGTATTAATAATAACAGTAATAATCACCTGCATTTATTAAGCATTTTCCACATGCCAGGCACTATGCTCAGTGAGTTACATGCACTGTTTCACTGCATGTGACAAGTGCAAAGGCGAGCACACTGGTGTTCCTCTCCCCACTGGATTATCTCCCTCTCTTATATCTCCTTCCCCCAATTACTCAAACCCTGCAGTAGTACCCTGAGCAGACAGTTGGACACTTGTTGGAAGGAGATGGTCATTTCCAACATCTCCATATATATGCATTCATATGTATACACGTGACCTCCTGAAGGTCATGGAGGAACTGAGAAGGTACCCAGGAGACAGGGTACCACACAGATGGCAGGATGCCAGGGTTAGCCCTTAAATTGGGGGCCAAGGTCTTCCCCCAGGCCTGTGTGTCCAGATGGTCAATCCCAGAACACAAACAGGCACTTCAGTCCACAGCCCCATCACAGACTACTGTCCATTCCATGTCCCTGAATCAGAGATCCTGGTGTTCACTGGTTATTCCATCAACAAGGTCAGAGAGCATGGTTCTCACTCAGGGGTGGTTTTGTCACCTCCAGGGCTCTTATAATATCTGGAGTCTTTCTTGGTTGTCAAAACTGGGAAAGGAAGAGTTCCTACTAGCATCTAGTGAGTAGAGGTCAGAGTTGCTGTCAAAGACCCTCCAGTGTACAGGAGAGCTCCCATTCTCCCAGCCAAGAACTACTCAACAGAAAGAGTCAATTCAGTTTCCAGTTGAAGCCCAGGATGAGAACCTCTGTCCTTGAATGGTTTACAAACAGCATGGGGTTTGGGTCCAGACAGGCCTGGCCATGGCTCAACTACAACTGTCAAAGAGCCTTGGGTAAGCAACTCACTGAGCCTCACTGTTCTCATCCACAAAATAAGAGCCTGAAAAAGGCTCTTCAGCTGAAAAAATCCCCGAGCACAGCCCTGTGAACTCTGCAAGCTACAGCTATTATTATCTCAGCAAACTGCAGCTTTTATTATTATGGGGTTCTCCTCACAGAGATCACACACAATCCACTCTCTGTCAGCATCACCTCTCGGTACTAGTTGTAAACCTTACCTTTGAGTAATGAATTTCAAACAATGACTCTAACAGATCCTTGCAGGGGACTGAACTCATAACTTTGGCCTCATTAATACCACTGAGTTGTCCAAAAGAAGGTACATAAGAATCGCTCTTTCCACTTAACAACATCCAGCAACTGATGTTGCAATCAGAGCACAAGGACCACAGGATCAGCCCTCTAGAATCAGGAGTCTAACTTCTTGACTCCCAGGTATTCCCACTGGGCCAGCATGTCTTAATGGATACTATAAACCAGAACACACAGGTGGTGGGGATTAAATGAGATAAGGCTGGCAAAACACTCAAGGCCTTGTCTTAAACAGTGTTCATTAAATATAGTTAATATAAATATCATAAAATTAATGACAGTGCACCAAACTCCAACAGTTATTTACCAGACTCACCTGTGTAGTAATAAATAACAGCAATGCTCACCCCACTTGCCATATCTACCCAGATCAGACCTACTCATGCCTTTCAGTTCACATATCATCAGCCCCAGGAGGCCCTACCTGAACCTAGGTCTGCCATTCTGTGTTCTGGCAATTCATTGGGCTTACCTACCACCATCACAACTGCCTTCTCATGTTATGCAATTGTCTTTTTTTCCCCCTTTTTCCATCACAAATTTGTGGGGTCCTGATGGCAGGGACAGTTAGAACTGGACATGGAACAACAGACTGGTTCCAAATAGGAAAAGGAGTACATCAAGGCTATATATCCTCACCCTGCTTATTTAACTCATATGTAGAGTACATCATGAGAAACGCTGGGCTGGAAGAAGCACAAGCTGGAATCAAGATTGCCGGGAGAAATATCAATAACCTCAGATATGCAGATGAAACCACCCTTACGGCGGAAAGTGAAGAGGAACTAAAAAGCCTCTTGATGAAAGTGAAAGAGGAGAGTGAAAAAGTTGGCTTCAGGCTCAACATTCAGAAAACGAAGATCATGGTGTCTAGTCCCATCACTTCATGGGAAATAGATGGGGAAATAGTGTCAGACTTTATTTTGGGGGGCTCCAAAATCACTGCAGATGGTGACTGCAGCCAGGAAATTAAAAGACGCTTAGTCCTTGGAAGGAAAGTTATGACCAACCTAGATAGCCTATTCAAAAGCAGAAACATTATTTTGCCAACAAAGGTCCATCTAGTCAAGGCTATGGTTTTTCCAGTGGTCATGCCTGAATGTGAGAGTTGGACTGTGAAGAAGGCTGAGCGCTGAAGAATTGATGCTTTTGAACTGTGGTGTTGGAGAAGACTCTTGAGAGTCCTTTGGACTGCAAGGAGATCCTACCAGTCCATCCTAAAGGAGATCAGTCCTGGGTATTCATTGGAAGGACTGATGGTAAAGCTGAAACTCCAGTACTTTGGCCACCTGATGCGAAGAGTTGACTCACTGGAAAAGACTCTGATGCTGGGAGGGATTGGGGGCAGGAGGAAAAGGGGACGACAGAGGATGAGATGGCTGGATGGCATCACAGACTCAATGGACATGAGTTTGAGTGAACTCTGGGAGTTGGTAATGGACAGGGAGGCCTGGCGTGCTGCGATTCATTGGGTCGCAAAGAGTCGGACACGACTGAGAGACTGGACTGAACTGATGGCAGGGAATACATTTTTGTTCATGCCTATGTTTGCAGCATGTGGCACAGGGCTAGTTTATGCCACAGAATAGCCATCCAGCGTGGATTTCATGTGGGTTGAGACATGAATGTATCAGATGGCTCCTGCCACAAAAATATTGGCCTTAAACTAAATGCCTTAAAGCAAAAAACATTACTCATGATCCACTCAAGTGGATCATGGATATACAGGTTGTCTGAGGGCCAGCTGACCTGGATGTGGCTCAGTCAGACTTGCCTTGGGCTTCAGCTTGGGTCCAGATTTACCCCATGTGACTCTCATCCTCCTTGGACCAGTGGACTTGTCACTCACGTTCCTCTCATGGCAATGACTGTATACAAAGGGGTGAACAGAAACATGCAGTGTTTCTTAGGGTTTCAGAAGACATGTCCACCTATATTTTACTGGTTTAAGCAAGTCACATGGATGATGCCAAGCTCACTGGTTGAAGAAGAAGGCCATCTCTCTACTGGGAATCAGTGCAAAGATGTGACCAGAGGTGGAATGAAGAACTGGGAATGACAATGGGAATTCTTCTATTCAAAGCGGAAGGCTGTTCCTACCTACTCCTAGGATCTGTGTGTAGTTATGAAATGCTATCCCCACCTGCCCCATTGGAAGTTAGGGCCTGCGATATTCCACTCCAGTGTCTACTGCTGTGCCCACAGGTTATTAATCAGCCCAAGCACTCACAACTGGAGAAGGGTCATGATGCACGCCGACCAAGGACTGTCTCATGCCAAAGCACTGCATACCTACTGCTTCCCAACGAGACCAAGTCAAGAAGAAAATATAATCCTGAAGCTTTCCTCCAATGATATTTTCCTTCCAAAACTTAATTTCTGAAGTACTTTGGAAGCAGTATGACACAGTCAGGAGAACTATGAAGGGGAGGTAGACAAACAGCCAAAGCCAGCTTTGTGAACTCATCACACCCCCAAGCTCAGTCTCCATCCACACAACAAAAGGACACAGTGACAGAGCCCTAGGACACTGTGGAATTCAAGTTCAAGGCATTCTGATCCAGAATTGGTTTCAAAAAGTAGATTCGTTTAGTGGCAAGAGCTAGAGTCCTGCACTCTAATGAGAAATGCTTCTAAAACATTCCCAACCAAGCCAGGTTTTGTTCTAAAACACAGACAATACAGATTTAAAGCACCTCACTCTCATTTGAGGTCAACCTGGGTTTTTCCCAGGGAAATCTAAAAGATCTGTGTGTCAACCCAAGTTAGAGGTCTAAACCTTCTAGTTCCTTTTGTAACAACAAAGCATCCACATCCCATAGGTAGAATAGTCACCTTGCTTGGGTCTAACCCCTATCACAGAAACACACTTTTAGGTGCGCCTCACTTTTCCAAATGTTTAATGTGTAAAAATCAATATGCCAAACAGAGGAAATATTATAACAGAATATTAATTTATTTAACAAAGCATTCTTTTTAATTGGGTAAATCCCCCATAGCTTTTATGTCTTTTTCTCATTATCTTTTGCTATGTGAGGTTTTTCTTTTAATTGCAGTATAGTTGATTTACAATGTGGTATTAATTTCTGCTGTACAACAAAGTGATTCAGTTATATATATATATATATATATATATACACATTCTTTTATATTCTTTCTCTTATGGTTTATCACAGGATATTGAATATAGCTCCCTATGCTACACAGTGGGATCTTGTTTATCCTATATATAATCATTTACATCTGCTAAGCCCTTAGTCCCACTCTATCCTGCTTGTCAATCACAAGTCTGTTCTCTATGTCTGTGAGTCTGTTTCTCATAGAAATATTTTTCTTTTTTCATATTCTTTTCCAAAATATTTTGATTTTAGATGTATAATGCATGTACCTATCATGACAGGAAGAAATATTTTATGCTTGATTAGACATCAGCAAAGTTTTTCTGTAAAAGGCCAGATAATAAATATTTTCAGCTCTGCCTCTGCACCATAAAAGGAATCACAGACTATAAACATACGTAAATAAGAGTGGTTGTATCCCAACAAAATGTTATTCATAAAACAGAAGGTAAGATGACTCTGGCCCATGTATCATATTTTTTGACCCTTAATTGAAAAGAATGAGAATATATTTGGCTCAACTTCTAGAAAATCGGTCAATATCTCCAAGAAGCAAAAAAAAAAATAAAAGTGTAAAATTTAGGTCACTCTGTGGCAGAGTCTGATTTAAGCAGTTCCTGCTTAAGACACCTAGCTATTTATGTAATCCTCCTTACAGGATGGTGAGATAGAAAATTATATCCCCATTTTACAGATGAAAACAGAAAGGCTCAGAGTTCAGAGACCCACCCAAGATCACTTGTTAGAATATAGTAAGACCAGGATGTCAACCAAAGTCTGTGTTCATTTTAGTTTGGTGATTATCCAGCATCAGTGGGTATAAATGTTAGCTATAAAGAATGATCAGAAAATGTCACTTTTATTCTAAGAAAATCATCAGTGATTAATTCAAATTGGCAAGTCAGATGTTCTTTAAAGCTCTTTTTACAATACAACCAAATTGGAAACAATCTAAATGTCCAATATTAAATGGGAAGTTGAACAAATTACTATGGAACCATTGAAAATAGTATTCATAAGAATATGTAATGATGCTAGAAAATGTTCACAATAATGCTATGTGAAAAAAAAAAAAACTAGAAAGCAACACAGTGGCTAAAGCAGGACCCCATTGTTTTAGCGTGTGTATTATACAGAAAACTCTGGAAAGCAACACTTTAATTGCATGTTATCACTTGGCTCTCTGTGGTTTGAAGACAACTGGTAATTTTATTTTATTCTTTGAACTTTCTTGGTTTTGCCAAACTCTATTCAATGTATATCTTGAACTTTCATCATCAGTTAAATATGTCTTTAAAAGACATTTATCCTTTGAAGATATGATACACACACTCACACACATACACATACAAGAGAATATCACTCAGCCAAAAAAAAAAAAAAAAAGAAATAATGCCACTTGAAGCAACATAGATGGTCTTACACGTTATCCTTCTAAGTGAAGTAAATCAGAGTAAGAAAGACAAATATCATTTGATATCACTTATATGTGAAATCTAAAAAAAATTATACAAAAGGATTTATTTACAAAACAGAGACTCACAGACATAGAAAACAAACTTATGGTTACCAAAGTTTGGGATGGGGATGGGGGAGGGATAAATTAAGAGGTTGGGATTAACAAACATACCCTGCTGCTGCTGCTGCGTCACTTCAGCCGTGTCCGACTCTGTGTGACCCCATAGACAGCAGCCCACCAGGCTCCCCTGTCCCTGGGATTCTCCAGGCAAGAACACTGGAGTGGGTTGCCATTTCCTTCTCCAATGCGTGACAGTGAAAAGTGAAAGTGAAGTCGCTCAGCCATGTCCGACTCTTAGCGACTCCATGGACTGCAGCCTACCAGGCTCCTCCATCCATGGGATTTTCTAGGCAAGAGTACTGGAGTGGGGTGCCATTGCCTTCTCCAAAATACACACTACTATATGTAAAACAACCAACAAGGTCTAACCAACAAGGACCTATTGTATAGCACAGATAACTATACTCACTATTTTGTAATAACCTGGAAAGATTGAGGGCAGGAGGAGAAGGGGACGACAGAGGATGAGATGGTTGGATGGCATCACCATCTCAATGGACATGGGTTTGGATGGACTCCAGGAGTTGGTGATGTACAGGGAGGCCTGGCATGCTGTGGTTCATGGGGCTGCAAAGAATTGGACACAACTGAGGGACTGAACTGAACTGATTACTATTGTATAGTACTCTTATGGAGGAGCCTGGTAGACTGCAGTCCATGGGGTTGCGAAGAGTCGGAGAGTACTGAGCGACTTCCCTTTCACTTTTCACTTTCAAGCACTGGAGAAGGAAATGGCAACCCACTCAAGTGTTCCTGCCTGGAGAATCCCAGGGATGGGGGAGCCTGGTGTGCTGCTGTCTATGGGGTCGCACAGAGTCGGACACAACTGAAGCGACTTAGCAGCAGCAGCACAAGTAACTATACTCAATTTCATAATAACATATTAGGGGAAGAAAAAAATCCTGACTCTGGGAAAGACTTAAGGTGAAAAGAGAAGGCAGAAGAGGATGAGATGGTTAGAGAGCATCACTGACTCCAGGGACATGAATCTGAGCAAACTCCAGGAGATAGTGAAGGACAGGGGAGCCTGACGTGCTACAGTCCATGGAATCACAAAGATATGGACACAACTTAGCAACAACAACAAGAACAAATAAGGGAAAGAATCTGAAAAGGTATACATATGTATATATATACACACACGTATAACTGAATCACTGTGCTGTGACTTTGTTAATCAACTATATTTCAGTTTTTAAAAATGAAGGAAAAAAGGCAATTTATCCTTAATGATTTTCTATTTCCTCCTTTATTGTTCTCTTCTATTTATTCTTTCTTATGGGAAAGCTCTTCATAAATTAAAATTTGAAAACCAACCATTCCATCCTCGATATTCATGAGAATCCTGTGTATAGGCCTTAATAACGGGCTGCAATATACATCTGGGTTTATATCTCTAGTCTTTAAAAGGATGAAGCAGTGGTCCTTCAAATGTTTTGAACCATCCTCAAAATCACATATGTACATGAGTCCAGTCTTACTGACAAGCCCTTTTGAGTAAAAAGAAACCCTACATCAACATTTATCCTAAGATTAATGGCAAAAATAGTTACCACTAATAATGGGCATAATATCCCAGGACCATTCGCAATATACCTAACATGCTTGGTGTGGTTTTTAATATTGCCTCAGAGATACATAACGAATCAGGAGTTTCCTCCAAGCATTGAGAAAGTGGCATCATCTAATAGCAGTGTGAGAAAATTAGGTCCAGAAGTACCAGGCTTGAGTACCCAGCAAGGTCACTTAAAGCCGAGTGTTCCATGGCAAGTCACAAATTCTCATCAGCTTAGCATCCTCATTCTTAACCTAATAATAACCACACTTTCCTTTCAGCACTCACCATAGAATTATTAATATCTAATGAGAAAATAGAGACAAATTACATTAAGTATCTAAATGGTGTTCCTGCCATTATTAACCAGTGATAATACTGGGGATGTTTTCTTTACCTGTCACTTTCAGACCCAGATTTTTAAAAAGTTTTCTAAGAAATTGGTTGCCTTCTATACTGGAAGAAGACATTGTGTGTATGCCTGTTTGGGGGTGGTGGGGTATCGGTATGTGGGTGTGGGTGTCATTGTGGGTATGTCTGTTGGTGTGTGTGTGTATCTGAAATGACGAGTATGCCTGTTGGGGTGTGTATGTGTATCATCGTGGGTATTTCTGTTGGGCTATGTGTGTTTATTAGTGGGTATGCCTGTTGGATATGTGTGTGTGTGTGTGTGTTTGTGTGTGTGTCATCATGGGTATGCCTGTTGGGGAGTGTGTGTGTGTGATCATAAGTATGCCTGTTGGGGGTGTGTGTGTGTGTATTAGTGGGTATGCCTGTTGTATGTGTGTAGTGTATGTGTGTAGGGGGAGTGTCATCATGGGTATGTCTGTTGGGGTGTGTGTGTGTATTCATGGATATATCTGTTGGTGCATGTGTGTGTGTATCTCTGTCATCATGGGTATGCCTGTTGGGGTGTGTGTGTGTGTGTGTATCATCGTGGGTATGCCTGTTGGGGTGTGTGTATGTCTGTCATCATGGGTATGCCTGTTGGTGTGTGTGTATGTGTGTGTGTGTGATCATAAGTATGCCTGTTGGGGGGGTGTATTAGTGGGTATGCCTGTTGGATGTGTGTAGTGTATGTGTGTAGGGGGAGTGTCATCATGGGTATGCCTATTGGGGTGTGTGTGTGTGTATCATCGTGGGTATGTCTGTTGCAGTGTGTGTGTGTATTCATGGGTATGTCTGTTGGGGTGTGTGTGTGTGTGTGTGTGTGTGTGTGTGTGTGTCTCTGTCATCATGGGTATGCCTGTTGGGGTGTGTATGTATGTGTATCATCGTGGGTATGCCTGTTGGGGTGTGTGTCTGTCATCATGGGTATGCCTGTTGGTGTGTGTATATGTGTGTGTGTGTGTGATCATAAGTATGCCTGTTGGGGGGGTGTATTAGTGGGTATGCCTGTTGGATGTGTGTAGTGTATGTGTGTAGGGGAGTGTCATCGTGGGTATGTCTGTTGGGGTGTGTGTGTGTATTCATGGGTATGCCTGTTGGATGTGTGTATGTGTATGTGGGGGGTGTCATCGTGGGTATGCCTGTTGGGGTGTGTGTCTGTCTGTCATCATGGGTATGCCTGTTGGTGTGTGTGTATGTGTGTGTGTGTGTGATCATAAGTATGCCTGTTGGGGGTGTATTAGTGGGTATGCCTGTTGGATGTGTGTAGTGTATGTGTGTAGGGGGAGTGTCATCATGGGTATGCCTATTGGGGTGTGTGTGTGTATCATCGTGGGTATGTCTGTTGGGGTGTGTGTGTGTGTGTCTCTCTCTCTGTCATCATGGGTATGCCTGTTGGGGTGTGTATGTATGTGTATCATCATGGGTATGCCTGTTGGGGTATGTGTCTGTCATCATGGGTATGCCTGTGGTGTGTGTATATGTGTGTGTGTGTGTGATCATAAGTACGCCCGTTGGGGGTGTATTAGTGGGTATGCCTGTTGGATGTGTGTAGTGTATGTGTATAGGGGGAGTGTCATCGTGGGTATGTCTGTTGGGGTGTGTGTGTGTATTCATGGGTATGCCTGTTGGATGTGTGTATGTGTATGTGGGGGTGTCATCGTGGGTATGCCTGTTGGGGTGTGTGTCTGTCTGTCATCATGGATCTGCCTGTTGGGGTGTGTGTGTATGCATGTCTGTCATTGTGGCTACGCCTGCTGGGGGATGTGCGTCTCTCTGTCATTGTGGGTATGCCTGTTGGTGTGTGTGTGTGTTGCTTGTCCTTGTTTAACTCAGCTGCACATAAATGGGAGTCCAGAGAATGTGAAATGATTGACATATCCTTCTGGGTGGGACCCCTCCAAATCTGTGGGGCTTCCCAGGTGGTTCAGTGATAAAGATCTGCCCACCAATGCAAGAGACACAGGAGACAGGTTCAGTCCCTGGGTCAGGAAAATCCCCTGGAGAAGGAAATGGCAACCCACTCTAGCATTCTTGCCTGGAAAATCCCATGGACAGAGGAGCCTGGTGGGCTTAGTCCATGGGGATCACAAGTCAGACACAACTGAGCACTGAGGTAACTGGGTAATTCTTCTAGGTGATGCCAGTCCTATTTCTTCCCTCAGTCATGCTTTTTGCTTTTCTAAACATGTTGCATATTATTGCATAGCTATTTTAAGTACAGTTTTGTACTAATATAAAGCATAGAGAAAAGTGTACAAATCATAGATATATTGATTGATAAACTTTCACAACACACTTAGATAACTGCCAACCAAACCAAGAAAGAAAATACGACTAACATCACAGAAGGATCCTTCATGATCCTTCTCAATTAACATCCTGACGTCCCCCAAGATAACCACTATTTGATTTCTATCACCATAGATTAGTTTTGTCTTGTTTTTGAAATACTAATGGAATCATACACTATTTTACCATCTGTGTCTGGCTTCTCATACCCAAAGTCAGCTGGATTCACCCACTTTGTTGCGCAAAACAGTTCATTATCTTTGCTAGAAAGTATTCCTTTGCATAAATTGATTCATTCTACAATGGGTATTGAGGTTGTTTCCAGTCTTTCTCGGTTCTTACAAATAATGCTGCTGGAAATATTCATGTATTTGGCTATGAATAAATGTGTTGACCCATTTCTGTTAAGTACATACCTAAAAGTGAAATGACGTCTCATAAACTGCATTTATTAGCTTTATTAGATCTGCCAAATTTATACTTCCAGGAGCAGTGTAGGAGAGTTCCAGTTGCTTCACACACTCACCAACATTCAACATCATGTCTGTATCATGTAATGAATCTAGTGAGTGCAGTGAAATTTCAGTTTTATTTGAATTTCTGGATGACAAGTGAGGTTCAGCACCTTTGCATATGCTCAGTGTCCATATCCTCTCTGGTAAGATACCTCTTCAAGTCCTTTGACTGCTTTATATTTTAGAAGCAATTCATGATGTATCCATGCCAAGACAGAAAGGAGTGGCAGGCAAAATGGCAAATGCTTTAAGAAAATCATTTAAATTTGTCTTTTGGCTTCACTTTTTATTCTGGCATTTGAATATGAATTTCTTTGAACTTTTGAATTCACAATAAAGTCATCCATAGGGAAGCTAGAAAAATAATGAGAGCTGTCATCTACCAAGCATTTACTTGTATCAAGCTCTTTGTCATCTCACATAAATCTTAAACATATTCTATGAGGCCAGTGCTCACACACTGTCCCTTTTTACAGACAAGAAAACTGAAGTTCAGAGAGGTTGGGTAATTTGCCCAACACCACACCGCTACCAAGTGACTGAAGCAGAATTCAAACCTAGTCTGGGGTCTCTAAAACCTGTGCTCCTGATCTCCAAGCTATTCCTCATCACTGTAAGATTCTAGTAGATTCCAAACTTCAGCGTGCCTCAGAACTCCCTGGAGGGTTTATTAAAACAGACTGCTGGGCCCCACCCTTAGAGCCCCTGATTCAGTAAGGCTAGGGCAGGGCCTGACAATCCGCATTTCTAACAAGTTCCCAAATGATGCCAGTAGGGTCACACTTTGAAAACCCCTGTTCTAGAAGATGGGGATCATGTCTGACTTTTCTCCATTATCCAAAAGCCCTGGCCCAGTGCCTGGCAGACACCAGACGCAAACGTGATTACTGAATGATTTCTATCCCCACTTGGGCCCCCAAGCTGGCACAGAAAGCCACGGCTCTCGGAATGCTGCAGGCTAATGTGAGTGAGCCCCGTGGCCCTTCGGACTTGGTGAGGGCCTCGTGAAGGGTCACGAAAGGCCTGTCCACAAATGAAGGAGGCAAGTGACTCCACATAGCTCCCCCACATTTCTTTCTTTTTTTTTTTTTTCCTGTTTCTTTATTTGGCTGCGCCAGCTCTCAGCTGCAGCATGCAGGATCTTTTTAGTTGCAGCATGTGGGCTCTGGTTCCCTGACCACTGACCAAATCTGAGGCCCCTCCATCAGGAGCACGCAGTCTTAGCCTCTAGACCACCAATCTGTAGACAAATCAACATGGGTGGAAGAGTAAAACCGTTTCCTGGGTGCATACTGCTCTGTGTGCCCAGTGCCTCCAATACCCAGAATGGTTCTGGTAACTGGAAACTACTGTAACTGACTATATTCAAGCAGACGTGCCCTCACCCTTGCTCAGTGCACTTTCTACACCAGGGTTTTCGTTGTAGCAGGCACTGTCAGCTGTCTCCTCAGATCTATTCCTCCTTTCTTCACTAAGTGACGGCACCCCAGTTGTTAGCCAAGCACTACAGTACCTGGGCTTCCCAGGTGGAACTAGTGGCAAAGAACCCACCTGCCAGTGCAGGAGACCTAAGAGACAGGGGTTCGATCCCTAGGTTGGGAAGATCCCCTGGAGGAGGACATGGTAACCCACTCCAGTATTCTTGCCTGGAGAATCCCCATGGACAGAGGAGCCTGAAGGGCTACCATACAAAGGGTCGCAAAGAGTCGGACACGACTGAAGCAGCTTAGCACACACCATACCCAGGTGAAAGGCTATTTTTCAACCTTCATATACCTTCATGTGGGTATATATACCTTCATGTGGGTATATATATTTCGATATACCCACATGAACATGATTAATTTCCAAGCAAGAACACAAAAACAGAGGTAGACCTTCCAGGAAGTTTTCTTAAAAGAGAGGGAATATGCCCTTCTGTATCTTCCTCCATTTTGCTCCTTCAAATACAAAGGCTGCAACTCAAGCAGCCACGTGGACTATGAAGCTCAGGGTCATGGGCCATGTGAATGACAGAGGGGTAAACTGGAAGGAGCCACTGGCTTAAACCTCAACACTCAAAAAAAGAAGATCATGGCATCCAGTGCCATCACTCCACGGCAAACAGATGGAGAAACAATGGAAACAGTAACAGACTTTAATTTCTTGGGCTCCAAAGTCACTGCAGATGGTGACTGCAGCCATGAAATTAAAAGACGCTTGCTCTCTGGAAGAAAAGCTATGAGCGACCTAGACAGCATATGAAAAAGCAGAGACATCACTTTGTCAACAAAGGCCCATATAGTCAAAGCTATGATTTTTCCAGTAGTCATACATGAACATGAGAGTTGGACTATAAAGAAAGCTGAGCACCGAAGAATTGATGCTTTTGAACTGTAGTGTTGGCAAAGACTCTTGAGAGTCCCTTGGACTGCAAGGAGATCCAACCAGTCCACCCTAAAGGAGATCAGTCCTGGGTGTTCATTGGAAGGATTGATGCTGAAGCTGAAACTCCAATACTTTGGCCACCTGATGCAAAGAGCTGACTCATTTGAAAAGACCCTGATGCTGGGAAAGATTGAGGGCAGGAGGAGAAGGGGACGACAGAGGATGAGATGGTTGGATGGCATCACCAATTCAATGGACATGAGTTGGAGTAACCTCCAAGAGGTGGTGATGGACAGGGAAGTCTGGTGTGCTGCATTCCACGGGGTCTCAAAGAGTTGAACACAACTGAGCAACTGAACTGAATAAGGAGCCCGGTGGGCTACGGTCCATGGGGTCAAAAAAGTCAGACTTGACTGAGTGGCTAACACTACTACTAATGGCCCTTCTTACCTTTCATTACCACTAGACAAGCAGGATTGCTTCCTCTAAGACGGCCTTTACAAGAAGTGGGAATCAACTTTCATCTCGTCTAAGCCAGTTACTTTGAGGCTTCTCTTTTACACAACAGCACTTCATCTTAACTAGTACATAGATGTTAACAGACAGTATGAGCCAGCTGGAAGACCCATGGACCCAGTTTAGCCTCCCTTTCTCATAGTATGTCCCAAGCAAGTCACTTCAGTTCCCTGCACCTCTGTTTCTCCATCTATAAAACACTAAGAAAAACACATGTTGCAATTACTTTAAAAGGCTTTTGTGAGGCCTAGCTGAAATAAGCTTCATGAAATTTAAAGCCCTACAAATATATAAAGGACTTTCATTTCCTACAAACACCAGAATTTTTTTAAAGAGAAAATGACATAGGAGAAATCCATGTATGAGAAGTCTCTTCTAATTAAGCAGAAGGAAGCTGAATCAGACCAACGGTTTCTCTGCTCATCTCTGCCAAGTCACCTCTCTCAGTTCCATTCAGGTCATTCTTTATTTTCCAAATGAGAATTTAATTTTGCTCTAACACCATTATTACATCTAAATTAAATATTTATTGGCCTGAATATCAATTGACTTTTAGAAATAAAGATTTGAAATTTATGTGCTAACACAGAGTAATTCAATAATTGTAAATTTCACAACCGAGCTTTGTAATCAATTACTGTTTAGTAATGATATAAATACACATTCTTCTCAGGAGACCCTAGACAACTATAAATTAGATTCTGCACACACAACAATCTGGTAATGTCTCCGCACAGGTTTTGTCCCTTCTGAGGAGTAACTGAGGCCAGGGATTCATCCCAGACCAGCTCCCTTGACCATGAATTTAGATCCCAGTTCACTCATCACTCAGGCAGTGCCAAGATTAGAATTAATGAGCACTCACACAAAACGCAATTCAGAAGATGAATCACTGGGAATGAAAACCTCACAGCCCAATTCAAAGAGATGCTGTACAATGTGTGGGTAATAGACACAGTCACTCATGCATTCAGCCATCCAACATAATTATTGAGCACCAACTGTATGCTGGGCACCCTGCTACATCAGTGTAGGAAACAAAGACACCTGCCTTCCTGCAGAGTGGGAATAAGGTGCAATAAACAATAAATAATAATTAACATAAATAAGCAAATTAAACTGGGCTGAACATCAACTGACTTTTAGAAATAAAGATATGAAATATGTGAGCTAACACAGAGTACTGGGCAGTCATAAATGCCCAGCACACCGAAGAGAAATTTGTAATCCTAATTTTGTAATTAAGGAAATGATAAATAAGAGTTCAAAGAAGAGAAGTTAACTCACTCAAAATTAGAAACGAAGTTAGATTTGGGGTTTGAATTCAGACCAACTTGATACCCAATTCCGCCCTCATCCTACCCCTCACACCGAATGGGCAGATAAATGATCAAGCCTACACAATCAACTCAGAACTCCTTTCTCACAGACTGCAGGACAGAAATCCTTGTTACTATATACCCCCTCATCAATAAGAGACTCTCTCAGAAAATGAGGCTAAGATTAACAGAATGCCCTCTAGCTAGCCTGGACACTGGCACCCATTTGCATCATCACGCTTAAATCTAGACTTGGCCTGAGCAAAATTTCCATTTTAATTTACATGTGATAAACATTGGCATTATTTTCACTCTGAAAGAACCTTAAAGCAATTGTGTGGATCATTGTTCATTTGAAACCCATTCTTTGTCTTCAAAGGACTGGCCAGCTACAGGAGAATGCATTATAAATTTGGTTTCTATTGGAATTAAGCTTGGGAAAATGGGGTTCTGAAACCCTTGGGAAGACCTCTGTCACAGACCCACAGATTCTGGTAACGGATTAGAAAGCTTTTAAGTGAGCGCAGTGATTACATTTTGAATTCTTTTATATTAATTATTAAAGGCAAATTACGTTGTTGAAAAGAAAAGCCAGAGAAAGATAGTAATTTAATGACATAGGAGGGAGGCATTGTGGATAGGGTAATTGATTTAAAAAGTGAAAGGTAGTGGGGAGAAGGTTTGTCAAAAACGGACTCAAACATGTAAAGACTATGTACCCAGTCCCTGTTTATGTCTTGCTTGAAGATGGAAAGAAAGGAGCTGAAGATCTGGAGTCTGACCAAACATGAAGGAAAGAAACTGAAAGTGAAGTCGCTCAGTCATGTCCGACTCTTTGTGACCCCATGGACTGTAGCCCACCAGGCTCCTCTATCATAGGATTTTCCAGACAAGAATACTGGAATGGGTTGCCATTTCCTTCTCCAGGGGATCTTCCCAGCCCGGGATCAAACCCGGGTCTCCTGCATTGTAGGCAGATGCTTTTGCCATCTGAGCCACCAGGGAAGTCTGAAAGAAACTGTGGAGGAAAGAAACTTGTTTTATTTGTAAAAATGGGCTTGCCCACTGGACTAGTCATGCCCCAACACACAGTCCTTCATCTCTCTCTGTTTATAAATGAAAGAGCACACATGAGAAAGAAAAAGATTTTCCTGGAACACTGTCATTTTCTTGAGCTATTCCTTTTCAACTGAGATGCCACTACTTCCCAACAGTACAGAAAGATGTTACAAAAGTCAGAGCACAGATTTTAGACTCACTATATGATGTAAACATGGAGAATAAACTTGTGTTCTAAGAATGACACCAACACCTCCATTTCAGCCCGTCTCCCTTCCAGTCTCAGCAGGAGACAAAGGTGCTGTGCAATAAATAGTAACAGAAGCAGTAGGAAGAGTAGGAACATCCCATCCAGCAGCGAGGCTTACTAGAAGTAACAAATGTCCCCGGAGTGCAGCTTCTAGGCTGGGTCCCAGAACCATCTCTTAAAGGAAAGCTGCCCAGGTGAGCCACCCAACCTACTATGGATTTTGCAAGAACAAAGAATAGCCCTATAATTATGACTTTCATTTCTTTTCTGTGCAACAGAAAATGAAACATTGTTTGACAAAATTACTTATGGCTGTGAACTATTTCTCTCTCCTTTGGCTTCCTCCTTAACCTTAGATGAGAAAAAAAAAGATTGCATCAGAAGAAAGGCTTATCACAAGACACGGCCAGGACACATCAACACCCTAATGCACCTACTAGTGCCAAAGCCAAGGAAGACTGGAGGGCCCCTCATGTCTAGCAAGCTCCTGAGGCCATTCCCTAGCCATGTGGCCGCAGCCACAAGCATCCCCCATAGGCGGATGATAAAGCAGAAGTCCAGGCCATTACACTAAGGCATCACTGAGTACGACCGTAGCATCCTGTTGCCAAGCCAGGTTCAGAAAGAGGTTCAAGAGGCCAGCCAGGGCAGGGGCACACTAACCCTTTCTAATTTGACAATCCAAAGAGAATTTCTCCATGGGAGGACTTAGGGTCTGAGCTGAGAGAGACTGGGGCCAGGTCAGATTCTGATGGCAGGGGGAGGCTTTTTCTTTGCATGCCAACTCGGGCTAATCTCCACTTCTCACTTGGTTCTGCTGGATCTCACTTCGATTAATTTTCCCAATTTTCTTCCCACAACCACACATCTAAATACTGCTTGATCTTCTGTGTTGACAATTGCCATGGAACAATATGAGCTTCAGAAGCGTTTCATTCTTTCCATTGTAATGATGATGACCCTTTTGAGAATTCTACTATATTTTCAACCACTGAGCAAAGAAAGGCAATGATAATTAGATGAAACGTGTATGAAGATGACAAAGACACTGGCCATACAAATAAGGAGAAACAGAGCCAATCTGTACCAGGTAATCATGTTAGAGGCAGGCGAAGACAGCCTGAGGCCCTCCACTGGGCCAGGAGGGGGCGTATGCAGCTGCACAGTTTTGTGGACAGCCATCCAAAGGGACAAATAGTTTCAAAAAGCATTAAGAGAATTGTTAACAATGGAAGACGGAAGAACGGCACCCATTGGCTGGTCTACAGTCTTGTCTTGGACCAGCTGTTACACTGGGACTATCACAGATGACAAAATGCAGAGATCTGAAAGGTTCAAGCTCCAACAACAAATCATACAGCTTACTGCTCTTGACAGTCTTAAGACTCACCCTTTCCACCCGGTCGCAGCACCACCAATTGGGTGCGGGGGTGGGGTCACAAAATAGGAAAGGACAAAAGGCAGGAGAGCACATTCGCTGGATTAAGGCATCAGAGGAAAAAGTTCCAGCATTAAGAAGAGACTTCTCTAATATCAAGAAGTGGGAGAAAGGATGGAGAACCCCAAGAGACTTTCCAGTTCTACCACCCTACCTGAGTAAATGGATCTGGGCTTTAAGATCACAGGAGTACCCAGTCCTTGGCTTCACACTGTCCTGGAGCACATTTAAAAGAAAACCAAAAATCAGATTGCAGGCTACCAGCCATAAGCCTACTCTGCCTGAAATTCAGACCTGGCTGGGGCAATGGGCTTCAAAGTTAGAGAACTGTTCGTATCTTTCAACTGCAGCTCCCACACTGTAAGCCTGGGACAGATGCCCCAGTACATTCTCAAACTATGCATATCACAATAGCCCATCAGCACAAGAGCCTCTTCATCACAATCTAAAATATATTTTTTCAGTTTAGTTCAGTTACTCAGTTGTGTCCGACTCTTTGCAACCCCATGAACTGCAGCATGCCAGGCCTCCCTGTCTATCACCAACTCCCAGAGTTTATCCACATTCATGTCCATTGAGTCGGTGATACCATCCAACCATCTCATCCTCTTGTCATCCCCTTCTCCTGCCTTCAATCTTTCCCGACATCAGGGTCTTTTCCAATGAGTCAGCTCTTCGCATCAGTTGGCCAAAGTATTGGAGTTTCAGCTTCAACATCAGTCCTTCCAATGAATACCCAGGACTGATCTCCTTGCAGTCCAAGGGATTCTCAAGAATCCTTCAAAAGGATCGATTCGGTGCTCAGTCTGCTTTATGGTCCAGCTCTCACATCCATACATGACTACTGGAAAAACCATAGCTTTGACTAGACGGACCTTTGTCAGCAAAATAATGTCTCCACTTTTTAATATGCAGTCTAGGTTGGTCATAGCTTTTCTTCCAAGGAGCAAGCACCTTTTAATTCCGTGGCTGCAATCACCATCTGCAGTAATTTTGGAGCCCACAAAAATAAAGTCTGTCACTGTTTCCATTGTTTCCCCATCTATTTGCCATGAAGTGATGGGAATGGATGCCATGATCTTAGATTTCTGAATGATGAGTTTTAAGCCAGCTTCTTCACTCTCCTCTTTCACCTTCACCAAGAGGCTCTTTAGTTCCTCTTTGCTTTCTGCCATAAGGGTGGTGTCAACTACATGTCTGAGGTTACTGATATTTCTCCCAGCAATCTTGATTCCAGCTTGTGCTGCATCCAGCCTGGCATTTCAAATGATGTACTCTGCATATAAGTTAAATAAGCAGGGTGACAATGTAGAGCCTTGATGTACTCCTTTCCCAGTCTGAACCAGTCCCTTGTTCCCCGTCTGGTTCTGTTTCTTCTTGACCTGCATATGCATAGCACTGTGCTTTCGGTCCCCCTGCCCTACAAAGATGTAAGCTCCACAAGGGTCCTCCCTGAGGGTCCTGTTTGTGTGCTTGTTTTACTCCCTTCTGCCTAGCCCTGAGCCTAGCCAGGTCATTCAGAAATTAGTTCAGTGAATGGTTGAAAGTGACTCTGGCAAAAGGGGAGGGCATAGAGGTTGAAGGCGCAGGTGGCTTCCCCAGCCTTTCAAACCGGCTCTACCCCTCCCCGTGTGAAGAGGGAAGGCAGAGCTCTGAGCCCTCATGCCAGGGCCGCCACCCTTGATTCCGCATGGTGCCCCCTGCAGAAGAGCAGGGGAGCTGAACACCCCCCCATGCACTCAGCTGCGAGGGTCTGCATCTTTTTCTAATGTACGCAACTACACACTGGCTGAGCCCTGCCTCAGTGCCCTTTGCTGATCCCATTATCTTTCTACTCTGATAGGGAAAAGGACTGATTCTTTGCCAGCTTCCTCCCTTCCGATCTTACCAAACGGAACAACTGCCTTTAGCTGCTCAGCTGCTTCTCCATCTTCATGCCCCCTTCTCAACTCCAAAGAGTTCTTTTGAGGGGATTTTGGGATATAGAATCAAGAGGACACAGAAGAAGAGAAACAGAGAGGCAGAAAACAAAAGCAAACAATCTAGGCCAAAAAAAAAAAAAACTAAGCTGAACTAATTTTAAAAGCAACTTGACAAAATAAAACAACTTCCCTTCACCAAAATCCCATGGATGGAGGCTACAGTCCATGGGGTCGCAAAGAGTCAGACACGACTGAGCAACTTCACTTCACTAAACTTAAGTTTTTTTAAGTTTCTTATTAAAATAAAAATACCCTCTCTCTTGTTAAAGAGCTATCCCTAAAAGCAACATTTAAACATAGATGATTCAGAGGTGATTTACTTTGACAAGCTTTATTTTTTTTAAACAGCCAGTATAATACTGATAACAATTTGAGAAAGACCAGAAAAAAGAACTCAAAAAAAAATCTAACTTATGAACATAAGCAAAAATCCTAATTAAGCACTTATCAAATGGAAACCAGAAAAACATTTTAAAAAATAACACATCACATCCTAATAGGGTTCAACTCAAGAAGAGGACCCTTTAAAAATAATCACCATGTTAATACAGTAAAGAGTAAACATTTTATGGTGAATTCAGTAGTTTAAAAAAAGCATTTAATCAAATTCTTCACTTATGCCTGAGTTGATAAGAAAAAAAAAAAGAAAACTCTTGATAAATTAAAACAGAATTCATGTTTAACTCGATGAAAAATTAGCACACACACACCATTATCACTAACACCATTATCATATCACAACATAATCAACAGAGTATTCAAGGGGGGTGGCCTATAAGTGTTTCCATTAGGCAATGGTTTAAAAAAAAAAAGATGCCCATTTTCACCACTGTTACTTAACACTGTACTCTATGTGCTACTCTGGATACAATTAGAAAGGAACAAAACAGGAGACTTCCCTAGTGGTCCAGTGGTTAAGAATCTGCCTGCCAAGGCAGGGAATTCAGGTTTGATTCCTGATCAGGGAACTAAGACCCCACACGTGGCAGGGCAACTCAGCCTGCTCACCACAACCGGAGAGCCCGTGCATTGCAACAAAGAGCCCTCCCACCACCAGACCCAGAGCAGCCAAAAAATTTTTACAAAGAACAAAATAAGTAATAAATACTGGAAAAGAGACAGTAAAATCATCTTTCTTTGTGGCTGATTGTATTAATATACTTGAAAAACCCAAAGCTAATAGAAAAAACTAGATTTCAGTGAGAGAGATGGGTACTATTCTTAGTATTCTACCCTAATAACTATATAGAAAAAATGAGAAAAGATACTTCCCAAAAGAATAAGAATAAACAAAACATCTAGGAATGGATTTTACACAAACATACAAAACTTTAGATGGTTTTACTGGAGAACAAAAGGAACTAATGAGTCCACCAAATACGTTGTTCTTGGAAACTCTGTGATATCCAATTTTGTGATAATTGAAGAGGTGATTCCAATCAAAAATTCCAATTTACGAACCTTGACAGTATGATCCCCAAATTCATCTGGAAGAATAAAGTCAGCAAGAATAGTCAGAAAAAAATCTGAAATTGTGGTACTGTGAAGATTTGGGATAACTTGGACTAACAGATGGTAAAACACATTGGAATGCTATGGAAGGAAAAGATAGAGATATAACAGAATATCCAGTTGTAGACTTATGTTCACAGGGAAATTTAATATAAGATAAAAGAGGCTTTATTTCAGATGAGTAAGGAAGATAGGCAGGACTCAATAAATGATGTTAGGACAACTAGCTGGTCACTGAAAACATGAACCAAAAGTGTGCATGTGTGTGTGTGTGTGTGTGTGTGTGCATGCACATACTAATTAAGACTAGAGGAAAGGTGGGCCTTCCCTGGTGTTTCAGTGGTAAAGAATCCGCCTGCCAATGCAGGAGATGCAGGTTCAATCCATGGGTAGGGAAGGTCCCCTGGAGAAGGAAATGGCAACCCATTCCAGTATTCTCACCTGGAAAATCCCATGCACAGAGGAGCCTGGCAGGCTATGTCCACGGGGTCACAAAAGGTCGGAGATGACTTAGCAACTAAACAACAAGAGGAGAAGTAACACATTTTATTATCATAGATTGTATAATTAAGTTCCTAACACGAAACTAAGTCCGGAAACTGTGTATAAAACAAATGACTATTTTGATTACATACAAAATAAACTGGGCAGAAAAGGACATCATAAATACAGCTTAAGCACGACTGTTTACTGTGGAAATCAGGGACTGAGCACCAACTAGGAGGAGGTACGGGGAGTGGGATTCTGGAAATGTTCTATATCTTGGCTTGGATGGTGGCTATATGGGTGTACGCATGTGTAAAATTCATTGAGTTGTACAGTTAAGATTTGTACATGTTATCATGTGTAAGTTATGCCTCAATAAAAGGAAATAGAAATATAGGGAATAAATCAAGCATTTATCCTGTCTTTCCTGCAAATACTGTCCTTCAGGGTAAGCAAAGACAATGAGGGAAAATTCTTCCTCATCCAAAAGTTACAGTTAAATGCTAAACAAAAGAATTTGAAACACCATTTTGCAATCTTCAGTGAAATAAACCATTCTAGAAAATGTCCATCAATGTCTGTTAGAACCATTAGCACACACAGAGTTCATCAAATGGTGGAAATAAAAACAAAAAATTAGCACAGGGATTCTCAAACTCTGGCACACATCGGCATCACTTAGGGTAATGAGTAATTTTATGTGTCAACTTGATTGGCCACAGGGTGCCTGGATATCTGATTAAACGTCTTCATGAGGGTTTTCTGGATGAGAGTAACATTTAGCACAGTAGACAGAGTAAAGCATATTGCCTCTATAATGCGGGTGGGCCGCATCAAATCAGCTGAAGGTCTGAACAGAACCAAGTGGCTGACCTCCCCGCCGTGGCCCTCCCTGCAAGCACGAGGAACTCTGTAGTGCGGGGCCTTCCTGGTTCTAAAGCAGCCTGCCTCTGGGCTTCATCTGCAGCACTGACTCTGGCACGGTAACACTGCCATCAGCTCTCTCTGGGTCCCAAGGCTACCGATCTATTCTGCAGACTCTGGGCTTGCCAGCCTCCCTAACTGGGTGAACCAATTCCTTATTATACATCATTTGCTCTTCCTCTCTCTCATTCTCAGTCCTTCTCCCTCCCTCCCTTCCTCTCTCTCTGTTTATATGTTGGAGAACTCCAATACAACTGAAGAGCTCGATAAAACACAAATTGCTGGGTCCTACCCCCAGAGTTTCTGATTCAGTAGATCAGGGTAGGGTGCAAGAATCAGAATTTTCACAAGTTCCTAGGTGATGATGGTGCTAATTAAGGGACCACACTGTGAACACCAACCAATGCATTAGACAAAAGGTTGATGGGGACATTTTAAATGGATACATCCGGCTCACAACACCTGAACCTGCTAATTAATCTGAACTTCAATTTACAAAGAAATGGGGGATTAGAGAGACAGTGATACACTATAGCATAAAGATGCAATCAGCCATATCCAGTGTATGGGAAAGTTTACAGAAAAAAAAATGACCCAGAGTCTTTAACAAATAACTGCCATGGAGAAAAGCAAAGGGGGAATTATCAAGAGATTAAAAGAAATTAAAAGACCTTTGGGGAAAGTGAATCAAACTAGCTACACCTATTTTTTTTTTAACTGAAAAGTGAAAGAACTGTTCTCAGTTTTGTTGGATGTGGTAATAGAATTATGCTTGTATTTTTGAAATCTTGATCTGTTAGACCAGACTTTCTTAGCCTGGACACTGTTGACATGTGGGGCCAGATGATGCTTTGTTTTAGAGGGCAGTCCTTGCACTGCAGGTTGTTAAGCTGCAACCCCAGCTTCCATCTGCTAGAAGCCAACAGCAGCCTTCACCATCCCCAGCAGCAACAACCCAAACTGCCTCCAGCAACTGCCTTTTGTCCCCTGGAGGGAAGAACTGCCCCCAGTAGAGAACTTCCGGCTTAACACATCTTCTGAAGGATTTACAAGTGAAGCGACACGCCTGTATTCTGTTTTTAATCAGAAAAAAACTATGGGGAGTGGTGTGAGGTGTGACGAGGATGGCAAAATGTGGCCACTGCTGCATCTGAGTAGTGGGGGTATTACTCTAGTCCCTCAACTTCGATGTACCTTTGAACACCTCGGATGCAAGATTTCTGCAAAAACACATGCACACACTAAAGTACTACTACGGAAACACATCTCTGACAAATATTCATGACATCAAGTGGGAAAAAAAGCACATCACCAGGCAACATGTACACTGTGACCCCAGTTTCATAACAAAGAGAGTCAGCGAGAGTATGGATCAGAATAGTCGCAGTAATGGTCTCCAGGAGGTGGAATTGTAGGTAATAATTCTCTTCCTCCAATTGGTAGTTTTCAAAGCTCTCCACATGAGCATATACGTATGATTCCATGTAAGCAAACAAATAAAATGAAGACTAATAAAGAAGAAAGGGACTGCTACAGAGAGATACAATGCAGGCAAGGAAAAAAATAAAAAGACTTCAAAGCAAACATGAAATATCAAAAAGTACAACTATCAGGGAGCCACTGCACACAGGGGCAGAGATATCTCATCCCCCTAAGGAGATGCTGCATTAGAGCAAGCTCACGGTCGCACCTGCGTGTGTGTATGTATGCGTGTGTGTGTTTCCCGATACAGACCTTGGGCATCTCAATTTCATTTGATCTCCTCTGTTTCAGAAGGCAGAGTCACATGGAATAACTTTTTAGAAAGCCTTTTCTCTAAACACAGAATGGTACTTTCCCTGCCAGGCAAATGTTTAAAGTTTTTAAAATAATCACGTTGATGCTTAAATCCATAGCCCAGTGGAAGAAAACTCAGCTATTAAGTGAGACTCACGCCCCAAAGGTTCTGAGTAGCAGAGGTTTAGCTCTTTTGCTTTTCATCACCAAATATAAATTATTTGCTGTTTAATCGCCTGTTATTTTGGCTCACCTGAGCAGCTGCAGCCTGACTTTGGCCCAAGTAATTAACAGTAAGGCAGAGCTCTCAATGCTATGATTCCTTCTGCAGTACCTGGCCTAACTTTCAGATGCCTGTCTTTACCCTCCCACGTGTACAACCATACCCTCTTCATGGTCCTTCTATTCCACTAGAAAGCCAAGTGCATAAAGACAAAGACTTTGCCTTCTTCACTGCAGGTGCCTGGAAGAGGAATCGCTGCATTGTAGGTACACAATATACATTTTCTGGAAAAAATGATTCCGTTGCATTCCCCTCCCTTTTCCTGATTTCTGGCCTTTTCAGGGGGCATCAGTAATTTCTAAGACCACCAAATGGACTGAATTATCAGCACTCTGATTCCATTAATGTGCCGTGCTACATGTGCTAAGATGCTTCAGTCACGTTCGACTCTTTGTGACCCCATGGACTGTAGCCCACCAGGCTCCCCTGTCCATGGGATTTTCCAGACAAGAATACTGGAGTGGGTTGTCATTAACATTCTGCTGCTGCTACTGCTGCTGCTAAGTCGCTTCAGTCATGTCCGACTCTGTGCGACCCCATAGACGGCAGGCCACCAGGCTCCCCTGTCCCTGGGATTCTCCAGGCAAGAACACTGGAGTGGGTTGCCATTTCCTTCTCCAATGCATGAAAGTGAAAAGTGAAAGTGAAGTCGCTCAGTTGTGTCCAACTCTTAGCGACCCCATGGACTATAGCCCACCAGGCTCCTCGGTCCATGGGATTTTCCAGGCAAGAGTACTGGAGTGGGGTGCCATTGCCTTCTCCGCATTAACATGCTGCTTACCCCCAATTCCAGTGGCTTAATGGAAATGTTAAGATGGGTGCACTTCTCTGGACTACAGACACACACACGCACACACACACGCACACACACACGCACGTGTGCACACACAACACTCTGCCACACTCCCAGACACCTTCCCACCCTCAGCCCTGGTAACACTTTCCATTCAGTGCTGTGCCTCCGCCCAGTCTGTGCTCAATCTCATTGTCTTCCTAATAAAATGAATTAATTTCCAGAGTTAAAATTCATGAGGCAGCGTATGTAACATCTACACCTAGAGCTGCTTCTGAATTCCCCCTAGCTGCAGGCTTTTTTATTCCTCCCACAAAGGTTCCTGAACTTATTTGAAGACATGGCCCCCTGGCTTTCCCCAGGTGCAGCAGCCATACAATGCATACAATGGACTTTTCTGTTACTCGTGGACACTCTCTGCTCAGTTTACTCCAGTGTTTGGCATAGAAATGCCATCAGATTCTGGAATCAAGGTCAACTCTCAGCTAAACAATTCCCTTCCCTGTCTTCTGGGCTTCTACCAGTACCCATTTAGAGTTCCTATATTGTCACTCCAAATCCTCCTCTAACCACCCCATTAGGGGTCTAGTCCAACTTTCTCCCAAGAAGAGGAAACTGAGGCTCTGAAGAAGCAGGTCAGGGGTAACCTGGTAACTGAGGGGCAGTGCAGGGACTGTGCCCAAGGCCTCCTGACCCCTCAAAGCCCAGTTTGCTTTCTCTAGAGCAAGGATCAGCAAACTAACCCCTATGGGCTACATCTGGCCCCCTGCTCATTTTTGTCAATACGCCTTTTTGGAGCACATACACTGCCGTCCATTTCCATATTGTCTATAAGTCGTTTGCACTACAATATCAGAACAGACTAGGTGTGACACAGACTTAGAACTGCCAGACTAAAATATTTACTATCTCACTATTTACAGAAAAAGTTGACTGACCCCTACTACAGGGTTCAAAAGAACAAGAAGGTGGGAAGAAAAGTCTGTGCAAACACCCCATGAAAGGTCAGCTGATCACTTTACTAGTTTCCTCAAAGGTGGCCGCTCTAAAAGGGGGCACCCTCTTGAAGCAGAACCAGTCATCTCTCTGACCCCTCTTCACCCAGACTACCCTCGGCATCCTGACAGATTCCTTCGCAGAGATTCAGCCCCACACTGTCAAGCACCTCTGGCTGTCCCCTCCAGCACACACACACACACAAACACACACTCACACAGTTCCAAGTGTGCTATGGCCTCCATACATACGTCTGGAAGAGTAACCATGAGCTGCCACAAAGGAGGGCCTGAACTCTACAGCACAGGAAAGACCGAGAGGCATGAGACGTGTCCACAGGGAGGACACCTTTTTTCCAGTTTATTAAAAATAAAAAGAACCCCAGCCTGGTTTCTGGGGGTCAGGCTGCAAGGATTCAAGTCCTGTCTACGACTCTTACCCACAGGGTGACCTGGAGTTATTTACTTTCTCTGAGCCCAGGGCTTCTCATCAATAAAATGACAGTGCCTATAGCTGTGAGGACTCAAATGACAGGTATGGAATTCCAGCTCAGTGCCAGCCACCGGGCAAGGGCTGAGGTGGGTGCTGGTGAGAAGCTCTGGGAGGACTGCCTTGGACATCTGGATGTGACTCAGGTGCGCCAAGGTTCCAGTGTCAGAAGCTCTGGGTCTGAAGCAGGCTCCTTCCAGTCCAAGGGCAACACTCAGAAATGCAAAGCAAAAAGAGGAGTGAGACCAGAATGCGTCACACAGGCCACCCTATTTGGCCTGGAAGACAGAGATGGATGATATGGCAGCTGGGAGCATGGTGGGCACTGGAGCTGAGCCGACCTGAGCTCTTTCTTCCCTCATCCTGAGACAGAGAAGCCATGGGGTCTCCCAGAGCCTGTTTCCTCATTTATAAACAGACAATAGCCTTTACCCCACGGCCTTCTGTGAGGACCAGCGTCCGAACAATAAATCCCTGAGCCTCAGTACTGAGGCTAGGCAGGGCCCCTCCCAGATGAGCCACTGCCGCCATCACTAACCTCAGTGACAATTCCACCTTCTGGCCAGACCACAAAACCCCCTTGCTCGGGACAGGGGCACCAGCACCTTCTCCTGCTCCCCCACACACTGGAGGGTCAAAGTGGAACCCCTTTCTTTCCTTTCCCATCCCAATCTCCTGCCCTGTCCCCAGCCAGAGCCCCACACAGCCTCACAGCCACACCTTGCCATGGACACTGCTATCACGTGCCAGAGTTATGTCAACATGACTCCAGACCACCACTGGGGGGGACACGGAGCCACTGCCACACGAAACAGCAAGCCCAGAGGCCAGGCAGCAGATATGGCGATGAGGCTTAGTCCTGGCTCCCCGCTTCCTTCCTGTGTGACCAGAGGAGAGCCACTCACCCTCTCTGCACACGCACTCAGGCATTTGTGAAACTCGTGATTCAGATCAGTTATTCATCAAGTCCCTTCCACCATGTGCATCACTGTGGAGGCTCCACTTGGAAGCCATGAGAAAAGTCGCCCACTGTACTTCACCAACGCCCATGACAGTTTCCACCAAAATAAACCCATTTAGTCTAATAGAGATGCAGTGGGACAGTAAGAGGTGTTGCTTTCCAGTAACACTGCTAAGGAACTCAGCCGGAGTTCCCACCAATTCATCAGCATCCTGGCTCCCTTGTATCTCTGACCTTTTTGCGCATGTCTCCCTCCCTCATGTAATTACTGTTTTTTTTTAATTTGGCCATGCCACACAGCAGGTGGGATCTTAGTTCCCCAACTAGGTATTGAAGCCACACCCCCTGAGTTGGAAGCATGGAGTCTTAATACTGGGCTGCCAGAAAAGTTCCTCTATGCAATTAGCTTTAAATCTTTATGTTCTCTGTTTTTGCTTACATGGAACCATGGTGTTTCTCTGGCACTCTTCTGCACTCCTCAGATTCCAGGCCTGTGTGTTTTCTCCTGGATTAGAATCATAGGACAGGCGATGCTGCTCAGAGAGGCCCCATTGAGACATCACTGCCTCGCTCAATATCCCACCTGAGCCCACATGGGCGTGGACAACCCCCACCCCCATGAAGACTCGGCTATGGCTGACAGCAGGCAGTGCCAGGGAGCCTGAGACTGAACCAGACTCAGAGCACGCACATCGTTCATTGCTTATTCCCAGTGAGGGGGAGTGTGGTCTTCCTCTCCGAGGTCATGGATGAGAAATTCACGGACAAAGCATCCAAGGTGGTCCAAGATCGAAAATGGCCACACCAGGCCCAGCACCCAGGAAGACCCCAAAGCTGGCCTTGTCACTCCTCTGTCACAGTGGGCACTTCCCTCTGGGATCAGAGTGCCATAACTCATCAGAATGAGGACACAAAAGCCTTCAAGAAGCTTAATATAGAACAAGAGCAATATTTTAAATACGTTTTATATGACTTTCATGAAAATAATCCAGAAATATAGTGAAAAGTAAACACAAAGAGCATAGGGTGAAACCTCCCTTCCACTCCTGCCCTGCCCGGCAACATACTGACCACAGGCCACCTGGCTCCTACCCCAGGCACTGATGACTGGCAGTTTCTGGCATTGCCCTCTGGTGGTGAGCTCTGCGTGTAAGGCCATCAAGTATTACTGCTGCTGCTAAGTCGCTTCAGTCGTGTCCGACTCTGTGCGACCCCATACACGGCAGCCCACCAGGCTCCCCCATCCCTGGGATTCTCCAGGCAGGAACACTGGAGTAGGTTGCCATTTCCTTCTCCAATGCATGAAAGTGAAAAGTGAAAGTGAGGTCACTCAGTCGTATCTGACTCCTAGCGACCCCATGAACTGCAGTCTACCAGGCTCCTCCGTCCCTGGGATTTTCCAGGCAAGAGTGCTGGAGTGGGGGTGCCATTGCCTTCTCCCCATGAAGTATTACTAGGTACAAACATGTGCACGTGTGTGTTTTGTGTGTGTCCTTTTGTTACATAATTGCTAAACCACTAGACGGAGTCCTATACTTTTTCAATTGATATGTCTTGGATCTTGTTCTGTATTAATACTTGGGAGATCTTGTTCTTTCTCTTTAATAGTCCTCCATAGAAAGGACATTTACATTATGTCCAGTCTTTTACAAGTACAAGGAAAGTTGCAGCAAATAACCTATCACATACACATCCTGCACATCAACACACACACACATCAGTCAGGTAGAATTCCTCGAAGTGGAGCTCCTTTTCAATGGACAAGAGTTAGCAAATCTTCTCTGGGTTATGTGCACATGTGTGTATGTGTGTGTGATGTGTACAATGTGCTTTTTTTTAAATTAATACAATGGGATGAGATCTTCCAGTTGTAGAATATTAGAGCCAATTTGAACTCATCCGATTTCACTTCCTCTGCTTCTCTTTGAGTCTATTGTTCCTCAATTTCATCCACACTTTCGGTTATTAATGCCTCCATTCAGTGTTTCATATTCACTAGGCCTTCTTAATCCAGTTTACTTTTTGAGCCTTAATACCCTTACAGAACCACCATGTGTGAAATTATCTTTTACAATGCTGAATCCAAGCAGTTTGTAGTTTTCAGTCAATTAGTCCCAACTGCCGGAGCCATGCTCAGGACATTTCTGGCTAAATTTCTTACTTCTTGGATCATGAATTCTCAGACACAACTAACCCCAGTGTCTGGTGTGGTCACTTATTTGGACCCACTCTGGCCAAAGATTCTCTTCCAACTTGGAAATCCATACTCAAAATCCACATGTGTTCTGCAACATTTAAGTACAAATGCTGGGGTGATAAACCGTGGGTATTCCACAGGCCCTGAAAAGAGTTACTTTTTAAGAAATCTTGTAGCAAATAGGTTTGCAATTTTTTTCCTTAAATCCTTTCGGTTAAGAGGAAAAGAAAAAAATCACTGGCCATTAAGTCAACTCTATCAGTTAGACAGATAGCTTTCCCCATGTAGCAAACTAGCCCTAAAATTCAGTAGCTTCAAACCACCACATTTATTTGCCCCATGAGTCTGTGAGGCAGGACTTTGATCCAGGCTCAGCTGGGTGGTTCTTCTGCTGATCCAGGTCAGACTCAATCATGGGTCTGTATCAGTGGCTGCTCAGCTAAGGGAGCTCTGCTTCTAGGCTAGCTGGGGTGGTGGGGGCAGCTGGGTCACACGTCCAGCAGACTTCCTCACCTAGAGGTGAAAGCAGGAATCCCAGGGGCAGAAGGGAACCTGCTCCAACACACAAGGACTTTTCAAACCTCAGCCGGTGTCCCATTTACCACCATCTCATTAGTCAAAACAAGTCACACGACCAAGCAGCAGCTTCAAAGAGTGGGAAAACAGACTCCTCCTCTTCATGGGAGGAGCTGGCATCTCACTGCAAGTGCCCCGATGCAGGTCAGGGGCGAACAGACAAACATCTTTACAAATGACCATGTGGACTATTTACAAACTCGGTATCTGTGTAAGGCTTTGCAACAGAGCAGCTTTCAATCTCATCGACTTCATTCCTAGAAGAGTTTCTTGAAACGAAGTTCACATAAAAGCAACCACTGGAGAGACATCCAAGGCCAATAGTCAGGCATCCAGAAAAGAGCTCTAAGTCGTCCTATTAATAGAAGTTAGCACTCGGCTGTGGTGCACTCTGAAGGGCTCCTTGCAAGGCAAGCATGGCACAAAGGGCAGATCACCCCACACAGGGTACAGGAGCTTCAAGCTTAATCTCAGCTCTCAGAGCAAGCTGTTTCAACCCTCCCTGCCATCTCTTCCCTCCTCTGCCAATGGGGATGGCAGGAGAGGTGCAAAGAGAGGACTCAAACAAAAGCACCTGTGCCCATGCCACAGGCTCCAGTGTTGCATGGAGGAGAGCTTGAAACAGCAAATCAGGCCCAAAGTCCTAGAAGGATTTGATCAAGCAAATAAAAATGATAGATGTGAGCAGGAGGCTGGAAGGAAGACCAAGGCTCTAAGCCAGCACTGAAGGGAAACGGAACAAGTGTGGCCACAGAGCTGCACCCCCAGGCGGGACTTGAAATTCTGAAGATGGCAGAACTGTGTGCTCTCTACACCCTCCATGGAAACAGACAGGTCTTGGCCCCCATTCTCTCACCAAATGAGAACCAGTCCCCAGGCGTGTCCCTGCTAGGAAAACAGCCCTACCTGATGAAAGCAAAGCATGGGAATTCTTGTGGCTCCATTAAAGACTTGAAGGAATCACACTGCTGCTTATGCTTTACAAAAGAACATAAACCCCTATCACAGCCACTTTTTGTATTTCTGGGTAAATAACAAGAGTGATAGCTACAATTTGTTGCAGATCAACCACATGGCAGATAGTGCCAGTCAACCATCTACATTAAATAATTAGGACCCAGGCCACAAGCACCCATTCAGTAGTTTTTGCTGAGCACCTATTATGCACTAGATTCTCCCTGAGGGGCTGGAGACACAGTGACGGTAAATGCCAGGCGCCTGCCCAATTAAAGCAGCTAACGCTGCCACTGCCGCCTTCACACACCATCAGCAAAAGGCTGCACAGAGCCTTTACGAACGCTCACACTTTCTTTAGCTGTAGACACATTTTCTCAAAGACTTCCATGAATACCCTTGGATACAGGCACCATGATCTCCACTTTACAATAAGTAAACTGAGGCACTAAGAATTTGTCCAGGAGCCCATAGCCAGCACGTGGCAGAGCCAGATTCAAACCAGGGAGCATCACACTTTTGGGAGATCCTGCCTTAGCAAGAACTCCTCTTCTCCCAATAAGAAGGGTGTCCTGTGGACCACTGAAGGGTTCCTAGTAGGATCAGAAGCCTCCCCACCCCATCACTGTGAGTTATTTTCCACCTTTCTCTTATGACTCTTAGACAAAGACAAGTGACACCCATTTCTGCTCCCCCTCCTCCTAGCAACTTTCCAAAGTCTTCAGCAAATTGATTTCAAATAAATTCAACAGCTCACTGACTCTAAATCTCAGCTCTGGCTCTTGGTCTGCCTACAGGGCTCACAGGGTTGCTAACTCGGCACTTGAATAAAACTTAACACTTACAGCTTACACATACATGCATTCACTCACTCATTCCACAAAAACTCACCAAGGGCCCACCAAGTGCCAGCCCAGAGTGACAGCACCAAGGAGATGCTCAAGAGCTTTTATGAAGCAAGGTGATGGGATTACAGCTATCCAGAAAGGCCAATGGGGGAGACGGGGATGGAGTCCAAGAGGTGCTAGCCTGGGCAAACGGGCAATGACAGGGATGGGGGAGAGTGGGCAGGGCCTCTCCTGGCTCAGGTCCAAATCTCAGACCAAGGGTCTCAGGTGGAAGCACAGATTTGGGGGTCCCTGTCGTGTAAAGGTACTGGCTATGGGTGGCATCAGGAAGGCTGACCGCTCTCAGCTGAGAGGCGAAATCTAGCCCCAACTCCTTGGGAAGTTTAATGCAGGCTCCTGTCCCAAGAGATTCTTGTCTGCCTCCCAAGGCAGGAACCAGGCGCTTGAGTTTGCAGAGATTCCCCCATTGCAATTTCCCCATCTCAGCTCACCAAGGACCAGTGGCACGAGCAAAGCAAACAGGGGAGAGAGAACCTGGGACGGGAACCCCACCCCACACACACCGCAACTGAGACAACAAGCCCACAGAGGAGGCTGGAAAGGAAAGAACTCTCAGAGTCCCCCACCCCTACCCCGACCCAGGACAAAGAAGCCAGAGGAGGAGGAGCAATAGGCAACTAGCATCAAGTGTTGTGGGTTGTGACTAGGAGAAGACCTGGCATGAAGGGAGAGACATGGCTTTGTGCTCATTTCTTTACTTCAGTTCAGTTCAGTTGCTCAGTCAGGTCTCTTTGCCACCCCATGGACTGCAGCATGCCAGGCTTCCCTGTCCATCACCAACTCCCAGAGTTGCTCAAACTCATGTCCATGGAGTCAGTGATGGCATTCATCCTATTAATAGAAGTTAGCGCTCGGCTGTGGTGCACTCTGTGGTGCACTCAGTGATGGCATTCAACCATCTCATCTTCTGTCATCCCCTTCTCCTCCTGCCTTCAATCTTTCCAGGCATCAGGGTGTTTTCCAGTGAGTCAGCCCTTCGCATCAGGTGGCCAAAGTACTGGAGTTTCAGCTCCAGCATCAGTCCTGCCAATGAATATACAGGACTGATTCCCTTTAGGATTGACTGGTTGGATCTCCTTGCAGTCTAAGGGACTCTCAAGAGTCTTCTCCAACACCACAGTTCAAAAGCATCAATTCTTTGGCCTTCAGCTTTCTTTATAGTTCAACTCTCACATCCATACACGACTACTGGAAAAACCATAGCTTTGACTAGACAGACCTTTGTTGGCAAAGTTAATGTCTCTGCTTTTTAATATGCTATCTAAGTTGGTTATAGCCTTTCTTCCAAGGAGCAAGTGTCTTTTAATTTCATAGCTGCAGCCACCATCTTCAGTGATTTTTGAGCCCAAGAAAATAAAGTCTGTCACTGCTTCCATTGTTTCCCCATCTATTGCCATGAAGTGATGGGACCAGATGCCATGATCTTAGTTTTCTGAATGTTGAGTTTTAAGCCAACTTTTTCACTCTCCTCTTTACTTTCATCAAGAGGCTCTTTAAATAGACATTTCTCCAAAGAAGACATACAGATGGCTAACAAACACATGAAAAGATGCTCAACATCACTCATTATCAGGGAAATGCAAATCAAAACCACAACGAGGTACCATTTCATGCCAGTCAGACTGGCTGCGATCCAAAAGTCTACAAGAAATAAACGCTGGAGAAGGTATGAAGAAAAGGGAACCCTCTTACACTGTTGGTGGAAATGCAAACTAGTACAACCATTATGGAGAACAGTGTGGAGATTCCTTTAAAAACTGGAAATAGAACTGCCTTACAACCCAGCATTCCCACTGCTGGGCATACACACCGAGGAAACCAGAATTGAAAGAGATACATGTACCCCAATGTTCATCGCAGCACTGTTTATAATAGCCAGGACATGGAAGCAATCTAGATGTCCATCAGCAGATGAATGGCTAAGAAAGCTGTGGTACATATACACAATGGAGTATTACTCAGCCATTAAAAAGAATAAATTTGAATCAGTTCTAATGAGGTGGATGAAACTGTAGCCTATTATGCAGAGTGAAGCAAGCCAGAAAGAAAAACACCAATACAGTATACTAATGCATATATATGGAATTTAGAAATATGGTAATGATAACCCTGTATGCGAGACAGCAAAAGAGACACAGATGTATAGAACAGTCTTTTGGACTCTGTGGGAGAGGGAGAGGGTGGGATGATTTGGGAGAATGGCACTGAAACATGTATAATATCATATATGAAATGAATCGCCAGTCCAGGTTCCATGCATGATACTGGATGCTTGGGGCTGGTGCACTGAGATGACCCAGAGGGATGGTATGGGGAGGGAGAAGGGAGGAGGGTTCAGGATAGGGAACATGTGTATACCTGTGGCAGATTCATGTTGATGTATGGCAAAACCAATACAATACTGTAAAGTAATTAACCTCCAATTAAAATAAATAAATTTATTTTTTTTAAAGAGGATCTTTAGTTCCTCTTCACTTTTTGCCATGAGGGTGGTGTCATCTGCATATCTGAGGTTATTGCTATTTCTCCCGGCAATCTTGATTCCAGCTTGTGCTTTATCCAGCCCATCATTTCACATGATGTACTCTGCATATAAGTTAAATAAGCAGGGTGACAATATATAGCCTTGATGTACTCCTTTCCCAATTTGGAACCAATCTGTTGTTCCATGTCTGGTTCTAACTGTTACTTCCTGACCTGCATACAGATTTCTCAGAAGGCAAGTAAGGTGGTCTCGTATTCCCATTTCTTGAAGAATTTCCCACAGTTTGTTGTGATCTACACAGTCAAAGGCGTTAGTACAATCAATAAAGCAGAAGTAGATGTTTTTCTGGAATTCTCTTGCCTTTTCTATGAGCCAAAGGATGTTGGCAATGTGATCTCTGGTTCCTCTGCCTTTCCTAAATCCAGCTTGAATATCTGAGAGTTCATGGTTCATGCACTATTGAAGCCTGGAGAATTTCGAGCAGCACTTTGCTAGCGTGTGAGCTGAGTGCAATTCCTTCCCTTGCTAAGATGAATTAGCTGAGCATATATACACGCTGGTGGGAAGATGTCTCAAGAGTCTCCAAGACCACCCCTGGGTTTGACGGTTCAAAGCTGGAGGATTCAGCAGACGGCCATATTCATGGCTATGATATATTAGGGCAAAAGGAGACCAAGAAAATCAGCAAAGGAAAATGGCACATGGGGTGAAGTCTGGAAGAAGCCAAGCACAAACTTCCAGGGTCCTTTTCCAGTGGAGTCACTAAGGACACAGTTCTTTCAGCAACAAGAACACATGTAAAGTGCTGTCCATGAGAAAGATTCATTACAGAGTCAGCGCCCAGTGTTTTTACCAGAGGCTGGTCATGTAGGCACCCTCTGCCTAGCACCTTCCAAAATTCCAGACTCCCAGAAAGAAAGCCAGGCTCAGTATAAACCACATTGTTTGTTCCAACACTTGGTCACAGTCTTTTAAGTTAGGGAGTGGTGGGTCCACTCTTGAAATCCAAGTTCCCAAGCAGGTTTCTTATCGAGACAGAAGGAAGGTAAACCCATTTTCAGGATTAAAAGGGGAACATGAATAGTTTCAGCTTCCATTTTTCTCTGGTTCTAACCTGGTTCGTAGGTTAATTTCTGGCACTAGGATCTACAACCAGATAGCAAAGAATCATGCAGAAGTGCCTTCCCCAACTCAAGGAAGCCCGTGAGAATTACTCTCTTCACAATCGTCCATTTTACAATATGTCTAATTATAACTGAATAAATTACTTCTGCCATTCTGCAGAAATACTTAAAATAAATAGCTCTCTTTCCTTGAATTAAAATCATAGTCTTTTGTTCACTGTTTTCTGTTCCATAAAGCAACAGAGTCTGTTGATTAAAGATCATTTATAGGACTTCATTTTCAATCTATTTTATAATATCGCTTTAAAATATCCCCAAATATTCAGCTGCAAAGAAGGATAAGAACTATTGGAAATTGGCTCTTTGAGACTTTTTGATGAGAAATGAAGTTGTGGATGTAACTCTCCACGAATGAACATATATTAGAAAAGTCTATTTTAATAACTGCTTGGTTCTTCTCCCTGGATTTTTTTCTCTACCCAACTTCCTATATTTTTCTTGAGATTACAACATAATCCCCACTGACACACTAAATATTACCTCTCTGTATTGAATGGATGACACTGAGACAATAAATCACTTTGAGCTAACACAATATGCCAACCAGCCCCAGCTAAGCCAAATATTTGACGAAAGACATACAAACTGAAATTTAGCAAGGCAGGAACGCTCGGGGAATTATGCCCTGAATATCAACCATCTCTAGACCCTCTGCAATGAAAAATATATATATAGATGTACAAGGAGGCAGTATTTGAATGCATGAGATGATGCTGTGTTCAGACTAGCCACAACTGGGTGGCCAATCCTAGGAGACATCCTGGAAAGAGGCTGGTTAGGCCACCCTCCAAATATGGTGGATGTCATGATAAAATAAATGATTGGTCCTCAGTTGTGGGTTAAAACAAAACAAAACTGAAACATGAATCATTGCTTTTCTGCACTAGTGCAGAAATAAGCACAATATGGATGGAAAAGACTGCCTGGGGTGGATTTACATGATGCTAACAAAGCTGACACCTCCAGATCCTTCTGTGCACATGTCCCTTTCAAGGCCCTGAATCTCACTTTGTATTTAAAATGTTGTGTTCTGTTTCTTAAAGAGTCCCCTCCATCACGTACACATCTACAAAACCTCCTGGACATGCCCCTGGTGACCCTGCCTCACAAGTGCTTCTAAGCAGGACTTTGCAGATGGCCCAGTTGTCACAAGGCATCAAGTGCATTCACAGGTCATGTGAATCCCCTAATAGGAAGAGGGAGCACCCACGGCCAGCACCCTAGAGGCTCCCAGAGCAGTCAGCAGAACCTCCCTGACTCCAGCCTCACTCCCCCTCCCCTTCCACTGAAACATCAATGATAATCATCCCAGTTCTCCTTTAGCTAAACATACTTTGCCTCAGGTTGTCCCTCTGGATATTTTTCCTTCAGGAAAAAAAAAAAAAAAGGGGGGCACCACCTCTGAGATGCAACTGATTACATCCTCCTCTGTGCCCATCAGCTAGCAACCACCCAGGGTCTGAATTCTGCCTCCTCCACTTACCAGAAACTGCCCCCATGCCTCAGTTTCCTCAACAATGAAATGCGAGACTAGTACACCTCTCCTAAAATGGACACAAGGATAATCTTTGTGCACAACACAGACTCAACAAATGCCAGCACATCCATCACCCCTACCTGGCATGCCTTCTCACCAGCTCTCCCCATCCCTGGGACAAAAGGTAACCATGGGAATATTGCCTATATATTCTTCCTAAATCATCACCTTCTTCATCATCATATCGTCTTACACATCCCACAGTCAGAAATCCCTCAACAATTCATTCTCCTTCCCCACAAGGCCAGGGACTTGTTAATGGCAGAGATGTGAGACTGAACACAGAGCCTGACACTCCATAAATGTTTGCTGAACACGAAGGAATTAAGCAATATTTATATCCTGACCAACACAGGTGGGATTCAATAATGCATCCCACAGTCTCTGGCTTGCTGACATCTTAAGTCTACATGGGAGAATCTGATGCAAAGTGAGAGGAGACTGGAGGAGAAAGGAGCAAGGCCACTCTGCATTTTGTTCCTCTGCATAGTCCCAAGAGTCGTCCTTCTCCATCTCACACCTCCAGAGCCCAAAACTGCTAGGTGTCTACAAAATACTCCTCCAAGAACAGTGCCTTCCCTCCATCTCTGTTTGTGGATAGAGCTCCAAGAACCCCACAGATTAAAGGTGAACCTGGTGAAGCCAGCAGCAGACGTTAGGACTCCCACACTTGGCAACCTGTCTCATGGAGTTAGACATCACAGATAACTCTATAATCCAAGACAAGAGATTAAATCCCCAGAATATCTCCTCCAGCAAAGCAAAGGCTCTATGAGCAGGAGCTACAGAGAAGGTTCTAACTGGAAAAGACACGTGCACCCCAATGTTCATAGCAGCACTATTCACAATAGCCAAGAAATGGAAGTAACCTACATGCCTGTCAACAGAGAAATGATAAAGAAGATGTGACATGTATTATACGTGTATATACATACATACACAATGGAATACTACTCAGTCATAAGAAAGAATGAAATAATGCCATTTGCAGCAATATGGATGGAAATAGAGATTATCACACTAAGTAAAGTAAGTCAGAGAAAGACAAGAAGCAAGTGATATCACTTATATGTGATCTACAAATGAACTTATCTACAAAACAGACAGACTCACAGACGTACAAAAAAAAAAACCAAACTTATGGTTACCAAAGCAGGGAGAGAAAAATTAGGAGTATGGGATTAACAGATACACACTACTATATATAAAACAGATAACAAGGATTTACTGTATAGTACAGGGAAGTACATTCAATATCTTATAACAAACTATAATGGAAAAGCATTGAAAAAACATTTATATACGTATATAACTGAATCACTTTGCTGTACATCTGAGACTAACACAATATTGTAAGTCAATAATACTTTAATTCAAAAAAAAATTCATGACCTAAACATGGATTACTGATTACGTCTGCACATCTCTAGGCTGGGATGTCTGATCTCCCTTCATGCTTAAACCTCATCTCCTGTCACATCCTCACACCCGACCTTCACTCTCAACTCCACAGAAATGGCAGCTATTAGAATGTGCCTCAACCATTCACATCCCACCAGGGGACCCACATCCCCCGGTGCATCCAACATCCTTGCTTGGCACATTCTCATCAACACCTCACCTCATCCCTGGGGCAAGAGGTACCCATCACAGTCCTATTTAGCCTTTCCAAACTCATCACCAGCCTGGGAGTCCTCTGGACTCCTCTTCCTAGTTCTTCTGTGGTTCTTAGCACTTTCCATACCACATTATATTTATTTATGTGTCTTTCCCTCACCAGACCAGACTACATCTACATAGAATAGGAACTGGGTATTTCCTCTCTGTAACCCCTGAGCCCAGCAAGGTAGCTGATGCACACAGCAGGAGCTCTATAATTGTCTGAAGGAATGATTCAATGAATAACTCCCCAGAAATCTGAGAATTACATTTCACATAAGCCCTGAATTTCTTAAAAGAAAATGCATTTCCAAACAATGCATCATTATGCCTAAACCAGCCTAGCTTTTTTTTTTTTTTTTTTTTGCAGAAGGAATAAAGAATATGTGGGTTGGTTTCTTCAGGAAGAAATTACCCATAGCAGAACCACTCTGGAGGCGCAGGTGCAGTGGTGGTATAGTTTTAGCATGCCTCAAAAATGAACCGTCTGCTACCTTTTTCACAGACAGAAAAAAAGGCAGCAGAAGTGAAGTAAGATGGGTTTCACTCTCACCTCCGAGACTGCAAAACATCAGTATCTCCTGCTTGAGAAATCGTTAAAGTGCCTGAGGTAGGTCAGGGATGCTTTTTTTTTTTCAGTGTCTGTGTGATATTCGTACTTCCGCAAGACAAATTAATGCTGCAGAGTAACTGGAGAAAAGGAAAAGAAGTGTTGATTCATGTTCACTTGGAACACAGTTTGCTTTGCTTGTTTTCCATGTTAATTACATATATTACCAATGTAATTACAAATAAAACATGTATTTGGTTTGTGCAATTATAGAACAGTATATAATTTTTAAACATGGTACTTTTCTTTCTCCAAGATTCCTTTGTGAACAAATCGATTTATCACTTCTAAAAAATATACTTCTGTGCATTACATTTTAATAAAGTAAAAATAGGTAAATATTTGCCTTTCTTTTGTATTTTCTCAAAATTAACTTTGTCCTGCCATTCAGGTTTTAAAAGGCTCATTTATGCCATGAAAAAAACTGTCTCCACGAGGCTAACGCTACCCACTGGAGCAAAGCCAGCTTCATATTATCATTATTAGGAAAGGTAAAAGAACCTACTATGTGCAAGGAATGCTCCAGGGAGGCCTTTGTAACGGATAGAGGAAAATAACACCTGTATGAACTGGAAACCGCACAGCCCACACTGGAGTGGAAGAGATGGACCAGGAAGCTAGGCTCTGTCCCTTACCAGCTGTGCATCTTTAAGCAAGAGGTCAAACGTCACAGAGCTTCCATAAAGCGGAGGTCATGCCACCTCACTCCCTGTACAGCATGAGGATTAAATGAGATACTGTAAGTGAAAGGCCCTCATGCAGTCTCAGTTGGGCAGTACACACATCAAGCAGTAGGGGCTCTTGCTGTAACAGCATAAATCATAACCCTCATTGAGGGCTGTTGTATTTTGATTTCCAAGAACACAATTTATCCCAAGTGCTGCACAGCCTTTGTAACACTGTGGTCTCTTGGTCTCATATTTTCAGTAGTGAAACGGCAACAACCTAGACTCATTCAAAGTAGAAGGAAACTGTGGACACCCTGTAAGTTTGCAGTGAGGAAAGGATGAGGAAGGGAATGCAGAATTCTCAACTGGAAAGACCAGAAGGGAATTTCTAGACAATTCTAATCCAACTAGTGGCCCATACCTAGATTCTGTTGGATCCACACTATAGAATATATTTTATTTAAAAAGCGGCTAATATTTAAAATCAGGAGATTTCCCACAGACAGTTAGATTTAGACATTCTCTTGAAAATACAAGCTTGGGCAAGATTAAGCCCAAGGTGCTTTACAGCAGCACCTGGTTGAGCCAAGGAATATGGCCCTCCAGCTGCTCTCCACTGTGTTCATTATTTGCATAAACTAAAGCACTCCTGGACTAGAAAACCTGGAGACTCTCAAATGGATCTTAGGACCAGGCAAAAGTGACCTGTAATAATACTGTGGTCTACATCCCTAACCAGTGATCTGTTATATCTGCTGGAGGCTCCTATTATGTGGTCAGAACCGCCCTTCCCAAAAGCCACAATCACAGCTGTCGTCATGACCCCCAAATGGCCATCAAACATCTGAAGCTCTCTCAGCTCCAAGGAGAAAAGAAACACTAGAAGAAAATTATTACAGGCCACACAATGGAATGTTCTGCCTCCCTAGAGATGAAGACAGGCACAGTCTACCTCCATGTTTAACCTCATGTTTGCGAAGGAAATGGACAGATAGATCACAGTTGGTCTGAGATGTCCTGAAGATTCTCCACCTAAATATTAAAGAGTATGTCTTTAATTTTGGCACTCCAATGGGGTAAAAATGGCATAGGAACAGAAAGTTTCCAGTAAGGAGCATTAATAAAGAACCACAAGGACTCTAACAATGAGAAAACTGAGTCTCAAAAAGTTCTAATAACTCTGAGAATTATGAATTGAATCCAGGAATTCGTCTCCAAATCTGAATAAATAAAACACATTCATGAACTCTTACTTTTCTAAGAAAAGTCTTACTCCATTCAATCCACAGATACACCAGAGTTAATGTACCAAGAACTAGAGGACGAGTGAGATTGAAGGCACACTCACGATGAATGGAGTACACGCCTGAGGACGGAGAAGGATGACCTTGGCAAACCCAGCTGCTGGAGCCAGCCACATTCTGGGCCCAGGAAGGGTACTAAGGAACTGCCCCTGTCTTTTACACTGACACGTGGACAAAGATCAAAGGTCTCCTTCTGGATTCATTCCTGATCATAGAAACAAGAGTTCCATGGGAACTGCTCCAGGAGAAGCCTCTGTCACATGTTCAAGTTTGAGTTTAGGCTCAAAGACTAAATAAATAATCTGACAATTACATTTTAAGAGTAGGCTCAGGACCTACTGTACAGCACAGGGAACTATACTCATCATTTTGTAATAACCTGTAAGGGGAAAGAATCTTAAGATTATATCCAAATATATACATATATATTCCTGTGGAGTGGGAAATGGCAACCATGTCAGTATTCTTGCCTAGAAAATTCATGGACAGAAGAGCCTGGCAGGCTATAGTCCACAGGGTCACAAAGAGTCAAACATGACTGAGCAAATGACCGTGTGCACGTGCACACGCGCACACACACACATACACACACACACACACACACACTGTATAGCTGAATTAGGACCCAGATACCTATCCCAGTGGAGCAAGCCTACACGTTTGCTTCTCTGTCCCCTGTCAAATTAGACAAGGTCCCCCAACACTCTGCCATCTCCACTGTACCTCCTAACCTCAGCAACAGGCCCGCAGCACATAGTAGGTACCAAACAAATAGCAGTTAAATGAAAAAATGCACAGCCTCTTGTATTTCCCTTCACCTACTCTTTCTCTGGGTCTATCAATTTAAAGGATGTTACTCAGGTGAATGATAGTTCCTGGAAGAGACCATCCAATTAATTACCCTTGTAACCTCAAAAATCATATTTGAAATCAAATCTGCACAAGTGACAAGTAGAGGATATAAAAAATGGCACTCTCCTCAGCCTCTTAATTACATCCTATATATCAAACTTCTCCCAAGCTCTGAAAATGTCCCATTTAACATTCTGTACTTGGCATTCAATTCCAAAACCTGAAATGGAGACTGTACTACTTAAACATTTCCCTGATTTTTTTTTTACTCACTTGTTCCCCACTTTTACCCTTCAAGCAGATTTTATCTACTCCCTCACTCCCTATTAGGCTGTCAGGTACTGGCCAAAAAGTTAGAGGACAGTTCAGAGGAAGCTGAAATACTTCATTGTCCAAAGACTAAGGGGTATTTACCCAGGGGCGAATGTGAACACAAAGTATATGGTGAAGCCAGCTACCACCTGATATATAAAGACAAAAGAGACACGTAAGGGACTTCCCTGATGGCCCAGTGGTTAAGATTCCGAACTGTCAATGCAGGGGCATGAGTTCAATCCCTGGTCCAGGAACTACGATCCTGCATGCCAAGCAGTATGGCCAAAAGATGACCAATAAGAAAACAGGAAAAAGAGGAAAGAGAAACACAGAAGCAGAGGCATGTTGGAGACAAACAGAGAGAATTGTCCCTCACCATTCCTTTCCACGAAGCTAAGTACCTTGAGTTTGGAGACCAATGTATAAAGCATGACTGAAACATAGTTTAAAAAATATGTATGTGTGTTTGCATATAGATGTGTCTGTATACTCACAGGAAAAAGAAAGGATATAAATAAAGCAGAAAATAATAATAAGCCTTGTGTGTGCTGGAATGGAGGAGCCAGTGGGCTAGGGAGATAGAAACTTCTGCTTCTTACTGTATGTAATTCAGATAAATAAAGTAAAAGAACTGTGGATGAATTGTGCTTTTGTGCTTTACCTTCTTTTTTCCAAATAAAAAGAATGTTGAGTATGTGTGTCTGTATAAAGCTTAGTCCTTTGCCTTTGTGTTAAAACACAGTGTTTTAAACAAACACTTATAAACAAATACGCACTGAGAAGCAAGAGCAGAATCAAATGGCCTGAAATTTAGCCTTGAGGCATCTAAATGAAATCCCTTAGCTGCCAGAGCCACTAGTAGGTTCTCACACCCAAGGTGAACATTACATCCAGAAGAAGAGGCGGGACTGCCATCCCCTCCATCTCCTCATTGGCTCAGATGGTGTCAACACGTCCACTTATTCACCAACTGCTGTGCCCAAGGAAATGTATGAGCTAACTGGTTCAAGAACACAAGCCTAGGCCAATCACTGAGCCTAAGAAAGTTGAGTTAACTCTGATTGGCTAAGATCAGCTCACAGATTGGAGGATGGGGGTGAGGTTGTCAGGGGTGAGATCCTAAGGAAAGAGAATAAAAATCTAAGCGTAATCAGGAGAAAGAAAGGGAGCGCTGATGCTGAGTAGGCTGAACAGAAAGGGTTCCTATGACCATCTATATCCTGTATTAAGGGTCCTGGGGAGACATACCCTAGAGAGCTCCTTTCTCTCCATAAGATAACATCAAATTCATTTCCTCATCAATTAGCACAATGTGTGCAGGCACACACACAGAGCTGCCTTTATCCCAAATTGACAAGCCTTAACCTGAACTACCCTGGATACCCCTCCCTTAGTCTTGTCTTTTCTAATTCATCCTTTTACCAACCATGAGAATCATTGTTGCAAGAGAAAACTGCCTTCTGTCATATTCCTATTCTGAACCTGTCAGCGGCTTCCCACTGTCCTCGCAACTCCTTGGTGTCTCAGCGGGTAGTGAGGGCCCTCCTGGATCTCCAGCCCTTTTTCCCACCACATCCCTTTCACGTCCTCCAGCCAGTCTCGCCAGCTCACAGAGCTCCCTAAACCTGCAGTGCTGCCTCAGGAATTGCGTCGTGCCTGCTCAGTCGCTTCAGTCGCGTCCGACTCTTTCTGACCCTACGGGCTGTGTAGCCAGCCAGGTTTCTCCGTCCATGGGATTTCCCAGGTAAGAATACTGCAATGAGTTGCTGTGTCCTTCTCCAGGGGATCTTTCCAATCCAGGGATCAAACCCATATTTCCTGCATTAGCAGGCGGGTGGGTTCTTTACCACTGGTGACACATGGTATCTGTTTAATTCCCTCACCTCCAATTCTCTTGCTCTTCTTAAAGTCCAGCTCCTATTCCTACTTCCAGATCCAGGTCCCCTAAACCACTCCACCCCAAGAAAGATGATGGAGCACAGTCAGTCTTTCAGAATTAAGTGGCTTATAAAGAAACTTCTGGAGATGGCTCTATCCCTCCCCAAGGAAAGAGAACTGCAGCAAGTCCCTTTCAGGTGAGACGATCCTCACCTTCTGCATCCTCAATTCTTTGGGGGAAGGAAACATCAAACTGTTAAAGCCATTAATACTCTCCTACACAAGAGGTCTTCCTTCACAACTACTTAACTCCCTCTAAAAATATAAATTGATTTCTTACTCTTCAGAAATTAGCAACCTGAACCCTGTACACAAGACCCTTCCACCTATGTGAAAAGGGCTAAGTCACTCATCAAGTTGCGCTCTCTACAAAACTTAAGCCCTGTATCCAGCATTCCTCCACTGAGAACTTCCCTCCACCACTTTGAAACCTGTTCATCCTTTCACCTGGCTCCTTGGCACACTATCCACACCACTGCCAAGTGACAGGGACCATGCCATGTTCTTATCAGCTCTGGGTTCTTATCAGCTCCTGATGATGCAATGGAAAGGTGCCACAACTAGACTGTTGTGTCCAGCATGATTAGGAGATATCCACAACAGTGGTTTCTTTGCCTGACTTGTAATGGGAGCTCGCTGTTGAACCTTCTGTGGTTAGAGGAGGGGTACCCACACATCCCAAAGAAAGGCAAAGCCAAAGAATGCGCAAACTACTGCACAATTGCACTCATCTCACACACTAGTAAAGTAATGCTCAAAATTCTCCAAGCCAGGCTTCAGCAATACATGAACCGTGAACTTCCAGATGTTCAAGCTGGTCTTAGAAAAGGTAGAGGAACCAGAGATCTAATGGCCAACATCTGCTGGATCATCAAAAAAGCAAGAAAGTTCCAGAAAAACATCTATTTCTGCTTTATTGACTATCCCAAAGCCTTTGACTGTGTGGATCACAATAAACTGTGGAAAATTCTGAAAGAGATGGGAATACCAGACCACCTGACCTGCCTCTTGAGAAACCTGTATGCAGGTCAGGAAGCAACAGTTAGAACTGGCCATGGAACAACAGACTGGTTCCAAATAGGAAAAGGAGTACGTCAAGACTGTTTATTGTCACCCTGCTTATTTAACTTATATGCAGAGTACATCATGAAAAACACTGGGCTGGAAGAAGCACAAGCTGGAATCAAGATTGCCGGGAGAAATATCAATCATCTCAGATATGCAGATGACACCACCCTTATGGCAGAAAGTGAAGAGGAGCTAAAAAGCCTCTTGATGAAAGTGAAAGAGGAGAGTGAAAAAGTTGGCTTAAAGCTTAACATTCAGAAAACAAAGATCATGGCATCCGGTCCCATCTCTTCATGGGAAATAGATGGGGAAAGAGTGGAAACAGTGTCAGACTTTATTTTGGGGGGCTCTAAAATCACTGCAGATGGTGACTGCCGCCATGAAATTAAAAGACGCTCACTCCTTGGAAGGAAAGTTATGACCAACCTAGATAGCATATTCAACAGCAGAGACATTACTTTGCCAACAAAGGTCCATCTGGTCAAGGCTATGGTTTTTCCTGTGGTCATGTATGGATGTGAGAGTTGGACTGTGAAGAAAGCTGAGCACTGAAGAACTGATGCTTTTGAACTGTGGTGTTGGAGAAGACTCTTGAGAGTCCCTTGGACTGCAAGAAGATCCAACCAGTCCATCCTAAAGGAGATCAGTCCTGGGTGTTCACTGGAAGCACTGATGCTGAGGCTGAAACTCCAACACTTTGGCCACCTGATGCAAAGAGTTGACTCATTGGAAAAGACCCTGATGCTGGGAGGGACTGGGAGCAGGAGGTGAAGGGGACGACAGAGGATAAGATGGCTGGATGGCATCACCAACTCAATGCACATGAGTTTGGGTGAACTCCAGGAGTTGGTAATGGACAGGGAGGCCTGGCGTGCTGCGATTCATGGGGTCGCAAAGAGTCAGACACGACTGAGCAACTGAACTGAACACACACTCTGATCAGCTCCATGGCCAGAAATCATGCAAAGGCAGTGGGCCGAGTGGCGTGAATCAGTTATTAGAAATCACTTGCCTTTTCATTTAACATCCATTTTTGAATGCCAGGCATTGGAACACAGCAATAAAAAAAAAAGATCTCTTGCATTTACATCTTACTTGGGGTGGGAGATGGAAACAGACAAGAAACAAGTACCTTGTATTGACTGAACATACTAAAGAAAAAAAGAAATGAGAAGAAATCTAAGTGACCCTCCTTGTTAGTTCACCCAGAGCTGTTCTCTGGATAGGAAGGAGCAGGCACTTTACAATACCAAGTAGGTACCCCCTCAAACAATTCCATCCCACAACAAGCCAAATGTTATCGAGCAAAACTAGTATAAAAACAGGCAGGCTGTTGGGAGGGCAATGGACACATGATCCAAAAACCTAGAAGAGGGATCCCAGCTCTGTTAAGGGTGTGACTCCTTAGCTGTGTGACCTTGGACAAATCACTCTACCTCTCTGAACCTCAGTTCAGAGGTAAAATGATAATAAAACTCACCTCATGGGTCTGTTAGGGAGGAGTTAGTGACAAGACCCATAGAAACAGCTTAGCCCAGCACTTGGGACTTAAGAACTGCTCGGTAAACATCAGCAATTAATTATCAAGCTGTAATTAGTCGTAGAGTAGTATCTGACTTAGCGTGAGGTCCCCGAGAGGCAGATCCTATGACCAGGATTACAGAACAAATAGTTTACTTGGAAAGCGATCCTAAGAAACATTGGTGACAAGAAATGGAAGGAAAGAAGCCAACACAGCAGTGTTATCAAGTAAGTGACCACTGTGGGGAGCTGGAAGTTAATCCCTTCGGCAGAACACAGGACCATCCCATCAGGGGGTGAGGGAGCAGAGATGCTGATCCACCAACTCCTGTCAATCAGGGTGAGAGTGAGAACTGCCTGCAGGTGGGGGCGGGGCACGGACGGCTGACTTTGGAGAAAGAGATGCACTGAAATGGGCTGGGGCACCGGATGTGGGCAGGACACACCGGCATCACCATCCAAAAAGGTTTTGCCGCTAACACCCAGGCAGTCCACCCACCTTCTTCAAGCCTGCTGCTGCTAAGTCGCTTCAGTCGTGTCCGACTCTGTGCGACCCCATAGATGGCACCCCACCAGGCTCCCCCGTCCCTGGTATTCTCCAGGCAAGAACACTGGAATGGGTTGCCATTTCCTTCTCCAATGCGTGAAAGTGAAGTCACTGTCGTGTCCGACCCTCAGTGACCCCATGGACTGCAGCCTTCCAGGCTCCTCCATCCATGGGATTTTCCAGGCAAGAGTACTGGAGTGGGGTGCCATTGCCTTCTCCATCTCCAAGCCTAGTTTTTTATCTATAAAATGGGGGGTGGGGGGCTGGGTGGAGATTTATAGATGATATAAAGATATCTATAGATATTATAGATTATTATATATCTATCCTGGAGAAGGAAATGGCAACCCACTCCAGTATCCTTGCCTGGAAAATCTCATGGACAGAGGAACCTGGTGGATTGCAGTCCATGGGGTCACAAAGAGTCAAGCATGACTGAGTGACTCACACACACAAATATCTATCCTATCCCTGGCGTGCTGCGATTCATGGGGTCGCAAAGAGTCGGACACGACTGAGCGACTGAACTGAACTGATTCTATATCTAGATATTATAGATTATTGTGTATCAATTATATAGATTATAGGTTATTATATATAATAATCCCTGCAGCTTGGAGTTGGCTTGAGGATTTTACAAAACCGTGTTTGTCAAAGCCTCTGGCACGGCGTCTGACCCAAAGAATTTCAGTTTTGTTTCTCTCTTTCGTCTTCTCCCCATTACTCCCTTCTCACATAAAGGGAAAAGCTTGCTTCCTCGCAGGCCACAGGGGCCCTTTCAAAAGGGCATTTTCGGTTTTATGGCCTTGCTCTCTGGCTACAAAGCACTCCTTCCCCTTAATGGACTCTCCGACATGGATAACGATCTCTCTCAATAGCCCTTTCTGGATGGAGGAAGTGGAGGTGCTGTGAGAGTGAAGATGGCCCTTCATGTCCCCAAGGTACATTTGACTTCTGCTAGTGCTGTGGGTCGCACCCACCTCATCAGGACCTTTTATCTCCAAAGCAAATCAGTGCAGACAGAGTCATTCATAACCTGATTACATTCAGCAGCGTCCTGAGTACACTGCTGGGCTGCTCACACAGGCACTGGCAAGGCGTCCCCCAAAAAGAGTCAATCCCTTCTGCCCACCCCACCCCCTCCAAAAAGAGCAATCTTGAAAGGGCCCCCGCAGGAAGCAGGCCTGCCCGGTGCCACCCACCAGCCCATACAGCCGAGCCAGACTTGGGCCCGGGGAGACAAGTGCTCATGTGTGAACAAGAAGCCACTGGAATACAAATGAGCTGGGAGGTCTTGGTGCCAGGAAACCCCCACAACGGCCATTTGTTTGGTGTCCTGGGAAAAACACCAACGGAGCCCTCACGGAGGCATCCAACAGCCAGAATGAATCTGAACGAAGCTGACCACGCTTGAGGCTGACCAGGCTTGGTGATGGACTCACAGATAAGTCCAGCTGACTATGAATTCCTCTCTATGCAGAGTTAGCACCATCCCAAAGAGGTGCCCACCAGTGTGGAAAAGGTGATCTCACTGATGAGAAATTAACTTAAGTGGTCTCTGGACACAGGACTGCATTCAAGACCACAAGTATGGGCCATCTTCATGGCCCCCAATATAAGCACTAACATCCCCATTTTACAGGTAAAAGAAGTGAAACTCAAAGGGCTTATCTGTCATTTGAGTGTGATGCTAAAGTCAGTCATATATGCTGACCAGGTATCAGGTCTGCCTCTTGAGAATGATTTCTTTTTAACCTATGATGTTTTCATATATGGGACTTAATGTAATGAAAAATGTATTTATTATGTGTAGAAGTCACTGGTCACCTCTGTGGTAGAGACAGGTGATACATGGGAAGACATGTGGGGGCACTTCAAGACCCTGGCCCTGTTCTAACTTCCTGGCCTCAGGGGTGGTTTCATGGAAGCATCATCCTGTGATGACAGTTCATTGAGGTGGACACTTAGTGACTGGTGAATTACATACACTATATACTGTTGTTCAGTCACTCAGTCGTGTCCGACTCTTAGCAACCCCATGGCTTGCAGCACGCCAGGCTTCCCTGTCCATCACCATCTCCCAGAGTTTGCTCAAACTCCTGTCCATTAAGTTGGTGATGCCATCCAACCATCTCATCCTCTGTCATCCCCTTCTCCTCCTAACTTCAATCTTTCCCAGCAGCAGGGTCTTTTCTAATGAGTCAGCTCTTTGCATCAGATGGCCAAACTCTATGCACATTACACTAACACACGGATCAGAAAACCATGACCTAAGGGCGAGCTGCTTGTTTTTGTACATAAAGTTTTATTGAAACACAACTGACCCGTTCATTTACATATTGTCTCTACTTCTCTGACCCTTTGCAGAACAAGCTAGCTGAGCCCTGTGCACACTGTACTGAACTTGACTTGGGCACTTAGTAGATCTGTCTTGCTGTCTGAGTTTTTCTTAGCCTATAATGGAAATAAGTGTGCAGACTCTATGAACATATCAAATGACAAGCAGGAAGAGCCTTGCGTTACCCTGACATGCTCATTAAAGCATTTAAAGGTTCAGTTTAATTCAGTCACTAAGTCATATTCGACTCTTTGCAACCCCATGAATCGCAGTACGCCAGGCCTCCCTGTCCATCACCACCTCCCGGAGTTCACTCAAACTCATGTCCATCAAGTCGGTGATGCCATCTAGCCATCTCATCCTCTGTCGTCCCCTTCTTCTCCTGCCCCAAACCCCTCCAAGCATCAGAGTCTTTTCCAGTAAGTCAACTCTTCGCATCAGATGGCCAAAGTACTGAAGTTACAGCTTTACTATCAGTCCTTCCAATGAACACTCAGAACTCATCTCCTTTAGGATGGACTGGTTGGATCTTCTTGCAGTCCAAGGGACTCTCAAGAGTCTTCTCCAACACCACTGTTCAAAAGCATCAATTCTTCAGTGCTCAGCTTTCTTCACAGTCCAACTCTCACATCCATACATGACCACAGGAAAAACCATAGCCTTGACCAGACAGACCTTTGTTGGCAAAGTAATGTCTCTGCTGTTGAATATGCTATCTAGATTGGTCATAACTTTCCTTCCAAGGAGTAAGCGTCTTTTAATTTCATGGCTGCAGTCACCATCTGCAGTGATTTTGGAGCCCCCAAATAAAGTCTGACACTGTTTCCACTCTTTCCCCATCTATTTCCCATGAAGTGATGGGACCGGATGCCATGATCTTCATTTTCTGAATGTTGAGCTTTAAGCCAACTTTTTCACTCTCCTCTTTCACTTTCATCAAGAGGCTCTTTAGTTCTTCTTCACTTTTGCCATAAGGGTGGTGTCATCTGCACATCTGAGGTGACTGATATTTCTCCAGGAATCTCGATTCTAGCTTGTGCTTCTTCCAGCCCAGTGTTTCTCATGATGTACTCTGCATGTAAGTTAAATAAGCAGGGTGACAATATACAGGCTTGATGTACTCCTTTTCCTATTTGGAACCAGTCTGTGGTTCCATGGCCAGTTCTAACTGTTGCTTCCTGACCTGCATACAGGTTTCTCAAGAGGCAGGTCAGGTGGTCTGGTATTCCCATCTCTTTCAGAATTTTCCACAGTTTATTGTGATCCCACACAGTCAAAGGCTTTGGCATAGTCAATAAAGCAGAAATAGATGTTTTTCTGGAACTCTCTTGCTTTTTTGATGATCCAGCAGATGTTGGCAATTTGATCTCTGGTTCCTCTGCCTTTCCTAAAACCAGCTTGAACATTTAAAGGTTAGCTGACTTAAAAACACACACACACACATGCAATCCAAAGAGAATATAAGAACACAAGAATAAATGGAAGAAAATCAAGATCAAAGGGAAGAGAGGTATTAGAAAAAATCACCTATTGCGAGCTCATACATATTGACTAAGATGGGGCTTCAAATCTGACTCAGAGTTTCCTGGGCACCCAAGTAAAAATGGTAAGAAAATGGCAATACACGTGACAGAATTGTACTGAAGGTGAGGAAACCACACTGGGATTTTAAATATCCGCTACGCAGTCCAGCGAGTATTTAAACCCACGCAGGCAACTGAAAGCTGGCTGTTCTTGATTTTAAAAGCACCTTCACCCTATTTTTCCTGCAAAAAGATAACTCATTTTTTGCTCTGATGGGCAAAAAACCCTCAGGAGTCTAATTTTTGCCAACTGCCATGTGGCAGTGCCCGTCCCCATCTGGGCTGGCTGGCACAGACCTCAGTGAGCACAGCCCAGGGCCCCAGGAGGGTCCTCTGATCATGGACAACTGCAGTGACCTACTTGGGATTAGGACAACATTTTAGAGCATAACTGTGTTTTATGGGTCATAAATACTGCACAGATGTTCCTTATTTACATCGACTCAGTGGATTATTACTGCAGCATTACCGTGCTAATATGGTGATTCCTGTATTTGAAACTGGAGGACAGGAATCAGGGAGATGTAATTAAATAAGCATGGGACACATTTAGGGGAATCAATACAACAAATAGTAGTAATAGAGACTACTGAATGTGTGCTTATTACGTGCGTTATATATATAGTAACTAATTAAATTCTCAGAATGATCCAATGCAGTGGGTTTTATGATGATACCCTTTTAAAAGATGATGAAACTGAGGCACAGCTAGACTCAGTAACTTCCTAGGGTCCGAAATGTTGTAGTGGCAAAGCCAGTGTCTGACTCTAAAGCTTTTGTTTTGTTAACAAATGCACAGAAAGCAAAGAGTAAGAGCTTTCTGCAGAAGCAAAAGCTATTCTGTGCTGAGCTGCTCTGAATCACTGAAGCTCACAGCTATCAACGCCCCAAACCATCTCAGTGACCCCTGGCAACTATAACACTGACCGACAGAGGTCTCCATGATCCTGGACTCAGAAGCACCAAAGAAGTCAAGCCTTTTTGGATCAGGTCAAGGGGCTGCCTCTCACTCCTCCCCTGCCCCTCCCTTTCCCTCCTGCCACACTAACTCAGCCTCTATGGCTCCAACCATACCAAAGGGCTTGGCTTTTCAGTGATCTGGAGTTCTCTCATGCCCTCCCCTGCCTCACTACCCCACAGTGAAGCCTCACTGTCTACCAGAAACCAGCCCTGGCTCCACCCAAATAAGCCGTTCCCCAGGTTGCCCACTGCAGCAGCACTTTATCAGCACATCTGCTGTCTCTATACCATGACCACAGACATGCCCATCTGTTTCCCCAAACCAGCGAGTAAGCTCCTTGAGCACAGGAATGGTCCTTTGTGTCTCCCCTGCTGATGGAGCTCCAGTGGATGACCCAGAGAGGGAACTCAGCAAATACTGTTGGACCAAAGGAACAAGCTGGAGAGAGAACAGAGACCTACATTTGATAGCAGCAAGGATGACCTACCAAGTACTGGAGCCAGGCCTTCTAAGATTTTGCATGAACAGCAGCTGCTTAGCAGCTTTTGACTCTCCAAGACGAACATCTGTGGTCAACAACTGAGACAGAGTGCTGGCTTTGTGCTGTTCACTCTACATCCCAAATCACACTTGCCCTGGACTGCATCAAAGTGTTCTCATGGCCCATGCCATCACCGCAAGGTGAAGAACAGGCTGTACGTGTAAGGCAGCGGCTGGTTCTCACATACTGTGTTACAATTCTGTGGTCCCTCTATTGGACTAGTGTCCTCGGGGAAAGCCATCCAAGGACATTCACCCAGGGCACATCCATCTGACCTGGGCCTCCTTCAGTTTAGCCACTCAGTCGTGTCCGACTCTTCATGACCCCATAAATTGCAGCACGCCAGGCCTCCCTGTCCATCACCAACTCCCGGAGTTCACTCAGACTCACGTCCATCCAGTCAGTGATGCCATCTAGCCATCTCATCCTCTGTCGTCCCCTTCTTCTCCTGCCCCCAATCCCACCCAGCATCAAAGTCTTTTCCAGTGAGTCAACTCTTCACATCAGGTGGCCTAAATACTGGAGTTTCAGCTTTACTATCAGTCCTTCCAATGAATACCCAGGACTCATCTCCTTTAGGATGGACTGGTTGGATCTCCTTGCAGTCCAAGGGACTCTCAAGAGTCTTCTCCAACACCACAGTTCAAAAGCATCAATTCTTCGGCGCTCAGCCTTCTTCACAGTCCAACTCTCGCATCCATACATGACCACAGGAAAAACCATAGCCTTGACTAGATGGACCTTAGTCAGCAAAGTAATGTCTCTGCTTTTGAATATGCTATCTAGGTGGGTCATAACTTCTGCCTCCTTATATGTGTGTAAAAAGGAGTGGGAAGAGGAGGAGGAGGGAGAAGCACATTCATTCCACATTTTCTCTTTGAGAAATCATGCTCCTAAAAATTAGTTGCAAATCAAAAGTTTGGAATATACAGATCTTTACACACTGTAAGAGTGGAGTAGAGGTGGGCATCTGTGGGGAGGGAGCTACAAAAAATTATGAAATTTTAATTGTAGTGTCAATGTTTCATTTCTCAACTCCACAAGTGTCTACAGTGTACTCCTGATTATTCAGGATTAGCTAAAATATTTTAAAATAAATTAAATTACAAACAATAAATTTAATGTTGTGATGTCTTATCTTAAAATCCAATTATCTCAGCTTACTGAAAATGACATCTCATACGAAGGAGAAAATGAGTGTGTGTTGGGGAGAAGAAAGTCCTGGCAGAGATGAGAAGAAGATCGGGCTGGAGGTTCAGCAGTGATTTCCATTCATTCACACAGTCTGTCAACAAACATTTATAGAGTACCTGGGATGTGCCAAGCACTTCCTAAGTGGTAAGACAGAACTATTCCCTCCAAGAGCTTACATTCAAGTGGGAGAAACAAATGAGTAAGTAAATACTTCGAGATAGCAGATGTTATTAACACATCAACAGAGTTAAACTAATGGGGACCGAAAGTGCAGGAGTGATACTTGTGTGAAGGGTGAAACAAAGAAGCATCCCTAGTAGAAACAACGGAGACTTCCATGGTGGCCCAGTGGTTAAGACGCTGTCCTTTCGATGCAGAGGGCACAGGTTCAGTCCCTGCTCAGGGAACCAAGGTCCCACATGCTGTGCAACATAGTCAAAAAATTAAAATGAGTAAAAAGAACAGCAAGAGCAAAGGCCCTGAGGTGGGCACAGATTTTGACTGTTCGAGAAAAGAAAAAAAGGCCAGTGTGGCTAGAGCAGAAGTCAGCCAACCTTTTTGATAGAGAGCCAAATGGTAATTACCTTAGCCTCTGCAGGGTTCCCGTCCTCCTTGCCACTACTCGGCTCCACCACTGCAGCATGAAAGCTGCCAAAGGCAATCTGCAAACAAATGGACAAAGCTGTGTCCCAAGATAACTCTTTTATGGACACGGAAATCTGAATTCCATACCATCACCACATGTGACAAAATGCTGTCCTCCTTTTGCTGTGAACAACCATTAAGACGTGAAAACCATTCTTAGTTCACAGTCCACACACAAACATGTGGCAAAGCCAGATCCAGCCCATGGGATGAAGACGGGTGACCCCACTCTCACCTGCCAGGCTAGACTCAATCCAGTAATGGCAGGGGTAATGGTGAGAGATGGGCTTAAAAACAGTCTCAGGAGCCAGATATTGGAGGCAAGAAGGAGCAGTTTGGGTTGGGGGCTTTCTTCTAAATACAAGTGATGCAATTCGAAAGAGAAGAGGGACATGGCTGATTTATGGCTTTAAAAAATTGCTTTGGCAGCTGTGTGGAGATTCTGACAGTGTCGTCAACTTTCTTGGACAAATGCGTCAATAGGAAGCCCAACACGGTCCTTTTGATCAAGGAGTCTGGAGTCAACCATCTCCCCATCAGAAGCTCTGTGGATCTCTGTACCGAATCACTGAAGCTTTTCTTCTTTAACGTTGATTTTCATGTCATTTTAAAGATTTCCCTATTTTCCTACATCGCAAAAAACATGGCCTTGGCGCCACAATGTTGGAGGACACATTCCCATCAATTCAAATAGGTGCTTTGTCTGATTTCCTTTCACAATGGGAACTATCTGACCAGCAGCTAATGGAAGAAAAACAGTCGACACCGTTTTTATATCAGGCTCCATCTTTGCCTCAGTGTACTACTGTGACTAGCTGCATTTCCATTTTTCTGTTTGTTTTTATAATATAAGAGAAAACTGAAAAAAAAAAAAAAAAAAACTCAATCCCAGCTGTGCAGACAAAGGCAGGAGGGGAAAAAGAGTGGCTTCGTGGCTGGCAGACATGAGTGCAGTGGGTTCATCTGGTTTCATCGTCCAGCAGTGGTGAGTGTGAGCGAATGGTGAAGACGCACAGCGCTTCTCCCCTACTTCTTCCTTATATGGAAGGAGAGGCTCCTGAGACTTGGCCCGTTTCAGCTTCATTGTGCTTACTGTGTGCCACCCTTCCTGAGCCCGAGTTCCAACATTTCCTCCTGAGCCTGACCTTCACATCTGTACAGAGACTGTACTTCGTGTCCTGACTTTGAACTTTGCCCACAGCCTAGCTTCAGCTAACCCTGCTCCAGCAGAGAGAAAGCACAGTGCTATCAACCCCAGCAAAGCCTTTCTTCCTAACACCTTCTGACTTCTTCAAACTCCAATGCCTCTCAACCCTCACAAGATTAGACTAGATTCAAGCTTGTGTCTACATCCTGGTTCCCTCACCTGCCTACTTCTCAGGGTTACCAGTGAGGGTGAAAGGAAATCACAGAATTCAAGCCCCTTGCAAGATCCCTGACAGGGCAGTCAAGATAAGCGAGTAACCAGGTCAAAACACAACAGATTTTTCCATCCCCCTCTTGCAGTCTCTCACTTAAATTTCAATCCCTCCCATACCCATAGCAGCAAAACGTTTTGTGGCAAGACTCTGAAGAATACCAAAAACAGGGTGGTAGGGGAGTATGAGATGTGGGCCTATGGCAAGCAGATTCTAAGCTGGTCCCCAATGATCCTCGCTTCCCAGTTTTTATGCTTTTATGTAATCCCCTTCCCTTGAGTGTGGGCAGGACTGGTGACTAGCTTCTAACCAACACAATATGGCAAAGATGATGAGATGTCACTGCTGCAATTAGGTAGGTAAGACTGTGACCTCTGTCTTGCTGGCAGAGCTTCTCCCTTGCCTAGAAGATGAAGCAGACCACTTTGCTGGAGAGACCCATGTCCCAAGGAACTAAGACTGGCCTCTGGTCAACAGGCCATAAGGAAGCAAGACCCTTGTCTGGCAGTCTGCTAAAAAACTGAATGATTGTTACAGATGGTCAACAGGCACATGAAAATATGCTCACTCTTGCTAATTATTAGAGAAATGCAAATCAAAACTACAGTGAGGTATCATCTCACACCAGTCAAAACAGCCACCATTAAAAGTCAAGAAATAATAAACACTGGAGAGAGTGTGGAGAATAAGGAACCTTCCTACACTGCTGGTGGGGATGTAAACTGGTGCAACCACCATGGAAAACAATAAGGGGTTTCCTTTAAAAACTAAAAATAGAGACATACTGTATGATCCAGAAATCCCATTCCTGGGCATATATTCCCCCAAAATGAAAACTCTTAATTTGAAAAGATGCATGCATCCCATGGTTCATCACAGCACTGCCAAGATATGGAAGCAAGGTAAACGTCCACAGATAAATGAGTAGAAAAGAAGATGTGGGATATGTGTGTGTGTACACATACAGTGGAATACTACTTACCCATAAAAAGAATGAAATCTCGCCATTTGTGGCAACATGGATGGACCTAGAGATTATCATACTGAGTGAAGCCAGACAGACAAATAGCATGTGAGAGCATTTAAATGTGGAATCTAAAATATGATACAAATGAACTTATTTACAAACAGAAACAGACTCACAGCAAGAAAAGACTTGTGGTTGCCCGATGGGGAGGGGAAGTGGAGGGGGATAGACTGGGAGTTTGGGGTTACCAAATGCAAACTATTACACATACGTATAACTGAATCACCTGCTACACACCAGGAACTAACACAACATTATGTATCAACTACACTTCAGTAAATTTTTTTTTAAAAACTGAATGCTGCCAACAACTTCATGAGCTTAGAAGGAGATCCTTCACAGTCAAGTCTTCAGATGAGATCACAGCCCTAGCTGTCTGGATGGCAGCCTCACGAGAGGCCCTGAGCCAGAGGACCCAGCCCAGCCATGCCCAGACTCCTGACCCACAAAAACGGAGATAACCAATGTCATTGTCAGTGGCCGAAGTGGTTTAGTAAGCGTTGTTTTCAGTGACTAACTTTGTGCCAGTTTTTAGGCAGCAATAGTTAACAAACATAGGGTTTCACTTCAATTTGAATTTTTCAAGTCATCCTAATTCAGAAGTCACATGCTTTTGACTCTTCATACGCCTCTTACTGCATTGGGCTAGGCTTTCAAATTTAAAAGAACAGATAAGGCATCATTTACTCATTGGAAAAGACCTCAATGCTGGGAAAGATTGAAGGCAGGAGGAGAAGGGGAAGACAGAGGATGCGGTGGTTGGACGGCATCACCGACTCAATGGACATGAGTTTGAGCAAACTCCGGGAGATGGTGAAGGACAGGGAAGCCTGGCATGCTGCTCCTGTCTATGGAGTCACAAAGAGTCAGACACGACTGAAAAACTGAACAACCACCACCACCACCTCTTTGGTGACAAAGGAGAAAATCAAACCATGGCATGGCCATCTCTGGGTCTAGGAGGAACCAATAACATCACTCGGCCTGGCCTGCCTCACATCAGGAATGGAGTTAGATGGCTCTGAGCCCCAGGCCTCCCGGATCATTTGGATAGAACCAGCATCAGGGGAAGCCAGCGGCGGGGCATCATACCTTCAGTGGGCACTGTCTCATTGTTTTTCATCAAAACCTCTTGTCCATAGCAATTTTTCCCATGCTAGCATGAATTTCTTACACCAAATGTTATCTTTAACTAAGAGCCTCAGGCTGTAAACTTGCTCCCCTGAAGAGTCAGGTCAAGCAAATTCAAAGAAGTCAAGAGAAAAAGCAGCAGCATACCCCTCCAAGGAAATGCCACATGCCCCGTTCCTCTGGCCCCTGGCCTCCAGATGCTATTGAGAGAGGCCCTTTGGCCCCTCCTCTCTCCCTCTCTTTACCAATCCTCTTCGTGCATTTCCCTCCTACCTGACCATCCCCTTCTCCATCCCCTCCCATGATGCCTTCATTCCAGCTGTTCCTAAGATGTTCCTTTATAATATCAGAACTTTCCAGACACCCAAGGTTTGCTCTTTAATTCAACGTACTAAATACTGAAACTCAAGGTTCATTAGGCAGAGGGCATCATGCTAACCACCACAGCAGACACTTAAAGAGCTGTGTCTACAAAGGCTTTAAAAATATTCTACAAAATTCCCTTCCCTCCCACATAGGAGAATAGGGCCATGGTGTACACCTCAGGTTCACAATCTAAACAGCGGGGAGGGGGGTTCGGGCCTTGCCCTGGGCTTCAGTACCTGTGTGACCTTGGGTTGGTCCTTTGTTGCATCTAAGATTCAACCTCTTCACTACAAAAGAGTGATTGCACCTAAGAGCAAAGATTGAAGTGGAATGATACACCTGAAAATACTGTAGAAAATATCGTAAAAATAGAATCACTTGGATTAAAGAAAACAATTTAGCCTTTTCTTATAACTCAAGGTGAGCCATTAAAAGGTCAGTTATTGTGTTCAGAACCCACACCTATTTCTTTCTTCTGACATGATAATGGTCATGACTGTCACAGAATCTTGAGGAAAGCAATAAGGTACAGCCTTCGGGGCCTTCAGAGAGTACTGTCCTCTGTCCACGTGCTACCGCTCCAGCTTCTGACTTTATTGAGATCTCACGGCTACCCCTAGAGTTCCGCTGCTCCTCTCTAGCAATCAGACTGCCAATCGCTTTATTAAGCACCACGGCAAGCATGTACCCCTGCAGCAGCCAGCCTCCTTCCTTCTAAACTCTCTGGGGTCTGGGGTGGGAATCATACAAATGTGCTAGATGTGTGTAAAGGAAGAGCTACAGCCACCAGATGACAGCCTGGAGGCGTTCCCTTAGAGAAAAGACCAGAGCTGTGTGGGTGTATAGCATCTATTGGACAGCCCAGAGATGTCTTAGCGTCTTTCCAAAATCTTGGCTGCATACTAGAAGGTGAGCCTTCTAAACAGCAGGATTTCAGAGACAAAAGGAGTTTTACACAATACCTGCTATACGGTTACCATACTTAGGACCTCACTTGATGCCGACTACGTGCATAGCTTCCCTGGTGGCTCAGCTGGTAAAGAATCCTCCTACAATGCAGGAGACCTGGGTTCGATCACTGGGTTGAGACGATCCCCTGGAGAAGGGAATGGCTACCCACTCTGGTATTCTGGCCTGGAGAATTCCACAGACTGTATAGTCCATGGGGTCACAAAGAGTCGGACACGACTGAGCAACTTTCATTACGTGCACAGACAGAATCTGCACATCTAAATTTCAACAGCAATGAGACCATGAAGCTATCTGATATACAAAAGAAATTCCCATTTAACAATAATAACTTTCATATTATTTATTTGCCATTTTACGTGTTATTTCATATGACACTAAGAGTCTAAGGAGATAGGTACCATCGTTCCTCATTTTGAGATAAAGATATTTAAGGCTCAGAGAGGCTAACTAATTTGCCCAAGGACGTACAGCAAGTAAGCAAGATGATTCAGGATCTCAGGCAGTGTGAGCCCATAGCCAATCCAGACAGGCCTGAGAGTATCTCCAAAGATTGTTCTGAGTTCAAGTCACATGATCAGTTTTTCCTAATGAAGAACAGTAAACTCTAAAATCCACCCTTTAGACTGAGATTTATCACAATTTATACAAGAATTACCAATTCTCAAAAAAATTCTTAGAAACCACCACTGCTATTATCACTTGCCAGGTATTTTATACGCATTATCTCAAATGGTCACAGCTGCCCCTGTCAGGGTGGAATTATATTCTACTGATGATGGATGGGGGAATCTAGGCTCAGAGAGGTACAGTTACTCACCCAAGGACACACAGCCATTAAGCGGCAAAAGGTGAGGTTTCAATTCAGGTCTTTCTGACTTAAATGCCTATACTCTCTCCATGCTGAGTGACTCAAGGTGAAACATATTTCAAGGCAAACAATTCTTTTATAATGTAATCAATCTTTGCAATTCAGTAGATTTCTCTGAATCTTTTACAGCCCTGAAATTAAAACAATACTGGCCTAGAAGTGAACACAGGTTGACTGAAAGCTGGGTTTGGCCAGTTAATAGCGTTGCAAACAACAAGGTCCTACTGCATATAGCACAAAGAACTATATTCAATGTCCTGTGATAAACCATAATGAAAAAGAATATATGTAACTGAGTCACTTTGCTGTATAGCAGAAATTAACACTATTGTAAACCAACTATACTTCAATAAAACTAAAAATAGCTACGTGACTTTGGGTATGTCACATAATCTCATTAAGATAGCATTCCTTTATAGTGATCCAACTTCACAGAGCCTTTATGAAGATAAATCAAAGAACGTGTGACATATTTCCCCTGGCACATAGAGGGTGTTTTAAATATTCTTTAATTCGTCAATTATTATTTTCCTTTTTTAAAAAAATAGGATTGCAGGTTGAGATTTCAAATTGACAGATTTAAGATAAACTAGCAATTATTATATAAGACATTACATAGAATATTCACATTAAAATTAAAACTGCTGAAAGTGATCTATGAAACCACTTCCTATCCATTTATTCACCAACACTGAGTGCCATGTATAGGAACTGTCCTGGGCACAGGAGATCAGTAGTGAAAAGAACAAAGTCCTGACCCTTGTGGAGAGATAATTCTAACAGAAAAGATTAAGGACATCCCTGGGGGTCCAGTGGTTAAGAATCTGCCTGTCAGTGCAGGGGGACACAAGTTCGGATCCCTGGTCCAGGAAGATTCCACATGCTGTGGATCAACTAAGCCCATGCTCTCGAGTCCCTGCCCCACAAGAGAAGAAGCCACCACAATGAGAAGCCCTCTTCAGCAGATAGAGAGTAGCCCCCGCTCTCAGCAACTAAAGAAAGAGCATGCACAGCAATGAATACACACCACAGCCAAAAAAGGAGGGGGGGCAGGTGGAAAAAAGAGTGAGAAAATAAACACATAAAAAAGTAAAAGACTCTTTAAAAGGAACAAGTGCTATGAACAGAGATGGCAAAACTCTCTCTCATTTGGCTGAGATGGAAACTGCACTCCAAACCAGAGAAGGAACTTAACGAGCCAAAGACCCCACATAAAATTAATGGTATATCTCTGCTCCCTAGACCAGCAGTTCTCAAATTTTCACATGTATCAGAGTCACCGAGAGGGCACGGATGACCCACCCCAGAGTTTATGATTTAGCAGGTCTGAGGTGGGTCCCCAAAATTTGCATTTATAAAGTTTCTAGGTGATGCTGCTGGTCCAGGGAGCACACTTTGAGAACCACTGCCACTGAGGACTACAGCCCTACCAGAGAGCAGTGAGGCAGGAAGAGAGGAGGATAAGCACCCCAAGCCCTTTCCTCCAGCCTCAAAATCCCCTGCCAGTGCTCCCCATCTGCTAAACACAATCAGAACCAGAGGGCAAAGGACTCTTGCCTCCTGGAATTCAGAGCAGCACACAAAAGGGCTCTATTAACATAATTCCCTCCCACTGCTCCTTTGCAAATTAAAAGGTACCAATAACCTCCCACCATTCCTAGGCTCTAGAAGTCTCAGGACCCCTTGTGGGTTCCCTTTACCCCAACCATGTGGACCCTTCGTTGGAAGTCTCACAACACAGTGCCGTTGGATTCTGTTTCATGTCAGGATCCAGAAGGTATACCAGGAGACCCCAGACAGCTCCTCTAATGGTGATATTTTCAGAAAATGACAAAAACTATTTTATTTCTTCCTATAGTAACATCTATCAAGTGCAGGTCAAATATACAATCTTACTTTATTCTGCTACATAAATAAGAATTGTGCATGCAACTTGCAGGAACCTGCACAGCATATGCAATGAGGCCACTCTGAACAGAGCCGTGTGGCATGGGATGGGCATCTGAGTGACCAACTCATTTTGGTTTGCCTGGTTTCAGCACTGAAGGTTCCACATCCTGGGAAACACCTCTGTCTGGACAAACACCTCTGGACAAACCAGGACAACTGGGCACTCTCACCCTGTACTCTGCTCCACGGAGCTCCAGCAATAGCATCACCACCAAGAATAGCTGGCATTTACCAAGCAACTTCCATGAGCCTGGCTAAGTATTTATTAGGGACATCACCTCCTTGATTTCTCACAACTACCCTACAAGAAAGTTACTGTGATTAGCCTCATTTCACAGATGATAAAATTGAGGCTCAGAGGGCTTAAATGACTTGCTCAACATCATGCAGCCTATAAGTAACACATCACTGACTTGACGCTCACATAGTCTGAGATCAGAGCCTGCGCTTTTAACAGCTATTGTTTCCTTCATGACAGAGCAGATGGGTCCACCTGCCTCAGACCTGATTCCAGGTGAAAAACAGCCAAGAACTACCCAAAGTTCATGTTAGGGAGTAAGCTCAAAACTGCAGTCACAAGAGTAGAAATTGAGAAGAGATTTACATATTCTTTATTGCAGGTCACACAATGAAAAATTCAATAGGGAGGTATTTGGTACTTTTGGAAAATTTAAGATAAAATTACACAGACCTTTATTTTCAGAGGGCTTCACTGGTGGTGCAGTAGTAAAGAATCTGCCTGCAGTACAGGAAATCCAGGTTTGATCCCAGGGGTCAGGAAGATTCCTTGGAGAAGGGAAAGGCTACCCAATCCAGTATTCTTGCCTGGAGAATTCCACAGACAGAGGAGCCAAGTGGGCTACAGTCCACGGGGTCTCAAAGAGCCAGATATGACTGAGCAACTATCACTTTCATTAAATTTTAGAACCAAAGTCTTGCTGCAAAACCAGTGACATTAGACAGCTGTTGGTGCAAACTCAGTAGCAGTCCCACCTGATTAGCCTAGGCTCAGCCACTCATTTTTAAAACTCAAATGATATACGTCTGTCTTAAATCCACAGGGTGACTGTCCTGTGGTTTAAATAAATTCAGTCAACTATGTCCAACCAAAAAGTGTTTTCCTAAAATACTGTGTCTGCTGGAGACCCAGAGGTCCAAAGACCATAGCTGAAGATGAACTCTTCATCCCATCTAAGTGCCTGAGGGTGCTCAGCACCTTCAGCAGTTGAGCCCCCAGTGTGCAGTCAGCCACATTGAAGGACCTAACTTTTGTTCCAGGACAAGTGAGGATCCTACGAATTACCCTCCTTTGAGACTGGTATGGTTGGAGACTTACTTGGGGTGAGATGGGGCATCTTTCTTAGGAACACAGCCCCTCTCCCCCACATATTTACAGACCTAAGAGTCTTCTAAAATTCAACATCATGTGTTTAAGGACTTGGGACTTGGAAATGAGATGACTGCATGTGTGACTGTGGCCAAACCCTTTAATCCATAAGACCATTCTCATATCTAATATACGGGATTGTTGTGCCTGCTTCATGAGACCATCATGAGAATTCAATGGAGTCTTAGAACTCCCCGACAGGAATTCTCGTTGAAAATGCTGAAGGAAGGCTTTCCACCCAGGAATTTCAAATGGGACCTAAACTTTGCCCCTAAGGATGAATTTAGTACAGCACCCAACACAATGTAAGCCAGAGGGAAAGCAGGAAGCAGTGGCTGAGAGGGCAGTTTTCAGGCTCAGATTGCTCAAGTTCAAGCCTCGGTTCTGCCACTCACTAAAACTGTGTAACCTTCGTAGCTTAACCACTCTGTTCCTCGTTTTCGGTGATAACTGTATCCACTTCATAGGACTGTTATGAAGACTCTATAAGTGACAATTAGCAAAGAGCCTTTGAAAAATATCTGGCTCATTTTAAGTTCTTAAGGACACAACAGAGCTAGTTTTCTTTTTTTGGTATCATTTCCCCTCTTGTATTTGTTCCCCTGAGGTTCAGTTTGAATCCTTCGTGCTCTGCAGATAGACCCCAGTGCACCTGTGATTTCATAACTTTGAAATCTGGTTCCCTATTATTATTCCTCTATCATCCATCATCTCACCAAATGACTTGTCATCTCCTTGTATTTCCTGCTTTCCATTCCAACATGAGCCAAATGCTCTGCTCCTCTGTATACTCCTTTGGGTTTAGAAATTTTCATCCCAGGAAAGTGAAAATTCCCTCTGTCATAGTCTAATCTGGACTAATGGAGTCGCCCTTCAAAACGAACAATCCAGGAAACTGATTCTTTTTGTTTCACCTCTAGACCCTGGGGTTTCCCAATTTCTTCCTTTAGAACAGACTATGGATGGTATCAAATAACAAAACTGATTCATCAGGAAAGGGTAGATTTTCAATATTTTAACCTCCATCAAAGATCTCAAATGATTTGATTTTCTGGGGAAACAATCGAAATCCTAAAGTCAAAGACTAGAACTCCAGCTCTTAAGAAACACAGACGTCATCTGGTCATTTTAGAGACGGGAAAACTGTGCCCAGGTTCACAGCATTTCTAAACACTGGAAAGATTCTGCAATCTTATTCCTCTAGGTGAAATGCGCGTTCCACAGCCTTCAAGAATCTCTGTTATTCCTCCATGGAATTCCCAGGGGAGAGAAGGGGGGTGTGGAAAGTGGCTGGATGATTATACCTAAGAAGCCCTCCTCCACAGGGGCCCCCATCACTCATGCTCCAGGGCCTCCCTGCATCTGCAACGCAATTCTCTGCCTTGTTTCTTCCAACCAGAGGCTGGGGTCTTAGACTTCCCTGTAGGATTCCTCATTACAGACTCTGAAAGAAGGCTTTCCATACAGAAAATAAAACCTCAATTTGTTTTGAAAGAATGATTGAGAAACAGTACATATATTTTAAAATCCCTATAATTTGCAACAAATCTTAAATTACAAGGGTATCGCTTTTTAAGGAAATAATTTAAATGCAGAAACATTACAAAGAGAAGTGTAATTAACACCTATATTCTTCTCTATCAAGAATTATCAAACGATTGTAACAAATTTTTAAGTGCATTCTCCATTTCAAATGAAATAGAATACCACAAATTAAGGCCAAAATGCCCTTTATATAACCATCTCAATTCCATTTCTCTATATACTTATTTTGCAAAGGGCAGCCTTCCATTTTGCTTCTTATACTAACATAAACATACAGGGTGTTATCAGTAATACAATATTCAATTGTTACATCCATAAAATAGGCTGTCTTTTTTCTTCCTACAGAAAAGGATGTGGCCTTGCAGATGCTGAGTTTGCTTCATGAACCAGAAGAACATATTTGTAAATATTTGTAAATATCTCTTAATAGATGCTCATATTTTTAGTATAAAATCTTGCAAGATCTTATATGCAGTGGCACAGCAAAATTCTGGCTGCTTCTGTGTATAAACAGGATTCTGCCAGTGTTGAAGGTGTCACTCGCAGACAGGCACTCCATGAGGGGAACCAAGAGGCTAGAAAAAGTCAGGCCAATACACTATATCTGCTTCGTCTCTGTGTGGTCACCTCCCGTCCATGAGATCCTGCATCTCTGGTTAAATAAATCAGGAATTTATGGAAGTTTGGAGCACAAACAGATTTCTGCCAGATAACCTCTAATCCATTTTGACTCTGCCCCTGGTGTCCGAAGTGGGATAGGCACGCCTCACTCACTGTCAAGGCCAGATTTTAGTCTGAGATCAGAATGCCAAGGTAGGAAACAATAAAGTAAAACATGCCTGAAACAGGAGAATCTTTGTGAGAGGAGCTGAGCCAAGTGAAAATTATTCACTGTTCTTCTGCCTCCAATCATTTGGACCTTGCATATAAAAAAGGATGGCTGAGCAATGAGCTCAAGGCATAATTCCTGGAAGCTTTTGTATGAGCCAAACAGTAGCCAGAACTAAGAATTCTCTCCAAAGGGAGTTCAGACCCCAAAAGGAGGATATGTCAGATTTGAGCCAAAACGTACAGATCACAAAGGGAAGACCCCCACTCAGACATCTGAAAAGATAGGCTGGTATGAGGGAAGAACCAAGATTCCTAGAGCTCCACGTGGAACAGGCCATCAGCAATTCTGGGGGACAAATGATAGCTGCTGAGGTTTTGGAGTTAAGAGAAAATGAGAACGGAATTGAGAAATGTTTCAGGACTTGCTAAATTAATTCTCAGGTAAAAGTAATAACAATGTGATTCTGCATACAAGCAAATTTAAGTGTATGCTGAACATTTTATGGGTGAGAAGACATAAAGATAATAAAGTAAGAAAGTTCTGACATCATCAACCTTCACTAAAAGAGTGACCAGTACAGAGAGAGGTCCCAAGTTAAACTAAGAAATTCTGTTTTAATGTAAACCCATGGCCGATTCATGTTGATGTATGGCAAAAACCATCACGATATTGTAAAGTAATTATCCTCCAATTAAAATAAATAGATTAATTTTTAAAAAGAAATAGCATAGGTAAAAAAATTTGTTTTAAAATACACATACATCTTTACACACAATAGTGACCTTGAAACTCTGGGATTTGTTCAGGTTAACTAAACACCAAAAATTATGTTCAAGGGATCAAGTCCCTGGAGTAATGTTCTACTTAGAAAACATGTCCTCTGCACAGAAAATTTAAGACTTAATTGAAATGGAAAATTTGCACCAATAAGTACATCCCCCAAGAAAGTTTTTTAAACTTCTGTTTGAAGCAAGAGTGGTATGGAGTTCAGTTAAGGTGTTTGCATGTTTGAGCTGAGCATCTGAGCAGTTGGAAACTGTAAGTTTCCTTTGCCAGGAGGTTCCACAGTTTCTCCATAAATCCAATTTAAAGGGCCTCAAGACAATGCAACTAAAGTGTTAGAGAGCTGCCCTCTGTTCTGTTCTAGACAACTGTGTTTAGAGGAAGATAACTATCCTAAACTGGAGCCAGCCGAGGTACAGAAAAGAGACTGGCCATGCTCCTAGACCCTGACTATAACTGATCATTCCTCCCACTCCATTCCTCCCCAGTCCTGGTTTGCGACATATTAGAATCTTCTTTAAAGTCTTTGTTCTGAAGTTTCCAAGCTAAAAACCATTACCCCAACCCAGTGTACACATTTCCTATAATAAGAAGGTAAAAGGATAATGTAAAAGGTAAAGAGAGGATAAACAGAAAATATCTGGCAGGTGAAAGAAAAATAACGGTTAAAATATCAGAGCTCTGGATCTGGAAATAGGAGACAGACTAGATATGGAAACAGCTCTGAACTCAAAGCCAGTCTAGTGGAGCAGAATAAGATTCTTGACTCAGTCTTGCATGAAGAGCTGTGCAAGTTTCACGGAGCCACGTGCAGCAGCCTCATTTAGACACCAAGGACGAGTATGCCCCCCACCTCCTTCACAGCAGGAGGGGTGCCTGGCACCTAACCTTGCACAGTCTGACTCAGCAGGACTGAGGATGATAATGAATCCAAGCCCCTGAGAGTAGAAGCCAGACAAGCACTTCCCCAAGGCAGATGAAGGGCAAATTCGAGGCGTCTTGGTTTCTTCCTTCCTCAAGGTCACCTTGCAGAGGTGAGTTCAGAAGGGCCTGGAGTTGGGCATTGTAAACCTGTGACCCTCCCACCTACTTACTTATAGATAACTGCCTAGATAAGCACAATGGGGACCTTTGGAACCACCACTCCCAACACCAAGCAAATAGGTAATGTGTGAAAACAGGTACATTTCTGGAGTACATCCCCATCAGGAGCTCTAATGTCTGGTCAGCACACCTGGATTTCACAAAACCATCCTTCCTGGAAGATTTCATGGGCCCCATCCACATGTGAGTGCTAAATCTGACGCTATGGACAGTAGCCCACCAGGCTCCTCTGCCCGTGGGATTCTCCAGGCAAGAACACAGGAGTAGGTTGCCATTCCCTCCTCTAGGGGATCTTCCTGACCCAGGGATCGAGCTTGTGTCTCTTAAGTCTCCTGCGTTGGCAAGCAGGTTCTTTACCGTGAGCATCGCCAAAATAGTGAGTGATGATCTTCTGTAATGACGGTACTACTGTCTCAGCAATCAAATCTAAAAGTGCAGGCAGGACATGGTTTGATCCATATAATAATTTGTATATTTACATTAAGCTTTTCAATCACTGCCAACTTAGTTCTCAATTTTAGCCTGTGAAAATTAAAAGGAAAAAAAAACTGTCTAAAAATAGGTCCAAAAGGCCTAAAATATTAAGTACTAAATTTTTTACTGGGTATCCATATGCAATAAAACTAACAAACTTCAGGTAAATTTGATTAATACCCTAACCTACTGTTTCCTATTAACTGGGTCTTGTGGAGCCTACATACTAGTGTGATCATTTTATAGACTTACAAAAACACAGTACTTCAACTTTTAGGGTAAGGTTTGAAAATTCTCTGATGAATCTTCATATTAATTCATTTTTAATAATGACTTTCATAATTTTTTTAAGATTTAAGTCAATTGTGAGACAATAAATTTCTTTACTCAAAGTCCTTTAGAGAGCAAAATCTTGACACTGAACTGAACACTGGTGCCCAAAATAATAAAAAGAACGGAAAGATATGAACACACTTTAAAGTGATGTTTGTATTTTTCTCCAAGAACTGAAATTTCCTATACCACGGGTCATTTATTTGAGGTTCCTGTGGCTGAGCTCCTAACATGTTCTGAAAGATCTTCCATTGCTGGGAGTCAAGACCTTAGGTGTTCCCTCCCCTTGAGGGTAAGCTGAACTCAGTGACTTGACTTGAACATGGCAAGAGTGATGGATGTCACTTCTGAAATGAGGTTGCAAAGACTGACTTCCAGCTTGCTCTTACTCTCCCCCACCCCCTCAACATCTCACTCTGGTGAAGGCAGGTACCATGCTGTGATGGAGAAGTACATGTACCAAGGAACCCAGATGGTCTCCCTGCAGCTCATGAAGAACTAAGGCCCTCAAGTCCAAGAGCCATGAGTAACTGAATCCTCCAAACAACCCTGTGAGTGCTCTCAGGAGCAGACCCTTCCCCATTTGAGCCCAGGTGATGAAGACTGCTGGGAGAAATGTCAATAACCTCAGATATGCAGATGACACCACCATTATGGCAGAAAGTGAAGAGGAACTAAAAAGCCTCTTGATGAAAGTGAAAGTGGAGAGTGAAAAAGTTGGCTTAAAACTCAACATTCAGAAAACATTCAGAAGATCATGGCATCTGGTCCCATCACTTCATGGGAAATAGATGTGGAAAGAGTGGAAACAGTGTCAGACTTTATTTTGGGGGGCTCCAAAATCACTGCAGATGGTGACTGCAGCCATGAAATCAAAAGATGCTTACTCCTTGGAAGGAAAGTTATGACCAATCTAGATAGCATATTCAACAGCAGAGACATTACTTTGCCAACAAAGGTCCATCTAGTCAAAGCTATGGTTTTTCCAGTGGTCACGTATGGATGAGTTGGACTGTGAGGAAGGCTGAGCGCCAAAGAATTGATGCTTTTGAACTGTGGTGTTGGAGAAAACTCTTGAGAGTCCCTTGGACTGCAAGGAGATCCAACCAGTCCATTCTAAAGGAGATCAGTCCTGGGTGTTCTTTGGAAGGAATGATGCTGAAGCTGAAATTCCAGTACTTTGGCCACCTCATGTGAAGAGCTGACTCACTGGAAAAGACTCTGATGCTGGGAGGGATTGGGGGCAGGAGGAAAAGGGGACGACAGAGGATGAGATGGCTGGATGGCATCACCAACTCAATGGACATGAGTCTGAGTGAACTCCGGAAGTTGGTGATGGACAGGGAGGCCCAGCGTGCTGCGATTCATGGGGTCGCAAAGAGTTGGACACAACTGAGCAACAACTGAACTGGACTGAACTGATGACAGCCCCAGCCACTGTCCTGACTCAGCCTGGGAGAGACCCAGAGCACCCAGCTGTGCCACTCAGAGTCCTGATTCAGAGAAATGGTGAGACGATAAAGTCACTAAGTCTCAAGGGATAACCGATTACACAGCGACAGACAACTCACCAAGCTGACTTAGGGTGAGACTGGATTTCCGATTTTCCTTTTAGAAAGTTGGTGCCCAAAAAAACACAGACAGTGAGCATCTCCTGGACCCATGCCCTGAAGGGCTGATTCCAACATGCTTAAGAAAAGAAGAAATGGTGGTTGAGGCTATACTCACAGGCAAGCATATACTACAACAATGCCAAAATTATTCTTAATTAATATATTTGCATGATCTAATCAACTTACCAAAAAAACACAAAGAGATAAATGGTCATAGAGGCATGCTGTTTAAAAATGTCTTTCTTAAATGGTAACAATGACCCTATATGCAAGACAGCAAAAGAGACACAGATGTAAAGAACAGACTTTTGGACTCTGTGGGAGAAAGCAAGGGTGGGATGATCTGAGAGAATAGCAGTGAAACATTTTTTTATATTACCATATGTGAAATAGACTGCCAGTCCAGGTTCGATGCATGAGACAGGGTGCTCAGGGCTGGTGCACTGGGATGACCCTGAGGGATGGGATGGGGAGGGAGGTGGGAGGAGGGTTCAGGATGGGGACACATGTACACCCATGGCTGATTCATGTCAATGTATGGCAAAAACCACTACAATATTGTGAAGTAATTAGCCTCCCATTAAAATAAATAATTTTTTTAAATGTCTTTCTTTTTCTCTCCCTAACATTACCAACAGCTCTTGTTTTATTCAGTTTTCTTCCAGTGTACAAATAAAACACCACAATGGGCAGCTCAGGTTCTGACATCTCCACAAAAAGAGATGGAAGAAATGACTGACTGGATGTTTGAAACAGAAAACCTGGAGGTAAGCCTGAAGTTCCTTGTTGTCACAGAAAAGTCAGGATGCTGTCAAAGATGTCTGAAAATGGAGAAAATGGAACTGGTTTAAAGGGGCTCCCATTGACCTACTTGATGCCAACTGAGCAGCAGATAAAGGCATAATTATAGTCCATTAAAGCTAATCCAGACCATCCAAGGCCACCCGTTCATGAGCATCAAACTCTTAAGAGTCTTTAAAACATTCTCCCTGCTGATGTTGAATCCATGAATTCATGCTTGGTTCCAAAGACAAATACATGACCCTTAAACAGATGAATAATAACCATCCACTGAGAGTTACAAAAGGACCAAAACAAACGGGCTTGTCATCTCATGACTGGCTTTGGAACCACTGGGATAAATGGGAGTAAAGCAAAGTCGGGGTGATCTGAGAGGAACAGGATTTCCAGGGTCTTGGGAAGCTGGAGCAGGGAATGTGGATGACATTCCCCTGGATGCCATCATGATGCCCAGAATGTCTGAGGTTAATAGACATCTTAAGAGCAGCACAGAGTCTGCTGGGGGCACATTTTCTGGGGTGTTTACAGAAATCCCCAAAAGGCAGAAAAATGCAAGGATGGAACTTTTTCTCACCCCTAAAAGCTATCCATCCTGTTAGGAAACTAGGAAGCCAAAAACATGTTGTATCTGCCCCCAAGCAGGGGGCTTCCCAATTTCTACATCTTTGGCTTAATGAGAAAGATAACGGATGAATGGTTTATTCCCTCCCCTTCCACCACCAATCCAAAGCCTACCAAAACACCCCAGGCCCAAAGCATTCACATTCGCAAATTTAACAGACATTGCCAAATGAGCACTCAGAAAAGCTGTTTCGATATTCACTACTCAACAATGAACAAAGCCGCCTAATTGTTCCGATCCTTGTCAAAACGAGATAGTCTTAAAACTTTTTCATTTTTGCCAAACTGATGAGAGGGAAGAAAAGTTAGCTCATTGATTTATTAATTCACAGCCTAAAGGAGGTGGGAACAACCACAAATAAAGGCTTGCAGAAAACTATTTTGGAGACTGGCAAGGCTTTCCAGGTGGCGCTTGTGCTAAAGAACCTGCCTGCCAATGCGGGAGTCGTAGGAGACATGGGTTCAATACCTGCATCAGGAAGATTCCCTGGTCAGGGGGCATGGCAATCCATTCCAGTCTTCTTGCCTGGAGAATCCCATGGACAGAGGAGCCTGGCGGGCTGCAGCCCACAGGGTCTCACAGAGTCAGACACAACTGAAGTGACTTAGCATGCACACACATGTGAAAGGCTCAAGTAAGAGTGATGCCACTTACTAGGTGCCTATTTCATGCCAGGAACTGAGCTTGACAATAAACAGGAGTTATCTTCGGCTCTTGCAGCACCAGAGCACTAGTGAACCCCACTCACAGATGCAAAGATAGGTTCAGAACAGTGCAGTAACTTACCAAGTTCATATCACAAGCCAGGAGCTGGGATTTGAGGGTCACTCAGCCGTCAGCACCTCCCAGTTTTCAAATCTTTCCATCACTCTAAAATGCTTTCTCATGCCCACTCGCAACAAATCCCCGCTCCCTTGCCCAGGCCCTGGCAGCTACTGTTCTGCCTTCTGTCTCCACAGAGTTGTCTTTTCTGAATATTTAATGGAATATGTAATCTTTTGTGTCTGGCTTCTTTTGTTCGATATCATGTTTTCTGAGGTTCATCCAATGCTGCAGCCTAGTAGCAACAGCTGATTCCTTTTTCTTGCTAGTAGTAATCCACTGGATGGATGCACCAGTTGAGGGACATCTGGAATGTTCCCAGCTTTTGGCGACCATGAAGAACACTGCTACGAACATTCGCGTACGTGTCTGTGTTGACATATGTTTTCATCTCTGTTGGGTACATTCCTAGAAGCGGAATGGCTGGATCCTATAGCACGTGTATGTTTAACTTTTCAAAGAAACTGCCAAACTGCTTACTGAAGTGGCGTCACCATTTTTTTTTTTACCAACTCCCCACCCCATCCAGCCTGAAATGAACATTGTAAGCTGACTATTCCAGAAATTGGAAATACTTTCTAACTCTTCCCCTCATGTGCCAGTGAATGTGTGTGTGTGTCAGACAGACGTCAGCAGTTTGACTCCAGGGTGAAAAATTAAGTCTAATGCCATGGGCTCGCTTCCGTGGATCAGTCACCCATCGATGGTAGATCTGGTTGGGACTTCGGAGCAGCCTTCACCTGGGCAAATAGTAATACCTAGGATATCCCAAGGGAAATAGTGCTGATATTTTGAAATAAAACCAGCCAAAAGGATCACCATTTCTCCTCACCTTTTCACACTCTGCCTTTTTGACACATTAATTCCCATTTTTCACAGCTGACTTCTGGCAGGTCTCTTGGGATCTATGCCTTGCATCCTCACTCCATCCCTCTTTCTTTTTAGCACCAGTAACTCTTACCGATAGATAATAAATAATTCTTGTCATGGTCATTTCTGCTCCTTCCAGGCAAATTCGAGTGTCCAGCAAGGCCATCTTCGAGGCCAAAGGCCATCACCCTCACTGGTCACCCTGTCTGACCTGCACACACCACCAGGGATCCCCCGTCTCTTTGGCTGCCTCTGATTGCTCTTAATCCATAAAATACCCGCAGCGTTCTTCCTCTCCAAACCAATTTGAATCCACTTTATAAGATTTCACAAGACAGTCTAACTGCTTTCTAATATCTACATGGGTACTGCCTCCCAGCCCCAATTCTGTAATGTGCTGGCAAATGCTATTACACCTGTCAGGCATGGTTTGTTTTCAATAATCTCATAGCTTTTTATTTCTTGGAATGCCACAGCCCTCTATGTGTTTACTTAGTCTTTGCTTATTTGTCAAGTGCACAAAGCATCTTTCTCCCCACTGCCCCAGAGTGCCAAGCACTTGATTTCTAGGTTAGGTAAGAGATAGAAATAGAGCAGGAGGCAGAGCCCCACGGCAAGGAAGACGGTGTGGCGGGTGGGGGGCTGGGGAGGGGGGCGGGCGTAGGAAGAGAGAGGAGACACAGGCAGCCGCTTGCCTGTTACATCGTGGAACTACTTGGTTTTCTCTCTGTTCTCATTTACAAGATGTGTGATTGGAAACAAACAAGCCTATCTTTGAATGGCCAAATGTATTAGTAACACCTGTTTCATTCCAAATCTCTTTCTAAAAGTGGCTGCAGAGAATCAAAACCTCCCCTCCCCTGCCAAAAAAAAGGAGAACTAAAAATCGTTACCAAAACTCAGCTAATTTTCAGTTCATGACTGAGCTTAACACCGGTGTCCCCCTGGTCTGTGTACATACACCAGTGCCAGGGCAAGTAAGAGAAAAGGCACCCCTTCAGTATGAAGCAGTACAATGCACTCACTCTGCATGTATCATCTTATCTGGTCTTGACAAAATTCAGCAAAGCAGCTATGTTCATTCTCACCCGACAGATGAGGAGCTGGGGATTTGAGGAGTAAATAAATGACTTGCCCACACTGGCACAGTTAGAAAGAGGCAGGAGCGGAATTCAAACTGAGGACTTAAGACTCCAAAGCTCATACTCTTTTTTTTTTTTTTTTTTTTTTGCTCAATCAGGCTGCCTCCTGAGTTAAACTTCCCACATACACACCATAGTGGCCATGAGATTCTACCATCTTTTCATCATCATAAATAAATATGTATCAGGGACCCACCACCTATATGGCACTGCTCTTGTTTCCACAGCAACATGCTGCCAGAGTGTCATGGGAGTGTCCCGTGTTCAAAAGAATGACGCTGTAATGTCCTGTGGCCGTGGCTCACACTATTACAGAGGACGCCGTCTCAGTCGGCGCAGCCGGCAGTCTGCAGCCGGCAAGAGCCGCGCTGGGGCTCAGAAGGAAGAAAAGGAGAGGAGAAAGGCAGTGGGTTGCAGCCCGAGGCGGTGGTCTGCTTTCGCTAGGAACATGCTTGCGATTGTTGCTGAAACAGAATCCAAGCCAGGTTTGCGCGTTAATTGTTCTTTTATTAGGAAACAAATCAAGCAATCCAGGAGAGAAAGTCAAATTTGACTGTACTGCTAACAGTTCCCCAGAGGGAATGATTATCGAGTTAAATGACTACATCGCTAACAACTGCCATCGCAAGTCAGCCCCTCTCAAATCCATTCTTGCTCTCAATGTACAGATGCCAAAACCCACCAGTACATAAATGAATGATTCCCTCATCCATTTGTTTAACTGTCTCCATCTTTCCTCATCCCAAACCATGTTTTTGCCACACTTTTCAGAGGCTGATTTTAAATGCTTTTCTTTTCTTTTTTAACCATCATTCCTTATAAACATCATCCTGGCTGATAAAATACATCTCACAAGAAAGAAGAAGGAAATTGCCTTTTGATGACAAGCTTTCACCACTGACTTTTGGACACCGTGACCAACATGTTACAGCAAAGCATATCACCCCAACTGTGTACTTGGATGTAAGCTTACAAACTGAAATTGTTTTTGAGACTGGGCATTTCCAGATAAAAAGACTATGGAGAGCATACCACTGAGTTTTTAAACATATTATTTACCCAAACTTGCCAAAAGTTTAAAATCAGATTCTTTCAAAGAAATCAAACTGAATCATATTTATACTAGATTTGGATATCAAAATGTCTCCATTTAGAAATAAAGTATGAAGATAAGTCCTTTTTAAAAATCAACATTCGCAGCATTCCTGAATCTACAAGTGCAGCTGTTAGAAACCTGGGGAAAATAATTAACTTAAATGGACTAGTTAGCATTAAACCAGAGAGACAAGATACCTCAGAAAATTCTCATTTTTACAAATGAGTGAGGCTCAGAATGCATCAAATCTCCAACACAAGCTAATCTCCTCTCGTTTAAGGAGTCCTTGGAACAAATGAAGCCACTTGCTAAGTATATGCTACACTGCGTCTGCAGTGAGGCCACTCTGCCCAGGAAAAATCAAAAGAAACATGGTTTCTTAACAGCAGATTTCTTCCCAAACTGTACTCCAGGATTGCTTTTCTTTCCCCAGTGTTCCGAAGAGCAAACAAAGAAAAGGTGCTCGCTCCTCACACTTCTCTAAATGTTTTAACAAAAGGCTGCTGAATAAACACATTACTCATTTAAAAACTGAAAAGAAGTTCTATTCCGGAGATGAAAGCAACTAGATTTGCATTTTAACAGTTGTGGGCGAGCGCCACCTGGTGGGAGCATCCGGAAGCGGCGTGCTTCCAGCATCCGGCAGCTTCCCAAGCCCGGACGGTTTTTACCGCACGCTGCCCAAGAACGCTGCGAGACCCGTGGAGGAATATTTTTGATACTGATTCTCGCGGAGGGAACGTGAGTATCACTCACGGGTGGCAGGCCGCCCAGGCCCTGGAGGATAGTGAAATGTAAGTCAGGAGTGATGCTTGGTCCCCAGTAATGCCCCCCAAGCACCCTCCTTCCTTCCCTGACCTAGCACACCTAACAGATCCGAAACGAGGGAAGCAGAATTGTGCACCATCTTCAGAATGATGTGTGGCGGTCCCTCTTCTCTTACTGGCTCAGCCAGCCTTTCAGCTTCACACACCTCAAAAGAAGTGTCCTAGTCACCTAACTTCCCAGCCGCGAAGCAGACTGCCCCCCTTCGCATAAGTCCCATATTCAGTTTCCATTTTGGAGTAAGGAAGACCCCAGTGCATTTCCCATGGAAGGTCACTCCAGGAAGCAGCCTGTTTAAGGAGATTACACTGCCCACGGTTTCTCTCTCTTTCTCCTCGCTTTCAGCGTGATAATACATGGGCACCGCTGTTAGTCAATTCAAAACGCATCTTATCCTAAGTCCCACCTGCTCATCTCTGCCTGCCCCTGTGATCCCGGCAATCTCCCCTCTGCGTGATCACACCTGAGCTAATTGGTGCTAAGAAACTTCAAAATGATTCCGAACTTGGAGGCATACCTGCACCACTTCCTCCCTTCTCTCCTTCCCCCACCGCCTACTCTCTGGGGGCTCAGGGCTGGAAGCTGCCTCCGGTGGGGTCTGGGATGTGTAAGACCCCACCCAGCCCGGGTCCCGCTGGCCTCCGGTACATGTCAACTTGCCATTAGGAGCACGCCAGGGCAATCCCACACACACACTAGGGGAGCCACGGCTACTCGCCTCCTTCCCACGGTCAAGCCCAAATACGAGTCCCCCAAACTTTTCTGGAGCAGACACGCTCACCGGTCAAAGCTGCGACACCGAAAGGGCCTTAACGGGGACGCCCGTTTACTTGGGATGGAGACCACGGGGGAGGAAGGAGGGCTCGCCGTCTCAGTCTTGAACACGAACACCCCCGCAGTGCTTTCAGGGGCGTAAGGACAAGCTCCGGGGCGCAGCGTGGTTAGAGCGAGTCTGGAGCCGCCAGAAAAGCCACCTCCCTGGCAGCCTCGGCCTGCTAGCAACCAGTCCTCCCCACGAAAGCGCGCGCTCCCAGGAAGCTGCGGAGAGAGGGACGCTCCCCCACCACCACCCCGGGCGTCGATGCCGCTTCTCATCTCGCCGCCCCAAACACTCGAGTGACAGATTCCGACAAGTGGGAGGCGGCGAGCGGAAATATTCTCCGCAGCCGCAGAAAGTTACTCGAGCCCGGGGACCCGCAGGAAAGTAAAGCGGTGCACTTGACCGAACGCGGCCGGCCGAGGGACGCCGAGAGCTGGGCACGCTGGCCCGGACGCGCCTGGACGCGGCAGCCCGCTGCTGCAGGCGGGGACCCGGGCTCCGGCAAGCCCTGGAGCCCGCACAACTTTCTCCGCCCGGGACCCAGCGGCGGACGCCGGGATGCGCCGGAGAGGGAGCGGGGATCGGGGGCGCACTCACCTGCGGCGCTCTGCGCCCGGGCGCCGGGCAGCGGCGGCAGCTGCAGCCGCAGGAGCAGGCTGAAGGCGAGCGCGGCGAGGTTCGCCATCCGTGCGGCAGCGGCTCAGCCCCCTTCCCGCGGGGGCCGGGGCCGGGACTGGGGCGGGCGCGGGGCGGCCCCGCATCGCCGGCGCGGTCGCAGGCGGTGCGCGCCGCTGGGCTCCGGGAGCCAGCGCCGCTGCGCTCGAAGCCGAGGCGCGGCGCGAACTGAGGCGGGAGGCTGGGCGGGGGCGGGACGCGGGGCGGGGGCGGTGTCCCCGGAGTCCTAACGCCGCCGCCGCCGCCCGCCCGCCCGGCGCTCCGCCTCGGCCGCGCACACACCCTCGTGCGCACGCCCGCGCCTCGCACACGCCCGCGCCTGGCCCACGCGGGCTCCCCGCGCACCCTCGCCCGGCCGGCCTGCTCGGGGCCGCTCTCTCGCACAGTCACGCGCCTACACTCAGCGCCCCCGCACCCACGCACCCCGCGGGGTCCTCTCCTCTTCGCCCGGAGCCGAGCCACCGCATGCACCGTCTGCCTGGCTGGGGCGCAGGTATCGGGGTGCGATGGCGTGGAGGGAGAGGGGGAGCTGCCGTTTGAACTCGGAGTGGGAGAACAGGTGAGTGGGGGACGGGTGCGAATGGGGGAAGGCCGAGGCAGCCAACTGGACTCGGGACGGGGAGCCAGGTGAATGGGGGGTGATGGGAGGGGGCTCTGCCCTGAACAGGATCAAGTGTCCACTAGCGAGGGTCTCCGGCACGCCCTAAGATGAGAATTTCATGTAAGAGTCGTCACCGCACCACAGGCACACACATAGATACGCGCGCACACACACACACATACACACACTCTCTTCTGGGTGCATCGGTGCACCGCAGTCGTCCCCCACCCACCTCATCAGCTTCCCTGGCACCCCTCTTATTCACCCACACCTCCCTCTTGTCGCTACCCCCAACTTGGGAGGGGAGCAAAGACTGGCCGTGAGGCATCCCAGTCTCTCGCTGCCTTCGCCCTTCCCCTTTTTCCTGAGCCAGAACCCTGCAGCTTTTTCCTATTTCTTCCCGGTCTGAACAAAGACCCGGTTAAGGCTGAAAGCCTAAAACCATCGATCAGAGTCCAGTCGGTCACAATGCAGCCCATAGGCAGCGACTCTGCTCTCCTGGGATCAGGGGATCTCATGGAAGAGACCAGGTGCCCCTTGGTCCTGGCTGGGGGGCTTGGGCTATAAAAGCCGGAAGAAGGGTCTCTGGGCAAAGCTCAAGGGATTCACACTCTGTAAACCTGACCAGTCCCCTAACCCCCACCCCATCCCCAGCCTCATCTTTCTTGGGATTCCAAAGATGGGATTGGACAGACTGTTGGGGAGAAATACAAAAGTCAGGCATGGCAGGGGGCTCTGGATTGAGTTGCTATGGCAGAGAACAGTCTCTCTCCCCTGTACCCTAGTTCCCACTAGATGCAGTGGGGCGCTTGCCTCGGATGGAGACCCGTTAACTCCCCCCACACTGCACTGTCCTCCCACTCCTGTCTGGCTCCCACACCACCTTCAAATGGTGAAGGGCTTAGACTAGCCTCGTGGACTAGCCAGTGCTCATCTAGGCGGAGGCCTGGGAGTGGACCAGCTGCTTCAGAGATCCTTTATAATTCTACAGATTTCGACAGGGCACTAAGCCATGTGCCTTGCTGTGCTAGTCTCTAGGAGCACAGAGGTGACTTGCTCTCAGGACAGCTAGGTTGGGAAGATCCCTTCCACTCAGAGCTAAACAGCTGGCTACAGCGTCCATCAAACCCTCATCCAAGGTTTGTCTCAGGCAGAGGAGTTGTTAGCAAGTCCTGACCCAGGCCCATGACCTGTGACTCTGGACATGGCTGATCCTAGGGCCTGACCCGGGAAGCAGGAAATTTCTAAGCCACTAGGGAGCTTCTGGTTTCTTATAACTTGTCCTGGCTCCCTTTGGCTCCTCTTCATGCCCTCTCTCAAACTTTCTGGAAAAGCACAAAATGCATTTCTCAATAGTGTCTTCAGAACACAAACCCTCCCATATCCACAGTCTAAAGGTGCTATACTGCTGCCCTAACCTACTGAGTGGGGTTCACGTGACCCCAAAATAAAGCTCCACTCCAGGGACTTCCCTGGTGGTCCAGTGGGTAAGACTCTGCTTTCCCAACGCAGGGGACCTGGATTCAATCCCTGGTTAGGGAACTAGATCCTACATGGTGCAACTAAGACCTGGCACAGTCAAATAAATATTTTTAAAAAGCTCCATTCCCAAGGTCACCAAGCTGGTGAGCAGGACTGTCACCTGCCCTTGTCACTGGACTGTACCTGCCCCTGTTGAAGCCAGGGCTCTCTGTGTCTTGCCTGCCACCCTCTGCCTGGAAATTGATCCCTCTATTTCTTCAGGAGCCAAACCCACCACCCAGTAAGACTCTGACTCTGGTCCCACCACCGTGCCTTTGCACCTGCCGTTCTCTCTGCCTGGAAGGCCCTTCCCTGTATCACCTCCCCAAATAGCTCCTTAAATGACTTCTCTAGCCAAGAGGCACTTCCTGCCCACAGCCAGTTGCCAAGGCCCTCTGAGACATCACCCGCTGAGGTGATGCTTTTCACACCATGGGATGTGGTTTGTCCCCTGGGTCTTTTCCACAAGCCTGAGTTCTCAAAGGGCACCTGGACACTTAAGACAGGGATGCTGGCTGATGGGAGGTTGAGGGGAGGGATGGCTCAGGGCCACAGATGACTGGCTTCTCAGAGGAGGGCCTCCTCTGAGGGCCTCCCTCCTTTGTGGGAACTTCATTGCTGATTAGAAAGGAGGGGCTGCTTTCCCATCTGCCCCCATCAGCCTGGGGAGCTGGGGTGTCTTGACCACATGTTCACTCCTCGCTCAGGGCCGGGTTCAGTGTTCTCCTGAAGCAAGGAGGCCAGGGCCTGGGGTGAGCTTTGTGATGGCTTCAGAGGGGCCCCTACCCCCTTTCAATTCCACTCAAGAAGGTGGCCCCTTCTCCTTAATCCTGTGGGACTGAGGGCAAGCCCTCTCTCAGCCCTGGTATCCCTGTCTACACAGTAACTTCCCTTTCAGCTCTGGGGGCACCAAGACAAGAATGTTCAGACACATTAGCTGCAGCTCTCTCAGCCCAAGCATAGTTTGAGGGGCAGCCTGAAACACATATTCTTTCAGTGAGGGAGTTGGCTGACTGCCGTGTGCCATGGCTGGGCTGTGGGTGTGCAGCTTGAACAGTAGACTTGGTCTTTGCCTTCCTGGAGTTTGCAGTCTAGTGGTAAAGACCAGACAAAGAGAGAGGTGAAGATCTGGAGGTGACCTCCATCTCCCCAGCCCCTCCCTCTGCCCCCAGTGATGGTCAGCTCAACAGTGGGGATCCAAGGACTAGGGAGAAGACACCTTGGGCCAGGATGCCTTACTTACCCATGGGGAAAGCCTGGTGATGTAGCTGTTTTATCCCCATCTTATCCACAAGGAAACTCAAAGAGGCTTCACCCTATGTAGGGAGGCGCCTTCTCTCTCCTTGCTGTTGTGCAGGGTACCTGTAGCCATTCAAATACAGAATTTAGAAATTGAGTCTTTAGTCACATTAACCACATTTCAGTGCTCAGGGGCTTTATGTGGTTAGTGGCTGCCATATTGGATAGCACAGATATAGACCATTTTCATTAACACAGAAAAATCTATTAGCACTGCTCAGACTACAGCCTATGGGCCAAACCTGGCCTGCTGCCTGCTTTTTCTTTTTAAATAAAGTTTTATTGGAACACAGCCATGCTTATTCATTTGTGTACTGCCTATGTTGGCTTTTAGCAGAAAGTTCTATTAGACAGTGCTGCTGTCAAGCAGGGGTCAGCAAACTACTGTAATAGGGAAGAATCTTTGTATTCTATTACGAGTTAATACTAAAGGGATGTTGCCTTTAAATTATACATGATGGCCCATTTCTGGGAAAACTGCCTCCCAGATTAGTGTTATACCTTTGTTTAGGACCACCTGTGAATGGCTGCAGGAAAGAAGAAATTAACACACTCCCTCAGGAGTCTGACCAGAACCGGGAAATGTTTTAGTTGACCCCCCCCCTTTTAGTATAGAAGAAGCCTGAATTCTAACTGAGGGCAAGCTGGTTCTTTGGAATGCTACCATCTTCTCCGTCTGGCTGGCTTTCTAAATAAAGTTGCTATTCCTTACTCCAGCAACTTGTCTCTGGATTTTTGGCCTGTCCTGCAGCAAACATTACAAGCTTGAACTCAGCAACACTGCCACCTGTAAGGTCCTTTGTAAAGTCCTGCTTTGGGGTGTGGCAGTATTATTGGATAATGCATGTTTTTGTAGAACAAAAATGGTTGGGTCGTGAGGTTCCACTTGAAAAATACTTAGTTTTTAGTTGCATTTGAGTTTTTATATTTGCACGTCTTGACACAAAGTGTGGCCGAGCAGGATCCTATGGGGACTTCCCAGAAGAGCCCTGATCTAGGTCCTCTGCCTGCTTCTTGTCTGTGGAAAAACTGTGGCCTCCTGGGCTTCCCTGAGGTCCAAAGAGTACATTTACTCAGAGAGGTGAGAAAATACAGAAAGAAAGGAAAATAGTCAAGCAGTACAAAATAATAATAGCTTAGCCGTTAAACAAATTCAAGGACTTTTATTCCTTCCTCAGGGGCTATAGATAATATTCTGAGCCATGTCCTTTGCACTGTTTTGCAGATACTGAAACCCCCACCAGGTGGAAGAAGTTAACTGTATGCCGCCCACAAGCACGTGGCCCCAGTCCAGTTGGAACCAGAAGGTTGATGACATTGACTCCTGATGACCTCACCACCAACCGATCAGAAGAATGTCCACGAGCTGATCACACACCCCAGAATCCCCCTCCCTTATCGTGTCTTTAAAAACCTTCCCCTGAAAGCCTTCAGGGATTTTGGGCCTTTAAAACACTAACTGCCCTGGACTCCTTGCTTGGTTCCCTGCAGTGAACACTGCACTTTCCCTCACCAGAACCCAGCATAAGTAGATTGGCTCGCCTGCATGTGGCAAAGCAGACCCAACTTTGGTTCAGCAACAACAGCACTAGTGTTTATTAATATTTCTGCCATAAAAACATTATGCACATAAGCCAGAATCTAGCCCACCTCCTGTTTTTATAAATAAAGTTTTATTGAAACATGGTCCTGCATATTTGTTTACAGTTGCCCTTGGCTGCTCTCGGCACTGCAGAGGCAGAATTGAGTAACTGTGACAGAGATTATCTGGCCCATTTCACTGAAAATATTTACTCTCCTTGCCCTTTACAGAAGAAGTTGCCAGCCCCTTCTCCAGAGCAGTGTCACAGTGCAAGCTGACAATCACTGGTAAAAACTGGTTCTCAAAATGTGGTCCTTGGACTGGTGGCATCAGTATCACCTGGGAATGTGTTAGGAATGCAAATCCTTGGGCCCTACCCTATACCTACTGAATTAGACATGCTAGAGATGGGGCCTAAGAATGTGTTTTCACCAGTCTCCCAGGTGATGTTCCCAGGTGAGCAATGTTCAGAAGATGCAAGCTCATGTTGAAAAGTCAGTGATCTAAAACAGCCATGGAGAAAATCCCAGTAAGTGACTGGCAAAGAAAGGTGTCGGTAGGCTCCCAGGGCAACAGAAGAGCTGGAAAGATGTCAGGAGAGTGATAGCCCGTCCTGCCTGGCCCCTCTGCAGCAAAGCCTTTGACAGCCCCTGGACCAGGCCATGCCAGCTGAGAGGGGACCTCTCACCAGCCACCTGTGCCAATGCCCAGGCCCCACTGCCTGGCGGCCCCGCCCTCCCACAGAGTTGTCAGCCCATTTGGAGCTGTCTCCACACATAAATTCACGGACCAGCTGTCTCTTTTAATCTGGTTGCAAGATGAAACCATTAATAGATGTCAGACACATTGGCAATGATCTCTTCATTAATAATTTCCTCCTTTCTGAGAAAAAATTAGTAACAAGCAATCATCAATAATTCAAAAATACAAGTTAACCTTTCTATTAGCAGAGTGGTTCTGCACACACCACAGACTCTTTGAGAGCCAATAGTTCTGGCTTAAATAATGTTTTTACAGCAGGAATATTAATATATGTTAATGTTTTCTGTTGAAATATGCAAATCTAAATAACTCAAATGCAACTTAGAAACCATACATATACTTCAAGCATAAGCTGATGATCTAACCGTTTTGTTCTGTAAAAACATGCATTATCCAATAACATTTCTGCATCCAAAAGCAAAACTTTACAAAGGAATCACTTTGAGGTTGAGGCCTTTGTGGTTGGGAAGATTTCTCTTATGCTGAACCAGTGCTACCTCCCTGTCATTTCTCCCCTTCAGAGTCAGCTTCTCTCTCTGGGAACAGACAGAAAGCCTGGACACACTTCCAAGTGGCTTTCATTTGGATGTTGGTGTGCTCTCGGTAAGCCTTCTCAATCCCTTACATCAGCGATCCCCAGAAGCTGATGTAATAATAAAGTACACAGTAAATGTGCTTGAATCATCCCAAAACCATTCCCACCCCGGTCTGTGCTGTCTTCCACAAAACTGGCCCCTGGTGCCAAAAAGATGGGGGACTTCTGCTTTGCATCCTTCCTGGGCCTCTTCTTATATGATTTTCAGATGCCACCCCCACCGCCAACATCTGTTTCATCTTCTAGGACATGCTTTATTTCAGTAACACTCCTCTAGTTTGGGATTAACATATATATACTACTATATATAAAATAGATAATCAACAGGGACCTACTGTTAGGCTCAAGGAACTCCACCCAAAGTTCTGCAATAAGCTTTATGAGAAAAGAACCTGAAAAAGGATAAATATATGTATAACTGAATCACTTTGCTGCACATCTGAAATTCACACAACATTGCAAATCAACTATACTCCAATATAAAAATTAAAAGGCCTTCCAGGTGAAGCCTTGCACCTGCTCACATTCCTCATGCCTCTCTCTACCACCGTGGTGGCCATGAGCTAGTCACTCTTCCTCTGCAGATCTTTCTCTCCACTGGGGTCGTTATTCCCCCAGGCTGAGCTGAGTAAGAATTAAGTGCTTTTACGGATGTTAGAACACCTAGAACAGGGCTGGCCCACTCAAGAGGTCTCTTCTTTTCCTTCCTCCACTACTTCCAAGTCTTAAACTCACAAACCACCCCAGCCTTGACGCCATGCCAATATCATAGACACCTGGATGCCAACACAGCCTGGAGTACCAGCTGCCTCATCCTTGGGCCAAACCACCAGCACATGGTCCAGACCATTGGCGGGTAGATCTCAGTGCCTGGGATGCTAGGGCAGCATCTTGCTTTGCCTAAGTGGGTTCTGCCAGACAGCTGTTTCTTTTCATGAAAACTCACAGACATACACACACAACTAAGCCACGTGTGCCAAGCACCCACCACAGTTGTTTGTGTCTCTATCACGTAAGCAACCGGGATGCCAAGGTAAGGTGACCCCCATCCACAGGCGCCAGAGTCGGCCCCAGGGAGAGATCACACAGCACACCAGGGGCACGGGGGTGTTAGGGTCATGGACATAATCAATGGACATCAAACGTGATTGAGGCATGGCACCAGCCTTCACTTCTTGCTTCCAGCAAAGTGCTTCTCTGATGAAGCAGGACAAAAGCCACAGACCCCGTGGTAGCCTGGGGCCCTGTGCTTGGACACAGGCATTTCAGAGCACTGGGGTTCCCCAGGGCATTCAGCTCCTCTCCTCGTCCCTGACTCTGGACTCTCAGATTCAGGAGGGTCCCAGGTAAGAGATGGACTCACCCGTCTAAAGTGGGCTGAATCTGTTGCTTCTCTGAATCCCCCTGCATCAAGCTGAGCTCAGACCTCAGCTCTGTTCTACCTCCTGTCTCATCCCTCCCAACCCCGCCCCATGCACAGCAGCCTGAGCACTTGATAGAGAAGATCTTCAGCCCACAGTCCTGTCACTCGCCAGCTTGAAGCCCTTCAAGGATGCCCCACTGCCCTCAGAATAAGGACAGGTATACGCTACCATGTGCAAAATAGCTTGTGGGAAACTGCTGCATAACACAGGAAGCCCAACCTGACACTCTGGGATACCCTGCTAAGTTACTTCAGTTGTGTCCGACTCTGTATGACCCCATAGATGGGAGCCCACCAGGCTCCCCTGTCCCTAGGATTCTCCAGGCAAGAACAGTGGAGTGGGTTGCCATTTCCTTCTCCAATGCATGAAAGTGAAAAGTGAAAGAGAAGTCGCTCAGTCGTGTCCAACTCTTCACGACCCCATAGGCCGCAGCCTACCAGGCTCCTCCGTCCATGGGATTTTCCAGGCAAGAGTACTGAAGTGGGATGCCATCGCCTTCTCCACTGGGATACCCTAGGGGATATATATATTCTCATGACTGATTCGCATTGTTGAACAGCAGAAACCAGTACAACATTGTAAGCCAATTATCCTCCAATTTAAAAAATAATAATAAAATAAGTTTCCTCGTGGATTAAAAAAAAAAAAAGAATAAAGTCCAAATCCTTAATATGGCCAACAAGTCCCCAAATGACTGAGCCCAGCCAGCCTTTCTAAGCCTGTCCCCTCCCTAATTCACCTTAAACTCCCCCACACGGAGTCCTCCTCACCAGGTAGATGAAGAAAGAAGAGCATTTGTGTGGCAGGAATTGCCAGGCAAACACTCAGAGATGCAGAGGAGTCTGCTCATTCCCATGAGCTAGGACGCGCCCTAAAGGCTCCCTCTCCTCTGACATTATTTACAGACACTCTTTACTCCAAGCCACAGTGGGTGGCTCTCCACTGCCCCCTCCGTCTCTGCAATGCCAAATTCAAGATCCTCATCCTGCTTTATCCTTACCTAGGCATCCAAATCCTCAACACTCAGCTTTGGGAGGACCCAGGGGCTGGACTGAGGTGGACGGCATGGAGAAGTGTCCATCAGTTCCACGTCCATAGGCCCACCTGCAGAGCTCCCTTCTCCGTGAGGGTGGCTGCCTCTGCAGGGTCAGGACCGTGCCCACATCCTCATACCCTCAATGCCAAGCCCAGGTGCATCCAGCAAGCATTCGATACATGTTGATGAGGGCCAGATTTGCCTAGCGGGGCCAAATAGGAGATCAGGATGAGCTGCCTCCACACACACGGTTCAGTGCTCCTTCCATCAGGATCTGTGGGGAGGTCAACTCACCAGAGCAAGGCTCCCAGGTGCTCAGAGTGAAATGCGTCAGGTGGTGCTTCCAATGGTCCCTGATCCTGGGATCCCCCAGGAGTTCTTGTTGATCACTCAGAATCCTCACTCAGCCCAGAACTGATGAACCCCAAACTTCAGAGCCTGGTAATATTCCCTTTGTATCAGACTGTGCACTGAGGAGTCTCATGGGAGATCCTGGGAGAGAAACTCTGTCCAAGCCAGCAAATGAGCAGCGGTGGCCACACTGTCATCAGACTGCTGTTAGCGCCCGGCCCAGGCTCCAAGAAGGAAGAGGCCTGACCTGCCAGAGAGGAGCCAGGAGAGAAGGCCTGGAGGCTTCAGAAGCCTGTCTGCCCCCAGTGCCAAGCCTGCTCCAAGTGGAGCCTGGATCTCAGGAACGATGCACACTGGACCTTTGAGGAGAAAATGGGATCAAGAAGTATGAAACAAATGATACAGAAATAAGGCCTCTTTGGGGCATGGGGGTGGGGGTGGTGGGAGCTGAATCAATCTTTGAATATGTATTTATTTTTATTTATTTGACCACACTAGGTCTTAGTTGTAGCACTCAGGATCTTCGATCTTAGTTGCAGCATGTGGGATCTAGTTCCCCGACCAGGGATCAAACCCAGTCCCCCTGCACTGGGATTAAGGAGTCTCAGCCACTGGACCAGCAGGGAAGCCCCTCACATCATAATAAGGGACTTCATGGGAAGGTCGAGTGCTGGAAGGTCGACTTTAACATCTGATGTCTGCGGTCTGGCCAGCTTCATGATGGCAAAAAGCAAATGCCTCTTTTTTTTTTTTTTTTAAGAGGGGCTTCCTAGGCGGCTCAGTGGTAAAGAATCTGCCTGCCAAGAAGACTTGGGTTCAGTCCTTGGGTGTGAAAGATCCCCTGGAGAAAGAAATGGCAACCCACTCCAGTATTCTTGCCTGGGAAATCCCATGGACAGAGGAGCCTGGCGGGCTACAGTCCAGGGGGTGGCAAAGAGTCATTCACATCTTAGTGATTAAACAACAGCGGCAGCATTTTTTTTTTTTTTTAAGAAATTCCAAAACTTCCTTCAGACCTCAGGTTTACAGAATCGGCTTCACCAGAATTCCTGATTCTTCATATACTTTCATAATGTTTCCCTACATAACTGTCACTATTCATTTACTTATGTTTATTACTTTCTATGATTATATGGACTTGGCATTTTCTTTTCATTGACTTGTTACTTTATTATTGTATTTTGAGAAGCATCAGTGGACCTCCCACTCACAGATAAAACCTGTGTTCTTGATGGTGACAGAATTCTGCGCACTCAGGCCAGCCTTTGAACGCTCCACAGATCAATTTAGGTGAGCATATTGTTTCTGGGCTCTCACAAGGCAGCCAGGCCTGGCTTTCTGCTGCAGTGGTTCTCAACCCTGTTGCACATTAGAACCACCTAGGATCCCACCCAGCCATCATGTGACTTGGAGAGGACCCAGGCAACAGTCCTGGTCAGTCCACCTTCCCTGTGGCTCAGACAGTAAAGACTCTGCGTGCAATGCAGGAGACCTGGGTTTGATCCCTGGGTCAGGAAGATCCCCTGGAGAAGGGAATGGAAACCCGCTCCAGTATTCTTGCGTGGAGAATCCCATGGACAGAGGAGCATGGAGGGGTACAGTTCACGCACAGGGATGCAAAGAATCAGACATGACTGAGCAGCTAACACTTTCTTTCATTTCTGGTAACAGTGTTGTTTTAATCTACCTAATATTCCCACTAAGAACCACTGCAAAAAGATTCCCCATTCATAGTCTCCTGCTGGGTGTGTGCGATATGAACCATCTGAGAATTGGTGGTGGAGGGAGGAGTAGGGGATATACCCTTAAATACACCTTTATAAAGATGCCCCACCCCCTTGCCGACCTCAGGGGCCCGCTGCACGTAAGGAGAGATGGTCCTAGAGAGGGCGTGGTGGGCAAGTGTACAGTCCATTTCCCAACATGGGTCCACAGCACACATCTATTCCAGAACCACTCAGGATGTTGGTTAATTTTGTTGTTCAGTTGCTAAATCATATCCAACTCTTTGTGACCCCAAGGACTGCAGCACACCAGGCCTCCCTGTCCCTCACTGTCTCCTGAAGTTTGCCCAAGTTCATGTCCATTGAATCACAGTCAGTGATGCTATCCAACCATCTCTTCTCTGCCGCCCTCTTCACCTTTTGCCTTCAGTCTTTCCCAGCATCAGGGGCTTGTCAGTTAATTCGTTAATTTTGCATGAAACTAAATCAGAATCCCTAGAGACTGAGGCTCAGGTATTTGATTTTTTAACGTGGACACTAGGGATTCTCAGGCATACGTAAGTTGTTCCTGATGTGGCATCAGGGACAACTCTCAGTCTGCTGAGGCCAGGTCAGCTTCATGCAGACATCAGCACTGCGTCTCTGTACTGAGAGGATGAACACTGAGCCTGGAACATGTACACACAATGTACTTTGGGCAGGATTCTTTTCCTTACAAATGACAGACATCTAGCTCAAACAAGCTTAAGTGAAAAGAGGAATCCAGTGGCTTATTTAGCTGAGCAATTCATGGGCACCTTCAGGCAAGGCTGGATCCAGGTACTCAGATGCCATTCTCTCTCTCCCCGCTCCCCATCCATATCTCAGTTTGTGGATAGTCAGAGAAACTGGACAATGACAGCTTCGTGTATAGTTCTCATGACTTACCGGTCTTTGTTAAAAATGAGACCTTCTGCAGCACCCCTGCTAAACTCTAGCAAAGACACTGTTTGGGGCACATTCCACCTCCGGAAATAATTCACTCGGCCTGGGAAGTGGCAAGGAGGGCAGTGCTGGAACTGACCAGCCCAGGTCCTTCGTCCACCCCTCCATACGGGGGCCGGTCCCATGACAGACGGCCTCCTGAGGGCCAGATGGGGCAGGAAAAGAAGGTTTTCTCCAAAGGATCTTGGGCAGTCAAGTAACATCTATTCACCTCACCTATGAAATGAAATATTCATGAACTCTTTTAATAAGTGGCTTACAGACCCGACCACTTACCCAGGGTTTGCTGCTGCTGCTGGTTAGTCACTAAGTCGTGTCCGATTCTTTGTGACCCCATGGGCTATAGCCCACCAGTTTCTTCTGTCTGTGGGATTTCCCAGGCAAGAATACTGGGGTGGGTTGCTATTTCCTTCTCCAGGGGATCTTCCCTACCCGTGTCTCCTACAATGGCAGGCGGGTTCTTTTCCTCTGAGCTACCTAAGAAGCCCCCTCTCCATCAGATGCTCTATCCAACCCCCACCTTAGACCCTGTGATTTTTACACAACCGTTGCCCCTTCCTCTGCACCAAAGTGTTTTCAGCCAGTCAGATACTCCACAGGCAACCCAGTGGAATAAAGACGAGTTCCTTCAGTTTTGGAAATGGTCTGTTTGAGACATAATACTTTACTGTACTATAGTACAAAGAAAAACATTTCACCCAAAGAGTTAGCCACACACTTCAGTCCCTAGGATCTCCTTCCTCATGCCTGGAACCCAGCAGGATGGGGGCAGAGGCCTCCCAAGTGCATCGAGATTGTACCATGGGTGCCCAGGCCAGACTGTGCACGCTTATTTAAGCCATTATCATGTCAGATAAAATGTTGATAAATCATTATTTCTACCAGCTAAAATAAATGCTAATAACTCAAGGCTGAACAAGGGTGAGTTTGTTGAAATGACGTGAAGAATGGAGGGTACGATCTCAGAATGTAAAACCACAGAAAAATATCATCTGGAAACACAGAAATCATCTGTTTTATCTGGAAACCTGTCTCTGGCGTGGCAAATTTAGGGATTGGTTGCAGGACAGAGTGTGCCCTGCGCCCTGGGGAGCAGGCTGAAAGGCAGGGGGAGCTAGGAGGCTCCTTTACTCAGAAACACTGTTCATCACCGTCTGCCACTGAAGCTTAAAGATCAATAATCTTGGGGACTGTTCACTTTGGTTTGGCTTCTGCCCTCCTGAAATGCTTGGACTTGCATTTACTGTGAGCCAGGACCACAGCTAAAAATCTTATGTGCATCCACCCTACAATTCTCTTATTTCCCACTAACAGGTGAGGAAACAGAAGCGCAAGGAATTCAGTGATTCAGGACGCCTACTGGTTTTAGGTTTCTTCTCAGCATCTGCTGGACCTTTCAAAATCACTATTATCATATCTCCCAACCATGGACAAAAAATAATGGAATGAGCAGAGAACTCCAAGCCTAACCATCGCAAAACCCTTTTCATTTTACAGACATTTCAATAGGGCTTTGCTGGTAAACAAAAATAAATAAGTTCAGCTTACCCAGAAGTCAGATCCCCTGTAATAAGTTCTGGGCCAGGTTCTCCCCAGAGCAGGAGAATGTGGCATTATAGTTTAGGTTGAGTTTATTTCTTTGAGGCTTTGCTCCCCAAATTTCTCAGACACTACCTACCTCAGGAAAACTGAGATATGATAACAAAGACTGTATAGCCCCCAAAAGCCCCCAGATTAACAAAGCTCCCCAGGGCTTGGTTGGGGGTCAGGGCTTCTGCTTTCAGAGAACAAACTCTAAGTCTTGTTTCCCACGAGAAGAACGTTAAAGACCCATGGATGTTTTAAAATATAAATGTATGGAATTGTGCAATCTCTCAGTAAACAGGTTTCTCGTCTCTGACGGGTTTCCAAAACATCAAGAATAGACAAATGTTAAATATGTCCTTACTGCTAATTACGCTTCCCCCTCCTCCTTTTTCTCCTCCTGTAACTTCTAACATGAATTTATTTTCTATTTGAAAGCCAATCTCACTGGTTATTAGATATTCTCCCTGCTGTCACCATCAGTAAATTATTAAACAGCTGACCAAGCTTTGTTTTAAAATGATTCTCTTATGAAGCTCGGTGACATATTTGCCATGAATACTGAATGGCGCCGCGGTCTCTAAGGACACGTGAGTGATTCCTACTTACTACCTTTAGCAAAATGTGTGTGCAATGAGCAGCAAGAACTTGACTTGAATCAATTACCAGAGATGCCTGTGGCTGGTTCACGTGGCCCTCTCTTGACACCTCACCTTCCTGAAGCAGGTTCAGCTTCTAGACCACATCGGGAAATAGCACATAGACCTGCCTTTTGTCATTTCTTACCTCCTTGCTTGTCTTGCCACCCCTGAGCCTTGACGTACCTGTAGGGAATCTCTTCCTTATTGAAAGGAGCAGCTGGCTCTGAGTGAATTTCTCTGTGAAGAAAATAAACCTGATGGAGATGAAATTGCTTAAATTGATCATATCTCCACTTCCTCATCTACAAAATGGAGATCATGGTTCCTACTTCATAGGTGCTATAATGAAAACAAAGCACTGAGCACAGTGCCTTGCATAGACAGAGTAAGCACTTGGCAGCTGCTAGCTACTTTTTTTCCTGTTGACACCCACGTAAGTCCAGACTCTCTAGGTTGTAAGTGAACCATCTCAAATTCATGTAAGCTCAAGAGGGCACGTGTTGACTTACTGTTTGTCTTAGTGGTTGATCAGTTGAGATCCAATCAAGGAAACAGAAACTGCTCAAAGTACTCACAACAGAAGAAATTTAATTCTGGAAATTGTCCATAAAGGTGATGAGGTAACTGAGATCCCAAAAGGGATGGGAAGTTTAACTGAGAAATACACTAGAGCAAGAAGCTACTCCCAACCTTAGGATAGAGGAAGAGATACTGGAAGCCCAGGGATATGGAAGGGCATGGAAGCCTGAACCATGGCAGATGTGTCCAGGGGAAGTTGTAACTCTGGTGAACACCAGGGCATGTGGTCTTAACCAATATAAAATAGTGTCTCCCTTACAAGATCCCATGAACACCACCCCCTGACTACACCTGCCTTATTATTTCCTCCCCAGGTGTCGTGGCTTTGATCAGTTTAAGGGGCCTTGGTTGGGAAGTTGGTCCTTCTACTGTGTTGTATTTCCTGGAATCACGCACCACGTTCCTGCACAGCATCCTAAATCCAGGATGCAGGTGTCAGTCCTAAGCACCCTGGGTCTGGGTTTAAAAAAAAAAACAAAACACACCATTAAGAGGTATGACAAAGTAGTGGTGGGGACAGAATGTTTCATCTTAGGTCTCAGTACCAGGTGTTGGCTGGATCAGGAAGGGCCAGGTAGAAACTTAATAAAAGCATACATCATCATTCACTTTGCTCCCACGAGAGTTTACTTATTCACAGACTTCTGTGGTAGTCCAAGGGTTAAGACTCCACGCTCCCAGTGCATGGGGCCCCAGTTTGATCCCCAGTCAGGAAACTAGATCCCACATGCCCCAACTAAGACGCCACAGACAAACAAATACATAGTTGTTTGTTTGTTTGTTTTTAAAGAATTTTCTTATTGAAAAGTGAGTGTTGAATTTGGAAGCCAGGCTCAGAAAGGCCCATGTGCAGAATTGGATTAAATGAATCAATTCAGTATTTTAATTAATGATCATACTTGATAGCAGGCTGTGAAAGCAAAGAAGGAGATACACTGTATCTCGTTAGGAGATCTAACTCTAAGAATGAGAGGGGGTGGTTCTGTGGAGATGGTGGAGTCAAAAGTTGACACTATTCATGTTCAAAGGGACTAGCTAACATAACAAACGCACCTTCCTCAACTTTTGAATCCCAAAGCCTCGAATGAAAATACTTCCCATCTGTTGGAGAAGGATTCCAGTCTGCAGCAGCAGTCTCTTGATAAGGCAGTAATTACTGGAGCAATTTTAACAGTTACAAAGGCATTTTAAAAATAATTTTAATTATTCAAAAGCCTGATTAATTATCTAGCCCAGGGATCAGAGGCCAAAGAGGGATGAAACTGTATGGAAACGGTTACCATGACGGAAGAGGGAGGGATTCAGCTGCCTTCAAACAAAAAGCTGCTCTCTGCGACCTTGGAGTTACATGTTTGTGCCCTTCAGTACTCACAGCAGTCAGACCATTGGACTGGCATTAGGTGACTGGGTTTCCAGGCCTGTCTCCACCCTGGCCCACTGCATCCTTGGCCAATTTCCTTTACCTTATCTGCTGCTGCTAAGTCGCTTCAGTCGTGTCCAACTCTGTGCGACCCCATAGACGGCAGCCCACCAGGTTCCCCCATCCCTGGAATTCTCCAGGCAAGAACACTGGAGTGGGTTGCCATTTCCTTCTCCAAAGCATGAAAGTGAAAAGTGAAAGTGAAGTTGCTCAGTCGTGTCTGACTCTTAGCGACCCCATGGACTGCAGCCCACCAGGCTCCTCCGTCCACAGGATTTTCCAGGCAAGAAGACTGGAGTGGGGTGCCATCACCTTCTCCATTTATCAGGACCCTGTAAAACTAGACAAGGGAAAGATAGAAGGAACCCCATAGCTGGTCTCTGAAACTGTGTCAAGTATTGATATCCTAGAGGACTCCTTTTTAGACTTTGGAATTTTTCCTGGGACAATGAAAATCCAGGGAAAGTTTATGAGCATGGAAGGGCTTTCATATTTGGGTTTAGTGAAAACGCACAGATGTTTGTGAAAACACCTGTGCATGAAATGTGGGGAAAGACCGGTTGTGGGCAGTGGGTGGATGGGTGTGTCCCTAAATTCATGCCTGCTTTAGGATGGAAAAAGTAGCCCCCATTCACTGAGCATTTGTTGAACACCTCATGTATACCTGGCCCTTGTGGGGTACTGTAGAGACACAGGTTCTGCCTTCAAGGAGTTTGCCAGGGCAAGAAGGCCTTACTCAGATGATAGCTCACAGATGAGTGGATTTGGATAATCACATAAGCAAAGACCTTGTTCGCATTTGCTGACATGGTGAGTCATGCCCTAAGCCTCTGTGTGAGCCATCTCTACAGACCGAGGACGAGACCATCTCCCCAGGCCTGTGACCTGTGCACTTCACAGAGTGATTGCCTCGCCTCCATCATAGTCCCAACGCTCACTGCCAGCTTTTGTCCAGGCTTAAGTCTTGGAGATCCCATCATGTTTCCCACATGAGAAATTCCCAGTGTAGAATCATCAATGGAGAGCTTTTAACTGAGTCTCCTGGTATTTCCTCCAACAACCCGCAGTGTCTGGGTTAAGAGCGTGAGCCCAGGCACTGGGCCATCAGTGAGTTGGAAGCCCTGCTCCACTGCTTTCTTGGTTGTGTTACCTTAGACAAGTCACATAACCTCTCTGGGCCTCAGTTTCCCTATATGTAAAAGAAACTTCTTATTATAAAAGTTAAAGTGAAATGTCTACACATAGTAGATATGAGATACATGATAGATAAATAGCTATGTTAGTTTATGTGGTTTCATTCAGTTCTATAGGATTCAGCTACCCTGTGTCTAAAATGAGATGATAATCATTATGCCTTTATTCAAAAAAACATTTACTGAGGTCCTATTAAGTGCCAATCATCGTGGGAGCTGAAGATAACACAGGAAATAAGGAAGGTCACTGTCCTCATGGAGTTGTCATCCTTGTAGGTAAAGGGGGCCAACAGGACAACCAAGTAAATGTGTGATATGTTGATTAAAAAATATTTATATAAAGCAGATTAATGTGGTGGTGTGTAACCTTTTTAAGATACAGAGGTCAGGGAAGCCCTTTCTAATGTGATGACATTTGAGCAGTGATCTGAATCAGCAGAACAAGTCATCTGAGGGCAGAAAGTAGAGAGATGTCATAAGGCATAGCAGGTGCAAAGGGCCTGGGGGCAGCACCACGCATGGCACATGCAAGGAACAGCTATGGGACCACTGTGGGCGGAAGGAGAGGAGAAAATGGTGGGCAAGATCCCCAGGGGAGACCTGCAGGCTAGAGCACAGATCAGGGTGTAGACAGCTTCCTATCGGTACTTGGAAGCCACCTTGGGGTTTAAAGGAGGAGTGATAAGGTCTGACATGCACAGAAATTACCATCATGCAAGGCAGACGGTGATACCCCAGGGAGAGATATCGAGTGCCCAAGAAGTTAGAGGAGAGCGGCTATTACAGGCTCAGAAGAGCAAGAAAAGCTTCAGGGAGCTGAGTAGATGGTCAGTGGGAAGAGACCCATATTTCAAAGGACAGGAAATCTGCAAACGTGACGCTCATGGAATGCACTGGTTGGTTTATTCATTCATCCGCTTATCTTTGCCCCTTTTTGTGCTGTGCCCTGTCCTAGGAGCTGAGGATGCAGTGGTGACTAAGATTCGGCACACTTCAGTGAGTGTGCAGTGCAGGATAAGCAGAGGGACAAGATTAGATGGGTGTTAATTCTCGTTAAGCCAGTAAGATGCTGGACTTGTCACTGCAGCGTAAAGCACAGCTAGATCGTGACCTCCAGCATTTTCTATACTTTTGTTTATTTCTTACTTTTTGGCTATACTGGGTCTATGTTGCTATGCAGGCTCTTCTCCAGTTGGGGTGAGTGGAGGCTAGTCTCTAGTTGCGGTGTGTGGGCGTCTCGCTGACGTAGCTTCTCTTGTGCAGAGCTCGGGCTCTAGGCACACGGGCTTCAGCAGCTGCAGCCCTTGAGCTCCCAAGCACAGGCCCCACAGCTGTGGTGCACAGGCTTAGCTGCTCCACGGCACATGCAGCGTCTTCCCAGAGCAGGAATCAAAATCGTGCCTCTCGAGCTGGCAGTGACCTCCAGTATTGAATGAGTGCTGATGACATATGGCTCCTCCAACACCCAGACTGACAGACGTTTGTCACAGAGGCCATGCCACGGTGATGAGTCTCTCTGATTGAGACAACTCCATCAGTAAACCCCTTCATGTCTGCACACTCATCTTGGAGAAAACCTGTAACACACTTGGCCAGTCTTACAAGTCCCTAATCATGATTCAGAATCCCAAAGGGAAAAGTGAGAAACAGAAATAAAATCCATCCAAAAATATTAAATCATCCCAAGGAACAGCGGTCTAGCTTCCGTGTTAATCAAGTTCTTTGAGGAGTGCTTACTCTGGGCGGGGATGTTGCTAAGTGTCGCACAATAATTAACTCATTTCATCTTCAAAGAGTCTGGCATCACCCCCGCACCTCTCTTCACTCTGACTTCTCCGGAGGGCACTGCCGGATTTCAACTGCCAGCGTGTGTGTCTTTGCCTGAGGGCTTTCTCATCCTGACAGAGCCCACTTTACAGCCCACAAGGCACGTTAGAAGCATCGAGGAATTAATGCCACTTCTCTCTGTGTGCACACGCACACATGTGCACTCACATGTGAGTGCAGACCTCATGGAGATGGCTGGAAGTTGGTATATGCGCACCCCAGCTTTTCCACCCCTCGGGTGCCTGCTTGGTTCTGAGGTTCATGTTTTACAGTTTCTGAAGCTCCCTGGACTGTACCAAGTTACAGTCACCTCCAAGGGTGGCTTCTTCAGTGAATCACCGCTTTCTGGCCAGATCTTCCCCATCTCGCCTCAGCCCTCATCTATCTTTAACTCCCAATTAATTTCTTGTCTTAGAAACATGTCTCAGGGTCTACTTTTGAAGCAGCTAGGTTAAGATATGGGCTTCCCTGGTGGCTCAGATGGTAAAGAATCTGCCGATGCAGGAGACATGGATGCGATCCCTGGGTCAGGAATATGCCCTGGAGAAGGGAATGGCAACCCACTCCAGTATTCTTGCCTGGGGAATCCCATGGACAGAGGAGCCTGGCAGGCTACAGTTTACGGGACTGCAAAGAGTCCAGACACAACAGAGAGATGAACACTTTCACTTCATTTCAGGGTAAGATACGGCCCTGCGAATAAATCCTGGATTCTCATCACAAGAAAAAAACTTTTTTTTCTAATTTGTATCTATATGAGATGGTGGATGTTCACTAAACTTACTGTGGTCATCACTTCATGAGGCATGTAAGTTAAATCATAAGTTAAATCATTATGTTGTACACCTTAAACCATGTTGTATGTCAATTGCATGCATGCATGTGTGCGTGCATGCGTGCTAAATCACTTCAGTCGTATTCTACTCTTTGTGACCCCACTGACTGTTGCTCTCCAGGCTTCTCTGTCCCTGGGATTCTCCAGGCAAGAATACTGGAGTGGGCTGCCATTTCCTTCTCCAGTGCATGGAAGTGGAAAGTGAAAGTGAAGTCGCTCAGTCGTGTCTGACTCTTAGCAACCCCACGGACTGCAGCCTACCAGGCTCCTCCCTCCCTGGGATTCTCCAGGCAAGAGTACTGGAGTGGGGGTGCCACTGAGGAAGGGTGGATAAATCCCTGGAAGGAAGGGACAGAAGGAGAGAGGCAGAAGAATTGGTACCATATTATTATCCTTATTTGGCAGCTGAGGAAACCAAAACAGAGAAGCTGAATAACTTGCCCAAGGTTACAGAGCTGGTAAGAGGCAGATCCTGGCTCCAAACCAGCCACCAGGCTCTGAGATCTGTGCTATCAACCTCGGCACCCTGTTGCCTCTGGCTGGGAGAACAGCCCAAACCACTGAACAACAGTCTCGTTTAATTTGCTTTGTGAGACAGGCAGGTGGGTAAGCTATATGGATGCATGTGTAACCTCCTCTTTGGAGATCCAGCATGTAATTCAGAGGTGTGTTTGAGAAGGTATTTGATGTGGTTTTCAGTGCAGCAGCAGCCACATGGTGATCCATCAGTCAGCTCTCCTTGACAGAGAATTGATCTCTCAGGTCAGGAAGCAAACCTCCATTTACGTAGGTTGCACTTGAAACGCACCCTCTTAGGAGCACAGGGAAGATAAAGCAGAGTCAATGACAGTTCTTGTCAATGAGTTTGTTATGGCAAGAGAGGCGATGTGAGGCTCTCTGGGCTGAGTGTCGCTGCTGACACTCCAGATGTATGCTTTTTTGTATGATAAACACTTTGCCTGTGTCTATTAGACCTGCCTGTCAATTCCTTGACATTTCCAAGTTCTCTTTGATCCAAGCATCTTCATCCAATAGCACAAAAGCAAAATGAGTGCTTACTTGGTTCCCAGGCCATCAACCATTCTTTTTCTTTCAAACTAGATCTCTCTGATTTTTTCAATTTTGTTTCATGTCTGGATGAGTAATTTCAAAACCTGGAGGTTGGTGAATTCTGAGCTTTGTCACTCAGGAATTCTTGCTCTTCACACAAAAAGAAAAGCCACTGCAGCAAATTGTCTGTGTGATTCATTTGTTGCAGGCACTGATGAAAAAAATTTTTTTTCCTTAAAGATATTTCAGAGAACCTGGACCATTATGGTAGGAAATAACCTCAGAAAGTGAGACAAGCGTGATGCAAAAGTTTACTATTAGATTTATTTTGTCATTAGAAAAGCTTATCCTTTTTGCTTCTAGGGTGAAATTTGAGATGTAGAGGATGAAAAATTGAGGAATGGAAGATCCGATCAAAACTGCCTCTGCTGGTCTAAAAGATGAATGTTTTCAGAATACAAATTTATTTTTTCTTATGGCAAGATTTTCTGTTCTTAAAGAAATTAAAAGTCATGTGACTGGCTTGTTCCTACTTCTCATGCAAGCTTTGCATGCTCAACCAACAGATAGCACTAAGTTTAAGAGAAAGAAAGGGAGGAGGGATGGAGGAAGGGCAAGAGATGGGAAAGATGAATGGAGGGAGGGAGGAGGGGGAAAAATAGTCCATGGAGGACATTCTTTCATTTCCAAACTATAACCACCTCATTGGCCATCTACAGTGAGAATGCAATGGACAGTTACTCAATGCCTCACTTAACTTCATGTAAATCCGATATTTTAATACCTTAAACTCAGAGCATGCTGGTGTTATCAGTTCCATCGTCTCAGCCACAGAATGGTAGGGACTCCAGTGAAGAAAGAGTTTCTTAGTGACTTCATTCAGCATATACACCTTGTCTTCAGCAGGAAGACACAAGCTTGCTTCTCACAGGGGCTCGCTTATGTTGTGTAACCACAACCCCCAAATCTTAGAGACTTGAAACAACAAAAGCTTATGTCTGGCTTGTGCTACCTCTGCTGGACATCGTCCTCACTCAGGAACTCAGGCGGAGAGAAATCCATCCCCACCCTTCCATGATCACCAAAACAAGAAAAGGGATGTGGAGGACCCTCCACTGCTCTCAAAAGGGATGCCCACCCCCCTGCTCATATTTCATTGGCCAAAGCAAGTCACGTCATGACTTCCTTCAGTTTGATAGGATGACATGTTCCTATGTGTCCACAAGAGGGGATAACCCCAAATATTTGGTGAACAGCTAAAGTCAACCTTGCATACAACTCTTGATACGGAGAAGCTCACTGTCTTTTAAAGACAGTGGTGTCAAAAACACGTTTTTAGTTGTTCCCCAGAGAGAAACAAACTAAATGTCACAAGTTCAAAAAAGGCTGGGGAGCTGGGCTTTAGAAAATGAGTAGAATTTTTACAAGTAAAGATGAAAAACTAGGCTTTTTAAGGTGTGAAGCATAGCAGAGCAAAGGTGAGAGGGTCAGAATGATCGTGTTCTGCCACAGAAGAGTAAGTGGTGGGTGTTGCCATTAAGGAGAGTGTGTATTTAGGCATGCATAAGCTCTAAGAAAGGAGGGTGAGACCACACAGCCGGCTAGAGTGGCTGGACTTCTTTCAGCTGGTTGGCCACCACTTATCCATTCATTCATTTACTCATTCATTCAATCAGCATGTATGAGTACCTTACTGGGTTCTGAGGATGTAGCAGCAAGGTCAAGAGAATGGAAGAAAGGGAATAAGTTTTGAAAACGATATTGGAAGGAGGATTGAAAGAACTGGGGTGAATTTACGAAGGCTGAACTTGTGAGGGTGGGAGCTGAGACCAAAGGTGATCCTGGAGGTGGAGTATGTGTTGAAGCCAAGGACCCGGAGAACACATGGAGAGTGAGAGTCGGGAGGGGATGGCTGTGGGCGGCGGATGAGCTGGGTTTCCGGCAATGAAGACCCACACTTGGGGGTGTCGCGGCCACACTTCCTTCAGTCACAAGACAAGTGGGGAGCCCTCTAGTGGACACTCTTGGAGTGTGGTTTAACCGTCTAGCCCCTGCGACCTCGTTCGCGGGACTGCGCCCTGAGGCCTTGGGGCCTCATCCTCTAACAGCCCACCTCTGCGACTCTCCAGAAGGCCAGCTGTGGGCCCCACTTCGTGCCTTGCAGTAAGTGCTGTTCTTTCCTTCACTGCAGTCTGGGATCAGTTCGTTGGCTTTGCTGTGTGCAGGTGAGTGGCCCCAAGTTTGGTTCTGACTCAGGCTTGAACCCGAGGCTGGGTCGCCATCCCAGAGGCACTTAACAGCATCCGTGCACATCTGCTCATCAACTGATACTGTGACATGTGATACAGGCTTCCAGAGACAAATAAGGGATGAGCAGAAACTACCCAACACGTGTCTGGGAAATCTATCTTTCAACTGGGGTCCTACCAAGAGCAGAACCTGAGACAAGGATTTGAGCAGCTTGGATTTATTCAGGGGGTGCGAGAAAATACCAGTCAACAGTCGAGGAGTGGAGAAGTGAGGCAGACAAGGCAACCAATTCAGGGCGTGTTGTCAAGCTCATCATCACTGTGGAAGCCTGGAGCCAAATTCCAGAGGCGCTCAGGACATGGTATAGCACTCACCTGAGTTTTCCTGTTTCAGGGACTAAGGAGCTGGGGTACTGGTATCCCAACACACTTCGATCTCAGTTTGAGGGCGGCTCCCAGGGAGTGAGAATTCCCTGAAAGTCAGCCACATGCCACTGGCAACAAAGTGCAGATGCAAGCAGCTGGAAGCCAGGCTGCTGTGCCTGGAGGCAGTAAGGGCAAGGGTATCTGAGCATCACACCACAGAGAGCGCTGCATCTGTGTTTCGTGTTTTCTCTTCCCAGCTGTGGAGGACAAAAGCCTCTGAGGCTCTGATGTTCTTCTTCTGTCCTTCATGTGAAGGGTAGGAGAAGAGTCAGAGAGGGATTCACCTGTCGTAAGGATGGGGGTGGCTTATCAATCCAGGGACAATTCGAGCTTCATTGTCCCTAGCCTATTAGGGACCAGCGTGTCTGCCAGTTGGCACAGACTCATTTCCTCACTCCATAAAGCAAGTGAGCAAAAGAGAAAGCTAGCTCATAATAACCCATCTCCAAAGTCGAAGCACCATTTGACTTTGGGTTTATAAAGAATGTGATTCTTTTCACCCAAGAACACTAACATAAAGTTGTTTTTCATATACCATATTCTCTGAAAGCAGAGATGTGCGGACATTTTCGAATGCTACAACTGTTGTAAGGAAATAGAAGCTTTTTTTTGTTTTTAGTTCAGTGGATTGCAATCTGTGCTGGGACCAAGGAGATCCACAGAGAGGTCTCTCAGGAGGAATCAGGGAGGGAGAGGGTTTTCTGCTCTAAACTCCTGTCTTAGTTAGGGTCACTCTGGAAGCTGACCTTGAGACAAGGGTTTAAGTGAAAGTCATATATTCCCCAATGGTCCAGCAGTAAAGAATTCACCTGCAGGGCAGGAGATGCAAGAGACGTGGATTTGATCCCTGGATTGGGAAGATCCCCTGGAGGAAGGAAAGGCAACCCACTTCTGTATTCTTGCCCAGAGAATCCCAAGGACGGAGGAGACTGGCAGGCTACAGTCCATGGAGTCACAAAGAGTTGGGCATGACTGAGCATGCATGCACACACATCTGTTTGGGAGGTGATCCCAGGAAACACCAGTTGGAGAGTGAGCAAATGAGAAAAGGAAAAAGGGAGCCAGTAAAGGATGTGTTGGTAATGCAAGTACCACTGTGGGCTACCCAAGACTTGTGGCTTCTTGGGAACCCTAGGAGCCAGTCTATATCATATGCCTCAGGATGGCCCATCTGAGGGTATAAATACCCCGGCTCCCATCAGTCATTGGTTGAGTGCTGCTCGTGGGGAATGTTAACTCCCTAGTACTTTCAGCCTGCCAAGTAGGTAGAAAAATGGATGCTGGAAGCTAGAGAAAGCCCCTGGGCAAAAAATAAATAAAAACACCACAGGCTGGCCGTTGGAATTCAGTGGAATGAACCAAAAATTTAAGGGCAAGGGAGTATGGAAAAGGTACCAACAGCATGGATTTAGCCCTCTACTCTTACCCCTCTAAGTAGAGAGGCTTTGATCTTACCTGTTCTACATATACCTGGCTGTAGGGTTAAAAAGCAATAGTAGAGATACGCTAATCAAAAAAGTTTAAGACCTCTGGTCTGATCCAGTGCATACCCCTTACAAGCAAGAAGCCCAGGAAAGGCAGCGTGGGGCTCCCCACAGCAGAGCAGGGGGCCGGAACTGAGGTCTCCGGAGCCACACACCAGCCCCCCATCACACTGCATTCACCTCGGCCAATGCCTTCACTGCTCTATTCTCTTTTCTCCCATTCCATTTCTTGACATTATCCTCACTCTCCATGAACACCTGCCGTGACCTGAGCTGACAGTTTCTCGGCATCAACCACTCTGTGATCCCCACTAGTCACACATAATGTTATTCTCTTTCCATCTTTATCCGGCTCCTTTGACAAAACCTTTATACATTTGCAAACAGTGTCCCAAAGTATGAAGACCAGAAGACCGAGGCTGGCACAACCACTTTGGAATTAAACGTAAATACTCCACTTCACATCAGTGACGTGCTGGGCTGATAAAACATCCTCAGCAAACTCAGTATCAAGGGATCTGTTTCTAATACAAGTGTCTATTGTCTTTCATATGTGAAGATTATTCAGAAACCTTTGGGCTGATTTATATATCAGCATGTAGATGTCTCAATTTATAAAGCCATGGTGCATCCTATTAATCTCTATGTCCTCAGTATCTAGAACTTTCCCACATACAATAAGTGCTCAATAAATATTTGCAAAATGGATGAAGGAAAAAAGTCTCCATACTCTATACCTCACCCTCCAACTGGAATTGAAAGGGCAGTTGCAAGGATTGTCACGTATATCCTGAATTTTGGTGACAAACCACTAAAATTTGATCATGACTTTTTAGCCAAATATGTTTCTTGAACTATACAAAGGTTAATAAATAAGCTTATCACTTATTAAATAAGTATTCAGTGCTAACTATGTATTAGGTGCTGGGACATAATGGTGAGAAAAAAGAGGAAAAAATGCATTTTTTCTTTACTAGGGCAGCCCAGACAGATATTAATCAAGTAATCACATGAATTAAAGATAAAACTGCGACTGTAAGTGGCTGAGGGATTTTAAAGATAAGTCCACAAATTCTGTGATGCTCCTCCTCTCAAGAAGTGGAGCTCCATCCCCTACTACAGTGTGCTTGATCAGCGGATGATGCCAGTCACTGGCCCTCAGCTCTGAAAGGGTGAGGCAGACAAGGCCCGAGAAACATAGGAGGAGGTGAGAGGGGTCTCTTCAAGGTCAATACCAAGAACTCTGTGCCGGTGTCAGTGTGTAGGTACATCTGTGTTGTACGGAGATGGTCTAGAGTTTTTATCAGATTCTCAAGAGGATCTGGGTTCTCCAGAAGAGAGCCTGAGTAAGGATTCAGTATCTTGTGAGTTACTGAGCAAAGGTGATAGGAATAGAATGAAAGGACAAAATAGATGATTAAGTAGTTAATCCCACTAGGGGATTATACGTAGAAAAATACGGGAAATTCCTTTAAGTTAATGATCAGGGGCTGCCAGATAAAAACGAATATTTTGATTTGCTAAATATGACAGCCCTAAGAAGGCAGCAGCTGTGAGCAGCTAGCTGCTGACCTCATAGCGGCTGAGGGGTGGAAAGAAAAGGGATCGTGTCAGGACATCAGAACAGGATCTATCAGAGTCAGTGACCCTGGGAACCTTTAGAACCTGTAGAACCTTTAGAATCTGTAGGATGGAAACGGCCAGGTGACTAGTCATGTCCTGGAAACCATGATCGATTCCACACACTTAGACGCTAGAATGGGCCTCCAGGGAATCAGGACAGAGCAGATGTCCAGACATGCTTGTACATTCGACGGACCCAAGTTTCCCAGCAAATCCAAACCAAACTCAGAACTTTCAACTTATCAGGGCCCAGGAAGGTGCCTAAGGGACCAAAATTAACCAGAGCATCATTAGCTAAAATTACACACAAAATTCCCCAGAGCGACCCCTGGAAGTACAGGGGACCCAGATGACAGGTCCCCTGTGAGTCCGGGTGGGGCAGACAGTGGCAGTTAAAAGTAAGGACTCTGGATCCAGACTCTGCAAATCTCAGCACCACCATTTACCGATTGTGTGACTCGGGGCAAGCCTGTAACAATGACCTCGCCAGGACTCAGTTTCTTACCTATAATATGAGGATGATGATAACAGTCCCCACTTACAGGGTCCATATTGGTGTAGGATCAACTGAATTAACTCATGTGAACTGTTCTACACTTGCTGCCTCAGAGTAAGTGGCAATAAATGTTCATGGTCAACGTGATTACTGAGCTATCACAGAGGCGGCAGAGACTTCACCCGAAGCTTTCCCAACCAGCTTCTCCCACAGTCCTGAAAACACCCTTCACATGACACGTATTCTACTGTGTGCCGTCATGGGTTTACCTGCCTGACACATGGCTGTGAGCTTCCTGGGGGCCAGCTGTGTGTCATTTTCATCTCTGCACAGTGCTGTGGGCACATAGAAGGGTCTGATAAATATTTGATCAGCAGATGCTGCCAGTGCCAGAAATTTCACAAAGAGGCTTGCTGTCATTCAGGCCCTATCCAGACCCTTCCTCTCCACCCACCACTACAGCCCATGGCAGGTGGGACTGCATGCTCGAAACTTCTGACAGGTGACTCTCTGAGCCTCTTTGAGGCATGCGGTGGCGGGTTGGTCTAGAGAGTCCCCAGCCACTGTTTGGGGTCCTCCTCCTGCACCAGGCACTGGATGAAACATTGCATAAGCATTCCCTCCTTCAGCCATCTCTAGGACTGCTATGGCCTGCTTGCCAGTTTCCCCTCCGCCCCGCCATCCAAATGTTGAAATTTTAACCCCCGGTGTGACAGAATTACCAGATGGGGTCTTTGAGAGGTGCTGCGGCCGTGAGGGTCAAATTCTCATGAATGGGATCTGTGACCTTATAAAGGAGATCCTCCCCCACCCAGAGACCTCATGCCCTTCCACCATGTGAGAACACAGTGAGAAGTCAGCAGTCTGCAATACAGCAGGGAAAACCAGAAACAGACCATTCTGTTTCACCAGAAATAGACTATGCTGGTACAATGCTCATCTTGGACTTCTAGTCTCCAGAATTGTGAGAAATAGATATCTGTTGTTTATAAGCTACCCCATCTATGGTCTTCTGTTACAGCAGCCTGAGCAGACTAAGACAACAGCTCTAGGCTCTTAATTACACCCATTGCACAGAGAAGGAAACTGAGGCTGAGCCATTTAAACAGCCAGTAAGTAAAAGCCTCTTACTCCAAGACCTGAGTCATGTCCAGCAAGAAATATACACTCTTTCCAGTGTTGAGCTGCCTGAGACTAGACGGGCAGGGGCTGAAGCCAAACTCGGGAAAGGGCCAGCAGTCTTCTAATTCAAAGCCTGAGCTCTTGCTCTGCAAAGCTGGGCCAGACCAAGAGAGGGGATAGGACACCCCCTGGATACCCCAGGGATGTGGCAGAGCCAGGGTGGCAGGAGGAGTGATAATAGTCCAATAGTTAGTACCACTTGCTGAGTACTTACTAAATTCCAGGCTTTGTGCTAAGTCCCTGTGTTGGTTGGGTTCCCTCAAAATAGACTTTGAGTCAAGAATATGGGTGCAGGTAGCTTATTTTGGGAGGTGATTCCAGAAGCACTTTGAGAGAGTGAGGGAAGGAGACATGGAAGGGAGGAAAGCCAGGAAAACACACAGTAAATGAGCAGGTTGCCTCTGAAAGCAACTGGGACTTGGCCCCTTTGGGAACACTTTGGGAAACTCTGTGTTACACACTTGAGAATTATTTCACTGAACGTGAGCTTTATCCACCAACTCCCATCCCTCATGAGTTGAGAGTCACTCCTGAGACATTAATTCCCTGACACTTGTAGATGCCCCAAGTGGGGGCTGAGGACCCTCCTGGGGCCAGAGAAGCTCTGGGGCGGAAAGAATTGCAGGTGCTTAAGGAAGGAGGCCTTGGGTGTGCACATAAGCCTGCAGGTAGCGAGATCAAGAGAACAGCAGAAGGGCCCTAGCACACCCGCAAGCACATCTCAAGCCTCGGCCCATATCACTTCCAAGAACACTCCGTTGGCCAAATCGAATTACATGGCCAAGCCCAACATCAGAGCCAAGAACTGCATGCCTCCAGGGAAGCATACAGAAAGCGAATGTCTGCTGAAGAGTGGCCACCCTGCTGAAGCATACTGTGCATGTGCTGCTGGTATCTTGGGGGAGGAACAGGGAGTAGGGTGATATTAGCAGCAGCAGCAGTGAATATGCTTCCGCAGTAATATTCACTGCAGCTCTTGAATCAACAGGAGGCACCATCATAGCATGAAACAACCACTGTTGGAGGCCCTTTTCCAGCAGTTACTAGTTGTGTGGCTTTAACTAGCTTCATCTCCTTGAGCTTCTGTTTTCTCATCTGCGAAATGGAAATCATGATTGTGCTTGCCTCTTGGGGATGTTGTGGGGACAAAATGAGGTAACAGAGAGTTCTCAGCACTGGTCCTGGCACATCATCCACATTTAGAAACATATGTATTCCTGGATTTCTCCAGGGGTCCAGGGGTTGAGTCCACCCTGCAATGCAGAGGACTCAGGTTCAAATCCTGGTTGGGGGAACTAAGATCCCGCATGTCACGGAGCAGCTTAAGCCTGCACACCACAACTAGTGAGCCCACCCGCCAGGGCTAGAGACCAAGAGCTGCAAGGAAAGATCCCACAGGACGCAACGAAGATCCTGTGTGTTACAGCTAAGACCTGATGCAGCCAAATAAATAAATAAGTGTGTGTGTGTGTATGATATATATATATATATATATGGGAGAAGGAAGTGGCAACCCACTCCAGTATTCTTGCCTGGAGAATCCCATAGACAGAGGAGCCTGGCAGGCTACAGTCCATGGGGTCACAAGAGTCGGACACGACTTAGTACTCTGTCTGTCTCACCTATATGTGTGTGTATATGTATATATATATATATATATATATATATAGTATGTATCTTCAACAAATTATACATATATCTAAAAACATATACACATATATCCAACATATATATATCCAAAAACATATACATATATATCTAAAAACATATACATATATATCCAAAAACATACACATGTTTATATTTATCCCCAAATACATGCATACGTATTCCTTGCCTCTCTCAGGGTGCCTTTCCTATAACATGCTAGCTGTGATCATTGGGAGGTGCTGGACAGGGGTGCCTGAAGATAGTATGTTTTGGTGGCAGATCAAGAGGAGAATAATTGAGGGTAACCCATGACTTGTGTGTGTCATATGCTGCATTCAAACCTACCCCTGCCCACCCCACCCCCAAGGGCTCTCTACAATGATTGCAAGTGTTTCTGAAGAATGCACTGAAACATGTTATAACCCTTGATTACAAAGAAAAAATGATTTTTCTAAAGTGGATCCTCCATCCAGAGGAGGTTGCCAAGCCCCAGTGACAAGGCAGATGAGCAGTGCAGCAGAGAAAGTCCTGGAACTCCAGGACGAGGCATGCTCCTTCCCCAGCAAGGCTGGCAGACAAAGCCCAAAAACCCCAAGAAAAGCCCATCCAGCATGTCAGACCTCTCCCAGGCCTCACTCCAAAGGCAGCAGCCCACAGAGCAGCCTTGGAAATGAATGAGAAATGGCACCTTCTTATTTACGAGCACTTTCTGTTACGGGCATAATACCGCCGTTCTTTCCCAGGTTTGTATATAAATATCTCAAAATAGGGTTATTTTAAAAGGGCCTTGGGACACAATACTTCTATTTAAAAGAGCGGCTGAGTTGCCAGAGCGGAGTGGGTTGGTTTGCTGCTTGCTTCGCCTCCTCTTTAAAGGCACTCTGCATTCCAAGCAAAGAAAAGAAGCTCACCGGGCCCAGAAATGCAGTGGGTAGCTTCAGAGTCCCAAGCCACTCAGGAGTCATGAGTGGTCGGTCCCATGAGTAGTGATTTGGGGACCCGTGGCCATTTTGCCTATTGTAATGTCTCACATTTGCACTAAGTCATGTGTTTGCAAAGCCCTGAACACTGGCTTTAAACACTTTTACTCCTCATGCCGTTGAGTTAGTCATTAGTGTTTCAGCTGGGAAAACCGTCCCTGAAATATCAAATACTTTCATCATCCGGAGAATGAGCAGAGGACAGTTTGAGGCCAGACTCTCTGACTCTAAGTCCAGCACTCATCCTGCTGCTCCTCCTGTTCCTCGTCTCTGACTCCCTCAGTGGGAGGTGCTCCTGCAAGCACCATTTTGCTGTTTTTGTCTAGTCGCTACGTTGTGTCTGACTCTTTTGCAACCTCATGAACTGTAGCCAGGCTCCTCTGTCTATGGGATTTCCCAGGCAAGAATACTGGAGTGTGTTTCCATTTCCCTCTCTAGGGGATCTTCCCAACCCCAGGGATTGAACCCCTGTCTCCTGCATTACAGGCAGATTCTCTCTTTTTTATAAATTACTTTTCTTAAAAAAAATTTTTTTTAATTTGGCTATAATGGGTATTCGCTGCAACATGTGGGATCTAGTTTCCAGACCAGGGATCGAACCCAGGGCCTCCCACCCCCAGCATTGGAAGCATGGAGTCTTACCCACTGAACCACCAGGGAAGTCCCTACAGGCAGTTTCTTTACCATCTGAGCCACCGGGGAAGCACCAGACTCAGAATCAAATGTTGGAGACCAGAGCAGGACTTCTGGAAAGTTCCTTCCTCTCTCCTAGCCTCTGTTTCTTTGTGTTTGTTTAGTTTGGGCTGCCCCTAGAAATAGACCTTGAGTCAATGATTCAAGGGTGCGTTGTTTGTTTTGGACCTGAAGAAAATACCAGCAGGCCAGTAGAGAAGAGAAACAGTAGATTAGTTATCTATTTCTATATGACATTTCCCCCAATTTAGCAGTTTAACAATAACAAACGTGTCTCATATTACAGTCTGGGGATCAGAAATCCAGATAGAGCATAGCTGGGTGCCACTGACTTAAGATGTCTTATGAAGTTGCAGCAAACTGTCACCAGGAACTGCAGTCTCAAAGAAAGGCTTAAGTCAGGGAGGACGCGCTTCTAAGGTCACCTGTGTGACTGTGGGCGTCTCCACAGGGCAGCTCACGGCATGAGCTGGCTTCCCTCGGAATGAGTGAGTGAGAAAGCAAGAAAGAATATTCCCAAGCTGGACACGACAGTCACATTACAGCCTCCTCTTAGGCCTGATGTCTATCACTTCTGCCATGTTCTATCATCAGAAGTAATTCAGTAAGTCTAGTCCTCATTTAATGAGTGGGGAACATACAAGGGTGTGAATTCCAGGAAGTGGAGACCACCCTGAACAATGGGTATTCTCTGGCGCTTTGTCCTACTCTATTCGCAGAGATGCCTTCTCTGGCTTCAGAGAGTGCCCCCAGGAAAAGAGATTCGAATATTGGGGCACACGACTGGGCTATTACGATCGTCATCTCCCCAGCTCCCTCACTCCTGGGGGACTACTGCAAACTGGCTGCATCCTTCTGCTCAAAGCCACAACTCCTATCTGGCAGACCTCCCCAGTGTTCTCCCCTTTAAGGATTTAAGCCTTGTTTTCCCTTTTGTCACTAAAGGGTACATTACCAAGCCACCTGCTATGTGGATTTCAGCTCCCAGCTCCACTGGGAACCCACATGTCAGCAACATTCCATCTGAAGGGAGAAAGAACTCGGGTATACATACACCAGTTACCATCAGCCGCTAATTTTGAGGATGGGTGGGTGGGTGGGGTGGGGGGGTGTGTGTGTGTGTGTGTGTGTGTGTGTGTGTGTGTGTGTGTGTGTGTGTGTGTGTGTGTGTGTGTGTGTGTGTGTGTGTTTTCTTTAGTATTTATTTGCTGCATCGGGACTTAGTTGTGGCATGCAGGATCTCTTGTGGCAGCACTCCCTGGCTCTGTAGATGTGGCGTGTGGGATCTTAGTTCCCCAACGAGGGACTGAACCCAAGTCCCCAGCATTGCAAGGTGGAGTCTTAACCACTGAACCACCAGAGAAAGTCTCAAGAATGGGTTTCTGTTTTTTAAATAAAGTCAAATCAAACCCAGCCTACATGAGCTGGACCCCCTCCACGTTCCGGTCATCACTTCATTCCCTCGTTCCTTCCAGCCTGGGGTCAGAAGGGGTCCCCACAGCACTCTTGTCAGTTTCCCTAAACTCTATGCTCCTCTTGTAAACACTTCCTTTATCTAAACTTGCCTTATTTAAACATGTCTTGTGGGAGATTGAGAAGATGACAGTTGCTTAGATCTCTAACACATCTCCTGGTGTCACTCTCTGTTCAAAAAGCAAAGATTCTTCAAAGACTTATTTTTTTGCTACTTCTGCCCTTTCTCTTTGCTTCAGACCCCCACACTTTAAAGATCTGCTTTTCCTGGTCCATCCATCACTCTCCTTTCATAATTACAAAGAGAGCCAGCTCTATTTTTCACACTGCCTTCTCTATGCTCCCCAAATTCTGAATCTTGATGATCCTATCTTGGGTGTGTGTGGTTTAGTATCTTTCCCTCTGTACTTTTTTTAAAGGCAGGGACACTATCATATCTTTATTGCTTAGGGAAGTGACCTGGCACTAAGTCATCTGAATTTCTTACAAAGTTCAGTTAAACATGTATTCATGTCTGAATGAACTGTGCAAAGAAGAAAAAAAAGTTAAGGTATGGCCACCGACCTGGGTCAAAGTTCAGAAACTGAGTGGTTACCTGGCAACCAGTGCTCTCAGGAGGGAACCTGACAAAGCAGACAAATTTTACTTTTGCCGTCTCTTGGATCTCAACTGATTATCTGCCAGTGCATGCAAACAGCCTCATAATCAAGTAACCATAGTCCCAAACAGAAATGATGCTAAAAATACTAATATGATATTTAAAATACTAAGCAGCAAATATGGCATGGGCAGGAGCAATCAGAACAGACCCTGGGAGGTTTGCTGTACCCAGGAAACCAGCTGAATATCAATCTTGGGTCTGGATCACATGTGTCCCCTGGAGCTCCCTGTGAACTTTCTTGCTCTTGGGCAATCTCTCTTCTCCATGGGAAAGCAATCTGTTAGCATCTTTGTGAAATACTTCATGATCTCTGGGGAACTGTTTTTCTGCAACTGAAGAGTAGTTTCTTATTTCCTTCTTGGTTGTAAGTAAATCTGGATTATTTAGACCAACATGATTTACTCTGCAGATACGCTGTCACAAGTGTTAAGGTTAATAATTCATTAGCAAATCTGTCTGGAAATCATTTCCTTGTATTTGCTACAATTTTAATGTGACTGCAGAACTTCCTCCCCCGCCCTCTCCCCTCACAAGCTCATTGCTTTGCTGTGAATGAGGCTTTGAATCTCTGGGCCCAAGGCAAAAGGCCTGGACTGATTCCCAGGAGCTCGTCAGGCCTTAACGGAGCTAAAGATGATAACACCCTTTTCCAGTCTCAGGGCAAAGAGGAAAGTACTTTTTGCTCCCATGATCTATTTTGAAAACGTTCTACTTAACGAACTTTATATGGTACTTATGCTTTGCTATGGGTATTGTTCCAAATGCACTTCAAATCTTAACTCATTTAGTCTTTATAACATCCTTACTAGGTAGATCCTCTTCCTATCCATAATTCATAGATGGGGAACTGAGGCACAGAAAACCTCAGTAGCCAGTTCAGGGCCACTGAGCTCACATGCAGAAGAGCTACCATTTGAACCTAGTCTGATTCCAGGACTGTGTTTTCCTAACCAAGACATTATACTCTTGAATGATATTTTTTATAATTCAGGCGACTGTGTGTGGTCAATTACTTACAAGTGAAGTAGTGCCTAACTGATGGATGTAGGAAGCACCAATATTGAATGAGCACCTAAAATATTCCAGGCTTTGATCCAAAATCTTCGGTTTGCCATCTTCATTACCTCTCAACAATGCTAGGAAACAGACACTGTAATCTCAAATTTGCTTGCTAAATCACTTTAGTTGTCTCCAGTTCTGTGTGACCCTGTGGACTGTAGCCCACCAAGCTTCTTGTTCATGAGATTCTCCAGGCAAAAATAGTGGAGTGGGTTGCCATGTCCTCCTCCAGGGGATCTTCCCAACCCTACAATCGAACTCATGCCTCTTATGTCTCTTGCATTGGTGGGCAAATGCTTTACCTCTAGCACCTCCTGGGAAGCCCAATCTCTAATTTACAAATGAATTAATCAAAAGCTAAAACAGAATAGGAATCCTAGCACCATGACTGGTCACTCAACACATATTAATTTAATTAATATCTAAATACAGACTCAGTAGTTTGCAGTCCAGTCTAAATTTGAAACCAAGTCTCTCTGACTTTTCACCTGTAAAGTGAGCAAGCTATCCCTAAGTAGATCATTAGAAAGGTATGGATAACAACTTATTTTTACAAAAATAGATATTAACATAAATATGCTAAACTATAACTATTAATTAAAGTAGTAACCATAGATATTAATTGATTTCTAATCATTGTGCATAAATGACATATTCATTTTCCAACACTGCTTCATCTAACCTTGATTTCTCTTATTTTTGCCTTCAAGAGAATATGTAACTTCCTATCTTGGTTGCTTAGGAAAATTTAAATTCCACAAGGAATTTATTTTGGCTTATAGTATGAATTATATATTTATAAATAAAACATATCTTATATATATATTAAAAATTATATATTTCTCCAAATGGCTAGCTAATAGTCCTTCCATCATTGACTGAATAATCTATTATATCCCCATTTTATTCTCACGGTAAATTATTTTTAGCTCTTAATTTGAAATGATTTTAGACTTAAAAAATTTGCAGTAATAGAATTGGCTAGTTCTGTGTACCCTTTACCCAGCTTTCCTTTATGTTAAGCACTTACAAAATCATAGTGTAATGATCAGAACCAAAAAATTACATTGATCTAATACAATTTAATAATCTGCAGACCTTATTTGATTTTCACCAATTTTCCCATTAATGTCCTTTGTCTGGTCCAGGATCCCATCTCACTGCATGTATCCATTCCTATGCTGTATGGAACATTTCATTTACTTACTTCTTAGCATTCTTCAATCTGACATTACTCAGGATTTGAACCTAGCCTGATTCCAGAGGAATAATAATAAGGAATTATTAAATGGTCTTCACAACACTAAAGTAGCACAAAGAAATACAAAACGAAAGCAAGGAGGCCTTATTTTAGACATGATGGTTCGGAGAGCCTCTCTGAAGGCGTGATATTTGAACACAGATATAAATAAAATGAAGAGTTAGGTAAGAAACCACTTGGGGAAAGAACATTCCAGATGAAAATATCCTGTGCAAAGGTCCTGTGGCGGGAATGAGTTTGGCCAGTTCAAAGTATACCATGACCAGGTCTCCTAGAACATGGGCCTGGGAGACAAAGGCAAAGATGAGCACATCACTCAGTCCCTCTGGGCTCAGCCTGCTCATGTATATAAAATGTAATAATTTAGCAGGATTCTCTTGAAGGTTTCTTCCAGCTCAGACATTACAGACCCTCCATAAACTGCAGGGACAACAACTTAGAAGAGACAAGCAGGGAGATGAGCCTGGTTCCTACTGTTTGCCCAAAGATACACTGGGACATCTCAGAGCTGGAATCCCCTCCACGAAGAACCACATGAAAGTGAAATGAAAGTGTCAGTCACTCAGTCGTGTCCGACTTCTTACGACCCCATGGACTGTAACCCGCCAGGCTCCTCTGTCCATGGGCTTCTCCAGGCAAGAATACTGGAGTGGGTAGCCATTCCCTTCTCCACGGCATCTTCCCAACTCAGGGATCCAACCGGGGTCTCTTGCATTGCAGGCAGATTCTTTACCATCTGAGCTACAGGGGAGCCCCATAGAACCCTGTGAAGTGAAGTGAAGTGAAAGTCGCTCAGTCGTGTCCGACTCTTTGCGACCCCCAAGAACTATACAGCTATACAGTCTCACATGATGAGAGCTGGCTGTACAAGAACTTCTCTCACTCTAGTTAGCAGAGTTAACAGGTATGTATAGAGCACGGGCTTTCAACTCTATTACGCTTGTCAACTGAAATTCTACCGAACACATTATATTTTATTGATGACTCAAGTACCCTTCAGGCTCTGGAAGGAGCCTGAAGGTCATGATTATAATCTCTAATTAGTTTTGTTCTGGAGCTGTGTGGGAGGGCTGGTTAACCAGAAGTTTCAGGTACATGAGTTCCCGATAAAGAATTGCTGCCTCAATGGATTAAGAACAGATTTTGTTCATTTACTCAAGTGCTTGTTAATTGTGAATAATTACTGGAGGGTGTACTTTAGCCATCATCTACACATATAAATAACCATTCGTACCATGACTCCGGGCTATTAATACCCTCCCAGGGCCGTTCTGATATAATGCCGGGAGGAGTGTGGGCTCACATCCTCTATGTGAATTTTCTGTTTGGCCTGACATCAGAGGATACCAGGAGAAAAAAAGAAAAAAAACTCCACTGGGATCTAAGTTAACCTGAATTAGTCAAGGTTTGAGCAACTAACATCCATAATGAAAACTGCTTAAGAGATAAGGTATTTTTGGAAGCTCCCCACCAAGGATTATAAAAGAATTAAACTCTGATGCCTCAGATTCAAAGCAGAGCCCCTGCTGTCTTCAAAGATTTCTGCCTCATCAGTAAGGAGAAAAGTGAGAGGGTGGTCCTGGTGTTTACCAGCCGTCATCTGCCCTGCCATCTCCCTGTCAAATGTTGGGGTTTGGGGGTTGTGGAGCAAGTGAATGGGACAGAGGACTGAGCACAGCACAGCGATCCATCAAGCTCACTAAATGGCAGGTGGGTTATACATGTACCTCCCAGAGTGAGCAAGTGAGTGAGTGAGTGAGTGAGTGAGCGAGTAAGTGAGTGAGTGGAAGTCGCTCAGTTGTGTCCGACTCTCTACGACCCCATGGACTATACAGTCTATGGAATTCTCCAGGCCAGAATACTGGAGAGGGTAGCCTTTCCCTTCTCTAGGGGATCTTCCTAACCCAGGGATTGAACCCAGGTCTCCCACATTGCAGGCCGATTCTTTACCAGCTGAGCCACAAGGGAAACCCCCAAAGAGTGAAGCCAGCCCATTTTATCCCTTGCACCCTACTCCATCAACCTGACCCCTGTGACCACTCACAGCTTCACTCATCGTCTGTAGGCTCTGCCTGCAGGTCCCACATCTGTGACGTCAGCTTCCACTCTAACACATGCTCTCTTCCTTAACCAGGCCAATATATTCCTATTCACAATGTGTTCCCCTCAAAGATATGTTGAAGTACTAGCCCCAGGTGACCTGTGAATGTGACCTTATTTTAAAACAGGGTCATTGCAGATGTCTTTAAGTAAGGTCATCCTGGATTAAGACAGGCCCTAAATTCAACATGAATTGACCTAGACCCATACACATAGAGGAAGATGACCATGTAACAGTGGAGACAGATTGTGGGGATGTACTCACAAGCCAAGGGATGCTGGTAACCACCAGAAGCTGGGAAGAAGCAAGAGAGGATCTGCCCCTGGAGCCTGCAGAGGGAGCACGGCCCTGCTGACACTCTGATTTCAGACATCCAACCTCCAAAACTCAGTGAATAAATTTCTGTTGTCTTAGACCACCAAATAGTAGCCATTTTTACAGCAGCCCTAGGAAACTAACACATGATGTAGTATAGGAATGTTCAAATTTCTCTGCTCAACCACCCTTTCTTCAAATAAAAATTCACAAGGGAGCCCAGTAAGATACTGGAAGAACTATGATTAATAATAAAGTGGGGCCAAGCATTAAGTCAGGCATCCCACTCTTAACCTGCAGCTTCAAAGGGGGGCAGGGGGTGGGCAGGTGGCCCTACCTGGCATGCCCTTGGGCTCCATAAAGCACAGCTTGACGGGGAGAAATTTGCAAGAAAGGCATAGTACAGGCCTCTCCTGGCTGTGAAAGTCAAATCTTCCCCCTACCAGCTATGCGATCTTTGACAGATAATCTTTCAGAGCCTGGGTTTCTTAATCAGTAAGATGCAGATAAAAGCCTATTTGATCACCGCATAGCTGAAGGGAAATCCTGTTTACAAAGTAGCCACACTGGGCCTGTGTTAGGGGCTGATTGTCCCCCACACCAAATTCCTATGTTGAAACCCTAAGCCCCAGGACCTCCAAATGTGAATGCCTTTGGTGGTAGGGAAGGTGATTAAGGTAAAATGTGGTCATTAGGGCGGACCCTAATTCAACATGGCTAGTGTCACAGAGGAAAGACTGTGAAGTTACTGAAGTTACCCATCTACAAGGCAGAGAGAAGCCTCAGAAGAAGCCAGCCCGACTGACACCAACCTCAGACTTCTGATCTCGAACTGTGGAAAAGCGAGTTTCTGCTGTGTCAGCCACCCACTCTCTGGTATTTGTCACAGCAGCCTGAGCTAACTAATACATCCGGTGCACAGGGTCATGCAGCAAATGTTAATTTCCTCTGCGTTCTCATATGCCAGACTCACTGAGCAGCATGTTCATCTATCACATCTGACTGAGTCTAGACGCATCTTCTTGTCCCACTCTAACATCTCTGAAATGGGGGTGTGTCCAGCAGCCAGGCAAGGTAGGCATCGAGGTGCGGTTGTGCCTGTACATAACTAAACTTGCTGGGGATTCCCATGGCACAAGGGCAAGACCCACATTTCCATCAACAAACTATTTCCAGACTGTGAAGGTTCATTTTCATGTGCCAATTTGACTGGGATGAGGGATGCCCAGATACTCGGTAGCACATTATTCCTGGGTGAGTCTGTGAGGGTATCTCCAGTAGAAATTCAAGTTAGAACAAAAAGACTGAGCAGAGATTATCCTCTTCAATGTGGGTGGGCATCACCCAATGCACTGAAGGTTTGAACAGAACAAAAGGGCAGAGGGAGACTGGATTTGCTCCCTCCTTGAGCCGTGAAATCCATCTTCTCTTGCCTTGGGACATGGGTGCTCCTGGGTCTTGGGCTTTTGGACTTAGGCTGGGACTTAGACCTCAGGCCCCCAATTCTTAAGCCTTCAGACTTGGACCAGATTCCTGATTCTTCACCTTGCAAATAGGACCTCTCAACCTCCATAGCCAAATGGGCCATTTCCCATAATAAATCAGTATCTCTCTCTCTGTGTACCCCTCAGATATGTATCCTCTCATTTCTGTTTCTACAGAGCTATTTAATACAGGAACATGAGTCCTGGTTGTCTGAAAACCTTCCCTCAATGCTTCCTAATAAATTCTAAAAATTCTAGCATCAAAATTTGCAGAATGGGCAGCTTGGAAAAACAATCCTGGGGGGCAGAGCTGAGAGCACTCTTCCAAAAATTGCTGCACTGGGAACCCTCTCACCAGCACAAAAGACAAGATTATATGGAAAAATACTTCAATCCAGAGAAATTAAACTCTGTATAAAAGTTTTAGGTACACCTTCACCAATTTATTTTGTTTGTATTTCCTTTTAAAGTACGCCAGCCTTCACAGAATCTATGTCTAAATGAATATAAAAGAACTCTTTCAATAAGCATAAAATAAAAATTCTAAGTGATTAAAAAGCATAGAATCCACTTTAGTTGGCAGCACTTTTTTCCCCCCTTTTAGTGATGCATAAAAGTGCATAGTACATTTGGGGGTCAGCAGCTTTAATTTGATGAAATACTGTATTATTTTAATTGCTAAAATAATTTCAGGCAATAGATATGATTGTCCCTATTTTGCAGGTGAGAAGCTGAGGCTGAGCAAGGCTGGACTTACCTACAGTCATACCCTAGCCTTGCCAGGCCGGGGTTGGAAACCTGCCTTACACCTCCCAACTCTTAGCATCTGGCTGTAGGTCCAAGTCTCTCAAGCTCATCTTAGCTGCCCCCATTTAACCCTGAATTCCAATCCTGTATCCAGCCTCAGGCAAGTAGTTACTGCCAGAGAGTTAAATTAGTTGGTTTTTCATGCATATATAATGAACTCTTAGCAATAAATAAGCCTTTATGGATGGCAGATGTATCCATTTTTATGGTGCAAAAGTAAAACCGGCCTGGTGTATATTTCTAACGGGTGCTGCCCTCACACCTGCACGTGTAAATCACAGAAGTGTGAGATGGCAGCTGGGAGGACCTGGGAGCCTGGTTTCCAAGATGAACACTCAGAGCCTTGAGAAGTCTGCAGTCCAGGTGGGCCGTCTACTAGGAGCACTGGGGCGCAGACAACTGACTGGATGCAGGGCAGCTACTGTGTGGCCACAAAAATGGTGTTTCATAGGAAGGGTCATCTGCAGGACACTGGGCGTGGAGTGTCTGAATAAGCACGGAGCACGCAGCTGAGGGAGGGAGGGAGGTGTGGGAGCCCAGAACAGGCACGCGTGGAGCTCTCTGGAAGGAAGCAACATGTTGGAGACTAGAGCGGCACCTTGGAACCACTTGAAGGGCTTGTCAAAACAGACTACTGGACTCCGGACTCCAGAAGTTCTGACTTAGGAGGGCTGGTCTGAGCCTGAGAGCCTACATTTGACCCAGGCGACGCTGAAACAGCATCAGTATCCAGATCGTATTTTGAGCAAAGGCACAAATATGTCACATATGACCCAGTGTCCTGAAAAATCAACCTTCCTCTCAGATATGTAAATAGCACAAGAGGCCCAGGCCTAAAACGCCAGCTCCACACAGCACAGCAGTTAAGAGCATGGACTCTATCAGCTGTCCCAGTTTTATGGAAGAGAAACTTTCCATGGACCAGAGTAGGGAGAGTTGTTTGGGGATGTCAAGTGCTTTACATATATTGTGCACTGTTATTTCTATTATTATTATTACATCATCTCCACCTCAGATCATCAGGCATTAGATCCCAGAGGCTGGGGACCCCTGGTCTGGATAATTCCAGGCAAGTTGCTATCTTCCTTCTGCCTCCCACCTTTCTAGACTGGGAGCCTGGACCCTCTTGTCCTTCTACACTCACTCCCACCCTCCCCTCTGAGTTCATGGGAACCACTGGGGAAATCTCTCTTCTTCAAGTGGGGCAAAGTTCTGGAAAGATCTTTTTTCCTAAGAAGACCTTTGACCATTCCTTTGTTCATCCTTTCATTCATTCAAAATATAATGTGATACTCCTACCAGCCTGGTTCCAGTCTCGAATAATAAATGTGAAAGTGTTAAACTACTAAAATATCGGTACTTGTTTGTTATAGCAGCAAGTATAACCCAAGATAACTTCCCTGCCCTTGAAGAGTTCCCTCTCTGGTAAGAGAGGGGACGTACCCAAGCATCCCAGCAGAGGAGTGATTTACAGGAACTTCAGACCCTGGATGAAAATGTCTCACGATGATATCAGGCAGTTCTGCCCTCTTGCATGCTTGCAAGAGACACCAGCAACTAGGATTCAGGCAACCTGCTGAAACCCTGGGTCATCATTAGTCAATCCATTTCACCTGCCTTCATTCATCAAGGACTTGCAGGTCCTCTAAACAATGAGATGTTTGCCTGAGTTGTTCTCCAGGAACTTGGAGTCAGCTGTGTCTAGTTTGAGCTGAGCTGGTTTAGACTGGATAAAGTCCATGATCCCCCAACTGGCATGCATAAGGGTCCACTGCATAACCTTTGGACCGCAGAGGGCTGAAAACTGCACCATCAGATCCCGCTAAGCCTCCCTTTTGAACCTGCAGAAGCCCATAGCTTAGTTAAACCTGTATAGAACAATACTCGCCACACCTTTTTTTCAATCACCTTTCCTCATGCTCCCATGCTTCTTCATTCTTTATCCCCTAAATACCCCAAGCCCCTTGCTCTTGGGGAGGCATATCTGAGATATATTCTTCATCTCCTCACTTGGCTGCCCTGTGAATAAACCCTCTCTCTGCTGCAAGCCTCCACATCTAAGTGTTTTGGTCTGCTTTGTGTTGGGCAAAACGAACCTGGTTTGATAACACTGTCACTCAGGTATCAGGGTGGGCTTCCCAGAGGAGTGGGCATTGTTGCTGAGCCCCAAAGGTGAGTGAGAACCACACCCATGGAGACTGGGGAAAAGGCGCTGCAGCGGGATGAGACCAAAGGAACCAAGACACAGTGAGCAGAAAATCAAGAGGCCCGAATGCGTGGAGCAGCAATGTCTGCCAGGGTTTACTGAGCAGGAACTAAAGGCCAGAGGTGGTGCTCAGGTCTTCCCATACCTTAGCTCCCCTCATCTCACAACACCCCCATGAGGCAGGTACTGTTAATGTCTTATTGTATAGGTGAGGACTTACGTGCAGATGCATGCATGCGGTAACTTACCTGAGTCAGAGTTAGAAAGCAGCAAAGTCTGGATGCGAATCAGGATTCGTCGGCTGGCTCCAGAGTCTGTGCTTTAACCCACCATGGACACCGCCATGACCACTAACGCTGACACAGCACTTTTACACACTCTTTTGGACTCATCCATTTTTGTCATGGCGGCTGTTCCAGTTTTACAGATAAAGGAACAGGCTAAAGACCTTGTCACTTGTCAAGATCGCAGAGTGAGTGGAGAGACCCAGACTTGAATCTTGTCCTCCAGCCCTCAACCAAGGATGCCGCAGCAAGGAGTCTGCAGAGGAGTCTCTCCCCTGCTTGCTCTGCACCTGAGGTGAGGCGTCTATATTTAGATCATTACAAGGAGCTGCTGAGAGAATGTCCTCAGGCTATGAATTCAGCCTTACACACAGGCAATATGGCTCCAGAAGGCCAGGAATAAGCGAGCAGGAGAAGGTCCTTGATTCCAAACTGAAATCGAGTTGATCAAATACAACCTGAGCACAAACAGAAGCTACAGGAGAAAAACCAGATTTATCGCAAACCCTGTGTACTCAGAAGCTGTTCCCAGAACCCAGGTCCCCCTGTCAGGAAATTGTCATTTCATGCATTCGTTTATTTTTCCTGTGTACTTTGCAAGGCTCCACGTTTCACTGAGTCCTTATCACCTTAGTCCAATTCCACAGTCTATTGGGCTGGAAAGTGCTCAAATCCATTCAGACAATTTCAGGGGCTGAGTTGTATACAGGAGAACTGCTTGTCAGCAGGGCAAAGACATGATCCCACCCTCAGCTGGGCTCACGGAGGCCTCTTTCTGATGGGGCGTCTGCTAGTCTCCCAAGGCAGGGGTGGCCACTGCTCATCAAAATGCAAGCTCCCCTTCTGTGATATAAGAGTTCTCCCTGAGGCCTGCAGCCCAGCCAGGAACTACAATTCCCAGCTACCTTTGCAGCTAAGTGAAGTCATGTGACTGGTTCTCCCCCAATCGCGTATGAGCGAAAGTGATCTGTGTCTCTCTTAGGCAAGGAGGTTAAGAAGCAGGTGCGCTTTCTCTCTTCCCTTCTTCTGCCTGGATGCAGACGCTGGGGACTGATGTACCCACAGACGGAAGCAACTTGAGTTTCCAAATGGTGAAAACACTCAAATGAAGGTACTGAAATGATGGAGGTTATGTGTTACAGCAGCAAGAGTAACCTGAACCAATGTCTCTCTCTTCCTGACCCCTGGCACCTTCAGCTCCCCATGGAGAGAGGGTTGGAGTCCCACTTGCTCCCGGAGAAGAACTGTAATCTTCGGTTTCTCTCTGTTGTGAGCTGGTCTGACCCCCATAGCTGGGTTCCTATCTTAATTTCCTGAAAAAGAACAATATATTCCCCTCAAGATGGGGCTGACTCTGATCCCAATCCATCTGGGACTGACTGCTCAGACTTGGTCAACATCCCATCAACCCAGCTTTGGACTGAGATCTGTTTTAGATGGACAATGACCTCAAACGTCAGAGGTGATGCCCTCCAACTCCTTCCCATCTCCAGTTCATGGGACCACTGCCCAGCAAACTTGCTATCGGATTCTGTCCCTGGAATCCTTTGGAATCTGCCCTTCAAATGGGTCCCTTTGATATTGGCACTGGCTGGGTTTGAGCCCCAAATCTCTAGCCTTATTTGTGGGTTGATACCAGACACTTGGGGGAAGAATGGTATAAGAAAAGGACAGTAGAGACTCAGAAGAACCTCAAGCTGAACGTACAGTTTTCAGGATCAAGTTGATGCTCCTCTGTGAGTTCATGAGGCCCTTCATGAGCTACCCCTTGTGTATTTCTCATTACTCCCCATCTGCTCCCTCCCAAACTTCCTCCTCCCAGGGATCTAGCCCACTTTTGCTACCCCAAGGATGTGGTACTACTTAGCATCCTTCAGCCACACACATGCTATTCCCTGCCTTCTGACTTAAAATAGGAGTTCAGAGCCCAGCAGGGGATCACTGCTGTTTTTTGCCTATTCAGCGTCCCTCCCTCTTTAGAAATATAAACCCATTGTGGGGAAACATCCTTGAGGTTTAATTAGAGCTGACACTACTACCTTCTCCAAAAGCAAGGTGAGCGTGAAGTCATGTGGGGCTAAACCAGGAAACTCAGTACTTAACACCAGGAGAGATCAGATTGCTATATAAGCTGCATGGGAGACATAAGGAGAGCTCAGGGCCTTTGGTGGTCACCTTGTCCCCATGCTATTTGAGAATGGAGCCAAGAAGTAAACCTCAGAAGTAGGGTGAGAGGTGAAACCTTAGGTCATTGTTTGAGCCCCTTGATGTAGACAAGGTTGATATCTTGCCCAGATTCCCGCTAACAGACTGCACCCATCTGTAAGAACTGACTATAATTAAGGATTGCTAACAGCTCACAGTTGAAATTTTCAGAGAATTACCCTTAGCCAAAGACAGTCACTTTGTCCAGAGAGTCCCAGGAGGTTATGTGCTCCATTTCGGAGACAGCACACAGTCAATGACAGATGAAAGTACCAAAGGCCAAGCTTCTTGCCTCAGAGTGAGACAGCTCTGTAATGCTGTCTACACTCCAGAGCTCTTTGTGGGGTCAAGGCTGAAGCTAGATTCCAGCTGAAACAGCAGGCTTCGCTGGCTGTTTCTTTCACTCTATCCTGCTTACAGATTCACTCCCTTGCAACTCCTGAGAGTATTTTCTCAATAATTCACTTGCACAAGACTCCCCACTGCAAGCTCTCTCTCTAAGGTATCCAATCTAAGATCCCTAGATCAAGCCATGGCTGAAGCTAGAATCAGGCACTTCATAGCCCCAAGAACCCACAGATTCACTTTTTACTTAAGCCAGTTGGAACTGAGTTTCTACAGCTGTATTTGACCTTAGAGTGCTCCTAATTTAATGAAAAATAAAGTCATGCGGCATTCCTCATTCTCAGTTTCACCATCATCAACCAAGAGTGAGGTAAGCCTGTAGCCTGCTAGCTTCCCCAGAGACCCATGTGTCTAGCCCACGCAGGAGACACCCCCACACCCAACACCCCTGTGCTACAAACAGAAACTGTCTCACCTCCCCACATGTCTTGGGAACTTTATTCAGTGGCTGATTCTAAAAAGGGTTGCCAGATCGGGCCAGATTTCAACTGCAATAAAAAGGACCAACTGCTTAGTCTTTCTTCGGTCTGTGCTGAATACAAATAATGCTTGTATTTGTAATAAACGTTTAAAGAAAAACTGCTTCAGTTCCCGGCTTTAGAGAGTCGCATGTCTTTCAAGGATTCCTGCATCTGACTGTTACAATGCAGAGACTGCTGGCTATTTGGATCTGTCCTGAAACCCTCCAAGATGTTGGCACTGTACAGTATTAGAGAATTACGGTGTGTTGCTGCATGGCCACAAAAAGAAAGATTAGACACAAAGCAGGTTTTAATAAATAAACTTGAAGGTTGCTGAGCAGAACAAGAGCCCACTCTTCATTCCTATGGCCAAAGCCTTGAAAAGTCTCAAATGAATTAAATCACACACACCCTAAACTCCAGACCCACCAGTCCCCGGCATTTTCAGTCCTTATCTCTTTGAGATGGGCTGTTGCAAGTGATGTAGGTTTTAACTCATGTTGTGGATTTCAGTTGACATGAAGTGTAGCTGAGACTTCTCATTCAATCAGTGTATGTGTATTAAAGCTAAAATTTAGGGAGTTTCCTGGTAGTCCAGTAGTCAGGACTTCAAACTTCCACTGCAGGGGGCAGGGGTTCAATCCCCGGACAGGGAACTAGGGTCCTGCAAGCCACATGGTATGGTTTAGTGAGACATCTCCCCCATTCCTATAAAATAGTTAAATCACTATTATCATCCCCATTTTATAAAAGAGAAAACTTGAGCACAGAGAAGTCAGACAACCCGCCTAAGGCCACACTGCCAGGAAGTGGCAGAGCTGAGATCTGAACAGAGACCCGACTCCAAAAGCCTATGTTCACGGAGCTATACTGCCTCGTGTGTCAAAGAATATAAAGTGGGTTTAGCCTTTATTTGCTTTAAAAGTTTGATAACTTTGTATGGGACACCGTGAATAGAGCTGATTTTTGTAGCAAATACTTCCTTCTAAGATGAACTTTTAAAAGTCACAGGGGCCAGTAGACTCCAGAGCTGGAATCTGCTCACCCTGTGGCTGGCAGCGTGCTTGCTTGGAATCCCCTGTGTCATACAGCCTTGGAGATGCAGGGATCAGAGCCAAGCATCATGACCTCAGACAGGGATTCAGGGCCCACAATTTCTGCCACCCCTGTGACATCCCTCCCTAAATCCTCACTTCCTCATCTGCAAAACGGGGGTCTTAATACCTTCCTGGTAGTCCATTCTGAGAATTAAATAGCATCATGAACACACAAAATCTTAGCACAGGGTCTGGTATATAAATGCTGTTCACTCACATTTGTTTCTGAATCTGAACGGGTCCAACACACTCCATTTGGAGATGAAGACACAGAGGCCCAGAGAAGGGCAGGGACTTGCCAAGGCTAGAAGTTCTGCTATCTCTAAGCCTAAGGCTTCTTCCCTTTCATCTTATGTCCTCCACTGAATCTTTCTCCTCTGGGCCACGCTACAGGCCATATGGACGCCTCTCTGGAGGGTGGTACAAGCACAGACCTCCTGCTGCTGTCTTGCAGCTGAGGAAGACAAGCTGGCACAGGGGAACAGAGGGCAGGAGACCTCTATTAGCAAGCATTTCTCTGTTTTCTTTCTTCTGGGTAAGGGCTCTGACTACCTGCTGTCGTGGACTAGCTTTACATGCCCCATTCAACCTAAGCTGAGGGCAGGTACCTGGATGAGGCAAGGGAGACAGGAGCAGGATGTACCCCCTGGGTGGTAGGGGAGAGAGTGGCAAGCTGACATCTCCTGGAGACAGGGGCCACTTAACAGACACCAAACAGGCCACTTCACCCCCAAAACCCCGATATCCCATGAGATACACAGCCCGTGGCTTACACATCACTTTCATCATTTTTTCAAACCAGCTTGTCCATGGATCTAAGCCCAAGGGGGAGTCCCAACCCTCAACCTCTGTTCCATGGGGTGCTGCTCGACTGGGTTTCATGATATCCACACCTTCCTGCTCCATCTCCACCTCCCTCTCCTCCACCCTCCTGGCTCAGACCTAATCCCATTCCTGATTAAACTTTTCCTTCCATTTATAATGACTTCCCTGGTGGCTCAGACGGTGAAGCGTCTGTCTACCATGCAGGAGACCCAGGTTTGATCCCTGGGTCGGGGAAGATCCCCTGGAGAAGGAAATGGCAATCCACTCCAGTACTATTGCCTGGAAAACCCCATGGACAGAGGAGCCTGGTAGGCTACAGTCTGCGCAGGGATGTGAGTTTGGGAGCCCGTATAAATATGTGCTTTAGAATTAAACTGGTTCAGCGATTCTTGACAATGATTTCCCAGAAATTAAGCCCAGACAATTTGTTTGGCTGGAGCAGAGCATCTGAAACACTGCGTGATGGAAAGGCGGTGAACGTTGCCCGGAGCCCATCTGCTCCGTGAGCATCCGTCCGGTCCTCCTCGGCCGTGAGGCTCCGCGGGAACATGCTGCCCCCTGGCCGCGCTCGGGGTTAGTGCTGCCGGGAACTTGGGATTTCACACACCATCCAGGAAACAAAACGTCCCAGACTCTTGAGCACATACTATGCTCCAGCCTCGCCCTTCACATCCCTTCACTCTGAGCCAACTCTGGAAAGCCAACAGGTGGAAGTAAATCTGTGAATAAGGAAAAAGAGGTGGGATTGATTTTCTGTGTGTCTGGGAGAGCAGGCTCTGGCCACAAGAGATTAATGAGGAATGCAGTCCTGAAGCATGCCACAGCACAGAGAAATCTGAAAGACATGACCCTAAGCAAAGCAGCCCGACAAAAGCTCACGTGGGTGTGGCCCCTTTATATGAATGTCCAGAACAGGCAAATCCCTAGAGACAGAAAGCAGATTAGTGGGGAGGGGGAGTAGAAAATGACTACTAATGGGGTTTCCCTCTGCTGCTGCTGCTGCGTCGCTTCAGTCGCGTCCGGCTCTGTGCGACCCCATAGACGGCAGCCCACCAGGCTCCCCCGTCCCTGGGATTCTCCAGGCAAGAACACTGGAGTGGGTTGCCATTTCCTTCTCCAGTGCATGAAAGTGAAAAGTGAAAGGGAAGTCGCTGAGTCGTGTCTGACTCTTAGCGACCCCACGGACTGCAGCCCACCAGGCTCCTCCGTCCATGGGATTTTCCAGGCAAGAGACCTGGAGTGGGGTGCCTTGCCTTCTCCCTCTGGGATGAGAAAATGTTCTGGAACCAAATAGTGGTGATAGTTATACCACACTGTGAATGAACATAACGCCACAGAATTACACCCCTGAAAATGGTTCCGATGAGGGACTCTCCTGCAGTCCAGCGGCTAGGACTCTGCACTTCCGCTGCAGGGGGTGTGGCTTCCTTCTCTGGAGGGGAAACTAAAGGCATGCCAAACACGTGGCACGGGCGCGGCCAAAAAAAAATGAAGATAAATAAATGGAGAAAGTAGCATAGACTTGCATATCCTACCGTGTGAAGAGCTGACCGCTGGCGAGAAGTTGCTGTATAACACAGGGAGCCTGACCAGTGATCTGTGATGACCCAGAGGGGTGGGCTGGCAGGAGGGGAGGGAGGCTCAAGAGGGAAGTGACATATGTATGATTATGGCTGGTGTGCATTGTACCACAGAAGTCGTCACCCCACTGTAAAGCAATTTTCCTCCAATTAAAAAATAAAGGAAAAAAGTAAATGGTTTAAATGATACATTTTGTGTTATGTGTATTTTACCACAATAAAAAACTAGGTCACCATATCTGTGTCTCCACTGTTGCCCTGAAAATAGGTGCATCAGTACCATCTTTCTAGACCCCATGCATCTGTGTTAAGATACAATATTTATCTTTCTCTTTCTGATTTACTTCACTGTGTATAATAGGCTCTACCTTCGACCACTGCATCAGGTCTGACTCAAATGCATTCTGTTTTATGAAGTGAAGTCGCTCAGTCCTGTCTGACTCTTTGTGACCCCGTGGACTGTAGCCTACCAGGCTTCTCTGTCCATGGGATTCTCTAGGCAAGAATACTGGAGTGGGTTACCGTTTCCTTCTCCAGGGGATCTTCCCGACCCAGGGATCAAACCGGGGTCTCCCGCATTGGAGGCAGACGCTTTAAAGTAATAATCCATTGTATATATGCACCACAGTTTTGGTATCCATTCATCTGTTGATGGACATCTAGGTTGCCTCCGTGTCCTAGCTATTGTGGACACAGTGGGGGAGGAAAGAGTGGGACAAATTGAGAGAACAGCATGGAAACATATACATCACCGTAAGTAAAATAGATAGTGAGAATTTGCTGTGTGGCACAGGGAGCTCAACCCAGTGCTTTGTGACAACCTAGAAGGGTAAGATGGGGAGGTGGAAGGGGGCTAGGAGGGAGGGGACATATGTATACCTGCGGCTGATTCATGTTGCTGTGAGGCAGAGATAAATACAATATTGTAAAGCAATTGTCCTCCAATTAAAAAAAAAAATAGATCACAAAGGAACTTCAGCTCTCATATCATGCCCTGAGTCCCCACCCATGCCCCACTTTGAAGTTCTCCTGGACATTTCTGAGCAGCCCCAGAGGGTGTTCTTTGCTGCCCAGCGGTGTCTGCCAATTCTGTCTTCCAGCACCAGGCTGACTGCAATTGAGCCATCTGCACCTGCCCAGGGGACCCTCAAGCTCCACCTGCCTCTGTGGCACCTCTGACATCAGGAAGGAGCTGGGGTCTGCACAGAGGGCATCAGCTCCAAGATACGGCACAATATCTGCAGACTCCAGGCACCTTAGCCTTCAGGCCTTCCTGGTGGACCTTGTACAACGACCTTTCCAGAAAGCTTAGGAATGGCCCACAAGTGGGGCCAGGGTCCTGCTCAGTGACAAACACTGTGCTGGACTCAGAAGCTCCTCTCTGGTTTGGTCCCCCATCTCCAAGCCAGATTTGAGGATCTGAAGCACATCTCCCCAGGGACTCCTAGGCTTGTGAAGATAGGACCCTGGCACCCTCCCCCCACCCCATCTTCTGGAATCCTAGGAGCTGGCTCCATGTGTTCAGCTCAAGTCTGTCATTTAATCCTCATGCCTGTATGAAGCATGGGCTTCCTGGTAGCTCAGACAGTAAAGAATCTGTCTGCAATGTGGGAGACCTGGGTTCGAGCCCTGAGTTGGGAAGATCCCCTAGAGAAGTAAATGGCTACCCACTCCAGTATTCTTGCCTGGAAAATCCCCATGGAAGAGCAGCCTGGCGGGCTACAGTCCATACAGCCTCAAAAAGTCGGACATGACGGGGAGTCTAAGTACAGCACACAGCACATATGAAGCATGGATTACTCTTTCCATTCCACCGCTAGGGAAAGTGAAAGTGAAGTCTCCCAGCCGTGTGTCCACCCTTTGCAACCCCATGGACTGTAGCTCGCCAGGCTCCTCCGTCCATGGGATTTTCCAGGCTAGAGTACTGGAGTGGGTTGCCATTTCCTTCTCCAGAGGATCTTCCCGACCCAGAGATCAAACCCAGGTCTCCCACATTATAGGCAGATGCTTTCCTGTCTGAGCCACCAGGGTGAAACTGAGGCTCAAAAAGGGGGAGGGCAGTGCTGGACCCCCTCCACACGTGTGCCTTGGACCCTGGCTGCCTCTAGGGGCTGGACTCCCATAGCGCGGCAGGGGTAAGAGTCGGAGGACCCCGAGAGAACCTTCAGGGGCCTCTCCCAGAGCCTGAGAGCTCTGAGAGGGCAGGCGGTGTGGAGATTCATCTTTAGGGCCCAAAGCCAAACGCAGAACCTCTGAGATGCAGTGAGCGTTGGCTCAAATTAACTGGGTCCTGGCCCTACTGAAGCTGAGATGACAGAACTGGCCCGGAATATGACAACTGACCTGAATACGTGCTCTGAACTTGAAATAAATGCTGGAGGTTGGGCATCTTACCTGCTTCATTTCTCCTTCTCTTTTATTAGGCTTTGATATTGTAACACACTCACACACACACACACTCTCTAAGCCTTCCAGATGCTCGTTAGAGAAAACTCGTTCACCTCAACAGTCCCCTATATGCTCCTCACCCACCACGACCTGGAACAAACCGTTCTAAAAGGGGCTAGAGAATAGCTCACAATCCTGGGATTCTGCCTCAGACTATTACAATGATTTTTCGCCCACACTTACTGAATGACAGAATCAGGTTTCAGGAAGGTCTTGCCAGGTAGGGGTGGTGGGCCAAACCTAACAACGGAATTCAGAAAGGAAAACTACGAATCCCACACTCAGTTCAAACACTGTTCATAGATCAAAGGAAGAGGTGTGACATTAAAGTGGATTCACGGTGTGACTTGAACGTGTTTAATTTTATGCTGGGCCAGAAGAACACAAGTTTAGTGAGAGAACAGGGAGTTGAGAGGGCTGGGCTCCCACAGACTGTGCACTGCTGGTGGAGGTGCTGTGAACAGAGCTCTCCACCCCCTTCTAAGACAGGCAAACTGGAAGCTTTCTAGATGGATCAGTCCCTTACTCGCTGCTCAAATGACTCTGGATTTCCTTTCATCCACACTCAACTTCTGGCATCATGGCATTGTGAAAGGAAAATATCTCCTGCCATATCAATAAACAAGAAATGTAGCAGCCATCAGCAATTTCTGGCCTCCAAATGTGAACGAGAGCTCCCAAAATTGGGATCAGTGCACACTGCCACCTCCGATGGTGATTGCTGAGGAGCTGGGGGATGCAAGCAGCAAGGTGAACAAGAAAACAGGTGATGCATATGAAAGGAATGAATTCAGTGAGCCCAGAGGCTTGCATCTTCCCAAACATAGAATGCTAAATTCCTTGATACCTTGAAGTTCAGACTACCTGCTCCCTTTTTGCAAACTTGTATATAGTCTGACTTCCCCTCCTGCTTCCTTGGAGCAGTTTTCTCAGAGCTACTGAAATGCTGTCTCCCAGGCTCAGAGTCCTAAAATTCCCACCCAATAGAATAACTCTCTACTTTCAGGTTGTGACTATATGTTTTAATCAACAGCATCTTCAGACTCCCAAGAGAAACAATAGAAGGATCCTGGCCTAGGCTGCCTCCTCACCTGCCACACCTGTGTAACCAAGTTCCATCTGCTCTACCTCCTGAGCACACCTCAACATGTCCAGTAGCCTCAACATGTCCAGCAGCCTCAACATGTCCAATAGCCTCAACATGTCCAGCAGCCTCCTACCTGGTTCTTTGCCCTGCCTCATTATCCCTTCTTCATACTGTTCTTCACATCCTTGTCCCATGGCCCTGAAGGTCACCTCTGGCCCTAACCCAGTGCAGGATATATTCCAAACAATCCAGTGTAACCGTCTCCTTCCAGCCCTCCCAACCTTCTATCTCTCCTCTCTGCCTCACCGTGTCCTAATCTCACGCTGAAGAATCCATCTTGTCAAATCCATGCCTTTGACAGAAACACCACTGATCTCCTGTTTCCCAACTGTAGAACTCCATCTCACCCTTCTAGTCCAGGACTCAGCCATCCCTTTCTCTGGGAAACACAAGCAGAGTGGTCCCTCTGTCTTCCAGGCTCTTGGAGCTCCTGTGTCACCCCTGGCACACTAACCCAGACCTATGATATGTCCGTCTCCCTCTTCCGGGACTGTGAGATCCTTCGGGACAGGCTCTTGGTCATATCCATCTCATATCCCCCTGAGCCAGCACTGAGGCTCATGCTCTGTATTCATCAGCATGTCCTTAGAATGAAGAGATGCATGGATGAAAGCATGGTGGACATACGGATACATGGGAAGGTCCATGATGCATGAATAGATGGTTAATTACTGTCTGTGATCAGCTTCAGCATGGCTTCAGACCACCTCTGTCCACCTTCTGCTTAATGAACACAAACTCTAGAATGGACATGAGTTGAGGGTATAAATTCACCATTCCCTTGGTTGGTCTCTGTCCTCTTGGGACTTTCAATGTGTAAGCATCTCTCTGCATGGATGAGGATTCCAGAGTTGGAAGAAGCATGTTTCTTCATCTAAGGCCCTCGTACCAGTAACCTCTTCCAGCCCTGGAGGAACAGCATCTGCCTGGATTCACCCAGAGGTATTACAATGGTCCACACCGAGAGACCTTCCTGAGGTTGTAGAAGGCTGGGTTCCCTAGGAAGCAGACTCTGAGACAGAGAGTAGCAAATGCCCTGGATTACTCCCCAGGAAGGCAGCAGGACTGGACAGAGAAGTTGGACGCAATAAAAGCCTCAACTGACTTCCAAGATGGTCCTTCAGAGTAGTCCTAAGTTAGGATTCCATTCACACTTGTCAATACAGGCTGCCCTAGGCAGAGGGCATGACCTACAGGGAGGTGACTGTCTTCAGCTGACGCAGTTCTGCAGAGGACCAACATCCCAGGTACAGCCTGCAGCACCCGCAGCAGCCAGGGCATACACCCTTCAGTCCTGAGTGAGGATCTTGACAGCACAGAGCATCCCCAACCATCCACGTGGCTTTTTGCATGTTCTGAGAAGCTGTGTTAACAGCATGTCTACTCATTTCTCAGGGTCTTCACCATGGTGTTAAATCTCCTGTCCCAGGGGAATGCTCCCAACTCAAAAACCTCAGTGGTCCAGCCTTGCATTTCTCTTCCTTGACCTAGTGCTCTCAGAAAGTCAGTTCCACATGCACCTACCAGGCTCCCTGGGGCACATGTGTACAAGGTCTTGCAGAGTCTTTGGGGTCATATAGATCTTCCTTGACTTTTGATGGGGTTATGTCCAGATAAACTCATCATAAGTTGAAAATGCATTAATATGGATCACAATAAACTGTGGAAAATTCTGAGAGAGATGGGAATACCAGACCACTTGACCTGCCTCTTGAGAAATCTGTATGCAGGTCAGGAAGCAACAGTTAGAACTGGACATGGAACAACAGACTGGTTCCAAATGGGAAAAGGAGTATGTCAAGGCTGTATATTGTCACCCCCGCTTATTTAACTTCTATGCAGAGTACATCATGAGAAACGCTGGACTGGAAGAAACACAAACTGGAATCAAGATTGCCGGGAGAAATATCAATAACCCCAGATATGCAGATGACACCACCCTTATGGCAGAAAGTGAAGAAGAACTAAAGAGCCTCTTGATGAAAGTGAAAGAGGAGAGTGAAAAAGTTGGCTTAAAGCTCAACATTCAGAAAACGAAGATCATGGCATCCAGTCCCATCACTTCATGGGAAATAGATGGGGAAACAGTGGAAACAGTGTCAGACTATTTTGGGGGGTTCCAAAATCACTGCAGATGGTGACTGCAGCCATGAAATTAAAAGACGCTTACTCCTTGGAAGGAAAGTGATGACCAACCTAGATAGTATATTCAAAAGCAGAGACATTACTTTGTCGACAAGGTCCATCTAATCAAGGCTATGGTTTTTCCTGTGATCATGTATGGATGTGAGAGTTGGACTGTGAAGAAGGCTGGGCACAGAAGAATTGATGCTTTTGAACTGTGGTGTTGGAGAAGACTCTTGAGAGTCCCTTGGACTGCAAGGAGATCCAACCAGTCCATTCTGAAAGAGATCAGCCCTGGGATTTCTTTGGAAGGAATGATGCTAAAGCTTAAACTCCAATACTTTGGCCACCTCATGTGAAGAGTTGACTCATTGGAAAGGACTCTGATGCTGGGAGGGATTGAGGGCAGGAGGAGAAGGGGATGACTGAGGATGAGATGACTGGATGGCATCACGGACTCGATGGACATAAGTCTGAGAGATGGTGATGAACAGGGAGGCCTGGCGTGCTGTGATTCATGGGGTCGCAGAGTCGGACACGACTGAGCGACTGAACTGAACTGAACTGAACCGAACATTCTAGCTTAGCTTAGCCCTCTTTACACAGGCTCAGAACACTTACATCAGCCTCTGTGCTCAACTGCTCAGTCGTGTCCGACTCTTTGTGGCCCCATAGACTGTGGTCTGCCAGGCTTCTCTTCCCAGGCAAGAATACTGGAATGGGTTGCCATTCCCTTTTCCAGGGGATCTTCCTGACTCAGGGATCAAACCCACGTCTCTTGCATCTCCTGAATTGGCAGGTGGATTCTTTACCATTAGCTCCACCTGGGAAGCCCTACATTAGCCCTACATTAGTTGGGCAAAATTATCTAACACAAGGCTATTTTATGATAGAGTAATGCACTGAATGTTGTACTGAAAGAGAAGGTCAGAATGGTTGACAGGGAACTGTGACCACTGCGGCTGCCCAGCATCAGGAGAGAGGACCAGACACCACATCACTAGGGATGGGAAGGATCAAAAATCAGATTTTGAAGAACGGTTCTACTGAATGTGTATCACTTTACATCATTGTAAAGTTAAAAAAAAAAAGTCTGATGGTAAACTGGGGACTGTCTGCATTCTATTTACTCCATCCTCAGGCACAGCATATCCCCACTGGGTTGAGACTTAACCCTAGTTGTGGCCCCTGGCCATGAGGGGAGGCAGATTCTGAGAGAACAAGAGGCCATATAGGAAGGAGGGTTCTGCTTCATCTTTAGACGGGATAGGGGGCAGGGGAGCAATGCCAGTAGTCACTTTTGCAGACTTGGATAGTTTCGGGGAATTTGAGAATTCAAAAGTTTAGGGTGCATCAACTCAAATGGTCCTGCCCCACGTATCACGGTGCCCGTCTTTCCCAGCCAGGGGCTCAGATGGGACCAGGACGAGAGTCTGTCTGCTGCTACTCTCAGGATGAGGGCCTGGGCTTTGGCTTTATCTGCCCACAGGTTTAGGAGACGGGAGTTCCTCTCCTCGTTGCCAAGAAAGGCCTCTGGTTTTCACGTTTTGCTTTTATTTGCTTATTAATCACTCAAAGTTATTCCTTATCTGTTTCAATGTGACCACTGAGCTTAGCAGCAGTTGTCTAATTTCCCTGAGATGTTGGATGCCCTTTGCACCCATTTCTCAAATTTCTGATACTTCGCATCACCTGGTGCTTTCCCTTCTTTGAAATAACATCCCAGCTCACCACTGGGGAAAGTTTTCACTCTATCACTGCTACCTCACATCAGAGACTCTCTGAGCCTCACCTACTACAATCCTCATTGGCAGCTGGACAGCAGGTGATTCAACTTCAAGATTGCATCTTTACCCTTGCTTTCTCAGACCGCTCCTTGTACTAAATGCCCCAGTTGAGGTGTCTCAAGGAGTGGGCTCTGGGATGGAGATGAGGGCACAGGCTGTAATTTTCATGTTCTGCCTCCAGACCCTGGGTAGATTAGTCAAGATCGTATATATTAACTACTGTCAAATATTTATACATGTAGCTCAAATCCACTAAAAACTTATTTTTCTTTATGTGAAGAGTACATCATGAGAAACTCTGGGCTGGAGGAAGCACAAGCTGGAGTCAAGATTGTCAGGAGAAATAGCAATAACCCCAGATATGCAGATGACACCACCTTTATGGCAGAAAGTGAAGAAGAACTAAAGAGCCTCTTGATGAAAGTGAAAGAGGAGAGTAAAAAAATTTGGCTTAAAACTCATCATTCAGAAAACTAAGATCATGGCATCTGGTCCCATCACTTCACAGCAGATAGATGGGGAAACAGTGGCTGACTTTATTTTTCTGGGCTCCAAAATCACTGCAGATGGTGAGTGCAGCCATGAAATTAAAAGACGCTTACTCCTTGGGAGGAAAGTTACAATTAACCTAGACAGCATATTAAAAAGCAGAGACATTACTTTGTCAACAAAGATCCATCTAGTCAAGGCTATGGTTTTTCCAGTGGTCATGGATGGATGTGAGAGCTGGACTATAAAGAAAGCTGAGCGCCAAAGAATGATGCTTTTGAACTGTGGTGTTGGAGAAGACTCTTGAGAGTCACTTGGACTGCAAAGAGATCCAACCAGTCCATCCTAAAGGAGATCAGCCCTTGGTGTTCATTGGAAGGACTGATGTTGAAGCTGAAACTCCCATACTTTGGCCACCTGAAGTGAAGAGCTGACTCATTTGAAAAGACCCTGATGCTGGGAAAGATTGAGGGCAGGAGGAGAAGGGGACGACAGAGGATGAGGTGATTGGATGGCATCACCGGCTCAATGGACATGGGTTTGGGTAGATTCTAGGAGTTGGTGATGGGCAGGGAGGCCTGGCATGCTGTGGTTCATGGGGTCACAAAGAGTTGGACATGACTGAGTGACTGAAATGAACTGAACTGAACTGAAAGATAAAAGAGGTATTTTGTATCAGTGGATGGCTCTCCTCCAAGTGGTGATTTAAGGATCTAGGCTCCTTTTCTCCTGTGGATAGAAATCTGTATCATGCACCTTCCAAAATCATCATGGTCCCCTGCAAGGCATAAATGGAAGGAGCACGGAAGACACAGATGGGAGATTTTAATGGGCCTTGCCTGGAAATGGTACCCATCACTCCATTCACATTCCATCATCTAGAATAAGTTGTGTGGTCACACTGACTGCAAGAGAGCTTGGGAAACATGATCTAGTGATGTGCCCAGAAAGAAAAGGGAACCAGCTGGGCCAACAGCCAGCCACTGTCTGTAAAATTCAAGAAGCTGAAACTTTCCATTCTGATATGTAACTAGAGTAACATTAGGAATCTCACTCTGATCTGAATTCAGTCAAAGATGCTAAAGGCATGTAAAGTGATATGAAGTCATTCTAAAATTCTGGCTTTAAATGCCAACTTCCCTCTTTGCAGTCCAGACCTTCTGGATCCCCTATCCTTCTCTACGCTTCCCACTAAAAGGTCCCCTACTGCATGCATCACAAACCCAGGACCATCACCTACAAATAGTACATGTAAGATTTAGCACAACAGCCCAGGAGGAAGACATGATGAAACTCTGACTCATGACCCAAGCAGCATCTTTTATCTCTAAGACAAAACCACAATAGCTTATTTCTTTACTTCTTCAGTCTCTTACAAGAGCTGTGACAGTTTCTTACAATTTTTTAAGATGCAAACTCTCCAGGGATCAGTAGTGGACAACTTAATGAGAAACACAATTGTTGCTGTTAGAATAAAGAGCTGATCGTGGTGAAATGTGAAGAAATTATTGCATTTATCTGGGGCTTGTCAGTTTAGGTACAGGAAGTTAATGTTGGGGAAACACAAATGGTCTTTGAACCAAGAGCATAATGCAGCTGCTTCTTCCTGCTACTTTTTGTGACTGTTATTATATTAAATGCATAGGAGTTCAAATGTCCCTAAGATAACACACTGAGGAGACCTTCTGGGAATAAGGCATAATACTTGCATTTTGAGATGCCAGTTATGAGCCTACATATTTATTCTTTTCCTCTGATTTAACAATGAAAATGAACAAAGAAATCTAGGAATTTGACAAAGGGGAAGAATCCATCTCCATGTTAGAAAACAATGATGGTGTTCTTATCAGTGGGCTTCCCAGGTGGCGCAAGTGGTAAACAATCCACCTGCCAGTACAGGAGACACAGGTTTGATCTCTGGGTCAGGAAGATCCCCTGAAGGAGGAAATGGCAACCCACTCCAGTATTCTTGCCTGGAAAATCCCATGCTCAGAGGAGTCTGGTGGGCTACAGTCCACAGGGCTGCAGATTTGGACATGACTAAGCAAAACACAGCAGCAGAGGCAGCACCAGAGCAAAGAAAATACTGGTCCACTCACAGTGCAAGATAAGAAAAGGAAAAAAATCCGCCCAGAAAGCAGGCAGGGTGGGTCTCTGGTAGAACCAGCATCCCTTCTTTTACCCTGGACCAAAAAAATAAGAAAAGAAAATAACGAGTGTTGGAGCTAAAGGTGAGATGTTAGGAAAAAGGCAAATTTTAATCCCACAAGGGGTGTAGGGACAGGAACAAGCGTACAAGAAGCGCAGAGCACAGGTGTTGTTGAAGCCCTGGCAGTGCCATCTCAGCACTTAACTATTTCTCTGCATGCCAGCCCGGCTGACTTCCAACACCAGCACCAGCAGTGTTCAGTCTGAGGACACTCTGTGACCACCAGAGCCAGCTCTGTCCACGTAAGGGGGACCAGAAGGATCAAGTCCCTCGAAGCAGGGTGTACAGATACCTCAGCTGCCTCACCTCGCGGGCAGGATAATCTGAGGTGCGCGCCCTCCGCTGGTTCCCAGAGTCCCTTGGTGGGAATGAGCGCAGGTGACTGGAGGTAACCAGCTTGGCTTTGTGCTTTGTACCGCTGCCTTTCCTTCCCTCACTCACTCCTTCACTCTCCACATCAGGCATGTCCTGAAATTACCTTTCAAGTAAACTACTTGCCCTTAAATTTTTATCTCAGGATCTAGGGAAACCCACACAGGGCAGGAAGTTAACCCCAGACTTTCTGGTATGGGTGGAGGTTATCAAATCTAGTGGGATTATTGCCACAGTGGGGTCTTAGAGCAGTCAGCAGAGTCCATGAGGGATGAGGCCTATTGTCTTAGCTAATGTCAAATGCATATGAACATAGGAAAGGATCCACTGTGGGGCAGGGGGCCAGGGGCCAGGGGAGGCAGTACCCCTTTAAATGCCCCCACCACCCCATCATACACACACACATACACACAAGCTGGACTCTGCTCTCTCTCTCTTTGGGGAACATCTGAGCAGAGATGCTTACAATATCCGACAGAACCCATCTCAGTCTTTGACAAACATGAATCTCTCAAAGAATAAGAAAATAAAGAAAAATCACCTACCGTAAGAAAACAACAGCCCAATTCCGCAGATGTTTTTCCTACATCTACAGTTGAAAAACCTTTAGGAAATCTCTCCTCAATAAACGCAGTAAGGTCCAAGAACACATGGCAGGATGTTAACACTAGGGGAATCTAGATGAAGGGGATGTGAAAACTCTGTAATATCTTTGCACCTTTTCTGTCAACCTAAAATAAGACATAAAAACAAGACAAGACTAAACAAAACAAACATGGCATCTATGAACGAAAACCTCGGAAATCAGAAAATACTTTCAGTGGTAAAACAAACACGGTGATTAACAGATCTAAACATAGTGGAGGCCAAACAATGGGCTTATACACCGCCAAATTCCAGATTAGTCATTTGGAAGATCAGTGTGAGTGAGTGACTGCCTCAAACTGAGAGGAAAGGGAGGAAAAGATGAATATGATGAGATAAGAAAGGAGAAATGGAGAATGAATCCTCAAGGCAGTAAGCTCCCATTTGGAATTCTAGAAGAAGCAAACAGGACAGATGGAGAAGCAATAATGAAGGAAATAACAGAAGGAAAATTCCCCGCAAATGTAAGCAATGGACCAGCTCCCGAGGATGGCAAGTGAGTAAGTGCTGGCAGGAAAGCATGCAGTGAGTGGTGCCATGGACAGGCGCCCAAGCCCAGCCCCCAGTCCACGCTTGAGGCCCTCGGCATCTGCCCAGGAGGACATGGCAGAGAAGAAATGCAAACAGCACTGACTTGTCTCCAGAATTAGGTCCCAATACTATGTTTTCTCATACCCTCCCAGTTTCCTTGCCTTCCAATGCCTGCCCCCTGCCACCCCATCACTCTCCTTATTCAGGCTGGAAAGCTTGAATGACTTCACACTCATCCTGTTATCCCTTAAGTTTATTTGGTCTCCAGATGATGAATTTTTATGATTAGCATCTTCGGGTGTGTGTGTGTCCTTTCCTCTCCATCCTCACAGCCTCAACCCAAGGCCAAGCCCTTGGGTTTAACAATATCCCACCCACATGGTCTTCATGCTTCCAGACTAAGATACTCAAAGTTCAACACTTGGGCCAAGTGTTTATTATAGTTTATTATAGTACTTGGTGGGTACTATAATAAACTGGAGAGTATGTGCTCTGCCTAAAGGAAACAGTCACCACTCACCTCTAGCCCCTTGTTTCTCATGGGAACATGGATTCAGAGAGGCTAACTCTTCCAATTTTTAAAGAAAAACCAGAAATTCAGACTTTTTGGTGCTAGGTCCTGGTTTTTAAAAACTGGCAATTAATTTAATTTTAAACACTCAGACTTTTAAAGTTGTGTTGGTCTGTGATGTAGCTGTAACAGTCCTCAAAAATATTCTTGAAAGTTAAATGTGGTACTGATGTTTACAGAAAAGCAGACCTTCAACCTGAAAATGGTGCTTTAAGGAATCTTGTCTAATCTTCATATAACATAGTAGATATTGTCATTTGTGCTTAGAGATGAGGAAACTGAGATCCAAGAGGAAAAGGCACTTGCCTAAAGCCACACCACCAATATCAGTGCTGTAATTTAGATCCGGTTCTCCCAGCTACACTTTGCCACTCAGGAAAGTGGAGCTCCTGAGTTCTGGTCCCGACTCTGTCCCCATCAAACTGTGGGTCCTTGGAAAAGCCCTTCTCAGACATATTCTTGCCTCATAAACCTACCCCTGAGCCTTATTCCAAGTTCCCTGTTTGGTTTCCCTTCATCTTTCGCCACTAGCCCAACCTCCTCTCTTCCCCTGAACTCTGAATGGGCTCCTGTTTGGTCTCCCCGCCTCCAGCGCCTCTGCTTTCATTACTGTCTCCTGCTGCTGCTGCTGCTGCTGCTAAGTCGCTTCAGTCATGTCCAGCTCTGTGCAACCCCATAGATTAGTGTCTCTAGGGTCTTGCCAAATATTATGCCCTGAAAGTCTTACAAGACTTTCAAGAGAGGTAAAGGTCATACCCAAGGCCTCATACTCAAGTTTCCTTCCTAAGTCATGACTGGCCCAAGGTTTCTGCAGCCAAGTTCAAGCTCTCACCCAACCCTAAAAGCACTGTTTTAACACCTCTTCACCTTTAACTGGGCTGTTCTCTCACCTATATACTTGTGCTTTGGAGAACTCCTACTCACCTTTAAAGACCTGGCTTAAATGATCCACTGAGAACATCCCCAAGACTTCCAGTGTCAGCCGTAGTTTCCCGGTGGCCTCCTGGTCCTTTCAATGCTTCTAACAAAGCAGCAAGCCTTCCCTTGTGTCATAGTCATTTATTCATCTATCTGCATCCCCAACTACATGGCTCTCTGTCTTCTTCCATATGACCGTCCCATGTCTAATGAAGTCCTGTCTTGCAACGTGGATTTTAAAATATAACTTGTAAATGAACAGTTACAGCTTTACCCTTTAGCAGACACAGAGAAGAGGAGAATAGAACATATTTTACAAGTTATTTAATTCAATGACCCTACAAGTCTGTAACTATCTCCCTTTCACCAAACAGGAAATTGACCCTCAGAGAGGTAAATATGCCCGAGATGTTTAAGTGGCAGAGCCAGAATTTAAATCCATATCTGTGAGCTTCTAAAATTCTCACTGATGCCATATTTCCCTTCCATGGCAGCCCTTTGAATATTTCCCGGGAGTCTTCTTTTCATCTGGCTCAGCAATCTCAGGTCTTTAAGCTGTTCCTGATATGTTACAGAGTCATGATTCATCATCACCTTGAAGATAGTGAAAAAGTTCACCATGGTTCATGCTGTTGAACTGATTCCCACACCTGACCTTCTCCTCTGTTTCACCCAAGGCCCAGACAATGTGGCTTCCTTGGGGGCAAAACAGCAGTTTTAATGGAGATTTGAAGAAAGAATGCAGATAGCTCCATTTACCTTTGTCTCCTTCACCAACAAGAACTATTAAATACATATAAGATAAGATAAAGTTTACCAGTTTACCCACTTTTAAGTGTACAGTTCAGGCATTAAAAGCATTCACTTTGTTGTGCAACACCACCTCCATCCATCTCCAGAATTTTTTCATCTTCCCCAAAAGGAGCTCCATACACATTAAAAGCAAAATTCCAATCTCTCCCCCCTCCTAGCCTCTGGCAACCACCATTTTACTCTCTATGAATTTTACTCCTCTAGGTACCTTGTGTGGAGAAGGCAATGGCACCCTACTCCAGCACTCTTGCCTGGAAAAATCCCATGGATGGAGGAGGCTGCAGTCCATGGGGTCGTGAAGAGTCGGACACAACTGAGTGACTTCACTTTCACTTTTCACTTTCATGCACTGGAGAAGGAAATGGCAACCCACTCCAATGTTCTTGCCTGGAGAATCCCAGGGACGGGGGAGCGTGGGGGGCTGCTGTCTATGGGGTCGCACAGAGTCGGGCACAACTAAAGCAACTTAGCAGCAGCCACAGCAGCAGGCACCTTGTGTAATTAGAATCATACAATATTTTATATGATTTTGTATCTTGCTTATTTCACATAGCATAAAAGTCTTCATGGTTCATATATGTTATAGCATGTATCAGAATTTCTTCCCTTTTAAGGTGGAAAAGTATTCCACTGTAATGGATGCTCCACATTTTGTTTGCTTATTCATCCATCCACATCTTTCCTATTGGAATGGTGCTATGGACACTGTTGCACAAATATCTGTTCCAGTGCCTACTGGAAGGTTTTGGATATATAATCCCAAAGTGAAGTTGCTGGATCATATGGAAAGTCTATTTAATTGTTTGAGGAACTATCATACTGTTTTCCTGAATCACACATTTTTAAACAGTGAATTCTATGGTATGTGGATTATATCTCAACTTTTTTAAACTTTAAGCAATTTAGAGGAAGCAGTCTGAAATGTCCTATAAGACAACTAGTCTGGGCTCTTTAAATCCCATTGCTAGGCATATATCCAGAGAAAAATATAATTTGAAAAGATATATGCACTCCAATGTCCACTGCAGCACGATTTATAATAGCCAAGACATGGAAGCAGCCTAAATGTCCATCACCAGAGAAATGAATAAAGAAGACGTGGAACATATATACAATGGAGTATTACTCAGCCATAAAAAGAATGAAATAATGCTATTTGCAGCAACATGGATAGACCTAAATATCATCATACTAAGTGAAGTCAGAGAAAGACAAATATATTACTTATAAGTAACATCTTTGAAAAATGATACAAATGAACTTATTTACAAAACAGAAACAGATTCACAGACTTTGAAATTTATGTTTACCAAAGGGGAAATGTGGCCAAGGGCATAATTTAAGAGTTTGGGATTGACATATACACAATACTATACATAAAATAATCAACAAGGGCCTACTGTACAGCACAGGGAATGCTATTCAATAGTCTGAATAACCTATATGTGAAAAGAATAGATACATGTATATACATATATCAATCACTTTTCTGTAAGCCTGAAAACAACACAGCATTGTGAGTCAACTAGACTCCAATATAAAATAAAAATTAAATTTAAAAAACACTTTATGGTCATGAAAAATCAAAAAGCATAGGGAGAAGCTTGTAGAATAAAAAATAATAAAGTGAACCAACAACAACAAAAATACAGGAGAGAAGATGTGGTGGACACTGCATGTTAGGTCACCGAATCCCCATCCCCAGCCTTTCTTTCCTATCTTTGCATTGTAAAGGCTAGAAAGGATGGCGGGGGGAGGTATTCAATCTCACAGAACCTCTTGCAGCTCAGGGTGGACTTGTGACGCACTCCTGGCCAGTGAAATGTGCTGGAAACCTACTGAGAATTTCTGGGAAGGCTTCCGCTTTCCTAGCTCCCCATTCTTTCGCCTACAAATGCAGAGATAAAACTGGAAATGGAGTAGCCATCTTGTAACCATAAGTATAACAAGCTCAACAGCAAAGTACCACCATACTAAGCACAGAGGAATGAACCCGGTGGTGAGTCCTTGATGGTCTCTTTGATCTGCCATACCAAAGCCCTGGACGCTCTATCTCTGGACTTCTTGTTACATGAGATTTTTTTTTTTTAAAGAATTCTTTAAGCAAGTGATAGATTTTTCTGTTATTTGGATAACAGGATTCCCATGGATTATAGGAAGACTTCCAGAAAGATAGCAAATTGCTTAACTTCCCTATTCCCCAGTTTCTTCATCTGTAAAATAAGAGTAATCATGGGAATTTGATGAAGTAACATCATAGGGTTGATGTGAGGACTGAAGTAGCTACTACTTTTAAGGCATTTAGACCAGAGCTTACATGTAGGATCCCAATGCATGTTAGCGGTTATTATTTCTGCAACTATCACTATTACTGATGTTCAGAAGTAACAGTATTTACAAACTGATTGCAGAATGAAATAATAGTCACAAAACTCCCCTCTCTGAATGCCATCAAATTGATCAAAAGGAACCCAAAGTAGAGACAGAGACTCCGGTGACAAACCTAGGCAACACCTATGAATCCATACTGCAGATGCTGGCTCATGAGATGTGGACCAAACCAAAGGGACACACTGGGAGGAAAAGGGCAGACTCTGAAATCCACTGAATTCAACTTCTGCATCTGCAACAGACTGAAATTTTAGGTAGGTCACAACCTCTATGAGCTTCCATTTCCTTGCCTATAAAATAAGGATGATAATAATAGTCCCTAATTCAAAGAGTTGTTGTGACGATCAAATGAATTACATAAAGTGTTTAACCCAGAGACGGGCTTATAGTAAGTGCACCGTATTATCCTTCATTGCTGATGCTGTTATTTTTGTTATTACCTCCAGAATCTTGGGACACATTTGATAAATACTTGTTGGAATCATGGTGGGTGGACAGACGGGTGGATCAGTGTTAAATAGATGGATGAACAGATTCTCTTGGAGGTCCAGGAGTAAGTCTTTACAATTCTCTGTAGGTCTTGGATGAGTTAACAACCTCAGGACACACACAGTCCCATTCATTATAGAATCTGCCTGGGCTCCTTCCTCTGCTTCCACAGAGCAAAAACAAACAAACAAACAAAAAAACCATGCTCTTAATTCACAGCCTCAGTGTACACAGTCCTACCCACCACTGAAAACCACCTCTTAACAAAACTCTAAGAGAGAAATACATTTTGCTGGTGCCACAGGAATTATAGGTTGTCGGCCCCCACATTAATGCATATCGCTACACTTTATTTTTAATAGACAAGTTGCTGGGCCCTTTGATCATGGGGGACCATGCCGTCTTTGAATCTCCATACTGTTGTCTGAAAGGGAAGGTGGTCACCTATAAGGCCCTATCCCCAAACAAGCAGGCCAGCTTCCACCAGGCCATGCTATAAATCATAATTAGCTGTTACCTTCAAAGGTGGGTGTGGAGAGTGAGGGGCAGCAAAACCCACACCAACCTAGGGCACAAAGATAAACCTCAGCCACAAAGATAAACCTCAGCTTGACTCATTGAAAGGTAATTACAAGGACTGTCAGAAGCTGCGGCCGGCTTTACTCTCTCTCGAGAAAGCTGTGGGAACCTGAGAATTCCACATATTCGAAAATAAGCACTGAATTCCCACTGTGAACTTATGGGTCAATAACTCACAGCTCCCAAATAAAGATGTCTGAAAAGTACTTTGCTTCTTTCAGATGGAACCAAAAACTGAGATATTGCCTTTTGAATGATTTTTAAACGAGAGGGGGAAGAACACTCGTGTTTATGAAGGGTCTACTGTGCACCGCTCTAGACATTTTACGTATATGTCTTCAGTTCAATCACACATCTGTGAGGCTGGCCATGTACTTTCCCCTTTTATGGATGGGGAGACTGAGGCTTAGGAATTGGATCATTTGCTCAGAGCACAAAGGTGAGAATGGATCTTTACCCATATTTATATGACTCCAAAACTTTGGCCACCTGATGTGAAGAACTGATTCATTGGAAAAGACCCTGATACTGGCAAAGACTGAAGGCAGGAGGAGAAGGGGACGACAGAGGATGGTTGGATGGCATCGCTGACTTGATGGACATGAGTCTGAGCAAGCTCTGGGAGTTGGTGATGGACAGGGAAGCCTGGCGTGCTGCAGTTCATGGGGTCACAAAGAGCTGGACACGACTGAGCAACTGAACTGAACTGAGGTGAACTGAAAGCTCATTGGAGTTCCCAGAAACCCCCACTGGGATACATTAGTAGTCAGTGTATCTTGTGGCTGTGGCGTTTCCTGCCTGCCACAAATCTGCCCGGTTGCCCACAATGATGTCAACACTCTGGCCCAGCCAAATAGATGCTCCTGCTGAGCTGGCCTGGGTCTGGTGCCCACACACCAGACAGAGTCCCAAGGGTGAGAAAGCTGCTCTACACCAGCCATCTATATAGTGTCCATGACTGAGCCCATGAACCCTGCTCCAGGGTTCCACTCTTGTTCCCTGTTGGGACTGATGGTGTAGCTGTGGCTGGACACCAGAACCTAATTCCTACCACCAGACCCCCAGGGCTGCCCCGCCCCTCCGGATCCCTGGCTCATGCCCACATCACTTTTCTTCTCTTCCCCCTGAAGTGATATTTGCTGAGTGTGTTGTAAGAGCCAGGCTCAGTGCACATTCTGAGGGTCCAGAGGTAAACAAGATAGCCACAGCCCTTGTGGAGCTGATAGTCTAGCAGAAAAGGCAGACGCTAATCAATCACAGATCAAACATGATTGATTTCCAGAATCACACATTCAACACATCCAGTGGTCCAGCAGGAGCACTGGTGACAGAGTATCCAGCACTGTGGATAATCTCATGGGTTCTTGTCCCATGGCTTATTTCAGTTTACCCTGCACAAGGGTCTATGAGTTGAGTATCAATTTTACCCAGCTTACAGATGAAGAAACAGAGTCCCAGAGAGGCTGAGCAAGCCCAAGGGCTCATAGTTGACAAGCGGAGGACTCAGGGTTTGAACCCAAGCAGCATGATTCTAGACCCCACCCTTAGGGTTGTTCAACAATGCATCCTCCTAGGACAGACTTAGATAGTCAATCACTTAAATTATGTTGAAAATGAATTTTTTAAAAAAGTGATTCAGAGAGAGGCCAGTGTACTCACACTGACCAGATATCATCTTTTAAAACAGCTTGTTTCCACCACTCGACAGGTGTCCAAGTGACCCTGAGCACAAAGCAGGACTCATGTCTCTGCCAAGAGGGAGAGCTGTGGCTGAAGACAGAGGACAAGCCCTCCCAGCAGCCCTTGGTAGGCCTGATCCGTCTGGCCCGCTGGCGTCCCCAGCGAGAGGCCACAGCTGACTGCCCTCTCCTCCCAGGCCACAAGAAGGGCCAGCCACTGTGTACAGACAGCGAGCAATTGATTTTGGATCTCTTCCTCTCTCCCCAGATCACAGAAACCCATCAATCACACATGCACATGCAGCCCATTCAAAGGATGGATATTACCTTCTGCGCTTATGGCAGAGCCGAGCATCTCCATCCAAGCACAGATGGAAGACAAGGGCGTGGGGTTAATTGATCAAGCGGCACCAGCTCCTATGCAAGGGTTGGCTTAAAATGGCTAGTTTCGCAGATGCGCAGGCCCCTTGCTCGCCAGTCTCCTGTGATTAAACCAGGTCACTAATGTGCTTTTGAACAACACACGTGAACTTACTCATTCAGGTTCATCTCGTCTCCCACAAAGTGGTCACCTTGGAATACCCTGCTCACCTTCCTCCACGCTGCAATCCTGTGTTGAATATCAACCAGAAACAAAGCCTGGTGCTAAGGCTTGGGCTGGGATGTGGGTTACAGTTCAGTGCGATCTGTTTCATTTCAACCAACATTATCTGAGCACCTGCTGGGTACAAGGCCCCATGGTAGACAACTGGTAAGAAGATATGTCCTTTGTTCAAAATGTGACAAACAAAAGTGTGTCTTTCAGGATGGCAGGCTGTGATGGGGGCAGGAGGCTGGGGATGGGTAGAGCACAAATCAGGGGACAAGACAAGACACAGGGTGCTAAATACTGGGAGAAATGGCAGTGAGTGTTAAGCTCAGAAAGGCAAGACACGCCACAGCGTTATTTTCCCTAACTCTATCCTAGGTCTCAGCTTACCAAGCTGGCAGGAAGTTTATACTCAGTGTTTCTTGTCCCAATGGTCTTACAAAGAGCCTACTTTGCAGATATCTAGGGGTTGTGGGTCCACACTGGTAGCCTTTGTGAGGGTGGTTCCTTAGCCCTCGGGTTCCCTGGTGGCAGATGGTAATACTGCCTCCGTGCCAAGCTGGGCTCAGGAAACTGCCCAACTGGGAGCCCCAATACTGGGGACCCAGCCTCCTACTATCTTCAGGAATTCCCTTCTATCAACAGAATCCCAAACAACATGTGCTTCCTGATCTCTGGGAACATGCTCTCCCTCCCCTATTCTGGTCTCTTTGTTCCACTTTATCCCTCAAAGTCCTCTCTCCCTCACTTTGATTTACCCTTCCCACACCTAGGAAGCCCAGGTTCTCAGGAACACCAAGAAAGAGACTCCTGTTTAGGCAGCTTCTGCTTTCCATCCTACAGTATAAGCCCTGCTTAGCAAGGGAAGACAAAACCCCTCTCCACTTAGCATAGGAAACACGAGAGCACACACAAATTAACACATTAAGTTATCTCATCTGTCAAAGGCAGACTCAGATGTAGAACTACTTAGAAAATTTTATTTGCAGAGTGTAAAGGAGTCAGGCTTCAGAAGGACCAGCTCCCAGACACAAAACACAGCAGTTATTTCAGGGAAAACAATTGCTAAGTCTCCAGACTTGCCAGGTTTACACTTACCTGCTCATGGAGTGAAAAAAACTTTCTCACACAATTTTCAAAATTGCAAAGGTATCTTCAGAGATAATCATAACAATGGAAGATAAATTTGTCTTTGTTAGGGAGTTCAGGATTAGGGAAAGTTATCTAAGGATTTATTATTTGGGGGACCCTGATGTTTGGGGCTTGTCTCAGGGTTATGAACCTATAGCTGTGCTGGTTCAGAGTCTATTTTTTCAGATGTGGTATATGAAGTGATTGATCATATGGGAAGCAGGGCAAAGTGGCCACTGGGGCTTCCACACACCACATGATCAATAAAGAAAATGCAACGGGAATCCAAACTGTTAATAGTTGGTCAGAGGAAATCATGAAAGACAGTAAGAGACAAAGCATGGTCAACCTTGTGTGTGGGTGGCGGAGGACATAACCATGTCCTAGGGGCGTGTTTACTCAGCCAGGTGGCTCACCTTGGAGCAATGATGCCAGGTGAGGTGGATGAGCTGATTGAAGATCAGGCCGGGGTCTTATGGGTGGGTTTCTCTGGCACTTTGCCTGTCCAGACTGTCCAAGAACAGCAGTTCTATGCCAGTGGCCTCAGAGTCCTTGAAATAGTCACGGGACACTGAAATCACTTAATCCAGCCTCTTCCAACTCAGATAGGGAAACTGAGGCCAGAGAGCTAGGGTGTGTCTCTAGTATCTTCAGTGATAGTATGTTTGGCCTGAAGAGGTCAGAGGGTTGGGGGCAGGGAGTAGATTTTTGAAAAGAATAAAAAAATTCAGAATCAGGGATGGTTTTTCAGGCAAGGACTGACACGGGCAATGCCACCTCCTATTAACATTTTTGTAAAAGTAATTTTAAAGGTTAAAGACAAGAATAAGAACAAACTTCTTATGCCGTTAGCTGCCACTGAGGGCCATTCCCAGGAGAATCCAAACACTCTGAACAGATGATTGGAATATGGACACAGACTCTCAGTGAGGCCAATACCCCTTATAGCCGTTATACTGCAGAGGTCTTTCTTTGTTGTTATTATTGCTCATTTTATTTAAATGTAATAATGTACATTCACTGGCAAATATCTAAACAATAAAGAAGGAAATAGAGTAAAAGTGTGAATTCCCTTTAATAGCTGCCCCTAATCTCACTCTCCTCCCCTAAATAATCTTAGCAATTTAGCAAATACCTTTCCAGATGTTTGTACTTATTTACCAATTTGTATGCATATAAACTCATTTAGAGACAACTTTTCCTACTCGAAGGCATTACACAATATATCCTTTGGTTTTGCCCTTATTTGCACTGAGCTTGGCATCACAAACATCTTTTCACATCATACAGCTTGACCTCCTTCTTTTAAACAACTACAAATTATATTGTGTGGGTACTCCGTAACTGATGTAAATGTTCCTTATTAATGCACCTTTAGAAGATTTTCAAGTTTCTTACTAATATAAATACCACGAATATCTTTGTACATGTATATACATATTTTATAGAATATTTTCATGGAAATAAAATGCTGATTCAGTGAATTATGTATATTTTGTACTCTTGGCATCAGCACAATATGGGAGATTCATTCTGTACCTCCTCGCTAAACAAGATATTAATGACCTTTTAAAAATGTTTGTCCATTTGATTGTAGAAGATAGAATGACATTTTAATTTGTACTTTCTTAATTACAAGGAAGATTGAATAGCTTTTTATGTGGACCTGGGGTTCTGTCAGCTCACAGCCTCTAAGAAGCAGATGCCAAGGTGGGATGAGACAAGCAAGACTCTTCCAGGAGAAATACTTCTGGAGGATAAAAGGCAGAAGGAGAAAGAGGCAGGAGAGCCTTTGGACCAAGTGCTGGTCTGACACTTTTGTGACAGAGGAAGAATTAGGTAGGAATATTCTCAGACACAGCACAGTTCTGAGAAAGCCTCCATGAGGCTACTGGGGAGTTTCCGAGGGTCCTGATTCAAAGACCCAAGTGTGCTTGGCTGCTGGCTGTGAACAGGCTGGGGGAAGCTTGGCCTGGAGTGACCAGGGAACAAAAGATACTTTAGACTGAGGCTGTCAATCACTTCTCCCCACAAGAGGGTCTTTGGAAAGGAGATCGGAGCAGCACTGCTGCATCTTTCCTCTCCTAGAAGGTACCTGGCCATAATCTTCGCCTATTTTCTTTCTTTTTAATACTGTTATCTTTGGCCATGCCAGGTCTTCATTGCTGCGTGGACTTTTCTCTGGTTGCGCCAAGCAGAGGCTACTCTCGAGTTGCAGCGTGCACGCTTCTCACTGAGGCGGCTTCCCCTGTTGAGGAGCACGGGCTCTAGGGCGCACGGGCTTCAGTAACGCACGGGTGCACGGGCTCCCAGGCTCTAGAGCACAGGCTCTCTAGTTGTGGTGCATGGGCCTGGTCGCTCCGAGGCATGTGAGAATTTCCCAGATCAGGGATCAAACCCGTGTCTCCTGCACTGGTAGGTGGATTCGTTACCACTGAGCCAGCAGGGAAGCCCCACCTGCTTCTCTATTGCACGTCTGTCTTTTGCTATGGGTCTGCAGAAACTCTTTTAATCCAGGGTAGCAGCTCTTTCTTGCATGTGCTGTCAGTATGTTCTATTAGTCTTTGCTTTCTTTTAACACTGGCTCTGTGTTTCACTGTATACTTTTAAACTTAAAATTTTTTCTACAGTAAATCTGTACATCTTTTTCCTTTAAGTCTTCTGTGTCTTACTCAAGAATGTTATCTTCCTTATTAGAGAAATGCAAATCAAAACTACAATGAGGTACCACCTCACACTGGTTAGAATAGCCACCATCATTAAAAAGTCCACAAATAAATGCTGGAAAGGATGTGGGGAAATGGGAAACTTCAGACACAGTTGGTGGGAATGTGAGTTGGTGCAACCACTATGAAAAAGAGTAAGGAGTTTCCTCAGAAAACTAAAAATAGAATTTTATGATCCAGCAATCCCACTCCTAGGCATATATCCAGACAAAGCTATAATTCAAAATGATATTTGTACCTTTATGTTCATTGCAGCACTGTTCATAGTAGCCAAGACATGGAAACAACCTAAATGTCCATCAGCAGATGAATGGATGAAGAAGATGTGGTGCACATACACAATGGAATACTACTCGCCATAAAAAATAATGCCATTTGCAGCAACATGGATGCAACTAGAGATCATCGTATATGTAAAGTCAGAAAGAGAAAAACAAATATATGAATTTCTTATATGTGGCATTCTAAAATATGGCACAAACGAACCTATCTACACAACAGAAAATAGATTCACAGATGTAGAGATCAGACTTGTGTTTGACAAGCGGGATGGGAGTGGAGAAGGGATGGATGGGGAGTTGGGGTTGGTAAATATAAACTATCATATGTAGAATGGATAAACAACAAGGTCCTACTCTATAGCACAGGGAATTATATCAAATATCCTGGGATAAACCAGAATGGAAATGAATATTAAAAGAATGTGTATATGCGTGTAACTGAGTCACATTGCTGTATAGCAGGAATTAACAGTGTAAATCAACTCAACTTCAATTTAAAAAAAAATGTTGTCTTCTTTTAATAGAAAGAAAAAAAGTGGGAGGAGGGTCGCATCACTTTATCTCATACCTTCTCTGGCTGCACAACACATTATGGACATAAATTTAGTATAAATGATTATATTATGCACCAGCCAGGGCTGGATTGAGCTTGCAGCTCACTGTTTCCAGCTTTTGCCAGCTAATTATTACAAAATATGTTTCCTTTTGAAATTAGTGGCTGGGCTCTATTTGTTCATGATATTTCCCCCCACCCCCACATACACAAAATATCATCAATTAATTTTATGCAACAGAAAAAAAATCTTTGCAATAGAAGGCATAGGAAGCTTCAGCATTTGAGAGGAGGAGGAGATGTTGCTTCTGTGGTCAGAGAGACTCCAGCCAACAGCAAGCTGTGGATGGAAGGCAGAGAGGCCCATGTGGAGCCCCCTGATCAGGGGACCCCACATTCATGCTCAGAGAGCTGGAGAAATCATTCTGAGGATGGTGACCCTCCTCACATGTACCTGGATCAGCTCTGCAGCTCCTTTTGGCTTTCTCCATAGTAGCTCTCATAAGACCTAATTGTCTCATTTATGGCCTGGGAACAGGAGTTTCTCAGCACTTTTAAGGCTCCCAATTAGGCAAATAACTGGCTATCTGCTGACCACTAATCCATTTGGAGAGGGATTTGGGAAGAAGGGTGCACATTGAAGGGGATGGGCCAGCCATCGTTGAGCAAGACCTTCTACTGCCCCCAAATTCACCTTATTCTGGCTTATCCTCCAATGTCACTACCGTCAGCTCCTTCCAGGGGCTTGCAGGGGATAGCTCAGCATGTCCCTGGATGCCCTCTGCCACACCCATCCACCCTTGGCTGCTCTTAAACACCCCCAAGACCATAACAATTAGCCCCAGACAATTATCAGTGATCCAGGACTGTCTTGAGCTCACATTTTTATGTCAGGATGAATTTGGATTCTGAAGTTGATCTCCTTGTTGTGAAGGTTTTATGAGGGAAAGATTAAATCGTCCTCTGATGTGTGCTTCATTAGGCCCCAAATCCTTGAAGAGTCATTAAAGCACCTTCTCACTGAAATGCTCTCAATCTCAGCTTGATGGATATCATCAGGAATAATCTCTCCATTATTTGGGAGTTAAACTGCCTGGGAAGCTCTGCCAGACATGATTTTGCTGAGGTCCTTTGAGTCTGCCCTTTCTGCAGCTGGTGACCCCAAAAATCCATGAGTGTAACAATACCAGAGGCTGATCTTTTCCTTTTTCCCAGGAAACCACATTCTCTACCCCTCCCCTAAAGGAGTGGATTTGCCTTGAGTCAGCTACACCTCTCACCAGGAGCTCACCACTGCAGATCTCATCTGTGAGCTGTGTAGGGGCCAGTCCATGGTCAAGGCACAGCCTAGAGCAGGATCAGGGCTTAGTCCATGGCTAGGGTCAGGCTCAGTCAAGGATGAGGACCAGGGCTCAGTCTGGAAGTAGGGTCAGGACACAGCCTGGGGCCAGTATTAGAGTTCAGTCATAGCCAAGGTCAGGCCCCAGTCTGGGATGAGGATCAAGTTTCTATTATTAGAATCAAGGCTAAGTCTGGAAGCAGTGTCAAAGCTGTGTCTGGCTAGAGAGTCAGGACCAGTTTATAACCAAAATGAGAGCTCCGTCTGTGGCCAGGGTCAGGGCCTGGTCCATGACCTGGTTACCAGCTCAATGGCCGAGGCATCAACCCCACCTCAGCTCAGGGTATAGGATTTGGCACCTTGCTTGAGCACTGGGGTCTCAAATATCACCTGGACTTGTTCCCAGCTAGGATGTGCCTGAGAGACTCAAGTTGTTTCAGTTGAGCAGCAGCAGGCAGGAGTGTCTGCAGATGAGGGTCTGGATCAGTGGTGTGATGAGAAAAAGCTGGGGCATAACTGTAAGAGGTTTGAACTGGTGGCAGGAGAAGCCAGTGCCACCAGGACTTCAGCCTCAGAAATCCAAGGCAAAGGGATCCCACATTATTCCAACCCCTTCCCAGCAAAACTTACCACTTGCTCAGCTTTCTGATCTCAGCAGCAAAAAGAGCCAGAACCTTTGGGGGAGGATCCAAGCCTATGCCAAGTTTCCCTGTCATAATGGCTGAGGGAGGGAGACAAGTGAGGTCATTCTGCTTAGTATAAAGCATGCTGAATATGCTGGGTGACCTTCAGTAAATCACTCTTCCTCTCTGAGCTTCAGGAGACTCATCCACTAAAGGAGGACCTGGAATGGCTCATCTGCCAGGTCCCTTCAGTTCAGCCAACTGTAGAAAAACCATCAGTTAGAGAAGGAAGAGTAATGAAGATGTCCTAGGCAAGAGAGAGAGGGCTTTGCAGTTCCAAGCCCCTGGACCAAGTTTGGTGTGACTGGGGACACTGGGTGAGAGAGAACACGTCGGAGAGGAGGGCAGAAAGATAGGTAGTGCCTGCAGGGCCTGGGTGCAAAGGAAAGGAGGCTGGTTTTTAATCCTGCAGGCAACAAAGAGTCTTAAAGGGTTTTTAACAGGAGAATGAACACCATCAGGTTTGCAGCGGAGGATGATCTGTCTTCTGCATGAGCGGGACAGATCAGAGGGGACAAAGGCAGAGACAGGGAAAAGACTATGAGGTTGTTCAGGCAAGACATGCTGGGTTAGAGAAGCGGGCAAACAGTGGGAGAAACAAATCTGAGAGTGACGGGCAGACATGAGGGTCAAGGAAGTGCCAAGGGGAACTGGTGAAGTCCAAGGCTCTGGCTTGCACAACAGCTGGATGGTAGTGAAACCCACTGGGATGGGAAGAGCAGAAGAGGACTGGAGGGGAAGATGATGGTGAACTCTAATCTGGACCTGTTGAGTCTAAGATGTCCATGGACTTCCAAGTGGAGGGGTCTAAGAATGAGCTGAGAATATGGGCCAGGAGTTCAGATGAGCCAACTGGGCTGAGGACATAAATTAGGGCAACGTGAGCCATTACTGAGGGATCATATGCAAGGAGAGAAGCGAAAGGGACCCAGGATGGACCTTTGGGACACTCCAGTGATTTAAGGAACCAACAGAGAAAGATAAGTCAGCAAAGAAGCCTGAGAAAGAGTAAGCAGACTTACTTACTTGGGGGAAAAAACAAACAAACTTGAAGAGATAGTGATATATTGGGAACTAGAGAGAGAATGGTATTGAATGTGGCCCAGAGACAGTATATGAGAACTCTAAGCATTCAGTGACCATGGAAGTCATAGGTAACTTCAGAAGGAGCAGTTTCTGGGATGCTTCTGGGGGCAGGAGCCAGACTGAAATGAGTAGATGAATGAACTGTGGGAGTGGAGACAATTCTTTGGAACCATTTTCTCAAAGGGGTAAGGTAGGATCAGAGATGGAGGACAGCATGAGGTTGAGGCAGAAAGGTGTGTTCTAAGCAGAAAGAGACTTGGCCTTGTAAATGTTGGTGGGAGGGATCCCACTTAGACACAGGAAAGAGAGGAATTGGGAAAAGAATGGGTCACCAGGTGTAGGGTATTTACCACCATACAAGGTGCGTCCCATACATTGTTAATATTTAATCCTCTCCACCTGCCTGTGGTTTCGCATAAACACTTATTTCCTTCACAAGCATATCCCAGAGTCAAATTATTTTAATTATCCTTCAGTTCAGTTCAGTTCATTTCAGTCGCTCAGTTGTGTCCGACTCTTTGTGACCCCATGAATCGCAGCACGCCAGGCCTCCCTGTCCATCACCAACTCCCGGAGTTCCATTGAGTCGGTGATGCCCTCCAGCCTTCTCATCCTCTGTCGTCCCCTTCTCCTCCTGCCCCCAGTCCCTCCCAGCATCAGTCTTTTCCAGTGAGTCAACTCTTCGCATGAGGCGGCCAAAGTACTTAGACTTGTTTATTGACTCTTTCCCTGGCTCTCTCGAGAGTTCCTGCTCTCCATCACTTCTGTCTAATCTTTATCATGGCACTTAACACTACCTGATAGAATATTACCTGCTTGTCACTTGCTTTCTTCTTCCACATCAGCAAAAATGGAAACCCAGGGGAGATGGGACTACATCTGACTTGTTCTCCAGTCCACCCCAGTGCCCAGAATCATCCCCCGGCTCACAGCAGGCCCACAACAAAAGGGTGTGAAATGAATGAGCAGAATGAATGGTCTAAGAAAAGGTTCTAAGATCTATGTAGTACTGTTCAAAGTGAGGGACAGAGAGAAGAGCCTAATGCTGATCAGTTTTGTGTCATCTACTGCATAAACAGCTTCACGGCACCTTTTGGAGACATGAAGTATTGGTCCCTTTTCAGAAATGAAGAGAATGAGCTCCAGAGAGATTTGAAATAGTGTCAGAAATGGCACCACTAATATGTGGTGGCATCAGAATTGAAGGCCAGGATATTTTTATTTTGTTTCCTGTTTTTGTTGTTGACTGGCTCTTCTTTTTCTCAAAAACCTGGGTTTATCTCCTGCCTCCCATGGCCTCTGGGGATAATCAGAGATTCTTCTCTGCACCTGTCCTCAAGATTGCGGACCTGGGAGGAGGGGGCTGACAGAGCCTGCCGTGTGTTGCAGCATGTCTGCTGCAGGCATGCAGAAGGACCTGGTGCCTTCCCCCAGCTGGTGGTGGCCGGGGCTGAGTTGATGACAATCAGGAGAGAGATTTGAGAGAGAACATGGGCCTGACAGGTGTTAGGATGTGGAGCAGAGAAAAGACAGGATGTTCAGGACAGTCTCCCAGGTTTCAGGCCCAAGGAGTAGGTGGTTAGTGCTCCCAGTGGCCAAGACCCAGTGACCCAGAGAAGGGGCAAGTGTGGGAAGGGAGGTGGCTTCCATCTTGAATGGGCTGAGTGGGTGGAGTCCATGGACACCCAGGTGCGGTGTCCAGTGTGAAGCTAAGGGGAGTGGCCAAAACTGGGTGTGGTCAATGGAGCCCTTGTGGTGCCCTCTTGTCAAGGGTAGCAAGGTGAGAGGGAGGGGGGTGGAGTAGCCCCAGCATTCCTAGGGGTGGGCAGAGAGGGTCTGTGAACAACGTTCAGAGGAGCGAGCAGTTGGTAAGATCGGAGAACATCCCTTCTGAACTGTGCAGTTGTAGAGACAAAAGACAAGATAAATGAGCTTTTCTGTGCGTTTGCTCAACAGAATATTTTACAGCCTCTCTGGATAAACAAGCTGTCATCTACCACCCAATCCTCTATCAACTGAAGCAGCCTGGGGAAAAGATAAGGCTATGGGTTTGGATACTCTCAGCTGCTGGTGCCTAATTACTACACAAGCTAAACAAACCCAGAGAGTTGTAGGCAAAGAGGGACTTGGCTATCTGGGGAGGAGAGCCATTTCCTTGCTCCCTGGGAAGGAGCACTGACATTTACTGAGCTCCCACTATGTGCCAGGCACTTGGCACATGTCATCTTATTTAATACAGTGTAAAGGTATTGTCCCCTTTGTGCAAATGAGGAAACAGAGGCTCAAGGAGGTCAAGTAAAGGATCCACACACCCACTGCCCTTCACTGCCTCCATGGACAAGCTCCAGCTTTGCCTCCTCTGTTTGTCTGATCCAGCAGAGTTAGGTAAATGCCATAGCCATGATTTTGGAGCTATGTTAAGTGATTTTTTTTTCATAAGACATCCTTTTGTAGGAAAGAAAACTGTTGGGCTCAGCAGCAGGGCAACAACTACAAAGAAAATTGCTATTAAGAGCATATATTTTGGACTTCCCTGGTAGTCCAGTGGTTAAGTATCCACCTTCCAATGCAGGGGACATGGGTTTGATCCTTGGTTGGGAACTAGATCCCACATTCCAGGGCAACTAAGCCTGTACCACAATAAGATACACAGTGAGGAAGATCCTGCATGTAGCAACTAAGACTTGAAGCAGCCAGATAAATAAATAAATACATTTAAAAAAAATAGCATAGACTTGAGCTCCCAGCATTACAGTATATTCAGAACAGATTTTCAGAGATGGTAGTTCCAAGGGAACCCATGTGCGGGTTTCTTCCTGCCCTGCCCCAGGGGTGTCTGTCCAAAGTGGAATCAGGACGGGGGAAAGGAGGTGAGGAGATGTCAGCAGTCTGCTGACTCAGGGGACAAACAGCTGCTTCCTCCTACTCCCTCCTTCTGAGCTTATAGAGGGGAAATGAGGCCAGAGAAGACCAGTGACCAGGCTGTGACCAGATTAGATCCCAAGTCCCTTGCCTCCTAGCCCACAGTGCCCTTCCCAAGATGACACGCAGCTTCATAAGAGCAAACGAGGACCTCCCTGGTGGTCCAGTGGCTAAGATTCTGCATCCCAATACAGGGGCCCAGGATCAGTCCCTGGCCAGAGAACTAGATCCTACATGCCTGCTGCAGCCAAGAGTTCGCATACAGCAACTAAGGATCCCACATCCTGCCGTGAAGACCGAAGGTCCTGTGTGCCACAACTGACTCAGTGCAGCCAAATAAATAAATAAAATAAATATTTTTAAATTAGATAACCAACAATGACCTACTATATATAGCACAGGGAACGCTGCTCAGTATTCCAAAATAACCCAAATGGGAGAAGAATTTGAAAAAGATTAGATACATGTATTATATAAAATAAAAGAAAATCTAAAAAAAAAAAATAATCTCTTCACTGATAAGCTGTGTGAATTTAGTCAAGTTGCTTAACCTCCTTGAGCTTGGATTTCCTGATGCTCTTAGGAAAAATCCTGGATGGATAATACCTGTGATGACTAGCACGGTAACATTCACACACACACACCTTGCAAACAAGGGAGCCCCCTGGTAATATTACTCATTATCATTACCCCTAGTTTATAACTCCTTTGAGAATGGGGATCATATTTTGTGTTTTCATCCATCCTTCCTAGTGCCTCACACATTGGAAACAGTCTATAAATGCCTTAAGAGATAAACAAGCTATTGGCTATCACACTAGTGATCATTTAAAGAGGCAGTAAAATATTACCAAGATTGCCCTTTTAAACCTTCTCTTTCTCCCTCCATGATGATCCCTGGTTTGATTTTCTCTGTTCTGAGAGATCCACCCTGACCTACATGCAGAAATTAGTCTGTTTACAGAGAAGAGCCTGCCTCCTGATGCCACAGCCCAGATGACCAGTGAAGCATCAGAAAGTCCTGGTAAATCATTAGGATCTTGAGAATTTGTTTTGTTTTCAAGGGTCTAATCCAGTGCATGTTTGTTCAGGGAGTTTGGCTGATGCTACTCTTCAAAGATTGCTGTCCTTCATATTCTTAAAACGAGGCTTCTTCTCAGAGCCATTTGGTGTCCCAAGTCCCTGCAACTACCCCCTTTCACAGCACAGGCAGGAGCAGTCACTCCCACATCAAGGCTCAAATGCTGCCTTGGGGTTACTTGTTAGTTTTAAGAAATACAGAGGTATACCTTGCCAAATAAACTATCATAATCTGTAATTAAAAATGTCCTGAAGGTTGGGCTGTTAGCTATTTTGGGGGGAGGAAAAAGCAAATAGAACTAAGCCAGTCCCCACCCCAGGAATCCATCTCAGGCAACTTTTCATGCTTGAACCTGCTGAGTTGATGCTAGGTCTAGAAAATTCACCTCTGAGCCTCCAGGAGTCATAGCTCGGCCTTCACCATCATTGCTCACTACAGTTATGTTGTACTTGTTTGCTACCATGGTGTTCAGAACATTTGGGGGTTGGGGGACACACCTGGAGAGCATAACATAGGAATGGTATTCTTCATAGGAATGACAAAGATCACCTTATCTTGTTCAGCAGTGGTATCAGCAAAAACTGAACATTCCCATGGGAAATTCTGGGGGCCCTGGAAGCCTGTGCATCTCTTTGAGAATGTCTTGTCATGTCTCACGTTTTGTGTAACAGCTTCTCTCCCTGAAATTTAAATCTTGAAAGGAGAGACAAAGAAATTGCAAATATATGGGGTCCATCCCGTTCCCACCTTATTCTGCTTTCTACCCTCAGGAGCTGTCTTGATTCTTTTATCTTTTTTTCCAGCCTCCATCCATCTGCAGGGCTCCAACAACCTCCCTTCTGTGAGAAGTAGAGAGAGCTGGTTTCTGAATCTCATAATCCAACCCTTGGGGAAGGTGTAGATGGTATAAATATCCAGGAAAGAGGATGATGCCTGGAATCCATTTGCTCCACATGATGTGGGACTGAACTGTTTCCCCTTGCCCTCTGCAGCAGATATGCACTGATCCACGCTCATGTGCAAGCTCTCTGGCCCAGATCCCTAAAGGGCAGGATGGAAGTTGCTAGTGAAGCTTCAAGTTCAAGGATCCTTGCCTGCTAGAAGCATCTTCAGTCCTACTCTCGCCTGTTCACATAGTGAGAAAGAAAAGTGCCTCTTGGAAGTAGAACCACTTGCCAAGAGCAGTTCATGGTCTTTAGCTATCCCTGAAGGAGTAAAGTCTATCCTGAACCATTGAGATGTGAATTCCTGGATATGGAACAATTATTCTTGCCTAAAGTTCTTTCTAACCTCCTCAAGAGGCATCACAAAATCCATTTAACTGTGTTTAAGTTAACGTATGTGGAAGCAGATCTAAACGCCCCAGCTCCATACTCCCCAGGCTCTGGTAGACAGCCTACAGATTCCTTAATGAACGCTGGGTCAGAATCCAGCCCATCCCCTAGTTGAGAGTTCAGGGGTTCCCCAGGAGGCCCAGGAGTTCCTGCGGCATTCTGTATGATACTTCCCCCTAGGGCACTGCGTCAGTAACGGTGGGATAACTGATGAAAGAAATAACTCCCAAATCTCAGGGGCATAACACGATAACGTTTATCCTTCATATCACAGCATAACCCAGGTCACTTGGAGCTGTGGAAGTTCCTACCCTCTGCAGTCATTCAGGGACACAAGCCCTTTCATATTGTGGCTCCACGTCTTGGTGCTTGGTTGTTGTTCAGTAGCCAAGCTGTGTCCAACTCTTTGGGACCCCATGGACTGCAGCACACCTTCACCCTAGAGCTTGCTCGAACTCATGTCCATTGAGTCAGTGATGCCATCCAACCATCTCCTCCTCTGTCACCCCCTTCTCCTCCTGCCTTCAATCTTTCCCAGCATCAGGGTCTTTTCTAATAAGTCAGCTCTTCACATCAGGTGGCCAAAGTATTGGAGCTTCACCTTTCAGCATCAGGCCTTCCAATGAATATTCAGGCTTAATTTCCTTTAAGATGTACCGGTTTGATCTCCTTGCTGTCCAAAGGACTCTCAAAAGTCTTCTCCAACCACCAGAGTCCAAAAGCATCAATTCTTTGTCACTCAGCCTTCTTATGGTCCAACTCTCACATCCATACATGACTACTGGAAAAACCATAGCTTTGACTATTAGGACCTTTGTTGGTGCTTGGAGTTGTTTCCATTTACCCAGTGGATGGTGAATGAGAGAGTGTGTTGAGAAGTACACAACCATGGTGGTTCAGACAGTAAAGAAGCTGCCTGCAATGCAGGAGACCCAGGTTCTATCTCTGGTTTGGGAAGATCCCCTGGAGAAAGGAATGGCAACCCACTCTAGAATTCCACTTGAGAACTCCACTCAAGAATTCTCTTGCCTGGAGAATTCCATGAACAGAGGAGCCTGGTGGGCTACAGTCCATGGGGTTGCAAAGAGTTAGACATGACTGAGTGACTAACATAACATGCTGGAATCAGTCTATATTGCTTCTGCCCACATTCCATTGATCAGAACTCAGACACATGGTCTCACCTAACTGCAAGGGAGTCTAGGAAATGTAGTTTAGCTGAAAGCCCAGGAAGGAAAGGAATGGGACTTGGTAAACTGAGGAATGCCACTGATCCTAATAATTGTGTTTTCACAGAGTAGGGTCTGCCTCCCCTGGTCTATGAGCTCCTTTGAAGCAGGAACTGAATTCATACTTGCCTTTCTGAGTCATGAGCTCCAGGCTTCAAATCCAAGCTGAGTGGTCCAGAAGGTGGCATACCAGAGGTGGACATCACAGCTTAGCACACTACCCACTAGGCTGCCAGGAACACGGCAAAGACAGGTGGATCACAACAAAGACCACTAGATATGAGCCTTAAAACCACAGCAGACCCTGAAGGCTAAGGGCAGAGATGGGAAGAGGGCCTAGAAGCACCCTAAGCCAAGGACACAAGCTTCAGTGGCAGCAGAGAAGGGCACCAACCAAGCTTGGACTGTTATACTTCACATATTATCCTTCACCACAAAAAGGTCAAGCCTTAATATGCCTACTTTACTGATGTGGGAATAGAGGGGTTCCCCCACCCCATGTCAGCCAGCCCTAGAACACAAGTCTCCTGCCTAAGGAACTATATGAAGCTATCAGGCTCTTCTTTATGTTACTAATCCATCTTATCCACAAACATTCAAGGGCACTTCACTGTGGGGACCTCTGGGAATCTGGGCCTCTACCTCCCTGGACGAGCTATGTGCCCTGCTCTGCTCCGTGTATCTGGATGAGCACGTATGCCATGCAATGAGTTACAGCCCCCAGGTATGTTTGAAGGATCTGTCTCTAGTTTTCAAAACATTTTACATCATGGGCCATATTTAGAAATCAAGAAATTTTACCTAATAGAGAGTCTTAGATTTTCTTTTTAAAAAGTCAGGAGGTCCAGCCACCATGGGTCCAACTCCCACAAGGTGACAGTCACTCAAAGCCAAATAACTGCTGTGCCATTAACAGGACCTATGTCCTCCATGTTCCCACAACCCACACTTTCTGCTTTCTCTTCTTTCTGAACTGTGCTGCTCATCTAACCCTCTCACTGGCTCTTGCAAACATCTGAGTTTATCATCTCAACCCTGTGTGTTCACAAGGTCTTCAATCACCTCCTCCCTTCACCATTCAGTCAACAGCAGGAGGCGTTGGCTGAGCGGTTGTTCCAGACCAGGTTTGTGCTGCACAGTGGGCATGAAAACAAGATACGTCCCTGCCCTTGGAGAACTCATAGTCTGGAGAGAAAGACATATACAGAAACACAACATTGCAGGGAATTCCCTGGTGGCTTGGTGCTTAGGACTTGGCACTTTCACTGAGGGGGCCTGAGCTCAGTCCTTGGTTGGGAAACTCAGATCCTGCAGGCCTTGCAGAAAGCAAGCCAGAGGGGGAAAACAACAACCACATTGTAACCGGGGGATGTTCTATGGACCCCAGATGTTTAAGTTTGTGCCTCAGTGCCTGACCCACACCCTTTGGGGACTCACCAGTCCCAGCAAGGGGATGGCTTCCTACTGTAAGCACCTGCAACTCCCCACTTAGCCTCTGCACGGAGGCTGGAAACACTGAATAGCTGTCCCCAGGAGCAGTGTTCAAACTGCTGACCTGTGTTGGTGGATGAACACCTCAGCTCCCTCCCCCTCAGGCAGGATGACCCTGATGCGGTTCTGTGCTGCCTACCAGGAGTTCCCCAGGAGCTAGTGCGTCAACCTGCTCTTTAAGGCACTCTATATTTTCCCTTCCCTACGCCACTTCCCTGCAGACACTTTCTCAGATCATTTCCTAGGGAAATCACAGGCATTTACACCCTTATCTGCTTCTGGGGAGCCTACTTCTAAGATGTGTGCCCATAAACAAATGGGGTGCACAGCCTCTCCTGCCCTTCAGAATCCATTTACCTCAAGAGGAAACTGTCATTTAGGCTGGATTGGTCAGCAGATAAGCCCAAACAACTCATTAACTTTCCTTTAAAAATAATCATTGTAGTAATCAGGCTAAACAATTTAGGAAATCTAGTAACTATCAATATTTTAAACATACTAATATAAAAGAATAAATTAAATAATAAACAGTAATAAAATTCTGCATAAGCAGGTGGCTTGGGCTGCTGGTTTTTATCTTTTTGTGATTTTGTTACACATTAGATCAGCTCCATTTCCTCTGTAGAGGAACCTACAGCTGCTGTGACCTTCCTTTCCACTACCCCCTTCACTGGCTCCTTTTGAAAGAGGGAAGCCCTGTGAAAATCATGGAGGTGATCAGGACTCAGGAGGGACTGATGTTTGTGAATCATTCCAGAAACTTTCTGTGCATTATTTCATCAGTTCCTCTCAATGCCCCATGAGGAAGACGAGCTCATCTTCACTCTCCAGGTGCAGCAGGGACTCTGGAGTGTCAGGAGACCCGCCCAGGACCACAGGACCCAAACCCACGTGACTCAAAACCCACCCTGTGGCCTTCTCCTCCAGCTGTGCGTGTATGGATTGGGATGAGAAGGGAGAGAATAACAGTAGACCTAACCTGAGGTTAGGTGCTGAGCTGAGGTGTTGGCACAGGCCATTCAACCTGCAGGTCACTGCCTCCTTCTGGTCTGGAAAGCTTCCAGAGAAGAATAAAGGCAGAGAGTCGGTGTGGAATAGAAGGACCAGAATCTGGAACAGAAGATGCAAATGGAAATCCTTTATCCTTCCTCCCTTCTCTCAGTCCCTGCCTCCCTCCCTTTCTTTCTTTTTTTCTTTTTTTCTTTTTTTCCAATCATGAGCAAGGGCTCAAGGGAGCCCAGAAATATCTGGTGGCTTATTTAAGAGGTGTTAAATAAGCCTCTGTTAAAGGCTCATGCACTAATGGTTTGGACAGAGAAAACAAAATCTCTTTGTGTCATCTGATTACATGGTCATAGGCAGGTAAGGCTGAAAACATAGTGCCTCTCTGCTTCTTGGGTGATACAAGAATTACGTGGTAACAACACAGGGCCTGGCACCAAGTAATGGCTCAGGAAGGGCTCATTGCTCACTCCTTCTCGCCATTTCCCAGTTCTGGCAAATAAGAGGTTCACCAGCTTGATTTTCCAATACTAATGTCTGCCTTCCAGCATCCCATACTGCTTGCTTCCATCAAGAAGCTAAACCAATATTTCCAACTCATCAACACTTAAACACGAGGCCAATTTGCCCAATACATTGTCTATTTATTTTCCAGGCTGCAATCTTTATGATGCCTATTCCTGAGGCAGTTAATTTGCTCTTGAATACATATCTTTGTGTATTGGTTACCCATTTCATTAGCGGCGATATTGAGACCGGCTGAGACGTGTGGAGGATTTTTCACTGAGTGAAAGAAGGTTTTTAATAAGCCCCATCATCGCTGGCTTTATGGTTCCATTTGATGAGCAACAAATGTATTCATTTGGCAGCTGCATTCCTTAATCAGGTATTCACTGGGTAACAGCACATATAAATATGGAGAAACACAGAATTTAGGAGCTGAGTGCAGTCATTTTCCACAGGGATTGAAGCATTGTCTGTATTCACCATCAGTTTTCAAGCAAGAGCCCCTCCTTGCTGGATCTGAAATTCTGTACATAAGCATGCGGGGCCCAGCTATGACTCACTGCCTCCCTCAAGAGCATCCTCCTCCACCAAGGGGCCAGACGCCCCCAGAGCACTCTTGTCCCCTCTTTTACATCAAACAAGTCTCCAGCCATTTGGTTCCTTTGATCGATGGTACTTTTAAACCTTTGCTGTGACTCCATTTGCCCTCAAAATTCCCTAGAGGAAAAAAATGACTCAAGTATATTAGCTCTACTTTCAACTGCCTTATTGAGTTATAACAAATAAAAATTGTGTATGTGTAAGGTATACATATATATATAAATCATGTATATGTATACCTTACATATACACAATTTTTCTTTGTCAGTGTATATGCAAGGAATATATATGTGGGCTTCCCTCGTAGCTCAATTAGTAAAGAATCCACCTGCGATTCAGGAGACCCCGGTTTGATTCCTGGGTTGAGAAGATCCGCTGGAGAAGGGATAGGCTACCCACTCCAGTATTCCTGGGCTTCCCTTGTGGCTCAGCTGGTAAAGAATCCACCTGCAATTGGGGAGACCTGGGTTCCACCCCTGGGTTGGGAAGATCCCCTGGAGAAGGGAAAGGCTACCCACTCCAGTATTCTGGCCTGGAGAAGGAGTCAGACACGATTGAGCAACTTTCACTAAGGTATACATATAACGAATATGTTGTGCAGGGTTCACCAAACTCAAGCTAATTAATATCTCCATTGTCCCACAAAGTTACCACATTTTTCTTTTTTGGCCTGTGTGACTTGAACACTTAATATCTACCCTCTTAACAACATGTACCCTCAGATGTACAATACACTATTGTTAACTACAGTCATATTGCTTTACATTAAATCTGCAGAATCTAGTCATCTTGCATAAATGAAACTTCATACCCCTTCACCAACAACTCCCCATTTCCTCCTCCGCCTGCCCTTGGCAACCACCATTCCACTATTTGCTTCTGAGTTTGGCTATTTTAGATTACACATTTAAGTGAAACTGTTACCAAAATCCAGACCTTGTACTTGATGCACAGTGAGGCCAAACAATACCAAAACATCAGAGTCGGGAGCAAAGAAAGGTTTACTGCAGCGCCATGCAAGGAGATGGGTGGCTCATGCCTTAAAAAAAACCTCTGACTCCCTGAAAGCTCTTAGCAAAGCCCTTTTCTATGAACAATGAAGGAGGAGCATGAATAGTTTTCAGACTTCTTGGTGGCAGAGGCTTTGTTCTTGAGGTCAGATCGTAGAGCTGAGTCTTTCCTGTAAACCTCTACCAAAACCAATGTTATTCTCTGTTCTGACAAGAAAGGGCAAGTTCTCAAGTCACGACTTTCCTCCTCCAAGGTTCTGGTCCTGGAAAAGAGGTAGGTCTTAGTTGGTGGATCCCTTGGGGCCAGGTCCCCAGACGCAGTTATTATCACTGAAGGAGCCAGGGACCCAGGACCCAGGCTCTCAGGTCACCCAACTGTGTCCCATGCAGACAGCCACTGCCATTAGGTTGCAGAGGTAGGGATGGGGAGAGGTTCATCTCAGCCTCAAGGACTGGGCCTGGCCAGTGGGTGGTCTTGGTGAGGGCTCTGGAGCCCTCAGCCTATTCCCTGGGACCCTCAGCTCATCTGCTCGCCCAAAGCTGGGAGAAGGCTAGGATCCACCTCTTACCTCACTCTCTGCCGGATGCCCACCACTCTGACAACTGTTGGCTTTACGGACCCACTAAGGGTTGCTCACTGACAGCCGGTCACTTGTGGGAGGGGCCCACTGTGGCACCAGCCAGTGGCTGAACAGGACCACTAACGGTTGCTCACTGACAGGGGGCCACTTGTGGGAGGGACCCACTGTGGCACCAGCCAATGGGTAAGCAGGACGACTAATAGTCCCGGGTTAACATTGCCCGGAACAGGATGTGGGAGGTGGCATGGAGTGCGCGCAGGGGTAATTGTGCACAGCAATAGCCACTTGCTGAAGGCCTCACTCTGTAACACTATATTACAAAATCATACAGATTTCTCTTTTTCTCTCCAGCTTGTCACCTAGCATAGTGTCCTCCAAGTTGAGCCATGTGTCATAAATGATAGGACTTCCTCCTTTTTAAAGCTGAATAATAGTCCATGCCCCATCTTCTTTATCCATTCATCCACAAACATTTAGGTTGCTTTCATGTCTTGGCTATTGTGAATAATAAAGCAATGAATCCGGGAATGCAGATATGTCTTCAAGATCCTGATTCCAGCTCCTTTGGAAATAGACTCAAAAGTACGATTGCTGGATCTTACGATATTTCTATTTTTAATTTTTACAAAAAATTTTTGTAGGAACTTCATAGTGTTTTCCGTAGTGGCTACACTAATTTACATCCCCGGCAACAATAAGCAAGGCTTCTTTTCCCAACATGCTTGCCAACGCTTGTTATTTCTTATCTTTTTGATAATAGCTATTCAAATAGACGTTTCTAGGAATTTCTTTTGTTTTCCTTGGACCTGGGACAGAAGCCATTCCCCTGTAGACAGTGAGATTGGGTTTCTCAGGAGGTTGAAGACTAGAATGCGTGTGTGTGTGTGTCTGTGGTGTATGTATGTGTGTATGTTAAGTGCCCCCATTGATAAGATCAGAATAGTACGTCTAGCTAGACTGTCATGGCAAGAACCATGTTTGTTTACTGCTGTATCCATGGAACCCAGAGCAGTGTCTGGCATATCAGAATTCTTAGCATATGTTAGGAAAGGATTAATCAATCAAGAGCCTGTTCTCTGTTCAGCCACTTCTAGGCTATAAGTGGAAACTCTGAGATAGGCCAACAGAAGGTGGCTTAACAAAAAGCAGAAGACCTCCTCCCCTACTCAGGCCGACAGTGGCCTTTCCTAGATAAAGCCTGCATGCTGAGAACCCTGAGGGAAAACAGGGGCAAAGAAAGAATGGCAAAGGAGAACGTGAGCAGATGGGGGAAACCTACCCCAGCTGTTGGCATCCATGAACAAGGAAAACCAGTCTCGGTTTGGAAAGGATAATGTTTGTAAGGACTTGGCCAGGATTATAATGGAAAAAGGAAATGCACTAAATGTTGTGGAAATAACACACATTTCCCTCCTCATATCTGGAGCCGCTTTAACCTCTCGTTTTAGTCATGGTGTCAAAACAGACCCTGGATCAGAAAGAGGCAGGCCAGGTCAATACATAGGCAGCTGGAAAGTTCAAGGCCATGACCACAGAAACACAGTGGGTTCAGGTGTGGATAATCTTGTCCAGAAGACAGGGCGCCAACAGCAGAGTCCAGGAAACAGGAAGTGAGATGTCATAGAAGTCCCGGGATTCTTTCGTGTGGTCCTTGCATATGGGAGCAGGCATGTAGGAATCAGGGGATATCTGGGCAGTGTGACAGTTCCTCCCACCAAGGAGACTTTCCTGACTCCTTTTCCAGGAGCAAGGCCCCTCAGCAGGCTCCCACTTCCCTGCTCTACTTACCACATACCTTCCTTTACAACCAGCGGCTTTCCTGGCTGCCTCAACCACTGAGCTCTCCTTATTGGCAGGAACCACATCTCACAGGAGGTGCAAAATGCTATGAAAAGGGAAGAGCCTGCCATTCAGGTTGACTGTGTGGGGAGGAAAAAAAAATCACTCTGGAACCGAAAGACAGACTAGAGCTTTACCACTCAAAGTTTTGCTGTTTTGAGGACCAGCAGCTTTGGCACTGCCTGGAGCCCTGTTTCAAAGGCTGTGTCTTGGGCTCCACTCAGACCTCCTGAATCAGAGTCTGCATGTTCACAGTAACCCCGAGTGATTCATAAGATCATTATAGTTTGAGAAGCAGTGGGCTAGAGAATTGAAGTTGGACCTCTGGGACTCTAAATTAATAGTTCTTTGAACTCCCATATTTCCATGGTGCTTTGAAAGTCATATAGCACTCTGATGAATTTTCTCTTAATGCTTCCCCAGGCTGAATTGAGTAAGGGAGAAAGAGAATATTGTAAAAACAAACAAAAAGAATGAAAGAAACAAACAAAAAGCCTAGAAACTCACTAACAGAGTGCCTACTCTAAACCAATCACAATGCTATAAGCTGTCACAAAATACATTCTCTTAAGTCTCTAAAGCAAGCGCTAAAGTTAGGGGAATAATGAGCCCATTTTCCAGATGGAGTCAGATTAAGAATGATTCACAAATTTTACCAAATTCACTCAATTTGGACTTGCTCAGCTGTGAGAAACAGAGAGGCCATCCTGATCTAACTCAATCAGAGGTCCTTATACAGAAAATAGGTTACTCAGTTCCTCTCACTGCTTGGAGCCTTAAGTAGTGGGATTTTAGTCCATCATATATCTAAGCTGACTTGTCTACACTCAGGGAACCATGGGAATGGGTTTGCTGTGATTCTTGTGGAGTCCAACAGTTGGGGAAAAAAGAGAAAGAAAGAAAATAGGTGACTCAGAATCCTAGGATAGGAAATTCAACAAGACCAAATGTCACGGAGCCTTAAAGGGGACAGCAGTCAAGTGACTCAGCAGCAGCAGCAGCAGCAGCAGCAGTCGAGAATCAAGGTACCTGTCTTTGTTTCTGGGAATTCAACTTTCCCTTAAGATGGGAATTCTTGTGCAAGTGATTATTGAGGGAGGCTCCTAGGAGGAAGGCGAGAGGGAATCAGGGAAGGGAAGGGGAGAGAAGAAATCTAAGCAGGAATGTCACCTCAGGTGGAGACCAGCTCCAGCCTGATCCCACAGGGAGCTCCAGGGTATGAGTGGCACAGAGTCAGCCTCATCTTGAGTCAGGATGCCAGCCTTCTGTGCTTCATGTGAGTCAGTCCTCGGCAGCTGGTTGCTGGGGACAGAGGAACTAACCCACCTGGCTGGGAAGCCCCAAGGTTGAGGGTTTCTCTGGGGAAGGAACAACTTTAAGGTGTTAGCAGCCAACGTGCACAGAAGCTGAATGTATAAGGGTACCAGTGAAGGGAAGGGTCCGCAACAGTGTGTGTGCCTCTTGTCTTTCCTTCTTGGGAACAACCTCTCCTCTAGCATGAGGCATCACTGTCTCTTTCTGCACTCTGCTCCATTCTTCCCACCACTGAAAGCAGTCCTCCAGTGGCCTACATGTATCTTCAGTGTGTGTGTGTGTGTGTGTGTGTGTGTGTGTGTGTGTGTGTGCTCGCACACGCGTGCTCTGTCCCTCAGTCGTGTCTGACTCTTTGCAACCCCATGAACCATAGCCTGTCAAGCTCCACTGTCCATGGAATTTTCCAGGTAAGAATACTGGAGCAGGTTGCCATTTCCCCTCCAGGGGATCTTCCCTACCCAGGGATGGAGCCTGCATCTCTTGCACCTCCTGTACCGGTAGGCAGATTCTTTACCCCTGTGCCACCTTCTATTGCCTTCTAATTCAAACTTGCACGTGACCCAAAATGACCATTCCAGCTCAACGATGCCTCTGCACCAAAAGGTTTCAGCTCACATCCTCACTGCTCAAGCCTCTTAGTCAAACACCAGAGAGTGAGATCTGATTTGCCATCCTTGGGTCCCAGCCAACAGGTGGAGCACCCTTGAGTCACATGTCCACCTCAATCCAATCACCTGAGACCTGGAATGAAATAGTGGAACACAACCAGGAGAACTAGGGGATGGGCTTATTCTTCTTAGGAAATATTTGTGGGGCAAGCAGTGATGGAAATTTCCAGTTCTGCTCACTAGCTGAAATCCAAATTCACATTTCTCTGATGTCAAAGTTTATATTCCTACCACATAATGTGGTTGTTCAGAACAACTCTGCCTGGGTTAAAACCCCAGCTCAGGCACTTGCTAATCATGAAATCCCAGGCAAATTAACCTCTCCTTGCCTCCATTTGATCATATAGGAGGTGAAAACAGCACCTGCCTCATAGGATTGATATGAGAATTAAATGAGTTAATATGTGCAAGGTGCTTAGAATAATGCCTGGTGCATAGTAAGCATAATAGAAGCAGATGCCAAATAAATTAATATAATAATTGAATTTCTCAGACTTTCTCAGCAAGAGAGAGAAGGAGTTAAACAGGCCTGACCCGACAGGACATAAGCTGGCCAGCACCCCAGAGACTGTTGGCACATTGAGCTGTCTGGGATGAAGCCCTGGGAGACAGACAGGAATGTCGCCATTGTGGCTCAGGCAAGAAAGACTTTTCTGACCCCTTTCCAGGAAACCAGTGCCATGGCAACTCAAGATGGCCTGGGGCAGCTTGACATATAAAAGCCTGCAAGGATCATGCTGATAATAACATTTCTAATTTTCTGCTATGGGTGCTACAGGTGCCTGTTATGGATGAAATATGTTTCCTCCCCCACACTCCCCTCCCACACCCACATATGGAAATTCATATGTTGAAGTCCCAACCCTACTACTTAAGAATGTGACCTTACTTGGAGACAGAGTCTTTACAGAGGTGATCTAGTTAATGATGAAGACTTTAGGGGGGGTCTGATCCCAAAATGACTGGTGTCCTTATAAGAAGGAGAGGTTTAGACACAGACACATAGTCTTCCTAAAGGGAAGACGATGTGAAGAGACACAGGTAAATGATGGCCATCTACGAGCCAAGGAGGGAGATCCTTCCCGCACAGTCTTCAGAAGGCACAGACCTTGACAACACCTTGATCTCAGACTTCCAGCCTCCAGAACTTTGAGACAATGTTTCTGTTGTTCAAGCCACCCAGCGTAAGGGTTATGTATGGCTAGCACCTAAGCCAGTGTTTTTCAGTCTGCACCAGGCACCACGCTAGACCCTTCATGTGGGTGCTTAGTTGCTCAGTCATGACTGACTCTTTGTGACTCCACGGACTGTAGCTCACCAGGCTCTTCTGTCCATGGGGATTCTCCAGGCAAGAACACTGGAGTGGGTTGCCATGCCTTCCTCCAGGGGATCTTCCCAACCCAGGGATCAAACCAGGGTCTCTTGCATCACAGGCAGAGTCTTTACAGTCTGAGCCACCAGGAGAGCCCAAGAATACTGGCATGGGTAGCCTATCCCTTCTCTAGGGGATCTTTTTGACCCAGGGATCAAACCAGGGTCTTTTGGATTGCAGGTGGATTCTTTACCAGCTGAGCTACCAGGGAAGCCCACTTCATGGGCCTTGGTTAATTGATCTTCCTACCCATCCTGTAGGACTTCTCTGGTGGCTCAGATGGTAAAGAGTCTGCCTGCAATGCAAGAGACCCAGGTTTTATCCCTGGGTCTGGAAGATCCCCTGTAGAAGGGAACAGTAACCTACTCCAGTATTTTTGCCTGGAGAATTCCATGGACAGAGGAGCCTGGAGGGCTACAGTCCATGGGGTTGCATAGAGCCGGACAGGACTGAGCTATAACACTTTCTTCCATCCTGTAGGGTAGAGGTTGTACAGTACCAGTTTACAGACAGGAAACTGAAGCTCAGAGGAGGTGAGCGCTCTGTCTGCAATCACACAGTAAGTAAAAGACAGGGCTGTACCTTGAACTCCTTGTCAGCCTGAACAGTGCTGGGCACACAGGACACACTCATCTACTCCTGGGGAGGCTTGGGAGGCACCATCACTAGACCAAAGGCCAGGCTAACATCCAATCCACCAAAGCTTTGAGTGGGAGTCAGAGCTGTCTTTCCTCAAAAAATTAAAATAGAACTGCGCTATGGCTGCCCTGGTGGCTCAGAGGTTAAAGCGTCTGCCTGCAATGCGGGAGACCTGGGTTCAATCCCTGGGTTGGGAAGATCCCCTGGAGAAGGAAATGGCAATCCACTCCAGTATTCCTGCCTGGAGAATCCCATGGACAGAGGTGCCTGGTCGGCTACAGTCCATGGGGTCGCAAAGAGTCGGACACGACTGAGCAACTTCACTTTCACTTTCATGCTATGGTCTAGCAATCACACTTCTGGGTCCATATCTGAAGAAAATGAACACGCTATGTCAAAGAGATATCTGCACCCAGATGTTCATTGCTGCATTACTCGCAACAGCCAAGACACAAAAACAACATTAAGTGCCTACTGATAGATGAATGGATACAGAAAATGTGGCACATATGTACAGCAAAATACTACTCAGCTGTATGAAAGGAAATCCTGCTGTTTGTAACATGGATGGACCTTGAGGGCATTATGTGTCGGGCAAAGAAAGACAGATACTACAAGATTTCACTTACATGTGGAATCTAAAAAGGGGGTGGAACCCAAACTCATAAAAACAGAGATCAGATTTGCGGTCACCAGAGGAGAGAGGTGGGGGTTGGGGGAACTGAATGAAGGTGGTCAAAAGGTGAACATTTCTACTTGTAAAATAAATGAGCACTGGGAATAGCGTGATGACTGTAGTTAATGCTGCTGTATGGTATATTTGGAAATTGGGAAGAGAGTAAGTCCTAAAAGTTCATATCACAAGAAAAAAAATTCATTTCTTTTTCTTTTTTTGTATCTATGTGAGATGATGGATGTTAAATTATTGATTATCATTTTGTAATATATGTAACAGTCAAGTCATGCTGTACTCATTAAATGTATGCAGTGCTATATAGCGATTATATCTCAGTAAAACTGAAAGAAAAAAAGACTGTCCCTCCCCCTGGGAAAGATCAGTCAAGAAGCCAGACCCCAGGGTGAAGCAGGTCTTGCCTGAACCCCTCCCCTGTCTCAGTCTCCAAGATGCAGCAGGACTGGGAATTGAAGTTTCTTTAAAGACCTTCCTGTTTCCTGGTTCCTGCCCCAGCCTCCATCATCACCCTTTTCTGAACAGCCCCTCTCTCTCCATCTCAGTGCAAGAGCCCCTCATTCCTAGAAGAACAAAAGAACTGCTCTTAATTATCCCCCTGGAGGAGAGGCCATGTTTGAGGCTGGCTTGTATTCCTGATAGGAAACGTTCTGCCTCTCACCAAAATAAGCTCACTGACAACTCCCTCTGGGGCTTCATATCTGAGACATAGAAAAGACAGTGTCATCCCTTTGTGTGAGAGATGAGAGATCCACCAACAAAAGCCCAGCAGAGGGAAATCAGAAGAGAAAGGAGAGCCAGCTGCGGTCACACTGCACACATGGCTCTCTCTCCTAAATTAAATCTTCTTTTAATGAATATACAGTGCACTTTCCTGGTTATAGGGGCAAATAAATGTTAATTTGTAGAAAACTGGGAAAACACACACAAAAAGCACAAAGAAGAAAATTTAAATCATCCCCAACCCCAACTCTTAAAGAACACCGCTATTTATAGAAGATGGAAAAAGAGTTATACGTGTAGGTGCACGTTTTTGTCGTTGTTTAGTTGCTAAGTCGCGTCCAACTCTTTTGTGACCCCATAGACCATAGCCAGGCTCCTCTGTCCATGGGATTTTCCAGATGAGAATACCGGAGTGTGTTGCCATATCCTTCTCCAAGGGCTCATCCCGACCCAGGGATTGAACTGGAGTCTCCAGCATTGGCAGGTGTATTCTTTGCTACTGAGCTGCCTGGGAAGCCCATAGGTTCTCATAGATGTGTAAAATTCATTCTGTTTTTTTCCTACTTTACAAATAGATGTCTAAAATTGATTCTGGTTTTTTCCCCTACTTTTTCCACTTAATATGTAGTAAGATTTGTTCTGCTCCAAGTCAGAGAGCTATTTGTTTCCTAGTATTCATTCTCCCAGGCTTTCCTGGTGGTCCACACAGTAAAGAATCTGCTTGAGATGTGGGAGACCTAGGTTCGATCCTGGGTTGGGGGAGATCCACTGGAGGAGGGCATGGCAACCCACTCCAGTATTCTTGCTGGGAAAATCCCCATGGACAGAGGAGCCTGGCAGGCTACAGTCTACAGGGTCTCAGAGAGTAACTCACCTGGGAAAGAATCCGCCTGTAATGCAAGGGACCACAGTTTGGTTCCTGGATGGGGAAGACCCCCTGGAGCAGGGCAGGCTCCCCACTCCAGTATTCTCGGGCTTCCCTGCTGGCTCTGATGGTAGAGAATCCACCTGCAATGCGGTAGGCCTGGGTTCGATCTCTGGGTTTGGAAGATTCCCCTGGAAGAGGGAACAGTTACCCACTCCAGTATTCTGGCCTGGAGAATTCCATGGGCAGAGGAGCCTGTGGGCTACGGTCCATTGGGGTCAAAAAGAGTCAAAAAGAGTCACAGCTGAGCGGCTTTCACTTTCATTCACTCTCCCACTCTCCCTTTGGTTACAGAATCCACCAAAACCTTGTAAGATTGTTCATGATATTTTTAAAACTACATTTCCCAACAACCTAAAGGTTCACTGACAGATGAATGGATAAAGAAGATGTAATATATATATTATATACATATATATATACACAATGGAATACTACCCCTCCATAAAAAAGAGTGAAATAATGCCATTTGCAGCAACATAGATGAACTTAGAGACTGTTATACTGAGTGAAGTAAGACAAAGACAAATAGTACATGATATCAATTATATGTGGAATCTTAGAAAATGTTACAAATGAACTTGTTTTCAAAACAAGAATAGACTCATGTATATAGAAAACAGGTACCAAAGGGAAAAGGTGTGGGAAGGATAAATTAGAGGTTTTGGATTAGCAGATACAAACTACTATATATAAAAGAAACAAAAAGGACCTACTGTATAGCACAGGGAACTATATTTGATACCTTGTAATAACCTACAATGGAAAAGAATCTGAGAAAGAATACAATTATATGTATTGGGTTGACCAAAAAGTTTGCTTTATATATATATATAACATGGAAGCCCATGAACTCCAAATGAAGAGTGGCCCCTGCTTGCTGCAAGTAGAGAGAATCCTCACCCAGCAATGAAGACCCAGTGCAGCCAAAAATAAATTAATTTAACAAAGTCAAGAATCCTTATACATAAACCTGTAGGTATATTACTGATTATTTCTTAGGACTGTTTAAGGTCATGTAATACAAAATTTGTAGGGTTTTTTTCTTTCACTATTTTTATGTGTTTGTTGAAGGAAGGTATCCAGCTTGAAATTCCACCTGAAAGTTCTCCTATACAAGTTTTTATTTCTATAGGTTTGTAAGATTCACCCGTATTTATTTTTATTACCCTCTTCTTCCCATTTGGTTAGGAAGAAGTATAATCATGCAAGCTCTGGAGTCAGATTTCCTAGATTCATGTGTGCGTTCGTGTGTGTGTGTGTGTGTGTGTGTGTGTGTGTGTATGTGTAACCTTGGGGAAATTACTTAATCTCTCTGTATTCCACTTCCTTGTTTTTATTTTTTAAAATAGGTTCTAACAGTGCCCACCTTATGAAGAAAAGAGAGTTTAGTAAAACACTCAGAGCCAAGCATATGGGAAGTGCTCACTAACCATTCACTCTTATTTCTATTCTTTCTAGGATTGTTTATGACATTTGCATATGTGATCAGTTGCTCAGTTATGTTTGACTCTTTGCCTCCCCATAGATTACAACCTGCCACGCTTCTCTGCCATGGAATTTCCCAGGCAAGAATACTAGAGTGTGTTGCCATTTCCTTCTGGGGGATCTTCCTGACCCAAGGATCGAACCCGCATCTCTTGCATTGCAAGTAGATTCTTTACCACTGTGCCATCTGAAAAGCTCCATTATGGCATTTGCTTTCTATTTTAAAAAAGTGTTTAGATGTATTCTAAACTATTTCAACTCTGAATGCCCACCATTGATAATTTTCACTTCCCATTCTTAAAATGTTTATTTTATATCTTGACATTTTCCAGTCTTTTTTTTTTTCCAGAAAAAAAAATACAAGTGGTGTAATCACTGTCTCCACATACTAGTGGATGTTTTTATATTGTCTTCCAACGGGAATGACCTCTTGCTTAGCATAGAATTTGAGGGTAATTTTCCCTCAAAGCTTTGACTCTGTTTCTTTTCTTCTTCTGTATTGAATGTTGTAGAGAAATTTGCTCTCATGTTGGTCTGATTTTTCTCCCTTTCTTTGAAAAATGTTTACCTTCGGGTATATTCACAGGATTGTTTCTTCCTCCTTGAGATGTTAAATCCTCCCTGGCAGGGACGATGTGACGGTTCTTTTTCTTATTTATTATATGGGAAGACTTTCCATCTGTAGATTCCAGTCTGTCTTTGGCTCAGTCAACTTTTCTGCAACTACGCCTTCAGGTACTGCTGTTTCTACAACAAGCGCTGGTACTATTGTTTTCTTTTGCTGAGAACAATGTTCTATATTTCAAATCTCCTAAATATTCTCCTCCCTCCTTCTAATCACTTTCAGCCCTTCTGTTTGGGAGAACGTCCCAGTCATAGAAACTCTTTTTTTTTTTTTTTTTTTTTTTGGCCATACCACTTGGCATGTGGGATCTGAGCTCCCTGACCAGGGATCGAACTCTAGTCCTCCTGAAAATCTCTTAAGTCTCTCCATTTCTCTCCATCCCAACTACTCCCATTCTAACAGGTCTTCCTGCTTAGTCCCATACCTCTACAATCATTCCCCACTGAGCAGGAGTAAAAAGAGCATCTTTTTAAAACATCACTTAAGTCATTCTTTTCTCATCTTGGAACATCCTTTATTGGTTTTCCATTGCATTTAGAGTAAAATACTGTCACCTCAAGGCCTCCAACAAACTGCATGGTTTGGCCCTGTGGTTCCTAAGAGCTATCCACCAACCTATCCGACAGTGGCCTGTTGAGGGTGACAGCATTCTAGGATGGGTCCAGAGCTAGGAATTGTAGGGAAATGCTAAGAAGGTGGAGACTTGCTTGTGAAATACACCCCAGGCACATCTACCGGGACAAGGATAAAAAGAGGCAAAGATACAGGAGGTGAAAACACTGTATGGAGGAAGAAGTGGTCATAGTTTTGAGGGGCCATTGGGTTCCAGGTTCTAAAAATCAGACCAGGAAAGTAATAGAGAGCATATTTGTTGAGCACCAACTATGGGCAAGCACTATTCTATATATAGCCAATTTCACCTTCCCATCTTTATTAATTATCCCCATTTTCAGTAAAGAAACTCTGAGAAGGTAAATGACTTGCCCAAGATCCCAAGGCTACTAAGACATGGGAACAAAGATAAAACTCAAATCTGCATGACTTTAAAGTTTCTGGTCTTTGTCTTTTGGCCTCCCTGAAAGGTAAATTCCAACATGGTGGCTGAGAAAGGAGCCATGTGGAAATGGAAGGCTTTCATAGGTGCACCAGATGGAGATCAATTCTTTGATTTCAAGGAACCTCCAACCTTTTAGGCTAAGTTTGCTAAAGCAATACAAGCAGACGTTCCTAGCTGGAGGACAGCTTTTTCCCATGATCCCTCTTATGAACCCACTATGCTTCTTATCCTATGTGTCCACCTAGCAGAAGGAGGCCTTTTGCCATCTGCTCTTCATGATCCTCTGAGAGGGCAGAGACAAGCAGTGAAAGGAGCCTGGACTACCAAGTCACCACATGGAAGGTTATCCATCAAATGCCCAATTGCACTGTCTCATACACACAAAAAATGAAAATTTTATTGTTGAAAAGGTCACTGAGACTTTGGACTTCTTTGTTACAGTAAATAGCATTGATTACACTGACTAATATTAATACAAATAATAACACAAGTTTAAAAGCTGAGGCTCCAAGAGCCAAGGTTCATATTTAGGTAGTCCCACATCAAACTTAGGGCTCCTTTCCCCCATGGCCTGCTACCCCTGGTCATCTGAGGCTAGTCCTGGCTCATGCTCCAGCTCTCTATAGAACTCAGGGAAAGTCACTTCAGTGACCTCAGCTTTCCCATATGCAGAATGAGAGCTTTGTTCTGGATGGTGGCATGGGGGTACTTGCTCTTTGAAGGCAAGTCTTACTGATGCCTGCAGTCCAGATGCATTATTTTTTCAGTACCCCATGCACAGTCACTACCCACATTCCTTGAGTCAGCGAGTCATTCACTGCAAGAGGAGGGTCAAAACTTTTCTTTTCCCCAAAAGAGTCATCCCAGCTGGTTATATAATCATCTACATTTAGAATGCCTTTACAGTAACCATGGAAACCATGACATGTATGCAGTTAAACTTTGTTCAAAATCTGCTGATGAGGATAAAGAAATGGTTGCTTATGTGGACCTGAGAGAGACCAGGATAGTTCTCCTTCTTCAGTGGGACTCAGATTGACTTCTGGCCAAGAGGAGTCAAGACCAGGAAGAGAAGGGCTTTCCATATGGAGGTGACCAATATCTGAGCTGAATTTTGCCAGTTTAAACTGAGATTTTCCAGGCACAGAAGAGAGGAGTAGGGAGCTGTAGATGGGAGATAGAGCATGTGCAAAAGCCTGGAAGTGTGAAAGACCTAGGAAACAAGCAGATGGTTATTTTTCAAGCACAAGTGTGGTGAGGGGTACAGTGGAGAGGAGAAGCTGGAAAGGCAGAGTGGAGGTAGGTCATCAAGGCATTTGTGTGCCAGGCTCAAGAATTCAGACTCAATTCTGTAGAGTCACCAGGAGTGTGGGAGGGGCTTGCGGAGGAGGTGAAAGGGGAGATGCTCAGCTTTCCTACCTCGCCTCCAGACCAGGGAGTCAGCATCTTCCAGGGTGGAACCTAGGCTTCTATAGTTCTCTGAACTTTTCCAACAGTATGGTGGTCCCTGAAAAAATTAAAAGCAAAACTGTCATATGACCCAACAATCCCACTTCTGGGTATGTATCCAAAATTATTGAAAGCAGGGTCTCAACACACACACACACACACACACACACACACACACACACACACACATTCATAGCATCATTACTCACAACAACAAAGAGACAGAAGCAACCCAAGTATCCACTGATGGATGAATGGATAAAGAAAATGTGGTCTGTACACACAATGGAATATTATTCAGTCTTAAAAAGAAAGTAAATTCTGACACATGTTACAACACGGATGAACCTTAAGGACATTATATTAAACAAAATAAGCCAGTCACAAAAAGACAAATACTATATGATCCCACTTATATGAAGTACCTAGAATGGTCAAAACCATCGAGATAGAAAGAATGATGGTTACAGGGAGCCTGGGGAGGGGTAGTGAGGAGTTATTATTTAATCGACATAAAGTTTCAATTTTGCAAGATGAAAAAGTTCTGGAGATTTGTTGCTCAACAACGTGAATTTAATTACCGTTCACAGTGGTTAAGATGATAAGTTTTATGCTACATGCATTTGTTGTTGTTGTTTAGTCACTGTTGTGTCTCACTCTTTGCAACCTCATGGACTGTAGCCCACCAGGTTCCTCTCTCCATGGGATTTTCCAAGCAAGAACACTAGAGTGGGTTGCCATTTCCTTTTCCAGGGGATCTTCCCCACCCAGGGATCAAACCCACATCTTCCTCTTTGGCAAGTGGATTCTTTACCTCTGAGCCACCAGGGAAGCCCTGTGTGCTTTTCTTGTTGTTGTTCAGTTGCTAAGTTGTGTCTGACACATTGTGACCCCATGGACTGTAGCATGCCAGGTTTCCCGGTTCTTCACTATCTCCTGGAGTTTGCTCAAGCTCATGTCCATTGAGTCAGTGATGCCATTCAACCATCTCACCCTCTGTAACCTACTCCTCCTGCCCTCAATCCAAAAGACCCAGCATCAGGGTCTTTTTCAGTGATTTGGCTCTTCACATCAGATGGCCAAAGTATTGGAGTTTCAGCTTCTGCATCAGTCTTTCCAATGAATATTCGGGGTTGATCTCCTTTAGGATGGACTGGTTTGATCTCCTTGCTGTCCAAGGGACTCTCAAGTCTTCTCCAACACCACAGTTCAAAACCATCAATTCTTTGGCTCTCAGCCCTTCTTTTTAGTCCAACTCTCACATCTGTATATGACTTCTAGAAACTATCCAAGTGTATCTGAGTTCCCACAGCTGGGAGCCCTGGGGAGTCACTGATAGAGTTATGAATTACGCACAGTTAGGGGCATTATGAGGTCAAATTGACATTTCAGAACGAGCAACCTGGCTGAAAAATGGAAGAGTGGATCAGATGGGATCAAAACTGAAGGTGAGAAACAAAGCGACCAGCTGGGAGATTGTTCCAGCCAAGAGGAAGTAGGGCTCTGAAGTCCTGAGCCCCGTTTTATAGGTGAGAAAATGAGACTCCAGGTGGTAACTACCTTGCAGTAGGTCCAGAGTAGGTAGGATCACACCTAAGTATGGTCCCAAGAGGTCAACCTCACAAAGCTTACTGCTCTTTATGTCCAGTGCTCAGCTCCTGTTCAAGAAGCATGCTGAAAGATAGTGTGGACTTGAAGAAAAGGAGACTCACTAACTGGAGGAAGTGGCTGAGGAGCCTCCAGACCATCACAGGGCCTTGGACCAGGCCCCACGGATGGAGTATGACCCTGCTGAACACTATTGCGAGCTTTAGGGACCAGAGCTGCTCCTGCTTTGGGCCAGAGGAAACAGCAAACGCCAGCAGGGATTCTGCCTCCTCCCAGGCCCCAAGGACATTTCACTGTCTCCTCCCACCCCAGGCCCTCTGTACTGGCCTTTCCTCTACAGGGAAATTTCTCTTTTCTCTCACTTTCAGATGCTAGTTTAACCCTTACTCATCCTTCAGATCTCAGCTTTAACCACAAAGAAGCATTACTTCCCACGCACGTACCTGCACACACACACATGCACACACTTGTGCACACATGTACCTGCACACACACACATGCACACATGTGCATGCACCTGTGCACACATATGCATACATGCACACACGTGCATGCACCTGTGCACACATATGCATACATGCACACACACCCTCAACTCGGTGCTCCCTGTCATCCCTTCTCATCATCCCTCTACTTCTGTGAACCCATTCGGTCCCCAGAGGAAACACACAACACGGTCAGGCTGAGTAGCTGAGGGGAGTTGTAAAGAGGGATCATTTTACACAAAGGCTCATGCAGTGCTCTGGACTAGAAACAGCGGGCACAGTGAAGAGCACGGCCAGAGGCCCAGTGGGGACGAAGCTGTACAGAACCTGAGAGCTGGGTGGAGTGCGATGGCCTTCAGTAAGAACACAGTCTATGATCAGTGATCTAGGGGAGTAAATACCCCGACTGCATTTCCCTCCCTCCTTCCAGTCTGCAGCCAGCCTCCCCATAGGTTCTGTCCAGCCTAACGGCAGAGAATAGAAGAGCTATTCAATGCAGTCCTCAGAGGTCATCCCCCAAGGCACAGAGAACAGTGCAGGAAGGAGGAAGGTGGACCAGGAGAGACAAACAGAAGATGCAGAGCACTTGTCCCACCTTGTAATTAAAGGAATACAGAAGCCTGAGAAATCATGCAAAGCCTGTCTGTCTGACTCAAACTTGAACTCCATGAGGGCAGGAACAAGGTCATCATTTTATTTCTTGCAGCTATCACAGCACCTGCACACAAAGCACTCTTAAATAGTCGCTGAGTGAATGAATGAAAAAATAAATGAGCAGATGAATGAATAAACTCCTAAGTATGAGGAACAGATACAGAGGGAAGGCCATAAAGCTGAGGGACATTGTCAAGAAGTATCAGACATGACCTTCAGCCCCTTGTCATCCAGCCTGGGGCTCAGCCCGGTCCAAGGGCAGGGCCTGGACTGGATGGTGCTGCCCTGATATACTAAATCCTCTCCACTGACTCAGAGCTGGACCTTCCTGCCCCAGACTCAGTGTGGGACCCCCAGAGAACCCTATCCCTGCTACCCACAAACTCATCTGGAAGGTTCTGCCAACCACCCCTCCACCACCATACCTGACCCTTATATAAGGTCACCTGCATGATTGTCCTGGGGTCACCATACCTCCTCCATAGTGTGGTTAGGACCATGGTCTGTCTCCCCACCTCTACCATCTACCCACCATTTGGTCCTACAGCCATTTTACACCCCACCTCACCAAGCCACATCTAGCCCAGTCTCACTGTCTTCCCTCTTGGCTACTGCTAAAGTCTCAACATTCCAGATTATAATTTCTGCATAACATCCACCCAATCAAGGTGGCTGGTGGGGAGGGCATATCCAGGATCTACAGGCTTTGCTCCTGAGTTATATTTCAACCCCCAAAGGTCTGGCTCTGCCTTTCTGTCACCTCCTCTATATGGAGAAGGATACCAGGTTTGCCGTGTATGGGTATGAGTTCATCACACAAAGGTGCCCAGCTGGATGGAACAGTGTGGGTTGAAATCCAACCCACACTCCACTGACCAAACTGTGCACCTGGCATGAGCTGAGACTGCCAGAGGAAGGAGTGTCTTTTCTAATTTGAACAGAGATGCCTATAGGTTAGGTGGTCACCCTAAAACAGACTACTTGAAATCCGGGCAAAAGAGTCCATACCCCACATAGCTGGAGCCTGAAATATTCTCTTTATATCTCTGATTTTCATGAAGTTACATGGCTTCAAGGCCAATCCTTCCCATGGAAATTCATTACCCAAAAAGACCTTCTGGAGTAACAAAAGATATCATTGCAATTACACTTATCAAAAAAAAAAAGGCATGACAATCAATGTCTCATGCACAGACCGCATTTCAAATGCCCTTAATCAATGGCTGTGCTAATTACACATTTATTGCAATTAATTTCATTTCAATTATGCCTTAATTACTAACCTTGAGTGAGATTGGGCAGCTCAGAGAATTTTTGTCACCATAGAGCTAGGGACCCAGAGATAAGTTGCCGTCCTTCGATTGAAAGATGCTGCTCCATTAAAAGTTAGTTTATTGGATCAAGGCTTTTTGGGGGAGGAGGGGGCTGGTTTCTCCAGGGAGGCAATTCATAATGTGAGTCTGAAATTGAATGTAGGAAAGCAGGCAGCTGTGGTTACTAATTAACTGGAGCTGGTGTTTAATTTGCTTCTTATTGATGCCGATTCCTCACTGGTTCATTAGCTATGGTCAGACGATAAATGCCTTCAGAGTTTACTTTTACGAGGTCCTCAGCCTCTGATTCAGTGCCACTTGTTCCCTATTTTTCCTTCAGAGAGATCTTCCTTAGTACCTTCTCATGTTTAAAAGGTTCAGCTCTGCATTCCTGCGACAGGGCCCAGGATAGAGGTGCCTTGTGTTCATTGAGATGCCCATGGAGAATGCCATTTCAACAACACAGAAGGGTGTTAGGAAAGAATTGCCCTGTGGAAAAGCTAGAGCAGTTTACATGGCTAACATAACTCACGCTCTGAAATCCCTCAGGGAAAAGTGAAGTCGCTCAGTCATGTCCAACTCTTTATGACCCCATGGACTGTAGCTCGCCAGGCTCCTCTGTCCATGGGATTTTCCAGGCAAGAATACTACAGTGGGTTTCCATTTCCTTCTCCAGGAGATCTTCCCAACCCAGGGATTGAATCCAGGTCCCCCGCATGGTAGGCAGACACTTTACCATCTGAGCCACCATCCCTCAGACAAAGATTCAAATCCCAATTCTGATACTTTCTAGTGCTGAGGTCTTGGGCAAGCCATTTAATCTCCCTAAGCCAAGTAAATGAAAAACTGAAGTGCCCAACTCTTGTTAAGAGCTCAAAAGTATCAACTGCCTTCCACAATAAACCCTTCTCTAGGACTTACAGAAAGCATTCCTCTGGGAGATTTATTTCCAAAAGAGATCTTTCCACGAAACAACTTTTTAATCAGCTCAGCAAAAAGGAAGTGTAGAAATTTGCTAGACCATACCTTCATCCTAAAGATAGGGAAACTCAGGCCAAACAAGGAGAAGCCAGAGGTCACATTGTCAACTGGTGCCAGAATTAAACTAGAACTGGGTCACCTAACTCCTAACTGTAGGACTTCCCTGCCACATCATGAAATGAACGTGAAAGTCACTCAGTCGTGTGACTCTTTGTGACCCCATGGACTGTATAGTCCATGGAATTGTCTAGGCCAGGATAGTGGAGTGGGTAGCCTTTCCCTTCTCCAGCAGATCTTCCCAACCCAGGAATCAAACTGGGGTCTCCTGCATTGCAGGCAGATTCTTTACCAACTGAGCTATTACAGAAGCTCAGACATCATGAAATAATCTCTTTTAAAAGTCATATGTTAGGGACTTCCCTGGTGGCCCAGTGGCTAAGACTGTTCTCCCCATGCTGGGGCCCAGGTTAAATCCCTGGTCAGGGAACTAGATCCCATGTGCTGCAAACAAGAGTTCACATGCTGCCACATAAGATCCCACGTGCTGCAACTAAGACCCAGAAAAGCCAAATAAATAAACCTTTTTAAAAAGTCCTATGTTAGTATCTGCTAAAGACTGAAGATATACATATATGTCAGGTACATGCTCAAGGATAGATGTATAGAGGTGTTCATTGCAGCATCATTTGTCATCAGGATAATAAAAAAATAAGTATCAGCAATTTCAATATCCCTCAATAGAGAAACAGAGGCAAATGGTGATGAACTCACAGGCTAGAATACTATATAGTAGTTAAGATGAACATACTTGGGACTTCCCTGGCTAATACTGATGCTAAGATTCCACACTCCCCATGCATGAGGCCCAGGTTTAATCCCAGGTCAGGGAACTAGATCCCACATGCCACAACTAAGAGATTCTGCATGCCTCAACTAAAGATTCCAAGTGCTGAAACTAACACCCAGCACAGCCAAATAAGTAAATAAGTAAATAAGGAGATATATTTTTAAAAATATGAATGTACTTGACCTGTATTATCAGTATGGATAAATTATAAAACATAATGCTTGAATTTTAAAAAGCAAGTTGCAGAATATTTATCGCATGGTATCACTTACATTGATTTTTTAAATTTACAAAAGCAAAAAGAGAAGTTTTATGAGAAAATATGATTACATGTTCACATATGTTATTTTTGGATGGTGGGTATTTGGCTTTATTTCCAAATTCTTTGTTCTGTTTGAAATATTCCATCATTACAATAAAGAAGTAAAACAGGTAAGCTTGATACATGTTTTTCCTGTCTATAGAAATCTCAGTGATCATTGTTTACTGAGAACAGAGACACTTAACTTTGAGATAGTTCCAGGTGAACACTCCATGGCACCAGGGATAAGGCAACCACACATCCCAATCTGCCAGTCTTAAAACTGAGCTATAGGACATTCATGGACATTCAATAAATATTAATTAAATGAATTGATTAATTAAATAATTAAAATATAGTGGATACTAAGGTAATACATTTTCTCTCCTTTGCTTATAAAGGTTCACAGGAAAATCAATGTGACTGTACAAGTGAGACCTGAAGATTGACGATGAGTCCGTTGCTGTCGTCTGAATCCTAGACTCTTGGAGAAGGATGTTAGTGGCTGGGACTAGAGAGATGAAAGTGAAAACAGAGAAACATGGATAGATTTCAAAGGTAACTAGGAAATGAAATTAGTAGGATGTGCTGATGGAATAGATATGAGGATTGAGAAGGAAGATCACATCTAAGACACGGGCGTCACTACTTCCTGGGAGGGGACCACGTGAGAGAGAGACCTTGACTTCCATCTTGGACACAGTGCATTTAAGGAGCGCCCCAAGCTTCAAAGAAGTGCCTTTCACTTCTGCCTCCAATGCCAATAATATAGATTCCTGGGGCTCTGTGTGAGGGCTCAGCTCTCCACCATGACAGTATGCCCCAGAGGGCTCCCAGTTTTCATTCCCTAGGTTTTCAGGAAGGTTGCATGACTCAGATCTTAGCTACAGGCCTGTCAGACAGACTTTGAAGCATCAGGTCAGTCTAAACCCAGCAAAGCTGTATTGTCAACTTTTGCACTGTCAAACGTGTAACAGTTAAAAAGATCCAGGTAAGAATCTGCCCCCAACCCCACCACAAGGCTTTCATCCCAACTAGATCCCAAAGGGGATCCAAGCTGAGAACCTGTTTGTCTCTGGTCGGGAGCTGGGGGACAGGGGCTGGTGCCAGTCACATAGAAATATAAAAAGGATATGGTCCTTGAATTTCTGAGGAAATACTCTTGTTTGGCAAGAGTACTGGCATACAGCCAACAGTCAACGTCTGCCTTCGTAGTCCTAAAAAGAGAACACAGGGGAAAACCTTTCTGTGAGTGGAAGGTTTAACAGTGCCAGTAAAAATTATGCACAAAATGATGAGCATAATCAAAATCTTTGTGGGCCATGCTGGAATGCCTTTTAAAAAAACATTAGTCTTGCTCTTGGGTCTCATTCAAATTTTTTGGTCCTAAAGAGTGAGGAAACTGTGGCTTTATTCAGAGGGACCAGTCGATGCTGGGTGGTGGTTGCAAATGGACTACCCAAAGGCTATGCACAGTTGCTTTTACTAAAATTTTTCATTTATTTTTCTTCCATCCTCACCCTGGCCTTGGGCCAGTGCTTTTGGGTAGAATAAATTTGAATGTTATTACCGATAATGGGATATGCCAAGCCCACCTTTGAGCCATGTTGCACAATGTAACTTTTCCAGATGGGAGGATTACAGGCCATAAACAGCTCCACTCCCACTTATCTATAAATCCATCAGGCACCAGTGCACCAAGTTCCCAGGCCAAGTTCTGTGCAACTCCAGGGTGCCTCCAATTATCTCAATGACTCTTGCAAACTTCTCAAAATTTTCTCAAAACAAATCAAATTTCACTCAGAATCCAATTAAAAATAAGCACATATCATGCAAGATTTCAAAGCAGGGCTTCTTAACCTGGGTCCTGCAGGTCAGCGGATAGAATTCAGTGATCTATGAAGTCAGGCAGGAAAAGAGTTACATCTTTTTTTCACCAACCTCTGATTAAAATTTTGAATTTTCTTCCATTATGAATATAGAAAACAAACCACAGTGGTATTAGAAGGAGGACCTGGGCTTTCACCTGTTAAACCCGTGGATATTTTCATACTGCCTAACGACTGTGACATATTTCAAATATTTTGAAATATTTACATTCAGCACTACTTTGAAATTATTTAGTAAACTCACCACTGTTGATAGTTAAAGTGTTAATAAAGTACATAGATCACAATTTCACAAATATTTTTCTTAACATTTGGATAATAACTATATTTCAGAATAATTGGTTTCCTTTGGAAGCCTATGTATTTGTTATGCATTTAAAAACTTTACATTTGAACAGAGGTCCATATGAAGAAAAGGAAGGAAGACATTTAATAATGATGAAGATGAAGAACCTACTAATGCACCATCTGTTCTGAGCTTACCAGGGGAAATGTATTGGAAGGTCAAAACAATAAGATTCCTTAGGACTTCCCTGGTGTCTGCTGGCTAAGACTCCACATTTCCAGTGCAAGAAGCCTGGGTTCAATCTCTGGTCAGGGAACAAGATCATACTTGTCACAACTAGGAGTTCATGTGCTACAACTAAACACACTGCAGCCAAATAAATTTTAAAAAAAATTTAAAGGTTTTTGAAAACAAGATTCCACCTCTCTTCCATCCTTCTTCCTAAATTAACACGTCTCAAACTTTAATTTTGGGTAGTAAAAATTTAGTCTTGCCCAAAGAGAGGCCTAGATTTTGTTCCTAGCACCTGTAAGGGTAACCTCTAAAACCTTGAAATTCCCTAGATGATAGGAGTGAGCATTTGGGGATAGTTTGTTATGCAGCAATAGCTGACTGATACATTTCTGGACACTAGCGGTTAGCTCCACTTGACTGAAATTCCTATGTCCCCATCTTCTCTAGGCCAGTTCTCCCAGAATCAAGCTCATGTCAGGAGCAAACCCTGTCCAGTTCCCAACCCTCTCCCTCCACCTGCTCAGTTTCCATTTTGCTTATTAACTGTGTGATCTTGAGAAGGGGATATTTAACTCTTCTGAGCCTCACTTCTTTAGGGTTCTTGGGAACTTCCGTTGTAGATGTTAACAAAATTTCCAGGGAAATTCTAGGTATCTTGATGTTCAATAAATGGTAATAAATCAACCATTCCAGACTTATTCCTGAGAAATTCCTCACTTCACTGAGATGTCAGAGAAAGAAAAACATCTAAGGTAGATGGATGGAGGTTGTACAAGGATTTGGGTGGATGACCAAATGGATAGATGATGGATGAGGATGTCTATACATTGGAAGGACAGATAAACAGGTGGGAGAATGGTTCATGATGGATAAATGGAGCCCCTCATCCCTGGGGATATCGAACTGCTTCACATTTGCTTCTTTTCCTCTCCCCTCTAGCTCCCACTCATTCCTCTCCTTCAAAATCAACTCCAAGGTTTATTTTGAGTGTCCTTTGAACAAATCACAAATTTCAAACTGGCTGGTGAGGACTTCTAGCATTCTAATTGTGAGGCATGCTTCTGAATGACTTAGGAGCTGAGGGGAGCTTGAAAAAAGCCTGAGATGCTGAGAGAAAATGAGAAACATGACATTTTGAAAAGGAAACCAATTTTCTTTAACTAAAACTGTTGCCTCTGTAAAGTATATTATAAATCCAATATATTCACATAATGCTATGATAAATCCCTCACAAAAGAGAGAGGTGAGAGGAGAGGAAGAAAAAGGAAAAAAAGGAGATGAAAAACCTTGCAGAGATTGCCAAAGTCATTTTTCCCCTTAAAAACAATTGCTTTGATTCTTATGATAGTTATTAAGGGTCAGAGTACCTAGATTCAAATATAGACTCTACCACTTCCACGTGGAGTAACTTTGGGTAAATTACTTAACCTTTCCATGCCTCAGTTCCTTCATCTACAAAATAAGGATGATAATAATATGTACTTCATCTGGGTAGTTGTTAGGATTACTGAGATAATACAGATAAAACTCTTGGAAATCTTCCAGGCATGTGGTAAGTGTATGGTAAACATGAGCAAACATTATTACTATTACTCCCACACACATTTACTTGATGAAGAACACAGAAGCAGGACATGGGTAACCTAGGAAATATGAATAGGCTTAGAGCTACTCTGAAGACTCTCATCATCCTTTACAGCTTCACATGTTGGTATTCTCCACCGTGCTGCTGCTACTGCTAAGTCACTTCAGTTGTGTCCGACTCTGTGCAGCCCCATAGATGGCAGTCCACCAGGCTCCCCCGTCCCTGGGATTCTCCAGGCAAGAACACTGGAGTGGGTTGCCATATCCTTCTCCAATGCATGAAAGTGAAAAGTGAAAGTGAAGTCGCTCAGTCACGTCTGACTCTTAGCGACCCAATGGACTGCAGCCTACCAGGCTCCTCCATCCATGGGATTTTCCAAGCAAGAGTACTGGAGTGGGGTGCCATTGCCTTCTCCATTCTCCACCCTGATGACCCCTAAAGATACTGATACTAACTGCTGACATATTCAATCGCAAACATCATGTCACCCCAGTATAGATGTGGACTATGTCATCCATCCCGACACAGTGTTATATTGAAAGAAACAGTCCAGCACCCAAAAAGTAATTTAAAGCACTTCAAATATTTACTCATCCTCCAAGAGAATTTCACAGGGAAAAGTATATCCACTGTTAACATTCAACAAACATCTTTAAAACTTCCCTACCACCATTGCTTTCAACATCCCATGCATATCATTTTCTTAAAACTCTCTCTCTCTTTCACTCACTTTTAACCTCCAGACCTTGAGGCTTTTCTATTTCTCACCCTCTCCACGTTAGTTCTTCATTGGGTCAATTCAGTTCTGTTGCTCAATCATGTCCGACTCTTTGAGACCCCATGGATTGCAGCATTCCCCAGGGACTTCATTGGGTAAATCAGCTTGATCTTCTGACAGCTTTAGTGCTTTCTCTCCATTTCATACTTTACCTGTATTCTGTACAACAAAGGTGAGCCCAGAAACTGAACAAATAGGCTAGAATTCTTCCTTGTGGAAACAAGGAGAAAACTAAAAGTGCTCATTCATAATCATCCCTGAGACAAAACTCCAATATCTCCATGCCTTTGCTCAAGCTATTTCCTCTTTGTAGAATGCACTCTGCTCTTTTGAATAGCTTTTAGTTGGACTGGCATCTCTGTTCTGAGAGCTGAGAATGAGGCTGGTTTGGGTATGGAGAGGTAGAGGGCTAGAAATGTGAGGTCTAGTTTAGGCAGTCTGACTCACCTCCATCCTGGTTTGGAAATGCAGAATGTGTTCTCCTACAGTCTGGGTTACCACGAGCCTCACATGTGATCCAGAGGACAGAATGGCTAGGAAAGAGTTGGACGAGCTGACTCAAAAACACTCAGATTATGTGACATTCAGAGCAAAGGGCCCCTTGTAGGGAAAAAGCCAGCCAACGTTCATCCTAAATGGCCATAGCCATCAACTGCCACCCATGGGTCCCTATGAGGCAAAAACTCAGATTTGGAAAGTAGTTCAAAGAACCCCTAGACCATACCTTTGAAAAAGCACCCTAAAACCTTATCTTTTACACAACAGTTTACAGTTTTCAATGGACTTGTACCTATGTCCTCACAAACCTATGAGACTGACAGGAGCGGAATCCCAGCTCTCCTCACAGTTCCACGTGACTTTGAGAATGTCGCTTCCCTTTCTCTGGGGTTCAGTTTTCTTACCTGCAAAAAGTATTCAATATTAACTAAGCTAAGTCATATAACAAGCTCAGAGTGGATGCCTATACACCACAGTTTAGTGCATGAGGCAGACAAAAATCAGATAATCACACCAATGAGAACGCAATGAAGCACTGAGACAGACGCACTGAACAAGAGATACACGGTGATGTAAATGGAATCCTAGACTCATGTGGGGGCCCAGGAAGACTTCTCTTAGAGTGTCATTTCTGAGTTAAGATCTGAAAGATGACTGGGCATTAAGTGAATAAGCAATGAAGAGAAAGGGGACTTCCCTGGCAGTCCAGTGGCTAAAACTCCTCATTCCCAGTGCAGGGAGTCTGGGCTTGATCCCTGGTCAGGGAGCTAGATCCCACATGCTGCAACTAAAGATCCTGCCTGCCACAACTAAGACCTGGTACAGTCATGTCTGGTGCCAAAATATAGATAAGTATTTTTTAAAGAAGAAACGGTGGTGTGAAGAGCAGTATTGGCAGAGAAAACAGCATAAACAAAGGGCCAGGGGCAGAAAACCCCAACATATTTGAGGGGCTAAGAAAATGTCTGAGAAGCTCAAGTACTGTGACCAAGGGGCAGCCCGGAATAAAAGGGATCTTCAGGTTCAACGGGGGCCAACCCTTGGAGGCTGCAACATGGATTTGTTTGTCCCTTAACACCAGAGCAAAGTGATGTAACAATTGTGGTATTTCACTTAGAAGTGGAAACTGATGCTCAGAGAGGCCGGGAGACCCATTTAGAGTTTCACAGCTGTTCAAGGAGGACCCAGAATCCTGATTCAGGCCCTAACTATTGTGTGACCACCCCTAATAGCCACAGGACAGTTCAAGACTGAAAACAGTCTCCCCTACCATGAAAAGAGCCATTTCCTTCCTGGGGCACGCTTCTCACCCCAGCCAATGTGATGTATATAGATGGTGCAGCTTTGGCATGAGCTGGGCCAGGCTGAGGCAAAGGGCTGGGGAAAGAAATTACAGAGATGCAGGAACCTCCTTTCCACCTCCAGTGAGCCTTTGTATTACCCTGTGAATTTAAGTTGGCAGTTTCCCCCGTTACCAGCCCTCAGTGTCCCCATCTCTGAAATGAAGGCATTGAATCAGACGTTCTCTGAGGTCCCTTCCAGTCACAGGAGTTTTAGGTGTGTTTTTAGCAGAATAATGACGGGGGAAAGTGAGCAGACTCCAAACCAGTCTTTATCTGGAGAACCGCAATTTGCCAAACAAGAAAATCAAAGGGAAATTGCAAAGATGATGAGGAATGGACCTTTTTAGGAACAACAACCTAATCACAAGTCACTGCTGGAGAAGAAATGTCACAAAAACCTTGATTTGCAGCTTTAGGCAGCGACGTGCCACAGGAGCCAGGCAATTAACAACGTGAGAAGCTTCACGGAGGCACAGATGAATCACCAAAGGCAGCATCTATAGGCTGCAAAGGATGCCAGACAGCACGTGACCACAATCCTGGTCTGATTCACAAAGTCTCTGTGGAGCTGTCCCACCAAGAAGTCTGTCTGCACCTTCCTGGGCCCCTCCTGTGATGGGGAGCTTCGTACCCATTCCCCAGCCATTCATGGCACATGGCAAGAGCTCATTGCTTATTTTTGCGTGAATGAATGAATAGCTGCAGTGCTGCTCCAAGAGCGCTCCTGATATTTTCACCCAAAGGTCCTCAGGTTATCGTCTGGAGCACCCTTGGTCTTATGACTGCCTGTCTTAGGAAGGGAACCCCTAGCTGGTGAATGGGAACTGAGATAGGGAATGGAATAAACTAATATAGGGGGTATTGGGCATGTTCCCACTGTGGACAGCTACAGCTTAATCCCTCTGGGAAACCTCTGGGAGATTATAGAGAACTATGCTGCCCAATATAGCAGCTACTAGCTATGTGGAGCTATGGAATACTTAGTGTATTCTAAGCCAAGCGAGTCCAGATTGAGATGTGGAGTAAGTATGAAGCACACACTGGGTTTTTCAAAAAAAAAAGTAAAATATGTCAGTAACAATTATGAATTGAAATGACAATATTTTGACATACTGGGTTAGAATAGAGCATTAAATTGATTTCATTTGTTTCTTTTTACCTTAATTTAAAAGTACTTGTGTGGGGACTTCCCTGGTGATCCAGTGGCTAACACTCCATGCTCTCAATGCAGGGGGCCCAGGTTCGAACTCCGGTCAGGGAAGTAGATCCTGCAGCGCACAACTAAATATCCCATGTGCTGCAGCTAAGACCTGGCACAGCCAAATAAATAAATACATATTTTTAAAAATAAAAGTGCCTATGTGGCTCCCATTTATGGCTCACGTATTTCTATTGTTCAGTGCTGTTAGAGTTATCCCACCCAAGAGGTGAGGAAGCTGTGGCTCTATCCACCAATTTCCATGCATCACTGGCTGAGTGTTGCTCCCAGGGGGAGCATTTCAACCTGTCCAGTGTTCCTGCAAGCTTCAGCAGCCAAAGAAAACTCTCAAGACAGTTGTGGGGAACTTGCTGTAGGAAGCCATCAGCAAGTTCAAGAGCCGAGTGTCAGGGATGTGAGAATACCAACAGCATCTGCCCTATGGTTGTCTGACAGCCGTGTGTGTCCTATCCCTGTGGCCCAACCTCTCCCCTCCAAACTGAACAGCACAACTTCTCTCTACATGTCCTTCTTAGAAAACATGCTCCCTGTCCCCTCAGCTTCTGAGCTGCCTTCTCAGACACACCCCATTTGGCCAGTGTCCTTTTCATACAGTGTTGATTGAAATTGTCTGTCATTCATTCACACAAGCCTCTTAGCCTTCCTGTATCAGGAACCCCTTTGAGATTTTAGTAAATTTATGGAATCTCTTTCCTGGAAGCAAAAAATAAAAACATGCTCCATACTCACAAACTTGTGTATTGCCTTTCCAAGGAGTTCTTAACCCCAATGTCCAGACATGGGCCTGTGGACCCAAGATTGAAAGCCCCAGTTCTGAAGCTTGCCTGTTGGATTCCTGTTTTTCTCCACCACATAGATTCAAATCTTCCTTTCTGAGTTCTTTCTGTTCTCTCACCAGAAGAGGAAAGGAAATCCTAAAGCTGTAGGTGGAGGCAGGCGCTCCCAGAGAAAGCTGCTGGCTAGAGAGCCCTGAGCACTTGAAGCTAACCCCTCCTCAGCCCCCAGTGACTCTCTCGTTCCTAGTAAACAGCCAGTGCAGTGAAGATGACCATCACAGCTGACCAGGATACTAAGGCAAGAGCCCCCTGCCCCAGGGTACAGAATGTGAAGGCCAGAAGGAGCCAAGGACTTCAGCATATCCTGTCCATGCCAACAATAAAGAGTTTATATGTCATCTCATTTTGACCATCAGGACAACTCAGTGAGGGAAACAGGATTGTGGCCTTCATTTCGCAGATGGAGAAGGTGAGGCTACAGTGGGAAGGTGCTTGCCCAAGAGTGTGTAGCTAACAAGCAGGGAAGCCAGGACTTGAACTAGCATCCTCTGACTCCCAGTCCTATGTCCCTTCATCTACATTAAGATGCTCTTTAAGACTGCTAGCTGTCCACCCAAATCCATTCTCCCTTTGTTCCCTAGTTGTTGTGATTGGGACATGGCCCTTCAGCTAGGAAAGGCATTGCCCAGCTTCCTAGGAGGCTAAGGATGGCAATGTACTCATCTCAGTGATGGAATATGAGGGAACAGGACATGTGCTATTTCTGTCTCACTTGCTTACTAAGAGTTTATGGCACTGATGGCCCTGGATTTGCATATCTTTCCCCTCCTATCCCACTGGCTCAATGGTAAAGAATCCGCCTGTCAATGCGGGAGATGCAGATTCAATCCTCCTCTGAAGAAGGAAATGGCAACCCACTCCAGTATTCTTGCCTGGAAAATCCCATGGACAGAGGAGTCTGATGAGGCTACAATCCACAGGATCATGAAGAGTCACACACAAGTGAGCAACCAAACAACAACACCCCTCCTACTGATAATCAAAGTGACTTGGAAGCCACGTGAGGATGGCACAGGCGCTCTCAGCCTGGGCTCCTGAATAACTGTGGAGCAGAGCTACCTCCTGACCTAGGATGTCACCTCTGACTACAGTATGGGAGACAAGCTTCTCTGTCCTTTAGCCACATTATTTGGGGTTTTTTGTTAAAACAGCCATGCCTTTTATCTTAACTAATACACACCCCTGGGGAACATCAAGCCTGTATTATAGAGAGTCATTTCTCCCTCTTGCTCATTTATTCATTCATCTTGAAAGAAAGCATCTGAACTATAGGAATGTTGGCACACCAAGACAGTCATCAGGGGGTCTTATTTTATCAGTGCCTCAAAGGATAAAAGAGGAGAAAGGCTTGTAGATTGCTAGCAGAGCTCCTAAGAAGCTGGATCTGATACACTGGATCAAAGGAAGGAGCAGAGAATGACCTCCGAGGTGGAGGATGGAGGTACCCAGGCTTGACCCTCCCACTTGACCCAAGGGAATTTGGTCTGAGCAACTCAAAGGTCTAATTGAATTAAACTGAGACAGCCATTCTCCAGAGAGTCTAACATGACAGACACCAAGCATGGCTGGGAAGAGAGTCTTTCAATCATCTCCTATTCACTTTGCTGATGAAGGAGAGAGTTCTGCTCAAGGGTTATGGGAATGCCCAAATAATCTGCTCACCCGTCACTGAACAGATATGATGGGCAGATTGATGGAATATACTCAGAGTCTGGGTGAGGAGAACACTGCATGTCACACGAGGCCACACAGGCATTGTACTCCAGAACACAGAGAACAGACCAGAGTCTGTGGGAGGCAGGTTTTATAGCATCAGAAGGGTGGGCTGACCCCTGGTTCCCAAGAGAGGATGTGATTGTCTTGTAGGAGTAATTCCATGATCTGGCAGAGAACAGAGACCTACTACTTGAGCGAGAAGCAGGAACTGCACCCAGGCCCCCTGATAGGGAGGGGGTAAGAGGACCTTAACTGTGGGAACAGAGTGGAGAAAGACACTTGCAGCTGGGCATTCAAGGCCCCGAAGTTTCACCAAATAATCATGGCAGCCCATCAAATTGTGCCTTAATTTTAAGACTTACACCACAGAAGTTTCCCCAGGGATCATAACCTTAGGAGACACAAAACACTGTCAGCAACATAAGCTCAGGGAGCCTCAGCATGTATAGGATCTCAACCCAGAGAGCCCAGAACCTTAGAAAACCCAACTTGTTAGTGCTCAGTGCTGCCCAGAGTGAGCTCAGCGCTGAGCGTCAACCAGAGCGGGGCAAATGACAGAGGCACCATGCTACTTGCATCTTCGTGACCACCTCCTCCTCCTTGTAAATCACCCTGCCTCATCCAGGTCAAAAATCCCCACCTCTAGCTGTCTAAATCCCTCACCTTCCTTCATATCTCCTGACTTTGACACAAACAGACATTAATACATCTGCCCTTTGCTCCTGTAAGAAAACAGGCTCTGTAACCAAGACAACCTGTTTTGGCCTATAGCACTGAGCATGGAAAACAGCAGGCTGTCAGAGATAAGGGTCCATCTTGAGACCCTCACTTATAGACCCCTACCTCCTGTCCTCCGCCTTGTTTGCTCCTGGTCACCTAGCTCAGCCAACCAGAGAGCCGTGTCTGCTTTCTGCTCTGACCTTTCTCAACTTTTAGCATCAATTCTGCCTTGAGATGCCATCTTGGCTGAACCCAGAGAAAGAGATGAACTTTGTCCTGCTTTGATTATGACTCAGGCATTTGGCTAATAATGAGTCTAAAACCCTGTCCATGAAGGCACGTAAGACCATGTGTGGCAAGTCTGCAAGGGTGAGGACTTCCAGCTGCCAGAGTTAGAAAACCTACCTCAGCTACCCATGTCCAGCTTCATTCTGGAGATCAGGCCCCACCCAGACCCTCAGGCCACTGTCCGCTGTGATGAGCAATGTTTAGGCACCATCACCTCACCCCTGGACCTTGAGCATTTAGAAGTATTCCTAGAGTACAGCCAAATCCATGCTGTTCACCAGAATGTCCCTGCTGGCAGCCTTATTAAATCCATTTTCCCTCAATTAGAAATGAAAAGGTGAGTCAGAGCTGCCACTTGGGGCACCTGGGACAATAACTCCATAGTCCAAATGGGGGGAGGGGATAATTCATTAGCAACACGCTAAAATTAGGACTCAGCTTCCTGGAGAAGCATGTAATGCTGTTAAAGTTGCAGGAGAGGGGAGGCCTGCTGCGAACTGAAACCATGTTTTTGGTTTTAGTTTTTTTCTGCTTCAGGCAGAAGTCGCTCTCTGTACCCTAGGCTAGCCAAGGGTGGAGGTTGTGTAGGGACTGACCCTCTGAAAGGGAGAAAAGCAGGAGCGGCCTGGGAGGTTCTGCCGACCAGGACCCTATATTGGCTAGCCAGGGCTGTGACAGCCTGGGAGGCTTAAAACACAGAAACGTATTTTCTCCCACTTCTGGAGGCTGGAAGTTGAAGATCAAGGCATCTGCAGCATTGCCATCTCCAGATGCTTCTGTCTTTGGTTTGTAAATACCCATCTTCTCCCTGTATCCTCGCATGCTCTTCCCTCTGTGTCCTGATCTCTTCTTTTGGGGACAACAGGGTCCACCCATATGACCTCATTTTTCCTTAATCACCTCTTAAAAGGTTCCATCTCCAAATACAACCACACTCTGAGGTACTGGTGCTAGAACTTCAACATATAAATGCTGAAGGGAGACACAATCCAGCCACTAATAGACCACTTCCCTTTCAGTGAGGGTCAGCAAGCTCAGCATGCCTCTAGAGTGAGGCTTTGTTTTCTCAGGAGATCAAACAGCCCCACCTGGAAAGAATCAGAAGAGGGGCTTCTATGTGAGATTCCTACATAAGAAGGGGGCAGCACCCTGAGAAGGAGCCTGAGAGAAGTGCCATTAGGATAGGGGTAAGGAGAACTGGTCAACAGGTGTTGAACAGTGATTCAAATAACTTCGTTGTGCCTAGGGAGGACAGGCAGGCCCTGAAGAAGTTTGCAAGATAATAGGGATCATTTAGATTTAAGAAGCAGGGACCAGGACTTCCCTGGTGGTCCAGTGGTTAAGAATCTGCCTGCCAAAGCAGAGAACATGGGTTCTACCCCTGGTTTGGGAAGATTTCACATGCCATGCGGCAACTAAGTCCATATGCCACAGCTTCTGAGCCTGCATACCCAGAGGCTGTGTTCACAAGAGAAGAAGCCACTGCAATGAAAAGCCCACACACAGCAACTAGGGAGTACCCCCATTTGCCACAAGTAGAGAAAGCCCAGCACAGCAACAAAGACCCAGCACAGCCAATAAATAAATTAATAAAAAGAAGGGATCCGATCTCTGCCTTTACCTCCCTCCAGAAGGATAACCCGGAGAAGGCAATGGCAACCCACTCCAGTACTCTTGCCTGGAAAATCCCACCACTGAGCGACTTCATTTTCACTTTTCACGTTCACGCATTGGAGAAGGAAATGACAACCCACTCCAGTGTTCTTGCCTGGAGAATCCCAGGGACAGGGAGCCTGGTGGGCTGCCGTCTATGGTGTCACACAGAGTCGGACACGACTGAAGCAACTTAGCAGGAGCAGCAGAAGGATAACTGGTGTGCCGCAGAGGACAGAACCAGAGCCTGTCGGTGTAAACTAAAGGAAGGCATGTTTCCACTGCAGGAAAATAAGAGCATTCCAGGCATTGAAATATTCAACCTTGGGGTAATTTGCTATGACAGGTAGTGAGTTCCCTTCACTCAGAGCCTTTCAATCAAGCTTGGAGATCATCAGGGTGCTTGGAGAAGTTTGCTTGCAATTCTCAAATTTTTGATGGATCAAGTAAGAGGGTTGGACTAAATAATTTAGCTCAAAGCCTGCCCTTGTGGACCTTTAGTCTTCTGTTAACACTTACCAGCCTCTGTCTTGCAGACTAGATGAACTGTAAAGAGAATCGCTAATGACACATAATTCTGGCATGGAATTCATAACAGCCATCAAAAATGTCCACGTTACCATGTATGTAGAGAAGCTACCACTGTAAATAAACAGATCTTCATAAATGCATACATATAGCAGCAGGATAGTTTATCTAAAAACTATAAAAGAACCTCTGAGCTCTGTTGAGAAACTAAGGTTTTTAGAAAAATTTAGCTCTGCAATCTATTGGGTCAGAAAGCCAACATCATTCTAGAAAGATGTGGTAGGCAGAATAATGACTCCTTGCCACCCTTCTCGTCATTGTTCAGTCACTCAGTAGTGTCCAACTCTTTGCGACCCCATGGACTGCAGCACGCCAGGCTTCCCTGTCCATCACCAACTCCTGGAGCTTGCTCAAACTCATGTCCATCAAATCGGTGGTGCCATGCAACCATCTCTGTTATTCTCTTCTCCTCCTGCTTTCAATCTTTCCCAGCATCAGGGTCTTTTCCAGTGAGTCAGTCCTTGGCATCAGGTGGCCAAAGTATTGGAGCTTCAGCTTCAGCATCAGCCCTTCCAATGAATATTCAGGGGCTGATTTCCTTTAGGATTAACTGGTTTCATCATTCATTCAGGGGTGGCAGTGGCCACATCCTAATCTCCAGCATCTGAGAATGTTATTTTTAATTAAGGTAAAAATTCACATAACATAAAACTAACCACTTTAAAGCATATTATTCCGTGTCATTTAGCACATTCATGATCTCATGTAACCACCACCTTCAGTTTCAAAACCATTTCATTATCCCAAGATGAAACCTCTATCTGTTAAATAGTCACTGCTTCCTCAGGCCCCTGGCAACCACTACTGTACTTTCTGTCTCTATGGATTTACCTATTCTGGATATCCCCAAAAAAAAAACAGAATCACAAAATATCTGTGACCTTTGTGTCTGGCTCCTTTCCCTTTAGCATCATGTTTTTGAGGTCCATCCATGTTGGAGCAGGGATTGGTATTTCATTCCTTTATATGGTTGAATAATACCCCACTGTGCTTAAATTTTGAATAAGATGCTTCTCATTTGCACTTTGCACTGGGCTCTGTAATCATGAAGCTGGTTTGAGCTGGCTCTGATAGGGTGTGGGAGCTGCTCAAGCTCAGTGGGACCCTTGCCTGCCTCTCCTCCCTCCACGCATCCTCCACCATGCAGCCAAAAGATCGGCAGGTGAGGCCTGGACGGTGCCATCTCCTGTTTTAAGATCCTCCCATGACTAGCACACAGCAGCCTCCCTGTCATCCGGGTCTCAGCCCCTCAGCCACAGGCTCCAGCTCTCTGAAGGTGCCCAGCTCTGTGGGGCCCCTCCACATATTTATCTAGACTCCTTCTCAGCTGGGAAGGCCCTCCCTGCACGGTCCCCACCTCCTCTCTCAAATTGTTCTGAACCCTGTAACTCTATGATTCTAAGGTCCTCATGCTCAAAAATGAGGCAAAAGTGGTAAAAGGGCTGTGAGATCAGGGGTGACAAAGATGCAATTTACTTCAAGGGTGACCTTCCAGGAAGACCAGCTGAGAAATTGATGAGTCCATTTAAGCTCTCACACAGATACTTCGGGGGATCATAGAGCTTACTTATGAGGGAACTTCTGTAACCAATGAGATATAAATAAGCACATTAAAGTATTCCTGCTTCAGCCCAGTTTAATGGCCAAAAAACTAATTGTCAGAGATTGGAAAGGATCTGAAATAAACACGGCTGGAGCAGGACTTGATATTATGTGAGGAACCTCCCAAAGAAGTCAGCATGAACACATGGATGCTAAGAGGTTGCTCCCAGATGTCCAATCAGTGGTTTTCATCCAGGTCATTACCTTTTCCACTTTTTCACATCAACCTTCTTTAAACAGTAGCCAACACCACCTGGATTCTACTTCCAAGAATAAGGAGGGTGAGTTGGTGGCTGGAGGTGGGGCTGGGGACGCTACAGACCCTGGGGTTTCCAGAACCCACCCATCTGACTTGTCCTCTCAGTGGCCAATGGCCAGGGGCTTGACCCCTGTGGTCAGGGACTTGACCATGGACAGGGATGTCACAGGTCAGCCCTCTGTGGCTGGGCCAAAACTCTAGTCTGGGTCCCCCACCTGTCAAAGCCAGCACCTGCCACCTGAGTCCTCCCCTTCTCCGCCACCTGACCCAGGGTCACCACCTCCAAGGCCTCCCATAGTGGCAACCCTCTCCTATCTTCGGTCTCTCCCCTGCCTCACAGATTCCTTCGGGCAATCCTTCAGATGGACTCCCCACCTGGACATAAGCCCTGGGCCTTGGTTCTGCCTGGCTCCCAACCAATACCTCCTCTCATTCCTTCCATCTGCCACCAAACCTCCACATCTGCGGTCTGTCCTTCCTCACCCCTCCCAAATCTTCCAGCCTCCAGCTTCACATCACACGTCCCTCCTTCACAGAAAGATGTTTCTGAAGCATAACAGAACTCAAGACACCCCTGCCAAAGTCTTCCAGTAGCCTTTTAACCCCCAAGAGGAAGCATCAGCCTGGCCCCCTCCCTGCTCATCTCTCAACCCTGACACACCTACAGCACGGCCTCCCCACCTACCCCAAACCCCAGGCCTGCTCACCTCCCCCATAAGTACCTTCCTCCTGTTTATACACCCCTCCCCTCTCCTGCCATCCACCTCAATAAGCCTGGGTTTCTCCACCTATATGGAAATGGGATTGGATCAGCTAATCCCTAAGGTTCTTCTCTCCTGGTTCTGAAACAGAAATGCAGCCCACAAACCACTTAGACTTTGTTCTGAGTATCTAAGTGCTTTCCATGGAAAACTCAGGAGCAGCCAGAGAGGATCCCAGTGGAAGCAGCGGGCATATTCTCTCTCATGCTTTTTTTCTCTCTACTTTCAGTGTATTTCACCATCTCATAAACAAAAATAACCCAGTTTGATTCCCAAAGGAAAGCATAGAAAGGAAGCTGTGAGTCAAATTAGCGTCCACTCTCAGAAAATCAAAAGAAAAAGCAAAGAGAGGGGAAACAACAACTAAAAAAAAAAAAAAGAAGAAGAAGAAGAAAAGAAAATCCACAAGAGACATCAGACCCACAGGTTGATCAGATAACCTACCTCCCCAAAGCTGGGGATTCCAATGGGGCCAGACACACTGGGAAAGCTGAGGCAGGAAGAAAGATTTGCTCCAGGTTCCCTAGGGGGTCCAGCTCACAGGTATCATAAACCACAGGACTTTAAATCAACACTGGCACATGTGCACAGGTCAGACGTATAATCCTTCCCTTCTCTCGTGGTTTATCAGTTCCAAGTGCTCACCTGCCAGTGGGTGGACTCATTCTCAAAAGGTAAAGTGCATAATTCTTTATATTAGGGGAAGTGGTCAGCTAACCTTTGTCTTTTGCGTAGTCCTTAGGGCAGCATTGATGTAAGTCTGGTCTTCTGGGGAGGAAGAAGAAGGATGGACAAGTTTGTTTAGGATCCCCGAGGGCTGGGACCCCAGCCATTGCCTCTGGGTAGTGGGCCAGAGGGTAGGCAACGAGAAAGGGGACTTCACTTCCGTACTTTTGTCACATTTCAACTGTTGGATTCTTTTTAAAAAGATTTTTTTGAATGGACCATTTTTAAAGTCATTATTGAGTTGTTTCAATGCTATTTCTGGTCTGTGTTTTGTTTTGTTTTGGCCACAGGCATATGGGATCTTAGCCTCCGACCAGGGGTCAAGCCTGCACCCACTGCTTTGGAAGGAGGAAAATGCCTTAATTGCTTCTTTTTCAATCAGCATACTCTGAAGTTGGCTTGGGTGTTTTGCTTTGCTTTTTGTTGCTTTTGTTGTTGTTAACATGCAGAGAGATGACAGAGCAGGTTTTATTCCTCCAAGTTGTTCAAGGGAAAAACAAAAACAAAACTCAGCCCTGGAAGGACAAATTACCTGGTCAGTCATCCTCAGTGTGTTAAATTATCATCTATGGCACTGTCTTTTCCAACGATGGCATGCAAGTCAAATCCAGTCAGCCATTTGTTTTTGTAAGGTCTGCGGGCTTAGAATGCTCTTTATATCTTTCGGTGATTTTTTTAAACCAAAAGATTATTTAGTGACATGTGAAAATTATATGAAATTCAAATGTCAATGTTCATAAATAAAGTTTTATTGGAGTACAGCCATGTGCATTCATTTACACATTGCCTGTGGCTGCTTTTATACTATGTAACTATATAGCCTGCAAAGAGAAATGTTCACTGGGGAGTTCCCTGGCAATCCAGTGGTTAGCACTCAGTGCCTTCATTGCTGTGGACCTGGGTTCAAGCCCTGGTTGGGGAAGTAAGATCCCGCAAGCCTCATGATATGGACAAAAAAAAAAGTTCACTGTCTGGCCCTTTCTAGATTTTGTCAGTCCCAGCTCTACATTCCCAAATCCTGTCAGTCCAATCCTTAGAGTTAAGAATATATTAAAAACTGAAATTTTAATCAAATATCTGTGGAACCTTGAATATAATCTTGAGAAACACTATTTGAAAACATACTTAAGAACTTCACAATAGAAGCTTACTCCTTGGAAGGAAAGTTATGACCAACCTAGACAGCATATTGAAAAGCAGAGACATTACTTTGCCAACAAAGGTCCGTCTAGTCAAGGCTATGGTTTTTCCTGTGGTCATGTATGGATGTAAGAGGTGGACTGTGAAGAAGGCTGAGCCCCGAAGAATTGGTGCTTTTGAACTGTGGTGTTGGAGAAGACTCTTGAGAGTCCCTTGTACTGCAAGGAGATCCAACCAGTCCGTTCTAAAGGAGATCAGTCCTGAGTGTTCATTGGAAGGACTGGTGCTAAAGCTGAAACTCCAGTACTTTGGCCACCTCATGCGAAGAGTTGACTCATTGGAAAGGACTCTGATGCTGGGAGGGATTGGGGGCAGGAGGGGAAGGGGACGACTGAGGATGAGATGGCTGGATGGCATCACTGACTCGATGGCTGGATGGCATCACTGACTCGATGGATGTGAGTCTGAGTGAACTCCGGGAGTTAGTGATGGGCAGGGAGGCTTGGCGTGCTGCAACTCCTGGGGTCACAAAAAGTCGGACACGACTGAGCGACTAAACTGAACTGAACTGAACTGAACTGAACTGAATGTGGGGTTTTTTTCTCTTTTAAAGTTTTCATTATGGAAAATTGTCAACATGTTCAACAGTACGTGAGTGTGTGCTATTTCGCTTCAGTTATGTCAGGCTCTTTGTGATCCTATGGACTGTAGCCTGCCAGGCTCCTCTGTCTGTGTAATTTCCCAGGCAAGAATACAGGAGTGGGTTGCCATTTTCTCTTCCGGAGGATCTTCCAGGAATCGAGCTCACATCTCCTGCATTGCAGGCAGATTCTTTACCACTGAGCCACCAGGGAAGCCCCACTCATTAGTATAGAAAGGTATAGCCAATTAAGCCCCCATGTGCCCACCACCCAGCTTCAACAATTGTCTCTGCAGCTGATCCGGTTCCACTATACACCACCCTCTTGTCCCTCCTGCACTATTTTGAATCAACTCCCAAACAGTACAAATTTTATCTGTAAATATTCCGGAGCATAAAATGTTTTAAAATAAAATTTTACAACCAGGGGAGACTGTGACAAGCTGTTTGTAATAAGGAGTTTTAAGAGTCATAAGCCCGTGGCAGGCAGGAGTGGAAGACATGCTTCATAACTGATGGAGAAACACACGCCAGGCTCTCATCTTCCAATCAAACTCCCAGCTGGGTGACAGTCACCAGCCACTGGGACAGGGTAGCCCTTCCCTCACCATCTATTGTGATCAAGGAAAGGAAACTAGATGGAGCAGGAAACAGGAAAGGGAGCTTATTAGCATCACTCAAGACCGGGGATTTCCCTGGCAGTTTGGTGGTTAAGACTTCACCTTCCAATGCAGGAGATGCAGGTTCCATCCATGGTCAGGGAGCTAAGACTCCACATGCCTCAAAGCCAAAAAAAAAAAAAAAATCCCAAAACATAAAACAGAAGCAGTATTGTAATAAATTCAGTAATGACTTTAAAAATGGTCCACATTAAAAGAAAAACTATTTAAAAAGGAAGACTGGGGAGGAGACAGACACGCTGTCAGTTGAATGAGTTTCTAAAAGCTGCATGAGCTCTGGCTTAAGATTCACGCTGGCGGTGGGTGAGGTCTGATCCTTCTTTCCTTTAACAGTCAGTGTCAACAGGAAGAAAGGAGTAGCCATCTGTCTCCATGTATCCTGACTCCCTCTCAGTCTTCCTCCCTTCTGCCACCCCAAGAATCCAAAGGTCACCCCCTACTTCCCCTACCCACAGGGGAAATTAACAAGAAAGAGAGTAGCCATGTCTCAGGTCAGGAATGGAGGTGTGGGGGCAGCCTTAACAGGGAAAGCAGAGGTGTGGGAGCAGGAAGGAAGTCTTCCAGGAGGTCAGATGCAGCTGCTCCGAGCAGTCTTCTATACACGGGAACAAGTTGGCTAGATTAGGAATGTCATGCTCCAGTGGCCAGCTTTATACATCACCTTGGCCTGGCTGTAGCACCTAGCTTATTCTATCAAATGCTCATCTAGGTATTGTGCGAAGTATTTTTGTGGATGTAGTGAACACCTGCAATCAGTTGACTTTAAGTAAAGGAGATTATCCTCCAGGGTTGTGAGTGGGCCTCATCCAATCAATCAAAAGGGCTTGAGAGCAAAACTGAGACAAAGACTGCCTCAAGACTGAGTATCCAGCCTGCCCACCTGCCCTGCAAACCTCAGACTTGCCAACCCCCACAGTCATGCGAGCCAATTCCTTGAAATAAATTGTATGTGCATATTATATATATATACATATATGTGTGTGTATTATATATATATATGTATACATGTGTGTATTATATATACATATAAATATGCGTGTATTATATGTATGTATGTGTATATATATATGAGGGGGAGAGAGAGAGGTATAGGTATACTATAGGTATAGATAAAGCACAGGTCTAGATACAGATACAGATATTTATATGATGTCGATACAGACACAGACCCTCCTGGTCCTGTTTCTCTGGAGAACTCTGACTTATACATATGCTAAATAGTTCTTTCTCCCCAACTCTATACATGAGTGATGGTAAAAATTCATTAATTGAGCACTTAGTCCATGCCAGGCACTTTGCCTATGTTAACTCATTTAATCCTCACAACAGCCCCATGAGGGTGAACCTCATTCTACAGATGAGAAAACTGAGGCATAGAGAAGCTTTCGGAATGCTGGGAGCCTGCTGCAAAGAGCTGCTGGGGTCTGGGAACAAAGGTGAGGAAGACATGCTTTCCCTCCTTGCAGGCTTACCTGAGACATAAGAGTCCAGTTCTCTCCACCTGAGATGAGAAGATGCTTACTTGGAAAGAGGCTGGATAGAAGGAAAAACACCAAAAGCCCAAAGAGATTACAAGCAATCTCTGATTCTACTGTAGCAGCATCAGCAAAGCACAAAGCAATCTCAGTGAATTATCCCATCACATTTCTGTGGTACCCTCAGTGAGCGTTTTAATATAGTCAATCTTTCCATCTCCTCATTTACACTTTGCCTCCAATTTTTTCCTATCTATGTTGTGCTTGAGGAACTGCTAATTCAGTCAAAAGTACCTGTGTCAAGCCATTTAGCTGGGGGAGAAGGAGAGAGGAGAAGCTGAAGACATCCTTGGAAGCAGGGATGTGGTCCCCGATGCCCAAGGACTCTTGGCTGGAGGAACCACATCAGGTGGAGCCCTGAGAACCCATGGTCTCTCACCAGCACTCTCCTCCAGGCAGATTCTCAGCTCTAGATCCAATCTGGAGCCCAAGCCAGGCCTGTGGATGTTTCCCAAGAAGGCTCTGGTTGGCTGGGCATGGGGTTTCTTTTCCCCTCTTCTTAAAGACGTTTGACGGCTTTGCTATCCAAACCCAAACAGCTTGACAATGTGCTGAAGTGTGTTAAAACGCAGGAAGCTGAGGCATGGAGAGTTTCAGAGGAAGGATTCCTTTGGCAAGGCCAGCCTGCTGGGAGGAGCCGACAGAGGGCTCTCTGAATAACAGGGCCCATCTGCTGAAGAACCTCTGGAATAAATTCAAGCTTCCTAGATATCAGAAGAGCTGGACATGTTGGGAGAGAAGAAGGAATTTGTTTTCTAGAATGGAAGCTTCATACATCCATTCCATCCTTTCGCCCCCCAAGAAAAGCCTGCCCACAGTTTGGGGAAGCAAGGGGGACCCCCAGCAGCACATGTGCGGTGGTGAAGACCAGGCAGGCAGCCCCGTCAGCCCAGTGCTCTGCTGTGGGGGAACTCACACGGGGAGTGAGTGTAGGCGAGCTTTCAGGCAGCCTCCCCTAAGTCCTCACACAGCCCTCACATGGCCCCGAAAGCAGGACCAGGGAAGCCCGGAAACAATGTCTCCTCAGCAGCCTCCTCCTCTCCTCTGCCTTTTCAACCAGCCTCTTTTTTCCACTCCTTCTACCTGGAATCCTCCTCTCCATTTTTGACTTGACTCCAGGAGCCCTGTGGGTGTGTCCCCATCACAGTGATGCCAGACTGTCTCCTAGCAAGAGGTTGCCCCCTGGAACCAAGAGCTCCCTGAGAAGGAGTCCAACCCAGGGAAGCTCTATCTGATGAGATTCAGTCCCACCCACCAGGGACCCTCCTCCCCTCCCCTTCCTCCTCTCTCACCACCTTCCCCTAATATTCACAGGGAGTTTATTCTGTGACTGGCATGGCTCTGGGCGCTGAAGAAAGCGGAAGGACAAAGACAGACCTGGGCCAGGCCTTTCCGGTGATTCCACGCATTCGTTTGTTCATCAGCCAACACTGACTGAGCCCCCACTATACAACCAGACACTGTTCCCGGTGTCGGTTCACAGAAGTGAACAAATAGAACAAAAACCCTGCCCCCTGGGACTTCCCTAGTGGTCCAGTGGTTAAGACTCGGTGCTCCCAACACAGGGGACCTGCGTTTGATCCTTGGTCAGAGAACTAGATCCCACATGCCAAAAACTAAGTTTGCATGCCACAATTAAAGATCCCACACACTACAAGGAAGATCAAAGATTCTGTGTGTGACTACTGAGACCTGATGCAGCCAAAGAAATAAATAATTGTTTTCAGCGTGACAGCAAAAGAGACACAGATGTATAGAACGGACTTTTGGACTCTGAGGGAGAGGGAGAGGGTGGGATGATTTGGGAGAATGGCAATGAAACATGTAAAACTATCATGTAAGAAACGAATCGCCAGTCTATGTTCGATACAGGATACAGGATGCTTGGGGCTGGTGCACGAGGATGATCCAGAGAAATGATATGGGGTGGGAGGTGGGAGGGGGGGTTCAGGATTGGGAGCTCATACACACCCGTGGCGGATTCATGTCAATGTATGGCAAAACCAATACAGTATTGTAAAAGTAAAATAAAGTAAAATAAAGTAAAAATAAAAGTTAAAAAATTTTAAAAAGAAAGAAATAATTGTTTCCAATCCTGCCCCCATGGAGTCTACACTCTAGATAAGACACTAAATAAGTCATTGCACATGTTATTAATTATAAACAGGTAGCTGCTACAATGGGAGAGTCCAGGACATTAAGAAAGCACATGGCAGAAGAAATCTAACCTGGTCACCCCCTGAGGAACTGCACTAACAGAGGCCTCAGGGAAGGATGGCAATCGACAGAAAGTAGGGCGGGGTCAGGAGGAGCATTCCTGGGAGAGATTGCAGAGCTGGAAGAAAGGTTAATTCAGACCCCAAAAAGACCAGAGTGAGGGGATAGAAGAAGGGAAGTGGCAATGAAACTGAAGGACACACAAGGCTCAGCTAAATGGAACTTGTGACTGACGAGCTGGGTCTTTACCCTGAAAGCCATAGGGAGCCACTGAAGAATTTCAAGCAGGGGAGAGACACGATCCCAGTGTGTTTATAAAGCATGCTACTGGTGGCTGGGCAAAGAAAAAAAAATGTCAGAGGCATCAGAGTGAAAGCAGAAAGGCAAGTTTGTAAAACCAAGGGTAAGGTGAGGTCGCTCAGTCGTGTCCGACTCTTTGCGACCCCGCGGACTGTAACCTACTAGGCTTCTCCGTCCATGGGATTCTCCAGGCAAGAACACTGGAGTGGATTGCCATTTCCTTCTCCAGGGGATCTTCCCAACCCAGGTATCGAACCCAGGTCTCCCGCATTGGAGGCCGACGCTTTAACCTTAGATCCCTTAAACTATAACCCGCTTAATAAATAATATTCTGGGGACTTCCCTGGTGGTCCAGGGGCTAATGGCTCCACACTCCCCTACAGGGGGCCTGGGTTCAGTCCATTGTCAGGGAAATAGATCCTGAATACTGAATAGAATACTGAATACCCACTCCAGTATTCTGGCCGAGAGAATTCCAGTTCCATGGACTGTATAGTCCATGGGATCGTAAAGAGTCGGACACAACTGAGAGACTTTCAATTCAAAAACGTAAACAATATAGTACAAGACTCCTCTAACTGCCCCTTACAGATCGGTGGCTCAATGGTAAAAACCCATCTGCCAGTGCAGGAGAGGTGAGTTCAGTCCCTGGGTTCTAAAGATCCCCTGGAGAAGGAAATGGAAACCCACTCCAGTATTCTTGCCTAGGAAATCCTATGGACAGAGGAGTCTGTCAGGCTACAGCCCATGGGGTTGCAAAAGAGTCAGCTACAACTTAGCGACTTAAAAACAACAGATGACGCCTCTGACATATGAGTCACTATAGTAATGATTGCTCAAGCTGTTTTTCAGGAACATAATTTTGCCCTGTTCAAATCAGTTGAGACCACTGACCATTTAACTGGGCTTGTTGGAGTGTCCAATGAATGACTTTTTATGGGCCCAAAAATTGACCCTCAGATCATGCTGACTCTGCCATTTTCTAAACACACGTCCCAGGAAGAAGCACGTGACTCAGCTACACCTGTGCAGAACACAGATTACTTCACCTTTTTCCTGCCTCCCATCACCTTTCCCCACACCTCTGATCACCCTGCTCCTTGATCATACAAATATCCTGAGCCTCTTGCTCTCAGGGAAGTAGGTCTGAGACCTGTTCTTCCATCTCCTCACTTGAATGCCTCATGAATAAACTCTTTCTCTGGTGCAGACTTCAGCATCTCAGTGTTTGCCCTGCAGCGCATCGGGCAAACAAACCTGGTTCAGTAACACTGAAAGCTGCTGCAGGAATCCAGGAGATGACAGAGGTTTATGTCACAGTAAAGGCCGTGAAGATGGGCGGAAAAGACAGACTGAGAGATGTTTGGGAGGGAGGCTCCACTGGCGAGGGAGCTGACTCTGGGAGTTTGCTAAGGAATAAAGTATCAATACCACAGACCCGGTGCTTCAAACAACAAAATTTTATCATCTCACAGTTCTAGAGGCTGGAAGTCCAAAATCAAGGTGGGTTGGTTTCTTCTGGGGCCTCTCTCCTTGGCTGGTAGAATCTGTCTTCATGTTCTGGCTTGCTCCTTAACACACATCTGTCTCCAAATTCTCCCTCTTCATAAGTACATCAGTTACACAGATTACAGCCCACCTTAATGACCTTACTTTAACTGAATGAACTCTGGCAAGACCCTGTCCCAAATAAGGTCACTTCTGAAGTCCTGGGGGACAGGACTTTAACAGGAATTTGGAAGGGACAGCATCAGCTATAACACTGATGAAACAAGTTCAGCAAGGAGTGAGGAGACGTAATGGCCTTTCATGTGATTAGAGAGAAGTTAAAGCAACTTCTCTTGTGTTGTTTTCTGCTGACTAGACCCTGTCTGATTATTTTCTTTGCTTGTCTGAGGCCATGCTTTACAAAGAGGACCACATGGGTCTAAAATTCCCAATTTCCAGTGATGAAAATCCAACTCCAACAGAACTTCCTACCAGATACTTTAATGGGGCTGGGAAGGTGGGTGACAAAAGACCTGGGCTAGCTGCAAACACAAGCCAGTGAAATCTGGGGAGGGCCATATGGAAGGCTGAAAAGGGAACCCAGTAGGTTCTCTGTTTTCCTGTCAATTTCAAAAAACATCTAGAACTTTATGCACAGCTTACTTCTCAGTTCAGTTCAGTTCAGTTCAGTCGCTCAGTCCTGTACGACTCTTCGCGACCCCATGAATCACAGCACGCCAGGCCTCCCTGTCCATCACCATCTCCCGGAGTTCACTCAGACTAACGTCCATTGAGTCAGTGATGCCATCCAGCCATCTCATCCTTGGTCATCCCCTTCTCCTCCTGCCCCCAATCCTTCCCAGCATCAGAGTCTTTTCCAATGAGTCAACTCTTTGCATGAGGTGGCCAAAGTACTGGAGTTTCAGCTTTAGCATCATTCCTTCCAAAGAAATCCCAGGGCTGATCTCCTTTAGAATGGACTGGTTGGATCTCCTTGCAGTCCAAGGGACTCTCAGGAGTCTTCTCCAACACCACAGTTCAAAAGCATCAATTCTTCGGCGCTCAGCCTTCTTCACAGTCCAACTCTCACATCCATACATGACCACAGGAAAAACCATAGCCTTGACTAGACGGACCTTCGTCGGCAAAGTAATGTCTCTGCTTTTGAATATACTACCTAGGTTCACAGTCCAACTCTCACATCCATACATGACCACAGGAAAACCATAGCCTTGACTAGACGGACCTTCCCCCCCGCAAAGTAATGTCTCTGCTTTTGAATATACTACCTAGGTTGGTCCGGATCTTTTCTTCCGGGTAAGTGTATTTTAATTTCATGGCTGCAGTCACCATCTGCAGAGGTCGCCAAGTCTGACTTACAGTCACTCTGGGGTACTTGTTAAAATGCAGATTTCAGGGCCACACCCTTGGAAATTCTGCAGCGAGCCCCTAGACCCCTCTTTTTCTCATATGCCCCAGGGGATCTGGTTTTCAGTGGCATTGGAACCTGCTTCTACAGCAGTCCTTTCTTGTGCTCCGCCTAAACAGAAACATGTGCTTGGAGACCTATGGAACCCTGCGGTTCTGATCTGGGGGGGGGGGGGGGCGGGGGGGGGGGCAACTGGCACAATTCCTAGCAAGTGATTATTTCACTAAATTATCTCAAGGCGGATTCTGATTTCCATCTCTATTCCTGCCTCTCAACTCTGATTACTTCAGCAAGTGCCTTTCAATTGCCCCACTCTTTTCTTTCTTAAAAAACAGCCTCTAACTTCAATTTTTACAAAATATATCAGCTGTTTCCTGTGTTCTGGAAGCTTTGTGCTTCCAACCTCAGGGACAGGTTTAGGAGAAGGTTTTATTTCTCCTACTTTTGATTCCTTTAAGTCAACAAAGACAGCCTTACATAACATTTTGATCAAGCCTTTTTATCAGAGGTAGAGATGGCCATCTGGAGAAGGCAATGGCACCCCCACTCCAGTGGTCTTGCCTAGAAAATCCCATGGATGGAGGAGCCTGGTGGGCTGCCATCTATGGGGTCGCACAGAGTCGAACACGACTGAAGTGACTTAGCAGCAGCAGCAGCAGAGATGGCCATCAACGGGGTTACTCAAGTACCAATTTAGATTGGCTCCATGGCTGACGCTGTTTATTCTCTGCCCGTGGGGCTCCATACAGGGAAGGCAGCACAGGGCAAACCTTGCAGTTCATCACCTGTGGGTATGAGCACAGGCTAGGTCAGCATGCAGGGCAAAACAGAAGTCCCACGGAGTTAATGCCCCAGAAGCAGCCCTCAACCAGTTGACAGATCGGAAAATGGTAAATAAATGCTCCGGCTTCTTCTTTGTTTCCCCACTGGGATAATTTCAAGATACGTTCTACGCTGATTTCCAGTGTTCCCCAGCTGCTTTGAGCTCTGGTTGCCCACAGTGGTGATTTGTTTGACAGTACCTCCCTTATCAGCTTCCTTCTCCTGCCTCTCTCACTTACTCGTTTCTTCACCAGTGTTTCCTGGAATCACCTCCCAAGAAAATAACTGGTACCCAAATCCTTGTCCCAGCATCACATCAGTTCAGTCACTCAGTCGTGTCTGACTCTTTGCAATCCCATGAACTGGGGCACACCAGGCTTCCCTGTCCAACACCAACTCCTGGAGTTTATTCAAACTCATGTCCGTAGAGTTGGTGATGCCATCCAACCATTTCATCCTCCATCGTCCCCTTCTCCTCCTGCCTTCAATCTTTCCCAGCATCAGGGTCTTTTCCAAAGAGTCAGTTCTTCACATCAGGTGGCCAAAGTATGGGTGTTTCAGCTTCACTGTCAGTCGAAGGATGGTGAATGAATGAATAGTCTGGACCAATTTCCTAGAGAATGGACTGGTTGGATATCCTTGCAGTCTAAGGGACTTTCAAGAGTCTTTTCCAACACCACAGTTCAAAAGCATCAATTCTTTGGCCCTCAGCTTTCTTTATAGTCCAGCTCTCACATCCATATGTGACTACTGGAAAAACCATAGCTTTGACTAGATGGACCTTTGTTGGCAAAGTAATGTCTCTGCTTTTCAATGTGCTATCTAAGTTGGACATAGCTTTTCTTCCAAGGAGCAAGCATCTTTTAATTTCATGGCAGCAATTACCATCTGCAGTGATTTGGAGCCCAAGAAAATAAAGTCTGTCACTGTTTCCACTGTTCCTCCATCTAATTGCCATGAAGTGATGGGACCAGATGCCATGATCTTAGTTTTCTGAATGTTGAGTTTTAAGCCTGCTTTTTCACTCTCTTCTTTTGCTTTCATCAAAAGGCTCTTTAGTTCTTCACTTTCTGCCATAAGGGTGGTGTCATCTGCGTATCTGAGGTTATTGATATTTCTCCCGGCAATCTTGATTCCAGCTTGTGCTTCATCCAGTCCAGCATTTCACATGATATACTCTGCATATAAGTTAAATAAGCAGGGTGACAATATACAGCTTTGACAGACTCCTTTCCCAATTTGGAACCAGCCTCCCAAGGAAATAACTTGTCTCAAATCCTTGCTTAAGCATCACATCAAAAGGAACTCAAAGCAAGACAGTTACTATTCTAAATGGTTCTCCTTGAGCTAGATCATAGCTATTACAGAAGTCAGACTCAAGACTGTACTGTATTTTGAATTTTATTACAGGATATTTAGGGTGGCCTTTTCTGGCCGTGCTAAATCCATTGTGCAATGCAATGAGTGTTCCCCTGAGGCTTTGGGCCAAATTGGGCTTAAAGCTCAAATAAATTGGCAGCATCTGCAAACTCATTTTAATCAACAAATACCAAAAGAGAGTTTCTGGAGGTGGGGCTGTTAAATGGTGCGGCCACTTCAGAAAACAGTATGGTAGTTTCACAAAATACATTGAACATTTACCATGTTATCCAATAGTTCCACCCTTAGTCTACACCCAGGAGAACTGAGAATACATATTCATACAAAAACCTGAAGAGGAGGCTTCTCTGGTGGCTCAGTGGTAAAGAATCCGCCTGTCAGTGCAGAAGACCCAGGCTCAGTCCCTGATTCGGGAAGATCACACTTGCCGAGGAGCAGCTAAGCCTGTGTACCACCACTACTGAGCCTGTGCCAGAGCCCAGGAGGCACAGCTGCTGAAGCCCACACACTCTAGAGCCCAGGCTGCGCAGGGGAAGCCGCTGCAGCGTGAAGCCCGCACACCACAACTAGAGAATGTCCCCCACTCGCTGCAATTGGAGAAAAGCCTGCACAAAGCAACAAAGACCCAGCGCAGCCAAAAATAATAAATGAAAAAAAAAACTGTGCATGAATGTTCATTGCAGCAGCATCCATAATAGTCAAAAAGAAGGAAACAACCCAAACATCTATCAACTCAGCTGATCAACTGACAGCATGTGGCGTGCCGATACAATGGAATATTATTCATCCAGTGGCTTCCCCGGTGGCTCAGTCAAGAGTCCACCTGCAATGTGGGAGACCTGGGTTCGATCCCTGGGCTGGGAAAATCCCCTGGAGGAGGAAATGATAACCCACTTCAGTATTCTTGCCTGGAGAATCCCATGGACAGAGGAGACTGGCAGGCCACAGTTCATGGGGTCACAAGAGTTGGACACGACTGAGTGACTCACACACACATTATTCATCCATAAAAGGAATGAAATATTAATACATGCAACAACATGGGTGAAACTGGAAAACATTTTGCCAAGTAAAAGAAGCCTGTCACAGAAGGCCACATAGCATATGATTTCACTTACATGAAATGTCCATAATAAACAGACTCACAGAGACAGAAAGTAAATTAGTCATTGCCAGGGACATTTGAGGAGTGACTGTTAACAGGTGTGGGGTTTCTTTGGGAGGTGATAAACATATTCTAAAATTAGACAGTGGTGATAGTTACATAACAACTCTGTGAATATGCTTTAAAACCATTAAACTATTATTTTACAAAGTGAATTTTATTATATATAAATTATATATCTCAATAAAGCTGTTATTTTAAAGAGAAAAAGTCTCTGAAGTTCCTATGAACCTAGACCTCCAATTCTTTTTAACAACTTTCTGATTTTCCTGAAATATCTTTTCAAAGCCATGTTACAACCTCAGAAGCAAGTGAAGCTAAAAGTCAGTCTGTGAGTCTTGGTGATGGTAACGTTGAATTCCAAGCAGAGTCTGGGCCTGTGAGCTTCAGTGGGCTCTCCAGAAGGGGTGCAAGCGGCTCTGAATCCCAGTGCGGCCCCCTGCTGGTTCTGTGACCTCGGCAGGTTGTGTTTGGATACAGGGTTTTGAAAGCATTAAATGAAATTATGTCTATATGAAAATCTGTCTCAGCCAGGCAGAGATCAGTCTTAACGCAGCATCTGATGGAGGAGGTTGCTCATGCACTGGAGCAACCTTTTGAGGAGCCCAAATCTTCACAGCAATGAACCAGCTGGTTCAGATGTCCCTCTGGAACAAAGCCAGAGGGACTCTTTAATCTAGGAACTCTTAAGGTCGCAAAAGAATTCATTTAGTAGGACCCACTGTATAGCACAAGAAACTCTGCTCAATGTTAGGTGGCAGCTTGGATGGGAAGGGAGTTTGTGGGTGAATAGATACATGTATATGTATGGCTGAGACCCTTTGCTATTCACCTGAAACTATTAAAACGTTATTAACCAGCCATGCTCCAATACAAAATAAAAAGTTTAATAATTAAAAAAAACATGGCTAGCAGGAAAAAAGAATTCATCTAATAATCCAAATTTACAAATTTATCTAATAATCCAAATTTGTTCATTTACAAAACAGAAACAGACTCACAGACTTAGAAAACTTACAGTTGCCAAAGGGGAAAGTGAAAGTGTTAGTCCTTCAGTCATGTCTGACTCTTCACGACCCCACAGACTGTAGCCTGCTGGACTCCTCTGTCCATGGAATTCTCTAGGCAAGAATACTGGAGTGGATTACCATTTCCTTTTCCAGGGAATCTTCCTGACCCAGGGAACAAACCTGGGTCTCCCACACTACAGGCAGATTCTTTATGATCTGAGCCACCATGGGGTGGAGCTAAATTAGGAGTATGAGATTAACAGATACACATTTCTATATATAAAATATACAAACAAAGACCTACTATATAGCACAGGGTACTATACTGAATATCTTATAATAACCTATAATGGAAAAGAATCTGAAAAATACATATATATATAAAACTGAATCACTTTGCTATACCCCTGAAACTAACACATTGTAAAACCAACTATAGTTCAATTTTTTTTTTAAGAATTCGTTTAGAAGGACTGAGATCATTCCCTGAGGTGAGGACAAACACATGCCATCAGTTAATTTCAACATCAAGATGTTTAACCAACTACAAAACTCTTAAGTCTATAAAATAATTCCCATTTTACAGAAAAGAAAGAAAGTCTCAGAGAAATCAAATGAGTGACTCCAGATTACACAAATAGAAGCTGGTGTTGCTGGAGCCTGGATCTGCATCTCTAGTCATACAACATGAACATAGGCAGAAGTCAGGCAGGGACAGGGCTCAGGTGGGTCAGTCTAAAGCTTTCAAGAGATCAAGAATGAGCTGCTAAGAAGCTTACATCAGAGAGGAAGAGAGTAGGGCCATCTGAGATGACCCATGGAGAGAAACCTGGAATGATCAGCCAATATCAGATGGGTGCTGGTCGGTTTCCCATGGAATCCACAGTCAATCTATTCTTGGAGATCAGTAAGTGCACAGAGGAGGAAACAGGACATGGAGAGGTAATGTGACTCACCCAGGGAATACAGCTAGTACCTGGAGGAGGCAGAACTCAAACCCAAGTCTGCACAACTCTAAGTCCTATGCTTTTTGTTGCTTGGTACCCATTTGGTACGTGAGATCTCATTCGATTCAGTCGTATCTGACTCTTTATAACCCCATGGACTATAGCTTGCCAAGCTCTTCTGTTCATGAGATTCTCCAGGCAAGAATACTGGAGTGGGTTGCATTGCCCTCCCCTAAGGGATCTTCCCAACCCAGGGGTTGAACTCACATCTCTTCCCTCTCCTGCATTGCAAGCAGATTCTTTACCCACTGAGCCACCTGGGGAGCCGATCCATTTGGTAGACAGCCCCAAATAAAAACACTTACCTTTCATTTTTTTTTCGTTGAACTTGGAGGTGGGTGGGGAGAACTGGAGTATGGCCCCCAAAGTAGCAGCTGCTCCTAAACTTGCAGTTTATTAGTTTTTAGCTATCAGTCAGTTCAGTTCAGTCTCTCAGTCATGTCTGACTCTTTGCAACCCCATGAATCGCAGCACACCAGGCCTCCCTGTCCATCACCAACTCCCAGAATTTACTCAAACTCATATCCATCGAGTTGGTGACGCCATCCAGCCATCTCATCCTCTGTTGTCCCATTCTCCTCTTGCTCCCAATCCCTCCCAGCATCAGGGTCTTTTCCAATGAGTCAACTCTTCCCATCAGGTGGCCAAAGTATTGGAGCTTCAGCTTTAGCATCACTCCTTCCAAAGAACACCCAGGGCTGATCTCCTTTAGAATGGACTGGTTGGATCTCCTTGCAGTCCAATGAACTCTCAAGAGTCTTCTCCAACACCACAGTTCAAAAGCATCAATTCTTCAGTGCTTAGCTTTCTTCACAGTCCACCTCTCACATCCATACATGACCACAGGAAAAACCATAGCCTTGACTAGATGGACCTTTGTTGGCAAAGTAATATCTCTGCTTTTGAATATGCTGTCTAGGTTGGTCATAACTTTCCTTCCAAGGAGTAAGTGTCTTTAATTTCATGGCTGCAATCACCATCTGCAGTGATTTTGGAGCCCAAAAAATAAAGTCTGACACTGTTTCCACTGTTTCCCCATCTATTTCCCATGAAGTGATGGGACCAGATGCCATGATCTTCGTTTTCTGAATGTTGAGCTTTAGGCCAACTTTTTCACTCTCCTCTTTCACTTTCATCAAGAGGCTTTTTAATTCCTCTTCACTTTCTGCCATAAGGGTGGTGTCATCTGTGTATCTGAGGTTATTGATATTTCTCCCGGCAATCTTGATTCCAGCTTGTGCTTCATCCAGCCCAGCGTTTCTCATGGTGTACTCTGCATATAATTAAATAAGCAGGGTGACAATATACAGCCTTGAAGTACTTTTCCTATTTGGAACCAGTCTGATGTTCCATGTCCAGTTCTAACTGTTGTTTTCTGACCTACATATAGATTTCTCAGGAGGCAGGTCAGGTGCTCTGGTATTCCCATTTCTTTCAGAATTTTCCACAGTTTATTGTGATACACACAGTCAAAGGCTTTGGCATAGTCAATAAAGCAGAAATAGATGTTTTTCTGGAACTCTCTTGCCAACTCATCCAGCAGATGTTGGCAATTTGATCTCTGCTTCCTCTGCCTTTTCTAAAACCAACTTGAACATCAGGGAGTTCACGGTTCACGTATTGCTGAAGCCTGGCTTGGAGAATTTTGAGCATTACTTTACTAACATGTGAGATGAGTGCAATTGTGTGGTAGTTTGAGCATTCTTTGGCATTGCCTTTCTTTGGAATTGGAATGAACACTGACCTTTTCCAGTCCTGTGGCCGCTGCTGAGTTTTCCAAATTTATTGGCATATTGAGTGCAGCACTTTCACAGCATCATCATTCAGGATTTGAAACAGCTCCACTGGAATGCCATCACCTCCACTAGCTTTGTTCATAGTGATGCTTTCTAAGGTCCACTTGACTTCACATTCCAAGATGTCTTGCTCTAGATTAGTGATCACATCATCATGATTATCTGGGTCGTGAAGATCTTTTTGTACAGTTCTTCCGTGTATTCTTGCCACTTCTTCTTAATATCTTCTGCTTCTGTTAGGTCCATACCATTTCTGTCCTTTATCGAGCCCATCTTTGCATGAAATGTTCCCTTCGTATCTCTAATTTTCTTGAAGAGATCTGTAGTCTTTCCCATTCTGTTGTTTTCCTCTATTTCTTTGCATTGATCACTGAGGAAGGCTTTCTTATCTCTCCTTGCTAGTCTTTGGAACTCTGCATTCAGATGCTTATATCTTTCCTTTTCTCCTTTGTTTTTCACTTCTCGTCTTTTCACAGCTATTTCTGAGGCCTCTCCAGGCAGCCATTTTGCTTTTTGCATTTCTTTCTCTTGGGGATGGTCTTGATCCCTGTCTCCTGTACAATGTCACGAACCTCTGTTCATGTTTCATCAGGCACTCTGTCTATCAGATCTAGTCCCTTAAATCTATTTCTCTCTTCCACTGTATAATCATAAGGAATTTGATTTAGGGCATACCTGAATGGTCTAGTGGTTTTCCCTACTTTCTTCAATGTAAGTCTAAATTTGGCAATAAGGAGTTATGATCTGAGCCACAGTCAGCTTCAGGTCTTGGTTTTGCTGACTGTGTAGAGCTTCTCCATCTTTGGCTGCACAATGGGAATAAAGCCTATTGAGCAGCCCTTAGTTGCTATGAGGAGTAATGAGTTGATTGACATAAAGCACCCAGCAGGTGCCTGGCACACCCTGAGTAGCCCAAATATTGGCTCCTTTCCTTCCATAGGAAGGCTGGTAGTCCAAGGTCAACAATCCGTCCTCAGTTTAGAGAAAAAGACAGGCACATTTGTAACACAGAATTACAAGATGAAATGGGCAAGGTCTTAAGGAACAGCCGATCCTATCCAGTAGATGACAGCTTGAGAAACTAAAACTCAGAGAGACAAGCAGTAACTTGTTCAGGGTCATCCACTAAGATAGTTTGGTCATTTGGAGAAAAAGCTATTGCATATTCCCAAGTTCTTTCCCTCAACCTTGAGGAGCAAAAATGATTTCTTCTCTAGTAATCCTTGGCAATTTTTAATAAAAACACTTCTCTGGCATAAATACTAAAATTTCCTAAATATGGCTAACTCTCGGGTAATGCTGGCTAATCCTGACTGATGTTAGATCCTCTAAAGCATCTTTTCCTATCAGTAAAATTTTTGTGGGAAACTCTCATTTGCCTTGTGTTTCTTATGGAAATGTGATTTGCACATACATCCTCCCTGCATAAATATTTAGCTCATCATTGTGCCACGCAAATTCCCTGCAAATTAGGCAGAAATCAGCCTCAGCTGACAGAAGCATCTATACTCATCCAGGGGAAAATCATTATTATTTAGAACTTATTAAGCCCCGACAGTTAGTACTGGATGGGCCTGGGAATTTCAATAAATACTCAACACAGCTATAAGCCCAATGCTCGAGCTAAAAGGTTGCTCTTATAATTTCTACCTGCCAAGCAGCAGCAAAAGGCTGAAGAAAGAAACCAGGCTGCAACTTGGTTCTGCCAACTGCAAACTGTTGCAACAAGAGCAAGCCACTGAGTCCATCCTTATCTATAGAGTGGGTCTAAACATACCCATCTCATAGGGTTTTTCATTATAAAGATTAAATGAGATAATATGTGTAAAGTATTTAGCACGAATCCTGGCACACAGTACGTGCTCAATAAATGTTCTTTTCTAACAGACTAATGAACCCCATGTGGTGAGATGTGGAATTTCTGTTTACAATTTTATTCCACCCCATCATGCTACAAATATAACTGACTCCAATTTCAACTCTATTTTGATCATTTTTTATTGGCATGTAATTGTTTTACAATTATGCATTAGCTTTCGCTGCACAATGAAGTGAATCATCTATAAGGATACATACATCCCCTCCCATGTGTATCCCCTCCCTCTTGGACCTCACACCCACCCACCCCCATCCCACCCCTCTAGGTCAGCACAGAGCACTGAGCTGAGCTCCCTATGCTACATGGCAGGTTCCCACTAGCTATCTATTTCACACACGGTAGTGTATATACATATATGTGTGTATGCTGCTGCTAAGTCACCTCAGTCGTGTCCGACTCTGTGTGACCCCATAGACGGCAGCCTACCAGGCTCCCCCGTCCCTGGGATTCTCCTGGCAAGAACACTGGAATGGGTTGCCATTTCCTTCTCCAATGCATGAAAATGAAAAGTGAAAGTGAAGTCGCTCAGTCATGTCTGACTCTTAGCAATCCCATGGACTACAGCCTACCAGGCTCCTCCTTCCATGGGAGTTTCCAGGCAAGAGTACTGGAGTGGGTCATCAATGCCTTCTCCAATATATGTGTGTGTATGTATATATATATATATATATATATATATATAAGTCAATCCCAATCTCCCAAAGGTTGCAGGTTGCAGTTAACTCTGCCAATATGACATTAAAAAAAAAAAAAAGGAACAGTTTCATCTCAGCTCAGTTCAGTTCAGTTGCTCAGTCTTGTCCAACTCTTTGCAACCCCATGAATCGCAGCACGCCAGGCCTCCCTGTCCATCACTAACTCCCAGGAGTTCACTCAGACTCATGTCCATCGAGTCAGTGATGCCATCCAGCCATCTCATCCTCTGTCATCCCCTTCTCCTCCTGCCCCCAGTCCCTCCCAGCATCAGAATCTTTTCCAATGAGTCAACTCTTCACATGAGGTGGCCAAAGTATCATCTAGCATGGGATAAATGTCTACATGTTTATTTAGATTGCATCATTAGACTTTGTAGCCGATGCTGTCCATGTCCTGTTATACCCCTCACACATCTCATTGTGCCCCAGCAGCTTCCATCTGTCACATGTGTTACCTCTGTGTATAAGAGCTTTGGCTCCAGAAACTGTGGTGGATAAATACCCCAGCTCCCTCACCTCTTGTGTGGGATCATTCTGAGGCATGTGTTTCCCCACATACACTTTGCTGGCTCCTTTCCTTCCCTGTTTCACTTCCCCACGGGTGTGACCTCCACTTCCCAAATAAAGTCCCTTCACTAGAATCTTATTTCTTGGAGTCCAGGAAAACTCTGAAGGAGTTCAGGAAATGCCACCCTAAAGTATGATGCTTTGGCATAATGATTCTTTTGAGCTGAAGGCACTTGAGAAACTCCAGATGCAGGAAGGGTTCTCTGACTTCTCCTTTTCTACCTAAAAACAGGCCATAAAATTTCTCATGAGAAAGGTGCCCTCTCTATACAGGGAAGACAAGAATATTTTTATCATCACAGATTTGGAACAAACACTGAAAATGGTGCTATACAAACAAACTAGCTAAAATAATCCTATCTTCCACTAGTCTCCCCTCCAAGAGATCTCCTAGTCATTTCCCCATAATTTACTGTCTCTGGTCTAAACCCCTGTGTTTTGTCATTTCTTCACAAACTTATCATTTCTTTGTCTACAAGGTATAAAATTTTCTGCTTTGATCACTTCCTCAGGCCTGCATTCTCTTACGAAAGTCCCATGTGCATGTAAAAATGTAATAAAACTTGTTTGCTTTTCTCCTGTTAATTCATCTTATGTCAGTTTTAATTCTTAGGTCCAGTTTAAGAGCATAGAGAAGAATTTTTCCTCCTCTACAACTCAAACTGAGTCACACACACATGCCAGGTTCGTAGGGCTGTGCCTGAGGCTCAAGATCAAACCAAATATAACGTGGGAGTAAAAATCATCCCCATTCCCTAAAGGTCGCCTCTGCAGAGTGCCAAGCCCCATATACCCAACAGCACACTGAAATCCCACATGTTCTTTCATTCAGCCTGAAAAAATGATCTCCCCACCTGCCCCTCATACACCTGGGAACAGCTCCATCACCATCTCATTCTCACAAACCAGAAACCTGGACACCGATTTCAATTTATCCCTTTCCCTCCTCTTCCCTCCACTACTTCTAGCCATTCATTTACCATGTCCTGATAATTTGATCTCCTACGTCTCTCATGAAATCAATCACTTCTCTCCATCCCCAAAACCACTGAGCCAAGCAAGACCAGCACCATCTCGGCCTTAACCATTGCCGTGTCTCCTAACTATTGTCCCATATCTACCTTAGTTCCCTGCGATCAATCCTCTCTCAGAACCACAGCCAGAGAAATCCTTCTTTGGAACTGCAAATGATCATAGCAACAGTGAACACTTAGTGAACGCTTACTTTGTGCTGGGCATTGCTCAGACCCCATAACTCCCTCACTTAACTTCCACTTCCTTGGGTACCGAGGATAAAACCCCCAACCCTTTGCTTGAGCCCACCAAAGCCCTGGATGATACGCACCCCCCACCCTTTTCTCCACAGCTCATTTTCTTACTATTTCCCCCACTGGATTGAAAACCAAAGGGTCTCTTTTTGGACAATTGCATGCATCAGTTTTCTGCTCTTATTTCTTCATGGAGAACTGATCTCAAAGACGAACACAGCCAGATGTTAGCTAAAGCAGTGAAAATAGATTTTACTCAGTAACCACTGACAGTGGGGGAAAGTGCAGAGTCTCATTCTGATGTGTGCAGAGGTGATTGGACATTTTAAAGGAAGAATGACAGGGAGAGGGAGGATCAGGAAAAGTCTGAACAGAGCCAGGAAACTGCAAAGTTACAAAAGTGGGAAAGTCTGGTTGGTCCATATGCAACCCATGTGGGTTTGTGAACTGACACCTATTGAAGTTAAGCTCCTAGCCTTCCACAGAGACTGGGAGATGGGCCCTATCTTCAGGTGCGGTCTGGAATAACAGTGAGTTAGTTCATTTGGCAGCCTTGAGTTTTTTCATGTAGGAATTTTTAGGGCACTAAGGTCATCTTAGGAATGTAGCATTGAGCTATGTTAGTGTTCACTTCCCAGGTGGTGCTAGTGGTAAAGAACCCACCCGCGAATGCAGGAGACTAAGAAACATGGATTCGATCCCTGGCCCAGGAGGATCCTCTGGAAGAGGAAATGGCAACCCACTCCAGTATTCTTCCCTAGGTTTCAAAGAGTCAGACACAACTGAGCAACGAAGCACACACAAAGTATGTATAGGCTGAAGTTGAGTCCTACCAAGAAGAGGGCTCAGAGAAGGCTGGCTAGAGTTTGGTCAAGGAGAGAATCTTCGTCACTGACTTTGAATGTCTGTCAGTGCCAGACCTTCATATTCACTCCAGTCCTACCCGTCATCTTTCAAGACCCTACTCCAAAACCTGCTCCATTAAGAGGAAGCCATTCCTCTCTGGGGTGCTCATAGGAACACTTGGGATGAGCATGAGATTAAGGGTGGTTCTATTCATCCCCCTTTACTATCCATGGGTTCTTTAGAGCGAGCACTCTCCTCTACCTCCCACAGGTCTGACACAGGATCCAACACACAGTAGGTGCTCAGAGAATGTTTGTTGAGTTAATTAATGAAGCCATCCAGCCTTAATCACAAATGTTCAGGAAATTCCCTTCAAACCACCTTCCCCCGGGACCTACGGTTGATTGGACAATTACTCCAGAGCTGGAACAAATCACCCTCAGGCGCTCGATAAAACTATTCCAAGAACGCTGCTGACAAAGGAGCTGATTGCGCTGCTTTGACCCTGAAAGTAATTACATGCACCAGCATCCATCTGCCTGCAGGGTGGCCCAGAAGGGGGTCCTCACCTTGATGCAGCTCTATCTTCTAAATAAACTCAGAAGAACAAACATTGTCTCTTCCCCCAGGATCGTTGCCACTTGTTAAAAAAATCAAACCGAGGGCAAGTAAGAGGTGTAATCTGCACATGTTACCATCTCCCCAGGCTCAGCTGCGCTGCCTTAATCATCTCCATCTCAGACACCAAACACTGTTAGCCCCCTACTCCAGGCAAAGTCAGCAGGACAGGCTGGGATCAAATGACTGCTCTGCCCTCAGCCCATCACCGGGCTTCCCAGGTGGCATTAGTGGTAAGGAACCTGGCTGCTAGTGCAGGAGATGTAAGAGACTGGGTTTAATCCCTGGGTCAAGAAGATGCCCTGGAGGAGGAAATGGCAACCCACTTCAGTATTTATGCCTGGAGAATCCCATGGACAGAGGTGCCTGGGGTCCTATGGTTCATAATATCGCAAAGAGTCAGACACAACTAAAGTGATTTAGCATGTGTGCACACACACACACACACACACACACACACACAGCCCATCATTGTCATTTGCGCACATCAGCCACTCCTGGCCCCATGACCTTCTTCCTCCCACGCTAAAAAAATGGACGTTATCCTTCATGCTTCTCTGTCTTCCTCTATCCATCCATTCACTTGTTCTCTCCACAAGCACTTACTGAGCACCTAGGAGAAGCAAGTGGAATGAACAAGACAAGCACCATCCCTACCCTCATGGAGCTCATCACCTACACAGGGAAACGGACGTGAACCAAACAGACATACAAGTGTTCATTTTAAATGAAACACACCAGAAATTTCCGTGACACTCCAGTGGCTGAAACACTGCTCTTTCACTATCAGGGCCTGGGTTCCGTCCCTAGTGGGGGAACTAAGATCCTGCAGGCCACACAGTATGGCCAAAAAAATAATAATAATAAAGTAAATAAAATTATGATCCTGCAACCCACATGGTGCACCAAAAAAAAAAAAAAAAAATTAAACATACCTATTACTTGCTGTATTCTTGCCTGTGCCTATAGGCAAAGAATGTGGCGTAGAGCGGGAGGTAATTACCAAAGGCAGCCTTTGAATTTCTCTCAGCTTGACCAAACTTTAGACAGTCTCCTCCTGACTCTAGGCCCCTGAACTCCCTCTTCTTAGAGCACTTACTTTAGAAAATTCATCATTGGACATTCTTTATCTGCCCCCTTGAGATGTAAATTTTCTCCCAGCCTCTTACCAGTTTTACAACCCAGAAATGTCCTTCTCAAGGACATGGAGCCATCCCTTAGAAATATAATCATGAAGGAAAGCAGTGCCCACTTCTGAGTCTCTGCAGGAAGGTAAGAGCCTTGCTTTGAGAAGCACCAGTTAGCAGGCACAAGTTGCCTAATCACACAGGCTGATGTGGCTTTCTCTATTTTTCCATTACCCTACACCCAGAGTTTGAAAACCCTCCTGCCTTTTCTTTCAGTGCAGTTGGACTCAGTCTCTCTCCCCTATTGCAGTAGTCTTCAGTAAAGTCTTTCTTCCCTATTTACCTCTGTTGAGGGCAATTTTCTCTTTGGCATCATGCAGAAATGAATAAAGCATGGATCCTGTCCCCAAGGAATGCAAAGTCTGATAGGAAGACAAATGAAAATTTTCAAAACTGTAGTAAATGCTATGAAAGAAAACCAGAGGAAGCTATGAGAGGGTGTAGCAAGGAAAACACATCTACATGAGAAGGAAGAACTCATAAGGAGTGACGTTTAAGCTGGGACAAGCATCTTCCTATTCTAGGCTGAGGGATAGCACACACGCAGGCCTTTAGGTCAAACAGTCAGCTTCAGATATATTAAGCCCTTGTCTCCAAATCATTCCTGTCATATTTACACATGTATCTTTTCTTTCATGGATCAAAGCTCAACTCTGTCTGCTCCCTCAGCTCAATAACTTTCCATGGAACCCCAGCATCCCCTGAAAAGTCCATAGCTCTTAACATCCTCAGCCTTGGGTCAAGATTATGGCTAATCCTTTCATCTCTCCAACTGTATGAAGAGGAAATGTCCCAGTGCTTTCTAGGGTGTGACAAAGGAGGGAGCTTCCTACAGAAGCAAATGGAAGACAGCCTAGGACATATGAATGACTAGTATTCATATGACTGAGAGTCAGTTCATAGAGATGAAATACACAGAGCTGAAATAGAGTTGAACAGGAAATGCCATGTCCTCCTGTGATGAGCTTGCTCACGCCCAGTCCACACAGCAAGAAACCCAAGGTCCTAAGACTGGAGCAGAGAGCTTAGACCCATGACCCATGGGGCCTCTGCCACCCTTAAAGCTCCAGTGACAGCAGCTGGCAAGGGAGGGCCTGCTGGCCTGCAAGCACCTCCTCAGGAAGGAAGGCATGGTTGACATGCACAGCCCACTGCAGCCTTGCATACAGCTCCTGAGACCCCATCACTGTCCTTGACTATGACCTCTCTGATGGTCAGCTTCTCCTGGGGAGAAACAAAGAGCACCTTCCCACCACCTCTGACCAGTCTTTTCCAGCTCTCTTGACTGCCGGCCCCAAGCATAGGATTGTCTCAGTCAGACCTTCCTCCTGGGTCATGCTTTACCTCTCAGGGCCAAAGCCCTTGTCTCTTCATCCACAAAGAAAAACACCCTCCTTTCTTCACCCCTAAGTCAGGAGACTGCTTCGGCCTTTGAGCAGGGGCCCAGGCACTCAACTCTTCCCCTGGCAGAGTCAGGAGCTTCCTGGAGAGAAGGCTGCAGCCCAGCAGCCCTCTTGGCCTTGACTCTTGCTTCTGTGATGAGTTCTATCTGCATCCTGTCAAGGGCGATGAGTTACCGTGGAGGTGGAGCAGGGCTTTTTTTTTTCAATTCAATTAAGCCACATGCTGACTGTGATCCTTTCTCCACTATCTAAGGCAGCAGGTTCCTTTGCAATTACTTCCTCTCTGCTGAGGCTGCACGTCAGCCAAGGGTCTCCAGGAGATAGAGATGAGGTTGTGGAATCACAAAGGCAATGTGATGGGGGAGGGGAAAGACCAGAAAGACTTGAGGACTGACCAGGGAGTACCTGAAAGAAAGAACAACCAGCGGACTTCCCTGATGGTCTGGTGGTTAAGAATCTGCCTTCCAGTTCAGGGCATGTGGGTTCGATCCCTGGTTGGTTAGGAAAATAAGATCCCATATGCCACAGGGCAACTAAGCTCTGTGCTGCAACTAGGCTCCAATGCAGCCAAATAAATAAAAATAGATCAATATTTAAAGAAAGAAAAATCAACTAGGAGTGGGCAGCACAATGTGACCCTGGAAAAATCATGCCTGAGAACCAGCAGAGATATGACTTCCAGCTGCTTGCAAGAGCCTTAGAAGCTGGGAGGTGGGGGTTATGTCTTAATTTGGATTTCCTCAAAAGCAGACCCAGAGACAAAGATTTGGGTGCAGCAAAAATAAACTCAAAATGGATTAAAGATCTAAATGTAAGACCAGAAACTATAAAACTCCTAGAGGAGAACATAGGTAAAACACTCTCCGACATAAATCACAGCAGGATCCTCTATGATCCAACTTCAAGTATACTGAAATAAAAGCAAAGATAAACAAATGGGATCTAATTAAAATTAAAAGCTTCTGCACAACAAAGGAAACTACAAGCAAGGTGAAAAGACAGCCTTCTGAATGGGAGAAAACAATAGCAAATGAAACAACTGACAAACAACTAATCTCAAAGTTATATAAGCAACTTATACAGCTCAACTCCAGAAAAATAAATGATCCAATAAAAAAATGGGCCAAAGAACTAAATAGGCATTTCTCCAAAGAAGACATACGGATGGCTAACAAACACATGAAAAGATGCTCAACATCACTCATTATCAGAGAAATGCAAATCAAGACCACAATGAGGTACCATTTCACACCAGTCAGAATAGCTGCGATCCAAAAGTCTACAAGCAATAAATGCTGGAGAGGATGTGGAGAAAAGGGAACCCTCTTACACTGCTGGTGGGAATGCAAACTAGTACAGCCATTATGGAAAACAGTGTGGAGATTCCTTAAAAAATTGCAAATAGAACTGCCTTATGACCCAGCAATCCCACTGCTGGGCATACACACCGAGGAAACCAGAATTGAAAGAGACACATGTACCCCAATGTTCATTGCAGCGCTGTTTATAATAGCCAGGACATGGAAGCAACCTAGATGTCCATCAGCAGATGAATGGATAAGAAAGCTGTGGTACATATACACTATGGAATACTACTCAGCCCTTAAAAAGAATAAATTTGACCCAGTTCTAATGAGATGGATGAAATTGGAACCAATTATACAGAGTGAAGTAAGCCAGAAAGAAAAACACCAATACAGTATACTGACACATATATATGGAATTTAGAAGACAGTAATGATGACCCTGTATGTGAGACAACCAAGAGACACAGAGGTATAGAGTGGACTTTTGGACTCTGAGGGAGAGGGAAAGGGTGGGATGGTTTGGGAGAACGGCAATGAAACGTATATTTTCGTGTAAGAAATGAAGCGCCAATCTGTGTTCAATGTAGGATGCAGGATGCATGGGGCTGATGCACAGGATGATTCAAGTAGAGGATGTGGGGTGGGAGGTGGGAGGGGGCTTCGGCATTGGGAGATTGTGTTCACCTATGGCTGATTCGTGTCAATGTATGGCAAAACAAATACAGTATTGTAATTTAAAATAAATAAATAAATTAAAATAAAAAAAAAGATTTGGGTGCAGGCAGTGAATTTGGGAGGTGTTCTGGGAAAGCACAGTGAAGAAGTAGGGGGTGAGACAGGAGAAGGAAGACAATAAACTACTCATTAATTAGCAGGTTGGTCTTGGGGCTGGTGGAGCTCAACCCCACCCATAACTCTCTAGGAAGACAGCACACACCTGAGAAGAGTCCCCAAGGGCAAGGAAGCTAGCTGTTCATTCACTGGAGTAGTTGAATGATCATTTTCAAAAAGATGTCCACATCCTAATTTCCAGGACCTGTGAATATAGCCTTAATTGGGAAAAAAGGTATCTGTCAGTATAATTAAGGATCTTGAGATAAGAGCGCCCCAGACTATCCAGATGAGACCTAAATCCAATGACCTTAGATACACAGTGAAAAAGGGAAAAGGCCAAGTGAGATGAAAGGCAGAGACTGGAGTGATGCAACCACAGGCCAAGGAACACTAGGAGCAGCCAGAAGCTGGAAGAGTCAGAAATGACTCTCCCTAGAACCTTTGGAGGGACCCAGTCCCTGCCAACATCCTGATTCCAGATTTCTGGCCTCAAGAACTGGGAGAAGGACATTTCTGTTGTCTCATGCCTCCCATGTTACAGAATTTTGTTACAGCAGCCACAGAACATGGATACATCCACCAAGTCCCATCCCTCCTTGGATAAGGGTTATTCCTGAGGTCAGCCCCCTGGCATTGCCAGGCGGCACCACCAAAGGCTGAGCCCGAAAAAGACCTGTTCTTGCAGTAGGAAGCCACCACTGAAGATGAGAGCTGCCCAGTGAGCCTGAACTGCAGATGACCTGACCTCTTTTGGGGAGGGGGTTGGAGGAGGGAGGCGGGCACTAACAGCACTGAGTACCACAGGACGGCTTGAACTGGGTCCAGGCCACCTTCTGCTCTACCTGACTATTTTCCATGGGGGTTCCCATTAAGAAGCAGGCTCCTCCTCAGAACCGGGCCCTCAGGTAGGAAAGGAAACTCACATTAAGATGTGCCAGCTGTGTGTCCCCCTCCCAACACGCACATCCTTTCAATGCCCCTGTGAGATATGGAGCATGTGTTGGGAGGAATAACATCCCACGCTCCAAAGATGTCCACATCCTAATCCCCAGAACCTATGAATACATGACCTTATATGGCAGAAGGGACTCTACAGGTGTGATTAAGTTAAGAATCACGCGATGGGAAGATAAGCCTGGATTGTCCAGGTAGGTCTGATGTAATCCCAGGGATCCTTGTTAGGGGAAAAGGGAGGCAGGAGGGTCAGGAGGTCACAGTTACAGAGAGAGGAAGATACTATCCTGCTGGCTCTGAAGCGGGAGGAAGGAGCCACGAGCCAATGAATGCAGGAGCCTCTAGCAGCTGGAAGGGGTTCTCCCCTGGAACCTCCAGAAGGAACACAACCCTACTGACACCATTTTAGCCCAGGGAGACCCACCTCAGACTTCTGACCTCCAGAACTGTAAAGAGAATAAATTTGCATTGTTTATAGCCACTGAGTTTGTGTTCATTTATACAACGTTGGATATGTATATTTTGAAAAAGGGAATCTCCTGTGGGCTGAGAGGAATAGGATGACTGGAAGAGCATCTCTGAGCTATGAGTTGACATGTTATTTCCCCACCACCCCCTCACATTTCACTCTATTGCTTTCTTCTCTTCCCTCCCCTGACCCCAAGTCTCTGAGTTCATTGCTTGAGAGAACAGGCAGGACATGACTTGAGTAGGAGGAGCATAAACAAGATACCTGCCTGATTTGGGTGTCTGCAAGCCTGTGCTCTTGTGGGACACAAATAAGTGTGTAAGAGGAACACAACTGCCTGGAGGAGAGACCAGGCAGGAGGGGCTGGGTGTGGCTGAGAGTTCACAGGGCTTTCACCTCGTGTGTGATGTAATATTTAAGATGGAACAAACCAGACTTGGGGGAACATGCTGAGTACTTTGGGGGCTGTCATCAGAGCTGGGGACGAGAGGAACCACTGTGGGTAGAGAAAGGGTTTCTGCTAAAGGGCATACATGTCTCTGCCATGATCCCAGGGCATCTCGGGCTGGGCAACCAAAGAATGTCCTCTTCCTTACAGGCCTAGGAGGAAACTTGGCTGGGATTCCAAACCTTATGGATGCACAGAGGCACCAGCTGCTGGGGCTGAGCTGATCCTGCCCTGTGGAGGCCAGCCAGAAGCTCCTGGGGTCTCCGAGACAGTGCCTGGGTCTGTGGGTTAAAGGAGACACTCCCCAGCCCCACACCCTCAGCCGAGGGAGTGAAGGGGTGTGGACGCCAGGAGGCCTGTGAGGAGGATGCATGGTCATCCCTGTCTCCAGCCCAGGCTTCTCACCAGCGTTGCTGGGGGTGCAGCTACCATCACAGAGGGTCCTGCCAGACCCCTCCCACGCAGCACAAGACGGCAGCAGAGAAGCCCTCTGAAATAACTGAGGGGACACTTTAGAGGGGCTTTATCACCAGCAAGAGGCCCCAGAAGGGGCTGATGCCAAAACAATTCAAGAGGTGGGATCGGTGATCTCATTTCACAGCCTGGGGTTGGCTTCCAGCTCACATTTGCAATAAAATGTTTTATGGGGAAGAAACAAAATGGAAGCAAATTTGAGTGTAAGAATAAGCAGTGTTCTGGAATTCTGTATCACTAGCAGAATTAGATCAATTCAAAACATAAACCAGGAATAATAAGCCCCCTCTCTCAGGTCACCCTGTGTATTAAATGAGATCTATTGTGTATAAGGGACCCACCAGAGCCAGTTATACAGTCAGTCTAGTACATAACCAGAGGATCATTTTTAACCCCACCGCCCATGGCAGAATTATTCCCAGTAATAATCATGGAACAATCAGTAATAATTACTTTCTCAATTCATGATTTTGTTTTAAAATCACTAACAGTTATCAGTAATAAAGGAGAAATTCAACATTACATATATCATTCTGATTCAATAAAATATTTACTGTACAAACTGAAATTGCTACTTACCAAACACAATTTTTTCCAGTTCACAGTATATACCCCATTTCATTGATCTAAATTTTAAGCACAAATAAAAACTCCAAGTGGTCACATAGAATGATAGAATTAAAGTAACATATTAGTGTTTTTCACCATTTAATTCCTGGGCTGTCATTGTTATTATTGAGTTGACTATTTAAATGCAGGAATATAAAAAAATAAAAATAAAAAATAAATGCAGGAATATGTATACCTGGGCCCAAAGCAAACTTGAATGATTCTGAATCATCAGAAACTTACTTTCCCAATGAACACATGTAGCTGAGCCCATAGCTCTAGAGGGATGACTGTATAACATGGGAATTTATTTGATTAAATGCCATGTAAAAATACAATGTTTATAAAAGGAAAAGTGATTAAAATATGTGAGTCTGAAGCTTGCATGTATATTAAAATTCAACAGTAACCAGAGCAACTTAGATCGTAGTTCAGCTGAATATTTCAGGGTGAAGGAATGTCTGATACAGTTTAGAATTGCCAGCGTGTCATAATGATAAAAAACATACTGGATAAACAGGGTCCTACTGTATAGCACAGAGAACTATATTCAATATCCTATAACAGACCATAATGGAAATGAATGTCAAAAAAAGAAGGGTATATATATGGATAACTGAATCACTTTGCTGTATAGCAGTAATTATCACAACACTGTAAATCAACTATACTTCAACAACAACAAATTTTAACACAGACTGATTTTGTTGGTTATTGTTTCTACATTCTCTAAGATAACACACTGCATTGTTCCCAGCACCCAGGCGAGTATCCCATCCTCACACACTACTAGTGACTGGAACCCCTTCTGTTCTCTGGGAAAAATCATTATTGCTTCAAAAAGTGAAAATAGTTCACACAGACTGTCTGCCATTACTCTAAGAGCTTCAGATGTATTAGCTCATTTAATTTTCAGTACACATCTACACCGGTGGTTAACTGTCCTTATTTCCATTTTACAGATGAGAAACTGATGCGTTCAAAGGCTTAGATGTATGTGGAAGTGCTTTGTACACTGCAAGTGTGGGACAAATATTTCTAAGTTGGCAGTCATAACAGTGAAGCTTTCACATATCTGGTGATGACAATGGACCAGAAATACCAGGGAGAAAAAGAAGGGTAGATGTTTATGAGGCTGTTACCAACCTGGACAGAATACCACAGCCAAAGCCAATGGTGCCAACATTCTGTTCCCAAAATGGAGCCCGTGAAGACGGCCAGACGGTGTGACCAGAGTCCCCAGTGCCAAGCAGCCAGCTGCCAGAGACACGGTCCAGCTCACAATTGCAGCAAGTGCGTGGGTGTAGAGAAATGGCCTCAGTGCTCACAGTCCCCAGAAACCAGCAGCCGCCAGCCCCTGCCCAGAGCCAGGTCACACAAGACTGTGGACTCTAGCATACTCACAGGGGAGAACAGAGAGAGGCAAGGAACCACACAGCTGCCTGCAGGAATGCCCACCTTGACCTGTGGGTGAGATGCGGAGATGTGGGCAATCCATGAACACCCTCAGTAGAGGCAGATGACACAGAAGCAAGCTGCTCTTAACAACAGCACTTTTAGTGAACACCCAGAGCTCGGTCTGGAAGTTTCCATCTTTTCTTTTGCTGGTTTGCGTTTATTTAATGCATACCTCATAAAGCCACTCTTTTCTGCCCACTCATCAGTCATGTGTAGCTGAACAGTTAGTTAGCTGGAATGGAGTACAGAGAGAACTGAAATGCTCACAAAGGGGACCAGAGCTAAAAACCCCAGATTATCCACCATTGACCCTGGGAGCAGCCTGACAACCCAGAAGGGCCCCTCCCTGGAAGGCCAGCAGGCCACCCTTCCCTGCAGCTCGAGAACAATCTTGCACACCTCCAAGGATGTGCTGTGCTTGGGCACTCAGGTGTGTCCAACTCTTCTCCACCACATGGGCTATAGCCCACCAGGCTACAGTCCAAGGGGTTCTCTGGGCAACAATACTGGAGTGGGTTGCCATTACCTTCTCCAGGGGATCTTCCCAACCCAGGGATTGAACCCAGGCCTCCTGCACTGCAGGTAGAATCTTTACCATCTGAGCCACCAGGGAAGTCACCTCCAAGGATAGGGCACACCCTGCTGCCTGAAACAACTGTGGCCATCTCGGACAGTGAGATAAAGCAGCCTATTGCCCAAGCACTCCACACTGCCCCGTCACTACATGCAAGCCACACCTATGGCTGGGACAGTCTTGAAAAAGACCTTCCATGAAACGCCATGCTACCCACCATGATCCATCTTCCCCAATCAAAATTAATCCACCCCTCCATGTCACCCAGCCCTTGTTCATACAGCACACACAGCTGCCTGTGTTTCATTCAGCCTGTTTTATTAATATAATGATCTGTCTCCCCCATTTGACTATATGTTCCTTGAAGGCCTTAACTGAGTTTCCTTCTTGATACCTAATCCCCGAAATGCTTTAAAATCCTTTTGTTAAAAAAAATGCAGTTTGGTAATTCCCTGGAAGTCCAGTGGCTAGGATTCAACCCCTGGCAGGGACCTAAGATCCTACAAGCTTCAAGGCCATAAAAAAATAAATAGGTGTTGGGTTTTTCTTTTTAATGCAATTCTTTAAATAAACGGGTGTTGTTTCTTCACACACACAAAAATGTAATTCTCTAACAACAATCTCCAAGCTCCCTCTGCTCTCCCCCGTTCCCCCACCACTTTCTCTCTCTCTCTCTCTTTCTCCCTCCTTCCCCCTCCCATGTGAGGAAATCATGAAGAGGACCCTCCCTTCTGTGCTATACAGAGGGCCAGGTCATCACCACCCCTCTCCTCCCACACCCTTTAAATGTGATTCCCAGCTTCACTCCAAGCCCTAAGGAAGGAAAATTCAAAGCAATGGTTTAGAGATCTCAGATCAACTTTCTAATCTAATCTTCTGTCCCCATCGTTCTCAAGCTTGATCAGGTGAGAGCATCCTCTGGAAGGCTTGTTAAGACACAGGGTTTCGGGACATCCCTGGTGGCTCACTGCTAAGGAATCCATCTGCCAATGCAGGAGACATGGGTTTGATCCTTGATCCAGGAGGATCCCGTATGTCACGGAGCAACTAAGCCTACTCACCACAACTATTGAGCCTGTGCTCTGCAACCCAGGAGCTGCAACTACTGAGCCCACATGCTGCAGCTACTGAAGTCTCTGCACCCGAAAGCCCATGCCCCACAGCAAGAGAAGCCACCGGAGTGAGAAACTACTGCAACCAGAGAGCAGCCCCCAGTGGCCACAACTGGAGAAAAATCAGTGCAGCAACAAAGACCCAGCACATCTGCTAGATCATCGAAAAAGCAAGAGAGTTCCAGAAAAACATCTACTTCTTCTTCATTGACTATGCCAAAGCTTTTCTGTGGATCACAATAAACTCTGGAAAATTCTTTAAGAGAAAGGAATACCAGAACATCTGACCTGCCTCCTGAGAAATCTGTATGCAGGTCAAGAAGCAACAGTTAGAACTGCACATGGAACAACAGACTGGTTCCAAATCAGGAAAGGAGTATATCAAGGCTGTATATTGGGCTTCCCTGGTAGTGCAGAGGTTAAAGCGTCTGCCTGCAATGTGGGAGACCTGGGTTCGATCCCTTGGTCGGGAAGATCCCCTGGAGAAGGAAATGGCAACCCACTCCAGTATTCTTGCCTGGAGAATCCCATGGACGGAGGAGCTTGGTGGGCTACAGTCGACGGGTCGCAAAGAGTCGGACACGACTGAGCGACTTCACTCACTCACTCACTCACATATTGTCACCCTCACTCACATATTGTCACCCTGCTTATTTAACTTATATGCAGAGTATATCATGTGAAGTGCCAGGATGGATGAAGCACAAGCTGGAATCAAGATTGCCGGGAGAAATATCAATAACCTCATATATGCAGATGATACCACCCTTATAGCAAAAAGTGAAGAGCAACTAAAAAGCCTCTTGATGAAAGTGAAAGAGGAGAGTGAAAAAGCTGGCTTAAAACTCAACATTCAGAAAACGAAGATCATGGCATCTGGTCCCATCACTTCATGGCAAATAGATAGGGAAACAATGGAGGCAGTGTTGGACTTTATTTGTGGGGGGCTCCAAAATCACTGCAGATGGTGACTGCTGCCATGAAATTAAAAGATACTTGCTTCTTGGAAGAAAAGCTATGACCAACCTAGACAGCATATTAAAAAGCAGAGACATTACTTTACCAACAAAGGTCCGTCTAGTCAAACCTGTGGTTTTTCCAGTAGTCATGTATGGATGTGAGAGTTGGACTGTGAAGAAAGCTGAGCACCAAAGAATTGATGCTTTTGAACTGTGGTGTTGGAGAAGACTCTTGAGAGTCTCTTGGACTGAAAGGAGATCCAACCAGTCTATCCTAAAGGACTGAATATTCATTGGAAGGACTGAAGCTGAAGCTAAAACTCCAATACTTTGGCCACCTGATGGGCAGAATCAACTCATTGGAAAAGACTGATGCTGGGAAAGTTTGAAGGCAGGAGGAGAAGGGGATGACAGAGGATGACATGGTTGGATGGCATCACCGACTCAATGGACATGAGTTTGAGTAGGTTCCAGGAGTTGGTGATGAACAGGGAGGCCTGCCCTGCTGCAGCCCATGGGGTCACAAAGAGTCAGACACAACTGAGCGACTGAACTGAACTGAATATTTAAAAACTTCAAAAAAATAGACAGTTTCTAATTCAGGGGGTCTGAGGTGGGACTCAAGAGCTTGTACCTCTAGTAAGTTCCAAGATGATATGGATGGTCCAGGGACCACACTTTGAGAACCATGGTGGCACAGTGCTTGAAGGATGTTCCCAGCCACCAGCATGGCTTGCGTATGGGGACAGGAGAGGCAAGGAAGACTTGGGCAATACCCTGCCTTTTCCCACCACCCAAGATGTCCACAAGCTGTTTCAAGCAGCACGGAGCACCTTGGAGGCATGGAGGCTGAGGGTACCAGACTGAATCACACAAAGCAGCCCCTCTGGTACCTTAACCCCTGCTTACATATTTCCAACAACAAGACGGCCAATACTTGTCAAGTTAGACTACCCCACCTTCAGTTATTTCTTATATTGATTGACTTGTCACCTCCTACTTATGGTTGCCAAATAAAACACAGGATCTCTAGTTACATCTCAATTTCTGATAAACAACAGATAACTTTTTAGTCAGTATGTCCCATTCAAGCATAGTTAGTTTTATTTGACAAATCTGGCAGCTCGACACTCCACCCATTAGGTCTCCAGGTGCTTGAGCCAAATACCTACTAATCCTGAAGCATCCAGGTGAAGTTATTTCCATAAGATGCTATGGGGAAACCCCAAGCGAACTTTTTGGCCAACCCAATGGTTTCTCATTCAAGTCAAAGCCGAGAACAGAGTCAGCCTTAGGAAATACACTTGCCAGATTTGTACTTTGGAGTCTGGGTCTTAAAGCTAGCCCAGGGCTTGGCTGTTAGGAAGATGACCTACCACCCGGGCCCCTCGGGCATGTGCCTCCTTACCTTGAAGCAGATAGACCTTTATGTCCGAGCCCTACCAGACTGTCAATACCTGCTCATCCATCCACACCTATTCCATAGCTAAATGTTAGAGCCAGACTTAAAGCTGCTTCCTCTGATTTCCGTGCTGTATGTAAGCTTTTTACTAATGCAAGAGTCATTTACTGAGAGGTGACTTCCAGGATCTAGAACAATTGCTAAGTGACAGAAGAACCTTCCTGTGCAAGTCTTGTCATTTTACCATCAGAAGAGTCCTACCCACTTTCCAGTGTCCCTCTTAGAGACCACCCAGCCCAACCAGAGAGGGGAAGGGACTTGCCCAAGCTTTAATTCAAGTTGACAGTAGAACTTCATAAGAATCTAAGTTTACTGACCTTAGTTCACACCTCATCCCCATCCCTCTGCCAAAACCCCTTCCAACCAAAAGGGAACTTACACTGGCAAGTGAAAATCACAGAGACATACCCATTTCTCCCATGAAACTAACAACAGTGGGAAATCCTGACAATACCAACCACTGGAGAGGATGTGGAGAAAGTCACACTCTTCTATGCTGCTGTTGGGAATGTAAATCACCTGAGTGGCTGTGGAGAAAACTGTCAATATCTAGTAAAATTGAGAGAGCAAGTACTATACAACAAAATGACCCCCAGTGCTTGGGACCTGCCCCCAAGGAAACACTCTCACCCATGCCCCATGAGATCTGGTGGGGGCCGAGGATGCTTACAGCAGCTTTGTTTGTTATGGTGAAAAACTGGAAACAATCTGAATATGCAACAAGAAGCAGATGAGAAACAAAACATGCCTTATCCACGTGACAGAAGACCTTGCGGCGGTGAGAGCAAATGGATTAGAGCCAAATTTGCCACCAAGAACAGAGGTCAAAAGTGGCCTCGCGTGAAAAGCAAGGTGTAAGGGGACCAGGGGCAACTTTATGTAAACAACAAAAGCATTCCCACAAAACAATATCATGTCTCTATTATTTATAATGCATCACATATGTATATAAAATACAAAGGTTTCAAGACAATTTATTTTGAAAGGCTTGCCCAGAAGGAAACACAGCTATTCACAAAAGTCACAATCGTGGTTGATTCTGGGAAAGGGGTAAAGTTTAAAATGTTAAAATAAAATGTCTTTTGTTCACAATACACTTGAAGTAAATATAACAAGATGTTCAGTGTTATCGTCCCAGCGGCAATCATTCCAATTCATTACTTCTGTATTTTTCTTTTGTTCTAACTTCTCAAAGAAAGACAAAGCTGCTATTCTGAGGCGCTGCTCTCCAGGGTCCCCCAGGCCTACGTGACTGACCAAATACACATTTCTCAGGCTTCAATAATTCATCACCTGAGCGGGGGTGTGAGCGCGGGAAAGGCTCCAGCTTTAAGGGAGGATGGAGGAATGCATCCAGTCCAGGCTAAAATCTCCCTCCCTCCTTCCTGACTAGAGATGACCTTGGCTTTGAATGAAGAGGGAGAGGGTTTAATGCACTGGCTGCTTCTCCCAATCTACATTAGAGAGGTGGAAGGGAACTCCCCACCCAGATCAATAATTTATCAGAAGCGTAGCAGGACGAGATGAAGAACCTTCCATAGGCATGGGCTCTGAGTTAAGCAGCAACTCTCTAAGACCACTCGCTGGTCAGTTTGAGCTGATGGGTTCTTCCAAGCTCAAGGACATTAAGGGACACATGGTCCCCATAAATGGGAGAGAGGAAACCCTAATGTGTACACCAGTCACATGGCAATCCTGTTAGAGTGCAGATCCTGATTCCGTAGTCTGGGGACAGTGCTGGGATTTCTATCAAGATTCCAGATGTTGGTGGGGGTTGGCCCATGGACCACACTTTGAGTATCAAGTCTCTACATCCTCCATTGTCAGTTGCCACCTTCAATTTCTTCTTCAGCATCTGTCTTACAAATAAAAGCTGAGTGCTGTTGGTGTCTAATGGTATTGGGGTCAGGAGAATGAGGAACACCAGTGCCAAGGGAGAGTGGCCACTGGGGGACCAGAGTACCGTTTCTTAGAGGCCCTGGGTTGTGGGGAAGCTGAGAAAGGGGCCGAGATGGTGCACATGCTTAGCAGAAGTGACCAACTGTCCCAGTTTACGTGGGACAGAGGGGCTTCCTAGGATGTTCAGTGCTAAACCCAGAAAAGCCCCAGACACACCAGAACATGTCAGTCAGTCACCTTAATAAAACCAGAGGCTGTCACACCTTAGCCTGCAACACAATCACCTGGAGAACTTGTTACCGTGGGAGGTCTGGGCACCACTCCCAGCTTGCTGATGCTACAGGTGGGGCCTGAGAATCAGCATTTCTAACAAGTTCCCCTGGGAAGTTGACGCTGCTGACCCAGGGTCTGTACTTCAAGAACCATCGCATCAGACTTTCAACAAATATCTGCTAAATGGATACGTGACCAGCACTAGAAGTAGCTCTAGAACTAGGCTCCTACCCCGGCTCTGCATCAGAGTGGGAGAAACTGTTTAGGCAAATCTTCTGTCCTAAGACACAAATTATCCATTTGTAAAATGGGTATAAAAGTCTTGATCGGGACTTCCCTGGTGGTCCAACGGTTAAGAAACTGCCTGCCAGTGCTGGAGACATGGGTTTGATCTCTGGTCTGGGAAGATCCCACATGCCTAGGAGCGACCAAGCCCATGTGGCACAGCTGCTGAGCTAGAGCTCCTGAGCCGCAACCACTGAGCTCACGTGTCCTAGAGCCGGTGTCTCCACAGCAAGGAAAGCGACCCACTGAGAGCCCACGTACCACAACTGGGGTTGCACAGCAACAAAGACCCAATGCAGTCACAAATAAATAAATAAAAGTATAAAAATAAATAAAGTATTTCCCTCACAGGATTGTGGTGTGGATCCAATGAGATAATGCAGGTTTTCCTAAAAGCCCCATTTGGAACCTATCTCTGCCTGGAAGCTCCCCTTAATCCCTTCTCCCAAATCCTTGAGGCTTTCATTTGCTCTGGACTCCTCCAGCCATAACCAATCATGGGACAACTGAAGCAAACTGCCTTATATGGGAGGGCATATGCATTCCCTTAAACATGTCTGTGTTCAGATTTTGTGCAACAGCCTAGGGCTATAGAGATGGGGGAGATGGTTGTTTCCAGGCTGGTGGGGAGACAGACATGGAAAGATGCAATTGACCTGTACATGGTCAACGCAGGGACAGAGCACAGTGCAAAACCCAGCAAAAGCATGGAGCACGGTCACCAACTCTGCAGTCCATCCCCGACTTCCCTGAGTGGCCTGCAAGCAGCTCAGATTTGCGGACATGCGCCAACCCTCAGAGCACAGACCTGTGCACACAGCAAGTGTACTGTCATTGGATTGGGAGGCCCAGCTTCTGCAGTGTCTTCTGGAAACAATGACTTATCTGACCCGTGGCCTGAGAAACCAAAAAGGAACATTGAAAAGACTGCCCTGCTCTGATGAAACTGCGAACCCCTAAGCAAATGGATTTTTGTTTAGATGGAAAAGCAGGCAATCTTTTCCCATGTGCAAACTACAAATTCTCCAGTTGAAACAGAACAAAAGGGAGGAGGCTCCCCTGTTCACATCAGTGCTTTGATTCTAGCTCAGCAGCCATCTGGCTACCATTGGCCCCACAGGCCACCTCTGGGCCACTGTTTCACAATCACTGGGTCTTGAGGCTAGGGTCCTGGACTTCCCTGAGGATCCAGTGGTTGAGAATCCACCTGCCAATGCAGGGGACATAGGTTCAATTCCTGGTCTGGGAAGATTCCACATGATGCAGAACAACTAAGCCCATGTGCCACAATTACTGAAGCCTGTGCGCCCTAGAGCCCATGATCTGCAATAAGAGGCCAGGGTCCTAAACAGCTCTTACATTATTCATATCTTGAAATCCTAACCCCTCCTCCAGCAGCCAATTTCTGAGGAAGCCTGGAGATATAGGGGAAAGAGAATCTTTCTTGGGATAGAGTTAAATGGTCTGAAGTTAAATCTGAGTAGAACCACTGATGAGCCATGTGACCTGTGGCCAGTAATTCTCCCAGTGGGTCTCAGCATTGTCATCTGTGAAATGGGGATAAACATGCCCACCCTCAAGACTGTGGAGAATATTAAAGGAGATCATATGAGTAAAGAGCCTGGCTCCCAGGTGGACAGCTCCTGGTCACTGGGTCACTCCCGACCCTCCAGCCCTTGGGATCTGAGTGGTACAGAGGGAACCACCTGTGAGAGAGAAAACTGCTCTGCAGGACTCTTCCTTCAAATTCCACCCCCCAATTTTTGCTGCCCTTCTGCAGAGCGCTGGGAGTAGAAGTGTGAAGGCCCTGAGTCCTGCCAGCTGTTCTCTTTGTGACTTGTCCTTGGGCAGTCAGTGTAGAAATATCACAGACAGAGCCTGTTCTGGTGACATTTCAAATCCAGAGCATCTTTCACACCCTCTCCCAGGCTGTGTCTGGTCACCATCCATGGCTCTGAAACTTCCTAGGTAATTTCTGTCTCCTTTTCAAGGGTCCTTATTGATTCCACTTCACATGGGGATAGTATTTTACAGTTTATAAAGCACAGTCACACCATTTTTCATACTGTTCCTAGGGTTTTCAAGGCAAGAATACTGAAGTGGCTTGTCATTCCCTTCTCCAGTGGACCTCATTTTGTCACTTTATTTGAATTGAATTGAAGAAAGTAGGGAAAACCATTAGACCATTCAGGCATGACCTAAATCAAATCCCTTATGATTATACAGTGGAAGCGACAAATAGATTCAAGGGATTAGATCTGATAGACAGAGTGCCTGAAGAAATATGGACGGAGGTTTGTGACACTGTATAGGAGGCAGTGATCAAGACCATCCCCCAAAAAAAGAAACGCAAAAAGGCAAAATGATTGTCTGAGGAGGCCTTGCAAATAGCTGAGAAAAGAGAAGCTAAAGGCAAAGGAGAAAAGGAAAGATATAAGCATCTGAATGCAGAGTTCTAAAGAACAGCAAGAAGAGATAAGAAAGCGTTTCTAAGTGATCAATGCAAAGAAATCAAGGAAAACAATAGAATGAGAAAGACTAGAGATCTCTTCAAGAAAATCAGAGATACCAAGGGAACATTTCATGCAAAGATGGGTTCAATAAAAGACAGAAACAGTATGGACCTAACAGAAGCAGAAGATATTAAGAAGAGGTAGCAAGAATACACAGAACTGTACAAAAACGATCTTCATGACCCAGATGACCATGATGGTGTGATCAGTTACCTAGAGCCAGACACCCTGGAATGAAAAGTTAAGTTGGCCTTAGGAAGCATCACTACGAACAAAGCTAGTGGAGGTGATGGAATTCCAGTGGAGCTATTTCAAATCCTGAAAGGTGATGCTGTGAAAGTGCTGCACTCAATATGCCAACAAATTTGGAAAATTCAGCAGTGGCCACAGGACTGGAAAAGGTCAGTTTTCATTTCAATCCCAAAGAAAGGCAATGCCAAAGAATGCTCAAACTACCGCACAATTGCACTCATCTCACATGCTAGTAAAGTAATGCTCTAAATTCTCCAAGCCAGGCTTCAACAGTACATGAACCATGAACTCCCTGATGTTCAAGCTGGATTTAGAAAAGGCAGAGAAACCAGAGATCAAATTGCCAACATCTGTTGGATCATTGAAAAAGCAAGAGAGTTCCAGAAAAACATCTACTTCTTCTTCATTGACTATGCCAAAGCCTTTGACTGTGTGGATCACAAGCTGTGGAAAATTCTGAAAGAGATGGGAATACCAGACCACCTGACCTGCCTCCTGAGAAATCTGTATGCAGGTCAAGAAGCAACAGTTAGAATTGGACATGGAACAACAGACTTGTTCCAAATCAGGAAAGGAGTACATCAAGACTGTATATTGTCACTCTGCTTATCTGACTTATTTGTAGAGCACATCATGTGAAATGCTGGGCTGGATGAAGCACAAGCTGGAATCAAGAGTGCCGGGAGAAATATCAACAACCTCAGATACTCAGATGACACCACCCTTATGGCAGAAAGCAAAGAACAACTAAAGAGCCTCTTGGTGAAAGTGAAAAGAGGAGAGTAAAAATGTTGGCTTAAAACAGCATTCAGAAAATGAAGATCATGGCATGTGGTCCCATCACTTCATGGCAAATAGATGGGGGAACAGTGGAAACAGCGTCAGACTTTATTTTCTTGGGCTCCAAATCACTGCAGATGGTGACTGCTGCCATGAAATTAAAAGACACTTGCTCTTTGGAAGAAAAGCTATGACCAACCTAGACAGCATATTAAAAAGCAGAGACATTACTTTGCCAAAAATGGTCCTTCCAGTCAAAGCTATGGTTTTTCCAGTAGTCATGTATGGATGTGAAAGTTGGACTATAAAGAAAGCTGAGTGCAGAAGAATTGATGCTTTTGAACTGCGGTGTTGGAGAAGACTCTTGAGAGTCCCTTGTACTACAGGAAGATCCAACCAGCCCATTCCAAAGGAGATCAGTCCTGAATATTCATTGGAAGGATTGATGCTGAAGCTGAAGCTCCAATACTTTGGCCACCTGATGCGAAGAACTGACTCAGTGGAAAAGATCCTGATGCTGGGAAAGATTGAAGGCAGGAGGAGAACAGGATGACAGAGGATGAGATGGTTGGATGGCATCACCAACGCGATGGACATGAGTTTGAGCAAGCTCTGAGAGTTGGTGAAGGACAGGGAAGCCTGATGCGCTGCAGTCTATGGGGTCGCAAAGAGTCAGACACAACTGCCTGAGTGACTGAACTGAACTGTCACATGCCTAGTCTTATTCAAGCCTCCCAACCATTCTGACAAGGAAGAAATAAATCCTCAGAAAGTCAAACCAACTGCCCAAGGTTACCCAGTGGGCTTGTGGCAGAGTCAGGATTTGAACCCACAGCTGCCTGGCTCAGAAGCCTCACCTTTTATACAAACATTAGTGATGTAAACAGAAATGAAGCAAGACAACCATTCTTCTCAGCCCTCTGCACCAGACAGGAGCTGGACCAGGCACTGGACAAGGGCTTGACATCTCGGGCACCCACTTGCCTCCCACAGACATGCAGTCCAGCCAGAGGGGCCAGGATCCCAGAGCAGCTCCTCTAGGCCCCCTCCCTGAGCAAGGCCTCCCCAGACAGGCTTTGCTACAAAACCAGACATCAGCACCAAGGCACCCATGGTGCAGCATCTCTGACACGTGCATCCATGTCAGCCAGGCTCAGCCAGGGATGTAAGTCCCCGCCAACCTGCAGCATAAGTGATACTGTGAACGAGACCAAAAACTGAACTGCAGCCAGGGCAATTATGAACAGTCAGATACAAAAAGGCCACAAACCAACTGCCACTTCTGAGGAGCTGGGAGCAAAAAGCCGGGTGTTGCATATGAGCCCTGCCCACAGCAACACTAAGGGGTCGAGCAGACCACCTAAGCCACCCCTCCAGCCCAACCACAAATCTGCCCCAACCAGCCCGTCCACCTCAGAGAATGAGCAAGGGCCCCTGTTTCTTGTTTTCGCTCCCTTGTGCTGCAGCGTGAGTCCTAATTAAACCTTGCCTGACTTTCCTATCAATTTCTATTGATTAAAGAGTCCAAGGATCTGGGTCGGTAACACCGGCACCTTCTAGAACAGGGTTTCTCAACCTCAGCACCACTAACATTGTAAGCCAGGTAGTTCTCAGGTGACGACTGCCTTTACATTGCAGCATGTTCAGTAGCATCTCTGGCTGCCCCCCAAATGTCAATAGCACACTCCCCCGAGCAGTGACAACCGAAAAGGTCTCCACACTGTCCGTTGTCCTCCAGGGGACCAAGATCATCCCCAAGTGGGAACCACTAGAGCAATGTCAGCCTCTGAACAAGGTTCAGGGGTCTGGACCGCTCCAGCCCCAGCGAGCATCACTTCACTCTGCTTTCCTGCCTCTCCTGGGGCAGCCACCTACCTTCTCCACTTCCCAGGGCCACCCAGGAACCAGGTAGAAGCAAGAGAATTGAATCCATCCAGAATGACTCAGGCCTAAGCTTCCATCAGCCAGGTTGCTTCCCTCAGAGCACTCTCCTTAACCTGTAACTGAACTGTTATTTATTCATGTTTTTTCCTGTGTCCACTGTCTTTTCTGCCCCCTTCACTAGGACACAGATTCCATGAAAACAGGAACTTTATTTTCTTCACTGTTCTATCCCTTATACTAGAAGAGGGCCTGGAACAGAAAACAGAGATGGAAGGAGAGAGGAGCAGAAAGGAGAAAAGAAAGGAAGGAAGGAATAAAAGAAGGAAAAAAAAATTTTTTTTTTTTTTTTCAGAAGAAAGAGGAGAAAGCTGCAGAAAGGAGGAGCTATTTTATCAGATAAAGCAACAAGGGTCAAATATAACATCTGTGCCTTGATATAATCTGTAGCCAATAAAAGGGATAATGTATCTCTGTCTTCACTGACATGGAAATATCCCTAATAAAGCTGACTGCTCATATACCCATCTGTGTATGTATGTGCAAAGAAATATCTGAAAAGAAATGTTCACCAAAAAGTTGAAGATTTTTGTCTCAGAGTGGGGAGATTTCAGGAGAAATTTTTCTTTCTCTTTTACTTCAATTTCCTACAATAAGAATTATCTTTCTAAACTGAAAGTTTTAGAAGTCATGTTTGTTCAAAAAATGTTTTTAACAGGGACTTCTGCGGTGGTCCAGTGGTTAAGAATCCTCCTTGGAATGCAGGGGACTCAGGCTCAGTCCCTAGTTGGGGAACTGAGATCCCACACGCCAAGGAGCAATTAAGCCCTCTTGCCAAAACTACTGAAGCCGGTGCCGCCACTAGAGAAAGTCCATGCCAGCCAGGAAAGATCCCACATGATGCAAGAGAGATCCCCCAAGAACCAACGCAGCCAAATTAATTAATTAATTTTTTTAAAGAATGTATTTTTCGATGGGTGACATATGATAAAATGTTAAAGTGAGTGAGCTATACAAAGAATTTGCTACCATACATATATATGTGTGTGTATATAATAGCCCAATTAAAACAACTTTTTAAATTTCATATGGAAATATTAGAAAAAGATCAAGAGGCAACCCACCACATTTCAGGATAAGTTCCCTTTATCCTTTTTCTTTTATGCATGTCTTTATTTTAAAATTCTCTAGCATAGCACAGTCCAATATGGTAGTAAACAGCTACTGACACTTGAAATGTGTCATGCATGATATGACTTAGGACCTGAATTTTTATTTTATTTTTCTGTTTTTATTAATTGAAATTGAAATTTAAATAGTCTCATGTGCCGAGTGGCTACTGTTTTTGTGAGCAGGGCTCTAGTGGGAACAAATATTTTTATACTTAGAAAAAGAGCACAAGATGTGATTTTTTTAAATTCATACATGAAAACTCAGAACAGAAAATCCAAATCTGCCCCAGCATCTGGCCCAGTTCCAGCCCAGGACTGCATTCTTCATCTGTTTATTATAAGATCTGAATGCCCCATCCAAACTGTCTTGGCAGATGTATCATTTTCCCACCTTTTTAAAAAATAAAAAAATGATTACTTCATTTCTTATTCAGTTTTTGAAAGTGAGGCAAGTCAATGAACTCACACATATTCCAGAAACTGACTTCCTTAGACCCTAACAGAAGGTACTTAAGTGCACAGATGTTTGCTGCCTTTAAAAGGAGGCCTTGCTGTGTATGTAAAAAACATTCCCCTAATTTTTTGCTCAATTTGTTTTAAGTTGGTAATGAAATCTGTGAATCTGTGCTCCCTTTCTTCAGGAAAAATGGAATTTTGATCTCTTTTAAAAATCAGAACGCAACAGGATAATGGAGAAATCAGTCTCAATAGCACATTTCATGTTCATTTCAGGGCTGTGATGTAAACGTGATGATGCTACACTTTGGGGGTCTTTGAGATTTTTGCCACACACACAGTAGCTCAGGTGGGTTAGTGCCTAAAGCTTGCTTCTTTGGTCGATTTTTGTCAACAAATGACATGTCTGCTTGTTTGAAATAAAACCATAAGTTGTTAAGGCCTCTGCACAAAGACTGTTCCATTTTGTTGGCCCTTAGGAAGTATACTTTGCTCTAATCACCTCTTCTCTGAGAGCAAAGAGCTGAAGGAGAGACAGATAACACACACTGATTGCACTCTTACTACACACCAACTGGTCACATCCATAAGAGGTCTGACTATCTCCTGGTAGTCCAGGGACCATGGGAGAGAACAGAGATGGGTGCTGCTTGGCCTCTGGTCTCACAAAGTAAAAGCAATAAAACATTGAGCATGCGTTTTATTCACTACCTTACTGGATGCACTCCGTAGATTCTGCATTCAATAACACAGCACAAGCTAATGAAAATAGTTCCCGCAAATCTCACCACCCAAGGACAAAAATCACCAACTTTTGGAGGGCACTCCACATCTCTCTCTTTTCCAGTGATTCTTAACTGGGATGACTTTGTCCTTCTGGGGACATTTGGCAATGTCTGGAGAGACATATTTGGTTGTCACAAATGGGAGGGGGTGCTACTGGTATTTAGTGGATAAAAGCCAGAAATGCTATTAAATATCCTACAGCTGGCATAGGACAGCCCCCCACCCACAACGAATGATCCAGCTCGAGTGTTAGTAACGTTGAGGCTGAGAAATCCCACCATATACACACGGATGTGACAATTACATAATCAAGTTCATTCTACACTATCTGTTGATCAGCCTGCAAGACCACATGTATTGCTTCTCCGATATGGCCAAGCACTGTTTGCTCCCTAGAGGGGGCTTCATTTAATTTTTATTGATACCAGAATTCTATAAGAGGGGGAAATATTACAGATTTTTTTAGCTAAAGAGACTTAGGCTTAGAGCAGTGAAGAGTCTGGTCTAAGGTTGTACAGTCATCAGTCATGGTGCTAAGTCTGAAGTCCAGGTCTGAGGGATTCCAAATCCCGCTTTTCCCACCACCTGCTGATCTTTCCCTTTCACTCCAAGACTAAGTTTACAAAGGCAACTTAGAACCTGGGAGGAAGACCCTTGAATCACCCTTCCAGAACCTGAGGGAGATAGGGCTTTGGTCTTCATGTACATCATTGAAGTGATTCTGTTATTTAAATTATCTCTTAAGTCTACTTTACATTTGGTTCAATATGATCTGTCAAGAATTAAAAGAATATTTTCAAGTTTCTTAATTGCTTTTCTGTGGATTTTTCTTTGCATGTGCAGTTTCTTCTACATATATTTGTAAGTTACATTATATTCACAATTATTATATCAAGGTAGTGGATTAAATGACCTCAGTTTATTAAGTGACCTTAGTCTTAATAATATCCATTTTGAATCCTCCTTCCCCTTCTGAGAGCAGCTTTGTGATCCCCACCTTCTTTATGTTTACATTTGGCTGTGTATCTGCCTTAATAATTTTATTTTAGGGGTGTCCTAATTTGTCCTAACTGAAAAGTCAGGGTTTTTTTTTTAACGTATATATACTTTCAGCCAAGGAGAAAAGGAAAGATATAAGCATCTGAATGCAGAGTTCCAAAGAATAGCAAGGAGAGATAAGAAAGCCTTCTTCAGCGATCAATGCAAATAAATAGAGGAAAACAACAGAATGGGAAAGACTACAGATCTCTTCAAGAAAACTAGAGATACGAAGGGAATATTTCATGCAAAGATGGGCTCGATAAAGGACAGAAATGGTATGGACCTAACAGAAGCAGAAGATATTATGAAGAAGTGGCAAGAATACATGGAAGAACTGTACAAAAAGATCTTCATGACCCAGATAATCATGATGATGTGATCACTAATCTAGAGCCAGACATCTTGGAATGTGAAGTCAAGTGGGCCTTAGAAAGCATCGCTATGAACAAAGCTAGTGGAGGTGATGGAATTCCAGTGGAGCTGTTTCAAATCCTGAAAGATGATGCTGTGAAGGTGCTGCACTCAATATGCCAACAAATTTGGAAAACTCAGCAGTGGCCACAGGACTGGAAAAGGTCAGTTTTCATTCCAATTCCAAAGAAAGGCAATGTCAAAGAATGCTCAAACTACCACACAATTGCACTCATCTCACATGCTAGTAAAGTAATGCTCTAAATTCTTCAAGCCAGGCTTCAGCAATATGTGAACCGTGAACTCCCTGATGTTCAAGCTGGTTTTAGAAAAGGCAGAGGAAGCAGAGATCAAATTGCCAACATCCACTGGATCATGGAAAAAGCAAGAGAGTTCCAGAAAAACATCTATTTCTGCTTTATTTATTGACTATGCCAAAGCCTTTGACTGTGTGTATCACAATAAACTGTGGAAAATTCTGAAAGAGATGGGAATACCAGAGCACCTGGCCTGCCTCTTGAGAAATCTGCATGCAGGTCAGGAAACAACAGTTAGAACTGGACATGGAACAACAGACTGGTTCCAAAAAGGGAAAGGAGTACATCAAGGCTGTATATTGTCACCCTGCTTATTTAACTTGTATGCAGAGTACATCATGAGAAATGCTGGGCTGGAAGAAACACAAGCTGGAATCAAGATTGCCGGGAGAAATGTTAATAACCTCAGATATGCAGATGACACCACCCTTATGGCAGAAAGTGAAGAGGAGCTAAAAAGCCTCTTGATGAAAGTGAAAGAGGAGAGTGAAAAAAGTTGGCTTAAAGCTTAACATTCAGAAAATGAAGATCATGGCATCTGGTCCCATCACTTCATGGGAAATAGATGGAGAAACAGTGGAAACAGTGTCAGACTTTATTTTTGGGGGCTCCAAAATCACTGCAGATGGTGACTGCAGCCATGAAATTAGAAGATGCTTACTCCTTGGAAGAAAAGTTATGACCAACCTAGATAGTATATTCAAAAGCAGAGACATTACTTTGCCAACTAAGGTCCATCTAGTCAAGGCTATGGTTTTTCCTGTGGTCATGTATGGATGTGAGAGTTGGACTGTGAAGAAGGCAGAGCGCCGAAGAATTGATGCTTTTGAACTGTGGTGTTGGAGAAGACTCTTGAGAGTCCCTTGGACTGCAAGGAGATCCAACCAGTCCATTCTGAAGGAGATCAACCTTGGGATTTCTTTGGAAGGAATGATGCTAAAGCTGAAACTCCAGTACTTTGGCCACCTCACGCGAAGAGTTGACTCATTGGAAAAGACTCTGATGCTGGGAGGGATTGGGGGCAGGAGGAGAAGGGGATGACTGAGGATGGATGGCTGGATGGCATCACTGACTCGATGGACATGAGTCTGAGTGAACTCCGAGAGATGGTGATGAATAGGGAGGCCTGGAGTGCTGCGATTCATGGGGTCCCAAAGAGTCGGACTCGACTGAGTGACTGAACTGAACTGATACTTTCATAACAGGTATCTTTGGTCTCAATTCCATTTTCTTGTATTATGTTTTATATGCTCCTATCTCTTATTTTCTCATTTTTCCTACCTTGCTAATTTGGTAAAACAGAATGTTTTTAGTTTGATACGGTATGAATGTTTGTGTTTGCCCAAGATGCATAGGTTGAAATTCCTAAATAGTATTAGTAAGTGGGGCCTTTGGGAGGTGCTTAGGTCCTGAGGGTGGAGCATTCATGGTGGGATCAGTGCTCTTATAAAAGAAACCCCAGAGACCTCACTCACCCCTTCCACCTCACGGAGGACACAACAAGAAGTGAGGAGCCTGTGACTCAGAAGACGGCCTCACCAGAACCCCTGCTGTCACCCTTGTCTTGAACTTCCAGCCTCCAGAACTGTGAGAACTGGTTTCACAGCCATTCAGTCCGTGCTGTTACATTTTGTTACAGCAGTCAAAGCAGACATTTAAAAATAAATAAGACATTTATTTTTCTAACTTTTCCTACCTTCTGCAAATTTCATCAACAAAATATTTTCAGTTCTGGTGATTATTTTCATATCGTTAAATAACATGCTTCCATTTACATCTCTGAAGTTATCAAATTCAGAAATTAAAAAGTAGCAGTTGACTCCTCTCTTGAAAATCAGTTCCCTTATATTTTCTTACTCTCTCCTCACCCCTATCCTTTAGTTTCCAATGGTATAGTGTGATAAAATTATAAGATCATTTTGTTAAGTATATTTTTAAGAATTAAAATAGCTCCGTTCCATTTTATAATTTTTGTGGTTATTTAATTTTAATTGTATGTATAAATTGTTATGGAGCACACCACCATACAACTTATATGCACAGGTACTCAGTCGTATCTAACTCTTTGAAACGCCATGGACTGTAGCCCGCCAGGGTCCTCTGTCCATGGGACTTTCCAGGCAAGAATACTGGAGGGGGCTGCCATTTCCAACTCCAACAGATCTTCCTAATCTAGGGACCAAACCTGCATCTCTGGTATCTCCTGCATTGGCAGGTGGATTCTTTACCACTAGCACCACGTGGGAAGCCCACCATACAACTTTCCTTTCCATAAATGCTATATACTTTTCTCATGAATTCTTTGTTTTGACTCATCTCTTGGTTGACTGAAGCACATCCTCGGGTATCTCCCTTACCACTCCCTTTCCGACAAGAAGAATATATGAAATACTTAGTGAATCCTTGCGTGTTGGAGTCACATATCAACTTTGGGCATGAAATTTTGGATCTCATCCTTTTTCCTTTGATTGTCTTCATTGCTTTATTTTTTTCTAGAATCTAATGCCAGAGTTGAAAAGCTGAAGCCATCTGATTTTTATTTCCTTTGAGGACAACCTGATTCTTCTGCCTGAATTTTCATCAGAGTTATTCCTTATCCTTGAAATATACTGTCTTCATCAGAGCATCTGCCTCACTATTAGTTTTTGTATTCCCGTTAAATTCACTTGATAACCCCGTTTGACCGTCTCCCTTCACTTTGGGAATGTTTTCTTCTAGTTCCTCTTTGAATATTGTTTCCGTTACATTTGTTCTCTTTCTTACTATTCCTAGAACACAAATTATCCCTACATCAGTTCCAGATTTCCTTCTGCTCCAGATCTCAGTGGATCAGTCGGGCTCTGGTCAGGCGACAAAGAAACAGTTATTTTAATAGAAATAACTTAATGTGAATAACTGTCATCTGGGTTAACTAGGTACTGAAAAGGCAAAAAGAGAACACTAAGGAGCAGCTACCATCATGAGGACTGGAGAAACAAGGGACAAAGCTGGTGCCAATAAAACTGAGAAGTTAGGAGGAAGGGCTCCAGAAAGCTGGAAAACAGACTTCTAAGGAGCAGGTACTGTTTGTCTGTGCTTGATGCTTTAAGCCAAGTGTAACGTCCCGTGCAAAAGCCTGGAACAGTGACAGGTCCTATGCATAGATACTTCTAGGCCAGTGGTTCCTAGCCTTGGCTTCACATTGTAATCACCTGGGAAATATTTAAAAGTACCGGTGAATGGATACCCTCTCTTGAGAGCCTAAGTGGTCTGGAGTGAGGCCTGAACTGTGAGTTTTAAAAGCTCCCCAGGTGATTCTAAGTGTAGCCAAGGTTGAGGGCCACTGGCCTAGAAGTATCTCTGCATGGCACTTGTTACCGCCCCAAGAACACACTCTCTGCCTGAGGCTGCATTCACAGCTCTGATTTTTAGTATCATGATAGTCACCTAAGAAAGCTGTTTTTAAACTGGTGATACCCTTCCCTTCTCCCTGAGAGGCCCTGAATTTATTCATTTGAGTCAGGGGTCAACTTTGAAATTTTTAAATCCCAAGGAGTCGTAGCATGCAGCCAGGGTTTAGGGAGAGGAAAGACCCATAATGCATATTTCTCCTATTACAGAGTTCTGATGAAGAGGTGGCAGACGTCATAGGGAAGCAAAAACGTCTTACATTATGTCAACAGTGGGCTTCCCAGGTGGCTCAGTGGCAAAGAAAGCTCTGCAATGCAGGAGACGTGGGTTCGAGCCCTAGGTAAGGAGGAGCCCCCACAGAAGGAAATGGCAACCTACTCTAGTATTCTTGCCTGGGAAATCCCATGGACAGAGGAGCCTGGCAGGCTACAGATCATGGGGTCATAAAGAGTTGGACATGACTTAGCAACTAAACCACCATCACCATGTCAGCATTAGAGTACAAGACTGGTGAGAGAAGCCTGACAAGTTGGATGACTTTAATAGGGGCCTCTTCCCAATGTCGGGATAGAAATAAACTCAGAGGGCCACACACATACACACCCATTGGTTGTTCAGTGGAGAAGACAGGATTAAGAGGAAGTTTTGAATGTGAGTTGACAAGGTAAGTTTCAGTTTCCTTTAAAGAACTGCAAGTTCGCTTTGGGTGTCATCACCGTAGGGCAGTGGTTCCTGGACCAGCAGCATCAGCATTGCCTAGTGTCATTAGAAGTGCCCATTCTTTGGCCCCACCCTAGACCTGCTAAATCAGAAACTCTGAGCACAGAGCCCAGCTATCCGCTCTGACAAGTCTTCCAGCAGATTCTTGTGCACACTCAGATCTGAGATGCACTTCCCTATGGTTCAGATGGTAAAGAATCCACCTGCAATGCGGGAGACTTGGGTTCAATCCCTGGGTGGGGGAAGATCCCCTGGAGAAGGGCATGGCAACCCACTCCAGTAGAATTCCATGGACAGAAGAACCTGGCGGGCTCCAGTCCATGGGGTCACAAAGAGTCAGACACAAAGAGTCAGACACGAATTTTCATTTTCACTCCCAAAGCACTAACATCTGGAAAAAGTCACACCAGAAAAAAACAAAACACTAAAAGGTCTATGTGTCCCTCTCTGTCCCAGGAACCACTTCAGGGGACGACTGCAGAGAGTAACCTTTATCCTCCCTCTGGTAGACCAACTGCATCACCATAGCAACATGGATGCTCCTGGTGGGTCTCAGACATTCACCCCAAGGACATTTTTTTCCTAATAAACTGAAGAATTTGTGTATAAAATTACACTCCTGTGTCCTTTGTCCCTTCCGCCTTCCTGTGACAACTTGTATCATCTCTTTGCTATTTCCTTCCACATACTGAGAATTTATTTTTGTCTAATCCTGCTTTATCCTTTCAAATCAGTGCAAAATCCTTCCAGGTTTTGACAACTGATCATCTGATGGCCCTAGCTTTTATCTACTTCTGTAATTTTGTTCCCTTAGCAATACTTTCATTAATGCCTCTGTTGCATTCTCTCTTTATAAAGGGCCACATCAAACCATTGACACTAATTGAGCTCAGGATAAACTAAAGCCCCTGATTTATTTCCCACAAGTGATGCTGAGTCACCTCATCCCCCTCTTGCATCTCAGCTGTCAGTATTTCAGACCCAGGTGACTCAGAACTCACTTGGAATGCAGGAGACTGCCCACAATGTAGGAAATGTGGGTTTGATCCCTGGGTCAGGAAGATCCCCTGGAGAAGGAAATGGCATCCCACTCCAGTATTCTTGCCTGGAAAATCCCAAAGACAGAAGAGCCTGGTGGGATACAATCCATGGGGTCGAAAGAGTCAGACACAACTTAATGACTAAACCACCACAATAATCTTGTAAGGTCTCATGAGGCCTTAGCACATCACTGTTTCTTGAATCAACTGTGCCAAGGTAGCAGACTGCTCGTGCTGGGGTGACCAGCTGTCCTGGTTTTCCTGGGACTCAGGCCCCCAAGGGGGAGAATTTTCAGGACTAAAACCAAGACAGCCTCCCAGAAGCAGCTTTTAATCAGTAGAAATGGGATCTTGTGGGGAAAGCTAGCAACCTTGTGCTGTGGTGGGTGTGATAGGCAGCTGAGACGGCCCCAGACGGCCCCACTTCCTGGTTTTCATGTCCTTGTTTTAAATGCCCTCCCCTGGAGAGTGGGTTGAACTTAGGGACCCAATCCTAATGTATTACATGAGCTGGGATATCACTTCTGAGTTAGATAACAAAATGATTGAGACTTTCAACTTGCTGGCTTTCTCTCTCACTTTCTCCCTTGCTGGCTCTGAGAGAGGCCAGCTGCCTTGTTGAGAGGTGCCCTACAAACAGGTCTTCATGGCAAGGAATTTGAGTCTTTAGACAGTTATGGATTTCCCAGGGACAAGAGGCTTCCAGGGACACAGAACTTCCAGCACTAAAACCAGGAAAATTCCAAGCAAAGTGGGATGAGCTGGTCATCGAAGTTTAGATGACAATTTTTGCAAAACAACTGCTTGGAAGTGGCTATATAGTACAGGGAGCTCAGCTCAGTGCTCTGTGATGACATAGAGGGGTGGGATGGCATCGGGTGGGAGGGAGGTTCAAGAGAGAGGGGATATATGCATACATATAACTGGTTCACATTGTTGTACAGAAGTAACTAACACAATATTGTTAAGCAATTAAACACCATAAAAAATAATAAGTCAATATACTACAATGAAAAAAATTTTAAAAACTGCTTAGAAACCAAGGAAAACAGCTAAACTTTTGTCCCAGAAGACTCTTGCCTGTTCTACTCCTACAGGTTCCTCTAGCACTTTCTTCCTCAAATCAGCTAGTCACTAAGAGCCACTGTTAATAATGCTATATTGTAGCCCAGAACTAATTGCAATAAATATTTTATTAATTTTCAAACAAAAGGTTGCCTTCAATTAACCAAGTGTGAAAAATTTGATTACTGTGGTTTGCACATAAGCCCACAGTTACCATCGCCAATTAGCAAGCTTGTGCCCCAAAAGCCCTCATTAGTGCATGTATTTATGACATATAAACAAAAATTAAAAGTTATGGTGCTATGGCATCGTTTTTCTAAAGTCTGCCAAGGACAGGGAAGGAAACACAGTACTATTTATGTCAGGATGTAAAAGCAATCGTTACACATTACGATGTAAACCCAACCATATTTTCGAAGTGTTTGCCAAGTGTGGCATCTCCCATAGGAGGGATACTTTGCATGGAAATGCTACCGTGTCTTGCAAGTAGCTGGTCCATAACAAATGTTTGTTAACCAAAGTGGCTGAATGTTAGAGCTATAATGGTTCTGGGAACTAATTCTGCATGACCCTGAGGCTCAGAAAAGTTAAGCGACTTTGCCAGGGTAGCACGGCTGCAAAGGACAGCCAGGACTGGAGCCTTATACTAAACCAGAGTTTCCCAATCTTTGAACTGCTGCCATTTGGGACTGGGTAATCCTTTGTTGCGGGGGGACTTTTTGCTCATTGTAAGGTGTTTAGCATCTTTGGCTCTCTACCAACTACATGTCAAAAGCAGCCTCTCACCCAATCAAGACAATCCAAAATATCTCCAGAGGAACTTCCCTGGTGGTCCAGTGGTTAGGACTTCATGTTTCCCATACAAGGGACTTGATCCCTGGCCAGGGAACTAAGATCCCACATAGTGCACAGCACAGCCGAAAAATAAAAGTAAGCAAGATGACACTAAGAAAAATAAAATAATTTTAAAAATATCTCCAGACACTGCCAATGTCCCCTGGTGGGAGTGAGGATGGGAAAAAGGAAGGCAGAATTGTCTTCAGTTGAGAACCACTGTAAATACAGACCTGAGATTCCCAAAGTGTGATTCCCCAGACCAGCAGCATCAGCTTCACTGGAAGTTTGCTAAAAGGGCAGATCTGGGGGACCCCACTCTAGACCCATTGAATCAGAAACTCTCAGGGGTGAATCCCAACAATAAAACCTCCAGGTAACCCTGCTATAGCTTTAAGTTTGAAAACAGTGGTGTCGACCATCTCATAGCCTCGCGGGTGAATACTTTTTATCCCCATTTCATGGTTAAGGAAACTGAGGCTCAAGAGGTCACATGCTTTGCCCAAACTCTAATGTAGCAACAGCAGAGCTAGGACTTGAACCTGACTCAGTGCGACAGCAGAGGCTTTCTGCTCTACCATGTCTCCTTGAAGACAAGCAGTGGGGATGAGGGAAATCTGGGCTGTGACACAGCATGTCCCTCCCAGACTGTCAGCACCGCAAAGCCCAGGCCTCTGTGTGGTCACTGTGGCCCTTTGGGGGCTGAGGTCATGATGAAAAGTGTAAGAGCCTGGAGCAGCTTAATAAATGTTAGGTACACTGAGGTCATGCTGAGCACCTTTCTCCCAAATGAGTATTCTGAACAACCTTTTATTGAAAAAATATTTTACCAACCCAGATGCCCTCTTTCTAGGAACCACCACTCCATGGGTAACTACAGAAGCAGCCATGTCATATACCATGACCTCGCTCTGCCAGCCACAGCCAGTTGGCTTGGAATGGGTGCTTGGCCAAAGTTGAACCCTTCCCTGGGATTTTAGACTTGGGACAAATTGAGAATTGAATGTGTCCTCTAGTGGTTGAAACTATGATATTTCGGGACTTCCTGGTGGTTCATTGGTTAAGAATCTGCCTCCCAATGCAGGGTACATGGGTTCAATCCCTGGTGGGGGAGCTAAGATCCCACATTTGTTGCTGTTGTTCAGTCGCTCAGTCGTGTCCAACTCTCTGCGACCCCGTGACCTGCAGCACACCAGGCTTCCCTGTCCTTCACCATCTCCCGGAGCTTGCTCAGACTCACGTCCATCGAGTCGGTGATGCCCTCCAACCATCTGGTCCCCTTTTGTCCCCCTTCTCCTCCTGCCGTCAACCCCTCCCAGAATCAGGGTCTTTTCTATGAGTCAGCTCTTCGTATCAGGTGGCCAAAATATTGGAGCTTTGGCTTCAGCATCAGTCCTTCTCATGAATATTCAGGGTTGATTTCCTTTAGGACTGACTGCTTTAGGACCGCCCGCTTTCCTTTAGCCCTTGCTGGCCAAGGGACTCTCAAGAGTCTTCTCCAACACCACAGTCCAAAGGCATCAAGCCTTCCTCATTCAGCCTTCTTTATGGTCCAACTCTCACATCTGGACATGACCACTGGAAAAACCACAGCTTTGACTATATGGACCTTTGACAGCAAAGTGCTATCTCTGCTTTTTAATCCACTGTCCAGGTTTGTCATATCTTTCCTTCCAAGGAACAAGCATCTTTTCATGGGGAGCCCAAAATCACTGGCCCCCTCAATATTCACCTTTGTATAGCCAACAACAAAAATTGCTAAGGCAGAGACAGCATCATTGCTCTTTTTCACTAGATGGAGGGATGAATGGATGGATGGATGGAGGGAGGGAGGGACAAACAAATGCTGAATGAGGCAGCTGTTCTCTGGAGGCAGAGCTAGGAGCACGCAGCTGAGGTGAGTAACAGGGCTTCTGGTTGATCCTGGCATTAGAGCTGGCAGATCTTTTAGGTGAGGAGGACAAGCGGCCATAACGGGCATAGAGACAAAAGCCTGACCCTCCACAGACCTGCTGTGAGACTCTGAGCTTCTGCCTTTGCCTCTCTGAGCCTCAGTCTCCCAGTCTACCTAAATTATGGCTGTCCTAGCTCTCCCCCTCTCCAGTCCCTTCCATCTTCCAGATTCAAGAAATCTTCATGGGCTTGGGGTGTCCCCAGGCTGCTAGAGCAGAGCTATGTTCCAGGCCCTCTGCAGAGCGGGTCTCCCTGACCATCTGCCAGTCTTGTTTGCAGAGCGACACCAGGACTGGTGGGCAGTTGGGAGGTCTCCAACTTCTCCCAGAACATCTCTGCAGATGCTTCTGAAAAGGGTGAGACGTGGGCCTTGCAGCGAGTGAGAAGCTTGGAGCGCTGCCACTTGGTCCTGCCTGTCCCCACGCCCACCAGACAGACACCGTCCCCCGAATGCAAAGTGCTAATGACTCCTCAGTGGAGGGGCAGCCTTCCACGGTGATATGACAGGGATTCTACCAGATGTGTCAAAGGATAAAATTCTTGGAACCATTGGGATGATGCTGACGTCGGAAAAGAGGCAACTCTCCCACCTAGGGGGCATAGAGGGCCACATTTAGGGGTACCTCTGTCTCAGGGGTACCCCTTTACTCTCCTTCCTGCTCCTCGCTGCCCAGGGCACTGTCAAGTCTCTTTTACAAAGATGTTACTCAGTCCCATGACATCAGTTGATGAAAATGAGGGGCTCTCAATTCTATAGACAAACCTCTCTTGGGACTTTCCTGGGAGGCCAGTGGGGAGGACTCCTCACTTCCACTGCAGAGGGCAAGGTGCTATCCCTTGGTTGGGGAACTAAAAATCAGCCAAAAATTAAAACAAACAAACAAAAATAAAACCCTCTTAAACCCCACCAGGACATCCTGGTGCAAAACATTAACAAAAATCTCCACTTATTAGCACCCATTATTTCCTTGGTGCTGCGCCAAGTGTGTTTCATTTAATCCTCACACTGACTCTATGCTGCAGGCCATCTATTCTCAGTGTAACACTGAGGAGTGAACTGAGGCTCCGAGAGCCAGTTCACATGCCCAAGGCCACTGGGTAAGCAAGAGGCTGAGCTGAGATGGAATGTTTTGGCCTATCCACAGGCAAAGCTTGTGCCCTAACCTCTGGGCAGCACCGCTTCCCAGCACAACCCAGATCTTCAAACCCAAAGACTCTTCCACCCTCAACAAACTGGCCCCATACTCTCTCCACTCAGGCTACAGCCTCACTACACCATTAGCCGTTCACAGCCAGTGCCACCACGCATCTGTACCCTTTGCTCTCCCCAAAATGCTCCAGGCTCTGCTCAAGAGTCTCCTCCTCCAGGAAGACTTCCTGACCCTTCCCAGGCCCCAAAGTATAATAAACACACCTCTCCTTTATGCCCTGAATGACTCTGTAGATGTTTCTATCACAGAAACATTCCTGCCACTGTGTATATGTTCATCTCAGCCTTCTGGCTTCCAAGACTCCAGGGATACTGTCCCTATCTTGCTCATTTTTGTTTGCCCAGGACCTAGCACAGTGCCAGACACATGGATGAACAGTCATGTGAACTCAGACCTCATCAGAAATCCAATTTCAAGCTACCCAGAACATCAAGTTCATGGGCAGGGATGTCTGGCACATGGCACACGCTCACTCTACAAAAATTCCCTTCATGAACTAAAGAATGAGTGCATGAGCAAAGCGGTTGGGTATTTACACACTATTTCTATTGAACCTCTTCCCAGATGACCTTGAGGGTTGCTTCCAGATATAATCTGGGGAAATGGAAACTTCAAGTATTTTCTAGTAGGTTGACCATTAACTCCAAGGTTGCTGTTATGGACTGAATGTCTGTGTCCCTGCCCCCAAATTCAAGTACTGAAATCTTCACCCCAATGTGATAGTAATAGGAGGTGGAACCTTTGACAGGTAAGGAGGTCATAAGGGTGAGGCTCTCACCAATAGGATTAGTGCCCTTGTAAGAAGAAGCCAGATTGCCAGCTTGTTCTTCGTCCACTATGTGAAGACACAAGAAGAAGACAGCAGGTTGCCACCTGCTATCCTCACCAGAACCCAACGTGCTGGCAGCCCAGTCTCAGAATCCCAGCTTCCTGGAACCATGAGAAATAAATTTCTGTTATGTAAAAGCCTCTCAGCCTAAGGTACTGTGTTCAGTTCAGTTCAGTCGCTCAGTCGTGTCCGACTCTTTGTGACCCCATGAATCACAGCACGCCAGGCCTCCCTGTCATCACCAACTCCCGGACTTCACTCAGACTCACGTCTATTGAGTCAGTGATGCCACCCAGCCATCTCCTCCTCGGTCGTCCGTACTATGTTACAGCAGCCCAAATGGACTAAACAGTCTCAAAGTAACTTTTAGACTGTTCTTCTGAGACAACAGAACTTCAAAATGCAATTAGAAAATAAACCTCCAATTTAAACCTTGACAATAAAAGAACATTAGTCACTCCACGTTGCACACAGGCTTGGCTTGATTCTGGAGGGATAATGAGATTCTCAAAATCAATGTTTAATACATAAAGGCTTTTTAGTGTCAGGTTCTGCCAGAAACAAACCTTGAGACTGAATGTCTGTGTCCCTGACAGACACAGGGGTTCAAATACAAGCAGTTCATCTGGGAGGTGACTCCAGGAAGAACCAGCAGGGAAAGAGGGAAGAAAGAGAAGAGGGACTTCCCTGGTGGTCCAGGTGTTAAAATTCTGGGTTCCCAATGCAGAGGGCCTGGGTTCAATCCCTGGTCAGGGAACTAGATCCCACAAGCTGCAATTAAGACCTGGTGCAACCAGATAAATAAAAGTAAAATTTTTTAAAAGACAGAGAAGAGATACAAACCAATTAACCAATTAGTTAACTGGTGTATTACCCATCCAGTTAGTGTGTTACCAATTAGTGTGTTACCCGTCCAGTTAGCACTGTGGACAACTAAATCTTGATCTTACTGGGAACTCTCAGAGACAGTGTAGACTCACCTCTGAATTGACCCACCCAGGGGGAAAGAGAGCTGGGCAGTTTTCTCCAACTCCCATTTGCCAAGCACGCTCCCAGGGCATTAACCTGTTGGTGGTAAAGAAACTGCCTGCCAATGCAAGGGGCATAAGAGATGTGGGTTTGATTCCTGAGTTGGAAAGATACCTTGGAGAAGGGCATGGCAACCCACTCTAGTATTCTTGCCTGGAGAATCCCATGGACAGAGGAGCCTGGCAGACCACAGTCCATAGAGCTACAGAGAATCGGACACGACTGAAGCAACCTTCATGCACCTGTGCACATTTGCAGCCTGCCGCATGCCCAGGGCTGAGGGGCAGCCCTTGAATGGAGACCAGTGGTGTCTGCAGGAGATCTTCGGCAGAGTCAGGGATGGTGACTGCCAGATGGGGGTGAGCAAATCAACAGTGCTACAAACCCCAAGGGAAAATGAAGTTGACAATAGCACTTGTCTCCAACTGATAGGTATCAGAACCGAATATAAATCTAAGCCAGGAAGTGAGACAAAAGCAAGTTCTGGGCAGAGGAGCAGCTAGAACCCTCCATCTGCCTCTCCTCCTCTCTTCCTTTCGAAGTCTGTATGTCTGCCATTCTGCCTTCTCTCTCTCCCTGACCTGGAATCTATTTTCTTCTCAGTCGGAGTCTTTCTTCCTCTACCCCCTCAATATCTTCCACCCACCTCTTCTGTCCTGATTTTCCCATCTCTTAAGAGCCCATAGCACGAAAGCAAAGCATCTTGCTTAATATTTGTTTACTTAGGAACAGTGAGTTTTATGTACACTGTTCTTAATTAAAATCTCAGCAAGTTTCTATTTGTGGATGGAGAGGCATTCTGCCTAAGAAGGGGGAGGGGGCTTTAAAATCTTGGCACCTTCTTTCCAAAGCACCCCCAGCACTTGGAAGGAATACTCAGGATTCAGTGTTGCATCGGGGGCCCGTGAAGCTATTCGTGTTCTCAGCAACACCAATTATTGGCAATTTCACTCTGTGAGGGAAGTGGATTTCCTTCCAGACATGCTGTAGTGGCACTTAAGGAGAGGCGGCTTGCTGCTTCCTCCTTGTGGGTGGCCCAATGGATAAATGCTCATCCAAATCGTCAAATGGGGTATCTACAGTCTCCACCCAAACCACAGTCTGCAGTAATTGCTCTCTTCTGGCATTTTGGGGGCTCCCCTCTAAATGCATTAAGAAAGAGTCTCGCTGTCTTCCAGACTCTCCTGCTCACTTCCAACTCATTCTCTACATGACTTTTCCTCAAAATCACTCAACTGTCGCCTCCTCCAAGAAATCTGCCTTGGCTCCCTCACCTGGCAGTCACTCTCTCCTCTCTGTTTCCTGAACTTGAGGCCACTTGCTTGCACGGCATATGCTCCAGACTGTGCGGTCTGCTCACCAGGCTGCGGATCCTTAAGGAAAGAGTCCCCAACCTGGTCAATGTCACTGGAGGTTCAGCAGAGAGTTCAAGGTTGGTAAACGTTGGATGGATGAATGGATGGATGGATGGATAGCTGGATGGCTGAATGAAATGCTGGGACTTAGTCTCAGACCAACTTTTGGAACTCTTGGGCTGACAACCAGTGAAAAAGACAAGGAATCCAAGGTGAGGAGGCCCAGTGGTTTTCACCCTGGGGTGGGTGTGGGGGTCAGAGGAGTAAACATACCCCATGTCGAACCAGGGCTCGGGCTCTCCACTCAACTGGTTTTACATATTGGGGTTTTGGAAATGGAATTCCATCCTAAAAAGCTATAAACCCACTGTTCTACATTCTCAACCACAGCATTTTTTAGAACGGGCATGACTTACTCAAGGGAAGCTTTGCTAGGACCTCGATTTACTGACTTTCAACCCATTGCTAGTCCACGGCTCAGTACCACAGCCAAGCCCAGAGATGTGGTTCTGCCTCCAAAGAGACACCCTGTGCCTGGAGGTCCAGAAAGAGGGGACATCTGGCCACCATTCAAAGGGGAGTTTGGAATGAGGAGATGGGGGACAGACAGTAGCAGGCGTGTGGGGCCGCCAGCGGCGACCGTGGACCAGCGTGGAGGCAGGAGTGCAGCCTCTAGGAATGGGGGGAGGAGGCCAGGGAAATGAGATAGGAACCCCAAAAGCACGGTGGAGCTCAGGAGTCACAGCGGAAGGCCGGGACAAGACCCCTCCCTCAGCCTCCCCAGGTGCATCACGCGTGGCCACAGCCCTGCAGGACGGTGGTCAGAAGCGTCCCTGGAACACACAGCAGAAAGGGCAAATCCCTGCTGGACCCCTGTTCCCTCTCCCCCGAAGCCCGACGCCCGCCTTGAGTGGAAGAGCAGTAGCCCAGGAGAGGGGGGCTGCGAGACTTCGCAGCGCCTGGAAGCCCACCGCCCACCCCACGCCACCTCTGCCGGGGCCTCAGGCCGCAGCCGGCAGAAAAGTGCCGGTGCTGCCACCTCCCGGTGCCTTCGGGGAGTACAACCCACGTCCCGCCGGCCTCAGCCGAGGCCTAGGTGGTCAGCGATCAGGAGGCTGGGGTTACTTTTCCTTTTTCTACATGCTATCATGGAAAGCTTCAAACATAAACAAAAACAGTGAGACGTGTACTCATGCCTGTTATTCCGCTTCTCCAGTGAGTTTACCGCTGCTCTTATTTCTTTACCCACCTCCCACTGCCCCCTTCCAAATTATTTCAAAGGAAATTCCAGGCATCTTATCATTTCAATCGAAATGTTTCCGTATATATCCCTAGAATAAGTATTTTTACAAGATAACCATAACACCATTATCTCTGCAAGAAAGAATAGAATTCCTTAATGTCATCAAATATGCGTCAAATCATCAATTGTCTCATGAATTCATGTTTTCTATAATTTATTAATCAGGCTCTTGATAAAGTCTACAAGTTACAACTGGCTTAAAGTATTTTGAGTCTTTTTTTAATCTATAGTTTTCATTTGTTGTTTCGTTTGGGGTTTTCATTTGGGGGTTTCTTTTTTTTTTTTTTTTAACAATTCATTTGTTGAAAGAAATTGGTCATTCGTTCTGACATTTTCCACAGTCTGAATTTTGCTTGTTTCATCCCTATGGTATCATTTAACACATTCCTTGAATTTCGGAGTTGTAAATTCTGTCACTTGGGGTTGAATCTGCAGACTTGTTCAGACTCTTTTTTGATCTTTGGCCAAGTCGACTTCAGAGGGGCTGCCGTGTCCTGGCAGGAGCTAGTGATGCCAACTGGTCTCTCTTCTTGCAATGTCACCAACCACTGACCATCACAGCCTACATCCACTGTTTCACTGGGGATCTCAAAATGCTGATATTCTATCACAGCTGTTTAGTTTTAAATCCAAGATTTATTATTGATTCAGAATTCCTTCCTGCAACAAAAATGGCCTGTGGGAGAAAAGCTTCTTCTGGACCCTGAAACGTCTCCTTCCTTTTCCAGAACTGTGTTGTCCAACAAGAATACCCACATGTGGCCACTAACACCTGAATACTGGCCAACTGGAATTTGAGATACGCTGTAAAAATAGAGTACATTTCCAATTTCTGAGAGTTGATATGGAAAAGAACTGTGAAATATCTTTATTAATATTTTTATCATTTGCATGTTGAAATAATATTTTAATATAGTGATTAAATAAAATGTATTATTAAAATTAATGACACCTGTTCCTTTTTACTTTTGAAGTGTGGCTACTGGAAATTTTTAAATCACATATGCAGCTCACATTTGCAGCTCTTATTCTATTTCTGTGGGCCAGTGCTGTGGCACAGATGGTAAAGCATCTGCCTGCAGTGCAGGAGACCCAGGTTCGATCCCTGGGGGTTGGGAAGATCCCCTGCAGATGGGAATGGCAACCCCGCTCCAGGACTATTGCCTGGAGAATCCCATGGACAGAGGAGCCTGGTGGGCTACAATCCATGAGGTCACAAAGAGTCGGACACGACTGAGTGACTGACACCGCTACGAGCACTGGTCTAGCATCTCGTTGCCTCAGTGATTCATGAACTCTCCCAGTGATTACTGAGCTCCACCTGTGTGTTGAGCACTGTTCAGAGAATACTGTAGTGAACAAACTAGGCAGTGTCCCTGTCCTCATGGAGCTTGCATGCTGGAAGGAAGAAATGAACAGGAGAACTAAATATATACTACTAAATAATCTATGAAATAATAAAGTATAATAACTAAGCAACTAAGTACTACTTGTCAAAATATGAGACGATTAAAGCAATATCTGGAGGAAAATATATAGTTTTTAAAGTATTTATCATAAAACTCAAGAGTTAATGCAAACAAGCTTAAGTCTTCAATAAAGAAGTTGGAAGAGAGCAAGAGAGATGATGACATTGTGAACTAAAGTAGGGAAATGGTGAAAAATTAGGGATGTTTTTGAAGACTGAGTCAACCGGATAGATAGATATTTCTGGAACTCAGTGAAAAGGGTATAAACTAGAAATATATACTTGGCAGTCATCAGCATATAGGTGGTATTTAATGTGATAGAGACCAAGGGTAGATAGAATGTAAGACCTAGGTGAACTCATCAGAGCCTCAATTCTGAGCTTAAACTAGCTAAGTCTATTGGGAGCCCCAGGCTATATTAGGTACAGAGATGCTGCCTCAGACCAATAAAACTCACCTGGTGTGTAAATCAAAATACCCAACAAGGAATATAATTGTCAGGTAGACCAGATGCCACCATCATCATCACTGCCACCTTCATCTTCACTATTGCTATCACTTTAATCATCCATTCATTTATTTATTCAACATCTCACATAGATGGCATTATTACTCCTGGTATATCAAAGGGGAAAGTGAGCTTTAATAACCTTGTCCACAACAGGACGGTGGTGGGATTCTATCCCAGACCTCAAGTGTTGCATTGACAGTACAAGGATATTCACTGCCACGTCATCCGTAACAGCAAAAGCCTGGGCACAGCATCAACCGCCATCATTAAGAGTGTTCATACAATTATAGGTATGAGTGATACAAACAGACATTTAAGATCTACTCCAGGGACTTTCCTAGTTGCCCAGTGGTTAAGAATTTGCCTTCCAATGCAGGGGACATGGACTCAGGCCCTCATCGGGGAACTAAGAGTCCACATTCCGAGGGGCAACTAAGCCCTCACCATGCAAATACTGAGCCCACATGTGACAGTGAACACCCAGCACAGTCCCCCACAAAAGGATCTATTCTAAAGAAAAAAAAAAAAGGTCCTATTTTAAAATTCAGTAGATGCAATAGGTGTGGTGGCAGGGGTAGCGTACATGAGCCCAGCATTGGGACTCAAGCCTAGCTCCACCACTGACAGGTGTGTGACCTGTGGCAAATCACATTACCTCCCTGAGCCTCAGCTTCCTCATCTGTTCAGTGGGGGCAAGACTCCCTTTCCTGTGACCCCACAGGTCTTTAGTGAGAGCCAAATAGAAACAGATGCTAAAGCTTTTCATTTCAGCAGAGGGATGTGCAAATAAGAGGAGTCATGGCAGCTGCTTCCAGAAATTCAAATAAGCCAGGCTCCACTCAAGTGATACCTAGAACTCTGGAGGCCTAGTCCTGCTAGCAGTGGGACTGCATCAGATTTTGGAACCCCCAAGCCTCTCTAGCTTTGCACACACCCAGAGAATCAACCTTAGATTCCAGTGACCAGGGCCTCCTGCCTTGTCACTTGGTTTGAAATGCCTTGAGGACCCTACTTTAAAGGGTCCTTCGCTGACCTTCCAATAACCAGCACTCCTGCCCACAGGGCAAGGAATCTGGAGGTCCAAAAGGCTGTGCTCATCGATAGCCCCTCCACATTCCTAGACCACACTGCTGCTGCTGCTAAATCGATTCGGTCATGTCCGACTCTGTGCGACCCCACAGACGGCAGCCCACCAGGCTCCCCCGTCCCTGGGATTCTCCAGGCAAGAACACTGGAATGGGTTGCCATTTTCTTTTCCAATGCATGAAAGTGTAAAGTAAAAGTGAAGTCGCTCAGTCATGTCTGATTCATAGCGACCCCATGGACTGCAGCCTACCAGGCTCCTCCGTCCATGAGATTTTCCAGGCAAGACCATACTGCAGTTCCTCAAATCCCCAGAATTCCGTGCCTGTGTCATGAGCCTGCTTCCAGCACCTGCATCAATTCTTCTCTGGGTCTTTCCTTCCAAGAGTGGACCGTGCGCAGTGTTTGCATACTTAGTCTCAAAGGGCCAAGAGGAGGTTAACTGAATGGGGATGAAGGAGGTGGAAAGGAATGGGAAATGCAGAGGGGGGTGACCACATGCACATAGGGAGACCCCATGAGGATGGTGCAGGACAAAAAAGCTGAGGCTAGAAGAGGAGATGATGGACTGAAGACCAGAGCCTCTATTTGTACACCTACCCCAGACCTCTCAAGCACTGAAGGTGCACACAAACATCATAACACTCATCATTCTCCTTTCCTTCCCTGAGGAGGCTGGTGATAAAACTCAGGGAGCAAAAACAATCATTGCTAGAGGCCTAATTATGGTGAGCAGCCTGTTAGTGCTGTATATAGACTCTGCTTTGGGGGAAATGTGCTGATTTATGCAGTTCCCAACATTTAAAGGTGAAGACCAGACTGTGGCTGAATCAGATCAAATCATTCTCTGGGACAAATTACAACACTGAGCTGCTGAGCAAAACTGTGTAGAAGATTGTCTGTCTTTCCTTCCCTCCTCCTGAAACTAGCTTCACCTTTGGGTCTCTGACCATTCCTTTGAGTCAAAGGCTCAAGTTGGCCATGCAGATATTGAAGGGAGTAGTCAGTAATTACCAAGTACCTGCTCGATGCCAGGCCTCTGGGGGATTTAAGGCAACTCAAACTGAGGCCTCCAGGAGCTCACATCCCAGTGAGCTCAAACAGATCCTCTTGGCCTGCAAGCTGTCTAGCTGTGGAAGATTGCAAAAATGGTACCAAATCCCCTCCCCACACCCCATATGTGCACCTTATTGCTATGTTACTTTGAGTGCCCGTCCACTCTGATGCTGGGCTCAGTCAGGTGACTTGTTCTGGCCAATAGGATGCTAGCAAACATGATGCAAGCAAAGATTTGAAAAGTTCTTGGGAAATGGGGCTTGTCCTCTTTTGCAGTTCTTGGAAATCTCAATGTGAAGAAATTTGGGCTACCCTCCTAGAGGATGAGGACCACATGGGGCTATGCAGAGACAGACCCTCCTGCTCATCATCTCAGAAGTCCCAGTGAGCCCATCATAAGCCAACCAGTCCCAGGAAACCCATTGGCACACTGCAGACCAACTACTGATCCCAGGCTGGTCCAGAAGAACCATCCAGCTGAGCCCAGCCCAGAATGCCAAACCATAAAATTGGAAACTAAATTATTTTAAATTATCCATAACAAAGGATAGGACTGAGCCAGACCTACAAGCATGAGTAGAATTTACCAAGTAGACAAACCAGGAAGAGTAAATCAGGCAGAGGGAACAACATTAGCAAAGGAACAAGGAACTCTGTTTCCAGAGAATTATGAGTCACCCAGTATGACTAGATCACAGCACGTCTGGGAAAGATGAGGCTGGTAAGTGAGGCAGAGACCTTGCCTTAAGGGGGCCTCAGTGCCAAATATGGAAGTTTGGACTTTATCCAGTCAACAGTGGGAAGCCCCTGCAGAAACAGGAGCAGGAGGGAGCCAAGGCGAGTTGTGTGTTTTTCAGGGTCACTTTGGCAGCACGGAGGGGAATCAGGTGCCCACCTTCCATCTCCAGCAAGCAGTCAGTGCCACCAGCCTCTAAGAGATGTCAGGAAGCAGTCTTTCCACTCTCCTCCCCTCACCCCAACCTCAGGCAGGAGGTGCTGCTGGGATTCCAAGGCAAACGCACCGCAAATGAACCAAGGGAAGTCAATTTCCAATGTCAGTTTTCATGTCTGAGATAATGGCAATGCTGTTTCAAAGTCAGTGACAGGCGTGTTGGCGTCTCAGAGTCAGTGACAAAAGGAGACAAGTGTGGACACTGAGAAGACAGCTTCACAAAATCAGCCTTTTCAGAGTTGGAGAGGACCTTGAGGGCCAGCTGGCCCAGCCGCCTTTGAAGAAGGACTCTACCACACACCCTTCCTTGCCTAGCTCCAGTGACAGGGTGCTCAGCATCTTCTCTGCTCAACGTTCTTCATCGCAGGCTTATTATTGGTTCAGGCCTCCTGCTTCAGTCCATAGCACCCTGCAGAGGTGATAAGATGCCTACTGAAACCCTTGATTTGTCTCTTCTCCAGCCTGAACATAATGCTGGAGTGATCTGCACAGAATGAAAAGGGCAGCACTTGCTTCATTCCCAAATCCAAATCTCTATCAGTGCAGCCTAAATAAGCTGTCATGGCAGTTACATCAGTCCCACCCCCACATCACCTCCAGGATCCCCTCTCTCGATAAGGTGGTATTTTGTACGTCCTTCCATTAGAGTTGAATTGCAGTTCTTTTCCGACATGACAAAAAGATTGAAAAAACAAGCCCTAGAGCCCATGAATCTTTGTCCCCTCCCCAGCCCCATCCCAAGGTCTGGGATAGAGTAGCAGCTCATAAAGCATCTGCTGAATGAATGTCTGTTTCCTTTATGAGTACAGGCTATGGGATGGGACACACTAAACAAAACAGCCTAGCACGGAACACATGGGCTCAGGAACAGGAACAGCTTAGGTTCAAGGCCCTGTTTTCACTAGCCCCTCCTTCACAGACCCACAGTTCCCAAACTATGTTCCAAGATACCCCTGGGCACTTCAGCAAACACACACGGGTACCACTGCCACTTTTTGACCACACCACATGACTTATGGGATCTTAGTTCCCTGACCAGGGATTGAAAACCTGGGCCCTTGGCTGTGAGAGTGTAGACTTCTAACCACTGGACCAGCAGAGAATTCCTTAAAAGGTTGTTTGTTTGTTTGTTTGTTTGTTTTGGCTGCAGTGCAAACTGGAAGGAGTTTCCCCCATCACGGACTGAACCCACACCCTCTGGACTGGAAGCAGGAAGTCTTAACCCCTGGACCCCCGGGGAAGTCCCCCACTTGTTATCTGAAATGTTCAAGAGGAACACAATCATATCTACCAGACATCCACAAACTGCAGCTCATTTGTGCTACATTCATTCTGATGACATCAGATCCTTGCAAAGCTGAGTTTTCAGTGTTTATAATAATAAAAAGCAAATACTACTCGAAAACCAATGTAGAACAAGAAAAGAAGATGGCAACATCCCACCTGATTCTAAGTTTTTAGATGTGTAGCGCCCAACAGGCACACACATTACTATGTAATTCTGCTTATTTAAGATGGAATAATTTTTTTCTTTCAACTTGTATGAATTATTTTTTCCAATAACTACTGAGCTGTTAGGACATAAATATTTATAAGTAGTTGTTTGGACCTAACAACTTAATAAACAGAACTACTAGGTGTTTCTTTTGGCCTTTGGATATCATGAAAAAATACTGAGATACTAAGGATTATTGGAAAATATGGGAACATGCTTTAGGCATTTTAACATCATTTCTCTGGACCTCAGTTTCTCTAAATATAAACTGAGGGGTAACAATAATAAATAATAAGGTTGTTGATAAGATTAATTGAGGCACCTCAGATGGGACTTGAATCCATGTGCCAGGACTAGAATCCATGTGCCGGGACTAGAATCCAGCCTAAACCCAGGTTAGGACCTGAACCCACTGTGTTTTAACTGAAATCACACACCTGGTCTCAGGACTTAATGAAGCATAGGTTCTCTAAGTCTAGTTGCAGAAAAGAACTCAGTGAGAGACAAAGTGATAGACAAGAAGTGGATTTATTTAGAGAAGAGATATACATTCTGTAGGAGGTCAAATCAGTCAATCCTAAATGAAATCAATCCTGAATATTCATTGGAAGGACTGATGCTGAAGCTGTAGCTGTAATATTTTGGCCACCCGATGCAAAGAGCCAACTCATTGGAAAAGATCCCAATGCCAGGAAAGATTGAAAGCAAAAGGAGAAGGGTGCAGCAGAGGATGAGATAGTCATATAGTATCAGGGACTTAATGGTCAAGAATTTGAGAAAACTCCAAGAGATAGCAAAGGGCAGAGGAGCCTGGTGTGCTGTAGTCCATGGGGTCTCAAAGAGTAGGACATGACTGAGTGACTGAACAACAATAACAACAGGAAGGAGGTGATTAATATTGCACAATTGAGATGCTAATTATGAACCATCTTTATCAGCTTGTTGCTGCTAATTCCCCCAGGCTCTGGAGGCCACAATCTGAAAGAATGAGTTTCTAGGCTTAGTCTGAGTTGAAGGTAATTAAGACCGTCAGAGCTACAAAACCACATGCTTCAAACTGATTCAGACCTTTCACTAAATTAGACCATCTCAGAATGTGTTGGAATCGTGAGGTTTTGCCAGCTGTATAATCAGTTCCTTATTCAATTCCTTAAATAGAGATTTGTTGATAAACCAACATACTGTTTTTAAAATGAAGTTTTGTGGGAAAAAAATAATAAAGCTTTCCTTTAAAAAAGATTCCAATTTTCATCAGATCAAATTTCCTTTGCCTTTTTGCCTCTAGGGTGCCTAGGGATTCTGACTTTTTTTTTTTTTTTTAATGCTGAGTTATTCCTTTATTAGATAGTCATTGAAATAGACCTCATTCCCATAGAGGGGTGATTATGGGCACAGAAAATACATTCGTTCCTTTTACAAGGCCGGGAGCTGACAGCCCTGATTCTGCTGGTAGCGTCAGTGGAAATGTTGCGTTTTATAAAACGAGTACTGAGATTATTATAAAGCTGTTTGGGGCATGTTTTCTGAAATTAAAAATAATGAAAATGGAAAAATGGTTTCTCTCGATGAAGGGCTCTACACAGTCTAAACTCCTCAGCTCTCAAAGTCTAAACTCCCTCAGCTCCTTCTCCCCTCCGCAGCTAATGAAAGAAGATGAGTGTCTCTCTCTGACCTCACCCTCCAGTGCCACTGGGCCACTCAGGTCTGAATCTGAGCCTGGAACACAAAACAAGCTCCCCAGATCCTCTGTGTGAGTACATAACATTTAGACACTGTGACATCAGAAAGTTTAGGCTTGCCTCAACAAAACAAAAAATTATCTTTAGGGCTTTTGAAAAATCACCTTATCCCATCTCCTTGAGACTGACCCCAGGACCCCAAAGAAACCTCTGGTAGAAGGGAAGGCCTCTTACATTTAGATGAGGAAGGAGTCTTTGTCACAAAACTGTGAGAGATGTCTAAGATTCACATCCTGCTTCTGCCACTTACTAACTGTGTGACCTTTGAGCAAATGACCTAACCTTTCTGTGCTTTGGTTTTTCTCATTTGCCCATAATCTAATCACAGCACATTTAAATGATGCTAAGGTGAACACGTTGAGTTGAAGTAAATAAAATGAGTAATTGCATGTGTGGCTTGCTTTGGGGGCTCACTCTGTATTTCTTTTGGACAGCAATGCTTTAGCAGTGTTTACTGTATTTACTTTTTTTTGGTATTTACTATTTTTTAAATTTAACTTATTTATTTATTTTATATTTTTGGCTGCACTGCGTCTTCATTTGGAGAAGGCGATGGCACCCCACTCCACTTGCTCTTGCCTGGGAAAATCCCATGGACGGAGGAGCCTGGTGGGCTGCAGTCCATGGGGTCGCTAAGAGTCGGACACGACTGAATGACTTCACTTTCACTTTTCACTTTCATGCATGGGAGAAGGAAATGGCAATCCACTCCAGAGTTCCTGCCTGGAGAATCCCAGGGACAGGGGAGCCTGGTGGGCTGCCGTCTACGGGGTCGCAGAGAGTCGATAGGACTGAAGCGACTTAGCAGCAGCAGCAGCAGCATCTTCGTTGCAGCGTGCCAGCTTCCCTATCTGCAGCGAGCCGGGGCTGCTCTCTAGCTGGGGGTGTGGTGGCTTCTCTGGTTGCAGAACACAGGCTCTGTGTGCCTGGGCTTCCGTAGTTCCTGCGAGCAGGCTCCGGGTTGCGGTTCATGAGCTCTAGAGCACACGCTCAGTAGTGGCCACACACAGGTCTAGTTACCCCATGACTTGTGAAATCTTCCTGGAACAGGGATCAAACTAGTGTTCCCTGCTTTGGCAGGCAGATTCTTAACCGCTGGGCCACCGAGGAAGTTCTCTAGTCACTACTGATTAGGCTGCTTCACTCTGAAAGCAGAGCTGTTAATCCCAGAAAACCAACGATGACCAGTGGATTTTATACTGTAGAGAAGCAAATGAAAGGATGATGACCCAGAATTTACAGATCTCTTACATGGACTTTAGCAATCTTATTCCAACATTCTTTCTTTCTAGTGACTATAAATATTGCTGCTTCATACTTTTTGAACTCTCCTTACCATCTTGCAGGTTCCCCTCATTTCAAGGAGTTAATTAAATTTTTGACACATGCTCACTTTATGGAGAGTTATGGAAATTTTGGAAATTATACTTTGAATGCGGATTCTGAAGATTAAAGGAGGCTGAAAAGACTCCTTTTTCTCCCCTATCCTCACTCCAGGCTGTTGCCTTTTCTGAGTACAGGCTGGTTCTTAAGAAGATCACCTCCCCGTGACTCCATGAGCCTCCCTCCCTCCTGGACAGTTAACTAGTGAGCAATGCAAGCCATGCGTGTTTAGTCACTTACTTGTGTCCAACTCTCTGTGATCCTCTGAACCGTAGCCCCGCCAGACTCCTCTGCCCATGCGGTTTTTCAGGCAAGGATACTGAAGTTGTTGGCTATTTCCTCCTCCAGGGGATCTTCCCCAACCAGGGATCGAACCAGAATCGTTTGTGTCTCCTGCATCACAGGCAGATTCTTTACCACTGTGCATCGAGGAAGCCCAGAGCACTGTAGGAGCAAGAGCCAAAAGTGGCTGCTCCAGGGAAAAACTGGGCTTTTAGGATCTACAGACTCTGCATGAGCTGCTGAGCCTTCCTGGCCTTTAAAGCACCCAGAAGCTGCTGATGTGGGTTGAGTTACCCACCCTCAATTTTGAGAGTTCAGAGAGACCAAGGAACAGAGAAGCTTCATTTGGATGTCTTGGACGGAGCCAAAGTCTCCCATGGACCACAGGTCCTCAGGGCCAGAGACCCTTTTCCCCTGCCCATCTTTAAAGACACATCTCAGCCAGATCTAAACTAGACAGCAGAAGAGAACAGAGGGACCTCAGAGGAGGGTGAGGTAGAAGCATCAGACCACATGGTCGCTGAACAGAACTGCAGCTGTAAGAGACCAACTAACACCTGAATTTTAAAAGTGATAGCAGGTGGTAAGAAGAAACAAGAACCTATCACACACACACACACACACACACACACACACACAATTAGAACTTAAAAACAAAAACTTTGAGCTTAAAAAAAAACACCATGTACACACACACACAGATGAATTAAAGGAAAAGATGTCATTTTTGAGCCCTGAATCAGAAACCTGGAAGATCAAGTTTAAGAAACATCTTAAAGCTTAGAGAAAAAAGAAAACTAGATAAAAGTCATGAGGGAAAAGATAAAAGATTTCAGGGAAAGATCCAGGAATCCTAACATGCAAAGACACAGGTTCCAGATGGAGACAAAATAGGAGTAGGTAAAGAGGCAAATATCAAACTCAAACCAGAAGAAGATTTCCCTGAACTGAGGAAAGATCTAGATAGCCTGTACACTCCACGGAAACAAAAGCACTGCTGGCTAAGAAATTATTCACGTGATAGGATGGAAGAAGATAATTACAAATGAAGCCACTAACAAAGGATTACTCTCCAAAATATTCAAACAGCTCACACAGCTCAATACCAGAAAAACAAATAACCCACTCAAAAAATGGGCATCAGACCCAAACAGACATTGCCCAAACAGACGTTTCTCCAAAGAAGACGCACAGATGCCTAATAAATACATGAAAAAATGCTCAACATTGCTTATTATTTAGAGAAATGCAAATCAAAACTACAATGAGGTATCACCTCACACCAGTCAGAATGGCCATCATCAAAAAATCAACAAACAACATATACTAGAGAGGATATGGAGAAAGGGGAACATGGAACCCTCTTGCACTGTTGGTAAGAACATAAATTGATACAGCCAGTATGGAGAACACTGGAGATTTCTTTAAAAACTAGGAATAAAACTACCATATGACCCAGCAAATGACCGAGCAACCCCACTATTGGGCACATACCCTGAGAAACCCATAATTCTAAAAGACACAGGTACCACAATGTTTATTGCTGTGCTATTTACAATAGACAAGACACAGAAGCAACCTAAATGCCCATCAACAGATTAATGGATAAAGAAACTGTGGTACATATAATATATACAATGGAATGTTACTCGGCCATAAAAAGGAACATATTTGAGTCAGTTCTAGTGAGGTGGATGAACCTAGAGCCCGTTATACAGAGTGAAGTAAGTCAGAAAGAGAAAAACGAATATGATATATTAACCATATATAGCAAATCTAGAAAAATGGTACTGATGAACCTATTTGCAGGGCAGCAATAGAGACACAGACATAGAGAAGAGACTTATGGATGCAGCAGCGTGAGGGAAAGAGAGGGTGGGATAAATTGAGAGAGTGGCATTGAAACATATTTATTACTACATGTAAAACAGGTAGCCAGAGGGGATTTGCTGTATGATGCAGGGAGCTCAACCCAGTGCTCTGTGACAACCTAGAGGGGTGGGATGGGGTGGGACGGAGGTTCAAGAAGGGGGGGACATAAGCATACCTATGGCTGATTCATGTAGATAAATGGCAGAAACCAGCACAACCCTGTAAAGCAATTACCCTCCAATTAGCAATAATTTTTAAAATTATTCACATGATAGGGTAGAAGAAAGATGTGTAAGGATAAGTAAGAACTCACCATCACTGTGGTGAGCCAGTAGACAGATGACAATGTATATGAGCCACAAAAATAGCTGCTGTTTCACCTCTGCCCTCAAAATCTCCCACAAGAATCTCTCTTGTGGCCCACAGTAACAAGAAATATATATGTAAGAGAGTTTGTAAAATGTAGTTCAGCCTAGCCACGTTCACATATTTCAAAGTCACTACAACCAGCCAAGGCTGAAAGAACTAAACAGATACCCTTAGCTCTATTTTCACTGAGTGGCTTCTGGTCAAGCTGAGCAAGGTAGTGGTACAACGGCTTAGCCGCTCCTGCCCTATGTGGGACTCCTTTCATGGGCAACTGTTATCTCAGAGCTCCCCTGTCAGGCTGCCAGAGACAGTATTAGTTGTACATCATGACATGATGGTTTCCCTGCCCAAGCCTGCTTCCTCCCATTTCCTTTCACAGGTGTTACAACACCATAAATCTGTCTCTGCATCTGCATCTCAGAAATTCCAACCCACATAAAACACTGTTAAAGCAGCTATTATAATTATGCTCAAGGACTCCAAAGAAAATATGCTTCTGAAAAAAATGAACAAATAGAGAATTTCAACAGATGAAGACATTACAGAACAGCACCACATGAACATTCTAGAACTAAAACTTACCATAGCTGGATTTTTTTTTAAGTTCACTGGATGGCTTTAACAAGATTGAAGGTGACAGAGTCAATATACTTGAAGTTAGGTAGAAGCTATCCAATCTGAAGAGCAGAAAGAAAAAGGCTAAAAAAGTTTTAAGAGCCTCGGGGATCTGTGGAGCAATACTAAAAGTGGGGTCCCAGAACACAAGGAGAAAAGGGGACAAAAAAGTTTTTAAAAGAAATAATGGCTAGGAACTTGACTGGTGATCCAGTAGTTAAGAATCCACCTTCCAATGCAGGGGACGCAGGTTTGAGTCCTGGTAAGGAACTAGGATTTCACATGCTGCAGGGCAACCACGCCTGTGCACCACACTGGCAAGCTGCAACTATAGAGCTCACGCTCTCCGGAGCCGCGTCACAACTTGAAGGAAGCCCATGCATCACAACGAAAGGTCCCGGATGGTGCAACTAAGACCTGATGCAGCCAGATAAATATTTTTTAAAAAAGAAAGAATGGCCAAATTTTTCCCATTTAGGTGACAGTTATAAATTTACAGAGTCAAGCTCAAGCCCCAAGCAGGAAAAAAATACAAAAAAAAAAACCCACGTGTGGATGGATATTTCACACCAAACTTCTGAAAATTAGAGACAAAGAAAATATCATTAAAGCCAGCCAGAGGAAACTTGCACACGGCTATCAGCAGTGATTTGAATGACTTCTGACTTCACGTCAGATGTAATGGAGGGCAAAGACAACCTAATTGGTGGGACTTCCCTGGCAGCCCAGTGGTTAAGAATCTGCCTTCCAATGCAGGAGATGCAAATTCAAGCCCTGGTTGAGGAACTAGGATCCCACATGCTGCAGGGGAACTAAGCCCGCCCGCCGCAACAAAAGATCCACAGTGAAGATTACACATGCCACCACTAAGACCCAACAGAGGCAAAAATAAATAAAACAAGTATTTTTAAAAGAATAATCTGTAGAGTGATGAAGGAAAAACCATCAACCCAGAATCCTAAACCCACTAAAATATACTTCAAAAATAAATATATTGCTGCACAAGACATTACTACAAACTAGTGGCTTTAAAACAACACACATTTACTACCTCACAGTGGGTCGGGAATCAGAGGATGGCTCAGCTGGGCCCTCTGTAAGGTGCCATCAAGGTGTCAGCCAGGGCTCAGTCCTCATCTGGAAGCTTGACTAACCACAATGAATCCTCTTCCAAACTCACTTAGGTTGGTGGCAAAATTCATTTCTTAGAGTCTGTAAGATGAGGCCATCCTCAGCAGCTAGATGCCACCTACAATTTCTTGCCCTGACAGCTTGCTTGCTCAGAGCCAGCAAGTGAATGAGAAAGTCTAGAGTCAGCTAACAAAACAGTCTTTTATAATGTAACGTAATCATGGGAGTGGCAGCCTGTCACTTTTGCCACCTTCTTCTGCTTATAATCACACGTCCCATCCACACTCACAGGGAGGGAGTCTATAAACACAGGAACGCCAGAAGGTGGGGCTTCCTAAGAGTCATCTCAGGGTCCGTCCACCACAATGAATGGAAAATTAAAAACTAACATAATCATCGCCAGCAGACATGCATTACAAGACAAGTGAAAGTGGCTAAGTCAGTCCAACTCTTTGGAACCCCATGGACTTCTCCAGGCCAGAATACTGGAGTGGGTAGCCTTTTCCTTCTCCAGAGGATCTTCCCAACCCAGGGATTGAACTCAGGTCTCTTGCATTGCAGGTGGATTCTTTACCAGCTGAGCCACAGGGAAGCCCAAGAATACTGGTGCGGGTAGCCTACCCCTTCTCCAGGGGCTCTTCTTGACCAAGGGATTGAACCCAGGTCTTCCGCATTGCAAGCGGATTCTTTACCAACTGAGCTAAGGAACGGAATGTGTGTGTTAGTCACTCAGTCATGTCCAACTTTCTGCAGTCTCATGGAGTATAACCCACTAGGCTCCTCTGTCCATGGAATTCTCCAGGCAAGAATACTGTAGAGGGTTGCCACTCCCTTCTTCAGGGGATCTTTCTGACCCAGGGGTGGAAGCCTGGTCTCCTGCATTGCAGGCAGGTTCCTTACCACCTGAGCCACCAGGGAAGCCCATTACAAGGAATGGATAAATTACTAAATGCAGTTCATCAAGTGAAATGAAATGACATCGATGGAACTTCATATCTTCAAGAAGGAATGAAAATCCCTGGAACTATTAAATATATTAAATATAATGTTAAAATATTATATTCTTCTTAATTTCCTAGAAGAAGGCATCTGAACATTTAGGTAAAAATTATACCACTGTATTGTAGGTTTATAATGTAATATTGTGATAAATATAGCATAAAAGTAGAGGGAGCAGTAAACTGTTAATTTTGTGTGAAATGGTAAAATAAATAAATAAATGTTGTATAAAATCTAAATATGGCCAAAGTTCAGACTGTGTAGTTACTAAGCAACTGCTTTAAAAAATGAAAAATGTATAGCTGAAAAGTTGATTAATGAATTAAAATGGAGTTTTAAAAATTATTTACATGACCCAAAACAAGACAGAAAAAGTGGAACACAGAAGCTAAGAAAGACAAGTAATAAAATTGTAAATATATATCAAATCATAGCTATAATTACAGTATCTTAAAAGACTAAATGCTCCAATTAAAAGTTAGCAGATAAGGGGGATTTCCCTGCTGGTCCAGTGGCTAAGACTTCACCTTCCAGTATAGGAGGCGTGAGTTCAGGCCCTAGTCATGAAGACAAGATCCCACATGCCTCGTGGCCAAAAAACCAAAACATAAAATAGAAGCAATATTGTAACAAATTCAATAAAGACTTTTAAAATGGTCCACATCAAAAAAAAAATCTTTAGAAAAAAGTTAGCAGATAAAGTCAGAATGGATTAAAAAGAAAAACAGAAGAACAGGCTATATTCTGACTACAAGACAGACTTTAACTCTAATAATACAGGTAGATGAAAGGAAATGAATGACTAAAGATATATTACACAGCATACAATCAGGGCACAAAAAGGAGGAGAGTTCAAGACAAAGAGTAATATAAGAGTTTAAAAGGGACATTTCATGAGAGTAAAATGGTCCATTTTTATCAGGATATAAAAATCATAATTACATCTAATGACAGAGCTTCAAAATACATGAAAAAAAAATTGACAAAATCTATCACTCCACTCAGAAATTTTTGGAACAACTAGATTTTTAAATCATTAAAAATTCAAAAGATTTGAACAGTGTCATAAACCACCTGGACCTGATTTATATTTATAGAACACCATAACCAAAAATAGCAGAATACATATTTTTTTCAAACACTCATGGTACTACTATTCACCAAGATGAAATGTATCCTGGGCCATAAAACATGTTTCAATAAAATTAAACTGAAGTAATACAGAATGCATTTTCTGTCCATGATGGAATTAAAATTTAAATTGAAAGCATTTAGACATATAGAAAAAATAAATATTTGAATATTAAGCAATAAACTTATAATCATTGAGTCAATGAAGAAATCATAAGGAAATTTTTTCAACATTTTTATATGATTAGTAACAAATACAATGCATCAAAATTTGTGGGATGCAGCTAAAGCAATGTTTAGTGGGAACATCATAATATAAATATTTATATTACAAAATCAAGTAGACGTAAAATAAATTGTTTCCACCTCAAGAAACCAGAAAAATAAGTGCAAAGCAAACCCAAAGTTAGTAGAAATGGTTTTTATTTAAGAGTAGAAATTTTCAAGATAGAATATAAAGAAAATTAACAAAGCCAAAAGCTGATTCGTTGAAAAGATCAATAAAATTAATAGTCCCTTAGCTTGACTGACAAAGAAGAGATAAAATACAAATTACCAATATCAGGAATCTTTTGAATCTTCTGATTCAGGAATATCCTGAATCTTCTTTCAGGAATGAAAGAAGAAACAGCCTTTCAAATACTATAGACAGTAAAAGAGTAATAATAGAATATTATAGATAACATTATGCTAAAAATTTTTTAGACAATCTAGATCAAACACACAAATGCCTTGAAAAATACAATTTACCAAAATTGATATAAAATAGAAAAACTAAATAGCCATATACTTAATAAGAAACCAAATCAATACTTAAAAACCTTCTGATACATCCACATAAAAACCTTCCCATAAAGCAAACTTCTCATTGTGAATTTTATTAAGAATTAACTTTCATCTTACTAAAAATCAGAAAATGGAAAAGAACACTTTCCAACTCATTTTATGAGACTAACGTAACCTCGATAACAAACCTAGCAAAGAAATCTTTTAATTTCAAACCTATGTCCTTTGTGAACACAGGTACAAAAATTCTCAACAGAATATTAGCAAATAGAATCCGACAATATAAAAAACAAAATGCATCATGACATACTGGGTGTATCCTTGGACTCTCAGCTTGGTTTAACATATCCAATGCCAATCAATGTAATTAACTGTATTAACAGAATAAAAAGAAAATTCAAACTTACTCAAAGAGATTCAGGAAAACCATTTGAAAAAATCAAGAGCCATTCATTTAGGAAAAAATCTCCCAGCAAACTAGAATTAAAAGGAACTTTCAATCTGATAAATGGTGTCTTCAAAAACCCTCTGTTAACATTTTACTTAAATATTGAATGAATATTCCTCCTAAGATTAAGGATAAGGCTAGGATATCCATTTTCTCCACTTCTATTTCACACTGTATCAGAGGGTCTAGCCAGTGAAGTAAGACAAGAAAAAGAAGTAAAAGATGTATCAATACAAATTGAAGAAAGATGTAAAACTGTCTTTGTTCACAAATGAATGACTGTTTACATAGAAAACCCTAAGAAATCTGAAAAACATCTAGGACTAATAAATAAATTAGCAAACATGTAGATACAAGGACACTATGCAAAAATCAATTGTCTTTTTATATTTTAGCATTGAAACATCGGAAAGTGAAATGAGAAAAGCAGTTTCATTTACTCTGTCAAAAAATATTAAATACTCAGGAATAAATTTAACAAAGGACATTACCTCTACATTAAAAACCTCTACATCAAAACTATATTAAAATTACACTAGACAGTCTCTTCAATAAGTGGTGCTGTGAAAACTGGACAGCTACAGGTAAAAGAATGAAATTAGAACCCTCCCTAACACCTTCCCTGTGGCTCAGCTGGTAAAGAATCCACCGGCAATGTGGGAGACCTGGGTTCAATCTCTGTGTTGGGAAGATCCCTTGGAGAAGAAAAGGCTACCCACTCCAGTGTTCTGGCCTGGAGAATTCCATGGACTCTATGGGGAGTATAGTCCATGGAGTGGCAAAGAGTCAGACACGACTGAGCGACTTTCACTTCACTTCACTAACACCGTAGACAAACACAAAATGTATTAAAGACCTAAATGTAAGGTCAGACACTATAAAACTCTTAGAGGAAAATATAAGCAGAACACTTTTTGACTTAAATCACAGCAAGATCTTTTTGACCTACCTCCTAGAGTAATGAAAATAAAAACAAAAACAATGGAAACTAATTAAACTTAAAAGCTTTTGCGAAGCAAAGGATATCATAAACAAGACAAAAGCCAACCCTCAGAATAGGAGAAAATATTTGCAACTGACAAGGAATTAATCTCCAAAACATACAAACAGTTCACGTAATTAAATATAAAAAAAAATTCAAGTGTGCTTCCCTTGCAGCTCAGTCGGTAAAGAATCTGCCTGCCAATGCAGGCGATGTGAGTTCGAGTCCTGGGCTGGGAAGATCCCCCTGGAGAAGGAAATGGCAACCCACTCCAGTACTCTTGTCTGGAAAATCCCATGGATGGAGGAGCCTGGTAGGCTACAGTCCATGGGGTCGCAAACAGTCAGACACGACTGAGTGACTTCACTCACTCACTCATACAAACAGCTCATGCAATTTAATATTTTAAGAAATTTCAATCAAAAAATGGGGGAAGAACTAAATAGACATTTCTCTAAAGAAGACAGACAGATGACCAACAAACACAAGAAAAGATCACTAATTATTAGAGAAATGCAAATCAAAACTACAATAAGGTATCTCACATAGTCAGTATCAGTTCAGTACAGCCGCTCAGTCGTGTCTGACTCTTTGTGACCTCATAGCCATCATCAAAAAATCTACAATGAATGCTGGAGAGGGTGTGGAGAAAAGGGAACTCTCTTGCACAATTGGTGGGGATGTTAAGTTGATACAGCCACTTTGGAGAACACTATGGAGGTTCCTTAGAAAATTAAAAACAGGACTGTCATATGACCCAGCAATCGCATTCCTGGGCATATACCTAGAGAAAATCATAATTCAAAAAATGCATGCACCCCAATGTTATTGCAGCACTATTTACAATAGCCAGGACATGGATGCAACTTAAATAGAGGAGTGGAGAAAGATGTGGTACATGTATACAATGGAATGTTAGCCATTAAAAGTAACGAAAGTATGCCATTTGCAGAGACCTAGGTGGACCTAGAGACTGTCGTACAGAGTAAAGAAAGCCAGAAAGAGAAAAACAAATACTGGATAATAGCGTTTATATGTGGAATCTACAAAATGATACAGATGAACCTATTTGCAAAGCAGAAATAGAGACACAGATGTAGACAACAAATGTATAGACACCGAGAGAGGAAAGGGGAGGCAGTGAATTGGGAGACTGGGATTGACAGGCGGCTCTAGTGGTAAGAACCTGACCGACAATGCAGGAGACTTAACATTCACGGATTTGATTCCTGGGTTGGGAAGAGCCCTTGGAGGAGGGAATGGCAACCCTCCAGCATTCTCGCCTAGAGAATTACATGGACAGAGAAACCTGGTGGGCTTTGGTCCATAGCATCACAGAGTCAGACACAACCAAAGCCACTTAGTACAGCACATACACAGTTGTCTATGTATAAAATAGACAACTAATGAGAACCTACTATATGGCACAGGGAACTCTACTCAATGCTCTATGGTGACCTAAATAGGAGGAAATCGAAAAAGAGGGAATATTGGCTCAGAGGTTAAAGCGTATGCCTGAAATGCGGGAAACCCGTGTTCAATCCCTGGGTCGGGAAGATCCCCTGGAGAAGGAAATGGCAACCCACTCCAGTATTCTCGTCTGGGAAATCCCATGGACGCAGGAGCCTGGTGGCCTACAGTCCACAATGTCGCAAAGAGTCAGACACGACTGAGCGACTTCACATTCACATTCACAGGTATACATAGAGCTGATCCAATTTACTTACAGCAGAAACTAACACAACATTATAAAGCAATTATATTCCAACAAAAATTAATTTAAAAATAGAATAAAATTACACTAAATACTACAAATACTGAGAGAAATTAAAGAAGATCTAAACAAAAGGAGATATATACCAAATATATCAATTGGAATACTTAGTGTTTTTAACGTGTCAGTTATCTCCATATTTAATGCAATCTCAACCATAATCCAATCAGTCCACTTCGTAGAATTTGACAAACTGATTCTAATATTTATATAGGAATATATAATATTTATATAGAAATACAAAGGACCTACCAACATCCAAATCAATCTTGAAAAAGGACAAATTGATGGGAATTTGCTGACAATCCAGTGGTTAGGACTCGGCCGTTTTATTGCCATGGACCTGAATTTGATCCATGGTAGGAAACTAAGATCACACATGCCAAGCTGCCCAGCCCCAGGGGACTAGATGGGAGGGGAAAAAAAAATTGGAGGAAGACTAACACAATTTGACTTAAAGAGTTACTATGAAGTGACAGTAATCAAGACACTGGATCAATGGCATTTGTGTTGTTTTTGATTTTCAGTCACTATGTTGTGTCCAACTCTTTGCGACCCCAGGAACAGCAGCACACCAGGCTTCCCTGTTTTTCCCTGTTTTTCACCATCTTCCAGAGTTTGCTCAAGCTCATGTCCATCGAGTTGGTGATGCCATCCAACCGTCTCATCCTCTGTCATCCCCTTCTCCTCCTGCCTTCAATCTTTCCCAGAATCAGGGTCTTTTCTAATGAGTCACCTCTTCACATCAGGTGGCCAAAGTATTGGAGCTTCAGCTTCAGCATCAATCCTTCCAATGAATATTCAGAGTTGATGTTTTTAGGATTGACTGGTTTGATCTCCTTGCAGTCCAAGGAACTCTCAAGAGTCTTCTCTATTACCACAGTTCAAAGCCATCAATTCTTCAGCACTAGCCTTCCTTATGGTCCAACTCTCATATCTGTGCATGACTACTGGAAAACCATAGCTTTGACTACACAGACCTTTGTCAGCAAAGTAGTCTCTTCTTTCTAATATGGTATCTAGGTTTGTCATAGCTTTCCCTCCAAGGTGCAAGCGTCTTTCAATTTCATGGCTGCAGTCACTGTCCTCAGTGACTTTGGAGCCCAAGAAAATAAATGTTGTAAGGACAGACAAATAGCTCAGTGGAACAGAGTAGAGAGCTCAGAAATATATCCTTATTTATAAGGTCATTTGATTTTTAAATTTTTGGCCACTTCACTAGGTATGTGGGATCTTAGTTCCCCAACCAGGAATCAAACTATTCTCCCTACATCAGGAGCTCAGAGCCTTAACCACTGAATGGCCTGGGAAGTCCCTGGGTCATTTCAGTTCAGTTCAGTCCAGTCCCTCAGTCATGTCCGACTCTTTGTGACCCCATGAACTGCAGTATGCCAGGCCTCCCTGTCCATCACCAACTCCTGAAGTTTGCTCAAACTCATTTCCATCGATGCCATCCAACCATCTCATCCTCTGTTGTCCCCTTCTCCAATGAGAATCCCATGAACAGTATGGGTCATTTTATTTTTGACAAAAACAAAAAAACAATTCAACAAAGAAAGGGAGATGCTTTCGATATATTTTCCTGAGACAGCTGGATACCCAGTATGGAAAAATAGTGACCGTCAACTCTTACCTCCTCACACCTTGTACAAAAGTTACATGGAGATGATTCACTGACCTAAACATAAAAGCTAAAACTATAAAATTTCTAGAAGAAAATGTAAACTGTCTTCTCAACTAGGGACTAGGCTTCTTTGGCAGGTTTCTTAGGGAAGACTTAGAAAGCAATAATCATTTTTAAAAAATCATAAAAGAAAAAATTATAAATTAGACTTATCAAAATGTAAAGTTTCCACTCATCAAAAGACACTTTTAAGAAAATGAATACACAGCTCTCAGACTGGAAAAAATGCACAAAACATATATAGCCGACAAACAGCCAGAGTAGTCAGAGTATATTTTCTTAAATCCTCCTGCAACCAACAATACTAAATTTTAAAGTCTATTTTAAAATGGTAAGAACTTTTAAATGATTTAACAAGCACTTCATAAGAAAAAATATGAGTGGTTCATATGCACATGAAAACACGTTCAACATCTTCAGTCATCAGGGAAAAGCAAATTAAAATCACAATGAGATCCCTTTGCATATTTGCCAAAATGAATATATTTAATCTATGTTAAGAATGTGGCATGATCAGGACACACCTCCTGTTGAGGGGAGTGGAAAATGGTATGTTTGGGGGAAAGATCCATCAGTATTTCATGAAACTAAACATGTACCTACCCTATGACCAGCCATCTCACCTCTAGCCATTTACACAAGAGAAAGAAAGCACATGTCTACAAAAAGACTTTTATACAAATGTTCATAGCAGCTTAATTCATAATAAACAGAAAACGAAAACAGCTCAGAAGAATGGATGAACACACTATGATGCAGTCGTAAAATAGGATACTACTGGGACTTCCCTAGTGGTGCAGTGGTTAAGAGTCTGCCTGCCAATTCAGGGGATATGAGTTCGATCCCTGGTCAGGAGGGATCCCACATGCCGTGAAACAGCTAAGTCAGTGCACCACAAACACTGAGCCCTAGTTCTACAGCCCATGAGCTGCAACTGCTGAACTCACGTATCACAAACCTGCTGAAGCCCAAATGCATAGAACTTGGGCTCTGCAATGAGAGGAGCCAACACAATGAGAAGCCCCACCACCACAAGGAAAAGTAGCCCCCTCTCCCCTCAACTAGAGAAAACACAAGCAAAGCAATGGGGAGCCCAGTTCAACCCATAAATAAATAAATTTAATTTAAAAAATAGGATACTACTGAGCAATGGAAAAGGACAAACAATATAAATAAATCTCAAAATATTATGAAGAGTGAAAGAAGCTTTACTAAAAGTGTTTATGCTATATTTCATTTAGATGAAATTCTAGAATAGAAAAAATCATGAAAAATTATTGTCACGAAGAGATCAGAACAGTGGGGGTTTTTTCCTGGGGGCATGGAATGGGATTGATTGGGAAGGGTCATGAGACAACTTTCTGGGGTTGATGGTAATGTCCTATAACTTACCTGGGATTTGGAATACAGAAGTACACACATTTGTCAAAACTTGTTGAAAGGTACACTTGAGATTCAAACAACTCATTTTATATAAATTATATCTGAAAAAGAGCCTGTAAATAAATATTGAACAAAAATTAGTAATGTGACTCTAAAGTGTGTGGAGGTAAAGAGTACTGAAGTCTACAATCTTAAAATGCCCCCAAAATAAGATGGATTGATAAAAAACAAATGAGTAGCTGGTCAATGGGCAAATACTGCAGAATTTCACTGCAAATATAGTTGATGGGTGTATCAATGTTAATTGCATAATTCTTTCAATTTATCTATATATTTTACATTTTATAGAAAAAAAATTTTCATGAAAAAAAGCCATAGCATCTCTGACCCAACAATTTCACTCCTGGGAATCTATCCTATAGCAGTGAAAGTACTAGTCTATAAGAATAAATATATAAAAACATTTATTGCAATGTTCTTAGTGACCAAGAACTAGAAGCAAAGTGAATATCCATCAGTAAGTTCATCTGAATCAAATGTGGCATAACCATGCCATGGGCCACTATGTGGACATTAAAAAGATGAATCAGAACTCCTCTAGACAGTTAAAAGGAATTTCACTGAAATATTGTCAAGGAAGAAAAGTGTGAATATGATCCTATTTTTTAAAAAACCCATCACACACACTGTATGGGATTGAATAAGTAACAAGAAAAATATTGAAGAACATGTATTAAATTGTTAACACAGCTTATAGGGAGAGGCTAAGATAAGATTTTGAGTGCTGCTGCAGGGTTAAGGGGGGAAATCTTTGATCAAAACAGCATTAGGGAATTCCTTGGTAGTCCAATAGTTAGGACTTGGAATTTCCACTGCAGGGAGCCTAGGTTTGGTCCTTGGTCAGGGGAACTGGGGAACTAAGATCCTCCATGCCCTGGTACAAGGCCAAAAAATAGAAAATGTGTATCATCCCACTTAAGTTAAAGTGTCTACACGAAATCCTCTTCCTCTCCCCATCCTTCCCACCATTTCTCTCTGGATTTTGTCCTGAGACCTTTCTTTTCTCAATTTATAATAATTACCATCTGTGACCATCTCCCAAGCTTCTCTTGTTGCTCCAACCAGACATCTCTATTTGGATATCCCACAAGCTCATCAGACTCAGCATGGCCAAAACTAACTTTATCGTATCTCCCCCTAAACCTACTGCTTCTCCTCCTGCAAGTCCAGGCTCTGGACACTGCAGACATCGCTGCCCACTCCAGTTGCTCAAGCCATCAGCTTGAATATCATCCCTCACTTGTTCTCACCCCCGCATCCAGTCACCCAGTGCTATCATTTCTACCTCCTGAAAGAAAGTGAAGTCACTCGGTCGTGCCCGACTCTTTGTGACCCCATGGACTGTAGCCTACCAGGCTCCTCCATCCATGGGATTTTCCAGGTAAGAATACTGGAGTGGGTTGCCATTTCCTTCTCCAGATCTTTCTGAACCAGGGATTGAACCAGGGTCTTCTGCACTGTAGGCAGACACTACCACCTGAGCCCGCAGGGAAGTCCTCCTGGGTCTCTCTCAAATCCATCCTCTTGTTGGCCCCTCCACTACCACTGCCTTGGTTCGGGCAGCCCATCTCTCTTCTAGATGACTGAAACAGCCTGGTAACTCATCTTTCTCTCCACTGCCTCTCACTCAATTTCTGCAAAACCAGAGAGATCTTTCTAAACCACAGATCTCATCACATCACTTTCTTGAGGCTTTCCCATTGCTCTTAAAACCAAGATCAAACTCTTTAATCATGACCCCTTGGTTTAAGGATATGCTCAGCCTCCCCAACACACACATCACCTCTAGCCCCTTTCTTCCATCTTCACCCCACACCTAAGGAGGGAGAATATGCTGTGGGGCCAGGCTCAAGGTCTAGGATGCTAAGCCAGTCTAGGGCACAGATTGAAGAACTGAACATGTGGGAGAGGTGACTACCTGTCAGGTGGATGAAGGTGGAAGAGGGTGGAGGCTGCTTCTCCTAGAGGAACAGCTTGCCCTCTTTCACTTGTTCCTCTGACACTGTCAAGAGGTTGGGCAGTGGGCTGGTTGGAGGCTGCTGACCACAAGGAAGAATAGCTGGAGTGGGGATGAAGCTGCTTTTCTCTGGCTTTAAGGAAAAGCTTCTGCTCTGACCTTCGAATGTCCTCCATGTTAATTCCTAACACAAGAATATCAGAACTTGGACCCAAACCCAGAGGGATCCTTTGCTACTGACCATCCTCTGCACATACACAGCCCAGTGCTGGGCACAACAACTGTTTAATTTAATCTTATTCATGGTGCAGTACACCTGTCCCCTCAACTCTGTGGATGAAAAATGTCACCTGCCACATTAGTAAACAAAGGATGTTGTAGCCGTCAAGCCAGCAGCCACTGCAGCCACCCCTGACTGTGCGCCCTGATGGGATTCGGGATGGGGAAAAGCAGAATTCTGGCCCTAGATAGTTAATATGCACATCAAAGGAATGATTTCAGTGAGCCCAGGGTCTTGCATCTTCTCATATACAGAAAAGCTCTAAATTCATTAACTTGAGATGTCTGGTTTGCATTAATTAACAGTCATCTTTAGATGTTCTAACTACCTGGTTTTTGTTGCAAAACACGTATAAATCCTGGCTCCTCCCTTGCCTCTTTGGAGCAGTCCCTCAGAGCTGAGAGACTGCCTTCTGGGTTTAATTCCTCAGTTTTGTCTGCCCAATAAAGCATAATTCGTGCATTTTTTTTTCAGTAGACAGCCCCAAACTCCTCAACCAAAAGATGAGCCTGAATAGGTTGGAAAAACTGACGTGAGGAAACAGGAAGGCTGCAGGCTGGTCAGAGGGGCTTCCTGCCCTTGGAGTGAAGTGAAAGCCACTCAGTTGTGTTCGACTCTTTGCGACCCCATGGACTATACAGCCCACAGAATTCTCCAGGCCAGAATACTGGCATGGGTAAGCATTTCCCTTCTCCAGGGGATCTTCCCAACCCAGGGATCAAACCCAGGTCTCTCTCATTGCAGACAGATTATTTACCAGCTGAGCCACAAAGGAAGTCACAAGCCTGCCCTTAGAGGTGCCTCCATAAAGTGCCACATACTACCTTCACCGTCCACCTATGCTTTTAGAGCTGGCCTTGCCAGTCACTCGCTGCATGGCCTTGGCCTCATACCCTGAGTCTGACAGAGGGGAGGTGGAGATTACAGGGCTTGTGTATGTCTGCTTTCCAGAAGAGTCCCAACTTGAATGCTTCCTAAAGAATGCTAGCCCACTTTCTTTGGAAACTTCCACATTTACATATAAATTGCTACCTAATGGCTCTGCCCTCCTTTATCTTAGCTCCAGGTTCTAATGAGCTGGAAAAATGGTCCTGAGCTGAGGAATAATGAAGCTCCCAGGCTGGGGAAGAAAGAAGGCATGGCTCTTCCCCTCTCTGTGCCATGGGAAAGCCAAGGAGGGATGGATGGGGGAAACATGATGGCCCCTCCCCACTGAGACACCTGCCCCACTGTCCCAAAGGAAGGGGGAAAATTTTTTTATAACAGTTTGAAATACGGTGAAAAATCAAGCATGAAAGTATGTGAAATCCACTACACAATTTGTGAAAAGCAAGTCATAATTCTATTTGTTCTGCCCAGTGTTCACATCGCAAAACTTTCACCCAGATAGAAACTAAAAATATGGATGAACCAGGAGCGCCACCTGGGGTGAAATGTGTCACTACCTCTGCTGCTCAAACTTGGAGGTCTGTGCAGAACCTCGGGGTGTGTGGAGGCATGTGGTAAAGTCCTCCTACTCAACATGCATATACACACACACTCTACTGGGTGCCAGGCTCCTCTTAAAAGCACTTTAATACATCCTTGTATTTGATTTCCACAACCTCTGCGGGTCCAATGCCCATTTAGAGATTGAAGACACTAAGACAAGTCCAGTTAAATAACTGTCCAGCTTAGGATGCAAGCTCAGGTCTGTCTAATTCTGCCCCCCAGGTTCATTCTCACTTTACTGCAGAAGGTGTTCACCAGAGCAAGGTTCTTAACTGAGGCTGACGGATAGAATTTGGGGGCAGGGATATGGGGTGGAGGGGTCATGGCTAAAAAGACTGACATCTTTATTTTCTCCTACTTCTAATTGCAATTTAATACTTCCTTATAATCTGAATGTGGGCAACAAAACAGTACCTGTAACTGTCACCAGCAGAAGTTATAGATATTTTCATATCCTATTATTGTTGCCGGTATCTCAAAATGTCATTTATGGTCATCACTATTTCAAAATGTCAGCAGTTATTTGGGCCTATGACAAGATCTTATAATTTAATGTGTTAATAAAGAAGAGCTGTGGTAGCCAGGTGGCTCCACCAAAAAAACCTCTATGCAGTATTTGCTGATTCGTGTGGTATAAATACTCCCACCATTGCCAATTTCAAGGATGGCTATGTTCAACGATTGGTTTGCAAATTTCCTGAAAATTTAACAATTAGAAGTAGGGACAAGATGGTTTCAGCACACCCTTGGCACAGAAGTGGATTTTCCTGGACCTGCCAGCCTCCTTGCCTGTATGCATCTCTCTTTCCTGAAACCCCTTGTGGCCTACAGTATGATGTTAATGACAACAATAGAGTTTAAGCATATATATTAAATCCTTTCTCTGTGCCAGGCACGTTCATAAGCACTGAACATGACATATCATTTAACCTAGCAATGATCTGTTGAAAAACTTCATACAATGTAAAAGTTGCATGTGAGTTAAGTTTTATTCGGGACAAAATGAGGACTGCAAGTAAAGAGACAGCTCAGAGATAGCTTTGAGAAACTGCTCCCAGGAGATAGTGGGAGAGCTAGGATATATGGAAGTTTTACAACAGAGGACAGGTAGTAAAGAACACCAAAGTGAAAGTGAAGTGAAGTCACTTAGTCGTGTCCAACTCTTTGCGACCCCGTGGACTGTAGCCCACCAGACTCCTCCGTCCATGGGATTCTCCAGGCAAGAATACTGGAGTGGGTTGCCATTTCCAGATTACTGTTAATTAAAGAAACCAGATATGTCAAGCTAAGGAGTGTAGCTCTTTTCTATTTTGGGGGAAAGATGCAAGAACCCAGGTTCACTGAATCATGCCTTTGATATATATGTTTCCTCTATCTGGGGCCAGTATCCTGCGTTTTCACATCTTTGAGTTTCTCCAGGACTCCCCATGGGGAGTGGCTGCAGTCTGATGGCTGCTTGATGGCAGGTGTTCTTTCCTACCTGAGTTCCCTCAGGGCTCACCACTTCACCCTCCATGGTGGCTGCAATTGCTGATGACTGGATATTTACTGCTATGGCAGGAAATATTTCATTCCTTGGGTCTTATAAGGCAGATATTATTGGAATGGTTCTCAGCGGGGTGGGGGTAGGGGAGATTTTTACACACTAGATACATTCAGTCATATCTGGAGATATTCTTCATTGTCATAACTGAGTTTGCTACTGGCATCTAGTGGGTAGACGCTGCTAAATATTCTACAATGCACAGGATACACACATACTCAACAAAGAATCATCTAGCCACAGATATCAATAATGATGAGGTTGAGAAATCCTGTATTGCTTTGAGTCCCGTTTTAGAGATGGGAAAACTGCAACCCATAGATATTAATTTGCCCAAGTTCACAGAGCTATCATATAGTAGGTTCTCAGTGAAGACTAGTTCCTACTCCCTGAGTTTCCCTTACCAGATGTAGGGAAAGGAGCTTACTGAAAAGAAAGCAGCCTGCTGGGGTTAATCCTGGAGATGGAGCTTGGTCATTACATTTTGGAGACTCCAACCTCAGCCGCAGGAGACTTGGCCACAGAAATGATTCCAAGCGTGGGTCAGCCAGATGGCCCACTGTGCTGGCTGCAAAATATATTTAAGAAAATAAAATGGAAAGGGGAAGTGAAGGTTGCTCTTCCACAGATATTTATTAAGCATCTACTATGTGTCAACACTATCTAGGTGCTGGGGATAGTGTAGGAAACAAAACAAGAATGGTTCCCATAAAGTATAAAATCTGGTAGAGGGGACAGGAAAGCAAATTAAAAATGGGTTAAAGTACTTAAAACAGATGCTGTGAGGGAAGCAAATGAGGCATTGTGAAAAATAAATTTAGGGGGACTTTCTTTGATATGGTGGTCAAGGAGGACTTCCCTAAAGAGGTGACATGTGGGACTTCCATGGTGGTCTAGTAGTTAAGACTAGTGGTCTTAACTAGTCACTAGTTAAGATTGGTGGTCTGCCTTCCAATGCAGAGGACTTGGGTTTGACCCCTGATCGGCAAACTAACCTCTCACACGAAGAGAAGTAACTAAACCTGTGTGCCGCAAACTGGAAAGCCCACGTGCTGCAACAAAGACCCCGTGCAGCCTAAATAAATGAATAAATGAAAGGCCTATGTGGTCTGTTACCATTGAAAAAAAAAAGAGGTCACATGTGAGCTAAGACCTGAAGGTTGAAACACCAGTCATGAGAATAGAGGGTAGAAAGAGGAAAACCAGGAGAGACTAACAGGGCAGGTGACAGGGTCCAAGGAGGGTAAGAGTTGGATACATTTCAGTCATCAAAAGGAGGTCGCTTTGTGACTGGAAGACAGAGGAGAGGAGAAATACAGGACCTAATAGGTCAGCGGGGGCCAATTCCACACTGGGTGTTATAAAACTACGCCCCATGCACCTTTGTGTGCACAACACGCAGAACAAGTGTGACACAAAGTAAACTCCAGGCTGGGGGGACTAGATAAGTGAATAGACCTAGGGATGGGAAGGGACTGTAGGCACATCGATGGACACCTGGACCCTCTTCTGCTCCCCAACCCACCTCCCTAACCCAACACTTCTGCTGAACCAAGATCCCTAGATGCCACACCCAGGGCCCAAAACACATGAGTGTGTGTATGTGTGTGTACAATAACGACAATGATCAAATAAGCAAATGGTATTGCAGAAATCTTCAGCTCCAAGGTCATTCATATCTGGGGAACCCACACACCTCTTTCCTTAGAAAGCTGCATTAATACTTAGTCATTTGGGGAGCTGCAGCCCACTTATGCCTAATCACTGAACTGTTGAACAGCAGTGGGATGGGCTGGATTAGCTTTGCTGAGCAGGTTAAAAATCCAGTACTAAGCTCTGTACATGGAAGTCCAGAATTCTGGAACAGGGTGGTTCAGCTCAGAGGGCAGGTAACAGCAGGAAGTTGGGGAGGCAGAGAGTTAGATGAGGAAAGGAAATAGATATCCAGGGAACACTCAGTCTGTGCCAGCTGGTTTGTGAAGCTTTCATCCCACCACCCACTTCCTTCCCCATTGAATCAAGAACATTTATTATCTTAAGAGGAGTGCAGACACCACCTGAAATAAAGAGGTCATAGTTTGACTTTGAGTCTTTCTAGAGACAGTAGTCTTAAAACCTGGCTATGGAGGGGAAAAAAAAGTTTCTTAATTCCAGAATCTTCCTTTTACATATCAAGGGAAAAGTCTCAACCTGGAGTTTATCATAAGTGATCGGGAGATGGGATTCAAGAAAAGAAGTCAGGAAAGTTACCACCCCACTGGAGGCAAGTGATCTCTTTCACATCTGGAGGTGGACCCAAGGAAGGAGGGAGACTTGGCAAGAATGTGAATAGGACAAAGACATTGACTGGGCTCAAGGATCTGGTGCCCTTACCTCTCTCAGCCCAAAATGAGAAGGTAAGAAAATAGCAATTCCAGTAGGCAAGGGGATAAGGCCATACCAGAGGGAGTTTTGCTTTGTTGATGCTCTAAAAGGAGACTGTGGGACTTCCTGGCAGTCCAGTGGTTAAGACTCTGCCTTCCAATGCAGGGGGTACAGGTTTGATCCCTGGTCAGGGAGCTAAAATCTCACATGCCTCACAGTCAAAAAATTAAAACATAAACTAAAGCAATATTATAACAAATTCAATAAAGACTTTTAAAATGGCCCACATCAAAAAGTCTTTAAAAATAAAATAAAAGGAGACTGCCTACAGATACCTCCATGCCCACCTGGAGCAGCTAAGACGGGAAGAAAGATAAAGTAGCCATCAGGATTTCATCTCAGAGTTGGAGCTTCTGCAAGTGCTATGGGGAACAAGATGTTTCGTATTGGAAGACCTTACACAGATGTGGGAGGACTTGGGAAAGAGAAGGGAAGGAAGTGGGGGGGCAGAGAAACATGCGCTATGGTGTCTGCAGCGCACACTGGCGTGTGTTGTAGTGCAGAGCAGAGCTTGCAGGGAAATCCAAGAAGCCATTCCTGTCTGCTAAAGGGAGCCCACGGAGAGAGCCTCACTGTGGCAAAGAAGATGGAAAAAAAGAGGACAGTCTTGAGAGATGCTTGGAGGTGGGCATGAAAGATGAGTACAAGGAAGGAGAGGAGCCACAGAGGACCCCAGATTTCTGGCTTGAGTTCTGAGCAGACTGAGTGCAACCTACCAAGATGGGGACAATGAAGAGGCTGCGGCAGGACCAGAAGAGGGAGGAGACGAGTGAGGTATCGCCTTGGGCACCAGATACAAGGGTGTGCCAAAAACTCGGTAATCAAGACAAATAATGTTCCAGTGCAATATTTTTTAATCAAAATGAATCCCCCCCAAAATCCATGATTAACAAGATCACTATTACTGATTTTTTTCTTTGCCTCTGGCTTCAATGTGGCTTGGCACCATTACTGATCTGTCTATATTTAAAATTTTGGTATTTTGTTCATTGTGGATTTTTTTTTGTTTTGCATTCACTCCATTTTTAAAAATATTGCATTAAACTATTTTTGGTGGCTGTATTTTTAATGCCCCCTTAAATGTTGTACCTGGTACAAAGGCCTCACTCACTTCACCCTAGTCCCAGCTCTAAGAATTGAAGGACTGAGAAGAGGAGGTAAACTGAGATGCAGTCTTGGATATATACAGAGATTAAATGAAAGGGCAGTTGTTACATGCCTGGACCAGAGCAAGTCTCTATGGGTGCCTGGTGCAAATCCACCAGGCCTTATCACTTCAGGGCCTGCCAGCTGCCAACATCTGCATTTTCTGCCCGAGGACTGTCTTAGCCACCAAGTACAACAGGCTAGAAGCACTGGATAATTAACCTCCCCTGTAGCAGCCCTCAACCAATGATCTGTAAGAGTACAAATAGTCCCGCTCTCTCCACCTCTGATGGGGTTACTTTAAAGTGTATATGTTCCAGAGTCCCCAGGTGAGATTAAACTCCAACATGAACAATGTAATTGGCTTGATAATACACCTTTAAGCTCTGTCCCTTCCCCACCTCACTTACCTTCCCTCCTACTGGTATTTCCGAGGATTGCCTCCCAACTAAACCCCATGGACGCACATCCTTGTTTCAGAGCCTACTTCTAGGACAACCAAACCAAGATCCACACATGTCCTTCTTTCCCTTACCCTCATCTCTAAAGGAACATGGAATGTTCTGTACATACTTGGAATTCTGAGCATGCCCTGAGAGACCCCTGACCTCCGTGCACTCTCCTGGGAGGGAAGTCAGTAGGGGGTAATTGCCAGCCAGCACTGAGAGGCCTGGATCTGAAATGCTCTCTGCTGTGTTTCTGTAATCTCTGCACCCTGAGTGGAAAAATAATTGGCAGATACCTTTCTCAGCCATTAATTCTTCACAACCAACACTGAGCCCTTGGGGCAAAAGCTGATTGTCTGCTGTTACTGCCAGCATGGCCCTGAATTCAGAACAGGAATTGTGACTCTCCCTCTCACTCTCTTTACAGACAACCATTCCTCTGCCCTGGTGCCATCTTCCACCCACTCCCAGAGCCCAAGAGGGACCAGAGAAAGCTGTTGGTGCAGACTGAAGGCAGGAAATGGCCCTCCATCACTAGACTAAGGGGTTGAGTCAAAAATCATGGAAGGTGGAGAGTTTATGCTTCCTTTTAGGAAAAAAATTTTCCACATTCACACTTTTCCCCATGATCTCCATTAACACTTGCAACAACCATATGCTCAAGGTATGATTATCACGCCCACTCTACAGATGAAGAGGCTCAGAGAAGGCAAACATGTTAGCTTAGATAACAAAGAGACTCTCTTTGACTAAACTTGAATCAAGTTTCTCTGAACTCTCTTCCCAGCTAGGGCCTGATTTTGAACCTCCTGTATTCATTTCTACTAACATATACAGTTTTTGCAAGAATCCTGCCAAGTTGGTTTAGCTAGAGCTCCCCACCCCAGATATCTGATCACATTCAATATTTGATCAGGTTCCATCATCTTCTACCATCTCCCAGGTGATGACTAATTGCCCTGGCCTGCCTTCAACAAGAATCCTGTTAGGTTGGTTTAACCAGAATTTCTCCCTTACTCCTGATGTTACCGCTCCATAATTTTCCACTTGTCAACCTGATACATCAGGTTCTTTGGCTATAAATTACTTGTTTTCCTTACTGTATTCTGAGTTGAGCTGAATCTCACTCCCTACAACAAAACCCCATTGCAGTAGTCCTTACGTGCTTGTGTGCGTGCTAAGTCACTTCAGTCATGTCTGACTCTTTGTGACCTTATGGATGGTAGCCCACCAGACTCCTGTGTCCATGGGATTCTCCAGGCAGGAATACAGGAGTGGGTTGCCATCTCCTCCTCCAGGGGATCTTCCTGACCCAGGGATCTAACTGGCGTCTCTTTCATCTCCTGCATTGGCAAGCAGGTTCTTTATCACTAGTGGTACCTGGGAAGCCCAGTAGTCCCTATACTTATTTCAATGTTCCTCGTGAATTGAGTCTGCTTTCCCAGTTTTTTTCTTTTTTTAACAAGTGTGGTGAATACTTTTTTTTCTTCAACACAGGTCACAGGATTTGGACCCTGGTCTGCTTGATTCCAAAGACCATTCTCTTCCCAGTGTCATATGCTGTTTTTCTTCCTTCAGTAAATACTTCCTGAGCACCTGCTATGCACCAGGCCCTATGCTGAGCCCAAAGGAGGACAAAGATGAGTAGGAAATATTGCCTCCCTCTAAGAGAGAGAAATAAAAACCTCCCCATTCTGCCCATTTTCAATTCTAAGGGCAGAGCTTCTTATTTTCTTTTTTTGGCTGTGCTGGGTCTTCATTGCTGCATGCAGGCTCTCTCAAGTTGGGAGCAAGGGCTACTCTCTAGTTGTGGTGCATGGATTTCTCATTGAGGTGGCTTCTCATTGTGGAACATGGGCTCTGGGGCTCACAGTCTTCAGCAGCCGTGGCACACAGGCTTATTTGCCTTGTGGCATATGGAATCTTCCCAGACCAGGGATGGAGCCCTGCAATGGCAGGCAGATTCTTAACCACTGGACCACTAGGAAAGTATAGAACTTGTTTTTAAGATGTTTACATATACTCTATGGGGGCTTGAGTCTTACAAGGGTAGATTGGAGTAAACACAACAGAGATTTAGCCCACAAAGCCAAAGTATGCCTTGCCTCACCCTTTACAGAAAACATTTGCTGACATCTGGTCTACCGGGCCATGTACTGCAGATAGATGTACCAACTTTGTCACTTCTCAACTCAACTCGATGACCTTATCCTATAAAAATGTCCATTTTACAGATGAAGAATAAGGCTCAGAGTCATGAGAGGACTTGGCAACACTGGCATAAAGTTGAAGAGTTGGGTAATTCCCAAGCCCTCCACCCTTTCCTCCCAGGCACTCCTCCAAATCACATCCAAAACATTGATTGCCAAAGTTTTGAAACACTGACATTCACTCTTGAAACAGCCCACAATCCCCACCAGGAGTGGGCCATGGGGTCAGCCCTGGTCTCTAACCTCCCCATCTCCAGACATCTGCCAGGCTGCTCTTAGAGCTGAAGTCCATCTGGTCTCCAACCCTGTATCATGCTTTTCTCCCGCTGGTATCAAAAGGTCTTTCATATGATAAACATACATTATGTGCTAATACAAAATGTGAGGTCCCAATTAATTACTTCTATTGATTTTATTATTGAATCTTTATGGGAAGGACAGAGGGATAATCACTGGGGTTGGCATGTCAGCGTGGGGCTGGTGAAGGCAAGGGTTGTGGGGGTGGGGGACTTGAGTGTTCTACATGACAAAAGTGCCCTAGATCAGTTCACAAGAAACTGATATCAATCCATTCTTAGCAGGGGAATATGCCCTGAAAACAGAGTTGCAAGGGGAGGAAAGTTGGTCAACCTGCCCATGGCAGATGCTAAGCCAGCTGCTTCATCTTCTTAACACTCACCTGCACAGCCAAGGTCAGAGTGCTGGGAACACCTGTGCCTCCCTGCCCCAGAGCTTGATTTCTGGCTGCAAGACAGTCAGCTACTAGGGCAGCTGGAAGTAGCCCTCCCTCAACACAGCTAGCCAGCTGATGTACAGATTCCCCAGCTTCCTACCCCTCAGTTGTGGGGAAAAAAAAAAAAACAACATTCTCTTCGCTAGTTTGAGGTGTGTCCTGCACTGGCTCCCAGCGTCCCCAGGGGCATTAGGGCCCAGTGGCTCACTATGTCATCAGCCCAGTAACACACCCCTTCTGGCTTTCTTCCCTTCCTTGTCCCATATCTTCTCTCTCCTACCACTGTTTCCTGATATCACCTCCCACATAAACTATTTGCACTTGCGTGTTGTCTCAGGGCCTCCTTCCAGAGGACTCCAAACTCAAATAAGCACCAAGAATGTCGCAAGCCATCTCATCTGATCTCACCACAGCCCTGGGAGTTGGAATCATCCCACTTTCCAGACGTGGAAACTGAAGAACTCAGAGAGGTTAAGTAATCAGAACTCCAACCTGACAGGCATCATCAGCAAAATCTAGAGAGTGCTCAAGAAAGGTTTCCAGGGAGACGGGATTGGCACTTGTCTTCTTGAGCACAGGTCAAAACTGTCCCAGACCCAGCTGCACTCACTATGCTCCAGCTACTACTCCGACCTCCAAGCGGCCATCCCCTTGGAGCCCTCCATCAATGAAGACAGCTGGAATGGGATGGAGACTGCTTCTAGAATCAGTCTATCATAAACCATGAAGAACCAAGAGTTCTCAGCTTGCAGAAAGTCCATAGGGAAAAAAGTGGGATGGATGAAACCTGCATTTACTAAATGATAATAACCAACATGTATTTAGTGCCTATTATGGCAGAAAGTGAAGAGGAACTAAAAAGCCTCTTGATGAAAGTGAAAGAGGAGTGAAAAGGTTGGCTTAAAGCTCAGCATTCAGAAAACAAAGATCATGGCATCTGGTCCCATCACTTCATGGGAAATAGATGGGGAAATAGTGGAAACAGTGGCAGACTTTATTTTGGAGGGCTCCAAAATCACTGCAGATGGTGACTGCAGCCATGAAATTAAAAGACGCTTACTCCTTGGAAGGAAAGTTATGACCAACCTAGATAGCATATTCAACAGCAGAGACATTACTTTGCCAACAAAGGTCCATCTAGTCAAGGCTATGGTTTTTCCAGCGGTCATGTATGGATGTGAGAGTTGGACTGTGAAGAAGGCTGAGCGCTGAAGAATTGATGCTTTTGAACTGTGGTGTTGGATAAGACTCTTGAGAGTCCCTTGGACTGCAAGGAGATCCAACCAGTCCATTCTAAAGGAGATCAACCCTGGGTGTTCTTTGGAAGGAATGATGCTAAAGCTGAAGCTCCTGTACTTTGACCACCTCATGCAAAGAGTTGACATTGTGGGCAGGAGGAGAAGGGGACGACAGAGGATGAGATGGCTGGATGGCATCACCGACTCGAAGGACATGAGTTTGAGTGAACTCCGGAAGTTGGTGATGGACAGGGAGGCCTGGTGTGCTGCGATTCATGGGGTCACAGAGTCAGACACCACTGAGCGAGTGAACTGAACTGATGTGCTAGGCACTGTTCTAAACACTTTACCATATAATAACTTTTTAAATTTTTTACTCTTTGTGACAGGTGCTTTTCTTTCCTCCATGTTACAGACAAAGAAACTGAGGCACAACGAGGTTAAGAAATGTGTCCAAATTCACACCCCAGCAGATGATAGAGCTGGAAACGGAAGCCAAGTGGTGGGCTACACTCCATAGGCATGTAAGGCTTATGCTTGCCCAACTTCAAAACTAGAGAAAGAACTCAGTCAGCAACAGAGACATCAGTGCTTTTACAGATGAAGAATCTTACATGTCAGCAACAGAGACATCAGTGCTTTTACGGATGAAGAATCTTAGATGTCTGAAACATGTCTGGAGTGATACCCCACCGCGTGCAGTCTGTACTTGGGGTGGGGTAGGGGACAGATCCACATCAGGTTGGTTCCTTGGTTACCAGGGAAACTAGCAGATTGGCATACACCTCACTGCCCCTTTCACAAGAACACAGTTGCTAGCTGGGCCTGGGGCAAGTATGCAGCAAGGTCAATCATGTGAGCAGGGTATAGATGAAGCACTGGTCCAGCAGGAGAACAGAGAGCAAGAAACTAGCCACCTTGAGTGGCCTGACCATACCCCAAGTAATCTGGCTTCCATGATATGCTTTTAATACTTGTTGAAAGATAAATGGAGGCACATTAAAGAGTTTATATAAGAAAAATGGATCCAAATTAGGCAGCAACAAACCAAAAATGCTCTCTCTCACATGGTCAATGGAAAAACTTATACAGAGAAGGGGGAGGAAAAGAAAGGCTGCAACTTACAGCCTAGTTGGTTGTGATGGGTTATCTTTACATTTCCATTTCTTAACCTCTAGACATATATACCTGCTTAGGTTTTGGTTTGTTTACATAGGGCACCAAAGAGTTAGAGCCACTTCAGCCTGACAGTGTTCCTTGCTTAATTAATTTCACAGTCTCTTCACTTCACTCTGCCTGTAGCAGAAAGTGAATTTCTCCTAATGGCCTATTAAAGGAGACACCGCAAGAGACAGCGCCCCCATCAGGCCTGGAGGGCCAGGGCTCATTTTTGGAAGAATGAATAGGAAGTTCAGGTATGTAGAGTGAGGTGCAAGGCAATGAGAGGAGGCCTAACCTAGGCTCTCTTGAAACAATACAGATGGTCGAAAGCGCCGGATGGTCTTGGTCTTGTTCCATTCTTTAAAAATCATTTTTATTGATATATGTGTGTGTGTATATGTGTTGTACGTGTGTTAGTTGCTCAGTCATGTCCAAGTCTGTGACCCCATGGGCTATAGCCCATCAGGCTCTTCTGTCCAAGGGATTTTCCAAGCAAGAATACCAGAGTGGGTTGTCATTCTCTTTTCTAGGGAATCTTCCCAACCCAGGGATTGAACCCAGGTCTCTGGCATTGAAGGAAGATTCTTTACAATCAGATCCACCAGGGAAGCCCTATTATTGACATACAATTTATATGCAATCGTATACACCCATTTTAAGCATCCACTTCAATGAGTTTTGGTAAATGTATACGTTTGTGTTCATACCACCATAAACATGACACAGAACTCACTCCAAAAGTTCCTATCCCTCTGCAGTCAATCCTCACCTTCAAACACCAGCTCCCTACAACCACTAATCTTCTTCCTGTCCCTTTAGTTCTGCCTTTTCCACAATATCACATAAGTGAACTCACACAGCATATAAATGTTTGAGTCTGGCTCCTTCCAAAAAGTATGACACATTAATCCACATTGTTCCTTTTTATTGCTGAGTAATATTCTATTTTGTGAATCTGTTTACCCATTCACCTGGGCAGTTTGTAGTTTGGGGCTATTATGGATAGAGTTGTTGTTTACACATAAGTACAAGACTTTCCTGGCTTTTGCAAAGATTTTTGTTTATTACCAAATAACACATGAATACACTCTTCGTTTTATCAAAATAATAAGTAGAGTCAAAAGAAGGACTCCCTAGCACCTTGCCCTGGCAAGGCTTCTCAACCTTGAACATGCACACAAATCTGCTGAGGAATCCTGTTAAAATGCCTGTTATGATTCAGTAGGTCTGGGGTGGAGTCTGAGATTCTGCATGTCTAACAAGCTCTTGGGGAATGCTGATGGGAGGGAGGTCCACAGGCCACATTTTGAGTAGTAAGACCCCAGCCCAGTATTTCCCAGACATGGTCACTTGATCATGTGCTTTGCAGGAGGATGTTAAAAATGCAGATTCCCAGGCCCTGCCCCTCCCCCACTGACCCCATCTCTGAGGATAGAGCCTGCATAGCTTTGAGTTGAAATTATGCTCACCAGAGTCCAAAGATCACTGCTTTGGGACTGGTTTTTGGAGGGCCTGACTGGATCTGTCTTGACTCTGCTTATGTCGCCTGAGCCCTGCACAATGCCAAGACCACGCAAAATGCCTTTTAAAAGACTTACTTCCCTTCCCTCTACTAGGAGGTGGGTTTCATGCCCTGGGCACACCCCTGGATGCTTTCCAACAGGTTCCACTCAGCTTTTCTGCCCTACAACGTTAGAAGGCCATCATGCGACGCAGCTTTTGCTGCCAGGATAAGAGCTGTAGTGACAAGCATGAGCACTGACAAGGCATTCAGGAATAAACTTCAGTTTAAATTTGTCCAAATAACAGCAACAGTGGAACTAATGATGGGGGAAATGTCTGCAAACTGAGCTCAGTGCCAGGCGGAAGAACAGAAACCTTCATGGGGCAGCCTCAGGGAACCTCTGCGAGGGGACCCACCTTTGCCTCTCATGAGACTCTGACAGGCTTGGAGCCCACGGCACTGGCTGACGTCTGCTGTGGCTTCTGTAGTGATTCTTCTCAGATTTCCTCCCCAGCCTTGTGCTCTTCACCTGGCACATGGCCAACTCGGATCTTTCTCATCAGGACTTCTGATTCCTGGTTGTCCCAGGAATTGGAGCACCGATTCTGTGTCCACCTGCCCAGAAGCCCTGGATTTCCATCCTGCCACCTTGCCTGCTTCCATTCGCAAGCACTGATTGCCACAGTGGGCTGTTCCAGGAGCTTCTTGATGCCAGTTTGGTTCCATGCAGGAGAGGCAGGGCTGAGTGAGGGATCAGACAGCAGCCACCATCTGTGCCAATAGGGGCCACAGCTCTTAACTGGCCCAGAGAACACTGTTGCCACAGCAGCAATGGAAAGGTCCAAACAAATCCGGGGGGGGAGCTTTAATCTGAGGCCAGTGCCTGAAGAGGGTCACAAATGACTCTCAGCACACGAACATTCAGCAGCCAAGGTGACAAACGGACTTGAAAGTAGCCCCAGGAAAGTTTTGGGGAAAACTGTAGACGGCCGAAAGAGAGGATGTGAACAGGAAGAGGGTCTGCGTGCTGCCCCCAAATATCTGAAAGACCTACATGTGGGAAACAGATGTGGTTACTGAACAGCCTCAGGGGCACACTCAGGACCAGAAGGTAGACAATTCAAGAGAGCCTTTTTTTTTCACTATCTGTAAAGAATTTAATCACAGTGTGAGATGCCCTAGAATGGACTTAGTTGCCTGGTTAGGCAGTGAACTCTCCATTAGGAGAGGTGTTTAAGTCAGGGCCAGAAAAGCTCTGGGTAAGTAAGGGCTTGACAATTAGAAGGTTTGGATTCAGAGACCTTTAAAGATCTCTCCCTGAGCTTCATGAGGCACGGATGAAGCAGCAGGTGGAATTTATCTAATACTGTAATAGCAAATAGCCACCAGGTGGCGACAGAGCCGCATCGTCCCAGCCAAGGAGCAATTCAGTAACTTACACAAACTTAATTGGAAGCAGACAGATTCAAATTGACATTTATGGGCAAAATCTATGAATCAGATCCACAGTAGATCTTTGGTCCTCAGCAGGACCTGGGGGCTCTAGGTCAAGGAAGTTAGTTATATTCTTTTTTGAGAGAGGTAATCTTTCTTTTTTTTAATTTTCCACTGAAGTACTACACACAGACAGCAAGGTACACAAATCATAAGCATACAGAGCAAGGAATTTTCACCAATAGAGCACACCCTTATAACTAGCACCTAAATCAAGGAAAAAATATAGCCAGAGCCCCAGAAGCCTGTCTAGTCACTCCCACAGACCCCATACCTGATTTCTAACACCATAACCTAGTTCTGCTTTTCAGTCTCACATACATTAAATCATATACTGTGGATTCCAGTGGAATCTTAGAGGGTTACATCGTTGTGAGAGTCACTGATTTTGCTGTGTATGGTTGTGATTCCTTTCTCATTGCTATGTAGTATGAATACAGTAGTATGCTCTGTAGCATGAATAAACCACAATTGATTTGTTCATTCTCCAGTTGATGGTATCTGAGTGATTTCTTATTTGCGGGCTACTACATGTTATGCTGCTATGAATTTCTAGCACATTCCCTAAGGAGAGCATATGTACATGGTCCTGTTGAGTATATAATTGTTAGGTCGTGGGGTAATCACTAGCAGCTTTCACCTTTAGTAGACACTATCAACCAGTTTTTCCAAAGCAACAGTATTAATTTGCATTCCTACCAACAATATATGAGACTTTTGGTAGCTCCATAGCCACCCCAGCCTTCTTTCTCTGACTAGAAAAGTTTGGGTGGAGGAAGTGTAGGATACTTATAGCTATAAAAAACCGAGACAACATATTAAAAAGCACAGACATTACTTTGCTATAGTTTTTCTAGTAGTCATGTGAGAGTTGGACGATAAGGCTGAGCACCGAAGAATTGATGCTTTCAAATTGTGGTGCTGCAGAAGACTCTTGAGTCTCTTGGAAAGCAAGGAGATCAAATCAGTCAGTCCTAAAGGAAATCAACCCTAAATAATCACTGTAAGGACTGTTGCTGAAGCTCCAATAATTTGGCCGCCTGAGGCAAAGAGCCGACTTATTGCCCCTTCATTGCCAGCTCAAAGCCCCTGATGCTGGGAAAGATTGAAGGCAAAAGGAGAAGTGGGTGGCAGAGGATGAGATGGTTACATAGCATCATCGACTCAATGGGCATGAATTTCAGCAAACTCTGAGAGACAGTAGAGGACAGAGGAGCCTCGTGTGCTGTAGTCCGTGGGGTTGCAGAGTTCGGACATGATTTAGTGACCAAATAAGAAGGACAACACAACTCTTACCCTCAGATGAGAGTGAGTGTCTGGGCAGCATGAGTGGGTGAGCACGAGCCAGGAGGAGGAAGATTCCGTCCCACCAGCATATCCTGATGAGCCCTTCGGAGCATAAGTGTCTGCTGAATGAAGAGCCTCCCTTCACAGGCTCTGAACAGTTACCAGACTAAGCACTTACTGTGGGCCTGGCACTTTCCTTGATGCTGGGGATACAGCAGTGAAGAGACAGACCACATCCCCACTATAATAACACATATGCTCTCCTGGGGGTGGGGAGAGAGTAAATAAACACGTCACGTGGTGAAAGTTTAATATTGTTGTTGAGTCGCTAAGTCCAGTTCTTTTCGACTCCACAGACTGTAGCCCACCAGGCTCCTCTGTCCACAGGATTTCCCAAGCAAGAATACTAGAGGGGGTTGCCAGAGGGGGTTGCCATTTCCTCCTCCAGGGGATCTTCCCAAACCAGGGATCGAACTCAAGTCTCCTTCATTGCAGGCAGATTCTTTAACACTGAGTTCAATAAAGAAAAATAAAACAAGGTAAGAAAATATAGTGTACAGGAAGGGATGCTGTTTTATATATATGTGTATTTATTTATCCACCTGTTTGGCTATGTTGGATCTTAGTTGTGGCACCGGGGTCTTCACTGTGTCATGCAGGATCTTTTGTTTATCATTTCATGGACTCTCTGGACTTCCCTGGTGCCTCAGACAGTAAAGCGTCTGTCTACAATCCGGGAGACCAGGGTTCAGTCCCTGGGTTGGGAAGATCTCCTGGAGAAGGAAATGGCAACCCACTCCAGTGTTCTTGTCTGGAAAATCCCATGGATGGAGGAACCTGGTAGGCTACAGTCCATGGGGTAGCAAAGAGTTAGACATGACTGAGCAACTTCACTTTCTTTTTCTTTCATGGACTCTCTAGTTGTGGCCCTCCAGCTTAGTTGCTTGGTGGCATGTGGAATCAGTTGCTTCCCAGCAGAGCGGATATCAGTTCCCCTCACCAGGGCTCCAATCCATGTCCCCTGCATTGCGGGGTGATTCTTAACCAATGGACAAGCAGGGCAGTCCCAGGATGCTGTTTTAAAGTGGGTGATCACAGCATCACCTCACATCTGTTAAAACTGTTGTTTGGTCACTAAGTCGTGTCTCACTTTGCGGCCCCATGGACTGCAGCACACCACATCTATTAAAATGGCTATGATCAAAAAGTGAAGATGTGGGGAGAAGGGAACCCTTGGGCACTGTTGGCAGGAGTGTAAATTGGTGCAGCCACTATGGAAAACAATGTAGAGGTTCTTCAAAATATTAATATTGCTATTGTATAATCCAGCAATTCCACTTCAAGGTACACAGTGTATCCGAAAGAAAAGAGGAAGCTGTCTCAAAGGGTATGTATCTGTACTCACATGTTCACTGCAGCGTTATTCGCAGTAGCTGACACATGGAAGCAACTTAAATGTATGTCAACAAAGGAATGGATAAAAAACGTGGGGGATATGATATACACACACACACAGTGGAATGTTATTCAGCCATAAAAAAGAAAACCCTGCCTTTGCTACAACACCAGTGGACCTTGAGGGCACTATACTAAGTGAAATGTGAGATAGAGAAAGACAAATGTTCTTACTTACACACAGAATCCAAAAAAGTTGAACTCATAGAAACAGAATGGAAGAGCGGTTGCCTGGGGCTGGGGAGTAGGAGAAATTGGAAGATGTAGGTCAAAAAGTACAAACTCCCAGCTGTAAGATGAATAAGCTCCGGGAATCTCATATACAACATGGTGACTATATTAATAATATTGTATTAACAACTTGAAAGTTGTCAAGAGAGTAGATCTTAAAAATCATCACCACACACACATTCCAAAATGGTTATTATGTGAGGGGAATGGAGGTGAGGGGTGTTAACTAACCTTATTGTGGTAATTATTTTGCAATATATACATGTATCAAATCATCACACTGTACATTTTAAACTTACATGTTATATGTCAATACTGAATAAAACTGTTTATAATACTCAATAAAACTGGGAAAAAATAAAATGAGTGGTTAGAGAAGTGACACAGTGATTTTGAGCAGACATAGAAAGTGAGGGAAACATCAGAAAAGAGAGCTCCAAAAACTGGGAGATGGTCAATGCAAAGGCCCATGTAGTGGGTGGGTACTTGGCACATTCAAGGCACAGGAAGAAGCAAGTGGGAGGAAGAGTAAGAAATGGTAGGAAAGCAGTAGGAGGGAAATGATTGGGCAGGACCCACCTCCGAGAATGACCAAAGACAACTACAAACCCAACCCTTATAGACATGTATGTTCATATATAGGATCGAGGCATCTTTACAAATACCTAATTTGGGTCAGAGGTAGGCAGACTTACCATGAAGAACCAGCAAGTAGGCTTTCTGGGCAGTCTCTGCCATTCAATACTGCTATTGTGACTTCAGTTCAGTTCAGTCGCTCAGTCGTGTCTGACTCTTTGCGACCCCATGAATCGCAGCACGCCAGGCCTCCCTGTTCATCACCAACTCCCGGAGTTCACTCAGACTCACATCCATCGAGTCAGTGATGCCATCCAGCCATCTCATCCTCTGTCATACCCTTCTCCTCCTGCCCCTCAATCCCTCCCAGCATCAGAGTCTTTTCCAATGAGTCAACACTTCACATCAGGGGGCCAAAGTACTGGAGTTTCAGCTTCAGCATCATTCCCTCCAAAAAATACTAGGGCTGATCTCCTTCTAAGAGCAGACAATAGGTAAGTGGGTGTTGCTGTGCTTCAAAAGAACTTTATTTACAAAACTCAAAAGCAGGTCTGCTTGGGCCTGGGGCCATAGTTTTCCACAGACACTCACTCCACTTCACCCTCTTGAGTTGTCAAAATCCATTCAAAAATACAGCCTCTGGTATATAAAATTTTCAAACAAAAGATAGCAAAATCTGTCAAAAACCAGTTTATATCACTTTGAATCACGTGGATGCTTGGGAAATAGTTTTGGTTTCCAGCTAAGTATGTTAAGAATTCCCATTGGATTTAAAACCATGGATTTGCAACTATGCCGTACTCCAGATTGTCCTTTACAATTTCTGTAATCACTGTGGATGGTGACTGCAGCCATGAAATTAGGAGACCATTGGTTGTTGGCAGGAAAGCTATGACAAACCTAGACAGTGTGTTAAAAAGCAAAGATATCACTTTGCCAACAGAGGTCCATATAGTCAATTCTATGGTCTTTCCATCCAAGTTCCCTTGTAACTCAGTCAGTAAAGAGTCTACCTTCAATGCAGGAGATCTGGGTTCAATCCCTGGGTCAGGAGAAGGAAATGGCAACCTATGCCAGTATGCCTGCCAGGAGAATTCAATGGACAGAGGAGCCTGGCAGCCTATAGTCCATGGGGTGGCAAGAGTCAGACACAACTTAGCGACTAAAGCACCATGGTCTTTCCAGTAGTCATGTACAGATGAGAGAGTTGGACCGTAAAGAAGGCAGAGCACCAAAGAATTGATGGTTTCAAACTGTGGTGTTGGAGAAGACTCTTCAGAGTCCCTTGGACAGGAAGGAGATCAAAGCAGTCAATCCTAAAGGAAATCAACCCTGAATACACTTTGGAAGGATTGATGCTGAAGTTGAAGCTCCAATACTTTGGCCACCTGATGTGAACAGCTGATTCATTGGAAAGACCCTGATCCTAGCAAAGATTGAAGGCAGAAGGAAAAGAGGGTGACAGAGGATGAGATGATTAGATGGTATTACCAATTCAATGAACATGAACTTGGGCAAATTCCTGGAGCTGGTGATGGACAGGGAAGCCTGGTGTGCTGCAGTCCACGGGGTCGCGAAGAGTGGGATACGACTTGATGACTGAATAACAACAATCATGGATTTGAAGTTATTAACTCTCTTCTGGATCAGATTGTTGCTCCTCCCTCCGTCTCTTGCTGACAGATTCCCTCTCTTGCTGACAGGCACTCCACAACTTTTAAAGGAGCAGTGATCTTTATCTGCCACCATGATTATAGACACTTCAGACACTGTCAAATGCTGTACAGCTATCATTTCTCCTTTGAGTTGTTCTTTCAAAACATCAACAGAAGTCAGTCAGATTATCAGCAAGACTCCACAGAATGCTGCTGGCCCAACACTCCCTTCAATAATGATATTTGAGACCATTTCCTCTTAGGCAATTTAAATTTTTCATTAAGAGTAACCACTGGGGAGGAATTCCCTGGTAGTCCAGTGGTTAGGACTCTGTGCTTCCATTGCAAGGGGCAATCAATCCCTGTTATGTAGGCGATAGATAGGCTCCATATTATAGACCTTTACAGCTGGCCTCCTATTTACTTTTCATAGGGCAGGAAGACATGGGCTTCAGGCAGGATACTACAACAGCCTTTCCTGAGGCAAGAGCTCACATTCCCTATTAGTTGGTGAACAATTCAACACTTGGTGAATTCAGCTTCACAAAGATAGGAAGAGCTGACACTGAAGGATCAAAACACAACATCGTCGATGTGAATACTTGGCTGCCACAAGCCAGTTATCCCTGTGGTAACTTTTCTGACACTTCCTGCTTACAACCCCAAATCAGAAGGATTATGAGGCCCCCCTTTCACAGTCTGTGTTCATACTGAAAATCAAGATCAAGCGAGCTTTAGCCCTTCTGCCACACAAGAGGTTTCTGTCCTGTCTAAGCTCGCCTCAGGACACCTGTGTTACCGTTTGACAGGTGTACCGCCCCAGTCAAACTCCCCACCTGGCATTGTCCCTTGACGCCAGAAGTGAGAACCCTTTTGGGCTCACTGACCCCCCACCCACCCCAACTCACCAAGTCAGTGAAAAAACAATCAGACAAGAGCTAGGTGGGCTCCAGTTAAGGGATTTACAGTCTCCTGTTTGCCCTCCAAAATAGAAGTAACAACAGAAACAGGGTAAATAGCCAGTGTTTGTCTCTTGCCAACACTTTATGGTAATAGTCATAGCAGGGACAAAGAGGGGCAAAACCCTGTTTGAGTAAAGAATTAACGATCGGGCTTCCTGGTGGCTGGTGGTAAAGAATCCACCTGTCAATGTGGGAGACAGAGGTTTGATCTCTGATCTGGGAAGATCCCACATGCTGGGGGGCAACTGAGCCCATGTGTCAAGAGAAGCCACTGCAATGAGAAGCCTGTGTATTGAAAATAAAGTAGCCTCCATTAACCACAGCTATAGAAAACCCTGCTCAGCAACAAAGATCCACAGCACTGCCAAAAACTGAAAAAAAAAATAATTTTTTTTAAAAGGATCAACTGTCTTCTGTCTCCCCTTCTTTGGGGACAAGGGAGACACTACACAGCACAGAAAGGCTCCTTGTGGGTCAAAAGTCAGGAGATAATGTTTGACCAACCTTCCAGAAGCCTTTACTTCCGAGATTCATGTTGGCTGGTGGGTACGTGTGCACCCAAGGGAGGGTCCCAGGGTAGGTCAGGTGTGGAAAAAGAAACAGGTAATTGGCCTGAAGGAAGACAAAGGCCCAGAAGAACTGCCCTATATAAATGCCTTAACTGCCTCTGTACTGCACTCCTCCTCACTCGGGAGGACACCCACACCCTTTCTCTCCAGGTGTGCATCTCTGCCTTGCTTCTGTCTTAACTAAATAAACCATTTTCTAGGTCCTCTCCCACTCATTGCTCTATGCCTCTAATAATAAACTCTGTACCCGCATTTACAGTTTCTGCCTCTGGGTGAAAAATGTAGTTTTCACTGGGGCAAAGATCCAGGAGGGAAACAGCTTCTAGGCCCTAGCCCTCACTGGTCTGGTGGCTAGGATTTCTGGTTTTCATCCCTATTTGCTAAGTTGCTTCAGTCGTGTCCGACTCTGTGTGATCCCATAGACGGCAGCCCACCAGGCTCCCCTATCCCTGGGATTCTTCAGGCAAGAACACTGAAGTGGGTTGCCATTTCCTTCTCCAGTGCATGAAAGTGAAAAGTGAAATGAAGTCGCAGCTGCTAAGTCGCTTCAGTTGTGTCCGACTCTTCGCGACCCCATAGAGGGCAGCCCACCAGGCTCCCCCATCCCTGGGATTCTCCAGGCAAGAACACTGCAGTGGTTTGTCATTTCCTTCTCCAATGCATGAAAGTGAAGTGAAAGTGAAGTCGCTCAGTCGGGTCTGACTCCCAGTGACCCCATGGACTGCAGCCCACCAGGCTCCTCCATCCATGGGATTTTCCAGGCAAGAGTACTGGAGTGGGGTGCCATTGCCTTCTCCAGGTTCAATTCCTGGGATCCTGCAGGTCCCAGTGTGGCCAAAAAAAAAAAAAAAAGAGTAGCCCCTGGGCTCTGGAGAAAAAGAGGTGAGTGAGAGGAGGACATGTCAGCTGCATCTTTCTCTGTACAAATGAACTGCAAGGAGACAGGAGGTGACATCCTACTTCCCATATGCATCTTAGTTCAGAGTGGGGTGTCACCTCTTGCCAATAATGAACTTTTGGACGGCTTATGGGGCATTAGTTACTGGACCAGGGATTGAACCTGGGCCCTAAGGCAGTGAAAGTGTGGAGCCCTAACCACTCAACTACCATGGGATTCCCAGCCAACAGTGAATTTCAACAAACTTCACAATGCTGACAATTTAATGAGTGAAAAAAGTTATCCCATTAATTCTCCTTTCCCCAACTACTATATTCCACAAACACACAAAATTTTTACGATCCACCTATATATTTTATCGAACTTTAAGCAATGTAGCCTCTACCACCAAATTAACCACCAGTTATTAACACTCCCCCTCCCCCAGTCGTGACAACCGACAGACTCTCAGACTTTGCCAAATGCCCCCCCGTCGGGGGAGGGGAGGGAAAAGTCATTGCCTTTAAACCAGAAACTGCAGATCAAGGTTGCCCCGGTGGAATACACCGAAATACCTTAACAGCCAGTATTAACCCCATGATGCCCTTTGCCCTCCGACCCTTCTTCCCACTTCACTAGTCACTTCTTACCAGCATCTTTTCCTGCACTTGTTTCAGAGAACTCCAGGGTCTTCTGATCTCCACTTAAGCTTATTCTTCTGGGGTTTAAACAGTATTTCTAGTGGTAAACTCCAAAATGTGCCTTTCTGCCACACAGACAAGATACCCTTCAAACCAACGGGTGGGGGCGGGGAGGGATCACGTTGGGACAACGGACGCTCCGAGGGAAGGAAATGAGCGTACCTCTGTGGGAGGGCTGTCAGGTCTTGCTCAACTCTGTTAGGCCAGAGGTCTTGGCCCTGCTCCCTTTGTTAGTACTAAAGGAAGCGGGCTTCCCAGGTGGTGCTAGTGGTAGAGAACCCGCCTATCAATGCATCCCTGGGTCGGGAAGATCCCCTGGAGGCGGGCATGGCAAACCACTCCAGTATTGCTGCCTGGAGAATCCCATGGACCGAGGAGCCTGGCAGGCTACATACAGTCCATAGGGTTGCAGAGAGTCGGACACGACTGAAGCAACTTAGGACGCACAGCGATCGTGGGATTGCCATGTATACTTCAATCTACAGGCGACTCCAGGAGTCAGTGCTCCAAAAGACTCCTGGAAGGACCGTTGGACATACTGAGAGGCAGTGAAGTGAGACCGCAATGGCGGCTGTGGGGCCACGAAGGACAGAAGCCAGCAGGGCTGTGAACCCACGTCCGGGTCCTCACTGTTGGCTGGGAACTTCGGATACTGTGGAAAGGGCACTTAACCCACTGACTAGGCGCCTTACACACCAGCACAGCGTGAGCCCAATGATCCGCGAAGAAAATTCGAGCCTCGTTTTGACGGGCCAATCAGAGATCGCGGAGGCCTAGTATGACAACCTCCAGAACCAATGAAAACAGGGGATTCTCCGGGACGGCCTCCCGAGCGTCCGTCCTGAAGAGCTAGCGTGGAGAAAGTTTGTTTTTTTTTAAGCACAAATTAGAAAACAAGTCCTTGGCTGGAGACAGAATATGACGTTGACAAAGATGTGCGGGAAAAAATTCGGTGACAGGGTAAAGCCTCACTTCCCCGAAACTTGGCGGGCTGAGGAACAGCAAGTCACCCTCGAGCGCCGCGCTCCGCGATCCAGAGCGGGAGAGTACGTGCAGCGCGCTGACGTCACACGTCGGGCACCGCCCCCTACCGCCCGCCCTTATAGCGTAGCCCAGGCGCGCGCGCACCATTGTGTGGCTGGACTCGGCCGCCGCTGTGGTGTGAGGTGCGTGTCCGGGCTCTCGCCGTCACCGCACCCGCACCGCGGCTACTGCCGTGCGGTCCGCCGTTCGACCGCCAGCCCTCGGGCCCCTTGCCCGCTGCGGATATGCCGCGCGTCTATATAGGACGCCTGAGCTACAACGTCCGGGAGAAGGACATCCAGCGCTTTTTCAGTGGCTATGGCCGCCTTCTCGAAATAGACCTTAAAAAATGGGTGAGTCGGACCCCGGGAGCCCGCGTCCGCCCGCAGCGCCCCGGGCCTGCGGCGTCTGAGGGAGAAGACGGTCAAGGCCGCGGCGCCGCGTGGCAGGGCCGCCAAGATGGCGGCGGCGCGGAGCCGCGGGAGCGCGCGGGGACCGGGAGGGCGCGCGCCCGTGCGCGCCCTCGGCCTAACGACGCCCGTCGGCCTCCGGCCCTCGCACCGCCCCCCAGGTACGGCTTCGTGGAGTTCGAGGACTCCCGCGACGCCGACGACGCCGTTTACGAGCTGAACGGCAAGGAGCTGTGCGGCGAGCGCGTGATCGTGGAGCACGCCCGCGGCCCGCGCCGCGATCGCGACGGCTACAGCTACGGAAGCCGCAGTGAGTTCCACCCCCGCGCGCTCCGCGTCCTTGGGACCCCGGGGGGGTGGGCGCAGGCTTAGGCGGGGCGGGGTGGAGCCTCCCAGCCGGGCAGGCGAGCTGGCCGCGGCTGTTTGACTCGGGTGCTCCCGGGGCTCGCTGCCTTCACACCTGCCCGGGGAAGACACGGGACGCCGGAGCGCGGGGACTGGGTGGTGGGTTTTGCCTAGGCAGGGTTTGGGTGTTTTGGGCGGGGATTGCCAAGTCGGGAGGGGGTGACTTGTTGGGCCCCTGTCAGCACTGTCGTGGGCTCTACCTACGGAGGAAGTGAGGGGTGGCTGTATTTGTTGTATCCCCTCAACTTGGCCTGTCAGTGCGTTAGCTAGAAATGTGAGTGACAGCGTAGAAGTTTGGGACTGGTTGGGGTGGAGGTGGGGGCGGGGTGGGGAATGAGGTCGGGTTTTAAGCGTAGGTTTTAGCTTTACGAAAATTGATGGGGGCCAAAGAAAATATATAAGTAATGTGGTTTTACACCACAAAGGAGATCTAAATGAGCTTTAAGCTGTATATGCACTAGTTGGGGCATGTTATTGGGAGGAGGTGGGAGGGGGTTGGTTATGTTAAATGTTTGATGTTGAAATTGTTGCATGTTGAATTCAAACTTTTAACAAGTCCTTGATGTTTCAATTTGAAAGTGACCAATGGGGCTGAGGCTGTGTCCACTGAGGCTAAGATGACTGCCTTTCCTGATTGGCCTTGGCTTTTCCATACATTGTGTGACCCTTGCCCTATGACCCTTTGGCTGACCTTACCGGAAGCCATGACGACAGCAGCCTTTTGCCATTAGACGCAGGGTGATGGTGAGGATTCCAAGGGTTAGACAAAACTGGTTAATCTGAACTAGGTGACTGTTACCTTGCGTGTTTTGTGGCCAAACCACCACCAAAAACCTCACACTGTGATGTAAGTACTTAGTGTAACTAGTAAACATTTTTGTAAAATGTAGAAATGCATGTAATCAGTTAAGTTTTATATTTTACAATGTTCTGTAAAATAAAACTTAGCGAGGTAAATTGAATAAAGGAGCAGTCACTCTCTAACAGAATGTAGGAGAAGTTTAGTTGGTTTTAGTCTGTTTTGACTTGCCCTTAATTTAATTTATGGCAAATCATAACTGTATCGAAGGTTTAGCAGTATAATAGCAAAGTCCTACTCCAGTAAATAAAAGTTGTTATGTTTGTACTAACTTTCAAAAACATTATGCATGCCTATCATTGCAAAGCATCTAATTGTTCTCTTCACATGATAAAGGTGGTGGAGGTGGATACAGCAGTCGGAGAACCTCTGGCAGAGACAAATATGGACCACCTGTACGCACAGAATTCAGACTTATTGTAGAAAATCTTTCTAGTCGTTGCAGTTGGCAAGATTTAAAGGTAAGTGCTATATAATTTGGGATTAAAAGGATTTGACTTACATTTAAAAGATAAGTTTTTATATCTGAGAATCAAATACAGCAAATCTTTTTCTTTAGATTTCTGAGAATGACCAGTCATATTGCTCTTTTAGGATTTCATGAGACAAGCAGGTGAAGTAACCTATGCTGATGCTCACAAAGAACGCACAAATGAAGGTGTCATTGAGTTTCGCTCCTACTCTGACATGAAGCGTGCTTTGGATAAACTGGATGGTACAGAAATCAATGGGAGAAATATTAGACTCATTGAAGATAAGCCACGAACAAGCCATAGGCGGTCTTATTCTGGAAGCAGATCTAGGTAATTTCATTGAAGGGTAAGGGGGAGACAACATTTGCCACAAACAAAAACAGCAGTATTTCAATTACTGCTGAATTGAAATTAGGTCATTTTTAGTTTCTTTTGTTATTGGCATTGTTAGGTTCCTTTTAAAGTATTTTGATACTAGATTTAATTTGTAGTGAGCAATTAAGAAGTTTTATTGTTGGCTTGTCTGTATAAATTGTTCATTTGTGTTGAGGTGTCTTGAGATGAAGATTTATTACCACATTTCTTGTTACAGGTCACGATCTAGAAGAAGATCACGAAGTAGAAGTCGTAGGAGCAGCCGCAGTAGATCTCGAAGTATCTCAAAAAGTCGCTCCCGGTAAGTGGGTTCTTGGGTGTTTTTCTGAATAACTTACTTTTCTATAGAGTGCTTGTGTGTTCTGGCAAGGTACTGAAAAAAATCTGGCTTTTCTTGTCTAGATCCAGGTCTCGGAGCAAAGGTCGGTCACGGTCTCGTTCCAAAGGCAGGAAATCTAGATCAAAAAGCAAATCTAAACCCAAGTCTGATCGGGGCTCCCGTTCGCTCTCGGAGCAGATCGAAGGATGAGTATGAGAAATCTCGAAGCAGGTCTCGTTCTCGATCTCGTTCCCCCAAAGAAAATGGAAAAGGTGATATAAAGTCCAAATCTAGATCAAGGAGCCAATCCCGTTCCAATTCACCCCTACCTGCTCCACCCTCAAAGGCCCGTTCTGTGTCCCCTCCACCAAAAAGAGCTTCAAGATCTCGATCTAGATCTCGTTCAAAGTCAAGGTCACGATCCAGATCAAGTTCCAGAGATTAACCCAGAACTCTCCATTCTTTGCACACTATTATGGAACACTTTCCTACTTGCTTAGTCAGTTACTCTTTGATGTTTCAACTTGGCCTCTTCTGTAAGAAGAAACCTCCCAAAACGGGCACACAGAAATTGGATTTGTAGCCAAATTTGATGAAAAAGATGAGGTTCTAAAGAAATGGCATGAAGTCAAAGATCCTCTCCCTTCTTTGTAGAATTAAGATAACTTTGATTTTATAGCTTTTGAGCTAAAATAACTTTTGTAAAGATTAAGCTCATTTAGATTTTTTTTTAAGTATTTCAGCAGGATCTGCTGGAGGGGTTTTGTTATTGTTATATTTGTTTGCTTAATTTTAAATTAACCTTTTCAGGCTTTGAATACTTAAGGCTTTAGAGGGAGAACCCAATTTTCAATTATGTTGGCTTTTTATAAAGCTTGAGTTATGTAAGATTTCAATAAAAGTTTGCTACCAAGATGATTGCCTTACTTGAATAGGTCACTCTTAAATTCCTTGAGATACTGGTAATCTATCTATGGAAACGATGTAAATTCTACTTAAGTGTAAAACAAGGCAAGTCTCAGATGCAATAAGTTTGGATACGTTATTTTGTGCTGTTAATCAAATTTGCCAAAGTCATTTTGGCCCCTTAAACAGGTTTAAGTTAAAAATAAAAGGATTTTGTAGTGGACTGTTAAACAGTTTTGCCTGAGTTAATAGCTTTTTAAAATGTTCTTTAAACTTAAATTGGTTGAGCTCAAAAAGTAGTTCTAATACTTGGGATCTCATCTAGCCTGGTAATCCCACTTTCTGAAAGTGATTGTTGTAATTAGTGTTTTGTAAGAGTAAGATTCCGTGATCTTTACTGTTTGTTATGTAAAAATAGAAGTAACCTTTCTTTGATCAGAAATTTAGTATGTTAAAATGGAAAAGCGAATACTGTGTTTTCTACTGGAAAACCCTTAATATTAACAGGCACTTAACAGATCATTTGGTAAATCAGTTACCATTTAAAGCAAAATTCTACCTAACAGTCATCCTTTTGTAGTTACTGGGGTTCTGTGATAATTGGTTAGGTCATCCTTATGAACTTTATGTGGTTGGCTTGGAAAAAACTTATATGGGATAAACGTTAGTACTTCATCATAAAGTGTAATAAATTCTGTGGAAACCAAATTAAAATCTGCAAGTTTGTAGGAGTTACTGGGTTACAATTAGCCCTTATGTCCGTAAGCCTAGTTAGTTGAATTTGCAGTTTGAGAAATTAATTACCTCATATCTCTGTTAGGTTTGTTAAAGTAATTTCATTTTAAAAACCATTCATTAATCTTAGTCTGAAAATGGGCTATAGGTTGTTTGGCTCGGCTCTAACATCTTTCTGGGAGCTGTCAGTATCTAAGATGTCAAGGGCTGGGTAGTGTTAGGGTAGGATGTGATGAATACTGTCATTTTGAGAAATTTCTGGGCTTCCTGTTAGGAAATCTTAGGAACATAGTGCCCCAAAAGGTTGATGCTTCTTTGACGACCTTATTTTCTTCAATGTTTTTGATATTTTTAAAGATATTCATAAGAAATACGGTTTGTTTTTGTTTTCCCATATAGACCTTGGATTTTGAGAGAAAAAACTTATATCTGTAATTATAGTTCATTGTTTTACCTGTTTGAAAGAACAGAAGTTGTGACTGTTGCATAAAGAGGCAAGTCTGCACTGCCTTTCAAAGTGTGTTTAAGGACAAGTTACTTTTTAAGAATTGGCTTTGACCAAAGTTCTCTTGTTTTCAGGGAAAAATAAAAGCTTTTAAAACCACAGCCTTTTAAAGTGAAGGAGAGGGGAATACTACAATATACAATTTGACTTTCTAAAAGTATGCAGCATCCTTCAACTGGGCTTTCCTATGTTATGACATCACATGGTAATAGGCAGGTTTGTCTACCCTCTTAGCTGCCACCTCTGCAGGTGGGTAATTGTATAGGTAAATGCCTACACCCATAAGAATTTAATAGCAAAGACCAGTTTATTAAAACTCTAGTTCCTATTCCACGCCTGTGGACCCCCATCATTGGACATGCCAAACCACTGTTTATATATAAACACTGGCCTACTTAGAGTTGACCAATAAAATGTTTAGTTCCTTGCTAACTTAAGTAGAATCTGAGTCTCTGCAGCTTGCCACATCTTTACCTGTGGCTAGACGGGAGTGTTAAACTGGTAGAGAGCAGAATAGAAGTGTGATAATCTGGATCCCCCTTTCTTTTACCTAATAGTGTGTTAACATGCCATAGTGCCTTTATGGCCAGTTCAAGTCTTTCCTGCCCTGTAACTTAATGTTCCACTCCTGTGTTGTTACCATCTTTTCTCTTGGTATCTTCTTTCTCCCACTTTGTTAACCTATTTTGTGCTTTATTGCCTCAATAAAATGTTCACTGAGGGAAAGGCTTGATTTGAGTTTATTGTGTATTCCCACTTAGTATCAAATATTTGGCAAGTACCTGATATTTGTTTTTTTGAATCAGAGTTGTCATTATCAAGTTTCTTTCCTGACTTGAATATGAGAAAAGGACTTCCCAGCTCCTCAGAAACACGAGGTTAGGACCAGCATAATATTAATAGATGGTTTATCATGGGCTTCCCTTGTGGCTCAGCTGGTAAAGAGAATCTGCCTGCAATGCAGGAGACCTGGGTTTGATCCCTGGATCAGGAAGATCCCCTGGAGTAGGGCATGGCTATCCACTCCAGTATTTTTTCCTAGAGAATCCCTTGAACAGAGGAGCCTGGCGGGCTACAGACTAGGGTCACAAAGTCAGACACAACTGAAGCGACTTAGCGCACTGCTTCTAACACACTGTATTTACCCAGGCTAATCCATTGGTAATGCCTGTGTGCTTCAATAAGCAATTCATACTACGTGTTCTGCAGCTCACTTAGAGTAGTACAGAGATCTGCCACTCTAAATGGTGCGCTACCATGGAATGGATATGTAAGAATTTTTTTTGATGCCAACTTTTAAGGAAGTAACTTTTTGGTTTATATAACCAATAGTGTTTCATAAAATGAAAATTGTATTTTAGAGCTCTTAAAACTTTTTAGCACTTACTAATTACCAGTTTACACTACAGTTTTTCTTTTTGGTTAAGCTATGCAGCTTGAGGATCTCAGTTGCCCAGCCAGGGATAAAACCCAAACCCTTGGCACTAAAAGTATGGAGTCCTAACCACTGAATTGCCTGGGGATTCTCTAAATTTTGAGCTTTTTGAAGCAGCAACCACATCTTGAACTTTGTGTCCCTAAAACCGTGTATGCTTCCATTAATTGAAAGGATAAGTAGGTGCAGTTGTGTTTTGTAGTTGGTCTTCTAGATCCTAAGTAGCTTGCTTAGATTTGCCTGTTTTAAAACAACTTCACACATTGGCCCCAGTGTAGTAGTTAGAGTGATTAACTTAAAGTGAATTAGAAAGAAATGGTTCAGAAATCAGAAAGTGAATACAAATGGGTAATAAACAGTGAATTCCATTCTTGACCCCTTGAAGGAAGTCAGGATTACTATTTTGAGATCATTACTGTGGAGATTATGGTATTTGTAAGGGATTTAAATCCTGCTTCAGTTCCTAACAGGTAAGTTAGAGACATCTGTTTTATTCTTGAAACTTTGTGTATTTCCAGGCATGTTCTCATATCAACTATAGTGTCTACTTACAAAACCAGGAAATCAGCCTCGATATAATCTTGTCTTTTCCACTATGTTTTGTCAGTTGTCCAAAAAGGTCTTTTATATATATTTCCACTGGCCTAGGATCATTTGCTCCTTAACTGGAAGAGGTCCTCAACCTTTCTTGACCTTGTCATTTTTGAAGAGTAAAGGATGATTATTTCGTAGAAATTTTCTCTATTTGGGTTTGTCTGATGTCTCCTCATATTGCATTTTTGGCAGAAATACCACAAGAATGAGATTGTCTTCAGTATATCATATCTAGTGGCACCTATAACCTGAGTCACTTATATAAAATCACTTTTTCCCTTTATAATCAGTTATTTGTGGGGAGGTAACTAGAGCCTATCAAATATCCAGTTCCTTTCAAACTGTCACCCACTGTTAACATTTGTTGATTTTCTAAGTTCTGTTCATTGGCATTTCACTAAGGTGGCACTTGCTTTGTGGGGTAGCCTTAAAGGTCAGGAGAAAAGGGGTGTTTGGTTTTTAAGAGGAAATGGAATCATTTTGGAGTCTGAGAAGGTTGCTGAAGAGAGCTTGAACGACACCAGTTTGTACTTAAGAGCTGTGAGAGTAGGACAGTGGTTCTTCTGGCCAAGGGCCAAAAGGAGCTGGAGGTAACTTACATACACGAGAGGAAAATGCAATAGAAAGCAAGCTGTGTCCTCAGCTGTAGAAGTGTCTTCTAATACTGTAGGTAGTAAATGCAATTTTCAGAGCACCTGGGGGTCCAGTGATTGAAAATTCATCTTCCAATGCGGGGATGTGGGTTTTATCCTTGGTCAGGGAACTAGGATCCCACATGCAGTGGGACCCACAAATCAAAATTAGAACCCCAGCTCAACCAACATTAGATTCCGTCCTTTCACTGCCAGTTGATGAAAAATCCTACAACCAGGAATCATTTAAATTTGAAGGAGAGGGACTTCTAGTTGTCCAGTGGTAAGAACCCGCCTGCCAATGCAAGGGACATGGGTTCAGTCTCTGGTCCAGGAAGGTTCCACATATTGTAAGGCAGCTAAGCCAGCACACTACAACAAGCCACTGCAGTAAGAAGCCTGCGCACCACAATGAAGAGTAGCCCCCACTTAGTACAACCAGAGGCCCCACAAGCAGCACTGCCACCTAGCACAGCCAAAAATGACAACTAAAAAGGAAATTTGAAGGGAAGATAAAAGAGTTCTAGGGATAAGCAAAAGATAAAAGAGTTCAGCATCACCATTTGGATTTCTGACTTCCAGAACAAAAGGATAATAAGTTTGTATTTTTAAGCCACTTTGTGGTGGTGGTTCTGCAGCAGTTAAAAACTAATAAGTTTAATTCAGAGGTTCTTTTCCCCCATTGGGTTTTCAGCAGCAGCATGAGACATGAATTCTACCAAATGTGTGGAGAACAAAAGATATTTAGCAGGATTGGAGTAACAGAAATAGCTGAGCTCTGGCCCACACAGAGACCAATTTTCCTAGTGCTTGCAAATACAAGCTTCAGTTACAAAGCTAAAATGTAAATTTTGTCAGTCTCAATTCTTTGGAAAGCATACACCCATACACATTATGTCCAGGGGGAAAGTAGGACCTGAAGGAAAGGACTCAATTATATTTGGAAACTTGGACCTCCCCTGCCTTTTCCACCATGGGTCCCCCAACTATATAGTCTGTCGGTCAGGGGTGTCCAGTCTTTATACAAGGGGTTCAGTTTAAACTCCTAGTACTGCGCAGACCCAAGATCCCATCTCCCGTCAATGTGTGTGTGATGAAACCCAAATCCCTGTCCAATAACCACTTCTAGGATGAGAGACCAGGCCATCCCCTGGTTCCTCTGTTTCCATCTTTGTTTCTGGCTCCTGCTGATTTCTCCTTGAAAATTCAGCCATAATTTTTCCTTCTTGGCTTGCTTGGACCTTCTCGTAATATTTTATCCAGATTTTGGGTGTGTTTATTGTTAGAAACTGTTCCCTATTAGCAAAATGTGCCATACTGTTGGAACCAGAAGTGTTTTCCTATTTATAAAAAGGGTGCATTTTCCTAAAATAAGTGCACTGTCCCAACGGTGAATTAAAATCTGTAGGAACAGAAAGGTGTGGGCTGCTCACTAGCAATAGTTTTCTCTCTGCTTCTGTTCACCAGTATTTCAAAAAATTCGAGGTCCAGCCACTCTTGACTTTTAACCCTAAATATTCTCTGATGCTGGGAGGGATTGGGGGCAGGAGGAGAAAGGGACGACCGAGGATGAGATGGCTGGATGGCATCACGGACCTGATGGATGTGAGTCTGAGTGAACTCCGGGAGATGGTGATGGACAGGGAGGCCTGGTGTGCTGCAGTTCATGGTTTCGCAAAGAGTCGGACACAACTGAGCGACTGAAAACTGAACTGATTCACTGGAAGGACTGATGCTGGAGCCCCAATACTCTGGCCATCTGATGAGAAGAGCCAACACTGAAAAAGACAGTAAATGCTGGGAAAGATTGAGGGCAAGAGGGAGAAGAGGGCGATGGAGGATGAGATGGATGGTATCACCAACTCAACAGATGAGTGAGCTAACTCCAGAAGATAGCTAAGGACAGGGAAACCTGGCATGCTGCAGTCCATGGGGTCACAAAGAGTCATAGATGACAGCAACTGAACAACAGTCCACTCTTGAGTAGTGAGTTAACTTGGAAATAGTGAAGACTATTAAAACTTGTAGAATATGGGGTTGTCACTTGAGGGAAGAATAGGATTTCATCACTTTCTCTTGAGGGCAGACTGGACCAGCAGAGCAAGCTATGGTTACATTAGAGGTAGAAACTTCCCCAAACACATCTACTTGGAAGAACTCTCCATCTTTGAATGTGTTCAAGAAAGCAAGCCCACCAAAAGTATCAAGACCACCAAAATACTGTTAAGGAGCAGAAAATATATTGTCAACTCAGACATGCATTCTTTGTTTATTCCTACATCCCACTGGCTCAGATTCCGTTAGTCTAAAAGATACATTCCTTATTGAGAAGCTATGTGTTTGTGTGGCCCCATCACTTTCTTTTAAACTTCTGAATACCTAAAATAAACCTTTGGAATCTAGAACAAGCACAGTCTGGATAAAGATGAAAGAAAAAAATGAGTGGATGGGGGTGTATGTTGGTGTGTATAAAGAGATTTCCATTGTTATGGCAACCAGCATTTTCAACTGATGCAATTCTGTTCCCAATAATATGAGTTTTAATTAAAATTTGACACTGCAGTGAGGAAGAACGCATGTAATGCGTTGGTGTAGCAACCGGAATAAAGTCTGCATAAATTTAAACCTGAGGATCACAACAATTTGTGGAATTTGCCTACAATTAATTAGGAACCCTTTTCTCCTCTGCACTGGAGGTTGAACCTGGTGGCCTGACGTTTGGCTGTGACCTTAGGCCAGATGGACCTCAATATCCTGTAAAGTAAGAGATTAAGTCACTGTGAGGGAATGGACACAACTCCAGACTGAACCAGGATCCTTGTCCTCTGCATGCAGTCCATCAGTCAGTCAACAGACATTTACTGAGCGCCCACTGAGTGTCCAGCGCTGTGCCAGGTGCTATGGATTCACCTAGGTTATCGCGTTTCCTTCCCTTTTAGAGCTTGCAGTCTCTTAACCTCTCAATTATACAAATGTACATGAAGTCGTAGCTGCCATATGTTTAAGAGGTGTTTTGTGCTGCTGCTGCTAAGTCGCTTCAGTCGTGTCCGACTCTGCGACCCCATAGACGGCAGCCCACCAGTCTCCCCCGTCCCTGGGATTCTCCACGCAAGAACGCTGGAGTGGGTTGCCATTTCCTTCTCCAATGCATGAAAGTGAAAGTGAAGTCGCTCAGTTCTTGTCCGACTCTTCGCGACCCCATGTACTGCAGCCCACCAGGCTCCTCCATCCATGGGACTTTCCAGGCAAAAATCAATAACGGAGATTTGATTAGTTTGATGGGCTAAGGAAACTGAAACACAAAGAAGCAACGATTTGCACAAGACACCATCACAGTAACCCATTCAAAAATCAACAAACAACCCTTTGCGGTGAAGTAGATGTTAGTCTTTACAAATAGAAAAATGGAGGACCAACAGGATTAAGTGACGCGCCCCAGGTCACACCACCAGCCAATAGCAGTGGGGTCAGGTCGTCCAAACTCTGGCGCCGCTGATGCTTTCCTTTAGGCTATGAGGGCCAGGAACGGAACCGCACCTCGCAGAGGGCTCCTTTCTTCTGGTGGCACGGCCCTCCCTTCACCCTCCCTGAGATGGTTTTCCGATGTTCTCTGGCTCGCCTATCGGGTGAGGAGCAGGCGCCGAGGGAAGGCGTTGGACAGCGAAGCGACCCAGCCGGAGTGCGCGCGGGGACTCGCTTTTTGTCACTGACCACTCAGTTCAGGGGCCCACCTGCCTCTCCCGGCTCCGTGGTCCCCACTGCGTGCTGCTAGCTGTGAGGTAGAGTTGGGGACCGGGAGAATCTCGACCCGCCTCGCCCGCGCAGCAGTCTAGCCCCGGGGCTAAAGGACACTAGGTCCACGCAGCCGTGGCCTGGCAGGAGGGGCCCCGGCCCGCTCTCCCCAAACCTGCCCTGTGCGCGGTTTGCGCCCCGCGTCCTGCGGGAAGGTGGGCCCGCCCCCTGTGCGCGCAGGCGCGCGCCGCGCGGAGCTCGGACCGCAGCTCGGCGCTGGGCGGTCGCACGCGGGCCTTGCAGGTAGGGACCCCGGGGTAAGAGGCGCCGCGGCGCCCGGCCCCGCCCCGAAAGGCAGTGCTGGGGCCTGGGGCCCCCGGGCGTTGCTCCTCCCGAGCGCGAGGCGGGGTGCACGGGCCCGGGAGGAGGCTCGGGGAGCCGGCGTGCAAGGGGATCTGGGCGGTCGCGGGGCTCGAAGGCGAGGCGAGCGCGTCCGCCGTGCTGCTGTTGGAGGCGATCCAGAGGTTGGGGAGGGGGGGCGGCTTGGTTTTTAGAGAAATGCAATCAATTAAGAGTTGTTCATTAATAAAAGAGAGAGCGTGGAGGGCGGGGGTTTGCTTTTCTTAGGAAATGAGTCATTTGGCAAACTTTGCTACCGTTAATTTCCAATTTTTATAACGGAAAATTGAATTATTATTATTTTGCCATAAAGGGAAAGAATAAAAAGAATTCCGCCATTTTGGCGTTTTAAAAAGTACCGGTCTGCGAGGCTGGCGGATCGGTGACCGCCTCGCCCGCCGCCGTCTACACCAGTCCTGGGAGGACTAGAAAGGCGGGCGGCGGTCCCAACCCTGGACACCGCATCCATCCCTCCCGCGTTCCAGCCGCAGCTGCAGCGGGGGGGCGGGGCCGAGGCCCCAAGTTTGAGGCGCTCAGTTTTGCTGGGGCTCTGAGTGTGTGTCGGGGGTTATCTGTCTGGGGTGATAGCGCCCCACCCTCCACACCTAGAGTGAGAGCATTTATTGAGCGTCTGTTGTATACGAGGCCTTGATGGGCAAGGGGTAGGGGAAGTCTTGGCAGACAGACCAAGAGAAACATGGACACACTCACTCAATAAATATTTATTGAGCGTCTGCTACGTGCCAGACACCAATTTGGGGTGCGGATCCAACAACTGTTTTAGGCCGGGTTCCCTGGAAACAAGACTCTGAGAAGGTTTGAGTGGAGATCTATTAGGGTGCCCTTGGTGTTATCACCTGTAGGAGAGGGAAGACAGCAGGGCGGTTGGGCGGAGAATGTTGAACTGCTGATGTAGTCTTAACAGAGGCCTCCACCTGTCCCAAAGGAAGTTCTGGAGGGGAGATGGCTCTGCAGAGATACCCTAGACAGAGGCAAGGGGGCAAGGCCTTTATACCTCGGGTCCAGGAGAGGGCACTTGGGCGAGGCAGCTCCCCTGGCTGAGGGCAGTTCAGAGAGGAGCTGGCAGCTGAGGGCTGCCAGTGACAACCTTCACTGTGTCCCCTCCTCTTCCAGCCTCTGAGAGACACCAGAGGAGGAAACAGTACTCTAGCCCCTAGGGCAAGAATGTCTAAGCCATTCATGGGTTTCAGAAATCTGTGTTTCTTCTGTTGTTGACCACTCTTTACTCCCACCTCTTTTTCTTTTTAGAAATATGTAATATCTCGGTTGCACCAGGTTTTAGTCACGGCACGCAGGGTCTTTAGCTGGGGCATGTGAACTCTTTAGTTGCAGCTGTGTGGGATCTAGTTACCTGACCAGTGCTCGAACCTGGGCCTCCTGCATTGGGAGCATGGAGTCTTAGCCACTGGGCCACGAGGGAAGCCCCACATCTCTCTCATTCATTCACTCACTGACTGTTTTTGAGTGCAGTCTCTGGATCGGGCTCTTTAATGCTTTGTTCTGTCTCGTGGAAGAGAGACAAGTTAATGCATAGATAGACTGTGGTGGAGTAGAGCACAGCAGAGAGAGCTGTGTGTTAACTTTGGGCGGGGGACATGGATTCTGGGCATTTCAGAAAGAGGTATCACTCAAGCTGGGTCTTGAAGGATGATCAAGAATTTTCCGGACATAAGGGATGTGGAAATGGACCAAGCAGAAGAATCAGCACCTGCAGAGCCACAAAAGTGGTGCTCTGAAGGTGTGACCAGACTTCAGGGAGGGGAGTGGATGGATTCCTGGTATCTGGCCCAGGCCTGGGAGCCACATCAGATTGGTGGTGCTGCTTTGTGGACCTAGTGGGACAAAGCTTATGAAAATGCTGTGTGAGCTGCAGATTTGGGGGTTGGTAGTGGTAGAGGAGAAGTGCATTCAAATCACAGAGAAAGTAGTTCCCAGGTCTCAGAAAAAACTAACCGTCTAGCTGGGGAAAAACACAGTTGGTATTGCTAGCCAGGAACCCACAGCCACATGCAGTGGGTCTCAAACATCACAGGTGCCCTGGAGCCTCTCCCCTCCTGCATTGTCAAGGACTTGTCTTCTAGAATTATTCTCTTTCCCCTGCTCTGTCAGTTTCTCCCTCTACAGTCTTGTTTCCATCAGTTGCAAACAAGCTGTATAGCATCTTCTATTTAAAAAAGCAAAATGGGGGACTTCCTTGATAGTCCAGTGGGTAAGACTCCAAGCTCCCAATGCAGGGACCTGGGTTTGATTCCTGGTCAGGGAACTATATCCCACATGCTGCAACTAAGACTGAAGAGCCCGCATGCCACAACTTAGACCTGGCATAGTCAAATAAATTAATTAATTAAAAAATTTTAGGGGGACGGCGACAGCTGGGTGGCGGGCCGCAGGCAGGGAAAAAAAAAAAATTTTAAAAATAGTCTTAAAAAGCAAAATGGAGACTTCCCTGGTGGTCCCAATGCAGGGGACCTGGATTCCATCTCTGGTCAGGGAACTAGATCCCACATGCTGCAACTAAATAAATAAATATTAAAAAGCAAAACAGGGCTTCCCTGGTGGCTCAGTGGTAAAGAATCTGCCTGCCAATGCAGAAGACAAAGGTTTGATCTCTGGTCTGGAAAGATCCCACATGCTGCAGGGCAACTAAACCTGTGCACCACAACTGCTGAGCCAGTGCTCTGGAGCCCCAAAGCCACAACTACTGAAGCTCCCAGAAGTAGAGTCTGTGCTCTGCAGTAAGAGAAGGGAAGTGGCAGTGCAGACCCCCAACACTGCAACAAGAAGCCTGGACTCTGCACCTACAGTAGCTCCCACTCACCATAACTAGAGAAAAGTCCTCAGCAACAAAGACCAAGCCCAGGAATAAATAAGTAAATAAAAATTTAAAATAAATAAATAAGAAACAAAACCAACATCCCTTCCTTGAGAACTCTTCACTCTCCAAATATTATCCCCCACATCAGTGTTCTTGGTATCACAGCTCCTTGAAAGAGCTGTTAGTCTCCACTTCCTTTCCTCCCACCCCCTGACAAGGACCAGTTCTTACTGTCAGTTTCCCCACTAGCATGCAGACTCTATAACAGAGGCCTTTGTGTCTTCTGTTCACTACAAATTGCATAGAAAAGTGCCTGATACATACTAGATGCTCAATAAATACTGAACTAATTGATGACTTCTCTCTGGAACCCACTCTGATCAGGTTTTTATGTCCACAGCTCCTCTGAAATGGTGCTTGTCAAGATTTGTCATGATCTCCTTACTGCTAAAATAGTCAGCTCTCAGCCCTTATCTGACTTGATCTGCTAGTGGTATTAACACCATTGAGCAGTCCCACTTTCTAGAAACGTTCCTCCAGAAGCTCAGATGCTTATGGATATTCTTTCATCTCATTGCAGGCTCTTTCTCAGTCTCTGGCTAGATCATCTTCCTCTTCCCAACCTATTTTGATGAACTCCAAGGCTCCCACCTTTTTCTTTATACTCAGTTCTATGATTTTTCCCGGCCATCTGTACAGGATGGTTTTTAAATTTAAATCTCCAGCCTCCACTTTATTCCTTACTTCTAGAATGTAGGCTTCATAAGAGCACTTTCTCTTGTTTGAGACTATTCCCAAGGCACAAAAGAAGGATGCTGACTCCCAGTTGGTCCACCAGTGTCCACTGGGAAAAGGACAGAAACTTGAACAGAAGGGAAGTTCTCTCAACCACCTCCCTTAATAGACCTTGAGACAGAACGGAATTCTTTCACGAGTAACCACATTCATTCCTAATGACTGCCAATGTTTTGAATGAAAAGATTTATTTCAGTTCAGTTCAGTCGCTCAGTCGTGTCCGACTCTTTGCGACCCTATGAATCACAGCACGCCAGGCCTCCCTGTCCATCACCATCTCCTGGAGTTCACTCAGACTCACGTTCATTGAGTCCGTGATGAACCAGCCATCTCATCCTCTGTCGTCTCCTTCTCCTCCTGCCCCTAATCCTTCCCAGCATCAGAGTCTTTTCCAATGAGTCAACTCTTCGCATGAGGTGGCCAAAGCACTGGAGTTTCAGCTTTAGCATCATTCCTTCCGAAGAAATCCCAGGGTTGATCTCCTTCAGAATGGACTGGTTGGATCTCCTTGCAGTCCAAGGGACTCTCAAGAGTCTTCTCCAACACCACAATTCAAAAGTATCAATTCTTCAGCACTCAGCCTTCTTCACAGTCCAGCTCTCACATCCATACATGACCACAGAAAAAATCATAACCTTGACTAGATGGACCTTAGTCGGCAAAGTAATGTCTCTGCTTTTGAATATATTATCTAGGTTGGTCATAACTTTTCTTCCAAGGAGTAAGCGTCTTTGAATTTCATGGCTGCAGTCACCATCTGCAGTGATTTTGGAGCCCCCAAAATAAAGTCTGACACTGTTTCCACTGTTTCCCCATCTATTAAATGGTACAACTATGTCAGCTGTGCAAAGCAAAATAATTTGAATTTAGAGAATGCTATTTTATAATTTTTTAAAAGGGGAAGTAGTAGGGAGAACAAACCGTGTGTGTGTGTGTGTGTGTGTGTGTGTGTGTGTGTGTGTGTGTGAGACGCACTCAGTGGTGTCCAACTCTTTGGGACCCCACAGATTGCAGCCCACCAGGCTCCTCTGTCCATGGGATTTCCCAGGGAAAAATACTGGAGTGGGTTGCCATTTCCTCCTCCAGGGGATCTTCCTGACCCAGGAATTGAACCCATGTCCTCTGCCTGTTTTCCTCCATTGGCAAGCAGATACTTTACCACTTGAGCCACTTGAGAAGGGGAAACAAACCTCAGGTTTTTGTTTTTGCCATGCTGAGCAGCTTTGGATCTTAGTTTCCCAACCAGAGATTGAACCTGGGCCCGTGGCAGTGAAAGCACCGAGTTCTAACCACTGGACCGCCAGGGAAGTCCCCAAACTTTGGTCTGAATGTTGCCTTAATTAATCAAGTTATATCTCTAAGCCTTTGCCTACTTGAATATTCAGTCTCTATATACTATATGGGGCAACCTGTGTATTTTAGGGAGGAAAAGCTGGAAGATATATCAGTGCACAAGAACAGGAGGAGGGAGGAGTGGAGGTGGGAAAGACAGCAGCCACTACAAGCTGATTGCCCCATTTTGACTGGAGCTGCCAAGCTCCTCAAAATTTCTGTTCAGAGGGAATGAGTTGGTTTTCGTTGAAGGCCTGCTAGTATCAAGACTTCACATATTTTTTCCATTTAATCTTCATCAGAGCCCTTTGAGATAAATACCATTATCCCCTAAATTATACACATGAGGAAACTGAGGCTCAAGGAAGGAAAGCTACTTACTCAGAATCACAGACATTTAAGAGGGGGGGATCTGAGATTCAAATTGACTTAAGTCTAACTTAAGCCTGCATCTACATTCTTTCCTTTAACCTATATGCCATTGTCAAGCCCTGCTGACACCTTAAAGCAACCAAATATCACTTACTCATACACTGCCCTTTTTTTTTTTTTTTTTATGGCTATGCCTCACAGCTTGCAGAATCTTAGTTTCTCAACCAGGGATTAAACACAAGTCCCCAGCAGTGGAAGCAGAGGGAATTCCTTATACTGCTTTTTATTAACAAGTTCAAATTAGTGAAATCCAACACAGCACCTACTACTGCATGCTGGCACATTTAAGGCATTAAGTAAATGATAGGTATTAAGCATATTTGTTATGTCACTAGGTCTTTTTTTCCCATGTATTTACATGTTCGGCCCTTTATTAAATGTCTCTACTGCCTTTGCTTTATTAAAGCAAAATCTTGCACTGCCTGCATTCTCATATATTACTTCTTTGCTCTTCAGATGATGGGGTTTTTATGTTTTTTGTTTTTGTATGTGTGTATTTGGTTTTTTGTTTTTTGGTTTTTGCATGTGGGATCTTAGTTCCCCAACCAAGGATCAAACTTGTGCCCCTTGCAGTGGAAACTTGGAGTCCTAACCACTGGGCCACCAGAGAAGTCCCCTCAACAGATGTTTGAGTGCCCACTCTTTGCTTGAGATTGGAGGGAGTGGTGGGCAGGAGGCATAAAAGAACACCGTCAGGAAAGATCATCTCCCAGGAAAATGACCTGTATGAGTGAAGGAGAATCTGGTACTTGAGGGTTCTGAATCCCCAGAGGGAGAAGGGAATGATTCTACTGGGGGTGGAGACAGAGGCTGAGAAAGAGGGGAGTTTGGACTTGGCCTGGGCTGTGCCATGAGATAGCTGACCAGACAGAACCTTGGCCCGAGACACACTCTCTGAGACTCCCTAGAGCGTGCACAGCAATTCCAAAACATCTTCACACATGCCCATCTTACAGGGACGGGGGAAGATGCAGGGTCTGGCCAGAGCTCTCACCTGGGAGACCTGGATAGAGCCAGGAGCCAAACTTTACGCTGGGCTCCTAAAACACCTTACTCCCCTCATAGCTGAGGCTTTTCTTTGAGGGTGGGCAACTCTTCCTCATGGAGGCCTCCTACCCGCCTGATCCCCTTGGGGGCTGTGTTCCATTTGTAGGCCTACCAGGATGGAGGGGCATGCTGAAATGGAGATGCTGAGGACACTGAAGGGACCCTCCACAGGGGAGGTCAGCGTGCACCTGGTGGCTGGAGATAGCCCGGGCTCCAGCTCTCACCTGCCCACTGCTGCCTTTATCATTCCAGGTGGGCCAAGCCAGGGATCTCGGGGAACAGGAGAATCCGCATCCATGCCCAGGCAGATGTGGGTTCTGGGGAGGAGACGATACTTTTCACCTGCCCCCGCACTTGCATGGCAGTATTGGGGCAGGGTCCTCAGGCTCGCCTGTGTCGTGTCCATGTATCTGTTCGCAGCCAGCTCGGCCGCCCTGGGTCTGCCCAGCAGTGCCCTGGATATGTCCTGCTTTCCGCGGGAGCCGATCCACGTGGGCACCCCGGAGCGACCGGCCGGCAGCGTACCTGTCACAGCCACGGTTCTGCCGCAGTTGAGCACGGGGCCGACGGCCAGCCCCAGCGCTAGCACAGTGCGGCTCCTGGAGTGGACCGAGGCCGCGGCCCCGCCTTCGGGGAGTGGCCTGCGGGTCAGTAGCTGTGGGGATTGGCGGGGTCAGCGAGCCGCCGCTGTGGGGCGGGGCCTGCGGGCCCGGAGGCGGGGCCAGAGGCGGAAGGTGGGGAAGCTGGCCAAGAGGGAGGGTTCTGGCGGCGGGGCTTGAAGTGCTGCGCTCCCAAGACGAGACAGTTAAGGGGGGTTCTAGGGCCTGTCTTAAGGTGAATGAGCCTTGGAGGCGTGGCTTGCAGTGAGGCGGCGGGAGGGGGACCATGCTGACTGGGGGGTGGGTCAAGGGCCAGTCCAGGAGTCGTGCCCCTCTGACCCTTCCGCTCTACAGTTCCGGATAAGTGAGTACGCGCCGCCGAACATGGTGGGAGCAGAGCAGCCCCCACGCCCAGAGCTGCGGCGAGAAGGCGTGGCCGAGTACGGAGATGCCGAGGCCCCGGCGGGGCGTGGCGGCGCGGACCCCCAACAGCCGGGTAGGAGCCCCAGGCCCGGAGCTGGGCCCCTGCGGAGGCTGGGAGAGCCCCGAACTCGCAGGAGAGCCGAAGCCAGAGGCGTGGCCCGAGGGGGGCGTGGCCCGGGTCCCGGCGGGTGTGCCCCCGCCGGCGGGTTGGTCTTGGGGCGGAGAAGGCTCTGGCGAGGGAGACAGGGCTGTCCAGTGGGGGAAGTAGGGAACGGGACCGAGATGGAGGCCCAGTGTGGGCTCCGAGGTGGGCGGAGCCTGAGTATGGACGTGTTGGGTGGGCGGCCTGAGGTCCCTTTGGTCTCCCCAGCGGACCTCCCCCAGCACCCTCCGGAAGGTCCGCCTCAAGACCCACCAGAGGATGATGGCACCTGCCCGTGCCAGGCTTGTGGGCCTCAGCAAGGCGCTGGTCCAGATCCTAGTTCCTCCAATGATGCCTGCCCTCAGCGCTTCCAGGAGCGGTAAGCTGGAGGGAATTAAGCCCCATTTCTCTGCCTTTTCTGGCCCCGAAGCCCCTTTGGGGGCTTCTCCGGCCCCAAGGCCCCGCTCCTGTTCCGATCTTTGAGGGAAGGTGGATGGTGCAGGGTGGGTGGTTCCTTCCCTCAGGCTGCCCGTCCCTCAGGTCAGTCATAGTGGAGAACTCCTCAGGCCAGAACAACTGCACCAGCGCTTCTGAGCTTCTCAAACCCGTGAAGAAGAGGAAGCACAGGGAATATCATAGCCCATCCGAGGAGGAATCTGAGCCAGAGGCCATGGTAGGAAGCGGACAGCTGGGAGGGCAGGGGGAGGCTGTACCTCAATTCTCACCAGCCCCTCCATTAATCCAGATGGTGGGGCTGGGCCACAGAGGACACATAACTCACTCATCATATTTTGGGGTCCTGTCTGGAGTCAGATCCTGTACTTGGTTGCGGGGAAATAAATAAACTACTTTCCAGTTTTTCTAGAGCCCCCACCTCAGTCTAATGGCAGGGCTGTCACCTTGACATGAACCAGCACCCAAGTAGGTGTGCAGGCAGATGGAAAGATTCCTCACTGGGGCCCCATCTCTGGGCTAGAGGCCATGGAGCACAGGGCAGGTATTCGTGTCCTCAGTTTCCCCACCTGGGAATGAGAACTGTAATCTGGCTGTGTAAACTAGGGGGTATGAAACTGTGCCCATGTGGTAATGGTAAAGGGTTCCTGCTGGTAGCCTAGAAGAATATCCACCCATTGGGAGTGGAACACCCTGTGACCAGAGGGCCAGGCCTGGGCCAGGAATAAAGATAGGGGCTTCTGGCCGACTCACAAAGACAGGAAGCTGGGATCTGTTGCCCTCTCCAGGAGAAGCAAGAAGAAGGAAAGGATCCAGAGGGACAACCTACCACTAACACCCCAGAAAGTGAGGAATGGAACAGCAGCCAGCCTGGTATGATGGCCTGTGTATATATATTCATGAGCCATGTGTATACGCCTTTGGAGGTGTGAAGCTGGGAGTGCAGGTTACCATTGTGATGGTGTATTGTACATATATAGTTGCCCGTAAGTTAGCATGTATGTGTGCGTGTGTGACAGAGAGTGTGTTTTTGGTTTGTGCCATGGTATATGTATCTTCTTGAGGCTAATATCATGTGTTTGTTTATCCTCTATTGTCCAGCGACTTAGCAGCAACTTAGCAGCCAGTTGTGAGTAGGCCTCGTAATATCCAAAGACTTGAGCAGACTTTAATGGCACCACATGGTATTGCTTACCTGTGGTGGTGTGGGCAAGTCCGTACTGGTCACTGGTCTGACCTTGCTATTTGGGCCCCCATTCTAATCTTTTGGTTCTAAGAAAAGTGGAACAAAGATCATTAATAGCCAGCTGTGGCCCTGAGACCTTCTGCATTACCATCTCCACTTTCCATGACAGCAGCCAATTGGAGCCAAGTAGAGTTTATCACACAATCACCCAGAGACTGTGTAGCAATGTCTGTCTGCTTCCTCAAAACTGAATCTCTTCTACTAGTCATTATATCCCTGGTCCTTAGCCCAGAGGCTGGTGTGGCGTATACTCTCAATAAATGTTTGTTCAGTGGATGAATAAATGAGTTGTATGTTGGTGTTTCCTCTTGGACCATGGCTTAGTTGCATGAGTCACTGTCTTTCCTGTTCCTTAGAGAGCCAGAGAGTGAGGTCAGTTTTAGGACATCTTTCTCCCTTGATGAACCCGTTGCCAGTCAGAGGAGCCCGGTCTGTGTCCAGGGTTTCAAACTCTATAGTATTCTATATTCTGCCTATCTTAGTCAAACCATATTTTTATGGCTCTCTTTCTCACACAAGCTGTCACATCAGAAGCTAAAGTCTTAGCTCTCATTAGTTTTTGTTCTCTTTTAATTAATTAATTGGCTGTACCAGGTCTTCATTGTGGCATGAAAGATCTTTGATCTTCATTATGGCATGTGGGCTTTTTAGTTGAGGCATGCAAATTCTTAGTTAAGGCGTGTGGGATCTAGTTCCCTCCTCAGGGATCAAACCTGGGCCCCCTGCTTTGGGAGCATAGAGTCTTAGCCACTGGACCACCAGGAAAGTTCTGGTTTATGTCCTCTGAGTCTTAAATAGAGGCAGGAGTTAATATATCTAACTATATTATATATATCTAACTGTAGATATACAGATATATTGGCTCCACTGCTCTTTCTTAAGAAAGTATATTCTTAAACTAGCATTTTTCTGCTGGTTCCTGTTGACCAGGTTGAGGTTATCTTTTGATTTGTACATTTCACCATCTCAACTGTGAACATTAATGTGTGGCATTAATTTCTGGATATTTTCTCCTTTCTGCCTTTTTTTCAAGGGAAGAAACCTTGTCAGTAGACAGAAGTTTGCTCTTATGGCTAAAATCTTTTTCCACTCATTTTGAGGATCTTTTGGCAGAAGAATCTGGGAGTAGGAGTGGGCACGGCAGGGCTGCTCGTGTGTCCTATGTGTGCAGAGAATCTGTGTCTAATGTATCCATTTTTTTTTCTACAGTTAATGCTTTATACATGTTTTTGTAAGAAATAGCTTTCTAATAGCTTTATTGAGTTATAATTCACAAAACATGCAATCTACTCATTTGAAGTATACAATTCATTGGTTTTTGGTCTATTCATGGAATTGTATAACCGTAACCACAATCAATTTTAGAACATTTTCATCACTCCAAAAAGAAACCCTATGCCTATTAACTGATGTTCTGCCCAAACCACGAATTCCCCTCCAGCCTTAGTCAACCACCAATCTACTTTCTGTATACATGGATTTGCCTGTTTTAGACATTTCATGTAAATGAGATCATATAGCATGTGGTCCTTTGCGACTGGCTTCTTGCACTTAGCACAGTGTTTTCATAGTTTATGCATGTTGTACCATGTATCAATATTTCACCCATTTTTATTGCTGAATAATATTCCATTGTAGGAAATACCACACTTTATCAACTGATGGGTATGTGTGTTCTTTTCCACTTTGGGGCTGTTATGAACAATGCTGATATGAGCATCAGTGCACAAATTTTGTCCGGCCATAAGTGTTCATTTCTCTTGGGTATATACATAGGAGTGGAATTGCTGGGTGCTATGGTAACCGTATGTTTAGCCTCTTAAGGAACTGCTAGAATGTTTTCTAAAGTGGCCAAACAACCATATATTCCCACCAGTAGCACAGGAAAGTTCCAGTTTATCCACATTCTCACTAAGACTTGTTATAATTTGTCTTTTTATTTTTAAAAAGGATTTATTTAGTTGTCCTGACTTTTAATTGCAGCACATGGAATCTAATTCCCTGTCCAGGTATCGAACCCAGGTGCCCTGCATTGGGAGCACATGGTCTTAGCCACTGGACCACCAGAGAAGTCCCTCTGTCTTTTTATTATAACCATCCTAGTGGGTATGAGGAGAAGGCAATGGCACCCCACTCCAGTACTCTTGCCTGGAAAATCCCATGGACATGGATGGAGGAGTCTGGTAGGCTGCACTCCATGAGGTCTCTAAGAGTCTGACACGACTGAATGACTTCACTTTGACTTTTCACTTTCATGCATTGGAGAAGGAAATGGCCACCCACTCCAGTATTCTTGCCTGGAGAATCCCAAGGACGGGGGAGCCTGGTGGGCTGCCGTCTGTGGGGTCACACAGAGTTGGACACGACTGAAGTGACTTAGCAGCAGCAGCAGCAGCAGTGGGTATGAAGTTATAGCTCACTGAGGTGGGTCTGTTGGCTTTCTTTGGTTGCTGCGAGCAGGGGCTACTCTTCTTTGCACTGCCTGGGCTTCTCATTGCGGTGGTTTCTTGGTTCAGAGCACAGGCTCTGGGCACTAAGACTTCAGTAATTGCAGCTTTCTAGCTCTACAGAGTGTAGGCTTCAGTAGTTGTGGCCCACGCACTTAGTTGCTCTGGGATGTGTGGAATCTCCCCAGATCAGGAATCTAACCTGTGTCCCTTGCGTTGGCAGGTAGATTCTTAACCGCTACGCCACCAGGGAAACCCTCTGTGTGGTCTCTTCTGTTCTTCCTCCTTGCATGTTTTCCTCTCTTTTTTTCTCTTTTTCCTCTTCTTTCCCAGTGAGCTTAGGTGGGGCTGTGATTCAGTCCTCTGGCTCAGGACTTGTCACACAGCTTTGGCCCTCTGTGGTTGAGACTTTGTAACTTCTGTTCAGTTCAATTGCTCAGTCGTGTCCGACTCTTTGTGACCCCATGAATCTCAGGACGCCAGGCCTCCCTGTCCATTACCAACTCCCAGAGTTCACTCAGACTCACATCCATCGAGTCTGTGATGCCATCCAGCCATCTCATCCTCTCTTGTCCCCTTTTCCTCCTGCCCCCAATCCCTCCCAGCATCAGAGTCTTTTCCAATGAGGTGGCCAAAGTACTGGAGTTTCAGCTTTAGCATCATTCCTTCCAAAGAAATCCTCGGGCTGATCTCCTTCAGAATGGACTGGTTGGATCTCCTTGCAGCCAAGGGACTCTCAAGAGTCTTCTCCAACACCACGTTCAAAAGCATCAATTCTTCAGCTCTCAGCTTTCTTCACAGTCCAACTCTCATATCCATACATGACCACTGGAACAACCGTAGCCTTGACTAGATGGACCTTTGTTGGCAAAGTAATGTCTCTGCTTTTCAATATGCTATCTAGGTTGGTCATAACTAACCTCTGTTAGTGGGCCCATAATCCAGAGTGCCTTTGCTGACAAAGGCCTAGGGGTGGGGGCCGGGCAGGGCAGGCAGAATCTGGTGCAGCCTCACCTGAGGCTGAGTCTTGCTGGGGCCCTGTGTGTCTGGCACCCGCATGGCCAAGTGGAGTCAGAGGGCAGCACGTGATCACAGACAGAGGTTTGCTTTGGAGGTTAAGGTAGAGTTGGGTTGGGGGAACTGAGGAAGGTCACGTTTAAGAAGCAGCCTAGGACTTTCCTGGTGACTCTATTGGTAAAGAATCTGCCTGCAATGCAGGAGATGTGGGTTCGATCCCTGGGTTGGGAAGATCCCCTGGAAGAGGAAATGGCTACCCGCTCCAGTATTCTTGCCTGGAGAATTCCAGGGACAGAGGAGCCTGGTGGGCTGCAGTCCATGAGGTTGCAACAGTCAGGATAGGACTTAGCCAACCACCACCTGAAGGGTCAGCCTGTCTGTCTCCTCCCCACAACCTCAGAGGAGAAGAAACCAGGCTGGTCGTGGGATTCCCTACCTTGAGGAGCAGAAGGCCATCGCTGCCCCCATCAGCCTCTTCCAGGACGTGAGTTGGATACTTCTGTGTTAGAAAGAGTTTGTCTCCCAGTCCAGGGACTCACCTCCAAGCTCAGGCCTTCTGCTGCTTTCTGTGTCTGACATCCCTCAAAGTACTGGCAGGATGAAAGGGGGACAGACTGATTAGGGACCTAGAGTAGAAAAGAGCTCACTGTAAGGGACTTCCTGGGTGGGAAGAAATGGGAGGTGGGACCCAGGCTTACCCATCACTGGGCCTGCAGACTTTTGAATTCTGTTGCCTTTACTTAATTCTACACACTAACTTGGGTAAGACAGAGCCCTGAAGTCCACTTTTCAAGGGACCTGGAGGCTAGTCTATCCTGCTTTGGATCCCTGCACTAAAGTTCCCCAAATAAGTTACCTCTTTGGTCGTGCTAAGCAGGTGGGCCCCTATGGTAGTTTCTTCGCCCCCAGCCACTAGGCTAGGATAATGCCCAGAGGGGGAGCTGGATCCTCTCCCATCTGTGTGTTAACAGTACCAGACAGTCACTCATAACAAGAATGGCTTCAGACCGGGCATGAAGTTGGAAGGCATCGACCCTCAGCACCCAAGCATGTACTTCATCCTCACTGTGACCGAGGTGAGCTGAGGCTGGCATCCCCATCCTGATGACTCCCCTTGGGATGGACTGAAGGAGTCAGCCACAGGCACAGAGGGCCTGGATTCAGACAGCACCCAACCTAATAGGGGTTGAGGCAAAATATGCAGAAAACTAAAATGTAAACAAAAAGTAGGAGAAGAGTTGAGATGGTGAGATTACTGAGGAGCAGCACTCCCAAGGGCAGGGACGGTGGCATGAGTCCAAGGCCCTTATCCTCTTAGGAGCTCACAGTTGTGTGGGCATCAGCTAGATAAACAGTGATACCCCTCAGGGGTGATGACAGTTGTATGCAAGGGGGCACTGAAGGGGCAGGAATGGCTTCATAGGGGAAGAGCCTCCATTGCTGAGTCTCGAGAGGTGAGTACGATGTCCCAGGCACAAGAGGCAAAGTGAGAAAAAGGCAGTGGGCCATGGAATGACATGTTCAACGGCACCATGTTCAAGGAACTGCCATTAGCAGGCTGAGGTCTGAGCAGTGAGAGAAGGAAGCTGAAGGAAGGATCCTTGGGGCCCCTGAGCTTTGGTCAGTGCCTTTGGGATCTGTCCAGGGCTCAAAGCGGCCAGAGGTTGTCTTAGAATCTCCTGTCTTGTGCCCAGAGCTCAGGGCTCATTAGCACATGAGCTGTGCTCCTAGTAGGATGAGAGGGTTTATGGCAAAGTTCAGGATGCAGGGAAATCTGGGAGTCAGGAGGGTTGAAGGGGGTAACCTTCCAGCAACAGACCCCTGAGACTACCAGGCTGGATGAGGAGCAGTGAGGGAAGGGAAATGGTGTCTGCTGGCATTGGAGTCCCTGTGCTTCCCCCCTTACGGGGTCAGGTGTGTGGCTACCGCCTACGTCTGCACTTTGATGGGTATTCTGAGTGCCATGACTTCTGGATCAATGCCAATTCCCCTGACATTCATCCCGCTGGCTGGTTCGAGAAGACAGGGCACAAACTGCAGCCCCCCAAAGGTAAGGCCTGGCTGGGTTGGTCCCAGTGAGGCAGTGAGCCCCCAGACCCTCCCTCTCCCCTTTCCTGTGGTTCCCCCTTCCCTGTTCCCATTGCACAACCAGCCTTTCTGCGTCCCACCCCTGCTATGACTCGGCCTCAGAGCTTCTGCTCTGCCCTTGCCCCTTTGAGAGAAGTCCATCCAGGCTGCGTCCTGCTTTGGCAGGGGGGTCCCTGGGCAGGTTCCTGAGGGTTGTGGGGTCCTCAGGCCTGCCTGATTCTGCTGCTTCCGTGTGGGGTGCCCTTGCCACAGCCCAGCCTCTGTCTGCACGGCGCTCTGTTCGTCCCCCCGAGGGGCCTAGGTTACAAGGAGGAGGAGTTCAGCTGGAGCCAGTACCTGCGCAGCACAAGAGCCCAGGCTGCCCCCAAGCACCTGTTTGTGAGCCAGAGCCACGTGAGTGCCCCCAGGACAGTCACTGCAGCCGGCCAGGGTATCTGAGTCAGCAGACGAGCACTCATTTATGGGTGCTCTCAGCTGAGTTCTGGTCCTCAACGAACAAGAGGGGCTCCCTGAGTAGCTCTAGGGCCAGAGAGGAAAGCAGTTTTGGGTTTCCTCCAGTTTCCCCCCCTCCTCCCTACTGCTGAAATCCTCTCCTCCACACATCCCCTCTGAGCCTGGGCACTGAGAGGTCCTTCTTTCTTGCTTGGGTTTCCCTGCAGTTCTTGTTGTCAGGTCCAAACCTTTATTCTGGGAGCGGCTTTCTGCATCCTTTGACCAACATTGAGGCTCTCCCATGTGGTCCCAATGCTCACCTCTTGTCCTTCTCTCTGTTCGAGGCAACTGGCAACTTTATCCCACAGTTAAAGTATCTCCTAATCCCAAACCAGAGGCCTGAGGGATCTAGGGAACGCACAGTAAACATGTTATTGTTGTCGCTAAGTCATACCTGACTCTTTTGCTACTGCATAGACTGTAGCCCACCAGGCTCCTATGTCCATGGGATTTCCCAGGCAAGAAAGAATACTGGGGTTGGTTGCCATTTCTTTCTCCAGAGGACTGTCCTGACCCAGGGATCGAACCCAAGTCTTCTGTGTCTCCTGCATTGGCAGGTGGATTCTTTTACCACTGAGCTACCAGGGAAGCCCGGTAATCATGTTACCATCTGGAAAGTCCTGGGTCCCTGTGGGCCAGGGTCTGCCCCATATTGTTCAGGCATGGACAGTACCACCCACCCCGGTCCTGCCCCAGAAACCATACTTACAGATGACTGGTGGGCTTCTACCAGCTCTGTGTGACAGGGGATGCAGATTTTAAGTCAAACTGTTCAAGTCCCGGCCCCACCATTGACCAGCTTTGTGGTCCTGGGCAAGTCACTTAACTTATAAAAATGGAGACAGTGATACCCATCTCCCTAGGGTTGTTGTAAAGACTGAGGGAGGTGATGGCTTTGGAGTTTATGTCCGACACCTGGCAGGTGCCTCCCTGCCCCCTCTCCCCACCCCCCTGCCTCACATGTCAGCTCTCTTTCCCCGGCACCCCGTGGTGCACCCAGCTCCCTCAGCTCAAGCTGAGCCAGGCTTGTCTGGGGAGGGGAGGCTTGTGCTCAGCCTGGCAGGCTCTTTGGGTGAGTGAGTGGCCTCCTGTCAGTGAGGCTTCCTCTGAGCATTCCTCGGAGGCCAGAAGTGCCTGAGGGCTCAGGGCTGGGGGTATGATTCTGCCCTGGAGAGACCCTCTTCCTCAGCCTCTCTCTCCCGCCCTCCCCACCCATGCCCACCCAGCAGAAACACAGCCCCCAGGGAACCTGTTCCTCTTCCTTTGCCAGTGGGTCCTGGGCCAGCACAAGCCAGCCTGGGCCTGGCCGTGGCAGCCCCTCTTCTTGCCCCCAGAGTCCCCCACCCCTGGGCTTCCAAGTGGGCATGAAGCTGGAGGCTGTGGACCGCATGAACCCGTCCCTTGTCTGCGTGGCCAGTGTGACCGACGTGGTGGACAGCCGCTTCCTGGTGCACTTTGACAACTGGGATGACACTTACGACTACTGGTAGTGGGAGGGCCCAGACTTGGCCCCAGGGGGCGGGGGGAGGGGCAGGGAGGGACGGTGGGCATGGGATGGGCAGCCTGGCTCAGCCCTGATACTCATATTGTTCAGGGGACAATTGACTGCCCTGTGGATCTCATCTACAGGGGCCCAGCCTTTGGCACCAGGGACCAGTTTCGTGGAAAACAATATTTTCAAGGACCGGGGGATTTGGGGATGATTCAAGCACATTACATTTATTGTGCACTTTATTTCTGTTATTATATCAGCCCCACCTCAGATCACTAGGTGATCTGCAGGATCCCCTGGAGATTGGGGACCCCTGATCTGCATCATTTAGTAATTATGATGCCAATTAAATATTTCATCTAAAAGTACCAAGGTTAAAACAAGCAGACCCCTGTGACCCGTGACTTTCTCTGAGATATTAAGGCGGTATTAGAGTGTTTAGTCACTGTTGGAATTTTCTGACTCCCTCACCAGTCACCAGTCTGACTCTCCCTCAGAAGTAACATGAGGGTGGGCCCTATCGCCATGGTGTCACAGGACAGCGGGCTCCGGGCCTTGAAGTCTCACCTGAGACAGTGAAGAATTCTTGGGTTGCAGGTGTGATTCCAGCAGCCCCTACATCCACCCGGTGGGCTGGTGCCAGAAGCAAGGAAAGCCCCTCACCCCTCCACAAGGTGATCCTGCAACCTCAGCCACCCCTCTCCCCAGTCCCTTACCAGTACCTCATTAGCTGGGTCTCCAAGGGCACACGCGTAGCCTGGAGCCTTAGCTTCTTTGCCTGAGAGCTGAGAACCCTTTGATCTTAAAAGAATCCTGTTAAACCCTGACTCTGTTGAGGCTGAAGGGAAATTCCTGGTCCCTTCGAGGGACAGGGTTCAATTCGAGGACATGGGTTCAATCCCTGGTCAGGGAACTAACATCTCACAGCCCCAAAAAAAACAAAAACAAAATGAAAGTTAGATGAGCCCTCTCGGTAAGGAAACAGGAATCCAGAGTGAAGAAAGTGTATCCTTCCCTGTCGGGGTATTATACTGACGCTAGTGGTAAAGAGCCCCCTGCCAGTGCAGGAGACGTCAGAGACGCAAGTTTGATCCCTGAGTCAGGAAGATCTCCTGGAGGAAGGCATAGCAACCCACTCCAGTATTCTTGTCTGGAGAATTCCATGGGCAGAGAAGCCTGATGGGCTTCGGTCCATAGGATCACAAAGAGCTGGACACGACTGAAACGAATTAGCACTCAACATACATTAGGGGTTCAGATAAGACTGGGGCTGGAGCAAGGCAACAGAGCCAAGGAGAGGAATAGGAACCAGGGTTCCCAGATAACCAACTAAATGGCTTGCTTCTGCCCAGCACGCCTCCCCTTCAGGAGCCCCCTGCAAGGAGCAGGCTGTGACACAGGGGGATTTCTGTCCACGGGCTTCTGTCCTTTCCACACCCCTGGCCCTGCTTGGAGAGGTGGAGCTCCCTGCTACACCCGTCTAGACACTGCCCTCATCCTCTCCTCCAGACTACCCAGACCCTGACAGCTTCTGTTGGGAGAAATACCTGGAAGAAACCGGGGCCTCCGCTGTGCCTGCCTGGGCCTTCAAGGTGGTGAGTTGGCTTTCTCTGCCCCCAGAGCTGAGTTCAGGAAAGTGTAGAGCCCTCGGTCAGGCAGGACAGGGCCCCGGCCTCCCTCTTTGGCCACGGTTTCCCCAAGCACAACACCTGGGCATCCCCCTTGGGGCCTCGGCTCTGCTGAGCAGGGCCTTGGCCTGAAGACCACTCTTCCCCTGTAGCGACCCCCACACAGCTTCCTGGTCAACATGAAGCTGGAGGCCGTGGACCGCAGGAACCCAGCCCTAATTCGTGTGGCCAGTGTGGAGGATGTGGAGGATCATCGGATAAAGGTGGCTCTGGGCCCCTCGGGCTGGGGAAGTGGACAGGCCGATGGGGCAGGACTTCCATAGATGGGGGCGCTGAGATCAAGGGCGTGGCATGAGCCAAGACTGCAGGGAAGCTGCATGTTGCAGGGAAGGGAGCACTAAACTTGAAGCCGAAGATCTTGGGTCTCAGTCAGGTCTCATCTGCTACTTAACCTTTGTGAGTCGGGACAAGTCGCATCCCTTCTCTGAGCCTATCAGATGGGCCCACAAATCCTTGTCCTACCCAAGGACTGATGGGAGATGCCAGTAGCTTCGGGGCTTCCCTGGTGGCTGAGCAATAAAGAATTCACTTGCAGTGCAGGAGCCACAGGAAACACAGGTTCAATCCCTGGGTCGGGAAGATCCCCTGGAGGAGGGCATGGCAACCCACTCCAGTATTCTTGCATGAAGAATCCCCATAGACCGAGAAGCCTGGTTGGTAGGCTACAGTTCATGGGGTCCCAAAGAGCTGGACATGACTGAAGCAACTTGGCATGCATGCATGCCAGTAACTTCATAGGTGGAACCCTTAGGAAGTGTGGTGGTCGAGATGGATTATTGTGAGGTTGGCCCCTTTTTCCTTCCAATTCAGGATCTTGCTTCTGATCTTGCTTCAGCCCCAGGGATGGGGAGAGCCTCCTGGAGCCTGGAGGACCTCCCGGGCGAGCTGGGCTCCACGAGGAACACCTGACCTCCCGGGTCTTTCTTTCCTCCCCAGCTCCACTTTGATGGCTGGAGTCATGCCTATGACTTCTGGATTGATGCTGACCACCCTGACATCCACCCGGCGGGCTGGTGCTCCAGGACTGGACATCCCCTGCAGCCTCCTCTCCGTGTGTACTCCTGGGGCACTCTGACCCTTTCCTCCTGATGTCTGACCCTGCCCCTGAGCTCTGGCACCCCCCTTCTATAGTATGCCCACAGTAAACCCTGGGGTCCTTCATCCTCCCCACCCTGCGGAGGGTCTCTGCCACACTGAGCAGTGCTTCTGGCCTCCTCAGTTGCTGGGTGGAGGACCTGGAGGTGTGAAGGGCCAAGCTCACTTGGGAGCAGATGCTTCAGAGGTAGTTGTGCCCTGAGGAGTCCTCTCAGCGTCCAGCAGAGCCGCGCAGAGCATGCGTGGTGCTTGCTAAGGCATCGCGGCTCCCTGCAGGAGAGAGGATCCTGCTCCCCGCTGCTGGCAGGGCTTGGAGGTCGCCCGCATCTGTTTTCATACGGGGCATGGATCCTTCTCATCTGTTCTCCAAGCATCGGCAGAGACTAAAAAAAAATAGTCCCCAAAGTCTTGGGGTTGAAACTGAGAAACAAGAATAACATGAATCTGCCTGATGTAACTTCTGGGTGCAGCTGTGTCCATACCAGCCCTGAGCTGATCGAGGGTGCTCCTCTTTCCAGAGACAGAGGGTATGGCCTGCAGGTTTCCACAGTGTATATGAGAGGCAAGCCCCCATTTCCCCATGAGGGACTGATGTCCATTAGCAGGAAGTGGCGTCCCAGCCAGGCTCAGGGCCCCTGTACTTGGGAATTGGTTCCTAGTGCTGACCTTCCCTACCTCCCATGTCCCTTCCCCCAGGCCCACCTCCGCCCCCCGGATCCCATGCTGACGCTTTTCTGCCTGCCCCTCCAGAACCCAGAGAGCCCAGTGCTGCCTCCCCAACGGGCTGTCCCCCTCTCAGCTATCGGAGCCTGCCACACACCAGGACCTCCAAGTACAGCTTTCACCACCGGTGAGTGAAGGGCTCCTGCTCAGGGACCCTCAGGCACTGCTCAGAGGGGGTCTGTCTTATACCCGCCATGGGTGGCCAACCAGGGTCCACCCGTCTCCTCTCCCAGGGGGGCAGGCTTGGGAAGAGCCAAGTGGGACCAAGCAAATCCATCTCAAACCTTTTTCTCCAGGAAGTGTCCCACTCCTGGTTGTGATGGCTCTGGCCACGTCACCGGCAAGTTCACGGCTCACCACTGCCTCTCCGGTTGCCCCCTGGCTGAGAGGAACCAGAGCCGGCTGAAGGCAGAGCTGTCGGACACGGAGGCCTCGGCCCGTAAGAGGAACCTCTCGGGCTTCTCCCTAAGGAAGAAGCCTCGCCATCACGGCCGGTGCGGAGGGCAAGGGTGCGGGGCCTCAAGTCCTCCGAGGCCAGAGCAGGCGCTGAGTCCCTGCCGTGGGCCCGGCTCCTCTCTCTCCAGGATCGGGCGCCCTCCAAAGTACCAGAAGATCCCACAGGAAGATTTTCCGAGTGAGTCCTGGGTTATTTGTTCCGTGTGCCCTCCACCGTGTTCACCGTGACAGCTTAGCTCCTGGTGGGAGGAGTCACCAGAGGTGCACGGAGTGGGAGAGGCTGGGAGGCAGCTGTCGTGGATACTTGGAGATAGAGAGCAGTGCCGAGACACAGCAGGGGGCCTTGAACGGCCTCATATGCTAGCCCCTTTCTACCTCAGGCCTTGCTGTGAGTCTGCCTGCAAGATGCAGAGCCTCTCTGGGCTCCTGGGCACCCCCTGTGAGGCGGGATGATGCCCCCAGCTCTGCTTTTCTCAGTCTTGGCTTCCCGGGAGGGAAGTCACGCCCATTACTTTCTAGCTGTGTGACCTTGAGCAAGTCACAGCTCTGAGCTTCAGTTTTCTCATTTGAAAACATGAATAATACCTGCCTTTCAGGTGTCAGTTACCTGAAATAATAGTGGCTACTACACTATCAAGCACCTGCTTAGGCCAAGCACCGTTTCAAGTGCTTTATCTTTGCCATCTCGCTGATGCTCACAAGTGTTCTGCAACATAGATGTCGTACACCTGGTCAGCTTCCATTGTAAGGCTGTGTTCTGACTGCCAGAGGGCGCTTGCCTGCTGTGTTCATTCCAGAATTATCCTGAGAGCTTGGGAAGTCTTCCCATGGACGAGGCTGTGTTCCAGGTTAGACTGGGAAGGACTCACCCGAGTCCGGAGACACTTCAGGGACAGGGCAGAGGACAGCGTCCAGGCCTTTGACCTCTGGGCAGGGCTCCCCTGTTCCATCAGCTGGCTGGCTCTCGGAGAGGGGACACTGATCCCTCTGGATTTTGTTCTGGAGACTTCTCACGCATCCATGGGTAGGCCTCCTCAGTGTGGGTCTGCTGGAAAACAGCTCCCAGGGGAAAGCTGCCTGCCTGGAAAGCTCAGGACTTGGCTGTGCTCACGGTGCTCATGGGGCCCTCCAGGACCCGTGAGTGTCAGCTCTTGGAAAGAACGAGGAAACCGCCATGATTTCCTTACACAACCGCTTCATCTTCTTTTTATTTCTTTTTAAAATTTATTTGGCTGGACCGGGTCTTAGTGGCAGCATGTGGACTCTTAGTTGTGGCATGTGGGATCTAGTTCCCTGACCAGGAATTGAACTCAGGCCTCCTGCATTGAGAGCTAAGAGTCTTAACCACTGGACTACCAGAGAAGTCCCCTCAACCAGTTTGTTTTCAAGTTGGGAAACTGAGGCCCATGTTAAGTGAGGTGCCCAGCATTAAAAAAACAAGTTAGTAAGGAACTGATTCCAAGTCCAATTTGTGGTTTCTGTTATACTGCATTCCCCCTCTTCCCTGCCCTCACCTTCCCACGGTGCCTATTCAGCACATAGTTGCTAACTTCTAATAATAATGCTCTGGACTGAATGTTTGTAACCCCCAAACGCGTATGTTGACACTTAATCCTCAATGTCAGGATATTTGGAGTGGGGCCTTTGGGAGGTGATTAGGTCATGAGGATGGACCCCTCATGAATGGGATTAGTGCCCTCCTAAGAGACTCCTTGCCCCTTCTGCCATGGGAGGACACAGTGAGGGGATGGCAGCGGGGAGTCAGGAAGTGGGCCTTCACTACATAGCCAGTCTGCTGGTGCCTTGATCTGAGACTTTCAGCTTCTAGAACTATGAGTAACACATTTCTGTTGTTTTTAAGCAAAAGAAAAAAACAGAGGAGCTATAATAGATGTTTAGCAGTTAGGTAAGATACCACCCTGGTGGCTCAAATGGTATAGAATATGCCTGCAATGCAGAAGACCCAGGTCCAATCCCTGGAAAAAGGAATGGCAACCCTCTCCAGTATTCTTGCCTGGAAAATCCCATGGACTAGAGGTCTGGCGTGCTATAGTCCATAAGGTCTCAGAAAGTCAGATAAGATTGAGCAACTAACACGCACGCGCACGCGCACACACACACACACACACACACACACACACACACACTAGATGTTTTGCAGTTAGATAAGATACTACGGGCTGCCTACAAATGCTTCTGTCCTGTGCTCTGGGGAAGAAAGATAAGGAGCTCAGCCCCCAGACTCCTCTCCAGGATACATGGAGCACCAGATAGCGGACTTCAAAGAGGGACACTGAGGGGACAGGAGGCCAAGTGCTGATGGCAGCAGCTGTCACGGGAGATCCAGGCTGTACCCTCAGTGGGTCCTCTGCAGGGGCTGACTGGGCTGTGCAGTGGTTGCAAGCTCTGGGGTTGTCCTGAAGCCTGGGGCTCTTCAGAGTGTAGATGGGAGCCTGGGTTTGGGCCAATGAGCAGACAGACAGCAGGCGGGCAGTTAGAGAAGAACAATCAGTGAGGCTGGAACCAGGATCCCAGAGGCTCTGAGGAGGACTGTGAGGTCCAAGGAGTCAGGGCAAAAGACTGAAATGAAGGGGAGGGACAGAAGAACACGGTGATGAGCAAGGTGGACTTTAGAGAAGAGGGCATCAGGGGGCCATGTGCTTGAGAGTCTGGAATTAGCACCAGTGAATAGGATAGAGCCGGCTCTCTTGGACTCTGGGCAGAGGCAGGGCAAGCCCCCTGGGACAGTGGCCGCATGGCCCAAGGCCAGCCAAGTCAGGTTAGGTAGGCAGAAGCCAGGTTTGCCAGAGTCCCCAGAAGTAGACAAAGTACACAGCTGCCAAGCCCGGCCGAGAGGGAGCCAGGTAGAGCAGGGTCACTCACCAGAAGGTAGAGCCGCTTGGAGGCTGGAGGTTGGGAGCCAGGGGTTCCAGAAGCAGATGAAGCAGAGGGACAGGCAGTGTGGGTGGTGAGTGGATCAGGGATCACCCTGAAGGTGCCAGAGTAGGCAGGGGGCTGACATGTAGGGAATGAACCAGACCCAGCTGGGGACGTAGTGGGAGGAGAGGAACTTAAGGCAGTGGCAGCGGCTGGGGGGTTCGCTCCAGACAGGGAGGGCTGGTTCTCCCCACCCCCACCCCCCACCCCGCCACGGCACGCGGGGATCTTAGTGCCCTGACCAGGGATCAAACCTATGCCTCCTCTTGTGGAAGTGTGGCGTCTTAGCCACTGGATGGCCAGGGAAGTCCCTTGGGAAGGCTGACTCTGCTTCTCAAACAGAATCCCCCTGAGGCTGCAACAGTCAGGACCTAAAAGGACTTAGCAAACGAAGGGCAAACAGGATGGACATTTGATGTCCAGGCTGAGGGTATGGTAACCCACTCCAGGATACTTCCCCGGAGAATTCCATGGACAGAGGAGCCTGGCGGGCTCCAGGCCATAGGGTCACAAAGAGTTGGACACGACTGAAGCAACTGAGCACACAGCACGCTGAGGTGGCTTGGGTATCAGGGGCCGTGGGGATGCAGGGTCTCCAGAGAATGCTGTTTCCAGGATGCTGCTGCAGCTCCAGGAGAAAAGAGCATCCTTGCGGGGCCCAGGTGCTACAGCCTCGGGGAGGGTGGGATCTTCCTACATGGTCTGTAACATGAGGGACAAGCGCTGGGTGAGGAGTTGGGGGAGCTGGCTCACCCCCTTGGCTCTGCAGGGCTGTCTGAAAGGGGCCACGGTCTGGCACCCTCTGCCAGCCAGTCTCCCAGGTGGCCTGGGGATGAGCGGGCTTTGGAGGGAGACAGGTTCGTCCTCGGCCCTGGCCGCCAGCCTCTGCCTCTGCCTTGCAGCACTGACCACCGACATCACGCACCAGTCCCTCTTCATGTCGGCCCTGTCGGCCCACCCCGACCGGTCGCTGTCCGTGTGCTGGGAGCAGCACTGCAAGCTCCTGCCCGGCGTGGCAGGCATCTCGGCCTCAACAGTCGCCAAGTGGACCATCGATGAGGTGAGGGGCAGGGACCTGTCCCTCTTCCTCTGTCCCTCCTTTGCCCTCACCGTGCCCTGGCGGGGAGGGCTCAGGAAAGGGCTCCATCAGGTGGAGCCCCATACCACTCCTGACTCATCATCCCTCCATCTACAGCCTCTTCCAGCTGCCCAGTGGGGCTGCCTGAGCACCATATGATAGGCCCGTCCTGCGGGGTGGCAGAGAAAGCAATGGCACCCCACTCCAGTACTCTTGCCTGGAAAATCCCATGGATGGAAGAGCCTGGTGGGCTGCAGTCCATGGGGTCGCTAAGAGTCGGACACGACTGAGCGACTTCACTTTGATTTTTCACTTTCATGCATTGGAGAAGGAAATGGCAACCCACTCCAGTATTCTTGCCTGGAGAATCCCAGGGATGAGGGAGCCTGGTGGGCTGCCGTCTGTGGGGTCGCACAGAGTCGGACAGGACTGAAGCGACGCAGCAGCAGCAGCAGCAGCGGGTGGGGAGGGGGCGTGCCTCTAATCCAGCAAGAGAGACTGGCTCAGCCCAGGGCCTTGGGAGCAAGAGGCCTCACCTTGGGCCCCCAGCGGCACAGAGTCAGGATCCTCTGGGGCTGCTAAGAAAAATTACACTGTCAGAGCCCAGGAGGCACCAACGCCAGGCAGGGCCACCTCCTCTCCTAAGCCCTGTGCCCTTGGCAACACGTCTCCTTTGGTTTCCAAGGTCTTCGGCTTCGTTCAGACCCTGACAGGTTGTGAGGACCAAGCACGGCTCTTCAAGGATGAGGTGGGTGCTTGGTGCAGGGTGGGGACCAAACAGCGTCATGGTCCTTGAGATGGCAGGGTGTGGACACCCTCCCCAGCACTGCCCCCAGCTGGGAGGGCCTCTCTTGTCCCACCTGAGGTTGGGGGGACCAGTCACAGTGACCCATGTCTTTGGGGAAAATCTGGTATGGATGACCACAGCCTGGCTTGGGAACCCAGCCCTCTGTGTTCAGACTGTCAGCAGTAAGGGAAACCATCCCGGAAACACGATTCCATTCACTCCTTTGATCTCTGTCCAAACTTAGCTTCCCTAGTGGCAGCCAATTAAAATGTATTTTGACTGGCACGACTAATGCTATTTACTGCAAGGATGCTAACACACACTTAAAATTAAGACCCAAAAGCTTACTAAAGATGAGAGTGAGTTGTAGGTGAAAGGCCACTAGCTTCATGGGCAGGTAGGTGTGAATCCTGGTTCTGCCGGTTAGAGGTCTTTTGAGTCTGCATCTCCTCATCTGTAAAATAGAGAGAAAATGGGTATAATGATGACTACCTTGCAGGGCCGCGTGAGCGCTGGAATTGATGAGTGGATCCTGGTGCCAGAGTGTCTAGTGTGACTGTGTCACTAGTGTCTCTATAGAGCCACAGGCCCGGTATAGGGAGAGCTCCGTCAGTGGTGGTTCTGGCTTTCACTGTGTAGTTGGCCTTCAATAAAGAGCTTTATCATGACTCTCCTAATTTGTAGAGTTTGAAATTGGAAGAGACCTTTTGAGTTTATTTAGGAATTCCTTCCAAAGACTACACGTACCCTCTTCACCTAAGAGAGTGTAGTCTCAGCTCCCCAAAGATGCCACCTCCAGGTGAGGTGCCTGAGAGAAAGAAGTCTCTTTCCCAGGAAGCATCTCTTTATCCAGGCCCAGCATGGCCAGTTTCTTCATCGACCCTTGGATGGTGGCCCTCCCAAGCGCCTCTCCATCTGGTTGTTCACCTTCTTGGTTCGTGATTTTCTTATTGGACTGTGTGTGTTCAGAGCTGTGCCCTGTGTTTCAGATGCCCTCTGATCAACACAGAACACACTGGGCTGCTGATCCTCTGAGTGTTCGTTCCTTTTGTCTTTAAAAAGACTTTGTATGTTTTTAGAGCGGCTTTAGGTTCACAACAAAATTGAGAGGAAGGTGCAGAGAGTTCCCATGTACCCCCTGCCCCATTATCAGCATCCCCCATGAGAGTGGTCCCCAAGAGAGTGGTTACACCTGATGAGCCAACACCTAGGTTTTTTTTTAATAGAGGTAAAATATGTGTGGGGTGAGATGTACACACACATATTTAATTATACTTCTCAAAAGTATAATTCTGCAGGTTTTGTGAAATGTATAGTATATACCCTGAACCCAGTATGTCAATCAAGATATGAAACATCCATCATACCAGAAAGTTCTTTCTTGACCCCTGTTGTCAGCTCTCATAGACAACCGCTGTTCTGATTTCTAGCTCCATAGATTAGTTTTATCTGTTCTTAAACTTCATGTTAACAGAATCATACAGCACATCCTCTTTTGCATTTGTCTCTTTTCAGTATAATGTTCTGGAGGTTCATCTACATTATGTGTAACTAGTAGTCAGCTCCTTTTTATCCTGAGCAGTGCTCTGTTTTATGAATATCCCACAGTTCTCCTGTTAATGGGCATTTGGGTAGTTTTCTTCTTCTCCAGATTTGAACCCTATATTTTTGTTGGCAAAAGTTCGCATGAGCTTTATTATAGTCACGTCATACCAGCTTGGAGTTCATGAAAGTCCCCAAGTTGCCCCTTCTGTCAATTGTCTACTATATTCTAACCAAATCTTCCAGTGTGTTACTTGTACTGCTGGAGGGTTTTCTTTTGTATTAGCCTTAATATAAAACTTTACATGTATCCCTATTAAATGATTTCTTGCTGGTTTCATAGTCTCATTATTCTGTCATGTCTAATATTGATAAGGCTTCCTATCCTTATACAACTTGTACTAAGCCTTCTGTCTTCCACCAAGTCTTCTCTGCACATGTTTAATGAGACAGCAGACAATGTGGCACCCACTAGAGATCTTCCTTTGGGTGACAACAGGTTGTAAATCAGTGCTCTTTGAGTTCAGGGGCTTAGCCAGCCACAGAATCACCCCAGAGTTTGGTCCTCAGGCTTTCTCCCCTTTTTAGGAGGAGTGGTCTCTCCCTTGAGCATCTGCTGTGTATTTCAGTTCAGCATGATCTGTAATGCAAAAAAGCAATGCCAAAGGAGGGACAGTGTGCTGGTAGCCCACCGGCATCCAGGAGAGTCTACCCAGGGTAGATGGGGACCTCTGCAAGGTCTGAGGGTTGCCTTCTCTAGGTCTAGTCTACATCATCTGTCATCCCCAAGGAGGATGCTGCTCCAAGGAATGGGCTTTCTCTGGCTGAACTGATGCTTTGTGGGACATGAGTGAGGATTCATTCCAGTCGGGACGGACCAGTCAATTAGAGGAATGCTTCATGAGTGAGAAATTGGATCTGCTCCAATTTCGAATCAGTGGTCTGATGGGTTGCCTGTCCAGTCTGGTGATCAGCACCAGTGGTCCTAGGGAAAGTCTGTCCAGTCCTCTCTGTCCCCTTTATGGTAGCTGTTGCGTATTTGTTCACCAAATAATTACTGATATCTGTTATGTGTCTGGCCCGGCATAATGTGATTGAGGGCCAATTCCTTAGTCTTTCTGCCTTAGTTTCCTCATCTGTAATACGGGGGTAATACCGATACTGCTTCCGAGAAGTGTCGTGAGGATTATTGAATCAGGTAATGCACCAGCAGTGTTTTAAGAAGAGTGCTGGGCTCATTAGGAACACCATAGTCATGTTGTGTTTGCTGTGATGCTTAGGGAGGAACCATAGGAGGGATGGTGCTCTTCGATAGAGGGCTCCTGGCCTCAGAGGAGGAGTTCTTCAAGCCAGTGGCGGGACCAGGAGCCCTGTGGCCCCCTACCCAGAGGCTGCCCAGCCCAGACCCCCTGCCAAGAGACAAAGCCCTTGTGCTCACCACCCCCCCTCCTTGCCCCCCTCCCTCCCTCCCGCTCTGGCTATCTTCAAGTCGCGCCCTCCTCCTTAACAGACTTCTCCCTTCCCTGTCTCTACCTGTAACCCCATCCCAGAGAATTAACAATTATCAACCACTTTCGTATTTGCTTCACCTATTTTTAGGTGAAGTAGCTTTAAGTAAATAGTGGACATCATGACCTTTCAGCCCTGAGCCCTTCAGCATGTATCTCTTAAAAACTAAAGTCTTTCTCTGCCCAACCGCCACCTTGTCATCCCACTGAACAGGGCAATAGCTGCTTTATATCACTTGTATTCTGCTGTATTCAGATTTCCTTGCTCGTGCCTGGAATATCTTTTGCAGTTGGTGTTTCTGAGCCAGGCAGGACCCAAGCAAGGTTCACACAGTTGATCTGGATCATCGCGTCTCTTAAATATCTTCTGGTCTAGAGTAGTTGCCCTCTGTTTGTTTCTTTTTTCACAACACTGAAAACAGTCTTGGGGAATGTGAACTTCTAGACTGTCTCATTGCTTCCTCGAGGTGTCATTTAACTAATTCCACTCTCCCCTGTGTTTCTTATAAACTGGACATCGGGTGCAGAGGCTTGGTTAGATTCAAGTTAAATCTCTCTCTCTTTTCCTCTCTCCCTTTCCAACCCTGCCCTTCCTTCTCAAAAAGAGCTCACAGGTAACAAGGTAGAGCTTAGCCCACATCACATGGGATTGCCCGCTGTGTCTGCTGGTTTACTATTCAGAGCACTGAAATAGACTTGTGGGTTTATATGAGGACAGCAACAATGGGTTCTTAGAAGCCCCTGTCAGTGAGGACGCAGAGTGTTTTGCAAATACACTCTGAAATCCAGACCAGCCAGCCGGAAGAGAGAGAGACTGTGTGTGTGTGGACACGGGAGGCCAGTGGATGTCTTTCTTTCCTTCTCTGTCCCCATGGCTGTCTTCCTTTTTCCTCCCTCCCTTCCTTGTCCTTTCTCCTTCCTCTCCCGCCTTCCGCTGCCCCTCCCCACACCTGTCCTCCACGCCCATCTTCTTTCTCCCTCCCACCCCCACGCATACTCCAACCCTCCTCCTTCCCCTCTCCGCTTTCCACCTCCCTCCCGCGACCCCTCAGATGATTGACGGCGAGGCCTTCCTTTTGCTGACACAGGCGGACATTGTGAAGATCATGAGCGTCAAGCTGGGCCCAGCCTTGAAGATCTACAACGCCATTCTCATGTTCAAAACCGCCGATGACACCTTAAAGTGACTGGCTCAGGGCTGGGCCCTCCCTCTGCAGCTGAGGCTTCCTTCCCATCTTGAGTTCCTACCATCCCACCTGTTGCCCCCGCCCCCCACCCTGTGGCCCTTAACCCAGGGTGGTCCTTCTCTCCAGGGCCACTTCCTGCAGGGTACAGGGGAGCAGGGGAGCCCTGGGGAGGATGGAGTCCTGGAGCTCATCCGCCTCCAGGCACACCAGTGAGGGTGTGAGCCATCCGCTAGAGCGTTACTGGTGGCGAAGGTTGAAGGTGCCCCACCCACAACAGCCCCACCTCTCCAGCGACCTGCTTCATCACCAAAGGGTCTTTCTCTCAGCAGTTAAAAAGAGTCTGGTAGAATGGGAGTCCTTCAGCCTGAGGCCCTTCTCTCTTCGGCGTCTCTTTGTACTTCCCCCCTCCCCACCCCGCGTCTCCTTTCCTCCCTCCAGGAAGCCACCCTCTGCAAACACAGTGATTCAAAGCAGCACCTCCCTGTCCCTGTCTGCTGGTTTTGTTGCCCTCATTCTGCTGTCTGGTTTTCCCAGACATTCCCAGAGGTATGTCTTCGTAGCATCACTGAGGGCTGGGGGTGCCTTTCTGTCTCTTGCCCAGCAGTGGGGATTCTGAGCCAGGATGCCTTCTTCAGTGTGCCCAGTTCTGGACCACTCGGTATTTGAGTGTCCCCCTGCCCTGTCTGGTTTCCAGCAGAATGGGTGGTTAGAACATGTTTGGCTTCTGCAGCAGAGGCTGAGGTTTCCCAGATGTTCCCACACACCCCCTGTGCCAACTGTGGAGAGGAGGCAAGCTAGCTGGCTAGGTAGCCAAGGCCAGCCCACTGGGTACATCAGATAATCCTGGGCCATGGGCCTGCAGGGTGGTCAGCAGACCTGGAGGCTCTCAAGGCAGAGCAGAGGCATCATCCCTGCCGCCGTGGGTCTCAGCCAGTGTTCTGCCCAGGAGGTAAGGGCCCCAAGCCTGCCAGGCCTTTTGCCATGGGAACGCCTGCCTGGTATGCACTCTGCCTGGCATGCACCTCCCCCTGCCCCATGGTGTCACATTCAACCTGTCTCTTAGATGTCTTGGTTTTGGGAAGTCTTATAAAGACTCGTAAAAGGTGGGAGTTGGGAAGGTGAATATTCCTCTAGCTTTGAATTCTCCATATCCCTTAAGCTTCTCTTACCACCCTCCATCTTGCATTGCCAGCCAGGTACCTGCCATGGCTCTGGGATTTTGACCTTTCTGTTCAAGTGTGGCCTCCACTGAGTCCCTGCCAAACCTGCCTACCAGCCTACAGGGGCAGGGGGCAGAGGCCCTGGAGGACCCGGCCACAGCCATGGAGGTGATGTGCCACCACCAGGCTCTTGTGGAGCCAGGGGCCTCCCCTGGACCCCTCATCTCCGCCACGTGATGGACATGTGCCGGTGTGTGTCGGACACTCTCGGATGTGCTTGTCAGGGTGCAGATGTGAGGCTCGGTGTGGGAAAATGTCAAGGGCTATTACTGTGAAAATACGAAGCTTTATCTTTGGGAAACCCAAAGCTCTGTTGATTTCCTGCCCCGGCCCGAGAGAGGACCCTCTCTCACAGAAGCCTGGGTAGCTGGACCAGGGCAGCCGTTCAGCCACCTGCTGCATTGCCGCAGGGGTGTGGACGGACCTCAGAGACACCATCTTCCCGGGAAGGCTTGGCCCAGCCCTGCCCGGGAAGGGGGCTGGGTTTACCAGGGTTGCACGGGCGTCCCCTTGCCCAGGAGTAAGGAGGAGCCGTCTGAGCCTCTCTGTCCTGGTTGCTTGGGTGGCACTGAAACCCACCAGCTCCATGGCCTCGTCTGCTCCTCCGTGAGATTGCAGAGAGAGCTCACTGACTCTGGTGTAAGAAGACAGCAAGTACAGCACAGCCATGCTGTGGGGCCTCTCCACTTCTAAGGAGCACAGCTGGGACAGCTGAGCCACATGGGTCTGCCCTCCGCTGTCCTAACCCTTGTCTATGGGAAAGACAAGATGGACCAGAGGCCTTGGAAAAAAAAGCCCCCAGGCCCCCAAACTTTGAGCCTCAGCACTGTCTTACACCAACATCAAACTCTGGAAAGAAACCAAATCATAAAAAAAAGGAGAGGGGATAAGAAATCTGCCTTCTGTCCACCCCACTGGTTCTTCACCCCCTCCCTTCCCGAAATGAAATCATTACACCGTGACCTGGGCACACAGTGAGGGGGTGAAGGGAGGGAGTTGGCACCCCTGTCCTGTGCCCTCCGACCTGCTCTCCAGTGGAAAAACCACCATACTTTGGCCCTGGCACCCTCTCCCAGCCCTTGCCCTGGCTTAGGACAGCCAGATGCTTTCTGTTTAAATTTCTGAAGCAGAGAGAATAATCCTAGAGTTGGAAAATGAAGCCTGTTTGCACTTTCATTCACACGCACTTTGGTGGAGTTATGTTTTTTGTACTTGCCTCGTGAGAGTGTGCCTTTGTGTGTATGTGTGTGTGTGTGTTTGTGCATGCACGCACACGTGCGTGTTCTTTAAGAGAATCTTCTGATTAAAGATAAAGTCACTCTTGAGAGAGAAAAATTTACAAATAAAATGTGGTGTATTTTGTCAGTGTATTGAAACAACATAAATAAACTTGAAGAACAGGATGGTTTGCTGACAGAGTCTGTTTCTGTTTTCATGGTCAGAGATCCAGAAAGCACAAAATGAATTACTGTTCCATTAATGGAGAGAATAAAGCATTCTTTATTGTAACATAATAAAGCTGTTAGAGGTCCTAAAGCATCTGATTTTTATTCTATTTTAAAGAAACAAAGGATAAAGATAGATGGCTGTATTAGTCAACATAATGTGAAAATGGGAACCCCCTGAGAATAGTGTGAAAATGACCTGATCCTTGACAGTTTATAAATGGTCAAGAGTGGAAAATTCAATGAAGCCTCCAGGTTTTCTGGGTATTTTTGTTTGTTTGTTTTGCTTCTGTTTGCTGCCCTGGGTCTTCGCTGCTGTGCACGGGCTTTCTCTAGTTGCAGCAAGCGGGGGCTACTCCCTGCTTGTGGCGCGTGGGGTTCTCGCTGCAGTGGCTCCCCCTGTTGCAGACCACGGGCCCTGGAGCACACGGGCTCATGTAGTTGTGGGTTGTGAATTTAGTCGCTCCGCAGCTTGTGGAATCCTCCCAGACCAGTGATTGATGTGTGTACCCTGCACTGGCAGGCAGATTCTCATCCCCTGTACCACCAGAGAAGTCCCTCCGGTTTTTTTAAATGACCTCAAATTGAGGGATGGGGAAATGTCAAGATGAACAGTTAGAATTTGTTAAAGTTCCCAGAAATGGTGTGAGCAGATGTGGAAGTGGCAGAAATAGTCCATCACATCACGCCAGCAACATCCTTAATTCCTTGTTTCCACTGCTCTTCCAGACTGCTTGGCTGGAAGAGTGCCAGCCATGGAGCTGCCTGAGAGCCCATCTTTCCCACACTTTAGCCAGGGATTTATCTTACTGAGCAGGTTGGAGCCATGGTGGACTGATGTTCTTTGGCTTCAACCCTTAGGGCTGCTCAGGAAGCAACTGGAAATGGGGTGGATTAACTTTGACTTCCCTTTACCTGCTCCTCAAACCTCCTACCCCATTACCTTTCACTTTGTCTCAGTAAATGTCCTCACCATCTATGTCACAGAGAAAACAGAGGTCATCAGAATGAATACCCCCACCTTCCCGCCACCTTATATGACAGTCCCCTCTTACCTGCATCCATCCTTCCTTCTTTCCTACCTATCACAGTGGAAGAACTGATCCTTCCCTTTATCTGAAGTTAACCATCTACCAGCCATGTCTGCTATAAAAGGAAAAGAAATGGTATTGAAAGACAAATAAGGACTTTTGGAAATTTCAAATGTGATTGCAGAGATAATTCAGCACAAGGGTTGAAAGATTAAGTTGATATTGTCCCAAAAGTAGAATAAAGAAAGAGATGAAAATGGGGAAGAGTAAGAAAATTAGGAGGAGAAGGGAATGACAGAGGATGAGATGGTTGAATGGCATTACCGATTTGATGGACATGAGTTTGAGCAAGCTCTGGGAGTTGGTGATAGACAGGGAAGCCTGGCGTGCTGCAGTCCATGAGGTCGCAGAGAAACAGACTGAACTGAACTGAACTGGAGAAAATTAGAGGACTAACTAGAAATCCAATATACGACTAATAGAAATGCCATTAAGAGAGAGAACAGATAAATTATTATAATAAAAAGGAACTTTAAAAAGGAAATTTCACAGAGACAAATGGAAAGATCCCACTACATGCCCAGGCCAGTGGATGTAAAAGGAATGACACCTAGCTATATTATTGTGAGATGTCAGAATAATGAGAACAAAGAGGAGAGCTAAAAGCTCCCAGAGGAATAAAACAGGTCACATCCAAAGGAACATGAAGTACAATAGCACTGACCTTCTCAATAGCTATGCTGGAAGCAAGAGAAAAGAGAGGAATGTCTTCACAACTTCAAAGAAAAATTCTGTGCCCAGTCAAGCTGTCAGTCAAATATGAAAGCAGAACAGTTTCAAACATTCAAGGCTTCGAACTTTTACCTCTCATGCACCTTTCCTCAGAAAGCCACTGGAGAATGTGTTCCGCCAAAATGGAAAGAGTAAACCAGAAAAGAGAAATCCCAGGAATTCGGAGATATGTGTTTTCAACAGAAGAAAATCAATCTATATAATATTGCACATTACTGGAATGAATGGGAAGGCATATGATCATCTCAATTGATATATTAACAGAAAAGGCATTTGACAAAAACCCAACACCTTTTCACACACACACAAAAAAAAACAACTGTCAGAAAACTAGAAATAGGAGGAAACTTCCTCAACATGACAAATAAATGGCAAGACAATACTCATGGGTAGGAAGAATTTATTGTTAAAACATCAATACTTGCCTGCAGTGATCTATAGAGTCAGTGTAAACTCTATCAAAATTCCAGTGGACATTTTTGCAGGAATATGTAAGCTGATTTTCATATTTGTATGAAACTGCAAGTGGCAAAATCTTGAAAAAGAACAAAGTTGCAGGACTCAGACTTTCTAGTTTCAAAACTTACTACAAAGGTAATGTAGTCAAAATGGATGATACTGGCATATGTAAGTAAAGTCGCTCAGTCGTGTCTGACTCTTTGCAACCCCATGGACTATAGCCTACCAGGCTCCTCCTTCCATGGGATTCTCCAGGCAAGAGTACTGGAGTGGGTTACCATTTCCTTCTCCAGGGGATCTTCCCAACCCAGGGATTGAACCCAGGTCTCCCACATTCTAGGCAGACGCTTTAACCTCTGAGGCACCAGGGAAGCCCACTGGCATATGGGCAGGCATAAAGAACAACTAAATAGAACTGGGAGTCCAGAAATAAATCCATACCAATTGACTTTTTGTAATCTTTAGCAGTACTGCTCAGCATGTGGGATCCTATTTCCCTATACCAGCAGTTGGTGGAACTGGTGCCTGCTGTATTGGAAGTATGGCATCTTAACCACTGAACCTCCAGGGACATGTCAGCAGCCAAATGATTTTCTTAAATTTTTGTTTAAAGCCAATTGATTTTTGATGAGTGTCAAGCCCATTCAATGGGAAAGGAACAGGACACTGAGATTTCCACTTGTGAAAAAGTGAGGTTGGATGCCTATCTTACACTCTATAGAAAATGAGCTCCAAATGGACCAGTGACTCAAATAGCAGAGCTAAAACCATAAACCCCTTATAAGGAAACATAGAGGTAAATTTTTATGACCTTGGAATTGACAGTGGATTCTAGATGTGACACCAAAAGTGCAAGCAACAAAAGAAAAATCAGACACGTTGTACTTCATCAAAATTAAAACCTTTTGGACACTGAATGAAAAAGTTGAAACAACAGCCTACGGAATGGGAAAGAATATGTGCAAATTATATATCTGACAAGAGTTTAATATCTAAAGTATGTAAATAATTCCTAAAACGAAACAACAAAAAGACAATCCAAATAAAGAATCGCAGAGGACTTGACTGAACATTTCTCCAAAGATAGACAAATGGCTAATACACACAGAGATGTTCAACATCATTAGTATTAGAAAAAGGCAAATCAAAACCACAATGGGCCACCATGTCACACCTATCAGGATCACTATAATAAAATAAAGGAAAATAATAATTGTTGGAAAGGATGTGAAGAATCTGCTGGTTGGAATATAAAATGGTGCAGCCACTGTGAAAAGTTTGGCACAGTCTGGCTCCTCAAAAAGCTAAATATAGAATTACCATACTACCCAGTGGACTTTTCAGGTGGCGCTAGTGGTAAAGAACCCACCTGCCAACGCGCGAGACATGAGAGAGACAGGGGCTTTGATCCATGGGTTGGGAAGATCCCCTGGAGGAGGGCATGGCAGCCCACTCCTGTACTCTTGCCTGGAGAATCCCATGGACAGCTACATGTTCTCTGGCCAGCTATATAGTTCATGGGGTCGCAAAGAGCCGGACCTGACTGAAACCAATTAGTACACACACACAGCACATCAGTTCAGTTCAGTCGCTCAGTCGTGTCTGACTCTTTGCAACCCCATGAATTGCAGCTCGCCAGGCCTCCCTGTCCATCACCAACTCCCGGAGTTTACTCAAACTCATGTCCATTGAGTCAGTGATGCCATCCAGCCATCTCATCCTCTGTCATCCCCTTCTCCTCCTGCCCCCAATCCCTCCCAGCATCAGGTCTTTTCCAATGAGTCAACTCTTCACATGAGGTGGCCAAAGTATTGAAATTTCAGCTTTAGCATCGGTCCTTCCAATGAACACCCAGGACTGATCTTTAGAATGGACTAGTTGGATCTCCTTGCAGTCCAAGGGACTCTCAAGAATCTTCTCCAACACCACAGTTAGCAATTTTACTCCTATGTATCTAAAATGGAGAAGGAAATGGCAACCTACTCCAGTACTCTTGCCTGGAAAATTCCATGGGTGGAGGAGCCTCGTAGGCTACAATCTATGGGGTCACAAAGAGTCGGACACGACTTCACTTTCACTTTTCATACATCTAAAAGATTTGGAAACAGATTATTTATATGCCAGTGTTCACTGAAGCATTATTCACCGTATTCAAAAGGTGGAAGCAACCCAAAAGTCCATTAATAGATGAATAGGTAGACAAAATATAGATGAATAGATAGACATGCGTGCTTGCTAAGTCACTTTATTCATGTATGACTCGTTTCGATCCTACGAACTCTAGCTCTCCAGGCTCCTCTGCCCATGGGGATTCTCCAGGCAAGAATACTGGAATGGGTTGCCATGCCCTCTTCCAGGGGATCTTCCCTGCCCAGGGACTGAACCCACATCTCTTATGTCTTCTGCATTGACTGGCACCACCTGGGAATCCTTGAATAGATAGACAAAATGTGATATATCTATCCATACAGTGGAATATTACTCAACCATTAAATGGACTAAGCAACATGGATGAATCTTGAAATTATTACACTAAGTGAAATAAGCCAGGTACAAAGAGACAAATATTGTATGATTCCACTTACATGAAATATCTAGAATAGGCAAATTTATAGAAACAGAAAGTAGACTGAAGGTTACCAGGGGCTGGGTGAAGAGGGAATTGGGAGTTATTGCTTAATGGCCACAGAGCTGTTCTTAGGGGTGATGAAAAAGTTTTGGAAAGAGATACCGATGATGATTGCACAACACTGTGAAAGTACTTGACACTGAATTGTCCACTTATTAATGATTAAAATGGCAACTTTTATTTACATAAAAGTTTTTAACCACTGTTTTGAAAGAGGACATCCATAGGATCCAGGAAATAGGACATTCAACAAGGAGAGGGACAAAGAAAGGGCTTCTCTGATTGTTCACTGGTTAAGATTCCACATTTCCCCTGCAGGGGGCATGGGTTCATCTAAATCATGCTATTTAGGCACGTAGACGTATTAAGATTCTGCATGCCACATGGCACACTAAAAAAAAATTTTTTTTAATTTCTTAAAAGAAGAAAGACAGAGGGGATTTTGAGTGATGGAAAAAGAAGGGCCAGGCTGACAACTGAGCTGTTGTCCAGATGAAAAGAGAAGGATGAAAATCTCCTGGAAGGATGAGAAAAAAAAAAATTTAAATTGGCCGAAAAGTTCATTCAGGTTTTTCCTTAAGATATTACAGAAAAACTCGATTGAATTTTTTAGGCTAACTCAATGTTACTGTATTAGGAGGCTATTTTCAGTTCTATCAAAGAGTTTAAGAATTATTTGCATATGTGTTTGTACAGGTATACAATATATGCAGAGGTATACATTGAATATTTCAAACAATCAGATGAGACAATGACCAATTAATTTTAGGAAAAGCAGAGGTGAATGTTTGGATAGGTAAGATGGAAATATTGTAAGGAAACCACTTGAGAATTTCTAAAATATGACAGATGGAGGGAATCTCAGTATAATCACACTATTTAGACACATGGAAGTATTAATAAATACCAAAGGAAGCTCTGTGACAACCTAGAGGGGTGGGATGGGGTAGGAGGTAGGAGGGAGGTTCAAGAGGGAGGGGACATATGTATACCTATGGCTGATTCATGTTGATGTGTGGCAGAAACCAACACAATATTGTAAAGCAATTATCCTTCAATTAAAAATAAGTACATTTAAAAAATTCCAAAGGAAGCAGCTAAAGTGCATTCCTTGTCCATGAGGAAGGAGATGGGGAACAGACCTTTCTCATGATTTGCCTCATAGTCCAGCTCCATTTTAAAAATTCTGTACATTTCTCACTTTCTGAAAATCTTTTTCTTCTAAAAGAAAAGTAAGTGGGGCGGGAGCAGGGGGCCTCATCTCTAGCCTGTGTGTGAACTCTGTTGACCCAAGGGACTTCACTCAATCCACACGGATAACAGGCTTCTCAGTTCTGACCCCAGATTCCCCTCTGTCTATGGATGAATCTGCAGGTGTGAGAGGGTATATGTAGGTGGGATTATTGGTGGGAGTAGGGATGGAGCGGGACAGATAAAGCAGGGAAAAGTGGGCCGAGGGATGCCAAGGTGGAGGGAGTATTCAGAGGTGGATTCCCACTGGTTCAGACTCTTGTTTCCCTTCTCATCCCTGAGAACAAATCTTTGACCATCACATCCAAGCTACAGAAGCCAGCCAGCTGAAAGAGAGGCTACGGGGAGATTGGGAGGGAAAAGAGAAAGGAAAATGGAGGGGAGACAGGGGAATGCCTTACTGCCATGGCCTCAGGGCAGGAGTGGCCTTGGCCATTTTCTGCAGCATCTTTGAGAGGAAAGGGCAAGTTTAAGCACCGCCGCTGATAGCATGTCAATTGGTACAGCTTTTTAGAGTAACTTGGTGAAGAAGTGAAGTGAAGTCACTCAGTCGTGTCCGACTCTTCGTGACCCCATGGACTGTAGCCTACCAGGCTCCTCAGTCCATGGGATTTTCCAGGCAAGAGTGCTGGAGTGGGTTGCCATTAACTTGGTAGGTAGGTCAAAATGAACCCAGAACTCCCACTTTCAGGAGTTTACCAGAAAGAAACATGTGCCAAGGTCACACGATATTAACAGAGATATTCTCTGCAGCCTCCTTAAAATTACTGTGGTTTTGGTTAACAGTCTGACTGTCCATCAGCAAAGGAACAGAGGATGGAAAATAGTAGTGGGGAAATTAATCCCACATCTAGGAGTGTGATACAGCGAGGCATGCACGATCTTTAGTTCCCCGACAAACCCGTGCTCCCTGCAGGAGAAGTGTGGAGTCCCTGATACAGATGTTTTTAAAATGCTGTATGTGTTGACACGGGCTTCCCCGGTGGTGCTAGTGGTAAAGAACCCACCTGCCAATACAAGTAGAAAGTTCCATCCCCGGGTGGGTGAAGATCTCCTGGAGAAGGGCATGGCACCCCACTCCAGTATTCTTCCCTGGGGAATCCCATGGACAGAGGAGTCTGGCGGGCTGCAGCCCATGGGGTCGCACAGAACTGGACATGGCTGAAGTGACTTAGCATGCAGCTCACACATGTGTTGACACAGAGAGCTGTGTGTGAGGGGAAGAGTGAGCTGCTGAACAATACGTACAGTATGGTGCATTTTGGGGCAGGAGGGTGGATGAGATATGCAGATGAAGGTGTAGGCAAAAGTCTGGAAGAAAGTCACCTTTGAGTTAATAGCAGTTGTCTCTGGAAATGAGATTGAAGATAGGCTGGAGGAGAAGTTTTCACTTTTTATTTCAAGGTCTTCGGGGTGTTGGAATGCTTCCATACTGATTATGCAATACCATCTTGTGGGGTTTTATTCAAACTGGCTGGAGGAGAGGAGGAGGTTGGCAGAGGAGGAGCAGCTCAGCCCAGGAAAGGGACAGGACCCTGGGCTCTGCCTTGGTTTGCTCGGTGCCCTAGGGCCAGCCGCTGCCCCTCTCTGGGCCGAAGCCAGGCAGCCGCTGCTGTGTGTGCTGGCGGAGGAGTGAGGCCTGCAGGGCTGTCAAGAGCATGTTCACCAGTTTCTAAGGCACTGGAATGACTGGGAAGTTGTTGACATTTTTAAAATTTATTTTTGGCTGCCCCGGGTCTTTGTTGCTGTGCGCGGGTTTCTCTTGCTGTGGAACACAGGCTCTAGGCATTTTGGCTCAGTAGTTGTGGCAAAGGACTTAGTTGCTCCAAAGCATATGGGATCTTCCCAGACCAGGAATCAAACCAGTGTCTCCTGCATTGGCAGGCAGACTCTTAACCACTGTGCCACCAGGGAAGGCCTGTTGACATTTTAATTAAAAAAAAAAAGGGCGGGGGCAGCAAAGGAGGCAGCACAGCAGTCAGACTCCTAGTTCCCTGCTAAGAAGGGGGACACAGGGCAAAGCTTTGCTCACCTGTCCAGCAATCCAGCCTCCACCCCTGCCCTGAGTTAGAACCCTCGGTCTGGGCAGGTACAGATCTAACAGGACAAAGCCTGGGGTGAGCTGAGCCCTGGTTCCTGAGTCTCAGTTCTCCAAAGGGCAAGGTGGGGCACGGGTCTCCACTCAGACAGGGTGCTCCTCCCAGGTCAGTGCACAGGCAGTGCTGGGGCAGTTGAGCTCTGGGCCCAGGATTTGGCTCAACACAAGAGAGTGCCAGGAGTATCAGGCTGTCGGGCTGGCACAGTGGGCAAATGAGCTGCTCCTCCCCAGGTGGATCCATGACTGGGCTAATCAAAGAGGCTGGTGGTCCCCATTAGTGAGAACGGTGCAAAACAAGCACCTTCCTTGGTCAATTTCTCAGGCTGTAAGCAAAGGGATAGTGACTCTGCTAATGGAATCAGGGAAGGCTGCGTAGAAAGAGTCCACATTTCAGCAGGGCTTGGAGGTGGGGTTGGTGGGGGCAAGATTTCAGAGAATGAAATGTGACAGCATTAAAGGGACTTCAGAGCCTCTCTCTGTTGGGCATCATCACAGATTCACACGAGGTTCCGGGAGCTGGAGTCACTTGCCCAAGGTCACACAACGTAAGTTGTGCTGTAGCTTTTAAAAGACGGTCGCCAGGGCAGGGCCCAGTGGAGGAGCCAGTGGGCACCGCCAGCATCGTGATTCAGGTCCAGCGGTTAATTAGTAACCGGAAAGCCCGGTAGCCAGTGCCCAGCCAGCAGAGCTGAAGGTTGAACTTCAGCTGGTTTGGGAGCCCGAGGGAGTGGGTGACAGGTCGCTCCTGCCCAGGAAGGTTGTTCGGGCAGTCAGGATTGGGTTGTGGGTCAGAGGGACCATGCAGAGAGACTGGAAGGCAGAGCTGAGTACGGGGCTGGAGCCTAGGACCTGAGCTGGGACCTAGTTTTTTTCAGGTGAGTGACTCCACCGTGAGCAGGACACCTCCCTGCTAATGTGTTCGTCTGCCAAAACTGGAAGCTAGTTACCTAGTTTATTTCCTTCCTAACTACCGTATTGACTTCCTTTCCTTTCTGACACCCTCCTCCCTAACTCCTTTCCTTCATTTTTCTTCCTATCACTTCCCTCCCTTCCTTCTTCCCTTCTTTCCTTCCTTCCCTCTCAACTAATTCTCTACCTGTGGTGCCTAATTTTCTTCCTTCTTAATGAATCCATTTCATCCTTGCTTTCTTCCAACTAACTTCATTCCTTTTTTTTAATTAAAAAAATTTTTTAATGTTTGTTTAATTTCTTGGCAGTGCCATGCAGTATGTGGGAACTTGGTTCCCCAACCAGAACTTGAACCTGCACCCCCTGCTTTGGAAGCGCAGAGTCTTAACCACTGGGCCACCAGGAAGTCCCCCTTCCTTCCTTTTCTGAACTCCTAACTTCTCCCTGAAATTCCAGGCCATGGGCTTTGGTGTCAGACTGGCTGGGTTCAAATCCCAGTTATATCATTTGCTGCCTAGATGTCTGAGTCACATCACGTCACTTCTCTGTGCCTGTTTTCTCCTTTTCAAAACAAGAATGATTATAGTTCTTAACCCATGGCACTGCAGAAACAAAATAAGACCAAAGTGGTATGTAATGTCACTGGCATGTCATTGCAAGGCACTGGCAAGCAGGCTTATAAATGAATGAATGACAGTGGCGTGAAAACAGTATAGTAACAGAAGTAGGCACAAGGAAGGGAGCTAGGGTTCATGGGGTTGGGGGTGGTCCAGTGAAGCTTATGGGAAAGGCTGGTGAGGACAGATGCAAAGGGTTAGTGGAGCAGACCTGATTGGTTGGTTGAGAGAGTGTTCCAAAAAGAGGGAACTGTGTGACCACCACCCCACCCTCATTCCCCCTACATCCAACAGGTCCAGGGAGATGAGGGCAGGAACATGGAGCGATAGGGGCAGAAGGGTGCACGTCTTGGTTGGGGCAAGTTAGAGGAAGAAACAGCCTTGAGGGCTCTCAGAGGAAGTTGGAGCACCTCCCGAGAGTTTGCAGTGGTCTTTGTAGTTCTAAAGAGCTGGGAGAAAATGCTGATGCTCATTCAACCTCTGGCCAGGAAATCAGAAGGCAGTAGTGCAGGAGAGAAAGATGCTGAGAACTGCTCAGGTGTGGGCATCACAGCCAAGGTAATGGGACAGTGTGCTGGTGGGCAATGAGCCTGTCAAAGTTCCCACCAGGACTTAGTACCTACATAGTAAATGAACAGCAACACCTTCAGAATTTTTACATAATGGTACAAAGATAAAAAGATAACTAAGATAACCTAACCCCACTGTCACCTTGAGTCATGTCCCTCCAGCCTTTTTTCGGTGGTTATGTGCATTGCTTCTTTATTTTCTTAACAAAGTCACCTACCATTGTTCACCTATCATTTGGAAACCTGCTTTTTTGCCTTGACATTGTATCACATATATGTTCCCATTTCCATTTACATAGGTCATATGTCATTTTTTTAACTGGTTAATTTTCCAAATTATAGATGTACTCTAGTTTATCTTATCAATTCATTCCTCGATTTATTAGTCACATACGTACTGAGCTCCAACCCTATCCCAGGCTCTGATCTGGATGATAGAGATTCAGAGTGAATAAGAGTAGTCTTTGTCCTTGCAGAGCCAATGTTCAAGTTCAAGACAAAAAATAAACAATCAAAGCATTGTAAGATAAGGTGTCAGAGAGTGATGTGTTATAAAGTAAAATATAAAGCAAAAAAATGTGGATGGGGAACTGGTGGGACTGGTATTGCAGAGTGTTCAACCATTCTGGTTTGCCCAGGATTGTACTGGTTGAAACACTGAAAGTCTCACATCCTGGGAAACCCCTAACCAGGACAATCAGTCATGGAAAGGGCCTCTGGGAGGTGATGTTTGAGCAGAGACCTCTGTGATATGAGTGGAAGGCGATCATGCGGATGTCTGGAGGAAGGGTATTCTAAGCTCAAGGAAATGTAAAGGCAAGGGGCAGGGCCAATTACATCTATAGTTTGGAAAATTAACTAGTTAAAAAATGGGCGCTCCGTGTGTCAGCAAAGAAGCCAGGCTGGAGCATAGTGAAAGGGAGTGCCTGGAAACCAAGGAGGAGGGGAGATGGGAGCCAGGTCATGTGGAATCTCGTAGACTGTGGTAAAGACTGGATTTTAATCCTAAAGTTGGTGGCAAGTACACTGGAGTTTTTGAGCAACAAAGTCACATGATCTGACGTCCAGTTTTAAAGAGACACTCTGGTTTCTGGTGAAGAAAGATTGTAGAGGGTCAAGTTAGAAATAGGAACACAGTGAGAAAGTGAGTGTGATAATCCATGCAAGTGACGATGGTGGCTCAGGGCCAGGTGGTTGCAGCAGGGGCGTCTGGATATATTTCATTTCGTTTGTTTATTTATTTAGCATACATTTGCTTTGCAGCGTTGTGTTAGTTTCTGCTGTATGATGAAGTGAATCAGCCAGCCATATGCGTATATACATCCCCTCCCTCTTGGACCTCCCTCCTCCTACCCCAACCCACCCATCTGAGTCATCACAGAGCAGCAAGCTGAGCTTCCTGTGCTTTTTATAGCCTGTTCCCACTAGTTTTCTGTTTTACACATGATAGTGTATATATGTCAGTCCCAATCTTCCAGTTCATCTCACCCTCCCTTCCCCCACTGTGTCCATATGTCCATTTTCTACATCTGTGTCTCTATTCCTGCCCTGCGAATAGGCTCATCTGTACCATTTTTCTAGATCCCACATATATGTGGGATTTTGAAGGTTAAGTCTAAGATGATTTTATGGTGTAGTGGTAGAGTCAGGGGGAAGGTGTAAAGTTTCTGGGATGAATTTCTAGTTGCTGGTTCGAACCTTTGAGTAGGTGGAAGTACCGTTACGGAGATGGACGTCAGTGGAGGAGCAGGCTGGGGAGAGTGGAAAGAACAAAAGTCAGGACTTTCGTTTGGGACATGTTAAGAGTGAGATGCCTCTAGGCCTCTAACTGGTGAAGTGTCAGAGAATCCAGAGTCAGGAGTGTATCAGAACTAGAGAGATGAGTTTGGGAATTGTGGAGTTTAGTGGACACTTAAATCCGTTAAACTGGTTGCTGTCAACTGGGAACAAGCATAGAGAAAAGCCGGGCCAGTATTTCAGGGTAAAAACAGGGAATGCAGTGGAAAAGATGGAGAAAAAGCAGTTGGTGAAGTAGGAGGAAAACCCGCAGAGCCTAACAGCAAGTGGGAAAAGGGGGTCATATCCTCAGGATGCTGAAAAACATAACAAAGAATTCGCCACTGGCTCTGGCACGTGGAGGTTACTGGTCTATTCTTTTGGGGGCATGGTGGGGATAACAGCCTCTTTGGAACGGCTCCAAGAGAGGAAAGGAGGAAAGAGTAGGAACTGAGTCCAGACAATTATTCCAAGGAGTTTAACTGCAAAGCGAGCATAGAAATGGGACAGTCTCTCAGGATGTAAGTCCCAGAGAGGGAACTACTACGGTCAGCGAGTATTCTGATGTGCCCTACGCTTGGACCTTGAGGTTACTATTATTTTCATTATTGTTTTCCTGTTCTAAGCAGCGCTCCTAAATGAAGGCTGCATCAGGGTCTTGTCATTGAAAAGAAATGACCTTGTTCTGGGAGTTATGTTTTGTCAACATAATATCCTGCCCATCTGTGTGTTGGTTCAACATTTCCATTTTCTTAAAAATGAAAGGCTCTGATACTGTTCACTTGGGTTTTTCTTGGATGACTCCCCCTCCTACATCAAAGCCCACAGAAGACCCCCCTCCCCAAGGCCACTGGGCTCAGGTCCCTTTCTGACGAGCCCCTTGGCCCCAGCTCCACAGATCCCCACACTGTGGTGAATTACAGAGGTCTGAGTGTGGCATGTGGTAGCCACACAGAAAGTTCCAGAAGAGCAGGGGCCGTGTCAGGCCGTCAACTCCTTCATTCTCCAGAACACCTCATATAGCCTCCTGGAGAGAGGAAGATAACCTGTGAGTACCTGATTATTGCACCAGGCCATCATGCACGAGGGTGCCACTGGGTCCCTTCTTCCTGGTGATACCGACCAGGGTTCTTGACCTTCACAATGAATAGAAATTGACCAGAGACCAGGCAAGACATTCAGACAGGGGCCCCTGTTGCAGCAGGGGGAGCAAGAACAAACAATAGATACTCTTGCTTGCTCACTCTCTGAGTGGGGGATAAGCTTGTTCCTTGTATGGGTGACAGTAGGGGTGAGTCCGGGTTCGTGGCAGCTCAGCTGGTAAAGAATATGCCTGCAATGCAGGAGACCCCGACTCTATTCCTGGGCTGGCCAGATCCCCTGAAGAAGGGATGGGCTGCCCACTGCAGTGCTCTTGGGCTTCCCTGGTGGCTCAGACAGTAAAGAATCCGCCTGCAATGCGGGAAACCTGGATTTGATCCCTGGGTTGGGAAGATCCCCTGAGGAGGGCACGGCAACCCACTCCAGTATTCTCGCCTGGAGAATCCCCATGAACAGAGGAGCCTGGTGGGCTACAGTCCATGGAGTTGCAAAGAATCAGATGTAACAGGGCGACTAAGCACAGCACAGGGGTGTGTCCAAGGGTCATGCCAAAAGAGTAGCTTTAGGTATCTTGCCCCCACCCTTAAGTGGTATTGAGTGAAGGAGGCATGGACAGTACCCTGCTTTTGTTCCAGGCTCCTCAAAAGTGGCAGTTGGATTTTTTGGTCTCTTTGTATCCTTTGGGTTCAGAAATTTGCCCCATCTGCCCACGCACATGGTTATTTTTAGCCCCATACAGTTTCTTTTGTATTTTGCTGCTAGAGGAGAGGTGTGTCCAGGTGCAAGGATTGCAGCACTGCTGCAAAGAGTGCCAGGTCCCAGTCCTGCTCTGGAGACAGCAGTCAGAACCTGGAGGGCCGTGGGGAAGGACCCCAAAGTGTTCAGCAAAGACCAAGGCCAGGCTGATTGAGCCAGACACCCAGGCCCTGAAGCACCTGCAGGTTCTTGGGAGTCAAAGTGCTCCCAGGTCTCTGAACTTCATCTTCAGCCCCAGATGGTCTGCAGCCGGCCTGGGTAGGGCCCCAGGAACATGTCTCCTCCCAGATAGGCCCCCTACACACACACACAGAGACACACACACATACAGATTTACTGATAAACACCAATATGAACACAGATCCACAAAGACCGCTGTCACACATATGTATTCATAGACACACACACATGCACACAACATGTTAACATGTATAGAGGTACACACTGCCGTGTCCACATACTACACTACACAGAGACTCATTGAAGCACATTTGACACACAGGCCAGTCCCCAATGTACAGACGCACTGACACAATCACACTGATGCACAAATACTGTGTGCATCACACAAGGTATTGCACAAATCACACCGACAAAATCACACAATCACACTGATGCACAAATACCTTGACACGCAGGGACACACTGATATACCAGATAGACAGACACACATCTCTGCATGAAACACCTGCACACACACCCGCACCCCACACACTCACATGCATTCCAACAAGCCCCAGCATCGCCCTGGCTCTCCTGCAGCTGTCACTCATGCCCTTCTACCCACACCCCCAGGGGGAGACGATGTCCCCGAGGGAACAGAGGACTTCGGTCCCTTCTAAGCCCTGCTGGCTCCCCGTGACATCAACAGCTCCCCGCCGCTGCCGGAGTTCCAAGCTGGGTGCCGGGGGCCGGGCCGGCGCCAGGCACAGACACTTCCGGCCCTTGTTGGGAGAACAGAGAGGGCTTCTTGTCCACTGTCCACCCTCCGCGGCTTCTCCCAGAGGCCTCTCCACAGGCTGTGCAGGTACGTGGGGCCAGGGAGGCAAGGGCCTGGCAGAGGGGCTGTCAGGGCCCGGCCAGGAGGGGTGTGGGCTGCAGGAGCGCGGATTTGGGGCACTGGCTGAAGCCAGGTTGTGCTCCGTATTTAGCTCTGCGGCTCACCTTCTCAGGGCTCCATCAGGCTGGGCCTCCCGGAGCAGCCTGGATAGGGAAAATTCCCTCCCTTCCCCTGTGGTCACTTTCTCAGCTCCTGAGAAGACCAGGGGATGGTTGCCCCAGGGCCCCCTTGTAAAGATGGGTGGTCTCTACAGCAGCCGGGGCCCCACTGCAGACCAAAGCTGTTATCTCAGGAGGCGCAGTACCCAGCAGTCCCCAAGAGCAATCTCAGTTTCTGCTCTTGACTTTCCAGTCTAAGATGGGGCTCTGGGGTCCTGGGCCTGCCAAGCCAGGGTCTGGACGTATAAGCGTCCTCCACCTGCTCTTAGCCACACAGACCGCTGTTCACACTCTCCACTGTTTCATCTCAAACAGACACAGCCAGGGGCTTCTCAGCTGGCATTGGTGGTAAAGAACCCACCTGCCAATGAAGGAGATGTGGGAGAATCGAGTTCGATCCTCAGGTCAGGAAGATCCCCTGGAGGAGGGCATGGCAACCTACTCTAGTATTCTTGCCTGGAGAGTTCCATGGACAGAGGAGCCTGGAGGGCTACATACAGTCCATAGGCTCGCAAAGAGCCGGACACGACTGAAGTGTCTTAGCTCGCTTGCTCGTGGGTCTGTTCATGATTCTGGCCCAAGGTCCCCAGGGCAGCTGCCCCTCCAGGGACATTAGGCGGAAGTCCTTGTGGCTGAAACATGATAGTCAACACAGCGCCCAACCCAGGGCTCTCTAGCTATGCAGGGTGGCAGTGTGCCTGTATGGGGTCCAGGGGAGCCCAGCTTGTCCCTCACAAGCTGTGGGACCGTAGGCAAGTCCCTTTGAGGCCTCAGGCTCCCCACCTCTGAAATGGGAGGAAGAGTCCAGACTTTATGCCCTTCAAGAGTCCTTCCAGTCTTGGCCTTTCTAGACATCAGAGCTGCCCTGGCCATCCCCAGTGCTTGAAAAGACTCAGCCTGGGAAGGGCCACCCCTGACCATTCTCCCTCCTTCTCTCCTGAGATGTCTGACTGCAGAGGCTGGGCCCAGAGGACATCGTTTCTTGTCCCAGGCAGGAATTGCTGGCCTAGAGCAGTTGCAGGGAGTTGGGCAGGAGAGGACAGAGCAGCGGTGCCTAACACCCTAGACAGGCAACACTAATTCCCCACAGCATCTCCCTCATCCTGCTCCTCCTTGCATCCCCAGAGCGTGCCTGATCATTGCTACAGCATGGACTCGAGCCCAGCTGGGACCCCGAGTCCACAGGTAGGTGGGTCTTGGTTCCCCCAGTCACCACCAGGGGGTTCCCTTCCTCCCAAGGGCACCCAGGGAGGTCCTCATCAGTCAGGTGAATGGTCCCAGGACAGGGGCGCCCACTGGGATCACTGTGAGCTCATGGAATCAGGCCATTTGCAGGGTAAAGAGAAAAGACACTTGGGCAAGAGCTTCAAGAAGAAAGTGAGATGGAAAAAATTATGGAATTGGCCCCAAGGTCATCTGTATTCTTGTGCTGGCGGGGCTGCCTCTAAGTCCTCCGACAGCTCTTCTCTGGGTCTGTTTTTCTCACCTTCACATTTGGTACAACAGCCAGCGGCCTCCCAAGGCTTTCATGAGAAGCAGGTGAGATGTGGATGGTTGGGTGGGTTGGTAGATGGATGGAAAGAAGGAAGGGAGAAAGGGATGCAGGAAAGAAGGCAGGCAGGCTAGCAGAGATGCTGGGAAAGGGAGCTGGGCTTGGGCCAGGGGAAGGGAGAGGCCAAGGAGTCAGGACCCTCTGATCTTAATCACCTCTTTCTTTAAATATCTTTAGCCCCCAAGGGCCAACGGGAATATCAACCTGGGGCCTTCTGCCAACCCAAAGTGAGTTCCAGTCTCTCAATCCCTTTCTTCCCTGGCTCCTCGCCTTAGGAATACATCCCAGGTTCTCTGATTCAGCATCAAGACCCTCTGCTATCTGGAGCCCAGGACCAGCCCCCAGATTTATCTCCCACTAACTCCTCAGCCCCTTCTCATGCTGAGCCCTGTGGCTGGAATATCCCCCCAAAGCCTGCATTATTAGCAGCCCCCCACCCTCCAGGTGCTTCTGTCTTTGGAGGCCAGAGTCCTTGCCTTCTATTCAGTTGTGTTTGGCTTTTTCCGCTTCTTGCCTGTTGTTTACTCCATTGTGAGATCCCAAGAGGCAGAGGCCAGTCTGAGAAGACCCTCTTGGCTGGAAAAACATGGCCTTCTCCAGCTTCAAAGTTAAAGAGAAGCCCTGATTTGAACTAATGTACCCTGTTTCCCAAGCTGGCAAATGCTGACCCGTGTTCCTTCCTCTTGCCCCAGTGCTCGGCCCACGGACTTTGACTTCCTCAAAGTCATTGGCAAAGGAAACTATGGGAAGGTGAGTGACCTATGAGCATGGGAGACCTGGGTTTCCCCACTTTCAGCCCCTTCCACCCCCTTCTGTCACTCGCGTGTGCAAAGTGGGGAGCTTACAACCCACAGAATCGTGGGCACACGGCTGGAACTGGAGGTCTGCACCACCATCAAGAAACCCAAAGCCCAGAGGAATAGTCACCTGCGGGTTCTGCATTTGTCCTCCTGCTCAGGTCCTACTGGCCAAGCACAAGTCCGACGGGATGTTCTACGCAGTGAAGGTGCTGCAGAAAAAGTCCATCTTAAAGAAGAAAGAGGTACCAGGGCTTGGGCCCAGGCATCTCCTCTCCTGCTTCTTGACCCCCAGCCTCAGGTGGCTTCCAATGATGGGTCCAACTCTGAGCATAGAGGTGGTCGAGTGCAGGGGGCTGGGTGGGATGCTGGCCCCTCTCCAGGCAGGCAGGCTAACCGCCTTGCCTGGAGGGCCTGCTGGTGGCCCCGTCCCGGCCCTCTGCCTTCCCCTGTAGATCCAGGGCTCCATGGTGAATCAGTCTTCAGCCCTGTCAGTGCCAGCCTCCCCACCTGTGCAGTGGGGGGGTCACACTCCAGGCTCGCCAAAGGCCCTTCAGGCCACAGCCTTCTGGGAGTTCTAGATGCTTCCACTGACTTCAGTCTCTTTAACACCAACTCCATAAGGACACAGCAGGCCCTGAGGAAGGATGGAATGTCAAGTCAGAGGACTCAGTAGAGGGAACTAAAGTTAAAAAGGAGCTCATGGGTCAGGTCTTGCTGAAGGAGGCGGCCTTGAAGATAGGCTTTTGATGATCTGAAAAGAGGGCGTCCCGGCAGGGGAACAGGAACAGAGGCCTGGACGTGCATAGCGCCTGCCTTCTTTTCTCTGAGAGTTTGTCCTTGGAACTCATCTATTCAGTCATCTTGCAGCTTTGTTGAGGCTTCCCTGGTGGCTCAGATGGTGAAGAATCTGCCTGCAATGTAGGAGCCCTGGTTCAATCCCTGGGTTGGGAAGATCCCCTGGAGAAGGGAATGGCAACCCACTCTGGTATTCTTGCCTAGAGAATTCCATGGACAGAGGCGCCCGAGGGGGCTACAGTCCATGGGGTTTGGTGAAAGAATCGGACAAGACTGAGCAACTAACACTTTCACTGGGTGAGGAGGGCAGGAATTTGGACCCAGGGCTGGAGCTGCACCCAGCTGCACTGGCGGGGTTTGAGGTGGACCATGCAGAGCCCTGAATGCTAGGCAAGGCCCCCTGGGCTTGGCTCTGAGGGCAGTGAGGAGCCATGGTGGGAATTTGAGCAGGGTGGGCGCATGGGTGGTAACGCGACCTGTGTGTCTGTGTGTGTGTCTGTGTGTGTGTGTGTGTGTGTGTGTGGTGCGTGCATGTGTGTGTGTGTTCATAACTCCGCAGCAGAGCCACATCATGGCAGAGCGCAGCGTGCTCCTGAAGAACGTGCGCCACCCCCTTCCTCGTGGGCCTGCGCTACTCCTTCCAGACACCGGAGAAGCTCTACTTCGTGCTGGACTATGTCAATGGGGGAGAGGTGGGTGACCTGGAGCTCTCCGTGCTATGTGCCCATGGTGCACCAGGTTCTGGAATGGTCTCCTCTCATCCTTACCACAGACCCATTTTGCAGCTGAAAAGACCGAGGCTCGGGAGGTAACTCACTGGCTCAAGGCTACCCTGCATGCACTTGGCAGAGCCAGGATTTGAAGGCAGGTCTGTCTGACTCCCAGCCATTTTCATTTCTTGACTCCCAAGCAAAGCTGTCCAGAATCCCTTCAGTGGACCTGGGAAAGGTTAAAGTTAGAGGAGCTCTGTGGTCAGTAGTTCTAATTTTACCCATTTTACACCATAGACCAGTGCATGGGAGTGAGCAGTCCTTGTGGTTGTGATCTGGGGCCACCTGGTGACCCAGAAGCACAGCTGGGAAAAGCTGGGCTCCCTCCTCTGTCTCTCTGAGCAAGATGGCCCTTCTGAGTGACCCCAGATTTAACCTGTGTGACCTCATGCTCTTTAGCCTGATGCCAAGAGGGAAGTTTTGTGTCCTCCATCCCTAAATTCCCTGGTGGAGGTGTGGAAGGACTTTTCTTTGCCAGTAAAATAGACCGAAGCAACTGGCCCAGGGGCAGGTCTAACCTGGGCTCAGTTTGACCATCATAATCATTTTATCACGTGGGTTAGAGGAAAAGCACATGTCTGACCCACCCAGGTTAAAATCACAGCTCTTATAGTCTGTGACCTTGGGCAAGTCACCTGGCTGCTCTGACACTTCCGGTTTCCTTTTCCACGAAACTGGCCTCCTACTTGAAACCTGGAAGGTAGTCAGGAGGATAAAAGAAAAGTAGAGATGTATTCGGAGAAGGCAATGGGCACCCCACTCCAGTACTCTTGCCTGGAAAATGCTATGGACAGAGGAGCCTGGTAGGCTGCAGTCCGTGGGGTCGCGAAGAGTTGGACATGACTGAGCGACTTCAATTTTCACTTTTCACTTTCATGCATTGGAGAAGAAAATGGCAACCCACTCCAGTGTTCTTGCCTGGAGAATCCCGGCCTGGTGGGCTGCCGTCTATGGGGTCGCACAGAGTCGGACACGACTGAAGCAACTTAGCTAGCAAGCAAGCGAGCAAGAGATGTATTAGGGTGCGGCTGGAGCCTGGCACACAGTAGGGGCTTCATTCTTGTTAATTCACCTTTCCTGCTGACACTTTGCCAGCTCTGTAAGGCGGGGGCCAGCATGCCCTTCCTTGTATGAGGGCATTGCAGCTTAGAGAGGGATGACTTGCCCAGCTGCCTCCAACCCTGCATCTGAGGAGCTGGAGCCCCCCAGGAACCCGCTCACATGCCTCCTCCCCCTCCAGCTCTTCTTCCACCTGCAGCGAGAGCGCCGGTTCCTGGAGCCCCGGGCCCGGTTCTATGCCGCTGAGGTGGCCAGCGCCATTGGCTATCTGCACTCCCTCAACATCATTTACAGGTGAGGCCTGCATGTGGCTCAGAGCCAAGCCTGGCCCTTCCGCCCCAACAGCCGGTGGGGGGTGTGGATCCCTAGATCCTGATGAAATCCTGGTGAACTTGGTCCTCTGCCTGAGGAGGAGGGCCGGCATGGCTTCGACATCACAGTGCCATTTTCTTTCGATGTCTGCAGGGACCTGAAACCAGAAAACATTCTCTTGGATTGCCAGGTTGGTGTGTGTGTATGTGTGTGTGTGTGTGTGCGTGCACACATAGTTGCACATTTGTGCTGTGTGCCCATGAGTATATGTGTATGTGCATGCATTGTGCATGCGTGCACATGGCTAGGGACGCATTCAGGTGTATGTGTGCAAGTGTGCCTATGACTGTGTACATGCATGTAAATATTTGTTGTGTGTTCATGGATGTACATGTACTCATGTGTTCATGAATGTGTATATGAGGCCTATGGTGGGGCAGGGGTACTGTTACACAGAGGCTTGAGGATTTTGCAGTCCTTCCATGTCTTAGACTGAGTTCCCTGAAATAGACTCTGAAATGGAGTGTAGGGTGCAAAAGGTTATTCGGGAACACTCTCAAGAGCTTCGCATTTAAGGGGTGAGGGGCAGGTTTGGGCGGAGGAAGCAGCACACCGGCTCTGCGGTTGCAAGTGAGACCTTAGCTGGTCGTCCAAGGGAGGGGTGCACCCCAGCTGGGATGGCTCTCTAGAACTCTTCCAAACTGAGGCAAGGATGCGGGCGTCTGTGCTACTGTACCGGCCAGTCATCAGATGGGGATTGCCCCTTGAGAGGGGCATGACTTTGGATGAGGGCAATGGTCCAGTATGGGGGATGGGCAGGACAGCTCCTAAAGAGGAGATCTGGGCAGAGCCTGGCAGTATCCACTCACATCACGACCTCCACCAGCTACCCTCTCACCCAGCCACAGTGTGTTTGCTCTCTGGGTCCCCCGTCGTCTGTTAAGGGGGCTGCTGCCACCAGGCCTCTCCAGCAGGGACATTCTGGAACTGCTGGGTGTGGACGTGAGTCTGTAATGAGCTGGGGGCAGACAGTGCGATCCCGTCTCCCCACCCCTGTGCCGTTGTCGGCGTCCAAGTTAGAAGCACAGAGTGAGTGGAGCCTCCAGCTCCGGCTTGTGCCAGGGACACAGACCCCACGGCCATGCCCTGGGTGTGGCATCTGGGTTTCGGGTTAGACCCCGTCATCCCTTTGGCTCAGATCACCTCCCACGCCTGCCCTCCCTCCTCCACAGGGACACGTGGTGCTGACAGACTTTGGCCTCTGCAAGGAGGGTGTGGAGCCCGAGGGAGACCACATCCACATTCTGTGGTACCCCCGAGGTAAGCTGAACTTCCTGGGAGGAAGGAGGCAGGAAGTGAGTGAGGCCATGGCTCCTGACCAGAGCCCTCAGGTTACAGCAGAGGGGCTCATTCCTTCCCCCAAGCACTTCCCCTGAGCTGACTGCACACAGAGCCTTGGTTTCCTCATCTGCATCATGGGCAGACCCACTCTGGGGGCTTCTGGGACCTGGCTTGTGAACCTCTGCAACAGTGCTGTCTAACAGAAATAAAAACAGAACTGCAAATCATATATGCAGTTTCAAAATTTCCAGCAATCCACACTCAAAAAGAAAAAGATGAAATCAATTTTAATGATGTATTTTATTTACCCCAACATGTACAAAATAGTGGATTTCCCAGGGGGCTTAGTGGTAAAGAATCCACCTGCCAATGCAGGAGACCCAGGTTTGAACCCTGGGTCGGGAAGATCCCCTGGAGGAGGAAATGGAAACCCACTCCAGTATTCTTGCCTGGAAAATCCCATGGACAGAGGAGCCTGGTGGGCTACAGTCCATGGGATAGCAAGAGTCAGACACGATATTGAAGAGCAATTGCCCTCCAATAATTGTATTTTGTTCTGTACCTCTCAATATTGTACAATTGTACTCTTTGATAATTTAAAAAACACACACCAGAAAGAAAAAAAAAACACAGCATGCCAGACTTCCCTAGTGGTCCAGTGGCTAAGACTCTGGGCTCCCAAAACAGTGAGTGTGGGTTCGATCCCTGGTTAGGGAACTAGATCCCTTAGGGAACTAAGACCCAATGCAGCCAAAAAAAAGGCAGCATGTAAAAAAAAAAGTCAGACATGACTTAGCAACTAAACCATAGCAATACAAAATAGTATCATGTCAATATACAGTCAATATAAAATTGTTGATATACTTTGTTTTATTTTTTTCTAACTAAGTCTTTGATCCGGTGTGCATTTTACACTTACTGTCCCTCTCAGCTTAGCTCAGCCACATTTCCAATGTTTGGTAGTCACACGTGGCTAGTAGTTACTGTGCTGGATAGCACTGCCCTGCAGGGTGAAGTCCATGTGCAATAGGAGGCCCTGGTTTGACCTGACAGTTAAGATCAAGTGTGAAGATACTGATCTCCTCCTTCTTCCAGCCACTAAGAGCCTGGGGGTTAAAATTTGTGAATCTCAGCAATCATTCATACTTGTCTCTTTGTCCTGCCAAGGCCTCCCTGCAACTTTGGGGGTTAAAAGCCATTCCTTAAACTTATACCAGGGTTGAACCTTGGACCTTGATCCCAAAGGGGTTTCCAGCTGCTTGGACAGATGTCTGGGTGGGAGGTGGGGGACTGAGGCTGCAGGGCTGGCGAGTCCTCTCGAGCTGGCATGGCCCAAGACTTCAGCGTTTGTTTTTTTCCCCATATGCTTAAGCATCTGGGTCTCAGATTTCAGCTGAGCCTCCTCTGTTTGGTTTTAGGAGAGCCGGTGGACAGATAATCTCTCTAACCAGGAGAAGTTTTCTGTGTTTGGGTCTGGGAGGGTGTTTGCTGGACAGAGCTGGCCTCCCAAAGCCCTGCCAGCCCAACCATCCCTTCCTTGGATCATGTAGGATCAGAGGGATCATGTAGGAGACATGTGGCTCTAACAGGTCATCTCTTCCATGACTCAGGCACTGCCATGGTGCCAGGGAGCAGAGACAAGAGATACCATAGTTGCTCAGTTGTTCACAGTTGTTTAAGGGCCAACACATATATTAGCAGGTGTCTTTTTATGTGTGTATGCCTGCGCTGGTTCTTTGTTGCAGCATATGGGCTTTGTCTAGTTGCAGTGAGGGGGCTTCTCTTGCTGCAGCATGCAGGCTCAGTTGCCCTGCAGCATGTAGGATCTTAGTTCCCCTACCAGGGATTGAACCTGTGTCCTCTGCATTGGAAGGAGAACTCTTAGCCACTGGACCATCAAGAAAGTTCCTCACCTATGTCCTTAACACAGCTCTTAGGGAGAGATTCTGCAGTTCCATTATGTGGGATAAGGACACCAAAATTCTTGGAGGTTCAACAACCTGCTTGGGATCACACATTCAGTGGGACTCAGTTCAGTTCAGTTCAGTTCAGTTCAGTCGTTCAGTCATGTCCGACTCTTTGCAACCCCATGAACTGCAGCACACCAGGCCTCCCTGTCCATCACCAACTCCTGGAGTCCACCCAAACTCCTGTCCATCGAGTCAGTGATGCCATCCAACCATCTCATCCTCTGTCGTCTCTTTCTCCTCCTGCCCTCAATCTTTCCCAGCATCAGGGTCTTTTCAAATGAGTCAGCTCTTCATATCAGGTGCCCAAAATATTGGAGTTTCACCTCCAACATCAGTCCTTCCAATGAACACCCAGGACTATTCTCCTTTAGGATGGACTGGTTGGATCTCCTTGCAGTCCAAGGGACTCTCAAGAGTCTTCTCCAACACCACAGTTCAAATTCTTCAGCGCTCAGCTTTCTTTATAGTCCAACTCTCACATCCATACATGACCACTGGAAAACCATAGCCTTGACTAGACGGACCTTTGTTGGCAAAGTGAAGTCTCTGCTTTTTAATATGGTGTCTAGGTTAGTCATGACTTTCCTTTGAAGGAGTAAGCATCTTTAATTTCATAGGACTAGGTCTGGATAACTCCCTGTCCCTTTCCACACCCATCTAGTCTCTCAGCGTGGCTTACTCTGTTGCTGAGGCCTCTTTCCTTGGTGGTAGAGACCCCAGCCTAAGAGGTTCCCAAGCCCTCGGGTCTGCAGGAAGCACAGTTCTGCCTAAGGTTCTCTACTTGTGTGAAGTGCAGATACATAGCATGTATTCAGCTGTCAGTAGGAGCTCAGATGCCACCTCCTCTTCCTGACTCCTTTCCATCCCTCCGTTACTAAGGTTACCTGTGCAAATATGGGCCACACTGACTTATACTTCATCGGTGAGTCTTCCAACTGCCCTGTGAGTATCCCCAGGGCTTTCCTAGTTCCAAGATGTCACTTGGACGCTTTTGAGCAAATTAAAGGCACTCCCTTTGGGCAGACTAATTAGAAAATGTTTCCCATTTATTTATTTCGTATTTTATTATTTTATTTGTGGCTGCTCCTCATTACTGCGCATGGGCTTTCTCTACTTGCAGCAAGGAGGGGCTACTCTTCATTGTGGTACTTGGGCTTCTCATTGGGATGATTTCTTTTTGTTGCAGAGCCCTGGCCCTAGGGCACATGGGCTCAGTAGTTGTGGCATACAGTCTTAGTTGCCCTGTGGCATGTAGGATCTTAGTTCCTGGACCAGGGATTGAACCTGTGTCCTCTGCACTGGCAGGTGAATTCTTAATCACTGGATCACCAGGAAGCCCCAAGTTTTCCCCTTTAAACATGTGAGTTTCTGGATGGGGATTTCTAAGTGCAGCTAGTGGTAAAGAACCTGCCTGCCAATGCAGGAGACATAAGAGAAGTGGTTTGATCCCTCGGTCAGGAAGATCTCCTGGAGGAGGGTATGGTAACCCACTCCAGTATTCTTGCCTGGAGAATCCCATGAACAGAGGAGCCTGGTGGGCTATAGTCCATAGGGTCGCAAAGAGTCAGACAGGACTGAAGCAGCTTAGCACACATGCACACAAGTTGCCAGATACAGTCTTGTACTAGGGTTGGTTTGGTGAGTTGATTACAGCCAGGCTTGCAACCCCTTCACCCCTTTGGCTGGTGCTTTGTGTAGTGCACAACATATACATCTGTACAGGGCAGTCCAGCCAGATTTCCTCTACGTCCTCAGCACACTGGCAAAGGGTCCTGCACAAAGCAGGTCTTTGATGAACTGATGCTGAATGAACACATGCACAGCTAAGTAAATATCACAGCAGAATCAGCTTCTGGTGATCTTTTCCTCCAAGTGCCTTGCTTACAAATGGGGAGATGGAAGCTGAGTGTCTTTCAAATAAGTGTGTTTTCTCTCAACAGTACTTGGCTCCAGAAGTGCTCCGTAAGGAGCCTTATGATCGGGCAGTGGATTGGTGGTGCTTGGGAGCGGTGCTCTACGAGATGCTACACGGCCTGGTGAGTGGGGTACAGCTGATTCTGGAAGAGATGGGGGTGGATCTCTCCCTTGTGTGGCCTCCTCAGGCTCCTCAAGGAACTGAATGAGCCACCTCTTTCTCTACAAGCTCAAAAAGGGTGATGCAAACATGGATACAAGGATAAAGTATATATATTTTTCAATAAAGTCAGTTCCACACTTTATAATATACTATCTCATGTGTTACTCCTTTGATGCCTCAAAACAGCCTTTGGACATGGGCGCTGCAGGAAATGGGGTTGTTCTTATTTTACTAAGAGGGAAATTGAGGCTCAAAGAGGTCACAGTCCTGGGAGGTGGCAGAACTAGCCCCTGGATCCAATCCCAGACTGCCTGCGCTTCTCGTCTGAAAAATGACAACATGTCTCATAACCATCATATGAGGCTGGAATAAAATGATGATGAGAAACTGTTAACTTTGCAAAGTGAGAAGTTGGTACACAAGCTTGATTAAGAGACGGGGATGGAGGGGGCACCTGGAGAGGTCCACAAGCCTCACCCTGGAGGGGAGAGACTTCTCGGCCTTCCCAGCAGCCTCTCCACTGTGCTGGACACCCAGAGGTCTCTGTGTCTCTCCACTCTGCCACATGAGCCATGGCACAAGACACAAGTCTGTCTGAATCCTTCCAGCTGCACCCCCGCTTTGCTCCAAGTATCTCTGAGAACTGTGCCCACTTTAGCATGGATGATCCTCCCATCTCTCTGCCTCTCTCTCACCAGCCGCCCTTCTACAGCCAAGACGTATCCCAGATGTACGAGAACATTCTGCACCAGCCGCTACGGATTCCCGGGGCCGGACAGTGGCCGCCTGTGACCTCCTGCAAGCCCTGCTCCACAAAGACCAGAGGCAGCGGCTGGGCTCCAAAACAGACTTTGTAGGTGACCTGCCAGCAGAGCGCTGGGCTCTCAGCCTCCTGCTGAGGCATCCTAGAAGCAGTGTCTCGCATCCAGCAGTTCCCTAGAGCCAGGCACTGCTAATTCACCCGTTCAGAGATTCACAGCTGCAGCTGTTTTATTTCCTTCAGTCTAACACTTCTAGTCAACCAATATTTATGGAGCACCTACTATGTGCTGGGCTTTGAGCTAAATGCTAGGGATTTGATAGACTGGGTCTCTGCCCTTAAGTTTATGAGGGAAAGGCAGACAAACAAACCTAAATTATTACAGAGTGTGACTATGCTAAGAAGCCAGACAAGAATTCAGGCAAGGCTTTATTGGGACTTGTGCGGTAGGATGAGGGAGCAGAAATAAGTAATACATGCCCTTGTTGGCTCTCCAAGGAGGGCAGACTGATTCATTATATGGGGTGAAGGTTAGGGCAGATCTGGGGGTCAGGCAGGAGAAGTGGCTTAGGTGGTCTGCCCGCCTCCTTGGTGGTGGTGTGTGCCGTGTTTATGCATGGTACCCTGCTTTTTCTCCCAGCACCCCAGAGGGGGCAGTTGGTTTTGGCTTTTTGTGTCTTACTGCTCATAATTTGTCCCAGCTGTGCAGCATGTGTGCCGTTCTTTTTCATCCCTTATAGTTTCTTTGTATTCTGTTGCTGGATGACACATTTCTCTGGGTGTTTGTCAAAGTGCAAGTACAAGCACCCGGTAAAGGGTCCCAGGTTCCAGCCTGTTTCAGAAAGACATGAACAATGGGCAGAGATAGTCAATAATGGGGAAATTCACACTGGCGTGGTCAGGGAGGCCCTCTATGAGGAGGTGATAATTGAGCTGAGATTTGAAGGATGGGAAAGAACTGGGAGGAGGCAACCCAGACACAGGGCACAGCGTGTGCAAAAGTCCTGCAGGAGGAGCAAGGCAGAGAGAGATAATTAGATGACTGATTAATCAGTATATGCTGAGCAGGAGAGTGGAGGCCCCAGGTTAAGTTTTGACAAATTCCTCTGGCTTCTATACAGAGAGCAAACTAAATTGCTTTTCACAAATATCTGAGCACTTCCCCCTTGCCAGGACCCAGGCTGGACATATGAATAGAGATGAAGAATTCACAGTCTGTTCTCCAAATAAGTTCATGGCTTAAAAAAAAAAAATTGAGCAAAATTTTAAAAATAATCATACATTCTCTACTCAACAAAAGATCATTTGGATTTATAAGAAGATAACAGTACTTTTTTCCATAGAAGTTTGTTCTTCTAGCGTAGTAGTTGCGATTGCATGAACTATGAGACAGACTGCCTGGATTCAGATCTTTTCTTCACCAAGCACTAGGTGCAAGATAAATGACTTAACCTCTCTTTGCTGTTGTTTAGTTGATAAGTCACATTCAAGTCTTTTGCAACCCCAGAGAATGTAGCCTGCCAGGCTCCTCTGTCTGCGGAATTTTCCAAGCAGGAATACTGGAGTGGGTTGCCATTCCCTTCTCCAGAGGATCTCTCACGTCTCCTTCTTGGCAGGCAGATTCTTTACTGTTTGAGCCCCCTGGGAAGCCCCTGCTTTCTTCTTCCCATCTATAATAACAGCACCCAGTTTGTAGCTCTTATGAAGGTCAAATAACATAAGCAAACACTTAGGCTAGTGCCTGCCGTGTAGAAAGTGCTTTTTAAGTGTACAAACTATCCTATATGCCAAATACCATGAAGTTTAACATTTAAGGCTTTTGCCTACCCATCCCCGGACAGTTTAAAGAAACGGCTTTTATGAAGACAGGTCCCTCCTTCCCAGAGGAAATTTTCATCTTAAAAATGTGAATTTTAAAATAAGGTATACTTTCCCATAAATCAAGATTCAAAGGATATTCAGAAAAAGTCCCTTCAGCTGCCTAGTTTTTAAAATTTTGAGGCAACAAGTGTTACCAGTTTTGTGGGTATTCTTCTAAAAATAGTTTGGATCTGGCTTGTTAACAATTCCCCAGGGGATTCAGATACACAGAGTTAGAGAATCATTCTTTGAGAGACATAGACAGAGGGAGGGCTCTGCTTTAAAAGGCAAAATTTTTGTCAACATTAGTTTGGATTAGGAAAGCAGCGATGAATCATGCCCAAGGCTGAATCCTTAATTCTGGATCTTTACGAAACTGCAGCTTTTCTTGTGGCTTTGCTTCCCAAATCTTCCTTAAGTGAGTTGATTTGGCCTATTTCTCTGTCTAGAATTCTGGAAGAAGAATCTCCTGGTGGCCCAATGGTTGGGACTTCCTCTTCCAATGCAGGGAATGTGGGCTCAGTCTCTGGCTGGGGAGCTGACATCCCACATGCCTTGCAGCCAAAAACAAACAAACAAACAAACAAACATAAAACAGAAGTAATATTGTAATAAATTCAATAAAGACTTTTTAAAAAGAGTGTATTAAAAAAAAAAAATTCTGGAAGAGTCAGGATGCACTGAGAGAGTGGAGTAAGGTTCCCCAGGACCTTCCAACAGCAGTTTCTGATGTCTTGTTCACTGACAAACCTCTACAGCCTAGTATGGTACAGGGTAGGTGCTCAGTAAATAGCTGTGGAATAAACAGATGCTACAGGGAAAAGATCTGGGCTTGAGATAACGGCTAAGGGTCGAGGTCTTATTGCAGACACTCCTTTGTTCCAGGAAACCAGCCATAATGGCAAGTTACCTTCCTAGTAAAGATTTTAGCACTAGACAACCGGTTGCCAATAGAGCTGGATCTCTGAGGCATGTGGGGTGGGGTGGGAGTGCCAAAGGAGAGGACTGCTACTGATCACCTTCTTCCCACAGCTTGAGATAAAGAGCCATGTATTCTTCAGCCCCATAAACTGGGATGACTTGTACCACAAGAGGCTGACTCCACCCTTCAACCCAAATGTGGTAAGAGGCCATCATGTTCTGGCTTCTGGGTTCCCGGGATTGGTGGAAGCTTGAGGGTACCTGGGGAGGGTATCCTGGCCTGGGCTCTTCCTACAAATGGGGAGAACTGAGAGCCCAAGAAGCTCAGTGATTTGTTCAAGCCTACCCTGTGAGCCAGAGGCAGAATTGGGTCCGGAACCGGAAGTCCTGACTGCCAGTTCAGCTCTGTATGAGGAGCCAAGTTGCCTCCCTTTACTTTCAATACCAATAACCCTCATCACAAAGCACTTTACAGCTTTTAAAGTGTTCTGTGTCATGGAGCACACCCAGACAGAGCCGAGTCCTGTGACGATTTTTTTCCTTATGTTTAGCTTTCTTCCTGGTAATAAAAATGACATGTATTTATTGTAGAAAATGTGTAAAACAGAGACATTTAAATCGTCATGGAGAGGGACTTCCTTGGCAGTCCACTGGTTAAGACTTTGAGCTTCCGCTGAGCAGGCCCAGGTCTGATCCCTGGTCAGGAACTGAAGATCCTGCGTGCTGCACAGCACAACCAAGAAATAAAATAAAACATTAAGGAGAAAAAAGCGTATCATCTCACCACCCAAGAGAAAGCATGCATCACTGGCATATTTCTTTCAGATCTTATTTTCTGTTTTTTTATGTAGGTCATAGTTCATACACAGATACAGATATCATCTCCCCCAACATAGATCATAATTCATGTATATAGAGAGATCTCATCTCCTCCTTGTTTTTGCTAAAACTATGTCATTTTCCTAAGTCACATGAGACTGTAATTTTAAGTGGCTGTATATTTCAACCCTATGTTGGTAACATAATTTATTCCACCGTGTTCCTAATGGTGAACTTTAGGTGATTACCATATTTTCTTTTATCATAATGGATTAATGAATATCTTTAAATTCATGTCTTCATACAGTTATTTTTTAATTAAATTTTTAATTGGAGTATAGTTGACTTACAATGTTAGGCTAGTTTCTGCTGTAAAGGGAAATAGTCATACATATACATAGATCCACTATCTTCTAGACTCCACGCCCATATAGGTCATTACAGAACACTGAATAAAGTCCCCTGGGCTATACAGTAGGTTCTTATTAGTTGGACTTTCCTGGTGGCTCAGACGGTAAAGTGTCTGTCTACAATGCGGGAGACCTGGGTTCGATTCTGGGTCGGGAAGAATCCCTGGAGAAGGAAATGGCAACCCACTCCAGTACTGTTGCCTAGAAAATCCCACAGACAGAGGAGCCTGGTGTCCATGGGGTCACAAAGAGTCGGACACGACTGAGCAACTTCACTTTCACTTTCTTATTAGTTATCTTTCATATAATAGCGTGTATATGTCAATCCCAGTCTCCTAATTTATCCCTGCCAGTTCCCCTGGTAACCAGAAGTTTGTTTTCTATGTCTGTGAGTCGATTTCTGTTTTGTAAATAAGTTCATTTCTATATTTTAGATTCCACATATAAGTGGTATCATATATTTGTCTTTCTGTCTGACTTCACTCAGTATGACAATCTCTAGGTCCATCCACGTTGGTGCAAATTGTCCAGAGTTCTGATTATTTCAAGATGGATTCCAGATGGGGAATTACCAAGTCAAAGAATGTGAATATATTTTCTTTTTTACTGTTGAGGTATAGTTAAGCTGGGGCTTCCCTCATAGCTTGGTCGGTAAAGAATCTGTCTGCAATGCAGAAATCCCAGGTTCGATTCCTGGGTTGGGAAGATCCTCTGGAGAAGGAAATGGCAACCCACTCCAGTATTCTTGTCTGGGAGAATCCCATGGACAGAGGAGCCTAGCGAGCTACAGTCCATGGGGTCACAAGAGTTGGACACAAAAACCACCACCACCACCACAGTTAGCTGACTTACAGTATTATTTTAGTTTCAGGTGTACAGTATAGTAATTCGATATTTGTACATATTATACTCCATACAGTTATTATAAACTATTCACCATGTTCCCTGTGCTGTCCATTACATCCTTGTAACTTATTTTATACCTAGTGGTTTGTGCGGCTTAATCCCCTTCACCTGTTTTGCCCTTCCTCCCGGCCCTCTCCTCTCTGGTAACCACTCATTTGTTCTCTGAATCTGTTGTGCACATTTTTAGGCTCTTGATTCATACTTTCTTCATGTCACAGTCTACCAGCAGCATATGGAGGGTTGATGTAGAGCAGGCAGGGGACCAGGCAGGCAGAGGGATTGGTAAATGGTTAATGGACCTTGTGGAATATGATGACTAGTGTAAATGCATGAAAAAATGACAGGTAAAGAAGGAGGACCCTGGGGCGCCCAGAGGGGAGGTCTAACAGCTCTCTCAGGGCTCTGGGCTCCTCTGGCAGCTCTGACCCAGCATTCCGTTCTCATCATTGGCTCATATTCACAGGCAGGACCTGCTGACTTGAAACACTTTGACCCAGAGTTCACTCAGGAAGCTGTGTCCAAGTCCATTGGCTGCACTCCTGACACCATGGCGAGCAGCTCTGGGGCCTCGAGTGCCTTCCTGGGATTCTCCTATGCGCCGGAGGAGGATGCCATCTTGGACTGCTAAAAGAGAAGCTCCCAGGAAACCACCAAAGCCAGCTTGAAATCTGTAAGAATTACCTTCAGCTGTTAGTCACAGAAGCCCAAAGTAACAGTGGCTTAAATAAGATTTCCGCCTGCACCCACCCCGCCCCCTGCCCCGCCCACCACATAAATGAAGGATGGTGTTAGGTGATCCAGGGCTGGTACGACAGGTCATCAGAGGCTTTCTGTATTTCCGCTCTGTCATTCTTGGCAAGTGGTTCCTACTATTAGGATTATTATATTATCCTAAGATGGTACTGGAGCTCTAGCCACTGTTTCTGGGTCCTGGGCAGGAAAAAAAAGGAGGAAAGAGCAAAAGGGCACCTTTACAAAGCTTCCCGAGAAGCCCCACCCAATGACTTCTGCTTGCATCTCACTAGCCAGCCACCTTACCTGCACTGGAGGATGGGATATATGTCCAGTTAACTGGGCATGACTCCCCACAATAACGCAGGGGTTCTGACACTAAGGGAGAAGGGAAAATGTTGGGTAGGCGACCAGCACCTCTTAACCAGGGGATCTCTTGATGTTTGGATTTCTATCTCAATGTGTAAAATGCTCAAGGTGTAGCAAGCCTATAAGATGTCACCCAACATCCACATTTTTCCTATGTCAAAGATGTCTTTCTTTGGGTGGGTGGTATTGCACATTTATTAGGTTTGTCTGCCTGGCATCTGAACCCCGGCCTATAGTCAGGGAATCTCCTATGTTATGAGCCATGATGGGAGGCAATTCACTTCCTCCAGTTAACCGTAGCTGAAAATGCTAGACACTAACATTCCCAGCCTCCCTTGGAGCTCGGGCCAGGCATGTGGCCTCAGGATGCACCTGTTATCAGATTTTTGGCTCAAGGAAGGAACTGGGAGCTCTCTTCCATGTGGTTGCTGTGATAACAAAACCCACAAAACTGAGTTCCTGGTGTAGAAGTGGCAACGATGCTCTTATTGGCAGCACCAGTTTCCTTATCACATCCGTGCTGCAGTGTCATCCCTGGGAATCCTGGGTTCTCCCTCTCCAGTTTTCCCAATGATTTTGAGAGCTTCTGATACTGTTAATCACTTCTCTTTTTGCTTAACCCATTTTTGACCAATGACGTGTTGGTTTACCTTTTGTCACCTGTGTGTTATTAATAGGAGATGTATCAGTATCAGTTACAAAACAAATCGCCAGCCACAGGTGTTAGTTTCTGCAAAAATCCTGTGGTTAATAGAGTTAACTGGTCAAAGTCAGCTTCAGAACACCTGCCTGCTCTGATCCAGTTTCTGTGCTAGATTTTTCATGTCTGTTACCAGTTTTCATCCAAATGACCCTAAGGCAGGAATCTCTTTACCCATGAAGAAACAAGAGAAGCTGTACTTTTCCTAGAGGTCACAGAGCTAATAAGGGCCAGAGTCAGGACTTGGAGCCATATAAACTGACTTTGGGGCTCTCACATGTAACCTTTATGCTGGTCTGCCTCTCACTCTGGCTGTTAGGTCCAAGCAGTTGCTGCTGCTGCTAAGTCGCTTCAGTCGTGTCCGACTCTGTGCGACCCCACAGACAGCAGCCCACCAGGCTCCCCCGTCCCTGGGATTCTCCAAGCAAGAACACTGGAGTGGGCTGCCATTTCCTTCTCCAATGTATGAAAGTGAAAGTGAAGTCGCTCAGTCGCATCCGACTCTTTGCAACCCCATGGACTGCAGCCTACCAGGCTCCTCCGTCCATGTGTGATTTTCCAGGGAAGAGTACTGGAGTGGGTTGCCATTGCCTTCTCTGAGGTCCAAGCAGAGTAACTGTCAAAATCTCTAAGCAGAGCCAAGCCAGGAACTGGCTGGAAGAAGCCAGGTAATGGGAAACAGGGTTTTCCAAGAGGAGGCATTCAACTGGGTGCTCACGGTCTGAGCCTGGCTGCCAAGTTAATTCTCTGTTCCCTTTTCTGTCTCAGAGGGAAAAGAATCCGCCTGCAATGCAGACCTGGGTTTGATCCCTGGGTTGGGAAGATCCCATGGAGAAGGGAATGGCTACCCACTCCAGTATTCTTGCCTGGAGAAATCCATGGACAGAGGAGCCTGGCGGGTACAGTCCATGGGGTTGCAGAGAGTCAGGCAGGACGGAGCACCTAACACTTTTACACACCTCTACCTCATATGTCTCTGTATACTTGTCAAGTCTAGGGCCATAGGGAGCCCAGGCAGGGTCTGTACAGGCCTAGTGATTAGCCATTTCTAAAAGCAATTCTGACCGGACAGAACATGAGCATGTAACACATGTGAGTCCAGGACACCCCGTACTTGTTTGATGGATTTTATACTGCCTTATTTCGGTGAAGAAATCTTTTCACCATAGTTCATTACCTGCTTCAGGGTGGTCTTATTAGCCGGGACAAGAGGAGAATTTTCATTCTTTTCAACATCAGTGTGTGCTAGTGATTTTATTGGCTTTTCCTTTTAACTCAGTCCCACTCTTTGCCTTACATTTTTGTTTGCCCAGCGCCCTGCCCCAGGAATTATGGAGGATGAAGCTGGAAGACCATGGAAAACACACTGATGACACCACAATGACCTACTGGGGATCAAATCTGGGTCAAGGAGAGCTAGTTACCCTTTGACGTGTGCTGAGAATTCTGAAAGAAACATTCTGATTTGATTTCCATCTTAATAGTGTCTGCTAAGAGACAAGTGTGGAACGTGATGAGAGAGAGGCCAAAATTCCCCCAACTTCCCAGAGCAAAAAGCGAGAGCACTAATCATTAGAAATGGAAATAGTACTGTCAAAGTACACAACTTGCTATGAGTTGTGAAACACAAAGTTTCTATCTAAGACTGTAAAATCACAAAATGTTCACAGGAGAGAAAATAAAATTATGAATATTCATTAAAAATGAATATGTTTAATATCAGATTTGTTCACACCTGTTTATTGAGCACATTCAGAGCTTCATATACATTACCTACCATATGCATTACATTAGCATTTAGAAATTATTAATCTCACTTTACAGACAAACACTCAGAGATAGTAAGCAACTTGCCCAAGGTCACCTAGCTGTACAAGGCACAGCCAGGAACTGAACTTGGTAGCAGCCGATTCTCGGGCCCTTGCTCTCTCTACAGTCTCCAGTAGTGGGTGCAGTTCTTTGGACAGGTACTTTTTGGTTTTCTAGCAAACACTGACTGCAAACAGGATTTACGCAATTTTGTACCAAAAGACAGCATCCTCCGGAAGAGAAATCATAAGCACCCTCTTCTCTACTCTTTAACTTTGCAGGGACAGTAGCTGTGAAAAGGCAACAAGAGAGTGTGTGTGTGTTTTAAACCCTAAAACTCTGTACCTGCTGAAGACTGTAACAAAAATCTGTAAGTCTCTGCATTCATCAGTTTGAGCCAGCGAGACAGGTGAATTGCACACGCATCCATGCTCCCTCAAGGCAGCCACTAAGTGTTGCCCTGGTGAGAAGCCTGGCCCTTTATCGCCCTCTAGTTTCTCATTTTCGCGGCGGCTCTTTACAAACGCAGTTCCTTCTACTCCAAAGCTCTTCTCCAGCCCTGGCCTTAATGATCTATTCTTTTTTCTCTTCTCTGCTCAACGAGGATGCCTGTCTACCCAGCTTCAGCCCCTCACAGTTCCCTCAAAACGGTCTATATTTTTATTTTTAAATTTGTTCTGGCTGCAGAGGGTCTTAGTTTCTGGCAACGGGGATCTTTCATTGCAGCTTGCAGGCTCAGTTGCTACCTGGCATGTGCGAATTTAGCTCCCCTACCAGGGATCAAACCTGCCTCCCCTCCCTTGCAAGGAGGATTCTTAACCAATGGATCACTAGAGAAGTCCTATATTTTTTATTCTTCTGGTTGGATTGACAAGGTCCAACGTCCCTAAAGGATCACCGCCCCATCCTGAGCCTGGCATTGTGGCGCTCAAAGATGCAGGCTTATCAAACAGAAAGAACTAAGTCGTATTCCCGTTCTCACCATTAAACCTGCCCGCCCTGCACCTGGATGTCCTCTCTGGTCTCCCAGGAGGCCGAAACTCTCCTATAAAACAGCGTCGACCTCCAGTCCCGCATTCACAGTCCCGCGACCCTTACTGAAGACCGCTAGAGCAAACCTCCGCGTTCCGGCGGCCCGCCGCTCTGCGCCTGCGCCCTTGGGATCTCGGCTAGGCTCTCCGCACACCCCGCCGGGAAGACTCCACTAGACTCGTCCCTCCGGGTGGAGCGAAGTTTCGGCCCTTGGTGGGAGGGCGGGGGTCTCTCATTTTTCAGTTCAGTTCAGTCGCTCAGTCGTGTCCGACTCTTTGCAACCCCATGGACTTAAGCACGCCAGGCCTCCCTGTCCATCACCAACTCCCGAAGTTTACTCAAACTCGGTGATGCCATCCAACCATCTCATCCTCTGTCGTCCCCTTTCCATCTTTCCCAGCATCAGGGTCTTTTCAAAAAAGTCAGTTCTTTGCATCAAGTGGCCAATGTATTGGAGTTTCAGCTCCAGCATCAGTCCTTCCAGTGAACATTCAGGACTGATCTCCTTTAAGATTGACTGGTTGGATCTCCTTGCAGTCCAAGGGACTCTCAAAGAGTCTTCTTCACCACCACAGTTCAAAAGCATCAATTCTTCGGCGCTCAGCTTCCTTTATGGTCTAATTTTCACTCACATCCATGCGTGACCACTGGAAAACCATAGTTTTGACTAGACGGACCTTTGTTGGCAAAATGATGTCTCTGCCTTTTAATATGCTGTCTAGGTTGGTCATGATTTTCCTTCCAAGGAGCAAGCGTCTTTTAATTTCATGGCTGCAGTCACCATCTGCAGTGATTTCGAGCCCCCCAAAATAAAGTCTGTGGTTGTTTCTACTGTTTCCCCATCTATTTGCCATGAAGTGATGGAACCAGATGCCATGATCTTAGTCATTTTATACACCCTTATTGAAACTAGATATTAAAAGAGAAAATTCAGTGAGTTTGTCTTTGGCCTAACGTTAATCCACGTTCTGTCTGGATTTACCCGCTATCCAAAATAATGGTACAGTCCCACAGAAGCCCCCCGCCCCTGCCCACCCGGACTCTGCCTCTAGAAGAGCTAGGCGTAGCGGCGTCTTCCGCCAGGTCGGTGGCACGTCGCTCCGGAGCGGGGGCCACGCCTTCCCAGCGGGCAGTTTCCCAACCGCCGTTGCTAAGCGGCCATTACCTGGCCGCGCGGTGCTGGGCGGCGGCGGTTGCAGACGGTGGTCATCGGGCCTCAGGTAAGGCGGATTCCTGCTGCGGTGGGCCGGCCAGGGCGCTGAGGCGGCCTGGGAGTCGGCGAGGGCCTCGGCCAGGTGTCCTCGAGGATGCTGGGCATATCCTTCGGAAAATTGGGGCCCACTAGGGTCCAGTACTCTTGCCTGGAAAATCCCATGGACGGAGGAGCCTGGTGGGCTGCAGTCCATGGGGTCGCGAAGAGTCGGACACGACTGAGCGACTTCCCTGTCACTTTTCACTTTCATGCATTGGAGAAGGAAATGGCAGCCCACTCCAGTGTTCTTGCCTGGAGAATCCCAGGGACGGGGGAGCCTGGTGGGCTGCCGTCTGTGGGATCACACAGAGTCGGACACGACTGAAGCGACTTAGCAGCAGCAGCAGGGTAAAGTAAACAAGGAGCACCGACAGACGCCCGGATCCCAGACCTCAGACGGGGCTCCAATCTGACTCGCCTCCTGCTGCAAGGTTTTTGGTCCTCCTACTAAATGGGAAGAGCATTGACATGAAACCGTAACATCCTAGTCCCATCCCCTTGTCCCAGGAATCCTGCTCTTAGGAATTTGTTCTAGGACAAAAATAGTGACAGAAGCAGAAATATGTAAATTGCAGTAGGGCAGAAATAGAAAAGATGCTCATGAATATTGAGTTTATTATGGCAGCCATGCAACCACTAAGGTAATCAGAAGGCAGGATATAATGTTTGTACACACTGAAAATAAGCATGGGCGTGGATAAATAGAACATGAAAAGATCATGGGGGATTTTTTTTTTTTTAAACCTGTCAAAATCAAAGTTCAGCTTGAAGGATGAAAATGTGGGACTAGCCAGGAAAATTCTAAAAATTCTGAGTAATAGAGGGACTAGCTTTTATTAGCAGCACCATATTATAACATACCTATTATAAAACTATAGTAATTAAAATAGATGAGACTGAGCAGGAACTTGCAGGCAGATAGATTATATAGAATATATAATAAAATTCAATTTTTAGGGATTTATTATATAGGCAAGGTGCTATTTTAAATCAGCATTGAAAAGATAGTGTCAGGCAGCTTTTTAGTAATTAAAACAATAACAAAAGTAATTTTAAACACCAAAATAAATTCCAAATGGACTAAAGTTTAAATCTTAAAAATTATAACATCATAAAAGTACTAGAAAAAGCATTGTGAGATGTATTTATAACCTTAGCATGGCAAAAACTCTTCTAAATACACCGTGCAATTCAGAAGCCAGAAAGGAAAATGTTAATACTTTTGATTCTATTAAATTTAAAACTGTCCCTATAGCCTGCAAAATTCATCCAAGCTAAACCAAAAAAACTACCAGTAACTAAGTCTAAAAACAAACTTCTGAAAATATTTGTTTCATGATCAACTAAAAAGTATTAAACCTAATAGAAAAATGATCCAAGTATGTGAATAAGAAAATCAGAAGAAATACAAGTGGCTAATACACACAGTGAAAGATGGTCTTCTTACTAATTTCAGAGTGCAGATTAAAACAATAAGTTTTTTTTTGCCTATCTTATTTGCAAAGATGAAAAAGTTAAAAAGAGTGGTGTGGAAACAGAAATGTATTAATGTTAGTGAAAGTAAAAATTAGTAGTTTTTTGTAGGGCAATTTAGAAATAATTTACTTAGCCATTCAACAGGAATTTATTCTGAAGATATGCAGAGTGTGCCAAAATGTCATGTTCAGTGATGTTCTGAGTACTGTTTTACTAGCAAAAAATTGGGGAAAAAAACAGACGTCCATTGGGGTATGACTGATGCCATACATTTTGGTGGATCCATAAAACGGAATACTGTGCAGCACTTAAAAAGTGGTATGTAGTGACATGGAAAGATAAGGTTAGATGAGAAAAGTGTGTTGCAGAATAGTCCGTATGATTCTATCTTGTAAATAAAACTAAGTAACTGTATGTGTAAAAAGAATTTAGAAAACTATACCCCACGTTTAATAGTAGTTAAGGGTGAGGAATCAGGTTGGAAACATGGTTCCCCATGTGGCAGGAGGATGGCAGGGCAGGGCCATGAGAGTGAGCTGATAGGAAACCCAGGGTTTTTGCCTTGAGTTTCTGCAGCCATGATTATTTATTTCACTTTCAGCCTTTGGGGATTGTAGGTAAGTTGCAGCTGTACTCCTTTTCTTAATGAATTATAGGAAATAGACATTTATTCCTTTTAGGATCTTTCTTCTGGGATATTGTTTATTGTTTCCCTTTTTCTGTCCCTTCTTTTTCCATAAGGAGGTGACCATGGAAAAAGAGCTTCGAGCACCATTCTTTTAAATGCATACAAAAAGGAAGTCTTTACCACCAGCAATGGCTATAAATCTATGCAGAAAAGACTTCGCAGTCATTGGAAAATTCAGAGGTGACCAAGTATATCGTTTTCCCTTCTAAGCAGTAAAAACAGCTTGCTGGTAATACTGAGAAGTATCCATCTTATCTAAGAATGGCTTTTGAGGTGGGAGGGGTTCCACTAAACATTGTTCAGAATTATTAAACCATCTCTCTTGAAAATTGGCAATTAGCATATTATTAAATTGTCCTCCCAAATTACAAGTCAAAAACTTATTCTAATTATACGTATATGTGTTTTTCGGAGGTTAAAGGCTTTCTGCATATTTTAACTCAAGTCAGTACTTCAGTTTAGGGAAAGGAAAAACCAAAATATCTCTGAGTGTGTATGTATGGTTTTTCTTAATGGGTAAGGATATGTAGTCATGTGAGCTAATGGTAGAGCTGATTGAATTAGTAGTTAGGGGACTTCTTTATGCTCTAGTGTGGTCTTATCTAATATATCTATAATCTTGGCTTATAGGTATATTTGAACAGAGGTTGATGACTCTGGGGCAGGCCTATTAGAGAGGAGTCTCACTTTTGAGAGAGAAGCCAGACTAGGTACCTCTAAATCCTTCATCTCTGGGCCTCTGTAGCCTCTGATTCCGTATAGTTTAGATGCTAAAATAACTCATAAATTGATGTAAATCATGGATCTGACACTTGCTTTTAAAATCATATTTCTAGCTTAAAAGATGAAATCACATCTGAGAAGCTCATTGGGGTGAAACTATGGATTACAGCTGGGCCGAGGGAAAAATTTACTGCAGCTGAGGTAAGAAATATTCGTAAAGAAGACTGGTAGTGAGATAGCTAGGAGAATGGGCTCTGAAATCTTGAACCCAAATTCCTCTTCACCACTTAACCTATGAGGCCTCAAGGTGGTCACTTCATCTCTCTCTTCATTGTGGAATTGTTGTGATGATTCATGCAGCACAACAGCTATGGTATGGTGTGGCTGTGGTGTGGCTTGAGTTTTTGCATGAAAAGTGCCAGACACACAGTGCAGGCGAGTTCAGTATCAGCCATATCTCTTTGCCATATTTTTGCTTTAAAAATAGGAAATTCCATTTAAAATTAAACTATTTCTTTAAGATATTTTAAAACTCTGTTTCATGGCTAGTCAAAGAATGAGAAATGTGAAACCCAAACATAAATGGCAAGTGAAGATGTAAAGAAATTGGACCCCTTGTGTACCATTGGTGGAGAGGTGAAGTGGTGCAGCCACTATGGAAAACAGGATGGTGGTTCCTAAAAAATGACAAACAGAATTCTGTGATTCAGCAATCCCACTTCTGGGATACATGCAGAGAACTGAAAGCAGGATCTCAAAGAGGTGTTTGTACGCCCACGTTCATCGAGAGCACCGTTCCCAGCAGCCAAAAGGCAGAAGCGACCCAGGCGTCCACCAACAGTTGAATGGATAAACAATATGGGATCTATATGACAGTGACTTGTGATCTTCCTCTAGCTAGTAGTTTTCCACTTTTGCTGTCCAGATAGTCAACTGTGAAAATGTCATTTCAATTTGAGTATTTTGGAGCTTTATGCTAATGACAAATATGGAAATCCTATTGATACATAAATAATAAGTTTTATGTTTTCTTAATATAAACTTATATTTAAGTATCTTTACAGATTGGAAGTGTTTCTTTTTAGCTAGTTAAGATCTTATTCACAGTGTTTTTGACAGAGGTCTTTGGCATAAATTTATAGATTGTGTTTTTTTTTCTTTGTGTAGTTTGAAATCCTAAAGAAATACCTTGATGGTGGTGGAGACATCCTTGTGATGCTAGGAGAGGGTGGGGAATCCAGATTTGATACCAACATTAACTTTCTCCTAGAAGAATATGGAATCATGGTTAATAATGGTAATTATTATTACTATTTTATTAGAGGCAGTAACTTCCTATTTATTATTTACATCGTAGTCCTCTGGGCCTAATAGTACAATGGAGAAAGCCCTTGGCTGTGAGGGTGCATGGCCCTGCATTCTGACCTCCCCAGCAGTCTCAGTTTTTTGGTGCTTAGCTTCTTTCATGTATGAAATGAGAGTGATTGGAATACAGTTCCAGGATTCCTTTCAGGTCAAAATTTGTACGTGTCTGTAATATCAAACTTACTTCTAATCTAAAATGCACCACCTTCTCTTTTCTCCCTAAAGATGCTGTGGTTAGAAATGTGTATTATAAGTATTTCCATCCTAAAGAAGCTCTAGTTTCCAATGGAGTCTTGAATAGGTAAGCATATCAAAAGTGGAAATGACTTTGTCAGTGTCTCTCCTCTTTCCTCCGTCACTCTTCCCTTCTATCTTCTCACACGTTGTTTTCTCCAGCCCTTTTCCTTTCTTGCCTTTTTGTTTTATTTTATTAAATGATAGTTTATTGTATTATGTCACTTCTCATCCATCAAATAATGTTACTCCCATCTTTTGAAACCTGACTTCACATCACCTTTTGACAGAATATATTCAATTTCAAGTAACAGAAAACTCTGTTCAAATGGGATTAAGCAACAGGGAGATTTTATTGATTCATATAATTGAAAAGCTGAGAAGTTGGGACGGGCTTTGGATATGGACTGAGAGAAAGGTTCATGATGTCATCAGGACTCCAGTCCCATTTCTCTGCAGTTCTCTTGGTTCTGCTCTCCTGTATGTGTGGACTGAATCCTTCTAACAGTTCCCAAATTGGTATTTTCATGCTACATGAGTTAGGGCAAGAGTGCAGGCCGTGGTTCCAATCTGCTTAGCAAAAGTAGACCTGAGGTGTGGTCTCTTTGAGCTGACCTAGGCCACGGGCTCATCGCGAACTGGTCACTGTGGCAGAGGGCATCGAAGGCCCTGTGTCATATTTACCCCTGGAGCCAAAGATGAAACTCGTTTTTTTCTCATCCATTGAATCCTAAACCGTAAAACTTTGAGAAAGCAGGAACTGAGTGCATGAGGGGCAACATCAAGGACCCTCTGGTTCCCGTATCCAGAGCAATTCGATCCACACTTCAACTTGCCAGGCACGTAGGGTCTGAAGATCCAGAGTCTAGAATACAAGGCAAGAATGTGGGTCTAACACATATTTGAGCCCTTTCCTCAGAACTCAAGAAAGAGCAACTAACTCTTACATTTTCATATTAACTTGTGCAAACCTCTCAGAAGGTATAGAAGTGTATAGGAGTACCTTTAATTTTTTTAAGAATTGTATTTTGACTGCACAGTTCTTGTAACTGATTAAATGTTATATTAATGGAGTGTGAAATCCCTAAATTTTGTTGTTGTTGTTTACTAGATTTTAATTTGTTTTTCTTCAAGGGAGATTAGCCGAGCTGCAGGGAAGGCCGTGCCTGGGATTCTTGATGAGGAGAGCAGTGGAAACAAGTCCCAGTGAGTGTGTTCCCTGAGGCCACCTGAAGAGGGCAGAGTTGTCATTTGAAGAGTTTCCTTTTCAAAATGAAAACGTTTCTGTTCTTGATTACAGAAGTAGTTCTCATCAAAAACCAGTTTGATCAATTCAAAAGGAAGAAAATAGACGTCCTCCACTCTAAATCCATGCCCTTCTTTCCAAAGATAATCCTTCTAAACAACATTTAGATAAAAAAAATTTTTTTCATATATAAAAATAGGGATAGGTACTTTATTTTTTTAATTATGACTAGATTAAGTTGGACGTATCCAAATCTAACCAGTCTTCTCTTACTGGACATTTAAGTAATTTTATAATATTTTGCATTGATAATACCACCTAACATTTAATGAGCACTTACTGTGTCATAGGCATGGCATGTATTATTACTTCAGTTAATTTTCACAGCAGCCTCTAAGGTTATTGACGAGTTAACACATGGTGTAGTTGCCCAGGCTCACTTGACTAGTGTCGGAACTGAGTTTCAGTGCTAGGCAGTCTGCTCCAAGGCAGACTCTTAACTTCTTTTCCTTATTTTTATTATACACAGTTTGATGATGTTGTTCAGCCGCCAAGTCGTGTCCAACCCTTTGTGACCCTATGGACTGTAGCATGCCAGGCTTCCCTGTCCTCCACCGTTTTATATTAATTGTCATAAATAACAAAGCACCAAGTGAACATCTCTATAGGTACAATTTTTGAGCACTTATGCTAGTATCTCAGTAGGCCAGATTCTTGGCGTTTAAATTTCGGGGTCACAGATCTTCCAGCTGATGCATTGCCAAATGTGGTGCATTGCCAAGTCACCCTCCAGGCACGTGTAGCATATACCGTCCCTATGAACATGCCCCTTTCTTCTCTTGCCAGCACAGAATATTCTACTGAGAAATGATACCACTTTATTTTCAGTTGTAGTTCTTTGAATAGGATGGCTTTTAAAGTTTATTGACTGATTGTGTTTATCCTGTGAATTTCCTATTCACTGCTTTTGGTCTGTTTTTCTGTTGATGTTTATTTACGAGACCTCCACGTGTTGCAAGTATTTTTTCCCAGTTTATCATTTTACTTTGGGATATTTTGCCCCATAAAAGTTGAATGTTTTTATATCATTAATGCATATTACAAACCTCTAGTAGTTAAAATACTGTGATGCTAATTCCAAACTAGTGAAAAATAAAAATTAGACCCAAAATACATGGACGATAAGGGTTATTTTATAGTAAAAGTGACATTTCAGATTATTGGGGAATGAATGGTATAATTTGGCTAAAATGTTTTTCACTTGAAAAAACATTTATTTTTGCATGCCACATCTCCAAATGTATTTTAGATGGGTTTAATTTTTAAATATTAAAAATCAGACCACAGCAGTACTGAGAGAAACTGTAAGTGAATGTTTTATAATCTTAGAGTGAAAAAAAAAACCTTTCTTAGTATGAAACCACAGTAAAGTCATAAAGGGTAAAAATAAGTAGCAACATATAAGTTAACATTTTGGACATTTAAGAATCACAATCTGATTCTTGGTAAAGAAGTGAAAGAACTGTGGACTTGGATTTAGAAGGATTTACAAGTTTCCAATTTCATGCCTTCCTTGCAGGGTGGCCCAGGGCAAAGTAACTCTTAGCGTTAGTTGCTGTATCTGCGTAATGGGGACGTATGAATCTGAGAGAGCTGTTGGGAAACCCCAGCGAGGCACACCTGTGGGAGTGCTGGTGAGATGTGAGGCATGTACCTTACGTGCTGTCCCAGTCTCACTTCTTCAGTGGTCGTTGTGAAGGGCAGACGGCAGGTGGTTCCTTTCCTGGGTTACCTCGGAAGTGGAACTGTGTCTCGAGAGGCTCTGAGGTGTGGATGAGCAGCCCTGCTTCGTGCTTTGAAATCTCATAGCTATTGGAGTCTCAGGCTGTCCTTTGGCCCCGTGTATTTTATCCCTTCTCTTTTCCTTCTCTTACTCTGCTGTAGTCACACTGACTTTGTTTGAATCCCTTAAGTATGCTAAGCTCTCTCTCACCTTAGGACCTTTACATATCTGCTTCCTCTTCCAGGAATACACTTTCCCAGTTAATCTTACTCATTCACACGTGTTAGGAGAAGTCCTGTATTAGTTCTGGGGTTGGTGTTTAGTTTTAACACTTAAAGTCTCATCAAAATGTCAGTCTGATTGATTTCTTAGTAATAATAAAAGAAATAGAGGCATATAAATAGCTTGACAGTTTTCATCTTATAACCGACCATTCTCTTTGCTTTCCTAAGAATTATCTCCCTTGAGTGCACTTGGGAAACTGTGGGAAAGGATGGGCCCTGACACACACACAACCGTTTCTCCCTTTTCTTCCTCCTTGGCAACCGCTTACTTCCTTCCACGCCTGCTCTGGAAACCCTGGGCTGCAGCCCCCTTACTGGGATACTGTTAGGGAAGGGGTAGAAGGAAGAGGATGGGCAACGTGGGGCAGGTACCTCTTCTCAACCACAATGAGACATAGAAGTCCTAGCTGTAGATGAGACTTTACTGAAGGAACAGGGAAAACTGACACAAGAAGGAAATAACGATAAACTTAAGCTGAAAAGAATGGTCTAAAAGAAAGAATAATTAAAGCCTTCATAGGCAGCTCTTCCTGGGTATTCCCTCTGCCCGTTCTTCCCACCTCCTGCCCCAGTTTCTAATTATATGCTTTGCTTTTAAGATTCCTGTTTCTCCATTCTGAGAACACTTCTTTCAAGCAAATACTTAGAGAGCTCCTTTTTCTTTTGTGGCTGTGAAGCTCCTTTTGTTTTCTTGGCCACATAGCATGCAGGATCCTAGTTCCCCAACCAGGGATGGAACCTGCACCCTGAATTCCTGGAAGCGCAGAATTTTAACCACTGGACCACCAGGGAAATCCCTCCATTTTTCTTTGACTGAAGCCCTAGCTCCTCCTTCAGGGCCTGGCCTCACCCAGGTGTGCACCCCACCCTTCGCCCCTCAGTCCCACACCTTGTCCAGAGTACATTGCCCAATGATTGATTCACTCTGGGTACTCATAGGCTTTGCTAGAACAGTGTAGAGTAGAGGGGTGCTCCAAGACTGGTCTGTGTAGAAGTGTCCAACGTGGGATGAATATACGCCTGTATTTGTATAAGCCCTCAGCCGCTCCACACCCCTCCAGTGGCAGACATTTGTACCTGGAGATAACACCAGTCAGGTTTATGAGGGGAGAAGACTGTATCTGAGACATGGTTCCCCAGAGCAGGCTCATGTGCGATTCTGGTTCAGTTCTTAGATGAAGGCTCCTCTTCTTCCACTTCTTCCATAGGGACTACTTTCTTTCTTTCTGTTATAATCATTTACACATACCGGGAAGATTCCATGGAGAAGGAAATGGCAACCCACTCCAGTACGCTTGCGTAGAAAATCCCATGGATGGAGGAGCCTGGTGTCCATGGGGTCACAAAGAGTCGGACATGACTTTCACACATACGATTGTACATTTTTCGTTTATATTCACATTTCTTAAAATGCTTCATTAAACTTAGAGCTAGAGTTAAACTGATTTTGAGTTAATAAACCGAAGCTTATAGAAGATTTTGGTCATAACTTTCTCAAGAAACACTGAGATTGTCTTGAAAACTTTCTCACTAAGCACCTTGAACGTTTCTTTCTTCCAGGGCGCTCACCTTTGTCTATCCTTTTGGTGCCACGCTGAGTGTCACGAAACCCGCAGTGGCTGTTCTGTCCACAGGCTCTGTCTGTTTCCCGCTTAACAGACCCATCCTGGCTTTCTATCACTCGAAGGTACTGCCTTTCTTAGATATGGGTGCATTTGTAATTTTTGTTACTTAAATTGTGAACACTACTTTTCTGCTTCTATAGGGGTTTCATATATTGTCTGTCTCTTTGGGGGCGGGGGGGTGGGGTGGGGAGGGAGTGCTGCACCGCTCTGCGGGATCTGAGCTCCCCAACCAGGGACTGAACCCATGCCCCTGCAGTAGAGCCCTAACTCTGGTCTACCAGGACCTGCCTGTATTTTCTCACTGGTCTTCACAATAGTCCTGTGAAGGAGAATTTCACTGAATTACATTTTACTTATGGGGAAACAGTGGTCAGTGATGGAGCCAAGACCTAAGCCTAGCTCTTACTGTGAGTCCAGAGCTCTTCCAGTGCAGCGTGAGACCGCCTGTAGCACAGCTGCCTCTGACTCCCGGCTCTCACCCTCAGTGTAGGAGAATCCGCTTAGAGGAAGGCTGATTTCGCAAACTACACCACAGAACTGTGCTGCTTGCATTTTAGTGCATCCTAGGAAAACATTCCAGGAGACTAGTTCCGTTCTCATCCTAGGATACCTGCAAGTTACAGGTTCAGGTGGCTCGAGAGGGCATCATCATCGTCCTTCATCACCCCATGTATCCACTGCCTTTTAATTCATGTCTGTTGAACCCACCTTCATCTGTCTACCAAGATGTGGAATTCACTAGTGACCTCCCAGTTTTTGTCCAGAGACCCACATGTCTGTAGTTTAGCAGGATCCTAATTTTCTTTATGGGACCTAGGTATTATTTTTTCCTTCTCATACTTAAAATTTGTGACATCATTTTATTAGGAAGTAAATAAATGTCTATGCTGTGCTTGAAAGATGATATTTAGACAAAATTGGTATAAGCTGTTATCAGTCTCTCCTAAGCAGAGAGAAATATTGTTTTAGAATTAAAGTGTTATTAAATGATTCAAGATGCGGAAATGACCAATTTACATGAAATGTCGATTCAGAGACACATAAGTCATGAGACAGCATCTTCAGGAGCCCCTGGTATTATATGTAATACCAGAGCTTTGATTTTTTTTTTTAACCAGGCACAGAGATGTTACCTGGCTTAATCAGTGGACTTGTATAGAGTATCTGGTGGCTATACCGTTCTGTGCTAAGTGTGGCGTTTCCTCTGGAACTCATGAGATTATCATCTGTTCATTGCCTAGCTATTTAAAGCCCATTTTCTCCTCCTAATAAGCTTTCAGTCCTGCCTTGTAAACACAGTCTTTCAGAGAGGTTGCTGCCTGTCACTCTTGTTGGTGAGATGAGGCAGTGATCCTAGAGAGGAGCTCTACCTGGACCCATGAGCAGGGTCTGGCCAGCACTGGAGGGTTCTGCCTCCTTGCCCAGGGCCGTTGCCTTCACTGTGCTCATCACAAAACTTTCTAGGTCTTCATTTTACTGGGACAGACTCATTAACACTGAGAGAGCAAATGGTCCTTGAGTAAACATATGCCTGTTTAATTGGAACAAGTTATAGACAGATGCTGGAAAAGGCCACTGAAGACAGTGGTATAATCTGTCAAGACAGAATAAAAGGATTAAGGAACAATCTACAGTCTATTTGAAATAAATGAAGTAGGAAAAAGAAAATACAGTGGACCATGAACAGTGTGGGGGTTAGAGGCGCCGATCGTCTGCATGGTGGAAAGTCGTGTGTGATAGAGCCAGGCCCCGTCTGTGCAGTCTGCTTCTGTGAATTCAGTCGACCATGGGCTGCGTTGTGCAGTAGTATTTACTGTCGAAAACGTTCACTTGTAAGTGAAACCGTGCAGTTGAAACCCATGTTCATTCAAAGGTCACTGTATATTAAGGAAAAGATAAATCTGTGAATAGAGGGTTATGTATTTACTTAGCCTGTGGGGATTCAAATCACAACCCAGTTCATCCAGTCATTTCTCCATTCTTTCTGTAGAATTCCACCCAATTAATTTCCTATTCTCAGTAATCGATCTGTTTGCAGTGGTATGGTGTAGAAATCATTTTATTTTTCCTAAGAAGCATTTGCTTTTCATGTGGGACCTTTTAGAGTTTGTTTTGCAAATTTTATTTACAAAATTTGTGTATTTGTCTCCCAACATCTGTCGCTTAGGCGTCATTCTTTTTCAGTACCATTACAACTGTGTCTTCCTTGTATGTGACTTTGCTAGAAAGTCTGATTTCATTTTGTATTTTTGATTCTGTACTCTTTTTTTCTTATGACAAAATAAAATATATACTCGGTATTTTAAAATACAGCTGTGGAAGGATTTCCCTGGTGGTTCAGTGGTTAAGAATCTGCCCTCCAGTGCAAGGGATGTGGGTTTGATCCCTAGTGAGGGAACTAAGAACCCACATGCTATGTGGCAATGAAGCCCGCCTGATTCAGAGCTCATGCGCCACACGGAAGACTGAGCGCAGCCACAAGATGCACACAGAGATGGAGGGAAATCATGCTGCCTCTCGCGCTTCCGGAGGCGGGCCGGGTGGACATCGCGGTCATTTTCTCCCACTTCTGCTGGTGCTGCATTTCATTTGCCTCACAGGCTTTAAGCTCTCCACAGTTGATGGTATACTTTTCCCAAGTTAGTGAAAATGCTTTCTAATATATAACTTAACAACTGGGAGGTTCCATTGTTCTTAACCGTGTTTCTGGGTGGATGTTTGGATTTATTTCTAATCTTCTGTAATTATTACTGCGAAGGTGTGCAGAGCGGTTGGTATATTTCATGCTGATTTTGTTGTCAGTTGCAGCACCATGTCAGAGACTGTCACTGAAACCTGACCAATGGTTCAGAGTCACTTTTTCTTACTTATTAATCTTATAAGGAAAAATACTTTGTTTTTTCTAAAATTACTAATCTTAAAGTTTTTTATTATTAGCTAGTCATTTCTTTTGTGAATTTTTCATGCTTGTGGGTTAGTTTTCTGTCTCTTAAACACTTTTTTGGTACTCATAAAATGTCTAAATCTGTACAGATTGTTTTTCAATTTGTCTTTTTATTTCCCTTTTAAGTTATGATTTTCATTTATAATTTCACTAACAGTAGGAAAATACTGTTGAACAAATTTACATTACTTTCTGTTAGTCAGGTAGAAGTGTACAGAAGTGTCTAAATTGAGAGGCAGGTTGGAACATAGTTGTTGTCATAATTGACATTTCTAGACCATTGAAATACCCATGTAAACTGACACATGTTAGTGTGGAAGACATTTGCTCACATGTTGTGATGATAAGTGTTTGGTGACTAGGATGCACGTGGTCCATCTGGGGATCTGAATCGCTGACCCTGCTTTGTCGTCAACAGAACCAAGGTGGGAAACTGGCAGTGGTTGGCTCATGTCACATGTTCAGTGACCAATATTTGGATAAAGAAGAAAACAGCAAAATCATGGTAAGCTCTTTTCTTTTGTCATACTAATGAATATTGTACATGATTTTCATGTCATTTAAAAAAATGTACTGCTGAGTTCATCTATTTATTTAAAACCAGCTCTTCAGAGCCCATTATATTCCAGGCACTAAGGACACAAAGGTGAGTCAGGTATAGTCTCTGCTCTGCAGAAGTGTACAGGACATTGAGAGAGACTGTGAGAAATGAGAGAGGTCAGTGCAGAGGGATGCGGTGCGTGTCTCTAAACTTGCCACCAGGGCTGGGAGCCTCCTGGGGAAGCAGGGAGGAGCAAGCCCAGCCAGGGCCTTGTGCGTAGAGCCTTGGAACTCAAACTCTCTTTGAAAAGCCACGGCGAGCCCTTGTAGAGTGTCCAGCAGCTTTGAGCATAGTCAGGTCTTTGGATGTGGAAGAGGGAAGGGAGAGGGCAACATATGGGCAAGGAGGGACAAGGACCTGAATGAAGGCAGGGAAGGGGTGAGTTGGGGAGGGACTGCAGCACGAGGAGACTGTGATGGGGCTGGCTGCTGACGAGGTGGGAAGTGAAGGGAAGGCATGGCAGGTGTGAGGGGACGTGTCCCGGGAAGCATGGCAGGGTGCTGGCCAGAGCTGGACTTCGGCGTGATGCTGGTGACTCACTTACCAGAGGGAGAAGGTCCCTCTGAACTTTCCCATTAATGAAAGATGTTCCTTCAGCCTTAAGGACTGTTGTTGTGTTGAGAGATTGATGGAAGATCTTGTTTCTATGGAATCCACATGAAGTCCCATTGTCTTCAGTCACATTCTGGGGGCGTCTTGCCGCACTCTACTTTTTAAGTCCAGACTGTCATCAGCACATTATACAGGGATTGTTTCAGAACTGTGAGCACATTTTAATAGATTTGGGCTTGTGGTTAAAGGCTTGAGTGCCCTAAGATAAATGGTAAGTTTCTAGGAATAAAAATGGCACTAGAGTGAGAAAGACTTAGTTTTTATATGATTTCACCAAGACAGGGGTGACTGCCCTTTTTCAAGTCACTGCTGTATAGTCTCTTTGCTGTCATCGTTTTTCTTGATTGGTTAAATTCTCTAGTCCTGCCTACAGCTTTCTTAAATACAGCGTGTAATTCTGTGTTTATTTTTTTTAATTTAGGATGTTGTTTTCCGGTGGCTCACAACAGAAGACATCCACCTAAACCAGATTGATGCCGAGGACCCAGAGGTAGGAGGTTGTAAATTACTTAAAAACTTTGAAATGAAAAATGGGTCCAGCTTCTCAGCACCACTTCTAGCAGTTCCAAAAACATATCTATCTCCTACCTTATCTGTAACACAGATAGCAAGAAATGATGCTTTTGGCAAGATGAAGCCTATGCTGTTAAAAAAAAAATCAGTAAATTATTAGTCATAGAGTTCAGTGGGGTGGGAGCCTCTGTATATGTAGTAACTGGAACTTAACATATGCTCTCTGGCTGAAACTTTCAGAATCAGTATCTATAGAGAAAAACGTCTTCACAACTATGAAGGATATAAAAATACTTTTTCATAAAGAAACAAAGATCATCAGAATTTAAGTTTTAAACTCCAATTTGGTTGCCTTTAGGAAGAACAGTCCTAAAGGCATCATGGTAATACTTCATCAGACGTGGGAGAGCGGAAAGACCAGCGCTGGAGGGACTTCCCTAGTAGTCTGGTGGCTAAGACTCTGTGCTCCCATCGCAGGGGGCCTGGGTTCAGTCCACGGTCGGGGAACTAGACCCCACATGCTGCAAAAAGAAGGTTCCTGTGTGGAACTAAGACCCAGTGGAGCCAAATAAATATTTTAAAAAAAGGCCAGCACTGGACTGGGAACCAGTAACTACATTCTCTGTCCCGCTCCACCATGAGCCTTGAACCCTTAAGCAGGTTATTTCTGACCTTTTCTCATCTTCATTTTCTCATTAGTTTTGGGGCTGCTAGTACCTTTCTCACAGGGTAATTATGAGAATCATAATAAGTGAATCAACATAAATTTACTTGTTAAAGTGTATAAAAGGGCTATACGTCTATCAAGACTTTTTAAAAAATCTCTTGTATTTGTTATATATTAATACCAGGCCCTATATATCATATACTTCCACATAAATCATTCTGATTAAACCACACTACAGCCCTGGGAAGTAGATGGTCTTATTCTCTTCTTATCAATGAAACTGAAATTCTGCAAGACTGCAATATGCCCAAAGAGCCAGCAGTTACAGAGCTGGGAACCAAACCCAGGGCTCCGGACTCAAAAGTCTACTCCTTCTTCATTTACCTCTGTGTTAACTGTTGACCTGTCAGGAAAATGATTTGTAGCACAAGGTAGCCAGAGAAGGCAATGGCACCCCACTCCAGTACTCTTGCCTGGAAAATCCCATGGACGGGGAGCCTGGTGGGCTGCAGTCCATGGGGTCGCTGGGAGTCGGACATGACTGAGCGACTTCACTTTCACTTTTCTCTTTCATGCATCAGAGAGGGAAGTGGCAACCCACTCCAGTGTTCTTGCCTGGAGAGTCCCAGGGACGGGGGAGCCTGGTGGGCTACGTCTATGGGGGTCGCACAGCGTCGGACACGACTGAAGCGACTTGGCAGGCAGCACAAGGCAGCCAGAGACCATCACCGACGGCCTGTGCCCTCGGCTGAGGACTGACTTGGCTGGGAAACCTCAGGCTGACTCAGAAACATGAAGTGTGGGGCCGTTGTGCTTAAATTTCTCCTGAAAAGTGATGTAAGCCCCAAAACCAAAGAATTGGGCTACAGCCAGGAATTGGCTTTTCGGGTTTCAGAGGACCTAGCTCTGAGTGGATGATGTGTCTGGCGGCCGCCAGCCCTAGTTAGTGTGTCGCGTGCAGAGGGGGAGTGGTGCTAAGAGGTGCTGTGTCTGCTCCAGTTCTGTGTGGTCACCTTGCTCTTGCTCAGTGTCTGTCATTCCTGTTTTCTAACCAAGGAAATGGAAGTAAATTCTTCAAGGTTCTCACTTGGATTAATCCCTGGCCGAGCCATTGTTCCTGGGTTGGGAAGGTTCCCCTGGAGAAGGGAATGGCTGCCCACTCCAGTATTCTTGCCTGGAGAATCCCAGGGACAGAGGAGCCTGGTGGGCGACAGTCCATGGGGTCACAGAGTCAGACACGACTGGGCGATTAGCACTTGGTTAGGCCGTTGCCGGTGCCCACGGCAGGCCAACTCCAGAGCCCGTGCCTTTTCTGCTGCTCTGCTCCTCTCTCTACTGTGTGAGACACCGGGCTGGTTCCAAAGCAAAGCGGCAGAGGTTACAAAGCCAGAGAAGGGGAGTGTTGTTAAGGCCTTCCTAGCTCTAAAACGGTGCAGTTTCACATACCTTCCAGGTGGGAGACCTGGTGGAAAGTGTCCTTTGTCTTGTAAGGCTTTGAAAAGTAAGACACTGAATGCAGTAACATGACCCAGTGAGAAATACTGAAAATCTTCCAGGCGGCGCTAGTGGTAAAGAACTCACGGGCCATAAGAGACACGGGTCCAATCCCTGGGAAGATCCCCTGGAAGAGGGCACAGCACCCCACTCCAATATTCTTGCCTGGAGGATCCCATGGCCAGAGGAGCCTGGCGGGCTGCGGTCCATGGGGCTGCAGAGTAGGGCGCGACGGAGCGACCTTGGGGCGGCTTGGCCCGCACTCCTGCCTGCCCCAGACACGTGTCCTGCTCTCACCTTCATCTCTTCCCTGTTAGAGGGTTGAAGCTTCTGCATCGGCGAGATCAGGCCAGGAAGGGCATTTATTTATTGATGCTTCTCCCTTGTTTCTGGTCTAAAAAGTTGTTTAAGGACTGGGGGTGTTTATGATGCTTGGGGTATAGAAAAAAGTGCTCCCGTTCGACTCAGAGTCTCACTGTCATCAAGCTCAGACACATCTCCCCAAGTGCTGGCAGTGGAGAATGTGTAGCCGTTTGTTGTGAGTGAGTTCAGAGACCAGTTTTTCAAACTGTTACCAAGTTAGCCTTGTTAGAAGTCCAGGTTTAACGCAGTTCAAAGGGAAATTAGGAACACACAAACTTCTGGTTGCCAGCATGCATTCATTTAAACTTAAATTTATTGCCTGGCTAGGTAATGTCTTCCCATCATTTGGAATTCAAGAGCAGGCACACTGAAGGCTCTCCTTCTGCCTTTGCCCAGCCAGCTGGTTCTCCTCCCCAGTGACGACACATGTTATTCCAGAGATAGTTTATACAGAGATAAGCAAACGTGTGTGTGTGTACTCTCCTCCCCCTTGTTTTACCCAGATGGTGCTGTATGTATGGTATATCTATATACTGCCTAGCACCTCACTTTTTAAATATTATGTCTGGGAGATCTTTCCATATTGTTCATAAAAAGCTTTCCTTGGATTGTTTTTTGGAGGCTGTATTGTCCATTGTTTGTACTGCGGTGTACTGACTGTGTTATACCTATTGAGGGACATAGGTTTTCCTGGTCTTCTACTGTAACCAAGGTGTCATCATTCAAGGTTCTCAGCAGGGCTGCAGGCATGTCCTCAGCTAGGCGAGAAGAATTAGGGTCTAGTGTCCAGGGAGGGGTTGCCTGTGCCGGGGTCACACGTGGTTCATACATAGGACAGGAGAGAAAGCAGAGTATACAGCCCAGATGCTGGTGGCTGGAGAGAGGATAGACTTTGAAATGGGAGCTTGTGGATTTTCTTTTATGGTTGCTTCTGATTTCTCACTGAACTAGAAAATAAGGTCACCAACTAAAATTAAAAAGGGAAAATCACTTTAGTTGGTTGAAGTGGCAGACAACTGCCCAGGAGAATGGGAGCAGGGAATGAACTTGAGCATTGGGTTGATGACTGAGCCCTGAAGATCACAAAAAGAGGAGAGCCATCAGCAGGGTCACACATTTCTCCAGCTATGGCCAGCTGTGTGCGCGCCAGCCTGCATCATGGATTTCTCCAGCGCTGGGGCTACCCGAGTGACCTTGGTCCTTCTTTCTACAGAAATGGGCATGTTTAAGGGTTGGCTGTCAGTAAGTGTAATCAGCGAGATGTCTTAGCAAGAGAAGAGAAATATTGCAGATTCAGACCTGAGGTGTTGGAGACCAGACAGTAAATCCTAGCCCCTGTTCTGCTGAAAGGACCCCTCTTGTCACTTTCAGATTTCCGACTACATGATGCTGCCCGACACAGCCGCCTCTATCCGAGAGGCTGCGAGTGTGTCTCCAGGAGGGCGATGAGAACCCGCGGGACTTCACCAGCCTCTTCGACCTGTCCCTTTACCAGCTGGATACCACCTCCCTCCCGAAGGTCATCAAGTCAGTACCGCGGCTCTCCACTGCTCTGCACTCCGTTCTGAGTATTCGGTCTGCAAACACGAGCCTGGGGACAGGAGATAGGGGCACAATAAGTGTGGTGTACAAAACGTATTCTCAGACCTGTGATGAGCTCAGCTGGGACAGCCAGGGGATTGGGGCTGGACTTGATGCAGAGGAAACTGCCCGTAGTTAGTTATCAGCCTCTGCTGTGTTCCAGGCTCTGTATCAGGCATTTAGAGGAATCAGCTTGGCCTGGTTTGCCCGAGACTTTCCTGGTCTTAGCACAGAGAACCCCACGTCCCAGGGACCCGCTCAGTGAATCAAGGTTAATCACCCTGTAAGCACACTGCGTTGTGCCTTCTTTTAATGCTTTCGGTGGCCCTCTGAGTTACCTGCCTCATTTTTGGTCGAGGAGTCTGAGGTTTCTTGGGGAAGGATGCTCCCACCTTGGGAGCAGGGATTTCAAGCCAGGCCCCAGTGACCTTCAGGCCAGTGCTGGACCCCGAATCACTGCCTGCTCTGTTGCTGTTTTTTGCCTTCTCTGTTGGATCCCTAAGGACAGAGGCAGGGACTAACATTTTTGAGCGTCTTGGGCCTGGCACAGGATCTATCAGTATATCTCTAATAATAAACCAAAGGCTGAAGGCACAGCTACAGATGCCTGTCTAATGTCCCGTCCCCAGTACTTATGTTCAAGGTCACCAAGTACTCCTAGAGCACATTGTACCTAAAGTTTAGAGTTTTATGGAGGAGACGGACAGAAGCTGTGATGCAAGGTTATCAATCTAAGGCAAAGTATGAAATGTAAAACTAGAGGCCGTGGCGCAATGAGGAAAGAGAATTCCGTTCTGACTGGGGTTGCCAGGAAGGCTTTAAGAAAGAGGGGCCCTTTGAGCCAGCCGTTGATGATTTCCAAAAACATTTCTTGGTGCCTTGGGTCTGCTTGGCCCTCTGCTGGATGCTGCATTTTACGGGGTGAGAGGATTTCAGGAGAGGGTTGGAGGTGCTGGAAGAGAGCCTTCTGCAAGGAGGTCACTATGAGCAAAGGCAGAGTGTGTCCAGGCAAGGAAGTTTATCCTTAGTTGCCGTTTGAACTGCATTTAGCCTTGACTTCTAACAAGTATCATGTTAAGTTTTCTATGTACGTTGCTTTATCACGTAAAATCAGAATGTGGTTCATTCTCCTTGTTGTACACTGTGAGGACACTGAGGCACACAGAAGTTAAGAGGTTTGCCTAAGGTCACACAGCTAGTTTTCAGTGGGGCCTGGATTTGAATCTAGCCAATCTTAACGCTGAACCCAGGAAGAAATTATCTGGGGATTTGTTAGTATAGGAGATTAAATTGTTTCTCAGAAAGCAAAACAGTCATCCAGTAGGTAAGACTGCACTTCCACTGCAGAGGGCACGGTTTGATCCCTGGTCGGGAACTAAGATCTCCCATGCCATGCGGTGCCACCAAAACTAAAACAAAAAGCAGTAGCAACACCCAGCACCAGCGTCCCCAGAGCTGCCCGGGCCTCTCTGGCACCCCCTTGCCACCCGCACCTGATAGCCGGGTTGGACATTCTGGCTGCGCATCTGGCTCTGGCTTGCTTTTGAGCTCCAGTGTTTGCTCTCTCACTCAGGGCTTCTCTATGAAGTTTGTCACCCTGCTTCACTCGCTGCTTGCAGTCCAGCCGGCTTCTGCAGGGTAGACCTGCTTTTCTCCTGCTGCGGGGAGGGCTGGGCCGTCATAACCGCTCTTCAGTGTGGCATGAGGGGTTCTCTGGAGCCATCTGCAGCTTTAGTGTCTTCAGGGTCAGGTGGTGGGCATTGCAGAGGCCTGGACGGCTCTTTTCAGTGTTTGTCTTTCATACTACAGCAGAGGGCAGGCATCTCCTGGTTTAAAGTTTCTCTGTGGAGCACATACATTATTTTCATTTGCACATAACAACTTTTGAATGCAGCTTGTCTTTTTGAGTAACAGTTCTATTAGTTGTTAAATATTTAAGTCAACTGTAGGTATTGCTCTGAGGTGAATTCATTTGTCCTTGTGGTCTTTGTTTTAGATTATTCCTTAAAAAATTTTTTTTTAATTGAAGGATGATTGCCTTAAAGAATTTTGTGGTTTTCTGTCATACATCAACAAGAATCAGCTATAAGTATACCCATGTCCCTTCCCTGCCACCTCCCTCCCCATCCCACCCTTCAGCCTGTCACAGAGCCCCTGTTTGAGTTCCCTGAGTCATACAGCAAATTCCCATTGGCTATCTATTTTACATATGGTAATATAAATGTCTATGTTACTCTGTCCATACATCTCCCCTTCTCCCTCCTCTCCAAACATGTCCATAGGTCTGTTCTCTTGTCTGTTTCTCCATTGCTGCCCTGAAAATAAATTCAACAGTGCTATCTCTTTAGATTCCATATATATGCATCAGTATACAATATTTATATTTCTTTTTCTGACTTCCTGCTAAGTCAGTTCAGTCATGTCTGACTCTTTGCAACCCCAGAGACGGCAGCTCACCAGGCTCCCCCGTCCCTGGGATTCTCCAGGCAAAAACACTGGAGTGGGTTGCCATTTCCTTCTCCAATGCATGAAAGTGAAAAGTGAAAGTGAAGTCACTCAGTCATGTCTGACTCTTTGCGACCCCATGGACTGCAGCCTACCAGGCTCCCCCATCCATGGGATTTTCCAGGCAAGAGTACTGGAGTGGGGTGCCATCGCCTTCTCGAACTTACTTCCCTCTATATAATAGGCTCTGGTTTCACCCACCTCATAGAAAGGATTCACATGCATTCCTGTTTGTTGCTGAGTAGTATTCCATTGTATATGTGTGCCACAGCTTCTTTATCCATTCATCTCTCCACGTCCTTCTGGACTTTATTGATGCCTGTGGCTGTGAGGTAAGAGATAAGGGCCTGCCTAAGAGATAAGGGCCTAAGTAAAGTAAGGGCCTGCCTGCCCTCACTGTTCATGGTGGGGTGGGGAGTGAGACGAGGGTGGTGAAAATGCCATGCCAAAGGTCAGGCCGAGTATTCTGGAACATGGAGCAGCCCCATTTCACAGATTTGTGTGTAGTAGTGGCATTTATTCTTCCCCTTTTCCCATACTGATCATCTTTCTCTTTTTTAGAAAGTGTTTTTGGTGGTACCAGGTCTTAGTTGTGGCACACAAGATCTCTAGTTGCAGGCCTGTGGGATCTAGTTCAGTCACCAGGATGGAACCTGGGCCCCCTGCATGCGGAGCTAGGAGTCTCAGACACTGGACCACCAGGGACGTCCTGATCATCTTTCTGAATTAGGTTTTGCTTGGTTTTAAGATGAGCTTCTCCGCCAGTCACACCCGCCCCTGCCCCCCCCACCCCCACCCCGACTGGTACATGTTGGCTCATTGTAGGAGGAAGATTTGGGCAGGTGGTGAGCTTAGTGGAGAAAGGGAAGACTTAGTGGAACTTGTTTTATTAGTAATACAGGGCTTCAGTAGTCAGCTCTGTCTGGGGACAGAAACAATATCATGGCTAGGATGACCAGGGCGAGCACTGGTGGCAGGGTTCTTTGTGTGTAGATAGTAGGACTTTTATCTTAGAACTGCCTTTCATTTTGCCTTCTGGGTAGACTCAGTATGGGGCTTCTGATTAGCAGGGTTCTGATTATCCAGATCTGAGTTCTAATCTTGCCTCCGAGGCTTCTTAATCTTGTGACCTTGGGAAGCTACTTCTTCTCTGTACCTCTGTTTCCTCTTCCTATGAAATTACACCCACTGCCCAGGAGTGAGGATTCAGGGAAATCAGTGCCTCACCCAGGGTCAGGCACAGTGCATGGTATGGGGTAGATGCTTGAGAATCCTTATTTCTCTTCTCTCTGTGGGGCTCTTCTGCTCACTGCTAGGAAAGAGGCTCCCCCGAACGCCCGGGACTAGTAGAGGAGGTGACAGCAGTAAGCTCAGCTGAGCTCCTTGCTGCAGTCACAGATCGGTGGGTGTGCTTTCTGCAAGCACCTGTGCAGAGAAACAGGCATGAACTTTGTCAACACTTATTGGCGTTTGCTTGTTTAGATGGGTTTTGGAAGGCCACACACGAGCATACAGTTTCAGTTGATTGAGTATATTTTAATTTGCCTCATTTCCAGAGGATGTCAGCCAGTTGGCAGCCTGTACATGATGCAAAAGGTCAACTGAATGTTTGGGAGAAGGAAGGAAAGGGGAAGTGCAGTAAAAAAAAAAACAAAGATCTCGGGGGAAGGTCAGCCTGTGATTCCATAAACCCCTTCCTCCTGCTCCTTGCACTGCAGCATCGCTGGCTGCCTGGCGTTCTCTGAAAATGTCTCGCCCTCTTCCCCCTTCCCCCTTCCTGACCTCTGCCCGGGGCACCGCTGAGGGCGGCCGCAGACCCCAGCCCTACCTCCACTCAGGCGGCTCTGACCAGCTGCATTCCCACCCCTGCCGTCTCTGTCCCTCTCTCCTGACCTGCTTTTCTTCCTAATGCTTATTAATCCCGGCATCATAGCTTTTGTTTATTGGGTGTCTCTCTTCCACTAGAATGTCAGTCCCATGAGGGCCCCTGCTGCTGGACTCCTGACGGATAAAACTGTGGCACACAGTAGGAGTTCAGTAAATGTTTACGGAGTGAATGAACACAGAGAAGCGCATATCCTGCGGCTCTGTTGAGACTTCTGGTTTGACTCCTGTCTCTTAATGGTGAAAACAAATAAGGAAACATAATGAGTTGCAGAGTTCACAGTGTCTGGTGGGTAAAAATTAGAAGCCTATTCAGGAGAAGCCTGATAGGAAACTTGACAGAATTTTCCCTCTCAGTTCTCAATAAAGTTGCACTGTCTACTGCAATGGAGGAGATGTTGAAAGGCTCATTCCATTGCATGTAACAGCGCATTTTGTGTGATTTTAATTTCTTTTGCCAAGATGCTATGCTCCCTGATTCTATGGAAAAGAGCACCGTGTGATCAACTAGACGTGCTTTGCCTTGGTGTCTCATCCTGATTCCCACGTTTTTATCTTCTTCTCTACACAGGGCTTATGAACAGCTCAACGTGAAACATGAACCTCTCCAGCTCATCCAGCCTCAGTTTGAGACGCCACTGCCAGCCCTTCAGCCAGCAGTGAGTGGGTGGGGCGTGGAGCATCTGGCTGCAGAGCCTGGATGTCTGCCCTTCCCTTGCCAGCGGACCAGGGCTCCTCCTAGGGTCACGTGTCTCTGGCTCTAACTATGCACAGAGACCAAGCCTGTTAGTATTCTACAGGGGCTTCCATTTGATGTGGTTCTCAACTGAGGAATCAAAGGCGTGGACCTCCCTGGCTATTAAACATTTCTCATCCTGTTGGGTTGGAGGGCATATATGAGAATGCTGGGTGAAGAGGAGGAAGAGCTTTGTGCTAGAAAGCTTTGAGCTCTCCAGGTAGCAGGCACTGAGATTCACAGCACAGCTCTTGTCATAGCCCAGGAGCCAACCCCATGGTATTTTTTAACATTCTAGTTCAACATGAGATCCACTTGCCTTTGGAACTGTCTTATGCTGGACTTTTCCTGGTGGTCTAGTGGCTAAGATTCCATGCTCCCAATGCAGGGGGCTCAGGTTTGATTCCTGATCAGGGAACTAGATCTCACCTGCTGCAAATAAAGATCCCACAGCTGACACCCAGCGCAGCTAAATAAATGAATATTTTAAAAATTTGTCTTAGCCTCCTACATTCTGGAATGTCACAAGGCAGTTAACTGGCTACAGCTTGGTAGCTTGAACATCGGCCGTGGTGGGAGGCGTTATAGACCAGAAAATGACAGACGCTACAGATCAGGCCTCTTGGTTTAAGTGAAAGCTCAGCATTTAGCACTACACTGCTGGTTCCTATTGTAAACTCTGGCTCTGAGTTCAGCACTTTCTATATTAATCTATGTCCATTCCCCTAATTTCTGTCATGATTAGATGAAAAACAGTCAAAAGGTCAACACAAAAGCCTGAGAAGCGCCAAGCTTTGTGTCCTTGAACAAGTTAACGGGGCGCTGGGACCCCAGCGTGGTCAGTTCGGTGGTGTGGTTGGAGCTGGTTCTGCTGGGTTGCTTCCGGTGGGCCACTGTCTTGCTCGCTACGGCCTCATGGGTTAGGGGCGGAGGGGTGACAGGCGCTGGGTGTTTCATCCTCTTGTTTTCCTTCTGTCTCATTCCTGTTAGTTACGGCTCTGGTTACGCTCTTTCATAAAAGACCTCATTGCCTTTTAGGTTTTCCCTCCTAGTTTCAGGGAGTTACCACCTCCTCCGCTGGAGCTGTTTGACTTAGATGAGACGTTCTCCTCTGAGAAGGCCCGGCTTGCTCAGATTACCAATAAGTGTGAGTTTGGTCAAATTTTTTTTTTTTTCTTTTGTGAGTTTTACTAAATTGTGAATTTCTGAGATTTGCCATGAGAGAAGTTTACAGTTTGTTTAGGGAAAAGAAAATAGGAATGGGAGTATATAAAATGACAGTTTTGTTTATCTCATGTAAATGATGTTGACTGTAAGAGCCAGTTAGCTCAGTGAGTTAGAGGGCGGTGCCCAGAGGAGGCCAGAATCTCAGCTTTAATTCCTGTGCATCTTTATCTCTGACCTGTTGAGTGACCCCAGGATGAATCCTGACCTTGGCTGCCACATAGCAAACCTTGGCCAGTGGTCATAGGAGCACCTGACTAAGAAGATTCAGTTAGGGCCAAGAGAATTACAGAGACTTCAGATTGGACGGGATCCTAGAGAGTCCAGTGTGCCAACCCTGACCCATGGTTGAGGAAAGGCCCCGGGCTACACAGCTGCTCAGTGAGTGGTGCTTCCAACTCAGCCCAGGGCTCCTCCTGACGCGCCTTGCCTCCTGCACAGCACGTGGGCCTGCACACGTGTGCTCAGAGACATAAAAGTAACCGTCCATCTTGAGGCAGTGACCCCACTCCTGGGAATCTAACCTAGGGAGACAAATGAAGGCATACAGATGAGACTACTACATTATTTATTTAATAAATAAAGTACAGTTGGGAATAGCCTTAGTGTTCGTTCATAGGGAATGGCAGTGGATGGTGCCATGTTCAGTCAGGGGGATAAAACATAGTCATTATAAAAGAGCTTTACAAAGCCCAGGGGGTGACACTGAGTGAACTGGAGATTCCTAAATGAAGAAAGCAAAATATAAGACTGCACTTGTGCTAGGATCTCCACTATGCAAACATCTCTGTATGCTCAGAGAAAGGAGTATGCAAAAATGAACAAGTGCAATGTCAGACACTGCATTTCTGTTCCATTCCAGATACTGTGGTAGGTGCTGGGCAATCAGATACTAGTAAGACCCAGTAAGTACCCTGTAGGAATAATAGACCTGTGAAGGATTAGATGCTTTGACCCAGCATTTCTGATTCTAGCAGTCTATCTTCAGAATTTCTTGTAGAAATGAAAAACAAAAAAGGTACAGCTATAGAGCTATTAATTGTATCATGCAAAAAATTGACAACAGTCAAACAGCCCATCAGTAGGAAGACTAGTTAAAAAAAAATATGAAACAAACTGTTGAAAGATGAGCATAGGCTCTGGACATAGAAGGTCCATGTTACACCATTAAATGATAAAGACAACTTACAGAATATTGTAGTCTGATCCTTACACATGGAGGGATTTTTTTTTTTACACATGTAGATATGCAGGCATACATAGCAGTATTTATCCTAGGTAGTATTGGTGGGGGTTAGAGTGAGATATCATTTCTACCATAGCTTTAAAAATGCAAGTCAGAGGGGAAAAAGAAAGAAGTTACAGTCTAGTGTAAGAAGGGCAGTAATGACTGTCCATTCTTGATATACAGCCCGAAATCATTTCAGGGAATTATGGGTGATTTTTTTCTTTCATTCCCTTTCTATAAGATTGCTATAATAAATGCTCTTTAAAATACCCATATGTCCTTCTCATAATGGTCCCTGCAGCATTCAGAGAATGGTAGTTTCATTTCTTGCTGGGTGCTCCTCCTCTTTGTAATGTAGGAATGCTGAGTCTGGGGATAGTGAGCCAGAACCAGGGCAGCTTTATTCTGTCTGGGAGGGTCACACTTCTGGCCTAATTTACAAAAACAGCACATCAGAGACCTCTACAGTCTATCACTGTTTGAATCCTTTGGTCACATTACTCTAGGGAGAGGTGAGTGATGTTGAGAGATGTAGGAACCCTACAGGGATACCCAGACCACAATAAGTCTGTACTTGGGGGAGGGCAGAATCAAGGATGAATCTAACCACCCCAATTGTGCTCAGGTACTGAAGAAGACCTGGAATTCTATGTCAGGAAGTGTGGTGACATCCTTGGAGTCACCAGTAAACTCCCAAAGGACCGGCAAGATGCCAAACATATCCTTGAGCACATCTTCTTCCAAGTGGTGGAGTTCAAGAAGTTGAACCAGGTACAGAGCCCAGAAGGCCCACTCAAGTGGTCAAGTGGGGATATCATCCATAAACTGTGCTTCTCACGTTCTATTCCATTCATTCATTCTGTTGGTATTTCACCGTCTACTAGGTGGACAAAACAGATGACGATTCCTGTGCTTATGGAATGTGTAGGTAGTCTAGCTGGAGGAGACAGACAGTAAACAAACAACATAGTATCTTAAGTATTAAATCACAGAGGATGCCAGGAGATGAAACGTGGTATAAAAACAGAGCAGGGTCAGAAGGATCAGTGTACTGATGTGGCAAGATTCAGGGGTGGTCAGGGTGGGCCCCACACACTCCAGAGCTGGCATGGGAGCCAGGACTTGAAGGTGTTCAGGGGCTAGCCATGGAGGTAGCTGGGAGATGAGCGTCCTGGGGACTCTGCTTGGCTCTTTGAGGAACAGCAGTGATGCCTGTGTGGCAGACGAGAACTCAGCCGAGGACAGAGCAGCAGGATGTGAGGACAGAAACCATCTTGCCCTGGACTAAGGACTTAAAATTTATTATGCCAGGCCTTCATCTTATCTGTCCCTGGACAAGATTTCTAAAATTAAATGCCCAACCACTGCTGGTAAATGGATATTCATTTATATACTACTGATTGGAGAAGAAGCTGGTTCCATTTTTATGGAGATATTTTTAAGATATTCAGAAGCCCTGAAATACATGGATACCTCTGACCCAGCAATTTTAATCCTCAGAATTTGTCTTAATAATACAAGCCTGGGACGTCCCTGACAGTTCAGTGGTTAAGATGCCACACTTCCAGTGCAGGGGGCACAGGTTCAATCCCTGGTCAAGGAACTAACATCCCAAGTACCACACCACACAGCCAAAAAATAAAAATAAAAAAATAATATAATCGTGAATATGTGTAGGTTTACCAGTCAGAATGCTCAGCAAAGTATTGTTTTCATAGAAGAAAACTATCAGTAGGGAAGTAGTTAAGTACCTAGGGTGCATGCATAAGGTTAAGAATGTTTAGAAGGATGTTCAAGCACTTGGGAAGACATTCATGATACAGCAGTGGGATGGGGGAAAGGGCTATAAAACAGTGTGAAGAGTCCATTTTTCACACACACACACACACAGATTCTAGATGCTGAATAGAAAGAGTGATTAGGATCTGCGCCACTGCTGGTGGGCACTGGCCCTGCTGAGTATTCATACTGGAGGCCTCCTGTGTGCTAGCATGGTGCTGGATGTCGGGGTTATGGCAGTGAATGCGGTCCTTACTGTCGGAGCTCCATGCAGTGGGCAAGGCAGGAATATATGGGCATTTACGGTGCTCTTCAGATAAGTGCCAGGAAGGCACCTCAGAGGCAAGGTGTTGATCACCTGCTCAGCACTGACACGGGGGGTGGGGGGGTGGGGGCGGGGCAAGTAAATTCCCAGCGATACTTCGGCTGGTAGCAAGGCAGGGTCAGGCCCCAGGGCCAAGGCAGGAGGTCTGGTGTGGTGTTTCCGTCAGTGCTTTCAATGTACTTGCTCCCCACTCATCATGGTGGGTGGTGGGGTTGTGGTCAGAGCCCTATCTGCGGTCATGAAAACTTGATCCTTGGCCTGGAGGTAGCCTTAAAGACAGAGATTACCTGTGTCCCAATCAGAATCGCTCATCAAAGTCCAAAACAACCAAGAGTTCACAGTTGAGGTTTTGAACTGAAATACTAACATTCTGCCTCATTCCCTCCTCCAGGAACATGACATTGACACGCGGCATTCCAGAACAGCCTCTGAGGACCAAGCCTCTTGAAGCATTTTCTGCCTCCTGATTCTTCGTAAACTTTTTGAATTACCCCTCAGTTTTTTAATGAAAACTGTCTATACAGTCTTTCCTCTCTGACCTGTGGGAAGGTCTGTGCATCTTCTGTAGTGCCCAGAGAGGGACAACATTTCTTATGTAAGATATGTTCCATTTTTTTAATTAAATGTTTGAATCTGTACTTTGATAATTGAAGCATCAGTCCTTCATTGAAATCTTTCCAGTTCTAGATGTGATTTTATCAAAAGTATAATTCTCAAACTTATGAGTACTGTACAGCTTTTCTAGTTCAAAAGGATAGAAAATAAACTTAACCCACCGTCTGTTTGCCCCACTATACCTATGACTAGGCCTCCCAGGTGACACTAGCAGAAGGTAAAATAGTTGGTAGCTATCTTCCTTACATAAATCACTCCCTCCTTCACCTCCCAGCTGCCCACAGGCTCAACCATTTGGAGGTGGTTGTCTTAGCCCAGTTTGTCCCCCTCCTCTGAGCTCCTGAACCACTCAGTTTTATCATTTTAGGTTAGACTGTAGGACAAAAGGTGATCATCTGTCCCAAGGACAGTGGGAGAGATTGTACTTGCTTGAGCATGACAGTCAATATGGAAATGCACAATGTACTGGATAAACTAGGAACCAGCTTTAGGGAAAGCCTGAAAGACAAAGATTGCAGATCCACCCACCACCATGTATGTAAGGGATGTGGTTCAATGGGAGTAGCTTAGCTGGTGGGTTCTGTAAAGGCAGGGAGCGTGGAAGGAAGCCCCTTAGGGGGCGTCATATAACTCCAAGAGGAAATAGCAAGGGCAGGGATTTAAGATGCTGTTGTAGGGACTTCCCCAGCAGTCCAGTGATTAAGACTCGGCACTTCGAATGCAGGAGGCACAGGTTTGATCCCTGGTCAGTAAGCTAAGATCCCACAGGCCTTTGTGGTACAGCCAAAAAAAAAAAAAAAAAAAAATTCCTAAGATGCTGTTGTAAGAAAGCTGGCATTCTGAAATAGATTTGGTCTGGGTGTCGAAGGTCAGGTTGGCAACATCTTGAACCTCATTGCCTCGAACAGTGGTGAAGCTAATGGAAGATGGGGATTCTAAAGGGTGAGCTTGTTTGGACTATAAACCAACTGAGACAATGGCAATTCATGGAAGTGGTAACTAACCAGTCAATAGCTAGAAGTCCCTAAATGAGGCTTAGAAAAGATGTCCAGTCTCAATACCTTGGTTTTTCACATGGGGTTGATCATTGAAGCCAGAATATGCTGTCAAGGAATGAACTTTTTTAATTTTTAATTTAAAACCTTGGGATGAAAGACTCAAGTCACATCCTGAATTTCATAAGACTTCATTCATTCATGTCGAAACTGTGTTTGTGGGCTTTCATTCTCTCACACACTCAAGCCCTTGTGCAGGGATTCTCGCGTGACCCGGCCAGAGCACTGTGACGGGGACGGGGAGACCACTGTGATGAAAGGGCAGAATCTGGGGGCCTGCTGGGGATAAGCAGTTTTGGAACAGCATAGAGTGTTGTGGAAATATATTTGGAATTCCAAAAATGTGCTCAAAAATCACCTCCCAACCCATGTGCTCTTACACTCTGGGTCTGGTGCTCCTGCCACTGAGAGGTGAGGTCTGTGACCCCTGCCTCTGAATCTGGCACTATGGAAGTGACACTGACCTCTGAGGCTAGGTCATAAAAGGCTATACAGCTTCTGCCTGGTTCTCTTGGGACACTCATCTTTAGAGCCACAAGCCTCCATGCAAGAAGCATGAGGTTACCTGGATGGCTGTGTGGATAGGCCACGAATAGATGTTCTGGCCAACAGCCAGCCCGTACGAGCATAGCCTGCCATATGAGCGTCGCCTGCTAAACTCCTGAGTGGAGAGGCCTCCAGATGCTTCCTGCCCCCGACATGAAGTCACCCGAGCCTTCTAGTTGCCCTAGCTGAAGTCCCAGACGCTATGGAGCAAACTGTCCCTGCTCTGACCTTTCTGGAATTCCTGACCCACACAATCTATAAACGTAATAAAACAGCGGTTTAAGCCACTGATTTGGAGCGATTTGTTATGCAGCAACAGATAACTCCAATTTTAGTTTGTGAGGTAGCCTTGGTGTGCAAGTCTCGTGCGTTTCTACTTCTGTATTTCCTACAGCGTTTCCCCCGCTGCCCCCGGGCCCTTCTCTCTGGTAACCACTGCTTTGTACCTATATGCTCATATCTACAGTTTCAGAAGGAACTTCTTGGATCTAATCCAAGTTCACTTTCCATCGGAGACACGGCGGCCTTGTAGACCGAGGGGCAGAGGAGCAGTGACTGCCTGCCTGCCTGCTAACCTGAAGCGTCTCCCATCACACTCCTGACTCAAGAAGTTTCCTTGGAAGGGGCACGGCCTGTCTTGCCATGAGCTGGCTTTTCCCCTTAATCTATGGATGACTTGTGGCAATAATTTTTGCTTCTCCCCAACTTCTTACGAAAAATTTGAAACAGAAAAGTGCAAAGAGAAGTACAATAAACCTACTTTCCTAAAGTTAACATATTGCCATATATACTAAATGTGTAATTTTTCTTACTGAACATCTGAAATTAAATTTCAGTCTAACACTTTACCCCTTAATATACATCACTGTGTAACTACAGTATACCATTATCATATCTAGTATTTAATACTTATTCAGATGAAGATCCAACCAGTCCATCCTAAAGGAAATCAGTGCTGAATATTCGTTGGAAGGACTGATGCTGAAGCTGAAACCAATACTTTGGCTACCTAAAATGAACAACTGACTCATTTAAGACCCTGATGCTGGGAAAGACTGAAGGCAAGAGAAAAAGGGACGACGGAGGATGAGACGGCTGGATGGCATCACTGACTCAATGGGTGTGAGTGTGAGTAAACTCTGGGAGTTGGCGATGGACAAGGAGGCCTGGCGTGCTGCAGTCCATGGGGTCACAAGGATTAGGACACGACTGAGTGACTGAACTGACTGAACTGAGTATTTAATACTTATTCAAATGTTCCCCACTTGTCCCCAAAATGTGTTTTATATCTTTTCAAGCTAGGATCCAGTCAAATTTCACATATTGGATTTTATTATCTCTAATCTTAAAATCTCTCCCTACCTCTTTGTGTTCCCTTTTCTTTCCCTTTTTAAAAAAGTGACATTTATTTATTTATTTATTTTTGGTCATGCCTAACAGTGTACGGAACTTCCCCAACCAGTAGAAGTGCAGAGTCTTAAGCACTGGACCATCAGGGTTGCCCCCACATTGAATTTTTGAAGAGACTAAACTAGGTGTCATACATTCTAGAAATCTGATGGTTTCATCATAGTGTCTACTGTCCCTTTATCTCCTTTATTTCCTGCAAGCTGGAAGTTAGGCACAAAGGCTAGCTTTGAACCAAACTTTTTGGTGAGATTATTTCACAGGTGATGCTATGTATAATGTCAGGTCCCCTATTAGTGAAATTACATTTAATCAACTGGTTAAGAGAATGAGTATGAGTAGGGGTGTTTTTAAACTGAAACATGAGCTCTTAAACACATAAAAAGAGGCTCATTAGAGAAAAAGCAAATCAAAGCTACAATGAGGTATCATCTTCACAGCAGTTAGAATGGCTGCCATCAAAAAAATCTACAAATGCTGGGAAGGATGTGGAGAAAAGGGAACTCCCTTGCACTGTTGGTGTGAATGTAAACTGTTATAGCCACTGTGGAAAACAGTATGGAGATACATTTAAATATTTGGAATAAAAGTTCAGTTGCTCAGTCATGTCCAACTCTTTGTGACCCCATGAACTGCAGCATGCCAGACCTCCTTGTCCATCACCAACTCTTGGAGTTTACCCAAATTCATGTCCATAGATCGGTGATGCCATCCAGCCATCTCATCTTTGGTCGTCCCCTTCTCCTCCTGCCCCCAATCCCTCCCAGCATCAGGGTCTTTTCCAATGAGTCAACTCTTCCCATCAGGTGGCCAAAGTATTGGAGTTTCAGCTTCAACATCAGTCCTTCCAATGAACACTCAGGACTAATCTCCTTTAGGATGGACTGGTTGGATCTCCTTGCAGTCCAAGGGACTCTCAAGAGTCTTCTCCAACACCACTGTTCAAAAGCATCAAGTCTTCAGCACGCAGCTTTCTTCACAGTCCAACTCTCACATCCATACATGACCATTGGAAAAACCATAGCCTTGACTACTAGATGGACCTTTGTTGGTAAAGTAATATCTCTGCTGTTTAATATGCTATCTAGGTTGGTCATAACTTTCCTTCCAAGGAGTAAGCGTCTTTTAATTTCATGGCTGCAATCACCATCTGCAGTGATTTTGGAGCCCCCAAAATAAAGTCTGACACTGCTTCCACTGTTTCCCCATCTATTTGCCATGAAGTGATGGGACCAGATGCCATGATCTTCGTTTTCTGAATGTTGAGCTTTAAGCCAACTTTTTCACTCTCCTCTTTCACTTTCATCAAGAGGCTTTTAGCTCCTCTTCACTTTCTGCCATAAGGGTGGTATCATCTGCATATCTGAGGTTATTGATACTTCTCCCGGCAATCTTGATTCAAGCTTGTGCTTCTTCCAGTCCAGCGTTTCTCATGATATACTCTGCATAGAAGTTACATAAGCAGGGTGACAATATACAGCCTTGATGTACTCCTTTTCCTATTTGGAACCAGTCTGTTGTTCCATGTCCAGTTCTAACTGTTGCTTCCTGACCTGCATATAGGTTTCTCAAGAGGCTACCATATGACCCAGCAAACATGAGCCCTTTATCCCCACTGCTGTTCACCTAGGCACACAAACTTTTTTCTGGCACATAATGCACTTGAGATGAAAAAGTTAACTTGAATAAATGTTGTTTCAGTTTCACACTTAACAAAACAACAAAGCAACCACGAAAAAGTGATGGAACTTGGCCTAGTAGGTAATAGCAACAACAACAAAAAATTGGAGATTTTATTTAGTGCACTCAAATACATCTCTGATAAGAGAAATGTTTATGTCAAAACAAAAAGGACTTAATATAGAAAGAGTTACCCATGGGTGACAAAAGTTCTCTCCCTCCCAAAGAACAAGGCGGAAAATTAAAATTTTTGCTACCTTATGACAGATCAGAAGGCAATGGCACCCCACTCCAGTACTCTTGCCTGGAAAATCCCATGGACGGAGGAGCCTGGTAGGCTACAGTCCACAAGGTCGCTAAGAGTCGGACACAGCTGAGCGACTTCACTTTCACACGTTGGAGAAGGAAATGGCAACCCACTCCAGTGTTCTTGCCAGGAGAATCCCAGGGACGGGGGAGCCTGGTGGGCTGCAATCTATGGGGTCGCACAGAGTTGGACACGACTGAAGTGACTTAGCAGCAGCAGCAGCAGCATGACAGTTCATAGATCTACTATGTGGCTTTTGCTAAGTTACTGTTTACTTATAAAATCAAGTAAGACAGCTTTTCAAACTCTTCAGTAAAAAGTCCTAGAACATTACTTATGCCTCAATGAAACTGAAGGATGCTGGAGAGGGTTTCAACCCCTTCAGCCATTCAGTTCCCCTTTCTGCAACCAAGGCTATTAATTTCTTCCGCTGCCTTCAAGAGACAGGAAGAAATATATACATTTTAAAAAGAATAATAAGTCTTGCTCATACCAAATTTTAACATGCAGATGACACCACCCTTATGGGAGAAAGTGAAATGGAACTAAAAAGCCTCTTGATGAAAGTGAAAGAGGAGAATGAAAAAGTTGGCTTAAAGCTCAACATTCAGAAAACGAAGATCATGGCATCTGGTCCCATCACTTCATGGCAAATAGATGGGGAAACAGTGGAAGCAGTGTCAGACTTTATTTTGGGGGCTCCAAAATCACTGCAGATGGTGATTGCAGCCATGAAATTAAAAGACGCTTACTCCTTGGAAGGAAAGTTATGACCAACCTAGATAGCATATTAAACAGCAGAGATATTACTTTGCCAACAAAGGTCCATCTAGTCAAGGCTATGGTTTTTCCAGTGGTCATGTATGGATGTGAGTTGGACTGTGAAGAAAGCTGAGTGCTGAAGACTTGATGCTTTTGAACAGTGGTGTTGGAGAAGACTCTTGAGAGTCCCTTGGACTGCAAGGAGATCCAACCAGTCCATCCTAAAGGAGATTAGTCCTGAGTGTTCATTGGAAGGACTGATGTTGAAGCTGAAACTCCAATACACCTGATGGGAAGAGTTGACTCATTGGAAAAGACTCTGATGCTGGGAGGGACTGGGGGCAGGAGGAGAAGGGGACAACAGAGGATGAGATGGCTGGATGGCATCACCGACTCGATAGACTTGAGTTTGGGTAAACTCCGGGAGTTGGTGATGAACAGCGAGGCCTGGCGTGCTGCGATTCATGGGGTCGCAGAGTTGGACACGACTGAGCGACTGAACTGAAAGCCTACTAACGTTTCATCCTACGGCTGTGCTCCTGCAGCTCACAATGTAAACGGTGAAAGGAATTAATCTCTTACGTGGCAAACGGTGACAAACAGCACGAAGGAAATATGCAGCGTTAGGGCTCGTTCAGGGCTGCTTGCTGAGCCACAGAAGGAGGCCAACCGGGCTCCCGGCCGTGAACGCCACAGCGTCGGGGGCCGGCGATGTTACCTGCCGAGCACCTGCTCCCTCTTGAGCATTTCTGTCATCGTCCTCCCACGATCTGAAACAGCAGGCTCCCAGCGAGCACGGCTCTGGAAGGGGCAGGACCGGAGGATCGGCGGGCGACAAGGGGAAGCCGGGAAAAGATGGGAGAGACCAACAACCCGGCCGCCGGACTCCGAGCCGACTCCGAGAGCCCGCGCCCTTTAGTGACGTCAGGCGGCGCGACTCCCGCCATGCCTCGCGCGACGCCGGAACTGGGGCGTGCGCCTGAAAGTGGGCGGGCTGAGGCTCAGGCGCCGGCTGCAAGTTTACGCTGCCTGGCGCATTCCGCCTTTGTTTACTAGGTTGGGTGCTTCAAAACAGGTCACGTTTTTAATTCCCTGTCACTCGGGGGAGGCCAGGGACTGCCAGGTGGACTCCAAGGCCTGATTTTCCCTGTCTTCACAGAGAAGAGCGATGTTGCCTCCAAGTGCGGCCCCGATCCTGGCAGGGCTAGCCGGTGCCTCTGGACTAGGCCTTGGTGTTCGTCGTCCGTTCCCTCCCTGACTGTGAGCTCTAGCTCCATAGTCCGTAACTTCTTCCTGCTTGATTGCTGAACTGCAAGTGGCCACGTTACAAAAGGAAGAACTAAGTGCTTGCGAAAGCTGATACCCCAGAAGGCGCAGGGTAAGAGATCAGAGGTGTGGGCTGGACTTCATGTGTATATAAAAGCAGCCCAGATCCTGGCACTCGTCTCAGTCACATCCTCCTCATCAGGCATCCAAGAGATGTGCAGTAGATGGTTTCTAAGAGACCAAATTCTCATCGTTTGGACCTTCTGTATGGCACTCTGCTCACTGTTATGGTAGCAGCTTGGATGGGAAGGGAGTTTGGGGGAGAATGGATGCATGTATTTGTGTGGCTGAGTCCATTAGCTGTTAACCTGAAATTGCCCCAACATTGTTTGCTGATCAGCTATACCCCAATACAAAAATTTTTTTAAAATTAACAAATTCTCACCTTTGCAATTGCATAAATGAGGACACAACTAGGGCTGGCATGAACCTGGACAAACCCAGGTGGGATCGATTGCTGTGTTCTGTGGCAGTGACTCCACACTTCTCCCAGTGATTGAAGAGGGGCCACTAGAGTCACTGGGAAGGAACATATCCATCACTCCCCCAAAACTTACTCGTGTCCCTTTTTACCCCTCCTCTGCAACCGTTGTCACGTTAGACTGATTCTGTCGCTACTGATTGGTTTGCAATTTCTAGAGTTGTGCATAAATGGAATCAGACAGTGTGTACTCTTTGTCTTCTTTCAGCATAATTCTTTTGAAGTTGATATTGAATAAGTAATCCCTATTTATTGTCAGAGTGGATATATTTGTTTTATATCTGTAATTTGTTTACCAGTTACCTGTTGGTGGACGTTGAGGTTGCCTCCAGTTTGGGCTATTACAAATAAAACTATGTAAAAGGCTCTGTGTGGACACGTGCATTCACTTTTCTTGGCTCCATATGGCATTAACAGGTGTGTATATTTTTAAGAAACTGCTGAGCTGTTTCTAAAGTGATTGTACAATTTCATATTCCACCAACAGTATTTGAGATGTCTGATGACTCCCCATTTTCATCAACATTTGGCATGATTAGTCTTCTCAGTCAGCAGTTATAGGTGTGTAAATCTTGTTGTAGTTTTAATTTGCATTTCCTTAATGAAATAGTATTGAGCATCTTTTCATGTGCTTTGCCATTTCATGCAATTTGAAGGTGAAGTTGGAGGGGAAAGCCAATAGGATTTGCAGGTAGATCAGATAAGTGATGTGAAAGAAGAGTCAAAAATAATCTTCAACTCTGTTCAGTCCCTGAATACTTCCTAATAGTTCTGTCCCTAACATGCACTGGCTGTTCCTTCAGACCACCTTGCAAATTCCTAAATTACCCAGCTTTGAAGAGTCTTCAGTGACATAGTAGATGGAGGGGAGACGCCTGGCAAAGGGACTGTGATCCTACTTATCATTTGTGACCCTGTGGACTGTAGCCCACTAGGTTCCTCCAACCATGGAATTCTCCAGGCAAGAATACTGGAGTGAGTTTTCAGAAGGCTCTTTCTGACTCAGAGATCAAACCCAGGTTTTCTGCACTGCAGGCAGATTCTTTACCATCTAAGCCACCAGGGAAGCCCACTTATCACTGACTTGTTATCAATCAGTGTTTGATTTTTGTCTAGCCTGATGCTGCACCCGGAGCATTTAATAAGTAGTTTTGATGCTGTCTTCCCAAGCAGGGGCAAGCTCTGGGTCTGGAGCCCGAGGTGGGGGGAGATTGTGAAGTGACCAAATGACTGAAGCCTCCCTTTCCAAAGAGGCATGTGCAGAAAAAGTTTCCTGGTAGAGTGTAATCTGTATGTTATCAGTCCTGGGCCCAGGGACCACTCCCAGCTGTGGCTGCACCCAGGACACTCAGAGTCCTCTCTCCAGGGGTGTCTGTTGGCATGATGATAACTGGAGTAGACACACTTGTGCAGATAACCAGATTCCATCTGGTACCAGAGTGACCTCCCTGCTCACTGACTCCAGGCTTCTTAGGCTCTAGTGTAGATAAAGAAAGTCACCTGAGTCACTTCAGTAAACAAAGGATGTTGTGGCCATCAGCCACTGCAGCCATCCCTGACAGTGTACCTGAGAAGATTCAGGGTGGAGAAAAATAGGATACTGGCCCTAGATAGTTAAGGAGCAAATCAGATGAATAATTTCAATACACCTAGACCCTGGGATCTTGCTGTATGTAGAAAAGTGCTAAATTCATTAACTTGAGATGTTTTCTTTAATTAGCAATAATCATTTGCTGTTCTGACCCCTTGTTTTCATATTTTGTTTTATAAAAACTCCTGTAAAGGAAATTCCCTGGCAGTCCAGTGGTTAGAACTTGGCACTTTCACTGCCAGGGTCTTGGTTCAATCCTCGGTGGAGAAATAAGATTCCACAAGCCACAAAGAGTGGCCAAAAAACAAAAAAGAACAATTTATTGGCTCCTCCCTTACTTCTTCAGAACAGTCCCCTCGGAGCTATCTGAGAGGCTGTATGCCAGTCTTCAGTAAGTCTGCTGAATAAAATGTGATTCTCGACTTTTAGGTTGTACATGTTTTTTTCATTCAGTAAATGTATTGGTCAACTAGTAACTGGAGACAGCTGCTTCCTGTCTCTGGCATTGGGCAAATACCTTGCCCAAGGTGCCAGTGTTACAGCAGGTAGGTAAGTGCAGAGAAATGGGGGCAGGGGCTAAGTGGCAGGAAATCGCGCATCTTGTAAACAGCAGGGGTCCATGGACAGACAAAGAAAAGCAGGAACCTCCAGACTGACCGGAAACCACACATTTTAAGTGATGTGTGTCCTGGAAGCAGACAAAGAAAGGTGACTAAAGGCAAGAATCTCCTGGGTCGGATTGTAACCTGTTGCTCATTAAGCTCTCATTACAATAAAATTAGCCTTTTTAAGTTGGCAGATAAAATGTTCCCATCACGCACCAACACCATGACTCTTCCATCTAAGCTAAATAAGGACAAAAATCCCTCTTCCCCTTCGGAAAATGGAGCTGGGATGAAAATCCGGGAATATGACCCCCATACTCCTCCTTCCCCAGAGACTCTTCCACCCTTTCATTTGTTACCCTTCAGAGCCAGCTTTCTAAATTCTCTTGAGACAAAGAACTTTAACCGAGAACACCGGCTTCTGTCTTTTTCGTAAAATGAGACTAATTAGCCAGTGAGAGTATGTGCTGTGCGCAGTGCAGCTTCCTAGACCTGAAAGGACAAGCATGAGAACAGCTGAAGAGTAATAATAATAATAATACAATAACAAGTAATGAGCTTATCACGTGCCAGGGATTGTTCTCAGAGGTTTACAAATATCTTTAATCCTACAACCACCTCACAAAGTAGATAACCAGTGTAGTGATTAAGAGCATAGACTCTAGAACTAGACAGCCCAGGTTTGACTCCCTGCTTTGCTATTTACTAGCAGTGTGACCTGGGGAGGCCTGTGTCTCAGTGCCCCCATCTGCCAAAAGAAGAGACTACTATTACTAGCTCATAGGAATAAATGAATTAAAATCCATTGTTCAGTCGCAAGGTCACATCTGACTCTTTTGTGACCCCATGGACTGTAGCACACCAGGCTTCCCTGTCCTTCACCATCTCCCAGAGTTTACTCAAACTCATGTCCATTGATATGGTGATGCAATTCAACCATCTCATTCTCTCGCCCCCTTCTCCTCCTGCCCTCAGTCTTTCCCAGCGTCAGGGTCTTTTTCCAGTAAGTGGGCCAAAAGTATTAGAGCTTTGACTTCAGCATCAGCCCTTCCAGTTGAATATTCAGAGTTTATTTCCTTTAGGATTGACTGGTTTGATCATGCTGTCCAAAGAGTCTTACAAAGCAATAACCAGTGGCTGAAGGTGAAAGTGAAAGTCATTTAGTCATGCCCAACTCTTTGGGACCCCATGCACTATACAGTCCATGGAATTCTTCAGGCCAGAATACTGGAATAAGGCCTTTCCCTTCTCCAGGGGATCTTCCCAACCCAGGGATCAAACCCAGGTCTCCTGCATTGCAGGTGGATTCTTTACCAACTGAACTGCGGGAAGCACAAACCAGTGGCAAGCACATAGTAAAAGCTTTCTTAAGTTCTTGGTAAATATCAAGACCTGATAAAATATATCACTTTTATAGATGAGAAAACAGAGGCACAGAAAAGCTACTTTCCTGTGATCCCACAACTAGTAAACATGGAGTTGGGAATCAAATCCTGGGCATTCTGGCTTAAATACTATGCTCTAGCAATGAAGAGGGGATTGAGAGAGTCATTTCCTAGGCAGGTTGATAAGAAGTCTAGGGGTCCCCAAGGAGAGAGGGGTCTGGAATTTTCAAGGAGGAAGAAAGGACAGACTTATTTCTCTACATTCCTTAGGATTATATAACAACAATGTATTCTGCCTGAGGACAGTCTCTGGATTAAACCTGGCTAATTCTGTTATCTTAAAATGTAAATTATGGGAGGAGGTCTGGTGAGGTCTTTACAACCTCCAGACCTTCTTTGGATTAGTTGGAGAATATATAAACTCATTGCTAAAATTAACAAGCGGGTACTCTTTCTACCCCCTTCTGATGCCTATGTCAGAAGCTTTCTCTATCTCCTTTATACTTTAATAAAACTTTGTTATACAAAAGCTCTGAGCGATCCAGCCTCGTCTCTGGCCCCGGATTGAATTCTTCTCCTCCGGGGGCCGAGAATCCCGGCGTCCTGATTCAACAACAACCTTTCAGGATGTCCTCATGAATTACTGTATGAGGGAAGTAGGTGGGGGAAGACCTGAGATAATTGCTGGGGAAGCATCCAGCATGAAACATGTCAGTGTTCCCTCTGTTGTGTTAAGTGAAGTTTGCAGCAGCTGGCTGGACTGTCCCCAGGTGGCCAGAAGTTTCTGGAGAGTGATCTGAGGCATAAGCAGGGGCTAAGAGGCTGAAGTTCAGCCCTGTGTCCCCAGGCTCCCATCACATAATTCATTTTTCTCTCTGCACTCCTTCCAGGATGTGGCATGAAACTCATGGTAAAATGGCAACTTAAAATGGAAAATCATTGCTAAGACCCTAGGAGTTTAAACGTGTAGTAAACCTGGGTGTTCTTTGGAAGGAATGATGCTAAAGCTGAAACTCCAGTACTTTGGCCACCTCATGCGAAGAGTTGACTCCTTGGAAAAGACTGATGCTGGGAGGGATTGGAGGCAGGAGGAGAAAGGGACGACCGAGGATGAGATGGCTGGATGGCATCACGGACTCATGGACCTGAGTTTGAGTGAACTCCGGGAGTTGGTGATGGACAGGGAGGCCTGGCGTGCTGCAATTCATGGGGTCGCAGAGAGTCGGATACGACTGAGCGACTGAACTGAACTGAAACGAATTTAATGCAACCAATGAATTCTGGGCCTTGGGGATACTGATGTGAATTGAGAGGCCCCTTGAACTTGACTTCCCTGGTGGCTCAGATGGTAAAGCATCTGCCTGCAATATGGGAGACCCAGGTTTGATGCCTGGGTTGGGAAGATCTCTTGGAGAAGGAAATGGCAACCCACTCCAGTATTCCTGCTTGGAGAATCCCAGGGACAGAGGGGCCTGGTAGACTACAGTCCATGGGGTCGCAAAGAGTCAGACACGACCGAGTGACTTCACTCACTTTGAACTTTAGCAAGCCCATAGTTCAAATCGATGTGCGTAAGTCAGCAAGTAGATTGTGGGCTGTGGGCTCTTAAAAGAGCAACAGGAACTAGTTCTGGTGGGAGAGGTGGGAAGTGTATCCGCCCCAGCAACGGCCAGAAGGCTTAAGAGTTTCCTCTCGCTAGGGGCGGGGTGGTGGTCTGGCAGAGTGCTATAAACCTGATTGCAGAATATTTTACCCTGAGGGAGAGGACAGAGATTTTAAGTTCTGGAGAGGCAACATCAGGTTTGCTTTTTAGGAGGCTTGCTTTGGTCTGCCAGGAGTCCAGCTGAGGAGCTGGAGCCACTTGAGTTCAAGGCTGGAAAGGAAGAAGGGAGTGGGTTCCAAGTCTCAGCCCTGGCCTAGGTATAGGTGAGGAAGCCGCTTTGGGGTGGGGGTGTAGGGACATAGGAGCTGCTTGATATGCAGAGTACATCATGAGAAACGCTGGACTGGAAGAAACACAAGCTGGAATCAAGATTGCCGGGAGAAGTATCAATAACCTCAGATATGCAGATGTCACCACCCTTATGGCAGAAAGTGAAGAGGAGCTAAAAAGCCTCTTGATGAAAGTGAAAGAGGAGAGTGAAAAAGTTGGCTTAAAGCTCAACATTCAGAAAACGAAGATCATGGCATCCGGTCCCATCACTTCATGGGAAGTAGATGGGGAAACAGTGGAAACTGTCAGACTTTATTTTTTGGGGCTCCAAAATCACTGCGGATGGTGACTGCAGCCATGAAATTAAAAGACGCTTACTCCTTGGAAGAAAAGTTATGACCAACCTAGATAGAATATTCAAGCAGAGACATTGCTTTGCCGACTGAGGTCCGTCTAGTCAAGGCTATGGTTTTTCCAGTGGTCATGTATGGATGTGAGAGTTGGACTGTGAAGAAGGCTGAGTGCCGAAGAATTGATGCTTTTGAACAGTGGTGTTGGAGAAGACTCTTGAGAGTCCCTTGGACTGCAAGGAGATCCAACCAGTCCATTCTGAAGGAGATCAACCCTGGGATTTCTTTGGAAGGAATGATGCTGAAGCTGAAGCTCCAGAACTTTGGCCACCTCATGCGAAGAGTTGACTCACTGGAAAAGACTGTGATGCTGGGAGGGATTGGGGGCAGGAGGAGAAGGGGATGACAGAGGATGAGATGGCTGGATGGCATCATGGACTCGATGGACGTGAGTCTGAGTGTACTCCGAGAGATGGTGATGAACAGGGAGGCCTGGCGTGCTGCGATTCATGGGGTCGCAAAGAGTCGGACTCGACTGAGCGACTGAACTGAACTGGACTAGCGCCGGGCTCTTTGCGTAGGTAGTTTCCCTCGGCCTCACTCTCCCAGCCTTGCGGCTCATTCCCTTTTCTCAATCTTCCCTCCTCCAGGCCAGCCCCAAGGCTCTCGGCCGGGCCTCGCCTCAGTCACCGGGTTGCGGGGTCAAAGCCGCGCCCACGAACGCCCTACCCTGGGAGCTTCGATGCGGTGCCCTCGGGCCCTCAGGCCCCGCCCCGCGCAGCTCGCCGGCCCCGCCCCGAGCACGGTCCTCCTGCTGGCCCCGCCCCGCGTCGCTCGCTGGCCCCGCCCCCGCGCGCCAGCCCGCCCGCGCGCCCGGCCCGGGCGGCGCCGACGCGCTTGGCGGGAGATAGAAAAGTGTTTCTGCGAGCGCCGGCGGCGGCCGCAGTCCCCGTGAGCAGCGACCGGACCTGTGGTCACGCTGACGCCTCGCCACGCGGCCCCGGGGCCCGGAGCGGCCGGAGTAGCTCGCACCCTGACCCCGGCCCGGCTCCCGCTCCGGGCTCGACCGGCGGGCGGACGAGCGCGGCGCGGCCCGGGCCGGGGGGATGTCGCGGCGGACGCGCGGGTGAGCGGAGCCGGCCGGCGGAGGGCCCTTCCCCTCTCCTCAGGCGCCATCCTCCTCAGCCCCGACCCCTGCCCGCACCGCCACCTTCGCCGGGGCTCTTCCGATCCCGGCCGGGCGCGGTTGGGGTCGGCAGAAAACTCAGGTGTCCCGCGTCGCGCGACGCGGGAGGCGCCGGGGGTGCGCGCGAAGCCGGGGAGCTCTCGGGGGCTCCTCGCTCGGCACCCCGGGCCTGCTGGGCCTCGGAGCTGGGGCGGGCGGGTCTCCTGGGACCCGGCCAAGACTTGTATGATGTCATTTTGTCTCCCGCCTAATTGCGGGGTGGGGGTGGGAGGGTGGTGTCAGCTGGAAGGGCCTTTACTGGGGGAGGGAGGCGACCCCGGAGAAGAAAAATGATTTTCGAAGTCGCGGTGAGTGGGAGGCCAAAGCCTGGAAGACGCTTGTCTTTCGAGCCTTTTGTGAGGGGATCTGGTTTTGCCGGTGGGCATTTCTAACACTCGGGGAAGCACGGAGCACTCCCGGCTCTCTCCCCGACCTAGGAGGGTTGCTGGGGCCGGGAGGGACTTTTGGTCCCTCACCACCTGGGCTCGGGGCCTTAGGTCGGTCTCGCTCCGGAGACCTTCTTCCTGTTCTACATGCGGGGGTTGGGGCAGCTGGGGTTGAATGCAAGGGGAAGAGAGACTGATCTGTTCCAGCAACCCCTGGGGCGGATGCAGTCTCCATTTTACTTATCCCCCAGAGTTTGAGTGGCAGAGACAAGCCAGAAATCAGGTCTTGGGTTCCATGTCCCTGTCTTACACCTGTTCCTTGAGTGTCTGAGTTGTAGGCTTTTCAACCAGTCTGGGAGTCACAGTACAGAACCACAAGGGCTTCTGACTTGTTGCCTCCCAGGATTAATGTACCCATCCCAGAAAGCCTGAAATCCCCCTTCAGGTGATGTTTGCCTTCACAGGCTTCTCAGCAAGGAAACATCTGATCCCTGGGAAGTCATCAGGCACAGGGTGTGTCTTCCTCAGGCCATGGTTTCTCAGGGCAGCTCCAATTCCTAGGAGTTATTTTCTGGGCAGTCGCTGGTCAGGCCCTGAATTTCTGGTTCAGGAAGTGTTCACTCCAGGCAACAAACCCAAAGTCCCTGACAGCCCCCAGGTCTTCTACCATCTATGCCCTGGGGCTCAGTGGAGGAGCTCCCAGGTGAGGGATGGGTTCTGCACCCTGGAACCCCACAGCATTCAGTTTGATTCTTGGCCACTTGCTGTAACTCTCCTCTGCAGTGCCCTGCTTCCTGCTCAGCTTCTGACTCACCCCAACTGGAGCAGAGCCCAGCACATGGAAGGGCATAGAAAGGGTGTGTGAAACCTCCACGTGGTTGCCACTACTGACTTAGCCTCTGCTTTTCCTGCTGGGATTATCAGATGAGGACCTACAGGTGCAGGTTAACCCCTGCAAGCTTCGTGTGTGCGTGCTAAGTCGCTTCAGTTGTGTCTGACTCTTTGCAACCTTATGGGCTGTAGCCTGCTAGATTCATTTGTCCATGAGATTTTCCAGGCGGGAATACTGGAGTGGGTTGCCATGCCCTCCAGGGGGATCTGCCTGACCCAGGGATTGAACCTGTGTCTTTATGTCTCCTGCATTGGCAGGTGGGTTCTTTACTGCTAGTGCCACCTGGGAGCTCAGTTTTCACATCTATTAAATGGGAATAATGAGAATGCATGTGAAGTAGACAGTCATTACCGTGATGGTGATATAAGTATATTAAACCTCACGGAATTGTCCCAGCCATGTGAAGTACTGTCCCCATTAAATAGAGTATTGGAGCTCCAGAGGGTGTTCACACAGAAATCACTTTGTCCTTGAAGGAACATTTGCTGAGCTGTTAGAAGCTGGGTGTCAGAGAACCAAAGATAGTTTCTGTTAGAACAGAGGCCGGGGTCAGTTGATGTTAAAGCCAGCTGCTTTCTGTTGTTAGTATCTTTTAGAGTTTTTTCCTCCTATTTTGAGATGGTGGAGTACTCCATGAATTGGGTTGGGAATGACGAGATAGGTTGAATTCCAACTCCCGTGACTGGTGTTGGTGGGTTTAGGCAGCATCTGTCCCTTCCTCCCCTCATTCTACAAGTTGACTTATGTTAGCATTTCTGATAAACTAAGGCAGCAAGCTTTGCGTGTTTATCAGTCGTTCATTCCTGTATCTAGCCATTTCCAGAGCAAACATTTCTTAAGGCATTTTGGTGCCATCCTCTAAAGGCAGAATGGAGGTGGAGGTGACCTCTGTCCCGGTTGTCAAGGGGATAGGCATTTGCAACATAAAGGCCTATGTTATGAGACAGGAGGATTTCCAAGGTGCTGTGGGGAGTGTGGGAGTGACTAGGGAGATGCTGAGAAATGGAAAGGAGAGTGGCTGCAGAGGAAGTCCTCTTCCTTCTTTTGATACCTGACCTGTGCTTGGAGACTCATAGACTTTTCCTACTTAAAAATGCATGCCTGAGGAATGTCCCTGACAGGTCTACCTGAGTTGAGAGGGTGCTCTAGTGAGTCCCAGTCATCCATGGGAGTGGATAGTGTGATCTTCATTTTTGTAAACATTAAACCACGTAAATAAGAACATGTTGGGGTGACTTGGAAAATTACTTATTAGAAAATGAAAACATTCAGAATTCAGAGTTGCTTGTACTCTGACTTTTGCTCCATAAATTAGGCCTGTGTGAAGGCAAGGATTGAGAAGGGGTATGCAAAAATGCACATAGTTACTGAGGTAATATATTTTCTTTTTAAATATATATATATTTGGCTATGCTGGGTCTTGGTTGTGGCACGCGGAATCTCTAGGAACTCTCACTTGGAGAATGTGAGATCTAGTTCCCTGACCAGGGCTCGAACCAGACTCACTGCATTGAGAACATGGAGCCTTAGCCACTGGACAACCAAGGAAGTCCCTGAGATAATGTATTTAAAATTATTTTTCTCAGATAACCAGTATTTCTTAAAATCCTGGTGCATAATGATTACATACATCTTTGACTTTAATCCTTAAAATACCCATGCAAGTTAAAGTTTTGTTACTGAAAAGGAAACATGAAATGGGTGTCTGGTGTTGAATATCTTAATATTCTTGGTGAAATCTTTTTCTTTTAGCTTTTGAAATCATAAGAGTGTTAGTGAAAAGACAAGAATAAAGGAAAAAATAGACCATAACTCTATTTCTTCTTTTAATATTTATTTTAATTTATTTCCTTGGCTGTGGTTGGTCTTAGTTGCCACATGTAGGATTTAGTTCCCTGACAAAGGATTGAACCTGGGCCACCTGCATTGGGAGCTCAGAATCTCAGACACTGGGCCACTGGGGAAATCCCCATAACCCCATTTCATCAAAAACTTTTAGAAAGGGGGGAGGGTGGAAGTACCCACATTTGTGCCTACAGTAGAAGCCCACCTCCCTGAAACCTTTCCCTTGAGGCCACTGGCCTCTGTCCACACTCTCTGTCCATCAGGTGGCAGCCCTTAGAGAAGCATATCCTTGACCTTTGGCTTTTTTCTCCTGCAGCGAGGAGCTGGATGAGCTGCACTACCAGGACACAGACTCAGATGTGCCAGAGCAGAGAGACAGCAAGTGCAAGGTCAAATGGACCCAGGAGGAGGTTAGTGACCCTGAGGGGCAGTTGTGGGGGATGGAAGTGATGGAAGCTGTGGGGCAGGCGGCAGGGGTGGGGGGCAGACGGAACTGAACCTGGGGTGTGTCTGCCCCCAACCAGTATGATGAAGGGGAGGCACTGGTGAAGGAGGCCAGTGGGCCCTCTGTTTCTCTCTGATGCTTCTCAGCATTCCTGTGCCCTGTCAGCATTGACTCTGGGAGGGATGTGTCTGAGGAGCAGCAGCTGCTGTCTCTGGGAAGCTGGTGTGTTCTGTATCCTGAGCTTTAATTGTGCTGCTTGTCCTGCAACTGCTGGGTGGTTTAGCCAAATCTGCCAACCCCTACTTTATTATCATTTAAAAAAATAGTAGTTGTATTGTGTCAGTAATACCAAGCTCTGAACTGATTTTATTCTTTAATTGAGTTTATGGAGTGTGTGTGTGTGTATATATATATATATATATATATATATATATGTAGTCAAATGCACCTTTTTAAAATGGACAGTCCCATCACTTCTAATAAGTGTGCGTTATTTACATAAGTGCCATCTTGATTATCCCTGGAAGTTCCCTTTGTGATTCATCTTTCCCAGCTCCGGGCAGTGGCCCATCCAGTCAGTGTCTCTGTTTGATCTTTTTGCCTGTTCTCAACTGTACTGTAAATGAATTCATAGAGCTATACTCTTTTTCTTTCTGGCTTTTGTTCAGCATAATGTTACATGTTTCAGTACTTTGTTCATTTTTTTCTTGCTGAATAGTATTCCGTTGTATGGATAGCCCATGGTGTGTTTCACTTGTTGATGGGCATTTTGGCTGTTTATAGAATTTGCCTATTGAGGCTAGAGATGCTATGGAAATTCTTGCCTAAGTATTTTTGAGGATTACGTTTTCATTTCTCTAGGCGGCATACTTAGGGATGTATCCCTAAGGGTTAGGTATATGTTTACTTTTATAGACTGTCAGGTGTTTTTGTAACTTGACTATACCATGTTAAACTCCTATTGGCCTTATCTTTTTACTCTACCTGTCTCCCTAGATGTGTTTAGTTGTGAGTCTCTTCCCCCAACACCTCCTCTTTAACTTACTGCTTGAGTTGTGAAACACTCTTAAATCATAAAAGATTTTTCTTCACAGGAGTGCTAAGGCAGCCTTTTCTGTTCATCACACTGTAGACGAGAGACTATATCCTGCTCTTGTGGTCTTAGGAGACCAGGCAAGATGGGATCCCTACCCCAAAGCATCTCTCTCTGCCTGGGATGGAGAAATAAGGCCACACACAGCGCCCGTGGACGTGCTGTGGCCGTCCCAGCGCTGGCAGGACCGACATTCCTTATGGCCACCGCGGTGTCTCCTGTCTTACGCTAAGCCTCCTGGACCTAAGAGGCGCCTGTCATTGTCTTAAATGCCTTTAGAAGTTGAGTTTACTGTTGTCTGAGAGGTTAAGGAATGCTTCATGGGTGAGGATTTGGAAATTCAGTGATCAGGGAGGTATGCAAAATGGTGAGTAAGTCAGAACAGGAAAGGGGTTGTAGGTGGGAAAAGGCAAGTAGAGGGGCCCTGATGTGGCTGGAGAGAAGGGTCCTTGAAGAGTTTTTCAAAAGGTTGATTTAGGGAAAGATGGAACAGAGTCCAAGGAGGAAGGCCTTGAAGCTTGAGCTCAGAGACGGAGGCTTGCTCAGCTGGCAGGGAGACGCCAGTGACGATTTTTAAAGCAGATGAATGGTGTGACCGTGGCTTGGCTTCAGGGAGCTGATCTACTGGATGTGGGGTGGATAAGAGATCTGGGGCAGCTTGAGGCTGAGCAAGCAGGGAGGGGCGCTGCGTTGTTCAGACAGAAGATGGCTGTGGCGGGACGAGGGCAGTGCAGTTAGTTGACAGGTGGAGGGGCCCACGAGGTCCGCCCACGGGATCCAGGAGGAATTGGAGAGGGGGGAATTGTCCACCCCTGTTGTCAGGGAGGATGGTGGTGCTAGAGATGGACCCAGGGGACATGGGCAGAAGGCAGGGGTTGGCCTGACCAGGTGGGATGGGCAGCAAGGGAGGGTATGGTGTCCGGAGCTGACTGTGTGGACGTGGGCTGGCCCCGCAACAGGATTTATGTGAACTTATCCAGCTGGTGCTGGGCTGTGGCCACGCTGCAGTTGAGGATCTGGATGTCTGTGGTGGCCTTTTTTTTCCCCTGCCCGGGAGAGAGAGTATGAAAAAACACCTAATGTGAAACCATTGTAACTGTTGTCAAGTGTATGTTGAGTACATGAGGCGTATTCTCACTGTGCAGCAGATCTTTGGAACTGTCATCTTGCAAAAAAAAGTGGAATCATTAAACACTAATTTTCCCCATTCCCTCCCCTAGCCCTTGGCAACACCACCTTGTTTTACTTTCTGTTTTTGATTTCTTTTTTATTTGGCTGCCCTGGTCTTCGTTGTAGCACATGGGATCATTTTTTAGGTGCCACATGCAGGATCATTAGTTGCAGCATTTGGAATCTAGTTTCCTGATCAGGGATTGAACCCAGGCCCCTGCATTGGGAGCACAGTCTTAACCAGAAAAGTCCCTGGTTTTTATTTTTGACTACTTTAGAATCTTCATATGAGTGGACTTAGACTGTCTCTGTCCTTTTGTCTCTGGCTTAATTTTGCTTAGCATAATGTCCTCAAGGTTCATCCAGGTTGTAACTTGTAACAGAATTTCCTTGTTTTGAGGCTGAATAATATTCCACTGTATGGAAAATACTACATTTTCATTAAATATATAAAGTTTAAAAAAATAAGTTTGGGGGATTCCCTGGCCATCTAGTGTTTAGGACCCCAAGGTTTCACTGTGAGGGCCTCAGTTCAATCCCTGATAGGGGAACTGAGAACCTACAAGTTGCAGGGGGTAAAAACGGTCAGTTTGCTGGAAGAGTATTTTATACACAAACAGCTACAACTGTTGAAGTACAATCCACTGAGTTTCAGTGGATGTGCTGCTGTGAAAGTCACAGCAACACCACCTACCTGGGTGTTTCCATCACCCTAGGCATCTCTTGCTCCCTGCTGTTCATTTCTTCCACCCACCAACCAACCCTGACCACGGACACCACTATCTTTTTGTCCCTATAGCTTAGTTTACCTTTTCTAGAAGTTCCTCTGCACAGAATTAAGCAATGTGTACTCTTGTGTCTGACTTCTTTCTCTCATCCTAATGATACTGTGATTTTAATGTTGTTGCGTGAATCAATAGTTTATATTCAGGAGAACGAGTTTATGTTCAGGAGAATATTCTAACAGATACTGTTTTTCCCTTCCAAGTGCCCACGTTTCCCTGTCTCCAGGGCTGGGTCACTGTCGTCTCTGGCCTGGATGCCTGTAATGGCCTCCTATCCTCCATTCTGCCCTCCTGCAGCCCTTTCTCCTGCAGCTGCCAAAGTGAAGTTCACAACAAGCACGTTGGACTGTGACCACCTGTCAGTGGTGATGCTTCAGTGCATCGGTGGCCTTGTGTGACATAGAGGCCTGAGTCAACCCTGCGTGTGGTCTGGCCCCCGCCGCCCCCACCCTCAAATCCTCTTGCCTCCCTCTCTCCTGCTTCCTGCAGCCTAGCCTCACTAGAGTTCCTTGGAGCCTGTCCCTTGGATCCCCCATAGGCCTCATTGTCCATCTCTCCATCCCCGCAGCCCTCCTTTTGTTTGCAGGAGCCTTTGATTAGCGTCTGCTTCCCTCTAGACTTTTAAGTCCCCAAAGTTGAGCAGCTCTGATGCTGGCGTGCCTGGTGCGTAGTTAGGATGAGGCACTTCGTGACGTGAGTGGATGAATGAGGCTGTTCTCTGTGTTGGAAGGAGGGTGGGTCTCAGTCCAGAGCAGCCGCTTTCTGCACGCGTGTGACCTGAGCCCTCTGTCTTCCTGGCTTTGGCAGGATGAGCAGCTGAAGGCCCTGGTGAAGCAGTTTGGACAGCAAGACTGGAAGTTCCTGGCCAGCCACTTTCCCGTGAGTGCAACCCCTCTGCCGCCCGCTCCCCGGACAGGAGCCTGGGAGAGACTTGGTGTCAGGAAGAAGAAAGGGGAATTCCTTACCAGGCGCCCCCAACTCTCCCAACAAAAAACTTTCCAGTTTCCTGAGGCCCCTTCTACCCAAACTGGAATCAGCGGCACCCCTGATGGAACCGTCCCCACTGGCAGCCTCTGGGGGCCTGGGGGCCTTAGGCTCCGTGATTATGCGTCATATCAGTGGCATATTTGCATTTCTTCCTGCAAGTCACTGACGAGTTGCTGCTTGGTTTCTCAACCATGAAACTGAACCTGAGAGGAAACAATGCTTGAGCAGGCTTCATGGTGAGGCCCCGCAGAGCTGACTGGAGCCACCATGTCCAGCATCTAGAGCCTCCTGGTGATGCGAGTCCCCCTAGGGTTCCCCATCCCCCACTCTGCGTGGCCTACAGGGAGGGGATGTGGCAGGAACTGCTGTTGGCTTTCCTGGCTCATCGGGCAGCTCGGGACCAGGTCACCAGACCCTTTGGTCCCGTTCTTCACTCCCTGTCCTCTACAGGGTCTGAACCCTTCAGGGAAATAGCCCCTCTCGGAAGCGAGCGAGAATCCCTGTGTAGCCCGCAGGCTGGCACAGGGCAGGTGTGGGCAGTGGCTCTGCACAGGGATCTGAGTTTGCCTGCTTCTACCCAGGCCCACTTGTAGCAAAGGGAAGCACAGTGTCTGGCCCATGGGTGTGTCATAGGTGGTGGTTCTGGGAACGAGGCAGGGCCACAGGCCAGGAGTTCTCAAGGATGCCTGTCCTCTTCCCAGAACCGCACTGACCAGCAGTGCCAGTACCGGTGGCTGAGGGTCTTGAATCCAGACCTCGTCAAAGGGCCATGGACCAAAGAGGAGGACCAGAAGGTAACACTTGGGCCTGGGCCCGCCATACCGTGGCATTCACGCACCCCGAGGGAGCGGGTCAGGGGACTGAGGATGATATCCCACTGGTGGGTGCTAGGGTGGGAAACGGGGGGTTGGGGAGGGTCCCGCTGGCCTCACGGTCTTTCCCCCAAGGTCATCGAGCTGGTCAAGAAGTACGGCACGAAGCAGTGGACGCTGATTGCCAAGCACCTGAAGGGCCGGGCTGGGCAAGCAGTGCCGTGAGCGCTGGCACAACCACCTCAACCCCGAGGTGAAGAAGTCCTGCTGGACGGAGGAGGAGGACCGCATCATCTGCGAGGCCCACAAGGTGCTGGGCAACCGCTGGGCCGAGATTGCCAAGATGCTGCCGGGAGGTGAGCCGCCCGCCGGGTCCAGGGCCGGTCAGGGCATCCCGTGGCCTTTGTGGGGATGTTCAAGGCCTAGTCCGATTTCTCTGGTGTTGTTCACTTTCCCCAGAAGAAGAGGCCTTCAGATTCTTGCCTTGGGCAGTGCAGGGACCTGGCTACTGGGAGACTGGAGCTGGGTGGGGTGGGCCTGGGGGCCTCCTGTTTACTGTGCAGGTTCTCACTGGTCCCACTTTTGGCTTCCTGCCCTGGCCATGGTTGCATGCGTGCTAAGTCACTTAAGTCATGTCCTGACTCTCTGCGAGCCCATGGACTGTAGCCCACCACTTTCTCTGTCCATGGAATTCTCTAGGCAGGAATACTGGAGTGGGTTGCCGTGCCCTCCTTCAGGGGATCTTCCCGACCCAGGGATCAAACCCATGTCTCTTGGATCCTCCTGCACTGGCAGGCAAATTCCTCACCACTGCGACACCTGAGAAGCCACATGGCCTGGGTTGCCTGGTCTTTTTTTTTTTTTTTTTTAATAAAAGAGAACAAGTCTCATTCCTCCTTAACAGAGCCAGGATCTGGACGTCCAAAGCACTGCTCTGTTTTCACTCTACCCCCTCACTGGGCCTGGCCGCTCCAAGCACTGGGCCTCTTGAGGTTCTGCAGGGAGAACTGGAACAACTTGGGACTTGGGCTGCAGTCTTGCCAGATCTTCCAGGGTCAACTCCAGTCTCCCGAGTTGCTTCCCACAGTTGCTTCTGGAAACCGTAAACATCTCTTATTCACCACTACCGTCTCACCCTACTCCCTTGTCTGTGTACTTTTGTGTGTGTGCGCGTTGACCACCCCATATCACACGCGAGATCATCGTAGTTCCCTGACAAGGGATTAAACCCATGCTCCCTGCCTTAGGAGTGCTGCATCCTAATCACTGGCCCTGTCCATGTGCATTTCTACTTTGCTTTATTTTTAATCTTTTCTTTACGATGGCATTGTGGTGCCAGGATAAATGGCATGGAGGGAAAGGAGATAGAATACCAGATGGCCTGTTTTCCCTGGAGTCTGAAATCATCTGTTTCCAAACTCAGACCTAAGTGTGTTAATCCTTTTGGTGCTTCCTCTAACCCTTGGATTGGAGACTCTTCCCCGTGTGGCCAGCCTAATGGCCTGATGTGACCTGGCTGATGCCACAGCCTCACCTTGATCCTCAGTCACCCTCGCTCACCCGTCGGGCTTTGCACTACCCTGCTCTCCTCCCACCCATAGACACGGAGCCTGGATACCCCCTGCCTGGTGCCCACTGTGTAGCCAGCTCGCTCTCACCCTTTGGGTTTTGATGGGGAATGTTGTTTCCTCGGGAAGGTTGGTCTGTCCTTCCCACCTGTGGTGAGTCCCTGGCCACCTCCCCGTAGTGCCCAGACCCTCCTCTGTGACTGGTGGCTCAGTCAAGCTGTTATTCTGGTGGAAAAGCACTCAGCTCAGAGCCCCAAAGAAGGCGCTGTCTCTGTGTGTCCACGCTTGCGCACTGCTGCTGTGGCCCGTGTGCGCTGGGGCTGCTCACGCCGACGCCGATGTGTGCTGCCACAGGCCATGCTTCCTTGCGCCTGGTACTGCTCTCCACTCCTGCTTCTGCTGCTCTGTCCTGCTCCACTGCACACCCGTCGGCCTCTCTCCGTCCACACTTCCCTGTGCTCCTGTACTGCCGTGCTACCCTCTCTGCTTCTACGTGTCACTACTCTGACTTAAGCAACTATACGTGTTTGCTCTTTAATCTTTAACAAGTGATGGAGGAGGAAGTGATCTGATTCTCTAGATTAAAAGCCAAGGCTCAGAGTAGTCAGCAGGGGGCCCTGTGTTCTCTTGCTCTGCCCTCTCTGGCCATTTTCTATCTATGGAGGTGATCAGGGCTCATGTTTGAGATCCCTGAGCCTCAGGACATGGGCCAGCAGCTTGCTTCCAGTTTCTACAGATGCCCGGGAAGCTGGGAAGGGTCTGAGAGTTGCCAGAACACTTCAGTGTTAGGATTTTTACCCTGTTGTCTGAATAAGATGTGTGCTTACTTCGCAGAGGTGTGTGGAAATACTCCATAAATCATGCCAGGCTGCAGGCATGTCAGACTTCATCTTAGAGCCCTTAGAGGTCCTCAGGTTGAACCCTCCTTGACAGAAGCCAGAGTTCAGCTCAGGGAGGCTAATTATGCACCCAGTGGGGCGTGGGCCACCGGGCTGGGGTCAAAGGTCCCGTTGGCCCCTGCAGGACGGACAATGCTGTGAAGAATCACTGGAACTCCACTATCAAGAGGAAGGTGGACACGGGAGGCTTCCTGAGTGAGTCCAGAGACAGCAAGCCCCCCATGTACTTGCTGCTGGAGCTGGAGGACAAGGACGGCCGCCAGAGTGCCCCCTCCTCGGAAGGCCAGGTGAGCAGCGGGGAGTGGAGCTCAGGAGGGCTTGGGCACTGCGCGTGGGGCGCTTGGGTGGGTCGGCTTGATTTCACGTGTATCTGATGCCATCTTATCAACACCTGCTCCTCCCTTTTCACCCGTTCCCTCAGCTGTTCTTTGATCCTGCAGGAGGGTCTGTGTGGCCACATGTCTCTCACGAGGGCCTTTCCCTGTGACACCTGTGTCCACGCTTGGCTCTCACCTTCCCACAGATGCAGGATGCAGAAGCCAGTGTCAGGGAGGGTCAAGCGGGGAGGTCTTCAGCTTCCCCTCTCGTCATCAATGGCTGCCTTCCCACCTGTTGCTCTCTCCAGCTTTTTCATTGTAAAACATATGTGTACTTTAAAATGAGATGTGTTAAGGTGCAGTCACAGTAAAATTCGTCGTTTCCTGTGGAGGTCAGGACCGAGACCGTCATGTCGCCACCACCACAGTCAGAATACAGAGTGTCCCCATCACCCCCAGGCTCTTGTGCCCCTTTCAGCCCAGAATTTCCCATCCTTAGTCCCTGGCACCCTTCATCAGTGTTTTTAATCTCTGTAATGTTTGAAAAAGTCATATAAATGAACTCATATGGTATCACTTTTATAATTGTTGACATCTCACATGCCTTGTGGCTCAGCTGGTTAAAAATCCGCTTATTCAAACTCATGTCCATTGAGTCAGTGATGCCATCCAACCATCTCATCCTCTGTCATCCCCTTCTCCTTCCACCTCAATTTTTCCTAGCATCAGGATCTTTTCAAATGAGTCACTGCCTCGCATCAGGTGGCCAAAGTATTGGAGTTTCAGCTTCAGCATCAGTCCTTCCATTGGATATTCAAGACTGATTTCCTATAGGATGGACTGGTTGGATCTTCTTGCTGTCTTACAAATGGGCTTCCCTGATGGCTCAATGGGTAAAGAATCTACCTGCAATACAAGAGACATAGGAAATGTAGGTTTGATCCCTGGGTCAGGAAGTACCCCTGGAGGAGGAAATGGCAACCCACTCCAGTATTCTTGCCTGGGGAAATTCCATGAACAGAGGAGCCTGGTGGACTCCAGTTCATGGGGTCACAAGAGTCAGACATAACTTAGCGATGTCTGTTTTACAGACATCGTTTTCTCCTGTCTTTTCCTGTCATTACGTGCCTTTGCCTCATTCTTGAATCGGTCATGCCATCTGTCGTGTCTTGTCTTGATGAGCGTCTCGTCACCATGTATGCTGCAGTGGACGTCATTGTTCACGTTGCTTGTACATGTGCCTTTTTATGTGGGGGAATGCTTAGTCGAATAGTGTAGACTTTTGAAATTTTCATAAAATGAAAAGTGGAAGTCACTCAACTGTGTCCGACTCTTTGCGACCCCATGAACTATACAGTCCGTGGACTTCTCCAGGCCAGAATACTGCAGTGGGTGGCCTTTCCCTTCTCCAGGGAATCTTCCCAACCCAGGGATTGAACTCAAGTCTGCTGCATTACAAGCTGATCCTTTACCAGCTGAGCCCCAAGGGAAGCAAATTTTCATAAGGCATTGCCAGATTCCCACTGAAAGGGCAATGCCATTCTGCTGTAGCAGAAAGTGGAGCTGCCTGTTTCCCACACTGGGTCACAGCTGGCTCAGATTTTGCAGAGTGTCTCTCCAGTTTTATGAGCAGCTGTGCAGTATCCAGAATCACTGCGGATGGTGGCTGCAGCCAGGAAATTAGAAGACGCTCACTCCTCGGAAGGAACATTGTGACCAACCGAGACAGCATATTCAAAAGCAGAGACGTTACTTTGCCAACTAAGGTCCGTCTAGTCAAGGCTATGGTTTTTCCTGTGGTCATGTATGGATGTGAGAGTTGGACTGTGAAGAAAGCTGAGCGCCAAAGAGTTGATGCTTTTGAACTGTGGTGTTGAAGAAGACTCTTGAGAGTCCCTTGGACTGCAAGGAGATCAGCCCAAGGATTTCTTTGGAAGGAATGGCTAAAGCTGAAACTCCAGTACTTTGGCCACCTCTGCGAAGAGTTGACTCATTGGAAAAGACTGATGCTGGGAGGGATTGGGGGCAGGAGGAGAAAGGGACGACCGAGGATGAGATGGCTGGATGGCATCACTGACTGCATGGACGTGGGTCTGAGTGAGCTCTGGGAGTTGGTGATGGGCAGGGAGGCCTGGCGTGCTGCGGTTCATGGGGTCGCGGAGAGTCGGACGCGGCTGAGCTGAACTGTGCAGTATCATTGCCTCACTTACATTTCTTTACTAGTGAGGGTCACCATTTTCTTTTTTTTTAATTAATGTTTTATTTTATTTATTCTACTTTAGCCACACTGTGCAGCCTGTAAGATCTTAGTTCCCCAACCAGGGATTGAGCTTCTGCCCCTGCGTTGGGAGTGCAGCCTTAGCCACTGGGAGCCTCACATGTGCTGTGTTCAAGGCTCCTCGGGCTGTCAGGCCAACACGTGAAATCTTGCTTCCCGATTCTTCCAGGGGAGCTATTGCCACAAACGATCTTCCTCTATTTCTTTTTTTCTTTTCCTGTCACAAAATCAGTATCCACTCCTTTTTCAAACCTTCGTTTTGAAATAATACTAAACATACAAAAAGTTGCAAGAAGAGTGCTCTCCTATACCCTTTACTGGGCTCATTAATTTTTAACATTGGTCAGATTTGCCTTATGTTTATCTGTGTGCATATATATTTTTTAACCTGAGCTATGTGAGAGTCGGTTCCATACATTGTGCCTTTTATCCCTTAATACTTGAGTTGTATTTCCTAAGAATAAGGACCTTCACCAGTGTACCTTCAGTACACACTTGGAATTTTACTACTTTAGGAGTTTTGACTAATCTTCTCTCCAGATTCCATCTTTTCCTGCCCGTGGCCCAGTCCAGGGTGAGGCACTGTTTGTTGCCCTGTCTCCCATCCGCTTTAGCCTTTCATGATACTGATACTTTTGAAGTATAAGCTTAGGCTTTGTTATTACTGAGCTGCTAAGTTGTGTCTAAATCTATGACCCCATGGACTGTAGCACGCCAGGCTTTCCTGCCTTCACTATCCCAGAATTTGCTCAAGTTCATGTCTGTTGAGTCAGTGATGCCATCCAACCATCTCATCGTCTGCTGCCCCCTTCTTTTTGCCCTCAGTCTTCCCCAGCATCAATGAATTGTCTCTTCACATCAGATGTACAAAGTATTGGAGCTTCGGCTTCTCTCAGTCAGTCCTTCCAATGAAAATTCAGGGTTGCTTTCCTTTAGGATTGACTAATTTGATCTCCTTGCTGTCCAGAGGACTCCCAAGAGTCTTCTCTAACTCCATAGTTCAAAAGCATCGATTCTTCAGCACTCAGCCTTCCTTATGGTCCAACTCTCACATCCATACCTGACTACTGGAAAACTATGGTTTTTGACTAGACAGACCTTTTTCAGAAAAGTGATGTCTCTGCTTAGTTATGTTATAGACTGTCTTTCAATTTGGGTTCACTTGAGTCTCCTTATCAAGTGCTAAGGTTGATAGACTTCTGATAAGGTTCAGATGGTGCATTTTTGCTGAAACACGGCACAGTTTGTATCTCATAATGAGAAACTCAAACTGCATGCCCGGTGTCCCCAGGGAAGTGTCGTGACCAGCTGGCCCCCCGGCATTCCCTGCCCTGAAGGAAGAGGAGAGCAGCGAGGAGGAGGTCACAGCGGCCATGGCCGCACAGGAGCAGGAGCCTGTCCCGCGGAGCTGGATGGAGTGCGGACCCCAGAGGCCCTGGAGGACTTCCCCAAGCGTGAAGACCAGGAAGGCTCCTCGCCAGAGACCAGCCTGCCCTACAAGTGGGTGGTGGAGGCTGCCAACCTCCTCATCCCGGCTGTGGAGTCCGGCCTCTCGGAAGCCCTGGACTTGATCGAGTCGGTAATGTTGGCTGAGGGATTTCCGGTGGGCCCTGGGCAACCCTGTCAGGGAGCACTCTTCCCCATAGAGAGACGTGCTTCCTCCCGCTCACCGTCTTGCTGATGTGGCTGAGCCGACACTGAGCGCCTGGCCAGGGCCTACCGCCCCAAGGGAGTGGCTCTGCCACCCCTGTCTTCAGGGAGCCCCTGGCTCGTAAAGCCCGGGTGGTGGGGCATGCTCCCCCAGCAGAAGCGGGGGCAGAGTCCTTGGGGGACGAGGAGGGTGTGGAGTCCATAGCAGCACCGCAGAGCACTGGTGTTCGTGGTAGTGCCGGTGGTCGGGTTTCCTGGAGAGGACCCCCGGGAAGGGCGAGGGTTTGGGGCTGTAGCGGTGAAATGTGTCCCGGATACTCAGGGAGAGCCACACTGGCTGTGGGCGGTGCCCCTTGGAGAGGGCCTCTGGTGGGGGCTGCGCTTCTGGTGTGACTTCACAGCTCCGTCCACCAGGCCTGAAGTGTGGAGTGGATTTCAGGAGGTGGTGGGCAAGAGGCTGGTGACCAGGGGGCAGAGGTGTTCAGTGGGCAGCGCCCACCCAAACCTTCCCACTTAGGCTTCCTCTTATTAGCTGAGAATAATGATGCTGTTCATTAAACATCTGCTAAATGTCAGGCTGTGGGCTTAACGTGTAGTTCACATGATATCTTGGGAGGGGTGTCTTTTCTGTGTTTTTGTAGATGAGGCTCAAAGAGATCAGATGGTATACCCACGGTCACACAGCGAGTAAGGGGCTGAGGTCTTAACCATCGTGCCCAGTGTCCTGCCCAGTGAGGGTTTAGATTGTGAAGTTGGTCTCAGGTGGCTGCCTGCCCAGACCCTCTGGCTCTGGGTTTCCCCTCTTGCCACAGTGGCAGGAACTCTGGTGTCTCCCTCCACCAGAATGGATCTCAGAGTTAGCCGTGTGTGTCAGTCGGTTCAGCAGACTACTGGAGGGCCGGGCTGAGGTGAGCGCCGCCCACCCTGCTGGAGCCTCACTGGGTTGCCTCGGGCCATCCTCAGACTCCTCTCAGCCACCTGTCACGCCTCAGTCCTGGGGCTCCTTCTGTGATGATGGTTTCTAACCCTGGAGTGCCTGCCACGCGCCAGGCTCGCTACTTGCTGCCTCTCTGTATGCTCTCAGTCCTTCCACAGCCTGTGAGGGGGTTGGGTGGTGGACTCAGCTCGAGCTCAGACAGGTTAGGAGGCTTATCCAGAGTCACAACAGCTGGTGAGTGCTGAGCTTGGGCTGACTCCACGATGACCTTCAGCGACTGGTGGGGGATCACCGTAGCTGCAGAAACACTGCCATCGTGCCCGGGCCAGTCCTTGGCGCCTGTGCTTGGGCCTGTTAGATGCTGAATTCCAGGGGCCCTGCAAGGTTGGTGTTCCATGCTGGGAGGTGGCCCTGGACTCAGCACTTCCCTGAGCTGCCCTCCACCCTCAAGACTGAACTTCCCAGGCTCCTGCGAGCTCCAGGGACCAGAAGTCACCACTGGGGTTCCTGTCCATTCAGGGCCAGATGCCCAGGGACCAAAGTGGAGACTTTTGTCTCCAGAGGCCCTAGGGCTAGGTTGTCATTAACTGGACAAAGGCAGAAAGGACCCAAGCGCTCCTCTCAGAATTACTCTTAGAAACTTCGTGACCTCGGGAGGATCATACCCTCCCTGACTTGGCTGCCTTGGGTTGAGAGGGAGAGGGTAACACTCCCTCGGCAGGGTGGCTAGAGGGTGGGCACAGTTTAGCTGAAGTGCCCAGTGAGGTGCCGTGATGTGCAGGCTCATGGAGCCCAGGGCCGCCTCCTGTCTGGGAACGTGGCTGGCAAATGAAGACCCTTCATCCTGCTCATGGCCTTGGGCCCAGGTCTTCACTTCCAGGTGTCTGTCAGGAAACACAGAAGGTTTATGTCTAAGATGTTCATAAAGAACATCTGGTTTTAGTCTTTAAGAATTAGGAGGAACCCAAATGTCCAAACAGAAGGGGACTGAGTAAGGTATATTCAAATGATAGAACATTTTCCAGCTGTAAGAATTATAAAAGTTCTTGCTATAACAGCAACTAAAGTCTACTGATGGTAAACATTAAACTTTGGTAATAGAATGAGATGCCTGCGTTATTCCAGCTCTGCAGAAATTTTAAATGGAAAAAGAAGCGAAATAGAAATGATTTGTATTAAAGTTAGGAACGTTGAAAATACTAAATATTTAGGGACACATGTAAGTGTTAAATGATAAAGAAATGCTTATAGATGGTCACTACTTAATTTTGGCAATGGTTTCCTGCATGCAGGCAGAAGTTTGCCAGATAGACCTGGAGCTTTAGTGATAAGGTTTTATTTCTTAGGCTTCTTGATGGGCATATGAATTTTCTTTGTATTTTTCTGTGTTTTTGTGTATCTTAAAAATGCATAGCACGTTTTTTTTTAATAACAGCAAGCAGCCATGTGCATGATAGGATTTCAGTTATGTTTACAAATACAGATACACAGACATAGAAGAATCGTTGAGGAAAGGCAAGAAAGAGTTAAGGATGATTGTCCCTGGGCTGTGGAATCAGGTTTTTGGTGGTGGTGGTTGTGCCGCGTGGCATGCGAGATCTTGGTTACTGACCAGGGATCGAACCCATGCCCCCTGCAGTGGAAGCGTGGAGCTTTAACCACGGGGCTGCCAGGGAGGTCCCTGTGGGATCATCCTTGACGCTCTGATATTTTCCAGTAGCACATGAGCCCTGTGGTTTATCGACCACTGGGAAAGCCAGTCACTCCTAACCCCGCCCCCATCTCCGGGCAGGACCCTGATGCGTGGTGTGACCTGAGTAAGTTTGACCTCCCTGAGGAGCCGTCAGCCGAGGGCAGCCTCGTGGGCAGCCCAGGGCAGTCCCAAGCCTGGCAGCAGCAGCCCGCACCGCCCCGGCCGGCTGCTTCTGCCGTGCCCAGCGTGACCGAGTACCGCCTGGACGGCCACACCATCTCCGACCTGAGCCGCAGCAGCCGGGGCGAGCTGATCCCCATCTCCCCAGCACTGACGTGGGGGGGCTCGGGCGTGGGCACACCACCCCTCGGTGCTCAAGCGGCAGAAGAAGAGGCGCGTCGCCCCTGTCCCCCGTCACAGAGAACAGCGCCAGCCTGTCCTTCCTGGACTCCTGCAACAGCCTCACCCCGAAGAGCACGCCCGTCAAGACCCTGCCCTTCTCTCCCTCCCAGGTGCGTGCACCCCACCCCGACTGCTCACTGGGAATGGGTGACGGCCCCTCCGCTGCCCAGTACAGGCCATTTTCTGGGTGTCTGCTGTGTGCAAGGCCCTGTACCCAGTGCTGGGGACGTGGGACCCCAAACCAGGCCTGGCCCTGCCCTCGTGAAGCTTAGGAAGACCATTTCAGAGCTACTTATTTTTTTTCCTTCTGAAAAGAAGCTGCTCTCAGACAGCCAGCCTGCTTTGCCTTAAGTTCACGGCCAGCAGCACATGGGGGTGGGAGATGGACTCCCGTCAGGCTGGCAAAGGGAGGATTGGGCGACACCAAGCCACGGGTCCACGTGGGCCTGCATATCTGTGCTGGCCTTGCTCTCCGGCCCTGAGCTCACCACCTTGTCTGGCTTCCTTTGTCGTCCTGGCAGTTCTTGAACTTCTGGAATAAACAGGACACACTGGAACTGGAGAGCCCTTCGCTGACGTCCACGCCCGTGTGTAGCCAGAAGGTGGTGGTCACCACGCCGCTGCACCGGGACAAGACGCCCCTGCACCAGAAGCATGCTGCGTGAGTGCCGGGCCTGCCCCTGCACCCCAGCAGAGACCGGCTCTCTGGGCGAGGGACGCCTTGCGCCCGGGCCTGCCCCTGCACCCCCAGCAGAGACCGGCTCTCTGGGCGAGGGACGCCTTGGGAAAACACCTGGGACTCTTGTTTCATGAAGGCAGCCTCCTGGTCATCACACCTCCTTCAACAGTGTAGTCTGGTGCTTCACTTTTGTTCTAATTTTTTTTTTTTTCTTGTTTTGTTCTTTTGGCCACATGGCTTGCGGGAACATAGTCCCCAACCAGGGACTGAACCTGTGCCCTCCGCTAAGTGCAGAGTCCTAACCACTGGACCACCAGGGAATTCCTCTTTTTATTTTTTAATTTGATGGTTTTCTAAATTCAGAGATTAGAAATGTGGAGAGTCCACCTTGCCACGAAAAATGTAATGTTTGCGTCGTTTCTGTAAGTTCCGAGTGCAGATCCACTGTGCTTGAGCAGCTCTACGGGAAGGACACAAGGCCCCCAGTTCTCTCCATTTTCTGGTGCTCAGGAGGGACGGCTGTGTTCCACCTTCAGGCCCGTACAGGTGGCTTACCTGCTTCTGTGGAGGTGCTTTCACAATAAGTTTTCTTCCTTGTATCATCATGACCCTTGAATTCCAGGTAGAGTTGCTTAACTGGTTTTCGGCTCGTTACATTTGCTGGGTGGGGGAGAAGCATTGCTATTTATATTTCAGGAGTCAAACTGTAAATCAGGGATCCGCTCAGGAATTTTAGTTCTCGTAATGATAGGTAATTTCAGATAAGCTGTTATGGATCCCTTGGTCAGAAATCAGTCTTTCAACAAGTGATCTAAAATTTAACATAGATAGGTTCATGAGAAATGATTCTCCTGTCAAGTCAAAGTCTTGGTCTTCAAATCTAAGCTCTTAAACAGACAGCTGGCACCACAAAAGGAGTAGCTGCTTCTCCGGAGAGACGGGGAGGGGTGTGGTCTTCCTTGCCTGCCTCTTCTCCTGCTGGGGTTGCAGTCTGGCCACAGGTCGCCTTGTTTTATGGAAAGTCCTAGTGACGGCAACATCTTCAGCCATTCTTCTACCCGTTCGGGTCTCCTGGACTCCCTCAGGCTCTTCTGTTCTTTGCTGTTTTTGAGGACGTCCCTTCCTCTCTGCCCCCAGAACTCCCCTTGCAGATGGGGAGGTGGGTGGGTGGGGCGGGCAGATGGGGAGGTGGGTGGGTGGGCGGGCAGATGGGATGGGAAGAGACCATCTCTGGGGACTGTCTTTCTGCCGCTGAGGCCAAAGGTCAGTTGGGGGTGTGGGAGTCAGGGGCAGCCCACGGCAGAGCCCCCCAGTGCCATCACCCAGCCTCCTTCTCCGTGCCTGGCAGGTTTGTAACCCCAGATCAGAAGTACTCCATGGACAACACTCCCCACACACCAACCCCATTCAAGAATGCCCTTGAGAAGTACGGACCACTAAAGCCTCTGGTAGGTGGTGTGGCCGGGCCAGCCCTCCAGCCGTTTATGATCACTGGCCCTGTCCTTCTGAGATCCCATTAGCATCTCCTGACTGCCTTGAGAAGTTGCGATTCCCTAGTTTGATGAATAGGGCCCCCTGTTAAGATGAGTTACCAGCTCACCAGATGTCTCCAGAGCAGCCACCATGCAGGCGGTCCTGGCTGGTGCTGGAGGCACGGCGGCGTCCCAGTGGAGCTGTGGGTAGTGGAGGCCGACATCCAAAGTGACCAAATACTCAGCTCGTGGCTGTGCCAGGCAGAACGCGGGCAGGCTTTGGGATGGAGAAGGACTTACGTGGGTGCTGCAAGCTGGTTGAGCAAAGTGGCGAATTGCTCGTCAAACCTAAGGCTGTTGACCAGCTGCCCGTCGGTGGGCTGGAAGCAGCTGGGCAGTGTGGAGACATCTCCTGGGTTGCTTTCCCCGCAGTGTGAGGACGGCCCTTCTCCCCAACTCCTAGTTGATGAGACAGTCCTGCTTTACCTCAGGGCAAAAGAGAGGGCTAGCACCCCGGGTTTTCTGAAGCAGGCTGTTTCTGAGAACCCAGCCGCAGGTGGGAGAAAGGCAGGTCGTGGAGAAGAATCCCTGCAGTGAGCTCCCCTCCCAGCTCACCACATGGGGTGCAGGTGGGGGCTGTGGTCTCCCCATCCTGGCTTGGAGCTGGCGGAGTTGCCCCAGGCCAGGCACAGTCAGTCCGGCCCTTTCCTGACTTGGACTCAGCTCCCAGATACTGAAATGTCTGTGTGCTCTGGGGACACATCCAAGAGGGCAAGTCTGACCTTGGCAGCAATAGTTCAAGTACATGGGGCCTTTAGAGTGACCTCCCATTTCCTTGTGCCCTACATCCCCTGGCCTCTGCCCCAACGCCCAGGCCCGAGAAAGGGACGTGGAACCAACACTGTTAGCCCGAGGAAGGGAGGGAGCTGGGCCCGAGTGCCCGGCCTCTGTTAGCGTGGGGCCTGGTAGCGTGGGGCGGCCAGGGGGAGGAGCTGGGCCCGAATGCGTCCGGGTCCTCTGTTAGCGTGGGGCCGCGGCGGGGAGGAGCTGGGCTCTCAGTGCGTCCGGGTCCTCTGTTAGCGTGGGGTCGCGGGGGGGGAGGAGCTGGGCCCGAGTGCGTCTGGGTCCTCTGTTAGCGTGGGGCCTGTTAGCGTGGGGGCGGGAGGAGCTGGGCCCGAGCGCGTCCGGGTCCCTCTGTTAGCGTGGGGCCGGGTGTTAGCGTGGGGGGGAGGTGGCGAGCCAGGCTCTGAGCTCACAGCTGTGTGGCCCTGGGCTGTGCTCTCAGCCTCCGTTTGTACCCAGCGGAGGATGCCAGCTGGTTCCTTGGCCTGGGTGAGGGTGGCTGTAATCAACTGAAGTGCTCCCAGCCCTCAGGGAGCTGGAGGCCAGTGTCCCAGGAAGGACGGTTAATGGCCATGGACACTGTGTATGAGGCCAGCATCCTGGCTCCAGGCCGCCTCCAGCATCCTAGGGCAGCGGAGGTGCGGCCGGGTCTGCCCTGCCACCCCCACAAGCAGGCTTGGCACGAGTCCTCTGGCCTGGGCACAGAGCCTCACCCTGGCCATCCCCACCTGCAGCCCCAGACCCCCACCTGGAAGAGGACTTGAAGGAGGTGCTGCGCCTGAGGCCGGCATCGAGCTCATCATCGAGGACGAAGTGAGGCCTGAGAAGCAGAAGAGGAAGGCCGGGGTGAGCAGCTGGTGGGCCGGGGCCAGCTGGGGAATGCACTGGGGGTGGCGGGGCGGGGGAACAGGCACCAGGGGCGGGGGGACGGGGGGCGGCTGGGGAACAGGCACCAGGGACAGGGGGTGGCTGGGGAACAGGCACCGGGGCAGCAGGGCAGGGGCGGCCGTCTGTTCCTGCAGCCTGGGGGTCCATGAAACTGGCCCGCGCAGCTGCCTGCCACCCTTCCCTCTCCCCTTGAACCAGTACCTCAGTTCTGCGTTGTTTGGACCCTCCTGAAGTGGGCTCTGGGCCAGGTGGGGTGGGTAGAGTGGTGATTAAGACCCAGAGGGGGTTGTTCCTGGAGTTCAGTGGGAGGAAATGGCAAACACCCCCAGTGACTCAGTACAGGCAGCATTCGAGGACAGAAAAGGCCCAAAGAGGATTTCAGGGGGCATCCTTCAGACGAGCTGCCAGCCAGCTGTCGGCGCAGCATGAGGGGGGTGGGGCCAGCTGGTTCAGGTGAGGTGGGAGTGGGTGGGGACACTGCTCCGGATGCTGGGGTGCGGAGGCTGGGCCGCGCTGGACAGGCCTGTCCCGCCCCCGGCCCCCGTGGTTTCCTGACCGCAGGCGGCTCTGTGTCCCCTGTTTTGAAGCCCGTTTGTTCCCAGGGCTCTCCTCTAGGGAGAAGGGAAGGTGGGAGGGGCCAGAGTCGTGGTGGGTGAGGAGGGTGGGCGGCCAGGCGGGGAGGGGACCCTCCAGCTGGGCCCCCTGGTGTGTGGGCAGCTGTGTCTGCAGGTGGTTCCCAGCAGGGGTAGCAGCTGTTGGGGGCACAGCGCTGAGTTCGGGGACAGGTATGTCTCAGAGGCCCTCCCTGGGATCAGAGCCGCCCCGATCTGCTTATAGGAGGCGCAGGGCTTGGGGACTGGGCATTCCCATAACAGCCTGTGTCCCACGGGGTTGTGTGTCTCTGTGTAGTGCCCCAGCTGGTGGGTGTTCTAGTTGTAACTTGGCTGTGTGGATGTTTAGTGCGGTAGAGACTTGGGCTGCGCTTGGTCCCCTTGGGGATGAGGTGGGGTGGAGGTGGCCTTGGTGTCCTCCATTCCTGGTGAGCATCTGGCAGGACAGTCTGCCCTGTGAACAGAGTCTCACGACGGGTCCAGTGTCCTGGGCCCCCACAGCTCCCCCAGAAGATCCTCTCTAGCCGGGCCTGCTCAGGGGCTCCCTGCACCAGGGCCTGGTTTCTGGACCAGGGCAGCTGGGGCCAGTGTCATCAGGCACTGGGAGTGATGAGAATTCAGGCATGTGCCCTAACCACCACCTTTCCCCAGATGCGGCGAAGCCCCATTAAGAAAGTCCGCAAGTCCCTGGCTCTCGACATTGTGGATGAGGACGTGAAGCTGATGATGTCCACGCTGCCCAAGGTTGGTCAGGGGTCTGGGAGAGAAGCCGTCCTGTGAGGCCACCCGCTACTCCCCACCCAGCTGCAGGAGGCTGAGAGTATGGAGTCTGCCTGGGGGCCCTGTGCCTCTGGAGCCCTTCAGCCTGGAGAGCCCTGAGGGTGGAGTCGGCGGGGCTTCCCTGTGCCGGACTCAGCGAGGAGGAAGGGGGCAGGTGGCACTGGGCATTCCCCACTGGTCGAGCCAGGTGGCTCTGCTCTGGCCCTTCACAGAAGGCTCAGTCGGCAAGTGCTGATGGCGAGCGCCTGTTGGGCATGTGTGTTTTCTGAGTCCCCAGCGCCTTCCCTTGTATTGCACTGCTAGGGAAGACCCAGAGACGATCAGTGAGGTGCCTTGGGGCCCTGCCAGGTGATCGGGGCACCTGTCCCCTGGCATGGATGCTGCCCTATTCCCAGGCCAACCTCCAGAGGGGCCTGCTGCTCTCACCTGGGCCCCAGAAGCCATGCCGGGCAGCCTGTCCCTTGGAGCAGGCAGCGAGGTGAGCTGGTGTCGCGCTGGTGGCCGGCAGCAGACAGGGCTGTGGAGAGGCCCACGAGACGGATGCCTGCCTGGCAGCTCCTACAGGTCTGCCTGCCACTGACAGTCCTGGCAGAGAAAGCTCTGTCTGAGGAGGCATCCACGCCAGGCGGGAACTTGGTGCCCGCAGACCCTTGGGCGAGTGAAATAACCAGCGGAAAAAAGGTCAGGTCAAGTGGTTAAAGGCAGAGGAAGTGGAGCGGAGGGCCTGGGCTCTGGCATCTCTTGAGCTGCCTGTGCCTCGAGTTCTTGCCTGTAACAAGGATGCTGAGCCCAGCAGGCTGTTTCGAGGGTAAAGGCCTGTCTGGGAGGCTGCCCAGGCCTGTGGCAAAATGCTGAGCCTCTGACTTGGTTTTGCTTTCAGCCGACCAGCATCCTTGCAGCGGGCTCCTCAGGCCTCACCTCGCAGGGCAGCAGAGAGGACAGCAGCCTGTTGAACGAGGGCTTCCTGCAGGCCAAGCCCGAGAAGCCGGTGGCCCCGAAGCCCCGGGGGCCAGTTTGCCACCCCTGCCCCCGTGAGTGCTGCCCCTCCGGGCCTCGCTCCACGCCTTCCACACCCCAGGGCCTTGCACCAGCTCTGCCTCTGCCTGATGCCCTCCAGTGGCCCTGCTGACATGAACGTGGGCTTCACATCTTTGTCCAGATGCCACTCCCGCAGGGGACCTGGGTACCAGGGTACCAGAAATCCCCCTCCGCAAAGCCACTCCTTCACGATGTGGTCTCACTCGTAATTAAGACATATCTCCGTGACTTTGTCCTTGAAGGCAGGGATCCCCTGCCTGTTTCCCCCAGCCATCTGCAGTCCACCCCCTCTCTGCTGCTCTCCAGCCTGCAGAGTTATAGCTTTTTTCCTCCCGTGGGGGCTGTCTATGTGGTGGGCATGGGGGAGGGGGGGCTCATGTTCTGGTCCAGCCTCCTTGTTCTATCCCTGAGGACGCCCAGAGAAGGCACTGACTCCCCAGGTCTACCAGGAAGGTGCAGTGAGCACAGATTGCAACTCTAGAGGGAGGGAGTGAGAGAGAAAATGTCCCCACCCCCTCCCCAACCAGGGTCTCCAGGCTTCCCTAGGAGCCTGGGCTGCTGCCTGGATGGTAACCCCCTTTCCTCCTCCCAGATGACCAGCGCCTGGAAGACGGTGGCCTGTGGGGGCACCAGGGACCAGCTCTTCATGCAGGAGAAAGCCCGGCAGCTCCTGGGTCGCCTGAAGCCCAGCCACACGTCTCGGACCCTCATCTTGTCTTAAGGGGCTTGGCGGTCACGAGCCCGTTCTCATGTTTACAGGGGGCTGGGGGCCGATTCTGGGCTGTGAGTGAGAATCACACTCAGACCACCTGCAGGGAGCCTGCTGCCACCAGCCCCTCCCAGACTGCTCAGGTGGGGACAGGCAGGCCCACCTGCTGTCCTGTCTCCGAGCCCGGCTGCAGCTGCGGGCAGTTCCTGGTGCTAACAGAACAAAGTCCCACCTCTGAGCTGGCCTGACCCGGCCCTCCCTGAGTGCCACAGGGAGCCCCTTGGCTTCTCCCGAGCCCTGGTCAGGCCTGGCCTCATCTCAGACCCCTGTTTAGGACAGGGGACCTACCTAGCCAGCGTGCTCCTTCCTTCAACTTGTTGGTGCATTTTCTTGAAAGAATAAAAGTTGTCTTTCTCCTGGACTCTGGTCTCTGCCTTTCTCCTGGATCCCGCTTGTGGTTCCATGGTGAGGCCCTGAGGGATGGGGAGACCTGACCCTTGTCCTCAGAGTGCCACCTGTCTGCACAGCCCAGGCCTGGGGCTCTGGACCGTTAACCCCGGGAAGCCAAGGTGCCAAGAGGCAGTTTCTCTGCACCCAAGCATCTCAAGGCTCTGAGGCCTCGGCTATTGGGTGGGGTTGGGGGAAGGGGGACAATGCTGGGCTTTGCTGTAGGTGGCTGGACGGGCCTGTGATGAGCCCCACCTCCAGATCAGGCTGGTGAAGCAGGAGTAACCATCAGCTGGGTGGAACCCGGCCATGGTGGTCCTGACTTCCCAAGGCTGTGGTAGCAGCTCCAGCCTGGGCTCTGGCCCTCCCTCGCGCACAGACTGGCCCTTGGCTTGTAAGCTGGGAGGAGTCTTGGGCTAGGTAGATGAGGGGCAGGCCCCAGGTCTGAGAAGGTCTAAAATGAGAAGCGATGTTTCCAGCAGCCGGATCCCTCAGATGGGGCCTTTGGCCATCCCCAGGGGCTGGGATCTCAGTTCACCACAGAACAGCCTGTTGAGGGCAAGCTGGTATCCACTACCTGCTTCAGTGCCTCTGGTTCCCCAGGGAGACTTGAGGGCAGGTCATCTTGCCTGGGGTCGCCATCCTCTAAGGAGGAGGACTGGGAGTTACCCAGATTCAAGTCCAGCTGACACCACCTCCATCAAGGCTGCTCACTGTCCCCGTCAGTGCTGGCAGCCTTCCTCAGGTGGCCCCCATGTGCTCACACAGTCTGGCTTGAACCCTGACCTGCTGCACCTGGTCCCTGTTTGAGACCTGGGACCGGCCTTCTGAACCTCCCACCTGCTTCCCACAATCTCGCGTGGCCAAGCTGGACACCAGCCAGTGCAGTGGCTGGGCTGTGCCTGCTTTCCACGCCGTCTGCGACTTTCCTGCTTTCTTGGCTTGGATCGCCAAATTCTTGCCCCTGGTGACCCACTGGGACCCAAGTGCTGTCACTGACTGCCTGAAGCAGGGCTGCTGGCTTTGATGGTTGACCTGCCCTGCAGTGAGGTGAGGGTCGGGGTGTCTATCTCTACTGTGACTGGAACACCCATAGCAGACCCGGAGTGCCTTGGGAAAATTTGCACACCGTTTGCCCAACTCCAGGCACATCATGGGAAAGGAGGTGGTGCCAGTGGTAAAGAACCCACCTGCCAGTGCAGGGTACATAAGAGGAGCAGGTTTGACCCCGAGTCAGGAAGATCCTCTGGAGGAGGGCATGGCAACCCACTCTAGTATTCTTTCCTGGAGAATCTTATGGACAGAAGAGGCTGGCAGGCTATGGTCCATTGGGTCACAGAGTCGGGACTCAACCGAAGAGACAACACGCACGCACAGGTTCATCAGAAGCTCCCGGGGGCGTTTCACAGTGGCCTGGCCTGCAACCTGTTGGAGGCTTCTGCCCAGCGGCCCCTCCCCGCAGTCCCACTCACCCACTCTGGCTTATCCTGAGCTTCTACCCTGTCCCCTGAAGGAGGTGGCCAGAGGAACTGCAGACCTGTTCGCTTGCCCAGGAGTTGTTTGCTCTGCATGAAATACACATGGAGTTTTCACAGGAGTCTTTTCAACTCCTCCCACTACCCCTGGTGAGGCATGGTTCTGCTGCTTAGCAAAAAAAAAAAGGAACCCCACCTGACTCTTCCCTCAAGCAACCTCACTCTCCTGGGTCTAAGATCCTACCAAGGGCAGACAAATCTATACACAACATGCTGGAGGCGATAGGGGCTTTGAAGAAAAATAGCAGCGGAATGATAGCATGGGGGCTAGGCTGTCTGTTTCGAGGTAGGGGGAGGATTGAGACGTGGGTCCAATGTGTAAACGGGGGAGGAAAGAGCCCACTCGGGAATGGGGGTATTGGGTGCTGCTGAAAGGAGGCTGAGGGTCCTGCTTGAAGTCTGACCATGAGGTTTGGCCTACAGTGCTCCAGCGAGGCCTGCAGCTTTGGGGATCTTGACTATTCCAGCTGATCCAGAGTCTGGTGTTTTCCAGGCTGGAGTAACAAGCCAGGAAGGAATAAGCCTGCAGAGGCCGAGCTGCTAATGTATATACCCAGAAGTGGGAATGTTGGAAGTATGGTATTCCTATGTTTTCCTATTTTGAAATGTTTTGTTCGAATTAGGCTTTTGGTACTTTGAAAAAACTTCTGGGTTAGTTAACACTTTTGCAATGATGATGCAACTCTGTTGCCACCTGGTGGCCATTGATGTGTTTGTGGCAGCAGGCAAAGTGCGCCCTTAGGTAAGTTCTTGAAGCATTTTTCTGATTTTTCAGGCCCCTTCTTCAACATCTACATCAAGCAGTTGTCTGGCCTTTGTTTGAACACTCCCACTGATGAGGAGATGTGACTCTGTTACTCAACAGCCAGTACTATGGTGGACAGTAGTTGGGAAGAAAATGATTCTTTATCCAGAGAAAAAGATTTCTCCCTTGTATACCAAAGCAATAGGAACGCTGACTGGGGAACTTCCTTGCTGGTCCAGTGGCTAAGACTCCGTGCGCCCAATGCAGGGGCCCCGGACTCCATCTTTGGTCAAGAAACAATCCCATAGGCCACAACTAAGAGCTTGCATGCCGTAACTAAATATCCCACAGGCAGCCAAATAAATTAATTCTTTTAAAAAAGAAAGAAAAGTGATTGGTGGGGAAATCAGGCTCTCAGAACAAGTAATTGGTAGGCCATATTAGCTTGGGACTGAGATTGTCTAAATGAGCCACTTTCTCAGCAGACCCCAGTGTGAATCATTTCTATATTTTCCAGCTATTTCCAGAGATCACCAAAGCTCTGATGAACAGTGATGGCAGTGATTTAATTCCCTTTAAGATGGATTTTATGTTTCCACCCTTGGCTGGATATGCTGGAAAGCAATTAAGTTGAATTTCTATATGAGTGGGAAATCGAACTTTTCACTAATACAGACCATGATCTCAGCTGTGTGGGATGAAGGTGTTTTACTTGTATACTAACTAGGGCTGACCTATTTAATAGGTATTTAGGTTATAGTCCATGATGAACAGGACAATCTGAAAAGGACAGGTGCAGACCCTGAATCTCAAATGCCCTGCAGAAAGGCATGGTTGGGGGATGTCCTTCTGAGAGTAGCAGGCTTGGTACCCGGTAGTTGCTAATTAATATCTCATCCTGCCATGATGTGATGTGGCAGAGGGAGAAGCCTAAGGAAGCTAGAACTAGAAGGGTAGGGAAGGCTTCATCATTTTTAGTGTTAATTCTTAGCTTTATCCTCTTGTTGTCAGGGAGCATAGTCCATGTAACTTTAAACCTTTGAAATTTGTTGATATTTACTTTTTTGGTCAAGCATAGGATTGATTCTGGCAGTGTTTCCTATGCATTGGGGAAAAAATGTGAGGTCTGCTAGAATGGGCAGCAGTCTTTTTTTTTTGGGGGGGGCTGCTCTTTTTCTGTGGGCCTAGATTAGCCAACCCCCGAATGACAAGTGATATGAATGTTGTTGAGACTTGCCTGGGGGTCCAGTGGCTAAGACTCCAGGCTCCTAAGGCAGGGAGCCCAGGTTCAATCCCTGGTCAGGGAACTGGATCCCACATGTGCACATAAGAGGCTGAATGCCACAACTGAAAATCCCAAGGGCTGCAACTAAACCCACTTCAGCCAAACAAATAAATAATTCTCTTTTAGAAAAATAATGTTGTTTGAAGCCACTGACCATTGGGATGTTTTGTTAAACAGCATTAATGCAGCAATAACTAGCTCACAGGAAGGTCTGCTGAAGAACTCCAAGGAAAATGAACAATTCATGGTGGGTTCAGCAAGGTGGAAGAGGAACTTAGGAGACTCGGAACTTTGTGGAAATGAGTGGGAGGAAGGATCCTGGAATCCAGAGCTACTGTGAGGATGCTTGAGTCTTGATTGTCACCCAGGACACCTGGAAAACCTTCCAGGGCTCTCCTGATAGCCATGGATAAAGCTCTGACTTTGCATCAGACAGACCCAGATGTGAATCCCAGCCTGTCTCTGAGCCTTGGAGTCCCTGGCTGTAAAATGGGAGAAGCCTTAACCTTCCAGAGTTGTTGAAGAAGTTGGATAGAACACTGGCACACGCTTGGGGGCTCAGAGACACAGGCTTTTGTGGTGTTGTTAAAACATGCTCATTCATTTCTTTCTTGTGCACAAGAACCCTGCAAAGGAGAAGTTGGTGTCCAAGTTTCAGTTGACTGTTCTGAGTGGAAGTTACTAGAAAGTGGTCGAGTCAAGACTTGAGCCCAGTCAAGGCCAGCACTTCAGTGGCCTGTTCCCATATAACCCATCTGTTTCGCAGCCAGGGAATCAGAAACAGTAGAGAAAGCATCTGCATTACGTATAAGTTCAGTTTATCAGGACTTTTCACGGAAGTCCAACCTACAGGACAATACACAGATCCCGAGTGAATAGCTGGATGAATTTTCACAAAGTGAACACACTACCCAAGTCACACAGTACCCAGGTCACACAGTACCCAGGTCACACAGTACTCCAGGTCAAGAAATAGACCATGACCAGCACCCCGGAATCCCCTCCTCCTCCCCGCCAAAGGTAACTACCATCCTGACTTCACACATCATTGATTTATCTTGCTTTTTAAAAAAGTTTGTGTAAACTGAATTTCACTTTATGTAAGATTTCCCCTTGTTGACCAGGTAGTTACAGTCACTTCATTCTCAGGACTGTATCATGTTCCATCATGGATCTTCTCTATACTATACCTGTTTCTCCTGAAGGACAGGTGGAATATTTGGGGACTGGCATTACCAATAGTAATATTCATTGAATATTGATAGTAGTTAATAAGGTTTATTAATAGTAACATTCATTGAATATTTGTTGGAAGGACTGATGCTGAAGTTGAAGCTCCAATACTTTGGCCACCTGATGAGAAGAGCCGACTCATTTGAAAAGACCGTGATGCTGGGAAAGATTGAAGGCAAAAGCAGAAGAGGGCAGCAGAGGGTGAGATGGTTGGATAGCATCACCAACTCAATGGACATGAACTTGAGCAAACTCCAGGAGACAGTGAAGGACAGGGAAGCCTGGTGTGCTGTAGACCATGGGATCACAGAGTCAGACACGACTTAGTGACTGAACAACATCATTACAAATAGTGCTATTGAGAATAGCTGTCCTGATCTTTTAGCTAACTCACGTACACATTTCTGGTTTCTACAAATTTAGGAGTGGAATTGCTGGGGATGGGTTCCTTAGGCTACTCATCACTTACTAACTTTATGAACCAAGGCAAATTATTTAGCTTCTCTAAGACTCACTTTTCATATCTGTATATTGGAAACAAAAATACTTTCCCCTCAGGACTGTGACTGGGGCTTAATATCTGCAAGGCAACTGGCCCCAAGGTAGCTCCCCCCGCCGGCCACTCTTCTTCCCCGGCTATGCTGGGTCCTTGTTGCTCACAGGGGCTTCTCTAGCTATGGTGTGTGGACTTGGCTGCCCCACTGCACGTGAGATCTCAATTCCCTGACCTGGGATCGAAGCCACATTCCCTATAGTGGAAGATGGATTCTTAACCGCTGGACCACCAGGGAAATCTTTAGCTCCCCTTTCTTTTTCCTTCCTCTGTTATGCCAGAACCACCTCTGCCTGAGCACATGGCTTTTCATGCCAGGCTCCTCCTTTGCCAGGAATCCTCACCAGGAACTTTGGAAGTTCCCCTGCTGCCCAGGGCTCCTCGGGCTGCCGTGACCCCCAGCCCACTCTCATCTGTGATCCAGTTGCACCCAGCCCGGCCCTGGCTTGCTGTGCTCACTGTCACTGCTAACATGTGTTTTAATGATGGTCCCTGCTAGGGGCTGGTTGCCGGGATGTCTCCCCTGGAGATAGGCCCAGCAGAGGTAAGGGATAAGGAGAAGACGGAAGGGTTGGCTGAGATGCAACTCTGGCGTTTAGAACGGGCAGTCCTCTCTTGCCTGGTCTTTCCTCTAGATTTCCCGCTAGGATGTTTTCTTAGGTTCCTGTATTTCTTTGTTCCTCCTGGAACATGAGTTGGGACGTGAGGGTCAGAGAGGATCAAATGGGGAACCTGCCTAGGGGTGGAGGCCGTCAAGACAGAGCTGACCTCTGTGTGATAGCAGCCTGGTGTTGAGAAGGATTCCGAAGGTATTGTCCAGGCTCAGGAAAGAATGCCATGATCGATGGTTATGTCTGTTACGTGCATGGGAGGTGGTGGAGGTGGTGGTGGTTTAGTCACTAAGTCGTGTCCGACTCTTTGTGAGCCCATGGACTTTAGCCTGCCAGGCTCCTCTGTCCATGGGCTTCTCCAGGCAAGAATACTGGAGTGGGATGCCATTTCCTTCTCCAGGGAATGGGAGGTGGTGGTGGCATGTATTTCTTACAATCTCTGTTAGTATTGATCAAAATGGATATATATTTTATTTAGAAATATAAATAGGATTTTTAAGTAGGTAAGTTAAATCCCTTTACATTTATATGAATATTGATATACTTGAGTTAATTTCTGCCATTTAAATTTGTGTTTTCTCTTTACTATTTATATCTTTTTTCCTTTTCTTTTCTTCATTGAATTTGTGAAGTTTCTGTAATATCCTGGTCTCTTTCCTCCTTTTGGCTGGTTTGTAACATATAAAATTTGTTTTGGGAACTACATCAACAAAGGAAATGGCAACCCACTCCAGTGTTCTTACCTGGAGAATCCCAGGGACGAGGGAGCCTGGTGGGCTGCCGTCTACAGGGTCGCCCAGAGTCGGACACAACTGAAGCAACTTAGCAGCAGCAGCAAACATTTTTAATATACATGTTTGCTATTCAGTGTTTCTTTCCTTCTGAACAATGCCCTTTCCTAGCTTATTTTTATCATGTTAAATGCAACATTGATGATTTTTCTGAGTTGATTAAATCTGTTTACGTATTTTATAAACTGACTCGCTCATCATTTTTTCCCTTGCCACATGACATGTTCTTTTTGCTGAATGCCTCCACCGTTACCAGGACTAGAAGTTAACATCAACGCAGGGCTTCCTTTGTGGCAGACACTGTCCTAGTGTCAGTCCTGCGTGTGTTAAGCCCTAGTCCTCCACAACATCCTATGAGCTTATCATCTCTGCTCTGCGGATGAGCAAACAATCAAACAATCACGGAGGCAGGCAGAAGGTGGACATGACTGAGCGCCTAACACGACCACAACAAGGCAGCCGCCCAAGGTCGATGGGTAGAGGAGAGTCCAGAGTTCTGCTCATTGTGCTGCTCTTTGCTCTGTCTTTAAATTTTATTATTTTGAAATCATTTTAGATTTACAGAAAATTTGCATGGCTGGTACAAACAGTTCCCCTGTACCCTCCAACCAGCTTTCCCCAATGTTAACATCTTGAAAGACCACGGTGCATTCAATAAAAAGAAAATTCACATCAGCAGAATGCTGTTAACTACAGACTTTAATTGTATTTCACCACATTTCCACTAATATCTTTTTCTGTTCCAGAAGCCAGCCCAAAATACTATATTGCATTTAATGTGTGTGTATATACATCTCTCTATCTTATTATCTCTCTATTTTTATACAAACTTGAAATATTCATAATATATACTTCAAATAGTACATATAAATATATTTACATATTTTACATAACATTTACAAAATGTTATATATAATATACATTTATATGTAATATATAATGTACAGTTTTTAAATTAAAAAATTGAAGTATAAATTCAATATTGTGTTAGTTTCTGTTGTAACAGCAAATTGATTGTAATTATATATATAATATATAATTATATTACTTACATTATCATATATTTATATTATTTCATATATTATGTATATTATTATATGATAGTGAAAATCACTATTATATTTCACATATATATATATTATAAGATATCAAATATAGTTCCCTGCACTATTCAGTAGGACCTTATTGTTTACCTATTTTATATATAGTGGTTTGTGGGTATCTGCTAATCCCAAGTCTCTAATTTATCCCTGCTACCTCAGAGAGGGAAGTTGACTTTGGCTGGCCCCTGTGGCTCAGCTGGTAAAGAATCTGCCTGCAATGTGGAAGAACTGGGTTTGATCCCTGGGTCAGAAAGACTCCCCTGGAGAAGGGAAAGGCTACCCACTTTAGTATTCTGGCCTGGAGAATTCCATGGACTGTATAGTCTATGGGGTTACAAAGAATCAGACACGACTGAGCAACCTTCATTTCACCCACTAATATATCTATTTATAATATATTAAGTATATCATAAAATATATTTAAAGCTATTTTTAGTATGGAAGGCTTAAGATTTATATATAATACATATTTTAGAAACTATATTTATTAAAACATATAACATCTTATTTATATAAAATATGATTGTATAATGTATTTATGTTAAAATATATTATAAATATATCAAAATATATTTAAACTATTTTTATTATGTAAGATTTCAAATTTATACAAAAATAGAGAATAATAAATAGTAAAATAAACATTTAAATAAAAACAGAGAGAATTAAAATTTATCCTTTACTCAGCTTCAAGAATAACCAACTCATGACCAATTTGTTTCATACTCCAAATCAGTTTTTTTTCCTGATCTTGTTGACCTGAATTTCATAGATATATGCCTTACATGGGTCTTCCCTGGTAGCTCAGAGGTTAAAGCGTCTGCCTGCAATGTGGGAGACCGCGTTTTGATCCCTGGGTTGGGAAGATCCCCTGGAGTAGGAAATGGCAACCCACTCCAGTATTCTTGCCTGGAGAATTCCATTGACAGAGGAGCCTGGGGGGCTACAGTCCACGGGGGTAGCAAAGAGTTGGACACGACTGAGCAACTTCACTCACTCATGCCTTACACACCACTTTCTTATTTTACCTGCTTCCTATGTGGCAATTCTCAAGTCCAAATATTTTATTAACCATAGAGTTTCTAGGGTCAACACTGGGAACTTCTCTTTTTCCAAGAAGAAATCTTTACATAACACTTTGTATAAACAGCTGAAGGGGCCAGGGGTGGCAAAGTTACAAGTACTTAAAAAAAAAAACAAAACACACACAAAACAGTTTAGCACCATAGGTTAGGACACGTGGCCTGGGGACTGACTGTCCTTTGCTTTTGGTCATGTTCCCCTGGCCATGCCATTTCTTTTGTTTAAATCCCAATCTCCTAATTTACAAAGTGTGGATACTTAATCTACCTCACTGAATTCTTGTGAGGATACCATTAAGTAGCATATTTTAAAGCCATTTTAATATTGTGTAGTTTCTATGCACATTTAAAGTCTTGTACTTCCCTGGTGGTCCAGTGGTTAAGAATCTGCCTGCCAGTGCAGGGGCTGCACGTTCGATCCCTGGTCCCAGAAGATGCCGCAGAGCAAATAAGCCTGTGCACCATAACTGCTGAAGCCCCTTTGCCTAGAGCCTGTGTTCCACGAGAAAAGCACTGCAGTGAAAAGGCTGGGCACAGCAATGAAAAGTAGCCGCGGCTCGCCGCAACTAGAAAAAGCCCGTGTGCAGCAAGGAAGCCCATTGCAGCCAAAAATGAAATAAAATGAATCTGTTAGGCAGGTTAAAAACAAACAAAAAAAGCGCCCGAGTGCAGTTTGCTTTGTATGCCTTTTATTCTGGTGAATTGCATCTCCCATCAGGCATTTAAGAGGCTTGTATCTTCTGCTGGCGGTTCGCTCTCCCGGTCTGATGATCTACTAGGGGGCGGTCAGGAATGGGGTGTGGGTCTCTGACTCTCTGGTGTCGCTTTCGCCAACAAGCTTCTGGGGAATGAAAGACTTAAGGACAAACATGGGGTGGCAATTTGTGCTATCAACATTCCAGACGTCGGGGTTGGGGAGACAGGGGGACACTGGAGAGGCGTCTCTGTTGCTCTTCTGCCCTGCATTTGGAAGGCTGACCTTCAGGGTACTCAGGCTGTCCTCTTCCTCCACTGTGCTTCTGTTGACACAGACAGCCTCCTGCTCCTCCAGCTTCTTGATGGGGATCACGTGGCAGGCGTTGTATTTGCAGCTGGCCATCTTTTTGGCTTTCTTGGGGTTCTTTCTCCGGCATGATGCCAGGTGGTACTGAAATCTGCTGAGTGGGATTCGGTGGTGAGGGTTGTAAGGGCAAATTTCTAAGGCTTCTGGCTCCATGGGGATAGTTCTTTAAGCAGGGTAGCCTGTTGCCCGGAGTCACGATGAAATGCCCTTCATGGAAAAGGCCTTTGGTAAGAAGGATGGAGCGGTCCTCCGCGCCTGCGCTGCCCCTTGGAATCTGGAGCTACGGGTCTGAACAACTCGGGCTGCCTATTCTTGGTACCATGAGCGATGGGTCGGAGGAGGGACAAGGGGCTGGTAGGAGCAGCTGCACAAACAGGCAGTCATCAAGTGGCATGTGAGACGGAAGGACCGCACGAAGCAGATGCCAGAGCCCAAATCACAGTGGCCCCTCAGGGAGCTGAAGAAGGGACGTGCCAGCCAGCCCTTGCCTTTAACTCTCACTTATGTGACGCTGCTGGGAAGCCGAGGACAGTCACAATGGGCATTGTGAGTCATCAGCCAAAGTCCTGTTGTCCTTTACTTTCAAGGCATGAGATGGGCTTGGGAAAAGCTGCCATTCACGACTACTGGTAACGCGACATCATTTACCTGTCTTTCGGTTTTATTTTGTTTTTCAGTTGAAGTATATGTTAGTTTCTGGCTGCAGCCAAGTGATTCAGCTATACACACACATATGTTCTTTTTAATATTCTTTATCATTATGGTTTGTTACAAGGTGATGAATATGGTTCCCTGTGCTGTAAAGTAGAACCTTGCTGTTTATTTTACATAGAATAGTTTGTTTCTGCTAATCCCAGACTCCTAATTTATCATTTACCTGTCTTTAAATTTACATTTGTGATATATTTGGGTTTAAACCTACCATCTTTTTTATGCTTGGTTCATTTTCTTCTATCTTCCTTTAAATAGACTTTTAAAAGCTCCGTTTCTCTCACTAGTTTTTAAGTTATACATTGTAGAACTAATCGTTTCGCGGTTACTCTACAGGTGAAAACAATCAAAGCTAATTTATCAAGGCTTAAAGTTAATAAGCATTAGCTTCTTTCTGGATAATACAGAGCTTTTTCTTCATTTACTTCCCTCGTGATTTATTATGCTTTGTTCTTTTTTTTTTTTGGGGGGCAATACCACATGGCATGTGGGATCTTCCTTCCCTGACCAGAGATCAGACCTGTGCCCCCTGCAGGGGGAAGCACAGAGTCTTAACCTCTGCACCAACAGGGAAGTCCCTGTTCCCTGTATTTTAAGCCTAATTTAAAAAGTATTGCTATTATCAAAGTTTGATTACACTTGTGTTCACATTTATTTCTCTCTCCTTTGCACCTCGACTCACTATGTGGGATCACTTTGTTTCTGCTGGAAGTTTTCTATTTTAAGAATTTCCTCTTGACACACTCTTCTGATTTCATTTGTCTGAAACCATTTTTATTTCACCTTCATCTTTTTAACTTTTATTTATTTATCTATTTTGACTCTGCTAGGTCTTCACTGCTTCGCGGGCTTTTCTCTAGTTGCCGAGAGCCGGGACTGTGGGGCCCTAAATGGGAAACCTCGGAGAAAAAAAGGGGGAGGGCCAGTGTTGCCAGGCAGAAGTGATAGGGGCGGGGTCTATGTTTTCAAAGCTTTTGATTGGCTCTCTTGATTTCCATGCAAATGAGGATTTGACCTTTAACATGATTGGTGCGACTGAAGGCACATAATGACTTGACCTTTAATGTGATTGGTGCAACTATGGAAAGTCCCTCCTAAACCACCCCCTGCTTGCCTATATAAGCTGGGTGTTTGCAGCAATGAAGTGGAACCGCTTCGACAGAACCCCTGTCGTGTCTGATTGTCTCTCGCTCGCGGAGGGGCTAGGTTGGCGGACAGCAGGCTCACCTCTCCTCGGGAACCCCTCAGCTTTGCTGAGGGAAGTTCCACTGCCTCCACTCTTTCTGCGGATTGCGCCCCCGCAGAAACTGGCGCCCAACGTGGGGCACGTGAAGCTGACGGACGGAGGTGGTGTCACCGTGCGGCTCTGAAAGAGGAGCAACGAAGGACCCTAGCAGGGTCACAGCACGGAGCTCCCTTTAGAGGAGTATCGCCCGAGGTAATCCGGATTTCGAGGTGGGCCCCCCCTCCTTTATGAGGGAAGTGCCAAAAACTCTCTTATTTTCCTTCTCCTCTTCTTTCCTGATCTGTCCTTAATTCTTTTTTTTCTGGAGTTTCAGTGAACAGGCGAACGGTTGTGGAGGCAATTGGTAAGTCCTGGCTAGGGCCACTCTCTGGCAGACTATGAAGGCCCCACAACAGGTAAGCCTCAGTAACTAGAGCCCAACCGGGTGAAACTCCCCTTTAATCTTTCTTAACTGAGGACATGGCCTAGAATCTTCCCTGTGGGCACGGGTCAGGCACTTAAAGGCCATTAGGGCGCCTGCCACTTGAAGACTCCCGTGACAGGATAAGGGGGTCACGGAACGGGCTAGAAACCTCTAGGGTGCCCGCCCCCAGCAAGAAAATTTCCGTGCAACGACGCAGGCACATAAACAGTTCCAAAAGCATACCACAAGCCCAACTTTCTGGCCACCACCACTACCGGTAGGATTTTTGGTGGTTGTCCTCAGTGACTTTTCTGTCTATTCTCTCTGGGTAGCATGGGAAATAACATTAGCAAGTCTGATGAGCCTGCACTCAAGGCGCTGAGATATATGCTCATAAGCAGGGGACTTGAGATTTCTGATGCTCAGGCTATTAAGGTCTGGGGGACCACAAGTGTTTTGGTCTGCCCCCTGAGTTGCTTCAGCTAATCTGTTTTCTTGGGACACTTGGGATCGAGTGCAAACCCTTGCTAGGCAGAGAGAGGTTCGATACGATGAGGAGCCCCCTTAGGGTTCTGTCTGATCGTTTCTGCCCTCAAGCTCTGCTTTTCACGGAGCGAGGAGCATGTCACTGATACAGGTGCCCCCAATTCAAAATCAGAAAAACAATGGGAAAGGTTTGACAAGGAAGAGTCATGTCAGACCAAAATATAGCGAAAGAGACTGTAGGGAATAGAGACTGTAGAGCGAGTAGTGGACTATGGGAGCCTTTTGGGGATGATAAAAGGGCAGAAGAGAATAGAAACTCCTTTGCCTCAGGACCGGGAGCCCAGGGCAGAGATCTGTACCCCCTCCCTGCCTCCCCTATTTGAGGAAGTTTTGGGAGCACCTTAGGCGCTGAGATATGCTCATAAGCAGGGGACTTGAGATTTCTGACACTCAGGCCATTAAGGTCTGGGGGACCACATCTAAGGGACCCCTAGTTCCCCAAAATCGGGTCGATGTTTTGGCTGCAGACAAGAGGGACACTTTAAAAATAAAGAGTGCCCTCAAGGCGGGGGAAGACCTACAGGTCAGAGACCTCCCACTATCCCATTTATGTACACCATCTTAGGGGTCATCAAGATTTACCTGGATTGCTTTCACTGGGAAATTCCTAGCCGATACAGCGGCTTCCCTTACAATCCAAGCTTGTAACTTACAAGATGCCTATGATCTTCACGATCTTACTCATATAAAGTGGAGAGGGCTACATAAAAGGTTCCCACAGATCCCTATTAGAGAATTAAAGAAAATTATACATACATGTAAATCCTGTCTTCCTTATTTACAAGTACCACCTTTACAGCCCCCAGGAGTAAACCCTCGAGGGCTAAAACCCAATGTGCTGTGGCAAACTGATGTAACCTATTATTCCCCTTTCGGAAAACTTAAATATGTCTTTGTGTCTATTGACACTTACTCTCATGCCTGCTGGGCTACTGCCCACACAGGAGAAAAAGCAAAACATGCTCAAAGCCATTTTTTACAATGTTTTCCAACGTTGGGCCTTCCCCATCAAATAAAAACAGATAATGGCCCTTGTTTCATCAGCCAGAGCTTACAGAAATTCTTCCAGCAATGGCACATTCATCATAACACCGGAATCCCACATAACCCCCAAGGACAAGCCATAATTGAGCGCCACCATCAACATTTAAAGGCTCAATTACAAAAAACAAAAAGGGGGAATGAGCCCTTACCAGCAACTTGGAATGGCACTCTTTACTTTAAACATCTTAAATTTTTCAAAAAATGAACTGATACCATGTTTTCAAAAACATTGGTCTAATCAAGAAATAAAACCTGAAATACAAGTGAGATGGAAAGACCCCATCACTGGTCAGTGGAAGGGGCCTGATCCACTCCTTACAATGGGGAGAGGATTCGGATGCATATTCCCCATTGGGGACCCCAGCCGTATATGGGTGCCAGCAAGGAATCTTAAATTTACACCACAAGAGAGAGGTCAAATCTCAAAATCTGACACAGATTAAAGAGACATTCACATATTGAGCCCAAGAACAAAAAGTTCTTGAGGCGATCTTTTCTTCCTTTACAGATCATTGATGCAGCAACCCTGGTGGACACTGCTCCTGGTGATCATCGGATTACCTATCCTCTCCTTGCTGACCTTCATCACTGCCATCTCAAACCAGCTTGAACACCTGAGATCTGCCATAACGGGACTTCAACAACAGTTGGACTTTTATGCAAGAGCATTAGAGACTTTGACTGTCTTAACAAGGTTAAATTGTGATGTTAGATATCATAATTTCTGTTTTATGGCTTTTCTGGTTCTTAGTGAAATGTTAAAAAAGGCTATGCTTGCCCAGGTCATGGAAGAGGAGCCCCATGTTGGGGACCCACAAAACCCCTGGATTAATTTAGCCCTTCGAGATTAACCGAGACAGAAGAGTTCTAGATGCCCATCATCTAGAGAGATTCCGCCTAGCCCCCAAGAGGTGGCTGGATAGTCAATGACAGGTAAGACCCTCAGAGGAGGGCAACCTAAGACAGGCACAGCCACAGCCGTGAGAGGGGCTGGCGAGGCTGGAGAGGCTGGCCGCCAACAGCTTTACACCTTGCTCTACAGAACATCATCAATACAAATGTCTCGAGGGCTTAAATAAAATAAAAAAGGGGGAGATGTGGGGCCCTAAATGGGAAACCTCGGAGAAAAAAAAAAGGGGGAGGGCCAGTTTGACAGTTGAAAACCGTTGCTTTGACAGTTGGAAACCGTTGGAAACTAAGATGTTGCCAGGCAGAAGTGATAGGGGCGGGGTCTATGTTTTCAAAGCTTTTGATTGGCTCTCTTGATTTCCATGCAAATGAGGATTTGACTTTAACATGATTGGTGCGACTGAAGGCACATAATGACTTGACCTTTAATGTGATTGGTGCAACTATGGAAAGTCCCTCCTAAACCACCCCCTGCTTGCCTATATAAGCTGGGTGTTTGCAGCAATGAAGTGGAACCGCTTCGACAGAACCCCTGTCGTGTCTGATTGTCTCTCGCTCGCGGAGGGGCTAGGTTGGCGGACAGCAGGCTCACCTCTCCTCGGGAACCCCCATGGCTTTGCTGAGGGAAGTTCCACTGCCTCCACTCTTCCTGCGGAGCGCGCCCCCACAGGGACCACTCTCTAGCTGCAGCACGTGGGTGTCTCACAGTGGCGGCTTCTCTTGCTGGGAAGCACAGGCTCTAGGGTGCTCAGGCTTCAGTAGCTGCAGCCCCGGGGGCTCCAGACCACAGGCTCAGAAGTTGTGGTGCATGGGCTCAGTTGCTCCCCAGCACGAGGGATCTTCCCAGACCAGCGATTGAACCTCTGTCTCCTGCATTGGCAGGCAGGTTCTTGACCACTAAGCTATCGTGGAAGCTCGCGCTCTCATTCTTGGAAGGTGCTTTTGCTGACAACAGTTGTGCTATTTTCTTTCTTCGTGTTGAATCAGAGCCCAATTTCTTCTGACGTCCGTGTTTGAGAATTCAGAATCCCACAGTTACCTCACTTCTTTTGAAACCCACCTGTGTCTTTTCATAGGTCTGTTTCAAAGAACTTTTATCTTTGATTTTCCTACAGTTTCACTAGGTGTCGACCTGTGGGTTTCTTTATACTTATTCTTTCCTTATATTTATTGGCCGCACTTCTGGGTTAGTGTCTTTCATTCGGTTTGGAAAATGCTCAGTCATTGTCTCTTCAAATAGCGCTTCTACTTTATGCTTTTACTTCCACTGAAATGACAACATTTTCATTCTACTGACATTTCATGTCTGAAGTGAGTTTCACGGCCACACCTAACTTTAGGAATCAAGGAGGTCCGAGCTTGTCACATGTATAGGAGGAGGAGAATAGGGACTTTGACAAGAGTCCTGACAATGTCCCCATTCTGTCTTTTTGTCACCAGTAATTTTCCCCCTTTTCTCTACACATGCAGAGTATGCTGCCTCCTCCCCAAGGGGAGAAAACCCCCAGACTGGGGAGAAGATGCTCAGTCAGTGCCCACTGGGACCTTCCCAGGTTCCACACAGGACCTTACTCTGCATGGGTGGGAATTTTAGTGCCTCCAGCTAAGCTGTCACCTGTGAGGAATGAGAGGCTCGCAGAGTTATGCTCACTGTACCACTGCCACCCACTGGAACGTCCTCTACACATGGACAGCTCCTGGTATATTTTGCTGAGAAAGGGTCCTTGGAAAACTGTAACTTCCATACCATTTATGCAACAGACAGTCCATTTTCTCTAAGCCCAAAACCCAGTGTTGAAGGAGCTATCGGGCCCATGGGGAGTTAAAGGTTGTTCAGCATATGCTCTGGTGTGTCCCCAGAGCCCAGCATGGTGTTTGTTGATGATGCTCACAATGTTGTTGTTTTTTCTTTTTTAATTCCCATTCCCATAGCCTCTTTCATGCCCAAACCAGAGGTGGCTGAGGCTCGAGTGATTCAAGCATCTATAAGTCTGTGAATGGAATTGATAATGAAAGCATTTCTTCTGTCACTGAAATCCACATAATAGGGAACAGGGCATTAGCTGTTGTAGGTTTCTTTGTGGCCAAGAACGCATTAGTGGGGCGGGCTAATGTTTAGTCCATTACGGAGAGAGGGAAGACCAAGCTCATTAATGCTTCTAATGGACCTCTTGAATGGTCCTCCAGCTTTCAGCCTTCTCCCAGCATCTACTTCATGTCCAGGATCTGACAGGTCGCTCACCATAGCAACCAGATGGGAGAGAGGGATGCAGATCCACCTGCCTGGGCAGCACTTCTCCAGCCTGTACATGTCAGAGACCAATAATGCAAGCGAGGTCGGATCTGCCTTCCAATCCCTCCCTCCCCACTTTGATCATCTTGAGAGATGCTGCCAACAGCTGGAGATGCAGGCATGGAGAAGGGGTCACAGAACGTGCGGAAACAGTGTTTCCTGAAAAAGAAAAACTATGCGTCCTGGGCAGCCAAGTCAGTTCAGTTCAGTTCAGTCACTCAGTCGAGTCCGACTCTTTGCGACCCCATGAATCACAGCACGCCAGGCCTCCCCTGTTCATCACCATCTCTCAGAGTTCACTCAGACTCACGTCCATCGAGTCTGTGATGCTATCCAGTCATCTCATCCTCTGTCGTCCCCTTTCCTCCTGCCCCCAATCCCTCCCAGCATCACAGTCTTTTCCAATGAATCAACTCTTCACATGAGGTGGCCAAAGTACTGGAGTTTCAGCTTTAGCATCATTCCTTCCAAAGAAATCCCAGGGTTGATCTCCTTCAGAATGGACTGGTTGGATCTCCTTGCAGTCCAAGGGACTCTCAAGAGTCTTCTCCAACACCACAGTTCAAAAGCATCAATTCTTCGGCACTCAGCCTTCTTCACAGTCCAACTCTCACATCCATACATGACCACTGGAAAAACCATAGCCTAGACTAGATGGACCTTAGTTGGCAAAGTAATGTCTCTGCTCTTGAACATACTATCTAGGTTGGTCATAACCTTTCTTCCAAGGAGTAAGCGTCTTCTAATTTCATGGCTGCAGTCACCATCTGCAGTGATTTTGGAGCCCCAAAAATAAAGTCTGACACTGTTTCCACTGTTTCCCCATCTATTTCCCATGAAGTGATGGGACCGGATGCCATGATCTTCATTTTCTGAATGTTGAGCTTTAAGCCAACTTTTTCACTCTCCTCTTTCACTTTCATCAAGAGGCTTTTTAGTTCCTCTTTACTTTCTGCCATAAGGGTGGAGTCATCTGCATATTTGAGGTGACTGATATTTCTCCCGGCAATCTTGATTCCAGCTTTTGTTTCTTCCAGTCCAGCATTTCTCATGATGTACTCTGCATACAAGTTAAATAAGCAGGGTGGCAATATACAGCCTTGACGTGTCACCGATCATCATTATGAGGTGGGATGGAGGATCAGAGTCAGCATAAATCCAAATCCTTCAGCGGAGAGACTTCAGGTCAGCTTCTCTCTCAGGGCCAACACCCCCACCCACCCAGGCACCCCTGCAGGATGATCACATAGTGACAGGGAGCTCCCTGTGACCTGCCCCGCCCAAACATTCCCTCGTTAGCTTTATCCTGTGTGCATGCTCACTCACTCAGTCGTGTCTGACTCTTTGCAACCCTATGCACTGTAGCGACATACAGTCCATGGAGCTGCAAAGAGTTGGACACGACTGAGTACATGTACACCCAGTAGTCTACTAAATGTGCAATAGTCACATGATTATGTCTAAAGCAACAATCTACATACTTTAAAATTACTTTATGGCTAAAACATTTCTAACCATTATCTCAGACTTCAGCGAACTGTAATCTCTTTACAATAGTAATATCAAAGATTACCGATTACACAGGTCACCAAAGGACATTTAATAATAACTTAAACATTCAAAACACTGCAAGAATTGCCAAAATGTGACACAGGGACATGAAGTGAGCAAATGCTGTTGGAAAAAATGACTCCAATAGACTTGCCTGATGCAGGGTTGCCAAAAGCTTTCAACTGATGAAAAACACAATAAGGCCTTCCCTGGTGGTCCAGTGGTTCGGAATCCCAGTGGTTAAGACTGCCAACGTAGGGGACACGAGTTTGATCCCATCTAGGAAGATTCCACGCACCTCGGAGCAACTAAGCTCGTGTGCAACAACTTCTGAGCCCACGACAAGAGAAGCCACCACAATGAGAAGTCTGCACGCTGTGTCTAGAGAAAGCCCTTGTATACCCGGAAGACCCAGCGCAGCCACAAACAAACAGAACAAGACAATAAGGCAAAGTGCCATAAAAATGAAGTGTGCCTGTGCCAGGACACTTCATAAGTAGCTGACCCTCAAGAAGTAAGAGAGAGCATTAAAATGGAATTTCCTGAAATATATTCCATGGAAAACTAGCTGCTCGAGGCAGTGTGAGGAGTTGAGAGCAGTGGCTGCACTCAGGAGACACTGAGCGGAGGCAAGGGACCCAGCGACTCTGCCTGAGGGCTTCCTGGGTCCGTGCTGGTGGCACTGGAATCCCCAGAGCTACTCGTCCAATCCGTGCTTCAAGGAATGTCAGCCCGGAAAAAAACAAGCTCTGTGTCATAAATGAAAACAAACGGAAAAGACTTCATTCAAGCATCTGTGAGGAACTGAGAGAAACATGCCGTTCTAGGCCACAGAGACAACCTCTGAGGTGCTGACAAGCTGCCTTTTTCTGCCCACATTATCTGACCACAAAACAGAAATTAAAAACAAAGGGACAAACAGAAAAAAATTAAGCCACTTGCAAAACGATTCCTAAATAACTCAGAGAATGGAACAAAACTGCAATTATAGGCCATTCAGAACACAATTGGAACGCCACATAGCAAAACTCATAGAATGTAACAGAAGACTCCCATGGCGCAATTGTTTGGGTTATTAAATGGGGAAGACTGAAAGTTAATGAAGCGTCCAACTCAAGAAGCTAGAAAATATGCCACAAGATAAACCTAGGGAGAGAATTAAAAGTAAGGGTAAAAATTAATGAGACAGAAAACATAAAAATCAGTACAACTCATAAATCTAAGACTCAGCTACTTATAAACTAGTATAAGACCCCTAGACTTATAAGAGCTCCCTAAAGGGAGGGGGTAGGAAGCACGTGAGAGAGAGGACATGAAAGGAGAAAGAAAAAGAAAGAAAGAAGTGAGAGAGGAAGGGAGGAAATTAAGAAAGAAAGAGAGGGAGAGAAGAAGGAAGGAAAGAAAGAAGAAAGGGAGGAAAGAAAGACAGGAAGAAGGGAAAAAAGAAAATGAAAGGAAGTGTAGCCAAAGATGCAGAGAAGAGTTTTCACAACTAAATACTAAATTTAATAAATACTAAATACATAATACTAGTTAATTTGGAACGTTCAATGGAGGATGCATCTCAACTCAGGCTGCCATAATAAAATACCACAGACTGGGTGGCTGAAAAAGCCCAAGTTCGTTTTCTCATAATTCTGGAGCCTAGACATCCAAGCTCTGTGCCTAAGGGGGTCTCTGCTTGCTCAAGCAGCCTGAAGTCAGCTAGACCCCTTCCCACATCTGGACACAGGAACAACTCAGACCTCATTCCAACATCAGTGGCGGGGTGTGACATGGGGCTGGGGCCCGAGGTGCTAGGAGCCAGTGCTCCCGACGCTCCCCAGGGATCACGTTGACTCTGAGTGGGAGTCGAGGACAGCTGCCCTGTGGATTTGCTTCCCTGCTCCCTGCTGCTTGAAGCTCCCCAGTTTTATGGCTTCCTCCCAGGGATGTGACTCTGTCTTCATCTGGCTTCTTCCAGAAGCAGAGCCTGAAGCAAGGATTCAAGTTCAAGTTGTTTACTCTGGAAGTGCAGGTAACGTTGGTGAAGTCAGACACCTTTGTATGTGTGCTCACATACAGATAGTAAAGCAAAATGAGACAGAGACTTCTCTGGCAGTCCAGTGGTTAAGACTCTGCACTACTGATACAGGGGGCCTAATGCAGGGGTTTGATCCTCACTCAGGGAACTGGATCCCCTATGCGTGCCAAGTCGCTTCAGTCGTGTCTAACTCTTTGCAACCCCACAGACTGTAGCCCACCAGGCTCCTCCGTCCGTGGGATTCTGCGGGAAAGAATACTGGAGTGGGTTGCCATGCCCTTCCTCCAGGGGATCTTCCCCACCCAGGGATCGAACTCTCCTCTCTTATGTCTCCCGCATTGGCAGGCGGGTTCTTTACCACTAGCGCCACCTGGGAAGCCCAGATCCTCCAAGCCACGACGACAGATCCTGCATGCTGCAAGGAATATTGAAGATCCTGCGTGCCAGGTAAGACCCAGTGCAGCCAAGCAAATATATATATATATATATGACTGAGACAAAAATGGCAGCAGTTTATTCTCTATACTTTTCAAAAACTTCCATTTAACGTATTTTTTCCATAACAAGAAACCAAACAAAAATCATATTTAGAAAAACATTAATGGAAAGGAGTGGAGATTTGCAAATACTTTAACAAGTATTGTAACAGGGTTGGGCAAGTACACAGCTGTTAGCGTGAGAGCGCCTGTTTGCAAGTGAGAGTTATTGTGAGACATTTAGCGCCAGACCCTGAGTGCAAGTTTCGGCGTCCTGCTCTGCCAATGGTCAGCTTGCATGGCTCCTCGAGGCAGAGTGCATGAGGGATGGATCACAGCCTTCTCCCGGGTCCCTCCAGGTCCTTCAACCTCAGGGCAGCAGGTGAGCTGGGGGGCTCAGGGCCACGCTGAGGGCTGTGTCCCCCAGATCTCCTGCACCTCGCCTCACCACGGCCGCCCGCCCGCCAGGCCCCCCGGGCCCCGAAGCAGGAGGGAACCCTCCTGCATCCCCACCTCTGTGACCTCACTTCGGTGGCTGTATCCAGAGGTCACGGTCCATAGAGGCCTCATCAGTTGGAGCATATGGACACCACCATTAAGGCACCAGCTTCAACCAGCTTCAGTCTCTCCACTCAAGTTTCCAAACTTGGCCCAGCATAGATCAGTCACTCCTAGAAGGTGGCCAGAGGTCACGGTTAAGTTGCAAGAACACTGCACAGAATTACTTAAGGTCCACCTCTGTGGCTGGGACTGTTCTCAAAGGAGGACAATTGTGATGAGCTGAGTGGGGAGTGAACCTGCTTGGTATCTGCTACATGTATTTCTCTGGGTCCTGTACAAATGATTCCCTCCAGGTTAAATGGCAAGCCCGAGGGCAGGTGGGGTCCTGGGCGCCTGCCTTCCTGCGTGATGACAGCTGGGCGGGGTCTGGAGAACCCAATCCTAAGGGCACCGTCAGCTGAGATCGGTCACCTCACTTGATGTCTGACCACTGATGGGAGGATGCAGACAGGATGCTGGAGGAAGCCTCCCGGCTGGGTAATTGACCCTCGCAGGAACCCCATCTTTTCAGCCCAGGCCTGGACCTTGAAGGATGAGAGTTGAACTGGGACCCTGTCCTTTCTCGTGAGATCAGAGAATACCATTTGTTTGGTGGAGATTTCCAGGAACATAGGGATCTGACCTCCAAGAACAAAGAATCAGACACCAAGAAGTTTGCCACAACTAACCACACCCCTCCATCACCTTTCCTATAAAAGGGCTTTGCTGAAAATTTTCAGGGATTTGGGTTTTTCTTCTAAAGGCTTGAGCCATTCTAATTTCCCTTACCTGGTCCTTCAGTACACCTCTTTGTGCTCCAAACTCTGACGTTTTGGTATTGTTTGGCCTTACTGTGGCCTCACTGTGTGTCAGGCACATGGACTTGCATTCAGTATCAGTATGGTTCAAGGCATCTCCCTCCCTCTGAAGGCCTTTGGGGAAACTTATGGGAAAAGGTGTAAAGCACAGAACTCAGAATTATCCCAGCCAAGGGGTAGGGGAGGCTGGAACGTGTGTACATCAACTTCCAAAAGTCTCATTTGTTGAGGAGTGTAAGTTCCTTGACACTTCCAATCTGCCAAGTGTGGGCAGTTTTGGGAGCAAGAGACACTCAGCTCCCCCACTCCCCTCTGTAGATGCAGAGATTGCAGGTGGAAGCTGGCCAAAACACTGAAAAGTCCCATGGATATATATGAGGCACTGGCCACCTCCTACACAGGACGTGTAGGTGACTTATTTGGTGACATTTCTTACTTGGTAAGCTGGTGGTCCAAATGTTTGACCACCAAACTCAAATTTTTTTTTTCTGATTTATAGCATCTGCCAATTTCCATGGTGTAAACACTCCTGCTAAGGCCAGTTTCAAGCTACCATTGGTTTAATAACCAGCTCCCGAATTTCAGCTCTTGTGAGGGTCACCCAGCTCACCAGCCGTCAGTCCTTCCTTCCCGTATTATATTTCACCGCAAGGTAGTGAGCGTGTGGTTTGGGTTCCTTCCTGGTTTACATGCTCATACAGATTTTCCTGGGTTTTTCCTTTGATCACTTCAGTGAGCATCTGAATACCACTGTCAGTCATCTGGAAGTCTCTTCACTTTCAACCTTTAGGTGGCATTTCATGGGTGTGGACTTCTCGTAAACGGCATTGATGTGAGGACAGTGAGGAAAAGTTGCTGCTGCCCAAGGCTCTCTCTGACTTCTCAGAAGGAAATGCCAACTTCATTGGCCAGACTGCAGATTGGTGAGTCCACTTCTACTAGTGGGAAGGTCACCTGCTCTCCAATGTGCCCCCCCTCATGTGGCTGGGTGAGTGCCAACTCTCTCTTTCCTGGACCTCATTTTCTTTTAAATTTATTTTATTTTTGGCCTTGTGAGGCATGCAGGATCTTAGTTCCCTGACCAGGGATGGAACCTGTGCCCCCTGCAATGGAAGTGTGGATTCTTAACCACTGGATCCCCAGGGAAGTCCCTGGACCTCATTTTCTAATATACCTGCTCTCGTGTGCTGGGTTGCCACGTTAAATACAGGGCACCCAGTTAAACTTGAATTTCAGTAAACAATGATACTTTTTAAGCTCCAGTTGGGCTCCCCTGGTGGCTCAGACAATAAAGAATCTGCCTATAATACAGGAGACTTGGGCTTGATCCTTGAGTTGGGAAGATCCCCCAGAGAAGGAAATGGCAATACACTCCAGCATTCTTGCCTGGAGAAATCCACAGACAGAGAAGCCTGGCAGACTACAATCCATGGGGTCATGAAGAGTTGGACATGACTGAATGACTAACACTTTCACTTCAAGTCCTAAATATTGCATGGGACATTTTTCTTTTTTTAAGTCTCTTCAGTCATGTCGGACTCTGTGCGACCCCACAGACGGCAGCCCACCAGGCTCCCCTGTCCCTGGGATTCTCCAGGGACATACTTATGCTGAAAATATATACTTATGTGTCCAAATTGGATCACGTTTCAATGCACAGTGGCTGCATTTTTCCCATGTTAGAAGGATCCTAGTGAGAGGATCTTTTTTTTTTTTTTAAGTTCTTCGAGATCTAGCTCAGAATCCCCGAGGATAGAGATTTATTACCCCACAATAGGAATGGGATCTTAGCCTCAGTCACACCACAGGGGCTGAGATAGCTGTGAAATTTTGAAAGCCTAGACACTTAAGCTTCCAACAAGTAGTTAAAGCTGATGTAAGAGCTGATAAAAATAATAAAATTAATTTTTTATATTCATTAATAAATGCTGTTGTACCTGGAGATGATCTATCATATAACATGTCAGTTTAGGGAGGTTTATTTTTTCAGTCATTTATTACATGACATAGTCTCCAAAACTAAGTAAATATTTTTATTAAAAAATTAAGAAACAAAAATTCTTTGGTGTTTATCTAAAATTCAAATGTACAGGGGCATCCTGTAGTTTTACTTGCTCTATCTGATAACCCATGAACTGGTGACCTTGTCCTTGTCCCAGTTTAAGCCTAATCATAATAGTGTGGAAACTTTGGGTTTGTATTTTCTTTTTTGGAGAGTCTGTCTCTTGGGAACTTCATGAGATGGGCTTGTTGGCAGAACAGGAATTGGTATTCCTGGGTTCTCCAGCAAAGCATCATCAAACATCAGGAAAACCTTACTTTGAAGTCTAATAATTTGGATTTGCGTTTGGGATTCAGTTTTAAGTCTCTGATGAATATAACCTGTGCACATTTATTGTCTCACCTACTTTGGCATAGTTCTGTCATTTTGTTTCTAATGAGCCATGTTTTCTCCAGTTAATTTTCTTTGGTGGTTTAGAAGTCATACCTCTTATTTTTATAATGCAAGACATTATTCTAAATACAACAGTCTAGATCTCCTATCATATGCTTTTTCTTCCTCTCATATATCATACTTTGGGGGAAATAATTTGGGATTTTTACAGGCAGATGATTATGATCATGGTTATTCAAAATAAATTATTTTAACATATTATATATCTTAAGCTTTAATACTTATTTCTTATAATTGGGAATAAGTTGCATGCATCAATATTTATAGTCAGCATATTTATAGTCTACTATAAATTTAGCAATATTTATAGTCATCTTTGCATTGTGGTTGTTAGTTTCTATTTTCTTTGGACGGTCTTTACCCTACCCTTGAACTTGCTGTTTGGATTCTCCAATCTTTTTTTTATTTTAATCACGTATATGTTTTCGGTTGCACTCAGTCCTCATTGCTGCATGCAGGTTTTCTCTGGTTGTGGCGAGCAGGGGCCGCTTTTCGTCATGATGTGTGTCCTTATTGTTGTGGCTTCTCATGCTGCAGAGCATGGGCACTAGGGTACAGGTGCTATCCTCGGGGTGCACAGGCTGAGTTGCGCCGAGGCATGTGGGATCTTCCCAGACCAGGGATCGAATCCGTGTCCCCTGCAATGGTTGGTGGATTCCTATCCACTGCACCACCAGGGAAGTCCTGGATTCTTCAATCTTATTCTCTGCCACCGGGCCACTGAACTCAAGGGTCCCCTGGGCTGTTTTCTCTTCTCCGTCTTCCTGTCTGTATTGTAGACAACTCACCATAAGCAGCTCAAGATCCAAACCATTGCTGAGTGCAAACCCACGAAGCCACTTTGCCAACTGATGCCTCCCCTTGGACATCTCATGGGACCTCACACCTAGCCTGCCCAAACTGTCTGAAAACCACCTTCCGCCCTACCAGGCCCCGTGTTGAAGCTTTTGTTTCAACTGACCACACCACCGCCTGTCCACTTCCATCCACTCAGCAGAACAGAGGCTCTGATCCTTCCTTTCCCTCACTTCCGCCCCCCATGTTGAATCTATCACCACGTCCTGCTGCTCTTAACTTCGGGGCAACTTTTGAATCTATCCAGTTTTCCTCATCCCATCACCAGTGCTCTAATACTAGGGACGACTGTCTCTGGTCTGGTCTAAGGTCTCCTAACTGGCTTCCCCACCTCCCCTCTGGCCTCTTTCTGGACCAGACCCAGAGGGGACATCCAGAAACCCAGATACACTGCCCCTCTTCTGCTTTCCTCTATGATTAAGATATTGGGGAGGGGCAAGAGAGGGGTCAAGGATTAAGGGGTACAAGCTATGTATAAAGTAAATGATCTGCAAGGACATATTGAACAGCACAGGGAATACAACCAATAGTTTATACTCACTTTATTTTTTTTTAATTTTTTAGTTAAAAAAATATATATATATTTATACTAACTTGAAATGGAGTGTAGTCTATAAAAGTTTTGCATAGCCATGTTGTATACCTGAAACAAATAGAATATTGTAAATCAATTGTACTTTAATAATAATAATAATAATTCTGATACAGTCAGGATTCCTCAGGTGCCCAAGAGACCCTCTACACCCAGCCAGGCCTGGAGCATGTTTCTGCTTCTCTCCTCTCAGCCTGTCGTGGGCTCTTGGGATCCCCTGTTTTGAATATCTGATTTTCTCTTTTCGTGTGATTACGCTCCTACTCGCCCCTTCAGAGTTCAGCCTCCCCTGAACTTGCTGCGAGGTTAAACTCCCAGCGCCTTTCCTTCACAGCACTTGACGACGCTGTCACTTTGCGATTCCTCACTGTCCCTCTTCTGAGGAGCACCTCCCCTCCCCCAGGAGGCTCAGAAGCCCCCAGAGGCTCGGATCGTGTCTGTATCAACTCCCTGCTGTATCCCCAGTGCCCGGCAGAGCACCGGGTGCCTGGTGGTAGCCAAGAAATTATGTTAACTGAATGAGTAAGTGACTGATGTGCAGCTGGTCACAAGCGACACTGAAGGTCACCCCTAGCACTCACAGTGGACCTTGTGGCTGAGACCCCAGGGCAGGGAAGGTCCCTGAGAAGCCCGAGGCACTGAGAGTCAGATGTTAAGGGTTTGGAGTTCCAGAGGGCTCTTGAAAGCTTTGGCTTTTGATTACAAGAGCCAGAAGCAGCAGAGAGAGAAATGTTCCTGTTTGCTTGTTTTTGTTGTTCTTGGCTTGGCTTGGCACACAAAGCTAAAGGAACCCCAGAGCACTATAGTTTATACCAGAAACCACAGGGCAAGGGAAGAATGGGTGGCGATGGAGACTCTCTCCCGGCTCTAGAGATGAATCGAATGAGTGAATGTGGAAGGAACCGGATGAGGAGGCTGGTAATTCTAAACCGGGTTCCCCGAGTAGGTGTCCGGCATCCCGTCCTCCAAGGTGAGAGCAACCTCAGGCAAGGCTGTAGGGATCCCAGAAAAGGCCTCATAGAAAGTCCCATATGGCGCCTGACTAGTGGCGCCTGGTAGCCAAGGGAAGTATAGCAATGGAATGACCAGAGGACAGACAATGGCAGTGAGACCAGCGACCCCAGCACAGCACAGAGGAGCAGGCCAGAGTCCTCAAGCCCCCAAAGAGGCTGCGCATGTGGCTGACAGTGGACAGACGCTGTCTGAGGGGGTTACAGCTAATGCTGCTTAGGCTGACTGTGTGCGACCCTATGGACTGTAGCCCGCCAGGCTCCTCTTTTGTTGGAATTCTCCAGACAAGAGTACTGGAGTGGGTCGCTATGCCCTCCTCCTGGGGATCTTCCCAACTCAGGGATGCGTCCCAGGTAGATTCTTTACCAGTGAGCCACCAGGGAAGCCCCGTGGGTTACAGGGCCCCAGGAATTATAAGGGGCCATGGGCGAACTGTGGTTCCTGCAGCTGGAATCGAGGGGACCCAGACTCAGAGGCCACCGAGGGCTGAGGGCGGCTCGCAGCGGAGGACCCTCCCAGAGGCTGGCGCGGTGCGTAACCCCCTCCCACCCCAGCTTGGCGTACCTCCGGGTGGCGCATGCGCACACGTGTGAAACCGGAAGACGTGGCGTTTACTGAAAGAAAAGCGGAGTGAAGTGGCTGTTCTGCTTAGTGTTTGTCACTTTGTTTCCCCACCTTCAGTGGAAACTGGAGCTTGCAAGGTAGAATGGAGGAAGAAGGCAATGGCACCCCACTCCAGTACTCTTGCCTGGAGAATCCCATGGGCGGAGGAGCCTGGTGGGCTGCAGTCCATGGGGTCGCTAGGAGTCGGAGACGACTGAGATTTCACTTTAACTTTTCACTTTCATGCATTGGAGAAGGAAATAGCAACCCACTCCAGTCTTCTTGCCTGGAGAATCCCAAGGACGGCGGAGCCTGGTGGGCTGCCGTCTATGGGGTCGCACAGAATTGGACACAACCAAAGCGGCTTAGCAGCAGCAGCAACAGGAAAATTAATAGTTTTTGTTGTTGTTGTTGTTGTTGATAAATGTTGGAATTGCTTTTATGGGACGAGTGCAGCAGACCTGCCCATGGCCGGGTTAGCGTTCTGCCCTTGGAGGCGGCTGAATCCGAGCACGTCCACACGCCACCTACCTGGGTTAGTGGAGCATGCAAAGCTCAGTCAGAGGGTAGAGGTGGGGAATATTAATAGGTTTTTAATCCCTGAGGAATGTGGTCGGGGAAATTTATACTTACTACATAGAGTGACTAATGCCTGTGTTACTTGAGCTTCCAGCAAGAAACAGAATCCAATTCAGGTGGATTTAATGTGGGAAGTAGTACTGGGGGTGGATGGAGTAAAGGGACCCAGTTACCTGGGCATCAGGATCCCTTTGGAGAGGAAAATGGCACCCCACTCCAGTACTCTTGCCTGGAAGAATCCCATGGATGGAGGAGCCTGGCAGGCTACAGTCCATGGGGTCACAGAATCGGACATGACTGAAGCAACTTCACTTTCACTTTTGCAGGGTCCCAAGGAAGAGCAACAGTGAGAAGACTGGAGGAGAGGGGCAAGGGCAGGGGGTTCCTTTGAGAACTGGAGGCAGAAAGTAGGGGCCACTCAGCAGGAGCTGTGGTTATGTAGGGGCTGAGCTGCTGCCAGAAGGGAGACCCAAAGGAGGGAGACCGCAGGGAAGAACTGCTGCCATTTCTGGCTCCTCCCAGCCTCTGGGACCTGGAGGCCAGCCAGCAAGGGTGTCAGAGTGATACAGAGCACAGAGCAGGGTGGGAAGATGGGTGGGTTGGAGTGGGGGTTGAAGAAAAACTAGCACACCCTTCGGATTGACTGGATGGGGAGACTGAGGCCCAAGCAGGGGAAGGACTTGCCCAAGATCACTTAGTAGCTGAAGGACAGAAGACTCTCCCGGGGACCTTGTTCTATTAGAGCTCATTGACCCAAACTGCTCTGCTATATCTCCTTAACACATAACTGAATTTTCTCATTTCCGAACCTTATTATAAAAGGAATCAGTTCTCCAGTTGCGGGAGCAGGCTTCTCATTGCGGTGGCTTCTCTTGTTGCGGAGCACAGTCAGTGCTTGGGCTTCGGCAGTTGTGGAGTACAGGCTTAGTTGCCCCACGGCCTGGGGGGTCTTCCTGGACCAAGGACTGAGCTGGTGTCCCCTGCATTGCAAGCTGGATTCTGAACCCCTGGACCACCAGGGAAGCCCCCATAAACATGTTTGACAGCTGGCATGATAATCAGGATGGACTGCGTCAATGACTCGAGTGCGTCTCTGGTTGTCCATAACTGAAGCAGAGCAGCTGGCCTGGTGATTGGGATGCTGACTGTCCCCCAAGAGTGGTTCACGTTGTTTTCAGCACGCGGCTCCAAGACCCTCAAACAGCAGTCCTGGACCCCAGACCCACTCCAAGCTTTAGCTCTGATTGCAGCCCTGTCTGCCCCTTAGGAGGCGGACAGGAAGGGGATTGGTGGTGTCGAGAGCCTGGAAGACCCTTGTCAGCCTATTTCTGGGGCATTTATCTAGGTGGGGCTTCTGGTCCCACCCAGCTGTTTTATCAGGAGGCTAGGGCCTCTTCAGAGGATTCTAGAGCCAGGTAGAAACCGCCCCCCCCCCCCGCCCACACAACCATCCCCTGCTGCTCACTGTCATTCCCCTTATCTTCAGGTGTGGGTTTGTAAATTACTTGTGTTTCACTGCCTTTTTTCAATTTTCATCAATTTTTAATATGGGACAAAAATACAGAAAAAAATACATCCAGCTCACAGGTTCAGGTTAATGTGATTATAACTGCTTCCTGGGACCCCCTCCATCCTTTCCCAGTTACACCCTCCTTCCTTCACCCAGAGATGACCCATGTCCTGACCTTTAGCATAATAATTTCTGTGCTATTCTTTATAGTTTCACCACTTGGACAACTCATTGTTTATATTTGTTTGTAGAATAATCTTTATTTTAAAAAAGCCTTGGGAATCCTTGTTTTCTCTTTTCCCCCACTCCATGTTTCCCCCTCCTCCTATTTATGGTAAATGATTTTTTTTTCTCCTTTCTACAGTAGAGATTCAAATTTCTCTTTTAAAATGAGTATTTTATATACAAATATTTAGAGGGGGAAAAAATAGTTCAGGTGTCATATGAAATGGGAAAAATGGTGATGTTACCCAAAGGACCAAAGTTTGGGAAACACCGTGTTCCATTTACAAAGGGAGAGGGAGAGGTCCTGGAGAGGTCATTGCAGAGTCAGGGATGGAAGGACCACGGTCCTTCTGGCAGCCCTGCAGCTGCAGCGCCACCATGACCACCGGAGGGCAGCACTGCCCCAGTTTCTGCTGGCCTCGCAGCTTCTCTCCCGGGCAGCTGAAGGGGTGGAGGGCTGGGCGATTCACCCCATCCCCACCCCCTCCTTGGGATTCACCCGAGTCTAGAGACCCTGAAACGGAAGTCTGGGACACACGCCCTTCACAATTACCTGGGCATCCAGAAATTATTATGTTGTTAACAATGTAGATTTGGGGGCCCTCTGAAATCTATTGAATCCGTACCTCTAGAGGTCCAGACATGTGGGAAATGGGGTGGGGTGTGTGTGTGTGTGTGTGTGTACACCTAGTCTGCTGCTGCTGGTGGGCATGGATGATTACCATGTGGAACAGAGCAAGTTTGACAAGTTGGAGGCTTTGGGCTTGCATTTTGGTCCCATTTCTTATCCCAATGGATGGAAAATTTTGTATTCATCCATCATCCATCTGTCCATTTATTCATCATCTGTCCAATGTAGTACCTAAAATCTTACCAGCCCTTTTTAGGCATGGGGACACCACCTTCCTGGAGTTCATGCTTTTGTGGGAGGGGCAGATAGTAGCAAATAATCCCACAAACATGAAATTACAAGTTGTAAATAGCTGCTTTGAAAGGAGAGGAAGGCAGGTGTGATTCGAGTAAAGAGCTATGAGGCCATGTGGGAATGTGGAAGGAGCTCTTCCTTTAGGAAATTAGGCTTGAATTGAGATCTGAAGGGGAGGGTAGGAGTTACCTAGGCAGACCGTCAGGAGGAAGAGTGTTTCAGGTGAAGGGTTCTGTGTGTACAAAGGCCCTGGGGTGAAAAAAGAGCTCACTGCTTTTGAGGAACTGCAAGGGGGCAGCAGGGAGAAAGGAGGAGAGGGGCTGGACGGTAGGTAGGGACACTCAGGCTCTAAAATGGGGCAGCAAGGCTCCTCTTGGGTTCCCAGGTGGTGCTGGTGGTAAAGAACCCACCTGCCAGTGCAGGTAGTCATAAAGGAAGTGGGTTCAGTCCCTGAGTCAGGAAGAGCCCCTGCAGGAGGAAATGGCAACCCACTCCAGCATTCTCGCCTGAAGAATCCCGTGGACAGAGGAGGCTGGTCGGCTGCAGCCCATAGGGTCGCACAGAGTCGGACACGACTGAAGCGACTGAGCAGGCATACACACACGGAAGGTTTGTCCTGCAAAGGCGATTAAGTGTAATAATGAGTCCAAAACATCTTGTTTAGTACACAGCTGGTGTCATAGATGTGGAAGAGTGTGAGGGGAGGGCACCTAGAGGGCACGGCCGGGTTAAAGACTGAGCTGTGGGAAAGCCCCAGGCAGGTGTGGGCACTGGAGGCATCTCGGTTGATGGTCCACGGCAGGGCCCAGCTGAGAAGCATGTTTTCACCACGGTGAAAATTACCGTTGGCATCATTCTCTTGCTGAAAACAAAGTGAAATTGAAAAACAGGCTGTTGTCTTGAACTAGGCCAAGATGACTAATTATTAGATTCGTTTTCTGAAGGTTACCATATACAGACATGCGATTGGAAGGAGAGAGGAGAGTTTGGAAACCTGACTCATTCTGAAACTCTGATTGCATGGAACGCGTGCAAGGTTTCTGAGCAGAATGACTGTGAACCTTCAGTTTCACTCAGCTGTCACCACAGGCGTGACACAAAACAAAATGTTTGCATCAGCTCCAGAGAGCATCTCGGGGTAGGTCGCGGCAGCACCTGGGGGAACCTCGGCCAGGTTGTACAGGGTGTGAAAGTGGGGGCAGTATTGAGTTTAGGGAGGGAACACCGGACCCCCAGTCCCAGCCATGGCTTTGACTCTTAGTGACCATGTGGCGTTGTGGCGTTGGCTAACTCTCTTTTCTTTTTTAAATATATTTTTCAATTGGAAGATAATTGTTTTACAATGTTGCATTGGTTTCTGCCATACAACTCGAATCCGCCCTAAGGATACACACGTCCCCTTGCCCTTGAACCTCCCTCCCTGTTTCCATCCCCATCTCACCCCCTCCCTGTCGTCACAGAGCACCCCGCTGAGCTCCCAGGGTCAGACGGCAGCTTCCCACTTGCTGGCTCTTGTACACATACTATGTCAGTGCATTTACTCAGTTCATCCCACCCTCTCCTTCCCCCGCTGTGTCCGCAAGTCCATTCTTTACCTCTGCGTCGCCATTCATCAGTACTAGATTCCATGTATGTGTTAATATATGATATTAGCTTTCCCCTTTCTGACTCGCTTCACTCTGTATAACAGGCTCTAGGTTCGTCCACCTCAGTCCAGCTGATTCACATTTGTTCCTTTTTAGGCTGTTACCTGCTCTTTTTTTTTTGGAGCTTAATTCTCCTTCTGGGAAAAGGAGGGGCAGACCAGCTGCACGAGCCCAGTGTGGCCCAGTCTGTCGAGATGTGCAAGTCCACTGGAGTCCAAATAGTCCCAGATCCAAAGGGCCCCCTCAAGGCCCTTGAACCCCTTCAACACTCCCTTCCCTACTCTGGGACTTGCAGTGGAATATTCCTGAAGCCGGGATTGGGGTTGAACGTGGCTGAGGGCTTTCTAAGTGCCAAGTGCAGTACTGACACTTGGACATACGTGGTCTACTGTCCTTTTCACCTGGCTTTTCACACGCAAGGTAGGTACCTTTATTCCTAACTTTGAGGCTTAGAGGGGCTAAGCAATTTTCCCGAGCCCCACAATGAATATGGGGTAGAGGTGGCTTGTTCCTCAAGCCACTTTGATTCCAACCCCTTCCTGATTTTGGAAACTGACTCTACCATTTCATTTAATCCTTACAGCAACAAAGCCATGAACAGATATCCAGGCTGAAAGGCTTCTTAGCAAAACAGTGGAAGAGACCTTGCCTGTGAGCACCTGGTGGTTTCCACACCCTTCCTCCACTTCCCAGCCGAGGATGTGAAGGCAGAGAGGTTTCATTGCCCACGTGGCATGAGACTGTCCATCTGCCCCTTCCTGTGGTCAAACCCAATGGTGCCGGATCATCACTGAATAGAACTGAAGCCATGTTTGGTTCCCTGGGTTGGTTGTCTAAAGAATCTTCCAATGGTGGTATTAAAAACACACAATTTTTGCCTTAAACCTTGGCTTCATGGCTAAGCCAGACCAAGTCAGATATGTCTTTCTGGGTACTTCCCAAGTGTACTTATTGCCATGTGTGGGTATCTGACACCAAGCAACTAATTGGCTATGTCTGGACCTGAATCTCATGCCCCAACGATGGGATAGCCCAAGAATCAGTCACCCTATAGACCCTAAGCTTGTCATTCTTATCAAGACCAGAATGCTGCTAAAACTGAACGCAAGCCACTATTCATTATCAGCAGTATATTTAAGAATATAATGCCTAATTTAAAGTAATTTTTAAAGATTTTTCTTGATGTGGGCCACTTTTAAAGTCTTTATTGAGCTTGTTCAATATTGCTTCTGTTTTGGTTTTTTGGCCTTTAGGCATTTGGGAATCTTAGCACCCTGACCAGGAATGGAGCCTGCACTCCTGTATTGGAAGGCCTTTGCTGTTAAGACTTTTCTTAACCACTGGACTTTCCCACAACCGGCGAAGTCCCTGAAGTAATATTTTAAGTCAATGTAAAGGCTCAACACAAGCAAGTTTCTTGCTCCAAGTAGAAACCTGATACCATCTAGGGATGGAGGTGACCCCCCCACCCCCAGCATCTGAATATGGGTTTTTATACTGTTTCCCAAATCTGACCATTTCTGACCATTTCCACGTTACCACCTTTGGTTATTGCAGGAGTCTCCTCACTGGTCCCCCTCTCCCCCCCCCCCCACCCCCCGACCTTCTTTCCCTGCAGGTTATTCTCTGCACAGCAGCTGAAGGATCCTGTTAGAAGCTGGAGTCAGATCACACGGGTCTCTGCTCACCGCCCTGGAGAGGTTTCCCTTCCACTCAGGGTCAGCGCCGAGGTCCGTGCGGTCGCCTGGTGGCCTCAGCTCTTGCCCTGCTCCCTCTCTGAGCTCGTCTCCTGCTGTCCCTCCCTTTGCTCACCTTGCTCCAGCCTCTTTGGCCTCTGCGTTCTTCTTCCAGGGGCCTTCCCACCTCAGGGACTGTGCACTTGCTGTTCTCGCGCCTGAGATGCCCAAGCACATCCTCCCAGGTATGTGGCTCCCTCCCCCCTCCTCACTCAGGTTTCTGCTCAACTGACACCTTCTCAGAGGCTGTCTTGACCACTCTGCCTGAAATACCAGCTCCTGAACTCTCTGCTTGCTCACTATTTCTTCACGGTCTGTCTCCCCTGACGTAGGGTGCATTCCTCTATTGTCTTCCTCAGCTAGACAATAAGCTTCCTGAGAGCAGAGACTTTGCTCTGCTCACTCTTACATCCGCAAGGCCAAGACCAGTGCTCAGGCCATAGCCGGGCATCAGTAAAATTGGTTGAATTAAATGAAGGGGCCATCAAACAAACAAACTGAGCTCCCATTTGATGAGCATCTTTGTCTGTGAAGGAAGCACTTTGAGTTTCATGAGTCACGTTTTCTGATTTCCATATCGAATGTACTACACTGAAGTCATTCACGTGGTCGGTTTGAGCTATGCTATAGTTTGATATCCCTTTTCAGTATATATAACTCTACATCATCACTTTCTTGGATGCCTTCCCTTTTTCTTCATTTCCTCTTCACTTCTACTACCAACATAAGCAGTTGGATTTATTTTGGAAGCATTTCTCAAAAAAAGCAAAGTTCCATTACTTCTTAGGAGTAGTTGGGGGACACAAAAGGGCCAAGAGGGAGCAACAAAGCCCATTGAAATGCACTGGGGGTGGAGTTGGCTCACCCACTTGCCAAGGGACTCTTTCAATACCTCCTACACCCAGCTCTGCAGTGCACGTAATTTGAGTTCAATCCTCAATGAAATAACAGGTAATCTCATGTTATCATGTTTGAAGATGTCTTACAAATAATTCACAGTGACTTCACAAATGCCAAAGAGTCTCTTGGGTTTCTCTATTCAATCTCTGCTCAACCTTGGTGTCTTCAAGGCATCTGTGACTCCATCACATTCTAAAGTTGTCTTTGTTTATTCTTGGTTCTAGACTCCCAACCACTGGGCTTCCATCAAAATCTCTCACTGGGAGCAGAGAGAGATGTCCCTAGCTGTTAGGCAGTAAGATAGCTGTGTTTGGTCTCCCATTGTTGTAATGAACTAAGCTTTTAGCCATGTCCTCCCTCCCTTGATTTCTCTCTTACATTGTAGAAATGTAGACAGTGGTCAGGATTGAAAATTCTGATATGCTTTGTTTACCTTTTGAGCTCATGGAGGATTTTGCCTTGGCCTCTTAATATGTCATCTACTGTATTCCAGCTGCATGTATTGAGGGTTTGTGTGAACCATGGCCCTCCATGGGATAGAGGAATGAGCAAGATAGAACTCTTGGTTCTCAAGGATGTGTGGGCCAGGAAGGGGGTTGGAAGTGGCATGGCAATGCCTGTGGAGTAAGGAGAGTGACATGCATGCCCTGGAAGGGAGGCTGTGGAACTGTGGACTATAGTTGGGTGGTGCCAGGGAAGGACTCATTGCTTTCATAAAAATAGTGCATAGGTGTTAAACTGCAAAAATACAGAAGGGTACAATAAATAAAAAGACTGCCTCTAGCCCCCTCAAACCATCAAACTATGTTTCTATATGGAATTTCTAGGTGGAGAGGTAGGTAGCAATATTTATGTGAAATGGGATACTTTTGAAATTAAGTCATTCAGTGTAACTTTACTTGACTGTGATAGAAGAAAAGGAAACCAATAAAACCAAAGGAATTTCTGAACCTCAAACAGATATTTCGTCAGTCATTACCAAATAAATTGTTTCCTAAAATACCAAGTTCAACAAGAGATTAGGGAAGACATTGTGGTTGGAGTCATCTTTTAAAAAATCTCTGTGTTTTGTTTTGTTTTGTTTCGTTTTGTTTGTTTTGGCCGAGACTTGTGGCTGGGCCCGTTGGACCTACGTGCCCTGACCAGGGATCAAACCCAGGGCTCCAGCAGTGGCAGTGCTAAGCCTTAACCAGTGGACTTCCAGGCATTCCCCCAGTCCATGTGTTTTATCATAAGCACAATTAACAGCGGTACTCCCAGATAAAATATTTACTTAAATTAATTCAACAATGGAATTTCTGAGACAGCAACATAAAATTGTCTGTTAAATCAAAAGACACGGCATATTTTGTGAAAAGTCTGTGACTACTGTCTGCGTTCCTGTCCTGATGCATTTTTCACAGAGCAGTGTAGAGTCAGTTCTACGCGTTTTAACAAATGCGAGGTCGTGTAGTCACACCATAATCAAGATGTGGAATGGTTTTGTCACCCTTTTAGTCCACCCCTTCTTCCACACATGGACCTTGGCATCCACTGATATCTTTTCTGTGCCTGCTGTTTTGCCTCTTCCAGAAAATCGTGTAACACGTACAGAACATGCTTTTCAGTCTGACTTTTTTCACTTAGCGTATTGCGCTTGAGATTAACGGGGTCGTGTGTTTTAGTTCACTTTCTTTTATCGCTGAGTCCATTGTATTGATGTTTGTGTGTGTGTTCAGTTGCTAAGTCGTGTCTGACTCTTCACCACCCCATGGATGGCAGCACACCAGGCTCCTCTGTTCTGCACTCTCTCCCGCTCTCCCGGAGTTTGCTCCAGTTCATGTCCATTGAGTCAGTGATGTTATCCAATCATCTCATCCTTGAGATCTGAGTGTTTTTACATGACGTATTTGCATGTTAGGTAGAATGGAATGTCCTATTCTGTAGGACATTACACTGGCCTTCTTTCATTTCTTTCCTACTTCACTCATCTTCATAATTACTACTGGAATTTAATTGCTTTACAATGTTGTGTTGGTCTGTTCTGTACAATGACGTGAATCAGCTATATGTGTGTGTATATATATCCCCTCCTTCTTCCATCTCCCTCCCCCATATCCCACCCCTCTAGGTCATCACAGAGCCACAAGTTGAGCTCCTTGTGCTATACCACAGGTTCCCACTAGCTGTCTATTTTTCACGTGGTAGTGTCTGTATGTCAGTTTCAATCTCCAAATTTGTCCCACCCTCCTCTTCCCCTTTTGTGTCCGCAGATCCGTTCTATATGACTGTATCTCTATTCCCGCCCTGGAAATAGGTTCATCTGTACCATTTTTCTAGATTCCATATGTACATGTTAATATATGATATTTTTACATTGATACATTTTAGAACATTGATATTTAAATGAAATGACAATTAGTGTAAACTCTAATTTTGGATAGATTCATTTCTCATACTTAGTCCTTTTGCTAGGATGTCTCCCTCTCTGAGTTTTCTATTTTTTAATTTATCTCTTCCTTGCTAGATTTTATTATTAAGTAGTTTTTCCAAGAGAAAGTGATAAGTAAAGTAGACTCTTAGTTAGCTGATGCCCGTTGCCTTTGTACTTGAACAACATCTATACAGGACAGGAAGACCTTGGCTCACATGTATTTTAAACTGAAACACCATTTTCCTAAGTCTTCTGGCTTTGACTGTTGCTGAGTGGAAGTCACAGTCCAGCCTGAGGCCTTTTCTCATTTGTAGATCATTTGCTTTTTCTGCCTGAATGCTTGAAGATTTAATGACTCAGAAGTTTATTTTTCTAAAAAAAAAAAAAAATACTTAGTTTCCTTTAAGAAAAAAGTGTAAATGCACATAGTTTGAAAAGTCAAATTGTTTTCCCAGTTTCATAAGGAAAATCAACTCTCTCCTACTTTTCTTCATTCTTGCCAACCTCCTTCAAGTCTAAGTTATTTCTTCCTAGTCTTACTTCCATATTTCTAAATAACATCTTACATTGCCCTTATTATTATTTTTTAATTTACTATTGAGTTACCCCTGTAATTATACTTTCCCTTTTCTCATCCTTCTTCACTTGCGTTGGGATTTTGGAAGCTGTGTTCTGTTTACTTTGTTCTTTATCTGTCAGGTTTCTAGTTTTCCTCCAACTATCTGGTGATCCCTGCCTATTGGCTTGAATTTAAGAGGAGGGCACTACAAGGCTTATTGGAGTCTCTGAGTGAGTTTGGGGTTGGGGTGGTGTCTGTTGGCTGGGGGCTTCACTTTGGGGTGAAGAGATAGGATTAAGATGTGCCCTAGGGAGACCTGAATGTCAGTATCTCTAAGTTTTTTCTCTTGGGCTAATTTTCTCTGAGAGGAGGCCTTTGCTTTCCCGCCTCATGGCACCAGGCTGTCTGCCAGTGTTCTGGGGCCAAGCAAGGATTGGACTTCCATCTTCCCCTGTTTACTGTACAGTCTTGTATTAAATTCTAGTGTTTTCATTACAGCACCCCATACCAACTAGTTAGCTGTGATTGATGTTCATATGTGAGCCTCTGACTTCAACCTTTCCAGGGAGAAAATGTTCCACTTTCTTCTGCTGCTGGGTGGGAGACACCATCACCTGGATTTGCAGGGTCAGGAAAGCGGGTCTGGAGCTCTAAATGCTCAACAGACAGCCTCCTGGCCACTGCTGTTTCCGTATCTCCTGCACTCCAGCCTCACTGGCACTCTGGTCGATGCAGAGTTCTGTGGCTTCAGTCAGTTTACTGTTTGCAGGTTCTCTACCCTGCAGGCACACACACACACAAATTTTCAATTTTCTCTTTTTTCTGGGTCAATTACTACTTGTCGATTCACTTTTTAACTCTTCAAAGTTTTTATGTCTCTGTCATTTCTTCCATTATATTTGTTATTGAGAGTTTATGCTTTTAAAATATTTGTATTATTATTTTGCAGTTTTATAGCAGCATTTTGGTAAATTTTTCTTTTGCTTTAGGTTATATTTTCTTCGAGACTGGTACTTTACCTTTAGATGACTTTTTTTCTTGGGCTGTTGGCTGAAGTATGTTTGCCTTCTGTCCAGGCATTTCTCATTTCTATCCAGATTAATTATTATTATTCTGCTGTTATATGGAGTGGCTTTGGGATTCAGTGTTCAGTATATCTAAAACAGGTTAGTTTTCTTTGCCAAGTCATAGTTTCAGGTCTTGGTATTTTGTGTTCTGAACACTTTAGAAAAGTCTGATATGGTGGGATGAGGGGCAGGAAAGAAAGGGAAAGCTTATGCAGATCAGTGTACAGCCTTTGGGAGAAATAGCTGGGGTGGTTCTCTCACTTCTGAGATTTTTGCTGGCACATTATGCTAAGTTTACAACCCCTTGGGGAAAAGGATAGCTTTTCTTTACAATCTGGGATAGTTAATACTCATTGGTCCCAGTTTTGTTGGTGGTATAGAGACTACAAGTTGCATCTATTAGAAAATAAAATTTAACTGAGTGAATCGAAGATCTAATTGGCTTTATTAAACAATTTATGAGTCAGGCAGCATCTCATCTGGCAACAAGGAGATACCCTGAGGTGTTACACAACATGGAAGCCTTTTATAGCAAGGAGGGCAGGGCAAGGAAAGGAAGTCATCAGCAAGGAAAAAAAATTCACGTTCATTGGAAGACAGTAGGAAAAAAATTTAAGTTCATTGGAGGAAAGTAAAAGTTTAGGTGACGACAGTCTCTTATTGGCTGGACTTGTTGCTGGGCAGGAAGGAAGTCTTCCTTCATTCTGTTGGGGTAGTAAAATAGTGGCACTTTCTGTCAGTGCAAGGTAGGTAGGTATCTTCCTGTTGGGGTCAGTAACTGAGGTCTTCCTGTTGGAGGTGACTGTTATCTTCTTGTTTGAGGTGATTGATGATGAGTCTGAATAGGAACTAAAGAGCCTCTTGATGGTGAAAGAGGAGAGTGAAAAAGCTGGTCCAAGGAGATCAAACCAGCCAATCCTAAAGGAAATCAGCTCTGAATATTCACTGGAAGGACTGATGCTGAAGCTGAAGCTCCAGTACTTTGGTCACCTGATGTGAAGAACTGACGCCTTGGAAAAGACCCTGATGCGGGGAAAGGGCAGGAGGAGAAGGGAGTGACAGAAGATGAGAGTTGGATGGCATCACTGACTCAATGGACAGGAGTTTGAGCAAACTCAGGGAGATAGGGACAGGGAAGCCTGGCATGCAGCAGTCCATGGGGTCTCAGAGAGTTGGACATGACTTGGCAACTGAACAACAGTGAGTAGGAAGGCACTATCTATAGGCCTTCCTAACTACAAGTTTAGTTGCGATTTCCCTTTATAAATTTTCATACATCTAATATCTGAAACAAATGAAGGTGGCAGGTGAACTCAGTGGGGCAGCTGATGGCTGAGTCAGGCTGGTCCTTTGGAGTGGTTAGGATGAGGTCCCCTGAATCTGGAGCATCCCTGGTCTCCTTAATGGCTATTATGAGAGTGAGCAGGTGGGGCCAGGTGGGACAGTCTGCAAATGGTGGTAGTGGACAAGTGCCCCCATGGCTGCTTTTGGAAGGTCAGGCTCAGAATCCTGCAGTTAAGAATCTAGAAGGCTCTGACCCAGTGGCTAGAGGGTCCAACTCCGTAATAAGGTCGAATCACCAGGGACCATTTTTTGATGTTTCTAGCATTGGAGAAGGAAATGGCAACCTGCTCCAGTGTTCTTGCCTGGAGAATCCCAGGGATGGGGGAGCCTGGTGGGCTGCCATCTGTGGGGTCACACAGAGTCGGACATGACTGAAGTGACTTAGCAGCAGCAGCAGCAGGGAGAAATAAGAATATATCAGTTGACTAAGATGATGTTCGTTTATTACATCCATGATGTCTTTCAAGGCTTTGAAAAACACTCTTCTTTTGTCTAATTAGTCATTGTGACCAGGTCTCCATGGAAACCATTGTGTTTGTACCCACAATAGACACGCGTGCATCCATTAAAGGGACATAGTTGCCAAATGTGAGCCATGGGCCCAAGGTAGAGTGGCTTTTACAGCACAGACATCAGAGCTTCTATGAGAAGTGTCAAAACATGAGCAAATAGCTGTCTCTGTCCATAAAGAGAGATGCTCTGTCTGGTGTCAGGCCCTGAATTTAGGGAGTGTGAAACTCAGGATAAGCGAGTGCTCATGTTCATGATGTGAGCCCATAGGACAGATTATCTCTTTTTTTTTTTTAAGAGTGTTAAAAGATTTTTTAACCCATTAATTACTGAAAAAACTAATAAAGTGTTAAAAACTGGTTCAGAAGAGATTCCAGAGAGCAGATGTGAATATAGGAAGTTAGGAAAGTGGAAATGAATTGGTTAATAGATGCAAAATTGGCTTCTTTCAAGAGGGGTAAGGTGAGCAGACAGAAGGTTTAGGTTTTCATTAAAAAATATTGAGGGAAAAATCCCTGGCAGTCCAGTGGTGAGGGCTCTGTGCTTTTGCTGCCATAGGCCCCACATTCATTTCCTGGTCAGAGAACTAAGATCCCACAAGCCATTTGATGTGGCCAAATATATATTTATGTGTGTGTGTGTGTGTCTGAATGTGTGCTAAGTTGCTTCAGCTGTCCGACTCTTTGCAGTTCCAAGGACTGTAGCCCGCCAGGCTCCTCTGTCCATGGGATTCTCCAGGCAAGAATACTGGAGTGGGTTACCATGCCCTCTTCCAGGGTAATCTTCCTGACCCAGGATTGAACCTGGGTCTCCCACACTGCAGGCAGATTCTTTACCGTCTGAGCCACCAGGGAAACCCATATATATACAGAGAGAGAGTGAGAGCCAATACCCAGCTGAGATAAGCGAGAGCTCTGATGGAGGGAAGGATAGGCTGGGATGGAGGACTAGGATGGGACCATGCTACCCAGACCTGACTGTCCAAGAGGGCTTCACAGCACAGAAGCAGGAGGCTTCTGGGGAAGGAGGCTGAGTGGGTCCCATCCTGCTTACATGATGCACCCAAGGAAGGTCCAGAATCAGGTAAGTGCACCGCAGACCATGAGACCTGAGTGGGTGGGACAGGTGTGCCCAGGAGAGGGGAGCTGGAACATACCCATGAAAGCCCAGGATTACAGGAGACCAGCTCTGCTATGGGGTTAGGAACCAGTCCCTCCCAGTATCACTTCATTTCTGCCTCAGAGCCAAGAGCTGCAGAGGCATTTGTGTTCCTCTTGGCTGCTTTGTCTGATTAGAATTCAGGACTACAAAGACCTGAGCTAACCTGTCAGGCACAGACCCTCAGCATAAGCTACAGAAATACTACAGGAGTGAGGTCCTCAGACCCCAACCAGAAAACTTTTAATTAAAGCATTCAGAATGAGAAAAAATGTACTGGAGAGGCCCTTGGCTTCTCTAGATGCTTCATGTCTGTAGACCTAGGAAACAAACAGAAGTGAAGCTATCACAGATCTCACTGTCTGTAGACCCATGTGAGGCAAGCCCTTATTCCCAGCCATTGCCTCTTGTTTTGCACACAGTTCTAATAACCCCAGTATTTTTGGCTTCCTGGTCATAATGGATTAGAAGTAACAAGAGCTTTTGGTGTGGTGACTGGCAGGCATATTGACATCAGCAGGAGGGAGCAGCTGAGAGCCTGACAATGAGGTCAGGAAGCTGAGAAATACAAAATATTTTATAAAATATAAAAGCAGTTACAAGACGCTGAGGCCTAAGGATGCTGGGGCCATTTCAAGTTAGAGTAAGAAGCCCCCTCCTTACCCCCAGCCTGGTCCAGCTATTGACTTGCTAGCACTAGCCTTGAGTCAGCCAGGAAAAAGGTTCCTGACAACAGCAGGAATTTGGAGATCATACATTTCTGAGTTCAGCTCCCTACTTATTGTTTTTGGGATTCCAGGCAAACCACTTAAGACAATGGTTTCATCTTAAGAGTGTTGGGAGGATTAGATGAACTTACCCAGCACATAGTAAATGCTCATTAAAAACTAGCCACTGTTAGCAGAGAGGTGGGTGATGGTCAGCTGCCTGCCATGATGTGGACAAATCTGAAAAGCATTATAAGGACTTCCCTGGAGGTCCAGTGGTTAGGACTCCATGCTTCCATGGCAGGGGGCACGGGTTCAATCCGTGATAGGGGAACTAAGATGCCGCATGCTGTATGGTGCAGCCAAAAACTAAAACTAAAACAAAACGAACTCACCCCCAAAACACCCCAGAGCACATGGGAATTCCCGGGTTGCCCAGTGGTCAGGACTCAGCACTCTCACTGTCCAGGTTCAGTCTCTGGCCAGGGAACTAAGATCCACAAGTCAAGTGGCCAAAACCAAAAAAGACAAGGGGAAGAAGTCACGCATGAAAGGGAGCCACTGTGTGGCTCCATGTACAGAAATCACAAGAACAGGCACAGCTGGCCTGTGACATTAGAGGTCAGCATAGCAGCTGTGGGATTTAGTGACTCTAAGCAGGCTTTGCCCCTCCTGATGTAAAACAGAGCAGATACAGAAATCCACCTGGAACAAATGTGTGGCATCATAATGGATTCTTGTAAGGCCACCAGGAAAGCTGGTCCTGCTTACAGCCCTCTTCTTCCCTCCGAATGTTTCGTTCCTTGATCTGGGTGTTGGTTGTGTGTGTGTGTGTGTGTGTGTGTGTGTGTGTTTTTAGTGTGTCCAAATCTTTATGACGCTGTGGACTGTAGCCCTCCAGGCTCCTCTGTCTCTGGGGTTTTCCAGGCAAGGATACTGGAGCGGATTGCCATTTCGTACTCTAGGGGTTCTTCCTGACCCAGGAATCGAAACTATGTCTCTTGCATCTCCTGCACTGACAGGTGGATTCTTTACCACTGCGCCACTGGGAAGCCCAGGTACTGGCTGCCCAGGGCTATTCAGTTTATAGAAACTCAAGGAGCTGTGTACTTAAGATCGATGCATTCTTCTCTACGCATCTTATTCTTATTATTTTGGCCACACTGCATGGCTTGTGGGATCTATGCATATTATGCTTCGATAAAGAATTTAAATGTCAGTCATTATAATTATTATTATGGTATTAACTACTATAAACCTCAAATTCTTTATCTGTATCATGGGGATGATGATTCCTTTCTCTGCAGAATCGTTACAAGGCATGGTGTTTCCAGCACATTCATCCATTAGTCCATTCAACAAATATTTTCTGAGCCCCTATCAGCCCAGGCACTTTTCAAGGTTCTGGTGATGAAGCAGTGAAACAGACAGACAAAAATCATGATGCTTTTGTGGTAGTAAAGGGAGAGATATGTGCTAGGCCTTCACTTACAGGAGCCTGTTAAATTCTGACAGCACCCTCTAGTTCAGAAAACAAAATTCTGGAGCATGTCTCCACCTCAACCGGTTAAGATATTTGTTTGGTTTAGTTTTGATTTGGCTCCTTAAGTCATTAGCTTCACTTGTTACGAAACCTTGGTTAGAACAAAGTCAGACTGAGAAAGGCTTGTGTGTGCTACACTGAGAATTTCTGCCTTTTCTAGAATTTCTGGGTGCAGTCTAATTGTGACTTAGAGCAAACCACCCTTCGTGGGCTGGGGGATGGATCTCCCAGCAAAAGAAATGTCTTCTCCCTCCTGCTTTGAGGAACTTACATTTCTAGGCCCCGAGCCCTGCAGGCAGGAAAGTGTTAAGAAAGAAATGTGCATTTCCACTGAACAAGAAAATCAACTTAGAAAAGAAATGTGTATTGGAAAATATCTATTTGCCTGCAAAATAATGTAAAAATAATGAGCTCCTATTCCCCTTTGATGTGCAGCGCACGCTTTTAAGGGAAGATTCTGCATTTCTGAGATACTGGGCCTGGCGTGTAATGAAGTGGTTGTTATGGCAACAACTTTCAAAAGCAAGTATTTTCTGAGAGATGTGCTCCACACAGCCAGCGTGAGACAGGAAAACATGAAAACAGAGTCAGGGAGATGAGATGAGCCCAACTGAAGGCATTAGATGCCGGAGCTTCTACTCTGTGTCCGAGGGGGAGGGAAAGGGGGCCCCTTTACCTCCACCCCTGCCTGACTTGGTGAAAACCTATCAGGGAATCTGGGCCCCCTGCCGTGGAAGGAATCCAGGTAGGGCGCTGACCAGGGAGGTCAGGGCTGAGACAGTGTCTCTCATTTGGAGATGCAACTGAGCCTGGGGGCTCCATCACCAGCCCCTTATCCTCTTCCTCCAGGCTGGCCTCCCAGCCTCAGTCTCTGCCCTCCATCTTTCCCTCTGCTCCCTCCTGCTCCCTTGGCCCAAGAGCACCAACGCCTCCACCTCCATTCACTCCAGAGTCCCGTCTTCCCACTAGCACTCAGGCCTGCCAAGCTGGTGTCCAGTGTGAGCAAATATGGCGCCAAGAGCTGGTGTTCATCACCCCTGTCATCTTCACAACAGCCCCAGGTGCCCAGGACACTGCCTGGCACAGACTGGCTGCTCCTTTCTATTTGTTGAGCGAACGTATGGTCCTTCTGTGGCAGTTACTATACTATCAACCCTGTTTTTTTCTTTCTTTTTTTTTTTAATGAAAAAATTTTTTTGGCCATGCCACACTGCAGTGTGAGACTTTATTTCCCTGACCGGGGATTGAACCTGTGCCTCCTGCACTGGAAGTTCAGAGTCTGAACCACGGGGCCACCAGACAAGCCCCTAACATCCCCATTTTTCCTGCAACGCAAGGGAGGCTCAGAGATGTTCAGTGATTGCCCCTGCCCCAAAGACAGTGAGCGCTGGAACTGGGCTGTCCACACGCCTGCCCGGCCCTGCCTCTTTGTGCCCCCACTGCCCAGACTCATGTGTCTCTGCCTCGTACACCCTCTCCTGTGTCCTGTAAGGCCTGGCTCAAAGGCACCTTGACTATGACGTCTTGAAAAAGCCCCCTCTAAACTAGAGTCCTGGGGCTGTCAGTGTGGAACCGGGCCCTCACTGTCAGCTGGTGTGTCTGAGCAGGAGTCGCAGGAACAGAGCTGCTTCTAGGGGACTGTGTCTCGTTCACTTTCCTCCCCCGAGCAGTGCCTGGCACACTCAGTAGCCCTTTGTTGAAGGAAAGAAACTTTGGAGCCCAGACAGTTCTGGACGAGTCCGTTGGGCTGATCACTAGATTTCTGAGATTCCAGCCAAAGCTTCCTTACGGTTGGGAAACATGCTGTTCAGGTTCACATCTGACAGTGAGGAGAGGAGCCTATGGGTGTGTAAGTGCACATGCGTGTGCACACAGCCTTTCCAAAGGAGTTTACTCTAGAGAAGAGTCTGGGGCCAGGTACTACTACCCAGCACGTGCTTCTGAGTCTGGGGTAAGGGAATGGGTGTGCACTCGGGGCTTTAAATCTGCTCTCTAGAGGGGTGTGTGTCTAAATCAGGGCGTGTGTTTCAGGAGGAGCGAGAGTGTGTGCATGGCCTTGATTGGGGGTCTTACTCTGTAAGAGAGTGTGTGCTCACACGCTTGCCAAGTGTGTGTTTCATGTGCATAAGTGAGGGTGTCTTTCAATCCATGTACATGCTTGGCCTTGATGCAGTGTGTGGGGGAGTACAGCAAGGAGAGACTGTACAGATGTGTGTAAGGAGTGTGCCTGGGAGTGTGTGGATGGATGTGTGGGGGAGAGGGGCGTTTGCATTCAGTGGCTGCTGTGTCTGCCAGGTAAAGGCAGAGGCAGCCTGCTGACCACACGTGAGATTTTTAGTTCAGTGCTGGGCGAGGGCTCCTGACAGTGGCTGGCTGACCTGCAGTCACCGAGGGAAGACTATGCCATCAGACTCTCCTCTGGATCAAAAAGATAATGGTTAGAGCTGGAAGCAGCTTCTACCCCTGATGGCCATGCCTGATGAGAAAAAGCGGGAGGTGTGACCTCCCAAGATCACACAGTGAACTCAGGATAAAGCTGGAACTCGGACTTGTACCTGGGTCTGAGATGCCTTCCTTAACTCCAATCCACTGCCAGGCCCCTAAAGAGGAGGGAGGGGGTTAACCACAGAGTAATTAATATCAGGCACCAGAGTATTATAAAATTTCATTCCCACTTTAATTAGGGAAAGTTTTTTTTGAATAGAAGTCTTTGTTGTGTCAATTAGTTGATTGACTATCATTGGTTTCTGGGTTAGGGAAACTTGATCCGAAGTGAATGAATTTGTTTATCAGGGAAAAGGAGCCAGGGGATGGAAAAAGAAATTCAATTAAGTGTCAGCCTGCTGAGTGACAGGTTGCATTTGATAGGACTTTTAGCTTAATTGCTTGTATTTCATTAAGAGATTTATTTATCAAGAGAATTCATTTTAAAATCTCAGGCACTGTCTGAGTGGCTTCTGGCTATCTTTACTGCCTTGATTGAGGATGCTGAAATGTGGACCTGAAGAATTACCTGGCACCTTAGAGATATTCTTGTTTCTACTAAGATCCTGCCTTCTCCTGATGCCTAGGACTGGCAGTCCCTCTCATCCTTCCTGTCCCAAAGTTATACCCAGTTTGGCAAGTGTCTGCATGTCTCTGGGGAGAAAAGTCCAAATTTCTCTTTAGATTCCCAAAGAGATCTGAGTCCCAAAGAAAGTAATACTCAGCATGCTGACCACCTTTTGTTGTTGTTGTTGCTGCAGTTTCTACCCCCAGAAACAGGTTGGATTTCATGCAGATTTGTAAAATTGTACTTGAAGGCAGTGCTAACTATTGCTAATAACTAAATATTCCTCTGCATTAACAAAAGTGACTTTCAAAGTAAGTATCCTTGAAAATAAAGTCATCCCTACAGGATTTAATTAGCTAATTTACTTTGAAAATGTATTTACTTTTAAAGTTTTTGGCTCTACTGAGTCTTTGTTGCTTTGTGTGGGCTTTCTCTAGTTGTGGCTAGCAGGGCTACCCTTCGTTATGGTGCATAGACGTCTCACTGTAGTGACTTCTCACTGTAGTGACTTCTCTTTGTGGAGCATAGGCTCTAGGCACACGGGCTTCAGTAGCTGCAATGTGTAGGCTCAGTAGTTGTGGCGCGTGGGTTTAGCTGCTCTGAGGCATCCCTCCAAGACCAGGGATGGAACCTGTGTTCCCTGAACTGGCAGGTGGATTCCCATTCCTATCCATTCTGCCACCAGGGAGGTCCTAAGACTTAATTTAATTGGAGAAATGGTTGCTACTTAAAAAAAAAAGACTCATATAACCTCAAAAATGGATGCATTCTAAATCATCTGGGTCTTGATGTCCTAGAAGTAAATAAACTGTGTGTAATGTAACTTATTTGAGCTATTCTTCTTTGAAGGCTTCTTGATCCTTCTCGTGAGAATTCCCCAATGTATAGTTTATAATAGTTGTGGGGAATGTCCACTTTGTTTTATAAATGAGAAAACTGAAGCTCAGAGAGGGCAAGAGTTTTTCTAAGGATACATAGCCAACCAGGAGCAGAACTAGGATCAACACCTGTTCCCCCAGCTTCTTTTCCAACAATCTGGTTCTCTGTGGGGCCTTTGGAATTGCTGAGCTTAGGGTCTATAGGGGGCAGTTCAGCTTCTTTTCCTTTTGATAGATAAGGGCAGGAGAGCAGAATGGTTAGGACTGCCATCATCGCCTGTGCCTAAATCTTAGATCTGCTATTTATTATGTGAGCTTAAGCAAGTGCCTCCCTGGTAATTTCCCTGTCTGCAATGTGGGAGACCTGGGTCTCTGGGTCGGGAAGATCCCCTGGAGAAGGAAATGACAACCCACTCCAGTATTCTTGCCTGGGGAATCCCATGGACAGAGGAGACTAGTGGGCTACAGTCCATGGGGTCGCAAAGAGTCGGTCATGACTGAGTGACTCACTTTCAGTTTCAAACAAGTGAGGGATAGTCGGGTTATCTGTTTTACTGGGTTGTTGGGAGGACTCCATGCAATGTACTTAGACTGTACCCAGTACATAGCAAATGCTTAATAAATATCAGTTGTAATTATTATTGTGCTTTTCAAGTAAGATTTTACTGGGAAATAGGTTTACAATTCTTAAAACTAATTGAGGACCATTGTTTTGCACTGCGTTAACTCCACTCCCACCCTCATCCTGGAAGAGGAAATCATTTGCTCCAGAAGATGAGTGTCCATGAGGAATGGTGGCGAAAGCAGATTGCCTGCCTCCTCAGGCATTGCTCTTCCTTGTGTTCCCTAGTACCAGAATATTTTTATTTTCTTCTCTATGGTAAATATTTATTCGTGGTTCTCCCTTTCCTTTCCTTCCTACCTTCTTTCTTTCTTTTTAAAAAGAGTCTTTATATTTTTGCTGTATCAGATCTTAGGAGCGAGAGCTGCTGTGACTCGCGGGCTCTCTAGTTGTGGCGCTCAGGCTTAGTTGTCCCAAACATGTGGGATCTTTGTTTCCTGACCTACATCCCCTGCGTTGCAAGGCGGCTGCATAACAACTGTACCACCAGGGAGTTCCCGTCCTGCCTTCTTCATTATTCCCTCCCTTCTTTCTCTTCCTTCCATCCATCCACTCCAGTACAAGAACTGTCTTCTACAGACTTGCAGATGCCAGTTTTGCACCTCTCTTTCCAACTCTGGATTCAGGGTTGTCATGTTGGTGGCCAAGGTATCAATATTCACACTATGGAAATTAAGGAACTTGTCATAAGGGCTTTTTAGAATCTTTTTTTTTTCTTGAATAGCTATTTCCCAACATACCATCACTTCCATCCACTCCTCCTTCAATCATTCATCTCTTTGTACATGCAAACTTCCACCCACCAAACCATCACCCATTGAACTGTCCACCCATCCAATATTTAGTAAACACTTTAGGTGGGCAGGGCCCTATATAAGACCCACAGGGAGGGCAGAATTGGCCAGAGCCTGCTCCCTGCTCTTTAGGAATTGACAGTTTAGTGGAACAGACACCTTACATCTGTCCCACATTCAAGGACTGTCTGGACATCATTTCATTTGATGCTCATGGTCAGCATTGTTACTTCAGTGAAACAATTGAGGAGATTAAGGCTCAGAGAGGTTAAGTGAATTGCCTGAGGTCACACAGCTCTCTGTACATTCATTTGTTTACCTGTCTGACAAGGCATGATCTTCAGCTTACTGAGCTGCTCAAATCTAGCCAGAATGTCAAGGTGAAAACATATTTTCAAATCTGTCCTTCAGAAATAAGCCTTCTTTTAAAAAAATAAGTAAAAGGGAAAAAAAAGGGAAAGAATAGGGAAAGTTATTTTTCCATCTTGCTTAGAAGGGGACAGTTTTGAATTTATTTTTTTCAGATTGAACAATCGTTCCTCAAATGGATAGTGATAGGTGATCTAAAAATAATCTTTAAAAACGTCGCCGAGTTGGGCATTTCCTCCGGGTGACATAACTCACTGTGACAGAATGCATTTAAATTCTCGGAAAAGAAATTGAAAGGAGTGGAGGGTGCTGGTGCAAACTGCCAGTTTCTTAACCCTCTGCATTCACCACCCTCGCCCCTCTCTTCCATCACCCAGAGGCCTGTGGGCACTGCCATTCTCCCCCGCTACCTGCAGCCACATGTCTAGGATGCATCAAACACTGAAAGCACTTCTTCTGTGGATCTGTGGATCGCAGGTTCCAGGATCTAGCCAGGGAAGTACCTCCTGGGGCCGGGAAAGAGGGTGTGGATTTCCTGACGGGCCAAAGAAAGGGGTGCTTGGACGTTTTTTGAAAGATGATGCTCTCACCCATTCTCTCTCGATTCTTATCTGTTCCTTTTGCATTTCTCTCTCTCTCTCTCTTAACCCCTTTGCTTTTCTAATTCCCTCAAATGGCCACCACAGTAACAAGGAGTGGGTTTTGCCTTGGGGAAGGCAATGTGAGGCCAGAGGTGGCTCAGGGACAAGGATCAACTTAATGCATAGTGCCCGTGGAATCCACGTCACAAGTCCTCCTCGTTAGGTGAGTGGCCTCCCTCCAAGAGGCAGAGCTCCAGGGCCATGCTTGGGTTCCTGGCAAGAGTTTTCATGGACAGCATGGTGTTCAACACTTTATAGTCTCTTTTGTGCAATATTTTCATTGCACTTCCCAAGGCTTTTTTTTTTTTTTTTTTCTATCTGCAAGCTGATTTCTCTTTTTCTGCATCCTGTCTGCTAATATAGCTCTGGAAAAAGAAGAAAGCAGGTGCCACCTTGAGAAAGAAGAGGCGGATCTGATGTAAGGGAGGGTCTTAGATCAGCTTCCTAGAATCAGAGCCTGAGACGGGGTTTCTTATGAGAGTGATTTATTGCAGAGTGCTCTTACAGAGACACAAGGGAACATGAGAGAGAGGCCAGCTTCAGCCTGATCCCACAAGGATATCTGAGCATGAATTGTGTCACCAGAGTTGGTCCCACTGGAGACTCGGGCTGGCATTTGTACCTCCATGCCATCAGTCAAGGGCCACTCAAATGTCACTGGTTGGCTGGGGGAGAGTAACCTCCTAGGGGAGGCAGATCCTGCCGAAGGCAAGTGTCCAGGGAAGGGGATAGTAGCATCCTTAGCAGTCAGTTTTCCTAGGATCTGGGGTCTGGGACCACTCATCTGGTAAAAGGGTTCAGCTTGGGAACCAACAGCATCAGTGCAGGGAGAGTCCCAGTGAGACAGGAACAGGAAGCAGAGAGGCAGTTCCCCTTCCTGCCCTGATGGATTGTAGGGGGAGATGGGAAACAAGAGGACAAGCAACCAATGAGGCGCTATATGTCAAGACCCATCGTCTTTGGCTTAGAGATAGACAGGATGGACCCTGAGCCCTCCTTTAGGAGGCATCTGCTTGGCTTTCCGTTTGGGCTGCCAGGAGGAGGGTGCTATGTAGGAGGCCCCCAAAGATTGAGGCTGGCGGTGAGGTGAGGTCAGGCAGAGACGGCTCCAGCCATGCGGGTTCAAGCCAAGAACCTGTCACCAGGCAGCTGTGGTGAGAGGTGAGAGGATCTTACAGTAAAGGCTTGAGGGCAGTATGGCGGTGCTGCTGTGCTGGTGAGAGTTGAAGGGAGGGCTGGAGATATTCAGAGAGAAAACCACAGCCTGATGCCTGCTGGAGAACAGATCACAGACTTAGTGAATGCTAGAGGAATGTCTAGGATCAGGACCTGATGGAGACCGCTAGTGTTCCACCTACCAGTCCTTTGTGCTCACTTTCCCATAGTGTGAATTGTTGCTAGGAGGTGGCTGCCTGGACAAGGACTGTATTTCCCAGTTAAGCCTGCATCTATGTTTGGCCATGTGACAAGTCCTCAAAACATGAGTGAAAATGGTGCGTGTCCATTCTGGGCAGTAGCTTTCAAGAAGTGGGTGGGACTTCTTTCTGTTATTCTAGGGGCTAGAAGAAGATGCTATGGTCTTCTTAGAGATTGTCAGAGACAAAGATGGGAGGGGCCTAAGACCTTGAATCACTTGGAGGAAAGCTGTCCATAGAGGACAGTGGTGCCTATTTGTGTCTGGTGAAGATGCCTGATCGGGCCTCTAATAACAACGTGAGCATCTATAACAAATAAATCCCCAAATCCCACTGGCTTAACACAATAGATTCCCCCACCCCAACCCGACCATTGCTCACCTAACAGTCCAATGAGAGAATTCCTAGTCTATGGGCAGCTTTCTTCCATGTGATGACTTAAGCTCCTCCCATCTTTGGCTCTGCCAAGCCCCTATGTCTCTCAATGATCAGGTTAAGATATTCACTGAATAAATGTTTATGAAGTACCTACATGTCTTTCACCAGTGACAAAAACTCACCCCACGGCTGTTGATCTTCCTTTTCCCCTGGGTCAGCCCCATTGCTCAAGGGCTCATGCCCAAGTGGCCATGGCAACAGGCATGCACCCAACACTCAGACTTCCAGGGCTGCCCCCACTGCTCCGTGTCCCATCAGGGCTTGTTCTAGTCCACACCCTTACTGAGGAACATGACCACATTGAGGGGACCTGATAGTTGATTGGTTAATTGGCTTCATTTGCTATGGAGGGGAAGGGGTCTGTTCTTATTAGAATAGACACTGGATTTCCATTTCCAACAGGTCCTGCAGCATCACCATCCACAAACCTGTACACTCTTGACTTCTAGTGCCCAGCAGCCTCTCCAGATGGTCTTTCTTCACTGCGCCCTGTGTACTATCTACCTTCAGCTGGAGCTTGAAAGTAGGTAGGGGGAGAGGTGGAGAGACTCAGGGAAAGGGGTCGCTGCCAGCTAGAGCTTCTGAGTGATTGGGCCACAGTTTCTCCCAAGGTTGGTTTCTGTTATTTCTCATGATCTAGATATTTGGTAACACACTGAGTGCTGGAGAGGCCAAAATCTGTCTCCTATTGAAACAAGAACTTGGGCACAAAGCGAAGGCCCTTGAAAGCTGTTTTCTCCTCTGCTGTTGCCAAGGGTTCCTTTCTGAGTTCATCTTCATTTGGGGCCATTGAGAGGGAAGAATGAAGTTATAAAAAGACTTGCTTCCAAAGCGTATCATTAAGGCGCCTCTTTGTTCGCTGGCTTCTTCTGCTAGCTTTTGAATAGTGGTCTTTGCAGCATTTGGGGGACTTGCACCTGAGCTCAGAGAGAGGCCCCAGGTACCCTCATGGCTCTGAAACACTCTAGGAAGCCCTGTCACATACCTTAACAGGTGAGTCAACTGAGACCCATAGATGTGTGATGGGGTTTTGGATAAAGAGGGAAGCCGACGGTTGGCCACTGGAGGAGTGGGGACAGATGCATTGGGCAAGGTTGTTGGTCACACCCTGGGGGATTTCCCTCAAACTGGAAAGATGTTTGGTTGGTAGGGAGCCAAAATCAACAAATCAATTCTGATTGCCAAGACAACAGAAATTCTTCATTTTGTCATGTAAGTAAGATAACACTTATTCTGATCATTTATTTTAAATGTGAATTCTGGTTTGCTAGTACAGAGCTTTCAGGGAGAGACAACATTGTATACCAGGTCACGAAGGCTCAAAGAGCTAGCTGGGATTGCAGGAAGGGCTGGATCAAGAGGACATTCTGAGAGAACTGTATCTTCGACTCTGCACATCTCCAGGAAGTCACTCTCTAAGCCTCAGTTTGTTCTTTTGTAGATAGAAGTATTGGATTAGAATTTCAGGGGTTCCAAACTGTCAGAGGCATTTCTAGGGAAGCATTTTTCTGTATATCAGCCCAGACTTGCTGAAGTAGAAGCTAATCCTTCTGGCACTGGCATTCTGCAATACTGGGTTTTATGATTATGTGGCTTCTCTTGGGCTTAGGTGAGAAAAGTAGCCAGATTGTATACAGGCTTTCTTTGGGTTCCTGGACCCAATTCCAACATGTGTGGGAGAGTCGCCCCTCACTTCCAACAAGCAATTTTTGGACACCAGCAGTGTCCAAGAATTCAACTCAGTCCTCACACTATCCAGCCAGAGATCACATCAGATTCTACAGCTTAAGGGTCCAGTCCTATAAGACTGCCTCTCCCACCTCCAGCTTGTCAATTTCAAGTCCAGGTTGTGATTTGTGCTTCTGACTGACTGGATATAAATCAGAGGTTCCCACGACCCTTGGGTGTGATTCATTTGCGAGAGCAACTCATAGAATACAGAGAAAACATTTTCCTTACTAGATTACTGGTTTTCTATAAAAGGATGCAACTCAGGAACAGCCAGATGGAAGAGATGCACAGGGCAGGGGGTGGGGAAAGGGCCACAGAGCTGCTGTGCTCTCTCCACATGCACTGTCCCCAAATCTCCATGTGTTCACCAACCCACAGGCTCTCTGAGCCTTATCTTTTGGTTCTTTATGGCGGCTTCCTTATATAGGCCAGGTCGGTTAAATGACTGGCCATGGCTGTTGGTCTTTATCTCCAGTCCCTCTGAGCTCCCTGGAGGTTAGGAAAAGCATGTACTTCATTAACATAACAAAACAGACACCTTTATCACTCTCAATACTTAGGAAATTCCAAGGGTTTGGGGAGCTATGAGTTAGGAACTGTCAACAAAGACCAAATATGGGTAAGAAGTATATTTTGGTCATCTGAACAACCAAGTATACATTTTTTTCTTATAAATCACAGGCCTTTGATTTTAATGAGCTTTGATTTTCTCTTAGATGGGAGCCAGTGGAGGATTTTAAGTGAGGAGTGGTGTGATTTGACTTCAGTTCAGTTCAGTCACTCATTCGTGTCCAACTCTTTGCGACCCCATGAATCGCAGCACACCAGGCCTCCCTGTCCATCACCAGCTCCTGGAGTTCACTCAGATTCACGTCCATCGAGTCAGTGATGCCATCAAGCCATCTCATCCTCTGTTGTCCCCTTCTCCTCCTGCCTCCAATCCCTCCCAGCATCAAAGTTTTTCCAGTGAATGAACTCTTTGCATGAGGTGGCCAAAGTACTGGAGTTTCAGCTTTAGCATCATTCCTTCCAAAGGAATCCCAGGGCTGATCTCCTTCAGAATGGACTGGTTGGACAAAAGGTTCCTTCTGGCTGCTTTATTGAGGATAATCTGGAAGATGGTAAAGGTAGAGGAAGGGCAAACAAACAGGCTGTCACAATGGTCCAGGTACGGAACCATGGTGGCTTGAACCAGGGAGTTTGTGCAGAGATGAAACACTGTAAAACAGTCAGTGTAAAACACTGACCAGCTTAAACTGCTCAGCCTCCTTAAGTATCAATAGGTTGTTGATTAATCAAGCCTTGAGTTATTTTATAGAGACAGCACTGTGCATGTGCAAGAAAGAAATCCATGTCTCCCTAGTGACTCCGGAACCAAGAATCTTCAGTCTATGGAACTCAAAAAATAGAAGTGTTGCTGTGGGACCCCTTAAAAAATGAGAAATCCTTCAATAAGGAAAACCTGACTTCCAGCAACTAGAATAGCTTGTATGGACAGGTTTGAGACTAGCCAATCAGCTTCCAAGTTTGAAATTTTCCTAACACCTTAAATTTTACCCCAATCCTAGGTTGAGGAGTCAGATTCTAGAACCTTGCCTTCTATCTTTTTGCTGATTAACCTTGCAAATAAAGCACTTTCTTTTCTCAAAAGCCAGTGCCAAAGTATTGGTTTCTGTGTGTGTCGGGCAGCTAGCCCTTTGCTCCATAAGAGAGGTGGTGACGAGGGATTGAAAACTGAATCTGTTTTGAAGGTTAATATCCCCAGATCTGATATCTATAAAAGAAAGATGTCAGGGACATCAAGGTCTTAGGTCTGAGCAATGGGAGGGGTAGAGTTATCTCTTCCTGAGTTGGAGGAACAGCTTTGGGGCATAGAAGGGCAGTTGGAATCAGGACCTTGGTTTTGAATGTGGTGCACTTGAAACATCGGTTAGATACCCAAGTAGAGATGGTGGTGGTGGTGGGGATTGTTGAATATCCACCTGGAATTCAGGGGTGAGTTCTAGGCTGGAGGGGTAAGCATGAGGCTCTTAGGTGTACATGAACCTTTTCAAGGTCTTTGAAAATTATTGTCAAATTCCTTTTCAGAAAGTTTCATAAATTCACACTCTTTCAAGAAGATGTGGAAATTCCCCAAAGCTGGGTGTTACCTTAAAAATCCATACCAACGTGATAAGTGAAAGATGGCGTCTCAGTATCCTAATTTGCGTAATGCAGATTTCTAGCGAGATGAACTTCCTGATGTTTTTTGGCCATTTCTCTTTCATCTCCTATGAACTTCATGGTCTTGCCCTTTTGTCCATTTTAAAAATGAGAAGGATGTGTCCTTTTCATATTGATTTAGAAGAAATCTTAAATATTATGTTCTTTTATGTGACAAGTAGTTTTTCTGAATTTTAGTTTTGTAGTGCTTCCTGATATATACAAGATTGACATTTTAATATAGTCAAGTGTATGAATCTTTTCCTTTTGAGTTCTAATTTTTGCTTTTTCTCCTTTTGCTTAGAAAGCCATTTGTCTCCTAATATAAGAAAATATTAATCTGTATTTTATTCTAGTTTTTTATGGTTTAATTAAAATAATAACTCTCTGCTTCATGAAATTTATTTTGACACGTGTTGTGAGGCCTTGAATTTTTCCTGGCCCCAAACTGTTAATGAGTTGTTCTTGCATCATTTATTGAGCATTCCACAACATTTCTCATTAATTTAAATGCCACTTTAATCAATACTAAATTCTTGCATAGAGTAAGGCCTGTTTCTAGCTTTTAATTTTTTTTCATAGCAATGTCTATTCTTCTATACTATTTTAATTATTATAATTTTATAACCCATTTAATACCTGGTAGATAAAATCATTATTTATTTATATTTTTGAAAATTTCCTTTATTATTCAGTCTCTTTTATTTTTCTACTCAAGCTTTAGACTAACATTTTAAAGTTCCAGAAAGTTTCCAGCCAAGTTTTAATTGCAGTTCCATTAAATTTACATATTACTTTGAGCAGAATCAATAGATTTGTAATATTGCTTTCCTATCCTTGAATCTGGTGTGCTCCCTAATCACGAATAGATCTTCTTTTATGTCCTTGATACAATTTCATTGCTCTTTTAAATACTAATGCATATATCTTAATGGTTTCCCTGGTGGCTCAGTGGTAAAGAATCCGCCTGCCAGTGCAGGAGACACAGGTTTGATCTCTGGGTTGGGAAGATCCCCTGGAGGAGGAAATGGCAACCCACTCCAGTATCCTTGCCTGGGAAATCCCATGGACAGAGGAGCCTGGTGGGCTACAGTCCATGGAGTCTCAGAGTCAGACACTACTTAGTGACTAAACAATAGCAACATATATCTTAATAACTTTATTTCTAGGTAAAAACAAAACAAAACAACAACAACAAAAAAAACCCTCAGAAATCACTTTGCATTCCCTCCCCAGGCTAATCTATCTTCTATCACAGTAGTTCTCAACCAAGAGTGATTTTGTTCCTCAGGGGACAGTTGGCAATGTCCAGAAATATTTTTAGTTGTCATGAAGGGGAACAGCCTCTAGTGGGGAGAGGCCAGGGATGCTGGTGAACATCCGACAATGTCCGGGACAGTGCCCACTGTAAATAATTATCTGACCCCAAGTGTCCGTAGTGTCGTGGTGGAGAGTCTGATCTGTCTGCAATGTGCAAAGAGTCTTTTCCCAATGGGGTGTTCCTACTGGACTAATGGAATTTCCATCAGTACCAGATGTGAATCTACATAAAGTGTCAAAAGGGGTACCCTGTCCTCTGGGTATCTGTGTGCTGAGTTGAGTAGCCCCCCATGAGAGGCTGCACCCTTGGCCTGCATGGCGGCCGAGAGCACTGAGGTGTGTGGTCTTCAGCTGTGGCTCAGACTGCCACGGGTCTGTTGGAGAGACCGTCAATCGGCCAGTCTTTGGAGGGAGACCAAAGAAGGCTTGCAGGGCAGCCCGTGGTTCCTTCTTTCTGGCCGTGCCGTGGGGCACAGGATCTTAATTCCCTGACCAGGATGGAGGCCTTGCCCCTTGCATTGGAAGCCCAGAGTCTTAATCACTGCACCTCTGGGGAAGCCCCTGTGATTCCTTTTAAATAAACTTCAAGAACTGGCAAAAGTCACCACTGGTAACAAAGCAAGGAAGTGCTTGCTGGGGGTGGTGGGGCCACAAGGGTCCTTTCGGGGGTTATTTCTGGTACACTGGGTCTGGTTCTCAGATGAAGAGTGTTTCCCCACTCTTTCCCTTTTTATTCCTTAAAAATGTACACCCATAGCTGAGGCCCCTGGCCTCCACCATCTCATTTCCCTTTCTTTCTCCCTAGAGGCAACCAGCATCCCAAAGTTGGGAGGAATCTTTCACATTCATATTTTTGTATTTTCCAGACAGCATAGTTTTTAGTGTTTTTTTCAACATTAAAGAACCACACTGTGTATATCATCCTGCATTTTCTTTTTATTTAATATTTTTTATTTACTTATTTCATTGTAACTGCTGCATAATATTCTACCGTGTGTGTACACTTCTCTTCACCCAATCTCCTGTTCTTAGACATTCAGGTGCTTTCCAGTTGTTCTCCAGGACAGTGCGCCAGTGAGCATCATTGCTTGTGCCTGTTTATTTATTGTGTAGTTCATCTGAATACTGTGTCTCAGTTGGCCCTCTTGAGTTCTCTAGAAAGACAATATGATCATGGATTAAAAATGATACTTATCTTTCTCCCCTATAGTTATGATTCATCTCTATTTCTTGTCCTTTTATATTGCTTAGCAATTTCATAACAATAATAAATAGCACTGGGAACGGTAGCCATCCTTGTTTAGTTCTTGGCATTAATGAGATAATTAATTCAGTTTCACTGTTAAGGATGACTTGGGCTTTTGGTTTGAGATAGACATTTTTTGTCATATTGAGGTATCATCTCTTTTTATCTGAGTTTATTAGGGATTAATATCAAGAATAATTGCACTTAATAAGCTAATTTCAACGTTATGATTTGCTTTTTCTAATTTGAAATAATGTACAATAGTAATAAACTTCTAATACTGAAACAACCCTGCCATTTTTTTATGTATTATTCTTCTAATTTATTGTAAGATTACCTATATTTTGTATAGTATTTTTTCATATGCAACATATTAAGTATGATTAGCCTGCTATTTTCTTGGCTGTCTTTTAGGTTACGGTTACTGAGTTTTTTTCCTAAACATATATTATTGAAGTATAATTTACATACAGTAAAAGGCACAGTTCTGAAGAGTACAATTTAATGAATTTTGGCAAATATACACACCCCAGTAACCATCACTCAGATCAAGGTATAGAGTCTTCTTATGGCCCCGGAAAGTTCTGCTGTGGCCCCTCTAGGCATTCCTCCATCCCTGCCCCCAGCAAACACTTCTCTAATTTTCATCACCAGACATTAGTTTTGTGCATCCTTGAACTTCATATAAATGGGGTCATAGTTTATACGCTGTGTCTGGCTGTTTTCATTCAACCTAATGTTTTTTCAGATTCATCCAAAACATCATGTCAATAGTTTTGCAAGCTGTGGAAACTATTTTGGAACAAATAAGACTTTCATGTTTTTTCATACACTGAAAGGATTTATGTTACAGGGAAATTATTTGTTCCGTGGAAGTTTGAAGTAACGCACCCGCGAAATCAGCCGAAGTTGGAAAGCATTTTTGAAGGCAGTTCTTTGACAACTTTATAATTTTTCCTTGGTCTATTGAGGTTGTCTAATTTTTCTGATAGTCTAACATTTTGGTATAGTTTCCCAGGACATAATCCATTTCACTGAGGTTTTGAGAGTATTAGCATGTAATTATGCATAGAGTCCTCTAACAGTTTTAAATCATTAGTCTCCCTTTTTGCATTTATAATATTTATTTTTGCTGCCTCTTAATGGAAACAAGGCTATTTCATGAACCAATTCTAATATTTATCTACTAATTCTACTGCTTTTCTGACTATTAAGATTATTAATCAATGAAGCTTGCTTTAACTGTATTTTCTAGATTACTTTCAGTTATTTTAAATTTTATAAAAACCAAATCACTTAAGTGAATGTTTATTTTATCTACTTTTATGCTTTTCTGATTAACCATAAAGACATTTAAAGTTATGAATTTGCCTGTGAATCAGCTTTGTCTCATTCCATAAGATTTTCTATGTGATTTTCTGTTTCTTCTTGTTTTTAAATATTCTGTTTGCAGTTTTGATTTTTCCTCTTTAATGCAAACATTATCCAGGAAAACATTTAAAGATACCTAAGGAATCAAGTTTTTGGTTTGTATGCTAGGGAAGAAATATTTATTATTTTGAATTCCTCATTGCTATCTAGCGAGGAGGATGGCTTGGCTCTTTTTGGTTTGTGTGCTAGGGAAGAAATATTTATTATTATTTTGAATATCTTACTGCCTTCAAGGGAGGAGGGTGGTTCCTGTCTTTTCAGGGTTCTTTGCCTAGTACAGAGATAAAGAAAAGTGATCTTATCAAAAGATAAAAAACTAGAGAAACAGACTAAGAGGTCCAGTGTCCAAATAATAGGAGTTCAAGAATGAGAAAGCACAGACAATGAAAGGGAAGGCATCATAAAAGAAATAATTCAAGAAAAAAACTGCTAGAATTGAAGGATGTGGAATTGTAAATTGATAGGATCCCTCAGATGCTCAATTAAATATAACTACATCTTTGAATGTACCCACTCCAGTATTCTTGCCTGGAGAATTCCATGGATGGAGGAGCCTGGCAGGCTACAGTCCACAGGGTCACAAAGAGTTGGACACGACTGAGTGACTTCACTTTCACTTTCTTTCTTTTCACATCTTTGAAAAGTTAGCTTTTTCAAGGACGGTGCAGCTGAAGTTTCTGGTTGATATGGAAGATAAGTGATTTCATGTCATTATGGGTCTCATGCTGAGAAATAGATATTATGGAAGAATTTTGTAGATCAGAATGAAGCTCAGAGAGGTTAAATGAACTGTCCAAGTTCATAGAGTTTGCAGGTAGCAGAGTTGGGATTTAAAGAGTTTTCCACTTCTCTTGGTCTGTCTCTTGCAGTCACCTCGAGGTCACAAGGTGATTGAAGAAGGTCACAAGACGGCTAAAGAAAGAGAAACATAAAAAACAAAGGACAGAAAAGGCCTTGTGCTAGTCGAGCCTGCCCTGCCTTTAGTGACATTTCATTGATGTTTAACCAGCAATTTCTTCTTACCTATCATTTGCTAGATGACATTATGTGGTCATCCCTCTTGGCAAAGGAAACTGAAAAATATAGCATTTTAATTTGTCACATAGCTCCTTTGAAAAGTTCTGATAGGAAGAGAGAAGGAGATTTGAGTAGGCAACCAGGAGTCCCTGGAAGCCGGGAGCAGAAGCGGCCATGTGTCCCTTTCTTTGGGTACCTGGAAGTTCCTTACATGGATGAATGAGGTTTTTTCCTTCTTGACTTTGGATGATGTGCAATATTTTCATGGGCTGGAATTAAATTTTCAATATAGTTCATGTATTTAATATTTAAATACCACAGGTTGGCTGGCTTTTCCTGTGCTCATGACAAGATTATTATGATGGTCCTAAATCCTGTTAAGATTTAACCTCAGTTGTTCTGCTAATAATACAAAGTGATAGCATTTAATGTTCTAAATACCCTGAAAGTGGTTCCTCGTAATTTTCTAGCTTTTCTTTCTGTTCTGTCTTCCCCTGGACCATTTCCTCTTTCCCCTTCCCCACTTTCCATTCTCTTCCTCCACCAATTCAACTGCTATGACCTCTTTCTGAAACTTCAGCTCGTAGAATGTCAGGTTGGAATACCCAACCCTTTGCCCCTAACACTCACAGACAAAGAATGACCTGGCCATAAAAATGACCACAAAGCTTCACATCTAAAGCATTGTTGTTGCAGTGACAGGAAGCTAACTTTATAGTAAATGTTAAAGTTGGGTATAGTATGTTCATCTAAAAAAAAATGACATATTTCTAGTTTATAAAAAATTCAAAAACAGTAGGAGCAAAAAGGTGAAAGATACATATTTTTCTGATCTGCATAGCTAACGCTCAATCCATCTCCTTCCAAAATATCTTATAACAACTACAATTTATGTAATGCAAGCATGCATGTAACGTCATTTGGTTCCCCCAATACCTTTGTGATGTGGGGAGTAACTCACATTTATCCAAGACCTGACATTTTCTAACATGCTTAGATTACCTCATTTGATGCTTATATTCCCAGGGCTCATTCCCTTGTAATTCAAGCTCCAACAAAATTCAAGCTACTTTCAGTTTGAACACAATGTCCTGTTCTCCCTAAGCCTTGTAGTTCACCTTGTGCATGCCTATTTCTCCTTCAAAACCTAGTTCAGACCCAAGAAAGGCCTTGGTTCCATTGCAGGAAGAGAGAGATGAGTGTAGACACCAAGGTCCCTGAAAGGATCCCAGCTAAAGGACAAAGAACAACCTCACATATGTCACAGACAGAGTCTTATCTGCTGCCTGGGCTTTTCCAAGCTCCTTTGCTTCAGGGAAGAAAAGAAAGTCCTCCTCTAGCCAAATGTATTTCCTTTGCATATTTTCAGGGCATAGGTTGGGAGTGGATTCAGATTAAATTGCTCATTGCCCGTCTTTATCAGTCAATCTTCCATTTGTGGCAGTTGTCAAATCATTTATCTTGTGGTGCAAGAGGCTCAGGGGGATGATGATGGTGGCTGGGTGCTGGCCCAACGGGGAATGTCCCAAGGCTCCAGAGTCTGGACAGTCTGAGGCTCTCTTGCTGGACTAAGGTTTTGGGAAAGGTTCAGTGTGCTTGGCTGGACCTGAAACTTTCTGCAGTTAAGTCTGGTTGAGTGGGAGGGGAACTTGGGTGACCTTCAAGCTTTGGAGACCCCAAACACAAGATGTATACATAGGACCTGTTTCTGGAACCTTTTGCACATGCCCTGAGTTGTCCTCTCTGTCAGGCCAGGAGATTGTTAGCATATATGGGCCACAGGTACTCCTTCTCACGCCTACACAGCCTAGTGTGATGCCTGCAACACGGAGGGCCACACAGATGTTGGTGAAATTGAAACCACAGCCGACTCCCCCTCTTTTCATTGCCTCCTGCCCCAGTTACCAAGCCATTGCTCCATAGCCTGTCACGTGACTGCCTACAGAAACAGATAAAGAATCCCAGGTGACTTTGTGGGTTGAAGAGGTTTCAAAGATCCGGCTTTAGAAGCTCAACCAAAACTTTTACCCTGTGTGGATAGGATAAAGCATTCTGTCAGCAAGCCTGGGCTTGCTTAGGACTGAGGGCAGGGGAGGAGGGAGGGCAACGCTGTCACTTTAATTGCACTGGCATAAATATTTGATATTCAATGAATTAGATCTGGAGCAAGGAAAACATTCTTGCAAATGGATTTTTACCTGGAGCCCAGCCCCATTAGCCGAGGAGTGGAGGGCAGCCTGCCCCAGGGTCGGTAATTAACTCAAGTGGAGCAGAACTAAGCATTTTTGACAGCCTTCCTGGTCTGGAATTAGCTGTCATCTCGGAGGGAGAAAGAAACTGCATTGTCACATTATAGTTTACGAGAGGCTCAGAGTGCTGCCAACCAACTGAGTTTGGTGTGTCTCTCCCTCATGGCCTGAAATGCTTTTTATCATTAAAGACAAGCTTAAAAGCAACTAATGATGTATTTTATATCCACGTACCTGAATCACAGATTTCACCCAAAGAGAAGACATTAGTATGGTAATTCAATTTTTTTTTTTTTTTACCTTTTGTCAGTTGTAATGAAAAAAGATACACCAGATGCTGTTCTAAGTCACAACACTGTGATATTTGAAGATAGTACAAACTGGATTTTTTTTCTCCTCTCCGTATCAGGGCTTGCCTATAATGAGCAATAGCTTAGCCACTGTCTCTCTATGCTATCTCCCCCAACCCCCACCCAGTGTAGATGAAAATAGCAATTGCTTCTTAGAAAAGGCAAAACCATTGGAGCCTGAAGCTCCTCCTAGAAGTCACTGCTTGTCTTCCTGTTCAGTGGAAACTGATATAGTGGAAATTGGTGTTGTGCTGGGCCTTGACTTGCCAGTATTGTGTGCAAGCACTTTTTTTTTAAAATAAGGTTGGGGAACTTTTAGCCAGACTGAGTGTGCAGGTGTGTGTGTGTAAGCAGTGCACTGTGATGGGCAGCTGGCTTCAGAGAGGAGAGGCTGAGAGAAGTGTGTGTACATTTGTGTATGTCAGAAGTGGGGAGTTGTATTGAGTATGCACATATTTGCTCAGGTTTTCTGCCTACTCCAAAGCAGTGTAACCACGAGCCACCGTCCTTATCCTGAACCCGACACTGTTGCCCTTCTGTCCTACATTCAGTGGGAGCTTGGACCTCTTCATCATTCCACTTTCTGCCATCGTATTTACTCTCTGTTTCCATCTGGCCTCATTCCCTGCAGAGTTAGATTTGATGATGGGATCATGTCCCTCCTCTGCTTGAAAATCTCTCCAACTTTCTTCTTAATGCCCCAGCAGGGGTCCTCAACCTTGACTTCTCATTAAAAGCTGAGGGACCCAGATGGGCTGGACCAGAGTCCACAAAGTTGGAGAGTAGGCAATTAGGATGCTCTATTGGGTGTTCTTTGGAAGGAATGATGTTAAAGCTGAAACTCCAGTACTTTGGCCACCTCATGCAAAGAACTGACACACTGGAAAAGACTCTGATGCTGGGAGGGATTGGGGGCAGGAGGAAGAGGGGACGACAGAGGATGAGATGGCTGGATGGCATCACTGACTCGATGGACGTGAGTCTGACTGAACTCTGGGAGTTAGTGATAGGGAGGCCTGGCATGCTGCGATTCATGGGGTTGCAAAAAGTTGTACACAACTGAGCAACTGAACTGAACTGGTTGGGTTGGCAGCTGCTGGCTTACAGCATCAAGCCCTACAATCTTAACCTAGTATCTTAGCCTCCTTATTAGTTTCTAGCAGATTTTTTGGTTGTTGTTGAGTCCTCAGTGTGTTCCACATATATGATTATGCCATCTGCAAGAAGATACCATTTTACTTTTTCTTTTCCAATTTGGATTCCTTTCCCCCATTTATTTACTTATTGTTTTCATTTTTTAAAACTGAATTATGGTTAATTTACAATGTTGTGTTAATTTCTGCTGTACAGCAAAGTCACTCAATTATATATATATATACATTCTTTTTATATTATTTTCCATTATGGTTTATCCCAGGATATTGAATATAGTTGCTTGTGTTATACAACTATAATAATATACAAGTAAGATATTGTTCTTTATCCATTCTATATGTAATCGTTTGCATCTTCTAACCCCAAACTCCCAGTCCACCTCTCTCCCATTGCCTTCCCTTTGGCAACCATAAGTCTGTTCTCTATGTTGGTGAGTCTGTTTCATAGATAGGTTTCTTTGTGCCATATTTTAGATTCCATATAAATGATATCATATGGTATTTGTCTTCTCACTTCACTTAGTATGATAATCTCTAGTTGCATCCATGTTGCTACAAATGGCATTCTTTCTTTCTTTTTTAGGGCTTAGTATTCAATTTGGATATCTTTATTTCTTTATTTCTTTTGTTTTTTTCCTAATTGCTCTGGCTAGGACTTCTAGTACAGGCATGCCTCAGAGATGTTGCAGGTTTGGTTCCAGACCCACTGTAATAAAGTGAATATTGCAATAAAAGTCACACAACCTTTTTGGTCCTCAGTGCATATAAAAGTTCTATTTACACTATACTGTAATCTATTATGGAGAAGGCAATGGCACCCCACTCCAGTGCTCTTGCCTGGAAAATCGCATGGACAGAGGAGCCTGGTGGGCTCCAGTCCATGGGGTCGCGAAGAGTCAGACACGACTGAGCGACTTCACTTTCACTTTTCACTTTCACGCATTAGAGAAGGAAATGGCAACCCACTCCAGTGTTCTTGCCTGGAGAATCCCAGGGACAGGGGAGCCTGGTAATCTATTAAGTGTACAGTATGTCTAAAAGACACTGTATGCCTTAATTTAAAAATACTTTGTTGCTAAAAAATTCTAACCATCAGATGGGCCTTCAGTGACTTGTAATCTTTTTGCAACAGTAAGAACAAAGATCACTGATCACATATCACCATAAAAAAAGTAATACTAATGAAAAAGTTGTGAGAATTGCCAAAATGTGACGCAGAGACATGAAGTAAGCAAATGCCATTGGAAAAATGGTGTTATACCCTTCCTTGATGCACGGTTGCCACAGACCTTTAATTTGTAAAAATTGTAACATATGCAAAGCACAATAAAGTGAAGCACAGAAAAACAAGTTATGCTTGTATTATATTAAACAGAAGTGGGTATTCTTGTCTTTTTCCTGAGTTTAAGTGGAAAAGTTTTCAGCTTCTCATCGTTGACTGATTTTAGCTTTCTGCCCCCTTTTCCTCTGCACCTTCTGGGATTCCCATAATGCACATGTATTTTTTTTTCTTGATCGTGTTCTATAAGTCATGCAGGTGTTCATTCTTTCTTATTCTTTTTCCTTATTGTTTCACTGATTAGCTAATTTCAAGTGACGAGTCTTTGAGTTCACAGATTCTTTCTTCTGCTTGGCTGAGTCTGCTGTTGAAGCTCTCTGTCAAACTCCTGGTTCAGTCACTGCACTTATCAATTCTAGAATTTGTTTGTTTTAATGGTTTGTAGTTGTCAAATGTCTCATTTTCCTGATTTTCTTTAGTTGTGTATCTGTGGTCTTTTGTATCTCACTAAACTTCAAGATCATAATTTATAAACTTCTTGTCAGGAAATTCATAGATCTCTATTTTTTAGCATCAGCCATTGGAGCTTTATGTCGTTCCTTTGGTGATGTTTTGTTTTCTTGGTTCTTCCTTTATTTTAAAGGCTCGTGTTGCCATCTTCACATTTGAAGAAGCAGTTCCCTCCTCCAGTCTTTACTAACTGTTTCAGGAGAGAAAGACCTTCACCAGTTAGCCCAGCTAGAGATTTGGGGGCCTCTTAAGCTTTTTCTAGGATATATCTGTCCTACTTTTTTTGTTCTCTTTTAAGGGAGAAGTCTCAAAATATTTTTGCCTTTTCTCAGTCCTGCAAAGTCAGGATGGGTGCTAAGAGCTTCCCATTTATTTTTCCCGGGGCAATGCCCTGAAGCATTCAAGGTTGTATTCTTCCTGTCAATCCTGCATTCTTCCTATCAATCCTGCAGTTGAGCTGCAGCCAGTATCCGTGTGCTGCCCATGGGGATGTGTGTATGCCATCTGCACAGGCTTGTGTGTGCCATCTGGAGGAGTGTGTGCACACTGTCTTTGGAGACTTGCCACATCTTGTTGCAGGCACATATTGGAGTGCTGCAGGTATGCACTGGTCAGTTGAGGGTAGCTGGAGGTGAGGCGTCCTCTGGGGCTCATGGGTAGGCCTCCTAGGGTCTGCAAGCCAGTCCAGTGGCATCTGTTGCTGGGTTTTGAGATCCATGCAGTGGTTGCTTGGAGCCCCTGTCCATTTGCTCTTCTTCTGTCTTCCGCCAGACTGTTCAGCCATGCTGATCCTTTCAGTGATATGAGTGGGGTGAAGGAGACGTGGACAACCTCCTGCAAGGCTGAGAAATTGTTGGCTGAGGGAGTCTTTCTTGGCACTGAGGTGTGCCACTGTGAGGGAAGGGTAACATAGGTAAAGCGAAACTGTACTTCTCACCCTTTTCAAGGCATCTTTTCTTGGATTTTTTTGTTTTCATTTAACAGGTTGCTAGAATCTCTTCAATAGACTCCCAATTTCCACAGATTACTACTATCTGTGGATGACTGTCAAAATCAGTGTTTTTGTGGAGTATGAAGACTGGAATCACTTATTTCACCACCTTGCTGGCATCTCTTCAAGCTTCTCCTTTAATTCTAAAATATGGTTTCCTTTGGTTCTTTAAATATATTTAAAAGAGTTGATTTTTAAGGCTTTGTCTAGTAAGCCTAACATCTGTGTTTCCTCAGGGGTACTTTCTATTGACCTTTTTTGGGGGGCCTTACAAAGCAATGACAATGGCTTTTGCTTACGTCATGTCTCTGTGTCACATTTTGGCTCTCACTGGTAAGGAAGCTCCTTACTAAGCTCCTCTGGGTCTTAGTTGCAGCATGCAGGAATCTAGTTCCCCGACCAGGGAGCAAACCTGAGCCCCCTGCATTGGCAGCCCCCTGCATTGGTTAAGACGGGTCCAGCTTAGCCACTGGACCACTAGGGAGGTCCCTATTGATTTGTTTCTTTTCCTGTGTATTGACCATACTGTTTTGTTTCTCTGCATGTCTTATTTATTGTTGTAGAGTGGGCATTCTAAATAACATAATGTCAGTTCTGGACATTGGAGTCTCCTTTCTTCCTAAGGTTTGTTGTTTTTGCTGTTGGTTATTATTGTTGTGTTTATTTGCTAGGGCCTTCCTGCACTAATTACATAAAATCTGTACTTTTTGATGTTTCTGGCCACTGACATCTCTTCTCAGCTTAGCAGTCAGTATTGACTGGACAGAGATTTCCTTAAATGCCTGGAACCAATGACTCCCAGGCTTTGCCAAGCGGCACTGTATGTTGGAATACATTTTCAATACTCAGCCTAGCCAATTATAACTCTGGCTTAGTCTTCACTTCCTGCGTTCAGGGACCTTCAAGGTTAGCAGAGGTGATCGCTTAGGGCTTTCTAATATCTTTCCTGGTCATACACACAGCTCTATGCGGGTGTGTGGCTTTCTTTTCCACTCTCTAAGGAATCTTTCTCCAGCTAACCTTGTTTGTCTAAACTGTTATCTCTTCCTCAGGCAGCTACAATGTTAAATAATTGCTGCTTATTGCTTTTAACAAAAGCCACCCCCACCCCCAGAGATGAAAAGACTGCATTGGGTGAGCTCTGAACCAGGTCAGATAAAGAAGAGCCTTAGAAGTAGAGTTTTCCAGAGAACTGCCCGACAGGTCAAATGATGATTTTTCTGAGAATGGAACTTTGAAAACCTCCAACCCTGTTCTGACTATACCAGTGGCTGTTGGGCTGTTAGTTTTCCCTGTGATTATGGGCTGTTACTTTTCAAGGCTATTGTGGGCTGAAGATCCGGAAATGGGACTGGGGCAAGTTAAAATGGCACAAAGCTCACTGTTCTTATCAAGACTGTTTTTCTTGGAAAAAAAACAAACCACCTCCCAGGTTGCAGCAAGCTTTTGGTTATTTTCTAGAGTTCTGAAGTAGTTGATTCTGACAATTTTTGCCAGTGCTCTATTGCTTTTAAAGAGGAGACAGTTTGGGGGATTCTTACTGTGCCACTTTTTTGATGATGTCACACCTATGAAGATATACTTAGTATTTTCTTGTGCTATCTCTTATAAAATTCTAATGTAACTATTAATGCTGCTGCTGCTGCTGCTGCTGCTAAGTCGCTTCAGTCGTGCCCGACTCTGTGCGATGGCAGCCCACCAGGCTCCGCCACCCCTGGGATTCTCCAGGCAAGAACACTGGAGTGGGTTGCCACTCCTTCTCCAATGCATGCAAGTGAAACGTGAAAGTGAAGTCGCTCAGTTGTGTCCGACTCCTAGCGACCCCATGGACGGCAGCCCACCGGGCTCCTCCGTCCATGGGATTTGCCAGGCAAGAGTACTGGAGTGGGGCGTCATTGCCTTCTCCAGTGACTATTAATAGTCTTCTTCTAAATACCACCATGGATAGGCTGTAGTCGAATAAAGTTGAGTTTATTGACTCAGCAAAACAAGAGAGGCCATACATCCTGGGGAATGAATGGTGAGGCACCTCCTAAGAGGTGTTACAAAGCACTGATAGAATTCTGGGTCATGTCAGGTGATTTTGAGATGATTTCAAGGCAACAAAGCTTTTCTCTGAATTGCAGGCTTATGGGAAGTGGAGGTAATTCTATGACTGGATATTTTAATAAATACATTTAGAAAGCGGGAGGAATAAAGGGAGATTAAAGCCGTTGCTGGTAAGGAAGCTGCAGTCACCCTCATCAGCTCTGATGGGGAATGTAGTAGGCTAAATAATGGCTGTGAAAGACAGCAGATCCTCACTCCTGGAATCTGGAATTCCTTATGTGGAAAAATTCTTGATATGAAAAAACTGATTCAGTTAGGGACCTTGAGTTGTGTGTGTGTGTGTGTGTGTGTGTGTGTGTGTGTGTGTGTGGCTTAGTCGTGTCCAACTCTTTGTGGCCTCACAAATTGTAGCCCACCAGGCTCCTCTGCCCACTAGGCTCCTCCTCTGTCCATGGAATTTTCCAGGCAAGAATACCGGAGTAGGTTGCCATTTCCAGCTCCAGGGGATCTTTCCCACCCAGAGATCAAACCCTTGTCCCTTGCATCCCCTGCACCGCCAGGCAGGTTCTTTCCCACTAGTGCCACCTGGAGTTTTGCCTACCGTGGCTCAGACTGTAAAGAATCTGCCTGCAATGTGGGAGACCCAGTTTGATCCCTGGGTCAGGAAGATTCCCTGGAGAAGGGAATGACTATCCATTCCAGTATTCTTGCCTGGAGAATCCCATGGACAGAGAAGCCTAGCGGGCTGCAGTTCACGGGGTCGCAGAGACTTGGACATGACTGAGCAACTAACACCAGGGCCATCGGGGAAGCCCGTTGAGATGGGGCCTAAATATAATCACAAACGTCTGTGTAATAGACAGGCAAAGGTTCACACACACCTCCATCAGTCTGTCTGTCTGTCTGTCTCTGCACCCACTCCCTACCACCCCCATGAGAGGGTGATGTGGAGACAGAGCTGAGAGAGATCTGAAGATGCTGGGATTGAAGATCGAAGTGATGTGGCCACAAGCCAAGAAACCCTGGCAGCCATCAGAAGTGGGAGTCTCTCCTAGCACCTCCAGAGGGAGCACAGCACTGCCTACACCTTGATGTTGGTCCAAGAGACTGATTTCCACCTCCTGGCCTCAACAACTGCAAGAGTATAAATTCTTGTTTTACGCCATCATGTGTGGTGATCTATTATAGTAGATTTAGAAAGTGAACACAGAGGATGTTTAGATGCTGTCCTTTTGCCAAAGTGTCTAAGTTGCAGGTTGAATTGTGTCCCCTACAGATTCATATGTTAAAGTTCTAACTCAAGTATTTCAAAAATATAACCATATTTAGAGACTGCATGATTGCAGGTGTAATTAGTTAAGATGGGGTCAGAAGGGTGGGCCCCTAATCTGGCAGGTGTCCTCATAGAAAGGGAAAATTTGGACAGAGAGAGAACAAATACAGGGAGAGCACCTTGAAAGGATGAGAGTTACCCTGACACAAGGGAAGGAACTGTGCTGCCACGAGTCTCCAGGAACTAGGAGACGGGCCTGGAACTGACCCCTGGATTGCACCTCCAGAGTCAGCACGGCGCTGCAGCTGCCGTGATCAGTCTCCCAGCCTCCGGAGCTGTGAGACAATAGCTTTCTGTTATTCAATCTGCCCAGCCTGTGGCCCTTCTTGTGGCATCCCCAGGAAATGAATGCAGTTCAGATATGATTATGGAGTGGTCTTGCTTTCTCATCTTGCTCAGTCATGGTCACAGTGGCCTTGTCTGATACAGGTGTTTTGTGAAATTCTTTATTTTCAACAGGAAAAGACCAGGTCTCGCTTTAAGCGGCAGGCCACCTCTCCCAGATGCCTTCTTTTCTTTTTTTAACCATAAAGTCTAAACTCATCTGATAAACGTTCACTTGATTTTGTCTTTAAGGGGTTTAGCTAATTCTTTTTCTTTTTAATTGGGATATGGTTGCTTTACAAAGTTTTGTTGATTTCTGCTGTACAGTGAAGTGAATCGGCCATGTATGTGTGCATATATCCCCACCCTCTTGCACCTCTCTCCCACTGTATCCTATTCCCACCCATCTAGGTCACCACAGAGCATCCTTTTTAAAAAAACATATACGAGGTGGGATGGGGTGGGAGGGGGGTTAAAGAGGGAGGGGACACGTGTACCTATAGCTGACTCATTTTGATGTATGGCAGACACCAATGCAATATTGTAAATCAATTTTCCTTCAATTAAAAATAAATAAGTTTGGGGAAAAAATTTACCTCTTCAATGCACTTGGCATTTATTTTTGAGTAGAGGATGGGGCCAGAGGTGTGTGGTCTCAAGTAGAGGCCGCGAGGGTAGAAGTGATTTGAGATGTAATTTGAAGGCTGAACTTGGCTGGGGTCTGTGTAGACCTAGTCATCTACAAAGCTGGTTTCCATCAATTTCTTCAAGCTGGTTTGTATATAGAAATAACCTCAAAACAGTCCTTCAGAGCATTTAGGGGGTCATTTGTTTCTCTTCTTCCTTCCTTGTTATTTTTGATGGAAGGAAAGGATACAACACGTCTTTTGTTCGGATATGCCATGGCTGTGAGCACCTTCTCAAGACAGTCATTAATTCAGAGGGTAAATTCATCAGCAGAAAACCCTCCCAGAGCCCCCCACGTGCCCCGGGCATCTTCTCCATCTATTTGGATAAGTGCAGCTCAGGATCAATTATGGATGAGGCTCTATGGGAAATGAGTAAGTGGGCTGTTGCCGACTTTGAAAAATTAATGGGAGCTGATTAATACAAGAGTACACTCCCCTCTTCCTCCACTCAGGGAGGCTCAGGTCTCTGCGGAAGCCCCAGGTGGGGGCAGAAGCCCTCGTGTCTATGTGAGGTCAGGTTTGGTTCACAAAATTGTGCTTCAAAATTATCTACCCCCTTGACAGACGAGGATACTGAGCTCCATCAAAGATAAGCAATTTACCCAAATAACAAAGAAGGAAAGACAACAGTCAATTCTTTTAAAAATAAGATTTTTGGGGGGAGGGCTATGCTCTACAGCTTGAGGATCTTAGTTCCTCGACCAGGGATTGAACCCGGGCCATGGCAATGAAAGCCCAGAATCCTAACCATTAGCAACCATGGACTGTCCTTCCTTTTTAAGGCTGAATAATATTCCATTGCAGGTACTGCATATTGTTTATTCACTCATCCACTGACAGACATTTGGTCTGTTTTCCCTCTTTGGTGATTAGGAGTGATGCTGCTGTGACCACGGAAGCTCCGAGGTCTGTTTGAGGCCCTGCTCTCAGTTCTGCTGTGTGTAGCCCAGAAGGAGAGTTGCTGACCGAACAGTAATTTTGTGTTTACTTTTCTTAAGGAGCCATGACGGTGTTTTCCACAGCTGTACTATCTCACATTCCCACATGCAACGCATAAGGGTTCTGATTTCTCCACATCCATGCCAACACTTGCTGTTTGTACTTGAAGGTTTTTTTTTTTTTTAATGATAGCTTTCCTAATGGTGATGAAATAATTTTAAAATATAAACTATATTTTCCCAACAAAAATTGGTAAGAAGAGAGTCACTGTTTTATATTTTGCAAATTTTTTCGATGTCTGACTTAATAGGCAGCTGAATTCTCAGATCTGCTTCTGTATTTCATCTGTGGCCCCATCACATGCCACTCAGCCTCTGGAAAACTCCACGGTCCACTCATGAGAGGAGAGGGAAAACCCCAAGTGACATGGTCGTGTTATTAGCAAAATAGTTTTTTTCACTTTGAAGACCTCAGCTTTAATTATCAACTCAAGGTCAATCTTGTTTTTCTCTCTTCTTCCTCCTGTGTGCCCCCAACATCATTTTGAAGCAAATCAATAACCATCAATTCTTACCAGTATGGTATTAGTTGCTTTCTGCATTGCCTTCTCAGTCTTCACTTCAAATCTGCTTTGTTAGCATGTATGAGGATGGTTGTTTATTTGAGGGGACCAGGCCTCTGGGATGTTAGGAAAATCTCCCAGGTTCATGTCCCTGGAAGCTGATGGTACCCAGGTCAGATCTCCATTTAACTGTCTTCTAAATTTGACTTCAGACCATGAGAGCTATTGGGGCTGTGGCCTGACTGCTTCTTTTCCCAGTGGGACTTTGGGGGAAGGCACTGGTTTTCTTCCCGCCTCCATCTCTCACATGTGGGTGCTCTTTCAGTAGATCTTTAACATCTTGTACCTTGTACCTCGTTGGACAGAGGGCTGAGTTGGCTGTTGCCATGTGAAGCAATTCTGAGTAATTTCTTTCTGAATGAGCTGAGAAAGCATTTGCACTCCCTATTCTGAGGCCCAGCCCTGGAAGAGGAAGAAAAACAGCAGAAGAACCTAGGCTGGTGGGGTTTGGTATGGTCTGCTCCAGGGGACCTTCTCTGGGTCGGGAAGACGCCCCCGGAGTAGGAAATGGCAACCCACTCCAGAATTCTTGCCAGGAAAATCCCATGGACAGAGGTGCCTGGTGGCTATAGTCCATAAGGTCACAAAGAATCAGACACGACTGAGCACATGGATGGCCTCACAGTGGCAGCTCCAGCTGGAGCCAGGAACACCTCCACTCACTGCAGAATCATGACATCCAGAGATGATGAGGCTCCAAGGTCATATAATCCTGACTGCCTCCAGGAAATCATCTCTGACATACCTTGTTCAAAGGCTGCCTGGCCTCTGCTTGTACCCCTGTCATGACAGGGAACTCACTACCTACCTCAGTAGACACCCAGCCCACGGATGGCACTCTTATTGTTAGTTAGAAAGCTCTGCTCACATTGAGTGACCTGCCAGGAACAACCCGATTTATGCTGTGATGGGAAGAACCAGATGGGGAGTTGAGATTCCTGGTCATGAGATTAGGGTAAAAGTGAAGTCACTCAGTTGTGTCTGACCCTTTGCGATCTCATGGACTGTAGCCTAACAGGCTCCTCCATCCATGGGATTTTTCAGGCAGGAGTACTGGAATGGGCTGCCATTTCCTTCTCCAGGAGATCTTCCCAACCCATGGATTGAACCCAGGTCTCCCGCACTGTAGGCAGACGCTTTACCGTCTGAGCCACCAGAGAAGATTGGGGTAACTGTAAACCATCCCCTCCAGTATTTTGATTTCTTTGTTGTGAAGATTGCTGCTCTTTGGTTCCTTTCCCTACTAAAATTCTTTTTTTAAAAGATTTATTTTTTTGGCGTGATGGGTCGTTGCTGCACACAGGCTTTCTCTAGTTGTGGAGGGTGAGGGTTATTCTTCGATGTGGTTCACGGGCTTCTCACTGCAGGGACTTCTCGATGCAGAGCACAGGCTCTAGGCATGCGGGCTTCAGTAGTCTCGGCATCTGGGCTCAGCAGTTGAAGCTCACGTGCTCTAGGGCGCTGGCTCAGTAGTTATGGCTCATGGGCCCTGTGGCATGTGGGATCGTCGTGGACCAGGGAACGAACCAGCATCCCCTGCATTGCAAGGTGGATTCTTAACCACTAGGCTACCAGGGAAGCCCAAACATTCTTATTTATTTCTTATTTGGTTTCCTTTTCTCCAAGAGCCACCTTCGAGGACTTTGAAAACTGAGGTCCTCTTTGAGTGTGGGCATTGCCATTTGTCTTGGTGCATGATCTTGGCTGCTTATCCAAGAGACATCCTGAGATATCCCCATCTGCCCTATCCCTCTCTGAGGAAATGCACCGCAACACAGACCTCCAGGAGTTCCCGAAGCGATCCTAAATCCCACAGATTCTGCTGCAGCCCAAACACCCATATCTGCTTCACCCATCTCCTGTAACAGTCCCCAGCCCCTACACCAACACAAGCTGTCCTTTGATTTTACAAAGATTTTGTAATTGCACAGCCATGAGACTTTCCCTGCCTTTGCCAATATCCCATTGATTTTCAAATAGGTGGATCTTCCGGCAGGAAGAAGAGGGAAAAAATAAAGTGGAAGATATCCCCAAATAGGTAATTGGGGCTCAAGTTGCCTCTTTGGTTTGGAAAGGGTGTGGATGTGGGTAATCCTGCCCTGGTCTGAGAGTCATTCCAGGCTGGCAGACTGGACAGCCCATCGCCATGGCAACTGTTGTTACTGGTAACTGAATGAGCATCTCCAACAACAGCCGCTGGAGCTGCTGATGGTTTTTCCCTTCTAGATGAAAGTAAAAGGAGCCAGGGTCTTTGCTGATTGATCGTAAGTGCTGGCTCTTTGCCCCCATTTTGGGATCATCAATTGATATTGGGCAAGGTGAAGCCACTCTTTAATTATCGCTCTAGCCTCTGTGGCCTAAGAGGTGCGACAAGCTGACTTAACATGTATTCTCTATGAGAAGCTTAGAAACCTGCTCAAGAGCATCTAGCTAGCAAGGTCCAGAACTTGAAACCTGACCTGTCTGGTTCTGAAAGCATGACTGTGACTGCACGGCTGTTGCACCTCTGTCCTTTAACTCTGAGGTCACCTGTCAACTTTGTCAGACTTCGCTTGTGACACCATTGGTTTAACTCTTTGTGAGAACAGGTAGCATCTCATGGTGATTCATGGGCCACCATAAAGGTCCTTCTAGATGCTGTCTCACTTGGTTATCCTGCAATGGAATCAGTGGGACCTCAAGATGCTATCTTCCTAGAATTGTAGGGAAGCAGAGGGTCGCTGAATTCGCAAGCCCATGTGAGGGAAGCACAGTGAGGCCCATCAATACTAAACATTCGAGTTTGGAACAGAGAAAGATTTTTATTACAGATTCATACAAGGAGATGGGTGACTTATGCCCTCAGAACCCCAAAGTTACTGAAAGCTTTCAGCAAGTCTCTTTAAAGGCAAAAGGTGAGGGATGGGCATGGTTGGTTGGTGCAGACTTCTTGGTGTCAGATCCTTTGTTTCTGAGGTCTGGTCATGCTTAGGTAATGATGTTCCCATAAATCTCCACCAGGTGAATTTTATTCTCTGTCCTGACAAGAAAGGGCAAAATCCCAAGGCACAACTTTCACCCTCCAAAATCCAAGTCCTGGCGAAGAGGATTGCAGACCTCAGTTGGCAGCTCCTTCAGGGCCAGGTTCCCACACCCTGCCCAGCTGTCTTCCCTGAGAGAGCCAGGCATCCAACCCACTGGCCCACAGTCTCCTCAGGCCACCCAAATAAGAAGACAGGTCTCACAGACTGCAGCTCATACAGACGGCCACTGCTAATAGGCTGCAGAGACAGGGATGGGGGAGAGCTTCACCGCTCCGCAAGGCCTGGGCCAAGGCTGGTGGAGGGCCTTAGGGCTCTGGAGCCCTGCTGGATGCAGTCCCCAGCCTGCTCCCTGGGCCTTCCAGCTCACCTGCTGGCTTAAGGCTGGGTAAGCTGGAGGGCCTCTAGGAGAAGGCCTGAATCTGCCTCCTGCCTCACTCTCTACCTGACGACCACCACAACACCCACCCTTGCCTCAGTCACTTCCCCAGGGGTCTCTCACCGTGGGCAGGGCCCACTGCGGTGCTGACCAATAGCTGAGCAGAACAACTAACAGTCAGTCATTGACAGCCAGTTGCTTGTGGGTGGGGCCTACTGAGGCTGAGGAGACCTGTTGCCTAGTAACAGCGTTGCGTGGGGAGTAATGAGGCACAGCAATGGCTGCCTGCTAAGGGCTGTGCTCATCCTGCTCTGTTACAAGGGCACTTGCTCACCCTAGCTGCCTGCTCTCCCCATCAAACTCCCTCTTCTTCCCCGAAGGTGATGTACAACGAGGCAGAAATGAGATTCGGAGCACGGTTGTAGAGGACCGTATTCAGTTTTATCATCTTTCTCTCTCTGAATTCTATTGGTTTACAAAACACCTCAGGCCCACTTCTATGGTTGCTCTTCCTAGATGAACTTTAGAATCACTTTTGCCAGGACTTGGAACTAATCCCGTTGAGATTTTGAATAGAGATGTACAATGCTCATAATTGGTGAGACCCTATAATACGGAAATGAGGAAGAACTCAGAGTTTGGCATCTGGCCATCCGTGTTCAAATTCTAATACCCCTTCTTAAGAAGGACCCTCATCTTTCTTGATCTCTCAGTGGCCTCTGACAGAACTGACCACTCTCTTGATCTTGAAAACTGCCCTGCCGTGACTTCTCTAACCCCAACTTTCTCTGCTTTTCCTCTTGTGTTTCTGGCTGTTCCTTCACTGTTCGCTTTACTCTTCCTCCTCTACTTGACCTCTGCAAGTTGGAGGCTTGGTCCAAGGTGACATCATCCACTATGGCCATGGCTTCCAGTTCTTACCTTTCATTCTTTTTTATTGCTGAGTCATATTCCACTGTGTATATGTGCACCACATCTTTATCCGTTCATCTGTTGGTGGACATTTAGGTGGTTTCCATGTCTTGGCTATTGTAAATAGTGCTGCTGTGAACATTGGGGTGAGTGTATCTTTTCAAATTAGTTTTCTGCAGACACATATCCAGAAGTGGGACTGCTGGATCATGTGGCAACTCTAGTTTTAGATCTTTAAAGAATCTCCATACTGTTTTCCATAGCGGCTGCACCAATTTTAAGATGATTTGATCATCATGAGGCCACCAAGCTGTGCGGAAGCCCAAGCCATGCAGAGTCCACATTTCAGGGCTTTGGTTGACAGTCACAGAAGAGCCCAGCCTTTGGTCATTCCAGCCTAGAAGCCAATGAATGATGAAGTTTCTAGATGGTTCTATATCCTCTCAACTTCAGCCACTTAATCACCCTTATCCATTCATGTCTTCCCAGCTGAGGTCCCAGACACTGAAGAACAGAGCCAAGCCATCTTTGTGGTTCTGTATTTGAATTTCTGATGCACAGAAAACATAAGAATAATAAAATGGCAGTTGTCTAGGCAGGTTTATTATATAGCAGTAGAAACTGGACCAGCATTCAGATCTTAGAGACTTCGAGGCCTGCAGGTCCTTACCTCCAACTGACACTCCATACATCTTCTCATCTCAGGGCCTGGAATGTTCTTTTAACTTTCTCCCCACCTACTCAGCTGGCTACCACTGATTAATCTTTCAGTCTTAGCTCCAGCATCACTTTTGCTGGACACCTTTTCCAACCACACAAAGCAGGTCAGGCCCACCATGCGCTTCTATCACATGACAAAAATCTTTGTGACCTTTGGATCTTTTTATTAATTCTTTTGTACTGGACTGTGAGCTCCATAAAGGCAGGGCCCATTCCTGGATCTCCAGCTCCTGGTAGATTTCCTGGCACACAGTAGGCATGCAGTGAATAATGGATGAATGGAAGGATGGATAAAGCTAGTATTATCATTGATACTAGTTGGTAGAATTATTTGAGAAGTACAAGAGCTTCTGCTGTTAGTTCCAAATTACAAGGGCTTTCTTGATGACATTTTTACTGTGACCAGGGAGCAGACTGTAAGGAAAGGTCTTGGGCTGTGTGGGTTTCAGGTATGGTGGCATCAGGTAGGAGGAGAGTCTTAGGGCAGGGGTGGAATGGTCAGGTAGGGTGCACACCGCATGTATGGCCTCTGTACAGGGGCCTTTGGACCTCATTGTCTAAACTCAGCCATGCTGAGTGGAGGAAAAGCACATGCTCGACTTGATGGAGAACTTCAGTAGGGTTCACTCACCCTCTCTGTCTCCTATTTTTATACAGGTGTTGCACAAGAGCCCAACAAAGCCAGTTCTGGCTTTATGGATCTGTAGTAAAGACAGTCTAGAGACCACGCAAAGTGGCTTATAAATGACTCTATGATCCAGGCAAAGTCAGTAGGGAGGGTTGCACTTTGTAATTAAAAAAGAATTAACCAATTATATCCTCAACGCATTCAGTTCCTAATCCTCTTTGAAAAGGATCTTTAGGCATCTAATTGACATATTTTAAGAGACATATTGGCTAGTTAGACATCAATTGACATCCTTATTAAATATCAATTAACACATTCCCTGACTTGATATTTAATTAGCTTGCTGTAGCTATTCTTTTAAAAGTCAATTAAATGCTTGGAATATTCTTACAAGTTGACTCCACTGATAGCGATTATGTATGAATTCCTGTCATAAGTGGGTTTTAGTTAATTGCAGGGCAAGCTGATTCTGAATATAGATTATCAGGCCTTTCAATAAGAATTTTAAAATCAATCATTAGGTAGCTAATGAACCCTCTTCTCATTGCTGTTTGTGAATAAAAGGCACATCTGGCTCTGGGACTGTGGGCTCCTGTGCTTTCTTTTGATTGTGGAAACACTGGGTCAAGCAGTCCACACCCCTGCCTCTGGGTAAAGCCATCTTTCATTTTATTTTTAATTGTGATAAAATACACACAGCATGAAATTTACCACCTTAACCATTTTAAGTGTACAGTTCAAAAGTATTAAGTACATTCACACTATTGTGCAACCAATCTTCAGAACTCTTTTCATCCTGCAAAACTGAAACTACTTATTAAACAACAATTCCCCATCCCACCCCCATCACCCCCAGCTGTAGCAACCACCATCCTATTCTGTCTCTGTGAATTTGACTACTTCAGATACCTCATGCAAAGGTTTTGTCTTTACATGACAAAGACATAGAGCATTTGTCTTTTATGGCTGGTTTATTTCATTTAGCATAATGTTCTAGAGGTTTGTCCATTTGTAGCAAGAGTCAGAATTCCATTCCTTTTAAGGCTGAGTGATATTCATATATTACTATCAATCAAGGCTATGGTTTTTCCAGTAGTCATGTATGGATGTGAGAGTTGGACTGTGAAGAAGGCTGAGTGCCGAAGAATTGATGCTTTTGAACTGTGGTGTTGGAGAAGACTCTCAAGAGTCCCTTGGACTGCAAGGAGATCCAACCAGTCCATCCTAAAGGAGATCAGTCCTGGGTGTTCATTGGAAGGACTGATGCTGAGGCTGAAACTCCAATACTTTGGCCACCTCATGCAAAGAGTTGACTCATTGGAAAGACCTTGATGCTGGGAGGGATTTTGGGGGCAGGAGAAGAAGGGGACGACAGAGGATGAAATGGTTGGATGGCATCACTGACTTGATGGACATGAGTTTGGGTGAACTCTGGGAGTTGGTGATCGACAGGGAGGCCTGGCATGCTGCGATTCATGGGGTCACAAAGTGTCAAACATGACTGAGTGACTGAATTGAACTGAGCTGAATATTCATATATGGGCTTCCCATATTGGTGGCTTGGTCTGGGGAGACCAAGGTCAGAAGGTGAGAGTCAAGGACAAATCCAGGTGTATTTGGTGGAGGAAAGGGACACCTATGAAGCCCGGCTTCTGGGTATTTGGAGGCTCTCAAGGCTGGGGGCAAGGAGTATGGAGAAGTTTTCTCCCATGTGATAAGAACACTGGGGCCTCCAAGAGTGAAGTGATTTGCCCAAGTTCTCTTCAGTAGCATGCATGCTCAGATGTTCAGTTGTGTCCAGCTCTTGCGACCTCATAGACTTTAGCCGGCCAGGCTCCCACTAGCTGGGGACGAACTCTGCTGGCACTAGTGGTGAAGAACCCGCTTGCCGATGCAAGAGATGTAAGAGACGTGGATCCAGTTCCTGTATCAGAAAGATTCCCTGCAGGAGGGAAAGACAACCCACTCCATTATTCTTGCCTGGAGAATCCTGTAGACAGGAATCTGGTGGGCTATAGTCCATAGGGTTGCAGAGTCAGACATGACAGAAGTGACCAGCATACACGCACATAGTAACTGAACGGCAACCGCAAAGCAGCTAGAAGGCCATCTGACCACTTGGGAAGGGTGCTGGACTAAGGAATATTTCAGGTGCCCAAGCAGTTCGCGCCCACAGACTTGGCACTGACTGTCTTTTTCTGTCTGAAAGACTTCTCATCTGTGTCTCCTCGTCCTTCAGGAATTAGTCTCACTGTCACCTCTTCAGAGAAGTCTTCCTTGATTACTCATCCGAGGTAGGCTTCTTCTCCTATTCTGCCATTCTCTGTTTCAGAGACCTATTTGATTCCTTCATCGCATTTTTCACAATTTGTAATTATTTCGTTTGTTTACTTAATTAACGTCCATATCCCCAGGTGGATACCAATTTGTACTGCTTACCGTCTGTATCCCCAGTGCCTGGGACATAGGAGGTCCTCAGTAAGCATTTCTTGGACGGATGGATGGGTGAATGAATAGACAAGTGGGTAGGTGTGTAGATAGGTGGGTAGACAGATTACTTCCCAGGGTTTCAGAGTCAAGCTTATCCTCTGTGTCTTCAGGAAATATATGTATATGTATTCTCTTCAGAGAGCTTATCTGTGTGTTTCATCTTCAGCTTCCGTGGGCAAGAATTATGGCTTCTTTTTGGGGAGTCACTGTAGTGAACTCATTAGGAGATAATTAAAACACAAATATTTTATGTTTTACACCCCAGAATTAACCACATGAACTTTGATGAGACGGAAAATCACGAACTGGGTGAATCCACTTGAATATCATTTCACACACCCTTTCAGCATATAGGCAGCTAATAAAAATGGATATCATTCAAGTCCATATCCTCTCTTAAGGGTCCTCCCTAGATGTCCCAAGAGTTACAGCCAGCTTTTTTCAGAGTATGGCCCAAAGAACCCCAGAGAGAGGTTAGTCTGAGCTTTATTAGAGTGTAGACTCTGGGCCCCATCCTGGACCCACTGAACCTTGGCAGTGGGCCCTGGATGGGGTATTTCTTTTTAAGCCTTTTATTTTATATTGGAGTAGAGCTGATTAACAATGTTGGGATAGTTTCAGGTGGACAGCAAAGGGATTCAGTCATACATATGCATGTATTCATTCTCCCCCAGACTCTCCTTCAGGATGGGGTACTTTTGAAATACTCTGAGATGATCCTGGCTCCAGTATTGTTCATCTCTTCCAGAGAGTGACAGTGCTAGGGCACCTGGGAGCCCACCTAGTGCAGACTGTGACCGATGATGAAGCTGAGGCTCAGAGAGGGACAGTGACCCACCTGAAGTCACACAGCAAATCTGTGACAGAGCTCAGACCAGAATCTGCTTTACCTTCTGCTAGATCTGTAGCCTCTTCTTGATAAGGATGAGAGAGAATGGAACTTAGGGTCAAAATAATCACAGTGCTCCCAACTTTAAGTTTATATTTGATTATTAGTCTCAATTTTCTACAAATAACATTTATCAAAAATTAATATTCCTTAAAATAGTCTGGGCTACCTCATGCCTTTTTATTCAAACCTTTTTTGAAACAGAACATCAATCCCTTTCAGATGATAATTAATTAAGACACTTGATGGTCCCTAGAGGTAGCCAGACACCCACAGAAACTTGGTAATCGGTTCAGAATACTGACAGACACAGTGTGCATTCCAGAATTCTCCTGATTCAAGGATTGCCAATGGAGACAAGAGGGGCAGGGACTGGAGACGGACTAACGCCGGCCCGGAGAGCTGCCATGCCTCAGGCAGCCGCAGGGGTCTCTTCACACATGTGGGCATTTTAGCCCCGTAACACCGTGAGACGGGTGGAATTATCTCCATGTTACAAACTGAGGCCACTGGGAGTCTCAGACCGGGCCAAGTCTTCAGCACAGTGGCATTTCACAGGGTGATAAGTCTGTATCACAGAAATAATCACATTCCCACCAGCTGAACTCAGGGTGGGGATTTGTCGTGTGTGTGTGTGTGTGTGTGTGTGTTTGTGTGTGTGTGTGTGTGTCTGACCCTTTGTGACCCAATGGACTATAGCCCACCTAGCTCCTCTGTCCATATGCTATCTTAAAAACACGCTTTGCCTGTGGTTTGACCAGTCCTTGACCAGCATGGCAAGTGGAGTGAAATGTGTTTATCCTGGGATGAATCACAGAAGAGGGTGAGGAAGGGTCTGCAGAGTCAGGGCCTGGGATTGGACAGAGGCCAAGCTGTAGAGGACCTTCCTCAAGGTGAATAGCTGTTGTCTATTTTGAATTATTTATAAATAACCTCCCCAGGAAGATCCTCGGGAGAAGGGAAAGTTGATTTGCATTCTTTTTTAGATTTTACATATAAGTGATATCATATAGTATTTGTCTTTCTCTACCTGACTTACTCCACTTACTATGATAATCCCTGGGTCCATGCATGCTGCTTCAGAATACTACCCACTCCAGTATTCTGGCCTGAAGAATTTCATGGACTATAGTCCATGGGGTTGCAAAGAGTCGGACACGACTTAGTGACTCTCACTCACTATTACTATCCCCTAACTCTTGCCTGGAAAATCCCATGGACAGAGGAGCCTGGTGGGCTGCAGTCCATGGGGTTGCCATGAGTCAGACACAACTGAGCAACTTCACTTTTACTTTCATGCACTGGAGAAGGAAATGGCAACTCACTCCAGTGTTCTTGCCTGGAGAATCCCAGGGACGGTGGAGCCTGGTGGGCTGCCGTCTATGGGGTCACACAGAGTCAGACACGACTGAAGCGACTCAGCAGCAGCAGCAGCAGCAGCAGCCCTCCTACATTGCTGGTGGGAGTGTAATTGGTGCAACCATTGTGGGAACAGTCTGGAGGTTTCTTCCCATATGATCAGGCATATATCCAGAAAAGATGCAACACTAATTTAAAAAAGATCTGTGCATATCGTGTTCACAGGAGAACTATTTACAATGGCCAAGACATGGAAACAGCCTAAATGTCCATTAACAGGTGAATGGATGAAGAAGATGTGATATGTATATAGATAGTAGTGTTACTCAGCCATAAAAAGACATACTGCCATCTGAAGCAGCATGCATGGACCCAGGGATTATCATACTAAGTGGAGTAAGTCAGGTAGAGAAAGACAAATACTATATGATATCACTTATATGTAAAATCTAAAAAAGAATACAAATCAACTTATTTATGAAACAGACTCATAGACAGAAAACAAACCTATGGTTACCAAAGGGGAAGGAGAGAAAAGTATGGGATTAATTATTGTATGTAAAATAGATAAGCAACAAGGATTTACTGTATAGCACAGGAACTATATTCAGTGTCTTGTAAGAACCTAAAATAGCTATTGCTGCTGCTAAGTCGCTTCAGTTGTGTCCGACTCTGTGCGACCCCATAGACGGCAGCCCACCAGGGCTCCGCCGTCCCTGGGATTCTCGAGGCAAGAACACTGGAGTGGGTTGCCATTTCCTTCTCCAATGCATGAAAGTGAAAAGTGAAAGTGAAGCTGCTCAGTCGTGTCCGACTCTTAGCGACCCCATGGACTGCAGCCCACCAGACTCCTCTGTCCATGAGTTTCCCAGGCAAGAGGACTGGAGTGCGGTGCCATTGCCTTCTCCCAATCTAGGAAAGAGTCTAAACCTGTACACCTGAAACTAACACAATATTGTAAATCAACTATAGTTAAATAAAATAAATTTCAAAAGTAAAATATTGTTAATTATTCAAAAAAACCCAAACCTCCCTTTACATCATCCATCAGGTCCTTCACGAGGTACTACACACAGTCACTCCTGTTTGTTCTTTTGTTCATTCAGATATCTCTTGAGCACCTGTTATGTGCTAGGCACTGTCTCAGATGCTGGGGAAACAACAGAGAACATGACAAAGCCTTGTGGTGGCACAGACAATAAACCAGCAAGCAAATTAATGACTTACTACTGTGACCCAAACTATGAAGGTGACCAGTGTTGCTGTGGTTCGGGTGTCAAGGAGGCAGCCTTCTTCCGATGGGGCGGCCAGGGCAGGCCTCCCGAGGCATGGAGGTTGCAGGCTGAGAACTGAAGGAGGGGGGAGGAAAGAGCCAGCTGTTTGAAGATGGAAAGGAATAGTGGTCCAGGTGTGTGCTAAGGTTCAGAGGTGAGAAAAAGCTTACAGTTTGTGGAGCCCAGAAGAGGCTTAGCTTCCTGCTGTGTGGGGTGGGAGAGTGAGGCAATGGAGGGGGTGGCAACTAGATCTGGGCCAGGTCAGCAGGACCAGAACCTGAGGACATTTCAGCCCTGGGTAAGGAAAAGGGGGGTGGTGCTGTCGGAGGGGCCAGAGCAGAGGAGAGACACAAAGTGACTTATGCTGTGCAAGAGCCCTCTGGCCCCAGAGTGGACTGGAGGGAGGGCAGGGTGGCTGCAGGGAGTTCAGGTGAGAGATGCTGGCAGCTTGGTCTGGGGAGACCAAAGTCAGAAGGTGAGAGTCAAGGACAGACCCAGGTGTATTTGGTGGAGGAAAGGGACACCTGTGAAGGCTGGCTTCTGGGTCTTCGGAGACTCTCTCTAGGCTGGGGGCGAGGAGTATGGAGTTTTCTCCCATGTGATAAGAACACTGGGGCCTCCAAGAGTGAAGTGATTTGCCCAAGTTCTCTTCAGTAGCATGCATGCTCAGATGTCCAGTCATGTCCGACTCTTGCAACCTCATAGACTGTAGCTGGCCGGGCTCCCTCCAGTTAGGGATGAATTCTGATGGCAGGCAGGTGGAGGCCTTCCTGGAGAAGGTGAGGGAACCATAGGACCAAAGATGAGCCAGTAGGGAAGTGAGAGATGCAAGTGAAGGGGGAGAGTGGTCGCAGATGGGTAGTGGGTGAAAGAGACCCTCCAGGCGAGAGGCTGGAGAGGTACTATGATAGATCAGAATTGAGCTGGGGGGTGAGCAGGAGACCTGGCATGCGTCCCCACTTCTAGCCCAAGTGACCGTCACATCCCCTCTGTAGGGTCCTTCCTCGTGACGGAGCTTTGAGGGAGTAGCTATCAGCATTCCTCATTCATGGCCAAAATAATCTCTCCAACCCTCTCTTTCATTTATTTTTAAATGCTTGCTTGCTAAGCCGCTTCAGTCATGTCTGACTCTTTGCAACTCTGTGAACTGTAGTCCGCCAGGCTCCTCCGTCCACAGGATTCTCCAAGCAAGAATACTGGAGTGGATAGCCACTCTCTTCTCTAGGGGATCTTCCTGACCCAGGGATTGAACTCAGGTCTCCTGCATTGCAGGCGGATTCTTTATCATCTGAGCCACCAGGGAAGCCGATGTTAAAAAGTAGTTAATTATTTAAATCAGCATACTATTAAGGATCGTATTACAAAGTTCACATTTAATACAGTTGTTATATAGAGAGACATTTCTTATCTTGCTCCTTTAAAAAGATATACACAAAATTAATTTCTTTTGGATTAATTATGTAACAAACTACACAGTTTGCTCACAAATACATCTTTAAATGATGTACTATGTTTGATTTGAGGGAACAAATGCATATTAAAATGTAGACTGACATTTAATCATGTGTTCATCATTGACACAGAGAGAAATGGCTTCCATAGCCTGATGTTAGGGAGCTTTGCGTTTTTGTGGCTAAAATGAAAGCCACCAGCTTACTAGTTCATTTTGAGGTTTTTGTTTCAAACTGACTAAATAGGAGAGACGGCTTTGGGCTGGTGTTGGTGAGACCTACTCAAGGAAAACATTGTGGGTTCCTCTTTTGACTCCAATAAGTAAAAAAATCAAGTCAGTTGTACTCAGCCCTGAATTTTCTCTTTGTGGTTGGTTTTGGAGGAGCCTGAAGCCTATGGATGTGCTTTATAAGGAGTGTGATCAGATGGAACCAATGGGAGTTACCACGAGGCACATAACTGACTTATCATCAATGCAACAATGCTCATTCACTTGTGTCTCAAATTCAGAGTCCCAGGCTTCCTGTCCTTAACCAATATTCTGTTGTGGGTATAAATGAAACAGAGTATGAGTAAGAATGTAAGCAACTTGAACTGTCATACAGCCAAGATCCTACAAACAAATGTTAAATGAGAACAGTGGTAATGCTCACAAGATGCCTGGAATAGTGCATGGAGTATGTTGGGGCTGGCCAAAATGTTCATTTGAATTTTCTGCACCATCTTACAGAAAAACCCGAACGAATTTTTGGCTAACCCAATACTAAATACTCAATAAAGGTTAGCTATGGGGGTGGTGATTAATGCTCTGAAGGAGAGGAAAGTGGTGCTGAACGTGTAGAATAGAGGATTTGGTCCAGAAAGGAGGACCCTTGAGCTGAACTCCTGTGTGACCGTGAGCAAACTGATGAACCTTTCTGTGCTTCAGTTTCCACCTGGAACATGAAGATGATTAAGGTGCCTGCCTCATCGGTTTGTTGGGAGGTTTACATGAATAAGACTTGCAATGTCCTTAGAATGTTCTGAATACACGGTAAGAGCTAAAAGGCTACTTTAAAAAAATCATCATCCTCATTTATCATCATATTGTTATATAGTCAAAGCAGGCTTCCCAGAGGAAATGACTTTGAGCTGAGCTATGAAAGATGAGTCAGTGGTAGCTAGGCAACGACGGGGACAAGCATCCCAGGCCGAAGGAACAAAAAGTCCGATGTTCCAAAAGGCCCTGTGTCGGGAAGGAGTGGGGTGTGCTGGGGAGCTGAACAAAGCTGGAGCAGCTGGAGAAGAGTGATCGAGGGGGAGCGTGGTGAGAGGAAAGGCTTGAGAGACTGGCTGGGGCCAGAGCAAGTGGAACCTGGGAGCCTTTCCTAGGGCTTCTGGTCTTTATCCTGAGGGGGTGCCCACAAAAGGCTTTAAACTGGGGAGTATCCAAATCTGATTTGTAGGTGTGATTTGAATAGCCCCCTCTAGCGGCCTTGGGGAGAATGAGTGAGACCAGCTGATGCGGGCTTTGATGGGGTGAAGCTGACAGAGATGGAGGGAGGGTATCCATTGTGTACACTCATCTCAGCCTTTGCATGCCTTATGCTCCAGCCACCCAGTGTGGAGGGGCATAAAAGAAGGGGCAGACCTGATCCTGCCCTCCCACCAGTGAGCCCAGCTTCTAACCGATGCTCCCGCAGCAGTGATCTTGGGCCAGTAGGTTAGGTAAGAGGCTGTGCTGGGCACTTCCAGCCTGGTCTGTGTGCAGGCATCACCTCTCCAAGGAAGCTGGGGATGGGGGTTATGCTGGGGCTGCGGTGCAGTCAGTGGGGAACCTTGACACTTTTCACAGCAGAGTGGTGTGGGGGCAGAGCCAACACCCTGCATCTCTTGGTTCTACCTTTAGCTGCTGAGGCCAGAGTTCCCTGCCAGTGGGTAGCTGATCCAGACCCCAGGCTCTCTCGTCAGTGAAGGCATCTCTGCCAGCAGACCTCCGTGTCTTCAAGGTTGAATAAGAGGTAATGAGTCAACCAGGAAAGTGGGTCAGAGGCCCGTTAACTTGGACTCAACTGTTGCTGAAAGCCTCTGTCACCAGCGTCTGCTTTAACTGTCACGTGGCTCCAGGATGAGGCCTGGTCAGAGTCATCTGAACGTGCCCTTCCCTCCACCCCACAGCCAGGGAGTCACTCTCTCATTCATTCAACAAACACTTATTGACCACCTACTATGTGTCAGGCGCTATTCTAGGCTCAAAGGAGAAACCAGCAAACCAAATAGACAAAACTTTCTACATTCCATCTCAGGGAGGCAGACTAAACCAGAAACATAAAAAAGAGCAAATGAAATGTATTAGAAGATGGAAAGTACTGTGGGGAAAAAATAGAAGTGGATAAGAGGAACTGGGAATCTTGGAAGATTAAGCCAGCAAGACTTCGTCACGAACTGGATGTGGAATGTGAGAGGAAAGGAGGAGTCTGGGGTGACCCCCAGGTTTTGGCATGAGCAGCTGAGGTGCTGAATTGCTGACCCTTGAGCAGGGGCGAGGGTGGAGCAGGGTTGAAGGGACGACCAGGAGACCAGTTTGGACATCTAAGGGTTGAAAGGTTGGACATCTGGGGGTTGGAAAGGCCTCCTAGACATTCAGGTGAAGATGCTGAGAGTGAGCTGGGTTTGTGGAGCTTGAGTTGGGGAAGGAGGCCTAGGCTGGAGTTGCTGGCATGAAGGGGTATAAAGCCATGGCCTACCTCAGGGTTGTGGGGAGAAGAGAAGGATCACAGAAGAGCAGACAGGAGTGGCCACTGAGGTAGGAGGACAAGTAGGAGAAACGTGATGCGATGGGTCTAGTGGAGTCAGGCTTAGGGACCAAGGGGGTCGTCTGTGGCCTTGTGGGAGGAGCCTGGCTGCAGTAATTCTCCATGTCTGGGTGACTTACCTTTTACCTTCATGGCGGGCTGAGTGATAGCCCCGGATATGTCAGGTCCTAATCCCTGGAACCTTTTGTTACCTAACAGTGGGAAATGGTCTTTGCGTGTGTGATTAAGGATTTTGAGACTGGAAGACTACACTGGATTATCTGGCTGTCTTTGTAATAGAGGCAGAGGGAGACCTGACCCAGAGGTGACAATGTGACCACAGAGGCGAGCTTGGAAGGACGCAGCGCAAGTCAAGGAATGCGGGCAGCCCCCCGAAGCTGGGAGAGGCAAGGATCAGACTCCGTCCTAGAACCTCCAGAAGAAGTGCCTCCTTGCTGACGTCCTGGCTTCAGATGTCTGGCCTCCAGACCTGTGAGAGAATGGATGTCTGCTGCTTTACGTTACAGCAGCGACAGGAAGCGAATACAAGCCGCCTGGTCTCAGATAGTTCCGCCCCTAACTTAGTCGTCGTCATCATCCAACAATTGTAACAGCCCCAGCACCAGACTGCCTTCTGCCTGCCCCACAGCCTTGCCCTCCACACACAGACTGATGGGTAACTCCTTCTTGAATTCCCTCGGCACAGAGTCCACATTTATTAGCCATTAGCACAGCACTTTTCCTGACATGGTCCCCGAGTACTTCTCCTCTCTTATTTCTCACCATTTGGCCCCATCACTTTTGCTCCAGCTGTCTCAACCTCCCTGCAGTTTTCAACTGTTAGATGTTCTCTCAAACTTCTGAGCCTTTGCACATGCTGTTCCCTTTGCCTGAAACACTCTTCCTCACCCCAGATATCTACATGGCTTGTTTTCTCATTGACTTCAGGTCTTTGCCCCAAAGAACTTTCTTGATGATAGATTTCAAAGCACAACCCCCTCTTCACTTTCACATTTCTGATTCCCTTGCCCTACCCTGTTTTCCCTCCATGGTACTTATCACTGCCTATGTATTTAACTTATTTGTTCATTGTCTGTTGCCCTTGATTAGAATTAAATTTCACAGGAACAGGGAATTTAAACTGGGTGGCTGAAACAATAAACATTTACTTCTCACAGTTCTGGAGGCGCCGGCATGCAGAGTCAATGCCTGCTGAGAACTTTGAGGCTCTTCATGCCCTTATAAGGGCACCAATTCCATCCTAGGGGCTCCAGCCCATGACCTCATTCAAAGCTAATCACCTCCCAAAGTCCCACTTCCAAACACCATCACACTGGAGATTAGGGTTTCAACATATGCATCTGGGGGATACAAGCATTCAGTCCACAGCAAGAGGATTTGGGGGTGATCTGGAAGGTCTCCTGGGATTTTCAGTCCCTTGTAATCCTTGAGAGCAAAGATTCCTCTCCTTTCTGAGCCATGGATCTCTTCACTGAGCAAATCTTTTGAATGCATAAGATGCATTATATTACAAAGGATTCTAATTATTTTGAACTGCAGTTATCAAAATATTAAAATAAGACATTTTGATATAGTAATAAATGTGTTTCTTTATTAATGAACTGAATACCAAGAGCTAGGGACGGATCTAATTAGTACCATAATTTTGAAGCAGTGATGAGCATAAGTGATCTTTCAAGATAGCAGCAGCAACAGCAATGTGATATGAAAATATCTGTGATTTCTCTTGGTGACAAACACTCACAGGCACTGCAAACACTGTGGTTTGCCATTGGTCTTCACAAGGGAAGGAAACGGTGAATTTCAGTAAGAGGTGAGTAATGAGAAAGACGATTTTTTTTTTTTTTAACATCCAAACCAGCCCTCTCCATAAAGATCACCTGTCATTAATGGAGTTAGAGGTAAGCTGGGAAGAGCTTGGACCCCATGATTTTTCAGTGTGGAGAGATGCTTCTGACAAGTGTACCCCCTGGCTAAAATGGGGGCTCCTGGGGGCAGCCTCTTCAACAAGCAAACCTGAGCACTGTGTTGGGCCTGCCCCTTCCTCCCTTCAACCCCTGGGAGTCACAAACCGTCTGTTCTCAGGAAGACCAAATATAAACATTTCAAGATTATCTCGAGAACAAGATGTTTGTTTACTTTAGAAATTGCAGACATGGTGAAGCACTCAAGCCCACAACTGCAATTAATAATAATTTAGGTCAATCTTTCCTGGGGCGAAGCTACATCTCGATTTTAGAGACAAGACCAGTGTTCTTCTTGTTTTCTGTTCAGGTAACATTATGTTGTTTATCTGTTCTTAGTCATAGATATTTGTATTGCTTTTTTCCCCTTCAGTTATACGAGCATTACATGCTCACTGTAAAAATTTCTCAACACTGCGGAAAGTGACGTTTCCCCATTGTAACCTGTTCCCCAGAGAGAACCACTGATAACGGGGCAGAATGCATCATATGCACCTTTTGTCGCCACGTGTGTGCTTCCTCATGTTACCACTCATTTAATTCTTTTTTTCCCCAAATAGCGTTCTATGAAAATTGTTCTATAACTTGCGCTTTTCACCTAAGATACCACAAGTGTTATTTGCCTATATGTCTGTCTCCTCAACTGGAATTTGGGGTTTAGAGGGGGAAGATATCTATGTTTTAGTAAAAGTGAAAGTCATTCAGTCGTGTTCGACTCTTTTTGACCCCATGGACCATACAGTCCATGGAATTCTCCAGGCCAGAATACTGGAGTGGGTAACCTTTCCCTTCTCCAGGGGATCTTCCCAACCCAGAGATCAAGCTGAGGTTTCCTGCATTGCAGGTGGATTCTTTACCAACTGAACCACAAGGAAGCCCAAGAATACTGGAGTGGGCAGCTTTTCTACGCTTTATCAATCTTCTAAAACCTTGCCAAATAAATTGTACATAATAGGATTCAACAAATATTTGCTGAGCTAATAACCAAATGAATGACTAAGCGAACTTTTTTCAAAACTATGTCCTAAACACCTTTCGGTGTTTGTCCTTTGACGAATCTTTCATTGTTACAGGGTAGCTGAGAATTACGTTGTATGGATGTGATTAACTTTTAATAACCACTAGTGGGTACTTAAACTTGGACTACTTCCAACTTTTCAAGCTTATATCTGTTCTGCACTGAATATCCTTGTAACATATATTTTTTTTTGCTTACTTTATGCATTTTTTAGACTCAGAGAAAGGTTTATTTTGATAGGTATTGCCAAATTTCCCTTTCTCTAGGTTGTACCAACTTACAATCCTATCACCAGAGAATCTGTTTTTCTGTTCCCTCACTGAGTATTTAAAAAATATATACTTTGAATTTTCAAGCTAATAGAAAAGTTGCTGAAGAACTCCAAAGAGCTCCCATAGAGCCCCCTTACCCAGATTCTCAAACTAACATTTTTATCACATCTGTGGTCTCTTTCTCAATGATTCTTTTCTGAATCCTTGGAGGGCAAGCAGCAGACATAACATCCCTCATTTCTAAACACTTGCAGTGCATATTTCCCAAACCAAGTTCATTCTGCTACACATCCCCCATGCAACCCTGCAAATCAGCAACATGGCCACAGGCACCACCATCCAGTCCACAGAACCAACTGTGCCGACTCTGTGCCTTTTCTCTTCTTGTCCAGGATGTTCTCTAAGAATATGTGTCGCATTTAGGTCTTAGGCACCTTCATTTTCCTCCAGCCTAGAGCAGTCCCTCCATTTCCCTCTGTCTTTTGAGTTCTCAACAGTGCTAAAGGATATGAGGCTCACATTCTATAGGAGGACCCTCAGTCCAAATCTGCCTCATTCCCTTCATTCCATATTCAGGTCATTCTTCCTGGGCAGAAGGACCACAGAAATTATGCTGTGCTCAATCAGCGCACCATGGGACTCCCCTGGTGGTCCAGTGGTTAAGGTTCCATGCTTCCAAAGCAGGGGACATGGGTTTGATCCCTAATTGGGTAACTAAGATCCCACAAGCTGAGTGGTGTGGCAAAAAAAAAAAAAAATCAATGCCCCTTATCAGGGGCATGTGGCAGTGCTTCATGCCACCCTGGAGATGTTAAACTTGGTCTCCCGGCCACCTTGGCACGCGCCAGCTTTCTCTACCTAAACTCACCATCCCCTTTTGTAATGGGTCTATATTGTTTATTTTCATGCTAAACTTGTCCAACAGGAGCCCCTTCAAGGACAAAGTGTCTCCTGTGGCCTTTTGACATGCCTCTGTGTTTCACTGATCATTTCCTTACTTCTTGGCACAAGGAGAATTTCTAGGTTCATCTTCTCCCCTTGCATTTTCCTGGCCTCAGCCTTGGAATCAGCCATTTATTTGGTTAGTTTTGATTCATTTCAGTGGAGGATGGTAAAAACCAAGGTATGGGCGCTCAGTGTGCTTGTTGCTACGAGGATGTCATTGCTTCTGTCTACACATCGCTTGGTTATCTTGGAGTTGGTGATGAACGGGGAAGCCTGGCATGCTGCAGTTCATGGAGTCGGACAGGACTGAGCAACTGAACTGAACTGACCTGACCTATCTCTACCTATCTGTGTATGTATGTATCATCTATCTTTGGATCCATTTACCTTTGTGTAACTATATACCCATACAGTAATTTATAAATTATTTCTAATGTATTGCTATGTATATTACAGAACCATGAGTTTAATGGGTCTAATTCCAATGAACATCTCAAGGTTCTTTACAGGCCTCCCCTTTTATGTTTGTAAATATCTTCTTAGGCAATGAAAATCTTGGCTCCCGTTATCCTCAACATTTTTCTTTATTTCTTAAATTGATTTGCTTATTTTCTTAATGTCACCTTCCTCCCAACCTTGCCTTCTGTCTTCTTTGCCCACCAGCTCAGCATCCCCGTCGTCATCCTGCAGCTTCGGCTGCTGTGAGCGTCAGCTCATGTCTCCAGGCTGCCCCGCAAGCCTCTCTTACCACTCAGCTTCCTCGGTCATCAGGCCCACAGGCCCCAGGACCTCAGCGTGACCACTCTCCCCCGCCATGCTCTTGGCCATTGACCAGTGCCTCCATGCTTTTACCACACCCCCTCAGTATTTTAAATTACTAAATTTTGCCAATTGTAGAGTTTCAAAGAGCTGTCAATATTGTAATTTGTATTCTTTAATCATCAGTGAGGCTGAATATCTTTTTATGTTATTTCTTACTTGAAAGGCTTACTCATTTATTTTGCTCATTTTCTATGAAGTTCAGCTATTTTCTTACTGATGTGAAAGATTTCTTTGTACAGTAGAGACCTTCGCTCTTGAGTATATATACTATAGTTTGTCCTTTGATTTTGTTTATGGTGCTCATTACCATTTTAAAATGTTACATGATAAAATTAACCTTTTTTAGGGTGTCCTATCGGAGAAGGCGATGGCACCCCACTCCAGTACTCTTGCCTGGAAACTCCCACGGACGGAGGAGCCTGGTAGGTTGCAGTCCATGGGGCCGCTGAGTCAGACGCGACTGAGCGACTTCACTTTCACTTTTCACTTTCATGCATTAGAGAAGGAAATGGCAACCCACTCCAGTGTTCTTGCCTGGAGAATCCCATGGACTGAGGAGCCTGCTGGCTACAGTCCACAGGGTCGCAAAGAGTCGGACATGACTGAGCGACTTCACTTTCACTTTCTTTCACTTTTCAGCTTTTAGTGTAATTGATATGCCTGCCTTCTTAAAATATTCAGAAAATTTCTTCTTTCTAAATCCTAGTGGTCCTACCCTTTCTCCTTAATTATATTTTTAAAATTATCCTAAAATTGACTTTTTGAGGGGATGTACAGTTCTATAGATTTTAATACATGTATGGATATGTGCAGTCACCACTATAATCGAGGAACTGAATTATCCTGTCACGACATACAACTGTCTGTGGTTGCTAACCAAAGAGATGGGGGGCGGGGAGGGAGCGAGAGAGAGTGATGGCCAAGAGGAACTCGTGGGGCACACGTTTGGGGGTTCCCAGGAATGCTTTCATGGGGAATGTGGCAGAATGATGGACTCTGGTTAGTGGAATGGAAGGCTGAGAGTCATAGTAACTTGGGTCTTAAAATTACTTTGTGGCCATTGAAATCTGAGAGCGTATCAGTTAACATTTGTTTGAAATGTACCTGTTTAAGCCTATGAATTTCTTCTCATTATGGCTTGAGCTGTTTGTATTGATTTCTTCTTTGAGGCAAGAGTGGTTGAGGATAGAAAATGTCTCAATTTCTGTTTTCTTTTGCCTTTACTATTACTGTACATTTTTATTGCATCAAGGTCAGTGTTGGTGACCCGTGATATATCTACTTTTAGAATTTTTAGGTTTTCTTTGTGACTTAGCCTATGGCAAACTTTTACAAATAATCACATTGGCACCCAAAGAGAGTAATATTCTCTGCACCCCATGTACAGAGTGTAAATATACCGTATATACTTATATTTGATCAATTTTTAAAAAGATTTTTGAAGTTCTTAATTTAGTTTGCTTGTTCTGTCTTTGGCTGCACTGGCCCTTCGCCGCTTTGGACAGGCTTTCTCCAGTTGCTATGAGCGGGCGGCTGCTCTGTTCCAGCGCACAGGCTTCTCACTGCAGTGGCCTCTCTTGTTGCGGAGCACAGGCTCTCCGCTCACGGGCTTCAGTGTTTGCAGCACGTGGGCTCGGTAGCTGCGGCTGGTCGGCTTAGTATTATGAAATCTTCCCAGACCAGGGATTGAACCCAAGCATTGGCAGGTAGATTCTTAACCACTGTGCTACCAGGGATGTCCATAATCAATTTTATTAATCATATTATTAAGATCATTTATATCCTTACTTGTTCAACTTAACTATCAAAAATCAAAAGAGGAGGAGTTCCCTACTCTTGTATTTCTATTGATTTCACATTGTATTTATATCTATAATTTTTGCTTCATGTATTTCGATGCTACTTTATCTGGAACAGAAAATGTCATGACAGTTATTCTAATGTTCTCTATCCTTTATAGTTATGGGCAATGCTTTTCTTTTCATTCAGTAATTTTTGTTTTCAATTCAACCTTTTCTGATATTCATAACATGGTAAACTAACATGTAGTTTCTTTTTTTTCAAGTTTAAGGTATATAATGTAATCATTTGATATATGTATATATTGTAATATTACTACTACAATAAGGTTAGTTAACACAGTCATCACTTCACATAGTTATAATTTTTTGTACGTGGTGAGAACTTTAAAAGTTGACTTGATTGTGGTTTCTTTTAGCTTGCATTTGCCTGGCACATACTAGAAAATCATTTTACTTTCAACTTCTGTTCAGTCCTCCTGACCTCCCACTTTCTCTGAAAGATTGATATTTCCTCCCCAACCCAATTTAGTTATGATCTGAGAGGGCTCAGTGGTAAAGAATCTACCTGCCAGTGCAGAAGACACAGGAGCCATGGGTTTGATCTCTGGGTTGGGAAAATCCCCTAGAGGAGGAAATGGCAACCCACTCCAGTATTCTTACCTGGAAAATCCAATGGACAGAGGAGCCTGGTGGGCTTCAGTCCATAGTGTCACAAAGAGTCGGACATGACTGAGTATGAACGCATGGCATGGCTGTCTGGGTTTTATTACCAAAACTGGTTAAAGAGAAATGTTGATGGATCTTACAGTCCTTGGGTAAGTGTGGATAAAGCATTCGTTGGGTATAGCGTTCTTAAGTCACACTTGTGTTCCCTCAAAACTTTGCAGATGTTACTTTGCTCTTCGGACATCAAACGTTAGTGTGGAGAAATTAAAGGGAGTCTGATATTCTTCCTCTTGCTAATAATTTGGTATTCCTGGGTGGGTGTTTATATAATTGCCTCTTAAATTCTTTAAGTTGAACATCTTGAACATCTAGATTTTCATATACATTTTCAATCTTTGTATTCACTTTACCCTTTTTATATGATGGGTTATTTTTGTGATGTATTTGTTTTGTCCTCTTCTTTAAGGCTACTCATCTTTATGTTAACCTCCATTGTCTGTCATCCATAACAATTATCTTCTCTAAATTGTTCCTAACTCTTTGTTTCTTTTGCATTTTGTATGGTTTTCTTTCTTTTTTTTTTTTTCCCGTAGACTAACATTCCCAAGTTATTTTTCTGCTGTGTCAGTTCTATCCTCATGGTTTCTTATCTGTTTAGTAGCAGCATCGTGGTATTATTCGGATCCATAATTTCTTACCCTGGCTCTGCAATTCTTTTAATCTTACTTTCTTATCATCTTATTTTCAGTTTCTTTGGGATTGTGATACATTTGTGGCCTTTTTTTTTTCTTCTATTTCCTAGTCCATGTCTTTTTCAAACCAGAGTCTTTGTTTTTAATATGGTCTGTCCATTCTAAAGGAGATCGGTCCTGGGTGTTGTTTGGAAGGAATTATGCTAAAGCTGAAACTCCAGTACTTTGGCCACCTCATGCAAAGAGTTGACTCATTGGAAAAGACTCTGATGCTGGGAGGGACTGGGGGCAGGAGGAGAAGGGAACGACAGAGGATGAGATGGCTGGATGGCATCACGGATTCGATGGACGTGAGTCTGAGTGAACTCCGGGAGTTGGTGATGGACAGGGAGGCCTGGTGTGCTGTGATTCATGGGGTCGCAAAGAGTCGGACACGACTGAGCGGCTGAACTGAACTGATCCCTTCCTTTCCTTTCCCGCTGTGTTTTGAAAATTTCTGTAGTTTTAATGTTATTTTGTTGTTATTGCTGTTGTTATTTCACTTATTTATCTTTGAACTGGAGGAGTGATATCATGTCTCTTATTTGCCTAGATCCAGAACAGCTGGAGTCTCCCATACTTCCTCGTCTGTTTACCTAGGTCTTCTCTGTTCCCACCACATCTTGAATTTCAAGGCTGCTTTTCGTGCCTAGAAGGTGACAAAGGAGGAGGTGGGGACCTGGGCAGCAGTTACAAGTGAAACTTTTGTGACTTTCTTCATATAGCACATGGAGAGCTTAAAGCCATGCAGGAGAGTCACTCGGCACGGTTAGGGGACACATCCAGTCGGCGACAGTGTGGGGGAGGGACACTCAGTTTCAGATGGTGCCAGCAGTTTCAGAGACAGTCCACCTTTGGAGACCACGTCTCGGCCATCAGAACAATCAATTTCAGACCAGGGGTCTAGCCAAGCTCTTCCACGTTCTTGTGAGATTGAATTTTAAAGGTCCCAGCTCCTCCAGCTACTGACAGGTAGGGAGAGAGGCCATGTGGGTTATTCTTTGCATTCCATATCTTTCCTGGGCTGCCTTGCCCAGTTTTCTCTCTCCATTCTGCAAAGCCTCTATTTGTTGTCAGACTGTTTGTCCTGATGTTCATCCCCTTGAAAGAGCTTTGCTTCTCTCTCAGCTAGAGGTGGGATCCTAGGCTTGTCTGCATTTGGCCAACTCACTCTTTTCTGGAGTAAGGAGGGTGGTCTTCCAGACTTGTGATTCTCACCTAGAAGTGATACTGGCCCCTTCCTCCCAGGAAGCATTCAGCAAAGTCTAGGGATACTTTTGGTTGGCACAGTTTGGGAGGGACAGACCAAAGTGTTAGTTGCTCAGTCAGGTCTGACTCTTTGCGATCCCATGGACTGCAGCCCACCAGGCTCCTCTGTCCATGGGATTTTCTAGGCAAGGATACTGGAGTGGGTTGCCACTTCCTTTCCAGGGGCTCTTCCTGACCCAGGGATCGAACCCAGGTCTTCTGCACAGCAGGCAGATTCTTTACCAAATGAGCTACCAGGGATCAAACCTGGAACAGACCAAGGATACTATTAAGCATTCCATACCACCCAGAAAAGCAAAGAATCCTCTTGCCCTATGTTTCCATCATGTGAGGTTGGAAAGCCTGCTCTAGACTGACATCCCTGGTCTCTCTCTTGGACAGTGCATTCTCCTGGTCCCCACCCCACCAAACGGGGTGATGTCATGAGGTTCTTCTGAACGTCATCCATTCAACCTTTTCACCATTGCAGGGGTAATCAACATATCTCTTCCTAAGTCTTATTTTTCCTATTTCCAAATTGGTCCTATATATATATATATATATTTTTTTTTTTTTCAGGAAGACAGTTTTCAAAATTCAACCCAGGGGGTTGCGGTCCATTCCTAGCTTCAGAATTCCTGGCTAATTCTTGGTCATTTAAAATGTCTTATTTCCTACTGTATATACAGGGGACTGTGCTCAGTGTTATGTGGCAACCTGGATGAGAGGGGAGCTTGGGAGAGAATGAATACATGCGTATGTATGGCTGAGTCCCTTTGCTGTCCACTTGAAAATATCACGACATTGTTGTTTGGCTATACTCCAATATGAAATAAAAAGCTTAAAAAATAAAATGTATTCTTGCTCATTCTATTCAGTTGGCAGCAAGGGATGTTTAGTAAGCCCATGTTGACTATTCTATCTTCCTTGAATGTTTCAGATAATTTTAAAGAAAATCTTACAAATAATTCAGTTATTTGATTTCCTATGACTATTAGGGGGTACATTTTCAAATCACTCTTTCCTGTGTATCATCTCATTTAATCCTCCAGCAGCCTATTGAAGTAGATATGATTATGCCCATGTTTTGGTGGGTTTTACTCATCTGTGGCTAGAGAGCCGATGTAGCTTAGATTTGCTTGACTCGAAATTTTCTGTCCTTTCCGCTACACTGCAATCTTTGAAATAATAACCTCCTTGTCTGCTGGCAAGTGTGTTGACCAAGGAAATTGGATTCTGACAAGACATTTTCCACCATATCTATTCTACCTACAGGCATGTTTAATTGAACTTAACTGGAACAACTACCCAGGGTTTTCACATTTTTGTTATTTTTTTCTGTCTCATTGTTGGGCAACTGTAAAAATTCACCATTATTATGTTATTAGAAATGTGACAATATGTGAATGTGGTTTTCTCCCCTGCCTATTGGAAGTGGAAGAAACCTCACCAAAATATTGGCTCACCTTGGGCTGGAATTTTCCACCTGGACCCCTTATATTGAGGAATCATCCTAGACTCTGAGAAGAAAGTCTAACCACAATAAGGCTCATTTTTGAAGGATCGCCAACTCCTTAGCGTACCCCTCTCTCCACAAGTCTATAACAAGAAGTTCAGTTGTCTCAGGACTCCTTTATTGGAGGACAGAGAGATTTGAAGCCAATCCCACCCTTCCATTTCCTGCCAGCAGCTACTTTTCCTGTGAAGGCTCCTTACCTCTGTGCCCGACCCCAGCACAGAAACCGGTGACTTGTCCAGGATTCTTCAGTCTTCCTCAGTTTCACCATCCAATTAATTATTCTGTCCTGCCTCTGCCCCCAAAACAGCTCAATCATACAGCCCCCAGTCTGGCTAGACCCCTTTCCTCGTAGAGGAAGAAAGAGGAGAGAGGAAAGGTAAGAAGAAGGAAACAGTCCCTTCTCTTTGTTGCCGGCATATTCTAAGGAATTTGATATCACACGGATTGGGTCAAATACAACTTGGCTTTGTGTTCTTGGCAAAGCAACACATCCCATTTCTGAGCTTGTTTTCTCAACTCGCAAATGGGGGTAACAACAACACGGGTGTTGAACATGAAATGGCACAGTGGACCTGGCACATAGGGGTATATTTGTGCCAGCCTGCTAAGAATCAGCGAACTAAAATGGACTGGAATGGGTGAATTTAACTCATATGACCATTATATCTACTACTGTAGGCAGGAATCCCTCAGAAGAAATGGAGTAGCCATCATGGTCAACAAAAGAGTCCGAAATGCAGTACTTGGATGCAATCTCAAAAATGACAGAATGATCTCTGTTTATTTCCAAGGCAAACCATTCAATATCACAGTTATCCAAGTTTATGCCCCAACCAGTAATGCTGAAGAAGCTGAAGGTGAACGGTTTTATGAAGACCTACAAGACCTTTTAGAACTAACACCCAAAAAAGATGTCCTTTTCATTATAGGGGACTGGAATGCTAAAGTAGGAAGTCAAGAAACACCTGGAGTAATAGGCAAATTTGGTCTTGGAATGCAGAATGAAGCAGAGCAAAGACTAATAGAGTTTTGCCAAGAAAATGCACTGGTCATAGCAAACACCCTCTTCCAACAACACAAGAGAAGACTCTACACATGGACATCCCCAGATGGTCAACACCAAAATCAGATTGATTATATTCTATGCAGCCAAAGATGGAGAAGCTCTGTACAATCAACAAAAACAAGACCAGGAGCTGACTGTGGTTCAGATCATGAACTCCTTATTACCAAATTCAGACTGAAACTGAAGAAAGTAGGGAAAACCACTAGACTATTCAGGTATGACCTAAATCAAATCCCTTATGATTATACAGTTGAAGTGAGAAATAGATTTAAGGGCCTAGATCTGATAGATAGAGTACCTGATGAACTATGGAATAAGGTTCGTGACATTGTACGGGAGACAGGGATCAAGACCATCCCCATGGAAAAGAAATGCAAAAAAGCAAAATGGCTGTCTGGGGAGGCCTTACAAATAGCTGTGAAAAGAAGAGAGGCAAAAAGCAAAGGAGAAAAGGAAAGATATAAGCATCTGAATGCAGAGTTCCAAAGACTAGCAAGGAGAGATAAGAAAGCCTTCTTCAGCGATCAATGCAAAGAAATAGAGGAAAAGAACAGAATGGGAAAGACTAGAGATCTCTTCAAGAAAATTAGAGATATCAAGGGAACATTTCATGCAAAGATGGGCTCAATAAAGGACAGAAATGGTATGGACCTAACAGAAGCAGAAGATATTAAGAAGAGGTGGCAAGAATACAAGGAAGAACTGGACAAAAAAGATCTTCAAGACCCAGAAAATCATGATGATGTGATCACTCATCTAGAGCCAGACATCTTGGAATGTGAAGTCAAGTGGGCCTTAGAAAGCATCACTATGAACAAAGCTAGTGGAGGTGATGGAATTCCAGTTGAGCTGTTTCAAATCCTGAAAGATGATGCTGTGAAAGTGCTGCACTCAGTATGCCAGCCAATTTGGAAAACTCAGCAGGGACCACAGGACTGGAAAAGGTCAGTTTTCATTCCAGTTCCAAAGAAAGGCAATGCCAAAGAATGCTCAAACTACCGCACAATTGCACTCATCTCACATGCTAGTAAAGTAATGCTCAAAATTCTCCAAGCCAGGCTTCAGCAATATGTGAACCGTGAACCTCCTGATGTTCAAGCTGGTTTTAGAAAAGGCAGAGGAACCAGAGATCAAATTGCCAACATCCGCTGGATCATGGGAAAAGCAAGAGAGTTCCAGAAAAACATCTATTTCTGCTTTATTGACTATGCCAAAGCCTTTGACTGTGTGGATCACAATAAACTGTGGAAAATTCTGAAAGAGATGGGAATACCAGACCACCTGACCTGCCTGTTGAGAAACCTGTATGCAGGTCAGGAAGCAACAGTTAGAACTGGACATGGAACAACAGACTGGTTCCAAATAGGAAAAGGAGTACATCAGGGCTGTATATTGTCACCCTGCTTATTTAACTTATATGCAGAGTACATCATGAGAAACGCTGGGCTGGAAGAAACACAAGCTGGAATCAAGATTGCTGGGAGAAATATCAATCACCTCAGATATGCAGAAGACACCACCCTTATGGCAGAAAGTGAAGAGGAGCTAAAAGCCTCTTGATGAAGGTGAAAGAGGAGAGTGAAAAAGTTGGCTTAAAGCTCAACATTCAGAAAACGAAGATCATGGCATCTAGTCCCATCACTTCATTGGAAATAGATGGGGAAACAGTGGAAACAGTGTCAGACTTTATATTTTTGAGCTCCAAAATCACTGCAGATGGTGACTGCAGCCATGAAATTAGAAGATGCTTACTCCTTGGAAGAAAAGTTATGACCAACCTAGATAGTATCTTCAAAAGTAGAGACATTACTTTGCCAACTAAGGTCCGTCTAGTCAAGGCTATGGTTTTTCCTGTGGTCATGTATGGATGTGAGAGTTGGACTGTGAAGAAGGCTGCGAGCCGAAGAATTGATGATTTTGAACTGTGCAAAGCACTCTTGAGAGTCCCTTGGACTGCAAGGAGATCCAACCAGTCCATTCTGAAGGAGATCAACTCTGGGATTTCTTTGGAAGGAATAATACTAAAGCTGAAACTCCAGTACTTTGGCCACTTCATGCGAAGACTTGACTCATTGGAAAAGACTCTGATGCTGGGAGGGATTGGGGGCAGGAGGAGAAGGGGACAACCGAGGATGAGATGGCTCAATAGCATCACGGACTCAATGGACATGAGTCTGAGTGAACTCCGAGAGATGGTGATGAACAGGGAGGCCTGGCGTGCTGCGATTCATGGGGTCGCAAAGAGTCGGACACGACTGAGAGACTGGAACTGAACTGAACTGCCTGCCTTCCCTTCCTTCCTCTTTCTTTCCTTTCCTCATGGAGAGTCTGTCTACTGAGCTCTATTTATCCATCCAGGCAAATGTTTCCCCCACCCCCACCCTCCAAGTGTGTGCACTGTTTGGGAGGGTGGGCCATGAGATGAGGCTGTGAGTTGCAAACACATCAGCTCCTCCAGTTTCTGTTGCTGGCCTACAAATGTCACATTTGTCCAAACAGCGATTTCAGGGCAGACTTCTTTTCTGATGTGTTGGTGCTTCTTAAAAATTAAATGGAGAGAACACTGAGATGTCAGAGGACATGATGAACTCATGCCAGGAGAGAGCTTCCCCAGCCCCCAAAACTCTCGGATTAGACCTTGTGAGGAGGGCTTGGTCCACTCCCTTCCCCACAGCAATGGGTGTCCCGCTTGCCCCGAGGTCCTGAAGTCTGGGGGACAGACCCTCAGGGCTGCCCTGAGCTACTGGCATCTCTTCCCTCTGCGCACTTCCATGTAGAACTGGGCCCACAGGAGGCCTGCACGCCTGCCAGTCAACATCTCACTGACTTGCCCTTCCTTTTGAAGATTGACTTACTGAGGTATAATTTACAGGTGGGAACATGCACCCATTCTAGGTGTCCAGTTCAAGGAGCCTTGACCGAGGCCCACATTCATGTAGCTATCATCACAATCAAGACAGAACATTTCTGTCACCTCAGTCGGTTTTTTTTTTTTTAGAGATACTGCAACCATCCAGAAAAATACAGAGTTTAGTATTTCAAAATAGCACGAATTTGCCACCAAGGTTTAGCAAAGGTTACTGTTTTGCTGTATTTGCTTTGGCTTGTTCTATTTCTCACTCTCTCTCTTCCTCTCCCTTCATCTACTCTCCCTTTTAAAGAAATGGAATAAAATTCTTTTGACGAAGTTAAACGTTGTAGATACACTTGGAGACTTCCTCATTCCAGTCCCCCAAAGTAACTGCTGTCACCTCTTGCTGTCGTTAAGTCTCCTGAGTCCTGTCTGACTCTTTGTGACCCCATATAGACTGTGGCCCGCCAGGCTCCTCAGTCCATGAGATTCTCCAGGCAAGAATACTGGAGTGGGTTGCCGTTTCCTTCTCCAGGGGATCTTCCTGACCCAGGGATCCAGTCCGCACCCCCTGTGTCTCTGGCATTGCCAGGCAGATTCCTTACCCCTGAGCCACGCACGAGAGAAGCTCAGCCACTGTCACTACCTATGTTTAAAGGTAACAAGCTCTCCCCAAGTTTTAAAACTCATTGCATTGAATCTGATCACAGATAAGATACTACACTGTTCTGGAGACTTCTGATATTTACATAAAACAGTGTCACAAATGTGTGTGCATAATGTATACAACTTGTTTTTACTCAGCATGTGCTTTTAAGATCCATTTACCTTTCTGTTAGTTGATGTGGTTCATTTGCCTTAACATAGTGTTATAGCGTAAGAATGGTTTTAAATTTCCTTATCCAGTACCCTACTGACAGGCCATGAGTCTGTTTCCTTCTTCTCTTCCTATTTATATTCATGCTGGAGTGATTATCCTTGAGCCCATGTGTAAGAGCTACTCTCTCAGGTGTTTTCCTACAAGTGAGAGGATTGGATCATAGGGTCATAGGATCACAGATCAGACACATCTCCGACTTTACCGGGTTTTGCCAAATCTCCAAGGTGAGAGTACCAACACCCTCACCCAGAATGTATGAGAGGTATTGTTTATCCCACCTCCTCCACAACATTTGGTCTTGTCAGATAACTCTCCTCAAACTGGTTTTATGAAATGGTCTATCAGTTGTTTTAATTTGTATATCCTGGGTCATCCAGCTTCTCGGCTGGCGCTGGTGGTGAACAACCCATCTGCCAATGCAGGAGACATAAGAGACATGCGGTTTGATCCCTTTGTGGGAGAGGAGATCCCCTGGAGAAGGAAATGGCAACCCACTCCAGTGTTCTTGCCTAGGAAATCCCATGGACAGAGGAGCCTGGCGGGCTACAGTCCCTGGGTTTGAAAAGAGTCCGACACAAGTGAAGCGACTTAGCACACAAGCACAATCATCAGTGATGCTGAATGTGTTTTCATATGTGTATTAGCCTTTCAAGTTTCTTCTGAGAATGCCTGTTGATGCCTAACTGTTTCTATTTCCTCTACAAACTCAAAGACAAGGTCCATAGTTGAGGTGGTGGGGATTGGAGATTTGAGAGGAGAGGAGATGAAGAGGGTGAGCTATCTTCCTCTGGGTTGCTCAAAAGCAGTATCTGAGACAAGAATCCCAGAGCATGTGGTTTATTTGGAAGGTGATCCCAAGATATGCCAGCAGGGGATCGAGGCAGAGAAGGAGAGGAAGCCAGTAAGAGGTGCATGGTCAAGCCGTTTGCCACAGTGGGCAACTGAAGGCCCATCCCAGTGGAGAATTCTGGAGGAAGCTGGGGTATCTATATGCCAGCTTGGGTGGTATTTGCTTGAAGGCTGCTCCTGGCTGGGGATTCCTTTAGGTCCTCAGCACTTAGACAGATGCAGGGGTGGGGGAGAGAGCTCTGGCCACCAGGGAAAGCCCTTAGGTAATATGCAAATGTTGGCAACTAGAAGAAGCTGGGTCAGCACTGGTATGGTTAGGGGCCAGGGGCCAGAATGAATTTACCAGCAACGGACTCTGAGCAGTACCATAAGGGTCTCTTGGGGTAAATGGTGGTGGTTTAAAGGAAGCCCCAGAGCATGACAAGGGCTCAGATGACCTGGGTTATCACCAGCCCTCTGGCTTACAGATGAGAAACTGAAGTCAGCAGAGGAAAAGAGGAAAAGAAACTTTTCCAAAATCATAAAGTACTCTTAGCATGTCAGGGTAGCAAGTTGAGTTCCCTTGGAACCTTGTACAAAAGAAAAAGCGATTTAAAAACATTTTTATTTTATGAAAGTAAGACACACTTATTCAGAAAAGATATCTGGAAGGAAAATTAAGAATCATATCTATAACCCAGAGAAAACTATTGTCAACAACTTGGTCTGTATCTTTCTAGTCTTTTTTCTAGACATATCATATCTGTACGCTGGGTGTTTTTTTTTTCCCCAAATTTCAAACACCTTATACATGCAGAAACTATTGTCCTGTAACATGATTTTTTCATGTTACAGTGTATCATGTATCTGTTTCATTATCACTGAACGTTCTTCTGCATCAGTGTTAAAGTGCTTCCCAATATTCTGCTGTTTAACATTTAAGTTGTTTGCATTTTTTCAATATTATAAACACCACTGCAGTAAATTTCCCAGAAACTAACTCTGAGCATGACCATGCTTATTTCCTAAGAATAAATTCCTAAAAATAGAAAAACAAGGGTAACATTTTTTAAGGCTGTCACTACATATTGTCAATTTGATAAACGATGTTAACTTTAGAAACTGTACCCAACTGCTCAGGTGAAAATTCTTGAGCCATTCTACATATAGTAATTTTGTATTTTGTGGTAGAATTTCTGTAGAGTCCCTGGAATTGGGTTTGCTGAATAAAAGGGTATAGTTATTTGCTACTTAGATAGACACTGTCAATCACCTTCTAAAAGTGTTTACTCCAACAAATTTGTTCTTATCCCCCAAAATATTATTTTTCTTTTTCTTATTTTTTTAAAACTATTAGATATTTTAATAAAGTTAAGTAGTAGTTGTTTTTTTCCCATATAGATCAGGAATAGCTTTTAAAGTTAATCTTTAGGTATCTTTTACTTTTATTGTTTACATGAATGCAATTTTAAGATCTGCCATATTTTCTAATTGATCATTGTTGGAAATCTAGGAAAACTATTGATTTTAGTATATATTTTTTAAACCACCTGCTTTCACTGAGATGATGATTATTGCTAACAGGTTTTTAATTGATTTTCTTGTTTTTTTCCCTACATAGAGAATTATATAATGTGCAAATATTGATCATTTTGCTTTTATTCTAATATCTACACCTCTTATTTCATTCTTTTGCCAAGTGACACTGATAGCACCTCAGAAGAGAGTGCAAAAGGGGTAGTAATAGCAGTCTCTCTTGTTTTTCTCATGATTTGAAGGGAATGTTCCCGAATGTCTTCCCATTGATTGTGAGGCTAACAGTCATTTGTTGTCAGTGTGAAATTTCAGGGGGCGGGGGAGGAGTTCATGCTATGAAAATATCCCTCTATTATTATTTTATGAAACATTGCTCTCAGAGGTAGATACTGTTTTTTAAAAGTGATTTTTAGGCATTTATTGAGATTATTCTTTTTCTTTTATATGAATAATCTATCAAATTCGGAGCAATCATTGCTTAATCTCACCCTTTTTTTCTGTTAACATTTTTTATCTCATCTCACATTATCTCCTATTGGCTTTATTTTATTTAATATTTTGCAGGGACATTCAGAATTGGGTTTATAGTGGTCCATTTCATGCTTTGTCTACTTCTTTTACACTGAGTCTGCATAATTTGTAAAAATAATTGAATCTGAACTTCATTATGCATTGGAATTATTTAAACGGCAAGAGACTACCATAGTATTTGAATGTTCGAAAGAATTCTACTTTGATGTTAGCATTGCAGCTCTGCCTTTTTCTTGTTTGTTTGCAATTCCTAGAACATCTTTGTTTTCCCTCTTACTCATAATCTTTTGAATCATTTTGTTTTACTTGAATGTTCTCTTGACATTCTGGAACTATATTTTATGTTTTAATTCAAGTAAGTTTAAAAAAAAAAACACATGTGTATATCCCATTTTCATTTATTGCCATAATAAATTTCTGTTGTTTAAAGTGTTGTTAGAGATTTGACTAAAGACTGTGGAAGGAAGGGCATTTGGGGTCAGACTTGTCCTGGAACACACTTCCCACCTGGCTTTTGGGATTCACCTGGTTAATTCCCTTTGGGTCTTCGGAGTTTTTAACCTTTGTTTTAATAAAGTTTTAAAATTTGTTTGCATACAGTTATACAGAAAACTTAGTAATCTTTCTTTTAATTTGGCTTTTATGCTTCCATTTTTACATATAATTCTTGGATCCATATGGAACTTACTCGCATGTGAAGAATAAGGTAATTGATTTTTTTTCCTTCAAATAGCTAACCTGTTTTCCCAGCAGTTTATTGAATGCCTCATCCTTGCTGATAAATTTAATGATGCCATTAAATTTTTTTTTAATTTCCAAATAAATAAATAAAAATGCTGTTAGGCTCTTGTGTCTTTTGTGCTGTGATTCACGGCAGTGTTATTTGCTTTGTGTCTTTTACTGTATTGCTTATAATTTTAAAAGTAATTAATGACCACATGGATTCCATGCTTTGGATCTATTAATAATTGAAGACAGTTAACCCTATATTCTCTACTTCATCAGTTTTAGAAGACCTGGTCTTTCATCTCTCTCTATAAGAGTAAGAAAATATACATTTTTACTTCCTTCTATTTTTTTCCTCAATCTCAACTCCAAATCTAAACCACCAGATTTACTTATCTATGTATCCGGAATTTTGTTCCACTGTATTATGTGCATGCTACGTTGCTTCAGTCATGTCCGACTTTTTGTGACTCTATGGACTGTAACTCATCAGGCTCCTCTGTCCATGGGATTTCTCAATCAAGAATACTGGAGTGGCTTGCCATTTCCTCCTCCAGGGGATCTTTCTGACTCAGAGACGGAAGGCACGTCTCTTACATCACTTGCATTGGCAAGCGGGTCCTTTACTGCTAGTGATTCCAGTGTATTATAATGAAATTATTATTAATTCTTGTATCATGTGCTTTTCTCTGTCAAGGAACTGATTATCTCCATTCTGTTTTATATTTCTCATAGTTATTAAGTCAATTCCATAGTTGGGATTTGAGGCTCACCACAACCCTTCCATGATACAACTTTCATGTTCAAAAATATTTATTTATTCGAGTACTTCTTGAGGAAGAGTTTTAAAGTAGTCTCCTCCTCAAATTCTCCAATGTTTGGTCACATCTTGTCTGTTTCTTTAACAGGCAACAAGTATCCTGTCTGGGCTCAGAATTCTGGGACCAAGTTCCTTTTATTCCTTCAAAACTTTTTTGTCTTTTGGCAGCAAACTGAATGGCAGAAAAGTCAAGGTTCCATTTCTTCTCCATGGATATTTACATAGATTTCTATTTATGTGTAAAATGAAATAATTATATCAGAATTTGCCTTGCTATTGTCTCTTTTTCCTCTCTTTGGTGGGCTGCTTCCTGCTTCAATCTGAAGTCCTCTTTTATATTAGGAAAGATTTCTCCTTTATATTACAAATGTTTTTCTGAAATAGTTTATTCAGGTCTCTTCTTTAAGAATACCGATTACCATATATGGGATCTCTGTTGTTTTTCCTATTTGGGTTTTCTTATTCTCTTGTTTTTCACCTCTATGTTCTGTATTATTTTCCTCACATCTTCCTACAATCTTGCTGAGTTGGGTTCCTTCAATGATGAGTTTGCTTTTCATTACTTCTTATGCCATTTTTTAAAGTGTTGCAGTATCATCATTCATTTTCTTAATATTTTTCTTAGTATTGCCCATTCTTTTGTTAACTGGTCTGTTGTTCTAGGACCTCATTCTTCATCCTTTTTCTTTAAGAGTGTTTCATTTTCCCCCATGCTGTTGGAAACTGATTCACCCAAAATTTTCATCTGTTTTATGGGTTCAGTTTTCAGAAACATACTCTTCACATCTCTATACTGGTGTGTTTGTTTCATTCTCTTTTGTGGTGGAGTTTTTGCTTATGTCTCCTTTTTCACCTTTGACTATTATTCTATTTAGGATTTTTATTTGTCTCAGACTAACATGGCCAACTGAGCACCAAAGAATTGATACTTTTGAACTGTGGTGTTGGAGGAGACTCTTGAGAATCCCTTGGACTGCAAGGAGAGCCAACCAGTCCCTTCTAAAGGAGATCAGTCCTGGGTGTTCATTGGAAGGAGTGATGTTGTAGCTGAAACTCCAATACTTTGGCCACCTGATGCAGAGAGCTGACTCACTTGAAAAGACCCTGATGCTGGGAAAGATTAAAGGCAGGAGGAGAAGGGGACGACAGAGGATGAGATGGTTGGATGGCATCACCAACTCAATGGACATGAGTCTGAGTGAGCTCCGGGAGTTGCTGATGGACAGGGAGGCCTGGCATGCTGCAGGCCATGGTGCTGCAAAGAGCTGGACACGACTGAGCGCCTGGACTGCACTGAACATGCCAGATTTTCCTTGGTGATTCCCCCACCTCACACTCCATCCGTTTGTGTTTGAGTGGCTTTGGAATCACCTTACAAGTACCATCTAAGTGTCTACATATTTGGATGCAATTAGAGAAAAACTAAGAGGGATACAAAACCAACAGAATCTATCAATTACTTCAAGGTAGGAGTAGAGAGAAAGAAAAACTCAATTTTGTTCTTTAAAAATCTCTTTTTAAAAATAGGCAAACATTATGAATGACAAAATTTGCTTGTAAAAAGATGCTTCAGTTCACTGATATCTATTGAAATGCAAATTAAAACAACACTGAAACATCATCTCTTGGAAAAAACTTTAAAATTCTATAATATCTATTATGGTAAAAATATAGGGGTAAGATGCACTATTACAAGAAATTTTTTAAGGCAATTTTAAAACCATGTCATGAAACTTAAAATGCTATTTTAGACTTTTAAAACCCACATTGAAATGGGCTATGGATAGAGTGGGTGAATTTAGTCTTAGTATATTTTGTTTTCAGTGAAGAAATAATTAATATACTCTTAAGAATACTATGAACAAATTCAAGATCAGACTTAATTTTGCATTAAGATTGCTTTCAGTTTTTCTGGACTGATATTTCACTTATAATGCTGATATCTCTCCACTGCTTTGTCATACACCAAATACATCAACATTGGGAAATAGATACATACAAAGCCTGAGGGCTACAAGATGACCTTTGATCCCTAGTTGGTGGCTCTTATCCTCAAACTCTACCCTGGAGAAACTGTAGAAACTTAGATTTGAAGAATTAACAAAGAAATGCTGGGAAATTCCCTGGAAGTCCAGTGGTTAGATCTGTGCTTTTCTACTGCAGGATTTGATCCCGACCTAACAGAAGCAGAAGATATTAAGAAGAGGTAGCAAGAATACACAGAAGAACTGTACAAAAAACAGCTTCACGACCCAGATAATCACAATGGTGTGATGACTCACATAGAGCCAGACATCCTGGAATGTGAAGTCAAGTGGGCTTTAGAAAGCATCACTACGAATAAAGCTAGTGGAGGTGATGGAATTCCAGTGGAGCTGTTTCAAATCCTGAAAGATGATGCTGTGAAAGTGCTGCACTCAATATGCCAGCCAATTTGGATAACTCAGCAGTGGCCACAGGACTGGAAAAAGTCAGTTTCCATTCCAATCCCAAAGAAAGGCAATGCCAAAGAATGCTCAAACTACCGCACAGTTGCACTCATCTCACACACTAGTAAAGTAATGCTCAAAATTCTCCATGCTCAGCAATACGTGAACCGTGAACTCCCTGATGTTCAAGCTGGTTTTAGAAAAAGGGAGAGGAACCAGAGATCAAATTGCCAACATCCGCTGGATCATGGAAAAAGCAAGAGAGTTCCAGAAAAACATCTCTTTCTGCTTTATTGACTATGCCAAAGCCTTTGACTGTGTGGATCACAACAAACTGTGGAAAATTCTGAAAGAGATGGGAATACCAGACCACCTGACCTGCCTGTTGAGAAACCTGTATGCAGGTCAGGAAGCAACAGTTAGAACTGGACATGGAACAACAGACTGGTTCCAAATAGGAAAAGGAGTATGTCAAGGCTGTATATTGTCACCCTGCTTATTTAACTTATATGCAGAGTACATCATGAGAAACAGTGGGCTGGAAGAAGCACAAGCTGGAATCAAGATTGTCGGGAGAAATAGCAATAACTCCCAGATGTGCAGATGCCCCTACCCTTATGGCAGAAAGTGAAGAGGAACTAAAAAGCCTCTTGATGAAAGTGAAAGAGGAGAGTGGAAAAGCTGGCTTAGAGCTCAACATTCAGAAAACGAAGATCATGGCATCTGGTCCCATCACTTCATGGCAGATAGATGGGGAAACAGTGGAAACAGTGTCAGACTTTATATTTTTGGGCTCCAGAATCACTGCAGATGGTGATTGCAGCCATGAAATTAAAAGATGCTTACTCCTTGGAAGGAAAGTTAAGACCAATCTAGATAGTATATTGAAAAGCAGAGATATTACTTTGCCAACAAAGGTTCGTCTAGTCAAGGCTATGGTTTTTCCAGTGGTCATGTATGGATGTGAGAGTTAGACTGTGAAGAAGGCTGAGTGCCGAAGAATTGATGCTTTTGAACTGTGGTGTTGGAGAAGACTCTTGAGAGTTCCTTGGACTGCAAGGAGATCCAACCAGTTCATTCTAAAGGAGATCAGTCCTGGGTGTTCATTGGAAGGACTGATGTTGACGCTGAAACTCTAGTACTTTGGGCACCTCATGTGAAGAGTTGACTCATTGGAAAAGACTGAAGCTGGAAGGGATTGGGGGCAGGAGGAGAAGGGGACAACAGAGGATGAGATGGCTGGATGGCGTCACCGACTCGATGGACATGAGTTTGAGTGAACTCTGGGAGTTGGTGATGGACAGGGAGGCCTGGTGTGCTGTGATTCATGGGGTTGCACAGAGTTGGACATGACTGAGCAACTGAACTGAAGTGAACAGAGTGGCCAAAAAGCAAAAACAAAAAACTGTCGAAAATCCTTGAGGAGTTTGAAGTTTGCCAGGTTGCCTTGAGCTGGTGTGTGTGTGTGTGGTGTGAGTATATGTTCATAGTGTATATGTGTGGTGTGGCAGGTTATATGTGTGATATGTAGTATGTGTGGCATATATGTGTGTGTTGCATTTGGGGTGTGTGTATGCGTGTGTGCACACTCATGTGTGTTAATGGGTAGGGGATAAGGCAAGTAAAGGAAGGAATGGTAGGAAGATGGCTTAGAGCAGTGATTCTCAATCCTGGCTGCACATTAAATATTACCCAAGGAAGCTTCTAAAAATATTCACACCAGATAACAATAGGAGAATGTTGTTGTTCTTAGGAGAATCATGCTGAAGTCTTAGAGATGAAAAGTTATATCTGCAAGTTACTTTCAAATGGTTCAGCAAAATAAAACAAAACACTCTGTACTCCCATGAAAGGGAGAGAGAGAGAGAGGAAGGGAGAGAAAGAAAGGGCGAAAGCAAATGTGGCAACATTGGGTGAATCCAGGTGAAGATCACACTGGTGTTCATTATACTATCTTTTCCAACTGTTTCATAGGTTTGATTTTTTTTCCCTAAAATACAGTGTTGAGAAAATCAATGCACATCCCCAGACCTCTGGAGATGTGTATTGTAAATTCCCAGGTATTCTGATTTTATCATGTGTGATGAGCTGGCACTTTTAAGAACCAGGATAAAAACCCATTGTTGGGATGAAGGAAAGCTTTTAAAAGTCCCACCTTTGCTACTCCTGAAACGCCGTGATACCACCTTTGACGGTCACTTCGCCACAGAAACTGGAAGCAACAGCCCAGACCTCCAGTGTCAGTGGAGTAAACACAGAACAGCAAGGTGCCCTGCTGGCATCATGGAACCAGGAACTCACAGCCCCCAAAATAACTAGACAGGAGTGCCTTTCTTAGGGAAGAAAGACAGGAAACTAAGTGCATCCCACCTGACACAGAATTATTGAGACCAAAGGATCCAGAATTTAAAATAAGCATTACAAAAAGACTCAAAGAAATAAAAGAAGATGTAAAGAGTGTGAAGAAAAAGAAATTGTTTAAAAGAAGCAATATTAAGCATGGAAAACAGAACAGCTGAAGGAAAGAATTCAAGAGATGGGATGGATCAGGCAACAGTTGACAGAACCTCAAGGAGATGTTGGTAATTCATTAGTTGTCATTGGACGTTTTATCATATTCTACTCTGAAATGCACAAATTAAGTAGGCTAAAAATAATCAGAAATATTTAAAAATCTTCTATTTGCTCCCAGTGTTTTGAAATTTCACAATGATATCCTTTCGGTGGGCCCCAACTTTTTTGGCACATGGGACAGGTTTCATGGAAGACAATTTCTCAGCGGATCAGGCTGGGGCATGACTCAAGTGCACTGCATTTATTGTGCACTGTATTTCTTTTTAAATTTCTACTCTAATGCCACTGCTGATCTGACAGGAGGTACTGGTCCATGGCCTGCAGGTTGGGGACCCCTGCTTTAGTCCATTTTTTGGTGCATCTTGCTAGATACTTATGGACTTTTTCAATCTGGAAGTTGAGATCCTTCTCTTTGGGGAGAATTGCTATTATTTTGTTACTGACATACAGTAATATTGTGATTTATAATGAGAAGTATACGTTTAGTCTTTGACCCCTTTCCTGGCACAGAGCTACTAACACCCTTCAAATTTCCTGTGAGAAGAGTGTCTTGCTATGTTAATGAGGTCACTTTTGGATAGCCCTTAGGTAACCTAAGGATGGAGGCTGGTTGCCAGGGGAAACAACCGTGTCATTAGAGGGTTAGAACTTTCAGTACCCCACCCTCCATCCCCCACTGTAACCTCTGAAGTTGGGGAGAGGGGCTGGAGGGTGAATCAGTTACCAATGGCAGATGATAATGAAACCTCCAAAAACCCCCAAAGGACTTGGTTCAGAGAGCATCCAGATTGGTGAACACACGGAGATGCGGAGACAGTGGCTGTCCTGGAGAGGGCTTGCAAGCCCTGTGCCCTTCCTCCACACCTTGCCCTGCATAGCTCTCCCATCTGGCAGTTCCCGAGTTTTATCTTTTTCTATAATAAACCAGCAATCTAGTAAATGAATTATTTCTCTGGGTCCTATGAGCCACTCCAGCAAATTGCTGAAACCTGAGGAGGGGGTGATTGGAATCTGATTTCTAGCCAGTGGGGTCAGAAGCACAGGTGGAAAAACTGGACCTGTGATTGGCCTGAGTGAGGGAGTCACATAGGATTGAACAGTTTACCTGTGGAATCTGATGCTTCATCCAGATAGGTGGTGTCAGAATCAAGTTGAATTGCAGGACTCCCAGCTGGGGTCTGAGAATTGCTTATTGGCGTGGGGACCTTCTCCCACATTGAAATTGCTACCAGAACCCATTTATGTACTCCCCTATGCTCCTCTGGAACTCCTCTTATTTGGATCATTTCTTACCTTTCTTGCCAATTTTCTCTATCTTTGTCTTTTTGGTCCACTTTCTGGGAGATTTCCTCATCTATATCTTCCAACCCTGCTGCTGATTAAAAAAAATTTTTTTTTCTCCTGTCTTATTTTTAACTTTAAGAGCACCCTCTTGTTCTCAGAATGTTGCTTTTCTCAAAAATAGAATCCTGTTCCTGTTTCATGCTTGCAACCCTTCATACCTTTGAGGAAATCAATACTTAGTAAAGAGAGGTCTTCTTCCTGAATCATATCTCTTTTTTGAAATCCCTTTGTGATGGTTTTTATTGCTGCTGTAACAAATTAACATGACACAAACTTATTGTCTTACCATTCTGTAGGGAAAAAAAGTTCAATAAGCGATGGTTAGATAACATCATCAACTCAATGGACATGAATTTGAGCAAACTCCAGGAGACAGTGGAGGACAGAGGAGACTGGCGTGCTGCAGTCCTTGAGGTTGCAAAGAGTCAGACCTGACTGGGCAACTGAACAACAACAACAGGTTTCACTGGGCTCTAATCATAGGACTGTGTTACTTTCCGGAGGCTCCATTTTCTAGGCTTTTGCAGCTTTTAGAAGCCACCACATTCCTTCCTCATGGCTCCATTTCTCATCTGCAAAGCCAGAAATTCACAGCCCTCTGACTCTTTCTCTAGTTGTCATATCTCTCTCTGACCATAGCAAGGAAATGTCCTCAGCTTTCAAGGATGCACGTCATTAGATTGGGTTCATCCGGATAATCCAGGATAATCTCATCTCAAAGTCAGTTGATTATCAAACTTACTTGCCTTTGCAGCCATGTAATGTATTTAGCATATTTACAGGTTCTGGGGGATTCAGACATGGACATTTTGAGGGGGCCATTTTCCTGCCTGCCATTTTTTTAAAAAACAAGTTTGAGTTCTGATTTTCACATTAGAGGTTTTTTCAGATATATGGTAGTCCTTAGTTATCTGAACATATTTAATAATGGGGGACGAAGGAATGTATCAGAAGCTCTGAAAGCGTGTGCCAAGCTTGTTGACTGTGAAACTCCCTGTGAGTGATTTGACTGGTCATGCATGCGTGCCCAGTCACTTCAGTCATGTCTGACTCTCTGCGACCCTATGAACTGTAGCCCACCAGGCTCCTCTGTCCATGGAATTCTCCAGTCAAGAATACTGGAATAGGTTGCCATGACCTCCTCCAGGGGATCTTCCTGACCCAGGGATCGAACTTGAGCCTCCTGCCTTGTGGGCGGATTCTTTACTGCTGAGCCACTGAAGAAGCCCCTTAACTGGACATATCCATGGGCAAACTCAATATTAGTAACTTCGGGACTTTCCTGATGCACTGCTCTGATTCCCAGAGAAAACTTTCACAGTCGCCTGCCTGGAGGAACAGGGCCTGGCCTTCACACTCTGAGGATGAGTAAGGGAGGAGTCAGGGGTTTCAAAATCCAGGGAGTAAGTGTTGACTTTGTTCTTTGTTTCCTTCAGTGTGGCTTGGTGTCCTTTGTGCAGAGACTAGACCTTCAGTCCTCTGTCTGGATATGAAGAGTCGGGGAGGGGAAGGGGCAAGGATATTGGACTGTTTCCCCAACAGACTTTCAACCCACCATCCAGCTTCTACTTGAATCTTCTCTGCCTCTAGAGATTCCTATAACAATTGCTGATTATTTTGGCAAGGTGGGAGGGGTTTATATAAATTGAGTTGGTTCTTGGATTTATTCCTGCTTAGAACTCAGCTTTCTTAATTCCCAGTTAAATATGTTTCACTTGTTCCATCTTTCAAAATTTTGTTGTTGCTTTTCCTCTTATTGGTCCTTTTTAATCTGTGCTTTATTTGTTGTTGCTAAATCCCCTTGTGTTGCTTTCATGAAATTTCTAAAGAGAGCAGAGCGCAATGCTTGGGTTCAATTCATCAGTTCATCATCTTTAAATGGACATTGGTACATTTTTCTATATTTGTTGTACCTACTGGACAACATGGAGATGGGGGAAGTGCCCTGGCCCACTGTTGGCGAGGGGAGGCCTCTTCTGATTCTCATTTTCCCCCTTTTGGGAGTGGGTCAGTCAGATTGAAGAGATGTCAAGCTAAAGGAAAGGCTCATTACTTTCTGTGTTGAAGACTAAGGGTATTCCCACACCAACCTTATTTGTGGATGATGTTGGTCTATATTTGCGAGAATAGTCTCAGGATGACTGTTCCCATCTTCCATGATTCTGCCTTCACCTTGATAACATCTGGAGTGTGTGTGTGTATGTGTGTGTGCACATGTACATGCATACACTCCTCATTCTTTAGAATGCTGTACCCTCAGCAGTATTTGGACTCTGGCTCAGAGAAATGTGATAGGAGCGTTGCTCTTATATGGCTCCATTACCATGCTTTCAGAATGCTGTTTATGCAGGGACCTGGGTCTCAGGTTTTCTCAGGACTCACCTAGGTCTTTCTCTTCATGCCTCCTATGTGGAGACAGCACCATAACTTGGCATTAGTTTTACAGCCATGTGTGCCAAGTCTCTAAGTCCGACTCTTTGCAACTCTGTGGACCATTGCCCACCAGGCTCCTCTGTCCATGGGATTCTCCAGGCAAGATTTCTGGAGTGGATTGCCATGCCCTCCTCCAGGGGATCTTCCCAACCTAGGGATCCAATGCACGCCTCTTACATCTCCTGCACTGGTGGGTTCTTTACCACTGGCACCACTTCGGAAGCCCCTCAACAGCTGGGTTGCCATTTCCTCTTCCAGGGGATCTTCCCAACCCAGGAATTGAATGCAGGTCTCTTGCATAGCAAGTGGATTCTTTACCAGCTGAGCCATCAAGGGAAGCATTTTACAGCCATAGGAACATTTAGTACCGTACATGCTTAAATACAGGGCAAACTGGAATATAACACGTATCTCCATCCATTTTCCAATTTAGAATAGCCTCTGGAGAATCCCAGGGACGGAGGATCCTAGTGGGCTGCTGTCTATGGGGTTGCACAGAGTCGGACACGACTGCAGCAACTTAGCAGCAGCAGCAGCAGCAGCAGCAGCACCAGATTCTTAGTCATCTTAAATATTTAAACACACACACACACACACACACAAACCTTTAGGGCGTAGTGGAAATAGGTGTTTATTTACAAAAATTTTTGGAATAATTACACACATTTAGAACTATATATTACAAAAAATAATTTTATTTATTGCTTTATTGCTTTTTTCCATTTATTTTTAACCAAATTTCTTTATTGTTGGCTGCCCTAGGTCTCACTGCTGCTGTTCACTAGCTGCGGCGAGCAGGGGCTACTCACTGTCGTGGTTTCTCTGGTTGCAGCGCAGGGCTCTGGAGCGCATGGACTTCGGTAGTTCAAGCTTACAGGCTTAGTTACCCTGAGGCATGTGAGATCTTCCCAGCGGGGATCAAACCCACATCCCCTGCACTGGTAGGCGGATTCTTAACCACTGGACCACCGGGGGAAGCCCCGCCACTCATGGTTTAAGGAGGAATTTTGTTCAAGTTCTTCGCCAGCACCTCAGACACCAGTGTTCTTGTCATCTGTCTGTAGGGCCGTTTTGGGGGAATCATCTTGACAGTTTTCCACACCACATTTTCTTTATTTCCGTTTAAGGCTTTTGAGATACATTAATGTTTGAATCTATATTTTTGCTTTCACAGAAACCTGTATCCCAAGCCACAGTAACGCATTATGTCAGGGCAGGTTTGGGTTGTTTAATTTGTCCTGGTGGTGTCTGTGCGTGACTTCCACAGACAACCATTTCCTATATTGATTTTAAAGCAAGCTTTAAGAGGCTTGTTTACAAAGACATCGGCCGCCTGCAATTGTGAGGTGATACCTCCAGCAATAATTACTAAATCTGTGTCAAATTTCTTTGCCTTCCTTATTTACTGACGCTGTCAGGTGCCATCTCTAATCATCCCAAACCAGCATTGATTGAGGTCATTTCAGGTCATTGTTCCTTCCCCAGACAGGATTTTTGTTCGAAACAAAGAAATTGAGAGTGAATTCCCATAACATGAGATTTTGTAAGGACTAAAATTTAGGGCAATTCTTTTCTGAGAGTTAATTTTTAGAAATATATAATACTTAAATTCTATACTGAATTGGTCTTATTACTAATTACCAGTCCTCTTTCATCATGATCTCCTTATTTCTGGTTCTACACTTTGATCCAACAATCAGCAGGCTTTGAGTACAGTTGTTTTTAAATATCATTTACACACTGATGACTTTCAGTTTTATACCTTTTGACATCTCCCTTGATCTCAGCTTATATATTCACCTGGCAACCTAACACTTCCAATTGATGTCTAGTAAGCATCTCCAATGTAAACCATCCAAAGCAGAATACCAAGGTACTGATTGATCCCCTCTCTCCCTACTTTAGAATCTGTTTCTCCTTCGTGCGTGCACGCTCACTCACTCACTGTGTCCGACTCTTTGCAACTCCGTGGACTGTAGCCCTCCAGGGTCCTCTGTCTGTGAAATTTTCCAGGCAACGATACTGGAGTAGATTGCCATTTCCTCCTTATTTCCAGGGGTTCTTCCTGACCCAGGGATCAAAACCCACATCTCTTTCAGTTCCTGTACTGGCAAGGCAGATTCTTTACTGCTGAGCTGCCTCACTCCTCCTTATTTCAGTTAATGACTTCATGCATTTTTCTGCTCAGGTTCAAACACCAAAAGTTATTCTTTATTCTGTTCTTTCCCTCATCAACCCCTACTACCCAATTCATCCCAAATTCTATTAACACTTCCTTCAAAGTCCACTCATTCTCATCTTTAAACCTTTTCATGTGCTGTTTCCTTTCTGCAACATGTCCCTTTGGACATGCACGGGACTCATTTCATCCAGGTCTCTGATGAAAGAGATGTTTAGATATCCTCTTCCCAAAAGCAACCCACTGACATCTTACTTTCAATTTTTCTGTATCCTTCTACTTCAGATTTATCTCTTGTTAAAGAACATATGAGTTTTATACTTTTTAATATGGTTTATCTTTGTATTTGACACTTTTGACTATTTATATTTAGTGTAATTAAGAATGTATTTAAGTTTAGATCTACCACATTTCTATTTTCCTCTAGCCTTTATTTTTTCCTGTTGAAGTTTGTGTTTTTGTGGCCTCTTTTGTCATTTTAATAATTATATATACTTTTACTATTCCTTTAAAGGCTACCATAGAGACTACAACAAGTGTCCTTGACTTATCAAAGTCCAATATTAATGTGTATTTTTATCTTCTTCCCAGTCAAAGCAAGGGTCTTAGAACACTTTAGCAGTGTTTACCTCCTCCCAACCTGGTTGTGAGATTTAAATGGAATAGGGTATGTAATGATAGGGACCAAATCTTGCTCAATCTTTCTCTCCTCTTATTGAGGGAGAGGCTTCCTATCCTGTCTTCACCCTTTGGTTCTATGGGCTGTCCATCATTGCAGCTATTTTTCCCTGGACCAGAGCTGGAGAATGGAGCCCATTGGGCCAAGCAGAAAGCTTCCTAGGAGTTTTCAAACTGGAGTTAAAGGAAGAGGTGTAGCATCTTTCAGACGGGAGAGTATGGGAGGTGTGAGGCAGGAAGTTGGTGGTGTCCAGGTGGCCCAGGAAGTCAGTGTGGAAGAATGAAGCCTAGAGAGCACTCTGGAGGCATTTCTCTTTGGTTTCTGGTTATTTCTGCAGCAGCTGTAGCTCGTGCTGTATTAAACAAACACACATATCACATATTCTATCTTGCCCAAGCTAGATTACCATAGACTTCTGACTCATGTCTAAAGTCACCTAATTCAGTGATCAGACACCGAATGACCCTCAGATGAGGTCATCTTGCTCCTTCATCCTTTCTCTCTTCAGAGCCTTTATCACTCCAGTTTTATATCATTGTCTTCTCTGTGATTCTTACTTTCCCATCAGATCTGAGGTTGTGTGCAGAGAAATTTAGTCATTAGACTTGGTCTTCCTGGTGAGCTATCTTGGGGTTCAATGGGTGTTTGAGGATGTGTTGATTAACTCACAAGGCTCAGGCAACAACATTTGAGCATCAGAGTCCTTGGTAAGGGAATGAGGGTACTTAGAAAACTCCAGTATGGTTGCCAGGACTTCTGCCAACTCCCAAGGAGGGCTAAATTTGGACTTCTGTGAATTTCAATGGCTAATTTCATTTCCACTCAGTTCCACCAAACCCAAGTTTCTGGAAATGTGTCCGAGAATCCACATATGTATCAAGCAACTGGGAGATTTTAGCATGACCAAAACTTGAGAATCTCTGGACTGAGTCTTTTATGAAACTCTGAGTTAACAGTCTTACTTCTTCAGATTTCTGAGCAAAGCAGTTTGGGAAAAGTTATGACCAAAACAAGCCAGTGAGCTTAGTTTCTTATGCTAATGGTTCCAGAGGCCTCATAATTACATGACAACACGACTGTCCCATAATTAGAGTCTGCTGTTCTGTTCCTGGGGGTCAATTGTTCTTCGACAATGGCCATGCTCAGCCCTGGACAGCCCGCATCCCGCTCAGCTGCTCCCCTCCACATTCCATTCTCATGAGAGAAGAGCCCCGAGTTCTCAGGGCTTTAACCCTCTCCTGCCAGGACCCAGGGACCAGAGCCAAGCTGGGGGAGGTTCACGATCTGATGCTGGGCACCTGAAGGAAGTGGAAGAAAGATTCCGAGAAATGACTGAGTGTCTGGAGCATCCAGCACCTTGCATCTAAGACTGTGTTTCTCACTCTCATCTAACGAAGCGTTAACTTTGGGGATGGAGGCATAGGAATCCTCCCGGCGACTCTAATTATATTAGGATTTGGGACACATTGACTTAAATTAATCCTTACCTCTTTCAGCCTGAAGAGTTGGCTAAGAGGGCAGGGAAACTTACCCCTGACACGTCTCTATCACTCAAACTCCCAGAACAGGCTTTCTCCTCCTCGGTGGGGTGAAAGAACACCACTGAATCTGACCTGGAAACCTGTGTCAGATTTTGGCTATCAGCCACCAGCTATGTGACTCTAGGAAACTTGTTTCATCTCTGAGCTGCCGATTCCTTGCCTATAAAATGAGGATAAGCATGCTTGCATGCATGCTAAGTCACTTCTGTCATGTCTGACTCTGACTCTTTGGGACCCTGTGGACTGTAGCCCACCAGGCTCCTCTGTCCATGGGATTCTCCAGGCAAGACTACTGGAGTGAGTTGCCATGCCCTCCTCCAGAGGATCTTCCTGACCCGGGGATCAAACCTGCATCTCTTATATCTCCTTGCACTGGCAGATGGGTTCTTTACCACACGTGCCACCTGGGAAGCGAGGATAAGCACATCCACCTTTATTACTTGGAAATTTCTTTTCCCCCTTCTCTTTTTTTTTTTTTCCAGGAAAGATCCTTTTACTGGGGTGGACATGGAGCACACACTAGTCCATGATAAAATGACTTAAGAGAAAGATCCAGAAGGGCTGACTTCTCCCCCCTTACTCAGTCTTAGAGCAAAGTCTGGGCACAGAATAGATCCCAGTGGGGATCCCTTGAGACAAGGCAAAGTCCTTAAGGCCTGGACTGGTAGGAGCGGCTGGGAGAAGGGCCCCCCACCTTGCCAGCCAGCTGCAGCAGGGTTCCGGCTCTAGACCCTCATAGACACGCTCCAGTTTTCCAGAGAACTGGGGGGCAAGAGGAGGAAGGAGAACTGGACGGGGGTGGGGGTGGGAAGGTGAGTAACAATATATATATTTTTAAGCATCTACTGACATCACACTACTGGGTCTGATGTCCCCTGTAACCATCACTTGGTACATTTTACCAGCATAAATAAAAACTCAAGGAAAATAAATACATTGGCTCCCATGAGGTTGGAGGCAGTGTGGAAGCAGCATGGTGGGCCTCTGGAGGAGTGGGGGGCGGGGGCGGGGTCGGGGGCGCTACCACAAGGCAGGTGGGTGAGGAGCACACTAGACAGGAGGCGCCTGAGGGGGAGCGTGAGTCTTAAGTGTCCCGCGCACATGGAGGGGGGGGCTGTAGTCCGTGCGACTTTGCGGGGCGCGGGGTGCCGAGCTCTCATCTTCCAGGTCCCCTGGCTCCAGGTCTCTCTTCTTGGCGGCATTCTTTCTGTCCCATGGCTGATGTAGGAAGCCGAAAAGAATGTTTTCTCTGTCACGATGATCTGTTCAGGCGAGTCCTCCCGAGTGGGCAGGGAGACCGAGGGACATCGGTTCGAGGCTTTGCATCCAGAGTCGGCATGAAATCTACTAAAATCGTTTTTGTTGTAAACCGGCAGTGCTTTCAGAAAATCTGCCATCTTGTTGCCTCAGCCGCGGCCCCCACAGCCACCTTCTTGCCCCCAGTAACTCCCCCACCCCACCCCAACTTTTACAATATTCTTGGCATTATGAGTTTAGCACCCAAGGTTCTGACCAATGGATGGTACTTGGGTGTCCACAAAAACCACATGGGGAGCTTTTATAGAATGAAGACCTGACCAGTGGAGCTGGAATCCTGGCAAGGGCCTGATTAACTCGGGCATGAGTGACTCGGGCATGAGTGTTTGAGGAGAGCTCTGAAGGGCCTCCTGATGACACCGCTCACGCCCATTCATGAGAGACTCTAAAGGACTGTGACGTGTAAAAAGTGGGTGATTTTACAGAGGCATCAGTCTAAATTGTGCACGTTGATGCGTTCAGGTTAGCAGGGAGTCAGCCTGGCATGGACCCGTCTGTCTTTTAAGACTCACAGGGGTCCGAACACTTTATCTGGTCCTCTTACTTAAGCTTGGATTTGTGCTGCTAGCCTGGCTACTTCCATGAGCTCCAGACTCATGCATCCGCCTATCTGCCTCTCTCTGCATCTGAAAGTGAACAGGCTTCTCCAGTGGATTTGTTCCAACAGCTCCTGATCTCCCCCATGCCTGTTCCACTCTCAGTCTCAACAGTAACTCAATTCTTATACTTTTGCAGGTGGAACCTTCTAGTCCTTACCACATCTCCTTCTCCTCCTACTCTACCTCCCCAAGGCTCAGCGGTATAGAATCCACCTGCAATGCAGAAGACACAGGAGATACAGGTTTGTTCCCTGGATCAGGAAGATCCCCTGGAGGATGAAATGACAATCCACTCCTATATTCTTGCCTGAAAAATCCCATGGACAGAGGAGCCTGGCAGGCTACAGTCCATGAGATTGCAGAGTTGGACGTGACTGAATGACTGAGTACCTGCACACACACACACACACACACACACACACACACCCACACACACCTCAGGGTACGGCATCTTTACCATCTTCACGACTGCCCATCCTAAGCCACCGTTACCTCTCTCCTCAGTAACTGCTCTAGCACCTAAATGATCTTGCGTCTTTCACCCTTGACTTGCTCCAGTCAAATGTCACCTTAACAAGGGTCTTTTCTGCCTCAAATGCAAGCCCCTCACTCCATCTCATTTCCTATTTTTTTGTTTTTCTTTTTAGCATTTATACTAGCTCTGATAATTTTGTTTATTTTGTTATTGTCTGTTCTTTCCTAGAATGTAAGTCCCAAGAAGGTATGAGTGTTTGTCTGTTTTATCAGACATGCTGGGTTCCCAGTGTTAAAAACAGCACCGAGTGCATGACAGGCGCTCCGTACGTGTTTGTCGAATGAATGAGTGAATTGCCCACAACAGCTACATATTACCGCCTTCATTTTACTAACCAGGAAACAGAGGCTCAGAAGGCGTTACTCTCCCCAAGGCCACGCTATAAGCAGAGTATGAATAGATTTTTGAACCCAGGACTGATGAGTTTAGAAATCATGCTTCTGCATGTAGAAGAGGGGCCACTTTTGCAGTCTACCATAATTTCTTTCTAAATGTAGCTCCTGCATTGGCATTTCAAATCGAGATTACTGTTCTCATAGATGAACGTGGAAACTTAACTCAAAGATAAGGTAGCTTTCTTATCCCAGCATCTCAAAGCTCTCTGCTCTGAGCCAAGATAACTCTATAAAGCAACCGTGGTCAGAACTGACATGATAAGGAAATCTACCCTACATGGCTCTTTTGCTCAGTGTTTCCCACTGGAGAGGAATCATAAGGAGAAAAATACTCAAACCATGGGAAGCCCATTTGTAAAAAGATTTTATTTTATTTTTCTATGACATGTAGTATCGCAGTGTCTAGGCTTCACTGCCTCATGGCAAGTGGGATCTTAGTTCCCTGACCAGGAATCAAACCCTGTGTTCCTGAGTTGGAAAGCAGATTCTTAACCACTGGATCACCAGGGAGATCCCAGCACAAAGATATCTATCACTTAAGTACTCACTTATTTAGGAGAATCCTTGAGAATTCCAAGTCTGAGCTCCAGGGCCCATTTGAGAAGTCTGGGAGCCAGGAAGGAGTGAGCAAAAGATTCCATGAAGGAGCCATTTGGGAGGTAGGAGGAAAAGAAGGGGCATGTGATGTCCTGGGGAGTCAAAGCGGAACAGTGCATCAAGGAGGTTTCCTGGAAACAAGATCAGAAAATGGTTTAATATGGAGAGAATAATGAAAGAATGAGAAAGAGAAAATAATGAATCTCCACTCAAGGATATAAAATAAGACTTTAATCAGTATAATAATAAGTACATAATAGGGCTTCCTATCCTGAATAGGAAGTATTGGTATAGAAAGGATGTACATTCTTCTTAGAATAGTCTTTATTTAAAAATTTTTTAAAAATGTTGGCCACATCACATGGCATGCAGGATCTTAGTCCACCATCAGGGGTTGGATCACACCCCCTGCAGTCTTAACCACTGGACCAGCAGGGAAGTCCTCTTAGATTAGTCATTAATTCAAGGTAATCCCAATAAAAACATCTCCCTCAAATTGATGGGAATTTAACAGTTATTATGAATCTTGACCATTAGGTGTGAAAGAATAGAGCCTTTCCTGAAAAGGAAGCATGAGGGACTCACCCATTCATAAAACATGTTGCCAGTAAAAGAGATGGGGTGATGAACTGAAGAGGCCCCAGAATGAAAATATAGACTCAAGGGTCCATGGCTATTGTCATATAATGAAGTGAGTATTTCACATTTGGGGGAGAAATGATGAATTATTTATTAAATCCTATCTAAATTGGCTCGCCCTTGGGATACAAATTTAAGTTAAAAACTATCCTCAGGTCTTACTCCAAAATAAACTAAAGAGATAAATCAAAGATGAAAAGGTGGGGGGTGGGGGGGTGGGTAAAGGAATCCTTAAATCCATACAGCATAAAAAATTCAAGAGAACATTTTAGTGATCTTTTAGAAAAACTAAAGGAAAAGATTGACAGATTTAATTGCAAGAAAACAGATTTCTCTTTTAGTTTATTGTTGTTTTTTTTAGAGCACATTTCTATACAGCAAAAGAAGGCTTGAAGCTAAAAGATAAACACTAATGTGAAAGAAAAACTTTAAAACATCTACGAGAGAAGGGGTTAATAGCATTAAGATTAATTTTGAGGTTAAAGTTGAGGGTTAAATAAATGCTTAGGTTGACTGCCTTAGACTCCATTGGCCCTTCCTCCAGTAGGTTTCACCTCATCTTCCAGGTGGGCAGGCTGGGCCATGGGGGAGGTTGCTAAGTATCAGGAGCTGAAAGAACCCCACGCCTCCACCCAGAGGCCCCCTGGATCCTCCTGCTCCCTCCCCACCAAAGGGGTAGCCATGGAGACCAGGAGGAGTCATCCAAGTCCTCTTTCCTGAGGCTGATCCCAGGGAACTTGAGGCCATCCTGGGCATCCATCTACCCTGGAGGGCGAGCAGCTAGAACTGGTGGGTAGGGGGTAAGGGGTGTGCAGCCTGAGGGTAGATGGGGGGACATGTGGAGGCTGTGAGCAACATCAGGAAGGGGATTGGAAGAGAAGATGTGGGGATGGGAGCCATAGGTGGGAGGATCTGAGGTCAGAGGGGAGTGTCATAGGCCCCAGAAATGTCATGTTTGCATGCCCCAATCCTCCAGTTTGCAGTGAGTTCCTTTTGCTAAAGAGGAGGTACCCTCATGTCCTTGTTTTCAGGAAATGATGTGATGTATGAAAGCCTGTCTTGGGACTTAATTACTTAATTGCTTAATTCATTCAAAGATGACTTATTGATCATTTGCTCTGATCCACACCGTGCTGGTTGCTGGTAATACTCCCCATGCCTTTGTTGACACATTTTAAGGCAACGTGAGAACACAGGTTTAAGATGGAAAACCATGAATAACAGATTTCTCAGCAACTGTAAGTCGCTGCCTTCTCGGGAGCGGGGATCAGAGAAAAACCAGGGTTTGGGTTTCCATCCTGTTTCCTAAACCCGCTGTGTGCCAGGTCTGGGGAAGACACTGAGATAAAGGGCTCATGAATCTCTATTGCTTATTAATTTCATGGAGGCGCAAACACAGGGTCACACAGTGTCCACAGTGAAACAATCTTTGAATTGACACAGCCAGTTTCAAAGCAGCTGAGATGGGTTGCCTTTTTGGCATTTGATTTTTGGTGCTAGGCCAAAAAAATAAAAAAAGAGGGTGGGGGATTTTATCATAAATACTGCTATCTAATCCTCTGTCATTTTGAATTTTTGATGGAAAAAAGGGTCCCTTTGAGTTTTTGATGGAAAAGATGTTTGTGTTGGGGTCCAGTTTCAGGACAAAGGGATATTAACGAACACAGAGCTCAGTTGATAGTGTTTAAAAACAAGTTCAAAGATCCTATATTTTGTAACCGAGTTGCTGAGCAATAATGGAAGAATTCCTGACCCAGCAGGGAGAGCCTGGCCAAGCCCTGCCCACAGAGGCTGACAATAAAGGCTCCTCCTCCCAGCTGTCAGTAAAAGCAAATACTCAGTCTTGATGGCCACAGGCTGCTCTCTCCAAGCTCAGGCAGAAGAGAGTGATGCGCTGGGCTGTTTTTCTGAAATGACACAAAAATCTCAGTCATGTTCTGGGGGATTGATTTAGAGGTCGGGCACTAGGTAGGTCAGCACAAGACTGGGAAACAGATGCCCTGGGTTCTAGTTCTGACTTCTGACTTTGGCGAAGGTCTTCTCTGAGGCCCTGTTTCCTCATTGGTCTAAAAGGGGTCATGAGCTGGTGAGTTCTATTTCCCAAGACTCCATGAGGATCCAGCGTGAGAAAGTCCATCCCCACCCCCACAATACTCACCTGCACAGTCCAGTTAGAATCTCGAGCAAGGCCGAGAGCTCAGTCCAAGGCTCACTTGGTGGCTGCTCTTGTCCTTGGCCATGACCACACGTCTGTACCCACCTTCTTCACATCCCTGTCACCTCCTGTGCCCATGAACCAAACATCAGGGGCGCCCCTTCCATTGTTCTGAAAAGGTGTCTTTCCAGGCTCCAACTACATTTCCCAGCCTGCCTTGCATCCAGGGTGAGCTGTGGACTAGTTCTCATCCAGAGAAGGGGAGCGGAAGTGATGGGTTACTTCCTGGTTGGGGTTTGTATGAAGTAGCTGGAACTTCTCCCTTCTACTGGCCTTTATCTGCCTGCTCAAGGCAAAAGGCTCCAAGGCCCTTGGGGTATGATGGAGCCTGAGAGAGAGGAGGCATGGATCCCTGAATCACCGCCTGGAGGAAAGCTGTCAATCAAAGAGTAACAGTGAGGTTAAACCACTGATACTGGGGGTGGGGGGGCGTATTTGTTACAGCAGCCAACATTACCCTAAAAGAGACACTGTCTCTGTGTACTTGCTTCCTCTGGCACACCTTCCCCTGCTTCCTTCCCCTTCCAAACCTCTCAGACCTTCACAGGTAACAATCAGAATATTGAGGTCATTGATGTTATCAATTCAGTCATTAACTGAACAAATATTTATAGCTCATGTACCGTGTATGAGAAGCAGGGCTGAGCACCTGGAACACAAAGCAGATTCCACCCCGTCCTTCCTGGAAGAGCTCATGGTCTAGTTACTGGCCTGCGGCTTCACCCTCCCATCTCAGGAGCCAGTTCACAGCCCAGTCTTCTGGTCCTGGACTCCACCTTCTCTCTGAAAGATAGCCTACCCTCAATGCTGAGGACATACCCTAGCGACTGTCTCTCCCTTAGTGCTTGCCACTCCCCCGTATTAAATTAAAAATCTGGCGGGCCTCACTATATTATCCTCAGCCTTCTCATAGTTCCTCTAGCCCCATCCCACGGAGACCACAAAACCAGAACCTCCACCCCTTTGCATACTCCATCCCCTCCTGCCTTCTCTTCTCTTAATGAGGATTGACTTGGAGATTGAGAGTTTTCACTGCTCCTTTGCAAATACCTTCACCCTGTGTCGTGGAAGGCTAGAAAATTTGGGTGGACTGGAGTGTGCATGTTCCTGGCAACCCAAGTAGGCCCTAATGATCCTGGAGAAACTGCTAATTTATCCTGATTCTTGCCTGGCCTTCCTTTGGACTTTTCACTCCCTCCCCTTAACAAACATTGCCTGGAGTTTGGACTGAGGATACTGTTGCCCACCCCTGGGAATAGGCATCTGAGTAACTTATGTTTTTGCAAACTGACTTTACTGCCTTTTTAACTAGAAGGATTTGGACATGGCCACCGGGCTTAGCCAACAGAATGCAGGCTGGATTTCAACTCTACTCACCGCCTTTACATAGTGCACAACATGTACAACTGTCCATGGTTGCCTTGGCTTTGAGCTCCTAAGCCTGGCTCACAGGGTCCTCCCTCTGGCTTGTCTCTCCAGCAGTATCCAGGCTCTGCCATGCTCTGTACTCTCTACCTATTGCCAGCTTCATGGAGCTATTACATATCATGGACTATTAATACTTCACCACGCTGTCTTTTTGCTTTTGCTGTTTTATCTGAACAAAGCATTGTTCTTTGCTCAGCCAGCTCTGGTCATTCCTTTGTCTGGGAGTGTCCTCGGCCTGGAAGTCTTTCTGTACTCCTTGCATCCCCCCTTCTTGCTTCTTGCAGCCCAGGGTCACTCCTATATCGGGCACTCGCTGTCCTCCACTGCACTGTCTGCACACACAATTGTCTGAATGCAGGCCTTGTTGGGCAGGGACCACATCTGTCACCCAGATAGCCTGCTCCAGCACTGGACCTGCCAACAGAGGACAGCAGGAATGGAGCTAAATGAGGAAGATGACTTTGACCTCAAGGAGTGGTTGGTACAATGAGATGAATCCATACTGAGAGATTCGCTCATTCTTGATCCACTGGTTCAACAAATACTTTCAGAGTCCACCTTGCATGCTAGGCACTGTGTGGTGCATAGTGAATAAGACAGTTTTGGCTCTGTTGGAGACCCCAGTCTTAGCTTCTATTAATACATACGTCGCTGGATCAGAAAGAGGAATGTGAAAAATGATGCTGATGGGAACAGTGATAGAGAACATGAAAAAGGCTGTAAGAGATTCAACTGAGCCTAACCTGTAGGCAGAAGGCTCTGGCGGCAGACAGAGGGCCGTGGGTGTAGCCTGGGTCTGGGGCTGTTTTCCACCCACCAGTGACCTTGAAGAGCCTAGGCCTGGAAGTCAGGATGCTGGGTTCCTAGCTTTGCTCTCACAGGACCAGTTCCTTCATCTCCCTAGGTACTGCCCAGCCCCACTTCCTCCCTGGGGTTTCAGCTTTGAGGGACGAGGAGAGTCCAAGGCTGAGTGGCACACTTGAGCCCCAGATCTGATCAGAGTATGTGAGGGGTGGTCCCCTGTCCTCAGCACAAGCCTCTTGCTCTTGGGAACAGAGATCACTGCAGATCCAAGGGTGGCCAGCACTCTTTTCTGGGCCAGAGCCAGGCCGCTTGGTAAAATCTGAAGAACCCATTTGCTCACCCACTGCTGCAGGAGTTGCCATTTAATAACCAAGTTTAGGAGATTCAATTAAGATTGGGAACCGCATCCTTCTTCCAGGGAGGCCTCACAATTGGTATTTTTCTTTGCAAGAGCATGAGTGGGGCCCTTTACAGGGGTTTTTGTACAGCGAGCAGCACAGAGAGAAAAAGGGGGAAAAAAACAACTTTGGCTCAAAGATGCCAATAATAGGGGATTTCTTTTCCTGGTCTCCCCATGGAAGGTTGTCAACAGTGCAGGCATAATCGGGCCAGCGGCTGCCCTGCTCAGAGAGGGGGACGTGTGCTCCTTTGTTACGAAGGGCTGAATAGGATGTCCCTGCACCCAGACCTGGCCTCCCGGCTAACAAAGGGCCCCTTTGTCACCCCGGGCAAAGAGTGCTGCCGAGGTTGCCACAGCAACTCAGGGACAGAGACTTAACGTGCAAGTGACATTTCAGATGGGAAGCGGGCATTCAAAAATTCAAATTTCTTTATGTATAGTGCTTTCCTTCTCTGGATATTTTAAAGAAATCATATGGCAAATAAAAGAAAAATAAATAAGCCAATGATAAACAAATAGCCAAGCAAACGAATATCACTGCAAGTCGCAAAGCAAGCGGGTTCATCCTCCCTCGATGGAGGGATGGGTGAAAAGGATTGTCGTCAGCATCACTGGGGCCCCTGGGCGAGCTGTGTGTTCTCCTTATCCAAAAGGCAATCGGACACCAGTAAAGAAAGTTTGAAAGCAAAATCATCTAGAATTCTACCTGCTGGATTCAGGACACTTTTTCTCTCTCTGCGTTCCCTAGACAGTCCTGTATGATCCACTGCATGCCAGACGAAGACCTGGGGTGGGGGGATGCAAAGATAAGGCAGATTCTTTCACTCCAAGGTGGATGGTATAGGGGTGTTCCCAAGTACAATGCTCTCCTTCTAACTCCAAATGGACTTTAGTTGGAGCCTAAGACAGTTGCTCTTCAGAGGGAATAGCCAGTGCTGCTTGGGGAAAGGGGAGTAGCAGCATAGAGGAGGGGGAACCTGAGAAGGGATTAGCTGCCAACCCAGCGTTGGCACTTAGTCGCTATTTCCTGGATGAAATGAGGGAGGAAGGGAGGGAAGGAAGGAAGAGTGGGAGGCAGGGCTCTCTCTCCATTCTTTTAAAGGGGAAAGCATCGTAAATAGCAGGATGCAGGCAAAGCAGCAGGCAAACAAAAAAGGTCTTTAAACAATCACCACCACAATATACCAAGATCTTTTCCTTCAACACTTTTTCATAACAGTTTAGTAAACAATACTGAAGGAATATTACAGCCAACACCCGTATGCCCACCACCTGAATCTGGCTACTGACTTACGTTTTCTGGCTTTATTACATATTTATCCATCTAGCCATTTCTCCACTCATCCACCAGTCCTTACTTTTGGACACATTTCAAATGCTGGTATCTTTTAACTCCCCTGGAATACATCAGTATGTGTGTGATTAATAAGAGTCTGATATTTGTTTACATTTTTTCTCTTGATTTGAAATTTACACGCAATGAAGCATGCAAATATTTTTTTTTTTAAACAAACTTTTATTGAGAGTCTGTTACATTTTTTCTGCTGTTTAGTTAGCGTCTAATCCAATGACTGGTGCATACTAGTTGTTTAACAAAGGTAGTTTTTTTATTGTTTTCATTTTTATTTTTGGCTTTGCTGGGTCTTTGTTGCTGCACGGGCTTTTCTTTAGTTGCAAAGAGCAGGAGCTACTCTCTCATTGCAGTGTGTGGGATTCTCGTTGCAGTGGCTTCTCTTGTTGCCGAGCACGGGCTTCAGTCGTTGCTCCTGGGCTCTAGACTGCCGACTCAATCGTTGTAGCACGCGGGCTTGGCCGCTCTGCGGCAGGTGGGATCTCCCCAGATCAGGGATCCAGCCAGTGTCTCCTGCATTGGCAGATGGTTTCTTTACCACTGAGCCAGCAGGGAAGCTCTGTACAAATCTTAAATGTACATTCTCTGAGTTTTGACAGCTGCATATGCCTGTGTGACCCAAGATACAAAGCATTAGGATCACTCCAGAAAGTTCCCTCATGCTCTTTCCCAGTCTGTCGTTAACACACATGTGTATGCACGCACGCACACACAGACACACACCCCCACCACCATTTTATTGTTTTTCACTTACCACCATAGTAAAATAATTTTTCATGTTGCTTACTAGCCTTCATGGTAATCTGTGCTTTTCACTCATTCCATTCTTTAGTTTCCTAAGGTCTGCTCTCTCCCAGGCATTGGAGACATGACCCCATATGAGGTGGTGCATGAGGGTTCTGGAACTAAGTTGCCTGGGTGAGAATCTCAGGTCCAGAGTTCTTTAGGGGAAGTCACCTAACCTTTCTGAGCTTCATTTTTTTTGACCTGTAAGCTGGGAAGGCTGACAATGACAACTTCACATTGTCATTGTGGCTGAGAGAATTAGGTGAAAAATACACGTCAAACATTTAGTACATAGTAAGTGCTCAATGGGGTTCTTTAGAGAGTCCATAGCTAAGTGGTTGCTCTCCATATTCCAGGACTGAGAAACCCTTCTTATTTCTCATGGCCATAACCAGATTTCTCTATCTCCAATTTCAGCGACTCCAAGCCCTACTTTCCTGAACATCTTTGGACCAGGAAATTTAGGCTTCTCCCAAGTAGTTTCTTGAGACCCCCAAGGAAGAGAATTGGAAGAGAGCGATCAGAGAGTTGTACATCTTTTGTTTTAATGTACTTGTTCTGATATTTCTTCTAAGGCTGGGCATATTTACAAACCATCAGCAACTGGGGAGTGGCTGTCACTCTAAGGGGCTTTGTCAGATAACTTCTTCAACATGAGAAGTACCAATGAACTCTATATTTATTCTCATTTGCCCAAGCCTGTATATCACTAAGGCTACTGCAGGTGATGGAGAATATAGATAGACCAGAGGGCTGTCTGGGCCCAAAGTGGAGCCTTGTTATCCTTAAAAGAGGGAAACATTAGCAGATATTCTCAAGCTGAGTCAACTGAAGATGGGCCCAAGGGATACCCAATTTCTTTGGGTATTATTATTTTCTATATTCTTCTCTAATCTACAAATTTTCTATAGCAACTGAATTAAAAATTAATATTTTTAAAGAAAGGCAATTATAAATTATCTGGTAGTTTATCTTCAGTCAACTGAAGATGAGCCCAAGAGATACCCAATTTCTTTACTTGCCTAACTCCTAAATACCCTGCCTGCCCAGTGCATCGTCACCTCCTTCAGGAAGCCCTTTTTGTGTTCCCATCCTCATTCGTTTTCTCACCTCAATTGTGTTTCCTACACTATTTAACTGACTATTTGCCTGCCTTCTCAATTCAGCTGTGAGCCCCTTGAGAGCACACATTAAGTCTTTATCATACTTCAATCTCTAGTCTCTGGTATGTGATCAAAAATATTTTTCACATATTAGCTTTACTAATATTTGCCAAATACTTTCTAATTGCCAGATAATTTATAATTGCCTTTCTTTAAAAATATTAATTTTTAATCCAGTTGCTATAGAAAATTTGTAGATTAGAGGAGAATATAGAAAATAGAACATATATAATATAGAAAAAATAGTCTAATGACAAAGACAAACCTTGATTAAAAAAAAAGGAGAGAGAAAGAATGGATAATAGATACAGAAGAGTTCTTAAAACCATAAGACTAAAACACCTTTACACTAATACATTTGAAAAGTTAGAGAAAATGAGCAACTTTCTAGAAATATAATTTACCAACACTCACTGGAGAAAAATATGACATAATGATACAATTATAATTTAAGCAGTTGAATCAGTTACCAAAATTCTCCTTCAACCCATTAGGCAAAATGAATATAGCCTTGACATGCAAAGCTTGGCAATAACAGAAAAAAATTTTAAGAACAGCTTCAACTACTAACATAGATGCAAAATTCTAAATGAAATTATGCAAATGGATTTAGCAGTGAGCTAAAAAGTGAATTATGACTGAATAGAATTTCCAACAGTTATCCCAGGAATTCAAGGATGGTTCACCATGAAAATACATATTCAGTTCATTCAGTTCAGTTCAGTCGCTCAGTTGTGTCTGACTCTTTGCAACCCCATGAATTGCAGCACGCCAGGCCTCCCTGTCCATCACCAACTCCTGGAGTTCACTTAGACTCACGTCCATTGAGTCAGTGATGCCATCCAGCCATCTCATCCTCTGTCGTCCCCTTCTCCTCCTGCCCCCAACCTCTCCCAGCATCAGAGTCTTTTCCAATGAGTTAACTCTTCGCATGAGGTGGCCAAAGTACTGGAGTTTCAGCTTTAGCATCATTCCTTCCAAAGAAATCCCAGGGCTGATCTCCTTCAGAATGGATTGGGTGGATCTCCTTGCAGTCCAAGGGACTCTCAAGAGTCTTCTCCAACACCACAGTTCAAAAGCATCAATTCTTCAGTGCTCAGCTTTATTCACAGTCCAACTCTCACATCCATACATGACCACAGGAAAAACCATAGCCTTGACTAGATGGAATTTACAATGTTAGTAGGTTAGAAGATAAAATCCAGATGATTATTTTAATAAATGCTTTAAAAGTGTTATAAATTAGAATTAATCCATGATCACCAGAAAAATCTCTTAGCAGAATAGGAACTAAAAAGGAACTTTTTAATTGATAAAGAGTATTAACAAAAATTTACAGTAAGTATCTTACTTACTAGCTTAATGATGAAATGTAAACTGTGTGCTTATTAAAGTAAGGAAAAAGACAGCATTCCTGATATCAACACTTTTATATAGCATTGATTCTAGAGGAGGTGGACAATGCAATAAGAAAAAGCAAACAAGTAATAAGATGATTGGAACAGAAAAGCAGATTCAGTCTCCCTCCCATCCTCTTTGTACAAATAATGGGACCATTCATGCAGAAAATTCAAGAGAATCTACAGAAAAACTGTTAGAATGAGAGAGTTTAGTTAGTTTTGTTGATATAAAATAGTCACCCACAACTTTAATAGTATTCCGTTATATTTATATGTCGTTATTGTTTAGTCACTAAGTAGAATCTGACTTTTTGAGACTCCATGGACTGTAGCCCACCAGGCTTCTCTGTCCATGGGATTTCCTAGGCAAGGATACTGGAGTGGGTTGCCATTTCCTTCTCCAGGGGATCTTCCTGACCCAGGAATCAAGCCTGTGTCTCCTGCATTGGTAAGTGGGTTCTTTATCACTGTGTGCACCAGGGAAGACTTTATATATATATATGTGTGTGTGTGTGTGTGTGTGTGTGTGTGTGTGTGTGTGTGTGATGTATATGTATAATTTCTAAATATTGAAAGATTTTTTTAATCAAGAAACTCTCAATTCTCTCCAAGTTAATTTAGTAACTAAATACAATTCCAATAAAACACTAACAGAGTTTTCTTTTTTTGTATAAGGTGAAATTTACATGTAAGATTAGAGAGATACAGTGAGGTCTAGTGGGCTTCCCTGGTGGCTCACGCAGTAAAGGATTTGCCTGCAGTGCGGGAGACCTGGGTTTTATCCTTGGGTTGGGAAGATCCCCTGGAGGAGAACATGGCAACCCACTGCAGTATTCTTGCCTGGAGAATCCCCATGGACAGAGGAGCCTGGCAGGCTATAGTCCATGGGGTCACAAAGAGTTGGACATGACTTAGCGTCAAAGCACACACACAGTGAGGTCTGGTGGTTATGAGTATAGGCTTTGGAGTCAAATCAACTAGCTGAAAATCCTGGTTACACCATGTGCTAACTACAAATAAGTTACTTGGTCTCTTTGTGCCTCAGTTTCTTCATTTGTAAAACAGGGATAACAGTAGAACCTACCTCATGGGGTTGGTCAGGATTAACAGAGGTAATATATGTATAACATTTAACACAGTCAGGAACACAGCTGGTACTAGGTACTTTTTAGCTGTTATTAGAACTTCTTTTAATTTTTTCTTAGAGAACTGCACATGGTGGTTTATTTAGATTTCTTGTTTCTTTTTTGAGTGGGGTTCATTCACATTTAATTTTTCAATTTTAATTGGTTCTGTGTTCTCTCCTGTAACCAGTGCACAGTAATATACAAGTGTGCACACAGCAGAGACAGGTAAGGAATCCTTGAGAATTCTCAGGGAGTGTGTTCCAGATAGCTCACTCATTACAAGCTCTTTGTATTGTAAGACAATCTGCACGATGTAATTTAAACTCAAGAGCAGTGTGCTGTTGCAGAAGGAGCATGAATTCCAAGTACTCATGAGGAACAGCTCTGCAAAGTTCTGGCTGTGTGTCTGAGGTTCAGGGAATTTTCTCTAAGCCTCAGTTTCCTCATTTGTAAACAGTGCTTTGATAATAATGCCCACCACGAAGGCTGGTGGGGGGAGCCGATAATGCGCTGGTTCCCACAGCAGGGCTCCATAATCTCTAGTTCCCTCCCAAGGGTTCCTCTCAAGGGTTCTCCAACCTTCCTCCTTCCTCCCAGCACCCCGTCCTCTCTCCATGAAAGTCCGAAGAGTGTAAAGTCTCCCAGATGGGCTCTGGCACTGCCCTTCTGGAAAACTGGAGAGGGATTCATGGTTGGGACATCAGGGCGAAGTTCCCTCCTTTTCCGAGGTGACTTTAGAGTTGTTAGGAAAATGTGCTTTAATAACAGGGACTCACAACTGAGTGATGCTTCAGAGTTTCAGAAATGCTTTACCATTGATGTCCTCGTTGCTTCTCACAACAAACCCGTGCACTAGCCACTACCTTCCCATTTTTCAGAAGGGGGAAACCGAGCCTCAAAGAGGTACATTGACTTGGATAGGGCAAAACAGGGAGTTGAGCAGAGCTGGGGATTTAAACTCAGAGCCTTTGGTGTCTCAGTGCTGTTACATGCAGGGCCTGAATGAATTATCCTGTGCTAAAGTCTCTGCCAGACATGCATTTGGTTCATCTGATCTTTCATCCAGCAGACATTTAGAGTGGAAGTTGTGGGCTGACTTGGCCAGTGGTCAGAAATCATAGGTTGGAGTGCTGTTGAGGGGGCACAATGGTTAGGGCCCCAAGAATGCCCAATGAATGCACCAGTCACCCACTTCAACCAAGTTCCTGAAGGAGATGCGTGCATGCACACGCACGCTCACATAACATGAGAGTACCTAAAGAAAGCAGAGTTCTGCTCCGCTATTAGATGGACTTGACCCCTGTCGCGGACACTACTGGGGCTCTGCCCACATCCCCACAGACTCACCGTTCCAGTGCATGAAGCCCGAACTGCCAGCTCTTGGTACCTGCATCTCTTTGCCTATTGACTCTCTGGCTGCCAGAGCCCCGTTCTACCTTCCAGGCCAAACTGCCTTCTGAGAGCAGCCTTCAACCAAGACTATGAGGAGCTGGTGGGTAAAGACTCCAGCGCTCCGCCCCTCAAGTGGAATGACTCTGTGGCAGTGTTCCACATTGTTTTCCAGAATTCCCCAGTGGAGTGAGGCTCCATTTGCCTGAAGTGGTAATTTGCTTGATAACGTGCCCCTTATTGACTGTCTTTCTTCCCTGGGATCACTTTTCCACCCCTTTCCCATGTGTCCTGGAATCCTTCTCCAGTAGATTACTTGCACTAGGATTCTTGCTTCAGAATCAGCTTTTGGAAAATTCCCACTAAGAGAGGTGAGCCTTTCCCCAACCCAGCTTGACACATCCCATGACATCAAAGCCTGGGTCAGATCTTACGCACTGTGGCCACTGGGAGGGAAGAGACACACTGCTGGAAGCCACCCACATGTGCTACACTGTGACTCCCCTGGCTGGCAGCTGTAGCCCATCTGGTCCCTGGAATCTGAACAATTTAGAGGCTATTTCTTCCTGAGTGTGTGTGTGTGTGTGTGTGTGTGTGTGTGTGTGTGTGTGTAGACAGGCAATCCCTTGAGAGCTCTACCTCCTCTGAAAGTGGGCATGAAACATCCATCCTGTGTTAGTCACTGGAGGCACCAAGATGAATGAGCCATCATCCCTCCTTAAGATACTCTCATGGCAGTTGAGTTATTATGGTTGAGTGAAATCTAACACTAACAGTCCTGTGTGCAGACAGTTATTGGAGCAGCAAATTGCAGCAGTGAGTTGGATTCTTGGAGAAGTCTTCACTGAAGAGGTGTTAACTTTCATTGAGTCTTAGTGAATGAGTTAGAACTTGTTAGGGTTTCCGTGGTGGAAGGAAAAGAGAAGTGGGTTAAGAATGCCCAGACACTTAAATCTCCCACCTGGAAGTGGCACACACCACTGTGCTCATGTTCTCTTGGCTAAAGCAAGTCACAAGGTCATATACCTAAGTACCAGTGGGTGGGAAAGTACAGTTCTACCACATGTCCACATGGAAATGATTCAAACGAGCCAATCCTAAATTTGTTTATGCTGCATTGGCTATTCCTTCACTTGTGAGTATGTGTGTGCTCAATCATGTCCAACTCTTTGCCACCCTATGGACTCTAGCCCTCTAGGCTCCTCTGTCCGTGCAATTTTCCAGCAAGAATGCTGGAATGGGTTATTTCCTCCTCCAGGAGATCTTCCTGACCCAGGGACCGAACTGGCGTCTCCTGCATTGGCAGTGGGATTCTTTATCACTGAGACACTGGGGAAGCCTGTTCCTTCACATGGTAACCACAATAAATGTTCTTGCCTACAATTGTTCCCTCTCCCTTGCCTCCTAACTGATGCTGGTGTTTCCCCATGTGGCCCCTATGGTATGGCCTGTCTCTTCTCTTGGAAACTGTGAGCAACAAATTATCTTTTCAATGTCAATTGTTTCCTGATTTATCTTCCCTACATAGCTAAATAATAATAAAACATATTAAGACACATCCATATTCTGATACCTCAGCTATTGATGATATCAGAAATTGAGAACTGGGAGATGTAAAAGCAGCTACTCTGGGTCCTCAAGCTGGATTGTGGCAGGCAGGGCAAGACCAACCCAGCCTCCACCAGCTGAGAGACTCCCGTCTTCCAGAGGAAGACAAGCCCCGCCCCCGTCCTGAGAACAACAAACGAGGCTGAGGCATTACTTTGGTGGAAATGAGTCACTGATATCCTATTTGATCAGCTCCCAACAAAAAACGGGCAAGCCCAAGCTCTGGGGTCTGCGTGGCTTCCTTGCTGCGCTCCACTGCCAAAATGCCCAGAGATCTCTTTGGTGCTGACCTCAGGGAAGGGAATGGACATAGGTGATTGACAGGGGTGGACATAGGTGACTGACAAGGTGGCCGAGTTGCTTCCCGAAGTTGACCCATTGCATTTGAGCCTCCATACTCTGGTGGTTGTTGTTCTACAGCCCCAACCAGAGTCAGGGAGATCAAGACTCTGGGAATATGGGCAATGGAAAGTGGGATTCTAGGCTTAGGTACCACTGATTGATTAGTCCAGCTATTAACACTGTGATGCTGAGGATTCCTCACTAGGCCTCATATTTATCTGTAAAATGATGACAGCAGTCTTATTTCCTAACCCAGAAGATTTACTGTGAGGACTGATCTCCTCAACCTGCAAAAACAAAATGAAATTAAACAAAAAGCAAGTTAAAAAAAAACACTACAGCAGGCAACATAATAAATGGTGAAATATTGATAATGATCCTTTGAAATCAGGAATGAGATAAGGATGCCTGTTACTATTACTTCTTTCCAAAATGTACTGGCAATACTAGCCAGTGCACCAAAGCAAGAAAAAGAAATAAATGTTTAAAGATTGAAAGGAAAAATGAAAACTCTCATTTTTATAGATGAAATAGAATGTTTGCCTACATGTGTTTGTGTGTGCTCAGACACTCAGTTGTGTCCAACTGTTTGCAACCCCATGGACTGTAACATCACAGGCTCCTCTATCCGTGAGATTTTTCAAGCTAGAATACTGGCGTGAATTGCCATTTCCTCCTCCAGGGGATCTTCCTGACCCAGGGATCAAACCTGCGTCTCCTGGGCCTCCTGCATTGGCAGGTGGATTCTTACTACTGTGCCACCTAAGAATCTACAGGAAAATGGTTAGAATAAGCGAGTTTGGTGGTGTTGCTAGATATAGAGGAATTGCACAAAAATCTATTTCTGTGTATGTTCCAGATCTCTAGTCCCAAGTAACAAATCATTCCAAAACTTTATGATTTAAAGTTATAATTGTTTATTATCGCTCATGATTTCTGAGTATTTTGGATTGAGGAAGAACTCAGCTGGATGTTTCTGGGTTTTTCATTGTTTCAAGATTGCAGTCAGTCAGTATATGGGGCTAGAATGGCAGGGGACTGGTAGCATGTTCCTCTCCTTTTTAGTCTTAAGGTCACTCTGTGTGGGCTACTTCAGACTTTTTCAAAGCAGCCTTGGGCTTCTTACATAGTGCTTAGTGTTCCAAAGACAAATGTCCCAAGACAAAGAGCCAGGCAAAAGATATATCAACTTTCATAACCTAGACTCAATTCTGTATCATTTCTGCTACATTCAATTTATTAAAAAACCATTAAAACCAACACTTTTAAAGAGGAAGGTTATTAGGCTCCATTATTTGGGAGGATATGAAGTAATTTGCAACCCACTCCAGTACTCTTGCCTGGAAAATCCCATGGATAGAGGAGCCTGGAAGACTACAGTCCATGGGGTCTCTGAGAGTTGGACATGACTGAGCAACTTCACTTTCACTTTTCACTTGCCTGCATTGGAGAAGGAAATGGCAACCCACTCCAGTGTTCTTGCCTGGAGAATCCCACGGACGGGGGAGCCTGGTGGGCTGCCGTCTATGGGGTTGCACAGAGTTGGACACGGCTGAAGTGACTTAGCAGCAGCAGCAGCAAATAATTTGCTGACATATTTTAAAACCACCACACTGTACTGGCAGCAAACAGAAAATTAAAAAAAAATCCTCACATATAAAAAAACCATTGATAATAGTATCAAAACCATAAAATATCCGGGACTAAATCTATTAAAAGGTGTGCAAGTTCTATACATAAGAAACTACAAAACACTGCTGAGATGACTTTTTAAAAAAATCTAAATAAATGCAGGGACATACCAGGTTTATGGATAGGAAGACAATATTGACTAATGTCAGTTTTACTCAAATTGATCTAAAGATTCCATGTGATAGCAATCAATCTCAGCAGGATTGTGTGTGTGCCAGCATGTGTGTAAACAGACAACCTTAATTTTAAAATTTATGAAAGTACAAATGTCAAGAATAGGCAAGGCACTCTGGAGGAAAAGTGGGTAGATTTAGTCTATGGGACATTAAAGACTTATTGAAAACTACAGAAATTCAGTCACTGTGACAATGGCTTAAGGAGAGACAAACAGGCTAATGGAACAGACTAGAAAATTCAGAAACTGTCGGATGAACATATGGACTACCTGGTTTATGACAAAGTTAACACTGCAGAGAAGTGGGAGGAAAGGTGATCTTTTCAATAAATGCAGTTGGATGTTCAGATTGGAAAAGAAAAAAAAAAAAAAGGAGAGGGACCAGAGGGAAATTCATTCTAATGAGATATGACAATGAATTTTAGAAACAATGATTGATGAAATGTATTTAGAAGTTCTTTCCTTTCTGAGCCATAATTTCCTTCTGTTGTTCCCAAACCTTTAGTGAAAGCCTCTTTCCCTCACCTATCTTGTATCAGGGCATCCTTACGGTCATGAATGAGTAGTCCTAGCTTGAAGCCAGGACCAGCAAAGCCCAGATCACAGTTGGGAGCTAAGTTCCAAGCTGGTTCCTGGGAGGGCAAGAGGCTCACTCCCTCTTCTCCAGATGCCATCTCATGTTCTGCTGCCACTCAGAACTCCCATTCTGACCTGCTTCCACCTCCTGGCCTCAGACCCTTCCCAGTCAGGCATCCTGAGTGTGCCAGAGTCGGGAACCAGAGGGCAGGGCTGGTGGCCCAGTCCGTGGAAAGGGAGGGCGTAGAGGCCCTCCGAGTAGACAAGTTTTAGATGGGAAGGGGGAGGAGCAACACAGGCTAGCTGTCCGCTGGTGACGGGAGGAGTTAGGGGCTTTTCTTGTGGGAGGGGGAGCTCGTTTCAGTCACCTCTTTGCCAGTCTCTCACTGCAGGAGACCGCGGTGGTTAGTGGTGGTGTTTGTTGGTCGTGATGATGGGGGTGGCCGATTCTGGCCGCTTCCCCATAACTTCAGTTCCTAGTCTAGTCTTTCTATGTCCCTTCCCTCTCTGTCATTAAAGGATGCTTTAGACTCCTCCAGGTGGTTTCAGTCCCGGATCCTCTGGGGACCGCGGAGCCCACTCCATTACCGATCCCACAAGTCCTTGCCTCAGTTTCCTCATCTGTAAAGTGAGATTGTAAGCAGCAGCCCCCCAGCCCCTTCAGGGCCGCTCTTTCAGTAACTCAGATCAGTGGGACCGGGAGCGAGGACATCCTACCATCGGCCGGCCTCGGGCGCTGGGCAACGCCGGGTAACGCAGCATCCATCTGCGAAAGTGTTCCTTCTCTTTTGCCACCTTCAGGGCTCAGCACCGCCCTGGTATCTAGGGCGGGGAGAGTCCCACTTCTGGGGAGGGGTGTAGTACGGCTTTCTCCCTCCCCTCACCCTTGGTGGCGGAAGGCGGGACGGGAAAGGGCCGTCTGGACGGGCGCGCAACCCTCCGGGACCCGCGGGGGCGGAGAGCCGGGCGGGGGACCCGGCGGCTGCCGGGACCGCGGGAGCGGTCTCCCCCGCGGGCCCAGGCCCCCGGCCCTCCGCGGCGCCCGCGGCCGGAACAATAGCGCGCGCGGGCGGGCGGGGGCGGGGCGCTCCGCCGGGCGCCGCCCCCGGCCCGCCCCCCGCGCTCGCACACCCGCTCGCACACTGGCTCCCACCCGCCGCCCGCCCAGGCACTGCCCGCGGGAGCCGCCGCCGCCGCCGCCGCGCCCGCCATGGACGTCCGCCTGTACCCCTCGGCGCCCGCGGTGGGCGCGCGGCCCGGGGCCGAGCCGGCCGGCCTGGCGCCCCTGGACTATTACCACTGCGGCAAGGTAGGCGGGGGCGGGGTGGGGGCCCGGCGGGCGGGGCCTGCCCGCGCCTTCGGACCCCGCGCCGCGCCGGAGCGTCCCGGGCTGCAGCGCGCGGGCAGCGGTCACCCGGCGGCTCGGGACGCGGGCGCTCTCGGGGACACGCGCGGGGAGATGCCGGCGGTGCGGACGCGCGGGCACACGCACCCCCAGCCCTGCCGACGGGCACACACGCCGCTCACGCCGATCCCCTTGGCGGTGACACTCACCGCCCGGAGTTGTTGGGATCACAGGCAGAAGTCACCCGACAGTTGCTCACACGAAGTCACGGTGACACACTCGCCACGTCCCCCTGACGGCCTCGCCTGCATTCACGAGCCGACGCGCAGTGACCCACTGTCGCCCAGCCACGCACCTGCTCACACTACCGTCCGGCACAGGTCACCCTCATCCGTACACAGCCACACGCAGTCACGCGCCCACCTGCACTGTCACCCCGCCACGCACAAGTCACCGTTCTCACGCGACGCCGCCGCACACCGCGTCCCGTGCCCCCACGCCGCCACACGCGGCCACAACTTGGGACAAGCACACAAAGAAGTCGCTCCGACAGTCACACGCCCGCGCTCCCAGTGACTTCCACAGTCGCACGCTGTCACCCACAGCCCCCCACCCCGTGGACGGTGAACCTCAGGCACACGAATCGCCCTGACAGTCACCCAGTCACGCGCGGTCACACCCAGGGGCAGCAGCATCCCGCCGCCTCTACCCCGCGCCGGGCCGTCCACACCCGCGCGTCGGGGTTTTTAACTTCTTGCCGCCGAAGCGCACGAATTGGGCCGTTTACGAATCAGTTGTCCTCGCCCGGCGGAGCCTCGGATTCCGAGCTGGCAATGGCCTATCGAGGCCTGTCTCCTCCCCGGAACGGCGAGCGGGCGCTCTCCCGACTGGAGTTGTGGTGAGGGGCGCCCCTTCTTTCCCGAGATCGCCACGCCAACCCGCGACCAGGTCCTACCCGCAGCCAGGTCCCTGCCGCGCTGCCCGGCCTGGGCGCGGTGAGAGCTCGCGCTTCTGGAAGCCGGGACAGGCGGCGTCCGACCCCGCTCCGCGCTGCCAGCCCAGCCCCGGACCCTGCGAGGCAGCGGCGCAGTCCGAGACTCTTCTTTCGCCCGGGAGGGAACTTTCAAACTTAAGTTAGGAAGCCGGACAGTCCGTGCGTCCGCGGGTCGGTGCGTCGGTCCCGGGCTGTCCGGAGCCGAGCGCGGCTTTTCGTCACTCGGAGCCCGGATTGAACGGCGCGCGTGGGTTTACCCGCGGCCAAGGCGCAGACGCGCGGGCTCCGTGGCGCTGCGTGGTGAGTGCCAGTCCGGTGGCTGGGTCGGCGCCCCTGCGGGGTCTTAACCCCACCCCGCAGGCTCTTCATCAAGCTTCTTGCTATGGGGATGCTGCGGGGAGGGGGCGTCTCCGCGCGGAACCTGGGGGCCGCCCCGGCTGAGCCTTGCTGCCTGCGTCCTCAGGCCTTGGGGAGCGGCTTCTGAAGTCTAGGGGCAGAGCCCTGCGCAGTTCCCCTGGGGCATGGGGTGGGGTCCGGGTCCCCAGACCTGGGGCGGGGACCGGCGGTAAGTGAGATCGCGCGGAGGATGGGGCGATTTATCTTTGGTCCAGTGACCTGCAAAGTTAGAAGCAAAAGAGGAGGATGGTGTCTTCAAGAGAAGGCCGGTTCTCTGGCGTTTCCATCTGATGGAGGGGAAATTGATGAGAAGTAGCAAGTGGAATCTTTAGGAAGCCGAAGTCAGTTGGATGTGAGGGGGAGGGCAGTGGTCTATCTGCTGCCTTTGGCTTTGTTATTTAAAATATGAAGTTGGCAAGGTTCCAGCCACTGGTTTGGGGGCATGGGTGAGTCTGGGGATGTGTGCCTCAAAGTCTGGTTAGGTGAGTGCCCTTCGCCTGCAGTGCTCCTTTGCAGGGTGGTGTTTCTGTAAACCCCTTTAGAGTGGGGTGGTCTCCTAAGGGGGCCTTTGGGAGGTGGCATTCAGCCGGGCCCCTGCTTTATTCTGATGTTCTGTAAAGCTCTGACTCAGCACCAAGATCCAGTGTGAAACCCTGGTGGGAGGAAACCAGTTAGGGAAGGAGAAGCTGGTGATTCTGGTTTCTATCTGTGATCTCTAGACCCCTGGCCCAGAGCGCAGGGTGTGTCCAGGTGGGAGGAGGGTGGCATTTGGGTCACTAGGGTAGGTGAAAACCGGATCTGACTTTCTACTTGGATGTGGGAAATGCTTCTCAGTCCTGCAGCCTGGTGGCAAGGGGAGACAGAGGATGTCACTTGGCTCAGGGAGGGACAAGTCAGAAGCCTGTTGGTAGCAGATCACCAATGGGCACTCGCCTTCAGTGCTAGTGATTGGGGGGGGTGCAAGTTGTACCAAGGAACCGATGCCCCTTGTTCTCCCAGCTTCTTGGTACAGCAAGGAGGGACTGGGGAGACCCTGGTCACTCTCCAGACTGGAGGGGAGACACACCCAAGATGCAACCATGACCACAATTGGGATCTATAGACTGGGGTGCACAGCCAGGACGTGACCCACACGTTGAAGGCTTGGTCACTGGAGTCTAGATAAGAGCCCGGTCCCCACAAGGACCCAAACCTGAGAAACACAAGGACAAGCCTTTGCCAAGTGATGCTGGACAACCATGGGGCAGTTGATCTGGAAGGGCCCTTGGTGGCTGTCCCCCTTAGTAATCCTCTAACATAGAGATTCCAGCCTCTTTAAACCAAAGTCATGAGCAGTGGCTGTTCTTTTGGTATCTTTTGTTTGAGAAAATGCAGTGACAAAGCTGCTATGGTTTCATTTTTGCTTTGAAATAGATGTTTATTTTATGAATCACAATAATATTAGCATACATTTGAAAAATAGCGTATAAGATATGAAACAGGCACATTACTTATTTCATGTAGTAATGGTGCCTGGTTGAGCATAGGGATTTGTGGCCTTGTAGCTCTGTGTGTCTCCCTACGGGGAACCACTGATCCCCTCCTTCTTCCTTCACACAAGAGGAGACTGAGTCATGGAGGAGTACACTCACAGGTTACACAGCAAATGAAGAGCACAGCGGAGGCCTGAACCCAAGTTCCTGGACCCCCAGTTTGATGCTTGTCTGGCATTCCCCTCAGGTCTCTGTCATGGTCTGGGAGTTGAAGTTAGGATATCCTTCTAGGGTGACTATGCAGTCCCTTTATTTGGGTTTTGGCAAGGTGCTTTAGCAGGATGGGCGCATTGCCTGGGGCTCCCCCGCTCAACGATGGCAGACTAGTGGAAACTGGCCAGTGGCATTGAACAAATCTGGATTCAAATCGCCACTTGTGTCTTTGTGACCTAGGGCAAATGATTTTAGCTCATTGAGGTATGATTTACATGCAATAAAATGGATATTTGAAGTGTACTGTTCCATGCGTTTTGACAAATATAGCCACCCTTATGACCCCTATCCCAATCCAGATATAGAACATTCTGTCACCCCAGAAAGTTCCCTCATGCTTCTCTCCAGTCAATACCCCCTGCCTCTGGAGGAAACTACTTACCTGATTTGTATTATCAGTGGTTTATTTAAATTCAGTTTATGTGTACTAAGTCAGTTTAAGTCCTTTTACTTCACATGAAGCATGTACATTTTTGCATCTGTGTTCATTTCGCTCAATGAAGTGTCCTTAAGATTCATTCATGTTATATTTATCCCTAGTTTGTTCTGTTTTATTGCTTGGGAATATTACATTGTATTGGTTTATTTCTTCACCTGCCAATAGACATTTGTGTTTGTTTCCATGTTGGGGCTGTTATAAATAAAGCTGCTGTGAACATCCTTATACAAGTTTTCTGTGAGTGGGGCAAATTATTTAATATCTTTGAGCCTCAGTGTCCTCTTAAGGACAACACTGTCTACTTCTGAGGTTCGGGAGAGTTAATTGAGTTAAAAGTTCTTGGCGCATACCGGCTACTAATTAAATAGCAATGGTATCAACCACTTGGAACCTATTCCAGCGAGAGGCTTAGCATCTCTGTGTTCCACATATCCTTCATCCCTGTTTCAAACATCCTTCAGGGCCAGCTTGGGTACCATTTTCTCCATGCAGTGCTCCATGGTCAGTAACCTTCTGTCTTTTTCCAGGCATCCCCCAAGAACTGGTTACTGCTTGGGTTTTGGCATGTTCTGCCATCCATCACTCAGTCAACAAACATTTATAGAGCACATCTTTGTGCTAGGCTCCATACTTGGCAACAGAAGTGAAACAAAGTGACTCAAATTGCTTCCCTCTGGAGCTTTTGTATCAGCATGGGAAGTCATAAATGTATGGATGAGATCGTTGTGGTATTGTGACCAATGCCATCAGTACAACTATGGAGAAAAAGGAAGCAAGGAAGAGAGTTAGGAGTGTCAGTCCAGGGACTGGTTTGCCATTTTAAGTAGTGAGGTTGGGGAAGGCCTTGTGGTCTAGACCAGGAGTTCTCAAATTCATGTACACAATAGGAATCATCTGGCAAGATCTGAAGCACAGGTTCCGGGGCACCTTCCTGCCCTGAGATTCTGATTCAGCTAATTTGTGCCGGAGTCCTGAGGGTCTGCGTGTCTGACGAGCTGCCAGTCCTGCCGCTGCCACTCCGGAGACCACATGTTATGTAGCAGTGGTTCAGTTGTTTGTACACAGGGTTTTGTGGGCTCCCACCAGGCAGGAACCGTGCCCAGCACCTGGCACAGTGCCTGACCAATAATTACTCAGGAAATTGTGCTGGTGGGTGAATGATTCAACTCTCCACCCCCACAGCTCTGGGCACAGCATCTTGCCCCTGGATGCGATCTAGACAAGCTTGGGTAGTGAATGATTGGTGGCTCCTTGTGACGAAAATCCACGAAGTGGGCGGGGCTGGTCCCACCTTCACCCAGACTTGAGATTGGAGAGGCCTGCTCAGCATCCCTGGTAGGTGAGATCCCTACTGCATCTTTCTGCTGGGACACTGGTAGCTGTGGGCGGGTCCCTGGGGGAGGAGCCCTGGGCTGGCTGGTCCTGGGGGAACTTTGGAAGGGCGCCTGTGTTTCTGTTAGGAGGCTTTTTCACTTTCTGTCCAAGGATTTTCTCTATAGGATGTCCTCCCCCAGCCTGTCCCAAAGATTCCAGAAGGACCACACTTCTATACCTTACCGATGTCAGGAGCAGCAGTCCAGGTCTGGCACAGCTGTCCCCAGTCTACTGGATGACCTTGAGCATGAAAATGCCGTACCCTGGGCCTGTGTTCCCCTCTGTGCAAAAAGGAGAGCAAATTAGTGACCCTTAGCCTTGTGAGATGGGGGGCTGTGGTGTGGAGATCTAATGAAATAAGGGCTGGGCATGTCCTTTATGACTGTAGAGTGGGGTCCCCCTGGCGAGGATGAGGACTATGCTTTTTGCAGAGATGGGCTCTCATATACTTCAGTAGGTAGGTTACCACCGTCTCTCTCTCCCTTTACTTTTGTATTCCCAGAGCTGGCCTGGCACAGAGGTGCTAGGTAAATATTTGCTGAATGAATGAATTCAGGGTTGGCCTGTTGTTCCCTGTGGCTTGAAGAACTTAGCATCTGTTTGGCTCTTATAATCTGAAGACTTTTGCAGTTGAGCTCATAGTGTTCAGGGCAGGGCAGAGGCCCAGAGTCTTTTGGCTGACCTGACATTCCTAGAAGAGCTTCCTGCGTAGGCCCAGGGGACTGAGCCCAGCATGGAGAGCAGCCAATAAGCTGGGAAGAGCCTTATCCTTATCCCAAGGATCTCTGTGTGACATAGCTGCCAGCCCCATGTGATTCTGTAGGGCATTTATTTTGCTCCTCTGATTTCCCAGTGCTGGTCTCAGGTTAGAAAGGCAGTGTAAATTCTGTAACCCAGCAGACATGGCTTTGATCCTCAGTGCCAGCAAGTTATTTCACCTCCCTGTGTCTCAGTCTCCTCATCCGGAAAATGGGCACATCAATACCCCCCAACCCCCAACCCCCATGAGGTTGCCTTGAAGATTAGAAATCCTGCTTGTAAGGCACTCAGCACCAGCAGGAAATGCCTTCATTTCTATTCACAAAGAGCAGCACAATTGAAAGTTAAAATGCAAGAGGAATCTAGTTTCAGCGCAGGCTGCTGGGGGAAGGGTCTTTCTAACGTAAGGTCTCTTTGTGCCTTGGTCTCTGGATCTGATTTTCCCGGGCCTCCAGTTTGAAGCGGTCTCTGCACAGCATTATGGAGGGACAAGGGGCTGTGCACTTCCTTTGCATCCTTTTTTTTTTCCTTCTTGAATCTGTGTGGGAGGGAAGGTGGGTTTTGGAGGCAGAGAAGACCAGTACAAATTGCAGCTCAGCTGCGTGGTTCACTGGCGAGGGCTGGTGACCTGTGCACATCATTTGACCTCTCCAAGTCTCAGTTTTTTTCATCTGTACAAGGGAGGCATAATGCCTTGCTCATATTGTTGCTATGAAGCTCAGATTAAAGTAACGGATATGGAAGTTCCCTGTAATGTAGAACAGTGTTTCCCAACCTCAGCGATACTGACATTTTGGACCTGACAGTTCCTTGTTGTGGGGTTGTTCCATGCATGATGGAATGTGGAGCGGCATTCTTGGCCACTGCCAGCTGATGCCAGTAGCACCTCCCCTCGGGTCATGGCAATCAGAAATGTTCCAGACTTTGCTAAGTGTTCCCTGGGGGTGGGGAGCAAAATCACCCCTGATCTGGAAAGTGGCGCAGGTAAGCTAGGAGATGATGGTGATGAGAGTGGCAGAGTTTGAGGTTCACGCTTTCTGTCTGGTATTTCGGTCCTGTGTCTCCCTGTCAGCAAATCCTTTATCCACACGGTTGGCCATTATCTTTTTTTTTTATTTGTTTACATGGACTGAAAACCTACGTAGTGATGTTTCAGCATGGTTTGGGAGCAGCAGGAAAAACATATGGTAAGTAATTATTAACTTAATGAGTCGTGGTAAATTGTAATTTTATAACTTAGTGAAAACATGTTGTATAACACAGAATAATAAATTTTGATCAATTATCCTGAGGCTTAAATTTCCTGCTGTACAGTTGCTGTTTCTGGTGCCTGCAAGAAGGAGCAACAGGGTTGTGGTTTTACAAGGCTGGATTTTCTGCTGGGTTTTTCTGATGCTCAACAAGTTTTCTTGAGTGCCTACTGTGTGCTAGGGGATTCAGCCCTGTCCTGAAGGTTCAGTGACTCGACAGGAAACTTGGCTTTCCTAGATGAAAGACCATGTGGATCTGTAATATTTTGGCTCAAAATGCAGAGTCACAATTAACTATATAACTGTCTGGGGAAATGACCGTGTCAGAGGTGTGAGTAGGCTTCAAACAGCAGAGTCTTACAAGAAACACCAAGTGGGCTATGTGGGGTTCATGCAGTGGTGGGAAGACCTTCTAGGCATAGGGGCAGCTCTTGCAAGGTGGTCTGGGGATACTGTCAGCCTAAGCTGGGGAGACCGGCCTGCAGGAGAGAGGGATACCAGTAGGGGTCATTATGCGGAGGGCTGAATTCGAGCTGCTTAGGTTTTAAGTGGAAAGACGCAGGGGCGCCACAGTTACCGTTCAGAGTATGAACTGTTCGTTGTTGCTGGATCCAGACTATTGTTGGTGACCGTCTCTTGGTCTTCTGCTGTAGGAAAATTTTTGTTTGTTTTGGTAGAGAGTTTAAGATTATTATAAATGCCTATAAAATATTCTTCACCTATATGGATCTGGCATTCTCTTTCCCTTTTATTGCAGTGTAGTTGGTTTACAATATTGTGTTAGTTTCAGGTGATTTAGTTGTCATATATGTATTTTTTTTTTCAGATTCTTTTCCATTATAGGTTACAAGAGACTGAATTTGTTGTTTATTTTATGTGTGGTAGTGTGTATCTGTTGGGCTTCCCAGGTGGCGCTAGTGGTAAAGAACTCGCCTGCCAATTCAGGAGATGTAATAGATGCAGGTTTGATCCCTGGGTCAGGAAGATCCACTGGAGGAGGGCATGGCAACCCACTCCAGTATTCTTGCCTGGAGAATCCCATACATGGACAGAGGAGCCTGGTGGGCTATGAGTCCATAGGGTCACAAAGAGTCAGAAACGATGGAAGTGACTTAGCATGCATGCAGCATCTATCTGTTAATTGCATACTCCTAATTTATCCCTCCTCTCCTTTCCCCTTTGTTAATCATAAGTTTATTTTCTATGTCTGTGAGTCTGTTTTTGTTTTGTAAATAAGTTGATTTTATTATTTTTTAGATTCCACATATAAGTGATGTCATTATTATTTTTCTCTGTCTGACTTACTTCACTTAATATAATATTCTTTAAGTCTGTCTATGTTGCTACAAATGGCAATATTTCATTTTTATGGCTGAGTAATATTATATATATATAATGTATGTATGTATGTATATAAACACACACACACACCAGATTTTCTTTATCCATTCGTCTTTTGTTGGACACTTAGGTTGCCTCCATGTCTTAGCAATTGTAAATTATGCTGCTGTGAACATGGGAGTGCATGTCTGTTTTTGAATTAGAGTTTTCATTTTTTCCAGTTGTATACCTAGGGGTAAGATTGCTGGATCATATGGTAACTCTATTTTTAGTTTTTGAGTAACCTCCATACTGATTTCCATAGTGGCTGCACCAATTTGCATTCTGCTGTGGGAAAGTTTAATGACTTATGTTTGATTTCCCCCAGTAGTCAGAGATGCTCTGCTTCTGAAACTTCAGTGCGACAGAATTACCTGGAGGGCAGCTGGAACTCAGAATGCTGGTGCCATGCACACACCCCCCGTACCACCCCCGCCTCGCCGCACCCCATGGTTCTTATTCAGTAGGTCTGGGCAGGAGTTGGAAATGTGCACTGCCCACAGTTGGCTATGCCAGTGCTGCTGGTCTAGGGAGCACACTTAGAGAACGGGCTCTCGTCTAGACGACAGAAGAATTTTGTGTCCTGGCCTCGGGCAGCAGGGATGTGCTGCTGGCCTGGGGCATGTAAGCCTGGATTGGACTTGGTCGGGTGTCCCCGAGATTCTTGCCTTCTTCAGGACCCCTGTGGGTCAGCGGAATGTCTCCTTCATCTGGGAGACAACCTTACATGGAACTCCCTGGAACACGGACTCTGAGAGGGAGAGTGGCCTGTGGAAGATGTATTTGCAGGGAAGTTCTCAGGAGGAGCACCTTGAACGGAGTAGGGGAAGTGTGATTGGGCAGAGGGAGGTGCTGGCCTGGAGTATACGTGATGATGAAAGTAACCCACAGGGAAATTTGGAGCTGGGCTCCAGTGTGTCCCAAACTGAGGCAAGGGGGCTGCCCACTCCCTGAATTCTTGTGTCCTCTGGTCGCTATCTTCAGGCAGCCCCATGTGAGCCCAGCAGTTTGGGAGTGAATGAGTGGAAAGGGAAGCATCGCAGTATCTGTTTCAGGGAGCTGCATTTGGGGGAAAAGACTCACCTTCCTCTCTGTCCCCAAGAAATCAGGGGCCAGCGTGTTGTTAACTTTTTAGAGACTTTTGAGTCACTGACTGGATTCTTCTTTATTTCATGCTGTGAGTGAGTGAGAACTGGTGGATATAACTGCTTCTTAGGACCAAATGAAGAAAAATGGTCATTAGTGGGATATTCTGGGGCCCAGCAAGTTTCTCTGACACATTCCTAGGTAGGATTCCAGAGTTTCTGCATTGAAATGTCACGCATTTTTCCTGTGTGGTGGGGAAGACTCCACCACATTGGTTCCTGAGGAGCCCCTGGGTCCTGCCTGAGGGAGGCACATCTGGGCAGGGGGCGTGGCTTTCTCTCTGGACTGAAGTCCTGTCACATTCTTCAGGAGCCTCTTTGCCCTGCCCGGTGTAAGTCAGCAGCCATGGTGGTCTCTTTACCAATCTTTCATCTTCTCTGAGCAACCAAGAAGCTCAGAGGCAAATGCCTGGGTCACTTGTAGGCATGACATAGGATATCATGGGACATCTGTTGCTCATTAATTCACTCCCAATTTAATTTCATTCTTCTGTCATTTCCCTCTTTGTCTTAAAAGTGAAAGTGAAGTTGCTCAGTTGTGTCCAACTCTTTGCGACCCCATGGACTATAGCCTGCCCGGCTTCTCTGCCCATGGGATTTTCCAGGCAAGAATACCAGAGTGGGTTGCCATTTCCTTCTCCAGCGGATCTTCCCAACCCAGGCATCGAACCTGAGTCTCCCACATTGCAGGCAGACGCTTTACCCTCTGAGCCACCAGCAAAGGCAGTATTATTTTTATTTTATTAAAAAAATTTTAGCTGCACTGGGTCTTCATTCAGGGGCATGGGCTCTTTATTGCAGTGTGTGGGCTCAGTAGTTGCAACATGGGCTTAGTTGCCTCGAGACTTGTAAGATCTTAATTCCCCAGCCAGGGGTCGAACTTGCATCCCCTGCATTAGAAGGCAGATTCCTAACCACTAGACCACCAGGAAAGTTCCCCGCCTTTCTCTCTCTTTTTAAAATTGTTTTTATTCTCTATAAAATACACTGAAATATGTTAAGAGTTAAAAAAAGTAGAGCCTCTCTCATTCTCTTTCATTTTCCCCACTACCCTCTCAGCCCTGCTCCCTAGGGTTAATCACAGAGTGAAGTGTGGTGGGTATACTTCCAGGCATAACCATTCTTTAGTTCAATGCTTCTAATAAGTATCATTTCTATTTCTGTAATCACTTTTTCATTTCCCAGAATACTGTATGGTTTCTTGATTGATCTTATGTTATAGTAGCCCATCCTTTCCTAAATGGATATATGAACATCTTGAATCTTTTTGAAGACGATAATTCAATTGTTTAAAAAAGTCATTTTCTGTTTGCTGCATTAACTCTGTTGTCTTGTTGACTGGCTCTTTGGTTCACTTCCTGATCCCTCTTTTATGCTGATATTTTCTACAAATGCCTGGTAACTCTTGGTTGACATTTATTTGTAAACAAGATTCTAGATTGATCTATTCTGTGGTTGTTAGTTTCCTCAACATCTGTGAAAGCCACGAGCATGTAGGTAGGCAATGCAAATGTTGGTTTGAGGTGCCCTGAGTATGGTCTGTGTGTAGACATTTGAAGCCGGGGACTTCTGCTGGAGCACGGGACAAGCTCACTTGCAGCTGGGTGGGGACCTCCATGTCTCTTGTCAGCCAGCAGTCACCCATGGGCACTACTGCACTTTGTGTTTTCTGCATCATGTGCATCCATAGCAGGGGGAGTCCCTGAGACAGACTTCTTGTTTAATTATAGAGTCCTTCTCCCTGGCTTAGTCCCAGGTTAAAGCCAACAGTCAGCTTCTCTGAGGACTGTTGCTGTTCAGCCACTAAGTGTGTTCGACTGTTTGCGACCCCATGAACCGCAGCACACCAGGCCTCCCTGTCCATCACCAACTCCCGGAGTTCACCCAAACCCGTGTCCATCAAGTCGGTGATGCGATCCCACCATCTCATCCTCTTGCCCCCTTCTGCCCTCAGACTTTCCCAGCATCAGGGTCTTTTCCAATGAGTCAGCTGTTTGCATCAGGTGGCCAGAGTATTGGAGTTTCAGCTTTAGCACCAGTCCTTCCAATGAATAGTCAGGGTTGATTTCTTTTAGGGTTGACTGGTTTGATCTCCTTGCAGAGGACTATAGGTTAACACAAAGGTCAAGTCTCTCAGGGCTTTCAGCCCTTGCTGCCTGTTCATTGGGATTTTCTGGGTTTCAGTAAGAAAATAGCTTTTCCTCTTCTAAACCCCACTAGAATGACAAAAAAGGGGAGACAGATATAACACAGATATTCATAATTCATATACACACATATATATTCATAATCCAGATAGATGAAAGCTAAATAACTCCAAAAGGGTCTGTAAGAAAACAAGAAAGGAGTGGGCATCAGAAACATAGAGTGGGTGCTGGAAAGAAAGAAGTTGAAGTTGAACCGAAACCCAGGAAACCCCAGTCTAGTGGGTTTAGAAGAAGGGAGAGGTAAAATTATGTGTTCTACCCCCCATCTTGAAAAAAAGCAGTCTCGCTGACTTTTATTTCTAAGGTTTGTGCTGTTTTATGGAGAAAAGCAGGGTCAGAATAAGCACAAATTATTATCTGAGCACTTATTGCAGGCTCAGAGCCAGGCTCTCTCACTTCTATCATCTCACTAAGTCTTTGTAAGAACTGTGCTAGACACACACATCCCCACTGTGGAGGTGAGAAGACTGAGGTCCTAATAAGTCACGTTACAGAAGGCAGCAGAGGAGCTGGCTGGCGGAGCTGGGGTTTGGACTGCCCTCCCTGCTCCTATCTCCTGCAGCCTCCGTGGTGCCAGCGAGAGCCTCCTCCCTCTGCAGGGATGCAAGAGTGGACCAGCTCACCCCTTGTTTCAATTGTTTCGGCATTGTCTATTTTAGGGGGTCAGGGGATCCCCAGCTGGGCCTCCTGCCTTGGTTTTCAGCTTCAAACAGCATTTGGTAGTAGAATGCCTTCACATTAGAGCTAATTAAAACATGCTTATATCGAAGTTGGGCCTAATTTGTAGGAATGATTTAGAAACTTGTTGGAAAGGAATCTACCTCAGTAATCTAACCCAGGGTCAATTTCATGCATAAATTTTGCTGTTGCGCTGTGCTGTGTTTTGGCTTGAAGTATACTTGGTAATCGGTGCTAGCAGTAAAGAAACTGCCTGCCAATGCAAGAGACACGAGAGACTTGGGTTCCATCTCTTGGTCGAGAAGATCCCCTGGGAGAGGGCATGACAACCCCCTCCAGTGTTTTTGCCTGGAGAATCCCTGGCAGGCCACAGTCCATAGCAGAGCAAAGAGTTAGACACAACTGAAGTGACTTAGCCTGCACAAACATACTTGATGATGTAGAAGATGGACCCTGGGCCTTTCATTGCTCATTTGCTCTGCAAAGATTCAGTAAGTGCCTATTGGGTGTTACCTACATTATTTAAGGAGATCCCTTTACTCTCTCCCCATCCCCCACAAAAAAGTCTGAGATGGTTCCTTGCGGTCCTCCAAGGGGCCAAATGACCTGAGCAGGAACCCCCACCTCTACCCCATGTGTCCTCTGCCTTATGCGTCCACCTGAACTGTAAGTGAATTTTTATGCAAAACCAGATAGTGTATTCAAATATGACTTTTGAGTTCTGTGGAGGTACTTGGGTTCATATCCTGGCACTTACAAGCTGTGTGACTTTGGACCGCTCATTTAACGTCTCTGCTGCTGCTGCTGCTGAGTCACTTCAGTTGTGTCCAACTCTGTGCGACCCCGTAGATGGCAGCCCACCCTCCATCCCTGGGATTCTCCAGGGAAGAATACTGGAGTGGGTTGCCATTTCCTTCTCCAATGCATGAAAGTGAAAAGTGAAAGTGAAGTCACTCAGTCGTGTCCAACCCTCAGTGATCCCATGGACTGCAGCCTTCCAGGCTCCTCCGTCCATGGGATTTTCCAGGCAAGAGTACTGGAGTTGGGTGCCATTGCCTTCTGAGCCTCATTATCTCACATAACTGTATTTGTATTGCATGTTTGTGGTGAGGCCTCTGAGAGATCAAGTAAGTCCTGTTCTCCCTCGTTCTAGTCCTGGGTGTTGTTCAGGTCATCTGGGCCCTTCAAGGACAGTGAGCATAGGTGTCATCCCAAGTTTTTTTGGTTGCACTTCGCAGCGTATGGGATCTCAGTTCCCTGAGCAGGGATTGAATCCACACCCTCTCTTAACCCCTGGGTCGCCAGGGCAGTCCGCATCCCAGGTTTTCATGTCTTTTATAAAGGAGAGGTCTAAGGAGCTTTCAAGTGCAGAATAAGTGTAGTGGTGTTTCTGACTGGGATCATCTCTTTCCTCCTCTACATCAATTCTCTTTCTCATGAACGCTCTCAAAAAGACTCTAAGGTTCAAGGAAACATTCAGCCTCATAAGACTCACTTGGGCGACCCTTGGTGCCTGTCTCCTCGAAGGACTTGGAACAAGAACCACTGCTTGGGCAGCAGGACACGTGATCTGTGCCTCTTCCACGGGAGAAGTTCCAGCAGAGGTCTCTGACGTTGTCCATGGAGGGGGACATCTCTTTTCTTTGTCCCCTCAGTGCCAGGTTTTAGTTCAGATGCAAGAGAAGAAGATCCTCAGTAGATGACTTTGGAAACCACTTGACTTAAAAGCTTCAGTTCCCAAAGGACCATCTCATTCTCTAGTATCTACTTCCCTGCAAGGGGCATGTCGTTTACAAGAGTCATTACACTCAGGGGAAAGCTCAGATGTGGCTTCTTTTTAAAATATATATTAACTTGGCTGTCCCAGATCTTAGCTGCAACACTTGGGATGTTTGATCTTCGTGGAGGCATGTGGGATCTTTAGCTGCGGCATGCAGGCTCTAGTTTCCTGAGCAGGGATCGAACTTGGGGCCTCAGCATGGGAAGCACAGAGTCTCAGCCACTGGACCACCAAGGGAGGTCCCAAATACAGCCTCTTAATCAGACAGTTATAGTTTATTTATAGTTCCTTCCAGTCCAGATGCAACTTATCAATCAAGAGTCATTTTTACCATAAGCAGACTGGCCTAGTAACACAGTTAGCATCCTGCCTTCTTCAAGTTTCCAGGGAGTTATACTAGACAATTAACCAAGGTGAAAGGCTCTTGCGTAAGGGTTTGGTGAACCCTTTATCCACATTCGCCATCCTGTTTTTCCCCAGGGGTGTCACTTTTGGCAGCTCCTTCAGAGTGGTGAATGAAACTCTCAGTATGTTTTGAAATGTATCCCATGTTTTTGTATGTTTTCTGATTGATTATATAAAGATACACACTCACATTCCAGTCAAGAGATATGCCTTGGAGTCATATTGACCCAGAATCAAATTCTGGCTTTGAAACTTAGAGCTAATTCGTTTATTCCTTCATTTGTTCAGCCAAGCAAAGAACTTTCTCTGCCTGCTGTATATAGGCCTTGGAGGTAGATGCCAGACATGAATAGATGATGAACACCTAGTCCTTGTCCTTGAGAAGCCTCAGTCTGATAGAGAGACAAGCAAATAGAAGCAGTTCCAATGGGTGTGAGACTACCAGGCCAGGCAGACGGTAGAGCGGGGTGGGGGGAGTCAGGGAAGGCTTCTCAGAGGAGCGGACACCTGGCCTGTGCTTGGAGATGAATTGGCCAAGTGAAAAGATAGGGAAGAGCATTCCAGGTAGAAGGAACTGCGTGTGCAAAGGCATAGAATGGGCCAAGAGGGCATTTGGAAAGCTACTTATTACCTCTGAGCCTCAGTTTCCTCATCTGCAATATGGAGTTACCTGTGCTATCTGTTGATAAAATTAAGGTGAGATAATAAAGTGTGTTTCAGCATCTGAGATACTTAATTTCTTTTTCTCTTTCTAGATCTGTTTATTGATGTCTAAGAGCCAAAGTTTGATTTTAAATGAGACAATGAGGAAAAAAACTCCAAACCTGAAGGGCCTGTCTTCCCAACTGTGCCGTGCCTTTCCTCCACTGGCTCTTCTGTTAGCTGACGTACTTATCTTGTGAACGGAGCACTAAATGTTTGCACACTCTCTTAGATTATGAATCAGTGAAGCACAGAATTGTGTTTTCCTGATGGCACCCCATTAACAACAAGCCACGACCCTGTTGCAGCATCTTTGGCACAATATTCTCTGTGCCTACGGCCTCGCCTCTGTCCAATGCTCCGTCAACATGTCCTGTCACTTGCTGCTTTATCTTGCTCTTCTGAAAGATGGCCACCTCCCACGTACCAGCTGGGGACGCGTAGCCTTGGGGGACAGTCACTATCCAATGGCCACGAGAGATACAGCATGATGCGCTGAGGAGCCATCTCGACTGTGATCGAGTTTTGTTTGGTTTGTGAATGAGATCCTGTCATTTTTCTGGGCAGAACGACCCACCGTGGCTTAGTGAACTCTGCCCAACCCAAATCAGACCTCTGCTTAAAACCTTCCAGTGCTTCCCCTGGGTGTGTAGGTAACGTTAAATGCCTTTTTGGTCCAGACATCCTGGTGTGGTCTAGCCCGCTTTCCAGCCTCACTCCCAGCTGCTCTGTCCGAGGCACTGGGCTTTGAGTTGGGGATATGATGGGGAGCAAAACCAGACTCCATTGACTCCATTCTGGCCACCCTAGCCTTCTTGCTTTTTCCCCAGATGCCCTCACCCGCATGCTTATTTTTGCTTGAAGGTCTTTGCATATGCCATTGCCTTTGTGTGAAATGTCTTTGTCTTCATTCTGCACAAGGCTGTTTCTTGCTCATCCTTCAGGTCTCAGCTTTATCCTCACCTTCTCCAAGACTCTGACCCCCTCTCTTTGCAGTTACCCTGTTATTTTCTGTCTCAGCTCCCAGTGTTTTTCCTCCTTGCATGCTAGATCTGTAAGACGACTTGAGGGCCTGTTCCACCTTGAGGACAGTAAGCTTTCCAACCATTGGAGTCATGCTTGTTTCTTTCAACACTGAGTCCCCAGCACTTAAACGTGGTGTCTGCCAGGTAGTATGTGCTCAGTGATAAGTTGTTGAAAGGATGAATGAATCAGTGTGGTGGTTATGTTTGCCAGAGAGAGCCATCATAACATATCCAAGGCTGTGTTTCCAAAAATAATTCGGTGTCACCCTCTCTGGGCCTCCATTGGGTATTTGTGCATTGTTGCCGAGAGGATTAAATGCATAAATATGAGAGACACAGTGTCTGGGGCTTTGCAAATGTTAATGTGAGTTCACACTGTAAAGACCACACTGAGCCCAAGGAAGACGGTTGAAATCGGAGTCAAGAGGGCTGGTGGTTGAAACCCTTAGGATTTTTCGTCAATGTGGTTTCATCTTTCATCAACTTGCTGGGGGAAGGGCTGGTGGATCTCAGCCCCATTTTGCCCACTTCTGTTCTCCCTGTGGGTGATGACCTTGCCATTTTCAGAAGGGAGGCATCACTCCCAGTTGCTTGGGTTGGGGGAGCTGGAGTGGAGTCAGCCTGGCCTTCAGAGATAAGGAAATCTCTCTCTAGCCCGTGGGAATGCTTCTGTTGGGCAGGCAGGACTTTTTTTTTTTTTTAACTTTATAAGGAAAGGTTTTTAATTACTTGTGAAAAACTAAATTCACCCTGTAAAATAAACCATGTAGAGCAAAATCACAGTTAACTGAAGTGTAAACATCCATAGTGAATGACAAATATTGTAGAGAAAGGTTCCACTGTTTATGTACTACCCCTTATCAAGGTTGCTAAAGGTCTTCCTTTAAGTGGTGGCATCAGGCTATAATCAAGATCTCTGTGTGGCTGGGGACTTCCCTGGTAATCCACGGTATAATGCAGGGGACACGGGTTCAGTCCCTGGTTAGAGAACTAAGATCCCACGTGCCATGGAGCAACTAAGGCAGCATGTTGCAGCTAGAAAATCTGTGCACCACAATGAAAGTTCCTACATGAGCTCACATTATAAAGACATGCCGAGCCCAGGGAAGAAGGTTGAAATGGGAGTCAAGAGGGTTGGTGGTTGAAACCCTTAGGATTTTTCATCAGTGCTTGTCTAGATGGGGGACAGGCTGGTGGATCTCAGCCTCCTGTTTTGTCACAACTAAGACCTGAGGCAGCCAAATAAATAGAAATAAATAAATAGATAAAAAATAAACTTCTGTAAAAAATCAGTGTGGTCACGCAAGATCACCTACTTCTTATTAAACTATAAATTGTGAAGACTGTGTTCCCTGCCAAGATGTTTAAGGAATGAGGAAGAAACCACCCATTACTGTCCAACCATGCAGACTCAAGAGCATGTTTATTTGGGCGCTTTCCTTCCTTACAATTTAATGCTGCCGATTTCTCCCACCCAGTCCACCAGAAACCCCTTACCCATCTTTTTCTTTTCTCTTCTCACGTGCCATTTGCCTGTTCATTCTGTGTATTGTTTTTGTCCCACTAGATTATCAGCTTCACAAGTGCTGGCTCTCTGCTGGTGGCTCATGGTTGCAGCTACAAGAGCAGTTCTCACTGCAGTGCCTCTGGTTTGGGCGTCTTCCTCCCACCTGGCAGACTCCTACGGACATGTCTTTTAAGTTTCTGCTCAAGTGACACCTCCTCCGGGAGGCCTTCGCTGCTTGCCCCGCCTCCAGCGCCTGGCACACCATAGCCTCCCTGAGAAATGGAGTTGTTTCTGCTCCAGGAGATGGGGCCCTGAAGGCCATGTCCAGGAGTTTGGACTTTGTCTCAACGGTAGTGAGAGCTGAGGTGTGCTGAACTTATCTTTGTGGCTGTCCTATGGGGAAAGCAGTGGATAGGACAAAGAATGGATGCAAGCGGACAGTGCGGAGGTGATCACTATGGTTTAGAAGAGGATTGATGATCACCTGGGGCTGCACACTCCACTATGGTAGCCACTAGTTACACGTGACTATTGAGATTTAAAGTAAAATCAAATAAAATGTAGTTCCTTCATCATGCAAGCCATATTTCAAGTTCTCTATATCCCCCATGGACAGTGCAGATATAGAACATTCCTGTCACTGCATAAAGTTCTGTTGGACCACTCTGGCTTGGACTGTACTGCTGGGATGAGAGTGGAGAGAAATAGAAGGATATGGGAGATTTCAGGAGCTAGACTATGTGTGATTTGGGGATAGACTCGCTATGGGGATGCTCGAGATGGGGTGTCAAGGTTCAGACCTAGGCTGCTGGCCACAGCCAAAGTTGAACTCCTGGCTCAAAGGAGTGAATGTTTTTGTGTCTCTGGATTCAGGACGTGGTACCAAAGGGTCAGCCATGTCCACCAACAGCCCAAAGAAAGCACCCATCTTAAGGCAGCCTCCTGGCACGGCTGATTGTCTTTGGAAAAACCTTCAGTTGTGTATATGTCTCTTGTCAAATCCGCCTTCACTTGGGGTCTAACATGTAGATCATGAGATCTTTGTGATCAGGGAATTATATGTATATTAATGCAGATTTCAATCAGAAGAGTTATGTTTGCCATTGTGGTACGGTCTGATGCTGTTTAAATGCCTTCGGTAATGCCTTCAATCAGACGGCAAATAGAAAACAGGAAAGTTAGTAATAAAAAATGAATTAGAGCGATTAGCAAAAGGTGAACCACTTCCCTCCTCAGGCAACAGGCAGAGATGACAAGCTTTGCAGGGTTGCTCCTGTCCAAACACCCGGCAGGATTATTGCAGCCTCGGGGAATGGCTCTGGGGTCCGCGAGGCACGCAGGACTTGGTTATTGCCTTTCCTTTTGCAAAGGTCATAGGCATCCCCTTGGAGGGGCTCCGTGGGGCTCATTCCTGGGGTGGGCTGGAATGGGGCCTCTGAAGAGGGGTTTCTGACTCATGGCTGGTCAGGAATGTTCTTCCAAGGCAGTGACATCAGTGGCCTTGTTCCCCCCCCCACCCTCCAGGGCCCTGGGGAATCTGGACCTCTTTACACCATTTTCCCCAAAAAGTGCCCTTGAGGAAAATTTCCTAGCTGTCTGGTGTTGGGTTGGGGTTCTTTCAAGAAGGCAGTAGAGGACTTCCCTGGTGATCCAATGGTTAAGAATCCACCTGCCAATGTAGGGGACTCGAATTCGATCATGGTCCAGGAAGATGCTACATGCCGCAGAGCAATTAAGCTTGTGTGACACAGTTACTGAGTCTGTGTGCCTAGAGCCCGTGCTCTGCAAAGAGAGGCGACCACAGTGAGAAGTGCGAGTGCAACTAGAGAGAAAACTCATTGCACTGAGCTCGCCCCACTCATTGCAACTAGAGAAAAACTCGCGCAGCAACGAAGGCCCCCTACAGCCAAAAATAAATAAATAAATGGTGTTTTTGAAAAAGAAGGTAGTAGAGGCAGACACTCTAACTGACTAATGCAAGCAAAGAAAAACAGAAATGAAACAGGCATGAAAGAAAAACAGAAGAAAGAAAAACAGAATTCTGGTGACTGTGTAAAGTGTGTGAGACTGGAACTCAGTTCAGAAGAATAGTGCTTCTACCTCAGTTATGCTGGAGCTCACATCCAGCCAGAGCATGGACCATGGAGATGACATAGCTTCTTAGCCATACGACTGCCACAACAGATGGGCAGGTTTGGGCAATGCCATGGTTGGATGATCCCCACGATGGGATAACTATCTCTGTTAAGCCAGAGCGTCTCAGATTATAACTTGCATGGGAATCACATGCCAGTTGGTTTCTATAAAAAGGCAGCTTCTGATTTAGCAGATGTGGGTGGGGTCGCAGAGCCTGCATTTCTCATGAGGTCCAGGTGATATTGTGCTGCTCCTGGTGAGTGGACCACAATTTGAGGACCGAGGACTTTGTGTCAGACTGAGCTCCCTAGCAGCAGAGCTGCTTCTTGTGAAGGAGAATCAGTGGGGAGTGCTTTCATGAGAAGGGGAGTGGGGGCAGCAGGGCAGGGAGAAGATGCGCAGGAGATGGTCTGCCTGGAGACCTGCCTCCTCCTATAGGGATCCCTGAAGCACGAAAGATGCTATGGGACTGGTCCCATCTTGAGAGGGAGGGTGGCCTTTTGTACTTCCATCTGAGGTGGTCATGGCCACGGGCTTCCTCATGGGGAAGCTGGCTCATGCCCCCTAGGCTTGTCTATCAGCCAAGAGCATTCTGCAGAGAACAGCCTGTATTGTCACTGAGGGGTGGTTGCACAGCCTGAAAAGGAAGGTCAGGGTATGGGAGGGGGAGGCCCCATCAACACCCACACTGCATCCTTGCCTGACAGTGGCCTCAGGAGCGTGGATGGGGGCAGGGTCTTGGCTTTTGCTTGAACTCGCTGTGTGACCTGGGTAAGCCACTTCTGCTCTCTTGTGCTATAGCCTCACAAGATTTTGGTTGTGATTGGTCCTTGGTCCCTCTACTCAGGTTGTGATGGGGCCTGGGGCAGGGTTGGGTGGACTGGTTTCAGTTTCAGTTCAGCTGCTCAGTTGTGTCCTACTCCTTGCAACCCCATGGACTGCAGCACGCCAGGCTTTCCTGTCCATCACCAACTCCAGGAGCTTGCTCAAACTCATGTTTATCGAGTCGGTGATGCCATCCAACCATCTCATCCTCTGTCATCCCCTTCTCCCACCTTCAATCTTTTCCAGCATCAGGGTCTTTTCCAGTGAGTCAGTTCTTCACATCAGGTGGCCAAAGTATATGGGTTTGGGGCTTGGGAAGGGCCTGGAGTGTCAGCCCTCAGGGTTCGGATCCTGTAGTGGGGGCCATGGAAGGCCATGGTGTGACGCTTGCAAGGGGAGTCATCCAGTGTCATTCCCCTCTGCTCTGGGAGCCTTCTGTTCCCGTGCGGGGCCAGCTCCCCCACATGTCAGCCCTCCCTGGATTCAGCTTCATCAGTGTGTGTTGGGGTGGGGGGCGGGCAGTTGCTGAATCCATCCTGGAGCCTTCCTGGTGACCACCTGTTGACATTCGGCGTCCTTGGGATAGAGGGGCCTCTGCCTTTGCAGTAGGTGCTTTGTGGGACAGAGGCCAGGCTAAGATGCCGATGTGCGCGTGCTCAGTCGTGCCCAACTCTTTGCGACCCCATGGACTGCGGCCCTCCAGGCTCCTCTCTGCATGGGGTTCTCCAGGCGGGAACACTGGAGTGGTTGCCGTGCTCTCCTCCAGAGGAGCTTCCTGACGCAGGGACCAAACCCGCATCTCCTGCGTCTCCTTTATCGGCATGGGGTAATTTTTTACCACTGAGACACTTGGGAAGCCCAAGATGCCGACTGCGGCCCAGGAATCATTCAGAGGTCTCAGAGCGGGTTGCCTCGCATCCTTCCTGAGTGGCCAGTGCCAGGCTGCCTGCTGGTGCCTTGGCGGTGAATGGAGGAAGGACCACAGATAATCATCCCGGATGAAGACAGGTGTGGGCTTGGGGTGTGTCTGCCTTCAGGGCAGGGGCTCAGTTCTGAATCATCTCCATTTCTCTTCATGCTCTTCACCACAGCCTGAGTTTTCTCCTCTTGTCAGAGCTGCCAACATGGAGCTCTTTCCCTCTCATCCTTTAAGCAAGCCTTTCTCTCTTTCTCTCTCTTGATGTTATGTAAGCAACAGTCAAGGCTTGTCACCTGGCACAAGATACTGATCTGAAACATGGGAACTCTTACTTCAGGTGGTGTGTTGGGGCAAGGTGGCAGAAAGCAGTGCCAGTGGAGTAGAGGTGGGGACAGAGGAGGAACTACTATTTATAGAACTTCCATGTGCCAGGCACAGTGTTCCATGACTTACGTATACTGTCTTCAGTTCAGTGCTCAGTCGTGTCCGACTCTTTGCGACCCCATGAATCGCAGCACGCCAGGCCTCAATGGTAATGTTCATTACCATCTCTCGGAGTTCACTCAGACTCATGTCCATCGAGTCTGTGATGCCATCCAACCATCTCATCCTCGGTCGTCCCCTTCTCCTCCTGCCCCCAATCCCTCCCAGCATCAGAGTCTTTTCCAATGAGTCAACTCTTCGCATGAGGTGGCCAAAGTACTGGAGTTTCAGCTTTAGCATCATTCCTTCCAAAGAAATCCCAGGGTTGATCTCCTTCAGAATGGACTGGGTGGATCTCCTTGCAGTCCAAGGGACTCTCAAGAGTCTTCTCCAACACCACAGTTCAAAAGCATCAATTCTTCGGCGCTCTGCCTTCTTCACAGTCCAACTCTCACATCCATACATGACTACAGGAAAAACCATAGCCTTGACTAGACGGACCTTAGTCGGCAAAGTAATGTCTCTGCTTTTGAATATACTCTCTAGGTTGGTCATAACTTTTCTTCCAAGGAGTAAGCGTCTTCTAATTTCATGGCTGCAGTCACCATCAGCGGTAATTTTGGAGCCTCCCAAAATAAAGTCTGACACTGTTTCCACTGTTTCCCCATCTATTTCCCATGAAGTGATGGGACTGGATGCCATGATCTTCATTTTCTGAATGTTGAGCTTTAAGCCAACTTTTTCACTCTCCTCTTTCACTTTCATCAAGAGGCTTTTTACTGTCTTATTTAACCCTTATTTAACCATAGCTCCGCATATTCTGTATTGTTGCCAGGTCAGGGGACATGTATCAGGTGATACCTGAAGCTCAGAGGGGTTGAGAAACTTGCCCAAGGTCACTCAGCCTGACAGCAGCAGAGTGAGTCAGGAACCGGAATCTGTCGGCTCTGAGGTTGCGAGCTTTCTTCTGCAGCACGTGTCTACCAAAGAGTCTTTAGCGTCCTCTGGGCAGCTCTTTCACATCCACTCCCTGTTTAGACTCAGTCTACCCCTCCTGGGGAAACTTGGTTTAGGATGTGTCATTCTCACTGCAGAGATGGGCAAACTTAGGCACAGAGGCAGTGCCCACCTTGTCTAGGCTCAAGACAAAGTCACAGACCAGCAGAGCTCAAACCCGGAGACTTGACCTTCACCTCCAGCTGCTTTCCACCTCCCAAGACGCTTTTGTTGTTTTCAGCTTGATGTTGTATTGGTCAGACCTGAGCTCTTTGGCTGTGAGCATATCTTAGCTCCTGTATCAGCTACCTTTGCTGCATAACAAGTCACCCCAAATTAGTGCTTTAAAACAAGCACCATTTTATTTGGTCACAATCTGTGGGTTGGCTGGAGGGCTCTCTGAGCCAGGCTGGCCTCTTCAAGGCTCTGTCCTGCATCTGTGGTCAGCTGGCCAGTCAGTCGGCAGCTGGCTGATTGAGGATGGCCTCATTGATGTATGTGTCTGGCAGTTGACAGGTGGGGGGCTGATTGTTGGGTCAGCTCTTCCCAGAGTCTCTCTCATCCTCCAGCAAGCTCACTCTGGCGTGCTCATCTGCTGCTCCCGGGTTGTGACTGTCCCGGGGCAGAAGTGCTTTTCAGGCCTTTGCTTGCAGCACGTTTGCTGCCGTCTCATTGGCCAAATGGAGTCATGTAGTTAAGCCTGCCTTCAAGGCATGCGCAGACAGACTGGGTGCTTGATGGGAGGAGGTGTGACGTTACAGTGCAGAGGGTGCATATGAAACCTGAGGCCTGGGGCATCATCTTAATCCACCACAGCTGCCCTCGCTCTTTCAGAACAGCAAACACTTATCACGTCCCTGCAGTGTGCCAGGCACTGTGCCAGGGACCCCAGCACAAGACAGACCTAGTGCTGTACTCATGTGGCTTTTAGTCTGGTTAATAAATAATCACATAACGAAGCACAGTGTGACCGTGCCAGGTGTGATTAGTAGGGCTGCATGAGCGCTGCCTGACTGGGTAACAGGGAGGGTCAGGGAGGACTTCTGTGACCCTTAAACCGAGACTTGAAGGAGAACTAGGAATTGCTAGATGGTAGGGACAAAGGGGAAGCATTCCAGATAGGATGGCATGTGCAAAGGCCCTGTGGAGGGAGGAACCTGGCACATCTGAGCTCCCAGTGAAGTGCCAGTTCCCTGTCAGTGTCAGCAGGCTTGGGCTGAGAAGGGAACTGTTGCTTGATAGCTGTCCCACGTAACACAGGAGTGGGGATGGACCCTTCCAGGGTGGCCCACTCGCAGGGGCAGCTGGGCTCAGTGGTCTTTGGGAGGAGGAGGGGATTGATGCTCCCGTGGGCACCCAGGAAATCCCGATGGAAGAGGAGGGATCTGAGTATTGGAAAGGGCAAAAAGACAGTGAGGGAAGGGTCATAGGTGTAAAACTGAGGACGTGTGAGGTGCTGGTTAAGTGGAGGGCTTAGATTTAGTTCTGTTGGCCAGCGGCCTTTGAACCATGAACTGAGAATGATGTGGTCAGATCTGGGGTGGGGACCTGAGTGTTAGGTCCCCCTGAGGAACTCCCTGCTCACTCCTGTGAGCTGCTGTTGATGTCTCTGAGCATTGGATAGGGTCCTCTCAAGGCATATCAGGAGGTGCAGTTTGGGGAAAAGGCCTGAGTTTCCTGGGAGTCAGAGTAATGATCATAAATGAGCCAGCACACAGCTGGAAAAAATGGGACAGGTTAGACAGACCCAAGTTTGAATCCCTGCCTCTCTCTGACCCTGGGCAAGTCACGGCCCAAGCCCAAGCCTTGGTTTTCTCATCTGAAAGTGGGTTTGGTTCCATCCACCCTGGACTGGGTGGAGGGGGGACCTGGGGGGCCTGAGTTACCATCAGTGCCTTTGCTTCTGTGCTTGCAGGCTCTAGCCTGTGTGCAGCCGAGGACAGAGCAAAGGACCTCGGTGATTACACGATCAGAGTGTAGCAAACACTTTACCAGGCCTGGATGTCAGGGAAGCTGTCTTGCCCAGAATAAACAGAAACCATGGCAACCGGGCTGTGTCACGTGAGCCAGCAGCCCATCCTGCTGCAGATGACCGGGGAAAGGCCTGTCTCTGAGGCCCACTAGAGGTGGGGTGACCCCCAGAGACTTCCTCGATCCCCTTCCGTTCTTGAGGTAGGACGGAGAAGTTCTGGAAAGATGAGTCCGGATTTGGACTTTCTGTTCAAACTCAAATTTTATTACTTAATTTTTTTCGTCTTGTTTCAGAAGGCATGTCTTGAATGAAGTAAGTTGGAGCAAACCTCCCTGGCCTCCCCAGCCCTCTGGCATCTGCTGATGGAGGCCTTGGAAGGGTTTGCCAGGACGATGCTGGAAGCAAGGTGGGCACCACTTGGTGGCAAATCTATGTGGGGAGAGAGGGTATGGGTGCCAGTCTCCCCAGACATGCAGCGAGGCAGTGGGTTTAACACCCAGTATATGGAGGGGCTCACCCTCATCCAGGGTTCACGGCCAGTAAGTGGCAGAGCTGGGATTTGAACCTGGCTCTTCATGCTTCAAAACTCATTTCTAGGGAGTTCTGTGGCAATCCAGTGGTTAAGACTTCATCACTTTCCAATGTGGGTTTGGGGGCGGGTGGGTTTGTGGGATGCAGGTTCCATCCCTAGTCAGAAAGCTAAGATCCCACATGGCTCACGGGGCCAGGGGAATCCAAAACATCAGAAGCAACATTGTAACAAATTCAATAAAGACTTTTAAAGTGGTCCACATTTAGAGGAAAAAAAACAACAACTAAAACAATTAAGTCAAAAACACCAACAAAACAAGAAAACCTCATTTCCACACTGCCTTTGACTGAACTGGGCACTCAGCCACAGGTGTGACAGGGAAGAGGGAGTTTCTGAGCTCCCTGAGTAGGGCTGGGTGGCCTGGGATGCCTGCCCCCAGCACAAAGGGGTCCAGGGCAGTGGTGGAGAGACAGCTGGGGGGCTTTTTGTGTGTGTGTGTGTGTGTGTGTGTGTGTGTGTGTGTGTGCACTCAGTCGTGTCTGACTCCTTGTGACCCCATGCACTAGGATCCTCTGTCCATGGAAGTATCCCACCAGGCCATTCTGTCCATGGGATTATCCCAGCAAGAATGCTGCAATGGGTTGCCATTCCCTTCTCTAGGGGATCTTCCCAACCCAGGGATCTGACATGAGTCTCCTGCATTGCAGACAGATTCTTTAACACTAAGTCACCTGGGAAGCCCTGAGGTGGCCTTGGAAGACCAGGAATGCCTTCCAGTCTTTGTGTTTCTCCCTGGCAGTCTCCTTTGCACCTGGAGGTGAACTTGTGCCTTGACTTCTAGAAGCACAGCCTTGGCTTGGCCGGGAGTTGGGAGAGGGGTTTCCTGGAGTCCCTGGCTTCTCCCTTTGTGCCTGCAGCTATCCGGACTGGACAGTCAGAGCCCAAGCTCAGCGAACCCCTGGTCTCTCGAAACCTCACGTCCTTATCTATAAGATGAGGGACCCTGCTGGGAACATGCGCAATAGAGCCCAGAACCTTAGTTCCAGTCCTCTCTGTGACACCTGAATAGCTGTGCACATTCAGTAAGTTACCCAACCTGCACCTCAGTTCACGCCCCCGTAAGATGGGAATAATGACCATACCTGGCTAAGAGCGTTGTCCTGGGGAACACTGTTCGTAAACATGCGGAAACGGGACCTGGGACAGAGGACGTGCTTTTACTGTTGGTACCTCTTGGGGTTGCTGGGAAGTTGGTGTGGATGTAGCAGGACCTGTCGTGCTTGGCAGGAAACAGATGCTCGGACACTGTTAGCTTTTTGGTTGAGGAAAGGAGGAAGGGAATGGGATCAGTATGGAGGGGACCTGGGTAGACAGGCTCCTGGACCAGCTGTGGGACCAGGGTGTCTACCTCTCCATGTCTGGCTTTTGGTGCTTGCTTAACTTCGGTCATTCTTTCACAGGAACACTTATGAAGATATAAAAGTATATATAATGCATTTAGAAAGCTGCTACAGATGAACCTATGTGCAGAACAGGAATAGAGATGCAGACGTAGAAAATGGACATGTGAACACAAGAGGAGGAAAGGGAGAGTGGGACAAATTGGGAGACTGAGGTTGACATATGCACACTGCCATGTCTAGTATAGATAGCTAGTGGGAAGCTGCTGTATAGCACAGCGAGCTCAGCTCGGTGATGACCGAGAGGGCTGGGATGGTGGTGGTGGGGAGGGAGGTCCATGAGCAAGGAAGGGGATATATGTATCCATGTAGCTGTTTCACTTCTTTGAAGTGAAACCAACACAACATTGTAAAACACACTCCAATAAAAAGAGAATTAGAGCCAAGGAAATAAGAATAGAACAAATTCTAAGTGGAAAATGGAAACAGATACCTTGGCTTTGGGGCCTATAGTTATTGAAATTGGCGTGCACATCTGGCGCTCCGGGCTTCCTGGTGGACAAGTGAAAAGGAAAGTAGATTTATTCCAGGATTTCTTTATCAGGGGAAGAGGCTTGGCAGCTCCTCAGGTTTAACCGGCATTTGGAATGAAGAGAAATCCCTTTTACTTGCTTTATTGACGTTCTCAGGGCTCAGTTTCCCCAGGGAGAGAATGAGCCCCTGCTCTCTCGCCTGTCTGGCTGCTGCTTGTGGGCGAGGGTATGTGTGCATGCGGGGCGTGCAGTGGGCGCCTAGAGGGAGTGGTTCTCAGCCCTCTGTCCCATCACAGCAGCACCTCTCAGTGTCTGGGCATAAGTTTGAAGTCAGCACGAGGTCAGCGCACACATACCTACTTGTGTTCTAGAGCACAGTTCTGCCATCAGAACGCAGTCGGGGAGGGTTTTGTGTGTGGGGCATGGAAACTGTTTAATCATAGGACACCCCTGGTGGTCCAGTGGCTGACTCCGCTCCCAATGCAGGAGGTTCTGGTCAGGGAGCTAGATCCCACCTGCTGCAGCGAAGACCTGGCACGGCCAAATAAATAAGTAAATAATAAAAAATAGGTCAGTGGCCAAGGCCAATGGGAGCGTTTGTAAATGAGACTGGCACGTGGCGTGGTGCAGAACTCGCCACAGGCGAGTCCATGCAGTGATTGGAGGACCTCCAAGGGCCCAGTGGGTGAAACTGTGTGATCAGACGTGAGTTCAGATGCGGGGGGAGGGCCGTCGGGATCAAGAGGGGAAGTGGGAGGCAGTTGCAGAGGACGTCGGGAGGCAGGGCAGGGAGCACTGCACGTGTGCAACGTGACCCACGGTGATCAGCGTTTCCAGCAAGGCAGCACATGGGATTAAGCAACCATGAGCCCTGGTGGGTATGAGGATCCAGGCAGGACCCCTTAGAGACTCAGAGTGGCTCCAGTCACTTCCCTGGGGCGAGATTTGTTCTACCTCAAAGCAGCTCCATAGCTTCTCGGCACTTGTAGGTGCTGACGGCGGCATCACAATATTGTGAAATTCAGCCGCAAAGCCGACTTCATTACCAGCTTACCTGGCAAGGGAGCGGCCGCCTGAGTTAGTGCCGATGACTGGTATGACAGAGCTAAACTTGAACTTGGCAATTACCGCTCATGAGCGCGTCTTGGTGCTGTGAAAGGAGGGTTCCATGGAAATCAACCCTGGTAATCACAGGGTTTAAAATTAGTCAGTTACTATTAAGGCTGCTCTGTCAGTGTATGCTTTGGGGTGATGCAGGGGAAAGGGCCATGGAAAGTGGGGTTTTTGCTGTCTTGAGTTACCTTGTGTTCACCTGCGCCAGATCTGTTTTTTTCCATTAAGATCTAGGACAAAGGTTTGAGAGACCCCACCCTGTTGTGCTGCCAGGTGGCTGTTTGAAATCCGGGTCCTTTTTAGAGTCCTTTCCTCTTTACTTGCATGAGCTCACACCTCATTCTCAGCTTTTCCGTTTTCTCTACACTCTGAAGGAGTTTTCCTAACAGCTTCTTGCATCTCCTTGGGATGCTACACAGGCAGCTTTTGTGGATTCCTAGACCCGGGCCGGGGGGAGGGGGGTGGGGGGGTGGAGAGAAATGATGTGCTATTATTGAAGGTTTCTTTCTGAGCCCTTCATGGAATTGTTTTTATGAAGCCTTGGCTTGAAAATTTCCACCATCTGAGAACAATGATTCCGTGTTGCCAGTCAAGAGTGAGGCAGTGAGGGGCCGGTGTGTGCTTGGCTAGGGGAGTCAGATGGAAAGCACAAGCTCGTCTAGGGTTCAGTTCTCAGTTGGCTTGGGATGTGGGCGCTGATTCTCGGGAATGGGGAGATGGGAACTCGAGGCAGCTTTCAGCCTCAGTTTCCTCATCTGTAAAATAGGAACCTGGGCTGGGCAGGTGTGAGGCATCAGTAAGAGAATGTAGGTACAGTAGGACTTCAGCACAGGTGCCTGCTGTTAGTACCAGTGATGTTTACGGTCCACCCTTTCCATAGGAGACTGCTGCTTTGTACAAAGATCCTGCGAGAGATTCTTAACTCAGGCTGAGAGAGGGTTTAACTTTGTCCAGGTCTTCTCAGCGAGTAAGGACCTGGGTCAGCATTCAGACTCAGGCCATCTTACCTCCCCACCCCGACCCCCTAGAGCCTGGCTTTTGTCCCTGTCCCCACTCTGGGAATAGCTGATCATCCAGGAAAACAAGGCAGCCGGGATGAGCTGCCTGGAGGACGGGGAAGAGAGAAGCATTAGAACAGAACCACCTTTTCCGAAAGGGCTGCAGCCCTTTCACAGGAAGCTGAGTCATCTCTTTTTGTTTTGAACCAGAACCACCGAAAATCTGAAAAATAAAAGTAAAAATAAAAAAATGCTGAGTTTTATCATGGTACAGGGGCCCCTCCCTGGCTCTGCAGCATGGGCAGCTGAGCAGAGGATCTTTCGAGCTGAGACCCCCATCACCCTGCACTGCTGGGCCAAGTACTCAGCACTGAGCAAGAGCCCTCCTGGAATCTAGGTGCTGGCATTCACCTAGCTGCGCTGCCAGTACCCAACCTGCCAGAGGGGGAGCTCCTGCCCCACCCAGCGCTGTCTGCCCCGTGGGGCTGGGACTCTCAGGGTGAGCGAGTCACGTTGGGACGCTGCTCTGTCACTGCTCACTGGGGACAGCATGGTCACAACCCCAGTGTTCCTCCTTCCGAGACACCCAGAATCTGCTGTCCTCAGGCTCAGCCTCCCTCCCCCCAGCACGCGGTGGAGTTGGGTTTGGAGGGGAGAATGTGAGGACTTCCTGCGTTTGTCCCGTGTCAGTCCTCCTCTTAACATGCTTCCTCTGTTCTCCGTGCACCCAAACTTGGCCCTCCTGCAAATATCAGCCCGAATGGCCTTGTTCTGTGAAGCCCTCACTCAGCCCGTGACCCTGGGCCCTTAGTTGTGAGCACTGTCTTCCTTTCACCATAACCTTTCACTACATACGTGAGCTAGGCTGTCTTTTTTTTTTTTTAATTTTTAAAAACATTTATTGGTATTTATTTTGGCTGCACTGGGTCTTAGTTGTGGCATGTGGGATCTCTTTTTAGTTGCGTGTGGGATCTAGTTTACTTGACCAGGGATTGAACTGGGGCCCCTGCATTGGAAGTGCAGAGTCTTAGCCTCTGGAGCACCAGGGAAGGCCCTGGGATGTCTTTTTGATGATACCAACAGTGCCCCGCTCACACATTGCCCTGGTGTCTGGAACCCGCCCTTCTTGATGTGGGACCGAGGCAGAGGGAGCAGAATAGGCTCAATGAGTGAATGAATGAATACATGATAACTGGAAGGGTTTTTACCTTCACACTCTCTGTGTGCCAGTCAGTTACACCTTTTACTTATCAGCGTCTCTGGTTTCCAGTGACTGAGTTTAACATTCAACAAACGTGAGCTTCTTTCCATAGCAGTGAGTGCTGACCGTTTCATAGGTGCCTAGTATTCCACTGTCCAGAGAGTTGTGGTTTAACCAGCCCCCTCAGTGGATTTTGTTTTTGTTACCATATTTTCAAAAATAATGTTGCAGTGAAGAATTGCTTGACAGAGGCAGAAGCAGGACTTCTTTCTCTTTGAAGCCTTTTCTTTCTTTTTTGAAATTATTTTTATTTACTTATTTATTTCAGCCATGCTGTGCGGCATGTGGGATCTTAGTTCCCCAACCAGGGATTGAACCCATGTCCCCTGCAGTGGAAGGATGGAGTCCTAACCTCTGGACTACCAGGGAATTCTCTCTGAAGCCTTTTTCTAATCCCCTCAATCCATCCTACTACTGATGTGCTGGGCAGTGACCCCCATTATCACGTGGCAGTTGCTGTTGCCCAGGCCCTTCTCTCTGTCTCATAGTTTATTATTGTGATAAGTGGGGTGATTCCCCCAGGACCCCTCTCACTTAGTTCTGGATGCCCTCAGCTCTGTGGTTCTGTAATGTCCAAAAGATTAAAATTAGCTTCATAGCACCCACACACTACATGGTATCTAGTAGGCACTGTCATCCCCATTTAACAGATGAAGAAACTGAGGCTCAGGGAACTTAACTGTTCAGCAGGCAGCACAGCAATTCAAACCCAGTTCTGTTTTATTCCAAAGTCCACCTTCTTCACCAAGCCCTAATTTAACTGTGTTTGTATGAATGTCAGTGAGGCTGCTGGGGGATCCATAGTGCTTTGGGCCAGCACTGTCCTAGACTTAATTCTGCCTTGTGGTTGGTGACCTTGGGCCTTGCTTGGCCTGCTGGTTTCAGAGGAGTGGGAAAGGAACCGGGGAGGCTCTTATGTTTTTGTTTTAAACTACAAGTGTAGTATATGCTTGTGGAAAAGAAAAAAATGAAATAGAAAAAAGCAGCAGCTGGAAATACCTCCTTCTCCTACTCCCCAGGGTAAGCACTGTTACAGTTTGGCATCTTTTACAGTGCGTATCCCAATACACACGCAATTATGGTTTTTATAAAAAGGGGATCATGTCCTTGACTCTCCCAACCGGTTCTAAGTCAGCACCTACACATCTTCCCCATTCCATCATATTCCACGGAATGGATGCAATTCAGTCGATTCAGCCTGACCCTGTTTTAGACATTTAGCCTGCCTCTAATTCTGCTCTGTAATGAGCAACATCAGTGGGCTTGCATGGTGCACGCAGGTACAGGTATTTCTGCAGAATGGATACTTGGAAGTCTAATTGCCAAATGAAACAGCATGCAAGTTTCACACGTTGACAGGTGCTGCCAAATTGCCTTCTGATAGCCTTTGTAATCCAGCACCCTCTCCCAGGGCAGTGGACATGAGTAGGGAAGGCTCTTAAGCCACAAATAATACGGAGCCAGGCTGCCTCCCCTTCTGCTCCGTGAGACCTGGCGTGGAGACTGCCGCCAGGAGCTCCGACGCACAGGCCCAAATTGGGATAGAAGATGGATTTTGATAAAAGAGGTTAAATAACAGGTTTTTCCATTTCACCTTATAGGAATGGGATGGGGGGCGGGGGTGCTGGGCCTCCAGCCAATAGAGGACCAAGAGTTGTCAGGAGGGCTTATAAAGCTTGCTATTTCTGGCATTTTTTTCTCTTTCTCTGCTGATTATGCAGCAGAATTGCACAGAGGCTGTCACGGGCGCGTTCTCTCGCTGCCTGGGCTTCTGTGGAATGAGACTCGGGCTCCTTCTACTTTCAAGACGCTGGTGCATTGCAGGTGTGTTTCAGCAGAAGGTAAGCAGCGGGCGCCCACCACCTCCTGGGGTAGAGGTGGTCAGGCTGGCACTGCCAGGGGTGAAGACAGACGATGTCTGGGTGGGGGGCCGGCAGGGATGGACAGGTGTCTGTCACGTTGTACAATGAAGATGCTTTGGAAAGTCCAGGAGGCCTGCAGTTGGCAACTCCTTCCTAAAAAGGAATTCTGGCAGTGGCTGGTACCAACCCCCGGAGAGCAGGTGTTGGTGCCTAAATGCTCAGAGAACATTTGTTCTTTTGCTCATCCGTCCATTTAGCACGCCCTGCAGTAGGCCTGGCCAGGTATGATGGTGTGATCTCGCTAACTCAGATTGAAACAAGGATGGAGCTGGCCCATGGCATGGCAGGAGCCCAGCAGGTACCTGGGGTGAGGGGTTGGAAGAGCCTGTCGAGGCGGGGGTGGGGGTGGGGGGTGGGGGAGGGGGTGGCCAGGGATGCCACCAGGAGCAAAGTTGGAGCTGCCTCTTCTGTTGGATTTAGGAGTTTGTGGAATCAGTCAAAAGCCCTCACCCATTGTGGTGAGTGCCACCTTTTCCTCTTCTCCATTAACGATTTTGAAAAGATAACCAGTTGAAAGGCCAGCAAAATGTGAGAAAGGACACGGTGACAGATTTCAGGGTGAACACAGACACACGGAACAGGTGACCGGGAATGTGAGTGCAGAAACCCAGCATCCGCGGCATTTTCCCCCGCCATCCCTGGGGAGATGTCTTTGTGATAGGAGTTGGCCGAGTTGGAGGTGGGGCTTGTTACACTTGACAGGGCTGCACCCTGCTGAGCAGAGCGCACAGGGAGGCCTGATCTCTTCTGGCGCTCTGATTCCTCACAGTCACTGTCAGTGTTGCAGATCCAGCTGTGAGCACGTGCGTCCCAGAAATGGAAGCCCTGTAACACACTCAGGCCTTCTTTCCCGGTCTTGGAATATCCCAGGTCAACTGAGACCAAGGAGTGTGCGACCTCTGCTTTCTGCACACTGCGTCTCAAAGCAGGCAGTCGCAGGCTTTGCTCAGGCTTTGGAGCCAGCCATCCATGGAGGAGGTGGCTGTTGAGTGTCCACTGTGTGTCAGGGGCAGATCAGGTACCGGTTGCAAATGTCAGCTCTGCCTCAAATACAGTCAGTGACACTGGGCAAGCTTCTTGAGCCTCACAAGTCGCAGCCTCCTCATCCATAAAATGGGGACAAACCTACTTTTCTGTGTTGTGATGATTGTGTGTGTGTGCACGCATAGATGTATATGACCCGGGAGCTCTTCCCTTGTGCTTGTAGCCCAAAGCTCTGTGTTCTGGTTCTCTTCTTTAGAAGCTCAAATGCAGGGCCACAGTCTGTTTTTCGCGGCCCAGGCTGATACAAATTTCTCTGTGTCTCTGATCACACCCATGAGCTCTTGACAGGGAGAGGAGTAAATTACAGGGGTTTACTGGCTCTCTTGACAGAGAACTGACTCTTATTTTTAACACTTCCTGAAGGCTTACCGAACACCAGTCACTGCACTGTAGAATACAATTGGGATCTCAAGACAATAGTCCCCTTAGTAAACCAGTGTTTGCTGAGAACCCTGGGTCAGGGAGGAAGACCTGGGAAGGGAGGGAACAGAGGTCTTGGAGGAGAGGGTGTGGCTGGAGTATCACCTACAACCCCCCACCCCCACCCCCCGCCACGCCCCGAACTGGGAAAACAGAAGCTGAACCCAGGTTTAAGACTTGGCCATGAGCTCCCTGCTCGCTGCGTGATCTTCAGCACCTTACCTGTCTGAGCCAGAGTTGCCTCTCCTACAAAATAATGGATTGTTAGGAGAATTAAACAAACACTTCGTTGGTGCTCAGTAAATAAAAACACTTGTCTCTCTCGAGGAAGGCACGCTGCAGAGCCTTTGACAGGGTGTGGCATACAACAGGCACCCCTGAAAACTTACAGAAAGAACAAAGGTGCCCAGGGAGTGAGAAACCAGAGTTGCCTGTATATAGCCTGCTAAGTAATTGCTTTGTGATCCGGGCAAGTTCTCCACCTTTTTGGTCCCTGATTCCTTCAGAGAAATAATTTAGGCTGGTCCCAGAAACTCCAGATGCTTTATTCCGTGTTGGAAATCAGGGTTGTGTGGATACCCTCCAGAAGAGGATGAACTACGTGTTCTAAGTTAATTTCCTTCTCATGATTAGTGGCACCCGCAATGCTTTCTCATGCGGCCACAAACCAGTAGTTAGTGAAATTAGGGGCAGAGGCAGGAGTGCAGAGTTTCCCAAGGGGGTGCCCCTGTGGCATTCCCCTGTGACTGTCTTGGGGGCCCGAGGGCTATCCAAGAGTCATGGTCTCTTTTCTAGTCAGGGTTCCTGGCAGGTGTTCACACGTGTGGAACAATGACAAACACAGTCCTGAACTATCATAGATGGGATTGGATTCCCTAGCTTCTCCCAGACCCCACGGTGCCGTTTTCCAGGGAGGGTGTGAGGGTCCCCTGCTGTTGAGTGTCTATCGACCTGGGCATTTGAATGGGCATAGGTGAGCCTGGATGGGCAGGCTTTGTTCTCATGGTTTCTGACTCTGAGACTTCAGGCAACATTCTCACCTTCTGCAGGTCTTACAACTGAGGCGTGGGAACTCCCAGCCACTAAGGATGGGGAAATAGTGTAGAGAGGCAGCCTTGATTTGCGCATCCTTAGAGCCAGCAGAAGGTTCATTTGAAGGAGATGGTGCCTCTGAACCATCCTTATCTTGACGCACATGTGCCCATCCCCAGACATGCCCGCTCCCATCACCCAATCCTGGTTAACCTCATGGCCTTCCAGTGCTTGGCTTAAGTCATCCCTGACCCCTCTCTCTGCCTTACTCCCTGACGACTGCACCCCTAGGCTACAGCCACATCTCCCTGCTTCTCTACCACCTGTGCTTGGGCGACACAGGAGCCTCTGCCAGGACTCCTAGCTGCTCCTTCCCTCTTAGAGTCTGCTCTGTTCACAGACCCCACCCCCGCAGTGCAGTCTCCACAAACAGCTCCTCTGCTTGAAGTCTTGGTCACTAGGAGCCGCTGCATCTGTTCTGAAATCTTTCATACGCCTGCTAGTGGAGCTGGGGCCCCTGCTGGATCTCAGGCTTTGCAGTCAGAGCTGGCTTCTGCCTCTTCCCTCCCAGGCAGAATCACTGCCCTCCTGCTTCCTAAAGCTCCTCCCCGCTAGCCGAGCATTCATGCTTCTTGGTTTTGTGCTACCAGACTCTTTTGTCCAGAATATGCTTCCTTTACCCTTGAACTCCTGCCTGTTCTTTTTGTGTTAATAAATTGCTCAGATGGTTAAAAAAAAAGCCACTTTCATTGCAGAAGACTTGAGCTCAATCCCTAGGTTGGGAATATCCCCTGGAGAAGTGAATGGCTACCCACTCCCGTATTCTTGCCTGGAGAACTGGACAGAGGAGCCTGAAGGGGTCCTGATAGGGTCTGATAGGGTCGCAAAGAGTCAGACATGACTGAGTGACTAACTCACTTTAAGTCATTGTGTTTGGTTGCGCTGGGTCTTCTTTGCTGTGCGCTTGCTTTCTCCAGCTGTGGGGAGTGAGGGCTGCTCTTCTCTGCAATGTGTGGGCTTCTCCTTGCGGGGCTTCTCTTGTTGCAGAGCAGGGGCTCTAGGTGCGCAGACCTCAGTAGCTGTGGTGCACGGGCTTCAGTGCTTCTTGGCATGTGGGATCTTCCCTGACCAGGGATCCAACCCATGTCCCCTACATTGGTAGGTGGATTCTTAACCACTGGGCCACCAGGCAAGTCCCTTCCTGCCTTTTCCCGCAGACAGTGTTGTGGTCACTGCTCCTAGAAACCTTCTCTGATTGCCACCTCATCCCAGCCCCAACAGTCTGAGCCAGAGCCCCTCTCCTGTGCCGGCTGTATCACAATCCTCCCCATCAGTGCTATGATGCTCAGAGGGGACTGAAGGCGTGTATGATGTACCTAGACAGCATATTAAAAAGCAGAGGCATTACTTTGCCAACAAAGGTCCATCTAGTCAAAGCTATGGTTTTTCCAGTAGTCATGTATGGATGTGAGAGTTGGACTATAAAGAAAGCTGAGCGCCGAAGAATTGATGCTTTGAACTGTGGCATTGGAGAAGACTCTGAGAGTCCCTTGGACTGCAAGGAGATCCAACCAGCCCATCCTAAAGGAGATCCGTCCTGAATATTCATTGGAAGGACTGACGTTGAAGCTGAAACTCCAATACTTTGGCCGCCTCATGTGAAGAGCTGACTCATTTGAAAAGACCCTGATGCTGGGAAAGATTGAGGGCAGGAGGAGAAGGGGACGAGAGAGGATGAGATGGCTGGATGGCATCACTGACTTGATGGACATGAGTTTGAGCAAGTCTCAGGAGTTGGTGATAGACAGGGAAGCCTGGCATGCTGCAGTCCATGGGGTCGCAAAGAGTTGGACACAACTGAGTGACTGAACTGAACTGATGATGTACCTTTATTCTCATGACTTCTAAAAGTCTGGATAGCACAGACTATCTGCTTGGTAAACATTACTTTAGATAGTAAATGCAGAGAACCCCTTGCTAATTAACAGCCTTCAGACCTAGACCAACTGAATCAGAATCCTCAGCCTGTGGTTTGACTTGGCTGTGTGATCTCAGACTAGCCTCCTAACCTCTCTGAGCTTAGAGAGTCAACAGGTTGACAGGATGATACCTATAACAAATTCCTACTTCTTTCCTACTTACTGAATAGGAAGTGTCCCCAAGATACTTGGAACATGTAAATGGCTCCTCCCCGTTGCTCTGAGCAGAGCAAACCCAAAGAGGAGCTGGGCCCAGCCCTGCCTTGAACCCCAAACAGAAGCAAAAATAGCAGCCATCGGGGCAACCTGAGATGCAGCAGCCACAGGAAGAAGCCGCAGGCCTAGCGGATGTCAGCTGCTTCGGGGCCCCTCTGAGGTTCCTCGGGTGTGCCTAGCTGCGTGTGCAGCCCCCACGCCTGCCCTCGCCCGCTCCTCCAGCCACAGCATCAGATAAGGCAGGCGGAGCAAGTGCACCTTCCTCTCTCCGGGGAGGGGTAATCTCAGTGCCATCTGGGGGTACACTCTCTCCCCTGTTAACCTCTCTGGCCTCCCCTCCCATCCCCCTCACTAGCTCTGCCCCACTTAGTGGTCTCCACCAGCACACTCCTACCTTTGGATCTTTGCCTGGCCTCTCCCCAACATACCTGCCTGGCTGGCTCACTCACCTCTTTGCAGTCTTTGCTTGACTGTCACTTTCTCAGGGAGGCCCGCCTTGACTACCCTGTTCAAACTCTCACCATTGCCGACTCACATCACCTGCCCCACCGTTTTTTCTCATATAGGTCTCAGAACCGTCCAACATACTAAGTAAATGACTTACTACATTTATCATTTTTCTTTTAAAAAATTTCTCCCCACTGGACTCTGAGGCTTTTGGGGGCCAGGACCATATCTCCAGTGGATGCGGCGAGCTCTGGGCTTGTGAGGAGGGTCGAATGCTCCTGGGCCTGCCTGAGGGGACACATCTTCCAGGCACCCAATTCCTGTTGTACCTGGTCTTTTAAAAGTATTTATTTATGTTATTTATTTTTGGCTGTGTTAGTTGCCCCGAGGCATGTGGGATCTCAGCTCCCCAACCAGGGATCAAACCTGTGCCCCGTGCATTGGAAGGTGGGTTCTTAACCACTGGACTGCCAGGGAAGTCTGCATCTGGTCTTGGCCAGATCCCAGTGCCACCCACATTCCCTGTAATGCTAAACACTCTGCCTGGCATTTCAGCAGCCTGGCAGATCCATGTGTGCCCATGGAAGGATGTAAGATCTGGGTTCTAATCCCAGCTCAGTCACCTAATAGCTGTGAGACCTTGGGCAGTTTCCTTTACCTTCCTGAGCCTCAGTTTCCTCACCTGTAAGATGGGCATACAGTGGGATGGTGTCCCAAGGGCCCAGCACATGTGTGCCCAGTGCTGGAGTCAACTCTAAACTGCCTTATTTGAAATCCAAAAGGGTCTGAAACCAGCAGTTATTTTGCAGATATGCTGCAAACTCATTCGTCTCCCAAGTCTGATCTAAACGGACAGACATAATCTCTACCTAGCCCTCTAGGGATTCACTGTAGAAATCTGAAAGTGTCTTAACTCGGACCCGCATGAGGCTACTACCTAATTTGTGGAATTATCACTTCCTCACTTTTCTGAAATCCAAACAAATTCTGAATTCTGAAACTCTATGAGTCCTGGCTAAGGGCTGTGGACCTGGGCCTGTGAGTTGCCACTTGAAGACCCTTCTAGGGTCTCAGAGGCCCCATGGGGCCTTTGACAGCCACAATAAAGCTAGAAACCTCTAGTTTCCTCTTGGTTTCTTGGCAGCCTTTGGTTACCTGGGGTTAAATTGAGTTCTGTTGGCTGAGGGGCAGAGGTTTAGGCTTGGGTAGGGTAAGCTCCGGAGTTCAAGTATTTTGGGTTTGAATTTAAATGGGGAAATTTTTTTTCTTATGAATCATCAGAAAAAGAAATCAGAAGGAAGTGTGTGACCAAGGAGAGGAAATTAGGGTTTGCAAAACTGTGTGAGTCACCCCTTTTCTGACTCCTGGGTGATTCTTTGCTCTTGGCAGGTTTCATTCATCTCTGAGACTCTTAGTTCTGAATTTTGGAAAATACAGTGGAGATTGTCGTGGTTTTATTCTAACTTCAACCCTGCTTCCCTTTCTAACCATCAATATATTTCTATTTTTGAATCACTGCCATGCTCTTTTACTTATTATTTCTTTAGCAAGTGTTTCTACCCTGCTCAGAGTCCTGCTTCTAGGCGCTGGCCCTGGATCATCACAGAAGCTTCTTCCTGGCTCCGTAGACAGGCTCCAATCCCATCTCCCCAGTCCATTTTCCACCCAAGGCCAGAAGCCAGTTTCTAAAATGCAGCTCGTTCTATGAAAAATTCCATTGGTAATTTGATGGGGATTGCACTGAATCTGTAGATTGCTTTGCATAGTATAGTCATTTTCACAATATTGATGCTTCCAATCTGAGAACATGGTGTGTCTCTCCATGTTTGTGTCATCTTTGATTTCTTTCATCAGTATCTTACAGTTTTCTGTGTACAAGTCTTTTGCCTCCTTCAGTTCAGTTCAGTCGCCCAGTCGTGTCCGACTCTGTGACCCCATGAACTGCAGCACGCCAGGCCTCCCTGGTCATCACCAACTCCCGGAATCCACCCAAACCCATGTCCATCAATTCGGTGATGCCATCCAACCATCTCATTCTCTGTCGTCCCCTTCTCCTCCTGCCCTCAATCTTTCCCAGCATCAGAGTCTTTTCCAATGAGTCAGCTCTTCACAGCAGGTGGCCAGAGTATTGGAGTTTCAGCTTCAATGTCAGTCTTTCCAGTGAACACCCAGGACTGATCTCCTTCAGAATGGACAGGGTGGATCTCCTTGCAGTCCAAGGGACTCTCAGGAGTCTTTTCCAACACCACAGTTCAAAAGCATCAGTTCTTATGCACTCAGCTTTCTTCACAGTCCACCTCTCACATCCATACATGACCACTGGAAAAATTCTTTTTTGTTGTGATGGTAAATGGGATTGTTTCCTTAACTTCTCTTTCTGATCTTTTGTTGTCCGTATATAGGAATGTAAGCGGTTTCTATGTATTAATGTTGTATCCTGCAACTTTATTGAATTCATTGATTAGCTGTAGTAGTTAACTAGTGGCATCTTTAGGATTTTCTAGGTAGAGGACCATGTCATCTGCAAGCAATGACAGTCTTACTTTTCCAATTTGGATTCCTTTTATTTCTTTTTCTTCTGATTGCTGTGGCTTGGACTTCCAGAACTACAGGGAACTCTGCTCACTGCACCGTGGTGTCCTAAATGGGAGGGAAATCCAAAACAGAGGGGATGTATGTATGTGTAGCGCTGATTCATTTTGCTCTGCAGTAGAAGCTGACACGGCTACCCTGGTGGTTTAGTGGTGAAGAACGGCCTGCAATGCAGGAGAAAGAAAGGAAAGAAAGAAAGTGAAGTTGCTCATTTGTGTCCAACTCTTTGCGATCCCATGGACTGTAGTCTACCAGGCTTCTCTGTCCATGGGATTTTCCCAGGCAAGAGTACTGGAGTGGGTTGCCATTTCCTTCTCCAGAGGATCTTCCTGACCCAGGGATCGAACCCAGGTCTCCTGCATTGCAGGCAGATGCTTTACCCTCTGAGCCACCAGGGAAGCCAAGAGTCAGGTTCAATCCCTGGGTTGGGAAGATCCCCTGGAGAAGGAAATAGCAACCCACTTCAGTATTCTTGCCTGGGAAATCCTGTGGACAGAAAGAGCCTGGCAGGCTACAGTCCATGGGGTCACAGAGAGACATAACTTAGCAATGAAACAACAACAAGCTAACACAATATTGTAAAGCAACTCTACTGCAGTAAAAATTAATTAGTAAAAAAAATAAAATGTAGCTTACAATATGGACTTAGGGTCGCCACCTCCCACCCTCACCCCATGTAGCCCTGAAAAGCCTCATCAGGTCCTGTTTGCCTGAGCAGCTCAGCTCTCATTGCCTCCCTAAGTGGGTCCTCCTCTCCTGCCCTTTGGCCTTAGCAAATGCTGTTTCCACCACCCTCTCCCACCTGGTGGTTTCTCCCTCACCTGATTAATTCTGCTCAGCCTGCAGGTAGGTGGGCTTAGAAACCAGCTCCTCTGAGAAGCCTCTAGGCTCCCGTGAACTCTGGCTCCCAGTGCACTTATCACCCGTGTATAATGGCTGGTCCTTCCTCTTCACTACACCAGATGCTCAGAAGGATAAAGACTGTGGCCTGTCCATCACTGGTACCATCCCCGGCGTGGAGAACAGAAGCTGCTTCCAGGAAGACTCGGTGGACTTGAAACAAATGGGCAGCGTGGTGAGGGGGTGACTCTTGAGACAGCCGGCAGGGGTCTCGGGCACTCATCTACCCTGCTTCCCGCTGGCTCTCTGCCTGGGGGTGGCTGCCGTGTTCCTTTCCAGTAGGCTGGAAGCTGCTTTCCACTGCAGCAACGTGGAAAGTATCCCAGTTTCATTACAGTAGGTGTGTTTCATGTACATTTCTCCCATGTCCACAGAATCAAGCTCACGGTTTTCCCCTATGTACTTGGCTCTTGCTAGATTGCCTCCTATGTGACGTTCCTGTTCGTTCTTGTGTCTTTTTGTTGGCACCTTGCTGTCTCTTTAATTTGACTACGCCGTTTCTGCATCATTTCTGTCTCATAGTTGGTGCTGATGTCCTTTTCATTTTGGTTTTATTATGCTTCCCTCTACAGAAGATATGAATGCGTATATATTTGAATCTGTCAATCTCCCTCCCTCCGTGATTGCTTTGAGGGCTGAGGAAGTTATCCTGCCGCCAGAAATCTGATAAGCATTCTTTCTGTTTTCTGATATTTCCCTGTAACGTGACTTTTTATACTTAACTCTAGAATCTGTTCTCAGGACATGTTGGTGGATGGCTTGCGATGGGTATCTAGTCCAATGTTCCTAAGTGGGAACAGGATAACCCCTCATTCTGTTCATGAAATAATTGGTCTTTGTCTCTTTGTTTCCAAAAGAAGAGGCAAGATAGAGTGGCTGTTGTTATGGGCAGGAGCTAGCAGAGTTAAGATTCTGATTTTGTCACTTTGTAGCCGTGTAACCTTGAGCACTCTGCTTACATGGAGCTTTTCTCCTCTGTAAAAAGGAGTCGTAGCATCTGCCTTACAGGCTCAGGGTCCTTGCAAAGGCTGTCTGAAATATCCTAGGTAAGACACTCCATGCTGTGCCTGGCATAGAGTAAGTGCCCTCTGTAACCATAATGTAATGTGTTTCCATACAGAGTTGGGTGTGATTCTGCACTTTCTTTCTGTTTCATTGATGTGAAGTTCTCCTTTGACATCCCTGCCCCACTGCTTTAACTGTTTATTTATCTGTTGCTTCCCAGGATATTTTATCTCTGGCCAAACTAGATGGCACTCCCACCCCCCGTTACTCTTCTCTAGGAATATTGTTTCAAACTCTCACTGTTGTTTTTCAGTGAATGTTGAGTCCTCCCGTGCACTCTGCCCTGTATAGCTGACCTCACAGCTACACACACACACACACACACACACGCACACAGCGTTCTCACCCTCCCAGGGCCTCAGGTCCCAGCTCTCTGATCCTGTGGCTCCTCTGCCTGGCAGGTGTGCATCAGCTGGCTCACCTGGCCGGTCTCTACCTGTGTCTGCCTCACCGCTCCATCTGTCATCGGTGCTGGTGTCTGTTCTGCCTCTGGAACCCAACCTTCCCTGGGGGTCGTTTCTGTGTCCCTGGTACCCTCAGAGCCTGGCAATGGCCAGTACATCATAGATTCTCAGATTGGGGGTTGGGGAATTCCAATATGCTGATACCACCTTGGATTGTGAGGGTAACCAGGATGAGTTTGTCATTTTGGGGGAACATAGGGTCAGAGACCCTAGGAATGTGGTGATTGCAACTGTTGGCATGCTGTTGCCAGCCACTGGGGGCCATCTACCAGCCTCAGTTTTCCCCAGGGGATAATGAGAAGGTCTGAGGGCCTGTCAGCCCTGAGGTTCTATAATATATTTCCAACTAGGTGGCCTGATAATGGAGATGAATTTGGGAGAACTCATTGGCATGTGCTCCACCTTGGAGTGAGGTTTGCTCTCCCTCCCTGAGTCTGGGGAGAAAAGCCCTGTTAAGACAGAGATTCTAACTGCTTCTAACTGCCTTCCTGGCTTCTGTGTTGCAAGGTCCCCAGGAGAGTCCAGACCTGGGGCATAGGAGTTCCATAGTCAAGAACAGAGGGTGGCAGGAGTGACAGAAGGATCTAGCCTCTCTCGGGCACCTCAGGGTGCCCACGCACTGCCAAGCAGCACACGCAGTCCAGCCAGTCCCATTCCCATTTTACAGGGGAGACATATGAGAATCAGAGAACTGAGATCCCTATCCTAGCCACACAGCGACTAAGTGCAGAGCCTGCACTTCCAAAACTGCCCAGCTCCACTGTCCTCCGGGCTCCTAAGTCCGAGGGCTGATTTTCATACACTAAAAATACAGCAGCAGTGTTTATATAAATCATTTCCTGGGTTATCTGGCACTGACAAAAGGAAGTGAACTTGGTACTTTGTCTGTGTTAGGTTTTGGGGTTAGAGGCATCAGTGCCAAGTTCAGGTGACCTAAAAAACCTTTCTAGGTCAAATCACAATTTCAAAAGATATTTTTTCTTTTCCTTTCTTTTTTTTCTTTAACCGCCCCACGACTGAACGCTTTCGTTGACATATTTCCTTCCAACAATACCAGCCCTTTGTGGCATGATTGAGGGCTTGTTTTGTAGCGCTGGGGAGAAAATATCTTCCAAATCATCTGCTTCTCATTGTCTCAGTCACACTCACTCCCACCCATCCCCATGCCACAGTCCCCCTCCTCCCCCCCGACGTATGCTCATGTGGCTTTTAGTTAATTGTCTTTGGCAAGGATCAGTTTTGGGACTTGTTCCCAACCACTCAGATGATGGATAATTGTCAGGCACAAATACTGGCCGCTCTGGGCAGCCTGAGGCTCTAGACTGCTGACCGCAGCCCAGCCTCTGGGCAGCAGGCTGGAGGCAGGTAGCTCTGTGCCTTTGTGAGCAGCAGCTAAGCCGTGGAAGTAGCCCAGCCCAGTCGTGAGAGCATGGGCTCTGGAGGTGGACAGTCTGACTTTTGAGTCCTGACTCCCACCCCTTACTAGCTATGTGGCCTTGGGCAAGCAGCTTAACCTCACTTGACCTCAGTTTCCTCATCTGTAAAATGGGAGCCTTAGAAGTGGTAACTCAGTGGGAGGGGGTGGGAGGGAGGTGCAGGAAGGAGGGGATATGTGTATACAGGTAGCTGATTCACTCTGTTGTGCAGCAGAAGCTAAGACAACATTGTAAAGCAATTTTACCCCAATTAAAAAGTAGCAGCTCACCTTGCAGGGTTGTTGTAAGGATTATATGTGTTAAAAAACTCCCAAAGAGAATGGCTAACCACTCCAGTGTTCTTGCCTGGAGAATTCCATGGACAGAGGAGCCTGGCGGGCTACAGTCCACGGGGTCACAAAGAGTTGGACACGACTGAGCAACTGACACTTTCACTTTCACTGACATATTAAGCAGGCTGTAAATGTTGCACAGTTTAGTTACAGTGAACAGATGATCATAGCTGTAGTGGAAGCTGTTGTAAATCACCCAGATCCCTCCCCGACTAAGATGCGTATCCTGCCAGCTGTGAGGAGTGGCGGCTACTGAGTCTCTCTCTGGGTATTAATTGCCTTTGGAGGAGCCTTGTCCAAGTTTATCAAGCACCCTTCTCTGCCGCAACTTGGACCCAATGGCTGGCCCGCTTGGGAATGCAGTGGCTCCTGTCTCATCTTTGCAGAGCCATCCCAGCTCCAGAGTCTCCTTGGGACAGACTGAAGCCTCTGTTTTTGACTACATCACAGTTCAGCTTGCCCTCTGCCCACCAACTTCCCTTGCTCTTCTATGGTGTTCCTCAATAAACATCCAGCTGACAGATTTCACTCAGTCTGTTTCCACGGAACTTGCCCTAAAACATCAGTTCATCATCAGATGTGAATGGAGCTTGATATGCATTTTAAAGCAAGCATTTATTTCCCTTGTTTTTCCAGAAGCTCTTTGAGGCGTGGCTTCAGAGTTCTCCACCACCCCTGGTCCCCATCTCTGGGTAGGTGCCCTTTGCCCACTCCAGACTTGGCTTGGCAGGCTCCCTCTGCTCCCAGGGTCCTGACTGAACCTTTGAATGGGGGTTGGTGGCTTCAGGACCACTCTTCAGGTGGGGAAGAGAAAGCTCTTAGCTCCTGGACAAACCACAAACCTTAAAACTGACTGTACTGCAAGGGGCCCAGAGAGCCTCACCCATTAGAACCCTCCATGTCCCAGTGGGAAACTGAGGCCCAGAGAGAAGGAGGCCTTGTTCAAGGCCACACAACGAGTAGGTGCCTCTCCTCCCAGCCCTTGGAGCAGAGGGTGCCATGGGGAAATAGTGGGGCAGGCTGGTCTTATGAGCCAGACATGTGGCAGTTGGTTACAGCATTGTTGTTTAATCGCTCAATCGTGTCTGACTTTTTGTGACCCCATGGACTATATCCCTCGTGGCTCCTCTGTCTGTGGGGTTTCCCAGGCAAGAGTACTAGAGTGGTAGCCATTTCCTTCTCCAGAGGATCTTCCCAATGCAGGGATCAAACCCGGGTCTCCCACATTACAGGCAGATTCTTTACCATCTGAGACACCAGGGAAACCCAGTTACAGCATCAGGGTCCAATAAATGCTTCCATAGCTTTCTCCCAGCAGAGGGGCAGCCAGCCTGATCAGGAATGGGTATCAGGAATGGCTTCCTGGAAGGGACAGTGTGAGAGTGAAAGGGAGCTGCCAACAAGGAGCAGATTGAGAAGGGAGATTCAGGTGGAGAGTTCAGAGCCGCAGAGGCCAAGAGGGAGGGAAAGCATGGTCCACGCCGGGAGGTCCACACATCTCCAGAAGAGCAAGGGAGGAATGTGAGAGAGGGATGAGAGGCCAGCCTCAATGGTCAGACTGGCAGGACTCAGGTCCTTTTTTTTTTTTTTTTTTTATGGGGGTTTTTTTTTCCCCCACCATGGGGAACGTGGACCTTGAAGGAGAGTCACCTGGACAGAACCAGACAGGCTCCTTATCTGTCATGTCGTTAAGGTCATGAGCCAGCTCTGATGGGGTCCTGGCCCTGCTCTTGGGTGTCCCCATTGGACCCCACCCTGACCCACTTCTCAGGCCCAGCTCCCTCTTGCCACAGGCAGCACTGACAGCCCCCTGGGAACCATTCCCCCTCACAGCGGCCAAATGAAAATGTTTGTTGAAAACAACATGTGCATAATTAAAGCTTAATGAGTGCTTGTCTGTTTGGAATGTGCAATTAGATTTATAATCGAGGATGGGAGCGAGCTCCAAATGGCTTTAAATGGAGCTGAGAGAGAGGATAATTTTTGCCATAAATCTGCAGTAACGCAGACGGTGTGTAAGTTACCACCAGGGGTAGAATCACACGCCTGCCAGGTGGCCCAGGCTGTGCCCACTGAGCCACTCTGTCCATCAGGTCATCTTGGCAGCTGCTGAGGGTGCTCAGTAGGGGTCTTGAGGTGGATCTACTCTGGGTTGGAGCTGGAGTTTTCTTGTGTCTTCCCATCGCTGAGCTCTGTGGTCTGAGCTGACAATGGGGAACTGAGGGGGTTGATGCAAGTCCGGCTACCCTGGCTACCCTAGGGGTCTTGGGCCAGGCAAGGAAACCTGCATCATCATCTTGTCACCCCTGGTCCTGAGTGTGGGTCCACATTTTGTCCTCTGTTGTATCCCAGAACTCACTGTGGATGGTGACTGCAGCCACGAAATTAAAAGGCAGTTGCTATTTGGAAGGAAAGCTATGAAAACCTAGAGAGCATGTTAAAGCAAAGATATTTTGCCAACAAAGGTCCATGTAGTCAAAGCTAAGGTTTTTCTCGGAGAAGGCAATGGCACCCCACTCCAGTACTCTTGCCTGAAAAATCCCATGGATGGAGGAGCTTGGTAGGCTTGCAGTCCATGGGGTCACTCAGTCAGACGTGACTGAGCGACTTCACTTTCACTTTTCACTTGCTTGCATTGGAGAAGGAAATGGCAACCCACTCCAGTGTTCTTGCCTGGAGATTCCCAGGGACAGGGAAGCCTGATGGGCTGCCGTCTATGGGGTCACACAGAGTCGGACACGACTGAAGTGACTTAGCAGCAGCAAGGTTTTTCTAGTAGTCATGTACAGATGTGAGAGTTGGACCAAAAAGAAGGCTGAGCACCAAAGAATTGATGCTTTCAAACTATGGTGCTAGAGAAGACTCTTGAGAGTTCCTTGGACAACAAAGAGATCAAACCAGTCAATTCTAAAGGAAATAAACCCTGAATATTCATTGGAGGGACTGAAACTGAAGCTCCAATACTTCGGCCATCTGATGCAAAGAGCCGACTCATTGGAAAAGACCCTGATGCTGGGAAAGATTGAAGGCAGGAGGAGAAGGGGACGACAGAGGATGAGATGGTTGGATCACCAAGTCAATGGACATGAATTTGAACAAACTCTAGGAGTTAGTGGAGGACAGGGGAGCCTGGCATGCTGTAGTGCATGGGGTCAAAAAGAGTTGGACCTGCCTTAGCAAGTGAACAACATTTGTTGAGTGAATGAATGCCTCTGTGCCAGCCTCTTGCCTTAAACATCACTCTCCCTCTATGGGTCTCAGTTTCCCCATTTCTGAGTGGAGAATTGGATTCAGCTGTTGCTGTCTCTAAAGTTCTGAGTCTGAAACTGTAGTGGCTGGGACAGCATCTTGACCAGCACTATCCAATAGAAATATTATGCATACCACCTATATAACTTCAATTTTTAATAGTCATATTTAAAAAAAGGAAACAGAAACAGCTGAAATTAATTTTAATAAAATAGTTAACCCCACATACCCAAAATGCTATCATTTCAGCATGTAATCAATATAAATATATTGATGAGGCATCTTTATAGTCTTTTTTTGCTATTGTCTTTGAGACCTGATGTTTGTGTTTTACACATAAACACCTCTCAGTTTGGACCAGTCACATTCCAAGCGCTCACAGACCACTGCACTGTTATAGCCCAGGTCTAGAAAAAGCGAGGTTAGAGCCAGTTAGGAAGGCCCTACTTCCCTGTCTGTAAAATGGGGCAACAACTCTTATCTCCCAGAGGAGCCAAGTGCCTGGTAGCGCACTCTGCCACCAAAGCTGTATTGATCACTGTCTTTTCTCACTACCTCCTGATAGTTTTTATTGATAAAACAGATGGCACCGTCCTACGTGACTCTTTAGCGGTGGAGAGGCGGTTCCTGCAGTGACCACAGCGCCAGACTTGTTCCCAAGACTCCCAGCCCCTCAGCGGGCCATATCCAAGGCATAGTCTCTCCTGCCTGGTAGGCAAAGTCCCTGGCCCAGGGTCATGAGGTCACGTGCTCTGGTTCACTCAGCTTAGAAACAGTGGGGCTAGGAAGCCAGTGTGGGCTTTGGGGGTTCAGCAGCCTGGAATACAGAAATCAGATTGGGCCTTTGTTGGCTGTGTGGCTTTGGGTAGATCCCCTAACCTCTCTGGGCCTCGGAGCCCTGGATTTCTTGGTGGGCAGAATAAGAATGTGCAAAGGACTGATAAGGAGAAAAGCTTTTTTTCTTTGGAGAGAAACTGATGTTTGATATTCAGGAACAAAGCACGGAAGTCATCATCATGGGAAAAACAAACCCCATTAGACAAAGATTTTAGTTTGCAAATTTTCTTTCAAATTATATATGACAGGCAGGCACCAAATTACATATGGCAGGCAGGAAAGAATCCCGCTTAAGACCTCAGAGGTTTGCATGAAACACCATTCATTTTCTTCATCTACAGAAGAGAAGCAATTATATCAACCTCCTAGGGTTGTTGTTCCCATCACTTCATAGGAAATAGATGGGGAAACAGTGGAAACAGTGTCAGACTTTATTTTGGGGGCTCCAAAATCACTGCAGATGGTGACTGCAGCCATGAAATTAAAAGACGCTTACTCCTTGGAAGGAAAGTTATGACCAACCTGCTGCTTCTGCTGCTAAGTCGCTTCAGTCGTGTCCAACTCTGTGTGACCCCAGAGACAGCAGCCCACCAGGCTCCCCCATCCCTGGGATTCTCCAGGCAAGAACACTGGAGTGGGTTGCCATTTCCTTCTCCAATGCATGAAAGTGAAAAGTAAAAGTGAGCATATTAAAAAGCAGAGACATTACTTTGCCAACAAAAATCCGTCTAGTCAAGGCTATGGTTTTTCCAGTGGTCATGTATGGAGGTGAAAGTTGGACTGTGAAGAAGGCTGAGTGCCGAAGAATTGATGCTTTTGAACTGTGGTGTTGGAGAAGATTCTTGAGAGTCTCTTGGACTGCAAGGAGATCCAACCAGTCCATCCTAAAGGAGATCAGTCCTGGGTGTTCATTGGAAGGACTGATGCTAAAGCTGAAACTCCAATACTTTGACCACCTCATGCGAAGAGTCGACTCACTGGAAAAGACCCTGATGCTGGGAGGGCTTGGGGACAGGAGGGGAAAGGGACAATAGAGGATGAGATGGCTGGATGGCATCACAAACTCGATGGACATGAGTTTGGGTAAACTCTAGGGGTTGGTGATGGCCAGGGAGGCCTGGCGTGCTGCAATTCATGGGGTCGAAAAGAGTCGGAAACAACCAAGCAACTGAACTGAACTGAACTGAACTGAAGGGTTGTTGTAAGAAATAAACAATGTAAGTAATATAATATTACCTTATAAGTTATATATATGTATATATATATGTGTGTATGTGTGTGTGTAATAGCTAACAATTTGGAGTGCTTTCTCTGTACCAGGCAATGTTCTAAGCACAGAAATTAATTTATTTAATCCAAATGATAGTCATAGTGTTTTCTAGATGAGGAAACAGATACATAATAACTTAGTTTAAAAGTTGCACAGCTTGAAAAGCCAGCAGATTTGGACCCAGGCAGCTTGGCACCTGAGCCCATGTTTGTATCCATGGTGCCATCATCCTTCATTAAGAGATGGTGGGCCTGGACTTGAGTGTATGGGATCTGGTCGGAGCTGAGCCCAAGGCCCTCTCCCTGTCGAGCTGCATCTCTGCAGGGCCTCTCTGCCCCTCCTCCACTACCTCCCTGCTCCGAGGTGTATCTCTCTGTGAGACTTCCACATAAAACCGCACTCTCGGCAGGACCCAGGGTGCAGCTGCCACATTTGCTGCCTCGCTGCTTTTGAACTGTGTTTTATCTGCGCAGAACAAGTGTTCTCATGGCCCGGTGTGGGGGGCAGGCGGGAGCTGTGTAGGCTGCTTTGATTGTTTCCTCTTTAGATCTCCATGAGGCACATCTCCTGGTGTCTGCAACTGGCCGGGTTGAGGACTGTGCATCTTTGGTCTTTGATGTGTGTCTCTGTGCAGAGGGGAGGGTCAGTAACTTGTACACAACTGTTGCTTTGGTACCTAGAATCGAGGGTAGATTTGTAACTGATTGGAGAGCTATGCGCAAGCTACCAACCACTTTGAGCGATGCCTTGCTCACCTCTACAGTGGGGCTGGTCATGCAGCCTTGGGAATTCTGAGCTTTCCAAAGAGACGACCAGGCATGGCTCTGGGAGGAGGTCTGGAATAGAGTGGGTGCCCACTGGCCTGTGCTCCCAGCAGCCTCAGGTGTCATGTTCCCTGCTCTCTGCCTGGCCAGTTCCTATGTGTTCTCCATCATGGGGCTTCCAGGCTACCCTTTTCAGAAGATTTCTCTTGAAAGACCCTTCTCTCGTCTTCCATTCTTCTATGATAACTTCACCCTACCATGGGCACATTTGTCAAAGATGAGGCTGCCACTCAACATCAGAAACAAGATGCTGAATTCACTGCCGTACTTTGCAAAGTTAGTCTGCCCAAATCAAGCAAGAGCTGAGTTTTGTAGAGTTTGAGGAAGCATGGAGTCCTGGGACAGGGGACTTTCAGAAGCAGGAGGTTCTTGAGATAGGCTGACCCCCAGCTGTGGACGTGTAGCGATGGTAGTGAGACTGTTAATTGATCTCTTGACTTTCAGAGGATGGGTGGCTGCAAGACTGTCACCGACCAGTTAGGACAAGCTTTCAAAGTTTTTATTTGCTCCTGTCATGAGACAGTGGCTAAAGAATGGCCTGTGTTCATTTCTCAGGGTTGGAGAATAGGAACATGGCATTCGCCCAAGCTTCTCCAGAGGCCCGGGGGGCTCCTTAGGGGCTGCCATCACCATTACAGTGTGCCTGGTATCGGTGCAATGCCAGGCGCATAATGGACAGTCCCTGGAGACAAGTCAGGGAACAACGGCCGTTGCCTCTTCTGTGACCTCAGATTTCCTTTGCTGTTACCTCTTTTCAGGGCCCCGTGACCAGCTTTGTTTATCATTAGCCCTCGATGTTGGGAGATGTGTTACTCAGTACATTGTAGGTGTTTGGTACCTGATATAAGGGCATTGACTGATTTCATTTTGCCTCAGCACATGTAAATGAGGTCTTAGACCTAAGACCACGAGTGGGAGTGAATGAGAGGGAGACATGAGGGGGATGAGGTCAGAGGGAAGGGGCTCACCTTGAACAGAAGGGAGACACTTCGCCTATTTAGACTAAAGGAAAGGATGTCAGGAGTGATGTGATGTTGATAAAGTAGGAGAGGGGAGAGAGTTGAGGGGATATCTGATGGCCTCCATGACACAGGAGACGTGGTTCTCTGCAAGACAGGGCTACTGGGGCTGATGAAGGGATAATAATCTAGCATATAATAATAAAAGATAACATTTATTAAATACTTGTCAAAAGTTATCACCATTATGAAGTATTATGTTATAGAGTATTCATCAGTTCAGTTCAGTTCACTTCAGTTCAGTCAGTCAGTCATGTCTGACTCTTTGTGACCCCATGAATCGCAGCACGCCAGGCCTCCCTGTCCCTCACTAACTCCCAGAGTTTACCCAAACTCATGTCCATCGAGTCAGTGATGCCATCCAGCCATCTCATCCTCTGTCGTCCCCTTCTCCTCCTGCCCCCAATCCCTCCCAGCATCGGGGTCTTTTCCAGTAAGTCACCTCTTTGCATGAGGTGGCCAAAGTATTGGAGTTTCAGCCTCAGCGTCAGTCCTTCCAGTGAACACCCAGGACTGATCTCTTTTAGGATGGACTGGTTGGATCCAAGGGACTTTCAAGAGTCTTCTCCAACACCACAGTTCAAAAGCATCAATTCTTCGGTGCTCAGCTTTCTTCACAGTCCAACTCTCACATCCATACATGACCATAGCTCGTATCTAATATATGATAACAGATATAAAAAACTTTTAAGTCAGTAATAATTAACTGCCATCATTACCATTTTACAGGTGATGAAACTGAGGCAAGGAGAAGTTAAATCCAAGGTTACACACAGCTAGAAAGTGTTGGAACCAATACTTCTATTCAAGAATCGATGCTCTTGACCAGGATGTCACACCATACAGGGAAGATGGATTAAATCCAAAGCTGACTTGAGATGGGGACTTTAAAATTGGGCCCAAGAATATGGATTGATAGAAGCAAGCCACACTGGTTAAGGTTGGAGTGTGTAGCCAGAAAAAACAAAACCACACACACCTAGAAAGAGTTGGATTTCTGTGGGTAGAGAAAGGAAGGAGGAGGGTGCTCCAGGCTGACGATGGGGAAACATGTGCAAGCTTCAAGGTTCTGGAGGTTTCTGCAGCCTTAATGGGAGCTGAGTCTCAGGGCTGGTTGTCATGGAGGGTCCCGTATGCCAGAGCTAGTGATGTGGAGTCACTGCAAGGTTTTGATATGAGCAGTGAAATGATTACCAAAAGGTTGCTAGTGATAGCCAGGGTGGAAGGAAGATGGATTGGGTGGGAGGAAGATGAGGAGAAGACTTCTGCTGGTGATTGGATCAGGAGGATGTAGGATGGAAGGGGTCCAGAGTCACCCCAGGGGAACTCTGTAGAAGGTGACATCTTTCATGATGGCCAACCTCCAGAGAAAGAGCAGGCTCATCCATGTGTCATGCATTCAGTTGTTGGGTGGGTTGAATTTGAGGTGCGCATGAACCGAATGGGGAAACGTTCAGGGGTAAACTGTGCATTGGAATCTGGAGACAGCTTGACTGAAGATGAATGTTTGAGAGTCGGTGACACGTGGCAACCCTAAGAAGCCATCAGCTCAGTTCAGTTCAGTTACTCAATCGGGTCTGAGTCTTTGTGACCCCATGGACTGCAGCATGTCAGGCTTCCCTGTCCATCACCAACTCCTGGAGCTTGCTCAAGCTCGTTGTCCAAAGCAAGTGTGAACAGAGGAGGAAATACCAGACTTATCTATCCTCCCCACCTGGTCAACCCATTCCATCAACCCAGGCATCTCACTCACCCATGCCAATCATCTACTAGTTTATCTCACCCAGCATCCCAAGCATCTTCCCATTACCTGTCTCTTCATACTCACTCACCCATCCCAGTTCATTCATCTGTCTCTCATCCCTCTCATCTCAGTCACTCATCTGCCCCTCCATCCATTCATCCCACCTTCTAATTCCATCTATCTGACCCTTGAGTCATCTCTTTGTCCACCTGCTGGCCCATCTGTCCCATTCATTCCCTAAACCACTCATCTCCCCTGACCACCCATCCATCCATCCATTCATCCCATCCATATACCTCCCCACCATCCATATACCTCCCCACCATCCATCCGCTCATCTTACCCATCCCAACTATTTACTTCTCTATTTACCACCAGCCACTGGTGACTTTTGAGCACTCAGAATGTGGCTAATTCTAAACTGAGCTATAGTGGAAGGTAAAATACACACTGGATTTTAAAGACAGTACCAAAAAATAGATGAAAGCCATCTCATTTACAATTTTTTTGTATTGATCATAATGTGAATATATTGGGTTAAATAAAATATCTTTGAAATTAATTTCACCTGTTTATACTTGCTTTTAAAACTGTGGCTACTAGAAAATTTTATATTACACTTGTGGCTTGCTTTACATTGCTGTGAAACTGTGCTGACTTGTACCATCCATCATCCACTTATCCATCCATTTATCCATCCATCATCCCATCCTTCAGTCCCTCCCTCCCTTCCATCCATCCATCTACACAGTTATCACATTTGTCCATTCCGCAGATATTTAATTCACACCTACTATGAATCAGTTGCTCTGTGGGTCTTAAGAATAAGGAAACTGAGGCTTCAAGCAGTTGCAGAGCTTGCCCGAGTTTTCACAGATGGAGCTGGCATCATCTGACTTGCAAAAATCAGGGCGTCTTGCCTTTCACCTTGCCTACCTATTTGCTAAGTTTGCTTAAAGATAGAAAAGGGATGTATCCTTTTCTTGGAGTGTGTGGGGGGTGGCTGTTGGATTAGAGGACCGGCTACGCCTCTCACCAAGGGGACCACACGTTTTGAGGAGATACAGACCCTTCAGAAGCCTCTCCTTGGTGGCTGTCATGAAAGGGTTATCCTGACACATTCGCTGTTTGCAAAAATGTGGATTCTTTCAGATTCCCAAACTCATTTCCATGACAAAACTCTTGGGAAGAGAAGATGAAGGGCTGGCTTTTGCAGAACAATCTTCCAGCTGTAATGACGACTGAAGATGGCGGTGGGAAAAGGAATTATAATTAGAATATGAAATGGGGAAAATTAATCTATTCCAGTCAGTGGTAAGAGATGTTCTCCTGGCGTTTCATGGAAATTCTTAGGCCCTAGTCCCCCACCCTCCCATACACACATTTTTTTTTCATGTTTTAAAGTGTGCAGAAGGTTGTGTGATGTGAAAAAGATTTTTGACTGAGGGATTGAGAAGCTGAAATGTGCACAGAATTTAAGTTCTTGGGTGTCTGTGTGTGTCTCTACATGCTCATGTCATCTGTTTGTGTGCATGTTTCTGTGAGTTATACATGGATTCAGTCGCAGATGGGTGGTGTATTTATTTACGCCTGGGCATCCCCTCCCTCCCCTGTGTGCAGACTCCAGGTGTTGTGCACCAGTCATGTAAAGGGTCTGTGCCGTGTGCACTCTTGCTTGTGCTGTGGACACCTTTGTCTGTGATGGTTGATGTTGCCCATGCTTGGGGTGCGTGTGTAACTGAGTGTTGTCTTGAACACTGTGCCGTGTGCACTCTTGCTTGTGCTCTGGACACCTTTGTCTGTGACGGTTGGTGTCACCATGCTTGCGGTGCGTGTGTAACTGAGTGTTGTCTTGAACACTCTGGGCCGTGTGCACTCGGGCTTTGTCTGTGACGGTTGGTGTCACCATGCTTGGGGGTGCGTGTGTAACTGGGTGCTGTCTTGAACACTCTGTGCCGTGTGCACTCTTGCTCGTGCTCTGGACACCTTTGTCTGTGACGGTTGGTGTCACCATGCTTGGGGTGCGTGTGTAGCTGAGTGCTGTCTTGAACACTCTGCCGTGTGCACTCTTGCTTTGTCTGTGACGGTTGGTGTCACCATGCTTGGGGTGCGTGTGTAACTGGGTGCTGTTTTGAACACTGCTGTGTGAGGTGGGCCCCCGCCAGTTTGTGTTGCATATGCTGTCGCCGGGCTTGGGCACAGTGCATGCATCTCTTACCTGTGTGTCCATGAACTCACGCAGCATCACTGCTATATGCTCTGTGTCCATGCGGGTGCTTTAGAGCTTTTCTGTGCACGTGGAGGAGGTGGCTCTGCTGTGTCCAGGCTTTGTGACTTCTCCCCTTCACCCTGGGAGCCAAGCCAGGGAAACCCGAGAGGTTTCAGGGGCCCCTCCCCTCCTTCCTTTCCCCTACAAGGGCTCAGAGGTGGTGGAACACTGGACAGGGGCGGGCAAAGAACAGAGTCCCCAGACCACCAACTTGGGGCCCTCTCTTCACAGCTGCTCAGTAGCCGGTCCCAAATCCTGTGCTCCAGGGCACCTTGCAAAGCACCCAGCGGGGAACCCAGCAGAGGCTGACCCAGCCCTGCCTTGGGAACTTCTGCCAAATTCTCAGATTTTCCTTGAAGCAAGAAGCAAGCTTTACTCTGCTACATGGCTGCTCTTTCTTGTCTGAATAAAGGACAAGTGAATAAGCCCACTTGAGAGGACTCTGATGACCTCATGGGAATCCCCTGCCCAACCCCTGGCACGCACACCTCAACATCCAGGATCCCTGCTGCTCTTTCCAGTGTCATTCCCCACTGCTTACTGTGGGTAGGTCCTCCCTACATGAACCACAAACACATACTCATCAGATCCCTATTATGTGCCAGGCCCTGAAGAATGATTGGTTATGTCTGGGGAGGGGGGGCTGCAGGCAGGCCGTGATTCCTGCTGCCAAGGCGCTTACACGCTCGTGGGAGAGACCAAGAAGAAGCAGACAGACTGCTGCTGTGTAGCACCTCCCCTAACTGTGTGATCTTGGACGACAGTTTATCTCCTGAGCTTATTGCCATGGTTTGAAGCATTGGTTGCTGTTGTTGTTTTAGTCGCTCAGTCGTGTCCAACTCTCTGCAACTCCATGGACTGCAGCCCACCAGGCTCCTCTGTGCATGGGCTTCTCCAGGCAAGAATGCTGGAGTGGGTTGCCATTTCCTTTTCCAAGGATCTTCCCCACCCAGAGATCGAACCTGAGTCTCTTGCATTGGCAGGCGGACTCTTTACCACTGAGCCACCAGGGAGGCCCAAAATGTTGGCTGTTGAAAAAGCTAAATGAGTTCTTTATGGAAAGCATTTTGCTCGGTGCCAAGTATATTCATTCATTCATCCGGTGAACAAACACTCACTAAGTATTTGTTCATCACCTGCTGTGCATGTTGGGGAGCAGGGTTGGGGTGGGGAGAGAGCAGACCAGGGTGGCTCTGTTCTAGCCAGGAGTTAATAAATGGGATATTACACAGAGTTTGGGGGCATATCTTTTAACATACATTAAAAGATATGCCCTGTATCTTTAACAAGCACCATACTGTTTGATGACTTTTGCTTTACAGAATGTTTCAAATACCTTGTTAAATTTAGGCTCCTCAGACTTCCCTAGTGGCTCAGTGTACAGTTGCTGATACAGGGAACAAGGACTTCCCTGGTGGCTCAGATGGTAAAGCGTCTGTCTACAATGTGAGAGACCTGGGTTCAATCCCTGGGTTGGGAAGATCCCCTGGAGAAGGAAATGGCAACCCACTCCAGTACTCTTGCCTTGAAAATCCCATGGATGGAGGAGCTTGGTGCAGGCTACTATCCATGAGGTCGCAAAGAGTCAGGCATGACTGAGTGCCTTCACTTTCACTTTCTGGGAAGATTCCACAGGCCGTGGGTTGGCACTGCACCTTCTGAGCCTGCATTCTGGGGCCTGTGTGCCACAGCTACTAAAACCCGCTTACCTGAGGCCATGCTCTGCGACAAGAGAAACCACTGCCATGAGAAGCCGTGCGCTGCAACTAGAGAGTAGCCCCTGCATGCGGCAACTGGGGAAAGCCCAGCAACAAAGACCCACCCAACCAAAACTATCCCAAAGAAAGGCAGTGTCCAAGAATGCTCAAACTACTGCACAATTGCACTCATCTCACACGCTAGCAAATTCTCCAAGCCAGGCTTCAACAATGTGTGAACTGTGAACTTCCAGATGTTCAAGCCAGTTTTAGAAAAAGGTAGAGGAACCAGAGATCAAATTGCCAACATCCGCTGGATCATCGAAAAAGCGGGAAAGTTCCAGAAAAAAACATCTATTTCTGCTTTATTGACTATGCTAAAGCCTTTAACTGTGTGGATCACCACAAACTGGAAAATTCTGAAAGAGCTGGGAATACCAGACCATCTGACCTGCCTCTTGAGAAATCTGTATACAGATCAGGAAGTAACAGTTCGAACTGGGCATGGAACAACAGGCTTTTTCCAAATAGGAAAAGAAGTCTGTCAAGGCTGTATATTGTCACCCTGCTTATTTAACTTATATGTAGAATACATCATGAGAAACGCTGGGCTGGATGAAGCACAAGCTGGAATCAAGATTGTCGGGAGAAATATCAGTAACCTCAGATATGCAGATGATACCACCCTTATGGCAGAAAGTGAAGAGGAACTAAAGAGCCTCTTGATGAAAGTGAGAGAGGAGAGTGAAAAAGTTGGCTTAAAGCTCAACATTCAGAAAACTAGGATCATGGCATCCGGTCCCGTCACTTCATGGCAAATAGATGAGGGAACAGTGGAAACAGTGTCAGACTTTATTTTTGGGGGCTCCAAAATCACTGCAGATGGTGATTGCAGCCATGAAATTAAAAGACGCTTGCTCCTTAGAAGAAAAGCTATGACCAACCTAGACAGCATATTAAAAGCAGAGACTTTGCTGACTAAGGTCCGTCTAGTCAAGGATGTGGTTTTTCCAGTGGTCATGTATGGATGTGAGAGTTGGACTATAAAGAAAGCTAAGTGCCGAAGAGCTGATGCTTTTGAACTGTGGTGTTGGAGAAAACTCTTGAGGGTCCCTTGGACTGCAAGGAGATCCAACCAGTCCATCCTAAAGGAAAGCAGTCCTGAATATTCACTGGAAGGACTGATGTTGTAGCTGAAACTCCAGTACTTTGGCCACCTGATGCAAAGAACTAACTCATTTGAAAAGACCCTGATGCTGGGAAAGATTGAAGGTGGGAGGAGAAGGGGACGACAGAGGATGAAGTGGTTAGATGGCATCACTGACTCAATGGACATGAATTTGCATAAACTTTGAGAGTTGGTGATGGACAGGGAGGCCTGGTGTGCTGCAGTCCATGGGGTCACAAAGAGTTAGACACGCCTGAGAAACTAAGCTGAACTGAACCGAAAATAAATTTTTTCAAAGATATTTAATTATTATTTAATTATTTAAAAAATTTAGTCCTCCTCCATTTCCTGACCCCATGGACTCTGCTAAGTCCATGGAATTCTCTAGGCCAGAATACTGGAGTGTGTAGCCTTTCCCTTCTCCAGGGGATTTTCCCAACCCAGGGATCGAATCCAGGTCTCTGGCATTGCAAACAGATTCTTTACCAGCTGAGTCACAAAGGAAGCCTTCTTTCTTTAGAACATACTTATCAATTATGTGTGAATTTTAGAAAGATGTAATTTTTATCAAAGAGTAAATATAGGGCCGTGGTGACCTATCAGATAGAACCTAGGAGCTTTCGTTGAGAACTCGCTATGCTGCTCAAGTCATAGTCCTATCCTTGATACCAGTCTTGTTGGGTGTTGGGGGCTTGGGAAACCATCAGGACACAGTTCCAGCCTTCACGCTGCTCCACGATGGGCAGAGGACAGATGTAGAGACAATCTAGGTTGTCAGAGGGACAGCCAAAGGAAATGAAAGCAGTGATGTCCAGCCTCTTGCAGGGGGTGGTTTCTGAGCAGAGACTTGAAGCCTGAACTCCTTATGATGGATGGAGCCCTGCATTTGGGGTCATGCCCAGACTCTGCATGGCACAGCCTTTTCTTTGTGAATCCAGCAGTCACTGAAGGACTGTGCACCCCTGTGTTGGGAAGGCACTTGGGTATAAATCCTAATGCCACTGCCCTGATGAAAAGATTGGCCTGGTAAAAGACAACACAAGTGATGTTGTGGTTGCTTCTCTCATTCGTTCAACAAGCATTTATTGAGTATCTATTCCATGTTGTCAGGTGCTAGTCTAGATATTTGGGAGTGTACAGAAAGTGTACAGAAAGACTAAGACAGACGCCTTGGCCTCAAAGGCCCTTCATTTTCATAGGGGAAATCCAACTGTGAGCAATGAATGTGGTAACTAAGTAAATTACATAGAAAGCTAGAAGGTGAAGGGGCGATGGAACAATGAACAAGGGTGAGCAGGGCAAGGGGATTCGGGTGTGCTGGGCTTCGGAGCCCACCGAGATCGAAGGCTGATGTCTGAGCCAGTTTGTTATGAAAACCTCTCTGAGCAAAGAGGGTCTGGATGAACTGATGATTGCGGAAATGTGGGCTTTTCCAGCCTCCATACGGACCGCTTGGTGATGTCCATCCAGATTACAGATGCACCCACAGTTGGATGCAGCAATTATTTGGACTAATCCTACAGATAGACTCACACCCACGCAAAATGACAGATATACAAAAATATTCACCAGAGCAGTGTGAGAATCGCACAAACCTGGAAACAACTCAATTGCCCGTGTGCTCAAGTAGTTCAATATATGTTACAGCCATGCTGGGGCATACCAGAAGACAAAATTATGATCTGATATGAAACACTTTGCAGGATGTGTTGCTAGGAGAAATATAAGGTGTGAAATGGTGTGTAAAGAGCATTGTCATTTATAGAAAAGAAGTGACTCTAATGTATATACAGGGACTCTCTCTGAAAGGATGTTTGTAAAGCTGGTAGAGGCAGTGACTGTGTCTGGAGAGGGGGCAGTGGATGCCTGGGAGGTGGGGGCAGGTGACTTTTCATTCTGTTGCTCTTTGGGTACTTTGGGAATTTTAAATCATGTGAACATAACCTAATACAAAATTCTTTTCCATTATAATAAAATGGACAGCTGGTGTTGGTACCCCACCCAGATCTCTTTATTGTCCAGCGCAGCTGAACAATATTGTCCTCCATCTGCTGTGAAAGTATTAGTTGCTCAGTTGTGTCCAACTCTTTGTGACCCCATGGACTGTAGCCCACCGAGCTCCTCTGCCCATGGAATTTTCCAGACAAGAGTACTGGAGTGGGTTGCCTTTCCCTTCTCCAAGGGATCTTCCTGACCCAGGGTTTGAAACCCGGTCTCCTGCATTGCAGACAAATTCTTTACTGTCTGAGCCACCAGGGATGAGCACAGGCTGAAAACGGCTCACAGCTGGCACAGTTCTCTGGAAAAATGTGCTTGGCCAAATGGGGGCCACCCTTCTCAGGTTATGACTCCCTTTGCCCCTTAAGCTGCCACCAATGACTGACGTATATGGGTTACAGAAGCCCCACCCCTGTCTTCAGGCAGGAACAACGCTGCAATACCATCCATCCCCCGGAGCAAGCCTGTGGTGGGATAAGCTTACAGCAAGCCTCCCAGTGGGGCTCCCTCCTTGCTCAGCGCCTTCCCGTACCCTATCCTGATCCCTCCCTCCCTTACAGGTTATTCCTAAAGTGCACTTCTCAAAGATCACAGGCCTTTGAATCCTGGTCTCAGGCTCTGCTTCTAGAGAACCCAATTGCTTGCCTCCAGGGAAGGAGCTGGAATGGAGCCACGTGCTTTGCACTTTCCGGTGCAGCGTCCCCTGGAGAGAGGTTTACTATCGTCACCCTCTTTGATAGATGAGGCACCTCCAGGGTATAGTCTCCATCTCGAGATCACACATCTTGAGAAAAGGGAGCCAGTGACTCCAGAGCCCCCCGCTTCTCCAGCTACGCCTGCTCCGTCTTTCAGACGGATTTTCCCAAATCCAGCCTTGGCAGCATCTCAAAACACAGGGTTGTAGTTCCTATACCTGGTTTCTATCACAGTCCTCAGTGTCTGTGGTCAGGGATGGCCTGGGGGGCAAGGGTACCTGGAGGATGGGTCGGGGGCAGGCTGTCCTGATCCCAGGGCTCTGGAGATCTTGGCCTCCCCTCCAGCATGTGGGATTCCAGCTCAAGCTGAGAGCCTGATGTCATTTTGGCCAGGAGAAATATTTGCATACTTCCAGAGATGGGGAGCTCAGTACCTGACAAAGCCATCTGTCACATCTATGGACAAGGTGTAAAGGGCAGAAAGGTATTATTCTCTGTATCCTGAGTGTGATGAACCCAAGCTATGGAGGTCATGAAATAAGGACACTTCCTTCTACCCTAGAGGGAGCTCTGCTGAAATGGAGACTGGGCATCTTGGGTTCAATCTTTGCTTCTCCAGGCTCCAGCCTTTTCCCCTCAGTACTATAGTCCCCTGACCTCCTCGGGCTTCTCCTGGGCCCTTCTGGAGAACATTTTCATCAGAGCTGCCTCTCTGTTTCTCTGTTCCAGTTTGATGGTGAGAGTGCCTACGTGGGGATGAGTGACGGAAACCCAGAGCTCCTATCAACCAGCCAGGTGGGTGTCCAGCCTCCCTTGGGCTGCTGGAGCTGAGCTGCTCCCAGGGTGGGGTGGCAGGGGTGCAGAGCTGGAGGCATAGCCCACTACTGTCCTCTCTCAGAATGATCAAGAATATCAATTGATTGTTAACATCGAATTGTTATAGATGTTATATACCATCTAATTGTTAGGGACTTCCTGGTGGTCCAGTGGTTAAGAGTCTGTACTTCCGATGCAGGGAGCATGGGTTCATTCCCCAGTTGAAGAGCTAAGATCCCAGATGCCTTGCATGCAGCAAAAAATTAAAAAAACAAAAAACATGTAATTGTTAAGAGGCCTGTCTGAATCATAGATGTCATTGTTCTTGTACTGGTGACTTTCCAAATTAGACTATAATTGTTTAACAGGAAAAAAACAAGCCTTTATAAGCTTTTTGAAGCAAGTCTATAAACTTCTGATTTTTTTAGAAAGCAGTGTCGATTGAGTTTTCCTTCAAATGGGCAAACTAGGACTATAGTGTTTCCTGTAAATCAACTACCTGGCTATATTTCTTGGCATCACTGAAAACTTGATAAAACTCAAACATGTTGTCTGCACTCTCCATGTACAGAGGGGAGATTTTCAGCAGCAACGAATACACATGTCACATGTCCCTGGTGGCCCTGCCTCTCACTACCACACAGCAGCTGTGGGGACAGGCTCTGGTGTGGAGGTGCTCACTCTCATGCATCAGGATTCAGGGTTCTTCTGCCCACCTGGAGTTGTCTCACGCTCTCGGGAGGGTTGTAGACATGGCGGAAAGGGAAGAGAGTGGAGGCTTCCTGGGCAGCTTTTCTTGGTGGGGACAGGAGCTGAGTCATCCCAAAGAAGACCAGCCCTAGCCCCAGTCCAGCCCCCTGTGAGTCCTAGACACCAGTTGGACAGATTTTCCACTGTTAGCCTGGTCTCTGAAAAATAAGGTCTCTCTGAGCCAGGAGCATCCTTGGTCTAGACTCAGATGCCACAGAGGGTCCTCACTGCAGTCTGGGACCCCAAGGAGGGTCCTGCAGAGATACTGGAAGACACTTCCCAGTGGTGCCTCCTGGGTGGCAGCAGCTCAGGGTGCTGGATGGAGGGTGAAGGGGTTTTCGTAGCCATTGACAAACGTGAGGGATCTGGGAGACAAGCCTGTCCCTAGAGCTGCTGTGCCCTCTCTGGCTGTGTAATCATGGCAGTCATGGCAGTTGGGTGGCTGGGATCACATTTTCCAGCTGAAGAAACAAAAGCCCATTAATTCACAAGTATTTATGTGGCCTGCTATATGAGAGGTCCTATTGGGGACACAGATGAGAAAGACATGGACTTGTGGCTCTTGGGGAACGCTACTGACAAGGAAGGAGACTATGTCTCAATGTGGCGTGGAACTCTGTTACAGGGCTCCGGAGCCCACACCCTCCCCGAGCCCCACCCCACCCCCACCCCACCCCCCGCCACTGCAGCAGGGCGCTGGTGGGCCCACATGCCATCCCCTTCTCTGGTCTCTGATCATGTGAGCACCAGAGGGGCTGCTGAAAAGCTGCCTTTATATTGCACTGACAAGCTGCAAGAACTGGTGGGTAAGACTCCAGTCCTGGAAATGCCCATTTTGGAAGAAATCACAGAAGTCATTTAATTGTCCATAAGCCACTTGGGAATGTGGTTAGTTCAAAAGCCAGAGCTTACTCCTGAACCTCTTATCTGAGTCCTTTCACAGTGTTTCGATTTGTCGTTGCTCAGTCGTGTCCAACTCTTTGCCACCCCATGGACTGCAGCACACCAGGCTTCCCTGTCCTTCACCATCTCTTAGAGATTACTCAAACTCCCGTCCGTTGAGTTTGTGATGCCATCCAACCGTCTCATCCTCTGTTGTCCCCTTCCCCTCCTGCCTTCAATCTTTCCCAGCATCAGGGTCTTTTCCAGTGAGTCAGCTCTTCACACCAGATGGCCAAAGTATTGGAGCTTCAGCTTTGGATTGCGTTTTAACATCCTGACTCAGAACTGCTGTGCTGGAGTCTGCTCTGGCTCCGTCCCTGACGGAGAGGGTTGGCATTGCACTGCCACTGAGATGAGCAAGTGAGACTCAGGAGCTCTGTCTGCTCTAGGCTTGGGCAGAGGAGCACAGTCCCTCAAAGGGGAACTACAGGACAAATAATTGTGGTTATTTCAACTGGCTTTCACGACAGCTTTGAGAAGTGTCATGAAAAAGTAAGGTATTACCATTAACCCCATTTCATAGATCAGACAACTGAGGCTCTAGGATGTTGATTGACTCAGCCAGGGAATGGTAGAGATGGAATCTGAATCTGCATGGCCGGGACTCAAAGCTCCGAGTTACCTTACTGTGTTTGTGGAGAGCTCCGTACCCACCTCAAGGCTATTGCCAACTTGCTTCGGCCTAAATGTCACTTCCTTACAGAGCTCTTTGTGAGCCCCAAATCCAAGTAGGTCCCTTCTCCATAATTCTCTCTCGTGGTACCACCTCCTTTTAGTTCACAGCGTTTGTCACTGTGGTTTTTGCTTTATTTGGTTAACATCTGATTTCCACCCTAGACTGTGACCTCCCTGAGGGAAGGATCTGGTCTCTCTTATTCTTTGTTGTGCCTTCCTGTTGGGCCGTCCTGCCTGGCACAAAGGAGGCATTCGGGAAACATTTATGTAATGAATGCATTAACAGTGGAACAATGTGGTTGGACTCCCTAAGGGTCCTTCCTGGTCTCCTGCACTGTCGCTCAGAGAGTCTCCCCTAACTTAGAACTTTATAAAGGAGATACCAGGATTCCCAGAGTCCATATGGTGGCGTGAGCCAACCTTGACGTGAGCAGACTTAGCAGTTACAGTCTAGACTCCTTAAAGCGTGTCAGTTAGCTTTTGCTACATAACTTGCATACCCCACCCCCAAATTTAGTGGCTTAAAACAACACATATTCATCTGCTTCATGATTCCATGGCTTGGAAATCTGGTTGAGTTCAGCTGGGTGGCTCTTCTGGACGTGGCTAGGATCTTTTAAGTGCAACAGTCAGCAGCCAGGTAGGCTGTTGGCTAATTGTTATGGGGGACTCCCTTCTACTTCAGATGGTCTCTCCTGCTCCTGCAGGCTAGACTGAATTTGTCTACGAATGGAGAAGGGTTCCCAGAGCAGCAAGAGCCATAGCTGCATGACCTCTTGAGGTCTGGCATATGATTACTTCTAGCACATGCTGTGGAGAAGGCAATGGCAGCCCACTCCAGTCCTCTTGCCTGGAAAATCCCATGGACGGAGGAGCCTGGTGGGCTGCAGTCCATGGGGTCGCTGAGAGTTGGACACGACTCAGTGACTTCACTTTCACTTTTCACTTTCATGCATTGGAGAAGGAAATGGCAACCCACTCTGGTGTTCTTGCCTGGAGAGTCCCAGGGACGGCGGAGCCTGGTGGGCTGCCATCTATGGGGTCGCACAGAGTTGGACACAACTGAAGCAACGCAGCAGCAGCAGCAGCAGCAGCACATGCTGTTGATCAAAGCAAGTCACAGGGTCAGTCTAGAGTCAAGGAATGAGGAAATAGACTCTGTTGATGGGAAGCACTGCAAAGTAATGTGGTCTTTTAACAAACTATCACATGTGGGAAACATGTGGGATGTAGTACATGCCAATTTTACTTAAAAATAAAAATAAGACCTGCAGCGCCAGTGGTTTGGTAGGATTCCACTGACCTCTGGTTCTTTGTATTGAAGTATAGTTTATTTACATTGTTGTGTTAGTTTCAGATGTATAGAAAAGTGGTTTGGTTATTTTATATGTACATATACACATATATATTCGTTTTCAAATTCTCTTCCATGATAAGTTATTACTAGCTATTGAATATAGTTCCCTGTATTATACAGTAGGTCCTTGTTGTTTATCTATTTTATATCTAGTAGTGTGTATCTGCTGATCCCAAACTCCTAATTTATCCCTCATTCCCTTTTCCCCTTTGGTAACCTTAAATGTGTTTTCTATGTCTGTGAGTCTATTTCTTTTTATAAATAAGTTCATTTGTGTCATTTTTTTAGATCCCACATACAAGTGATATCAAAGATATTTGTTTTTGTCTGGCTTACTTCACTATAGAATGATATTCTCTAGGTCCATCCATGACACTGCAAGTGGCAATGTGTCATTCTTTTTATCACTCCATAGTATTCATTATGTATGTATATATTCATTATCTATATATAGACACATATATATACACACCACACCTTTATCTATTCATCTGTTGAACAGATGAAGAACATCTATTGAATAGGACAAGGCCTCTAGTGCTTAATGGCAAAAGTTCTGTGTCTTTCCTTCCAGTCTTTTCCCTGGAATGCTTGCTTCAACCCACACATGCACATTTGTGCATGAGAACCAGTCATGGTGTGTGGTCTTATCAACTGTAGGAATTGTATTGTCCCGGTTATCAAGGGATGGACATAAACATGTGGGCAAACAAAGGCCTCATAGCTGATAGAGGATTTAGAGCATAAACACTCGAAATGGCATGAAATGCATTTATAAATATGTTATAGTAATTGTATTTATATGTGTAAAATAAATTGTATTTACATTGTATTATTATAAATACAACTGTATTATTATAAATACAACTGTATTTTATAAATACAGTTCAATACAAGCATCATCTATTTACCAAATGTTTATTGGGCACTTATTATGTGCAAAAGCTCTAGGTATAAGCAGGAAGCCATTTCTAGAAGACGTTTCCTTCCAGAAAGTCCAATTTCGTCATGTTAAAAACCTTGCTCTTTAAGGTAACCTTCTGCTGAAACGTGGTGTTCCTTATCTCTGTAGCTGAGACAGAGGTTCCTACAGGATGTATATTAGCCAACCGTGTCCCCTCAGAAAACCTTTCCAACTGGTCCTCATAGGCTTGAAGTTTCTCTTGTCAATGCATGCTTCATTGTTTGCTTTTTTTGCAAGTCTACAAAATTCCTGCATAGCGGCCTTAGTTCCCATACATTATCCCTTTTCCTCCGTCCCTTGAGGACCTTGAGTTTCTTTGCTACCAGACTTTCCTGGGTGGTCTGAGCCTGAGATGCAATAGTCAGACATAGTTTCTGGCCCATCAGTAGCTTCTAGGGGTGGTGGGCCTGGCAGAGATCAGCTCTTCCCCATCCTGAGAGGATAGCCCGTTGAAGAGTTACAGGGATTGATTGTTCCTGGTCAAGTGACCCAGAAAGAGTTTCCCCTTTCCTGGGATGAGAGTGAGGAGGAAAAGAACTGCGCTTGGATCTTAGCAGACCTAGATTCAGATTTCCATATACCAGATTTCCAGATTACCAAAAATTCCAGATTTCCCATATACCAGCCAAATGCCCTTATTAATTGATGTCAGCTTTCTGTCCAGGGGAGAAATAATGCCTGCCTCCTAAGGCAGCAGTTCCTATCAGTTTGGGCACCAGTTTCCTGAAAGACAGTTTTTCACGGGTAGTGTGGTGGTGGTGGTGTTGGGGGTAGTGGGGTTTGAGATGATTCAAGAACATTACATTTATTGTGCACTTTATTCTTATTATGATTACATCAACTCTACCTCAGATTATCAGACCTCTGTCCTAAGATGTTTTGAGAACTAAATGAGGTGTGTGATGTGGATTCTATTGGTCCCTCCCCTGTGGATTCCCTTTGCCCGCCCAAGACATCCATTGCCCAGGTGCTGTGAGTGTTGGCTTTTACCTGTTCACAGCTGCCTCTTCCCTAGAGAATTCTCTGCTAAACGGGGACCATGAATCAGGAAGGAGGGTGGAAGATGTTCCAGAAGGCCATGCCCCTTGTCCCTAGAGGGGACCAAAGGGGCCACGCCGCATGGAGTTCTAGCTGGCTCCAGCTGAGACGGCATCCCACCTCAGCTCCATCCTCTCTGCCCTGTCCTGCTTCCCTCCCTCCCCTTCTCTAGAGTCACTTCTCAGTAAGTCGCTCTCATGGGAATCCCCATCTCAGCTCCACTTCAAGAGAACCTAACCTAAGAGATATGTAAATCACCAGTGTTCAAAAAAAAACCTAGCTGTGTCTTCTTCTTATTGTTTTCATTACATTACCGTAAATAATGCTTGGGTCACAGGGGTGGACCTCTGGTCACTTCTTGTGCTCATTTACGGCTCTGTGCCTCTGCGTGCAGCGTTTCCTCCGATGGGAATCCCCTGGCCACTCTCACCCAGCAAATGCCTGTTTGTTCTCTCAGGGCCGTTGCAGATGTCACCTCCTCATTACAGCCTCCCTGGCTGTGGGTAGAGTTTTCCAGTCTTGTGCCTGTAAAGACCACTTCTTAACTGAAGTATAGTTGATTTATAATGTTGTGTTACTTTTCAGTGTACAGCAAAGTGGTTCAGCTATATATGTACATATACGTCTTTTCATATTCTTTTCCATCGTGGTTTATTACTGCCTATTGAATATAGTTCCCTGTGCTATACATCATGTCCTGGTTGTTTATTTTCTATGTGCTAGTTTGTATCTGCTGATCCCAGACTCCTGATTTATCCCTCCCTCACCCCAGTTCCACTTTGGTAGCTGTGTCTGTGAGTCTGTTTCTGTTTTGTGAGTAAGTTCATTTGTATCGTATTTAAGATTCCACATATGCAGATAGCTTAAGGTATTTGTCCTTAGTCTCTAGGTCCATCCATGTTAGTGCCAATGGCATTATTTCATTCTTTTTATGGCTGCGTGCATGTATGCCACATCCTCTTTATCCATTCATCTGTCGATGGACATGTGGGTTGCTTCTTGGCTATTGTGAATAGTGCTGCTGTGAATACTGGGGTGCATGTATCTTTTCAAATTAGAGTTTTCTCCGAATATATACCCAGGAGTGGGATTGCTGGACCATATGGCAATTCTATTTTAGTTTCTTTAAGGAAACTCCATACTGTTTTCTGTAGCAGCTGTGCCAATTCACATTCCTACCAACAGTATAAGAGTGTTGCATTTTCTCTCCACACCCTCCTCAGCACTTACTATTTGTAGATGTTTTGATGATAGCCATTCTGACCAGTGTGAGGTGATACCTCACTATGGTTTTGATTTGTATTTCACTAATAGAGATGCTGACCATCTTTTTTCATGTGCATATTGGCTATCTATAAACAGCAGTTCTGCTAAATATTTCAGACTTTGTTTTAAGAATGATTGAAAGAGCTTGTGTATATGTTTGTATGTATGTGTTAGAGAGAGAGAAAACTGGCACATGACTACTTCCAGCGTATTTTAATAGTCAAAGCCAGTTACTAGACTTTGTTAGCAAGAGATGGAGAGAGACTAAGATTGAGTGATGTGATCAGATTTGCAGAGGGCTTTAAAATTCTCAATGGCAAGATTGGATACAGGAATACCAAATGGGAGGGTGTGGTAATAGTCGCAGTGAAGGATGATGTATTGCCCTAGACTGTGTAGAGGCAGAGGAGATGGGAAGGAGTGGATGGATCTGAAATGTGTTTTGGAAATAAAGTCGGTGGGTCTTGATGATGATGAATGCAGAGGGAGAGAGGGATAGAAGAGTACAGGATGACTCTTAGGCTTCTGGGATGAGTCTGTTTTCCGGCACAATGGCATAGTTTTCTAAGTTGGAAATTGTCTGGGGAGATGCAGGTTTGATAAGGCCAGAAATGGATGTGTTACATTGGAGATGTCTGTCCAAGTAGGTAGATGATTATACAAGTCTGAAGCTCACGGTGGAAATGAATTTGAAAGTCCTTAGCCCATGGTATTAAAACCCTGAGAAATTTACAGAGGGAGAAGGGAGTGAGAAGACCACAAGGCAAATGATTCTTGAAGTGTTGAAGTCTAACATTTGAAAGCAAAACAAAGGAGAAGACAACTGTGAGATAGGTTGAAATCAGTGGCTGGAGAAGTAAGGACCATGGAGACTTAGAAGCCAAGGGCATGGTTCCAAGGAGGAAGGAGGAGATCTGGGGAAAGATGTGGTTGGGCCCAGCCACTTCCTTATCAAAGGATAAACTTTAAATAAATTAAAATTTTAAATGTACTCAAGAAAACCATAATGGCACTAGAAAAAAGTCTTTACAGTACACATTACAACTTTGGAGTAGGAAAGGTGTTTCCATGGCTCAGTCTTAGAAGAAAAGGCATTAAAAGGTTGACTGTAAATTAAAATGAAGCACAACTTTGGCATGGCCAAAACACCATGAGTCAAGTCAAAGACAAACAAAAAACTGGGCTAGAATGTTTTCAACTTATGATACAGTGAAAGGACTGATTTCCTTCATATATAAAGAGTTCCTAGAAATCAATTCAAAACCCAATAAGCAATAGTTTACAGATAAATAAATATAAATGGATATTAAATATATGAAAAATGCTAAAAAATAGTCCATGAAAGAAACAAAACTAACATTTTCACCTATTAGATTGGCAAAAATCCAGAGATTTGATAACAAACTCTGCTGGAGTCCATGCAAGGAAAGAGGCACTTTTATACATCACTGAAAGAAGAGTAAATTGATATAACCTTTATGGAAGGCAAATTGGCAGCATCTACCAAAATAAAAAATGCATCAACCTTTAGCCTAGTAATTCACTTTTTGGAAATATATCCTACAGATATATCTGCCTACATGAGAAATGATGTATTCAAGCTTATTCATTTTTGTACTGTTTATAATGGCAAAAAATTGGAAAAAAAAATCAAAAGTGCAGTAATATGGGACTAGTTGCAAAATTGTGTACATCTAGCAAATGGAATACTGTGCGGTTATAGGGACAGAATGAGGAAACCGAAGTGATAGAATTCTTTAGACACATTTCTTACTGAAAAAAAAGCAGTGAACAGTTAGTATATTACCATTTATACCAAAAGTATAGTAAGAATGTATGTTTCTGTGTGTTTGTATAACTCTGGAAGGATATATAAAAGTGAAAGTGTTAATCACTCAGTCGTGTTTGACTCTTTGCAACCCCATGGACTATAGCTCGCCAGGCTCCTCTGTCCATAGAATTCTCCAGGCAAGAGTGGGTAGCCATTCCCTTCTCCAGGGCCAACCCAGGAATTGAACCTGGGTCACCTGCATTGCACACGATTCTTTACAGTCTGAGCCACCAGGAAAGGATTTATGGAAATTAGTAAAAGTGACTTTGTACCGTGTGTGTGTGTGTGTGTGTGTGTGTGTGTGTGTGTGTGTGTGTGTGTGTTATGGTTATTGGGGAGGTAGACAAGGATGACAAAGAGACTTTTCACTGTACCTTTTACCTTTTGGGGGTTTCCAACCATGATGACTTATTATCACTTCAAAAAGTTAAATAAAATTTAAACAAGAAGCAGCCGCAGGTCCATGCTTCTGAGGGGTTGGTTGGGAAGCTGAGATTCATTTGATGGTTTTAGCAAAGAGAAAGTCACCCTGGACCTCAGAAGGAGCAGCTCTGATGTGTAGGGATATCCTACCCATCCCAGGGTGGATGGAGGAGGGAGTATGGAGGTGAGGACATAAATGGTAAGTCTAGACAATGTGTGAGAAGTCTACTGGGGAAAACAAGCAAGGGCCATAGCTGAAATGAGATGAAGACTCCTTAGAAGGGGTTGTTTTTTAAGACAAGAGAGTCTTTAGAATTAATCTCAATAGAAGACATCTAGGAGAAAGGGTAATGCTGAGAGCTCAGGACAGGGAGGAGTTAATTGATGGCTTAAGTTTTTGGAGAGGGTGGGAGGCATGCGTACTGTTGCACCACTGCCCAGAAGTGGAAGCTCTGGCCTTTAGCCAGAAGGGGGACTGAGGAGCAAAGGAGTGCTGCTTTATAGATAAGGATGGCTGGGGGCAGAGGGCGCCTGTACCAGTAAGCACCTGTTCTCAGAGAGACTGTGGGCGAGTCACCTGCTGAAAGAGCACTGGAGGTTGGAGAGGGTGGCAAAGGTCTGCGATATTTGTTGTGGGTATGACACCACCCTTATGGCAGAAAGTGAAGAGGAACTAAAAAGCCTCTTGATGAAAGTGAAAAAGGAGAGTGAAAAAGTTGGCCTAAAGCTCAACATTCAGAAAACTAAGATCATGGCATCTGGTCCCATCACTTCATGGCAAATAGATGGGGAAACAGTGGAAACAGTGTCAAACTTTATTTTGGGGGCTCCAAAATCACTGCAGATGGTGATTGCATGAAATTAAGATGCTTACTCCTTGGAAGGAAAGTTATGACCAACCTAGACAGCATATTAAAAAGCAGAGACATTACTTTGCCAACAAAGGTCCATCTAGTCAAGGCTATGGTTTTTCCTGTGGTCATGTATGGATGTGAGTTGGACTGTGAAGAAGGCTGAGCGCCAAAGAATTGATGCTTTTGAGCTGTGGTGTTGGAGAAGACTCTTGAGAGTCCCTTGGACTGCAAGGAGATCCAACCAGTCCATTCTGAAGGAGATCAGCCCTGGGTGTTCATTGGAAGGAATGCTGCTAAAGCTGAAACTCCAGTACTTTGGCCACCTCATGCGAAGAGTTGACTCATTGGAAAAGACTTTGATGCTAGGAGGGACTAGGGGCAGGAGGAGAAGGGGACAACAGAGGATGAGATGGCTGGATGGCATCACTGACTCAATGGACATGAGTTTGAGTAAACTCTGGGAGTGGTGATAGACAGGGAGGCCTGGTGTGCTGCGATTCATAGGGTCGCAAAGAGTTGGACACGACTGAGTGACTGAACTGAACTGATGGAAGACTGAGTTCTTGGTTCAGGTGCTGTTGGGGTGGATATTATTAGAGTGAAGCCAGGGCAAGGATTTTCCAAGCAGGTGTACCAGAAGGACATCCAAGCTTCATTGCCCAAAGAGGGACTGAAGTGAGGGACTTGGAAGTCCAAGTTTGGAAAGGAGAGAAGAGAGGGCACCCTGGGCTCCAAGAGCCCCTGGGGGAGGAGCTGGACAGTAGGACATCTAAATCACAGAGTGGGACGTGAGCGGTGATTTGAAGGCGAGCAGTCGTGGGTGTGGCGAAGGCTCTCCTCTCTGGGGGAGGGCATTGAAAGAGTGAAGCAGGCATTCCTGGGGGTGAGGAGCTGAGGGCCCAGCATCATCAGCATGATGGCTGGAGCTGGAGGGACTTGGGGTGATGCTGGGGTGTGATGGATGGGAAGCCAGAGCTGAAAGTTGGGGGCATGCTGGGGAAAGGGGACACGCTGGAGAGGCATGAGTCACTGGATGCTGATGGAGCTGCATAGGGTGGGGTGGATTTGTAGACAGTGGTCTGCCTGGGACATTGGGCAAAGAGAAGGATGTCAGCCCCATCCTCAGGGATGCCTGGTCTGTTTTTTTTTACCACCTGGATCAAGCATTGACCTCCACTAGGTCGATGGTCTAATCTGGAGGCCAGAAGATAGGTTGCTGGTTAGGGTCAGATCTGCAGTCCCCAGGCACTGTCCCTGTCTCAAAGGTTCAGCCTCCTTCCAGCAGGGGGCAGTGTAGGGTGCCCAGAATGGGGAAAGAGCCCGGAGACTCTGGATTTTAGGTTCAGCTCTGCCCTGTTCCCCTCACCTTGCACTGGTATCTCTCTGACCCTCAGTTGGCTCATGTGAGTAATGAAGGAAGATGGTCAGTTGGCTTCTTCCAGCCCTAAATAATGCTGCTGCTGGTGATGGTCATGGACATTTACCAGGCACTTCCGTGGGCTCAGGCTCGGGGGCTCCGCGTTCTCGATAGCTGGTGTCCTTTCGTCTCTCAGGTAGGTAAGGTTGCTCTCCCATTTTACAGAGAAAGACACTGCAGCCGTAGAGAGACTTTCTGGAGCAAACAAAAATACTTTCAGCAGATGTACCAGGAGACAGAAGACCTCCTGCCACTACTGAAATCTAAGAGTCTAGGCTTAGTAACTCCGGCCCCTGAGTCTGTCTACATTGTAAAGGGCAAAGATGACATGACTTTTATTGCTTTAATTAAAACCTGGGTGAAGAGCTCCCGATTCATATGAAAATGAAATTGTGTTCTGCCTGCTGTGGTGCAGAGAAGGGAACGGCAGCGATTACTGCTAAGATTACAAACAATCAAAGAGAAAAGGCCTTTTGCAAGCATTTCCTATTAAAGCCACAAACATCACACTTTAAAAATAATTATGGTTGTGTTATCGGAACATGATTCATGAATTCTGGAATAAATATGAGGGGCCTTAAAGGAAACTGTTTCAAGACTAGAGATTGTGTTCAAATCTGATGAAATTTAATATCACTTCGCAGCTGGAGAAGAAAATGTATGAAAGCGGAAAAAAAAAGCAAGCTATGTATATGGAGAGAATTGAGTATATGTCAGGCTGAACTAATGCACATTCCCTCATGCATCCTACACATGTGCTCGGAAAAATGGACCAACCTCTCTTGTTTCCTTTGAGAGAAAACTACTGAGAAAGAGTTGGTGCTTACACCTCACCAGTCTTAATTACATACTGCAACAGCTAATCTATCTATCTATCTATCTATCTATCTATCTATCTATCTATCTATCTGTTTTCAAGCTCTAGCCTCCTGGCTGTTAAAAGTTTAAATAGCTGAGGGCACAGGCGTGGGAGGCATCAGGGCATGGATTTGTGGGCAGAATTTAGGGCTTCTCTGGTGGCTCAGACTGTAAAGAATCTGCCTGCAATGCAGGAGGCCCAGATTTGATCCCTGGGTTGAGAAGATCCCCTGGAGAAGGGAATGGCTACCCACGCCAATATTTCTTGCCTGGAGAATTCCATGGACAGTGGAGCCTGGTGGGCTACAGTCCATGGAGTCTCGGAGTCAAACACAACCGAGAAATGAACACTTGTGGGGCAGGGGTTGGGGGAGGACCTTGGTCTGCACTTACTATGCCTCTCCCATAATGCTGATATTTTTGTACAATGCAGTGAATGTTTACGGCATGTAGTTTTGTTTCCTTCCAACTATTATGAGAGAAATTGAATCCCAGGAAACGTTCACTCTCTCTAAAAGGGATGGAAACAATGAAGATGGTGCAGGAAGTTTATGGGTTGGTGGGAGGGAACAGCATTGCATTGGAAACTTAATTTCAAGGGTTTTATTGAAAACAACGCCCCTTGCCCACTCCCAGCCACCTGGAACTCAGCATCTTCTATAGGGCCTGAGTCTTTTCTGGGGAGGATGGGAGAGTGCCTGATTTCAAACACTTGTTCACTGTTACAGTGCAAGCTCACCCGGGGATTAGCAAGTTGGAGTGGGCCAGAGGTGGGACCTTTCCAGAGTGGTGCTGGGTCCTTGGCCTCTGGAGGGGCCGGAGCCTGACTGTGGCCTCTTCAGCCTCTTTCCCTGGGCACCCTTGGGTAGTTTATGTGCCCTCTCTGAGCCCTGCTTTTTGCATCCTTGAATGGGAGCTGATTGGGTATCTCAGGGTTATGTCTTTTGAAGGGTTGGCCTCTTCCACCCCCTGCCGGAACCCTAGAAGGGACAGTGGTCTTTTCAACTGACTGGAGACTGGCCTCCCCCAGCTGGCTAAAGTCGCCCCCAGGCTGGAGCAGCCCCCGAGATGGAGTCTGGTGGCTCTGAATGAGGTTTTAACCCACCACGGGCAACCATAAAGAGATGCTGTTGGCCAGATGAGTTAGAAAAGAAATGACAGGGGAGGACAGACTAAGCCAGGCTCAAGGTCTAGTCTTGACATTTCGCGGCTGGGCAACCATAGATAAGTCAACCAACTTTTCTGAGTCTCAGTATTGTCTTTAGAAGTTCTTCAAAGTGATACAGGGGAAGTAAATAAGGTGCATTTATACCCAAAGTTCTTATTACAGTGCTCGGTACGTGGCAGGGGTAATGGCACGAGGAGCTGTGTCTTACAGATGAAGAAAGTGATTTTCAGCACGGTGAGACAACTTGCCAAAGTCATCCACCCAGGACGTGGTGGGCACAGGAGATAGAAACAGCATCAGAAATATCAGCAAAGAGGAGGCCAGTCAGTCATTTCATCTAATGCCAGTCAAATTATATGAAGGGTTGAAATTGAAAAGATGATGTTGGAACTATCTTTCTTTTAAAATGTACCAATAAATGCACTCCTCATCACAAAAATAGAAGATGCCTCCTGATAATTGCCAGTCGGCTAAAGTGGTGACTCCTCCCCACCCCCACCTCCGTTTGACCACACTCCAGTCTGGTGCCCCAGGCTGGGTTTGCCCAGCCTCCTCTCATTATTATTACAAAACCTTCCTGTGGTCCAGACAGCCAGTGTCTCTGTCTCTCATATAATCAAAGCCCAAGACTCTGATGGAAAACAAAGGCCTGGGTGTGACATGGTTGCCCCTGCCAGACCTGGCATCCTGCATCCTGCCAGCCCCTGGGAAAGTGTGGAGTGCCAGGGACTCAAGGAGTCAGGTGAGAGTAAGAGGCAGGTCTGGGCTCCCTGGGACTCCTACCTCTGTTTCATTCTCCTTGTGTGACCTTGACCAAATTACCTAAACTCTCTTGTCTTAACTTTCTGGTTCGGTAAAATGGGGGTATTATTACTGGCCTTACTTCCCTGATGACTCAACAGGTAAAGAATCCGCCTGCAGTACAGGAAACACAGGAGACGAGGATTCAGTCCCTGGGACAGGAAGATCTTCTGGAGGAGGAAAAGCAACTCTCTTGAGTATTCTTGCCTGGAGAATCCCATGGATAGAGAAGCCTGGTGGGCTACAGCCTAAAGAGTTGCAAAGAGTTGGACACGACTGAGCGACTGAGCAGCAGCAAGCAGCTTTACCTACCCTGCAGGATAAAAAAACTAGTGGGTGTAGCTTAATTAAGTGGTTCAGTTGAGTTAGACTGGTTAAGTGGGTGTACGTTAGTTAAGAAAACCGATTAAATGGGTCTAGGTAACCTGCTGGCCAGTGATGAATATGACAGGAACTTGATAAAGCTTTTGTTTTTGTTGTTGTTAGACTGTGCCGTGTAGAGACGTGAAATAGTGAAGGAGCTAGGTAAATGTTTGCAGCTAGGCTCCAGTTTTTGGTGAAAAAAAAAATTTTTTTTTTTACATAGGGCCAGGGTGGCATGAATTAGATGAGGCTTATGTTTCAGGTAAACAGAAATCCAGCCCAGATACCCTCAAGCCAGGCCAGCACCAGGGCCTTGTGGATGCACCTGTTTGCTTGGTGTCAGAGTCTGCACAGCTGCCCAGGGATGTGGAGCAAGATGGTGGCTCTCAGGAGCCTGGGGGGCTGGGCATGCACAGCCTGGAGGGGAGGGTGTGCCTGGCTGGTGAAGGGTGGGGAGATAGGCCGTAGGAGTGAGTGTTTTCTTTGGAGAGGGAGATGGAGAAGGAGCGCCTGTGAAAGCCTTGTTAGCATTGTGAGGTGGCCTGACCTGATCAAAGTCCCCTCAAGAAAACCTTAAAGTTTCCTGTAACAGCTCAAGGCCTTTCAAGTCACTCTGTGCTCCTTTGGGCTGTTTCCTGTGCTGGGATGGCCCTCTAGAGTGGTGGGTTGTGGCTGGAGATTGTGTCTGTGTGATATGTGAACAGGGAGCATTGATAGTGTTACACTTGCTGCCAGCCTTAGCAAACAATCCAGACAGCAGTAGGAGAAGAAGATATTTTATTAAATATTCCCCTAGAATGTAGAAAGTGGACAAAACAGAAGAAACCAAGTTGGGCAAGGATGTGGAGGCGTTGGTGCCCTCATGTGTGCATTACTCGCTCAGTTGTGTCTGATTCTGTGACCCCATGGATAGCCTACCAGGTTCGTCTGTCCACAGGATTCTCCAGTCAGGAATACTGGAAGTGGATTGCCATGCGCACCTCCAAGGGATTTTCCCAACCCACGGATCGAACCCAGGACTCCTGCATCGCAGGCAGATTCTTCACCATCTGAGCCACCAAGGAAGCCCATGAATAGTGGAGTGGGTGGCCTGTCTCTTCTCCAGGTGATCTCCCCACCCCTGAATCAGCCCAGCATCTCCTGCATTGCAGGCGGATTCTTTACCAGCTAAACTACCTGGGGAGCCCTGGTGTCCTCATACATTGCTGCATAAATTGGTACAACCACTTTGGAAAACCATTTCTCAGTATTGAGAGCTTAGTGACCTAGTAATTCAACTCTCGAGTGTTCACTCAACAGAAATGCGTTCGTTTGATCACCCAAAGACATGTATAAGAATGTTCATAGCAGCACTTTTCATAAAAGCACAAAACTAGAAACAGTCTAAATGCCTATGAACAGCAGACTGGATAGATTATTGCAGAATATTCTTACACAGTGAAATACTACACAGCATTGAGAAAAAGCAATTTATAACCAAGTACATAAATCTCACAAACAACAGGGTGAATGAAAGGAGCCAAACACCCAAACAGAGCATTCCGTATGATTCCATTTACATAAAGCACAGAAACAGGCAGAGTTAATCTATGGTGATAGAGATCTGAATTGTGGTTACCCTGCTGGTGGGGGCCAGGGCAGGTAGTGAGGGGCCTTGAGGGGCTTTGGAGGTGCTGGTAAGTTTTCTGTCCTTATTTGGGTGCTAGTTACGCAAGTGTTTTGGTTTGTGAAGATTTGTCATTGAGTTGTCCAAATAGGACTTTAGCACTTCCTATTTATATGCTATCAACAAAAAGGGAAAAGAATTATCAGGGTATTTGTATAGATGTCTCTGTTTTTAGAGATGTGGTATGATGGAGAAGGGAACCTAGCCAGATTTGGCCATTTGTATCTTGTGTCAATCGGCTCACCAAGGTGAGTGCCTTTTCCCACTGGGAGTGTGGAGGGACTGGCCCATTACAGCCTGAGCAATTTATTTAACTTCCTGGGAGGGGCAGAATTCTTTTAGCCTCATAATGGATGATGAGCTGTGAAACTCGCTCCAGGGCTACCCCAGGGAAAAGGGGGTCTGAGATTCCCTGGATCTGCTGTGTTCTGCTGGCCCCTGACTTTCACTCCCATTTCTCCATGGACAGAATTTTAGGAACTCTGAAAACACGAACATCTAAAACAAAATGTTTGCGTACTCGTGTGTCCTTGTGATGCTATGTTGTGGTGTCAGAAAATCTTGTTTATGGAATATTTAGAGATATCTGTGGAAAAGTGCCTCTGGGCACATACACATACCACCTACACCCACACAGCCCACCTACATACCAGCACACCAACAGACTTACCCACACCAACATGCACACACACACACACAGACACACGTCTGCAGGCATTCATGCACAGGTACAAGCATATATGCACATCACTCTGACCCTGCCATGCTTGCTGATACACAACTTTGCAAGCGTTAAGCATCAGTCTGTGACCCAGGGCAAGTTACTCAACCTGTCAGTGGCTCAGTGTCCTCACTGAGATGGAGACGATAAGGGCACCCAGCTGTTGGCTCTGTTGTGTGCAGTACACACACATACAGACACACACAAATGATATTTTTATTTGTAGATGGTTGCCTCCCTCCTAGACTGCTGGTTTCACGGACGTGGGGACCTAGCACATAGTAGAAGCTCAGTTAATATCTGGTGACATAGTGAGTGAATGCACAACTCTCACTAATGCCCTGGCACACGTGCTGACTTTTGGCACATACACATAACACATTTTTAAACATGTATACATGGCTGCCTATCCACCCATTCACATGTGTTGACTTATATAGGGCATATACATGCACACACCCAAATAGCCATGTCTGGGCCCAGGAATCAGGAGAGGGGGTATTTAGCTGCAGTCTTGAGACTCTGGACTGGAAGTCAGAACAAAGCTTCTATTTGTGGCTCCGTGTTTATTATGGGGTCTTGGGTAAGTCTTCCCGCCTCTCAGAGGTTAAGGATTCCAGGCTGGGATGTGACAGAACTGGCATTTGAACCATGATCTGTCTGGGTCAGAGTCTGTGCTTTTAATACCTAAGGCTTTGCTATCCACAGTGTGACCCATGAGCCAGGAGCGTCCCCTGGAGCTTGTTGGAAATGTGGCATCTCAGGTCCCACCCTAACCTCCTAAGTCAAAACCTACATTTTATCAAGGTCCCCAGGTGATTTCTGTGCACAGTTCAGATTGAGAGACATAGCCTGGGGTACAATGTCTGCCTCAAACATTAAGGAGGGTCCACATTCAAGGGGCTTACCAGCTGGGTGGGGCATAGGCATATGCCCACCTGAGGACTGCCGGAGAGGAGAGATCAGAGAATAAGGGAGGAGGTAGCCGGGAGCTGCCCATGGAGACAGAATCAACACAGGCCTTCAGTATCATTCCTGAGGGAGCCTGTCCCTCCTATTTATAAAGAGGCAGAATCCCACAGAGATTAACAGCTAGACTTTTAAATATAAAGACAACATGTATTCATTATCTTACAGTTCTCATGGGTCAGAAATCCAGGTGTGGCTTAGCTGAATGCCTCTGGTTCAAGATCTCTCCTGAGACTTCAGCTGATGTGTTGATCAGGGCTGTGGTCTTATCTGAACGCTCAGTCAATGGGAGATTTGCTCCCAAGCTCATTAGTGGTTGTTGGAAGGATTCAGACCCCCTGAGCCAGACTTTTGAGTTGGAATCCTGGTCCTAACCCTTCGCAGCTTTGTGACTTTCAGCCAGTTTCAAATCTCAGTGCCTCCCTTTCTTCCTCATGAAATGGATTATAATTGTAGGCCCTACCTCCTAGAGTTGTTGTGAAGATAAGTAAATTCATGTATGAAAAGTCATAGGGCAGGGAAGTGCTGAGTAAATGTAAGTACTATATAGATGTTTTGCTGTTGTTATTATTTGAACAAAACTTCAGAGAAATGGAACAGCAAAAGCTGGCTCACAGAGCTGGCTCACAGTAAACCTTAGGGGTGTGGATGAGCCCTGGGTTGCAGTCTCCTGATGGGACTTTTGGGGCACATTAGAGGGAATATGGGGTCCAGGCTGTAGGAGTCCCTGCTCCATTCTGTACAGAGCAGGCTTAGGGTGCTGGGCTCTGTCCTTGGTTCCACCACCTGGGAAGGCAAAAGGGTATTGTGGTGGTTCTGAGAATGAGCAGATGTCACCTGGGAGGACAATGACCTGAGCAGAGGGTCCGGCACCCAGGGGCCTGATGATACCAGAGCGTGCAGTGTCTGGGGTCTTCAGGGGGGCTCACCATGCCGGCTGTCATGTGATGCTGCAGGGTCTGGTACAGGAGTCCTTGAATGCCAGACAGGTACTGTATCCCTGCTCTGAAAGCAAGTAAGCCTTGGAAGGGTCTGAGCAGGGCAGTGTTCCTGGAGCAACGCAAACTGGGGGTCTTCCCTGCTTATCCCAGTATCACGGGGCCTCAGAGCACTCACGGAGACCAGTCTCTGAGGACTTCAGCACCTTCAGCCCCAGACAGCTGGCGTGGCACATTTTTAGGTGATGCTACTTATGTAGTTTTCAAAAGGTAGAAATGGAAAAGAAAAAAAAAGTTGCAAATAGACATAATTTTTTCCCAGAAGCTCTTTTAACACAGAAACGACTGGAGAGCCTACTTATCATTTTAAAATGCTTTTAAAATCAGCACCGCTTCATGTCTGCCTGTGAACCTGTGAATCAGTGACACATACATGGGTTGAATTTGGGTTTGAAAATCCATTGGTCCAACTCCCTCTTTTCACAGTTGGTATAATTGAGATCCAGAAGTAGCAGTGCCAATGGGTTTCCTAAAGTTATAGACTATGAAGGGCAGAGCTGGAATTCAGACATTTTAGCAGGAAGATGATTTCTAAGATGAGGACAGGGAACCAAGAGATGTCCATGGGTCAAGTTATAATTACTTTGTGCTAAGCAGCATCTCTAAGGAGAAGGCCACCTCAGATCTTTGCTCTAACTTCTTAGAACAGGAAAGATGGTGCTGAGCCAGCCCTCTGTACCATCAGTGGGCTGTTAGTAAATTCATTCATGTATTCATGCATTAAAAAATGTTTACTGAGTACCTGCTGTGTGCCACACAGTGTCCCAGGAGCTGGAGACACAGCTGCAAACCCAACAGTCCAAAACGCCTATTCTCATTCATTTGTTATTTCATTCAACAAATATTATTGAGGCCCTACTGTGTGCAAGGCACTGTTCTTGGCCCTAGGGATAATCAGTGACCAAACAGTGGAATTTATATTCTAGAGAAGGGAACAGGCAATTATTGTCGTTCAGTCACTAAATCATGTCCAACTCTTTGCAACCTCATGGGCTGCAGCACACCAGGCTACGCTGTTCCTCACTGTTCACCAGAATTTGCTCAAATTCATGTCTGTTGAGTTGGTAATGCTATCTAATCATTTAATCCTCTGCCACCCCCTTCTCTTTCTTGCCTTCAGTCTTTCCCAGCATCAGGGTCTTTTTCAGTGAGTTGACTCTTTGCATCATGTAGCCAAAGTATTAGAACTTCAGCTTCAGCAACAGTCCTTTCAATGAATGTTCAGGGTGGTTTTCTTTAGGATTGATCTCCTTGCAGTCCAAGGACTCTCAACAGTCTTCTCCAGCACCACAATTCGAAAGTGTCAGTTATTCGGCATTCAGCCTTTTTATGGTCCCACTCTCACATCTGTACATGACTATTGGAAAAATCATGGCTTTGACTGAATGGACCTTTTGGCAAAGTGATGTCTCTCCTTTAAATACACTGTCTAGGTTTTTCATAGCTTTCCTTCCAAGAAGCAAGAGGCTTTTAATTACATGGCTTTAGTCACCATCCACAGTGACTTTGGAGCCCAAGAAAATAAAATCTGTCAATGCTTCCACTTATTCCCCTTCTATTTGCCATGAAGTCATGGGACCAGATGCCATAATCTTCGTTTTTTTGAATGTTGAGTTTCAAGCTAGCTTTTTCACTCTTCTCTTTCACCTGCATCAAGAGACTCTTTATTTCCTCTTCACTTTCTGCCATTAGAGTGGTATCATCTGCATGTCTGAGATTGTTGATATTTCTCCTGGCAATCTTGATTCCAGCTTGTAATTCATCCAGCCTGGCATTTCACATGATACACTTTGCATATAAGTTAAATAAGCAGCCTTTTATATAGCCTTGTCATATTCCTTTCCTATTTCCATTTCCCAGTCCATTGTTCTATGTCCAGTTCTAACTATTGCTTCTTGACCCACATGCAGGTTTCTGAAACAGGCAATAAATATCTTTAAAAATGAAGAATTCTGTGTGTTAGATGGTAAAAATTCTAAGGAGAAGAAAAACCACCTCTAGGACAAGGGTTAGCAAACCATGGCAAATCTGGCCAACCACTTGACATTTGTGAATAAAGCTTTATTGGAACACAGCTATGTTCATTAGTTTCAGTACTGTCTTGACTACTTTCATGCTCCAGAAGCAGAGGTAAAATAGCTGTGACAGAGGCTATATGACCCACAAAGCCAAAAGGGTTTATTATCTCCACCCTCATAGAAAAAATTTTGCAGACCTCGCCTTTATGACATCCAAGGGAAAGTGTCAAAGAGGCAGTTGGGTATATGATTGTAAAAAAAAAAAATGTATTTTATTAAAATAAACCTCTGCCAGTTATTAGAAAAGGGAGCCTGCTTGTCTGTAAATGGGATAATGATGGTGCCCAGGCCATACCCTGTCACTCAAAAGCTGTGACTCCCAAGTTATTCCCAGCCTTGCTACTTCAGTTCTGGAATTGCTTTCTCCTAAAGAAAAAGCAAACTCTTCCACTAATTGCTCATTTTTCCAGAAGCATCCCCCACAAGTGGATCAGTCTGGAAAGCTGCCTGAACCTTAAAGTGACTCAGATAATTTCCTGAGCAAAAACCTGCAGAATTATCATGTTTGTTCCCAGATACACTTTTAATAAACAAAACTCATGTCAAGTGGGACTGGTTGTCATTATCACATTGTGATGCCTCTGTCTGCTCCAACCTAAGCATTTCAGGGTCAAGACCACTAGTGGGAGAGTTTTCTACAGTCTCCTCCATCCCCGTTGCCATGGCTTGGAGGTTCTGCCTGTAAATAAAGGCTTAAAAGCTATTATATCCGCCTCCCCTTCCCAACACCACCAGAATCCACATTTAATTTTAACAATATGGCTTTTTCACTCCCGTTTCGCTTATATATGGCATGGGCTTTTATTTATTTATTTTTGAGAAGCATTTTTAGCCCTGGAAAATGATGGCCCAACAAGAAGGCATTATTGTACTGATTTTCAGAAGGGTGGCAATACTCCAAATCTGATGGACTGCAAGACATGAATCAGAAAAATTCTATTAAACATCTCTGGGACGGGAGACACAGGGGTATTATCCAAGATGATTAATTTGACTCAGTCATTATGGACACAGACAAGCCTGACAAAATTGCATTTCATTCCCCACTGAATTCATAAAATCACTGTATACATAGTAAGTTATGGGGCTGGGTGCCCTGATCCAGTTGACGGGGTGTTAGGTTGGGGTAAGATGCTGTTTTCCTTATTTTGAATACAGAGTCAGGAAACACTGAATTGAATGACAATCCTCTATCTGAGATGTTCTTACAGGGTGTGGGTTTGATTTGTTAAGATGGTAGATGGCCATATAATTTACTGTCCAAACCAGGACAATTTTAAGGTGAAAGAGGGCACTATTAAAAATTACCCCAGGACAAGACGCATAAAGCAGGACAGTTCTGGGCTAATCAGGACTGATTTATGTGTTGGGACAGGCGTGAATAATGGTAGAGCATGTGTTGGCCCCAGTCGGTCAGGGCTTCTTGTCTTTGTTATCATAAATACTGCCTGTGTGACTTTGGCTAAGTCATTTTTCCATGTTGAACCTCAGTTTCCAAAACAGAAAAGCTATTTTAACACTTGTATTGCTTACACCCTGAGTTTTTTATTTGTTTGTGTGCCTTCCTTGGGTATGGGGAGGGGATTGTGTTGACCTCTGGCCCTGTGTTTTCATATCCGTGTATAATTCTCTCTGCGGTGAGGTGGGGTTCATTTATACATAAAGACATCCAGGAGTAGGTAGTTGCGATGAACTGCCAAAGGTCCTTTAGCAAGTTAAGTGGCAGGACTGGAATTCCCCAGGTCAGTCTAAGTCCAGAGCCAACCCTGTTTCTGTAGATTAAAAAAAAATAATAATAATACCCACTGGTTGTATATTTCAAGAATCTTCAGGCTTTTGCGGGAAAAGTATTTCAAGCACCTGAAAGCGTTTGGAGCTCCAAAGTGCGGTGTCAGCATACGCTGTTGCTGTCAGTCTGGGTTTTTCAGCAGGCTGGACTCCACAGGGTATGAGAAAGCGGAGGTCCACCCTGGTCCTTTCCTTCCCGGCCCACGGTCTTGGGAAACCTGTGGTGGGCAGAGGGTGGTTTGTTGCCTCTCCACCCACTCCCATTTCCTGTGATGCTGCTGGAGGCTTCAGAGTCAGGACAGGGGAAGGCAGGATTAAGGAATAGGATCAGAACAGCACGCTCACTAGTCTTGATATCCTGGCCTTTGTGCCTGCTGCTGTAGCAGACCCTCACACGTGGCTTCTTTTCCGTGGGGCACTGACCTGGGGATCCGCTCTGCAGGTGGCATGCCTGTTGACATCTCCTGCTGCTAAGACACTCCCCCTCTGCCCTGTCAGGCTGCTGTCCTGGGTGAACCTCTTTAGATACCTTCCAGCCAACCGCTTTCCTTAGCTGTCATCTGCCCCCAGCAACTCACACATCCCGAACTTGCCACACCGTGGACGGGCAAATCGCTCTCTGACTCTCCTTGCAGGCTCTTCTGGAGGTTCCAGCTCTCCTCGCATCTTCTAGAACCTCCTAGTTACAGAGCCTCTTGGCTCTGGAGACACAGTTTGAGTCCTCCTGAAAGCTCTTTCTCACCAGACTTCACCAGGGAATGAGGTGCCATGACCCTGTTGTATTGCACTCCAAGTCCTGACAGGTGACAGAGGTCTTTCTCATGTGGCTTGAAAGTGGAGGTTCAGGATGAGAGAAAAGCCAAATCACCCTCAACTCCTATAAATCCCTCCTCAGTGAATCTTCTGCCTTCCACAGCATTGGGGTGGGCGATGGAAACTGGTAATCCAAATGTCAGCCAGACAACCTTCTAGTAAGCATTCATTGGATACACCAATTAAATAATGAAAGGTATACTTCTCCAAGATACAATTTTTAATTTGCAAATACATAACAATGCTCTGAAATATATGAAGCCAAAAATGGACATACAGCAAGAAATTGATAAAATCACAATCATGGCAGAAATTTTTTGACCTACCTGTCTCAGAAACCAATAGATCAAACAGAAAAAAGAAAACTAATACTTATTTAGAAGATTTACATGACAGAATTAAGCTGAAAATAATAAACATTTATGAAAATTAGCCTTATACTCTGTTACAAAGGAATTCTCAACAATAACTTTCAAAGATTCTATGTATTTTTCATTCCTTTTGGGGGCACCTTTTTTTTTCTTGTCAGTTGTTTACTGTTTTGTTAACCTCTTCAAAAAAAATGTCCTCCTCTTGTTTATGTAAAATGTGCCTTCTACAGCACTTTGTTTAGTCTTTCTTCTAACAACTTCTGGCTTATTTTGTTTTTGGTTCTAGCTTCTTGAGTGCTGAATTCATCTATTTTGTCTTTCTTGTCTTCTAATAAATTCATTTAGGTAAGAAGTTATTAATTTTTCATTGTCTGCCTCTCACAGATTTTTTCAGGTGGTATTTTCGTTGTCTGTAATTTCAGTTGTGATTTCCTATTTTACCCAAAATTTACTAGATTTGTTCTTAAAATGTCCAAGTATTTAAGCGGGTCTGTCTTCCTCCATGTTCTTCTGCTCCTTCTTTCTCTCTATTCTTTCTTTTTTTTTTTAATAGAAAATGGTGTTTATTTTTTTTTCCTTTTTTAAAATTTTATTTTATTAAATTTATTTATTTTTTAAATTACAATACTGTATTTATTTTGCCATACATTGACACAAATCAGCCATTTCTTTGTTGTTAAAAACTAGATTAGTGCCAAAAAATTCATAGCATGTGGCCCATGTCATCTCTACCTTTTGAAAAGTTTGTAATTGTCTGAGTAGTTAGCACATAGTCATGGTTTTTAAGTGTTCCATGCACATTTGAAAAGAATGTGTGTTCTTTAAATTGAGACAAATCAAGAGAGGAAATTGTGTTATTCAGATCTTCTGTCCTTACTCATTTCTATCTGATCGATTTGTCAGTTTTTGAAGAAATGTGCTAGTGTCTCTTAATGTTTATGGTTTGGTTAAATCCTCTTTGTGCTTCTAACAGTTTGTCAGCATATTATACTCCTGTGGTTTATCCGTCTACATGAAAGTTTATTTCTGTCATTTCTTCTTAGTAGATTGTGTCATTTATCAACTTAAGTATTGCTCTTGGTCTCTTTAATGCTTTTTGCCCCAAAATTGTGCTTAACTTGTTATTAATTTTGCCACTTCTGCTTTTTATTTGCCTGATATATCTGCTTAGTTTTAGTCTTCTATGTAATTTTATCTTAGGCATCCCTGTTATAAATGTCACATGCTGGAATCATTTATTTTAATCAAAATTTTAATTTTTTATATTATAATAAAGGACTTGAAATCATTTGTATTTATTGTGATTACTAGTAGTCTAGTCTTAATACTCTCATTTCGTGAAGGTTATCATATTTCATAATTCATTTCTATTTTCTTTTTCTTTTCACATTTTTGTTAGATTGATCAGGCTCTGTTTTCTTTTCCATTTGTTTTTATTTTTGTTTTTGTTCCTCTAATGGTGTGGAATTTCTGCTTTTATTTAAAATTATAATAAATTGATAATAAATGAATTCAGCAAAGTTTCAGGGTGTAAGATCAATATTAAAAAAATCAGATGTGTTCCCATATACCAGCAAAGAACAATTAAAAATTAAAAACTAAGAAAACAGTTTCATATGTCACAGCATCCAAAATAATAAAATAATTAGGGATGAATTTAACCAAGGTGGTCAAAGACTTGAATGCTGAAAACTACAAAACACTGCTGAAGGAAATTGAAGAAGGGATTAATAAATGGGGAAGACTTCTTGTGCTTGTGAATCGGAAGTCTTAATTTTTGGTATGATTGCAGTACTGTCCAAGCAATCTACATGTGCAATGCAATCCCTGTCAAGTTTTTAGAAGAAATAGAAGAACTGATCCTCAAACACATATGGAATTGCAATGAATCCTGAATTGCCATAGCAGTTTTACAAGAGAAGAGCAAAGGTGGATAACGCTTCCCAGTTCGTACAAGAGCACCATGGTCAGAACAGTGTGCTCATACTATTCAGTTCAGATCAGTTCGGTTGCTCAGTCATGTCTGACTCTTTGCTACCCCATGGACTGCAGCACACCAGGCTTCCCTGTCGATACCAACTCCCGGAGCTTGCTCAAATTCTTGTCCATCGAGTTGGTGATGCCATCAAACCATCTCATCCTCTGTTGTCCCCTTCTCCTCCTACCTTCAGTCTTTGCCAGCATCAGGGTCTTTTCCAATGAGTCAGTTCTTCACATCAGGAGGCCAGAGTAGTATTGGAGCTTCAGCTTCAGCATCAGTCCTTCCAGTGAATATTCAGGACTGATTTCCCTTAGGTTTGACTGGTTGGATCTCCGTGCTCTCCAAGGGACTCTCAAGTCTTCTCCAACACTACAGTTCGAAAGCATCAGTTCTTCAGTGCTCAGCTTTCTTTATGGTCCAACTCTCACATCCATACATGACTACTGGAAAAACCATAGCTTTGCCTAGATGGACCTTTGTTGGCAAAGTAGTGTCTCTGCTTTTTGATATGCTGTCTAGGTTTGTCATACCTTTTCTTCCAAGGAAAATGCATCTTTTAATTTCATGGCTGAAGTCATCATCTGCAGTGGTTGTAGTAAAAGGTTGGACATATAGACCAATGGAATAGAAATAAGAGTCCAGAAATAAACCTCTATGTCTGTGGCTAGTTGCAATTATTTTCATCAAGGGTGCCAAGGCCAGTCAGCAGAGAAATAACAGTCTCGTCATCAAATGGTTTGGAACAACTGGATAACCACGGGCAAAATAATGAAACTGGACTCTACTTCATGCTGTATACAGAAGTTATTTCAAAAGGGATCCATGACCCAAGTCTCAGGACTAAAGCCACAAAATTCTTAGAAGAAAACATAGGGTAACTGTTCATGACCTTGGATTTGGCTATGAATTCTTATATAGGACATCAAAAGCATGAGCAACAAAAGAAAAACAATGAATTGGACTCCATGAAAATTTTAAAATTCCTTTGTATCAAAGGGCATTATCAAGAAAGTGAAAAAAAAAAGGCCTACAGAATAGGAGAAAAATATTTTGCAAATCGTATATCTGTTTTTAAACGCTGTGCTTAGCTTTTAAGAATATTTCTTTATTTTTAAATGGAGGATAATTGCTTTACAACTTTGTGTTGGTTTCTGCTATACATCAACATGAATCAGCCATACTTAAATGTATGTCCCTTGAACCTACCTCCCACTTTCCAACCCCTGCAAATTGTATATCTTATAAGGGTCTAGTATGTAGAATATGGAAAGAACTCTTGCAACACTACAATGAAAAGACAACCTAATTTAAAAATGAACAAAAAGTTCTAGACATTTCCCCAAAGAAGATATGCAAATGGCCAAAAAAATACATGGAAAGATACTCAACATCACTAGTCATTAGGGAAATACAAATCAAAACTACTGTTAAGATACCACTTCATACTCACTAGGATGGCTATAATAAAAATGGAATTTAAGTGTTGGTGGCAAGGATGTGGTGTAATTGGAACACTCATACATTGCTGGTAGAAATGTAAAATGTGCAGCCACAATGGAAAAAGTTTGAGTTCTTCAGTAAGTTAAACAGAATTATCATATGACTCAGCAGTTCCACTCCTAGCTGTATACCCCAAAGAATTAAAAATAAGGACTCCGACAAATATATGCACACATTTGTTCATAGCAGCGCTAGTCACAATAGCCAAAGGGTGGAAACAGCCCAGATGCCCATCAGTGGATGAATGGATAAACAAGATTGGGTATATACATATAACGGAATACTGTTCAGCCACAAAAAGAAATGAACGACTGATACATGCTACATTGTGAATAATGTACATTATGCTCAAAAAAACAGTATGCTAAATGAAGAACATAAAATCACATATGGTATGGTTCCACTTATATTAAACTATTCAGAATAGGTGAATCCACAGAGACAGAACACAGATCGGTGGTTTCCAGAGGTTGAGGCCAGTGGAGTAGGGAGAAACTACTTAATAAGTATGGGATTTTCTTTTGGGGATGATGAAAATATTTTGGAATCTGATAGAGGCAGTGATTGCAAAACGTTGTGAGTGAATGTACTAAATGCCACACAAGTGTTAATTTTAAAAGAATTGTCTTTTTGTTTGAATTTCACCTCAGTAAAATTTTTTAAATTATAAAAGAAGTATTTAAACTTACATTTTCCTTGCAATATAAATTACTAATCAATATTTATAATCTCAAGGGAAGGCATAGGTTCTAATGAAATCTAGATTTTTAGTTTGTGATCTTTATTAATTTTATAATTCTATACTATACCTTTTCTATCTTTGGAACCAATATAGTCACATTACATATTGAATACTATAGTCACCTTATGAACAGCTATTTTGAATTAATATACATTGTAATTTTTCAGCTCACTACTCTTTCAGAGTCCTTTTCTTGATTTTTTTTTATCGTTCTCTAGGTTTGAACTTTGAATATTTGTTTCAGAAAGGGTTATTTAAAAGAATATGTATATATTTCAGGCTTCCCAGGTGGCTCATTGGTAAAGAATCTACCTGCCAAAGCAGGAGACAGAGGGAACACAGGTTTGATCCCTGAGCCAGGAAGATTCCCTAGAGAAAGAAATGGCAACTCACTCCAGTATTCTTGCCTGGAAAATTCCATGGACAGAGGAGCTTGGCAGGCTACAGTCCATGGGGCTGCGAAGAGTTGGGCACAACTGAAGCGACTTAGAAAATACACACACATATTTATTTTTTACTTCCTATATTATAGCCATGTTAGTTCCTATGGCTAATTGACTCACTTGTCATTTTATTTTATTGTGGTAAGCAAATGAGTCTGTTCTGATAATTTCATGGAGCATAAGCTTATCACTGCACCAGGCTCTGGCCCATTGGATGTTCTTAGACTCCTTCCTCTCCATCACTTTCTCAAGGCCCAGGGCCCATCCCCCACCCTTGCTTGTTTGTTCCCTTACCTCGAGAAGTCATCAGCTTCCATGCTTAATTAAGACTCTTCCTCCTAGGAGTTCCCTGAGAAGGCCTAGCCTTCTGACCCAAGGGCAAGCCACGAAGGTCATTTGGCTCAGTGCAGCAGCCTTCCTTTCCTGGAATTGGTGCGTGAGAAACCGGACAGTTTCCCGGATGCCCCTTCTACCCCATCTCTGTTGCTTTGCTCTGAGTATAGTTGATTCAACTAACTCGTTCTTTAGTTAATTTGGAAAGAAAAGCACAAAGTGGGGAACCGAGAAACAAGCTGATTCTGGCGGCCTCCTAACACACCTCTGGATGGTAGATGTCATGTGTTGGTAAACCCCTACTTCCTAGCCCTGCTGTTTGCTGCAGTGCCTCTTTCTCCCCACTCCCACCCGCTCCCCACAAAGGACACTTACAGATTCTCATCCACCAGCTCTGAGAAGGGGGGTGTTGGACTGATTCAAACAACTTGTGTCTTAGCCTTGGATCAGAGCCTCGAGTAAGCCTTCTCCTTAGAAGGGGGGACTCTTCATGGTCTGCCAGTCCATTCATTTTCTTAACCACTCTTTCTTTAGGCATTTGCTGAGCAGTTCATTTGTTCATTTATTCATTCATTTATCAAAGACTTTTTGAGCACTCATTATATGCCAGGCACTGTTAGAGAGACTGGGGATATAGCAGTACACAAGACAGGTGAAAATCTCCTCCTCCATGAAGATATTCTAGTGGAGTAAGGTAATACATAATAAACATAATAAATCAATAAATGTGTAGGATGTTGCTGCTGCTAAGTCACTTCAGTCGTGTCCGACTCTGTGCGACCCCATAGACGGCAGCCCACCAGGCTCCCCCCCGTCCCTGGGATTCTCCAGGCAAGAACCCTGCAATGGGTTGCCATTTCCTTCTCCAATGCATGAAAGTGAAAAGTCAAAGTGAAGTTGCTCAGTCGTGTCCGACTCTTAGTGACCCCATGGACTGCAGCCTACCAGGCTCCTCCATCCATGGGATTTTCCAGGCAAGAGCACTGGAGTGGGGATGTTAGAAAGCATTAAATGATGTGTGCATGTTCAGTCACTCAGTCTGTCCGGCTCTTTGTGACCTCAGGGACTGCGGCCCTCCAGGCTCCTCTGTGCCTCAGATTTCCCAGGCAAGAATACTGGAGTGAGTTGCCATTAGTAAGTGATCGAAACAAAGAAATTGTAGAACATGGCTGATGATTTGTGACTTTAAATTGAACAGTAAGGGTAGACCTCACTGAGAAGCGGATGTTTGAGTAGAGACCTTAGGGATGAAGGAATGAGTTGTGTGAATATTTAACAGGAGAATCTGCTAGAGAGAGGAAACAGTCCATGCAAAGGCGCTGAGGCATAACCATACCTAGTGTGGCCAGACTGGCACAAAGAAGGAACATGTTAAGAGGTGATGTCAGGAAGGTAAAAGGGATGTAGGTGGCAGTGGGGGAGCTGGGCCATGTAGCCATTATAAGATCCTTGTTCTTTTTTATTGAATGAAATATTCCTTAAATTCTGCAGTGGTGCACTTTCCTGGTGGCCTAGTGGTTAAGAATCCACCTTCCAGTATGGGGGACACAGGTTCGATTGAGGATTGGGAAACTGAGATCCCACGTGCTACAAGAAAGCTTGTGCCTCAACTAAGACCCAACGCAGCCATAAATAAATATGAAAAACCTTCTACAGTGCTTTACATTTTTCAGAAGTTTCACACACATGGTTTCATATCATCCCATAATAACCCTTCCCCCTCCTGTTCTGCACTCCCCTTCCCACTTCCCTCTCCCCACTGGTAACCGCTACTTTCTTACCTATATTTTTGTGTCTGCCCTTTTTTTTTTGCTAGTTTCACTTTTGTTTTGCTATAATTTGTCATATTTTTTAGATTCCACATGTAAATGATATCATACAGTCTATGTCTTTTTCTGTCTGACTTATTTCACTTAATATAATGCCCTCCAGTTCCATCCATGTTGCTGCCGATGGTAAAATTTCATTCCTTTTATGGCTGAGTAGCCTTCGTGTGTGTGTGTGTGTGTGTGTGTGTGTGTGTGTGTGTGTGTGTGTGTGTGTATGCCACGTCTTCTTTATCCATTCATCTGTTGATGGACCCTTAAGTTGCTTCCATACCTTGGCAATTGTAAATAATGCCACTATTAACACTGGGGTGCATGTATCTTTTGAATTCATATTTTTGGTTTTTTCTAGATTATAACCAGGAATGGAATTGCTGAGGACTCTGTTATTAAGTAAGAAGGGCACTCCTGGAGGGTGGTGAGCAGAGGAATTACATGGACTTACACTTTAACATGTAATTCTGGCTCTGAGTGAGAATAGACCATAGCAACAGCAGAGGTAGGCAAGCCAGGTCGGAAACTACTGCAGTCCTCCAGGATAAAGAGGATGGTGGCTTGGACAGTAGTGGTTCCATTTGTCTCTGTTCTGAAGGTGGGGCCATTAGCATTTCCTGACAGATTTGGTATTGGATACGAGAGAAAGAAAGTAGTCAAAGGACAGCTCCAAGGCATTTGGCCTGAGCAATTGCAAGGTTGGACTTGCCATTAGCTAAGGAAGAGGAAACCATGGATTGACAAGTTCTCTTTTGGATGCATTAAATTTGAGATGTCCATTAAAACGCAAACAAAGGTGTCAAATAACAGTGGGGTCCGTGAATCTGTGGTTCAGAAGAGAGTTCTGAGCTGGACACAGAAGCTGGGGATTCAGCAGAACATAGATGGTATTTAAATCCAAGAGACTGGATGAAATGCTAAAGACTGAGTGTGTTTAGAGGAGAGATCTGGCATCTGAGTTCTGTGACATCATTAATAGGTTGAGGGAAAGAATGGGAACCAGCAAAGGGCATGGAGAAGAAATGGCTTGTGATTTAGGAAGATCAACATCTGTGATGTCCTTGAAACATTTGAAGAAATTTATTCCCAGGAGAAAGTGGGTGGCCAAGTATGTCCAATGCTGCTGAGAAGGTCAAGGGAGACAAGAGGGCGGTGAGATCTGACCATTGGACTTAGTAACATAGAGGTTACTGGAGACCTTGACAAACAGTTTTGGTGGATGGTGGGATGAAAATGTGATTGGAGTGGGTTTGAGAGAGGATGGGTGGATAGGAAGAGACAGCTCTTCCCAGAAGTTTCCTTGTAAGGTTTTGCTAATATTTTAGCTTCTATAACTTTTACAACTTGGCATCTCTTTCTGTATTCTCATGAGGACACTGTGCTGAAGAGCAAATTAGGCATCACTGAGGCCCATCTCTTACTTAGAGGAAGTGAGGAACTTGGGTCTTGAAGAGGTCTCTGACCCAGTGTGGGAAAATGATGGATTCAGAGTCACAAGACCTGGGCTTCAATCCCAACCGAGAATTACTTGTGACACCTTCCTTCGCTGAACTTCATCGTCTTCATCTACAGAATGGAGAGAACAGTCACTTCTTTGCAGAACTCATGAGTTAAATGGACAGTGGGTGTGGAAATGCCAGGTCCAGCGACTGACAGAGAGTACGAATCCATAGCAGGCTGGGCTGGTATTCAGGTGTCATGCATTTAGGGATTTAATTGCATTCAGAGGAGGCATGTACGTGTTTGCATGTGTAGTTATTTTTAAGTGTGCTAATTGCCTCTTTAAATGAATTGTCATCATTGTGATTCCAATATTTTGATACAACATATGCTTAGTTTTGCAAAGGCTTCTGGTCCTTTGGGCTGGTTCCAGTGTGTTAAGGTTTTGGTTTTTGAATGAAAGGTGTGAACTCAAGCAGTCATTTGGCTTTCACTGTCATGTGCCTTGTGACAGCACCTGTTGTAGGTGCAGAGGGTAGAGAGGAAGTCAGCCGTCCACAGACGTGAATAGTGGGTGACTGAGGGACTTCTGGTCTGTTGGGAGGGACGGATATGGAAATACCCAGATGAGTCTAAACCCAAAGCCTAGTGCATCACCCTCTTAAATGTGCTCACTCATCACATTCTAATTGAGCACCTACTGTGTGCCAGGCACTGGTGACACACCACCTTTACCCCTGGCCTGGGGTCTGGAGGAAGGGGACATAAACTGAAAGTAAGGAAAGAGTCACAAATCATTGCAGGCATTAAGCAGGCTCGGAGAGTGCGTGTGAGGCTGCGGAGGGGGGAATCTTGACCCAGGATGGGTAATGATGGTTGGATGGCATCACCGACTCAATGGACATGAGTTTAAGCTACTCTGGGAGATGGTGAAGGACAGGGAAGCCTGCCGTGCTGCAGTCCACGGGGTCCCAAAGAGTTTGGACGTAACTGAGTGAATAAAACAACAATAGCTACAGTTATCATGGCTGGACCAAAATTTGATTTTAGTGCTTAAGCCCTCAGTTTGGCCATGAACTGGCACAGCCTCTAACGATTATTAGGACCCAAAGTCCCAGGATCCATGTCACAGACTAGAAAATGTTGCCTTCCTTTGCAGACAGTGGAGGGAGTGAGACCTTTTTCTAACTGTGTGACTTTGAGCAAGTAAATTCCCTTCTCTGTACCTTAGTTTCCGTATCTGTAAAATGGGCATATAATAACAGAACCTCCTTCATAAAGAGGTTGTAAGAATTCAGTACATTAATTATCTGTAAAATGTTCACAACTAGCATATTAAATGTACAGTAAATGTTATTTATTTATATTTCAAAATTGAAAAAATGCTCAATGAAGTTGTTTTCAGTAGAAATGAGGCCTACCAGGACATGGCGTCCACTTATGTGTCAGGCTTGATCAGGAGAAACTGGATATTCCCTGGGTTCCCTCCCCTGTCCTTCTGTTACTGCTGGGTACCAGCCGTGGGACTCCCATCGAGTTGGACTGAAATCTCATCGATTTGATTGAATAGCCAATGTATATCACTAGCCATGGAACTTGAGAGGTGGATGAGCCTATCCCCTGTCCTTCTTAGTACAAGAGTGAGGACTGAGCCCAGAGAGAGGCGATGACTGCCGGGGTTGATAGCCTGTTCCGGGCGCCACTTCCTGGGGTCCAGCCCCGGTGGATCCAGGGTAATTCGAAGGGGAGACTGAGTCGGCGTCCTAGGAAGAAGCTATTTAATTAGAAATATAAAGAGAGATTAGAAAAGAATAGTGTAGTAGGAAAATTAGTGGAGAAAAAGATGCTGAATAACTTGGTTTACATGGAATACCAATAAAACCTCGAGACAAGAGGTTTGCATTACCTACGTAGGCCACTGGCGCCTGCTTGAATAGCAGAGGGTGCCCCGCTTTGGGCTCCCTCTTGCGTGGGTCTTAGAAGCCAGGGCAAAATTAGCAGGCTTGGCGAGCATCCACCCTCCAGATGAGAATTCAGCCAGAAGGGGAAAGAAAGAACAACACAGGGGAATCAGTCTTTCCAGAAACTGATCTGTTTTCTTTATTTTCAGGTTTGCTTATATACTTTTTGTTACACATAGAGATAGAATACAGAGTCGCGCGGGGTCAGCAGACCTGACCCTTGTCAAAATCAGGTGCTTCATATAAATGTATACAAAGATCTTAGGGATTTTACATCATCTTCTGGCCATGAGGCCTGCTGACATTTTATGGCCCTTTCTGATAACTGTCAGTCAAGCAGAAAACTTATTTTTTCCAGGGGTGATTTTTTCTTAAACCAGGTGCCACCCTCCAAAGGTACCAGATAAAGTTGCATTCCTATAGGGTGAGGGTGCAAGGGGTTATAATCAATAAAGGAATTTACTTAGCCTAAGGTTTAACATGATTAATATCAAAGGTTAATACTTATTTCTCTTATATGCTAGTATATTCATTAATGTGTATAAGGGCAAGGAATATGGAGACTTAGCAGCAAATATTGGCCCAACAAATGAAAACCCTTCACCAGTATAATTTCTAACCAACCCACTATACTAATAATTTCTAACTTCTCAAAAGAATCTGTATTTAGAAAGTTTAAAGCATCTTGTGCCTCTCACAGTTGGGAGGCTGTAAACCATCACATGTGGCCAGATGAACCTGTTCAGGCAGGCTAGAGAACCTTCAGAGGAGTTTGTAAGTTGAAACACTCTTGTCACACCCATGAATTTTTATTGACTGGAGCTGTAAGTTAACTCCTTCTCCGAGAGAGGTGGTGGGGGACAGCCCCCCGTAAAGTCAGAGGTGTAGGTGAGAGCATGAAGCAGTAAAGTAGGCAGACTCTGGTTTTGGGTGTAGATGCTCGGGAACAAGGGGTCTCCTGAGGCTCGATCCCGCCTTTGTGTATGCCGAGCCTCCTTCTTCATGACCTTTGCCATGGGCGGAGTTCCTCGTGCTGGCTCCCAGCAGATGACAACCTCAGATTGTGCAGGAAGAGAGATGTAACTTTGGGTGTATGCATATAGAGCAGCTAGGCAGAGGTTGGTCCCCAAACATGTGAGCTTGGGCCAGCGCTTGGAAGCAACTTCAGATGGTAGGAAAGAGCCAGATCTTGGTGTGAGAAGACTGAGTCCTATTCCGTAGGGCTGCTAGTGCCCTTTCCCACCAACAGAGTCACTGCCTATAATATGAAATAATCTCACAACATCCCTACAGAGGGATCTAATGAGCAAGAGGTGGCTTGGGGTCTGGGTCTAAGGGCTGGGCATGAATGTGGCAAGGCACTGTCCTCTGAGAGTAGGTTTCTGTGAATATCAAGGACAGTCTGGCTTCTCAGGTGGCTCAGTGGTAAAGAATCCGCCAGCCAGTGCAAGAGGCACAGGAGAGACAGATTCAATCCCTGGGTTGGGAAGATCCCCTCAAGAAGGAAATGGCAACCCACTGTAGTACTCTTGCCTGAAAAATCCTATGGACAAAGGAGCCTGGCAGGCTACAATCCATGGGATTGCAAAGAATCAGACGTGACTGAGCATGCATGCACGCTCCTCAAAGAACAGTCTAGGGCTCTTCCCCACAAGTTGTGGTGAGGTTCAAACCACAGGCACCCAAGGAGAAAAGTGTTGACACCAAGCAGGGCTTTTAGAGACCATGTGGTCCCCACCCCCACCATTGTTGTTCAGTCGCCCAGTCGTGTCTGACTCTTTGTGACCCCATGGACTGCAGCAGGCCATGCCTCCCTGTCCCTCGCCATCTCCTGGGTTTGCCTAACTTCATGTCCATTGCGTCAGTGATGCCATCCAGCCATCTCATCCTCAGATGCCCTCTTCTCCTTCTGCCCTCAATCTTTCCCAGCATCAGAGAGTTTTCCAATGAGTTTTCTGTTTGCATCAGATGGCCAAAATACTGGCGCTTCAGCTTCAGTATCAGTCCTTCTAGGGAATATTCAGGGTTGATCTCCCTTAAGATTGACTGGTTTGATCTTCTTGATATCCAAGGGATTTTCAGGAGTCTTCTCCAGCACAACAGTTCAAAGGCATCAATTCTTTGGCATTCTGCTTCCTTTATGGTCCAGCTCTCATAACCGTATGTGACCAGAGGGAAGACCATAGCCTTGACTATACAGATGTTTGTCGGCAGAGTAATATCTCTGCTTTTTCAACACATTGTCTGGGTTTGTCATGGCTTTCCTGCCAAGAAGTAATTGTCTTCTGATCAGGTGGCTGCAGTCCCCATCCACAGTGATTTTGGAGCCCAAGAAGAGGAAATCTGTCATTACTTCCACCTTTTCCCTTCTATTTGCCATGCAGTAACGGGCGGATGCCATGATCTTAGTTTTTTAATATTTAGTCTTAAGCCAGCTCTTTCACTCTCTTCCTTCTCCCTCATCAAGAGGCTCTTTAGTTTCTCTTTGCTTTCTGCCATAAGAATAGTATTATCTGCACATCTGATGTTGTTGATGTTTCTCTTGCCTATCTTGATTCCAGCTTGTAACTCATCCAGCCCGGCATTTCTCATGATGTGCTCAGCATATAGGTTAAACAAACAGGGTGACAGCAGACAACTCTGTCATACCCTTTCTCGAACCAATCAGTTGTTCCATACAGGGTTCTAACTATTGCTTCTTGACCTGCATACAGGTTTCTTGGGAGACAGGTAAGGTGGTCTGATATTCCCATCTCTCTAAGAGCTTTCCACAGTTTGTTATGATCCACACAAAGGCTTTAGTGTAGTTGATGAAACAGAGATAGATATTTTTCTGAAATTCCCTTGCTTTCTCTATAATCCAGCAAATGTTAGCAATTTGATCTCTAGTTCCTCTTCCTTTTCTGAACCCAGCTTGGACATCCAGAAGTTCTTGGTTTGCATAATGCTAAAGCCCAGCATGCAGGATTTTAAGCATGGCCTTACTAGCATGGGAGATGAGTAGCGACTGTCCGATGGTTAGCACATTCTTTGGTACTGCCCTTCTTGGGAGTTGGGGGTGAGGGCTGACCTTTTCTAGTCCTGTGGCCACTGCTGAGTCTTCCAGATTTGCTGACATAATGAATGCAAAACCTTGATGGCATCATGCTTTAGGGATCTGAATAGTTATACTGGAATTCCATTGCATCCACTAGCTTTATTAACAGCAGTGCTTCTTAAGGCCCATTTGACTTCACACCCCAGAGTGTCTGGATCTGGGTGACTAACCACACCATTGCAGTAATCCGGTTCATTAAGATCTTTTTATAGAGTTCTCCCATGTATTCTTTCCATCTCATCTTGATCTCTTCAGTGTCCACTGGGTCTCTACCATTTTATCCTTCATTGTGCCCATCTTTTGGCAGAATGCTCCCTTGATGTTTCCAATTTTCCTGGAGAAATCTCTAGTCTTTCCCCTTTTCTTGTTTTCTTCTGTTATTAATCACTGTTCATTGAAGAGGGCCCTTTGTCTCTTCTAGCTATTCTGTGAAATTCTGCATTTAATTGGATTTATCTTTCCCTCTCTCCCTTGCTTTTCGCTTCTCTTCATTCTTCCACTATTTGTAATGCCTCCTCCGATAACCCCTTTGTCCTCCTGCTTTTCTTTCTCTTTGGGATGGTTTTGTTCACCACCTCCTGTACAATATTATGGACCTCTGTCCATAGTTCTTCAGGCACACTGTTAACTAGATCTAGTCCCTTGAATCTATTTGTTATCTCTACTGCAGATTCATATGGGATTTGATTTAAGTCATACCTGGCCAGCCTAGTGTTTTTTCCTGGTTTTCTTTAGTTTAAGCCTGAATTTTGCTGTGAGAAGCTCATGATCTGATCCACAGTCAGCTCCAGGTCTTGTTTTTGCTGACTGTATACAGCTTCTCCATCTTCGACTAAAAAGAATGTAATAAATTTGATTTTGATATTGACCATTTGGTGATGAACATGTATAAACTCATCTCTTGTGTTGTTGAAAAATGGTATTTGCTATGATTAGTGCATTTTCTTGGCAGAATTCAGTTAGTCTCCAGCCATAACTCCACTCAAATCCTATCTATCCCACTCCTCAATGACTCTTCCAACAAATATTTATTGAGAGTCTACCAAGAACCAGATATTGTAATGGGCTTGAACTGCCCTAGCAATTTTTTTTTAAACTTTTTTGGAATATAGTTGATTTACAAAGTTGTCTTCATTTCAGATATATGGCAAAGTGTATTAGTTATACATACACGTGTACATGTGTATGTATATCTTTCTTTAGATTCTTTTCCCATACAAACCATTGCAGAGTATTAAGTAGAATTCCCTGTGCTATTCAGAAGGTCCTTGTTAGTTATCTATTCTATATATAGTAGTGTGCACATGTCAGTTCCAATCTCCCAATTTATCCCTGGCCACTCCATCTCCCAATAACCATAAATTTGTTTTCTACATCTGTGACTCTACTTTTGTTTTGCAAATAAATTCATTTGTACCCTTTAAAAAATAATATTCCACATGTAAGTGATATCATGATATTTGTCTTTCTGTGTCTGACTTACTTTACTCAATATGACAATCTCTCCGTCTATCCATGTTGCTGCAAATGCACTGTTTTGTTCTTTTTTATGGCTAGGTAATATTCTGTTGTATATATGTACCGCATCTTACTTATCCATTCATCTGGTGATGAGCATTTCATTTGCTCATGTCCTGGCTATTGTAAATAGTGCAGCTATGAACACAGGGTTCAGTTCAGTTGCTCAGTCATGTCCAACTCTTTATAACCCCATGGACTGCAGCACGCCAGGCTTCCCTGTCCATCACCATCTCCCAAAGCCTACTCAAACTCATGTCCATTGAGTCAGTGATGCCATCCACCCATCTCATCCTCTGTAGTCCCCTTCTCCTCCTGCCTTCAGTCTTTCCCAGCATCAGGGTCTTTTCCAATGAGTCAGTTCTTCTCATCAGGAGGCCAAAGTATTGGAGGTTCAGCTTCAGCATAGGGTTGCATTTATCTTTTTGAATTATGGTTTTCATTGGGTATATGGCCAGGAGTGGGATTGCTGGGTCATATAGTAGTTTTATTTTTAGATGTTTAAGGACGCTCCATACTGTTCTCCATAGTAGCTGTATCAATTTATATTCCCACCAATAGTGTAAGAGGGTTGCCTTTCTCTATACCCTCTCTAGCATTTATTGTTTATAGCTTTTTTGATGATGGCCATTCTGACCAATGTGAGGTGAAATCTCAGTGTAGTTTTGATTTGCGTTTCACTAATATTAATAATTAGTGATGTTGAGCATCTTTTCATGTGCTTTCTGGCCATCTGCATATCTTCTTTGGAGAAATGTGTGTTTAGATCTGCCCATTTTATGACTGGGTTATTTCTTTTTTTTGATATTGAGCTGCATGAGCTGTTTGTATATTTTGGAGATTAATTCCTTGTCAGTTGCTTCATTTGCAAATATTTTCTCCCATTCTGAGGGTTGCCTTCTTGCTTTCTTTATGTTTTCCTTTGCTGTGCAACAGCTTTTTAAGTTTAATTAAATCCCATTTGTTTATTTTTGTTTTATTTTTATTACTGTAGGAGGTGGCTCAAAAAGATCTTGCTGCATTTTACATCAAATAGTGTTCTGCCTATGTTTTTCCCCAAGAGTTTTAGAGTTTCTAGTCTTACATTTTCATCTTTAGTCCATTCTGAGTTTATTCCATTTATCGTGTTAGTGTTCTCATTTCATCCTTTTATGTGTAGCTGTCCAGTTTTCCCAGCACCATTTATTGAAGAGCCTGTTTTTCCTCCATTACATATTCTTGCCTCTTTTGTCATAGACTGGTGACCACAGGTCACCATCATATTCACCAGTACCTTTTAATGTCCTTCATCAGTTCTGGAATATTCCCAGTCATTATCTGTTCAGTTATTCCTCTGCTTCATTCTCACTCTTCTCCCTCCAGTCTGTTGATTAAAGAGATGTCCATTTTTCCTCGCTTTTTCCTTTATGTCTTGAAACTTCTCTTTCATGTTTTCTCAGATCCATCTTGCATTTCACATATAACTGTTCTCCTAGGTCTAATCACTCTCAGAGCATAGAAAAGGAAGAATGATTTTCCAGGCTAACATAACCTTGGTGCTGAAACTCAATAAGAGCAGTGTGAAAAGGAAAACCATAGGCCCATCCCACTCATGAACTAGATGCAGAAATCCTAAACAAAATACCAGCGATCAAAATTTAATAATGGGTAAAATAGTAATGCATTATGGCCAAGTAGGGTCCAATGCAGAAATACAAGGTTGCTTTCGCATTAGGAAAACCAAGTGTAGCAATTTACCATATTTAACTGAATTAAAGGAGAAAAGGCTCAATTGATCCTTTCAGTAGATGCAGGAGAAAAGAATTCGATAAAATTAAAAATTGATGCCTAACTGAAAGAAGAAGGGATACAATTAACCTGTTATAGAATACCTATAAGAATCTATGGCAAACATTTTGCATGCTGGGTCACTTCAGTCATGTCCAGTTCTTTGCAACTCCGTGGACTGTAGCCTGCCAGGCTCCTCTGTCCATGGGATTCTCCAGGCAAGAACACTGGAGTGGGTTGCCATGCCCTCTTCCTTCTCCTTGCCATGCCTTCACTACTCAAGGATCATGCCTCCTGAGTCGCAGGCAAGTTCTTTACCACTAGCACCACCTGGGTGCTTAGTGGTAAAATATTGAGATACTTAAGAAAAAAAAGCAAGTGTGTCCACTCTCACCATTTCTATTTAGCATTGCACTGGAGCTTCCTGGTCAGTGCAGTGAAGTGGGGAAGATGAACAAATAATGTTTGGAAAGAAAAGTGTCCAGTGTGGCTCCTGGGGGAATAGCGTGTGCTCCCGGGGAATGTTTGTACCATTTACCAAGATGAGAAGACCAAGAGAGGACACAGATGGGTATACCCAAGACAAAGTCATTCAGCTGCCCTGGAAGACCACCAGGCATGGGGCCAGGATACTTCAGCTCCACTCCTGGCTCTTTTACTAACCCTACATGAGCCACTTTCCTCCAGGACCTGAGTTCTTCCATCTGTAAAATGGGTGGATGTAGACAGATGGATTCATGGTGGGCTGCAGTAGGCGAACAGGTGGTGGCCCCACTTTCCAAGAGGCAGGTTTCTGTATACAGACTGTCCAGTAGGAGGAAGCACCCACTGGGGATGGGTCAGGAGTCTGACGCATCATCCTGACTGTGTGCCTTGCAGAGGGACCATCCCCTCTCTGCTTTGCTGAGGGATGTTCACTGTGGCTATCACTGGTGCTGTCCAGCCTGTTCTGCAGTTGTACGACATTTACCTGCAACAACCTGCCCTTTTGATGTTTTAGACCTTCAACAGCCAGAACGAGAGCAACGAAGACTATGAGATCCCCCAATAACACCTCCCAACCTCCCCGAGCCATCCCTCCTGCACCTGGGGGACCACGAAGCCGGCTACCACTCGCTGTGCCATGGCCTCACGCCCAACGGACTGCTCCCTGCTTACTCCTACCAGGCCATGGACCTCCCAGCCATCATGGTGTCCAACATGCTGGCCCAGGACAGCCACCTGCTATCGGGCCAGCTGCCCACGGTGAGTCCCTGTTACCCGCCATGGTTCCTGCCAGGTTATGGCAAGGAAGGGAGGGCCCCTCTGCTCAGGTGCAGGGTTTGGGCTCTGTCAGTTACTTGCATGGGGGTCCACAGAATATGGGGGGTGGGCATGGAGGGAAGTTTATGTTCTCATGCTACTTGCTTCTGAAGCTCTGTTTATAATATATTGATATTATTTGTTTTATTTTTAATAGTATAGTCTCACCTTTTAAAGGCTTTACTGAAGGAGAATTCCCTGGTTTCCCAGTGGTTAGAGCTCCATGCTTTCACTGTAGGGGGTCTGGGTCCAGTTCTTGGTTGGAGGACCAAGATCCTATAAGCTACTTGACACGGTCAAAAAAAGACTTTATTGAAATTGAAATATTGTTCACCTACTATGCAATTCACCTATTTAAAGTATACGGTTCAGTAGCTTTTAAAATATTCACAGAGCTATGTGACCATCAACACAAGCTATTTTAGAACCTTTTCCTCACCCCACAAAGAAACCTTATACCCTTTAGTCATCATTCCCAACCCCACCCCCATCTCTAGCCCTAGGCAACCGCTAATCTACTATCTCTGTATAGTTGCCTCTTCTGCACATTTCATATAAGTGGAATCATATTATTTTAAAAATATTGTGTCTTGCTTAAGCTGAGAGGGAAGAGGGTGGAGACTGACTTAGAGTTTTGAGGATAGGAGGGACTTTGGCAGGCAGACCAGCACAGAAAAGGACCTTCCAGGCTGAGGGAACAGGATGTACAAAAGCAAGAAGCAGGAGGCTCATCTTGTGCGCAGGTGTGGCATGTGGGTCGCTCTTACTGGGCTGGAGAGAAAGAACATGGAATCGCATAGGAAGAGAGGACGTGAAAGAATTAGTAGGGCCTGGATCATAAGGATCCTGAATCCCATGCTGAGCAAGGTATGAGTTTTCAGCATGAATGACTGATTTGAACAATCAAGACTTATAGAAAGACAGTAGAGAATTCTTTTGTATAATGGGGAAAAAAATCCTTAAGGGAACTCTAGTACTTCTTCTGAATGACTGGGGTATATGTTTCTTTTTGCTTTTTCCTTTACAGTTAATATTATATTGATAGTCATACCTCTTAACTTCATTCTTAAGTGACAAGAATAAAATTCAAAGAAGCTGATGCAAGAAAAAAAAAAAAGACTGAAATATCTAGGTATTGAGGGCTCAACAGAGGGTTTCAGGCATAGCTGGATCCAGGAACTCCAGCAACATCATTAGTATTATCCACACAGCAGGCACGACGGCTACCGGCAGCCAGCATCTTCTCTGATGTCTCTGATAGGTGGTAGTTTGAGTCTCCAAGGAGGACCGTGACAGCATGGGTGGACCAACCACTGTATCTGGGAGGAAAATAGTCCTTGATTTTGTCAGAAACACATCTGTGGGAGGGCAGGAGGGACCGCTAAATTGATTTCTGTAAGAATCACATGATGTTGGATGGATCATGTTTACCCCTACCAAGGCTGTTCAGAGGTCACAGCCAAATTTGTGGCCCAGTTCTATCAGATGTCTGAGACCGTCATTTATGTTATTTATCATCTACCAATCTTGACTATATTCTATATTATTTATTGTTTACTTTTATTACCATCAACTCTCCTTGCTTAAAAAGAAAAACAACCTGGCATACTCTATGTATTTTCAAGAGCCACAGCACTTTTATTTTTGTGAAGCTAGGTGAGACGTAGAAGGGAAGATGAGAGACAGGGAGGGCAGGAGGAAGCCAATTTAAGGCCCACATTTTCTACCACATTTTCTACTGTTCACTAAAGTGCTCAGTGGAAATTGCTGCTCCATTTCTTGAAAAAGGGCCCATCAATAATGCAGACCCCCGCGTCCTCTTCTCTCTTGGAGACCTGCAGATTCCACAGTGTGTGGTTTTAATTCCAGTTTGTTACAATGTTTTTGCCTTAGCTGCTTGCCCAGCTAATTTCCTAGCAAAAACTTCACAACTCCAGACAGTCCCAGTAACCCAGGCGAGGGCAGGGCCCAGCTGACATCTCTGTCGTGTACCCTGGGGAGGCCCGTGGATGCAGGTATGCGTCTGCCTGGGGTTCTCGGTCACAGTGTCACTGGCCTGGGATGCTAGTCTTCAGCAGACACAGTGCAGGGCAGTGGTTAGTGCATAGGCTCTGGCATCCCACAGGCCAGTGTTAACCCCGGCCCCACAGCTTCAATCCTCTTTTCTTACAGTGGCGGGTAGATAATGTATGTAGTCTCAGCAAATGTCTGGCAGAGAGGAAACAATCAGGGAATATTTGCTATTGTTATTATTAGTCATAAAAATGAGTTCCCACTCTAACCAGTGGCGGTGTTTTCCCATAAGTCTCACTTACCTAAAGGAACAGTCTCCAGATACTCGCAGGTACCTTGGTAGGGTCACCTGGTTATAAGAGCTCTGATCATTACAAAGGAGGTTATCTGTTTATCAGAGATGACCCCCCGACCCCTTCGCCTAGAAATGCCTTTGTTGGGCTTAGTCCAGATAGGCACTTTGCAGCCATTTTCCAGATTCCTTTAAAACAAGTGCACGTTTAAGATGCTTCACAAATTCAGATCGCTTTAATTCTTCCATTAGTGAGAGTTATCAACGGTTCACTGGGTTTTCTATTCCCTCGTTATGAAATGAAAGGTAAGCCAAACTATGTTACCCAGAGGAAGGCTGCCAGACCAAGTAGGAAACCAATTAAGAACACTTCCATCCATTGGGACCATATGCTAAAAGACAGTTGTTTTAAAAAACATTTTTTTAAAATATATTTTTTTATTTTTTCCGGTTGAGTCTTCCTTGCTGCGCAGGCTTTTCGCTAGCTGCAGCGAGCAGTGGCTACTGTCTAGCTGAGGTGCACAGGTTTCTCACTGCAGTGGCTTCTCTTGTTGTAGAGCACAGGCACTGGAGTGTGGGCTCAGGAGTTGCGGTGCTCGGGTTTAGTTGCACCGTAGCATGTGAGATCTTCCCAGACTAGGGACTGAATCCGTGCATTGGCATCAGAGGTAAAGAATCTGCCTGCCAATGCAGGATATGCTAGAGACACAGTTTGGATCCCTGGGTCAGGAAGATCCCCTGGAGTAGGAAATGGCAACTCACTGCAGTATTCTTGCCTGAAAAATCCCATGGACAGAGGAGCCCGGTGGGCTACAGACCATGGGGTAGCAGAGTCGGGCACAACTGAGCACTCACACATTTGCATGCACACTCCTCCACTGGCAGTCAGATTCGTTACCACTGAGCCACCAGTGTTTTAAAGTAAAGCCCAGCAAGTGTTTTAAATTTGTCTGAGCTGAAGCTTGAAGGTGTGTGTGTGTGTGTGAGTGTGTGTGGACATGCATGCTCTGTGGGTGATGCTGGAGTTTGTGTCAGACCCCCGAGATTTGAGGTACCATGCAGGGAGCTTTACAAACACTGTCTCACGTAACACTCCCAAGTTCCAAGTGAGGCAGAAACCGCTGCAGTAAGGAAATGGAGACTCAGAGCAGGCAGGTGATTGTTAGTTTCCTGTGGCTGCAGTAACAGTTGTCACAAACTGACTTAAAAACAACAGAAATTTATGCTCTCACAGCGCTAGAAGATGGACGTCCAAAATCTGTATCACTGGACTGAGAAACGTGTCGGGAGGGCTGACCCTCCTCCGGGGTCTCTGGGAAAGAATCCATCTTGCGCTTCTCCGGCTTTCTGGGGTCTCCGGCTGTCCTCGGCTTGTGGCTGCATCACTCCAGTCTCCATCTGTTATTACATCGCCTTCTCTTCTGTCAGTGAAATCTCCCTCTGCCTTTCTTATAAGGATGCTTAGAGACTTACAACATATAGGGTTAATCCAGGATCCTTACAACATATAGGGTTAATCCAGGATCCTCTCCCCATCCCAAGAGCCTTAACTTTTAATCACATTTGCAAAGACTCTTTTTTTCCCCCAAATACAGAACCATTTGCAGGTTCCAGGGATTCGAATCTGATATCTTAAAGGGGCCACTTTTGGGCCTAACCACTGTGATCAGTCTTGGTTAAAAGGCAGCTGAGTACCAGACATTGTTCTGGGCTCTGGACCTACAAGATGCCCTTGAGGAACAACTAGTGAGAGTAGAGACAGGCAAGGAGCCTGCTTCTGAACGTGTACTAAACCCTCTGATAGAATCAGTGTATGTTGCTCCATGCACCTAGAAGAGGCCCCTGGCCAACTAAGAGTGTACGTGCTGCAGCAAAGACCCCACGTGCTGCGACTGAGACCCGATGCAGCCTAATTAGTTAATTAAAATCACAAAGAGGAGGCACCTGGCTCAGATGTGAGGTTATCGCTTCAGCAATAACCTGATCCTAGTATTAGTAGTTTATGTACTTTATGAATGAATGGGTATAACATAGTTATTAAGTCCCCAAACTAGAATTCACTCCTAGCTCTATCCCCTACCATGTGCCTCTCAGTTTCTAGCAGCTGCCCAAGGGGTGGAGCAGCTTGGCCACAGGGCTGCGGGGGGCACAGAGGATGGCCCAGTGACCATGTGCCCTCTGCACAGGCTGCGATGTGTCCAGGAAGTGGTCCCTGGAGCGGTGGCCTTTGACACTAAGGCATTTGACAGCCCTCTCATTAATGCCAGGCCCTCTTGGCGCTGATGCCAGAGGTCACCAGTTTCCTTTTGGTTGCCTGCCCAGCCGGCGTGTTCTCGCAGCGTGTGTGGGAGTTGGTTCTTCGGTTTTAAAGGTATGGCTGCCAGCAGGAGGCCTGTACAATACTGGCTTCTGGCTTCTTTTACAAAATTAAATATGCTTAAGGCTTCTCCCTCGACTTCAGCATCTTAACTGATTAAACATTCATTTCCAAGACAAAAAGAGTCAATTTAGTATGAAAGATATATTTTGCCAGTTTAATTTAAAGCGCTGCACCTCCATCTGACCCCTATTTTCATAACTCAATAATTTTATCCTGTGTTGATTGTCTCATTTTGAGAGAGATATTGTATGTATAAATCAGTTTCTAAAATACCCAAAGAAACTAGAAGAGTGGAATTTATTAAACAGCCTCTGTTATGTCTGAAATAATTTATTTTGGAGTCGTCCTTGGGAAATGTTTGAGCTCACCATCCTGGCTTATGCAGGAGAGGCATTATCCTGGGAAGGGCAAAGCTTGATGCTCCTAGGTAAGTTCTTAGGGAACCTGCTCCTTTTTCAAGACCAGAGAAACTCCCTGGAGAGCCTTGAACAGGTAGAGACGGGCCACAATGGGAAATGAGTCCTGGCAAAATCAGCCACGGGTCCTGGAGGCTTGGGTAATACGGGGTCTCCCTAAGATGAGCGCTGATCACTGGGCCATCCTCTAGGTCACTGGAACTTTGTGGTCTAGTTGTGGGCTTCAGTTAGCACAAGAGTGGCACACAGTCGTCATTCAAACATTCTCCTCCAGCACTGACTCTTATTTACTGCTTTCTCTGGGGATCTGAGTAAGTAACTTCTCTCCCAGCCTCAGTTTTCTTTCCCATTGACAGAATGGAGACTGGAATTCTAGATCTGGCGAACTCACAGATTGGAAAATGGGAGTGACTGCTTTGTCAGCTATGACACACTGAATAAGTATATGGGTTTGGGGCTGGATAGACTCCCCCTACCATGACCACCACACATGCCACTGGCCTGGGGGGCTCAAGGCTCATCAACTTGGATTCACATCCTGAGTGCTGGACTGGTAGTTTTATACTGTTCATGCTCTAGGTCCTTGTCCCAGAACATCTTGCCAAGACTGGACCTTCTCCCTGCACACAGAGGGCTGGGGGCATGCCGAGTGAAGGGCCTTTCCCGGCTAGAACCCTAGGATAGGCTGAGGGAGAGGGCTGAGCAGTTCCGAAGTTGTACTTCACCCCCTTGCCTTAGAGGTGGCCCCATGAGATAGCTCGCACCCCTGGCTTAGGCTCCAGAGCCTGAAGGCAGGGCTCAGAACTGTAGGGCAGGATCTGTGTGTTGACTCAGGGAGGGAGGTCCTTCATATTCATCTTCCCATCACCTTCCCCCTTCTCTTCCTGTTCTCACTCTTCCCCTCCAATCTCCTGTTCCTCCCCTCCTCCCATCCCTGACTCACTCCTCTTCCACCCAGAAGACTTGGTCTCCCTCTAAATGATTCTCACAAATTGAGATGCAGGAGATCCTCTCTGGAGTCTGAGATAAAGGGACCAAAGGCCCCCAGCCTTTGATCCTCTGGACTTCTGAGCCACAGGGCCAGTGGAAACCCATCACCCTGCCCAGCCTATTAATTTGATTGCTCTTAGTGCATAAATTGGCTTTTGTTTTGTTTTACAATTGTTATCAGTTAGTTTTTGCTGTGTAACAAAACTACCCCAACACTTAGTGGCTTAAACCCCAACACTTAGGAGCTTAAAGCAAACAGTGAACTTTTTCTATTTCCTGCTCTTTTGTGGAACAGCAAGGTAGTTCTTTTGACCTGGACTGGCTTGGCTTGTTTCTGGGGTCAGCTTGGCTGGAGCTGCCTGGCCTTGGATGGTCTTGTTCACAACTCGGCAGTTGGCTGGGTCTGTGCAGATGATGTGGCCACAGGTCTCTCTTCACATGGTGACCCAGGCTTGTTCAGATGGTGATGGTGATAGGGCTCCCGAGAGCAACAAGAGGAAGAGGCTCCAACATGCAACCACTTTTCAAACCTGCTTGCATCATACTTTTTAATGTTCCTTTGGCCAAAGCAAGTCATATGGCCAAACCCAGAAATAGAGCCCAAAGAGAGAAATGGCTGAGTAACACTGCAGAAAGGTATAGATGCAGCAAAGGGCAGGAATCTGTGGCCCTTTGTGTGTGTGTTGTTTTCTTGATGCTTAGTATTACCCAGCAGTTATAAGACTTTGTAGCCAGATGGTAAAGAATCTGCCTGTATTGCAGGATACCTGGGTTTGATCCCTGGGCCGGGAAGATCCCTTAGAGAAAGGAATGGCAGCCCAACCCTCTCTAGTATTCTTGCCTGGAGAATTCCATGGACAGAGGACCCTTACAGGTTATAGTCCTTGGGGTCGTAAAGAGTCAGACATGACTGAGTGACTAAAACACACATAAGTTCCCATAAGATAAGTAACATTACCTCCATTTTACAGATGAAAAAAACTGAGGCATGGGGGATTAACCCCTTGCTCTGAGTCACTGGGTGGAGAGTAACAAATGGTAGAACTGGGTTTTGAACTTAGGTTGGTCTAACCCCCAGAGCCCATGCTCCTAACTGCTTACATTGTTCATTTTACTGATACAGTTTGGGTACAGAGATTTGTCCAGCCTGACCTGCCTGGGGCTGGCTTTGCTGGAGGTGTCATCAGACTCACCAGCACTCGCTGGTCCAAGAAATGGGTGTTGGGGAAGGCAGATCAGAGGGTGGGGTGGCTGTGGGTGGGGAGTGGGCCCCAGCTGGGGGTGGACAGGGGATGGGCATGGTCATTAAACCAGGACCTCAGTCAAGGCTCAGAACTTGACAGCAACAGAAAAGTGACAGTTCTCCTTCTTGCCAAGAAAGAGAGAGACACGAACTCCACTCTTCTTGCCTGCTTGACCTGGAGAAGGACCCATCTTCTGGTAAAGCAGGGCATCCATCACCAACTCAATGGACCTGAGTTTGAGCGAACTCCAGGAGTTGGTGATGGACAGGGAAGCCTGGCATGCTGCAGCCCACGAGGGTGCAAAGAGTCAGATATGACTTGGTGACTGAACAACAAGGGCATCCAGAAGGGCTTCTGTAGCTGAGCTTCTCCTGGCTGCCATGTTTTTGGCCAATTTCCCTCTGAGGAGTGAGTCAGGGTATTTATCTCCCAAATGGACCTCTGAGAATCCTACACAGGGTGGCGGTGGACCAGAGGTCCAGAGGGTCCTTTTATTCCGCAGAGTCTGGATGAAACTCCCTCCCTCTGTTTTTTAGAGGCAGTAAGCGAAAGAAATATGTCTTTTTACATTTTATAAAACTCAGAAAAATGGCTTTAAACAGCTTTTGCTCTCCTGCTATAATTATTTATTTTCAAACACTCCTGCAGGGGACTGCTCCGTTTTCTTATCCTGCACTCCTTTTTCTCATAAATGAACCATCACTTCAATAAATCATTATGAAAACAGAGACTAACACCAGCTCTGAAAGGTTGAAAGATTTATGTAACACATTTATGTTTCCCATTTTCTCATTCTGGTACTCGGCTGCAAAAGCTAAGCTAATAAAAGCTGCTATTAATATTTCTTGTTGCCTAGCAACCCCAGAGCGGGAGTAATAGCTTCAGCTAGAAAAATAGATGACCGATAAGGAAAAATTCAATTCTTTTATTATCTCAGGGGAAATGGCCTTTTACTGGAACATTATGATGTACGAGTGTGAAGTTGAACACAAAAGATTTGTGTGTGTGTGTGTTTTTCTATTTTTAATGAACATTATTTTACCTCCACTGACTCTCTCAGGGCACCTTTGTTTTCTTCTGCACTCTGCGCCTCCCTCCATCCCTCATGCTTAATTTAGTAGCTATAGTAGTTAAGAACCTGTCGGCGTATTTTAGTTTAAAAGTGGGTTTTGCAAAGGTTTATAACGCAGTCATAAAAATTCAATCCCTGTTAAAACTCAGGCCAGCGATAAGCCAACACACAGGCTGGTTCTCTGCAAACAGGCTCACATTCTATTGAGAGATAAGACTCGTGGTTTTCTCTAAGAGAAAGGTCAGAAAAGAACAAAATGTGTTCTTTTCTGTGTCCCAGTTTTCTTTGGAACCCGGGGAAGCTGTCTCTTTTGAGAAGGGTTTGCTCTGAAGTTTGAGGTATGTTCAAAGGTGGGAAAGATAGGGCTATTTATTGAGCGCCTGCTGTGTACAGATGTAGTGCCGCCGCCTTTTCCCAACAACCCTCTAAACTGGGCACCACTGTTCTCCCCGTTTTTCAGATCCAGAAACTGAGGCTTAGAGAAGTCAAGTAGTCAGCCCAAGGTAGCGTGATGCCATGATGCTTCACTCCTTGATGTTTTAGTATGGCATTTCTCAACTTAGCCCAACCAGCATGGTGGAGGGGTTATTTTCTGTTGTGGAGGGCTGTTCTGTGCATTGTGGGATATCTAGCATCCCTGGCTTCCTTTCACTATTCCTGGCCTCTAGGAACAATCCCCAGTCAAAATAAAAATTTTAAAATTCAAGTAGAGGATGTGGGGTGGGAGGTGGGAGGGGGCTTCGGCATTGGGAGATTGTGTTCACCTATGGCTGATTCGTGTCAATGTATGGCAAAACAAATACAGTATTGTAATTAAAAAAAAATAAATTTAATAAAAAAATAAAATAAAATAGCTCCTCTCATGGCCAGATATTCCCTGGGAACAAAATCACCCTGACTGAGCACCACTGCATGCTGTCCCCTCTGCTTGGACCCCTCTTCCCCTTCGTCAACCTGGTGGTTTCCTATTCCTGCCTTAGGACCCGATTCAGAAGTCATTTTCTCTCGGACGCTCTCTGGATCCTTCGAGCTGGATGTAGGGAGGGGCAGGTGAGGCGTTTGCCTCCATCACAAGATTTAAGGGCATGTGCCAAAACTCAGGAATCAAGATAAGTCCTTTTTTCACGCAGCATTTTTAAAAGGCAGAATTGCCACCAAAAGTATGATGAATCATGTATCAAAATTTTAAATAAAGGTAGTATCTGACTAAATTCCTGGAAATATGTGGTTGTCCATTTAGATGCCTTCCACACCACCAGCCCGGCATAGCCTGAAGCCTGGGTCTGTGCTTTATGCTTTGCTCTGCACTAGCATCTAACAACGGAGAAGGCAATGCACCCCACTCCAGTACTCTTGCCTGGAAAATCCCATGGATGAGGAGCCTGGTAGGCCGCAGTCCATGAGGTTGCTAAGAGTTGGACCCAACTGAGTGACTTCACTTTGACTTTTCACTTTCATGCATTGCTGAAGGAAATGACAACCCACTCCAGTATTCTTGCCTGGAGAATCCCAAGAACAGGGGAGCCTGGTGGGCTGCCATCTATAGGGTTGCACAGAGTCGGACATGACTGAAGCAACGTAGCAGCAGCAGCAGCATCTAACAAAGGGCCTGGCTTGCAGATAACATTCAGTCTCTGTTTATTGATGGAATAAACAGGAGGAGAGATTACTTATCCAAGGTCACACAGTGAAAATAAGGGTAGAGATGGAATTCGAACCCAAGTTTCTGCCTCGAAGCCCAGTGCCTTCTGCACCCTTCCAGGCTGTGTATGGAGTGAATCAAGCTTGCCTACAGGGTGGTATCTAAGTCACAGGGGATTCAAAGATGCATTGGGATGCTCCCAGCCTGGGGAGGGGGAAAGGGAACAGCAGCTGTGATTTCAGCTTGGTGTCCACTTGGCTCTCCTGGTGGCTGACTTGTGCAGCCACCAGCCCTGTGCCAGGCAAGAGGCAGCAGCTCACTGATGTAGAGCTTCTCCTGGAACAGAACCGTGACGATGAGCCTCCGGGAGCACCGCTAACGCTCCCCGCGGTCATGGATTCTGTGTCTTGGCCTTTGGAGGGCAAGGAATACGCCTCATTTGACCTCCATTTACTCTACGGGGGCTTCCTTGGTGACTCAGATGGTAAAGAAACTGCCTGCAATGTGGGAGACCCAGGTTCAATCCCTGGGTCAGGAAGATCCCCTGGAAGAGGGCATGGCAACCCACTCCAGTATTCTTCCCTGGAGAACTCCTTAGACAGAGGAGCCTGGTGGGCTACAGTCCATGGGGTCACAAAGAGTCGGACATGACTTAGCAACTAACACTTTCACTTTCCTCTAGGTAAGATTTTTCTAAATATGTGGGTCCTATGCTTAGTTGCTCAGTCGTTTCCGACTCTTCATGACCCCATGGACCGTAGCCCGCCAGGCTCATCTGTAATCTGCTAACATTTATTAAAACATTTACTATGTACTCATCATACACTTAAGCCCTTTATATTTATCTCATTTAGTCCTTCGTCCTGAGAAGGAAGTACTATTATTATTGCCATTTTGCAGATGAGAAAACAGAGACACAGAGAGAAAACTACTTGGCTACACAACCACTGAATGAATGGTGGTGCCCAGATTTGAAACCCAGGTGCTGACTCCCCTGCCTGTGAACTCAGTATCCAACCTGTACAGCCTTCACGTGAATTAATGAATGAGCAAGGGGGTGAGTGAGCCAGGCCTGAGACCCACTTTAATCGACTCTGAGTCAAGCTGTTCACGTTGACAGGTAACCATAGTATGAAGCGTGAGGTGCTAGTTCAGAATGAGGAGCAGATGAGTACTAACAAGCTCGGAGGAGAAAGGTAGCAGAGAGGACTTCCTGGAGGTGGCATCCTAGGGGCTGGGCCTTTGGAATCAGACAACAGCACCAGATGCCTAGAAGGAGGAAATATCACACCTGCCTGGACTTTCTTGTCGAGACCCAATTGCCACCTGTTCCACTGGGATTCACAAAACGATTGTGAGGTTTTATTAATAGATCACTTGAGCGCCCTCTAGTGTCCACCCTCTGCCAGGCTTCCAGTCAGAGCTGTGACCCTTTGGCCCAGAAGCGTGCAAGGGCCACCAGGCATTTACTTCCATTCTGGGCCAGATGCCCAGCTTGGCAGAGTACCTCTCCCTCTGAGACCTGCTCCCGAGTCACGAGGGAAAACTCACAGAAAATTTCAGCAACATTCGTCAGCTGCAGCTTCGATATTACCCAGTATAATGGCTCTTTCCTCCTAGTGCATATTCAGTACCACATTTGGGAAAATGAGCTTTTAATGTACCATCAGCATTGCTGAGAAACCATCTCTGGCTCCGCAGAATGTCTGGAGCACATAAAACTTGAGATCTATTGGAGTCATTTTCCCCCGGCTCTGCTGGATAATGAAAAGTCAGTCAGTCCACTGCCCTGTTTCTCTCCTCTTGCGGCTTTGTCCATTTAGCACTCAGAGTCTTTATAAGAGGTGGCAAGACAAATAAAACTCATCAAAATATTAAGGCACCAGAGGAGAGCATCGCTGCATTACTGTTGAGGCCAAGGTGTCCTAGGGGAGGTTTTGGCACACCGGCTGGCCTGGGCTGTGGCCCCAGCTGTGATAGTGGCAGCCCAGGGTCCAAGCAGTAGCACCTGACAGGGAGTCTGGAGTCCTAGGGGTCCTCCTCTGTCCTGCTGGGTGACCGTGGGCATTACTCCTCCTCTCCAGGCCTCAAGTGAGACGGAGCTGATGCTGTTTACCCCGCCCCTCACCCCCCGTGCCCAGAGTGGCTGTGAGAACCAACTGTACTGCTGGATAATCCTGATGCTTAGCTTTGTGTGGGATGTAACAGGTGTCTGATACGGGTTTGTTGAATGACTGAATGAGCGGGTGAGTAAATGAATGAAAAATAAACAGTGCCAAGGTAAACCCTTCACAAACTGTAGAGCGCTGCCTATGCTATTGCTGGTAGGTAAGCCAGATGGGGTCCCTGTTTCTATTTCCTATTCTATTGAAAATAGTCTGTTTCATCTTATGGCCCACCTTATCTAACCCTCCCATCAACTTTGGAGGGAGACAGTTAATCTCGCTTACAGGTGTGTCCCCGAGGACAAGGGACTTGTCCAGAGACACACAGCCAGGAAGTGGTGGAGGCAGGATAGGAACCTTCTCTTGACCCCAAGTTTCGTGCCCTCAACACTGCATAGAAGCACCCTTTGCCTAGCCTGTGGTCAGAGTTCTCACCAGACACAGAGATAGGGGGTGGGGTAAAAGCATTAGCTATTTCTCCAGACTCTTGGTAGCAAGAAAAAGCATTTAGAACTTGTCATTGGGTTGTGTTGGTTGGATGAAGTTTTGGGCCCCAAGATGCTGGAGCCCTGAGGAATCCCTTCCAAATAAGCCATTGCTAGTTCTTAGTATCACCCCAGAACTGGTAGAAAGACCTGGAAGCAGGAAACCTGGGTTCATGGCACATCTCTCCACCACTGATGGATGGTAGAACACAACCCCTTTCCTCCCAGCCATACTTTCTTCATGTGTTGATTGGACCAACCCCAGCGAGAGCTGTGGAGAAGATCAGGAAAGACGACATCTCCAAAGCGTTTCATGAATGGGCCCTGCAAGGGGCCCTGCAAGGGCCATGACAACAGTGGGGCTGCTGTCAATGATTGGGGGCGGAGGTCGAGAGGAACTATGAGCTCAGATGAATGACTGGCTGTGTGACCTCAGCCATCTACTCACCCTCTCTGTGCTGCAGTTTCCTCACGGGATTGTTGTGAAGAGTAAATGAGATGTTTCAGATGGTGTCCGGAGTCTGCTTGGCTCCGTAGGGAGCTCCCAAGCATGAATCAGACCACTGTGTGCGGTGTGGTCAGGCACTGGCCACAGGCCAGGCTGGGTGGAGCTTGTGCATAACTTCCTAGGCAAGATGGTACCCACTGGCCAAGGGCAGTTCTTAGAGAAGGAGGCAGCCGGGAACCTTTGGCAGCCAACACTCCCAAGAATCGATCTCTATGGGACTCTGGCAGTATCCCCATCAAAAGGAGATCATGGCTCAGTGGGTAAAGAATCCACCTGCAATGCAGAAGAATACAGAAGATGTGGGTTCGATCCCTGGGTCAGGAAGATCCGCTGGAGGGAGGAAATGGCAACCCTCTCCAGTATCCTTGCCTGAGAAATCCCATGGACAGAGGAGCTTGATGGACTATAGCTCATGGGGTCGCAAAGAGTCGGACCTGACTCAGCAATTAAACAACAAAAGGCCTACAAGATCCTGGGAAGTTAAGAGATGCAGATTCTCAGGCCCCACCCAAACCTCTCAACCTTTGTTAACCAGTCCCCCAGGAGATTCTGCTCTGGCCCAGAACCGCTGGATGGCCGTCAGCCTCAGCTGAGTCCTGGTTTCCACTGTTTTAGGCCCCTCGGAACTGCCACTTGTGTTTCTGTCTGCCTTGAGAATTTCATCACACCTGTGACAGTTGCCAACCTTTTATCCCAGAGAATGCAGAGGATCCACACGTGTGACTCCTGACTCCTCCCAGCCCCTCCTGCCTCCTTTCGGCTAGGCCTCGAAGCAGACCCCCTGGCATGAGGACCATCCGCCCCCTGGGATAAGAAGGACTCCAGGCCAGGTCTCCTTAGATTGTGAGGCTTCACGGGTAATTGTGCACCGAGGGGCTATGCAGAATTAGAAGCAAGATGTACTAGAGGGTAAAGAAAGGGAACCCTGGGCAGGGGATGTCACTGGCACTTCTGTGTGACCGGGAGGCGGAGTCTAGGGGACAGTGCGGTGCTTGAGGAGGGGTGATCAGGGCAGCCTGTTCTCGGAAATCACGAGAGGACGGAGTATGAGCTGGACACAAAGACTCAAGCAGACACTGCAGTGCTGGCCACAGCTGGACCCGATGACCTGGGCTTTGGTTAGAGGCGCAGTGTGACAGCAAGCATGGGCCTCCTGCCCGAGATCCTGGGCCCAAAGGGTCAGCCCGAGACAGTCGCTCCCCCACCCCACAGGACTCCTCTCTTGGGAACCCCGGACCTCCGGCCCCTCTGCCTTAGCACGTGGGAGTCCTCCTCTCCCCCGCTTTCACCTGCCTGTGTGCTTGACGTGTTCTTACTTGCTGTGCCCTGCTAGGAGAAGCAGACTAACTCCAGCCAGCAGATGGGCTGAGCCCTTGTCTGCATGATCCCCGCCCCCCCCATTGCAACCTAGGTCACAGTGATGTAGCTTCTCATAACTCTGTGCCCCAGCACGCGGCTGAAGCCTGTCACCCGCGCAGGTGTCCACAGCACAAATGACCAACAGCCAGCTGATGCCACTAGAAGCAAAACTGTCCTCTGGGATAGGGGCTCAGCCTCCACGGACGCCCCTTACCCTGCACGCTTGCGTTGTGTCTTTGTGCCCCTGACCACTGCCCTGCTGAAAGGGGGTGGTACTTTGCAAAAATTAATATCTCTGACCTTGGACTTCCAGAGACCTGGATTTAAATCTGAGTTCCTGGGACTTCTCCAGCAGTCCGCAGGTTAAGACTCTACTGCAGGGGAAGTTCAATACCTGATTCAGAAACTAAGATCCCAAGTCCCCACCCCGCCCCGGCAAAAAAATCTGAGTTCCTCCAGTTGCTTGCCGTGTTGAACAAGTTATTCACATACTCTGATCATTAGTTTTCTTTTGCATAAAATGGATATGTTCATAACCCTTACCTTATGGGCTTGTTTTGAAAATTAAATGCTATAATGCTTATAAAATGCTCAGCATGGTAGCCATAAATATGCTATTATTTGTCTCTAACCACTTCGTGTATGAGCTGCCTGTTGTTGTTTTTTTTTTCCTCTGCCAACCCACATGGAGGACTCTGTATCCTTCCTAGTTTTCCCCCAAAATCTACCTACCAAAGTACTGATGTACAAAATTACTTCCCTGGGGACCTTCTTGGTGTGGTGGGGGGGGGCGGTCTCCATCACAGACAGTTGACACATGTCTGTGCTCCCAAGTCCCCTCTTTCCCACACTGACACTGTGATGACTTGTCTCTCTCATCTTTGCCCCCATGGCGCGCCCGTGCAGTGTCTCGATCCTCTTGATTCTCTCACACCATAATCCCCTCAGTTTCAGCATATGCCCCAGACCTACAGATCCAGACATACCTCTGAGCTCGACTCCAAGAAGATTCCTCCATTAATAGGACCTGCCTTCCTTGGAGATTAGCTCAGGGCCCCTTTGGTTTGAACTGAGCATCCTTGGGTCCACCCTCCACCCTGAGCAAGGCACTGGTATATTTCTCAGTGCAGTGCAGTCAAACAGGGACAGTTTACTCCCAGAGAGGGCTTCTGGTCGTCACTAGTTCAAGTGCACCAAGAAACAGCACTGGACGGGATGGGACATGGGAGAGATTTGTTGAGGAGGGAGAAAAAGAAGGCAGGAAGTAGGGAGTGGGGCAGTGGAATTCCAGACTGTGATGCCAGAATTCTACATCCATAGAAGGAAGAAAAGAAAGAAGGAAGGAAGGAAGGGGGATGGCCTGTGGAAAGCGTGGCCGTGGCAAGGGCACGTTCATGGGGCCAGAGGAGCACAGCTGGGCTCTCAGAGCATTTCCGTGGCCAGCAGAGTCCGCACAGACTTACTTCTCCCTGCAGGTGAGGGAGTGGCATCTCCATGGTTGCCTGGACTTCTGTTCCTGTAGGAAATGTAGCGGAACTCAGGACAGCCTGCCCTGCTGGGAACTGTGATCAGTCCTTATCCTCCCAGGCCGGCCTCGGCTAAGCTCCCCTCCCCTTCAGCGATCACCCCTGCTGATCTGGTGACTTAACATGTGTTGCCTGCTCCCAGGAGCTCTGTGTCCCTGGCCCTCATACACTTCTCAGGTTTGGGTCACCGCACCTGTCCACGTACAGTCGCGGTGGGGAAGGAGATGGCAGGAGCGGGTCACCTCCTTGCCCCCACGGGGCAGCCCTCCCGCCTCCCACCAGTCAGAGCCACTTTCTCCTGCCCTGATCGCACAGTTCTCCTCTCTCATCCACAACCCCAGACGTAAGAAGTGCAAAGGGCCCTGAGAGCAGCCAGGACCTCCCGTGTCCTCTGGCAGGAATACACCCTCCGTGGGTACCAGCTTCAGCTCTGCAGAGCCCAGCGCTGCTGGGTCAGGGTAATCCCCTTGTGGGTCACTGGGAGCAATAAGGAGGAGGGGCGCTCCTGCTTCCACGCCTGGGTTCCTCAGCACACATGTACTGCACTCAACCACGTGGAGGCCTGCAGTTGAATGCAAATACCACGACTTCGGGATAAGCACCCCATCTTCCCAGAGCGTTATCTCCAAGCCCGCACTTCCTCTGCCTCTGTAGGCCATCTCTGGGTTCTAGAGGCCAGATGCTGGCCTGATGAGTGATGTGAGCCATAATCCCGTGGTGACAGTTCCATCCCCGTGCCTCTGTCTTTGTGAAGTGGGCCCCCAGGGAGTGGTGCTGGCTGAGTCGGGCTTTTCCTCCTCATCACAGTCAGGTATCTGAATTGAGGCAGGGGCACTGGTGCACCTGTGTTTTGTGGCATGATATGTGGTCTCCTAGCTCCTATTTGACCGACTCATGCCCTCTGGTTCCTCTTGGGTTTGATCCTGGATATACTTTTTTGTTTTGGAATTTCATTATATCTATAGGTTAAAGTGGGGAGATTTTATATCAATATACTCATGAGTTGTCCCCTTCAGAAACAATGTGTGTCTCCATTCGTTTAAATAATTTTTGCTCTATCGCTGTATATATATATATATGTATATATATCCATACATACCCTGGTGGCTCAGAGGGTAAAACCTCTGCCTGCATTGTGGGAGACCCGGGTTCGATTCCTGGGTCAGGAAGATCCCCTGGAGATGGAAATGGCAATCCACTCCAGCACTTTTGCCTGGAAAATCCCATGGACGGAGGAGCCTGATAGGCTACAATCCATGGGGTCACACAGAGTCGGACACAACTGAGTGACTTCACTTTCACATACGGATCCCACATATTCCATATATATATATATATTCTTAGAATTGTATATTTTTGCATTGCTATCGCGGCTAGGACTCCTTGATTATGTTTTCTGTTTTTGTGTGTGTGTGAGTAAAGAAATCAGTGTATCTTTTGTTTAGTTTTATTTGGCTGTCTCAAATTCTAATTTTTAAAAATTTGAGGTTTTCTAGAAATGCTATCACATCTACAAAGAAGAAGCTTTTCCATCTTCTTTGTTGTTGTAACTCATCTCTCATCTCTTTTGTTGCATTGCATTGGGTCAAACTTTCACTTGATAGGGACGATATCAGTGACCAATGATCTTTACTTTCTCCCTTAATTTAATGCGAATTAAATTCACTCTTGGCAGGACTTCCCTGGTGGTCCCGTGGCTAAGGCTCCTCTCTGAGATCTGCCAGTGCAGGCGGCCCAGGTTCAAGCTCTGGTCAGGGACCTAGGTCCAACATGCCGCAACTAAGACCAGTGCAGCCAAGTAAATTTTAAAAATATGAAAGAAATTCACCTTGACATAAAGTCGGTTTTCTTTAGCATACTTTAAAAGACATTTCTAATCTTTGAGCTTACTCATGATTTTGGTTGAGTTTTATCATATGCCTCGAAGGTGTGCATTGAGATAATGATATGCATTTTTCTTTCTTAGTATATTGAGTTAATAAATTTTATTAATAGATTCCTGGTACCTATTAATATATTCTGATTGTGTATGGTATGGATGTATACATACATATTTAAATATATGTAAATACACACATATTTTTAATATGAGGCTGAATGCAATGTTGTACTATTTTACTTAAGATGTTTCTTTTGCATTTTTTTATAGTGAAATGGGTCTGTAGTTTTCTTTTTATAAGATAGCTTTCTCATATTTCTGTACTGAAATACAAACTATACCATATATAATTACTATACAGGTTATACCATCTTTGTAAAATGAATAGTTATCTCACTGAGATCTATATAGTCATTACCATTAAATCGTATTTAGTGTAATGTTATATTTTTATAGCATTGTACCTCTAATTATATCCCAATTCATATTCCAAAAGCTGTGTTATGTAGTTTCTCTTTTTTTATGCTCATCTTTAATCACATTGTTAGTTTATCAATTTTTTTTTATTCATTTTATTCAAAGAACCAACCATCAGAGTTATGTTTCAATTCTCTTACTTTTCTTTTTCATATTCATTTCCCCTTGTATGTTTATTAATCCCTTTCCTTTTTTCCTGTGTATGTTTTAGAGTTTCCATTTTAAACTCTTTAACTCATTTACCTTTATTTTTATTGTTTCATAATAAAAAATTTTATGGCTATGCCTTTTTCCTGAGTATGGCTTTGGCTGTACCCTATAAATTTGAAATGAAGTGTTCTTACATCTTTTACTTCTTTCTGTCAAAAACATAGCATTATCTATTTTTCTATAAACGGCAGATGGTTGTAGTAAAAATATTAAGCCCAAGCAAATACAATGAAGAAATAAGACTGTTAAAACAGCAACATTGGGAATTCCATGGTGGTCCAGTGGCTAGAACTCTGCGCTTTCACAGCTGAGGGCCCAGGTTTGATCCCTGGTCCAGGAGCTAGGATCCCACATGCTGTGGGATCCTAAAATAGCTTCAGTCGTGTCCAACTCTGTGTGACCCTATGGGTCGTAGCCCTCCAGGCTCCTCTGTCCATGAGATTTCCCAGGCGAGAATACTGGAGCAGGTTGCCATTTCCTTCTCCAGGGAATCTTCCCAACCCAGAGATCGAACCTGCATCTCTTAAGTCTCCTGCATTGATATGAGGATTCTTCACCACTGGCACCACCTGTGTGGTGCGGCCAAACCCCAGTGAAAACCTGCACCATCCACAGGTAACCGTGATTAGACTAATGGTTCGCTAAGTATCCTTTTCGTCATAGCTTTGTGAAAACTAAGATCAAGGCATCTGATCCCATCACTTCATGGCAAATAGATGGGGAAACAGTGGAAATAGTGACAGACTTTATTTTGGGGGGCTCTGAAATCACTGCAGATGGTGACTGCAGCCATGAAATTAAAAGACGCTTACTCCTTGGAAGAAAAGTTATGACCAACCTGCTGCTTCTGCTGCTGCTGAGTCGCTTCAGTCGTGTCCAACTCTGTGCGACCCCAGAGACAGCAGCCCACCAGGCTCCCCCGTCTCTGGGATTCTCCAGGCAAGAACACTGGAGTGGGTTGCCATTTCCTTCTCCAATGCATCAAAGTGAAAAGTGAAAGTGAAGTCACTCAGTCGTGTCCGACTCTAGCGACCCCATGGACTGCAGCCTTCCAGGCTCCTCCATCCATGGGATTTTCCAGGCAAGAGTACTGGAGTGGGGTGCCATTGCCTTCTCCAATGACCAACCTAGACAGCATATTAAAAAGCAGAGACATTACTTTGCCAACAAGGCTATGGTTTTTCCAGTGGTCATGTATGGATGTGAGAGTTGGACTGTTTAAAAAAGGCTGAGTGCTGAAGACTTGATGCTTTTGACAGTAGTATTGGAGAAGACTCTTGAGAGTCCCTTGGACTGCAAGGAGATCCAACCAGTCCATCCTAAAGGAAATCAGTCCTGAATATTCATTGGAAGGACTGATACTGAAGCTGAAACTCCAATACTTTGGCCACCTGATGCGAAGAACTCACTTATTTGAAAAGACCCTTATGCTGGGAAAGATTGAAGGTGGGAGGAGAAGGGGCCAACAGAGGATGAGATGGTTGGATGGCATCACCGACTCAGTGAACATGAGTTTGAGTAAACTCCAGGAGTTGGTGATGGACAGGGAGGCCTGGCGTGCTGCAGTCCATGGGGGCACAAAGAATCAGACATGGCTGCACAACTGAACTGAACTGAACTTGTGATTTACACATGTGATTTATATAAAAAAGACCATAATACGGTACTATTTCCTGTAGTTTCTAGTCTCTTCTGTTGAAACCGTTCTATGACCTGCTGATTTTCTACAATAGTAGGCGGTGCATGTATTTCCATGCCCATAATTATAGGACGTGCCCTTATTTTTCCTGGTCGCCTAACATTCAATTTATGGATATCTCATTGTGAATGTAACCAGTATTCTATTGACGATGTTTAGGCTATTTCTAACTTTTCTCTATTATAAAACCCTCTTGAGATGGGCTCCTTAGGAGTTGTGAAAATGACTTTTGGAGGGTGTGGTGTCAGGAGAGGGAGGAGAGGAGAACTCTGCCCTGGGCAAGCCCTCTTGAGTCTCAGTCTTCTCATAAAATGGGAATCACCATAGTTCCTGCCTCATGGGAGGATGTGAGGATGAAGGAGGAGCCATTTGTGAAAGCTGCAAAACTGTTTACAGGTGGCAGGGGCTCACAACGGGGAGAGGAGGCACATATTCCTCTGACCTGGCTGTGGAGGGGGCTGGGAGCTCTGATTTTCAGCCTGGGTTCTCATCCAGCCTGTTAACCCTGAACATTGCATTTGGCCGTGGCCCTTAGGAAGCTGGGGAGCAGGAAAGGCCTGGCCTCCTCCTATGTCCCTCATATTGACTCACAGCCAGATGTCTTTAGACCCACTTCATCAGTTGATTTGTGTTGGATTGGGCAGTGGGAACCACTGCGGACTTCTGTGCCTTGGATCTACTGTGCAACCTCAGGGCCAGTCCTGCCCTCTCTGGGCCCCCATCTCTGGACCCTTCCAGGCTGATCACCCACAACTCTTCTGAGAAAGTTTATCAGAAATAATGTCGGCTGCCTCCTGCCCCCTCCCCAGCATTTCAATTTCCCCTTAACCAGGGACTTCAACAGGCAGCGCTGTTCTCGAGAGTTCATAAAAACATGTAAACACGGGCGAGGATACAAAATATTGAGCGGCAAGGCAGTAAAACATGCCAGTGTTTGTTGTGTTAATTGAATATTCATGAGCTGACTGTTTAAATTACAGTTCACAACTGTTGCAGGGCCTGATGAATAATTTAAACGAGGGTGGCCAAAGAGATTTCAACACCACATTAGCACACTGCTCAGGATCTGCTACAGAGAATTCATAATTAGCTTGGAATATCCTATCATAAATTCTCTGGAAAGATGGTTTTAATTAGCACATGTGTTAATTCAGATTGTAGAATGTTCCCCATTCGGAGGAGGGGAGTGAGCAACCCTTCCCTTTTCTTGTCTTTCCCGCTGACCTTCCAGCAGTCTCTGAGCCGTGCTGGGCCTACCTCCTGAGTCCCTCTTACTTCCGCTGCTCCCGGCTTCAGGCCCACTGCCGCACCCCAGCTCAGCATCCCCCAGTCAGGGATGGGTCTGGTACAGAAGCCTCTGAACTTGTCTCCTGCCTCGTCTGTCCCCCTCTGGTTCATTCAAGAGCTGGTTCCTCCCCACCAGGACCACTAGTGCAGCTTTCTGAAATGCAAATCTGATTTCATTCAGAGGCCCTCGATTGAGGAAGCCCAGAGAGAGGAAATAGGTTAAGGAAGGTCACTCGGGTCTGCAGGGGCACACCAGGACCAGCTGACCTCAGCCAATCTCTAGACCCGTGGATGGGCGAGGTCACCACTAGCAGGAAGAACAGCATAAGCGAAGGCAAAGAAGCAGGAAGCTGCCATGTGGGGACAGCCAGCGGTGGCCGGGCGGGAGAGGCTTGAAGGAAGCGGGGACCTAGCTGTGCCTTGATGCTTGGAGAGGAGGACCGGGAGGCGGGTCTCACGGGGGGCTCAGCCTCCATGGGCCTGGCTTCCAGAGGTTGCCACTGTGGAACCCCGAGCTCCCATGCCTCCTCGGTTCACTCCTACATCTACCCAATGCCTGCTGGGTGCCAGGCCTGGGGCTGGGCACCAGAGAAATAATTCCAAGAAGAGTAGCCATAGTCCCCGCCTTCAGGGATGGAGCACATGACCAGGACCATGTCCACATGCTGGTGAATGTATGATTCCGGACATGACGAGGAAAAAAAATAAAAAAATAAAATAGCAAGATGCATAAGAAGCAATCACCTGGGGACCCTGGTTTGGGTGGCGAGCCCAAGAGGCCTCCCTGGAGATGCTGACATTTGAGCAGAGTCCTGTAAAGCGAGTCAGAGTTTGGGAGGCAAACTGGGTTCTCAGCAGAGGGAGTTGGGCCCACAGGTCAGAGCTGCCCCAGGGGGCAGTGCTTGAGGACGGGGGTCTGGCGGAGTCCTCACCAAGTGGTCTGGTGTGGGAATGGGGCTGAGCTGGTAATAGGCGTGGGGTCTGGACTAGGAATGAAGAAGGAGTGTCTGTCCACAGGGAACTCATTGCTGGGAGGAAATAACCCCCTTTTCTGGTCCTAAATCTTGACTCCAGTGCTTAAAGCTGCAAGACTGAATAGGACATAGGAAATTTCTCAGCTTTATTTCATCATGCCCTGGGATTTCTTTGGAAGGAATGATGCTAAAGCTGAAACTCCAGTACTTTGGCCACCTCATGTGAAGAGTTGACTCATTGGAAAAGGCTTTGATGCTGGGAGGGATTGGGGGCAGGAGGAGAAGGGGACGACAGAGGATGAGATGGCTAGATGGCATCACGGACTCGATGGTCGTGAATCTGAGTGAACTCCGGGAGTTGGTGATGGATAGGGAGGCCTGGCGTGCTGCGATTCATGGGGTCGCAAAGAGTCGGACTCGACTGAGTGACTGACCTGAACTGAACTGATTTCGTCATGGTTCCTTCCTGTGTGTTTCCATTCATTCTGTGCGCTTTTATTGAGCATCTACTGTGTACCAGGCATGCTCCCAAGCTCTGGGCAGATGAGTCCTTGATTCGTGGAGCTTACATCCAGTGGGGTAGACAGACAGACAAGGAGATAAGGGAGTAAAAGACACCCTTCCTGCCCCCAGATGGGGGAAGCGAGGCTGGCTATCAGCTCAGCAGAGGCATCTTCCCGGAACAAGGCTCAACCGCACGGCTGTGGGCAGGAGCACCAGGCCTCCTTCCAGTAGGAACCGAAGATCAAGTTCAGGAAGATGGAGGATTCACAATTGGACAGGTCCTTTTGGTTACTGGCCTCCCATGACCAAGGGTGCTGGCTCCCTCCTTCGCTCTCCCTTGTCCATCACATCTGCCCCGCCTAGCTCCTGACGCCGCTCTGGCCTCTTATCCTGAGCACAGGGAATCTGCCAGACTGTCTACTCCTCACAGTTACTTAGGCTCCTACCACCTGCAGGACCAGACCCCTCGCCTCTCATGTTCCTCTGGGGGCTCCCCGAGCTGCATCTCTGCCTTGACCCCAGTACGTCCCCAGTCCTAGGAGTGTCTTGGGGCTCAGGGATAACCATCATGCTGACTCCAGACCCCAGGCTTTGCCTCCAGTCTTGCTTTAATCAGCAGTTTCCTGGTGGATAGTCACCCCTTCCCAGTCCTTCACAGAGACTCAGAGGAGTCTGGCAGTAGTCAAAACAAGGCAGATAACAGAATTGTTCCCTCGGGCACTGTAACCCCAGGCCCGGCCAGCCCACGCTGCACCCTCCACCCTCAGTACTGAGAAGAGCTCAGATGTGGGGTCAGGCAGACCTGAGGTGGGACCCGGCCCTGCTCCATCTGAGCTGTGGACGTGGAGCAGCTGGTTCCCCTCTGAGACTCCGTGGGCTCCTCTGTAAAGTGGAGGCTGCAGCATCTGCCTCACGGGGCTGTTAAAAGGATCGCTGGAGATGGGATGAGATTGTGACCCATGAGTGGCAGAGCCAGGATGCCCCCATCAGTTCTGCAGTGAAGGTCCCCACGAGGGCGTTCCTGTGACAGGAACACTTGCCCTCCTGGATTGCACTGCAGCATCTAAATAGAAAGTCATCCTTTGACACTCCTGCTATCCCATCTCACCCAGCAGAGCTTCCAGAAGGAGTCATTGGCCCAGGTTGTCTGTATTCCTTCCCCTTGCATTCACTCTGGCCTCCGCCCACCCCACCCCGAATATGAACCTGGTAGCAGTTTAGGGCCCCGTGGCCTCCGCGTTGCCAAAGCCAGCACTTGACATTTAGCTCAGTTAGATCAACTCGCCACCCCTTCTTCCTGGAACAGCCCTGCTCCTCTGCTTCCACAGTGTGACAGTGAGGCTCCTGAGGTCCTTCACTGCTCAGAATACCCCCTCCCGGCCTCCCTTCCAGGGCTCTTCTCGGCCCCCAACGCCCTGCCTGATCCTCCGTTGTGGCTGGGTACCTCAAGGACCCCAGGCCAGTTTCCACTGCTTAGTCCCCTTCTTATCAGACCATGTAATCGACCATCCCCACGTGGAGACCCCACTTCGATGCTGTGCCCAAGCTCAGCCTGTTCACAGGTGTCTGCTCGTCCCCATGTGGCTGGACCTACCTTTTCTCCCTCGTGACCAGCCCAGGAACATCATTGGCTGTCCAGTGGCATCCTTGACCCTCTGCCGTGGCCTGTCCCAAATCCTGCCTCTCCCTCTGTGTCTCTGATCGCCATCTCTTGCCTTCCATCTTCCCGAATCTGTGCTGGTGGTTGTGTCACTTTTTACTGGGGAGCTGCCACCTGCCGTGTAGCAGCCGAGCTCGCCTTTGTAAAATTCAAGTCACTGAGCTGCTTTTCTGGACTCCCAGTGATGGAATGAAATCTGAAGGTCTTCACTTGGCATTCCAGTCCTGCTCCAGCCTGGCCCCTTCTTGCATCTCAGTCTCATCCTTCCCTACCCTTCTCACCCCTCCCCATTCTCCTTCATCCCAGCCAGGCTTTCTGGAATCCTTTCTGGATTCCTTTCTAGATTCCTTTCTGGATTTCCAGTCTGCCTCAAACGATCCCTGTGGCCTTGGCTTTCCTTTCAGCACTCATCACTGTTGTGACTGCACCTTGATTTAGGCGTGGAATTGATCAATGTGTCTCCTCCATAAGACCATCACCTCCATGGGGCAGGAACCACACCTGTTTTAGTCACAATGAATCCCCAGTACAGAGCTGAGCACATAGCAGATAGCTAGTCCATACACGTGGGCTTCCTGCGAGTCTCAGAATCTGTACAGAATCCACCTGAAGGCAGGAGATGCCAGTTCGATCCCTGGTCTGGGAAGATCCCCTGGAGTAGAAAATGGCAACCCACTCCAGTATCCTTACCTGGGAAATCCCATGGACTGAGGAGCCTGGCGGGCTACAGTCCATAGGGTCGCAAGAGTTGGACATGACTGAGCATGCATGCACACAGCAATCAATATAGATGGCTCTGCTGTGATGAGAGGTGCTGCAAAATCCTAAAAACAGAGCTTATGGGGAAAACAGGGCTCTCATGACCTCTGCAGCTTTGTAGTTAGAGAATCATAATGATCCCTAATGCAGATTCTTGCACAGTGGATACATCCATGTTAAACCCTTACCAGATAAACTCTCAGTGAGAACTGGGAGGGTGGCTTGATGGAAGGGTGTGTAAAGATAACTCTTCACCACTGGGTTACAGCAAAATGCACGAAGACTGGGAGACACTTTCACGTCAGGATGTGTGGCCAGATGGGACAAGAGTTAGATGGTGGGGCCCGTGGGCCAGGGGAGTACAGCTGACTCCTCCGCTGCTCACTGAGTTCGGCTGGATTAGCGTTGTCTGCTGCATTCTGAGGCTGTTCCTTGGTGGCACAAAATATTCATGCTCTAGAAGAATCACCTGTGCATGAGCAGGGCCTCCACGTGGTGCCCCCTCCGCCCGTTCACAGGGATGGGGTAGTTTGTGTCCCGGGAGCACAGGTTATAGGGGACACACAGCACTTGTTGAATGGGCGAGTGCATTAATAGTAAATCACAGATTCACGTGGTTTGCTCCGCTGTCCCTCTGCTGGATTTGGTGGCCTTTCCTGAATGACAGGGTCTGTACCTGCCTTCCCTGTGTCCTAGGGTCTGTGGCTCAGAGGCAGTGCCCTCTGAAGCCTGGAACTTTGAGAGATCACAGGCTTCAGTTTCTGCCCTCAAGGAACCAAGAACATCGCTTGTGGCACATGGGAGTAACCCCCAAAACGCTTGCTGGAGACACCCCTGGGCAGCCCAGCAAGAGATGTTTCATTGTCCAGGAAAAAGAAATGAGCTATGTGCCAGTCAGGGTTCTCCAAGGAGACGTAACCAACAGGATGTAGACAGATACCTAGAAGAGGAAATTTATTATAAGAATTGGCTCTTGTGGTTTTGGAGGCCGAGAAGTCCCATAATTGGCTGTCTGCTGGCTAAAGAACCAGGAAAGCTGATGATATAATTCAGCCCAAGTCCAAAGGCCTGAAATCATGAGCCCCAGTGACTGAAGGCAGGAGAAGATGGATATCCCTGCTCAAGAAGAGAGAGTTCACTCTTCCTCTGCCTTTTTGTCCTATTTGGGTCCTCCGTGGACTGTCTGATGCCCGCTTACATTGAGGAGGGCCTTCTTTTTACTCAGCAGACAGATTTCAAATGCTAGTCACTTCTGGAAACACCCTCACAGACACCTAGAGATAACATTTTACCAGCGCCTGGGCATCTGTTAGCCCAGTCAAGTTGACACATAAAATTAATTGTCCCAGGACTTCCCTGGTGGTCCAGTGGTTAAGAATCTGCCTGTCAATGCAGGGGATATGGGTTCGAGCCCTGGTCCAGGATCCCACATGCCTCAGGGCAGCTAAACCCATGCACTGCAACTAGAGGGTAGCCCTCGCTCACCACAACTTGAGAAAGCCTTTGAGCAGCAACAAAGACCCAGTGCAGCCCCCCAAAATAAGTAAAAAATAAAATTAATTATCCCAGGCTCTGAACCTGGGCAAGAGGGGTGGATGTGGGAGATGAGGGGGAGGTGGCCTTGGCTGACCTGGAGGCAGAGTAGATGCAGAAGGCAAAGGAAGAAGGAGACTGAGCAGGCAATTCACTCAGCCAACATCCTGCTCCATCCAGTACAAGCACCTGTGAACAGAACACAGCTGCCTGCTCATGTGGGAAGGGCATCCTGACGGGGGGACGATGGGAAAGACAGTTAACGAAGAAGTCAGATGGTGTGTTCACTGGTGGTCAGTGCTTTGGGAGGAAGACAGAAAAGTGATCCAGAGGGGCTTGGGAAGGCAGGAGGGGTGGGGGGCTGGGGATAGGCTGCAGCGTTAGATGGGATGGTCAGGGAAGGCCTCAGGTAAGGGGAGGTTTGAACGAAGACTGGAAGGAGATGAGGGAGTAAGGTGGGTGTTCCTGCAGGTGGGAGGAACATCCTGAACAAAGGCAATGGCTAACTTCCAAGTGGCCCACCCTTGGCACTCTTGGTATATGGGGATGAGTAGTTCTCCATGGTGGAGGGCTGTTCCATGCCTAGTAGGATGTTTAGCAGCATCCCTGACCTATTCAATGGACATCTGACTCAGTGAATGTGAGTTTGAGCAAACTCTGGGAGATGGTGAAAGAGAGGGAAGCCTGGCATGCTGCAATCCACTGGGTCACAAAGTGTTGGAAACGAATTAGCTACCGAACAACAACCAGCCTACTAGATGCCAGTAGCATCTCCTAGTCGTTAACTGAAAAAAAAAAGTGAAACTGAAAGTGACTCAGTCGTGTCTGACTCTTGGTGATCCTGGAATTCTCCAGGCTAGAATACTGGGGTGGGTAGCCTTTCCCTTCTCCAAGCGATCTTCCCAACCCAGGGATAGAACCCAGGTCTCCTATTGTAACTGAAAGTATCTCCAAATATTGGCAGATGTCCACTAGGGGGCATCACACTGAGCCAGAGGAGGGCCCTGAGCTTGGCTGTGCAAGGGATGGTAGGAGGTATGGATGCTGGAGTGGAATCAATGAGGAAAAAAACAATAGGGAGAGACCAGAGTGGTATGTGTGGCAGTGATGGTGGTGGGTTGTTTCAGAAGCGTGAAATATTAGTGAAAGTGTTAATCACTCAGTCGTGTCCGACTCTCTGTGACCCCATGGACTGTAGCCCGCCAGGCTTCTCTGTCCATGGAATTTTCCACGCAAGAATACCTAAATGGGTAGCCATTCCCTTCTCCAGGGGATCTTCCCGACCCAGGGAGACCCGAACCTAGGTCTCCCACTTAGCAGGCAGACTCTTTACCCTCTGAACCAGGACGCCCCAGCAATACCGAAGTGCGTTGTCATTCTCTTCTCTGGGTCCAGAAGCATATAACTTGGTTAAGACTCAGGCCTTAACTCAGAGTGAAGCTGGGGGCTAGTGCAGGCTCCATCCAGAGGAGTAAAAGCCTGCATCCTAGAGAGGGGAAGCCTGAGGACCACACCCCTAGGAGAAATCTCAACCCAGCAGAAATCTCACACCCTCAGCAGGACAATCCCAGTGTCTCAGCATCCTGTGTTTGCAAACCTTTCTTCAAAGACAAAACCAGCCCCAAAGAGGACAAATGGCTTTCCATTTAGATCCTTCCCTGCTGGTGCCTTCATATTCATAACGGGATGATCACTGTAACCAGGAACGGGGCTGTTGCTTTCAAGGATAAATTAGTCTGACGCTTAACTCAATAATTAAAACTGTGATGGTGCTCGGCCTGCAGGGATAATGTACTATTATTATAGTCGTTTGTTTCAATTAAATGCTTACTGATTTTACAATAGCAGCTGGGCACCTGGGCACTGTAGCTATTACTCTGAACAAGACATCTCAGATTTCTGGAGAAATTTGTCAGTGTGCGACGGATCTCCCGCCAAGCATGAAAGTTTATTAGAAATACTTACTGATGAGGCTTCAGGGCAAGAGGCAGGCGCTGGGGAAGGCTTCCTGTTGGCTCCCTATCTCTTCTGTGCTGGAGTTTTATACTTTATTTATTTTTGGCTGCACTGGGTCTTCGTTGTAACTCATGGGTTTTCTCTAGTTGCAGCGAGCAGGGGCTCTCTCTAGTTGCAGTGGGCAGGCTTCTCATTGCAGTGAGTTGTCTTGTTGCGGTTTGCAGGCGCTAAAGCGTGGGCTCAGTAGTTTGTGGTGCACAGGCTTCATTGCCCTGAAGCACGTGGGATCTCAGTTCTACCACCAGGGACTGAACTTGTACCCCCTGCATTGGCAGACAGATTCTTAACCACTGGACCACCAGGGAAGTCCTCTTGCTGGAGTTTTTCTCTTAAAAAAATAAAAAGTTTCCTGTGACTTCCTAGCTGTCCAGTGGTTAGGACTCTGTGCTTCCACTTCAGGGAACACAGGTTCGATCCCTGGTTGGGGAACTAAGATCCCGAATGCCTCGTGGCATGGCCAAGAAAAGAGTTTTCTGATATTTGACTCTTAAAGCCTAAAGAAGCTTCAGAGAGTGCTGTATCCCTAGGAATGTCGATCTGGGTGAGCTTTGGTTGTGACTCTCCACATCATTGATTCTGGGGTGAGGTAACTAAACAACACCCCCACCGCCCAGCCCGGAGATGGCCATGTCCAAATCTTAGAAGCCTTTGAATATATTACCTTATACAGTAAAAGGGATTTTGCACATGTGATTAAGTTTAAACCTTGAGATGAGGAGATTATTCTGGATTATTTGGATGGACCCAATGTGGCTCAGAGATTAAAAGCGTCTGCCTGCAATGCCGGAAACCTGGGTTCAATCCCTGGGTCGGGAAGATCCCCTGGAGAAGGAAATGGCAACACACTCCAGTATTTTTGCCTGGAGAATCCCATGGACGGAGGAGCCTGGTGGACTACAATCAACGGGGTTTCAAAGAGTCAAACACGCCTGAGCGACTTCACTTCACTTCAATGATGTAAGCAAGAGCCCTTATAAGAGGCAGGCAGGGGAGTCCAGCATTCCGAATAGCTGATGTGACAACGCAAGCAGAGAGAGAAAAGACCATGTGATGCAAAGCCACGAGCCCAAGAATAAGGACCACATCCATCCTAAAGAAAAACAATCACGGAGACATACCAGCCGTACCCACACCTTGAGCTTAGCCCAGTGAGACAGATCCTGGCCTCCAGAACTGTACAGTAATGAGCTCGTGTTCGTTTGTGGTAATCTATTACAATAGCGATGGGAAACTGCCACACAGGGTCTCTGCTGCTTCTCAGAGTCCTGGGACAGCTTTCCTCGAGGAAGGCAGTTCTGCTGTAAATCACAGGACACCCTGGTGGCTGTCGGTGCACAAACCTGGCTTCTGACCCATCTCTGCCTGAAGCTCTCATCTGGCAGGCACGGTCCCCACATCTTGGCTCTGCATATCCTAGCCTCCGCTACCCCGTTATCCTCATCTCCTGCTCTTCCCAGGATCTGTGGTCAGCAGGTTGGAGGCCCAGGAGAGCTGGTGGTGTGGCTCTGATGTCCCAGCACTCAGGAGGCCAGCTCCCTCTTCAGTTCAGTTCAGTCGCTCAGTTGTGTCCAACTCTTTGTGACTCCGTGGACTGCAGCACACCAGGCTTCCCTGTCCATCACCAACTACTGGAACTTGCTCAAACTCATGTCCATTGCGTCGGTGATGCCATCCAACCATCTCATCCTCTGTCGGCCCCTTCTTCTCCCACATTCAATCTTTCCCAGCATCAGGGTCTTTTCCAATTAGTTGGTTCTTCACATCAAGTGGCCAAAGTATTGGAGTTTCAGCTTCAGCATCAGTCCTTCCAATGAATATTCAGGACTAATTTCCTTTAGGATTGACTGGTTGGATCTCCTTGCAGTCCAAGGGACTCTCAGGAGTCTTCTCCAACACCACAGTTCAAAAGCATCAATTCTTTGGCGTTCAGCTTTCTTTATAGTCCAATTCTCACATCTATACATGACTCCTGGAAAAACCATAGCTTTGACTAGATGGACTTTTGTTGGTAAAGTAATGTCTCTGCTTTTTAATATGCTGTCTAGGTTGGTTATAGCCTTTCTTCTAAAGAGTAAACGTCTTTTAGTTTCATGGCTACAGTCACCATCTGCAGTGGTTTTGGAGCCCAAGAAAATAAAATCTCTCACTGTTTTCTTTGTTTTCCCCATCTATTTGCCATGAAGTGATGGGATCAGATGCCATGATCTTCATTTTCTGAATGTTGAGTTTTAAGCCAAGTTCCTCAGTCTCCTCTTTCACTTTCATCAAGAGGCTGTTTAGTTCTTCTCTTTCTGCGATAAGGGTGGTGTCATCTGCGTATCTGACATTATTGATATTTCTCCTGGTAATCTTGATTCCAGCTTGTGCTTCATCCATCCTGGCATTTTGCATGATTTACTCTACATATAAAGCTAAATGAGCAGGATGACAATACACAGTCTTGACGTACTCCTTTCCCAATTTGGAACCAGTCTATTGTTCCATGTCCAGTTCTAACTGTTGCTTCTTGACCTGCATACAGATTGCTCAGGAGGTAGGTTGGGTGGCCTGGCATTCCCCTCTCTTGAAGAATTTTCCACAGTTTGTTGTGATTCACACAGTCAAAGGCTTCAGCATAGACAATACAGCAAAAGTAGATATTTTTCTGGAACTCTCCTGCTTTTTCAGTGATCCAGCAGATGTTGGCAATTGGATCTCTGGTTCCTCTGCCTTTTCTAAATCCAGCTTACTCAGCCTTTTTGTTGTTTGAGTCTTCAGTTAATTAGATGATACCCACCCACGTTGCATGCTGTAGTCCATGGAGTCGCAGAGTCGGACACGACTGAGCAACTGAACTGAATTGAACCCACGATGGGGAAGGCAGGCTGCTTACTCAGTCTGCTGGTTCAGAGGTTCATCTCATCCAGAAACACCCTCACAGACACATCCAGGATAATGTTTGGTCAGGTGTCTGGGTGCCCTGTAGCCAGTCAAGTGGAGCCATCACGCTGCTCCATGCCTCTGTGCCTTTGCACACGTGGCAACACCATCCACCTGCTCTTATCTTCTGCAGACCTCCCCTCCAAGAGCAGCTCAGAGACTTTCCTGTGGGAAGGTTTGCTGGCTCTCCAGCCACTAGAGGGGCTCCTCTCTGTCCCTTTCCCCAGATCCTCCTACACAACCAGATCGAAACTGTGTGGCTGCATCTTTGCCTCCCCCATCAGACTGAACATTCCAGGTGGGGTGTTTTTAGTCCCCTGGTTCTATCCCAGGATCTCAGACATAGCAGCCCTCAGGGAAGGTTTGTTGAATGAATAAGTAACAGGAGGAGGACTAGAGAAGTAAAAGGACCACAGAGGCAGTTCTGATGAAGGCAGCTGAAGGCAGAGGCCCAGTTGAGGACATGAGAAAGAGGCTCAGGACAGCCACGGAAGCTCAGAGGACAATGGCCAAAGGTCTCTGCTGCTCTTCCAGACCTTCCTGATTTGAAACAGAGGCTGTGATATGAGTCAGACAGAGCAAGAGCCCAGCTGGTGGACAGGGATGAGCAGGAGGGTGAGGTAGTACCTGAAGACACAGGGAACTAGTCAACCCTTAATTCAAATCCTAGCTCTGCCACTTACCACTGTTGACCTCAGGCACTTTTCTGAGCCTCAGCTTCCTCCTTTGTAAAATGCTCCTGATAAACACACCTTCCTCCCATGACTGGGTGAGAATGAAATGTAGTCAGGTCAGTGCCTGGCAGATGTTAACTGCCAAATACAGAGTATTGCTTCTGTCACCACTTCTGTTTACTTAACAGCATTCAAGGGGTTGGCAATCCATGTCTATAAGTCAAACCTGGCCCTCCACCTGCTTTTATAAATAAAGTTTTATTGAAACGTGGCCATGCCCATTCATTGACTTCTTGACTGTGACAGCCTTTTGTGCTGTCAGAATTGAGTACTTACATCTGGTCCACAGAGCCTAAAATATTTAATATCTGGCCTTTTACAAAAGAAGTTTCCCAACTCCTGGTCTAACAACTGTGACAAATATCTCTGGCGCACCAGCCCTGCGCCAGGCCTTGTGCTGTCATTTTCATTGTCGTCAGTTCCTCCTCTTGGCTTCTCGCATGTTTCTCTCATATTCCAGAATCTGCCATTGCTTCTGCCCTCTTAGCCCAGTTGAGATCCAGTTCAAGCTTACACCCTGAGCAAGTTCATGAGGGCATGAAAGAAAGGAAACCTCTCTGGTTGAAGACCTACTATGTTCCAGGTTCTCGACAATGCTCTCTTTTCATTGGCTCCTTACAGCTGCCCTGTGAGAGCGGGTTCATTGCCCTCCATCCATATTAGAGGTGTTGAGATCTGTGGGTGCACTGCAGGGAAACTAAGCCTGTGTGTCACAGCTGCTGAGCCCGTGCTCTAGAGCCCTCCAGCTGCAACTACTGAAGCCCGAGTGCCCTTGAGCCTGTGCTCTGCAACAAGAGAAGCCCCTTCAGTAAGAAACCTGCATGCCACAGCTAGAGAGTAGCCCTGCTCCCCACTAGAGAAAAGCCTGCACGCAGCAATGATGACCCAGTGGGGCCCAAAAGAAGTAAATACAATTTTAAAACATTTTACAAAAAGATCAGCAAACGCAGTAAAATGATCTCCGTCTTTGAAGACAGCAAGAATTCCGACTTTCCCACTACCTAGCTGTGTGACCTTGGGAAAGTTACTTACCCTCTCTGGGTTTCAGCATCTTTATTATAAAAGGGAGACGATAGGAGGGTTTATGGCGAAGTTTGATCATGAAGCTCCTACCACAGTGCCTGGGACATAGCACTTACTAACTATTACAGTAAGTATTGGTATTATTATGACTATTCTTACCATCTTCTATGAAGCAGAGATGTTAGTATCTGTTGGAAAGTGTTCCTCTGAGACTATGGAAGGGATTGTAAAATGATGCTCAGTGGCTTGTTCATTTTCCTTTGGGGTTTGATTGTGCTCAGAAATAAGGAGAAGTTTCCAGACCCTTTGGAGCTGAGGTAAAGGTTTCAATGAGCGAATTAAGCAGAGCCTCTGTTGCCTCTAGAAAAAAAAAAAAAAAAAAACAACTCCAAGTCCCTGGGCAGAGCATGAGGTCGTATTGAATGACACCTTGTCCCTGCCTCAGAGGGAGCAGGGCGGATGTGTGGCCGTGAATCAGCAGAAAGCGGGAAGGAGACGGGTGTGATTGCTTCTCCCCCTGCTATGTGGGGGTGCCTTCGGCATCTGGGTTGCTCTCCATAGAGATTGCAAATGAAGCTTTGAGGAAAAACACCTTTGTGTCCTGCAGCTCTGAGAATCTATTAAGCCAGGAGAACCTAATTATGTTCACAGTGCCACCGCCTTACCATTTCCTCTGTTTCATCCTTCCGGGAGAGGCTCAGATGTGGCTCCTGGACGTGACCATATGTTTCCATGAGACGAGCAGGAGGCTTGGTTCATTTAGTTACCAGCCATCTCATAAGTGCCAGCTGTGGCCTGGGCCACCTGCTTGGTGCTGGGGAAGCACGTAATTTCTCTGCACATAAGCAGATGCTCCCTCCCCACCAGGATGAGGCTTGCGGAAGGCCCAGGTAGAAGTTGAGGCCAAAGGAGGGAGGAGGGGGAAAGATCAGGGAAGGCTTCTCTGAAGAGGTGATGTTTCACATTAGCCTCAAAGCTGATGATACAGAGGAAAGGACCAGTGAGCCATGGAGGAAGCAGTCTCCATTCTAGGGAGAAGCCCACATGTCCCAGGAAGCTCTGGGAAGAACCTGGAGAGGTTGGGAGGAAAGAGATGGTGCAGAGGGTGGGGGCTTTCTACAAGGGTAGGACCGTGCCAGCAGGTCATGAGGGAGCTGCTGGAAGCTTCTGAGCAGGGAAGAGACAGTTATACTTCTGAAGGGTCACTCTGGTGGCCAACAGAGCACTTGGGCTTGAAGAAGCTATGCTGGGAGCCAAGAGGAGGGCTGGTGTCTTAATTTGTGACCCCCATTTGGGATCCCCTGTAAAGCAGACTCCAACACAAATGTTTGGGTGCCCATAGTTTGCTTGGGGGTAATCCCAGGATGCTCTGGGAAGGAAGAAGGGAAGAGGGACAGGAAGGGAAGAAAGCCAAGAAAGGGCAGGGTGGTGAGCTGTGACCACCTGGAATCCTGTTCCGGACCCTCCAAGAAGTGTATGGGATGCAACTCAGAATCGTCCTCTTGAGCGAGGGATGCCGAGGTTTTATCCACAAACTGCTGTCCCTCAGGCGTTGAGGGCTACTTCTGGGCTCAGCACTTCCAGCTTCTTTGGACAGAAAACACTCTCAGGAAGGGAGACGCAGGAAGCCATCAGCTGGTGCAATGACCCTTGGATTTGGGCGGGGGGGACCTCCAGAGTAGGCCAGAGGCAAACAGGCAGGCCCCTCACAACATCTGCTGTAGTTGATTAGGACAAAAGGCAATGGTTGTCCAACCTGTTGGGCAGTCCAGGGTGAATTCTGATTGGGGAAAGTGTCTTGTGAGCTGGTGGAGAATTCTAGAATGTGTGGAGGGATTGACATTGTCTCACCACTTCTGTGTGCTCTTCCTGTAATCTCACCTTTTTTCCTTCCAAATTCTAAAATTGGCTTTAACCAAAACCCTTTCTTAGGCAGGATATGGGAATTTGGAATCCTCTCTGGGAAATGCTCCCTATCTGTAGGCATCCATGCAGAAGCCACGACAGGAGGGAGAAGCCAGAAAGGAGAGAAAGTCAGATAAAGCTAGAGAAACGCCAGTGTTGAAGGAGTGGGCTGGAAAAGACCAGAAAGGAGAGACTGGTTAGGTAGTTGGGCAGAGGGGAAGAGGGCTGCCTGGAGAGGCAGCAGTTCCTGGAGTCAGGGACTGAGGGGTGTCTTTGGGGATGGTGTCATAGCTTAGAGAGAAAGTACAATGGTCTGGGGAAACCCAGCTCCACCTGCAGTAACTGTGTGATCATGGGTAAGTCTCTGAACCTGTCTGAGTCTTGGCTTTAGTGGGGATGATGATATTATCCACATCCACATTACTTGATGATTAAATGCGCCATAGATGGAAAAGCTTAGCACTGCTTCTGGCACATATTGAATGCTTAACGAAAGTTTCTCCTCTTCTTCCTCTGATGAGGCCAGTAGTGAGGAAGGTGAAGATGATTAAGTGGTATTGGTAGTAATGGGGATACTAGATGACCAGCTGCTGGTGGGAGGGGAGGGCCTAGGGACAGTGAGGAAGCTGACTGTGCTGGGGAACGTTGGGGCAGAAGTCTTTAGGAGCCTTGGAAAAGGGAGACTTTCACTTAAAAATGGGAAAGAAGTGAGCGTGATTCAATGCCAGTGAGATGCTGCCACAGATGCAGGATGCCTTAGACCTGAGACAAGGTTTCTTGTGTGTGTTGTTTACTGAAGGAGAAGAATCGGGATCCACAGAGTAAAGACTTCAGCACATTTGCACCACAGAAGGTGTTTTCAGGCCTTTATTACATTTTTATAAGTCTCTAAATACATTTTGGGCTTCCCTAGTGGCTCAGGTGGTGAAGAATCTGTCTGCAATGCAGGATACCCAAATTCCATCCCTGGGTCAGGAAGATCCCCTGGAGAAGGGAATGGCTACCCACTCCAGTATTCTGGCCTGGAAAATTCCATGGACTGATTAGCCTGGTGGGCTATAGTCCATGGGATCATGAAGAATTGGATACGATTAAAAGTCTCTATTCAGATCCTATATAAACACTTTACAGTGATGTTTGATGTCTTGAATGCGTAAAGCTGTTCTACTATGCACATCCTTCTGAAACTCTCCACTCAGTATTGGTTTGAGTTCATCATCATTGGCATGTGCCTCCACGCCATTCGCTTGAACTCTGCACAGAATTCCATTGTGTGAATAGATCACAAATTTCCACCATTTCCCAACTAGCAAACATTCAGATTATTTCCAATTTTTCTGAAGTTAAAAGATGCCATAACAAACTTCGTTGTAATGTGCCATTTTTGAAAGGTAATATCGTAACTCTCATATAAATATAAAATGAAACATCAGTTTATTTAATTTATTCATTAATGAAGAAGCCAGTAAAATAACTGGCTCAAAGGAGAATCTATAGAATAAGTATGTATATAGGCAATCAAGAGTGCTGAAATAAATTTTCTAATAAATGCAAAACTGATTGATATCTATAGAGCAAGAATATAAGGTTCAGCTTCTTCTTTTCTACATGGTAAGATCAATTAGTACCTCTACGAGACAACATTTTTTGCCTTTTTATGCACAAGGCTCAGTTGCATTTCGCCTCACACCTATTAGGATGGTTACTATCAAATAAATAAATAAAGGGAGAGAGAGAGAAAACAAGTGTTGGCAAGGATGTGGAAAAACTAGAACACTTGTTCACTAGTGTTAGGACTATAAGATGGTGCAAGCCCTTAGGATAACAATATGGCAGCTCCTCAAAAATTAAAAATAGAATCAGTATATGCAACAATGCTGCTTCTGGGTACATATCCAAAAGAAATGACAGCAGGGTCTTGAAGAGGTATTTGGACACCCACGTTCCTAGCGCATTATTCACAGTGGCCAAAATGCGGAAGCAACCGAGTGTCCATCAGTAGACGAATGGGTGGACAAGTTGCAGTGTATGCACACAATGGAATTTAGCCTTTAAAAGGAGGGAAGTACGATGCACGCTACAGCACGGACGACCATTCGCATATTATGCTAAGCGAAATAAGCCAGTCACAAAAGAGCAAGAACTGTATGATTCCACTTCAGGAGGTGCCTAGTGTAATCAAATTCATAGAATACTAGTCAAATTTCATAGCAGTAAAATAATGGCTGCAAAGGACTTCAGGGAGGAAGGAATCAGGAAGTTATGGCTTAATAGATACAGAGTCTCAGATCTGCACGATAAAAAGAGCTCTGGAGATGGATTAATAGCAACAGTTAACACAGCAGTGTGACTATACTGAATGCCACTGAACTCTGTACTTCAAAATCATTAAGATGGTAAATCTTGTCCTATGTGTGGGTTTCTGTGCTCAGTCATGTCTGCCTCTTTGCGACCCTATGGACTGTAGCCCACCAGGCTCCTCTGTCTGTAGGATTTTCCAGGTGGAATCCTGGAATGGGCTGCCACTTCCTTCTCCGAGGAATCTTTCCCAACCGAGGGATCAAACTCAGGTCTCTTGTATTGCAAACAGTTTCTTTACTGCTGAGCCACTGAGGACTCCTATGTGTCTTTTACCACAATTTCTTTAAAAATTAATGATAAAAAATAAGTCGCACTAATATCATTTTTGTACAGCATACAAAGTTGTAAAATAGGGACTTCCCTGGTGGTCCAGTAGTTAAGATTTTGCACTTCCAACACAGGGGGTGCGGGTTTGATTCCTGGTCAGTGAGCTAAGATCCCACATGCCATGTAGCCAAAAAATAAAGAAAATAAAAACACCTTTTTTAAAAAAAAAGGCAAGGGGGACTTTCCTGGTGGTCCAGACTCCACACTCCCAATGCAGGGGGCCTGGGTTCCACCCCTGGTCAGGGACCTAGATCCCACATGCCACAATGAAGAGTTTATATGAACTAAAGATCCCACGTGTCACAACTAAATTTGTGAACCAGCAGATAGCCTGTGTGCATGCTCAGTCACTCCGCTGTGTCTGACTCTGCGACCCTATGGACTGTGGCCTGCCAGGCTCCTTGTCTGTGGGATTCTCCAGGCAAGAATACTGGAATGGGTTGCTGTGCCCTCCTCCAGAGGATCTTCCCCATCCAGGGATTGAACCCACGTCTCTTATGTCTCCTGCGTTGGCAGCCAGGTTCTCTACCACTAGTTCAACCTGGGAAGCCCATAGCCTAGTCAAAGACAAAAGTATACATTCCTGTAGAAACAGATGACCCTAAGCCAACACCTAGGGAGGCCATTGAAAGGGCATTCATTTGCCCATTTCAATGTCTTTAAATTTTCTGCAGTATATATGTGTTCTTGTGTATGTGGTGAGAGGGTAACAGGCAGGAAGGCCAGGGGTCTCCAAACGGAGGAAATAGCTTGCAAGTGTCAGACATTTTATCTCTCTTAAGCAGCAGGAGGAAACAAAACTAGAGATACTTTTTTCCTTCTCTACACAAATTTAAAAGGAAGTTTCTCTTAAAATTCTGTGTTGCCATAATGACACTTGGTTTCACTTGAAGTTAACCATTGCCTTTTCTTATGGAAATGTTTATCTTAAGCTATGCTAATATACTATGTATTTACCCCAAGCTCTGTCTTCAAGTCGGTTCCGCCTTTTGGGCTCAGAACCTACTTGATAAACCAGTATGTTATACTCCGATATTGTTCCTCTAATCTATGTAAATGAAACTATTTGTATGGTGATCTGCCCTTCTTCAAGATTCAAGTTAATCATTTTATGGCCCAAGATAAACCATTTGGAGCCAAGGTTATCCCAAAATACATCTTATGGGTGAGGGGCCTGGTGCCATTCTAAGTTTTGAGACATTCCTTTCTTTCATTAACAGACTGCTGGTGACTATATAACACCCAGCTAAAGACTAGCAGGGGGACTCTTTCTGCCCCCTTCTGATGCCTATGTCAGAAGCTTTCTCTATCTCCTTTATACTTTAATAAAACTTTGTTACACAAAAGCTCTGAGCGATCCAGCCTCGTCTCTGGCCCCGGATTGAATTCTTCTCCTCCGGGGGCCAAGAATCCCAGCATCGTGATTCAACTCCAACCTTTCAGTGGGAAAGTTCTTTATATCTCGGTGTAGATTTGCTAGATTATAGGATATGTATCATCAGATTGCTTCCTAAAGTGTGTATCTTACTAGTTTACACCCCCACCAGTAGTATAAACAGAAACCCAGATGTCCAGGAAACAAATGAAAAGATGTTTGACTTCTCTAGTAACGAGTGCAGTGCAAATTAGAACAACTTTGGGAGCATTTCAGACTTAGAAAATTTGCAAAAATTCAAAGTCTGCCATTATCAAGTGTTGGTCATATATTAAACTCCTGAGTCAGGAATATCTGATTGAAGAATTCTAAAGCAGGCAGCCAGGAAGTAAAAGAAACAGACAAGCCTCAAACACAGAGCCCCAAGGCTTATTTGCCCTTGAAGAAATAATGTCAGGCTCTTGTTTAAAGCTCAAGGAAAGAAAAGTGTATGCATGTTGGGATGGAAAAGGGTTGCTTAGAGAATATATTTTAAAGCCTACTCTTTTTTAAAAGTGTTTAAAATTTTTCCAGCTTTACTGAGATATTATTGAGATTTAGCATATTTAAGCTTAAGGGATACAGTTTGATGATTTGATGCATGTATATGAAGTGAAGTGAAGTGAAAGTCACTCAGTCGTGTCCAACTCTTTGCGACCCCATGGACTATACAGCCCATGGAATTCTCGCCTTTCCCTTCTCTCCGGGGATCTTTCCAACCCAGGGATCAAATCCAGGTCTTCCACATTGCAGGCAGATTCTTTACCAACTGAGCCACCAGGGAATGTGAAATAATTACCACAATAAGTGTGTGTGTGGTGATAACTTTTAGGATCTAGTCTTTTAACAGCTTTTAACTATATAATAGTGAAGTCGCTTGCTCAGTTGTGTCCAACCCTTTGCGACCCTATGAACCGTAGCCCACGAGGCTCCTCCATCCATGGGATTTTCCAGGCAAGAGTACTAGGGTGGGATGCCATTGCCTTCTCGAGAGGATCTTCCTGACCCAGGGATTGAATCCAGGTCTTTCACATTGCGGGTAGACGCTTTACCGTCTGAGCCACCGAGGAAGTTCCCCAATTATATAATAAAGTATTGTTAATTATAATCACCATACTGTACATGAGGTCCCTAGAATTTATTCATTATATAGCTAGAAATTTTAACTTTTGAAAACCTTCACCCATTTCCCCCAACCCCTGGGCAACCACCGTTCTATTTGTTTGTGTGTGTGTGTGTGCACGTGTGCATGTGTGCTTAATCTCTCAGTGGTGTTCGACTCTTTGTGACCCCATGGATTGTAACCCACCAGGCTCCTCTGTCCATGGAATTTTTCAGACAAGAATACTGGAGTGGGTTGCCATTTTCTACTCCAGGGGATCTTCCCAACCCAGGGCTTGAACCCTTATCTCTTATGTCTACCTGCATTGGCAGACAGGTCCTTTACCAACCGTGCCAGTCACGTAAGAGTGAGAACACAAAGGATTTGTCTTTCTCTGTCTCGCTCATCTCACTCAGCATAATGCCTTCAAGGACTGTCCACACTGCCACAGAAGGCAGGGTTTCCTTCTTTTCTGTGGCTGAACAACACTGTAAAATGTAAAAATCAATATCAAATTCCCAAAACAAAAGCTTCAAAGAAAGATTTTGATGGAAGCAGAAAAGTTATTGGCAACTTAGACAAACGAAGGGGCTTCCCTGATAGCTCAGTTGGTAAAGAATCCACCTGCAACACAGGTGGAACCCAGTTCGATTCCTGGGTTGGGAAGATCCACTGGAGAAAGGATAGGCTACCCACTCTAGTATTCTTGGGCTTCTCTTGTGGCTCAACTGGTAAAGAATCTGCCTGCAATGTGGGAGACCTGGGTTCAGTCCCTGGGTTGGGAAGATCCCCTGGAGAAGGGAAAGGCTACCCACTCCAGTAGAGAATTCCATGGACTGGAGAATTCCATGGGCTGCATAACCCATGGGGGTCACAAATAGTTGGACACGACTGAGCAACTTCTACTTTCACTTTAGACAAACCAACGGAATCGAAATAACCATCACTGACAGGACAGAGAAATGTTACACTATTAATCTGCAAACACAGCTCCAAATACTGTGAAATGTACACAAAATGTAAACATCTTTGGGGGTGGGAAGAATTTGGAAATTGAGATTGACATATATCACTGCTATGTATGAAATACATGGTTCATGAGAACCTGCTGTGTAACCCAGGGAACTCAGTGCTCTGTGGTTACCTAAATGGGAAGGGAATCTTGAAAAGAGTGGATATATTATACATTGGGCTCGATAAAGGACAGAAATGGTATGGACCTAACAGAAGCACAAGATATTAAGAAGAGGTGGCAAGAATACACAGAAGAACTCTACAAAAAGATCTTCACGACCCGGATAATCACGATGGTGTAATCACTCATCTAGAGCCAGACATCCTGGAGTGTGAAGTCAAGTGGGCCTTAGAAAGCATCACTATGAACAAAGCTAGTGGAAGTGATGGAATTCCAGTTGAGCTATTTCAAATCCTGAAAGGTGATGCTGTGAAAGTGCTGCACTCAATATGCCAGCCAATTTGGATAACTCAGCAGTGGCCACAGGACTGGAAAAGGTCAGTTTTCATTCCAATCTCAAAGAAAGGCAGTGCCAGAGAATGCTCAAACTACACAATTGCACAATTGCATTCATCTCACATGCTAGTAAAGTAATGCTCAAAATTCTCCAAGCCAGGCTTCAGCAATATGTGAACCATGAATCTCCAGATGTTCAAGCTGGTTTTAGAAAAGGCAGAGGAACCAGAGATCAAATTGCCAACATCCGCTGGATCATGGAAAAAACAAGAGAGTTCCAGAAAAACATCTATTTCTGCTTTATTGACTATGGCAAAGCCTTTGACTGTGTGGATCACAAGAAACTGTGGGAAATCCTGAAAGAGATGGGAATACCAGACCACCTGACCTGCCTCTTGAGAAATCTGTATGCAGGTCAGGAAGTAACAGTTCAAACTGGACATGGAACAACAGACTGGTTTCAAATAGGAAAAGGAGTACATCAAGGCTGTATACTGTCACCCTGCTTATTTAACTTATATGCAGAGTACATCATGAGAAACGCTGGACTGGAAGAAACACAAGCTGGAATCAAGATTGCCGGGAGAAATGTCAATAACCTCACATATGCAGATGACACCACCCTTATGGCAGAAAGTGAAGAGGAACTAAAAAGCCTCTTGATGAAAGTGAAAGAGGAGAGTAAAAAAGTTGGCTTAAAGCTCAACATTCAGAAAACGAAGATCATGGCATCTGGTCCCATCACTTCATGGCAAATAGATGGGGAAACAGTGGAAACAGTGTCAGACTTTATTTTGGGGGCTCCAAAATCACTGCAGATGGTGACTGCAGCCATGAAATTAAAAGACGCTTATTCCTTGGAAAAAAGTTATGACCAACCTAGATAGCATATTCAAAAGCAGAGACATTACTTTACCGACTAAGGTCCGTCTAGTCAAGGCTATGGTTTTTCCTTTGGTCATGTATGGATGTGAGGGTTGGACTGTGAAGAAGGCTGAGCACTAAAGAATTGATGCTTTTGAACTGTGGTGTTGGAGAAGACTCTTGAGAGTCCCTTGGACTGCAAGGAGATCCAACCAGTCCATTCTGAAGGAGATCAACCCTGGGATTTCTTTGGAAGGAATGATGCTGAAGCTGAAACTCCAGTACTTTGGCCACCTCATGCGAAGAGGTGACTCATTGGAAAAGACTTTGATGCTGGGAGGGATTGGGGGCAGGAGGAGAAGGGGACGACCGAGGATGAGATGGCTGGATGGCATCACAGACTCGATGGACATGAATCTGAGTGAACTCTGGGAGTTGGTGATGGACAGGGAGGCCTGGAGTGCTGCAATTCATGGGGTCGCAGAGAGTCGGACACAACTGAGCGACTGAACTGAACTGATACGTATAACTGATCTCAGTTTGCTCCACAACAGAAACTAACACAACATTGTAAAGCAACTATACTCGAATAGAATTTTTAAAAAAGAAAGTAGAGATTCAAACAGATATGTACCACAGTGTTCAAAGCAGCATCCTTTACAAGTAGAAACGACCCAAACGGATGACGAATGAATGGATAAACAAAATGTAGTATATTCTGCGTTTGTGTGCTTGGTCACTTCAGTCATGTCCAGCTCTTTGCCCCGCTATGGACTGTAGCCCACAAGGCTCCTCTGTCCATGGGATTCTCCAGGCAGGAATACTGGAGTGGGCTGCCATGCCCCCTCGAGGGGCTCTTCCCAACCCAGGGATTGAACCTGTGTCTCCTGTGCCTCCTGCCTTGCAGGTGGATTTTTACCCACTGAGCCACCTGGGAAGTCCAGTATATTCATACAAGGGAATTAGTATTCAGTCTTAAAAGGGAGGAAATTTTGACACATGGGAGAACATGAGTGAACCTTGAAAACATTATGCTAAGTGGAATACTGTCGTTGTTTAGCTGCTAAGTCGTGTCCAACTCTTTGCGACCCCACAGACTGTAGCTCCCTAGGCTCCTCTATGGGATCTCCCAGCCAAGAATACTGAAGTGAATTGCCATTTCCTTCTCCAGGAAATCTTCCCGACCCAGGGATTGAACCCATGTCTCCTGCTTGACAGGCAGAGTCTTTACCACTGAGCCACCTGGGGAGCCTCTAAGTGGAATAAACCAGCCACAAAAGGACAAATACTGTATGATTCTACTTAAGTGAAGTACCTAGAATAGTCAAGTTCGTAGAGACAGAAGTAGAAGGGTGGTTACCAGGGGCAGAATGAGCAGGAATAGGGAGGGGTATTGAAGGCGTACTGAGCTTTAGTTTTGCCAGGTGAAAAGAGTTCTGTGGTTGGATGGTGGTGATGGTTATGTGAATGTACCTGATGCCATTGAACTGTAGAATTAAAAATAGTTAAAATGTAAGTTTCACTTTGTGTATGTTTTACTATAACAAAAAAAAGAATATTAAAAAATAAGCATGTTTAGGTCCCCAAGGAAACCTGAATAAATTCTCTAAAGTACAAATAGTACAGATTATATTCTTTCATCACTTTTGTTATGAGAAATGAATAGCAAAAAGAAAGAAACAACAAAAATTTTAACCTCATATATTTCAAAAGTCTTAAACATCAGTTCCATGAGAGAGGAACTTAAAAATAAAATTTAGGAATAAGTATATCGAAAAGAATAATAATGAAAATCTCATGAGATGAAGTCTGGGAAAAGCTAAGGTCATGTTCAGAGGGAAATTCATAACATGAAACATATTTCTAAACATTGAGGATGAAAATAATGAATTGAAAATGTGACTCAAAATTGAGGGGGAAGCAACACCAACCAATCTGCAAAAGCAGAAGAAGAGATTAATAAATATAAAAGAATTAGATAAAGATACTATAAAGAGATGAATAAAGATAAAATAAAGAATTAGAAAGAGTAGACCTGATAAACAAATTTCAGATTTGATTCTTTTAAGGAGGAAAAAAAAATCCCACGAAATAAAATAGAAAACTGATGAACTTCTCTAATAAAAGGAAAACACAGATACTAGATATTATAAATTAGAATTTGACCACAAATTTAAAGGAAATAAAAATAACTATAAGAATATGCAAATTGGTATGCTTCCCTGAACAGTGTGTGTGTTATCTATATACATATATAATATCTAGGTGAAAAACACACCTGTTCTAAACATGCTTAGTACAAGAAGTGCCTGTATGTAAAACTCAGTAGTTTTCTTTATATTACCAAAATAACCAGTTAGAAAATATCCTGGGGAATAGACAGTAAGAAAACTACTGACCTATGGTGGCAGGGGAAAGTGCGAACGTTGTTAAGGGATTGATTTATTTTTTGTATTTAACAAACCCTTATACAATATAGGGCTTACTGTGTGCCAGGCATATTTAATCCTTAACATCCCTAGAAGGTAGATTTAATCATTATCCACATTTTTCAGATGTAAAGCCTGAGGCACAGAGAGGTTACTTAACTTTGCCAAAGTCACCCAGTGTACAAGCGGAACCAGATTTCAAAGTGCAGGCGGCTTCCAGCATCTCTGCTCTTTGCTGTTATGCTGTACAGGGAATAAATGCAAAGATATACCATGTTTCAGGAGGGAAGATCCAATATCATCAAATAACTTATTTACAGCTGAACTGGGCTTTCTCACGAGGGCTGAGATGCTGACCGTCTAGACGTCCAAGATGACTGTCAGCAGAATGGCGCCCCCAGGGGTGCACCGAGTCGTGCAGGGGTCCCTGAGGAAGCCACAGGTCGGAGCGGACCCCCTCCTCTGAGTCTGACAATGCCAATGTGCTGGCCCTTTCTAACTCAGCATGCAATCTCCTCCTCTCTTAGATCCAGGAGATGGTCCACTCGGAGGTTGCTGCCTATGACTCGGGCCGACCAGGGCCCCTGCTGGGCCGCCCGGCGATGCTGGCCAGCCACATGAGCGCCCTCAGCCAGTCCCAGCTCATTTCTCAGATGGGCATCCGGAGCGGCATCGCCCACAGCTCCCCATCACCTCCAGGGAGCAAGTCAGCGACCCCCTCTCCCTCCAGTTCAACTCAGGAGGAGGAATCAGAGGCACATTTCAAGGTATGTGGGGATGGAGATGCAAAGGCTTCAGATGCCTTAGCATGCCTTCCCATCAGCAAGGGACAGGCCCTGCGGGGAAATGGGCATCGCCTACCTCTAGAAAAGACTACAGAGTATAACTGTCCCCTTTGTCGGAAAACAAGGAAAATTCTGGGAAAACATGATGACGTCTAATTCCTCAATGGCCAGTGGGTCATTTCAGTGGCATTGATGGCATTGGCAAGATCCTCAGGGCCACATTTTGTGGCCACTCTGACCTTTCAGGAGGACCATAGAGATGTGCGGTCCAGCTCAGGGCACCTCTGGGCATCACTGTGGGAGGGAGCATCAAAAACAACCCCCACTGGGGACATGACCCCCGCATATCCCCGGAACCGGGGGTTGTCCTGCTTCTTCAAGAACATGCCAGGGAATGAGAGCTCAGCACCTATCCAGCTCCTGACCTTTCTTTGCACTGACCCCAAGCCTCCCTCCCTGTCAAAGAGCATCTTGTTTTACTGGAGCAGGAAACAGAGACCCATCAAAGCCAAGGATGCTTGTGCTTGCCCGGAATCTCCCAGTGAGCCGCTGGTAAAATCAAGACTTGCTCCCACAATGCCTGCCTCCCTTTCTTCTTCATAAGGGCCTCTCACCTCTTTCCACATGGGATCCCTGAAGAGGCCTGGGGCAGTGATCGTGGCATCCATCAGAAACCCTGACATCCTGGCTGGGGTGGGCACATCTGGATCCTGGTCTAGCTTTATCCTCAGGGTAGCTTGGTTGCTACTGTAGTCCATGCAGGAAGAAGCTTTTAATTTAATTTAATTTGTATTTAACAAACCCTTCTAAAACACTTCCATGGGGCAGATACTATTCTAAGGACATGACAGGTATTAATCCATATAATCTTTATCACCACCCTATGTGGTAGGTGCCTTTATTATCTCTGATTGGCACATGGGGAAACCGAGGCACAGAGAGGTCAAGTGACTTATCAGCTGTCACAGAACCAGGATTTAAACCAAGATGGTTGTAGTCTGGCTCCAGCACACGTACTCTTAAACCACCCGCAACGCCCCATCTGCTCGGCAAACAGAACTGAGGCTTGGAGAGGTAGGTGACTGCAGAGAAACACTCAAGAACAGGACTGATGTGGCCACAGACTGCCCCTCACTGTCCCTCAGACCCACAGACCCAAGTCTGGCCCATGGTTTCCTTATCAGTTTACGATATTACCTTCATTTTCTTGGAGCATTAGAGCCACAGTCTTCGTAGCAGGATCCACAGCCATTGGCCAAAATCCCTGGTCCTTGGGTGGCCTGGGAGTCCTAGTCGGTGGGGGACGTGCCTACCGCCTCCATCCTGGAAGCCAGGTGCCCACAGTACTGAGATCCTGGAGTCTGACTGCATCAGAGGCCAGGCATCCATGGTGAGGTCACCCTGGTGACAGTTACATTAACCTTTCTCCCATCCAGAAATTTCAAAGAGGGTCAGAGGGACTGAGCCACCTGCCCCAAGTTGCAGAGCTGAAATGTGGTAGAAGAGACCAGTCTTATTCAATCAAGAATAATCTTTGGGGATTATTTGTGATCACAAGAGGGGAGAGGTGTTAAGAAAAATATATATATCCAAAACTTGGAAGTAGTCCAAAAACAGATAGCTGCACAGTCTTTCAATGGTGTATCACTGCCTCATTGAACAGGCTCAAGAATTATCTGATGATTCTCTGTGAGATTATACCTTCTGTTTGATCCCTCCCTCATTACTGATGGGGGCTTTTACATTCTGTAAACTTGGGGTGGGGGAAAGTGATGAAGAGGTAAGTGATTTTTGTTTGATTACAAGGCAAATTAATTTTTCCCTGTAGAGACACAAATGACTTCTGTGCAGCAGAAAAGACTAAAGGCCCAGAGGTGATAGTCTTATTGCTCTATAGGGCAGTAACTTGTCTCTTTCTCTTGAGTTTTTTTGAATGAACTTTATCATCATCCTGAATGAAAATGCCCAAGGCTTGTACCCAGGGCATGTGTGCACACTCACTTGTGTGTGATTTATGTATGTGTGTATTCAAGCCCAGGGGGTGGCCAGGGCATTGCCGATGTGTGAGCAGGGCTGGGCAAGCTGGGAAAAGCTAAGGAAGGTCCAGCTCAGCCTAGGCTGCGTCGGTTAGCTGGAGGTCCTGGGCTTCTCTGGTTTTCTAACTCCCCTCACTCGGGCAGATGTCGGGAGAAAAGAGACCTTCAGCCGATCCTGGCAAAAAGGCCAAGAACCCAAAGAAGAAGAAGAAGAAGGATCCCAATGAGCCGCAGAAACCTGTGTCAGCCTACGCACTCTTCTTCAGAGACACTCAGGCCGCCATCAAGGGACAGAACCCCAGCGCGACCTTTGGGGATGTGTCCAAAATCGTGGCCTCCATGTGGGACAGCTTGGGAGAGGAGCAGAAGCAGGTGAGCCCCCATCCCTTTCTGGGCCTTCCCCCAAGGCTCTGTAGTCAGACTTGGGAGGTCTGGAACCAGGTCCAGCCTCTGGAACTAGGGGAACTAGCCTCTGCCCAGCCTCTGCTGAGGACTCTACTGGGCTCACTTTGCCCATCTGTAAACTGGGGAGGTAGGGCCGGTCCCATTTGGCTGTTCTGTAGCTGTGTTCACTAGCGACTTGGTTAAGTAGGGGAGGAAACTGGACCTCTGCTGCCTCATCTGTTAAATGGGAACAAGCATCTCCATCCATCGTGTACCTCCAACTCTGAAAGTCTGGGGTCCAGGTCACAGCTTTCCTACCCACTGGCCATAAGCCTGTGGCTTCCCCTCAAAGGCCTGTGGGGGGAATAGAAGCAGACGTAGCTCAGAAGTTAGTGCCAGTTACCAGCTCTGTGAGCTCAGGCTGACCACCTGACCTCTTCCTGATATCACCCACATCTTGGATCTTTCAGGCCTACAAGAGGAAGACCGAAGCAGCGAAGAAGGAGTATCTGAAGGCTCTGGCAGCCTACAGGGCCAGCCTTGTTTCCAAGGTAACGTCTGGGATCCCTAAGCCCAGTCCTTGAGGAATAGAGCAAGAACCGAAGTCCATGGGAACGGTCAACACCACAGGTCTTGAAAGGGTTGGATAAGACCAATGTGGTCCCTTCTCTGGGCTTCCCAGGTGGCACTAGTGGTAAAGAACCCACCTGCCAATGCAGGAGACATAAGAGACTTGGGTTCAGTCCCTGGGTGGGGAAGATCCCCTGGAGGAGGGCATGGCAACCCACTCCAGTATTCTTGCCTGGAGAATCCCCATGGACAGGGGAGCCTGGAGAGCTGTAGTCCACAGAGTCACACAGAGTCAGACTCAACTGAACAACTTAACACACACGCACGCGGCCCCTTCTGCAGGGTACCTCCTGTGTGCCAGCTCATGCTGCGTACTTTACACGCATCTCATTTCACATGATTCTTCCAACAAGAACCCAGTACACAGAGGAGTTAAGCAACTTGCCTGGAAGTATCCACTCAGTTAAATGGTTGTACTAGGATTCAAACCCGGTTTTCCCGTCTTCAAAACTGGCCTTTATTCCTGTCCTACACTCAGCCTTCTCTGTCGACACCAGTATCACAGGAGACTCAGCATGGTGATGGTTGTGTGGTCCAAGCCGGGGAGGGAGGTGATCTGGCAGCTGCTACAGAGGACATGGTTTCTGAATTGGGCCAGAAAGGGTCAAGCAAAGAGGGTGTCCCAAATCAAGGGAACAGCCCATGCTAAGGCACAGAGACTGGGAGAAGCCCACAGAGAGGATAACCCAGCTGGGTGATGCTCATGCCTCAGGCCAGGCTGAGAAGCATGGGTTCGCCCGTGGACAAGGGAACCCCCAGGGATTAAAATACAGGGTGGTTGGATGGTCAGAGCCAAGGGTGGTGGGTCCTGAGTGATCTCTCGTGAGTCCCCTGCTCTCCCCAAGGGGCACGAGAGCCAGCCAGTGGGTTACAAAACCACGTGGGTCACAAAACCACGTGGGTCACAAAACCACAGGGGTCTCGTGGCCCAGGTTCCAGCTTATCTACGTTGGTTCCAGCTTATCCAGATTGGTGTCTGTTTCCTTCCAGAGCTCCCCTGACCAGGGTGAGACCAAGAGCGCTCAGGTGAACCCGCCAGCCAAGATGCTCCCCCAAGCAGCCCATGTACGCCATGCCGGGCCTGGCCTCCCTTCCTGACGCCATCTGACCTGCAGGCCTTCCGCAGTGGGCCTTCCCCTGCCAGCCTCACCCGGACGCTGGGCTCCAAGTCGCTGCTGCCCAGCCTCAGTGCCTCCCCACCGCCGCCGCCCTCCTTCCCCTCTCAGCACACCCCTGCACCAGCAGCTGCCGCTGCCACCCCACGCCCAGGGCACCCTCCTCAGCCCACCCGTCAGCATGTCCCCAGCCCCCAGCCTCCCCGTCCTGCCCACGCCCATGGCACTCCAGGTGCAGTTGGCCGTGAGCCCCTCACCTCCAGGGCCACAGGTAAGCAGGACCCAGTGAGAATGCGCTCCTGGGGAACCTCCTTGCAGAAGGGGAAGGCAGCTTGGGATTCCAAATACTGGCCCTGCCACTCATGGCCTGTGAAACCTCAGCCTTGGCACTTTACCCCTGTGAGCCTCAGTGACCACATCTGTGAAATGGGATGAGTACGCCTTACCTGAGATGCACTGGCTGCAGAGAACAGCTGGCAGGTTGCCAGGCATATTCTTCAGATTCCTAGGATATCCCAGGCCCTCCTCTCTCAGCTTCTGTCCATTCTTGCTCTCTTGCCAGAGAGACTGAGGCCACAGAGCCTTAGCTCCTGGCTCTCCCAAAGCCTTTGAAGCTTGACCCCTGCTAATTGCTCCACAGACACTGGGAATTACAAGGCCTGCTTGACCCTGGGAGGTCATGCAGCCCAGTAAATCCATTTTACAGAGTGGTAAACTGAGGTCCAGGAAGGAAAGTCCTTTACCACCAGCACCCCACCCTTGCAGCTAAGACTAGGACTGGATTTTCCAGAAGGTGCTCTACCAGGGAAAAGAAAGAAGTGGTCCAGGCAGACGGGCAGAGCAGAAATTTCAAATTTCGTATAAGCCGGGCAGTGTCTCTGGGAACAGCCCCCATCCCCACGCTGCCTGAGAGGTACCCCTTTGGCTCTCCTTTGCTCACCGCCTCCTTCTCCCCGCCTCGGCAGGACTTCCCTCACATCTCTGAGTTCCCCAGCGGTTCCGGATCCCGCTCCCCTGGCCCCGTCCAACCCCTCAAGCAGCGGAGACTGGGACAGCAGTTACCCCAGCACCGAGTGTGGCATCAGCACCTGCAGGTGGGCCCGCACCCCCACCCCTGCCCACGGAGGGCGCTGCTGGTGCGAGTAGCATGAGGATGGGGTGACAGGGCGGAAAGGGCAACGGGCGCACTGAGATCACTGTCACCTGCAGGAGGGCCTCGTGGGCACCAGGGGCCCGGTGTCGTCAGGAGAGGAAGTAGAACAGAGCAAGGCCCATAGGGACCCAGCTGTCTGGGGCCAGGCCTGTGGGGGACACTGAGGCCGTTTTCACTCTTGCTGTTTTTCCTTCCATCCTATTATTTTTCTTTTCCCTTTTTTTTTTTTTAAGATTTATTTATTTATTTAGTCTTCCCTGGAGGCTCAGATGGTAAAGCGTCCGCCTGCAGTGCAGGAGACCCAGATTCGACCCTAGGTCAGGAAATCCCCTGAAAAAGGGCATGGCCACCCGCTCCAGTTATTCTTGCCTGGAGGATTCCACGGGCAGATTTATTTATTTTTGGCTGCACTGGGTCTTTGTTGTGGCTCACCGGGCTCTAGAGCTCAGGCTCAGTAGTTGTGGCGCAGGAGCTTAGTTTCCCCGAGCCTCGTGGAACCTTCCTGCGGCACGGGTGGCACCCGCCGGCGGATTCTTCGCCACTGGACCAGCAGGGATGTCTCCACCCTGGTTTCTTTTCTCACAAGTGCTTCCGCGTGGCATTCATAGCTAGAGCAACTGTCTTTGGTCAGCTTCCCGCGGAGCAGAGCCTGAAGCAGGAATTTGGTGCCCTTGATGCTGGACATTTGTTCAGGGAGAGCCGGTACCAGTAGTGGGGCTAGGGCAGCGGCTGGGGCAGGGAGGAGCCTAGCAAGGCTGTGGCCTCAGCCAGAGACGGCTTCTACTTTTTAATTAATTAATTTATTTTAATTGGAGAATAATCACTTCACAATATTGTGATGGTTTTTGCCACACATCAAGATCAGTCGGCCACAGATACACGTGTTCGCCCATCCTGAACCCCCCATCAACCCCACCCCCATTCCTCCGGGTTGTCCCAGAGCACCGGATTTGGGTGCCCTGCTTCGTGCATCCAGCTTGCACTGGTCATCTGTTTTCCATATGGTAATATACATGTTTCAGTGCTATTCTCTCTAGCGTTGGCCTGATCTCATGGGAGTTCTGGGCTCCAATCACAGCACAGATTTGGTCCCATTTTTAAAATAAAATAAATTTTTACTATTTTTGGCCGCACCGCGTGGCATGCAGAATTCTGTGTTCCCCACCCAGGGACTGAACCAGAGCTCCTGTAGCGATAGCACGGAGATTCGGTCCCAACTTTAAAAAGTTCTAGCTTTTTGTATCCTCAGCGCTGAGGACCGGGTGGTCTCCCACCGTGATTCCAGGCACGCGCGCACACACACACACCCTCCACACACACACACCCTCCACACACACACACCCTCCACACACACACACACACCCTCCACACACACACACACACCCCCCCTACACACACACACACACACACCCTCCACACACACACACACACACACACACACCCCCACCCTCCAGCGCCCGCCGGTGCATAGTCAAGACGGAACAGACCAAGACCTTCACGCATCTTCCGAGGGGCCGCTGAATCCGGGGAGGGGATGAACGGCCAGTGAGCGGCTGTCCCCACGCACTCGGGCTCTGTGTCCAGCGCCCGTGAGGACCAGGGGACGCCTGGCGGGGATGGGGGGCGGTCACATCAGCTCTGACAGCCCCTCCTCTCTCCCCCAGCCTGCTCCCCAGGGATAAATCGCTCTACCTCACCTAAGCCCGTCTCCCTGCCTTCCCTGAGGCTTGCTGGAAGGGCGCTGCTCAGAGCCTGAAGGGCTAACAGCAGAAAAGAGGCCTTGGCAGGAAGCAGGGCGCCGGCGCGGGAGCGCAGTGAGACGCCCGGGCCCGGGGCTGAGGCTCTTCCTCACCTCCCGGCAGACTCTGCAGAGGCCGCCCGCCGCCCGCCGCCAGCCCAAAGACCCTGCTGGAGCCTCCCGCCCCCTGACCGCTTGCTCCAGGGTTCCTGTGGACCCCGCGCCTCGCCTGCCGCCGTCCCCTCCGTCTGGCGCCAGAGCCCACGGTCGCCGGAGCTGCCCCTGGACCGGTGGCCCTGCCGCAGGAAACCACCCCCAGATGCGCCGGGCGGGGGTCGGCTCAGCCCCAGACGTGCAAATCCGGTTTTACAGTGTGAACAAGACATTATGACACTTATAAACTGTTGGCTCCATGTAAGTATTAGTTGACTACGTGTTTTAGAAGCTGTGCTGAAGACACCTGTAAGATTATTTTGTTGGGATGGGGTGGGACGGAAAGTAGATTCCTTAAAAGTTAAAAAAAAAAAAGGCATTTTATATGACCCTTAGCACATTTTTTTAAGTTTTATCTTAAGGAGACGTGCACAAAGAGGCTGCCAAACCATTTCACCCTCTGTACAGCAGGAACTGGACAATTTATAGCCACATTCAGAGACATCATGCTTTTTTTTTTTAATCATACATTCATCTATTTAAAATAGCCAGCAACTACTTCTGTCTGTTTACGAGGAACAATCGAGAACAAAATTGCAGTTTCTATCATAAAGTGTGTGTGCTTTGGGGGTTTGGTTTGGGTTTGGGTTCTTAATGTTTGCAGCTGTTTTCTGACCCTGCAAATGTCTGTCTTGGTGCCCAGTGCTTCTCTCGAATTTCTTTATAATAAAACTGATGAAAAGCTGGAAACTAGCCTGTCTCTCTCTACACTTGGTAAGCCAGGGGCAGACCCTCTGCACTGGTCGTTGGTGGTGGGATTTGCCAGGACAGAGCCCCTGGTGTCAGTCAGGTTGAGGGCAAAGTCCCCCTGCCCTTTCTCCATCCCTGAGGGTCTCTGTGGGCGACAGAGCTTGGATGGCCTCAGTCTTGCCATCTGTAGAAGTGGAGCGATGACGGTGCCAGCAGGTAGGTTCCCATGATGATTCAAGGTGCTCTGGCCTTGCGTGCTGGCCACACAGGGAGCTCCCATCGGCAGGTGACCACAGTGAGAACCTCCCAACCACTCCCTTGCCCCCGATGGAGCTTCTGTCCTCTGGAAGTTTCCAAGCTGGTGGAGGTGAGAGGGTGCGTTCAGGGCAGCAGGAGCCCAGGGTGGGAAGAGGGACTCCTCCAAACCTGAGTATAGCAAGCATCTCAGACAGGGAACTCTTAACTGGTTTTCCTGACAGATGTTAGGGGTGATAACCTCAAAATAAAGTAATAATTATGTGACTATTTTAACCGTTTCTGGAAAAATCACAATTGCCTGGTGTGGAGGAGCTATGGGGAGACTGCAGCTCTTGGGCCTCATGACACAGCTATTTGGAGATGAGGGGCATGTTTAGGTACCCCAAACCAGGCCCATGACCCAGACAGAGGAAGCTACATGGGTCTGGCCCCTCGTTCTCCAATCACATAACCCTGCTTCACCCAGATAACAACTCCTGAGATAGGCACAATTTCTCTGAGCCGTTTCCTCACTGGAGGGCATCTTGTAATCCACTTTGGAAAAAGGGAAAAAGGAAACCCAGCCAAAGAAACAAAAACAACGTGCTGTCATCCCAGTAGCGTCGTTGCAGTGTGAAGCATAAATGTTTCATGTGGTTTCAATTTCCTGTGTGGAGCTTGTCAGTGACACACAGATGACTTAGAGAGTTTAATATTCGACTCTTGCTTCTCTTAATACATTGGAGAAAGCAACATTGCTGGATCACTGGGATCCACGCACACAGTCCCAAATAACAAGAGTGCTAGGCTATTGGGTTCTTGCTGCTGAGGTGGACGCTCGCACCTGATCTCCCCACCTCCACCCCACATCGCTACATCAGGGTTCCTTTGGCCACATCCACGTACTGATGCTGGCCTCTCTCCCAGCTCCAGGGATGCTCGGAGGCACTCAGATGGAGTCTAAATATCCTGCCCACACCTATCAGGGGGTGGCCAAGTGGGTGTGTCCCGGGGGTCAGAGAGTGGAAGCAGAGTGCGTGGATAGTGGAAGGTACAAGGTTGATTTCAGGGCGAGGAAGTCCATGATGCCTACTATAGGGGAAGGTGTTGGTGCCCCGCCCAGACCCCTTTATGGGCTGGCCCTTAGTGCTGGCTGTTCACTGGTCACAGCTGCCCTCTTTGTCCTGGTCGTCACCCTGGACCAGGAGGGGATGCCCCACTCCCCAGAGCTGCCCTCCTAGCCAAATAATGGAGCAGCCACTCCGTGGTACCTCTTGTGCTCCAGAGCTCCGTGGGATCACAATGCAGCAGCTCCATATCTTTGCTTAGCTCCTCCCACCTTGCCCTGCTTCCCTCACTCCCCTACTCAGAGCACCCACCTGGTAAATTTCTTAACCCAGAAACCCCATCTCATGCTCTTATTTCTCAGACAATGGACCCACGATCCTAGCTGAGCAGAGCGGGGCCACACCAGTAATGTTCCGTATTTCGCTGGCTCTGGCCCCGCCTTCAAATGTAAGACTTTCAGCCCTTGAAACCAGCAGAAGCCTTATGCAGGGGAGATCTAGGTTCTCACATGTTTGCAAAGAAATCCTCTCGGAACTTTCCTGGTGGTGCAGTGCCTAAAACTCCACACTGTCAATGCTGGGGGCCCAGGTTTGATCCCTGGTTGGGAAACTAGATCCCACATGCCGCAACTAAAGCTCCCATATGCTGCAATGAAGACCGAAGGTCCTGCGTGCTGCAGCTAAGACCTGGAACAGTCAAATAAATATTTTTTTTTAAAGAAATTGTCTCCCCAAGGAAGTCCTCTCTCCAGGAAGCAGTGTCTGCTACCTCTTCCTATTCTGTCCAGAGATGATGCTGGTTCGGCCCATGGACCCCCTGGAAGCCTGATGCCACACCCACTCTAAAAGCACTGAGGCTTCTTCACAGATGCCCCCACCCCTGTCCCTGTGCCCCTAAAGCTGCCACCCTGGGCTCAGAATAGACCAGCTGGCGCTGCAGCCATGGCGCCCCCAATCTACCAAGGCCAGTCTATGGCCTGGACCCACCAGTCCTCGAGGTCACATGTTATTGTTGCTTGGTCCCCAGTGCAGGGCCCCTGACCTGGTGAGGACCCTCAGCTTCTGCCTGCAGCCTGCCCTCCCCTACCCGTCTCCCCTGTCTGTGGAGCTGACCCAGGAACCAAAACTGCTTGCCCTTTCAGGTGCCAAATGCTTGATTCAGCTGCCTGCATCTTCCAGTTCCCCCACAAAACCTTCTTAGGGGCCGCAGCAGGGGCAAAGGCCAAGCTTCTCATCCCGAAAGGAAGGAGTGGCTGGTCCTGAGATTGCCCAGAGGTAATGCCTCCCTCTAGGGCTACATCTGAATTTCCATATTAGACAGAATGTGGGCAACATGGCCAGGATGGGCTTTCCGATGAATTTTCAGAGTCCAGGATGCTAAAATTCAATTTATTCATTCAGCAGGAATACAAACAAGTGAGCAGTTTACTCTCTGCCAGGCCCTCAGCTGAGCACCCGGGAGACCAAGTGAAATCGGACACAGAGTCTGCCCGTCTAGGAGCCTACAGCAAGTTGGGAGGCAGAGAATGAAACCAATAATATTAAATTAATCCTCAATTTGTAATTTCATATCATTAATCATTTAAAAAACATACATTTAAAACTACTATGTGGCCAGTGCAAAAGAGGGAGCCAGGAGAAGGCAGAAGAGGGGCTCCCAGTCCAGCTGGGAGTCTGCCGAGGCCTGGGTAGTTGACACCTAGACTGTGCCCTGCCTGGTGACCAAGACTGAGCTGGGGGACTGGCCCGTGCCTGAAGAATGCCATGTTTTCCTGATCCTGACCTCAGAGGCTGACTCTGGTTGTGATTCTGCAAAGGTGAAGGGGAGCAGGGAGGGATGAATTCAGAGTATGGGATTAACTGATACACACTCTGTGTATGAAATAGATATGCAGCAAGAATTTACTGTGTAGCACAGGGAACTGTATTCAATATCTTGTTATAATCTGTAATGGAAAAGAATAGAAAGGAAAGAATATAGATATATACCCATGCGTATCACATGGGCACACACACCATACACATCACATACCACATGCCCGCCAGGCTCATGCATACACCCCAGGACGTCCTGGCTAGTACATAATACGAGAAACTTTACCTTCCTGAGTAGAGCTTAAATAACAACAATAGTAATGGTAGCTCTTTGAAGAGGAGACGATTACTCCAAGTTTCATACGAGAAAATGAGGAAGGAGCTTTGCTCAAGGTCATGGGACTCACAGGATGCAGAGCCAATATTGTCCCAGGCAAGCCGTGCCTGGATCTGTCCCTCATTACCACGCACAGCAGCCCTTTGTCTCTCTGGCCTGAGTTTCACCTCACATTCAGGGCTTACCTGGGCCTCCAGCCTCCCTTCTCTCCAAAGGAAGGGTGTTCCTGCTGCCAGAAGGCACCCCCACCCCCCCACCCATCTTTGTCCATCTGACCTTGTCAGCCCTTGACCTTCGGCAGGAGAGCTAGAACCTGCAGTGGAGGAAGACTGCCCTCCAGAGGTTCCTATGAAATACAAAGCGGGTTAATTAGCACTCTCTCTGGAAGATCCCCTGGAGGAGGAGATGGCAACCCACTCCAGTATCCTTGCCTGGGAAATCCCAGGGACAGAGGAGCCTGGCAGCCTCCTCTGAGCAACTTCACTTTCCCATCTTTCCTTTCACCAGTACTTATAAGATGTCAATTGGTAAGGCCCCTTAGAAAGTAAAACTGAAAGTAGCTCCATCGTGTCGGACTCTTTGTGACCCCATGGACTGAATTCTGTAGGCCAGAATACTGGAGTGGGTTGTCTTTCTCCAGGGGATCTTCCCAACCCAGGGATCGAACCCAGGTCTCCCACATTGCAGGCAGATTGTTCACCAGCTGAGCCACAAAGGAAGCCCAAGAGTAAGTCCTTTTAGAAGGGCAGCAAAATAGTTATTCCGGTCAAGAACAGCAGATGGTGGTGTGTTAGGTTGGGAGAAAGCAGTGGAGAAAGGGCTGTTGAGGATGTGATCCTGGCGGCCCTCACGGCTCCAGCCATCCCCTCCCAGGGGATGCAGGTGTGGATAGTGTCAGGATGCTGGCTCTAGGAGATGTCTGTTCACCCATTTCTTCTGGAGTTCCACGTATGAGTGTGTTGGGTATGGTGATGTTTGGCTCCGAATCAACTTCTCTAACACATACGCCTCAGAGGCAGCTCTGGTCATCCACTCTGGGCATTGTAGCTGTTCCCTCCAACCAACATATTTTATACGAATGAGTAATGACTAAGAAGGCTTCCATCATAGCTCAGTCGGTAAAGAATCTGCCTGCAATGCAGGAGACCCAAGTTTGAACCTGGGTTGGGAAGATCCCCTGGAGAAGGAAATGGCAACCCACTGCAGTATCCTTGCCTGGAAATATCCCATGGACAGAGGAGCCTGGTGGGCTACAGTCCATGGAGTCGCAAAGAGTCGGGCATGCCTGAGCGACTAACACGTCTTAATGAATAAGATGGATAGTCGGAGATGGTGACAAATGTTCCAAAGACAGCATAATAGGGTGACATGAGAGGAAGGGGTGGAGGGAGTTGTGGCCACTTCAGACAGGAGTGGAGGGGGCCAAGTGGAGCCCTGAGAAGGGAGAGGAAGCAGCAGCGACCACAGGACAGATTGCCTGAGAGAAGAAAAGTCTCGTGGAGGGCACCTGGGGCAGGAAGACGCCTTCTTGCCCTGGAGTAGCAAGGAAACCAGTGTGGCTGAGGGATGATCAAATGTGAGTGTGGACCAAGATGGGTTTGAGGGTGCAGCTGATGGCCTGATGGGGACTCCTAGGCCACAACAACAAGGAATTTGGACTTAGTGCTCAAGGCAGTAGGAAGTCATTCAAGTGGAGGAGGGACAAGATCCAAACTGCCTTTTCACAAGGTCCCCCTGGCTGCTGAGGGTGGGGAGTGGAAGTGGGGAGATTTGTCAGGGGGGCTGTGCAGTCATCCAGGGGAAGGACAGTGGTAACACCAGATAGGCTAGTGACAGTGGACGAGAGGGGGTTGAGATGGCTCAGGTGCACTGAGTCACTGGAAGTGATGGGAGCTCAAGGTGTAGTGGCTCAAGGACAGTTGTTGGCCTAGAGAAGCAGCACTCGGGGCAGGAGTTCATAGCTCGGTTCGTAGGAAGCTGAGCCCATCTCTGCCCCGCTGTACATTCACCAAGTCCCACCATGTACGGTGGGATTAATACTGACTTTGAGGGCTGGGAAGGAATCGGAACCAGAGTACTGAGCAGGAAAGGGCTTGCTCAACTGCAGCCTCGAAGCAGTTAAAGAAACTACTCTGAAGACATTCTAGTCAAGGGAGAAGTGGACACAGAGGCCAGCTGTGATGTGGCTGCTGCCCTTGGGTGTGGACTTAACTATGTGCCCTCAAAATTGTATGTTGAGGACTTCCTTGTGGTCCAATGGTTAAGAATCTGGTGGCTCAGACGGCAGAGAATCTGCCTGCAGTGTAGGTGTCCCGGGTTTGATCCCTGGGTTGAGAAGATCCCCTACAGAAGGTAATGGCTACCCACTCCAATATTCTTGCTTGAGAAGTCCATGGACAGAGGAGTTTGGTGGGCTACAGTCCATGGGGTTGCAAAGAGCTGTACATGACTGAGTGACTAATGCTTTCACTTTCACTTGCCAACACAGAGGACAGGGGTTCCATTCGTGGTCCAGGAAGATCCCACATGCCTCAGGGCAGTTAAGCCCCTGCACCTGAGTCTGTGCACTTTAGAGCCCACGCACCTCAACTACAGAGTAATCCCCACTTGCCACAGCTAGAGAAATGAAGACCCAGTGCAACGAGAAGCAAAAAATAAAAATTAAAAAACATCATGTTGAAATCTAAACCTCTGTGTGATAGGACTTGGAGGTGACTGGGTTTAGATGAGGTTATGTGGTGGGGGTGGGGGGTGCCCATGTTGGGATGAGTGCTCTTGTAAAGAGGTACTGCGGACAGCGACTGCAGCCATGAAATTTGAAGACACTCACTTCTTGGAAGGATAGGTATGACAAACCTAGACAGCAAATTTAAAAGCAAAGACATCCCTTTGCTGACAAAGGTCCATATAGTCAAACTGTGGTTTCTCCAGTAGTCATGAATGGATGTGAGGGTTAGACCATAAAAAGGCTGAGCACCAAAGAAGTGATGCTTTCAAGGTGTGGTGCTGGAGAAGACTCTTGAGAGTCCCTTGGACAGCAAGGAGATCCAACCAGTCCGTCCTAAAGAAAATCAGTCCTGGATAGTCATTGGAACACTGAAGTTGAAGCTCCAATACTTTGGCCACCTGATGCAAAGAACCAATTCATTGGAAAAGACCCTGAGGCTGGAAAAGATTGAGGGCAGGGAGAGAAGGGGGCAACAGAGAATGATATGGTTGGATGGCATCACAGACTCAATGGACACGAACTTGAGCAAACTCCAGGAGGTGATGGAGGACAGGGAAGCCTGGTGTGCTGCAGTCCATGGCGTCGCAGAGTCAGACACAACTGAACAACAAAAAGAAGGGACACGAACGAGGTGTCATTAATTCTCACTCTCTCCTCCCTCTCCTTCCCACCTCCCTTCTCCCCTTCCCCCCTCTTTCTCTGCCAGCAGAGATCACAGGGAGCAGACAGCCATCTGTCCTCACCCCAAGACAGAGCTCTCATCAGACCCTGGTGGCACCTTGATCTTGGACAGCCATCTTCTAGAACTGTGAGAAAATCGATTTCTGTGGCTGAAGCCCCTCGGTCTGCGGTGCTTGTCACGGCAGCCCAAACTGACTGCTACGCCCTGAGAATTAGTAAGGGCTCTGGAGGGGCAGGAAAACAGGGGCAGGACCCCCCCTGGCACTTGGAGCGTGCAGAACCAGGCAGGGCTCAGCAGCATGAAATCCTGCCAGTGGGACGTCCACAGTAATTTCATGCTGTCTCCTAACAGCAATTATCAGGGACATGGGAGGAAGGATGTTAATATTCAAGGTCCTCGACTTCAACATTTAAACCAATCACACATGTATGGAGTTTAACAAGTCAAACTACCACGCAGCTTGTAACGACACGGCTCTCCACATCTTCCAGCCCCAACTCCTACCACCTCCCCTCCTACCCTCAACACTCTTAGTATTTCCTCTGCGGCTTCACCCAGAAATATGGCTGCACTGCTGTTTTGCGATTTATCAACTTAAAAATATTATTTATTCGCTTCTTTCCCTCCATCTGAGGGAAACTTACAATGAGACAAAACTGGGGTCCGGCATCCTTTGCTGCAGTGCTTGTGCCTGGATACATCGCTCCTCCTTGAGCACCAAAAATACAAAGAAACTACATGGGACTAAAAATAACTGCGTGCATGTGGAGTTGGGGCAAATGCTGGATGAAAGATACAAAGAGACCAAAACAGTCCCAACTGCCGCTTTTGAAGAGCCTGGAGCAAAAGCAGCGTACTCTGCATATCCCCTGCACACACCACCACCTAAGGGAGGGGTGCAAAGCACCAAAGCACACCCTCACCCTCACCCCACAGCAGGAACCAGCTTGCCCCCTCGGGGAGCAAGCCAGGAAACCCTGATGCTTGAGGAGTCCCAGTGAAGCCTTGCGTGAATTTGGCCTCTGATCAATTTCTATCAATCAAGGAGGCCAAGAACCCTGGTCGATAACAACAATACTATTTGAGGACCTACTCTGTGCCAGGCATTTTCTATATAAAGTCTGTTTTATTTCTCACGCAACCCTGTAAAATAGTTGCCATTAACCCCATTTTCTAAATTAAAAAAAGCAGATGCAGAGAGAGATGAAAAAAATAATTGATCCCAGAGCAAGTCAGTGGCAGAGTCAGGGTCTGAACCCCAAGCCTGTGGCCTTCATATTTACTCACGTGTCATAGGATTGCTCCGCCATGTCACGTGGACATTTGGGGCTGGATAATTCTTTGCTGGATGGGAGTCGGGGGAGGGGGTGGAGTACTATTCTGAGCATCACAGGATGTTAGGTAACATTGCTGGCTGTCCCATTAGATGCCAATAACATCCCCTCTTCCTGACTTATGACAATCCAAAATACCTCCCGACGCTGCCAATGACCCCTGGGAGGCCAAACCACCCCCAGCTGAGAACCACCGATGTATCAGAAGCTTGGGCTGGACTTCCTGTTGCTGTAGACTGGTGCTGCCTGAGGTGGGGAGCCAGGCTTGGCCTCTTAAGGGCCCCCTGCCCCAGCCACTGCTCTCCCTATGGTGTGAGAAGTCCATGAAGCCAAGGAGACACGCCTACCTAGAGCTTCCACCTTTCTGAACAACATTCTGTTTCCCACGGCCTGCCTGGGCTTGTGGCCATTTCTCCTGGCTACTGGAGAGTGTCCTTCTGCTCCTGAGAGGTGCCCAGGGTGTTGCTGAGGCAGGAGGGAGGTGCACAGAGCTGGCCATTTGAACAGGTGAACTAGGTGGTCTGGACACAAATTCCAGGCCCCTCCACTGCAGGCTGCCTGTCCGAGCTGAGAAGGACAAACTGGTGGGTATGGGGGGAGGGCCCTCCATTTGCATCTCATCTTAACCTGCAAACCTCAGAGCTGGCCCCTGGCTGCCAGTGTAGCTGGTGGGGGATGTGGTCATAGGTCACACATTTTGGGCACCTCACTTTAAAGAATTTAGTTACCTCTTTTGGTAGAAAAAGAGAGGATTTAGGGCTCACCCGTCTCCACCCTTGCTTCCCCCAACTCTGTCCAGATTTCCTCTTCTCATAAGGACACCAGTCAAACTGGCTGAGGGTCCACCTGATGGCCCAGCGTTTGAACTCAATCGCCTCCCCAAAGGCCCTGTCTCTAAATACAGCCACATTCTTATGTATGGAGGGTAGGGCTTCCACATGCAATTTTAGGGGAGACACAATTCACTCCTTAACAGATGGAGTGATTGATATTCATTAGAAACCCCACAATGCTGACGAAGTCCAACCACTGGGTCAGGGGCCAAGCAAATGGAAATCTAAAAGACACACAAATTAGGCAAGATTCTGCATGGGTCCATGAAGTAGCCAGTCACCCTGACCACCCTACTTGGGAGAATGCTGTGCCATCGCAACTTGTTACATCCACCTCCAGCTCACTGTCGTCTGTCCCAGGAAACCCACATCTGTGTGCCCCCGCACACTGCAGCTAACTCGTTTACTGACACATCACGTCCAGGACAGCCTGAAGGACAGTGCTGCCTCTCACATCTCTGGAATGACACTGGGCCAGGACCATTTGTCACCTTTCCTGGCTGTCTTCCTAAAACTCCAAGATTCCATCCAGTATTTTTTTTTCCAGTCCACCAAATATTATAGTATAAATGGAGTCGGCACTGTCACTGGCATAAATGGGGTTGCAAATTCAAATGATGTCAGAGTTGGGCAGATAAGATAAACAAAAGAGAGAGGCAACAGGGCATGGCGAGGACTGTGGCTAAGCCGAGACCGATGTGTGCGTGCTCAGTCGCTCAGTCGTGTCTGACTCTTTGCCACCCCATAGACTGTAGCCTCCCAAGCTCCTCTGTCCACGGGATTTCCCAAGTAAGAATACTAAGAGTGGGTTGTCATTTCCTCCTCCAGGAGAATGTCCTGACCCAGGGATCGAACCTGGGTCTCCTGCATCTTCTACACTGCAGGTGGATTCTTTACTGCTGAGCCACTGGGGAAGCCCACGAGTCTAGACTGATGCCCTGCCCCAAAGCATTTAATGTGTCTTAAGGTACCAGCCTGGCCCACACAAAAGTTTGCCAGCCAAATGTGCCCTCCAAGCATTTAGTTTGTGCTTTCCATTGAGGGTATGGTTAGCGTATGGGCTTTGAAGATGGACAGACAGTCCTGGGTTAAAATCTTAGTTTCTAATCTGTGGAATACAGTGGCATTTGAAATCACAGAGCAGTTGTGAGGAATATATGAAATTATGCATGTAAAGTGCTTGGGCAAAGCCTGGCACATAGTAAGTATTTAATTTATAGTAACTTTTATTGTTATAGTGAATCACAGAATGGCAATGGTGATGGTTTGTTATTGTTGTTTAATAAAAGCAGCGTTCTTGTGGGAGAAGGCAATGGCACCCTACTCCAGTACTCTTGCCTGGAAAATCCCATGGGAGGAAGAGCCTGGCGGGCTGCAGTCCATGGAGTCGCTGAGGGTCAGACACGACTGAGCGACTTCACTTTCACTTTTCACTTTCATGCAATGGAGAAGGAAATGGCAACCCACTCCAGTGTTCTTGCCTGGAGAATCCCAGGGACGGGGGAGCCTGGTGGGCTACCGTCTACGGGGTCGCACAGAGTTGGACACGACTGAAGCGACTTAGCAGCAGCAGCGTTGAGTCCATTTATGAAAGCATTCATATGTGGAGCAGTGGCGCCCCTGGTGGTCATAATTAAGAACTGCAAGGCAATGCAGCCAGCCTAACTGTAACTAGGAGCCAAGTTGGTCTTTAGGGTCAAATAGACAAGGAGTTTGAATCCAGTTCTGCCAGATACAAATAGGTAACACAGGTCATTTACCTTCACCCTTATCCTCCATTCCTTGCTCCCAACAGTTATGATTTCATGGAGTGGCTCTATTCTTTTTTTTTTTTTTTTTAATATTTATTTGACTGCACCAGGTCTTAGTTGTGGCATGTGAACTCAGTTGCAGCAGGTGGAACCTAGTTCCCTGACCAAGGATTGAACCCAGTCCCCCTGTACTGGGAGTGTGGAGTTTTAGCCACAAGACCACTAAGCAAGCCCATGGCTCTGACAATTTAATGAGACAATATAATATCACTTGGCATGCAAGTGATATTACTAGCTCTTAATAAGTGCTGGCTACGATCCTAGCACCCAGAACACCACTGGCCACAGACTGCTAATATCCCTCCCTCATGTGAGAAGGAAATGGGTGGGTGATTATTTTTCTTCTTTTGGGTACGGGTGAGGAGCTGTTTTGGCTCAGAGCACCTGGCCAAAAAGATACCCTGTGGACACCTAAAAATTTTCTAGAGTAAAATATTCCTTTGGATAATGCATTGCTCTCTCCAGACTTTTCAAGTGAAAACTCCCCTGGAAGGATAACTAATATCCTTGTGTCAAATGCCCAGGTGAGGATGAATGAACCACATCTTGCCTCTCAGAGCAGAGGGCCCTGGGAGATACTTTGTGTGTCATTACCCTCTCCCCACTCACTCCACACACACCCTCCACCCCACTTGCTGTCCTGCCTGGAGAGGACTTCCTTCCTTCTCAGAGTCCAGAGGCAGGAGGGAAGCAGGAGGCAGACACCTCTGCACCCAGGGGAAAACAATTGGAGATTCGTCCCCTGTGGACCGATACTTCAAGATGAGAATGGTAGGACAACTGAGAGAGGAGGCTGGGCCCTGCCCAGACAGAAGATAACAGATCACATATTTCTCACTCTCAATGTCGAGAGACCTCCCTGACTACACATGCACAGAAAGGGTTCTTTGAGGTCAAAGGGGAGTGATGCTGATGCCAAGCTACCCACAGGCTTCTTCAGCAGAATCCATCTTGGCTAAGAGATGCATGTGCGCACAATGGGAGGACCCTGAGATATACCAAATAGGAACCAGGCAACTCAAAATGATTAGCCAAAGGACAACTGGAAGAAATGCTCCATGTAAGTTATTTAAACTGCCATGAGGGTGCAACCCTGCAGCTGAGTCTGCCTTTGTCTATCCACATATACAGTACTTTTTCCTTCTAATAAATACTTCACTTGTTTCATTATCTTCCATCTTTGTTAGAATTATTTTTCAGCAAAGTCAAAGGGCCAGGGCCTTGTCAATCACCACTAGTCTCTATGTGTATTCAGCCACTCGGCCATGTCCACCTCTTCGTGACCTGGTGGACTGCAGCCCGCTAGGCTTCTCTCGTCCATGGGATTTTCCAGGCAAGAACACTGGAGTGGGTTGCCATCTCCTTCTCCAGGGGATCTTCCTGACTCAGGGATCGAACCCAGGTCTCCTGCATTGCAGGCAGATTCTTTACCATCTGATCCACTGGGGAAGCCCGATCACTGGTCCAGCGGCCACTATTTGGTGTCTTCACGGCTGTGGCCTCACCTCCATCTCTGGCTGGGAGCCCCACTACAAGCCACTGTAGGCCAAGGTGACCAGAAATCAGAGGAGCCTCAGGTGAGAGACTCCCCCTCCACTCTCCACATCCCCCCACCCCTGCAAGAGCCCGAGGCAAGGCCGGGGCTCAGACCACAGGGTCTCCCCTTCAGCCCCCTCTGAAACAGTTTTTCCCATGTCAGCCTTGCTTCTCTTCCCATATCCTATTACAAGGTCCTGGGCTCTTTTTCTGGCAAAGAGAAGCCCCTTCCAACTGGAAAATGCAGAAGAGGAGCCTCCACTTGCTCCCTGGGCATCCTGTCCCGCTGCCAAGTGGAGAAATAAGAATAGGGCAACAGCTCACGTTGGTGAAGCTGACCTTGAAGGAAGTAATCCGCTCGCTTTCAGAGGGGGTGCCATATGGCCAAGAAGCATTCACGAGGGAGAAGTGTCACCTCCAGAGACAGTCTTTTGGACAAAGGAAAAATGAGCCACTTGAGTTTCAGCATACATGCAAGTTTTGTGTTTACAGTTTTGCTATTGTGTTTATTTTGAGCTACATATTTGAGGGTGCACCATAGAACTTTTTCAGGCTTGAGGCCACCAAAAATCATCATCTGGGCCTTCATCTCTCCCAGTACAGTCAGATCCTTTGTTGGTTCATCAGAAATTATGAAAAATTTCATCTTGTCACAAATCCCTCATCTGGATCCCATAGCTCCCAGGCCCCCCATCTTTTTCTCTGCCCTGGAAGAGTCCTGCCAAGATTCCAGGGCAGTAGTAGTAATCACAGGCCCTAGTTAACGTCCTTGAGGTGGTTTTAATTCCTCTAGGGCACAAGACACCTTCAAAGGACCTTGGACCTGACAGCAGAGGACGAGCTTCTAGAGGTGTCAGTGGCCAAGGCTGAAAGGGGGGACCAGCCAGGCTGTGTGCTGCGCTTCCAGCCCCCAGGGGGCGCCAGACTCCAACCAACCTTACCTGACTCCAACGTTCCAGCCGGCTCTGGAATGAGCTTTTCCCCCAAAACCATTCCAAGGGGATTCGAAGGCTGTCTGCCTGCCCCCTTCACCCCACACTCCCACTTTACACACACACACATATACACACACAGGGCCAGTCTGCAAATCCCCCAGTGGGCTGGCTGCCCACTTCCCTTCTCTTGGGGCACTTTATTAACCCTCTGCAGAGCACCACTCCTCCCTCCTCACTCCCAGCCCTTCTGTCCCTCCTGCGGTCCCTCCAAGCCCATCCTTCTTCTTTGGGACCCCTGGATTTTTCCAGGCTTTTGCCAACAACCTCTTTACCACTCATGAGCTACCTCATCGGATGCTCACAACCATCATGCCTGTAAAGAAGGCAACCGGGCAGGGATGGGGTCTCCTTGGCAAAAAGAGGAAACTGAGGACCAGAAAGAAGGGGTGTCTGGCAAGCAGTAAGTCAGTGATGACGCTGGGCAGACAGCCAGGACTCCTGAGCACCGAAGCACTCCGGAACCTGCCTGAACTCAGGCCTACTGACTGGTGAGGGACCACCCCTCCAACTATCTCATGGAGGCTGCTGGCTTGACTTAGCCACGAAAAACAAGTCAAGATAACTGCTTTCCCACCCCTGGCTTGTTGTGTGGCCTTGGGCAAGCCTCTTCTCCCGTCTAAGCCTCTGGAAGCTCTGATGATGGCCTCTAGGTCCTTCCTTTGACTGAGACGCTCTGTGACTTTCTGACAGGAGCCCGGAATCATCTCCATCCCCTCGAGGTTTCTAGGGTTTCAGTTAAAATGCAAAGGGCTTGAGAGAGGACTAATGACTGTACTTCGGTCAACAGCAGTGATGACCCCAAAATGGGAAGTCTGCACTCCCTGCCCTCAATCGCGGGGGGCTTTACATGAGCTTTAACGTTTCAAGTTATCCTCACTACAACCCCAGGAGGTAGTATTTTCTCTCTTTTATAGATGAGAAATTGAGGCTCGGAGGAGTGAAACAAGTATCCTAAGCAGGACAAGAGCCCAGGAAGGCCAGTCTCAAAAGGCAGGCTCTTTCGGGACTTCCCTGGAGGTCCAGTGGTTAAGACTCTCAAAGCAAGAGACACAAGTTCCATCCCTGACTGGGGAACTAAGATCTTGTGGGGTGGGTGGCCAAGGATTTTTTCCTAAAGGTAGGCTCTTTCTTTTGCTATATGCTGCTCAGGGAATCTTTTAGAAGTTGGCCTTACAAACCCAGGGTCTTCCCTAGAAGGTCTGTGGCCTTTGAGGAGCCCCTGTCAGGACTGAAGCCTTTCAGCCACCCCTCAGGAGGTACTCCCAGGTGGTGCAATGGTAAAGAATCTGCCTGCCAATGCAGGAGCTGCAGGAGACACGGGTTCGATCCCTGGGTTGTGAAGATCCCCTGGAGGAGGAAATGGCAAACCACTCCAGTATTCCTGCCGAGTTGATCCCATGGACAGAGGAGGCTTGTGGGCTACAGTCCACCGGGTTGCAGAGAGTCAGACACGACTGAGCAGGCGCACACACAGGAGGTATTATGGAAACTGTAAGAGAGGCAGGGCCTGACCCAGCATGACCCAGGGTCCTCCGCTTCCCTCCTCCTCCTCAGACCAGTCCCCCGTCCTGAGCCCACAAGCAGACCCCACAGCCCAGGCAGAGCCTGTGAGCAGATGCAAGTTTATTATTGCATAGACGGCAGCTTCCTGAACTTTCACCCCAAATACCAACCCCCAAACAAGTCCCCACCCAGGAGCCCTGGCAGCCAGAGGCTTATCCCCAATCTTGAGCCAGACCAAAACCCCCGGACAGTGACCTCAGAGCCCAGGCCTGGAGCCTGTCTCCCCTGAGCAGCAACCCCAGCCCACCTTCCTTTTGCCCTACATGTCCAAAAAAGCCCACACACGATGGTGGAGCCCCTGGAGGACTGCAGAACCCACAGGTTCCTCTCGGCAGAAATGCAATCCAACAACCTCGAGGCCCCAGCAGTGCTTGAAACAGAAAGTGTGGAGCTGGAGGGAAGGTTCCCAAGTATTGAGGGAGGAAGGGAAAGCTGACCCTGTCAGAAACAAACTTCAGAGCAAGCCCAGGGGAGGCCAGACTACCCCCGCCCCAGCCCCCAAGGAGCAGAGAAAGACAGGAAAGCAGCTGCTCCCTCCAGCTCAGTTTAAATGTCCTAGTCACGTCCTTCCCCTGGCTCCCAGGGGCCTGGGCCACTGGCCCTTCATCCTTCCCCAGGCCGAGGCCACAGCCCTCAGCCCCCACCCACCCCCAGCCAGCACCAAGGACAGGAGAAACCAACATGGTACACAGCACATCGGAAAGGGGCTACATGCAAAAACCAGCTCCTGCCAAGCAAGCCGAGGAGCTTATCACAGACAGCACCCAGCAGGAACCCCACACCTGCTCCCCTCTCCCTGGGACACGCTGGCTGACAAGTAGCCTGTCTTCAGCATCGGCCTGAGAGTCTGCCCCAGCGAAAGCTGCCTGGGCTTCCATGCTCAGCACACCTCCACCCCCAACCAAGCCTGCTGTGGCCCCTGGGAGCAGAAGCAGACAAACCAGTTTACGGGGCATCTCTCATCGGCCCCACAGCTCCTGCAGGGCGACCTCTCCTCATCCTCAGCATCCTCGAGGCCCCCATGTGTAATGCCAGCCCCAGGCTCAGGCGCCCTCAGAAACAGGGCCATCCTAACTGCCCCTCAGCCCTTCTCCCCACACCCCCTCCACCCCCTGGCCACCTGGTCAGCGGCTTCCCAGCCAAAGGTCCCAAACCCTCACGTCTCCCCCTCTCCTGCTGGTCCAGAGGGAAGCTGACTGGACCGGTGGGAGGAGACAGAAGCGTTGTGTTCTGGGATATTCAAATAGAAGACGTCCATTTCCTCTATTGTCATCCTGAGCATCTGGAAGCAAGGGACAGAGTGTGGGAGGGGTCGGGACTGAGACAAGAAGGGCTGGTGGGCTGAGAGCATCACCTCCATGACCCACCACAGGGATCTCGTCACTTCCTCCGCTTGCCTGGGAGGCCTCAGAAGTTTAAAAAAAGCCAAGGAGGGTAGGAAGGAGGGGGCTGGGATTTAACATCCTGGTTTGGTGACTTCTCCCAAAACACAAAAAGCCTGGGGAGGGGGTGACCTAGGGTAGGGGGTGGAGGTGAGGGAGTGGATGGGGATGAGGGATGAAGCAGATCGGGAAGTTCAAGACCAGGGCTCTTCTTTCAGGGCTTTCCCTGCTGCTGGGCAGAGAGCTCCCGGACGGTGCCCAGCACTTTTCTCTTTCTCTCGGCACCGCCTGCGTCTGGGCACAGATGCCACGGGAAGCCTCCTTAAACGTTCGTGGTGTGGATGCGAGTGGACCCCCAGCACCCAGGTCCAGTCCTCCTCAGCCGCCCTGCCTGGCACTGCAAAAGACGGTCCATGCGTCCTCAGCAGGAACTCCTGGCTCTGCAAAGAGAAGAAAAGAGGTCTAGGTGAGGGAAGGGTGGAGGGAGGGAGGAAGGCAGGGGCGGGGGCTGGGGGCAAGGCTGAGCCAGGCTCCAGGCAGGATTCAAGAAGCAGGCCTGATCCTCTCTGGGGGCAAGATCTCTGTCACCAGCACCATCCCTGCCTCTGCAAGCCCCCAGAGCAGCCTTGGCCCTGGGCTCTGACTCAGTGGGACCAGAGACCAGTCCCAGAGGCCCCTCCTTCGCCCATGCAAGGCCCTGCTGGAGGCTGCCTCCGCCTGTCCCCTTTGCCTGGTACTCGCTGCCCTCCTCTCCTCCCCTCCGTCACTGCCACCTGACTTACCTCTCGCCATCCTTCAGGTCAGGAAGTCGGCAGTCCCCGCTGCAACCATTCCCATATCCCCTAGGAAACGCAGACCCCGCTGGGGCCAGCAGCCACTCCCAGGGCCGCTCCTACCAGGCTAAGACTGTCACTGGCTATTTACCCTTCTCCTTCTCCTCTGGGACTGAGTAGGAGCCTCCAGCCCACACTAAGCTAGGGTCAAGGGAGGGGATCTTTGAGGGGAGCAAGGCAAGAGGCAGCAACTCTTGTTAGCAGCACCAAACACAGGATTTACAGTGTAAAGGCTGGTCCTGGTGGGAGAAAGATTTGATTTGCCTTGTGGCTACTTTGGGCTTCCCAGGTGGTGATGGTAAAGAACCCGCCTGCCAATGCAGGAGACCTAAGAGACTATGGGTTGCATCCCTGGGTCGGGAAGATGCCCTGGAGGAGGGCATGGTAACCCACTCCAGTATTCTTGCCTGGAGAATCCCATAAACAGAGGAGCCTGGCGGGCTTTGGTCCACAGGGTCACAAAGAGTCGGACACGACTGAAGCGACTTAGCACGCACGCACGTGGCTGCTACTTCACCCTGAGAACAGCAAGGGCCACTTTCCTCACCCCAGCCCTGCCCACTTCCTTTTCACCAGACCTCACCCAACTCCTGAGCTCCATCACGGGGAGAACGGAGAACACCAACTGACAGCAGGGTTCAGGAAGAGGACTGGGGGAGGCGGGTGGAGAGTGCAAGCAAGAGAACCGGAGGACAGGGAAAGAGGATCCGGCCATCCCCGGCGACCTCAGTCTAGATTTTGGGGGTCTCTGGGGAGGAGGTCAGGAACTATTTTGCTTAATGTTTAAACTGCAAGACTTTTACATAATGAGCCATAAGTTAAAGGTTTGCTCTCACGTTAGCCTCATTTCTTAGGGCAGAAATGTGTCCCTACTGTCTCCCTATTCCCAGCAGAGCAGGCGCTCAATAAAGGGTGGTTAACGGGCTTCCCTGGTGGTTCAGGGGTAAAGAATCCACCTGCCAATGCAGGAGACGCGGGTTCGATCCCTGGGTGGGAAAGATCCCCTGGAGAAGGAAATGGCAACCCACTTCAGTATGCTTGCCTGGAAAATCCCATGGACAGAGGAGCCTGGAGGGCTACAGTCTGTGGTGTCGCAAAAGAGTTGGACATGACTTAGGGACTAAACAACAACCACAACAAATGAATGATGTGTTAGTGAATGAATGAATGAAGCCCCCCAGGGTTCACCTGACAGACAGGCAGTGTTCTGTGCATGTTGAGCCAACGAGGGTGCGTGCGTGTGTGTGTGTGTGTGTGTGTGTGTGTGTGTGTGTGTGCGCGCGCGCATTGGGGAGAGATGATCTCTCAAATCCACACTCCAGGTCCCTGCCCCTGCTGGGGATGGGCCTCAATTAACCGTAGGATGGTGGCCCAGCAGGGCCCAGCAGGGCCTCTCCTCCCCAGAGACTGCCATGCTCTCCTCCCAGCCGCACCTGGGGGACAAGGTCAGGTCAGGAGGTGAACGAAGAGGATGGCCAGGCCGATGTTCAGTAGGATCACCATGCAGATGAGGACGGTGTTGGGGACCTGGGAACAGCAGAGACAGGCTGTTTGAGTCCCCAGGAGAGCACACTCCCCACCCCAATCCTCCGCGGTGTCTAGAGCCTGGACAGACCATCCGAGCTGGAAGGATTCTTGGAGGGAAATAATCAGCCAAACTGCTCAGGGTCCAGAGAGGGTTGAGAACGTATCCCAGGGCACTCAGCGGGCAGAGCTGGGGCTGGAATCCAAGAGCATGGCCATGCCCACTGCTAGATCCTCTGGGGCCGCATCTCCCAGTGCCTCTGGGCCCAGCTCCAGTCTTTGGCACTGTAGCTTTCTGCTCACTTAACAAGTCCAGAGGGCCAGGACCCAACCCCTAATGAACCCTTCCTCGGTCCCCCCAAAGCCCTCCCTGCTACTCCGCGTAGTAGAGGCTATTGGAGCCCAGCTTAGATCTCTCATAAACAGGAGCAGCCCACAGCCTAGCTGCTTGGGACTCCTAGTCACCTCCTCCAAAGGAGCGCCCAGACAACTGTACAGAGGCCAGCCCCTGCCCAAGGTGGGGCACTCTCCCCTCTAACCCTGGGTCAGGGCTAAGCCCACATCCCGGCAGGGGTTTCCCCCTGCCCTGCCTTGTGCCATCACCCTGGGCTCCCCCGGTCATCTGCCCCCGAATCCCACCTCCAGCTCCGCAAACCTCCCCACCGACCCCCCCCCGCCCACCCGCCCCTCCCCCCCCCGCCCCGCCACTTCAACTAGCAGCCTCACCTCCTCCACCTCGACCTCTGCCGCCGCCGCCGGCCTCCTTCCGAGCCTTCTTCTTGGCTCCAGCCTTGGTCAGCCCTCGGGCCTCCGTCTTGCGGGCCTTGACCTTGGGTTCGGCTTTGGGGACGATGGGCTTGGGTTCCAGCTTGGCGGGGCTCTCGGGCGCCGGCGCGGGGCTTCCGGGGCGGGGGGCGCCGTCCCGGCGCGGCGGCGGCGGCCGGGGAGGGGGCGCGGAGTCGGCGGCGGGGCCTCGGGCTCGTCCTCGAAGGGCGGCGGCGCGGGCGGCGCGGTGCGCACGGCGTAGCTGTGGTAGCCCTGGTACAGCGCCACCTCCGGCTCCTCCGGCCGCGCGGGCGGCGCCTGCAGCGCCTCGATGGCCATGCGTTCGCTAGCCGGCCGGGCGGGGGCTGCGGCGACCCGCGCCGTCGGACGGCGTGACCGGCCGGCTGCCCTCGCCGCCGCCGCCGGGTTCACCGTTCCAGGCGCCCGGGCTCAGCAGGCCATCTTTGGACGCCGCGGCCGGACGGGGCCGCTTGGGCTGTGGGGGCGTCCCGGCCGGCGACGGGGGGCCACCCTCGGGCGCCGGGGTCTCCCGCTCGTGCAGCTCCGGGCTCTCGCGGAGCCGCTCCGGGAGGCCCGCGGCGCCGGGGCCCCGGTCGGGGGAATCCAGCAGGCTCTCCGAGTTCTCCAGGATCTCCTGGAGCAGCCGGCGCTTCTGATACTCCGGACCTGCGGGGGGACCACAAGGGGAGGCGGGATTCGAGGCCGGGTTCCCACACCGGGTGACCCTGAGCAAGCCGCTCCAACTCCGCTGAGTCTCGTCAACTTAGCCAGCACTGACCTCCAGGTGCCAAGAACACTGTTTTTAAGCCATTCTCCAATACTAACTCATTTACTCCTTTGAATAACCCTATGAGGTGGATGCTATTATTTAGCCTCCACTGAACATAAGAAGAAAAGGAGGCTCAGAGAGGTAAAATGCCTTGCCCAAAGTCACCCAGCTGACCAAGAGCGGAGCCGGGGCTGGCACACAGGCTGTCTGGCTCCAGAGTTTATGCTCTTTATGGTCACACCGGCCTATTTCCATTCTCTTATCTGAAAAACAGGCCTAATGATATCTATTTCATAAATACTAACTGAAAGATCAATCGAGTGGGAGGAAAAAAAAAAAAAAAGCCTGTGAAATGCTGAGCGCAGAACCTGGCACGTGGTGACAGCTGTTGCTATGACTACCCAAGGTGGAGGCGGCCAGCCAGCGTCGCTCTTACTGGGACCAGCAGGGGGCGCACTGTGGTGGGACGCGCGACTTCTCTTGCCGGGCAGAGATCTGCACTCTGAGGTCTTGCATCTAGCTTCCCTTTCTGCTGCTGCTGCTGCTGCTAAGTCGCTTCAGTCGTGTCCGACTCTGTGCGACCCCATAGACGGCAGCCCACCAGGCTCCCCCGTCCCGGGGATTCTCCAGGCAAGAACACTGGAGTGGGTTGCCATTTCCTTCTCCCTTAGGTCTCCTTAAAAACCCTTCAACGTGGAGAGCACCAGTCGCCCACCCTGATGGACTCCCACCACTGTATTCAAGGGCAAAGTCTGGATCAGAGCCAGAAGGTCCTCCTCACTCGGCTGCCTCATTTCCCAGAGAGAGGAGACAGGCTCCAGTTAGGGGAGCCTCTGTTATTACCACCCCAATCTCGGCCTGAGTCCCCTTGACTCATCCCATCCCATGCCTGCACCACACCCCACAGATGCTCACAGGCATGTGTGGACCCACTGGAGCATCTCAGCTTTCCACCAAGCAAAGAAAAAGGTGTCCACCTCCCCACCCCCCACCCCGCGGACTTCCCCCACCCCATCCGGGCCAGTGCCTCCTTGGCTGGCCCTACCAGCCCACCCCATCCTGGCCAGTCCCCTGCCTCGCTGGCCCTACCTGGCTGGTAGAAGTCTGGAGCCAGCTCCCTGGCCAAAGTGCGGGCAATGTTGGACTCCTGGTTGGCAGCCAGAGCAGCCTGTTCTGCTGCCTCAGCTTTGGCCTTGGCGTGGCTTGTCCTAAGGAAATGACATGGTGGAGTCTCAGGATCCCTCCAGAGAACCAACCCTCTCTGCCCTTCCTCCCCACCCACAGAGACACCTTGGACAATACTGTTGTTCACTTGGGCTGTCAATGAATATTTATTAAGCCCTGTGGTCCAGGCTGTTGTATGTTCCCCAGCCCACTTTCTCTTCTCTCAGGACACACAGACGGACAACATTTTCCAGCCTCCCCTGGGTTAGGTGTGGTCAGGTGACTGGCTAAAGCACTGTGGGAAGACAGGATGATGCCATTTTCAGGCACGGTCTATAAAAACCTGTCCTGTAATCCAGTGTCCTCTCTCTTCTCCCCTGTTGCTGGTAAAATGCAGACGCCAAGCCCCGAGAACAAGGGATTTAACCTCATCTGTGTCACAGCTCTTTTCAGTCTGGTGCAACCTCTGGACCCTTTCTCAGTATACTGTTTCAAAATGCACAAATTACAGGATTACAAAGAGATGCAATTACACTGACACACTGTTACCAGAATATTTAAAGGGGCAAATCTGTAATATAACAATGTATATTCTTCTTTATTAACACATTAAACAAAATATTCAGCAGGCCTATTGACCACCATAATTTAAAAGTATAGATTAGCATAAAGGATATTTCAAGGATACATGCAACAACAGGAATGTGGCATGAAAATATATGCGATTTCTATGAGTGACAAAGTCAGAGATCCTGCTACTACTACTGTGATTTATTGCCGACTTCCGTAATTGAAGAAAATACTAAATTTCAGTTACACGTCAATAAAAATAGAAATGTGGTTATCCCTGTCCAGATCCCTTCACTGGGCAAATGCACCCACCCTTGGCTGCTGAATTGACTGCTGATGGCTCACTGCTGTCTTAGAGAACTGCAACCAATAAGAAGCCACCTTCTTCCAAAGGTCCATACCCCTCCCAACCCAAGGAGCCTATAACAAATGACTACTGACACCAGCCAGCCCCTTTTTGCCCCAAGAGGAAGCAACTCTTGAGGGTGCCACTCAGGCTCCAGAGCCCCAGTGCGGGATGAGGTTGAAGCAGGGCTCCAGAACACATCCCTGCTCAGCTACTTCTGTGTCCCATCCTGCCTCTCTCTCCCCCCTTGCTTCTGAGAGCACTTGCTCCATAAACTGCCAGTGCAAGAATCCTCATCTCAGACTCAGCTTCTAGGGAATCTAACCTAAGGCAGCATCCAGATTCACAGATTCGCTGAATTCTATCCACAGAACCCCCTGTGACTCAGGGTCAAGAAACATGGTGGAAGGAACTTGGGCCCACAAATGATTATTGCATAGAGCACAGCCCACCTCCTCAACAGTTTAATATTAAACATGCAACATTTGCGCATTAAATTTAAACATTAAACTCAGCAAGCCTTAAATGTCTACTGCATTAAGCGCCTAAGATTTGGGAGATGTTTATTTCAGCTGTTAATCTAACCTAACTAAGAAAAGCACCTACGAAAATATTAACAGCCCCACTAACCAATGGGCTTCAATGTAAAGAAATTAAAGGTTATCTCATGTAATCATCATAATGCCTTAGGAAGCTGGTGCTCTTATTATTGTCCCTATTTTACAGAAAAGGAAACTGAGGCATAGGCAGGGTAGGTAACTTGCCCAAGGGCACAGAGTCCCTAAGTGAAGGAACTGGGATTTTGAACCCAGGCAAGATGATTCCAGACCCTGTGCTACTCTGAAGAGTGTGCCGTGGTTGGTCAGGAGCCGAGACTCCAGGGGCAAGACAAGTGCCTTTCAAAAGAAGGAGATGGGCTGGACGCAAGCAACAAAAATTATTTAATATAACGTAATCAAATAAAAGGGCTTCCCTGGTAGTTCAGCTGGCAAAGAGTCCACATGCAATGCAAGAGACCCCTGTTCACTTCCTGGGTCACAAAGTTCCCCTGGAGAAAGGATGGGCCACCCACTGCAGTATTCTTGGGCTTCCGTAGTGGCTCAGGCGGTAAAGAATCTGCCTGCAATGCAAGAGACCTAGGTTTGATCCCTAGGTTGGGAAGATGCCCTGAAAGAGGGCATGGCAATATTCTTGCCTAGAGAATCCCACCGACAGAGGAGCCTACAGGGCTACCATCCGTGGGGTCGCAAAGTGGGACATGGCTGAGCGATTAAGCACAGCACAACTAAGTGCAATTGTGAGAAGTGCCATAAAGGAAGAGTAGAGAATGCAATGAAAATGTCCAACAGGAAGGCTTGATGTAGATCGGTGGTGGAGGGGAGATCAGGCAAGGTTTCCTCGAGGATGTGCCAGTTGCGACCTGAAACCGACACATCCATTGGCTCATCAGCAGAGAGGCGGGAACAGTGAGCCAGGCAGGGAAGAGCATGTGCGAAGGTCCTGAAAGAGGGTACAGGCGTCATGTCTTTGGGGAACTGAAAGGTCCAATCAGTGTCCCCATGGGCAGATGAGTCACTTCCTTGGGGATTTGATCTGCGTGTGTCTCCATCACGGAACTTAGCCCCATCTAGAGACGAAGTTTACTAAGCTCCCTCCAGGTGCCAAGCCTTTTGCCTACATTACGCCTTACAATCCTCAAAACTGCCTGGGAGGTAGCTTTACTGACTCTGCTCCACAGGTGGGGAAACTGAGTCTCAGAACAATACCTTGCTCAAGGATGCCAAGTAACAACTGACATTTACAAAGCATTTACAACATGCCACGAGCTTTATAGAAATTAATCCATTTAATTTCCCCAGGTACTCTTTGTGGCCCATGTTATCACCATCATCCCTCTTTCCAGAGGAGAAATCAAAGGCACAAGAAGGTTTAAGGAGCCTACCTACAACTTAGCCAACTAGCAAGTGAAAGCAAGGTTTCAAACAAAGGCTTTCTTGAGTCTAGAGTCTGTGCCTTTTGTCACAGGTTTGTCCATCCACTCAGTAATAAGTAGTGGGGGACTTCCTGGTGGTCCAGTGATTGGGAATCTGCCTTCCAATGCAGGGGACATGGGTTCTATCCCTGGTCGGGGAACTAAGATTCCACATGCTGCTGGGCAACTAAGCCCACAGATAGGAACTACTGAGCCCCGCAGGCTCTAGAGCTTGTGGTCTACAAGAGAAGCCCCACTCACCTCAAGGCGAAGCCCGTGCACCACAGCTAGAGACCCAGCACAGCCAAAATAATAATAAGTGTGGAGTTCACACCCAGAACTGTCTGGTTTCTAAGCCCCTGCCCTCTCCACTGCCACAGTAATGTTTACTGAAGAAAATAAGATTATACTGAATGAAAGAATGCATAAAAGAATGCATGCATGCATACATGTACATCTGTATGGGCAAGGGGGCAGCATAAAGAGCATGCTTCTGGAATCAGCAGCCCTGGATTCTAATTTTGGCTCGGCCATGGCTGGGGCTAGTGTGCAAATGAGGCATTCACCTCAGGCTCAAAATTTAGGGGCTGACCAAAAAAATAAAAACTCAGTAATCCAGATAAATAGTACTTGAATGCAGTATTTTTAAAGTCAAAATTAATGCAGCAACAATCCTTGATGAACAAGCTATGAAAAAAAGTCAATAAAGTCCAGATCCAGACCCCTGTACTTGTACGACTCACCTCATTCACCTTCCCCTAGTCCCAACCCTACAAGGACTCTAGGACCTTGGGTGAATGGCTTTGCCTCTCTGTGCCTCAATTTCTACGTCTGTAAGATGATAATTCTCCCCTTTTAGAGTTGCTGTGAATGGCTGAGAAGCAGCATAGGAAAATGTTTAGCCCGGGATGGGGCTGAGGGATGGTGATGGTTGTGGTGGTGATGGTGGTGATGGTGATGATGATGGTGTTGATGAGGGTGTTGGCAGTGGTAGAGAAGAAGGAGGAGAAAAAGAAGGAGAAAGATAACGTTTGTTACACCGAAACCAAGTGTGGAACCACCAAGGGCCTACTGTGTATCACAGGAAACTATACTCAATATTATACAATAACCTGTAAGTGGAAAGAATCTGAAAAAGAGTAATGCACACACTCACACATATACATATAATCAAATCACTGGGCTGCACATCTGAAACTTGCATGATATTGCAAATCAACTACACAATTAAAAACTAGAAAGAAAGAAAGAAATGTAGTACATGCACAACCCCAGACACACATTTGCCTGTACATGGGTATGTGTGATTCAAAGATCTAAATTTTCAGAGACATTCCCCTGGAAACCTGAAACCCCAGGTTGGGTGGGGGAGGAGGGAAAAGACTGGGCAAACCTTCAAACTGAGAAAATGTCCTTTTTGGTTGTGTGAGCTGGATGAGGCTTGTTTCCTGGGAAGCTGTGTTGCAGGACGGACTCCTCAGGCCAGAATGGCAGTCTTCATGCTGAGTCCTGGAAGGTTCTAGAGGATCAATAATGGACCCTCCAGGGCAACCAGAACAGGGGTCAGAGGGAAATGGCCACACAGCCCAAAGTAATAAAGGCTGCTGGGTTCGAAGGAGGCACCCATGATGGATTTAATACCTTACCAGCCCCCCGCTCCAATGCCTCTGATCTCAGAAATGGCCCCTCAGCTCCCTAGCCCTCAAGCCAGGAATCCCAGTGTCTCCCACCCCTCCTTCCTCATCTTTCAATATTCACAAACATGCACCACCAACTCCTGTCTCTCCTGCTCCCCCGAGGCTCTTGATCTGCCTGTGAGTGAGTGAGTGAGTGAGGTCACTCAGTCATGTCCCACTCTTTGTGACCCCATGGACGGTAGCCTACCAGGCTCCTCTTTCCATAGGATTTTCCAGGCAAGAGTACTGGAGTGGGTTGCCATTTCCTTCTCCAGGAGATCTTCCCAACCCAGGGATTGAACTCAGGTCTCCCACATTGTAGGCAGACCTAGTCTCCATCTTTTCATGGCTCCTCCTGCCAGGTCCCCCACTGCCCTCTGTAACCTCCCTGCTTCGAGACTCACTCCCTACAACCGATCACAGGCAGCTTGCTTGCCTCACCTCTTGCTGACAGTCTCTGCAAGGCTTCCTATCTTGCTGAAAGTAAAGTCCAAAGTGCTTAGCTCGGCCTTCAAGGCTACCCAGATTCTCAGCCTGAAGCGGCCCTGATGGGGTGTATCTGGCAGCTTACCAGGTAAAGGGCAGGCTGAGCTGCCGCGGTCCAGAGGCTATCTTCTAGTCCAGTGGCACTCACAGTGTGGTCCATGCAGACCCCAGCCCCTCACCATCTGGGCACTTGTTGCAAATGTAGATTGGGGGGCTCCACCCCAGATCCACTGAATCAGAATTTCTCAGGAGGAGCCCAGGAATCTGTGTTTTATAAGCCTTCCAGCTGCTTCCACTGCTCATTAAAATTTGAGAAGCATGTGCTGGACAGATAGCAACATCCAGCTCTCTCTTGGGCAGTTCCCAGCCTGCTCAGCCATCCAGGAGCCTTAAGGGCCTCCCTTCAAGCACCAGGCTCCCTCTCTGAATCCAGGGCCTGCTAGGGAAATGCAGGCACCATTTCTTTTCCTATGACTACTTGAGGAGGGGCTTTGGGGGAGGGTCTCCCAGGAGGGCTCTGACCCTTCTGTAGAGAAGGGAAGGAGCAGTAACTGGGGCAGGGGGTGGGGCAAGGATCAGTCACCCTTCTTGATTTCATCAGATTTTCTTTCGTCAGCAGGTTAAAAATAAGGCTGGTGGTGGCTCAGGGGTGTGGCAGGGCCATAACCCAGTGGGAGCACTCCCGCGAGTGTTGACCCTCACTCCTGCCTCCCTTCCCCACCTTGGACCCCTCATCACACCAGAATAGCTGGCCTCGTTGCCCAGGTGTCTCCATCAAGCTCTGATGGCTTTACTGGGCCAAAGCGGGGGCACCCACAGGAGGTACCCCTGACTCCTCTGCTCTGGCTGTTTCCCCATCTGGAATGTTCCTTTCCCTCCTTCCACCTCCCAGCCTTAAAGGGCCAGCTTCAGACCCACTTTGACTTCCAGATTTATTCAATTAATGCAACTTTATGGAATGCCTGCTATACGTTAGGACTTTTCTGGGTGCTGTGGCTACGATAGCAAGCCAAGTATCTAAAAATCCCTTGTAGGGGACTTCCCTGGTGGTCCAGGGACTAAAACTCCATGCTCCCAATACAAGGGGGCCGGGTTTGATCCCTGGTCCAGGAACTAAGATACTGTCTGCCACAACTAAGACCTGGCACAGCCAAAGTACATAAGTAATTAACTGAAAGTCACTTAGTCATGTCTGACTCTTTTCGACCCCATGGACTATACAGCCCATGGAATTCTCCAGGCCAGAATACTGGAATGGGCAGCCTTTCCTTTCTCCAGGGGATCTTCCCAACCCAGGGATGGAACCCAGGTCTCCCACATTGCAGGCGGATTCTTTACCAACTGAGCCACCAGGGAAGCCCAAAGAACATAAAGATTTTTTTAAAATCCCTTGTAGAACTCACATTCTGTTGCAGGGTCAGCAAATTAGGGCAACAGGTCATACCCAGCCTGTTTCTCTATTACCTGTGAGCTAAGAATGCTTTTATACTTTTTAAAGCTGTGGAAAAAAAAACCCAAATAGTAATTTTATGACACATGAAAATTATACAGAATTTAAATATGTGTCCATATAAATAAAGTTTTATTGGAACAGAGTCACACGTATTTGTTTACTAAGTGGTTTGTTTAGCTAAGTGGTTGCCATAGAAGTCCATGACCTGCAAGGACAAAAATATTTACCATCTGGTGCTTTACAGGAAAAGTTTGCCCACCTCTGTTCTAATGCATCCACTCAACAATGGTCTCTCCTACTATTCTAACTAATAATATTAGTCTGCTGTTGACTGAGCTTTGTGCCCAGTTCTGTCTTGTGGTCACCTTTACACACATGACTTCAGAGAGGTGAAGTCACTTTCTCAAGGTCACACAGCTAGAGAGTGTATCTGCCCAAGCTCTTCCCCATTACACTGAGCTGGCGCTTTCCTGGTACTAACTGGACCAGATCCTCCACATGCTGGCACTAGGGATGGGGATAAATTAGATCCAGCAGGCACCTGAAGAGCTCCCAGCCTAATGCAGCCCTGCCAAGTCAACTCTGCAGCATCTCTGAAAACCAGCGGATGATGGGGGCGGGGGCAGAGCAAAGCTGCTAAGCCACATGGCGGTGCAGCTAAGAGGGGACAGCTCTGGTAGGTCTTGGCTCTGCTCCTTATACTCTCAGGCAAGCCTGAGCCCCCTGAGCCCCAGTCTCCTCATCTGTACAATGGGGATAATCACAGCACTTATCCTGGAGAAATGGTATAAGGAGTATAAATGAATACACACTCATCAGAAGGGTTAAGGGTACAAGCTCCAGTCCACCACATTCTGACTTTTGCTCTCTGGTCTCAGTTTCCTCAACTGTGAAATGGGGTTAATAACATTTACCTCACAAAATTACTGGGAGTCTGAAATGAGATCGCACAAGAGTGCTTAGCATAAACTGAGCATTTAACAAATCTTAGCTATCATTATTGTTACAGTTTTGGTTATTATTATTACAGTGTTTGGGGATCCCCAGGTGGCTCAGTGGTAAAGAATCTGTCTGCCAATGCAGGATACACAGGAGACTCAGGTTTGATCCCTGGATTGGGAAGATCTGCTGGAGGGCATGGCAACCCACTCCAATATTCTTGCCTGGAGAATCCCCTTGGACAAAGGAGCCTGGCGGGCTATAGTCCACAAAGAGTCGGACCTGACTGAAGTGACTGGGCACATTACAAAGTTTACCAGCAATTCCCTTCCAAAATCTAAGGACTGCCAACAAATTGGTGTTTAAATAGGTATTCTTGTAGCAGGATATGTCATGCAAACTTTGTTTCAAAGTTCACCCACGTTGTAGCATGTATAGTACTTCATCCCTTTCCATTGCCAATAATGGTCCACTGTGTGTGTGGCTAAACCGTATTTAGTTTATCTGTTCCTCATCTGAAGGACATTTGGAGTGTTTCCACCATCTGGTTACTATGTATAATGCTACTATGGATATTCCTGTACAAGTTTGGGGATGGATGTAGGTTTTCATTTCTCCTGGGTGTACACCTTAAGGTGTGGAATTGCTGGGTCATGTGGTAACTCTTTTTAAACTTTTGAGGAAATTCCAGACTGAGGAACTTCTGAATTGAGTGCATCATTGTACTTTCTTCTAGTAACATGAGGGTTCCAATCTCTCCACATGCTTGTCAACACTTATTATTATCCATTTTAAAATTTTAGTCACATAATGGTTTGTGAGGTTCATTTCACTGTAGTTTTGATCCACACTTCCCTGGTGGCTAGTGATGTTGAGCGTGTTTTTAAATGTTTAATGACCATTTATGTTATCTTCTTAGGAAAAAAAATGTTTATATAGATTCTTTGCCTGTTATCAATTTTTTTAAGTTGTAAAAGTTCTCAATATATTCTAGATAGAAGTCCCTTATCAAATACAGGATTTGCAAACATTTTTCCCATTCTATTGTCTTTTCAATTCCTTGATGGCGTCCTTTGAAGCACAGAAGCTCTTAATCTTAATGATTTCCAATTTATCTATTTTTCCTTTTGTTGTCTATACGGATGCTATCACATCTAAGAAGCTTTTGCCTAACTCAAGGTCACAAAAACTTACTACCACATTTTCTTCTGAGTTTTATAGTTCAGTTTCTACATTTAGATCTTGGAAGACTGCTTACTTCTAATAAGAAAAAATGGAAAATAAATTAAGGGTTCGTACTGCCCTAGGAGACAGGCACTACAACCATTTTACAGATGAAGAAACTGAGGCACAATGAGGTTAAGTCACTTGGCCATTATTTTTATTGTGAACATTACGCCAGAAGTGGCCCCTGCTCTGGAAGGATCTAGAGTCTGGTAGGAAAGACAAGACAAGGTGAAAAGTTTTGAGAACAAACATAAACAGAAGGCTACAGGGCAGGAGAAAGCCCACGTGGTGAGCTACATGTTCATAATTTGCATTTTCTTATTTTTATATCATATATTATAAATATATAAAAGAGGTAGTAGAGGACTTCCCTGGTGGTCCAGTAGCTAAAACTCCGTGCTCCCAATGCAGGGGGCCTGGGGTTCGATCTCCAGTCAGGGAACTGGATCCCACATGCCTCAGTGAAGACCTGGTGCAGCCAAATACATAATTTTTAAAAGATGTAGTATAATATGGCTTCATCAGCACAAAAAAATATGAAAAATAAACAGATTTTTAAAATATTTTGGTATTTGAGGTGATTAAGAGCAGTTTTCTCACAGTGGGTGACATAAATTCTCTGTACTTTGATTTTTTTTTCCATCTGTAAAGTGGGGATATGAACAGCCCCTGCCTCACAGAGTTGTAGAATTACCATACATAAAGTATTTAGAATAGAACCTGGCACATAGAAAGCTCTATGCAAGTGTTTTAAAATTTTTTAAAGTTGATCTGTTTTAGTTGAAGTGGAGGGGCATGGGTTTTGAGTCTGGGGGCTGTGCCACCCCCCAAGAGCTTAAGCAGAATCTCCCCACCTTGGAAGCCCAGACTGAAATCCCCAGGCTGTGGAGGTGAACTCTTCCAGATTATGTTTTACAAAGACCTTTCTCCTCTTCTTGAAAAAGAATCACCAGCCCAGCTGGGAAAGCTTCACCATGCGTGAGTGGGTATGTGACACCCCTTCCCTTCCTCCAGGCTCTGTGCAGGAGGCAGAGTGACAAGCTGCTCTTTCCTAAGGGCTAACTATGTGCCAGACTCTTGACCTATGTGGTCAGCTGAATAATGGCCCCAGGGATATCCAGGTCCTAAATCCCTGGAACCAGTGACTGTTACCTTATACAGCAAAAGGAGCTTTGCAGATGTGATTAAACTGAAGATCCTGAGATGCAAGAATTATCCTGGGTTAGACAAGCAGGCTGTAGATGTAACGACGCATGTCCTTATAAGAGGGAGGCAGGAGCAGATGTGACCACAGGAGAGGAGATGATGTGATGATGGAGACTGAGATGAGAGTGATGCCCTTTGAAGATGCAGGATGGGGCCACAAGCCAAGGAATGGGAGCGGCCACTAAGAAGCTAAAAATCAAGGAATTGGATTCTCCTGCCGGAACCCTCAAAAGGAACCAGCCCTGTCATCACCTTGGCTTTAGCCCACTGAGACCAATCTCAGACTTCTGACTTCCAGAACAGTTGGAGAGTAAGTCTGTGCTGTTTTAAGCCCCCAAGTTAGAGGTAATTTGCTACAGAAGCAACAGGAAACTGCAGCAACCTGTGTGATCTCATGCCATCCTCAAGGCAACTCACTGTGCAGAAGAAAGGAAAGCTCAGGAAATTATTTGCCCATGGCTCACTGCCAGGCGGCACTAGCAGTGAAGAACCCTCCTGCCAATGCAGGAGATGTAAGAGACATGGGTTCGATCTCTGGGTCAGGAAGATCCCCTGGAAGAGGGCATGGCAACCCACTCCAGTATTCTTGCCTGGAGAATCCCATGGACAGAGGATCCTGGTGGGCTACAGTCCACAGGGTCCACAAAGAGTCAGACACGACTGAAGCAACCTAGCACAATCACTCACTCATAGCTAGTGAGATCCAGAGCCGGCTGGAACACGATTCCAGGTCTGGCTGGCACCACAGCCTTTGCTGACCCACGCATCTGCTGCACACTGCAGGTAAGCCAGAAGAGCCCAGCAGCTGGAACTGGCCACAGCTACGCTACTTCCCCCAGGGGTCTGGGCATCCCTAGCATGCATCCTGCCTGCCTGAGAGTCCAGAGCTAGTGGTTACCAGCAGGGACACCATCAACTTCCCCAGTGAAAGGCTAGTCCATTGGAAACTGGGATCGCCTGGTTGACTACATATGACTGAGGTCTGGTTATGCTATGGCAGCCAGTGAATGGACAGAGAGGGGACATGAGGCCTTGCTCCCGCTCCCCACATGGGGCTGGGCTCTACAGTCCAATCTGAAGCCCAGCTCTCAGCAGTGAGGCCTTTTCTGCATGCGCTGGCTGTACAGAGAAGCTTCCTTTTTAAAAATATGATTTCCTGGTGGTCCAGGTTCCCCCCCCCAATGCACTGGTCAACCTGGGAACTAGACCCCACGTGCTGCAGCTAAGTTCACATGCCTCAACAAAGATGGAAAATCCCATGGGCCATGACTATGACCCTGGGCAGCCAAATAAGTAAACAAATACTTTAAAAATGAAAAGCCTATGCCAAGTTTTAAAATCACATTTTATGAATTATGAGAACAGTAGTATCGAAGCAACAGCACTGTGAACCCACTGTGCTAAAACAATGGCTATGTTAGCTTTTGAGCCTTCTTTTGAGACTTTTATGAACAACTGTTCATTGTAAAGCCCACAATTTAAGAGCATGGAATCTGAAATCATGCTACCGAGGTCTGAATCCCTGAGTCAGACATTCGCTGTGTGGCCTGGGCAAATCACTTAACCTCTCTGTGCATCCATTTCTTCTTCTTAAAAATGAGCGTGGCAAGATTTTTCAGATGGCTCCTGGTGTTCACACCTTTATGGGATTCAGCCCCCACTCCCCAGCCACGGAGTATGGGCTGAACTCAGTGACAGGCTTCTAACTAAAAGACCATGAGAACGGTGACATCACCTCCATGACTAGTTTACAAAAGACGGCAACTTTGCTTTTTTTTTTAATTTTTTAATACTTTATTCTACATTACAGTACTGTTTGACTTTGCTTTTGATAACAGACTCTTGCTGGCCTTGATGAAGCAAGCTGCCATGCTGAGGAAGCTTTCATAGAAGAGAACTGAAGACAGCCTCCCACCAACATCAGTGAGAAGCCAAGGGCCTCAGTTCAAACACCCACAAGAAACTGCATCCTCCTACAAACAAGTGCATGAGGGTGGAGTGGATCCATCCCCAGTGGGGCCTTCAGATGGGACTACAGCACCGACCAACAGCAGCCTCGTGGGAAACCCTGAGCCAAAGGGCCCAGCTGAGCTGTGTCCTGATACCAAACCCACAGAAACTGTGAGATAAGAAATGTGTGCTGTTTCGTGCTGCTATGTTTGGGCATAAGTTATTATCCAGTGATAGACAACTAATACAATTGGGATCATAATATCTACATCCTAGGGTTGTTATGAAAATTAAAGGAATTAATATACAGAAAGAGCTTAGAACAGTGCCTTGCATGGTAGTGTTATATTAGAGTAGTATGAAAGTGTTAGTTTTCACTATTATACATTTCTTACTTACATAATTTTTCATGTTTCCACATATTCATGGTTATCATTTCAGACCCCTTAACCTTTCTTCTTTTGAAATTTAACATCTACCTATTTTTAAAATATGTATTTACTTAAGCATTTGGCTGCACCGGGTCTTAGTTGCAGCAGGCAGGATCTAGTTCCCTGATCAGGTGTTGAACCTGATACCAATCTGCATCGGCAGCACAGAGCCTTAGCCACTGGACCACCAGGGAAGTCCCAACATCCAGGTATTTTTGTGCTAGTGATTCCTCTTCTGGGAATCTGACCAACTGACATACTCAAACTGTGCAAAATACAAGGGTATTTACTGCAATCCTGTTTGTAATAACAAAATACTGGAAATGAAGCCAAAGCAAGAAGGGGGAACTAGTTGATTACATTATGGTATAATCAATACTTGCTGAGTACCTACTATGTGTCAACACTGTGCGTAGACGTTTGCATGTGTTATTTCATTTAATCCTCACAATATTCTCTAAAGTAGACATCACTATCAATTCCCATCTTACAAGTAAGAAAACTAAGGATGATAGGGTTAGGTAACCTGTCCAACTCACACAGTCAATAAAGGAGGAAAGCCAAGAATTCCAGTGTGTTTAACACCAAAATAAGACAAAGCATGTGTTAGTGTTGGAGTCAGACAACCTGGTTTCAAACACCAGCTCCTTCACATCCGAACTGTATGACTTTTGCCAAGTCATGGAACCTCTCTAAGTCTCAGTTTCGCCATCTGTAACTCAAGTTAATCACTTTGCCGACAAGAGTCTGTATAGTCAAAGCTATGGTTTTCCCAGTAGTCATGTACAGATATGAGAGTTGGACCATAAAGAAGGCTGAGTGCCAAAGAATTGATGCTTTTGAACTGTGCTGCTAAAGAAGACCCTTGGACTGTAAGGAGATAAATCAATCAATCCTAAAAAAAAAACAACCCTGAATATTCACTGGAAGGACTGATGTTGAAGCTGAAGTTCCAATACTCTGGCCACCTGATGAGAAGAGCCAACTCATGGAAAAGACCCTGGGAAAGACTGAGGGCCAGAGGAGAAGGTGGAGACAGAGGATGAGCTGGTAAGACAGCATCACCGACTCAGTGGACAAGAATCTGAGCAAACTCTAGGAGATGGTAAAGGACAGGCAGCCTCGTGTGCTGCATGCAGTCCACGGGGTGGCAAAGAGTCAGGCACAACAAGTGAACAATGACAACAACTCAGGTTAGTGATTGCACTTAGCTGCCCCTAGAACATGTGAGGATCAAGTGAACTGTGCCATGTGAAGTGTGTATTCATTTGATCACGACAAGCATTTACTAAGCGCCTACTGCATGCCATGTCCTGGGCTAGATCTAGGGGCACAACAATGAACAGAAGAAATTTACCTCCTAGAACTTACAGACTAGCCCAGCATGCACATAGTGGAAACCCATAAATGGTAGCTGCTACTATTAGAGTGATTCTTCTTCCCCAGGGTTGGTCTTCCCACCTGGCTCTACTGGTGACCTGGGTCTGAGTGTGCTCTGCTTCCCTCACTCGCCCCGCCCCCCACCGCCCCTACCACCCCCACCCCCACCCCCAACCCCGGTGAGCCAGCCAGCAATGGCATCCCACAAGGCTCGCGTCAGCAGACATCTCCTGCCTAAATAAGGACAAGGCGCCCAGGAGAGCTCTCTGCGAGCCGAAGGAATGTGACAGCTGAGCCCGCCCGCCGGCACCCTCCCCCCGCCTCCGGCCCCTACCCAGGTGCGGCATTCCAGTTTTTCCCAGAGCAGCCCTCAAAGTCCCCAACACCCCTCCCCCGGCCCAGGCCGCTCTGATAACTGCTAAGGAGCCTTCCGGAGGAATTCCAGGCAGCTCCATCTGCTCCTGGGGGCTGGCATCCCGGCTGCCACACGGAGAAGAAGAAACTACAGGGAGGGGCCAACCCAGCCCCAACCCTGGAAAATTGCATCCCTTGGTTCGAAAAGCATTTCCAGAGATATTCTTTGGCCTCGGGCACTGTGTCAGGTGTGAGGGCTCCAGTGGAGATTCTGACCACGCCGCTGTCTCCTCGTCCCCACACCAGGCCCCAGCACTCACACCTGCTCCTGGTGGGGTGGGGAAGGCAGACTCAGCTAGTCCAGAGCATGCGGCCAGGGACGACGTCTTTGAGAAGTTCTTGCTGAAGCAGGGGTTGAGCAGGGGCACTCTGGCACCAGATGACTGGAGTTCCCATACTAGCCCTGCTTCTACCTAGCTGTGTGACCTTGAACAAGTTACCTAACCACTCTAGGGCTTTCATTTCCCCATCTGTGAAATGGGAGAATAATGGAATAGCACCCACCTCAGAGTTGGGAGGACTAAGTACACTGGTTTTGCAAAGTGCTCAGAGCAGCAAAGAGGAGGTCGTATCCTCAGGATCTGTTCAGGGTGACCGACTGGAGAGCCTACCATTTAAACCAGGGTGCCTGAGGGTGAAAGCGGGAGCTGTTTATAAGTATACCCTGCGTGATCCAAGGCAATCTCGGGCACACGAGGCCGTGTGGTCATCCCAGACTTGACCACAACTAAGGTGCCAACTGTCACTGAGAGCGACTATATGTCATCTTTGTAAGCCAGCCCTGCAAGAGGTGAACAGCATACCCAGCACACTGATCTGACCTTCAGATTTCCCAGGAGGAAGACATGTAAAACCGAAATTTGAGCTAGAGTCAAAGAAAAACATAAAGGATTTCAATGCATTAGTTAACTGCTACCTATTGAGCTTTTTATGTGGGTCCAAGCCTGGGCCCTGGGGTGAAGGAGGAGGAGAAAGAAGTGCCAGAAGAAGCAAAATAAAGAAGTAAAGGATTCCATTCCCAGTGACCAGCCATAGTTGGTCAAATAATAAGAGAGGATTTGGGGACAGGATTCAAGACAGAAAAGACACCATCAGGGAGGGGTCAGGTCAAGGGTGGGCCAAGGATGTTAACTATGGGAACAGATCAAATGCAGAGCAAAGGCAGAGAGGTGGGCAGGAAGGTGACCTCAGGCTTGGGAAGTGTGTGTCATGATGGCTAAGAACCAGGTCTTGGACCAGAATTGAGGGTCCAAGTTTCATCACCACCCCTAATGCGCTGACTGACCCCTGGGAACTCACGCAATCTACATCGCCTCACTTTCCACAGCAATAAAATGGAGCAAACAATACCTTCGCCCTTCAAGGTTGCCCAAATACCAAATGAGATGATGCCTGTGAAATTCCGCTCAGTTCACAGGCAGGTCAGAAACGGAGAACAGTGCTCTACAAGGAAGTGGTTTTGTCTGTTTTGTTCACTGATGAATCCCCAGCACCAAAAACAGGACCTGCCCACAGTGGGTGCTTAATAAAAATGTGTTGACTAAATAAACAACAGCCATTATAAATATTATTATCATAATTATTATGCAGTAATAGGCCTGGCTGGAGCTGGAGCAGAGGAAAACAAAGGAGCTTTTTTACAGATGAGGAAACAGGCCGAGACAGGTGAAAGGATTTGCCTGAGGTTATACTCCCAGTAAGTCACAGAGCAGGATCTGGGTTCCCAGCCAGGGTCTTCAACCCCAACTCCTCTGTCCTCCCTGCCTGCCTATTTTTCTCCTGTCTTCTATAAGCATTCCCTAGGTGCCTACTAAGTGCAGGCATCTGACAACATAACGGCGATAAAAGAAACTTAAAACCAGAATTCTGGCCTTAAGGATCTTATAGACCTGTAAAGAAAATCTATAGGAAAATAATCTAGTTGAGAAAATTCAGAGTTTTCTTTTTTTTTTTTAATATGGACTATTTCTTTTCAGTCTTTATTGAATTGTTACATTATGGCTTTTGTTTCATGTTTGGTTTTCTGGCTGCCAGGCATGTAGGATCTTCAGCTCCCTGACCAGAGATGGAACTTGCACTCCTTGTATTAAACAGTGGACCACCGGGAAAGTCCCAAGTTCAGGCTTTTGAAAACAGGGAGCCCAGAAGAGGAAGAGGCATGGTACACTTGCCTGCAGATGAGAGCTCTGAGCTACAGCCTGAAACAGAGAAGAGATGGAGAAGTCAAGCCTGGAACCAAGCATGTACTGGAGGTGACCTAGGCAAGCTCTGGACAGGACCCTGGTAGCTTGAGTTCAGCCACAGCCATCTTTACACCATGGAAACTGGCAAACTCCAGGAAGCAGAGTTCTCCAACTCCGGCCCCCACCCGCCAGCCCCTCCAAGAGCTACTTACTCAGCACACTACTTCTCAGAATAGACATGAACTAGAAAAAAAGTTAACAGTCTCAGCAGACTCAAATTATGTCTTACTTTCTACCTGGACAATCCTCCACTCCCCATCCTTTTGAAAAACACGTTATTAGCTCTCTTGACAAAAAGCACTTAAATTTGCCATCTCCAAGCACAAAATCTCCCTCCCTACTTATCACAGGACAATTTCTGAGTGGGTCTCAGGCGGCGTCAATAAAACCTGCAATTTGCTCTGTGAGTGAGCTGGGGAAGCGAAGGAGATCCCTCCAGGCTGTATAAAGGCATCCTTTCTTCTCCCCTGCGTGTAGTCCTGGGAAAATGACAAAAGTCTTATTTTCAATTCTGAGTCTTGTTTCCATGTCCCTGTGAGCTGGTCAAATGGAAAAGAAAGAAGGGGAGAAAGGGTGGTCTAAATAGAGGGAAATGCAAGAGTCAAGGCAAAGAAAGGTGTGTTTAAAACACACACATAGGCTCCTCGCTCCTTCTCTCTCGACAAGATGGCCACATCGATAGTACCCGGGCGAGGGCGCCTCCCGCCATCCCATCCGAAGCCCCAGCTGCAGCCCCATCTCCAGCCCCGGCCCCAGCCCCAGCCTCAGCCTCGGCCCCGGCTCCAGCTCCCTCGCCGGCTCCCGGTCATCCTCAGACTCGGCAGCAGCAGCGGCTGCGACCGCGGCTCGGGGCCAGACCCCGGCTTCAGCGCCCGGCCCCAGCGCAGACCCTCGCACAGTCTCTGTCTGGCCCTGCTCTCCCAGGCCCCTTCCCCGGCGGCCGCGTGGTCCGGCTGCACCCGGTCATTCTGGCCTCCATCGTGGACAGCTACGAGCGACGCAACGAGGGAGCTGCCCGAGTAATCGGGACCCTGCTGGGAACCGTTGACAAGCACTCAGTGGAAGTCACCAATTGCTTTTCAGTGCCACACAATGAGTCAGAAGATGAGGTGGCTGTTGACATGGAATTTGCTAAGAACATGTATAAGTTGCACAAGAAAGTCTCTCCAAACGAGCTCATCCTGGGCTGGTACGCTACAGGCCATGACATCACGGAGCACTCAGTGCTGATCTCACGAGTACTGCAGCCGAGAAGCCCCCAACCCCATTTTCACCTCACAGTGGACCCCAGCCTCCAGAACGGCCGCATGAGCATCAAGGCCTACGTCAGCACTTTAACGGGTGTTCCTGGAAGGACCATGGGGGTGATGTTCGCCCCTCTGACAGTGAAGTACACGTGCTACGACACTGAACGCTTTGGAGTTGACCTGATCGTGAAGACCTGTTTCAGCCCCAACCGCGTGATCGGCCTCTCCAGTGACTCGCAGCAAGTGGCGGGGCTTCCGCTCGCATCCAGGACGCCCTCAGCATAGTGCTGCAGTATGCGGAGGACGTGCTGTCTGGGAAGGTGTCCGCCCGACAATACCGTGGGCCGCTTCTTGATGAGCCTGCTTAACCAAGTACCCAAAATAGTTCCCGAGGACTTCGAGACCATGCTCAACAGCAACATCAACGACCTGTTGATGGTGACCTATCTGGCCAACCTCACACAGTCACAAATTGCCCTCAATGAGAAGCTTGTGAACCTGTGAAGGGCGCCGGGCAGCCCTCCTGCCCCGCTGGGCCCCAGCCAGGCCCGGGACCCAGAATGGAGTGAAGGAGAAATGGTGTCTTTGTGGTCTGAGTCACACTGAGTCAATCAACTGCTTGTGACTCTAAATAAACATAGAGTACCTTTCGTAAGTGAAAACACACACACACACACACACACACACACACACACACACACACACACACACACACACACACTAGTTTTCATGAACCTGAGAAAAGTAACCTGACAATGTCACTTCTCCAAACTGCTTTCCTCTGCTGCCTAAGCAGAAGCCTGGACTATTTCCCAGCCTCCCTTGCAGGGAAGTGCGGCCACGGACCAGAAGCCGGCCAATGGAATGTGAGAAGACATGATGCACCCTACTTCCTGACCAATAAGAACCTTCCACTGCCTCTTTCAATGCGTTTTCCTTTTCATTGGCTTGACGCAGAGAGCGTGATGCTCCTGGAAGCCACGTGTGGAAGACAGCAGAGCCACAAGATGGGAGGAAAGCGGGTCTTTGAATCATCGCGTGAACACAGCTGCCCACTGGTAAAAGTACCCATTTTGGATTTTACATGAGTGAAAAATAAACTTGTGCTGGATGCGTTCTGTGTCTGTGTGTTTGCTGGTTTCCTACAAACGGAGGGATAGAAGCAGATGGGGAAAGACGACAAAGGGACTCCTGCGCACCTTCTCTCCAGGCGGGAGAGGGGGCTTCTGTTCCGGGGCTCCCGCAGCGAGTCTCAGCCAGGAGGTAAACTGTTCGCCGCTGGAGGCCAGAGTGAGAGCAGGACACCTCCTCTTCTTGGACAAGATTCAGGAAGGCACCGTTAGTCTGAATGCCCTTCCCTCTTTCAAAAGAGCCCCACAGCCCTCGTTAATGAGTCGGTCACTGCCGAGCATTTAATAAACGTCTACCGTGTATAATGCCTAAGCTTGGGCTCCTCCCGTCCACAATTCCAGAGTCCTGTTGCCCTTCTAAAGACCGGCTTTCCCTCCCTTTCAGGCTCTGGAAAGAGGGAGAGGAGAAATCTTTCAGGCTAATGACTCCAAAGCTTACTACTGACAGGACCAAAAATGATAGGTGGTACCAGGATATTAATCGGATAATACTGGTCCTTTAAAATTCAAAGTCAACCATTCTGATTTCTTCAATAAGAAAGTCTGATTTCATGCTTATATATCTTTTTTCCCCCTTGGTAAATATTTAGAGGCACCAGATCTTATTTGCTGAATCTTCCATCTTTAGTTGTAGCACGAAGGATCTTTTTTTTTGAGTTACAGCATGTGAGATCAAATTCACTTACCAAGGATCAAACCCAGGTCCCCTGCATTGGGTCATGGAGTCTTAGCCACTGGACCACCAGGGAAGTCCCTTATATATTCTTAATGAGTCTTATATTCCATTTTTTAACAGAGAGCGACCAGAGCAGCAAGTAGCCTTGATCTGAGCTCTTAGTAGGCAACCCTACTGGGTATAGTTGAATGATGTTTTGCTTCACTGTATTTTTTTCTTTTTCTTGCGTTGTGTGTTGTTCTAGTGTTCTTGTGGTATTGTTTTTGTTTTTTCCCACTAACTCCTCTTTATGTAACACTGGATTTCTATTTATGGAAATGAGCTAAAGATCCTTTATAAAAATAAGTTTCAGACTTCCCTGGTGGTGCAGTGGATGAGAGTCCACTGGCAATGCAGGGGGCACGGGTTCCATGCCTGGTCCGGAAAGATTCCACATGCTGCCAAGCAACTGAGCCTGAGCTCTGGAGCCTGCAGGCCACAACCACTGAGCCACAAGATGCAATTACTGAAACCCCACGCTCTAGGGTCCACGAGCCACAACTACCGAGCCCCTGTGCCGCGGCTACTGAAGCCCATTCACCCAGAGCCTGTGCTCCACAGCAAGAGAAGCCACCGAAATGAGAAGCCCACACATGACAGCGAGGAACAGTCCCCAGTCATCACAACTAGAGAAAGCCCATGTGAGGCTACGGAGATCCAGCACAACCGAAGATAGATAAATAAATAAAGTAGTGTGTACATGTCCAAAAAAATTAAAATAAATAAGTTTAGGCTTAGGAAAGTTGTGTTGTTGTTGTTGTTGTTTTAATAGTAAAGAAATAGCAACCCAAAGGGTATATATGGCCATGGTTCGGCTTGGGAAGGTACATCAGTGAACGACATTTGGGAAGCTCTGGCTTACCCCGCAGGGTCACACCTCTGGCCTTTGCTCATGCTGGTCCCGCTGCCTGCTCTTCCACGTGGACCTCGCTAGGCTCCCGTGGCCTTGGTCCAGGCTGAACTCATCTCCCAAAGAAGCTATGGTAACAATGTGCACGTGGTGGGGCATGGGAAAGGCCAAGCCAAACAGGCAAATCTGGGCGGCTGTTTTTCCCCCAAACAAGGAAAAGACAGTTCAGCGACCTAGGACACAGAGACCAGTGGGGAGCAGGGACTTACCCAGGGTCATTCAGCAGGTTGGGGCAGAGGCCGTCTCACCCTCCTCACACAATATGGATGGGAGGACAGAATAGCACCACCACTATAGAGACTTTGGCCGGTAACTGTACTTGGAGAAATTTATTCTAGACATACACTGATCCACGGGTGAAATGATGAATGTACAGCTTTATCTTGCAGAGCAAAATTCTGAAAGTTACCTAAATAATCCCTGCAACAACAGGGGCTTGATTCAACAAACGATGATTCAGCTAGTCAATGAAATACTAGGCAGGAGTTAAAGCGGATAAAGTTCTTTATTTAGAAAGATCAGGAAAGCTCTCTGATATATAAACACAGCAAAGAGAAAAAGCAAGGTCCAGGGCTTCCCTGGTGGCTCAGTGGAAAGAATCTACCTGCCCATGCAGGAGACACGGGTTGACCTCCGATCCAGGAAGATCCCACATGCCACGGAGCATGGGCCTGTGACCTGAAACCAACGAGCCTGTGCTCTAGAACCCTGGGAACTGCAACTACTGAGCTAATGAGCTGCAACTGCTGAAGCCCGTGCTCCACAATGGAGAAGTCACCTCGGTGAGAAGCCTGCGCCCTGCAACCAGAGAGTAGCCCCCACTTGCCATAACTACAGAAAAACCCGAGCGACATCGAGGACCGAGCACAACCAAAAATAAATAAATGAAGAAATAAATAAAATTATATTAAACAGAAAAAAGGTTCAGACAAGTATGTATAATATGCTGCCTTTGGGGACAGAAAGAGCAAAACAGAAACCTACGGTTTTGCTCGTATTAGATGGCATGATGGGACACTTCCACTTTGCAAGTCAAATGACATACCACCTTAACAGAGTAACTCTGGAAGGAAAAGAAAAAGGGCAAATAACAGTTGACCAGGGAGTGTGGAGCAAGCAACCAGAGGACGACAAGGGAAGGAGACTACATTTTTATCTAAACGTGGGGTTTTGAACCACATGAATGTACAATGGATTAAAAATATAAAAGAATGAATAATTAGGGCTCCAGGGCCAACTCTTCTGGCATGGAGTGCTTATCCACGCCAGAGGGGGTGCTCAGGGAGCACTATGTACATCTGACACCTGGTGGGGGGGTGGTGGAGGCTGTCCCAGGGGAGCCTCTGACAGATTCCCACCTACAGGACTTGCTCGGCAACATTCCTGAGCCTACCTGCTGGGTCAGAGCTCAGGGGCCCCAGCTTTGGCCAGGCTTCTGGCAAGGCTGCTGCCAGTCCTGTGGGGTCACGGGGTTGGCAGCAGGCTGCCGTGACCTTGGGGTGATACCCCCCTTCCCAGATAGGGTTGCAGGGAGCAAGGGCTGATGGGAAGAGCGCTGGGGCAGCCACGCGATCGCCCTTACCAGGGATGCGGCTTGGCCAAACGTGGCTTTAGAGAGATGGATCCCCAATGCAGCCCCTCTCCAGACTGTGGTCCCACTCCACACCCCTCCTGGAGACAGGAGGAGAACGGCTGTCCCCAGTCTGGGCTGCTCTCTGGTTCCTCATTCAACAACACCCAAAGGAATCACTGAAGAAGCAGCACAGTTATAATAATAATGACGAGTGCTGCTACTGAGTGACACCTGTGTGCCAGGCACTGGGGCCAGGGTGCGTGCGTGCTCAGACTCCTCAGTCGTGCCCAGCTCTGAGACCCCATGGACTGTGGCCCGCCAGGCTCCTCTGCCCATGGGGATTCTCCAGGCAAGAGTACTAGCGTGGGTTGCCGTGCTCTCCTCCAGGGAATCTTCCCAGTGCACGATCCAACCTGCATCTCTTTTGTCTCCTGCACTGGCAGGCAGGTTCTTTACCACTAGTGGCTAGTACTTGACATCAACCATCTCATTTTAGCCTCACAACGCCCTCATTGGGAAGTTGCCACCATACTACAAGGCCGGGGAAACTGAAGCTCAAGAAGAGTGACCTGTTGAATGAAGCAGTGTCATCTGACCCCAAAATCCATGCTCTGATCACTAAAGGATGTCTTGTGCCTCTGTTTCTCCACCTGGGAAAGTGGAAAAAGCAACAAGGCTTGTAAACAGGGGCTGAGGAAAGGGGCTGGAGATGTTTAGACCAGAGAAGACTCTCGAAGGTATTAAGATAACAATCTTTGCATCTCCCCAGGGATGTCCAGGGCAGGCACTGCTAACCGCTCACCAAATATCCATTCTTCCCCTTCTTGCCTCCTAACAGAAGCGTAACCTTGCTCAGAGAAGCAATGCGTCCAGCTAAAAATATTCGCCTTCCCAGATCCCTTGCATTCAGGGAAGGCCACGTGACCCACTCTGCAGAAGAAGATGTGAGTCCCCAGTGGGTTTCTTTCTCCATCAAGAGATGCCGGTACATTCTGCCCCCAGATATGAAGGTGAAGCTAGGGGTGCCGTGGTCCTGTGAGTACGAGGCCAGAAACCACCTTCTAAGGAGAGCAGGAGGGAAAGACAGAGGGAGATGGGCCCCCAGGGTGTCTTGGAGCTGCCACGTCAGCCTTGCACTGTCTTTCTGGTCTTCTGGGAAAAGATAAGTTGAGTGCTTAAGACAAGTACTGCTACGCGCAGCTGAACACGTTCTAACCCACACAGTCCCCAAGGGCAGGACTGGGACCCATGAACTGAAGTGACAGAAAAGCAGAGCATTCTCCTGGTTTGAGCCAGTCTTAAAGCCAACGCTGTCCAAAGTTGGTCTGGACCAGCTCAAGAGGAGTAAGTTTCCTCCACCTGGAGACACAGAGGCAGTGACCGAAGGGCCGCTTGGCAAGGATGATGGGCAAGGCATTCTGACATTGCCTGGGGCTGGACCAAACGGCCTTGCATGCTTTAATCATAACCACTTTGAGAGGTGAAGAAAGGACCCCAGGATGTGTGCCCAGCCATGTGTGGGCCAGGTTGCTGCCCTACAATGACCTGAAACGCCTCACCCAGGCTGTGTCTACACTTTCAACAATGAGGGCAACTGTCTACATCTGTGCTGTCCTGCCCGGTAGCCAGGGGGCCCTTGACATGCGGCTACTGAGACTGAGGAATGGCACTTTCATTTCAATGTATTGCCATTTGAATTGCCACACATGCAAGAAAAGAGACAGACATGGAGAACAGGCTTGTGGACACGGCGGGGGAGGAGGCAGAGAACAAACTGGGAGAGCAGCAGTGACTTACGCACACTTCTGCACTCAGTCGCGTCTGACTCTGCGACCACGGTCTGCAGCCCGCCAGGCTCCTCTGTCCATGGGGTTCTCCAAGCAAGAACACTGGAGTGGGTTGCCATTTCCTTCTCCAGGGGATCTTCCCAACCGAGGGATCGAACCCAGGTCTCTTGCATTGCAGGCAGATTCTTTACCCCTCTGAGCCACCAGAGAAGCCCATATATATACATATATATATATATGTGTGTGTATATATATATACACATTAGCATGTGTAAGATAGAGAGCTAGTGGGAGGTTGCTATATAACACAGGGAGCTCGGCTTCGTCCTCTGTGATGACTTAGAGGGATGGGATGCGGGTGGTGGTGGAAGAGAAGCTCAAGAGGAAGCGGATGTGTGTGTGTGTTGTGTGAGGGAGGGCATGTATGTATACATGATCAGCATGCATGTATAGCTGATCCCTAGTAGCTCAGCTGGTAAAGAATCTGCCTGCAAAGCAGGAGACCCTGGTTCAATTTCTGGGTTGGGAAGATACCCTTGGTGAAGGGATAGGCTACCCACTCCAGTATTCTTGGGCTTCCCTGGTGGCTCAGAGAGTAAAGAATTTGCCTGCAATGTGGGAGACCTAGGTTGGATCCCTGGTTTGGGAAGATCCCCTGGAGGAGAGCATGGCAACCCACTCCAGTGTTCTTGCCTGGAGAATCCCCTTGGACAGAGGAGCCTGGCAGGCTACAGTCCATGGGGTCACAAAGTCAGACAGGATTGAGCGACTAAGCACAGCACTGCATAGCTGACCCAAGGCTTCCCAGATGGTGCAAGTGGTAAAGAACCTGCCTGCCAATACAGGAGACATAAGAAACATGGGTTTGATCCCTGGGTCAAGAGGATCCCCTGGAGAAGGGACTGTCTATCCATTCCAGTATTCTTGCCTGGAGAATCCCATGGACAGAGGAGCCTGGTGGGTCCATAGGGTCACAAAGAATCAGACACAACTGATGTGACTTAGCACATAGCTGATTCATGCTGTTGCACAGCAGAAACTAATACAACACTGTAAAGCAATTATCCTCAAATTAAAAATAAAGGAGTAAACTGCCACACGCGGCTAGCGGCCCCCACATTGGCAGAGTGGCCTGTCTCCACCTCACCCCTGCACTCTCTCCAGTCTCATATTCTATGGTTTTCTCTTGCTCCACATCAGTCACGCTGGTCTCCTTGCTGCTTTTAGAACAATCCAGGCACCTCCCAGCTCTGTCCTCTGCTGGGATGCTCTCCCCCTCAGGTACTCCATTGGCTAAGTGGTTCAACTCCTTCATGTCACATATTTAGAAAGGCAACTTGCCCCTCCCACATGCTCTAAAATTTATTTATTGTCTGCTGTGCTGTCTCCCCAGCAGGATCTTGAGGTTTTCCTCCCTAAGCATCTACGACACTCCCTAGCACACAGTAGGTTGTTGTTGTTCAGTCACTAAGTCACATCCGACTCTTTTGAGACCCTGTGGACTGCAGCACGCCAGGCTTCCCTGTCCTTCACCAACTCCCTGAGTTTGCTCAAACTCATATCCATTGAGTCAGTGAGGCCATCCAACCATCTCATCTTCTGTCGCCCCTCAGTCTTTCTTAGCATCACAGTCTCTTCCAATGAGTCAGATCTTTGCATCAGGTGGCCAAAGTATTGGAGCTTCAGCTTCAGCAACAGTCCTTCCAATGAATATTCAGAACTGATTTCCTTTAGGATGGACTGGCTTGATCTCCTTGAAGTCCAAGGGACTCTCAAGAGTCTTCCCCAGCACCACAGTTCAAAAGTATCAATTCTTCAGTGCTCAGCCTTTTTAAGGTCCTACTCTCATATCTGTACATGACTACTTGAAAAACCATATATAGCTTTGACTATACAGACCTTTGTTGGCAAACTGATGTCTCTGCTTTTCAATACAGATTTGTTGGATTTGATTGAAAGCTTAACTGAGTCAAATGGAGGATGCCTCCATTTACGAGCTGTTGGAGACCTACCCATCAGTCAGTCAACAAGGCTTCCTGAGCCTCACTAAGTGCTAGGTGTTATGCCGTTTGCTGGGACCTGGCAGTGAACACAGCCAGTGAGGGTCCCCATGCTCTGGGAATGGACAAAGCAGCAGGGAAGACAGAATGAGTCGGGACAATGGTGGGGGTGGCAGCTGAGGCCTGGGCACACAGGAAACATGTAACAGGGAATCCAGACTAGGAAAGAGCTCAGGGCTCCCCTGAGGAAGAAACAATTGAGCTGGGTGAGGTCTGATACATGAGAAGGTGTTAGCAAGACCAAGGGTAAAGGAAAAGCATTTTAGGTACATGGAACAGAATGTGCAAAGGACCAAGGGCAGGAAAGAGCATGCCCTTTGGAGGAACTGAGGCTGGAGGTGAGTGATGGGGAGACTGCTGTGAGATGGGGCTGGTGGGGGTGAGCTTGAGCCAGACAGAAAGGGTCTTGGGGGCCAAAGCAAGAAATCTGAAATTTCTGCAAAGGGCAGACACCCATGATGCCCACATCACACCCTCTCAGTCTAACTCCCAGTTTTAACCATAGCTTTCTGGGACAGCTCCACGCACAGAAGGATGCCTCTGGCATGGCCAGAGTCCCATCCAGGCTTTCTGCCCAGAGTCTGCTCTTGATGCTGCAGGAGGGAGGCCCGTTCAACCCACCCTAAATGCAAGCACACTCGAAAGGACAGGGGATTTATGCCCCAGAGAAATCTCCATGAATGGAGACTGGAGCCAGAGGATAAGGCTTTGCCCACTCACCCCCCCCCATTCTCCAGGGGCACAGTCTCAGGCGTGTTCTGTACTGAAGTCCCCATCCAACCCAGTTCCTGTGGCTGCCACGCCTCCACGACACACATTTATATTCGCTTTCCTTCTTCTCTCTTTCTACCCACCCACTTCCTCTCATCTCCTCCTTCCTAGCATCACTTCCCAAATCCACTTCCTGCACCCAAATCCAGTTTCAGGCTCTGCTTTCAGGGGAAACCAAACTGAAGACTCCATGAAAGGTTTTGCTCATGAGAGTGATACGTATGGTCAGGCTTACATTTTATTCATTTTTTTACTTTTTGGCGGCACCACAGTACATTCCAGACCTTAGTTCCCCAAACAGGGATCGAACCTGTACCCCTTGCAGTGGCAGCCTGGAGTTTTTAACCACTGGACCACCAGGGAAGTCCCCAGGTCTACATTTTAAAATCTCACTCCAGCTACGGAGCAGAGTCTAGGGCAGGAAGCAGACTGAAGAGCTGATGAGGGGCCCCTAGACTGGCGCAGTGAGAGGCGCTGGTGGCCAGTTTGAGGCTGTAGACTCCAAGGGGCCCTTGGCTGCCCCTCAGGCCGAGAAGCTCAGCAGCAAGGCAGGGTGATGGACACTTGGCCCCAGCCTGCCTGTCTGTGAGAACCAGGCTCGCCAGTTTCCACCCTGCAAGCCCGCCCTGGCTCTGGAGACCTGTGGCAAAAAGATGCTATTTTTAGAGAGCTGGGTGTTTACTTGAAGGATTTGAAGACTGGGCTTTATTTTTAACAGCAGGGACCCACTGGTGTGGACTTAGGAAGTCAAGTGGAAGTTGGACTGGGCTTTGGAAACCCAGGGGAGTGAAACAGCCTGCGCTTGGGGAGGGATGAAGCTTGGAGGAAATGCCAGCTTGCCTCTCAGTTCCACTCGCCTGACTCTCTGGGTAAGAAGGATGATGATAAAGCTGGCCAGGGCCTCTCCTTACCAAACACCGAGACTGCATAAAATCCTCTACACACATCATCTCATTTAGTCCTCATCACAACGTGGGAGGCCAAGCTGTAACTGTTCCCATGCTGCAGATGAGGAAAGTGAGGCTCAAGAAGGACAAAGGACATAATGTCTGCAAGAAACAGGGGGCTTCCCTGGTGGTCCAGTGGTTAAGAATCTGCCTTGCAATGCAGGGGACACTGGTTCGATCCTTGGTCGGGGAACTAAGATCCCACATCGGGGAATTAAGAACCCACATGCTGCGGGGCAACTGAGCCCTCGTGCCACAGTGAAGACCCAGCAGAGACAAAACAAAAAAATAAGAAGAAGAACAGAGTGGGATTTGAACCCCAATTTCTTCACCTCCCCCGGCTTTCAACTGCTCTGCTATACAAAAGGATGGCTGGCCAGGCACCAAGGTCAAGGCACAGAATAGCAGACTGGCAGGATAGTAACCTGAAATGTTAGCACTCAAAGACTTTTTCTTCCAACAGTGCTTAGGAGGGTAGAGTCCGGATCAGAAAATCTGAAGCCTTGTAGTGTCAGTTACTTGGGGACTTTGGGCTAGTTTCCTCATCTGTGAAATGGGTTACTATCATAAATAGCACTCCCCCTCATGAGGATTTGGCTCCATCCCAGTGGCTCAGACAGTAAAGAATCTGCCTGCAGTGCAGGAGACCCAGGTTCGATCCCTGGGTCGGGAAGATCTCCAGAGGAAGGAAATGGCAACCCACTCCAGTATTCTTGCCTAGAGAATTCCATGGACAGAGGAACCTGAGGTGTGTGTGTGTGGGGGTGGTGGTGGTGGTGGTACAGTCCATGGGGCCACAAAGAGTCGGACACGACTGAGCGACTAACACTTTCATGAGGATTAAATGAAATGACGCATATAAAAGGGAATTAGCACAGAATCCAGTACCCAGTGGTCAGAACGTGGCCCTGACCTGTGCCTGGCCCCATCCTAAGGGCTTGATCCTCTCATGTGCCCAAGGCTGGTCCTCTCATGAGCCCCATCTTAGAGACGAGGAAATGGAGAGACAGAGGGACTTCCCTGATGGCCCAGTGGCTAAGACTCCACACTCTCAATGCAGGGGGCCTGGACTCAGTCCTTGGTCAGGGAACTAGATCCCCCTGCTGCAACTAAGATCTGCTGTGGCCGAATGAATAAAATAAACTGTAACTGTAAAACTTAAAAACCAGAAATGGAGAGACAAACTTTAGAGGGAAGTTACTTGCCCATAAGGCTATCAAGTGTCCAGAACTAGAACCCAGGCAGTCTGGCCCCAAGTCTGAGCCCTCAAGCACTTGGTCGTACGGCCACCACTATTATTCTCACCGTTACTGTTATTCCAACACCCTGTGTCCAGGCCCCCCTGAGCCCCTGGAGCTGCTGCACTGAGGCCCAGCTCAGGTGCCACGGTCAGGGCCAAGCACTAGCTTCGCAGGGTTGGACCTTCTACTGGGGACCTTCAACATGGGGAAAACCCTGGCGTTGGAACAAAAAGGTGATCTTTCTCCCCAAAGTGCAGGCTGTTGGCCTATCTGTTCTCTGACTGCTAAGTTCCAGAGCCAGACTGAACCACAGTTTATAGGGCCAGGGGTGGGGAAGATAAAATGCTCTTTTCCACCTCCCAGATCCCTGTCCTCTTCCTGGTCGATCCATTAAACGTGACCCAGAAACTAAGTGAGGTTTCACAAGAGCCCCCCACACTCTGTCCTCTGGCCATGCTCCTCTCTCTGGGTCACTGCCCCTTTTGAGGCATCAGTTGCTCCATCTGCTAAATGAACACATTGGGCAGCATCCTCTGACCAGCTTTGTCTGAGGACTGATGGGAGTGATGTTGAGTATTTTCTCTGCACCTCCACTCTCTGAGCTCCGAAGGCCTGGCTCCCCTAAACACTCTGCCCTACAGTCTGAACATCGCCCTGCTGCCAGGGACCCAGGAAATCTCTTCTCTTTCCCTAGACCACTGGGCTCAGAGGCCTAAGAGTCACAGCTGCCTCATGTATATCATGAGAATCCAGCTCTGACAACTCAGGAAATTCCATTCATCCTGGGCTTCGGTCTCTGGGAGCAAGGGGATTTTGTCCATCTGGCACTTCTCAGAAGAGGGATAGGATGGGGGGCAGGAATCCGGGGTTTGGGGCCCTTCCAACATGTCGAGGCCACCCCTTGGGCATTTAATCCTTCCTGATGGAACCCCATATCCAGGAATCTCTGGAGGTCAGCTGGAAATAGAACAAGGAAGAATTTCTGCTTCTGTGAGCCTGGGCAAGTTAACAGGGACCACTGGGTTCATGGAACACCCAACTGTCCTCAAACAATTTGGCAAAGATGCAAAAGACTGATAATCACGGTGTTGATGATGGTGTGAGGAAAATACCCTCTTATACATTGTTGGGCTGGGTTATAAATTTGGTGCAACCCTTTTGGAGATGAACTGGGATTCTGATAATAATTAAAACACACATTTTTTTTGGACTCACCAATTCCACTTCTAGGAATTTAACCCATAAAAGTACATCTGTGCAAGCAACAATGACAGGCAGAGAAATGGGAGCATCCCAGCAGGCTAACAACTTGGCATGCCCTGCAACGATTACTCTTAAATATCTATTGAACATATATGGGGAGGGGGCAGTGGGACCTTAAATAGGGGGATTTGGATTTGTTCTTGTTTGCATTAAATCACTCAAGGGTACCATAGACCTTTTCTGGGGAGAGACCACTGAATTTACATTTTGACCATGAATGTCAAGAGTCAGTCCCTTGCAAAGACCTAGGCTAATGGCCTTATATTTCCAATGCATTCAAATGATGCCTGTGTAGCCCTGATAGGGTAGGGTACCTGGCTGAGCCATCCCTTTAACCAGATCCATGAGCAAGAACATGGGTCCGAGGATGTTCACTACAGCCTTGTTCGTAATCGTGAAAACATGAAATGCTTTCAATCTCCGTCAAGAGAGATCTGGTTAAATAAACCATGCTACATCCAAACTGTGGAATATTATGCAGTTGTTAAAAAGATGGAGGCAGTATGTACATAAGATGAAGAGATCTTAAAACACATTAAGTTTAAAAGCAAAATGAAGAAGATTATGCAGGTAGTTCAGTTGTGGAAAATAAAAACAAAAAACACAAACCAGAATGGGTAAAAGGAATGAGGCTATGAGTGAAGTGTTAACAATGCTACAATGTTACCTTTGATTGTAACAAAAGTACAATCAAAATGGAAGTAGAAAAGAGGTTTTATTAGTTTTTATGTTCTATCATTCTGAATTTCCTTACATTTCAGCAAGTAGGCTATTCTGAACAATGTTAAAAAAAAAAAAGAGGAAAGAGAGAAATTACCTATCTGAAGTGGCAGAAACTGTCCCAGGTAAGATCACAGACTCTGGGGCCAGAATTATAGATCTATCACTTACTACCTATGTGACTTGGAGTATGTTCTAACAGTCTCTCTGTGCCACAGTTGGAATTACACGAGTGGATTTAGCTAAGCATTTAGAACAGTGCCTGCTGCATAGTAAGTTCCAAACTCCTTAACCTGGCGTTCAAAGCCGCCCTCACCTGGCTCTCAGCTGCCTTCCCAGCCTCGTCTCTAATCGCTTTCCCCACCCATGGCACCCCAGCCAATGACTCATGGCTCCCAAAATAAACCACACACATTCCTACCTCCGTGGCTTTACCTGGAATGACCTTTCTCTCCCACTTCTCCACCGGACAAACTCCTAAGCAGACTTACCCACAACCTGCAGGGAATCTCCCAGACCACCTCTGGGGCAAGTAGTTACTCTTTGTTCCTCTAACACACCACTGATCGTGTCAAATTCCAGCCTGTCTTGTTCACTAGGCTGTGAGTCCCCAGAGGATGCTAGCCATGCTGATCCTTTGGGTGTCCAGTGTCCCAGTACAAGCTTGGCCCAGAGTAAGTGCTAATCAACAGTTCTGAAAGAAAACCAGCTAAAGGTTAGGTCACGGTTAAGACCATTCTAGAACCAGATCTCTTGGCTCTGGGGTCTCAACTCCCAGCTCTGCCATTTCTCAGAGGAATGACCTTGTTTGAGATACTCAATCTGTCTGTGCCTCAGTTTTCCTCATCCATAAAATGGGAATAATAGTACCTTCTTCACAGGGTTTTTCTGAGGATTGAGTTAATATAACTAAGGTACTTAGAATCCTTCTGACTCCTAAAAATAAAAAGATCCTTGTTAAATAAAAATTAAATAATCAGGCGCAAACATGGGAAAACTTAGCCTTAGTCCAAGGCCAGCCTCTCTTCCCAGGATGATCTGCAAAACCGGGAGGTGCTGGAAATGAGTGCTGCTGCTGCTAAGTCACTTCAGTCGTGTCCGACTCTGTGCGACCCCATAGATGGCAGCCCACCAGGCTCCCCCATCCCTGGGATTCTCCAGGCAAGAACACTAGAGTGGGTTGCCATTTCCTTCTCCAATGTATGAAAGTGAAAAATGAAAGTGGAGTCGCTCAGTTGTGTCCGACTCTTAGCAACCCCATGGACTGCAGCCCACCAGGCTCCTCTGCCCATGGGATTCTCCAGGCAAGAGGACTGGAGTGGGTGCCAGTGCCTTCTCCGGAAATGCGTGCTGGCAGATGTGAAATCACAGCCTGAAACAGCACCAGGACTTCCCTGGGGGTCCAGTGGTTAGCAATCCTCCCGCCAAGGCAGGGAACATGGATTTGACCCTGGTCTGGGAAGACCCTACGTGCCACCGGACAACTAGGCCCATTAGCTACAACTGCTGAGCCCACGCTCTGCAACAAGAGAAACCACCACTTCAAGCCCACTCACTGCAACTAGAGAAAGCCTGTGAGCAGCAACGATGACCCGGTGCAGCCAAAACTAAATCAATAAATAAAAACTCTTCATAAAAAAAAGGAAGAAGTAGCACCAGACCCATTCTTTTTGTTAGTCAAGGACCAACCCTGGTCAGGTGCCTACAGGTCTCTCACATCTGTCGATCTCTAGCCAATCCTCTTTTCAGCAAAAGGGACCATACTTCAGGCTTAGCATCTTTGGCCTTAAGGTTGACCTCAGGTTGACCTCAGACTTGAATAGCATTCTGTCTTCAGAACCTCCCGTGATACGAGTCTCTCATTTTTAACAGTGTTCCAAAGTCTTCCTTTTCAGTAAGTGTACATAAAGTAAGTTGATTTAAAGATAGAGATTAAATTGGAAAGGTTCATATAGTCAAAGCATGGTTTTTCCAATAGTCATGTATGAATATGAGAGTTGGACCCTAAAGAAAGCTGAGTCGAAGAACTGATGCTTTGGAACTGTGGTGTTGGAGGAGACTCTTGAGAGTCCCTCGGACTGTAAGGAGATCAAACCAGTCAATCCTAAAGGAAATCAACTCTGAATATTCATTGGAAGGACTGACGCTGATGCAGAAGCTCCAATACTTTGGCCACCTGATACGATAGAACTGACTCATTAGAAAAGACCCTGATGCTGGGAAAGATTGAAGACGGGAGAAGGGGATGACAGAGGGTGAGATGGGTTGGCTCGCATCACCGACTCGATGGACATGGGTTTGAGTGGACTCCAGGCTTTGGTGATGGACAGGGAGGCTTGGCATGCTGCGGTTCATGGGGTCACAAAGAGTCAGACACGACTGAGTGACTGAAATGACTGAGATTGGAAAACGGAGGTGATATGTGGATGTAGCAAAAATTGGGACTGTGGCCTGCAGAAGATACAAGCCTGGGAAACTGTTTTGGGGACTGTGAGAGATGACAGGCTTCCCTCCAGCTGATATTAATATCATTCTCAAGGGAGACTCAGATGAGTACAGAATGACTCGTTATAACACAATTCATTGTTAACAGAGTACACCTCCTTGCACGCCTTCAAAGCAAAGGCCCTTTACATGGGCTATCTCTTTTATCCTCTGCAACAATACTTTGAAAGAGAATTAATGTGATTCCCAGTTGACTGAAATGGAAAGTGAGGCACAGAGAAGTGAGGTAACTTGCTTAAGGTCACACGATTTGTAAGAAGCTGAACCCAGATTCAAACCTGGATCTGTCCAATGTCATAGCCAAGCTCTTGGCTCTAAGCTTGCCAAGCTCTTGGCTTCTGCTCATCTGAGAAATTCACCTCCCAGCAACTCACAACACCATCTCTAACCCTGCATTCAACCTGGGAACTTCCAGGGTCAGTCAGGGAGTGGGTGAGAATCGGGGTGGGGACCTGGAGCAGCAGGGAACACGTGTGTTCAGGGGACCTTATCTTCAGGGTCACACCGATGCCACCGTGGTCCAGAACCTGAGATGTTGCAAACGTTACACCCCGGGAGGCTGAGAACTCCCGCAGGCCAGCCCCTGCCTCTGCCACGGTGGCACAATAACAACAATAACAAGAATCCTAGACAGTGACAACAGCAGCTAGTGTTTATTGAGTGCATCCCACTTCTGGCCCTTGTCCTGAATGCTGCGTATATAGTATCTGGTTTAACTTTTGTGAAAACATTTCGAGGGAAACATCCATCTCCTTTTAGACATAAGAGCACTGCAATCTGGAGAGAAGACAAGATATGGCCAGCAGCAGCAGAGGGCAAGCTCCACTCAGAACCTCTCCCTGTGCTCCTTCCAGAAGGGAGCCATTTATCAGGGTGTTGACATGACAACCAGAAGGGTTTAGATGCCTCCTCGAACATCCCAGCTTCCCTCCACGGCCCAGCATCCATGACCTTAAAAGGCATTACAAAAAGCGAGAGTAGCCACAAAATCAGAAACCCTGAAGAGAATTCCCCCTTGATCACCTAGTGGCCATAAGCCTTTCTTTGTCCCTTTCTGTACCTCAGTTTCCTTATCTGGTCAGTGAAGGAGCTGGACCATCTCCTTAGGGCTCTGAATGAGTCTAGGAGCAACACTGCCCAAGAAAAGTATAATATGAGACACACATGCAATTTTTTTTTACTTTTCTAGTTGCCACACTCAAAAATGTTGAAAGAAACAAGTGAAATTTATTACAATAATATGCTTTCTCTAACCCATTATTATATATAACCCATTTATATATATATATATATATAAAAATATAGATTGCCAGGAGAAATATCAATAACCTCAGATATGCAGATGACACCACCCTCATGGCAGAAAGTGAAGAGGAGCTAAAAAGCCTCTTGATGAAAGTGAAAGAGGAGAGTGAAAAAGTTGGCTTAAAGCTCAACATTCAGAAAACGAAGATCATGGCATCCGGTCCCATCACTTCATGGGAAATAGATGGGGAAACAGTGGAAACAGTGGCAGACTTTACTTTTGGGGGCTCCAAAAGTACTTTTGGTGACTGCAGCCATGAAATTAGAAGACGCTTACTCCTTGGAAGAAAAGTTATGCCCAATCTAGATAGCATATTCAAAAGCAGAGACATTACTTTGCCGACTAAGGTCTGTCTAGTTAAGCCTATGGTTTTTCCTGTGGTCATGTATGGATGTGAGAGTTGGACTGTGAAGAAGGCTGAGTGCCGAAGAATTGATGCTTTTGAACTGTGGTGTTGGAGAAGACTCTTGAGAGTCCCTTGGACTGCAAGGAGATACACCCAGTCCATTCTGAAGGAGATCAACCTTGCGATTTCTTTGGAAGGAATGATGCTAAAGCTGAAACTCCAGTACTTTGGCCACCTCATGCGAAGAGTTGACTCATTGGAAAGGACTCTGATGCTGGGAGGGATTGGGGGCAGCAGGAGAAGGGGATGACCGAGGATGAGATGGCTGGATGGCATCACGGACTCGATGGATGTGAGTCTGAGTGAACTCTGAGAGATGGTGATGAACAGGAGGCCTGGGGTGCTGCGATTCATGGGGTCGCAAAGAGTCGGACATGACTGAGTGACTGAACTGAACTGAACTGAACCCATTATATCTAACATATAATCATTTCAGGACTTCCCCAGTGGTCCAGAGGTTGAGACATCACCTTCCAACGTAGGTGATTGCAGGTTCAACCCCTGATTGGGGAGTTAAGATCCCACATGCCTCATGGCCCCCAAAAACACCAGAACATAAACAACAGAAGCAATATTGTAGTGAATTCAACAAAGCCTTTAAAAATGGTCCACATCCCGCCCCCAAAAAAATAAACATTTCAAACTGTAATCAATATAAAAATTTATTACTAGGTTCCTTTACATATTTTTCTTACGAAGTCTTTGAAAGCCAGGGTCTGCTTCACACTTATAGTGCATCTCAATTCGTATCAGCCACACTTTAAGACCTCAACAGATGCACATGGCTGGGGGCCACCATTGGACAGTGCAGAGCTAGAGTCGCCTTCAATTTAGATCCCATTTTAGGGAATGACACATCTCAGCTCTCTCCTTCTCCCTGGGAAAGCGGTCCTGGTCCTAGACTTTGAGCTGAGAAGTTCCTTTCAAGCTCAGAGCAGACAATCTGAGGCCACAATGGAGAGAAATCCCAGGCTGCATGGGCCAAGGAGGCTGGTAGGAAGGCTCTCTGTTCTCTGCAGCCTGATTACTCAACAAAGCCCCCGGGAGCAAGGCTCCTCCTAACCCAAAGATTCCCTTAATTGGAAATTCAATCTGAGCTTAAAACCAAGTCAAGCAGCTACCCGTGCTTCCCCCCCACCCCAGTGCCACCAGCCCTGTGGGCATTCAGGATAAGGAATCCTAACCCTAACCTCCCCCCCGGTGGCACCGCGTGGAGGAAGCTGGCACCACCTTCTCACTCCTGAGACTCAGTGCCAGTCATGGGCCTGGCAGCCTTCTTGGAGGGAGCTCAGTGTCTTCATGTTCAAGGGCACAGTCTTAGCAGGAAAGACAGGGAGGGTAAGGAAAGCAAGGGGGCAGAGAGGGGCAAGCTTTTGTCCCCAGCAGGGGAAGACCTTGGGGAAATCCCTACTTCTCTGCAAGCTTCCATTTCATCACCTTTAAAATCGAACATGTTAAATGATGGCAAAGACTGCTTTGATTGTTGGCTGCTCTGTGCCAGGCATTTTTCAGGTATTATCTCATCTACTCCCCAAAACAAACCCAGGAAAGAGAGGAGAGCCAAGGTTCAGAGTGGTGAGGCAACTTGGGCAAGGTCACACAGCAATTCAATACAAGAGCCAGAATTCCAGCTCGTGGACTTCCAAATCAAGAGTTTAAGCTCTTACCTCATTTAAGCTCTTTTGAGCCCCAGGCTGGCACAGGACAGTCTTGGCTTATGCCTGTCGTAACTATATACACTTGGCATAATAACTTTAAATGTTCCTTTGGAGAGAAGAGACAAATCTTCCATACAGAAGAATTTCTAGTTACATATATGGATACTTTCCCCTCCAAAAGGTAGAGGTTAACTCCAGACCCTTTCTGAGTGTGGGCTGAACTGGATGTCTGGGATCCAAAGATTAAATTAGGGGAAGGAGAAAATGGTAATTTGAGAGCAGAGAAACCCAGCAGACACCACCTTAAAGTCTGAAGTTTAGTTAACAGTAAGGTATGAATGTTGGCTTTGATGAATGTGTCACTGTAATGAAAGAAGTTGACATTAGAGGAATCTGGGTTAAGAGTATATGGGAACTCTCTGTACTACCTTTGCAGCTCTTCAGTAAGTCTATAATGATTCCAACATCAAAGTGCTATTTTTAAAAGTGACCCCTTGGGACTTCACTGGTGATCCACTGGGTAAGACTCAGAGCTCCCAAGGCAAGGGGCCTGGGTTCAGTCCCCAGTCAGGGAACTACATTTCACATGCTGTAAAGATTGAAGATCCCATATGATGCAAACTAAGACTCTGCAGCCAAATAAATATTATAAAGTGCTCATAAAAGCATCCAATAAATCATATGACTATCTGGCTCTGCCCCTAACCAAGAAATCTTAAGAAAATCACCCATGCCTTCTTTCTGCCTTAATGGCAGCAACTATTCACACGTTGCTAGCAACTGAAAGTTCACAATGTGCAGAGTGGGCAAATGCGCCGGTTAAAGCTTTGGAACCAGAAATCTAGGAGCTGAAGCCCTGGTTCTCTCACTTGCTTGCCAGGTGGCCTGAAGCGTACTGTCTTCCTTCTCTGGGTCTCAGTTTCCACATCTGTAAAACGGATTCACGGAAGGACACGGTGACTAGCAGTATCTGTGGCGCCCACGGCGGTGGGTATTCTGATGTGCCACCCACTTTCCCCTTCAGAACCCAGGATTTATTTCTCCCCTCCTCCTGCCCTCAATCCAGCTGCTCAGAGTGCAGCCTACTGTCCGTCCTGTCCAGGGACTGCCACTAGCTAGAGAGAGCCAACCAGCCCCAGGTCATGCACCTTCCGGAGGTCAGCTTGGATTCAATGCAGAGGCTCCAAAGCTCCAGCTCCCTCACTTCAACTTGGGAGAACTTTGAAGGCCCTCTCCACTGCAGGGCGCCCCTTGAGGTCTGCTGAGGCATTGTGGAGACTGCATTGCAGCCCAGCATGACCCTCTGCCCAATCCTGTCTCCTTCCCTTCCCCAGATATTGATCCTCAGAATGTGCCCATAAACCTCCTGCATATTAATCTCCATCTCAAAGTTGGCTTCCGAGAGAACTCATCCCACGACAGAACTGTGAACCACTGGATGTGCACTATGTTTCTTAACCCTCAGACCCACCCCATTTTTATAGATGAGACAACTGAGGTTGATTTAGCCAAGAACATACAACTAAGAAATGGTGGCATCGCAGACCGGGAATGGAAGTTCAGATGGGCAAACTGAGCTGCACAAGTCTGAGCTGAAAGATGAAAGAGCTAAGACTCAGCCCTTCTCCTGCTTAACTCTGAAGACTACAGTGTGAAAGCTTCCATCCCAGGCCATTTCAAGCCGCCAGCAGGAGGGTTCTCGGCACGAGGACAGGCTGGTACCTCTCACCGCTGTCCTGCCACACCCTCTGTTGCCCCTGCAGTTCATCAACATCTGCAAAATGGGATTAACAGCAGTACCTACCTCCTCATGACCTTGTAAAAATTAAATGAGTTACTATACATCCCTGATGGCTTCCCTGGTGGCTCAGATGGTAAACAATCCGCCTGCAATGCAGGAGACCTGGGTGTGATCCCTGGGTGGGAAAGATCTCTTGGAGAAGGGACTGGCAACCCACTCCAGTATTCTTGCCTGGAGAATCCCATGGACAGAGGAGCCTGGTGAGCTACAGTCCATGGGGTCACAAAGAGTCAGACATGACTCAGCAACTAACACACATACATGAAGACATCAGAATGCTGACTGGCTCACAGGAAGCCCATTTTAAGAGTTAGAATATAAACAAATCATATAAGCAGCATAAAGTTGCAACTGCGAATGTTGTAAGCAGACATCTATGCAGCTGAGTGAGAGTCAGGCTGTGACAGGGGTGAGGCTTCATCAGCTCTATATGGGGGTCAGACTTGACCCGATCTCTGAAGGAGGAATAGAAATTAAGGGGCAGCAAGAGGAAAGAAGAGTAGTCCAGGCAGAGGAATCAGCAGGAACAAAAGCCTTCGGATAGGAAGAACTAGAGAAGGATGATGAAAGGCCAGTATGACTAGTACAGAGCCAAAAATCCAGGTCCTAGGACACAGTGGTAGAAAATGAGGCATAGGAGGGTAGGAACCACTTACTACCTGTCCACTCACTACCTGGGTGATTTGCAACTTTATCTTTCAGAGCCTCATTTATATCATCTGTAAAATGGAGATAAAAATAGTACAAAGTCATTAAGGAGACTGAATTAGTCAATATTTGTAAAATAATGCCATGCACACAGCAGGTATTATAAACGTTTGAAGGTAATATTGGAACTTTTTCTGAAGTACAGTGAGAAGACACAGAGGGGCTTGAATATGGATGAAAGCGTAGGTACTGAATGGATGGAGAGTGGATGGATGAAGAGCTGGCGGACAGGTCAGCGGAGGTGGCTGAGAGAATGGACGGGAAGATGGGTTGCTGGGTCTGTTTGGGTGATGAAGGTGGTTGGATGGATGGATAACGGGTGGATGGCTGGATGACTGGGCAGGTGGTAGAAGCGGATGTCGTTTCAGTGGAAGGAAGCATGATTGGGTAAAGGGGTGAGTGGATAAATAGAGGAAATCAGATGAATGAAGGTGGTGGGATAAATGGATGCATGGCTGAATGTTAGGATGGCTGGTGGTTCGGTGGACGGGAGAAGCTGAGTGAATGTGGGTGCTGGGGATGAAGGGATAGATGGGTGGTTGAATGGGTGTCTGGGTGGTGGGAAGAATGGTTGTGGATGGATGGGGGGTGAGTGCTTGGTTGAATGGGTATAAAGATGGAAAGCTGAATGGATAGATGAAGAAATGGTTGGGTGGATAAGGTGGATGTTATACAGGGGCTGAGTGGATGGATGGATACAGGAGTTGGGTGAATGGAGGGATTGCTTGGGTGGGTAGTAGAGAAGTTAGGTGAGCGAAGGGGTTGGATGAATGGATGAATGACAGGGTGGTTGGATGGGCGACTAGGTGGTTGAATAGGCTGTTGGGTGATTGGATGGGTAACTGGGTGGTATAATGAGTAAACAGAAAATTAAGTGGCTGGGTGGGTGGGATGAACAGTTGGGTAGAGAGATGGTTGTTTAGGTCAATATTATAAAAGTTGGGTGAACGTAAGGTTTAAGTGAAGGGAGGGATTGGGTGGGTGGGAAGAACAGAGTATATAAATGGATGGATGATGGATGGACAATGAATGGATGAGTGAACAGGTGACCTGAGATCCCGAAGCACCGCCAATAAACCCTCTATTTAAAGTCTTGAGGGGAACACCCTGATGGTGAAAGAAGCAGGAACGGGGCCTCCGAGGTTGCGCTGGCCCGGGACCCCTTCCCGGGAGTGGGCCGCTGCCCATCCGCGCCCCGCCCGGGGTCCCTACCTGGAGGCGGCGATCTCGGCCTTCTGGCGCGCGATGGCGGCGGGGCGCGCTGGGCGCCCTCCACGCTGTGGTCCACCTTCTGGCGGACCTTGCTGCTCTTGAGCGGCAGCACACGGCGCTTGGTGCCCTTGACCAGCACGTTGTGGCGGTACTTGCCCTCCTCGCGGCGGCCGTCGGGCAGCGTGGTGCAGCCGTAGCCGTGGCGCAGGTTGTCCAGCCACTCGCCCTCGTAGCGGAGGCCGCTGGAGCGCTCGCTCACGCCGAAGCCCGAGCGCTTGTCGTTCTTCCACTCGCCCATGTAGGTCTCGGTGGTGGTGGCGTCGATGTCGGCCTCGAAGGGCGCGGCCTCGTCGGCGCCCTCGCCCAGGCTGCCGGTGGACGCGGCGTCGCTGGCGCCCGAGCTGAGGTCGCTCTTGAGGAAGCTGACGCGGCTGCGCGCTGGCTGCCCAGGGACGCGCGCGACTCGGCGCGCCGCAGCTTCCCAGCAGCGCGCCCCGCTGGAACAGGCCGCCGCCCTTGGCCGCCCGCGCCACCGCCTCGGCGTTGGCCAGGAGGCTGAGCGCGAAGCCGCCGCGCGGGGATGGCCGGCCCGGGCAGCGCGGGGCCGTCGGCGGCCGGGCGAGGCGGGCGAGTCCGGGGCCAGCGTGCCGTTGCTGTGCTCGCTGCGCAGGGACGAGAGCGACGTGCGCAGCGGCGAGCGCACCACCACGGCCATCCCGTAGGGCACGCTCTGGCGCACGCCGTAGCCGTGGCGCATGCCGTTGGTGAACTGGCCTTGGCAATGCGTCCCTGCGGGCGAGGAGAGGACGGTCAGTGGCCCCAGGGCTGCCAGGGAGCCCGGCCGTGCCACGGGCCAGGCCGTCGAGGGGCAGGGGATGTGGAGTGACCGGAGCCAGCAGGCCTCCGAGGGCTGAGATTGCCTGAGTGTGTGAGAACACATGCCTGAAAGCCAGGCGTTGATGCAGCGGTGTGAATAGTCCCGCTGGTGGGAACCTGGCAAGGTCACGAGCATGCCAGATGGAGTGAGTTGGAATGACATCAGTGTGTGAAGCTGTGCCAGCAGGCGAGGTCCCTCGAGTGCATGGAGTTACACGAGTGTGCCAGGACATGAGCAGACAATGTGTATATTTCTGCTGGTGGGAACGAACTAGAGTCTTTAGCGTGCCAGAGTGAGGCTGAGAGAGCCTTTTAAGTAAAGAGTGAGCAGGTGAGGCTCTGTGAGTGTGAAGTTAACTGAGCGTGCATAGAAATGGTGCAAGAGAAATGAAAAGTGCCAGAGTGAGAGTAAGACAGTGAGTTTGTGCAGTAGTGTGAAAATTGCATTTGTGTGAGTGTGCAAGGTAGGGGAGCATGTGGAAGCATGAGTGTGCAAGGCAGTGTGTGCACAGAGGGTGACCGAGATCACCAATGGGTCATCATGAGATGTATGTAAGCTTATGAGAGCATTTGTGGTCTTCAGCGTGCAAGGACAGGTAAAGTTGAATGAAGGTGCAAGACTGTTAGAGGATCAAAAGTGCAAACTTGTGAGCAGACAAGGCTCTGTATGTGAGGTTAAATGTTTGTGCATGGTTATCCTGGTGTTCAAGGTAAAGTGAAGGTCCAAGGTCATGAATGGCTAAGGCGGTGTTTTCACGGTGGTATGAAAGTTGGAGGGCATGGGCAAGTGTGTATTTGTGCAAGGCCATGTGTAGAGAAGACCATTGGGGGCATGAATTATAGGCTCATGTGTGTCTGATGCAGTGTGTACACATGGCGTGAGTGCCTAGCGGAGGTGACATTACGGGTATGTGTGAGGTCTGAGTACGCAAGGCCATCTGAGTGTTAAAGTGCAACGTAATCTGAGATTGAGACACCTGATGCTGAGTGAGGGTGTGAGGTTGGGCGCATTAATGAAACTGAGGCCATGTGACACTACATGTGTGCAGGACGTGGCGTGTACAGGGGGCTGTTAGCAAGAAGGCCTTGCATGTCCATGAGTGTGAACACATGAGCTCCTGGGAACTAGAATCTGTGCATGTGATTGTGACATGCATAGAGGGGCCCAAGAGAGTAGTGGTTTAGAAGCACAGACTCCGGAGCCAGGCTGCTGGGTCTGAATCCTGCCTTGGCCCTTGCTAGCTGTGTAACCTTGGGCAAGTAACTTAACCTCTCTGTGTCTCAGCTGTCTCACCCGTTAGAACAGATTAACAGTTGCCTCTTACCTCAGAGGTTTGTTGGAGGTTTCAATGAGTTAATATTGCTGATGAACTATGAAGGAAAAGATATGCTTGTGATTTTGTGATTCTGCAAAGTTGTGCTAGTGTGTGTGGTCACCTAGCTGCATGAACAAGCTGATACAAAGCTACAAAACAGCTTCATATGAATTCCACCCCATCCTCACAGGCTGTGCTCCCTGAGGCTCCATCCAAGACCCCCTCTCCCCTGTCCTCCCTGGGGGATTGCATCGTCTGGTGCTTTTATAACTGCCACCTGTCTCCTGCTGGTTATCCTGACTATATCCCCAACCTCTTCCCCTCTGCAGTTCCACCTTGAAGACAGGTGCCCCCAGATGTGACACATATCTCTAACTCGTCACCTCTCCTCTCAGCTCCCCAACACCTGTTCTGCCTTCTTGATCTTCCTCCCCCGCAGCAGCACCCCTGAAAGCCATTTCTCTGCCTCCATCTTTCTGCCTGGAGTATACAGAACTGTGCCTGACACATCATGTTTGCTGAAGTGAGGGGGCAACTCAGAGCATTTGTTTTAAACACAAGCTGATATGCAGCCCTGGTTAACCAAACAACCAAATGGCTTCCCAACAAATACCCAGGATGGCTGCTAAGGGACCCCTAAGGTCAACCGAACAGGCATGCTCCCGTTCAGACCTTTGCACTGGTTGTTCCCTCTGCTTGGAACTCTTTTCCCTCCCAATGTCCTTGAAGTGTTTGCTCACTGAGGCTTACCTGACCACCCTATTTAAAATTACAATCTGCCTGGGACTTCCCTGGTGGTCCAGTGGTTAAGAATCCGCCTTGCAATGCAGGGGACACAGGTTCGAGTCCTGGTCGGGAAACTAAAATCCCGCATGCTACAGAGCAACAAAGCCTGCAACCACAACTAGAGAGTCCCCGCGCCAAAACAAAAGATCCGACGTGACACACAAAGATCCGCATGCCACGGTCAAGACCCGCTGCAGCCAACAACTAAATAAAGGTTTGTAAGAGTAAGGAAAATGCTAACCTCCACCCAGGTTTCTTTCACCTTCCTTCTTTGCTTTTGTTCCTTGATAGCAGATCTAATATTACATATATTTTGCTTTTTCTTTTGTTTTTTACTATCTTCCCTGGGTTTCCTTGGTGGCTTAGTGGTAAAGAATCCACCTGCTGACACAGGAGATGCAAGTTCGAGCCCTGGGTCGGGAATATTCCCTAGAGAAGGAAATGGCAACCCACTCCAGAATTCTTGCCTGAAAAATCCCATGGACAGGAGTCTGGCAGGCTCCATGGAGTTGCAGAGAGTTGGACATGACTGAGCACACACACACACACACACACACACACACACACACACACACACACAGGCACGTCTCCCAAATAGAATGTAAGTTCCATAAATGCAGGATTTCCATTCTTTTTTGTTCACTGTTGCATCCTTAGGACCTAAAATGATAACATTATTCAATAAAGATTGTTGAATAACAATATTCGATAGATATTTGTTGAAGGAATGAGTGAGTGAATAGCACGCATTTTATAACTATTTTTTCTTCTTTCTGCTCTAGCCAGCTGAAAATGGATCTGCAAAAATGACCAGAGAGATGTTTATAATGGCTCCTATAAGACTCACCCAACATGACACAGTTAATAAATGCAGAGTGTCACAACTCACATCCATATCTGACTGTGCTCTTTCCAAAAATCTCAGAAGAAAAAAAAAAAAAAAAATGAGACAGAGAAGTGGACAAGAGACAGGACATTGTGGACAGACAATGAGATAAGAACAGGACAGAGAAGATGGTAAACCAGAGGAAAGAAAAAAAAGCTAATCTCTGGATTGAATAAGTTTGTGAAATCAAATCAACCAATCTACCTTTAGCTTAAATTTGGCATGAGATGGGCTGACATGGCCCCTTTAAGCCCAAGAAAAACTGAGATTGCAACAGGAGAGTGGCTCTTGGCCTCCAGTTGGGGGAGGAAACGGCCAGGCTATATTAGGAAACTTACAAGCAAGTGACAAGAAGCGCAGACACCCAGGGGAGGTTGGGAGTGACAGGACCCAGGGGAGGTTGGGAGTGACAGGGCCCTGGGAAGGGGAAGAGCCAAGTGCTGGGGTCATTCCCTGCCTGACTCTCTCTAAGACAGGACAGTTCTCTCTGGGGACAGAAAGAATGCATCCAAAGAGGGAGAGGGGAACCCACCCATAGCCATCTGGCTGAGAAGGGCCCTCTGTATAAGGAAGTGCTTCCTCATACCCTTTGGGATGGCCCCTCACTTGAACTTGTAGACATATCAGGGCTTGCCTGCAGGGTAAGGACCAAAATTCTCAGCAGCCTGCAAGGCCTGACGTGGGCTGCCCCTGCCCACCTCTCCAGATTCATCCTGAATGGCTCTTCAGGAATACTCACTTTCCTACCTCAGGGCCTTGGCACATGCCTCCCCTCTTTTTCTTGGTGTGCTTTTCTCCTCTTTCCTTCCCTAGTCAACTTCTAGTGACATTTCAAGCTTCAGCTTAAGTCTGACTTCACCTAGGATGATTTCTTGAGCCCTCCCCTAACCTCCCCCAGATACTGCCACATGATGTCAGTACTTCTGAGCGTTGTGTACAGTCACAGCCAAACAATGACTATGACTGTTTATTCACCTTAAGCCTTTCCTACCAGACTGTGGCTTCCAGGAAGGATGGGATCCTAGCGTTATTTGCCATGATCTCAGCATCTACACCAGAGAAGGCAATGGCACCCCACTCCAGGACTCTTGCCTGGAAAATCCCATGGATGGAGGAACCTGGTAGGCTGCAGTCCATGGGGTCACAAAGAGTCGGACACGACTGAGTAACTTCACTTTCACTTTTCACTTTCATCCATTGGAGAAGGAAATGGCAACCCACTCCAGTGTTCTTGCCTGGAGCATCCCAGGGACGGGGAGCCTGGTGGGCTGCTGTCTATGGGGTCGCACAGAGTCGGACACAACTGAAGCGACTTAGCAGCAGCAGCAGCAGCATCTACACAGTTCCCAGGCATAAGGAAGCCGTGAGTGAACACCTGGGGAACCTGGGAGCATCTCCTGAATGAACCTTGCTGTTCTTTCACGGTCAGGAACTGTATTGTGTCTCTTTCCTCACAACTCAGCGCATAGTAAGTGCTCAGTTGGGACTGGCAGTGGCTGCCAAAAATATTCACGACTAACCCTGGGAGTTACTGGGATATTTGTAACAAACTGATGAAGGCTGGAACCACAGAAAATGCCATCCTAATATACAGACCAGACTCCTCAGTTTAATAAAACCAAAATAATGCCTTTTCCTTGCAATTCTCGTTCAGGTTTTGTATAGAATAATCTGGGTTGGGCCTCCCTGGTGGCCCAGTGGTAAAGACTGCCTACCAGTGCAGGAGACACGGGTTCGATCCCTGATCAAGAAAGATCCCACAGGCCACGGGGCAACTAGGCCCACGTGCCACAACTATTGAGCCTGTTCTCTAGAGCCTGCCCACCACAACAACTGAAGCCCACGTGACCCAGAGCCTGTGCTCCGCGACAAGAGAAACCACTGCACCGAGAAGCCTGAGAACTGCAACTAGAGAGCAGCCCTCACTCTCTAAAACTAGAGAAAAGCCTGCACAGCAACGAAGACCCAGCCCAGCCAAAACTAAATAGATACATAAAATTATATTAAAAAGAATAACTTGAGTTTTAAACCATAATTCTTGACACTGGGTAGTTCTAAAACATGCATGAGTTATTGAAGCCAGTTAAGTCTCAGTTATATCTAGAACTATAACACGGAGGTAATGATACCTCCTTCCTGTGGCTTTTCACTCATTCCTTTGAATCAAGTGTTTGCAATGAACTGGCCTAGGTGCTGGGGATGCAGAGCAAATAAGTAGATGTGGTCCCTGCCCTCAAGGGGCTTGGAGTCTAGTGCCAGCAATAGATTGGATTTATTTAATCATCATAGGCATAAACGTTAGGCAGCCCCAGCAGTGTGATCCAGAGAGATGACCGTCCAGTTCTTGGTTGGCAGCGGGATGGGGAGGGTTGGTTGACCAAAGATTAAGTGAACTCTATGTGAGGCAGCTAGCACACAGCAAGTGCTCAATAAAGGCTAGCTTTTGGCAGGTCAAAGTCTTTGCTCAGAAAAGCTGACCCAGAAAGGATTAACTGGGAAGATGAAGAGGAGCCAGGGAGGAGAGAATGAGACCAGCTCTGGTTTTCTGCCTAGGTCTGCGTGATTGTAAGAAGGCGGGCTTGTGTCCTGGGATGCCCAGCTTTTGCTGGTTTGGGGACACTATTGAGTCAGGGAGGCCTCAGAGCTTCTGTCCTTGGGAGGAAGAACATTTGGGGGATCTGTTCGTCAGTGAGACTTGTCCTCTACACACAGAATGGAGGAGTTTCTGGAGGCCACATCTGTAGTATAAGATCCAGCCCCCCCACCCCCGGCCCCGCGAGCCAGAGTTTATGGCTTAATTGACCTGGATACTAGAAAGCATATCAGATGATTGTAATATGCATTCTGTCAACGTTCTCCACTGTGACTTCCAATCCGCCAGCATGCTCTGTCCCTCTGTTGTAAAGCCTGCTAACTGAGACCCTTAGCACCTTGATTTACCCATTTGGCAGCCTGTGCTCTAGCAGATCCATGCCCCTGTTCCCACTTCTGGAGTTATCTGTCTATTTAACTGTTCCTAAATCTATTCACTTCTACTGTATGCATTATTTATTTGTTTGTCTTAATCATCTTTGACTACGCTGGGTCTTTGTTGTTGTGTGCAGGCTTTCTCTAGCTGTGCTGAGCAAGGGCTACTCTTTAGCTGTAGTGGGTGGGCTTCTCACTGAGGTGGTTTCTCTTATTGCGGAACATAGGCTCTGGATGTGCAGGCTTCGGTAGTTGAGGTCCACGGGCTTAGTTGCCCCAAAGCATGTGGGATCTTCCAAGTGCAGGGATCGAAACCACATCCCCTGCATTGCAAAGTAGCTTCTTAACCACTGGATCAATAGGGAAGCCCTGGACCCATTACTGAAATACTGTTATTTATTAACATTTGTTCTCTAAACCAGTGGACTAACAAATAGAGGAAAACAACAGAATGGGAAAGACTAGAGATCTCTTCGAGAAAATTAGAGGTACCAAGGGAACATTTCATGCAAAGATGGGCTTGATAAAGGACAGAAATGGTATGGACCTAACAGAAGCAGAAGATATTAAGAAGAGGTGGCAAGAATACACGGAAGAACTGTACAAAAAAGAGCTTCATGACCAAGATAATCACGATGGTGTGATCACTCACCTAGAGCCAGACATCCTGGAATGTGAAGTCAAGTGGGCCTTAGAAAGCATTACTACGAACAAAGCTAGTGGAGGTGATGGAATTCCAGTTGAGCTGTTTCAAATCCTGAAAGATGATGCTGTGAAAGTGCTGCACTCAATATGCCAGCACATTTGGAAAACTCAGCAGTGGCCCCAGGACTGGAAAAGGACAGTTTTCATTCCAATCCCAAAGAAAAGCAATGCCAAGGAATGCTCAAACTACCGCACAATTGCACTCATCTCACATGCTAGTAAAGTAATGCTCAAAATTCTCCAAGCCAGGCTTCAGCAATACGTGAACCATGAACTTCCTGATGTTCAAGCTGGTTTTAGAAAAGGCAGAGGAAACCAGAGATCAAATTGCTAACATCCGCTGGACCATGGAAAAAGCAAGAGAGTTCCAGAAAAACATCTCTTTCTGCTTTATTGACTATGCCAAAGCCTTTGACTGTGTGGATCACAAAAAACTGTGGAAAATTCTGAGAGAGATGGGGATACCAGACCACTTGACCTGCCTCTTGAGAAATCTGTATGCAGGTCAGGAAGCAACAGTTAGAACTGGACATGGAACAACAGACTGGTTCCAAATAGGAAAAGGAGTACATCAAGGCTGTATATTGTCACCCTGCTTGTTTAACGTATATGCAGAGTACATCATGAGAAATGCTGGGCTGGAAGGTAGCACAAGCGGGAATCAAGATTGCTGGGAGAAATATCTATCACCTCAGATATGCAGATGACACCACCCTTATGGCAGAAAGTGAAGAGGAGCTAAAAAGCCTCTCGATGAAAGTGAAGGAAGAAAGTGAAAAAGTTGGCTGAAAGCTCAACATTCAGAAAACTAAGATCATGGCATCTGGTCGCATCCCTTCATGGGAAATAGATGGGGAAACAGTGGAACAGTGTCAGACTTTATTTTGGGGGCTCCAAAATCACTGCAGATGGTGACTGCAGCCAGGAAATTAAGACGCTTACTCCTTGGAAGGAAAGTTATGACCAAACTAGATAGCATATTCAAAAGCAGAGACATTACTTTGCCAACAAAAGTCCATCTAGTCAAGGCTATGGTTTTTCCAGTGGTCATGTATGGATGTGAGAGCTGGACTGTGAAGAAAGCTGAGCGCCAAAGAATTGATGCTTTTGAGCTGTGGTGTTGGAGAAGATTCTTGAGAGTCCCTTGGACTGCAAGGAGATCCAACCAGTCCATTCTGAAGGAGATCAGTTCTGGGTGCTCACTGGAAGGAATGATGCTAAAGCTGAAACTCCAGTACTTTGGCCACCTCATGCGAAGAGTTGATTCATTGGAAAAGACTCTGATGCTGGGAGGGACTGGGGGCAGGAGGAGAAGGGGACGACTGAGGATGAGATGGCTGGATGGCATCACCGACTCAATGGACATGAGTTTGAGTGAACTCCAGGAGTTGGTGATGGACAGGGAGGCCTGGCATGCTGCAATTCGTGGGGTCGCAAAGAGTTGGACACGACTGATCGACTGAACTGACTGACTGACTGACTGACTGACTGACTGACTGAGTGTACAGAAAAAGAGAGTCTAACTTCTCCAAAAACAAGATGAATGTTTTGGGGTGTTCATAAGGGAGAGGAGAAGGCGATGGCACCCCACTCCAGTACTCTTGCCTGGAAAATCCCATGGATGGAGGAGCCTGGTAGGCTGCAGTCCATGGGGTCACGAAGAGTCAGACACGACTGAGCGACTTCACTTTCACTTTTCACTTTCATCCATTGGAGAAGGAAATGGCAACCCACTCCAGTGTTCTTGCCTGGAGAATCCCAGGGACAGGGGAGCCTGGTCGGCTGCAGCCTATGTGCTTGCACAGAGTCGGACACGACTGAAGCGACTTAGCAGTAGCAGTAGCAGCAAGGGAGAGAGTTCCTTAAAAATTGCTCTCAAACTTGGCATGAATGGGCTAACTATAAAAGACTGGGGAAAATTATAAATTTTTAATTTATAAATTAAATTTAATTTCTTGCTCCATTTTAAAGAAACCAACAGAAACTGGAAATTGTAAATGATACATCACAGGAATGGAAGGCAGACAATGAGAAACTCCACTGAATATCTACACTGTACATAAATGTGACAGGGCTTCTCTTGTAGCTCAGCTGGTACAGAATCTGCTTGCAGCGCAGGAGACCCTGGTTCAATTCCTGGGTCAGGAAGATCCCTGGAGAAGGGATAGGCTACCTACTCCAGTACTCTTGGGCTTCCCTCATGGCTCAGATGGTGAAGAATCTGCCTGCAATGCAGGAGACCTGGGTTGGATCCCTGGGTTGGCGTGATCCCCTGGAGGGGTCATAGGGATCATAGAATCAACACAGCACATACCTAAACATGATATAAATTAAAGTAAATATCACAAGAGACTTCCCCTGGCGGGAAGCTAGACTTTGAGCTCCCAATGCAGGGTATACAGGTTCGATCCCTGGTTGGAGAACTAAAATCCAATGGCCACATGGTGCAGTGAGAAAATAAATTAAAAATGAATATCTTAAGGTTTATAAATCACTTAAAAATCTTCCTCTGCTCTCACTAACATTCAATTAACCAAGTTACATTTGGCATTGATGACAGCAGAGTAGAGGGCTTCTACTTCAATTTTAACATCACTGTGAATACATCTGCTGTGACAAAGAGATGGGTCCATCTCAGGAAAGAAGATACCAGCTGGGTAACTGAAACTAAGACAAGGAGAATAAAAGTCTGTGTATGCCAATACTCTGATGTGTGACTTTCCCATAGGGTGTGAATGCAAGGTTTGGATGAGTTTATTTAGGGCAACACTGCACTTTTGTTTTTCTTCCTCAAGTAAAGGATGCTTCTGACCTGAGTCCCTAGGGACTCTGTCTTCTACCTGGTCCACTGGAATTTTCCCAGCGTGGTAGGTGCAGGTCATTCTGTTCAGACCACAGAGGCAAAACTAGAGATGTATAGCCTAAAAGATTCTCCCACCTATACAACCTAATGATCTATTGAGGCAGGCTCTCAAAAATATGTTTCTCAAAACTAGTGATAATAGTTTGTCATGAAAAAAAATTCTGACATCAAGACAAATTGAGGAGGTTAAATGAAATGAGTTTTTCTGACTGTGAGACTATGCCAGAAGAATTATTTTATATATTGTTTTCTATATTTTATATAAACTACTTTATATATATTATATGGAGAAGGAAATGGCAACCCACTCCAGTGTTCTTGCCTGGAGGATCCCAGGGACGGGGAGCCTGGTGGACTGCTGTCTATGGGGTTGCACAGAGTCGGACACTACTGAAGCGACTTAGCAGCAGCATATATATTATAAAATATATTATATATATATATTTGGCAGTGCTTGGGTCTCTGGGTCTTAACTGGGACATGTGGGATCTAGTGCCCTGCTGCTGCTAAGTCGCTTTAGTCGTGTTTGACTCTGTGCGACCCCATAGACAGCAGTCCACCAGGCTCCCTCGTCCCTGGGATTCTCCAGGCAAGAACACTGGAGTGGGTTACCATTTCCTTCTCCAATGCATGAAAGTGAAAAGTGAAAGTGAAGTTGCTCCAATGCATGAAAGTGAAAAGTGAAAGTGAAGTTGCTCAGTTGTGTCCGACTCTACGCGACCCCATGGACTGCAGCCTACCAAGCTCCTCTGTGCATGAGATTTTCCAGGCAAGAGTGCTGGAGTGGGGTGCCATTGCCTCCCCCTCTAGCGCCCTGACCAGTGATCAAACTGGGCCCCCTGCATTGGGAATGCAGAGTCTTAGCAACTGGACCGCCAGGGAAGTCCCCAGAAGAATTATTCTTCAAGAATTTTTCTTAATTCTTCACTATTCCTCCCCTGTGACTCTGAGAAAGATTCTCAATTCAGGGGTAAATCCTGATTTACACTTTAAGTGCTCCTGGGGACCATAAGTCTCCAAGTGGTATTGCTATTTATTCAGAAGGCCATCCTGAAGAATACCTATCAGGATTAGTGTTCCATGGAACCCATTTTGGAAAATGATATTACAATTGCTGACCCAACAGCAACTGTCCAATTTCCGTGACAGAGTCTCAATTTTTACCCAAGTGTCCAGTACTCCTCCCATGTGACTCTGAGAAAGGTTCTTAATCCAGGGGCAAATCCTGATTGCTCTAAGTCAAGCATTAAAGTCTATCTAGCTTGCCGGTGATTGGATTAGACATGAGCGTGTGATGAAATCTGACCTTAAGACTTGAGGTTAAGTTGGCTATCGGGGGTGGGGCAAGGGAGACAAGAGAGGTTTCATAGCCCTTATAAAGAGATACATGTGGAGAAACATATCCTCTTTTTCTGCTGGATGTTGTTGAATGTGGACATGACTCCTGGAGCAGTGGCAGCCATGTTGGGACCATGAGGGTAACTAGCTGAGAGCAAAACTCACACTGTGTGGATAGCAGAGCAAAAAGATAGCAGGAGTCTAGGTTCTTGCTGATGCTATTGCACCTCCAAATTAACTGATCCTGAGACTTCCCTACCTCTGGAGTGTTGTTATGTACAATTAGAAATATCCTTATTAAAAAGATCTGTGCTGTCCAATAATGGTAGCTACTAGCTGCATGTGGTTATTGAGTACTGCTGCTGCTGCTAAGTCACATCAGTCGTGTCCGACTCTGTGCGACCCCATAGATGGAAACCCATCAGGCTCCTCTGTCCCTGGGATTCTCCAGGCAAGAACACTGGAGTGGGTTGCCATTTTTTGAGTACTGGATTAAAAATATTTAGTACAGAAAAGAATGTAAAATATCTCACTAGTAAGTATATACTGATTACATGTAGAAATGATTGTTTTTTGGATAACGAGTTAAATAGAAGATGCGACATTGTAAAGCAATTTTCCACCAATTTTTAAAAAGATGTGATTAAAATTGATTTCACATTTTAAAATGTGGCTACTAGAAGATTTTAAATTACCTTTGGAGCCCACATTATATTTCTGTTGGGAAGTGTTAGTTTTAGGTCATTTGGAAGTTAGGGCTTTCTGTTACTTACAGACAGCAAAAATGTCCTAAGAGATACAGGTATAATCATTCTAAGTTTACAGCCAGGAAAATTGAAGTGAAAAGTTTAAATGACTTGCTCATGATCATACCAGTGTGGCAGCTGTTGGAGATCACAGCTGAGCATCCAGACCAGTACATTCTCGGCACCTCTAAGAACCTGAGAATACCCTTTAAAAGTTAAAGTTTCAGAAGCCTTCACCCAAATCTCAGCCCTAAAGAAGTAAAACCATTCAGAAACACATAGGGATGTAATTATCCTTCAATAAAAAATAAATTAACTTTTAAAAAGTATATAAAGGAAATAAAAGTGTGATTAATAAAAAGAAAGAGAAACCCTCAGGGAGTGTGGGAGACAGAGTCCACTTTGAGACAGAGAAGAGATATGTGGATTAGACCATGAACTCTGCCTTCAAATACAGACTAGACATTGAGAAAACCATTCCCTCTGGCCAGTGACACCTGCCTATTTCTAGGAAACTGTCTGAGATCCAAATGTCAGTGTCCCTAACGGACTGAGGAGAGATGGAAAGGAAGGAATCAGGACAGGCTCCTCTCCGGGGGTCCCCACTGTCCATGGAAGTCCTCACCTGACAGTCTAGGGTCTGCATGACCTGGCCCCAGCTCACTTTCTCAGTTTTGTCTTCCCACATCCACTAAAGCCCACTTTCAAAGCCACTTGCTTCAGAAAACTACCCAGGCCACCTCCTTCCTCCAAACGCTCATCACTTCATACCACTAAGAGTGGCTATCTTGTCAATATCGTGTCTGTTTTGTCCAACTGTCTTCCCTGATCCTTTTTCCCAGGTCCTCTACTTAGGAGTTAGCTCAAGATCTTTGGGCAGGACCGTGGAAGCCTCATCAACAGATTCAGACAGGGGTCAGACATGACTGAAGCGACTTGGCACACACACACCAAGTTCTTCTCAAGGCTCAAAGGAAGACAACTCTTGCAGCTTCCCAGGTGGCATGAGTGGTAAAGAACCTGCCTGTCGATGCGGGAGACATAAGAGATGCAGGTTCAATCCTTGAGTCACGAATATCCCCTGGAGTAGGAAATGGCAACCCACTCCAGTATTTTTGCCTGGGAAATTCCACAGACAGATGAGCCTAGGGGTCTAGAGTCCCTAGGGTTGCAAAGAGTCAGACACAACTAAAGCAACGTGGCATACGTGTACATGACAGGTAGGGGAGTGAGGACCAGGGAGTCCAATGGTCATAGCTCTTGTCCAAGCACCCCCAAATCAGACCAGGTAAACCAGGTAGGCACATTATGGTGAACACACATGCCCACACCAAGGACACCCACATAGATGCTCTTGAGTAGAGGGGACCCATCCCAGCTTAGCTCTAACCCACCTTGGTAATGACCACGGCCCCTGTGTCCCAGCGAGAGCAAGTCAAGCAAGCCTAAGCCATCTCTAGGGGCACCAAAGAATAATGGAAATTGCTTGGGCTTCAGAATCAAACCTGAGCAGGAATCTCTCTTTAATACCCCAAAACACCCTTCTCTTCATCTCCACCCCATCCACCTAATCGGGCTGCACCAGTTCTCCCGGAGAGACAATAGCATCTTCCTTAGTCTCTGCCTCCCAGGATACCCACTTCAATCCACCCTTTGCTGCCACCGGAGTCCTCTCCCTTTTAAGATGCAGATCTGATCACATAAAACCTGGTTTGTGACAGCTTCCCAGTGCCTTGAGGAAGGATTGTCCCCTAGGAAACAGATTCTGAGGCTGAGGCTGTGTGTGGGTGATTTTGTGGGAGGGGGACTCTCAGGACAAACACCTATAAGGAAGGAAGCAGGTTTCCATAAGTGGAAGAAGCGGAACAGATCCCATGGGGTCACTGGAGCTGGTATGACCCTTCAGAGTAGTTTGAAATTGAAACAAGGAGGCTTTGTACTCTGGCATCAACTCATTAACTATGGGTCACCCCCAGAGGGAGGCCTTTTGACAGAAGGCAGTGCCCAGCTATGAGCCATCAGCAACCCACACTCCCAGCAAATAGGGGCATAAGAACCCTGGTCCTGAGGGATGTCTGATGGTGTCCCACAGCCTCCTCTGTAAGAATGAAATTCAAACTCCTCATTGTGACCCCAGAAACCCTCATGGCCTGGGTCCTGCCAACCCTTGTCTCATATACACCATTCTTCCTCTGAGTCTCTGTGCTCCCCCTTTTCTTGAACACAAATGCTCTGCTCCCACCTCCAAACCTTACACTCGATATTCCTTTTTCTTTTTGGCTGGGCTGGCTCTTTACTGTTGTGTGGGCTTTCCCTAGTTGTGGCAGGGGCCGCCACTCTTTAGTTGTGGCAGGGGCCGCCACGCTCTAGTTGCGGCGTGCAGCCTTCTCCTTGCAGTGGCTTCTCTTGTGGCGGAGCAGGGGCTCCAGGCACATGGTCTTTAGTGGCTGCAGCATGCAGGCTCTAGAGCTTGGGCCCTGATAGTTTTGGCTCTTGGGCTTAGCTGCCCCAGGGCACGTGGAATCTTCCCAGTCCAGGAGTCAAACGCGTGTCCCCTGCATTGGCAGGAGGATTCTTAACTGCTGGACCACCAGGGAAGTCCTCGATATTCCTTTTGCCTGGCACAGCAGTGTGGTCCTCCAGTTACCCATCCTTCAGATCTTACCCTCAAGGCTGATATCACTTCCTCCAGGAAGCCTTCTCTGATTACCCAACCAGATTAGGTTCACCCATCATCAGCTCATAAACCCTTCTACTTACCCTTCAAATTATAAATACCATGTTGTAATTAAATAACTGTCCAATGCTGGTCTCTGCTGTTAGAATGTATGCTCTGAGGGCAGGGACCAAGACTGCCTTGCTCATCACAGCATCTCCAAACCTCAGTGTGATTACTGGTCCATAGAAGGCATTCAGCAGATACTATCAATTGAGGGCAAGAGTACTTGGCCTTGGACACGTTCTCTGAATGTATCTCCACGCAGCAAGGGTGGAGCCAGCTTCTTTTCAGGGTTGCTGTGAGTAAAGTGTGAGTTATCTAGAGGAGACCTCAGACTCTCAACAAACATTGGCTCCCTTCACTTCTTAGGAAAAGATTGCAGGGTGGCCAGTCTTCCCCCATTTGCCTGAGATTGAGGAGTTTCCCAAGAAACTTTATTACTTTCAGTACTAAAGCCAGGACAGGACAGTTCCCAGGCAGATCAGGAGGGTTGGTCACCTAAATCTGGGTGAGAAGGAGACAAGGGCATTTCATATTAATTAGTACAGTGTTCATGGCATGCTGGTAAAACAGCTCCATGGAAAAACAACTCTGATTCATGTGTGTGCATGCATGCTAAATCAGTTTAGTCATGTCCAACTCTTTGCAACCCAATGGACTGTAGCCCATCAGGCTCCATCTTCCCAACCCAGGGATCGAACCTGCATCTTTTACGTCTCCTGCACTAGCAGTTTCTTCACCGCTAGCTCCACCTGGGAAGCCCTACCCTCATTCACAGTGTTGACCAATTTCTATCATCTAAATATTCCTCCCCATGGCCAATCAAGCTACCAACAGTTGAACAGCCAGTTTGCAACATTCCTGAAAGCTTAACAATGGCTGTCATGCATCAGCAGGAGCCAGTGGCAGCCCTGTCGCCGGTACTAACTGCCGTGTCCCTGCTATCTGCACATGCACGGTGTGGGCATAGAGGACTTCAATACAGGGGTGCGTGGCGTTAGTTCAGTTCCAAGAAGGGCACAGCTTGAGTGGACCTCGAAGAGCATCTAGTCCAAAGCAGCAAATCACCTATCATGTGGGCTACCTCTCTCCCATCCATCCTGTGTCCACAGCAGACACCGCTAATTGATCATGACGCTGACTCCTCACACGGCCATGCAGCTCCCTTCACCGCGTCTCCAAGCAGCCACAGTCAAGTAGCTGATGTGGCACACAAGAGAAATCGACTTACCTCTAAGGAGTAAGTGTGGTTCAGCCCCTCATTATACAGGAGAGGAAACTCAGGCACAGAGAGGTAGAGGAACCTGCCCAAGGTCACACAGCCAGGCAGTGGCTCAGCTGGGACTAAAGAACAGATCACCTGCCTGGCTTGCCCTTTCACTCCTGCCTTGCCTTGAAGAGCAGCCTACCCCAGAGTGGGGTGGAACAAAGGGAAACTATCTAGGATCTGAGCCTAGATTCTGGGGAGCTCTGCTTAGAGCTCCCAAAGTCTTTTTGTACCTAAAGGCTTCTTAGCATATCGGCACATAAGTGTTGTTCATCTGTTTAAAGGAAGGCACTTCTGAAAAAATCACAAAGTTGCACAGGCTCACTGCATAAAATTCAAACAATCGGGGAGTATTTAAACTAAAAATGGTGTACTGGGATTTCCCCAGTGGTCCAGTGGCTAAGACTCTGCACTCCCAATGTAGAGGGCCCAGGTTTGATCCTTGGTCAGGGAACTAGAACTCAAATGCTGCAACTAAGACCTGGCACAGCCCAATAGATAAATATATATTTTTAATTACTAAAAAAAATCTCTGTACTGTCTCCCCAGGAGTAATCACTGTTAACAATTTTGGTCCTTCCAGGATTTCTTCTGCTTATTTATAAGCCTATGCGTAGCACAAGTGGACGAAGAGATTAGCTGTTCCCCACGCTACCACTCTCCCCTCTCAGTGAGAACACTGCCCCCACACCGTAGGCACTCAATAAATATTGGTCCAGTTGCTCTTGTTTGATTAAAATGCTTTAGATTCCTTTCTGTATGAGTATAGGTGAATCTGTCTCTTTTTCCTCCCCTCTCTCTCTTAAAAAAAAAAAAATGTTTTTATTGAAGTATAGTTTCACTTCTATTTTTTTCAGAGGGTTACACCACTTGGCATGCGGGATTATGTTCCCTGGACCAGGGATCCAACCTGCACCCCTTGCAGTGGAAGCATGGACTTAACCCCTGGACCTCTGTCTTTTTAATGGTTTTAGTCCTTCCTCGCATGGTCTCATGGATTCACTGAACAGTCCACTTGGATGACTGCATAGACAACATTCTGTTTTTGCTGTAACCATTCCAAGGCCTTGCTCTCTGGCTTGCCTGCAAGGTGGCACCAGTGTCTCTTCCCGTGGCCCCCAAATGCTCCCTCCCATCAAAGCTCCGCTGTCTTCCACTTTCCAGGATTACCACCAGGGGACCCAAAGTGGAGGGGGTGACAGCATGGGCGACCAGCTCCTGGGATCGGGGTTGGTTTGCAGTGGGTGTATAACAAGTCCCAGAAGCCTGCAGGGTTCCATCACCCCCACACATAGAGGCTGCTCTCCTAGCTTGCACAGGAGGCAGGGGATTAATCGAGTGACACTGCCTGGATGCTGACAATCCTGGAGCCTGGGGGAAAGCAACTTTGCCAGGTCCTGGGTCAGTTCGGCCATGCTGAAGGCCTAGGAAGCCAGGAATAATTGAGGGTGGGGGGTCACAAAGGGATCAAGGGGAGAGGGTCTGGGTTCAGACGCCCCACTGGCTGCTCCGAGGCCTCTCTCTGTGTGCAGGCCTGCGCACAACCCTTATGTCCACGTGGCTTGTCTAACAGGCATCCCTCACCCTCAGTATCCAACACTGAGCTCCTGATCTTAGCTTTTTGAATCCTCATCCCATCTCAGCTTAGGGCAATGCCATCCTTTGCAGCTCAGGCCTTGAAACCTTCCCCTGACTCCTCTTTCTCTCCACACACCCCCTCTGCAACCCATGAGGCCAATCTATTGGCTCCACCTTCAAAATGGACACAGTTCAACCACTTTCTCCACCTCTGCTGCCCCAGGAGGCTGGTCCAAAGCATCGCGGCCTCTGAGCTGTAGCGTTGGACTAACTGATTCTAATCAATCTCTGCGCTTCTACCTGTCTGCACCATCTCCTCCCCCCAGTCTCCCAACACAAAGCAATCCCTTTAAACAAAGTCAGAGCAAGTCTTTTTTTTTTTTTTTGTCATGAGGCATGCAGGAATCTTAGTTCCTGATCAGAGATGGAACCAGTGCCCCCTGCAGTGGAATCGCAGAGTCCTAACCTTTAGACCTCCAGGAAATTCCCTCATATTGCTTAAAAAATTTTTTTAACTTTTTATATTATATTGGAGTATAGCCAATTAAGCATGTTCTGATAGTTTTCGGTGGACAGCAGAAGGACTCAGCCATACACGTACAAGTATCCCTTCTACCCCAAACTCTTCTCCCATCCAGGCTGCCATATAACATTAAGCAGAGTTCTCTCTGCTATACAGTAAGGCCTTACTGGTTATCCATTTTAAATATAGCAGTGTGTACCTGTCCATCCCAAGCCGTGTCACTTTTATAGCCCCCATTTTCCTCAGGACCAAAGCCAGATTCTTACGGCCTCGTAGGCTCTGCCCGAACAGCCCTCTCTCCACACTTGTCCCACAGGAGTGTTACACAGGGGAAGTGACAGCCTTCTCTGCACATCCCACCAAGGGCCCTGTTGCCAGCTTGTCCTGTCATCAGCAATGTGACATTTGATCACTTTGTTAGCATGATATACATAAAGGATTCAAGTTGCATTATAAATAAAAGGAAGAAAAACATGGTGCATGAAACACAGGGCTGTGGGCCACCTTCAGGCCTTGGGGTGTTGCCCCCATTCTACACAATTCAAACAGTGGTCAGCAGCACATCACATGCTTGAATGCTTCCAGGCACGAGGTGCTCACTCCTTGCCAGGGGAGGGGCTTCTGGAGTTCCCACTGTCCCTGGGTCGCCCTATGGATTCTGCCAGGTAAGTCTGGGCCATTCGACTCCCAGCTACGCAGGAGTAAGTAGGGGAATCAGTCGTGACCAGACCTAACACCCGCCTACTCTGTGGCTCCAGCTTGGGAAGGGATAGGAGAGAACTAGGTCTAGGGCAGGAAGCAAGCCTGTCTCCCTCACCCCACACTCTGCCCTCAGCCAGGGCCCTTAGAAAATGAGACTGGACATTCCTCACAGAGGTGTGGCACCCAGGGCTGGTCCAGGGAACAGCTGCTGGGGACACGGAATTAGCAGGCGCTGGAAACATGCCAGGTTGATGAATGCCAAGGGCCTGGCCTTGGACAGGGGCATGTCTGGGGAGATTTGGCCAGCTGGACACATGCAACCCAGAGAACAAAGCCGCAGAGAGGAGGATGAACGACGTCCGCTTCCCTGTCTTCCTCAGGGTCCGCTCTGCTCCCCTGGGGGCCCGGATAAATGCCAAGAAGCTGCCATCACAGTAGCCCAGCTGCCTGTCCCGCTGACCCCTGGCCGTGAACTGGGATGTGAGATTTTCAAGATGAGGCTCAATTATGCTGATTCTACATTCGCAGTGGAATTCACCTGCCGTGGCTTCCACCTGCGCTGGCAGGACCCAACGCAGAACTAAGCAAGTCAAAGGCTCGGCTTCTTAAGTGCTCCCAAATCAAAAGCTAGGTTTTGTACTGAAATATTTTTCCCCAAACAGAGGCAGCTGTGGTTCAGATCATCCTGAATTAGTTCGCTCTTTGGTCTGCGAAGGAAACATGGAAAAGAAGGCGTACATTTCAGCCGTTCCTCTGAGCCAGGCATCACGCTAAGCACTTTTCGTGGATAATCTCGTCTCATTGTTTCAGTCATATTTTGAGGGAGATTTTGACAGCCTTAGTGGAAGAAAAGGAAATGGAAGATAAAAGAGGCCACATGATACGCCCATCAGATCTGGCCACTTGAAGCCACAGGTGCTTAAGTGACACATGTCTTTAGTCCCATTCGATTCTCTTAGTCCTTCTACACTTAAGCTTTAATAGCGATCAAGAATTTTTAAACTAAAAGACGTTCCTTTTAAACCTGAAGAAACCCCCAAAAAAATCCCACCAAAACTAAGAAATTAATTTAGTAACGTAAAAGAGCTGAAGGCTAATGTACAAAAATAATTGTATGTCTATAACCTAGCAATGAACAATAGGAAAAAGGAAATTTTAAATGCCATTTATAATATTGTAAGAAATAAAATACTTGTTAATTTTACTTTTTAAGAAAGTGCAAGACACTGAAAATGCTAAAACATTGCTGAGTGAAATTAAAGAAGACGTAAGTAAGAAAGGATATATACCATGTCCATAGATTGGAAGGCTCACTGCTGTTTAGATGTCCATTCCCTCCAAATTGATGTAAAAATCAAATGCATTTTTCTTTATTTTACTCATAATCACTCTCGAGAGTCCCTTGGACTGCAAGGAGATCCAACAAGTCCATCCTAAAAGAGATCAGTCCTGTGTGTTCACTGGAAGAACTGATGTTGAAGCTGAAACTCCAATACTTTGGCCACCTGATGCGCAGAGCTAACTCATTTGAAAAGACCCTGATGTTGGCAAAGATTGAAGGTGGGAGGAGAAGGGGCCGACAGAGGATGAGATGGTTGGATGGCATCACCAACTCAACGGACATGAGTTTGAGTAAACTCCAGGAATTGGTGATGGACAGGGAGGCCTGGCATGCTGCAGTCCATGGGGTCGCAAAGACTCAGACACGACTGAGGGAATAAACTGAACTGAACTGACAGAATAAAAGGACTGTAATGAATGCATCAGTATGAACAATGCATCCAACTGTTAGAAAATTAACTAGGATCCAAAAAATAGAAAAAAAGAATTTGAAAGCAACAAAAGACTTCCCTGGTGATCCAGTGGTTATGAATCTGCCTGCCAATGCAGGGAACACGGGTTTGATCCCTGGTCCAGGAAGATCCCGGCTGCCTTGGAGTAACTAAGCCCAGGTGCCACAGCTACTGAGCCAATGCTTCAGAGCTCACGAGCTGCAGCTGCTGAAGCCTGCACACCTAGAGCCCATGCTTCACAGCAAGAGAAGCCACCACAGTGAGAAGCCCTGAGAATCCAGGGCACTGCAACAAAGAGTAGCCCCCACTTGCCACAACTAGAGAGAGCCTATGCGCAGCAACAAAGACCCAGCATGGCCAAAAATAACACATTAAATCATTAAATAATTTCTTAAGAAAGCAACAAGATTGACAGTTTGCACAGATCTGTATGGATAAGTCTCTCAAATTCCCTAGTGAAGAGTTAACATAATCACGTCTTTCCAAATTGCCTTTGGTTCCTGTGAAGTTGTGCTGAATATACTTCCTCACAATCCAGCAAATGTGTTTTTAATCAAATTTCCATCAGGCCTTTTTGGTAGAAATTGACAAACTGATTTTATAATGTGTACAGAAATGGAAATAATCTAGAATAACCCGAAAAGTCTTGAACAAGAAAAGTTGGAGGATTTACTCTGATTGAAAAACTTGTTTTATGGAAGACTGGGACTGACATATACACACTACTATATATAAAACAGATAGCTAAGAAAGAGCTACTGCATCGCACAGGGACCCTGCTCAATACTCTGTAACGCCTGTGTGGGAAAAGTATCTAGAAGCGAGTGGGTGTATAACAGATTCACTTTGCTGCACACCTGAAACTAACACAACATTGTAAATCAGCTATACCCCAATAAAAACTTATAACATGAACAAAAACTTATCTTACAGTTCCAGTAACCATGACATCATGATATTGGCACAAAGATAGACACATAGATCAATAGAAATGATATTCCTTTGGGGAGCGAATATAGAAAGAAATATGCAAGTTAAGTTTCTTCAAGGAATACACAGCACAGACCCAGGTCATGTGACAGCAGATATTACTTAGGGCTCTGTGCTGTGCTTAGTCATTCAGCCGTGTCTGACTCTTTGCGACCCCATGGACTGTAACTGACCAGGTTCCTCTGTTCATGGGGATCTTACAGGCAGGAATACTAGAGCGGGATGCATGCCCTCCTCCAGGGGATCTGCTGCAGGAGATCTTCTCCAGGGATCAAAGCCAGGTTTCCCACATCAGGCAGATTCTTTACCAGCTGAGCTACTTAGGGCGCTAGCTTGGAAAATTCATTTAGCTCCCATGTTCAGTTAGGCTAAAATGAGCTGAAGCCATCAGCATTGGGAAAAACAAAGAAATCTGCACCCAGAGCATAGAAGGTTCCATTTTTGCCCCAGCTGTCATACTTACACATAAAAATATCATCACTTCAGCATGTAATAATAATCAAAGCACTAACCACATGCCCAATTCTAAGTATTTAATGTATAACAATACATCATTAAATTCTCTCAGAAAGAAAGATAACCATTCTATCAATTGAAATTTGCTCAGTCATGTCCGTCTCTTTGTGATCCCATGGACTATACAGTCCATGGAATTCTCCAGGCCAGAATACTGAAGTGGGTACCCTTTCCCTTCTCCAGGAATTCTTCCCAGCCCAGGGATTCGAACCCAGGAATCCGTGGGCAGATTCTTTACCAGCTGAGTCACCAGGGAAGCCCAATTCTATCAATGAGATCACATAAGAAAATAGCAAGTATAGCATATAGGGAGAGAAATATTACTTCACGATGACTTGTTTCAGTTTTACATTTTTATATGTATGCATAGAATTATAATAGAAAATACATATGTTAAAATGGGTTATAATTATAAAAATTTGGAAGTCACTAGTGTAGTACAAGAGAGAATTAAGAAGCCTCAATAATATAACACATGTATGATTCTTAGCACAGAGTCTGATAAAGACTAGTAAAGACTCTGTAAATTGTAGAGATGGTTATTACTACTGTTCCAGAGTCTGGTGAAAACTAATAAAGATTCGAGACTTCCCTGGTGGTCCAGTGGTTTCAAATCCAATTCCCAATGCAGGAGACACAGGTTCTGTCCCTGGCTGGGGAGCTAAGAAACCACAAATCTTGGGGCAACTAAGCCCGAGTGCCACAACTAAGACCCAGTGGAGCCAAAAATGAAAACTGGGAAAGATTCAACAAATGGTAGAGAAGACAGTTGTTACTACTTAGTCTTGATAAGGCCAACTTCATGGGCATTCAACCTGTACAGTCACACAAGACTCTGAGCTCAGAAGGGCCCTGAATTTGGTTTAAGGCTCTGATGTCACCATCTTGAAATTCTTAATTTTGAAAGGACCCCGCATTTTTTTGGAACCGTGTCCCTAAAGTATGTAGCCGCTCTTGATTATTTTGTGTAGTTGTTTATCATTTATTAAAATGCTGATTTATAGTATAAAATATTTAATTGTCACTTATGATGATCAAATTCCATCTTGGCCTCTTTTCAGTTAGAGGACTGTCGATCTCAGTGTCCTCATCTATAAAATAGGGGTAATAATAGTACTTCCCTGTAAGGGTTATAGTGAAAGTTTAAATAACACAATGCTTGCCATGTGCCCAGATCAGCACCAAGCACATCGTTCATACTCCAAAAATGTTAACTATTATTAGCTTTAGGGGAAAAAAGTCAACCTTGGGCTTGCTTTTTCCTGCTGCACATTTTGGGGAGGGGATTATTGAATTAGATCCATGGTCCTGGAATTTATTTGAGCACCAGATTTCTTGTAGAATTTGATGGCTCTTGCAGGAAATACCTCCCAGAAAAACACAGAGAGTCCTGCAGTTTCAGGTCATTGGTGGGCCTCAGAATCCTAGGGTCAGGCCCAGATCAAGATGGGAGGAAAACCAAGATCACTAGTGCCTTTCTAGTCTGTGGGTCTCGGGTGGGAACCACCAGGCAGCCGTGCAGCTGTGGATTACTACTTAAGGGCTGGGTGTGCTGGCTTTGGGCTTTAAGTCAGTAGCTATTTTTAGCTTTGCTATATATGGCCAGGGGAGGAATGTGGGGCTATAGATGGGGGAGGGGTGCCAGGAGGCTTAGGGTAGGGTTTGGAAGACTCCTCTGCCTGGACTACCTTCCCCTTCCGACCAGAGAATTGGAACTTCCAGCCAAAGCGACAAGCAGAGGGGGAGAGGGAAGGTCTGTGGGTTTTGGAATGACTGGGGCAGCCATGAAGATGTCAGGTCAAGTCACTTTACAACAGTAATATTCCTGTTTTTTTGACCGTGATCTGCAACAAAAAATACATCTGAATCATGATATACACATAAACAGATGTTTCAATACACAAAATATAGATATATAATCTCCAACTGAACAAACATTTCAGGAATCAATACTTCAATCTCATTCTCTATGAAACACTCTGATATTTTCTATTCTGTTCTGTTCTATTCTTTCATTTCTTTTAAAATGCAAGTCATGACTCACTAAGTTGATTTAGCCAATGGGTCGACACCTCCAGTTTGGAAAGCTACTCTTTGGTTTGGAGCAGGCAGACACCTGTAACATCAGACTGCAAGGTAAGCCAGGAAATGGAGGAAAGCAGATGTGTTATCACTTAGATCAAGGCTTCTCAAAACTGAGAATGAGATGCAAATCTCAGCTTGATCTCCGCTGGACAGCAAGCTTTGGACTTCAGTCGTTGTATGCTGTTCTCACCACCTGGAGCAAGCGTCCTCCACCTGGCTCACTCTGTACTTCAGAGCCCCACTTGTCACTTCCTCCAGGAAGCCTCACTGATTGCCTCAGTCTGGTTAGCCACCCGTTTCTTGCTCACTTAGCCTCCAGCAGGTCCCTGCTTGGCACCCAACACAATTTTTTGTTACATTCCCTGGAAGGCAGGGTGACCTCTCCCATCTTGTTCAGTTCTACATTCTCCCCATCCCCCACCCCACCCACCCAGTGCTGGCTTCCTAATAATCACTCAATAAATATTTACTGAATGAATTAGTGATAGTTAATAGTAATAATGGCAACTGCACATTCATCCCATGAGAAAGCTTAGGAGAGGTTAGTATAAATCCATTTTAGGGATGAGGAAACTGAAGCTCCGAGAGACAAGAGAATACGATAGGGGCAGGGTGGTGATCCAAGGCTGCTCGGCTCCCAGCCGTCCCTAATCCCAGGATCTTATTTGTCCACATTCCCCTCAGTGCTACCCAGGATGGGGCAGAGGGCAGGTCCTTAACAACCCTTGGGAAAACTGATGACAGGTTGATTAAAGAGATTTTCCGAAGCAGTGGCCACATCTAATTTTGGAGGGTTGTGCTTGGGGGCGAGGATCTCTGAGGTTTCCAGACCCCCTGGATGTGGGGCTGTCTCATCCGAGAGGAGAATCTGGGCTTCTGACAAACCAGAAAGGCAGACCTACCAATGACCTGGCCCGAAGGGCTCCTGGACATGCCTAGGCTAAAACCCAGGGCCCTGCAAACCTTCGTGCCCTGGCTCGTGCCCACGTCTCCAGCGGCAGCCCCAGCAGCCCAGCCTGTGTCCCTCATTCACGCCTCTCCCACTACCCCCTGCCGGCGTTTTTGCTGTTTCTTGTTCGTGCCAAGCCCAGTCGCACCTCAGAGCCTCTGCAATCGCCATTCCCTCTGCCCGGGGTCTTCCTTCCTTCTCCCGTCCTCTCCACCTAAGTGCTCAGACACCCGCCCTCCAAAAAAAAAATTACCCTCTTCCCTCTCTGCTAGTTTTTCGGTAACACAGGTAACTTTTGGAAATTGCATCTGTGTTTGTTTTCCTGTTTATTTCTGTTTCTTCACTAGACAGGGAGCTTCCTGAGGACTTTGCTTGCTCACTGCCTCGGACCCTGGGACTTGCTTCAGGAGGGCGCCTGACACATCACTTGTGCTCTATGAAGGAATGAATGGGTTTTCCCTGTTTTAGACATATTGGGACATCAGCCTGTAGTTTCCCAGAAATATTGCTGTGTCCCTGTGACTCACATCCATGCTCCCCTCCCCCACCCCCCACATACACTGTGTGGGGAGGAGCAATAGGGTAGAGAAGGCAAGGAACTTTCTGCACATGCATATTTGCACCACTTTGCCTGGTTCACTAATGCCCAGCAAGCGTGCAGGGACTAACTCCACTTGGTAACTGGAACATGTGAGGTCTGCTCTCTGCTCATCCCCAGTGCTCTGCACAGTGACTAGTATAAACACCTGAATTGCACTGAATTGCAGAGGTTCTGCATACAGCTCAAGGTCACCAAATTAGGAAATGTGGGGCCAGATTTAGTCCAATTCCAGCCAGCCATTGTGCCATGAAAACTCTGTTAACAACCTGTTAACATCCAGGTGTGCTGGAGGTTGAGCCCTCACCAGATAGCCAGCAGTAGGTAACCCAGCCAGGAGCCCATCCTATACCTGAGACCACTGTCTACAAGCCTCACAAACACAATCTTCCCATCAAGATGCAGTTCCGATGTCACCTCCTCTAAAGCGTCTGCTGACCTCCTCAGACCTAACTTTCCTTTTCTGCCACAGCACACTGTGAATACTTGTATATAATTGTTTGCCTGCAAGCATCTTTGAACCCATGGACTCTATCCTATTTCTCTCTACCTCTAACCCTTTTTACAATGCCTGGTGAATAAGTGGTACTACAGAAATATTCACTGAACAAAAGTATGCTTCGGTGGATAGATGGATGGATGGATGGATGGATGGATGAGTGGGTGGATGGATGGATGGGTAAATGGATGAGTGGGTGGGGGGTGGATAGATGAATGAATGAATGAACACTTCATGATCTACTGGCTGAAAATAATTTTCATGGCAAAATTGACATTAGACACCAGTTCTTCTGGAGTATATTCCAGAGCTCTTTGTACACCTAGCCTGCCACAGTGGCAGTGGTGTCGTATTGAATGTGTCTTGAATGTGTGTCTCTATGCAGGCCTTGTACCAAGCATGTCTGCCAATTCTCTCGGCAGCTCTGTTATTGACCTCACTTTTCCTGACAATGAAATGGATGCAGAGAGAGGTGGAGCTGCTTGCCCGATGCCACACAGCAAATCATATCCTGACCCCTCCTGCCCCACCCTCCACCACCTTCCTCACCCCATCTGGCCCCGCCCCAGGTCTGCAGGCTGCAGGCCGGGCTCACCTCCATCCGCGTAGGTCTCGGTGCCATAGCCGTCCTGCAGGCCGTTGTTCCAAGTGCCCTCATACTTGGCGCCGCTGCTGCTGCTCTGCCGGGCCCCGTAGCGGCCCTTGAAGCCGTGTGTCCACTCGCCCTTGTAGAGCCAGCGGCCCTTGGTCTCTATGCCCAGCCCGTGCCGTTTGCCCTGGCTCCAGTATCCCTCGAAGGTGTTTCCGCTGGGCCAGGTGTAGACACCCGCCACTTCAAAGCCAAAGTTCCAGGAGCCCGAGTACTCCCCCTGGCCCTTGGGGCCCGTGCACAGGCCGTGCCCATGGGCCTTGCCCCCTCCCAGCCCCCACAGTACGCCCCACCATCATCAAAGTCAAAGCGACCCCCGCTCATCTCATCGTAGCCCCCAACCTCCTCACCGTTCTCCAGCTTTAGGGGAGAAGATGATGGGGAAAGAGGGTGCCAGCAACTCTCTCCAAGCAGCTCAGGGCTGGGCGCCCCCTGACTCACCACGCCCGGGAGGAGGGAAGCGAGATGCCACCCAAGGCTGCAGGAACCTAGGAGCAAAGGCAGCACTGGGTCGGGCGGTCAGTGCCATGCCTGAGAGGCCCCCACTCAGTCGGCCAGAGGAAGGCTGCCAACCGAGGAGGAAGTGGGAAGGAAAGGTTGGAAGTCTCCACAGAGTGTCCCCAACCTGGCTTCCATGGAGTCAAAGGAAAAGGTGCTGTGATCCCTTTAAGAAGTGCGATGGGAGGGGTGGGGTGGAGGGGTCCCCAGTCTGTCTTCAAAAAGGAGAACTTTTCCTCGGTGACAGCCCCCCAGCTCAGAGGCTGAATTCCCGGCAGGCAGCCGGCTGGCCCCCTTCTCCTCCACCCCCTTGGGTGTGCCGGGCTGTGATTCCGCGCCCTACCCCGCCCCCCTCCAATCCTACCCTCCTCCTGGGATGGAAAGGTCAGTGTTGCCCTAACAAGGCCATTGGATCTCAGAGGCTGCTCCCAAAATAACCCCCCAGCCGGCCCAGCCTCCTTCAAAGCGGGAGGGGTGTTTCAAACTGGGCTAGCTTTTCAGACTAGGGGAGTGGCTGGAGGGATGAGGAAGGGAGGCTGAGAGCAAGTGTGGGTAGCCGGGGCAGGCGATCAACGGTTTTTCTTCTCTTGGGTAAAGAAGAGCTCCCTTCCACCTCCCCAGTCCCTTGAGTGTCCGACAGGGAGGGGAGAGGAAGACCCAGTCCTGAAACACTTTCAAATCCCGCTGAGTGTAGAAGCTGGTGAACCTCAGCACCAGAACCACTCACATGCCCCGACAGAACCCGGGGCTATCAGAGCATCGCTGCCAACCCCATAAAGGAATCTGGTGACTTAAAGAGAAAGGAATGGGGATGGGGTCACATATGCTTTTGAAAGCGGAGGAGGGAACTCGGGAAGAAAGGTGAAGTTCTAGAAACAGTGGGGTTAGATAAAGTGAATCTAAGTCTGACACAACTCAATTCCCGCCCCGCCCCTGACCCCTGGGAAAGCCCCAGGAAGAGCCCCGAGCAAGGAGCATCATCTGGATCACTCCCTTTCTCTCTTCTCAAGGGCAAGGAGCCCACCCTCTGCTCTCTAGCTCCAAGACGATCTCCTGTACCGCCAGGAGATCGTCTTAGAAATACTCAAGTATCATGTTTTTTGTTTTTTGTTTTAATTCTCTTTCCAAGCTCTCTTTTGCTGTGCTCTCCTAAGAGCCTGGGAGGCCAGATTTCAGAAAGCTCCTAGGGCAAGGTCAACAGCAAAGGGACTGACCAGCCCTCAGGTTCCCACCAAACTCCAGGAAAAAGGACCAATAAGTCTCCATGATGAGAGGCGGTGGCCAAGACCTAGGGATGGAAATTTCAGACTTCCCTGGTGGTCCAGTGGTTAAGAATCCGCCTGCCAGTGCAGCAGACACAGGTTTGATCCCTGGTTCTGGAAGATCCTACATGCCCTGGAGCAACTAAGCCCGTGCGCCACAGCTACTGAGCCTGAGCGCCTAGAGCCCGTGCCCCGAAACAAGAGAAGCCGCCGCAATGAGAAGCCCGCTCACCGCTCACCGCAACCGGAGAAAAGCCCTCGGGCCGCGACAAAGACCCGGTGCAGCCAAAACTAACAAACAAATAGCAGATTTAGGGTTTTATTAAAAAAAAAGGAAATCCCAACTGAACCCAGGGTTAATAGGAGCACAGTAATTCTGTGAAAGAGAGGAGCACAGGAAGCTGTGTGTGTGTGTGTGTGTGTGTGTGTGTGTGTGTGTGAGAGAGAGAGAGAGACTGGGGCGGGGGTCGGTGGCAGTGAGGATAGAAATCACCAAAAAAAAAAAAACAAACCCAGAACATTCAACTATTATTATCTGACTTCAAACTTATCTGTCATACTCTGAAACCCATGATGACTTAGGCCACTTCAAGTCACCACCAAAGATGTGTCCTTGTTTAAGAAATGGATAGACAAGCCTCTCTCCCTTCACCCTTAGCTGATTCTGATTCTTATTACCACTTGGTTCCTTCCTTCTTCACAATCCCCTGCCTTGAAGAACCCTTCTCTGCCCACATTTTACCCCCAGATAGAAACCCCAGCCCCGGAGCTCTTTGCCAAGCAGACATGCAGCAAAAAGCAGCAGATAAAGACTCTCTTGTCTGGGTTTGACTCACCCCAGCCCCCTGCCCCGCAGGTTGCCTGACAGCCTGGTCGCCCAGTTCACTGCTGAGGCCCTCTCAGTGCTGCCCCCGTAAAACTCTGCTGTTGCCACTTGTGACCAACCCTGGAAAACCGCGCGTTTCCTTCCACCTCTGCTCTCCAGGGGAGAGGAAAGAGCATCTCCAGCTGGAAGCCAGAGGACTCTGAGTTCAATACCCTTTGTAGTTTAAATGCCCGGCAAGTCGGCATAATCCTGTTCTAAGGCTGGGCGGCTGCTGTTGTGTCCTAGCGAGTTGTTCCAGCTGTAGCAACTGTTCATCCGCACACCTCCCTACAGTGGCTCCTCCCAAGGGCTAGGACACGTAAACATCACTTGTGGAACTTAAAAAACGGGAACAGATTCCGGAATCCCACCCCTCCCTAACCTACCAGATTGTCCTGGGAGGAGGCTCCAGCACTTGCATTCTTTTTAAAATCTCCTTGGACAAATCTGACTCTCATTCGCAGTAAAGAACCACCGTAGGTTTTCAAATTAAGAAACAGTTTCTTAATGATGCACAGATCCGTGCCTTCACTGTGTAGGGTGGATAGTTATGGAATTAGATTTGTGTTCAGATCCTAGTTCTGGCCCTCACAAGCTGTGTGGCTTTGGACTAATTGTTAATTTCTCTAACTCACAAATTCTTTGTCTGTAAAAGCACCTATCTCAAAGGATTCTCAGGGTTTTTTTTTTCTAATTTATTTTTTAATTGAAGGATAATTGATTTACAGAATTTTGTTGTTTTCTGCCAAATATCAACATGGGTCAGACATAGGTATACATATGTCCCCTCCCTCTTGAATATCCCTCCCAAGGATTCTCAGTTTCAAGGATAATAGTATCTACCTTATATGGCTGGATGAGGATTAAGTGAGTTACTGGTGTAAAAAGACTTGTGCATGCATGCCAAGTCACTTCAGTCATGCCTGACTCTTTGTGACCCTATGGGCAATAGCCCACCAGGCTCCTCTGTCCAGGATTCTCCAGGCAAGAACACTGGAGTGGGTTGCCGTGTCCTCCTCCAGGGGATCTTCCCAGCCCAGGAAAGTATGCATTGGGTCTGTAACCTCTACGTGCACTGGCAAGCATGTTCTTAGCTACTAGCGCCACCTGGGGAAGCCTGTAAAATGGCTCAGAAGACACTAAATACCTAATAAATGTTTGCTATTATTAATATTATCCTCACACGATAGGTTGCTTTTCACAACCTAAATGTCCATCGACAAGTGAATGGATAAAGAAGATGTGGTTCATACGCACGAGGGAACACTGCTGCTGCTGCTGCTAAGTCGCAGCAGTCGCATCCGACTCTGTGTGACCCCACAGATGGCAGCACACCAGGCTCCCCGTCCCTGGGATCCTCCAGGCAAGAGTACTGGAGTGGGGTGCCATTGCCTTCTCCAACAAGGGACTACTACTCAGCCATAAAAGAATGAAATAATGTCATTTGAGGCAACATTAATGAACCTAGAAATTATCACTTAGTAAGTAGCATCTGGTCCCATCACTTCATGGCAAATAGATGGGGAAACAGTGTCAGACTTTATTTTGGGGGGCTCCAAAATCACTGTAGATGGTGATTGCAGCCAGGAAATTAAAAGACGCTTACACCTTGGAAGGAAAGTTATGACCAACCTAGATAACATATTCAAAAGCAGAAACATTACTTTGCCAACAAAGGTCCATCTAGTCAAGGCTATGGTTTTTCCTGTGGTCATGTATGGATTTGAGAGTTGGACTGTGAAGAAAGCTGAGCACCGAACAATTGATGCTTTTGAACTGTGGTGTTGGAGAAGACTCTTGAGAGTCCCTTGGACTGCAAGGAGATCCAACCAGTCCATTCTAAAGGAGATCAGTCCTGGGTGCTCATTGGAAGGAATGATGCCAAAGCTGAAACTCAAATACTTTGGCCACCTAATGAAAAGAGCTGACTCACTGGAAATGACCCTGATGCTGGGACGGACTGGGGGCAGGAGGAGAAGGGGACGACAGAGGATGAGATGGCTGGATGGCATCACGGACTCGATGGACGTGTTTGGGTGAACTCTGGGAGTTGGTGATGGACAGGGGGGCCTGGCGTGCTGCGATTCATGGGGTCGCAAAGAGTCAGAGAGACTGAGCGACTGAACTGAACTGAACTGAGCTGAAATAAGTCAGAAAGAGAAAGACAAATACCATATGATATCACTTATGTGTAGAATCTAAAATATGACAAAAAATGTTATCTACGAAACAGAAACAGACTCATAGACGTAGAGAATAAATTCATGGTTGTCAAGGTAGCAGGCAGGATGGGGGAGGGATGTGGTGGGAGTTTGAGATGAGCAGAGGCAAACTATTATATATAGATAAACAACAAGGTCCTCCTGTAGCACAGGGAACTATATTCAATATTCTGTGATGGACCATAATGGAAAAGAATATGAAAAAGAATGCATGTATACGTATAACTGAATCACTTTGCTGTATGGCAGAAATTAACACACTGTTGGAAATCAACTATACTTGAATAAAATAAAATAAATTTTAAAAAATAAGTTGCTTTTCACACTATCATGCTTAATAAAAGTAAAAGTCTTAATAAAAGTGAAGTCGCTCAGTCGTGTCCGACTCTTTGTGACCCCATGGACTGCAGCCCCCCAGGCTCCTCCCTCCATGGGATTCTCCAGGCAAGAGTACTGGAGAGGGGTGCCATTGCCTTCTCCAGGGGATCTTCCCGACCCAGGGATCGAACCTGAGATGCATTAACCTCTGAGCCACCAGGGAAGCCTAAGGGAAGAATCACCCCTTAAATATTAAGTACCTTAACACTGAAGCACTCCTTACTCTTCCGAATGTGTATTTACTCAATATTACCCTATGATTTTCCCCTTTTCAAACTGATATATTATTGGCAAAGGGACACCGATTTCTTGACAGTTTAAGTGAGGACTTCTCTGGCGGTCCAGTAGTTAAGATGCTGCGCTTCCAACGCAGGGGGAGCAAGATCAATCCCTGGTCGGGAAACTAAGATCCCACAGGCTGTGCAGCACAGCCAGAAGTTTCGGGTCAATTTTTTGCCAAATTTGGTACCAGCCTTAGTGGCTCAGATGGTGAAGTATCTGCCTACAATGTGGGAGACCTGGGTTCGATCCCTGGGTTGGGAAGATCTCCTGGAGAAGGAAATGGCAACCCATTCCAGTACTCTTGCCTGGAAAATCCTCTGGAAAGAGGAGCCTGGTAGGCTACCATCCACGGGGTCACAAAGAGTCAGACACGACTGAGTGACTTCACTCACTTACCTGACCAGCCATCACTTCTTTGCCTCGCCCTTTAAACCAGTGAGTTTCAGGGAAAGGGAGACCCCTTGTGGCCACATGTGCATTACAGATTTTTCTTAGAAAAACCAAGTTCTACTTTTGAAACATATATACTAAACTTGGAACGAATTTTAAATTGCTTTTAAAGGTAGCTATCCCACTCTCTTTTTCGCAGGTTTTCTCACTCCACAGTGTTGTCTTTCGGTCAGAAGGTGCAGTCACTTGCTTCCCTTGTCTCTTCAATTTCTCTAGTGTGACTGCTTCCGAGGGAGGGGAGGGGGAGGAAGGGACTGAAAATCCCGAACAGAGAGGAATGCACATAGAAATCTACTCGGGTCTCACGTTCCTTCTCAGCACCGAAGACTTAGTTAAAGAAGCCTCACCTCCCCCAGACAAGTTATCTGGCTGGGTTACATGCCTGCTGACATGCTGACTCCTTCTCCCACCTATGAGCTGTCTGAAGCAAAGATTATCTTCCTTCAAAAAAAAAAAAAGCCTGAATACCTTCTAAGTGCCTGCCTGGCGCTTCAGCTCATCTTTTGTGCCCAGCACCCTCACAAACTACGTGCCCTCATCTCTCCTTCTTATTTGGCAGCTGACAACTCCCGTCCTGAGATGCTTTTTCACTCTACTCCTGGGGCTTGTCTCTCGGTTCTGTCCTGCCTCACTGGCTGCTCCCACAGAAGTCTTCTGCAGGTTCCTCCTCATTGCCCTGAGCTCTAGACTTTGGAAATGACCCAGAGCCTGGTCCTCTTACCGAGTATCTACATTTATTCTCTAGGTGATCTCCTTCAGCAGCAGAGTTCAGTAACACCCACACCCTGATGGCTCCCAACTTTGGATCTCCAGCCTGTCCTGCTCCTGATCTTCAGCTGTATATCCACCACCGACTCAGCATCTCTACATGATATCAAAACCAAGCTCCCAAAGTCTCCTCCCAAATTTGCTCCTCCAGCCAACTCCCACTGTATTAAACCTTGGGAATCATCCTTAATTTCAATCCTTCTCTCACATCTTATGTGCACACATGCTAAATTGCTTCAGTCATGTCTGACTCTTTGAGACGCTATGGACTGAAGTCTGCCAGGTGCTTCTGTCCATGGGATTCTCCAAACAAGAATACTGGAATGGGTTGCCATGCCCTCCTCCAGGGGATCTTCCTGACTTAGGGATCAAACCCATGTCTGTCTCTTATGTCTCCTGCACTGGCAGGTGGGTTCTTTACCACTGAACTTCCCTGGTGGCTCAGATGGTAAAGGATCCGCCTGCAATGCGGGAGACCTGGGTGCAATTCTGGGTTGGGAAGATCCCCTGGAGAAGGCAATGGCAACCCACTCCAGTATTCTTGCCTGGAGAACCCCCATCGACAGAGGAGCCTGGCGGGCTACAGAGGGGGTCGCAAAGAGTCGGACATGACTGAGCGACTTTCACTCTCTTTACCACGAGCACCCCGAGAAGCCTATATCCCTATATCCATCACACCTTATATCCATCAGCAAATCCCTTTAGCTCGACCTTCAGAATAATTCCAGAATAGGTCTTCTCTCCTGCACTGCCAAGGGTCTGATTCACTGCAGTAGCCTCCTGACTGCCTCCTTCCTTTCCTTTTCCTAGCTCCCCTCTTAGTCTACAGAGCAGCCAGTGCTCTTTATAAAAGACAAGTCTGATGTCTCTCCTGTCTTCCAGACCCCCTCAAAGTCTTCCTGTCTCCTCACAAACCAAAGCCTTTAAATGGCCCAGGAGGGTCTCCATGATCTGCCCGTGACCCATGCTTCAGTGACCTCGCCTGCTTCAAGGAATGCTGCCAGGAACGCTCATCCACATGGCTCACTCATTATCTTCAGGTCTCAGCTCAAATGCCACCTCCTCACAGAAGCTTCTCCGACTACCCCAAATGAAACAGCAACTCCTCCCCCTGCCCTAGCTCTTGCTGTCTCCTAATCCTCCTCTCTCCATACCATTTTCTCCACCATCATATCCTTATATGATGATGCCCTATTCCCAGCACCTGGTATAGCATGACTGTGTTGACAGCATTCAGTGAAGATTTGTTGAATGAATGTTCAATGAAGTTACACGTCAGGATGCTACTTACCAAAACATCAGAGTAAAAAATCCCTCAAACCGCAATTTGAATCTGTTTTCAGGATGCATCTGACAAACATTGGTTCCATAAGTTGGACTCACAAATGGTCAACTGTTCCAATTAGGGACACATATTAAAGCTGGCCCAACTGGGTTTGGTGGAGTGATCTTGGACTTGCAAGATTCACGTTTAAAGGAAGATTCTGACTGAGATGTAAGGAGTTCCCAAGCTTTTGTCCAAGTGTGGATTTCTCCAACAGGTTACTCAGCCATTGGAACTTGGTCCTGTTCAGTTCTGACTCTCCTAACAACTCTGAATACAAAACGGGCATCACCACCCTTCTCCTGTGACTGTTCTGTTAATATACAGAATTAATAATTGGACTGCTGCTTTGAAAAGCAAACTAAAACCTTAAAAGACTTAACAGACTTAGGAACTATTTTAATTCAAGTTAACATGTTCAGCTCAATTTGCTCCACTTCTTTCTAGTAAAAAACGTAAAGCAAAACACTAGCTGTGTAAGTTGGGGAGTGGATGGGGGAGGGGCCATAGGTGCCTTTATGACCAGAAGCGCTAATGGCCTAGATTCAGTTCAGTTCAGTCGCTGTCATGTCCAACTCTGTGACCCCGTGGACTGCAGCATGCCACGCTTCCCTGTCCCATCACCAACTCCTGGAGCTTGCTCAAACTCATGTCCATCGAGTCAGTGATGCCATCCAACCATGTCATCCTCCGTTGTCCCCTTCTCTCCTCCTGCCTTTGATCTTTCCCAGCATCAAGGTCTTTTCCAATGAGTCAGTTTTTTGTTATCAGGTGGCCAAAGTACTGGGAGTTTCAGCTTCAGCATCAGTCCTTCCAATGAATATTCATTGGATATATTCAATTAGAGAAGAGAATGGCAAACCAGTACTTTTGCCTTATATGGCAGCATGTTAAATTCACTTTGGAACCACCTGGAAAAGAGAGGGTTTTGTATGAAACCTGTGAAAACTGGACAGACTTTTGTATGAAACTCTGGAGGGAGCTGTGGCCTGGTGGGCCTTTAATTACAGGACACAGCATGGATAAAATTCTCTTCGGGGCCTGCTGGGGTAGGAGGGCAGTACAGAGATATTATCCATCCAGACCATTTGAAACTGAGGCATGAGACCTCTACTGCAAGTGACTGAACATGCCATATATACCAGAATGCCAGAACTGGGGCAGATGCACGGCAGTGTCCAACATCACACCCCTCTCCCACAACGCAGCAGCCCACTCCAAGCTGCTTCTCACGTAAGAAACCTTGTGTGACGTGTCTCAGGGCGAAGAGCACCAGCAGGGGTTTGCTTGGTGATGGTTAATGATTCTCTCAAACAATATAGGGCAGGCCAGCCAGTTTATTTATACTGAATCTAAACCTTAGATCTCTGGCTTAACAATAACAGGAAGCCTTTAAAGACACAATAAACCTTATGTAAATCAGAGATGGTTTGAACCTGTCATGTAACTCCCAGTACCGCTGGGCTGGCAGCTGCAGCACGACGAACGTCTCGGTCCCGTCATGAGATGCCCCATCTTCCTTGGCACCCAAATCTGAACACACATCTGAAAAAATGCACTGTTTTTCTAAAGGCTTTCACCATAAACCGGCCGCTACCAGTCAAGCAATGACCATTTGCTCATTCCCCCAGGGACATTTCTAAACGATCTGCTCACCTTGGTGGGTATGTAAGAACTCACAAAGTTAAGTTTAAAGAACAAAGATTAACTGACTGAGATGCCAAGAAAAGTTTTTATTGCAAGCACAGTGAGCAGAAGGAGATGTCTTCTCACACAAAGTAGCTGCAAGGTCTGCTGTTAACTAACTCTCTGACAACCCTTCATTGGTTAAAGCATAGTAAGGATAGCTTCTTGCTCTCAGGTATACATCATTTCTGCCATGTGGGACATTTTCTTGGGGATATACAAGTAATATTCCATGTAGCCCGACAGGTCCTCAATGGTCACGTCATCCACATAGACGCGAGCCTGCTCAGAACAGGAACGGGGAGAGCCAGACAGAGTTCTCGTGTGAAGCGACTGAGAGTAGTCCTCAAGTGTGGATCTTCGTTCTGGGGCCAAGGGAGGGACATTCTGCAGGCCTGAAAAGGAATATACTTCCATGTCATGCCACCTCTTACACTGGCACTCCTTGCCTATGCATGCACATGGCTTGCCCAGGTTTAGCTTGGAAACCGATTGAAAGTCAGAGAGATCACTGGCCTGGAGACTTGCTTGGGAGACTTGGGGAGCATCAGAGGAATCTTCCTCCTTACTCTCTGATGGGAGCCTTGGAACCGAAGTTCTCAAAGGCTCGGCAACCGCCCCTGTGTGATTAGTATCGAGAGAAGATGAGCATTCTCCTGCATTGAACTCTTTAGGGGTTGAAATTCCCAGCCCACTGCTGCCATCAGGGGAGTCAGTCTGGCTTTTGTGCTTGAGCTGGCTGCTGGAAGAAGCTATTGTACTGCAATGTATGAACTTTGGAGGGTGAAGGACAGGAGACTTGGAACGGCGGCGACGCTGGGTTCTCACTGCTCCTCGTGAAGACTTCCTTGTAGACCTAAGAGGAAAAAAATACACAAGAGGATGTTGGGATACAGAGTTCTTCTGAAGAGATCTTTTAAGATGGTTGGGAAATTGCCACCTCTCTGGTGAATGACTGGAAATAAGTTCTCCCCAAAGATGTGCACCCACCTCCACTGTCAAGCTGCCTGAGTCTGTGCATCTCAAAAACTCCAACACCCCCCTTACTACAGAGGAGAGGTTAAAGGTAGTTTTAAGTCACATTTCTCAGACCAAACATTTGGCGCAGAAGACCTCCCTGCCCTGTCCCAACTGTTGGCTTAGGAACCTCTGACCAGTGGTTTGGGGAAGCACCCTGCACAGACAACTTAGAAAAACCTCAATGCTGGGCTCCATGCGCTGAACAAGGCAGTTTCAGTACCACCATGGGGGGCTAACGCTACAAATAGTCACTCGCTCAACAGAATGACAGCTTTAGAATTCATTTCTATCACTGGAAACAGCTGAAAAACAGACTCAGACACTCTCAAGTTTTCAGATAGTGGGAATTACCAGGCACATTATGTAATTATTATAAAAACTACTTAATAAGAATTGTGCAAAGAGGAAAAGGCTCAAAATTGCCAAGCAAATTTCAAAGAGATAATGGCCAAGCAATTTTCCGAATTGATGCAGAGAATCTACAAACCAGCACACAAGCAGGACAACTAATTGGAGAATACCAAAAACAACAGGAACATCTTAAAGGCAGCTAGAGACTAGATGGATTATTGCCAGACGAAGAAAACGTAAGCCTGAAAGTAGGCTTTTCAACAACATGGAAGCCAGAAGACAATACCTTCAAGTGCTAAGAGAAAATAACTATTAACTAGGACCATGATTTCAGGTATACTAAATCAGGTATACCTTTCAAGAAAAAGGATGAAATAAAGACATTTTCAGAGAAACATTCTATATGGCCAACTAACAGAGAGCCTCCCCTCACCGCCCCCACCTTTTTAACTAAATAACAGTCTTCTTTAGGAAGAAAGTGATCCTATATGGAAGCTCTGATGCGACAATGGTGAGAGTAAAGAAAGTATACATGAGATGGATCTAAACAAACACTCTCTAATTTAAATAAAATGAAGTAGGGTCAATAAAACTGAACTGGTGAGACAAAAAAATCAAGTGACAGAACTGAAGTACGAGCTATCACATCCTGGAAGGAGACTGGAGCAACACAGTTCTGAGCAGGAGGGCAAAGAGAAACAAAGTATGGAATTTCCAAACCAATGAAAGGAAAACTGGTATGGAGAAAAACAAACATATTTCAAACAATTTTTTAAATGGGGAGGAGAGAGAATGTGGGAATAAAAGAAATAAAAAGAAAAAGCAGGACAAACAGCATAAAAGAGCAGAACAAATCCAAATATATCAATAATCAAAATAAATGTAAGTTTAAAGAAAGATTATCAGACTGGAGTAAAATGAAATGAGCCGTACATATTTATATCAGACACACCAAAAATTCTGAAATACAAAATGGTTGAAAATATAATAGAAAAAGATACACTAGGCAAATACTAAAAGACAACTGTATTAGTTTCATTAACTCCAGACAAAACAGACTTTATGACAAAAGCCATTATGGGGATTAAGAAGGTCACTAAACACAGTAAAAGTCTCAATTTATCAGGAAGAAAACATTCTAAACTGGCATGAACCTAGGCTATAAACAAAACAGCTTCAAAACGATAAAGCAAAAATACAGAACTTACACGGAAAAATAAATAAATGTACCTCACTGGGGAGACTTCAACAAACCCCTCAATTATTAATAGGCCAAGCTAAAAACAACAAAATTATTTGAAAAAAGATCCTATAAATAAGACGTTTAAAAGCTTACTTTAATGGACATTTATAAAACCTAAGAATGATTAGAGGAGAGCCATTCTTCTCAAACACACATAGAACATTTATAAAAACTAACAACGAAATCAGGCCAGACACCAAGTCTCAGCAAATTCACAATGAGAAAAAAAGGCTCCTCTTTAGTTGGTGCATCTTGGGCTCTGTATCATTATCATAAGACATTCTCTTTCGAATTCTCAGGAAAGAAAATCCAGTAATACGTTAAGGTGTTGGGATAAAAATCATCTGCAGTGAGAAGTCCTTACCCATGCCAACTGTCTTTAGATGCACATGTGGTCTTGGGTTTGTTATCCTCTGCTGCTGCTCTGACTGACGCTCTGATGCTTGTGCCTTCTCCAACAGACAGAGATGCTACGGACCTGAAGACAAGAACGGAGCTTACTGCTTAGAAAACCATGCAAGCACACATTGCTCTCACCAACCCAAAGGCAACCTGTGTTAGTACCTTTACTGCCTTTTCAGTTTGCTTTTCTCAAGAATTGCTCAGCTTTTACTGTAAGCTGTCCTCCAAAACCAAATTTGGAGGATCCCTAAGAGCTCACAGTTGCAAAATCGTAAGCCAAAGAATGATTCTTAAGTATAACCAGCAGTGGGATATAAATAGACTGTTTATCTGGGGCAGATCAGGCCTTATGTCCAGGGGGAATGCTAATGACACTGACCACTTATTTTATGTGGGCAAATCAGAAATGTGGAAACTAAGTTCAGGAGGATAAACTTCAGGAGACTCCATCTAAATGAATCCTTCTTCAAACAGTATACAACTTATACAAAAATATTCTGATTTTTACAACCAATAAACCTGAAATATTACCCAGTTAAATCTCTGCAGTTTAAAAATACGCAAGTAACGTGGGTTCTCAGTAAAGATGAAAAAAATTCAAGAGAGAAAAGAATCAACTCTCATTTCACAATCCAGAGATCAACAATAACATTTAACATCAAATTCTTCTGGGCCTTTTCAATACACACACACGCACACAGGGCTCCTACTATAGCTGCTGCAGCACTGTAGTATCCTGTAGAAAGAGTCTACTAAGTAACAAGATGCTCACTCACGGAAATATGACTTAAAAGCTGGCAATAACGGAATGTCCAACAACCGAAAATACCATACTATATAAAATTAATGTTGTTCGGCACACAATGGGATATTAGGAACTTATTAAAAATTAAGTGTACAAAGAACTTTTAATGACATGGGAGAATGCTTATAATATTAAGGGAAAACAGCAAGGATGAATACCTATATATATATTATGATTTCAACTGTAAAAACAGTGATATTACAGATGACTTAGATACTAACAGTGGTAATGCTTAAGTTGTGATTTTTACTTTATCCATTTTATGATTTATAAATAAGCATGTATTATGCTAAATATATATATAGTCTGAAAAAAGAACTATATTGTTTTGCAATTAAATATATACTCTATCCTGATAAGACAAATACCAATAGGAACCAAAACCCGTTCAACAGGATCATGCTAAATTCCTTGGCAAGGCTTGGTTAGTTTATGAGTCACTACCTCACATGCTGATTTACACAGCAACAATTCGAAACAACCAACAAGAACTGTATGATACACTATACAAGTCTTATTCTGCTTAGTCACAGTAATGACTCACCCCTTGTACTCTTACTTGGTTTTCTGAAATGTTTGCCACTACTCCTTCTCTTTATAATTTTATACACAGTAGATTGCAAGCTACAAACACATAATATCGGACCGTAAACTGTACAGAGTATTTTGAAAGATTTTATGTTCCAAGTAATTTTTAGGGGCACAGAAATAGCTTAATTTTAAGTTCCAATGAAAATACCAGGAAAGAAGCCTGTGTATCAAGAGTTAAGTAAATTTATACACTAAGGGATTTACATATACCGGTGCACTTATAAGTATTTTCCTGGTTAAAAAATTGTATGTCTATACCAGAAATCACAGAAAATTATACTATGACTAGAGTCTGGAACTATGTGTTTCTCTGCTTTGTTTCTGCTTCCCAAAACAGCAAGTACTAATCAATCTAATGTCAAGATAACCATATTGGCAAAATCACTAGGAGAAGATACTTATTTGCTGTATCATGGAAACAATGTCAGCACCTGTAACAGCTACGGTGCAAATCTATGAGTATAAATTTTCTCATTTGGTATGCCAAAAACAGTACCAGCAATAGGCAGGCAGCTGTAACAACTAACATCTATTAAATTTTACTATGCGCCAGGTACGGAACGTGTTTCTTCATGTTGCCTTCAAGGTACCATAAAAGGAATGGTTAAGCGCAGAGGTTCTGGATAAAAATTATCTGGGTTCAAATTCTGGTTCTACCATGTCTTACCAATGTGACCTTTTACAAGACAATTCATCTGTAACTCCTCTGTAAACTATATAGTATACTCTGTACTGTCTATATTCTAAATTGGCAGTGATGATTAGATGAAATGTACAAGAGTACTTCAGTCAGTATTGAAGGCATAGTAAAATGAGTAATAAATTTTAACAGTCGTTATTGCTCCTTGCTGAGTGTTGGGTTTCCGTTCATGAAATAAAATATTGTTATATCCATCAAAATTTAAGATTATCTTCTGGCCTGAGGCAAAGAATGGGGATGAAAAGAGTCCTGCATAGAACATTTTGCAAAGGGTGAAACATTAACATTCAGACAGCAGCTGGTCTGCAGGTGCTCTAATTAGTTTGGCCAAAGGGTCCAAGACTATTGATCTCAGTGACAGAACCCTAATGAATAGAGGTTTCCATAGTGATAGGCTCAGCGATCAGAGCCCATGAAATTGACAACGTCTGCAGAGATTCCTATTGAACCAACTCACTTTCAGTGAAAAATACTGATTCCCTAGAGATGTAGGAGGAACTCTGATGGGACACTGACTGCTAATGTGTGATTAAAAAGAGGCAGGGGGCAGGGAAAGCGGTACTCTACCAAAGTTAAGGATAATTCCCAACCTTGGAATACAAATGAGCAGCTACTTCTCAAAATTTAACAGAACAGTTTCTTTTATAACAATGTTATACAGAATTTGGTAAAATATCACACTATTAACATTTATACTTCCTACAAATAAAAAGAAACTTTAGAAGAGAAAGAGCTCCCCTGAGGAAATGTCTATTTAAATGTAGCAAACAATTCCCCAATAATATACTTCATATTTAATTACCCTGATGCATCCACTCTTAGTTTCTTGAAAGCAGTTTGTAGACTCTCCTCCTCTCCATCCTTGGCTTCCGATTTCATCATGAAACTTTTTATACTACTATGGATGTTCCCGTTAATACTAAAAAAAGAAAAATTAAATGAGCAAAGTGAAAACAGGTTAAAATCTGTATTCCTGATACTACCATTGCTTCTTAGTGGGATAAAGTCCAAATTTCTATTTCTAAAAGGAAGTTTCAATGATTAGGAAACCACAGGTGTTATTTCTTAAGAGGAGACAAATCAAATGATACAGAAAACATGTGTTTATTATGATGGTATTTAAACTGTCCAAATACTTGATGCCAACATCCTGTTTCACAGTTTTGGAAATTAGATCACATTACCTAAAATCTGTGTTTCAGTATACTTTTTGACAGGAAGGAAATCCCTCCAGTTGTAGAAGTCTAGAAACCTACAGAAAAGATGATCATTGCATTGGAAATAAAAGGGAAAAGCTTAGCCTCCAAGACTCTGATCTTTAAAACGCTACTCTTAAAAAGTGTATATGTGTATATGCAAACATTCACTTTCACAAGCATTAGTTTCACTTGAAACTAATACAATATTGTAAATCAACTATATATACTTCAACAAAAATTTTTAAACAACAAAAAAACCCGCTATTATTTGTCTCATCTAACGCTAAACATTTCAGATAAGAGTAACTACATGACACATGACAGCATTTCCCTAAAGCAATCCTGACACAGATATCAATATTTATACTCATATTAATAATCATATAGATAGGCATCATGCTGTTGCCACTGTCAAGGCAGGATTACAAACATGTTTCAATGATACTGACTACTCCACACACTATCTATATGGTTGACACCTTTGCTTTCTTTAGCTTCTAATAGTTTCTCACAAAAATAGATGAACTATACTTGTAACTCAAAATCTTAAACGTAGCTAAAGAGATAGGAAGTAAAGGAAAAAACTGAAATTGTTCTACAGATACGCCTTTAAATGATCTCTACCTAATCAACTAGTTTGGTTAACCAAAGTACTCCATTTCCCCTACCCTGATTTTTATATTTAAACCAAAAGGGGGCGGGGGGCAGACCAACCAAAACAACAAGAGATACAACAGAGAAGTTAATCAATTCACTGACTCTAATCGCTCCATTTTTTTTTACTTTTAGGGTAAAAATTTCCTGATACCAAATCCAGAATGAAAACAGTTTCTATAAACATATTACTGGAAATCAGAAAGAAGTAAAAAAATAATAATAAAATGAGGAATTTTTAAAGCATTCACTTCACCTTCTCTATTTCTAACCTGCTACCCCATCCCCCCACCCCCACCCCGCCTTGGGCACTCTCCCAGTGAGCAGTGCCTGGATCCTTGGAGCGTCTTTGATTCTATATCTGCTCATTTCTCAGGGGTGGGTTTGATGTTATTGTGAGACCTCTAATATTCTAAAGGTCAGAGTGTCATAATATGTCTGATAATGTAACTACGCAGTACCACAGACAGAATTAGGAAGCAAGGAATCAAGTTTTATTTATGTGTAGAAGGTATTTTAGGTAGACTTCTCTGAGAACACTGAAAATCTCAAAAGAATTTATCTAGTTTCCACCTCAACTTCTTAAAACAAAATATTGAAATATACTCCCCACACATATTTTGCTGGTTTATTTAACCGGTATGTCACTGTGAAGAAACGGTATCAATTCCGTATTTCACCGGCTACTAATTCAGTTCTAGATTTACAGGAGGATCCTCCGCCAGATACACAATAACATCCTATATATGTGTATATTTATACCTGGGGAGAGGGGTGACCAAAGATCAGATACTCTCTTATTTTTGAAGCTCCACAGCATCTAAAACGGTGCTGCCTGTAGGCTGTAAACAAATTCCTCCTGTTGGAAGAACTAAAATAAAGTTTTTATTAGTTTTCTTCAATTACTTAATGACCAGTCAAACGCTGGCCCTCACAGAGGAACATCACCTGAGCCAGTCTCTCCACTCTGCTGGACCCCACACAATCCCTCTTCGGGCCTCTCTAGAAACCAGCACACATCACATCTACATATGCACTGCTGAATTCTACAGGCAAAAATCCATTCCTTACACAAATATTGACAGAATCCCTACAATGTGCTTTTAGCACTAGTCTGGATGCTTGGGTATATAAGTGTGAACCCAGGACTATGAACCCCATTCCTGCCCTAACACTGTGCTAAGATGTTTTGCACTCAGATATAGAACTTTTAATTATACAGGGTTAATTTAATATACTGTAAATGACCTCCAGATGTTAACACAAACTCCACTAACATTCTTACTGACACACTAAAAGATCCATCATTTACAAACCAAAACAGGCCAGAATAAGACTGGCTACCAACTAAAACTCTAGGAATAAAGTTCCATCTAAACTATTTTCAGACTTCGAGCATTTTGATTACTCATCTTTTCCCTCAGTTAAATTAACCCAGAGCAAAGGTGACTCTCAGGTATGACCGTAACAGCTAAACAGTAGTGTGTTTGTAACTTTAAAAGGCTTTACCATGCTCCTCCCTCTTCCCATTCACTCAAATCAAGAACTGCACGACCAACTCCGGGGATCTTACACTTGATTTATCTTCATTAAGTTTGTGGGAGACGTTCTTGCTGATTTTTACTGCACTATCTTCTTAAAATTGAACAATCCTCGCAAAGGTCAAACTTTTAAAGTTACTTTAAGTCAAGTCACATGGGGATTTGGAGTTTCCCTTAACCTTTCAAAAAACAAAACAAAAACACAAAATTCTTCTAAGGGCCTCCATCGAAAGGGCAAATCCTGACTTTTCTCTGACTTTAAACGAAGAGTCAGTCTCACAATATTATTTATATCTTGCAATTTTAACCAAGCCCACTTAACAACCACAAGCCTAGGTCCAAATTTCCCGGACCCTGAAATGACCTGAGAACGATCAATAAAGGATCCGCGCGTAAGCGTGTCATCACAATGTTAAACAAAGCTTTTAGAAAATTTCCCAGCCCAGCAGGAAGCATGGAGTCCGGGAAAAGAAAATCCTGTCCAGCAACTCTGGAAGACGCAAACGAGACGGAGTTGCAACAATCGGCCCCGGAGACAAAACACGTTCACGTCTCTCTCTACCCACTCAACTTCTACACCCTCGGTGCTAGATAGAGCACAATGTTAACTCTTTTCACCCAGAAACTGGGTCGGTCGTGGTTAAACAATATGGGGTGGGGAAAGGTCAGGGCCTGAGGGGGTTCGGGAAGTGGGGATGCGTCCGGCGCCCGAACCCGCCCGGGCTCTCCCGCCGCAAAGTTTCCCTTTGAGAATACTCCCCCGGCCAGGATGAGAGGCCTGCGTCGGGCCAAAGGGGTGAGTGATCCAGGAGGCGGGAACAGAGCCGAAGAGGCAGCCAACGAGACTGGGGCTCGAGAACCAGCGGGAAAGGGCGGGAAGGGGCAAAGGGCGACCGAGGAGGGCGAAAAGGGGAAGCTGTGGACCGGCGGGAGAGGGCGGAGGCCCGGCGCGGGGGCCGCGGAGGCGGGAAGGGGCGAGAGAGAAGAGTCCCTGGCAGGGCCAGGCCGCAGTGGCCGAGGGGGCGCGGAGAGGCGCAGGCCCGGCCCGGACGGCCCGGCCCAGGCGGCCAGCGCCGGCGAGCGACGCGGCTCGACGCGAGGCGGGAGGGCCAGAGCAAGCCGCCGGTGGCCAGGCCGGGCCAGGAGGCCCAGACGCGGTGACGCGGTGCGTCCGCGTCACGTCAGGGTACCCACCTTCTCGCAGCAGGGGCGCTCCGGTAAGCCAGTTCGGTCAGTTTAGAACGTCTCTCCCCGATCACGGCGCCTGACTGACCCGGATCCAAATCCGCGGAGGGACGACCAGCGCCTCCGAAGTCGCACTGCGCCTGCGTCACCCAGGCCCGCGCCCCGCCCCCTTCTCATTCTCCTCGGGTCTTGGGGGACTCGGCGACGCGGGAGGGCAGCGGCTGCGCAGGCGCGAGGCCGTGGCCGCGCGTCTCAAAAGCCGGCGCCAGCCCCTCGCGAAACACGTGCGCCTGACGTCACTTCCTGTTATTCTCTTCGCTGGCTCCTCCCTCTGCGAAGGGTTCGCTGGGGATGGGATTTTGGGGCTTGCCCGCTTCTTCCTCCTGGTCAGGTGAGTGAGTGGGCGTGCTTCACCAGCAGGAGGGCGTGCCTCCACGTCTGCGAGTCTCCTGGTGTCTGGTGCGGTATCTGGAATTGACAAGGCTGCGGGATTCCTCGGGGTGAGGCCACGATGGGGGAATCTTAACGGCAATGGGCCCCGTCTGAGCGATTGGCGAGAGCCCCCTCGACGCCCGAATTGCACTTACTGCGACCTCTCCAGAGCTCCGACGAGAGCCCTCGCCTCCCAAGGATCTTCCAGGACGGCAGAGAAATCAAGGCGGTATTCGACACGGTCAGAACCGTGAACGTGACGCCGGAATCGGAACTGAAATGCCTTTAGTATATCCCTGTTGTTTGACTTGAGGCAACTCGCATTTTCATCCTTGGGCCTCAGTTTCTCCATTCGGACTATTTCAGCGAATCTCGTTTTTGTTGTTGTTGTTTTTTTCCCACGCATGAACTCCTTTGAGAATCTGGGGAGAACTTTAGACCGTCTCGACAGAGAGACGCACATGCATACTAAATTTTGCGAAAAGGTTTGGGCAGGTCACCTAGGGAGGTGATTTTTAGGTATCTTGTCTATTTGTATGACTCATGACAGGCTGAGAAGGGGTGGGCTTCCCTTCAGCTGCCACTCCCTTCAACAAGAGGAGTGGTTCTGCGGAGTTCGCTGTACCTCTCCTCACTCACCGCACCCAAGCTCCCGTCTGCAGCTCTCAGAGCACCTATCAGCGCTGTATGGGAAAAGATGGCTTTCCTCAGTAGAATGGGCTAAAGTTGGTCCTGGCCCAGCCTTTATGTGAAGTTGTCACCGGAACCAAAACAGGACCCTCCCACTCCCCAATACCTTAGCTATAATCACCTAGCTAGATAGGCTGCTGAAAATGTATATTTAACCTACCTACAGCTAGATCTTGGAAGGCCTGACCCATGTACAGGTCACTGGATAAGGTTGTTAAAGCATGCCGTGGGCGCTGGGTAAAACATTCTAAATCTCCTTGTTAGTAGGAGAGGCTCACGAACTGACAACAGATGAAAACAACCTGTTAATTGCGAACTTCCAACATCAAGCCTAATAATGGCTGTCCTCCACGATGCAACAGCCACGCACATGTTTGCACATTTAATATTCCTGTGGGTTTTACACATTTTACAGATGAGGATAACTGCGACTGAGATAACTTGTTCTGTCGCCCATTTTCCTGTGTCATACAGTGCTAGAAAGTGACAAAATAAGGATTGAAACAGTCTCAAAAGCCTGGCCATCCACTGCTGCCTATCTCTCAACATCTCTTAGAAAAGATTAAGAAACAGGAAAGTATCCCTGGTGGTCTAGTGGTTGGGACTTGGCACTTTCACTGCTATGGCTAGGGTTTAGTCCTTGGTCAGGAAACTGTAATCGTTCTAGTTGCCTCACGTGGCCAAAATTATTTTAAAAAGAAACAGGAAAATACGATGCATTTTTTTTTTTTCCCTCAGTGAATTTCCCAAGTGAATTTCATCATGACCAAAGATGTGTTCTTAAGCTATTTGAAAATACTGCTTCAGATAAAACCACACATTCTTGAGGGCAAGGACTATCTAAATGAGTTGAATTCCCAAAGCCTAAGACCCTGGAGGTTAGTAGGTGCTCCATACAGTTTGGTGAATTCTTCACTTTACCTTATTTATACCCATATGGCATTAAAATACTAAAACAAAAATGGTTTTAAATGCTTGGTTTTAGGTAAGTATGTCTCCATCATAAAGTTGGATGCTTTCTGAGAACATAGCTCACCTCTTGGGGAGTATTTGGAAGATGAGAGCCTCTAGGAAATAAAGTCTGTTAACTCATACCTCAGTGATGTGGCCTGAAACTTCAAGTCATTAGATACAGGCCTGACTCACTGTGTGGCACCTCCTGACTTAGAATGAGGGAGAAGCCACAAACCATGTGACCTGAGGGAACTGGAATCCAAGTGTGCTACTTACATCAGCAACACAGGATCTTTCTAGCCATAGAGAAGGCCCTGACCTTACCTGGAGACTTTCTGTTCAGGAAATTGACTTGATATTAACGCACATAGTAATGCCGTCTAACCAGAATGTATGAAATGAAAGTTATTCGCTCAGTCGTGTCCAGCTCTGCAACCCCGTGGACTGTGTATCCTGCCTGGCTCCTCTGTCCATGGAATTCTTCAGGCAGACTGGAGTGGGTAGCCATTTCCTTCTCCAGGGCATCTTCTCAACCCAGGGATTGAACCCATGTCTCCTGCATTGCAGGCAGATTCTTCACTGTTTGAGCCACTAGGCAAGCCCATCAGAAAGCTAAGGTAGCTGTAAAATTCCTTCAACAGTGTATTTCCTTGTTACATGAGTCTTATAAGTGATTGAATGTGTGCGTGTGTGCTCAGTTGCTCAGTGTGTCCAACTCTGCAACCACGTGGACTCTAGCCAACCACGCTCCTCTGTCCATGGTATTATCCTGGCATGTGTAGTAGAGTGGGTTGCCATTTCCTTCTCCAGGAAAGTGATTGAATAGAGGAGACTTAACTCCATCAAATTATACTGCAGAAATAATTTATATAGGAAGATAACTTTTGATTTAAAATAAATTTTTTTCATTTTAAAATCAAAGCTTTTGATTTTCGAAAAATCAGAAGTTGCATGTGAACAGTAAGGGCAGGGAGAGGAAGTCAACAATAACAATTTGCTTTCTAGTTTGAGTGACTGAATGGGTATTGTTGCCTATTTCTCTCTCTCTCTTTTTTTTTTTTTGGCCACACCACACAGCATAGAATATGGGATCTTAGTTCCTTGACCAGGGATCAAGTCCACATCCCCTCATCTCTGCATTGGAAGTGTGATGTCTTAACCACTGTACTGCCTGGGAATTTCCTGTTGCCTGTTTCTAATGTCACTGTCGAATCCAGTTGACAGAGGACAGATGAAGAACCACAATTAAGTGGAAGATCACAATAAAAGCTAATAACTTTTTAGCCTTTCCTATGTGTCAGAAGACTCATTTTAATTCTCACAGTGGTCCCATGTGATTATCCTTATCATCTTCATTTTCCAGATGAGGAAACTGAAGCCAGGAGAAGCTAAGTAACTTGTGTGCCTGAGGTCACACAGCTGGTGAGTGGTGGATTCGGAATTTGAATGGAGGCGCTCTGGCTAGAGTCTGCTCGCACATGCTCTGTGCCTTCCTGTGATAGAATACTTCTAAATAATGAGCTCAGTTTAGACACATTGACCTTGAGAGATTTGGGGGGCAGCCACATGGAGGTGTCCAAGGATCAGAAAGAGACGAGTCTGAAGTTCAAGGGAGCGATTTGGAGTGGAAAGAGATTGTGGAGTCGGCATGCAGGTGGCTGATAAAGCCATAGGGAGGGCAAGCCCACCCCCCGACCCCCGCTGGAGAGGTGGGAACTATCAGGAGGAAAGAAACAAGTGGGGCAGGGGTTGCTTGGAGTTCCAGTGGCTGAGACTTCATGGTGGTGGTGGTTTAGACACTAAGTCGTGTCCTACTCCTGTGACCCATGGACTGCAGCCCCCCAGGCTCTTCTGTCCATGGGATTCTCCAGGCAAGAGCACTGGAGTGGGTTGCCATTCATAGCCAAATTTTTTTTTTAAAGGTTGGGGGAACCCTGGGAGGCAAGCAGTAAGCATCCCAGTTGTGGGAAAGGTATCTTTCCTTTGTACATGAATAAACTGGCATCAAATCTCTAGGTCACCAGCCAATATTCATTGAGTCCACGTCCTTGAATTTGTTCAGCTCTGGGGCCCCTGACATGACAGAGTTCTTGGACCCGCAGCCCTAAGGACATATCCCGGGTGGTGATGGCCCTCCCAGCTCTTTCCTCCCTGAGATCCCACTTAGTGGCCTGTTGGCTTCCTGGACATTTTTTTTTTTTTTTTTGCTTCTTCACAGCAACTGAAGGGCTTCCAGCTCTTCTGTCTACCCCCTGTCAGCTTTGTCAGCCCAGGGCCCCTCTCCATCTCCAGGGCTCCAAAACGAGGTGCCTGGAGTCCCAAGTGACATTTCTCAACTCCAGGCACCATCTCAAGTTAGTTTTTTTAGCCTTTTATTCATACATTTCTTGTGTCTCTAACTAAATTCTAAGCTTCCAGAGACCAAGAAGCATGTTTCCTCCTCCAGCTTTCCCCCATTACCCCCACCCCCACCGCCTCTATTTCCCCTGCAGGCACGTGGGTTAAATGTCCCTAAAGCCAGTGCTCCCCTGGCCCTCACGCTTCCCCATCATCGGTGGGATTGCATCATGTGACCAGGGTACCTGGCACAGAGTTCACTACAGAGTCTACTGAGTGAGAGCCTGCCAGTTGATCGATCCCTCATCTTGCTCAGTAAATAATCATTTGCCTGCTGCCTTTGAAACCCATAACTGGGGCTGTTGGCTACTTTGACAAGTTAATATTAGTCAGCAGGGCCCTTCACAACAGTCCCTTGCTTGGGGAAGAATAGGCAAGAGGTCACCCTGCTTATTTAACTTATATGTAGAGTACATCTTGAGAAATGCTGGGCTGGAGGAAGCACAAGCTGGAATCAAGATTGCCAGGAGAAATATCAATAACCTCAGATACGCAGTTGACACCACCCTTATGGCAGAAAGTGAAGAGGAACTAAAAAGCCTCTTGATGAAAGTGAAAGTGGAGAGTGAAAAAGTTGGCTTAAAGCTCAGCATTCAGAAAATGAAGATCATGGCATCTGGTCCCGTCACTTCATGGGAAATAGATGGGGAAACAGTGGAAACAGTGTCAGACTTTATTTTGTGGGGGCTCCAAAATCACTGCACATGGTGATTGCAGCTGTGAAATTAAAAGACGCTTACTCTTTGGAAGGAAAGTTATGACCAACCTAAATAGCATATTGAAAAGCAAAGATATTACTTTGCCAACAAAGGTCTATCTAGTCAAAGCTATGGTTTTTCCAGTGGTCATGTATGGATGCGAGAGTTGGACATTGAAGAAAGCTGAGTGCCGAAGAATTGATGCTTTTGAACAGTGGTGTTGGAGAAGACTCTTGAGAGTCCCTTGGACTGCAAGGAGATCCAACCAGTCCATCCTAAAGGAGACCAGTCCTGGGTGTTCATTGGAAGGAATGATGCTGAAGCTGTAACTCCAATACTTTGGCCACCTCATGCGAAGAGTTGACTCACTGGAAAAGACCCTGATGCTGGGAGGGATTGGGGGCAGGAGGAGAAGGGGATGACAGAGGATGAGATGGCTGGATGGCATCACCGACTCGGCGCACATGAGTTTGGATGAACTCTGGGAGTTGGTGATGGACAAGGAGGCCATGTGTGCCGTGATTCATGGGGTCACAAACAGTCAGACACGACTGAGCGACTGAACTGAACTGAACTGAACTGGTCACCAGCAGGTGGAGCCCTAAGATCGTCCCTTCTATAATTGTAATAAAACCTTTTTACAGAGTAGGGTGGGTTTTCAAAACTGTTGAAGACTGAGAGTTGTGAATCACTTGCCTTCTTGCTCAAATTTCGTTCAGCTTTGTCATGGAATCTGAATGATGACATCAGGAAGGTATTAAGGTCAAGAAATAGAATCAAGCAATGAAACTACAGAAGAAAGATGAGGTGAGGTGAAGTTGCTCAGTCGTGTCCGACTCTGTGCGACCCCACAGACTTGTAGCCTACCAGGCTCCTCCGTCCATGGGATTCTCCAGGCAAGAATACTGGAGTGGGTTGCCATTTCCTTGAGTCTGTAAATGGTGAGGACCAGAGGGATTATTTATTGAGAAGGATTACTTATTTCCTGGCGTGCTGGTAATTCTGTTTCTTGATCTTATGTCGATTATAGGAGTGTGTTCAGTTTGTGAAGATTCATCAAGCTGTGACATAGTATAAATACGTTTTTCTGTATATGTATTAAATTTCAATAAATGTTTTTAAAACTTAAAAAAAAATCCTGTTATGTTTAACACAAGATACATATTGGATTAGGGTGACTGTTCTTTTTATCCCTTAGTTCTCAACCTTATCTGAGTCACAAGACCCTCTGAAAAAGACCCCTGGTTAAGAATTTCTGCAGCAGCAGAACAGAGAAAAGGAGCCCAGGATGTAAACAGATTAGTTCACAGAAACAGAAATTCAAATGTCAAACATGAAAAGATGCTCAGTTTTAATTTGCAAAAGATGAATGCTTATTAAAAGTGCACAGAGACACCAATTTTAACTTCTGGTTGGCAGCAATCCCAAAGTTTGCCTGCGTATCGGGTGGGTTGGAGGTAGGCCATGGGGGCAGTAAGCAGCAGGCTCTCTCAGATATTGCTGGAGGGATTGCACGATGACGGTATTAAGGTGACAGTTCTAGTAGCCCCACCCTGCAGATGACATCTGTACGTCTATGCGATGACTTGTGTAAAGTTAGCTACGGCAGCATCGGTTGTAAGAGCAAAAGTATGGAAACAGCCCAGGTGTCCATCTGTACAGACGAGACGCCCAAACTGGCAGTGCAGCCGCGTGCAGGAGCGTAGGTAGCTGGAAATGGGAAGCTCTCTGTGGACTTAGGAGAGCCCTCCGAGATACAGGCAGTAAAAAGAAAAAGGGAAACGAACAAAGGAAGGAAAGGAAAAAAAAATGGGGAAAGGGAGGAAGGAAGGGGAAAAGATGCAAGCTAAGAATATTCATTTGTGTTACTCCTGTCTGAATAAAGAATGAAAATATGGGCAGGACAGCAAGAGAAGCGGGTCAGAGAAGGGTGGGGTGGGAGCAGCCAGACTTCTTTGCCTGGACCTTGTGTTCTGATTTTTGAATCCTGTCCCTGTCTTACCTACGCAAAACAAGAGCAGCAGATTTAAAAGTCCTGCTCTGAAGCTGTTGAGCTAAAGCCTCGAGGCTCTCATACTTAGCTACCAACCTCACAAGGGCAGGGTTTGTTTTTTTAATTTGAGTGAAGCTGTGTCTCGATAAAGAGTCTTCAGCTTATTCTGTTGATACATTTGAGCTGCTGTGTCAAGGTTTCCTGGCTCAGCCTTGACTCCTGAGAATTCTTTCCTTGCCCTGCCTGTGCTCTAACCCAGTCTGCCCTCTCAAGTGTTGACATTTACCTATAATTCATGAGCATCTTATTCTGCTTGAGGGAAAAGGAAAAGGTTTCACACAAAAACAAGTGCACCTTTTTTTTGGTGTGTCCTCGGATGCCACTGGAGATCTTCTTCTTCATCCTTTCGCCTTTGCCTGTCTGCAGCCATTCTCTTCCCCTTCCTCCTCCTCAGAGGGTCTTCCCTCTGAGACCAGACCCCAGCATAGTGTCACTTTGGTGCCTATCTCTCGTACCTTCTTGGGAAACTCACACCATTTTTTCTGTACGTGTAAACACACCATGTGTCTTCTCCCATATTAAAAAACAAAAACAACCCACAAAACCCAAATCCACGAAGCCCCCTTCTACCTGGATTTCCCTTAAACACCTGTCCTTATCTCCCCTTTAGAACTACAGTCAATGTCTCTTCCTCTTTGACTCTCATTCTTCAACCAGGCTTCCAGAAGTGCTTGTGGCCAAGGGCAGGAGAGGCCTCCTTGCTACTGAATCCAGTGACCCCTTTCTCAGTTCTTAACGTTGCTCGAGTTCTGTGCACCATCCGGCACTGGACGTGGCCTCCTTAACTCAGTCCTCTCCCAGCTTCTGTGGTCCCTGCATCCAGGGCCATCCTTGCTGCTTCTCCTGTTCTGTCTTCTCCCCAGGCTCCTATTCCGCCCCTTCTGCCGTGCCGGGGCCTCCTCGCACCACGCTTCTTACCTCCCCTTCACTCCCTTGGATGAACCTGTGTCAGAGCATAGAGGAATCCACTCTGCTTTGCTTGAGTGGAAAAAGAATTGACTGCAAGGAGGTCAGCTCACTCAACAGAAGAAAACGCTGAATCGGCCAGACCTCATCAGGCTGGGGACAGAGCCTTTCCCAGGTGCCAGGAATTCGCAGGCAGCCTCTGTGGGGCACAGTCATCAGATGCCACGCAATTGGGACACCCTCCCCACCCCCACCCCCATGCCCCTCTGCAAAGGATTCGGGTTCTGAGGAGAGAAGCGCTGGGAGGCCCTGTGGCTGTCGGCAGACTTTCTCCCCCAGTGCCGGCACCCAGGGATGACCCCTGTCTGCATTTTGTCAGCACCCAGGGATGACCCCCCGTCTGCATTTTGTTGTAATATTGTGACGTGCCTTACAGCCAGGCTGGCCCTGTTAGAAGCCTGACTTCACCACATCTACCCCTCTGTGTGGGCTTGGCATGCTGCCCAAGCCTGGTACCTCCATTTACTGCTCTGAAAAATGGGGCTAATGATAGCGGCTCCACCTCAGAGGGCTTGGAGAGAACAGAGTGAGTGATGTAATAGGACACTGCCTGGTTCCTGGTGAGTGTCCAACAAATGTCAGCTGCTGTTATTAGTAAAGAAAAAGTGAAGTCACTCAGTCGTGTCCGACTCTGCGACCCCATGGACTGTAGCCTACTAGGCTTCTCTGTCCATGGGATTCTCTAGGCAAGAATACTGGAGTGGGTTACCATTTCCTTCTCCAGGGGATCTTCCCAACCCAGGAATCGAACCCAGGTCTCCCGCATTGGAGGCAGATGTTTTAACCTCTGAGCCACCAGGGAATTATATATATTTCCATTGCCGATAAACTTATATACAGTTTTATATTCTGCTTTTTCTCCTGTTACTATTGGAAGCATCTTCCAAGTCATAAAATAATCCCCAAAAACATAATTTTAATGACTGACCTCTAGTCGATTACTTAAATATAATTTCTTCTGTAGTTAACCATTGCTTTATTTTTTGGACAGTTGTGTGTATGAGTTGTATGTGTGTGAGTTTTGATAATAAAGAACTCTGAAAAAGAGCACATACTATTTATATTCCATTTATATAACATGCAAAAAAATAGAACTAATCAATGCTCTTAAAAGTCAGAAAAGTCAGGGTCAAGGTTACACGGTGGGGGTGGTGGGGCAGAAGTGATTAGCAGAGTGGAGCACAGAGGCCGTCTGGGATGCTCATAACATACAGTTTCTCGACCTGGGTGCTGGGTCCATGGGTCCTCCTAGTTGTGAAAATTCACCAAACTGTACTCTTAGGACATGCGCATTTTTAAATGTATGTTATACTTCGATAAAAACAACAATAAAAATGAGAAGAACTTTGAGCTGAAAAACCCTTGTTTGTGTGCATAACACATAAAAGGGGGCTCCCCTGGTGACTCAGATGGTAGAGTCTGCCTGCAGTGCAGGAGACCTGGGTTCAATCCCTGGTTTGGGAAGATCCCCTGGAAAAGGAAATGGCAACCCTCTCCAGTATTCTTGCCTGGAGAATCCCACGGATGGAGGAGCCTGGCAGGCTACAGTCCATGCAGTTGCAAAGAGTCGGACACGACTGAGCTACTAACATAGGGACACACACACACACATCAAAGGGCTTCCCAGATGGCACTGCAGGAGACATAAGAGTCATGGGTTCAGTCCCTGGGTGGGGAAGATCCCCTAGATGAGGGCCCAGCAACCCACTCCAGTATTCTTGCCTGGAGAATCCTATGGAAAGAGGAGCCCAGTGGGCTACAGTCCACAGGGTTGCACAGAGCTGGACACGGCTGAAGAAACTTGGCACACACGCTTGTATACACATAAAAACGTGTCTGTGTGTGTATGTATGTAAGAATGATCATTTGTTTAGAATTTTATACCTGGAACACTTGCGTGAGAAGGTATGAACTGTTTAAAGTCTCCAGTAACACAATGATAAATTGCCGGAATGAAAGATTATCATCCATTTACACACTCAGGCCCACCTCCCTACACCCTCTCCATCAGTGAAATGAGTGTGTTTAAGTCTGCCTGTTGTGGCTGCCCTTCCTTTTATAAGGTCACTTTTATTTAACACATTTCTCTGAGTTGGTGAGAGATGGTTTCCTGCCCAAGGTTGCTTCCACATACATTACCTTTTATAACGTTAATAAATTAACTGAGGTGTTCCACAAACCCTAGATAGGGTTTGTATGTCTGTGTTAACTTGCTTCCTGCCTGGACCATTTTCCCATGGGTACAATTTTCTCGAATAAAAACATGGTCAATTAGATAAAGCTGGCTAAAACAAATGAGAAATTGAAAACTGAGTTTAGAATAGATCCAGTGCCTATTGGTTAGTTTTTCTTATTCAAAAGTAATAGATGCTCAGAACAGAAAAGCTGCCAGTATTTCAGGTTCAAGTCCCCCATCCTCTGCCTTCAGAATTTCTTGATTGCTCTTCCAAAGCACCTTCTCCCAGCAGACACCCAGGCCCAGGAGCCACCTCCAAGAATCATTTTAGCTCAGAAGCATGCCTCACTACAGACCAGAGCTCCAGGACAAAATGTATCCCAGGCTGACCTTAGGGCCCCCAGAATACCTGCCATGCACTCATCTGCCCAGAAGCCAGGAAAAAAAAAAAAAATCCTCAGGCTCCTTTCTCAGCTGTGAAACCTGAGATCCACTCACCCATGTATTTCCCAGGCAGCATGGTCAGCCTTTACTGGGCTTCTGCAGAGCCTGGGGCTGCTGGCATGGGCTCTGGTGCAGCAGGGACACTCTCACGTTCCCTCCACTGTCGTTGTTTCCCAGTTGCTAGGTAATATCTGACTATTTGTGATCCCACGGACTGCAGCACACTAGGCTCCCCTGTCCTTCACTAACTCCCAGAGTTTGCTCAAACTCATGTCCATTGAATCAGTGATGCTATCTAACCATCTCATCCTCTGTCACTCCCTTTTCCTTTTGCCTTCAGTCTTTCCCAGTATCAAGGTCTTTTCCAGTAAGTTAGCTCTTCACATCAGGTATTGGACCTTCTGCTTCAGCATCAGTCCTTCCAATGAATATTCAGGGCTGATCTCCTTTAGGATTGACTGATTTGATCTCCTTACGCTCCTACTCTTACATCCATACATGACTACTGGAAAAACCATAGCTTTGACTAGCTTTGACCTCCACTGGGCCTTATCCAAATGAAAAAAAGGGCTAGAGCCCCATCCCAAGCCCAACCCAAGCCCAGCCCAAAATGTCAAGGACACTTACAGAAGAGCCCCATTCCTTTCACTTGGCTCAGAGCAAGCCACAGCCAGCCTAGAGGAAGTGCCTGTGGAGGACTTGTCAGTATTACCTGGATCCTCCCAGGTAACGTCCCAGGTGGCAGAAATACACAGGCCTGCCTTCAGCCTTCACAAATCTCCCAAAAGCAGACTTTCAGTGTGGGCAGACAGGTGGCCCAGTGGTCAGGAATCTGGCTTCCCATGCAGGGCTCCAGTTCCATCCCTCGTCTGGGAACTGAGATCCTGCATGCTGTGCCCAGTGGCCAAATGAACACATTTTTAAACAGCTTTATGGGGTGGGCAGACAGCTCCTGTCCTGGGCTGGGTGGGTGGGCAGGACTTGCATCAGCAGTTCGGTGCATTTGCTCTGCAGCCCGCTGTGGCTTTACAGGAAGTAAGGGCAGATGAGGGCTTCCTCGGTAGCTCAGCTGGTGAAGAGTCTGCCTGCAATGCAGGAAACTCGGTTCAATTTCTGGGTAGGTGAGATCCCCTGGAGAAGGAATAGGCAACCTATTCCAAGTATTCTTGGGCTTCCCTGGTGGCTCAGATGGTAAAGAATTTGCCTGCTATGCAGGGAGACCTCGGTTCAATCCCTGGGTTGGGAAGATCTCCTGGAGGAAGGCATGGCAACCCATTACAGTATTCTTGCCTAGAGGATCCCCATGAACAGAGGAGCCTGGCGGGCTACAGTCCATGGGGTCACAAAGAGTTGGACACGACTGAGCGACTAAGCACAGCACAGCAAAGGGCAGACGAAAGAGGCTGCCTGGGCTAATGACTGTCTGGCCTCTGGAATCCACACAGACCCCACACAGCACAACGGCCAGCCTGTGAAGCCGTGGATGATGGATGTCTGAAGCACCCTGAATTGTGACTTAATGAAAGAGAGAGGGAGGAAGACAGGAAGAGAGAGAGCTCTGTCAGAGGCTCCCAGAGGGCAGGGAAAGGAGCGTGGTGAGGGAAAGGGTGCCCATCAGCAAGTCAGGGCCTGCATTCTGCCCCTGACCGGCTGCTTCTCTGGGACACAAAAAGCCCTTTACTTCTTTGGCTATCAGCTTCCTTGCTCATTTGTTATTGGTAACGTTAACTTTTTTATTTTTTCCAGTGTGCAATTTTCAGAAATAAAAACATTGTCAATTACATCAGTTCAGTTCAGTCATTCAGTCATGTCTGACTCTTTGGGGCCCCGTGGACTGCACCGTGCCAGGCTTCCCCCTGCCTTCAATCTTTCCCAGCATCAGGGTCTTTTCAAATGAATCGGTTCTTTGCACCAAGTGGCCAAAGTATTGGAGTTTCAGCTTCCAATGAATATTCAGGACTGATTTCCTTTAGGATGGACTGGTTGGATCTCTTTGCAGTCTAAGGAACTCTCAAGAGTCTTTTCTAACACTACAGTTCAAACGCATCAGTTCTTCGGCGGTCAGCTTTCTTTATAGTCCGACTCTCACATCCATACATGACCATTGGAAAAACCATAGCTTTGACTAGACGGACTTTTCTTGGCAAAAGTAATGCCTCTGCTTTTTAATATGTTGTCTAGGTTGGTCATAGCTTTTCTCCCAAGGAGCAAGCGTCTTTTTAATTTCATGGCTGCAGTACCATCTGCAGTGATTTTGGAGTCCAAAAATAAAGTCTGTCACTGTTTCTACTGTTTCTCCATCTATTTGCATGAAGTGGTGGAACCAGATGCCATGATCTTCATTTTCTGAATGTTGAGTTTTAAGCCAACTTTTTCACTCTCCACTTTCACTTTCATCAAGAGGCTTTTTAGTTCTTGTTCGCTTCCTGCCATAAGAGTGGTGTCATCTGCATATCTGAGGTTATTGATCTTTCTCCCGGCATCTTGATTCCAGCTTGTGCTTCATCCAGGTCAGCATTTCTCATGATGTACTCTGCATATAAGTTAAATAAGCAAGGTGACAGTATACAGTCAATTAGATAAAGCTGGCTAAAATAAATGAGAAGTTGCAAATCAAGTTTAGGACAGGTCCAGCTCCTGTTGGCTAGTTTTTTTACTCAAAAGTAATAGATGCTCAGAACAGAAAAAGTCAGAAGATAGAGCCAAGCAAAAACTAGCATATACAGAATTCCCAGAGAACATACTACCATACATCCAGAGACCATGCTGTTGATGTCTTGTTGGGACCCTTCCAGCTAGGAAGTTTTTAATGTGTATTGGTGAATAGCCTTTTGGGGAAGAGAGTTCAGGAATAATTTTTTTAAATATTTATTTATTTAGCGATGCTGGGTCTTAGTTGCAGCTTGTGAGAGCTTCAGTTTTCTTTGTGACATGCCAGATATTTACTTTCAGTATGTGGGATCTAGTTCTCTGAACAGGGATCAAACCCAAGACCCCCTGCATTAGCAGTGTGGAGTTTTAACGATAAGGGGGAGGATAAGCAAGTTCCCTCCCCAATCCCTGCCCCCACCAATGAGTTAGCAAACTCCCTCTCATGGGCCATTTAGGATATTTCAGTTGTTTTACCGTTACAGCGAATAGCATGTAGAAAGAGGCTAGATGAAAAAAAAATTAGAACTTAATGAGAAAATAAGAAAAACGCAATCTGAACACCTGACAAAAAAACGTTTTAAAGGACACAAAAGGAGTCCACAAAACTTACCATTCAGAGACAGAAAAGATTAAATCTTATTTTCAGCCATTTGAACATTTTCACTTTTCACTTTCAGCCATTTACATCAACAAACATTTACTGGGCAGATGCTCTCGTATGCCAGACTCTATGTCAGGTGCTGTGGACCCCACTAGCAGCCCAGCCACTGTCCTCACTGAGCTTTCAAACTAGTGGAGACCCATAGGGAAATTATTTTATGCACCAACAATAGTTTGTATTTAGCCAAACAGCCTTCATGATTGACGGGCACAGTGGAACCCTGAATTATCTTAGTCCTCTCACTTCCTGACGGAGCCTCCCTGCCTTCCGGGGCAGGATATGTTTCAGCCTCAAGCAGGGGTCTCCCCCAAGCTCACATCCAATCCAGAAGTTGCATCCAGATGCCTCTGAATGAAGGCCATTTAGTCCCTTCTTGCTTGTTTGAAACTTTTCCTTCTATTGAACTGCAACCTCCATTCCTATGACTTCCTCTGATTGGCCCCAGAACCTCACACAACAAGTCTGCCTTCTCCAACCTGCAGATCTAAAGAGATCATCTTCCTCTTTCTAAAAAATATTTATTTAATTAATTTATATGCACCAGGTCTTAGTTTCAGCACTCAGGATCTTCAGCCGTGGCATATAAACTCTTAGTTTCGGCAGGTGGGATCTAGTTCCCTGACTAGGGATCGAACTTCAGGCTTCCTGCATTGGAAATGTGGACTCTTAGCCCCTGGATGACCAGGGAGTCCATAAAGAGATCTTCCTGTGAAGCAACCACGATCTGGTCCTCAAGTCAATGTCTCAAATCTGTGACGTCCTGCCCTGGCAGGAGGGACCTGCAAGCTCCCTCTTGAGTCCTCAACCAGTGCGCATGCCCAGACCTTCTAACAAAGTATCCACGAACAGATGCCCATGGTATGGGGGCAGCAAGGCCCAGACCTTCGAGAATAGTCTACCTTTTGAGGATAGACTGTTCTGGTGACACTAGAAAAGGTTCTGCAGCCTCAAAAGGGGGTGAGTGGAGATAAGAGAGAAGCTGGACTGGCCCTGATTGAAGGACTAAACTGCTCTCCTCCCAGAAAAAAGCTCGTGAGCCTGAGAGTAGTGAGTCTCCCGTTCATCTATGCGCTCATCTCCTTGGGGTCTTGTTGAATTGCGGGTTTCGATTTAGCAGGTCGAGGGTAGGGCCTGAGGGTCTGCTTACAGGTTCCCAGTGATGCACTGATACTTCAGCTCAGACTTTGAGTAGCAAAGCCCTAGGGCAGTAGAATCACAGTCTCCACTTTAAAAATACGGAAAATTTGGCTCACCTCAAACCTACAGAATCAGAATCTTCTGGTCCGTTTATTCAGTAGGTCTCAACATGGATTGCATGTTAGAATTATTTGAAGAGTTTTTTTTTAAATGCTGATTCTGGGACTTCCCTGGTTGTCCAGTGGTTAGGACTCCATGTTTCCACCTCAGGGCATGGGTTCCATCCCCTGTTTGGGGAACTAAGATCTCACATGTGGTGTGGCCAGAAGTTGTTTTGTTTTGTTTTTTTAAATGCTGATTATGAAGATTGAAAATCACGTGATGTCCCTTCCTTTCTTCCTCCCTCATTCTTTCCCTTCCTTCCTTCCTCTCTCTTGCTGCCTTAATTTGTAAATCTCCCCCAGCCCCATTAGACTGGGGACCAGAGGCAGTGTTTCTGAGTCTTGGCTGCACACCCGAGGTCCATGTCAGGGACCCTCCCTATGGACCAACTGAAAGAGAATTTCTAGGGGTTAGAATCCAGAGATTAGCATTTCACAAAATTCCCCAGACAATTCCAGGGTACATCCTGGGATTCTCAGTGAAAGTACAGGTTACTACATTCTCCCCTGAGACATTCAGTTCAGGGTCTGGGATGAAGGCTAGGAATCTGCATATTAACAATCTGTATATGCTCACAAGATGGCAAGTTTGGAAATGGCTAAGAGAGAAAACGCATACTGTATTGGTGCTTTTCTTTCTGGCTTACTTCACTCTGTGGCTGATTCATGTCAATGTATGGCAAAACAAATACAGTACTGTAATGTAGAATAAAGTATTAAAAAAATAAAAATTAAAATTAAAAAAAAGAGAGAGAGAGAGAGAAACGCAAGAGAGTTCCAGAAAAACATCTGTTTCTGCTTTATTGACTATGCCAAAGCCTTTGACTGTGTGGATCACAATAAACTGTGGAAAATTCTGAAAGAGATGGGAATACCAGACCACCTGACCTGCCTCTTGAGAAACCTGTATGCAGGTCAGGAAGCAACAGTTAGAACTGGACATGGAACAACAGACTGGTTCCAAATAGGAAAAGGAGTACGTCAAGGCTATATACTGTCACCCTGCTTATTTAACTTATATGCAGAGTACATCATGAGAAACACTGGGCTGGAAGAAGCACAAGCTGGAATCAAGATTGCCGGGAGAAATATCAGTAACCTCAGATATGCAGATGACACCACTCTTATGGCAGGAAGTGAATAAGAACTAAAGAGCCTCTTGATGAAGGTGAAAGAGGAGAGTGAAAAAGTTGGCTTAAAGCTCAACATTCAGAAAACGAAGATCATGGCATCCGGTCCCATCTCTTCATGGGAAATATATGGGGAAACAGTGGAAATAGTGTCAGACTTTTTTTGGGGGGTCCAAAATCACTGCAGATGGTGACTGCAGCCAGGAAATTAAAAGACGCTTACTCCTTGGAAGGAAAGTTACGACCAACCTAGATAGCATATTGAAAAGCAGAGACATTACTTTGCCAACAAAGGTGGTTTTTCCAGTGGTCATGTATGGATGCGAGAGTTGGACTGTGAAGAAAGCTGAGCACCGAACAATTGATGCTTTTGAACTGTGGTGTTGGAGAAGACTCTTAAGAGTCCCTTGAACTGCAAGGAGATCCAACCAGTCCATTCTAAAGGAAATCAGTCCTGGGTGTTCTTTGGAAGGAATGATGCTAAAGCTGAAACTCCAGTACTTTGGCCACCTCATGCGAAGAGTTGACTCACTGGAAATGACCCTGATGCTGGGAGGGATTGGGGCAGGAGGAGAAGGGGACGACAGAGGATGAGATGGCTGGATGGCATCACTGACTCAATGGACAGGAGTTTGAGTGAATTCCGGGAGTTGGTGATGGACAGGGAGGCCTGGCGTGCTGCAATTCATGGGGTCGCAAAGAGCTGGACACGACTGAGCAACTGAACTGAACTAAACTGAACTGAAGATAGAAAAATGATCCCTCGGTTAGAGTCAGAAAGACAGTGCTCCTGGCTATGTGACTTCTCATGGGTCAATTTGCCTCTCTGGGATTTGGATCTCCACTGATAAACCAGAGATGATAATAACTGCCTGAGGCAGGGATGGATAAGATCTGTGGATGAGTCTGCAGAATAGAGTTGTTGGAAAGTGGCTGCCACAGGCCAGGGACTTACCCAGCTCTGATCTGTGTTCAAGCGAGGTGGCCACAGCGTTCTGTCCACCAGAAGGTGGGCAGAATAAGGAGTGCTCATCTGGTCTTCAGTTCCTCTCTTCACTATCTGCCCGTTAGTGATCAATGCCCATTAGTGATCAATGCCCATTGGGTGATCTTTGAAGCCACAGAGGCAGATTGACTGCACGCCCTGCCTCTCTCCTCACCTGCTGCTAACTGGACTAATATGAGTGAAAAAATAAACTGAAACTGCATAAAGTGACTATGACTTGGCAGTTTAGCTGTTACAGGGGCTAGTGCTACCTTAACTAACACACTGCCTCCAGAATTGTGGCAAAAAGTAAATTATCAAAAACAGAGGCTTCAAACTTCCAACTCTGACTCACAAATCACTTTGTTATGCTTACCCTGTGGATTTTTTTTTTTCTCTCCAAAAAAGTTTTAATTGAACAATTTCCCATAAACCTCTGAATTTCCAGGTTCTTGAAAACCCGGAATAACTGGCAACTGGGTTTGCATTCCCGTAAGGCAGTATAGGAAGCATCTGGCCCCATAGGGTGGGACTTGTGGTCTATGACTTGGCACAGCCTCCACCCCACCTGGTGGGTTCATACCTTGTTAACCTCATATTAACAGCATTTATGGCATTTCTCTGATCCCTGTAGCTTCCCGAGTCAGCGGCTCCTGATGTAATAAAGGTAGCCATTAGATGCATTTGCTGTTAGGATTTTTCCCAGTGAATTCCTTCAGATGACTTCTATTAATAACTTTCAGGAGAACCATTCATCCTGCCGAGAACTTGGAAGGAAAATCTCCTGACTGATGCTTTGCTTAGTGGCCGAAGGATGTCGGCCACCTCCACCCCACCCATGTCTGTGACCATTTCAGCACCTGCTCCATGCAGACAGTGGTAGGAGGAGAAGAGAACTCAGGTGTATCTGGGGATCAGGTAGACCTGGAGCCCAGTATGAGCTCGGCTGGTCCCTAGATAGTGATGTGACATCAGGCATTTCATATTTGCTGAGCCTGTTTCCCCATCTGTCAAGTGTGGACATTAGTACTCGTCTTGTGGGATTTCTGTAAAGGATCTGGCTACAGGACACAGAGCGGCTTCCAGATGGCTCAGTGGTAAAGACTCTGACTGCCAATGCAGGAGATGCGGGTTTGATCCCTGGGTTCAGTCCCTGGGTGGGCAGGATCCTCTGGAGTATGAAATGCCAACTCACTCCAGTATTTTTGCCAGAAAAATCACATGGACAGAGGAGCCTGGCAGGCTACAGTCCATAGGGTTGCAAAGAGTCAGACACAGACCATGCTAATTCCTCCCTCTTTGAAGCCTGTAGTGTGGGAACCAAAACCAGCTTTGCTTCCAGGAGTAAAGGGAAATCCAGCAGTATCTTTTTTAAAAATCAACTTTGAATTCTTTTGAAAATATTTAAATTATGCACTTCTGTTGTAGGTGTATTAATCTGCTCTGGCTGCCTTAACAAAGCATCACAAATTGGTGGCTTAAAAACAGAAATGTACTCTCTCACAGTTCTGGGAGCTGAAAGTCCAAGATCAAAGTCCTGCCAGGGTTGGTTTCTGGGGAGATCTCTCTTGTGGCTTGTCGAAGGTCACTTCCTCACTGTGTCCCCAAATGGCCTTTCCGTGGTGCTCAAAAGAGGAGAGAGAGAGAGATCTGGTGTTTCTTCCTCTTAAAAGATACCAGTCCTATTAGGTATCTTGATTATTTCCCGTAAACACCCCACCTCCAAATACAGGCACACTGGGGCTTTGGGCTTCAACTATGAATTTTGTGGGGATGCGAAATTCAGACAATAATGGTAGGAAAACCAGCAAATCCAATTAAGGAGGAAAAAAAAATCACTCATTTCCTCTTGCCTCTGTCTCCATCCACCCCAGTCTAACCACAGAACCACTTTTATTGACTATCCTTCCATGATTCATATATTTTTAAAATTAAAATTGAATTCCACTTACTTTTTGGTAACCTGCTTTTTCTTTTCTTTTTACATTTATAGTAATCTAAGCTAAATAGAAAAGTCACAGTAACTTATATCATTGTAACTCATTGCTAATTGTAACCTTCCTCGTATAATGAATACAAATTGTCCCCTTGTAAGGATTTACTCATATATTTAACCCTCAATTGTCTAGACAATCATAGTTTCATTTTCTATGGACTTGGGTGTTTGTTCGCTTCTGGCTTTGACCTAGTAATAACTCCATCCACCTGAGCATCAGTTTCCTCATCTGTGTTATCAGAATGATAAAAATGTCACCTCAACTGAGACAATGACCGCACAGGGCTTAGCACAATGCCTGGCACATGGGAAACCCTCAGAGCTGTTAGTACAAAAGCATATATTATCCATTAAAATCTGCCAGCAGTGGGGCCAAGGGAAACATTTTCCTAAGACTCTCCATCTCACTGTGCCCTGAGCTCATTCAAGCCCAGTCCATCCCTAGTCGGCATGGGAGAAGGACGGGAGCCCCGTCACTAATGAGGAAGGAACATCATGCCTCCAGTGTGAATTAACCCACTGGCACGACAGAATGCGCAGTTTTAGCTTCTCCACATTTCTGGGACCCAAACTGATGTTACCTCCCTGCTTACAACTCTCCAGGTGGGCTTCCCTGGTGGTCCAGTGGTTAAGAATCCGCTTGCCAACACAGGGGACTTGGGTTCCATCCCTGGTCTGGGAAGACCCCACATGCCACGAGGCAGATAAGCTCGTGTGCCACAACTACTGAGCTGGGCTCTGGAGCCCACGTGCCACAACTACGGAAGGCCTGCAGGCCCCAGAGCCTGTGCTCTGCCAACAAGCGAAGTCACTGCAGGGGGAAGCCCGCAGACTGCAACTAGAGGAAGCCTGTGAGCAGCAAGAAGAACCCAGAGCCGCCAGAACTAAATTAAAAACCAGCTCTCCAGTGACTCCCCAGGTCCCCCGGCAGGAGGCAACAAGTCCTAAGGGTGGCTGAACAGGTCTGACATGGCCTCACCTCTCACCTCTGCCCCCAGCCACACCGTCCCTCAGGCTCTAGCTCTCACCTCTGGGCTCTGGCACCTGCTGCTCTCGCTGCTGGAGCATGCATCCCTTTCCCCATCTTCTCTTCAACAGGCTCAGGTCTCTGCATCCTTAAAGTCTCTGCTTAGAGATCCCTGCAGATGCCAGTGGTGCCCTAATGTCTTCACTTTTACCATTTTGGTGCATGCTGGCTGACCCCAGCTAGCAGCACCTAATTTGTTGCCTGAGGGCTTTTGTGGTCACTAGAACCCATCTGCCAACTTCAAGGCAGGCCTGAAATGCTGGGAAATTAACACTCCCCCAAGGACAAACGTTTAAGCAATGACGAACTAGACTTGGTGTACAATTACAAGAGTTCTCTTAGCGGATAATGCCAAGGTACTTTACAATGGCCTTAGAATTTCCCCATGGAAACTAAGCTCTAGACATTCACAGTGCTAACTTGCTTGATAACACACCTTCTTTGGCTGCTTTTCCTGTCTCATTCCCCCCACCCCTTGCCTCCAGGATTTCCTTCATTTCCCAGATCAATTGCTTCTCCTTCAATTCTTGTCTCAAGGTCTGCTTTGGAGGAATCCATATCAGGAGCCTCCATCTCCTGAGAGCCTTCCCTGGCATGTTCGGCATCTAGGTGGGGCAGACCCATGATCCCTTCCCAGCTCTATCTGAACCCCATGTTCCTCTCTCGGTCATAGCCCTCATCACGCTATGCCATAATTGACCAGGTCCCCATGGAAACACAGGTAATTCACTGGGAGAGAAATCTAAATGGCTTTTAAACACTTGAGAGGATGGTCAACTCCACTCATAATTAATGAAATTCAAATGAAGAATGCCAGCTGAGAAACGCTACTGAAAGGACAAAATTAGAGATTCATGGTTCAACCTCCAATTATTGACTCAGTCAAGGACCATCCATGGTGAGAAACTGAATACCCCAGATTCTGGTGGAAGAAGAAAAATAGACATTTGGGGAGAAGCATGATCATCACCTTACCATGGATTCAGACTTGGCATCATTAATAATGGGACAGCAAGACATCATGGACCTCCTGGTTCAAAACAGGATGAAGCAAACAGCAACACCCATGACGTGTTGATTAAATTCTTGATGTCAAAATGTTTAACTTGAATCTAATCTATCCTTTAGACCTAAGTACTAGTTTAAAGGGCTTCCCTGGTGGCTCAGCGGTTAAAGCGTCTGCCTGGAATGCGGGAGACCCGGGTTCGATCCCTGGGTCGGAAAGATCCCCTGGAGAAGGAAATGGCAACCCACTCCAGTACTCTTGCCTGGAGAATCTCATGGAGGGAGGAGCCTGGTAGGCTACAGTCCATGGGGTCGCAAAGAGTCGGACACAACTGAGCAATTTCACTCACTCACTCACTCACTAGTTTAAAGAAATACAGGAGGCAGGACAAGTGGGGGTGTACCACAAGTTAAAGGATCCTGCAATCAGGCAAATCCCAAGGTGGGACATTGTACAAGAAAACCCGTCCAGTCTCTTCATGAGTCAATGTTGGAGGAGAGGAGTGAGAACCATTCTAGATTCAGAGACTTAGAGATGTAACAGAATTAGAACAGAGCTTGTTTTGCATGATCCTTGATTACATGATCCTTGATTGAAAACAGCTATAAAGACATTCTGGTACAGCTGGAGAAATTCAAATACAGTGAGTCCCCTACATACGAACTTTCAAGCTGTGAACTTTCAAAGTTTATTCGAACATGCATTCACATGTCCAACCACGTTAGCTAGTTCATCTGTCTGGTGTACACTGTCACACGCGTAAATCTTCTACAAGTGGCTGTGCTTTTGCATACTTTACTGTACAATATTGTAGAGTGCAGTAGTACAGTATCTTTATTTCAAACTACATTTGCTAGAGGACAGCTGCACTGAACCCCTTGCCATGTAACAGGAGGAAATTACCAATGAAAACCTGAGGGAACTGGAGGCCCAAAGGACGGACACAGAGAGTCAAGAGGAAGAAGTCACTGAAGGGTCAAAGAGATCCACAGTGCAGGAAATGGCAAGAGGATTTTCTTTATTCGAGGAGGCATTGTTAGTTTTTGAGGTATAGGACCTGAAAGTAGAATGGGACATGAAGGTTGCAGCCGCCGTTCACAATGCAATCGGGTGCTACCGTGTCATCTCTGATGAGAAAAAGAGAGCTACTACCTAGACATGACTGGGTCCTTTTTCAAAAAGGTAGATAGAATTAAACCCAGCAAAGAACCAGAACCTGTGTCACTGACCTCAGGCCTGAGTGAAACTGCAGCTTGCCCTCCGTCCCCTATGGTTTTGATCCTTCAGCTCTACCATCTCCCACCTCCTTTCTCTCCTCTGGTCAGTAACGCTTCTTGCCCATACCCTTGATGCCAGCCTCATACGCCAGATGCTATGCTGTACTACAGTACTGTGCTACGACCCTTCAAGGCACTGTACTGTAAGATTACAAATGCTTTCTTCATTTTTTATTTGTTCATATGTTATTTATGTGTGAAAGATACTATAAACCGTTACAGTGTAGTAATATATACTCGACTGTGTTAATAGAGTACCTAGGCTAACTTTGTTAGACTTACAAACTAGATTTATGAACATGCTCTTGGAATGGAACTCATTCATATGTAAGGGATTTACTGTATAAGATAGATAGTAGGATCTTATTTTAACTTTTTAAATGTGAAAATGATGTTTAAAAGTGACCTAGGTTGGATACAAAGTAATGCTGAAATATTATACAATTTATTTCAAAAGATCATATAATCTATTTCAAAATACTTCAAGTCCTCACTGCACCCCCAATTAAACAAATGTTGTAAAATTTTAATAATGATTCTGTCTTGGTGATTGATTCATGGATGTTCATTGAACTGTTTTCTTTGTTGTTTCATATGTTGGAATTTTTTATAAGAAAAGTCAAAAAAGAAAAGCAAATAAAAACTACAAGATATCATTTTCACCCATAGAAAACAGAAAAAAAGTTTAAAAGTATGCTGTGCTGTCAAGAGTGTAGAGAAATGGGCAGTTTCATAGATCATTAGTGACTGAGTGAAGTCTCTCAGTTGTGTCCGACTCTTTGCGACCCCATGGACTGTAGCCTACCAGGCTCCTCCCTCCATGGGGTTCTCCAGGCAAGAGTACTGGAGTGGGTTGCCATATACTCCCCACTGGTGGTTCAGAGGTTAAAGCATCTGCCTGCAATGCAGTCGACAAGGGTTCCATTCCTGGGTCAGGAAGATCCCCTGGAGGGCATGGCAACCCACTCCAGTATTCCTGCCTGGAGAATCCCATGGACAGAGGAGCCTGGTGGGCTACAGGGCATGAGGTTGCAAAAGACTGAAGCAGTTTAGCATGCATGCATAAACTGGTACAGCCTCTTCAGAGGGAACTTTGGCAAAGATATACTTTTGATCCAGCAATTCCAATTCTAAAATTTATCATATAGATTATCTTCAAACATATGCATAAGTTTATATGGATAAGGATATTTACTGCGGCATTGTTTTTATAACAGAAGACTGGAGACAGAGTGTATATTCATCCATTTATGTTGCATCCACACAGCGTGGACTGTTATAAAGTATGGGTTATACCTGTGCTGGTAGGAAACGCTTTCCAAGATGTATTGCTAAGTAAAAATGCAGACAACAAACCAGTGTCTGTCTTATTACTTTGCCTCAAAAAGTGTTTTGCACATAGTGAGTACACGATTAATATTAATGTTTGTTGAGATAAATAATACATATTTCAGTGTGACTGCTCTGAGTCAGGCTCTCTGTATGCATTCAGGTCAAAGATACAGATAGGGGCCCAGATTTTCCACAATGATCAAATATCTAAGGTCTTACTCTCCTGTATTCATAGATTTTTGAATTTTCCAAGACACATCATGTCCTCTGCAAAATTAAACTGTGAACAAGACATTTTGAGGAAGAAATAAAACTTTCATTAAAAGAGAATTTGCTAAACTTCTCTGGTTAGCCAGTGGTTAAGGATCCACCTGCCAAAGAAGAGGACACGTGTTTGACCCCTGGTCTGGAAAGATTTCACATGTCTACTTGGGGCAGCTAAGCCTGCGCGCTCCAGTGACTGAAGCCTGTATGCTCTAGAGGCCATCTTCTGCAACAAGAGAAGCCAGCACAATGAAAAGTCCTAGCGTCACAACTAGAGCGTAGCCCCCACTTGCCACAACTAGAAAAATCCCAAGAGCAGAAACAAAGACCCCACACAGCCAAAAATAAATTAATTAATTACATTTTTTAAGAGAGAGAGAGAGATTTTGCTGAACCAGGGAGGTTGATGTGGCAACTAGAACATGGTTTCAAGGTTCCTGGCAACCAACACAAAAAGGAAACCCTTGGACCACAGAACTGTTGTTATCTGGTAGAAGAAAGGACACTAGCTCCACCAGAGATATGCTAATTGATCTGGGGGTGATGGGCTCAAGGGCCCTTGGTAGTATGACCTGGGGTGGGCAGTAGAGGGCAAACTGAGAAGCTAGTGCTTCTATTTGCATCTATTTGCTCAATGATAAAATATAGCAAGGCAAGCAAGAATATATTAGGGAACTTTATGTAAAGTTCCATGAATTGGGGGCCTCTCAGGTGGTACTAGTGGTAAAGAACCCGCCTGCCAATGCTGGAGATGTAAGAGATTTGGGTTCAAGTCCAGGGTCAAGAAGATCCCTTGGAGGAGGGCATGGTAACCCACTCCAGTATTCTTGCCTGGAGAATTCCATGGACAGAAGAGCCATGGGCTACCATCCATGGGGTCACACAGTTGGACACAACGGAAGCAACTTAGTATGCACACACTCATGAATATTTAGGGTAAATCGTGTGACAGCAAAGCCGATACAGGGCTCCTCTAGTTATGCTTCTGTCTTCTGGGGTGAAGATGTGACCTTGGACCAATGACTAGATGCATCTGAGCCTCACCTCCCTTACCTGGGAAAAATGATTACTGTGCAGATGAAATGAGATGATGCATGTTACTTGGGTTGATAAATGCTTGCTCTGCTGTCCTTTATATTGATGTCACATAATGACCTTATGGCTAAAATCAGAGACTCTGGAGCTACTAAGCCTGGGTTTGGATCTCAGCTCCACCACTTACTGGCTAGGTGACCTTGCCCAAGGTCACCTAGACCCTCTGTGCCTCAGTTTCCTCCTCTGTTTATAAAACGAAGCTAATAGGATTGTTGTGATGGTTAAATGAATGGATGGTTGAAAAGCCTTTAGGACAAGAGTCTGACACACAGGAAGTGCTATGTAAGTGCTTGTTCAATAGATCGTAATGTGTTCCCTTTAACCCCTAAAGGTCCTTCTGGAGAAAAGTTAGAAAATAACAGCTTCAAAAAAAACCCAGCTATTTCCAGACTCTGATAAAAGGAATGGATCGCTATAATCCCAGCGGTCCCATTTGCCTTTTAGAAGATTGAGAGGCGGAATGTGTTTGCAATGGTGGAATCTTCGGCAGGTGACTGGCCAGACTGGAGCTGCCTGGGGGCATGGTCCACTTTCCTACAGCGCCTCGCGCCCTTCCACCTAGCTTGACCGAGGACTGGCGGCTTTTCCGACACCGGCCAGGGGCGGGCCAAGGGGAAGAGGAGGGAGTGAGCTCCAGGGGATCCCCTCGCCCCTCCCCCGAGAGCCCAGTGAGTAATGACATTCACGGGGAGGGGAGGGAGCGAGCGAGCGAAGGAGAGGGGCAGGCTCGGCGAGGCCATGTGATGCTGGGCGAGAGAGCCGCCGCCGCCGAAGCCTCCTGCTTTCCTCCCTCGGATTTTGGGCTGTCATGGCGACCCCCAACAACCTGACCCCCACCAACTGCAGCTGGTGGCCCATCTCGGCGCTGGAGAGCGATGCGGCGAAGCCGGCGGAGGCCCCCGACGCACCCGGAAGCGGCCAGCCACGCCCATTGGCCCAAGGAGAGCCTGGTTCTGTACCACTGGACTCAGTCCTTCAGCTCACAGAAGGTAGCCTGGAGGGAGCCGGGGAACCCGAGGCGTCCCGCGGCTAGGAGACTTGGGGGAGGGGACCCGGGAGGGTTTAAGAATCTGAAGATCTGCTCAGAGACTGGAGGGTAGAATCTGGGGTTGGGGGCCCGGAGGACGGGGGGACGCTGGGCTGCTCTCCGGGGAGGTGACTGGCCCTGTCTTGGGCCCCAGGAGCACCGTCCTCATCCTAGGCACAGCCATTCTGCCTCTTTCCCTCCCAGAAAGACCCGATCTGTTGGAGGGCTGAGAAGAGAGACAAAGGCAAGGGGAAGGGAATGGGCACTGCTGGGAAGGCGGCCTGTTGGAGGGGGGCGGCTGCTGCGGGGAGGGGGAGGAGCGCTTCCTGGGGTCCAGCCTCCAGTCCCAGTCCCATAGCAGGCCTGCCCTCTGCGCTTCTATCCGGATACCACAGGCCTTCGGGTCAAAGCTCCCCTGCCTCTCTGTCCGGCCGGGGGACTTCTTCTGATTGGGGTTTGAAGGGTCTGACCCTAGCCTTCCCCTTACACCCCTTAATTTTGAGCTGAGAAGCAACGAGTTAACCCATCTCCCCAAACCTCAGCTCGGCCCATAAGATGTGTTTTCTGCTCTTAAAGGCACAGACAACCCCACGGCCCTTTCTCAGACTCAGGGGAGCTGGAAGGTGGTTGGGAATCTAGCCCGGTGTTAAGTTATCGGGGTTCCCGCTTTCCGGGGGTGAGGTCGGAACCCCGCGCCTGTAAGACCCGGGCACCTCTAGGGGCGCAATCTCCAACCCTGGGCTGTCCTATCTATGAGGCACAAATTCAGCACCATGGCCAGGTCCCAGCAGCCCGGTCCTGGTGGAGCCTACGGGTCACCCATTGCCTGGCCCTTCCACTTCTCCCTGGAAGATCTTCTGTTCCACTCACGTATTTTCCAGATGGAGAAATAGATGCCTTAAAGAAAAATGGCCTTGGAACCAGTCTTTGGTTTGATTTTGGGGTTCGGGCGCCGTTTTCATCATCTGGAAAATGGGATAATAATAACAATTATAGCTATTTCCTCTAATTGCAACCCCTTCTCAGGCTTGCTGAGAGGGTTGTTGAAAAGGTGTTATAGCTCATAGTTTTACCCTTGTTCAGTCGCTAAGTCGTGTTCTACACTGGCACTAGTCACACGTGAGCATACATTACTGTTTCAAACACAGAACACTGGGTCCCACCTCAAAGATTTTGATTCAGTAGATCTGGAGTGGGGCCAAAGATGCTGCATCCTAACAGACTACCAGGTGATGCTGATGAAGCTGGTCCACTGACTCTCCTTTGAGTAGTTCCCAGTTTAAAGTACAAACTCTGAGGCCAGACAGTCCCCAGCAGGAGAGCCATCTTCCCCAATAATTCACCATGGAGTTTTGGCAGGTCATTCCACCTCCCCCAAAGCCTCAGTTTTATAATCTGTAAAATGGAGCTAATGGCAGTACCTTCTACAGAGGGCTATTTGTGATGGTGAAATGAGATGATGCACAAAAAGTGCTGATAGCAGTGCCTGGCACGAGATCAGGGTTCTGTTGATATCCCTAAAGTGTTAGGTAAAGGAGGAGATGGAGTTAACCAAGGTCACGCGGGGACTCGTCCATAAATTCTATACATGCGTGCTGAACACCTACTGCATGCCAGGCTCGACAAAGTTCCTGGGGATTTGGGAATGAGTCAGACCCACTTCCAGATGCCAGGATCTCCTCCTCCCTCAGAACCTCAGGAGCCAAGCCCCAGTGTCCAGGACTGGACAGGGGGCTGGGGTTGGCACCTCCCATCACCATTTCCCAAGGAAGCCTCCTGAGTATTTCTTATTCAGGATGAGCTCTGCTCAGGGCTAAGTTGCCCCCTAAGTCAAGGATAGGACCACCCACTGCAGTCCCATTTGTGACCAAGCCTCTGACAGAGACGTTCTCCTGCTTCTCCTGCCAGGGCCTTCTCCTTGCCCAGGTGCCCATGGTGGGTTCTAGAGGCAGTGCAGCCTGACAGAAAGCTCTTGGGCTGTGCAGCCAGATGGTCCTGGCTTCCGGTTTCATCTTGAGTGCTCACTGGCTGTGTGACCTTGGACAAGTCACTTCACCTCTCTGTGCCTCTATATCCTCCTCTGGAAAAGGGGACATTTGCATCTGGCTCTGCAGGATTTCTGGGGGATTCAGAGGACATGGACACGTATTACGTGTCAGGCACACAGCAGGAGCTTAGCATTGCCTTCTTTCCCATCAATCCTAAAGGGCCCTGCCTGTATGCACAGCAGTTCCCAGAAGGCCCTCCCAGACATGGCAGAAGGCAAGTAAATGGCCTCTACCTGCCACTCTGGCCTTGCTTTCCAAGCTCCTGGGCACTGGCACCCCAGTCCTGTCCATGCTGCCCTTGGCCATGTTCCAGCTCCACCCCTACTCCCAGGAGTTGCACAGGCGAGGACTGCACAGCCCACCACTCCTCTGCTCAGAAGTCTGCAGTGGCTCCCAAGTCCCTCTGGGAAAAAGCCAGAGTTGTCATAATGGCCTCAGGCCCTCCTGCAGGATCTAACCTTGCCTGGTCATGGAATCCTCATCAATCGGGGGAAGCCTTTGAACTTTTCTCAGAATAGTGTTTTTAACTGAGCAACATCAATACATAGGAGCATTGGATTAGAAGGAAAACCAGTCCTACCAAAGTACAGCTATTGACATATTTTCCAAAACAAACTAATTACGTAATAATATGTGTTTCTGCATGAACCATCGTATCACAGGATTGGGTGGCAGGACTGGCGGCTGCTGCAACGCTGAGGCCGTGACAGCTGTAACTCAGCTGTGGCGTGGTGGCAGTATCGGGCTCCTGGCGGTGACAATGTTGCCGGCGCTGCTGACTCCGCCGTGCTTTCTCGCCTACACTCATAGTTGAAGAGAAGGCTAGGTGTCAGCCTGAGATGACTGAAAATAAGCCTGTGATTTTCCCATCCAAGTTCAGGGCCTCCCTGATTTTAGTCATAGACCCCTGGGTCTAGGAATCTCCATTAAAAATCCCTGTGCACGACTCTTCCTGATTCCCCTCTCCTGTCTCCCATACACCCTGCAGCAGTCACTCTGGCCATCTCACCATTTCTCAAAAATGTCAGACGTCTCCACCTCAGGGCCTTTGCACAGGCTGTCCCCTCTGCCTGGAACTCTCTTCTTCAAGATCACTGCTTGAACTACCCCTTCGCTTTGTTCTTTGCTCAAATGTCACCTTCTCAGAGAGGCCTGCCCTGATGGATCTACTCTATAGGTTTTTTTTTGGCTGCCCTGGGTCTTCGCTACAGTGCATGGGCCCCTCCAGTTGCGGAGCACTGACTCTACTGCAGGCAGGCGCAGTGGTTTCAACACAGGCACTCTAGTTGTGGTGGTGTGTGGGCTTGGCTGCCCCACGGCATGTGGGATCTCAGTTCCCCATCCAGGGATCGAACCTGCATCCCCTGCACTGGTAGGCGGACTGTTAACCACTGGACCACCAGGGAAGTCCCTGGATCACCCTATTTAAAATGCCCTGGACTCCCAATTTCCCTTACCTTGCTCTACCTTTTTTCTTTTTTTCCCAATGAACTCACTCTCTTTTGACACTGTCTCATTTTAACTGCTCGTCTTCTGTCTGCACCCATTAGAATGTCAGCTCCCCATGGGCAGTTACCTTTGTTTTGTTCACTGCTGAGTTTTGAGCGCTTAGAACAAGACCTGGCACAGAGTAAGCATTCAGTAAATACGTGCTGAAAAAGGGCTCATTTGTAAGCTTCAAGATGTTATATTAAAAGGCATTTGATTCTGTAAGCCTAAAACTGCTCTAAGAAATAAAGCTTATTAATTTTTTTCAAAAAGTATTTGAGACAAATAAACAAAGGTTCAGAGACCCCAAGTGTCTTTTACAAAGTCCCACGGCAACTAAGTGGCTGGACAGAGACACCAGCCCAGCCCATCACCATTTGTTCAAGGGCCTGGGTGAGGGGAGACAGTGCCTAACCACGACAGTGAAGCCCCAGCGGGTGAATTCCAGGCACCCACAGGGGAGACAGTTTGCCCAGAGATGGCTGATGCCCGAGTGGTGACCACCTGAGTCTGACCCGGCCTCCAAGAGGTGGAGATGGCAGATGGCCTTGATGGCTGCATGCCCTTCCCCGGGCCTGGCTTCCTCCCACACTCTCCTCCCCCGCAGAACAGCACATGGCTGGGGCCCGCAGCGCAGCTAAAGGAGAAAGTCTCCTTGGCTGCTTGCCAGCGTGACCCCGGAGCAGCTCCAAGCAGGACTGTTGTTTCTCTAAAGATAGTCCCCTCCTCAGGCAGGAGTCCCACCACCAGGCATCCTCACTGAAGTTCAAGAGCAAGGCCCCGGGAGCAGACGCCCTGCCACGATGCACCATCAAATGTCTGGACCTGCCAAGGGCAAAGGCCTGATTTAGTTTCTGTTTCCATACATCCAGAGATTCCAGCCTGACCCAGAGGCTGGATGGCCCGGCAGAGCCCACCAGGATGGGCTGGAGGGGAATGGTTGGTTGGGTTCCAGCAGAACTCCAGCCTCGACTGCCCTGCAGCTCCTACAGGGCACAGGCACCACCCATGAGCTCCAAGATACACATAAAAATGCTTTCCTTCATGCCCACTCACACTTATACACACACGGGCACACACACTCATATTCACACTCATGTACACATGCTCACACAAGACTGGATGCTCACACTGATTTGTGTCCATACCCACCCACACTCGCGCACACACATGCGCAGACACTTGCTCACGTACACAGCTGCCACTCAGACGCATGCACACATACTCACACGACTAGACCTAACAAATGCCACCCTGGCACTCCCTCTGCCACAGTCCCCCACCCCCACCATCTTAGAACCAGCAGTTCCCACCCTCTGCCGAGGAGGGCAGAGCCAGCCCTGTCTCCCACAGGATCTGAAGGTAGCATCAGCTCAAAGCAGGGCCATGGGACACTCTGAGAACACGGAGTTCAGCCTTTCATTTTACTGACAATTAAAAGGAGGTTCAGAAAGGGGCAGCAGTAGTTCAAGGTCACACAGCATTGCCGTGGCAGAGCCAGGCTGAGGACCTGAGTCCCTGCCTCCCCATCCGGCCCACAGGGCCTACTTTTGGCTACTGTAACAAATGAATCTGGGTGAGGGCTGGGGGTTTTAAGGGCTGATTACCCCTTCTTCCCCACAGTCCAGCACACAGAAGGGGTTGTTCATGTTAGCTCTGAGGGTGGGGCATCAAGTACGCTAAGACATCAACCAAGAATGCAGGGTAGGGCAGTGTGTGTGTGTGTGTGTGTGTGTGTGTGTCTGTGTGTGTGATAACAGTGATGTTGGAACCCATGTGTTAACCTCTCACACTGGGACTTTATCCATACCATTCCACCTCAGCCTTTTGCCAGCCTTGAAGGAGTAGAATACATTCCTCATTTCACAGAAGCTAAGGATCAGAGAGGTCAAGCGACTTGCCCAAAGTCACACAGCAAATAAGCAGCAGAGTCAGCCTTCAAGTTCAGGTCTGTCTGCCTCCAAAACCTAGTCTAATTCAAGGAGCCAAGGCACACATTACCCCTACAGTATGCCAGGCACTGTTCCACGGGGACTAATCTATCTAATCCTCACAACAACCCTCTGAGGAATTTACTCGTGAGACTTCCATTGAACAGATGAGGAAACTGAAGCACACAGATGGAGAGCTACTTGTAAAGCCAAGAAAGAAAGAAAGAAAGTGAAGTCGCTCAGTCATGTCCGACTCTTTGCGACCCCATGGGCTCTAGCTTACCAGGCTCCTCCATCCATGGAACTTTCCAGGCAACAATACTGGAGTGGATTGCCATTTCCTTCTCCAGCAATAAAGTGCTAGAGCTGGAACTTGAACTGGCACAGTCTGGCACGCAGCTCAACATTTTGACTATAACACCATCTTGCCTCTTCTGGTAGCTTACCTCTTGGCATCTGGGAGGAAGACTGGGGACGCCCAGGCTCAGGAGTTACCACCTAGGTATGGAGGGGGGGTCATCGACCTGTGCTTCTCTTGAGATGCCTTCTCTTTCTCCTGGGCTGGAGACAGAAGTAGGGAGAGCTTGTAGGCATGGATCTTGCCATCCTTTTGCTGGGGGACCTTGGACAAGCCCAGGTTTCTCTTTGAGTCTCAGTCCACAGGGAGAGGACAGTTGGACTAGGTGGTCATTAACCATCTCCCAGCTCAGAACTGTTGGGCTGGATCAGGAGCAAGCTAGCCTCAAAACTCTCCATTAGCACCTACCAGCTCTGGACCTTAGGGAAGGAGCCCCGAAAGGGCAAGTCCAAGACTGCCTGGAAGGAGCCCCCCGGGGCAGAGAACACTAGTCTGGGAGTCAGGAACCTTCTAGTTGTAGGTCGACTGCCAAAGTGGCTGTGTGGCTTTGAGTAAGTTAGTTGCCCTCTCTGGGCTTTCATTTTCTCATCAAGAAAAACAGGGAGATGGTCCCCGCTCTGCCAGCCTATGGAAGGCTGTTGTGGGCATCCAACGATCAGATAGGAAGGTGTTTGGGGACAATAATGGGCTAGGCTGATGTCAGCAAATTCTTTTCACCTCACTTTAGATTTCTCAAATCATTTGAGCAATTTTGCTGTTGATTATGATGATAATGAGAAATCCTGCAAATTTCCTAGTCAGATTCACATTTGGAGGCCAATCCTGATAATGAGAATCATGAATTAAGTGCTTTCTATGTACCAGACACTGTGTCGGTGCTATTATTAATACTTCAGTTCTGCAACAACAACAGAAAAATCTGAAGCCCAGAAAGTGTAAGGAATTTGCCCAAACACACAGCAGAGCCAGAAGTCCTATCCCAACTAAGCCCAACTGTGACTCCCAGCTCCCTAACCACCAGTCAGCACTGCCCCTTGTCCTCAGGGCAGAGCTGTCTTCCTCCCTCCACCAGGCACCAAGTTCCCAGGAGGTACGCCACCCCGTCCTGCGCCCCAGGGGCCCAGGAATGGGTTCCAGCAACATGGCCCCTCCTGTGTGTGACCTCTGATCCCTCTTCCTGCACACCCCGCCCCACCCGGGCAGAGGATCCCCGTGTGTCTGCCCGCCCTCCCCCGCTCTGACCCTGGCGCCTGCAGGTGCGGCTGGTGATTGCGGAGAAGGGCCTGGCGTGTGAGGAGCGGGACGTGAGCCTGCCGCAGAGTGAGCACAAGGAGCCCTGGTTCATGCGGCTCAACCTGGGCGAGGAGGTGCCCGTTATCATCCACCGCGACAACATCATCAGCGACTACGACCAGATCATCGACTACGTGGAGCGCACGTTCACTGGAGGTACGGCGGCCGCGCAGTCCCAGACAGCGCCCCGAAAGCTTGGAAAACCTGGGAACCCACCCCCGCAGCCCCCGACCCAGGCCTGGTCTCCTCGACAAGGAACCACAGGCTACAGGCCGGGCTCAGATACCCCTCCAGGATCCACAGATCCCCGAGGACCCCAACTTGGAGCGCTGGGGCTGTAGCCTCCTCCCAGGAACTCAAGAGTCACAGACTGGGCTACAGACCCTCCCGAGCCCCCCAGGCCCGAGCAGGGCCCAGACCCCCTTCTAAGTCCCCACAGACAGGACTCAGATCATCCAGGGAGGCCAGGGTTCAGCCAGGACCCTGAAAGCATAGTCAGAAGCAACAGACTCTCCGGGAAGCCGGAGACCAACTTGGATACCCGAGAACTTTGCAGAGGTGAGCAGGGCCCAGCATCTCAGAGCCCCCAAGCCCTTCTCCACCCCCTCCCTGTTCCTTCCTTCCCTCTGGCCCTCCTCAGGTTCAGCAGTTCAGTCCCCAGAGATGGGCCCAGATGCTCAGTGTTTAAAAAAATACATGAATTAGTCGCCAACATTTAAAAACCAAGTATGTTTCAGTTTCAAACATCCAGGATTCCAACTTCTCGCCAAGTCTGGCAACACTAGGCCTAGACTCCCACCTGAAAACAAGCCTGGGCAGGTGAGGAGCTGCCCCTTGAAGGACAATCTGGCAGGGCTCCCTGGAGGAGAGGTAGGCGGGCAGGACCACTGGCGTCCCCTGTTAGCCTGGTAAGGACTTTATCTCAAGAGTCAAGGAAAGGGGGTGGGCCCAAGAAAGTGTCAGTCGCTCAGTCATGTCCAACTCTGTGTGACTCCATGGACTGTAGCCCGCCAGACTCTTCTGTCTGTGGGATTCTCCAGGCAAGAATACTGGGGTGGGTTGCCATGCCCTCCTCCAGAGGATCTTCCTGACCCAGGGATTGAACCAGCATCTCTTATATCTCCTGCATTCCCAGGCAGGTTCTTTACCACTAGCATCTCCTGGGAAGTCAAGGAAAGGGAGTTGGCCCCAGGCCGCTGGATAATTCGTGGTTCCGGGATGCTGAGGTTGGGGGGCTGTGGTGCCAGAGGCTGGCCTCTGAATCAAGGGGGTGGGAGGCCCAAGACTGGGCCCTCCGTCCCCTCCTCAGCCTTGCGCTGTGCCCCGCAGAGCATGTGGTGGCGCTGATGCCGGAGGCGGGCAGCCCCCAGCACGCACGGGTGCTGCAGTACCGCGAACTGCTGGACGCGCTGCCCATGGACGCCTACACGCACGGCTGCATTCTGCACCCTGAGCTCACCACCGACTCCATGATCCCCAAGTACGCCACGGCCGAGATCCGCAGTGAGTGCCAGGCGCGGGGGTGGGGCTGCAGGACCCTCCATAACCTTGGCTCAGCACCCCCCAAAAGCCAATCCTCACCCCTCCTCCTCTTCCTCCTATTTCTGTCTCTTACTCACTTTCTTCCTTTCATTTCTCCTCTTTTTACTCCTCTCCTCTTCCCCGTGGATATCTGTCTCCATCCCTGTGTCTATTTGTTCATTTCTCTCTCATTCTGGGTCTGTCTGCTTCTCTCTCTCTCTCTGGCTTTTCATCTCACTCACCCTGTTTTGAACTGAACATCTCTCTCCATCTCTGACAGTTCCCCTTTCTTGTCCCCCTCTCCTGCCCCCTTCCTCTTGTTCTCCTATCCCATACAGAGGCTATTCGGCTATCTGTCGCCCCAGAGGCCTGTCTGTCCATGGGAGCTTGGACACTTCTCTAGATACCTGGGGTTGGCAGCCCAAGGCATTGAGTGATTCAGGCTGGCATCACCAAGGATGACTGCCCAGATATTGCAAGGCCCCCAGTGGAGTCTCTGATTTCTGATTAGTCCATCACCCATGTACTGTCACAACTGCCAGCTTGAATGTGCCCACAGCCTATGTTATCCTTTCTTTTTATTTTTTTCAGTACTCAGTAAATAAAGGTTGGATGAAATCAGATCATCCATCAACAGCTGTTTACAGACTTTGGTCCAGGCTCTATGTAGACACCATGGGGTCCTATACACAGAGGAAGTGTGATGCGTTTAAGTAGATAATAGATGCTTGGTAAATGGTCACTTCCTCTCTCTCAAGGGAACAAGGCTCATGTCTGAAGGTGAGGCAGATTGTGGAACTCGATTTCATCCTTAGAGTGCCCCTGAACAAGGCTCAGATTTGTCTATATTGTCCTGTCCCCAGTGAATCAACAACATTTTTGAGGTCTTCTATGACCCAGGCCTTGATGGGGGCGACAGAAGGGGATTGTCACAGTGTCTACCCTCCCAGGGTCATAGTTTCCTGGAAGCAGAAAGACAAATGACTAGGTAATTACAATGCAGGACTAAGTAAATTTGAACAGCCTCTCAGGAGAGCAGTCTGGCACTCTGTATCGAATATTAACAGGCCCACACCTTTGGAGACTGTCCTGCAGTGACAACTGGATGTGTGAGCCAAAGAAGCATGTACAAAGATACACACTGCAGCACAGGCGCTGACAGCAAGAAGCTGGAGATGGCCTAGTTGTCCATGATCTGGGGAAATGAATGCATGAATGTGTATGCGTGGTCAGGCATGTCTGACTGTTTGTAACCGTATGGACTATAGCCTCCTCAGCTCTTCTGTTCATGGGGTTTTCCAGGCAAGAATACTGGACTAGGTTGCCATTTCCTTCTCCAGGGGATCTTCCCAACCCAGGGATTGAACCGGAGTCTCCTGTGTCTCCTGCATTGGCAGGCAGATTATTTACCCGCTGAGTCATCGGGAAATAACCTTGTTGTCCATGTTTGGGGAATAGGTAGATAAACTCTATTTCTTACAAACAATGGACCACTGTGCAGCTGTTAAAAAATAATAGGCATATGGAATGCTCTTTAAGACGTATTAGTAAAGAGGAAGAAAGTGAAGCATCCAATGCTGTCATTTATATATGTAAAACGGGGTCCAGGGGATACACAAGTGCTTGCAAACACAAAGCGTATTTCTGGAAGGATGCATGAGAAGACTAAGGGAGCAGGATTAAGGGACCGCAGATTGAGAGAAGAGAGATTTACTTTTTCTGTACATTCTTTAATATTGTTTGAATTCTCAAGCAAGTATGCATGTATAGTCTGTTCAGGACTAATTGATTTAAATTTTTCTAATCTAGTACCAATCAGTGTTATGATAAGGGGAACACAAGAGGCTGGGGCTAAAGAAGGTGCCCATCCCAGCCTCTGGGGTCGTAGAGGGCTTCTGGAAGGCAGCAATATTCAAGGATGACCAGGAACTAGAAAGGGAAATAGAAGAGAGAATCCTTTTAGGTTCAGGGATAGGAGAGGGCATGGTGTGAAACCGAAGGACACTTAATGGGGTTGATGTATATAGCCCAGTGGGGGAAGGTGTGGTCCTGGTGTGAATCTAGGGACCTATCCCTGGCAGAACTGGAATTTTATCTGGTAAGCAGCAGAGAAACAGTGGTGGAAAGTGACAGGATCAGATTCGCATTTTATAAAAATCATTCAACAGAAAGAAGAGAGAGTGGGATAGTTAAAGGGTCCTGGCTGTCATTTAGGTGAGCAATGGTGCTGGTCTGGACTAGGTGGAAGGAGTTCCTACATGCTTCTGAAAGATAGACGTGCTCCCCCATCCTGTCCTGAGTTATTTGAAGGTACCTAGAAGGCACTGGGATGCAGAGAGGATCTCAGGACTCCAGCCCAGTTGAGGGAGAGAGGAAGGACTTCACAGGGTGCAGAAGTCATTCTGCAGTGACCCCTCCCCCATTCCAATTAGTCAAACGTCTTTCCTTGGCCTGGTCTGCCCTCCTGGGGTCTAAAGAAAGCCACATGGGCAGCCTTGGGTGACTGGCAAGAGGAGAAGATACTGTCCTTGAGCTTCAAACTCATAAAACATCAATGAGACTTAATATAGCCCCATAGCTGAAAGATCTGGGAAGTGTGCTTGCTGATATCAGGCCAGGAGATAGGATGGTGGACAGTGAAACCTCAGAAGCAGAAGCTGAACAATTGCAGTCACTCATTTATTTTCTCATTCTGTTCCATGCATTCATTCAAAAACTCCTGTTCTGTGCCAGGCCTGTACTGGTTTTTGAGGGAACGGAGATGAATCAGATATATTCACTGTTCTCCAGATACTCGGGTTCTGGTGGGGGACATGGACATCCAGAGATAAGTACACTGGCATCAAAATCTCCATGTACAGCAGTACATGTTGTGCACTGCACAAGTTGGGGGGGCACTTTTCACATAGACCACAATGTGAATAGATTTGTGTAATGGCAGCTGATTAATGTGTTTGCATTCTCTGAAAATCTGTACAGCATACACTGGAGGACAAAGAGACCTAGAGGATCAGGAAGGGCTTCATAGAAGAGGTGATCTTGAGCTGAATCTGGAAGGGGAGTTTCAGGAATACAGGAAAAGGCCCTTCCAAGAAGAAGAAGCAGTCAGAGCAAAGGCTTAGAGGTTTGGAATGATCTGGACATTCAGGGAGTACCCAGCATTTGGAGGGGCTGAAATGTTACCATATGGGGACAGAGGCAGTTGGGCAAACTCAGTGGAAGAAGATGGAGTTGGTAAAGGAAGAGGCGGTGATCCTGCTGCATCTTTTAAGGCAAGTTGAAGAGCTTGAACATTTTCTGAGGGCAGTGAGGAGCAATAGATGGCTTTTCAGCTGGGAGTGGCATAGTCAGGTGTGTGTTTGAGGAGGGTCTCTCTGGCAGAATCAGGGAGAAGGGCTTGGAGGGGGAGAGAGTGCTGGTGACTGTGGGTAGGTCACAGCATCCAGGCAAGAGATCAGTGGAGCAAGGGAGGTCTGAATTAAAGGGAAGTCAGAAAAATGAAAGGGAGAAGTTAAATGTAAGAAAGATTAAATAGGAAAATCAATAGAAACTGTGACAGATTCGGTTTGAGGAGGAAGGAGAAGGCAGAGTTGAGGACAACCCCCAGTAATCTGGGCTTCCCCACGTGGCACTACTGGTAAAGAACCCACCTGCCAATGCAGGAGACCTAAGAGACGCAGGTTCGATCCTTGGGTCAGGAAGATCTGCTAGAGAAGGGCACGGCCACCCTCTCCAGTATTCTTGCCTGAGAACCCCATGGACAGAGGAGCTGGCAGGCTATGGTCCATTGGGTTGCAAGGAGTCAGACACGACTGAAGTGACTTAGCACACATGCACACCCGGGCATCGGGCTTGGCCTAGTGTGGGGCAAGCATGCTGCAGTTTGGGGAGTAGGCAAACAAGGAGCAGGTGGAGCAGAGAAGGTGATGGGGTTGGTTGGGTGAGGATGAGTTTGAGGAGCCCAAGAGATGTCCAAATGGAGTTGGGGCTTAGGGGAGAAGGCAGGTCAGGTTTATGCACCACCTGACCCACTGTGTCCCAGACTTACTGGCTAAGAATTCTGGAGAAATTCTACCCCACACATGGAATCTGTTCCACAGGATCTTATCCCACTTAGTCTTTCCACCTCCTCTTGTAAAACCCATGGCTCACAGTTAGACATTTTAAGGTGGATTACAGGACAGTTCCTCTCTCCCATTGAGAATAATTCTACAGTGCTGCCTTGAGTTCCATCACTGCCCCATGTTCCACCACTGGCCTTTTTGGCATCTTTAAAAAGCGAGTTTTCCCAGAAAACATGGTCAGTATGTCCCTATATCTTTAGGGAAGTTCCCTCACTAGAAGTGGACACCCAGCTCTCTTATGATTTTTCGTTTGTTTAACTGAACAAGTTTTTCCTTGTGGGTTACAGTGAGTGAGCACCAGACTGAGAATCAGACAGATCCAGCTTCAAAATCTCTGCTTGTTGTTCACCAGTTGTGTTACGTTATTTAGCCTCTCTGAACTTGTTTCTTCACTACAGAAAGGGGTGGGGGAAATGTAACATGAAATAGGAGCTTGTCCAGGTTTAGGGTGATATCCATTTCTGGCCAAACTCCTACTCATCCCTCAGAGTCTCCTCCTCCTTGAGCTTTCTTGATACCTTGTGCCCTAGGCAGGTGGCTCTCTGGGTCCCACAGTATCCATTCATTCTTCATTAGAGGTTGGCCATGCTATGTCATAGATATCTCTTAAGGGTCTGTCTCTCCCACTAGCCTGAGCCTAAGGCAGGATGGCATCTCATCCATCCCTATGTCCTGGCCTGAAGTGACATAGTGTCTGCTGGTTATGCCTGTTGATATTGTTACTTTCCAGACTAGTGTTTGAGTGGGACCTATTCCAAGGTGTGGGGGAAGGGAAAGGAAAAGCACCAGGTATCAGATGAATGGGACTTTTCCTATTCTTTCCCCAGGACATTTAGCCAACGCCACCACGGACCTCATGAAATTGGACCATGAAGAGGAGCCCCAGCTCTCTGAGCCCTACCTTTCTAAACAGAAGAAGCTCATGGTGAGTGCCCCTAGGTCTGCTCATTCCCCTCTCCCACCGTCTTTTCCATGGAAGAGAAGAACTAGGAGAAGCTGGTTCTAAGTAGAAATCATTTGATGACCTGAAATAGGAAAACCACTGGCTTGCTTTTCCAATCCTGTCTCCTCTGTCATTTCCTGGCTCTTTGACCTTGAGCAAGTCACTGTGCCCCTGGAACCTCCCTTTCCTCATGTCTTCAGTTGTATCTCTAAGAGCAGAGCTTTGTACTGAGGTTCTTGGGTAAATGTAGTATTGAGGGAGTGCTTTAAGGAGAACCCAGTAAGGATGGGGTAGGAATGAAGAAGGATCCAAGTTCACTTGATCTGGACCTTAAAGGGTACCACAAAGTCACCTTGAATAAAGGGATAAACTTTTATACCCTTGTATTAGCCATTGGCCCAAGTATTTCTCAAACATTTCCAGGAAACTCATTTTTGGCCAAAAGCAGTTCTCTAGAGAAGGGGCAGCTTTGAGCCACTATCAACCAGCTTTTACACCCATGAAAGGGATCTTGTCAGGACAGCTAAGCTCACCAGGCTGCTGTGAGCAGCAGATGAGGCTGCTTTGTAATTTTGGGGTATCCAATACACTTGAGGGATTATTTGGAGACTGGGTTTGCAGAAGGGGATTTGGACCAAGATTCTTCCATCCCTGGTCATCTTTGCCCTGTTGAAGCCAACTCAGCTCCTCTAGCTCCTGCTTGTCCTGCCTGCAGGCCAAGATCTTGGAACACGATGACGTGAGCTACCTGAAGAAGATCCTGGGGGAGCTGGCCATGGTCCTGGACCAGATAGAGGCTGAGCTGGAGAAGAGGAAGCTTGAGAACGAGGGTGGGTGCCAGTTCTGGGGTAGGTGAGTGCTGGAGCTCATCCAGCCCACCCTGTCTATGTCTCAGCATCTTTTCCCTAAAGATCTCAGAGGACTGTCCAGGTGGTTAGGATCATGGGCCATGGAGTCAGAAAACCTAGGTTTAAGTCCTAGGTTGGCCACTTGCTAATTGAATGGCCCTGGGCCAGGTACTTCACCTCCCTGAACCTCAGTTCCCTGTATATAAAATGGGGATAATAATAAGACCTACTTCAGAGAGATGCTGAGACATTGCGTGAAATTATACATGTAGAATGCTTAAATCAGCGTTTCACACACAGTAGGTATTTAATAAAGGTTAAGCGGTTCATGGGGTCGCAAAGAGTCGGACACAACTGAGCAACTGAACTGAACTAAACTGAACTGAATGATGATGATGGTGGTAGTGATACTATGATCATTATCCCTCATGCCACCCACCTTTCCCCAACTGAAGGATGTATTACGGATCCTTCATGCTTTAGCCATATGTCTAGGCTCACCCAGACTCTCTGATCTTGACTCTTTCTATTCTCAAGTGCGTCTCTTCTTGGGACCCTAAGCATGCCAGCCTCATTTCCACCTCCACATCTTTGCACCTGCCACTCTTCCAGGCTGGAGTCCCCTCTCCATACCACTCTGCTCCTTGTCTTCATTTATACGCCATCTTTGCAATCACCTTCTTCAAATTTCATTCTGGACTTTCCCATTTTGCTCTATATTAGGTGGCCTGTTAGTCTGATCTCCTCAACAGTGCAAATTTATGGAGGCCATGCAACTTGCCTTGCTACACTTACAGCTTCACACACACACATAGATGTCTGTGTATTTGGAGAGGTTGTGGAGCACAGTATTCTAAAAGATAGGTGTAGAGTCAGACAGATTCAAATTAGGGTTCCAGCTTTGCTACCTATCCTGTGTGGACAAGTTTCTTTCCCTATTGGAGCCTCAGTTTCCTCATCTGTGAAACAGGATGTGTGTGCACATGCACACTTGCTTCAGTCCTATCTGACTCTTTGCAACCCCATGGACTGCAGCCCACTGGGCTCCTCTGTCCATGGGATTCTCCAGGCAAGAACACTGGAGCAGGTTGCCATGTCCTCCTCCAGGCGATCTTCCCAGGGATTGAACCACATCCCCTGTGGCTCCTGCACTGCAGGTGGATTCTTTACCTGTGAGCCACCAGGGAAGCCCAAAATAGGATGGTAATAGTACAGTTTAAAACCTTAACTCCATCCTGTTGAACTCTTTAAAAAGTGAAAAGCACTCAGCACAGTGTTTAGAACAAACTAGCTTATTACATGTGACAGCTAAAGACATGTGCATTCTTCAGATGAGAAAACTGAAGCTCAGAGAAGTAAAGTGACTTGCTCAAGGTCACACAGCTCTTAAAAGGCATAGTTAGGACAAGAACAGCTTCCCTTTTGGTGGGTCCAATGTTCGTCCAGCATTTCACAGCTGAGGCTCCAAGTGCAAGGCACACACAGGTATCTAAGGTCCTAAATAGGGACATGGTCATGCATGCTGAAACCACTTGTCATAAATCCTTTCTACAAAAAAAAAAAAAAAATGCTATATGGCTAAATGAGTAAAAGAATATATGTTGAGTTGGCCAAAAGTTCCCTTGGGTTTGTCCACATGATATTATGGAAAAACCTAAATGAACTTTTTTGACCAACCTGATACCTCAAGAAGGAATTTTCTCACTTCTCTCTGAGAGGGTGCTGAAGAAGGGCTATTATGGAAGAGTGTTCAGGGGCCAGTGGACTTAGCTGGACTACATGTTGCCCATCATCTGAAGGCTAAGCAAGACTAAGTGGAATGATGGTCACAGGGATTCTGAGAGCAGCAAGAGGGCAAAGACCCAGTGTGCAAACACAGGTTAAGCATTTTCTTGTGTCACATTGATTAAAGCCCTGTTGGCTAAAGCAAATGACAGAGCAGAGCTAGGATTTAACGGGTGGAGGGTTGGATTCTGCCTCTTGGTGGCAGAATCAGTAAAGCCTTGCAAAGGGCCATGCCTGCAAGAATAAGGAATTTGTGGCTGTTTCTGCAGTCTCCTTAGGGTGAGGTGTTCTGATTTTACTTTTAGTGGGCTTCAAGGGAGACAGAAGCACAGATGAGATGGTGGTGGCTAGGACTGAGGTGGTGGCTGTGGAGATAGAAGGCATGAAAGACTCCAGAGGTATTTTGGAGATTAAAATGAGCAGGAACTTGCTGAAAGGTTGAGGGTGTTAGGGGAAGGGTGGGGAGTAAGAGGGGAGAAAGGAATCAAATAGGACTTCTGAGGTCTTGGTCTGAGTTACTGATGATACCATTTCCTGATATGGGCAAGGGGGACCCAAGAGTTCAGTTTGGGACACAGTGAGTTTGAGATGCTTTTGCAGCACCCAAGTGGGCATGTCATGTAAGCTATTAGATATTCCAGTCTGACTTTCAAAGGAGAGGTCAGAATTTGGAGATGGAAATTTGCGAGTCTTCAGCATATCCATGGGTTTTTTGGTTTTGTTATTTATCTACTTATTTTGGCCATGCAGCTTGTAGGATCTTGGTTCCCTGACCAGTGATTGAATCCATGCCCTTGGCAGTGAAAGCATGGAGTTCTCACCACTGAACCGCTAGGGAATTCCCATATATGTTGTGATTCAAGTTACAGAATTGGATAATGTCATGTTGAGGATAGTGGAGAGAAAAAGACGCATCAAGACCTGCTTCTTTAGTTATTTATTGCTTATACCAAACTGTTCCCAAACTCAGCAGCTTAAACAAGAAGCTTTTGCCATAGCACACATTTTTCTGTGAATCAGGAACTTTGGAGCAGCTTGGCTGAGTGGTTCTAATTTGGGGCTGCATGATGCAGGCTGCACTCCAGCTGCTGGCTGGGACTGCAGCACTTGGAGCTGAAGGATCGAGATGGCTCATTCACAAGGGTCTTGACTAGAGGTCTCAGTTGTCAGTGGCTGATGGCAGGAGAGCTCGGTTCCTACGTGGGCATCTTATTAGGCCTGCTTGAGTTTCTTCACAACATAGCAGCTGGTTTTCCCCTGAGTGAGTGACCCCAGAGAGACAGAAGCAGCAGAAGCCACATTATCTTTTATGATCTACCCTTGAAAGTCATTCTGTCACTTCTGCCACATTCTGTTCATTCAAAGCCAGTCATTAAATACAGCCCATGTTCAAGGGGAAGAAAATTAGGCTCCACAAAAGAGATAAGTATCAAGTAATCTTGGACATATTCTTTCTTTTTCTTTTTAAATTGAAGTATAGTTGATCTGCAACATTATGTTAGTTTCAGGCAATGTTATATTAGTTTCAGGCAATTTACCTTCTGAGCCACCAGGGAAGTCAGTTTCAGGTATACAGCATAATAACTCAGTTTTCTTACAGATTATACTCCATCAAAAGTCTTTACAGGGTAATGGCCATAATTACCTGTGCTATACAGTATATCTTTTTTTGCTTATCTCTGCGATACATAGTAATTTGCATCTCTTAATCCCATACCCCTAACTTGCCCCTCCCCTTCTTCTTTCTCCCCTTTGGTAACCACTAGGGTTTTTAAATTAATTAATTGGCTGTTTTTGGCTGCTCTGGGCCTTCCCTGCTGCGAGTGGGCTTTCACCAGTCGTTGTGCACAGGCTTCTCACTGCGGTGGCTTCTCCTGTTGCAGCTCGAGGGCTCTAGGGCCTGTGGGCTCAGTAGCTGTGGTGCACGGGCTTAATTGCTCCACGGCACGTGGGATATTCCAGGATTAGGGATGGAATCCATGTCCCCTGTAGTGGCAGGCAGATGCTTAACCATTGGACGACCAGGAAAGTCCAACCGCTAGTTTATTTTCTCTCTTCTTTATGGAAAGACATTCTATTTTATCACTTATTTGGCTGCACTGGGTCTTAGTTGCACCATGTGGGATCTCTGATCTTTGTTACCACATGCTAGATCTTTAGTTGCTGCATGTGAACACTTAGCTGTGGCACACGGGATCTAGTTCCCTGACCAAGGATCAAGCCCAGGGCCCTCTGTATTGGGAGTGCAGAGACTTAGCTACTAGAACACCAGAGAAGTCCCAGGAATGGACATTCTTAAATAGTGATGCACATGTATATGCTTCCAAACATCTGTCTGCAGGCAAACACCAGATGCACATGGGTGTACACTTCACTCACACATGTGGTAATCCAGCCTACTCCATGGACACAGATATCCACGTGTGCAGATGTCTACATGCCTGTACACAATCAGCTGCATGGATCTGAGCAGACATTCCCATGGCTAAACATACGCACCATGCAGGTTGCAGACACATAGGTCCACACACAGACCCAAATAAAAATGCACCCATTGAAAGGGGATTGTGTGTCTGTAGAAATACATACAGATGTGCGTATCTGCACATAGAAAGAGCAGCTTAATGCAGTGGTTATAAGCACAGGCTCTGGAACCAGATGGCCTGGGTTCAAATCCACACTCTGCTCTACCACTTACTAGCTGTGTGGCTTCTACTAAGTTACTTAACCTCTCTGGGCTTCAGATTCCCTCGCCTGTGAAACAGGGATAATAATAGCACCTATTTGATTGGATTAATGTGTGGATTAAGGAAATGAAACCACACTCTCCTGGCTCATCTCATACTTCACAGACTGTGCCTTGTCGTGCACCATCACTAGTTTCTCTCATTGCCCAATATCTAAACCTTGGCATGTCCCACCGTTTAGTCCTTGGTCCTGTTCTCAAATCTGTCTACACTCATCCAGTGTGTACCCCGGCACTTCCATCCCTTGGTCCTGCCTCCTCTCACTGTCCGTCACCCTGATCATCATCTTACCCCTCTTCTTACACAGCAGTAATTCCCTGATCCATCATTATTGGCAGCCCCTTGTCTGCACCTTCAGCTCCCTTATCCCTCTCCTACTTCATCACACTTTGCAAAACCTCAGTTTAGTTCAGTCGCTCAGTTGTGTCTGATTCTTTGCGACCCCATGGACTGCAGCACGTTAGGCCTCCCTGTCCATCACCAGCTCCCGGAGCTTGCTCAAACTCATGTCCATCAAGCCAGTGATGCCATCCAAACATCTCATCCTCTCTTGCCCCTTCTCCTACTGCCTTTAATCTTTCTCAGCATCAGGGTCTTTTCCAAAGAGTCAGTTCTTCGCATCAGGTGGCCAAAGTATTGGAGTTCAGCTTCGGTATCAGTCCTTCCAATGAATATTCAGGACTGATTTCCTTTAGGATGGACTGGTTGGATCTCCTTGCAGTCCAAGGGACTCTCAAAAGAGTTTTCTCCAACACCACAGTTCAGAAACAGCAATTCTTCGGCACTCAGGTTTCTATTTTATAGTTCATCTCTCACATCCATACATGACTACTGGGAAAACCATAACTTTGACTAGACGGACCTTTGTTGGCAAAGTAATGTCTCTGCTTTTTAATATGATGTCTAGGTTGACCCCATGGACTATATAGTCCATGGAGTTCTCCAGGCCAGAATACTGGAGTGGGTAGCTTTTCCCCTTCTCCAGAAGACCTTCCCAACCCAGGAATCGAACTGCTTTCAAAACCTCAGACCACTCTCCACCTATTCAGCCTATACCCAGGAGCCTAAACATGACTGGAGAAATGTACAAGGATGGTGGCTGATCTTTCTTTCTTTCTTTTTTATGATGATTTATTTGGCTGTGCCAAGTCTTGGTTACAGCACGTGTAATCTTCGGTGCCACATGTGGTATCTTCAGTTGCACCATTCGAACTCTTAGTTGCAGCATGTGGGATCTAGTTCCTTGATCAGGAATTCAGCCCAGGCTCCCTGCATTGGGAATGCAGAGTCTTAGCCACTGGACCACCAGGGAAGTCCCCGGCAGGTCTCATTTTGAACTCATGGCCACTAGCCTTAGATGGCCTTCCTGCTGCCCCAGGCCTCCCACTGCCTCCTCTTCAGATGGCGATTTACTGCCTCTCCTTTCTCCGGAACCCTCCAGCTGCTTCTCCCACATCCTCACTCTCAACTCACCCCCATAGCTACCCTCCCACCAGTCCTAGTGCCTGTGCGTACACTGTATTTTATCGATTCTAAGATGCATCTTTGTTAAATCACGTCAACATCCCTGAAATTGGAAGGTTCTCAGTAGTTTAATTGGCATCTCTTGTTCTCTCTCGGGTGGATGTATTATATTTGAAACTTGGAATTAGAAACTTAGATGTCCTGAAAGACAGTGCTGTACTCTCTCTTGGTACCAAGGATGAACTGTTCTTGAACTAGCTAAGCCCAGTCCCTTCCCTGTCTACTGGATGCCACCCACGCTCATCCACTCAAGGACAACCACAGCAGTAATTCTCTCCACTCTCTCCTGTATCATCTCTTCCCCTCTTGGCTCAGTCATTCCCATCAACTTTTTTTTTTTTCTTCCAACTTCCGAAAACACTCTTGACCCATCTCATAGTATAGGTGTATCCTTCCCATTATAGCAGAACTCTTTGGAAGGGTGACTTTTGCTCAGTGTCTCCATTTCCCTTCCTCCCTTTCTCTCTTGGACTCCCTCCAGCCAGGCTTTCATTGTCAGCATCTACTCTAGCTGTTCTTGTCAAGGTCAGCCGCCGCCGAATGCAATCTCCAGGCCTCAGCCTCCCCTTCTGTGACCTTCCGGCAGCGTCTGACCTCAGCTGAGCCCTCTCTCCCTGGCACACTTTCTTATCTTGGCTTCCAGGGCACCACCCTTTCCTGGGTCATCTCTCACCCCATAGGATGCTCCTTCTCATGCTGCTTCGCTGGTTGCTTCTTGTTGCCCAAGATCTCAATCGTGATGCCCCCAAAGCTCCATTCTTGGTCCCGTTCTCAGCTCTGTCTCCACTCACGCCCTTGATGATGCCACGCACCTGTGCCTCTAACTGCAGACACATCATCTCTCCTTGGAAGTCTCATGAGCATCTGGAAGGTTCCATAGTCAAGAACAAACTTTTGATCAGAGCCTTCATTACATTTTAGCTCCTCTTGCCACGAAACCATGAACCTCTTGAGGGAAGACATTGTGTCTTATCACATCTTCATGACTAGCACACATGCTCAGTTGTGTCTGACTCTTTATGACCCATGGAACATACCACCAGATACACATTTTAAATGTTTTAAATTATTAATTAATTAATTGACTGCACTGGGTCTTCATTGCTGTGAATAGGCTTTATCTAGCTGCAGTAAGTAGGGGCTACTCTCTAATTTCCGGTGCACAGGCTTCTTGTGGTGGCTTCTCTTGTCGCAAAGCATAGGTAAGTAGGTGCTCAGGCTTCAGTAGTTGTGGCACACAGGCTTAGTTGCCCCGCGGCATGTGACATCATCCCAGACTAGGAATCAAACGCATGTCCCCTGCATTATCAGGTGAATTCTTTACCACTGAGACACCAGGGAAGCCCAGAGCTTCAACTTTTACTCTGACCATGACAGGGAGTCATTACAGGGCTTTGATCAGAGAGAAGGACATGATCTGACTTAATTTAACAGGATTCCTCTGACTACTGTGCTGAGAATAGACTCTAGGGAGTCTAAAGCAAAAGGCAATGATTGTTAGGACCAGGGTGGTAACAGTGGAGGTAACATCCAACTTTGGATGTTTTTTTAAAGTAAAGTGGATGGGAACTGCTGCCAAAGTGTATGTAGGTGTGAAACAAAGAGAAGAATTCAATATTGCATGAGGCTCTGGGCCTGAATAACTGAATGGACGGAGGTGCTGTTACTGATGTGTGGATGAGTGTGGTGGATTTGGCGTGAGGATCAGGAATTCAGCTTTGGACTTGTCCAGTTTGAAACACCCAGTGAACAGACAAGTAGAGCTGGAAAATAAGCAGTGTGATATGTGAGTCCAGAGTTTAAATAATCTTCCTGACTTAGGGATCAAACCTGGGCCTCTTACATCTCCTCCATCGGCAGGTGGATTATTTTACCCCTGTGCCACCTGGAAAGCCCCTAAATACATATATTTGCATTTAAGAAGTCATCTGATCTAAAAGAAAAGAGTACTATAGGAAGTATATGCATATGGCGAAAATCATGAAAGAAGTACAGGAGTGGGTGACCTTGGGGAAACACTATGGCCGGCAGACAGAAGCCAGAGGTGTAAGTGATGAGAGAGACGGGAGTTATGGGAGGACAGAAGCTGAGCCCGCCCCACCGCCGTCTTGCCTCTCTTCCACTCCAGGGCAGAAATGCGAGCTGTGGCTCTGCGGCTGTGCCTTCACCCTTGCGGATGTCCTCCTGGGAGCCACCCTGCACCGTCTCAAATTCCTGGGACTGTCCAAGAAATACTGGGAAGACGGCAGCCGGCCCAACCTGCAGTCCTTCTTCGAGAGGGTCCAGAAACGCTTTGCCTTCCGGAAGGTTCTGGGCGACATCCACACCACCCTGCTGTCGGCGGTCATCCCCAACGCGTTCCGGCTGGTCAGCGGAAGCCACCATCTTTCTTTGGGGCGTCCTTTCTCATGGGCTCCCTGGGAGGGATGGGCTACTTTGCCTACTGGTACCTCAAGAAAAATACATCTAAAGCCAGGCCCCGGCTTGGTGTCTGACTGTCGGTGTCTGGGCTGCGTGATTCCCCACGAGCTCTCGGTAACACAGCGTCTCGTCTCACGAACACTTGGACAGCCCCTCCCACCCCTTGTTTGGAGTAATTCTAGCCAGTGTGAAAGCATCGCATAGCTTAGGAATAGACGTTGCCAGTGCCGTGAGCGGAGGCCACGGCTCTACTAAAGGAGAGAAAGAACGAGTGGGAAAGAGAGAGAACGGAAAAACAAAAACACGAATGCCTTTTTTTGTTTGTTTTGATTCAAGGTCTCAAGATGGAACTGTGGGGGCTAGTTGGGATCGGAGGTGAGTCCCGGGCCGTTTCGTTCACCAGGGCCCAAGTTCTGGGAGGTGCTGGGGTCTCAGAGGGCCTGACCCTCGCCTCCCCTTCCCTCTTGCCCAGGGAAACTCCTCCACAGGACAAAGCCAACGTCAAGACTCGACTCTTCTAAGCCGTACTTCCGGGCGGGGGCTGGAGCCCGGGAAACCCGCATGGGAGGCCCCTGAAGATCGGCTCGGGGGCTCCATTCTTCTCCTGGACCTGAACTGAGTCAGCACTGGCGGAAGCCCAGGCGGTGACGTCCAACCAGAGGCTGTGTCTGGGACCGATGCCACAAGCACACCCTGCCATTCCCCTCTTGATTTGAGCAGAGCGCTTGGTCTGGCGCCTTACCGGAAGTTCCTGAAGGCAGCGTCCATCCCATCCTGCTCTTTCCACCTGGAGTTGAGTTTTCCCGCCATGTGAAGTAGACTTTCAGTGAAAGCCATGTTGACCATCTCTCGGAAGTTCAGCCCTGGCCAGAGTGTTGGGTTTGGAGATGTATGGTCCTTGGGTCCCTTCTCCTGCCTCTGCCAAAGCCATCTCTGTCGATGCCTGCCTTCCCCATCACTCTCGGGGCTTCCCTCCGCGCCCCACCATGTCTCGCAGGGGGTGGGGTGACTCTATCCACGCTGCCAGCCCCCGGGGCATCTCACTTCCCTGTGCCTTTTGCATGTTGGGAAAGGGTCTGGTGTCACTGCCGCTCATGCTTAGAAACCACTGAAAGCCCCCAATAAAGCATCCAGGAGGAGCCGCCGCTTTTCATTTCTAAACCTGAGCTATCCATCTAGCTCTCATTCCCAGCGGTCAGGGCTAAAGGGGTAGAGACACAACATTCAGACTCTGTGAACCTGACTCTCCCGACTCTGTCGCCAGTTTTGACCATTTCACTTCTATAAAGAAAGAGGAAATGACTGATGGCTTTGGGGGATCCCAAGGCTTGAGCTGGAAAGACCAAGTTTTATCTGATATGAAAGGACAGAGAGGATATTAGAGCACCTGTCTAGTATTTTAAGGCCCAAGGCCCCGTCTGCAAGAGAGCCAGGTGACTTCCGATCTTGGTTCAAGGCTAAGAATTTAATTGCTGGGTCTCACTCAGCTGCAAAGGAGGCTGGGAAATGTAGTCCCTGGTTGGTCAGCCTATCGCTCAGGAAGGAGAGAACAGATTATAAGGAGAAACTGAATGAGAAGAGGCACAGACAGACTTCTGGAGAGAACTGTAGACTCAAAGCTTCTGTGAGCCCCACCTGCCTGTTCTACATATGCAGAAACTGAAGCCTTGGATGGGCACATGCCTGGTTTGGTCAGGATCCTACTATGAGTGAGCTAGAGAGCCAAGTGAGAGCTAGGGTGTGGACAAGAGTCAACATGCAAACGATTACTCAGAATCCATCCATTGCTGAACCTTCTGTGAGGTCCCTTGGAGGGATGCAGAGATGAAGAGGAGGTGGGGCTATCAGAGTTCAGTCTAGTCATGAAGACAGACACCACCACCAGCACCAGGACTGTGGTAATGGGTGCCCCCAGTGTTTACACTGTTGAGAAAGTCTCTCCAGCATTCACAGAAAGATGCTGTTGGGCAGGACAGTAAGCGCTGCTGAAGGTCGTGTTGTGTCGTCTTCAGCTCATTGGCTGCTCATTGCCAAAGTCACAGAATCTACTGCCCAGGTCATAACAGCATATTTCTGAAGACCTATTTGGTTATTCCCTTGCAACCTGGGCCAACATTGCCTAAAACCCTTAGTTTTCTCATTTCTCAATGGAGCTGATAACAATAGCTGCCATCCTTTGAGTCCTAACCAGGAACTAGGAAATTCACAGAAATTATCTCTAACTCTGCAAAGCATTGTTTTACACGCACATATATATGTGTATTTGATGGCACCAGGCCTTCGTTGTGGCATGCAGGGTCTTCAGTTTTCATTGCAGCTTGTAGGCTCTTCAGTTGCAGCATGTGGGATCCAGTTCTAGGACCAGAAGTTGAACCTGGGCTCCCTGCATGGGGAGCATGGAATCTCAGCCACTGGACCACCAGGGAAGTCCCCAGCATGGTTTCTCATGCTTCACTGATGAGGAAACAGCCAGCTCAGAGAGTTAGCACCCTCGGTACAAGTGGTATATTGGATTGTTGGATTCCCTAATGGGGTTATGGGCTTCCCTGGTGGCTCGAAGGTAAAGAAGCCACCTGCCAGTGCTGGTAGACAAAAGAGATCTGAGCTCAATCCCTGGGTGGGGAAGATCCCCTGGAGAAGGAAATGGCAACCCACTCCAGTATTTTTGCCTGGGAAATCACAGGGACAGAGGAGCCTAGCAGGCTACAATCCATGGGGTCACAAAAGATTCGGATACCACCTAGCAACCAAACAACAAATAGGTCTATACATTCATAACGCTTGGCGTGTGCGACTTTGTAGCACCTCCCACTGTGGGTGGAGTATATTCCCTGCCAGAGAGAATTGCCCCTGTGACCAGTGGACTGTTAGTGGAAGGAGATGATGGGAGCAGAGGCTTTAAACGTGCCATGTGGGTGCCTCAGTGTTAATCACAAGAAGAACAGGCCCGTGGTATTATAAACATATTCTTAAAAAGTAATTAATTTTTTAATATTTGGCTGCACTGGGTCTTTGTGTCCCAGCTTTCTCTAGTTATGGCGAACGGGGGCTACTTTCCAGTTGCAGAGCGCGGGCCTCTCCCTGCAGTGGCTTCTCTTGTTGCGGAGCACAGGCTGCACAAGTTCCAGTAGTTGTAGCACGTGGATTTAGTTGCCCCACAGCATGTGGAATCTTCCCAAACCAAGGATCAAACTGGTTTCCCCTGCACTGGCAGGTGGATTCTTAACCACTGAACCACCAGGGTAATCTGGCCCCAGGTATTCTAGTTGCTGCGTTTTTCACTTGGACCTTAGAATGAAAGTTGAACAGACTCGAGCCCAGCTTGTGGCCCGGGACCAAGTCCAGCTTGCCAGGAGCAGAGCTCACCAACTGAAGCCAGCCCATATCCTCAGAGCTGCAGCTACCTGTGAGCATTTGCTATCATAAATCGTCAGGTTTGGAGGTTATTGCTGCAATAGCTGACTAATACTGTGGCAGAGCTGGGATGAAGCCAAAGCCCTTCCTGTTTCCTCTGTGGCCTAGTTGGGAACTATAGCTGAGATAATTCACTAAAAATATCAGGCAGCAGATTTAAAAGTTCACAACAAATGTTAGTTGTTACTAATTCTTAGTCAATGCTGCATCTTAAAATTTATTTAATTCGGCTGCCCTGGTCTTAGCTGTGGCACAAGGGATCTTTGATCTTCATTGCGTAATGTGGAATCTTGAGTTGCAGCATGCAGACTCTTAGTTGCAGCGTATTGAATCTCATTCCCCGAGCAGGGATTGAACCTGGGCCCCCTGCATTGTGAGTGCAGAGTCTTAGCCATTGGACCATGGGGAAGTCCCAATGCTGCATTTTAAAAAATTACATTGAAGACAAGTTCAGGTTACTGGAAACACGTAGAAGTTATAGTGTCCTGGCTTCTGAAAGACACAGTCACCAAAGTAAATCTCTCAGCTCAACATTTTAAAACTTATGACATATCTTCCTATGATCTCATTAAACCAGTCAAAGACCAGTCATGTAGAAAGAATCATCCCCATTTCATAGTTGTGTAACAAGCCCAGAGAGGTTAAGTGACTTGCCTAAGGTCACACAGCTGAGGCATTGACAGGCAGGATTTGAACAGTCTGCTTGTTCTAGTTCAAGGCTTCTAATAACTCCAGGTAAGAGTCAGTTTATGCTCCCATCTATTCAGCCCTGCATCCCTCCCCATTCCTGGCAGATGCTCAGGAGATGCAAACTGAAGGCAAGAAGACATGAGAATATGTAAAATAGATAGCTAGTGGGAAGTTGCTATGTAACACAGGAAGCTCATGGTGGTACTTTGCAACAACTTAGACCTGTGGGATGGGGTTTGGGAGGGAGCTTCCCTCCATGTCAAGAGGGAGGGGACATATGTATCCATGGGTATGTGTGCAGTCAGTCCTTTCCAACCCTTTGGAGCCCCCTGGACTGTAGACCACCAGGCTCCTCTGTTCATGGAATTTTCCAGGCAAGAATACTGGAGTGGATAGCCCTTTCCCTCTCCAGGGGATCTTCATGGCTGATTCACTTTGTTGTATGGCAGAAATCTACAGAACATTGTAAGGCAATTATCCTCCAATTAAAAAAAAATTTTTTAAGGCATGAGAAGAGTGGAGCTGGGAAAGAGTGACAGCTGTGTGCTCAGGTGGGGCCTGATACCTTTGCTTTAGAAATTAAGATGCTAATCAGAGTAGCTCTCAGGCTACCCCACCTACACACCTCCTGGGCACTCAGACACACACCCCGTGGGAGCGATGCCCTGGCAGAGAAGACAGGGGAAGTGATAAGGCTCCCAGCCCAACCCTTCAAATAAGCAGCCTGGAAACCAGGGCCAGGCAGCCCTTAGCTTAGCTCCAAAGGGACAGCATTCACTTAGTTTATGTTGGCCCAAAGGACCCCAGCGATGCATGGATGTCCTTTCCCTTCAGCTCTCCCCTGAAAACACCTCTCACTCTCCCCCCACCCCTAGTTAACCCTGAAATCAGACTGCAATCCCAGAGGCTCTGCTTGTTCTAGAGATCCTGGGACATGGCCTTCCACATCTGACTGTGTATTTTAACTACCTCTGAGTCAATTAAAATGGAAACGTTGACATTTCTGAGGTTTCTTTTTACGGATTTTAAAGTAGTTGTAGTTTTGATGGCACATTAGGGACTTACTGTGCACTTGAAACATATTTATATAGTGCCTCCCTGTTCAAGGAAGCCCTTTGTAAGTATTGATTTATTTAATCCTCACAACAACTCTACAAGTTAGGTACTTACATTATTTCCATTTTACAGATGCAGAAACTGAGGAACTTGTTCAAGGTCACACAGCCAGTGTGTATGGCAGAAGCAGAATAATCTCCTCCTTCCTCCCCCCGCCTCCCCTCCAGTATTTTACTTATTTAATTGACTGCACTGGGCCTTAGTTGCAGCCTGTGGGCTCCTATAGGTTGAGGTCTGTGAGGTCATGTGGGATCTAGCTCCGTGACAAGGGAATGAACCCAGGGACCCCTGCATTGGGAGTGCAGAGTCTCAGCCACCAGACCACCAGGCAAGTCCCCTTTTCTGCTTTTCTGCATATGTTAGGAACATCATCTCTGCCTGAGCTGGGACAGTGTTGGGGTAGGGTGGGGAAACATTCTGCCTTTGATACTTTGCACCCTTTTGGATTTGCCTGTGCCTAGCTAGACTATAAACCCCCCAAGGGCAGAACAGCGTCTCTGAATTAACACTGTCTCTGAACTGCCCCCTCAACTCGTGGGGCAATCAGTGTTGAGTAAGGGGTGGCATTATCCCCATCTTACCTTTCCCAAAGAGGCTCCAAGATTCTGACCTGACCGAGGACAGCTGCAAGTTCTAGCACAGCACAAACAGTCTTTTTGCTTCTAGATTCCCTAAATATAACACTATTTATTCTTTGTAGTGACTGTATTATATTCCTGGTAGGTATGTACATTATTTGCTCAGTCGTGTCCAACTCTGTGCAACCCCATGGACTGTAGCCTGCCAGCCTCCTCTGTCTATGGAATTCTCCAGGCAAGAATATTGGAGCAGGTTGCCATTCGCTTCTCCAGGGGATCTTCCTGAGCCAAGAATTGAACCTGGGTCTCCTGCATTGCAGGCAGATTCTTTACCATCTGATCCACTAGAGAAGCCCCCTGATACAGTTACCATAATTCATTTATCTGATTGGCATCAGATAAATCTTGACAACTTCTCACTATCACAAATAGCTGTAATAAAATCTTTTCTGTTTATCTTTGCCCACCTTGGTGAGCACTCCCATAGCCTAAATCCCTAGACAGAGACTGCTGGGTCTGCACAAATTTTTGGTTTGTTTTTGCTTTCAGCCATGCTGCACAACTTGTGGAATCTCAGTTCCCCAACCAGGGATTGAACCCAGGCCGAGGCAGGGAAAGCCCCGAGTTCTAACCACTAGACCACCAGGGAACTCCCAGGTCTGTGATACAACAAGGTTACCAGGTAATCATATGGGCCCAATGTACTATCTCCCCTCTTCCCAGGGTATGCAAAGACCCGTTTGCTGTGTATGTTCAAGTTTAAAACTCCCCAGAGACTGCATTAGGGGTTTCTACGACAATTTCTGAAGGTGACCATACTGCACAGGGTTTCCCTTAACAGAATCTGCCTTCTTCTTGATAGATACTGAAATTGGTTTGATTTTGGAGACTTTTAAAAAAAAAACCTTCTGAAGTTCATCCCTCTGGGAGCCAGGCCCAGCTCTCCATGCCCAGGAAGTTGCTACGAAGCCAAGCAATCAGGTCTGAACTGCATTAGTTCTGAACTGAACTGCATTAATTGATTGTTGATGCAGAGAAAAGCTGGGGTGTGACCAAGTGCACCCAGAGGTCAGCTTCCCCATCACTCACTGGGAAGCCAGCTGCCACCTCAGCTGAGTGGGAATCTCTTTTCATGTTGTTTCCTTAAATAAAAGTTCTAACCTGCTTGGGAGAACTTTTCATCAAGCGGAACAGAGAAATAGAGTCGAAGAGTTGGTGAGGTTAACCAATCTGTGCCCACCATTTATCAGATATGGAAATTGAGGCCCAGAGATGTTGAGTGACTTGGTCAGGGTCACACAGAAGAGCAGATAAAGCAGTGGGGAAGCCAGCTCAGAGCAGGCATTCGCACTTCTAGCTGAGTGCTCTGATGGCACAGCAGGGCGCATCCAGGTTTCCACTGCCAGTCTTCTAGTTTGCCATGTTTCCTTTCGTTGCTCTTGACCAGTAGGGGAAAGTCAGGTCTCTCGAGAAGAGATATGTGAATGAAAATCATGGCACTGCATGCCCATGCCTTTGTGTGCGCTCTTCTCACGTTCCTGGATTCTCTTTTTCTGCCCAACCGTTTGAACTTTTCCCCATCCTTCCAGATCCAAAAGAACTAGGTTCCGGGGAAACATCTCATGATTCTGCAGGGCAGCTGGCGGTGCCCTGCTCTGTGTTCCCAGGCCCTGACCTTGGCCAGCGCTCAGAACACCTGATGGTGGCTGTTGGCTCATCAGGCATCTTCTCCATGACTGAAAATTCCTCAGATGCAAAGATGTAGCAAATTCACCTTTGCAACCCCAGCACACACCTCAAACTCTGAAGGGACAGACTTTGGACCACAAGCTTCAGAAGGGAGGGACTTTATTATCCTGTCCCAGCTCCTGGCTCACAGGATAAACTCAAGAAGGGTTTGCTGCTGCTGAGGGCATTTGAACTGGGACATTCTGCCATAGGAGGAGCATCAAATCCTGCAGCCCTTGAACTTTCTACAGACACTGCGTGGAAGGACTGAGTAGGTCAGGCTGACAAAGGAGTAGGTGCTAAAAGGTACAGAAAGTCCTCACAGGCACACAGGCCTCCAGAGTGAGAAGGCGTTTTCACAGATGACCTCGTTTGAGTCAACTTTGTAACCGCCCTTTGTGTTACTTCTACGAGGCTTAGCCGTCCACCTACTGCCAAGAGAAGTGTTTGCAAATCTGGCAGATACAGACCTCAGGGCTCCAAGACACGGATGTGGCACAGGGACAAGGAGTAAAGCAAGCTAAGAAATACGTGACAACCCATCCTCAGTTTCCAGGGTTGAGGAGAAAATAATTGAGTGGCGACAGCCTTGAAATTCCCTACCTGTGACGAGGGGCTCCACTAAGAATTACCCTCCTTTCGTAAAGCGGGCTGAGCTCTCCTGGTTCTGGAATTAAGGGTTGTGGAAAAGAACACACGAAATGCAGCAATGTGGGGTTTTCGTTATCTCCAGTTTACTTCATTTGCCTATTTACACACACGATCTGTGTGTGTACAAACACAGTGGCAAGAGCCATTAGCTAAATACAATCTGGTACTCAGACTATGGCAGATGCACGTGGAAAACGAGGCACCAGTGAATGAACCTCAACACAGAGGCAAACCAAGCACGGTGGTGGTCTGTGATTGCAGACGCCCTCGGAAGCCTCTTGTTCAGCACCAGGGGAACAGACACTTTTCAAAAGACAAGGCTATTCTGCAGGACACCCAGACCCTGAATGGCACTCCAAAGAAGATGCTGGCTTCCCTGCCTTCTCTAGAGGAGCCAAAAAGTCCTAAAGGCGTAATCAAGAAAAAGGAAGTGGGGGGTGGTCACCTGCTACACCCTCGTGCTGGGCATCGACCTGCATCGTCTTCCCTTCATCCCGACAGGACCACCTCCATTTTACAGATGGAGAAACTGAGGCGTGCCCACGGTCAGACCGCTCTTGGCGGTGGTGGTGCCGAGATTTGGACCCACCTCTCACACCTGCCTAAACCCGAACGCTTTCAGCCTTGCCATGCTCTCACATCCAGATGGAGAGCATGTCCCCCAGCGACAGGCAAAGCAGTAAGACTGAGCAGGAAGTGGAGGGAGACGATGACTCGACAAGATTCGGTAAGGGACGCATTCCACGGAGTTAATGTAGGGCTGAGCTTGAATCAGACCTGCAGGAGAGAAATATCTGGAGATGTTTACCTGGGACAAACAAATATCTGGTGTCACCTTGTGTCTGTTGCCTTTTGGTGCTGAACGTGACACTTAGGAGAGAGTTGGATCCCTTCAACAAGCCCCTGCCACCTACCGCACCCCCTCGGCCACCCCTGGTTTACAGATGAAGCTCCAGACAGCAAAACCATTCTCCCAGGGGGCCCATCGCATCTTGCCAGTGCTCCCACGCCACCGTGGCGACACCTCCAGAATCTCACTGCCAGGTGGGGTGCAATGTGTCATACCTTACATTTTGATCGATATAGGATAACCTGTGGCCAGATGAGATACGTATTTTCAATACATATTTTAAATACATCTTTGTAAGCAATATGTTTTACACTGAAGATTTCCCAGACATCAAGCTCCTAGCAACCTAAGCTTGAGTTAAACCAGTCAAGTGCTTATCAGTTAATGCTATTATCAGGCTTGGGGCAAAGAGTATAGAAGAAGCTTCCAGGATGATTATCCAAAATTCAAGGGGCTGGGGATGAAAGGTTTATGGAGACACAGTGAGAGAGGGAAGGGGCATCTTATCACAGCACTAACTGCGTCTTTCACTAACTGCGTCTTTGTAGCGCAGATGGAACAGAATATCTAACCCTTTCCATCATTCTCACGGTGAAGGCCGCACAGGACAAGGCTGGAAATTGAGAATGCTGCAAACAGGAAAGAAAAAGTCAAGTTCAAGGGCAGATGAACAGACCCTGGTCTGCTGTGGTTTTGGTGGTGGTCCAGTTAAGAAGAGGGAGGGGCCAAAGTCAAGCCACATTCAACAGGGACGTTCTTGCAAACAAGCTGGCTTCTTGCCCTCAGAAGCAAGGGAAGACACCTTCCTCCACTTCTGACTTATCATAATCTTGTCTAAATGGGTAAAAATGTCCTGGGCTGTAGCAATGGACAGAAGACTTATTATCACACGACTCTGAAACATTGTTCAGTCTAATACCACTGACGCATGGTCAGGAGAGTTTCAGTGCAAATAGGCATTTTGCAAAATTACTCTGACTCAGCTTAAAATTCAACAAGTTATTCAAATGTCTGCTTCCCAGTTTGATTCTTAACCGAGAAAGCAGCCCCGCGAGCTTGAATTTAATACCATAAAGCCGAGAGTGTTCTAGTATTCTAAAAACCCTCAAGGCCTCGACACGTGTGCCAAAGTGCAACACTGGAGTCGTAAGTTATTTTTGGAAGTTCTGTCAACAAAGAACAAATTCCATGGTCGTAATTAAAAACTATAAAGCACTCACTCAAAACAGAAGGGGAGGGAAGATAACCTTATTGCTCCAAAAAGCAATATATACTAGACAACATGGACAGAAAATTATCAGTGTTCGTTACATAAAAGTATCCAATACTTTGTCGCAGAGGCACTCCAGTGTGACTGTTTTGGTAGTTAATCACAAGTCAGTTGACGTATTTGACATTCCACAGATAGAACAAATACTATAACCAGAGTGTGTCTTTTAGGCGGTTGGTAGTGATATATAAAGAACCCTGCTGGAAATAAATGCTTATGCAAAACTGACCAGAGGGCATGGTTGTTAATTAACAGCATTAGCAGCCCTTGACACAGAAGACGGCTAAGAATCAGGGAGCGAGTGATGGCAGCAAGGAGGGTCCTGAGCCCCCCCACCCCATTCAGCCACACCAGAGAGGCCTTCCTGATTCCGCCCTCTCGCTGAGCCTGAGCTCGCCATCCAGGGACAAAAGGGACATAACGGATTAAGGTCAAGTCTTGCCAGGGACACAAAGTGCCTGACTGGGGATGGCTGCGCTTGTGACACAGCGTGATGTCGCCAGGCCCGGCCCGGCTCCCCAGACTCCACCACTGCACCCCCTTACCCTAAAACTGCCCGGGAAGCTTCCTTCCCGAAGCAGGATCAATCATTTAGTCAAACAATTAAGGAGAAAAATAAACGGAAAAACCTTTTAACCCTGGTCCTGCCCTCATCCCTTTTGTTTCTCTTTTTATTTCTTGTAAGTGTCTTGCTTCAAATTCAAACTGGAGCTCTGGGGAGGGAGTCCTGGAGAAAAGGATTTCAGATACCAACAGCCGTACGTCCCGTACCAGCCCAGCAGACCGAACAGGGTGCCAAACACTTTCTGGGATATGTTGTGGAAGTAGATGGCCGTGCACAGAAACATCCACACCCAGATGAAGGTCAGGAAGCCCAGGGCCACCACCAGGGCGGTGATGGCTGCGTGGAGATGGTGGTTCCGGTCCGTCTTCACCTCGTGCAGCACGGCCATCTCCTCCACAATCATGAGGGCGCAGAATGTCAGCAGGAAGGAGTGGCCTGAGATGTCGAGCCGTGCCAAAAGCCCCCTTCCCCGTGGCACTGCTGCTTGCTCCGGTGCTCCTTTCTCTCGCCCTCCAGGGCTGGCGACTGGTAGCAGCTGCCCGTGTAGTGCTCGATGTTGGAGAAGATGGCCGTGCAGACGTACCAGATGGCCGTGCCCACGAGCAGGGTGGTCAGCCGCCGCAGGACCAGGCCGGCCTTGCCCGTCAGGTGGTAGTTGGTGAGGGCGATGAAAGGCAGGAGGAGGCAGAAGGTCCAGGCCCAGGCCACTTTGACAAAATACCTGGTAGAGGAGGGAAGCGGAAGTGAAGAGCGGGGATGTGGTGGAGAGTCCCGTGTCACGCCTCAGGACTCTGGGCTGTGAGCAGGGAAAAAGGGAAAAAGGTGATAAAAGCCACAGACGACAACTTCACCTATATAAGTGTGTGAACTATGAATACCTCAAAGAAAGTGAAAGCATTAGTTGCTCAGTCGTGTCCGACTCTTAGCGATCCTGTGGACTGCAGCCCACCAGGCTCCTCTGTCCATGGAATTCTCCAGGCCAAGAATAGCGGAATGAGTAGCCATTCCCTTCCCAGGGGATCTTCCCGATCAAACCTGGGTCTCCCACATTGCAGGCAGATTCTTTACCATCTAAGCACCAGGGAAGCCATTAACACCTAATCCTCACACAACTCTATGAGGGAGGTACTGCTATTATCCCCCTTTATAATAAGAAACTTTATCTGTACAGAGACACACAGAGGCACAGAGAAGCATCGTGCCCAAAGCGGAGGTCATCAGTGGTGGAGCTGGGGTTCAAATCCAGGGCCTACGATCTTAAGCACTATGTTATTTGCTCAGGAAAGTAATTACAGACCTTTTAGGTACGTCCACTTTCCCAAAGAACACTCAGTTACCCTGTGAGGAAGGTGTCATTAGCCCCATATTATAGATAAAGAATAGTTTGGTAACTTGCCCAGGATCACACTCACACGACCAGCAAGCCCAGGTGAAACCAAGGTTTGGCCAGCCCCCAAACCCATGCTTTTTCTACACCAAAACTTTTTCCTACGTGGCAGAAATGATCAGACAGAAGCTTGGCTTCAGGCTAGAAGACCCAGGTTCCAATCTTGGCTCTGACTTATCACCACACTTCTCTGGGCCTCTGTTTCTCAACTGTTAAATAGAACTGAGGGGATGAAATGACCTTTAAAATCCCTTTCAGAGCCAATAATTCACTAGCTCCCTTTGATTAACTATCAGGTTGACCAGGAAGTTCATTAGAGTTTTTCCGTAACATTTAAGCCAACCCAATAACCAGCACAGAGGTGTGGAACAAAACACCAGAATTCATGGAAACTCTCAAATGACAGGAACTTGTCTGCCAGGCTGCTGGGCACCCAGCGCCCACAGGCCGGATTAAGCACGCAGCTGCCTTGTCTGCCAGCCCTGAGTTCATCAAAGATGGATGACCTGGAGACCAGGCGCGGTCAACAGACACAGAAGAGACACCTGGGGCCAGGACCACGCTCATCATCTAGTCTCAGCCAGTCGCCAGGAGCGGGCAAGGAAGGAAGGTGGGCCAGAGGCAGTCAGACTCTTTCTTGGGTCCCAAAGCTTAGTCAGACAATACCCAAGCACCTGTCATGAAAGTCTTCCCTGGGACTGACATGCAAGGATCTGGCTAGAGTCAAGGCCTGTCAGGTATCTGAAGAAGCTGCTGGAGAAAGAAACTAGGGTTTTAAGTAGATGAGCAAAGTTGGACTGACTCTTGCAAGATACCACAGACACTGTAATTCCAAACAAGAACGGAAGCTCACCTCAAGGGGGAAGTTTTATCTTTCAGAGTTTCCCTTCACTATTGCAAATCAGTGTTTGTGTCAATAAACTTAAAATCCAAGAGGTTAAAAAAAAAAGAATAAAAGGATTTCCTTGGCCATCCAATGGTTAAGACTCCACACTTCCAATGTGAGGGTGTGGGTTCAATCCCTGGTGGGGAACAAGCATCCCACATGTCTCAGGGCATAGCCAGAAAATAAATAAATTTAAAAAAAAAAAAAAAGGAGCGGGTGGGTGGACTTAAGGAGAAGTCTCAAAGAGCTCAGCTGGAATTGAATTCCTGGGCCACTGCCACGAACTTTGAGTAGCTAAAATCCAAGCAGATCCAGGGGAAAGGTCATAGATTGGAAGGTTCCACTCCGGGATGATTATTTTGGAGCAGGGGGTTCTCACAGGCTAGCACAGGCTTTCAAAGGGGGGGGGGTTGGGGAAAGAAGGCAGGTTTACTTGCCCCACCCAAGTGTGATGGGATTCCGTCACCAGCTGGGGAGGAATACAGGACTTAGGGCGGAGGTTCACAGTCCGACACTGACAGGCAGGAGGGAGGTGGCATCTCCCCTAGAGCAGGGGCCAACTCCTAATCCCAAGGGGAGGCACGGGGAGCAGCCACAGAGGCTGGTTCATGCCCCCTTCCCATCTCCCACCTCTACACACAGAGATACACACAGACTGCCCGTCATCCCTGCCCAGTCAAGCTCAGTCTGGAGACAGTCTGTCTGCTCTGGATGTGCAAACGCGACTTGCTAGTGACACTAGCTATCGAGACACGCCTGCAGACACAGCTGCCACGATGCGGAGAAGGACCTCCCCTTCCAACGACCCGTCCATCAGAGCAGCTAAGCCCCGGCTTTCTGGGCAAGCCGAGAGTGATGGCTACGACGGGGGCAGGAGAGGACCCGGGGCGCACTCACACGTTGAGGACGTTGCGCTTGTTGCTGAGATAGCTCTCGGGCAGCGGGGAGAGCTCCTTGAGGAGGGAGCCCGCCAGCATAGAGGCCGCCAGAGCCCAGGGCAGGTATCTCCGCACTGCCGATCGCACCAGCGTTCCCCGGAGGACCCACGCGCAGCGCTCCAGGTGCTCCATGCCCGACCTCGTCGGCCACCGTCCGCCTCTGCGTACCCTCTCGGCCACCGTCTTGCCCTTCATCCGGGCCGGCGCCTCCGCCTCCCCTTTGGGCGCATGCGCGCTGCTCGCAGGTCCCGCCCCTGAGGGGCGTCGGGCTTCGGAGCCCGCGCGCTCCCCCTCCTGGCCGCCTTCAGCCTCTGCAGCGCGCCTGTCTCTGAATTGCTCATCCCTCTTTTTTGTGGTTCAATTGGGCAGTTCGACCGCGCGGGCTGCAGCAAGCCAGGCTTCCCTGTCCTTCACTATCTCTTTTTATTAAATAGCAACTATTTGTTTATCTATCTATCTATCCATCCATTTATCTATCTATTTATTTTTGGCTGCCCGGATCCATCCTTTCCGTGTTCTCCAAATCTGGCCTGCACAGTCAAGCAGATTAGAATTTCAACCTCTGTTCTTCCTTGCTCTGGTCAGAGGAATAAATGCTTGTGGGAATATTTGCTGCAGGAGAGGGAGAATGAAAGTAGCACTGTAGGAACTGGAACAGTGGTCCCAGCATCGTTTAGTCTCTCTCTTGGCGGCTCTTCTTCCATTGAGCCTTAGTTTTCTCACCTGTAAAATGGGAAGAGGACAGATCTATCTCTCCTAAGAGTTAGTTATGAACTCGAGGTTCCTTATGGTGGTCCAGATGCAGGGATGTGAGAAAATGAAATAACTGCTTGAAATTATTATATTTACATTTTAAAATACTATATTTTCCCTTTTAAAACAACTGTGTATTTGTATTGAGTGAAAATGCTGGACCCTGGGAGTTAATGGCAATCCAGTGAACGTGTTAATGAGTCAGTCACCCATTTAACACAGGGTTAAACTGTTTCGTGGGCAGAGGAGTCTAGAGGGCTACAGTCCATGGGGTCGCAAAAGAGTCAGACACGACTTAGCAACTAAACAACAGCAAAACCCTCTCATCCCCTGTCATGGCTGGGTATGTGATTCACAGTTTCCCAAACTCAAAGCATTTCTTTGCTATTGTATTCGTTTCCTAGGGCTGCCATAACAAATTACTACAATGTATTGGCTTAAACAAACAGAAATTTATTCTCTGACAATTCTAGAGGCCAGAAGTCTGCAATCAACCTGCTGACAGGACCACCTCCCAAGCAAAAATATCCATGGAATAATAGATTCTGTGTTCCAGTTATATTTCTTCTATGACAAAAATAATGTTTCTATTAAAATATTCATTATATCTATGGGCTTACCTGTTGGCTCAAATGGTAAAGAGTCTGCCTGCAATGCAGAAGATCAGGGTTCGATCCCTGGGTTGGGAAGATCCCCTAGAGAAGGGAATGGCAACCCACTCCAATATTCTTGCCTGGAAAATTCCATGAACAGAGGAACCTAGTGTGCTATAGTCCAGAGGGTCACAAAGAGTTGGACACAACTGAGCGACTGACACTTTTTTCTGTCTGCCTAAAATAATCCTCTGTCCCTAAACCAAGGGTAGCTACTGCACTTTGGGGAACACCTGTCTGATTTATGCCTATAATAGACTGATATTCAAAATCTCTCATGCAGAGAGTCAATAAAATAATAAAAATATTAATTCCTTAAAATTATCTCAAGATGATCTTCCGTCTGTAAAGTGCATTGATCTGATAATAGTTTTTATATATCAATATATCTCTGGGTCTTTAAAAACTAGATTTAAGAAAGCAAATGTGGGACTTCCCTGGTGGTCCAATGGTTAAGAATCCACCTTCCAACGCAGGGGACATGGGTTCAGTCTCTGGTCTGGGAACTAAGATCCCACATGCCCCGAGGTAACTAAGTCCCGTGCTACAGCTAGAGAAAAGTCCTCACGCTGCAATGAAAGATCCCCAAGTGCCATAGCTAAGACCCAACATGGGCCTAAAATGAATACATACTTTCGTAAAAAGGCAGATGTTTACATTTCCAGTAGTCATGGATGGATGTGAGAGAAGGCTGAATGTCAAAAAAATTTATGCTTTCTGTTCTGCTCCGTGTCCAAGTCCCTGAATAAACTGAGAGAACAAATCCACCGAGGCAATGCAAAAGCAAGAAGGGAGTTTATTTATTGCTAACTCGAGTTAGGGCACCCTGCCGCATCCAATACGGTGGAGTAAGGCAAGGGGGCCCCGAGCCCTGAAGTACAGCAGTATTTATAAACTTAGAACAAAGACAGGGAGTAGGCAAGGGCGGATTGGTTACAAGGGTCTCTTGGCATCTACTAATTGTCTAGATTCCCACTCGCATGGGCTTTCTCAGAGGATTTCTCCTATTGGTCAAGCTACACCGCCTGTGGGAGTTCCCAGTGCCTCAGCTTTCCTAGAGACTAAACCTCAGACCTAGCCTGCCCCTTAGAGCCTGCTTTGGCTCCAGTTAGGTCCTAACACGTTCAAACTGTGGTGCTAGAGAAGACTCTTGAGAGTCTCTTGGACAGCAAGATCAAACCAGTCAATTCTAAAGGAAATCAACCCTGGATTTCAGGATTGAATCAATATTCACTGGAAAGATGGATGCCGAAGCTGAAGCTCCAGTACTTTGGCCACCTGATGCGAAGAGCTGACTCACTGGAAAAGACCCTGATGCTGGGAAAGATTGAGGGCATGAGGAGAAGGGGGACAACAGAGGATGAGATGGTTGGATGGCATCACCAACTCAATGGACATGAGTTTGAGCTAACTCTGAGAGATAGTGAAGGACAGGGAAGCCTGGCATGCTGCAGTTCATGGGGTTGCAAAGTCGGACATGACTTAGCAACAGAACAGCAACAGTACTGATTATACAGTCCCTAATTTGGCTTTTCATAATTGGGGATGAAAACCACACAGCCAGAAAGATGCTGATTGTGAAGGCAGCTTGTAAATAGTATCTGAAACTCTGTCTCCTGCAGACTGTCAGTTGCTCAATTACTGTCACTTTCTAGAGCAAGCTGCATGATAGGAACAGAGAGGTACCTCTGGTGGTCCCTCTTGGTGAAAATCCAAATGTTGATCCCCCATCCCAAGAGAAAGGGAAAGTGTTCTTCTAGGTGACAGAAACTCCAGACATCACCAGAGGAACTAGCAATAAATTTACCTCCTGTGAATTTCAGGATTTGTATTCTTCTAGAAAGGAAATGGGTTTGTTCCAATTGAGACTTTGCAGCTTCATCCCTGAAGATTTTCAAAGACAGGGTTAAACCCAGACCTGAAAAATGGTAGGTTTCTAGAGAATTTTTCTTGTTTCAGTTAAACTCCAACCTACATTAAGAAATACATATTCACGTTGTAAGTCCAGCTGTGTGCCTGTGAGAACAAATTGTTAAATTTTCAGGACGTTTGCAAGTTGACTGTTAAAGCCACCATTAAAAATGACAATGTATACATGAACAATTAAATGCAGAATAAATATTCAAAAGTCATCATCCCTAATTATTTTACTCTATTATCCATGTCCCTTGGGTTGCTTCTATCTCTTGTATGTTATGGCGCAAATTCGCCAACTGTGTGTTTGTCGGCATCAATTTGTAGCTTGAAACCAGCTCTGGTGGGAGTATTTACATTAAGAGAAATGGCAAGTACTGTAAATCAGGACTTTATTTGGTTTATTGAGTGTTTATTGATTGTCTGCTCTGAAATGAAACTCCACTTGTCAAAACATGGTTAAACTGAAACGTGAGGTTGGCGGTGGAGACAAGAGACCAGTAAATTAAACATCAATGGAAGCATTCTAGAAGAAGCAATTCGCTATATGGGATTCAGAGTGAAGAGTGCTTGCATATTTTATTATTTTAAAATTATGTGCTACATTCTTTATATTAAGAGAAATGTATTATACTTTTATGTACGTACAGACTTCCCCACTGTCTCAGCAGTAAAGAAACTGCCTGAAAGGCAGGCAATGCAGGAGACGCGGGTTTGATCCCTGGGTGGGGAAGATCTCCTGAAAGAGGGCATGGCAACCCACTCCAGTATTCCTGCCTGGAGAATCTGCAGTCCATGGGGAGTCACAAAGAACTGGACATGACTGAAGAGATTAAACTCAACAGCAAACACAATACTTACACATTTTCCCTTAGAGAGAGAGTTGTTAAACATTTATCAGCAAATCACTGGTTGTGATCCAGTACACACATATGTAGCATAAGTGACTATGCTTGTTAATAAGCATATAGACATAGCTGTAAATAGAGCTTCATGACAGTTCATGACAGAGTTTGCCTCTACTTTGTGAGGCACTCTGATAGTTTCTATTCAATTATAAATTGAATTTTTAAAACATGCTGGTCATGACCCACTCACCAATAGGTGTGGATCTGTAACTTGAGAAACGTTTCCCTAGAAGATTCTAAGGCACTGGAGGACCATGCCCTACCCTTCCCCACCAGGAGGGGATGGAAAACTACAAACATCACAGCTTTGCCCTGCTTGAGACTGAGTGGTATCCCCTAATTTGTTGGGTTTCATGCCTTCATTTATTTATTCAAGAATAAATAAATACTTGTTTGAATTATATGGCCTCTGACCTCAAGCAGCTTCACCTAGTGAAGGTGATCATCATTAATTTATTCAGCAAACCAACACTTATGAACTATTTGCCATGCACCAAGCATTGGGCTAGATGTTAAGATCTCTGATGTTTTGGATGGACGAGTGTCCTTATTAACTATAGATTCATCTCTTAAAAAACAACATTTTTCAAGCCTGAGGCAAGATGAAGCTGGGCCATCTTGTCAAAACCAGAAAGTAAGGAAGCCATAACCTACCAAGGACTGCCAAGGTCATTTCAGGAGGACACAGAAGCCGATTAGATGGGCCAAAGGCCCACAGGCCAAAGATGGGACAGCTTGAGCCTAAATAAAAGTAGTAACTGCAATGGATGGAAACACACACATTTGTTTGGTAGCTTTTTTTCTGGTTGTGCTGTGAAGCATGTGGAATCTTAATTCCCTGACCAGGGATCGAACCTGGAACCTGCACCCCTGCATTGGAAGCGTGAAGTTGTAACCACTGAACCTTTAGGGATGTCCCAGAGGTTCATAATGTGCTTTAAAAGTAGTAGCTACCAGAAAAAAAAAAGTAATGGCTACCTTTGGAGAAATCAGCTCTCATTATTTTGACAGCTATTAAATAAAGGGAAATAATCAAGCATTTTTCCTGCCACTCTTATGGGAACAGAGTCACTGAATAACCAGGGAGCCAGTGAATTTCTTGTTAAAGAAATATCTCAGCGAGTAAATGAAGGAACAACAGAATCAGACATGAAAGTTTAAAATGTTCATTAGAAATGTTGGTGAGCCAGATTCATTCTTTTTTAAAAATCAGTTTGCAGATATTCAAAAAAGAAACGTTTAATACATACTTGAAAGCACTTTCAACTAAATCTCTACAAATCCATCCCATAAAGTTTCAAAATTTAAAATCAGATTATCATAATTGTGACCTTTGCTCAGAATTTTATATTTTAGGTTTCTTGCTGTCAGATTTTACAAGCACATGGCTTCATGTTTACTATAGAAACGGAGAACTAGAATCAAAAATATGTCTGTTACAAAAAAGTAGCTTTTCTTGCTGAATGCAAAATGCAGTTTCATAAACAAGCTCCACATGTACGTCACTTGCTGTAAGAGTTTGGAGATTATAGAATTTATCTTGGCGTCTAAGTCTCCCTTGCACAGATAAATAGTCTGCTCTTTGAATTTTTGAAAATCATGTTTATTTGTGTTTTTATTTTGATGGCAGTTTGTGTTCTGTGAAAAATGTAAAATTACTAAATCTATGAATGGTTGTGTGGGAATCTTCTGAGGCTATGACTGGGCTTTGGCCAGGCTGAACATGAATATGCATACACTAAAGGTTAAATAAAAGGAAATGTGGGGACTTCCCTGATGGTCTAGTGGTTAAGAATCTGCCTGCCAGTGCAGGGGACACAGGTTCGATCCCTGGTCCAAGAAGATTCCACATTCAGCGGAGCAACGAAGTCTGTGTACCACAACTACTGAGTCTTTGCTCTAGAGCTGGAGGGTCACCACTACCAAGCCCGTGTGCTGCAACTTCTGAAGCCTGAGGTCTGCAACGAGAGAAGCCATTGAGGCGAGAAGCCCAGGCACTCCAGCTAGAGGGCAGCCTGGCTCTCCACAACCAGAGAAAGCCCTCATGCAGCAGTGAAGACCCAGCACAACCGAAAAGAGAAGTGTGGGAGTTTCCTGGTGGCCCAGTGGCTAAGCCTCCATACTCCCGGCGCAGGGGCCCAGGTTCACTCTCTGGTCAGGGAGCTAGATCCCACGTGCTGCAACTAAGCGGAGAAGGCAATGGCACCCCCACTCCAGTACTCTTGCCTGGAAAGTCCTATGGACGGAGGAGCCTGGTAGGTTGTAATCCATGGGGTTGCTACGAGTTGGACATGACTGAGTGACTTCACTTCCACTTTTCACTTTTATGCATTGGAGAAGGAAATGGCAACCCACTCCAGTGTTCTTGCCTGGAGAATCCCAGGGACGGGGGAGCCTGGTGGGCTGCCGTCTATGGGGTCGCAGAGTCGGACACGACTGAAGCGACTTAGCAGCAGCAGCAGCAGCCACAACTAAGAGTTCATGGGCAGCAATGAAAGATCCTGCATGTCGTAACCAAGATCTGGCATGGCCAAATAAATAAATAAATGTAAGCTTTGATTGCCTTCCTCTACAGAATTTTTCTTCTTTATAACCATATAAAGTTAAATTCTAATAGGGTAGAATAACAACAAAAAGTGAGTGTTTCCACTGGAAAAGAGATCTTTATTTTGACAATGATCTTGGTCAGTTTTAAAAGTAAATTGTCCTGTATCACTTGATTTAATGCAAAAAGCAGGAGGTTTTTATGGATTAGGAGCATCATCAAAGAGTCTTTTTAAAATGTACTTTATAAAAAATGTATTTTATAATTTACTTAATTATTTTCTGTCTTTTCTACTTGCTTATCATCCCTAGAAGGTAAGGAGCATTGCCTATTTTGTTCACTAATGCATCCCAAGCATTAAAAATGGTTTTTTAATGGCACCTACTAAGCACTCAAAAATTGTATTTTGTTACATAAATTAAAGAATAATTATTAATATGTGGATGTAAAGGAAATTATTTTAAAATTTAGATTGTTTCCTTATAAACAGAAGAGAAACAGCAGAAAGTAATAATTATGAATTTTTAATTTTTTTTTACTAATAAGCATTCCCAAGATGATAAATCATTTTGAGAAGGGTTTCTGGTCCATAAAGGCTTGAAAGATGTAGTGAAAAAATGAGAAGGGGTTAAGCAGAGGATGCTTGGGGCATGAGGAGAAGATCCTGTGGAGTCAGGGAAGGGTCAGCGAAGAATTCTTAGAAGAGAGGATTTCTGTCCAAGGTGGGGTTGGAAGGACTGGCCAGAGGGTGGCCAGAGGAACAGTGGGAAGCAGTCATTCCAGGAAGAGCAACCAGCAGGTGCTTTTTTGTTGGCTGGTGTACCCGAAATAATTCATTCCTGCTGTGGCAGGGAGGGCAGTAGACAGCCCAATAATTCTCCCAGCAGGCAGCCCTCTGTCCACAGCTCCTGGCCAGAGGGCAAAAGCATTCCTCCCCAGCAGCCAGCCCTTCCCTTCTCTGCAATGCCTCCCTCATCTGAACCTCTGGCCACCTCTTTCTGGCCAGAGGGAACAGCTAGCCGCCCCGTTGGATGAGGCAGCTGAGCAAAGCCAGCAGCTGCCAGAGGCCAGGCTGCCTGACTGCCAAACGGCAAGAGGGTTGGATCCACTGGCTGTGCCCCCAGTACACACATGCCCAGCCTCTGGGACCACTTGGGAACAGGATCAGGAGAGCTGGCACCGCAGGGCAGGGACCTGGCTTTGCTTATCTTCCGGCCAAAGGGCCAGCCAGCAGCCCCAGCAGCCTGCTTTCTCTCTGGCCACTGCATCCTGCAGACCCCAGGACCCTCCTCTCTGAAACAGTCATGGGGCTGAAGCTTGGAGAGTGTTAGTCGCTCAGTCGTGTCCAACTCTTTGCAACCCCATGGACGGTAGCCCACCAGGCTCCTCTGTCCATGGGATTCTCCAAGCAAGAACACTGGGGTGGGTTGCCATTTCCGGTTAACCATTGGGTTAACCCGGTGCCAGGCACGGTGCTAAGTGCTTTACTGTACTTAACTCTCTTCCTTCACACGGCTGGTGGGTAGTATGATCACTCCAGTCTACAGATGGAAACACTAAGGCCCAGAGAGGGTCAGTAACTTAGCCAAGGTCACACAGCTAGCAGTGCTGAAGATCTGGGATTCAGACTAGGGTCAGTGTGCTCAAAGGGCAAAGAGCTTAACCTCTGGCCCATACTGCCTCCCAGGTCTGACCTTACCTGACTGCTAAAACGACAGCCACATAGTCACAATACTTACAGTTGGTAGAGTTTACAGGTCATGGTGGTCCAGTGGCTAAGACTCCCTGCTTCCAACACAGGGGACCTGGGTTTGTCCCTGTTCAGGAACTAGATCCCACCCAACTCAAGGAAGGCCTGCTGCTGCTGCTGCTGCTGCTGAGTCGCTTCAGTCGTGTCCAACTCTGTGCGACTCGAGAGACGGCAGCCCACCAGGCTCCCCGTCCCTGGGATTCTCCAGGCAAGAACACTGGAGTGGGTTGCCATTTCCCTCTCCAACGAATGAGTGAAAAGTGAAAGTGAAGTCGCTCAGTCCTGTCCAACTCTTCGCGACACCACGGACTGCAGCCCACCAGGCTCCTCCGTCCATGGGATTCTCCAGGCAGGAGTACTGCAGTGGGGTGCCATTGCCTTCTCCTAAGGAAGACCAGGTGTGGGCAAATAAAGAAATATATATTTTTTAAAAAAGAATACAGTCAGACAGACATGGGTTCAAATCTAAACTCACATGGAAAATGAGGACGGTACTCAGCCAACTTTGTTGCCAGGACAAGTAAGTGAAAACTTATTTGCCAGGTATGAGGTACACAGTAGGCACACAATAGATGATCATCTCTAAAATTAAGATGCTCACCGCGTAGGAAATAGACAAGGCCAAGTGTCGCTGTCCGCATTTATCAGATGGGAAATCCGGCTCAGTTCCGGTACCACCAAGGGGTGAGGAGTCCCAGAGGGTCCACTGGTCCCTTACCGGCCCCACCCAGTAGAATTCTCCGGGTCTGGCGTCTGATGTGGCCGCCTGCCCCCGACCCCCCACCCCCCGCCCGGCTCCGCAGGAATGTGGGGCCCGAGCGCTGGTGGCGAGGAGGGGGCGCTGACGCTGAGGCTTTTCCGCTCCGGCTGCGCAGACGGGCGACACAGCAAATTCCGCGGCCACACCTGGCCGTGCAGCTGTCCAGGCTGGGCCGGGAGGAGGATTCCCCAGTCCTCCGGCCGCAGGTCCCCCGAGGGCACGGTCTTGACCCCTGGCGATCATGGGCGGTGGGGGCAACGCCTGAACACTCCCGCTGGGTTAAACGCGCTGGACCAGCAGCATTCTCCGGCTACTCCTCTTCACCTGGCCTTTATGGAAGGCTAATCCTCTCTGACACCGGGGAGGATGATGGGCTTCCGGCGAAGCCCCTGAAAACACCCTGCTCAGAAAGCTGACTCGGAAGAGGAGGATGAAGGATCCCTTAGGGGCACCCTTCTGGTTTCAGGATTCTGGGGGTCCATGGGAAGTCAGATCCTAAGAGATCAGAGTGGGATGACGTGCTCGTTTCCCTGAAACCTAAGCCATCCTCTCCTCTCCCTGTGTCCCCCAACCCCTGTCCCCAGTGGGGCCCCAGGACTGGGCACAGGGCAAAGCCAAGGTGAAACTGAGGTCCTCAGTTCTGCAGCTGGGGTGGCATTCAAGGCTTCCCAGCAGCACAAATAGTCTCTGCTCACCTCTGCCCCCATCTCTGGGCCACCTCCTAGCCTTCTGTCCCCTCTGTGTGTGTGACTGCTAAGTCGCTTCAGTCATGTTCAACTCTTTGCCGACCCCATGGACTGTGGCCCGCCAGGCTCCTCTGTCCATGGAATTCTCCAGGCAAGAATACTGGAGTGGGTTGCTCTGCCCTCCAGAGGATCTTCCCAGCCCAGGGATGGAACCTGTGCCTTCCGTCTCCTGCACTGGCCGGCAAGTGCTTTACCGCTAGTGCCCCCTCTAATCCTCCCTGACCTGCCTTTCTCACTTCCTCAAATGAACCAAATGCCCTCCAGCCTCAGAGCCTTTGCCCATGCTGTCCCCCTTGGCTCACCCCTATGTCCCAGGCTCACCTTCCCCTCATTTTTCATTTTTCTATTGTCTGCTTAATCAGCACATATTACTAAGATTATGACTAAGGGAGTGTCTTGAGAATTCCTGGGCCATGGCTCTCCTACACGAAGTTCAGAATCCACTTGCCAATTTCCTCCAATAGCCTTGCTGGAATTTTCATTGGGATTGTAACAAATTTAATCTGGTGAGAACTGACAACACCTATGAGTCTACTGTAATGATGTGTTGTGGGTCATCGAGGATATAGAGACAAACCATGCAACTCCTTCCCTCAATAAGCTTGTTTTACTCCTGGTCTTCCTTTCTATTTTATTTCATCTCACAAGAGAAGATCTTATTGGGCCCATTTTGCAGATCAGAAAACTGAGGCTCAGAGAAATTGCATGACCTGCCCTAGGTCCTGCAGTGAGGAAGTGGTGGAGCCAGGACCCCCACCCAGTCTGTCTGACTCACAAATCTGCCCAAGCCAACTTGGTCTGTGGGTTTGGTTTGTGTGTGTCTCTGTGTATCTAAAAGTAAGTTGTGTTTTCACATACACCCAGAGTTGAAAACCATCTTTTTAAAGATGGATGTGCTGTGAGGTTGAGTGGGAGTGCAGGTATGTCTGCTCTGTTGGGTTGTGACTTCTCTTTGTGTGGATGTTGGGGTCTTTGGCTATGTGTATAAAGTGTTGGGGGTTTTGGTGGGTGTACCGGGAAGGATATGTCTGTGTATTAGGTAGGAAGTGTATGTCGGGAAGACAAAATTGGGATACTTCTGTTGGTATGTGTATGTGTTTTCTTATATTGGATTTTAATTTGAAACTTGTTAAAAGAACTCTTTGAAATTAAACAAAGGCTTTTCAAACCATCGATAGCTCAATTTTTATTTAAGGTGTAACTTGTGTGTGTGCTCAGTTGCTCTGTCCTGTCTGACTATTCACAACCCCATGGACTGTAGCCCACCAGGCTCCTCTCTCCATGGAATTTTCCAGGCAAGAATACTGGAGTGGGTTGCCGTTTCCTTCTCCAGGGCTTCTTCCCTACCCAGGGATCAAACCTGCGTCTCCTGCATTGGCAGGCGGATTCTTTATGACTGCGCCATCTGGGAAGACTAAGATATAACTTGTGGTATTCAGATCTTAAGTGTACAGCTGGATGAATTTTTATATACATGCCATCAAGCTTCCTGGGGAGCTGGGGAGAGAGAGTGAGCTGGGGCTACTTTCTTTTTGTGGTTTCTCTTGCTGCAGAGCATCACTCTAAAGTGTGCAGGCTTCAGTAACTGTATCTCAGGGTAGAGCATGGGCTGAGTTGCTCTGTGACAAGTGGGATCTTCCAAGACCGGGGCCTGAACCCATGTCCTCCCTGCACTGGCAGGCAGATTCTTAACCACTGGACCATCAGGGAATTCTTCGAGTTTTGCCCGTTCTTGAGCATCTTGTCAATGGAGTCACGTGGTGTTTGCTTGGGCAGGTTAATAGCTAACACTGAACAAGCTTACTTTGTGTGTTGACACTTTCTGTATCTCACTGAATTTATCATAAGAGCCAAATAACGTAGTGCCTGTTTATCATTCCCATTAGACAGATGAGGAAGCTGAAACTCAGAGACTTGCCTCGAGTCATCCAGACCAAGGTCACTCATTTGAGGTCACAGCTCTGGTCCTTGCCACTCCTAGACCATGCTGCCTCCCTCTCGATAACCCATCGAAGAGGTGACAAGACTTATTGAGTACAGAGAGAGCAGAAGGCCTTGGCGCCCAGAAGTGCTTCTGGATGTGCTTTATTTATTTTCCGAGAAGTCGGTGTTTCTGAATCTGTTGTCAGATCTCTCCAACACCCCCCACTGCGGGGTCAGGTGCCACCTGCCACTGGCACCCCAGCCACAGCAGGGCTGCAGAGACACACCAACCACCAGGGTTGAGTCCCGGCTCCCAGAATTACTTGCTGTATGACTATGAGGAAGCTGCCTCTTTTTTTGAACCTCACATCCTCAACTGTTGAAAGAAGGCTAAAATCCTCATGCAGGGTTAGGACAGTGACAGATGGAAGGTGTCATTGTATAAATTACCACTGCCGTTATTTTTTTTTTTAAGACTTTGTACTGAAAAATAAAACATAAGTACAGAAAGTCACAGAAAACCAATGTGGGACCCAATAGAGTTGAAGCTCTTGTAACCACCAGTCAGATCAAGAAATAGGAGCCCCTTAAATGTCCCACCTCAATCACAGCTTGACTTCTATGATATTTCTTTGTCCGCACTCAGGTTCACAAACCTCAGCAGTGGAGTCCATAAAAAATTTGCCCGTATAAAATAATGTAGGGATTTCCCTGGTGGTTCAGTTGCTAAGACTCCTCCTCCATGCAGGAGGTCTGGGTCTGATCCCTGGTCCGGGAATTAGATCCCATAGGCTGCAACCAAGAGTTCTTATGCCACAAGGAACTTTGAAGATCCCACATGGAGGCAAATAAATCAATAAGAAGAAACGTTAAAAAATGTATATCTTTTGAGTCTCTACTGATTTCCACCTCCATCTCTTTCATTTTCTCAGTTGTCTTTTAGAAGAACTTGGAGCATTTGACCAAAGAGTTTTGAAGAGTGTGGATTACCATTCCTATCTTTCACGTGTACTCTCCTCCCTCCCAGCTCCCTCTTTCCCTTGTTTAGATTTGGAGTGACACAGATCTGGGTTGAAGTTTTGAGTCTGCCAATTGTTGTGTGTCCTTGGACAAGTCACTCACCTACTCTGAACCTGTTTCCTCAACTGGCAAGTGAAGGGGTGATCTGGAAGATCTCTAAGGACATTCCAACTTTCTTAGTCTCCTCTCTCAAGCACCAGGCTCCTGTTCCACAGTCTCTTCTTTTAATCTCTCTTTTAAAATTAAAATATAGTTGATGTGCAATAAGCTTCCCTTGTAGCTCAGTCCATAAAGAATCTGCTTGCAGTGCAAGAGACCCGGGTTCAAACCCTGGGTTGGGAAGATCCCCTGGAGAAGGAAGTGGCAAACCACTCCAGTATCCTTGCCTGGAAAATCTCATGGACAGTGGAGTCTGGTGGGCTGCAGTCCATGGGGTCGCAAAGAGTCAGGCACGACTCTTGAGGTACAATATCATACAAATTCATGGACAATATAGTGATTCACAAATTTTAAAGGTTATACTCCATATATAGTTATTAGAAAAGTTGGGCTATATTCCTTGTGTTGTACAACAGAGGCTTTTTTTCATTGAGCCCCTGTGTTGGGAGTGTTGAGTCTTAACCACTGGACTACCGGGGAAGTCTCTACACAGACTCTTCTTAAAAGCAACTTTATTGTCTAAAAGAACACTAGGGTTAAGAGTCAGAGACCTGGCGCTGGAATCCACTTTCTACTGGGACTAGCTGTGTGACCTTGGACAAGGTACTTAACCTCTCTGAATTTCCACTTCATCTGTTGAATGGAGATTCTGAACCCTAATCCATAAAACTGGAGCAAAACTTAAATGATATCGGACCCCTATAGCACTTAGTGCTTGGCACCTGAAAAAAAAAAGAAAGTGTCAGTCGCTCAGTTGTGTTCAACTCTTTGTGACCCCACAGACTGCAGGGCTCCTCTGTCCATGGGATTCTCTAGGCAAAAATATTGGAGTGGGTAGCCATTCCCTTCTCCAGGGGATCTTCCCAACCCAGTGATTGAGCCCTGGCCTCCTGCATTGCAGGCAGATTCTTCACCGTCTGAGCCACCAGGGAAGCCCACCGAGTCTGTGCTAAATAGATGTTGACTGTTATTGTTGTTATCATCATCAATTATAGCTGACACTTACTGACTGCTTACTCAGGCCTGTGTCACGTGTATCAGTTCATTTAATCCTCACAACAGCTCCACAAGGCAGCCTTATTTTATGGGTGAGACACCAAGGCACAGAAAGGTTAAGTAACTTGCCTATGGGCACACAGCTGGTAAGCCACGAACCCAGGCTCTCTGGATCCAGAGTCAGCAGTGTTAGTCACTGAGATGTACTGCCTCAAATACTACTGCTGTCTAGAAGAATTTCCCCTTCACTTGCCCAAGACCAGAGAGAATTCCGGTAGGGGTGAAGATGAAGCAATAGCTGAATCCAGTGTGACAAAATCCGGGGGTGAGAAAAGCTCTTACCCTGAAGTGAGATCCCAGCCCAGGACACTGATCTGGGCCACCCGTGATTATTTCCTGCCTTCACCCCTAACATTTTTATCCCCTGGCAACCTGCTGTAGTCATGTACAGATGGGCAAGTTGGATCATAAAGAAGGCTGAGTGCCAAAGAATTGATGCTTTTGAATTCTGGTGTTACAGAAGACTCTTGAGAGTCCCTTGGACAGAAAGGAGACCAAACCAGTCAATCCTACAGGAAATCAACCCTGAATATCCATCAGAAGGACAGTTGCTGAACTTAAGCTCCAATACTTTGGCCACCTGAAGCAAACAGCCAACTTGTCAGGAAAAAAAGCCCAATGCTGGGAAGGATTGAAGACAGAAGGAGAAAAGGGTGGCAGAGGATGAGATGGTTCAGTGGCATTACCGACTCAATGAACATGAATTTGAGCAAACTCTGGGAGAAGGTGAAGGAAGAGGAGCCTAGCGTGCTGCAGTCCATGAGGTCACAAAGAGTTAGACATGACTTGGCAACTAAACAACACCAAACTGTCAAAGGGAACCTGGGGACAGGCTTAGTCAACAAGGATAGCAGGCAAGGTCCTACCTGGTGGATTGGCCGGGGGTGTTTCTGTATGTTTGCTACCAGTGCGATTTTCTGGGTTGTTCTGGATGTGTGAACATGTCAGGTAGGAGACAGTGATTTTTTTCTTCTTTTTGCCACACTACGAGGCATGTGGAACCTTAGTTCCCCGACTAGGGATCGAACCTATATCCCCTGCATTGGAAGCACAGTCTTAAGCACTGGACCATCAGGGAAGTCCCAGGAGATGGTGATTTTGTGCACATGGTTGGACTACGAGGCCATGCCTTCCTCAGATGTCTGTCTGTCTGTCCCTCTGGAGAGGCAGTGGGACTAGCCTGGCCCATCCCACCTCTGCCCCCCACCTGCTGTGAGACCCGAAGCCAACGACTCACTTCTCTGTGCCTGTTCCCTCACATATAGAAAAATGGTTATGATGACAATAATTCCGACCTGATAGGGTGGGTCTGAAGGTTGAATGGTCTCATCCAGGTCAAGTGCTTGAAATGGTTCTGAGCACTGAGAAAAAAACAAATACTTGCCGCTTATATGTGTTAACATGATCAAGTGTGTAAAGGGTGGGTTTCTGTGTATTTATGGAAAAGCAACTGAGGGCATCTGACAGCAAGAATTTAAGGGACTGGGGGAACCAGCTGTCTCCTATTTGTGGGAGGAGGGTATGTGTGTGTGTATACGTGCATGTGTGTGTGGTGTGTGCAGAGTGGATGCGTGTGCATTCTACAAAACGGGCGAGAATGCTCACTGCCAGAACCCCAGTTAGCAAACAAACAGGCCCTAGGCCAAGTCACTGAAGCTCGGTGTCCCCATCTGTCCGCCGGGCGGGGTTGCTGCCTCAAAGGCAGCTGCAAGGACCAAGTGAGTCATGGATGTAAGGCTCTGGACCATTGCAAGCGACCAGGACGTGGGAGAGGTTGGTATTTAGCGCTCAGAGAGAGTGGGGCGCACACTCCTGGGTCATCAGTGCCAAAGCCGTTTGTGTCTGCCTCCTCTGCCGCCTGGTCTGTCATGGATCTCAGCTCGCTGTAGGCAGAAAAGCCCTAAGTCCAGTTGCTCCAATGGCCCGGAGAAGGATAGACTTGCCCCAGGACACCCAGCCTACTGGAGGCACAGAATGGAACTAGATCGGAGCCAGTGCCTCTTGTCCTTCTGGCATGAGGAGGAAGCCAGTAGAGGTCAGAGTCAGCAGCCCCCAACCCCCACTGCCTCTGTGTGCCCCACCTCCCCCAGCATCGCGCAGTCAGCCTGGGCTGGGGGAAGCTGCTCGGGGGAAAAGGTGTGTGCTTTGGCAGCTGCACTGTCTGGGCTGCGAGGCTGAGGCTGGGCGGCTGCCTGGGGCTGGAATTCCATGCGTCTGGGGAGGACCGCACTGGAGTAGCCCCATCCCAGTTCCCAGCCCTGCATCGTCACCTGGGCCAGGGCTCAGCTTGGCACCGGGGACTGGGTTCTGCCTGGAACTTCTCAGAAAGGTCTCTGGAAGTGGAAGCTGAAGATTACAAGTGCTTCAACTTTGGTTTTTTTAATGGAACACGTTTCTTGTAAGTCTGTCCCTTCCCCATTGCAAAGGCATCGCTTGTTATTTGTGAAGAATACAAAGAATCAAAGAAGAGAAAATGAAATTCTTTGTCAACAACAAAGTACAGCAACTCAGAGATCAAAGGAGTTCTGTCAACACACACACACACATCCTTGAACACTTATGCATTAACACATGCATGTGACACAGAAATCATCAGAAGGATGCGTTTGTATGTGTGCTTGCACATTCATAACATACAAGCACATGCATGCTCATGCGAGTGCACACGCAGGTACAGACATCTGCATGATCATGTACGCATCCATACACCTATATGTGACACACAAGCCCTCACCTATAACAAACACACATACTCTCATAAGCACACACACACATCTAAAGAGCACACACTCAATTAGATGTGAATTCATTTAATCCTGGCATCAGTGTTGTAAGGAAAGAAACTTTATTTCTCCCATTTTCCAGATAAAGCACAAATGGTTAAGTAATCTGCCCAAGGACACCAGTTAGTGAGCATAAAAAGGCTTTTTTTTTTTTAAAGAAAGACAAACAAACAAAAACCTCAAAAACAAAATAATGGGGATTTGAATCCAGATCCACTGGCTTAATTAGGCTGCATGGCCCTATGTTTGAGTGGCCTCGCAGCAAATATTCTAATATTCTCATCGGGCTTTCCCTCCCATGCATCTATATTTGGTTTCGTTACAGGAATGACAGCCTTTTTACATACTAGCAGGGCCCTCCCTGGGGTCAGACTTGGATGTGAGTCCTGGCCCCACAGCAGACAGGCTGGCTTGACTTTGGATTGTTCCTTCACCTCTTTGGAGACTGGTTTTTCGTCTAAAATGGGGAGGGATCGTATCTGCTTCTGAGGGTTTGGCTGAGCTTGTATACGTCGAGCTCAGCATCCAAGTTCAGCCAGGCTCATTAGATGGGGGCCATATGAAAACTGCCAACTCTGGGGCTGGAGGGCTTTGTGGAGAAAACAGAAAAACACTTTCTGGATGCGAGATGGCCGTAATATGTAGGGTCTGGAAGGCAGAGAAAAGGCTCAGGATCTGAGGTCTCCTGAGGAGAGGCGGTATTTCGTCCGGGAATCCCTGCCTTGACCACACCCCCATCCTGACCGGCAGCTCAGCCCCAGCCGCCTTGCCCTTCAGGTGTAACAGCAGAGAGAGAGAGGAGAGAGAAGCCCACGGACTGGCAGGCGGAGCTTCGAGCCTGGCCCGGCTGGAAGGGGAGGGGGCTGGAGGGCTGGACGTCAGATGCCATCAACTCTTGGCAGAACGTTTAAGTCGCTGTGCTGCAGGTGGGCTGGGCGTCTGCAGAGGTCCCCTGCCTCCTGGGCCACCTCCTGCCGCCAGCCTGGGCTGCCCATCCTGGGTACGCGCCCCTGGGGAGCCTGCCGCCTTGTCTCCCGGACCCCTCTCTCTGGTTCTCTTCTCAGTATTTCTTTCTCTGTCTTATCTGTTCTTTTTCCCCTCTCTTTTTCTCTCTCTGTCTCTCCCATGTTCCTTCTCTTTTGCCCCAAAGTCGTCTCTCTTTCTCTCTGTATCTTTCTACCTTCTTTGTTTCATAGCTCTTTTCTGGATCTTTTTATGTCAGTGATCTTTTTGTCTCCCTCATTTTCTTTTTCTCTGTTTCTCTCTTTCTTTCTGTCTGCCTCTTTCAGTCTCTTCTTTCTGTGTCTTGCAAGAGTTTGGGCAAGCTCCAGGAGCTGGTGATGGACAGGGAAGCCTGGCATGCTGCAGTCCGTGGGGTCGCAAAAAGTCGGACACGACTGAGCGACTGAACTGAACTGAACTCCACCCTGAAACTGCAGCAACTCGGGAACAAGAGGGCCCTGGCCGATGCCTCAGGGGAGGTGGGCGCTGCCCCTCTGAGGGCACCGACAGAGCCCGTGTGGAGTGAGATTGGTGCAAAGGGTATCCAGTCTGGGGAGGTGTGGGGTCTGCTTCCTGGGCTGGTGGGATGGAACTCCGGCTTTGAAGTGTTGTCTCACCCAGGGCCTGGTCCGAATTCAGCCACTCTGGGCATTTCTTTATTTTCTCTATCTTAAAAAAATATATATTTATTTATTTGGCTGCACTGGATCTTAGTTGAGGTACACAGGGTCTTTAGCTGTGGCCTGCAAACTCTTAGTTGTGGCATGTGGGGTCTAGTTCACTGACCAGGGATTGAACCTGGGGCCCCTGCATTGGGATCATGGAGTCTTAGCCACTGGACCCCCAGGGAAGTCCCTGTCTGGGCATTTTTTCCCACTGTACCATCCACTCAGTCCATGGGGTGGGAAGAATGGAGTAGTGCTTCCTGCCACCAGAGCCATGTTGGAATGTCTGTGTCAAACTCCCAGTAGTTAGCAACCTCTGGGGTGGGAAGGCTGGGGAGCACTCAGGGTTTGATGCCCTCATGACCGCCCCCTCCAGGAAGCCAGCTCTGACTGCACGAGGCCAGACGTGGGACCTGTTCCAGCCGGCTATGCCCCCGCTACCCAGCACTGTGGGCCTGGCAGGCCTATTCTTCTGGGCAGGCCAGACAATGAACGCCTTGATGCCCAACGCCACCCTGGCACTGGCCCAGACAAAGGGCACAGCCGTGAGGCCCCTGAGTGGCCTGGGGGTGCCTCGGTACAGGCGGAAGCGCCACATCTCTGCCCGGGACATGAGTGCCTTATTGGATTATCACAACCACATCCGGGCCAGCGTGCACCCACCTGCTGCCAACATGGAGTATATGGTGAGTCCTCACGCTCTGCCAGACCCCTCTCTGGCAATTGACTCAGTGTGCCCTGGAAGGGCTGGACCATTAGTCTAGCCTTTCTAGCCAGTATCTGGACCCTGTGAAGTCTGCCCATTTTACAGATGAGAAAACTAAGGCTTTATATAGGTCCTTGCTGCAGGCAGGAGCAGACGACTGCAATTTATGGCACATCATCTGTGCGCCAGGCACTTACACAGAACCCTCTTCCTTCAAGGTGGGATTTATCTGCATTTTCCAAATAAAGAAATCAAGAAGCAGAGAATTAATTTGTTGAAGGTCACCCACTTGGGATTACACCCCAGATCTGCCGGCTGCTAAAGCTGTTGTCTTAACTAACACAATGCCTTTTCCAAGAGTTCTGACTTCCTGCTGGGGATCCACAGTGGGTGGGTGGCTGGAGATTTCTCTGCCATTGTCTCTTTGCCCCAGGGGTTTGATGACACTCCCAGTCTGTCCGCAAGTCTCTGGAGGTAGAATTGGGAGAGATGGGGATTGGTTTCTGGGGTGGGGGTGGAGGGCACAGGCTGGGGGAGAAACAGCAGCTGACCAGCAAAAGACACTGGGATGTCTTCCTTCAAAGAGGCAGAATGAGGAATCAGGGGAGAAGGGGGTGTCTCACTCCAGCCCCCTACCAGCCTGACTCCGAAGGGGAGGAAGGAACCTTTTACATTATCGCAGCCCCTCCCCCAGGACCATTGTCCCAAACTAGCCTGTAGAGATAGGCCTCCAGCTCACCTACATATTTCTTTAGGGAAAAGGATTGTCAGCCGCCCCCTGTAAGACAGGTACCTGCTCCCTTAACTGCCTGCAAACACTTGTACTTTTCCAATGTGTTCATTCGCTTATGTAGCATCTCCTGCTTGGAGCTAGGCACCACTGCTAAGCCCTGTGGACACTGCCGAGAACAGGATGGACAGGTCTTGTCCTTCACAGAGCTTCCATTTCAGTGGGCATGATAAAAACAAAGATCAACCACAGCATTTATGTAGAATACAACATCAGGTGCAATAAGGTGTTGGGAGGGGTGGGGATGGGAGCCCAAATGGCAGGCAGCTAAAGGTGGGGGAGCCATTTATTTGTTCACTAACTGACTCATCCATTGATTAACACAGTGGCTGGTACGTAGAAGGCCCTCCAGTCTTCAAACAATGACACATTTATTGAGCACCAGCCCTGCGTGCAAAGCCCTCCCTGCAACAGGTGTTTGATTGTTGCATGTATTGTGGGAGAGAGAGAGCTAGACAGTTCCACCAGGAGGGTCCCCGGGGAGGGTCAGTGAGTGTGGGTTAGAGGTTTGCATGCCCCTACCTCAGCTCACCCCTTGCAGCATGAAGAAAACATTCCTCTGCTTTCTTTAAGAATGGATGAGTCTCACAACCCCGGGGAGATGTCTGGACCCTTCTTTGGGCGTCCCCATTGCTTCACTAGCTGGCTTCAGCCCACAGGACAGGTATCTGGCTAAACATCCCTTGCTCAAGGAACCCTTTCTCTCTATGGCTCCAAAAAGACCAGATTCCGTTTCACATTCTCCACACCAGCCAACTGTAATGATTGCTTAACGTCTCATTTCCTTGCTAGACTGTGAGTCCTTGTTCAATATTTGCTAAATGACAGATGAAATGAAGGAACAAATAATATCTCAGAATCTCAGGAAGTCAGAGTGGAAGGGAACTAGTGTTTTTTTAGGTGATCTTTTTCGAGATATAAAACTTGGGGCATTCACAGATTGGAAAATTAAGAAGCCATTACAGAGGAGGAGGAGGCTATTCTCTATGTGCTGATGTAGAATCATTGCTAAGACAAACCTATCTGGTTAAATGAAAACAGCAAGGTGCCAAATAGAATGTCTGGCATCCTGCCATCTGACAAAAAACTTCACATGTATATATACATATGTATGAATATGTTGTTCCCTGGTGGCTCAGTCAGTAAAGTCTCTCTGCAATTCAGGAGACCTGGGTTCAGTCCTTGGGTGGGGAGGTCCCTGGAGAAGGAAATGGCAACCCACTCCAGTATTCTTGGTTGGAGAATTCCATGGACAATGGAATTGTCCCATGGCGGGCTATAGTCCATGGGCTCACAAAGAGTCAGACATGACTGAGTGACTAACACTTTAGTTACTAAGTCATGTCTGACTCTCTTGAGACCCAGTGGACTGTAGCCCACCAGGCTCCTCTGTCCATGGGATTTTCCAGGCAAGAATATTGGAGTGGGTTGCTATTTCCTTCTCCAGGAAGGATTATATGTGTGTGTACATATATATAATTATTATAGTTACATAATATATTTTTATTTATATATTAACACAATATGATATATAATTACATATATTACATACATTTTATTATATATAATTACATATATTTTTACATATAATCATATATACATTATATATATATATATAATATGCTTATGGGTGTGGAATATTTCTGCAACTGGACACAAGCAACTCACAATGATGGTTAGTTACCTCCAGGGTCGGGTCTGGGTGGCTGGAGGGACTAGTATAAGATGAAGATGAGACACTCTCCACTTCTCCTTTCAACAGTTTACACAGTAAACATGTGCATGTTTTCACTATTAAAAACAAACACATTTTGAATTTTAAAAATTTAACGTTAAACACATTTTCAAATTTTAATAAATAAAAAATCCATTCTCTTCCTATTATCCTGGGCCCATTCACTTCTAGGGATAGCTGGGAACTCCCAGGCCAATCCCTGGGACCCCCCCTTAGGGCAGGGAACCCCAAGCTTGAAGTCCAGTGAAGGAAAAAGGGCATCGGGCTGAGTCAGAAGGCTAGGTGTGGATCTCAGCCCTCCTGTGGACTTGCTATTGACCTTGAAGTCAAAGACCTTCTCTAAGGCTCAGTTTTCTTATTCGTTAAGTGGGTTTATTGCAGTGTTCTCAGGAGATGGAGGAGTCATGACACCATGTATATTTGCATTTCTAGACACTACTGAGATGGTGGTGGTTTTCCTCCTGCGGGGAATTTCATGACCTTTCTGCTTTCCCAGGTCTGGGACGAGCGGCTGGCCAGGTCGGCTGAGGCCTGGGCCCTCCCGGTGCATTTGGGCCCACGGGCCCTCACAGCTGATGAGATTCGTGGGCCAGAACCTGTCTGTCCATTCCGGCCGGTGAGTGAGCCCGCCCTTCACCCTGTCACATCACTGCCCTTCTTTCACTCCATCACTCAACATCTTGCCAAGCTTCTTCCATGGCCTCCGCCTTCCCAGGTACCGCTCGGTGGTGGATCTTGTGAGGTCCTGGTCAGAGGAGAAGCGGCATTACTTGTTTCCTGCCCCAAAGGAGTGTGCCCCGCACTGCCCCTGGCGCTGCAGTGGCCCTGCCTGCTCCCACTATACCCAGGTACCCTTTATGGGGATGAAGGGCTGGAGGGAGAAATGGAATGTGGTGGGCAGCAACTCGAAATAAAACACAGGCCTGAACAGACTTCCTTTTACATAATGAGCCTTTTCCTGTATATACATTGAATTGAACTGAATGGGATCTTATTTTGAGAGTCTTAGGTCAGTGGACCATATTGTTTGACCCCAAAATGGAGATGTGTGGTCTGACAAGTTCAAGAGTGCCTTTGCTATCAATAGGTCCAAACGTTTCCCAGTATTTTCTATTTTCCGAGGCTATGCTATCTTAAAAGTGAAAGAAAAATGAAAGTGAAGTCGCTCAGTCTTGTCTGACTCTTTGTGACCCCATGGACTGTAGCCTACGAGACTCCACCATCCATGGAATTTTCCAGGCAAGAGAACTGGATTGAGTTGCCATTTCCTTCTCCAAAGAAATGCCAAATAAGATTACCCCAAAATCAAAGTGTATTTTGAGTGCTCATATTGAGATGGTACCACTTATTGTACGTGAAAATACAAGGCAGTATAGTGTTATAAGAAATAGTACCAATGGTAGGATCAATGTCTTCTTTTGGAGACCTGCCAATTTCTCTGTGACTCATTTGCAGTAAATGTCAAACAGTGGAGAAAATTCCCCTAGGAAATGTGAGGCTTAAGCCAATTGTCCCTCCTGCAATCCATGAGATATTATTACCTCCATTTTACCAAAGGAGAAACCAGGCACAGAGTGGTTAAGTGACTTGGTCAAAGTCACACAGCTTCTGATATTGAGAAACTGATCCAAGGCTGTTTATCTTCAAAGTTTGTGTTCTAATCTCCAACACAACAATGATTTTCAATGACTGTTCACAAGGGGGGGAAAGAAAGAAATCTGATTGAACGCTATAGAAAATGTTAGCATATATCATTCTATATGATAAGATTAAATATTAGTTCATAAAACTTTTGTGCAAGAGGAGTAGGTGTGTATGTGTGTGTGTGTGTGTGTGTGTGTGTGTGTGTGTGTGTTGGTGCACTGGGTAACAATATAAAACTGTTCTCCCTACTGTTGATTGTAGTAAAGAATAAAGTTTGGGAAACATTTTATTAACAGTACCATATGCCTCCATCCTCTCACTTTTGAGACAGTTGCCTCCCCAGGAAAACCTCAGCTAATGCATCCACCCTGAACTGAGCAAGTGCAGGAACCTTCCAGACCCAAGTCCTTCTCACAGCCTCCCTTGCCTTTGTCCTCCCTTTTCAGATGGTGTGGGCATCTTCCAATCGGCTGGGCTGTGCCATCCACACCTGTGGCAGCATCCGCGTCTGGGGCAGCACCTGGCGCCAGGCTGTGTACCTGGTCTGCAACTATGCCATTAAGTGAGTGCAGCTTGAAGGTCAAGGGGGACTCTGGGGCAGGAGGGTGGATCACAAGATGAAGTGGGCAGGATTCTCAGAAAAGGAAGACACACAGGACACCTTGCCTTCCTCTGTTCTAAATAACCGTACACCACACAGTTTGGTACTTTTAGAGAGTTGATCGAGAATCCTTTTTCTTTACCCAGGCTTCACAGTCAATTGGGTGATAGACAGAGGACCCAGGCATGTGGATAGTGGATAGGCAGTCTCCCTGATGGAGCCAGTAGTGGAGAATGTGTTTTAGCTCTGCCAGCCAAGTGGGCTTGCAAATAGCTCGCTGTTGAACTAGACCTTCACATCCACTAACAAGCAACACTGGACAACCAGAGGCCTCTTCTAAGTATGGTGCTGGCCCCTTCAAGCTTCCCACAGGAAACAGAGCAACCAAGGACGCATGCTCCCTGCAGGCAGGGAGATCCCATAGGAAGGAAGGCAGGCTGCAGTGAGTGTGCTCAGCTGCTTCTTCCAGACCCTCCAGTCAGTTAAGTGGGAGAGAGGTCAAGAGAAGTCTTTGAGAGCAGGAAATAGATTCATTTTTATATCCCTTTATTACAGTGATTTCAAACTGTTGGTTTTTCTTAAAGCAGAACTTTCCCTCAAGTGGTTAAATTAAACAAAAAAGGATAACTTTTATTCCATCATCCCCTGGTGTCTCTACCACCCACATTCCCTGCCCCTAAACTTCCGGGAGCACCTTTTGAAAACTGTGGACTCACAGCATCTGACATAAAATCCTGATGCCCACTAGAAGTCTTGGTTGAATGAATGAATGAACAAACACATATGAAACCAGAAATCCACACTTTTCTAAGCACTTTGGCTGACTTATTGTTATTCAGCCATCACTTTTGGAGGAAAAAGATTCCATTTCTGCCTACAAAGAGTGTTTAATGTTTGAGAAAATAAGGCACTGGAACTTGAGAGATCACAAACACTACAAGCTAGTAGTGAGATTATTAGGCCACCCCGAGCAAGATCCTGGGGACTGACTTTAGGCCTTGAGGTGGATGAAGAGGGAGAAAAGAGAACTCTGGGGGTTGGATGGAGAAAAGAGCTGTGGGAAGAACCAGTTTGTAAGCTGGATCCATGTGCCACTAGAGCAGTCTGGAAAGTGAAAGTCGCTCAGTTGTGTCCAACTCTTTGCGACCCCTGGACTATACAGTCCATGGAATTCTCCAGGCCAGAATACTGGAGTGAGTGGGTAGCCTCTCCCTTCTCCAGGGGATCTTCCCAACCTAGGGATTGAACCCAGGTCCCTTGCATTGCAGGCAGATTTTTTACCAGCTGAGTTATCAGGGAAGCCCGAGCAGTCTGGAAGGAAGGCCTGACCAAACTGTAATTGTGATTCATAAGCTAGAGGCCAGCAAACTACAGCCCACAGCCGAAATTCAACCTGCTGCCTATTTTTATAAATAAACTTTTATTGAAACATGACTACGACATTTGTTCACATATCCCTAGGGCTGCTTTCATGCAATAAAGACAGTTGGTCCCCAAAGCCTAAAATGTTTACTGTCTGGCCCTTTATATAAAAAGTTTGCAAACTCCTGCGCAGGCAATGGGAAGCCACTAAATTCCTGAGCAGGAGAATGATGGGATGAAAGTTTGTTTTGTTTGTTTCGCCATGCCTCGAGGCTTGTGGGGTTTTAGTTCCCAGACCAGGAATCAAACACGGCCCCTGGAAGTGAAAGCGCCAGATCTTAACCACTGGATGGCCAGGGAATTCCTGGTTTCTTCTTTCTTAAAAAGCTGCTTAATTGAGATATAATTCACATACCATACAATTTATCCATTTGAAGTGTACAACTCAATGGGTTTTTGGTGTATTACATTATTCATTTTTTTCAATCTTGGTAAAATATGTATATAAAACAAAATTTGCCATTTTAGCCATTTTTAAGCACCGTACACTATTTCGTGGCATCAATTGCATTATAGTGTTGTGCAAGCACCACCTCTATTTCCAAAATGTTTCCATCACCCCAAAGAGAGACTGTTGCCTTTCAGCAATGGTTCCCTGTTCCCCCTCCTCCTCAAATCCATTGAGAAGATCAACTCCATAGCAGGTAGGATGGTTTTTGGATAAGACTGTCCATGAAAAATAAATGTGCAGCAGAGGCCACAAAGAGGTTTCATGAGCACGTCCCCCATGGTTGAATTACACCCAGTATCTAATTATTCTAGTTCTTATTTGCATATCACCTTGTAAGTTACAGGGGCTTCCCGCATAGCTCAGTTGGTAAAGAATCTGCCTGCAATGTGGGAGACCTGGGTTTAATTCCTGGGTCAGGAAGTTCCCCTGGAGAAGGAAATGGCAACCTACTCCAATATTCTTGCTTGGAGAATCCTATGGACAGAGGAGCCTGGCAGGCTACAGTTCATGGGATCGCAAGAGCTGGACACGACTTAGTGCTATCTTTCTTTCTTTGTAAGTTACAAAGTGTTTTCACATAATTTTTATGGACACCATTTCATTAACTTATTCAGAGGATAAAAGCAAGGCTCAAGAAATGAGGTAGTTTAGCTAAACTACCTTGTCATTAGCTAATGACAAGCTAAACTACCTTGGTGGTCCCTGGGTAAGTGGTTAAGTGGTCCAGTGGTTAAGACTTCATCTTCCAACGCAGTGGGTGTGGGTTTGATCCCTGGTCAGGGCCAAAATACCGAAACATAAAACAGAAGCAATACTGTAATAAATTCAATAAAGACTTTAAAAATGGCCCACATCAAAAAAGAAAGAAAGAAAGAAAGAAAGAAATGAGATGCTTTATTCTATCACCAGCTGGCAGAACCAGGATCAGAACTCAGATCTGCTTGTTGGAGAGGGCAGGGAGGGATTTCTTTGGGGAGGTGGCTGGGGTGGGGTGGTTGTGTGGAAGGAATCAAAAAAATCACACTTCACGGGGAACTGCTTATCTGCCAAGCCAGGTGCTTGAATATGCTCATTCCTGTGCGGGAGGAATGTCTTCTTTTGGTTTTAGAGATGAAGAAACAGGCTTCCAGTCGTGACCTGGTTACAGGGCCAGTCAGCGGCCCTGCTGATATTTGAAAACCTGTGTGAAGGTGGCTCATGTATCTGTCCCCGCAACCCTGCCTCCCTCCGCGACCCTGCCTCCCCCCGCCACCCCGCCTCCCTGGGCTCTCTTCTCTTCCAGGGGTAACTGGATCGGAGAGGCACCGTACAAGACGGGGAGGCCGTGTTCCGCCTGCCCCCCATCTACCAAGGCAGCTGCAGCAGCAACATGTGCTTCTCGAGGCACAAGTCCAACAAGCTTCTGTGGTTCTGAATTTTCCATGGGCTCTGGCAGGGCCTCCGGCTGGGCCTGACGCTCCAAGAGTCCCTTCCCCAAGATGGGGTCAAGGAATACTTTTAAGGATGTGAGTTGCACTCACTTCACCTACCTGAATCTTCCCTCCTGTTTCCACTTCCTAAACGTCCAGCGTGTACCAGGAGAAAACGGCCTCCTTGCTTTCCTTCTTACCTGTTACATCTTTTTCTCCTCCGGCCTCTGGGAAAGAGGTCTGCATCCTTAGTTGACTCAGTTCTCAGACAGCCAGGGCTGGAGGAAGCAGTGGCAGCAGCTTTTGGACTCTCAGGCCTCCAACCTGCAAGTCTTTGTGTATCCAATAAACGACCTTTATTCATTCAGTAATAGCCAACCAGCTTCTGGGCCGTCTTTGCAAACCAGTGGTCTCCCTCTCTGATTTGGGACCGTTTCAGTTGCAAGCTTTTACAAAATAACTGTAGTTAGCTTGTGGACACCCCACCCCTAGTGTACATTGCTGAAGCCACTGCAGGGTCCAGGCTCCTTTTTTATAGGTGGGCACACTGAGGCTCAGCGAAAGGGCATGGCTTACCAAGAGCTGCATGGCTTGTCTGGGAAGGCACCCAGGTTGAAGCCCAGGCTCTGACACCTCCTTCAGTCTGTTCTAGACACCTCTCTGAATGCTCAGAACTGACAAGCTAAAAGCAAAGCTCGTCTGAGGGAATTCTCTCTTTTAAGGCTTTTTTTTTTTCTCTCCTGTGGCTCTCTCTGTCTCTCTCTCCTTTCTTTATTTCTCTCACGGAATCTCATTCTCATTCCCAGAAAACTTCTCCCCTCTCCCCACCCCACCCAGTTATCAAAACACACAAAAGACCTTTTGTCTTTAGAGATAGTAAAATTTCTCCCTCAGACCTTGCCCTCCAGCTGGGGCCCACTCCCTGCCTGGCTGGAGAGAGCTTCATTCAAAGACCTGGATGGAAAACAAGCCCCTTTTCACAGAGTCCCTACATGATCCTGGATGGAATGAGTATTCTTCCCTCTTGGACATTCCCACCTAGTCTTCGACCGGTAGCTGTGTCTCCAATATCACCTTCCTCCGCCCCCAACAAAGTTCTCGGAGACCTCCTGCAGTGGCTCTTTCTGGGCCCCCTCTCAGTCCTCAGGAGTGTCGAAGAGGAGAGAAGGAAGCGGAGCAGAGGAGATGGGCTGAGGGGGGAACCAGCTCAGGAAGAAGGCCAAAAGGGCCTCCTTGGTGGTCCAGTGGCTAAGACTCGGAGCCCCCAAGGCAGGGAATCCTGGTTCGATCCCTGGTCAGGGAACTAGAGCCTGCATGCTGCAGTGAAGAGCCTGTTCTGCAACCAACACCTGGCACAGCCAAATAAATAAAGAAGGCCAGGTGCTAACAGTTCCTGGGCTCCTGCTTTGCACCAAGTACATCAGCTGGATCACAGGTGCACGTGTCTGACTTCTCACTCCACTTTACAACTAAGAAAAATGAGACTTATCAGAAGTGCCCATTTCCAAATGCTAGAGATGCATGAAATAAACAAGGATGTGGTTCTGAATTCATTATTCTTAGATTATATTCTTTTTTTTTGGAAGGAGTATTAAAATGTCCTTTCATGTATCACACAATGGTGATAATAAATGTTAGATTTCCTTAAAAATTATTAATATCCTTATGTGGCAGGTGGGGGAAGGACTTGCCAATCCTTTGTCAAATTCCCAAAATGTTCTGGAAATTTTTTTAGGTTTAAAAAAGTTTATTTATTTGGCTGCACCAGCTCTCAGCTGTGGCATGTGAGCTCTTCAGTTGAGTCATCTGGGATCTGGTTCCCTGACCAGGAGTCGAACAGAAGCCCCGGCATTGGAAGTGTGGAATCTTAGCCACTGCACTACCAGGGAAAACCTTGTTTTGGAAATTCAAGTGGCAGGTGACCCTCTGGATTCTATAGCATGTAAGGTCACAGAGCTAGTAAGGAGCAGATATGGGCTTTGAATTCAGCTCCCTCCGATCCCAATGACTATGCTCTTCTGAGGCCCCCAATTTGCCTTCCTATGCCCTGAGTTAACAGGATAACCAGAGTAATCACCACTGGCATTTATGAGATGCTGAGGACACTCTTAATCTCACTGAATTATCCTGCTATGTATTGATCTTATTCTCATTTTATAGACATAAAAACTGAAGCCATAGAAGTTGGGTCTGAATATGCTCTGTATGACTCCAATGGCCAGAGTCACTCTCCTGCCTCTCAGCTAAGAAGGGAGAAACCAGGGACTGGACAAAGGTAGAAATGATGAGGGGTTTCCCTGGTGACTCAGTCAGTAAGGAATCCACCTGCAATGCAAGAGACCCAGGTTTGACCCCTGAGTCAAGAAGATCCCTTGGAGAAAGAAATGGCTACCCACTGCAGTATTCTTGCTTGGGAAAGCCCACGGATAGAGGAGCCTGGTGGCTATAGTCCATGAGGTCGCAAAGAGTCAGATACGACTTAGTGACTAAACAATAACAGAGATAATGAAGCCTAAAGTGCCACTGGGAATTACAGAAGACCTCCTGGATCCCCCATTTCTGAAACTGTCTCTGAGAAGACCCCAGGTCAAAGAAGGAATCAACCAAGTGGGCACGCTTGTGTTTATCAAGCCTTGGCCCTTACGGATGTGGCAGTGAGAACTCCAGCAGTACCCTAGCTTGGCTAAGCTGCTGTTCCAACTGAAGTTGGGAACTTTTTTTTTATTGAAGATGGCTATAATTTTTTTTTGAAGGTGTACTTTTTTTTTTTTTAAAGAATTTTGTTGTTTTCTGTCAAATCTCAACATGAATCAACCAGAGATATACATATATCCCCTCCCTTTGAACCTCTCTCCCATCTTCTGCCCCATCCCACCCCTCTAGATAGATACAGAGCCCCTGTTTGAGCTTCCTGAGCCATACAGCAAATTCCCATTGGCTATCTATTTTACATATGGTAATGTAAGTTTCCATGTTACTTTTTCCATACATCTCACCCTCTCCTCCCCTCTTGAAGTTGGGAACTTTTGCTGCAAGAAATCTGAAACAGTTCTTAAACCTCTGTAATATTTTATACTTCTTGAAGATCATTCCCCAGTCTCATCTGATTGCTCATTTGCTCATACATTCACCAGCCAAGAGGGTTAAGAGCATGGACTCTGAAACCAGAATGCCTCAGTATAAATTTAACACAAAGTGGCCAAGTGAGCTTGGGTAAGTCAAGATCTTAATGCCTCAGTCTCACCTATAAATGGGGACATAAATTGTATCTGCCTTACGCTGCTGCTGCTGCTAAGTAGCGTCAGTCGTGTTCGACTCTGTGCGACCCCATAGACGGAAGCCCACCAGGCTCCTCTGTCCCTAGGATTCTCCAGGCAAGAACACTGGAGTGGGCTACCATTTCCTTCTCCAGTGCATGAAAGTGAAAAGTGAAAGTGAAGTCGCTCAGTCGTGTCCGACTCTTAGCGACCCCGTGGACTGTAGCCTACGAGGCTCCTCCATCCATGGGATTTCCCAGGCAAGATTACTCGAGTGGGGTGCCATTGCCTTCTCCATCTGCCTCATGAGGTCCTTCAAAACATGAAATGAATGAACACATAGAAAGCATCTGGGACAGTACCTAGCACTAGTGTAGACAGTTGCTGTAAAAGTTCAATGTCAAGGGACTTCCTTGGTGGTTCAGTGGCCAACATTCCCTGGTCACAGTGCAGGGGGCCCCAGTTCGATACCTGGTCAGGGAACTAGATCCCACATGCCACAACTAGAGATCAAAGATCCTGCATGCCACAACTAAGACCTCACACAGCCAAATCAATAAACTGCTTTTTAAAAGTTCAGTGTCAAAAGGAAGGAGATGTTGTCACTGAGATGGGAAAGTAAACTACTGAGGGAGGTTGTTGTTTTTTTTAATAAAAGACATATCATAGCATGTTTACATATTGATAGTATTCTGCCTCTAGAAATTTGACCTACAGATAAACTCCCACATCTGACGCAGGACACTTTAAGTTTATGAAGACATTCACTGTAGTGACAAAAGCCTGGAGACAACCTAAGTATCCAGCAATAGAAGACTAGAAAAATCATTTATGGGACATCCACACAGTACATAGCCACTCAAAGAATGAGGTGGGTATGCTGGCGTGGAGATAGCTCTTAGAGACCGAGGAGGTGACAGAAGGGAGTGTTTCACATGTTCCCATGTATTTATGTGCATTTACATGTGTGTATATCCAAATAGGCTTGGGTTGCCATAACAAAATACCATGGACTGGGTGACTCAACCAAGAGAAAAAATTTTCCCCAGTTCTAGAGGCTAGAAGTGTGAATTCAGGATGCCAATATAGTTGGATTCTGGTGAGATTTCCCTTCTTGACTTGCAGACAACTACCTTCTCACTGTATTTACATAGGTAGGGGAGGAGAGGGGTGTACTCTCATGTCTCTTCTTTAAAAAAAATTTTTTTTTGGCCAAGCTGCACAGTGTGTGGGATCTTAGTTCCCCAACCAGGGATCACACCTGTACCCTCTGCTTTGGAAGCACAGAGTCTTAACTGCTGGACTGCCAGGGAAGTCCTCTCATGTCTCTTCTTATAAGGACATCAGCCCTATTGAATCAGGACCCCACTAATTTAACCTTAATTACATTCATGAATGTTCATTTGAAGGACTGATGCTAAAGCTGAAACTCCAATACTTTGGCCACCTGATGCGAAGAACTGACTCATTGGAAAAGACCCTGATGCTGGGAAAGATTGAAGGTGGGAGGAGAAGGGGCCAACAGAGGATGAGATGGTTGGATGGCATCACCTACTTGATGGACATGAGTTTGAGTAAGCTCCAGGAGTTGGTGATGGATAGGGAAGCCTGGTGTGCTGCAGTCCATGGGGTCGTAAAGAGTTGGACACAATTGAGCGACTGAACTGAACTGAACTGAACTGAACATTCATAAAGACTTCAAATACAATCACATTGGGGGTTAGATCTTCAACATATGAATTTGAGGAAACACTTTTCTGTGCAGAGCAGTGTCTATGTGTATAATTTCTGGATATATATACAAGAATTTGTTTAAAAGTTCAATAGAAGGACTTCCCCAGTGGTCCAGTGGTTATGATTCCATGCTTCCAACGCTGAGGGCCTGGGGTTCAATCCCTGGTCAGGGAACTAGATCCTCATGCCTCACCTAAGACCTAACCCAAACCCAGTGTAGCCAAATAAATAATAAAATGAAAGTCGATTAGTCATATCTGACTCTTTAAAAAAAAAAAGGTTCAATAGAGTGAGATGTGGGAAGTAAGGTTAGAGAAAAGCTTTTATTTTTCATTATATGCTGTTCATAAAATTTTCATTTTTAACACATGAATGTACTAATGGTATAAAACCAGTGTAAAGCACACAAAAGGCAAAAGAAAGCTCATATCACCTGCTTAAATTAAAAAGACTGACAACAGCTGGGACTTCCCTGGTGGTTCAGTGGTTAAGACTCTGAGCTTCCAGTGCAGGGGCATGGGTTCAATCCCTGGTCAGGGGACTAAGATCCCACATACCATTTGGGGTGTGGCCAAAATAAACTAATAAATAAAGATTGACAGCGACAAACGGTGATAAGGATATGGAGTAAAAAGGGAGCTCTCTTACCCTGCTGGCAGCAATGAAAAGTGGTATGACCACTATAGACAATAGGTTTGGAATTTCTTATAAATTAAACATACATACATACATATACATATACATATACATATACATATATATATATATATATACATACATATCATAACAACCAGCAATTCTTCTCCTAGAAATTTAACCAAGAGGAATGAAAACATATGTGTAAAAGAAGACTTGTCCATGAATGTACATCACTGCTTAATGCACAATCGTCTCAAACAGGAGATAACCCCAAAGTCCATTACCAAGTGGCTGGGTGAACAAATTTCAGTATATCTACTCAATGGAATATTACTTAGCAAGAAAAAGTACCAGGACACAGGTGAAACCCACAAATATACTGAGCAAAAAGGCCAGACACAAGAGTAAATGCCCTTCTAGAACAGACAAATGCCATCCTAGAAAAGACAAATCTAATGTAATGTGACAGAAAGCAGATCAGCAGTTGCCTGGAGTGGGAGCTGCTGGGGGATTAATTGCAGAGGAAAGAAAGGGAACTTTAGGGGGTGATGGAGATGTTCTGTGTCTTGGTTAAGGTCATAGTTACATAAGAATATACGTCTGTCAAAATCATAAAAGTGTACACCTAAAATTTTATTATATATAGATTATACCTCAATGAAGTTGATTTTTAAAGCCTAAAGAGGGAGAGGTTGAATATATAAGAGAACGTACATGGTCATGTGGGGCTCCTGGGCAGTGGGAAGAGGGAGGGTGTGGACCCACGTGGATCAGGAAGGAAAGAGGTGAGCAAAGTGCAAATTCAGGTGGATTTTTGTGGGGACTTGAGGCTGGTCCAGGTTGAAGGCTCCTGTTTTCTCTATGAAGAAGGGAAAGCCTCAGCCTCCTGAGAATGAGATGGACAATTTCCGAGGTGAGAAAAGATCTGAAGTAGAGATAGAAAATGGAAAAGCCAGGAGAAGAGAGACAGGGTAGAGGTTCCGGGCATTGTGGAGGGACCCATCGAAGTTTGTGACTGTGACTCTCTGGTGGCCCCCAGCTGTCCGTCTACGTGATTTTTAATTTTTTCAACAGTGATTGGCAGCTGGTGTGTAGGCATAAAGAAAGCAATATACATAGGCTCATTCAGGGTTGGGTTTCTGTCAGATGGTTAGAAGGAAAGGGCCTGAGACAGAAGTAAGAGAGACACTAAGATGGGCTGTGGGCTACAAACTTGACAGGGGGAAATGAAGGGAGGGAGGAAATGGAAGGAAGGAAGGGCTGGATACACACCAGTGTCCATCAAGAAGGGATGGGAGGTCCCGCTGAGGTGACTGAGTGAGCATACTGGAAAAAAAAGACTGCGGACAGAGAGAAATAGATCAATTAGCTGTTTTATTTACTTATTCAACATTTTCAAAAATTTATTTCTGTATTTATCTACTCGGCTGGGCCAAGTCTTAGTTGTGGCATGCATGATCATTTTTTACCTGGAGCATCTGCCCTCTTAGCTGCTGCATATGGGATCTAGTTCCCTGTCCAGGGATCAAACCCAGGACCCCTGCAACAGGAGAATGGATTTTAGCCACTGGACCTCAATTAGCTATTTTAGAAGTGAAGTAACACATGAGGTAGGTGTTACTATGGGAAAATGAAATACTGTACCCAAATCCATACAGCAAGATAATGATGATGGATCTGGGGTTTTCTGATCCTAAGTCCCACGTTCTCCTGCTTTTCATTTGAGCACCTTAATATGATGAAGACCTTGAGCTCAGGATCCCAAGTCAAGCTGTGAACCCCAACACTGTAATAAAAGAAATGGGGCTAATCCCCCAAAAGCCAGATGGTAGCCCATCTGTGTAGAACAGCTAAGATGTAAGATGGTTCTGCATTCCGAGACCAGAATGCAGATTTGGGCAGGAGATTGCGTTTTGTGAGGCAAAGGAGACCCATGGACCAGTGGAAGGAGCAGGCAGAGTGCCTCTGCCCCACAGGCCTGGAGGCCTGTGTTTCCCCATTCCTCTTAGCACTTACCATCTGTAATAATATCTTTGAATAATATCTTTTAAAAATATATTTATTTAGTTATTATTTATTTGGCTGTGTTGAGCCTTAGTTACAGCATGTGGGCACTGGTTCCCTAACCTGGGATTGAACTCGGGCACCTTGCATTGGGAATGTGGCGTCTTCACCACTGGACCACCAGCAAAGTCCCTGAATAGTATATCTTTAATGTCATCTAATTGATGCCCATCTCCTCCATCAGTCCACAATTCCATGGGCTCAGGGGTGATGTCTCTTTGCTCATTTCTATATCACTGGAGTCTAGCACAGAGCTCAGTATACAGTAGGCACTCAAAAAATATACGTTAGATAATGGAGAGACAGTGGGTTGTCATTCTAACTCCTCTTTGTACCAGCTGGGAGACTCTGGGCAAGTAATCTCTTCCTTCGCCTCAATTTCCTCATGGTAAATTTTAAATGTGGCAATGCCTGTATGCAACTCTTAGCATCCAGTAGGTGCTCAATAAATACACTCCCCCCAGCTTCCTCCTTTTCTCCTCTACCCCTCCCTCCTGGCCTCTTGCCACACCCATTGTTTGGAGCCATAAAACCCAACCCAGGTTGGACTCTCACCTCCTCATCCCATCCTGGTCAGTCCTTTCCCTAAAGTTGGGGGTGAAGGGGCTGGTATCCCCTGTATTCTTGCTCCAAGAGCCTCCCAAACTCAAAGGGCAAGACTGGGGCCCTAGTGGACCTCTGGTCTGGCCAGGTTGTCGTTGCCATGGCAACAATGACAGTCCCCAGCCGCAGGTTCCCTAAGTGACTGGTTACTCTTTAACGTATCCACCCACCTTGGGTGATTAGAAGAATCAATAAGATAACCGGGCGGTGGCAGCTGGCTGCACTCTCTGCCTTCCCGGTGGAGTGGCTCCCGCTGCTGCCGCTGTGTGCCTGGGGCCCCGGCTCCTCCATGCCCCCGGGTCTCCGGGCTGGGTGGGCTCCGCCATGGTCAGCGTGAACGCGCCCCTCGGGGCTCCGGTGGACAGTCCCTATGGTGAGTGGGGTCTGTAGCTGGGGCTTAGGGGAAGCCTGGACGTGGTGGGACCACCGTTAAGTTTGGGAGAGCATGGGATGGCCCTCCGTGTGTTTCCTAGGGCCCCGAAGACCCTTAAGGGCTTCTCCAGAATGGCAGGAAGCCTCCGAGAGGCGAGTGACCTCTTAACTAAGCTCCTAAACTGAGGCCTGGCGTATCCAAGTGTGGGAAGCGCTCGGAGGGGCCGCGGGAGCCCAGGGGAAGGGGCTCGGCTCATTTAGCCCGCCCAGAGAGACTGCCTTCCTAGGGATGCATCCCGAAGTATTTCTGAAATTCCACTAAACGTGGAGCTGAAGCATCGTTCCCACTTTGAAGCCCGCAGAGAGGCTTGCGGAGCCTCGGCCTCCGAGCTGGCTTCTGGTCTAGGTGGGATGCGATCCAAGGGGAGAGTTGGCTGGCCCAGAGGGCCATCAGCTCTGGATCATTCTGCAAGGGAAAGCCATAGAAAGCAGCGCACAGAGCGGGGCACTGGAAAACGAAAACCGCCTTTGCAGTAAGTGTGTAACTTAGATGCGGGATAAGGGAAGAGTGTATCTGCTGACGGTGAAGCGGACGGGGCTTTGATGTTCCGCGTGTAACTCCAAAATTGGAGGTAACCCCAAAGGTCTGGCAGTAGCGGATGGGTAAATAAAAGATGATGCCTCTTTAGGATGAAATATTATCCCGTTGTTGAAGGAAAAAAAAAACATTGTGTACAGATAGGGGAGGACCTTTAAGTGCATTACGTGAAAAAAAAAAGTAAGCTTAAGAGCCTATAGCATATGACATTTCTGATAACAACAGATATACACATATGTATGTACCCATACGTTTGTTTGCGTAGAAAATTAGCGGAAGGATACAAAGAAACCGGTAACAGAGCTTTGTTTCAAAGGAAGAAAGTTCAGGTAAACGTGTGTTTTCACTTTTTTGCACATTTTGGATTTTCAAAAAGTAGGTGACTTTTATAATCTGATTCAATCACACGCATGTGCAGAGCTTGGCCTCTGAAAATCCAGTAGATCTTGGCTCTTGTTCCGTGACTTTATACAAATTGCTCATCATTCTGGGCCTTGGCTGCCTTCTCTGAAGTGGACAGAGGGTGTTTTAGAGACATCCTGCAGGTCTAAAGGAAGAGGAGGGTGTGAACCTCCCGCTAAGCCCTCAGCTCCTCGCATATCCTAAGAACAGTTAGTGTTACTTGATATCATCAGGGGCTGAGAGAAGATGCCCTCAAGGAATCAGGGCCTGGTCCAAGGGAATCGTCGCCCTTTGACCCAGCATCCGGGAGCAGTATGAGATGCAGTGGAAATAGCTGAGGCTGAGGAACCAAAGAAAACCGCCTGGGGCCCTATCCTATAGGTCTGTGTGACCTTGGGCAAGTGACTTCCCAACTTTCAATCTATTTCCTCATCTGCAAAATGGAGAGAACGGGACCTGTCTCACAGAGGGTGGTGGCTAGAGGAGATTGCGTAGCTAAAGGGTTGGGCATGCCTGAGGGGCTTCATCCAAGGTTAAAACACAATTGTGAGACCTGGCTGATCCTGTAGCTGGAGGAAGACTCGTCGTCTCCCAATTGATCAGACAGGGATGTATGGATGGATGGATGTTCTACTCCAACTACTGCACTTAATTTTCAAAACGCTTGTCTCAGATAAATAACACTATTATCTCTAAGGACAGAAGAGAAAACTAATGTTTAGGATTGTTTTTAAAAAATCATCTGACTCCAGGCCTGACATCGTCCATCTGTACTGACCCCTCTTGGCTCAGCTACAGGTGTGGCTGGGCAGAGAAAGGAGGGCTCTCATGTCCGGGTTTGCAGCACGCATCAAGAGAACACTGCTGTCCTGGTAACGATTGGGCATTTGCGGATGTGTGTATTTGTGTGTGTGTGACGCTGACCAAAAGACTTTGCTTTTTAGATAAAATAAATCTGGGTTAGATTCTGGATCTGCCTCCCTCCACCCCACAAGCTATGTAACCTACCTTTTTCCGAGTCTCAGACATTTCATTTGTAAAATAAACGAGGGCAGTCTGCTTCGAGGCTCTGGGAAAGACGCACTTACTGATTTTAAAAACAAAAAAGTACTTTGAATAAAATCCTTTCTTTTGAAATTCTCCTTTGGGGATAATAATAGTCTCTAACGGTTGCAATCTCAAAGGTGAGTTGCTGGGTAAGCAACATTGTTCACAGCAGAGCCTTGGGAGAGGTGATGGAGGGCAAGGCTGTGGTTAGGATCACAGGAATGAATGAATCAAAAGTGTTTAGAATAGCGCCTGACCCAGAATAGGCGTGAAATCAATCCCAAATGCTGTCTCACATTTTTAAACCTTAGTAGGATAAAGATAGTCTTTTTTTTTCTTCTAATTTTATTGATTTATTTTTGGCTATGCTGGGTCTTCTTTGCTGTGTGTGGGCTTTCTCTAGTTGCAGCAAGCAGGGGCTACTCTTCATTGCAATGTGCAGTCTTCTCATTGAGGTGGCTTCTTTTGTTGTGGAACACAGACTTCAGTCACTGTGGCTTAGTTACTCCGAGGTATATGGAATCTACCTGGACGAAGGATTGAACCCATGTCCCGTGCATTGGCAAGCGAATTCTTAACTGTTGGACCAGCAAGGAAGTCCCAGTAGGAGAGTCTTTAATGGACTGTCTTCGGTGTGGTGGTCCTAAGCAAACCTGACCCTTCGCTGGTCTTGAAATGCATCCACGGCACACTGGGTTCTGTTCTGTAGTTCTCACCACTCATCAAGTCACTGTGTGCACTGTGGCGTCTAGCTCCCCGACTAGACTATAAACTCCATGAGGCCATGGACCTCAGTGCTTTGTTCAGCCTTGCCTGTCTCACATGGTGACTGGCACAGAATAAGTGCTCAGTAAGAAATCAGTTGGGCTTCCCCGATGGTTCAGCGTTTAAGAATCTGCCTGCAATTCAGGAGCCTCAGGAGACACGGGTTCAATCCCTGGGTCAGGAAGATCCCTGGAGAAGGGCATGGCAACCCACTCCAGTATTCTTGCCTGGAGAATCCAAAGGACAGGAGCCTGGAGGCTACAGTCCATGGGATCACAAAGAGCTGGACATGACTGAAGTGACTTAGCACTCATGCACGCACAAGTAATCATTTGTTGGATGAATGAACTGATGGAGAATCTAAGAAATAGCCCTAGGACAATGGTCAGCAATGTCAGCCAGGTCCATGCTGCTCCCTTCCCTCTTCCCTGCCTTCCTCACTGTTGGCTTTTGGGAAGTGTCTAGTGGAAAGAAATGAGAAAGCCAACACAGGCTTAGACCAACCACGGTCTTCTCTTGGGGTCTGACACAATGTTCCTGCAAACCAAACTGGAGCTCCCTTGTAATAGGTTTCTCAGCTTTGACACTACTGATATTTTGGCTCGGATAATTCTTTGTGGTAAAGAGACGGGCTTGTGCACTGTAGGATGTTTAGCAGCTTTCCTGGCTTCAGCTCACTAGATGCTAGTAGCATACTGCCTGTCAGTTGTGCCAACCAAAAATGTCTCCTGCCATTTCCTGATGTATCCTGGGGACATGTAACACCACTGTTACAAGGAAGCAGGAATAGCAGCTGAGTCGGATCTGCCAGAGATGAATGTACTGCGACTCATGTGCTAGTATTTGTTTTGGGTATCAGCATCTAGCTCAGCGCCAAATTTGGGGCTGCCCTTAGCAACTGTGAGGATAAGATGCTATGTCTCTGTGCTAACCTCACTCCAGGCTTCATTATTTTCCTACCCTTGTTTTGCTTTCAGCAAGCTTCCCTTAATGATTTATTTTAGCCCTTTGAGACTTTGTCATTCTTGAAAGCATCTCAAATCTCCTCGAGGGCCAGGTCTGTATTTGTCTGATCTTCTTGTTATACCCCAGGTTACCACAGGACTGGGGCCCCATGTAGATTATGATAGACATTTACTTAATGAATAAATGAATGAGAAAGTGGATGAATGAATAGATAAATGAATAAATGGATACTTGGATGGGTACATAGGTAGATGCTTTGATGAACCAATGTGATGGGCTAGTGAATGGATGGATGGATGGATGGACGGACGGATGGAGGGACAGACGGATGGAGGGATGGTCAGATGGAGGGATGGTCAGATGGATGGATGGATGGGCGTGATATGGAGAGACAGATGAATGAATGGGATAAATGAATAAATAACAGGGAATATGGGCAGGTGAGTAGGTGGATGGATGGAATAATGAATAGATGTGATGGATGGGTAAATGGGTATGGTGGATGGTGAATGAATGGAAAGAATGGAGAGATACGTGGGTGGATATATAAGTAGATGAATAAATAACTAGAAATGTGCATGGATGGATGGATGACGGAGGTGATGGGTGAGTGGGTCGATGAAAAGATAGACGAATATATAGATGGACGAGTTGGGCTGTATTGGGATAGCAGTATCTTCAAGTAAAGAGATCGATGGTGACTGTCCAGTGGTCAATAATCTTCCTTCAGGGCAGTAGGCCTAGTTCCTTTGACTAATGGCATCAGTCTCAGACTAGATTAGAGGCTGTTGTCAGAGAAGACAACATTTGGTTAAGTGGTTCTCCCACTTAAAGCTGTGTGATGCCAGACACTTTGCCCCTAACTCTGATCATCAATTTCATCAACCAGGTAGATTTTGGTTGTTGTGAAGACTCCATGAGCTCGTGAAGAAGAAAAAGTATCATAAACTATAAAATGCTTTGTCTCCTTGAATGGTTAATGAGCCCAGAGTTGGGTAGAACCCCAGTTGCAGGCTGGCTACAGGAATATATCTGATACCAGGCATGGCTGTTTCCACCCTTCATTCCCTAAATATAGTCTTCCCTCCCTTCCTGATTTTCTCCCCATGTTATCTTCCTGTCCCACCTCAATTTGATTTCAGCCCCTCTGGTTCAATGGTTTGCAAATCTTCCTGCTTATGGGACACTTTTTTTTCTTTTTCTTTACCGTGCAGTATGGCCAGAGGGACCTCAGTTCCCTGACCAGGGGTTGAACTCGTGCCCCTGCAGTGGAAGTGCGGAGCCCTAACCACTGGACCACCAGGAAAGGCCCTGGGAAAATTACTTAAGCTGACACCATGGGGCTCCATTTCAGACCTGGTAAACCAGAATCTCCTGGAAAGAGTTCCAAGAGCCTTTAAATGTTTAAGTTCCTTAAGTGATTTTGGGTGTTGGGTCAGCTAGAGTTTGGAAACCATGGCCTTGTTTTGTCCCCTTTACAAAGAGAGGATATGGATACTCAGCATTCTGTCTCCATCTAGAAGGCTCCCGTTCATTCCTTCAACAAATGACTCCTCGGGCTTATGGTATGCAAGGCATTCTGCCCAGCACTGAGGGAATGTAGGAGACTATAAAGTGTGGCTTCAGATCTTGGGGAGTTTGGGGGGGTGGTAAACAGATGGACCGCAATCAAAAACAGAGTGCCATAACAGGTGGGAATAGGGCACCATGGGAGCACAGAGGGGCTTAGGAAGAGGGGAAGGGGTCAGAGGCCTCTTGACCCTGGAGGAGGGAGCTGAGATCTAAGCTGAAACCTGAAGGTTTAGCGGGGGTCAGCCGGGAGGAGAGAGGCAGGGGCAGCGCAGATGCACAGACCCAGAGCCTGGCCATACACAGCACTGATTTTACCTAACATTTGACTGCAGCTAATTCCACCGTTTCTTCACAGCATCTTGGGGTTTTTATGACTGTTTCATGAATAATTTTTCTTGTTCCTAAAAAGATTCGGGAATGCATGTTCAGTCACGTCCGACTCTTAGTGACTCTGTGGACTGTAGCTCACCAGGCTCCTCTGTCCATGGAGCTCTCTAGGCAAGAATACTGGAGTGGGTAGCCATTCTCTCCTCCAGGGCGTCTTCCCCACCCAGGGATCGAACCCAAGTCTTTCGTGTCTCCTGCTTTGGCAGGCAGATTCTTTACCACTGCGCCACTTGGGAAGCCCCACATATATAATTCCTAGAGTACAATTCAGTAGGCTTTATTAGACATTACAGATGAGCACAACAAATCTGTTCGTAGTTTAGAAAGAAATGTTCAGACAATTTTCGAATTTGAATATAAAATATGCCTTTTAAAATCATACAAAACCTTTCTGTTCTGTGATATTAAAAATCCTAAAGTGTATTTATAAGATGAATGTTATGTATCTAATATTTCATGTTTATTAGAATTATTTCAATATTAAAATTAAAAAAATTTTTTTAAGAAATTACAGACCAGCAGTATCTATGCTGTTAGGGACACGAATCTGTTCATACACCCTAGCTATGCAAGATACAGTAATTTCAGATCTTTGATGTTCACATAATTAACTGATTTCTTTCATTTTCATTGCTTTTTCTCTGAGTAAAAATGTACTATTTAAAAATATGTTTATTGAAGTATATTGTTCACGCAGCAAAGAGCATGAATGATAAATCACAAGTAGACTAATGAAATTTAACAAGGATGACTACTTTTTTTTTAAATGAAGTAAAATAGAATAGAAAACAGCCTAGTGCATCTCATGTCTAGATTCTGTGTGTGTGAAACTTTTGTTCTTTTCTACATGCTTATGGATGTGTGTGTGTGGCCATGATAATACCAGTCACTCATAGATCACATACTAGGGCTTTCCACATATTAACACCTTATCTTCGCAATAACTCTGGGAGGGAGGGGCTTTTATTGTCCTTCCCCTTTTATGGATGAGTAAATGGAGGCACAGAGAGGCTGAGTCACTCAGTGAAAGTGGCAGATGCCTTAAGAGGTGACGTTGATTGAGGTTCCAGCCCAGGCGGGCGGGATCCAGAGTCTGTGTTTTGACTACCACATTTATTGCCACTGTATATAATGTGATGTAAAATGTGTTACTTACTAAGAGTCATGGTCAAAAGGGTTTAAAGCCGCTGGACAGAATGTTCCCAAATGTTCTTTATAGATCTAAAAATAGCATATTTTTCCTTAAGTGTCCCCACAGGGAACAGGGGCTGATTTTGGGTAGTACATGGACAAACACTTTTAAATTTTATTAATTTTACCGCATGTTAGAAAAATGTATAACTAGCATATTAAAGCACTACTATAAAATATTTAAAAGATTAATGTACATCTTCAAAAGAAAGAAAATTATCAAGTAAATAATTATAGGTAAACAAAATAGATGTGATGGGCAGATTATAATAAAAATCATAAAAGGAATGAAAATGTTTGGGGCTTTGGGGTCAAATACTGGACTTGGTATCAGAAGGCCTGGATATGGGTCCTGGTCTATTCGTTTTCTAGCTCTGGTTTATTTTTCTCTCTCTTTTTAAAATTCTTATTTTATACTGGAGTATAGTTGACTTACAATGTTGTGTTAGTTTCAGGTGTAGCACAAAGCAGTTATATGTATGTATGTGTGTGTGTGTGTGTGTGTGTATATATATATATATATATATATATATATATAGAATAGGATATTATTGAGTAGAATTCCCTGTGCTGTACAGTAGGGCTTTGTTGATTATTTTATCTCACATATAGTATTTAGGATGGACCAGGCACTGTTTTAAACACTTCATAAAAATTACTTCCTTTAATCCTTACAACCGCCCACTCAGTAGGTACTGTCATCATATCCATTTCTCAGAAGAGGCAACCAAGGCTCAAAGAGGTTAAATAACCTACTCGCCCAGACTATCAGAGGCAGAGCTACGATTCAAACCTGGGCATTACGTTAGTAAAGACAACACCAGCTGATATAATAAACAAAACCAAAATGTCAGATAGAAGAATTTGTCTCTTTCATGCAGGGACCCAGGATCCTTCCTTGTTTGGAAGATGGATTTATTTTAACTGTCCTACTATGATAGGTAGAATTTCCTTTGTCCTTCTGGCCTCCAGATCCTCCTCTGAAAAATAACATCAGTAATGCTGCTTCTGCTTGCCTCTCAGGGCAGCTCTGTAGATCAAGGGATGGGTCCAAGGGTCTTCTGCAAACTGCAACCAATTCCAGTGGATTTAAGAATTAGTAACATTATTAAGTTGGCCAACATCTACCTTTCAGTGTTATTATAAAGATTAATTGAGATAGTGCATGTAAAGGCCTTTGTTCATATATGGACTCCACCAGCTATGAATAGTAGTAATAATAGGTAGCTGTTCAGTTGCCAAGTCGTGTCCAACTCTTTGCGACCCTATGGATTACAGCTTGCCAGGCCTGGCAAATGAAATAATAGCATGTTAACTTACCTCCAAACTTGGAAATAGTTTATAGCATCTTTCCTATTAGCAAATTAACCGACAACATCTGGGAGTGAAAAATCAAAAAATATAGCCACGATATTTAGAAATACAAAGGAAAAACCCCAGGAGCAGGGAAAACCGAGCTAAAATATTGTGTTGGCCAAAAAATTCGTTCAGGTTTTTACAGGAAAATCTGAACTTTGTGGCCAACCCAATAGTTGCAAGTGATTACCCTTGAGGTGTGGGAATCAGGTTCAGCAAAGAGTGGGTGGGTAACTACTGCTATTTATATCAAATACTTTTTAGAAGTATTTGATTTATTCAATTGTGTACCTATACTGCGTTAATAAATTTTTGAAACTATTTTAAAATTTAATTTAATTAAAAAAATTTTTTTTTGGCTAGGCCATGCTGCAGGTGAGATCTTTATTCCCCAACGAGGGTTCAAACCCATGCCAGCTGCAGTAGAAGCGTGGAATCTTAACCACTGGACTGTCAGGGAAGTCCCAGAACAATTTTTAAGTTAAAGAGGAAAGGGAATAATTAAACGCTATTTTAAACATCCTCAACTGTACTTTAAAACAAGAGTCCTGGGACAGAAAGCCACAGAAGGAAAAGGCAGAGTTAAAGTTGGAAGTTCAGGATCCAGTTGGATTTAAAATCTCTGCTGAACACCTTCTAATTGCTTTGTGTCATGCTGAAAAGAAAAGCTGAGCGCTTTTCTCTCACCTAAAGGGCCCCCTGAATGCCATCTGCCCTTCTGTTGGCCTCTCCTCTCTCCCTTTTGCTCACTCAACTTCAGCCCCCTTGGGCCCTCCCAGGATCCTTCAACCTCACCAAGCACATTCCTTCCCCAGGGCCTTTGTACTTGCTGTTCCTTCTGCCAGGGCTTCCCAGGTGGCTCAGTGGTAAAGAATCCATCTGCCAAACAAGAGTCATGGGTTCGATCCCCTTCAGGGCAGGAAGGTCCCCTGGAGAAGGGAATGGGCAACCCACTCCAGTACCCTTGCCTAAGAAATCCCATGGACAGAGGAGTCTGGTGGGCTACAGTCCATGGGATCACAAAGAGTCAGACATGATTTGGTGACTACAGGACAACAGCAACAACTGCCAGGAACACCCTTTCTCCAGATCTTCCCCAAATTGATGTCTTCTCCTTGTTTCCCCCTACTCCCCGGACACCCCGCTGGGCAAGATCTTTGTTGTGACACTTGGAGGTTCTCTAGCTACAGCCTGTGGGGGCTTCTCTTGTCCTAGCGCACGGGCTTAGTTGCCCTGAGGCATGTGGAATCTTAGTTTCCCAACCAAGGATCGAACCCATGTCCCCTGCGTTGGAAGGTGGATTCTTAACCACTGGATGGCCAGGGAACTCCCCAAGTTTGGTTCTTAGCTCAATATCCCCTACTCAGAGTGGCCTTCCTTGACCATCCCCATCTCAGATGGCCCCTCCTCCAGTCGTCATTATCAATCCTGTTATCCTCTACAGCCCTGGAGTTGTGGATTCACCGCTCCGTTTATCATCTGTCTCCTCCACTACAATGGAAGTTCCATTAAGACAGGGAATCTGGCTGCCTTGCGACGTCCTCAGCATGTAGAACAGCACTTGGCACACAGTAGGCGCTCCATAAATATTTGTGGAATGAACAGAGTCAGAAGGGGACAGCTGAGTCAGTGTGCTGAGGGGGCCGGATGGGCCAGGAAGCTGCAAGCCCCTTCCTGGGCCCGGCCCTGGGTAAACAGTTCCCCCTCCGCCCAGACAGCCGCCTGTTTGACAACTGTCTGCCACCGGGGCGGCCAAGCCAGGGCCGTTACCCAGCCAAGGCCCCAGGATTCCCTGGGACAAGCAGTAGAGGCAGCCACGCCTCAGGGAGAGCTTGTGTGAAGGAACAGGTCAGAAAGTTACCCAAACAGGCACGAGGAGAGTCAGAGGAGGTGATGGGACACAGAGCAGTTGGCCCTTCCCTGGCAGAGCCGGGAGGAGTGGGAGGGAGGCCCTGGCACACCCTGTGGGCAGCTTCCTGGGCAGGGCCTGGCCACTGGAACCCAGTTCTGGTCGTGGCTCTGGTCCTGACTTGCAGAAGGACCCCAGACATTTGTCACCTCTGGGCCTCGGTTTCCTTTCCTGTAAATAAGAGACTGTGGGCTGGTCAGTGGTTTTCAAGCTTCAAAAAAAAAAAAAAAAAGGCAGCGGCATTCTTTCTTTAAGCAAAATCTTACTGGAAGCCAGTTTGCTGGAATCATACAAGGGAAGCCCTCGGTTTAAAGTGTGGGGCTGCAGGATGCTGCCCACATCCCCTGGCATCCCCTGGCGCTTCAAAGCGGCCCAGGGTGGAAACCACCAAGTCTCCTTGGTCTCTGAGGCTCACAGCGAGAGTCTTGTCATTAAACCTACCTCCAGGTTCAAGCCTGACACTGGCATCTTAGGCAATCTGCTCCACCTTTCTGAGCCTTGGTTTCTTCCTCTAAATCTGGCGTCTTAAACAGTACCTCCCTCACAGTATCAATGGGCAGCCCAGAACCTGGCACCTGGTGAATTCGCAGTTCAGTTCAGTTCAGTTGCTCAGTTGTGTCCGACTCTTTGCGACCCCATGAATCGCAGCACGCCAGGCCTCCCTGTCCATCACCAACTCCCGGAGTTCACTCAAACTCACATCCATCGAGTCAGTGATGCCATCCAGCCATCTCATCCTCTGTCGTCCCCTTCTCCTCCTGCCCCCAACCCCTCCCCGCATCAAAGTCTTTTCCAATAAGTCAACTCTTCACATGAGGTAGCCAAAGTACTGGAGTTTCAGCTTTAGCATCATTCCTTCCAAAGAAATCCCAGGGCTGATCTCCTTCAGGATGGACTGTTTGGATCTCCTTGCAGTCCAAGGGACTCTCAAGAGTCTTCTCCAATACCACAGTTCAAAAGCATCAATTCTTCGGCGCTCAGCTTTCTTCACAGTCCAACTTGCATCCATACATGACCACTGGAAAAACCACCTTTGTTGGCGGAGTAATGTCTCTGCTTTTCAATATGCTATCTAGGTTGATAGAAGTGAATTCTCAATAGGAAGAGTGAAAATCCAATGCTGATTATTGGCAGAAGTACCAGGAATGACCCAAAGGGCCAGTTCTTTGCCTCTACTGTGTGCTGGGAAAAAATGTAACCCTTCTGAACCTGTTTCCTCCTCTGTAAAACGTAGCCAAAAGTTTAAAGGAGATCAGAGATTGAGATCCAGACCACCCAATTTTGTTTTGTGTTTATATAAAACTTCAGTTAACTGCTAACCTTTAAAAACCCTAACTTCTAACCTCTTTCAAAAACTTGGAAGCTCTAGCGACACTGAACCCCCATAACCACAAGACAAAAGTCCATTGGGGCTAATTTAGGCTTCCACCAGTTTGCCACAGTCCCCACCATTCCTTAGTGTATCTACATTAAAATTATATTAATAAACACAAGCCATTATATTTGTTGTGTTTTCTTATAGGAAAGTGTGAAATTTGCTTATTCTCTATCTGCTCCATAAATCTCTACTGGACATTGAGGATACTTGAGTTTGGGACCCCCTGATTGCTGCCACTAAGGGGCAACCCGGTATTTGTGAGGGCAATTTCCTGTTTCATAGATTTACCATTTTTTTTTAATGTGACTACTAGAACATTGTAAACTACATATAATTTGCAATTATAATTGTTGTATATATGCAATTATATATAATTACAATTTGTAGTTTGTGGTCCACATTCCATTTCTGTTGGACACTGCAGCTCTAGCCCCTCAATTTCTGTTAATACAGCAGCTAACTCATCCTGCCTCCATTTCCCGTTCTGAATAGACCAGTTCAAGCCAACCATCCCTGGCTGGGTCTTCTCCCCAGTTCACAGTTTTCTCTGGTGTCCTCAGCCTTGTTGCTTGCCTGTTGGGGGTGGGGTGGTGGTGGGGGGACCCAGGCACTAGAACTCAAAACTTGTCTTCTCGAATTCTACACTTGGGAAATCTCACCTCCCATCCCCCATGGGCAGCCATTGTGTTCTCTTTATCAGACTTTCACATAAAACAATAGTCAATTTAGAACTTAATTATATACCCATTCTTCTCTCTTCAGCCTGTGAATTTACCTCCAAATCCTGTGATTTGGGGGGTAGAATTAGGGAGGGAGAGGATGATTTTTTCCCCTCTCTACAGCAATTGATAGGTTTTCTAGAGATAAGGTGGACTGAACACCGGGGAGGGACACGGGCCTTCTACTGGGAAGGCTCTGCTTTTGTTTTTGGAGGAGACAATATCCTCCCAGGACTCCTCTGAGATGAGAGAATTTGGAAGGACTTAGGGGGCCTGGAGGAAAGGAATCTCACAGTGATGAAGGCATCACTGTGGGAGGTCTTTTGGTAGTGGCTGAGAATTTGTCCTGCAGACTTAGGAAGACTTGGGTGAGAGCTCTCTAAGCTGTGTGACATTGGACACGTTTCTTTACATTCTGACCCTCAGTCTTCCCCTGTAAAAAATGAGGATGAGAATAGTTCTATTCTAGCACAATGCTTTGGACAAACATTCCATAAATGCTAGCGGTCATCATAGCTTTTGCAAAAGGGCCTATGTTGGTATGTGTAATAGATTTAATTCCTTTTTATTTCACTTCTATGCATTTTTGTAATTCTTCTACCATGAACTTGCTTCAGTTAAGTCATAAAAAGTTAATTGAGCAAAAAGGAATAAAATTGAGTGGAAATGTCATAAGGCTGGGCTCCAACGTGGGGTTTTAGAGCTGGGAACAGGGAAGAGAATCTTAGAGTCTAAACTTCACACATCCTTTACTATTTTAGTAAACTGAGATCCCAGGACGAAAGGTGATTTGGCAAGTCAGTGACAGAACAGTGATGCTGAGGATTGGAAGGAAACTGGGAGGTAACTTAGGGCAGCCTTTCCCAAGGTGAAACCATTCAGACTCAGAGTATTCTATCCTGATGGTGGAAAAAATACCAGCTTAGAACTGTTAGTTGCTCAATCATGTCCAACTCTTTGCGGCTCTCCCCCCAACCCCCCACCCCCGAACTGTAGCCCGCCAGCTTCCTCTGCCCATGGGATTTCCCAAGCAAGAATACTGGAGTGGGCAGCTATTCCCTTCTTTAGAGGATCTCCCCAACCTAGGGATCGAACCTGAGCCTCCTGAATTGCACGCAGATTCTTTACTGTCTAAACCACCAGGACTGACTTAGAAAGCTGTGTAAATTTCAGTATCAAAGAATGTCTCGGAGCCCTTAACATAGGAAAATGAATGCCTTGGGCACTCCAAGAGAAGCCTCCAATCTGTGCATGTTAATTCATCACAGAGCCCCCTTGAAAACATCAACACCCAGAAAGCTCTCTCTCACCACCACAGAGACATTTTATAGCTTAATACATTCCTAGATTTAAGAAAAAATATATTGATATTTTAAATATTACGATTTTAACAAGTACATTACTGATTGTTGTTGGTATATAGAAAGACAGTTAAATTTTTTTTTTTTTGACCGTGCCCCATGGCATGTGGGATCTTAGTTCCCCAACCAGGGATTGAACCCATGCCCCTATAGTGGGAACGCAGCATCTTAACCACTTGACTGCCAGGGAATTCCCTTGAAAGATCGTTAATTTTTTTCACTATCTTTCTCCTTTAAAAAATTTGTAATATTTCCTAATATTGCAAAAAAAGTAGAATAATCCTGTGAACATGGATGTACCCATCACTCAGTTTTGTCAAATCCTACATACATGACCATATTTTCATGAGATTCATTTTTTTGTTGTTTTAATGGTATGAACCTCCCTGTCCCCTGCCACCTGTATGCCCCCTGAGCCCTTGCTTGTTGACAGAGTTGACCCCTGTCAACTTTTGCTGTGCATCACTGCTAGCCATGATTTTTCTTTTTTCTTTTTCTACTTTTGGCCACACTGCTTTGCACGCAGGGTATCTTTAGTTCCCTGGCAAGGGCTCAAACCCATGCTCCTGTATTGGGAGCACAGAGTCTTCAACCACTGAGCTACCAGGGAAGTACCATAGACAAGTTTTAATACTTTTACTCTACATGGCTACAATACTATATATATATAGCATTATTTTGCCTATCTGGAAAAGTTATTCAAATGTTGTCCATATCCTTCAACAACTTCCCTTTTTTTCTGGATCTTCCTATGCTTCTACAGGCAGCACTAGAACACTCACTGAAAATGCTGTGAATGAATATCCCAAAGTATATTTATTCCAGTTTTGGATGACGGAGTTGTTTCCAGTTTTTCGCTGTTTTAAGCAATGCGACAAAGAGCATCCTTATATGTGTGGGTGAAATTTTCTCTGGGATTATGTGTAGGAGTAGAATCTCTGGATTTCAGGCAGTGAGCATCTTTACTTTGACAAGATGTTGATAAACTGGTCAGTCTTGCCCGCCAACTACCCCTTCCGGGTCGTAGCAGCTAGGAGTTTTAGTTGCTTTGCATCTCCATCTGCACTTGACTCTGAAAGATGATGGATGGAAAATGAGAATTTGCATTTCCCATACAGCTGGAGAGGGAAAAGTTCCTTTTGCCATTTGAATGTGCCTGTTTCTACCCCTTGCCCATTTTCCTATTGCATTATCTACCTTAACTATTTTAAGGGATTATGCATTCTTGATACAAATGCTTTTTCCAGTTGTATTAGTGGAAACTACCTTTAATCTGTTTACCGCTCATCTTTTCACTCTCTTTAGAGTATCTTTGTTGTACAAAAGTTTACAGTTGCAGTTAATTTTGGTTAAATTATAAATAAAGTCAGTACATTTACTAATCTTTTCCTTTATGCTGTGTGCTTTTTTGTTTTTTTGCACTACCTTGAGATCATTAAGATAGTGTGCTATATGTTTTCTATAATTTTTTTTTCTTTGCTTTAACTTTTAATGACTTCAAACTTTAACCCCATTCTCCACAATGCATTTAAGGAGAAGTCCTTAAGGAGTGCAGGAAATGTCATACATTTACATGTCAATCAGCAGGTTAGTGCATAAAGTGAAAGTGAAGTCGCTCAGTCGTGTCTCTATGGACTCTTTGCGATCCCATAGACTGTAGCCTACAACACTCCTCCGTCCATGGGATTTTCCAGGCAAGAGTACTAGAGTGGGTTGCCATTGCCTTCTCCAGTTTTCTATAATTTTTAAATTCATTTCTTATACGTAGGTCTTTATTCTTTAGAAATTGATTTTGTGAGCTATATGAAATAGAGATGCCATTATATTTTCTTCATATGGATAACCAGTTGGTTCAGACCATTTATTGACTGGGACACTCTTTGTTGACTGCTCTGCAACACCACTGCTTTTTAAGTATTAATTTTTTTAACAGTGGAGTGCAGCTGATTATCAATGTGTCTTACTTTCAGGTGTACAGCAAAGTGAGTCAGTTATACATCATGTATCTTTTTAAATTTATTTTTTAATTGGAGGATAATTCCTTTACGATGTTGTGCTGGTTTCTGCCGTACAATGTATATATCTATTCTTTTTCAAATTCTTTTCCCATTTAGGTTATTGCAGAATACTGAGCAGAGTTACCTGTGCTATACTGTAGGTCCTTGTTGGTTACACAATGCCATTGGTTTTGTCTTTCATTTTTGAACACACGTAGCTCCATTTTTAGGCTCTCTATACTGTTCCACTTATCTCTAGTAGTCACTTTCAAATCTACAATTATACTAAAACAAAACACTTGATTTTTCTTAAAAGTCAAAAAAGAAATAGTTAAAATTATTTAATAATATTTATTCACTCCAGTATAGCTAAAATGTTATTTCAATTATCTAATCAATCAAACTTAATTAATGAGGCATTTTTCTTCTTTCATGTACTAGGTCTTCCAAATACAACCCGTATTTTACACGTACAACATATCTTTATTTGAACTAACCAGATTTCAAATGCTCAGTGGCCACATGTGGCTAGTGGTTATCATATTGGACAGTGAAACTCTGGCTTTATGTAGCAGCAGTTCCCAACCTTTTTGGCACTAGCAACCAGTTTCATGGAAGACAATTTTTCCATGGACTTGGGGTGGGGGGATGGTTTCAGAATGATTCAAGCACGTTACCTTTATCGTGAATTTAATTTCTAATCTAATGCCACTGTTGATCTGACAGGAGGTACTGGTCTTTGGCCTGGAGGTTGTGGACCCTTACATAGAGCATGCGCTCCTCATATTATAATTGTTTTTTTAAAAAGTGATCTTGTCTATTCTCTTTGCTCATTCATAAAAATTTGAAGATGAGACTGAACATGACAGAACAAAGTTTGGAGACCAATGGCTTATTTGTCTCCACTGGATTTCAATAAAGACAACTACTGTATTTTGAGAGTTTGCAGTTTTCCAAGTGCAGGGCTAAAGGTCTTTGTCCTTTTGGCCTTCTAATTGGAATTACATTGAACTTATTGATTAATTTGGGAAGAATTGACATCTCTGCGTAATGAACTATTAACCTAAGACAGTAAAACTAGTCAGTTATTTTTACCAGCAAAATGGGTTTCTTTGGGAGCAGCAAAGAAGTGTAATTGAGACATGCAACTATGACAAACCACGTGGAAGTCTCATAAAGCAAAGAAGAAAGTCTTCTATAGAGAATAAGGGGAAGTTGGGATGGGCTGTTATAAATAGTCCATTAGAGGAAAGGGGAAATTGGAAGTATCGTGGCTTTCCATTGGCTGAGTTGTGACAGTTTCTGATTGGAAATTGGAAGTATAGTGGCTTTCCATTGGCTGAGTTGTGACAGTTTCTGATTGGAAATTGGAAGTATAGTGGCTTTCCATTGGCTGAGTTGTGACAGTTTCTGATTGGCTACACTGTTGACAGGCAAGGGGAAAATCTTTCTTCCTCCTGTAGTAAAGTAGTGTCACTTCCTTCTGGAAATGTAAGGTATATCTCTTCTTGTTGGGATCTGTAGTATAAGAGTATGAATATGAGAGCTCCCCTTCTGGCCTTTAGACTTCATTTTAATGAGGTTTCCCTTTACTCATTTTAAAAAATCTTTCTGACCATGATACATTTACATAGGTGTGCTTTTATTTTTTTAAATAAAGTTCAATAATTTTAATACATAAAGATCTTTCGTTAGATTAATCCTAGCAATAATTGCTTTTGCTATCACGAATACTTTTAAAAACTGAAACTTCTTGTTTGTTGACATTAGTGTATACAAACCAACTGCTTTTGACACACTGAAAATGTATCCAGCAATTGTATTAAATTCCCTTAGTAGATGTTTTAATTTCCTGCTTATTGCATCTCTTGGACTTCTAGTAAAATATCATAATAGAATTAAAGTATTTCAAATAGGGTTTACTTTGTCTATGAGTAGCTGAGCCACAAAATAGCACTAGAAGATTGTTCCTCAGGTTATGAAAGTCCAGAGGTAGGCAGTTTAAGGTTAGTATGGTGGCTCTTCCCCATAGCAGTCCTCAGGAACCCATGTTCCTTTCATCCTCAGGAGGTCTTCATCCTCAAGGTCCAGAATGGCCGCCGGAGATCTGACCACACAGCCATGTTACAGGCAGAAAGATGGAACAAGAGACAGACAAGGAAAAGGAGTAAAAGCAGGTTTCACACGTCCCTTTTCCCCACAACTTTACTGGAAGTTCCCTCATTACATTTCTGATTATACTTCATCAGCCAGAACATATTCACATAATCTCCCCTAGCTTAAAGGAAAGTTTGAGGTAAGTTTTTTTGAGGGCCATCCCTATATTCAAATGAAAATTGAAGGTTATGTTACAAAGGAAGACAAGGAGACAATATAACACAGGACAGTTAACTTGCAGCCTCTGCCACAGTGGACAACCTTGTTTTATTCTTGACATTTACTAAGGTCCCTCTAGTCAAGGCTATGGTTTTTCCTGTGGTCATGAATGGATGTGAGAGTTGGACTGTGAAGAAGACTGAGCACCGAAGAACTGATGCTTTTGAACTGTGGTGTTGGAGAAGACTCTTGAGAGTCCTTTGGACTGCAAGGAGATCCAACCAGTCCATTCTAAAGGAGATCAGCCCTGGGTGTTCTTTGGAAGGAATGATGCTAAAGCTGAAACTCCAGTACTTTGGCCACCTCATGCGAAGAGTTGACTCACTGGAAAAGATTCTGATGCTGGGAGGGATTGGGGTCGGGAAGAGAAGGGGATGACCAAGGATAAGATGGCTGGATAGCCTCACGGACTCGATGGACGTGAGTCTGAGTGGACTCCGGGAGATGGTGATGGACAGGGAGGCCTGGCATGCTGTGATTCATGGGGTCGCAAAGAGTCGGACACGACTGAGCGACTGAACTGAACTGATAAGGGATACTTTTCGCCTTTTAAGTATATCTGCTTTAGGGTTTTGGTAGGTAAGTTTTAACTGTTTTTTTCAAGTTTGTTCTAAATAAGCTAGACGTTTCACTCGTTTTTAATCACAATGTTGAACTGTCATAATTGCTTTTTGGCATCTACTAAGATAATCACTTTTTTTTTCTCTTTTAGTCTGTTTAGTCTGTTGATTTATTAATATTCTAATGTTAAGCCATTCTTGCATTCCTGGAATTAAACCTAAATTTTTCAGGATAAAATACATATATTTTATACATTGATGAAATTTTTAAAAGTTGTAGTAAAATATTTACACATAAAATTTGCTATTTTGGCCATTTTTAAATGTACAATTCTGAGGCATCAAGTATATTCACATTATTATACAACCTTTACCACCATCCATCTCTTGAATTGTTTAATCTGTCTCCATTAGAAAATAATTCTCCAAAACCCCTTCCCTGGGGGCTTCCCCCATAGTTCAGTTGGTAAAGCATCTGCCTGCAATATAAGAGACCTAGGTTCAGTTCCTGGGTTGGGAAGTTCCCCTGGAGAAGGAAATGGCAACCCACTCCAGTATTCTCACCTGGAGAATCCTATGGACAGAGGAGCCTGGCAGATTACAGTTCATGGGACTGCACGATCCAATCAATCAATCCTAAAGGAAATCAGTCCTGAATATTCATTGGAAGGACTGATGCTGAAGTTGAAGCTCCTATACTTGGGCCACCTGATGTGAAGAACCAACTCATTAGAAAAGACCCTGATGCTGGGAAAGATTGAAGGTGGGAGGAGAAGGGGATGACAGAGGATGAGATGGTTTGATGGTATCACTGACGCAATGGACATGAGTTTGAACAAGCTCCAGGAGTTGGTGATGGACAGGGAAGCTGGAGTGCCACAGTCCATGGGTCTGCAAAGAGTCGGACACGACTGAGCGACTGAACTGACCTTCCTCCCCCAGCTCCTAGCAACTGCTATTCTACTCTATGAATTAGACTACTCAAAGTCTCCTTATAAATGGAATTACACAGCATTTGTCTTTTTGTGATTGGCTTACTTCACTTTACAGAGAGCTCTCAGGGTTCATCCATGTTGTAGCGTTTATCAGGATCTCCATCTTTAAGGCTGAATAATACTCCACTGCGTATATAAATTCTGGTTCCATCGACACTTGTGCTGCTTCTGCCTGTGTGTGTGTGTGTGTTAGTTTTTCAGTCATGTTTAACTCTTTGCAACAACCCCGTGGACTGTGCTTTCCAGGCTCCTCTGTCCATGGAATTCTCCAGGCAAGAATACTGGAGTGGGTTGCCATTGCCTTTCCCAGGAGATCTTCCCAACCCAGGTCTTTTGCACTGCAGGCAGATTCTTTATCATTTGAGCCACCAGAGAAGCCTATTGTAAATAGTGTTGCTGTGAAATGGTATAAAAATATGTCTGCCAGGCTCTGCTTTCAATTATTTTGGGTATATACCCAGAAGTTGTACTTCTGGATTATATGGTAATTCTATTTTTAATTTTTAAAGGAACAGTTATAGTGCTTTCTTTAGTGGCTGTGTTATTTTATATTCTCACCAGCAGTGAGAAAGGGTTCCAATTTCTCCACATCCTTAACAATGCTTATTATCTTTTTTTTTCTTATATCCATCCTAATAGGTATGAAGTAGTATCTTATCTTAGTTTTGATTTGCATTTCACTAATAATTAGAATTCCCAGATGACTCAGCAGGTAAATAATTCTGCAGTGCACAAGATGCAGGAGATGAGGGCTCAGTCCCTGGATTGGGAAGATCCCCTGGAGGACATAATGGCCACCCACTCCAGTATTCTTGCCTGGATAATTCCATGGACAGAGAACTCTGGTGGGCTGCAGTCCATGGGGTCACAAAGAGCTGGACACAACTGAGCAAGCAAGCAAGCAATGATTAGTGATGTTGAGCATATTTTCATGTGCTTCTTGGTCATTCGTATATCTTTTTGGACTAATATCTATTTAAATCCTTTGCCTATTTTAAAACCAAGTTTTGTTGTTGTTGAGCTACAGGAATTCTTTATATATTCTGAATATTAACCTCTTATCAGACATGATTTAAAATATTTTCTCTCATTTCACGGGTTGCCTTTTCACTTTCTTAATAATGTCCTTTGGGTACAAAATTCTTCATTTCAATGCAGTCCAGTTTATCTGTTTTTTTCTTTTGTTACCTGTGCTTTTGGTGTTATCTCCAAGAAATCATTGCTAAATCCAACATCATGAATATTTCTTCCTGTTTTCTTCTAAAAGCCTTTAACCCATTTTGTGTTAATTCTTTTATATATGTAAACTAAGAATCCAGCTTCTTTTTTTCCACATGTGAATATCCAGTTTTTCCAACACGAATTTGGTTTTGATCCTAGTTTAAGGCTTTTTGCATCTGGGAAATGCTGCTGCTGCTACTGCTAAGTCGCTTCAGTCGTGTCCGACTCTGTGCGACCCCATAGACGGCAGCTCACCAGGCTCCCTCGTCCCTGGGATTCTCCAGACAAGAACACTGGAGTGGGTTGCCATTTCCTTCTCCAATGCATGAAAGTGAAAAGTGAAAGTGAAGTCGCTCAGTCGTGTCCAACTCTTAGCAACCCCATGGACTGCAGCCTACCAGGCTCATCCATCCCTGGGATTTTCCAGGCAAGAGTACTGGAGTGGGGTTCCATCGCCTTCTCCAGCTGGGAAATGCTACTTTGATTAACCCTTTGATCCTTTGGAAGAATCCTCTCACCGTCCTCCCTGACGGTCATTCAGCTTGGGTTTGCCACTTCTGGTGACAGAACACTCACTACTTAATGAAGCAGCTTTTCTAAGAACAGTGAGCATCCTTTTCCAAAGGAAAGTACTTTGTATTCAGTAAATAACACAGTAACGTGATGGGCAACCATGTGCTGGGTTTATGTGGTTTATCACATTTATTCCACAAAACCATCTATGAAGAGGTCCTCTTATTGATTCCTTTTCCACAGATAAACAAATAAGGTTTGAAGAACTTATTTTCACAGCGTAGAACAGTTATGTAAACAGAACCATTCATATTTTAAAAGCAGTAGCCTTGACCAGTCTGCAACACTGCCCCTCTCCTTTTCCCCAGCAGTCAGCCCAGAACTTTTTGGTTTTGTTTTCTTTTTGCTTGGGGGAGTGGGGTGTTGACTGCACCACCCAGCATTCACTCTGGGATCTTAGTTCCCAGACCAGGGATCCAGCCCACTTCCCTGCAGTGGAAATGCAGAGTCTCAACCACTGAACCATAGGGAAGTCCCAATCCCGAACTCCAATTTTGGATAGTCTATTATTGGTTTTCTCACCCTGTCCCATCTTAGGAAAATATTGTGTTTCTATTAAAATTGAAGTCAAACACAATTGTTTGTGTATGGTTGATGTATATGGAGGCGTCTTAGCTCATTTCACCAGAGCGCTATAGACTCACTAATGGCAAATGAGACCAGGTTAGAGGTTTGGGCTGCTGCAGCCAAGTAAAACCACTAGAGCTTTGTCATGTTGCTTGTTGCTAAGGGAGCTCCAACCCTTCTACACTTCCACGTGATAATTGTGGGGACAAGGTTGACTGTGGTGGAGATGAAAAGAGGATAAAATTTGAGATACTATTGGAGGTGGGAAGAACTGGATTTTCTGATGAGTTCTTTTTTAAAGATTGAGGAAGGTGAAGTGAATTGACCTACTGCACAAAGCTAGGAAACATCCAATTCGGGTGTATTTAACTCCAAAGGTCATGCTTTCCCCACTCTCCACATATTAATTTTTATAATGGGGGTAGGATAATTAATGATATATTATCATTAAATATTAAGATAAAGAAATATCCCTGAAAGCAAACATGGGCTTCCCACATAGAGCCTGCACAAAGTCTGCTGCTAAGCTGCTAAGTCAGTTCATTCGTGCCGCCGCAGCCCCCTCCCCCAACCCCCACCCCCGTCCCTGGGATTCTCCAGGCAAGAACTCGGGAGTGGGTTGCCATTTCCTTCTCCAATGCAAGAAAGTGAAAAGTGAAAGTCAAGTCGCTCAATCGTGTCCAACTCTTAGCGACCCCATGGACTGCGGAGCCTACCAGGCTCCGATGGGATTTTCCAGGCAAGAGTACTGGAGTCGGGTGCTATTGCCTTCTCCCGCACAAAGTCTAGGACCCTCATTAAAGGTGCTTGCCTGTTGGGACCGGATGTTGAGAATACAAATGTGGTAGGTGGTGCAATGGGAGCGCGAAACCGGCCTTGGGGAACCAGTTTTTAAATACTGCGCTCTGATTGGTCCAGTGACCATGTGCTGGTGTGTGACTGGAGGAAAGTTTACTTGCCTAGTAAATAGAACCTCAGGGAATTGTGTCCAACTGTCTTTCGCCGAGTTTGGCGAGTCGTAGTTCGTCTGTGCCTGTGATTGGTGGGATTGTAGTACGACGTCGGCTGTGATTGGTGAAGCCCGTGCGTTATTTGAAGTTTCTGTTCGCTAGTTCCTTCGTTGGCCACTAGGAGGAGCCCGGGGCACGCAAAGTGCGGCGCTGCGAAGCGTCTAGGCGGCTTCCCCCGGAGGCCACCGGACTCAGCGCCGCGCAGGTTCTACCCTGCGCCCCAAGGGCCACCCTGGGACGGAGGTGGGAGGATGGCGTCTGGGCTCCCCGCTCCGGCCCAGGTGGCCACGCTTCTCGTACAGCCCTGTGGCCCCCTTCCCCTGTCTCTCAGCCCCGCAGAGGACCTTGACTGGCCAAGGGGGTGGGGCTGCGGGTTCATGAAGGTTTGTGAGGGCCCAGATCCAAATTGCAAAATTGAGTCTTGTCAGGCGAGCCCTGGCTGCGCTGTTAGCTCTCCTCAGAGCCCTCTCTCAAGTTTAACAGCCTCCACCTCCTTTATGACCCTCAGAGGGCTTTTCCTAGGTCGCCTCTCGCTGGAGCTTGTAACTGTCCCTTGAAGGTCAAGGTCACTAGCTTGGCGATCACCCAGTGCACAGATGGCCCCTGCCATCCCCAGGCGTTATCCATATTGTGCTGTTTCATTATCTTCACTGCACTTAACTCATGTTTGAAATTCTCTTTATTTACTTGCTCCTGATTCCACCGCACCTCCCCACCAGGATGTAAGTTCCGTGAGGGAGAAAATAAGGTGGCCAGATCCAATATAGAATGCACAGTTACGTTTGAAATGGAGGATAAAACAACTGAAGTTTTAAAGTATGAAAAAAAAAAAAATATATATATATATAAGTATGCTTACTCCTTGGAAGAAAAGTTATGACCAACCTAGATAGCATATTCAAAAGCAGACACATTACTTTGCCAATAAAGGTCCGTCTAGTCAAGGCTATGGTTTTTCCAGTGGTCATGTATGGATGTGAGAGTTGGAGTGTGAAGAAAGCTCACCGCGGAAGAATTGATGCTTTTGAACTGTCCTGTTGGAGAAGACTCTTGAGAGTCCCTTGGACTGCAAGGAGATCCAACCAGTCCATCCTAAACTCCAAACTTTGGCCACCTCATGCGAAGAGTTGACTCATTGGAAAAGACATGCTGGGAGGGATTGGGGGCAGGAGAAAGAGGGGACGACAGAGGAAGAGATGGCTGGATGGCATCACCGACTCGATGGACATGAGTTTGAGTGAACTCCCGGAGATGGTGATGGACAGGGAGGCCTGGCGTGCTGCGATTCATGGGGTGGCAAAGAGTCGGACACGACTGAGCGATTGAACTGAGCTGAACTGAACTGAACTGGTATTAGTTGGTACATACTTGTACCAAATGAGTTATTCACTGTTTATCTGAAATTTAGATTTAGTCGGGCCTCCTGTGCTTTTATTTGTTAATACAGCAGCCCTGTCGGGAGGGATCTTAACTGGTCACTGTGTCACCTCTAGCACCCACGATAGTGCACAGAGAATGCACTGAATAAATGTCGACTGATTGGATGGACAAATTTCTTCATCCACTCATCTATTCATCCAAGCCATTATATTAACTGCCATCTGGGTTCTGGGACTATAAGGGCAAAATGAGACATAGTCCAATGGAGGGAGGCAGACAAATAAACAGTAACCACCGTGTGATTGAACTGTGACGGTATAAAGTAATAGGGGCTATGGGAGCACCAAGGGTAGCCCTGACTTGTCTAAGCCAGCAGGACTGCCTGGAGGAAGATGACCTAGGTGGGACTTGGAGGATGAGGAGGTGAAGAGAGTGGTGTGATAGCTGCTCTGGGCGGCAGGTGTGGCGTGTGCAAAGGCCAGAGATAATTTAGGGGCTATGGGATTCTGAAAGCTGCATTGGCTGGAGTGGAGGGCAGAAGTGCAGTGTGGAAGGAGCAGTCAGAAAGGTGAGAAGGAGACTCAGTCACTGAGCATCAGTACCCACTAGTCAGGTACCACAGTGATTGTACCCATTATATAGATGAGGAAAATGAGGCTAGGAGAGGGGAAATGCCTGGTTTGGGTTTATAGTCTTAGTGGGAAAGGCCTAGCTTCAAGCTCAGGTCTGGCAGATTCTGAAGTCTGACTTCTAGAAAAGGCTCAGGGTTGAGGATTATAAGTCCAGTTGGAGAATGAAGAAATTGAGGCCCAGAAAGGTGACTGGGCTCTCCCTGTGAAGGTGTCTCCATCCAGTTTAACGGGAGAGTGCTGAGACTGTACAGAGAGGGGTATGGAACAGAAAAAGGGAGTTCAGGCTGCTATGTCTCCCGTTTTTGTTTGGGTTGAGTCTCTGGGAATCCTTTATTGAGCCCTTGGCTAATTCCTTGCATGGGTCCTGGGCTGGTCTGCAGTTTCCATGGAGACTGCCTCCATCCATCCCTGAAATCTCATTGTGACCAGTATTAAGAGATTAACTCTGCCCGGCAGCCCTCACAGGGTCTTGGGTGCCAGAGTGGCTGCGGGAGCTCCCTTAAGGATGAAGAGGTTGCCTGCTGTGTGCGACCCCATAACATCAGGAGGAGGATGTCAGACTGGGGCCAGGGGCTTCCCCCGGGACCCCTCAGGTATGATCCTGACTCCACATCTACCTGGAGAGGAGACTGAGAGGGTGGGAGAGAGACGCAGGGCCAAGGGGAGGAGTATAGCTTTTGGAGCAGGGTAGAGATGCTGTCAGAGAAGGCGATGGCACCCCACGCCAGTGCTCTTGCCGGGAAAATCCATGGAGCCTGGTAGGCGGCAGTCCATGAGGTCGCTAAGAGTTGTACACAACTGAGCGACTTCACTTTCACTTTTTATTTTCATGCGTTGGAGAAGGAAATGGCAACCCACTGCAATGTTCTTGCCTGGAGAATCCCGGGGACGGGGGAGCCTGGTGGGCTGCCGTCCATGGGGTCGCACAGTCGGACACGACTGAAGCAACTCAGCACCAGCACAGAGATGCTGTCACCTCAGCCTCCATCCCAGGAAGGCCCAGGGCCTTGACAGGCAGACCCTATTCTGATCAAGGCAAGACCCAAACTTCCTTAACAAGGCAAGGGAGCCTCACAGTCTTTTTTTTTTTTTTTTAATACCTTGCAGTTTAGTCATTATTTTAAATTTTATTTATTTTTCATTTTTCATTTTATTTTTGGCTGCACCTCAAGGTATGTGGAACGTCTCCAACCAGGGATTGAACCCAGAGCCCCTGCAGTGGAAGCCCAGAGTCTTAACCACTGGACCACTGAAGGAAGTCCACCTCACAGTCTTTTAGGGGTGTTTTAAGGCTACCTGAAGACCAGCTTCCTATGTGCTTCATTTTGCTTTAGGGAAACTGAGGCACACAACAGGAAAGTGACTTGTCCAAAGTCAGGCAGTCAGTGAACTGAAGCAGGTCAGGAATCCAGAGGGAGCCCTGGGGTTGCCCGAGCAGAAAACATTTGGTTCAAATGTCATTGCCCCCTCTACCAGGAATCCCAGATCCTCCTTCCTGACCTCCAGGCATGACGTCCCTTCAGCCTTCTCTCCCTGGGCCTGTTCCATCAGCCAGGCTTCCCTTCCCTCCCCGCCTCCCCCTCCCCTCCTCCTTCCCTCCCCCCACCACCTGTACAGTCTGAGGCTGCCAGAATGTCCCTGGCAGGCTCCACTCTACTGGAGAGCACGGCCACCAGGCCCTAACTGTCCCATCCAGGGGACATCCCCACACTAGGTCACTATCTGAATGATCTTGGAGATTTTTTGTTCCACGCTCCAGCCCCTCTGTGACTTCAGGACCTGGACAAGGTGGGGGGGCCGTGAGAACCCATCCCCATCCCACCTCCTCTTGCCAGGCCTGAGTTGGAGAAATTTAGGCCTGGCTCCAAAGCTGTCTGGGCCAGGCTTCCCGGAAGGCCACACTGGGGCAGGAAAGCAAATAGTGACTCTGAAGCCAACTAGCCATAGGTCAAACGCTCTTGACTCAGCATTGTGAGCCTCAGTTTCCTCACCTGTGAAAGGGGGCAACAACCCTTCCGTCCTCAAAGCTCATTCTCATTTGCTATGGGAAAATCTCCAGGGTATACTGGTAAATGAACAAAGCGAGATGCAGAACAGTTTAAGAGGTAGGAGGTGATACCTTATAATCTTATATTTTAGCTACCGGTAAAGAGAGCAGTGGACTGGTGGACAGGAGGCAGGAGTGGACACAAGTTTCCTTAAGTGCGCTGTTAAACAAAATTATGGATTTACTTATTTATCTGGCTGCACTGAATCTTAGTTGCGGCATGTTGGAGTCTAGTTCTCCCACTAAGGATCGAACCCGGGCCCTCTGCTTTGGGAGCGAGGTGTCCTAGCCACTGGACCACCAGAGAAGTCCCTGCACCTTTTATTTTGTTTTGATTTCTGAGTCATGTGAATGTAGTACCAATTTAAAAGAAATTTACTTTTTTTCTTTAGCAGATTGGGGAAAATATCAAACCGTAAGAACAATTGCTCATACTTCAATGACATCTTGGCTAATGTCATATCATTGACAATATGAAGACCCATGATCTAGGACCAGACCCTGAGTCTCTGAATCCTTCACCTAGAAAGGCCCTTGAGTTTTAAGCCAATTTCATTTTGCCAATAGCAAACGAATAGTCATCAATACCAAGAATCAGGAGCTCCCTACAGGCCCACCACAGTGCCAAAGCACTGTCTGAACAGCGTCTCGCTGAATTGGCATTCTGACTTTATGAGGAAGCTATCATGTTCCCATTCTACAGATGGGGGAATGGAGCCTTATTGCAACTGCAACCAGGAGGTTGTAGAACTTGAATACACATCTAGGCTTTTCCAGCTCCAGAATTTTAAGCCCTCCTATGATGGGTGTCAATCTTGGCTGCATATTAGGATCACCTGGGAACTTTAAAAAATACTCAGAGCCAGACCCACTCACCCCTAGATTCAATCACTGGACTGTGACAGGACCTGAGCATTAGTATTTTTAAAGGTTCCAGGTGATTCTAACTCACCATCAGGGTTGAATCTCTGCTTTATGCTAGACAGCTTTTCAAATGGGAAACCAAGGCCCAGGAGGGAAGTGACCTTCCCAAGGTCACGTAGTAGCTGGACACAGAACTACAACAGGGCTTACAATGGATATTTTGTGAAAATAAGTGAGTGATGCCCCACCCCTGGGCAGACAGATCTCCACGGGCAGTTGGCTTGGTAAGTGGAACAAGGTTGGTTTTCCACCTCCACTTGCTCCCTTACCCAGAACCTTTGTGCAGTGAGCAACCTGTACAACTGTACACAGCAGCTGTGGCCTAAGTCTCAGGGTCCCAAACATTTCAACTCAGTGGCCTCCAGGCAGATCCCTGGAGCCCTTCAGAACAAGGATGTAGGAGACCAAGGGTGGTTCCTGGGATGTGAGCTCATCCCCACCTGAATACCAGGACCTGCACCCTTCAGACCCAACAAGAGCTGGGCAGGCCCCATCCAACTCCCAAAGTCACTTCTGCAGATAAAGTCAGGAACATACCCGGGAGAGAGGAATGTACACAGGAGGACAGAAACAGCCGCAGCCCAGAAGTCACAAGCCACCTGGCAGAAGGCAGCCTGTAGGGAGGCCCCTCCTACACAGACCCGAGTCCTCCTGGCTTCCTTCCTGATCATTCTCTAGAACACACTCTCTATACTACCTCTTGGGCCTTTCAGACAGCATCTCCCATAATGCCCTGCTCTCCAGCCAGAGTGGCTTCCATGCCCTTTCATCCTCACCCACCATGTTCTCCAGTTCTGGAAGTTTCCTCTGCCTAGGATGCCACCTCCTCCAGGAAGCCCTCTCTGACCACTCCAGCCCAGAGATAGGTCTTCTTTCTGCCTCCTTCCAGCCCTTACAATCCATACACACAGCCCACATGTGCCTTGGGATGGAGCTTATTTTATCATCACACTGATCACTTTTCATTGAGCATTTACCGAATGCCAGCCCTGGAAGGGCAGGGTGGCTTGGAGATCAGGAGCACAGACTCTGGAGCCAGACTACTTGGCTTGGAATCCCAGCTTCTTAGAAGCTGTGTGAGCTCTGGCACATGATTCAATCTCTCTGTGCCCTGGGTCTATAAGACGGTGATTAAAAACTTGGCTTTACGTCGCAGAGTGGTTATGAGGATTAAGGAGTTATTACGTGTGTGTATGTGTGCTAAGTTGCTTTGGTCATGTCCAACTCAGTGTGACGCTATGGACTGCAGCCAGCCACTGCTCCTCAGCCCATGGGCTTCTCCAGACAAGAATTCTGGAGTGGGCTGCCATGCCCCCTTCAGGGCATCTTTCCAACTCAGGGACTGAACCTGTGTCTCTTCCGTCTCCTGCACTGGCAGGCAGATTCTTTACAACTAGAGCCACCTGGGAAGCCTGTTAATAACTGAAAAGCCTGCAAAACAGCTTTGTAAACATTGGCTGTGGTTATCATTGCGTAGATCCCACTCCATTTCATCCTCATGACAACCTTATGAGTTAGGTACCATTATTCCCAATTTGTAGGTGAGAAACGGAGACTCAGAGAGGTCAAGAGAGTCAGGGCAGGGCTCTGCGTCTTTTTCTATGGCCCAGTGCCTTCAGAGAGAGGATGTGGCTGGGATGGGTTATAACTTTGAACCTCTGGTTTGCAGCTTATGACTGCTTCTCAGAGGGCCCACAGGACTCCGGGCCAGGTGACACCCTCATCCCCACCCTTCCTCCCTGACTCAGACCTTCCCAGTGGCTCTCAGGCACCACTGTGCTTACAGCCAGCCCTGGGAGGGAGGGTAAACAGCAAAGAAGGGCCTTTCAGTGCCATTTTGTTCGCTAACATCCGGGATACATCCCTGAGTACCAGAGAGAGCTCCTGCCTGCCCTAGCCTATCTGGAGACCCTGGATGACTTTCTATTCCTGGACGAGTCACTTTTCCACTTGGCCTCCATCTCCCCATCTGTATGATGAAGCTGAACCAGTGGTTTTCTGATTCTCATTATTAGCAACTGGCTCTATTTTGAAATGAAATATTAAGGACCAGTGTCTGTAAGAGGCAGACATGGGGTGAAGCAGAGCCTGGGCATAGACCTCCTTGGCTCCCAGGACATCAGAACCCCTCTGAAAGGCCCCAGGCCGCATCCTCCTAAGGGCTCCCCTGGCTCTGACACTGCAGGATTCTAGAATTGCAGCTCAAAGCCACCGCTTTGCATCCCTGTTTGGAAAGCTCTCCCCCTCACCTTGCCCCCCCCCCCCCAGCTGCTTTTATCTCTGTTTGGTAACAGCAAATTTGCTCAGGAGCCAGAGCAGGGGGAACAAGCAGACTGTTGACTCTTGAGCAAAACCTACGCTTTGGAGAGCAAGAGGTGGCTCTGGCTGTGCGTGGGGAGGCTGATGGCCTCTTGCATAACCCAGCGGCCTCCTGCCCACCCAGGCCTTTTGCTTTGCAGGGTTAGGGGGTGAGGCAAACCGCAAACTCATGCCCAGTTAATTTTTTTAAGGCAAAATCAACAGGCTCAGCAATGATTAGCGAGCAGGTAAGTTGCTCTTAATCATGCTGAGGAGAAGGAGGAAGGAGGCTTCCAGAGGCCCAAGGATGGGGCTTAGTTATCAGTTAACCACATAAATGTTTCCTTCCAAGCCCACTGGCCTTCAGCCCTCAGCTTCCTCCTCTTCCTCTCGGAAATAATTGAGTCGACCAAAAAGTTCATTTGGGTTTTTCCATAACATCTGACAGAAAAACCCAAACGAACTTTTCTGCCCACCCGATACTTCCATGGCATCCGAGCGAGTGGCCACCAGCCCCTGAGTGCTCAGACAGCTCACCCTCTGGGGTCCATAGGAGGCACTGCCAGGGCCCTTGAGGACTGTAGTGAAGCAAAGGGTGCCTCATGGGGCTTGTGGTCTTCTTGTTAAGATCGTGCTCCCCCACCCCACTGCCTCTGCATGAGCTTGAGCATGAGTCCTCCATCCTCAGGGCTCACTGAGGGGTCCTGGGTCTGTGTCCCAGGTTCGACGGCTGCCACGCCCCCTGGGGGCCTCAGTTTCTCCATCTGCCAAATGGGTGGGTTGGCTGAGCCACCCTGTCCAGTCTTGAAGTTCCGTGACTGGCTTAAACCAGCATGGCCTGTACTCTGGACAAGGAGAGTGGGATGAGCTGTGTTAGGGGAGAAAAGAAGCCCGGAGCAGGGAGGGGGCCTACCTGGTATCTGCTGTTGGTGCCAGCCAGTGACAGGTCCCAGCTCCAGGAAGAGGGCTGTCCTCTCAGGTGGGAGACATAGGTCCCTGCGGGGTGGGCTGGGGCTGCAGGGATGACCTGACAGACCCTAGCCGGTGCCCCGAGACCTTGAAAGCTGCCAAAGGAAGCCGAAAGGCCACGCGGGGCCCTGCTGTCTGCCCAGACTGGAGTTTGGTCAGCGTTTGGGGACCTATATTGTGAGAAAGTTAGGACTTTGTCCACAAACTGGAATTTGAAATTTCAAAGGGGCGAAACTGAAGGGCCCTACCCCAGAGTGGAGATGGCTCTTGGCTTCTTTCCCCCACGACTTTTGTTCTCTGTCTTGATAAGTCCCTGTTTCCCTGCACCGCTCCCTGGGTGATGGGTGGGGGAGGAAAGGCTGGAGACAGTGGGGGCGTGAGCGCCCAGGGGCCATGAAGATGCCTGGCGGCGGGTAGCCAGTGTCTGGAGGATGCCTCTGATCTTGCACGTGCACCAGGACAGGCTCCTTGGCTTCTCAGACCCCTGAGTGCTCCAGCAGTAACGTGACGACAGAGCCACCAGCCACCGGCGCTCAGAAGTCCAAGGTTCTTTCTGGGAGGCAGCAAGGAGTAGGTGAAGCCCTCAAGCTCTGGAGTCAGACTGGGGTTCCAGTTACAGCCCCTCCTCTTACATCAGGTTGGCCTTAAGCAAGAGGCTTCACCTCTTTGAGCCTCAGTTATGTCTGCTACAACGCGGGACCGATCAGCTAAGAAGAGTGGAAGGGTCTTAGCACCGGGCCTAGCGCAGAATCTTCCTGGAAACATTATTGTCATTGAAAAGAAAAATGCTGTGGTCCAGAATGGCAGCTCCCTTACCTTCTGTCCCCACCATAGGCTTGGGCACCCTGCCCACCGCCCCTCCTCTCCAACCCCTGGCTGCTCAGGGCATTGCTCTCAAAATGCCCCTCTTTCCCCCTTCCTGAGGCTCCTGCTTCTCCATCTATGACAAGGAGTGGGACCTCCAAGTGAGCTCTAAGGCCTGTTTTCCCCTGGGGTCTGGAACATGTTGCGCTGGGGTCTGACAGCCCCGGGAAGCAGTGCCGAGATAAAGAAGGGCTGCAGAAATGATGGCCAAGAGGCCAGGGTTAGCTCAGGGCTGGGCCAGCTGTCCCTGGAGTTCTCCTGTGCAGGGGTCCCGATTCCAGCTGACTATGTAGCCAAGGTCGAGGAGTCAGGCCCAGCAGTCACTGCTATTGCCCTGTATGCCTACACTTGGCCATTTCATGCCCACACCATCCCCCAGGGAAGAGGTACAAGCCGTCTGGTGCCAAAAATAAGGTTGAGAAAGCTGGAGCCCGAGGTCGCAGAGTTTGGGAAGTTGGCATTGCCTGAGTGTTTTGTTTTGTTTTTGTTTGGCTGTGCCCAGTCTTAGTGGCGGCACGTGGGATCTTCGATCTTCAGTGCAGCACGGCTGTGGCAGTGCCTGACTTTTGACCCAGCTCTTTCTGATTTCAAGGTCCACGGTTTATCCTTTAGGGGTGGGGTGGGGGGTGGGGGTGAGGGAAGGACTAAGAACTTTATAGTATTATCCTGTCTCATCTTCACAACAAATTTCAAGTTTGGCCCATTTTACAGGAGGAGAAACCGAGGCTTGGAAATAATGACTTGCCCAAGACCACAGAGTTGGTAGATCTTAGAGGTGGCCAGTTGTTTATATGAGGGATGTGCATCTAGAAGATATTGTTTGGGATCAGCTAAGGATGGGGTTCCCTGGTAGCTCAGCTGGTAAAGAATCTACCTGCAATGCAGGAGACTCCAGTTCGATTTCTGGGTTGAGGAGATCCACTGGAGAAGGGATAGGCTACCCAATTCAGTATTCTTGGGCTTCCCTGGTGGCTCAGCTAGTAAAGAATCTGCCCGCAGTGCAGGAGACCTGGGTTCACTCCTGGCTTGGGAAGATCTCCTGGAGAAGGGAATGGTTACCCACTCCAGTATTCTGGCCTGGAGAATTCCATGGGCTGTATAGTCCATGGGGTCACAAAGACTCGGACACGACTGAGTGACTTTCACTTTCACCTTTTCAAGGATGGGGTGAATCGTGTGAGTAATAGATTACACAAATCCCAGCTCATGGGTGGGTAGATTTACCTATGCGGTAGGTCGTGATTGGTGGGACGTGGATGGGTATGAAATCGTTTTCTAGAATGCACCTCAGGCAGTGGTTCACCTGTGTGTGTGATCTGTAAAGCATCTGTGTCCCTGTGTATGAAGTAACTTAGGGTGTCCAGGCCGCCCACCTGGGAGTTCTTGCATGTGGCATAGCCGACTCTATTGATTATAGACTTAATTTAATCTGAGATGCTGTCTATTGAGATCAAAGATTTGTTATTTTTATTACGGATTAAACTTTGACATTCCAGTGATCCCAGCCTACTTTTGGAAATAGGGAACCGCTCGCCTTAGACTAGATGAGACACCCTGTGTATAGGTTTGTGAGAGGAGTAGCTGTGTGTGGTCTGTGTCAGAGGTGTCAGACAGGTGACAAGGCCCAGAGTCAGCCCTAGGTAGTCCCTCCCAGGAATGTCCTCCTTCTCCACGTTTATCCCTTAGTTGGGTCTCCTGCCCAAGGCTCTTGGAACCAGGCTCAGATGTCCTTGGAGGAATATGGGAGGAATCCACCAGAAGCTGAAGTCTTTTCCATCGGCCCTTTTAGAATCTCTGTCCCTCCTTCCCTCCCCTCAAGATCTTGTACTTATCAACAAACAACTGGGCCAGCATCTTCACCCCACTTTACAGATGGGAAAGTTGAGGCCCTTAGAGAGCGACATGATTTAAGCAAAGTTATCCCAAAAGTGACAGAGCTAGTCCGTAAATCACCAGGCTCTGCCATTAGTGGGATTCTCCAGGCAAGAATACCGGAGTGGGTTGCCTTTCCCTTTCCAGGGAATCTTCCCCACACAGGGATCGAACCCAGGTCTCTCACATGGCAGGCAGATTCTTTACCATCTGAGGCACCAAGGAAGCCCTAAATCTGGTCTCCTAATGCCAAATCCAGCCTCTCTTCTCCAGAACAATTGTTGCCCCCAACTTCCCACCCCTAATTATCTAAGCCCCAGGGGGAAAATGGAGGGAGGAGAACAAGGCTTACACAGGCCCGGAAAAGGGCTTCTAATAGTTGGAAGGATGTGAGGAGGATGCTTCTACACACCCCTCAAACGCAAGCCACCTCTCCCTCCAGTGTGCCCATTCGTTCATTCACTCACCTATTCACTCATGCAGGCCTTTGCTCACTGGTCCACCATTTCACTCACTGATTCATTTCAGTCTTTCAGTAATTCACCCGCTCATCAGTTCACTCGTTCACGCGTGAATGCACCCTGTCTGCAATGCACCCACTCTTTTTTCTTTCTGTGCTGATTTAGCTGCATCAGTCTTAGCTGCATCGTGCAGGACCTTTTGTTATGCTGCCTGGACTCTCCGGTCGCGGCACTCAGGCTTGGTAGTTCAGGTGCAGGCTTAGTTGCTTCGAAGCACGTGGGATTTTAGTGCCCCAAGCTGGGCTTGGGCCTGAGTCTCCTGCTTTGCAAGGTGGATTTTTAACCACTGGACCACCAGGAAGTCCCTCACCCACTCGTTAATTCACTCCTTCATTAATTCACCCACCCACTCACTCGTTAATGCCCTCTTCCCTGGTGGCTCAGATGATAAAGGGTCTACCAGCAATATGGGAGACCCAGGTTCAATCCCTGGGTTGGGAAGATCTCCTGGAGAAGGAAATGGCAACCTACTCCAGTATTCCTGCTTGGAGAATCCTAGGGATGGAGGAGCCTGTAGGCTACAGTCCACGAGGTCGCAAAGAGTCGGACACAACTGAGGCACTTCGCTTCACTTCACTAATTCACCCCCCGCCTTGCCCTTATTACCAAATCCCTCTGCCTGGCTCTTCCTGCCAACAAAGGAGGACAAGCTCCTAGGCCTCCAGAATCGTAGGTCCTTCTCCCCAGACCTGCACTTTCCACCTCTACCTCGAGATCTTATCTGCCCAGCTAGATTGGGAGCTCTTGCCCCTGTCTGTGTAGCGGGCAGTGAGGGCTGGAGGGGATGAGAAGAAAGGTGTTAGCCGTGAATTGAAGGCCACAAGATTAGCAGGACCCAGTCCCAAACAAAAATGCAGGCCCCTTGTTCAGAATAGCCGAGCATGAAAGCAAACAGGAGCGTGAGAGGAGAGCTCCTTTGCCCCAGAGTGCACTGCTCGCGTGGCTTGCCCGCGAACCCCACTCTGGAGGGAGGAGAGAAACGAGGGAGATACGAAAGGGAGGCCAAGAGCGTGGGGGTGGAGGGAAATGGATGCTTGCTTGGTGTTTTCCTAACGCCAGCTCATTTAATACTCAGACCACCCTTTGAAGTTGATTGTGCATTTTTCTAGAAGAGGAAACTGAGGCTCAGAGAGGAGAATCATTTACCCAGAGTCATGATTAGTAGGTGGTAGGCGCCTGAATGTTAATCCGGGTCTAAGGGGGCTATAAGCCTCCCTTCTTCCCTGGGGGTAGGGGGAGGCACAGGGTGGAGGCGGGGGAGCTGGAGGAGGTGACAAGGAAAGGGGTGATAGAGTCTGTCTGGGCCTGAGCACCTTGGCGCTGCCGGGGCTGGTGGTGGCCAGAGTGTGGTCCTGGGGAGCAGGGGAGGGGACCTAGACAGGAGTCTGGGCCTCTCAGTCCTTCCTGCCCCTAGGGAAGGCAAGAAACTGGAAGGGACCTCCTAGAACGAGGATCTAGAAACCAGGTATGTAGGGCCTAGGACCGACGCTTCTGATTCATGAGCCATGAGACAGCATTATCTCTGTAAGAGGGTTGAAGTCAATGATTTGGGAAGTTCCTGAGTTAGGGTGTCTTGGAGGTGGGCTATCAGTGTCTGGGGGCGCGTGTGAGCATGTCAGTATCAGCATGACTTGGGGTGACAGTGACTCAGAAGGTGGCTGAGTCAGGGTCTAGTGAGTGCTGGAGGGCAGCATGTGTCCGTCATCTCACAGGACTGGTAACACGGTATTGGGGCGTTAGGGCCCCCCATCTGTTGTAAGAGCACCCCGGTGTCAGCCAGAAACCAACAGCCAAATCCCTGGGGCCCCGCCCAGCCGGTCCACCGGTGGGGAGCCGATTAACCATTAACCCCCACCCCCTCCCCAGCAGAGCCTCCACCCCTGCGCAGAGGCTAGGCCCAGACTCCCAGCAGACCCTCCCAGAGGACGGTTTGAAACGCAGGAAGGCAGAGAGGGCGGCTGGGAGGAGGCGGTGGGAGGGCGGAGCGCAGAGGCCGGGGCTCAGCCCAGAGCCTTTGGGGTGGGGCATCCTGGGCAGGGCAGGCGGCCGAGGCGGGGAGAGGGAGGATGCGCCTCTCCAAAACCCTCGTCGACATGGACATGGCCGACTACAGTGCTGCGCTGGACCCAGCCTACACCACCCTGGAGTTTGAGAATGTGCAGGTGTTGACAATGGGCAATGGTAGGTGAGGGCAGGTGTGCCCAGGTGTGCCAGGTGGGGGGCAGGTGTGCCCAGGTACCGGAGCGAGTCTGCCGCACTGGGTTTGTGGCTGGGGGAGAGTGGTAGCCGAGCACGGTGGTCCCGTCAGTGAGGGCACAGGTGTTGGCAGGTGAAGACAATGTGCCCAGGTAGTGACCAGCAGCCTTCGGGGGGGGGATCTGCCAGGGCCGTCTGCAGCAAAAGTAGGCCCTGGGTGTTCCTGCCAGGCCTTCGTGGTCCCTGTGACCAAAGCTGTCGCTGTGCAGCGTGTCCCCCGGGAGCAGGGACTTCATGGTGAGCAACCTCTCAGCATCCAGCCCCAGTCATTGGGCCCAACATGACCCCTGCTTGAACCCCTTGGGCTGAGGTCCAGAGAGAGATGGAAAGGTTATGTCCTGTCCCCAGAGACGGTGGATGGAGACATGACTGTGTTTCAGGGCGTCTTTGGGACTTTGCTGGGGTGAACGCCCCACTTAGAGAAAATGGAGTTCTCAGGGAGGTTTTGCTAAATGAGACAGGGATCAACGTGCGCATGCGCACGTGCATTGTGTGTTTGTGTGTGTGTATGTGCACACACACACAAGCACACTGGTGTGCGATTGTAACCTCCTGTTGGCATGGGTGCTTGAATTTCCGTGTACACACGTGGGCAACTGGTGGACTTTGTTGCAAACGTCTGTCTGCAGGAACGCATCTGCATGTTGTGTTCACTGGTCTGTGTGTGCACGTGTTCTGTATCTGTTTCTAGTTGCATTTCTTCTCTGAGTGGGTCTGTGTTTGTTGTTATCTCTAGGGATATCTGTGTTTATCTTGCTTATGTCCATAAGTGGCAATGAGTGTGTGTACAGTAAGTGGCAATGAGTGTGTATACGGTAAGCAGTGATGAGTGTGTATATGTGTGTCCGTGACGTTTGCATGTGTGAGCTCTGGATGTGGATTGGTTTGTGTGTCCTGGGTTTCCTGGACGTATGTCCAGTTTGGGCATCCTATCTCATGCCCCTATTTGTACCTGCTTGTGTACGTGTGCACATCCCCGTCCTGGAGGGTCAGCTCTCTTCAGCAATCATGTGATATGCCGTTGCCATTCACACACGCGAGTCACATCAACAACACGTCCATTTGTCTCAGACCAGATTGCGTTGCTTGTGTGTCTCCTCAGGTTTGCACATCCGTTATCACTGAGAGCACATCTGAAGGGGTGGGGGGGAGTTCTCATCCATAAGGAAGTGGGGGAAGGGAGGAGGCTTGGAAGCCAGGACTCGAGGACCTGGCCAGTCGCAAGCCAGCCTCAGAGGAGAGGGGCAGCCCCCCGCCTTCCTTCCACAGCTCTGCAGCTTTAGCCAGGCTGTGTAGCACTTGAGTCAGCTCAGCTCAGCCCGAGGGAGGTATTTGCGCTGCCCGTGGTCAGTGGGCATGATGCATGGTCAGTCTCACCATTTGCTCACCTCCCCCTGCCATTCACTCACTGTGTGACCTTGGGCATGTCACCTCCCTCTCCTGGCTCCTTCTGCAGAATGGGCTTAGTCACTCCAGGCCTGCTGGCTTTCAGGAGTGTCCAGGGATCACGTGAGGGAGCTGAGGGGAAAAGTTGTAGGACACGGTAAACAGGAAGCTGCTGCACTCGGCAGGGTTGTGTGTGACCCCAGAGAGACAGCGTGTGAGACACCGACCACCGTCTAGCCCTGGACTGCCCCATCACCCCTTCAGAGCAGGCGCCTCCAGCTCCCAGGAAGTGTGTGTCCCCGAGGCAGGGGCTAAGCTCCTTACGGGATGTCCTAAAGACAGGACAGCTCTAGCTCTGGAGCCAGAAAGATCAGGGCTCCAGTTCTGGCGTCCATCCTTCCTACCAGCGTAAACTTATGAAGCCATTTCCTCTCTGAGCCTCAATTTTCTCATCTGTAAAATGAGAATAAATCGTCGTGCCTGCCTCCCAGGGCTAACCAGAGGATCCTATGCGATAAGGCATCTGAGGGCTTAGCACTGGTAACTGGTCCTGTGCCCTCCATGAGTCAGGTCAGGAACTCTGAGCATCTTTAAGAAGGGTCTACATTCCCCACTGGAGTTTGAAGTGGGCCAGAAAGTTGGGGTGATGTTTTGCATATGTGCTGGGTTGGTAGCTCAAAGATTCCAAGCTCCCTACCCACCTCCCATCCCTGATTCAGAAGGACCAGGGGGTCCTTGTTTATCAGAGGTTCCAGCAGACACGCCAACAGGACAGCACTGGCCAGATCAGCACCAGCCTCATGCTTGGACCATATATCCGACCCGTCTGCTTAGCAGCAGTGTGATCTCTGGGCAGGTCCTGTCCTTTCTGAGCCTTGGTGTTCTCACCTGGAGAATGGGCACCATCCCCTGACCATGGGGAGTAGGATGAGCTACTTGGCAGCACCCAGCCTGTTCTGCCCAGGATGTGTGAGCCCTTCCCCCAGTCTCCGCCTGAGTTGTAGGGTCAGCTCTCCCGGTGGTTGGAGGAGGCAAGGCTGGAGGAGAAAGGGCACCAATGCAGCTTAACAATTATCCTCATCTCCAGGAATAATTCACCAAGTGGAGGGGGCCGTGCTCCTGGGCACCCTCAGAGGCGACGAGATGTTCAGCCAGGACATGACAGAAAGGAGATGTGGCAGCGTGTCCGCTTGTGCACAGAGGCTGGAAATTGTGTGCTCCCAGAGTCATCTTTTGCAGAAGTTTTTATTTTATGAACACTGATACAGTGTTTCTTAGCTGCCAAGCACTTCACATACATTGATTCACTGAACCTTCATAACAGCCCTAGAGATTATTATGTGCCCCATTTCATATGCAGAGAAGGCAATGGCAACCCACTCCCTGGAGAATCCCAGGGACGGGGGAGCCTCGTGGGCTGCCATCTCTGCCATCTATGGGGTCACACAGTCGGACACTACTGAAGCGACTTAGCAGCAGCAGCATTTCACAAGTGAGGAAATGAAGGCACTGAGAAATACATTAATGTGGCCAAGGTCCCATGGCTAAGAAGTGGGCAGCCTCGGATTTAAACTGGGCAGAAGGGCTAGAGAGATTATGCTCTTAACCACAGCACTATATCCCTGTCCAGTGCTTAGCTAGATGTTCCCTAGGAGCCCAATATCGGATTCAGGGTGAAAACACGTGTGTGTATGTGTGTGTGTGTGTATGACTTTGTGTGGTGTATGTCTGCAAGCATTTTCCTGGGGAGATGTTTCACAGTGTCATCTTCTCTAAGAGGTCTATCCTCGGTGGAAGAGTTGCTTATAAAAATGAGGGTTCAGCTGCAGAAATATAAGATAAAATTGAAAACAACTGAACCAGTCAATCTGCCCTCTTTTGCAATTAGGTAAACCAAGGCCCAGGGGAAACTGAAGCAAGGGAAAGGAACTTGCCCAAGGTCACAGACGACTTAAGAGGCAGCACTAGTCACCAAGACCACAGCCACCTGCCTCTTATCCCCCTCCTCACATAGATGCAGCAGTTTGTTGGGTTTTTTTAACCCCACGGTATGTGGGAATCTTACTTCCCTGAGCAGGACTCACACCCACTCCCCTTGCACTGGAAATGCAGAGTCTTAACCACTGGACCACCGGGAAGTCCCGGTGCAGTAGCTTTTGCTATGGGGGCCCAGATCCGTGCTGTGACCCTCCCAGGAGGGGCAAACGAGCCACTGTCCTTGATGTATGTCTTCCTGTTTCCTGGCAGAATTTGCAAGGCCCCCGAGTACCCAGCTGAGACTCACCCAGCCTTCGTCACTCAGTAAGAAATAGGACTTGGTTCTGGAGATGATGGGGGAATATTTGCCCCTCTCATAGGCCCCTCTGCCCAGCCAATCAGGGTCCATAACCGTTGGATGCATCCTAGGGAGACAGCCAGTTTCTTCATTCCTTCCCAAAGAAAGCTGAGGCTAGCGATTGCCACCACGGGGAGGAGCAACTACAATACTACGAAGTCAGTGTCACAACCATCCCTAAGTTATGGGTGCAAAATGGGAGTTCCAACACAGCAAGGAACTTGCCCAAGTTCTTTGAGGGGGTCAGTAGCACCTAGATCTAGCTGAGGCTGAAGCTCTGGAAAGATCCCTACAAGGCTCCTATCCTTTTCTGAATATAAACCACCAGGAGAGCAGGGCCTCTGAGAGGTGACTTCCTGCCCCTCCTGTGTCCTCACTCTTTGCTTTTCTGGTGCAGACACATCCCCATCAGAGGGTGCCAACCTCAATGCACCCAACAGCCTGGGTGTCAGCGCCCTGTGCGCCATCTGCGGGGACCGGGCCACGGGCAAACACTACGGTGCCTCGAGCTGTGACGGCTGCAAGGGCTTCTTCCGGAGAAGCGTGAGGAAGAACCACATGTACTCCTGCAGGTGAGGAACCTCGATTTCTCCATCTGGGAAATGGGTGCACTTGGGCTGATGTTCCCCTGGGGTCTGTCTTCTCCATGGGTAGGTCTCGGAGCCATCTGCCCTTCAAGGTCTTCAAGCCTCTGATTTTTTTCACCCTTGCAGATCAGATGGGAGTGTCTATTCTAGACATCCCTTTATTCAACACTTACTATGTGCTGGGCACCATACTAAGTTTTTGCCTGTATTAACTGCTCCTGGAAGCTCATCATGATTTTTCCCATTTAGCAAATGGGGACTTCTGAGGCTTAGGATCAAGTCTCCTCTGAAACCACAGAGGGTGAGGCCCATCTCCCAACCTGGCGCTTTTTCTGTGGTGAACAGGGGGTTGGCCCCAGGCCTTTCCACCTCTCTCAAGGCCTTGGAGAGTCGTCCTTTAGAAGCATCTCCCCTTCTGGGTAACAACAATAATAAAGTAATAGCAGCTGTAGTTGCAAGCTCTTACTATGAACAGACACTGCACTGAGCCCCATTTGGGTAATTATCTCATTTTCACCTGTCAACACCCCTCTGCAGAGGTTACTATTATTATCTCATTTTATAGATGAGGAAGCTGTGGCTTGGAGAGGACTGGGAATTTGCCCAAGGTCACCCAGCTTGAATCAACGGCAGAGCCCGGGGTTGACAGGGCGCCACCCAGAACCACGGTGGCGCCTGCCTGCCTCTACCCCATATGCCCTTCCAGAAAGTGGCTTCATGTGGACCAAGTACTGAAACTGATTCACAGCCAGTAGCCCCCTCTGGGCTCTGGGCTTTTAATAAGATACGTGGGAAATAGTGCCTTCTACTCATAGCTGAGTGATCTGAGGCCACGTGTCCGCTCTCTGAGCCTTAGTTTCCTCATGTTTAGGGGGACAGGGTTGGGCTCTCAGAGAGTCCACAGGGCCTTTCCAGCTCCTGGTTGGTTAGCTGGAGGACTCCTGGGATGAAAGGTTTGAGCAAGAAGCCTGGAGGTCAACCAGATGGCCAGGATCCTAGCTGAGCCCTAGGGGGAGGAAGGCTGTCCTTTCTTCTTCCAACCTCCGCAAGCCCTCCCCAGGTTTAGCCGGCAGTGCGTGGTGGACAAAGACAAGAGGAACCAGTGCCGCTACTGCAGGCTCAAGAAGTGCTTCCGGGCTGGCATGAAGAAGGAAGGTGAGCCTCGGCCCCTGCCACCCCCCTGCCCCACCCGTGCCCACAAGCTCCTGACGGCCATTTACAACTGTGGCCACAACTTTATGACTCAGTGACAGGCCCCAGGGTGACTGGCTAATGGCTGAGAGGAGGGAGGGCCTGAAGATCTGACCATAGGGAGGGGCTGGGCTTGGTCTTGAGAAAGATTCCGAGAGATAAGCTCCTACTTTCAGCTACTCGGGTTCCCAGCGCCACCACCCCTGCCTGCCTTTGCCACTGCAAGGCAGCCAGGCTGGGGGTTTTCTCTCTCTTTTTTTTTTTAACGTGATTTTATTTTTTCGTTTTTTGGCCGCACTCCTTGGCATGTGGATTCTTAATTCCTTGACCAGGGATTGAACCCACACCCCTTGCAGTAGAGACACAAAGTCTTAACCTCTGGACCACCTCGGAAGTCCCTGGGTGTTTTTGCTTAATATACCATTTCAAGCATCAGGAAAAACATAGAGAATGGCATGACGAACTTCCATGGTCCCACGACTAGACTCAGCATATGTGAATGGGGATGGGGCGGGGCTCTAGCTCCCATCTTCCTGTTCCGGGGTCAAGTGCCCCAGTTCCTTAGTCTTTGTTCATGGGTATCAGATGATGCAGCGTCCTCAGGCTGCAGAGAAAGGGAACAAGGCATCAGACTCGTCCTGGGTGGAGGATGCTGGCAGTGCTGGGGCACAACATTTATTAAGGTGTCTCCTGCCAACAGAAGCTGGGCTTTTCCACCTGGCTGGGCTTTCCCACAATTCATAGTTCTTTTCATGACATAGATCTTTATCATGACAGCCCTGTGGGGCGCTATTATCACCCCAGCTTTTCATAGATGAGGAAACTGAGGCCCAGAATGGGTCAACAACTTGCCCAAGGCCCCCAAGTTGGTCGAAGCAAGCTGCGAGGTTTGAACCCCAAGCTTTGGTCTTGAGCTCAATGCGGCTTGGATGATACCTCGATGCTACCTGCTATGCCCTCCAGACTCTAGGAACGTTTGAAAGTTTTCTAGCCCAAGCTCAGGAAACAAACATCTTTTAACTGCTTCTCGGAGTAACTTGAGTCCATTTTCAAATCTGTCTCCTTCTCTGCTCAACGCACCTTTCCCAGCCCTGAGACTGGCTCCCAGACCTTCACTTCCAGCCCACAGCTGTGGCACACTAACCAAAACCCTTGGTCTAGTTCTGCACAAATACACACCTGCCCCACCCAACCCCCAGCAGGATCCTGGGACCCAGCCTTCTCCCGGCCAACTGGAAAGTGGGGGAGCTTGGCTTTGGCAGTCTCCCTCCCTGACTCTGCCTCTGAGCCCCTGTTTCTCTGCCCGCCTCCTGGGAAATATCCTCTGGGCCTCATCCCCATAGGACCCTGAGAGTTAATGACCCCTGCTGTGTAACCTGGGCTATGACCCTTAGGAACACACCATGATGCTCACAACACCACGATTCTCTCATCTGGACCTCAGTGGTTCTCAAGAGCAAGGAGAACCTTTTCAAAGGGCAGATGCCCCCAGCTCTCTCCCACCCACTTTTCAATGGGATTGCACTGCTCTCTCCTTGAACTTGAGCACAACTTTGTCAAGTGAGAAATGTTATGAATGAGGGACTTTCCCTGCTGTCTAGTGGTTAAGGCTCTGTGCTTCCACTGCAGGAAGTGAGGGTTCAATCCCTTGTCGGGCAACTACTATCCCACATTCGACCATGGTGGCCATGGTCACCAAAAAAGAAAATAAATAAAAGAAATGTCATGAATGGGAATATGAGGCATGTGTGAACAGCTAGGGGCTTTCCTGGTGCCTCAGCAGTAAAGTATCTGCCTGCAATGCAGAAGATGCAGGAGACCCGGCTTTGATCTCTGGGTTGCGAAGATCCCTCGGAGGAGGGCATGGCAACCTATTCCAGTATTCTTGCTTGGAGAATCCCATGGACAGAGGCACCTGGCGAGCTTATAGCCCATGGGGTCACAAAGTCGGACACGACTGAAGCACCTGAGCACACACACGTGGCTAGCTAGAGGCAAGGAAAAGACTGAGAGCTACAGTCTAAGAGCCAAACAATTTAAGGTTATAAGAGCCAGTGTTTCTATCAGCTCGACAGCCTAAGATTTTATGTTTGAGAGCGTGAATGTCTTGTGTTAAAATTCCAAGCCTTGTGACATGCGAGAGGGAGGAAGGTTGGCAGCTCACCTGAGCGGACGGCTACCTTCCTAGGTTGTAGGTAGCCTGTTCCTGCATCTCACTGGTCTTTATAGGTGTCTCTTATTAAACATTCAGAGTCACTTTCATGTGTGTTACTTCAGTGAGGTTTCTGCCCCATCTGGGCTTCGGTGTTCACATCTATAAAATCACAGAGGTGGATAATGAACCCTTCCAGCGCCGGGAGTCTTGCTCTATGCCCACTGACCCACCTGTGCAAGTACATACTGCCCACCAGGACACGTGTGCTTGTTCCCTGGTCCTCCCACTGGACTGCCACAGAGACATGGCAGGCCCAGGGGAGGGAGAGTCCCCAGCCATTCTACCTTGGCTTAGCCTTGAAAAGAGCCAGTTGCTTCTTATCTTGGAGAAGGTGGCATTATGCCAGGAGGAGAGGAGGATCGGCTAATGGCAGGTGCGTGTGGGCTATAGTAAAGGCTGGTGGTTATTTGCATGCTTGGGTTAGCCAGGAGATCCTGACACGTGCAGTGGGCTCAGCTGCTTTGAGAACACGGCCAGGGTAGCAAAGTGTTCCACTGCCACTGTGGTCTAGTTCTGGGAAATAAGGGCATGACTAGCTCTTGTCGTTATTGTTCATTTGTTAAGTCATGTCCAACTCTTTGTGACCCCATGGACTGCAACACGCTAGGCTTCCCTGTCCTTCACTGTCTCCTGAAGTTTGCTCAAACTCATATCCATTGAGTTGGTGATGCCGTCCAACCATCTCATCCTCTGTGATCCCCTTCTCCTTCTGCCCTCAGTCTTTCCCAGCATCAGAGTCTCTTCCAATGAGTCAGCTCTTCACATCAGGTGGCGAAAGTATTGGAACTTCAGTATCAGTCCTTCCAATGAATATTCAGAGTTGATTTCCTTTAGGACTGACTGGTTTGGCTAGCTCTACCTAAGTCTTATAGTCCCAATACCCCTCCTTGGCTTCGTGGCAGGTTCTCAGAGCCAAGAGAGATTCTCAGTGGAAGCCCCAGGGACTGGGAGAGTTGGGACCAGTTTTTATTTCCCTTCCTCGATGGCCTTAGGAGAATCTAGAAATTAGAACTCCAGAGTTGTCCATGAGGACAAGAAAGCATGGATTGTAAATGTGGCATTCATAGGCCAGGTGGGTGTATAGGAGGCCATCAGATCTTTCCACTTTACAGATGGGGAAGTTGAGACCAGAGAGGTGATACGATTGGGTCAAGGGCAGAGGAAGTCAGGACTAGACCTCGGGCTCCCCAGAGCTGAGCAGACACCAAATTCCCTGGATGAGAACTAGGACTGATGGCCTTGGGAGGCACCTGGATTTGGTCAAGTCTTCTGAAACTTCCTTTCAACCACAGAGAAGGGCTCTGAATCTCAAAGTCTTGTAAGTTTGGCCAGAGGATATTCCATGGTGATCAAGTGGGTTAAAGAATGGAGACTCTGGGAAGAAATCTGGGGGCCAGTGGGCCCAATGGCAGGTTCCAAATTCTTTCCTATTGGAGCCTGAGCTGTCAGACCCAGGACAAATGTCTGACGCCCGGCTTCGGAAATGCAGCCCAGGAAGCAGGGCCAGGGATGCGGGAGGTACAAGCTGGTGGTAGGCCAGGGGCCCACAGATGGGCCCTACCTGGGATCCCCGGCCCAGCCCCCTCCCTACACCCCCACTCGGGGGTTCTCTCGGAAGACAGGCTCGTCCTCTCCGCCTCTGCCCGGGCCGGTTAATATTCAATAGAAGTTACATTAGGTCCCCGACCCTGCTAATACTGAGCAAACATTTGGAAAACATCATTCCGTGACTGAGCTCGCGCCGGGCACTGATAACGCCAGCCTAACCTTGAGGGAGCCCAATCCCCAGCTGCTGACAGCAGCCCTTTTCTTAGGCCTGCCGCCACTTGGCGCCCTGGTGGGTGCGGGCTGGCAGCTGTGGGAGGGGTGTCGCAGGCAGGTGGGACCCGAGCAGGGGAGCGCTGCTGGGAGCTGGCCCCCTGTCCAGGGTGGTGGGTCTGAGAAGAGGAGCTGTCTTATCTTGGGACCTCTGTTGCATCTCCCTAACTCTGGGTTTTCTTTACACTCTCTGGCTTTTGTGTGTGTGTGTGTGGCCATACCACGTGGCTTGTGGGATCTTTAGTTCCCTGACCAGGGATCGAACTCACACCCCCTGCATTGGAACTGCAGTCTCAGCCACTGGACTTCCAGGAAAGTCCTGCACTAGCTGACTTCCCTTCTCTGATTTCAACAATGTTTGAAATCAAGAGAGAGCTGAAGAGAGGAATGTCAACATTCCATAGAGAAGTGGGGTGTAGATTGCACCCGAGAATCAAAGCTTGTCTCCTTTTGCACCTTCTTTCGGCCACTCAGTGGATATTTATTGAGCACTCACTGCGTGCCAGGCTCTGTTCTAGTTGCTGGAGCTACAGCAGTGGATGAAAGGGAAGATATTCTGGCTTTCTGGAGCTTTCTTTCTCTTAGACAGACAGAGAGTGAAGAAAGGACAGAGACAAGTACCAAGAAGAAAAATAAAAGGAGAAAGTGGCAGAACCTGCAGGAGGGATATCCCCACCAGACAGGGTGGTCTGAGAGGGTGTTTCTGAGAGGTGATATTTGCAAGGAGACATGAAAAAAGGGAGAGGGAGAAGCTTAGTTGTGGGGGATGGGGTGTGAATAGGAGGAGAATTCCAGGCAGTGGAACAGCAGTGGCGAGGACTTTGATGGAGAGTGGCTGAGTGAGTCCCAGGAACGGCTGGGAGGCAGGTTTGATAGAGTAAAAGTGAGATGGGGGAGATGGGACCACTGTGAGGAAGGGTGACCTGGCTCCAGGTATGATGGGGAGGTCCTGGGTTTCCACAGTGGAGGGATATGACCCGAGTTGGGTTTCAGGGGATCCCTTTGTCTTCCAAGAGGTGCACAGACTGTAGGGGTAGGGCTGGAAACAAAGCGGCCAGAGAGGAGGGTCTGAACTCCTCCAGGACCCAGCCCAGAGTGGGAGCTGCAGGTGGGTTTGCACGGATTACTGACAGCATTTGGAGTGTGTGGTGGTGGTAATGGTGGGGTGGTGGGCAGAAGAGAGAAAGGGACATATTATAGCAAGGCCCCCAGGCTGGGAGGAAGAATAAAGCTGCCTGTTCCTGAGATGGGAAAGACTGAGAGGAGCAGGTCTGGGAAAGAAAAGTCTGTAGATGGGGAAACTGAGGCCCAGAGAGAGGTGTGGCCCCCACCAGCGCACGGAGACTGAGCGGCGAATCCCACCGGGAACCCAGGTCTCCTGCAGCCTCGTCCTCCCTTACAGCTTCAACAAAGGCCTCCCAGGTTCCAAGGGCCTGTCAGGGCGGCAGAAGGACCAGCCTACATCTTAGGCCAAGACTGACCTGAGTGGAGAAGCAAGGGGGTGTGGGGCCCGGGTGGACAGAGGCCCCGGACCTCTGAGTTCCTGGGAGGGGAGCCCCGTGGTGGGGCAGGAGGGATCCAGAGATTTCGCGAGCTGTCTCTGAGAAGGTCAGCCTGGAGCACATGTGCTTCCTACTGATAGAGGCCCCAGGGCAGGTGGGGCCTCCAGACCCCCTGTCCAGGCTTCTGCCTCTGTGCTCAGGAGTCCCTGGGCCATCTCCATCACCCAGAGCAATTCATTTTGCTTGTCTTATCCACTGGCACCTGGAAAGGAAGGGACCCTTTTCTAAAACACAGCTTGAAAGCCTGTCATTGAGACAGATCTCCTGCTCAAAATTCAAGACCCGCCTGAAGCCCTCTGCCAAGTCATCACAGACTTGCCTGCCTCCCATGACGGGTAGATCACTCCTCAAGCCTGGGAGTGATCACTCCACAACTCCACCCTGTTGTGTGAGGAGCAGAAGTGGCACTGGGAAAGTTCTCCCACAAGCTGGGTGAGGAGCCACCGGCCCCACCCCCACACACTGGCCTGGGCTCTGTGGCCTGGACTCTCTCCCTCCCCGCCCCCAACCCCCACCTCCAAGTGCGTTCCCTTTGTTCCTGGACAGCCCTGCAGGACAGCCCTCCGGGTTCACCTCTCTCCCCTTGTCCTTCAGCCATCCCTCCTGCCAGGGGACCCCTCTCCTCCCGCTTACCTCCCTCTGCCTCCTCACAGCTGTGCAGAATGAGCGGGACCGGATCAGCACTCGCCGGTCCAGCTACGAGGACAGCAGCCTGCCCTCCATCAACGCCCTCCTACAGGCTGAGGTCCTGTCCCAGCAGGTACCAGGGGAGCCTCCCCCAGCCACCCGGGCCCCCCTCATCCCAAAGAGGAATCTCAACTCCACCCCTTTCCTTCCCATCCGGGCCTTAGAGCAGCAGATGGGAGTGCCCTCGGACATCACGAAGGGAAACTGAGTCCAGGGTCACACAGCCCATTTAGTAGCAAAAACCCTGGTGTCTCAGATGGTAAAGAATCCGCCTACAGTTGCCTGGGTTCCATCCCTGGGTTGGATCCCCTGGAGGATCGGATGGCAACCCACTCCAGTATTCTTGCCTGGAGAATTCCCATGGAGAGAGGAGCCTGGTGGGCTACAGTCCATGGGGCTGCAGACAGCCAAGCACAACCGAGCGGCTAAGCACAGCATAAGCCACTGCTGGCACCTGGCGGCCCTGCGGGGCTTTCATTGTGCAGGCCAGGCAGTCTCCGCGCACCGAGGGTCTGCGACTGGCTTAGCCCCAGAGAAAAGAGGAGCGGAGCCCGGAGCGCACCGGGGGCTCAGCCAGCCCCCCTTGCTGCGCGGCCTTAGGCGAGTTGCGGTGCCTCTCTGGGCAGTGGTATCTGCACCTTCCGATGAGGATGGGGACTTTTGCCCTGCTTCTCGGGTTTTTGGGCTTCAGAGGAGCTGGTGGAAGAGGAGGTAGAGGGAAAGCAGCAGATGAAGGCCCAGAGAGGGCCGTCTTCCCCCATAACTGCCTCCTTGGCATCCTCCCTTTCCGGTTTCCCCACAGCTTCCTTCAGAGCTGAGCTCCTCTTTCCCAGGCAGGGCAGCTCTCTGGGGGGTGGGGGCTCTGTGCAGGGGACAGGGTATATGGAGGGGGCCCCTGCCACCCCAGCATTTTCCTTCGCCTCCCCTAGATCACCTCCCCTGTCTCCGGAATCAATGGCGACATTCGGGCGAAGAAGATCGCCAGCATCGCGGATGTGTGTGAGTCCATGAAAGAGCAGCTGCTGGTGCTCGTCGAGTGGGCCAAGTACATCCCAGCCTTCTGTGAGCTCCCCCTGGACGACCAGGTGAGAGTGGACACGGTCTGCGGGTGGTCTGGGCCCTGGGTATGTGGGTCCTGCTGCCTGCACGGCCCCCCTCCATATGGCCTTGGACTGATTCGATTTATTTCACAAACACGTAGTGCTCATGTGTGCATGGAGCGGTTTAAATCACTTTACAAATATTAGCTCATTTAATCCTTCCGCCAACCCTAGGTAAGGTAAGTGCTATTATGACCATCATATAGGTGAGGAAACTGGGGACACAGAGAGGTTAAATAATTTGCTCAAGGTCGCACAGCTAGTATCCAACACAGGCAGCGCTAGAACAAGCAGGCAGGTTTCAAAGTCCAGGCCCACAGCTGTATCCAGCAGCTCTCCCCGATAGGATGTGGGTAGGGGCTCAGGGACGGGGCCTAAGCCTTGACTCTAAGAAACCTTCTCTGTGATCCTGGACAAATGACTTCCTCTCCCTGAGCCTCCGTTTTCTCATCTGTAAAGTATGAATTGTAATGCCCCCTTCAGAAAGCTGCTGGGAGGATGGAGAACGTTACCATTTGAAAAGCGTCAGTGGTGTCACGGGACACCCTCACAGTCCTGGCCTCCCTAAATGTCAGCTTCTTCCTTGTATCCCACCAAGATGGATTTTCATTCAGCAATTTTATTTCCCAAACTACCTTCTTTGGAATACCAAAAATGTCTTAGGGGCAGAAGGTGGGGCTGAGTGATGGGGCGCTGAGGACAGTCAAGTTCCTGAGCATCTGCTCAGGGTGCCCCTGAGGCCACTGCAGACATTTTCTTTGTTTGGGAAAGAGGGGCTGAACTGGGTCATTGACTCAGCTCCGATGGAAGCGGGGTGGCACCAATGGACAGTGTTCCAGATACCGGCTCCTGGTACATTTGCTTCTCTGTTTTGCAATTCTGCACAGAAAATTGGCAACGTGTCTCAGTCTCTTGAAGTTTCTCAGAAGTCCTCAGGCAAGGCAGCTGTTGAACCTTGGGAAGCCCAGGGCTTCTCAAAGTCCTCTGGTGCCCAGGAGCTCCTGGAATGCGTTTGTATCACGTGGTGAAACAGGCTGTGAAAAGCCTAGCTTGGCTGGTCCTCACCCTCACACGGGGCCAGATCGGATGCCCTCTCACACGGATTCCTTGCTGCTTTGGTGGGGATGACAAGGCAGGGATCTTGGCCAGGCTGCCCTGGCTTTCTTCTCTGCTCCTCGTGTTCTGGCCCCGGTCCCCTCTGCTGGAGAGGCTCCATTAATGTTTAATCCCTTCTGTTCCTTCCCAGGGGCTCAGCAGGACAACAAGATTCCCCCCAAGCTGAGCAATTGTTAACCTCCATTTCCCACCCAAACCTCCCTGGCTGAGGCTCAGAGCATTCTCAGAGAGCAGTGATGGGTGGCCAGTAACGCAGAATAATCATTAACATCACCACCCACCACCTGCCCACCCCCAGAACAGCCATGTTAAGGGGCTGGACCCGGGGCCAGGAGGGTTCCCAGCTCCCCATTCATAGTGCATAAGGAGCTTATCTTGCCTGTGATGGGTGGGGCACAGCTGGGAGAACTGGGGGATGTTGTCTGTCAACATTGCCCCAGGAACCAAGCATGTTTGCTTCTTGGTTTGTTTTGGGCATCAACCCATTGAAACCTAGCAGGCTGGGTAGCATTGGATAAGGGGATGGAGGCTTGGAGAGAAACAGAGTAAGACAGCCACAGGGTTCGACTCTAGGTCCTCTGTCTCTCGATCGCAAAGACACTGGAGTTAAGTGACGAAAGTCCTGCTTGGTGCCTGGCATGTAGGAAGTGCTTGATAATCAGCAGGCTTTGGTCTCCTTTTGTCCTGGTCACGGAAAGGGAGTTCTCACCCTCCTACAAGGCTGTTTGCCATTCCCCCTCTTTTCCTGTCATCCTCACCAGCCTTCACCTTGGGGGTTCACAGACGTGGTAAGGACGTGGCTGTAACAGGGGCTCAGTCTGGGAGGATATTAAGTAGAATGGCTCCTCCATTCACTTGTCCCTTCATCTTTCATCCACACAAATACTTATCGAATGCCTACTATGTGCCAGGTGTCCTCCATACCTTAGAACTACCTCACGTCCTTAGCAAGGCCTTTTATGATTTACCCCATGGCTCTCCATCACATGAGCCTCATCTTCCTTTCTTCTTCCCTCCTTCCGCCCATCAGTCTATTTCTCCTTTCTTTCTCCCTCCCTTCCTCTCTCCTTCCTTCCTTCTCCTCCTCCCTCCCTCCCTTCTTTTCACTATTGTGTCCCCAGACAAGCGTCTGGCACTTGTGGTTGCCATTCAGTCTCTCAGTCGTGTCCCAGTCTGGTGTGAGACCCCGTGGACCACAGCACACCAGGCTTCCCTGTCCTTTGCTAACTCCTGGAGTTTGCTCAAACTCATGTCCATTGAGTCAGTGATGCCATCCAACCATCTGATCCTCTGTCACCCCCTTCTTGTCCTGCCCTCAATCTTTCCCAGCATCAGGGTCTTTTAAAATGAGTCGGTTCTTCTCATCAGGTGGCCAAAGTATTGAAGATTCAGCTTCAGCGTTAGGCCTTCCAATGAATATTCAGGACTGATCTCCTTTAGGATGGACTGGTTTGATCTCCTTGCTATCCAAGGTACTCTCAAGAGTCTTCTCCAACACCACAGTTTGAAGGCATCAGTTCTTCAGTGCTCAGCCTTCTTTATGGTCCAACTCTCACATCTGTACATGACTACTGGAAAAACCATAGCTTTGACCGTACAGATTTTTATTGGCAAAGTGATGTCTGGCACTTAGTAGGCACTAACATCTGATGACTTCAAGAATGAGCAATCCAATGAATTAATGAATAAAAGCATTTTTTCCTTCCTAGTTTAGTCTGCTAAAGAATTTCCAAACTCCCTACCCTACCTTGCAGATAGGATCCTGGAGGCCACCAGCCTGCTACCATTTGACCAGCCCCATCCTTGGTCCCCATGCAAGCACTGAAGCAGTGGTTCTGAAAAGGCGGGCAATGCCCTCCTGTGGGCTGGCAGGGCTCCCACCTGCCAGACTTCAGACTCATACTTCCAAGGCCTCTCTGTCTTCTCTGCACGGAAGAGGTCAGTCAAGCAGATCCCTGGCCAAGGACCGTTGCTCACACCCTTTGCCTTGGAAACCAGCATCCATATCCAGATTCTTACAACAGAATCTAGAATCTTCCAGCTTCAAGTGGGTGGATGCTCTAGAGATCTCTTGGAGCAGTGATTTCCCAAATACAACCATGCATCAGAATCAACTGAGGAGCTTGTTAATTTCAGATCCCTTGGGCCCACCCCAGATAAAGTGAATCAGTGCCTTGGGTAGTAAGGCCTAAGAATCTGTGTTTTACAAAACACTCTTCATCATGTTACATAGTTGATCCTTGAGTAGGAATTCAGAACCCCCCAAAAAGCTCTAAAAGTTTTAGAGCTTTTCGGGTTTGTAGACCCTCTTGAAAGTCTGATGAAAGCCTTTAGGTCTCTGCTAACACACACACACACACAGTGGTGTTACAATTTTACCAGGCACACAGCCACACAGACGAGGCCCAGAGGGGAGCAGCAGCTTACCCTGAACACAGAAGTTCAAGGGCAGAGTTGGCATTTGGTGTCCTGGCTCGAGCACAGGTTGTTTCCCCTTTCAGGGGTCAGCTGAAGCCTTTCCCGGTTTCTAGTTTTATCAGTTATGAGAGGAAGGCAGCAGTTTTCTGATGCCCATCTTATCATTCAGGCAGGTAGGCAAGCAGAACACTAATGCTGACTTGCTCAGGGTCATTGAGTTGGTGGGGAGCAGCCTCCCCAGGGGTGTAGATGCCTTCCCAGGCATGCGGACACCAGATGCCATCCCCTCTCTCTTTCAGGTGGCCCTGCTCAGAGCCCATGCTGGCGAGCACCTGCTTCTCGGAGCCACCAAGCGCTCCATGGTGTTCAAGGATGTTCTCCTTCTAGGTGAGGATGCTGTCTGCCCAGCCAGGGCTCTGCAGAAGGCATGCCCAGCGTGGAGCGCACCTGGGCATGGGAGATTTCCCTGGTGGTGTGCAGAGTGAGGGAGGCAGATCAGAATGGCCCTGTCCTCAGTATTCTCAACTGGATACTGGATTCAGATGCAAGGAAATGTGGACTCAAGGAATTAAATTCCCCAGCAGTCACGTTACAGCTGTCAGGCTTAGCCCTGGGATAACCTATGCATTCAGATGTACTTTCTGGAGAGGGAGCAAAAGACAGCCCGGAACAGCACAAACTCCCAGTCTGTCACCTATGCCTTCATAATGTGTGTGTTTGTTACTCTAACTTCTTACATAGGGCACACTGTGGGCCCTAGTCTGAGTACTTTACAAATACTAACTCCTCTAGTACCACAACCCAATGAGATAAGCACTATAATTTATTCCCATTTTACAGATGGAAAAACTGAGGCACAGAAAGTACTTTATCCAGATAGATCTGGCTAGTCAGTGGAAAAAAGCAAGATTCAGCCCAGGTGGTCTAATTCCAGAACCTGAGCCCTTACGCGTGGTGCTTTTATGCCTCCCAAGCAGCCCTTGATTGTCATCAGTCTTGTGGTCTGTGCTGCCATTGAAGAATGGAGCTTGGGTGATATGAAAGGGGTCCTTAGGAAGTCAGGCTCTGGGCCCACTCCAATGCCTGCAAGTCACTCATTCCTTTAATCTGGGCCTTGGCCTCCTCATCTGTAAAATGGGTGTGACAGCCCCCACCAGCCCCTCCTTCTGTGAACAGCTGCTGCATTATAACTGCAAACAGCAAAAGCTAGAGGAGAGAGGTACCCTGGTGGCTTCCCATCCCCCTCTCCTTCCTAACCCATCCAGGCAATGACTACATCGTCCCTCGGCACTGCCCGGAGCTGGCAGAGATGAGTCGAGTGTCCGTGCGCATCCTTGATGAGTTGGTGCTGCCCTTTCAAGAGCTGCAGATTGACGACAACGAGTATGCCTGCCTCAAAGCCATCATCTTCTTTGACCCAGGTACAGCCCACACCTCCCACCCTCCCCTGATGCTCCAGACCCGCTGATGCTCCAGACCCTCTGTCGAACTGCTCTCACTGAGCTGCAAACCCCGAGTTTACCACCCATCTCTCTAGTACAACAATCAGAAGACATCTTTATCAGCTCCATTTAACAGATGAGGAAAATAAAGGCTCAAATGACTGATGTGACGACGGGGCACACTGACTGCAGAGGCTTGTTTTTTTCCCATCTTACCTTTCTTGGGCTTCCCTGGTGGCTCAGAGGTTAAAGCGTCTGCCTGCAATGCAGGAGACTCAGGTTCGATCCCTGGGTCGGGAAGATCCCCTGGAGAAGGAAATGGCAACCCACTCCAGTATTCTTGCCTGGAGAATCCCATGGACGGAGGAGCCTGGTGGCCTACAGTCCATGGGGTTGCAAAGAGTCGGTCACGACTGAGCAACTTTACTTTTACCTTTCTCTCCCTTCCTGTCTGCTTTCTGTTCCTTACCTCCTTCCATCCTCCTTTTCTTTCCCTCAGAATTTCTTTTTATCAGAATACCATCTGCACTACTTAAAATGGAAATAGTCCTCTCCACTCTGCTTTTCCTGTCCACAGCCCACTCCCCAGGAGGAACCATTTCTGATTCTTTGTACTGTTTCTTTTTATTGCCACCTCTCCAGCTCTAAATAAAATGCTAACCCTTCTACTTCTTGATTTATCCATTTTAGAACATATTTTTCCTCCTATGATAGTTGAGAATTGTATTTTTCCCCATCACCACTCCATCTTTTCTCTCCCATCGTCCTAATACATTTTTCTTACGATTTCAGTGTCTCTACTGATTGCTTCTATAATGTTCTGCGCTTACGCTTTTATTTTTGTTCCATCAACTGTTGGCAGTATCTCCTAACCTTTCATTAGCAGGATAAAGAGAATGTATTTGCATTCTCCCTCTTCCATCTACCAACCCTCCACTTCCATTTTCACACAACGTCTTTTTGTTTGTTTGTTTGTTTCCATGTGGACCATTTATAAAGCCTTTATTGAAGTTGTTACACTATTGCTTCTGTTCTGTTTTGGTATTTTGGCTGTGAGGCATGTGGGATCTTACTCCCAGACCAGAGATCAAACCTACACCCTCTGCCTTGAAGGAGGAAGTCCCCACCACTGGGTCACCGAGGAAGTCCCTGTACCACATTTTTGTAGTTGTGATTTTGTGCAAAACCTGTTTTCATCTCATGATGTCAAGACGGATGCCTGGGCGCCAAAGCTTCCTTGCTTCCTTCTGTCCTTCCATGTTGGAGAGGTCCTGCATCGTGCCAGGCACTGTCCTTAGTGCCAAGCCCTCTCTGGGTGAAGACTGAGTCTAGTAAGCATAGCGAGGAAGCAGAAATGAACACTGTGTATGGAGCACTCACTAAGGCTCTTGTTGATCTCACCTGTTACTTGCAGCATGGTATCTGTGAGATAGGAATTGCTATTATCTCCATTTTACAGATAAGAAAATTGAGTCACAGGGAGATTGATAGACCTGCCCAGGTCACATAACTAGGAAATGGCAGAGCTTGGATTTGAACTTCAGACTCTTCAGCTCTCAAGCCCATGTTCCTACCTATCACATACTATTCCTGGTTTCTTGAGGGGATAAGATTTCTAGTTCCAGTTTCCTCCAGAGCCTGGTCCAAGCTGTGCACCCTGTGGTGCTTGGCGTGGGCCTGGATGATAGTAACTGCTCAGTAAAATGTGCAGGATTACTGAGTCAGGGTCAGCAGCCTGGCCTGGAGGGGCTGGTGACCTAGGTCAGGGCTGGGCAGGTGGGTGGTGCTCAATAAATGTTTATTGACTGAATGATAGAACGCACAAGTGTGGCCCAGGAGAGAGAAAACCCTGCATTGGAAATGTGGTTGAAATTCTCTTTCTGCTGCTTACTTTATCCATAAGAGACAGTAGATGTCTTCCATGAAGGTTGAGATTAACTATTGAATAACCACTTCAATCACTTTCCTGGTTAAGAATCTAAAATGTATCCATTGCTTTTTTTTTTTTTTTTTTTCATTCACTCACCCTTCCGTCCATGTACCCATCCCTTCATCTAGTTATCTGTTCAACAAATATTGACAATACATGGTGCTAGGTGGTGGGTTTAAAAGATGTATGTTTGCCTGTATAGAGATCACAGTCTAGTGGAAGAGGCATTCCATCCTGTGTGCTCAGTAGTGACAAAAGAGACACAGAAGTTTGGGGACACCATGAACACTCAGAATGCAGACCTGGTAGGAGGGAATGGAGAAGGCTTCCCGGAGGAAGTGTGATCTAAGCTGAGACCCCAAGACCACACAGGCAAGGGAGCAGGCAAGTGGGGGAGACTAATGAGGCAGCAGAAGAAGCAAGTGCTGAGGCCTGGATGGTGGGGCTTTTCCTTTTTTTTCTTTTTGGCTGAATTGTGAGACATGTGGAATCTTAATTCCCTGACCAGGGATTGAACCAGCGTCCCCTGCATTGGAAGGTGGAGTTTTGACCACTGGACCGCCAGTGGGGCCTTAACTGGGAGTCAGGAGCCCTAATTCCATATCATGGATCTGCCAACAAGTGGTCCTGTGGTCTGGGCCAAGTCCTCGCCTTTTGTGTGCCTTGGTTTCCCCATCTGTAAGATGAGAGGATTATAAGGTACCCTCTTGGGAGTGTTCCTGAAGTCTTGTCCCAGCACTGCTAGGATTCCCTAGGTGCCCTCAGGCCACTAGGTCTCCCATCAAGAGCCCCCGGAGTAACGGGACATTGGGTCCCACCTCCTCAGACGCTCCAGGTTGGCCCTCTGCCTCCCGGGCATGATCCTTCCCATTGCAGATGCCAAGGGGCTGAGTGACCCAGGCAAGATCAAGAGGCTGCGTTCCCAGGTGCAGGTGAGCCTGGAAGACTACATCAACGACCGCCAGTACGACTCGCGTGGCCGCCGGCGAGCTGCTGCTGCTGCTGCCCACCCTGCAGAGCATCACCTGGCAGATGATCGAGCAGATCCAGTTCATCAAGCTCTTTGGCATGGCCAAGATCGACAACCTGCTGCAGGAGATGCTGCTGGGAGGTTAGTGTCCAGCCCGGGAGGGGGCTGAGAGGTGGGCGGGGCTGGAGGCCGCTTCTCCAGGAGACCAGCCTCACTCATGCAGAGCTGCGTTCACCTCTCAGCTCCATCACTTCCTCACTCTGTGAAAAACTGAAAGTGTTCGTTGCTCGATCATGTCTGACTCTTTGCAACCCCACGTACTATAGCCCACTAGGCTCCTCTGTCCATGGGATTCTCTAGGCGAGGATACTGGAGTGGGTTGCCATGCCCTTCTCCAGGTGATCTTCCCAACCCAAGGATTGAACCCAAGCCTCCTGTACTGCAGGTGGATTCTTTACCATCTGAGCCAGTGGGTGGGGCTGGGAGAGGTAGCCTCTCTAAGAGACAAGCCTCATGCAGACCTGAGCTCACCGCTCAGCTCCATGACTTCCTTGCTCTGTAGCTTCGGGCAAATCCTTTTGTCTACCAGAGTCTCAGTTTACTCATCAGAAAAATGGGAACAATGGCTTGTTAATTCAGGTGCTGAGAAGTTACCACGTTCCAGTCGCCGCCGTTCTAAGTGCTGGAGGTTCAGCAGATAACAAGAGTCAGTTTTTTCAGAGGTTGTGTATGAGTGTATATATGAGTGTGTGTGTGTCTGTGTGTGTGTGTCTGTGTGTGTGCATGCCAGTGTATATTAACACTTGGGGGAACAGGTGATAATTGAGTATATAATAAAGAGGGCAACGATAACTTTTGAAATAACTAAGTAATACAATAAAGTATAACTGAAAAGGGGCCTCTTTAGATAGGTTGGTCAAGGAAGACCGCTCTAAAGTGGTGGCTTTTATGCCACAGATCTGATGGAAGGAAAGAGAACATTTAAAGGCCAAACAAGAAACACTCCAAGCACAAGTAACTAGTGCAAAAGGCCCCAAAGCAGCAGAGGTTTGTGTGTTGGAGAAAGATAAGATTGTGAGGCAAGAGGAACTGTATGAAACGAAGACAGAGATTGGGAAGAAACCAAATCATAAATACAGTCTTAGAGGCTATGGTTAGAGATTTGCATTGTATTCTCATTGCAACTCTTAAAAGAAAAGTGGAAAATCAGACTAATGTTTTCAACAAACTATCCCAATGGTGGGTAGAAACTGAACATCAGAGGGAAAATGGAGACCAGAAACCCCTGAGAAATGTCACTGTCTTCAGTGAGAGGAAGGACAGGGAGGCTTGGACCAAGGCGTGACTGGAAATTGATCAACACAGATGCACTTAAACATCTGTTTGGAAGAGCTCAGAATTTGCTGATTGACCAGACAGGGGCAATAAGGGGAAGGGGAAGAGTCAAGGATGAAACCTACATGTTTGCTTTGAAGAGCAGGAGTGGTGGTGGAGTAATTTTTTGAGATGGGGAGGACTTGGCGGGGGGGGGGGGGAGGGCTAATTTGAGGCTGAGGGAAGGGGTAGGGGGTGAAGATCCATTGTAGAATTTAGTGAAGTGTGAAATGATTGTTAAATAGTCACGTTTAGTTATCCAGGAGGCAGATGGGTATTTGTTGCTCAAACAAGCCCAAAGTTGGGGATAAGAGGCAGCTTAGTGGTGTCCCAGAAACCAGGTGCCAGAGAAGGAGATGGAGGAAAGGCTAGCCAGGAGGATAAAAGAAAAGCCAAGGAAGTCCCAGAAGCCAAGAGCAGAGTGTGTTTTAGTGGGGACAGAGCATTTAATGGTGTTAAACTCCACAGGAGGGGGAGGGGGCCCTTGGTGATTGTGTTGAGAGTAGTGTCGGTAGGAAAGGAAAGCAGGGGAGGTATTGCACACTGAGTGAGTTGGAAAGTGGAGAAGTGGAGGCGGCAAGAGGCGACTGTCCTGGGAAAACGTTTTGCTCAGAAGGCAGCCGAGAGAGAGCCAAGGCTGATCGCAGGGGAGTGATTGTGATGTGCCATGGAGTCTTGGCTGGACTAAGAGGGATGAAGACAGGTGACAGACAGTGAAAAGCGGGGGCCAGTGAAATGGCAGCCTCAACGGGGCAGAAGAATTTTTGCAGTGATGGTGCTGGAGGAAGCGAGCGGAAGGACAGGAGGCAGGGTCTAAATAAAGATGCGTGAACGTGAGACTTTGGCGGTGATGTGTCCCTGGTGATGACCAGGGGCAAGGTTTCTCAACCTCAGTGGATTCTTGGGTCTGAATCATTCTTTGCTGAGGGGGCTCTTCTGTATCTTCTTTGGGCACATGACTGGCCTCTACCCGTGACAGGCCAGTAACACTCCTTCAGTGGTGACAGATACTCAGATATTGTCAGAGGTCCCCCGAGGGGCCAAAATCAGCCCTAGATGAGAACCACTGTCACATGGTAACTCACTGCTTTCTCACTCTGATCCTGTGAATGCAGGGTCACCGTGAATCAGGTGTCCCTGAGGCTAGGATCAGCAAGGAGCCTGTGTTCTATTGCCAGATAAACTTTGGGTAAAATCATCTCTTTGGGCCTTGTCATCTCATCTGTAGAATGAGGTTAATAATGATACCTGGCCTTTAGGGCTACTGTGAAGGTTAAATTATGTCAAACCTGGAAAACACTGTAAAACAGTACCTGGCACGTAGTATGTTGATAGCTATCACTGAAACAGATGTACTTTTAAATCTTTTTCTCTCTTTATCTGTTTAGCTGCATCGGGTCTTAGTTGCAGTATGCAGGATTTCTGTTGCATCTTGTGGGATCTTTTGTTCTGGCACTTAGGCTCTCTAGTTGTGGTGTATGGACTTATTTGCACTTCCCAGGTTGCTCAGTGGTAAAGAATCCACCTGCCAGTGCAGGAGCCTCCAGAGATGCAGGTTTGATCCCTGAGTCGGGAAGATCCTCAGAGAAGAAATGGCAACCCACTCAAATATCCTTGCCTGGAGAATCCCATGGACAGAGGAGCCTGGCAGGCTACAGTCCATGGTGTGGCAAAGAGTCAGACATGAATGAGCGCAACAGCAACACAAAGTGGGATCTTAGTTCCCTGACTGGGGATTGAACCCAAGTCCCCTGCATTGCAAGGCAGATTCATAACCACTAAACCACCATGGAAGTCCCTGAAACAGTGTATTTTAAAGACCCCTTTCAAGCCCTAAAATTCCACCGTTGTTGAATTAGTGCCATAGCCTATTACTAGACCATATGCTGTATATATGGTACTGTCATTCTCTTGACACATTTTCTTGAGGCAGTTGCTGTGTTCCAAAAAACTTTGCTAGGACCTCAAAGAGAGAAGAAAGATACACCTGTAATTGAAATGTTCATAGACAGAAGTGATTGTTCCTGAAAGATGGGTTACAGATCAGTGACTATGTGAATTCCAAAGAAGGAGAGGTTACCTTCTACTGAAGTAGGGAGAATCCGGAGAGGTCCAAAGGAGGGAACGTTTGAGTTGGAATTTGGACTTGGGGATATTGGTGGGGGTGGAGGAAGTGGTGTAGAAGACATCTTTAGCGACACAGGAGCAAAACAGAGAGCTAAGTGAGTCCAGAGGATGCAGCGATGCTATAAATAGGTAGTTGGGCTTCAGATGTGGGGGATAAGGCTGAAAGGTGAGCTGGGACCAAAAGGTTAAGGACTCACATACCAAGGAGCTTTGAGAGACATTGATTGAATCCATTATATTAACATGCAATCAATGCACTGCTCATTGCAATATCTGAATGATCTCACATCTTCCTTGTATACCCTTTGTTCCTTTCAAATCACTTTTGTCCTCTTGGTTTGTGAGTCCTTTAATACCTTCATGAAGCCTGTGAATAGGAATGGAAGCCTCAGTTTGTGTGTGGGCATGTTCCGTAGTGTCCGACTCTTTGTGACCCCATAGGCTGTGGCCCACCAGGCTCCTCTGTCCATGGGATTTCCCAGGCAAGAATACTGGAGTGGGTTGCCATGTCCTACTCCAGGGGATCTTCCCCAACCTAGGGATCAAACCTGCATCTCTTGTGTCTCCTGCATGACAGGTAGATTCTTTACCACTTCACCACCTGGGAAAGCCCCAGTTTACTAACCCACAAATAGGAGCCCAGTAGGCGCCATGAAGATTGGATGAGCAGGTTGATGGCCACCCTTGAGGACAATGGTGCCTCAAGACCCATGGTCTTTATCCCAGACTCTCCATCCTCACTGAGCACCTTCTACCTGCAGGGTCCTCCAGTGAAGCTCCTCATGCCCACCACCCCCTGCACCCTCACCTGATGCAGGAGCACATGGGCACCAACGTCATTGTTGCCAACACGATGCCTGCTCACCTCAGCAACGGACAGATGTGTGAGTGGCCCCGGCCCAGGGGGCAGGCAGGTGGGCAACTTGGGCTCTCCCCTGGAAGGGGGTGAGGTTGGGGCCTGAGAGGGAATCTGGAGAAGGTTGGGTCTAGAAGAAGGGAAATAGGGTAAAACAGTTCTCTGTGCTCCAGGGTAGTGAACGAGGGGTGAGACTGTCCATTTGTTCAGGCTGCTTATTCAGTGAGGTGACTGACAGCTTCCACCGAATGAAGCCGTCCTTAGATGAGGCAATCCACTGGGTGGACTGGTTGAGGATGTCCACTGCGGTGAGGATTTCATTAGGTGATGTTGTCCACTAGGTAAAATTGTTCCCTGAAGTTAGACTTCCCAGCCCATCAGACAACTAGGAGACTCTTCACTGGGGGAAGGCTTCCACTGGGCTAGACTGTCCTCTGAGGTGAAATCTCACAAGAGTGAGTTTGTCATTGGGCAGGGTCCTTAAAAGAGGAAGATTATCTTTGGGATGAGAAGGTCTGCTAAAATGAGATCGCATTTCATTGAGATTGTTCTTTGGGAAAGCTGGCCTTTGAATAAAGTTGGCCAAGAGGGTCATAGTCAAAATTACATTCTGAACTTGGCATGGGGGTGGGGCCATCAGTTTCTGCTGCTCATCGACCTAACTATCAAAGGGAGAGTAAATTTTGAGCCAGTTAGCCAGCCCCTTGGGTCTCATCTACTGCTTCTCCTTTTCTCCAAGAAAGCTTGATCCTGTCACATGTCCCGCGATCCTTAGGGGAGACCTAGACCCCAGTTTGGGAGAAGCATCCAACTCCGTATCAAATGGTAGAGGAGATGGGGGTTGTAGGGATGTGGGCAAAAGGTCCTCACTGCAGAACCTCACCCAGCTATAGCCTTCCAGACCTGATGGAACTTAGACTTGGCGATCTGGGGCTCAGAAGGTTTGGGCTGTAGCAGTCCTTAGAGATAATCTAGTCTAATTCTCTCATTTTGTAGAAGAGGAAATTAAGTGTCAGAGAGTGGAGAGGACTTCCCTAGTGCTCTTCATTGACCCCCACCCACAAAGGGCTGGAATTCTGAGCAGCCCCTGTCTGTCTCTTTGCCCCTCCAGCCACCCCTGAGACTCCACAGCCTTCACCGCCCGGTGGTTCAGGGTCCGAGCCCTACAAGCTTCTGCCCGGAGCTATTGCCACCATCGTCAAGCCCCCTCCGCCATCCCGCAGCCAACCATCACCAAGCAGGAAGTCATCTAGCAAGTCACTGGGGGGCGGGGGCTCTGCCGATCCCCTCGCCCCCTCCGAGAGCCCCTGAGGGTCACGTGGTCACAGTGAAGCAAGCTGTGACCATGGGCCAGTCCCAGAGCAGTGATGGGAAAGGCGAGAGCCCTTGAACTCAGGCTGTGGGTTGCATCCCACTGCCCCCTTCACCACTTGCTCTGGATATCGGGGCTGTGACTTGGGGAGACCCCAGCTGGAAAATCCTCTGCTGCTTGGACAGCTTTTCTCCTGCTGAAACCACTGCCTTCCCCTCCTCCTTCACCTCACTTCTTCAGCCCCAAAGGGCTGCCGCCTGGAGACGACACACGACCCTGCTGAAGCCACGGCTCCCTCCCCGCTCAGACTGGTGCAATGCTGGACACAGAGCCCTTCTGGGCTGGGCCACATGGCGGCTCCTCCCGCATCCCTGCTCTGCTGCCGCAGCCACCATTGTCTCCCTTCCTTAGTCATCCTCGATTCTCCAAAGCCACCTCTCCAGAGGCTGAGGAAGACGTGCAAACAACACCCCCAGTCACCCCGGGAGTGTTTGAAAAGCACTGACAAGCTCGGTGCAGTGTGGGAGGCTCTCGAGCAGGTGGATGCCGTTTCTCCTCTAACCCCTGGCTCTTCCCTTCTTCCGGGACTTGGGAGGGTCCTTCGGGTCAGAGCGGTGGTCCCTATAGGCTGCTGAACATGAAGGAACAATCCAGGGTGGACACTGCAGCCGGGACCTAGGGGAGGCTGGGAGGGAGTCAGAGAAGGCAGGAAGGGGCAGACCATCCATTAGGCCTTTAAGGAAGGGCTGGATTCTGGCTGGTGGAACAGGTAAGCCAGAACATTCTAAGGAAGAGCAGACAGCCTGGACCAGGCGGGGAGGTCAGAAGGAGGCCATGGAAGGAGGTGATGAAAGACGAGGCTCTCTAGAGGAGACGGGGTATGCTGGACAGCCTGGGGATCTTGAATGCCAGACGGAGGCATGGCAACTTGGGTGGCCAGGCTGTGAGTAGCTGGAGAGGGATGTGCAGGGAGCCGAGCTTTCAGAAACTGGAAGATCCCAGTCCTCCAGAGGTCAGAAGTTTGGGAGAGAGCAGGAAGGTCAGATGGGGCCTGACGGTGTCATCAGGTGAGGGAGATGAAGCTGGGGATGGAGAAAGATGGATGAACCTCAGGTGGGAGCGGCAGCGAGGAGGAATTATCCCACCGGGCCTGTCTCGAGTGCTTCCTCCTGGTGCTGTCTTAAGGCACTTGACCTGCCCCATCTCCTTTCATCCTCCTTATTACCCAGAAATCCTTACTGAAGAAGGAATTGAGATCTCAGTGGTTAAATCATTTTTCTGGAACTCACACAGCTAGTAAGTGACCCAGACTTGATCCCAGATCTGCCAGGCTCAGGCACTCTGAGCCTCAGTGGTTGAACATCTTCTCTGAAAAGGCCCCCTCTGTCCTTACTGGGATTGAGTTGAGAACCTTCCTGCCTGCTTCAGCAGCCTTGGAAGCCTCATTCTCCCCAGCCCTGCCCACTCCCAGGACTAAGATTGGCCCGAGGCTGCACTATAGTCCACTTTGGGTCCAGAATCCTGTTTGTTGATAAACATGGAGAAGTTGTGGTTCCTAGACCCCTTTTCTACTCTTCAGTCCCCAAGTGTGGGAAAGGGGCATTCAGCAGTCCATTGTGAGATGGACCAATGTGCCCTGGCATTCCGGAAGTGGGATAGTGTGAGTGGGTGCGGGGGAGAGGGAAGAAGAACTGGGTTTGAGACCCGCTCTGTGGAGCATCACTCAGGGTACCTTCTGAAACCATTGAACCCCAGAATCGAGCAGCCAGTACTCATCCATGCAGAATTTGAGAGGCTTTGTGAAAATTCTGGAAAGTGCCACTGGCTAGTGGGAATTAAAGGGATGTGTCCTGGAACTGGAGCTTAGGAAGGAGAGTGAACGTCAGACTGACTACCTACCCCCCACACAGGCTTCTTGAGTGGATGCAGGCAGCACCCCAGTGCCCCCAAATTCTACCATTAGGGACTGCTTTTTGTGAGAGAGGTAGGAAGGGTATTGGGACAGGATGTCCGAGAACAACCACATCTGCAGTGCTGTCAGAGCTGGGGCTTCCCCTTCCACCAAACCAAGCCCTCAGTCCCAGGAAAGGTCGTTTCCTGCTCAGGGCAGCCCAGCCTCCCTCAGCCACCTCGCATTCCTGGGGCGCTCCCCCAGAGACCCCAGCCAGGGCGCTCAGATGGGTCTGGGGCAAGGCGGGGAAGCTGGGGTCCTTTCTGGTCATTGTCATTCCCCTCTCTGCCACCCCGACCCCCTCACCCTGCCTCATTGTTGCCCAGACTTCTGCCATGGGAACAAAGCTGAGATAAGAAGTTCCTGTAGGGTGGGGTGGGGTAGCTGTGATTTTTAACGGTAGCCAATCTTCTGGGCCAGGGGCCAATTCTTGGCCCCAAATCAACCTCCCTGGAGGAGAAATCCATGCCACTTTAGTAATTTTATTGCCACGCAGGAAACACAAAACAGAGAATTTACTTTTCTGACTTTAAACTGAGGCCACCACGTTGGAAAAATCTTTATTTTCACTACCTGAGTCGTGATCCTAAACTGTACGATCTCGTGGACTCAAAGAGGGTTGGAAGGCAAGCACGGACCCTGTAATTCCTCCACTGAGACAATCTCTTCTCTGGGCGGTTCTCAGTAGCTTCCAGAACCCACACAGCTCTTCTGAGGGTGGACAAATGGGAGCAGAGCCTTGGAAATGGACGCTCCTCGATTTCCTGTGATGACCAAGCCAATTACTTTTGCCAAATTGCTCCGTGATTTGCCTTGATTGCGATGAAGTTAGAAATTCACACCGAGCGGTTCTGAAAGTGGGCTGGCGTCCCGCCAGACCGATCAACGTCTTCCCATGGCGGATGCCATCGGGTCCTGCGCTGCCCCCGGAGCCCCTGTCACTGCCACCCAGCGGGGCAAAGAAGCAAAACGATTTCTTACTCTTGTGCATTTTAACAAAAGTTTATAAAAATAAATGGCACCTATGTTTTCTAAGTCCTTGGTTGAGTGTCTTCCTTTCAAGTGTTAGAAATAAGAATGAGAATATTCAGATAGTTCTTTACTACATGCAGAATGCTTTCATATCTGTTATGTGTTTGGTTTTTTTTTTCATCTTCTCAAGGTAAGCAGGGTAGACATGATTACCTCTTGCTTTATCAATGAGGTAAATGAGGCTCAGGGGAAGCAATTTTCCTTGAGAGGTGGGAGTTGAGATCTAGTGTCTTGATTCCGACTGCTCAGTATATAGACAGAGTAGGGGAGGGGTAAGAGAGGAGGTAATGGGAAGAAGTTTCCAGGGTCTGTCACTGACCATCAGGCTCTAAGATGGAGCCCTGTTCTGGGTCACTTCCAGGGACCTGGGTCAACCCGCCAGCAATGAGGAACAGCAGGCATAGGAAATCTCATAAAAGTAAGCACTGTTACCAAAAAGAATAAAAGTATTTAAAATAGATAATCAAGAAGGTCCTACCGTATAGCACAGGAAACGCGACTTGATATTCTGTAATAGCCTAAATGGGAAATTCAGTTCAGTCGCCTAGTCATGTCCAACTCTTTTGCGACCCCATGGACTGCAGCACACCAGGCCTCCCTGTCCAACTTCCAGAGTTCACTCAAACTCACTTCTATTGGCTTGGTGATGCCATCCAACCATCTTATCCTCTGTCGTTCTCTTCTCCTCCCGCCTTCAATCTTTCCCAGCATGAGAGTCTTTTCAAATGAGTCAGTTCTTGACATCAGGTGGCCAAAGTATTGGAGTTTCAGTTTCAACATCAGTCTTTCCAATGAATATTCAGAACTGATCTCCTTTAGGATGGACTGGTTGGATCTCCTTGCAGTCCAAGGGACTCTCAAGAGTCTTCTCCAACACCACAGTTCAAAAGTATCAATTGTTCAGTGCTCAGCTTTCTTTGTAGTCCAACTCTCATCCATACATGGCCACAGGAAAAACCATAGCCTTGACTAGACGGACCTTGGTTGGCAAAGTAATGTCTCTGCTTTTTAATATGCTGTCCAGGTTGGTCATAGCTTTCCTTCCAAGGAGTAAGCGTCTTTTAATTTCATGGCTGCAATCACCATCTGCAGTGATTTTGGAGCCCTCAAAAATAAAGTCTGCCACTGTTTCCACTGTTTCCCTATTTACTTGCCATGAAGTGATGGGACTGGGTGCCATGATCTTATGTTTCTGAATGTTGAGCTTTAAGCCAACTTTTTCACTCTATTCTTTCACTTTCATCAAGAGGCTCTTTAGTTCTTCTTCCCTTTCTGCCATAACGGTGGTGTCATCTGCATATCAGGTTATTGACATTTCTCCCAGCAATCTTGATTCCAGCTTGTGCTTTTTCCAGCCCAGGGTTTCTCATGATGTACTCTGCATATAAGTTAAATAAGCAGGGTGACAATACACAGCCTTGATATACTCCTTTTCCTATTTGGAAGCAGTCTGTTGTTCCATGTCCAGTTCTAACTGTTGCTTCCTGACCTGCACATAGGTTTCTCAAGAGGCAGGTCAGGTGGTCTGGTATTCCCATCTCTTTCAGAATTTTCCACAGTTTATTGTGATCCACGCAGTCAAAGGCTTTGGCATAGTCAATAAAGCAGAAATAGATGTTTTTCTGGAACTCTCTTGCCTTTTCCATGATCCAGCAGATGTTGGCAATTTGATCTCTGGTTTCTCTGCCTTTTCTAAACCCAGCTTGAACATCTGAAAGTTCACAGTATGGAACATCTGGTATTCACGTACTGTTGAAGCCTGGCTTGGAGAATTTTGAGCATTGCTTTACTAGCGTGCGAGATGAGTGCAACTGTACGGTAGTTTGAGCATTCTTTGGCATTGCCTTTCTTTGGGACCTAAATGGAAAAAGAACTTCAAAAGAATAGGTATATGTTAAGCTCAATCACTTTGCTGTACGCCTGAGACTAAGACAGCATTGTCAATCAACTGTACTCCATGTGAAATTTTGGATTCCCAGCCAGGTCTGAACCCACCTTGTCCCCCAGATAACCCAGGAGGCTGGGCTCGTACCTTGGCCACCCCAGCCTTGCTTTTACTCAGGAGTGTGCTGGAGCTGGCCTGGGAGATTTGATTTTTAGCTGCTCTTTCTAACTCTGTGTTGGGCGATGCCACACGGATAGCAATAGTGGAAGCATTTACAGCACAAAAACTGGCAAACACTGCAATTCAGGGCGTTTCCTGGTCGGCCAATTGTCCACCATTCACCAGCACAACACAGCATTCGGTGATGGTGGGATGGAGGCTGGCTGATAGCTGGGCAGTGGATGCCTAGGTGTGGTCAAGGGCGATGGTAGAGCAGGGTGACCCTTTCTGTTTCACAAAGGGAGGGGACCAAAGCTCTGACCTGGGAGTCACATATATCTGATTGACTTTCAGGTCACTCCTCTCTGAGCCTCATCTGTAAAAAGGAAATGATCCCTCCCTCCAGGGTGTTGTCAGGATTGAACTGAATGAGATCACAGCGGCTACGACAGCTGCCGTGTATATAAGGTGTACAGAGTGCCCGCTCGGGGGGGCTTTGTGAGTGTAGACTCTTCACTCAGTTCCTGTGTAGTGAGAAGCTAACCACTGAGTTCTGCAGCTTTAAAAGCACCCTTTCGCTGCAGCCTGATCCCCAAAGCCACTCCTACCATCCCCTGGGCCTTTGCTCCATCACAAGCACCAGGAAGTAATCTCTCTAATGTTGCATCAGAAACCTCCTCCATGCTGCTGCCAGCATGGATGCGGGGGTGGCGGACAGAGCAGGCGATTGCAGTCCTAGAGCGTGCTTAATAAATCCATATCAAAACCATAAACCCTGGGCTGCCATAAATTCCTCTGGCCTTGGCTCTTCCAACCTCATCAGCCCTTTGCCCCCGTTAATCTCATATCTCCTCCTGGGCAGCCCGAGCCGCAAGCTTGGTTTCCATTTTCATTGCAAAACAACATCAGCTCGGGTAGCAAACACCACATCCCATGATCACCATTTTAGACGTGATGAAACAGGTTCAGAGAGGTGAAGAAACTTGTCCCAGGCACGAAGCCAGGGAGCAGTTGAGCCAGGACTCAAACCCAGCCTTCTGCAACCAACCCACGTGGCCCCCAGAATTGGGAATTCACCTATCCACAACAGAGGCTCCTTCCCCAGCCATGACACTGGGTGCTTTGATCTCTTTATCCCAGGTGGAATCCCTCAATAAATGGGAAGAAGTGGGAGGAACTCTGGGTGATGGGTTGTGTGACCATCCAAAGGAACGTCCATGCAATCTCCCCAAACTGGTGCCACCACCCTACTTCCTCTTCTGTGGAACCCAGATCACCTTTGTCCTACATTTCTTGGATCAGTGTGTCATCTGTAAATTCCAAGGCAAGACCCAAGAGACCTGCCTTACAGGATTCTCTGCCACTATCTAATGATGGAGAAGCTACAACCATATCCTCTTTCAAGACCCACATTTATTGACCACTTCCTCTCTGTCAAACATCTTTGGGCATACGTTCATCCCCATGACAACACCCTGAGTCAGGTGTTCCTATTGTTCTATTTTACAAATGAGGATGGCATTTGTCCATGGTTCAGAGCTGGCCCAATGCCGAGATTCAAACGTCCATTGTCTGACCCCAGAGGCCACCGTGATGGGGCCTGGGAGGAAGCCGATGAGTCAGTCACTGTATGCTGAGCACAGAAGCAGTGCAAAGGGATAAAAGTTCATTATTTGACAAATATTGAGGGGCAGAGCCTTGTGCCAAAGCATCCTGGGGTTTACGGAGGGGTAGAACCATGAGGTACCTCCCTCTTAGTTTACAATTTTCTCTTATAGAAGGGAAAATTACAAGCAGGGACTTCCCGGGTGGTCCTGTGGTTAAGAATCCACCTGGCAACACAGGGACACGGGCTCCATCCCTGATGTGGGAAGACCCCGCATGCAACAGAGCATACTTGCCATACACCGCAACTGCCCTGCCGAGCCCATGCGCCCAAAGCCTGAGCAGTGCAACAAAGAGTAGCGCCCTCTCGCTGCAGCTAGAGAAAGTGCGAGCACAGCAAAGAAGACCCAGTGCAGCAAAAACCAGCCAACAATTAAAAAAATAAAATAAAAATTACAGTCAGTTGAATATTAAGAGCCAAAAGAGAGTAACAGCAGGGAAGATGGTCCTTTGAATGGGGTATGACAGCAGTCTGGGAAAGTCTCATTTGCTGGAAGATTTAGAGGCAGGGGTGAGACAGAGAAAAGATGGGTGTGTGTTCACAGAGGAGAGAGATGGAGCAGCGATCCATGGCAGGCAGCCCATGGATGGGAGGAAGGATGGAGACCAGTGTTTCCCAACCTGCAGTCACTGTACTCATCACATCCCCTCCACACCCGAGTACCACTGCACCTTACTTACTTACCATTTTTTCTTTACTTTTTAAATAAGGTAGTCTGATTTTATTTAATTAATGATTTTTTGGCCACACCGCGAAGCCTGGAGGATCCTGCTTCCTGACTAGGGATTGAACCCCAGCCTCTGGCAGTGAAAGCTCAGAGCCCTAACCACTGGACCGTCAGGGAATTCCCACTGTTTTCCTTTCAGTCAACTCATAAGCATTCTCTTTACATTGATCACTGATGTAAATGGAAAACCAGTATCACTTTGCCATGTAGATAGATGATGATTGCAAAATTAGAGCAAAAAGTAAGTGATTTATTTTCAAGGTAGAGCCAAAGAGGATCACCCGGGGAAAGTTTTGTACTTTCCTCTTCAAATGGAAAACTGACAAATATCTAGAGAGTGTGCTATCCAAACTTTCTCTGTAAAGTTTTTGAAAGGAAGGAAGACTTGTAAAGAGGCAGGCTTTGGTGGCAATGGGATTGAATGCGATCTCTGTGTAACCCTGAAGTCACTCAGCATGCCCACGGGAGTCTTCAATCCACACCTGGAAGCAAGCCATGTTGGATGGTCTGGGCCAGGGGCTGGAGGCCTCAAACACTGGAAAACTGGAATTTCTTTGGGGGAAAGAGAAAAATCACTGGAGACAGGAGACTGGGGGAAGGTTGTGGCCAGATCTGTGTTTTTTAAGGGATCACTCTGTCAGCTTTGTCAAGGATGGATTGGATGGAGTGCAGCTGTAAGCAGGAAGACCAGTGAAGATGCTCATGTGCTGGACCAGGTGAGAGATGGCGAAGCTGGTACCATATGAAGGCAAGAGATGTAGAGGAAGGGACCAGTCCAAAAGAAATGTTCAGCCCATTATGTGCTGGGTCACTGTCTAGGCACCAGGTACACAGATGGGCAAGACAGATAAAGTCCCTGACTTCATGAGGTTTACCTCCTAGAGGGAACAGACAGACAGTACTTGAGTGAATACATTTAAAAAGGTAATTTGAGGGACTTCCCTCTTGGTCCTGTGGCTAAGACTCTGTGCTTCCAGTGCAGGGGGCCCAGGTTCAATCCCTGGCCATGGAACTAGATCCCACATACTGCAACTTAGAGTTCATATGCTGTATCTTGAGAAATCTGTACGCAGGTCAGGAAGCAACAGTTAGAAGTGGACATGGAACAACAGACTGGTTTCAAATAGGAAAAGGAGTACGTCAAGGCTGTATATTGTCACCCTGCTTGTTTAACTTATATGCAGAGAAACGCTGCATATCATGAGAAACGCTGGACTGGAAGAAACACAAGCTGGAATCAAGATTGCTGGGAGAAATATCAATAACCTCAGATATGCAGATGACACCACCCTTATGGCAGAAAGTGAAAAGGAGCTAAAAAGCCTCTTGATGAAAGTGAAAGAGGAGAGCGAAAAAGTTGGCTTAAAGCTCAACATTCAGAAAACGAAGATCATGGCATCCGGTCCCATCACTTCATGGGAAATAGATGGGGAAATAGTGGAAACAGTGTCAGACTATTTTGGGGGCTCCAAAATCACTGCAGATGGTGACTCCAGCCATGAAATTAAAAGACACTTACTCCTTGGAAGAAAAGTTATGACCAACCTAGAGAGTATATTCAAAAGCAGAGACATTACTTTGCCGACTAAGGTCCATCTAGTCAAGGTTATGGTTTTTCCTGTGGTCATGTATGGATGTGAGAGTTGGACTGTGAAGAAGGCTGAGCACCGAAGAATTGATGCTTTTGAACTGTGGTGCTGGAGAAGACTCTTGAGAGTCCCTTGGACTGCAAGGAGATCCAACCAGTCCATTCTGAAGGAGATCAACCCTGGGATTTCTTTGGAAGGAATGATGCTGAAGCTGAAACTCCAGTACTTTGGCCACCTCATGCAAAGAGTTGACTCATTGGAAAAGACTGTGATGCTGAGAGGGACTGGGGGCAGGAGGAAAAGGGGACGACCGAGGATGAGATGGTTGGATGGCATCACTGACTCCATGGATGTGAGTCTGAGTGAACTCTGAGAGATGGTGATGAACAGGGAGGCCTGACGTGCTGCGATTCATGGGGTCACAAAGAGCCGGACACAACTGAGCGACTGAACTGAACTAAGACCCAGAACAGCCAAATACATAAATAATTTTTAAATAGAAAAATGCAATTACTCTTTTAAAAAGATAATTTGAAATAGTCAAGAGCTGTCAGACAGTCCAACAGTCAAGTTCTTTGAAAGTAAAACAAGGTATTGTGAATGAGTGAACAGGAAATAAAAAGGCTTCAATTGAAAATATTGAGGATGCGATGACATCACGTTAGGGGTCAGGGAGAGCCTCCCCAAAGAGGCGAATCTGGGCTGAGATCTGGAGGCTGAGGAGGGGCTGGGGGAAAGGAACGCCAGGTAGCCGCAAGTATAAAAGCCCTGCAGCAGGAGCCAGCTGAGCATCTTAGAGGCTGAGCATCTTAGAGGCTGAGCACCGTAGTCCATGTGTCTGGAGCAGAATGGGAGGCAATGGAGTCTGAGAGATGGGCAGGACCAGGTGGGACCATGAGAATGAAAACTCTCAGACGTTTTCCAATAGGGAAGTGATGTGATCTGATTCATGTTCTTAAAAGATCACTCTTTGCTGTGTAGCGCACAGATTCCAAGGAACAAGGATGGAAGCAGAAAAGCCCGTCCGTGGTCTGTGTAGTGGTTCAGAGGAGAGACAATGACAGCTTGGATAGGCTGGTGGGGTAAGTGAAATTCTAAGGTGATTCCCGCCCCCTGGTCTCTGTGCACTTTCTCTATACTTCTCAATCAGACACAAATCTAGGAGCTGCCGTGAAGGGATTCTGCAGATGTAATGAAGGTCCCAAGCCAGTGATTTTATGATGTATAGATTATCCCTGTTGGGCCTTCCCTAATCAGGCAAACACTTGGGGTTAGGAGGTCCTGGGGAGCTCTTTCTGGCAAATAAAATTAGAAGCAGGAGAGGGATTTGATGTGAGGGCAAAAGCTGTTGGGACAGACACTGTGGTTGCCAGTGGCTAGGGCTAGGTTGGGGGTTTAAATACAAAGGAGTATAGAGGTGGGGTCTTGGGGTGATGGAAATGTTCTGTATCTTGACTGTGGTAGGGGTTACATCACTATATGCAGTTGCCAAAACTTGCAGAGCCATGCATGAAAAGAAGTCAGATTTAGAATATGGAAATTAATACCTTAGTTTTTTTAAGATGAAAGAAAAAAAGCAAGAGTTGCTTGAACTCATTTAAAAGAGGATGTATAGGCGGCAGAGTGCTGTAGGGGAGACTGTAGTCTGGGTCCCTCCACCATCCTGGTCAGAAAGAGGAAAAGGAGGACTTCCCCAGTGGTCCAGTGGGTAAGATTTAGCCTTCCAATGCAGCGTATATGGGTTTGATCCCTAGTCAGGGAGCTAAGATTCTACCTGTCTTGCAGCCCCAAGACCAAAACATAAAGCAAAAGTAGTATTGTAACAAATTCAATACTTTTTTAAAAAAGAAAGAAAGAAGGAGGAAAAGGGACCAAGGACAAGTGAGACAGATGTCGATGGAGAGGGCAAGCAATTCAGGCAATGTTGGTTGCGGGCCTACTGTGTGCTGAGGGTGCTGCCTTACTCCCTGTCTCACGTGGCTGGCTCAATAGGCCGGGAGGCAGGCTCAGTGAACCGAACTTGATTTACAGATGAGAGTAAGTGATTTGCCCTGGGTCCACACAGACCATCACAGCGGTGTGCCTTGCACTCTTTTCTCTGTTTGTCGAATGAATGAATGAATGAATGAATGTCGCTGTGCTCCAGGTGCTGAGGTGTCACCAGCAAGTTCACACTGAGGATATGAGAACACAGTGTTTTTAGAGAAGTCGGGGCCATAAAACCTGTTCCGTTTCCCCGACTTGTGCAACCCTGGCCCCGCCCCCTGTGGATCTGAAATTGCTCCCCGGCCTTGAGAAGGGCTCCCTGAGCTTATCTCAGGGGAGAGTGAAACTGTTAAAGGCCTTTATGGCTTTGAGATCACGTCTGGCAGCAGCAGCGATTGTCGCCATAAACCTGAGCAGCCGTGCTAGGGGCGATGCCCTGGGCAAGAGAGTCAGGGGACAGCTGAGAGCTGCCCAGGGATGGCTTCTGCAGAGCTGGTCCCATGCTTTCCACCCTTCATCCTTGCAGAAACCCAACAGGCAGCAGTGGCTGTGATTTTTTTTTTTTTAATTCTTCAATGCACCTTTTTTTTCACATGACATCTCTGAGGTTAGGATATGTCTTTAAATCAATCATATCTGACAATCATGCTGGTCAAATCAGGTGGCGGTCATACCTGGTTGGCCATTTCCAGTGGCCTGACTGCTCCACTGCCCCCTCTGTGTATTCCTCACAAACCACTGATTTAAGGACCATTTGAGTCCTGGTTGCTTCCTGAAAACCTTCCACTGACATCTTCCAATAACAGCAAGAAAGCCCCAGGGTCAAACCTGCAGAATTGGACTAAACAGGTTGGAATAAAGTCCTGAAGACCATACTGGAGCATTCTTTGAAGGAGTGGTGGGTGATCAAATCTTTCAACAGTAATAGAGGACAATACTGCATGAAAAAAATATGGACAAGGAAGATGTGCAGAAAAGTTATCTAGATGAGCTGGATGCTGACTGGGAAGAAGTTTTAGGAGTTCTTAACTAATCTATTTCACATAGATTTCCCTTTATGTCTATGTGCAAGGGTGTTGTATGCTTTTAAAGATAACATCTAAATAAGTCTCAGAGCTCTTTAATAAAAATAAAATAAAAATTCTAAGTGATGAGAAAGCATTATGTCATAACTTACTTGTCAGTGTGTTTTCTTTCATAGTAGTACACAAAATGCTAGGGTCTCTTACAAACTTAAAACATCTTAGGTTGGATTCTACCCATTTCACAGGTGAGAAAACTAGGGATAAAGGAGGGCATGGTTTAAATAAGGGGGTGGGGTATGGTTCTCTCTGATAAACAGATCCTGTGCTTTGTCTAATATCCAAAGCTGACTTGTACGTGGACACTGATTTCCCATCTCCCTCTACAGTCTCGCCCCCAGGCGAAGTCTGCCATGCCTAAGGGGATCTGGGAGGCAGCAAGCTTCCCTGTTGTTCAAATTTTAATCAGGAGAGGGCTTGCCAGAAGCCTTTTGCCCAATGGACCAATGGCCTTTTTACCCATCACCCAAGTCAGCAACCTCAGCCTGGCCAAGCCCACCCCAGTCTGGGCCAATACACGTCCTTTGGGCTCGGCCTAGAACTATGGCACATGTGTCCAGCACAACCCCACCTTTAATCACCTGTCTTGCCCCAAGCAGACTGGACTCTCACTTATCTTACAGAAGAGGAAACTGAGGTCCAGAGGGTTTGCTTGATTCTCTCATGGTCACAGGTAAGTCCGTGTCAGGAAAAGTCTGGAATACAGGACTCAAAACTGAATGGCCTTTCTAACTTCACAGATGTCCTAGATCCAGAAGAAGCAAGCTGGGATGAGAGATCAGAGACTCCAAGCAGGTCAAGGGAGAGGACTTTCTGGCCAGAGTGATTGCCAGAGCATGTAGTTGGTAAAATACAGTGAAGATCTTTACCTGGATCTTCTAAGACCCACAAGTTCTGGGACGGCTGTGCTTACAGGGGCAGCAGAGGTGCTGTCTTATTCAGAGGATGGGGCCAAATTATACTTGTCATCTTCCCATTCGCATCAGATCCAACCTCTCCCTCTTAAAACCCTCCAATGGCTTCCCACTATTCCAGAACCAAATCCAACTTCCTCACTAGGGCCCAACATCCTTCATAGCGTGGCTCCTGACTGTTTATCTGGGATCCTCTCCTATCACCCTGCCCTTGTTCACTCCGTTCCAACACTTTGGCCTCCTCTTTGTTCCTCAAAACACCAAAACTGTTCTCATCTCACAGCTTCACAGCCCGTACCCTGATGTTCCATTTTTCTGGAACATTCTTTCAACTCTCCTCCTGGCCAGTTCCTTTTAACCATTCAGGTCTCTGCTCAGATGTTGCCTTTTGGAGTGGCCTTCTCTGACCAAGTTAGCTAAATAGATGAAGCATTGCAGGCTAGATGGTCTCTGTTGCAACTACTTAAATCTGCTGTTACAGAAGGAAGGCAGCCATAAACAGTATGAAGGTGAATGGGCATGGCTGAGTTCCAATAAAACTTTATTGACAAAAGTCGGCAGCAGGTCAGATGGGGCCAGTGACCATAGTTTGCTGACCCTTGCTCTAACTTATCATCTTGTTTGATTTTTGTCATTGTGCTTACCACTATCTGAAATTATTCCTTTGTATAACGATTTGTCTTCCTCTATTCTTTCCGCCCAAACTGTCAACTCTAGTCTGCTGTCGGTCTTGCTCAACACTGCTGTGGAAGCCTGTCTCCAAGATGGCCCCCAGTGAGCCCCATTTCCTGGTACGCACACTGTTGTGTTGTTCTCTCCCAGACTGAATAGGACTGTCCTGTGTAATCACTAGGATATTGTGAAAATTTAAAGTGTGACTTTGAAGGCGAGGTTATCAAAGGTGTGGTGGTTTTCATTTTGCAGTCTTGGATTACATGCTCTGAGGAAGCCAGCGGCCACGTTGTAAGGAAGCTCAAGCAGCCTTGTGGTGGGGTCCACATGGAGAGAAGCGAGGCCTCCTGTCAGCTGCCAGCCCTGTGAGTGTACCGTCTCAGAAGCGGATCTTCCAGCCACGGTCAAGCCCTGGCTGCCAATTTGATTGCAACCTCGTGAAAGACCCAGACCATCGAGGTAAGCCACTCCTGAAGCCCTATCATACAAAAATTGTGATGTTAAAAATGTTTGCTGTTTCAAACTAGGATAATTTATTATACAGCCATAGATTAAAAACAACAAAAACAGTTTCCCAGCACAATGATTGGCTCAGTAAGTAATGATTAGTAAAAACTAGATGCTTAATAAATATTATAGAAGAACACATTTAAATACATATTTTAAAGGTATAAATGTAATATTATATAAACATATGTAAAAATATAAACTCAATAATACAGAAGGGCACAATTAAGACTTTCCAAATTCACTAACAGTCCTTGGACAAGGTGCTTATGCAAGAATTCTTCCAATATTGAGATGCTGCTGCTGCTGCTGCTAAGTCGCTTCAGTCATGTCCAACTCTGTGCGATCCCATAGATGGCAGCCCACCAGGCTCCTCTGTCCCTAGGATTCTCCAGGCAAGAACACTGGAGTGGGTTGCCATGTCCTTCCCCAATGCATGAAAGTGAAGAGTGAAAGTGAAGTTGCTCAGTCATGACCAACTGTTAGCGACCCCATGGACATCAGCCTATCAGGCTCCTCCATCCATTGGATCTTCCAGGCAAGAGTGCTGGAGTGAGTCGGCGTTGCCTTCTCCTATTGAGATGCTAAGCTTCTTGAATTCTGTCTGTGTGTTGCTAATATTCTGTGATTATATGACTCTGAAATTTTAGGTTTCTGTCTCACCAAGTCCATGATTCTAAGACTTTGTGATTCTCTGATTCTGACATAGTACGAATCATCTATCAATACATCTCATCCTCTCATCCTCAGTCACCTCCTGAGATGGTTAGATGGCATCACTGACTCAGTGAACATGAGTTTGAGAAGACTCCAGAGGATAGTGAAGGACAGGGAAGCCTGGCATGCTTCAGTCCCTGGAGTCACAAAGAGCTGGATATGACTAAGAACAGAACAACAACATCAACACATATTTTTGTTCAGAAACTCTTCTTTTCCAGGCGCAATGTCAGGAGCTAGAGGCATGGCAGAGAAAAGATGATCTCTGTTCCTGCCCTCCCTCTTGAGCTCATGGGGACAGGCAAGCACATAGGCATATATGACCCACAGTGAATTGTCACACAGGTAGGTGAGAACTGTGGGTGGGGGTGGATGTTCCAACTGAGGGTTGGAAGGAGGCACCAACCCAGCCTCCTTGGGAGGGCTGTGAGCAGAAACAGCCTCCCAGAGGAGCTAGGAAAAGAGAGTATTCAACCAGAGAAAGGGAGTGCTAGAGTACACTGTGTTTCAAGTGAGTGGAACAGCAAGTGCAAAGGTCCAGGGGTTAGGGAGAGAGAGAGTATGTGGCATATCTGGTAAATTAAACCGAGGTTTGTCCAAATTGATGCAGAGCTGGGGGTGGGGGTGTTGGAGAGAGGCAGAGTGGCAAGAGACTTATGGCCAGATGACAGATGATTTAGTAAACCATGTCAAGGAATTTGAACTTTATCCTGAGGGCAAAGGGGAGCCAATGAAGGGTTTTAAGAGAAAGAGTGATACAGTCTGCATAGAGTTTAGAAAAATGCCTCTGGCTGCTGCTTGTAGTTTTGAAAAGAAGCAAGACCAGGAAGGAGGCTGGAACAAGATGCCAGGTGAGAGAAGAAGAGGCCTGAATGCAAGGGAAATGGGCCCTAGAGAGACGCTTAATCTGTGGTGTGGTGATCAGTTGCGGGTGTGGACTGTACTGGTAACCTGTGAACCCAGCCCTCCTGGACTTCTAAGGTTCTCTGACTCTGTGCTCAAAACTCCATACCTCTCAACACAAAATGCCTGTTGGTATCACTATATATATATATATATATTTACAATCCCTGACCTCACAATGCCCTGCATCTCTCCTTTCCGAGCCTCAGTTTTCCTTGTTTGCAAAGTGGAGGTCATCAAGACCTTCCTTGCAAAGTAGCCAGGAACTGAGGGCTGCTGTGTGGTCAGCATCTAAAACAAGGCAGGTGGTCCATCTGTGGTAGGGAACTTTGCCCCATGTGCTGGAAATACAGGTATTGTCAGAAAACAATAGAGCTTTATGGTTACAAGACAGATTAGAAAGAAAAAACAGAGGTAGGGAATAGTCCTGTTCTCATCTGCTCCTGGTGACCTGGGTTGCTCTGGTTTCTGGGCTTCTGGCTGGGCAAATGGTGCCCAGACTTGTTTTCTTGCTTCCAGGTACCATCAGGTATACCAGTTGGCCATCAGGCTCCCTATAACTGTAGCTTGAGAGCCTTCTCATTTTCTCCTTTTGATCTTAAACTTCCCTGAGAGCTTCACACACCAGCTGGGGGTAGCCCGGCAGGGTCTAGTCTTTCTTGGGCAGCTCAGAGCCAGGCTAAGTGCCAGCCAGTTGGTTGGAGTCAACCAGCTCCCAAGTCAGCCCATGCTCAAGGCTATAGTACTGTAGGCACTCTCTTCTTACACAACGATTCAAGAATATGTCTTTGGAGACAGAAACCTCATTCATCTCCCCAAAATGACAGTACGTGGGCCTGAGAGAAACCCAAGGCTTTTTCATTACAATTTGCTTCTTGCCAGTGGTTCAGCTTTGAAAAAGTGAAAGTGTTAGTTGCTCAGTCATGTCCGACTGTTTGCTATCCCATGGACCCATGGATCCCAGGCTCCTCTGTCCATGGGATTCTCCAGGCAAGAACACTGAAGTGGCTGGCCATTCCCTTCTCCAGGGAGGATCTTCCCAAGCTAGGGATCGAACCTGTATCTCCTGCATTGCAGGCAGATTCTTTACTGTCCGAGATACCAGGTTCAGCTTTAATTCCATTTAATTCACAAACCATCAGTTGAACTATACAACTGTGGGCAAACCCCACAGAGCTGACAGGACCCTTGGAGACACTCCTTTCTTGGAAGAGGATATCGGAAGCTGAGAGTGATGTGCCTAAAACTGCATGGTGTTTTGCGAAGGGTTGGGCTTGGAGTTCAAGGCCAGAGCTCTCCACCTGTTGTTTCTCTGCACACAGCAGGGGCTCCACAAACATCAGTGAAATTAAGTGAAATTAGGAGTTTGTGACACACGTCATATACATTAGTAGCTAGTAATTGTGCTGACTATTTCTAGAAGTGAGAGGAGCCTGGAGAGAAAGGTGGCCTCTGGGAGGTGAGTTGGGCAGCTGGGGTCAGGGGTGGGAGGAAGCTCTACTTTTAATTTTATGCCTTTGTACCTTTCACGTGTTTTAGAACAGAGTCAATCAATCAAACAAACAATCATGATTAAATAAGCAATGCAGCGGGAGCCAGGGTCTTTTGTAACTCCATGCCTTTGTACATGCTGTTCCCTCTGGGTGAAATACCCTTTCCTGGTTCGCTCTACCTGGAAAATTCCTACGCAATTTACAAGACTGGACTCAAATGTCCAGTGTCTGAGGCCTGGTGCTGCCTCCCTGAGATGATTCCTGTCTGTCCGTCCAGCACCTCCACACACCCTCATCAGCTGTTTTGTGTACCAGGAGGTACCCATGCCTCCTGACTTCTCACTGGATTCCGCCAAAGAGAGCCATCAAGGGGAGATTAACAGACAGGATGAGGAAGAAGCATGGATAATCATGCCCCGTAGCCCCTCATTTGACAGGGCCTGCATTTCTCCACGGCCTCACTTCCACAGTTCCAGCTACTTCTGGGAGCAGTAACACTGTTCCCTCTCTCACTCCTGTAGGTCTGGGGGTGAGATCAGTTCCCCACATTCTAGACCCTGGGTGCCTCACTACTCCTTGAGGTTTTCCTTAGCCTGCCCACACCTCTATAAACATGCCATTCATTAAATTTGCCTCAGTTGAGCCAGTGGTTCTCGACCTGGAGATCTTGCTTCTCAGGAGACATCTGGCAACATCTGAAGACATTTTCAGTTGTCATGCCTGGTTGTGAGGGTGCTGTTGGCATCAAGTGGGTGCCGACCAGGGATGCTGCTGAACATCCCACGATGAACAAGGCAGCTCCTCTCCCCAACAGAGAATAATTCAGCCCCAAATGCTAACGGTGGGACTTCCCTGGTGGTTCAGTGGTGAAGAGTCCGCCTGCCAGCGGGTTCCATCACTGGTCTGGGAAGATGGGTTCCGTCATTGGTCTGGGGAAACTGCACATGCTATGCAGCAGCTAAGCACGTGTGCCGCGACTGCTGAAGCCCGCGCGCTCTGGAGACCACGTGCTCCGTAACAAGAGAAACCACCACAGCGAGAAGCCTGAGCACTGCAAAGAAGAGTAGCCCCTGCTCGCCCCTAGAGAAAGCTCAGGCGCAGCAGAGAGGACCCAGTGCACTCACAAATAAATAAGCATAAATAAGTAAAATGGCTACGTTAATTTTTTTTTTTTTTTTCAGTAAGAGCCCCAGTCTGTTATGTTACAGTGAAGGGTCACTGTTAGGCAGACCGAGGGTGACCCGTTGATCCTTTTTTGCCCAGGACTTTTCCACTTTTGAATTCCATGGACTATACAGTCCATGGGGTCACAAAGAGTCAGACATGCCTGAGCGACTTTCACTTTCCAGTTTTAGCAGGGCAAGTCCTGATTCCTGAAAGCCCGCTCAAGTCTTGGGCAAACTAAGATGGTTTGTCACCTTAGCAGGTCAGATGATTGGTCTGCCCACAAAATTTAAAAACAATAAAAGGCTAACATATGTTGGATATTTATTATGTGTCAGATGCTTGTCTAACACTGTTATAAGTATTAGCTCATTTAATCTTCATATGAACCCAGTGAGGTAAACATTGGCATCGCCCTTTGTACTGTGGCACAGAGAGGTACCACAATTACCTGAGGTCACACAGCTCCGAGTAATAGAGCCAGGATTTGATTCCAAATCATCAGAATCATATTTAATTATGGCCTTTACTATACATTTGAATACAGTTGACCCTGAACAAAGTCGGAGTTACAGGCACCCATCCTTGGTGCAGTCAAAAATCTGGGTATAACTTATCAGCCCACCTTACAAGTGGTTCCTCCATAGTAGTGGCTTCTCCAGTATCCACAGTTCTGCACCCATGGATTCAACCAACCATGGATTGTGCAGTATTGTAATATTTACTATTGAAAAATATCTGCATAAAGGTGGATCCACGCAGTTCAAATCCGTGTTGCTCAAGGGTCAACGGTATATTTTAAAAGATCTTTTGATTAATAATAATGATAATGATAATGGGTTTCCCAGGTGGCGCTAGTGGTAAAGAATCTGCCTGCCAATGCAGGAGACATTAGAGATGCGGATTCAATCCCTGGGTCAGGAAGATCCCCTGGAGGAGGGCATGGCAACCCACTCCAATATCCTTGGCTGGATAATCCCATGGACAGAGGCAGCCTGGCCGGCTAATGATCCATAGGGTCTCAAAGAGTCAGACACAACTGAAGCAACAGTACTCACTCACACACAAAATAATGATAATACAATAATCATGAAATATATTTTAAAACTGTAAAATAGTAATAATGATAATATATATGTGTGTGTGTGTATATGTATATATACACATATTTGGCTGCACCACCAAGAGGCCTATGGGCTCTTAGTTACCTGACTAGGGATTGAACCTGTGTCCCCTACAGTAGAAGCGTAGTCTTAGCAGCTGAGTGCCAGGGGAGTCCTCAGATTTTTAAGCCTCCAAATATACCTTCCAAATTTTAACCCAGTGGAGATGATTTATATTCTAACTTGAATGATCAGATTTGCCTGTTGTGTAGACCACAGAATAAAGCATGCTGGGGGCCACTTCTGCTAAATTAAAGCTGGAGTAGAAGACTCAGATGTTTACAGGACCAAAAACGAGGTCCTACTGAAAAGCACAGGGAACTATATTCAATATCCTGTGGTAAACCATAGTGGAAAAGAATATGAAAAAGAATGTATATACATATCTGTATAACTGAATCACTTTGCTGTATAGTAGAAATTAGCATAACATCATAAGTCAACTATACTTCAATAAAATAATTTTTAAAAAATAGAGGTCCTTTGTAACTAACAAAAAATATAATGCTTACAGGGCCAGGTGGGCAATATTGGTGGGTAAGGTGGGTCTGTGTAATAGAGGGTGGTGGGGACTGCGGCAAAATGGGAACGGAAAGCATTGTTAAGAAGGGGCAGGTGGGATTCAGCTCCAGGCACTTGAGATCGGGGGCCCAGCAACAGCAGATCTTCTAAGAGAGGCCAGACATTGATTTTTAACAGCAACCAAGACAGTGAAAACAAAACAGAAACACTAGGTGCATACGCCGAAACTTATCTGTGGGTCAGACCCAGTCCCTGCCGGTGACCGCCCCTAGTGACCTGTTTATTTTGTTTGTTTGTTTGTTTTAATCACTGTTTGGTGCTCGCTTCAACAGCACATATACCGAACTGGAAAAAGAGAAGATTAGCATGACCCCTGTGCAAGGATGACATGCAAATTCATGAAACTTTCATATTTTGGGAAGGGGATATATGTAACATATAGCTGACTCACTTTGTTGTACAGAAGAAACAAACACAGCATTGTAAAGCAATTAAACGCCAATAAAAAAAGAAAAAAAATAATACATGCAAAAACATTTAAACGTTTTAAAAATCGCTTTTTGAAACTGTGGTATATTCATACAGTGGAACGCTATACAGCAATGAGGATGAACAGACACACTCCAGCTGTAAAAAATGTGGATGACTGTCTCAAACACAAGCCAGATACAAACAAATCCGCCCTGTATTCCATGTCTATGAAAGTTCAACAGACCAAAATAACCTAGGGTATTAAGGGTCAAGATCATGGTACTCTGTAGAGAGGTGAGCTGGGAATGACTGGAAGAGACACAAGGAGGGCTTGTGGGGCTGGCCAGGGTCCCTGTCTTCATCTGGGTGCCAGGGACATGGTGGTGTTCTCTTTGTGAGATTTACTGAGCTGTACACTTAGGCTTGGTGCATTTTTTAAAATTATATGTTGTATACTTTAATTATATCAAAATTTTGAAACATACGTGTACACAGACTTTTACCATTTGGAAATATTTCTATGGATGAAGCAGGATTGTGCTTGAACACAAAGGAAACCAAATGCTGGAATAATTGACTTCAGAGGCTGGGTTTCCCTGCAGAAAGCCTCTGAGAGCTCTTTGGTGGGTATATAAAAGAACACATTGTCAGGATTGCCCTGATTTGAAATTATGGCATTCAATAAAACAGCTCCATTTTTCTCAAGGATCATTGGTATATCAATAACTGCTGAGGATCATGTCGGTTTCCTTCATTTCTTTTACTCAGATTCTTGGGTGTTTGAAATTATAAAATAACTTTCTATCTCATTTATATATCAGGCTTCCATGGGAAAGGGGTTTCGTGGCTAAGAAAATACGAGACCCTGAAGGCTGAGCTTTTAAAATCCTGCCTATCAGAAGCAGGATGTGTCTGCAGGTGATTCAAGGACAGGGATGACGGGAGGGGATTGTCCATGAAGGAGGGAGGCAGCGGGGAGGGAGGCTGCAGCCATTCTCAGAGGGCGTGTCTCCATTTACAAAGAGCCTTTCTGTCCGTTAGTCATCTCTTCAGCAAACACGTCCCAAGTGCCCACTCCGTGCCAGGTTACAAGTGTGCAAGTTAATCTTAGAATCACAAAGACGGGACTCCTAACACTGCCAAGACACCATCAGAGCCTATGACTGGGACCCTTGCTGGGTTCCACCGACCTCCCAAACAACCCAGATGGACCCCTCCTCACCGCCTCCACCCTCCACCCTGGCTCTGACCTTTACCAGCCCCAACTCCATGGGCGCCGCCACCTCACTCATCTCCCTGCCCTCTCAGGGCCCTAAATCAGCTCTCCTCAGAGTGCTTCGACGAAACACAAATCAGAAGATGCTCACTCCTGGAGTTCCCTGGTGGTCTGGCCGTTAAGGAATTACCTGCCAATCCAGGGGACATGGGTTCGATCCTTGGTGCGGGAAGATTCCCCCCGTCGTGGGGTACCTAAACCTGAGTGCCACAACTACTCCAGCTCATGCACCCTAGAGCCCACGCTCTGCCACAAGCCGCTGCAACGAGAAGCCCGCAAGCTGCAACTAGAGAGTAGCCCCAGTTGTTGCAACTAAAACCCACATGCAGCAGTGAAGACCCAAGAAAGATCCGGCGCAGCCATAAATAAATGAATAAAATTTAAAAAGAAATTTATTTAAAATATTTATTTAAATAAATTAAAGAAATTTATTTATTTAAAATTAATAAGAAGACGACGCTCACTTCTATCTTAGCCAACTCGAAAGTTATACCCAGGCCACAGAGAGTGACATCCAAATTCCTTCCACGGCTCCCGGGCCCCACATCGATCTCCTCTGTTTCCCTCTCTCCAGTAACGCAGGTCCAGTTCAGGGCCATTGCTCTCACTGTTCTCTCAGCTTAGACATCTCTTCTCCTACCTCTTCAAATGTATGCTGATTCTTTTTTTTTTTTTTTGAGACTTTTTGATGTGGACCATTTTTTAAGGCTTTACTGAATTTGTTACAACATCGCTTCTCCTCTATGTTTTGCATTTTTGGCTGCAAATCCTGTGGGGTCTTAGAATAGAACCTGCGTCCCCTGCATTGCAAGGTGGATTCTTAACCACTGGGCCACCAGGGAAGTCCCTATCTGCTGACTCTTGCAGTTCAGATATCACCACAAATATCAGCCACCCCCAAGCAACGGACAACACAGGGGACTCTCCAGGAGGAATGCAAAGCTGGGGACAGGAAGATGGCAGGCAGAACCATCCTGGGTGTCGTTGTGTACTCTCTGAATTTTATACCATGTGCATATTCAAGGATTATTGATTTTAAGCAGAAGTATCTCCTTCAGGAGGCCTCTCTGGAAAGTGACCCTTCCCATTTACTTCCTCTTACGGTGCTCTGATTCTCCTTTATGAAGTGTTTAAATACCGTTTGTAACTGCTTGGGTTTTGTTTTGTTTTACTTTGACTCTTAAAATTTTTTCATTCTTGGCTGCACATGGAGGGGCTCCCTAGTTGTGGCCATCGGGGGTGACTCTAGTTGCAGTCTGCCGGCTTCTCATTGCAGTGGCCTCTTTGCTGTGGAGCCCGGGCTCCGGGGCACACAGGCTTTAGTAGCTGGGGCTTGCAGGCACTAGCGCCCAGGCTCAGTAGTTGTGGTGCTCGGGCTTAGTCGCCCTTACTGCACATGGGCTCCTCCTGGGCCAGGGATGGAACCCGTGTCTCCCGCATTGGCAGGTGGATTCCTAACCACTGGACCATCAGGGAGGTCCTTGACTCTCTTTTTAGTCTATTTCCATCTCCCCGTCATGAGCACAGGGACTTTGCCTGTCTTCTCTACCACTTAGCACAGTCTGCGCAGACAGCAGGTCTTCAAAAAATATTTATTGAATAAGTAAAGAAGAGAAGGGAGGGAGAGAAGGAAGGATGCCTGGGATGATAATGGAGTTACCCAGGCAAAACTGGGGCTGGGAGCGTTGGGGCTTGAGGACCTAAAGAAGGTCAGGCCGATAGATGGAGATGTGAGAGCAGAGTGAGGCAGGCAAGATAATGCCCATTTTACACATGAGGAGTCTCAGACTCAGAGAGGGCAAGGGACTTGCCTGAGTCATCCAGGGAGGCCAAGGTCTCAATTTGGAATCTAGGTCCCAACTCAAGATTAAATAGAATCTCATAGTGTTTCAGCACTTATGTGTACTGACTTATGAGGTGGGTATTATTATCACTTCCTCATTTAACTGATGAATAAACAGGGGCACAGGGTGGTTGAGTGACTTGCCTTGGTCACACAGGAAGGAGCTGAGCCTAAAGCCTTTCTCTGGCTCTCAAGGGCTCCTAGTTTCCACCCCTCAGTCTTCCCAAGCCTCTGGCCTCACAAAAGCCCCCACTTAGCCCCCATAGGAGCTGTGAGTTCAAACCTTGACCTGCGCTAGAGCTTTGGACAAAGCCAGGAAACGCTGTGAAATGCTCTGGGAGCCGGGTTCCCCCAACTCCAAACTGAAAGAAGGCAAAAGTAGCCCTGCTGTGAGAAAAAAAGTGATAAAAATAATTATACAACTTGTTAAGTGATAAAAAATAATTGTAGGGCTGCTGGCAAACAGCCCGAGCCGGAGAGATATGGTCTAATGATACCAGGAATTTATGGCTCTGTGGGCCCAGCCTTTTGAGGCGGGGGGTGATAGGAGTTGGGGTCACGAGTGGGGTCACAGGCAGAAAACTCCCAGCAGCCCCTTCTTGGGGTGAGGCCTGAGCCCCTCCCTCACCATCCTGGGCAGTGGTTTCTGGGGCTCTCTGACAGCTGCATCCCCCAGCCCACGGGCCCCGTTAGTCATCCATCTGGTTGTGGCTTGGGTCTCTCACCACTTGCCTCTCTAAAAACCTATAGACTAGAGGGCTTCCCTGGTGGTCTAGTGGCTAAGCCTCCTCACTTCCAATGCAGGGAGCCCGGTTCAATCCCTGGTCCAGGAACTAGACCTCGCATGGTGCAACTAAGATCCGTGTGAAAAACCCTATAAACTATTAGCACTTTATAGTGACTTGGTTCTGTCACTAATTCTTGGGGTCCTGGGAGAAGGTAGGGAACAGCTTTTGGAGGTGGAGTGAGATCCTGAGGGCACAGTGACCCGTTCCTCCTGCATGAGAGGATGTTTACTGAGGTCCCCATCTGTGCCTGCTCTAATGTGGCCCGGGGGAAGGTGATGACTAGACACTGACTTTCCCAGGGTCAGAGTGCCCTGCAGGGGGACATCACGGCTGCGCAGTGGGTTCCAGGTCTAAGGACTGCAGTCTCCCCACCACAAAAAAGACTAGGAGTGGCTTATCCTAGAAGCATCCACAGCTCTTAAAGATATCAAATTAGAAATCTAGTTTTTACAAAAAACAAAATCTACATATCATAAAAGCTCAGATAATGCAGAGAAGCATAAAGAAGAAAATTCAAAACACTGACGTTTTACCACCCAAAGGGGGAAAAAAAACACCCATAGCAGAAGTGGCAGAGCTACAGGGTCAAGAGCACACAGCCTCTGAGGCCAAAGTGCCCCGATCCAGGTGGCAGCTCTGTGCTACCTGGGCTGCCTAGAGAGTGCTAACTCTCCGCCTGCACAGTCGTCTAAGGCAGCACCTGCCACACAACGCTGTTAGGAGCACTACTTCCAGAGGACCTAGCACAGCACCCACACAGAATGAGTGCTGCTACCTAAGTGACTGTTCAATGAATCCTTCTGACACATGTTCCGTACATATAGCTACACCCATGAACTGGATTTTTAAATATACTCAATGAGATAGTCTAGGCATCTTTCTACGTCTTTAAGTTCATTTATGTAAGAAAAGTTTTTCGTTTTTTTTTACAATAATCAGAATTTTTAAATTAATTGATTGACTTAAGTGAAGTGAAGTGAAGTCGCTCAGTCATGTCCGACCCTCAGCGACCCCATGGATTGCAGCCTTCCAGGCTCCTCCGTCCAAGGGATTTTCCAGGCAAGAGTGCTGGAGTGGATTGCCATTTCCTTCTCCAGGGGATCTTCCTGACCCAGGAATCAAACCCAGGTCTCCCGCACTGCAGGCAGACGCTTTACCATCAGAGCCACCAGGGAAGCATTAATTAATTTATTGGCCACACCATGCAGCACATGGGATCTTGGTTTCCCAACCAGGGATCAAATCCATCCCCCCTGCAGTGGAACCACTGGACCGCTAGGGAATTCCCTGGAAGGAAGGTTTTGATTGAAGCGCTGAACAGCTTACACATTCAAAAAGCCCCTTTCTGACTGAAGATCCTCACCAACATCCCTTCAGAGGTGTTTGTATCTGCAGAGAGCTTTCTGCAGACGCCCAAGGCAATTCTGTGTACAAGTATGGGAACTAGCAAATAACATGCCCAGGGTCACAAAGCTGGGACTTGAATCTCTCACATCTGGACTCCCGAAGCAGAACCCAAGACAGAAAAAATTCTCCAGGAGGGTTTTAGAGTCAAATGAATGTGACGCTGAATTCCTGTTCTGCCAGTACCAGCTGTGTCACCTCGCGCCAGTCTCTTAACCTCCCTGAGCATCAGTTTTCTCATCTGTAAAATGGGGCTGCTGAGCCCTATCACACACTGTTGCCAGAGAGATTGCTGTCCTCAGTCGCGTCTGATTCTTTGCAACCCCATGGACTGTAGCCCTTGAGAAGCCCACAGGCTCCTCTGTCCATGGAATTTCCCAGCAAGAATACTATTGTGGATTGCCATTTCCTACTCCTGGGGATCTTCCTGACCCAAGGATCAAACCTACATCTCTTGCATCTCCTATATTGGCAGGCAGATTCTTTACCACTTCACCACCTGGGAAGGCTCATAGAGATTGCTACTACCTGGGTAATAGCTGTTGTTTCTGGAACAGTAATGCCTGTGTGGCTCCATGCTAAGTGCCTTTCAGACACTATATAGTTATAGTTCAGTCGCTCAGTTATGTCCGACTCTGCGACCCCATGAATTGCAGCACGCCAGGCCTCCCTGTCCATCACCAACTCCCGGAGTTCACCCAAACTCATTTCCATCGAGTTGGTGATGCTATCCAGCCATCTCATCCTCAGTCGTCCCCTTCTCCTCCTGACCCCAGTCCCTCCCAGCATCAGGGTCTTTTCCAGTGAATTAGCTCTTTGCATCATGTGGCCAAAGTATTGGAGTTTCAGCTTTAGCATCAGTCCTTCCAATGAACACCCAAGACTGATCTCCTTTAGAATGGACTGGTTGGACCTCCTTGCAGTCCAAGGCACTCTCAAGAGTCTTCTGCAACACCACAGTTCAAACGCATCAATACCACATAACTAATGAGAGGCCCAGGTAAAGCAGGCAAACAGCAGCAGGAGAGCCCTGAGGATGTATATTTCATCCTCAGGGGCTTTGGCTCTTTTGCTCCTTGTGTTACTTCAAGGCCTGATGCATAACAGGTGCTCAAAAAAATTGTTGATAAATAACTAATTTGGCCAGTATTGAAGACAAAAGGGCTCCGTGACTTACCAGGTATATGACTTTCGGCAAGTCTCTTAACACCTCTGAACTTTAATTTTCTCCTAGGTTTAATGGGTACCATGACACAGGCACCATTCATCAGGTGCTAACTCTGTATTGGGCCCTATTCTAAGAGATTTATATGTGATATCTCCTTTAAACCTTACAACACCCTTTGAGGTACCATTACTAACCCATATTAAAGTCAAACCAGCTGAGATTAAGTCACTTGGTTAAGGTCTTACAAGTAGTAAGAGGTGGAGATAGGATTCAGATCCCTCAGGACTCCGATGCCAGAGTACACTGCTTAACACTATCTAGGCTGCATTTCTGAGAGTAACCCTTCCTTCTCCTCAACCATACAAAGAATAAATGTATCAAGATACATTCATGGAGTGGAATGCTACACAGCAATGAAAAAGAGTAAGTTATAAATAACCAAAACAACGGAGGTGAATCTCACAATTATGTTAAAGGGAACCAGGCACAAAAGAGTACTAGAGTCATCAGAAAAAAATACAGTATATTTGGTTAAATTTGAATCTCAGATAAACAATGAATTTTTTCAGTATAAAATTTCCAGCTGAGCTATTTAAAATCCTAAGAGATGCTGCTATTAAAGTGCTATACTCTATGTTCCAGCAAATTGGGAAAACTCAGCAGTGGCCACAAGACTGAAAAGGTCAATTTTCATTCCAATCCCAAAGAAAAGCAATGCCAAAGGATGTTCAAACTACCGTACAACTGTGCTTATTTCACATGTGAGCAACATAATGCTCAAAATCCTTCAACCTAGACTTCTCAGTATATGAACTGAGAAATTCCAGATGTACAAGATGGATTTAGAAAAGAGGAGCCAGAGACCGAATTGCCAACATTTGCTGGATCATAGAGAAAGCAAGGAAATTACAGAAAAGCATCTATTTCTGCTTCATTGACTATGCTAAAACCTTTGACTGTGGATGACAACAAACTGTGGGAAATTCTGAAAGAGATGGGAATACCAGACCACCTGACCTGTCTCCTGAGAAACCTGCATGCAGGTCAAGAAGCAACAGTTAAAACTGGACATGGAACAACAGACTGGTTCAAAATTGAGAAAGGAGTACATCAAGGTTGTATATTGTCACCTTTCTTATTTAACTTACATGCAAAGTGTATTAAGCAAAATGCTGGCCTGGATGAATTAAAAGCTGGAATCAAAATCTCCAGGATAAATATCAACAACCTCAGATATGCAGATGATATCACTCTAATGGCAGAAAGTGAAGAGGAACTAAAGAGCATCTTGGTGAGGTTCGTGAAGGAGGAGAGTGAAAAGTTGGCTTGGAAATCAACATTCAAAACACTAAGATCATGGCATCTTGTCCCATCACTTCATGGAAAAGATGGGGAAAAAGTGGAAACAGTGGCAGATTTTATTTTCTTGGGCACCAAAATCACTTTGTATGGTGACTGCAGCCATGAAATTAAAAGAGGCTGCTCCTTGGAAGAAAAGCTATGACAAACATAGACAACATATTAAAAAGCAGAGACATCACTTTGCCAACAAGGTCAGTATAATCAAAGCTATGGTTTTTCCAGTAGTCATATATGGATGTGAGAGATGGACTATAAAGAAGATTAAGTCCCAAAGAACTGAGTCTTTGAAATTATGTTGCTGGAGAAGACTCTTAAAAGTCCCTTGGACAACAGGGAGATTAAATCAGTTTATCCTAAAGGAGATCAATCCAGAATATTCACTGGAAGGACTGATGCTGAAGTTGAAGCTCTAATATTTGGCCACCTGATGCAAAGAGCTGACTCATTGGAAAAGACCCTGATGCTGAGAAAAATTCAGGGCAGAAGGAGAAGGGGCGACAGTATGGGATGACTGGATGGCATCGCTGCCTCAATAGACATGAGTGTGAGCAAACTCTGGGAGATAGTGAAGGACAGGGAAGCCTGGTGTGAAGCAGTCTATGGGATTGCAAAGAACCAGACACGGTTTAGCAACTGAACAACAGTGTCCCACAGGAAATTCAAATTTAATTGGCATCCTGGTTTTTATGTGATAGACCTGGCAACTCTAAACATTCTATGTGTATAATTTGATTTATATGAAGTTCAAAAATGCGCAAAATGAATAAATGGTGATAGAAGTCAGGATAGTGGTTGCCTTGGGTGGGGGATGAGTGGAAAGGTTGTTATAGCAGTTTCAGACCTTGATCTGGGTGCGGGTATCTGTACATGTACACTTAGAACAATTCACCAGGCTGTACACTCAGGGCTTGTACATTTTACAAGGTATGTGAATTGTGACTCCATTAAAACATTTAAAAAAATTCTAAAGAGCAATACACCCTATCTTTAAAATCTTTGGTAATAGCATCAAACTAATGAGTTGCTTGGAAGGACAAAATGAGATAAAGTTTGTGAGTCTTTTAGCACAATCTAGGCGCTCACGGCAAGAACTCAGTAATTAGAAGCCACTGTTAATTTGAAGATTGGCATTATCATCATCCTCTTCTGTCATTTTCCCTAATGCAGATTGTCTGGAGCGCCCCCACGTGTCTATCTTTTGTCATAGCACCTCAGTTACTGCAAAGAACATCCTTTATCTAAGCTTGGAGTCTTAATTCCCAAGGACAACGCTTTGCTTTTCTTTTGCTCCAGGATCACATAAGAAAGTACCAGAATCCACATGAGACCAATGGGTCCCAAGTCCAACTCCAGTCCTGTCCACAGACGATAGCCCCCGGCAGTGTGTCAGAAGGAAGACAGAAGGGGATGCACGGGTTTGCCTCTCTGACTCACTGTCCAAGCGCAGTGACTAACAGCATCCTGTTTTACAGAAACTCGCATGGTAAACCAGTCCGTCCTAAAGGAAATCAACCCTGAATATTCGCTGGGAGGACTAATGCTGAAGCTGAAGCTCCAATAATACTTTGGCCACCTGATAAGTCGACTCATTGGAAAAGACTCTGATGCTGGGAAAGACTGAAGGCAGGAGGAGAAGTGGGTGACAGAAGATGAGATGGTTGGATGACATCACCGACTCGATGGACATGAATTTGAGCAAGCTCTGAGAGATGGTGAAGGACAGGGAAGCCCGGTGTGCTGCAGTCGCTGGGGTCACAAAGAGTCAGAAATGACTGAGTGACTAAACAACAGAAACAAGAACACACAGTAATATTTGAAAGCATTGGAAGGGCTTTCACATTAATAATCACAACTTTCAGTGAGCTCGTCACCTGTGCAGGCACCATGCTAAAAGATATATATCCTTTTTCCCCTTTAATCTTAAAATGACCTGTGAGGCATATATTGTTTTGTAGCCTTCTTTTTCCTCTCAAGAGTACACTTTGGGCATCTTTCCATGTCAATAAATATAGCTGGGGCGGTGAGTACTTGATTCAAAGGCTGAGAAACTTAAACAGTCAGCAGCCACTGCCCAGGTGAAGATCAATAATAGTTAACATTTATTGAGTGTTTTATTACACACTGGGCCCTATACTAATTGTTTAACATGAAAGATCTCTCATTTGGTCCTTGAGGCAATCTCGAGGTGGTTGTTGTTCAGTTGCTCAGTTGTATCTGACTCTTTGCGACCCCTTGGACTGCAGGCACCAGGCTCCAGGTAGCTTCTATTGTTATTCAGATGAGGAAGCTGAAGGTCAAAGAGGCAAACAAACTCTCCAAGGTCAGACAGCTGGTGTAAATGGCCAAGCTGCAGTTCAAACCCGGGTCCATCTGATTCTGGCTCGGGGCTCTCAACCAGGAGGACAATAGTGGGGAGGACCCAAGGGAAGATTCCCATGTGGAGAAAAGAAGCCGCTGACAAATCCTGAAGGCAGGGAGGAGGGAAGAATAGGCCAAGTCCACAGGGGATACAGTTTCCAAAAGCCACGGTTCTTGGAGGGAATAATGCCGGGTCCAGCCCGGTGGATCCAGGGTGATTCGAAGGTGGGGCGGAGTAGGCGTCCTAGGAAAAAACTTATTTAATTACAGATAGAGAGGGACTAAGAGTTTAGCAGAGAAAAAGAGGCCAAATAACTTGGTTAACACAGGGTACCAATCACCACCTACAAAGGCCGCAGGCGTCTTCCCGTTCTCCCGAAGGAGAGGAGGCACTGAGGCCCCCCAGTCCGATCTTAGAAGCCAAGGCAGAATTAGTAGGCTTGGTGGGTCCTATGCACCAGATGGGAATTCGGCCAGAAAATAGTAAGAGAGAGAGAAAGGGGCTGAATAACTTGGCTTACGTGGGGCACCAATAAAATTCCGGACAAGGAATTTGCACCATCTGAATGGCGGGCACCCACGCTCCAGATGGGAATTCAGCCAGAAAATTGGGGAGCAGAAAGGAATGACATGAGGGAATCAGTCTTTCCGGAACTGATCTGATTTCTTTATTTTTCAGATTTGTTTATATACCTTTTGTTACACATAGGGATGAATACAGAGTCACATGGGAGTCAGCAGACCTGACCCTTGTCACAATCAGGTGTTTCATATAAAATTATACAAAGGTCTTATGAGGTTTTACATCATCTTCTGAACATGAGGTCCGCTGACATTTTATGGCCCTTTCTGATACTGGTCAGTTAACCAGAAAGCTTATTTTTCCAAGGCACCACCCTCCAAATAAAGTTGCATTCCTATAGGGTGAGGGTGTAGTGAGTTACAATCAAGAAAGGAATTTACTTAACCTAAGGTTTAACATGATTAGTCTTAAAGGTTAATACTTATTTTTCTTATATGCTTAAAGGTTAATACTTATTTTTCCTATATGTTAGTTATATTTATTATAAGGGTAGGGAATATGAAGACTTAGCAGCAAACATCAGTCCAACAAATGAAAACCCTTCACCAATGTTCCCTTCACAATCTATTTAGTCTTAAGATAGTGATAAGGTTACAGTTTTGCATAGCAAGGACACAGTGATTTATAACAGAGTACAGTAGTCTATAACAAAAGAGAAAATTCATTAACTCAAAAGGTCTAATATTGCTAACATCAAAAACTACTATATTTCCTTTTCTATATTCCAAATACATTGATTAATATATTCTCAGGTGCCTAAGGATATGAAGGCCTGAAGGCTATCAAATGAGAAAAGCCCTATGCTAATACTCCAAACTCTCTGTGCTGTTTATGGTTGAGAGGTTGTCACACAAGCTAGTCTGTCAGCAGAGAGGTTTGACCTGAGCCACCCTTGTCACACCCAAGGCAAGGAATTAGCAGTAATTATTGGCATGACAAATGAAAAAAACCCTTCACCAATATAATTCCTAATCAACCCACTAATACTATACTAATAATCTTTTAACTTCTCAAAAGAGTCTGTATTTAGAAAGTTTTAAAGCATCCCATGCCTCTCACAGCTGGGAGGCTGTAAACAATCACATGCGGCTGGACAACCTGATCAGGCAGGCTAGAGAACCTTCAGAGTTTGTAAGCTGAAACACTCTTATCACGCCCAGGAGTTTTTATTAACTGGGGCTGCAAGTTAACTCCTTCTCTGAGAGAAATGGTTATGGGGGAGAGCTCCTTGTAAAGTACTCTGGTTTTGGGGTAGATGCTCTGGAACAGGGGGTTTCCTGAGGCTTGATCACGCCTTTGCATATGCCAAGCTTCTTTTCCTCATGACCTTTGCCATGGGCGGAGTTCCTCACACTGGCTCCCAAGAGAATAAGAAGGCTTCGTCGAAGTGGTACTATCTGGACGTATTCTACGAATCCAGCCCAGAAAGGAGGCCCTTTAATAACTTACCAGCTCCTGAGTGATTTCACCCCAGAAATGCTGCTGCTAAGTCGCTTCAGTCATCTCCGACTCTGTGTGACCTCATAGACGGCAGCCCACCAGGCTCCCCGTCCCTGGGATTCTCCAGGCAAGAACACTGGAGTGGGTTGTCATTTTCTTCTCCAACACATGAAAGTGAAAACTCAAAGTGAAGTCGCTCAGTCATGTCTGACTCCCAGCGACCCCATGGACTGCAGCCCACCAAGCTCCTCAGTCCATGGGATTTTCCAGGCAAGAGTACTGGAGTGGGGTGCCATTGCCTTCTCCGGTGCCACTCTCAGTTTAAAAACAAAAAAAAACAGCATTACTGAAGTATGACTGATAGACAATAAATGATACCTATTTAAATCATATAATTTGATGAGTATTGATATATGTATGTACCCACGAACTCATCACCACAATCAAGATGATAAACATTTCCATCCCACCAGAAGTTTCCTCAGGCCTCTTTATAAGCTGGCTTCTCATCACATCCCCATTCTCAGGCAACCATGGTCACCACAGATGACTTTCTTTCACTGTGGATTGCTTTAAATTCTCTGGAATTTTACAGAAATGACATCATACAACTTGTACTTTTCTTCTGACTTCTTTCATTGTATTTTAAGATTCATCCATAATGCTTACATATCAATAGCTTCTTTTCATTGCTAATATATATTAGTAATAAATATATATTATATATAATAAAAATATAATATAAAGTAATGCTATACTATATAATAATATATAAATGTATTAATATAATATATAAATATAATAATATATAAAATTAATATATATATTAGCAATAAAGGAGCTATTGATATGTATGGGCTTCACAGGTGGCTCAGAGGGTAAATAATCTGCCTGCAATATAGATGCATAGGTTTATTCCTTGGGTTGGGAAGATTCCCTGGAGGAGGGCATGGCAACCCATGCCAGTATTCTTGCCTAGAGAATTCCAAGGACAGAGGAACCTGGCGGGCTACTGTCCTTAGCGTCACAAAGAGTCAGATATGACTGAAGTGACTTAGCATACAGGCACTCACACATATCTACTCTGTGATATGTACATACATACATATACATGTATAGTAATATATATATATATATATATATATCAGTTTTTATCCCATCCTCCTGTGGATGAACATTTTTTCCCTAGTTTTTTTGGCTATTATAAGTAAAGCTGCTAAGAACATTCATGTACACATTTTTTAGTACCCAGATGCTTTCATTAATCTTGGGTAAATAAACCTAGGAGTATGTTTGCTGTGCATGCTAAGTGGCTTCAGTCATGTCTGATTCTTTGTAATCTCACGGACTGTAGCCCGCCAGACTCCTCTGTCCATGGGATTCTCCAGGTAGGAATACTGGTTTGGGTTGCCATTTCCTTCTTCCAGTGATCTTCCTGACCCAGGGATCGAACCCACATCTCCTGTGTCTCCTGCGTTGCAAGTTGGATTCTTCACCCACTGAGCCATCAATTGCTGGTTCATATATTAGTAAGTGTAAGTTTAACTTTTAAAAACATTTATCTATTTGACTGCTTCAGGTCTTAGTTGTGGCACAGAGTCTTTTTAGTTGTGGATGCAGACTCAGTTGCAGCATGTGAACTTGGTTACGGCGGGAGGGACCTAGTTCCCTGACCAGGAACTGAATCTGGGCCCCTGCATTCGGAGCGTGGAGTCCAAACACTGGACCACCAGAGAAGTCCCATATTTAACTTTTCAAGAAACTTCTGCAAACTATTTTCCAAAATAATTATACCATCTTGCATTTCCACCTGCAGTGTATGAAATTTCCAGGTGCCATAATCAGTCTTTTCAATTTTAGCCATTCTAGATGTACTAGCTTGTTCTTTTTAACCTATGGACCCCATAGACAGTTTCTCAGATTTTCTGAGCCTCTGTTTTCTCGTGTATAAAATGGAGATAATCATGTCATCTTTGAAAGGTGGCTCAGCAGTAAAGAATCTGCTTCCAATGCAAGGGATGGGGGAGACGAGGGTTTGATCCTTGGGTCGGGAAGATCCCCTAGAGGAGGAAATGGCAACCCACTCCAGTATTCTTGCCTGAAAACCCCCACGGACAGAAGGAGACTGGGGAACTACAGTCCATAGGGTCACAAAAGAATCAGATGTGACTGAGCAGAGCAGAGCAGCAAGCTGGAAACGTAGTAAAGACATAGTTAAATGGGGCATACAGAGATAAGCGCACAGTAAACGCTTCATAAAAGGTGGCTATTTTATTACAAGTGAACCCCAACCACTCTAAGGTCTGGTGACGTATCCCAGGACACAGCATCCTCAACTGGATGTAACCACTGCCTCCTTTGCACTGAGTCAGTGCTGTTAGCCCGGAAGAATAATGATAGTGGCATTGATGATGCCAGGCACTATTCTTGGTGCCTGTGTGTGTTTGATCCTTATAAAGCCCTATGTGTGTGGTGGGGGAGAGGGGGGCGTGATTGTTTTCTTTCATTTTACAGATGAGAAAACTAAGTTGTAGGAGCCAGATACTGGTCACACAGCAGTTCATATGATGGTGCCGGGTTTTGAACCTAGGTCAGTCTGATTGGGGGTCCACAGGTCTTGTAACGAAGGACCTGGCTCAAGACTAGCAAGATGGCCCCATCGTAAAAGCGTGTCTCAGACTTCTCTGGCAGTCTAGCAGTTAAGACTCTGCTTCCACTGCAGGGGACAAGGGTTCCATCCCTGATTAGGGAACTAAGATCCCACATGCTATGTGGCACAGCCAAAAAATGAAAAAAAAGTTTTTAAAAGAAGGAATAATAAAAGTAATAACTGATAATAATAGTCATGCTAAGTCACTTCAGTCATGTCCAACTCTTTGTGACCCTATGGATTGTAGCCCCGCCAGGCTCGTCTGTCCATAGGATTCTCCAGGCAAGAATATTGCAGTGGGTTGCCATGCCCTCCTCCAGGGAATCTTCCTGACCCAGGGATCAAAAGTGAGTCTCTTGCATTGCAAGCAGATTCTTTACTGCTGAGCTACCAGGTAAGCCCAATTGGTAATGAAAGGTATCTTAAAAAATAATACAATGAGACTGCGCTGGGCAGGCTCTTCGGCTGGTGCTGGTGGGGACGGGGTGTGATGTCTCACGCCTCTCTGGCCTCCTCACCATTCCAGGCCCTGTTTGGGAAATGCTTCAGTCTGGCCGCCCGCACCTCCATGCACTCATCCTGACTCAGGTTAGAAAATCATTGTGTGACCAGAAAAACACAGCTGGGCTCTCACCACTTCTAAGAAATCCACACAACCAGCCCACACCACGTCTTCATCTCAAGTCAGAGAGCTAACCAGCTGTATACTGGGTCCTGATTCTGAGGCTCTTAGGAGCAAAAAAGTTTGGCACGCAAAGAAACAAATATCTGGCTCACTGGGGCCATGGATCACAAGCTCTGTACGACCCCTCATGGGGTCAGGCATGCCTGGCACTTGCCAAGCCCCTGGGTTCTCCAGCCTTGGTCTGGACACTTGTCAAGCCAAGTCAGGCTCTGGACGGCTGGTTGAGCAACCCGTGACCTCACACTGGGTCAGATCCATCAGGTGAGCATCTGGTTAACAACAGGGAACACTTAGTTCTTCAGAATCACAGGGCCAAAGAGTATGAACCTGCCCATCCACAATTCAAACCCCTGACACAGCCATTTCCTTCAGGTAAGTTTCTTCACTGCTCTGAGTTCCCGTCTGCTAAATGCAGGTTATGGGGCTGGTGCACTGAGATGACCCAGAGGGATGGTATGGGGAGGGAGGGGGAAGGGGTTCAGGATGGGGAACACATGTATACCTGTGGCGGATTCATGTTGATGTACGGCAAAACCAATACAATATTGTAAAGTAATTAACCTCCAATTAAAATAAATAAATTTATATTAAAAAATATTCAAAAATAATAATAAATGCAGGTTAACAAGCTTCTTCACCTTCCAGGACTGTTGTGAGATTCAGGTAATGAGTGTCAAGGGATGGCACAGACATTGGCAGACACTCAATAAGGGGGGAGTTATTATCACAAATGGGGGCACTGAACACCAAATAGAAAACAGTAAGTTATACATACAGTGGATGAGAGCCACTGGGGAGCCAGGCTGCCCAGGTTCAAAACCAGGCTGTTCCATCACATTCTGTGTGGCCATGAAAACCTTTCTGAGTCTCAGTTTTCTTCTCTGTAAAATGGGAATAATAATAATAGGGTTATGAGGATTTAGACAGAGTCAATATGCTGGGAGCAGTGCCTGGCACATAACAGCCTGGGGGTCTGCCGTCTATGGGGTTGCACAGAGTCGGACACGATTGAAGTGACTTAGCAGCAGCAAGCATTAACTATTTTTGATTAGACACACAAGTTAGTCGTGGCACTGAAATCACACTAGTAAGGGTGTTTGCAAGGATTAACAGGGATGGGAACTCATATTTAGTGAGCACCTTCTATGCACCTGGTGCTCCCAGAAGCCATATATTCAGAGATGTGTATTGGTACATACATCATTAACTCTCAGTGAGGTGGGTGCTTCTACTTTCATTTTTTCAAAACTTTCTATTGTAAAAACAAACCACAGATGCAGAAAATCATGCAAATTAATTTTGTATCTTAGTGAATTATCACAAGGAAAATGCCCTTGTAAGCACCACCCGGGTCACAAAACAGAATTCTGCAGTCGCCCCAGAGGCCCTTCTGTGTACCCCATCCTAATCACAGCCTCTCTCCCCACAAATAGCCACTTACCTGACTTTTATAGTAATTATATCCTTGCATTTCTTAATGGTTTAAGCATCCAAGTGTGCATCCCTAGACAGTGTAGTTTTGCCCATTTAAAAAAGTTTTTGATATGTCTTGTAAGCCTCTTATAATCTAAAGTTTCCCATTATATCTCTTTCCTTCCCTTTTCCCCTTGCAGTTTATCTGTTGAAGAATTGAGGTTGCTTGACCTGGAGAGTTTCTCAAAGTCCTGGATTTTTTTCAATTGCATCCTCATAGTACAGCTCAACATGGCCCTTTGACCTCTTCATTTCCTGCAAATTAGCCGCTGGATCAGACCCAGGCTCCATCCCATTGGCATGATTATAAGTGGTTCTGTGTTCTTCTATCAGGTAGCATGCACCTGGGTGGAGCTTTGCTTTCTTCTTGATGTTAGCTGCTATTGTGAACAGTGGCTAAACATATTAATATATTACAAGTTACAAAATGGAAATATTGTGTATCATTTAGTTTTCATGTATTCAGTTCAGTTGAGTCGCTCAGTCATGTCCAATTCTTTGTGTCCCCATGAATCGCAGCATGCCAGGCCTCCCTGTCCATCACCAACTCCCAGAGTTTACCCAAACTCATGTCCATCGAGTCGGTGATGCCATCTAGCCATCTCATCCTCTGTCGTCCCCTTTTCCTCCTGCCTCCAATTCCTCCCAGCATCAAGGTCTTTTCCAGTGAGTCAACTCTTCACATCAGGTGGCCAAAGTACTGGAGTTTCAGCTTCAGCATCAGTCCTTCCAAAGAAATCCCAGGGCTGATCTCCTTTAGAATGGACTCACTGGATCTCCTTGCAGTCCAAGGGACTCTCAAGAGTCTTCTCCAGAACCACAGTTCAAAAGCATCAATTGTTCAGCGCTCAGCCTTCTTCACAGTCCAACTCTCGCGTCCATACATGACAACATGAAAAACCATAGCCTTGATTAGACAGACCTTAGTCGGCAAAGTAATGTCTCTGCTTTTGAATATGCTATCTAGATTGGTCATAACTTTCCTTCCAAGGAGTAAGCATCTTTTAATTTCATGGCTGCAGTCACCATCTGCAGTGATTTTGGAGCCCAGAAAAATAAAGTCTGACACTGTTTCCACTGTTTCGCCATCTATTTCCCATGAAGTGATGGGACCAGATGCCATGATCTTCATTTTCTGAATGTTGAGCTGTAAGCCGACTTTTTCACTCTCCTCTTTCACTTTCATCAAGAGGCTTCTTAGTTCCTCTTCACTTTCTGCCATAAGGGTGGTGTCATCCGCATATCTGAGGTTATTGATATTTCTCCCGGCAATCTTGATTCTAGCTTGTGCTTCTTCCAGCCCAGCGCTTCTCATGATGGACTCTGCATAGAAGTTAAATAAGCAGGGTGACAATATAAAACCTTGACATACTCCTTTTCCTATTTGGAACCAGTCTGTTGTTCCATGTCCAGTTCTAACTGTTGCTTCCTGACCTGCGCATAGGTTTCTCAAGAGGCAGGTCAGGTGGTCTGGTATTCCCATCTCTTTCAGAATTTTCCACAGTTTATTGTGATCCACACAGTCAAAGGCTTTGGCATAGTCAATAAAGCAGAAATAGATGATTTTCTGGAACTCTCTTGCTTTTTTGATGATCTAGTGGATGTTGGCAATTTGATCTCTGGTTTCTCTGCCTTTTCTAAAGCCAGCTTGAACACCTGGAAGTTCATGGTTCACGTACTGTTGAAGCCTGGCTTGGAGAATTTTGAGCATTACTTTACTAGCGTGTGAGGTGAGTGCAATTGTGCGGTAGTTTGTGTTATGCCCAGAGTCCGGATCCCAGAACTGAGAGAATAAGACGTCCACGGCAATGCAAAAGCAAAAGGGGTTTTATTGCTAGCTCGAGCTAGGGCTCCCATCTCATCCAGTGGAGTGGAGTCTTGATGAGAGCCCCGAGCTCTGGATTACAGCAGTATTTATACATTTAGCCTGGTTCAAATGTTGCAACAGAAGAGTTGGCAAACAGCGATTGGTTAGTTCATGCAAGCGCGCAGGATTTTTCAAATCACACAAATCACAAAATCTCATTGGCTCGGGTTTGAATCAAAATCCCAATTCTGACTGGCTCGTGTTTGGCGCTAGCGGGACTTTCCCAGGGTGTTGTTCCCTGGAATCATGATTCAGGTTTTACAAGAATCTGAATCTTAGGCTTAGTATAGCTTGTTGAGCCTGTCATGGCTCAGGTCTGGTCCCTTAACATTCCTCCCTGTCTTTACTTATACTGAGGAATCTTCCTCAGCATTTACCTAGTCCTCGAAGGGAAGGAGGGTCACCCACTCCCCGCCAGTCTCTATTGCCAACTTTGTTAAAGTTTCTTTTAGGGTCCGATTCATCTTTTCTACCTGTCCTGAGCTCTGGGGACTGTATTCACAATGCAGTTTTCATTTGGTCCCCAGGGCTTTGACATTGCCTTTCTTTGGAATTTGAATGAAAACTGACTTTTTCCAGTCCTGTGGCCACTGCTGAGTTTTCCAAATGTGCTGGCATATTGAGTGCAGCACTTTCACAGCATCATCTTTCAGGATTTGAAACAGCTCAAGTGGAATTCCATCACCTCCACTAGCTTTGTTCATAGTGATGCTTTCTAAGGCCCACTTGACTTCACATTCCAGGATGTCTGGCTCTAGGTGAGTGATCACACCATCATGATTATCTGGGTCATGAAGATCTTTTTGTACAATTCTTCTGTGTATTCTTGCCACCTCTTCTTAATATCTTCTGCTTCTGTTAGGTCCATACTAATTCTGTCCCTTATAGAGCCCATCTTTGCATTAAATGTTCCCTTGGTATCTCTAATTTTCTTGAAGAGATCTCTAGTCTTTCCCATTCTGTTCTTTTCCTCTATTTCTTTGCATTGATCGCTGAGGAAGGCTTTCTTATCTCTTCTTGCTATTCTTTGGAACTCTGCATTCAAATGGGTATATCCTTCCTTTTCTCCTTTGCTTTTCGCTTCCGTTATTTCCACAGCTATTTGTAAGGCCTCCTCAGACAGCCATTTTGCTTTTTTGCATTTCTTTTCCATGGGGATGGTGTTGATCCCTGTCTCTTGTACAATGTGATGAACCTCCGTCCATAGTTCATCAGGCACTCTATCTATCAGATCTAGGCCCTTAAATCTATTTCTCACTTCCACTGTATAATCATAAGGGATTTGATTTAGGTCATACCTTAATGGTCTAGTGGTTTCCCCTACATTCTTCAGTTTAAGTCTGAAGTTGGCAATAAGGAATTCATGATCTGAGCCACAGTCAGCTCCCAGTCTTGTTTAATTTCACAAGAAGATGCTTTTCTTAATCTATTATTAGTTTACTTGGTGGTAGAATTCATATTGGAAAGGCATTATACTTTTTCAATCCCATCCTCAGAATATAAGCAATTCGTGTTTTTGCCAAATATTATGCACTCAGGTACTGAAGCATATTTGATGTTTCAGTCAATGACAAGTATTGTCTTTGTTGCAGCTGAAATTGTCCCATCTTCAGGTTGGTTTCCAAGTCCTTTGGATGTGACCCTAGGGCCTTTGATAGCTTCCTTATTATCTGATATGACAAGACATTCCAGGCTTATCTTGCATATTTCCTGCTGCTGATCTGAAATCATCAGTTTCTCTATGAGGTCCTTATATTTTTTTAATGGAAAATAGGATTTCAAGACTAGGATCTGAGTGGTAGGTACCACTAGATTAGTCATTGTTTCTGTGCCATTTTAGTGGCTAGAATTAAATATTTTATATATATAAATATTTATAAACATATGGATACATGTACACACATATGTATATTTTATGTATGTATATTGTTGTTTGTTTAGTCACTAAGTTGTGTCCAACTCTTTTGAAACCCCATGGCTACAGCCCACCAGGCTCCTCTGTCCATGGGATTTTCCAGGCAAGAATACTGGAGAGGGTCGCCCTTCTTTCTCCAGGGGATCTTCCCGACCCAGGGATCAAACCCATGTCTCCTGCACTGGCAAACAGATTCTTTACCAGCCACCTGGGAAGCCCATGTATGTATATAGGTGAAGGTGAAGGTGAAGTCGCTCAGTCGTGTCCGGCTCTGCGACCCCGTGGACTATAACCTACTAGGCTTCTCCGTCCATGGGATTCTCCAGGCAAGAATACCGGAATGGATTGCCATTTCCTTCTCCAGGGGATCTTCCCGACCCAGGGATTGAGCCCAGGTCTCCCGCACTGGAGGCAGACGCTTTAACCTCTGAGCCACCAGGGAAGCCCCTATGTGTGTATATACACGTATATATACATACATATAAATATGTTTTCTGCATATTGTTAAGAAAAACTATGGCCTATTCTCTGAGGTTTTCTGGCTCCGTTTCCCATCCCTATCTTCATATATTCCTTCTGCTCTTTTTGATTCCCTTCCCAATAGTTTCTCTCCAACACAGGGCCTGCCGTGGAAGAATTGGTGGCTATTTCAAGAATTCAGAAAAGGGTCTTTCCCGGTGGTCCAGAGGCTAAGACTCCACACTCCAATTCAGGGGGCCTGGGTTGGCTCCCTGGTTCAGGGAACTAGATTCTACAAGCTATAACTAAGTGTTCACATGCTACAACTACAACTAAAGATCCCAGGTGATGCAGCAAAGATCGAAGATCTCGTGTGCTGCAACTGAGACCCAGAGCCGCCAAATTAATAAACATTTAAAACATCAGAATTTAGGTTGAGGGTTTCCCGGTGGCTCAGTGGTAAAGAATCCACCAGCCAATGCAGAAGATATGAATTTGAAGATCCCAAAGGGAGATGTGGGCTGGGAAGATCCCCTGGAGAAGGAAACGGCAACATACTCCAGTATTCTGACCTGGGAAATGCCATGGACAGAGAGTCGCTGGAGACTACAGTCCATGCGGTCGCAGGCGTCTCGAAGATTAGGACACAACTTAGTGACTAAACACGGAATTTAGGTTATTACCAAAAAATACTGAGGCTGGTTCAAATCGTCTGAGTTTATTTTAGAATCACGTGCCTTGAAAACAAACAGGCTCCTCCAGCACACATTCGATGTCTGGCTTTTTTTCTTCAGAGACTGGAGGAGGTTTAGAGGTCAGGATATTTAGAGTCTTTCAAACCAAGATGCAGGGGAAGCTGTCCCCCTCCAGTGATCTTTCTGTTCTCGAGTGGGATGGTCATTATCAATCAACAGATATTTCATGACTCAATCTATCAGAATTCTGCATATGCCATCTCACTGAAGTCTCCCAAGAACCCCTTACACAAGGGACACCACCTATCATTTCACACATGAAGAAATGGACCTTTTCAAGGAGTAGTTCAAAGTCCATTACTTCTGAGGGTCCAAGGCAGAAACTCAAAAGACAGAAGCTCAGTTCCCAACTCAGTCACAAAATCATCGTGTGTGGCCACAGGCAATTTCTTCTCCTTCTCTAAGCCTGTTTCCCATCTTGTAAAAATAAAGAGGCAAGAGAAGGAGGAGGCACGAGAGGCAAGAGTGAGACAAGACTGAGTGACTAGGTGTCCACACCTCTCCTCCTGCTGGCAGTATCTGGGATGGCAACCTGGCCTCGCCACCACCACGGTCTGGGCCGAGGAGAGGGCTTTATCCCAAATGCCTAGTACAACATGGTTTGGACAGGGTCATCCCTTGCACTTTGTCACAAGAGCTGCTATTTGTAAAAAAACACTATTTGCCCAGCCTAGGCCAAGGTGTTTCCTCTCACGAACTTATTTAATCATCATTTTGCCTTTGGAAATTTGATCGACTTGGCCAAAGTCACACAGCTGGGAATAGGATGCCAGACTGTGATAGGCTGAATACTGGCCCCCCTAAAGACACGCTTGTGCTAGTCTCTGGAACTTGTGAATATCTTACCTGGTATGGTAAAAGGAACTTTGCAGGTGTGATTAAGGATCTTGAGATGGGAGACATCGCATCAGTTCAGTCGCTCAGTTGTGTCCGATTCTTTGCGACCCCTTGCAGCACATAAGGCTTCCCTGTCCATCACCAACACCCAGAGCTTGCTCAGACTCATGTCCATGGAGACGGTGATGCCGTCCAACCATCTCATCCTCCGTGGTCCCCTTCTCCTCCTGCCTTCGATCTTGCCCAGATGTAGCGTATGGGGCTTCCCAGGTGGCACAGTGGTAAAGAACACACCTGCCAATGCAGGAGATGCAAGAGATGCAGGCTGAGTCCCTGGATCGGGAAGATTTTCTGGAGTAGGAAAAGGCAGCCCACTCTAGTATTCTTGCCTGGGAAATTCCATGGGTAGAGGAGCCTGGTGGGCTATAGTCCATGGGGTCACAAAGAGTCAGACACGACTCAGCTTGCACATGTGCGTGCACACACACACACACACACACACACACACACACACCACACACTTAAAAACTGGTTTAGAGGGTAGGTCATCCCCGGTAGCTCAGACAGTAAAGCATCTGCCTACAATGTGGGAGACCTGGGTTCGATCCCTGGGTCGGGAAGATGTGCTGGAGAACGCAATGCCCCACTCCAGTACTCATACCTGGAAAATCCCATGGACCGAGAAGCCTGGTAGGCTACAGTCCATGGGGTCACAGAGAGTCGGACACAACTGAGCAACTTCACTTTCACTTTTCATATGTTAAATATTGTTACCAGAAGAAAAAATTTTTTTAAATTTTTAAAGAGGCAGACAGGAAGATCAGAGTCAGCAATAGATGTGACACCAGAAGTAACAGTTGAAGTGATTCAAGAAGAGACCGTGAGCTGTGGAATGCTAGCAGCCTCTGGGAGCTAAAGAGGCAAGAAGATGCATTACCACATCCCCACCCCGATCCCTTCAGCCCACCCCAGGCAAAGTCACCAGAGAGAATACAACCCTGACAACACCTTGACTTTAGAATTTCTGACCTGCAGAACTATAAGGGAATACATCTGTGTCATTTCAAGCCAGTAAGTTTGTAATAATTTTTGATAGCAGCAATAGTAAACTAAAACATAGATTTGGGGGGGACAACAAAAAACAAAACAACAAAAAAAACAGAGGACACCCAGGAATTCCCTGGCAGTCCAGTGGCTGGGACTTCATGCTCTTGTTGCTGAGTGGTAGGGGAAATAAAAGGGGCTTCCACTGTGGCTCAGTGGTAAAGAATCCACCTGGAATGCAGGAGACCCAGGCAGACGTGGATTCGATCTCTGGATGGAGAAGTGTATGGCAACCCACTCTAGTATTTTTACCTGGAGAATCCCATGGACAGAGGTTTGTGATGGGCTGCAGCCCATAGGGTCTCATAGAGACGGACACAACTGAAGCAACTGAACATAAACGCTCAGGGAACTAAAAACCCAGAAGCTGTGTGGCATGGCCAAAAAAAAATTTAATTAAAAAACCACAGGATGCCCAGTGAAATTTGAATTTCTGATAGACAACAATTTTTAGTATAAGTACATCCCCAAAATTGTATACTTAAAAAGGAATTATTGTTTGTATGAAGATATTCAACTTTAATTGAGCCTTCTGTACTTTATCCCAGAAGTGGTTAGAGTCACAGCAGGAATGAAAACTCGTAACTCCCAAGATCCTTGCGCCCTGCTCCCAGCCCATTTAACATCTAGCAGAAACTTCTGTGTTCTTCTTGGCCACCTATGTCAGTTCCCATCTCCCTGGGATTCCTGTTGCTCCAGGGGTAAGAAAGGGGCTAGATTGTTTAACGCCATCTCCTGGATACTGCTTTGGGCTCTTGAGTCCTCCTGGACCACACAATTTCTCCCTAAAAGCGTTTCACTGTCTTTACCAGGACATCAGTATTATTCTGCTTGAAAGAGGGACCTAGAATATTGTCTCAAACACTGTACAAAATATATGGGCGGGGAGGTGGAGGGCGCTGAGGATTTTAATGGACTGCGGTCAGAAGGCTAGTAAAGCTTTTTTGAGGTTACCATTTTCTGAGACGGACTTCATGAACACCAAAGCAGGAAGCAAAGAACTACTGAATCAAGATCCCAGAGCAAGAATCATGTTACAAATGAGGGAAGGAGGCCTAAGGAGGAAGACTCTTTAGGAGGAAGACTTGAGGAGACTCGTTCAAAGTCACTTGGCTACAGACAGACAGATGTCGGTCCCTGTATTGTAGTTTTACCCTTTGAAGCAGCCAGTCCTGGCGGCAGCTCTGGAATTCTGAAATGCTAACCCTGAGGTCTAGGGTTGAAGCCCTATACGTCATTGGTTGACTCCGTTTCCCTTTCATAAAGCAGCAGGATTCCGTTTGAGAATCTAGTGAGGTGACGGATGTAATACACCAGACAACGTAGTTAATATATTCTTGGCAAACGGCAGCTCCTTTCCTTCCTTCTCGAGGCCTCAGCTTCCCCAGCTATGGCACCGAAACCTGTGCCTCGAAGCCACCCTCTCCCCAGGGTCAGGAGCCCCGGCGCGGTTTCGGCCACGGGGTGGGGACTTGATGCTTGTCAGTCAAGGAAAGGTTGCACATGCGCACTCACGGGGACGGGGGGCCCGCCTTCTCACGCTCTGTGTACGTCACTTCCGGCGCGAGCGGCCGGGCCGGCTGGGCAGGGAGTGCGGGTCGGTTCTGTGCGCGCTGCCGGACGAGGCTCCCGCCGCCGATTGACCCGCGCTCCGCCCCGTAGCCGGGCCGGTGAGTGCCCACGAGCCTATGTGCCCAAGGGACCGGGGAGAGGGACCCCCGAGAGGGAGGGATGACCGGAAGTGGGGCACCCGCGTAGGGAGAGACCCCAGGAAACGGGGACCCCGGGGGAAGGGGTGACAACCGGAAGTGGGGGCCTCGGAGGGTTGTCGACGGGGCTTGGGGGCTCTTGGGGCTCCTGGAACGGTGGGTTCCTGACCTCTCCTTGAGGGAAGGTGGGGAGGAAGGTGATGCTCGGAAACTGTTCGGCTCCAAGTGGGGAAGGTTCTCGGCTTCCCCGTAACAAATGGTGTTTGCACCCATCTATATGCCCGCCCATCGGTTCCTTCGCCAGACTGACCGAGCCGTGCGCTGTACTCGATACCGCCAGGGCCCTGGAGATTAAACCGGAAGCCCTAGGTGCAGCGTGGAGCCCAGTGTGGGGCTGGACACGACTTTGCTCTGCCTCACTCGATGGGTACCCTTGGGCCCCTAACCTCTTTCATCCACTGTTATTTACAGCGCACCGTCATGGTCCAAGCACTGGGGAGAGCAATGAATGTGAGAGGCAATTTGCCTGCTCCCATGAATTTCACATTCTAGGGTGCAGATTCCCCCTTGGTAAAATAGTAACAGGATTAGTGTTCTCACCAAATATTGTGAAGATTAAACGAGAGATGGATGTAAAGTGCTTGTCATAGTGCTCCATACATGGTAAAGCATGCATGAACACGTTATCTCTTGTCATCATTCCACTGAGCTAAATTTCATAAAGCAAGCAATTATATTGAACGTTGCTGTGTGCCCAGCACTTTTAAGCATAGTGCCTGCCACAGGTGATCAGTAATTGTTTGATAAATGAATAGATGGGTAAAACTGACTCAGAAGAGTTTCGGATAAACACACATGACACTGGACTGCAGTTTCTAAAAGAGAAATAGGAACCGAGTGCTGTGGAACACTGGAGTTAACCCTGGAGAAGTCAAGGAAGGCTTATTAGAGGAGGTGACTTTGAAGCTAGGCCTGGTTGGAAACAAATGAGGTGAAGAAACTCCCAGACAGAGGTATCAGAAGTGCATGACGTGTTCATTAGTTTGATCATTAGATTGTTTTGACTGACATTTAATGTGCATTGAGAGGAGGAAAGGTGGGAGAGGGACTTTGAGTCTAGGTCTGTAGTCCATGGACATTACAGTCAGTTTTCTGGCTAAGTAATGGATTGGAATTACGGGCATCTGTTGGTGACTCCCAAGAAAACAGAGCCCAGGGTGGGGCCTGTGGAACCATGATTGTTGATCTGTTCCTCACCCAGCATACCTCTGCCAAGCAGATTAAACTCATTCAAAAAATATTTATGCAGTGCAGGCTATGTGTCTGACACCCTGTTAAGTGCTGTGTTTATGGTGATAAGACAGTTGTGGATATTGCACACAAATTGCCTACAATTGCCACAGTGAGAGAAGTGCTATGCCATAGAGTTCCCGCAGGGGGGCGTGGGGTGCTCCTAAACTGACCGGAGTCAGAGAGACGTCTTACCTGCTTCAAAGCTGGTCATCCCTGACCTGGCTTTCAGTAGCCTCTAAATGGTCTCTTTGCTGCTGTCCTCATCATCTTACAGTCATCCTCTTAAATTCTCGAGACAACTCAGTGATCCTTTTAAAATCTAAATCCGATCATGTCACTCTACTCAAAACCCTCCAAAGTCAGAGTAAGTAAGCTCTGACTGGCCTACAAAGCGCAGTACCAGTTGGGACCCCAGTTCCTCTCTCAATCCATCTGCTAATATTCTCCACCTTGTGCATTTGGCTCTTGCCATACTTGTCTCCTCCCTATTCCTTGATAAAGCCAGGCATGGTCCTGCCTCAGGCTTTGCACTTTCCTCCCCCGACAGACCTACATGGCTTGCTCCCTCATCTCCTTCATCTTTGCACACATGTCACTTGATCAGGTTGAGGACTTCCCTGATCACCCTACTTAAAACTGCACCTCCTATCTCCAGGTATATCCAACCCCCTTACCTGTAACCTCTTTGCCCGCAACCCCTTGCCTGCAACTCCCTTGCCTGCTTTATTTCTCTCCATAGCCCTTACCATCTTCTAGTAGTCTATACAATTTATTTTGATTATATTCTGTCTCCCTAATGAAAATGTAAGCTCAGTGAAGGCAAGATTTTTCTTTGCTCACTGCTGTATCCCCCAGTGCCTGGTCAAGGGCCTGGTACCTATTAAGTGCTTGATATCTGTTGAATGCATGAAGTGACATCTAGTGGGGTGAACTGGTATTGGCCAGAGGCACTGACGGAAAAGCCTGCTGGTCAGAGAAAACGGGATGTGCAAAGACAAGAAAACCACCTTTGGAGAAAGTGAAAGAAGCTGGGTAGGGCTGGAGGTTAGCACACAAGCGACAGAGTGGGCAGGCCTAAGATTTGGAGGAGGTGGCCTCGTCACTGTGGCTCCTGTGGCCTGTGGGGAAGACTGGCTGTGCACAGAGGCCCCGAGATGACCCCTCCTTGTTGAGCTCAGAGTCGGGGAAGAGTGACAGCCCACGGACAGAAGAGCTTGGGCTTCAGACTGGGCAACCTTGTTAGGACCTTATTCCTGGAATATCTAAGGCAGCTATGTTGTTTTTTGTTTTGTTTTGTTTTTTCATTTAATAAGTGTGTTAGTTCAGCTCTTCTAAGAAACAGACACTAGGGTGAGATTACAGATGGAAGAAATTTAATGGTGGCAACACATAAAAGGGAGGGGAAACTGGAGAAATCAGGGAGAGCTTCTGACAGCTATGTGAGCCTGGTCCCTGTGCAGGAGGTTTGGGCAAGAAGTCTTGGACTGCAGTAAAGACTCAGCCAGGCTGATAGGGGATCCTCAAGGTTAAAGTTGCCTGTTTGAGGAGTCCTACGCCTCACTATTTCATTGGCTGGAGACCGTCTGGGAAGTGTACATCCACTGGGTGGTGGATCCAGAGGGACAGAGCTGGGAACACCCATCAGTTAGGTTCCACCCCCGCAGGAGATCTGATCAGTTTTACAGCCGCCATGCCAAGTCATGTGTGGGTATGGTAAAAAAATTTAAAAGACAGTGAAGAGTCTCCTTTTCTCTTAAATGTTCAGTGTCTGGTTCTGTTGCTTAAAGGGAACCATGGTTAACAGTTTTCTTGTACTTTTCTTCCAAAAATTTTAGGTGCATTCACAAGTGTGTATTTTTAAAATATAAATACAAGTCTTTTTTATACTTTCTTGCAACCTGCTTTCTTTTTCCTTAACATGTCAATTCATAAGGATCTATCTAATTCCTTTTCATTAGTAAATAGTATTCCGGGCATATGGTAATTTTATTTAACTAGTCTCCAACAAGGAGATGGAGGTAAAGTATTTTCAGTCTTTTGCCATTACAGTTAATGCTTGTAATGATCATCCATATTTTACAAACACATAGAAATGGAAGGTTGGGCCAAAGCATATTTTTTTAATTGAAGTATAGCCAATTTATAATGTTTCAGGTATATAGCAGAGTGATACAGTTATACACATGTATTCAGATTCTTTTCCAGTACAGGGTATTATAGGATACTGAATATAGTCCTTGTAGACCTTATTGATTATCTGTCTTACATACAGCAGTGTGTATTTCTTAATCACAAATTCCTAATTTATCCCTCCTCTTTCCCCCTTTGGTAACCATAAGTTGGCTTTCTACGTCTGTGAGTCTGTTTTGTAAATAAGTTCATTTGTATCCCCCTTTTTTTAGATTCCACATGTAAATGATACCATATGATATCTGTAAGGGTATGTGGTTTGGAATCTTGATAACTATTGACACACTGCCCTAAAGAGGCTATGTCAATTAATTCTCCCAACAACAACAAGCCCATCAGAATCCCTGTTTTGTATTTTTGCTAATCTGAGATTCAAAGGTGTTTTAGTTTCTGTTTCTTTAATTACCAGTAAGGTCAAGCACCTGTTCATACCTCTGTGAGCAAGGGGTGTGTGTGTGTGTGTGTGTGTGTGTGTGTGTGTGTGTGTGTGTGTGTGTGTGTGTGTGTGTGTGTGTGTGTGTGTGTGTGGTGATCATACCTCTGTGAGCAAGGGGTGTGTGTGTGTGTGTGTGTGTGTGTGTGTGTGTGTGTGTGTGGTGATCATACCTCTGTGAGCAAGGGGTGTGTATGATGAGAGGTGTGAGTATCCTGCTGGAGCAAGGTGTGTGGGTGTGTGGGTGTGTGTGTGAGATGAGGGATGTGTGTATCCTGCTAGAGCAGGATGTGTGTGTGTGTGTGTGTGTATAAGGGGTGCTGGAGCAAGATGTGTGTGTGTGTGTGTGTGTGTGTGTGTGTGTGTGTGTAGGGATGTGTGTATCCTGCTGGAGCAGGATGTGTGTGTGTGTGTGATAAGGGGTGCTGGAGCAAGGTGTGTGTGTGTGTGTGTGTGTGTGTGTGTGTTTGATGAGGCATGTGTGTATCCTGCTGGAGCAGGATGTGTGTGTGTGTGTGATAAGGGGTGCTGGAGCAAGGTGTGTGTGTGTGTGTGTGTGATGAGGCATATGTGTATCCTGCTGGAGCTGCCCTAGGGCTGGGCTGGACTGGACCGGACTGTGGTTCAGATACTCCTCCAGGAGAGAACCACTGTTCTGAGGACTTTGGCTTGACGACAGCATCTCTGCCCCTCTCCCTCACGCTGCTCAGGGGTTTGGAGTGTCCGATGCCAGTGCTGGGCTTTCTTGGCATCAGGCAGGGCTTCTGATTTGCAGGGATCCTGGGAGCTAATGTCAGAAGAAAGTGACTCGCTGAGAACCAGCCCTTCCGCGGCCTCGCTTTCGGAAAATGAGCTGCCGCCGCCTTCCGCCCCCAGCGGCTATGTGTGCTCGCTGACGGAGGACCTGGTGGCCAAAGCCAGGGAGGAGCTGCAGGAGAAGCCCGAATGGAGGCTCCGCGACGTGCAGGCCCTGCGGGACATGGTGCGCAAGGAGTGCCCCAACCTGAGCACCTCGCTGGAGGACGCCTTCCTACTGCGCTTCCTCCGCGCCCGCAAGTTTGACTACGACCGGGCCCTCCAGCTGCTCATCAACTACCACAGCTGCCGGAGAAGCTGGCCCGAAGTCTTCAACAACCTGCGGCCTTCCGCCTTGAAGGAGGTCCTGGCCTCCGGCTTCCTCACCGTGCTGCCGCACACGGACCCCCGGGCTGCCACATCCTCTGCCTCCGCCCAGGTACGGTGCTCGCTGGGGGCGCGGGGAGGGATGGGCGGGGGTACAGGTTGGGATGTGTCTGCCCAGGGCGCTCTGTGTGCGCGTGAGTGCGTCTTATTCTCTTTAGTACCCTCCTGGCCTTAGTCAAGGCTCTTTTGACCACAGGAGAGCAGAACCCTGCTCTGCTGACTTGAGACAAAGGGAGAATGTAATCTAAGCAGCCGGGAGCACCACACTAGAGAGCTGAGGGAGTACGGTGCTCACCGGCCAGGAGCTAGACCCAGAATCCTTCCTCAGAGGACAGGAGCCAGGACCACCGTTCTCCTGTCTCTGCTTCTGACGGTCAGTCAGTCTGTGTGTCCCCCTGGGCCACGTTTTCTGCTGCCCTTTGCACATCTTCACACTTCTGTCCGAGTACTGGCTTTTGATCCCTCTGTGCACCCCCTCAGCTCCCAGGTTTACCTGGCCACCCAACTAAGTCCCTTCAGTGCAGATTCCAGATTTCTAGTGTTGGGAATCTGGTGAGCTTAGAAAGCAACTCTGGTCATCAGGTCTAAGCAGGGCTGCCAGGACACCCCCCACTCCCACCCTGTCACTCCTTAGTGAGCAGGTGAGGGACAGATGTCAGTGTCTGCCTGCCTCCTCTGACTTCTCCCCCTCCCCTCTGCTTTGTGAAGTCAGTAAAAGCTTCACTTCAGATGCACTTTTCCATTTCAGCAGTGCATGATGGTAATTGAAGCGCCTGACATTTCCTTGTTACAGTAGTTTGCAGTGGGGGTGGTTTTCTCCTGTTTCCTCCCCACCAAAGTATCAGAAATGCCAGAGAAGACTTTTTGGTTAACAGAGAGACCAAGGGGTCCTGGAACTCAAGCATTCTGATTCTGTCTTCTTCTTCTTCTTCTTCTTCTTCCCTGACCCTAAATACATAGTACACTCAAGAGAATTCTCTGCTCTTCCCCTGCCCCAATATTTTCCATCAGAGCCGAGCTGAGAACAAATGTGAAAGTAAAATGGCTGTGTTCTTCCCAAACATGCCAGGAACATGAGAACCTGCTGGCCACCCTTTCTGCTCCTGTGCAGACACTTCTTGAAGGGACAGCTGATGGGGAGTGGAACCCTCCCTCTGCCTTGAGGCCCCATGTCACCATTTCCTTTAGTCATTTACCCAAGCTTGTTGGGAGGCCAGCCTTTTCTATGCACCAGGCACAGTATTAACTGCTTTGCCTGCTGTTTTAGGTGTTTTCCAAAATTAGGGGTGTTCATATTAGACCAGGGCTTCCCAGGTGACTCAGCGGCAAAGAGTCTGCCTGCCCATGCAGGAGACACGGTTCCACCCCTGGGTTGGGAAGATCCCCTGGAGGAGGAAACAGCAGTCCAATCCAGTATTCTCTTCTGGAAAATTCCGTGAACAGAGAAGCCTGGCAAGCTGCTGTCCATGGGTTGCAAAGAATTGGACACGGCTGAGCAACAGAACATGCATGCACGCATTTTACAATAAACAAGGTGGTTGAGCAGTCAGGGCACCAGGAAACCTAGAAACCAGTCAACAGGAGTTTCTGCTGCTCCTCTGTACTCAGCTCATACGAATATTACAAAACAATCAGATGTTACCACACTGGTTTTGCCTCTTTGCTTGCATGGTTTCAACTCTTAGCTCCTGAGATGGATTTCCCGCCCCACCCCCATATGTCTGGAGCAGATTTGAACACCTCCCGACCAACTCATCATTTTAGCAGGAGGCAGACAGATTTTTGTTCTCAACTAGCTCCCTTGGTGGCTCAGCTGGTAAAGAATCTGCCTGCAATGTGGGAGACCTGTGTTTGATCCCTAGGTTGGGAAGATCCCTGGAGAAGGGAACCGCTATCCACTCTGGTATTCTGGCCTGGAGATTTCCATGGATTGTATAATTCATGGGGTCGCAAAGAGTCAGACACGACTAAACAACTTTCACTTCACTTCAGTGTGAAATCTGGAAGGGTTTGCCTTTTTGAGACATATGTGATTGAAACGATGACAGCCAGTCTGTAGAAGCAGGTTTAATTGGCAGCACTACAGACAGCAACCTGGCACAATTTTTGGACAAAGGTTTCTTTGTACAGAAATTTTGCACATGTCACAAATCTCACTGGGGACAATCCAGTAGAGTGTTATCTTTCTGAGATAAAAGAGACACACATATCTTGGTGGGATTTTCTTGAGAATAGTAGTTAACACTGAAAAGTTGTCATTCTCATCTTTTCCCCAAAGAGAGAAAGACTCCTCAATCATATGGGGAACATTAAGGGAGCAACCTGCCTGGAAAGGGGAGTTAGTTCAAGATACACCATTGGGAAACCATCTCCATCTCTGTTGTCCTTGGTCTGGGCTTCATCCTCTGACCAGCTCTTGCCTCATGGGTCCCTAGGTCTCAGGCTCCCAGTGTCACCACTACAAGAGAGAAGAGAGATCTCTTTCCGAAGGGCCCAGGTCCTTTGGGGCCAAGAATTGAGTCCCTGTGCTTCTGCTTGACCTCCCTTGGATTACTTGCTGTGGCCAGGAAGATGCTGTGCTCACACTGGCCAAGCCCACCTCTGGACCCAGGAGTGAAGTCACTTTACACACTCAGTATGGCTAGCATGGGAAGAAGTGGTTCCCCACCAAAGAAGATGAGGGTGGTCTTACGAAGATAAGGGCACTTGTGATGGCAGAAGGTGTGCATGTCCATTAAGGCAAGCATTATCATCCCATTCTACTTAGGAGGAGACGTAGGCCCAGAATGAGGAGAAAACTTGCCCGAGGTCACACAGCTAGGAAGATTCAAACCCCTAGGTGCGTCTGACTTCAGCGCTCACGATTTCATCTTCAACACTCAATTGCTTTTCCATTTCAGAATGTGCTGCTATGTTTGGAGTCAAGAAGCATCAGCTCCCACTTAAAGATCTAAATAGTCATGCCAGTAGAATTCTTTTCCATTTTTAAGCAACGGTTTAGGAAGGAGATAAATCCTGGCCTATCTGATTACGTGTGTGTATTCATTTCTGTAACATACTGTCCATCTTTACGACCTTAGACAGATGGATCCCGAGCAACTATCCAATTACGGAAAACATCCGAGCCATATACCTGACATTAGAGAAACTCATTCAGTCTGAAGAAACCCAGGTGAATGGAATTGTAATTCTTGCAGACTACAAAGGAGTGAGCTTATCAAAGGCATCTCATTTTGGCCCTTTTATAGCCAAAAAGGTGATTGGCATCCTTCAGGTATGACTCCTATCTGTCATGTACCTGTCCTGTGGCTGTTTGTCTTTCCCAGGGCCCTGTCTACCTCCAATTCCACCTAATATACAAACCCCACCTCCCACGCCTCCCCACAGTCAGGTCAATACAAAAGCATTATGGGAAGAAATGTAAGTCCCTTCACCACTCATTCTCATCAAGGTCTCCAGTAGCTACTGGGCAAAATCAACTTTAGGACAAGAGCCCCAAAACCAGAGAAATGCTTTCTGCTTATTTTGTTTGTTTGTTTGAGGTTTTTTGGGGGGAGCCCAGAAGACAGAGAAACTCTCGACAAATGGAACTGAGACGTTTCTGCTGAGGTGACGGAGTCTCCTTTTTCTGTAGAACCTGGGCGCAGGGAACCCTGCTGGCTGTTTTGGTCAGATGCTTTTCACACCTCATGTTGTGCATTTCAGAACACAAGTCTCTGGGAACCATAAAGCTCCTCATGCATCTGCAGTGTGTGAGATGGTTTGCACATGCAAAGTGCTTGTTTTTTTAATTGAAGTATATAGTTGATTTACAGTACTATGTTAGTTTAAGGTGTACAGCAGAATGATTCAGTATTTTTCTAGATTATACTCCATTAAAAGTTACTACAAAATAATGACTATAATTTCCTGTGGTGTCCAAAATATCGTTGCTGCAAAGCACACTTACAGTCATGGTAAGCCATTCAGTCCTTCAGGGGATCCTCTGAGATAGACAAGGCAAGAGTTATCTTTCCTTGTTAATAGAAGAGGAAACCTTCAGGATGTAGTCTGGCAGCCTGGACCGTCGTTCATCAGACCCAGTTGGTGGGGTGCTGTCTCCTGTGAGCTGTGGGGCATCAGTGATCCCACGATTCTCCCCATCAAAATTCCATGGTCTTTGAGCCTGTCTTGCGCACCAGGCTGATTATTTAAACATTTAAATGTCACTTCCAGTCATTATCAGAAATGTGAATTCTGGTGTGGAGGTAATACTCGGGCTTTGCTTAGCTTCTACTCTTCTTTGCTTCTGCCAAATATTGTGCAGAGTCAAGTGTAAGGATAATGCATCAATCAGTGGTTTTCTAGTCCTATAAGATGGTCTGGGGACAAAAATGTTCCAGGGTTAAATGTGTTTGGGAAATACAGCACAGCATGCCCCTTTCTTGTGAATTTCAACATAAACATTTGCATACTGAAAGCCTGACCGGTTCCGCAGTTAAGGAAATCTGTTTGACTGTACTTAGTCTACTGTTTCTCAAACTCAGTTGCTTACCACAGAACCCTTTTTGCATCACAGGCTGGTAGCATCCTGAGAAATACACTTTGGGCAACACTGATCTGGAAGGCCTGATATTTGTTAGATCTGTCCATACAGGCTCAGACTGCTGTTTTGCCCTAGAAGGGCACTGTCCACCTGCTTGCCTAACTTTTTCCTAAGCCAGCTTTGGGTCTTTAGATAGATTCTTTGCCTGAGACCCATCTTCCTGTCTAGCCCTGACTTGGGCTGTCTTTGAAGAGACTCAGAGAATCAGACCAGACTGATGTTGGGGCTTAAAATGGGGAAGGCAAGCTGTGGTAACTGACAGTTTTCAGATTCTAACATCGGGATTCTAACATTCCCTTCCCTTCCTTGACAGGATGGTTTCCCCATTCGGATCAAAGCAGTCCATGTAGTGAATGAACCTCGAATATTTAAAGGTATTTTTGCCATCATAAAACCATTTCTGAAGGAGAAGATAGCAAACAGAGTAAGTGATGATCCTGTCAACAATACTTTTTTAATGCTTCCTTTTCTGTGACATCTCTAAATTTATTGCAACAACTATAAACGTAGCTTATTATTCTTTTTTTAAGATTTACATATTTGTTATTTTTTGTTTCACTGGGTCTTCATTGCTGTACGTGGTCATCTCATTGCAGTGGCTTCTCTTGTTGCAGAGCACGGGCTCCACGCACATGAGCTCAGCAGCTGTGGCCCATGGGTTCTAGAGCGCTGGTTCCGTAGCTGGGCCACACTTAGTTGTTCCATGGCACGTGGGATCTTCCCAGACCAGGGATCAAACTCATGGCCTCTTTGTTGGCAGACAGATTCTTAACCACTAGACCACCGGAGAAGCCCAGTTTATTATTCTTGCCCGGGACTACTAAGTTGGAAAGTACAGGGCTTCAGATAAAATAAGTGAACAGTCTTTTCTCTGAGGGGAAGATGAAATTAATGGGAAAATAGTACTTGACTGTAGAGAGAGCAGACACAGGGTAGTTTTTGTAGGAGCATCTCTGCTCTGTGATCATTTAGGCTTTTTAATATCCGGGCCTGGGTGTTGTGAACCAACATCATATTTTATGTATGAGGACGTGGCAAAGGGTGGGCATTGGGCGGGCAGTTAAAAAGAGTCCTGGCAATTTCTGACTGTAGCTCCTTGTGCTTTAAAACTGTTGTTTGTGTGTGTGTCACTCAGTCGTATCCAACTTTTTGAGATCCCGTGGACTGTAGGGCTCCTACAGTGGGAGCTGCCAGGCTCCTCTGTCCATAGGATTCTCCAGGCAAGAATATTGGAGTGGGTAGCCATTGCCTTCTCCAGGGGGATCTTCCTCACCCAGAGATCGAACCCAGGTCTCCTGCATTGCAGGCAGATTCTTTACCATCCAAGCTATAGGAAAGTCCCTATAGCTTAAATTGTTGTTTAAGCCTTTCCATTTACTTAAATGTGTTGTCTTACCGCATGAAGTTTGTAGAGTAATTCAAGGTTTATGAGATCTGTGAGTTTATAGTTTAATTTTTATGTTAGGATAGGTGACACTTTAAAAAGACAGTCTGGGGACTTCCCTTGTGGTCCAGGAATTAGGACTCTGAACTTTCACTCCAGGGAACCTGGGTTTGATCCCTGGTTGGAGAGCTAAGATTCTGCAAACCTCAAGGTGCAGCCAAAAAAAAAAAAAAAGACAGTCTTCCTCTGACCCTGAAGAGCCAGTGATCTTTTAAACTTTCTGAGGACCATGACTGAAATGTGATGGATGGTATTTTTCTCCTTCTTTCTTAGGCCTAGGAAAATGGTTATGGTCACTCACATACTCTTCAATTTTGTTCTCGCTTTCAAAGAGGAAATGTATAATCTCATTTGTGAGGGAGGGAACTTGAAATCCAGATTCCCAGGCCCTTTCCCCAAAGATTTCAACTCGTCAGTTCAGGGGTAGATCCCAGGAACCTGTGCTTTTAAGACTTCCTTAGGTGATTCTGATGCACAGTTAGGATTGAGGACCTCTCAGTGTGGCCTCCCACCCTGGGTTTGAACCCATGTTGCTTCCTGAAGCTTCTGTTTGGAACCTGCTTTTACCAAAGCAGTCTTTGGATGAGGTCTTTTACATCTATGAAATGACCTTACTGGTGTCCAGTAATCTGTTCAGTTGGTCCATTGTATGTTAATCCATCCACTCAAAAATATTTTTTGATCAGCTTTGTGCAGGTATGGCCTCAATGAACAAAACAGACCAAAATCTCCACCCCCAAGAAGCTTACATTCTAGAGAGACAGTGAGTTATGTCTGTTATCTAGGATGAGAATGTGCTAATGCTATGGAGAAAAATAAAGCAGAGAAAGGAGACAGCAGGTTCTGGAAGGAAAGGAGAGGTAGTATTCCGTGGGATAGTCAGAGGTGGTGTCATTGAGAAGTTGGCGTTTGAGCGAAGACATGACTGCAATGAGAGAGTGAGCCTTACAGGGATCTGGGGGACTCTGAGTGGGGCGAGGGGCGGGGGAAGCAGGCCTGGAGGAGCAGCAGGGGCTGTGAGAGAAATGGGAGGCAGAGGTGTAACGGGCCAGACCATGTGGGCCATCTTGTGGATTCGGCGTTTAGTCTGCGTGAGATGGGTGCACTGAAGTCCGCATGTTTTAGAGGAGTGACTTGATCTGACTTACGTTGAAGAGCGCTTAGGTTGTGGTGGGACAAGGGTGTAAGCACAGAACAGAGGAAGATGTTCTGAGAATCCAGGTAAGAAGGGATGGTGAACTGGTCCGACTAGGGTAGCAGGGAAGTGCCAGAATGCTGGAGGTATTTTGAAGGACCAGGATACAGAGTGTGAGGAAAAGAGGATGAAGGATCCTCAAGCTTTTCACGGCACTCGAAGAGTGGAGTTGCCATCAACTGTTCCTTTATTCATTCAACAGATGTTGAATGAAGGTGTGTTTGAGCACCTTCCAGTAAAGGTTACTGAGTAACCCAAGGACTTGTGTGCTTTCCTTTCATTCTCTGTAGTTTTTCCTTCATGGGTCTGACCTGAACTCTCTCCACACAAACCTTCCGAGAAACATCCTCCCCAGGGAATACGGGGCACAGCTGGAGAGCTGGACATCACTGCCTGGAATGCAGTGCTGCTGGCCTCGGAGGAGGACTTCGTGAGGGAGTTCTGCCAGCCGAGCCCTCCCTGTGACAGCATCCTGAGCCAGGCCCTGCCGCCCGAGGGGCTCAGCTCAGAGGCGCCCTGTGATGACTCCATGCGGGCCGTGAAATCGCAGCTGTACTCCTGCTACTAGCCAGTCCCCCGTGAATGTCACCATCTTTACAACCTTTCCTTCTTTCTTCGGAGAGGCCCAAGGAGGATTCGAGGTGCCAGGGATTGTCTTGCTCCTTGGAACGAACTGCAGCATGGAGGAAAAGCCTGGAGAGCTCTGAGCCACAGGGTGAGGTTTGGGTGGCTTGAATGACTCTGTGGAAGACATGGAGAAAGTCCCCCAGCAATTCCAAAATATTTGGAATCCCAGTGTACAGCCATGAATGTGGAAGGCGTATCTGGTTCTTACAGAGCTCAAAGCAAGAAAAATCAGGACCCATGTCACTTTGATCCCACATTCCAGGAGAAAACCCCGATTGGCCAGGCAGTGCATTCCTGTGAGACGATTTGACCAAGCCTGCCAGGGGGCCATATGTAAGATGATGAGATAGTCTTGAAAGAGACTACAGACCTCCCTCATCTTGAAAGTCTGAGGTCCATCACTGGGTCTGGAAAGCACCTTCACTGAATCATGCAAGAGGACAGAAGCAGCACCTCCTGATCAAACTTGGGAACCAGGGACCTTATGTACCTCTGGGATTCATGGGTTGAATCTTGCAATAGAACCTTAAAGTTTTCCCGAACCCATTAAGCCTTAGTCCTGGTTCTCAAAAGAATCATACATGATCCTAGACACACATGATTTTACTCAACCAAGAAGCCTGGACGTCAGTCCTGTGTAGCTAAAAGAATTCTGGCCTAAGAATTATGAGACCTGGGCCCCAGCCTTAGATGTGTTTCTGTGGGCAGGACACACGAGCCTCTGTGGGCCTCCAGCCTTCTCATCTGTAAAATGAGGCTGAATGAAGTGATCATGAGGGCCCTTCTGTCTACTAACGGGGCTCTGCGATTTGGTTATTTATTGAATGTTAGACATTGGTTTTCTGCCTAGAAAGAGCACTCTCTAGATACCAGTGATTGGATTCTGTATTTTTGTGGTATGCAACCCAAGAGGGATGCATCATTGTTTTGGCCCTGTCTTTAAAGAAATGAGTGGACTCAGCAATACCCATTTTTCTTTCACAGGGAGGGTTAAACTTGAAAATGATGGCCTTTGTGAAGGCGGATGCAATGCCCATGATCTTGGATGAATTCCTTCCAACTCAGACTCTGGCTTATATTTTAAACTTGGCAATGGTAAAGGGTTAAATTAATTGGCATTCTTAAAATTTGGCCTCTGGAAACAAGGGCAAGTTATTCTGGGACACCTGCACCCCAACCCACTTGAGTTTCTATCTCTCATGTCCTGCATTTTAGCACTTTAGACCCTTCCTGTCAAGAACTTAGCCTTAGCCCAGGCATCAAATTAGGTGGTTCATCTGATGGCTTTTGACCTATTTCCTTTCATTCATTCCATGCAAACTGTGGTGTTTAAAAGTGACAAGTACCACGCATTGTGTGTGTTACCCTCTCTGCACTTGTTAGAGCAGCAGCAGGCAAACTGAATGACTCAGTTAGGACTAGAACAGTCCTCCAACATGTAAAGTCCAATCAGTTGTTCATAAGCTGTTTCTCTCTCTCTAGCACTTTTTAAAATGTCTGGAGAAGCTGTTGGTGGAAATGACGTACCTCATTCGTGCCAATTCTAGGAAGAACTGTTTTCACCATAGAAACTAACCTTGGATGCTCTAAGGACCTGGCTGGGTGGGAGGTGTCAAAATATACACCTTGGCTGCCTCTAGTCCCATCTAGACAATGCCATGACAGTGGTGGTATGACCACCATTGCTGGAAAGGTCTAAATGGGACAAGTGGGATGGCTGTAGTATGAGTTCAGAACCGAACTGCCTGGGAGAACTGGTCACAGGTTTTCTTAGGTCCCAAAGAGGACAAAGATTAAAAAACAGAACAGAAAAGCTAGACATGACCCATTCAGCCCCACCAGATTTCCCAGGGTTAAACTGTGCACTGCATTCCTGGCCAGTTGCCTTTGTCCATGTGTCTTAACGTGGGGAAGGCCAGGCTCACCTCCAGAAATTTCTCAAAGACCAGGAAGGGTGTTACCCATTTCCCAGACCTTCCCAGTTAGATCAAGGAGCTGTTTCGTTCAGCTTCCGAAAGGAGTCAAAGCCAAGGGCTGTCTACCTTCTGGAGCTGCTGGAGCTGTTGTGTTTCATGTTGGCTCCAGGGAGAGCAAGTGCTTTTGGCACTTCAGGAGGTTTGGTCCGAGCTGTGAAAGCAGGACCTCCCTGGGTGAAAAACGTGGGGGTCTCTGCCTGGCTTCTCTTTACGGCTGCCTCAGCAGGGCAGGGGAATGACCACAGGAGTTTCACCCTGGGAATTCCACTCAGCATTGGGGGCACAGTGACGGAGCAAGTAACTGAACACCAGGAGAACTGAGTGTTTTACACAAGGGAAAAGTTCTGACTCATTTCAGACACCTGAAAAGGAACGTTTCTGCAATTCAGGGCTGTGTGCTGTAGGCAAGGGAAAGAAATAGTAAACCAGGAGACCCAAGTTCCAGCTTTACTTTGCCACGTGGCCCTGGTCAGCTGAGGAACATCCCTGAATCGTCCTATGATGAAGGGGGTCTACACTTGGGAGCCCTGAATCCTCTGTTCCTGGCATCAGAGGATTTGTTTTCCCCGCCCACCCCAAACGGAGAAGGCAATGGCACCCCACTCCAGTACTCTTGCCTAGAGAATCCCAGGGACAGAGGAGCCTGGGCTGCCATCTGTGGGGTCACACAGAGTCGGACACGACTGAAGAGACTTAGCAGCAGCAGCCCCCACCATCTGAATGACTCTTTAGGCAGTTTAGGTCTGAATTAACTGACACCTAATGCTTCCAGATGAGTCTGTAAGCTTGAGTAATGGGGTGGGGGAGTTCTTCCTTCTCTTTTATACAGAATTCTGGAAAATTGTGCTTCTTCCTGGAATTCTGTTCTTTCATGGCCAGAGGCTGGGAGTAATCTATAGAAATAGCCAAAAGTGCAACAACCCTGGCTTCCCCTCTTGAGTTTCCAATTTTCTGTCGGCAAAGGTGGCCTCAGCTCCCTAGTACTTCATCCTGCTTTCACAAGGAGCAGCCTGTCCTTCAGTCAGTTCAGTCGCTCAGTCGTGTCCAACTCTTTGTTACTCCATGAACCACAGCACGCCAGGCTTCCCTGTCCTTCACCAACTCCTGGAGCTTGCTCAAACTCATCTCATGTCCATTGCATCGGTGATGCCATCCAGCCATCTCATCCTCTGTCGTCCCCTTCTCCTCCCGCCTTCAATCTTTCCCAGCATCAGGGTCTTTTCCAAGGAGTTAGTTCTTCGCATTAGGTGGCCAAAGTACTGGAGTTTCAACTTCAGTTTCATTCAACTGATGCTGAATATTCTTATCAGAATATTCAGGACTGATCTCCTTTATGATTGGCTGGTTTGATCTCCTTGCAGTCCAAGGGACTCAAGAATCTTCTCCAACACCACTGAAACAAAAGCATCAATTCTTCAGCCCACAGCTTTCTTTATAGTCCAACTTTCACATCCATACATATGGAAAACTAGCTTTGACTAGACGGACCTTTGTTGGCAGAGTAATGTGTCTGCTTTTTAATATGCTGTCTACGTTGGTCATAGCTTTTCTTCCAAGGAGCAAGCATCTTTTAATTTCATGGCTGCAGTCACCATCTGCAGTGATTTTGGAGCCCAGGTAAAGTCTCACTGTTTCCATTGTTTCCCCATCTGTTTGCCATGAAGTGATGGGACTGGATGCCGTGATCTTAGTTTTTAGAATGCTGAGTTTTAAGCCAACTTTTTCACTTTCTTCTTTCACTTTCATCAAGAGGCTCTTTAGTTCTTTTTCGCTCTCTGCCATAAGAGTGGTGTCATCTGCATATCTGAGGCTATTGCTATTTCTCCCAGCAATCTTTATTCCAACTTCTGTTTCATCCAGCCCAGCATTTCTCATAATGTACTCTGCATATAAGTTAAATAAGCAGGGTGACGATATACAGCCTTGACGTACTCCTTACCTGATTTGGAACCAGTCTGTTGTTCCATGTCCAGTTCTAACTGTTGTTTCTTGACCTACATACAGATTTCTCAGGAGGCAGGTAAGATGGTCTGTTATTCCCATCTCTTTCAGAATTTTCCACAGTTTCTTCTTCTTCTACTTCTTTCTTCTTCCACAGTCAAAGGCTTTGGAATAGTCAATAAAGCAGATGTTTTTCTTGACCTCTTGCTTTTTCGATGATCCAACCAATGTTGGCAATTTGATCTCGGGTTCCTCTGCGTTTTCTAAATCCAGCTTGAACATCTGGAAGTTCATGGTTCACAGACTTTGAAGCCTGGCTTGGAGAATTTTGAGCATTACTTTGCTAATGTGTGAGATGAGTTCAATTGTGCGGTATTTTAAACCTTCTTTGACATTGCCTTTCTTTGGGATTGGAATGAAAACTGACCTTTTCCAGTCCTGTGGCCACTGTTGAGTTTTCCAAATTTGCTAGCACTTTCACAGCATCATCTTTCAGGATTTGAAATAGCTCAAACTGGAATTTCATCACCTCTACTAGCTTTGTTCGTAGTGATGCTTCCTAAGGCCCATTTGACTTCACATTCTAGGATGTCTGGCTCTAGGTGAATGATCACACCATCGTGGTTATCTGGCTCATGAGGTATAGTCCTTCTGGGTATTCTTGCCACCTGTTCTTAATATCTTCTGCTTCTGTTAGGTCCATACCAATTCTGTCCTTTATTGTGCCCATCTTTGCATGAAGTGTTCCCTTGGTATCTCTAATTTTCTTGAAGAGATCTCTAGTCTTTCCTATTCTATTGTTTTCCCCTATTTCTTTGCATTGATCACTGAGGAAGGCTTTCTTAGCTCTCCTTGCTGTTGTTTGTAACTCTGCTTTCAGATGGGTGTATCTTTCCTTTTCTGCTTTGCCTTTAGCGTCTCTTCTTTTCTCAGCTATTTGTAAGGCCTCCTCAGACAGCCGTTTTGCCTTTTTGCATTTATTTTTCTTGGGGATGGTCTCAATCACTGCCTCCTGTACAATGTCACGAACCTGACATTGCTCGGTGTCACAAGCCTGTCCTTAAGAGCTTTAGAAACACTTCAGTTCACAAGATACTACATTTTTGCCAGAAAGAGAGTCAGAGTAATAACAGATTTTCCCTGAATTCCTGTGAGATGTTGAGCCTTTCAGAAATCTCCGTGGGTGGGCAGTTACTTTAAATGCCATCTGATTCTCAGATCAGTTATGGGGTCGCTTTTTCACTTGGGTAGCCAAAAGCTATGGTACCGTTGTGGCATTATTGTAATACCTCATTCTAAGGTTTTCCTTTGAAACCTCGCTTTCATTTAGGGAATAAAATGTCCGCTAGGCTAATGGTATGTGGCTGCCCTGTGGCATGAGAGGCGTGGAGGTCGCATCAGAAAACATGGCAACTCTTCAGGAAAGATGTCTAGTTCCACTAGACATCTGAAAAGCCACACCTTTCAGTATTGAGGTCTGTGAGTTTTGTAAATCTCGAATAAATTCCCTTCTGCTCTCCTGATGCAGAAATGGCTTGAAATGCAAGTAATATATAATGTCAGAGTCAGATATTCTTCCTTCATAGGGCTTGCTCCATGCGAAGGCCCAGGATGATTTGTGAACAGCCTCGCTAGTGACTGTTCCGCTCTTTGCCAGTTAGCCACTTGTCCTTTCATCTCACTGGGCACCATGTTTAGTTGGGCAGTTAAGTAGCTGCCATCCACTGGGATTCCTATGGATATGCCTTGACCTCTTGGCATATCAGGTGGGAACCTGTTACAAGTAAAATACTTGAAAAGTTCTCTGGGGCCAAGAGCCTCTGACAATGACTCTGAAGGTGTTAGAGATGGACTGATTGTAACCAGATTGGGGCATCATTTCGGCCACTGGTTGCCTTCCTTGCTTCAAACTGAAATTCAGTTTGGCTTCAAGTATAAGGACATGTGGTGGTGGAGTCATCTACTTCAGTGTTTGTTTTGACCAAAAGTTTATTTTTCTAGTGCATTTTCTAAGTCAAAATGGTGAAAACATGTAATTTTAGTATGCATGACTGGGTCTTAAATAATAAAAAATATCTGTAAGGCTGAGTGTGTGTGGAGTTCTTTTGTGACTGGCAGTTTGGGTAAAGGTTCTAAGTGTTTTATTTTTCATGGCCAGGGCTTCCAGCTGGTAAAGAATCCACATGCAATGTGGGAGACCTGGGTTCAGTCCCTGGGTCAGGAAGATCCCCTGGAGAAGGGAGAAAGACTACCCAACTCCAGTGTTCTAGCCTGGAGAACTCCATGGGCTGAATAGTCCATGGCGTCACAAAGAGTTGGAGGCAACAGAGTGCCTTTCACTCCCTCACAGTGGCCTGGGAGAGCCTCTCACCCGCTGAGGCCGGGAGGGGGGTGCTGTGGCAGCGCGTGCATTTTCAAGGCAGCAGGCCAGCTGCCTCTGAAGATCAGGTGCGGTGAGAGGACACCAGTGTGAAGAAAGAAGTGGAGCGAGATGTCCACAGTGATACAGAGGGCCACTCATGAGGCCCAGGTATACTTCCCAGACTGGCCTTGAACCCCGAGAACTAACAGTCCCTGAGTGCTCTTGTGGGCTGTGCATCCATCTTGTTAAGCGCTTCACGCACAAAATGTCATTTACTCTTCAAGCACCCTTAATGAAATAGTATTATTGTCCCTGGGGGAGAAGGTACAGAAAAGCAGCTTGTCCAAGGACACACAGCTATTAACAGTTAAGCAGCACTGGGATTCAAGGCCAGGCACTCTGACCGGAGCCCACAATCTCCTCCTGATGGCTGGAGTCAGCGCCCAGACAGACCATAGAAAGAAGGGAGGTATTTATAGAGTCAGAAAGCGTCAGTGTAAAAGTGGCTTGTCTTCTGGCTTCCTGGAGAATAGAAAGCTGAAGTTCCTAGTTTCTTGAGACCCAAATTGTAACTGAACACTTCATTCTGGAAGCACCTGCAAGTGAACGCAAACTCCTTGAGGGTGGCTTGGGGGTGGCCTGCTCAGCTCCGGTGCCCTGCTGCTTTGCTGTTTCTCTGAGCTCATGGCTGTGTCTCTGCCCTCTGTTCATCTCCCCAGAGGAGACAGGAGCTAGGTCCCCATCTGTGGTGGGTCTGGTTTGTTGGTGATGGGCCAGTTGAGAAACCCTCGGAACAGCTATACGTTACTGCTGGCTTTGATGATGCAACAGTAATTACTTAACATTGCAACATACCAGCTATTCAGGTCAGCATTCTCAAAGGAACAGTCTGTTTCTCACATCTGGAAAGACAGAGTTCATGGATCCAATTCTTTTACCTCCATAACAGTGTTAAAAGGATCAACTTAGGTACTTTAGAAGCCATAGGGGTTTTTTCTATGAGTCAGCTCTTTCTGGTTTCTCTTCTAGAATACCCCTTAGTTTTCTCCAGTGCCCATGCCTCACAGTACTTGTTCAGCACTTCTATACAATAAATGGCACCGAATGTTTCATGTTATTGCATTTAAATAGCTGTTGAGTATGGATGGGGACCTCCCTTGTGGTCCAGTGGCTAAGACTCTGCACTCCCAACGCAGGGGGCCTGAGGTTCAATCCCTGGTTAGGGAACTAGATCCTACATGCTGCAACTAAGAGTTCACATGCTACAACTAAGACCTGGCCCAGCCAAATTAATACAAATATATATATATATATATTTATACTTTTAAAAGCTGGTAAAAAATTCCTTTAAGGGCACTACTTTTGTGGAAAAAAGAAACTTTAACCAAATGTTTGCTCTCTTATCTGATAAGGTACCAACCCTCTTGAAATACACTGACCCAGTAGGACAGCAGTTACTGCCTTCAGGGAGCTGCTAATTTTCCTTCATTAGTAATGAGGAGAGTCAGCTGGCCTGGCCCCTCTACGTGAAGCAGTCTCTATAGTTTATCTCATCTCCTACATCCTTACGGGCCAAGAGAGACTGGGATCTAAATCAGCCCTGGATTTGTTTCTCTGCTTTGCTTCTTAGTGTCTGTGGGCAAGACACTAGCCTCTCTACACTTCAGTGTGATCTACAGAAGGGGAGAATCACCAACACTTTACAGAGCTGTGGATAATATCCGTTCCTTCCTTGGGACACGTTGCTATTTGGGGGCAGCTCTCATTTTTCTTCATCTGAGGATGGAGGCACCATGTGACTGAAGTCACCCCACAGTAGTGAGGAGACCACTGAGCAGGTGGCCCGATTTGGGCAGTAACAGGATGGAGAGACCAACATGAAGTGTAAAGAGATGAACAGCAGCTCCCATTAATAAGCACGAGCCTGGCATCAGCCATCCATCCACGGAGATCAAATACATGCCTCATAGTACTGAATATTCACCTTAGCCTCAATATCTAAAAAGAAAAATATCATCAATCAGGGACTTGGAATGAACACAAAAGTTGTCAGGTTTAAATTAGGTCTGAGTTATGGTTTGGTCCAGAACATCAAAAGCACGGAAAACCAGGTCCACAGCCATTCTTTGGGAGTATCTTTATCATCCAGAGTTTTATTTCCCATCCAACAGAATGCCTAGCAAGAGCCACCCAGAAAGGGAAATCCAAGAAGGGCCAACAAGCTTTCTCCCAGCTCTAAGCATGCAGAAGTGGCGGCCACACTGTTGCCTTTAATGAACTCCTAGGGCACACAGCTGACCTCGGAGCCAGGGCCCCCAGTCAGCAACAGTGCAGGACAGACAGGCCTGCTTCATGGCGATGAGACACCAGCGGACTCTTCTAGAATGGGATGACCATGAGGTCTGAGGATTCAAAATATCCTCTTGCTTTACAGTGGAATCCTGAGCTTACCTAAAATACTAATTTTTTTTAATGCATGTGTATAATTCAGCACTCAACATGTATCATTCACTTGAGTCTTGAGTACCCCAGCCTAGACAGCATATTAAAAAGCAGAGATTACTTTGCCGACTAAGGTCTGTCTAGTCAAGGCTATGGTTTTTCCAGTGGTCACGTACGGATGTGAGAGTTGGACTGTGAAGAAGGCTGAGTGCTGAAGAATTGGTGCTTTTGAGCTGTGGTGTTGGAGAAGACTCTTGAGAGTCCCTTGGACTGCAGGGAGATCCAACCAGTCCATCTTAAAGGAGATCAGTCCTGGGTGTCCACTGGAAGGACTGATGTTGAAGCTGAAACTCCAATACTCTGACCACTTGATGTGAAGACCTGACTCATTGGAAAAGACCCTGATGCTGGGACAGATTGAGGGCAGGAGGAGAAGGAGACGACAGAGGATGAGATGGCTGGATGGACATGGGTCTGGGTGGACTCCAGGAGTTGGTGATGGACAGGGAGGCCTGGCGTGCTGCGGTTCATGGGGTTGCAAAGAGTCGGACACGACTGAGCGACTGAACTGAGCTGAACTTGAGTACACTACTGGCTGCCCCAGCAACAGGCCAGTTTTAACTTGCTCTTATAACCAAGCAAAGTAGGGACACTGCCCCTTCGGTTTTAAAAAGCGAATTTGTTATTTCAAATTAATATCGAAGTTATCATCATGAGAAAAAATAAAAAACTTTATTGGACTCTTACACTTATTTTACAATTTAGTATTGCTTTTAAGTGACATAAGGTGGGGGAGGGGTGGTACACGGTGATGTTTTTAAAGTTCAGGACCCTTAAAGGTCTTAATCTGGCTGACCCTTCTTTAAGGAAAATGGGGTGACTGCTTTACACCAGCAGAGTAAGGAGCTATACCTTCCCTAACTGTCCCCCACATCCCTGGCAATTTTCTCTCTGAGCCATGGTATAAAGTACTGGTTTAAATGGTGGCAGTTCCGACAGTTCCTATCAAGCCCTGCTTCCTGACCCCGTATCTACAGCTCAGCTGAGACTGTCCCCTTTAGGCCCTGTCTAATTCTGTAAGAACCTTCAAATCTCACCTCCATTAGATTACGGCTGAATATCTCTGACCTCTGAATATTGACCAGTCTCATTTTAGCCCATGTGCCGATGAGCAGCTACCACCAGCGTGCTTACAATGGTTAAGCACTTTGCAAAGTAATTTTACTCTCTAAATACTCTTCTGTACCAAGATAAACTTTCAAACAAAGGAAACACTGAGGCTCAGATGGCTTGTCATTTGCCTAAGGTTGTAAAGCATAGTATATACTCAGTAAATATTTACTGACTAGCCTGACAGAAAATAACAAAGCATGCTTCCAAACGCAAACAGCCATCCTCAGAGACCACCTCCATCTTTCTTCTAGCGCAGGTTGTTCCCCCTTTCTGGTTTTTCTCACCATATAAACAAAACCACCAGAGATTTCAGGTGGCTAAACTAGCATCACTCAGGAATCGACCTCTCTCCCCGCAGCTAATCAACTGCCAAGTTAGAATGCTTAATTACTGAGGAGCTCTCAGCTGTCAATTTCTATTCTCACTTGCCTTCTCTGTTTCAGATCTCATAAGGACTGCCCTGGTCTCATTCTCTAGATCCCTTCTCCATACATCAGCCGCACTGATGAGACCATCTGCCCACGGCACTCTATGTTTCCTGCTGCCTCTGCACAAGTTCCAAATTCTTCAGTGTGGTTTACAAAGCCCTTCGTCGCCTGGTCCCAGACCACTTCTCCCCATTAAAGCTCCATTGAACACAATGTATATATATTTTAAATCTCCCTACCCTTAACATACAGTTTAGTCTATCCTTCAGCAATGCCACTCCACTCCCCTCTTCCTCTCATTCGTGAACTCCTAGGTTTCCTGGCTTAGATATCACTTTTCTCAGGAAGCCTACCATGACACTCCCCACCCAGTACCTCTCCTGTGAGTTCTCTGCAGTTCCTAAATCTCAGCACTAATTAAAACACCCTCTTTGAAACTCCAAGTCCAGGCCGGCAGAGCTGGTGCCTGTCACGTGTGCGGCTTATCCCAGGCCTGACGGGGCCAGCATAGCACATGCAGGAAACCTTCGCCGAACATGCAGACCGCTCTATCCCACTTCCCTCTGTGCCACCTCTCCCCAAGAAGCTTCCAGAGAACACAAGCCTCATCTCTCATCTACCCAAGTGTCTTGCCCAGGAAAGACATTTAGTAGAATTTCTGAATGAGTTTAAGACTTTACTCACTGGTCAGACCTTAAATTTTAGAAGGAACAGGAGAGCATTCTGGAAGATGCTTTATAAATCTTAATGCCCAAAAAAGTCTAAAATAATGAAAAACCTAGAATGCTGCTAACTCATCAAAGCTGTTAAAGAAAGGACCTTAAAAGCGTCTTTTCTATTTTAATCAAATACCTTTATAGTGCAAATATAATATAGTCACATGCATTTATAGTTTTACATACTCGTAACAAGATAATGACATAGACTAAAGCTGCACCAGTTTTTCAAGTGAATCTTCAGTTTAACCAAACATACAAAGCGTTTATTGAAATTAACATTTCTAGCAAAGCCACAGGCTTGAATCAAGCAGCATCAATGCTGTAGTATAAAAATAAAAAGGAAATAAAAAAACCTCAAGACGTAGAAGCAGCAGCCATACCAAGAACCCCTCTTCTGGGGCAAGACCTGCACACAGACTCCTTTCCCCAAGCACTGAGTTTAAGGACAGAACAGAGGGCCTGTATCACACAGTAAAGACTTTCACAGAAGAAAACTGTCATAGAAATGCATCATTATAATTATTTTGTTCTTTAAAGATACTGCAATAGAAATATATTAATGACAACCTCAAATATCCAACATTTTTCTGTCTTACATTTTAAATCAAAGTTGTAGGAACCTACAAGTCTTAATAAAGAACTCTCTTCACAGCACAGCTGTAGTTCACTTTAAAACACAATCTGTTCCTTTTGCTCTCTATCCTTACAAATAAACACAATAGACATATAAATGAAAGGTTCTGATCCTGCATCAAGCATTATTCCATCTTGCCCTCCAATATAAACCTGGATATAGTCTTATTTGCAAAGCATTTGCTTAATATATTAGTTGAAGCGAAAGTAAACAGTAAGTGAGCTTTCAGCAAAGGAGACCTTTATGAATTTCAGTGGTGTCCTTGGCACTCAGCTTCAGCTGAAGTCTCGATTGGTGAGGACAAGCGGAGCCACAAGGGTCCAGAAATAGAGGAGGAGGCAGACCCAGCTGGAACTGATCTTGACCCACACAGCTGGCCACTTGCTGGTCATGCTCTGGAAGTTTGCATCAGGGCTGAGAAAACAGCAGAGAGTTAGGTGGTTGCTATTGTTTAGTCACTAAGTCTGACTCTTGCAACCCCAGGGACTACAGCCTACCAGGCTCTTCTGTCCATGAGATTTCCCAGGCAAGAATGCTCGAGTGGGTTGCCATGCCCTTCTCCAGGGGACCTTCCCGACCCAGGAATCGAACCCACGTCTCCTGCTTGGCTGGCAGATTCTCTGAGCCACCTGGGAAGCCCCTGAGAGTTAAGTAAAGGAGCCTAATTTCAGCATATAGCGGCCCCTCCGCAAAAGCTAAGAAAGTCTCCACTGAAACTCGCCTGACACTCACTACTCTGTAGTCAGTTACCAGAAGGGACTTGAGAAAGTTGCTATCTTTTCGTTTTCATGGGCAGGGGGCTCTGCCACTCAAGCAGCTTTTCTCTTTTAGCCTGCATGAAGAACTCCGACCATTCCTTGCAAAAAGTTCTTCAGGAACATCTGGCTATTCTACATACTGATAAAATTCAAGACTGAAATGAATTTACTGAATCTTCCCTGCTTTGCCAGATGTTTCCTTCATCAGAATACTCTACATGGCTATCTCTAGACAAAGAAAACTCAGGGAACAAAGACAAATCAGATCGCTTTATGTCATGATTTTCTCTCTCGAGTTACTCAAGTTTGGAAGGGCTTCCCATGATTTTCACTGTAGGCATTCCAACTGGATTTTAAATGCAAGAGGAGAAAAAAAATTCAGAAGTATTTCAGAAAAGCGTGAGCACTGAACACACTTTCATTATATGGGTAGAAGAAGGGGATTCTGAGGTCAGGAGCTCTTACAGGCAACCCCAGGGGGCTAAGTGGGCTTCCTCAGTTCTCTGCTCCTACCTGTACCAGTTGGTCAAGGTCATCATGATGTACAGGGAAGCCGAGCAGAGCATGAGGTGGAACATGGAGTAATTGTACTGCACCCCCTCTCGCTCGTTGTCCACTGCCCGCCGAGGCCGTCCATCTTCCTCATCGCTGGCACCACTGGCAGCCGTATCACGGAGGATCACGCTGTCACTTCCGACAGCGTCAGCTTACTGACTTGGCTATTGCTGGAATTGCGGATGCTGCAAAGTGATCCCAGGAAGGTAAATCAGAAGGGGGCCATGAAGATGAAGTGCTGTCACGGGCCTGTACACATGAAGGTTATTTCTAAACTGCTCCTGCTTTGGGGACTGAAGGGCTTCTGAAGGGTTTGCTTAAAGTTCTGATCCTAACAGTTACAATTTGATGCTTTAACTGCCTGGAGGGGTTTCCCAAAATACACTATGCTTATGGTGTCTGCTCCCAGGACTTCAGAATCTCTCTTCTTTGCTCAGAATGCAATGCCCGCCTTCGCCCAGCTAACTCACTCACTCTTTAACTTTCTAATCATACCATGTCCTCTAGGAAGTCTTCTCTGACGTCACCCCATCACTAGGCTGGATTAAATTGCCATAGCTCCTTATTCTTCCTTCTGCTGTATCACTTAACCACTCCTGTCTTCCTTGCTATTCATAAGGAATGACCTTCTGGCAATGACCTTAGTTATCTATGCATTTCTAATATACAGCAGATACTCACTAAAAGTTTGTTAAATGATTGAATTTAAAAGTACATACAAATAAAGGACAGATTCCACATGAATATCTCAAGAGACATTAAAAAAAATTTTTGGCAAAAATCTGATAGTTTGTTATGATAAAAACTCAAACTAGAAATAGAAAACTTCCTCAAATTGATAAAGGGCCTCTATGAAAAAGTTGTATTTAATAGTGAAAGATTAAAAGCTTCCCTCTTAAGATCAAGAATCAAAGGGAAATAAACAAAAACAGTCACAGAGCATGAAACAAATGAACATAGCTATAAGCCAATATAACTTTATTTAGAGAAACAGGAAGTCAGCCCAAGCCAAAATATGGCTGCCAACCCATATTTTAAGCAATAATTTAAAAAAGGAAAAAAAAGGGTAAAACTACACATTATGTGTGCAAAGCTGTCCAAATTATGATAAATGCATATGTATTTTAGAATAGTATACTGTTATACTATTATATAGTATGGTCTCTATTTTTAAATTATACATCAAGTGATATAAAATTATGTAACTATAAAAATATACATAATCATATAGATACAAATAGATTAATAGATAGTAAGTATAAACAAAAGAAAAAAGTCTGAAATAATATGGGCCAAAATTTAACCGCAGAAAAGGTGAATTTAGAAGGAGGACAATTTCATTTCCTACTTTAAACTGCCCTCACTTACACTGTTAGTTTATATAAATATATCCTTGCCTATTTGTATTATTTCACATTTTAAAATTATTAAAGTATCACACACTATTAGATAGACAATATCAATCAATAAAAATGGGTGAGAGAATGAGTGCAAACTGCTAACATAGACTTTATCTGAGGTTTTGGATTAAATACCAACTTGAGCATTTCGTGCGTAAGATTCTGCTAGTTCCTTATATTATTTACAATGATAATTGCCCTAAAAAAAGAGATAACCCAACCAAATTTCAGAGCCACTATTCTAGCTAATCTAGAGTCAGGTCAGGTAAGGGCTTTATCTTCCCATACAAAGGAGAACATATCTCTTAGTAAGGCTGAGGGGAATTATTTCACAAGAGGATTTACTGAACTGTGAAACATACACTTCAGGGTTAACTGAGGCAAGTCAAGGACTTTTTAACTTACCTAGAATAGGAAAGGGAGAGAACAAAGACCAACAGCCCAGTGAAATTCTCCTTATTCAGAGAAGGACCGCTCTGTGATGGCACAGCAGGGGTAGGGGCTGGAGCAGTTGTATTCGCAGGAGCCAAGGTGGATGAGGTCATGTGCGTAATGATGCTCAACAGGCCAGGGTTGCAGGAACGATCTGACAATGAGAAACTGCTTTTTATCTTTAGGGATAACTCATCGGGGTCCAAAAGGATTTGAGGGGTGTGTTTACACATCACTCAGTCATGGTAACAAAACACAATTTCAGACATAAGAATGTTATACTTCAAAGAACCTGCAACTGGGCAGTCAGTAACAAATCTGTGTTGCAATCAAAGACTTGGTTTTCAATAAAGAGTAAAGAAACTACAGCAACAGAGTATTTGTCCAATTTCATAAATGTCAATCTTGATTTAACTGGTTTTGAAGTTTAACTAGCAAGTCTTTGGGGCTCTACAGCTGTGTGCTTAAAGTATAAGGGGTTTACACAGACTTAGAGAAGGAACTTAGAGTTACCAGGCGGAAGGGTGGTGGGGAGGTTGGGATGGACATGTACACACGGCTATATTTAAAATGGATAACTTAACAAGGACCTACTCTGCTCAATATTATGTAACAGCCTAAATGGGAAAATGTACAATTATATCACTTTGCTGTACACGTGAAACTATCCCAACATTGTTAATCAACTATAATCCAATATAAAACAAAAAGTTTAAAAAAGATAAATTTGTTTGCAAAATAAGGTAGATTCAATAAATTTAGCCTGGTTATTAAAAAAAAAAAAGGCACAAGGAGTTTATCCCTAGTCCTGTTTCTACATAGTTATATAGGAATACAGTAAAAATAAGTTGAGTCATCATCGGATGGTCTGCAGTCATGGTTTTCCTTGAAAACTATTCCACAGGATACTCTACTGAGAAACAATCCCGTAAGACCTACAAAAGGAGATTTCCTGCAGCTATTTCTTCTGAAGCCTGTATCACCAACATAAAATTCAATTAACGTAATTCTACAAAGGGTCAAAACAATGTTGCCTTGTTCAGCTCTTAACTAATCTGATTTAGTCCGAGGAAAAACCTGGACCATATAAAGGTCCTTCTGGTGGTCCTTTAGGCTTTCAGCTCTGAACAGCTAGGAGCAGACATGAAGAATAATATTTGAGAGGTAAATATCAAAGGCATTGTACATTTAAGTGAAATTTTTGTTTGTTCATTTATTTGTCTGACATTTGCTCCAGCTCTAGTTCTGGCACCCACCAAAGGAGTAATTTCGTACTTTCTTTTACTCCTGGTGTCTATGGCACATCTTGTGGGATCTTAAGTTTCCCAACCAGGGATCAAGCCTACACCCACAGTAGTGAAAGCTGAGTCCTAACCACTGCACTGCCAGAGAACTCCCATTTCTTACTTTCTTTCCATCAAATGCATGTGCTTTTAAAATTTGCTTACCAGGTTCATTGGACATGGCTGACCACGTGAGGTACATGGTATAGAGGGTGATGAGAGAAGACTGCAGGAGGCCAGAACGAGGCTGGTGTTCCTGTGGAATTGAAAAGAAAACAATAGGAACTACAAGGGCTGAATTTCTAAAAACGTACTTCCTGGGACCCACTGAGTTATTATTGAGAACCTTTTGATTCTGCTTGACAGATGAAAGATGACAAGTAACCTTTCAGTTTAAGTTAGCTTGAAAAATAACCAAGAAAGAGGAGGCATATACCACCAATTCTCAGGCATTTCCTGAGAACTCCTGAGAAATTTCCTGTGTATCATACAAAGGCTTGGATTTACCACTAGTTCCCTGGTATAGTGAAATCAAAGCTAAGCTTTGCCCTTAACTAGCTAGGTAATCCATCAACTCTCTGGACCTTCAGTTTTCTCACTTTTAAAAGGAGACGTGATGTTCTTTTCATATTTCATATCTAAAAATCCATGAATTTTTAAAATATGGTATTTAAATGAGGAAACTCAGGAGCATGAGTTGTGTTTTAATTATTAAAATCATATTTTTCTAGTTTAATTCCCTAAAATATCTCTGCTAAAGATTTCTAAGAATCATTCTTGTGATATAAACAATTTTATAAGGACAATAAATTCTCAAGTTACATAGTTTTTTCCCCTTAAATAATAGGGAAATTATTCATTTAATTATAATACTGACATTCAATGGCACATTTTATGATTAAGATATAATTATGAAGACTTTATCATGCTATAGTAGAAAAATGTTTAAGTAGATAAACTTGGACATAAATTCATATAAAAGGTTACCTAGGTTTCAAGTTTAGCATTAATTAAAAATCTCTCATAGGAGGAAGAAGCAGAAATCATAACCATACCTGAATTTTTGGATGGATTGACAAAACAGAAATCACCACACAAAGGATCAGATTAAAACTGATGAAGAACTTGTTTTCTGTGCACCCCTCTGGTTTGGTGTAGTATTTGTACAGCAACCCGGCAAAGATGATTGACAGGATATAAAACAAGCTTGTGATAGACAGTAAAGCTAGGAAAAAGAAAATGAACATGAATGCTCACAGTTATAACAAACTTTTAAACTAACGAGGATCAATTTTCACCCAGTTTAACGTAGCATAATGCAGTGTGGCTCTCATAGGGGTTTGACACCTACCGGCATACCAGCATCTTGGATTCCCTTCTTCCATTCGGTTTACCCATGATTCATTCCAAGAGTGAGCAAAGTCTACCAACAGCACCAGCTGGATGAGGATGAAGAAGGCAGCCCCTACCATGCCAATAACAAACCAGGCTACAAACCAAAAGCACAAAGTTATTCTTTACCACAGGAGCAACATATCAGAATGTTACTGTCCAACACACTAAAAAGGTTTCAAGTAAGAAAAGGTAGTAAGAAGATATATTCTTTCTCGAGCAGTACAGCAAGATTATCACAATTCCAAACTCAAAGGCATTCTGTGACAAGTGTTCTGTTGGGTTTCAGACCTTTTAAAATCTATTCTAGCTTGTGCTAAGGGGAGCCCATGGTCTGACATTCCAAATGGAAAAGATATAAGCTCTTTCCTTTACTCACAGGGATATAAATCACAGTGGAAATCCACAGATGCCATATGATGCCACAAAAAGGAAGCAGGTTAAAACGGGGATAGTGGAGTACATGGTTACAAGTCCTTATGCTGACAAGCCCAATTAACTTCATATTGCCAAGTGAGACGGGAAACCTAAAATATTGGCAAACAATTAACATCTGGTTTCAGAATAGCTGAGAAGTGGGCTGAATGTCTCCTGGCTTTAATCAGTCAATTAATATCTTAATATTAGTATCAAGTCATGATAATTGAACACCATCTCATTTAATTACCAGTTCTGCAAAATCAGTAATGAATGCAGTAATCTGTAGTTTGTATACATTATAATCAGCCCCTGTTATAGTGAACCATACCTGTGTTGAAGTGGCCTCCAGGAATATAGAAAGATCCAACCATGATACCAACAATGGCAGCAATTTTGAAGAACCAAAATCTATCAAAATATAAAAGTACATTTATGAAATGCTAATTTTTCCCTTTCACTGAGAAAATGAACTTCTGAAATGCAAAAATAAAGCCTTACTAGACACTTCCAACATTATTGGGCTTGTTTCTTCACCTGACATGAAGCTACTTCACTCAGTATTTCACATGATTTGAGGACAAACATTAGCACAGAGACCCAATCATTCACGCTCATAAGAAAGAAACACATTACCTTAGAGTTTCCTTGCTTTAACAGCTCGTTAAAGAACTCCTCCGCTTGTGGCCTTGCCTTCACAAGGCTTGTCTAAATTTTTTAAAATTTCATACCTTCCTACCTACAGCCTAGATAATATATCCCAAGACTCTTTAACCACCCCTATAGATACTTGCCTCTGATGTATGGGTTGCTATAGCAACGGGGACTTAAGCTGTTTTTCAGAAACCGGGAGTTAGTTTTTGTCCAGTTCAAGCTGGTTAAGACTGGTTGGAACTATTGAGCCTACAACAGGGCCTGCACAGGCCGTTCAATGAATTCAGAGTGCCAAAAACTCCACCCCCTGATTATGCTAAGTATCCTGTTAAAGAAAGTGAAAGTGAAGTCACTCAGTCGCTCTATGCACCCCATGGACAGACACCAGGTTCCTCTGTCCATGGGATTTTCTAGCCAAGAGTACTGGAGTGGGTTGCCATTTCAAGCTTGTAATTAAGATAAAGAGCTGTGCAGAACACTGATTACAGCACCTGTTCCTTACCTTCCCATTCCCACAAGTAAGACTACCCTGGTTCTTTATGCCATAAGTATCTACAGCCTCTGGCCTTCAGGGAGGTGGATCCAAGATGTGTCTTCCGGTCTCTGCTGCAAATCTCAGCATCTCAGTTTGGCAAGCTGCACATCAGGCAACTGGACATAAACCCCTTGCCCACAATCACACAGCTCATCACAAGACCAAACCTGGCTTTCGGTCAACCTTTAAACACTACTTTGCATGGCAGCGCAGAAAGCAAGCAGCTTTGGAGCTGAACAGATTTGAGTTTCAATCCTAGTGCCAACCCTCTCTAGCTGAGAGATCTCAGGCAATTTCTTTAACCTCTCTGAAATACATGTACAAGAGGAATTGGGGATCAGGAGTGGGAAGCGACAGAACATGTGAATCAGTGCCCCAAATATATTCACTATTTATCTTTCTGTATCCTGTCTAAATATATCAGGCACATGTTTATCTTTTAACAATAGAAAGAAAAAAACTGTGTGTTTGTGTGTGTGAAGTGCCTAGTACAATGCTTGAATGGCTTCATAGGTGTGCAGAGAAATGTAGGAACCTGAAGCAAAAATATTTTTTAAAAATACTAATACAAAAAAAAAAAAGATTCTCGTTGTCCACTCTACCTCCACTATACTGCAGGGCTCCAACTGAAAATGACCTTGAAACAACTTCCCATGTATAATAGATAAGAAGTACATTTGGGCCACTGATTATATATATACTCCACTGCTTTCATCAAAATGGCAACATTAACCGCTGAAGGGGAAGATATAACACCGTGACAAGTTAGCAATAAATAATTCCTACTTACCCATTGTGTATCGCTGCTCTGGGATCTTTACTTGTCTTCACGTTTAACATGAGCAGAGAGAAGGCAAAGAAGAAGACGGCCAAGGCAAAGTTGATTCGATACACAGCTTTATAACGAACCAGCACATCACAATCTTTATCCATAATATCAGTAATCCTGGTACTAAGTCCTTCATCACAGAATCCAGGTATCTGGAAAAAAACACATTTTAATGCTAAGGGACTATCCACATTTAAAGAGATTCGATCCCACCACAGAAAAGCCTGGATTTATAAAACCTGCCACTTCAACAACTGCAAGACCCTTCCTGTGGGACTTTTCGCTTTGGCTTTCAATTCACTTACAATCTTGTCACTAAACAATATAAACAAGTTGCATTTTAAAAATAAAAGTCAAGTGCTCTCTTCTTAGCCCTTCTCTGCAAATAAAGGCTAGTCTAGATTAAATTTTTAAATTAAATATACTTTATTTAAAAGAGCTTTGGGGCCACTCTTTTAGTATCTTTTAGAAAGCTGTTAGACTAAAGATGTTGCTTCTGATACTACCTTTACTTTGGGAAAAGACTAATACCTTCCTACTCTGTCTTGACTAGAACTGAAATGTACAATCCCAACCAATCCACTTAACTTGATTGAGTTTCACAGCAGTGAAGAAATAAATACTAATTACAACTAAAATTTTTGCAAAACATAAAATCATTAAAACCACTACATTAATAAGGCTACCATTACTTCTACTTACCTTCTTCAGCTGAGTCTCCATCCCCTCATGAAACATGATAAAGCAGACAATGGTGCCCAGGAAGAGGATGAGAGCGTAGATGAGGCGAGTCAAGGTGGAATTCTTACTGTTGGGACAGCAGCTGCACAGCAGACACGAGGCTCCGCCACAAAGGCACGGGACCTGCAACGGCAGGGCATCACCGCCTGGGACGGCCTTCAGCGGCCCCTTCCTGGCGTCCAGGACAGAGGCCGGTCGCCCCAGGCGCCGAGAGCCTTCTCTAGAGTCAGAGCTGGGAGCAAGTGGTTGAGAGCGTGAGCTCTTGCCGGGAGCCGCGTAGGGCATTCCTGACACAATAGAGGCGCGGCCCTACACCCCCCCCCCTTTGCTCCGCAGGCAGGGACCCGGGACGACGGAGGTAGGCTTTGCGAGTCTGACTTGTGTTTTCCTTTCCTCGGCTGAGTTGACTGAAGAGAATATTAAGGTGCTTATTGTTGAGAGGAGCAAGAGAAGGCATAAAGCCTTCTGCAGCTGTGCTCAGAGAATAGTTCATAAAGTTAATCACTGACATTTGTTCAAGGACTTTTACAGAGGAGTGTTCCAGGGTGAGCACAGAGGCCACAGCTTGAGACCATGGGAGGGATTCCTATCTGAGGCCCATTTGTGAGAAAAATGTTTATGGCAAAGAAGTTTGCTGAATTTAGGGCTTAGGAATAATTAAAATAGTTAGAAGCTAAAGATTTAAGGATTGCTGTAATGTTACAATATTCTACTAATAGCTTATAAAAATTAGGGACTTTAGAGATATTAGCCAGAAGCCCTGAGAAATAGTGAACTTAGGATACTAGGGGCAAACAGGGCCTAGAAAGATAAGAAATAAACTGAGGAATGTGGTATGCAGCCCAGACATTAGCATGAGTTAGAGTATTCACAAGGACACATGAGAAGAAGTAGATAAGGGAATCGTTGAGGAAGGAACTCCTTTTGAGGGGCAACAATGATTTTTGGAGAAAAATAAATCTGGGTCAATGGGAACTAAAAATATCAAACCTCTGACCTAATGCTTTTCTAAAAGTATAAAAGAGAATCATAAGCGTGAAATAAACAGGCAGTCCAAAGAAAGACTGAGAGGCTGCCTCAGTTTCTCTCTTGCCAACGCCGTCCATCCTGAGGGTATCCCTGGATCCTGCTGAGGCTGGACCCCAGCAAGCTCTGGAGTCAGTGTTATTTCTACCATTTTACCTCAGCAAGTTACAAAATGTAAGCTTATTTCTCCATGTGTAAAATAAACTCAGTAACAGAATCTTCCTCCTTCAGACACTGCTATATTAAATGAGCACTCCACACAGTACTTAAAACATAGTAAAGGCCCACTAAGTGTTGGTTATGTTCCCACAGACAGCTTATTTTGTTTAAAAACAATATATCTTAATACTGAGAAAAACTGAAACCTAACTCCACCTGCTGATTTCTGAGAATCCTAGCTACCAAATCTAATATTACAGCATAGGGCAACATTACACAGAAACCCTTAGAAATAACAGAAGCAAAAGACTTTTGGCTCCATTGAAGAGTAACCCAGAGACTCCTCAAGATTAAACACAGAATTATCATATGACCCAGTAACTCCAACTCACACATACACCCGAAAGAACTGAAGCAAGTATTCAAACAAAACTTGGACATGAATGTTCCAAACAGCACCATCTACAGTTGTTGAAAGGCAGAGACAACCTAAACGCCCATCAGCTGATGAATGGATAAATAACACAGATACCCACAAAGGGCAGAATATTATTTAGCCATAAAAATGGTACAACATGGGTGAACCTTGAACACATGACGCCAAGTGAAAGAAGCCAGACACAAAGGTCACATACTGTGTGATTTCATTCATATGAAATACCCAGAAGAGGTCGATCTGGAGACAGAAAGCAGAGGAGTGGTTTTCTAGAGGCTGGAGGGAGCAGGGAGAAGAGAGCTGACTGCTAAGTGGACACTGAGTTTCTCTCTGGGGTGATGAGAATGCTCTGGAACCAGACATACGTTATGGCAGCACAACATGTGAATACACAATTATACTCTTTAAAATAGTTAATCTTATGTTGTGTGAACTTCCCCTCACTTGAAAAAGAGAGTCACCTGGATCATTGGTCAGCTAAACTCTCCTAACAAGCATTCCAGACGAGAGGACATGCTTTCAGTTGTTCTTCTATATGCCTGCTTAGGAAACCACTTGAATTGCTTTGACAGGTGACATTATCAAGTCACATTACAAGGATAGGCTAATTCAGAATCATCAGCAGAAACAGCAGATGCAGACCCTGGGGGATTCTGGTTTACAGTATGGCCCCAGTGGTAATCTTTTATGAGATAATGTCAGCAGTATATAGCACCTAGCGTAATTTCTTTCATAGCAGGGGCTCCATATACCACGATAACCAGTAATATCCATAATCAAAACAGCCATGGGGAACTGACCACCCAGCTTCAGTCTTCAATTCTTAACTACAGTCTGGGTCAAAAGATCATAACAGAAGTCTGTGTCTGGTCACAGATAGAGATACAGACATTTTACAGCTAAAAACAATGACACTAATTGCTTCCAGTTTATTTTGTCTGCACTCACATGCTTCTAACTCCTTTAGCTGTTTTTCCTGTAGCCAATTAAGCAAACTAATAATAATTGCCCACTGTTTGCTATCAGTTGAATTATGTCCTCCAAAATTCATAAGTTTCTGTCCTACTCCCCAGTATCTCAGAATGTGACCTGATTTGGAAACAGGGTCACTACAGATAGAATTCGGTAAAATGATGTCTTACTGGCGAAAAGTGGGCCCCTAATCAAACATTATTGGTGTCATACAAAGGAGAAATCTGGACACAGTTGAGCATCACAGGGAGAACATCATGAAAAGATGAAGGGAGAGATCTATAAACCAAGGAACACCAAAGATTGCTACCAAACCACCAGGAACTAGGGAAGAAGCCTGGAACAGAGTTCCAGGAACCAACTAAGCTGACACCTTAATCTCAGGCTTCTAGCCTCCAAACGACGAGCCAATCGATTTCTGTTATTTAAGTCATCCACTTTGTGGTCTTTTGTTATCCAGCCCTGGCAAACCAGTACACCTACTTACTTGTTTATAACTGTCTGTACCTGGAGTGGGCAGGGGGTGACCACTTAGCATTCTATCTTTTGCACCTTTACACAATAGGTACTCAAACTGAGGAACAAACATGTCTTAATATATGTTATGTCACTCCCCTATTTTCATGATCTGTGTGCAGGTTGGAAAAGAATTTCCAGACACAAGACAGAATAAGAGAAAAGAGTTTACTGGAGTGGGAGACTGGCTGTTAGCAGAGAGAGCCACCTATTAGAACAGGGGGCCAGTTCAAGGGAGAGCAGACCCCTTCGAGAGTTAGTAGGAGACCTGGGTTTGATCCTTGGCTCAGGAAGATTTCCCTGGAGAAGGGAATGGTACCCACTCCAGTAATTTTGCCTGGAGAAGTCCATGCAGGCTACAGACCATGGAGTGGCAGAGAATCGGACACAACTGAACAACTAATACTATCACTTTTCACTTTTATAGCCTCAAGAGCAAAAAAAAAAAAAAATCCTGCTGGAAGGGTGGCATTAGGTGCTTGGTTAGGGTGCTAGAGAGTGAGTATTAATACCTAATATGGGGTCAGGAAGCAGGCTGGTTCATGGCAACAGTTGCTATGGGGCTCAGCCAGTTCCAGAGATGACCTTGGTGTGGAGCTCCGCTTCTGTGACCTTGGTATAAGGCTCCACACCTATCTCCGTAAATAACTCTATTTGAGATAAGCTGGAACCTGGGACCCTTTCCCAGAGTTCTTGCACCTGGACCAACCCTTGAGCAGCAGAATACAAAGAAACTGTAAGGAACTAAAAATAACTGCCTGCATGAATAATAAGATACAACAGGGCCACAAACCAACTGCTACTTCTGAGCTGCGGAGAGCAAAACAGCACAGGGTATTGTGCATGGTCCCTGGATCTAACAGCACCAAGGCAGGGTGGGGGTGGGTAGGCGAGCAGCCCGCTTCAGCCACATCTCTTACGCAACCCACTGATCCATCCCTACCCACATCCCATTTAAGGAACCAGATCCTCCACCCGTTGGGAGCAAGCAAGGGCACCTGTTGCTTGTTTTTTCTTTCTCCTGCTTGCCTGAAATTCTCGTCTGGCCTCTTACTAATTTTTATTGATTAAAGAGTCCAAGGACCCAGGCATACTCTTCCTGGTGCCCGGGTCAAACACCTTGCAGCCATCCTTAATGCCTTTTCCCAAAACTCTCATTCCATTTATCAGCACATCAGCTCTAACCTCAAAATGTATCTGGAATCTAGCTACTTTCATAGCATCCTCAGTTATCACACTGGTCCAGTCACTACTATCATCTCTCACCTGGATTAAATGCAATAGCTCCTATCTTGTTGCTACAGTAACCCATTCAGAACCCTGAGTTAGTATAAAAATTATTTTAAGATGAAAACATATGAGATTCAAAAGACATAGGGGAAAAAATGCCCTCTCAGAGCATTTCTCATCTGACTGAATGTAGCAACTGCCATAAATTCTTCCTCCAAGGGAGTTTTATTGCCTTGAAGAAGATAAAAAGAACTCTGCACTCACAGAAACAAGTACTATCACACACTTTATCTCCTGTTTGTTCTCCTAAAAATCCATTCCCCTTTCCTAAATAAACCTCTTTGTTTTTCCCAGGGAAGCGCTTTCCTGCACCCCTCTACCCATTAAGAAAGGCATATAACAAAGTCCTATATTCTAACGGCTCTTTCGATTTGTTCATCTCTGAAAACTCCTACATGTATGTGGGTTGCACAAGTACAAACTTTTTTTTTCTTGCTAACTTGTCACAGTTTAATTTGCAGGCCGACCACTAATCCACAGAGAATCCAATAAAAGGTTTTCCTCCCCTACACTGCTTTACCCTTTCTTTTTCACCATCTATTCTCCACACAGCAACACTGTGTCAGTTCACATCATTCTTCTTTTCTCTAATGGATCCCCATAATCAGGAAAGAGTAAAAGCCAAAGTCCTTAGGTTGATCACTGGGACCTACATAACTTGGCTCCCTTTACCTTTCTTTTTGTTTAATTCTCCTTCCCCTCACTCCATTCCCTGGTACATTGAATTACTTGCTGTTCCTACTGAACAAAAGAAATCAGTAAACTATAAAAGTGATGTATAGGTAGAAATGCTTTGATGGCATCAGCTCAAATCTCAGCTTTACATCAAAGCCACCACGGGCGTGTTTCAGGTTTCAAGTTACCATATTACTCCCTAGTTAATGACTTAAACTATTTTTCACTAAATCTTATTTTATAAATGCTGCAATTTTGTAAATGTACTGTAAGTATCTGCAAAACACTTATTTTGTAAACACTGTAAAAATCAACTGGCCAGGATTTTCTTCCTTTTTACTGTGACAGAAAAAGTACAGCAGAGGCCGAATAATTATTTCATGAAACTTGTATCTAAACAGGTGTATTAAATAAACCATGTAAGATTTCTTATTTTTAGCAAGGTCAAAATACTGGACAGCCACGAGGCCCTTAAGTGACCAACAGCTCTTCTGCTATATGTTCAACAATCTTAAAGGATGGAAAATATAGTCTGTCCCTAAGATAGGGTAGTGGAATGAGCTGAGATTGACTCCTTGGCCAATTAAGTCAGTCGGGGAATTAGGAAACAAGGAAATGATGTTAAGGAATCATGCCCCTCTGAAGTGAATGTATGAGTGAACTCAGCATATTCTCTTCCATAGACACCATAATTTTCCTTTTGCAAATATGACGTTTACAATTTACAAACTGATTCAACCCATATATACAAAGTGATTCAACCCATTTATTCACTTCATCCTCACAACAGCTCTGGAGGCGAGGAATGCTGGGATGATGGTCCTCATCTTAAGGGAAGCCAAAAAGAAATGACTTGTACGAGGCCCCAAAATGTTCAGGCCATGACTTCCAATTCTGAATAATAATCCACAAGGCCTTCTTTACCTTGAGCCAGAATCGCACCCAGAATCGCCTTGGTTAAACATCTCACCTCTGCCACATACTCTGTAGCTTTGGCAAATCCTGTGCTATGGGATAAATGTATTATCCACACACACACCCTGCCCCCACTGCCCAAATAAATGACGCCACCCTAAGAAGGCGCTTGGAAACGAACCAGAGAGCCCCGGCCTAGGGAGCCCAGCCCCGGCCCCAACCTAGCTCCAGAGGAACCCAGAGCCGGAAGGCTGGCGGGGGCGGGGCAAACAGATTGTAAACAATGGAGACCTGGCCTCTTACGTTCCTCAGCAAACGCCCAAGGAGAAGGGCCGCATCCGATCTCATCGCATCCCGGATTTCACCCTGGACCGCCCGGGGTTCATATAGCCTCTGCAGCCCAGGGCCGGGCCCCCAACCCCCGGGCCTCCGGGGCCCCGACCCGTTCGGGGCTCACGACTTGGGGGCCCCTGTCGCGCCACCCCCGCCCCCAGCCCCAAGCCCTAAGACCAACAGAGACACTAGACTCCGAACTCACCCAGCTGGCGAGGGAGAAGACGCCCAGCACGGCCCCCATGGTGACGCGGGTGATGGAAGCGGCCGACACCCGAGTTCAGAGCGCGGTGGTTAACTGCCGGCTGAGGCGTCACCCCAGGAACGCGACGGTTTCTCGGACCGGAAACGTGCGGCCTGCGTCGCCGCGTGGCCCCGCCCACCAGCCTTGGGGGCTCGGGGAGAAGGCGGGGCTCAACCGGTGAGGGCCCGTGCAGAAAAGGAGCTGGTCACATTCGTTCGCCTCCTGTGTATTCCCTCGCAGCGGGCTCTGTCAAGATCTGGGGTACAGAAGCGCCCAAGAATGTATGACCTAAAGGAGGCAAGAATATACAATGGAGTAAAGACAGTCTCTTTAACAGGTGGTGCTGGGAAGACTGGTCAACCACTTGTAAAAGAATGAAACTAGACCCCTTTCTAACACCATACACAAAAATAAACTCAAAATGGATCAAAGATCTAAATGTAAGACCAGAAACTATAAAACTCCTAGAGGAGAACATAGGCAAAACACTCTCCGACATAAATCACAGCAGGATCCTCTATGATCCAACTCCCAGTATACTGGAAATAAAAGCAAAGATAAACAAATGGGATCTAATTAAAATTAAAAGCTTCTGCACAACAAAGGAAACTATAAGCAAGGTGAACAGACAGCCTTCTGAATGGGAGAAAACAATAGCAAATGAAACAACTGACAAACAACTAATCTCAAAGATATATAAGCAACTCCTGCAGCTCAACTCCAGAAAAATAAATGATCCAATCAAAAAATGGGCCAAAGAACTAAATAGGCATTTCTCCAAAGATGACATACGGATGGCTAACAAACACATGAAAAGATGTTCAACATCACTCATTATCAGAGAAATGCAAATCAAGACCACAATGAGGTACCATTTCACACCAGTCAGAATGGCTGCGATCCAAAAGTCTACAAGCAATAAATGCTAGAGAGGATGTGGAGAAAAGGGAACCCTCCTACACTGCTGGTGGGAATGCAAACTAGTACAGCCATTATGGAAAACAGTGTGGAGATTCCTTAAAAAATTGCAAATAGAACTGCCTTATGACCCAGCAATCCCACTACTGGGCATACACACTGAGGAAACCAGAATTGAAAGAGACACATGTACCCCAATGTTCATTGCAGCACTGTTTATAACAGCCAGGACATGGAAGCAACCTAGATGTCCATCAGCAGATGAATGGATAAGAAAGCTGTGGTACATATACACTATGGAATGCTACTCAGCCCTTAAAAAGAATAAATTTGACTCAGTTCTAATGAGATGGATGAAATTGGAACCGATTATACAGAGTGAAGTAAGCCAGAAAGAAAAACACCAATACAGTATACTGACACATATATATGGAATTTAGAAGACAGTAATGATGACCCTATATGTGAGACAACAAAGAGACACAGAGGTATAGAGTGGACTTTTGGACTCTGAGGGAGAGGGAAAGGGTGGGATGGTTTGGGAGAATGGCAATGAAACATGTATATTTTCCTGTAAGAAACGAAGTGCCAATCTATGTTCAATGTAGGATGCAGGATGCATGGGGCTGATGCACAGGATGATTCAAGTAGAGGATGTGGGGTGGGAGGGGGCTTCGGCGTTGGGAGATTGTGCTCACCTATGGCTGATTCGTGTCAATGTATGGCAAAACAAATACAGTATTGTAATTAAAAAAATAAATAAATTTAATAAATAAATTAATTAATTTAAAAAAAAAAAGAATGTATGACCAAGTTAAGAAGAGACTGACAAAGGACAGAAATACCCTATGACATGTTGTGACTACTATGAAAAAGTAGTATGAGGGTATATTCTTTCAATAAAAGTTTATTTAATGCTTACTATGTAAGGAGGAGGTAATTAGGGAGCAGTCCTGGAAGGACTTTATAGCTAACCTGAGGAATTTATCTTTAGAATAAGAATGGAAGGATAAAAAGATGTGCATTGTTTTCTAAAATGTGGCATTTATAAATCACTTGGGGTGAATGAAAGGATCCACTTACATGTAAATATCTTCCCTGACCTAGGCATGGAACCCGGGTAACTAGCATTGCGGGTGGATTCTTTACCATCTGAGCCACCAGGGAAGCCCCAAACAGGACATTAAGTTACACTGAAAGGCAAAAGAGGAGAAGGAAGAAAAGTTATGACCAACCTAGAGAGCATATTTAAAAGCAGAGACAGTACTTTGCCAACACAGGTCTGTCTAGTCAGTTACGGTTTTTCCAGTAGTCATGTATGGATGTGAGAGCTGGATCATAAAGAAGGCTGAGCGCCAAAGAACTGATGCTTTTTTGAACTGTGTGTTGGAGAAGACTCTTGAGAGTCCCTTGGACTGCAAGGAGATCCAACCAGTCCATCCTAAAGGAAATCAGTCCTGAATATTCATGGGAAGGACTGATGCTGAAGCTGAAACTTTAGCCACCTGATGCAAAGAACTGACTCACTGGAAAAGACCCTGATGCTGGGAAAGATTGAGGGCAGGAGGAGAAGGGGACGACAGAGGATGAGATGGTTGGACGGTATCACCAACTCAATGGACATGAGTTTGAGTAAACTCCAGGAGTTGGTGATGGACAGGGAGGCCTGATGTGCTACAGTCCATGGAGTGACAGAACACAACTGAGCGACTGAACTGAACTGAAAGGCAGAGTGAGAAAGTCTTGGTTCAAACTAAAGAGAAAGTATGTTGGTGACTAGGATCTATTTAATATTTTTCTGACATTTGCATATCTCTCTTTTTTTTTTTAACGTGGTGAAGGCTTCATTTTTCAAATCTCATCAAAAGATAAATCACACACACACACAAAAAAGTAAATCACATCTACAGTTACATCACATTGTTTTAGGGTGTGTGTATGTATGTGTTTGTAGAAATGCTTCCACTTCTACCAAGCAATACTTGATTTCCGAGAAGTAATGGTGTAAATTTTCCTTTGTAAATTAGGGTATAAGTTGAGTTCATTTAAAGAAAAAAATTGGAAAAAATAACTTCCAAACTGAACAGAATCCGTGGTATGTAGATATGAGAACAATGATGACAGTGTATACCAATAGCTAACGCAGGGGAACTTCCACCTGGGAGTAGGAGAACCTGTAGGGCTTGGATCCTAAAATGCTCAGGTTGGAAGAAGTCTTAGACATATATTCTAATCTTTTCTTGTACAAAAAAATGGAAAAAGAAAGTGAAATGATTTGCCTAAAGTCATAGAAAGGGTTGATGAAGAACTTTTAGAATCTTTAGGTTAAAAAATTATAGTAGTTTGATGTTAGAAAAACAAGGCTCTTTGGATTAATGAATTTCTCTCTGTTATAAATCATTGTATTCGTCCTTCTGTAAGAATGTAACTTCATTTAGTACTTTCTGAGAAAACTTCTGGGTTAAAAGTTAAAACCTGAAAGGCAGAATGTGCCGCATAGAAGATAGCTTTCCCCCTTATCTCAAGGACTCAGAGCCTCCTGACTGATCTGCTCTTAACTGGTGACTAATGACTTAGTTTCCACTGTGTAACAGGCTTCTCCTTAAAAAAAAAAAAAAAAAAAAACACCTTTCCCTGCACCAGGCACCGGCGGGCCAGGTGGTCAATTAACTGTCTCTACTATCATCTGTAAACCGCCCCCATCAATCAAATGTCTCCACTTCATCCTCAGACCCCCTTATCACATTGTTCCCTACATTCCGATCTCATTCCCAGTTGTCTTTGATCTTTCTGCGTAAAAATCCCTCTCGGTGAGTGTTCGGGGTTCACTCCTCATGCGGGAGATCGAACCCCGGCGCTCCGGCCAAATAAATCCTCCTGCTGATTACATCGAATTCGAGTCATTGTGGTCTTTGGGGTGACGGTTCCCGAGAAAAAGGCCGTAAGGTCTTACAATGGCAGAGGAAGAATTACTCAAGTTTTCCTAATTCCTGCCTCAACCTCTTTCTCTTTCTGCACCGAAAACTACCTTTCCAAGTCAGGTTGTTTCAGGACCATGGAACCTTCCAGGTAGCCCTTAAAATCCTTGCTTCTCTCTGTCTGGGCATCATTGGACTGGGCAGGAAAAAGCTAAAACTGTGATAAAGCCCATGATCAGATTCTACCAGGAACAAGCCCACAGTCAAAAGGATTAGAGTTACTTACCTTGTTTCCAGGCTTCCCTGGTGGCTCAGATGCTAAACAATCAGCTTGCCATGCAAGAGACTGGGGTTCGATCCCTGGGTTGGGAAGATCCCCTGGAGAAAGGAATGGCAACCCATTCCAAGATTCGTGCAAAGAGAATTCTTGTTTGAAGGGATAATGCATTAAGAGAAGCCACAAGGTATCTTAGTAAGAGGGAGTTGGGAAGAGCTTATTGGAGAATTTGGGTTTGTGCTGGTTTCCGCTAAGGAGGGGCTTAAGGAAGTAAAGAACATTTTTAACTGGACACAGTTAAGCAAGGGCTTACCTCTGCAGCTCAGTCGGCAAAAAATCTGCCTGCAAATGCAGGAGTCCACCTTCAATGCAGGATACCTGGGTTCAATTCCTAGGTCAGAAGATCCCCTGGAGAAGGAAATGGCAACCTACTCCAGTATTCTTGCCTGGAAAATCCCATGGACAGAGGAGCCTGGTGGGCTCCAGCCCATGGGGTCCCAAGAGTCAGGCATGACTTAGCAACTAAACCACTTAAACCACCACCACCAAGAAGCAAGGACAATTCAGAAACTAGGTATCTTAATAAATTTTATCCGGAAGGAAGGAGAATTCAAGCCAGGCCAGAGTTGCCTTTGAAAATGAAGCAGGACCACTCCTGTTAGAGGAGGAGAATGTTGAGTCGTATTTGTGGTTCCAAAGTGGCCTTCCTTGTCTATGTCTTGCTCCAAATACAGAGTGACCTTGTCTGATATTCGCTTATAGTCCGTGAGCACTTGTTTATGTTCAGTGAGGAACATTGGGTCTAGCCAGCAGCTGAAGCTTTTTCACTTTCTGACCTGCAAACATTAGTCCTCCTATGTGGGACCCTACCCATCTCTCCATGTTACTGATCCTAAACAGATTTAAATGTGCTTCATCTAGGTGTCAAAGGTGGGGGAGAGGGTGAGGCAGGAGATAGATGGGCTTTAGGCCAGACAAACTAGCCTCCTGTTTGCATTTCCTGAAACAGGAAGTAGGTGGGCTCCAGGTTAAGCATTTATAATAAGCCTCTTACTTGCACTTCAAAATAGAAATAGAAACAGAAACAGGATAAATGACCAGGCTTTGTTTCCTGTGGACATTTGAGGATAACAGTTATGGTAGGGACAAAGAGGGGCTAAACCTTGTTTGAGAAAAAGATAGAAAGGTCACATATGTCACCTCCTGGGGGCAAGGGAGATGCTGCACATGTGCAGAAAGACTCCTTGGGGGTCTAAAAGAGGGGGCACCACCCCATAGTTCAGTCGCTCAGTCTCGTCTGACTCTTTGGGACCCCATGGATTGCAGCACACCAGGCTTCCCTGTCCATCACCAACTCCTGGGGCTTACTCGATGCCAAATCCCCTTCTCCCTATCCCCCAGAGGCCTCTGGGCTGGAATCCATCTTGGAAAAAAGTTGCACTCGCATGCTAGTGAGGGTGCTAGGGCAGGTCAGGTGTGAAAAAGAAGCCAGATAATTAGCCAAAGGTAAACAAAGAACTGGAATAACTGCCCTATTTGAGTCAATTTAACCCCCTCTTTACTGCTCCTCCTTACTAGGGAAAGACCCTGATGCTGGAAAAGACTGATGGCAGAAGAAGAGGGCAACAGAGGATGAGATGGCTGCATGGCGTCGCCAATATAATGGACATGAACTTGGGCAAACTCCGGGAGCCGGTGAGGGACAGGGAGGCCTGGCGTGCTGCAGTCCGTGGGGTCTGGAAGAGTGGGACATGACTAGGCAACTGAGCAACACCATCCTCCTCTTTCCTGCTCTTCCTTACTAGGGGACACGCCCACACCTTTCTCTTCAGTGGTGCCTCGCTTCTGTTAACAAACTGTTTCTCTGTCTGCGCCCTCTCCTACTTCTACTGTATTATTAATAATAAACTTTGTAATTGTTTTTACAGTTTCTGCCTTCTTGAGAAATGATGTTTTTCAATGGGCACAAGGGCCAGGGAAATTTTGCTTCTAGCCTCTAGCCTTTGATGGTCTAGTGGTTAGGATTCCTGCTTTTCTTCCAGGCAAAGGAGATTCAATTCCTGGGCAGGGAACTTAGATCTGGCTTCAAGCCACCTCTCACCACAGCCTCTCCGAGATCAAGGGATCTTTGAGATCATATTCCATTTTCCCACCTCCTGTAAGAATCCTTCAGCAACATCTCTTCTGGCTTGGGGGCTCACTGTTATGCAAAGCAGAGGAAAAATTTCCCCCTCCTCTTTGAGGTTCTGTGATTGGGCCGGTGAAGCCTGTGGAGCCTTACATTTTAAATTTGTAGAGAAGTGATTAGACAAAGGATAAGGGTTTATGGCTTTTAAAAAGTGGCAACCTATGGGAAAGTAAATATACGGGTGAAACTAAAGGAAGATAAGGATTGTTTCAGTCAGGTTTGTTTTGTTTGTTCCTCTCACTGATAAGAGTTTATCTAGAGTTGTCTCTCCTGTGATTAACTTTTGCTCTTCCTGGTAGAGAGGAGATTAGGAACACCTCCACGAAGGGAATTTTTAAACATTAATTTATTTTAATTAGAAAGACGGTAAAGATGATCCTACATACAAGGCAGCAAAAGAGACACAGATGTTAAGAACAAAGGGAAATTTATAGGGGGTGGCAGAGGGCCTTTCTGCGTCTACTTCTCAGTTGTCTTCAGCTGGAAATAATCCTTATGCCAAAGTGGCATATTTGGGGGTGGAATGATCTCATCACTTATATTCCTATATATTGTTTGAAAAGGTAGCCCATGTATTTGATTTTTAAAATACCGCATAAAAGAATGTCGACTGAAAGAAACAAGCAGAACCTAAAAGCTGAGAGTTGTTTAACTTGGCGAACATTCTTGAAACTTCAAGCCCAAGCCCGGGACGCAGCACCTCAGATAAATGCTGAGAAAACTGTTGTAAAGAAGAAGGGGAGAAGCCAGGATATTTAGAGGTTTTGCGACAACTGCTAGGTAGAACAAAAGGTTACTGTTGGTCAAAGAAAACTAGGTATCTCAAGTTAAGGAATTTAGTGCTTTCCTATGTATGGGAAGATGCAAGAGTCTATGCTCAACTGAAATCATTCCTTTGATAAGCACTTCAGTTCATTCCAGTTCAGTTCAGTTGCTCAGTTGTGTCCAACTCTTTGTGACCCCACGAAGGGCAGCACGCCCTGTCCATCACCAACTCCTGGAGTTCACCCAAACTCATGTCCATCACGTCGGTGATGCCATCCAGCCATCTCATCCTCCGTCGTCCCCTTCTCCTGCTCCCAATCCCTCCCAGCATCAGGGTCTTTTCCAGTGATTCAGTTCTTCACATGAGGTGGCCAAAGTACTGGAGTTTCAGCTTCAGCATCAGTCTTTCCAGTGAACACCCAGGACTGGTCTCCTTTAGGATGAGCTGGTTGGATCTCCTTGCAGTCCAAGGGACTTGCAAGAGTCTTCTCCAACACCACAGTTCAAAAGCATCAAATTTTCGGTGCTCAGCTTTCTCACAGTCCAACTCTCACATCCATACATGACCACTGGAAAAACCATAGCCTTGACTAGACGGACCTTGGTCGGCAAAGTAATGTCTCTGCTTTTGAATATGCCATCTAGGTTGGTCATAACTTTCCTTCCAAGGAGTAAGCGTCTTTTAATTTCATGGCTGCAGTCACCATCTGCAGCAATCAGCTATCTGTATTTATCCTGCGATTTCTCATCCTGAGATTCCTCAAGATGACTGCTAGATGGCTGGCAGTCTGTTTCCTCCCTGAGTTCCATCAGGGCTCACTGCCTGAGGAGGCTGTAATCTAGTGGCTAGATCCTTTGTTTACTAACCTGACAGGCGATATTGTATTTCTCGAGAACATACAGTGAAAATGTATGAGCTTACTTCCTCCGTCTCCCAAATCTGTTTCCAGAGTTCGTGTATGCCCATGCCAGCACTACCTCTCCCTTTTTTACCTGTAGTAGCAGTCCAACCACCTGGTGTTGCAACATTGCTTATTTCACATAACTTATTAATTCATTTAAGAAATATTTACCAAGCTCTCACTACGTGCTAGGCACTGTTCCCAGTAATGAGAGAAGAGCAGGGAGCAAACAAAATGCTCTTAGAAGAGTTTATGCTGTTGTCGACTAAAAACACAACATGAGAGTGGCAAGTTAAGTTTTATTGCGGGCAAAGCAAGGATTGCAGCCTGGGAGACAGCACTTCAGATAGCTCTGAGAGACTGCTCTGAGGAGGCAGCGGGGAAGGACAGTATATGTAATTTTGGTAAAGGGGGAAGTACTATGCCAAAGCCTTTGACTGTGTGGATCACAATCAACTGTGGAAAATCCTGAAAGAGATGGAAATACCAGACCACCTGACCTGCCTCTTGAGAAATCTGTATGCAGGTCAGGAAGCAACAGTTAGAACTGGACATGGAACAACAGACTGGTTCCAAATTGGAAAAGGAGTACGTCAAGGCTGTATATTGTCACCTTGCTTATTTAACTTCTATGCAGAGTACATCATGAGAAACGCTGGACTGGAAGAAACACAAGCTGGAATCAAGATTGCCGGGAGAAATATCAATAACCTCAGATATGTGGATGACACCACCCTCATGGCAGAAAGTGAAGAGGAACTAAAAAGCCTCTTGATGAAAGTGAAAGAGGAGAGTGAAAAAGTTGGCTTAAAGCTCAACATTCAGAAAACGAAGATCATGGCATCTGGTCCCATCACTTCATGGGAAATAGATGGGGAAACAGTGGAAACAGTGTCAGACTTTATTTTGGGGGCTCCAAAATCACTGCAGATGGTGATTGCAGCCATGAAATTAAAAGATACTTACTCCTTGGAAGAAAAGGTATGCCCAATCTAGATAGCATATTCAAAAGCAGAGACATTACTTTGCTGACTAAGGTCCGTCTAGTCAAGGCTATGGTTTTTCCACTGGTCATGTGTGGATGTGAGAGTTGGACTGTGAAGAAGGCTGAGCACTGAAGAACTGATGGTTTTGAACTGTGGTGTTGGAGAAGACTCTTGAGAGTCCCTTGGACTGCAGGGAGATCCAACCAGTCCATTTTGAAGGAGATCAGCTCTGGGATTTCTTTGGATGCTAAAGCTGAAACTCCAGTATTTTGGCCACCTCATGTGAAGAGTTGACTCTTTGGAAAAGACCCTGATGCTGGGAAGGATTGCAGGCAGGAGGAAAAGGGGACGACAGAGGATGAGATGGCTGGATGGCATCACGGACTCGATGGACATGAGTCTGAGTGAATTCCAGGAGTTGGTGATGGATAGGGAGGCCTCGTGTGCTGCGATTCATGGGGTCGCAAAGAGTCGGACACGACTGAGCGACTGAACTGAACATGCAATCATGCATAGACTTTTTGTAGAAACTCTCTGCTGGTCTCAAAGTTTGTGCTAGTCACGAGAAGCAATAGCCACCATGAAGGATCTTAGTGCTTCTCTAGATAGAGGAAATGTAAGAACTGGGCTCATAAAATGAGCTCCTGAGAATATCTAACTATCTGGAGACTTGTCCTGCCAGTTTCCCAGCCAGCGCACAAGGTCCCTCTTTTCTGCTCTCCACCCTGAACTCCTTCAGGGGGTGTGGAGGTCAGCAGCAGCAGTGGCACATGATTTAACCCTTGTAGAGATTGACGGCAAGCACCCACAGCAAGTGCCAACCCGTGGTCGACACTTCCCAGGTGGTCCTAGCAGTAAGCAACCCGCTGCCAACGCAGGTTAAACGTAAGAGACGTGGGTTCAATCCCTAGGTTAGGAAGATCCCTTGGAGGAGGACATGGCAACCCACTCCAGTATTCTTGCCTGGAGAGTCCCATAGACAGAGGAGCCTGGCGAGCTACAGTCCATGAGGTCGAACAGAGTTGGATACAACTGAAGCGACTTAGCACGCACCCACCGCACGCACTGTACTGAAATGTTGGAGCAGGTAGGTAGTGAGGTATGAGCCGAAGAATAGCGGGGAGAGGCCAAGAGGCAGGACAATGTGGCCAAAATCTTGGCACCCTGTCCACTGATGCCAAATAGAAATACGGAGATAGAATTTGGAGACAATAGAAAAGAGTAGCTTTATTATGTTTGCCAGGCAAAAGGAATACGCACTAGACTAGCACCTCAAGAACTATGCCCTGTTCTCTTGGGAATAGGGAGAGGCTTTATACCCTCTCCCTATTTTTTTTCCTCTTGTGAAGTTTCAAAACGGCTACAGCTGGCACCAGGAAGCTGTGGCCCCTGACCTTTTGAAATGCACAATGTTACAACGGAGTGTAGGGGGAGAAGGATGCCAGATGCAGAGTACAATTCATATGAAGTCAGAGAGTAATTAGCTTTGTGAAGGACAAGTCTAGCTACAAGTGTTTATGGTTAGTAACAGCTAAAGAATAACCAAGATTGTTTAACTCTTCCAAGCCTCTTTGGCTTGTATGTGCCACAGGCCTTTCACTCGTTTCTGTTTCTGCTGTAAACAGCAAAAGTCCAATGGCAGACAAACAAAGGCAGGAGCCTCCAGACTGACAGGAAACCACACCTTTTGGCTGATAAGTATCCTGCAAGCAGACAGAGAGGGGAGGAAAGGCAGGAATCTCCTGTATAAGCATGTAACCTGTTGCTTATTATGCTGTCATTACAATAAAATTAGCTTCATTAAGTGAGCAAGCAAGTTCCCATCGTGCACCACCATGACCCTTGTGATCCAAGGTGAATAAGGACAAAACCCCCTCCTCTGCTTGGTAAGATGGAGCTGGGATGAAAATCAGGGACTATGACCTCCAAACTCCTCCTTCCCCAGTGAATATTCCACCCCTTCATTTGTATACCCCTCATATCTGGTGGCTGAGATGGTAAAGCGTCTGTCTACAATGTGGGAGACCCGGGTTCGATCCCTGGGTCGGGAAGATCCCTTGGAGAAGGAAATGGCAATCCACTCCAGCACTATTGCCTGGAAAATCCCATGGACAGAGGAGCCTGGTAAGCTACAGTCCATCGGGTCGCAAAGAGTCGGACACGACTGAGCGACTTCACTTGCTTCACTTTCTTTCATATCTGGCTTGCCAGAGAAATCCAGGGCAGCAGCTGCTCACCTGTCTCCCCACACTCCCTCTGAGGGCATTGTTGTTCAGTCCCTAAGTCATGTCTGACTCTTTGCGACCCCAAGGACTGCAGCACGCCAGGCTTCAGTCCTGTCCATCACTATCTATCTCCCTGAGCTTGCTCAAACTCTTGTCCATCAAGTCAGTGATGCTATCCAACTGTCTCATCCTCTGTTGTCCCCGTCTCCTCCTGCCTTCTATCTTCCCCAGCATCAGGGTCTTTTCCAGTGAGTTGGCTTTTCACCTCAGGTAGCCAAAGTATTGGAGGGCATATTCTCTCTTAAATAAATTCTCACTTTACTTTCTTAACCTCCTTGCTTGTCTCTGAATTCTTTCAAGATGAGGCAAGAACCTTAAATTCACTGGGAACAAAAGAAACAGGCAACAAATGACTGTATAAAATGGCATCGGACACTGACAAGAGCTTGAAGAAAAATGAACCGGAAGACAAGACAGAGTTGGTGGGTCTTTTTAAAAGAAAGCAGTCAGGACAAGTCTTTTTGAAGACTGACCTTTGAGCAGATATTTGAAGGAAGTGTGGAAGTCATGGGAATACCTGGAGGAAAAGTGGTTCCAATGTGGGAGGCAAATCCCCAAGATAGAAGTAGGCATGCACACCCACTTGCTCAGTTGTGTCTGACTCTTTGCGACCCCATGGACCGTGGCCTCCCAGGCTCTTCTGTCCTTGGGATTTTCCAGGCAAGAATACTGGAGTCATTTCGTCCTCCAGGGGATCTTCCCAACCCAGGGATGGAACTTGTGTCTGCTGCATTGGCAGGCGGATTCTTTACCATTAAACCACTTGGGAATCCCATGATAGAAGTTTGCTTAACTTAAAAATCATGAAGCCAGGGTGGCTGGAGCATGGGCAAGAGGGAACATGGAGAGAGATGTGCTGGGAGCCAGCATGGGGAATCCCGCCCAAAGGTCATGAGGAAGGGGGTCTGGCAAAGGCAAAGGCTGAGATCAGGCCTCAGGGGTGCCCCTGGATTTTCCTGAGCATCTACCCCCGAACCAGAGTCTGCCTGCTTTATTGCGCTATGCTTTCCACCTACTCTTCTGACATAACAGGGGGCTATCCCTAACCACCTTTCTGTGGAAAGAGTTAACTTAGAGCTCCAGTTAACAGTCTCCTGCATATAAAAGGAGAATCTCAGCTCAAATCCCTCTGATGGCTCTCTAACTTGCCTGACAGAGACTTTTACAACTTGTGATTGTTTACAGCCCCCCAACCGTGAGAGGCACGAAGCCTAAAACATCTTAAAGATATAGAGCCTTTTCTAAAGAGCTAAAAATTATATTGGTGATGGGTTTCACTCTTGAGTCAATGACTGCTGCCAGGCCTCCATATTCTTTATCTTTAAGGCACCTGGAGGATATTAATCAATGTAACTGGGATATAGAAAAAGGAATATAGTAGTTTTGATGTTAGCAACACTAGACTTTTGAGTTAGTGAACTTTCTCTTTGTTATAAATCACTGTACTCTTTCCTTGTTATAAATGGTTGTGTACTTGCTACATGAGAATGTAACCTTAATTAGTGCTTCCTGAGAGTGGCACCAGACTTTAGTAAGAACAACACTTTTAAAGCAAATAAGTTTTCTGGTTGACAGACCCTTATCAGAAAAGGGCCGTAAAATGCTAATAGGCCCCCTGGCCAGAAGATGATGTAAATCACCTAAGACTTGTGTATACAGCTAGGTATGCAGAGAGAAAGCCTGGTCTAGATAAGAGTCAGGGCTGGTGATGCTGCATAACTTTGTATTATCCATTGATCTCTATGTACAACCAAAAGTATAAAAGCTTCCTGGACAATAAAGGATGGACTAGTCACTGGAATGACTGGTTCCCCCATGTGGTCTTTTCTCCTTCTGGCTGAATTCCCATCTGGAACATGGAGGCTTGCCATGTCTACTTACTTGCCCTGGCTTCTAAGACCCACATGAGAAGGAGCCCAAGGCGGGGCACCCTCCGCTATTCAAGCGGGTGCCGGTGGCCTACATAGGTGGTGCAAGTTTCTTGTCTTGAAACTTTATTAGCTTTCCACGTAAACCAAGTTATTCAGCATCTTTTCTCCACTAATTTTCCTACTACACTATTCTTTCCTAATCTCTCTTTATATTTCTAAATAAATAAGTTATTCCTCACTGACTCCATCCCCACTTCGAATTCCCTGGATCCACTGGGGCTGGACCCTGGCAGAGACGGTACTGGACAGGTATGCATGAGGTAGTTCACTTGGGGGTGGAGGTGTGTCTGTCTTTGATTGTGGTAACTCTAGATTTTATTCAGTACACTCAAAGGTTTTGAGCAGGAGAAGGATGTGATCATGTTTACATTTTTAAAGGATCATTTTGGTTTTGGGGTAGAGAGGAGACCAAGGCAGGGCTGGAGCTCACAGCAGAAGCAAAGACAGGACCAGTTAGGAGACTATTGCTGTATGAAATGAAAAATGTTGCCTGCCATGTGTCGGCTGAAAAGAAATGCACATGAGAGCAAAATGAGGACTATAACCTGGGAGACAGCATTTCAGACAGCTCTGAGAAGTGCTGGGCTGGGTGGGGGTCACGTGGGAGGCGTGGGGTGGCGTTCAGTATATATGTGATTTTGATGATGGCGAAGTACATAAAATCAGGCACACATTTTTGCCGAAGGTTGCTGCTGCTAGTCTCATAAGATTAGTCATGAGAAGCAGACATCCTCAGCAAAGATTTTAGTGCTTTTCTAGATATGATGAAATGCAAGACTTGGGCTCATAAAACCGTCTTTTGAAACTATTTAACTATCTGGAGACCTGTTTTGCCAGTTTTTCTCAGAGCACAGAGTGCCTCATTCCTGATCTCCACCTCCAACTTCTTTCAGGAGGTGCTGAAGGTCAGCAACTGCAGCGGCTCTTAACTGCCGCAAAGGTAGACAGCAAGTACCAGTGGTAAGTGCCAATTTCTCAGTGACACATGTGAGAAAACAAGGATGTTGCAGCCTTAAGCCATTACCACCACACAGGACAGTGAGCCCAGAAGGAACTCAGGATGGAGACAAAACCCTTGGCCACTGCAGTCACTCCAGCTGTGCAGCTGAAGGAATTCAGAATGGAGAAAATCTGGATACTGGACCTAGGTAGTTAAGGTGCTTATCAAAGGAATGATTTCAGTGTGCCCCGACTCTTACATAGAAAGGGCAGACTCATACGTAGAAAAGTGCTAAATTCTTAAACTTGAGATGTCTGGTTTTCTTTAACAGTAATCTGTGTTGCAAAACCTCCAATATATCCCGCATCCTCCCTCATCTCTTCAGAGCAGTTTCTCAAAGCTATCTGAGAGGGTGTGTCCTGGACTTAAGTTCTCAATTTTGTTTGCCAAAATCCTCAACTTTTAGGCTATGCTTTTTTTTTTTTTCAGTTGATAGCTGTATGCATAGCTTGAAGACCGGTCTATAGCTAAACTGTTTCTATGTCTGTTTCAGTCCTCCTTAATTCTATGATAATCCATTTTATGGATGTACTATAATGTACTTAATTCGTCAGTCCTGTATGTTTAGCTTCTTCTCAGCCCTTCTACTGTTATAGACAATGAACCAATGAATATCCTTTATGTTCATGTCCCAAGATTATCTGCAGGATTATTCCACGAAGTATAACTGCTGATCACAGGTTACAGTACGGTATTTCTCACACTGAAATCTGGTGAACTCATTCTCACCATGAACCCAAAGAAACAAGGGGTTTTGTTTAGTTGGTTGGTTTGGTTTTGGTTTCAGTATATATTAAAAAAAAAAATCTTTGGGGAATTGGCTGGCTGTCCGGTAGTTAGGATTCGGAGTTTTCACTACCCACGGGTGGTGGGCATGGCAAAAAAAAAAAAAAAAGAATTCTTTGTCATACCACTGCTTCGGAAATTAAAGAGAGAGGCATGCGCCACCCCTCCCACATCAGTTTTCTTCTTTAAATATTCCCAGTCTAGCAAGATTCCGCCTGCGGCTCCGTCATCTCTCCCAGAATAGTCTCCATCTCAGGTGGCAGAGAGAGAAACTGAGGCACAGGCAGGATCCGAGCACAAGTCCTCCTCCCGGGTTGGCTGTCTCTTTCCCCCTTAACATTCCTTCCCTCTCCTGTCCCTCCGGGCCAAGTTTCAGGCTGCCAGCCCCCAACTCGGGTCCCTAGCGGCTCAGAACCGGGACTTCCACCCGCTGCCCCTCCTCGGCGCGCTCGGGGGCTGCGGAAGGGGCCGCGACGCCTCCTGGTCCCCTCCGAGCCGCCGTAGCGCGAGCCCGGGAGTTCGGCAGCTCCAGTCGCCAAGGCAACGGGCTCCGCTGCGCTCGGCGGGCGCCTGGCAGCCCTGAGGAGGCGCTGCGGGCCGGCGGCCCGGGCTCGGCTGGCCGGCGGGACGGCAGGTGAGCAGGGGCCGGGCGGGCAATCGCGGCCCTATCGCCCGGCTCCCGGCGTCGCTTCTTCGCAGCGGGCGAGGGGCTGGGCCACTGGGATTTCCGGAAAGGAGACGGGGCCTGACCTTTATCCGCGGCTTCCCCCTCCTCCATCCTTGGCGCCGGGGAGGAGCCCCTCGAGCAGTTTAATTCCGTCGGGCGCGGGCGGGGAGTCACTTTGGGTTGTTCATTATGTTGGGGGTTGGGGAGCGCAATTGGCCTGATTCAAAAGTTTTTTTAAAGCACGTCTTATTTGGGGGTCGAGAAAGAACTCCGAACTGCCGAAAATGTGCATCTGTTTGACTCTTTTGGGGCCAGAGAGGATTAACTTCTTTGTACATCAGTTTTCCCATCTGCAGAATGGGGACGATCATAGCACCTGTTTTAGAAGGTTATTACAAAGTAAATAATATAATATATTTCAGATCTTTGCAGCTAAACCCTCAATCCTTGGGAGTTTTTATTATTACTACTACTACTAAAGAAGGTCCATTATCGACCATGTGTTGTGTTCCAGGGCCTGGGCTGATCGCCAAGGGTAAAAATAAGTGAATGAGACATCTTGTCCTCAGGGAACTCCACAGTGTTAAGGTATAAATAGGAGCTCATTGTGGTTCCAGCTATGATTTTTGGACATTCAGGGGACTGTGAATACACAGAGAAGGCAGTTAACCCAGATTTCCGGAGATGAGGTTGGGGAGGATGGTCAAAGAGAGATTCCAAAAGAAAATGCTTTCCGAAATGAGATATGACAGCTACCTTTGTATTGGCCGGAAGATGAAGCTGATGGAGTGCATAGTGCTCTGGGCAGAGAGAACAGACCACTGCAAGGTCCTGGGGAGAAAGTGCAGGCTTTTTGGACATCTGTTAGCATTTCATAGCCTGGTTAGAGACAGATTCTGGAAAGTGGAAGTGGTCTAGCTAGGTGTGTCTGAGTTTGTGCCTCCCTGTAAGTTTGGACTTTGTTGTGAGGGTTGGTGGGGAACACCAAAGGATTTAAATCAGGGCATTGAGTGTGTGTGTGTGTGTGATCAGAGGTGTGGTTTCCAAAAGATCAGCGGTTTTTGTTCTCTCTTGGTCTCATCACTCCTCCAGTCTGTTTTTCACATTGCAGCTATTCATTTATGGTGATTCAAAATTTTAAAAATGTATTTATTGAGCATCTGTTACATGCCAGGCCCTGTGTAAGGAATCAGGTTCCTACCCTCATGGCATGTATTCTAGACATGTTCAAAGGTACATTCATGGAGACAGAAGTAGTCCAGTACAACTAGAACTGAATCATTACCAGAAGAGACCCATCCAGAGAGTGTTTTTGTTTTTTTTTTTAAGGCCCAGATCATTCAGGGTCACTATCTTCAACACTGTTGGCAGAACCATTCCCTTAGAACTACACCAAGAAGAAATGGCCAGAGAAGTGGGAGGAAAGCTAGGAGAGTGTAGTAAGGAAAGCCCAAGGAAGAGATCCACTTTGTTGGATGCAGTTGAGATTTCAAGTAAAATAAGTTACATGTTAAAATGCGCCTTTTGCTTAAGTAAATATAGAGGTCACCGAGAAACCCAATTGAGCAGATTTGGTGAAATGCTGGGGGCGGAATCTATAACATCGGCATCTTCCAAAGGTTCAATGTAATATGTCAGTGGAATGAGGAGCGAGTGGGATGTGAGAAAGTAATGTGTAGGCAGCTCCAAAAAGTTTGGCTGTGAAGAGAGGCGAGGAGGGCTGGAGAGCAGTTGGGGAATCAGGTGAAGTCTTTTTAAGCAGAAGACAGACAGGAGCAGATGTAAATGCTGATGGTAGAGCCAGTAAGGGAGGGAGAGACTGAGAAAATACAGATTTTCTCAGGGGAAAATAAATGGCACAAACAACTTGCCAAAAATGTGAGAGTGGATACGATCCACAGCACAGATCCTTTACAAAGAGTCTGATGACGTGGTTTTTTTTTTTCTTTTCTGGACATATGGTAAGCAAGGTAGTTTCTGAAAAGGAATGGGCCCATGTAATGCCAGCAGAAAAATAAAGATGTAAATGTGGAAAGTTCTATATTCCTTCTCATCGGATAGGAGACATTTATTGAGCATTGTGTTAAGCCCTCTCCAGGCACTAGTCTCAGTTGAAAGCATGCTCTTTACAACAACCCTGGGAGAGAGAGAGTCTCTAGTGTAATTCCAAGCTTATGGATGAGGACATTGGGGATAATGCTTAGCCTGGGTCACATAGGATTTGAATCCAGGCCTGAGCCCAGAGCTTTTGCTCTTAATCATTCCTTAAATGATATGATTGTCTACCTATGATTATCTGCTGAAAAAAATGCAAGAGAATTGAGTTAAAAATAAGCAAGCTATAAGAGAGACAAAAACCAATAGTTTTATACCAGTAGTAGGAGTAAGAAAATGGAATTGTAGGTAAAATGGCAATAGCAACGTGAAAAATAAATAAAGAATAAACCTTAAAATAAATGCACCCAGCTAGTCAAATAGGATAAGAGTTGGCTGGAGGTTGGGGAGTATAGGTCAGGAAGTGTGTTTGTATGAAGAGGAAGTAATTTTTTCTTTGGGAAAATCAGGGTATTGATACCAGGAACAAAGCATGTAAAAAAACCAGATGTCTATTATGAGACATAATGAGAAAATATGCAAAGATGCTGACTGTGATGTTTTATAATATTGAAAAACTAATAACAGACTGGCTAAATTATGATGCAGTCATGTGATGGGTGCAATCAGCCATTAAAAAAGAGGAAGATGGGAGCCATATATACATGAGAAGGATTTACATCACATGGTTTAGGTGTAAAAACAGATTTCACTTGGTTTCTGGTTTTGGTGTTTTCTAAGTGTGTATAGATAGATAGATAGATAGATAGATAGATAGATAGGAAAGATGTCTAGATAGATGAGTTCTTTATTTTATTTTATTTTTAATATTTCTTTTTATTTAGCTGTGCTGGTCTTAGCTGTGGTCCATGGGTTCTTCAATCTTCACTGTGGCATGAGTGATCTTTTTAGTTGTGGCACATGTAATCTATGTCCCTGACCAGGAATTGAACCCAGCCTCCCTGCGTTGGTGGCATAGTATCTTGCCATTGCGTAGAATCACTACCGTAGCATAGTGATTTACCACTAGGAAGTCCCAAGATGAGTTCTTTAAAACAGTGTTTTATATTTTATTGTGGTAAGCAATCCATAAATTTATCATAACCATATTTAAGTGTAAAGTTTAATAGTGTTAAGGATAGTTACATCCTTGTGCAATCAACCTCTAGAATTTTTTCATCTTGCAAATCTGAAACTTTATGCTCATTAAAACAACTCCATGTTTCTCCCTCTCCCTGGTCTCTGGCAACCACCATCCTACTTTCTGTTTCTATGAATTTGGTTACTCTGGATACTTCATATAAGTGAAATCATTCAATTCTTATCTTTTTGTGATTTTTTTCCCCCATTTAGCATAATGTCCTAAGGGTTTCCCTCATAGATCAGTGGCAAAGAGAATCCACCTGCCAGTGCAGGAGACATGAGTTCGATCCCTGGATGAGAAGATCCCCTGGAGAAGGAAATGGCAACCCACTCCAGTATTCTTGCCTGGCAAATCCCATGGACAGAGGAGCCTGGCGGACTATAGTCCATGGAGTCACACAAGACTCAGACACTACTTAGCTACTAAACAACAACAACAGCATAATGTCCTGAAGGTGCCTCAGTGTTGTAACATCAGCATTTCCTTGCTTTTTAAGGCTGAATGATATTCCATTGTATGGATATACACATTTTGTATATACATTGTATGTATGAACACATTTTGTTTATTCATTCCATAGATGGACATTTGTGTTGCTTTCCCCTTCTGGCTATTTTGAGTAATGCTGTTGCAGATGATGAATGTGCCAGAAAGATAAGTTCTGTGTGTCCTGACACCCATGGGGACCCTTTTATTCCTTTCCTTATTGCCTTAGTTTTCTTTTTATGAGTATGAATGGCTTTCATAATCAGAAAAAAAAACAAAAACAAAAACCAATAAGGATATATCCTATTTGGGGAGAATAAAGGTTGAAAAAAAAAAAAAAAGGTCAGACCTAGGGCAGTGGCTGCAGGAATGGAATGGAGTGGGCTGATTTGAGAGACCATTCGGGAGAATCAACAGGACTTGACAGCCAAGAGGTAAGGGTGAAAGGCGTGAAGGACAAAGCCTTGGGGGCCAGTGGGGAGAAAGGGCTTCGACTTGGGGAAGTGGAGTAAAGTGAAAGTCACTGGGTCATGTTAGACTTTTGCGACCCCATGGACTGTAGCCCGCCAGCCTCCTCTGTCCATGGGGTTTAGACTTGGGGAGGAGGGAGGAAATAAGGTTAGAGAGCCACCTGAGCCTTTTTGTTCGGCCGTTTAGACTCTTTCCTGATAGTAGAGGGAAACCATTGAAATGAAGGGAAATGACTTAATCACATTCAAGTTATAGAAAGATCACTGTGACCAATCCATTCTGTGAGCTGAAGCCCGAGTGCAGAATTTCCCTTTGTGCTACTTAGACTTTAACCTTTGTTAATTTCCTCTTATTTGAGACAAAGCATTGGTGCTAAAAGATGCATATCTACTCTTCTAAAAGTGCCTGAAATATTTTAAACAAAGTACTATTTAGATTACATTGATTCCTAATAACGTTCAGTTTTATCTTAACAACACAGTCTCCTGTTACTGGACTTTCTACCTTTAGCAGGGGAAATATAATTGGGAAAGCAAACAAGAAATATAAACAACTCAAGTTACAGACCTTCAGTTAATTGCAAATATCTTTGTCCTTTGGGGAAAAGGGGGTCAATGAGGTAAACAGTGTCTTACCAAATTTTTACTACAAAGCAAAAATGGTTAAGAGTTCAGATGGAGTCAGCTCATCATCTGCTTTCCCACAGACCTATAATGTCTCTGCTTCCAGAGCCTCCCAGAGAGGGAACTAACTGTTGTGCTGACATCTCATAAGCATTTTGCAGTTTTTAAGAGCTGCATGTCCAAAAGATGTGAACCCACGATCTCATTTCATTCCTCCCAATAATTCTTAGATAAGGATTATCATTCCTATTTTCAGATGAGGAAATTGAATTTCAGAGGATTTAAGAAACCTCCTAGCTCCTACATCTAATAAATTCTGGACTTTGAATTTAGTTTTTCTTATTTTCTTTTTATATTATAGCCTCTTCTTATGTACCGTTTTAAACATATACAAAAGTAAAAAGATGGTATAAGACATACCTTATACTCATACCCCAGCTTCAACAGATACCAACATATGGTCAGTTTTATTCTATCTATACCCTCCACTCCCTCCCCACCATAGATTATATTAAAGCAAATCCTAAGACATCATATCATTTCATCTATAAATACTTTAATATGCATATGAGAGGTAAGGATTTTTCTTTCCCTTTTCCCCCATGATCACAACACTCTGATCACACCTAAGAAAATAAACAGGAGTGATTCCTCAATGTTACCTTAAATCCATTTGGTACTCAGTTTCTCCTTATCTCATAGATGTCTTTTCACACTTGGTTTGTTGGAATTGGGACCTAAGCAAGGATCACATCTGGGTGATAGTGGCTTAAGTCTTTGAATCTGTAGCAGTTTTGCCTCTTCTTTTTGCCCTTACCTTTCCATTTGTTGAAAACTCAGGTCATTTGTCCCATCCAGCTACTCTGGATTTGCCTGCTTATATCCCTCTAATGTCCTCCTCCATTCCCTTTTTTTTTGGCTGTTGCTCTTTATGGGTGGTGCTGTGTATCATATCAGCAGGCAGTAAAGGCTGATTCTCACCTGTAAGATTGATCATGGATTCAGGGGTTTGTTAGCATGATCCCTTCATTATAAGTTTCTCATCAGCCTTTCACAGAATGGTTTTTAGCAGCTGTTAGTGATCATTGCCTCGATCAACTTACTATTTCATGGCATGTGTGCGTGCTCAGTCATGAAGTCATGTTTGACTCTTTGTGACCTCATGGACTGTAGCCCACCAAGCTCCTCTGTCCATGGGATTCTCCAGGCAAGAATATTGAAGTGGGTTGCTGTGCCCTCCTCTAGGGGATCTTCCTGACCCAGGAATCAAACCCACGTCTCCCACATTGGCAGGCGGATTCTTTACCGCTGCGCCACCTGGGAAACCCGGATCCTGAGTCATAGTCTTAGTATGTGATATATTCAGTTCAATATTGGTTGCTCACAGCATTGCTCTCCTGGGTTGGTCTTATGTGTTGGCAAAACCACACTGTGAGGGGCTGCTTGTATCAGTGCTTTTCAAACTGTACCTGCAGTTGGTTGGGGATTAGTAGGTAGAGGAACTGTTTGGGATATGTTCCAGCATGACGGGAGTTAATCTGCTTTCTCCCATTCCCAGTTCCATAAGCCTGCCTGCTGTGAGCCTCTACCTACCACCAAAAGGAAGCCTGAAAAAGAAATGCTGGTGATTTAATTTGCGACATAGATTAGTCACTCAGTCATGTCTGGCTCTTCGGGACCCCATGGACTGTAGCCCCCAGGCTCCTCTGTCCAGTGGAATTTTTCAGGCAAGAGTACTGGGGTGGGTTGCCATTTCCTTCTCCAAGGGATCTTCCTGACCCAAGGATTGAACCTGGGTCCCCCGAATTGCAGGCAGACACTTTACCACTTGAGCCACCAGGGAAGCCCCATGTAATTATATTGATGTCTTGTGTGCACAGGGTTTAACATTCAGTGTTTCTTGATGAGCTCTGCTTGTTGTATGTGGTGCATATGGCCATCTTTTCCAAACCAAACCGTTGGGACTTTTGTGGTCTGTTGAGTATAGTGTACTCAGAGGGTCAAAAGAACAGATTACTTTAAAACAGTGCAGTCTCAGGAAAATCATAGATGTGTTTTTATGTATCCAGAGGAAGCAATACGAAGGCATGATTAGGAAGCATTGGAGTCCTTTGGACGTGGGTTCAAGTCTTGGCCCTTTCTACTTTCTTCTACAAGTTAGTCTTTCTTTCCTTTTTTTTTTTTAATGTTTTAATTTCCTTGATAACTTGTAGAAAAGCCCTTTTTGTGATTAGCATTTGAATAGGAGGATCATCTTTATTTTTAATTTTTTTATTGAGTGAAAGTTTCTTTAAATTTTGTCATGCTTTACAATTTTCACAAAGATGATTTCATGTAAGCCCACAATAACCCTTTTTCTCCCACTCCTATAGTGTCCCCCCTCCACTTCCCTTGCCCCACTAGTAACCACTAGTTTGTTCTGTGAGTCTGCTTCTTCTTTTTTTTTTTTAACTTAACCTTTCTTTCTAAGCTTCAGCATTTCCTCATTGTAAGATGGATATAATGAAAGTTCCTCATCTCTTGTGAGGATTGCATGAAAATAAAGGGCTCAGCACAAGGTCTGGTAGGTAGTTAGTAAGCAGTTGACATTATCTGCCAACTGTTAGAGTCATTATAATGCCTTTGAAACATGTCCACTTATTCAGTGACCTTTTTGTATACAAATTTATTTATTTATTTTTGGCTGTGCTGGGTCTTCTTGCTTCGTGTTCTTTCTCTAGTTGCTGCGAGCAAGGGCTACTCTCTAGACGTGGTGCACGGGCGTCTCGTTGCAGTGGCTTCTCTTGTTCTGGAGCAGAGGTTCAAAGATGTGTAGGCTTCAGTGGTTGCAGCTTATGGGGCTTAGCTGCTCTGAGGCATGTAGAATCTTCCTGGACCAGGAAATCGAACCCATGTCCCCTGCATTGGCAGGGGAATTCTTAACCACTGGACCACCAGGGAAGTCCTTTCTTGGCAGAAGCCTGTAGAAGACCAGAAGAACAAAAAGTTCTTCTAAATAACTCACTGTTTGGTGCCTCACTGTATGTGTAGTAACTTCTTTATCAGACCTGGTATGGAAAAGGCATGTGCTTCCCTGGTGCCTCAGATGGTCAAGAATCTGCGTGCAATGCAAGAGGCTTGGGTTTGATCCCTGGTCAGGAAGATCCCCTGGAGAAGGAAATAGCTACCCACTCCAGGGGGCTTCCCAGGCGGCCAGTGCAGGAACCCGCCTGACTGTGCAGGGAGGCAAGAGAGACACGGGTTCAATCCCTGGGCTGGGAAGATCTGCTGGAGGAGGGCACGGCAACCCACTCCAGTATTCTTGCCTGGAGGATCCCATGGACAGAGGAGCTTGGTGGTCTACAGTCCCTGGGGTCGTAAAGAGTTGGACACAGCTGAGTGACTAACACTTTCACTTTTCCTGGAAAAGGCACAGAACTGTTAAAGACCCAGTGCCTGACTTTGCATGTCCCTTGGGAAGACCTCCCTTATTTGCCTTTCTCACAATATTTGAATAGCACTCAGCACCTAGTCCCTTGCCTCTAAAGGTGATCTCTCTGTACTGTGGATATTTTTTGGCACTTATATAGGCCCCAGAGGTAGCACAGACTTCATCATTAACATAATCCACTGTCTCAGGCTGCTCTGCCCTCCCTGGGGTGTTGGCTTCATCCTCAGGCCAGCAGCAAACTATGGGCAGCAATTCTGGGCTCCAGATCCATGTACAGCACCTACCAAAGGAATAGAAAGATTCTTACTTCCTCTGTTCTCCCAAGAGTGAGAATCTTTCTCACATCCCCCACCCCCGGTACTAATCCTGCAATGTCATTGGCCTGAATCGAGTCATGTGCCCATTTTGCCAGCCACTTCCTGTCACCAGGGCAACGCCATGCCTTGTTGACTTCAGCCTGGTTCTTAAAGAAGTTACTTACAACGGGGATGAAATTATCTTTAGGCCAATCCGGAACAGAATTGAGTGTCTGTTAGGAAGTTTTTCTGTGAGTAGGAGGAATGGATACCAAGTACTTTGGTCAGCTAGGATTTGGGTTGGCTTTAAGACAAATTATTTTTCTTTCAAAAGACATCAAGTCCAAAATAGGCAATCTGTTGCTGGCGTGGCACTGCCACAGTCTAGATCTTTCTCTCTTTCTGTTTCACGGTCCTTGAGGTCACCTTGAGGTCACAACTGGGCTTCTGGCTCTCCAACCAAGCAGTCCTTCCTTGAAGGGGGAAGAAGTAGAAGGGAGGGCCAAGGACACCCTTTCAAATACCAGAAGCCTCGGCCAGCACGTACAGCTTGCACCTCATTAACCGTTTATGTCTGTGAGGAGGCTGCTGAATGTCCTTTCTTGGCTGGACACACCACTGTTCCCAACAATAGAGGGATGCCTTGCTGCAGAAGAGAGGGAAGGTACCTGCAGATCTGGTGACATGCAGTGCCCACCTCTGAAGGCAGCCAGCCATAAGCGCCATACTTTCCATTTGGAGGAAGCCAGTCTTGAACGAGTATAGTCTTTTTATTCATTTTTTTTTAATCCAGTAATGAGACATACTTGATATAATGTTTTACAATTTCCTATTTTCCATTTAACAACATAACAAGTGTCTCTTCATTCGGTTAATATTACAGTCTGTCCGTGTTAGTCGCTCAGACTCTTTGTGAATCCATGGACTGTAGCCCACCAGGCTCCTCTGTCCATGAGATTCTCCAGGCAAGAGTACTGGAGTGTATTGCCATTCCCTCCAGCCAGGGAACAAACCCAGGGCTCGAGCATTGCAAGCAGATTCTTTACCCATCTGAGCCATCAGGGAAGCCCTAATATTACACTGAGTGAGTGAAGTTGCTCAGTCGTGTCCGACTCTTTGCAACCCCATGGACTGTAGCCCACCAGGCTCTTCCCTCCGTAGGATTCTCCAAGCAAGAGTACTGGAGTGGTTTGCCATTTCCTTCTCCAGGGGATCTTCCTGACCCAGGGATTGAACCCATGTCTCCTGCATTCCAGGCAGACACATTAACCTCTGAGCCACCAGGGAAGTAGCTTTTAATCCAATCTCCACTTAATGAACGCTGACAAAGCCTCTCCATTGTCACTGTAAAACTTAGTGTTTAGTTTCAACAGCCTTCTGAATGTTCCCGGCTAGTAAATAGCTCCGCTTTGCTGTCCGATACAATAGCCACTGGCCATATGTGACTGTTTTTTTTTGTTGTTGTTTTTTAAGATTTATTCATTTATTTATTTATTTTTGGTTCTTCTGGGTCTTCGTTGCTGCACTCAGGTTTTCTCTGGTTGTTTCTAGATGGGGCTACTCTTCATTGCGGTACACAGGCTTCTTATTGCAGTGGCTTCTCTTGTTGCAGAGCACAGGCTGTAGATGCATGGGCTTTATTCCGTAGCACAGGGGCTCAGTAACTGTGGCTCACGGTCTAGAGCACTGGCTCAGTAGTTGTGGCACACGGGGCTTAGTTGCTCCGTAGCACACGGGAACTTCCCAGGCCAGGAGTAGAACCTGTGACCCCTGCATTGGCAGGCAGATTCTCAACTGCTCCACCAGCAGTGAAGCTCCCTGACTGTTTAAATTTTAGTTAATTAAAGTTGAATTAAAAATCCAGTCTCTCAGTCTCAATAGCCACATGCCACTGGTGATCACTGAATTCAACAGCCCAGATATAAAATGTTTCCATCATTGCAGAAACTTCTATTGGCTAGTACTGCTCTTGAGCACCAGCACACAGCTGTGCTCACTATTTGGTTTTAAGGAGTTTTAATGGTTTAAGTCACTAACCTGGAACCAGATGGCCTGGGTTTGAATTCTCAGTCTTCGGTTTACTAGTTGTATTATCTCAAGTGAGTGACTCAACTTCCCTGTACCTCAGTTTCCTTATTTGTAAAAGACTGTTACTATGTATTAAAGAACTTATTATATGTACAGTGAGCTTCTTAGAACAGTGGGCTTCCCTGGTGGCTCCGTGGTAAAGAATCCGGTTGCCAATACAGGAGACTGGATTCAGTCCCTGGGTCAGGGAGATCCCCTGGAGAAGGAAATGGCAACCCACTCTAGTATTCATTGCCTGGGAAATCCTTTGTACAACTTCACAAGTGGCTTTTCAGTGAAAACTGGAAATCATTTCCTGGGTGTGGTCAGGCAGAAACTTTAATTGCTAGAACTCATGCAAAGAATTGACTCATTGGAAAAGACTGATGCTGGGAGGGATTGGGGGCAGGAGGAGAAGGGGATGACAGAGGATGAGATGGCTGGATGGCATCACCGACTCAATGGACGTGAGTCTGAGTGAACTCCGGGAGTTGGTGATGGACAGGGAGGCTTGGCATGCTGCGATTCATGGGGTCGCAAAGAGTCGGACACAACTGAGCGACTAAACTGAACTGAACTGATTATCAAAGAAACCACCTTGGTCTCTTATCAAGTATTTGGCAAGTGAATGTACACTTTCAATGATTCCTCTCTTTTAACTGACTGTTTTTGTTTTTAATGGATTCTACTATTAGTCCTGATCCCATCAAGGAGAGAGCTTCTACTTTATTTCGTTTTCAGTTGTTATGTAGGGATTACTGTGCATCAGTTGACATGAATGATTATCACCAAACCCTATTGTTGGACTTTTATTTCTCAGTTTTTGTATTTTGGGTGTTGTGCTGTTGATCTTTACAGAAAGACTTTCTTCAATCAGTATATTTTAATCCAAGGACTCGGGAGGAATGCCAGCCCCTTTTTACTGAGAGGCCTGAGTTTCAGTCTGGAAATCATCTTATTACCATAAAAGAGGGCATGTGGGCATGCCAGCCCTAATTGTGCTTTTGGATTTAGCTCCATTTCTCTTCATGGGCCACGCTCAGATTCTAGATGATATTTACTGTTTGGTACACAAAATTTTGTACTGTCCTAGAAAAATCTGTAATGCAGGTTGTTCTGATGCAACTTCTTTTCAAATTCACAGAGCACTTTATTTGAACCTTTTTAAAATAGCATTGATCACAAATAGTACTCCTCTATAATTATTTTTGCATTTGTTTAGTATCTACTCCTAAACTCTTAACCTGTTGAGGACAGCAGTCTTTTACTGGACCTTTACAGATCCTAACCTACAGGCCCTCAATTTACGTTCATGGAATGAATGAATGAATTTGTTGCTTTCTATTATTACATAGCCATCTTTTATAACATTTCGTTTGAATTCACTGTTAGTGGATAGTCTTCTAGTTAAGTCAGATTCCACAGGAGAGCAAAAAAATGTTTATGAGGTGATGTTCAAACATGAACATACATAGAGGGACTTCCCTGGTGATCCAGTGGCTAAGACTCCACACTCCCAGTGCAGAGGGGGGGCCTAGGTTTGATTCCTGGTCAGGGAACTAGATCTCACATGCTGTGACTAAGACCTGGGGCAGCCAAATAAATACTTAAAAAAACAAAAAAACAAAACAAAGCTAGAGGAGTCTAAAGAAACCCCCAGTGCACATCATCTGAACTTCAACAATTAACATTTTATTTTTAAACAATTAACATTTTAGAACCAATTTTTGATTTAGGCAGAGAGAACACGAAGGCTTTGGGGTGCCCATTGTGATTTTCGGGGGAAGGCAGCAGGACATATATGATGGGCAGTGTAGAGAAAGAGGAGGCTGGTGTTCCACAGTCAGACCTGCCTGCCTCCCTCGAAGGGCTGTGGTGAGGGTTTCGTGGGTTGACACACACAGTGCCAAGAGCAAAGCCCAGCCACGTGGTGGGTGCAGCTGAGGGCTGCCCTGCCGCCGCCCTTCCTGCTACTGCACTGCTGTCCCTACGGCGCAGGTGCAGGGGGCTGAGTTGGTGGCTGTGGCGTTCAACTGACTTGCGACCCTTGGCCATCAGGCGTTCTGAGCTGCAGTTTTTGCATCTGAAAAGTAAGAATGATAATAGCATCTGATCTGCCACACAAGGCAGTGCAATCATGCCTGTAAATGTTCTGGGTTAATTAACATTAATCCCAGTTTTCTGGGGGTGGTGTTCCCATCTGGCGGGACCCCTTGGAGCTCTTGGGAGCTTTTTGTAAGTCAAGCTTGTCTCTCACATGGACTCTTGTTCTGAGATTTCCTGAGCCCCAGAGTCATTTGTCAGTCTAACAAATACTATAGCACAGTAAGCTTCATTTTTATTTGCAAAATGTTTGTTCCTGAAGCATGACAACAATTTCACTTTATATAGCTTGTCCATACTTGCACTGGAAATGAAATACTTATCAACCAAGTTGATAAAGGGATAAAAATAGTTTTCCTAAGAAACGGTTTGCAGGGGATTAATGTTGGAAAAAATTTCATAGCAGAATCTGTTTCACCATCTTTGAAATATAAACAGTATCTTCATTTGTCTATATTTTTCTTATAACACTTTGCTCAACTCCTAATTAAAAATAGCTTTCCCAAAGCCAGAATTCCTCTAAAAAAATCCATTTTCTTTTAAATGAAGGCTAAGTTTTAAACACTCTGCTTTCTCCTTAGCACTGCAAAGAATTCTAATTATGCAGACCATCCATCCAAACCACACACGCACACATATCTCTCTGAGATAAGAGTTAGTAGATACTGTGGGAAGAGAAATGGAATATCCCTGATGGTTATAATAAATTTCTGCAGTGTTTGTTTGGACAGATAATCAACCGTTAGGTCTCCTGGGTATGAGAGTTAAATAAATCCAGGTCAGAAAGTCAGTGCCCCAAACTTAATTTCTCAGGAAGATAGTTCCTTCTCAAACCATTACTTGCCATTAGGTTTAGCTTTTTTTTAAAAGTTTGATTTTTGTTCTTTCAGTTAGTAAACAAAATATTGTCTTTTTATCATTTGTAATTTATAGCATCTTAAACTTTTATAAACGTCTTCATTCAAAGAAACTAAACCCTTGTTCTGTATCTCCGAATAACAAAAACAAATACAAACAAAAATGCAGTTTTATGTCAAAAAAGAGCAAGCTCTTCATTCCACTATCTGGCCCCAATGACATATGATCTCTTAGCTTTATTTCCCATAGACTGTTCTATTTAAATGTTTTTACACAGGCTCTTTTTTCCCCTGGAATCCAAGTATATTTTGGTGATGCTTCTTTTCAAAAGATCCAGCACAAATCATCTGTAGTAGTTACCTAGCCAGTGTTGTGTTAGAAGGTATGCCACTTTTCACATAAATTTAAATCTTACTGAAATTTCTAGATTGAAAGGATTGGCTGAAAGAACTTTGGGTTTTTATAGCCGCAGGGCTCCTTTACCTCACTGGGATATGTGTTTATGTCTTTTTGATTGAAGGGGGTGTTGGAAAGGGGTCTGAATGTACTGCTTGATCCTCCTTGTTAATTGTTGAAAAGTGAAGTCTTAAACTAGTTTTAAATTCTAGGGGAACTGGGAGATTTTATCCAGTGTCTGAGATTCACCTTAGTTTTTTATATGCTGGAACTTGAGGCTCGAATTTTTCTTTCATTTTTTGCATATATTGAGCATCTTCGGGGTGCCTAGCAGTGTGTAGGGTGTCTTACACATTTTAGCTCCTTTAATCTCACAGCAGCACTGGTAGTTAGATAGGACTCAAATACTCGGTTGCTTAGGCTGCGCCTTCTTCCTTGATCCCTTTCATTGTTCTCTCCTCACTCAGTCCATTTGGTTGTGTTGCTATAGAAACAAATCACACCCTGCCCCAGCTGCCAACTGTGAGCTGCCAGACAGCAGCCTGGCCTGCTCGCTGGTCTCCCTGGTTCCCTTCCCGTCCCACTATAGGACACCTAAAACTAATACAGTGTTGTCTGTCAATTATATCTCTATAAAACTGGGGGAGGGGAGGAGAAAAGTGAGTGTGGGCAGAAATGAGAGTGGAAGTTCCACGTTCATGATCAAAGGCCTCGCAGGGGAGCTCTGTATTGGCGCTGTCCAGTATGGTAGCCGCTAGCCACACATGGCTACTGCGCGCCTGATGGGGCTGGTCCAACCCGAGATGTGTTGTGCGCAGTGGATTTCAAAGACTTAGTACAAAGATCAAGGATATGTCATTAATGGTTTTTATGTTGATTCCATGCTGAGATGATGTTTTGGAAATACTGGGTTAAATAGAACAGATTATTAAGGTTAAAAAGTTTTGTGTATGTATACATATTTTGTAGGTTTGTACATCGTAGCCTCGTAGTAGTAGCCATGGTGTGTGTGTGTGTGTGTTTTAACTTTCTGAGATAGTTGTAGACTCATATGCTGTTGTAAGAAATAATACAGAGAGATTCCACTTACCCTTTTCCCAATTTACCTTAGTAATAGATCTCAGCTCAAATGTCACCTCCTCCAGGGAGCCTTCCCTGACCACTCTAATGTAGCCTACTTTCCGCACTTTTTTTCACCTGGCCTATTACTCTGTTTAATTTTATTCATAGAATTTGCTTATGTTTGAAATTATCTTTTAAAAATTATTACTGTTTAATTGCCTTTTGCCCAGTAGAAGGTGAACTAAATAGAGTGGGAACCTTGCCTATTCTATTCGTTGCTTAATCTCCTGTGGGAGAAGAAAAACTCTAGAGTCTGTGCTCGTTGCCTCTTTTAGGACCTCTCATTTAATGGGGGCTGGATTGATTCCCCCCAGATTTTTATTATGAAAAACTTCAAACATACAGAAAAAAAATTTAAAGAGTACAGTGAGCATCTGTATCAAATACCTACATCAAACATCATTAACATTTTGCTGCGTATGCTTTATCAACATGTGTGTGTGTTTTTCAGTTTTGCTGAACTGTTTGAAAATATGGTACTGACATAATTCACCTAGGAATACAAAGCAGATCATCATCTTCCTTGATATTTACATTCACAATATTTACATTCTTCCTCCCCTATGCATTCTTGGAAAATACATCGTCTCCATGTAAAAGTATTTTATTCCATGTGAAAAGAAGTTCTAGGCTCAGATAATTTTAAACTGTCTTTCCACTTACATTAATATGGTATTTGAAAGATAAGCTGGGTCAGGGCAATGTTCCTATAAGACTACCTGACAATTTGCTGAACTTGTAACATCTTATGTGTGTTAAACACTCAGTCATATTCAACTCTTTGTGACCCCGTGGACTGTAGCCCACCAGATCCCTCTGTCTATGGGATTTTCCAGGGAAGAATACTGGAGTGTGTAGCCATTTCCTTCTCCAAGGGATCTTCCAGACCCAGGGATAAAACCAAGGTTTCCTGCATTGCAGGCAGATTCTTTACTGTCTGAGCCATCGGAAGAAGCCGTCAGGAAGACTTGTAACATCTTGGTCCTCACCTGTTAAATACCCATTTGAGTGAGGAAGCCGTCAAATATTGTGACAACCCAACATGCCCTCCCCTTCTTCCCCATTTCCCAAAGGCTCTGCAGTGTCTTTGTAGTGAGAGTCACTGACCTAATAGTCCCTGCAGGAAAGAGCTGTAGGTTAAAAGAGAAGAAAACTTGGATTCACAGAATAACTGCACTCACTGTAACAGTTCAAGATTGAGGGAATGGAGGCATGTGTGTTCTAGATCTGTATACACATTCATTCAGTTTATTTAATGGAATAAATGTATCCATTTATTCAATTCTACCCCTACACCACCACCACTGCTTTGCTCCAGAAAGACTATATGATGATTCTTGACTTATTTAACCACTAAGTATGTCTTCTATAGCGGTCTGAATCAACTAGGAGTGTTTGTAATTCTTGTGCTTTTCCCTCCAAAGGGACCTGAAGCAGACCCAGGGCCCCGTCAATTGCTTCACTTCTCCCTGTTTAGCTGGAGGTGCCGAAGGGTGTATCTCGGTCCTGCTGCCTGTGCTGCACTGATCTCTGCTTTTCACTGTTGCCTGTCAAAGTCCATTTGTCAAGCTTATCTCAAATGCCATGTTGGCTGTGGGTCTTCCTGGCAGCCCTGCATCGAGATATAGTCTAAGCCCCTCTAACATATTCTTTCTCGTGCCGCTGGCCACAGACTGCCTCGTGTTGCATTTGAGTGTATGTTTCCCTTATCTCCCTACGTACGTTTCCGGTCACCATTCCCTGGGCAACTCCTGTGTGAGAGGTCTTGTTCAGGATTCTGGAAATGGCGATGACTGCCTCCTAGAGAGTCCCATTTTCTTCTTACTTTTCTCTCCTGATAATAGGGTATCCTCTTGTTCCTTTGTATCCCAGGTGGTGCCTGGTAAAATGCCTTGGCAGTGATTCATGTATATTTCTGCATTGGGCCTGGGATCCAGGGAAACAAGCACTTCCAAATGAGATCTGAGTTCAATCATGGCACTGCCACTGTGCGACCCTGGGTAAATCACTTAACCTCTGTAAGCTCCAGGTTCCTTATCTAGAAAATGCTGAAAATAGTATCTATCCTACAGGATTGTTATAAATTCGAAGATGAATTATATCAAGTTCCAGGACTGTTTTCAGCACATAGTAGGTGCTCATTCAGTGGTAGTGATTATCAGGGAAGCTCACTGCTTCCTTTAGGTCACTTGAACACTATGGTTATTTAGGGTCTTAATTGTCTTAAAGGAAGCACTGACTGTGTCTTGGGGGCCTCTCCCAGAAGAAAGAAGCCCTAGGGATGGTCTGGCCTATCACTGATTAACTGTTCCCTTTTTAGAGTCAGTGATCTGAGTCTCTGTTTTTGAGCTACTTATATAATATATACCACCTGTTATTTGTGTATTTTTAGCAGTGGGAGCCGAGTAATCCCAATCCTGTCTGTAAAAGAGCAAACTGTTTACCAGAAACAGAGGGGTTTTTTTTTCCTTAACACTGACTCACACTGACTCATCCATCTCATTTTCCTTCCCTCCTCTCATAACAACCTTGCAAGGGAGAGAATTTTGGGGGAATTTAGTTGGCTTACCTTTTTTCTTTTTTTTCTTTTTTTAACTTTCCAAAGATGAAAGCTTGAAGGTGTCACATGATTAATTCCGTCTCAGGAAAGGCTAAGGTCTGTGCTGCCCTGGGGTGGCCAGAGGGGCCAGTGCCATGTAGCCAAACATCTCACATAAAACCTTGTCCAGACAAACCAATTCTGTTGGCTGAGAGATTGGACGAGTGCCTGAAACGCACACGTTAATCGACTTAACACATGTTGTCAGCTCAACTTCATTTCTTTTTGAAACTAGAAAATTTCTTCTGAGGTAGGAAACCTGAGCAGAATTATTAATAGAACCAGAGCCTATGATGCCTAAATAGTCCAGATTTGAGATGACAGACACAGAATTCAAGCAGCAGCACATTAGAGTCAGTAAAAGGGGGAAGGAAGGTTCTAGATCAGAATGACTGATATCCTTCTGCCTTCATTTGACATTTGTTGTGTGAATATTGACTGATCATCTGTGATGTGCCAGGTGCTTGGGCTACAACAGTGAATAATAAAAAGACGATGCCTGCTGTCTTGGATCTTCCCTTCTGATGTGTGTTCCTAATAAATGCTGTGGTGGTAGGAACAGAGGATGCTGAGGAAGCAGAGAAGTGCCTTGGCCTGCAAGTGTGAGCACGTGGGTGTCCATGGGGAAGAGAGGAAGAAGGAAGGCTTCCTGGAGGAAAAGGCACCCAAACTGAGACTGGCTAGACGAGGAAAGGTAAAACTAGAAGAAAGGCAATAGGATGGGGCCAGGTGGCAGCAGAGATACTAGACAGACAGGGCCATGAGTGTGAAGGCCTCAGGGTGGGAAAGAGCTCGCCTTTGGAGGAAGTAAAACAAGTTCCAGTGTCAACAAAAGATAGCTGAGTGAGGGTGAAGTTAGGCACAAGCTAACTTTGGATAACCTGAAGGAGCATTGTTGATCCGTTTAAGGTCTCAGACTGTAAAGAATCTGCCTGCAGTGCAGGAGACCCGGGTTCAATACCTGAGTCAGGAAGATCCCCTGTAGAAGGGTACACCTACCCACTCCAGTGTTCTTGCCTGGAGAACTCTATGGACAGAGAGGCCTGGAGGGCTATAGTCCATGGTGTCACAAAGAGTCAGACCCGACTGAGTGACTTGCACCTTATTAATTAAAAACAATTTTTTTAACTGGAGTAAATTTTACATACAGTGAAATGTACATGACAAGTACATATATTTATCCTTGTAACCGATGCTCCATTTTTTTTTCTTGGCCACACTGCACAGCATGCTGGAAATCCCTGACCAGGGATCGATCCCAGGCCCCCTGCAGTGGAAGTGCAGAATCTTAACCATTGGACCACTAGAGCTTTATTTTTATTTTTTTAGTGTTATATTAGCTGCACATGTCACAAATCACCTTTGGAGGAGGGAGTGGTTATTCTGACATAACAAAGGTCCCTCTAGTCAAGGCTATGGTTTTTCCAGTGGTCATGTATGGATGTGAGAGTTGGATTGTGAAGAAAGTTGAGCACTGAAAATTTGATGCTTTTGAACTGTGGTGTTGGAGAAGACTCTTGAGAGCCCCTTGGACTGCAAGGAGATCCAACCAGTCCATCCTAAAGGAGATCAGTCCTGGGTGTCCATTGGAAGGACTGATGCTGAAGCTGAAACTCTAGTACTTTGGCCACCTTATGTGAAGAGCTGACTCATTGGAAAAGACCCTTATACTGGGAGGGATTGGGGGCAGGAGGAAAGGGGATGACAGAGGATGAGATGGCTAGATGGCATCACTGACTCGATGGATATGAGTTTGAGTGAACTCTGGGAGTTGGTGATGGACAGGGAGGCCTGGTGTGTTGCGATTCATGGGGTTGCAAAGAGTCAGACACTGAGTCTGAACTGAGTCTGACATAACTTCACAGGTAAGCCTGCTCAGGATGATTTGAAGTTCTGGGGTATGCTGGAATGATGGAAAATGGGCAAGAGGAGGAAGACAGACAGTGATGGGTGTAAGAGGGGGAAATGGACTGTGAGATGAGAAAGCCAGTGTGCATACTCAGTCATGTCCAACTCTTATGACCCCATAGACTATGGCCAGCCAGGCTTCTGTGTCCATAGGATTTTCCAGTCAAGAATACTGGAGCAGACTGCCATTTCCTACACCAGGGAATCTTCCCAACCCAGGGATCAAATGCCATTTCCTACCATTGGGCGTCTTTGCAACCCAGAGATTGAACCTGTATCTCTTGCGTCTGCTGCGTTGACAGGCAGATTCTTTATCAGCCGTACCACCTGGGAAGCCAGAGGAAAGCAACAAAGGGAAGATGGCATCCTTTTTTTTTTTTGGCCATGAGGCATGCGGGATCTTAATTCCCCAGCTAAGGATTGAAGCCATGCCCCCCGCAGTGGAAGCGAGAAGTCTTAACCACCAAGGAAGTCCCAAGGGATGGGTTTTGAGCAGGACCCAGACTTGATGCTCACTGCTTGCTAGCTTAGAATGCCCTGAGGCTGGGGAGGGGCACCAGCGGACAGGACTGGAATGGGTAGTGGTCTGCCGGTGGGTGGAGAATGGTCCAGGATCTATGTTTTCCTAAGCTGTTTTTAGCAGAGGACAAACCCCTACGTGCTTTGTAGGATCTGGAGCATCTACACAGAGCACAGAAGATTGTGGTTTTCCAAGGTCTCCCTGGAAGGAGTCCCAGGCCACCTACATTTTGAGGAAAGCCTCCTGAAAGCATGCCTGGCTTTCCAGGCAGTGTTCCTCCCAACTTCATTGATGAAATACAGAAGACAGTCACCTTATTGATTTTTTGTTTGTTTGTTACCTACCATACACGTGACATTTTCCTTTTCTAGAAGTCGAGTATTAAACATATAGTTACAGTTTGGGGGTTTAGGGATTTACTGAAGCTTTTATCATTTAAATGTTCTGACTATTTCAATATCTGGGTTTTGACATACTGCCAGAAATCACTGAACGTGTTACTCTGCTCTGGCTAGGGTTTCCAGGACTCTGTTAAATAGACATGGCAGGAGTGGGGCATCCTTGTTTTGTTCCTGATCGTAAAGGAAAAGGTTTTAGGTTTTCACTGTTGAGTATGATGTTAGCTGTGGGCTTGTCATATGTGGCTTTTATTATGTTGAGTTACATTTCTTGTATACATTATTTGTTGAGCATTTTTATCATGAAAGGATGGTGATTTTTCTGAATCTACTGAGATGATCATATTATTTTTATCCTTCATTTCTGTTAATGTAGTATGTCGCATTTATTGATTTGCCTATGTTAAGCCATTCTTGCATCCAAATTAAATTTTATTTCAGTGTATGATCTTTTAATGTGCTCTTGAATTCAGTATTTTAGGTTTTTTTAAAGTCCATTAAAAAATTGTATTTGTTCACGTTTGGCTGTGCTGGGTGTTGTTGCCTGTGGGCTTACTGTGGTGAGCTGGCTTTTCATTGAGGTGGCTTCTCTTGTTGTGGTGCATGGACCCTAGGGCTCATGGGCTTCAGTAGTTTCAGCTTGGGGACTTAGTTACCCTGAGGTGTGTGGGATCTTAGTTCCCTGACCAGGGATCGAACCCACGCTCCCTGCCTTGCAGAGAGGATTCTTAATCACTGGACTACTAAGGAAGTCCTCTGCTTAAAATTTTGATGGCTATTTCCATTTTCATCCTTGGAAGCTTTCACTAGTTTCCACTGTAATCTGCAGACTGAACTGGCTTTCTTTTGACTTAACAAGATACAGAGTTCCTTATAACCAGATATTCTATGAATATCACAAAGCATCAAAGCAGGTGGAAAAGCAAGTCCAAATGGCTAGAGTATATAATTTCAAGATTTACCAAGGAATACGTGTATCAAGAGGTTTTGATAAACTCCTTTTATTTTTCCATTAAAAATTAACATGTTTGTCAATATCCAAGATATTCCTGTAGCTATTCTATAAAATGCTAAAAGGTAAATCAACATCCCTTTCTTTTCTCCTTTCCATGTTTATGTTTTCTCAGTGTTGTATCCTTTTATCACTCTGCTTATCTTTTCAAAAATATGTTTATTTATTTGAGTAGACAATACCATCTTATAGTACAAAATTCACAAGTTATTCCCAGACATACAGTGGGAATTCTACTTCCGGTCGTGGCAGTCTAGGTCATTGGAATCAACCATGCTGATGACAGTTTAGAAAGCTGGACAAGACATAAAACATTTTCTCAAAAGCTTCAATAAGTTTGCAAGATATTGAAGGATTCCCATACCAACATCTGGAAGAATGAAAAAATCAAGATAGGTAAGCCTTGCTAGCAAAGTCATTTTTGCCCTGAAAACATTTGCTTATCCTAAGAAGGCATCAGTGAAGTTAAGCAGTGCTTTTGGTAGACTCACCCATGAAGGCAGAGTTTATAGTTTGTTGACTGTCAAGGACAGAGACTCGAATAAATCACACCTCCAGTTTGAATGGAACCCCTAAAACATGAAGGGGATCTTGAACATAGCCTTACCACTAAGCTTCCAGGTCCAAGGAAGCTTTATCTTGATTTTGCCCTAAGCTAATAGCATCATTGAGCAACTGATAGAAGCAAGTGAGAAAATCCTCTCTGGGGGAAGATGTTATCATCCTGAGCATTAGAATAATCGTCCTCTCAATAATTTTTTTATATAATGAGCAGCACATAAGGAAAAAATTGATTCACAAGGGCATAGGACACCCATGAAAAGAACTAGAACACGAAAACAACAAAAATATTCTCAAAACCATGAGCTATTGGATTGTTAGACACAGACTCCCAGAACAACCACATTCACTAAAAAGAAACAGAAGCCAAGAGTGAAAATGTCAGTTAGTAACTGGACACTGTTAAAAATAACAAGAGATTTGAAAAAAAAAAAGAACCAAATAGACATTCTAGAACTGAAGAATATAATAACTGAAAACAAGAACACAGTGGATTTAAAAGCAAATTACATCTGTGAAGAAAGAGTTAATAAACTATGAGATAGATTAGAAGACAGTGATCCAGAATGAACCATCATGAGACAAAAATATAAAAAATAAAGAAGAGATGGTAAGATAATTTGAAAGGATACAGTGAGAAGGTCTAATATACATTTACAGTTGACACTTGAGTAACAGGGGCTTAATCCGTGTATAACTTAGAGTCGCTGCTCTGTAGCTGTGGCAACTCCACGTCTGTGGAATCAGCCGACCATGGACTGGAATACTGCAGTGTGTACTATTGAAAAACACTCACACGTAAGTGACCTGCACCGTTCAAACCCTTGCAATCAAAGGTCAACTGTAACTGGAATCCGAGAAGGAGAAGAACAAAAATGGTACAGTGGTAATACTTGAAGAGATCATTGCTAAGCATTTCCCAGAACTATTAAAAAGGTGAATTCACAGATTCAAAAGTATATAACCTTAAATGCATATATTAGGAAAGAAGAAAGGCTAAAAACTGAGCAAATGTTTATCTTAAGTCAGAAAAAGCAAAACAAAATCAAGAAAATAAGGGGAAAGAAAGAATAAGGAGAAGAGGAGGAATGAAGTATAAAGCAAATGTATGATAGAGAATAACAATGAAAGCAAAGCTTGGGTCTCGGAAAAGACTGATGAAAATGACATACTTGAGCAACGTTGATCAAGAAAAGGAAGAAAGGGCACAGATAACCAGTCAGGAGTGAAAAGGGGGATCACATAGTTATGAACAAGGTAAGCTATAATGAGCAACTTTATGCCAAAATTTTAGAAATTTAGGTGAATAGATAAATTTATTAGTAATATAACTGTTAATAAAAATTAAATCACCAATTAAAAACCTTTCTACAAGGAAAATTGCAGTCCTATATGCCTTCAGTGGGAAGTTACATCAAATATTTAAGAGAGAAAGAATTAATAGTACACAAACTTTTCCTGAGAGTAGAAAAAGGGGCTAGCAAAACTAAGAAGCCTGATAATGACATTACGAGAAAAGAAAACTCACAGGCTGTTTACTCATGGATATTTGCTAAGCTAAATGCTAGCAAAGCAAAATCCAGTCTTTCACTTACTACAGTGGTATAAGAAACTAACCAAAATGTTGTGGCTTAAAACGGCCATTTTATTACGATAGGGTCTCTGAGTCAGGGATCTGGACAGGGCAAAATGTGATGGCTTATCTCTGCTCCGTGTTGTCTGGGCCGCATGTTTGGAAGTCGAAAATCTTGGAATCATCTGGAGGCATTTTCATTTGCAGGTCCTGCAGTTGATGCTTTCTGTCATAAAGGCCCTCAGCTGGCTGTTGTGTAGAAACTCGGCTCGTCTCAACTGGAGTGCCTGCATGTAGCCTCTCCTTGTGGTCTGTCGGAATCGGGTAGTTCAAGGTTTCTTACTGCATGGCAGCTCGGTTTCAAGGGCAGGGTCCTAAGACAGCAAATTGGAAGTGCTTAGCATTTTTATAATCTAGTCTTGAAATTCACGTACTGCCACACCCATAGTGCTGTCTTGATTGAAAAAATTGCAAAGGTCCCATCCTGATTCCAGGGAAAGGATCATAGAACCTACCACCCAGAGGGAGGGGTGTCAAGGTCACGTTGTAAAAGCATGTGGGATGGGATTATATTGTTGCGGCCATCTTTGGAAAAATATAGTTTGCTCTATATGTGAAGTTAAAGTCGCTCAGTTGTGTCCGACTCTTTGCGACCCCATGGATATTCAGTCCATAGAACTTTCCAGGTCAGAATACTGGAGTGGGTAGCCATTCCCTTCTCCGGGGGATCTTCCAAACCCAGGGATCAAACCCAGGTCTCCCGCATTGCAGGCAGATTCTTTACCAGCTGAACCACCAGGAAGCCCAGTGTATGAAAGGGATAAGACCAAGTTGGGTTTATTTCAGAAACGCAAGATTCATTTCACATGAAGGACTCAGAATAATTTGCTGACACATTAAAAGGGGAAAACGATTTTATGATAAAATTCAGCATCAATTCCTGATTAAAACAGCAACAACAATAACTTTTAACTTTGGGAATAAATGGGAGCGTTCTTAATCTGGTGAAGAAATAACTATAAAACAGGTATAGCAGGTATCATGCTGCTGCCGCTGAGTCGCTTCAGTCATCTCCGACTCTGTGTGACCCCATAGACAGCAGCCCGCCAGGCTCCACCATCCCTGGGATTCTCCAGGCAAGAACACTGGAGTGGGTTGCCATTTCCTTCTCCAGTGCATAAAAGTGAAAAGTGAAAGTGAAGTCGCTCAGTCATGTCTGACTTGTAGTGACCTCATGGACTGCAGCCCACCAGGCTCCTCCATCCCTGGGATTTTCCAGGCAAGAGTACTGGAGTGGGGTGCCATTGTCTTCTCTGGCAGATATCGTACTGAATGGTAAATTTTCACTTTGAGTTCAAAAACCAGAGTTGCCCATTCTCATCATGTCTGTTCAACAGTCGTTGGAAGTTCTAGCAATTGCAATGAGAAAAGAAAGATGAAATGTGTAAGTATTAGGAATAATTAATAACTAACTGTTTATAGATGCCATGATTGTTTATATAGAAACCACAGAAGAATTCTGTATAAACATTACTGTATTAAAGTTGAAAGTTTTGCATGTTTGCTCAATACTAAATCAATATACAAAATCAGTTGTATTTTTTATACACCAGCTGTAAATAGAAAATTGAATTTCTAAGCCACAAAATCCACTCTAGCTGGTTTAAGCAGAAGTAGTTTACTGTCTCCAGGAAATTGATAAGTCTGGACTTTAATGTTACACAGATGGAAATAAAGCAGTCAGGGGCAGTGTTTCCATAGAAATGCCCAGTCACACTATTGGAGAAGGAAATGGCAACCCACTCCAGTGTTCTTGCCTGGAGAATCCCAGGGACTGGGGAGCCTGGTGGGCTGCCGTCTACGGGGTCACACAGAGTCGGACACGACTGAAGCGACTTAGCAGCAGCAGCAGCCCAGTCACACTAAGGAGGACTGTTGTAGAGAATGCACCACTGCTGCCTTGCCTCAGTTATTCAGCACAAGTGGTATTAGAAGCTGGACATCAGAAACTCTGCCCCATAACAGCTCTACAACCTGGGTTTATAATTTTATTTAAGGTCTTCGGTGCAGTTAAATGTACTTTCATGACCTTTATATTCTTCACGCCCGTCGTTGGCCTACAGCACCAACACCTTAGTTTGAAACAGCTTTGGCTTCAGTAGGTACTTTACTTGGGATGGCCATAGGTGATGACTTTTACAGCCCTTCCAGCATTACATGCCATTGACTACCAGAATCCCATCCTCTGATGATGAGTGGGCAAACTCTGGCCTGCAGGTCAAATCTAACCTGCTATTTGTTTTGGTAAGTAAGCTATGATTGTAATACAGCCATGCTCGTTGGTTTATACACGATCTTTGGCTGCTTTTGCACTGTGATGAATTGAGTAGTTGCAACGGAAGTTACTTGCTGTGCAAGTTTTTTAAGACTATTGGTTGCTTGTTCAGGAGACACACTCTGTGCAAGAGGGTTCTTAGAGACTGAGACAGAGCTCCAACATTCTTTCTGGGTCTCCTGGAGCTCCCTAAGTAACATGGTGTCCTCATCAGGGTTCCCTTAAGACATCGGCCCCCTTCAGTCAAAAACTTCACCTGGAGTGTCAGCGCTGATCAGTACATTCAGCGCTGCAAGCCTGTCTTGATTGCTAGAGTCCAAAGAAACTATGGGCTTCCCAGGTGGCTCAGTGGTGAAGCATCCACCTATCAGTGCCAGAGACATGGGTTCGATCTCTGGGTCAGAAAAATCCCCTGGAGGAGATGGCAACCTATTCTAGAGTTGACCCAACTTAGCAACTAAGACAAGAACAACAAAAATACTATGGGTTCTATTTCTATAATTAAAATGTTATTTTATTTTTGCCTTTGCTCTGTTAAACTACAAAGACACTTTAGCTTTTAGCCCTCAGCTTCAGATAAAAGTGTCTTCAGCTCATAGAGGGTTCCATTGTTAGAAGTCTGAGAAACCCTCTGTGATAACATATGGATAATCTTGGTATATGGCCAGAAACTAATGGATGCTGAAGAGTCCTTGGAAAATCAGTCTTTCCTGTAGCTTAAGGCCATTAAATCAGAATCATTCTTGAGCTGAATTTGTAAAAATGGAGTTAGTAGTTGGTACATAAGAATTGTAGGGACCACAAACTTTGTTCTTCTCCTCTTTGACCACATGTAATGTATTTCATCCACTTTGAAGTCTTCTGATCTTAAAAATGAAAATGTTAGTCACTCAGTCGTGTCTGACTCTTGGCGACCCCATGGACTGGAGCCCTCCAGGCTTCTCTGTCCATGGAATTCTGCAAGCAAAAGTACTGGACTGGATTGACATTCCCTTCTCCAGGAATTTTCCCAACTCAGGGATCAAACCCAGATCTCCTGCCTTGCAGGCAGATTCTTTACCATCTGAGCCACCAGGGAAGCACAAAGCAGGAGCCTGGTTCTCCTGTCAAGGGATCCATGGGATAGAGAAGTCTCAGTGTATTTGTCCTCTCTAATTTTTCTTTTCTCAAATTCGAACTGACTGTTTATGGGCTTTTGGTTGGCGTGCACTAGTTTCTCTCATAGAAGCACCCTGTCTGCTTTTGTTCTCTTTCTAATTTGTTGCCTTTAGATTTATCTTCAAGTATATCATCTTTCTTTTTGTCTTCCTTATTGGAACTTTAAAAAACTTCAACCTAAGTAACTGCAGAGTCTTCTTATCTCTCAGCCAACAGCCTTTGTCCTCCCGCGGTGGAGGGAGGATCCCTTGATCTTTGCCAGTCTGCTCTCTTTAAAGACTGCCCTGCTTCAGGCCTGGAATTTTTTCCTGGCGAAGAATTTTCATCTGTGGACACATTAGCCTCTTTGCAGCCCTCTAATAAACAGTCTCTCTTATAAATCATGACGGTGGTGCACACTAGTTTGAAGCTACCTTTAGTTCGATGGGCTATCAGCCTTGTCCTTGATCGGATCTTTCATTGTACTGGAATCCACTGGATGCGTAAGTGTCAAGGAGCTGCTGGAAGCAATACAGCCCGTCGTGGGAACTGAGAAGAAGGCTGCAGGGTCCTTCCTCTGTGATTGTCTCATCAAAGCTTTCGAGGCGGGGCTCTGCCTAAGGAGCTCCGAGGCTGCTCTGGGCATTTCCATCTTACAGGCCCTGCCTCACACTGTCATCTCTGTCTCACTTTTCCCAAATCCTTTTTCTTCACTTATTTTGTTTTCCTTTCCGAGGACCTGCTTCCCTCCAGCCTGTCTCCGTTTCCTTTCTCTCTCCTTATGCTTGCCGGTCATTCCCGCCATTCAAGTGGCCTGGGTCACGGCTGAGGGGCCTGGGCAGAGCTCGGAGACTCCCCCACCTTCCTGTGCAGCTTCAGTGCTCCTCTGCTTGCTCCTTCTCCAGGTCTCGGTCCAGCTGGTTTTCTTGTACATCTCCCTCATGTAGGAATGATCCTCTGTGCCAGGCCCAGGCTGACGGCTTACCTTCTGGGCCTGGTCAGAGGGATAGAGGTTGGGAACAGGGCCCTGATGGAGCGTGGCTCGTGTCTCTCTCCATTATTTTAATGGCCAGTGTGTTTGATATTTTGACTGTTTCCTTTTTTTTCACTGTTATAAATAACTACCAATGTCTCTCTCACAAGTTAGAGCGTATGCCTATTTGCAGCAGTTGGTATGTATTGACCAAAGGAACTTAAGAATAACTTTCTATATGTGTTCCTTTTACAGGAATAATACTGTTATTTTTGTTACAAAAGAATGCTTTGCCAGAAAAAATTTTAAATACCAATAAACTGAAAGAAGAAAATAAAAAGTACCTGCGGTATTACTGATAGTTTCATTCATTTTTAATGCAAAATACTATTTTCTGTTTAACAAACATGAGCCCCTTTGTGTGTGTGTGTGTGTGTGTGTGTGTGTGTGTGTGTGTATACATACACACATACGTACATCAACATTAAATGGGGCTTCCTGGTGACTCAGATGGTAAAGAATCTGTCTCCAATGTAGGCTGACCCGGGTTTGATCCCTGAGCTGGGAAGATCCCCTGGAGAGGGAAACCACAACCCACTCCAGTATTCTGGCCTGGAGAACTCCACGGGATCTTCCATGGAGGAGCCTGGCGGGCCACAGTTCATGGGGTCGCAGAGTCAGACGCAACTGAGCGACTAACACTTAAATATTAAAATGAGACATTTCATGTTATTAGAAATGCTTCTATAGCATCACTTATGACTGCTTAGTATTTCATTCTATAAATGGACCAGAGTTTACTTAGCTACTCCCTAATATGGACTTTTAGGATTCCTTTCAGTTTTTCACTGTTCTCAGCCATGCTGGAGTGAACAACCTTGAGTCACATCTTTGCACACATACAAATGTCTTCTCTAAGCAAATTCTTAGAAATGAAATGGCTGGGTCGAAGGGCATGTACGTATTTTTAAATTAGTAAACTTTATTTTTTAGACCCCTTATCAGTTCAGTTCAGTCGCTCAGTCATGTCTGACTCTTTGTGACCCCATGAATCGCAGCACGCCAGGCCTCCCTGTCCATCACCAACTCCCGGAGTTCACTCAAACTCACGTCCATCAAGTCGGTAATACCATCCGCATGAGGTGGCCAAAGTACTGGAGTTTCAGCCTCAGCATCAGTCCTTCCAAAGAACACCCCAGGCTGATCTCCTTTAGGATGGACTGGTTGGACCTCCTTGCAGTCCAAGACCAGTTTTAGGTTCAAGCAAAACTGAACCGAAAGTACAGTTTCCATGTCCACAACTCGCCCCCAACCTCTGCATGTATAATTTTAAGGATTTCTGCATATGTTGCCAAATTGCCTTTTAGGACTATTGTACCAGTTTCCACCCTTACCTACATGTTCCCAGAGCCCCACAACACTATTATCGTTAAGAAGAAATCTTTGCTACAGCACATTTAAAGCAGAATACCTTTTCCTGTCATCATAAGATTCAATTTTTTTCTTCTAAAATGTATATTTACATTATTTATAACATTACTATTTATTATGGTTCCTTTGCCAGTTTAACAAAAAATATAAAAGTAACACATGTACATAAAAATAAACACCCAGATAGGATAGACAGATGCAGAGGTGTCTGGCAGGAAGGTTTCAGGATGTCTGGCTCACCGTATTGACTGAAGTGTCCAGTGTCCTAAGCCACTCACTCTGTGTCCTTTATTTCCCTCTATGCAAAATGAAGCCATCACGCCTCCACACCACTCTGCCTGCTCTTCTCCCCTCCACCTCCCTACGTTCGGATGAGATAGACACTGTGATGTTCTTCCTTTGCAAATGAGATGACAGAATTCAGAGAGGTGGAGTGATTTGCCTGAGGTCACACAGCTAGGAAGTGGAAGAGGGAGCCAGGATTTTCCTTTAAGTCCATATGGTTTCAACACCTATACTTAAAAGATGCCACAGTAACAAATTTTCCCTCTTCCCCGCCCCTCAAGGCTGCTGCCTTTCCTGACGTGCCTGTTTCTGCCGTTACTGTCACCTTCCCTAAGTGTGGGAAAAGGAAGGTAGGCCTGTATTTTGATTTTGGCTGCAGGACTTAAAAGCTGTATATGACACATGGACTTCCCTGGGGGTCCAGCGGTTAAGAATCTGCCTGCCAATGCAGGAGACACAGGTCCAGTCCCTGGTCTTGGAAGATTCCACATGCCATCGGGATGCTAAGCCCATATACCACACTACCATACCCACCAGCCTAGAGCTAGTGCTCTGCACCAAGAGAAGCCACTGCAATGAGAAGGCCATGCACCACAACTAGAGAGTAGCCCCCCTTGCTGCAACTAGGGAAAGCCCAGCGATGAAGAACCAGTGCAGGCATAAATAAATAAAAATTTTTTAAGTTGAAAAAAAAAAATGACCCACAGCAAGTCTCTCTGCCCTTCTTTCCTCCATTTCTTCTGGTGTAATTATCTGTGACAGGATGTTTTGTAGAAAAGGGACACAGTCCATGTGAAAGTCCCATGTAATGCAAATATCAAGTATCATTATTTCAGAGCCTGGTAAATAACTGCTGATCTAACAAAGTAAACTGGCCATGTGGACATAGGCTTCTCTTAGCATAGATGACTTTTTCAGAAGAATCTTTGAGTTTGTTATCTGCTTTTTTTTTTTTAAGTAACATTGAAAAAAAATCCATGGTTACTCTTTGTTAAGGAAAAGAGCTCTATTGTTAACTCCTTTTTAAAAAAGTAGCATTGGGAAAAAATCCACGGTTACTCTTTAAGGAAAAAAGCTCAGTTTTTTGTTGGGGGATGGGATATTTGTATGCAGACACGGGAATCCCAAGTCCACGGAAGAGCCAGCTGGCTGTTTCAGTGGCCCTGGTGTCCTGGTCAGGCCTGCTTTCCTCTGCTTGTCCTCAGTATTCTTATAAATCTGTTCACACCTGTTGTTTCACTTGTAATTAACAAATCCTGGAGCCAAAAGGGAAGTTGAGAGGTGAGGTTAGTCTCAAACGTAGGTGGCTCACCCCATCCTCTTGTAGCCATCTTTCTTCTCATTTCCTCCCCTCAGTTGACCGGAATTCCATGAATACAGGGATCACGTTGCATTTATACCATCAGGACCTGGTGTATTAGGTCTCCAACAAATGTTTATAAACGAATGAATGCTGGCAGTCTTCTTAGGCCTTCTGCAAACTACAAGATGGCTTGTGGTCCCCGCGGTCAACAACAAGCAGTGTCCTTCAACACTGTTGTGGTTTCCCTAGAGCAAGAATTCTTGAGCTTGATCTCTGGATTTTGATTTTGGCTGCAGGACTTAAAAGCTGTGTATGACCCCAGGTGGACTTCCCTGGTGGTCCAGCGGTTAAGAATCTGCCTGCCATGCAGGAGACCCAGGTCCAGTCCCTGGTCTGGGAAGATTCCGCATGCCATCGGGATGCTAAAGCCCATATACCACAGCTATTGCACCCTCAGGGGTTCGTTCCCACAGGCCCCTTGAAATCAGATCCATTTGAAGACAGGCATTTTCTGAAGAGCAGCATCTTAGCTTTCATTGCCTTCTCAAAGGAGTATGTGACCAAAAATAAATAGAAATCACCGCACAAACTGTGGAAAGCTTTTCAATGGGATGGAGTCCTTTAGCCTACTCATTTTCCTGCACACACGGTCGTATTGATTTGTACTTGATCCCACTTGATGAATGAACCATACCGTAACCAGGAGGAGTTAGCACTTTGAAGATCTAGGTCAGGCTAGCGTGACCCCAGGCTTCCTGGGCTGTACAAGTCCAAAGTTCCCCAAGACTGTAAAGATTCCTTTGAGGGGGAAGGAGTGGCTTATATTCTCCTGGTCATCTCCGCCACCTCTTTCTGTTTCTCAACCTGTCAGCTCATAATAGAAACTCAGTCCCCTCCTGGTTTCCATCAGGAACAAAGAACACACCCTCAAAGAGCTTTTTGTGTCTTCATCTTTGCTGATGTTTGGAAAATCCCAAAAGGGGGTCACGGTGGCAGAAAACCTAGACCTCCGACATATTCCAGGCTCCTAGTTCCATCTCCTTCTGCTGTTCCTCACAGATTTCCCTTAGACCAGTTCACCTTTCATTACTGTGCAGAGCTACTTGGCAATAAAAACCTTCAGCTTTTATTTCTGTCATTTTTTGCATGGCTGAACCCCAAAGAGGATTAGCAGCCAAGAGGGCCTTCCACTTGACAGGAGCCTTTCTGTTCAGAAGGCAGATATGGTTATAAAGACTTTCTTCTTTTTGTATATACATTTCAACATTTTCTAAAATTTCATGAAGTCATCTAAAAAATCCTGTAGACCTATATTCTTATTAAGAATTGCTTTCGCTTCACTGTGAATGTAGGCTCTGCAATGAGATAGAGCCTACAAGCACATTGAATATCTTGTTCTTACATAGAACAAAAGGGCAGGAACATTTTTATTTGAGATCTACAAAACTAGTTTCCCTCTTCTAAAAACAGTTTTTTCTTCTGTTTAAGTTCCTCCAACTTTATTTTCCTCATCTTCTTTTTATTTTAAAGTAATATATTTATTTTTGAAGAGTATAACACTAAATATGCATTTTATAAAAATTAGAACACAGAAGTATACTACTTCATGAAATCTGTAATCCAGTTTGGTATATTCTGTATCCTTTCAGAGGTTTAACAAAACAGTGACTGGGAGCCAGGCACAGTGCATTGTCCCATAAAATTCTCCCAGTGTTTCTGAGATGGGGCCCCTGTTTACCGAAAAGCAAAGCTGAGGCTTATGGCTAACTGGTGACTTGCCTAAAGATATTTCCAATAGATTGCTACATAAGCAATCTGTGATAAATCGAGACTTATCTAATTGTCTGATTATTTGTTCTTGTCTGATTATCTCCATGTAATAAATTTCCAAAACTGGAATTGCTTGGTCAGACAGTGTGCATGGTGATAGGACTTCCCTGGGGGTCCAGTGGCTAAGACTCTGTGCTCCCAGGGGAGGAGTCATGGGTTCTGTCCCTGCTCAGGGAACTAGATCCCACAGGCTACAGCTTAACAGTTCGTGGGCCCCAAGTAAAAATCCTAAATGCCGCAACTAAAGAACTCTCATGCCGCAACTAAGACCTGGCACAGCCAAATAAATAAATATATTTTTTAAAAGTGTGTACACGGAAATGTTGGTTCGTTTGGAGAAAGGTAGTTAAGAGCTTTGGGCTTCCCAGGTGGCACAGTGGTGAAGAACCCGCCTGCCATTGCAGGAGACGCGGGTTCGATCCCTGGGTCAGGAAGATGCCCTGGAGTAGGAAATGGAAACCCACTCCAGTGCTTTCACCTGGGAAATCCCACAAACAGAGGAGACTGATGGTTGCAGTCCATGGGGTTGCTAAGAGTCAAACAGTACTGAGCATGCACACACATACACACCAGCGTTCACATTCCCACTGCCGGCTTGCTGGCCACTCGCTAGGCTTAGAACTTCCCTGGTGGCTCAGATGGTAAAGCATCTGCCTACAGTGTGGGAGACCCGGGTTCCATACCTGGGTTGGGACGATCCCCTGGAGAAGGAAATGGCAACCCACTCCAGTACTCTTGCCTGGAAAATCCCATGGACAGAAGAGCCTGGCGGGCTACAGTCCATGCGGTCGCAAAGAGTGAGACACAGACTTAATTGGAACCTCAGTTTGTTCTTATGTTAGGTGGAGCTGATAACAGAAACCTCTTGTGGCCCTGAGGACTGAAGAGATGATGAATGGTATGTCCCTGGCCAGTGTCCAACACATAGGAAGAGCGGTATATTTAGAAGGATGGGTCCCTGCTCTTGCAAAGCTGGCGTTTTAATGTGGGAGTAGGGGAGGGGACAGTGGAAGACTGGCAGTAAACAGATTAATGAACAGGAAAAAGAACAGTGCTGTTCAGACAATTAAAAGAAAATGATGTGAGAGGTAGATGGGTGTTTCCTGGTGGTTGCCAAAGAGGAGGGGGTTGATGGAAGAGGGTTGGAGTGGGAGGTTGGGGTTAGCAGATAGAAGCTTTTATATATAGAATGAGTCAACAACAAGGTCCTACTGTATTCAGTATTCTATGATAAACCATAATGGAAAAGTTTGTTTGTTTGTTTGTTTTAAAGAATGTATATGAATGTATTCAGTTGCATGTACAACTGAATCCCTATGCTGTACAGCAGTAACTAACACAACATTGTAAATCAACTACACTTACATTTTTAAATTTTTAAAAGTTAAAAAAAAAGTGGAGGTCATAAATTGACTCAGTTCAGTTCAGTCACTCAGACCCCATGAATCGCAGCACAGCAGGCCTCCCTGTCCATCACCAACTCCCGGAGTTCACTCAGATTCACATCCATCGAGTCAGTGATGCCATCCAGTCATCTCATCCTCTGTCGTCCCCTTCTCCTCCTGCTCCCAGTCCCTCCCAGCATCAGAGTCTTTTCTAATGAGTCAACTCTTCACATGAGGTGGCCAAAGTACTGGAGTTTCAGCTTCAGCATCATTCCTTCCAAAGAAATCCCAGGGCTGATCTCCTTCAGAATGGACTGGTTGGATCTCCTTGCAGTCCAAGGGACTCTCAAGAGTCTTCTCCAACACCACAGTCCAAAAGCATTAATTCTTCAGTGCTCAAGTTTCTTCACAGTCAACTCTCACATCCATACATGACCACTGGAAAAAACCATAGCCTTGACTAGACGGACCTTTGTTGGCAAAGTAATGTCTCTGCTTTTGAATATGCTATCTAGTTTGGTCATAACTTTCCTTCCAAGGAGTAAGCATCTTTTAATTTCATGGCTGCAGTCACCATCTACAGTGATTTTGGAGCCCAAAAATAAAGTCTGACACTGTTTCCACTGTTTCCCCATCTATTTCCCATTGAGTGATGGGAACAGATGCCATGATCTTCGTTTTCTGAATGTTGAGCTGTAAGCCAACTTTTTTCACTCTCCTCTTTCACTTTCATCAAGAGGCTTTTAATTCCTCTTCACTTTCTGCCATAAGGGTGATGCCATCTGCATATCTGATGTTATTGATATTTCTCCCGGCAATCTTGATTCCAGCTGGTGCTTCTTCCAGCCCAGTGTTTCTCATGATGTACTCTGCATAGAAGTTAAATAAGCAGGGTGACAGTATACAGCTTTGACGTACTCCTTTTCCTATTTGGAACCAGTCTGTTGTTCCATGTCTGGTTCTAACTGTTGCTTCCTGACCTGCACATAGGTTTCTCAAGAGGCAGGTCAGGTGGTCTGGTATTCCCATCTGTTTCAGAATTTTCCATAGTTTATTGTGATCCACACAGTCAAAGGCTTTGGCATAGTCAATAAAGCAGAAATAGATGTTTTTCTGGAACTCTCTTGCTTTTTCCATGATCCAGCAGATGTTGGCAATTTGATCTCTGGTTCCACTGCCTTTTCTAAAGCCAGCTTGAACATCAGGAAGTTCACTGTTCACGTATTGCTGAAGCCTGGCTTGGAGAATTTTGAGCATTACTTTACTAGCATGTGAGATGAGTGCAATTGTGCAGTAGTTTGAGCATTCTTTGGCATTGCCTTTCTTTGGGGTTGGAATGAAAACTGACCTTTTCCAGTCCTGTGGCCACTGCTGAGTTTTCCAAATGTGCTGGCATATTGAGTGCAGCACTTTCACAGCATCATCTTTCAGGATTTGAAACAGCTCAAGTGGAATTCCATCACCTCCACTAGCTTTGTTTGTAGTGATGCTTTCTAAGGACCACTTGACTTCACATTCCAGGATGTCTGGCTCTAGGTGAGTGATCGCACCATCGTGATTATCTTGGTCGTGAAGATCTTTTGTGTATAGTTCTTCTGTGTATTCTTGCCACCTCTTCTTAATATCTTCTGCTTCTGTTAGGACCATACCATTTCTGTCCTTTATCGAGCCCATTTTTGCATGAAATGTTCCCTTGGTACGTCTAATTTTCTTGAAGAGATCTCTAGTCTTTCCCATTCTGTTGTTTTCCTCTGTTTCTTTGCATTGATCGCTGAGGAAGGCTTTCTTATCTCTTCTTGCTATTCTTTGGAACTCTGCATTCAGATGCTTGTATCTTTCCTTTTCTCCTTTGCTTTCCGCTTCTTTTCATAGCTATTTGTAAGGCCTCCTCAGACAGCCATTTTACTTTTTTGCATTTCTTTTCCATGAGGATGGTCTTGATCCCTGTCTCCTGTACACCGTCACCAACCTCTGTCCATAGTTCATCAGGCACTCTTATCTATCAGATCTAGTCCCTTAAATCTACTTCTCACTTCCACTCTATAATCATAAGGGATTTGATTTAGGTCATACCTGAATGGTCTAGTGGTTGTCCCTACTTTCTTCAATTTAACTCTGAATTTGGTAATAAGGAGTTCGTGATCTGAGCCACAGTCAGCTCCTGGTCTTGTTTTTTGTTGACTGTATAGAACTTCTTCATCTTTGGTTGCAAAGAATATAATCAATCTGATTTCGGTGTTGACCATCTGGTGATGACTAAATATTGACAAATTAACCTGCAAAAAATTTCCTAAAATTCCATTCCCTCTGTGTATAGACATGTTTCTTTTCTTCACCCTCACCAGCACCTTTCTCCTGATTTTAAAAAGGCGGGTTAAGAGATTGTCTTAGAGACCTTTCTATTCATCTTCTAATGAGCTTCACAGGCAGGGGGAGAAGGTAAGAAAACCAGGTGATACCTCCGAGGAATCCCTTCTGTCCCCTCTCCCTCAGTGAATGGTCCAGCATCAGCCCTTACACTCTGAGCCTCCCTTCACCCTGCCCTTTCTCTCTGTGCCAGTCCCTGCCTGCACCGGGTAACAGGACTGGAAGCCACCAGCGTTTTAGCCAGTATCCGTGGGGATCAACCGCCACTTCCTCCTCCGGAATTAGGCACTGCCTGGTCAGGGGAGATGGCTGATCAAGCATCACTTTTACTATACAAACAAGGCAGCTTTTAGAGATAAGCTGGTTTTTCCAAACGAATTTGTTGGCAAGGATCTAGTACCCTCTGTGAGTTAAACCTACACAGAGGGCTCCGTACCCTCTTTCTGTTACAGTCAAACCCTCTCCTGCTTGGCGGCCAGGGGAGGAGGCCTGCCCGGCTCTGAACACTACATCTGCTTCTACCCCAGAGTTGGTGGGTAAGAAGACCTCCTTTGTTTGTTTGTAATGCACCTATGATTGCATATTGTTTGTGGATCAGTTCAGTAAAGCCTTTCATCAACTTACATAAACTGTGTCATAAGAAACATTCTCTTCGTAGGTCTTAAGCTTGGAGCTGCAATATTAAATGATACAGCACATGTTAAATTACAGACCTCATTCAGGTCCTGTTTTTATTTCAGCTTTTTTTTTTTTTTTTTTTTAATAGCAGTCACATGGTATTAGAATTTAATGTCTGATTCAAGCCTTAGAATAATATTGTGTAGCTTAAACCCGTAGACAAATGGATTAAACGTCACTAGTTCTTAAAATGTGATTTCTTTTTATGATCTTTTTAAACTCACTCAGCAACTTAAGTAAAACATCCCGAGGGCAACATGTGTTCGTGATTGGGTGAGGGGGGATAGTCTGGGGGTGGCGTGGGGAAGGAATGTGTTCGGTGAAATTGTCCAGGAGCAAAGCACCGCTCACTTGAAGCCCAGAGATTTGTCATCCAAATATGTGCAGATTGCTGGTGCTATAAATAGTTTGAGCTCAAGTAAACAGCTTTCTTCCCCCTAGCTGCGGTTCGGTCATTGTTCAGATGCCAGAGCTGCCCGGGAAGCAGAAGCTTTCACCCTACTCTCAGGCTTCCATCAGCGACCGCGGTACCCAGGGCTTGAAATGATGGGGGGCGCCCCATCCTCGGGCCCTTCCGTTCCCCTCCCTTCCCTTCCCACCCTGCCCCTGCCTGTCCTGCATTTCTGCAGACCTGCCTCTGCTCCAGAGGAGCCCAGACCTGAGAGTCCCGGCGGCTCTAAAAGCCCCGGGACCACCTGGCTGTTAACTGAAGTAGACTGAGGCGACACAGACGTTCAGTTTTCAGAGCAGAAGCACACGCGACTCGTTCCCTTCTGTTGGAACTAAGAAGAGCGGTGCGGTGGTCGGGGCCGCGATGGGCTGCTGATGCCAGCAGCTGTCCCGCCGTGTGCCAGGCAGACAGGCAGGCGGGTGGCTGACATTTCCAAAGCACCACTGGGGACTCAAGCAAAACGCTGCCGTTAGAGCAACTGAGGACATTCCACGGTTTATTACTCTACTTCCTTTGGAAAAAATAAGTCTCTCTCTCTCTCTTAAAATCCCTGCTTCAGCCATGTTCATCTGCCATGGCTCTCATGTCAGATGCCCACAAGGAGCCTAGGAAGATCTTGACATTTTGTTGTTGAGGGCACCGGGGGACAGGAATGCTAGCAAGGACCAGACTCGGATCAGGAATCCTGGGGTCCCTGGGCAAGTTACCCAGCTTTTCTTAGCTTTAGTTTCTTCATCTGTCAGGTGAGGATAGTCCTGTTTCATGAAGTTGATGAGAAAATGGATGTAGCAGTATTTTCTGAATGGCACTGAACAGCAGGCTATAAAGGAGAGGTGGGGACGCGGAAAGGGTCTCCCAAGCCTGGCTTGTGGACTGTGTGACCTCAAGCCCGTGAGCCAGTGCCTCGCAGCCTCAGTCTTTTTATCTGTAAAATGGTAATGTCAATACCTGCCTTGTAGTGGTGTTTTGAAGATTAGAAATAACACATGTAAAGCTCTGACAAATGGCAGATAATAGATAAATAGCAATAACCTGGTGGTGTTACATTTCATGTGGAGATATTCATTCTGGCCACTTGAGGATTCTTCACCTAGAGTAACAGCTTCAGTTTGTAGATGCTGAGATTACCAAAAGGCCCGCAAAATGCTCATGGCAGTAACTGGTAAAAAATAGATAACAGTTTTAAAAATCGAAGTAATGAAACTATCATTTAAAAAATTCCTACGAGTCCAGAAAGGCATCAGTGTGCTGCTTGCCTCCTCACCTGGCGTAGCCATTTAATTTTTCTGCTTTTAGGCTTGCTAGTGCTTTGTTCTTTTAAAGATCAAATACCATCGTAAACTTACACTGAAAACAGCTCTCCCCTGCACCCACCCCTTCTTCCCTTCCCTCCTATCTTGCTCCCAAGAGCATACACTTTCGATCCTGTTAGCTGTTTGTTCTAGTATTTCTCTCCCTATATCTAAGTAATATACAGCTCTCTCTCTCCGTAAATTTTTTATATGGAAATTTTCAAACATGTTGAAAATGGAGAGACATGAAAGGATGGACTTAGGGATGGATTCATGGGAGCCATCTGATCCTTTCTTTGTCTCTGAATGACTGATTTTGACTCCTTAATATAGTAAGTTCTTTCCATCCAGTCGGACTTCTCTGGTGGCTCAGAAGGTTAAGTGTGTGTCCACAATGCAGGAAACCCAGTTTAGAATAGTATAGTGAATTGTCCTGGAACACTCATTACTCAGCCCTAGGGTTCATGACCAGTTTTGTTTCATCTGTGCTAGTGGCCATTTTCCCCCTACTCACAGATAATTGGGGCATAAATTCTAGACAACATTTCATTGATAACTACTCGAGCAAATATCTCTAAGAAAATAAGGACTCCTTTAAAAAAACAACTGTACTATCATTATTATACAATAAAATAACTAATATAATCCATTATTATTAGCAAAGATCTCCCATGAACTCAAAATATTTATTTTTCAAATCTGATCCAAGCAAGGGCCATATGCAACCATGATGCTCTTGCTTTACTTGTCAGTTTTCGACTGCCTGTTGACCTCCTTGGCTGGTGCACGGGGCCTTAGCCTTTGTTCAGACACCTCAGCCCTGCTCACATTCTTTTCTCGCTTTCCTCCTAGCAGCACAGTTTTTGGTTAAATTCATATTCAGTGTTTTCAGTTTTATGGCACTGTAAATATCATTTACTGCCAAGACAATAATATTCTAATTTTTTTTTCCTTTCTGATGGTTTTTCTGGACTTACTGCTTCTGCTTTAATATGCTCAGTTTTCCTTGTTCCATCATGCTGAGTCTTTCCACACTTTCCCGTAGTCTTTGAGTACAGTTTTTGGCAGGCTTGTCAAATTCCATGAGGAATTCCATGAGGTCCATTTCCCTGGAGCTTCCGCCTTCCTGCTTGGAGCAGACTGATGCTCCCCAGGGCTCAAGAGTCAGCCAGGCCCTGAAGCCACTTGCTTCATCGTCATCACCATCATCCTTGACATGCCTTTCACCTCTCTTGTTAGCTCCTTCTTTCCCAATGCTTACTTTTTAGTTTAAACTCTTGTTTAGGTAAATTTCTCCTCCAGAAGTTTACTGACAAAACAGTGTACAAGTGAAGTTCTAGGTCCTTGCAACCCTGAAAAAGTCTTTATTTTGCCTGGCTGAGTATACATTCTAGGTCCCAAATCATTTTGAATTTTTTCTTGAAAAGCATCTCTCCTTTTCTTCAGACATCAGCATTGATGGCAAGAGGTCCGATACCAATTTGATTCTTTTCTATTAAAATAATCTCTCTACAAAGGTGTAGCAATTTTTCCTTTTGAATTCTAAAATGTCAAGACACTATGTCTTCTTTCATCCTCTTGGTGCTTTTTAAGCTTTTCAGTTTGAAGTTGCAGTCTCCCTTTGTCTCTGAGAACTTTTCCTCATGATTTCTTAGATAACTTCCTGTTGTACTTTCTATTCTGTTCTTTTTCTGGAATTCCTATTTAGTCTGACGTCAAACTTCCTGGATTGTTGTTCTATATCAAGATCCTATTTTTGCCCTGTGAATTTTTTTTTTCCTATATTCTGAAAGATTTCCTTTTCATGTTTTCCAGCCCTTCTCCTTGTCAATTTCAGTTTTCATGTCCTTAATTTTTAAGAGCCCATTTTTGTCTGTTTCTGTTTTATGGACACAAGATCTTCAGAATCTCTCTGAAGACATAAGAATTTTTTTTTTTTTTAATAAAGCTTACCATTTGTTTGAATCTTTTTTCTCATGGTGGAGTCTATTTTTCTCTTTATTTCACTCTCTGTCATGCTGTTGGTTTTCATCAGATGCCCTATGATAGTTTTTTCTTTCTGCCATTTATAGTCGATAATAAAAGCCTCCTTTTAGGAGTGAGGCCTTGATTTCCTCTGGAATTGGTTGTCTGTTTGCCCCCAGAGACCCTACCGCTGCCTAGGAAGGTGCTGGAAGTTCTCAGTACCATCCTGAAGGCTGCATCCTACTCTAGAGCATCTGAGACTGAAGGTCCTTTAAACGTTAAAATAAGGATGCCCACTGTCCTACTCGAAGCCCTGGCTCACCCCAAGGCAGATCATTCCATTTATTCAAAGAGCCCTCCCATCTGCCTGGGGCTCTGCAGAGCTTGCTGACCCTCCGTGTGCTGCTGGTGTGTCGTGGGCAGCTGACTGGCACAGGGGCTTCAGTGGATCCCCCAATTTTCAGTCCTCTTCCCAAATCTCTTGATGCCCGCCATCCCCAGCCCCAGAGCTCCCCTGGACTCCCCACATTTCCACGGGTGCTTTTCTGTCCCTGTGCTCTGGACTTCATCTTCTGTCATCTTGAACATCTTTTAGAAATTATTTGGAATGAATTTTTTTCTTCTCTAATGATTCTACCTGGCAAGAGGGAAAGCCTGGTTTAAAGTTTAGAAGACATGGTACTTTTTTTTTTTTAAGCATCAAAGAATTGCATTAAAAGCTTCCCTGATAGCTCAGTTGGTAAAGAATCCGTCTCCAATGCAGGAGACCCTGGTTCGATCCCTGGGTTGGAAAGATCTGCTGGAGAAGGGATGGGCTTCCCATTCCAGTATTCTGGCCTGGAGAATTCCATGGACTGTATAATCCACGGGGTTGCAAAGGGTCGCACAGGACTGAGTAACTTTCACATACGTACATAGGCCTGGACTATCCGGGATATGTGTGTGTGTTTAGAAAATATTTGTTGAGTTTCCTGTTCTGTACCAGTGAATGAAGGAGACATGTCATTGACCTTGTGGTGCCCACAATACACGTAACATGTGTCAACAATAACATATGTTGACGAGTTATGAAAAGAGAGGCAGAAAAGAGACCCCGACATGTGGGGGAGCTCATGTGGCTCAGAGGGAAGACCTCCAGAAGGAAGTGACATTTGATCAGATCTGATGGCTGAGTAGCAGTCAACCAAAACAAGAGGGTGGGGGACCTCCCTCGTGGTCCAGTGGCTAAGACTCTGCTCTCAAAGCAGGGGGCCCAGGATTGATCCTCGCCAGGGAACTAGATCCCACATACCACAACTAACATTTCACATACCACAACTAAAGATCCCACTTGTTGCAAGGAAGATCAAAAATCCCGCATGCCACAGCTAAGACCTGGCGCAGCCAAAAATGAAGAGAACAAATAAGTATTAAAAAAACAAACAAGAGGGTGGGGCCAATCAGATGCGTGTTCAACAGTGCAGTGTCAGAGAGAGCACACCTCAGACCAATAGAGGGTTCCTGCTCTTATCAAAAATGAAGAGAATAAATAAGTATTAAAAAAATGAACAAGCAAACAAGAGGGTGGGGCCAGTCAGATGTGTGTTCAACGGTGCAGTGTCAGAGAGAGCACACCTCAGACCAATACAGGGCTCCTGCTCTTAGAGCACTAGACTGCTCAGCCTCAGAAAATGACCCTGCCTGCTGGGGCCTGGCATTCCCCATCTCAGAAATGAGGAGACCACATGCTCTTTTCAGCTCTAAAAGCCAACACATCTAAAGATGGTTTAACCCAAGAGTTGGAGATCCCACCTCGCCCATAACTGCCCCCATTTGAAACCCATCTCTTGCTAGGGGAAGCAGGTCTTTAAGAAGGCTGGAAAAGGTAGGGAGGGGCAGTGTGGTGTTTGTATATCAAACATTTGTCATCTTTTTGGAGTTAACTACCCCCGCCCCCAAATGACTTAAGTTTCTGAATTCAAACACTGCTTTCTTTCTGGTCCGTGCCCCCAGGAGGTTAATAGGCTGTTCCTAGTGATAGAATGATGGGTCACCTTCGTTTTTCCCTTTTTTTCCCCTGATCTTTTCTACTTTCCTATTTTTTTTTAACAATAAGCGAGTATGATTCTAATTTGAAAGCAAAGAAAATCTACTTTGATTTATTAAATCTCAGGCCATATGTTTCTCAATTATATTTGTCTGGAAAAAGGGAACTTACAGCTGTGTGGCATAGGGAATAAGTGCGTTTGAAATGGCATGACAGCTGAAACTGGCCTTTGATTGGGTGAAAAGTTAATTGTATTTTAACAACAGGTGTTCGGACTAGAGGGTGGGTGGGTGTATGCGTGCGTGTTTAGTTACTTACTCTTGTCCAACTCTGCGACTCCGTGGACTATAGCCTGCCAGGCTTCTTTGTCCATGGGGATTCTCCAGGCAAGAACACTGGAGTAGATTGCCTTTCCCTTCTCCAGGGGATCATCTCGACCCAGGGATCGAACTGATGTCTCCTGCGTTGTAGGCGGATTCTTTACCGTCTGAGCCACCAGGGAAGCCCAGAGGGTGGGTAATTAGTGGAGGCCAGAATTTATTCATTCACATACTCCTTTCAACAGATATCCATCGGTTACCATCTAAACAAGTTACTCAGGTGATCTGTGTCTGGAATTTTGTCCTGTGTCAAGTGGAGATAATAAATATACCTGCCCTGCAGGATCCTTGTCGAGATTAAATGAGGCAATTTATATAGAGCAGTTAGAATGTCATCTGATATACGATAAACATTCAGTACAGGTTTTTGTTATTTATGGATTTCCTTATTTTAATAAGTATCTTATAACGTACAAAATGCTCATATACTAGACACAGCTTTTGCTTAAGAAGCTCAAATGCCACAGCAGAATAAGCTCTATCCAGATATAAATATGCCTTGAAGGAGAAAAGGATAAGTCTCTTAAGAGAGGAACAGATCAAGTACTTAGAAAATTCAGCAGAAGTCCCTTCAGAACTAGGGGTGAGGGGATGGGAGTTAAAGGCAGCTTTGGGGCCAAGGCGCTTCTCGGGCCTTCAGGCCAGCCCTGGGTGCCGAAGCTGCCAGTTTCCCTTTATCCTCAAATGGGGCCAATCCTGCTGGCTGGGGAAGTCCACCGAGTTCCTCCAGGGAAGCATTTCGAAGGCAGCAGAGGAAGGGTCTCAAGGAGACAGGTCTGGCCCAGGCAGCCCCAGCTTGGAGCACAGGCTCCGTCACTTTCTCCAGGGGCCCTCTGAGCAGGCCGGCCCATCTGCGTTTCCACAACCATTGGATGAGACTGTGAATAACCTTCCTGTCGCTGATTCGGGTAAGGATGCATCCAGTGGGGGTTTCGCAGCTCGGCGCGTGGCCCCGGTCCCCGCAGCGCGGCCCCGCCGCGGTCAGCGGAGGCCAGGCGGGTGTGGCCTCACGGTCCTCTCCTCGTGGCTTCTGGTCACAGATGGACGGCTGTTCGGTCCGCAGGGCTCGTGTGACAGAATGCGTGTTGTCGAGGAAAACACTATCTTTTGTTTTTATGAATGAGCGCCTTCCTAGTATTTTTTGTTCAAGTGACAAACCGTGCTTCAGCGCCCGAGGGTGATGTCAGCCGACTGACCTGTCAGGATCTGGCTTCACTTCCTGCCACCCACTCAGAGGCCTGGAATAAAGGCCCAGCCGAGCGCCACCCCGCCTCCGGGCCCTGCACGCAGAGAGTGTCTGCAAGAACATCAGACAGCGCTCAGAGGCTTTGTTCCTTACTCATCCTGACAAACAGCAGCCCTCCTCTCGGGCTTCCCGACATTCTCGACCTTACTCACTGTCACGTCGTGCTCAGGGCAGAGGGTGGTGACACTGAGTCAGACTTAGAAAATGATGTCTTTACGATCTGCCAGCTGATTTTTACAAGTATTTTTGAACTTGTAGTATGTGGTGTAAGTCACCCAAGAACTCTGAAGAGGGGAAGCTGTTTTTATTCTCATTTTCCATTGGGAAACCAAAGCACAAAGAAGCTAACTGGCCCAGGGTCCTACTCAGGCAGAAGGTCCAGGGACGAGAAGGAAGTGGTCTCCTGTCCGTGAACCTCTGCTCTCTGTGGGTGACCAGGCTGGTGTCCCCTGGATTCTTCCACAGTCTCGCACCAACCTGTGGGAAAGCCTGCGGAGTGGCACACCCCCTCCTAATACACTGTTTGCTGGGACCTTTTCTGATTAACATCAGCATTCGCTGAGCACTCATTGAAATTCTTGTTCAGCCATACCCTGCCACAGCCTTCCTCCCACCTATAAATAGCATCTCTCCCAATAGGGCCCAAGTCCCAAATGGCTTTAAGGCGAGTCAGGTCTGCGTCTTTGTGGGGAGGAGCCCCGGAAGCCCAGATGTGCCTCAGGCCACACAGTGTTTTGGTAGAAAAGCAGGTAAGCACCCCTCTTACCTAGCGGCCTGAAGTGTTTCCTGTCAGCCAACAGCCTGACGACCTTTCCCCGTCCCAGGCCTGGCTGAACCCAGGGAGACTCTCCCTCCCACTGCTTCCCCACTGGTTTGAAGAAGCTTTGCTGTTTCCCAAAGTGGGGATGATCCCATTAGAACTGAGGGCCTGGCTCAGTGGAGTAACCCTTTTGGGAAGGAGCACTGGCGGCGGTGCGGCTCGTGTCTGACCTCAGGAGGACTTAAAAGGCCCCATTGCCAAGTCTGGGCCTCTCATCCTCAGCCGTGTGCCCTCGGGCGCGTCTCTTAACGTCTCTGTGTTTCATTTTCCTGTCCAGGAAAAGGAGACTAGCAATGGCCTAATTTTCCTCAAGGGAGAGTCAGAGGAGGCCTTTTAGAATGTCCTCATTTCTGGCCGTGCCGGGTCTTCTTTGCTGTGCCTGGCCTTTCTCGAGTGGTGCCTGCTCTTCGTTGCGGCGCGCAGGCTCCTCACTGCGGTGGCTTCCCTCGTTGTCGTGGAACACGGGCCCGAGAGTGCAGGTTCAGTAGCTGTGGCACACGGGCTTAGTTGTCTCTAGACGTGTGGGATCTTCCCAGACCAGGGATCAAAGCTGTGTTCCCTGCATCGGCAGGCGGCTCTTAACCGCTGGACGCCCAGGGAAGTCCTCAAAGGAGATTGTGTACAACAAGTTAGAGCCGCCATCTATCGTCACTCAAGTGGCCAAATACCTTCATGTGTTATTCAGGTCCCTTTCATGTGTTATTTCACTCTCGGTGTCCTCAAATGGAGGCCCTCATATCCCATTTTGCAATTAAAAAAAAAGGTTCAGAGAAGTTAAGTCACATAGGAGTCAGAGCAGCTGCATCCCTGGCTCCGAAATTGATGCTCATAATCGCTTTACATGTCACATTGCTTCCCACTGTACACCAAAGCAGAGAGGCTTTATTTGTCTTTCTTATCAAGCACTCTTCAAACACAGGAGATAACTTACTATCTCTCGTAACCACGACTGTTTCATGTTAGTCCCTTAGGACAGTTAAATTCTCTTCTGCTTTATCTTATCTCATAGTTTATGCTGCCTCTTTCCATGTCCCCCAGGACTTGTTCAGTGAATTCTTAGGGGTTTTCTCCCAGAGAAACTGCTCAGCTCCACCAGAAAGTGGGTTGAAGGGCCTGAGCTGAGCCAGGCATCTTGAGCAGTAGCCTCTGACCCCCTCCAGGGTTCCTCCCTCCCTCAAGCCTGTGGTCAGCCACTTTGTAGTAAAGTTCCTTATGGTGAATTTGGGAATTAAGCTCGTCCGTTACCAAATTCTAGAAGTGGAAGACACCAAAACCCTTATTTTATTGATGAGAAAGCTGAGATCCAAAGAGAGAGGTGACATGCGTGGTGTCATTCATTGAGTTAGGAGCGTGTCAGGGACCAGAGCCCAGTTCCCAGGCAACAGCCCAGTGCCTGTTCTGAGCCTTCGGCGTGGACATGTGCCATCTGTCGAAGTAAAGGACAGACTTGCGCCCTCTGTCCAGCATGCACCTAGGAAACCTTCGGGAGAAATTCAACAGCTTGGAAAATTGAGCAGGAAGAAGAAAGATGGGGATGGTATGGAGTCAGCGGGTCGGGGGCAAGGTGGTGTGCAGCTCCCCGACCCTAACTAGCATTGTCATGAACCCAGGAAGTGAGCTGGACCACGGCTCAGCAAACTGGATCAGCCCACGGTCAGCAGTGACTAGGAGGCAGGGGGATTTACTCCGGGAGCCCTGGCCCAGGGAGCGGATAGGAAGCCTTTTGTCACTGAGGCTGAAAATGGAAGGAAGGATGTTAGGCAAATGTGCCGGCCCGGGATGCAGTTACAGCCCCCGCTGCTCATTGTCCAGAGGAAACAGATCTCGCCTGTGGACGGAGAGGTGGAAACTGAACCAGGGAGCTGAGTGGTTGACATCATCAGGCTGAGCATTGGGTTACAACAAATGGGGACTCACTTGGCCTGAGACGTGGGAAACACCCACTGAAACCTCAAAGTGCATCTCGTTTAGGAGAGAGAGGGGGCACGAGAGAGCCCGCCTGCCCCCGCCGGCCCGCTCAGCTAGTCTTGCTTACCCTCCAAAGGGAGGCGTCCTGAATGCTGGCTCCTTAAATTCGGTCTTCCCTTCTGACCGAGGACCGCTGGACTTGGAACTCTTCTGCTCTCGTAAGTAAGACTTTCTTCCCCGCCACCGCCCCCCACCCCCAGGGAGAAGCAGGCTGGGAGGCAGGGCTCTCCGGAGAGTTTGCTTTCCAGCCTGTTGGTCACCAAGTGTCTATTTTTATATTATGATATATTATTGCTCTGAAAACCATGGCTTTGTCTGAAACCGCCTAGGGCTAGAGTCTGAACTTCAAGGCTCACAGACAGGGCTCCAGTCAAACGCTGTCTTACTTTGTTTCCCAAAGAACTTGGACAGAGTCGCTCAGGCTTTAAAAGCAGCTCCTTTTCCCAAATATAGATGAGGAAATAAATCCTCCCTTAGAAATAGGTGTTTGGGGGAACTTTTCTTAATTTATTTTTCTGATGACCAAGGTGGGACCCTGCCAAATCTTAAACATTCTAGAGAGAAATATCTCTGCAGATGAGTATTACTCATAATCTGCCGCTCTCCGAGGCAGCAGGAGGCATTTTCAGTTTAAGATACAGAGACGATTAGATTTCATGACATTGCCTCATCACTTCTGCCCAGTGCTGCAGGAACTGCCTGGGAAACTCCAAGACAGAAATCTTTACCTTTGCCTTTCTGATCTTTTAATTGCTTCCTTAAAAAAAAAAAAAAAAAGTGCTGCTTATTCCTAGAAAATAAACAAGACTGTGTAAGCCCTTGGACATTTTCTCTGCTGGGTTCTGTCCTCGGGATTTTAAACCTGAGGGAGCCGCTCAGTACAGAGAGGAAGGGAGGGGGGCTGTACCCGCTGGGGCCGAGCTGAGGGTTCTCAGGTGGCTGGAGACACAAAGCTTGCAGGTGCTGTGTGTGCGCCGCTCACCCTTTCCAGGTAAATAGTTGAAAGCCTCCAGCTTTAAAAAAAAAAAAAAAAAGGCAAGAGCCACTATATAACAGAAAGGCCATCCAAGGAAACTGTGGGGCCCTGGGCAGGTGTTTTATTCTCTGGACCTCAGTTCCCTTGTTTGTACCTAAATGAGGGGCAAAACTAGATGAGCACTCCATCTGAACAACATGGCTTTAAACTGTGAGGGTCCGCTGTCCTGCGGATGTTTTCCCATAAATAATGGGATACAGAACCAGGATCCGCAGTTGGTTGAATCCATGGATGCAGGCCCAGGATGCTGCAGACACGTGGTGCAGAGGGCCAACTGTAAAGTCACATTTGGATTTTCAGCTGCCCAGAGGATCGGTGCCCCTCACCCCTGTGCTGCTCAAGGGTCAGCTGTGTTCCCAAATTCAGCCTGAAAGAAACCACCAAAGCCTTTTCCCCTTTGAGGAGAACCCTTAGGGCTCGAGGAACAAAGGGCCCTTGGTTGCCAGCATTCCGGAGTGGGTGAAAACTGGTGCCTTTAGAAGAACTAAAAGAGGGCACAAAATAGGCACTGTGGTTACTTGCTGAGTTTAAATTTTGTCAGATTTTGTGTTCTGGAAGGAGAAATCCTGGAGAAGGCAATGGCAACCCACTCCATTACTCTTGCCTGTAAAATCCCATGGGTGGAGGAGCCTGGTGGGCTGCAGTCTGTGGGGTTGCGAAGAGTCGGACACAACTGAGCGACTTCACTTTCACTTTTCACTTTCATGCACTGGAGAAGGAAATGGCAACCCACTCCAGCGTTCTTGCCTGGAGAATCCCAGGGACGGGGGAGCCTGGTGGGCTGCCGTCTATGGGGCCGCACAGAGTCGGACACGACTGAAGTGACGCAGCAGCAGCAGCAGCAGCAGCAGCAAGGAGAAATCCTCACTGTATGTGTGTGTATATCGGGAGTGAGGAGGAAAAAGAACCAACAGTAAGGATTGAGCGCCTGGTGAGAGCCAGGCTCTGTGCTACGCTCATCCTTTCACATAATACCAGGCGGTCAGTATCACTATTTCCTGACTCCACCAACACAGTAACTCTCCACTATATGTTCCCATGTTTTCCTGAACTCCTTCCTATGTTCACCCGAGCTGTGAGAGACCCAATCCTGACCTCTTGACCACCAGGGAGTCTCCCCTAAGCTGTGCTGGCGTGACATCCCTTCACTGCTTCCGCTGGACCGCAGGCCCTGTCTCCTCATTCCTGGTAGAGAACTTGGGACATAGGTACAGAGGAGACACGTCATACTCAATGTCAACTTCAAGCCTGTTGTCCCACTCTCTAGCTTGGCCAAAGAGAGGGAGGAGAGGGAAATCTCTGTTCACCTCCCTCCCCTCTCCGTTTCACCTCGACACAGTCCGCACCGCCCGGGGAAACGTGGCCTGAGGGCGGGCGCTCAGCCGCTTCAGTTGTGTCTGACTCTGCAACCTCACGGACCGCAGTCCGCCAGGCTTCTATGTCCATGGGATCCTCCAGGCCAGGATACTGGAGTGGGCATTGCAGGGAAAGGTTGACCAGAGCAAAGAAAAGCAAAAGAAGCTTTCAGGTCTTGGACTTTGGGTTTCCAAGGCTCCAGGTCTTGGCAGTTGAAGGGTTTTTCTTCTCTTTAAGAGCCTATCAGAGACCCTAACCCTGGGAAGATGCGGTATTTAAGACTGTTTGGATTAAGACCGTATGGCAGTCCATGGGGTCGCAAAGAGTCAGACACAACTGAGCGACTGAACTGACTGACTGGATTAAGACTGTGGTGAGCTGGAGGGCTCGTGAAGCCCTTTGGCCTTTCTGAGAGCTGCAGCAATCTCCTCCCAGCAGCTGAGCCCTTTGAAAGTGGACCGTTGCTGCCAGGGCCCCGCCCCCAGGGTGTAGGCAATGGGAGGGTCTGGTCCTCCGCCCCAGCCTCACCCAGGACCTCGAGCCCCCAGGACCCTGACATTCCAGCTGCTTAAAAAGGCCGTCTGTCTCCTAAGGTGGTGGTGAGGAGGAGGTGATAGCCTGGAAGACAGGTACCTGGTTTGCATCTTTATTTTTGTTGAATGTGAATGCTTGCCCAGTCTGTCTAGTGTTCTCTAGGCTTCTGCCTGGCGCCTGGCCCCTGTGGGCACTTGTATTTGTGGCCTCCAGGCTGGCTGGTGTCCCCAGTCCTTGTCACCTCTCGTAGGGTTCCAGGAGAGGTTGAGCCATCTCGGAGAGATTCCTCCCCACTCCCCTTCTTTTCCCAGAAATGTGGGGTCACAAGTCTACCTACCTCAGGGGTTTCGGGGCTTCCCGGTGGCTCAGCAGTGAAGAATTTGCCTGCAGTGCAGGAGATGGGGGGTTCTATCCCTGGATCTCCAGGGAAGATCCCCTGGAGAAGGGAATGGCTACCCACTCCAGTATTCTTGCCTGGAGAATCCCATGGACAGAGGTGCCTGGCAGGCTACAGTCCACGGGGTCGCAGAGTCGGACACAACTGAAGCAACTTAGCAGGCAGGCAGGGGTGCCATGAGAACAAAGCAGCTTAAAGGTCACAACACACTTAGTTGACTCAGTAATAGGTGCTCAGGATTAACTGCTTTATGGTTTCTAGAAGCAGAGCGTTAGCTGACATCCTAGGATGTGAGCTGACGTCCCCTGGCCCCTCAGTCCCAGGATGGCATTTGTGTGAGGAGCCGGAAGTCATCTCTGAATTCCTCAGTCTTCACACACGCGCGAGCACACAGACATACACGCACACCCTCCCCTCCCCCCACTCCCGCCGGGGTGGCCTTGGGGGCCGCCCTGTTGGCTCCTTAACCCGAGCCTCAGCACCATTTCCCGTCACCCACTGAAGTATTGAGGCCAGAAGCTGAAGTGGGTGCTTTTTCCCGACACCAGAGGCCCCCGGCCCACCCAGCGACCAAAGGGAAAAGCTGGCGGCAGGCGTTCCTTCCTGAGCGTGACGGGCAGCTGAACCCCCCCAGTGCACTCCGCCAGGCGCGTTCACGAGCGCCCAGGAGTGAGTCCTAAGTGGAGACAGACGTGGAAAGTCTAAGGTTCTCGGAAAAAGTCATCAATCAGGACCCAAGGCTGAGCTCACTACCTCCTGGAAATCTTTCAGAAACGCCTCATGAAAACTTTTAAGTACTGCCCCTTCAAAGAATGGTTTCTTTGGGAGTTGCACTCAGCTGCCGCGCTAAGTGATTCTGAATTGCTGATGATAAACGCATCTGCTCTGACCGAAGGAGGCCAGCATCTCCCTAACTGTAAAAGTAGTCTCTGATCTTCCAAAAACTGCTGTCCTTCGACTTGGCTCTTCGAAACTGAATAATGGACCTTCAGGGCACTCGAATAACGAAGCATTTGGTTGCTAATGTGCTCTATGTCCCAGGGACCTGGGTCTGTTACTGTGCTTAGTACTGTATGGCTGTGGGCCCTGCCAGTCAGTGAACTGTGCTGAAGGCTGGTGGGCACTGAGAGCACGTGCCTCGAGGAACAGGCTGATGAAGAGACAGCCGCTGCTCTGGTGCAGTTCTCAGAGCATCCCGAAGACAGGCAGGTGAGTGAATAATTACGGCGGAGCAGCAGGTGGCTGAGGCCCTGGTCCTGAGCTGGGTTGATTACCCCCACGCTCCCCTCCACTTCCTGACGCCCAGAGCCGTGCCAGCACTTGCCTTAAGAAATGAGAGCCGCTCCTGCTGAAGCCTTCACCCCCAGCACCTTCCTATCCCCCAGGGTTTCAGGGGAAAGAAAGGAACTCGTCATGAAAATGCCACGGCCCCAACTTAGAGGACACGGACTCCTAGGGATGGGTGATTCTGTTGTCTAAAATCACCACTACACTTTCTGTTGGTTTGTTTTTACAACACTTATTGTGGCTTTTTTTTTCGGATTACAAAGTTAGAACACCTTCACGGAAGGATAAGATGGGTCTGGTGGTTCAGTCGGTAAAGAAGCTGCCTGCAACGTAGGAGACTGCCTACAGTGCAGGAGACATGGGTTCAATCCTTGGGTCATGAAGATCCCTTGGAGAAGGAAATGGCAACCCACTCCATTATTATTGCCTGGGAAATCCCATGCACAGAGGAGCCCGGCAGGTACAGAACACGGGGTTGCAAGAGTGGGACACGATGTCACAACTAAACCACCACCATGGAAAGGAAAAGCTAGACAGTACAGAAAAACATACTGAAATCATCACGCAGTGATTTCAGTTCTCTGATTTTTAAATAGGGCATGGTGAGGTCAAAGACCATGAATCTTTTAGGTCTCTGATCCGCATTTGCAGTTAGTCACTGGGAAGTTTTCGGCTGTGTAAGTTTCCATTAGCAATCCGCGGTTTTGCCCGCATCCCCTTCTTAGGCTCACACCCACTGCATCCGGAGTGGAGCTCTCATTCTCTCCCTGGGCAGAGACCCTGTTTGCCTATCTGAGAGGTGCTCAGGTTCTGTGTTGCGCTCCCCTTGGGAAGAGGAGAAACCAGGTCTGCCGGCGATTAAGGACCCCAGCTTTCTTTTGTATTTTCCTGTACTGGTGTGTGAATTCATCCATCATTAAGAACCCTTGTGTTTTCAGCATTATGGGCAAGGTGCTGTCGGCAATACCAGGGTAAGTGAGAATTGTAAGTAGCTCCCAGCCTGAGAGGAAGAAAAACTCTTAACCTGTGTGATCATGTGCCCCAAGAGAGGGATTGTGCTATGGAAGCCTGACAGAGTAGCATTTAAGCCGAGCGTTTGATTCATTTCAGTAACTCTTCCGTGTATTCAGCCAGTACTTATTGAGCACCTAATATCTGCTAGGCACTGGGCAAAGTGATAGTTGGAAAGCGCTGCACAGAACAGCCGTGGTCCCTCCTCACATGTAGCATTCAGGACTGATAGTGGTGTCATGAAATACCCAGGACGAGTGAGGGATGTGGAGGAGAGTGTGATGGTACAGAGCAGGTTTGCCGCAAGAGATGGTGGTGTTTGAACCCAGACGAGGAGTCGGTCATGCTGAGAGCTAAGGCGGGAGCAGGGGGCTGGGGCGCAACGGTGCTGCGTTGTGGGAAAGACTGTTCCAGGTAGAGAGGGGAACACCAGTGAAAGGCTGGAGGCAGGAATGTTGGGAAACTGAAAGGAGGCCAGTGGGGCTAAAGCCTAGAGGGGAAAGCAAGAGAGAAGAGGGAGAAGATGGAGGCAACGAGGACAGGACCCAGGAAGGATTTTCCTTGTCTTCTTCAGCAGCTGGATTCCAGTGTATGTGCAAAGTTTCTCCCTGAGGTGGCATAGAATAGTCCTCCTGGTCTGTAATTTTTTTTTTCATAAGGGGAAGGAAAAATCTGGTACCCCCAAAAGCCAGTGTTTTCATTCATTGGCTTGCCTGTTAGTTCTCTTTCTCTGATTTCAATTGTGAGCTCCCTACTGGCCTTGGGTTTGGAGACCAGAGTTTGTGTTGACATTCTATCACCAACTTGCTGTGTGACCTTAAAAGATCCTTAACTTCTCTGGGCCTCATTTTCATCTCCAAAGGAGAATGAGGCTGATCTGATCCCAGGGCCATTGTGAAGATCGAAAAAGATAAAGTATCATATAGTGCTTTGTAAGATTCGAAGTGTTATAGACACATGCGGTATCATTATTATTTCAGTGAAAGATTTCTTACTAATGAAACAAACTAAAAGCAAAGCATGGCACCAGGAAAGGGCAGAGTGTACCCTTCCAGGTAACCCGGAAATGGTAGATTCTACCCAGCTGGCTCGCCTTCAAGAGCTTGTTGTGAGTGCTGTTCCTCTTCTCTCTTTCATTTCATCCACTGGGATAAACCATCTCCTTCCTTTCTGCTTCCGTCAGAATGGGCTACAAAACAATCAGTGTCGCTTCTCTGGATTCCAGGACCCATTTGATAGCGAAGCCAGAGAATCTGCTTGGAGGCCAAGAGAGCCTTGTGAGCAGAGCTGCCGTGGTTTACTGGGCCTTGATTCCCGGCAGACATAGGGGCCTGGGAGTACATTTATTTGGGTTTTGGAAGGAAGGTAACTAGGGGCAGGGAGCCACAGAAAATAGTCAACGTTGCAGAACCAGCCCACACACCACCTGAGCAGGGCAGTGGATTTTTAAAAGGGGTCATTTTTTTCTTTTAAGCAAAAAAAATTCCCTTTAAAATAAAACACATAAATGCTTAGGGGGAAAGTGCAGCTTTTCCCCATCTCATGAAGCTTTTAAAATGTCTTCCAGGGGATTCCCCTGCTGTCCAGTGGTAAAAACTGGGCCGCTTCCAATGCTCAGGGCGTGGGTTCAATCCTTGATCAGGGAACTAAGAGATGACATGCCTCAGGGCATGGCCAAAAGAAATGCTTTTAGATAAATTGTCTTCCAGCTGTTAAAATGATAGGTTGGAAGACCTGGTCTGTTTGACCAAAAAGAGAGTGAGAGGAAGTACAGTTAACCATCCCATGTAAAGATAAACGGGTAGCATGTGACACAGTTTACTGGACTGCATGTCTCTGCTCCCGTGTGTTTATTTCTTTGTTGCTGTTTTTGCTTTCTTCATCGACTTCCCCTGGAGATGCATGTGCTGACTATACCTAACTGAACAATTTGAAGATGTATACAGAGAGAGTTTATAGTCTCCCCTCTCCTCCTGCTCCCCATTTCCATCCTTCTGAGATAACCAGGGTGGTTAGCATGGTGTATATCCTTTCATACCTCTCTCTGAGCTCCCGTGTACATGGAGATTGTATGTATGTATGTGGTTATCGTGTTTTGTCAGAAGTGGGATTGTACTTTGTTATTTTACAGTTTATTTTTCCCACTAAATAATACATCCTGGGTAGGTTCAAATCCTGTTCACTCTTAAATAACTTCAGGGCTGTAGATCTAGAGGTACCACAATATAATCAACCAGTTCTCCTTTGGCAGATACTCGAGTAACTACCATTTTTCCCTTATTAAAAATTTTGTTGCGTTAACTGTCTTCATGTACATATCTTTCTTCACTGGTGCTTTTACGTTTATAGATTATCTTTTCAAAAATAGTATTGCTGGGTTAAAAAGTATTCGTACCTGATATTTTGCTTGATAATATAATCCTACTTTACAAAGAGTTCTAATAGTTAACATTCTCCCCAGCCATATGTGAGGACTTTCATTTCCCTAAATCTTTATCAGTATCAGGAATTCTGTCTTCTGTCCATCTCTCCCTCCATCTCTCTTGTTTCATTTGTGACCAAGCTGATGGGGAAATAGCATCTTCTGTATATTCTTTAGTGAAACTGAGCATTGTTGCGTGTTAACCGATCTTTTCATTTTCCTTATCTGTGAATTTCCTTTGCCCATTTTCCTATGAATTGTTTGCCTTTTCTCAACCACATGTAGGAGCGCTTAACGTGTTTATATATTAAAGATCCCATAGGTATTGCAAATGTTTTTCCTAATCTATTATTTATTAATTTGTTTCTGTATTGCTCTTCATAGTACCTGAATTTCTTGCCTTGTTTAGGAATAATTTGCGCACCTCAAAGTTACATAAGTATTTTAATACATGTTTTTTCTAATACTTATATCATTTTAATTAATTTAATCCTGAACCTTTAATCCCTTTGGAATTTATGTTTGTGCGTAGTGAGGAGTAATGATCAGGCTTTGTTCTAGATAGGCCAGCAGCATTTATTAAATACACCATCTTTTTCTGTTTTGTATTGAAATCCATCTTTGTCATTAATAAGCTCCTTTATGGTATGTTTCTGAACTTGGTATTCTAGCCCACAACTTATTTGTCTATTCCTCTGTTAATTCTGTATCTTTTTATTATTATGTCTTAATTGTAACTTTAAAAATTTTAAGACAAATCCCCTATTTACTTTTTATGATTTTCTTTATTTCTTGGCTAATTTTCTTGAATACTTACTATTCCATATGAACTCTAAAGTAATTTTTTTCTTTCCCCCATCCAAGAAACCTATTGGTATTCTTATTGGAATTTAATTAAGATTATATAGTAATCTGGGAAGGTTGGCATTTTGGGATAATTAGACTTTTCTACCCAGGAGCATACTAACTGGTTTGGACTGATGCATTCTATTTCTATATTTTGTTGTTTTTAAAATTTCAGTATTCATCATGGATGTATTATCTAAAATAAAACAGCATTTCTTTGTCCTGAATAATCAAGGGCCTTAGAATATTTATCTCTGATTTCGGGTCCATCTTCCATGTTATCGTTGTCAAATGCTGTCAAGTTTGTTTTTACCTCCTCATTTAGCCTTGTTTCACTCAGTCGGTACTTGTTTAAATGTACCACTGTTCTTACTAATTTTGCTCATTGTTGATTCTAAAATCACACTGTTGCTCTTTGTTCCCTTTCTCTTCTATCGGAGAATGTTTTGGAGTCTGTCAATGGAAACCTGCTTAGTCTTTGGCGAAAATGTCTTTTGCCCTTACTCTCGATACATTGGAATTTAAATAGCGTGTATAATGACTATGAAAGATGTGTGTGCCTCTAATAAAAGTTTTCAGCTGCAACAGAAACAGTTCGTGTAAAAACTGAAAGCCTTTCCTTCCTCTCCCCCTCCATTTCTGAATCCCAGGGAGCCGCTGTTTTGGTTTGCTGTTTGTCTTTTTCTAATATAGATACAAAAAGTGTGTATATACACAAATGCTGTACTTTTTTCCTAAGGATAAACAATCATGTTCATTTTTTAACTAAACAAACAATAGTATATACAATTTTACACTTTATTACACACCAGGGTATGTACATCTTTCCATGTCAGTATCACAGAATCTCCCCCGTTCTTTGTGATGGCTGTATAGCTCCCCCCTCCACTGATATCATAATTTAACTCTTTTTCCTAGTAGCAGACACTTAAGTTGTTTCCTCTTTTATTTTTATTTTTTACTTTTACACAGTATGTTTTACTGGACATTTTTTAAAAACTTATGTGAACCTATTTATATTATAAATTTTTAGATGTTTGAGTGAGCCAAAGGATGTGCACAGTTAATAAGTTGATAGATATTGTTAGCTTGTATTCGTTAAAAATTGCTTCAGCCCTAGGGGATGTCTGGCTCTAATTTTTGTTTTCCTTCTGGTTCCTTAGAATTTCCACATTGATTAGTCAACAGTGGAAAATCTGAAGAGATGCGAGCAGGAAAAAGAAACTAAACCAGGTGGGTAGTCACATTGTTCATACCACTCTGCTGTGGCATCACGAGTGTTTGCCTGAATACTTTTACTTCCGTTTGAAGAAGGAAAAGAAATTGGTTCCAAATGAAATTAGAGAGGACTCGGTGTCCCATGACGGAGAACCAGGATGGCCCTTTTCAGAAGTTATATAAAATCATGCTGCAGTTTCAGTCCTGATTCCATTTACACCATTTCTCTGATGCTACAGAGAGTCAGAAAGACAATTTACCTCTGGTGGCCTACAAGAGAATGGATTTCTTCAATCATCTACTTAAGCAGATGAAATTATACACAGGAGTTATTAGCAAATCTGGGTGCGATGCCACCGTCCCCATCCACCAATTGTTTGTTGTAAAAGTATTTTCATAAAGACAAAGGCACATGTTGGGGATTTTAATACTGTGGTGCAGAAGCAAAAGCAGGCAAAACCCAGCCCAAAGAAACAAGTACAGCCCAGTGATCTGATGAGGAGAGATGGCGCAGGTCCCTTCCAGCTGGAAGAAGAATGCAGTTCGTAGATCCTAGAATAGTCTGCCTGGAAGTATGGCTGCCTTGGGTCAGTGTTCATATCTTTATGGTATCTAAACATTTTTTAACAGCCTCTGATCTGTGGTCCACCCAGCTCCCTTGCCCCCAACTTATCTACCCCTTTCCAGCTCCATCTTCTTACATTTGGGCAGAATCTCTGGTTTTTATTTCACTGTCCAAGTCCTAGTAGTCCTGGGAGTTTGGGGGATTTCCAGCTCCTTCAATTTCCCTCCCACGGCCCTGCCTGCCTCTAGCACCGCTCCTAAGATTCCTCTTCTCTGTTGGCAGAGAAAGGATCTTATCTGGCAGGCAGCTGCCCTGGGTCTGAAACTCCCCAGCTGCTTATCAGCAAGGCATTTGGGCCTTGCCCTATAGCAGCTTCCCAAGCCACCAGGCTTGTGTCCTGTTCTGACTCAGTGCTGCTGGGGAAGCCCCTGGATGCAGATGTTTGCAGTGACTTGGATGCGGCAGTCAGCTCCCAGGACTGTTTATCTGGCCAAGGTCAGAGGGCCTTCTGTTCCAGTTGCTGTGGGAGCACTGGGGCCTAGCCACTGAACCTTGAGGATGCTAGGGTTATGTGAAGTTTAGAGCCAAGGTATTTAAACAGGCTTCTTCTGGGATTCAAGATTTTCCTGTAAACATGGGTACAGTTTTATATGTATACACACATACTCTCCTAGGCTAAATATGTATAGCTTTCCTCGGATTCTCAGATGTGTCTGTGACCTCTGAATGTTAAGAATCAGTGGTCTAGAGAGGGGCTTCCCTGGTGGCTCAACGGTAAAGAATCCACCTGCTAATGCAGGAGACATGGGCTCAATCCCTGATTTGGGAAGATCCTCTGGAGAAGGAAGTGGCAATCTGCTCCAGTATTCTTTCCTGGGAAATCCCATAGACAGAGGAACCTGGCAGGCTACAGTGCCTAGGGCTGCAAAGAGTTGGATACTGAGCACACACATATGGTCAAGAGAGAGCCCCAAGTGTTTTGGGGTCCTGGGTCTCCTTAGGCACCAGTCTTCCATGTGCCAGGATATCTTAGGTGAGCTCATCTAGGTTTTTCTGTTTAGGGGTGAACTGGGGCAAACTAATATTGCTGGTGCTTAGAGCCATCTGACGGCATGTCCCAAAGTCTAACCACAAAATTGCACCCCCAGCCCCTGTTGCATCTCACTGAGCACACTTTGGGGTTTTCTGGTTCTGAGTCTGTGGCTCAGAGGGGCTTTACTGACAGCAGTGGAAACAGTGCTCATTCTGTGTGCTCAGTCGTGTCCAACTCTTTGCAGCCCCATGGACTGTAGCCTGCCAGGCTCTTCTGTCCATTGGATTTTCCAGGCAAGAATACTGGAGTGGGTTGCCATTTTCTCCTCCAGGGGAACTTCCCAACCCAGGGATCGGACCCAAGTCTCCTGTATCTCCTTCCTAAGCCACCAGGCTTGTGTCCTGTTCTGACTCAGTGCCCCTGGGAAGCCCCCTAGATACAGATGAATCTGCAGGCAGGTTCTTTACCACTGAGGCACCTGGGAGGCCAGCCCAGTGGGAACAGTGTTGATGGACAGCTGAAGTTCAGTCTGGCTTCCCACCACCAGGCACAGCATCCAGGGCTTCGTATCCCTTATCTTATTTGATCATCACAACTTCCCATGGAGGTTGAAGCTCTTATTTTATGTGTGAGAAACCGAAGCACAGAAAGATCTTGTAATTCACCTGAGGTCACACAGTCAGTAAGTGATACATGACCCAAGTACATGAACTTAACCACCAAGCTTTATGGCGAAAGTAAATTCACCGTTTTTAGAAAAAAATAATGTGCTGTGTAGGGTAGATCAGACAGCTCTGTATCTTATGATACTGAGAAGATTGCCATGTTATACAAGATGCTAAAAACTATGCTCACGGCACTGATCTTAAATCATTAAGAAAAGGTTAGTGGGTGATACACTAATGCATTAGTGCAGTGCCTGAGAAGAGTCTCTCTCCATTTTAATTCAGATAAGGGTTTTTGGTTGGTTTGTTTGTTTTGTTTTTGGTACAACTTTACTGAGATATAATTCACATGCCACACAGTTGACTCATTTAAAATATCTAATTCATTGGCCTACAGTATATTTCAGAGTTGTGTATCTGTCACTGTGATCGTTACAGAACCTTTTCGTTTCCCCCAGAAGAAACCCCACATCCTGAACTCATCACCTTCCCAAGCCCCCAGCCTCCCCAGTCCCAGGCAACCACCAGTCCTCCTCCTGTCTCCACAGAAGGTTCTGATGCTTAAAAGAGTAACAGTGTGGGAATCTTGGTGATCTGGAGTGAGTCATTCCCTGAGGAATAATTAGCCAAATGAAATTTGACTCTGATGTATTTTGTAAATGGTTTTATTAGCTAAGAAGCCACGAGCCTGTCTTTGATGTGTCCCAATTTAGTATTGACAAGAGACAAGTTTCTCTCTAGTAATTCCCACTTCTCAGCATCGCCTGTCCAGTGGGCCCTTCTCAGCAGGGCCGGGAGGCGTGGCCGGTTCCTGGGACCACGTTTCTCCCGTGGCATCAGAATCAGTGGCAATTCAGCCACGGGATCTTTTCCTGTCACGGGAGTCCCCGGCTTACCTTCTCTCTCTGCCTGGCTCTAGTTGTCAAAGTGAAGGGGCCCTCAGCTCGTTGCCCGTCACTCTGAGATTCAGGGCAGGAGCTTGTCAGGCACTCGGAGGTCGTGTACCACCACACTCTCTCTTGGACTCTTTCAGGTTGGCAGATACACTGTGTGTCTCTCCTGCCTCGCTTGTTCTTTTTGAAAGCATTTCCTGGGTGCCATGCAGCGGGCACTGTGGTAGGCGCTCAGTCAGTCACTCTGCACACTCCTCATCCCGGTTAGTACAGCGCGTGGCCTTTCTGGGCCCAGGTGGGCAGAGTCATTTGCACTGAGACAAGCCAGAGGGGCAGGAAGTTTGGTGATAGAACAGTTCTCTGTTAAGGATGAGACAGACGTCGTGTCCTCCACCTCGAGACAGAGCTGTCCCCAGGATGCACCATCCTAGAGAATGCGCTTGGAATCCGGGTTGAGGAAATCCAGGTTCAAGGCCTGATTCAGCCAGTAACTGGTTGGAGGACCTTAGGGGACTCATGCGGCTTCTCCAAGCCATGGGCTATCCATTGTGAGGGTTCAGTAATGCAGGGCCTCCCAAAATACCCTCAGTCTCAGTGCTGGGAAGAGTGCATTCTCCATAGGCGTGTCCTATGATTCTCCGAGCTGGAGCAGGGCCCTGGCAGGTCAGGTGAGCAGGTGGGAGAAGGTCTCAAGGAAGACCAAGGGGAACCTCCTTTTCTTCTCCCAGTCAGTCCCTCCTGCCATTTCAGCCCCTTTCAGCTCACCTGTCCTCGACTCTGGCGTGCTCTGCTTCCCTGAGCCAAAGGGAGCCACCACCTTTGAGGCCTCGGGCCTAGGAGCCAGACACCTGGGTGTAGGGGGCCAGGTGGGTTCCAGTACATCCTTGCTGTGTATAAAAGGGACCTAATTGTACAGGGCTACTGAGAGGCACTTCTTAACCATATCCAACGCATAGCACATATACTCCCTAAATAGTAGCCCTTTTATTATTCCCGTTGCTATTTGTTTGGTCAGGGACCAGGGCTCGGGTGGTTGTTTTTATCACTGGCTTGAGAGTGCACGTGTTCATTGCTTATTTTGTTTGTTCATTAGTGCATTCATATGGACGCATTTACTGAGCACCTTCCACGCGTCACACACTCTGCGACGTGGTGGGGATACAGTGACCAGAAGGGGTGCCTGTCCTCCTGGAGCCAGTGGGGAAGGCAGATAGGGGACAGGTGGGCCAGCACCTGCGTGGTGGCAAAGCAGGAATCCCTCTTCTGCTGGGTTAGGGAAGGGGCCGCTGGGCCCTGGGGGCTGGCCGTGCCCTGAAGACCCCATGCCTGGAGGTAGTGGGTAGAGGGCTGGGGTACTGAACTGAGGGCCTGAGATCTCGTGTGGACTCTGGGCCAAAGGCACAGGAGAACCTGTTGCTGAGTCACTAAGTTGTGTCTGACTCTTTGCAGCCCCATGAACTGCAGCATGCCAGCTTCCCTGTCCGGAGCGTGCTCAAACTCACGTGCCTCGGATCAGTGATGCCGTCCAGCCATCTCGTCCTCTGTGGCCCCCTTCTCTGCCTGCCCCCAATCCCTCCCAGTGTCAGGCTCTTTTTCTGTGTCTCTGCTCAGGTCAGGCAGCTCCTGGCTTGGAGACATGTGACTCTGCCCAGTTCTCTTGTTGCATCGGTCCTCTCCTGTGTTGTGCTGTGTGGATTCTGAGCTCTGCTGCTCTCCAGAGGCAGGAGGAATGGAATGAGGGAACCTTGTCTCTCCTTTAGCTGAAGACCAGAGGCCCCCTGCCACCCCAGCTGGCCCTGCTTTTGGGTCAATAGTGTCTGTGCCTGTGAGGGACGTGTGATGAGACACCCTGAGGCCTAACTCCCTGTCCACTTGGGGTTGGGGGGCTGCGGGGAGGAGACTCTGAGAACTGGCGTGGAAAGGAGCATTAGCGCATTCATCTGGGAATGGCCCTGAAAGGGGAAGTCAAAATCAGAGCCAAACTCCAGGTCAGCCCTTATCCTCCAAGGCCCTGGAAGGCCCCGGCCACCCTCAGCCTTCTCTCCCCCACTTGCTGCACACCAGCCCTGCGGCCTCCTTGTCCTCTTGCTGGACTCCAGGCAGGCCCCGCCTCTTGCACGCTGTTCCCTCTGCCTGACACACTTACCTGGGTATCCCCCAAGTCTCTGCACCCATGTCCCTCTCCCAGAGGGCCTCCCTGTCTACTCTGAGAGACGCCTGGCCCCTCGCCCTCCTCTAGCTTTCTCCGAGGCACTGTTACCCCTGATGGTATTCTGTTTGCTTGTTAGTATGAGTCACTCCAGCAGATTGTGATTTTGTGAGGGCAGAGAGTCTGTGCTATTTCTTGCTGAATCCCCAGTGCCCAGTGAGCAATAAATAGGGGAGGGGGTCATATCTTTAAAATTAGTGACTGTGTATAAATGGCTGGTTTCTGAGCCTGCTCTGCCTTGTACATCTTATTGTTACAGCTCCTAGCGACCAAGCTTTTCAAAGATTCTTAAAGTTTTAAAAGATTCCTATACAGAGTCGGTCCCTAAAGTCTCTCCTCTTTTATCACGTGTGTGGGCCATGACACCTTCCATCAGGAACAGAGGCTGATATGGGCAGTGGTCATCGACTACAAAACACTCACCCATCCCCGTCTGAGGCACTGTCAGAATCCCCAGGGGAGGCAGGAGGGACAGTTTGAAGCTGTGGTTCACCGGTGATTTTGGATTTTTGATATGTGTGCCCCTGCCCCTCCTCCCTGGTTAAGAATTAAGGGGGTTTGGGTCAGCCTCCCCTAACTAGACCTTGACCGTCCCTCCAGAGCCCCTGGTGTCTCACTGCTTTTGTATTTGTGGCACCTAGTCCCAAGCCTGGTACACGCTGAGTGATCAGTAATATTTCGTTACATGAATAGATGAAGGAGTCCATATTACAGAGATAGTATCTTGCCTCTCTTCATTCTCCACCATGGCTTTGGGGCATGTTTTCTGTAGACTTTTAGAGGTACTGTAGAGAGCCCCAAGCTGGAAGTCACATTAGAACTCACCCTGTTCACCCACTGCCCCGTAACACTCCACCGCCAATACTCAGTGGCTTTAAACGGCAGCAGGGGCGTGCTACCTTTCATGCTTTTTCCTGTGGGTCAGGAGTTTGGGGACCACCCAGCTGAACAGTTCTGGCTCAGATCTCCCAGGCAGTTACAGGTAGTGGCTGGTGTCGGAGCCTCGAGGAGCCGGCCTGGGGCCGCCTGCTGTATCTCCCTCTGTGGCCACCCCAGGACTTTTCCCTGTGACTGGTTTGGGCATCCCCCAAACATGGCAGCCTCAGATTTCCTACACGCAGCTCAAAGCTCCCAAGACAAGTGTCCCAAGAGGGAGCCAGATGGCAGCTGTGACACTCTTTCTAACCCCATCTTGGAAGTCACATGTCATCACTTCTCCTGTACTGTTAGTTAGAGGCAAGTCACGACAACCAGCTCATTCACGGAGATACAGATTACACGCCACCCCTTGACAAGAGAAATGGCAAAGAACTTTCAGGTATGTTTCAAAAACACCACGGAGACCCCCGAGGTTGGAGAGACAAGAACCTTGCCCAGAGGCACCCAGCCTGGCATCGGCAGAGCTGGAGCTCAGTCTAGCCGCTGGAGCTCTGGCCAGCCTGCTGGGAAGTGATCTCACTTCACCTTCCGGTCCTCCTTCCACGTTCCAGCTGGGATTGCTGGCCTCTGGGAACTTTGCGTTTTAGTGGAGCCCTCACCAAGTATAGATAACGTGCAAACCACAGGAGAGCCGGGAGACTCAGTCTCCAAGCAGTAATATTGTTGGGCAGTGTTCTGCTGCTTTCCCAAGGCTCCACAGAAGCACAGACTCCCGTAGTTTGAAGAGCTTGTATCACCATCCCAAACATCCAACCCCAGCCCTCCGTGGAGTGCTAACGCTGCCCTAGCCACAGGGGGAGACACGGTGGCAGAGTGGGTGAGAGTTTTTAAATGTCTACCCCCAATACTTGTTTCAACAAAGTTAGATGACAAAAATTAGGATTTGTTGTGGCAGAGTTCAGAGAATCAACCCAACGTCACCGGATAGATTCATAAGATTTTACATTTACAGTCAAACACCCTCAACAGAATTTTGCTTAAGCCTGGGTAAAGTATATCTGGGTATATGCTTTCACCAGCATTGCAAAATGCTTTCCTAGGACTTCATTGCTTTCTTTTCCTTCCTTCAGAAATGCCTTGTTACGAGGTGGGGGATAGAGGAGAAAAAAGGGGAGAAAGGGGAGTAGACAGTTTTCAGTGACTCCTTCCTGCCTGCCAGGCCTGATGGTGACTCATTTCTGTGCTTCCTTTCCCAACAGTACAGGCTCCCTCATCCTCCACACTCAGTGGATGATATGACCTTGGGCAAGTACTTTTCCTCTCAGTACCTCGGCTTCCTCCTGCGTAGCACAGAAGTAGTAATGCTTCCTACCCCAGCGAGTTGCTGTAAGATGAAGTGAGATAGGATGCTTAGCAGTGTGGCAGGCAGTCAGGACTCTGTAATTGCTGGCTCTGGTTATTCCCTATGAGCTCCTTTCCAGGCAGTTGGCACACCCCCATTTTACAGAAGAGGATTCTGTGGCCATTGAGGTGTGCAGCTCTAGGGACAGCAGCTGAGCGACCCCAGGCCCTCGCTGTGTCACCGTGTCATGCAGGGTTCCAGGTGTTCAGCCCACACGCAGCTGGGTGAGCATGGGAACTCCACGACCTACAGGGCCCCATGTCGGGGTCCCAGAGCGGGAGCGCCTAAAAAGGCAGGGTTAGAAATCCATTTAAGAGGCTCTATAAAAAGAAAAGTGAAAGAGAACGTTCCAGGCAGAGCACACAGTCTCATGAAGTCCCTGAAGTCCAGAAGAGCCACTATGAGGAATTAAAGACCCAAATGGGCCGAGAAGAAGGTGGAAATGAGACAAAAGCTCACAGAAGAAGGCAGGCCCAGGTCACTGTGGGATGTCAGGGGCTGGTGTAGAGAGCTTGGACTTGGCCAGATGTGAAATGCTAGAGCATCCGAGGCCGAATGAAGTAGGGGAACCACAGGACCCAGTGTCTGAGGCATGAACCTTGCCCTGGCCCTCGTGGAGAGTGCAGACCTTGGGTCGGGGGGCAAGCGGGGAGCAGGGAGGTGGTGAGGCGATGCTGCGGCTAGGGGCACAAGTGAGCAGTGATGGAGACCGGGAGCTGGAGGGGAGAGGGGCCCATTCAGGCTCAGTTCTGCAAGTAGAAGCGTGGGGACCTGGTGACAGACCGGACCGGGAGTGAAGAAGGAGAATGCTCCGTTCCCTGGGATGACCCCAGGTTTCCAACTTGAGCAGCCTCGACATCTGGTTCCGTCACTGACCTGGGGGGTGCTGGAGGGAGCAGGCTTGTGACTGGACACGTGAAGTTGGAAATGCTGGTGAGACGTTCAAGGGGAGGGCAGAGTAGGCGGTTAGACTGCCCATTCTAGAGCTCTGAAGAGAGGCCTGGGGAGCCATCTACACAGACTGTTAAGGGCAAGGGTGAGAGCCCCCAGGGGGCACATAGAGAAGAGGGCCCGGGCCTGGTGCTAGGGTGGGGGCCTTTCACATGAAGGTCCCTGACAGTGGAGGCGCCTGCATGGACGAGGTTAAGAAGTGGCCAGTCAGGCTGGAGGGAGGCCCAGAGGGTGTGGGGTCTGCAGGCCCCCAGCGGGAGAGTGGTCTGAGGAGAAGGGCGTCCGTGGTGACTCAGCACCGCCCCCCCTTCCCTCCTAAAGCAGTCTCTCCACCGCCTGTCCTCCCTGCCGCGTGGTTCTGGCCCCCTGGGTGTGGAGGCCAAGGCCCTGCCCAGCTGCCTCCAAAGGATGCCTCTTGGTGGGCATCAGGTGCTGCCCTGGTAGGAGCCGGGTCCTCTCTGGAGACTCCGCCCTGGGTGTGTCCCTCAGGGACTAGGTGGAGCTTGGGGTGCGTTCCCAGAGCCACTGCCCTGCCCTTTCCCAGGTTCTGGGAATGCTCCCAGTCTGAGGCCCTGGCCTTTTCATCTTCCCTGCCTCAGTGCCTTTCTGGGTCTGGCTTCTCATCACAGAGAAAAGCCGCTTCCTCTGAATTTGAGGAATGCCAGCTCGGCAGGCCCTGGTATTTCCATCAGGTTTCCACAGCCCTTGCTTTCCCGCAGAGGAGCCTTAGAAAGCATGTTCCCCACCCCTGAGGAGGCCTGTCCTAGGCGACCAAGTCCCACTGTCTGCTCCATGTCCATGGCAGAAGGCTCTGCTTTCTTATTTGTACTGTCTCTGCAAATACTTAATTTTTTAAAAAGAAAAAAAACAGGAAATGACCTTTCTGGTATATTTGGAAAACAGTTTGACACTGTCATGGAATCTGCCTGAGCTATGAGGACTAATAACTCCAGACTTGGAACAGACTGTGTAGCTCTTGGCAAAAGCTGGGGCCTCTTCAGTTTACAGAGCTAGGGGAGATAACAACCAAAGGGAGAAGACGGCTTCCCGTGGGGAAACCAGACGGCGCCCAGGGCAAGCACCTGCGGAGCACAGCCTCGGACCCCGGGCTGCCAAGGGTCTGGGAAGCTGAGCCCAAAGCCTCTGCCTTTTCAGGGCCAAACACTTCACCCCGAGGAAGGCCCCCAAACCTCCTGAAGATGGAGGGGAGCAGAAGAGCATCAGGCTTGAGCACTGCTCAGGGCTCAGGCTAAGACAGAAGACGGTAGATCACTTATTCCCAGATTGGCTGTTGACTCTACCTAGATCACCCTCTGTCTGACTTTCCTGGGGACCTCAGCGCAGGATCACATCCTTAAGGAGGCCTTCCCTGACTGTACAGTGTTGAACTGAATCACCCCGCACAGAGAAACCTGTTCTCTTCCTCCACAACACTTACCACAGTCCCTGATGATAGAGTCATTTATTTGTTAATGCCCCTCTCTCTTTTATCAATTGAGGCATAGTTGAGTTATTGTTTCAGGTGTGTAGCAGAGTGATTCAGTCTCATATATATATATATCTTCAGTCTCATATATACACACACACACATATGAATTCTTTTTCAAATTCTTTCCCATTATAGGATATTGCAGGATACTGAATATAGTTCCTTGTCTAATATAGTAGGTCCTTGTTGGTTATCTATTGTGTGTATAGTATAGTTCAGTTCAGTTTAGTCGCTCAGTCGTGTCTCTTTGCGACCCCATGAATCGCAGCACGCCAGGCCTCCCTATTCATCACCATCTCCCGGAGTTCACTCAGACTCAGCGTCCATCGAGTCCATGATGCCATCCAGCCATCTCATCCTCGGTCGTCCCCCTTCTCCTCCTGCCCCCAATCCCTCCCAACATTAGAGTCTTTTCCAATGAGTCAACTCTTCGCATGAGGTGGCCAAAGTACTGGAGCTTCAGCTTCAGCATCATTCCTTCCAAAGAAATCCCAGGGTTGATCTCCTTCAGAATGGACTGGTTGGATCTCCTTGCAGTCCAAGGGACTCTCAAGAATCTTCTCCAACACCACAGAGTATGTACCTGTTAATCCAAATTCCAAATTTATTCCTCCCTCCTTTTTTCCCTTTGGAAACCATAAGTCTGTTTCCTGTGTCTGGGAGTGTCTGTGAGTCTATTTCTGCCTTATAAATAAGTCTATTTCTATCATTAGTTTAGGTTCCACATATATGTGATATCGTATTTGTCTTTCTCTGCCTGACTTACTTCACTTAATACGATAATCTGTAGGTTTGTCCATGTTGCTGCAAATGGCATTATTTCATGCTTTTTTATGGCTGAGAAATATTCCATTATATGTGTATGTAAACACCACATCTTCATCTGTTGATGGACATTTAGGTTGCTTCCATGTCTTGGCTATCATAAATAGTGCTGCTATGAACTTTAGGGTGCATGTATCGTTTCAAATTACAAGTTTCTCCAGGTACATGCCTAGGAGTCATATGGAAACTCCATACTGTTCTCCAAGCTGTATCAATTTGCACTCACACCAGCAGAGTAGGAGGGTTCCCTTTTCTCCACACCCTCTCCATCATTTATTATTTGTAGGCTTCTTGATGATGGCCATTCTGACCGATGTGAGGTGACATCTCATTGTAGTTTTGATTTCCGGTGCCTTTTTCTATTATCACATAGTAAATATCTTTTTGGCTCCAGTGCACACCCCATACCTGGCATAGTGCCTGGCATATAAAAAGTACTCAGTAAACACTGAATGAATAGTGAATGAAATTTCAGGACTGGAAGACATGTAGGGATCATATTTCAACCTGATTATTCTGATGGGGGAAAGGAAGCTGGGAAAGAGGGAAGGCCCCTGGGTGGGGAGACGGGTAGTCACCCTGCTGTAAGGAGACTGAGCCAGACCTCTGGCCCCTGTTATAAGGCAAAGCTGCATAGTCTTTGCTCTGCCCTGGACTCTAGACTGTCTTCTATTATTCAGTCATTTATGAAATATTCATTGGGCTTCACCTCTGTGCTAGGCCTATCCGATGCAGCAGTCCACATGTCAGCCAGGGCGCCACTTTTGTGGAACTTAATTCACTCAGCACCGTAAAGCTCAAAAGCAGAAAGTGTGAGGACTGGCCTTCTGTGCATCACTAAACAGAGAGTAAGACAAATAAGCTGACAGAAAGCGCCAGTAGGACAGTGTTACTGATAAGTCATCCAGTGAGAATGGACCATAGCAATGACTCATTGTGAGCCTCTTCCCTTGCACACATCCTTCTTGTGAGCCTCTTCACTTGCACACATCTTCTTGGACTCTTTTTGAGCACACTGTCGCACTGACTTCACAACAGCCCCCTAAGCAGAAGGTTTTTACTGTTATCTCCAAGTGACTGAGGAGGAAACTGGGATCCTGAGAAATGGAGGCAGTTGTCCAAGGTCTCTGAGCTCATAAACAAGGACGTAGGCTGCACGCTGGCACTGGATGCCTCCTGGCAACCACACGCCCCGAGAGATGGATCATATTGCTGGGGACTCCGAGCCCCAGGGGTGCAGCAAGGCATGGGAGAAAGACCTCTGGACTAGGAGGTCAGACAGCTAGATCTAGAACTTTGGGCAAGTCACTTTCCCTTTCTGAACCTCACTTTCCCCAGCTATTAATGAGAGGTTTGTCTCCATGAGCTCAGGGAGTCTTTTCAGTTTGATGATTCCATTAAATGTTTTGAGATAATTGGGAAAAATTAAGGTAGATTCCCTACTTCATGCTGCTGCTGCTGCTAAGTTGCTTCAGTCGTGTCCGACTCTGTGCGACCCCGTAGACGGTAGCCCACCAGGCTCCACCGTCCCTGGGATTCTCCAGGCAAGAACACTGGAGTGGGTTGCCATTTCCTTCTCCAATGCATAAAAGAGAAAAGTGAAAGTGAAGTCTCTCAGTCGTATCCGAATATGGATCAGTTTGACTACTTGAAGAGAAAAAAATATGTGTGCACACAGAGAAATAAAATCAGAGAACAAAACCCAAAAATACGTGTAATGCTTCTTAATGTGAAAGACTGATTATCTCAATATATAAAGAACTCCCACGAATCAGTGGGAACGCTACCATCTAATGGAAAAATGGGCAAAAGGATTTGAGTACAGTCCACAGAAAAGGAAATACACATGGAAAGATGCTGTGTTTTACCCCCCAGGAGCAGTGCAAGCTGCTACAGCCAGGGACTGTTCTCATCTGTCAACTTGCTGACTTACTAGCTCAAGGGTATGAGAAAAGTTGAGGTTTCTTGGTGTTTTGTGTCAGGTCACTCAGAGTTCCTGGCGTGGATGCTGTCGTTAACATCCACTGTCTGAGAACAACCGTTTGCTGATGCAGCTTCCAAATCTGAGGATGGTTGCTCATATTTCCCCATTTGCTGTTGACTTTTAAGAGCAGAGAGTGAAGGGAAAATATATAAATATTGCAGAAAAATGAAAATAGTGTGTTCCCTAGACCCCTCGCTGCGGGGTGGGGGTGGGGAGGCAGCCAGAGCACGCTGGTGGCTGTCGGTGTTTTCCAGGATCGGCCTTTGAGTTTGGCACAGTTCCTTCTCCGAGCCAGGAAGGTCGGCCTCCCGTGCTGGGCAGCTTGTAAGGTCAGCGGGGCAAGGGCAGGAGCCAAAGCCCCAGGGTGCCAGTTCAAGAAGGATACTAGCCTTTCCGATGGAGCCTGTAACTCCATCCATCCCACAGTGTCAGATGTTGGAGACCCTGGACCGGAGCGCCAGCACAGCCGTCTGTGGCCGACAGAGGCCTTTCCCACTGCTTCCCACAGGCAGGGAAAGAGGGCTGGAGAGGAGATAGAGCGATGGACAGACTCAGATTTAATCTGTCAAGTGTTTCCTGAGCACCTGTGGTTTGCCAGGCCCTGGGCAAGAAGCTGAGGCCAAGGAGCCAGAGCGTAAGCTTCAGCTGCCGGGGTCAGGCCTTTCGGCCTGGCCAGGTGAAAACCCAGACAGGAATACCGGTCCTCGTGGGGACCACATCCTAGTTGGAGGAAAAGCCCTGAGGAGCCGGGGCTTGGGAGCTGGTGTGGCCTGCCCAGGGTCTCCTTCCTCTGGCAGGTACGGGTCCTGCCGCCTGAAACAGACCTTCCCAGGTCGTGGTGGTAGATAAACTCACCTCACAGACCTCAGAGGCTGCTGTGGAAATTTTGTAAGCGAGGTCCAGGAAACATAATGACTTGATTACTGTTGCTTATACTATTATGGTTAGAGCTATCATTATAAATTTTATTCTGTGTTATTACTCATTACCACAGGCCAGTCCCCAGTTCTGAAGCTTTGAGCAGTTTCCCCAGAGGGAGAGTGTAGGAGTGAACCTTCCGTGAACTATGGAAGAACCATCTCTGGCAGATTCAGAGCCTGGGGTTGGTTGTTTTTTTTTTCTTTTTTTTTTGGCCAATAAGCAACCAGCAACACAACTAGGGCAACCTCAGTCTTTCAAGGCAGCTTAGACCAATTGTCTTGGTGCGCCCCTGCTGGAGCTCTGGGATTGCCTTGGAATTCTGGCCCAGCCATTATTCTGTTCTATAGACCTGGTACATGGAGGCCCAGAGCGAGGCAGTCTTGCACAAGGTCTGGCGACAGAACAAATCACGTGTCCTTTTCTCTACTCTTCCTACTGCAGGACGCCTCCCTGTCTCCTCATTCATTCTCCAAGTGTCTCTTCTCAGCCTGGGGTTGTGGGGAGATGCGGGTCCAGCCCTCCATACTGGCCAGTCCCTCTCTCCTCTTTGTCTCTCTCTCACACACACACCACTTACTGAGCCCCACCCTGGGCGCTTTCCGGAGCTTCCTGACAGTGTCGGTTACTTTCGGAAAACACTGCACAATAACTTGGGCTTATACAAACTCCTACCGTTATAGAAATTAAATCTTAGGCATGAAAGTTCCTCTTTGTCACAAGGTACCACATTCGGCAAAGTGTTTTTCTTGTATCTGCTGTGTTCTCCACAGAAACTGGGTTATCTTTTTTTTTTTTTTTAATTGAAGTATGGTGGATGTCTTCAATTAAAAAAAAAAAAAAGTATGGTGGATGTGGGGCTTCCCTGGTAGCTCAGAGGTTAAAGCGTCTGCCTCCAGTGCGGGAGTCCTGGGTTCGATCCCTGGGTCGGGAAGATCCCATGGAGAAGGAAATGGCAACCCACTCCAGTATTCTTGCCTGGAGAATCCCTGGTAGGCTGCAGTCCACGGGGTCGCAAAGAGTCGGACACGACTGAGCGACTTCACCTTCAACCTGAGTCTCAGAGGAGATGGAGATTGCTGGTAACTTCAAAGAGCAGAGTGAATTCCCTGTCCTGATGTGCTGGTAAAAGTCCCTGAGTCCGTAAGAATCCCTCAGTAACTCTGAGAGAGGTAGAATTAATCACATAAGATATCTGCTACCACTTACTGACAAGCTGCTATGTGCCAAGCAAGCCCTGCATATTCATCTCCATCTCTAAACCTCACAATAATCTCAATAGGTTCTTCTTCTGTCTTAAAGTCCTGCAAGCTAGTACTTCTTGGACAAAGCAGGGGTCCCAGGTTCAATTCCTGGCCTGGGACTGAAGTCCCACATGTCACATGGCTGGGCCAAACAGGAAATTTTTAATTTTCAAAATAACTTTATGGATTTAGTCTTAGGCATGAAAGTTCCTCTTCGTCACAAAGTACCAGATTTGGCAAGGTGTTTTTCTTGTATCTGCTGTGTTCTCCACAGAAACTGGGTTATCTTTTTTTTTTTTTAATTGAAGTATGGTGGATGTCTTCAATTAAAAAAAAAAAAAATTATGGTGGATGTGGGGCTTCCTGGTGGCTCAGAGGTTAAAGCGTCTGCCTCTAATGCGGGAGACCTGGGTTCGATCCCTGGGTTGGGAAGATCCCCTGGAGAAGGAAATGGCAACCCACTCCAGTATTCTTGCCTGAAGAATCCCATGGATGGAGAAGCGTGGTAGGCTACAGCCCATGGGGTCTCAAAGAGTCAGACACGACTAAGCGACTTCACTTTTTATGGTGGATGTACAATATTTTGTTTATTATTTCTATACAGCAAAGTGATTCAGTTATACACACACACACACACATACACGTACATTGTGTTTTATATTCTTTTCCATTACGGTTAATCACGGGATATTGAATATAGTTCTCTGTGCTATACAGTGGGACCTGGTTTATTCATTCTAGGTATGAAAGCTTGGATCTGCCGACCGCAGCCTTCCACTCTGTCCCGCCCCCAGCCCCCTCCCCTTGGCAACCACCACTCTGTTCTCTCTGTTTCTGCTTCTGTTTTGAAGGTGGGTTCGTTTCTGCCATATTTTAGATTCTCCATATAAGTGCTATCATATGTAGTATTTGCCTTTCTGACTCCCTTCGCTTGGTAGGACCACCTCTGGCTGCTCCCATGCTGCTGCGTTACTCCATTCATTTCCCGTGGATGAGTGCCGTCCCTTGTGTATGTACGGCTCCTTCATCCGTTCACCTGTCTGTGGACATTCAGGTTGTCTCCAGCGTCTTGACTATCGTGAGCAGTGCTGCTATGAACATAGGAGTTTGTGCGTCTTTTTGAATTAGAGTTTTGTCTGGACACATGCCGAGGAGTGGGATTGCTAAATCCTGTTTGTTAGTTTTCTGAAGAACCTCCATACCCTTTTCCACAGTGGCTGAACCCAGTTACATTCCCACCAACAGTGTAGGAGGGTTCCCTTTTCTCCGCACCCTCTGTGAAGTAGTACCTCGTAGTTTTGACTTGCATTTCTCTAATAATTAGTGATTTTGAGCATCTTTTCATGTGTCTATTGGCCTTCTGCATGTCTTCTTTGGGGAAATGTCTATTTAGGTCTTCTGCCCATTTTTCGACTGGGTTGTTTTTCTTTTGGTGTTGCTGAGTTGTACGAGCTGAAACTGAGTTTTCTTTAAGGTGTTGTTGTGCGATCTGCATTTTTCTTTTTTTTTTTTAATATATTTTTTGACGTGGACTATTTTTAAAGTCTTTGTTGAATTTGTCACAATAGTTTCTGTTGTATGTTCTGGCTTTTGGCTGTAAGGCATGTGGGAGTCTTAGCTCCTGGACCAGGGATCTAACCCACACCCCTTGCTTCAGAAGCTGAGTCTTAACTCCTAGACCACCAGGAATGTCCTTGAGTTTTTCAGCTAATAGTTTATCTCTGACACTGTGCCATCAGTACATGTCTGCCTGGTGTAGGTTGTTTTCTGAATACGCTGTAATCCATGCAATGCCTAGCCTTTTCCGGGACATTTGGGAGCTTGCCTGTCACGGGCCGTGTGCAGTAAGCATCCTCAAACTATGAAGAGTGTTGGCATTTGCCATCCTGTGTCTGGAACTGGAATTTGCTGGGCGCATCTCAACTAGAGTACTGTGAACTCCTATGCTCACGCCAGTATCTTAGATCCCCTGCCCCCCTGCTTCCTAACTCAGAATCCGCTCAGTGGCCAGAATCTCTGTGGTGACTGTGTGATTTGACTGCCTTCAAAAAATCGTCGGTGCTCAAAGGAAGATACTTATATTCCCTTAGCAGATTAACCTTTAATATATATATATATAATAGCAGTATCCATTCTTGACAAGGGTGCAGATAAATGGACAGTCTTACAGGCTGCTAGTGGGAATATAAATAGGAGCAGAACTGAACTTACAAGTTTTATTTACTCATCTTTTTCGGTTATTATAAATACCGTTACGTCATTCAGGAAGGCAAATGTGTCACAATATTGTGTCTTAAACATTATTTCACCCTTCCCTTTAGCTTAGCAATTCTACTTCTAGAAATGTACTCTAAAGAATAGCTAGACATAGGCCGAAATAGTTACATAAAGAACTAGTGCTGCCTATCGTTGTTGTTGTTTAGTCACTAAGTCATTTGTGACTCTTTGCAACTGCATGGACTGGAGCCCACCAGGCTCCTCTGTCCATGGGATTCTCCAGGCAAGAATACTGGAGTGGGTTGCCATGCCCTTCTCCAGGATCCCCAACCCAGGGATCAAACCTGGGTCTCCTGCTGCAGGCAGACGCTTTACTGTCTGAGCTACCAGAGAAGTGTTCATGTCTAGGGGACTCTTCAAATAGATTATGATACAGCCAAGCACATGGACAGAAATCATCTACAGAGAACCTTCCCTGGCTTTCAGCTCAGTTCAGTTTAGTTCAGTTCAGTTGCTCGGTCGTGTCTGACTCCTTGCGACCTAATGAATTGCAGCACGCCAGGCCTCCCTGTCCATCACCAACTCCCGGAGTTCACCCACACTCATGTGCATCGAGTCGGTAATGCCATCCATCCATCTCATCCTCTGTCATCCCCTTCTCCTCCTGACCCCAATCCCTCCCAGCATCAGAGTCTTTTCCAATGAGTCAACTCTTTACATCAGGTGGCCAAAGTATTGGAGTTTCAGCCTCAGCATCAGTCCTTCCAATGAACACCCAGGACTGGTCTCCTTTAGGATGGACTGGTTGGATCTCCTTGCAGTACAAGGGACTTGCAAGAGTCTTCTCCAACACCACAGTTCAAAAGCATCAGTTCTTCGGCGCTCAGCTTCCCTCACAGTCCAACTCTCACATCCATACATGACTACTGGAAAAACCATAGCCTTGCCTAGACAGACCTTGGTTGGCAAAGTAATATCTCTGCTTTTTAATATGCTGTCTAGGTTGGTCATAACTGTCCTTCCAAGGAGTAAGCATCTTTTAATTTCATGGCTGCAGTCACCATCTGGAGTGATTTTGGAGCCCAGAAAAATAAGTCTGACACTGTTTCCACTGTTTCCCCATCTATTTCCCATGAAGTGATGGGACCAGATGCCATGATCTTCGTTTTCTAAATGTTGAGCTTTAAGCCAACTTTTTTACTCTCCTCTTTCACTTTCATCAAGAGGCTTTTTAATTCTTCTTCACTTTCTGCCATAAGGGTGCTATCATCTGTATATCTGAGGTTATTGATATTTCTCCCAGAAATCTTGATTCCAGCTTCTGCTTCTTTCAGCCCAGCGTTTCTCATGATGTACTCTGCATATAAGTTAAATAAGCAGGGTGACAATATAAGCCTTGACGTACTCCTTTTCCTATTTGGAACCAGTATGTTGTTCCATGTCCAGTTCTAACTGTTGCTTCCTGACCTGCACATAGGTTTCTCAAGAGGCAGGTCAGATCTGGTATTCCCATCTCTTTCAGAATTTTCCAGTTTATTGTGGTCCACACAGTCAAAGGCTTTGGCATAGTCAATAAAGCAGAAATAGATGTTTTTCTGGAACTCTCTTGCTTTTCCCATGATCCAGTGGATGTTGGCAATTTGATCTCTGGTTCCTCTGCCTTTTCTAAAACCAGCTTGAACATCAGGAAGTTCACGGTTCACGTATTGCTGAAGCCTGGCTTGGAGAATTTTGACCGTTACTTTACTAGCGTGTGAGATGAGTGCAATTGTGCAGTAGTTTGAGCATTCTTTGGCATTGCCTTTCTTTGGGATTGGAATGAAAAGTGACCTTTTCCAGTCCTGGGGCCACTGCTGAGTTTTCCAAATTTGCTGGCATATTGAGTGCAGCACTTTCACAGCATCATCTTTCAGGGTTTGAAATAGCTCAATTGGAGTTCCATCACCTCCACTAGCTTTGTTCATAGTGATGCTTTCTAAGGCCCACTTGACTTCACATTCCAGGATGTCTGGCTCTAGGTGAGTGATCACACCATCGTGATTATCTGGGTCATGAAGATCTTTTTCTTTAGGGAGTTTCAAACAGTAAGCTATAAAAGACAGCATACTATAGTATGATCTCCAGATCTTTTTCGTATGCATATGGTTCTTTGTATATGTGGCTTTCCTCTCTCTCAGCTGTAAAATCAACCAGCAGGGCTACTGACCACCATCTCTGTAACCGTCTCTGTAACAACAGGGCTTCCCTGAAGGCTCAGATGGTAAAGAATCCTCCTGGAATGTAGGAGACCCAGGTTCGGTTCCTGGGTTGGGAAGATCGCCTGGAGAAGGGGATGATTACCCACTCCAGTATTCTTGCCTGGAGAATCCCATGGCCAGAGGAGCCTGGTGGGCTCCAGTCCATGAGGTCACAAAGGGTCAGACATGACTGAGCCCCTACCTCTTCACTTTGATTTTAGTAATAAAGCCCAATTACCTGTCTTTCTTCCTGCCCACCCGCCCTCTCACAAACCATCCTCTGTGCACCTACATTATTCATGTCAGAAACATCAGCTGCACACCAAGTCCTGGTGACTGATCCTCCAGATCACATCTAGAATTTGTCTGACCATCACCACCTCCTTCCTTCACCCACCATTTTTCTCATGCCCTAACTGGCCCCCTTTCGGGCCTGCTCACTCCAGGGGCCAGAGTCACCTTTGAAAATGCTAATCTGATCGTCCTGAGGGAGCAGCTGCAGATGGGAGCAGGGCCCTGCCCAGCTCAGTGCTGTCCTGGGTGTCTCAGTCCCACCCCTCTGCCCCCAGGCCATGGCCCTTGCATTTCTAACACCCTCCATGCCTTCCCTCCACAGAGCCTTTGCACGTGCTCTTCCCTGCAATCCTAGACTCCTCGTCTACCTATTCCTCCTAAAATCTCAGTGAAAATATCACTTCCTGACCTCCAGCCTTGGTCAGGCCCTGGTTGTTCTTCTGGCACCCTGCTTTCTCCCTGCAAACCCCGAGCACCATGGCTATTACTTAGGTGTTAATAATTAATTACCTTAAATGACCAAATAGACTGTAAGCTCCCTGAGGGCAGGGACTGGGGCTGACTTGTTCATTGCTGCATCTGTGGCCCCTGGCCAGTGCCTGGTACACGGTATTGATAAATGTGTAGAGCGTTATCATGACCTTTAAAGAAAAAAAAAAGGTGTCATTTAAAATGATGATAGTAGCTCTGGGGGTATAAAATTATGCATGACTTAATTTGTTCTTTGTAGTCTCCTGTGCTTTCTGTTTTGTCATATGTGAGCAAGGCAGCAGTTATCATTTTGTCAGAACTCATCAGTGCTGGGTCTTCTCTGCAGGGTAAATCTGGGCTCACCTCTGCCCTCCTGCCCTTGCCCCAACAGGCCTGAAGAGCGATGCGACAGGCATGATGGAGGTCGAGTCCTCCTACTCGGATTTCATCTCCTGTGACCGGACGGGCCGCCGGAATGCGGTCCCCGACATCCAGGGAGACTCCGAGGCTGTGAGCGTGCGGAAGCTGGCTGGCGACATGGGCGAGCTGGCCCTTGAGGGCGCAGGTCAGAACCCATGGACACTCCTGGGTTCGAGCACTCCGGGTGGGAGACCCTCTTCTGGGCTCCAGATCTGGCCTCTTAAGTCCTAGGCTGCCCCCTCTTTCTCAGAGAAGAAACTGCTTATAAATTGGGCCCCAGGCCCAGGATCAGTGGCGGAGGGGCAGCCAGTCCCTAGGTGGGAGGGTGCCAGCATCTCAGGCCATGAGGACCCTCTGGCCAGGCGTCCCAGGCGTCCCTTGGCCCTCAGCCTCCCTGCCCATCCACAGGCCCCATTAGTTCCCCTCCGTGATCCCTCCTGGTTCCTCTGCTTCTCTCTGTCCCCACGGCCACCACCAGGCTCAGGCCGCTCCCAGCAGCACAGAAGCCTCTGCCCTGGCCTCCCTGGCCCGCCCTCACCACAGCCTTCCTCCCAGACAACTGCCAGCAGGATTCACCTAAAGCCCCCGTCCCGCCTTGCTTCTGCCAGTTCACTCCCCGCCCTCCTTCATCTCCCCGTTTCCTCTGCTAGAACGTCCTCCACCCAGCCCTGGCTGCTCCAGGAGCCACACCGTCCTATCCATCCATGAGCCCTCCCTCGTCCTGTGGCCCGATCTCCTCCCCAGGCTCCAGAGCCTCCCGGGTCTGAACCTGCTCTCCTCTAGCCTCCAGGCCCATCTTTCTCCCCTGTGCCTCTAATCCAGCTGAGGAAGGGACTTCCATTTCTTGAAAATACCCAGTGGGCCTCCGTGCACTCTCCCTGTCTGGTCCTTCCTGGCCATCCCCTTGCCGGGCTGGCTGTTCCTCTTTGTTCTATAGCCCAGACTGCTCTGCTGAGAAGTCTCCTCTGACTTCATTGCCCTCTCTGATGGGGGAGGTGCCTCCTCTGGCCGCCTCCACAATCCCACAGAGCCCAGGGATCCTCTGGGATCTGCGTCCTGACCACTTGGGGCCTGGCAGTGTTTGGTGCATATCAGAGGTACCTGGTTGATGGCTGTTCACTGACGAGCACATCCAGCTGCCACGCCGGGCCTACGGCCAGGGGGCTGGCTGCCAGGCATCTATGTCTGCCTGCTGAACTGTTTTCTATCTCCCGCGATCTCAGTGTAGCGGCTCATCCACCCACCCAGGTCCCCTACTGCCTGCTCCCACCCACATCCGATTTGAAATCCCTGAGGTTATCTGGGTGTCTTGGCATCTGCCAAGGTGATAGACCTTTAAGAAGGGGACCCGAGGAAGGAGCAGTGCTGGCTGCAAGTCAGTGAAGCCCTCCTGGCAGAGTGTAGGCTACAGTGACTGGCCAAGGAACCTTCTAGTAGGCCCTGCAACGAGCAGCTTCCCCTGCAGGTCTACAAGGCGCTCAGTCCAGCGGACGCACTAGGGGAGGGGGTTACAGAGGATACAGATGCTGGTGGCCCCGGAGCATCTGTTTGCTTAAATCTCCTGGGAGACTGGTGCCCAGCCCGGGTAAGGGAGGAAGAACCAAGGCCTTCGCCTGTCCTTGAAGGCCTGGCCTCCAGGCTTCCCCAGGTCATACGTGTGTTAACACTTCTCAAGCCCTTTGTGTACAAACCTTTGTCTGCTCCCATATTTCCTTCTGTGGGAAGCACAAGTATTTCCTTACTTGGCCAAATAATAAGACATAAACAACCAAGCAGGACCTGAAGGAAGACAAACGTACCGCCTCGCAGTATGTGACTGGGAAATTTTCCAAATCATATTCTGAAACTGGTTCTGAGGGAGTCTGTCCCAGGGAGGGGATTGGGGACCTTCTCTCTGGCCCAGAATGGAGCTGGGACCTGCAGAGGGGAAGCCTTATCCCTGGCCGAGCTGTCCTCGGGGGCCTGGCAACCGGGAGGGCCGGAGGTGTCATCATCCTCACTTCCTGGATCAGGAGTTAGAGGCTCAGAGAGGTTAACTATGTTGCTTGCGGCCCCACAGCAAGGACATGGCTGAACAGCAGGTCCTGGGAAGCTGACTAGAATGTTCTGCTCTCCAGGGCAGGAGGCTCAGGACCCAGTAGGGCGTCACACGCTGGGCAACCTACCCCAAGTGCCGGCTGCTTTGTCAGGCTTCTGGCGGGCCAGGAGGACCCTATGGGACCAACTCTCTGCTGCAGGCACTGCCCCAGGATGGGGAGGGGCAGGGACTGCGGAGGGGCCGGTGTCCAATTCTTCCCACATCCCCACCCTACCGCTCACCCCAGTCCCCAGTCAGCTGCCGGCGCAGAATGAGGTGGCGGCAGTGATGGGCCTTTATAAACCCTAGAGAGAGATGCTTTAGGGGCAGGCTTCAGTCAGGGGAAGGACACTGCTCCCTCCACCGCTTGGCTCTCAGGCCACTCAGTTCCCCTTTCTGAGCCTCAGTTTTCTCCTCTGAACCTCGGTTTTCTCACTCAGATCGTATTATGACCCTCATCACGCCTCCAGGCTGCTGTGTGACTGCATGGAAAGCACTCGTTGGCCTGCAGCCTAGGGGTCCAGGCACATGGTAGTTTCTCCTTCATCCCGTAAAGGGCTCAGCCTAAGGGTACAAGACAGGGGCCAGGGGCCAGAGAGGGAGGGAGGGGTCATCTAGGGAGAATGCAGCACGATGAAACAGCCTCGGGCTCCACCCTGGACCCCTGCAGGCCACCCCTGGTGCTCCTCTGAGTTGGCATAGTTTTGTTTTTTAATGTTCATTTGGCTGAGCTGGGTCTTGGTTGCAGCAGGCGGGGTCTTCGATGTTTGTTTTGGCATACAGACTCTTAGTTGCTGCTGGTAGGCTCCAATTCCCTGACCAGGGATTGAACCTGGGCCCCTGCATGGGGAGCAGGGAGTCCTCACCATGGGACCACCGGGAAGTCGTGAGCTGGTGTCATCTGATGCCCTTTTTCTCTGTCTTGTAAGAACTACCATTTGCTGAACACTCATCATGTGCTGGGACCCCACATGCCCCCTCTCTCTGGAGAAACCACACAAATATCCTGACCCTCAACAGCTCTTCATCTGATGTTGTGCATCCATCCATGATCCTGGCCCTTCATTGATTTTAATTATTCCCTGGTGGCTCAGTCGGTAAAAATCCACCTGCAATGCCGGAGACCCAAGTTCAGTCTCTGGGTTAGGAAGACTTCCCGGAGAGGGATATGGCAACCCACTCAAGTATTCTTGCCTGGGAAATCCCATGGACAGAGGAGGCTGGCGGGCTACAGTCTCTGGGGTCACAAGAGTCAGACACGACTTAGTGACTAAACCACCACCACCGCATACTAGTAACAGCAGATGCATTTCCTTTGTAAAAAGGATGCAGGCCCGGGTAGAGTTCCCTTTGGCTGCCACTGCCCCTAGTCCAGCTCCTGTCCTGCTCCCCAGGCTTATCTACACCATTCCCACTATGGCCAGGCACGGCCAGACCTCCTTCTACACTTCACATTTGTGACTATGCCCCTCTCCCTCTCCTTTGCAGAAGGACAGGCGGAGGTGGGCACCTCAGACAAGGAAGCCAGCAGCCAGCCTGAGAGCAGTGATGGCACCACCTCATCTTGAACTTGATCTTGCCCGAGGAGGCTGGAAGGGAGACGCGCCATGGACCTGGAGCCCTGGCGATGGCCCAGCAGCCTCTCTGAGTGGTGTGTTCCAGGCAAGCAGGGCCAGACTGAAAGGCGGGCCCAGGGGCTCCCACAGCCCCCACCCTGGGAAGGCCCTCTGCCTGCACCCCCAGGCTCCATGCCCCCACCACCTCCCCCTGCACCCGAGTACACTTTCAAGACACTGTAACTGCAAGGATGTAATTTATTCAGGGGGCGCTGGGACTCAGAGGCTGGATCCTGGCCCCAGGGGTGAGTGGCCCCGGGTGGGGACCACGTCCCAGCTCAGACCCCTGTCTCCAGCCTTTCCAGCTTTCTGAGTCAGGACACCTTCTTACCCCATTTTTTAAAAACACTTTTAAACTTTTTTAGAAAACTTCAACCTTTTCTCAGCAGAGAAGGGAGGGAGCTGACAATTTACTTTTTTTTTTTCTGGAAGCCACTGTAAGCTAAACTCTTGGACCATCTATGCAGCTCTGAGGTTCCCTCCTGGAGCTTCACAGATCCATTTTCAGGGAAGGGGTTTTTGTGCTCAAAACCATCTTGTTTAACTCTCTGCCCTTTCTACCAAGATAAGTGACACCTCGGACCCAGGAAATAAATGCTGACGATTTGTGTGACTGGTTTACGATGACTGTTTCTCCTTTAAACAGCAAAAAGCAGGGGCCGGGCATTGTCTCCCCAAGGCCGCAACTACCTGAGACCCACTGCTGCCCCAGGCTCCCACGTACCTGTGACGTAGTGGAGAAGATGCTGGGGTTCCACAAAGCCACCACTCCTCGGCCCAGTACCTAATGAGTCCTCTTCCATCTCACCCTCTCCCTCCCCACTTCACAGCCATGGGAACCCAAAGGAAAGTGTCCCCCTTAGGACCTAGGGTAGAAGGGGGTTAAGGGTTCAAGGCTCATTTAGGAAAATGACTCTTCAAGAGAAGCCTGGTTTCTTCTGGAAACCTTTCTGTCCTCCCTCTTCCCATTCACAGTCCCCGCTAGGCTCTCAGGACACTGCTGCTGGGCAGACTGCCTGCGGCTGGGGTCCCCGAGGCCCCTTCCATTCTCCACAAACCCAAGGCGCCCGCCCAGACCGCAGTGCACACGCCACAGGGCTGCACGGCCCCAGCCCTTGTCTTCTTTATTGAGCACCAGATTTTCAGCACAAGTCACCAGAGGAGGAGGAAATTCAGATTCAGCCTGTCCCAGGCCCTGATCCCGGCCCAGGCACACAATCAGAGGAGAGCCACGGCCCTGCCGAGGTATATGTGTGTACGGAAAGAGGCACGTGGGCTTCATGATCATTGGTAGATGATTCTGGAAATCACAGTCTCCCAGGAAGGAGTAAAGGTAAGCGTGTCGCTTGACCCCAGAGCTGTGAAGGCTCCATCCACAGGGCCAGGACTCGGAGAGGTAGCCACGATGCCTTCATGGATGCTACTCTGCTTGACAAGTCAGAGAAGCAAAAGATTAGGTAACTTGTAGTATCCAGGACATCAAACAAACAAAAAAATCACAGGACATCAGAGCCAGAAAGGAACCCCTTTGTACAGATGGGGACACTGAGGCTTGGAGCAAGGGAGGGCTCTGTCAAGGCCACAGAGAAAGGAAGAAGCAGAACAGAGCTGAGACCTGGGCTCAACTCCCTGCCCTTGGCTTTGGACAGCCCTGGAGATGCCCCAGATTGCTGAGACCTTTGGGAGTGGGTTTCAGAAAGTCCTATCCCCAGACCAGCCTCGAGAGGCTTATGCAGAACGTAACCTGGCCTTGTCAGGGCTACCACCAGCCAGGAAGTCATCACCCAGCCTTGGTGCTGCCTGGGAGAGGAGTGGAGAGCATCCTACTAGAAGCCCCCGGAAGCCAGACGGGGAGCCAGGGCAGGATGCCAGCCCATCAGGTCCATACCTGCAGAGGCCGGAGGGGGCATCCCGTAGGCCTTATAGAGCAGATCAAGAAGCTCCTTCTTCTCATCTTCAGGGAGGAAGCTGGACTTGGCCGCACTGATGTTCTGGAAGGGCCAGCACGACAGACAGCGCGTGAAACCAGACAGCACAAAAGGGAGCCCTTGGCAATCTAGTGACAGTTCAGCCTCTTCATTAAACGCGGGCAATGTGTTAAGCTCAGCCTGGGGAGCCCTTGTCTAGGCTCACAGGCAGCAAGTGCCAGAGCAGAGACTATGAGGGTCTGTGTCTTAAAGCGGCAGGACGTGACACACAGATGTGGGAAGGAGGCTGGAGAAACTTTTGAAGACAGGGCAGGATGTGTGGGGCTAGAGAGACAGTCCTGCGGGGACAGACTGTGGGTATCAGAACCACTGAAATCACTCCTGGGGTCCAGGAGTGGCCTGCAAACCACATGTCGGATGTAGAGCTGAGCTCCTTTCTGGGGAGATGGCTGACAGCACTGAGGGTCTCCTAGGGCACTTGAGCCAAGCAAAGGATAGAAAATCCAGTCCCAGGTCAGGATCTCAGCCACAGATGTCTTCTCTGTGGAAGACATCAAACTCCAGGTCTGGCTTGGCCTGGCCTGTTGAGATTCACCCTAGTTCTCCAGGGGTTCCAGGACCTGCAGGCCACACACTCGCACAGCCCAGAGTTAAGGCTCACAGCCACTCACCAGTCTCTTAAACTCCTCTTCGGTGAAGCTCATGTCATGCTTGGTCATCTGGTAATCAGTGTCCAGCGTGGACTTGAAGATGAGCGGGTCATCCGTGTTGAGCGAGTAGTTTGCCTGGTCGTTTTTGAACCTGGATATGGGGGAGGGGAGCAAGGGAGAAGCACCCCCTGTTACTCAGGAATGTCCACCCTTCTCTGAGCCTCGTGGCACCCTTGAACATGCCTGGAAGATCTCATCATTGTATAGAGGAAGAAAAATTCAGAGAACTCCAGCGACTTGTCTAAGGCCACAAAACCAGCAACTCAAGACTTAAAGCATCCAGCCAGGCTTAGAGCCAGCTAAAGGCAGGAGAGGAGCCAAGTACAAAGGCGCTTGGGGTGGGCTAAAAGGCAACAACCCCCCCCTTACCAGCTACCACCCTCTCTAGCCTTCCCCTTCATGGCCGCCACCCTGAGAGAGTTGTCGGCACCCCCTCCCCCAGCCATCCTCAGTCCCACTGGGATCTGCCTCTTCAGACCCACCATGGAAACTGTTCTTGGCACCCGCTCTGTCCACCATCTTGTTGAGTCCAGAGGACTTTTCCTAGCTCTTACCTCACCCGACTTGTGTCGCAGAAGTTTATACTGCTGACCTTTTCCCTAGATTTCTCCGACACCAGTTGGCTTTCCTTCCACCCGTCCCTTTAGCGTCACTGCCCGTCTGGGTATCTCTCCTAAGCTCTCCTGCTTCACCGCCTGCTGAGGGCTTCCCCTCTCCTTCAAACACCACATCTGCTTAGATGACTCGAGTCTTCCTCCAGCCCACAGACTGTAAACCCATGTGCCTCCAGGAACCTCCACTTGGAAGTCCTGTAGGTACTGCCCACTCCACGTTCTAAAGCAGACTTTAGGCCCCTGTTGTAAAGGCAGCCCAAGCTCCCTTCCTTGTCATAATCTTGGCAGACAGACCATCAGTGGTGGCCTGACTGCAGCCACCTAGAGTTCTTGGTGAACTTCTTCTGGGTCAGCTTTGCCCTCCTGAGGCTTCTCCCAGGACAACCTGAAGAAGGGCCAAGGCCATGGGGTGGGGCTGGATGGATGGGTAGGGCACCAGACTCTCTAAGGGGGAGTGTCAAGATGGTGCTGGGGGAATGCCCAGAGACCACATGGGCAAGAGAGAGACATCTTCCTCACTGCTAGGAGGCAGAAGCTGGAGTGTGGAAGTTCCCTTGTGGGTAACAGGGCATTCTGCTAGAGCTGGATGGGGCTATAGGGCCCCCAGCTCTGCTTTCCAATAGCTGAGTGACCTTGGTCAAGTTACACCACATCCAAGCTTCGGATTCCTCGCTTGTCAGAGGATGAGGACAATAATTCCTGCTTCCCAGGCCCTGGAAGAGATTCCATACCCGAGAGGCCCAGCGGGGCCAGCGCCCGGTGTCTGTACCCACTTCCCACCCTTGGCTTTCCTAGTAACAAAAACTGAGTGGGACCAGGCCTCACCGAACAACCGGGTGCTCCGTGCCAGGCTTCCAGGCGCCAGTGAGGTAGCTGGACCAGGGGCAGACCTGGAAGAGGCGGCAGGTGGCTGGCACGATCCTCCGCATCCCCCGGGCCACGTTGACCCCTCCTTCCCCTGGCCCCGGCCAGAGCCACCTGCCCTGGCAGCACTTTGCCCTGGTCATGCCAGTGGCCTTGTCGCTGAGTCCCACAAACCTGTCAGTCCTGGTTTTCTCCCCACCCAGCAGCCATGCCCCCATGGCCCCTGGCTGCCCGCTGTGGCCCCGCCCCCGTGCCCCTGGCCCCGCCCCCTTTGCGCCACCTTCCTGCCCTCCCTCCCTGGCCCCTCACCTCGAAGTGCATGTTTTCCTGCAGCAGCCTGCTGTAAAGGGCGGCGTCCTCCAGGGTGTGGTAGCCGTGCCCCAGCCTCTCGGTCTTGAGTGTGTCCACGGCCTGCAGACATGCAGCGTGGAGCCCAGCATGGGCCTCGGGAGCTGGGGGAGCGGGGAGAAGGACCCCTCCACCAACCCGCAACACTCACCTCTTTCACCACCGTGGCCGAGCCCACCTCCCCAGCGTGGACCGTGCGGTGGACGCCGCTCTTCACGGCCTCCTAGAAGGGCAAGGGCAAGGTCAGGGGCGGCCAGGGGTTCTCCCCGCGGGCCTTGCCTTCGCTGCACCCCGGGGCTGAGTCATCCTGGCCTGCTTCCAGACCGGGAGGTCCGGGTGGGTTTTGTTTTTGTAACCACATGGAAGTGGTTGCTCTCATTTATTACAGTTATTATGCGTCAGGCACTGTACTTGGTTTGGATACACTATGGTAACATTCACAGCTGCTCTGATACTTGTCTTACAGGGAGGGGCAAGGGACGAACTCAGGAGCATCAGGGATCACAACCAATCAGACAGCTAGGAAGTGGGGGCTGAGCTCTGAAGCCAGGCAGACTCCAGAGCTCCTGTTCTCCACCTCAAGCTTCACCTCTTCCATGGGAAGCACGTCATGAGGCTTTGAGAGGTTGGCTCCATCCAACCCAGTCATGCCAGCAGATGGAATAGACCCAGGAAAGAGACAGTCTTGCCCAAGGTCACATAGCAAATCATTAGGCAGAAAGGCTCTAACACAGGACCCCCAGCATCTAGTGGGGTTTTTCCCTTCATACCAGAGTTCCAATTTCCAGAGCCCCTAGACAGCTTCCCTGGTGACTCAGACGGTAAAGAATCTGCCTGCAATGCAGGATACTGGGGTTCAATCCTTTTGTTCAGAAGATCTCCTGGAGAAGGGAAAGACTACCCACTCCATTACTCTCGACTGGACAATTCCATGGACAGAGGAGCCTGAGGCTACAGTCCATGGGGTTGCAAAAGAGTCAGACATGACTGAGCGACTAACACTTTAGACCCAAGTCAAGAACGCTTGGGAGTCCGGGGGGCCTTGGAATCCCGGTCGGTGTGACCACTCCCTACTGAGGTGGAGATATGCTCCCTGCGTGTGGCTTCCCCCATGCCTGCAGCTCCCTGGCCTCCTTTCCCCAGGACCCACTGCGTAGGCCTCCACATGTCCAGTGAAGAGGCTGCTGCCGACAATGGTCTCATCTCCGGCCAGGTCCATAGCCACCACAGTCTGCTCTCGGTACTTCTTACACAGCTCCACCACCTCGGGGGACCAGCCTGTGGGTGAGATGCCCACCGGGCCTCTGGCAACAGCACAGAAGAGAAAGACCTCCCACCCCCACGCACCCCTGCCTCCCACCCAAGGCCAGCGCAAGGCAGAGGGCCCCGGGTCCTGTCTTCCAGGCCTGACCACAGCCTTCCGGGCCTCAATGTCTTCTCCTTGCAGAGCGGACACCACCTGCTGCAGCACAAGGTCACAGGGATGCTTTTGCCAAGGCCCCACGGGTGAAACGCCGGGGGCAAGGCCTGGCTCAGTAAAAGACAAGTGGCAGTTCTCTCTCTTGATCCCCGACACCCACCTCAACTCAGCAGAGGGGATGGAGGTCCACACAGGTTAACATTTAAACCTAAAACGTAACTCACACTTGTGTTACTAAACGTATTCCTAACTACTACACACTCACAACCAGTGAGGTCATCGTAAAGAATGAACCACCACAAGCTCTGCAATCAGATGGCCCTGGCTTCCGATCCGGGCTTTCTGCTTTGCTGAGCCTCTGCTTTGAGCCTCTACCTCAGTTTTATCGTCTGTTGAGTGCGGATACATGGTGGTCGACTTTATCGACCACCAGTGTCAAATGGTGGTCCTGCCTCCTAGGTCCCTGCAAGGATTAGAGAATACACGCCACTCTGCCCAGGAAGGCCCTATGGATTGACATCAGCCCCTCACTGTGGTCTCACTCCTTCTTAGGGCAGAGAATAGGGTGAGTATGGTCACCTCCTGTGACAAGGCATATCTGAGGTCCAGAGAGGTGATGTGACCTGGCCAGAGTCACCCAGCCTTGGAAGCACAAGCCCTGGAGATGTGACCAGTGTCAGCCACAGGGAGACCCTTCAGGCCCCGGAGCTCAGACCCTAGTCCCAAGTTCCGCAGCTCTGACAGGAGGGGGCCAGCCCACAGAGTCTCCAGGGAGGACTGCGAGCTGATGGGAACCTGGCTTAGACTTCTCTCTATTGTGCAGGCTCCCTTGGTTTTGAGCCTCCTTCAGGTCACATGGCTCTCAGGCTCAGCCTCCCTGGGGACCCAAGTCTGTTGCAGGAAGTTCTGAGCCTGCCCGGAAGGAAGCCCCACCATGGTCCAGCTTATGGGCTCAAGGGAGACCACGGGGCGGGGAGGAGGGGGAGGTGGGACACAGGGGGAGACCAGATACGACCCCGTGCCCGGTCAGGTCAAGGTGGTGGCATCAGGTGGGCGGCCAGGGCCGAGGTCACACTCACTGGGCTGGTGGCGCATGCAGCACAGGATGGACCGCACCTTCACACCGAAGTCCCGCTCCCCCTCCTGCAGGCCCTGGCTCACAAGCGATACCACCTCATCCGGGGTGAGGTCCCCTCTGTGTGTAGGGAAGAGAAGAGTGGGCCTGAGGCAAAGGCAGGCATAAAGGGCAGAGGCTGGGACAGAGGAGGGAGGAGAGAGGAAGGAAGGGGTCTTCCAGGAGTGGCCCTAGGCCCCACTAAGCCACCGCCTCCACAGAAAGGCCGAGGGAGATGGCCCCAAGGCCTAGGACACCCCCTTCCATCTTCCTTGGGTCTGCCTAGGGGCTTTCAGACCAGGAAGTTCTGTCCCAACTGGGGGATCATCAGACAGCCCCCTACTCAAGATGCAGGGCTCTGCTAAGCTAAGGTGTTCTGATTCCCATTTGTCCACAAGTATCAGAGTCACAGCTAGAAGGGGGCAAGGTGGTTGAGAGGTACCATCCGGGGCATCCCTGGGATCTAGGCAGAATGGGCAAGAATGGGTCCTATCGCTTCAGCTACCAGGTGAGGATGGGACCCCTAGATAGCATTGGCTAAGCAGGTTCATGTTCCTAGACCACAGGCCTGTGCCCAGGACTACGGATGGCAAGACAAAGCCAAACACTTTTGCCCAAGGTAAGAACAGGAGCCCAGGTGCCAGATGGGAACCACGTCCCTCAGGGCAGAGACAGGCCCATCTTGCTGAGGCTGCAGGCCAGCTCAGGATGCAAGATCAAAGTCTTACTTGGGCCAGGGCTCCCCAATGTGCCCCTCGTCACGGGCCAGGCCACCCTGCCACAGCCCCAACACAGCCCTCCAGGGGTCACTCACTCAGCCTGGTTCCAGGGGATCGGCTTCACCTTGGAGTTGGCCAGCAGATGTGGGCTGTAACGCACCTCCACATACACCACGCCCTCCTTGGCCTTCATCTCTACAAACTCGTAGGCGATCCTTTTGACAGCCTCCCGGCAGCCCCTGGGGAGGGCAGAGAGGGATTCAAGAGCACCCCCTTGGGTGCTCCAGGAGTGACAAAGCTGTCCCCAACCCATGGCAGACCAAACCCACGTGGGGCCCCCAGTCACAAGCTCTGGGCCTCTACCGGAGAAGATCTAAAAGCCCAGCACATCCTGTCAGCTCTGCTTCCCAACTCGATGCCAATCCTCACCCCTTCCAGCCCGGTTCAGCCACCTCACCAGCCTCTCTATCTATCACCACATCTGTCCCAGTAGAGCAGCTACTGCAGTCTTTTAAAAATGGAAATCAAGGAACACCACTCTGGGACTTCTCTGGTCCAGTGGTTAAGAATCTGCCTTGCAGTTCAGGGAATGCAGGTTCAATCCCTGGTCGGGAACTAAGATCCCACAGGCTGCCAAGCAACTAAGCTCATGTGCTGCAGCTAGAGAGTCCCTGCACCGCAGCTAGAGAGTCGCACCGCAACGAAAGATCTCACATCACACCATGAAAGATCCTGAGTGCCGTAACTAAGACCCGATACAGCCAAAAATAAGAGTGTCGCTTCTCCACTCTGAACCCTAATGGCGCCCCACCTCATAGAGGAAATCTCAACTCTGAGGCCCTGCCCACAAAGCCTACATAATCTGGTCCCTGCCAACATCCCTGCTCCTTCCTTGAGGCCTCCAGGGCCTATTTTCCACCTAGCGAACGGTCAAGCTAGTGCGCAGGTCGGGGCCTCCATGTTTGCAGCTCCCTGGCCTGCAGGCTCTTCTTCGGATCACCCTGTCCTCCCTGCTCCCTCCATTCAGAGCCCGGCTCCAGCCTCACCTCCTCAGGCAGGCCTTCCCTGGCCACTTCATTTTAAAACAGCCCCTCACCCTTCTCCACCCCTTCCCCTGGGCTTCAGTTTTCTCCCTGCTGCTTATCGCCACCTGACATGACAGATCACGTGGTTTATTTCTTAGCCGATTTTCACCTCCCCAACCTAGAACATAGTCTCCATGAGACAAGGACCCTTCTGTCTTAGCATGGCTACGATCCCTCAGTCAAGGACAGAGTCTAGGACACTGCAGCCGCTGAAATATTTCTTGAGTGATAGATGTAGGCCAGCAGGGAGGAGAAATAGGAGAAAAGGACACACAAAGGCAGCAAAAGCAAAACTAGAGGAGGGGGACTGCACCAAAGTAAAGAGCTTCACACAGCAAAGGAAACCAGCAGTAGACTGACAGGCAACCTACCGAACGGGAGAAAGTTTTCGCAAACCACACATGTGGTAAGGGGCTAATGCCCCGAATGTGGAAGGAATTCCTACAACTCAACAGCAAAGCAAACAACAGTACAAAAATTGATTTTTAAAAAAAAAAGGCAAAGGGGGACTTCCTGTTGGTCCAGGGACTAAGATTCTGTGCTCCCAATGCAGGGGGCCCAGGTTCAACCCCTGGACAGGGAACTGGATCCCACGGGCCACAGCTAAGACCCAGCCCAGCCAAATAAGTAAATAGTTTTAGAAAATAGAGGGCCTGAATAGACGTTTGTCAAAAGACATACAAATGGCCAACAGGTACACGAGAAGGTGCCTGACGTCACTAATCACCAGGGAAATGCAAATCAAAACTGACTTAAGCCTTCACAAAGCTAGGCCTCTTCTCTCTTGTGGCCAAGAGACAGGGGCTGCGTAGCAGCACAGGAGAGGTGCCTCCGCCTATATGTGAGCTCTGCCAGTCCATGTGTCCCGGTGTGGGGTGTCTAGGGGGAGGCAGTGTGTGCACCACAGCATCTACTGACGTGCCAAGGATGGGGGCCCTGTGGGCCCTCCAGGCCGAGCCCAGAAGCTTCCAGAAAGCAGCCAGCAGCCTTGGCACACATCTTCCTTCCTTCCCCAGGACTCCTCATTCCTGTCCTGCCACTCACCCAGCCAGAGGCTTCCATCTGTCTCGCGTGCCCTTTTCACTGGTCCTCCAACAGCTTGTCCTCCAGACTGGTCCTTAGGCCCAGCCCTCTGGACTATAGCACATCTCTCCCTCCCAAGGATCCGTCCATGCTTCCTCCTCCAGGCAGCCTCCCCTGCCTCCTCCAGCCCCCTCCAGCTCTTCCCCCTCTGAGCTCCGGCAGCACTGACTGCCAAGGCCCAATTATCGCCTGCCTTGTGAAACTCTGCCTTGTGCCAGTAACCTCAAGGTGACACCAGGGCGAGAATCTGGGCTTCACCCCTTGCCAGCTGTGTGGTCCTGAGTAAGATCCTTCAACTTCCCTGAGCCTTCATCTCCTGGAGGGGGCCCAGCTCTCAGGACTGTGAACAGCTACAAAGAGGACAATTATGTGAGCTGTACACATTACATTCTGCTATATCTAAGAGTCTGCTGTTTTTTTTTTAATGGAAGGAATGAAAAATTTAAAAATGGAAGGAATGAAAAGCAACATCAAACCACCAGTGTCCAGCTGTCAATAAAGGTAGCAACTGTCCTCACAGTAACAGGGAGCTTCCTGAGGACAGCGCTGTCCATTCCAAACCCCAGCCTGGGAGGGAGAGGGTCATAAGCCCCATAGCCTAGATGAGGGAGCTGAGGCACAGAACAGGCAAATTCCCCCAGTGTCACAGTTATTTCATGAAAGATTCTGACACTAGGATCTGTGTTCTCAATCCCTCACATTCTGTCACTTTTCTATGGAAGGAGAGGAGTGTCAGCCCATCACACCCACTTTCCAGAAGGGAAAGCCAAGGCCCAAAGGCATGGGAGATTTGCAGAGGCATGCCCCCACTGGTGAGAGGTAGAGCAGAGTAGCCCAGTGCCTTCTCCTGCCCCACGGGCTGCGGTGTGCAGGCTGGGGCTGGCAGCACAGCAGGACACTGCCCAGGGCCAGGGGGTGGGAAGACTCACGCGATGGCAGGCATGTAGTAGTCAAACTTGGCCAGGAAGCCTGGGAGGCTGAGTGGCTTGTCCATGCCGATGATGTTCTGTAGCCCCTCTGGTGTGTCAGCAGGGAGGGCAATGCCCCTCTTCCTGGGGACGAAACAATGAGAATGGTGGACGACCCTGGGCAGGACCCTACCAGTTCCTGACAGGGTGCAGGTATCCAGCGCCTCCCATTGGACAGATGGGAAAACTGAGGCCCAGGGTGTATAGAACCAGGACCCAAATCCTTCCAGGACCTCCTGTCACTGAAGCCATGGCCAGCCAACAGATCTCAAGGAGGACAACTGGTGTTAAAGCCCATTTAACACATGAAAGCACACGTGGCAGCGTGCGCGCACACACACACACACCGGTGTCTGGAGACATGGAAGATGCAAGGGCAAACTCGCATTAGAGTCAGCTGATCCTGTGCCAGGTCAGGGGTCATCAGGGGCAAGAACAGCAGCACACAATGCCCGGGGCAGGGTCAGGCGCCGGACTTCCCCACCCCACCCTCCAAGTGGCCGGTACATCAGAGAGGCTGGCCCAGCTCATTGTGCTGGCAGAGCACCGGGGCCTCCCCAGCTAGCTCCCCTCCCTGCCCACAGCCCCCCACACGTGGCCACTCAGTACAGGCTGGCTGAGAACAGCCTTTCTGCTCTGGGGCCTCCATTTCTCTGCAGAGCTCCCTGCCTCCTCCCAGCCAGGGCTGCCATTTCCTTCTCCAGGAGATCTTCACGTCCCAGGGATTAAACCAGGGTCTCCCACATTGTAGGCAGATGCTTTTACCGTCTGAGCCAGATGACCTAGCTGTAGGATAAAAGCGACAGGCAAAGAACCCCAGACATTCAAGAGATGCTTCTCCCATGAGGGTCAGGAGATCAAAGGAACCCTAGGAAACAGGCAGAGAAAGCTTAAAAATCTTAAAATGAACAGCCTCAAGGAGAGGAGACAATGCCCCATCCTTGAAATGAGAACACTCCTTTTAAAAGGGGACTTTCCAGGAGGAAGAAAGAGCTCTCGGAGATCTAGAAGAATAGGGCAGTGAACATCAGGATGTAATAAAAGGAATGGAAAATAGAATTGAGAAAATCCTCCAGCATGTAGAACAAAAGACAAGATAAAAAATAAGAGCAAATGATTAAGAAAATTAAGTGATTCAACCAAGAGGTTTGGCCTCCAGTGACCTGCAGAGCAAGAACAGAAGACAGAAGGGGTGACATTGCCAAAGAAACGGAAAATGGACCGAAGTGTTGCAGTCCTTTCAATAGCTTGTTATTAAAATATTAAAATGTTTCTCTACATAAATACTTGTTCCCTAAGTCCCCCTAAACGTGTCCTCTTCTGCTTCAAGGTGACCTCAGGCCTCATGAGTGTCCTGTGGGTCTCACCAGGGGTCACCCTGGTGCTCAAGCTCTGAGTCAGGCCTCCATCTCTGCCAGGTGTCCCCAGAGAAGATGATGCCCATGATGTGGTCCTGGCACCAAGGTCAGGTGCTCAGTGCCCTCTGGGCCTTCCCCCTGCTGGCCAGCCTACCTCAGTCACCCTCATGAGGCCATCCCCAGTCACCATGGCCTCTGCAGAGCCTGTACCAGTTGTTAGATACTATATTTGGCATATCTTTCTGGGAGCTGGTAGGTGGAAGGCAGAGAAGGTAAGGCTAAGCCTCCAGCTCCCATATTCCCAAACACAGAGGCCACATTTGCCGCAGGCCCCCTGGACCAATCCAGAGATCCAAAACTTTTGGGTTTTTATTTTATTTTTTTGCTACTCCATATAGCATGCAGAAACTTAGTTCCCTGACTAGGGATCAAACCTGTGCCCCCTGCATTGGAAGGGAGAGTCTGAACTGCTGGACTACCAGGAAAGTCTCAGATCCAGAGCTTTCATCTTCTCCCTCTGCACATCACCCTCTGAGGGTCCCACAGTGTGCTGGGCCCTGGATAGGTAGCCAAGACCAAGGCAGACCTCGTGTCTGACCACCCCCCTTTGTGCCTCCCCCAAGCCCCACCCTCTCCCAGCTTCCACATTTCCTAATATGGCTCCTCCTTCCTGGCACTAGTTAGGGTAAAAACCCCACCAGCCAGTGCAGGAGACACAAGAGACACAGATCTGATTCCTGGGTTGGGAAGGTCCCCTGGAGGAGGGCATGGAAATCCATGGCAGTGTTCTTGTCTGGAGAATCCCAGGGACAGAGGAGCCTGGCAGGCTATAGTCCATGGGGTCGCAAAAGAATTGGACACGACTGAAGCGACTTAGCGACTCCTCTGTCTACCCAGTTGCCTGAACCCGAGTCAAGGGCCTCCCCGAGATGCCATCTCCCTTACTCATCAACAGCTGGTCCCCAAGCCCTAGTTATTTCATCCTAAATATTTCTCCCATTAGTCTCTTACAGGATCCGAGCCCCGCTAGAGCCCAGGAAGGAGCAGTGAGAAAATTCCCGGGCAGCACGGCTACCGTGGCTGCAGATCAGAGCGGGGCCAGTGGTAGATGAGCCGAGGGGCAGGCAGGGCCAGATGGGGGCTTTGTAGGAGCTGGGACCTTATCCTGCCTGGGAAGCCACTGAAGGATTCCAAGCAGTGGGGTGACATGCAAAGATGCACTTTTAAAGAGCTCCTCCTGGCTGGGGTGTGGGGAACAGAGGAAAACCAGGGCAGAGGCCAGAGCTGCTGCAGTGGTCCCCTAGGAGACGGTCCAGCACCTCGCATGGGACTGGGCCTCTGGAAGCTGCTAGACTAAGCTGTGAAACTCCTCCCCAGGACCCAAGGTTGAGACAGGAAGGAATCGTTCCTAGATCCTCTGCCACTTGGTGGCTCAAACAGTAAAGAATCCACCTGCAGTCCAGGAGACCTGGGTTCGATCTCTGGGTCAGGAAGATCCCCTGGAGGAGGGCATGGCAACCCACTCCAGTATTCTTGCCTGGAGAATCCCAAGGACAGTGGAGCCTGGAGGGCTGCATACAGTCAGCGGGGTCACAAAGAGTCAGACACGACTGAGTGGCTAACACTTCCACTTTTCACTTTCCCCTGCCACCCACAGCCACTCACGGGCAGCCAAGCCTCTCCCCACCAAGGGCCAAGCTCAGTTCTTAGATGGCTCCCCAGTCAGCCACAGCCATACTCTGGTTTTTGCTCAATTCTCTGCCTTCCTTGGTGTTGCGATATACCAAGAGCCAAGAAGATATCCTCTTCTTGGGCTCCAAAATAACTACAGACAGGGACTGCAGCGATGAAATCAGAAGACAACTCTTCTTCGCAGGAAAGCTATGGCACATCTAGACAGTGTTGAAAAGCAGACACATTACTCTGCCCACAAAGGCCTATTTAGTCAAGGCTATGGTCTTCCCAGTGGTCACATAGTTGTGCGAGCTGGACTGAAGGAAACGCAGAATGCTAAGAATTGATGCCTTCGAACTGTGGTACTGGAGAAGACTCCTGAAAGTCCCTTGGACGGCAAGATCAAACCAGTCAATCTTAAGGGAGATCAACCCCGAATATTCACTGGGAGGACTGATGCCAAAACAGAAGCTCCAATATTTTGGTCATCCGGTGCAAACAGATGACTCATTGGAAAAGCCCCTAGTGCTGAGAAAGATTGAGGGCAGAAGGAGAAGAGGACATCAGAGGATGAGATGGCTGAACAGCCTCCCCAATGCAATAAACGTGAAGTTGGGCAAACTCCAGCAGATGATGAGGGACAGGGAGGCCTGGAGGGCTGCAGTCCATGGGGTCGCAAAGAGCTGGACACGACTGAGCAACGGAACAACAGCAACAACAGGAGCCCAATAAAGAGGATGAACACAGGCTTTGGTGTTCAAAGTCCATCCTCTTCCAGCAGGAACCAAGTCACCCTGGGAAGGAGCTGTCCCCTGAGGACCTCCACATCCTTGTCAGTAAAACACAGATCGTACTTTCTTTTCAAGGTACAGGGAAGAACAAATGAGACTATTTGTGTGTCCAGGGAAAGATGGCAGACTCTCAAGTCCAATGACCTGGGTTTAAATCCCAGCTCTTATTTAAAGGCTGTGTGATCTTGGGTAAGTTACAAATTCTTTGCTTATTAGGTCTGGCATGTTTGAGAACACTTGGCATGAACTAACCAAGAAGTAGTAGAAGAGGTCAAAGAGATTAACACAGGCTTTGTAGAACTTCAAGGGCCGTGTGTGGACACCCGGCTTTGACCCCCGAGCAAGTTGGGAGGGTTTGAGCAAGGAAGCAATCGCATTGCACAACGTTCTAAGATGACTGACTCCAGTATCGTTGGGGACAGTAGATGGGGGAGGTCAGGGTGGCCCCTTGGAGACCGGTCAGGAAGTCACTGCAATAGGCCGATGGCTCAGACCAGGATGGTGACAGGGAGGAGACAGGGGTCAGATTCAGAATGGGCTTGTGGCAAAGTCGGGAAGCAGACTGAGAAAGAAATTAAAGCCCTCAGAGACAAGATGAAATAAGAAGAAACAGGTGAGGGAATTCCCTAATGGTCCAGGAGTTGGGACTCTCTAGTCTCACTGCTGAGGGCCTGGGTCTGACCCTCGGTCAGGGAACTAAGATCCCACAAGCCATGTGGCATGGGAGCAAAAAAAAAAAAAAACCACAGGTGAGAACAGTCAACAGAGGCTCAAGTCACAGGGCAGGTAAAAGGTCACTGGATTTGGCTGGGGTGGAGGAGATGTCAGGCCAGACACACCCATGCTTCCCCCTCTCAGCCCCAGCCCACCCAACCTGGGAGGCCTCCAGCATGTTCTGTCCATATCCCAGTCTGACTGACTCCCCGGTCCCCTGACTGCTGACCTCAAGATCAAACTCCAGCTGGATCAAACTCATCAAACCCACACCCCTTCTCTAGAGCCCAGAGAAGTGCCTAGATGGTTCCCAGGATGCCAAGTCGAAGTGGGAAACAGAAAGCCCGACCAGCTGTCCTACAAGGGCTACTCCCTTTCCTCCCTCTACCCCGCCCTGGACATGCTCAGATTCTTGCTCCACTAATCAGCGTGATATGACCCCTTAATGGGTTGCCTGCGATTAGATCCCATCTGGGTACCTGGTTAACCCACCCTAATTGCCTCATTAGGGACCCTGTGTCAACAGCTGGTACTTGACATTGGGCAAAGGACAGGCAGAGATAAACCCAGTGGCTTCACCCCACTTAGTCAGAGGCATAGGTTACAATTAATAATAGTAATATCATCACAAAGTGACATTTACGGAGCACTTAGCATGCTTGCCCTCAGCTAAGCATTTTTTGTGCAATACTTCATCCAAATCTCCAGCTCACTGGGGCAATGGTCAGGGGCATGGACTCAGGATCACACCTGTTTACATCGCAACTCACTTCCCCTGCCCTGACTTGGTTTCCTTGCCAGTGAGTTGGGGACAATAATATACCCACCTCACAAGTTGTCACGAGATTTCAGTAAGTCAATCCAAACAACACGGAACTCTCCAGAGACCTTCCCGCCTGGGGAAGAAGGCCTCTTATCTGTGGACTTACCTGCCATAATATAAGATGGTTTCGGGCTTGATGGCTCCATCCAGGTGGACATGCAGTTCTACCTGCAAGGGCGCAGAGGGAGAAGAGAAAAACAAACACCCATAAACGGGAGAACGCTGTGGACAGAGGAGCCTGGTGGGCTACAGTCCACGTGGTTGCCAGGAGTTGGGCGTGACTGGAGCGACTTGGAACGCGATGGTGTGTTTGCTTCAGGTGGACAGCAAAGGGACTCAGCCATACATATGCACGTGTCCCTTCTCCCCTTGTGCTCCAAGTTGCTTCCCCACAGGGGAGACCAGGCAAGAATACTGGAGTGGGTTGCTCTGCCCTCCTCCAGGGGATCTTCCTGACTCAGGGGTTGAACAGAGTCTCTAACGTACCCTGCACTGGCAGGTGGGCTCTTTACCACTAGCACCACCTGGGAAGCCCTAATTGGCTATACTCCAATGCAAAATAAAGTTTTTGTTTTTTTCTAAAAGATCTTCCCACAGCTCCAGAAAGGGCACTAGCTACTTGGCTATCTTGGTGATCCTCTCCCGTATGCTCATCCCCACCAACGACACTCAGGACATAAAGCTAGAAGCTTACGGACAGGGACTTGAGGGCCAGCTCATCAGACTGGACTCCCAGCTCTGCCTCTTCTCTGGCTGTGCGATCTTAGACAAGACACTTGAACTCTCCACCTGTTTCCTCAACAGCCGTAAAGATTGCCTCCCTGTCCAAGAACAATTTAAGGATTTTAAAAGGTGGCAAGTTCAGCCCACAGGCAAGAGCCCTGCCTCTCAGCCAGGGTTCTTCGCCCAGGCTGTTAAGAAAAGCAGAGCGGGTGCTGGGAGATGGTGGGGAAGCAACTGCCATCTCTCTGCTCCAGGTCATGGAAGAGCTTTTCCCCAGCCAGGGAGAGACTCAGACCATTTTTAACAAACATCGCTACCAGGGTGAGGCCTTCTCTGGAACTTGGGAGGCTGGACAAGAAGTGGCCACCCTGGCTGGGGAGAGAGTAGCCAGGGACCCATTGGCCCAAGGGCATCCCAGGAGCACCCCATGAGCTGCCTCCTGTGCGGGAAACCCAGCCTGGGGCCCCAAGCCCCCTATCAGCAGGATATCGGGATAATCAGGTCTCTCTGGAAGTCATTCAGCCGGCAAAGGACAAACTCTGTCACAGATTCTGCATCCAGTGAGCCGCTGGGCTCCCTGGCAAGATGAACTGAACGCCCACTTGGCCAAAAGCTGATTGGATTCTCAAAAAGTGCTCTGCACTGGGAGCACTGGAGGGCAGGGAACTGCCAACCAGCGGTCCTTGGACAGGTGACCTCACCTCGCTGAGCCTCCAGGTTCTTTTCTTAAGTCTTTATTGAACTTGTCACAATATTGCCTCTCTTTTATGTTTTGGGTTTTTTTTTTTTTTTTTTTGTCCACAAGGCAAGTGGGATCTCAGCTCCCTGATCAGGGATCCAACCCACACCTCCTGCATTGGAGGAGTCCTGGTCCCAATGAGGCTTACAGTCCAGCAAGAGAGAGAGAAGTAAATGTCACACTGGTGAAAGCACAGTCACAAGCCAAGTCAGCTCCTGGGAGGCATGAACGCAGACCTACCAAAGAGGTAACAAACAAAAGAACTCACTCAGCTAGAGGGCCGATGATGGTTTCCCAGAGAAAGCAGAGGGTGAGCTAAGAGCTAAGGATTTCCTAAAGGAAATCAACCCTAAATATTCATTGGAAGGACTGATGCTGAAGCTCCAATACTCTGACCACCTGATGCAAAGAGCTGACTCACTGAAAAAGACCCTGATGCTTAGAAAGACTGAGAGCAGAAGAAGAAGGGGGCAATAGAGGATGAGATGGTTGGATGCATCACTGACTCAATTGACATGAGTTTGAGCAAACTCTGGGAGATGGTGAAGGACAAGGAAGCATTGTGTGCTGCAGTTCATGAGGTATCAAAGAGTCGGACACGACTTAGTGACTGAACAACAACAGGCAAAAGTGGGGGGTGAGCGGGAAGGCTGGAAGAGCATCTAGACAGAGGGAACAGCAGGTACGAAGGCCATGTGGTGGGAGAAGAGCCTGGTGTGAGAGGGACTGAGCACAGGTCCAGAGAGGGGAGCACTGGTGGGACTGTAGGGGCACCAGGAGGATTGGGTTCTGACCTGAGAGCAACAGAGACGTGGGTTTGAAGCTGAAGAGGACAATGCATAGCTAGAGATTGCTGTAGTCAAGTTTCTGAATGATGATGGTGTCACAGACTGGGATGATGAGGCCGACATGCCAGGTGGACAGAAAGGGGTGTCAAGGAGGATGTTTCAGGTCAGGCCGGGGTGAGAAGCAATTCTGACACTGAGACAGAGAGCCCAGGAAGAGGATCAAGCTCTGAGCAGGGAGGAGGCGTAGAGGCATGGGGAGAGAAGCACAGTCAGTGTGATCTTGGGTATGTGAAGCTGGGACACCTCTGAGACCTTCACATGCACGGGGACTGAGCCAGTGGCTGTGCAGGTCTGGAGCTCCCAGAGAGATCCAGGCTGGAGATGTGAGTAGGAATACAGAGGCTGTGGTCTTGAATGAGCTCCCCCAGGGAGGGAACATAGAAGAAGGAGCAGGAAAGGAAGCCTGGGCAAGCACCAGTGCCCAGTGGCTTACAGAAGCATGTGAGCCTGGAGAAGAGCTGCCAGAGAGATGGAAGAAGCGGAGCCAGGAGCTGCGGGCTGCAGAAGGCGAGAAGATTTCAACAGGGAGGAGTCCCCTTCCCACCCCCTGCGGCTGGTGCAGGGGGCTGAATGGTGAGCCCCGCTAAAGACAGCTATGTCCTAATCCCCAGAACACAGACTTCTATACAAGGCAAATGATGGGATGAAAAATCTTGAGTTTTTTTCTGGAATATCTGGGTGGGCCCTATACCCAATCCCCTTTTCCCTCATGAGGGAGGCAGAGAGTTTGGAGAAACACACACGTGAGGAAGCAGCATTAGGACCACGGCAATTCATGAAAGTGAGGTGACTGCAAGCCAAGGGACACCTGGAGCCCCCAGAAGCTGAAGAGCTGACAAATGGTTACGAGAAGGTAGGAGAGGGTCCCTCTGAGAAGGAGGAAATAGAGGAAGAGTCAGCAGGGGAAAGGGACAAGGAAGGAGAGCTATCAGCTCCAGGCAGAGGGACATGCAGGCATTATGTGTCTGAAGCAGGCGGTGAGAGATGAGGTCAGAGAGAGAGTTAGGCGGATGGAGGGCATGGAGATCTCACAGGTCACAGGAAAGGGTGATCTGCTGAAGGTTTTCCCACAACAGGAGTCACTTTGTAAAAGCTTCCTCCGGCTGCTGTGTGGAAAGCAGGCTGAAGGAAGTCAGAACAGAAGACAGAGACCTGAGGGTGTGGTCCAGATGGGAGATGAGCCCCACAGGGAAAACCTGCTGCAGCACCAGACACAGTACATGTTCAGGGAGCAGGAACTGACTGGTTTCCTGGAAAGGAGGCCTCAGGGAGCCTGCAGGATACGGGTGGCAAGGGCACCCGGAGGGAGGGAAAGCAGAGCCTGCCTCTTGCGCCCAACCTCCCCCACCATTGCCCCCCAACCTCCCCTCCCCTGTGCTCTTCAGGGCCTCCTGGGAAGCTGCCCAGACACGTTTCAAGGGAGGAACAGAGGCCAGGAACTGCCTGCACTGGCGGTCCACGCTCAGACAGGCCTCCCACTACACTGTCCGGAAAACAGATGACCTACGGAGAAAGCTGTCAGCCTACCCCAGATGACAAGCAGGCACAAGCTCAGAGATGGCGGTGGGTGTGGGGTGTTACCCTGCTCTGTCAGCCCCCTTCAGGGGAAAGAAATAGCAGTGACCTCCAATCTACCATCTCCTATGTTCTGGACCATCTATATGCATCATTTTATAATCATCCTTGCTGGGAAAGATTGAAGGTGGGAGGAGAAGGGGACGACAGAGGATGAGATGGTTAGATGGCATCACCAACTCGATGCCCATGAGTCTGAGTAAGCTCCAGGAGCTGGCGATGGGACAGGGAGGCCTGGCGTGCTGCAGACCACGGGGTCTCAAAGAGTCAGACACAACTAAGCTACTGAACTGAATATCATCCTTACCACCAGGGAGGTAGGGACTTCACTCCCATTTTACGCATGAGGAAACAGGCTCACAAAATATCCAAGGACGCAGAGGCAGTGATGGAGTTAGGATTGCTGCTAAGTCGCTTCAGTCGTGTCCGACTCTGTGCGACCCCATGGACGGCAGCCCACCAGGCTCCCCCGTCCCTGGGATTCTCCAGGCAAGAACACTGGAGTGGGTTTGTACTACCCAGGTCTGAACTGAGCTCCTGCTCTACTGTCTCTGCAGGCCTAACCTCAGATGTAAGGAGCTGCTATCTGTTATCAGACCCTTTATTTCCTTTCATCTTTGCCCCTAGGCAAGCTCCTTGGGGGACACCCTAGCTCCATGCTGCAGATGGGGAAATGGACTTGCCGAGCTGAGCTCAGGGAAATTCAAGAACCTGCTGGGTTACCCAGACCAATAGGGGCAGAGCTGGGGCAGAACCCGAACCCCTCCACCTCTAACCCAAGTCCTGCCCACTGGCCATATTACCTCCCAAGAATTTGCAGCACACCTACATTAGGCCTCCTGAGTGCTGGGGGAGGAGGGGACCTCAACCTCCACCACCTGCAGTCACTTTCCACGAGGCTGACTCACAGCGAGCATCTGACAGAACTGCAGTAAATCCTCCAGGTCTGAACAGGAAACATCCCCAGTTACCAAAAATATTTACTAAGTCCCCCCACCCCCAGGTGCCAGGCACTGTGGGGAACACAGGGAATCCGTGCTCTCCAGGAGATACCAGGCAGGCAGGTGAGGCCCAGGGAGGAATATGCACTCCCCAAGGTCCCTGGTGACTCAGTGGTAGAGAACCCGCCTACCAATGGAGGAGACCTGGGTTTGATCCCTGGGTTGTGAAGGTCCCCTGGAAGGGAATGGCTACCCACTCCAGTATTTTTGCCCGGAGAATCCCATGGACCAAGGAGTCTGGGGGGCTATATAGTCCATGGGATTGCAAGGAGTCAGACATGACTTAGCGACTAAACAACAACAAAGGTCACACAAGGGGTCAGTGGCAAGGCCAGGACGAGGACCCAGGACTTGAACTCTAGGACCAGACACTCCCAGATCTGACCCCCACTCACGACTGGCCAGGCTGTCTACCCTCAGGGCACAGCTGAACCAGACTACTTCTCCCCAGCACCCCCGCCCTAACTCACCAAACAAACCCATTTTATTTTCATCTCCCTGACTTATGTATTTAATGTTGTAGACCACACTGTGCAGCATGCAGGATCTTAGTTCTTCAGCCAGGGGTCAAACCCCTGCCCCCTGCATTGGGAGGTCAGAGTCTTAACCACTGGGACCACCAGGGACGTCCCCATCCCACTGACTTTCTCACTTCACTTACTTATCATGCCTGTGTCCCTGACTGTCAGTTCCCTTAAAGTGGGGACTCTGTGCCATCCTGCTGTGCTCCCAGTGCCTAAGACAGAGCCCCGCACAGCAGGAGGTGCCCAGTAGGTGCTAAACAACTGATTGTTTTCTCCTCTCCCCGTCCTGGGTCAGCAGTGCTGTGCCCTCTCTCTGCAGCAAGGAAGGGCTGACCTACCCACCTTGGGCCTGGCAGAGAACCCAGACGGGGCAGAGTGGCCAGGGTGGCTTGACCAGCCCCCAGGACCTGGGCACTGCAGTCTGAACCAGGAGGAGCCACAGGTGCCCGTAATCCTTAGCCCCACTCTCGGCACTGGAGTGGGGCAACACCAGGGGTCAGTGCCCTCATGCCACCGCAGCCTCTCGGACAACTTCTGGGGTGACGTCAGGAGACAGAGCAGCCTCAGGGCTGCCACTGTTTTAACCACACCTCCGCCAAGAAGTCCCCTAGGCTCAGCCCCATCTGCACCTGTAGCTCCGAGGTACAGAGCAAAAGGGCCGTCCCTCAGTGCCTCTGGCTGACTCAGGGCCCAGCTGAGCTCCCTGGGCCTCTGTGAGCTCCCCCAGGGGGTTTCACAGACAGCAAGGTGTCTCCTCAGCCAGGGGTCAAGTCAACCTATAGGGCAACAGCCTAGGAACTCAGCAAGGTTACCCCCATTTTATAGATAAGAAGACTGAGGCTCAGTGAGATTTAATAACTTGCCCTAGGGCACAGTCTAATGAGTGCCACGCCCGGAAGCTGTTTGATTCTAAAGAGGGAGGTCGTAACCACCACATCACACTCTGTTTATCCTGTATATCCGTGCTGAGTCAGTGCTGGTCAAATCTAAACAGGATGATTAATAACCGTGATGAGGGTGATCAATAGCAGCTAGCATCAGCCTGCCCGCTCACCCAGGCCTGCACTTGGTGTTTTATGTAGGGTGGATACAAATATGATTTCCATTTTAAAGATGGGGAAACTGAGGCACAGAGAAGCAACTCCCTTGAGAACCCCAAAGACTGTCTCTCCCCTGACCTTGCTCCTCTGGGGCTTCAGAACCTAAGGAATGAGGGTGAGATGGCCCCAATCCTCTATAAATATAGGCTTGAGCCTCACTTTGGCTGACCTGGCCTATTCTTCTCCCCTGTCCAAATCCAGGCCACAGTCCTACCCTTCTCCAGCCCAGGGGAATCCCCCAGGTCCACAGAGCTGGCAGACAAGCTTCTTCCAGCTCTCAGGGGCACTTCCCACGCAGGCCATGCTCACCCTGAGGTCAGACGTAGAATCAGGAAGCTGTCTGCCCTGCCTGCCCTGCCCAGCCTCGCTGTGCAACCCTGGACACCGCACCTCCCCTCTCTGGCCCTTGCTTCTTCCTCTGTGGAACACAAGGTTTGAAGGAAACCCAATCTCTCTCTTCCCCTCCTCCCAACTGCCACATGCGTTTTAAAGGGTAAGGCGGAGGGCTCTTCCTGGCCAGGCCGCATTTTTCTTTTACCAGGTGGCTCTAGAAACAGCAAAGCCCCGAAAGCCCACAGCAGTGCTAACCCAGTGGGCTTTGTGGCCGGAAGACAAGAGGCGAGTGAGAGCTGCAGGTGCAGGTGGAGAGGCCGCCGCAGCCCCACCGCGCTCCCCAGGGAGGAAATGCACCCCCGAGGACCTGCCCGCCAGCCGGGTGCTTCACAGGCCCCAGTCAGCATCCATTTCCCCCAAGAACTGTGTGTGGCCCTGGCTTTATCAGCCCACTTTACAGAGAAGGAAACGGGCTCAGGAAACTGTCCACCGGAGCCCTTGCAGCTGCTAAGCAGTGAGACAAGGACCCCTGCTCGGTCTGTCTGAAGCCCACCCCCACAAAGTGGGGTGTAAATATGCAAAGCAGTTAACAGCATCTACCTCGGTCTTGGGTAGGTCTGGGTTCACATCTAGCTCTGCTGTTTTCTGGCCATGTGACTTTGACAAGTTCCTTCTCTGAGCCTCAGTCTCCTTATATGTATATGAAAATTTAAAAAACACACACAAGAGTCCTGTTATTAATTTTTGCAGCATATGTGTCTGCATTTCCCTGACCAGGGATCCAAGCTGCGCCCCCTGCACTGGAAACTGGAATCTTAACCACTGGATCACCGGGGAAGTCCCACAATAGGACTTACTTTAAAGGACTGCTGTGAGCTTTAAATGAGTTCATATACACTAAGCAGTCAGAACAGTGCCTGAAGCAGAGTGAGCATTCAAATAAGAGAAAGAAAAGAGTGTGTTAGACACTGAGCTTCAATACTCTGCATGAACAGGGGGCCTGGGCTATTGCAACTTGGACCAGCCTACAGCTTCAAGGCTGTCAGATTTTGTGTAGCATTGAACAAGCCACTTCACCTGTCACGCCTTAGTTTCATCATCTGTAAACGGGGACGAAAACATCCGTTTTGTCGAGCTGTTCAGAGGATTCTGTGAGATAAATCCCCCAGGTGCCTAGTACCCACAAACGCTCAAATGGCAACATCGTTACTTTCATTACAGTGACAGCCGCGTGGCTAGCACTGCCCTCCATGACGCTGAACTCCTGAGGGCCGTGAGATTTTCCAGCCTTGCCTCCTGGGGAAACAGACTGATCAGGGCTCCCCCTCCCACCCGCCTTGGCACCTCCTCCAGTGCCCAGCAGGTGTTCAGGAAGTTATTTGTTGGAATAACATAATCAGAGCAGGTAGGCAGCTGCCTAGGGTTTTGCTACTCAAAGTGTGGTCCGTGGCCCAGCAGCATTAGCACCTCCTGGGAGCTTGTTAGGAGCTCAGCATCTCAAGCCCCAAACCCAGATCTCCTGATTCAGAGTCTGAACACTAAGTGTCAGGTGATGTGAATACACATGAAAATTTGGAAGACATGGTCTTGCTTTGCCTTCTCAAAGTTGGCCGGTCTTGAGAAGCCAAAGAACCCAGCAGCGGCTTCTGTCCCAGAGAGGCCCACACCTGGGGCACCCCCTCCCCCAGTGACTTCTGCAGAGGCAGTTCAGGAAAGCTGGCTAGGGCACAGAATTTTTGAAGCCAGCCCACCCTGGGCTCTAACCCCAGCATCATCACATCCTAGCTATGTGATAATAGGCCTCACTAATTTCTGTGTCTCTCTGTTCATCTGTAAAATGAGACAACACCAGCTACCACCCAGAGTCACTGCTAGGATCAAGGAAATTAATGAAGGGTAGTATATTCAGAATGGTGCCTGGCACAGAGCAATAATTCAACTCAATAGGTTCTAGCTATTAATCTAGTGGTTCCCCATCCCTCACATGGGAAGGCAGGGAGTTGGCTCTGGTCATAATGGCTGAGATCCACACTCCTGGCTTCACTGACCAGCTGGGACACACTCCCTCCTCTCAATAATACAAAAAGTATCGCATCTCACGTACGTAGTGGGTGACACTCTATCTTCCCTCTCAAGCATTGCCTTTTAATCTTTGGACACCTCCATTACAGGTGGAACCCATTTCCCAGCTGCAGAAACTGAGGCCCAGAGAGGGGAAATGGCCTACCAGCTTGAAGCAGAGAGGATTGGGAGAGGCCCAAATAATGGGCATGATAATAGTCCCTCCCTTACAGGGCTGTTACAGAGGTGCTGAAGGTGTTGGTGCATATAGCAAGTTCTACAGAAGGGCCATCTGTTATCTCTCTCCATAACCCTCATTTCACTCCCAGCAAGAGGTTTTGTCTTCTGCCTTGCGATGCATATTAGGGTAAGATGGCTCCTCAGCCCAAAGGCAGGGGGACTCCCAACACATTGAAAACAGGGAATTCCCTGGCAGTCCAGTGGTTTGGCTCCATGCTTTCACCAAGATCCTGCCAGGGGACTTCCTGGGGGTCCAGTGGTTAAGACAATGCACTCCACTGCAGGAGGCATGGGCTCCATCCCTGATCAGGGAACTAAGACCCAGCATGCTACATTCACAGCCAAAACAATAAATGTACAAAAGCGGGGGGAGCCTCCAAAGGAACAAAACACGAATGATGGGACATGGGATATCCAGGTGAGCTGTGAAGGAGGCAGATGTTCAGCCCCAGTGCCTGTAACATCTGGCAGGGAGCAGCAGAGACGTTTGCCTCTGGTGGGGGCATCAGAAGTGGGGACCAGGCCTTACCTCGTCAGAGTCCCCCTCCCCTTCTCCCCCACACCCAGGATTCTCACCCATGCTTTAGCAATACCTGCCATCATCACTCACACCTATTTCTCAGAGAGGCAAGTTGAGGTTGATTGCAGCTTGCTCCTTCCTCTGACGCCACCCAACCCATCTCAAACCCTATGAGCTGATTCACTCTGCTGGACAGACTCCTGGGCTCCTTTCCCTGGACTCTCTCAGTGCTCCCAAGCCTGCCAAGTGGGCCCAGACCCTCCCTGACCCCACCATTCCCAAGACACCACAGCTGGTGGGAGAAGGGACAAGGAATTTATCCCTTGGTGGCTAGTGGCCATGACTTGGCCCAGAGTGAACTCTATGGGGGCCCAAGGCCCATCCAGCCCCTCTAAAGTGGGGAGAGGGGTTCCCTGCTCCCCCCCCTACCCTTTCTGGCATGGCCCACTGCTCTCACAGGCACATCCACAAACCAGGGCTCCTTGGTGCACACAAAATAGTCATAGTGTTGGAGTATAAAGCTGTTTCCATTCACCCTGCACTTATGTGTTGTGCACACTAGGTTCCTGTGGGTGTAGATACAGGGGCCCATTTGACAGCCAAGGTTCAGAGAGGTTAATCCACTTGCCTAGGCTGCTCAGCACAGGCATTGCTAGGATACCCATTTGACAGACAGTGAAACTGAGACCCAGATGGGCCAAATCAGAGGCAGAAGCAGAACTTGGAGGCCAGCCAGGGGGCGCCTCCAGATTCAGGACTCTTCCTGTCTCACTGTCTCTCATTAACCGGCCTGGAGGCAGGCAAGGACCTGAACTGAGGGAAGAACGCGCCTGCAGCTGCCCCATTTGCTCCCGGGGGCTTGGATGCTCCCAAGCCCTCCAGCCAGACAAGGAGCCGGACCCCGGAACCCGAGCCCCCGCCCGCGCTCACTTTGGGCTTGTCGAAAGCTGGCGTCTGGGCCATGGTGCCAAGCGTGCGCCCCAGCGCTGCTCGCTCTGCCGAAGGAAGATCGGTGGTCCCCGATGGGTCGATGGCCGGTCCGCTCCTCCGGGGCCCGCAGTGACCGCGGCCCGCCACGCTCCTCTTAACGGGGCCCGGCCCCGCCCCCGCCGTCCGGGCCCCGCCCCTCCCCCCGCCCCCCTCGCCGGAGCCCCCGCCCCGGCCCTCCCCAACGACCGGCGCGCTGCGCATTTCCTGGAATTCTTGCCGCGCCGGGTGGACAAACCCGAGTCCCTTCGGAGCCTTGGCCTGCCCCGTGTCTCTGGCCCGGGACCCCGGGTTGGAGCCACCTGTGGGCTCACACTCCAGCCGCCTGGCCGGGCTCTGCGCCGGCCCGGTCCCTCCTGCAGGGTCACACTACTGCCTGGGCGCCTACATGTGCCAGGCCCCAGCTGGAAACTGGGAAATCGGTGCGCTTCACAAACTTCATGGGGCTCGCACTCTACCGGACAAGACACACGCTCATCGCAGAATCACACAACAGAAATGTATAATCCAGAAGCTTTAACGGGGACCAGTTGTGGCCGGCAGGTGGGGGAAGGCTTCTCTGGGCATCTTAGGGAATTTATCAAGTGAAGGGGGGTTGGGGTGAGTAGGGGTGGAGTGAAAGAGGGCAGCCCGGGTGGAGAGGGTCTTCTGTGTTGCAGACCCCAGAGAGCTGGGGAATGAAAAGAGGAGGGGGCACACAGCAAATTCTCTCCTAGGCATTTACCCTTGAGAAACGACCCATGGTGCAGCCGGAGAACGCCTAGAAGAATTTTCCCACGGTGCTGTTTCTAATAGCAAAAACATTCCAAACACCCAGCTGCCCATCCCCAGGCGGGTGGGCAAATAAACTGGGATATTCACACCATGGAATATTATACAGCAGTGAAATTGAATGAACTTCAGACAGTAACACAGATCTATCTCACAAACAATGCTAAATAAGTGGCTGGAAACTACATACACGATGACGCAAATCTAGAATGTATAATGAAAGCAACACCCAAACTATGCATATTTAGACAAACATGCATCAGTAGGAAAAAAGCAAAGGAAAATGTTTGAGAAGAATGGTTATCTCAGGGAAATGGGGAAAGGAGAGGAGGAGGGGAGGAGCATACAGGTAGTTTCAGGTTATTGGAGATGGTCCAGTACTTGGGTGGGATGGTGGTTCTGTTTCATTTCATTATAGAAGAAATACAGTAACAATACGTAAGGGAGAAAGAGCGGGGTAGGAGAGTGGAGGACAAGGGGCCAGAGCGAGGCAAGGACCAGATCACACGGGACCTGTTGGATTTGGTGAGGGTTTGGTCTTTTTCCCCCAAGAGCACTGGAAAATCAATGGAGGGTTTTAAGTGGAGGCAAGATAGGATGAAACTTCTATTTGGAAGAAACATTCTCCAGCAGCTCCTCAAAGTGTGGTCCTGAAATCATTAGCCTCGTAGTCACCTAGGAGTTGATCTGAACCGCAGACTCTCAGACTCCATTGTAGCCCTCCGGACCTGGAATTTGTACTTGAATTTCATCCCCCATGTGGTTCCTATGCAGCTGGAGGGGAAGCTCGGGCTTGCTGCTGTGAGGGGAAGGTACTGCAGAGGGGTGAGAGGAGGAAGGAGGTGGCTGCAGTTATCTGAGTAGAGATAGCTGTGGCTATGGCCAAAGTCAGATTCAAGTCACACTTAGGGGGTAGAATCAGCGAGGCTTGGGTTGAATTGTATGTGACAGTGAGGGCGAGAGTGAGTCGGAAATGACCCATTTTGACTCACTGTCACCCTGGAACCTCCCTGGCAGTCTAGTGGTTAAGACTCTGGGCTCCCAAAGCAGGGGGCACAGGTTATCTTACCTGATCCCACATGCCACACAGTGCAGCCAAAAGGTATTTTTAAATAAATAAAACACATTTACTAGTGGAAAGAAAGAGTAAAACAACTGTCTCAAATAAAAGTGAAATTTAAAAAAAAAAAAGATCCTTGTGATGCATGTTGAAGCCAGAGGAGTTTTCTGTAAGACCCTTTCCTGGCTTCTCATGTCACTTAGAGTACACAATAATGGCTCCTGTTTACTGAGACATACTTGGAGTCAGGTACTCTGGGAAGCACTTCGTAAGCACCATCCGGTTTAGTGTCCACAGCAATTCTGTGATGGAGAAGGTGATGGCACCCCACTCCAGTACTCTTGCCTGGAAAATCCTATGGACGGAGGAGCCTGGTGGGCTGCCATCTATGGGTTCACACAGAGTCAGACACGACTGAAGCAACTTAGCAGCAGCAGCAGCAGCAGCAGCAGCAATTCTGTGAAGTAGGATCAGATCCCATTTTACAAATGAGAACACTGAGGCTCAGAGAAAGGAAGAGCCTGCTTGGCACATGTGTCGTATGTGGGGGAGCTAGGATTTGAATTTGAATCTGATTCTAGAACATTCACTCTGGACCTTATTACTGTCTCCCCATCCCCTGTATGACAATCCAGTCCCTCTCCAATGTCAGTCTCATCACTTCCCAGCACATTCCCCAAACACTGGTCAATCCGGATGGCTTTCTGTCCAGCGAAAGTTGCCCCAATTCTTTGCTATTCCTCCCACTGTCTGATGGAATCTAATTTTCCTCCTTCTGTTCCTGAGCTGGGCTGAGTGACTTGTTTGATAGAACGTGATGGACGTGACATTCCTGGACTTTGAGCCTAGATCAGAAGAAGCCTTGAAGCTTCCACTGGGGCCTAGTCAACATTCTTTCTGGAAGCCCCGAGTCGCTATGTGGGAAATCCAACTGCTTTGAGACCATCACACTAAAGAATCCTGTAGAATCACTTCAGTCCACCAGCCTTTTCATTGTCTCCACCAAGAAACCAAATACACTGGTGGAGCCACACACCAGACCAGAAGAGCTGCCGGCTGAATCTGTGACTTCAGTCATGCCCTGTGGAACAGAATTACCTGCCGACCCCGGGCCTGCTGTCCTGCCCTACACAATTGTGCTTTATAATAACTGGCTGTTACTCTGAGCCTCTGAGTCTTGGGGTGGATTATTAGGCAGCCGTAGATAACAGAAATGCTGACCCACTCCAGCCCCCCAAGTCTCTGCCCTCAGTTTACTCCACCCTGACATCTGGAAAAGCCTTTTCCTGGATCCTGGAAATTATCAAGATTATGCTTTCCATTCAGGTCAAATGCAAAGGAAAATTATCAGCCTATATGCTGCATTTATATCTCCTGTTTGCCCTTCCAGACGCATTTCCTGCCCTTCTTATTGCTGCTCTGTGCCAGGCAGCCTGACCACCAGCATGTTCTCTTGCCCTCGGACTTCTGGTTGGATTTGGTCAATAGGGGCCACCACTAGGAGATCAGAAGGTGGGAGGAGGGAGAAGTCAGGATGCTTATTCCCTCTTCTCTGCCCCTTGCACAGTCCCTGGGTCAGCTCTGTCTCTCTACCAGGGTCCAGGCTTCCAGCAGGTGGCCCTCTCCACACCATTCCCTCTCCAGGTTCCCTCCTGCCCCTTGGGCTACTGCACTGGCATTTATTGCTCTCCTGAAACTCTGCTTTCTGGGTTAGGGTCCCCTGCCTGCCCCTCCCCTCGGCCTTACCCCACCCCAGCCGGGGCCCCAGAACTTTAGATAAAACCATTAAACACAAGTAGTTTGGGAAGACATCCCGGGAAGCACGGGAAGGGGAGGGCAGAAGTGAGACAGGATTTTACAGAAGCTGAAACTTCCGGGCAATTTACCAGACAGGACACCTGTAGCTCAGCCCCCGCAGGGGACCTCAGAGATTACATAGATGTGTCCCAGAGGTAACTCAGTTGAGGAGCGAGGAAGCTGCTGGGTTTATCCACCCACTGCCTGCTGTCATTGTTGGGAGGGTTGCTCCAAGATGTTAAGTTCCTGATGCTTTCAGCTTGCTCAGGACACTGGCTAAGCTTACCTCCCAGTTAGAAAACACCAGCAGGGGGAGAGTGGGTAGGGAGAGAGGGGGCGTGCGCGAGAGAGGTGCTGACTCAGGTGTTAGCAGCAAGTAGCTTCTGGCACGTGGAGGTGATGGTGAGGGCATATGGGCAGGGTACTGACAGCTATGCCTACCTACCTCTTTGTAAATAATTCCTTTTTACAAATTTTGTATTTTTTCAGCTTTACTGAGGTATAATTGACAAACTGGTAAGATATTTAAAGTGTATGATGCAATGATTTGATATACATATCCATCATGAAAGGATTTCTCCCCATTGAGTTAAAAATGCATCCATCATTTCCCCATATTTACCTCTTTTTGTATGTGTGTGAACGTTTAAGCTCTGTTCTCTTAGCAAATGTCAGCCATACAACCAAATTACCAACTAAAGTCACCATATTATACATTTGATCCTCCGACCTTATTCATCTTGTTGTTGTATAATCACTAAGTCATGTCCGACTCTTTGTGACGTCATGCACCGTAGCCCATCAGGTTCCTTTGTCCGTGGGATTTCCCAGGCACGAATACTGGAGCACGTTGTCATTTCCTCCTCCAGGGATCTTCCCTACTCAGGGATCAAACACATGTCTCTGGCATTGTCAGGCAGATTCTCTTCCACTGAGCCATCAGGGAAGCCTCATTCATCTTATAACTGAATGGAAATAATTTCTCTATTAAACTTTCCTTAATTACTCAATTTGAGTGTATCACCTGGTTCCTGCCAGAACCCTCAGTGATTCAGGCTGGTGATGAATCTATCCACATTAGTACACAGTGGGCCAGTGTCTACAGAGTTGGAGGAAGGATGGAGAGAGATACTCTCCCCCAAATTCATTATCCACAAAATTCATCATTCGTGTGTGAAGAAAAGCAAGATCTACTCTCAAACATGCAAGAACTGTAACTCTCACATACCCTTCCTAAAAATCTAGTTCAAGATTTAATTCCAGCCAACAACAACACCCAAAAAAGAAAAAAAAAAGAAAAGGAAATACAGAATTAATGAATAAGAATATCCCAATCTGAACCAATCCTGGTCAGGGGTATTATCTCCAGTTAAAGAATTAAGTTGTGACAAAGAACATTGGTGACTTAGAACTACAGCACCAAATGTAACTGTCAAAGTTGTAAAGAGGAAAAGTAACATAATGAAAAAAAATCTGACGTTCAAGGCCAGTGTCTTAGAGTTAAGGTAGCTACTGTAACACATAGAATGTTACAAATACCTGGTAAATAGACTAGAAGAGTTCTTTTTCAGGTAACAGTTTTGGGTGGGCAGAAACTCTCCATTCAGTCCTTCTGGAACTCATGCTGAATCTACAACATGTGGGTCTCAAAGTCACCCCGGGGGTCATCTTTATTAAGAAGTACTGGGAATTTTGAGGGGCCAGGCTCAGAAGCAGCAGGCAGTGCTTCAGTCCACACAGTCCCCACCCCTGCAACTGGGTCCTGTGGTCACATTGAATTGCAGGGGAGACTGGGAAACGTAGTCCAGTTTGGGAAGGAAGGGAGAGCCAGGATATGGGTGAGGCTCTAGCAGTCTCTGCTGGGTTGGGAATGCATCTTCCTGGAGGGGAGCACCTTTGCTCCCCTTCCCGTAAGACTTGTCATCATCTTCCACATATTGAAGAGTCATGTTGCCTTGTCTAACCTCACCAGCCAGCTGGACAGTCTTCAAAGGCAGGACAGTTTCAGTTTCTCCAAAGTCTCCAGCCCTGACGCAGGGCCTGCTGGAGAGGAGGAACTTGTTATATGTTGGTGCAAAGATGGAAGGGAAGTTTCAGGTCATTATTCACAAGCTCCTGAGATATGCAAAGCCCTCTGCTGAGCGTGACCTTGTGTCCAGGTCTATGAAGGGCTCAAGCTGCCTTGGGTTAAGGGAGGGCAAGTCAAAGCACAAGGGAAAGGATTTCAACCTACAGGCAAAATAATCCCTCCCCACCCCACTCCCTTATAAAAATACATGTCACAGTAATAGCTCCCATTTAATGAGTACCTATTATGTGCTGGTCATTGTGGGAAGCCATGTGGCTTGATCTCATCAAATCCTTCCAGTGGCCTGATGAGGTAAGTGATTAGTTCCATTTTTCTGGGCCAGAAACCAAGGCTCAAAGCGGTGAGAGATGAAGCTGGAGTTTGAGCGTGAACATGCTAGGCCTCAGCCTGTGCTCTTGCCCTCTGTTGGCCCAAAGAAAGTGGGGCTGGCTGGGCGATAGCCAGATCTAGAAGAGCCCTAGGTGGGCAGGTGGGAGCCCATGGTTGGCATCCAAGCCCTGCATCAGGCTCTGTCTGTGTGACTGAGAGTGGGTCACCTCATTCGATCCGCACATAGCTCCCTGGCTGGCTCTGTGCCAGACACAAGATGTAGAGAGAAAAAACAAACCATTCTTGAGTTGGTTTGCTCACAGTGTAGCAGGGGAGCCAGGGCTATTGGTCTGACCCAGCATGATAAAGGTCATCAAGTATTTCTTCCTCTTCGGCTCTGTTGTCTTCCTCCGAGAAACTTCAGGCAAGGGATCCAGACCTCAGCTGTTGCAAACTCAAAGGCTGACAGAGCCAGCATGGAATGCAGACGGTCTGGAGTTTCAGGTCCAGGGCTTCCAGCTTTGTGACCTATGACTTGGGCAAATCCTCTCTGAGCCTGAGTCCTCATCTGTTGACTGGCGACAATACATATACACACACCAAGCTCTTAGAGTACCGTGTATATTGTTGTTCAGTTGCTCAGTTGTGTCCGACACTTTGCAACCCCATGGACTGCAGCACACCAGGCTTCCCTGTCCTTCACCATTTCCCAGAGCTAGCTCAAACTCATGTTCATTGAGTTGGTGATGCCATCCAACCATCTGGTGTGTGTGTGTGTGTGTGGCCAATACTCAGGCCACCTGATGTGAAGAGCCTTTCCACTGGAGAGTCTTTTTATTGGAAAAGACCCTGATGCTGGGAAAGATTGAAGGCAAAAGGAGAAGGGAATGGCAGAGGATGAGATAGTTAAATAGTATTACTGACTTAGTGGACATGAATTTAAGCAAGCTCTGGGAGATAGTGGAGAACAGATGAGTCTGGCATGCTACAGTCTGTGGGGTTGCAAAGAGTCAGACACAACTTAACTACTGAACAACAACAATATATATTTATTAATATATACCTAGCTCATAGGGTTTATATATAATATAGAATTGTGCTGTGCTTAATTGCTCAGTCATGTCCAATTCTTTTGCAACCCCATGAACTGTAGCCTGCCAGGCTCCTCTGTCCATGGAATTCTCCAGACAAGAATACTGGAGTGGGGAGCCATCCCCTTCTCCAGGGGATCTTCCCAACCCAGGGACTGAGCTCAGGTCTCCCACGCTGCAGGCAGATTCTTTACTGTCTGAGCCACCAAGGAAGCCCCAAACTGCAATTTTAATGTTTCAAAATATGCTCAAATAGCTCCTGATTTTAAAGATTCTGTATGAGCTAAAGAAAACATCTGGAGACCAGATTTTGTCCCTGGCCCTGTGGATTCTGTAACAGCTAAGTTCTCTGCTGATTCTCATCTTCTAGGATCTCTGAATAGGAAAGAGGATGACAAGGAAGGGGTTGCCCCCAACTCAAGTTTACAGGATTAGGATCAGAGGTACCCAACAGAAAATCCTAAAATTACAGTGGCCAAAATAAGAAAGAAATCTATTTCTTTGTCATGTGAAAGAAGTCCAAAGGTGGGCAATGCAAGCTGGTATGGCAACTCCATGAAGATGGTTTCTTCCACCTCTCGCAAGTGGCCTCTTTCCTCGTTGCCCAGAACGGCTGCTGGAGCACTGGCCATCACATCTGCAGCCCAGAGAACAGAGTGGCAGAAGACCATTTCTCTTATAAAGATAATTCCTGACTTGCTCACAGCACTACTATTTATATAGTCATATGGCCATATCTAATTGCAAAAGACACTGGAAAATACCTTGGAGCTAGGAACAAGATAGCTATCTAAAAAGAGATTGTTACTGAAGAAGATAGTAGATATTAGAAGGCAAATAACCTAATGTGTGAGGAGGGCCTGTGACTAGCTGGAGAGGATATTACCAGGCAGTCAGCCTTTGCCGCCCACGTGACCTCTTCTGCCTCATGTCTTTGAGCCTCTTTCTGACTCCAAGAAGAAAACTAGAGAACCGGACAGAGAGAGGCCAAATGGACAGAATGGCAGCAACAGCTCACCAAGGACCTGCTGCACTCCCGGCCCTTGCTGAGCCTCGCAAGAGCATCCTCTCAGGTCATTCTCTCTCCCCGGAGAGGCAGCCTTCTGCCGCAGAGGGGAGGGGTCATGTCCTGCCTCTGCCCGCTATGCTAGGAGAGATCCAGTCGTCCCACAGTTACTAACCAGCCTTTCCAGTTTTACTGCTCTGCATCTCGGCCTTTGGAGATTCCTGGTCCCTCCAACACCTGAGCCTTCCCGAGGATCTTAAATTGTCTTGTGTCCTGATGAAAGCGAAAGTGTTTGTCACTCAGTCATGTCTGACTTTGTGACCCTCCTGCACTGTAGCCCACCCAGGCTCCTCTGTCCATGGAATTCTCCAGGCAAGAATATTGGAGTGGGTAGCCATTCCTTTCTCCAGGGGATCTTCCTGAGCCAGGGATCAAACCCAGCTCTCCCGCATTGCAGGCAGACTCTCTACCATCTGAGCCACCTGGCTCCCCCTAAATTGTCAGGTTTTAACTTCGCGGGTTTCTTAAATCGGTCCCCACTCACCATCTGCTTTCCAGCTTCCAGAATGTGGTTGACTCTCCAGATCTGCTGTCACGGCCTCACATGGTCTCTTTGTCCCAGTGGATAAGCATGTATCTTTTTAAATGCCTTTATGTCATTATACTGGAGAAGGAAATGGCAGCCCACTCCAGTATTGTTGCCTGGAAAATCCCATGGAAAGAGGAGCCTGGCAGGCTGCAGTCCATGGGGTCGCAAAGAGTCGGACATGACTGAGCGACTTCACTTCACTTCACTGGAACTCCAGAGAACACCGAAGATAAATATGTGTGCCGTGTTTAACTGGCAACCTCCAGCCTGCATCCTTGATTTGGGCAGCCGTCCGCAATCAGAAGGATTCCACTGCATTCCCATCCCACCCCTCTTCCTCCTCACCAGCTCCAGGAGCCTGTTGGACCTGCAGCACATGGGGCTGTCTTTCTCCCGCTGAGCCTGGCTGTGCTTGTCTCCTGCTTTTACAGCCCCAGATCTGTTTCTCAAGGTCAGAGGCCTTGCCTCTTTCTTCTTTGCCCTCAGACAGGTCTGGGCAAGCCCATGGCAGGTAGCTCTGAGTCTCTGGTGTGGCTCATTCCTGAGAGGTCAGGTGGGGGCCTTCAAGAGTTAAAATTCAAACCTGGGGATGCAAGCTAGCCATTTCTAAATTGGCACAGCAGATAAAATCTCTCCCTAAGGGTATATCCCTACTGTGATTACAATGGAATCCAAAGTCAAAAACCTGATAGAGTGCGCTCCTCCTTGTGAACCCCATAGGAAGGTGCTGTGCTAAAGGAAATCAGTCCTGAATAGTCATTGGAAGGACTGATGCTGAAGGTGAAACTCCAATACTTTGGCCACCTGATGCAAAGAACTGACCCACTGGGAAAGACCCTGATTCTAAGAAAGATTGAAGGCAGGAGGAGAAGGGGATGAGAGGATGAGATGGTTGGATGGCCTCACCGACGCTATGGACATGAGTTTGAGTAGGCTCTGGGAGTTGGTGATGGGCAGGAAAGCCTGGCGTGCTGCAGTCCATGCAGTCGCAAAGCGTCAGACACGACTGAGCGACTAAACTGAACTGATGGTACACACTGTTGCTGGGTGCAATTGACCTGGCTGGCACCTCCTCTAGGGTTTCCTCCGTGTCTTGGTTAAGCGCCCACAGGAGATCCCAGTTTGGGTTCAGAAGCCATGCTGTATGAATGTCTCCAAACCCCTGAATCCCCTCTGTGGGCCGTGATGCTCATGATATTCATAGAATAACAGGCACATGGTCTTCAAGAACTAAGTGAGCATCCATCCCTTCTGTTGGGCCTGAGGAGTGTTCTGGGATGCAGGAGTTGGCTGCTGAATCCAGGGGCAGTACCAGGGCAACCCGGATGCTGGTCACCCTGTGAGAACACCTGTGGCACCAGGTTTGCTCCTCAGATGCCATCCAGGGTGTGTACTTGTTGTGTAAAATAGTTATTTCCCTTTTCCCACCCACCCCACCCCACTTTGCCCAGCAGGGCAGATGGTAGAGTGGTTCAGAGAGTGGGCTCTTGAAGTGGGATGCCTGGGTCCAAACCCGAACACCAACACCAGCTGTGAAACACGTCATTTCACCTCTTTCTGCCTTGGTTTCCTCATCCATAAAATGGGGAGACAAAGCACAAATTCTACCCCATAGGGTTACTGTAAGGATTAATGCATGTAAAGCACTTCAAATGTCTTCTGCATACCTTGTCTAAAATCCCTTACCTAAAATACCAATATCTCAGGGTCCTCATGCATTTTGGGATTTGAGGAGTTTCGGAGTTTTAGAAAGCATATGTTGTATGTTATATTAAGATACTAGTGGGAGGGATAAATTAGGAGTTTGGGATTAACATATACACTTGTTGTTTTAGTCACTAAGTCATGTCTGACTCTTTTTACGACCCCACAGACTGTAGCCCACCGGGCTTCCCTGTCCATGGAATTTCCGAGGCAAGAATACTGGAGTGGGTCGCTGTTTTCTTCTCCAGGGGATCTTCCCCACCCAAGGACTGAACCCAAGTCTCCTGCATTGGCAGGTGGATTCTTTCCACCAAGACACCTGGGAAGCCCAACATATACATACAACTATATAAAAATAGATAACCAACAAGGACCCACTGTATTGCACAGGGAACTGTACTCAAGATTTTGTAGTAACATATACGGGGAAAGAATCTGAAAAAGAATAGATATATGTATATGCATAATTGAACCACTTTGCTGAACACCTGCAACTAATATATTGTAAATTAACTATACCTCAAAAAAAATTTTTTAAGATACTAGTGGGGAACCTGGGTGAGCATGCCATAATTAAACACATTAATATCTCTGCAGAGTAATGTATCAATATTCATACAACTGTTCAGGTTGGGTTTTTACCACCAGAGGAGTTTTGGTGCTAATCTTCCTTAAGTTATTTTGCTCACAACTCTTTCGGTCCCCAGGCTGCAGGTGGGGGATTGTTGGCCTCTGTAAGGGGTTTTGTTCTTAGTGTTTAATGAACATCCGGTGTCACGGCCATGTAATCACTTCTTGACGACAACTCAGAGCTTTCACGCTCAAGGCTCTTCTTGGTTCATGGAGTTTTCGATACCAACAGCTCTGAACAACCTTCAGAGGCAGAACGGGCTCTCTTCTCTCCTCTCTCTACCCGGGCCCTCAGCTTAGTGGTTTCCTCTGTGCCCTTCGATACGCTGGTGGGATGTGGACACAAATTCAAGTCTTCAAGAGCCTTCTCCAGGGAGCCAGCTGGCCCTCAACAGGAGGGGGGTGGAGAAGCCATGAGAAAATGTTGTTTCTGGCAAAGCTGCCGTGGGTTTCAGGCAGGAGTCTGGTCTGAGCAGGAGAGATCGTGGAGCCAGAGAAGGATTTATGGCTTCTCCACAGCCCCCGGGCGTCCACAAGCATCTCTAGGGTGGATGCAGCCACACTTGCGAGAAAGCATGGGAAGGGATACCGGGAAGTTTCCTCAGGTGAGCTTCCGGAAAACATGTGTGTGACAGGTGCTCAAGGCATTAGGGGGGCTTCCCAGGTGCTAAAGAATCCACCTGCCAATACAGGAGTCATGGGTTCAATCCCTGGGTCGGGAAGATCTCCTGGAGAAGAAAATGGCAACCCACTCCTGTATTCTAGCTTGGGAAGTCCCATGAACAGAGGAGCCTGGCGGGCTACCAGTCCATGGGGTCATAAAGGGTCAGACACAACTTACTGACTCAACAGCAACAACAAGGTATTAGGGAGTTAGAATGACTGTTGCAGGGTCCAAGCCCCCACCCCAGCATGGCCCCTGAGAGAGGCCTCCTCTGGACAACTCTGTCCACACCTCACAGAGCTCCCTCCCCCGCTGCCTGCCTGCTCGGACATTCCTGGCACAGCTTTCTCAATATGGGACTTTATTTTGCAAATTCATTTCTTTTGGGATTTGTCTGGGAGGGAAAATTTGTTCCAGCGTTCCTGTGTCTTGTCAGTGGAGCTTAAGCAATCAAAGACATGAGCTCCTCAGTCCACCTGTCCAACACTTCTAAGCCTTATGCCAACTGGAGTCACAGAGGAGCCAGGGTTTCCCCTCCTGTTTTCATCCCCTCCACCATCTGGGGTGCCCCCTTTCCCTCTCGGCCACTTAACTCCCCTCCATCCCAAAAGGACCCGAGACTTGGAACAGTCCCTCTTTCTCACTTCCTAAGAAAGAATTCCACCCCACCCCCACCCCCAGGAAGAACCCTGGAGTAGGAGTTAGGAGAACTCAGCCCAAGTTTCAGCTCTGCCCATCACATGCACTGTGACCTGGTCCCGTGTCCCCTCCATGCCCCAATATCCCCATATACTGGAGGGAGAGATTGACTTTGAGCAGAAGATATAAAATCAAGTAGCCGGAGAAACCAGGCAGATGGAGAGCAAGGATCAAGTGAGCTTAGAAAATGCCAGCCCAGCTGAAGGGGACAACAGCTATCAAAGTCCAGCTCCTCACTGCTGTGCAGAAGAGCAAGCCCTGTGTTGTGAGATTTCTGACTCTTCAAGAGAAGATGTATTAGTCAGGATAGGCTGCTGTAACAAACAATCCCAGAGCACATTGCCTTAATATTGTAAAGTTGCTACCTCCTGTTCCCACCACAGTCCAACGTGGGCCAGCGGGGGGCTCTCCACAGCCATGGAGGGGCCCCATGCCTTTCATCTGGTGGCTCTGCTGTCTCCTCAGGCCTAGGGGCCTCCCCCGTATCTTCCCCACCTGCCCCACAGACCCAGAAAAGAGTCTGGAGGGTGTGGAGGGAGGAGTGGGCAGGAAGTAGGACATACTGTTAATACTCTGTCCATATTCCACTGGCTACAATGGAGTCACATGGTCCCACATAACCAAGAGGGAGGCTGGGAAATTGAGTCTTGCTCTGTTCAGGGAAAAACAGGGTGAAAGGCAGACTTTTGGTGAAAGTCTCTGCCACAAGGTGAAAATCTGGATTACATGTGAAATTTTCTAACTCTTAAATATTGGTAAGTCATTAAATTTTTACAAAAGATATTATGTGGATTAAACAAAGCCTTCTTATGAACAGTACAGCCCTCATGCTATGTCTGTGACCACTAGGTTAGAGGGTCTCATCTTGCCCAAATGATCCTATATGGATGGGCCATGGATTGGTGAGGCAGCTGCTTTCAATTACTCACACGTTCACACAGTCATTCAACAAACATTTGTTCAACTCCTACTCCATGCCAGACCTTGTGATAGGCAGTGAGGACACAAGAAGAACAAAAAACCCCTTTCCTTCCTTAGAAGAGTTCACAGTTGTTTTTGCCCCTGGGTAGAAAATAGTGTTCATTTTTTTTTAAATGAAATTTTAGACTTATTTGACATAGTGCTATGTTTTAGCAGAGGAACATCCCTTAATAGGAAAAAATGACTTCCTAGGGGGAATTCTGGGTTAAGGACTAATAGGGAGAGCAGTAGATAGTGTCAGGAGCCCTGATCGGAAAGCTTGTCCCCTCCAAGCTTTACCATTCAGCATGAGGGTGGGCTCAGGCAAGTGGGTTGTCCTAGCTGAGCCTCAGTCTCCACCTCCGTGAAGTGGGTATGATAGTACCTATCTTACAGGGCATCTGGGAAACAAGAGAAGGAGGCAGCAAAGCTGGAGCTTGGTGCTTGGCACACGGCAAATACATTACCCCTTGTTTCCCAGTGGCCATGGTGGTGAGCCAGGGGTGATTAGTTTGGGAAAACAGTGTCCCAGCATCTCATTTAATTCCCAGTCAGCATTTACTGGGTGTGACCCTGGGCCAGGTCCTATACTGGGTTCTGGGGACACAAGGTGAGAAAGAGCTGGCCCACCAAGAGGAACTCATAATCCAGAGGCAGTTGCCTTCTGACCTCGATGGGTGTGAGGCTCACCCATCACAGATGTGTGCCCTTGATCACCTCAAATCAAAAGGCAGATGGGAGGGCAGGATGCTTGGTCCAGAGTTACTTTACCAACAAGCATGTTGGTCATCTTGGTTGACATCAGCAAAGAACTATTAGCAGAAGGCTTGGAAGGACCCCAGGGGACTTGGGGTAGGGGTGGGGGCTTGAAGTGGACTCAGGCTGGAGAGACAAAGGGTTTCCTTAGGTACCAGTTCACAAAGAGAGCCCTGCACAAATTTCGAAAACAAACTTCCAGTTACCAAAGAGGAAACGTGTGAGGAGAGGGATAAATCAGAAGCTGGGGACTGACACATAGGCATTACTATATATAAAATAGATAACCACTCATAACCTACTGCAGAGCACAGGGAACTCTACTCAATATTCTGTAATAACCTATATGGGAAAAGAATCTGAAAAAGAATGCACATATAAATAACTGAATCGCTTAGCTGTATACCTGAAACTAACACAACACTGTAAATCAACTCTACTCCAATACAAAATAAAAATTAAAACAAACTAGCAAACAAACAAAAACCAAAGAGAGCTTTGTGACTTGATGCTGTCCCCAGGGCCAGAAAGCTTCCTCTAATCTAAGGCTGTCTACAGTCCTCCAGCCAGCCCTGCAGGGGGAGGAGCAGTCATAAGACTCAGCTGAGAACATGGAATGAAGAAGCAGAGAGATGGTTCCGGTTTGTCCAACACTACCCAGCTGCTAAGGAGTGGCCCAGAGATTCAAATCTAGGTTTGCACTCTTTTTCCACACTTCACAGCAGTGCCAAGGAGAGAGATTTATGCCATAGGGCTCAGATGACCTTCCTGATCAGCTGCCCCAGGATGGAGGGAGGGAAGCCAGCCAGTGAGGAATCTGAAGGGGTCTGGCAAGAGATAAATTTCTCTGTCTGAGGCCTGCAGGCTGTCTGGAAAGCTGGAGTTCCTCCCTCCCTTCCTTGTTGATTGCCAGCTCTGACTGTTACGGTGACCTTGGCAGGTCACTTCGGCCTTCCGAATCTATGGTTCTACTATGCACCAAGCTCTGCTCAAAGTAAACTGAGGGTGCAGGGTGAGCTAGACAGACAGACGTGGACTCCAGCTTCACGGGGCAGCTAACCTATTCTGGAGGCCTCATGGACCAAGTGATGCTTGAACGGAGATGGACAAGATAAGAAGCTGTAAGCCACATTCTACAGGAGTGGGCAGGGCAGAGGCTCCATTCTGAGAAGAGGCAGAAATGAATTTACCAGGCTTACCTTGAAGCTCCGAGCTTAAGCTCTAGAGCCCCTTACTTGCCAGATGCCTTCCAGTGACCTGGGAGGAGCCCAAGCAGGACACATTCAGGGTCACATGCTGGTGCAGAGTTTGCCAAAGTAAGCTAGTTTAACTGCAGCTGATGAAGAATGTTGCCTCTTTACTCTTTGACATCCCCCTCAGTCATACTTCCCCTCATTTGGGCGTCACTGGCGTGGTGGTGGCATTTTGGGGGATCTAGCTAAGGGAAGCTGTCATGGAATGCCACATCGATGAAAAATAAAACTCAAAATATATCATTGCTAAGAGGACATTAGCAACAAACTGCTTAATAGGCAGCATCTTAGTCAAAGGGTTTTTAAGATGCATGATCAAGCAAATATGAAAAGTCCTGAAATCTTACAGCTCCCCTATAAAAGAAACTTAATACATGTTTTTCTAAATTTGACAACAGTCCTAAAAATTTATGACCTCATTCATAATGAGTTGTGAAGCTGGGAAGGAACTTTTCTAAACTATCAACAATTTTTAAAAATCTTTTGGTCAACTGTGCTGGAGAAAAGACTAAATGCTCTTATTTTCTCTAAAGAAAATGACACTACAAAATCAATGTCATATGAAGAAATGATCCTAAAAACATACAACCAAAACTTAGGAATTAAAAAAATTTTTATGGATGTGTATCAGGCAATAAATATAAATATTATTATTTTTCTAGATATTGTCTAGGGTCTATCAGCTTGTTTAAAAATATTCATCTATTTGGTTGCACTGGGTCTTAGTTGCAGCACACAGGAACTCTTAGTTGTAGCTTACAAACTCTTTGGGGCATGTGGGATCTAGTTTCCTGCCTGGGGATCAAACCTGGGCTGTCTGCATTGGGAACACAGAGTTTTAGCCACTGGACCACCAGGGAAGTCCCTGTTTATCATCTTCTAAAAATTTGCTGTGATTCTGTTTCTTGTTCTAAATATTCACATTTTTATCTGATTTTTGTCTTCTTTTTTCTTAAAGAAGGTCTCCCAGCTTTATAAGTTTCAGGTCCACAAAACTTGGCTATCCTCTTATGGAGAAGGTAAGGCATGTGCAAAGGTCCAATGGCAGTGGGGTGGGAGCTGGGCTATGATGGAGAAATAGAATCACAGAGAAGACGGGAAGAGGGGAGGGGAGCACACTGCCTATAACCCCAACTTGACTTCTCACTGCCTGTGTGGCCAAAGACGGGAGAGAGCCTTTCGAACTTGATCCAAACAGACCAAGGCCAAAGAAAGGACCTCATAAGTCATTTCCTCCACCTCCTACCAGCGTAGGGATCCTCTTCTTGACAGCGGCCTACTGAACCTTAGCTCTGCACACTTCCTGAGCCAGGGAGCTCACTTCCTCCCCCAAATCTGACACTATCACAGATCTGAACTCTGGTTGTTAAACTGCCTTCAAGTTGACCCCTGTCTGTGCTTCCTTCTGGGGTTGTCTTCTTCCCTAGTGTCCCCAGAAATAACCAGTTGCTTCCTCTCCTCTCATTATAGCACTGCAAGCACGTGAGACCAGTGCTCAAGTTTGTTCCTGCCCAGGATTACCCGGCTTCCTTCAGAGATTCTTCCTATGACTTGACTTCTAGAGGTTTTCCCGCCCATTATGTCAAAGAATTCTAACCACACACACATACGTGATGATGATGCTAATAGCTGACACACCTTGAATGCTTACTGTGTATTAGGCTCTGGGCTGGGTGTTGTTTGTAATTAATCTTTATGACAATCCTGGGAAATAGGCACAGCTATGAAGCCCATTTTACAAATGAGGAAACTGAGGCTCAAAGTAATTAACCTTTCCAGGTTATATATAAGTGATATAATCTCCAACTTTAGAGCTCATGCTTTTAATCACCACAAGAAGTAGCTGGAAGTAGGGAATTCCAATTTGTGTAATATGAGAATAATATTGATTGGGCTTTCCTGGTGGCTCAGCTCGTAAAGAATCTGCCTACAATGTGGGAGACCTGGGTTTGATCCCTGGGTTAAGAAGATCCCCTGGAGAAGGTAAAGGCTACCCACTTCAGTATTCTGACCTAGAGAATTCCATGAACTATACAGTCCATGGGGTAGCAAACAGTCGGACATGACCAAGAGACTTTCACTTCACATAATCAATGTAGGTCATTATGACAGTTTACAGTTGTACAAGTGTCAAATAACTAAACTGTAAAATACACAATCCAAAACTTGGATTAGAATTAGAATTAGGGAGAATTAGAATCTATAATAGTTGAAGACTGAAAAAATATCTCTTTAAATTATAATTATGGTAGAAGACACATTAAAAATGTACCATATTAACCATTTAAAGTGTAGAATTTTGTAGTATTATGTATATCTACATTTTTTCTAAATGATCTCCAAAGTTTTCACATTGTAGAGCAGAAATTCAATTCATTAAGCAACCTCCCATTGCCCCTCCCTCAGCCCCTGGCCATCATCCTTCTACTTTCTTTCTCTTTTTTTCTAACATACATATGACATACACTTTATTTTGTTCATAGTCAATCTACGATGTTGGATCGATTACTGCTGCGCCGCAGAGTGATTCAGTTACACACACCTCTCTTTTCGTATTCTCTCCCACTGTGGTTTATCCCAGGGCACTGAGTACTGTCCCCTGTGCTGCACTGTAGGACCCTGTTGCTTATTCATCCTGTATATAAGAGTTTGCATCTGCTAATGCCTTCCCTTCTGCTATGACTCTGACTAGTCTAGGGAACTCATATAAGTAGAATCATATAGTTCTTTCTTTTTGTTTTGTTTCACTTAGCATGAGGTTTTCAAGTTTCCTCATGTTGTAGCACATGTCAGAATTTCCTCCTTTTTAAGGCTAAATAATATACCATTGTATGTAAATATGCATTTTGTGTATTCATTCCTGTGTGTACAAATGTCAGTAGCTGGAGATTTTAAAACCTTTTTCTCAGTCGTTGATGGGTCAGCTAGTGATGAACCAAACCAGCAGAAACATGATGTGGGGCTTCCACGGTGCTCAGGGGTGGAGGATCTGCCTGCCAGTGCAGGAGGCTGCGGTTCAACCCCAGGTCCAGGAAGATCCCGCGTGCCTCGGACCACCTAAGCCTGTGCATCACGACTGCGTCTGTGCTCTGGGGCCCGAAACCATAGCTACTAAGGCCCTCAAGCCGCCACGGAAGCCGGCGCACCTACCTGTGCTGCACAAGAAAAGCCACCGCAGTGAGAAGCCCCCACACCGCTGCTGCAACTAGAGAAGAACCTGCTCGGCAACAGAGACCCACACAGCCAAAAACAAAACACACAGACACACGGGTAAAAAATAAGGGGGATGCATGGCATCTGGAAAAGGGGTATTGATGAACCCAGCTGCAGGGCAGCAAGAGAGATGCAGACACAGAGGACAGACTGTGGACACGATGGGGGAAGGAGGAGAGGCTGGGGCGGGTTGAAAGAGCAGCACCGAAACCTACATCACCGCATGAAAAACAGACAGCAGGTGGCGATCAGCTGTATCGCGTGGAGCTCAGCCCAGCGCTCTGTGACAACCTAGAGGGCTGGGATGGGGTGGGAGAGGGCAGGGAGGTTCCAGAGGGAGGAGACACAGGCATACCTGTGGCTGATTCATGCTGGTGGACGGCAGAAACCAATACAACACTGCAAAGCAATCATCCTCCGATTAGAAATAAACTAAGTTAAGAAAACATAATGGGGACTTTCCTAGTGGTCCAGTGGCTAAGACTCTCCACTCCCAATGCAGGGGACCTGGGTTCAATCCCTGGTCAGGGAACTAGATCCTGCATGCCACAGCTAAGACCCAGCACAGCCAAATAAACAAACAATAATACTTTAAAACATAATGATCTAGATAATTCCAGCAACTACCCTGAGCTAATTGATACTTACGGTTCATTATAACCAACGACTTTTCTTCAAGCGCATGGGGTACCTTCACCAGGGTAGATGTATGCTCTGCCTTAAGCCAGTCTCACTATATTTCAAAATAGTGAAATCTTACAGAGTGTTCTCTGATCACAGTGGGGTGGAATTATATATTAATAATGACATATCTAAAGCAAACCCACATATTTAGAAATTACACATTTATAAATAACTCTAGCATCCAAGAAGAAACAATGAAGAAAATTAAAAATATTTCCAACTAAGTAAAAATGAGCAAACAGTATATCATCTCCTGTGGGATACATCAAAAGCAATGTCTAGGAGAATTTTTAGCTTTTAATGCTTATGTTGGAAAAGGATAAAATTCTGATACTCTAGCCTTTATGGAGAGTCTCTCAAATATCCTCTAATAAATCTCTCCTGTTCAAACTAGCTAGAGTGATTTCATTTCCAAGTTAGAATTTTGGTTGATCAAGTAATTAGTACCAGGAGTGGGCCCATGATGATTAAATTTCTGTGTCCACTTGGTTGGGCTCTGTTACCCCATTGTTTGGTCAAGTATAGATGTTGCTAAAGGTATTTTATCGATGTGATTAACATTTACAACCAATCGGCTTTAAACAAGGAATGTTACCCTCCATAATGTAGATCGGCCTCCTCCAGTGAGCTGAAAGTACAAAGTGCAAAAAATAAGTTTTCCCAGAGAAGAAGGAAATCTGCTCCAAGACTGTAACATAGACCTTTCTCTCCCTTTCTCTCTCTCTCTCTCTCTCTCTCTCTCTCTTTCTCGTGTGTGTGTGTGTGTGTGTGAGTGTCTTAGTGAGGTATCTAAGATGCCTAATTCTTCCTGATCACCAGGTCCTATTAGCATGATATCATCAATAATCGGGACCAGCGTGGTGCTCGCGCGACAGTGAGACAGACACACGGAGCTGGAGGACTGACCTCATAGTAAAGAAAGGGGTGAAGGTGAGCCACCCTCCCTGCCAATGAAAGCGACCTCCTCTGGGGCAGGAGAAAGAGCCCTGCGTATGATTTTGCTGGTTCTGTAAACTGGTAAGTCACTTTCCTTCTCTTGATCTTAGTTTTCTCCTCTGTAAACTGAGAGGGCTGGATAAGGCAACCTCCAAAGACCCTGCTTTTCCTTCTAATCCTGAACTTCTGCCAATGATCAGAGCTTCCTGTCTCGCCAGCTGTGGGATGCTGTCCAGTCTACTAATCGCACTCATGCTCAGTCTTCTTCCTTGAGAAATATATTAAACTGATAAGAACAAATACTACACTTGATCTTAGCCAAAAGGCCAAGAAGCGATTCCTTGAGAAATATAGTTAATAACCCACTGTCTCTCAGCATGGCTGTGCAACTGAAATACAGCCCCAAGGCAATAAGCTCCATGATTAAGGGCACTGGCTTTAGCCGTGGTCCAAACTTGACTTTGAGTCCCAGACCCACCACTGCCAAGCCAAGTGAACACCTTAGGCAACATTCTCCTCTGTCAGCCTCAGTTTCCTCATCTGCTAGATGAAGACAATAGTACCCACCTCAAAGGATTGCGTGAGGATGAAATGAGATCCTGGTTGTAAAGTGCTTGTCATATCTTAGGAGTCTGATGAGTTTGGGCCTCTTCTCTGCCTGAATCCACACCATTATCATTCAGAGCTTCAGTTCCTTCGTATATGAAATGGGAATAGCAAATCCTCATTACAGTCACAGGAACTTCACACACGGCTTGAATCCACTCAGTGTTCCCGCTAGACAAATGCAAGGTTCATTCGTCTTTTCCACGAGGGGCACAGGCATAAAAGGACTCTGTAGGGTAACAGATGCGTCTAGATAAAGGACACACACTTGGCTTCCTTAAGCACCAAGGGGGCCAGGAATGGGCCAGAAGAGCAGAGGGCAGCACCTGGAACTGGTTATTTGGAGCCTCTGGCATCCTACTGCCCCCTGGGGCTCCCTCTGGGAGGAGAGGCATCTAGTTGGCAGCAAAGAGAGACCGTCAATGGGAAAGGCATCAGGGCTGCCCAGCCCACAGCCCACCCCAGGCCCAGCTGGCTCAGGAAGGCGAGGTCAGCCATCACCAGATATCTGACCCCACGGAGGCTCCACCAGCCTCAGCTGGTGCATGCTGCAGGCCCGGCCACATCTGGTGGCAATGATCTCAGAGCAACAATCTGTGGACGCCAGACACGTGCAGCCTGGGGCAAAGTGGGGGCCGGCCTGCCGATGCAGTCCCTCCTCCCCTGACCCCACCCCCTCCTGACCATCCATCAGGAAGCTGGGCCCCCGGCTCTCAGCCCGTTATAATAACCACCATTCTCCCCCTCACGGTTCACCACACAGGCTCCACTGTGGGCCTCAGCAGGCCCTCCTAGAGGCCTGCAAGGGAGGGATGGGGAGGGCAGAGAGAGAGACTGGGCAGAAGACCAAATCCACTTTATAGGCAAGGAAACCGGGGCCCAGAGAGGGCCAGTTTATCTGTCTGCCTCCCACTGGACTATGAGCAACTTAAAATGAAGGATTAGGTCCTGCTCATTCTGTCATTCACTCCAGGCAGAGGAAACAGCGAATGCAAAGCTCCTGGGACAGGAATGCATTTGGTACCTTAGAGAATGATCTCAGTCAGCAAATGAGAATTACAGGAGATGAGCTGATGAAGTGAGTGCTGGCCATACCATGCAAGGCCTCATAAAACATGGAAAGGAGGCTGGCTTTTATTCCAATTGCCAAGGAAATCCCTGGAAGATGTCTACTCTGAGAACAGACACGGAGAAGACAACAGCCAGTCAGGCAGGTCTGGTCTCATCTTCTGGTGTCAAATGTGAGAATCAGGCAGTTAAACGTCCAGTCACAGGGTGTGACCCATGCCGTGCTGGGGACCCAGGGGGTGGTAAGAGAACCTGGGGCCCTGCCCCAAAGTGGCCAAGAATACTTCCCAGGAAAAGAGGCATTTCTGCTGAGACCTGATGGCTGACCCAGAGTCAGCTGGTTTGAAAGAGTTGCAGGAAGGGACAGGAAGGGACATTCCAGGCAGAGAGGGGAGTAAGCACAAATGCCTGAAACGAGGGAGAGCCCGGGGCTTTAGGGGACCCTAAGGAGTTTAATCCCAGGGCTGATCTCCTTCAGAATGGACTGGTTGGATCTCCTTGCAGTCCAAGGGACTCTCAAGAGTCTTCTCCAACACCACAGTGCAAAAGCATCAATTCTTCGGTGCTAAGCCTTCTTCACAGTCCAACTCTCACATCCATACACATGACCACTGGAAAAACCATAGCCTTGACTAGACAGAACTTTGTTGGCAAAGTAATGTCTCTGCTTTTCAATATGCTGTCTAGGTTGGTCATAGCTTTTCTTCCAAGGAGTAAGCGTCTTTTAATTTCATGGCTGCAGTCACCATCTGCAGTGATTTTGGAGCCCCCAAAATAAAGTCTGACACTGTTTCCACTGTTTCCCCATCTATTTCTCATGAAGTGATGGGACCAGATGCCATGATCTTCGTTTTCTGAATGTTGAGCTTTAAGCCAACTTTTTCCCTCTCCTCTTTCACTTTCATCAAGAGGCTTTTTAATTCTTCTTCACTTTCTGCCATAAGGGTGGTGTTATCTGCATATCTGAGGTTATTGATATTTCTCCCAGCAATCTTGATTCCAGCTTGTGCTTCTTCCAGCCTAGCATTTCTCATGATGTACTCCACATATAAGTTAAATAAGCAGGGTGACAATATGCAGCCTTGACGTACTCCTTTTCCTATTTGGAACCAGTCTGTTGTTCCATGTCCAGTTCTAACTGTTGCTTCCTGACCCGCATATAGGTTTCTCAAGAGGCCGGTCAGGTGGTCTGGTATTCCCATCTCTTTCAGAATTTTCCACAGTTTATTGTGATCCACACAGTCAAAGGCTTTGGCATAGTCAATAAAGCAGAAATAGATGTTTTTCTAGAACTCTCTTGCTTTTTCCATGATCCAGCAGATGTTGGCAATTTGATCTCTGGTTCCTCTGCCTTTTCTAAAACCAGCTTGAACATCAGGAAGTTCACGGTTCATGTATTGCTGAAGCCTGGCTTGGAGAATTTTGAGCATTACTTTACTAGCATGTGAGATGAGTGAAATTGTGTGGTAGTTTGAGCGTTCTTTGATATTGCCTTTCTTTGGGATTGGAATTAAAACTGACCTTTTCCAGCCCTGTGGCCACTGCTGAGTTTTCCAGATTTGCTGGCATATTGAGTGCAGCACTTTCACAGCATCATCTTTCAGGATTTGAAATGATTTCTTTGGAGGGGATGATGCTGAAGCTGAAACTCCAGTACTTTGGCCACCTCATGTGAAGAGTTGACTCTTTGGAAAAGACTATGGTGCTGGGAGGGATTGGGGGCAGGAGGAGAAGGGGATGACAGAGGATGAGATGGCAGGATGGTAGCACTGACTCAGTGGACGTGAGCCTGAGTGAACTCTGGGAGTTGGTGATGGATAGGGAGGCCTGCTGTGCTGTGATTCATGGGGTTGCAAGGAGTTGGACATGACTGAGTGACTGAACTGAACTGAAGAAGTTTAATATGGCAACACAGCAGATGGCAAGCAGGGGTTGGCCTGGGTGGTGGTGAGGCATGGGGATGCCCAGCAGACGTCTGCTTCTCTCATTTGGCCTTGGCAATAAGCCTCGTCCTATGTCAGGAAGCAGTCTTCTACCATAGGACTTGACTTCTAAGGGCTACTTTGTATTATCCCATTGTACATTCAGTTGTACAGTAACCAGTCCCCCGGTGTTGACCATTCAGAGTCTCTCTAGTTTTTCCCTGTTATAAACAATACTGTGATGACCATCTTTTCTATATCTCTTAGTACACACGTGTTATTATCTCAGTGCAGCAAAGCTGGAAGTGGTGGGGGCTGACCAGGGCCCAGTCCTGGAGGCCTCTTGGGCAGCCCTTTGTTGAGTATCTGCTTAAAGGGCCATAAACCGAGAGATGCTGAGAGAAGGCTTCAGGGAGTGATAAAGAGCCCTGACCGTGAACTCTGGCTGCCCAGGCCAGATACAGACTAGGGAGGAGCCTGGGCCTTGGGCCCCACATGTCCTGTAAGCTGCGTGTTTGCCCAGCTGGCCTGGTGCACCGGCTCCTGGCCCCTTCCAAGAAGCCGCAAAAATACTTAAGATGCAGGTCTGAAAAGTTAGCATGCTAGATGTGGGGTTCAGACCTTTTGCTCCTCGGGGAGAAGGTCAAGCTTTAGAATTCCTTCCTAATTGCGAGTCGCCATGCCAGGGATGGGGTCTGTAATGAGACTGTGTCTTAGCCTGTCCTACCTGCTTCCACGTGGGCCTTTTCATGTTCTCCTGATGTGTAGGAGTCCCTCAACTAGTTTTAGAGGATTTTTCCCACAGGAAACAGTTCCATATGTAGCTGGAAATTCAGTGAGTCTGTGGAAGGAAGTGAATTCAGCATCCTCCCAGGCCGCCATCTTGCACCGGAACTGCAACAAATTACTGCAGACTGAAAGTGAAAGTGAAGCCGCTCAGTCGCGTCCGACTCTTTGCGACCCCGTGGACTGTGGCCCACCAGGCTTCTCCGTCCATGGGGTTCTCCAGGCAAGAATACTGGAGTGGGCTGCCATTTCCTTCTCCAGGGGATCTTCCCAACCCGGGGATGGAACCCAGGTCTCCTGCATTGGAGGCAGACGCTTTAACCTCTGAGCCATGAACCTAAAAATGAGCCTAGATTCAAACCACAGCTCTACCAATAAAGAGCTGAGTGACTCTGGGCCACTTATTCAAACACTCTGAAGCTCAGTGTCCTCACTGGTACAGTGGGGAAAATGACCAAGATGGTTGGGAAAGTTAAATGAGATTACCAAGCACTTGGCCCATAGTCCATGCTTTTAAATAAACAACAGTGTATATTTTCATTGTCATCTTGGGTCTCTATCCCTTAAAAAAATATTATAGCAGTTCTGTTGAGATAAAATTTGCGTGCTATACAATTTACTCATTACTATATTCATCACAGTCATTTTTGGAACTTTTTCATCATCCTTCCCTCAAAATATCCTGTACCCACGAGGAGTCACTCCCTAGCCAACCTCTCTCCCTGCTAATCTCCCACCCCTCCCAGCCCAAGGCAGCCATCAATTTATTTTCTGTTTTGTGGATTTGCCTATACATGGAATCATACAAGATAGATCCTTGTACAAGGACTCCATACAAGATACATGGAGTCCTCTTGTGACTGGCCTATTTCACTGAACATAATGTTTTCAAGGTTCACTGATGGTGGAGCATACATCAGTACTTCATTCCTTTTTATTGCCAGGGAATTGGCTATGGTGTGGGTAGACCGTATTTAATATATCCGTGCATCACCTGATGGATATTTAGATTGTCTGCACCTTTTGGCTCTTGTGAATAATGCTGCTGTGAACATTTGTATGTGGACATATGTTTTCATTTCTCTTGGGTATAGACCTAGGAGAGGAATTGCTGGGTCATATGGTAACTCTATTTTTAATCTTTTGAGGAACTGCCAGACTGTTTCCCAAAGCAGCTGCACCATTTTATTTTCCCACCAGTAGTGTACAAGGGTTCTCATTTTTCCACACCCAGACTGACAGCTGTTATTGTCTTTTTAATATAGTCACCCTAGTGGGTGTGTAGAGGTATCTCACTGTGGTTTTGACCTGCATTTCTTGATGGTTGTTGTCTTATTTTTTCAATGGAATCCCCTTAACGTCCAAGGACAGATAAATCCTGGGACATCCCATTCCTAATATGGAAGCACTAACTCATCACAAAGAAAGAAAAATCTTACAGGTCTGTTATTAACCCACAACATTTCTTAAAGTGGCTCTTCCCTAAATTAACTATTTCCCAGCTCTGGGGGCACTGGGACAATTCTAATTTTCTTCTATTATTTCTAGTAATTATAAATTACTGGCTGTTCCATGGGAAATGCCCATAATAAGTGAACAAAAGCAGGATCAGAAATACTCAGTTTAACTGACATATATACACTAGCAAGTGTGAAATTGCTAGCAAGTGAGCAGCTGCTCATAGCACAGGGAGCTCAGCTCGGTGCTCTGTGATGACCTAGAGGGGTGGGATGGGGCAGTGGCGGGAGGGTCAACAGAGGGGGATATATGTATACACATAGCTGATCCACGTTTTTGTACAGCAGAAAGCAACACAACATTTTAAAGCAATTATACTCCAATTAAAAATAATAATAATAAAGATACACTTAAAAGTACTCAGTTTAATCATCTAAGCTGAAAAAAATGTTTGTTAATCCATCCAAATATGCTTTAAGCACCATCCTGGTGCTAAGGCTCATGCTATGTTATTTATGGACAAAGTCTGAAAAGGAATAGCAAAAACAAAACTACCATATGGGCGTAGAGAATTAAGAAGTACAAACTACTAGATATAAAATAAGCTCCAAGGATATTCCCTGATAGCTCAGTTGGTAAAGAATCTGCCTGCAATGCAGGAGACCCTGGTTCAATCCCTGGGTTGGGAAGATCTCCTAGAGAAGGGAAAGGCTACCCACTCCAGTATTCTGCCCTGGAGAATTTCATGGACTATATAGTCCGTGGGGTCACAAAGAGTTGGACACAACAGTGACTTTCACTTTCAAGGATATTTGTACAATATGGGGAATATAGACAATGCTTTACAATAACTATAAATGGAGCATAACCTTTAAAAATTCTGAATTGCTATGTTATACATCTGTAACTTATATAATATTGTACAGAAACCATACTTTAGTTAAAGAGACTAACATACTACTTGTGTTGAGGTTACAGGAGTTCTGGGTGAGAGATGTCCCACCCTTCCCCACCTCTGTTTCCCAAAATAGGACACTGTTATATTAGCTTTGTGATGATAAAACCAAGGGAAAAGGAAAAAAAAAAAAAAAAACTACTAATCTAAGGACGATGGGAGGAACAATTCTTGAGCCAGACCCTCAAAGCCATTATTTTGTGGAATCTCCATACAGCCCCTGGGAGGTTATTAGTAATAATAACAGCCAATATTATGGCACTTGCTGTGTATCTAGCACTGTTCTACCAGTTAGGGACCATTACTGTCCCCATTTTACAGATGAGGAAACTGAGGCTAGGCAAAGAGATGCCCTTCCACTTTGTGCTCTGTTTTCCCACATCACATACACGTGCAAAGCCTCATATAAATTCAGGCTCACATTTAAGTCCACACCTGCACCCTCAGACAGGAGCACACATACCACGGCCAGATACACGTGTGTACTCACACACATGATGGCTCATATCCAAAGGCACGTGTACAGAAATGCGTGTGTACATGTGGGCTTGTCTGCATATATATATATGCCATGCGCACACAGCCCATACACTACTGGACAAACATCTGTCTGGGAGTGGGAAAGGGGTGCAGATAAAGGGGCCAAAGTCCAGCCCTTGCCTCCTCCCCACATCCTCAAAGTGCCGCTGCTAGCAGGTGTGTGCAGGCCTGGGTGGGGCGTGGACAGGTAGTAGAGCTGACATTGCCCTAGAAACCCAGGGTCACCAACTACCTTCCAAACGGCGCTACAGTGACTAAGGGGCCTCCCCTGATGGCCAAACCCCCAGCCAGAGGACCCAAACTGAGGGCCTGAGGTGCGCCCAGCCCTGTGCCAGGGGCTCCAGGGGCTGCACAAAAAGGCATGATCCGGGGCCTCCAGGGCTCCCCAGGGTATCGAGGAGACAAGATTCACATCTAGCTGCCCCTCTGGGAGGCCGCATGGCAGAGTGGTCACCTGCAAGCACTGTAGCGACCGGAAGGCTTAGAATCCTGCTTCCACCACTTCCTGCCTGTGTGCTCTGAGCAAGCTGATTAACGGGGCAGTGCCTCAGTTGTCCTCCCTGTAAACGGGGTAAATTCTAACCCCCTGCCTCTTGGGGTTGCTGTTTAACCAGAACTACCAAAGTCTGTATTTGTACAATAAGCTGTTTGTAGGGAGCGTGAGGATGGAGGGAGGCAGGACAGGCACTGAGTGGAAAGGAGCTCCTCAGGATCCCAGCCCTGCATCCCACTGGCTGGGTCACCTCGGACAAGTCAGACAACCTCTCTGAACCTCAGCTCCTCCTTTGTAAATGTTGCCCAAGTCATTCTTGATCATTAGACATGTTTCTATTGAGAACTTACTACCTATCAGGCATTATGCTGGGCGCGGAGGATGCGGCAATGAGCAAGCCGGGTGGTCCCTGTCTGCGCGGAGCCCGCAGCCTTAGAGAAAGGATAAAGCGGAAACATCTGGTACACAGTAGGGGTCCAATCAGCGTCCCTCCCCTTCTTCCTTTTCTATCACTGGTAGGTCAGTGCGTCCATATCGTAGAGCATCTGGAGACTTCCCCGGTGGTTCAGTGGCCAAGACTGTGCTCATAATTCAGGGGGCCTGGGTTTAATCCCTGGTCAGGGAACTAGATCCCACATGCCACAACTAGGCTGCAACTGAAAAAAAAAGCAAAACCCACCTGCTGATCCCACGTGATGCCACTAAGACCCGGTTAAGCCAAAACCAAAAAACAAACTGCATAGAGTTTGGCAGATACAGAGCAGGGCTGAGGTGGGGAAAATCTATCACCCAGAATCCCACTACCCCTAACAAAACCCCTAGCTTCATTTTTCCAATCTTCTTATCCAGTACAGGGCTAGGTTCACGGTAAGATGTTCAAGGTTCAGATTAATCAATCAGTACAATGTTCAGATTAATCCACACGTTACATTTGTCATCAGCAGGAAACAGCTGATTTCACTGTAGCATATTTACTGACTGTAAGCAACACAAACCATCAAGGCCACATCTTCTCCACAGAGGCTTTTCCCTTCTTTGGGACCAGTAACATTTCCATTTTATAGAAAATGACACCAAGGCTCAGAGAGGTCAAGTCACTTGCCCAAGGTCACACAGACTAAAATGTGAAGAGCCAGCTCAGGAAGCCAGAGTCTCTACCCACACTGTCCTGGGCTGTGGGATGCAGTGAGAAATGGACTTAAGGGCTTTGGGAATGAGAACCAGCAGCCCAAGGTTTGAGAAGCCCTTTTAGGCCAGATGCAACCTGCCCTCATCATTGCTCCAGACTTAGAAGCACAGAAAACTACTAGGCTCCTGGCTGGCCTTGTGGGGTCTCTTTGGGGTCCAGAAACCCCTCATTCTTACCAGCTTCAGGAGCTCAGGGACGCCTGCTTAGCCAGGGTACAGAGATGGCATGTCATTTGTGGTTTCTGGTGCCCTCCAGTGGGCAGAAAGAGCAAATCTCTGGATCCCTCAGGTTGCTGGGAGCCAGCAAAGTCAGTGGCCCCTGCCCCAGCTAATGTTGGCTGCCGCTGACCATACTATGTGCAGGCCCTTTTACATCTATTCCAACGCAATTCCTGCCAAGAACTCTCTCCAGGTCGGAACCGTGATTATCACTTGTTATAAATAATCTGAGACTTGGGAAAACGACTTTCCAAGAGCACGTAGGTGGTTGGTGATGGAACCAGGAATCAAGACATTGGAGCTCAGTTCCTGCGCTGGGAGATGGTCCCTCAGGGCTGGACACAGACGTGGATTTACACTCCCTCCCTGGGCTCAGCGGTAAAGAATACGCCTGCAATGCAGCAGACACGGGTGATGCAGGAGACACGGGTGATGCAGGAGACACTGGTTCAATTCCTGGGTCAGGAAGATCTAGAGAAGGAAACGGCAACCCCCTCCTGTACTCATGCCTGGGAAATCCCATGGACAGAGGAGCCTGACAGGCTACAGTCTGTGGGTTTGCAAAAGAGTGGGATATAACTTAGCAACTAAACAACCAAGACCTTTGCAGGATGGGATGGGGGGAGGTTCTGCAATGCATTTACAGGATCACATTTGAGAAAATGTGCAAAATTAAGACATTTTAGTTACAGGTGGCTAAGACCACTGTCTCTACTCCAGCCCTAGAATGATGTCTTTGTCTAGCAAGTGATAAAGATGTATTAATAAGTAATTTATGTGTTTAATAGATTGTGTTGAATGAGCAACTGCATGATAGGGGAATAAATGACTGAAGTGCCCTTTAATCTTAAAGGAAGGGCAGGGTTTTTGTGAGTGCTCCTCATGCAGCCTCAGGGTGCCCTTCACAGACAGATCGAACTTGGGCCACGGGCGGCCTTGAATGTCAAGGCGAGGAATCGGGCAATGGGCAGTCACTGGAGATTTTTAGAGCAGAGGGCAGACTTGAGGGTAATTGTCAATTAGGCAGGATTTGGATTGTCAGGTATGAAGACAGGGCCCTGTGGCTGGGGGACCATTTGATTGGCTCATATAAAAACGGCCCTCACCCAGCACCACCAAAGAGCTAGTGATGTGATAGGGGTGCCTTCCATCGGGGTGCTTCTTGGGGAAAAAAGCCTCCAGGAGGCCCCCGCAGTTCCCTGGGACAGAGAGCCCAGGCTGCTGATGCTGCTAAATCGCTTCAGTCGTGTCCAACTCTGTGCGACTCCATGGACGGCAGCCCACCAGGCTCCCCCTGTCCCTGGGATTCTCCAGGCAAGAACACTGGAGTGGGTTGCCATTGCCTTCTCCAATGAATGAAAGTGAAAAGTGAAAGTGAAGTCACTCAGTCGCGTCCGATTCCCAGTGACCCCATGGACTGCAGCCCACCAGGCTCCTCCATCCATGGCATTTTCCAGGCAAGAGTACTGGAGTGGGGTGCCATTGCCTTCCCCGAGAGTCCAGGCTAGGAGAGTCCAAATGTCTTGGTGGGTGTTCAGCCTAGATTTGCTCAGCACTCTGCGTGCCTGGTCCAATGTGGGGGGAGGCTGGGGCCCTGCCCAGGTCAGGCACGGGGCCCCAGGGCCCCAGGCATCACTGCATGTCCCATCCTTGCTGTGAAGTGCAGCGGCCATTCCTCAGAAGAGGAATGGAGGTCTGGAAACTGGTGAGGCAGTGGTGAACCGTGAAATCCAGCCCCAACTAATGTCTCCTTTACTCAGCTCCAGGCCAGCTTTTCCTCCCCCTCCCTGGTCTTTCTCAGTTCAGTTCAGTCGCTCAGTCATGTCCAACTCTTTGCGACCCCATGAATTGCAGCACGCCAGGCCTCCCCTGTCCATCACCAACTCCCGGAGTTCACTCAGACTCACGTCCATTGAGTCAGTGATGTCAAGAATTCCAGCTACCAACAAAACAAACAAACAAATACCCCTTCCCAAGAAAACCCCCAGCTATTATTTATTTAGTCTTGTTTTGAGCCATCTCCTGTTGCTGCTGCTAAGTCGCTTCAGTTGTGTCCGACTCTGTGCGACCCCATAGACAACAGCCCACCAGGCTCCCCCTCCGTCCCTGGGATTCTCCAGGCAAGAACACTGGAGTGGGCTGCCATTTCCTTCTCCAATGCATGAAAGTGAAAAATGAAAGGGAAGTCGCTCAGTCATGCCCAACTCCCAGCGACCTCATGGACTGCAGCCCACCAGGCTCCCCCGTCCCTGGGATTCTCCAGGCAGGAGCAGTGGGGTGGGTGCTATTGCCTTCTCCAATCTGCTGTATATCCCATTACCTGATTATTCCTCCAGCAAACCTGTGAGTGAGACGAAGAGTTATTATTCCCATATTGCAGATAAAGAGTTAGCCCAGAGAGGTGAAGCTACTTACCCAAAGTCACACAGCGGTAAACAACTGAGTACAATCAAACCCAGAGTCCAGAGGCTCCCCAGATTCTCCTACCACCCCACCCCCATTACAGAGTTGCCCAGCCCCCTCTTCTGCTCCAAGCTGAAGTGGAGAAACTCAGCTTTGCCAGCAGAGGGCAGTATGCCCTCAAAAATTAAACCCTGGTCTTTCTGGTGGCTCAGACAGTAAAGAATCTGCCTGTAATGCAGAAGGCCTGAGTTCGATCCCTGGGTCGAGACGATCCCCTGGAGAAGGGAATGGCAACCCACTCCAGTATTCTTGCCTGGAGAATCCCAGGGACAGAGGAGGCCTGGCGGGCCACAGTCCATGGGGTTGCAAAGACTCACAACCCTAGCGACTCGCTTCCTTCCCAGAGGCGGGCCAATTGAATTCTCACACCGGAACAGCTGCTGCTGCTGCTGCCCAGCAATTCAGAAATCCTCAACCCTGAGGATTGAGTTAGTCCTTAAACCTTAGTCCCAAGTTCTGGTCGGAGTCTGGGGAGTATGGAGAAATGTGTAGAGAAATGGAAAATACAGCCTTCAAACGAGGCGAGCCAGTGGTTCACAGAAAAGGAAACGCAATGGTTTTAACGTACAAGATGCTTAGCTTCACTCTTAATAAGAAAAACGTGTGTTAAACCCCCCAAGGAGCAGGCACTTTATCAAACTGGCAGTTATACAGCTGAGGGCGTGGAGAAAGACACACACACTGCTGCTGGGATTAAAACCTGGTTTAACACCTCTGGAAAGGAATCTGACAATGCCTACCAAAATCAGAAACACATGCATCCCACTGAAACAAAACGCCTTCACTCAAAGACTTGACAGAGAAGCAGAGTGGCATTTCCAGTGAGTGGACCTCGGTGGGGGCGAGGGGGAGAAGTTTCCAGATCAACACTCCCTGCATGGGGGTGGGGGGGTGGGGGGGTGTATGGAGTGGGGGTAGCTGGCAGGTGGTCATCTTGGGTCCTGTCCTGTAGGGCCTCCCAGAGGGGCAAGAAGCTGGCATTGAATGCTGGGTCCCCAGGGCTGAGCAAGGATGGTGGGACCTCTCAGGAGGAAAAGGGCCGCCCTGCAGAGATGACCGTCTCCAAGGGGCACAGGTCAGCGCTGCCATCTCCAGCCACTGTCTGCAGGGGAGAGGAGGGAAGAGGGAGAAGGGGCCCCACCTCACCTTCATCCACCTTCCCCACTGCTGGGAGGAAGCGAGGGGAGAGGTCTAACCTCAAATCAAGCCACAGTTTCCATGACGGTCTTGACATTTAAAATTTGAGTGAAGACCATGTTTGTAACTTAAAGCCACAGTCCAGCTGTCTGTCATCCAAAAGCTGGCTGAGAAAACGCAGCTTCCCTCTGCTCGCCTTTCCATCCTCTGGGGGGCTGGCAGAGAAAGAGAGAGACAGAGAGGAGCGGCAGGGCTTCTAGAAGCTGTTCCCAGAACTAGCACAAGGTTGATTCCACCACATTCTATTGATTAGAGAGCACTAAACAATGGCACCCCACTCCAATACTCTTGCCTGGAAAATCCCATGGACGGAGGAGCCTGGTAGGCTGCAGTCCATGGGGTCACTAAGAGTTGGACACGACTGAGCGACTTCACTTTCACTTTTCACTTTCATGCTTTGGAGAAGGAAATGGCAACGCTCTCCAGTATTCTTGCCTGGAGAATCCCAGGGATGGGGAGCCCGGTGGGCTGCTCTCTATGGGGTCGCACATAGTCGGACACGACTGAAGTGACTTAGCAGCAGTAGCAGCAGCAAGGCCAACCCTTATTTGAGGGGAATAGAGTCCACCTCTTGAACAGGGGAGCCAGGGCCAAGTCACATTGCAGAGAGGCATGGAAAACCCCTACCCACAAAGGTCTTGGTCCCCTTGCAAGGAAGGCTGGGAGATGTCGACCAGCCCTGTGTCCAGGAAGAGGAAGGAATGGGTTCAGAGAAGAGCCTGTGCCAGCCTCTGCCACACTTGCCCACTCCCTGATGATGCACGTTCAGACAGGTGCCTACAGTGTGCTTAGCCCTGCAGGGAGGCTTGGTGAGAGCAGGGACCCAAGGGAGAGGGGTCCCAACTCCCCAGCAGTGTGACTGCTCACCCCTGTTCTCAGGACCTCCATATTCTTATCTGTAAAATGGTCATACTCATTATCACCCTCTCCTCCCATTGATACGGTGGTCGTGAAGGCATTCTGATTTGTGAAAGCCTTTGAGTAGGCAGAGAAGAGAATGACACTGTCCTTCCCCCCAAAGATGGTCACTAACAAGAGGAGACAAGAATTCAAGATGTGTCCAGCCCTGGGGGCAGGGGGAAGGGTCCTGTGAACAGGGTCAGAGGGGCAGAGAGCAGAGGAGCTACTGCAGGAGAGGGCCCTGTGCCCAAGCCTCAACAGATGATGAACAGGCTCGGAATAGACCCAGGGCCTAGGGTACCACATGGCAGGAGGGAGAACCAGCTCTTGAAAAGGGACACACGTGGTTTATCGAAGGGTCCTCAACCCCCGTATTTAAAGCAGAAATTCCCAAAGGGTGAGATGTTGGCTGGGCTGGGAGTTGATGCACACTTCCTTGCTTGTTTTTTGGCAGAGTGAGTTTGGAAAAGGAGAGGAAAAAAAGGAATGAGATTGAAAACAGATTATTGGGGAGAAAAGTATTTCAGACTCGAGACAACTGTCTCTATAGCTTCTGGCCCCTGTCCCACTCATTCCCCTTCCCTGACGCAAGGCTGGCAGGAAGAAGGTGTTTCTCCTGGGATTGTTCAAACGGAGGACCAAACCCTGCCGGAGGCTTAACTATCTGCAGAGGCTGCTAGCATGCCTAAGACCATGCAAATGGTCTCCATGCTCCTTGAACTCTCCGCTTGAGGTACATGCCGTTATTGCCCCATTTCCCAAATGAGGAAACTGAGGCTCAGAGAAGTTAGCTGGCTTGTCCACAGGTACACAACCAGTCAGGGGTGAATCTGACTGATTCTATTGGTTTTTCCTGCAGTTGGGGTGCAGACAGAGGAGGGAGGTTTAGGACAGCAAGGGAGAAGGTACCAGGGAGGGGGGCGGGGTTGGGTGCGAAAGGCAGTATGGGGCGTAGTTAAGTGCTTGACTCAGGAGTCAGATTTGGGGGTTGTTTGTTACAGCAACATGACCCAGACTATCTGATACAAATCCTGGTAATTAAGTTACATGTCCTTCAAAATATTAGTACTAAAAAAAAAAAGGTACTTAGCATCTTCTTCTGGAGCAGGAAATGGCAACCCACTCCAGTACTCTTGCCTGGAAACTCTCATGGACGGAAGAGCCTGGCAGGCTGCAGTCCATGGGGTCAAGAAGAATCAGACACGACTGAGCGACTTCACTTTGACTTTTCACTTTCATGCATTGGAGAAGGAAATGGCAACCGACTCCAGTGTTCTTGCCTGGAGAATCCCAGGGATGGGGGAGCCTGGTGGGCTACCGTATATGGCGTTACAGAGTCGGACATGACTGAAGCGACTTAGCAGCAGCAGCAGCGGTATCTTCTTCTTAGAAGCAGCAATTTTCTTTTAATTTTAAAAATTTTGCAAAAAGCATTTAAGGAAATTTGCCATCTTGACCATTTTTAAGTGTACAAGTTCAGTGGCATTAAGTACATTCACACTGTGTAATCCATCCCCACCATCCAGCTCTAGAACTTCCTCTCGTGAGACAGAAACTCTAACCATACAGCACTAACTCCCTATCCCCCTTCCTCCAGCCCCCAACAACCACCCTTTCACCTTCTGTCTCTATGAATCTGATTGCTCTGCTGCTGCTGCTGAGTCGCTTCAGTCGTGTCCGACTCTGTGCGACCCCCATGGACGGCAGCCCACCAGGCGCTGCCGTCCCTGGGATTCTCCAGGCAAGAACACTGGAGTGGGTTGCCATTTCCTCCTCCAATGCATGGAAGTGACAAGTGAAAGTGAAGTCGCTCAGTCGTGTCCGACTCCCAGTGACCCCATGGACTGCAGCCCACCAGGCTCCTCTGTCCATGGGATTTTCCAGGCAAGAGTACTGGGGGTGGGGTGCCATTGCCTTCTCTAATTGCTCTAATAAGGCAGTCACAGAAGAACCGATAATGTATGATTTCACTTATATGAGGTATCTGATTGTTCTAGGTACCTCATATAAGTGAAATCATACATTATTGGTCCTTCTGTGACTGCCTTACTTCACTCAGCATAATGTCCTACAAGCTTATCCATGTTGTAGCCTGTATCAGAATGACCTTCTTTTCTCTGCTTTTGCTGTCTTTTTTTTTTTTTAATTGAAGGGTAATTGCTTTACAGAATTTTGTTGTTTTCTGTCAAACCTCAGCATGAATCGGCCATACTGCTGCTGCTGAGTCGCTTCAGTCGTGTCTGACTCTGTGCGACCCCATAGACGGCAGCCCACCAGGCTCCCCTGTCCCTGGGATTCTCCAGGCAAGAACACTGGAGAACATCAGTGTTAGGTATCAGCCATAGGTATACATATAGCCCCTCCCTCTTGAAACTCCCTCCAGTCTCCCTCTCCATCCCACCCCCTCTAGGTTGATACAGAGCCCCTGTTTGAATTCCCTGAGACACACTACAAATTCCCACTGGCTGTATATGGTACATATGGTGATTGATGTAAGTTTCCATGTTACTTTTTCCGTACATCTCACTCTCTCTTTCCTCTCCCTGTGTCCATAGGTCTGTTTTCTACGTCTGTTTCTCCACTGCTGCCCTGCAAATAAATTCTTTGGTACCATCTTTCTAGATTCCATCTATATGTGTTAGTATACAACATTTATCTTTCTCTTTCTTACTTCACTCTGTATAATAGGCTCTAGGCTCATCCACCTCATTAGAACTGACTCAAATGCTTTCCTTTTTATGGCTGAGTAATATTTCATTGTGTATCTGTACCAAAAGTTTCTTATCCAAACATTCGTCAGTGGGCATCTAGGTTGATTTCATGTTCTAGCTATTGTAAATAGTGCTGCAGTGAACATTGGGTTACATGCATCTTTTTCAATTTTGGTTTCCTCAGGGTATATGCTTAGGAGTGGGATTGCTGGGTCATATGGTGGTTTTATTGGTTTTATTCCTAGCTTTTTAAGGACTCTCCATACCGCCTTCCATGGTAGCTGTATCAATTTACATTCCCACCAACACTGCAAGAGGGTTCCCTTTTCTCCACACCTTCTCCAGCATTTATTGTTTGTAGAGTTTTTGATGATGGCCATTTAGAATGACCTTTTTAAGGCTGAGTAATGTTCTGTTGCACATGTGGACCATTTTGCTGATCCACTTTTCCATCCGTGGACACTTGGGTTTGCTCGTATCTTTGGCTGCCATGAATGGCGCTGCCGTGAACATGGGTGCACAAAGATCAGACAGCATTTCTCTCTTTTAAAAATTATTAATTTATTTATTTTGGCCATGCCACGTGGCATGTGGGATCTTAGGTTCCCAACCAGGGATCAAACCTATTCCCCCTGCATTGGAAGCACAGGGTTTTAACCACTGGACCCCCAGAGAAGTCCCAGGGAGGGGAAGAATTCTATCATATATTAATGCCTATATATGAAATCTGGTATTGGTGAACCTGTTTGCAGGGCAGCAGTGGAGACGCAGACACAGAAACCAGGCTTGTGGACACAGTGGGAGAAAGAAAGGGTGGGATGAATGGAGGGAGTAGCATTGAAACACACACATCGCCATACGTAAACCAGAAAGCTAATGGGAATTAGGCCAGATGACACAGGGAGCTCAAACCCAGTGCTCCGCAATAACCCAGAGGCATGGGATGGGGTGGGAGGTGGGAGGGAGGGGGACACATGTATACCTATGGCTGATTCATGGTGATGTGTGGCAGAAACCAACACAATATTGTAAAGCAATTATCCTCCGATTAAAAACAAAGTTTTTTAAAAAAGAAAGTTGAGAGGGAAACAGCACTGATGAAGAAGCCAGGAGACAGGATGCTAGACTTCGCTGTGTAGCATCAGGTACCTCGCTTTCTACATCTGATCCTCGCTTTCACTGCCTAATTCATAGCAGCACGCTGAGGCCAAGTGAGACCCAGGACTATCAGCAAAGCCACCAGGGACTGTCATTAGGTTATTACTCAGTGGGGTGAGGGCAATGATTTCCCAAAGGCATGAGTCACGAATGGTGGAATTCCAGGCATCAGGAGAGGCGGTTCTGAGCAACAGAGCCCAGATTCCACACAGAGCCATGACCCTGACCTGGACCCGCAAGAGAGCCACACCCTCCCTCCTTGGCCACTGGCCGATGTGAGGAAGGAATCAGCAGATGGGTCTTTAGGGTAGAGCCCACGGTCCCATTGCCTCACACGACTGTTAAGGAGGCTCAGAGAGGGTGATGCATTTGCCTGGGGTCACACAGCCAGAGGGCAGTGGAAGCTGGACTAGACTCCCAGCCCCTCACCACACGGCCTCCCATGTGGCTCCAATTCTAGGAAGAGATGTGAGCGCTAGAAGAGCCATTCGAGGCAGGGGTACTGGGGGGCTCAGAGGGCCTCTAGGGGAGGGTGGGGCTTTCCTCTTTGTGTCTCATGGAGACTGACCCAAGAACTTTCCAATTCAGAGCCCTCTGTGTACTTGCCCAAATCTTGAGACTAGCGGTAACAATAGCAATTGGTACTTTTAAATGAGCTCTTCCAAGTTCAGCTCTATGAACACTTTATATCCCTGGTCCATTTTATCTCTCCTCGGAGGTAGAAGCCAGTGTTATCCCATTCAGATGCCTCCCAAGGGGCTTCCCCGGTGGTCCAGTGGTTAAGAATCTGCCTTGCACTGCCCACACCTGGGCTCAGTCCCTGGTGGGGAAGCTGGATCCCATAAGCTGCAGAGTAGTTAAGCCTGCATGCTGCAACTGAGTCTGTGCGCTCAACAAAAGATGCCACATAGCACAACAAAGATCCCACGTGCAGCCACTAAGACCCGACAAATAAATACATGCATTTTTAAAATGCCTCCCAAACCTTAGACTGGGGCCATTTTCAAGGTCACAAAATGGGAGGTGGTCAGAGCTGGGATTTCAGCCCAGGGTTGGGTGCCTGTGGAGTCTGTCCACTGAAGCACAACGATCCTCTTCCTCCGTTGAGTTCTGTGTGACGGAGGCAGGAAGCGGATTGTGCTCGTGGTCCAGGTGGAGAAACTGAAGCTTGGCAGAAACCGAGATCGGTGATATCTCAGTAAGTGGAGGAGTTAGGGCTAGGGCCCACCTGCCAGGGCCAGCTTCCATCTGCTCCAGTGAAGAGAAGCTCTTCTGAGAGTGCTGTGGCCCCTGGCAAGCCTCACCTGGGGATGCAGGATGGGGAGAGGGTGCTGACGGACTCGGAGGTGGACCCCTCCCCACAGCAGCCAACACTTAAGAAGCCATGACTGAGTTCAAGGTCTCTGGATTAACGCTTGATCTTTTACATTATTTATGTTCATGCTATGCTGGTTCTTCATGCTGCCTGGGCTTTTCTCTAGTTTCAGAGAGCGGGGCTACTCTCTCGTTGCAGTGTGCAGGCTTCTCACTGAGCTGGCATCTTTTGTTGCAGAGCACAGGTTCTAGGGCACGGGGGCTTCAGAGTTGCGGCTCCCGGGCTGGTGTGGCTCCGAGGCATATGGGATCTTCCAGGATCAGGGATCGAACCTGTGTCTCCTGCATTAGCGGACAGATTCTTCACCACCAAGCCACCAGGGAAGCCTTAACACTTTATCTTGATGATTTCCTTTCCTCTTCACCATGTGGATGGAGTTCAATTTATTCTCCCTCCTTGCAGATGCAAACCCTCCTGTTCAGAGAGGAGGACTCACTGTCCAGGGGACCAGCCTAGGTAGCTGTGGAACTGAGACGCTAAAGTTTGGCCTCTTATGACCATTATATTCCCCTCTTCATGGAGAGGAAGGAGAAGCAGCCTGAACAATTTGCCCCAGCCCACCAGGCCCCAAGGGCCTTCACACCTGAGATTCCGTGTGCTAAACGTCCCTGAGCACAGGATTCTAAGGAACTCAATTTAATGATGTTAACCCCACCTGACAGGTGGGAATCTGAGGCTCAAGGAAGGCCCAGGATGCACTTTGAACCAGCTCTAGCTGAGTATCTACTATGTACCAGACATTGTGTCAGGTGTTTAGAGATATCTTCCCATTAGATTCACAAAGCAGTCCTGCATGGGAGGTATTATCGATGTCACCCCTGCGGGACAGATGGCAAACCATGGCTCAGAGAGGTGACCAGACTTGCTTACAGGTGGTCAACATGTCCCCATTTGAGTCTAGGTCTGACTCCAGCCTTTATTCTTTCTACTATGTATGCTGCTGCTGCCGCTGCCGAGTCGCTTCAGTCTTATCCAACTCTGTGACCCCATAGACAGCAGCCCACCAGGCTCCCCCGTCCCTGGGATTCTCCAGGCAAGAACACTGGAGTGGGTTGCCATTGCCTTCTCCAACGCATGAAAGTGAAAAGTGAAAGTGAAGTCGCTTAGTCGTGTCCAACCCGCAGCGACCCCATGGACTGCAGCCTTCCAGGCTCCTCCGTCCATGGGATTTTCCAGACAAAAGTACTGGAGTGGGGGTGCCACTGCCTTCTCTGCATACTACGTATAAGCCTCCCTAATAGAGACCCTATCTTTTTGCCTTTCCATACTATTCATGGGGTTCTCAAGGCAAGAATACTGAAGTCGTTTTGCCATTCCCTTCTCCAGAGAAGGGGATGATAGAGGATGTGATGGTTGGATGGCATCACCAACTCGATGGACATGAGTTTGAGTAAGCTCTGAGAGGTGGTGATGGACCAGGAAGCCTGGTGTGCTGCAGTCCACGGGGTCTCAATGAGTCGGACACGACTGGACTGAACTGAACAGAGACCCACAGGCTATTATGGTGGTGTTTCAGGCATCAAGGGATCATAGATTTGGCCCTTAGGGCTGTTCAGGGTTTCATGAAATCATTCATGACTTCTAGCTGGCTGCCAGCTCAGCCTGCCTGCAAGGTTGCGCTGTGACAGCTGCATCCTTATTTTCCCAGGAAAATAACAGGAACTTGGGCTGGAAGTTCTCAAGAGAAAGTCTGGCTTGCTCTAGGAGGCAGAACATTTGAACGTTGTTTTTCTTAATTAATTTAATTTTTATTGAAGGATGATTGCTTATTTGAGCCGATCCACAATGGAGGAGGTTGCCTTGGGACGTGGTGAGTTTCCCAGCCCTGGGAGGGTACAAGCGAAGGCTGGCAGCTGCCTGTGAAGAAGGTGATAGAGCACCTCCAGCGTGAAAAGTGACACTGCAGGGACCACCTGGCCACCCAGTGGGTAAGATTTCAAGCTGCTAAGGCGGGGGGCATGGATTTGACCGCTGGTTGGGGACCTGAGATCCCACATGCCTGCCACATGGTATGGCCAAAAAAAAAAAAAAAAAAGTGATACTGGATTCAGAGACCTTTCTATTTTGAAAGTCTGGGATTGTCAGATTCTCAGATCCCATTTGCTCGGACTGCAGTCTGAGATTGCACAGTACTCAAAAGCTACGAATCAAAGACTGCATGCGTTTTCCTTTTTTGTGTTTTCTAGCCCCTGTGTGGGCAGGTAGACTGTGGAGCATCTACTTACTCGGGCAAGGGACAAGTCAGTTAAATCAGTTCAGTTCAGTCACTCAGTTGTGTCCAACTCTTCACAACCCCATGGACTGCAGCACGCCAGACCTCCCTGTCCATCACCAACTCCCTGAGTTTACTCAAACTCATGTCTACTGAGTTGGTGGTGCAATCCAACCGTCTCATCCTCTGTCATCCCCTTCTCCTCCTGCCTTCAATCTCCCAGCATCAGGGTCTTTCCCATTGGAGTTAGTTCTTCACATCAGGTGGCCAAAGTATTGGAGTTTCAGCTTCAGCATCAGTCCTTCCAATGAATGTTCAGGACTGATTTCCTTTAGTTAAATCAGAGAACAAGTCTTTAGGTTTAAAGAGCACCCCTTCCTCCCCCAAAAAACACCATCCCTGAAGGGACCTGGGACACAGTGAAATGAATCAGAGAAAGATGGGATTTGATACCTTTCTGTCCCTCTGCCATACAATATTTGAGGTGGTGGTTGTTCCATCACCCTGGATCCTGGAGCAAGGAGACACTGATGAGAACCATATGGGACACAAGTATCGGTGGCTGCGGAACTAGACTGGGGGTAGTTGTCACTGCCCCCTAACCTGGCTGACCCTGACTGATACACAGCCCTGCTCTCCCCTCTTGCCTTTTTCCAAATAAAAATCAGGAAGAGAGCCAGAAAAAAAAGCCACGAGTGAACATGTTTTGAATTTTGTGGGTCAGCGTGACCCCAGAGAGATTTGAAGAGTCCAAAAGTAGACAGTGGGGAAGGGCTAGAGTGATGAACTGGTCATGTGGTGTGTTGGAGCCGAAAGAGAGCCTGAAACAACCTCCCAGTGAGATACAATCACAGAGATGTGTGCATGAATGTGGCCCGGGGGAAATAAATCAAAGTGATCAAGATTAATTTTCTGCTTGCAATAGGAAGTAGGGTTACATGTGTGCTAAGTCGCTTCAGTTGTGTCTGACTCTTTTCGACCCACCAGGCTCCTCTGTTCATGGGATTCTCCAGGCAAGAATACTGGAGTGGGTTGCCATGCCCTCCTCCAGGGGGTCTTCCTGACCACGGGATTGAACCCACATCTCCTGCATTGGCAGGCTGGTTCTTGACCGCTAGCACCACCTGGGAGGCCAAGGAAGTAGGGCATGGTCATAAAATTAACTCAAAATTCTGCATATTAAAATTTTGAATTGAGGTACATAATTTGGAAAGTTCACCATCCCAAGAGTCTTGAATTCAGGGCTTTCACCATCACTCTTTCACTGAGTGAGTAGAAAGTGGATGTGGACACTGGAAGCACCCCAGCCTGGAAACCAGAACAGAGCTCTACTCTTAGATTTCACCTTCCCAGGGAGACCCTCCCTGACCACGTGGTTTAAAACAGAATTCCCCCCATCCCGACCCCATGGATGCCTGATCCCTCTCCTTTCTTTTTCTCCACAGTACTGATGGATGCAGCATTCTTTACTTATCTATTGCTTGCCTATTTCCCCCACTTGATTGTAAGTTTGAAAAGGGCAGGAATTCTCTCTCTTCCTTCTTTCTTTCTGCTTTTCTATCTCACTGCTTTTTCTTTTTTCCCCTTTATTTCCTAGCTATAGAAAAATTTCAAGCATTCAAAAATCATGGAAAACAGATGATGAACACCCCTTTGCCATTTGCCCATCACCTAAATTTAACAACTGTTAACATTTAATCATCCTCACTTCATTTTTAAAATTTTTGGGGGTGCCAGCATTTTCTAAAGAAAATAATACTCGTCATGGTATTTCCTCTTTAAAAACTTGAAGGAAGAGAGCTTTGTCTCTTACTTGTTGCCACGTTACTCACTGCATGGAAACTGGTAGAGCTCCAGCAAACAGTTGTTGAATGAATCTCACTTAATCCTCACGGCAGCCCTATGCAGTAGGTGTTATTATTATCATCCCCATTTTACAGAAGAGGAAACCGAGGCACAGAGAGGTAAAGTAACTTGCCCAAGGGCACACTGCTAGGAGGTAGTGAAAGGAAATTTGAGCTCAGGCAGCCTGAATCCAGAGTCCACACATTCATAGCTCTCTGGGGACTCCTTCAACCGAGATGTTCATTCATCCTCTGTCCACCTGTCCCATCCAGACACCACCCACAGAGGAGACCGAGACAGGTTCACAGGCCAGAAACAGGACATCCCCATTTGGGAACCCAGGTGGTTTCCAGAAAGGCCAGGGCCCTCTTTCCCTCCTCTCTGGGGAGGAGACAGAAGGCTCCTTCCCAGACGAGTGACCTTTGGGGTTTGTTATGAGTAGAGATTCCTTCTGGGGAACGTGATGGCTGATGCCGGGAGCCTGGGTCCTCAGACTTAACCCCCAGGAATGTGGAGAGGAATCGCCAGTCTTCCGCCCTGCAGGCCAGCATTCCCAACAACCCAGGCTGGCCAGAGGAGGCCGCGCTAGGCTGCTCTCCAGGTTGCTGGGCCTTCTGGGGAGATGAACTGAGATTTTCCGTGCTAGGCTGGGAGGCAGCTCCTCAGGGTAAACAGAGCTCCAGGCTTCAAAACCAAAGGACATGGCATCTGCCTCTTCCTTCCTAGGTGAGTGACACTGAACAGGTGCTCAATCTGGGGAAGCCTTAGTTTTCACATCTGTCAAATGGGGCTAATTACTATCCCAAGCTTAAGCAGATTCAGGGCTAGGGTGAAGCAAGCCAGGTGCCCAAGGGACGGCCTTTAAGGAGGCGCTGGGTCTCAAGTTCAGACCCTGCACTTGCGGGAGCCTGAGGATGAATACCTTCTTAAATTATGCACCAAGATGGTCTAATCCCACAACCCACAGATGGCTCCAGGAAGGGACCCCAAAGACCTTTGGGAGAGATGGACTGCTGAGCTAAGTCAGGTCCCTGGTAGCTGGGGACGGGGATGGCCCAGAAGCCTTCTGGGCATTATCAAACCACAATAGGCAATTTCTGAGTTCTTCCCAGGTCAGAGGGCAGCCTCTGTCTCCAGGTTGCGATAATGACATTGATCTCATATTTATTGAGCTTTTGCTCTGGGCCACACTGAGATCTTGGTCAATCCTCACTACAGCTTTCTCATGGATTATTGTCTCTGTGCTGTGAATGAGGCTTCCCAGGTGGCACAGTGGTAAAGAATCTGCCTGCCAATGCACGAGAGGAAAAAGGTATGGGTTCAGTCCCTGGGTCAGGAAGATTCCCCAGAGTAGGAAATGGCTACCCACTCCAGTATTCTTGCTTGGGAAAAGCGATGGATAGAGGAGCCTAGAGGGCTATAGTCCATGGGGTCACAAAGAATCAGGCACAACTGAGCAACTGAGCATGCGCGCACATGCACGCACGCACACACACACACACACACACACACACACACACGTCACACAGGCTATAAATGAGGAAGACCTCAAGGTACCAGGTCAGGGTCACAGCCTAAGTATATGGTAGGTCCAAGATCCAAACTCTTATTTGCCTGAATCGCAGGTAGGCTGGGGCCTGAGGTTTGCTGCTGAGGGTCTTGTGGGCCCTTGACCCCCATCACTTTTATCTTCTTTGCCTTCTCTCTCTGCTGGCAGCCACTGTGGCCAAAATGGAATTAACCCCAGAGGGTTAACCTGCAGTCATTGCAGGGGCCAGGCTGGGGTGGGGTGGGGGAGGAAGGCATGTTTCTGGGCTCCAAATGTCCAAAATCTGTGTGCTCTATGCCCAGTTCCTGGGTCCCCACGGCAGGCACACATGGCCCTGGATGAGGTAGAACACAGGAGCAGGTAAATTTCGATCTGGAGGAGACGGCTCAGGAATGATGCTGAGCTTTACTTGTACACATTCATTTTCTCCCTGCCTCCAACCTCCTTCCTTGGGAATTCATCTTATCGTGGTCACGTGCAAGCTTCACTCAGGACTCTCCAGGAACTCCCTGGTCATAGAAGCTTCTAAATATTTTCCTGGCTTTCAAGGCTATCTGCAGAGACTAGAGTAGAGGGCTGATCCCACCTCAGCCTTTCTGCAGGCTGGTCCCTCTGCCTCGAGTGTCCTCCTTCCAGCAAGATCCTCCTGGATCTCCTCCGGCAGGACTGGGGAATGTAAAATGGCTCAGCTGTGAATTTTCAGACCTGAAGGGGGCTGTGCAATAAGTAAGTAATCGATTAATGTAGTTCTTTATGGCTGCACTGGGTCCTCTCTTGAGGGACACAGGCCCTTTGAGCACACGTAGTTGTGGCGCACGGGCCTAGATGTCCCAGGGCCTGTGGAATCTTTCCGGATCCAGGACCAAACCCACGGCCCCTGCATTGGTAGGTGAATTCTTAACCACTGAGCCACCAGGGGTATCCAAGGGCTGTGCAATTTGATGCCACGCTGGCATCTGGGGAAGACAAGAGGTAGCTTAGCATTTTAAAAGGCAGGTTTTGAACTTAGACACGAGTTCAGTCCCAGTCCTACTGCTCACCAGCCGGGCCTCAGTTTGTTTCTCTGAACACAGAATTATCTGACTTTCTCCACTGGGGCATGGAGGGACAGGAAGGGGCCATGCCCGTGATGCTCTGGAGTCAGTGCCAGGTGCCATGGTCAGGACTCAAAAGGCACCAGGTAGCCACCCACTCATTCCACACCAGGTTTAAGCACCCACCTGTTCTGGGTGCTGGGATGGAGCTGTGAATGGACTTGTGTGGCCCTAGCTCTTAGAGACTGGAGGGGCAGATATTCACCAATTTGTTGCCATTGTGACTGTGATTAGGGAAATCACCCCCTTTCCAATCTCTTAACTCTCTGACCTTCACCCCTCACCTTGACCCTGAAGCACCCTGGGCAGGATCTAAATCAGATATATCTCCATAACCTTAGCTCCTCAACCAAGGCCTGGAGGCTCAACAAGTATTTAAACTGAAAAGATTTCTGTAACAAACACGGCACTGAGTGTGTGCAAGTCACGGTTCTGAGCACTTTACAAATATGAAATCATGTCACTATGCCTGGCAAGGATGTGCTATTATCACCACCCCCATTTTGCAGATAGGCAAACTGAGGTTCAGAAAAGTTAAGCAAACTAACTTAAATTATATAGCCAGAGAAGGGCACAATCAGGATTTGAACTCAGGCCACCTGGCTCCAGGGGCCACTCGCTCCATGCCTCTCCCGAGTTGATGCCATTTCCCAGCAGGGTCCAGAAAGGGCCTGATCTGAAGACCTCGCCCATCTCTACCACTCGCTAAACCCTGGGCTCCTCACTCTCCATTCCCCAGATGGGCTCTGGAGGAAAGCAGGGACCCCCGCTGCAGCCTTTGATGTGTCGTGCCAAGTTGGCACTGTGAGGCCTCAGGGTGCCTCAGGGGATCCCAGGCCAGCAGCTGGGCCGGCCTCCGGGCCAGCGTTTCCGTAAACATCCCCGCGAGCCAGCCCCGCGTGGTCAGACCATGGGCCGCTGGCTTCGAGGGCCGAGGTTTGGCGAGCCCTCCTCGGTTTCCTCCAACACAGCCCCTTCCACCCCCTCTGCCTGGCGAAGGTTCCAGTAATGAAGTGTTTTGCTCTGGGGCTGGTGGGGTCGATGGAATGGGGTATCGAGGCCTGTCTCACTTGCCCCTACTTGGGCTCCTGGAAGCTGGTTAGATGCCCCTCACTGCAGCCTGGGCGGCTTGTTGGCCCCCTTGAGGGTCGGAGGAGGAACTGGTCTCTAAGTGGACAGGTCTTGGGCTCTGGGTCAAGAGGGAGGGTGTGGCTGGAACTGACCCTGTGGGTCCTTTCTGAGGGGTCGGTAGTTTAGGGGAAACAACTCCCGAAGACAGAGCCAGGCAGCTTGAAGACAGAGCCAGGCAGCTTGAAGACAGAAAGGGAAGTGTCTCAACCATAGCCACCGCCTCTCCGCACCAAGACAGTGGCTGCAGCGAGGGGCCGTGGGTGAAGAACCGTCAATCACCACGAGTGTGCCATCCCTGAAGGAAGAAACTCTACCCCAGCCCTTCAATTCTCACAGCAACCCTGCTCGGAAATGGAGGCCCAGAGAGGTGAAGTGACTTGTCCAAGGTCACACAGCAGTCGCCAGAAGGAGAGTGTGACTGATTCTCTCCCTTCCCGTTGAACCACTTCTAGCTCACTGTCTGAATCCCAGACAGGAGGGACTGGAAGGTGCATCTAAGCCATCTTTCGAGAGGCAGTATAGCACAGTGGATAAGTACAAGGGCTCAGGGGCCTGCTGCCTGGGTTCAAATCCCAGCTCTGCCTCCTTCCCGCTATGTGAATGTAGGCAAATTACTTAACTTCTTGGTGCCTCTCATCTGTGAGGCAAAGATAGTAATGATGCGTCACTTAGAGCAGGGGTCCCCAACCTCCGGGATGTGATGCCTGATGATCTGAGGGTGGAGCTCATGTAGTAAAGATAGAAACAAAGTCCACGGTAAATGTCATGCCTTGAATCAACCCGAAACCACTCCCCACCCAGGTCTGTGGAAAAACTGTTTTCCACAAAACTCCTGCCTGGTCCCAGAAAGGTTGGGGACTGCTGCCTTAGAGGGTTGCTGTGAGGATTAAGTTCATGCCTGATACCCAGAAGCCTTCCATGAATGCGAGTGATTTCCAGTCTTTCCCCAGTCTTCCCACTGCAGAGGTGGGGAGACACAGCCCAGAGATGAAGGCAGGACTTGCCAGGGTCTTGTTTGGGGCAGAGCTCAGCTTTAACCCTCGTTCCCTGTGGTGTCGCTGAGAAGCTATGATGTTGGGGCTGAGGGAGACCCCCAGAGAGGAGGAGAAGATGGAAGGGGTGCTTGCTTTTTTCCCCATCCTCCAGGGCTAGGGAAGGGCAGGGTCACAGCCAGTGGGGAGAGGAGCAAGGCCACGTGTTGGGTGACCCAAGGGGCAGCTCCTTCCCCCCCAGGTCCTAATCTCCCCTCCCGGGGACGACTGAGCCCTTGAACCCAAGGGTGCTCCTTAGTAGGGCCTCAGGGGCCGCTGAGGGGGTGGGAGAAGATCCAGAGCCCCAGCCTAGGGCTCCCACCCTTCGATTTATCTCAAATAATTTTCCTTAGTGGGAAGCTGCTGTGTAACACAGATCTCAGCTCGGCGCTCTGTAATGGCCTAGGGGGTGGAATGAGGATGGGGTGGCAGGGAGCTTTAAGAGGGAGGGAATATTTATATATATATATATATGGCCGATTCATGTTGTTGCACAGCAGAAGCCAGCACAACATTGGAAAGCAATTAGACTCCAATTTAAAACCTTAAAAAGAAACAATTTTCCGTGGACTTGCTTTCTGCTAAGCAAGGGACTGCTGGCTTGAGAAGGGGGGCTCTGGGCAGGCAGAAGCAGGGGATAGGGCTCCCCCTTCCCACACCTGGGGACCCTGGGGCCCGAGCAGATGACTGGCTGATGACTCACTCCCCACTCAGCACATCCTGTAATCCCATGACTGGGAGCCCCATGGGGGCGGCCCCCAACCGGGGCCCCCAACCAAGGCGCTCCCCCTCGACACTCACAGGGGCTGGGAACAATTAACTTGCTCCCTGGGCCAGGCCAAATGTTCACATGGCTGTTGGTTTTGCTGACCACGTGTGGCTCAAGGACATCCTCAGAGCTGGAAGGGTCCCAAGAAGCCACAAAGATCAACCCTGTCACGTCACAGCAAGGGGACCAAGGCCCAGAGAGGTGAGGGGACTTGCCTAAGGTCACTCAGGAAAAGAAGGAAGGAACCCAGCCTTCGATGCCTGACCCAGAGCTTTTCTACAGCTCCAGATGGTCCTGGAGACCCCAAGGTCTCAGTCCCTGTTCCCAGCCCCGGTCACAAGTGTCCTCCCAGACCAACCCAGGCCAGGCTCCTCCAGCCGCACCCCTCCACCTCCCGCCAGGCTTCATCCAGACTCGGCCATGCACAGCACCCCAAACACCCCAGGTCTTGTGATGGCTTCCGGCCTCTACTTTCTCAGTCCCCCTGTGTTGACATTTTGCCTGGACTCCTACTCTGATTCAAAATTCAGCTTGGATGTCACCTCCTCTAATAAGATTTCCAATGCCTCCTCTCCCTCCTCCCAGGCTGGGTCCTCTTCTCATTTCCCTCAGTGACTAGTACTCCCCACTTACTGTTCTGCCATCATCTCTTTGCTTGTCTCCATTCTCTCCTCTAGTCTGTGAATTCAGTGTGGACAGAGACCTTGCTTTTCTATTATGTGTCTAATATGAGGGCATGGCCCCTGCATTCAGCCTCTGTTAAATGAATAAATGAATATACGAATATACAGATGGATAGGTGAATGGATGGACGGACAAATGAGTAGACGGATGCATTGTTGAAAGAACAGATACATGGGTGAATAGATGGATAAATGGATATCCTGAATTATGAGGGGGTCCTGGATGGGGAGGCAGTTACCTAACCTGTTATCTGCCTCCTCTAAGGGATGTCTGGCCAAATGCAAAGCCACTTCTGCTCTGGTGCCTGGTCCCTCCTGACCAGCTAATTCTAACTCAGTGGGGGTCCCCTGAACTCTGATAATTATTCAGACATCAGAGAATCTCTAGGAACCACCTCTGCTCCTGACCTTTCAGAATTCTGCCTTCTTGAGGGCCCACCCTGCATACTTTCCTCTGGGTCAGAGCTGCTACTCCAGAAACACTTCCAGGCATAGAAACAGAAATCCCTAGAGAAAGAGGCACTGTAAGATATGGAATCCACCCCACTCCCATTTACAGATGAGGAAACTGAGGCCAAGCAAGGCCAAGAAATTTGCCCAAGAATGTACAGCATGAGAGTGAAATTAAAGCTTGGGTCCCTCCATTCATTCATTCATGCAACAAATATATATCTACCATAGAACACATGCCAAGTTCAGTGTCTTTTCTCTGGCATTCCAGGCCTGTGAATAAACTCTCAGGCCAATTTCTGAATCCCATGTTCCATCGTGACCTCTCCCAGCTCCCCACCCAGTTTGTCTTTGCCTCACCAGATGCACCCTCGGTTCAGCCCACTGTCCCAACCCCCTCACCCAGCAAATGAGGACCACCTCCTTGCCAGGGCCCCCAGTTCACAATGGGATGAGGATCTGTGTACAGAGGCAGTCACACGTGTGACCTGAGAGTACCGCCTCTTACTCCCTCCTTGCAGGACCACCTTGGTCCCTCCCTGCACACAGAAGCACACCGGTTCAGACTGAAGCCAAATGTTAGAGCCCTGTAACTGTCCTGGGGAGATGGGGGCAGGGAAGGAAGTTCATGGTGGCACCTGGGATCTCAGGGCCAGGACAGACCTTTGAGCTCCTGATCAGACTGAGGAATGCATGTAAGAGGCCATAGAGGGGCACCTGGGGGCTGGCTATCTGCAGGCTGGATGAGCAGGCAGCAGCAGAACGCACCACCAGCCCCTCCCAACATGACCAGAGGCGGGGGTAGTGTGGGGGCTGCCAACGTGGAGCAGATGGAGCCTCGCCCTCGGGGGCAGGAACCCAGACTTGGGCAAGTCATACATTGGTGGAACCCCCTCTCTGGACCTTCCCGATGGAGGCAGCCTTGCTGATGACGTAGAACACCTCAGGACTGCAAGGAACAAAATAAGACTCAGCTGCTCAATGCCCTGCCCATTCAGAACACCTTCTGGGAACAAATCAATGAACCAGAGAACAAAAGAAGACTATGAAAAAACAGCAGGACCCAAAGCCGCTTCTGGGATGGAATTGATTTGAGACAGGGTTCTGATAAGATTGATCATGACCAAAGAGTTAAGGTGCAATAGTGCAATAACTAGTGTGAAAAAGGAGAATAATACTGATTTAACAGGGACTAAGCATAACTTTAAAACTACTGTGAACAGTTATATTGTTAGGAATTTGAAAGCTTAGGGAAAATGGACACATTTCTAGAAAGTTATAAGATGCCAAAAGATGGTCCCAACAAGAAATAGAGAATGTTACTAGGTTAATTAGTATTAAAGAAACTGAAATGGTAGTCAGAGCCCTCCTGCTCTCCCACATCAGACCCAGACATCCTTACAGGTGAGTTCCACTGAATTTTAAAGGAACAATGAATGCCTAGCTTATACAAGGAGCTGCTCCACATCCCCTCAAAAGCCAACCTAGTGTATTGGTGAGACAAGTGTTATCTTGGTTGCCAAAACCAGAGAAGAGAATACAATAAAAATGATAAGCTCATTCCATTTATGAATACAGGATGGAAAAATAGGTTAGTGAACTGAGTTCAGCAGTGTGTTAAAATAGTGATAATACCTTACCATTAGGAAGGGTTTATCCCAGAAATGTATTAACATCAGAAAATCCACCAGTATGATTCATGGAGTCGTTAAATCGAAGGGGAAAAAAAAGGCCAAGGACTTCCCTGGTGGTCCAAAGGCTAAGAATGTGTGCTCCCAACGCAGGAGGCCTGGGTTCGATCCCACGTGACACAGCTAAAAAGATCCTGAATGCTGTAATGAAGATCAAAGATCCCATGTGCCTCAACTAAGACCCAGTACCGCCAAACAAACAAATTTACAAAAATCTTTTAAAAATCCAACGATTGTCAATAGACACAGAAAAACTTTTGTTAAGAAACTTAGGTATTTATTTTAAAAACCTTAGGTATTTATTTTTATTAAAAATCTTAGCAAACGAGGAGCATAAGAGAAGTTTCTTGATTTGGTAGATAGAAAGAAAGAAAGTGAAATCGCTCAGTCGTGTCCAACTTTTGCTACCCCATGGACTGTAGCCTACCAGGCTCCTCCATCCATGGGATTTTCCAGGCAAGAGTACTGGAGTGGGTTGCCATTTCCTTCTCCAGGGGATCTTCTTGACCCAAGGACTGAACCCAGCTCTCCCACATTGTAGGCAGACACTACTGTCTGAGCCACCAGGGAAATTCAATATCAAAAAACCTCCAGAAAATATGATTCCTAGTGGAGAAACTTTATTTGCGTGTCAGGATCAGGAACAAGCCAAGAATGCCCATTATCACTGCTACTGCTTAACTCATCTGGAGAAGGAAATGGCAGCCCACTCCAGTATTCTTGCCTGGGCAATCCCACAGACAGAGGAGCCTGGTGGGCTATAGTCTATGGGGTCGCAAAGAGATGGACACAACTTAATGACTAAACAACAACAACAAATGCTTAAAGAAGACAAAATAAGAGGCGTAAAGATTGGAAGGGAAGAGAGAAAACTGTTCTTTGTTGATGGTGTGATCATCATCATGATGAAATAAACTGATAGCATCAGAACAAATAAGAAAGAGGAGCAAGTTTGCCAGATACACGATCAATAATAAAAATCAATAATATTTTTTATACCAGCAATACTCAAAACAATGGTGGCTTAAACAAAGGGGCATAAGCATGAACATATTATATTCAGACAGAATAATATATATAGTAACATTATATTATTCTATTAACATTCTCATAGTATTCTTGTATGTAATGTGTATACTGTTTTTAAAATCACGTGAATAGCCACTATAGGTGGAGTCCAGGATGCACACGGCAGCTCTGATGTCATCAGAGATCCAGGCTCCATTTTTATTTCTCCTCTTCCTTCCTCTGCACCTGAGGGCCATCTTTAAGATACCCTCTCAGTTCAAGATGCCTGTCAAGCTTCACCATCACGTCTGATGACTGACAGGAAGCAGGAGGAAGGAATGAAGGGTGGTATTGGGACAGAAGGGATACTCTTCCCTTTCAGAAGCCTTCCCAGAATTTGCACATAACCTCTCTTCATGTATCTCATTGCTGGGACTTGTCACACGACTATGCCTAGCTGCAAAGTTGAGTGCACTGCCAACCCAAATAAAATCAGAGTTTGATTATGAGGGAAGGAGGGGAGAAAGGATATTGGGATGGGTCTCCATCAGGCTCTGCCATAGATCCCAGTTTCCACAAAAGGGAAAGAGAGTCCCAGGGAGGTGAGCGCACTTACACACGGCCGCGTAGCAAGTGTCAGAGCTGGGATTTTCATCTGATTCTTGATCTTCCCATGGTTCGGGCCTCCCTCTTACCCGAGTACATCCAGCCACAGGAGCACTGGCCCTGAGTCTCCCAGCCCTGCTGGGGTCAGGGTCTATTTGGGTTTGTCTGTCCCCATGACCCTTCTGTAGCAACAGTGATGTACCCAGTGTTGAGCATTTATTCACACAGACCCCCCACCACCACACACACACACACACACACACACACACACACACACACACACACACCCCAATCTCTCCAGCTTCTTGCACAGGGCTTGGCATGTGGATGTGCAATGAAGGCACAAAAGGAAGGCAGGGAGGAAGCTGGCAAGCTGTGAATGGCTGAAAGTGGCTTCATCCTTGCAACTGCAGACACTTGTTCCTGGCTCCCATATGCTGCACCCTGAGCTAAAGAAGTGTTTCCCCAGTTTCACTTTTCAGAGGCATTTCCTAGACTCTCAAGTGTTAGGCCTGGCTCGGGTCTTAAAGAACAAGAAGGCCACCTCAAAACAAACAAAAATGGGTGAAATCAAAGGCCACAGAAGTGTGTCCCAGATCCTCAGACACTGTGGCAAAGAATATGTCATGCTTCTCACTCTGATTCCTCTTCAGGGACCTACAGAGAAAGATCACATTTCCCCTCTTCCCTTGTAGTCAAGTTGGGGTCACCGTGACTTGTTCTGGCCAATGAAATACGAGCAGAAGGGATGAGCATCATCACTTCCGGTTTGAGGCAGTGAAGAGCAGTGAAGAGCTAGTGTGCCTTCTCTTTCTCTTCTCCAACGTGACCTTGGAGCCCACTGATCTAGGATGAAAGTTAAAGTGAAATCACCCTGTTGCGTCCGACTCTGCGACCCCGTGGACTGTAGCCTACCAAGCTCCTCCATCTCCAGGCAAGAATACTGGAGTGGGTTGCCATTTCCTTCTCCAGGGGAGCTTCCCGACCCAGGGATCGAACCTGGGTTTCCCGCATTGGAGGCAGACGCTTTAACCTCTGAGCCACCAGGGAAGCTGCAATGTGCATACGAATCACCTGGGAGTCTTTCTAAATGCATATCCTGCTGTGGGGGGGAAGGGGGAGGATCTGAAATTCTTCATTTCAAAGAAGCAACTGAATGGGTAGGGAAGGGTGGTTTGAGAGGATGCAGCCCCAAGATGGAGAAGATCTGCCCAACTTCACTGGACTATTTGCCACCAAAACTAAATCTTTGTTGGGTTAAGCTGTTGCGATCTGGGAAGTTTATTTGTGACCTCAGCATAGCCTAATGTACCCCAATTCAAGCATTGGGGTAGGGAGTTGTCATTTAGCCAGTCGACCCCTATTTCTTGAGTTCCTACCATAAACTCATTTTGTGCAGGTTTCTTCCCCCGCCCTGCAGTGGAAGCAAAGAGCCTTAGCCACTCACTCGTAAGGAGTCCCTCACTCTCCCGGTCCTACACGTGCCAGGCCAGCACCTGATAGTGAGAGTTCCTTACATTTTTCTCCCTTGGCACCTCTCTTTCTGCATCCTGGTCCCAGTGCCAAAAGTCACTGGGGGAGCCAGGATTTGAAGTGGGGACTTTTGGCTTACAAACCTGAAATTTGTTTCCAGCAGTGCAAAGAGCATCTGTGCTCAGTCTAGGGTCTTATTTAGGGGAACCTATAGCACTAGCCAAAAGTCTCATGGGTTCCCCAGACTGTCACATCCCTCTAGTGCCAAACTTGGCACTTTAGGGGCCTGAACCCCAGTAACCAGTCAGCACAGGGGCAGCTCCTGCCGTGGATTTTCAGCATTTTGTGATGTGCATTCATCACACATTCTCATCACCCAACGCCGTGATGCCAACCCACGTGCTTCCTGAACTGGCCAGGCCCCAGGACCGCCCGCTGTCCACACTCGCCCAACTTCGGTTGTTTAGAGAGAACAAGTTCCAAGCACAAACACATGCTCTGCCTCAGAGGGCCCCCGAGGCAGGAGGCAGCACTCCACTGGTGTCCTGTCACCTCCCGCTGCAGCACACTCCGAACCTCCTTCACTTCCCTTGGCAAGCACACCCAGCCTCACCCTCTCACTGATGGGGGCGGGACTCCTCCTCTGATAGGATACTGCTGTGAGCAAAGTGCCTTTCTCCACCTCCTCCTCACGCCTCCTAGCTTTTTCTATCTTCCTTCTTGCCTCAGAGCAAGAAGTGGTTCAAAGCTGTTCCACCCAAATGGATACATGTGTATGTATGGCTGAGTCCCTCCACTGTTCACCTGAAACTATCCCAGCATTGTTAGCCATCTGCCAACACAAAATAAAAAGTGAAAAATAAAAAGCCAAAACAAAACTGTTCCTCCCAGCAAAAATTAATGGTGATAGAAGTCAGAACAGTGAGTACCTTGGGAGGCAGAGCGTACATAGTCTTGGAAGAGGCGTCAGAAACTTCCTGGAAATGTATCTTGGTGGTGGTTACATGGGTGTGTACATATGTGAAGAGTTGTCGAGATGTGCACTGTAAGCATTTCTGTTTATATGTTACCCCTCAATTTAAAAAATATATATATGCCACAGAGAGCTTTATAAGCAGTAGCAAAAATAAATGACCACAGCATAGGTTTTGGAGTCATATGAACCTCCGCTGAAAATCTGGCTCTGTTTTCTAGCTGTGTGACCTTTGGCAAGCTGCTTAACCTCTCTGGATTTCATTTTTCTTTCTTTCTTTCTTTTTTTTAAATTAAGGTATGGACGACAAGGATTAGAAACACCACGTTTTATAACAAGTACTCAGCTCAGGGGCAGCTCCCACTGGGTGCTCAGTGCGTAATCACTTTCATTATTATTAAAAGCAGGGGCCTGGAACTTCCCTAGCTGTCTAGTGGTTAAGACACTGCACTTCCACTGTGGCAGGCACGGGTTTCGATCCCTGATTGAGGTGTTAAGATCCTGGCCTGGCCTAAACATAGAAAATAAATAAATAAACGTGCAGCTACTTACTCACGTCTGACTCTTTGGGACCCCATGGACTCTAGTCTGCCAGGCTCCTCTCTCTATGGAATTTTCCAGGCGAGGAGTGAGTTGCCATTTCCTCCTCCAGAGGAGTTTCCCAGCCCAGGGACTGAACCTGTGTCTCCTGCGTTGGCAGGCAGCTTCTCTACCACAAGCACCACCTGGAATGGTGGTTTGGTTGCTAAGTCGTGTCTGACTCTTGCGACCCGGGAGACCAGGGTTTGATCCCTGGGATGGGAAGATCCCCTGAAGAAGGGAATATCTACCCACTCCAGTATTCTTGCCTGGAGAATTTCATGGACAGAGAGTCCTGGTGGACTACAGTCCATTGCAAAGAATCAGACATGACTGAGTGACTAACACCAGTTGTATTTTAATAACATGTAGCTCAGCTTCAAATCAGCACGTTTTGATTTATCCTTTAATAAACATCTTCAACATGGAGAATTTCTAGGAATGCAGTTGCCACCAGCATACAGGGTCTCAGGAACACAGGTTCACCAGACAGTCAGTTCCTAACAGCTTGGAATCTTTTGTACTTGCTCCAAGTACAGTTCCTGCCTCCAGCCCTGTGGTATTACATATTTCTGCATCTCACAAGTAGATTCAAAGAAAACAATGGCTGTAGAGTGATGGAGAAGATGAAGATACAGGTAGTTCAAGTCTGCCATCCCAGGTGACTTCTTGAAATTTTAATTTGTGTTTAAAATTTAGAAAAGTCAAACAGTGTAGACTGCTAAGGGCAACATTTTTGCATGGTAAGTGCAAATCCTAGTTCATAAATGACAGATAACACTTTGTTATATGAGGGTTGTGGGTATTCCAAAACTGACCCACTCTGGGTGTAAAATACCCTAGGCCTGCCTCTAACTCAAACATGAGCCTGAATAAATAACACTGTTTCTCCTCTCCAAGTCTGGCAACCCGCAACCCTCACCCTCAGCCACTTCCTTCAGCCCTAAATGATCAAATCCCACATTTTCATCTTCAACCTCTGTTCACATCAACTCCTCCTCCTGGAATTGCTCCCAGCATCAAGTCACTCTTCTTCCTTGCCAACTGCCCTTTCCGGAATCTTCTGGTGTCCAGCTCCATCACTTTGAGATTTGGGATACTGGGGGAGATGATGGGGGCCAAAGCCTTCTCCAGCCACACTTGACACCCCCTCGCGTATTACCTTTGTCAAATTCTACAGTCAAAGCTCATGTCTTTATACCTTCCTGCTCCTAGTGATACTGGTGGTGAGGTTTCTTAAAATATCCTCTTATATATTTGGATGCACTGAGGCTTAGCTGTGTCTTTGCAGGATCTCCAGTCTTCGCTGTGGTATGTGGGGTCTGCACTGTTTTTCTTCTACTTCCAGTATTCTTTTTAATTGGAGTATAATTGTGTTACAATGCTGTGATAGTTTCTGCTGCACAACAAAGTGAATCAGCTCTGTGTGTGTGTTAGTCGCTCGGTCGTGTCTGACTCTTTGTGACCCCATGGACTGTAGCCCTCCGGGCTCTTTCATTCATGGAATTTTCCAAGCAAGAATACTAGAGTGGGTTGCCATTCCCTTTTCCAGAAGATCTTCCCAACCCAGGGATTGAACCTGGGTCTCCCACATTGCAGGCAGGCTCTTTACCATCGGAGCCACCAGGGAATCAGCCGTACATATACATATATCCCCTCCTTCTTGAGCCTCCCTCCCACCCCGACTCCCATCCCACCCCTCTAAAGATCACAGAGCATCCGGATCTTTAGTTGTAGCCTGTGAACTCTTAGTTGCGGCCTGTGGGTTCTAGTTCCCTGACCAGGGATTGAACCTGGCCCCCTGCATTGGGAGCGCAGAGTCTCTGGTGGTGTGAATTTCATGTGTCTTACCCCCTTGTGTGTGACACCGCTTCCCACCTCACTGTTGGCTCCAGACAGTCAGGCATTCTTGGCTACCAGAATAGGCCCTGCTATCATGAGGTCCCCCCACCTCTAGGCATCTATGTGCTGTTCCCTCTGCCTGGAGCATCGCTCTCTCTCACTCCCATCATCCCTGGCTCCCGCTTCAGAGAGCTCACCCTCACCTTCTGTCTGAACAGGACCCTTCCTCTATATTCCCTGAAATTCCACCTGCCCCCACTTACTGTCCCCTTCTCAGCTTACCTCCTCTTCAGGAACTGGAGACACCACAGAGGAGCCTCAGGGTTGACTGAATTCAACAAAAAGGATTTGGTTCCTGCAGATCACTGCTGAGGACCCCACCATGTAGCAGGGCCCAGCAAGAGCACACACTAGGTCCAGCCCGCGTGGGCTCAGCCACGGCAGGCCACCATCCACAGCTCAGCAAGCAGGCCGTGGGGAGGCTCCTGGTTGCCAAAAGCAAACAGGCCGCCCAGGGAAGTTTTGCTGTGGGTCACACCCGCTTCTGGACGGCTGCCAGTCTTCCTCCCAGAAACCGCAGGCCCGCTGAAACCGCCGGGAGTCCGGACCACGGGGCTTAGGAGGACTTGGGTCAGCTCTGCAGAGGGGGGTGTCTGTGGAGCACTTTCTGGATCTACAGCACCCCCTCCACTGCCAGGGTCGGCCAGGGGGTCTGGGGCAGGGCTCCAGCGGCTCCAGCAGCGACTTGGGTAGGCCCTTTGGGGCTGGGAGGAGCTAGTGAGGCCCCTGCCAGCCTGTCATAGGCTCTCAGCATTGGCACTGGCTCTGACTTTCACACACACATACACACACACACACACTGGCAAGCACCCCCTTGGTGGCCTCGGAGGTCTCACCTCCAGGTAAATGGGCTCATCAGTGGGAAGATGAGGATGGGAGAGAAGCAGGGCTACAAAGGCCAGCCTGTGTGTGTGCGTGCGTGCGTGTGTGTGTGTGTGTGTGTGCGTGCCTGGGAGTGACCTCACAGCCGCCGGAACATAAAGACTTACAGGTCCTGCCTCCGAGGCTCAAAGCTGGCTCCGTGGGGGACACAGTGACATGAGAGGCACATTTCAGACCCACCTCCTCGCCTTCTCCCTCCTCTGTCTCCCTCTCCAAGGTAAGGGGGCCTGGGCCCCGAAATGTACTCCTGGCTTCCTTGGTGTGGTGGGGGAGATGTGACATCAAGGCCAAGGACCCCCTGGAAGAATTCCTGTGGGCCTCCTGTGTTGGGGCTCAGCTGAGCTTCCCTCCTGAGGCCCAGAGAGCTGCTTCCCTCTGGCCAAGTCTGCTGTGTGACCTCAGGCAAATCCCTTCCCCTCTCTGAGTCTTAGCTCCTTCCTCAGTTAAATGGGTATAATGTTGATGAGGCCTTTGGAAAGGTCATTTATCACAGTTCATCTCCAGGGACTAGCACAGGACCTGGAATATGACAAATGTTTAAGAGAGGACTTTTATGACTACCAATCCCTAGAGTCCCTTCTGCAAACAGAAGTGGATCTCCTCATTATAAATGGGGAGCCTCAAGAGAGGGCCTGCTTTGTCTAACTAGGAGCTAGGATTTGAATGGATGTTGGGTGCCTAGCCCATTGGAAGGTTTACACAGAGGCATTAATGCTGTTGGGCCCTCAGGCAGTAAGTGGCCTGCTGACCCTAGCTGGAGGGGGGTAGGGAAACAGCTCTAGAGAATAAAGACCTGCTCCTGTGGGAAATTTTCAAAGGGCTTGTGGAACATCCACCTTGTTTAACATGCCCAACAACCTCATCAGGAATGATTATTTCTTGCTTCCAGTCAAGCAAGGCTCAGAGAGGGTAAGCAACTTGCTTGAAACCACACAGCATCGGAGCAACAGAGGAGGCAGAGACCAGGACTGGCCTGGGTGTGAGGAGAGGGGACTGCAGTCTGTATCTCTCCACCTCCAACCTGGACCGAGGCCACAGCTGCTGAGCCTGCCATCACCTTAGCAAATGCCAAGTTCCTGGTGTCATGGGGATTGGCCCTGCTGCAAGCTATGATCTCACTATATTTTCATGCTCTTTTGAGAATCGCAGGCAGAAACGCCTCTCTCCTGGGTCCAGGCAGTGGTTGGGAGAAGGAAGGCTGAGAACCCTGCTGGCATCCTAACCCTGCTTTTTGTTCTTCCAAACCGGGATGAGCACGACATGATGCCAGGAAGGGCAGCGTGGGTCATGGGAGCCGGAGACTTGGGGTTCTGGGCCTGGGATTAAAGGAAAGGACAAAATGAAGCAGTCCTAGACTCACTGTTCTCTCCCCCAGCCCTCCATTCTTCCCAGGCCCCAGGGAGCCAGGCAACATCCCACTCAGAACACAGGGACTTAGTCATCACTCACATGAAAGCCGTGACAATCAGAGAGAATTGCAAGTCTCGCAGGCAGGCTGTGAGCTCCTGACCTCAGGCCTGTGGACAAGGGCAGGTGGTAGAGACCTGGAAACAAGCCAGGCCACATTGACCAGAAGCTGCCCATGACCTCATTAAATCCCTGATTCCAAGATAGGTGGTCTCCACCCCATTTTACTTAGGAGGAAACTGCTCCCTCTCGGTGCAGCAGTGAAGTGTCCAAGACCACACAGCGAGTCAGTGGTAGAACTTGGATCTCAACTCTTGCTTGAAAATTCCCTGTCCAGGGCTCTTGCCCCGCTGGGGACCACAGCAAAGGTCTGGGGACAACCAAGTGTGATGGAGCAGCTTGAACATGGGAGTGGGCTGGTTGGAAAGGGCATAGAGATAGAGACTAGAAGGACCTCTCTCTCCTTGGCTGTGCTGAAACACCCTCCCTGACTTGTCCCCATCCCTTTTGAACAAACAGTAAGTTGACCCAGAGGCTAAGCTGGCATCAGAGCCGTAGGTGACAAGAGGTGGATGTGGCAGTTAAGAGCCTGGGCTTGGATGCACATGAACCTTGATTCTGTTCCTGATCTACCTGTTATTGGTGATGTCGCTATACCGCTTTAAGCTTCAGTTTCCCTGTCTTTAAAATGGGTATAATGCTGGACTTCCCTGGCAGTACAGTGATTAAGACTGCGTGTTTCCTCTGCAAGGAGCACGGGTTCAATCCCTGGTCGGGGAACTAAGATCCCGTATGCCAGACGGTACAGCCAAAAAAATAAATAAAATGGGCATAATGTTGTAGCTCCCGCTGGAGGGATAAAGTAGCACGTTACAGAGCTCAGCATGTGGTGCACCCGTGCTGAATGACAGTCACAGTCGTCGGCGTCATCAGTGGTCCCTCCTGTAGATCCAGCCCTGTCAAGCTTGCCCTGTAGAGAGAGCCCAAAGTGAGAACCCAGGTGCCAAGCACATGGCTTATGTCCTGGCCACTCTGCTTTCAGGAGGAAAGGACCCAGGAGCCAGTTCTGGTCAAAGGCCTGCCCCTCACCCTGCTTACTTCTCACCAACTCAGGAGCCCAGCCTCTGAGGGTTTAGCAGGGAACCCAAAGTCCAGCTGACTGTTTCCCAGGTCAGTGCCGTGTGGATCACAGCTGAATTTATGGAAATGCAGATTCAGAGTCATGAGGAAGGGCCCTAGATGCTGCACGACAAACAAGCTTCCAGGTGATGCTGCTGTGGGTCCAGACCTCACTTTGAGGGGGTGAGGCTAGACCATCCTCTCCAGAACCTGGTGTCACCCAGTCTCCTGCTTGAAACGCCTGCGGAGATGGGAGCTCGTCCTCTGGCAAGCCTCCAGGCACACCGCTGCACACTCGCATCTAACGTTACCAGTGCCATCGTAGATGGGCCCTGTCATTGCTTCCTGGTCTGTGACCCACCCTCCCACACACACACAGGAGGCTGGTCTGCCAGTTTGGAACGGCCCCTAGTGGCCACGGTGGGAACTGCAGGCCACAGAGAGGTTTGAGGGACTCAAAGTCCTAAGGATGGGAAAGGTAGGGATTAGGGCAGAGAGGTCACTGCCTGCTTTGGGGCCACACACAGGACATAGGAGGTTATTAATTTCACCTTTCTAAACTGCATCCAATTCTCCCATCGTCTACACAAAACCCTCCAGACTTCCAAGGGCCCTCAGATGGGGTGGGTCACTAGTAACACCTTGAATTATGCATGGCTTTCGGTCCCTACCTTCCAATGGACACATGGGGAACCCAGAGTATCTGGTTTCTGGTTTGGCTGGTTCTCGGCCTTAAGTGAGGAGGGGCAATCAGGACCTTGAGCCTGCCCCTGGGGGTAGGGACCCTGGCTGGGGCTATTCCCTGTTACAGGACATCAACACCCACTCTGGGTCCGTGGATCTTCAGTGGGGAAGCACACTCCCAGCCATGTAGCTATGAGTGTGTCTCTGAGACTGTGTCTCTTCCTCTCTCTGGAACTCAGTCTCCCCATCTTTACATGGCGGGGGAGAGGGGTTAGAGTGGAGGTGAGGTACCAGTAACCTAGCTGTGCATCAAACGCCCCTGGATGGCTTGTTAAAAACATAGATGCCAGGGCTGGGCCTCTGGAAGCTGTGAACTGATAAGTCCCACAGGAGGCCAAGTTTTCCTGGCTGATTTGAGGCTCATCTGGAAACATATTATAGATTGTTCCAAAGATCAAAAACATCCATGACACTGTTTGATTTATTCAGCCCTCAGGATAAATATCCACAGTCCTCCTGCTAGAAAACATATAGTACCCTGTCATTTTAATCCTCTGTCCTGTTGCTTTTGCCTCTGTAAGTTCCCAGAAGGCAGAGGCTAAGCCCGCTATTGTAATTCACATAGCAGTCATCATAGCTAAATGCATGGAGCATCTCCTGCATGGCAGGCCATGTACTAAAGGTTTTATATGCCTCATTTCATGTACTCCTCAAAACAATCCTGAGTTATATATGATTGCCCCCTCTTCACAGATGAGGTAGATGAGGCTCAGAGAACTTAAGTAACTTGCCCAAGGCTGCTCCGCTAATAAGCGACAGAGTTAAGACTGGAACTCTAATCCAGAGCCCTTGCTCATGACCACAGTGCCATGTTGTCTCATACAGAGTGACGTGGGGGTGCTGGGGTTCAAGGCCAGGTCTATGTTTCCGGAGCCAAGGTGTGGCACCACACTGCACAGCCTGGCAGGAAAGGAGTCAGTCCTGAGGGTCTCACTGCCCACCTTGAATGACCTTGGCTGAGGGAGGTCTCTCTCTTGCAGGTGTGTGCCCAGCTGTGCCCCACACCATGTGCCTGTCCCTGGCCACCACCCCGATGCCCACCGGGGGTGCCCCTGGTGCTGGACGGCTGCAACTGCTGCCGGGTATGTGCGCGGCGGCTGGGGGAGCCCTGCGACCATCTCCACGTCTGCGACCCCAGCCAGGGCCTGGTCTGCCAGCCCGGGCGGGCCCTGGAGGCCGGGGGGCCGTGTGCCTCTGTAAGCAGGTTTGCGGGTCTGGTGGAGGGGGTGCTGGGGAGGCGGTCAAGGCCTTCAGGTCCTGAGTCCAGGAAAAGTCCTTCTCATTCCCAGCCAAACCTGGTGACACAAGGTTCCCTAAGCCCACTCCCCACTTCTTTTCTTTTGTTTTTGCTCAGATCACACCCACCACCCAAACAGCCTACCTCCCTTCTTATCCATCCAGATCTAGCCATCTTTCAAAGCCAAGCGCAAACACCTCCTCCCCTGATCAGCCCTCCCAGATTCTTCGAACCAGAGGTCACCACCCTTTCTCAGAACCCTCATGACACTCTTGGGAAAATGAAAGGGCAGCTCTCTATTTCAGGCGTAAGGTGTATCAGGCCCTGCGCTAAGCACTTATCTCCTAAGTCACACGATCCTCATAATAATCCTCTGCGGTAAGTACTTTCAGACCCATTTTATAGATGAGGAAACTGAGGCTCCGCAATACTGACAGACATGTTTAACATTACACAGCTGGGGGCTGGGTCAAACAGGCTCTGAAGCAGCATTCTATTCTGTCTTTTCTGGGGTTGGGAGCCCTTGAACCTGTGAACCCTGAATTTGCTATTTGCTAGCAACCCTGAGCATGGTACACCTCCTACCACTCTACCCTTGCGCCCTCCGGGTGGGCTTAGGCCAGGCTTTCTCAACTTTGCTCCCGGGTCATTTGGGACTGAGTAATTCTCTGCTGTGGGATGCAGTTCTGCACATGGTAGGAATTAAAGCAGCTTTCCTGGTCTCTACCTGCTGGATGCCAGTAGCACCCCAAACAGCAAGTTGTGACCATCTCCCTTCTGATGTTGCCTGGGAGAAAAATCGCCCCCAGTGGAGAACCACTGCTTTAGAGAAATAGAAAGGGATCAGGGACTGCTCTGTGCTCTATTTTTCTTTTGAATAAGCCTTACAGAGCACTTTACCACTCTCATCTTTGTGCATGTAGCACTTTAAAAAAAGAATGGGAGAGAGAAGGGAAGAAAGGCTCATGAATCATTGACAATGAATCCATCTGTAGGAAAAAAAAACTTGTTAAAAAGAAAAACACAACTTATAGGGACTTCCCTGGTGGTTCAGCGGCTCAGCCTCCACACTCCCAACGCAGGAGGCCTGGGTTCGATCCCTGGTCAGGGAATTAGATCTCATATGCCACAACTAAAATGATCTCACATGCCACAACCAAGATGGAAGATCCCATGTGTTGCAACTAAGACCCAACACAGCCAAACGAATTTTTTTTTAAAAGGACTTATAAAGTTATCAATGGTAAACCCTCGTTAAATACTTTTTTATGATAAGAGGAGTGTAATAATGAGAAAGGGGCGATGTGTTTTATAAACTTAGAGATGATTGGTAATAAAAGGTACCTAAAAATGTGGTTGCCCAAGGGAGACGGGTTGGGGAGGGAAGGACTGAGAGTTTTGGATTAGCAGATGCGAACTATTATAAATAAGATGGACAGGATGGGGGTTCAGGCTGGAGGGGACACATGTATGCCTATGGCTGGTTCATGGTGACGTGTGGCAAAAACCATCACAATATTGTAAAGTAATTATCCTCCAATTAAAATTTTTAAAAAGATGAACAACAAAAAGGTCCTACTGTATAGCACAGGGAACTATATTGGATTCTCTATACGCACACCATAGTGGAAAAGAATGTAAAAATGTCTTTATGTGTATGACTGAGTCACTTTGGTATACAGCAGAGATTGGACCAACATTGTAAATCAAATATACTTCCATTTAAAAATAAATATCACCAATGAAGGGAGAAAAAAATGTATCTAAAGAAAAAAACTCAGAAAAGCAACCCTTAGCTTATTGGGCTATTATCTAGATAAGCCATCACACAGGTCAAGCACTTGGCGAAATTTATTTATTGAACACATGCCTAGCACTTACCATATGCCAGGCACTAGAGTTTCAAAATATCACCTCATTTAACCTCTCAACAACCATATGAAGTAGCTCTTAATGTCATCCCCATTTTGTAAATGGAAAAAGAGGCCCAGAGAGGTTAAGTAATTTGCCCAAGGTCACACAGCTCAGAAGTGGCTGAGCTGGGATTTGAACGCAGGGAGCTGACTCCACAGTCTTTGTTTCTTTCACTCTACTGTCTGACGCTCAGTATATGATTAGTTACTGTCACTAAATTTATTATGGGGCTTTTCCTAGTCCACCTTGATTTAGACTTTGAATACCTGGAGGCCAAAAATTTATTTGGTCCTTGCTCCTTCCTGCAACTTCCAGCTCTGGCTGAGTGACACCGAATGTGTCTCATGAATGTCTAATGAATTACGGGTGCTAGTGAATGTGTAAAAGGCAACGGCAGCCCACTCCAGTCCTCTTGCCTGGAAAACCCCACAGGCAGAGGAGCCTGGTAGGCTGCAGTCCATGAGGTCTCGAAGAGTCTGACATGACTGAGTGACTTCACTTTCACTTTTCACTTTCATGCATTGGAGAAAGAAATGGCAACCCACTCCAGTGTTCTTGCCTGGAGAATCCCAGGGACAGGGGAACCTGGTGGGCTGCCATCTATGGGGTCTCACGGGTTGGACACGACTGAAGTGACTTAGCAGCAGCATGAATGTGTAATGATTAGAACTGAATTTGGAGGCTGGGAGCTGGGGAAGCCACAGCTGAGGCAGAACTAAGACTGCACAGAGGCTGAGTCTGGGTCTTGGCTCTGGAGGGAACATGCTGGCCCAGATCTCTCCTCTCACCCACTAGCTGGACAACCCTTCTCTCAGGGGACTGCGTCTGAGCTGTGTGCACGTTCAGTGTGGCTCACTTTCAAGTTTTTTTTTTTTTTTTTTTTTTTTTGTTTTTATGTGGACCATTTAAAGTCTTTACTGAGTTTGTTACTGTATTGTTCCTGTTTTATGCTTTGGTTTTTTGACATTGAAGCATGTGGAATCTTAGCTCCCCAACTAGGGATCGAACCCGCAGCCCCTGCATTGAAAGGCTGTCTTAACCGCTGGAGCACCAGGGAAGCCCTCCTCCCTTGCTTTAAAAGCAGTGCTTCCCTGGTTCAGCCAAGGGCAGCTCCATCTTTTCTGTGGCTCAGCCTCAAATTCTGGAGTCATCCTTAACTTCTCTCCCATCTTTTCCACATTCCACTCGCTCCCCACCAGTAAATCCCTCACAATATTTCCACGGGATCTGATCCCCACTGTAACTCATCTGGATTTTGCAGAAGCCCCTTAACTGTCTCCCTTGCTTCTGTCCTTGGCCCCTAGTCTGTTCTCAACACAGCAGCCTGAGGGCTCCTTTAAATACATAAATCAGATCACAGGTCAAGTCCCTCTGCCTAAAAGCCTCCCACATCCTCCCATCTTCTCAGAGTAAGAGCCAAAGCCCTCTCAGCAGGCAAAAAGGACCCTGCTCCTGTTTTCTCTCTGACCACATCTAACTCCCTCCTGCTCCATCCTCACTGGCCTCTCAGATACCCCAGGCACGCTCCCAACTCAGGGCCTTTGCACAAGCTGTTCCTCCTACTGGTATTCTTTCCCCCAGATTTCTGCATGGCAAGTTCTCTAGCCTCCTTCACATCTTTACCCAAACATCACTTTCTCAGTAAGGCCTTTGCTGACCACCATACTTTAAAAACTACAACACTGCTCTACTCCCTCAGTCCTGTCCTCCTTTATTTCTTGAGCACTAACTGACATCTGACATCACAAACTCAACTTTGTTTCTTGTGTTTCTTTCCACTAGAGCGAAAGCTCCAGTGAGGGCAGGATTTTGGCTGGTTTTAGTCGTTGCTATGTCACAAGTCGCCTAGAGCAATGTCTGGCACATAGTAGGCACTCAGTGAATAATTGTTGAATGCATGGATAATAATGACGGTTCTGGTGGGGCCTGGGTGACAGGTGCCATTTGGTGGGCTAATGGTTCAGTAACAGGCACTAATTACGGAGCAGGTACTATGAACAAATCCTTTATATACATGATTCCATTTTATCCTTAATAATGAGGTATTCTCACTGTTCTGAGGGTGAAGGAACTGGGGCTCAGAGAGGTTAAGTCACCTGCCTAAGGTCCCACAGTGTACAAGTGTGTGCATGCTAAGCTGCTTCAGTCGTGTCAGATTTTTTCAGCGCCTTGGACTGTAAACCCCCAGGCTCCTCTGTCTATGGGATTTTCCAGGTAAGAATACTGGAGTGGGTTGCCATTTCCTTCTCCAGGGGATCTTCCTGACCCAGGGATCAAACTCACATCAAACTCGCATCTCTTACGTCTCATGCGCTGGCAGGCAGGTTCTTTACTAATATGCAAATAGCTACAGGTAAACAAAAAACCTCATCGTTCCTTCTCCTGCCAGGGACTCTCAGAGGGAAAGGGATGCAGAAATTACCAGATGACAAGATTATGCCCTGAAGTTATTTGGGGGAAGCTGCTGGGCAAGGAGACTATTGGAGAGAGCCCAGAAGGAGAAGGGTTTTATACATGTGTATAGGTGTGGGTCCATGGGGTCGCAAAGAGTCGGACACGACTGAGCGAGCTCACTTTCACTTTCACTTTCATAGGTGCAGGGGTCTCACAGCAAGTACATGTGGAGGTGCCTCATGGTGTCTGGGACCTTGCACATGATGCACACAGATCCCAGGGTGGGGACCGGCTGCCCCAGGGATCATAACCCCCCACCCCACCCCAATCAGCTTTGAACTGGAGGACCCAGGAGAGATGCCAGGAAAACTTGCTAAAGTTATTATCCCCTGGGATTTGAACCAGGTCTATGTGGTTCTAAAACTCCCGCATGTGTGTGGACCTATTTGAGGTTTTTCTCAGCAGACCTGGGAAAAGCAGCTTCCCAGGAGTCTTGTCTCCGAGATCTAGCTGAAGTGCCGCCCACATCTCCAGGAAATCTTCCTTTCTCTGCACTTCCTGAGTGCCTCACAGAATAAAGCTCTCACTTTATTCTGTCTAGGAGATGCAGCGTCCACATCTGTGCCCTGCACTGACCCTTGAGTACCCCCTGGGTAAGGACTGGCTCTCAGTCCTGTCTGGGAGCACAGTGGGTAATACCCAGGAAGGGCACGTGTATCTGAAAGGAGTAAGGAATCAGAACTATTTTATCAGTGTCTCTCATGTGCTGAGTCTTGTGCCAGGCATTCATTCCAGAGGCATTTCCTGTGGTTCTGTGTGTCCCATCCATGCTCTGAGTTGGCACAGGAGATGCCAGGATGAACACTCTCGGCCCCAGCCCTCAAGGGGTTCATGTCCAGTGGAGGAAGAGGCTGTGATGCTCATAATATTTGAGGGCTTCCTCCAAAGAGTGTTTCTTGAATTCCTAACCCTGAGCTAGATGTTGCATCACTGAAGGTTCTAATTTACTGTTCTCATTGTTGCTATTGTTAAAGTGACTCAGAGAAATTTAGTCACTTACCCCAAGTCACACAGCTAGCAAGTTAAGCCCTGACCTGATGGTGAAAACTGTAACACAGCAGATGGACAAGAAAAGTTTGTGGCATGAAATCTCGGTGCATATATAATAGTCATAATATTTTATATGTTTATATTAATTAATACATATTATTAATTCTATTATATATGGGCTTCCCAGGTGATGCTAGAATAGAATCTGGTATAGAATCTGCCTGCCAATGCAGCAGACACAAGAGACCCTGGTTCCATCTCTGGGTTGGGACAATCCCCTGGAGAAGGAAATGGCAACCCACTCCAGTATTCTTGTCTGGAAAGATCCCATGGACAGAGGAGCCTGGCTGGCTACAGTCCATAGAGTTGCAAAGAGTCGGACACAACTGAGCAGTTGTCAGCCATACATTAATATTTATATTATTAATAATTAATAATATATACTAATAACAACAACAGAGCAGCTAGGACCTATTGAAGGTCTCCTTCATGTTGTATCCATTACAAACACCATTCATTTATAGTCTATCAGTTCAGTTCAATTCAGTTCAGTCACTCAGTCATGTCCGACTCTTTGCAACTCCATGAATCGCAGCACGTCAGGCCTCCCTGTCCATCACCAACTCCTGGAGTTCACTCAGACTCGCGTCCATCGAGTCTGTAATGCCATCCAGCCATCTCATCCTCGGTCGTCCCCTTCTCCTCCTGCCCCCAATCCCTCCCAGCATCAGAGTCTTTTCCAATGAGTCAACTCTTCTCATGAGGTGGCCAAAGTACTGAAGTTTCAGCTTTAGCATCATTCCTTCCAAAGAAATCCCAGGGTGATCTCCTTCAGAATGGACTGGTTGGATCTCCTTGCAGTCCAAGGGACTCTCAAGAGTCTTCTCCAACACCACAGTTCAAAAGCATCAATTCTCTGGCGCTCAGCCTTCTTCACAGTCCAACTCTCACATCCATACATGACTACTGGAAAAACCATAGCCTTGACTGGACGGACTTTAGTCGGCAAAGTAATGTCTCTGCTTTTGAATATGCTATCTAGGTTGGTCATACCTTTTCCTCCAAGGAGGAAGCATCTTTTAATTTCATGGCTGAAGTCACCATCTGCAGTGATTTTGGAGCCCTCCAAAATAAAGTCTGACACTGTTTCCACTGTTTCTCCATCTATTTCCCATGGAGTGATGGGATCTTTGTTTTCTGAATGTTGAGCTTTAAGCCAACTTTTTTTTAATGTTTGTTTATCTTCTTTTTAAATTTTATTTTTACTTATTTTACTTTACAATACTGTATTGGTTTTGCCATACATTGACATGAATCCGCCACAGGTGTATACGAGCTCCCAATCCTGAACCCCCCCTTCCCACCTCCCACCCCATATCATCTCTCTGGATCATCCTGGTGCACCAGCCCCAAGCATCCTGTATCCTGTATTGAACATAGACTGGCGCTTCATTTCTTACATGATAGTATACATGTTTCAATGCCATTCTCCCAAATCAGCCCACTCTCTCCCTCTCCCTCAGAGTCCAAAAGTCCATTCTATACATCTGTGTCTCTTTTGCTGTCTCGCATACAGGGTCATCATTACCATCTTTCTAAATTCCATATATATGTGTCCGTATACTGTATTGGTGTTTTTCTTTCTGGCTTACTTCACTCTGTATAATCGGCTCCAGTTTCATCCATCTCATTAGAACTGATTCAAATGTATTCTTTTTAATGGCTGAGTAATACTCCATTGTGTATATGTACCACAGCTTTCTTATCCATTCATCTGCCAATGGATATCTAGGTTGCTTCCATGTCCTGGCTATTATAAACAGTGCTGCAATGAACATTGGGGTACATGTGTCTCTTTCAATTCTGGTTTCCTCAGTGTGTATGCCCAGCAGTGGGATTGCTGGGTCATAAGGCAGTTCTATTTGCAATTTTTTAAGGAATCTCCACACTATTCTCCATAGTGGCTGTACTAGTTTGCATTCTCACCAACAGTGTAAGAGGGTTCCCTTTTCTCCTCACCCTCTCCAGCATTTATTGTTAAGCCAACTTTTTCACTCTCCTCTTTTACTGTCATCAAGAGGGTTTTTAGTTTCTCTTCACTTTCTGCCATAAGGGTGGTGTCATCTGCATATCTGAGGTTATTGGTATTTCTCCCGGCAATCTTGATTCCAGCTTGTGTTTCTTCCAGTCCAGCGTTTCTCATGATGTACTCTGCATGTAAGTTAAATAAGCAGGGTGACAATATACAGCCTTGACGTATTCCTTTTCTATATCACACTTAAATAAGTACCATTATAACCCACTTTGGGCTTCCCTTGTGGCTCAGCTGGTAAAGAATTAGTCTCTGATGCGAGAGACCTGGGTTCAAGCCCTGGTTTGGGAAGATCCCTCTGGAGAAGGGAAAGGCTACCCACTCCAGTATTCTGGCCTGGAGAATTCCATGGACTGGTTACCGCAGAGTCGGACACGACTGTGCGACTTTCACTTCACTTCATAACCCACTTTGCAGGTGAGGGAACTAAAACCAGAAGTAGAACCGCTTGGCCAAGGTCCATAGCTAGCAAAGGAGCTGAAACCAGGCCAGTCTTCCTGCAAAGCCTGTTCCAGGAAGCGGCCTGTCACGCACTGTCTTCCTGCAGGTGACAGGACAGGACCGCTTTGACCGGGGGTGGGGTGGGGTGGAGGAGGGGCGGAGCCCCCTGCAGCGCTCAGTTTCCCCAAGGGCTCTGCGTCCCCAGAGCCTCCAGACCAGCTCTGCAGAGAGGACCCGGCGGAGGAGGAGGGCGCAGTCTTGCCCAGGGAAAAGTTGGGAGGTCGCCGATGGAGGTCCGGTTTCTCCTCCGCAGGGGGAGAAGATGACGGCAGCTGCGAGGTGAACGGCCGCCTCTACCGGGACGGGGAGACCTTTCAGCCTCACTGCAGACTCCGCTGCCGCTGCGAGGACGGCGGCTTTACGTGTGTGCCCCTGTGCAGCGAAGACGTGCGGCTCCCCAGCTGGGACTGTCCGCACCCCAGGAGGGTGGAGGTCCCGGGCAAGTGCTGCCCCGAGTGGGTGTGCGACCAGGGAGCGGGGCTGGGAGTCCAGCCCCTCCCAGCCCAAGGTGAGTGCCGGGCTGGTCCAGGGCTGCGTGGAGTGGTGGTAGGAGGGCACTGGGCGGGGGGGTAGGGTAGGAATGGGGGGGAGGGGTTGGGGAGGAGTTGGAGGCGGGGCCGGCGGGGCCTCTTAGGTACCAGGACAATTGGATACAAGGTTATACAAAGCCAAGGTTATACTGACAAAAGCTAGGAGGGGCAGGTGGCTAAGAGGACTAAGGAAAGTGGAACTGACCAAACAAGAGGCAGAGGTGCAAGCATATGATTTTAAATGACACACAATCAAAAATAAAAATTGATGGCAGAGAGAGGAAAGGAGGGTTAGGACACTTGAACCAAGTCCTCACATTTCACAGCAGAGGTATAGTACAGAGGTATATTATTGTAATATAGACTATCATTATACTGACATGGACACATATAAATATAACACAGTTTAAATATTATATAATATTATTCATATGTCATTTTGGGGGTTTATTAAAAGAGGAATTCTAAACTGAATGAGGCAAGGTGGTTGCCTCTGGAATGTGGGCCTAGGGGTGGGCAGGAAAGACAGTGACCTCAGCCTGTAAACTCTTGAGTTTGAGAGATTATGTTATGTATGGTAGGTCACTAGGATTTTTGTTTTTAATTTTTTAAATTTACTTTTAATTTAGGGGGAAACTGCTTTACAATGGTGTGCTGGTTTCTGCTATACAACAATGCAAGTCAGCCATAATTATACATATTGTCACTAGGGAAACTATTATTATTATATGAATATGATTTTTTAAGGCAACTGAGAAGAGAGCCTTGGTTGCACAGAAGACGGTGGCACAGGGGCGGCGGTGGAGCGTGGCGGCCTGAGCGTGGCGTCTGCCTGAGCTCTAAGCCCAGCTGCGTGACTCTGAGAAAACTGCTTTACTGCTGTGTGTCTCAGTTCCTCCAACTATGAGAATAAGCGCACCCAGCGCATAGAAATGCTGTGAAGCCTGGATGAGCAAATACAAGCAAAGTCAGGACAGAGCCTGGCACACAGCACTCCAGGGTGTGTTAGCTGTTATCATCCCAACAATGGAATATGATACATCTGTTTAAATATTGAGTTGGCCAAAACTTCCTTCAGGTTTCCCTTAAGCTGACACAGACAAACCCGAAGGATCTTTTGGCCAACCCAGTACGTTGGTGAATGCCAGTAGGTTTGCCTTACATATAAAAAGCAGGACAGGGGCAACGTATGTGTAATGTGAACTCCACTGTGTGTCTACAGCCATATGAACATAGACATCCTACATCCTACACACGTGTGGATAACACAGGTGTGTCAACCAGAGCACTAGTGATGTTTGAGCCGGCTCACGTCTTTGTTGTGAAAGGGTGTCCTGTGCCGTGTAGGATGTTTAGCAGCATCTCTGCTAGACCTCAGTAGCTGCCACCCCTCACTTGTGACCAGTAAAACGTGTCTCCAAACATTGCCAAGTATTTTCCAGGGGGCAAAATGCTCCCCAGTTAAGAAGCACGGCTTACAAAAGAACAGAAGGAAGGACACAAGTATTAACAGAGAAGAGCAAGCCTGGAGGAGGGGGAAAAGCTAGACTACGGTGAGCCCGCCACCCTGTTCCAGACCTGGCCTCGCCGTCACCAGCATCCCTGCCACCAAACCATGGGCAGCGCCACACACACAGGCCCCAACCTCCTCCCTGTACGATGCTACTTATCAGAGGACTTGTGGAGGATACAGAAGTGAGACACTCGCCCTTTATTGGAGGACCATCATGGTCAATCCCATCATAGCTGCCTGATAACCAATATTTCGGAAGTGCTGACAAGAACCAGGCACTGTGTTAAGCGCTTCACCTCCACTATTTTATTCACGCCTAACGATCAACTATTAGGAAATTTACATGGGAAGAAACCAAGGTCCAGAGAGGTTAAGCAAGGTGACTCAGATTGCACCACAAGCCAGTGGGTAGAGTTGGCTGCCTAACCTTGCCGAGCTGACCCCCTCTCTCTCCCCCAGGACCCCAGTTTTCTGGCCTTGTCGCTCCCGCAGCCCCTGGCGTCTCCTGCCCGGAATGGAGCACTGCCTGGGGTCCCTGCTCGACCACCTGCGGCCTGGGCGTGGCCACCCGAGTGTCCAATCAGAACCGCTTCTGCCGCCTGGAGACCCAGCGCCGCCTGTGCGTACTGGGGCCCTGCCCACCCGCCAGGGGCCACAGCCCAAGGAGCAGAGCCTTTTAGAGCCAGGCTGAGGATGGGGACTCTATGTCAGCCGCTCGGCAGGCAATCCGGGCTGCAGGCCACAGTCCGGCTTGGGTCTGCCATCCGGGCCCTGGAGGACAAGCGTGTTCCCAAGCCAGCTGATCCCTCTGGACCCTGAGATGCCGCAGGAAGCATGCCCGAGTCCCCCTCGCTCTCACTCACAGCCTGGGAGAATGGCCAGGTTTCTTCTGAGCCATTCACAGCCTTTATCAAAGATGCGCACAGAGCTTTTTCCAGGAGACGGGCAACCATCTCCCCCTCAATCATTAGACTGAAGCAGGTGCTGGACTGGAGGGGCTATTTTTCTATGGGTGCGGCGAAGAAGGGCACAGAGATTCTCAACCTCCTGCTTCCTTTCCTGGAGTGCGGTAGGAACATCCCTGAACATGCGTCTGTGTGTCACACTTGTGCTGAGAAAACCCTCCCTCCCCACCCTGAGCAGAATTCAGGGGTTAAATTCTATGTAAATCACCCTGTTTTGAAGACAGTCAAAATGGGACCCTTAAATGTCCCTTAAAGGGACCCATCAAACCCAACTTGTATTAGTAAGAATTAACCATTTTCATGACTCTGCAATGCGCCAGGCCAAGCTACACATTATACAAGTCAGTGCTGGGAAACATTTTGGACTAGAGAAAAGCAGGGGAGGATGAAGAATGCCTCCCAGAAACCAGGGAACACAGCCTGAAATAAACCAACCCTCGTGTGAAATCCTGTTTGAAGTCGCATGTTTTATTGTTTCTCTCTTGTTGTCCAGTTGCTCAGTTGTGTCCGACTCTTTGCGACCCCATGGACTGCAGCAAGCCAGGCTTCCCTGTCCCTCACCATCTCCCGGGTCTGCCCAAGTGTAAAAACAAACAAAAATGCCACATACAGATGTTATGTCCTCTTCTGCAGTCTACCTGTATTTGTTTAAAAATAAAAACTGTGTTTTCATCAGAATCCCACCAGGACATTAGAATATATTCTTGGTATTTTACCAGGATTTCTTCTTATTAAACTAATCTGACTGAGGGATGATTCACACCCAGTTAAATGCACAGGTCTTAAGCTCATGGTTTCACAAGTCTTTACAAATGTATGCACCTATATGACCACACCTCAGCAAAGGGGTAAAACATTTGCATCATCACAGAACGTTTCCTCCGAGGACTTCCCCAGCGGTCCAATGGTTAAGACTCTGAGCTACCAACACGGGGAGCACAGGTTCGATCCCTGGTGGGGGAACCAAGCTCCCCCATGCCGTGTGACACAGCCAAAGATTTTTAAAAAAGAAGAAAATTTCCCCTGGCCAGGTGATCCTCTCTACCTGCAAGGGCAACTGCTGTGCTGATTTCTATCATAGATGAAGTGTTGTTATGTTCTTGAACTTCACGTAGAGTCATACAGTAGGCATTCTTTAATGAAGGGCTTCATTCCCTCAGTGCCAGCCCTAAGGGTGGAGAGGCAGAGAGAAGGCAGAGCCCAGAAGCCAGGAGCAGAAGGCGCAAGATGGACACCACAGCGCTGTCTGCTGGGGGCAGAGCCACCATGGAGATGCAGCCTTGATCCAAACAGAAGGCAGATGGAGACGGGGGAGGGAGACCGCGCTTCTGCTCTCTCCCAGCCCCCAGTTCCCAGAAGTGCCTCCCATTGGTCAAACCTCCTGGGCAGACCAGGGAGCCCAGGAATGCAGGGCCCTGAGGTTCAAAGCCGAGCTGGGCAACAGGCGATCCCCAGCACACAGGTGGTCAGTGACCTGTTCCTCAGTACGTTGGCCTCCAGCACTTCGGTCGGGTACCACCTCCTTTGGGAACCCCAGTTTGAGAAATCACAGGCAGCATTTGGAACCATTTAATCTTCACAGGATAGAACTAACTCTGATTCACAGATGAGGAAGCAGCTTGGAAGCATGATCTGTCCAAAAGCTGGTTTACAATTAGTTGGGATTTTTAGTCCAAGCCAAGTTTATCTGACTTTCCAGGCTGGGCCTGTGGTCTCTCAGAGGCTGAGAGCTTTGGTGTGTCTGGTTCTATATGAGTAAATTCTGCATACCTTACCCGGAACAAGTCTGATAACATCCTGAGAGCCAGGACGAGAACCATGGACCTTCACTGAACTATTCCTGCTTATGGGGCTCTCTCCGCCAAGAGCACTACCCACATAATCACACGTCGCCCTTGGGACATCCCTAAAGGAAAGTGCTACTGATGTTCCCATTTTAGAGATGGGTAAACTGAGACTCAGAGTGATTAATGAGTTGTCCTGGGGTTGTGCTGCTGGACTCTGGACCAGGTTGGCTGCAAGGCCCATGACCTCACCCTTGAGAAGCTGTAAGCAGAGCCATGAAGAGTGGGCCCAGCCAACCTGCTCACCTGTTCCTGGCTGATTGTCTGTTGTGATCTCAGGCAGGGTACTGAACTTCTTTGTGCCTCAGTTTCCTAGTCTCTAAAATAGGGATAATAGCACTACTCAACACAGAGGGCTATCGAGAGTGTTATGTGATTTAAATGAAAATTTTAGCTATCATTACCTTGACTTGACCTCTTAGTGAAAGTGAAAGTGAAGTTGCTCAGTCATGTCTGACTCTTTGTGACCCCATGGACTGCAGCCTATCAGGCTCCTCCATCCATGGGATTTTTCCAGGCAAAAGTGCTGGAGTGGATTGCCATTTCCTTCTCCAGGGGATCTTCCCGACCCAGGAATTGAACCCTGGTCTCCTGTATTGCAGGCAGACGCTTTACCGTCTGAGCCTTTGGCATTTTTCATCTGTAAAATGGGCATAAACAGTAATGCCCACCCTACAGCATCACTGTGTTGAGTGAGTGCCCATCACATGCTGTGAATGTGGGGTGATTCCTGAAAATAAGCTATTGTCATCATCCTGCCTCAGTGATGCTTTCCAAGTCAGGGACTGACTGATGTGAAGGCAGACTGGGGATCTTCTTGTTTGTGAAGAGGGATGGTGCTGGGAACAGAGGTCACCAGGTGAAACTCAGGCCACCCCCACTGAAGCCAGAGTTAGGAGGGACCCAGCCCAGCCATGCCCCATCATATTGCTAATTGCATCCATGAGATTCAAGTAAGAGTAGGGCCTTCTTTCTTGTCACCGTAGAATAATCCATCATGCGAATAGAGTGCATGTTATTTATCCATCCTACCCTCGATGGGCATTTGGGTAGTTTCTAGTTTGAGGCTTCTATGAATAAGGCATTGTGAACATTCTAGTACATGTTTTCTGGTGGATATTGGCCAACATTTCTGTTGGGTACACATCTAGGAATAGAATTGCTAACTCAAGGCCTATCCTCTTTCTTCTGAGTCAGATTATCTCTGAGCATGATGGAGGTCTCTGCACTTAATAGACACTCAATAAAGACTTCGCTAAAAGAATAAAATGAGAGCTAACATTTATTGTGTGCTAAGCACATGGCAGGCTCTGTTCCAAGTGTCTTCTGTGTAACAACGCGCTTAACTCTCACAATAACGCTCTGAAGTAAGTGCAATCCTACCCATTTCATAAATGGAGAAACTGAGGTACAGAGAAATTCAAGGAACAGCCCACATTTACATAGTTCAAAGTTGGCAAAGCCAGGATTCAAACCCACAAAGTCCTGCTCTAGAGCCCTTGTCTTGGCCACCAGGCTACCCCAAATGCAGACACAGCAGGGTTCAGAGGTGAGGCCCATAGGAGTGGGAAAGAAGGAACAGAAGCAAATGAGAGAATCCAGCAGGGCCTGACCATGCCCGTGAGATCTTGTTGGAAGGATGGATGTGAGGACCAGGGGAAGTAAGATGCTAAACACATCCCTGGGCTTTCTGCTGGAGGATGGGGAGAAGGGGGGCCATCACCAGAAACCAAGAAGAGCAGAGGGGAGCCTGCATTGGTGGCAGACAGGAGGGGGTGTCCTAGATGTTCTGAGTCTGAGGAAGCAGCGGTCATCTCAGGGCAGCGTGGCTAGAGGCAGTTGGAAATCAAAGATGAGACAGATCTGGACGTAGAGAAAAGAGTTCAGGTTGAGAGTGTGGGCCACCTGGACAGAGGAGAGGCATGGATAATTAGACTGACCAGTTGGTTTAGTTATGAAACAGCACGCAGGGCTCTCTCTCTGTGTGTGTGTGTAACCTTTCACCATGCTCTCCAGCTCCACTGCTCCCCCTGACTGGGCCACCATCATCTCTGCCCAGATAACTGGGGAGCCGTCTGTTCTCCTGGCTTCACTCTTGCTCCATACAGAGGGTGCCAGAGGGATTCTGTTAGAACATATCAGATATGCCACTCTTTTTCACTCTGAGAAAAGCCTTTGCACAGGCTTCCCTGGTTAAGAATCCACCTGCCTATGCAGGGGACACAAGTTCGATCCCTGATCTGGAAAGATTTCACCTGGCTTGGGGCAACTAAGCTCATGTGCCAAAAACTGCTGAGCCTGCACTCAAGAGCTCAAGCCCTGCGGAAGTAGCCCCTGCCACAACTAGAGAAACCCTGTGGGGCAGCAATGAAGACCCAGCGCACTCAAAAATAAATTTAAAAATAACAATTTTAATAAAGAAAAGCCTCTGCAAGATCTATAGTCCCCTCCCCTTGCCCCTGTGACCCCTGTGTCCTCACCCTCAATTATTCTCTCCCTGCTCACACTGCTCCGACCTCATTGGCTTCCGTCTTTTTCCTCAAACATGCCAGACTTGCTCGCACCCCAGGACCTTTGCACAGGCTGTTTTTCTCTCTGCCTGACATCATCTTCCCCCAGACACCCACATGGTGAATCCCCTTGGTCTCTTTCAAGTTTGACTCACAAGTCATCATTTCACTGAGAAATATCATATATCTTTCAATACCCCAGATACACGTAGCCCCTTTTAACATACTGGGTAACTTACTTATTTATAACATTTACTGTTTTTGCCAGACTCCACAAGTGGTGGGAATTAACTTGTCTGCTTCATTCACTGATGGATTCCCAGGACCTAGAACTGTGCTCAGGATGGACCAAGCCCAGTCATCAATGAAGGAGTGAAATATATCTTGCTTTTAAAAAGGGATTTAATGGGCCTTGAAAAAGTCAGTATGCAACTGACCAAGGGGAGTGGCTGCCCGTTTCACAATGATTTCCCAGTGGCCCTGTCTGTGGGGGTCAGAGGACACGTTGGACCCTCGCTCCCAGTCTTCAACCTTGCTAGTTCTCAAAGTGGGGTCCCCAGACTGGAAGCATCGTTGTAGCCTGGGAACTGGTTCAGTTCAGTTCAGTCTCTCAGTTGTGTCTGACTCTTTTCCACCCCATGGACTGCAACACACCAGGCCTCCCTGTCCATCACAACTTCCAGAGTTTGCTCAAACTCATCTCCATCAAGTCGGTGATGCCATCCAACCATCTCATCCTCTGTCGTCTCCTTCTCCCACCTTCAGTCTTTCCCAGCATCAAGGTCTTTTCTAATGAGTCACTTTCTCATTGAGTGGCCAACGTACTAGAGTTTCAGCTTCAACATCAGTCCTTCCAGTGAACACCCAGGACTGATCTTTAGGATGGACTGGTTGGATCTCCTCGCAGCCCAAGGAACTCTCAAGAGTCTTCTCCAACACTACAGTTCGAAAGCATCATTTCTTCAGCGCTCAGCTTTCTTTATAGTCCAAGTCTCACATCCATACATGACTAACATTGCAAATATCTTGTGCCTCATGCCAGACCCACAGAAACTGGAAGTGAGGCCCAGAAATCTGTACTTTAACAAGCCCTCCGCCTTCTTAAAAATCTGTGTAAGATTAATAGCACGGCTTCATACGAGAATAGAAAACGGTGGTGCACTGCTGCCCCCTTGTGGCTTTTTGGTGAACGAGCCGGCGAGAGGCCACCGGCAGGCAGGATCCTCAGGGCCAGGAGGGAGGGAAGGGACCTACCCGCGGCCTCAGGGTGAGGCAGTGCGGCTGCTGCTGCTGCCAAGTCGTTTCAGTCGTGTCCGACTCTGTGCGACCCCAGAGACGGCAGCCCACTAGGCTCCTCCGTCCTGGGATTCTCCAGGCAAGAACACTGGAGTGGGTTGCCATTTCCTTCTCCAATGCATGAAAGTGAAAGTGAAGTCGCTCAGTCGTGTCTGACCCGGTAGGTATTGAATAAGCACCCGCTGAATGGTGACGGGAGGCGTGGGTTCTGGCTCTGATTGCGCCTCTAGTTTGTGACCTTGAGGGTTTAATTCTCTGTGAGCTCGTTTTCTGACTTTGCACAGTAGAGATGATTCTCTTGGCCCTGCCTTCCTGGAGGGCTGCTCACCTGGAGGGCCAAGGTGAGCCCAGGCTTGGAGTTCTCCAGGTCAGAATACTGGAGTGGGTAGCCTTTCCCTCTTCCAGGGCATCTTCCCTACCCAGGGATTGAACCCAGGTCTCCTGCATTGCAGTCAGATTCTTTACCAGCTGAGCCACCAGGGAAGCCCAACGCTTACTAACGTGCTTAGCAAACTCTAGTACTCTGCACACATGCGAGCCACAATTACATTTTCAAGAATGTACATTTTTATCCTGATTTCCTCAGCCTTCTGTTGGCTGTAGGTTCCTGGGGCACAAAGCAAACAGCCTGTTGGGGCAGAAGAGCTGAGAAGAGCGACTCTAACTGCCCTCTGTGCCGCCTCCGTGCAACACTAGACTTGTTGCCCCTGCGGATGAGATAAGCAAGATGGAGCCTCGTATCCAGCGCCTACTTCGTGTGCCCTCCCCACTGGAAATCCCTGGGACAAGGAGTCCCAGTCTCTCCTTGAATTTGAACCAATGCAAACGATATGATAATGGTGCAGCAGCTGGCTAGTTGTTCCCCTTCAGGGCACCCAGAGCGGGACCATCTCCCAGCGGTGACCAAGGTCTGGCGCTGGATGATGACTCCAGACCCAGACCATAAGGCCCTCTCCACCCTCCACACTCGCTCTCTGCCCACCTCTGCTGCTTACATGCAGAGGACCCTGTGGAGGACCTCAAGGCTCTAGACCCTTGTTCTTAACTTTTCTTTATGAACCTAGGACTCCTTGGCAACTGGTAAAGTCTATGAGCTTCCTTCTCGGACTCATTGTATTAAACACATAAAATCAAATACATGGGATTACAAAGGACACAAGTTATTGAAATATAGTGACCAAAACAGAAATGTGTGTGAGATAGTTACATAATTACCATAATTGCAAAGTGGCAATAGTATAAACAGTACTTTACAATATCTGCAATAATGACTTTGTGATATGTTGATTTCTAGGGATTTTGTTGGTGACAAATAGGTACTCATAACACTACTTTGTTTTCTCCGTTAGTAATCAAAGGAAGTGCTAAGTGTTAACTAGAGGTCAGCAAAAGATGCAACTATTTTCCCTCTCAAGTTCAGCAATCCCTGAGTTTCGCCTCAGATCCCTTGGGTATTGTCTCTGGGAAAAGAATCTCTGCATTAGGACAGGACAGAGTTACAAAAGAAAAGCAGCCTTCGTGCCTGGATGACCACATAGAGCAGAGGCCCCTCCAACGTGCATTCAAACCCGGAGGAAAAGACCATATTTTACCAGGAAGATGGAGAGTCTGAAGCAAGGCTTTGTTTTAGCTGGGTGAACCTGAATGAGCCAGCTAACCTCTGAACCTCCCTATGAAAGTGAAAGTGAAAGTCACTCAGTGGTGTCTGACTCTTTGCAACCCCATGGACTGTCCACGGAATTCTCCAGGCCAGAATACTGGAGTGAGTAGCCTTTCCCTTCTCCAGGGGATCTTCCCAACCCAGAAACTGAACCCAGGTCTCTCGCATTGCAGGCAGATTCTTTAACAGCTGAGCCACAAGGGAAGCCCCGAACCTCCAGATGCTAAAAAAAAAAAAAAAAAAAAGTAGACCAAGGTCCCAGTCTTACAGGGTAGTCCTGAGAATGAAAGGGGAGAACAGCTCTGGATGTGTGCAAACTCTATGGGAATTTTTATGTGAGGTCTTCAAGCTCCAGCCATTTAACTGGTACTAAAACTAAGAACCACACAGTGAAATCTCATCAAGTGAAATGCATTCCATCTGTAAAACCGCATTTTACTCTGAACTTACGACCTTCCTCATTTGAAGGGTAATGGAATTCATTCCTTTATAAAACAAGGAGCATAAATATAGTACTCTTACGTGTCCCCATTGTTTTTCCTTTGCAAATGGAGCTGGCAATGTGATCTGGATTCACAAACATTTTATGCAACTGGGTGGTTTTATGAAGCCCCAAAAGCATGAGAATAAGTGCTTTATGCCACCACAAAAATAGCCATTCTTATTATCCCTCAAAACTAAGAAATCTTTGAAAGGATTCGATTTCTGACCTGGCACAAGTTTGAATAATATTAATAGTTCCCATGTTTTGAGGGTTTCAGTGTGTCCCAAACTGACCTAAATACTTCACACGTGTAACTGGCTTAATGAGCCGTCTGAACTTGGTGAGGGACACACATAAATGGATTTGGTTTTTCTTCAACCATTGCTTTTGACCACATCCATTCGACTCTCTCCTTGCCCCATGCCTTTTTCAGTCCAGATTGAACATCTAGTGATGAACTATTTAACGCTTCCTCTAAATCGAGCCTGACCCTTCACCTCAAGAATGCACTGTTATTGAACAAACTATTAAATAGCCTAATTACACGCACCTTACAATCCTATGAGGTTATGAAGTACACACTATTATTTATGGCATCTTACAGCCACTAAGGCCCAGAGAGGTGAGGTAACTTGCCCAAGGTCACACAGCTAGTGAGGCAGAGAAACAGTTGAAAACCAGGCTGTCTGGCTCCAGAAACCCACCCTGAATCTCTGATTACAGTCCTATGCAGAGAGAGTATGAGGGTCTCTAAAACCCTTTTCCATCTTCGCCTTCTGGGTTCTAGCTTCTCCTGTTTACAATGACTGGAAAGATCAGTGGAGGCAAGAAGGACAAAACGTAGCTGGTCCCCTCTCCCTTCGAGTCCGCTCCGGGAGATGGATTCCTTTTCAGTGGCAAGTGTTTAAAGCCGCGTGTTCCTGGACCACGTGACCAGCTTATTCAGGGGCCCTGTAGTGTCTCCTGACTTGGAGGAGATCTGAACCCCCTGACTTCTCTCAGACCCTGTCCCCAGGAGCGTATGTCCCAGCCTCTTTCTGCCAGGTTTTGGGAAGCACAAGAATCCTCGCTCAGGGGCCGGAGCCTGGTCAGGTGGCCCGGCACCCACTCAGCTCACAGGGAGCTCACTCATCCTTGCTCGGCCAAGTGGTGGGCGTACAGGATGACTTGCTCTGCCGTCTTCCTAATCACTTTCTTCCTGCTCAGGCACTGAGGGTGGACCTGCAGGCCTGCCTCGGGTGCTGTCAGAGTCAGCTGCCTCTCGCCGCTGCTGGCAGCAACCCCAAATCTCCACCAGTGGGACCTCTCAGGATGGGGTGGGGGTTCCTTTCTTCACCCAAGGGAGCAGAAAGGTTTGATCCTTTCTCCCCGTTCTCAAATTCTGGTCTTCTGCTTACGGAGGCTGAGGGGTGGGGACGGAGTGGGAGAAAAGCTGGTATGACATCCCCAAAAAGTCCCGCAGGCTGTGTCTGGTGGTTTCCGGAATATGGGGGTGTTCAGAACCCTGCGTCCCAGCGCTGGGGGCTTTAACTGGAAATACAGGACAGCAGGGAAAGTCCCATTTGTGGGACTGTGAGGACTCCCCTGGTGGTCTGGGGGCTAAGAATCCGTCTGCCCGTGTGAGGGACAGAGGTTTGATCCCTGGTCCAGGAAGATTCCACGTGCTGCTGGGCAACAAAGCTCGTGTGCCCCAACCACTGAGCCCTGGAGCTCTGCAACAGGAGAATCCGCTGCGGTGGGAAGCCCGTCACCGCACCCCGAGAGCAGCCCACCCCGCCTCCACAACCGGAGCAAGCCCACGCGCAGCAACGAAGCCCCGGCACAGTCGAAGCTAAACCCATGAACAAACAAATACAAATTTTTAAAAAGGAGTTGCTTACACGAGTATCCTCAATTTAATCCTAGCGCTGGCCCCAGAAGGTAAGTTCATTCATTAGAGTTCACTTTGTTGAAGCTGCTGTAACGCGCAAACCCCCAAATTCAGTGGCTTAAGACGACAGAAGCTTACTTCTTACTCGCCTCACATTCCAAGGCAGGTGTTCCTGGTTGGAGGGCAGCTTCCCTTCACGCGATGAGCCAGGTGACTCACTTGTTACAGCTCCAGCAGCTCCTGGGCTTTGCAGCCTGCTACTTCTAAAGTGAAGGCAGTAACGGAGAAGCTCACTTGCTTCCTAAAGGTCCCACCTAGAAGTAACCCCACTCCATTGGATTGGGAGGCTGGGAAATGTAGTCTCTGGCTGGGCAGGTGTCTTCCAGAGACAACTCTGCGCTACCGTCTTTTTTTTTTCTTCTTCTTTTTAACTTTTTACTTTGTATTGGGTTCAGACAGTAAAGCATCCACCTGCAATGTGGGAGACCTGGGTTCGACCCCTGGGTTAAGAATATCCCCTGGAGGAGGGCATGGCAACCCACTCCAGTATTCTTGCCTGGAGAATCCCCATGGAGAGAGGAGCCTGGTGGGCTACATTCCACGGGGTCACAAAGAGTTGGGCACGACTGAGCGACTAAGCATAGCACATAGCTGATTAAGAAACAATATTGTGATAGTTTCAGGTCAACAATGAAGGGACTTAGCCATATATCCATTCTCTCTCAAACTCCCCTCCCTTCCAGGCTACCACATAACGTTGAGAAGAGTTCCAGTGCTATGCAGTAGGTTCTTACAGGTTATCCGTTTTAAATACAGCTGTGCACACCTATCCATCCCAAACTCCCTAACTCTCCCTTCCCTCCAACCTTCCCCCAACCATAAGTTCATCCTCAAAGTCTTACACTACAGAGTCAGTGAGGCAAAGAAGCTCTCTTTATTAAAGTCTGTTTAATCAGCCCATAGCCACCCCTGTGTGGGAGACACCATTGTTCCCAGGCTGGCGACAGCTTTATTGACAGTATTATGACAGCCGTCTGAGCATGACCCTGTGTCTAGCTCTTGGGGTGCACCAGGGCTGCTCAGAGGATTCCTAACATGTGTTTGGGGCCATTTGGCTGGATTATTGGGAGGTTGTTCTTTGCCTTCTCAAGGGTAGATACCTTCTCGTGGCATCCTCACCTGGCAGAGAGCAGAGCAAAGAAGCAAGCTCTCTCATCTCTCTTCCTCGGAGGGCACTAATCCTATCCCTAAGGGCTTCACCCTCAAAACCTAATTACCTCCCCAAAGCCTAACCTCCTAATACCATTACATTGGGGTGCTAGGATTTCTTTCTTTTTAAAATCTCTTTTAAATTTATATATATTGGCTGTGCTGGGTCTTCTTTGCTGGGTGGGCTCTCCCCTAGTCTCACAGCAGGCGGGGCTACTCTCTAGTTGCGACGCCAGGGCTTCTCACTGCAGTGGCTTCTCTGGCTGCTGAGCGTGGGCTCAGGGCCCATGAGCCTTGCTCGCGGCAGCTCCCAGGCTCTGGAGCACAGGCTCCGTGGCTGCGGTGTGCGGGCTTAGTTGCTGCGCAGCATGTGGGCTCTTCCCGGATCAGCGATTGAACCCGTGTCTCCTGCATCAGCAGGAGGATTCCTTACCACTGAGCCACCGGGGGAGCCCGTGTTAGGATTTCAGTATATGAATTTTGGGGGAAATACAGCTTTCAGCCCCAAACACCATTCTAAGGGCGAGAGAGCAGAAAGGAGCCAGGACGCCAGGAGTGGCCCCCTAGATGTGAGCATGCGCTATGCTCAGGGCAGGAGTGTTGCGCTCACGTGGAAGGGACCACACTGGCTAGCCTGCGGCAGCTTTTAATTTCTTGCAGCCCAGATCCCTAAGAGGTGCTCAGGTTACAGAAAAGCCACAGCTGACACCTCAAAGGAGCTGATACCTATCCTCCCCTGAGGCCAAAATAATCCATTCTTTTAGGAGAGAGACCACAGATCTTATCAGGGGAAATGCTCAGGGCTTCTGAACATCTAGAAAATTACTGAACTATATCCTGACTATAAAAATCAATCCCTTAGGATCTCAGTAGGTCTAGGGAATAACCAGTGTAGAAAAGAGAAAGAAGAAATTAATTGGGTGGAGGGGATGCTAACATTTGCTGGGCACCTTATCTGTGCTGAGTGCCCCTTCATGCGTTCATTGAATCCTCCCAGGAACACTGGTAGGCAGATACTTTTTTTTAAATGTTTATATTTATTTCTTATTTATTTACCTGTGCTGGATCTCAGTGGCAGCATGCAGGATTTAGTTCTCTAAGCAGGAATCAAACCTGTGGCCCCCTGCATTGGAAGTGTGGAGTCTTAGTCATTGAACCACGAGGGAAGTCCTGAGGCAGATTCTTTTATGCCCATGTCACAGATGAGGACACTGGGGCTCAGAAAGATGTGGTCACTTGCCCAAGACGAAACTGACATCTGACTCGCTTGGAAGCTCATGTTCTTTATTAACCCCTGTCCTACCATGTGCTGCCTTAGACAGCAGCCTTTTCTGTCTATGCCCATTTCTCTCACTGATGTGGGAATGACAAGGCCTGCCTGGCTCATACAGCTTCCAGAGAGATCTTGACTCATCCGGGACGAGAAGTGCTTTGAAAGGCGTCGAGGACTCATCTGGGGACTGGAGTCACCCCTCTCATTGTCCTCAAGGTGGGCAATCTTGCAGCTCTGGAAGAAGATCCAGGGCCTTGGTGATGGGGTCCCGGGTGCAACTCTAGCCTGGAGGGATGCAGGAAAACCACTAGGTCCGTTCAGCTTCCCAAAAGAAAAAGCAGGGGGAGGCAGAGGGAGGAGGAGCCACAGGGGGTGCCATGGGGTGTTGCTGTTTTTGGTGACTGCTCAGCTGACGGCCCTCCAAGCTGAGAAACACATAACAAACTCTAACCTCTTCTGGCTTAAAATAGAGCTGCTGAACCGAAAATGCCAAGTACAGAACAAAGTCACCTGCCTCACAGGGCCAGACAGCTCCTTGCGGCCCCAATAATACCCATCCCCCAGAGGGCCCATTTGACAAGCACTTCTCAGCTGCATCTCATAAGATGGTCACAAGGGTGGAGGCGGGCAGCCTCCCAGCAACCACCCCCCACCCAGATTCTGCTTTGAGATGGGGAAAGTGAGGTCCAGAGAGGCCACTGGAGGGTGATAAAGCCCCCAGCCTCTTTCCTGATAAGGTGGCACCATGTATCAGAAGGACTGTGACCTTGGGGGCCAGACAGCGCCCCGAGTTCAAGTCCTGACTCAGCCGCTGCCCAGCTCTGAGGACTTGGCAAGTGGGGTCTCTTCTCCCCAACCTCCGCCCCCAGCTTCCTGCCCTGGAAAGTGAGGACACCCCTTAGCAACATCTGTCAATGTGCCTAGTGCGGACAGTGTTCCCACAGTCTTAGTTTCGCCCCTGCTTCTGGAAAAGAATTCTTGACATCTGCAGGCAGACAGTCGTAAAAATGGATGAACAGTGGCTACAGAGCATCTGGAAAGGGACACATGAGTGTCTTTTATAGTGCTCGACATGGTCCTAGGAGGTGGGCATTACTCCCATTTTTCAGATGGAAAACCAAGGAACAGAAAAGGGAAAGTCTTCTATCCATAGATACTCAGGTAGAAAGTATCTAAATCCAGACCTTGTTGATTCGAGCTGTGTCCAGGAGCGGGACTCATTAACTGTCCCTAGGATGGACCGGGCCCTTCTCCTAAGAGCAACCATTCCTCTATCCCCACACTGTCCCCACAAGCTCTTCTCAGGCCCTTCTCAGGCTGTAGGTCCTTGGTGCCCCACTCACCCCAGTCTGAGCCTGTAGCCAGGTTTCCTGATCCTCTGAAGTCTGAGCAGGAATCAGAAAATCAAACTTGCTGATGCCATCAGCAAAAATAAGGCTGAGACAGCAGCACCAGCTCTCTCACTTCTGGGCCACTGAGCTGGCGCCTCCAGCTTCTCAGGAGAAGAGAGGGGGGTCCAAGGCCCCTCTCCTAAGCACTGGACCCCAGTTCTGCCTGAGAACTGAGCCAGCACAGGAGCTGAGTCTAGCCTTGTGCAGACCTGGGCCTTTGCTCTGTTGTGATACTTGCAACACAGGCAGCGCCGCTGCGTGGGTCCAGGCGCTGCTCTCAGGCGGCGCGTCTAGCGGCTGGTCTAACCCTTGCAGCTGCTGTGCTACTGCGCTGCTGCTGCCATAGCAAATGATCACACACTTAGGGCCTTGCGTGGGCCTCCCAAGTGGCTCAGTGGTAAACGATCTGCCTGCCAATGCAGGAGATGGGCTGGATCCCTGGGTCGGGGAGGTTCCCTGGAGGAGGAAATGGAAACCCACTCCAGTATGCTTGCCTAGGAAATCTCACGGACAGAGGAGCCCGGTGGGCTACAGTCCATGGGGCAGCAAAAGAGTCGGACATGACTGAGCGATTAAATAACAACAAAGCGGCTTGAACACACAACTGTATTACTTTCCAGTTCTGTGGGATGGTGGTCGACACAGGTCACACTGGGCTAAAAATCAAGACACTGGCAAAACTGTGTTCCTCTCTGGAGATTCTAGAAAGGAATTTCTTTCCTCGCCTTTTCTAGATTCTAGAAGCAGCCTGCTGTCCTTGGCATATGGCTCTCTCTTCCCATCTTCAAATCCAGACACATCAGGCCGAGTCCTTCTCACTTTGGGTCCCCGTCTTCCACATCCCTCTTCCAATTCTGAGGACCCTTGATCACACTGGGCCCCCCAGAGCATCAGGATGATTGCCCATCTCAAGGTCAGCTGATTCACAACCTTAATTCCACCTGCAACCTCAATTCCCCTTTGCCATATAACCTAACATATTCACAGGGATAGGATGTGGACATCTTTGGGGGGTCCCCAGGTGGCGCTAGTGGTAAAGAACCCGAGTCCCAATGCAGGAGACTTAAGAGATGTGGGTTCAGTCCCTGGGTCAGGAAGATCCCCTAGAGGAGGGCATGGCAACCCACTCCAGTGTTCATGCCTGGAGAATCCCATGGACAGAAGAGCCTGGCGGGGTATAGTCCATAGCGTTGCAAAGAGTTGGATACGACTGAAGAGACAGCATGGCAAGGCATCTTGGGGGGAGCATTATTCTGCCGACCATAGCACCTTCTAAGACTGGAACTTTTCTAACCCCCCAGAAACTAGGGAGACTGAAGCACCTCAGGTTCATACAACTGGTAAGCAAAAGTAGGACATGACTGCAGGCACCGGGGGTGCAGAGTCCTCGCTCTGAGCTTCTGCTGCTTGTTTGTCCACAGTCCCCGGATATGTGCTCTGTGCCGCATCTGGGTGCTGGGGCAGACTGGTGACCAAGATGGGATCCCTGTCCTCAGGGGGACACACATAGGGAATTCAGTGGGAGGAATGCAAGATGGCAGGAGCCGGGCAGCCTCTGAGGAGCCCAGAGGGAGGGACACCTGAGGAGTCAGGGAAGATGTCCCATTAAGGGAGGGGTACAGGACAGAGTGTCAGCCAACTGCCTCTGCTACATAAAGAAGTTGTGAGGATTAAATGCCTTAATACATGTAAACTGCTTCTACCAATGCCGTACCCCCAGCAGGCATTCAATAAATGTTGGCTGTTGAGTGCGCTGAGGAGAAGGCTGGGGAGAAGGCTGTGCAGGGGGTGCAGAAGGAACTGAAAGCTGAATGTAGACGGAGCCAAAAAAAAAAAAAAAGCTAAGGGGCAGCAGGGAGAGGGGCTGGAGCTATCACAGGGGATAAGCGATGCACGTCAGACGCAGCGGAGGGACCTCCCTGTGGTCCAGGGGTTAAGACTCTGGGCTCCCCAGTGCAGGGGCCCGGGTTCTGTCCTGGTCAGGGAACTGGATCCCATGTGCCACAGCTAAGAGTTTCCATGGCGCAACTAAAGATCCCACATGCCACAAGGGAGATCCAAGATCCCATGAGAAGACCGAAGATCTGTGTGCTACAACTAAGACCCATCGAAGCCAAAGAAATAAATGATTTTCTTTTTAAGCTGCAACAGAGAGCTGGGAGGGTGGGGGTCCAGACAGCTGCAGGAGAGGCTGCCCAGGACTCTGCCCATCCATGCCGGCCCACCTAGGACTCTGACATGAGCGTCATGTTGGTGCGGGTGGGGAGGGGGGTAGATTCCTCAGGGAGTGCTGCCAATGGAAGGCACCCCAAGTGCCCAGCTGTTCAGGCCAGCGACCCTGGGATCATCCTTACGTCCTCCTCTTCACCCTCCACATCTAACCCACCAGCATGCCCTTTGCTCTGTGCATCTGGGTAATACTAGCTACAGTAACAGATGGACTCCAGACATCAGGAGCTTAATGGCATCGAAGTTCAAAATAGATGTTCCTTTGGGGGACCCTTTGCAGTGTGTCTCCCCAGCTCCTCCCACCCTGTGGCTCTGTCCTCGCCTAAAGACTTGTTTAGTCTTTGCGACCCCATGGACTGCAGGACACCAGGCTTCCCTGTCCTTCACCATCTCCTGGAATTTGCTCAAACTCATGTCCATTGAGTCAGTGATGCCATCCAACCACCTCATTCTCTGTCGCCCCTTTCTCCTCCGGCCTTCATCATTCCCAGCATCCGGGTCTTTTCCAATGAGTTGGCTCTTCATATCAGGGGCCCAAAGTATTGGAGCTTCAGCCTCAGCCTCAGTCCTTCCAATGAATATTGAGTTTATTTCCTTTAGGATGGGCTGGTTGGCGTCCGAATCGTCTGCGGCTGGGGAAGAACGGTGGGGGCCTGGCATGTGGGGCAGGTTTATGGACCAGGCCTGGATGGGACACAGGCCACCTCTGCCCTCACTCCATCGTCCTATAAGCATTCGGCTGGCTGAGTGTGCCTGGTTCCACCTCCGCAGCATTTCAGACCCACCCACTTGTCTCCATCTCCATTGCACCCTCAGCACACATTTGGAGGACAAGAGTCTCCTAACTGGCCTTCACTCTGGGCCACCATCTCTCTCCTGAAAGATAACCAGAATGCTTCAAAAAAAAAAAGTCAATTCGATCACTGGTATTTGTTTTCCTCCCCTACAGCCTTTCCAGGGTTTTCTACTGTACTGAAGAAGTGAAATCAAGTCACTCAGTCATGTCCGACTCTGCGACTCCATGGACTGTAGCTCCCCAGGCTCCTCCATCCATGGGATTCTCCAGGCAAGAGTAGCGGAGTGGGTTGCCATTTCCTTCTCCAGGGGATCTTCCTGACCCAGGACTTGAACCCAGGTCTCCCACACTGCAGGCAGACTACCGTTTGAGCCACCAGGGAACTTTTCAGAGGGCCTGTAAATCCCCTGTGAAGTGGACTCTCTGTCTTCCTTTAATCCCCACCCACCCCCGACACCCCCCCGCCTCCGCCCCCCGCCCCCGCCCCCCAAGCTCTGTGACTCCAGACACACTGGCTTCTCTGCTTGAAGGACCCGCGCATGCTGCCAGTCGCTCCCCGGGGACGCTTTCTCCCATCATCTTAGCTGCAAGTGTCCCTTCAGCTCCCACCCTCCACCCGCCTTGCAAGACAGGATGTTTTCCTTCTCACGCTTTTTTTTTTTTGGCCGTGCCATTGGCCTGTAGGAATCTTAGCTTCCCGACCAGGGATCCAACCCGCGCCCCTGGCAGTGGAGGCGCGGAGTCTTAACCGCTGGACCGCCAGAGAAGACCCTTACACTTTTCTTAAATTATCTTTTTGTTTGTTTTTCATCCAACCCTCTATCCTAGGATATCAGCACTATTTATACCAGGAATGTAATAGATTGTGTGTACCAGCAGGTGCTTGGTAAATATTTGCTGGCTGACAGACCGAACGAAGGAATGAATGACTCGCCCAAGGTCACAGGACGAGGAGGCCTGCAGAGCTGGGCTTTGGGCGCTTCGGTCCGGCTATCATGACCTGCAGACGCTACAGTCCCGGGGCGCCGCCGGGGAAACAAAGGCAGGGGAGGCGCAGGCAGGTGACAGCCGCAGGAGCCCTCCGGGCCCTTGCCGCCCCCTCGCCCCGCCCCGCCGAGGCGCCGCCCCGGGGTGCCACACCCCAGCCGCCCGCAGTCCCGACTCCTGCCGCGAGGGGGCGCGGGGCGACCGTCGGGGCGCATGGACGGGGCGGCGGCGAGCGCGGCGCGGGGCCGGGGGCTCGGCGATGAGGAAGCAGAGCGCGCGCACCGCCGCGCTGGTCCTGTGCATCCTCTCCTACCTCCTGGTGGGCGCCGCGGTCTTCGACGCGCTCGAGTCCGAGGCGGAGAGCGGCCGCAAGCGGCTGCTGGCCCAGAAGCGGAGCGAGTTGCGGAGGAAGTACGGCTTCTCGGCCGAGGACTACCGCGAGCTGGAGCGCCTGGCGCTGCAAGCCGAGCCGCACCGCGCCGGCCGCCAGTGGAAGTTCGCCGGCTCCTTCTACTTCGCCATCACCGTCATCACCACCATCGGTGAGCGGCCCCCGGCGCCTCGGCGCTCGCTCCATCCCCAGGCGCCCGCGGCGTCCCGGGGTTGCAATCCCACCTCTGCCTCTGCCAGGCGGGGTGACTTTGGAGCAGTCATTTCAGCTCGCCGAGCCTCACTTGCTTCCCTCTGTCTGATGGGCTCTGTGGTTTCCAAGCAGGCCCGGCTGGGAGAAGCCAGTAGGTCCCCTTTGCCAAGAGGCAGTGGCAGGGGCTGGGAGACTGATAAAGTGGAGTCGGAAGCCCGAGTGGCTGGAGTTGCTTCCCTGCCTGGGGGCGCATCACGTTAGCTGTGTGACCTCAGATCAGTTGCTTAACCTCTCTGAGCCTCAGGTTTTCTCCTCTGTAAAAGAGGAGTGCTAACAGGCCCTATCTCAAGGCTGTAGTGAGACAGTTTTCATTAAGGAGTTAATATATGTAGAAAGTTTTAGCACAGGGCCTGACAAGTAGAAAGCACTAAAAAAAAGGTGGTTGGGGGGTGAGATTGATTTTTGTGTAATAACAAAAAGAGAACGGCGCCTAATCTTAGTCCCTGAAATATGGCCAGTGCCTAGCCTGTAGTAGACACTCAATAAATATTTGTTAAAGGAATGACTGATTACCACCAGCTTTGGACCTCACCCTCGGGGATTCAGAGCACTTTCTCTGCAGCATCTGGACCGCCAACCGTTGCCATGGCTACCGACTCCTGCGGAGCCCAAGCCTGGGGAAGCAGAAAAGGAGGGGAGCAGGCTCTCGGGGCTCCAGCCACTCCCCCAGGCTGGCTGTGGAGGTCCCAGTGTCTCTTTGGGCCTGGACCACCACCCTGGAAACCAGTGTTGCGGAGAAAGTTCCTCCATAATGCTCTTGCAAGTCAGTGTGAGTTTGTGGGTTTAACGGTGGAGTTGAAAGCCTGCATTCCGAAATTACATAGGCCAGAGTTCTGGTTTTCATCTCTGTGCCTCCTGCCTTCTCTGGCAATTGATTGTACCTCTCTGAGCCCTGGTTTCCTCAACTACAAGGTGCATATGTTGCTATCTTACTGAGTGATTGCCAGGTTTAAGTGAGGTCAAGTGGGTAGAATGCATAGCACAAGTCCTGAGGCTAAGTAGGGACTGTTAATTAGCAATAATGACAATTCATTATTTGCCAACTGTGGGCCCAGCTCCTATTCAGCCCTTTTGACCCCTCCTGTCAGCCTGGGCACCCTGCTTCTCTCCCTTGGCTCAGCCTAAGACCCTCCCTGTCACTGCACCCAGTGGTGTGGGACCCTGTCCACCTCCTCTGCCCTCCCAACATTTTGGAGGCCTCCCAACTGGATGTGGCCTCCACTTCCTGACTGCTCGCCTCTGACCTGCACCTGGGATGGGGACGGAGTAGGGACCAGGGTGTGGAAAGAGACAGGAAATAGCCGTTTTGCCGCTTTTGGCCACCTGGGGGCGCCAGTATGGTTGTGTGGTCAGGCTGCAGAAGCTAGCCTTGCTGAGGCAGGCGACAGAACCCAGGGGTTGAGCTCCGTAGGAACAGAAAAGAGCCACTGAGAAGCTATGGAGGATAGTGGTTAATAGCTCAATTCTGTGGCAGCTTTCTCCCTCTGAGCCTAGTTTCCTTATCTTTAAGATGAGGATAGTAATCTCATACAGTCATTGAGACGATTAAATAATCCATGTAGAGTACCTAGCATGCTTAGTTATTATCATTATTCATTTTCCTCTCTGTCAAAACCAGACAAATGGCTGGAAACAGCACTGCCTGGCCTTTTATTCCTAAAGATGCTCCTCCGTCTCACACTCTGTACCTTCTTCAATCTGGTTTGAGTAGTAGTATTACTGATTATTAAACTTTCATTGAGCTCTTTGTGCAGGACACTGGTGATCAGGGACATGAGAAATGACTAGATTGGACTCTGGCCTCAAGGGCCTCACAGTTTAGTGGCAGCAGGGTCCCTGCCCCTCAAATAGATAGAGGCAGACCAATAGAGCCACGAAGGAGACATGAATGTGGAGTCATAGATCTTTAAATATATACATATGTATCTAGTGTTGACACTTCAAATGTCATATATGCACACACTTCACACGGTACAAAAGGTAGAGGATGAAAAAGAAGTCTCCCTTTCTCCGCATCCATCAATCTATAAATTCCTTTCTCTGGATCAAATGCAGTTATCTGTTGTTTTTTTTTTTAGTATCCTTCCAAGTATCTTCTCTGCCTGTATATTCCTTTACAACACACACAGGTAGCTCAGTTGGTACAGAATCCATCTGCAATGCAGGAGACCCCAGTTCAATTCCTAGATCAGTAAGAGCCGCTGGAGAAGGGACAGGTTGCCCACTCCAGTACTCTTGGGCTTCCCTGGGGTTCAGCCGGTAAAGAATCTGCCTGCAATGCGGGAGACCTGGGTTCGATCCCTGGGCTGGGAAGATCTCCTGGAGAAGGGAAAGGCTACCCACTCCAGTATTCTGGCCTGGGAAATTCCATGGACTGTATAGTCCATGGGGTTGCAAAGAGTCAGACATGACTGAGCTACTTTCACTTTTATACGTGATAGAGACATTATGTTATACACGCCTTTTGTTTCTTGCTTTTTTCACTTCGTACATTTTGGTGATTTCTTTACATCAGTCCCTGAAGAATTGTGTCCTTGTTTTCATGGCTGATTAGCAGGGCTCCTCCACCGTGGCACTGTTGACATTTCGGACTGGCTATTCTGGGGGCTTCCTTGGTAACTCAGTGGTAAAGAATCCACCTGGCAATGCAGGAGTCTCGGGTTTGATCCCTGGATCAGGAAGATCCCCTGGAGAAGGAAGTGGCACCCCACTCCAGTATTCTTGCCTGGAGAATCCCATGGACAGAGGAGCCTGGCGGGCTACAGTCAATGGACCCCAACAGTTGGACATGACTGAGCGACTAAACAACAACAAATTCTGATTGTGGGGACTGTCCTATGCGTCGAGGAATGTTAAACAGGACCCTGGCCTTTACCCACCAGATGCCAGCAGCATCCCACCATCTCCCAGGTATGACAACCCAACCTGTCTCCAGACATTGCCAATCGTCCCCTCAGGGGCTAAATCACCCTCAGTTGGAACCACAACCATCATTGGATGGCACCGTGGCTGGCTTCACCAGGCTCTTTTTGAAGAACATTTAAGCTGTTTCTTATTTTTCCTGTCACCAACACTGTGGCAACGACAACTCACATGCACACATCACTTTGCACGTGTGTGTATTTTAGAGGACTACTTTCCTCACTGCGGAACAGCACAGGCCAAAGGTGTATTCATCGTTTGGCAGATGGGGCCAGTTTGCTAGAAGAGGCATATTCTGTTGGGGAAGGGACACCTGACTTTTTCTGGGTTATGGGGTCCTTTGAGAATACCATGAAAGCTTTCACTTTCCAGGACCTTGGGTCCTGGAAGAGATACACGTCCACTGATCCCACAATGATCGTCCTGTGTGCCGAGACTCCAGGAAGCCCACTCATGTTTGCGTTCCGGACACAGTTCAGGGGACTCAGGGAGGGACTCCACAGACTGAATAGGTGTTTCATGAGAGCTGGCTTGGCACAGGAACTGGGAAAGGCGACGTGGATGTGAGGAGGGGAAAAGACCACTGACGGGGTCGGGGGAGACCATGAGAAAAGGACAGGGCGGCGAGGAAACAGCAGGTGAGGCTGCAGGGGGAGGGGGCTCAGATCACCGCGTTGCCTGAGAGCGCGGACTGTACCCTGTGGACACTGGGGAGCTACAACCGATTTTTTTTTTTTTTCTATCAAGGGCACAATTTACAAACATTCAAATTCATTCTTTTCCAGTGTACACCTGTGCAGGTTTCGCCAAATGAAAACCTGTCGTGTAACTGCAGCCATGACTGCAAGGCAGAACGTCTCTGCCACTCCCCGGATTCCAGCGTGCCTGTTTGTAGGTAGTTAGCTCGCTCCTCACCAGCTCCAAGGCCTGGCAAGCACAGGTCTGTTCGCTGATCCTACAGTTTGCCACCGAAGTTTTGCCAGTTATCCTACAGAATGTCATTTAAATGGAACCCAGCAATAGGTGGCTTTTTGAGCTTGGCTCCTTTCACTCAGCATAAAACATTGGAGACCCAGCCTCTGTTGCTGAGGAAATAGCAGTTCCTTCCTTCCTGTGGCTGAAAAGAACTAGTCCGTTGTATGGATGTACCGCAGGTTGCTTATCCATTCCCCAGGAGAGGGATATTTTAGGTTGTTTACAACTGGGGCCGAGTATGGGGAGCCACACAAGGCTTCTAAAGCCGGGGGAATGGCCTAGTTCGAACCAGCGTCTCAACACGCTCGCGGGCTCTGGAGGATGGCGAGGAGACCCGGCAGGAAGAAGGCCTGAGTGTGCGGAGACGGCCGCTCGTCACCCTGCTTCCCGTGCTTCCTCCTCCAGGGTACGGCCACGCGGCGCCGGGCACGGACTCGGGCAAGGTCTTCTGCATGTTCTACGCGCTCCTGGGCATCCCCCTGGCCCTGGTCACCTTCCAGAGCCTGGGCGAGCGGCTGAACGCGCTGGTGCGGCGCCTCCTGCTGGCGGCCAAGCGCTGCCTGGGCCTGCGGCGGCCGCGCGTGTCCCCGAGAACATGGCGGCGGCCGGGCTGCTGGTGTGCGCGGGCACCCTGGCCCTCGGGGCCGCCGCCTTCGCGCACTTCGAGGGCTGGACCTTCTTCCACGCCTACTACTACTGCTTCATCACGCTCACCACCATCGGCTTCGGCGACTTTGTGGCGCTGCAGAACGACGAGGCGCTGCAGAGAAAGCCGCCCTACGTGGCCTTCAGCTTCCTGTACATCCTCCTGGGGCTCACGGTCATCGGCGCCTTCCTCAACCTCGTGGTCCTGCGCTTCCTGGCGGCCGGCGCGGACGCGCCTCAGCGCGCGGCCCGCCCGCCCCCGCCGGGGGCGCCCGAGCCGGGGCCCCGCGCCCCGCGCCCGCCTCCTCGCCCCCCTCCTGCCGCCTCCACCGGCTGGAGCTGCGCGCCCGCGACAATCCCGGCTTCTCGCCCCCGCCAGCCCCGGGGCTGGGGGCGGCGGCAGACCCGGCAGGCCCCCGGCCCGGCGGAAGTCCGTCTGGTAGCCCTTCCCACCGGTGCTCTCCGGAAGTGGCCTGGGGATGGGCCCCAGACATCACGGGACTCATCCCCCAGGACTCATTCGGGGGTTCGATCCTGGAACCTGAGGTCTGGCTTCACCTGTCCGCGCACCCTCCCCAGAGCTTGGAGAAGGGGCTGAGGGGCCGTGGCCTCAACACCGTCCTCCGCCACGAGCAGTTTCTCACTCCCTTCTGTGGCGCGAGCCCCGCTCTCCTCTCCAAAAGGACATTAAAAGTCTCATCATAAGCAAACGCACGACTCTTGGTTGCCCCGTAGGTGCAAGTCCCCTGTGGGCCAAATTGTTCTAGGAAGGCGTGGCCACACGCGTTCTCCACAGGCTCGTTTTTCTGTTGTGTGACGTGGCTTTTCCGCGCTGTGGGAGAGATGCACGACTTCCCACACTGGAATCCTAACCAGTGAGGCTAGCTGCTCCCACTATGAGAAGAAGCACGGGGATCAGATGGACCGAAGAGAAACATTTACCATCCAGCGTGGACCACTGGGCAAACTGTGCACCATTTAAAGACCACTCATTCTCTTAACTCAGCTGTAGAGTGGAACTGGCCCCAGCCCCAAATCTCATATTTTGTCCTTGGCCAGCCCGTTTCGGATGGGGGGAGGTGGTCTTGCTGACACCCACCATTTCACTGGGACTACCTGGACCAGTCCTCCCACCCACCCCCAACCCTGGCCGCTGTGCACAGTATGTGGGATCTGAGTTCCCTGATTAGGGATCAATATTTACTCTGTAAGTGTGGAGTCAACCACTGGACTGCCAAGGCAGTCCCTGGGCCACAGTCTCTTCTGAGAACTGAGGTCTGGTTATTGCCAATCACCCACAATGGGACTTCAGGGAATTCTCATCCCCTCCCTGGGCCTTAGTTTCCACATCTGTAAAATGGGTTCACCCAGTATCCTGTTCCCTCCTGTGCATCTCTGGAAGTGGTGCTGGGATGGGCCCCAGACCCATAAATGGACACTAACAAAGCTGACACCCCACAGCATTCAGGTCATTAAAATCAACGACCCTCAGCATCCCAGAGAACTGCATCAACACAAAACAGAGCAAGCTGGGTTAGAAAAGCCAAAAACTTTAATTTTCAACATGAGCTACATGGTCATGAACACAATGCAACGTGACCTGCTCCAACCCAGGGGCCCCAGAAACCCTCCCCTCCCCCAAAGCCTGAGGGGCTCCTGCTCCTGGAGAGGGAAGAGGGGGAAAGGTGAGTGTAGAGTGGGCCTGAGGACCAGGGGTCTGCCTTCCTGCCACCCTCTCAGGAGGCAGTGGTGCGGTGAAAGGGCTCAGAGATGATGTCTGAGGCCCTGGGTTCAAGTCTCCACTTTGCCCTCACAGAAGCTATGAGTCAAACGGGCATGGTCAGCGCCTCCTGGGCGGGGTTTGTGAGTCAGATGAGCTCATGGACATGAAAGCTTTCTGTCCACTCAGAGGTGCTGCTTTAAGACTTGGAGCCTCCTGGAGCCCAAACGAGCAGGGCAGTGGGTGATGGAGTCGGGGCACCCCCGTCCCCTGGCTCTGGCACAGGGCTGCTGCTCAATAAATAAATGCAGGTGGCCTTGCCTAATGCAACAGCTGTGCTCCAAGGGCAGCGGGACTCAGCGGTGCCTCTCAACGCTGAGATGTGCCCATGAGCTCCAGATGTAAGGAGCTGGATGGTGGATCAGCTTGTCAAGTGCATGACCTCAACTGTGCTTTGCCCCGAGTTGAAGAGAAGAGCTCTGAACCACTGGACAACTGAGTTCTCCCCTGGGCTCAGCCACCAACTCCCAGTGGGACCTTAGTGAGCACCTTCCCCTCCCGGGCCTCAGCTTCTTCTGGAAAGTGGGGCTGATAACACCCAGGCCTCCACCAACTGCTCGGGAACTCTTGTGAGGGTACACGCGAGATAAAAGCACTTTGAAAAGCATAAACAGGTGTGAAAAGCACTCCGAGAAGTTCCCATGTTATTCCATCTGAAGGCTTTGGGGGAATGCCTTAAGGTGAGGTGTACCACCACCCCCCTCACCCCTACACAGCCCCAGGAAGTGGTGTCTGGCCTTCCTCAGGGTGGTCGCTTGGGGGAGTCCCCACTTAGCATCAAGACCAGGACCACAGCCTGCACAGCCTCATGTCAGGGCAGACCCACCCATCTCCCACCCAGGAGAGCAAGGTCTCTATGGCAACCCTTCCCCCAAACCCAAGGCCCAGAAAAGTCACTGGCCCATCAAGATGCAAGCAAGCAGGGGCAAGCAGGGTGGGGTGGTCCAAGGCCTAAAGGTCACAGATCCTTATCATGGCATGTGCCCTGGAGCGATGCTCTGCTGTCCCACCGAGGAGGAAGGACAGCTGCTTCTGTTCTGGCCTCATTGCTGAGGGGTCCTGTCTTGGGCAAGCCACTTACTGATTCTGAGCTTTGGTTTCCTGCCCTCTCAGATGGGACTATAATTGGCGCTGCCCATCTTTTCAAGGCCCCTGGGAGAAGGCCACGGAGAGAAGGGCAGAGGAAATATTGCGGCAGGGGGAGATGGTGGCCCCACTTGGTCCTGCCCTGACTCCAGCTCAGCCTCCAGGGATTGAGGCAGCCCATTTGCCAGTGTCGTGACCCCAGGGGCCTGTGATCTCTCTGTTAAGATGGAAATCATTTCAAAGCTCCTTTCCCTTTAGTGTTGACAGGCAGATTCTGGAGAAGAAAAGTGGAAATGGCTCCCTCCCACCATACCCAGCATGTGACCTTTGGCTGAGACTGAAAAAGGAATTGTCTCCTAGAGACCCCCAGGCTCCTCACACCCCTAATTCCCCAGTGCCACCCCCTCCCAGCTCCTCTCCAAATGGGGGAGTTTGAGCTGGCAGAAGACCAGACAGGAGCGGGCTGGAAGGTTCCCCAAAGCTAATGATGAGAACAGCCACACCCTCCCCAAGCCCCCATCCCTGGGTGAGGACAGATGGGGGTCCCATGCCCAATGGTCAGAGCCCCTTGGAAGGCGGCCATGTGCTCACAACGATGATACAAAGAAAGAGGGCTCCAGCCCCCGTGCCACCCCACCCCTCCGGGAGGTGAGCTGAGAAATCACAGAACAAACACAAAGTCATTGAGGGGGCCCTCGGTGACCACCCTCAGGATGTTATTGCTTTGGAGCGCCTTCTCTCTTTATAAAGGCTGTGCAGACCCACCCCCAAACAGGGCGGGCTCAGGTTGGGGAGCAAGGCTGTGCCCCCCTGTCCTCAGGTTGGGACAGCCAGGCCCCACCCCGGCTTTGAAATGCTACCCCTGAACTACCAGAGCAATGACAGCTGGAGAAAGAAGGCGCTCTCCTGGCTCAAAATATTCCGAATGGTGAGTAATAAACAAACGGCAGAGAAATCACACTGGTTTAAAAAAAAAAGAAAACACAGGGGAAGGGCTGATTCTGAGCCCCGCTGCCTCCACCCCAGCCTTGGGATTCCAGCCGCCATGATTCCAGGAAGATCAGAAGGCCTCCTGGACCAAGGAGGGGGCACCTCCATCTCCCCATCCCTATGCAGGGGGGTGCTATAACTCAACCAGAACTTCGAAGGATGCCCAGGGCTGGGAACAGGCCAGGGGAGGGGGAGTTCCAGGTGGGAGGACTCACCTGGTCCACAGCCTAAAAGGGCGGGGTGGGGGGGGAGTGGGGATAAGGTGGGACAGAACACAGCCGGGCAATCCTCAGTGGAAACCACCTCCTCTGATGGAGCCCAAGGCCCATGTCCTCAGGAACGCTTCCTAAATAAAATCAGTCCCAAGGGTAATAAATCAGAACATCTGAGTGTCATGGGCGGCTCTGGCTACAACCCTACATGAGGAGGGGGAGGAAAAGGAGGAGGAGGAGGAGGGGGCAGCCTCCCTGAACCAGGTCCAGGCTTGGACCCAGGCCAGGCCGGCAGGGAGAAGGCTGCCTCCTGGAATTTTCTCCATCCCCTCTGTAAGGACTCTATGTGAAGCTAAGACCAGGCCCAGGGCCAGGCACTCTAAGCCTACTCGGCTAACCAAGACTACGTCCTACACAGCAGGACTGGGTAATGATGGGGGGAGGGGGGAGGGGGCGGGGTGTGTGTGGGTAGTGGGTGGCTGGGTGCCTCCCAGGGAGGTGGCAGAAATGTGCTTCTACAGAAAGGGGCCAGCCTGTGTCCTCCCCGCATGCAAAAGGGCTTCCCAAGGCTCCAGGGAGGACCGGGCCGGGTGGGGCCGGGAAGGCAGCCCCAGGCCTGCTCAAGAAGGAATCTCCCCCTTCTCACACTCCTGTCTCGCCTCACTCTCTTTCTCTCCTTGAGCCAAGGTCACTGAGGCCGGAGCAGTGGGTTCTGCCCTTAGTACAGGATGGTTTGTTTAAAAAGACTAAAACTGGGGAGCTCGGGTGCCTCCCCAGGCCCTTAGCCTGGAGGCAGAGGGCCAGACAAGATGACCTTTGACCTCATCCTACAAGGAGGGATTTTCCTACCTGGGAACCCCTCACCTTGGCACCCAATCCCAGCTTTCTTCACACTCCCTCTCTAAACCAGCATCCCCCAAATTCAGAGACTGGTGAGCTCTCTGGGGCTGGGGTTCTCAAAAATTAGGGTCCCGCAGCTCCTTGGTCGAAACACAGCCAACAGAGGTCTTTCCAGTCCACCCACAGTGTGGAGACCCTGCAGAACCAGCTGCCCTGGGGGACCCTGCTAAGCCCGGGCACCCCCTCTCCTTTCCCCTGGTCCCTGCTGGACCCCATGTCCTAGAGCCGCCAAAAGAGAAACAGGCAGGGGACGGACAGATGGACTCGAACAGGCGGCGGCAGAGCTCCTTCCATGGGCAGGCGGAGGGAGACCTGAGCTCCTCTTCAGGTCGGGGGTGCGGGCCCCCCGGAGCTGGCGCCGGATCCTTGCAAAGCTGCCCCGTAGGCTCGGAGGGCAGGAGTAGCTGCCTGAACCCGGTGCCGCAGGAAAGACACTTGCTGGTAATTGGCACCATGGAGATGGCCGCTGGGTTCTGGACGTGACTCCGGGCAGCGAGCTTCCAAGGAGGCAAAAGGGGGTGCGGTCGGACAGAGTCGGGGGCAGGAGGACGGTGTGCTCTGCCGCCTCGATCTTTCCTTTCTCCAGACTGCAGACACATCCACCAGGTCAAGAACCGGCCAAGTCAAAAGTGCAGCCAATCCCATTGGGAGAGGGAAGGTCTCAGGGAATAGGAGGCAAAAAGGGGTGAGGAGGGGCCCTGGGGGTCAAGTCTCCCCATTCAGCTTCCCCACTGGGTGGGGGAGAACCCCAGCCTCCTCTGTTCAATATGCCCCGGGGCCTGGGGTCCCAGGTCGGGTCTCCGGACCATCTTGGGGAGCCCCTCCCCCCCCGGCACTAAGATCGCTCGCCGCAGGGCCCCACGGTGCTCTCGAGGGACAGCTGGGACGCCTGCCGGAGCAGGGGGGCCCGTGGCTGGGTCCACCATGGAGGAGGTGGGGAAGAGCTTGTACCAGCCCACGGCCAGGGTGGTCAAGTCCAGCTCCTCCAGCAGCACGCGGGCCACGCCCATGAACTGCTTCCGCTCCATCCGCCCGTAGTTCCCCCACACGATCACCTGCGGGGCAAGAGACACAGTGGTTCAGATCCTGCCAACGACACTCACAGGCCCAGAAACAGAACCTGGGGCCACCGTGCGCCTCACTCATCTCCAGGTCCTGGAAGTCCACCTCCTTAAAGTGGCTCAAGTCCCACCAGATGCCCTTGGATGATGGGCTTCTTCCCTCCAGTCTTGCTCTTTCTTTCCACCTGCCCCATCTGTGAGCCCCTAGCCTTGAGGGCTGACCCTACATTACGAGTGTCCTACCTACCCCCCATCCACCTGCCCTCTGCTTCCAGATCCTCAGAAATAAAGGTTTTAAAAGGGGTTAGTAGTTGGGACTTCCCTAGTGGTCCAGTGGCTAAGACTCCACTCTCTCAATGCAAGGGGCCTGAGTTGGATCCCTGGTTGGGGAACTGGATCCCACATGCCCCAACTAAGACCTGGCACAGACAAATAAAAATAATAAATAAATTTTTAAAAAACTTTAAATAAAAAAATAAAAGTGGTTAGAACAGCCACATTGCACATCAATGCAATTAGAACACTCTCTCACAGCATATACAAAAGTAAACTCAAAATGGTTTAGACACCTAAAACATGACATCATCAAACTCCCAGAAAAGAACTTAGTCAAAACATTCTCTGACATAAACAGTAGCAATATTTTCATAGATTGCTTGCCCAAGGCAAAAGAAATAAAAGCAAAAATAAACAAATGGGACCCAATCAAACGTACAAAAACTTTTGTAGAAATGGGAGAAAATAAGACTGACAAAGGGTTAATATCCAAAATGGATGAACAACTCATACAACTCAATATTGGGGAAAAAAATCAAAAAAATGGGCAGATGACCTAAACAGATTTTTTTCCAAAGAAGACAAACAGATGGCCAATAGGCACATGAAGAGATGCTCAGCATCACTGTTAGAAAAATGCAGATCAAAACCACAATGAGGCATCACCTCACGCCAGACAATAGTGCCATCACCAAAACGTCTACACACAGTGAATGCTGGAGAGGACGGGGGAAAAGGGAAACCTCCTACCCTGTTCATGAGAATGTAAACTGGTACAGCCCACTACGGAGGGCCCTTAAAAACGTAAAGCAGAGCTACCATATGATCCAGCAATCCCACTCCTGGGTATGTATCTGGAAAATGACGAAAATTCTCATTTGAAAAGATACATGCACCCCAATGTTCATAGCAGCACTATTTACAATAGTCAAGACATGGAAACTATCCAAGTGCCCATCAACAGACAACTGGCTTAAGAAGATATGATATGTATACACACATACACACACACACAATGGAATATTACTCAGCTTTAAAAACAATGAAATATTGCCATTTGCAGCAAGGTGAATAGACCTAGAATATATTATACTCGGTGAAGAAGTCAAAGAAAGACAAATACTATATGATATCACTTAAATGTGGAATCTAGAAAAATAATACAAGTGAATATATATACAAAACTGAAATAGACTCACAGACACAGAAAACACATTATGGTTACAAAAGGGGAAGGGAAGGGAAGATGGGAGGGACAAATTAGGAGTATGGGTTAACAAAGTACTATATCTAAACTAGAAAAGCAACAGGGATTTACTGTATAGCATAGAGGACTATGGGCTTCCCTGGTGGTTCAGATGGTAAAGAATCCGCCTGCAGTGAAGGAGATCTGGGTTCGAACCCTGCTTTGGGAAGATCCCCTGGTGGAGGGCATGGCAATCCACTCCAGTATTCTTGCCTGGAGAATCCACATGGACAGAGGAGCCTGGCGGGCTATGGTCCATGGGTGTCGCAGAGTCGGAGAAAACTGAGCAACTAACACACACATATAGGGGACTATACTCAGTATCTTATAATAACCTATAGTAGAATAAAATCTGAAAAAACTAACTGAATCACTTTGGTGCACATTTGAAATTAACACAATACTGTAAATCAGTTATACTTCAATTTTTAAAGGCTGCCACATGTAGAACACACATACTAGCCTCCTTCCTTTTTCAACAGACTCTTTTGAGCAGTACCTTCCCCATTTCTCGGTAAAACTCTCTTAGAGTGGCCAGACAGGTGGTCTCTGTGGCTGCAGGACCCTCATTTGCTCTCCTCAGGTTGTAACTCTGCCCCTCTCTAAATGTGGGCTGGCTTATCACTCACAAGACTTATTGTCTTGATGCACACACTTTGGGGTCAGACATGTGTAGAGTCAAGTTCCAGTCTTGTCTAGGTCGTTTCGGGCAAAGTCATTTAGCCTCACCGAGACTCAGGGTTCTTGTTTGTAAATGGAATCATCCACACTCAGCTTACCTGGCAGGCGAGGCTCATAGGAGATAATAAATGTGGAAGCTGACTATAAGCTGTAGGCCGTTCCTCAAGCATGCAGAGATATCACAAACAACATGGGTCACGGCTATTGGTTACTGCACGTCAGGAATTGTCTAAGGCCAAATCAACCCTAGATTCAATCTTCCCAATAACGCTATAAAAAACGATTCTGACTTCTCAGCTGTTTAAACTGGGGCTCAGGGAGGTTAAATCATTTGCCCAAGGTCACTCAACTAATAAATCGTCAATGCCCCCGACGTAACTGATCAGACACCATGTGTAAAGCAGAAAGCTAGTGGGAACCTGCTGTACAGCAGAGAGAGCCCAGCTTGGTGCTCGGTGGTCACCTAGAGGGGTGGGGAGTGGACGGAGGTTCAAGAGGGCGGGGCTGCATGTAGACATGTGGCGGATTCATCCCTCGCACAGCAGAAACAAACACAGCACTGTATGGCAACTATATTCTCAATTTAAAAAAGTGCAGCAGCCCATGTCTGAGTGTGTGAATGGATCTGTTATCATTGGCATTATGGGCTTAACTGCATGCCCCTCGATTTCATATTGAAGCCCTAACCCCAGAACATGACTGTATTTGGATACTGATCCTTTAAGGTGATTACATTAAAATGGGCCATTAGTGTGGGTTGCGATTTTAACTGGTGGTGTCATAAGAGCAGAAGATTTGGACACACAGGCAGACACCAGGAATGCCTGCGTGTAGAAAAAAAGAACCGTATGAGTTCACAGCAAGAAGGTGGCCATCTGCAAGCCAAGGAGAGGGGCCTCAGAAGAAACACAACTTGTGACACTTTGATCTTGGACTTCTACCCTCCAGAACTGTAGAAATAAATTTCTGTTGTCTAAGACCCCAGGTCTATGGTATTTTGTTATGGCAGCTTTAGCAGACGAACACAGCTGGCATCGTTCAATCATGGTGGGTCTGTCTTGCCCTGACATTAGTCAGAAGGCTCAGCAGCAAGGACCCTCATGCCAGATTTCTTTTTCATCTTTCTGCATCCCAGACAGGGATGTGCTCTGGAGCTTCTTCAAAGATGCTCAGGCCAGAAAACAGACCTTAGTCCAGTGGGCCAGGTGTGGCCCCCAGATGGCCTTCTGGTTGTTTTGAATGCCTCTAGACCAGAAAGATTTTTCCCAACTTTGTTCTGACTGATATATACAGCAAGACAGACATTAAAATCACCCAGTGAACATGTGAGATTCACAACTGAAGCAAGTGGCGCCACCAAATAAGACTTGCCTTACTAGAATGAGAAATGTTTTCTTTCCTAGTCCTATTTTCCATTTCTTTCCTACTTCCTATTCCATTCCATTAAAAAAAAAAAAAAAAACACATTAAACTGAGTTCATAAATTGCTGATGGGTCACAACCTACAAATTGAAAGACTGTGCGCTAGACAGGACCTGGGCTTTGCAGTTTGGCAAAAGCCCGCTGTCTTGGAGATTTGGAGCACCTTGGGCCTACCCTTGTGTGCTTTGCCTGTTCAGGTTAGGAGCAAGAACCTGAGGTATAAACTAGAGATGCCCAAATAGCAGCTCTGAGGGACCTCCCTGGTGGTCAAGCGGCTAAGACACCACGCTCTCAACGCAGGGCGTCCGAGTGTGATTCCTGGTCAACTAGGGAACTAGACCCCACATGTTGCAACTAACAGTCCACGTGCTGCACTAGGACCTGGGTGGCCCCCAAAAATAAGTGTTTTTAAAAACAAAGACAAACAAACGCAAACGGCAGCTCAAAGAGAGAGTAGGCACGTGGCTCCTAAGGCGTCCGGCCTGGGACCCATGATGGGCGGCTAACGCGAGCTCCAGCAAACATCTTTTGTTGTGTTTTGTTTAGTTGCTAAGTCGTTTCTGACCCCATGGACTGTAACCTGTCAAGTTCCTCTGTCCATGAGACTTCCCAGGCAAGAGTACTGGAGTGTACTGACATTTCCTTCTTCAGACCCACGTCTCCTGCATTGGCAGGTGGATTCTTTTCTGCTGAACGACCAAGGAAGCCCTAGGTGCCCACTAGATCTTCCTAAAAGCCAGGAAGCCAAAGACCTCTGGATCCCCAGAAGCCGTTCAGTCTATGAGCACTGCGCTCCATGCCAAGCCCCTGGTCTCCAGAGCTGCTGCTGCTGGTAATCATGATGACACTGGTGGCCACCTGCAGAGCCCTCACTACAGGCCGAACTTGCCAAGACCTTTCTTAGACAAAGCACACTTTCCACTGTCACGGTAACTCTATCAGTGGCTACTATTAATATCCCCATTTTACAGATAAAAAAGCTGAGGCTCAGAAAGGAACTTGTTCCAAGTTGCACCACAAATGGTGGCGCTCAGATCTACCACAGTGCTCTCCTTTCTCCAGGTGGGACTCTGCCCGGGCCCCTGGCCCCTCACCTGCAGGACTTTGCCCTGGGGACTCTCAGGAAACAGCAGCACCTGGTTATATAGTGGGTCCAGCGACTTGCGAGCGACTTTGGTCTTCTTCTTGGCAATGCAGATGCCGTTCTCCAGCAGGTAGGCCTTGATGTAGGCCGCTGAGGACAGAGGTCAGCAGGGTGAGCTGTAGCCTGGGCCTCCAATGGTGGGCAGAGGGTGCAGCAGAGGGACCCGCTGCTGGGGATCAGGGTGCCCCCAGGGAGTCCGGGGATGAGGCAACAGTGGTGGGGTGCAGCCAGGGTTGGCTGGGGTCTAGTCTACCCTCTCTACCCTGCCTGCCTGCCCTTTGCTCACCTCTTCCTTGCTCACCCTTTCCCTCTCTCAGTCCCTGGCCTGCTCACACTTCCTGGGCTTACACACTCATGGCTGACCCACTCACTCTGATGTTTGCTGAACCCTCAAGGCATTCCATGCACCCTATCAGGTGCTAGGGTAGAATCACAACTAGTAGAACCACAAAAAAAAAAACAAAACAAAGATGGTCTCTGAACCCCTAGGAGCTCAGTGCAGTCAAGAGGGTGGACAAGGTCAATGGACAATTTCAACTGTCTCCAGAATAAATTCTAAACCGCCAGTGACACAGGAATCACTAGCTTTGGCAGGGAGGGAGACCCCTAGTTGGACACCATCGTCTCTCTTCTAGACCCAGCTACCCCTCAGGACATCCTCCCAGACCTCCACCCCCACCTTGCAGAGGGGAGGGCAGCCCCCTCACCTGGCAGTGTCTTGGAGCCTGGCTTGGCTGTCAGACCCCGAGCCTGGATGATGTCCACTTCCAGCTGACCGTTCCGCTCCTGCAAGCCGATCTCCACGTCCCCTGCAACAGGCCCCGAGAGCTGAGACCAGGAAGCAGCTTGGAAGCTCCATCAAGGACTCGGCTCCCCATCTCTGAGGATGCAATTCCCTTCCCCTGCTCCCAGCCACAAAACAAACCAGAACCAAGCCCCACGCCGAGTGCCCGGGCTCTGCAGAGTGCCTGGCGGTGTGACCAGCCTGGGCTCCAGGCTAAGCGCTCAGTGGATGTAACCCTGGCAGAGGAGAGACACGAGGTTTCTGGTGGGGACCCCCACCCCCTTTGGAACAGGTCTTGGGACACTCACCCATTGGCGTGGTGGCCAGGGTCTGGCGGCCCACAAACTGTGCCGGCCCCATGCTTCCCAGGAAGTCACTGAACTGGGCATCCGATGCCAGGCAAACTCCCCGTAGTTAAGGCTGCAAGAAAGAATGAGACAAACAGACGTTCCCAGGGGCCAACTGAGGACTCGGATGACTCAGGCAGTCAGCTCGAGAACCTCCCTAATTCCCCGGTGATTCTGTCCACATCCATCTCCCAGGCTCAGGCAGGCCAGTGTCCTCTCTCTGCTTCTTTCTTTCTCCTGTAATGGCCCTAAAATCTCCACTCTGACTCCAAAATTCTAGGGCTTAGTTTCTGTTTCCTGTCTGACCCCGCCTTGCCAAGTCTCAGGTTCTTCTCCATGAAATGGGTATGATGTCACTTGCCTCTCCGGGTAGGACTCTCAGGAGGTGATGCGTGTCCATGCCTGGCTCTATAGGTTCGAGTTACGACACTCAGAGTGTGGTCCAGGGACCGGTAGCACTGCCGGGAGCTAATTAGAAAGGAAACGGTAGTCCACTCCACTCCCCAGCTGGTGAATCAGAAACTGCCTTTTAACAGGAGCCCCAGAGGACTTGTTTGCACTAGACAGTTAGAAACATACACAGCCAGTTGCTCAGCCTCGGAGGTCCACGCTTGTCCTTGCCGTGGGGCTGCCAAATATCCTCTCCCCTTCCTTTGGGAACCAGACTTTAAATCTCCTTAGAGGAGGCCCCTCCTCAAGACATTGATTCCCCGTGGAGCAGAGCAGACCCAGCTTCAGAAGCTCACGGGGGCTCAGCCTGGCCAATCAGGCCGTTCCTTCCTTGGCCAGTGACTGGTTGAGGGTTGGGTGTCTCGCCCAAGCCCACAAGAATCTGCCCAGGAAGCTTTCTTTGAACTGTAGGAAGTGAGAGACTCTCTTTTCTCACGAGACCCGAACCTGAGATAGAAGCCTGGAGCCTCTGGCCACTCCCTTGCTGCCATCGGCAGCCCATGAAGGAGGCCATCACACAGGCAGCACTGCATAAGCTCCTGGATCAAACTCTACCTGAAGCAAGAGATACTTCTTTTTCTTTCTGGTTACGTATGTCAACAACAACTATTATTATATTAATTTGCTAAAGCCAATTTTAGTTTTTTCTTTCCCATCTCTGAAATGGGATCAATAACACTCCCATCTCCTAGACCTGTTAAGTACTTAACGAGTTACTGTTGTCATTTAGTCACTCAGTCACGTCTGACTCTGCGACCCCATGGACTGCAGCACGCCAGACTGCCCTGCCCTTCACCATCACCTGCAGCTTGCTCAATCTCATGTCCATTGAGTCAGTGACGCCATCCACCCATCTCATCCTGTCGTACTCTTCTCCTCCCGCCTTCAATCTTTCCCATCAGGGTCTTTTCCAAGAGGCAGCCCTCTGCATCAGGTGGGCAAAGTACTGGAGCTTCAGCTTCAGCATCAGTCCTTCTAGTGAATATTCAGGGTTGATTTCCTTTAGGATTGACTGGTTTGATCTCCCTGCTGTTGAAAGGACTCTCAAGAGTCTTCTCCAACACCACAGCTCGAAAGCATCAATTCTTCGGCACTCAGCCTTCTTTATGGCCCAACTCTCACATCTATACATGACTACTGGAAAAACAATGAGATCAGGCACTAAACACCAAGCTTGATGTGCCTGTTATCTTCAGAAGTAAAGCACTTGTAACCCATTTTCTCTTAGGATCCTTGCCACAGCCAAAGGAAGTTGAGGATTTTTTCATTTTTTTTTTTTTAACCTTTATCAGCATTATTCATGTGAAGAGGCAGATTCGGCCCAATCTGAAGCCAGAATTCACAGGGCAAAGTCAGCACATGGATACACCTTTAAGGCCAACCCCAGGTGACCTTGCACTTGGGCGTGTTCCAAGAACAACAGTTAACTGTGAACACGCACATGCTGTGCCAGGTTTCACAGCAGCTAGCCAAAGGATCTTTTAGCAGGAAGGGGCGACTACCTCGGGACTTGACTGAGGGCACTGCACGCTTTGTTTCCTGCCCTAGGAGCAGCCCCCTACCCTGTCCCCAGCTTCCTTCCAAGGGAACCTTCTGGGCTGTCAGCCTTGAAGGAGCCAGAGGAGAACCCAAGGGGTATCTGGTTCCACCTCGAGGCTGTTCCCTTCTGCTTCTGAACCACTCTGCTTGTCTACCTTGGCTCCCGTTCTTCAGATACAATGACTCACTTATGGTCTTCTCTGGCTGTACCCAGCTCTTCACATCCTAGACATACTCCCTGATGTTTGAACCACAGTTGAATTACCATGTTTGAATTACACCTCATTGCTAATTCACACATCCTCACAGTTGGCAAAGGATTCACTTTCAGCTCTGCAAATAATTACAGGAAAGTGTCCTCTGATCCAGGATCCTCCCTATTTCACAGATTGGAAGACTGAGGCCCAGAGTGAGAAAGATAACTGCCTGAGGGCTAGAAAGCTGGCAGTGCCCGCTGCTACATGAGGCCACTGTACAAGAACATTTGCACCTTCACGTATAAAATTCCAAGCAAGCTGCAGGAACAAACAAGAGAACACCCCCTGCACAAAGAACTCACCTTTCTGCTGGGCAAACAAATGTGTTGCCCCCCAAAGAAACAACTAAAGAGGACGACTGTCTTCTTACAAGACACAACCAGTCCCCCACCTGCCCACCTTGGGTTGTGAGAGCTCAGAGACTGCTCAGACTGCAGTGGCCCAGAATGGACCAGGAGAAGAATTTGACCTGGGGGGGCGGGCAAAGATTACACAGGGCCCATGGAAAGGCGGTTACCTCCCACATACTATCTTCTCTCTACACTGAGCAGAGTCATCAGCAGGGAGTCCTGAGGTCCTCAGGATGCTGACTCCACAAGAGTGAAGGAGCCCAGTAAGGAGCAGGAGAGAGTACTTCTCTCCCAAGAGGGTGATGGAGACAAGACAGGGCAAGAGAGTCTAGTTCACGACCTTGGAGAAGGTCAGTGTTGCGGGTTCAGGCAATGTCATGAACACCAGAAGGGACAGACTCAGGAAAGAGGAAAACCAATTGTTGTAGGCCTTTGGATGTTGAGGAGAAAAGGACTGTATTTAGCCATGGATGCTTTATAACAGTGAAAATGGAAACTCTCTAAATATCTGAAAGCAGAGGAATCATAAACACGTATTGGATTATTTTAAAAAGAGCAAAGGAGCTTGGCTAGATACAATGACCAGAACACCTGTGCTGAAGTTTACATGTTCATATTTAGTCATTAAGTCATAAGTCATTGACTAAAGAGACTGGTTTCACTTAAACTAAGGCAGTACCTGGTCCCCTGATCAGAGCTGATGGATCCAGGGTCAGACAGCTGATCCAAACCCAGTGAAACAAAGACTCTCTCTGGGAAACAGAGAGAATCCTGAAGCCCAACAGTCACAGGAACTGAGCCCTGTGAATGGCCTGCCCTCTCACAGAGCCCCAGGACTCTATGGGTGACCTGGCCTTTCTGCCACATCCGCTTCTTTTCCGGCTTAGCCTCCTGAAGGTCTGGAATCCATTCTGTTAGGAGGGTCTGGGCTCCTGAAGCCCAAGAAACGGCGGTGCTTCGTGGGTTCTAAGGTGCCGAAGAGGCCCAGCCTCCCAGGCAGAGCAAGGCCTTCTACAGCCTGAAATTGAAAGTTTCCTCCAACATCTTCACTGTCTGCTCCTCAGTGTCTGGTGGGATTGTGAGCAGACAATAGGGAACTGGCAGGCCTGGTAATTAGCGGTAATTGTTTATAATATCTGGGCGGCTGCCTGATTTCCCATCCCAGGGTGCCTTGCTGGCTGCCAAGGAACCAGGCTGACGCCCCAGAAACCCTGAACGGGTTATCCCATCCTCCACAGGGCTGGAGGGAGGAAGAATCAAGTGGTGGTAGGTCCCTGCTGGCCAGAAGACCAACTGCGTCAGAGACCCCACTCCAACTTGGAGTCTTCCCGGGAGAAGGACGGAAGGCAGAAGATGTAAGGGCTGCTCTAACTCCTCGCTGGCCAAGTGCTGGCTTTGGGACCTCTGGCCAGCTGCTGGTGTCTCTGCCCTTGAATCTTCTTATCTGCAAATGAGCTCACACCGACCATGGAGACTGTGTACAGCCATTCCTTCCTTTGCTGGCTGCCTGCACTATACCAGTTTTAAATGCTTTGAAAATCTCTGCTCAGAGGCTCCATTCCCAATGGGAAGGAGCATGCTGAATTACTATTAAGTGCCACATACTTGCTACTACTGAGACCAGGCCTTCCACAGTAGGAACTCAATACATGTCTTATTTTTTAATTTTTGGCTCTTCTGGGTCTTCGTTGCTGTGCACAGGCTTTTACTGCCAAATCCTTGTGTGTGCTAAGTCACTCAAGTCATGCCCGACTCTTTGTGACCCCATGGACTGTATGTAGCCTGCCAGGACCCTCTGTCTGTGGGAGTCCCCAAGCAGGATTACTGGAGTGAGTTGCCATGCCCTGCTCCAGGGGATCTTCCTGACCCAGGGATAGAACCCACATCTCTTTGCCTGAACTGGAACTGGGAAAGCCTACTGGTTGAGACTGAACTGTAGTATCATATAGACCTTGGATTCCAATGCTGTGCAACCTGGGTAAGTTGGGTAACCTCTCTGAGCTGCATGTATAAAATCACCCAGCTAAGCTGCTGGAGACAGTCAATAGGATATTGCAGGCAAAGTGCTTAAAAATGTACAGAGCATTGGCTGAATTCTCTGAATGAATAAAGGACTGGGGTGCTGTGGCCAGCAGGTTTCTGCTGCCTGGCCTGGGAGAGCCTCTTCTCCCTGCCTGTGGTCTTTTCATGGTACTTCTGATTTCAAACCTAGTAGGAAGTGCAGTACCTGGGTGCCTGAGAGGAAGCCCAGGTCATCTGGGGGTGTTGGGGGAGCAGCTACAGCAGCTGATTCTTTCAAAGGACGCATGCCACGCGGGCAGAGGCAGAGACCTGAAACAGGATTAAAACTCTTGTTCTGCTGGCCTTTTATTTTGTGTTAATGGTGAAATGAGATTTCCTGCCTCTCAAATCCTGTTAGTTTGGTTTGTGGGGCTGAAACCCATCTGTCTTTTATTATTAACCTTTGAGCTCTGTTTGGCCCCCTGGATTTTCTGTATTCTCCACGGTTAAAGAAATAATTGGGTTATTTGGGGGTTTGACGTCTACTCTGTTTTCCAGATGGATCGCCTGTCTCAACTCACCGGAAATTAAAAGGTGGCCCAACCCTCGTGGTGAGCATAGGTTATGTGGTCCTGAAAGGTTCATGGGCTCTCTGTTCATCCATTCACTGCCTACCCCTACCTGTCCATCGTCCATCCGTCCCCCCTCCCACAGCCTCACAGAGGGCGCAATACAGCCAGTTCTGCTGTAACTCGAAATGTACATTCCTAACAAAATCTGAGAGAGTATGGGGAAAATACGGTCAGGGGTACAACACCCCAAACGCTTATCAACAATAAAAGACATAAAAATGGTAGCACAGGCTTACCTCTGTAAAACGGTTAAGAAAGGCATAGGCTGGGGGACAAGGGACACGTGTGTGCATTTACGGCTAAGTCCCTTTGCTGAAACTGTCACAAGTGTTAACTGGCTATGTTGTTCAGTCCCTAAGTCATGTCTGACTCTTTGCAACCCCATGGACTGTAGCACACCAGGCTCCTCTGTCCTCCACTATCTCCCAGAATTTACTCAAATCCATGTCCATTGAGTCGGTGATGCTATCTAACCATCCAATATAAAAAAAGGAAGTCTTTTAAAAATGAAATAAATGCGTAGATACTATAATAAATATGGTGCTCTACCTTGAAGACAGTTTGACATTTGCTTGTGGAAATGAGTGTCAGCAGATCTTCAGTGTGAGTCACTACAGAGTGGTGATGGAGGGCTCTCCAAACGGACGGGCGGGAGCCTGTAACACCAGGTGTAGTGGGCAGGGGCTGAGGGAGCGGGCAGATGCAAGGGGCGTGCTTCGTGCAGCCCTCTACGAGTGAGGTCTCCTGAGTTCCCCTTGTGTTTCTCATGGAAGAAATCACACCTGAGCAAAGGCGAAATTTATATTGTGCTCCAATTATTCCAGAATACTTGAATCGTGCTGGAACAGATTTGTGTTTTCAAAACAGGCATTGTAGCAGAACTGACCGTGTGCCAGGATAGACAGCACCAGCCAACCCTGACTCCAGCTTCTCAAGCTTTTAGGACATTCCCAAACCCGCCTCCCCCTCCCACCTGCCCTGGGCCACGAGAGTATAGCTCCTGGGCATGAAGCCAAGATTTATTTTTTATTGATCAAAAGCTTGCCATAAGCCAAGCGCTGATGGTACGAAGTTATCAATATTAACTCATTGAACCCTCATTTAACAACTCTGTGCAAGCTAGGTATTTATAAGAATACCCACTTTCCAGAAGGGGAAATCAAGGCACAGAAATGTTAAGTAACCTGACCAAGATCACACGACTGGTAAGTGGCTGATCTGGGATCTGAACCCGGGAGACTGGTTCCAGGGTTCATCTCAACCAGCTACACTGTCTCCATGTCCTAGAGGGACCTCGGGCTTTCCCGGGGCAGAGCAGGGAATCTGCAGTCCACGCCCGAGGTCAGGCAGGCCTGGATATGAATCCTGACTTCCCCCACTCACTGGTCGTACAGACACAGCCTTCGCTGCTCAGACCCTGGGTTTCAGCGAAGCAGGAGTGAACAGTGGCAGCACACCCTCGGTACAACTGTAAGGACTACTTGAGATAAACGCCTTAGAACCGATTCCGGTGTAGTCAAGTACTCAACCTACACCAGTGCTTATAAAACAGAAGCAAAAAATCCCTATCTCCTAGCTGCTGGCCACATCTGGTGGCAGTTTGTCCTTCAGGCACGATGTCTGTGAAACAGAAGGGGTGAAGGGGAAGGAGGTTCTGACCATTCACCAACTCCCGGGCCTTCGGTAATGAGGCAAACAGCCTTGACGGAAAGCCTCCCTGAGGCTGGTTGCAGCGGCCCTGCCGTCAGCTCACTCTCTGCTCTCCAGAGCTGTGGGCACCGTGACCCGGTCACCCAGGGAGCTGTGTGCCGATGACCCAGATGCCACAGGACCACGAGGGGCAGAGGGAAGAAGGAGAAAGAGCTCCGGCAGCCAGCGTGGAGAGCTGCGGGTTTACAGGGCGGATGTGCGATGCAGGAGGCTGAGGAGGGGCGGGAAGGAGAGGCATGCGTGTGTGCCTGCGCTTCTATACAGTCCCAACCCATCACTCAGCCAGATTTGCACCGTACCCACTGCGGGCCAGGCCCCGGACTGAACAGCACCAGACTCAAGTGTGTAGCAGGCAGACAGACACGTGTAACAAGTATGACAGAACTGCTGGGCGCTGCGGGGAGACCCGGCTGTGGAAGCTGCAGATGGAGGTAGAGGAGGCGGCGAGTCTCCCCTGCCCACTCCCAGGACGGACACTGCCAATCACCCCAACACTCCTGCCATGCCTGGACTGGACTTCAGAATCCTTCTTAACACAGCACTCCAGGGAGCCACGATCAATTATCTAGAGTTGGCACATGAGATAAAGCTCATGTTCTTAGCTGAGATCTGGAGGAGGGAATGAGGCAGGGGCGAAGAGGGAGGACGGGGTAGGAAAGAGAGCGTCAGGGGAGGGAGCAATGTATGCAAAGACCAGGAGGTGAGACGGAGGGCAGGGTAAGAGGTTCAGTGATGGAGCTGGGGCACACAGCTTGAGAAGGAAAGCGGGAAAGCTGGCAAAATCCAGAGGAAATAAGTGCTGAGTGACAGACCATGCAGTTCAGGCCACAAAGGAGACTTGCAGGTATCCAGTCTCAAGAGTGACGAATGGCCTCATGGCTGGGGTAAGGAGAGATGGATGGAGTGATGAGTGGCCTCATGGCTGGGGGAAAGCGGAGATGGATGGAGTGATGAGTGGACTCATGGCTGGGGGGAAAGCGGAGACGGACGGAGTCAAAGACAATTAGGGAGAGAATGGTAGAGCCCAGTCAAGGGCTGGGTATGGAGAGAGCAAGAGGCGTCTGGGAGAGGCTTCTGGTTTGGGCAGCTGGGAGACAGTGGTGCTGTCCATTCAGAAAAGGTACTAGACTCTGCTGCCATCCCCCACATCCCCTGACCCCCACCATGTCAGTGCTCACAGTCTTCTGCTGGCACCTGCATCCCTCTAGCTACGTTTCTCTGGCCCACAAGGAATTTCTCTGGTCTCCGGGGCCTTCATTTCCAGAGGAAGAGCAGGAGACTTAACCATGAGCAGCCATCAACCAGTAACCAGTAGAGTGGCAGTGTAAATGCCCCAGCTCCCTGGCCTCCCAGGGAGTGACTCTCAGGCACCTGTGTCAGGCTGGTTCCGAGACCCCATCAGGGTTAAGCTCTGGATACACACAGTGGCAGCTGGCTTCTCAACACACGTTACTGGAGGCCTCCCCCTTGCCCTGTCTCTCTTATGGGTTCCTCCACCATGTTTTCCAGAACCACCTTCCAAGTGAAATGCTTGCACTCAAATCCATGTCTTGCGTCTGGTTCTGGGAAATCCAAACTGAAGCAGATGGTCACCACGGAGTATCTCAGGATGGATGAGGGGTCTGGGGAGGTACTGTTCTCCTGGCCCTTTCTCAAGAGTATTGAATCCTTGCCCTTTATCTGGGGAGATGCTCAGAGAGGTGGGGAATGGGAGCTTGGCTGGTTGCCCAACTCATAGCTGTTCCCTTCCATCCTTAACACGCAGAACCAACTTTTCCATTTGGCAGAAAGGGGCACTGGAAGGAAAATCGTTCCCCAGTCCCCAAGGATAAACCAGGAATGGTCCACCATGCTGAAGTCTGCAGAGGGAGAAAATGGAGAGACCACTGAGCCACCAAATCATGCTGGAAGCATCCACCTCTGGAAATCCTAATAAACACAGCCAATAAATGAGGGAGGGAGTTGAGTAGAATGGTTAAGGGCAGACTCCAAATGCTAGATTTGGACCCCTGAAATTGATGTCACTCACTGGCTGTATGAAACTGTTAGTTGCTCAGTCATGTCTGAGTCTTTGCAACCCCACAGACTGTAGTCTACCAGGCTCCTCCATCTATGGAATTCTCCAGGCAAGAATACTGGAGTGGGATGCTGTGCCCTCCTCCAGAGGATCTTTCTAACCCAGGGATCGAACCTGGGTCTCCTGCATTGCAGGCAGGTTCCTCCCCGTCTGAGCCACCAGGGAAGCCACTCTGGCTATGTGACCTCGGGCACTTTAATTAACCTCTCTCGGCTTTCATTTCCTCATCTGTAACATGAGGATACTAACAATTCCAGAGTTATCAGGTTACTGAGAGAATTAATTGAGTCAATAAATGTAAAAACAGCACAGTGTCTGCCCATAGCAAATGCTCTTATAAAGTGTTTGCTCCAGAACATTATTACCCTTAAGCCAGAACTTCTCAACCTTAACCCATGAAACACCTGGGGATCTTGTTAGAAGCCTGAGATGATGCATTTCTTTCCCTTTCTTCTTCTTTTTTTTTTTTTTGGATGTGCCACACAGTAAGTGGGATCTTAGGATCTTAGTTCCTGTACCAGGAATGGAACCCCTCCCCTCTGCAGTGGAACTGTGGAATCTTAAGCACTGGACTGCCAGGGAAGTACCAAGAGATGCTATACTTCTAACAGGGTCTCAGGGGATGGTGCTGCTGCTGGGCTGGGAATCACACTTTGAGCAGCAAGGGCTCAACCCACTGAAACTGGTACTGTGTAACCTGGAGCCCAAGGATCATCACTGGCAGAATGGCCCAACCCAATGTGCACCCTTCCCCAGCCCTGAGTCCTAGTGAGGACACAGCATTTCCAAAGTTCTTTGTGCCCGTCCTTTGCAGCTCTCGCCACACTAGTTGCGTGGTCAGTGGAAGGCAGGGTCTCTGAGGTGCTCAGTCTGACTGTTCAGCATACTGTAGGTGCTGAATGAATATCTGCAAGGTAGCATCCCTGGGCCCACTTGCAGGAATACACATGCCCAGCAGCGCCAGGGGCTGCAGCCTGGTGGGGCTGCACAAAGGCACTGGCTCTCCGTGAGCCCTCAGCTGGGCTGGCAGAAGCCCAGGGGAGGATGGTCACACCCCCTCCTGTTTCACAGCCTGGCATCTGGGTCCTGCTAGTGCCCAAAATACCTCCAAAACAAAGAGGAGGCCGACTACAGCTCAGTGTCCCCACCTGTCCCCCCGTCCCTTTGACCTCCCTTCCTCAGCCAGGTGCATGTTGGGGGTGGGTAGCAGCACCTGGCTGGGCTCCATCTGACCTAGTCCCTCTCAGGAGGGCAAGAATGTCCTCTCTGCTGGACAAAGGACCCTCAGGCCCACCTGATCCTTCCTCAACTGTCTCAAGACACCCACACAAACCTTTTAACAATCATAATGATCACCACAGGAGACTCCCCTGGTGGTCCAGCGGCCAAGACTGTGCTCTCAATGCAGGAGTCCCAGGACCCATCCCTGGTCAGGGAACTGAAACCCACATGCCACAACTAAAGATCCCACACGCCTCAGCTAAGACAGGGCACAGCCAAATAAATAATTTTAAAAAATCATAATCATCACCGCCAACACTTATTCCACGCTTACCTTGCACTAAGCAATTCTAGACACAATTATAACAAGGAGCAAAATGCCCAAATAACAGTGGCTGAAGTGGCAAACATCGGTAATAGCTATAATTAAAAAAATGCCTGCAATGTGCCAGCCACTGGCACATTGTGTCTAAAGTGCTTTGACATATGTTAATTCATTGTCTCCCCACAACAACTCTATTAATGGTCTGCACTATTCTGGACCTCTTTCTATAGATGAAGAAACTGGGCTCAGAGAGGTAAGTAACTTCCCCCAATGTCACACAGCTCTGAAGAAGCAGAAATGAGGCCCAATCAGCCCTGTATAACTCCAGAGTCCTGACTCTGGACATGTTTGGAATATAATCTGACTTTCTGGTCCCTTAAAGCACACGACAGAAAATAAGAGCCACGTCCCAAGCACCTGTCGTGTGCAGGCATCATCTTTCTTCCTCATGACGCCCTCCTATGCTGCTCCCCGTGGACTAGTCCTGTGGCCTCTCTGAGCCTTCAGCTCCTCTTCTGGAAAATGGGAATGTAGGTTTGACCCCCTGCTGCTGTTCACTGCAGCACGATACCACCTCGACCTGTTCCTCTGACCTGCCCATGAGGCCAACAGACGAGATGTGTATCAGCCTCCCTAAAGCTTAAAGAGGACAAGGGACATGCCCAAGGCCACACAGGGTCAGTGGCCGGGCTGGGACCAGGACCCAAATCTCCTGATCCCCTGAAACTCAGCAGGGACCCACTGCTACCCTGACGCCTAGACTATCTCCCTCCAAGTTTCGCTGTCTTGCCGAGCTTCTCAGGTTAAAGCAAACATTTGTTCCCTTCGTCCTCCTCTTCTCCCTCTCCCTTCCGCGTGTCCTCCTCCTCTTCTCGCCCTCCCGGAAAGTCTCCCTAGGAGGTGGGCGGACCAGCAGCATCTGCCAAGGCAAGGCCATTCAGAGAGCCCGGAGATGCCCAGTTTAGGAGGGGCTGGGGGTGGGAAGGCTTTCAGGCGGCAGAGCCCCCAGCTGCAAGGCAGGGCCAGAAACTGGAGGATGTCTGCCCTTGGATGAGCCACTCAGCCAGGACCATCCAGTGGAACTTTTTGAACCGATGGAAATGTCCGACACCTGCACAGTCTGATCCAGAGGGCGCTGAACACAGGCCGCCCTGAGCACTTCAAATATGGCGAGAATGACAGAGGAACAGAATATTTCCTCTTCATTCACTTACATTTAAATAGCCACATGCGCCTGGGGTCTACCATACTGGACAGCAGGGAGCTTAACTTCTCTAAGCCCCAGTCTTCTCGTGTGCTTGACAAGGGTCATGATACCCCTGTCCTCCCTGACTGAGGATGGCTGAGATAAAGAAGCAATGGGGTGTCGTAATACAAGCCCCGCTGAGTCTGGATGCCTGGGTTCCAGACCTATGAGCGTGTTGTGATCCAGGCCAGTCCCTCCACCTCTCTGAGTGCCCTGGTCATCTGTACAATGAAGAAGTCACTATGGATCACAGTTTCTTTGCCAGGGGGTTTAGGGAGTCTGGGAGCCTCCTACAGTTATGTGAAATGTGTCTGTGTGACCACGCATGTGAGAATGAGTGTGTGAGGTGTGAGTGTGTCCAGGGTACACACTTTATCTGCATATTTATCAGGGGGAAGCAGGCTCCAAACTTTCCCAAAATTCTCAAAATCCAAGTGCAGTCTCAGCTGCTTCGGTCGTCTCTGATTCTTTGCGACCCTGTGGACTGTAGCCCACCAGGCGCTCTGTCCATGGAACTTTCCAGGCAAGAATACTAGAGTGGGTAGCCTTTGCCTTCTCCAGGGGTCTTCCCCACCCAGGGATTCAACCCGAGTCTCCTGCACTGCAGGCAGCTTCTTTACGGCTACGCCACCAGGGAAGCCCGACCCTGAGAGCCCCAGTCTAGATCGATCTTGTCCCAGGAGTCTTTTAAAAATGGAACTTCCAGGCGCCACCCTCATGGATTCCGATTCAGCAGCTTGGATTCAGGGTCCCAAGATCGGTATTTGTAACAAGTTCCCAGCAATTCTGATGTACAGCCGAGGGAGAGAAACACAGGCGAGGAGCCAGCTGGACCTAATGTGCTATGACTTGATGTGTGTGAAACTCCTTATCAGGGAGTAGTACATATTTTTAAAAACCAATTGGGATTTAAGGAAACTAAGAGAGTTAAAGAGGAAATCACCACCATCCCAACAAAACCCCTCTTGATCCCCTTTTTTCATTAACCTCTGCTGTGGCAGCCATTGTGCCAGGCGTTTTATAAATATTAACCCATTTAATCCTCCTACCACCCACTATGAGCTTGGTACTACTGTCTCCATTTGACAGATGAGGAGACTGAGGCACAGAGAGGTGACTTGCCCAGGATCACACCATCAGTGAGCAATGGAGCTGGGACTGAGACCTAGACAGTTGGTTACCAGATTCATGCCTCACTCACACCTCCTCGGAGAATCCTTGGTTTTCATCACCTCCCTTCCAAGGCCGAGGATGACCCAGGGGCTCCTAGAGGGCACTGCTCCGTCCCTCCCGCCTACCCCACACTCGAGACGACCACGGGCCCCACACTCACTTGCCCTCGGAGCCGTAGCTGTTCATGCTGTCCTCGATGGACTCGTGGCTGGCCTGGCGCAGGGTCCGGCTGGGCATCTCCACTGCCAGGCCAGTCTCCGTGCTCCTCTGGATGGCCCCCTTCAACCTCCGGCTGTCCCCTTCCAGGCAGAGTGGTCGAGAGAGATGCGGAGACACGGGATGGGAAGGAATGGAGAGACCAGACCTCTGGTTAGTCTTTCAGAGGCTGGTGGCTGCCCAGCATTGGTTTTCACGCCCCACCTGGTTCATCAACCTCCTCCAACCACCAGCCTCACCTGCACGCACCCTCCCAGGGGCAGCCTGCCCTTTATACTCACCCATCAAACAGCATCACATGAGTTCTCTTAACTGGCAGAGTCATTTACATGTACTTTTTTTTAAATTGAAGTATAGTTGATTTACAACATTGTGTTAGTTTCAGGTATACAGCAACGTGATTCAGGTTTTTTTCAAATTAAATTCCATCATAGGTTATTACAAGATATTGAATATAATCCCCTGTGAAGAAGTGAAGTTAAGTGAAAGTCGCTCAGTCATGTCTGATTCTTTGCAACCCCATAAGCTGCATCCTGCCAGGCTCCTCTGTCCGTAGAATTCTCCAGGCAATTCTACTGGAGAGGGTAGCTGTTCCCTTCTCCAGGGGATCTTCCCAACCCAGGAGCGAACCCAGGTCTCCCGCATTGCAGGCAGATTCTTTACTGTCTGAGCCACCAGGAAGTCCAAGAATACTGGAGTGGGTAGCCTATCCCTTCTCCAGGGGATCTTCCCGATCCAGGAATTGAACCCAGGTCTCCTGCATTGTAGACAGATTCTTTACCAGCTGAACTACCAGGGAAGCCCTATAATTAATTCCCTGTGTTATACAGTAAATCTTTGTTGCTTATCTATTTTATGTACAGTAGCTTAAATCTGTTAATCCCATACTCCCAATCTCTCCCTCTCTCCCCTTTAGTAACCACAAGTTTCTTTTCTATGTTTATGAATTTGTTTCTGCTTTGTATATAGATTCATTTGTCTTGTTTCTAGATTCCACACACAGGGGTTATCATATGGTATTTGTCTTTGTCTGACTTACTTCAGTCAGACAGTATAATATTCTCTAGGTTCAACCAACATGTACTGTTTCTTGAATTCATTTCTGCCCTGCAATCTTCTCCAAACCATTTCCCTCCTCCTCTTCAGCTACTATTGAGCACCTACGATGTATCATATTCTCTGTCAAGTGCTTTTCATGGATTTAAACCAGAATTTCTCTACCTCAGTACAACTGGCAAGGGGACGCGTTATTGCTTAGCCGTCCAGGCGCTGCCGCGTGTGCTGTGGGAGGTCTAACCAGTCTCCCTGGCCTCTATCCACTAGATGCTAGTCCTCTTTCCAGGTCAGTCATGTCAGTCAAAAATGTCTCCAGACACTGCCAAACATCCCCTGGAGCGGGGACAAAGATCACCCTTGATCAAGGATCACCCATCAAGACCATTGGCTCTGAAACCACACTGGATCTCCTTCTCACAGACTATGAGACTTTGGGCAAATTACTCACCTCCCTGGGCCTCCACTTTCTTGGCTGTAAAATAGGAGAACAACATGGTCCTCTACCCTGCTTTTCCATTTTTTGGCTGCACCACATGGTATGTAGGATCCTAGTTCCCCAACCAGGGATTGAACCCATGCCCCCTGCACGAGGAAATATGACCACTGGCCAGCCAGGAAAGTCCGATGCTCTTCCCTTCTGTTCCCTGCCTCTAACCACCCTCTCCCCAATCCGGCAGCTCACACCTTCACTTCCACTGCGATCAAACATCATCCGATCCCAGCTCTCCTTGAGCCTCTCTGGCCTGGCCTCTCTGTCCAGTGCTGTCGTAGTTTTCTTCCTGACGCTCTCACTACCCATGATGTATTCTTCACTGTCGGTTTACTGACTAGCCGCCTCCACAAAGAAGGTAAACCCCATGAGGACAGCGAATCTCATTGTGTCAAATGTTGAAGCCCCAGGGCCAAGAACAGAGTCTAGCCATTGGAAAGTGAAAGTCGCTCAGTCATGTCCTACTCTTTGTGACTCCATGGACTATACAGTCCACAGAATTCTCAGGCCAGAACACTGGAGGAGGCAGCCTTTCCCTTCTCCAGGGAATCTTCCCAACTGAGGGAGTGAACCCAGGTCTCCTGCATTGCAGGCGGATTCTTTACCAACTGAGCCACCAGGTAAGCCCAAGAAAACTGGAATGGGTAGCCTATCCCTTCTCCAGTGGATCTTCCCAACCCAAGAATCAAACCAGGGTCTCCAACATTGCAGGCGGATTCTTTACCAGCTGAGCTATCAGGAAGCCCAAGAAAACTGGAATGGGTAGCCTATCCCTTCTCCAGTGGATCTTCCCAACCCAGGAATCAAACCAGGGTCTCCAACAATGCAGGCGGATTCTTTACCAGCTGAGCTCTCGGGGAAGCCCCTAGTCTTTGGAAGTGCTCAAGTAATAACTGCTGGATGGACGGGTATCCACTCTGAGAGTGGGGTTAATCCTCAGCCACCCAGGAAGCAGTTGGTCCTGCTTGCTCTACTTTTAGCACCGGGGACATGGGCTTAGGGGGCTGGTCCATGCCCGAGGGCCAGAAGGTGGAAGTGGAGGCATGGGGCTGAGGATTTGACCCCAAAGGGGGTCGCTTTGCTTCCGTGCTCCACAGCCTGGTGATCAAGGCAAGCTTTACTCCCCCATAACCCTGGAAGGGTGTGGGTTCTAGGAGTGGAGGTGGATCTTTAGTGGGACCTTCCCTGCCTCCCCAGAGTCTGGGAGGAGCTGATAGACCTCGGCCTTCAGCAGTGCTCACAAATGGACCCACTCAAACCCCATCATCCTGCTGAGTGAAAGGATGGGGAGCTGGGTCTGTGTGTGGGGAGAGAGGGTGAGGCTGGGGCACCTCCTGCTGGACTTTTCCCCATCTCCCTCCTCCCACCTCAACGATGGTGCCCCCTTCCTCCCTGACCTGCAGGCAGACAGACACATGCATGCACCCACAGAGACATAGATGCTCTGTGTGCTTCTCAGAGGGTATACCCACATGTTCCTCTCCTACACACATCTGCGTAATTCAGGCACACAGATGCCCACGTACTCAGAAAGTTAAATACACACACACACACAGAGAGGAATATGCCTGCAAAGATGCAGTCTGTTACCCTATGTCTAAGTGTCCACATCTGTGTGCTGCCATGGGTCTCGGCCCTGGAGGAGGGCATGGCAATCCACCCCAGCTTTCTCGCCTGGAGAGTCCCATGCACCGAGGAGCCTGGCTGACTACGGTCTGTAGGGCTGCGAAGAGTTGGACACGACTGAAGCGACTTAGCACACATGCACCCCTGGGTCTCTGCACACCTGCCATTCTACTTCTGAGGCTAAATGGGCAGGTGTCTGGGCGTGTGCCAGTCACACACAGACGCATCGCCATAAGACATGTACACCAACCCACTCAAGAAAGCACACAGAGAAATGGACACAGCGCGCGCGCGCACGCGTGTGTGTGTGTGTGTGTGTCCCCTGGTGTTTCTTGACCATGTGGGGAAGGTGTGTCTCCCTGTGTGCTTCCGGTCATCCGCCCCCTTGTTCTTTCCCTCGTTTGTATCTGAAGTCCCTCTCCCAATAGTTCTGTTTCTCTGTGTACAGCAGGCTCAGGAGCACAGAAAGATTCAGAAAAACACACGTGTTCACACAGACTCACAGGCACAGAGAAACATCCCTCCACTCACTCACACACATGTGCATGCACACAAACACACACACACACACACACACACACACACACACAGAGGCACAGTCATGTCCAAGGACAACACCCTCCCTACACCGAGGATACACCTACACACAAATTTCATCTCTGGATCCTTTTGGGGAAACTTGACCTAAGACACCTGGCTAAGCTGTTATCCTAAGGAAGTTAAGGTTCAAACATTGTTGCACAGGTGGGTTCCAGAATCACAATGGAAACATCATTCCCTCCAAGAAAACCAGTGATAAAAGAGCAGCTGCACAAAGATGCAGGCATGGAAGTTCGAGGGGATGGTTAATGGGGTCAAGGAGAGGTTCTGTTGTCCATGGTTATCATAAGGCTCCACTGGAGAGACCCGGAGTTTGAGTCCTCTACACTTCGGGTTTCAACTGTGAGGCTGCCCCAAGCTGGCCACTGTGATGTACAAGTAAACGGAGTGTGGATGACCTATTTTTGGTGACCCATTCCCGCCTGCTGTACCCTGTGGGTTTTAAGTCCCTCCTCTCCCAACTTGTGCAGAGTGTGTGTGTGTGTGTGTAGTGTGCTTGTGTGTGTGTAGCTGGGGGTGGGGGAAGGCAGCAGGCAGAGGGTGTGTGTGGACAGCCAGAGTCCCAGCAAACCACAGCAGCAACTTCAGGTACCAACACTGCTACGTGCTAAACACACACCTGATGAGGACGGAAGAGGGAACAAGAAGGAAGGGATTCCTGCCTCCCTGGAACTCACAGCTGAGAGGCCAAGGTGGACATTAAGCACAGGATCACACTGATTAATCACAAGTATGTAAAGGGTTTTGAGGAGCAAGAAAGAGATGTAATGATAGCATTCACCAGGGGAGGGTAAGAGGAGGGAAACTAACGCAGGAAACTGATTCTTGCATCATTCGAATGACAGTCACTGCAGATCCGCCCCTTGGCCTCTGTAATGGGGGATTCTAGTGGAACCCTCCTGTGCCTGAGCATTGGCAGCACCCTATACATGAGACCCTGGCTACCCAGTCCTTAGGTCTCCTTTCTCTCTAGAGCCTTTCCCTTGCTGATTTCATTCCTGGCCCCCATGAGGACCACCCTAAGCAAAGGAATCCTATGCCTCAATCTGCAGCCCTTAACTCTGTCAAGAGCAGTACTTCGTGGCTTCTGTGGCGGCTCAGGGGTAAAGAATCCGACTGCCAATGCAGGAGATCCGGGTTTGATCCCTGGTTTGGGGAAGACCCCACATGCAACCACAACCGCTGAGCCTGTGCTCTAGAGCTCAGGAGCTGTAACTAAGGAAACCCACACGCCCCAGAGCCCATGCTCTGCAAGAAGAAGCCACCGTGGGACCCCTCTGGAGGTCCAGTGATTAAGACTCCAGGCTTTCAATGCAGGGGGCACAGGTTTGATTCCTGGTGCAGAACTAAGATCCCACAAGCTGCGCCACATGTCCCCCAAAAGAGAATGAGAAGCTCAGACACCATAACTAGAGAGTAGCCCCTGCTTACTGAAACTAGAGAAAAGCCCTCGCAGCAACAAAGACCCAGCACAGCCATAAATAAATAAATAAAATTATAAATCAAAAGAGAACAATTCTTCCAACTGCATTTTGGACATCACTACCCGGATGATGAACTGGCTTCCTGAATGCAACTTGTCCCACCCCACTTCTCCCAAACAATTCCTTTTGACTTCTGTTCCCAGTTTTCCCAGCCTCCCAGACCCAGAACCCCCAAGGACCTCTCTGACCTTTCCCCCTTTCTCATTAGATGCCAGGTTGTATCAAATCTTTGCCCTTAATATCTCTTAGCTCTCTCCTTTTCTGTCCATTTTCACTGCCAACCACCCTAATTATCCCAAGTCTAAATTATTTCAACAACCTCCTAACTAGTCTCCCTGCTTCCAACCCACCCACTCAGCAAGTCATTAACAGATTAACAATCTTAAAATACCACTTCAGACCAAGAAATTCCCTTCCTAGTAATTCATAAATTCACAAACAGACAAGTACACTAAGCTATGCAGAAGAGACTTCCCCACAGTATCACTTACACCAATGGAATGCTGGAATTAAAGGTCTGTCAATGGGGATGACTTTACTAAATGACACATCCCCACAATAAAACACTGTAAAACGTCCAGAAAGAATCAAGACCTACATCTTCAGTGACATAGAAAGACTGCCTCAGCATACTGTGGAGTTAAAAAGCACGGTGCAGGATGGTATGTAAAACAGAAGACCATTTTTGTAAAGCTATAGATAGTGTAGCTTTCTCTTTCTCTTTATGCATAGACACAGAAAAACCTGGGAGGATATGACCCAAACTGTTAATGGGGAATAACGATAGGAAGAAAAGATCATTAGAGGGTGTGTGAGAAGATTTGTTTTTCTGGTAACTTTTAAAAAATTAATTCATCTTTGACTGCACTGGGTCTTCGTTGCTGCATTTTCTCTAATCGCCAAGAGCAACGCTACTCTCTGGTTGCAGGGCACGGGTTTCTCATTGCAGAAGCTTCTCTTGCAGAATACGGGCTCCAGGGCACTCGGGCTTTAGTAGGCTTGGCTGTTCCGCACCACGTGGAATCTCCCTAGACCGGGGATCAAACCATGTCCCCTGCATTGGCAGGCAGATTCTTAACCACTGAACCACCAGGAAGTCCTTTTGTAACTTTTTCATCTAAGGATACAATACAGATAGAAATGTGAAAAAACCTTTAGTGTACAGCTTGATGAGTTTTCACAAAATAAACACCCATGTATCCAGCAGCCAGATGAAGAAACAGCATTGCCAGGATCCCTGAGGTCCACAGTGCCCAATCTTCCAGGCTATATTACTCCAAGAAGGCAGCCACTATCCTGATCTCAAACATCAGATATCAGTTTTGCTTGTTTTTAAACTTTATACACAGAGCATGGTCTTTCGGGAGCAGAGTTGGCTTCTGCTCAACATTATGTTGACTACATGAGATACACCCACATTGTTTTACGTAGCTGTAGATTGTTAATCATCACTATTATACAGTCTTTCACCATATGAATATTCTGGAGCACAACCTACTTATCCATTGTACTGTTGATAGGCATTTCATTTCCCCCCACCCAGGCTGGGGCTATTAGAAACGATCCTGCTGTGATTACTTTAGCACATGGCCTTTGCTGAATATTTGCACCTGTGTATCTCAGAAATATACCTAAGGGTGGAACTGCTGGGTTATAGGGCAAGCATCTCTTCAGCTTTAGCAGATGCTGCCAAATGATTTTCCAAAGGAGCTGTACCAATTTACACTCCAATCAGCCCAGTAGGGATATTTTATTTCTCTTTTGTAGGCTGTGGTATCTTCTCGAGGTTTTATAGTTAAATGTATGAATTCTAGAATGGAAATGAAGGTAAAATCTAAATTTATAAATAAATCATAACCTCATACCATGATCCTATTTAAAACCTTACAATGGCTCCCCACTGCCCCTCAAATGAGGTACCCCCTTCACACCCAGGTATTCACGACTCAGCATTACCTGATTCCCCCATCTGCTCCTGGATTCCTCTCCACTTCCCACTCCAGCCCAGCTGAGCAACTCTTTGCTTCAGGTACATCCTCCATAGCTTCCTCATCCCCATTCTCTCTCCTTTACTTTCCTTCCATCCTCACCTTCCCTATCAAAATTCTAACCATACTCCAGAGTTAAGCTTTAAATAATAGTTTATCAGGAACTCACCAAACCCTTAGGGCTGTCACAAGGATTAAATATAATGAGGTAATGTAATAATATAATGACATTTAATCCTCTGACATCCTAGGTGGGCTGCAGGCACACAGTAAGCACTCAACAAGATGACTATTATTAACATTAGTGTTACCAATAAACTATTAGTATCACTACTGTGCCAGATGCTATGCCTACTGTTTTACATAGGCATCTTCTCATTTCAATTCTCACAATAAGTTGTGAGATAACTACTATCCCTTTTTACAGGATAAGAAAATAAGGATAAATAAGGTTAAGTAACCAATCCAAGGACACACACAGCTACTAAGGGCAGAAGTGGAATTCAAGTCATGTCTTTCTGACTCATGTTTTTAATGAACCACTAAACTCACTATGCTCTATCACAGAATTCAAATGCCATCTCTTCCACAAGCCCTTCTCTGATCAAACTCTCTGAGTCCCAGGGGGCACTTTGTCTTCACTTTTATTGGGTATCTATTCCACTGCACCTTGAAATACAGTCCTTGGTCAACCTACTTGATATTCTGTCTGCTGTGTAAGCTCATTCCGCCTTCATTTCCCTTCAGAACCGTGGACAGCACCCAGCATCGCCCATCCCACTAACAGTGTGTTTAATTGAATTGCTTTTATTTTTAGAACATCCTCCAAGAAAAGTGTAAATCCTCCAGTAAAGAAAACAAGTGAGTCTCATTCAGTTGTCCATACTGAGTATGGACAAAAGCAAGTATCCATGAAGAAACAGGATAAATGATCATGAATTACTAGTTGACAATATTTTTAGCACTTACTCTTTACCAGACACTATTTTACATATATATATAGACAGATATACATATATGCATGGTATTTACATATGTTGTGCTATTCGCTTAGTCATGTCCAACTCTTTGCGATCCCATGGACTGTAGCCCGCTAGGCTCCTCTGTCCTTGGGGATTCTCCAGGCAAGAATACTGGAGTGGATTGCCATGCCCTCCTCCAGGGAATCTCCCTGGCTCAGAGATCGAACCTCTATCTCATGTCTCCTATATTGGCAGGCAAGATCCTTACCACTAACACCACCTGGAAAGCCCAATATACAAAATATAAATTTATAAATATGTTTATATACTTATATATGTTCTTATTTGTGTGTGTACATGTAAAATGTAGCCTTAACTCTGAGAGTCAAGTATCATTATCCTAATTTTGCAAAAGGAGCCAAGCTCAAAGCAGTTCAGCAACTGGCCCAAGGTTACAGCAGACAAGACAGAGCTAGGTGTTAAATCCAGGTCATCTGTGAGGTCATGTATTCCTAAGCACTTAAGACTGCAGTGATGTGGAAATGAGAGGGAGAGGAGGGAAAGGACACAGCCATTCTCCACTTTGACATTTTATCCAAGATGGATCTTTACAGCTTTGTTTTCAAGATGAGAAGCCCAAAGCTGAGAAAGGTTGTATGACTTGCTGCAGGTCCCCAGGCTCTAAAATCTCTCGCCATGCCACTGTCCACAGTGATCCCATGTCTGTGAGTGGCGCTGCCTCAGTCCACATGATAGCCTGTGAAGTCCTCCATACACAGAGCTCTGGGTCAGAAGGTTACTTTAAACTAGGATAATCCCCTGTGGCTCACTGCTCTCCCTTCCCACAGCTCCTGCCTTTCCTGTCCCTTTGAGATAAATACCCTAGAGGTTCCATGGTCAGCCTCTTCCTGGCCTAGCTATTCCCAGTGACTTCAAGTCTCACGTCTCCCCCTGCCCAGGTCCTAAAATTCACCCGAAAATCAAGGACTGAGCTGACAAGACAGGAACTCAGGCCTCCACAGCCCTGATGCAGCTTCTGGCTGTGTCTCCAAGGACAGGTCAAGGACGCACAAACCCTCAGTAAGAACCCTTTCCCTTTCCCCTCTTCTCTCCAGAACTGGCAACATCGGCCTTCCCTTAAAATCAGAGAATATTTCTTTCGGGTGGAACTTAGTGGTCATCCACAGCAACGCCTTCCTTGAGCAGAAGGGCTACTGAGGCCCGGGAGGGACCTGGGGCGATGGCCATGCTGGCTTTAGGATTCAGGTCTCAGGTGGCACTAGCTGTAAGAGACGTGGGTTTGACCCCGGGCTGGGGAAGGTCCCCTGGAGGAGGGCGTGGCAACCCACTCCAGTATTCTTGCCTGGAGAGTCCCGAGGAACCTGGTGGGCTACGGTCCATAGGGTCACAGAGTCGGACATGACTGAAGTGACTTAGCATGCACGGACTCCTAATTACCAGCGTCTCAGCTCCTTATCACAGTAAACAGCCATTCACGACTATTTCTGAAGCATTTAAGGGGCAGCAAAGTGCTTAAAAGCATGGACAATGGATGGAACTTCCCGGGTGATCCAGTGGTTCGGACTGCGCTTCCACAGCTGTGGGCCCAGGCTCAACCTCTGGTTGGGAACTGAGATCCTACATGCCACTTGGTACAGCAAAAAAATAAATAAATAAAGCATGGACAATGGAGCCTGATGGCTTGGGTTGTACAGCTGGTCTCAGTCACATTATTAGTAGTGCAATCTTGGGCAAATTATTTAACCTGTATCTCAGTTTTCTCCTCTTAAAAAAATGAAGAATATAACAGTATGTGCCTCGCAGGATGTCTATAAGGATTAAATTAGTATTTTTTTCTCTTAAGTACTTAGAATAAGGCCTGGCACATAGTAAGCACTATTTAATATATGACACACAAATATGTATCAATCAATTAAGCAAACTGTCTAAAAAAAGGAGGAGAGTTCCAGAAAAACATCTACTTCTGTTTTCTTGACTACGCCAAAGCCTTTGACTGTGTGGCTCACAACAAACTGTGGGAAATTCTGAAAGAGATGGGAACACCAGACCACCTGACCTGCCTCCTGAGAAATCTGTATGCAGATCAGGAAGCAACAGTTAAAACTAGACAAAAGACAATGGACTGGTTCCAAAATGGGAAAGGAGTAAGTCAAGGCTATATATTGTCACCCTGCCTATTTAACTTATATGCAGAGTACATCATGAGAAACGCTGAGCTGGAAGAAGCACAAACTGGAATCAAGATCGCTGGGAGAAATATCAACAACCTCAGATAGGCAGATGACACCACCCTTATAGCAGAAAGCGAAGAGGAACTAAAGAGCCTCTCGATGAAAGTGAAAGAGGAGAGTGAAAAAGTTGGCTTAAAACACAACATTCAAAAAATGAAGATCATGGCATCCAGTCCCATCACTTCATGGCAAATAGATGGGAAACAATGGAAACAATGAGAGACTTTATTTTCTTAAGCTCCAAAATCACTGCAGATGGTGACTGCAGCCATGAAATTAAAAAAACACCTGCTCCTTAGAAGAAAAGCTATGACCAACCTAGACAGCATATTAAAAAGCAGAGACATTACTTTGCCAACAAATGTCCGTCTAGTCAAGGCTATGGTTTTCCAGTAGTCATGTATGCATGTGAGAGTTGGACTGTGAAGAAAGCTGAGCGCCAAAGAATTGATGCTTTGAACTGTGGTGTTGGAGAAGACTCTTGAGAGTCCTGTGGACTATAAGGAGATCAAACCAGTCCATCCTAAAGGAAATCAGTCCTGAATATTCATTGGAAGGACTGATGCTGAAACTCCAATACTCTCACTACCTGATGCAAAGAACTGACTCCTTAGAAAAGACCCTGATGCTGGGAAAGATTGAAGGCAGGAGAAAGGGACGAAAGAGGATGAGATGGTTGAATGGCATCACTGACTTGATGGACATGGGTTTGAGTAAATTCCAGGAGTTAATGATGAACAGGGAAGCCTGGCGTGCTGCATTCACACAGTCACAAAGAGTCAGACACGACTGAATGGCTGAACTGAACTGAAACTGCCTCCATGCCTCCTTTTGGGGATATAAATTTGAGTCTGCTCTGCATCACCAAGGTCACAGCTCACATCCCCACTTACTCTGCCTGGCTGACTGCCAGAGTCAATTAACTCAGAGGCTCCCAAGGACCTGCTTAGAGGCCAGTGTGAATATGTTGGGAACTTAGTTAAAACAGATTCCCTGGTCTCCTCTCCTGGAGATTCTGGTTCAGTAGGCCTAGGGTGGGAACCACGAATCTGCAGTTTTGGGAAATCTCTGGATAAATCAAATGCTCGGTCAGGAGATCACCATTACTCTAACTGGTGTCGCCAGCTGAGACATGTCCTCTTCTGTCAGTTCTCCACTCTGTGGCCTGTATGAACTTTCTAAAACTCAATCCTGAATATGTCATCTCTTCCATTTAAAATCTCCAATGATGCTCCACTGCTTGCAGAATAAATCCCAATAGCATTAACACACATTGCCTTTCTGACCTGGTCCCAAACTACATTTCTGGTCTTTTTTCCCTCCCTTTCCCCAGTGGGCTCTGCATTCCATTCACACTGAATAATTCAGGTAACCCCAAATAGTCCACATGACCAACTACCCCCAAATACCTTACCTATCATCTCACATAGGAAATTCTCAGCATTTTCCTCTCTGGAGAAAGATGCTTTTAAAAACAACTGTTTGTTGATGCATAATATGCAGAAGTGTACAGTTACACAGTGTACAACTCTAAGCACACAGCTTGACAAACATTACAAAGTGCACTCATTTATAGAACCAGCACTGAGACCAAGAAACAGGATTATCGATGTTCCAGAAACACCTCACGAGGAGCAGTCACTTCCCCTCCAAGAGTAGTATTATCCTGGCTTCTAATAGCCCAAATTGGCTTCACCTGTTGTGTACTTCCGTACACACAGAATCACCTAGTATATACTCTTCAGTGTCCGAGTTCTTCCACTTAACATTACGTTTGTGAGATTCATCCACACTGATTGCTTCATTGCAGTTCATTTATTCTCATGGCTTCATTGTCTAACGTTGTATGAATATATCCAAATTATTTTTATTCTTTCTACTGTCGATGAGCATTTGGGTAGCTTCCAGTTTGGAGATATTACAAATAGCTCTGCCAGATACAATCTTGTGCGTGTCTTTTGGTGACCATCTGTGTACACTCCTTCTGGCACATACCTAGGAATGAAATCACTGGGTCATGGGGTACGCATTTGACATGCTCTTTAAATGGGTTAAGCATGATGTGGACCGAAAAGCTTAACACGTTAGATTATCCTTCGGCAAGCAATACTCTGAAGAAATGAGGTACAGGGCTAGAATATTTTGGGAGCAATACTGAGAAAACTGTTGACTAACTGCCTGACTTACATACATATTCCTCAAATGTAGTATTTGTTAAGGGAATGTACAGAGGGCAAAGAGCACCAGGACAAGAGGAGAAGTGGAAAAGGCCTGAGACATTGAAGGCTTTCAAAAGTGCTGGGGATTATAATTAACCTCTTCAAGGGTCAGGAGTCAATGGCCCCCTGACACTATGCATGCACGCTCAGTTGTGTCCCACTCTTTTGTGACCCCACGGGCTGTAGCCTCCCAGGATCCTCTGTGCATGGGATTTTTCAGGCGAGAATACTGGAGTGCATTGCCATGCCCTTCTCCAGAGGATCTTGCCGGCCCAGGGATTGGACCTGAGTCTCCTGAATCAGCAGGCAGATTCTCTACCACTGAGCCACCTGGAAAGCCCACTGATACCACCTCTCACAAAGTTGTCATTATTTCATTGATTCTAAGACACATTTTCTGACATCTATGAAATTAAGATGTGAAAGACAACTGAGCATGTCAGAGTTAAATTCTGACATGTTTTTATCTCTTTCGGTGGTACAAAAAATAAAAGTTGTGATGTAATTAGCCTGACAGCCAAATGCAGAAGGAACTGTCCATGGTGCTGATTGGGGCAGGGGTTCTGGGCTTGCCTGAGGCAGAGGTAGCTGCTCACAGGGAGGGGAGACCTCAGAACCAAGTAACCCTATCCTCTGTTTGTTTTAGAACCACAGTCCCGTCCCACAAGCTTGTTGATGTCTCCAGTTCCACCCTTCCATGTAAAGACAGGAACTCCTACTACTTACTCAGCTCAGCCAGAGCATATGATAGGTACTCAGTATCCATTACTTCATCCAAGCCACACAACCACTATTGTCTCCATTTTCAGAAGAGAAAACTGACTCAAGGAGGTTAGTGAACCGGCCCAAGATGGCAAAGCTGTTACATGGAAGCATGATCCTGGTTCAGGGCAGACCAGAGTGTAATTTTTGCCCTTTAGACCACTTTTCACTGGGCAAGAGAGGGCAGAGTCCCACAGACGTTTTTCCAAGAGGATGTGAAGGGGAAAGAGGGAGAAAGCATGAAGAGGCACAGAGGAAACAGGGGAGCAAGGGAGGCAAAGAGCACGTGATGAGGATCTGAGAACACTAGAGAGGCAGAATTTGAAGATTTTGAGAGGATCAACTGGATACTGAGCTTTGTGACTCTAGAGGGTTCTGTTCCCAGACAGAAATGTCATTCTCACTTATCCAATGAAGTATATATTTATTGAGCTCATTTTCTATACCAAGCTTTTCTCGGTCTTACAGATTCTTCTTTTAATACTTATTTGTATTTATTTGCCTGGGCCAGGTCTTAGCTGCAGCTTGAGAATTCTTAGTTGTAGCACGTGGGATCTGGTTCACTGACCAGGAATCAGACGTGGGCCCCCTGCATTGGGAGTGTGGCGTCCAAGCCACTGACCACCAGAGAAGGCCCTGGTCTTGCAGATTCTAAGACACAGCCCTTGCCCTTAAGGGACTTATAATTAATACACAGGGAGGGGAGATGAAACAGAAATATTGATCATTTATTATTACTAAACGCCTTATCCATGCCAGGGCCTGTGCTGAAGACTCCTAACCAAGTGAACTAGAACAAAACCTGCCCCAAACTCCCAGTCCACCAGGAGTCAGCCAAGTAAAGGGGCAATTTTTAACACAAGGCATTATACTTACAGCATAGTGTAGTTCAAGGGCAGAGACACACACCATATTACCAGGACTGAGGAAAAGAGTAATTAATACAGCAGGAAGTAGAGGCAAGGTCTGGGCTGTAAGGAGAATTCCTTAGCTGCTGAGTTACACTTGACTGCCAATCAAATCTTAAGATTTTATTGTTGACAGAAGTGCTACCTTTTGGGAGACTACAGCCAAAGGCTATACTGACAAATGGAAAACATGTAGAGGAAAGGCAAAAATGTGAAACCAAAATACAAACTGAGGACAAAGAGTTCTGAAAGCAGAGGAAATGCATTTGGGGAAGGGGAAGGTAGTGACTCTTGGCTGGGATGTCCAGGGAAAAGTTATTCCCTCTCCTCAAGCTTCCAGTCTATCTTGAGCGTGGGAAGATTCCAGGGTGGGAAGATTTCCTGGAAAGGGGGCATCTCAGCCATTACTGGAAGGAAGATCATTTACAATTCCCACAAGTTTCCCCAGGAAGCCATTCCCACCAGCTCTTGGGACAAGCTGAGCAAGCTTTGGGAGAGTTGGGTTGTGAGCAAAGGAGAGTCTCTGGTTCCATCTGGCACTAGGAAGCTTCACAATCCACACAGCTCTCAGGCTTCCAGGATCTGCCCCAAACCTATACTACAGGTCTGACGTCACGTACACACCAGGTGCTCCACACCGATTACTCACCACTCGCCAAACATCCCACATGCTTCCGTCTGAAGAGCACAGGCTCTGGAGTCTGAACGACTGGTCTTGGGACTTGAAGCACCCCTCTGCTACTATCTGAGTAAACTAAAGGGAAGTTACTGAACCTCTCTGAGCCTCGGTTCCCTCAAAAAACAGAATTAGTCATAGAATCCATTTTACATTGCTGTAAGGATTAAATGTATTGGAGAGCTATCACTAGGGTGCGCTGCAGTAACAAATGGCCCCCAAGTCTCAGTGGCTTATAGAAACATGCTTTAGTTCTTCCTCATATTGAATGTCCTCTGTGAGTTAGGCATGGCCCTACTCCATGAATTAATTCTTCTGGGATGCAGGATGAAGAAGGAAGAGCATGTCCTACGGAGGGCATGCTCTTCTCATGGTGGAGAGAAAACAGAAATGATGGAACCATGAGATAGCTCTTCTAGTTACTGCATTTTCCCTGTTGTTGCCGATTAGTCACTAAGTCCTATCCGACTCTTTGTGACCCCATGGACTGCAGTGTGTCCTTTACTATCTCCCAGAGTTTGCTCAAACTCATGTCCATTGAGCCAGTGATGCCATCCAATCATCTCATCCTCTGTCACTCCCTTCTCTATGTATATTTCTCTAGGCTTATCTTAATATATAAAAATAAAGATAAAAACAGGCCTCCCAATAATGTGAAAAGGCCAAAGGTGCAGGGGAGGTAAGGAAGATCTCCCCCTCGGCACAAACATTGGAAGGAGATCTCATCAAGCTGCCAAATGAGCTCCTGTAACGAGGCAGCATGTTTAGCTCATTGTAGCAGAAGTCCACATTAACTGTGAAATAAATCTTCTCATGCCCCCTGTGGGGCTGAACTCTAGAATATAGCACATGTACAGAGACTGTCATGATAAGATGAAGGCACTCAGGGAATTCCTGGCAATCCAATAGTTAGGACTCAGCACTCTCACTGCCAGGGACCAAGGTTCGATCCCTCGTCAGGAAGCTATGATCCTCAAGCTGCACAACGTGACCGAACAAACAAACAAAAAAGATAAAGGAACTCAGTAAATGATAGCCACTGTTACCAATAATGGCTTCCCTGGGAGCTCAGTTTGTAAAGACTCCACCTGCAATGCAGGAGACCCCGGTTTGATTCCTGGGTCAGGAAGGTCTGCTGGAGAAGGGATAGTCTACTCACTCCGGTATTCTTGGGCTTTGCCTGCAATGCGGGAGACCTGAGTGTGATCCTTTAGTTAGGAAGATAGGGAAAGGCTACCCACTCCAGTATAATACTCTGAGATAGACAGCAGCATCCTCAATTCCCAGAAATTCTCAGAAAACTGACCCTCTGAGAACTGAAGCAGTTTGCCCAAGGTCCAACAGCAGGTGAGTGATGGAGGGACTGTGCAAAACAAACCCATCCTATCCATACCTAGAGCCAAACACAGAGGTTCACAGCAGAATTAGTCACAATAGTCAAAAACTGAAACAACCCAAATGTCCATCGACAGATGACTACATAAGCCAAATATATATTCAGCTATTGGAATATTATTCAGCCATAAAAGGAATGAATTACTGATTAATGCTACAAAAGATGAACCTTGAAAATATGCAAAATGGAAGAAGCAAGTCACAAAAGAACACATCTTCCATTGATGTGACTATATGAAGTGTCCAAGAGGAGGCAAATCCATAGAGATAGAAAATACAGGCTAGTCGTTGCTAGGGGCTGGATTGAGAGGGGACCAGAGTGTGACAACTAATGGGTATGCGTTTCTTTCGGGGGTGACGAAAGTGTTCTGCAACTGACTGTGGTGATGACTGCATACCTCTGCAAATGTAGCAAAACCCATCCAATTGTATACTTTAAATAGGTGAGTTGCATGGTATGCGAATGATCTCAGTAAAGCTCTGTGTCTGTGTGCATGTGTGTGTGTGGTTTCCCAGGCCCTGCTGTTAACCCCTAGTCTACACTGACCTGATAATCAGGCAGCCGGCAGTGTCAGGGTGAGTAGGCTTTTCAGGTCATCACTGGCCTCTGCCAGGGACAAGAGAGGACTCCAGCTAAGCAAGAGGCCTTTAGGATGGACTGGTTTGAACTCCTTTGCAGTCCAAGGGACTCTCAGAGTCTTCTCCAACACCACAGTTCAAAAGCATCAATCCTTCAGCTCTGCTCCCACTCAAATCAACCATCCCATGAGTGCTTAAAAACCAGTCCCTCCAGTAACAGACTTTATTTTCTTGGGCTCCAAAATCACTGCAGATGGTGACTGCAGCCATGAAATTAAAAGATGCTTGCTACTTGGAAGAAAAGCTATGACCAACCTAGACAAGTGTATTAAAAAGCAGAGACATCACTTTGCTGACAAAAGTCCATATAGTCAAAGCTATGGTTTTCCAGTAGTCATGTATGGATGTGAGAGTTGGACTATAAAGAAAGCTGAGTGCTGAAGAACTGACGTTTTCAAATGGTGGTGTTACAGAAGACTCTTGAGAGTCCCTTGGACTGTAAGGGGATCAAACCAGTCAATCCTAAAGGAAATCAACCCTGAATATTCATTGGAAGGACTGATGCTGAAGCTGAAGCCACAATACTCTGGCCACCTGTTGCCAAGACCCAACTCACTAGAAAAGACCATGATGCTGGGGAAGATTGAAGGCAGGAGGAAAAATGGAAGACAGAGGATGAGATGGTTGGATGGCATCACCAACTCAATGAGTTTGAGCAAACTCCTGGAGATAGTGAAGGACAGGGAAGCCTGGCGTACTGCAGTCCATGGGGTTGCAAAGAACTGGACACAACTTAGCAACTGAACAACAAACCAGGCACCACCGCACAGCTAACCCAGCACCTTCCTAAGGCTTCCAGGTGAGAATCTCCCTACGCACTCACTCGGTGCATGCTGGGGTCTCCTATTCACTGGATGGAAGTTCTATCCTTTACCTTTCAACAAGTCTCTCCTTTGATCTGGCCTGTTTAAACAAATCCCTCCCTTTTAAGCAAATCCCTCTTTTGATCTGGCCTAAACAGTCACAGAATAGCTGGGACCCATCTTGGACAGGGAGCCTAGGTTGCTTCCGACTCTCTCAAATGACAGCAAGGCTCATGGCCCTCTTGTAGACTGGCTAGGGTGTCTAGACCTCAGCAGGTACTCCATACACCTTCAAGAAACCAAAGGCGACACTTTCCAAATCCAGATCTATGCTTCTCAAACTTTAAAGTGCAACTGAACCAACTAGAGACCTGGTTAAAATGCAGATTCTGATTTGGTAGGTGTGGGTGGGGCCTGAGAATCTCCATTTCTATCAGCTCCTAGGTGAGGTGGATGCTGCTGATCTGTGGCCCACACTTTGAGTAGCAAGACATTAATCCACTCTGCTCTCTCTCTTTTCTGACGGCTTTGCCTTTCTTAGGTTGTACAAGGCTCCTCTCGAGAAGCTGATGAAAGCTATTCTCCTTTTCCTTAGAAAAGCACCTGTCAGCACATACACACGGAACACTGCATAACATTTTGAGGCCTGCAGTCCATGGGCTAAAACCCTTCTTTTGGACAAACTGTAGTTCTCATGGAAAAGGGGATATGGTAGAGGACCAATGGAAAAAGTCCCAGCAGAGTTAGGATTCCTGGGTCTGGTCCCAGCTCCACTGTGGACTCCTGTGTAAAATCCGCTAAGTTTCTGTCCCCCTCTGAGCTTCAGTTTCCCCACCACGAGGGGACTGGACTAGACTCTGATGATAAATAGGTTTTTTTCTTTTTTTGCCAACTCTGATGCTGTTACCTAAAATATTCGTTGTTAAGAATTCTTAGGCTGTGTATAGATTTGGCAGAAAGGGTGCTGTGATTGATTGGTGATGCCTGCCATGGTCCCAGGAAAGGTCGAGGGGAGGCTTAATTGATTGGTAATGTCTGCCAAGCTCCCAGGCCTGGAGGGCTACGGGCTTCGTGCCAGGTAACTAGCCTACACTGTGATAGCCCTTCCAGCTGCAACAACCCATAACTCATTTAGAGTCACCCCAAATTGAGGAAAGTGAGGTCTGTGCTTGTCCTCAAGGGGCAGGAAGGGATTATTCTTTAAGCTGCTGGCTTCTCAAACCTGCTCCTCTGCAGCCCCCTTTGAGAGGAGGTAGCGGAATCCTGGCTCTATGGCAGAGAAGGACAGTGTGTCCTTGCGCTCCCATCTTTGGTTATTTTTAACTCCAAGGACAGAGACGCAAGCAGGAACTGAAATATAGAAGGGCTGCAATGGGCCACCCAGACTCCTGAGGGAGGGGAAGCCCCCACCCTCACATCATCACCAAGTTGCTCCACACTGGCCAAGTGAGAGTCAAGGCAAGCCACCAAGGGACAGGGGAGGGTTCCTTGCCTCCCGTGTGAACTTTTCCGTGGCCCCGCAGACTACGGACCCTCAGCCAGCTCCTACCCCACCACCAATGTGTCCTGTCCATTCATACATCCAGTGCTGGGCTTGTCCCAGTGCTGAGGACATAGTGTCACGCCAGATAGATGGGGGTCCTTGTCCACTGTGCCCTTCCAATCTAGGGTGGAAGACAGACCAGGATGGCAGGACAACTCGGTGGTTATAACTGCAGTAAGTGCTTGGAAGAGAGCATGGCTGTTGCTACCCCACCCCCACCCCCAGGCCTATGAGCTCTTCAAGAGCTGAGATGTGCTTCATCTTCCTATGCCTAGAACCTGAGACTTAACCTAGCACAGAGGAGAGATTTATTGATTGCACATATTACACAGGTTTGTGATTCATCCAGCTCGGCATTTCACATGATGTTCTCTGCATGTGTTAAAAAAGCAGGGTGACATGAATTTGAGCAAACTCCCGGAAAGAGTGGAGGACAGGGAAGCCTGGTGTGCTGCAGTCCACGTGGTCACAAAAGAATCAGACACAACTTAGCGACCGAACAACATTACATCGGTGACATTGCCTGGAGTTTGAGGATCCTACGGGGGCCTGTCTCAGACTAAACGAGATCCATTGGCTCATTCACTCTCTCACCAAGCATTTCTCTGAGCACCTTCTATATGTCAAGTACTGTTCTAGGCACTGGAGCTAAAGCCGGGAATAAAAATAAGGAAACCATCTGTCCTCCTGAAGCTCCAATCCAGGAGAGGCAAGCAAACACCAAAGCCCACAAATACATGAAGACAGAGCGGGTGTCAGAAGGTGTTAAGTGGAGGGGGTGAGTGTTTCAGCTTTAGACAGAGGTCAGGGGGTGAGGCTCACCATGATACATGAAGCGGGTCAAGAAATGAGCCATGTGGCTATCTCAGGAGTAAGCAGTCCCAACACAGAGGACACAAACATACAGACCCCCGGGTCGATTTATATTTGGCGTGTCCGACAAACAAGGAGGCCAAAGCGGGCGGAGCGGAATGAGTGAGGGGAGTGGTCTGAGATGATGCAGGACAGACTTGGGGAAACAGACACACTTTGCATCAAGCGTGGCACACAGGGCACGACAACAATGGTGATGATGAAGACCACCACAGTGTCGACGGTGATGATATAAGCAGCTGGGCATGTGCTGGGTGCTATACTACCCAATTAACAAGGACTCGTTTACTGAATTCTATAATTGAAACCGATTCTTTATTACCCCATTTTACAGACGGAGAAGCTGAAGTTCAACAAGATTTATGCAGCTGAGAGGTGGCCGGGCTAGAACAGGAATGCTGGCCATCTGGGGCCAGAGTCTGCTATCTTCCGATCATACCAGCCCTGTTGCACAGACCCTGTGAGTTACACTTTGCTTCCCTCCCTGAGTTCTTAAACCGTTTGGACTCCTTTAAAAATCTTTTGAAAGCAGTATATCTCCATTAAAAAAAAAAATCTGGTTTTCTACAAGAAAAAAAAATAGAGATGCACAACAACACAACTTGGACATGATTTCAGAAAGTCAAGGTGATGACTTCTGGCCCCAAAAGGAAACCGTTTACAAACACGTGTAGCAAAAGCAAGAATTGTCAGAGCTTTCCAAAGAGGCAGGAGGGGAACCTGGGCTCCTGTAAGACTAGTTAAAAATACTACAATTTGTCAAGAGTCTACCAGGAGTAAGGCACTTAGAGAGTCGTCGTAGTTCACTTAACCCTGTGAGGTGATGGTTAGTAAGCCCACTTTACAAATGGGGACACTGAAGCAGAGAGAGGGTAAATGACTCGACCAAGATCACACAGCTGGAACTGGGCAAAACTGGAATCTACTCCAGGTGTAGCCGACCCCAGACCTCAGTCTCTATTCCAGACAGCCTCTTTCTGGGTTCCTGAACTGCACCCCTCATCTTCCCAGAGAGGGCAAGAAATGTGCTTCAGGGCTCAGAGTTCAACATATTCAGAGCTGGGTCTAGATCTGTACTGCCCCACAGAGCAGCCACGAGCCACATGTGACCACTTAAATTAATGACAACTTTTAAAAATTCAGAATTTTATCCCACAGTTGCACTAACCACAGTTACAGTGCTGAACGGCCACATCTGGCCAGGGCCATTTTGGACAATGCAGAAACAGAACCTTCCACGGCAGAAATCTTTTATCGGACGGCACCAATCTAGAACTTGGTCTCTTGACCCTCGGCCCAGCGTTTCCCCACTGTCAGAGGCTATCAGAAATTAGATTTGCCTGATCAATGAGATATATGGAAGGAGACGCAGGAACAGGGCAGCTGAAGTTGTGCAAAGGAGAGAGCAAGCTCAGAAAGGCTTGAACAAGGGAGGCTTAAGTCGGCATCTTATACAGAATAAAAGACACAGGAACCATGGGCTGGGGACCCACCTTGCCAGCAAGGAATCCGCCTGTATGTCTAATTATAGGGACCTTCTGCTAGCCACGGGCTTCCCTGGTGGCTTAACAGTAACGAATCTGCCTGCAATGCAAGAGACCCAGGTTTGATCCCTGGGTCAGGAAGATCCCCTGGAGAAGGAAATGGCAACCCACTCCAGTATCTTTGCCTGGAGAATCCCATGGACAGAGGTCCCTGGTGGGCTACAGTCCACGGGCTCACAGAGTCAGACACAACTGAGCAACTAACACTTTCAGTTGTCTGCTGGCTACGTTTCTCCCTGCCTTGTTGAAGTCTGTAGTTTCTTGAATGGAGACGGGGTCCTCCATCCAGTGCAGAGAGATCCTACTGAAAGGCCAGTTCCCCGGGAGAGAGAACTCGGTGGCTGAAGCTCCTGCCCACTTTCCTGGGACAGGAAGGAGGACGGGACAAGCTTCAGACCCAGCAAATCTGGTAGGGCCTGGACTTGGCGACACCAGGCTGTCAGCACTGGCAGTGACTCGGGGTGGAGGGGGTAGAGAGGCAAACGGTGGACAAGGTGACACCACGGCTGCCAGGACAGGCCAGAAGACCCAGACGGCCCTCGGGCTGCAAAGCCAACAGGGGGAGATGGCTGCGCCGCCAGGCTGCACAGAACCCCCTGAGGACCCGTTATGCCTCGAAGGCAACAAAAATGGATTTCTCTGGTGGAGTGCTGTGGAGGGAGAGAAGAGAAAGGACTCACAGTTGGCTCTAACTGTCTGGCATGGGGGAGAAGGCTGGAGAAGCCCCTTAACCTGCACATAATGCTCTTACCCTCCCTCCTCTCCTCCCTCCCTCCTTCCCTCCTTCTTGTAGGAATTGACTATTCCAAAAAGCCTCCTGAAGCTGGGGGAAAAGAAGAGGATAGATGGAAGACATGGATTAAATTCTCATACCACCTCTCAGCAGCGAAGCGGGCTTTAGAAACACCTTGCACGAAGTCACTTCAGCCGTTGTTTGACTCCTGCTGCCCCTATGGACTACCGTCCGCCAGGCTCCTTGGTCCACGGGATTTTCCAGGCAAGAATACTGGAGTGGGTTGCCAATTCCTTCTCCAGGGGATCTTCCTGACCCAGGAATCGAACACGCATCTCTTACGTCTCCTCCATTATCACTAGCTCGAGTTCTTTTTACCACTCGTGCCACGCCTCTGAGCTTCATCTTCCTGTCAGTAAAGGTGGGTGACTTTACCACCTTCTCCAGCAACTCTGTAAGGCTCAAATCATCCTGCGTGTCTGTTAGTCGCTTAGTCGTGTCCAGCTCTTTGCCACCCCATGGACCATAGCCAGCCAGGCTCCTATGTCCATGGAATTCTCCAGGCAAGAATACTAGAGTGGGTTGCCATGCCCTTCTCCGGGGGATCTTCCCTTTGCAGAGATCGAACCCAAGTCTCCCACATTGTAGGCAGATTGTTTACCGTCTGAGCCACCAGCAAAGCCCTAATGATACTCATAATGATGACTGCCAATTAGTGAGGACTTTTTAACAATGCAGCTCATCACCCACTGCTGCTACTGCTGCTGCTAAGCCGCTTCGGTAGTGTCCGACCCTGTGCAACCCCATAGACAGCAGCCCACCAGGTTCCCCCATCCCTGGGATTCTCCAGGCAAGAACACGGGTTGCCATTTCCTTCTCCAATGCACGAAAGCAAAGTCACTCAGTCGTGTCTGACTCTTCGCAACCCCATGGACTGCAGCCTACCAGGCTCCTCCATCCATGGGATTCTCCAGGCAAGAGTACTGGCTTGGGGCACCATTGCCTTCTCCATCATCACCCACAGTAGGGCCCATATTCAGCACTCAATGAAAATCTCATGTATAGTGAATTTACCATGTAAATATTTTACATAACAGTAATAGCAGTAATAATCATCATAATAAATTATTGTACAGTGAGTGCCTTACTACTGTCTCGAGCCTGTAGAATGCGTGTTAGTCAATTCTCCCACTGACCTGAGGGGTAAGCGTCATTATTATCTCTATTTAAGTGATAAGAACGCTGGAGAAGACTTCCCTCATGGTCCAGTGGTTAGCACTTCGCCTTCCAGTGCAAGAGGTGCAGGTTCGATTCCTGGTCAGGGAGCCAAGATCCCACATGCTTCGTGGCCAAAAAACCAAAACATAAGACAGAAGCAATACTGTAACAAATTCAAAGACATTAAAAATGGTTCACATCAACAACAACAAGAAATCTTTAAAAAAGATAAGACCACTGAGACATGGAGAGGTTAAGTCATTCATTTAAGGACACAGCCAACAGAGCAGAACAAAAGAGGGGGTAGGGTTTAAACGTAGGTCTGTCTGAATTTAAAATCTATCGCATCTCAAATTCAATAAGCATTTTGCAGACAACAAAGGACTGTACAGATTTGATTTTCAGTGTCATCACCGTGCTAGGATTAATGGTGACGGTGACTCAGGGCACAAGGGGAGAGGACCTTCCTGTAGTCAGGCTGTCTGTCTGTCAATGCAAGGAACTGCCCTGAGAGGGTGTGAGCTCCCTTCACCGTCATCTGAGGGAGACTGGACTGGGGGGTCTGAGGCTTTGGTCCCCAGATGGAAGCCTGAGTCAGCACCACGAATCTTAAAAGTGGTCAAACATCAGAATTATCTGGGGAGGTCGTGAAGCAGTATATTTCCAGGTTCCACTGAGACTTTTGAGTGGCTCAGGATCCTAGTTCCAGATGGAAGCGCATGGGCAGAGCAGGTGAGGAATCACTGGGCCAGTAAAACGCTGAGCAGCCTCTTTACCCAGAAGAATCCTAGAAGCCATGGATCCTAGAAGCTATGGGAGCCACCAAAAAACCCATCATATGCCCTCCAGAGGCATGCGATCACTTATTACAAAACCTTGCTCTGTGCCAAGCATCACACTCACAGGCCCACAGACTCCTTCTCCTAGACCCCCCTTCTCCAGGTTCCCCGTCTCCTCTTTCCCTTTTCCAGCTTCAGCTTCCCCTCCTCTAGGAAGCCTCCCCTGATTCCCAGAACTAGGGACCACCCCCCCAGCTTTGGGCTTCCCCCATAACCAGATTTTCATTTGCGGACCCATGTGTTCATATCCACCCCCCACCACCTCAGGCTGTGATGGGGCTGGTGGCTCACTCAAGTCCATGTGCCCAGGACCTAGGCCCAGTGTAGACGCTCATCAAGCATCTGCAGAGAGGGACCTGCTCTGTTCCAGAAAGGATGGGGCAGAGGAGGCAGCGAGGAAAGTAACCGCTGCAGGAAGGAAGTAATCCAGGTCACCAGGTTCGGAGGGAACAGGACCTGCAAATTCTCCCTGCCACTGTTCAGAAGCAGCCCAGTCTATTTATAGATCGCAAGCCTTCTGCTTCTCGCATTTAAATGCCGGGCCAGGCATGGAATAAAATCCTGGGTAGGTCTGTCAGTTTTTAAATTTATTTTATTTTAACAAGAACAGGAGTGGAAAGCAGGGACAAAAATGAACCAGGGCTATTAGGGTGAGCTGCCTGCTGCTGTCTCGGGTCTTGCCTTGGCAAGCCTGATGTAGTTTTAGACCTGATCCTAGAAATCAGTGCCCCTGTAGAGACCAGCCTGTGAAGGTCCTTTTAAGGTGACTGTTAAATAGTAGCTTTGGTTTACAAAACAGTATCACAAGCATTACCCTGCCCTGGTTTAAACACACATTCCCGCACATACTCACTGTATGCATGCTCACACAGACACACACACACAACAGGAGAGAACCCCAAAGGTTAAACATTCTGCTCTTGGATTATAGAACTGGAGTCATTTTAATTTTCTTTCCGTGTGCTTTCTCTGCATTTTCCCAATGTTTGGGTACACAGAGCATAGACTGAGGAGGTTGGGCTCAAGGAAACTGGTTCTGCCATTTGCTATCTGGGTAACCCTAGGAGAGGTCCTTCTTTCATCATCTGTAACATGGGAATAACAACAGGAACCCCCCCTCTTCAAAGGTTCACTCTGAGCACTGTCCAAGATAACGTGTGAAGTCAGCACCGCACCAGGAACATGGCGTGTGCTCAGAAAACGCAAGCTAGAGTAACTCTACAAGCCGCGTTTTTAACTTGTGAAAGCACAAGATGGTTTTAAGAAACCAGAATGATAGGGAGTGACTCTTGCAGCTCCTGAAGGGACTAGACAACAGCGGGGAACGGGATACTCGGAGGCCTGGGTCCCAAACCCAACTGGCAGGAAATGCACAAAAGGACCCTTCCCTCCCCTTTTAATCTCGCTTTTCTAACTTTGAAAAGGATGGTGCTGGTGGGTGGACGGTAAGTACCACCCCTCTGGACAGGGGCCCAAAGGATGATGACACAGCTCTGGTCTTCAAGAAGGGCCAGGTCCTGGACATGGCTCCAGAGTCCTTCCTGACCTGCCCACCCCTTTCCTGCCCCCACCTCTTCCCCACACTTCTCTCTTTTTCTAAATTTTTATTGGAGTTGACTTACAAGGCTGTGTTAGTTTCAGGTGTGTCCATTTGCTAACTGTGTCAGCAAAGTGAGTCAGTTACACATATCCACATGCCCACTCTTTTTGGATTCTTTTCCCATATAGGTCATTACAGAGTACTGAGCAGAGTTCCCCGTGCTATACAGTGCTGTGCGCTTAGTCCTCAGTCGGGTCTAACTCTTTGCGACCCCACAGACTGTAGCCCGCCAGGCTCCTCTGTCCGTGGGGATTCTCCAAGCAAGAATACTGGAGTGGGTTGCCAGGCCGTCCTCCAGGGGAGGAGCCCATGTTATCCAGTGGGTCCTTATTTACTTTATGTATAAAATAATGTGTATATGTCAATCCGAATTTCCAATGTATCCCTCTCCCTGACCTCCTAGTAACCATGTTTTCTACAGCTTCGATTCTACTTCTGTTTTTAAAAATTATTTATTTCTTTTTGGCTGCGGTGGGTCTTTGTTGCTGCACGAGCTTTTCTCTAGTTGTGGCAAGTGGAGGATACTCTCTGGTTGCCGTGTGTGGGCTTCTCATTGCAGTGACTTCTCTTGTTTTGGAGCACAGGCTCTAGGGTGTGCAGAATTCAGCAGTCACAGCTCCTGGGCTCGAGAGCGCAGGCTCAGTTGTTGTGGCATACGGTCTTAGTTGCTCGGAGACACATGGGATCTTCCCAGACTGGGAATCGAACCCTTGTCTACTGCACTGGCAGGCGGATTCTTTACCACTGAGCCAACAGGAAGCCCTTCTACTTCTGTTTTGTAGACCCATACCTCTCTTAATGCACATACCCACAGGTATCGATAAACCTCAGGGTGCTCCTCCCTGTCCACACAGGACCCCCAGTGGCCTATAGACCTCCCTCCCCACCCCCACTCCTGCCTGGTAAACAGCTTCTCACTCTTCTAGGCTCCACTGGGCACCCCCTGCTCAATGGGGCCACCCAGTTATCTAGTTATTTGCTCTGCTTGTCTCTCCTCTTTGGCTGAGGGAGGCCCCCGCCTTACTGGGCATCTCCCTTCACACCCGCCACATGGGAGCAGGGGGTCAATAAATACGCTGAGTGCATAAATGACGCTTTTAAAACAAGAAAGGGCAGGGCAGAGCAGTGGTTTAGGCCTACAGATTCACAGGTCAGGGAGACCTGCATTTCACCTTACTGTTGAACAACCCTGGGCCAAAGACAAGCCTCTCTTCTCAGAGCCTCTGTTTCCTTACCTGTTCGATGGGCATGACAACTGTACCCCGCCACTTCATATCCTGAAGGGGGTTTCAATAGGATAATCCAGGTAAAGTGCTTAGAGTACCTGGCATGTAAGAAATACAAAATAAACATTTGCTATCATGATGAGGACGATTATTGAAAATGTAAAATGACTTAATGGCTATCCTGGGACCTTGGAGTATAAGCACTTTCCCTTCTGGTCTCGCTCAGGGTCCCTCTCTGGTTCAGGTCCAGGGAGCACTATGGACTATTGAACAAGCTGCTACTGCACAAACGTGCTCAGCTGAGGTGGGCAGAAACACAGCCTGTTTTCAATGGCCAGGCAGCACACCCCATAGGCGATGGAGAAGGGGAAGCCTTCTAATTCATCCTCATACAGCAGCAGTCCAACTTTTTTGGCACCAGGAACTGGTTTCATGGAATACAATTTTTCCACAGACCGGGGTAGAAGGGATGGTTTCAGGATGATTCAAGTGCATTACATTTATTATGCACTTTATTTCTATTATTACATCAGCTCCACCTCAGATTATCAGGCCTTAGATCCCAAAGGTTGGGGAGCCTGTCCTACAGGAGGTACTATTTCTTTTTTATTTTGGCTGCTCCGTGTCTCAGCTGCGGCACCTGGGATCATCAATCTTCGCTGTGGCATGTAGGGTCTAATTCCCTGACCAGGTATCAAACCCAGGACCCCTGCACTGGGAGTCTTAGCCACTGGACCACCAGGGTAGTCACAGGAGGTAGTACTATTTTAAATTCCATCACTTGGAGTGGGGGAGTGAGAGGTGTCTTTGTCTACCTGGTCAAAACACGCTGTACAAACCATGTGTGTGCACCAGGGCCCACATGTGGTACCAGGGGGGAAAGGCCACCCCTGGGCAGCTCTCAGTCTCAGTTCAAAGAATGGTGCAAATCACCCACCCAACAGTGTGGGGCCCAGGGCGAAAGGACCGTTAAGTCACATTTATTCTAAATATCTAATAGTTATAAATCAAGCTCTTAAATAAAACATGTTCTATCCTTCTACTCTGACAAGTGTGCCTTCATAATGACCTTGAAGGCCAGGCCAGGTTCAGATTTAGACTTCTCCAAGTTCCATGGCTGAATATGGAGACAGGGGTGGAATATGACAGGCCCTTCGCTATTGCCCTTCCCTTCACGCCCACCCCTGTGTACCCAGAGGCCCACTCTGTGTACCTGTGCTCTGTTCTCACCTCACAAACAGCTACTTCAGGGCCACGTTATCAGGACACCAGCGACGGAGGACGGGCCTAGAGATAGGGTCTGGGCAGGCACCCCAGATGCTGACTCAGGGCCATCTGGATGGGGAATTCCAGGGTCCCACATACCTGGAATATGGCCTAGAAAGACGGATCCAGGTGGGCATGAACCCATTGCCCCAGAGATTCCTCACCCAGTGAGGAAGGCTGGAGAGCAACCCAATAGTGCTAGGGACCCCAGATCAGAGCCCTTCTCTCCAAGATCAAAGGCAGGAACAACACAGCCCATGGTTCAGCCAGCAGTCAGGTCGATCACCCACTAAACCGGTCATGAGAAACCACGTTGGAGCCTAACACAGGGCAATTCTCCTAAAGACTACGGTCCAATGTTTAACAAAACCCTTTCACAAATCCACGGGTTTGGGGGTGAGGTGGACACGCAGCTCCTCCCACTTTTCTTTCCCTAGCAAGGTCCAGATTTGGGGTTTAAATATCCTGGGAGGCCCAGGGCACCTGTAGGCCCCATCCTACTCCGAGCCTTCTCTGGGTCTGGCAACATACACACCCCAGTCTCAACTCTTGCCAGGGCTGGGGCTGCAGACAACCCTTAAAACCCAACCTTTAACTAAAGAGTGGTTTTCCTTTTTTTTTTTTTTTTTTAAATTTTTTAAGGATGTAGACATTCACCTCTGGAGACAAATTATGGGTTTCAAGAGTCCCTGACAAAGAGCTTCATTCCAGAAATGTAAAGCCAGCATTTTAAATTTGGTTCTTATTCACTGCTGGGAAGTATTAGAATGAAGATTACAAATTTAATAATGCAACACGACAGGAACTGGCCCGGCCTCGTCTCCAGGAGAGTAATTTGTTCCTGCCTTCAAACTGGCACTTCCCAGCCCCCCCGCATCACCAGACCAGCCTGGTGACACGCTCCTGACTTCCTGCCTTGTGCTCTGACCCACACGGCCGGCCCAGTCAGCCGAACATCATCACAGCCAGGGTCTGAGGAGTCCATGCTAGGATGCTCCGACCCACTTTAGGAGAGTCATTATCACTAAAGGGAGCCTCCCTGGGCCTCTTGGCTCCATTCTTCCAACCCGTAGCCACAGAGGTCTTTTTAAACCCCAGATCTGAGTCTGTCACCTCTCTGCTACAAAAACCTGACAGGTGTTCAACTTTCCTGAAATTCTAGGCCAAGATTCTTGACTTTAAAGACCTAGCATGATCTAGTACTTCACTAAGCATGTGAGCCTCTGAAACCATATGCCCCTCCTACCCCAGGGCCTTGGCATAGCTGCTAATAATCATGCACTAACATCTACAGCGGATTGACTGTGTGCCAAGCACTGTGCCAAGGGCTTGACAGGTGTCCTCTCACGGATTCTCGTCCCTACCCCATGAGGCAGGCGGTAGAGTCACGTGGGAAAGCTCAGACTCTGGAGTCAGACATCTGGGTTTCAGTGCCGCTCCTGGCTCTTCCTAGCAGTGTCATCTGGAGCAGTGTGCTTCACCTCTCTGTGCCTGTTTCCTCATCTATAAAACAGGGACGGTGACAGAACCTGCTTCACAGCATAGCTGCGGCTCTAATGAGTTAAGGGAGGTGAAGTGTCAGGATGTGATGTGATGGGCACCGTGTGTTAATCATCGCTGTCTTCATCTTGGAGAGTAAGAGACAGAAGCAGGAGTGATTAGACAGCGTGGTCAAGGTCACACAACTATCAGTGGGAGTGTGGTCTCCGGACGCTGAAGACTTCATTTATTGCCATGACACATCCATTGTGGAAAATACGAAGAAAGTGCAGACTATAAAACAAAAACTGTCCATAATTCTGCAATTACAGTTAACATTTCCACCCCTATGCAGGTATGTATATGTGCATGCTAGAGAGAAAGAGGGGAGAGAGAGACAGATTACGGGGTGGGAGAGACAGCCACACAGACCAACAGAATCCAGGATTCAATGCCCCCAACTCCCAAGTCCGTGCCCTCAGCGCCATGGCATTCTGTCTTATTTCCCTCCCCCTCCTCTGCCTTCATCTGGCCAACTCCACTCATGCCTTAAGTCTCAGCTTAGATGCCTCCTTCCCTCCCATCCCCTGGGTCATTTCCTCCAGCTCCAGCATCCCCCACACCCTGCACTTGATGTGTATGGCGCTTAGCACAGTACTGATCAAATTATTCATTGTTCCTTTGGGTTCTCGAACGTCTGACCCCACCCCTACCCTCACCAGACTGTAAATTCCATGACGGCAAAGACTGGGCTTATCTTGATTCATCAGCACCTAGGACAGGGCCTGGCCATCAGCAACTACTGGAGAACCAGGAGACACAGAGCAGAAAAGATGGAGGGAGGGTGTAAGGGAGGCTGGGGAAGGTTTGGGGTTCATCCTCACCCTCCCCAAGTCAGTGGCCCCCAGTGGAGTGCGGCTGAGAATCACACAGTCCCTGATCTGGAAGGAGTCTGAGTGTGACAGTGAAAACTGGTATCAGCCAGACTTTGCAACTGCTGGAGAGAGAGAAAACACACTCAGAGTGCCAGGTTAACACCCAGGAGAAAGAATCAACTCCACCTGAGATAAGAGAGGTGTGCTTCCTGGAGGAGGTGGCATCAGACCCTGAAAGGGATGGGGAGGGCATCCGGAAAGATGAAATTGCCAATTTGCCAACAGCAGAGTCACGGGAGATAGAAAATGCGAACAGGGCTGACAAGAATGGAGGAGCTGATTTTTGCCTGGAAGTAACAACTGGCCGAAAAGGCTAGAAAGTTAAATCATCTGGCACGCCCCAAAATTCATTTTCCTGTTCATCTTGTCACATTCTTTCTGATACACTCTCCAAACACAGTCAGGCCTCACAGCTGGCAAGAGCCATCATCCCCTACCCCATCCATCTCTCCCACTTCAGTGACCACTAGCCTGACCTCCTGGGGCCAGCCCCTGTTATTCTTGGCTGAGGGTTTCAGACAAGCCTTGGCGCCCACCCTATCCCTGCCCTTCAACCAGTGCCCGATGGGGGTTGTATAAACACCCCAGTTCCCTCATTCCTGGAGTGGGGTAACAGAGGTACATGTTGTACTCCAGGGGTCTGCATACTAGGGCCCATGGGCTAATCCAGCTCTCTGCCTGTTTTTGTAAATAAAGTTTTATTAGAACACAGCCCCACGCATCCGTTTATATACTGTCTCTGGCTGTATTCCAACTGTGTAATTCAGCAGCTGAGACAGTGACCTTATGACTCATAAAGACTAAAACATCCAGGGTCTGGTCTTTTACAGAAGTTTGCTGAGCCATGTTCTACGGCCTCCCAGAGCTCCTGGTATGACCTGACTTGGTTGCCCTTGGTCAGGGGTAACGTGGCTGATAATACCAACTGCCTTTCTCACTCCCCTCCTAGAGTTTCACCCATCACCGTCATGAACCACATGAACCAGATACAACTGCTATTTGGCTGTTTCGATTCCCATAAATGGCAGCTTCCTATGGTTCAACCTAATACTTTTTAAAATATTTTTCTGTTTAGCTGCACTGGGTCTCAGCTGTGGCATGCAGGATCTTTCAGTTACAGCATGTGGGATCTAGTTCCCCTGACCACAGATCGAACCCAGGCCCCCTGCACTGGGAGCATGGAGTCTTAGCCACTGGGTGATCAAGGAAGTTCCCAACCTAATACTTGTACTCAAATGCTTGTTTCACGGGAAACACAAGCTAGGACAGCAAGACAAGCGTCACTGCGCCCATTTCACAGACGGGCCCCGATCTGACTCTGTTTCTGCACACACACAGCAGAGGTCAGCTCCAGGTTCTGGACTCCTTGACTCCACCCCCAATCAAAGCCTTGCCAGGTAACTGCTACATGTAATGTCCTTAGAACATCTTCTGGGCTACCCAAGGCTTACAGTCAAGGACTTGTTTCACCTAAAGAGGAAAGCAGGGCTCAGAGAGACCTACCCAGGTTCACTCGGCTGGCAAATGGGGAAAATGAGGTTTCAAATCAGGTTTTCTTATGACAAACTCATGGTTCCTTCCACGACAAATCAGCTACCCCTTAGTCTTTCACCTCAAGCAGTCTGTCAGGGCCCCTTCCCCCCTCTCTGGAAATCAAGCTGATTTTCCAGGAGGCTCAGCTGAGATCAAACAGGCAAACATGCTCTGTCAGGCCCAAAAGGTTTTTATGTTTGCAAGGTACAAAACAGAAAACCAAGACAGACACCTTTCAAAGAGGTACCTGGAAAGAAACCTACTGGGAAGCACAAAATATACATCTCCAGTCATGAACAGAATCAACTGCAGCACAGACTGTTCTTATTTTCTTAGTTTTCTGGCTGTCCTGTGCAGCACATGGGATTTTAGCTCCCCAACCCAGGACTGAACCGACGTTCCCTGCAATGGAAGGCAGGTTCTCAACCACTGCACCACCAAGGAGGTCTAGCAGACTGTTGTAAAGTTCAAAAGTGCTGGAGGCAGGCGTGGTGCAGTGGTGAAGAATCCACCTGCCAAAGCAGGGGATGCCAGAGACTGGGGTTCGATCCTTGGGTCGGGAAGATCCCCTGGGTAGGAAATGGCAATCCACTCCCGTATTTTTGCCTGGGGAATCCCACGGACAGAGGAGCCTGGCAGGTTACAGTCCATGGGGCTGCAAAGAATCGGACCCAACTGAGCGCACATACTCATACACACTGGGATTGAAGCCCTGGCCTACCATTCACTAGCCTGACCGTGGCCAAGCCAGGAATCCATCCAGACACTCGATTCTTCCAGCCCCACCTAACGCTATGGCCATGCACACCTCACGGGACTGTAGAGAGGGCGACCCGTAACGGGGGTGGACACTGCCCAGCACAGAGCTGGTCACACCTGTTCTCCCCTCTCTGTCGCCAGAAGTTCCCAGACAGTGGATGGGTGGACCCGCCCAGCCAGAGCCCCTCTACCAAGGACACCTATCCCATAGCTGCTGTGAATTTCTGCCATTCTGACTCCCAGCTGCCCCTTCCTTGGAGAACTTCTCTGAGCAGATCTGAGCTGCCTTGCCCCAAAAGTTATGTCCCCCACCCTTCACGTGTGGGTCTGTCCACAGCCCAGGACTGTCTGATACAGGAGGACAGGAGGCTGATCAACCTTCTGATGCCATCTGCCCTCCAGAGCTTTCCCTGGGTCAGGCTGAGGCTGGCCTGGGGCAGAGCGACCATTATTAGCTGCTTTTTTTTTTTCCAGATTTCTTTTTGATGTGGACCATTTTAAAAGTCTTTATTAAATTTGTTACTACGTTGTTTCTGTTTTATGTTTTTATTTTTTTGGCCACAAGTCATGTGGGACCTTAGCGCCCCAACCAGGGATTGAACTGTACCCTGTGCATCTGAAGGTGAAGTCTTAACCACTGGGCCACCAGGGACATCCCCAGTTGCTTCTGTTCCTGCTCATCCTGTATCCTGGTCACACCTGAAATCACTGCATGTCACCTGCACAGGAAGCTACGTCTCAGCCCAAGTCAGTGGAGGCAGGAGGGCATTCTCCCATCTTCTATAATCTTGTCAATTTGAAGACCAGCAAGAGGAGTCTAAGAATACTGCACGTGTTCATTTCTCCCTCCCTCGCAGCACCCACCTGATTTCCATCAGGGCTCCCCAGACTGGGGGTCCCTCTCCCCAGACTCAGCACAACCAACAGAAGCTAAGCAGAAGGGGCTGCAGCTCTTAGGGGCCAGATGGCTGCAGGGTGGGTGGGCCCCCAAGGCCCCTGGTCCAGTCTTGGTGTTGGGCCCAGGTAGATGAGAGATGTTTCTCGGGGCATTTGCTGAGGGACTGATGAATTTGCATTTCAGGCCCCAATTAGGGACACGTCCCCCACCTGCTCCCAAAGCGACTACCAAGCAGCATTTCTCAGGGACCCCGAGGGCTGGAAATGCAGGAAATGGACCGCGAGCCTTGGGTGCCAATGGGGCCCAGGGTGGCCACCTGGATCCCCTGGGAGAGAAGGAGGCCCTGGCTGGGCTTCCAGAAACATCTGTTCTGCCCCTGGTTTTGCCAAAGACCTGCTGGGAGGCTTTGGGCAAACCACGCAATCCTCATCTGGGCCTCGGTGAGAGGACTTCAAGAGACTTCCAGCTTAAAGGTTCTGAAACAGTAAACAGCTAATACTCTTAACACACCCTTACCGCATGTGGGCTCTCCACAAAGCATGTCACAAATATGTACTCATTTAATCATCCTGACATCTTCAAGGCAGGAAGGAGCGATTACTAGCCCTTTTTACAGCTGAGGAAACTGAGGCTCAATGAAGTAATTTGCTGAAGACCACACAGCCAATACGTGGTAAAGCCAGGCTTCAACCCAGGACATAACCCAGGTGATGGAGCGTGTACCATAACCACCGCTATGCTATACTCCTGGGTATCATCTGACAACTCTTGAATCCTCGCAGGACTGGGCACCATCATAGTTTCCTATTGCACAGTCGTGTCTGACTCTTTGCAACCCCACGGACTGTAGCCCACCAGGCTCTTCTGTTTATGGAATTCTCCAGGCAAGAATTCTGGAGTGGGGAGCCATTCCCTTCTTCAGGGCACCCTCGCAACCCAGGGATCGAACCTGGCACCACTGTAACAGCTTAATAAGAATCTGCTAACTGGAAAGAAAGAAAAAACTGGTAACCTAAAAAACGGAGATGGTGGTTTATGGGAGTGGGACGAGGTCGGTGAGGTGTGAAGGAGACTGATAGTTCCCTGGGTGTCCTTTGGTGCTGTCTGGCTTTTCACCACGTAACAAGTTACAGTCAGTAACGGCAGCATAAAGGGTTGTGGGAGCTGGAAACAGTGTTTTTCCGGGGGAAGGGACAGGAGGCCCAGAAGACGGAGGTGCCTGGGGCCCTTTTAGCTGGTTAATTTTTGTGCTTCTAAAATGTACCATCTGCATATATTACTTAATCCAAATAATACTCATTCTTTTAAAAAGTGTTCAGGGACTTCCCTGAGGTCCAGTGGCTAAGAATCCGCCTGCCAACGCAGGGGACATGGGTTTGATCCCTGCTCCAGGAAGATCCCACATGCCACGGGGCAACTAAGCTTGTGAGCCACAACTCCTGAGTCCACGCGCCTGGAGCCCGGGCTTCACAACAAGAGAAACCACTACTCCGCAACTACAGAGGAGTCCCTGTTCACAACCAGAGAAAGCCTGCCCACTGCAACGAAGACCTGGAGCAGCCAAAAAAAAAAGTTTGAATTTTAAATAGTTAGTAGTGTTAGTTGCTCAGTCATGTCCAACTCTGTGAGCCCATGGACTGTGGCAGGCCAGGCTCCTCCCTCCATGGGATTCTCCAGGCAAGAATACTGGAGTGGGTTGCCATTTCCTTCTCCAGAGGATCGTCCCAACCCAGAGCTCAAACCCAGGTCTCCTGCATTGCAGGCAGACTCTGTACAGTCTGAGCTATAGGGAAGACTCATTTAAAAATAGTGGTATTCAATGACCCATCAGCCAAGAATCAACTAGAGAGAAACTCTGGCAGGAGAGGGGATGCTCGAGGGATGAAAATGACCTTAAAGGCACAGGTAGAGGAGGAACACCAAGGAGGAGATGTGAGGTTGGGAGACTCCAGTTGTATCTAAATCAAACCCACTAGACACTTCGCTCTGAAAACGGGGATTCAGAGGCCCAAAGACAATGGGAAGTGGCCTTAGGAGATGCTGCGATCCAGTGGCTGATGGAGACCTCTTCTCCTGACTCCTAATGCAGCTTCTCAGGCTCCACCAGGCACACAGTAAACACCAACTGTGTTTGTATTTGGAACCCGAGCCAGGAGTCCCAACTGCAGGGAATGCATTCCCACCATCCCACCCTTCTGCACCCAGGATATCTACAACAGCAGGAAAGGCAGCGCTGCAGCGGCCCAGATGCTTTCTGTGCGCCCCATTGGCATTTTCTCTCATTCTCACAAGGCAGAGTTCCTCACTCCAGTTGACAAAGGATGAGGCTCAGGTCCAGAACAGTGACATGTCGAGAGACATAGCTAGGATGCGGCAGAGACTCAAACCTGGGTTTGGGGGCCTCCAAAGTCCGGGCTCTTTCACGATCCTGAGCCACCCCTCTTGGAAGAGTACTTCCCATCAGTTGAGGACAAATCCCAACTGGAATGTATTGGTGAATGCTTTTGTCTTTAGACTCTGAATTGTATGGACTGGATAAGATTCTTATCAATAATAATGTTTGTCCCTGCCATGCCTTGAATCTGAGCTAAACCTCAACCTTCCCTAAGAAATTACCAGTGATCCCTTAGAAACATCTAAATAAACTGACTCAGTAAAGTCCCTCGGTAGAATTTCCCTACATTTTACCCTTTTACATTGATAGTTCCTTTAATTTACTTCTTCCCAGCGGAGACCTGTCCTCAAATGAACCTCCTGGTTTTAACACATCATTTTGCCTTTCCTCAGCGCCAGAAAGGGGTGGCATCCTATCCCCTTTGGTAAAAGGTGCTAGGCCTGAGCCCCTCAGAATCTCCAGAGCTGTCTGAGGCCAATATGTCACAAGAGGATATCATGGGTTGATGTGTTATTCATGTCGACTCATTTATCATTTATACAGATGGCTTCCAAAAGGACTGAAGGGGTCCTTCACATTAAACCTGGTGCAAAGCAGGGCAGCAGCTGAGACTCATCTCATCTGAGACCTTGTGATGGAAATAGCTGTGCCTGAAGACTACACCCAGGTACCAAATCTGATAGCCAATGTCCCAAGCATCTAAGACATTTAAGGAGGCATCCCAAGTTCAGAAGAACACTTCATTTCTCTGCAGCTTTTTTCTCTAATCCAGTGATTCTCCAAGTAGGGTCTGGACCAGTATCAGCATCACATGGGAACTTGTTAGCAATGAGATTTTCCAGGAACTTTCTTGGCAGTCCTGCAGTTAAGACTCTGAGCTTCCGCCACAAGGGGCGTGGGTTCAATCCCTAGTTGGGGAACTAAATCCCACATGCTCTGTGGTGTGGCCAAAAATTTTTAAATAAATGAGATTTTTGGGTCGCAACCCAGATTAAAGGAGAAACTTGGAGAGAGGCCCAGCAATCTATGTTTCAACAAGTCAACTTGATGATTCTGACCTGACAGTAACAACCACAACGCCAGTGGTAACCTCTAACTGAGCATCCACTGTGTGCACAGGATTAAGCCCATAACCTCAAGGGTCCTTATAACTGAGGACCACGTGCCCAGCTCTGAGGTAGGTGTGTTTTGTGCATTATGTCAATTTACTCCCTACAATAACCTTTTGAAGAACTTACTTTTTTTTTTTGGCCGCATCACACAGCATGTGGGAGCGCAGCTCCTCAACCAGGGAGTGAACCCATGCCCCCTGCAGTGGAAGCACAGAGACTTAATCACTAATGGAACAGCCAGAGAAGTCCAAGAACTTACCATTATTATGCCCCCATTTTACAGATGAAGAAACTGAGTCCCAGAGAGTTGAAGCCACTGGCCCAAGGTTGCACAATTCAGAAATGGCTGAGGTGAGATAAAAATTCAGGTGTGCTGGATTCCAAAGCCACGTTCTTTCTGTCCCACCCTGGAAGCTCCCCAGAGTTTCCCAGCTATATCACCCCAAGAAGTGATACAGCTGGGTCAGATGAGAGCTGAGGAGGAGAGAGGGGCCAGGCAGGGAGAGCCTGCCTGGGCAGAAGCAGCCCAGACTCCACACTACCTTCCAGCTACAATGGGAAAGGAAGCCACACAATGCATTTAAAGTCACCTGTGTCTAAGGAATTCAAAAGCTTGGGATTCAGGAGGTGGTAGCTCTTGGCTTCTCTCTGACTTTACCCAGCTGAGGGTCTTTCTCCTTCCCACTCTGAACCTTAGTTACCCACACTCATATTCCTTATCAGTGTCTACAAGGCTCACTTGTGCCGCCAGCTTACTTCTCTGACCTCCTCTCCGCTCATGCAGCTTAATCACGCTGGGTCTGCTTTCTATTCCTTAAACACCCAAATTCATACTGACCTCAGGGCCATTGCACCACCTGCTCCGTACGCCTAAATCCCTCTCTCCCTTCATACTCCCATGGCTGGCTCTTGGTCATTTAGGCCTCAGCTCACCTGTCACCTCCTCAGTGAGCCCTTCCTGACTACCTTACTTCATGTCCTACCCCATCAACCTGTCTTTTCATTTCACTTAACACAGACTGAAATTATTTATTGCTTAATTGCTTCCCTGTTTATTATCCCTTTGTCTCTTCCACTCCAGAACATAGCTCCATGAGAGCAGAAACTGTGACTTTTTCCCCAGATATAGCCCCAGCATCTAAAGAGACGTTTGGCGCTGAGCAGCTAATTAAATATGAGTTGAAGAAATAATAACACCAAAGAAGAAAACCTAGACTCAAAGGCCAGAGGCCCGGATCCTTAACGGTGACCTTGGCAAGGTGCTCTGCCTCACTGAGCCTCAGTTTCCCTCCTTGCCTAAAGAAGAGTGTGGACTAGATGCTCTCCAAGAGGCCTTCGAAGATCGCTAGTCTAGGAAAGCCAGGCCTGGAAGCCGCCCAGCTGGTCCATCCAGAAGAGGCACCTGGCCAGGGTCCCTGCAGCAGCTGCCCCCTCCCCACCCCCACCCGCATCCCTGCCCAGCCACACAGTCATCTCACTCCCCCGTCGCAGAAACTGTTAATGAAGTGCGCACTGCTAAATGCAGTTACAATTACGGGGGCTAAGAATAAGGCGCTGACATCAGCCTTGTCAGTTTCCGAGTGAATCAGAAGGGGAGGGGGGAGGAAGGAGAAAAGGGGAGGGGGGACGGCGCTCCGGAGCTGTCAAGTGGAAATAGCACAGCGTTAAATATAATCCAGCATTGGCCTACATCGGTCTGGAGAGGCAGGTGATAGATCGGCCCCCAGGGCTGAGGCAGACAACTGGATTCTTCAAGGAGGCCAGGCAGCCCCGTGATGGGGATCATCCAGGAACCGATGGGCAGGAAGGCACTCCAGCGAGCTGGGGTGGAATGGAGCGGGATGGCAGATCCCAGAGGGGCGCATCTGAAGCTGAACAGGCCTTCACACCCTCGCCTTTGTCAGTGGCTGCTCTGCCAGCCCAAGTACAGCTGCCAAGCCTGACACTGCCCTTTCCCACCTGGAATCCCATTTCAGGCCAGGAGGCAGAGGATGGTCTCTGGAATCAAACATGCCTGGGTTTGAATCACTACTGTGCAACACAAGAAAGCCACAAAAACTACACCAAGCTGCCTGGCTTTTTCTCATCTGCAAAGTGGGTACACTGACAACCGTAGCTATCCCTTCTGGCTGCTGTAAGATTCAGGTAGACTATGGCACTGTGCACAGGAGAACAAGCCCTTCAAGCAGTTTTATTTTTACAATGCTGAGACATGCTCAGACAAGGATAATTAACCCCTTTTTCAAGAGAGGGAAACTGAAGCCCGGGACTTGCCTGAGGCCCTAACACCAAAGTAGAGTCAAATCTAAGCCCCATGGAGTAATGGGGAGTGTCGGGAGGGAATTCCAGTCGGTCATTCCAGGGGGCTGGGGGTGAGGGTGGGAACTGGAGCTTCGACAGGAAGACAGCGGGCCTGACTGTCAAGGCGGGAGGTACACAGGTGACAGTGGGGTGGGGGTGCGTCCACACCCTCTGAACACATTCTCCAAAACCGGTGCCTTTCCAACAACTCTTAAAAGAAATGCTGAAGCGATGGTTAAGGCCGCCATGATGAGATGTTAGGGGAGGCGGAGGAGGAGAAAGGCCCTGAGATGAGAGAGAGAGGGTCGGCTGGCTCGCGTCTGCTCTCCACCTCTCCGCCCCTGCCCTCTCTCAGCCTTCAGTCAGAACCGGCTCACCTCTGGATGGAGGTGGGTGAGGAGGAAGGCAGTGCAGAGTTCTCAACGGGAGACGAGGCAATGGGTCCCTCCTTTTCCCTTCCCACCAAACACAAGCAGGGGGCCTCTCTGATAGCTGCAAACGCCAAGAAAGCTGCAGTCATGAGTCTGGCAGCTTGGGGACAAGGAAGAGGGGGCGCCAGAGAGGGGAGAGGATTTTCGGAAAGAGCTCTAACAGCATCAGAACAGATCCAGAGGCCAGTGAACTGTGTACTGGGGGAAAGGATGACTCCTCTGTATGCTGTTTTTCTGAGATGCATCTTTCAGGGTCATTCAAGATAGCGGAGTTTGGGGTCCACACTCTCACCCTACCCACAGCTTAAACTATGAGAAGAGCTGGTTCCATTCTTTACTGTGCCTCAGTTATCCAAATCCAGAAGAGTTCTGCCCAATTCCCAGCCCATAAAGGAGATTACAGCACTTGGTGGTAATTTAGGGAAAGCAGCAGAGGGGGGGACAGGAAGTGGCATGACCCAGGGATGAAGGTGCCACCTGGCGCCCTCCAGCGGCCCTGATCCTGAAGGAAATTTTCAGGCTCCTCCCCTCACCATTCCCCCTCATCCACCCAGCCCCAGCCCCCCTTTAGGGCCTAAGTTCTCTGTTCCCACCACCTCAGGGTGGAAGGGGTGGTTCAGCAGGACATTCTGTTTCCCAGAAAAAGATAAGGTCAAATTTCAAGGACAAAAGTTAGCACTGGGGCTGGGAAAGAAAACTCTGCCAAGAGGAGTAAACTGGGGAAGGAAGGCGGAGTCCAGGCGGGTCATTCCAGGTGCCTGGGGGTGGGGGCGGGATTTGGAGCTCTCATTTCCCCTGCCGAGATCTATCTGGCAAGACATGAGTATCTCCTCCCCAATAGCCAGGAGAGGTAATGCAGACAGCCCCCTCCATTTTCCCTCCATCCAAATATAAGAGGAGTGGGTTTCAGCACTACTTGGTAGGTCCCAGCCACCAGGCCACCCCACCCATCAGATTTGGCCTGATCGGAAGAAGGCGGTACCATGAAGGGCTTTCCAGCTCAGAGATGTGGCCCGAACTGCTAGGAGAGGGACCGGTAGCCGCCGGTGTTGCCATGGCAACTTCCTCCCTGCACTGGATCGAAGCATCCTATGGGCAAATCGGAGCTGGCTGCTCCAGCTTCTCCGCCCCTCTCCTGAGCGGGTGGGGGAGAACTGGACGCCAAAACCACTTGGTCAGACTCAGGGACATCATCCTCAGTTTCAGACCCTGATGTAGCAACCCCCTTTGGCATTTGCTGGAAACTGGAGACACTCTCCAGACAAGCTCCCCAGCCATGCCCCAAGGCAGACTGGCAGGTCTGGGACTGGGGATGTAATAAAAACGAACTATTAAAGAGAACGGGAACATGGGGTGCTAGGTGCTCCCCACCGTCTTGTTCCACATGCAAGTCCCCCAAATCCCCATCTTTAAACCCCTCCCAAGAAGGAGGGCCCAATTCTTCTTTAATAGCTATAACAACGCAATAAAATTAGCTTATAAGCTAACGTTTTGAGAACCAGGCTTCCCCCTTCCTCAAACCCACAGATTCCTTTCTACAATCTTGCTCAGAAACAAGCCTTACTTCTTGGTAAGAAGAAAGATGAATAGCTAACAGCTACGGAGAGCCTGTCTAGTGTCAGGCGCTGTACTCTGCCCTTTCTGTAGCACACACAGCGCAACAATCTACTGCACAGATGCTTGAGGCAGGCTGCTCAAGTTCAGATTCTACCTCCCTCATTTCCTAGTTCACTGACCTTGAGTGAATACTCTCTCTGCGTCTCAGTTTTCTCCTCTGAAAATGGGGATGTTAACATGAATTGTGTCTCAGTTTTCCCATTTGAAAACGGGGGCTGTCAAATGTCAATTTTATAGACTTGCTGTGAGGAAAGAAAACAATATTGAAAGTGCCTAGGCGAATACTTAGCAGAAGGAATCATTTTAAAAATGTTTACCTTCTGTGTTCCATGCTCTGATTTTCTTCCTGATATAGATAAGAAAGCAGAGGCCACATGTCTAACTCCCCCTGCCCCACCCCCTCCTCAATTACAAAGCCAGAAGGAGCCAGGTTGAGCCATGAAGACACAAACATGAAAAATGCCTCCCCAAAGCATGCCTCTCTAAAGCCCCAGTATCTTTATGCAAAGAGGCAAAGCAGTGTAAGAAACGGGTTCAGAGTGCACAAGGGAAGATGCTTCTTGGGAAGAATTCTAGGAATCCGCGGTGACCAGCCTCCTGAGCCCCAGGGTGGTAAAGGGGAGGAAGGGGCAGCTTCCTTTGCTGACAAAATGTCCAAGGCTCCCAAGCTCAAGGCAGGAAAGTGCTCTGGCCCAGTTAAGGCTAATGAAAGTCTCCTCCTCACAGTTTCTCAGGAAACCAGCTGAAGGGTAGCATATAAGCTCTGAAGATAGCTCTGAGTCAATCGAGTTGATGAAAAAATGCAGTGGACAGGAGGTGGAAGCAGCAACAAAGGGAGGACCCTAGATAAGCCAGAAGACCATCAGGGGCACTTCTGGGCCACCGGAGAGGGGCATGAAACGGGTCAGGTGAGGGAGCAGAAAAGGGAAAGGAAAGCCAAGTCAGTTCTGATAGCCCTCCAACTGGAGCAGTCTCTGTCCACCACCTGAGACATATTCAAACTGCTTTCGAAATTAGTTCAGTGTGGTGCTGCTCTAAAAGAATAAATCTAAAAGGCTTCTTTTTTTTTAAGAGAAAATTAATGACTTTGAGAAGAACAAGAAAAATTAAGAACCAAGACAACATTCCCTACTTCCGATTCTCACCAGACACTCATTAGCCTCCCGGAAATGAAACTTCACCTTCTTCCTCCCCCTCCCAAATTCAAAGCTTCCCTTAAGATGAGCAGTTGAGCACAAGATGCCCAAACCAAACTCTTGGTTGTCGGCCGCTCCCTGGTCCCTCTTCACCTGGGAACCATTTTCTACACAGTGAGATCTGACTTAAAAAAAAAAAATCATCTTTCAGAGACAGCACTAGTGCTTTACTGGAAAGAGAACCGGAAACCTGATTTTAGTCTCGGCTCTGTGCCCGCCTCACTGAGTGACCTTGGGTTATACACATACACACAGGGACTTCAATCTCACACACATTCACACACACACACACACACACACACATCCATTTGGGGGCAAAGAGACGTTGGACAAGACAATTTCTAGGTCCCCCAAGTGAAAAAAAAGTTAAGAATTTGAAGAAATCTGCTGGGGGAGGGGGCGGGTGGAAATCAGGTGGACCTTTAAAAACCTCTAATATTGCATGAAGTTACCTATTGTAACTTAAGTAAAACCAGAGCAAGTCACCTGCAACCAACGATAATAACCAAAGCATCTGAATCATGACAAGGAGCATGACTCTGGAGAAAAACCCAACTGTCCCTGTGGTAGGACAGTTGGCTCTTGAGACCCAAGTGGCCTGTTGAACTTCAGGAGTGTCCTTGAACATCAAGGGGAGGGATGGGGGAGCCCGCCCACCAAGGCCGGTAGGGCTCCCTCGCCAAACCCCCAATTGAGCCAGATTTCCTCTCTGATTTTGCTCCAGGGGAGGCCAGTGGGTTAGGAGAGCCCCTCCACCCCTCCTCACCTTGCCTTGTCCATAATAATAATAATACACCCTCCCTCAGCTGCATCAAGGGGGAAGCAAAGCCTGTTATTCTTTCCGTAAAACACTAATTCTGTACATTGGCTCTGCGTAACCATCTTCACTCCACCCCCTCTTCAGGTCAACACCAAGAAAGGTGTGTCAGGGGTCAGCCTCACACGCCCCCATTCACCCACTTAGCCAACACAGTCTGCTGCAAAACTTTCTCCCCACTTGCCTCCTGCTCCAATAGGAAGAGGTGAGTACCCATAACCCACCGCTCCATTCAAGGCTTATCAGATAACTGGCTGACCAAATAAACGTCCCTGCAGGCAGAGTCTTAAGGAGGGCCCTTGAACTCCCTAAAACTATGGACAAAAATGTTTGGATGTGCGTGTATGTATTTGGGGGAGAACTCATCCGTATTGTCATTAAGTTCCCCAAAACGTCAGGAAACCATTTTGCTCCCCCATCACACACTCCCCTCCCCTTTCACTCCCTCACTGAACTAAAATACTCTCAGATCAGCGTACAAAACACTTTTAACTTAACCCTTGTGTCTGAGGTACCATCATCCCATTTTACAGACCAGTATATGGAGGCTAGTGGCGGCACGACTCGCCCAAGGTCACGGCTAATAAGGAGATAAGCAAGCCCAAGACCGGAACCTGATTCCGACTCCCTCTCTGGCACTCTTTGGGAACTCTCACCCAAAGCCCTCTAGCTGCCCCACCTGTTGGTGGATTCCCTTCCTCACCGCAAAAGCGTATCCGAAGCCCTTCTGTTTGCTCTGTCTGGTCCCAGGGCCGCCAGGAGCCGGTTTCTTCACATTTCCCCGCCCCTTAGGCTCTGGCCGAGGTTGCGCGCAGGCCTGGGAGCCTGAGGTTCCGGCCGATGAATGGTGGCCCGGTCCAGCCCACCCAGAAAGGCCACTCCAGGCCCAGAGCACCCGGGATCAGAGGCACACTCCGAAGGGCGCGCAGGTGTAGAGTCGGCGCCCGCCCTACGCCTCCCTCCGGGACCAGCCGGGAGGAACCGAGAAGAAAGGCCGTCCCCGGCCGGTGCCCTCAAGGTCCAGCCCAGCCCTGGAGCCCGAAGCTCCCGCCCCTGGGGAAAGAGGAGAGACAAACGGGGGGCGCTCAAGGCCCTGGACGCAGGGCAGGGGTCTGGCACTGGGAGTCTCAGGATGCAGCAAGACAAAGATGGAGCAGGAAGGTTGCGCGCCACCTCCAATGGCGGGGGGCGCGTCGGAGCCCCGCGGGTGAGGCGGCCAGAGCCCCGGTGTCTGAGGAGGGGGCACTTACAGGAGGCTCGGGGAGGGCGGCAGGTCGGATGCAGGGACAAGAATGGGAGCATTCAGTAGGCGCAGGTGAGTAGGGAGAGCTAAGTCCAGGAGACCCAAAGGGCCCACCTGCGGAAAGGGGGTGAATGCGGAGGATCTAGGTACCTGAGGGCGGCGGGAGGCGAGAAGACCCCACACCCTAGAGACTCTGAGGTCCCGTGGGTGGGAAATTAGACCCTGGGGGCGCATCCCCGAGCGTGGTTGGGATTGGGGGTGGGGAGGAAAGAGTGGCCACCTCTGAGGGCGCACCGGGTCGGGGACGGGGCCTCGGGATCCGGCTCCCGGGACGCCCCCGGGGTCGGGGGCGGGCCGCGCGCTTACCCGCGTCCTCGTCGTCGAAGGAGTTCATGCACGGGAAGTAGATGGCGAGCGCCTCGAAGGAGGCGGACAGGCTGAGGCGGCTCTGCGAGCGCTCCATGCCCGCGCCGGCGCCAGGCGCCTCGGCCGCGGCGGCGGCGGCGGCGGCCGGCTTGGGCAGCTTGGCCGCCCCATTCTTGACGCGGAGTACGGCGCGCGGCGTGGTGGCGGCGGCCCGGGGCCGGGCCGGGGCTCCGCGGCGGGGCTGGCGGGCGCGGCGAGGCCGGCGGGCTGGCGGGCCGGGAGCTGGCGGCGCGCGGAGCCCGAGGCGCGCGGTGCTCCCGGCGGCGGCGGCGGCAGCGGTGGCGGCGGCGGTGGCGGCGCAGCTCGCTCTGGCCCGCGGCGCCCCCAGCCGGCCGCGCGGGGCGGGCTCCAGCCGCCGCCGCAGCCAATCGGCGCCGCCCGGGGAGGGGGCGCCGCGCGGGGCGTGGGAGCCGGAGGGCGCGGGCGGGGCCCCTCCTGGCCTCCCAGCCCCGCAGGTTGCGTGCGCCCAGAGCAACGAGCGCGCCCGACTGCTGCGCCCCCAGTCCCGGGGTGCGGCCCCAAGCTGGCCCTACCCCCACACTGAGCCCCCCAGACGCCCCGAATTCCAGGCGTCCGGTCCCCACCTGAGACTGGCCAACCCCAGGGACAGAAACGCAGTCGAAAGGGACACAGTCACGGTGACCGGCAATGGAGACCCTCAGGTTCACACGTGAACCCGCAGAGCAGCTCAGACACCCTCACGACTGCGTCCACTTGTGCAAGATACACCACGGACACCCTCAGACTTACGCACCCAGAGAGATTCACCCAGACTCATAGCGACACTTGGAGAACCAAGCGACAGAACCCCTTAGACTCCAGACACCCCTAAGACCCCCACAGGTAGGTACATACACGGAAACACACGGATTCACACCCAGAGACCTGCAGATACACTCTGAGCAACAAATAGGCACACCTTTGGCCACACAGGAGACCCTCAGAACCCACACGAACTGAGTTCAGTGGACACACACACCGTCATGAACCCACAATATCCACAGAATCCACACTCACAGACACTCCTAGCTATACTCAGCGACCAGACCTGCGTGTAGAGACACCAGTGCCCCTCCAACGCTGATCTCTTTCACAGGGATTCAGGCACACCCAGAAATACCCTGAGAAACACCATCAGACTCACAGTCACCCTCAGAGTCAGACACACCTCAGTGGGCACACACAGGTTCACACACAGACACAGCTGCACAGACTTAGTCACTCGTGGTGATGGATACATTCTGATGCATCAACACCCGCAGACTCATATGGGGACACTGAGAAACACTCCACCAGACTCACATGTTCCCCCAGACACTCCCACGTATAAACCCCCAGGGACTTACACACACACACACACACACACACACACACACACACACACACACACACACACACACAGATAATACAGAGCCCCCTAGATGAACACAGTCATAACTCGAAACCTGCACTCAATTCCCTGGCCTTGACCCAAGACCTCAGTCCCTACACAGTTGGGCCCAGATGTCTAACTTTTCCCAGCTGTTCCTGCATCTGCTTCAGGAAGCAGCCTGCTGAGATGGCAAGAGCACAGTTTCCATCCAGACTGTGATGCTATCCTTCACTTGCCTGTTTTTCCATCTGTACAGGAGGGATGCAACCCCCGCCCCACTTTTGCATGGTGGTGAGGATTAAGTAAGATAACGTGTATTAGTTTTCAGTTGTTGTATAACAAAGAGACTTAAAAAAAAAAAAACCACCCACTTATTAGTTTACCATTCTCTCCGTCAGAGGTCTGAGCAGGCTTGACTGGGTTCTTTGGTTAGGACTTCACAAGGTATTGGCCACACTGGGTTCTTATCTGGAGGCTCTTGAAAAGAATTGGCTTCCAAGCTCATTCAAGTTGTTGGCACTATTTGGTTGCTCGGAGCTGTAGAATTGAGGGTCCCATTTCCTTTCTGGCTCTCAGCCAGAAGTCACTTGCCCTTCCTAGAAGCAGGTCTGCGGTCCTTGCACATGGCCTCTTCATCTTCAAGATTGTTATTAGGATGTTGGACACTTCTCCTCCTTAGCATCTCTCTCACCTCCCTTCTACTTCCTGGACTGAGAAAGCTCTGCTATTAAAGTGCATATGTGATTAGATTAAGTATATATATATATATATATGCACGTGTGTGTATATATTAATAGAGAGACAGGCTTCCCTGGTCGCTCAGCAGCAAAGAATCCGCCTGCAATGCAGGAAACACAGGTTCCATCCCTGGGTAGGGAAAATCCTATGGAGAAGGAAATGGCAACCCACTCCAGTATTCTTGGAAATCCCATGGACAGAGGAGCCTGGCAGGCTTCAGTCCATGGGGTCACAAAGAGTCGGACTCAACTTAGCAGCTAAACAACAATAATATAGATAGACACACACATCTATATATATGACATATCGTGTATGTATCATATATCACTTGTAAGATATATGTGTATGCATGTTTTATAGTGCATGTGTGTTCATGTGTGTGCACCTGCATGCGTGTGTGAGGGTATCTCAACCTAGCCCGAGGGAATATAAGAAAGCTTCTTTGGAGAGGTGACATTTAAGCTGAAAATGCTATGTGCCTGGCACTGTTCTTGGCCCTGGGGATATAAATACCAGCAAATGAAATAAAGTCACTGCCCTCACATTTGCATTTAAAAATCATCTCTGGGACTGCTCTGGGAGGAATGGATTGGAGTGAATTTAGCGGGTTGCTTCCCCCTCTTCTCTTCAGATAAATCCTGATTTGAACCCAAAAGCCACTGATTGTTTCTAAAATGCAAATGGAAGGGGAGGCTGAGAAAGAATGTCCCGTGGGAAGGTGAAATGGAGGAGGTGGGGGGACCGTGGGTCCCGAGGCCAGATGGGAGGCTGTGGGCCCAGGGTGGGAGGCAGCAACGGCCAAGGCTGGGAGAGGGCAGGAAGGCCTGAGCCTGAGAAAGTTGCTGAGACAACCTTGGGCAGGATTAAGAGGCAGGCTGGATGGGTAAGGATCGGGAAGGGAAGAGGGGAGCGAGACACTGCCAAGCTTTGCAGCATCAAGAGAAAACAGCACAGATGGATGAAACTCCTCCTCTTCAGCATCCGTCCTCTAAGATGAAGCGCGAGCGAAGTGGCCCCAAAATGTTCCGTGTGTAGCAAGACTCAGGTGAGCGCCTTTCTAGAGGAAGGGAGAGGCAGCTGGAAGGTAGCTGAACCCAAGAGAGCCCTGGTTGCTGCTGATAAGAAAAAGACTGATCCTGTTTGTGTTCTGCCTGCTGAGGTAGAGGTGTGCGGATGTATGTGTGTGTGCGCGTAAGCATCTCTGTGGGTATGTCTCTGAATAGATGGGCACTTCTGCATGTCTGTGTCCTTGTCTGTGAATGACCTTGTTTCTAAATATGTCCTTGGAAGACGCATGTCTTTGTGTTAAGTGAATCCAATCTGCCTTTAAATGCAACATACATCCTGGTCTTTGTATGCACTGGTGTGTGTGTGCGTGTGTGTGTGTGTGCGCATGTGTGTGTGTGTGTGTGTGTGTGTGTGTGACAGAGACACAAGAGAGACAGAAACACGAGAGAGTCTCTCTGTGTGTGATCCACACCACGTGTCCCAGTCTGTGTGGGTCTATCTGCTCGAGTGGGCTGGTGTCTCCTACTGATGGTGTGTGCTTCTCAGCATCTGTTTCACCTCTTAGTCTATCCGTGTGTGTGTGTGTGTGTGTGTATGTAACTAGGCTGTGTTGGTTTTATTTGGGTATCAATGTCAGATGTCTGTTCTTGTCCATGTGTGTATGTATCTGTCTCCTTAAATCCTGGTAGTGAGAATTTATCCTTGACTGTGTGTGAAGGCTGCTGTCTGTGAACTTGTCCATGTAGGCTGGTAGCTTGAGAGGGGACTCACCTTCTTGGATTAATTTTTGCATTTAGTTGGCTAACACAAAACTGAGCTGATGGGGATAGAGATATTAAAATCTTTTGTTAATTCCAAGTCCCTTAGACAACTGTCTTAACCATTCATTTATGCTTCCAACCATCCATTCAGTCATCCACCCAACTATCCACCCTCCCCACCCTTTCATCTCAATTGCACTGATACTTACTAGCTCATAGTGACACTTAGCTAGCTACATAGTTATCTCTCTTAGACAAATGACTTTATCTCTCTATGTCTCTGTTTTCGCATCCATGAAATGGGAATAATACCCAATAGATCTGGAAGTAGGGGTGTGGGAGTTAAGTGAGATATTGCATATAAAACACTAACCACATGGCATAGTGCATAGTAAGTGCTTTCTACATTAGCTATTATCATCATCATTGTGGCAGTCAGTATATTTCAGCAAATTCTCATGAGCACTTTACTATGGGCCAGCCCTGAGCTAGGAGCTGGTGGGGCCCTACTATAGCAGAGGCCATTAGGTGCCTCTGCCACCACCTTCTGTTGTGACCTTGGATAAAGCCTGTGCCCGCTCTGGACCATACAATAGAGAGAGCACACTTGCCTTACCTCCGTTATGGAAATTCTTAGTGTACCTGACCTTCACAAACTGCCAAGAGCTGTGCACAGTTATGGAGCAGGCTGGGGACCCCTCCCTTGCCAAGCTTAAGAATGGCAGGGGGCCCGTCCTGGGTCATCTGGAGAGTCAGGCAGAGATGGAACAAAGCCAGGACCCATTTTCACTGTGGGGCTCAGGTCGCTTCTTCCTCCCAATCCCTGCTGGACTCTGTTTTCCCTCTGGGGAAGCATTTGATATTCTCTCATGGCAGGAGACGGAGAAGACAATGGCACCCCACTCCAGTACTCTTACCTGGAAAATCCCATGGACGGAGGACCATGGTAGGCTGCAGTCCATGGGGTCGCTGAGAGTTGGACACGACTCAGTGACTTCACTTTCACTTTTCACTTTCATGCATTGGAGAAGGAAATGGCAACCCACTCCAGTGTTCTTGTCTGGAGAATCCCAGGGACGGCGGAGCCTGGTGGGCTGCCGTCTATGGGGTTGCACAGAGTCAAACACGACTGAAGCGACGCAGCAGCAGCATGGCAGGAGATGAGCATGGGGAGCAAGGAGCAAAGAAGGGCAGGAACATACATTCTGGTCCAGGAAGAGTATCTTCACTTACTATTTGGTGAGGGGCCTTACGACTAAAAAAAAGAAAGAAAAATAATAAAAGAATTGGGTAGGGAGTGTGATTTCTGCCCCCCAAAACCACCCTTTAGGACAAGAGAGAGAGAAAGAAAGAAACAACGGGTAGAAAGAGACAGACTAGACAAGAGACAGGGACATAGTAACAGAGAGACGCAAGAAGCAGAGAACAAAAGAGGCAGAGACAGAAACCAGCGAGGAGAGAGAGTTAGAGATGGGAAGACAGAAGGAATGAGGTCAGGCTTTACTGCACACCTGGTGTGAGCTTCTCCAAAGCAAGACTTATTGCGGTAGCCCTTGCATCAGGCGCTGCTGCACTTCTTGGATCATCCTCAACTAACACATACACACACATTCACACACACAAACATTCACACACACTCACACACGCACACACATACAGAGCAGCAGGTGGAGGAGGAGGCAGGGGCTTAAGGTAGGGGCAGATTCTGGCCGTAAGAAACCTCCTGTGTGACCTTAGGCAGTGCTAAGCCACTGTGTTCTCATTTGGAAAATAAACTTCAAACCTCATTCAGTGATTTCAAGGCTAAATGCTATGATGTGGTAAAAGAGTTTTAGAAATAATGGAGAAAAATTGGAAAAGAACCTTTAGAACTAGACAAGCTGATTTTACAGTTCATAGGAAAAGGAAACATGTAAAAATTGTCAGAAAAATGAGTTGGGAAGAGTAGGGAAGAATAAAAGAGACTGAGCCCTATCAGATGGTAAAACTACAGAAAGGTTTTTTTATATAATTTTATTTATTTATGTTTGGCTTGCTGGGTCTTCGTTGCTGTGTGGGCTTTTCTCTAGTTGTGGAGAGCAGGCTTCTCATTGAAGTGGCTTCTCTTGGTACAGAGCACAGGCTCTAGGGTGCATGTAGTTGCAGGGGTGCATGTACTACAGGGGTTCCAGTAGTTGCAGGAGATGAACTCAGTAGCTGCATCACCAGGGCCTAGAACAGAGGCTCAATAGCTGGGCCACACGGGCTTAGTTGCTCTACGGCACACAGGATCTTCCTGGATCAAGGATCAAACCTGTGTCTCCTGCATTGGCTGGTGGATTCTTTATCAATGAGCCATCAGTGAAGCCCAAAACTACAGTAAGTTTTCCAAAGGATTAAAAAAAAGAGCTTCCTTATATATATAATATATAAAGAGTTTTTACAAAACAATATGAAAAGGCCATTGCTCCAATGGGAAATGGAGAAAGGTCATGAACAGTCAGTTCTCAGACATATAATTTATAAATGGCATGGTTTCCCAGGTGGCCTAGTGATAAAGAATTCACCTGCCAATACAATAGATGCAAGAGACTTGGGTTCCGTCCCTGGTCAGAAAGATTTATCTATGTTATGTGATTCTCAGCACATAACATGGATAAATGTCATGTAACAGCAAAATATTATTCAGTGTCTCTCACAATTAAGGGAATGTTAATTAAAACAAATGAATCACCTTTTTGACCTACCAGTCTAATAAAGAAGAAATTGCTTGACAATAAATTTTAGGGAGAGGGAGTAGGGAAATAGACACAGATACACAGTGTTGGGAGTATATATTGATGGAAACTCTTTGAAAATTATGGGCTTCCCAGGTCGCTCAATGGTAAGGAATCTGCCTATCAGTGCAGGGAGACACCAGAGACCCAGGTTTGATCCCTGAGTCAAGATCTTCTGGAGTAGGAAATGGCAACCCACTTCAGTATTCTTGGCTGGAAAATCCCATGGACAGAGGAGCCTGGCAGGCTACAGTCCATGGGGTCACAAAGAGTTGGACACAATTTAGTAAGTAAGCACTCACACCTTGGAGATTAATTTGTTGGTACCTATTAAATTTTCAAATCTACAAATCATTTCATTTATAAATTTGCCATTTAACTCAGCAATTCCACTTCTATGCATTTATTCTATAGGTATACCTGCATAGATGCACATATATAAAGTAAGAATGTTGTAGCATTGTTATAATAGCAAGAGACTAAAAACAAGCTGCATGCCCATTAAATAAACTGTGATACATCCATACAAGGAGTTCTACAGTCATTTTGAAGAATAATGTAGGTCTCCATATGCACTGATATCCTAGATGCACAAATAAAAAAGCAAAATCTGAATAGTATATATAGTATGATCCCATCTGTGTGTGTTTATATACTTATGTATGTATATACCTATATACCTATAAATATATATTCATACTTAAATATATGTCTTTGAACAGACATGCAAATTTCAGGAGCGATATACAGGAAGGAAGGTATTAACTGTGGTTTCCTTTGGGAAGCAAGACAGAAAACTTTCAGGTGGGAGTCAGTATTCTTTGCTTTATGCCCTCTTCTTCTATTGTTCAGTTGCTCAGTCTCTGATCCCATGGACTGCAGTACACCAGGCTTCCCTGTCCTTCACCATCTCCCAGAGTTTGCTCAAACTCATGTCCATTGAGTCGGTGATGCCATCCAATGATCTCATCCTCTGTCGTCCCCTTCTCCTCCTGCCTTCAGTCTTTCCCAGCATCAGGATCTTTTCTAATGAGTCGGCACTTCACGTCATGTGGCCAAAATATTGGAGCTGGAGCTTCAGCTTTTTTACAATGAATATGTATTTTTCCAAATTTAAAAATCTTAAGTACATGGACTTCTCTGGTGGTCCAATGGTTAAGACTTCATGCTTCCTCTGCAGGGAGCATGGGTCGATCCTTGGTTGGGGTACTTAAGATCCCATAGCTGCTTGGTGCAGCAAAAAAAAAAAAAAAAAAAAGTACATTTTTCACCTAATAACGGGTGATTAGTAACTATTTGTAAATAACTGAAGTGTCAGTGTGTTACTTGGGCCAAGGCTGCATACTAACTCTCTAACTCTCTGCTTACTCTGTCACTAGCAACATGGATCAAGTGGGAGCATGCTTCCATGTCCAGCTCCTGGGAATGAGGAAGTAAGCTTAGCTGCCCAAAATAACCACCTGTCATTTCCCAAGCCATCACCTGCTCTCCCAAGCCAAGGGAGGCCCTGTCTGGCTGTGAACGGTGGATTCCTCTCTTCAGGACCCAGGACCTTTTCCTTTGGTACCCCTTCTCCCACCAGGCAACCTCAGCATCTGAAGCACTCCTTTGATGGCATCCAGATCAAAAAGGAGCCGGCTCGGGTCCAGAAACCTAGAGGAAGATGAAGATTTGCTCTGTCAGAAGTGGATGATGTGGCCTTGGGGAAGACCTTCCCTCTCTCTGGGGCTCACCTGTCAAAGGGAAGTGGCCCAGCGTGACCACTGAAAAGCCTCCCAGTTCTGACGTCTTGTTGAGTCTAATTTTGTTTGGATGTTCCTTCCACTTCTGTTGAATTTACTCCCTCAGGTTGGATAGTCTCGAGTTCAAAACTGAGTAACTGGGACTTCCCTGGTGATCCGTGGTCAAGACCCCCGCCAATGCAGGAGTCACGGGTTTGATCCCTCGTCCAGGAAGATCCCACACAATGTGAAGCAGCTAAGCCTGTGTGCTACAACCCCTGAGCCTGTGCTCTAGAGCCCACAAGTCACAACTACTGAGCCTCCAAGCTGCAACTGCTGAAGCCCGCACACCTACAGCCCAGGCTCTGCAACAAGAGAAGCCACTGCAATGAGAAGCCTGAGCACCGTAATGAAGAATAGCCCTCGCTCCCTGAAACTGGAGAAAGCCTATACGCAGCAACAAAGACCCAGCGCAGCCAAGAATAAATAAATACATATTTTTTTAAATGAGTAACTAAAAGTAACTGGCTTCTGAGAGTCACTAGCTGTGTAATATTGGGTAAGTTGCTTTCCTCTCTGAACTTTAGTTTCAGTTCAGTTCAGTCGCTCAGTTGTGTCTAACTCTATGCGACCCCGTGGACTGCAGCCTGCCAGGCTTCCTTGTCCATCACCAACTCCCGGAGCTTGCTCAAACTCATGTCCATCGAGTCAGTGATGCCATCCAACCATCTCATCCTCTGTTGTCCCCTTCTGCTCCTGCCTTCTATCCTTTCCCAGCATCAGGGTCTTTTCAAATGAGTCAGTTCTTCATATCAGGTGGCCAAAGTATTGGAGTTTCAGCATCAGTCCTCCTAATGAATATTCAAGACGGATTTCCTTTAGGATGGACTGGTTCGATCTCCTTGCAGTCCAAGGGACTCTCAAGAGTCTTCTCCAACACCACAATTCAAAAGCATCAATTCTTCAGTGCTCAGCTTTCTTTATAGTCCAACTCTCACATCCATACATGACTACTGGAAAAACCATAGCTTTGACTAGATGGACCTTTGTTGGCAAAGTAATGTCTCTGCTTTTAATATGCTGTTTAGGTTGGTCATAGGTCTTATTCCAAGGAGCAAGCATCTTTTAATTTCATGGGTGCAGTCACCATCTGCAGTGATTTTGGAGCCCCCAAAATAAAGTCTGTCACTGTTTCCATTGTTTCCCCAACTGTTTGCCGTGAAGTGATGGGACTGGATGCCATCATCTTAGTTTTTGAATGTTGAGTTTTAAGCCAGCTTTTTCACTCTCCTCTTTCACTTTCATCAGAAGAAATAATATACCTCATAGGATAGTTGGCAGATATAGTAGCTCGATAAGTACTAACCATCATCTAAAGAAGACGTGGTACATGTATACAATGGAATATTACTCAGCCATAAAAAAATGAAATAATGCCATTTGCAGCAACATGGATGGAACTAGAGATTACCATACTAAGTGAAATGAAGATCAGAGAAAGATACCATATGCTATCACTTATACATGGAAGCTAAAATATGACAGACATAGAGAAAAGACTTGTGGTTGCCAAGAGGGAGGAGAGATGTGGGAGGATGGACTGGGAGTTGGGTTAGCAGGGGCAAACTAGTTAGTAAACACTGAATAACGACAAACGCTACCGTATAGCAGGGTCAGTCAGTGGTATCTGACTCTTTGGGACTCCAGGAACTGTGGCCCACCAGGCTTCTCCGTCCATGGGATTCCCTAGGCAAGAATACTGGAGTTGGTTGCCATTGCCTCCTCCAGGGGCTCTTTCCCACCCAGGGATCAAGTCCACGTCTTTTCTGTTTCCGGCTTTAACAGCTGGGTTCTTTACCACTAGCGCCACCTGGGAAGCCCAGTGGCTCAGACGGTAAAGCGTCTGTCTGCAATGCAGGAGACGGGGGTTCAATCCCTGGGTTGGGAAGATTCCCTGGAGAAGGAAATGGCAGCCCACTCCAGTATTCATGCCTGGAGAATCCCATGGGCCACAGAGCCTGGTAGGTTACCTACCGTCCATGGGGTCTCAAAGAGTCGGACACGACTGAGCAACTTCACTTTCCACCTGGGAAGCCCCGCTGTATAGCGCAGGAGCTGCTGCTGCTGCTAAGTCACTTCAGTCGTGTCCGACTCTGTGTGACCCCATAGACGGGCAGCCCACCAGGCTCTGCCATTCCTGGGATTCTATCCCTGGGATTCTCCAGGCAAGAACACTGGAGTGGGTTGCCATTTCCTTCTCCAATGCATGAAAGTGAAAAGTCAAAGTGAAGTCGCTCAGTCGTGTCCTACCCTTAGCGACCCCACGGACTGCAGCCCACCAGGCTCCTCCATCCATGGGGTTTTCCAGGCAAGAGTACTGGAGTGGGTTGCCATTGCCTTCTCCGAGCACAGCTAGATGGTCTCAAGTTACTGAGGTTTTAGACTTCTTTGTTGCAGCCGTTAGTATAGCCTCCCTAATATGTTCACTAGTGGGTCTTGTACTTCAATTGGGAGGCGAAATTAAGCTGGAGCCAAAGGAGCCTTGTCTGCGCCATGGGTCACGGTGGGCAAGGAAAGCCGGACTTCCTAGAACAGCAGGAGGCTGAAAAAGAACTCTATAAGAAATGAAAAGAAAATCAAGCTATGGAAATAGGGAGGGGGCAACCTTGGTGCCCAGTTTTTGGTGTTGTTTTTTTTTTTACAGTCCTCAATTTCATTTGTTTGTGAGACTGTCTGAAACACACATATTGGGTTGCCTACCCAAATCCATCTTCCTATATCTTTCTTTGTTTTTATCTAGATAATTCACCCTCCACCATACAGTCATTCCTCCTGCCAGTCTTTGGTTTATGCATATGATGCAATTCTGACCAATGTGATGTGAGTGAAATTTTAGGGACAAGCAGCTCCTTGGAAAGCTGCTCTCACTTGCTTTTAAAAAAATATTTGTTTGTTTACTTGACAGCGCCGGGTCTTAGCTGTGGTACGTGGGGTCTTCACTTCCGGCCTGTGAACTCTTAGCTACAGCGTGTGGGTCAAACCAGAGGTCAAACCTGAGCCCCCTGCATTCGGAGTGTGGAGTCTTAGCCGCTGGGCCGCCAGGGAAGCCCCTTCCCTCACTCTTCAAAAATAAACACCTTAGAAAGAAACACTGCCTTTTCCATTGCTGGATATATACTCATTGAAACCAGGAGGGAAGCTAAATTAGGACAAACCTGAAAAATTGGGTGGCAGAGCAGGTAAAAGAAAGAACCCAGATCCTTAATGATATCATTGAGTCACTGAATTAACCAGCCCTGGAGCTGCCCTACTTGGTGGCTTAGTGTGATTGTTAGCATGTGCATTTCACGACTGCTTAACACTGCTTAACACATACGGCTTGGGGCCTTTTGATTTTGTTTTCAGTCACCAAAAGCATCCCAGCGGATACACATGCCTGCCTGGATTTTCTGCTAATGAGTCTTTGACATTGCCCCGTATCCGTGCACTAAAACCCTCTCTGTGTGTTATTTCTTGAAACCAAGTTACCCCAGACTCAGGCAGAGCTTCTCTAAGACACTTCTAAATGTGAATTTTAATGCAGGTGTCTTTCTTTCTGATCCAGGGAAGAAAGCGGCAGGAAGGAGGGAGGAAAGTTGGGTGCAAGTCTCTTCTGGACCATGGGAGAAACATGTGGGAGAGGAGGAAGGTAATGGTAGCCATTTCCCCAGTCTTGTGCCTCCAAACCAGGCTGACTCACTCACACATCAGAGAGCCCTTGGATAGTGAATATTTACCGTGCACGTCTTTGAGCCAGGCGTTGTTCGAGGTCCTAGGAAGTGCAGAAAACAATGCCCAAATCGACAATAAATTTGTGTCCTCATGAAAGTGATATTCTGTGAGGAAAAACAGAAGATAAAGAAGAGATATAAGTTAAAGAAACACAACTGTGTATAGTGTTAGGGGCATCCCCGGCTGCTCAGTGGTAAAGAATTCACCTGCAATGCAGTAGCCACAGGAGACATGGGTTCAATCCCTGAGTGGAGAAGATCCCTTGGAGGAGGGCATGGCAACCCACTCCAGTGTTCTTGCCTGGAGAAGCCCAGGGACGGGGAGCCTGGTGGGTTGCTGTCTATGGGGTCACAAAGAGTTGGACACGACTAAAGTGACTTAGCACGCACACATAGTGTTTAGATGGTAGAAAGTGATGTTGAAAAAAAAACTATATAAAGTAGAGAAGGAGGATTGGAAGTGTCTGGAGACAGATTTATAATGTTATGCAGGATGGCCAAAGAAGCATCATGAAAAGGTGACATTTGAGCAAGACCTGAAGAGGTAACTCGAGCAGATAACCAGAGAGAGTGTTACAGGCAGAGGCAATAGCAAGTGCAAAGACCTTGAGGTGGGAGAGTGCCTGGTGTGTTGCTGCTGCTGCTGCTGCTATGTCACTTCAGTCGTGTCCGACTCTGTGCGACCCCATAGACGGCAGCCCACCAGGCTCCCCCGTCCCTGGGATTTTCCAGGCAAGAACACTGGAGTGGGCTGCCATTTCCTTCTCTGATGCATGAAAGTGAAAAGTGAAAGTGAAGTCGCTCAGTCGTGTCCGACTCTTCTCAACCCCATGAGCTGCAGCCCACCAGGCTCCTCCGTCCATGGGATTTTCCAGGCAAGAGTACTGGAGTGGGGTGCCATTGCCTTCTCCAGCCTGGTGTGTTAGAGAAAAGGAAAGGAGGCCAATGTGGATGAATGAAAGGGAAGGTGGTACAACATATGGTCAGAGAGGCACTGACAGAGAGGAGTGGGGAGATGGCCCAGGCCTCCTTGATTTCTGCAATAGGTGTAAGCCACAAATATTACTATTTTATTCTATTCTTTAAATTGACTTCCTTTTTTGTTTAGGTACATTTATTTGAGATAAAAATTTTATACTACTGCTATAGAATAAGAACGAGTATCATGCCATAAATAGAAGATGACCGAATAAATAAATAGAACACAACTGAAACAGTATTAAATTATAGGGAGATACTGTGGCCTGCAAGGAGATCCAACCAGTCAATCCTAAAGGAAATCAACCCTGAATATTCATTGGAAGGACTGATGCTGAAAGGGAAGCTCCAATACTTTGGCCACCTGATGCAAAGAGCTGGAAAAGATCCTGATGCTGGAAAAGACTGAGGGCAGGGGCAGGGCGACAGAGGATGAGATGGTTGGATGGTATCACCCACTCAATGGACATGAGTTTGAGTAAGTTCCAGGAGATAGTGAAGGACAGGTAAGACTGGCATGCTGCAGTCCATGGGGTCACAGAGAGTCAGACACAACTTGGCAACTGAACAGCAACTGCGGCTTGCAGAAGGCTTGAGTCTGAAGTCAGCAATCTCTTTGTTAAAGGCTGATTGGCAACCTAGAGAAGTGAAGAGACACAGTAGCACAGAAAGAAGACTTTCTCCGTAAAATGCAGGCCACCTAAAATCATTTTTTTGTGTTCTACCAGGTAGGGTGACCAACAGTTCTGGTTTCCCTAGGACTGAGGTTTCCCAGGATGTACTTTCATAATTAAGGGCTTCCCCTGTGGCTCACTGGTAAAGAACCCGCCTGCCAGTGCAAGAGATGCAAGAGACAAGGGTTGGATCCCTGAGTGGGGAAGATCCCCCGGAGAAGGAAATGGCAACCCACTCCAGTATTCTTGCCTGGAGAACCCCATGGACAGAGGAGCCTAGCAGGCTACAGTCCATGGGGTCACAAAGAGTCAGACATGACTGAACGACTAATGTGCGTGCGTGCGCGCGCACACACACACACACACACACACACACACACACACACACACACACATATGTATTTTCATAATTGGGACAGTTCTAAACAAACCAGGATGGTTGATCACCCGACCGCCAGGGATCCCCATTGCACTCTATAGTCTCAGACCGTCTTGCTTTGACTTGTCTTCTCGAAGTTACCCTTTATGATGGGCTGACTCTAAGATGATATTGCCTCCTGGTTTCATACCCAGGCACAGAGAACCTGCAAACACCCTTGCCCATGATAGGAAATTTAGGGGAAAAATAAGCACGAGGGAAAAATGAAAAAACATACTACCCAGAGATAGATATTTTTAAATGTTGTCTTCCTTTTTTTCCCCATCTAAGTGCATTTCAGTGCTCTCATACCCTAAGTAATTTCATGGCCTGTGTTGTTGGGTTTTTTTTTCCCACTTAACTTTCTGTTGTAAACATTTTCCCACAGCAATAAATATACCTCGGACTTCCCTGGTGGTCCAATGGTTAAGACTCTGTGCTTCCAGTGCGGAGTGGGGGTGAGGATTTTATCCATGGTTGGGGAAAAAAATCCCACAAGCTGCTTGGTGTGGCAGAGAAAGAAAGAACGCCCGCCGCCCCCCCCGCACCCCCCCCCCCCGCTCCAGTTAAATTGGCGACACATCCATAGTGGGTTCACTTGAAGTGGAACCTCTGGGTCAAAAGATGAGTGTTTTCAAAGCTTTTAATAAGCATTGACAAATGTGCCCTAACAATACTGGAACATTCTTTACTCTCGCCAGAAACACGTACCCTCTTCCTCATTCTCCCAAACCAGTTCATCTCTGTGGTTTTGTGGTTGCTGTTGCCTGCCATCACAATGCTGTGATTTCACAGCTCCCGCCGTCACCAGACACCCACCCTCTCGGAGGTGTCACATGTATAAGCTTAAACAATCCACCCTCGAAACCTTTCTTTACATGTATGTGTATCCACACTAATATACAGTATTGCTTTGGGAGGACATTGTTTAAACCTATTTTTAATTCTTTAAATTCTATCATGTCATATATTTTCTTCTATTGTCCCTTTTTGTTCAATCAATAAGGTATTTGAGATTTGTGTTAACTCTAATTTATATTTAATTAGCACTACTGTTTAATGTTTCTCTTCATTTTTTATAAGTTCATTTTCAGACTGATGTGTTTGCCAGCATTTTACTCTTATAAGCAATGCTGTGATGGATATGTTTATATTGAGTTGGCCAAAAGTTCATTCAGGATTTTCCATCAAGGCTTATGGAAAAACCCAAATGAACTTTTGGCCAACCCAATACCTATCTTTTTGTCTTTGCTAGAGTGTCTAAACTGGAGAAGGAAATGGCAGCCCACTCCAGTGTTCTTGCCTGGAGAATCCCAAGGACGGCGGAGCCTGCTGGGCTGCCGTCTATGGGGTCGCGCAGAGTCGGACACGACTGGGCGGATCAGCCGCAGCAGCAGCAGCGGAGTGTCTAAGCAGAGGAGGTATTCCTGGATGGGAGGGTTGAAGGGTCTTTCAGACTTACTTGACTGTGACTCACAATGAGAAATACATTTTATATCATAATCTGGTAAGGCTGCCTACACACACACACAAGTAAAACAAAAATTTTGTAAAATAATACCTATCTTTATCATGAGAAAAGCATTCTGATGTGTTTTATTCTAGTTAAGTCTATTTTATTCTATTTTGATCACAACCTACTAAACAGATTATTTAGCATGTTAATGGGCCATGACTCACAATTTGAAAAATAATAGATTAAAATGTCTTTGGTCTCACTACATGCTTTGAAATTACTCTTCAGAATAGCTATGCTAATTTACAAGGCATTAGGTTTTTTTCTCTACATCCTACTCAGCACTTGAAATTATCTTTTTTTTGCGAGTCTGATGAATGTAAAGCAGTATGTCACTGTTGTTTTACTTTTTCTTTCTCTAGTTACTAAGTTGAGTTTCTCTTCATCTGTTTATTCACTACTTGATTTCCTCAGAAAGTGCGTTTGCCTATTTTTCTGTTGGGTTGCTAGATTTTTTTCTTGCTGACTTCTATTGAGTTTCTTGTGCAGCTTAGATTTTCATTCTTTAATGACTGTTGTTGCAGCTACCTTTTCCCAATCTCTTACTCATTTGTTAACTTTGTCTGTGATGTCATTTACTGAATAGAATCAATCATTTTCTTTACATGTTTTATTTAAGAAATACTTTCTTCACTCCATATCACAATGATTTGCCTTGAATTTTTTATAGCTGCTTAGACCATCTGAGGTCTGTGGCATGAGATAGGATATCATTTCGTTTATTCCATACAGTGGATCCACTTTCCCCAATACCTTGAAAATAATGTACCCTTTTCCCTACTGACTTCTGTTGCCGCCTCTATTGCATACCAAATATCCATATATGTGGGTCTGCTTCTGAGTTCCTCCATCCCATTGGTCCAGCATTAATGGCACACTTTGAAAATTAGAATTTATGTTTTAATATCTGGTAGGAGAAGGCGATGGCACCCCACTCCAGTACTCTTGCCTGGAAAATCCCATGGACAGAGGAGCCTGGTAGGCTGCAATCCATGGGGTCGCTAAGAGTCAGGCATGACTGAGCGACTTCACTTTCATGGATTGGAGAAGGAAATGGCAACCCACTCCAGTGTTCTTGCCTGGAGAATCCCAGCGACAGGGGAGCCTGGTGGGCTGCTGTCTATGGGGTTGCACAGAGTCGGACACGACTGAAGTGACTTAGCAACTTAGCAGGGGAAGTTTCCCACCTTTGAGTTACATTTTTAATTTTTAATTTTATGTTGGAGTATAGCTGACTAACAGTGTTGTGATGGTTTCAGGTGCACAGCAGAGACTTAGCCATTCTCCCCCAAACCCCATTCCCACCCAGGCTGCCTCATAACATTGAGCAGAGTCCCCTGTGCTTTTACTTTCGAGATGACTTGTCTTACCTATTTGTGAAAATTTATTCTTCCATGCACATTTTCGAATTGGCTTATCCAGTTACTCTCTCTCAAATATTAGTGAGAATTCCATGAATTGATACCATTACAACGTTATGCCTGTCTTTCCATATACATAGTATATTTCTCTATTGATCCAGGAGATAAAAATCTCCTTTTGTAGGTTTTACCTGGCATGATTGACTAAATTAAATTCTAGATAATTTTCTCTTTTTCTAAAAAAATACTCTGCGATCTAATAAATGGGAATGATATCTTCTTTCAGAGGAGCCAAGTTTTTCTCTACACTTCTCTTTATAATCTTGTATTCTGGATCACCTCATTGGCAAGGAACAACCTCAAACACCTTGGAAACCCAGGGCCCTATAGGGACTAAGCAAAACCAGTAATGCACTAGTTAAATGGGAAATTGCCAAGAGTATCAATCTATAGAAGAAGCATCCTGGGGTGATAAAAATTACCTCTACATATGAAATGAGGTTTACAGTATTACATTGACCTGAATTCCTCTCAGGTGTGTTACTATACCTATTGGAAGGTGATACTTTAAAAAACTACTTGGGGTGTTTGGGGAAAGAGATGCTTTGAACCATTAAACTGCCTTCTAAGGAAGATGTGGATGTGTGTGCTTAACTGCAGGGTGCTAGTTTCATTAAGAGATATGCAAATTTGGGGCCAGAACTGAATTGCTTGTCACCACAAGGAGTCTTTCATCTCAGCTCTTCCATCATGCATCACTCTCGTTTCTAAACAAATGAACAAGCATGTATTTAAAGAAAAAACAGACACTGAATGATTGGTTGCTCTGGGCACCTAGACTGCAGGCTGCCAAGGGGTGGGAAAAAGGGATCACCAGATATCTGGGGGTCCTAGCAAGCATGGAGCAGAAGCTTATACATAGAAGAACCAAGAAATCAGATAGACCACCCAGATGGAAACAGGAACAGGGAGCAAGGCCAAAGTCTTCTTACAGGGACTGCAGCTCATTAGGATGGAATAAGATTTCTTGAATGGAAACACCAGCATGTTCCTCAGCAGGAAAAAAAAATGGCAAAAGCCCTGACCAGGTAAATTATTTCCAAATGAAGAAAAACAAATGGCTAATACAAAAAAAATGTTTTTCAACTTCACTAGAAAGCAAAACAAAAATAAGGGATTTCTTTCCCCCTATCTGATTGGCAAGGTTTCCTTCTTCTTTTTCCTTCCTCTTGCTTCTTATTTTTTCTTACTTTCTTTTTTTAATGATGATACTCATCGTTGAGAGACCAGGGAAAGGGCACTCTCACACACAGCTGGTAGTCCTGTGAATTGGCACAGCTTATCTGGAGGGCAATTTGGCAGACTGTACTCAAAACCCTGCAGACAAGGATGTTTTTGATCCAGCACTTCTAGGAATTTTTCCTACGGAAATAATTAGAAATGAGCACAGGATGAATAATAGCAGTTTAGCATTTACTTGGTGTTCGCTCTGTGCCAGACAATATGCTAAGAACTTGACACTTTAATCACTTAGCCTTTACAGCAACATACGATGAGTATTATTGTGTCTATTTTTCAGGTGGGAAACTGAGGCTCAAAGAGGTATAGTAAGTTGCTCAAGTTCAAGCGACTGGTAAATGATAGATTAGGGAATGGACCCTGATCTCTAACTCCAAAAGCCATGTTCTGAACCACTTTGCTATACACCCTCTGAAAAACTGTAGAAAAATGATGCTCTGCCTGGTACTCTTTTAAAATAGCAAAAATTCAGAAATCATTGTGTAGGAATTGGGGGATACTTACATAAATCATGTAGAATCATATGATAAAATACTTAGCCATTAAAAATAAGTTGTGAAAAATGAGGACATGGGGAAATAGAAATGGCATATACTAAGTGAAAAAAAGAGGCAAAACAGTTATGTTCCATTTTCATTTTTAAGATCCATTTCAATTTTATGAAGTTCAAAAATAGGAAAGACTAGTCTATGGTGATCAAGATTTGAGGGGATTATCAGTTGGGAAGCACGCTGAGAGCACTGGGAATGTTCTAGAATTTGAACTGCACTGTGGTCAACTTGGTGTAGTTATACATAAAACTTCAGTGTATGGTTAAAACGTGTGCTTTATGAAAGTTTATACGTCCTATCTCACTAAAAAGAAAAAACAATGCATAGAAAAAATCCTAGAGGGAAAGAACAGAAAAATGTTAGAGTAGTGATTGTTGCTAATTTTCCTTTTATTCTCTTTTTTAAAATTTCTTTGGCCTTGCCACACACACAGCTTGTGGGATCTTAGTCCCTGACCAGGGTTTGAACCTGCTCCCTTAGCAGCAAAAGCACAGAGTCCTAACCACTAGTCCACCAGGGAATTCCCTCATTTTATTCTTTATACTATTCCTTTTTTTCCTTTCTTTTTTTAAAATAATAAACCTGTATTACATTTATAACCAGAAAAAAATAATACCCAGTTTATTATTGGAGAGGAGTAGCGGAGAAGGACATGCATATGAAAACCATTTGAGGTTCAGACCTGGGATTCTATTCTTGAAGTGCACAGAACTCCTCAAGGGTTTCCAGTCCTGGGCATCTTCCTGAGTCTGGTCTTGCAGGCAGGATGCCCAGCTTCCAAAGACAGAAGAGAGGAGAGAAGCCCAGCACCCAGCCTGGCTTGATGGGTAAAACTGAGGGACAAGCCCTGAAGAGCCAGAGATGGACGAGAAAAATACCCTTAAGACAAATCCCGTCAGCTTTAAAATCAGATGAGATCGAGTGCATTCAGGGTGGTATAGACCCCCAGCTTTAAAATCTTGCTAGGTGGGTACAGCACTCTTGCTCCCATACCAGTCACAGCAACAGCTCATCATTGCGCTGCCTCTTAAGATGCCTTGTTGCTGACTGGTGATGACATCAGGCCTCCAGGGAGCCCACTGGTTGTCAATCAAAAGTCTTTCTGGCAACAGTAAGTTGTCACTCTGTTTCAAAGGGACAGCTTCTGCCTAGATAAGGGGGCCAGGTATGGACTGCTGTGACTCTTTCTGTTTAGAGTTTTGATTCCAGGCCAATAAAGAAATTAGGGTACTGCAAGGCAGGTTTCTGTGGGGACTTAGTGAAATCAACTGTGGCAATGAAATCCAGACAGCCAAGTGATGAATCAAAATAAAGAATTTGGATATAAAGAAGCTTTGGCATATAAAAATCATAATTATTTAATACTGTAAATAATATGCTTAAATATAAAACAAGAAAAAATAATTGAGAATTAGCATCTCTTCCTTTCTTCCTTACTAAGAAATACTAATTTTATTGGGGCCATCACATATTCCTAGTAAATAAAACTCAATATTTCCTAGCCTTTGTTGTAGCTAGGGGTGGCATATACAGTAATGGATGATGAAGTATAGATTAGAAAATTGTAGAGAATTTTCTCCCTCCTTAGTGGAAGAAAATTGTGATGGCTGGAGCTACAACAGCTACTTTGTAATCATGAGGAAAATCCCAGAAGAACTGCAGAGAATTCAGTCCTGACATCCTTGAGGTACTGAACTAGTAACAGCAACTGCCTGACTCTTCATCGTTTGTTTATTTAAGCTGCTGTCTGCTCAGATTTTCTGCTCAGATTTCATTACTAAAGACAATCTTTAACTGATGTGCCCAGCAATATAAAAATAATAACTAATACAAAACAGGACATTTGAAGAAAAGTGTAACAGTGCCAATGTTTCATTGCATGTAGTCACCATCTAAAATTGAAAAATATTGCTGAAAATTATGATGGTTGCAATGCCTTGATGTTTTCCAGAAGGTTCTTTGGGGAACTAATATCTCTACTGATGTAAAAAAAAATAGCTATCTAAAGTTCAGAAATTGTTTCATCTTTACTGTTAAATCCAAGTAAAGTAAGACATCTTTCAAAATTTAAGAAGAGTATTATGTGAAACAATTTTTATAAAATTATTTCTGATGATCTATCTCCATGCATGCATTGAACAATATCTGACATGATGTTCATCTCATTTGAATTATGCAAATTTCAAACTTTTTAACCTTTAATTTGGAAATGACTGTAAACTTAGGACAGAGTTGCAGAGTACAGAAAGTATTTTTCCATTTGCTCTTCACCCATCTTATTTTAATGTTCACATCTTACATAAGCATGGTAACTTTATCAAAATTAGACATTAACTTGGGGGACTTCCCTAGGGGTCCAGTGGTTGGGAACCACCTTGCAGTGCAGCGGATGTGGGTTTGATCCCTGGTTCAGGAGCTGGTACCCCCTGTCCTGAGGAGCAACTAGACCCTCACAGCGCAGCTACTGAGCCTGAGGGCCACACCTGGAGAGCCCATGAGTCACAGTGAAGAGCCCTCATGCCGCAACTAAAGACCTGGTACAGCTAAATAAATAAATATTTTTTAAAAAAGAAATTAATTTGGTAATTGGTATGATACTATTGCTGCTGTTTAATAGCTAAGTCGTGTCCGACCCTTTTGTCACTCCGTGGACTGTAGCCTGCCAGGCTCCTCTATCCATGAGATTTCCCAGGCAAGAATACTGGAATGGGTTGCCGTTTCCTTTTCCAGGGGATCTTCTCAACCCAGGGCTCTAACTGGCTTCTCCTACATTGGCAGGTGGATTCTTTACCACTGAGTTACCAGGGAAGCCCTATGATACTACCAGCTACAGTGAAGACTTTATTCAGATGTTTCCACTGATGTCCTTTTTGGTCCCAGTTTCCAAACCCTGTTGCATTTAGATGCCATGTCTCCTTTATCTCCAGTGGCCTGTGACAGTTTCTCAGTCTTTCCTTGTCTTTCACAGCTTTGACCCTTTCTAAGCATTTTATTGTTGTCATTTAGTTGCTAAGTTGTGTTCAATTCTTTGCAACCCCATGGACTGCAGCATACCAGGCTCCTCTGTCCTCCACTATCTCCCAGAATTTGCTCAAATTCATGTCCATTCAGTTGGTGATGCCATCCAACCATCTCATCCTCTGTCACCCTGCCCGCACCCTCAGTCTTTCCCAGCATCAGGGTCTTTTCCAAGGAGTTGGCTCTTTGCATCAGGTGGCCAAAGTATTGGAGCTTCACCTTCAGCATCAGTCCTTCTAATGAATATTCAGGGTTGATTTCCTTTAGGATTGACTGACAGTCCAAGGGATTCTCGAGACTTCTCCAGTACCACAATTCAAAAGCACCAATTCTTTGGCACTCAGCCTTCTTTATGGTCCAAATCTCACATTCTATGTACATGAGTATGAGAAAAAACCATTGCTTTGACTATATGGACCTTTGTCAGCAAAGTGATGTCTGTTTTTTAATACGCTGTCCGGCTCTGTCAGAGCTTTCCTTTCAAGGAGCAAGTATCTTTTAATTTCATGACTGCAGTCACCATCTGCAGTGATTTAGGAGTCCAAGAAAATAAAATCTGTCACTGCTTTCACTTTTTCCTTTTCTATTCGCCATGAAGTGATGGGACTGAATGCCATGATCTTAGTTTTCTGAATGCTGAGTTTCAAGCCAGCTTTTTCACTCTCCCCTGTCACCCTCATCAAGAAGTTCTTTAGTTCCTCTTTACTTTCTGCCATTAGGGTGGTCAGACATTTGGTAGAACGTTCCTCAATTTTGGCTTGTCTGATGTTTTCTCATGATTAGACTGGAGTTGTAGGTTTGAGGGAAGAAGACCCCAGAAGTTATGTTTTTCTCATGACATCCTATCAGCAATACATGATCACCATATGACGCACCACTGGTGATGTTGACCTTGATCACTTGACTTCTTTCAACTTTTTTCCTTGTACTTTTTCATATTATTTTAATTCCTATAATAAGTATGTGAGAACCTTGAATCTGAAAGTGCTTCATAAACCGAAGATGTCCACAAATGTGAGGGTTAAATTTTTCATTTGATGAGAAGAATTGATGTCCTAGGCTGGAAGGGGGAAGAGGAGATAAGTATAGCTACAACATCAATGTTTAATTGCTCTGGAGGCTAGCCAGGGTAGAGAAAGATGGAGATGACTTTAGAATTTATGTAACTGCTAGCAAAGAATTAGGGTCTCATCTAGACATTTTAATATATTTCCCTTTTAATATATTTCCCAGGACCCTACAGTCCTGGGTAAGGATAGAGGCCACCCCACTAGCCCAGCTGGAAATGGCAGAACAGAAGACAGCTGATTCCACTGGAAAAGCAAGTGAGGAACTCAACATTGACTAAGCCCCACCTGTGTTCCTGGTGCTTCACCTCTTTCATTGAATCTTCACATGTCTTCTCTACGTACAGTGGTCACCTCCATTTTACAGATGGGGAGACTGAGACTCAGAGAAGAGGAGCAACTTACCCAAAGTCAGTTAACCATCACATATCACTCAGATAGTGCGCTGGGTGTGCATGGGAACGCCACTCTGAACCTAGGACTCTGTGACATCAGACCTCACAGCACATGCTGCCCAGGAAGAACTGGGGGTGAAAATTCCAATTGTGGGGAAAGATGATGAACTTTGGCAACTGTGCCCTATCCATAAGATTGCTCATAGTCTTAATGAGCTGTGTCCTCACTGGTCAGAGAATCACTTGGGCATGCATCCCCTGGTTCCGGATCCCGTAACCTTCTAGATGCCTTGAACAACTACCATCTGCAATCAGATGGGGCTGGGGACCCAGAATGGCTGGAACAGTGTTTGCTTAGCCCCACCTTGCAGGATGCTAGCATGCAGAAAGAAAGAGAGAGAGATATGGGGAGAAAGGGGAGAGAGAGGGAGAGGGAGAGAGAGAAAGGGAGAGAGAGAAATTGCTTCATTTTGGATTCCAGACTCTTCTTTGAGTTAGCCTTAAGGGCCCCAGTAGCACTCATCTTAGGGATGGATTTGAACCAGTGAAGAACTCTTTCATTGAATTTAGTTCAAGATTAGTTTCTATAACTTGAAAATGAAGCATCCTGATGAATCCATTCTACTTACTCTAGTTTTTACTCCCTCGTAACATCACCATGTCTGTGCTTTTTGCCTGTCTAAGCCTCTAGCACTGATTCATAGATGATTATGAATGCAGATTCTGGAGACAGAAAGACAGTGGATTGAACTGAATCTTATTTCCTCCACCAAGCTATGTGGTCTTGGGCAAGAACTTCACCTCCTTGAACCTGCACCACCTGATGAAAGGGGATGATCGTATCCTGCAATGGATGTTATGAGAATTACACAAGGTAATGCATGCAAAGTGCTCTGTGCATCACAACTTTTGCTTAGCCTGCAAGTAGCTATGATGATTATTTTAATTCAACTCTACTTGCCAATTGACCGTAATTTATTGATTTCCCAGTTCCACAAGACATCTGCTGGCCTAAGCCATTTTTTTCTCCCCAGGCCACATAATTCATATGTCACTGGTAGCTTATGGATAAGTCTCTCCAGGGGCAGGAGTCTCTCTCAGCTCCTTAAGTTACAACTTAGGATTTTCAGCTTGTCAGTAGTGCAAAAGTGATATTCATTTAATAGAAACTGTACTTTGAATTTTGATCTTTTCCAACCAAGGTTTGGAATTGTATGGGCAATCTATGCCACATGGTATGCTGGTAAATATTTAATAACCATCATTCCAAAGCACACAAATGAAAACAAGAAAATGTTTCTGGCAGTTTCCACAGTGCAAGTTCTCCCACCATGGCTGATTTCAAGATGTCCGTGTGATGGCTCTGAACACAGAGTTGGGAAGAATGTGGGTGACTGACCTTCATGAGCTTGAGCTAGCCAGCTCCAGCACAGCCCTCTCTGTGCAGGCAGAATTCCCTCCACGAGGGGGTGTGGACAGGGAAAGCAGTCCAAAATGTGTCCACTAGGACAGTCATGAAAGTGGTAATAGTGTACCTTACATTGGGTTTCTCAAAGTCAAGTCTGAAATGGCTTTTTTTTAAATTAATTCATGTTATTTTTGGCTGTGCTTGGTCTTTGTGGCGGTGTGCGTGCTTTAAGCTCTAGCTGTGGTAGGCAGGGGCTTCTCTTGCTGCAGAGCATAGGCTCCAGCGGGCTCAGCAGTTATGGTGTGTGGGCTCAGTCACCCACGGCATATGGCATCTTTAGTTCCCTGACCAGGGCTTGAACCTGTGTCCTCTGCATTGGAAGGTGTACTTTTAACCACTGGACCAGCAGGGAAGTCTCTGGGATTCTTGATCGAGGGACTTAGGTGAACTCTACCAGGAGATGAAGGAAGCAGATGGGAAGATGGAGAAAGGTAGGCTAAAAATGTGGGTGAATCTGAAGTCTAGCCTCTCTAGGGTGATCCCATAGAGAGCTTTGGGAGCACGTATACAGTCAGCCATGACTTAACGATGATAGGACTTAGGATATTTCAACTTGACGGATGTGCGAAAGTGATATTCAGTCAGTAGAAACTGTACTTTGAATTTTGATCTTTTCCCAGGCTAGCGATACGTGGTACAAGACACCTGTGATGCTGGGCAGTGGTGGCGCTCCCAGTCAGCCACGTGATCGTGAGGGTGAAAAACCAATACACGTACGACCACTCTGTACTCAGACAACCGCTCTGTGCTCTTTCAGTACAGTGTTCCATAAAGACATTCAGCACTTTACTAGAAAGTAGTATTCCTGTTAGATTATCTTACCCAACTGTAGGTTAATGAAGAAGAACGGAGAAGGCAATGGCACCCCACTCCAGTACTCTTGCCTGGAAAATCCCAGGGACGGAGGAGCCTGGTAGGCTGCAATCCATGGGGTTGCAAAGAGTAGGACATGACTGAGCGATTTCACTTTCACTTTTCACTTTCATGCACTGGAGAAGAAAATGGCAACCCACTCCAATGTTCTTGCCTGGAGAATCCCAGGGACGGGGGAAGCTGGTGGGCTTCCGTCTGTTGGATCGCACAGAGTCGGACACTACTGATGCGACTTAGCAGTAGCAGCAGTGAGTTAATAAAAGTGTTCTGAGCACACTTAAGGTGGGTTAGATTAAGCTAGGATGTCCAGCAGTTTAGGTGTACTAAGTGCTTTTTCAGCTTACAATGTTTTCAGCTTATGATGAGTTTCTTGGGCCATATCCCTACCATACGTTGAGGAAGCTCTGGACCACCACAAAGTTGTCCCAGCTTGAGGCAAGGGGGTGGGGCACTTGTACATGCCAGTCAGTCACTGGGTGCACGCTGCCTTCAGGGGTGTAACTTTCTGGGCATTTCCTGGCACAGAAGTTTCATTGGCTGAGGGGAATTCTCAGGAGAAGGGAGTAGCTGTAACCTGTGAGAAAGCAACTCTCCCAGCAGCTGGGGGATGAGTGTACCAACCTGGGAGAGAGCCCCCAGGACCCCAGTATCATGCATTATGTAGTGATAACAGTGCTGATGGCAGCTTTTATAGTGAAGATGATGGAGACGGAGGTGCTGGAAATGGAGGATATAGTTGCGCTGAGCACTGGGCTTGACTGGGTTGGTGGTGGTAGTACAGACGGTGATTGTGGCACGGCGGTGACGGTGATAATGTTGGTGGAGTAACAGTGGTGGAAAATGGTGGTGGTAGTGGTCATCAGGGGCATGGTGATGGTGATGCTTCTGAGCGTAGTGAGGAACATCGCAAACGTCCTGGTTACTGGAGGGACTAAAGATACCAAAGGGCTTCCCCGGTGGCCCAGCAGTAAAGAATGCCCCTTCACTGCAGGAACCACAGGAGACAAGGGCTTGATCCCTGGGTTTGGAAGATCCCCTGGAGGAAGGCATGGCAACCCTCCAGTATTCTTGCCTAGAGAATCCCATGGACAGAGGAACCTGGCAGGCTACGATCCAGAGGGTCACAAAGAGTCAGATATGACTGAAGTGACTTAGCGTGCATGCACACAAAGATACCAAAATCCCAATTTATTCCAGGTTTGCCTCTCTTTTTTATGCTTTGTACTTCTGCCGTGCTCCTAGGGTAGGAACCAGCTTAGCAGCTCGTCAAGCTTTGAATGAAAACAGGACGGAGAGAATGGACGTCAGTTCACCAGGAAGTCCCACCGTGTGTGCCTTTGAAAACAAGGCACATATTCTGTGGGGCTGTAATTGATTCTATTTGCCACTGTGTGCCACCGTTCGCTGTGAAGTGTGGGGCCATGGTGACGTCAGGCGTCTTAACCTGTCAGACCTCGAAGCCAAGCATCACATGGCAACATTATACTGGAGCCCTGGAGATCAGTGGGCCAGATCCATCCTGCCCTCAGTGTGCCTTGTTCTCAGCAGAAGAGCCTTGCTTGTGAGTATGAGGGCTGGAGATTGTGGTGGGAGGATGCAGGTCAGCATGCTGGTGGGGAGCATCTCAAGGGAAGAGCCTACAGAGTGGACATCTTTGTATCCATCTCAGTGTCTGCCTGGATCTCCTCTTTCTCCTTCCCCAGAGTGAGGTGATGAGGCAGGAAGGGCTGCTCATTTCCACTCTAAGTACCTCTATCACATTATACTTCCAATAAAATTGCTCACTATCGAACAAGTATTTTGGGACAAATGTAAAGTTAATTCACTCATTCAATAAATATACATTGCGCATCAACTACAAACCATGCACCAGGGAATTTCCTGGTGGTCTAGTGGTTAGGACTCCGAGCTTCCACTGCAAGGGGAACAGGTTGGATCCCTGATCTGTGAACTAAGATCCTGGATGACTTGTGGCCCCCTCCAAAAAAATACCCACGCATTAGTCTGGATGCTGGAGATATAACAGTGAGGGCAAAACAAAAATCTCTGCTGTCAAGAGTTTACATCCTGCTGGGTTCAAACATGTCTTACTCCCATCATGCACAGATGAGAAAACTGATGCTTAAAGAGGTTAACTGACTTAGCCAAAGATAGATAGTAAAGGGCGAAGCTAAGATTTTAACTTAGGTCAGCCAGCTCCCCAAACCCTTGCTCTTGACTGATCCTATACTATCTGCAGGGGACTTTGTTTGTTTGTTTGTTTTTACCACCCGTCTTCCTCTTGCCAATCTTCCAATCTTCTAGTACTTGAACCCTCAGGATGCTTCAGGAAAATCATTCTTCCCTACATATATACAATGGAGCCATGAAAAAGAATGAAATCGTACCATTTGCAGTGACATGGATGAACAGACATGGATTTGCAGACAAATGGATGAACACAGAGATTATCATCCTAAGTAAAGTCAGAAAGAGAAAGACAAGTACCGTTTGCTATCAGTTTTATGTGGAATCTAAAATATGACACAACAGAACTCATCTGTGAAACAGAAACAGACTCACACACACAGACAACAAACTTGTGGTTGCCAATGGGGAGGAAGATGGGAGAGGGATGGACTGGGAGTTTGGGGCCAGGAGATGCAAACTATTACATATAGAATGAATAAACAACAAGGTCCTACTGTATAGCACAGGGAACTATATCACTATATATTATCCTGTGATAAACCATAATGGAAAAGAACATGAAAAGAATGCATATATGTATATACACAATACATATATAACTGAATGACTTTGCTGTACAGTAGAAATTAACACAGCATTCATTGTAAATCAACTATACTTCAATACAATAAATTTTTAAAAAATACATTCTTCCCAATAAACTGTAGAGAGGCTGTCAGTCAAGGCCTGCAGCCCTCCTTTAACCATGGAATGAGCTCACGACCCAAGCTGTCACCCCAATGCTGGTTTCTGCCACCCAGACCCCTTGGAACTCTGTTTGCCTTTGTGTCCAAGTTGGATTTTCAGTCTCATGTGCAGTTCTGTGAGCCATCTTATATTCATCCTCCAAGTTATTTTTTTCCCAGTTATGGAGTCCAGTTAGTTTCATGCAGTCAAAGAAAATAACACATGGTCCCTCTACCCTCTGGATCTCAAGCTAGTTTCATCGCCTGCTAACTAGGAGAAATAACACCCAACTTGCAGGAGGCAGAACAAATAGAGATCTTGTTTCCTTGAGCCAGGCTTGGCCAACATCCCCTGGATTTAGCATCTTTTCAGACCCTAACCTCCCGGTCCCCCATTTTTCAGTGGGGCGGCCAGACATGAAGATGTTGCACACTCAGCAAGAGCAGTGGAGGAGCCTGAGCTGTATCTGAGCTTCCCTGAGAACACACAGGCGTCTCCTGTGCTCGGCTGGCCGGGCAGAGTGTAATTAACAGCACTCTTCTCCAGAGCATGGATGGAACAGGTGATGACTCAGCAAGTTCAGAATCACATCCATGGCCAATCCCTCCTCCCCCAGGTCTATTTTTGGGTCACCACAGATGCTTATTAAGGCCACATGTCAGGGCTACAGGGCAGAAGAGAGACTTTTCTTGGAGAACTTGTCAGTTAGAATTGCACGGAGTTGCATTGCAACATAAATCTGCCCAAATAACTTTCTTTTCCTCATGTAACAAAAAGGCTAGAGGCAGGCAGTCCAGGCTGGTACAGAGGCTCAAAGAAACCACTAAGGATCGAAGCTCTTTCTATCTTCCTGCTCTGTTACACTTAACAGGTGGCTCTCACCCTAATAGTCACAAGATGGCTGCTTCACTTCCAAAAATCTCACCTATATTCCTGGCAGAAATGAAAGCAAAAGCAAGGAGGAAAAATATGTGCCTGCTAAATTCCTCACCCTTTCTTATGAGGAAGTAATAGATTCCCAGGAAGTTCTACCTAAATCTCTACTCACATCTAATCAGTCAGACCTGGGTGAGAAGATCACCCCTAGCTGCAAGGGCGTATGGGGAGGTATTTTTCACTGGGCACATTTTATTCAAGCAAAGTTGAGGTTTTGTTACTCAGTAAAAGGGGAGATTAGATATGGGTTAAGCAGTAGTGTCTGTCAAAGAAAATGAGATGGGGCATGGATCATTGTGAGAGAAGCCTCTGAGGGACTGAGTCAGAGTTTCTGAGAAATGCAAGAGATGAATCAGTTTCCAGAGCCCTGATACAGAAAGTTAGAGAGGATGGAGAATGGCCTGAGGGCTGGTCACAGCCCCTCCAATCATCCACATTATGACCTACAGAGAAAACTGGAAGCAGCATCAATATGTCCTTTAAAGAAAGCCTTGGGGTCTTCCCTGGTGGGCCAGTAGTTAAAACTCCACACTGCCAATTCAGGGGACATAGGTTTGATCCCTGGTCGGGAACTAAGATCTCATGTCACTTGGGGTGGCCAAAAGATAAAGGAAATAAAAAAAAATAATAATAATAAAGATGGCCCTAAACTCTGAAATATGCAAAAAAAATTTAAAATCTCAGCTCTGCCAGGTACCTACTCTGTGACTTCAGGCAAATCACTTAACCTCTCTGGGCCTCTCAATTTTCTCAACTATAGAAAATGGGAATGATATCTCGTACTCGAACAAGACTACATGTATAAACTGTCCATTGTAGATATCCAACAAAATAATGGTTAGTTTTGGTTTCAGTTCAGTTCAGTCGCTCAGGCGTGTCTGACTCTTTGCAACCCCATGAATCGCAGCACGCCAGGCCTCCCTGTTCATCACCATCTCTTGGAGTTCACTCAGACTCACGTCCATCGAGTCCGTGATGCCATCCAGCCATCTCATCCTCGGTCCTTCTCCTCCTGCCCTCAATCCCTCCCAGCATCAGAGTCTTTTCCAGTGAGTCAACTCTTCGCATGAGGTGGCCAAAGTTGGTTTAATTTTCTCATTTTCTAAACAGTGAATATGAAGCCCAGAGATGGGAAGCAAGATAACCTAAGTCACACAGACAGAAGAGACAGGCTGAGGACTGGGACTCAGCCTTTCTGACACCCAACCTGGAATGTGTTCCATTTCACCACTACTTCTTCCTGTTAAACAATTCTTAACTTTTCCCAAAGGGTGGAATTGGGCCTAAGTGGTAGAAGCTAGTTTGGAATTTTACTTCTGGGGACTTTCCTGGCAGTCCAGTGGTTAAGATTCTGTGGTTCCAATGTAGGGGGCACATGTTTGATCCCTGGTCCAGGAATTAAGATCCCACATCCTGTGCTATGCAGCCAGAGACAACAACAACAACACACAAAGTCCCCAAAATAAAGCAAATAGAATTTTACTTCTTTTTAAACTGTAGACAAAGTGCTTTCAGAAGCCTTGGAGGCAAAAACTTAGAAGTGGAAGAAACATCCCAGTGTGGCCCTTCCGGTGAATTCGTCTGTGTTGTTGTTCTGTTTTTTATTTATTTATTTTGGCTGCGCTGAGTCTTCATTGCTGCACAGGCTTTTCTCCAGTTGCAGCAAGCGAGGGCTGCTCTCCAGTTGCAGCGTGTGGGCTTCTCACTGAGTTGGCATCTCTTCTTGCAGAGCACCGGCTCTAGGGGCCGGGAGCTTCAGAAGCTGCTCCAGGCTCTAGAGCTCAGGCTCAATAGTTGTGGCCCACGGGCTTAGTTGCATGTGGAATCCTCCTGGACTGAGGATCGAACCCGTGTCTATTACACTGGCAGGTGGATTCTTTACCACTGAGCCATCAGAGAAGTCCCCAGTCTTTGTTATTATCACTGTGGTTGGGGTTTGTTGAGGACACTAACTACTTGTCCTGATGCCATACCTAATGACAAAAGCTAACATTTATTGAGAACTGTATCAGCTTCCTATCATTGCTATAACCACTTTCACTTTTCATTTTTATGCATTGGAGAAGGAAATGGCAACCCACTCCAGTATTTTTGCCTGGAGAATCCCAGGGACAGGGGAGCCAGGTGGGCTGCCGTCTATGGGGTCGTACAGAGTCGGACACGACTGAAGCGACTTAGCAGCAGCAGCAGCAGCACTTGAAACAACACAAGTATATTCTCTACAGGCCTGGAGGAAGCAGCCCTAAAATCAAGGACACCCAAGACGAAAGAAAGAAAGAAACTGGCTGATGGAAGACTGTGAGTATCATCCTTAAACCAAGATTTCAAAGATTTCTGTTCAACAGATAGCTCTTCCCCAGTCATTCTCCAGCACCAAACTCACTCCCTCATTTCTTCCAGGCGACTTCTCAAATGTCAGCTGCTCAGGGACACTGTGACCACTCTATCCAAAATAGCTGCTCTCATCCTCCTCTATCCTCTTGTCTCACTTTAATTCTCTTATTACTTGACACACATATCATTTTTGTTGATTTATGGCTTCTGTGCTAGGATGACTGCTTGATGACAGCAGGGGCTGGCTATTTTGTGCATTGCTGCCTTACTCGGCACACAGAGGGGCCCTCAATACATTAAAAAATTATATACCTTTTGGCTGCTCCTGGTCTTAGTTGTGGCATTCAAGATCTAGTTCCCCTCCTAGGGATCGAACATAGGCCCCCTGCATTGGGAGCTCAGAGTCTTAGCCACTGGACCACCAATGCATTTATATAAATAAATACATGAGTAAATGAATGATGCTAATCTCATTGCCTCATCAAAGAAGTTTAGAATAAACAAGTATTGGGAGCTCCCTGGTGGTCCAGGGGTTAGGATTTGGCACTTGCTTTGCTGTAGCCTGGGTTCGATCCCTGATCAGAAAACTGAAATCTTTGCAGTGCAGCCAGAAAAAAAGGAATAAACACATGTCATTAACTTACATTTTAGATATTGGGGCTTTTGATATTTCAGTTGAACACAAAGCTTTCATAGAGATGGAGATTAGACAACAAGGAATTTTCCATGGTTTCTACACATTAGCAGTAATCAGAATTATAAGAAAAGTTTGTTCACAATGCCAGTCCTTGGTGCCTTCTCTCAGAGATTTTGGGGTGTGGGCTGGCCATCAGTATTCTTAAAGTTCTTCAGGTGATGTTAATGTACCTCCGAGATTAAGATTCCCAACCCTGGACCTCCTAAGGCAGAATCTCTGTGTCGGTGGTTCTCAGTCTTAGCAGCTTTGGAAAGTACACTGGAGTCCCAACCCCAGGGATTTGGATACAGTTAGACTGGGGTTTCCTGGTGGTTAAGACAGTAAAGAATCTGCCTGCAATGAGAGAGACCTGGGTTTAATCCCTGAGTTGGGATAATCCCCTGGAGAAGGGAATGTCTCCCCAAGCCAGTATTCTTGCCTGGAGAATTCCACAGACAGAGGAGCCTGACGGGCTACAGTCCGAGGGGTTGCAAAGAGTCAGACAAGACTGAAAAGCTAACACTACCTATCTAGGCTGGGGTGCTTCCCTGGTGGCTCAGCGGTAAAGAATCTACCTGCAGTGAAGGATACCCAGGTTCAGTCCCTGGGTTGGGACAATCCCCTGGAGGAGGGCATGGCAACCCACTCCAGTATTCTTGACTGGTGAATCCCATGGACAGAAGAGCCTGGCAGGCTCCAGCCCATAGCTTCACAGAGTCGTACATGACTGAAGCAACTGAGTGCACATGCAGACTAGGGTGAGCCCTGGGCATCAGATTCTTTATTTCACTTATTATACTTTTCAGCTCCAGAATTTCTATTTAGTTTCTTTTAATCATATCTATCTCTTTTGATAGAATATTGATATTCATATTTTTTTCATACTTTTTTTCTTAGTTCTTTTAGGTTTTATTGTTCATGGTTTCCTTCAGTCCTCTGAGCATTTTCAAGACAGTTGGTTTAAAGTCTTTGACTGGGGACTTCCCTGGTGGTCCAGTGTTTAAGACTTCCCCTTCCAATGCAGAGGGTTCGGGTTTGATCCCAGGTCTGGGAGTTAAGGGGCTTCCCCAGTGGCTCAGTGGCAAAGAATCTGCCTGCATTGCCGAAGACACAGGTTCAGTCCCTAGGTGAGGGATACACTGGTGGAGGAAACGGCAGCCCACCCCAGTATTCTTGCCTGGAGAATCCCATGTACAGAGGAGCTTGGTGGGCTTGGTCGCAAACAGTCGGACAGGACTGAAGGGTATGAGCACGTAGGCATGCACTGGGAGCTAAGATCCCATGCGCCTTGTGGCCAAAAAGCCCAAACATGAAACACACAAACAAAAATGAAAGTCTTTGACTAATCAGTCCAAAGTCAGGGCTTCCTCAGAGACAATTTCTGTCAATTAATTTTGTTCCTTTGATTGGACCGTACTTTCCTGTTTCTTTGTATGCTTTGTGAATTTTTTTTTCGGAGGTTGGACATCTGAATATCACAATGGGGTACCTTGAAATCAGATTCACCCCCTTCTCCAGGAGTTGCTGACTGTGACTGACGAAGACTGCCATCACTAACTTGCATGGTAATTGTCGCAAACTATTTCACAAAGGCTGCCTTTCATGTCATATGTGGTCACTGAATCTGTTCTTCAGCTCATGTTCAACTAGTACCCTGACAGAGATCTCTTCGAACGTCAGGAACGAAACATAAAACAAACACAACAAAACACACCTCTCGGTCCCTGCAGCTGGGCTCTGCACTGCGGCACCCCAACTCTCAGCCAGGGTGTCTGCCACTCAGCCTTAGACCATACACCCCGCTTGCACTGAGCCATCTTTGAGTTGCCTTTTTTTTCTTGATTCAGCATTCACTTGGTTGCTGTAAGCCCTGATGTTTTTCCAGAATTCTTACAAAGTTGTTTCTGACAGTTTCTGCTTGTTTTTTCAATGTTTCTATGGAGGAGCTTGGAGTGTCTTGCCTTAGCAGCCATTGGGCTGCTAATAACAGAAATATCAATACTATAAACTGAGTGGCTTATAGACAACAGAAATGTACTCCTCACAGTTCTGGAGGCTAGAAGTCCAAGATCAGGATGCCAGCATAATCAGGTTCTGGTGAAAGTCCTCTTCCAGGTTGCAGACTAGTTATTACTTCCTGTTGTATCCTCTCATGGCAGAAAGCAGAAACAGGAAGCAAGCTCTCTTGTGACTCCAGTTCAGTCAGTTCAGTCGCTCAGTCGTGTCCGACTCTTTGCAACCCCATGAATCGCAGCATGCCAGGCCTCCCTCTCCATCACCAACTCCCGAGTTCACTCAGACTCACGTCCATCGAGTCAGTGATGCCATCCAGCCATCTCATCCTCAGTCGTCCCCTTCTCCTCCTGCCCCCAACCCCTCCCAGCATCAAAGTCTTTTCCAATGAGTCAACTCTTTGCATGAGGTGGCCAGAGTACTGGAGTTTCAGCTTTAGCATCATTCCTTCCAAAGAAATCCCAGGGTTGATCTTCAGAATAGACTGGCTGGATCTCCTTGCAATCCAAGGGACTCTCAAGAGTCTTCTTCAACACCACAGTTCAAAAGCAGCAATTCTTCGGCACTCAGCTTTCTTCACAGTCCAACTCTCACATCCATACAGGACCACTGGAAAAATCATAGCCTTGACTAGACGGACCTTAGTCGGCAAAGTAATATCTCTACTTTTGAATATGCTATCTAGGTTGGTCATACCTTTTCTTCCAAGGAGTAAGTGTCTTTTAATTTCATGGCTGCAATCACCATCTGCAGTGATTTTGGAGCCCCAAAAGTAAAGTCTGACACTGTTTCCACTGTTTCCCCATCTATTTCCCATGAAGTGATGGGACCCGATCCCATGATCTTCGTTTTGTGAATGTTGAGCTTTAAGCCAACTTTTCCACTCTCCTCTTTTACTTTCATCAAGAGGCTTTTTAATTCTTCTTCACTTTCTGCCATAAGGGTGGTATCATCTGCATATCTGAGGTTATTGATATTTCTCCCAGCATTCTTGATTCCAGCTTGTGTTTCTTCCAGTCCAGCGTTTCTCATGATGTACTCTGCATAGAAATTAAATAAGCAGGGTGACAATATTCAGCCTTGACGTACTTCTTTTCCTATTTGGAACCAGTCTGTTGTTCCATGTCCAGTTCTAACTGTTGCTTCCTGGCCTACATACAGATTTCTCAAGAGGCAGGTCAGGTGGTTTGGTATTCCCATCTCTTTCAGAATTTTCCACAGTTTATTGTGATCCACACAGCCAAAGGCTTTGGCATAGTCAATAAAGCAGAATTAGATGTTTTTCTGAAACTCTCTTGCTTTTTCAATGATCCAGAGGATGTTGGCAATTTGATCTCTGGTTCCTCTGCCTTTTCTAAAACCAGCTTGAACATCAGGGAGTTCACGGTTCATGTATTGCTGAAGCCTGACTTGGAGAATTTTGAGCATTACTTTACTAGCGTGTGAGATGAGTGCAATTGTGTGGTAGTTTGAGTATTCTTGGCATTGCCTTTCTTTGGGACTGGAATGAAAACTGACCTTTTCCAGTCCTGTGACCACTGCTGAGTTTTCCAAATTTGCTGGCACATTGAGTGCAGCACTTTCATAGCATCATCTTTCAGGATTTGAAATAGCTTTACTGGAATTCCATCTCCTCCACTACCTTTGTTCCTAGTGATGCTTTCTAAGGCCCACTTGACTTCACATTCCAGGATGTCTGGCTCTAGATGAGTGATCACACCATCGTGACTATCCAGGTCTTGAAGATCCTTTTTGTACAGTTCTTCTGTGTATTCTTGTATCTTGTGACTCCAAAGGGCACTAATCCCACTGATGAGGGCTCCACCCTCATGATCACACCTACTCCTAATTACCTCCCAATGGCCCCACCTCCTAAGACCATCACATATTGGGAGAAGGGAAGCTTTCAACATGCGAACTGGGAAAAGACACAAACAGTCCATAACACTTGCCGACATTTTGTTTCCCAAAGGCTTCCCTGGTGATTCTAATGTGTAGCCAAGGTTGATATCCGCTTATCTGGATGCAAAACCTTAGCATCACTGATTTCAACAGGCTCTTTAGGTGATTCTGATGTAGCCAGTCTGAGCTTTGGGATCGCTCAGATTAACCCTGGGACCAAGGTCAGGAAGTCTACTTTCTCTCGTCTTCCTCGCGTTTTCCTGGGAGCCACACTTGATGAAGAGATCAGTCTTTGTGGGCGTGGCTCTCCATCCACGGACTACAGCTCACGCTGCCGTGGAGACACCTAGTGGTGAGCTACAGCACTGGCTGGCGAGGGTAAGGAGACAACTGACTTCTTTCTCCCCTGCATTTCACAGAAGACTCAGAACCGAAATAAAGAAAGGAGCCCAGGCGGCGCCAGATTCCTGCCTGAGCACTCTGACAGTAGAGTTGAAGTTTTTCAGCAATAGATTTCTGTTGGGATTCAGCATATGGGTCACCTGCTCCTGAGCTAGCATCCTCGGAAGTTGCTAAGATTTCCAGTTGCATAAGTTACAAGTTTTCAGGTAAATGCAGCTGAGACGATGAAGTTTCCTCAGTTCAGCTGAACCACAGGGTTCACAGACATAAGGTTCTTGAAGAGTAAGTAGTTCCAGGATGACCAAGAGATTTCTTCCTCTCTCATCAGGTGTGATCATGGACAAGGCTTTGATTCATCCAAGTCTCAGTTTCCTTAGCTGTATGGTGAACATAATTAACTTGCCTCAATTCTTGTTATTGATATGGAAGATAAACAGAATGTACTGCTTGTTAAAATAATAATAATAAAATAATAATAAATGAGTAGTTAGATCCCATTTTTGTTTAAAACTATATATATATATTTATAAGACTTTCCAGCTGGTGCAGTAGTAAGAATCCACCTGCCAAAGCAGGAGACACATGAAATGAGAATTTGATCCCTGGGTCAGAAAAATCCCATGGAATAGGAAATGGCAACCCACTCCAGTATCCTTGCCTGGGAAATCTCACGGACAGAGGAGCCTGGTGGGCTACAGTCCATGGCGACACAACTGAGCATGCACACACACACACACATATATCTTTATGCCTATATTCATCTTTATGTAAGTTTGTGTGGGTGTGTATGTGTATTCTTGTATATATGCACCCAGTGCTGTCTAGAACAATGTTCACCAAAAAGGGAGTGAGGCTGGAGGTGCTGTCTCCTTTTCACTTCTCTTTGCTTATGTTATGCATGTACTATTTTTATAAAAGAAAACTAAAATTTGGGTCTAGAGGGCTGATTAAACACATCTATTCATCTTTTCTCTCTCCAAACACCTCATTGAAATGACAAAGTGAGCATTTCCAAGTACTCCTACTACTACTAATAGCACCTACTCTTAGAGTGATGAGGATTCAAATCTGGCACATAGTGCTTTATGGCTATTACCTCCATTCCCTGTCCACTTATAGCTCTAAAGAGAACACAAATACAAGGATTCTTAACCCTCATCGATCCCTTTAAAGTATGATGAAGCCCCTGGACCTCTTCTCAACATATTATTTTTTTAATTTTAATATTTATTTATTTGGCTGCTCCAGGTCTTAGCTGTAGCATGTAGGATATAGTTCCCTGACCAGGGATCAAACCTAGACCCCCTTGCACTGGAAGCATGGAGTATTAACCACTGAACCACCAGGAAAATTCCCTCAATATAATATTTTTAAATGAATAAACTTCCATACATAAGATTACAGAGGAAATCTTTTATTTTGAAATAGTTATCAAAATATTTTAAAAACAAATCTGTCATATAGTAACATATGTGCTTCTGTATTAGAAGATTTAGCCATGTGTCTAATAACTAAGATAATTGCAAAGTCGTGATGAGCAGAAATAATATTTTGAGATACCTTCAGCAAGACCATTGTGATAGGAAAATATCCGCTTTCCACTGAGGATGAAGTCACAGGAACTGCTAATATTACTCTGGTTTGTTGCTTATGTTCGTGAATGGAGGAAATGCTGAGTTTCAATTAAACTTAGTGAAAATAAAGACCATTTTTCTCACCCAGCTTCATAGGCCTCCAACTTTCATAAATTATATTCTCCCTCAGGTCTTGCCTGGAGAGTCCCAGGGACGGGGGAGCCTGGTGGGCTGCCGTCTGTGGGGTCGCACAGAGTCGAATACGACTGAAGTGACTTAGCAGCAGCAGGTCTTTGCTTAAGTCTGAATGTTTGATCTCTTTCACATTTGCATCTTTTCTTGAATATGTGATGAGCTTTGGCTGTCTGCTCACATAGGACAGGACCTAGGCTGTATTGATTGGACACTGGATGCGCGTGAAGAGGTCTAATTATTAACCATGAGCTTTGATGTGACTGTCCTTTAGGAGGGCTTCTTTGATAGCTCAGTTGGTAAAGAATCCGTGCCAGGAGCCAGCGTGAGGAACTCTGCCCATGGCAAAGGTCATGAGGAAGGAGGCTTGGCATACGCAAGGCGTGATCAAGCCTCAGGAAACCCCCTGTTCCTGAGCATCTACCCTCAAAGCCAGAGTCTACCTAGAAATTATTAGTATAGTGGGTTGTTTAGGAATTATATTGGTGAAGGGTTTTTTCATTTGTCGTGCCAATAATTACTGTTAATTCCCTGCCCTGGGTGTGACAAGAGTGTCTCAGGTCAAACCTCTCTGCTGACAGAGTAGCTTGTGTGACAACCTATCAACCATAAACAGCACAGAGAGTTTGGAATATTAGCATAGGGCTTTTCTCATTGTTGAGTCAATGATTGCCACCAGGCCTCCATATCCTTAGGCACCTGGGAATATATTAATCAATGTATTTGGAATATAGAAAAGGAACTATAGTAGTTTTTGATGTTAGCAATACTAGACTTTTTGAGTTAATGAACTTTCTCTTTTGTTATAGATCACCGTATCTTGTTATAAATCACTGTGTCCTTGCTAGGTAAAAATGTAACTTTATCACTATCTTAAGACTAAGTAGATCTTAAAGGGAACATTGGTGAAAGGTTTTCATTTGTTGGCCTGATGTTTGCTGCTAAATCTCCATATTCCCTGCCATTATAATGAATATAACTAGCATATAGGAGAAATAAGTATTAACCTTTAAGATTAATCATGTTAACCTTAGGTTAAGTAAATTCCTTTCTTGATTGTAACTCACTACACCCTCACCCTATAGGAATGCAACTTTATTTGGAGGGTGGTGTCTGGTTTAAGAAAAACACTCTTGGAAAAAATAAGTTTTTGGTTATCAGAAAGAAAGGATCGTAAAATGTCAGCAGGCCAGAAGATGATGTAAAACCCCTAAGACCTTTTTTTTTTTAATGTAAAGTACCTGATTTTGATAAAGGTCAGGACTCCTGACTCCGCGTGACTCTGTATTCCTCCCTATGTGTAACAAAAGGTATATAAGCAAACCTAAAAAATAAAGAAATGGGATCAGTTTCTGGAAAGACTGATTCCCCCATGTTGTTTCTTTCTTGCTCCCCATTTTCCTGGCTGAATTCCCATCTAAAATGTGGGTATTCACCAAGCCTGCTAATTCTGCCTGGGCTTCTGAGATCGGACCAGGGAGGACTCAGTGCCTCCTCTCCTTCGGCAGAACGGAAAGACGCCTGTGGCCTACGTAGGTGGTGGTTGGTATTCCACATAAACCAAGTTATTCAGCCTCTTTTTCACCACTAATTTTCCTACTACACTATCCGTTTCTAATCTCTCTATATTTCTGTAATTAAATAAGTTTTTCCTAGGACGCCTACTCCGTCTCCCCTTTGAATCACCCTGGATCCACCGGGGCTGGACCCCAGGCAAATCCGCCTGCAACTGCGGAATGCAGTTCGGTTGGGAAGATCTGCTGGAGAAGGGATAGGCTACCCACTCCAGTATTCTTGGGCTTCCCTTGTGGCTCAAGTGGTAAAGAATTTGCCTGTAATGTGGGAGACCTGAGTTTGATCCTTGGGTTGGGAAGATCCCTTGGAGAAGGAAAGACAACTGATTCCTTAGGAAGTGTCCAATGTCCCGGTATGTCTCTTTAGAGTCTTTCTCCTGATCTGATCAAATTCTCCAGAGAAGACTCTTACATCTTCTCTTTAGGAGAGTATTATCCTCTAAGTCCTTGGGTTTCCCTGGTGGCTCAGAGGGTAGAGACTCTGCCCGCAATGCAGGAGACCTGGGTTTGATCCCTGGGTTGGGAAGATCCCCTGGAGGAGTGAATGGCAACCCACTCCAGTATTCTTGTCTATAGAATTCCTGTGGACAGAGGATCCTGATGGGCTCCAGTCCACGGGGTTGCAAAGAGTCAGACACAACTGAGCGACTAAGCTCATATCCTCCGTGTCAGTATGCTGGAATCTGCATTGGGAAAGAAGCTGGAGGGAAGAAGGTTGGGCAGAACATCTTAGTCCTCCACATGTAAGCTTTCACTTCATCTCTCTGCTTTCAGGATGCCACCTCATCAACCACTGCACGTGGTGTTTCTAATTCAGATCCCCTTATGCTACTCTCTACAGCTACACTATCCGACACAGAAGCCTCTGGTCTCCCACAACTATTTAAATTTGAATTGATGGGCTTTCCAGGTGGTGCTAGTGGTAAAAAACCTGCCTGCCAATGCAGGAGGTGTTAAGAAACACAGGTTCGATCCCTGGGTCAGGAAGATCCCCTGGAGAAGGAAACGGCAACCCACTCCAGTACTCTTGCCTGGAGAATCCCATGGACAGAGGAGCCTGGCAGGCTATGCTCCATAGGCTTGCAAAGAGTTGGACACGACTGAAGCAACTTAGTACTAGCACAAAATAAAATGAACTTTCAATTCCTTAATCACAATATTCACATTTCAAACTCTCAGTAGCCACATGGAGCTAGTGGCTAGCTGAGTGACTGTAATAGACAGCTCATGACATTTCTTGTCACTGCAGGAAGTTCCATGGAATATAGCTACTGTAGAGCAAGGCTTGGGAAATCTTTTCTGTAAAGGGCCAGATAGGAAGTATTTTTGGCTTTGCACACCACATGGTCACCTTTGCAAATACTCAACTATGTCAATGTAGCCCAAAAGCAGCCATTAACAATACATGGAACACGGCTAAGTTGCAACAAAACTTTATTTTGGAACACTAAAATCCAAATATCCTAACATTTATGCATCATAAAATATTAATCTGCTTTTTATTTTTTGCCCCAACCATTTGAGACTATAAAACTAGTCTTTGATTACAAGCTGTACATAGACAGGGAGCAGGCTAGATTTGGTCTGTGACCATAGCTTGCTGTGCTCTGTCTTATGACATTGTTTTTGTTTTAATTTTTAATTAATTTTTATTGAAGTATAGTTGATTTACAATGTTGTGGCATTTTCTTCTGTACAGCATAGTGAACCAGTTATACATACACATATGTTCACTCTCATTTAGAGTCCATTCCCATGTAGATCATTAGAGTATTGAGTAGGGTGCCCTGTGCTAGACAGTAACTTCTTATTAGTTACCTGTTTTATATATAGCTATGTGTATATGTCAATCCTGGTCTCCCAATTTATCCATCCTCCCTTCCCATGGCATTGTAATTTTTTCTGATCCTTGTACTGCTATTTTGGTAGTTTCAGAGAGGAAGCAGAGGCTAAGGTGTACGGTCATTTTTTTTTTTTTTTAATCTAGAAGCCTTGCTATCTGCTTTGGGCCTGCCTTCTCTGTGTAGCCTAGGAGCTGTGAACATAGAGTCCTATCTCTCTTACTGGCTGCTCTCCGCCTTGGATCCAGCATGATGCTTGACATGGAACAGGCTCTTAGTCAATAGAGCTGAGAGGCAGAATGCTCACCAAGCCATCTTCTTTCCTTTATTTTAGATAATTTTGCTTTTCACTTAAGTCTATCTTCAAGAAAGACTGTGCTGGTCAGACTGATGAGAAGTTTGCAGTCTGTTTAACAATTCTATTTCTTGTTATCGGTGAATACATTGACATTCTGATTTTCCACATCAGTCTCCTGTGCTTGGTAAATGTAATTCCCCCTCTGAGACAAGACATCAGCTCCTAAGCCTGTGTAGAATCAAATGAATCTTGGTTACCATAGTGTAAGTCTCAACTGGATCTGATAAGAAGACTTGTAAAGAGAGGAGAAGTAATCTGACGAACACAAGTACTTGGAGATTTTAAATGCTGGGCTGAAATTGCTTTCTTAGCAAGATAAGGGAGAGAGGGTTATAGAATGTTAACACCGGCATGACTGTCAGAAGACAATGAGCCAAGGGCATTGTTAGAAATCAGTTGGATGGGAGGCAACAGCCGCAGGTTAGATGAAAACCACACACTCACCAAACTTCTAAAGGAGAACAGGAGAAAACCTTGAGTATGATAATTATTTTTTAGATATAACACCAAAGGCATGATCCACAAAAGAAAAAAATTTGATAAACCTGACTTCATTAAAATTAAATTCTTCTACCCTGCAGAAGACAATGTGAGGATAATGAGAAAGCTACAGACTGGGAGAAAATATTTGCAGATGACACATCTGATAAAGGACTTATCCAAAATATACAAAAACTCTTTAAAACCACAACAATAAGAAAACAAACAACCTGATTAAAAAATGAGTCAAAGATCTAAACAGATCCCTTACCAAAGAAGACAAACAGATGGCAAGCAAGCAGAAGAAAATATGTTCCACATCACACATCACCAGGGAAAAGCAAATTAAAACTATGCACCAACAAACAAACAAAAAAAGAAAACTATACACCCATTAGAATGGCCAAACCGGAACATGGACCACACCAAGTGCTGGTGAGGATGTGAAGCAAGAGGAATTCTTGTTCATTGCCAACAGAAAATGCTGCTTTCCTACTCTGTGGCTTTGCATCTCCCAGTCTGCCCACATCAGATCCAAGGTCTACAGTTTTTCTGGTTCACTGATTATATGACCTCTTTTTAATGACATAAGTTCACCACTTGTGCAAGTGATTTAAGGTACAATGAACCAAGGATTTTTAAAAATACTTATTTATTTAGCTGTACTGGGTCTTTTTTGCATCTTGCGGGATCTTTAATCCTCATTGCAAGATGCAGCATCTTAAGTTGTGGCATGTAGCTCCCCCAAGGAAATAAATCTCGGTCTCCTGCATTGGGAGCATGGAGTCTTAGTCACTGGACCACCAGGGAAGTCGCTAGACTCTCAGATTTAACAAACATGTCCTAAGCACTATCATTAGCCATATTCTTTTAGTTACATTTTTACTCCCAATTTACAGCTGAGGAAACTGAATCTTCAAGAGGATATATGATTTGTTGTATGATTCCACTTAAGTTTCAAAAGCAACAAGAACTCATTGACAGAGTTAGAACAGGAGAATGGGTGGGTAGTGATTGGGGGTAGCACAAGACGGCTTTCTGGTAATCAATATCTTGACTTGAGTATCCTTATCTGAGTGTGTTCACTTTGTGATAATTCATCTATTTGTACACTTATGATTCATAGATTTTTCTGTCTGTTATACTGATATAAATACTGCTAAAATTTCTTAAACGTACATTATTGCTAAATGTAAACTTTAATAGACGGCTGAAATTTAAAGTTGAAGAAAGTTCCTCCAACATAGAACAAAGAAATAGAGATGGAAAAGACCAACAGAGAGAACATGAGAAAAAGGTTAAAAGATTGTGGCAGATGCAACACATTTTAAAGATTCTGAGTTTCTCCTGGATTTTAGAAATATTCATTTATGAAGGGAAAATACTCAGCCCAGTATCAGATTTCCCACCAGAATTCAAAAGCCAGAGGCCAATACCCCAGTATGATGAAAGTTCTGAGATTTCTATTCCCAGGCAAACATAACCAAGTGTGAGGGCAAATAAAGACATTTTCACACGTGCCAGAATAGAAATAGCTTATGTTTATCATAATCTACTCATTTTAAAATATGGACATTAACCAACAAAGTCTTGGTTGTAGTTGCAGGACAGAACAGAATATTAACTAGGTTAGTCAGAAGATGTTTGGTTATGCGGCAGTAAAAAAATAACCCCTAAATTCTCAACGTCTTAGAATAACAAGACTTAGGTCTCCCTCATATTACATGTCGACTGAATATTGCAGGGGTGGGGGTTGCTCTGCTCTCCTGGGGCCCAGGCTGACAGAGATTCTTCTACATGGAATGTTGCCAGGAGTGGCAGCAGGTGGGAGCGTATGTGTGTCTGGCTGGCGAAGAGGAACGTGTGTGCCAAGAGGCTTTAGTCGTGTCCAGCTCTTTGCAACCCTATGGACTGTATCCCACCAGGCTTATCTGTCCATGGGATTATCTAGGCAAGAAGACTGGAGTGGGTTGCCATGCCCTCCTCCAGGGGATCTTGCTGACCCAGGGGTGGAACGCACATCTCTTATATCTCTGGCATTGGCAGGCAGGCTCTTTACCACTAGAACCACCCAGCTCTGGAGATAGCGTGAACTCAGCTTTCCTCCACATTTGTGTACTAACCAGGCCCTCAGTGGATTGGAGGATGCCCACCCACACAGTGGACGACCATCTTTACTCAGTCTATTGCTTCAGATGTTAATTTCGTCCAGACACACCCTTACAGACACAGCCAGAAGTCGTGTTTTGCCAGCTATCTGGGCATTCCTTAGCTTAGTCAAGTTGACACACAGAACAAATCATCAGGACTTTCCTGGCAGTCCAGTGGTTAAGACTCCGTGCTTCCAAGGTGGGGGATGCGGGTTCAATTCCTGGTCAGGGAACTAAGATCCTATATGTTGTACTAAGGAAAAAAAAATCATCGCAATCAACTTCATTTCATTTCAAACAGCATAGCCTTTGAGATCAGATGTGTAAGCTTCATCACACTGGGTAAGTTCTCATTATCAAGCTTCCCTGGACTTGAGCTTCCTTTTTATAATATGGGAGGAAACTTGTACGGGCTTATACAAGCTCATGTATGGTGAGAGTTTGGCACAGCTTCTGGCATGTATTGGGCTTCCCTGATAGCTCAGTTTGTAAAGAATCCACCTGCAATGCAGGAGACCCCAGTTCGATTTCTAGGTTGGAAAGATCTGCTGGAGAAGAGATAGGCTACCCTCTCCAATATTCTTGGGCTTTCCTTGTGGCTCAGCTGGTAAAGAATCCACCTGCAATGCGAGAGAGCTGGGTTTGATCCCTGGGTTGGGAAGATCTCCTGGAAAAGAGAAAGGTGGGTGGACCCACTCCAGTATTCTGGCCTAGAGAATTCCATGGACTGCATAGTCCATGGGGTTGCAAAGAGTTGGACATGACTGAGCAACTCTCACTTTCTTTCACTTTCTGGCATGTATCATGTGCTGGCTAAAAGCACTTTTCACACCATCACTGACATCAGGTCCACGCTGGCTCTGTGTGCAAGAGATTTGGGCCCTGAGTCATGATGGAGCAGGTTCAAGGAGACCATCTAACATAAATGCTTATACTCCAGTTGGGTATGTGTGGCCTGGTCTTATTGGAGGAGTCAGGCCATGAGACCAGTATGAGAACAAGCTTGGAATCTCCCTGTGGGCCACCCTGTGGTCTCAAAATCAAAACTGCATTTGGGGACTCCTCTGGTAGTCCATGGGGTCACAAAGAATCAGACACGACTGAGCAACTGAATTGAACTGAACTGGTGGCCTGGTGATTAAGAATCCACCTGCCAGTGCAGGGGATAGGGGTTCGATCCCTGGCCCAGGAAAATTCTACATGCCTCGGGGCAACTAAACCCACGTGCCACAGTTACTGAAGCCCTCATGCTCTGGAGTCCATGCTCTGAAACAAGTAATGCCACTGCTATGAGAAGCCCACAAACTGCAACGAGGAAGTAGTCCCCACTCGCTGCAACTAGAGAAAGACCACGTGCAGCAACAAAGACCCAGCACAGGCGTAAGCAAATAAGTTAATTAAAAAAAAAAAACTGCATTTGGCTCTGGACATAAGAGAAAAGAGAGCCATTTGGGAGGAATTGAAACATTTCCTCCTGTGCAAATTTTGTTTCTTTTATGCTGGCAAGCCGGAGGTGTTCTGACAAAGGTCAAAAGTATTTATTTTCTTGGGTACTGCCGGGGTGAAAGTGAAATACACAGGAGATGTATACTTACGGCTGATTCATGTTGAGGTCTGACAGAAAACAACAAAATTCTGTAAAGCAATTATCCTTCAATTAAAAAATAAATTAATTAAAAAAAAGAAATACACATGAGGGTGAGATCGAGAGCAGTTGGGTATAGGGAGGAAAGAGAGGAGTTTTGCCAAGTCTGAGAGCTGAAAGGACTACTGATTCTCACAGGAAATGGTTGCATGGCAGGGAACAGAAACGACCTCTGGTTTTCTATCAGAAAGAGCAGAATTACAATGTGGAAAAATGGTTGAATATACATGTGATGTGGTCAAGGCCAGCCTCCATAGGGTCCTGCCCGTCTCTCCAGGCTCATCCTCCCTTGCTCTGCACCCCCATCTGAACTTGAGCTGCCCATCTACCAGATTCCTGAGCACGGAACTTTCCTGGACTGTTATCTCTGCCTAGACTGCTCCACCCCAGTTCCTGGCCTGCTGAGTTCTCCTTTCTCCTCTAGGACACAGACTGGGTGCCATCTCCTCCTCAAAGACCTGCCTTTTCCCGGCCCCTACTTCTCTTCTCTGCCCCCATGACATCATGTCTTTCCATCTTTCCAGTTATCAACCTATGTCAAAACTGCCCATATGCCCCGCCCATCTGTCTCTCTCACTGGGCCGATGATCACACACATGGACCCTCAGGCTCAGATGTAGCACTCAGACAGAATACCGCTTTATTTGGCCTCCACCATTTGGGCCCACCTAGCATTTAAAAATTTCTCTGCATTCATTGCCAAAAATGAAATATCCAGAGATTTCACAGAAAAATCCAGATTTCTACTTCTCTTGACAATTTGGAAATCCAGCAACATGGGTGCACTTCTTCACCCTGTGACAAGGGTACCCTCTGGATAGAGCATGGTTTCTCCATTTCTCCACAGTTCCCACCAAGCCCTATTGTTTCAGCCCTGAAGCCTCATATCAGAACCATTTGTCATAAATCTTACAATATTGGTTTTTATCTTTTTTAAACAGTGGGTTAAAGAAGAAAATAAAATATTTCTTTTACCCATGTTCCTTCTTCACATCTGGCCCACTTCCCTCATTTACATGGCCAGACTAGACCCTGTGGGTGCCTGGGCTTGCCAGTTCTTAACAAATCAAGTGAATTGTGGTGGGAGTTAGGTGGGATGATTGCCAAAGGGAGATCACGGGGGAAAGATGCTGGGCAGGCAAAAAGAAGAGCAATCTACTCAACCCCTGCTTTTAAAGAGGAAGAAACTGAGGCAGAGAGGTTAAGCAATTTGCTTTGAGTTACACCGCTAACAGATGGAGGAACTGGAATTTGAATCCTATCTGACATTAAAGTCTCAGCTTTTGTCATCACTTTTCCCATGTGGCTTGCAATAGTTTTCTTCATTTTGTTTTGTTTTTTAATCCACTTTCCTAATCAAATACTCTCTATAAAAATTTTTAAATATATAAAATTACAAGGAAGAATATAAAAGCCCTTAAATTCTCATCGTGGTATATGGCTACTGTTAATATTTTAGTGGGTATCTTTCATACATGTCTTTACACTCATGAGCAACAGATGTAACCTTTTATAGAAATTGAAACAAAAATATTCCTTATTTTTTCAAAGACAAAAATTGCACTGAATCTTTAGAATCATTTGGAAGGAACTGACCTCTTGGCAATATTGAGTCTTCTGACCCATGAACAAGTAATACCTGTTTATTTAGAACTTCCATTTCTCCTGGTGATGTTTTAAGCTTTTCAATTTACAGGTCTTGCACATATTTCTTTAGACTTACTCCTAGCTATCTGGGTTTTGTGATACCAAGTAAATGGTATTTTTTTCTTTTAATGTTATTAAACAAACTTTTATATTTCATTTCTGTGATAAATAAAAATACAATTGACTTTTGTATACTGACTTCATATATGGTGATGTTGCTAAATTTACTTTTAATTCTATTAGCTTATTGGTGGATTTGGGATTTTTCCTTATATGTAACCATGTTTGTAACTCTCTTCCTTTCGTAGTTTTTATTTTTCCACTGGCTAGGATCTCAAATACAATGATAAATAGAAATGGACATACTAGGAATGTGTTTCTTTTTGATCTCAGTGGAAATGCTTTCAATATCTTCCCATTAAATATGCCATGTGATCTTTGTAGAAAATCTTTATCACACTAAGGGAGTTCCCTTCTACTGCTAATTTCTGAAGGTCTTTTTTTTTTAATCATAAACTTGTGTTCTATATTACCAAATGCTTTCTTTGCATCTACTGAGATGGTTGGGCTTCCCTCATAGCTCAGTTGGGAAAGAATCTGCCTGCAATGCAGGAGACTTGGGTTCGATCCCTGGATCGGGAAGATCTCCTGGAAAGGAAATGGCAACCCACCCCACTCTTTTACCTGGAGAATCCCATGGAGAGAGGAGCCTAGCAGGGTACAGTCTGTGGGGTTGGCAAGAGTTGGACGAAATTTAGCGACTAAACCACCACCACCACCGCTGAGATGGTTGTATGACATTTCTCCTTACTCTATTAAAGTGGTAAATTATATGAGTTCATTTTCTAATGTCTGTTTTCTTTTTAATATTTATTTTTATTTATTTTACTTATTTGGCTGCCCCGGATCTTAACTGTATCACTCAGGACCTTTTAGTAGCAGCATGCGGGATCTAGTTCTCTGACCAGGGATCAAACCTGGGCCCCTTGCACTGGGGAGTTTGGAGTCTTAGCCACTGGACCACCAAGAAAGTCCCTCATTTTCTAATGTTAAATCAACTTTATATTCCCAGAATAAAGTTATATTGGTTGTTATGCAAAATAATAATTCTTTCAATTGTGAAAGTGAAGTTGCTCAGTCGTGTCCGACTCTTTGCGATCCCATGGACTGTAGCCTACCAGGCTCCTCCATCCATGGGATCTTCCAGGCAAGAGTACTGGAGTGGGTTGCCATTTCCTTCTCCAGGGGATCTTCCCGACCCAGGGATAGAACCCAGATCTCCCACATTGCAGGCAGATGCTTTACAATCATGAACATCCTTTTTAATGTGATTTTTTTTTCCCCTCATTTACTCCTTTCATCCTCTCTCCCTATCCTCCATTAATCTTTGTAACCTACTCCACATCTTCTGGCTCAAAGCAAGCCATGTTAACAGCTGATGTGCACATTTACAGATTTTTCTCCAAGTCAGTACAATCTCTCTCTCTCTCTCTCTCTCTCTCTCTCACACACACACACACACACACACACACACACACACACACACCCCTACCTATATAGAGGAGCTCTGTTCGTCTGTTCTGAACTCTAGCAATTTTCATTTTAAGGGACAATGAAACACTAATGCTGGCATTTGGGGCCCAGAGCCTGGCTGATGAGAGAGGGATTCATCTGTGGAAGAAGCCTTCTTGGCACCCCTAAACTGCCCTGCTGAGGTGGTCTTCTGGTGAGTTCATTCCCCCACAGCTCTGGAGTGGGTGAGAAAAGGCTGAGGGGGGACCCTCTCTTCTGCCAGGACCTCAGCCGGCTGGTCTCCTGGCTTCCAGGGATGCTCGCTGACCGCTGGCACACCTGAAGGAACGGCTGCAAAGTCGCTTCTCCCGGGGGTCCTGCGTTCAGGCCGGCCGACTCCTCTTCCCCCAAGCCTTCAGCACTTCCTTCACAGGTTTGTTTTTTTCTCTGACTGGGCCGTTTTAACCAGCCCAAGCACCGTGTGCTGTGTGCCCTCAGATCAGTGGCCCTTGGGAAGGACAGCGGAAGGCCTCTGCGGAGCCACCTTAGCTGCCCTTGCGGAGCCATCTTCCTGCCTCTGTTTCACTCAGATCAAGCTTCTTGGGCTTTAGTGCTTTATTGAAAGCAGAACTGGCAGCAAGTCAGGACCAGAACAAAATCAGCGGCTAAAACTTGTCTTTTTATCTGTAAAAGTCCAGCTTGCCAGCGGGGTCTTGGAATTTTATTTCTTTTCTTAAAAAATTTATGTATTTATTTATGGCTGCGCTGGGTCTTAGTATCATGCACAGACTTCTCTCTAGCTGTGGCATGCAGATTCCAGGGAGCAAACCCACATCCCCTGCATTGCAAACTGGATTCTTAACCACTGGACCACCAGGGAAGTCCCTCTTTTGTTTTATTTCTTAATCAAATGCTTAAGAAGGGATGCTTTAGAAGGGATTTAAGTCTGCTCTTTGGCTGGAGTAAGGACTCAGTAAGCATGCGTTGAGAAAGAGATGAAAGAATGATGAAATAGTTAGCCCTTGAGAAATGGTTGATGACAGAGAATCAAATGAGATAATCCCAATGAAACTGATGTCAATCTGTGAATAGTGAGAATTGTAACTGAGCTGGACAGGACTGCAGCCTTACCCACTGGCGCCATCTGCTGGAAAGAACTTAGCATAACAGAGCCATTTCTGCCTTGGTGAAGTGTGAGGACACTGGCTTTTGGAAGTCCCGGCAAAGATCTGAGTAAAAACGGAATACATTTCAGCACAATCTAACATGTGCCAGGTACCATGGGATTTACATGCATTATTTCTCTTCACCTTCACCGTAACTATAACAGGCATATGCTATTATTATTTTGCCTTCAGAGATTAAAAATTGAGGCTAAGGTGGTTGTATCATGTCTAAGGCCACATAGCTGAATATTTGGGATAAACCTCAGAACCCAGTTCCATCTAACCTCAGAGCCTGTTGTGGGTTAGAGTCCCCAGAGGCCTCAGCGGATGCAAAGAGGTAAGCATGGAGCTAGGACGACATGGAGGCTGGCCTTTGGGACTCCTACTTCATCCAGTCATTGGACGTACAGAACTTGGACTAGGTTGCTTTCTTCAGCCAAGGGCAAATCCTCATGCAGGATTCAACTGAGAGCTGTCAGCAGCCTATGCTTCCAGCAGCAGGGGGAATATAAGTGCCTCAGTCCTGGAGTGAGGGGTCTGGGCAGCATGTCACTGTATCCACTACAGAACCCACATATTTGTTCCATCTGCACTGCTGTTCAAAGAGGGGGAAGGACTGGTAGGTAACCAATGTCAATCTCATGGGTAGGGGGAAGGGGGATTTAAAGAATGAAAATGGTTATGCTTGTCATCCACTCAGTGAACCTGTGACCCAGGCCTTGCCAATTGTAATAACTGATGTATTTTGACCAATTCATACAGAAATAATACATATATTATTTTATGGGTCTCATGCCATTAACAGTGATGACTATTCCCAAGTGCTGACTATTTCACCGTTCATGTTAAGCAATGTTCAACTAACTGGGCAAGTGGCTGGTGATGGATTCCTTGACCTCTTCAAATAAGTAATGGAAGAATCGAGTGCCTCAACGTTACTAATGCATTTGAGTGATTTATTTAAAAATCAATTTTCTGGCAGATTCAAATTGTTTAAACACATTTCACTCCCTCTCCCACACCACGTCTAGAGGAAGAGCAAAATTTTGATGTTGGGGATGCTGACCTGGATCATGTTCCTGTGTACTTTCTACCTGCTCGCTGACCTTAGGCTTCGCTGCATGACTTGTTTTCCCCAATGGGATGTTAGCAGTTATTGACTCAAGCAGAGGCTTAAAGTGTGCTTGCAGGGTTGGCCTTGCCCTCTGTGCTTCTGCTATGCCAGAGAGAGCCTGGCTGCTGGATCAGCCAGAGTGCAGCCGCATACAGGAAAGTAAATCACTGCTGTTTATACCACTGAGTCTTAGAGTGGCTTGTTAGGCAGTCCTGGCTAACTGATACACATTTACAAAATCATGCAGGATAACAAGGTATCAATAATATTTTGACTGTGTATGATTTTTCTTTAAGAACTGTTCTTAAAGAACTGATGGGCCAATGGCTAAGACTGCACTCGCCCAGTGCAGGGGCCCTGGGTTTGGTCCCTGGTCAGAGAAATAAATTCCACATGACACAGCTAAAGATCTCGCATGCCACAATGAAGGCCGAAGTTCCCACGGACTGCAACTAAGACCCAGTGCAGACAAATGAGTAAATAGTATTTTAAAAAGAAAGAAAAGAAAAAAGAACTGTCTTTAGAACTTAGCCTCCATATAGGATGTGACTCCTGTGCTAAAAACAGAGGAAAAAATGGGCTGGGCATTATTCTGAGCATCTGAGGAAGAGACCACTAAATGTCCCCTAATAAACATCTCTACCTTTATTTCTTCCTCAAAGAAATGAGAAACCCTAGAGTCTCCAAACTATCAAGGAACAGGGGTATAGTATCTGTGCAGTTCCCAAAAGGGTAACACTCAGATATCTATTAAAATTTAGCCATAAGAATACTGAACAAGAAAGAGTGTCCCCAAGGAAAGAGCCAGGGGTTATGGAGATTAGAGGACAGGTATACTCCTAGAAAGCAGGATCCACTCACCTTCCAGAGAAGGATGTCTGTCCAATTCCTGGGCTTTTAAAAACAGTATTTACAGGTCATCTCCCTAGTGCCTAGGCACATAGTGTCCCCCAATAAATGTTAATCTTCTCAACTTTCCTTATAGCCAAGTATGGCCATGTAACTGAGTCCTGTCCAGTAAGATATAAATCAGATAATCACATGGCAGATTCTAGAACCTTTAACAGGCAGTGGGGTTGAACCCATTACCTCCACCTTTTCCCTCTGGCTTCTTTTTCCTTCTGGTTTGGATGCAGATGCAATGGCAGGAGTTGAAACAGACATTTTGTACCCATGAGGTGATCTTGGTCCAAATGAACAATTAATGTAAAATGAAGCAAAAGACTAAAGTAGCCCAAGCCCCAGAAGACTTGGTGGTACAAACCACCAAATCAACCCCATTGTTTCTACAAACAGTAACAACAAGATCTCTTTGCCTCTAATTAAATGTAAACACTATGAATTGTCAATAGTTGGATGCTGTATCACATGAGTCTGCAGTCCTTTTGGCATCAGGGAAGATAATTTTTCCACAAGCTGTTGGGCGGGAGGCCGGAGGTGGGTGGTGACGGTTTCAAGATGATTCAAACACATTACATTTATTCTGCACTTTATTTCTATTATTATTACATCAGCTCCACCTCAGATCATCAAGGGTTAGATCCCAGAGGTTGGCGACCCTTGCTGTAGCAGTTAGGGTTAGATTATTTAAACCTAGCTTGTCTGGGTCTCTGCGTTATAAACAGAAGTCCTCACTAATAATTGTTGTTCAGTTGCTAAGTTGTGCCTGACTCTTTGCAACCCCATAGACTGCAACACACGAATAACATCCTTCACTGTCTCCTGGAGTTTGCTCAAATTCATGTCTGTTGCATCAGTGATGCCATCCAATCATCTCATCCTCTGTTTTTCCATTCTCCTCCTGCCCTCAATCTTTACAGCATCACGGTCTTTTCCAATGAGTTGGCTCTTCACATCAGGTGGCCAATGTATTGGAACTTCAGCTTCAGCATCAGTCCTTCCAATGAATATTCTGGGTCGATTTCCTTTTGGATTGACTGGTTTAATCTCCTTGCAGTCCAAAGGACTCTCAAGAGTCTTCTCCAGTACCACAATTAGGGCAATGCAAGTTCAAAGTGTACTTTTAAGTACTTTTTCTTATAATATTGGCAAGCAATTAGGTCATTTCTTGTTCCATGGATAAGAGAATGGATGAGTATCTTCTATTTGCTCCTTTAGATTGGCTTTCTATCCCTTCTACCTCTTCTGTGTTCCAGAAGGCATGCCAGGATGGGCTAGATAAACAGACACCCTGGCTGTCTGTTCTCTGGTTGAGGTCAGTCCCATAGGGGACCAGAGGAAAAGTGGGATTTGAGACGTTTACTCTCTTTTCTCCTTCCCTATGGGGCCATGTCGGTCTGGTTTCACCCTTCCCTTTCCGCGTGACGGCTCAGTGCTCTCTTCTTGTTCCTTCGGGTCTAGCCTCACCATTTTCAGTCCTGGGATACTACACTATTCTTTGTAAATAGTCTTTGTGTCAAACTCTTTGAAATTCTCCTGATGAGTGTGCCATACTAGGATACAGAGAGAGAACTGGCAGTTGTTTTGGAACTATTTGTGAGCTCTTCACGAACAATTCCACTTCTCTGAACCCACCCCAGAGAAAGTTGCACATGGGCACAAGGGGCAAGTTTGAGGATATTTACTACACTTTGTTTGCAATGATAACACATTAGAAACAATTTGAATGTCTTCAAATAAGGAAATAGCTAAGTAAACAATACTGCATCCATATTATGGCATGTTAATACAACTGTTCAAAACAATTCCAAGGACAGAGAAGCCTGGCGTGCTGCAGTCCATGGGGTCGCAAAGAGTCGGACACAACTGAGCACCTATGCAGCAATAAAGAAAAAGTAAGCTTAAAAAATAAACAAATAAAAGGGACATGGATCCGCAATCCTGGTGATCCAGTGGCTGAGACTCCATGCTTGCAATGCAGGGGGACCAGGTTTGATCCCTGGTCAGAGAACTAGATTCTACATGCTGCAACTAAGACACAGTGCAGCCAAGTAAATAAATATATAGAGAGATTATATATAGAGATATATTTTAAAGTGAGAGACGGGTCTATTTTTATAACATGGAAAGACTTCTAAGACATTTTTGCATCAAAAAGTAAAGTTCAATATTGTAATAAACTGTATTAAATGACACCTGGGCATTCCCTGGCAATCCAGTGGATAGGTCTCTGAGCTTTCACTGCCAAAAAGTAAGATCTTGCAAGCTGTGGCCAAAAAAATTTTTTTAATAAAAATAAAATGATGCCTATTTCTATAGTTTTATGTACGCTATAAAACTGCTGAAAACTTTTTACTGCCCTTCTCTATGGAAGATTATACATCCCTACTGAAGTAGACTTGGCCATATAATTTGCTTTGACCAAGGAAATGTGGGTGAAAATGACACATGCCTTTCAAGCAGAGGTTTCTCACTGTTTCTTTTCCCTCTGCTTTGAGACTACCATAACCTTCTTGCTTTCTCAATCTGTGTCCAGAGATGCAGTTGAAGCCAACACATGACAAAAATGTAGGATCAAGAAACAGACCTTTGTTGTGGTAAGGCACTGAAATTTTGAGGATGTTTCTTATCGCAGCAAAACCTCACCTCCCTTGACAAATGCATGCTGCTATATAACTAATACTTGGTTACATTCTGGGGCTTCCCTGGTGGCTCAGACCATAAAGAATCCGCCTGCAATGCAGGAGAGGTAAGTTCAGTCCCTGGCTTGGGAAGACCCCCTGGAGAAGGGAATGGCTCCCCCACTTGAGTATTCTTACTAGAGAATTCCATGGACAGAGGAGCCTGGTGGGCTACAGTCCACAGGGACGCAAAGAGTCAGGCACAATTGAGCCATGAACACTTCGACTTTTCACTATTTCCTGGGGAAGAGAAATGGCATTGGGGGTGGGGATCATAGGAGACCTTAGTTTTTATCTTTAATATTTTAGCTTTCTTACAGTGAAAATATATTCATGCATAACCAGGTAATAAAAATACATGAGTTAAAATGAATACAGCAGATGTTTGCTTACTTAAAATTAAACGCTACAAAATATCATTCTTAAAATACATAGACAAACACCCAAGAAATTAATGGTTCTTTTTGCTCAGCTGACACTCTGAAGAAAGAGACTGGAGGCGGATAATTCCATGAACTTTCCAAGGTTAGAGCAAGTACTGGAGTGCGATGATGCTTCACCACTTCCTCAGCAGGTACAAATTTTTAAAACCTAGACACATTTTGTAGAAAAGGTAATGGCACCCCACTCCAGTACTCTTGCCTGGAAAATCCATGGACGGAGGAGCCTGGTAGGCTGCAGTCCATGAGGTCGCTGAGTTGGGCATGACTGAGTGACTTCACTTTCACTTTTTACTTTCATGCATTGGAGAAGGAAATGGCAACCCACTCCAGTGTTCTTGCCTGGAGGATCCGAGGGACAGGGAAGCCTGGTGGGCTGTTGTCTATGGGGTTGCGACTTAGCAGCAGCAGCAGGGGCACACATTTTGAAACTTATTTCTAGTTATGAAATCAAAATACAGATTCATATTTGTTTCCATAATGATGCCTACCTTTCCAGTGACTTCATTTACTGGAATGAAGTAAGTGAAGAGCCAAAGTGATTTCAGTTCAGTTCAGTTCAGTTCAGTCGCTCAGTCGTGTCCGACTCTTTGCAACCCCATGAATTGCAGCATGCCAGGCCTCCCTGTTCATCACCATCTCTCGGAGTTCACTCAGACTCGCGTCCATCGAGTCCGTGATGTCATCCAGCCATCTCATCCTTGGTCCTTCTCCTCCTGCCCCCAATCCCTCCCAGCATCAGGGTCTTTTCCAATGAGTCAACCCTTCACATGAGGTGGCCAAAGTACTGGAGTTTCAGCTTTAGCATCATTCCTTCCAAAGAAATCCCAGGGTTGATCTCCTTCAGAATGGACTGGTTGGATCTCCTTGCAGTCCAAGGGACTCTCAAGAGTCTTCTCCAACACCACAGTTCAAAAGCATCAATTCTTCGGCGCTCAGCCTTCTTCACAGTCCAACTCTCACATCCATACATGACCACAGGAAAAACCATACCCTTGACTAGACAGACCTTAGTCGGCAAAGTAGTATCTCTGCTTTTGAATATGCTATCTAGGTTGGTCATAACTTTTCTTCCAAGGAGTAAGCGTCTTTTAATTTCATGGCTGCAGTCACCATCTGCAGTGATTTTGGAGCCCAAAAAAATAAAGTCTGACACTGTTTCCACTGTTTCCCCATCTATTTCCCATGAAGTGATGGGACCAGATGCCATGATCAGCCAAAGTGATTATGTGACCAAAATTCAATTCAGTGAGTTTGGAGAACTCTGATCTCCTTGACACAGCCTACTCTGGTCTGGCAAAGTTAGTGAGAGCTATCAGAGTTCTGTTTCTGATTACACCTTACAACTCTCTGAGTCAGGAGTTCAGCTTCTGTTCCATTAAAACGAAAGCCCAAAATTGGTTGGATGGACATCAAAGTCCTCACACAAGTTGACATGTCATAGACTACCCCACAATTTCAACTTCTTATTCAAGACAAACAAAAACCCTTTTGTCTTTTAACTTTACTTTTGAACCAAATGTCAGTAATCAGACTCCCTGATCCAGTACCCAGTTCCCAGCTTCCTGTGGTCAGAAAGTTACAATGGCAACAGCAGAGTAGCAAAGGTAACCTCTCAGTCACAGCTACGGAGACTTTGAACCAAAAAGCTCCCTGACTCCATCAACCTCAACCCTATATTAAATTCCTTTCTGCTTAAAATACCTAGAGTGCTTTCTGATCCTGTGTTTTGCACAGAGCTCTGACTAAATACAGGTTGGAAGATACTATTCAGAAAAGCAGACCCAAACACAAAAAGGTAAAAAAAAATAAAATGAGAGGGGGGGAAAAAAAGGCAATAAAATTAGGGACTTCCCCGGTGGTCCAGTGGCTAAGACTCTGAGTGCCCAATTCAGGGAGCCCGGGTCCAATCCCTGGTCAGGAAACTACATCCCACATGCCACAGGTAAGATTTCACATGTTACAACTATGACCTGGCACAACCAAATAAATCAATAAAAACAAATATAAAAAGTAAAATTAAAAATCATTCCAGGACCACAGATTCCAAATAATTGGAGTGACGATGTAGAAAATATGGAGATGAATTGAAGGAAATCTTTGAAGAAATAATTTGCAAAAATACTTCAGAGCTGAAAGAAATGAGTTTTCAGATTGGAAGAGATCATTGAGGAACAATTAGACTTTACATGCCTCCTGATCTGATGAAATAAAAAATATACAGTCTCACCTATAAAACACTCTTGCCAAAACCTGACATCTAATTAAGCCACTAGATCTCACCACTTGTTTACAGGACATTCAAGGGATAGAGTCACATTTTTAAAACATTGCAAAGATTCAATCTGCCAAATTCAGACTGTTAGAAACTCTATAAGAGAATTTATCTAGTTTCTTCATCAAATCAATTGCATTTTTAAAAAGGAGGACTAGGAGTAACGGTTACAGATTAAAAGAGGCTTAAGAGATTTAGCAGCTAAATTCTTTGTGTAGACCTTGTTTGGATCTTGATCTAAATAAACAAGTGTGAAGAGTAATTTTTAAGACAATTAGGGAAAATTGGACCTGGACTCTCTTATAAGATAGTAAGTAGTTACTGTTAATTTCCTTCAGTGTGATCATGAATTATGTTATGTAAGTTCTTAGAGTTAGAGCTACTTACAAAGATTTTTACAAAAGCAATGATATAAAATGATATATCTGGGATTTGCTATAAGAGTGTGCTGCCAAAATAGAGAAGGCAATGGCCCCCCACTCCAGTACTCTTGCCTGACAAATCCCATGGACGGAGGAGCCTGGTGGGCTGCAGTCCATGGGGTTGCTAGGAGTCAGACACAACTGAGTGACTTCACTTTCAGTTTTCACTTTCATGCACTGAAGAAGGAAATGGCAACCCACTCCAGTGTTCTTGCCTGGAGAATCCCGGGACGGGGAGCCTGGTGGGCTGCCGTCTCTGGGGTCGCACAGAGTCGGACACGACTGAAGCGACTCAGCAGCAGCAGCAGCAGTGCTGCCAAAAACTGTGAGGGATACTGGAAAGTCAAACAAAGCTGAGCTGTGAGTTTACAGAGCTTACTGTGCTATCTATTGTTGTATTTGTTTGAAAATTATCATAATAAAAAGTGAAAGAAAGAGAAACAAAGACAGAAGAAGAAAGAAAAAGAAGGGAAGAGACAGGAAGGGAGGGATGGAGGTAAGGAGAAAAAAACAGAAGAAAGGGTGGAAGGAAACCTACTGGGTGACTAAAGGGCATTAACTACAAAATTTCAGAGTAGTAGGAACAAAAAGAAACTTTGGGGGAGACAAACTAGGACCTTACATCACACATTCATGCTAAGAATGGATGAAATTTAAAAGTAAACAAAACAAAATAAAAACAAACTTGATAGCACCCAAGGCTGGCACGAATATGGGCCATCAGAACTCTCTTTCACTGATGGTGGAAACGCAAAATGGTGCAGCTACTTTGGGAGGACAGTTTGGCAATTTCTTCGAAGCCAAACAATCTTAACACATGATCTAGGATTCATGCTCCCAGTGTTTATCCAAACGAGTTGAAACCTCACGTCCACCCAAAACCTGCACGCGGCTGTGTATAGCAGCTTTACTCATAATACTCAAAAGCTGAATCAAGATATCTCTTGAAAGGTGTATCATTTTTATAGGGCTACTGCAGCCAAGTACCACAAACCAGGGCTTAACCAACCAAATTTACTCTCTCACAGTTCTGGACTTGAGAAGGCCAAAACCAAGGCGTCAACAGGGCCAAGTTCGCTCTGGGACTCCAGGTAGAATCCTTTCCTGCCTCTTTCTAGCCTTTGGTAGTAGCTCTGAATCTTTAGCATTCCTTGCTTTGTAACTGTATCACTCCAATCCTTCACTCTGTCATCAAAAGGCATTACCCTCTCTCCTCCCCACTACGTGTGTCCATTTGACCTCTTCCCTTTTTAAAAACATTAATTAATTAATTTGGCTGTACCAGGTCTTAGTTGCAGCATGTAGGATCTTCGTTGTGGTATGTCGGTTCTAGTTCCCTCACCAGAATTGAACCTGGGCCTCCTGTATTGGGAACAAGGATTCTTAGCCACTGGACCACCAGGGAAGTCCCTTCTTGCTCTTTTATAAGGACATCAATTATACTGGATTAGGGCCCACACTAGTGACCTCATAATAACTTGACTACATCTGCAAAGGCTTTTTATTTTTTTCAAATAAGTTTACATTCACAGGTAGCAGAGATTAGGACTTCAGCATTATCTTTTTGGAGAACTTGAGTCAATCCATTATGACAGGTGAATGGACAAAATGGGCTACATTCATACAACAAAATATTATTCAGTCATAAAAAACAAGCTATCAAGCCATAAAAGACATAGAGGAATCTTTAAATCACTGTGCTTCAGGAAAGAATCCAGTTAGTGAAGGCTACACACTATATGATTCTAACTATATGACATCTGGAAAACGCAAAACTAAAAAGAGAAGTGACTGCCAAGGGTTGAGGTGAGGGGAGAAGGTGAGAGCTGAATAGGTGAAGAATAGGCCATTCTAAAAACAACATATTGAAACAACAGTGAAACTATCCTGTATATTTGTAATGGCAGATACCTGACATTATCCATTTGTCAAAATCTTTAGAACTGTACGGTAGAAGGAATGAATCCTAATGCAAACTATGGACTTTAGCTTAAAATGTATCAGTATTTGCTCATTAGTTGTAACTAGTATACCACAGTGAAGCAGGATGTTAATAACAGGGAAGCTGTGATGGGGAGATATTGGATATATGGAAACTCTCTGTACTATCTAGTTTATTTTCTATAAACCTAAAACCATTCTAAAAAAATGAAGCCTATTAATTTTAAAAAATTCATTATGAAATTTAGGGCTCCAGTATCACCTCTTTGAGAAATTCTTTCCTGTCTCTCACCATTCTCTCAAGATGGGTTAGGTGCTCTGCCCTTAGGCTCCCATAATGCCCTGGGCATATACATTTCTACGGCTGCATCTGCTACACTGCATTTTAATATCTCCTTGCTTCTCAGTTAGTTAATAGCTGTGGTTTGCTGACCCCAGGCTAAGAATGCAGAGGTAATGAAAGTAATCCTGCAGCCTGTTAGCAGGCACCCAGGGATGCCTGGCAAAAGGCACTTCTGTTCCCTCAATGCACTGATGATGTCATTTGTGGTGTAATTAACATGAGCCCTCCAACCCTCTAGGGTATTTAACTGGATGGGAACCTAAGGTCATATCACAGGAAGGTTTATTTCAATCTGAGCAGTCTCTGGACTACGGATCTTTGGTTTGCCAGAGATGGATTCCCATGCTTATTTGCTTAAAGCCTTCCACCTCCTCCACACATGCAGAAGTTTTTGCACTTGGGAAAATTTTCCAGGGTTCAAATGCTGTGGTTTTGATGTCAAGTCCATATTGTGTATATTGCAAAACACTTTCAATCTTGCTCAAGTTAAAAGGGGGTACAGTAGGAGGCGCTGGCACAGATGCCTGTAGGACAGACACTGTAAAAGATGAAGGCAGTCTCAGGTCAGGTGGGCACCTTGGCACTTTGGCAAGTCCATGTCTGATTTAAACCAAGGACAGTCATTCCTTGGTTTCAGCCAGTTGTTGCCACACAGAAATGTGGACACAGGGTTGCCAGACAAAGGCAGAGATGCAGATTTTCCCTCACACAGATATCTCTCAATCTTTAAAAAATGTTGGCAACTAACAACTATGGTTTAGAAAGGCGGAAACTGGTACATTGAGAGGATAGGAACTGGGGATTTAGGATCGGGAAGAAACAGCAAGGAGAAGCTGAAAGATGAGGGCAGCTTCTGGAGAACCTTGACTGTCACATTCAAGGAGCTTATCCGTTGTCTTCAAGGTCTGAGTGATCACCAAACACATTAAGAAAGAAGAGTCACCAATTAAACGGGGTTTTCCAGCAATCACTTTGGCAGTTGATGGGAGCAGGTCTGAGGGAAGGATGATGCATTAGAAGTTGATCATAACCTAAGTAAAGGTAAAGGAGAAATGACAAGGACTATTTACTTTGTTCTGTCTCCTACCAGCCTGTAAACTCTAAGACAGCAGGGCCCCTTCTGCTTTGTTCTTGCTTTGTTTCCAACATCCAACATAAGGCCTGCTTTAATAAGTATTTGCTGAAAGAATGAAAGACGGGGGTGGGGTGAGGGGAGTAGAGGTGAGGCATTTTGAAGAACTGCCTTGGGAAGAGCTTAATGTTGATAAAGGGTGAGAGCAGTCATGGGGAGTAGGGGGCAGAGAAGGCCTGGTTCCTTTCGTTAAACTTCCTTTAAGATCTTGAGTAGAGGGTATTTGGGAATCCTGATAGCTCAGTTGGTAAAGAATCTGCCTGCAATACAGGAGACCCTGTTCCTGGGCCAGGAAGATCCCCTGGAGAAGGGAAAGGCTACCCACTCCAGTATTCTGGCCTGGAGAATTCCAGGGGGTGTATAGCCTAAGGGGTCGCAAAGAGTCGGACACCACTGAGCGACCATCGGCAGTCTGATTCCCGGTTTCCTCAGTCCATAAAATGACGTACCTTGAAGGACTGAAGGCAGGACTAAAGCAAAACTCTATGGATGAGCAATTGCAGTCCTTCCCTAAATCTACCATTTCCAGAGCACACAGCAATAGGGGGCTGACTCGCACCTCCGATCCCGAGACGACTCCTTTTGGGGAGGGGTGGGAACCAACGACCTCGGACACTGGGCCTGGCCCCGGCGAGCTCCGAGCCTAAGCCTCAGGCCCGCCCAGCCCCAAGCCTCGCCCAGTGCCCCCAGTTTCCACACAAACCCTTTCTAGAGCCCTCTCAGCCCCGCCTGCACTCCGCCCACCTCCTTCTTCCGCTCCCCGCCCCCGTTTCCGTACCCCCCACGCCCGCCTCCTCGGCGCTCCCGGGCCAGACCCCCGCCGCGCCCCGCCCCGGCCGCTGCACCCCTGCCCTCCGCTCCCCTCCCTCCTCCTTCGGGCGGCGCCCCTCTCGGGCGGCCGGGGCGACCCCGTGCCCCGCTCGCCCAATGAAGAGGCGGCGCAGGGGCGGGGCTCGAGCCGGAGCGGAAGTGGTGACCGGAGCGGAAGTGCAGCCGCCGCAGCCGCAGATTCCGGAGCCGGGGTAGCTGCCGCCGCCGCCTCTGCAGCCGCCGCCGCCGCCGGAGGAGTGGGATTGGGGAGGAAGCGGTCACTGCGCCCGGAGCTCCGCTCGCAAGGTTTTCTGCCCCCTGCAGTCCTCCCACGGTGAGTGCGGCGCGGGGTCCGCCCGAGGCCCCCAGGGGCCCGAGCCCACAGCTCCCCCATCACTGGCGGCGGCGGCGGCGGCGGCGGCGGCGGCGAGGGCGACCTCCCGGGTGGGCTCCGGGGGCGGCGGCGCGCGGCCTTCGCGGCCCCGCGAGGCCGCCCGCGGCGCGGGCTCTGCCTCACCGCGGCCCCTCCCTGTTTCCGGGGCCGGGCCCGTCGTTCTGCGAGAGGCCTGGGCCGCCCTCGCCGCCCGCGGTCCTGCCCGGCGGGCGGGGTGCGGCTCCCCATACCGGGCGGGAAGGGACGAGGAGCCGCGGACTCCCGACTCTTCCTCACGACCCAGCTTCGATCCCCGTGCTACCTTTCCCTGCACCTTGCCGGCTAGATCCTACCCTTTCAGCTCGGTCACCCTCGTTCCTCGCTTTCCGGTTTTCAGAAATGAAAATGTAACCAAATGCAGGCGAGCTCTCAGGCCCAATTCCTCTGTTCGTTAGCACCCCCACCGCCCCCCGGGGTGGGTAACAGGTTTAACCTTGGGAGAGAGCAAAGGGAAAACCCCCCTCCCACTTTGCAGTAAAGCCATTTCATCATCATTCGCTGGGTTGGGAGCCTGGCAGGACCCGAGGCTCCCTAGGAGGCACAGGGTTGAGATTTGTATCAAGAAAATGCATTTCTTGGAACTGGTTACTGAGTCAGGCCGGATCCCCAGGAAAAAAATAAAATGTCTGAGGCTCAGAATCGGAATATTTTCCCAGCGGCATTTACCGTCATTTAATGCCAGAGTCATTGTGTCCTCGCCCCAAATTCCCCATCCCGTGTGTTAACGCTGCTTTAGGACTGAAATGTGCCTGGTGGCCTCCCCTGGTGGTGGCGAAGGGGTGGAGTGATTAAGACCCTTTTCTGCACAAAATGACTGGATCTTTGTTGCAAATGGAGAACTCTGCGTGTAATGGGGTTTTCAAGGGTGGCAGTATTGGTAAGACAGGTTGCCAACCTTTCTGTAAAATTTTTGTTTCTTGTCCTTGCCATCACTGCTTTTCCCTTTAGTAAGGCTAGATCGCATCAGGTTCTGATTTTACTTGCCCTGTGGGGGAGACAGGATTTGGCAAGATGCTATTATGAACATAGAACATCAGGCGGCCACAGGAGCCAAAACAGAAAGATGAAGCACTTGGAAGAATATGAAAAATTATCTGCGTTTCTCACTCTATCTCAGTTGTTCATATGAAACCACACAGACACAGCTTACAGAACTAGACACATGGGTACTCTGCTTTTTGCCTTTTCGTGTTGGAAATTTATGTATTAATATGTGTTCTTGATTCTTGGTTATTTCCTTCTTGACTGCTTCCAGGGCCCTCCATTTCTTATTTAGGAATGTGTCAGTTGCCTGAGCCCTCGTTTTTTTAGGATCTGTGTCCTAAGCACACACGGTGAGCATGAAACCTGGCATTGTGCTGGACCCAAGTTAGAATTGTACAGGTGATCTTCATGGTGGAAGGCTAATCCAGTAGCAACTCCTGAACTATCTCCCTATTGCCTCCTTTCAGTGAGATAAGAAACCCTTCACCTGTCTTACAGATGAAGTCCCTCGGAGAAAGGAGATGCTTTGGCCTAGACCACACACCTGGTTTCCAAGTTGAATATCTTCATTCATTAGTAGCAAATATTTATGGCCTGTCAGTCCCAGGAGTATGGCTCCTACCCTATAATCTCTGCATTTCCCATCAGGCAGTGCTTGTGTTAGGTTGGAGCCATTTTAGAATCAGAGCTCTATAGATTGGGGAGGCAGCCTTCAGAGAGCCAGGCTGAGCACATTCCCATAATGCTAGTTCTTGAGGCAGAGTCTCCAGAGATTTGGGCCACTGCAAAAAGTGTATTTTACCTATTTGGCTGTGGGTGTGGAAGCAGAAAGAGCACTGGACTCAGAGTCAGATAGATTCGATTCGACCCTTCCTTGCAGCATTTTCTAGTTGTGTGATCTTCAGTGTTCTGCTTAATCTCTGGTTCCTGGTTTCTCTATCTCCATGCTTGTCAAGAGACCTTTTATAAACTGTTAAATATAAGCTTTTGTGTTTTAATCACAGAGTTCACTGTTACGGGCTTTTCCCTCCTTGGTTGCATTCTGATGAGACCCAATGCTACTGAGTATACATGTTGCTTAAAAAAAAAAAAAAACTGGTACAATGTTATGGAACTGGATTTGTGGAGCATCTTCAGTCTTTCTGAGTCAATTTTCTCATTGGTCAGTGCAAATGGTAATAGTCTTTGATGTATTATTGTGACAAACTCAGTAATTAAAATAAGGGTGTGAAATATACCTGATGTTTAATAAATGTTATTTGACTATATTCGTGAGTATACATATATACAGATAAGACACATGCAAATGTGCTCTAACGCATAGGCGCATAGAGAGTCCATCCAGTGTTTATTCATCAACTGATGAGGTAGTATCAAGCTGTAATCATAATAATAGCTGTTATTTATATGTGCCAAGCTTTGTTCTGCGCACTCCACACATATTAACTAAGTCTTCATAACAGTCTATGACAGGTAAGTACTGCTAGTCCCATTTTAGTTGAGGAAACTGAGGCGCAGAGAAGTTAAATAATTTTCCTGGAAGCATACACACACACAGAATTAGGTAAGTGCCAGAGCCAGGAGTCAAACCCAGGCAGTCTGACTCTAATGATAGGTTTCTCCTTGTGGTAGAAACAGCACATGTGTATCTTTGATGTGAACACCATGTAGTAGATAATTTTTTTTTTACATGTATCTTGTTCAAGTAAATGTGTTTGGACCAGAATTTTAGCTACTTTTGGAAATATAGTTTATTGCGGGGGAAACCAGTATATTTATTGTGGAATGCAGGGAAGATAACTGCTGGTGTGCTTTAGGAAGGAAGCTTCTGAAAAATCCAGTTTTTCTAGTATTTGCTTGATACTAGGGAGAAAATTCATCAATCACTTTATGGCATACTGATTTTATCCAATCCTAGGTGGTTCTAATAGAGTTTGGTCTGGACCAAATATCTATTAATATATATCCGTAAGCAGAAAAATAATTCTAAATTAGAACATCCTTTTGTGCTGCCTACTCCTTCGGTGGCATCAAACTGAGACATTTTCCTTTAAATGAGGGTACTTTAGAGAATGAACTAAAATTTACTTGTAAAGGGAATTTAAGTTCCTAGGTTCCTATGTTTTTCTAGGGAGAGGTGACAATTCTCGCTAGCTAGGAGGCAAGAAATGGGTTGTATAATAGCAATTTTTAAGTTTTAGAACCATCTTGGTCTCGCCATGAGTAGATTCTAGTCTTCTGTGTCATGATGGAGAAACTGACAGAGCTAGATTCTGAGGGAATTTTCTAAAGAGACTACTTAGGGGGAAAATGGACGAAAGTACTTTCTGTTTTGTATGTGTGTGTTGAAAGTCAACCATTCTTCTGCTTTCTCTGCTAAAAGATATTCTAACATAAGCATAATTATGTGTTTCTGTTAAAATGAGATGAAATTGATTGATGGCCTCAAGATGAAGGCATTTCTAGCAGACTGTAGGTTAGTAAGGTGACTTTTTTATAATCTGGCCAGCCCTCTGTTATGTAAGTTTTTTCCTGTACTGGTTAGTTTGTTTTATTGTTTTCCCTAAGAGACCCAGCAATAAAAGTTATTTCTGAATAGCCTTGACCTGGGCAGAGATTGGAGGAGACAATAAAGTTGAAGGGAGCCCTTGCCATTTGCTACTGTTTGCCCGTAAACCTCACCTTAAAGCCTGATGAGCTTTTGGCATATGCTGTTTGAACTGCTAGTTTGATTTTGATTTTTAAAGCTACATAAATTAAGGCCAGTTCTCAAACCTCACTGATAAATTTGTATGGTTCGTTGAAAAAGTGTTCTTTGTCTCTTTTCCTTCAGTAATCATTCAGAATCATAATTGATCTTTAGGAGATGGTGCTACCCAGAGGAAAGGGCATGTGCCAGGTACATCTGTGGGACCCTGGACAGGTTACTGGGACGGTGACACCTACCCCTTAGGGTACTTGAGATGAAAGGAGTTGATACAACCCCCTGTTTTGCACATTGAGGCAGACCATAAACGAGGGATATTTTGTTATTTACTAATAAGCTGGTGTGGCTTTTTGTATAGCTAATCGTTTGGACCTCTGAAGAGAGGAGTGAAAGGGCTTTTGGAACTCAGTTTGAACCTATAAATAGAACAAGAAGTACCTGAGAAATGATTGGTCAGAAAGTGTACTGTGGTCTCCTGGTTGGAGCTGAGATGGCTCTTTTCAAAGAGCACTCTTAAGACAGCATATAAATGTACTCTGTATTTTATAGGCCATATGTGGTCTGCTTACCTCTCTCCACATAGGAAATAGCAGCCTTGTTCACTTCTTTAAAAACTGCATCACTTGGTCAGATAGTTTCACGTGCATCGTGCCACATGTTGGGCGCCATGGAAGTCTGGATTCCCATCTTAAGCTCACAGTCCAGTGTGGGAGCCAACAAAGACATTTTTCTAGATTCTGATATGCTATCTTAGAGGTAGGCATGGGTAAGTTAACATGTACCTTCCTCTTAAAAGTCTTAAAGAAAGCCATATGGATTGAAAAGAAATGAGGTGTGTAAATACGTGTCCCTTCACTGGCTGACCATTTATTGACTTCTGTGTGGAATATACTGTTGCTGCCGTTTTAGTGCTTACGGAGACTCTGCTAAATGTTTTGCATTGTGAACTAATTTACCCCTTACAAGAACCCTCTAAGGTAGATTTCCTTATTTTATGCATGAGAAAACAGACTTCACAGAGGTCAGGTAACCTATGGAGTTGGAACTGGTAAATTGGACTGTGTTGTTCTATTGTGTTGGTGGGCCCAGAGCTTTTGAACCCTGTTCATGTGGTTGACCAATTGGTTATCTTTCTGAATCAGAATTAGCACATTAAAAATTTTTTATTCTATCTTATTGATCACTTCAAGCCAAGAGATCAGTTTATTGTCCTGTCTGCTATTGATTCACATTGTATGACCTTGGTATAACACCTTGATTGTTTTAAGTTTGATTCTGTCTAATTGGACATAATTAGTGATATTCAACAACTGATATGAAAGAAGGAACAAATTTTGAAATAGAAGTGATATGTCTCTCCGTAATTCAGTGTTGGCTGGATATCAGAGCTATTGCCTTTGTATTTTAGACATGCTGTGTTTCATTTTCTAACAAAGAGCCTGTGAGCGTGTGAATGGAATTAAATTTGTTACAGGACTCAGAATTTTGTGTGTAGAATGGCACACAGACCTGTTTTTAGAGCGGGTGTTTTTCAGTGAGTAGTTAAAATTCTTTAAGAGCCAGGAGTACTTCATTTTTTTCTGGGTAACACCCACCAAACACCTGGGCCCACTGGCGCTCTCAGTCCCTCCCACAGTGGCTTGGCATCTGTCTCTCCTCCAGCAGTGACTCCAGAACTGTGACTTTGACTTGACAGTGCTGTGGATGCTGTGTCTGGGATGGTACGTCAGTGAATGCTATTCAGAATTTACTGTCAGTTCCTTACCCCATGGAACCTTGTAGCATAGAATTTTAGGGTACTCCTGTCAGTTTTCTCTCCAAATTTCTTTGTTGTTCAGTTGCTAAGTCGAATCCAGGTCTTCACGACCCCATGGACTCCAGCACACCAGGCTTTCCTGTGCTCCACTCTCTCCCGGAGTTTACACAGATTCGTGTCCTTTGCGTCAGTGATGCTGGGATCTCCAGATTCTACCTTTTCTCATTTCCTCTCTGCTTTGGCCTGTGATTTCTTTTGCATCTAGAAACAAATGCATATTATTCGTACATCTATGTTTGTCTCTGCCTAGAGCCCACTTTTTCTCTCAGAACCCCTCCAACCCATAAAACCAGGAAGGACCCAGCCTCTTTACAACTAAACCTCCTCCCTTTCTACCTGGTTGCTTCCTCAAGGAGATGCTTGTGTGCTCCCTTCTCATGTTTTATGGGAGTTTCAGCTCTTGGAGGGGAGGACCATACTATACTGAACTCTGAAAAAGACTTCTTGGAAATACTGGTAGTTTTTCTTTTTTCATTTGCAGTTATTGCAACACATCCTAACTTATGTACATTATCTTTTGTAAAGTAACTTTAAGAGTATAGGCCTATTTATGAGCCTTCACTTTGGCAAGCACTGTCGAGGCATTTTAATGTACATGGTCTTTTTTGATAGCTATTAATGTTTCTTTTAACGTGCGGAAACTGAGATTCAGAGACATTGATTTTAAAGTCACCTGATTTCTCTTTAGAAGCCCAGATGTGTTGTGTGTAGGGCTTTCCTAGAAACAGATCCCACTCACATGGGTTTTAATGCTGGAACTTCGGTAATCCTGAGAAGTGAAAGTCGTTCAGTCACGTCCTACTCTCCAGGCCAGAATACTGGAGAGGGTAGCCTTTCTCTTCTCTAGGGGATCTTTCTTTCCAACCCACGGATCGAACCCAGGTCTCCCACATTGCAGGTGGATTCTTTACCAGCTGAACCATCAGGGAAGCCCTTGGTAATCCTGACACCTGATAATGGAATCCTTGTTTTTAATTTCTAGCAAATTGCTAAACTCAAAACCTCAGAATTTTAGAATTGGGCATTTTCTTTTCCTTGAAAACAAAACATAGCTGAAAGCTAATACTTCTAAAACCCACATTCCATAAGGTCCTTTAAAGTGCCTTTTTTTTAATATTAGCAATGAAAAGTCGTTTTTAATTTTTTTCCTTTCTTATTGGATGTCTCCTCCTGGCCACTGGAAAATGACTTCTCAGGATTCTGACCCAGGCTTTAAAAAAAAAATGTCCCTTAGGCAGTGAATTCAGATAGAAGGGCTAGGTTAATTCATTTATACTTTTGTTTCAGCATTTACTGTCTATTTAGGTTTTCATTTTTTCGAGGGAAATCCTGTTGTTTCATGGGCACCTTTAGAATTATTCTTCATAATATTCTGTAGGGGACATTTTACAAAATGGAAGACTGTTGTAAATTCCGCCCCCTCCCCCCATTACACCTCTTTAACAAATCTATGAATCTATGACATGAAATCCCTTCTTTTGATGGCTATGTAATCTTGTACCAACTGTGTCTTTTTAGCCATTCCCTTGTTGGCTCCTTAAGCCAGTTTCCCCTTCTTCACTAAGCAGTTGCTGGTTTAATCAGCCAGTGCCCCCCAGTCCTCTGAGTGCAGCCTGCAGTGGCTGAGAAGGGATGGGGAAGCCTGCGCTTGAGACCTCTGCTCTGGCGCGTCCGCGGCTTCCTCTCTCCACTATGGTGTCTTGACTCTGCTTTAGTGCCAGGCTAGGAGACTGTGGTCTTTACGGCTTTTTAGGAGCAAATAAAGGCTCTCTTGCTAGTGTTTTCCTTGGCGGGTCCTTGATTCAAAAGTCTCACCGGGGAATGGTAGGTCCTGATATATAAACCATGACTACTGGCACCTGGATTCCCTGGTGGCTCAGACGGTAAAGTGTCTGCCTGCAATGCGGGAGACCCAGCTTTGATCCCTGGGTCAGGAAGATCCTCTGGAGAAAGAAATGGCACCCCACTCCAGTACTCTTGCCTAGAAAATGCCATGGATGGAGGAGCCTGGTGGGCTACAGTCCAGGGAGTCGCAAAGAGTCAGACAGGACTGAGCAACTTCACTTCACTTTCGCTGGCACCTCCTAAGGAAATCAGAACTGATGAATGGAAGTGTTACAGTTAAGGAGTGGGTCCCATTTTTCAGGACATTGAAGGGTGGAGTCTTATCTAGGAATGTGAACATTGTAACATACTCTCTTCCTGTACAAGATTAATCTAGACTTGTTTTTCCTTCTCATGGCTCTCTTATTTTTCTTCTTTTAAATTCCAGGCTCACATTTGTGGGCCGTTAGTGATGTATCGATACTATTAGAGGAATCACACTACTTCCAATTTGTTTTGCCCTGTGTACCTTTTAAAAAAGATTTCCACATTTATTTAATTCCTCGTCTGTCTATTTCACGGGCAGAGCTGTTCCACACCGAGGAAGCTGCTGTTAGGGCAACAGTTCAGGAACTGGAAGGCTGGGTTTGCTGAGCTGACAAGGCCGTGTACATTTCATTCAAAGATGGGCACAATAAGGGACAGAAATGGTATGGACCTAACAGAAGCAGAAAATACTAAGAAGAGATGGCAAGAATACACAGAAGAACTGTACCAAAAAAGGATCTTAATGACCAAGATAATCACGATGGTGTGATCACTCACTGGAATGCACCTTAGGAAGAAGCATCACTATGAACAAAGTTAGTGGAGGTGATGGAATTCTAGTGGAGCTGTTTCAAATCCTAAAAAGTACTGCTGTGAAAGGGCTGCACTCAATATGCTGGCAAATTTGGAAAACTCAGCACTGGCCACAGGACTGGAAAAGGTCAGTTTTCATTCCAGTCCCAAAGAAAGTCAATGCTAAAGAATGTTCAGACTACCACACAATTGCACTCATCTCACACGCCAGCAGAGTTTTGCTCAAATTTCTCCAAGCCAGGCTTCAACGGTACATGAACTGAGAACTTCCAGATATTCACGCTGGATTTAGAAAAGGCAGGGAAAACAGAGATCAAATTGCCAATATCCGTTGGATCATAGAAAAAACAAGAGAGTTCCAGGAAAACATCTACTTCTGTTTTATTGACTATGCCAAAACCTTTGACTGTGTGGATCATAGCAAACTGTAAAATTCTTCAAGAAATGGGAATACTAGACCACCTGACCTGCCTCCTGAGAAATCTGCATGCCGGTCAAGAAGCAACAGTTAGAACTGGACATGGATCAGTGGACTGGTTCCGAGAAAGGCATCCATCCAGGCTATATATTGTCACCCTGCTTATTTAAATTATTTGCAGAGTACATCATGTGAAACACTGAGCTGGATGAAACACAAGCTGGGATCAAGATTGCTGGGAGAAATATCAATAACCTCAGATATGTGGATGACACCACCCTTAAGGGAGAAAGTAAAGAGAAACTAAAGAGTCTCGATGAAAGTGAAAGGGAGAGTGAAAAAGCTGGCTTAAAACTCAAATTCAAAAAACTAAGATATGGCATCTGGTCCTATCACTTCATGGCAAATAGATAGGGAAACAATGGAAACAGTGACAGACTTTATTTTCTTGGGCTCCAAAATCACTATAGATGGTGACTGCAGCTGTGAAGTTAAAAGATCTTTGCTCCTTGGAAGAAAAGCTAGGACCAACTTGACAGCATAGTAGAAAGCCAGAGACATTACTTCGCCGACAAAGGTCCATCTAGGCAAAGTTGTTTTTTCTAATAGTCATGTATGGATATGAGAATTGGACCATAGAGAAAGCTGAGCACCAAAGAATTGATGCTTTTGAACTTTGGGTTGGAGAAGATTCTTGAGAGTCCCTTCGACGGGACGGCAAGGAGATCAAACCTAGTCAGTCCTAAAGGAGATCAGTCCTGAATGTTCATTGGCAAGACTGATGCTGAAGCTGCGTTAGTTTGGCCACCTGATGTGAAGAACAGACTTACTGGAAAAGCCGCCAATGCTGGGAAAGGTTGGAAGGCAGGAGAACGGGATGACAGAGAAGGAGATGGTTGGATGGCATCGCCGATTTGACGGACATGAGTTTGAGCAAGCTCCAGGAGTTGGTGAAGGACAGGGAAGCCTGGTGTGCTGCAGTCCATGGGGTCGCAGAGTTGGACACAACTGAGACTGAACTGAACTGACAAGGCCATGTGTCAGCCCCTGTTCTCACAAAGAGGCCTCTCTTCACTCCACATACAAGTAGCCTCCCAGTAATGACTTGCTGAAAAAATTCACGGATACTTGAATATTAGTTTTGTTCTTGGCAGAGTTCTAGGCATTAGATGAGAAAGAAATGCGAAGCTTTCCTTCGGAAGACATACATGTGACAAACTGTACATGGTCCACCACTCACCACCTGGACTGTAGAACGTATAGAACGGAGGCCTAGAGCAGCGTGGACTGTGTAAGAGGCTACAGTGTATTTGCATTCATAGTCTGGGTAGATCAGTGGGGACTAGGGTAGTCAGGGAAGGCTTTGGCCGTACGTGGATGGATAGAGTTTGCCTCAGCAGGAAGTAAATAAGGAACTACAGAAGTAATTTCTCACATGTTTAAGCCTGACATTTAAGGGTATTTGGTGATGTCCAGCCTGCGAGAAAGGTACATGTTGGAGAACAGTGGACGAAAAACAGGTACAGAGGATCCAAGTTATGAAGGACTTTGCAAGCCAGGTAAGAATTTCAGCTGGATGGAGTAAAGAGAGAAGGAAGCCAGAAGAGAGCCATCAGAAGTTCCTGAGTAAGAGTCAGGGCATGACTGAGGGGGGTTTGGAGTCAGAAGCGTATGGAGTGAGATACGGATGTAATGATGTAATTAGGATCTACCCTGCTTGTGAAGAATAGGTGCTTTGAATTACTTGAGAAGAGACAGAACTCTACCAGGTTTGCCATCTGGTCTTTCGTTTAGTGAAAATGTGTTCATGCAATTCTCCACAAGGTGCTGCGGGGGGGTGTGCCCTAAAGGGGTTTGTAGTGTGGGAGGGGACTTAAGGGATGTAGACAAATAATGCGATAAGACATTAAAGAAAAGTGTGGATGAAACGCTTTGTGAGACTGTTTTCAGCTTAGAGCAGTGCTGTCCAATAGACATAGAATGTGAGTCCCATGTAATTTAAAATTAATCTGGTAGCTACCTTTAAAATGTGGGGAGGAAAGATGAAATTAATTTTAGTAATTTTTAAAAATTAACTCCATATATCCAAAACAGTACAATTTTAACATGTGGCCTGGGCAGTCTTATTAGACAGCTTAGGTTAAGCAGCTTAAGAAAGGTTTCATGGAGGGGTGTCATTTGAGCCATGCTCTGAAGAATTTTAAATGCAGAATAAATGGGAAAGGCTATTCCAGGTAGAGGGAGTGCTGGATGAGCAAAGACCAAAAGCATGTGGAAGAAAAGCGTTTTGACGGAAGCACCTACTGTGTAGAAGGCCTGTTTGGGCAAAAGTCTGGGAAGATAGCTTGGAAAGCCTACACTGACAAGGGAGGAAGTCTGACTTTACTGGCAGTAGTTGGGAACTTTAAAGAATTTTGAGCAGAGAGTGACTTGATCAGAGCTTTAAAATGGATCTGATAGCAGATATGAAGGGGGTTAAAGAAAATGGAAGACTGAAGGCGGTGAGGTGAGGTGAAGTCGCTCAGTCGTGTCCGACTCTTTGCGACCCCATGGACTGTAACCTACTAGGCTTCTCTGTCCATGGGATTCTCCAGGCAAGAATACTGGAGTGGATTGCCATTTCCTTCTCCAGACTGAAGGCAGTGGGACTAGGGAAAGATGATGGATATGGGAGGTTTAGTAGGATGCACAAACAGGAGCCATTTCATTTCTCCCTTGTCTGCTGCCTTCCTCCAAACTGCTGGGTGTTGTGTAACCCATTTCCTGTTGAAATTGGTCTAGCTGCTTCAAAATCCTTGTTATATAAGCACAGGTTACGTAAGCAGCAGGCATCAGACATTTAGCTATGGATTTTGTTTGTTGTAAGTTTTGGGCAGGGGTTGTAGGTAAGAAATTTTTTAATAGATGGATACATTTTTTAAGGCATGCATTCAATTTTACCGTATCATAATGGTTCTCCATCTCTAAGAGCTCTTGCAGGGATCCCAAAGAAGCCTGAAATAGTCTACTCCAAACCCAAAAGGCCACATTTTGAGAAATAGGGCGTGTACATTTGGGAGGTCTCAGGGAGTAGTCAGGATTCTTTGGGGAGGTATGGTTGAACTTTTAATGTTTGGGAAGAGAAGAGTGGGGGGTGAGGGGACCTTAATTGAGGAGCCTAGTAGGTCAGAGAGTTTCACAGTTCCTTCAGCAGTGCTAATTGTATTTTTTTAACCGCTCTTTTGTAATAACTCCATGGGATGGCTTTACTTTGAATTGGTGTGGCCAGGACTGTCACTAATTGGAATTGTTCCTGGGTGGAGTGCACAGGTGCTGTTTATGTGCTAAGTAACTTCTAACTCTGAATTAGTCTACAGACTGGAAAATTTCTAGAAAGTTTATTAAAAGTTGGCTTCCCTCTGCCTCTTACCTTTAGGGACTGTGAAGTAGGGTTGTCTCATGGTAAAGATAGTATTCTGATCAGAAAGATGTCATGATCAAGAAAGCTATCTGGAGAAAGTATGTAATTTTAAGAGGATGACTAGTGTACCTGTGATGCACCTGTATCACAGCAGACTAAGTTGTGTTGCCGTAACAAACAGCCCCAGTGTCTAAATGGCTTCAGCCAACAAGGGTGTATTTCCTTTTATCCTTCGTGTCCACTGTGGGCCTGCAGGAGTCTCCGCACTACTCAGTCACTCAGGGACTCAGGCTGTAGAAAGTGCTGTTTTGTGACAGCACCATCTAGGTGACATGGCTGCTGTAAGAGAAGAGAGCCTCGCGTGGCTTTTGCAGTTTCAACACCTGGAAGTAGCATCATTTATCCTTATTGAACAGAATGAACCATATGACCCCTCCTAAGTGCAGGGGGCTTGCTGGGAGATGTAGGTGAGCAGATGAATTATTATCTCTGCTGTAGGCTTATTCTAGTGATACGGATGAAGATGTCAGACAGGTCAAGGTGAGACTTGCCTTAGAGTATAAGATTCGAGTCAGCAAGCCTTACATAGGACACAGCTCTTAATATGACTTAGATAAAAAGGTGGGAAGAAAACTCACAGTTCCGAACTGGAGCACCAACGCTTTCTAAATTGTCTAGATTTAGGGTGTATCTTAAAATTGTCCTTCATTTAATAAGACCTTTTCATGTGGTAGAGTTTTGTCTGTAGAATTTCTCTCTTGAAAGTACAGAAATGGCTGTGAAGGCAAAACCAGAGTCTTAAATTGTGATATGATGTATGAAGTAATGAGAGCATTTGTTAAAAAAACACTGGTATTCCCACTACTGTTGTAAAATAAAATACTATAAGTAGTATTTTTTTTTTCCACCTCAAGATATTAGTGTATTTTAACACTGTGGAATAGGTGAATACAATTGAAATTTAAACCAGCAGTACATAAAACTATCTCTTATTGGTTAATAAATATTTTTTTAGCTACATGTTATTCAGAAATTATTGCATTATATTAATGGTGGCTATTTTTGCCTTGTGTGTTTTTTTTTATTTTGGCCTTGCCTCGAGGCTTGCGGGATCTTAGTTCCCCAAGCAGGGATCAAATCCACGCCCTTGGCAATGAGAGAGCAGAGTCCTAACCACTGGGCCCCAGGGAATTCCCATAATGGTGATTAGTATAGTTGGGAATTGTCTGAGGTGAGGTGAATCATTTTAAGAGGTATTCACTGATTGCTGTATAGAGGGTTTGAGAAAATGAAGAGCTGAAATCACCAAGATTTTTGTCTGTTTCAGGAAAACTTTTAAACTCAATTATGGTTCACATCTCTGTTGCTGTGCGTCTTGGTGAATACACCCAGGTCTCTCGCAGTTTGTACGGTGTACAGAGACAGTGCCTGGTATTTGTATATAATGCTCTCGACCAGGGGTCCCTGACCTCCAGGCCATGGACTGGGACTTCCTGTCAGATCAGCGGTGGTGTCAGGTTAGATATAAAGTGCATGATAAGCGTAATGTGCTTGAATCTTCTTGAAACCATCCCACCCCCACCCCCAGTTGGTGGAAAAATTGTCTTCCACAAAATCAGTTCCTGGTGCCAGAAAGGTTGGGGACCGCCGCCCTGGGCTTTCCACGGTGCCTTTACACGGGTGAGGCCACTTGCGCCTCACAGTGGCCCCCAGAGAGCTGGCAGTGTTCTTCCTCTCCAGTTAGCAAACGGAAGTTCTCAGAAGCTGAGTGATTTGACCAAGGTCATGTTTCTTGTAAGTAGCTGAGCTGGTGCAAGGTTGAGCCAAATCTGCTCTCGTGGACAGTGTGTCCTTGTACCAAAGTTAGCACTTTGCAGAAGATGGGATAAAAATGGCTTGTATGTTTAAGGTACCTACCACTTGATGGGCACTGCCAAATATAACACTGAAAGTCCTATCTTTTGCTTTAAGGTTGATTGAAACAATCATTGCATGGTCAACAAAACAAATTTGTTGAAAACCAGATACTTCTTGAAAGAAGAAGAGGCTGTATGTTTAACATAAGCTTCTAAAGAATTGAGCCATCTCTGGCATTGAGGAGGCAGATTAGGAAAGTGGAGGAAAACAGCTCGAGAGGGAGATGTGCGTTTGAGTTCTGGCTCTGCTCGCTCCTGGCTGTGCTGCCCTGGACACAGCAGTTGGCGCCTCTGAGCCTCCACTTCTTCACCTTGTGGAGGGGGAAGAGATTGTTGGAGACGAATCTCCCTGTAGGACTGCTGCGAAGGTTAAATGGCTAAAAGGTAAAAACACCTTTTAGCAAAGTTCCTAACCCGGTGGGTGCTCCAGCTCAGTATTACCGGAGGCATTTGGAAATAGACATTTCCCATTTAGCTGTGTTTCCTCTCAGATGGGTTGGAAGGAGGTTGGCACATACGCGCCTCCTGGGCCTCAAAGCCTGATGTCAGTTTCTCTCTTCCTCTTGTTTTAGGGATGACCATGGATAAGAGTGAGCTGGTACAGAAAGCCAAGCTCGCCGAGCAGGCTGAGCGCTACGACGACATGGCTGCGGCCATGAAGGCGGTCACGGAGCAGGGCCATGAGCTTTCCAACGAGGAGAGAAATCCTGCTGTCCGTCGCCTACAAGAATGTGGTCGGCGCCCGCCGTTCGTCCTGGCGTGTCATCTCCAGCATCGAACAGAAAACCGAGAGGAACGAGAAGAAGCAGCAGATGGGCAAAGAGTACCGCGAGAAGATCGAGGCTGAGCTGCAGGACATCTGCAATGACGTGCTGGTAAGAGGCCAGTGTTCCTATCCTAAAGAACACCTCCTAATAGTATTCATTTCATGAACAAATGCCAGCTCTCAAACAGCTCTTGAGAGAAAGGTGTCTGAATGTACTGGGAAGCCGCAAACCACTTGCAACTAAGTTTTAAGCACATGATGTGATTTTTTCTTTTCCCCTCAGCTCTTAACCTGATCAGAGGTTGCTCGTCACTTGTGGGATATTTTCCTCTTTCTTCCAAAGACCTCTGGAAAACGGGAACAGTTGCTCAACATCCCTCCATCCTTTCTTTAGAAATTGAGGGCAGAGAGGCAGCATTTTCGAGTAGGTGCAACCACAGAGAGGCTGTTCCCTGTGTAGTCTGGTGGCGGTGTCCTCTCCAGGAGGGAAGAGGGGAGCCAGAAGCTGGCCTGTCTCTCAGCTGCTAGTCTGGCGGCGGTGTCCTCTCCAGGAGGGGAGAGGGGAGCCAGAAGCTGGCCTTTCTCTCAACCCTGGTCCCTGCACAGTGGCGGGTTGTAAGTTAGCCCTGTCCATCAGTTCGGGCGTTCATTCCAAAGGCAGATCACAAGTGGTATGGGGATTTTCCCCTGCCGTGATTTCATATGAACCTGAGTTGGACCAGATTCCTCGCTGCTTTCCCTCGAGCCATCACCTGGGGGTGGGTGGGAGGGCCTCATACTGTAGAGCAAATCATGATCACACTGTCTTTCCCTCATGTCCTGAGCCCACTGGGAACTTTCTTTTTCTTCCAGGTGAAATCAGGTAAAAATGAATGGTGAGGGCTGCTTTGAAGGGAAAAGGAATTCACACTTGTGGATCTACCTCCTCCCCTGCTGGCTGCCTTTCCGAGATACTGCCCTTGACACCTTTCTTTTGAAAACCAAACCAGTACAGAGCTTGTTAGCTATCAGGCAGGACTCCTCATGTCTAACCCATAAGGAGTCGCACCCTGTCTGTCTGCACAGATTATTAAAATGACTACCGCCCTCCGCCCCCGCATCCTCTCACTTGGTCCCCCTTACTGCTAAGCTTTTGCATCAAGCTGCTGTTTAATTTTTTTTTTTTTTTTTTGGTTAGACTCGTGGTGTAAGAGTGTCGTGGCTAAATTTGTTGCCTGTTGGTCATTTGGGGGTTTGTTAATGGTGCGCTAATTCCCGAATGTTAGGTACATCTGGTACTCAGATGAAGTATGGCATGCACTCCCAAGGCAAGAAAGTTCCCTAATTCCTGAACGGTAGACCAGCTTTACGAGCATCTGAAAGAATGTGAAGAAAAGCATGGTACTTACTGCCTCTTAACCAGTTTTTCAGGATGCCACATTCTAAAACAACTCTTCGAAAATATTGCTCTGTATACGAAGCGTGGACTCCTTCACAACTGCTTTTGTTGTAAGCATAAATGTTTAAAGGAATTTATTATTAATAATAGTCTTAGCTCCTATTGGAGTGCTTACTAGTGCCAGGCGGCGTGTTAAGCACTCTGTGGACACTGGCTCACTTATCCTTGTAACTGCACTAGGAGATGGCTGTTGGGCCTCCCCTTGTGTAGCTGAGGAAACAGGGTCAGGGCGATCAGGTCCTTTGTCCAGGGTCATACAGATGGTAAGCAGCAGAGGAGGGATTTTTACCCAGGTCTGAGCGATTCTAAAGTTAGTTCTTGGAATTTCTCCCTACTATCGCCCTTTTTCTTCTGAAGTGGAAAGATTTTTTTTTCTTTAATTACAGAATTAATACGATTTTTTTTTTAAGCACAAGGCAGAAGAGTATAAATAAGAAAATTTTAAAATCACTTCTAATACTATTACTTAGAGAACCATTGTTAACATCTTGATAAATATCCTTTTAGGTTTCTCCCTTAGGTATTTATATGCACGTGCATATATCTGTTTTAATATTAAAATAGGATTCACTTGGTATTACCCGTTTTTCTTTTTCCCTACTCAGACTTCTTTTGGAGAGCCTTTCCACATTATCAGTGTAATTCTGCCTCATCATTTTTAATACCTGTAGCATGCCATTGTATGGCTGTACTTTAACCCTTTATTGGACCATCAAAGTGGATTTTAATGGATAATGTCATCTGTTATGACCTGGGCTAAACAGTATTTAAAAACTTCGGATGAAAATCATGTATTTTGCAATCACACCCCGCCCAATTACTTAGAAGTGGTAGTATCTCAAATCTCAAACATAGTTTTAACATGTTGTAAGTAATAGTTTCCGATTCTTAACAGAATGTGGATCATTTTTAGGAGCTGTTGGATAAATACCTTATTCCCAATGCTACACAACCAGAAAGTAAGGTGTTCTACTTGAAAATGAAAGGTGATTATTTTAGATATCTTTCTGAGGTGGCATCTGGAGACAATAAACAAAGTAAGTAACTTCCTTTTCTTTTCTTTCTTCTCTTTTTTTTGAGTAATTTGACCAGTAGCAGAGACCATCTTCATAATAATTTTGAGCTTTTGCTTGGTCTGGAGTCGGAATTTAAAGAACCACAGCATTGTGCTGACCAGTGACAAACAGGGTCGCAGTGCTCAGCTGCTCTGTCGTGTCCGACTCTTTGTGACGCCGTGGACTGTAGCCCACCAGGCTCCTCTGTTCATGGGATATTTCCGGCGGGAACGCTAGAGTGGGTTGCCATGTCCTCCTCCGGGGGATATTCCTGACCCAGGGGCCCAGCCCGGGTCTCTTGTGTCTCCTACATTAATTAGCAGGGAGGCTCTTCACTACTAGTGCCACCTGGGAAGCTCCTGAACAGGGCCATGGGCCTGACAGTTAGACCCAAGGGACAAGTAGGGGGTGTTAAAAGTCTAGTGCAGTGGTGCATTTAAAAGACCTTTGTTTTAAAGATTGTTTGGTAGCTGTCTTAGATGTGAAACTTTAAAATGTTTGATAGAGTAAACTGCCACCGTAAAGAGAGGTGCATTTCTTCTGTCATGTACGTGTGTTAGTGTGATGGTGGTTGTGGCTCTGCTTTAGTAAGTGCCTCCGGTGTGTCTCATTTATTCCTCACGCAACTCTAGGAGTGCAGGTGGGAGTCTGTCCTTTTTTCTGATGAGGACGCCAGCACTCCCAGAGGTTTTCACGCAGTCCAAACCATATAATTAAGAGTTGGGAATTCATTCCAGTTTTGCGTCTTGACTGTGAAGTCCACAATCTTTCCATTAGAGCACATTGCTTTCCATGTTCCATCTTGTTCGGGGTTATTCCTGTATTTCCTAACTGCTTTTGTAGACTTTGTCATCATTGTCTTTGTTTTCCCTCAAAGCATTTCATACAGTACTCAGAGTACGTGTTTAACTGATGATTATTAATCGGATAGTAGAGACATGTGATAGCACATTTGCTCCAGCCCAGTTTGGCAAAATGATTTGGTAGTGAATCCAGCGTACAATGCAACCTTATGTAAGACCCACCGTTTCATGTTTTTCTCTTTCTTATAGCCACTGTGTCGAACTCCCAGCAGGCTTACCAAGAAGCATTTGAAATTAGTAAGAAAGAAATGCAGCCTACACACCCCATTCGACTGGGGCTGGCACTTAATTTCTCCGTCTTTTATTATGAGATTCTAAACTCTCCTGAAAAGGCTTGCAGCCTGGCAAAACGGTGAGAAAGACCTGGGGTTTCTGGTAGTAAAAATGCTCATGCTTTCTAGAACCTTGTTTTAAAATTGCCCGAACGTAACTCATCGTTTTGGACTTCCGTGAAGATTTTTCTGGGGTAGGAGAAACCATCTGTATTGACTCCATAAAAGATGCAGTCAGTACAGATCTATTGCTTCTTGATTCCTTCTCAGTGCCTGTGCTGATTGGCATTTGAGATCAGTTTCCCTTTCGGAGTGGAGGTGGTAGACAGTCCAGGGAGGAGGCACTTTGTTGCTCTCATCACGCTCTGGGCTGTAGACCTCTGCTCCACAGTGTCGTCTTTGTACTGAGGCGGGAGGTTATGGCAGGAGGTGTAGAGAAGGAAGTCAGATCTTGTTTCTTTGTGTCCTGAATTATGTCTTGTCTCCTTTGGGTAGAAAACTGCCTTTTCTACATGTTTTTGTCATCTTTCAGTATGCACAGTCCTTGAACATTTTTTAATTGGTAAAAACTGTGAAATGAATGCTCAGAGTTCCATCACTTAATTGAAGTTCAGATTTAGTGATGTGAACCTCTGTTCTCCATTTATCTCCTGTAGCTAAACATTTTGTTTTTCCGCTTAATGAAAAAGGGGAGGGATTACTAAAAATGTCTTTGGTACTTCAAATACCATGTGAATTCATTTAGAATGAGTAATACTTGTTGACTTCATAGGTACAGTACATTTCTTGGCTAGGAATTTTTGTCATGGTTGGTCGATGCTTTAGAAACCAGTATCACATGTTTACTGACATGACTAGCAAGCAAGGTAACAATAACCTAGGTTCCCTAAGAATACTGTACAGGAAGAGAAATGATAAGTCACTTTGTAGCAGGAAGAAAACGGGGCTAAACTAGTTCCAAGGAACCTGTGACATCTTAGCTGTTTGTTTCAGGCATTTGATGAGGCGATTGCTGAATTGGACACACTGAATGAAGAGTCTTACAAAGACAGCACCCTGATTATGCAGCTGCTTAGGGACAATCTCACTGTAAGTACTGCCCGTTCCGTGACTGCTTCTGGGGATGGGGCTTATGGCTTGTTCCTGTTCCTCTGCCTCGTAGCCTGAGACTCAGGACAGGATTTGTGCCCTGTAGGTGTAATTAATTTTTTTAATTGGTTATAAGCACCTGCTGAAGTTCTGACCTTTGCCATCACTGTCTGCAGTCATGTGAGAAGAATTATAAACAGTTGAGATGAGGTGATGCAGAGTGGGCCACCTCCCCGCGGAGAGTTCTCAGAGCCCTACTTTGTTTATAGCTCTGTTTTCTCTTGCAGCTGTGGACGTCGGAAAACCAGGGAGATGAAGGAGATGCTGGGGAGGGAGAGAACTAATGTCTACCTGCTTTGCGATCTCTTGAGTGTCACTCTGTACCCTCCACATATATCCCTTTGTGCGATTAAAAAAAAGAAACGTACGTCGACTTTCAATGTTTCACAGCCTCAGCCTAGCAAAAATGGTCCATGGGATGAACAGCTGGTATTTGTATCTAAAATTCAGATTGGTCACATAAATGCCACGGCATTCTGAAGTTTTGATTTTGATTAACATTGACAGGATTACTGTGTGTTTCATTTAAAAAAACAAACAACTGAACACTGTGATTATGGGGTTTTGTAATTTAGCAGAACTCTTACTGGTAGAAAAAATAGACCTGAATTATGTGTAACTTTTGGAAAGTTAAATTTGATTCAAAACAGTTGTCCCTGAAATACAGTTCCATTGTAAAGTTGTACAGAAAGTTATAGATTCTATTGTGACACTGGGACTTGGAGTGGGTCACCTCTCGTTTGGCATTCGAGTTTTACAGTAATTTCTAGTGATTCTGCCCATTCTGATCAGGGCTTTTAAACACCTGGTATGTTGAGGCTTGTTGCCACTGAAAAGTTTGTGACCGCAGATGGCCACAGTGTCTTCCTCCAAGGAAACTCGAAGCCAGAAGTGAACATTCTTGGCCACAGATAACTGGGTTATGACAGCATGCAAAGGTCCACTGCTCATAGACCACCTGTGACTCCAGCCCCTTCCCCTACAGCAGCATGTTCACTGATTGGCAGCTTGTGCTTAGGTAGTGGAATCTGTTTTCCCTGTAACCATGAGCTCAAGATGAAAAAAAAAAAGCCGTGTATCTTATGAATGGCCTTAATCTGTTTCCTGGGTAATACCTTTAAGAATAATGTTGTGCAGAGATTGTCTTTCACTTGAGTAAGTACTCAGTGTTTGGGTTCTTCCTAGCTCGGGCTTTAAAATTTTTAAACCTAAACATTCTTTCCCACAGTCCTTTATGACTGTTGACTTTAGTCTTCTCTAAATTTCTGTCCTTCTGCTTCCTTATATTTTTTTCTTTGGGCATTCTCTCTATATATACCTTTTATTCATGGTTTAGTACTAGATGGGCAGGGACAGGGGGTCCACAAGGGGGTGAGAGATGTTGGTGAGCACTTTGGTGAGCCAGCCTTGCTTCAGAGAGTAGAAAAGAGCTTCCCACATTTCAGCTCTGTCTTCCTCCAGTTCTCAGCACAGTGGTTGCTCTTCAGTCACACTAAGATCTGACTCTAAAAGTATTTTTAAATATCCATGGTTTCTCTTTATATTGCAGCCAACCCTGATAATGCTTGTTAGCACCTGTCACCAGCTCTCCCAAGGGTACCCATCCCGTCAAGTTCACAGACAAATGTCAGGAAGTTGCATGAACACTGCGATGGGGAGAGTCAGGAATAGCCCGGCCTACCAGTCTCAGTCTCCACCTTCCTCCCCGAACATTCCACATAGCCGTAGTGTCCCATCTGTTTGTCCATCTGCTGAAATAAGAAACATTCATGCACTGATTTCAAACCAAAAGGAAAAAAAGAAAAAAAAAAAAACCTCTCTCCTTTCTAGCTGAACAAAATGTGCAGTTAATACTTGCCGCTTGAAAATGCAGTAGTGAATGTGGAACGAGCCTGTCTGTATATCTGGTAGCTCTCTCTCTCGCTTTGTTTTTCCTCACCAGTATTCTGCCTCACGTTTGCTTCTGTGATGGTTATATTGCCTAGCAAGCACACCCGTGGTTGTGAAAATAGTATAGCAAAAAGAAAAAAACCCCGGTTATTGATGTACTAGATTTGTGTATGTCTTTTAAACAGTTCTAGTTTCCACCTTACATGGAATAATCAGGAAAAGTGTAAAAACTCAAAAGTGAAATAAAAAATTTTATCAGTTAGTTGGCTGATGCACTGATCTGTGGCGTCACCTGTAGTCACCACCAGAACTGGCTAACTGCTGAGCACACTTATTTGGGGCGCTACTCTTCAAAAGAAGGCAGCAGCTTCATTTTATCCTTTTGAGCCAGATAACCCAGTTGGTAAAGAATCTGCCTGCAATGCTGGAGACCCTAGTTCAATTCCTGGGTCAGGAAGATCTGCCGGAGAACGGAAAGGCTACCTACTCCAGTATTGTGGACTGGAGAATTCCACGGACTGTACAGTCTATGGGGTTGCAAAGAGTTGGACACAAGTGAGCAACTCACTTTTTACTCGCAAAGAGGCAGCAGCTTCATTTCATCCTTTTGAGCCAGAAGCTGTGCTGGGAAGAAACTGCCTTGAATGAACACAGAGCCTATCCATCTTCCGCCCATCAAGGTGTTAGGTCCTCGTCTGTGGCTTCGATGACTTGTTGCTTTGTATTCCACTCATACACCACCACCACTTACTTTCTTTAAAACCCTGAGATGTAACCAAACAAGATGGTAGCAGAAGTCCTAGTTATCTCCAAGGTTGTACAGGCTCTGTTATCTGCCCTAACATTATCTAAGATAGCCTGCAGCATTGAGTTTCCTCATGAGGTTTGCCCCAGTCTCAGAACATCCACTTTGGGAATTCCCTGGCAGTCCAGTGGTTAGGACTGGGTGTTTTCACTCACTGCACCTAGGTTTGCTTCCTGATCAGGAAACTAACATCCTGCAAGCCACAGGGGTGCAGCCAAAAAGATGAAAACATCCACATTCCCACGAGGGTGGAGGAGGGGGTCATGACAGGAAGATAATTTAAGCCCAAGTTAGAACTGGTTGACCTTGGTAGTGTAGGTGGGACAGCCAAGACGCACTCGTGGCCCTGGTTCTCAAGCTGCTCCACTTGTCACACCCAACCAAAGGTCAGTGGGAACCTACCTGTTTTACTGAAGCAGGAAACAGGAGAGGCTCAGGGGAAGTGTTTCACAGTAGGTTGGACCAATATTTTCAAAAAGGACTCCACACCACCCATTGGGACTGCAAACGATGGCTGATGGAAGGGTCTTGGTCAAGCTTAGTTTGGTACCACCACCATGACCTTGTTGCTGCTGCTAAGTCACTTCAGTCGTGTCCGACTCTGTGTGACCCCATAGACGGCAGCCCACCAGGCTCCCCCGTCCCTGGATTCTCCCGGCAAGAACACTGGAGTGGGTTGACATTTCCTTCTCCAGTACATGAAAGTGAAAAGTGAAAGGGAAGTTGCTCAGTCTTATCTGACTCTTCACAACCCCATGGACCGTAGCCTACCAGGCTCCTCTGTCCATGGGATTTTCCAGGCAAGAGTACTGGAGTGGGGTGCTATTGCCTTCTCTGCTTGTTCGGTTAGGTCCCTACAATTTCCATAGAGGTTGGATTTGGTGAACCTTCAAGCACAGGTGGGTTGGCTTCGCTGAGAGATGATCAGGGAACGTCCCACGAAAGGCTCTTGGCAGAAGAACTCCGGTCAAGAAAGACCTTGGAGTGGTCCAGAATTCTCACATGGAGCCTTCAGTCCCAAATCACCAAGCCAGGGGGATTTCCTGGCCGTCCAGTGGTTAAGAACCGTGGCTTCCAGTGCACCCAGCATGAGTTTGATCCCCGGCCAGGGGAACCAAGACCCCCAATCCTGTGCCGTGGGGTGCGGGGCGCAAAAGCAAATCACCAAGAGGGTTCCAGGTGTCTGGGACTAAACCCAGGCTGTCTTGATGAGAGAAAGCCTCCTTTCAGGAGGGTAGGTCCACATTTTGAAACGGCATCCTGCAGGGAATTCTCCTGTTTGTGTGTATAACGCACAAGAGCACACGGTCGCCTTTCATCCTTGTGTAGAGGGAATCATCTAAATTACAGAGAGGAAACGGGTGACGAAGGACAAAGACGTGATGGGGATCAAAACCCAGGTCTCTTGCCCTGGAGTGCCGCCCTCTCCGCGCCATTGGCGCCGGCCCGGAGCCCTACCCGGGGCCAGGTGAGGGCTCTCCCCGCTTCCCGTCGCGGGGGCCGAGATGCCCCCACCTGGGGCTTCTAGAAGGCTGAGGCGGGGTTGGGGAATCCCAGCTGCGGGGGCGGGACCCGAGCGCGCTGGCGATTGGCTAAGACGGCGGGGGCGGTCAAGGCCGGGGGCGGACGTGGGTGGGAAGAGCGCTGCGCCCCGCGCGCCCCCGCTGCCGCGTCCCACCCGGGTGAGCGCACGCGGGCTCCGAGCGCGGGGACGCGCGCCCACCATGAACGCCAGCGGCCCGGGCTACCCGCTCGCCTCGCTCTACGTGGGCGACCTGCACCCGGACGTGACCGAGGCCATGCTCTACGAGAAGTTCTCGCCCGCTGGTCCCATCCTGTCCATCCGCGTGTGCCGCGACGTGGCCACGCGCCGCTCGCTGGGTTACGCCTACATCAACTTCCAGCAGCCCGCGGACGGTGAGCCCCCGGGGAGGGGGGGGGGGGGGTGGTGGTGGTGACGGACAGACTGACAGACTGTATTCCAGCCACCAGCGCGCTTTCGTCTCTGGCCACTCCCGCATCTTCCATTTTGCAGCCAGGAAAACTAAGATCCAGAGTTGCAGGAGGCGGGCCCTGAGACAGGAACTAACAATTAGTGTGCCCCCTACTGAACTGAACTGAACTACTGTTTCACGGGTGCTCCATCTTCCAGAAGAGAGGTGCTGCTGAGTGAAAACAGCCAAGGGCTTAGGGGTCAGCCAGACCTGGGATTGGAAGGCCAGCAACGGTGCGACCTTGAGCAAATGAGTCATTCTGAGGTTCAGTTACCTGTCTGCAAAATGGGGTGGCACCTGCCCAGTAGAGTCGGAGGAAAGCAATGCACACCGCCTGGTGAGGAAGATGCCCCGGAAGGCACAGGTGATGGTGGGGTGGGGGAGCCAGGAATGCTCAGCCTCGGTCTGCGGCCTGTCCTGACAGCGGATCCTGGCGTCTGTCGGCATCAGGCGCCTCCACTTTGGGGAACCCCGAAAAGCTGCCTCCCTCTGGAGTCCACAGCCCATTTCTCAGAACTGATAGGGTCGATCAGAGCTTGCCAGCTGGGTGTGTCCTGACTTCTGTTCAGAGCCGAGAGGAGCTGGGTTTTGTTGGAGTTCTGCCATGAGAGTGTGAGCTCGAGCAAGTCGTCACACCTAGCGCCTCTTTTTCTGTAAAATGGGACTAAGGCTTGTTCCCCAGGAGCATGGAGGGAATGGGGATTGTGTCTAGGAAGTAGTTCCAGTGTCATGCGGTACATGGTAAGCCCTCAGTCAGTCGGTCAGTTCAGTCGCTCAGTCGTGTCCGACTCTTTGCGACCCCCCATGAATCGCAGCATGCCAGGCCTCCCTGTTCATCACCATCTCTCGAAGAATCCTGGGAACTATAGCAGGTGTGAGACTCACCAAAAGAGGCCTGCCCCAGCCAAGTCCACAAGGGGGCGCCTTGACTCTGAGGCTCTTGGGAGGCTGGGGAGGTTCCCGCCTCTGAGAGTTTGCTGGGCAGCAGGTGACTGAGCTGGATTCCAGGGAGCTTTCCCCTCTGCTCTGCTTCACCCAGCCACTGCTTCTTGCCATCTTCCGCCAAGTCTTGTACAACCTGGTTTAATAGAATGGGAAATTGAGCTACAGACAGGAGGAGTGTACTCCTGGCTGTTTATGGCAGGACTAGATGCAAAACCCAGACTTTTCCAAACTTGCCCGCTGAGTATTCCACGGTTCCCCTCCATGCCTCTGAAACCTGAAGTGTCCCTGTAGCTGAGGACAGCACGCCACCCGGCAGGACGATGGGCATATGCTGTTGTGCTTAGACATACTACTGTTTACCAAATACTTATTTGAGCTAGGCACAAGGCGCTTTGCACAGGTTATTTAATTTTTAACACCGGAAAAAAATAATTTATTTGGCTGCACCTGGTCTTTATTGCAACACGCGGATCTCTAAGTTGCAGCATGCAAACTCTGAGTTGCTGCATGTGGGATTTAGTTCCCTGACCAGGGATGGAACCAGGGACCCCTACATTTGTGAGCACGGAGTCTTAGTCTCTTGACCACCAGGGGGAGTCCCACACCTTATTGAATTTTCAGTCTGTCTGACAAGCTGGAGGTGGGTGATATTCTCTCCCTTTGTTCTATGTAGAAAGTGTGTTAGTCAATCAATTGTGTCCGATTCTTTATGACCCCCTGGGCTCCTCTGTCCATGGAGTTCTCCAGGCAAGAATACTGGAGTGAGTTGCCATGCTCTTCTCCAGGGGATCTTTCCAACCCAGGGATCGAACCTGAGTCTCCTGTATTGCAGGCGGATTATTTACCCACTGAGCCACCAGGGAAGTCCTTGAGTAGTATAATCATCAACATCTCTTTCCAAGTGTAGAAATGGGCTCAGAGATGTGATGTTCACTTTCCTGAAAGCCATCCTCTTTGGGATCAAATCTCATCTCTGCTGCCCAGCACCTCTGAGCTTCACTTTCCTCAAACTGCTACCACCCTTGTCATAGGGACCCTTCTGATCATTTCCCCTTCTGAGCCTCAGTTTGTCTTTTTATAAAATGGGGGTAGAAATTCATGCTCATTTCACTATGATAAAAGAGTTGAAGATCCTACCTGGAAGCCACACACATGAATTCTATTTATTCCTCTTGTGCCTTCAAGCTCTTATCTCGAGTGAGACCCAGCCAGTGGCTCATTTATTGATTGGCTCAGCTCCCAATTAAGCTGTTGAGGGCACAGGGAAAGAAAATGCCCTTAATTAGCTCCTTTCTCTCCTCCTGTCCAGCGGAGCGGGCACTGGACACCATGAACTTTGAGGTGATCAAAGGCCAACCCATCCGCATCATGTGGTCCCAGCGAGACCCAGGACTTCGTAAGTCAGGTGTGGGCAACGTCTTCATCAAGAACCTGGAGGACTCCATTGATAACAAGGCCTTGTACGACACCTTCTCCACCTTTGGGAACATTCTCTCTTGTAAGGTGGGTGTGGCCTGTTGCGGTGGAGGCGGGGAGCGGTTGGTTCTGGGTTAGACACCTGAATGACGGTAGAGGATTAGCAAGTAGCACCTCCCTTTACACTTTACAAGGTCTTATCAGTAAAGTTCCAGGTTCAACTAGCACCTGAATGATAATCGTTCTCAGTTTTCTCTTCATAGAACTATTAAGTGGTCACCTATGGATCGGCTAACTGTTGCCGAATAACCACCTCAATATAGCAGGTGTCAACAGCAACCATCTGTTTTGCTCACAATTCTGCCGTTGGTGGTTTGGGCTGAGTTCAGCTGGGCAGGTCTTCTGCTCTTAGCTGGAGCCTTCGTATGCCCACAGAGAGCTGGATGGCTCTGCTTCTAGGGAGTGAGTGCTTGCCAGCTGGGCTGTGCTGGTTTTCCTTCCTGTGGGCTTTCCTCCTCCAGCAGGCTTGTTCAGGCTGTTCTCACGGCAATAGTAGGGTCTCAGCAGATGGAGAGCGGAAGCTCGCCAGGCCTCTTGAGACCTAGACTCAGAACTAGACCTGTCATTTCATTGCACTCTACTAGCCAAAGTAAGTTCTGAGAACAACCCAAATTCAGAATGAGAGGACAGGAGACGTTATAGGACAGAACAAGTAGATACAAGCAGGCCCTTAACTGGGGCCGTGATGGCCGCGGACATCATGTTTGTAGCATTTCTCTTATGATAGAATGGAAATTTCCTAAGAATAGGAATCTTGTTCACCACTGTCTCCCAGTCCCTAAATGAGATATGGAAGCATAGTAGGTGCTCAATAAGTATTTGTTGAGCTAATGGCTGTATTATCATTTGGGAAGGAATGTGGGCATTTCTCTGACTTCTAGTTGAGGGTCAGGGGGCCATACAGCTGGCTAGTCTGTCCTGACAGGCCTAACCCTGGGTGTTTTTGCCCCCTGATTTTATGAGGATGGTTGGTCAGTTACCTTGCAGCCTTTGGTATGTGTAGCCTTCTGGGGAGGTGGCGGGGGGGAAGGGGGAGTGATGGTGCCCCCATGTGTTAGAACTCTTCCTTGACTCCTACTGTGTGACAGGCACAGTCCTAAAGTTCTCAAGTGAGGACTTAGCCCCTCTCTGTGAGTGAGGGGGTATTCTCGTGACTCAGGGGCACACAGCCTGGAGGAGGTGCATTAGCTGCTAAAGCCACTCCATGATGGAAAGAGCTGCTTCCTATCTCTGAGGATCAGTGGAAGGGGAAGTTGTAACTGTGTGCTAAGTTCCTGCAATAAGAATAGCAGATTTTCCCAGCACTTTCCGCGTGCAGATCTTATGCATGCACATCCTCATTGAATTACCTACAGTGGCCTCTTAAGATGTAAATAGGAGGATCCCTGAGTTACCGTGGAGGGCAGAGAGGCTCAGGAATTGGGATCACTTATTCCCAGTTATATGTTATGGGGGTGGGAAGTAAGTGGCTAAGCCAGGATCTGAAGCAGTGGGTTTGCCGGCTTAGTTGAAGCTAACTTAACAGGGATGAGTATGTCTGTCCCCATCACTGAGGGCTTGAGGCTCCCTCTGGGTCACTGAGGATTGGAACAAAAGCTCAGTGTGACTTGGGCAAGTCTTTGCAGGCCTAATGAAGCCCTACTGGGGGCCTGGTTAGGTACAAAGCATTCAATGTGGTCCATTACCCTGAGTGTTTGCCTTTATATTTTATGAGGATGGCTGGTCAGTTACACTACCCAAGACCCTGGCATATCCAGCCTTCTGGGGAGATGGCGAGGGCAGGAGAGAGGTTGGGAGTGATGGCACCCTCTGTGTTAGAACTCTCTCTTGCATGCTCTCAGGCTGTTGGGAAGAAATGATGAGACTTTTAGCAACAACAGGAAATTGAGCTCTCAGGGAGATGCACTGGGACCCAGGGAGACAAAGGCCCAGGAAGGGCAGTGCCCTGAGTGGCTGAGCAAAGGTTTGTGAGGCATGGTGGGACTTCCCTGATCTGGAGCTAGGCTCTTCAAGTGCAGACGTCAGCCCAGCCTACCAAGCAGAGAGGCAGTGTAACATAGTTGGTTAGAACTTGGACTTTGGGACCAAGAGTCCTGGGTTCAAATCCCGCCTCTTCCACTTTCCAGCAGTATGGCCTTGGGCTGGTTGTTTAAGCTCTCCATACCTCAGTTTCCTCTAAAAAGAGGCAATGATAAAACCTACCTCATTAGGGTGGTGGTGAATATATTGGTTGGCCAAAAGTTTCATTTGTGTGTTTCCATAACATCTTACAGAACCCCTTGAATGAAATTTTTGGCCACCCAGTGTTAACTCAGGTCATTTTCACAACACGGGTAGCTCTAGAGAGTAATGGACTTCCCAATAAGCCTATGTCAAAGTGTCATTGCTCATTTGTGTCTGACTCTTCATGACCCCATGGACTGTAGCCCACCAGGTTCCTTTTTCCATAGGATTTCCCAGGCAAGAATACTGGAGTGGGTTGCCATGCACTCCTCCAGGAGATCTTCCCGACTCAGGAATTGAACTAGGCTCTTCTGCATTGTAGGCAGATTCTTTACTGCTGAGCCAGTGGGGAAGCCCATTAAGCACCTACAAGAATCAAATAATTATTTCTGGGGGCTGGCTGACCTTGGACAAGTCATTTATTCCCATTTTCCCCAATCAAACATTTGAGACTCAGAGTATAAGAATTGCCTAGGAGGGTTCTTATGACAAATATATCAGTATGGGATGCCTTAGCTGGTGTTTGGCTCAGAGTGGGGCTCAGTCAGTGTGATTAAATCTGAATGGCAGAGCTGGGCTTGAGTTGAACATGGAGGGGCCCCACTTGGGGCTGGAGGGGTATGTGTTGGTTATGGATTTGGAAGCAAGACTTGTGCATGCCAGCTGGAGAGCCTCAGTTGTCAGACTGGTGTAGTTCTGTGGATTGTAGGAGCTGCTGGGGGTTATTCCCAGAGGGACGTGGTCACAGTTACATTTTAGAGAAAGTGACACACAGGTCAGTCCAGAAAGAAACTGGGTTGGGCAACTGGGATGGTGGTCGAGGTAGAAAAGTGTCACTTAGCTAAGTGGGGGGCAGTCCCGTCAGTGAGGGGAGCCGGGACCCCATGACATGGTCACTAGGGGTCTTAGTGCAAATTCAGTCAGAGGAAGGGGGCTCTGTGAACCCAAGATCTTCCCTGTTCTTGAGGTCTCTCCTGACTTGAGAGGGGAACCTTACAGAATGGGAGTGGGATGTTTGTGGATCTTTTCAAAATTTGCAACAAGTCTGCTATTGAAATAACTAATTGGTAAATGTTTTTTGAAAATACTTATTTGGCTGCAATGTTTGTTGAAGCATGTGAACTCTTAGCTGTGGTATATGGGATCTAGTTCTTGACCAGGGATCAAACCCAGGCCCCCTGCACTGGGAGCATGGAGTCTTAGCCACTGGGCCACCAGGGAAGTCCCATTAATTGCTACAGTGTAAACAATGTAGAAAGAAATAAAATAAAAAAGATTCCATCACTGTCAACTCTAGTTCCCCAAAATAGTAATTCTTAACAGTTTTGTGTGTCTATTTAAAAATTTCTTTGCCAAGGTATGGGTACGGAAGCAACCTAAGTGTCTGTCAACAGATGAATGGATAAAGATGGTGTGGTTTATATATGCATGGAATACTACTCAGCCATTAAAAAGAATGAAATTTTGCCACTTTGCAGGAATGTGGATAGATGTGGAAGGCATTATTCCAAGTGAAATAAGTCAGGAAAAAACAAATACTCTGATATCATTTATATGTGGAATCTAGAAAATACAACAGATGAATGAATATAATTAAAAAAGGAAGCAGCCTCACAGATAGAGAACAAACTAGTGCTTGCCAATGGGGAGAGGAGGAGGGACAGAATAGAGGTGGGGGAGTGGGAGGTACAAAGTATTGGGTGTAGGCTTGCTCGGGGGTATATTGTATAACATAGAATATAACCAATATTTTGTAATCACCGTAAATGGAAAGTAACCTTTAAAATTATATAAAAATAAAAATATAGCCATCCCACATTTTCCCTCTCCTGCTTTCCTTCCTTCTTTCATCTTTCCCCTCTCTCTGTCACTTTTCCATTCTTTCTCTCTTTGTCTCTCTCACTGTCCAAATGGTTTCCACTACATATGTATTTCTTGTGTTAGCAGAAACTTAAATGTTATCAAAAATGCCAAAAAAAATGTTCTCAAATGTGTAGATGCCCACTTGAATCCAAGTGGAGTCGATTTTTTTCCCCCAGGTAACAATATACCTTACAGATAACTCTGCCAGCTGTGAAATCTCTTCGACTATGCATACAGCAGACCAAGATGTGTTATTTACTTAACCAGTCTTCTCTCTTCTGTCTCTCTCTCTCTCTTTTTTTTTTTTTTGGTCTGCCAATAAATAGATTGTTTATTTAAAACATCAGCATTAATAAAATGTACAAATTAAATGTATAAATATTAGAAACAGTGTGTTATTATTCAACTATATGCCAGGACAGTGAAGTGAGGTGGTTCAAGTCCCAGTTTTGGTATTCATTAGCTGTACAATCTGGAGCAATTTATGAAGCCTCTGTTTCATTTCACTTATCTGTAATAGGGGTTAATAACTCCTACCTCATAGTGTTATAACAGGGATGAAAGAAGTTAATTTCATACAAGCAGCATTTGGGACGCCAGTCTCCTCTTGATGGACACTTGGGTTGTTTCACGATGCAGCAAGGGAGGGCAAGTGACTTGAATCTAATCCTTTTATCCATTGTGTTAGGAAGATCATTAAAAGCTGGTCTGTTGTATAGACAAGACCTGTGTTCAATTTGAGGATTCTGTCCCTCTTTACTGTGTGATCTTAAACAAACAGATTGACCTCTCTGAGCTTTCATTTCCCATCTGTAAAATAGGGCTGTTGCGTGACATAGGATTGTCTTGACAGGCAGGGAGCCAGCACTCAGATATTAGTCATTTATCACGAGTGTCATTCTTTTCTACGGGAACCTCCTGCTGGATGCTCTGTGTCCTGTTTCCCTGTGGTGCAGGTGGTTTGTGATGAGCACGGCTCCCGTGGCTTCGGCTTTGTGCATTTTGAGACCCACGAGGCTGCGCAGAATGCCATCAGCACCATGAACGGAATGCTGCTGAACGACCGCAAAGTGTGAGTGAGGAGGTGGGGGCCGTGGGGTCAGGGCTAAAGGAGCAAAATCATGGTACCGCCAGCCGGGGACCAATCCTACTGCTGCCCCCTAATGGACACTGGACGCGGAGCAGCTGTGGTCTTACTGGCTGGCAGTGGGACCTCACATGAGCTGCTCAATCTCCCGGGGACTTGCTTTCCTCAAGTAAAACATGGGGCTGCTGACATGTGTTGGAGGGTGATTCTGAATAGTAAATGAGGGGATGCTTTGGAGATTCCAGCTAATGGCCAAGTCATCCATGGACTCAGTGATCTGTGTCTGTTTTCCAGTCTTCTCAGTATGGCTGTGAACTTTATTAAACCTTTGTTTCCTGGGATGTGGAAACAGGAAGGAAGGTTGGCATACACGTAGCCTGCCACTTTCATGCCTTTAAATTTGGTGTCTTTCCCATTTTACAGATGGAAAATTGAGTCACAGGTGCTGGAGACAATCTGCTCCAGTGATTCTCACTTAGTTCTGGATCTTTTTTTTTTTTTGCTGCACCGAGTCTTAGTTGCAGCATATGGGATTTAGTTCCCTGACCAGGGATCAAACCCAGCCCCTTGCATTGGGAGTGTGGTGTCTTAGCCACTGGACCACAAGGGAATTCCCCCCTACTTCTGGTTCTGCTCATCAGATGGCCCAGCCCTAAGCCTGAGGCTGAGCAGTGGAAGAGACTTTGAGCTGGGAAATACCCAGGGTCATTTTGTCCAGAGTTTCTCTGTCAGTAAACCTGAACTTTGGTGGGCTTTTCCTGACTCTCCAGAAGCGTGTTTCTATTTTTGGCAGGTTTATTTTGCCTGTTTGCCTGTTATTCTGTTTCCTTCAATTTTTGGTGCCAGCTATAACTATCCTGTGCTAAATATCTTATAGGTACCTCAAGTTTTCTTGTACTTGTTTTTTTTCCCCTTAATCTAGGATAGTTTCTTAGATTTTACGTTTAAGTGGACTTGGAAATTACAATTTTTAAACTTCATATTACATTTAAATTATTTCAGGGCCCCCACCCCCACCCTGCCACCTGCCCCAGCAACACTGGCATAAACTGCATCTGGTTCTCTCACAACCAGCGCACCCAATACATGTTAAATGAATAAGCAAATCCCTGTGATGTGAGTTTGATCCTCAGTTTTACTGGAATGACTATTGAGGCTCAGAGAGGTTAGTAACTTGCCTGGGGTCACACAGCTTGGCAACTACCAAGTGAGGATTCAAGTCCTTTTCTGTGTGACTCCCACCCAACTTTGTGCTCTTGTCTCTTGGGCACTCAGCTGCCTCATGTGCAGTAGGAGATCCAGTGCATTTGTTACAAGAGGAAAGGCATCTGAACCTTACTCCAGGACATAGAGTCTTGGCTGTTGGAGGTGGTTGGGTCTTGGAGTATTGTCCTGCCCAGTCCCCACATGAGTAGTACAGAGGCCCCAAGGCCGGCGGCAATCGACTCAAGTGGCCCAGGCCTGGAGCAGGAATGGGGTGGTTGATGGCAGCCACAGGCAGCTGCCTACCCTATCGGTGTGCCTACAGCTTTGTTGGCCACTTCGAGAGTCCCGGCGGGAGCGGGAAGTGGAGCTGGGCGCTCGGGCCGTGGAGTTCACCAACATCTATGTGAAGAACCTCCCTGTGGACGTGGATGAGCAGCGCCTGCAGGACCTCTTCTCCCAGTTTGGTGGGCGTGTTTCCCAAGGGAGTTGAGGATCACTTCTACTCCCAGCTCAGGCTGTGGGGGAGGGGCCCCTGGGGCTTCCGGAAGGCTTGGGGGAGGGTGGGGGACATCTCGAGGCTTCCTTGACACCTCTTTGAGCTGAGTTGCCCTTCCCAGGGAAGATGCTGAGTGTCAAGGTGATGAGGGATGACAGCGGCCACTCCCGCGGCTTTGGCTTTGTCAACTTCGAGAAGCATGAGGAAGCTCAGAAGGTACGAGCATCCCCATGGCCCTGTTTCATGGAGGAGGTGCGGAGCCAGGCCTGGGAACAAGGGAGATTAGGAGCGGAGGGCTCCAGCTTCCCATGGAGGAAAAAGTCCCTCCCCAGATTGGGTCCACCGGAGCCAGGGCCCTTCATGCCTGTGGTGAAGGCAGATTCCTTCTGCCTCCTCTGGTTGCTTCCGTACCCGGAGGTTGGCTGGCTTTTCACAGAATCTTACTACACGGGAGCTAGTGGGGCCTTTGAGACAGCCATTGTTTTGGCCCTGCACATGGCATGGGGGATCTTAGTTCTCTGACCAGGGATCTAACCCTCACTCCCTGCAGTGGAAGCACTGAGTCTTAACCACTGGACCTTGACTTGATGGTGGGATTGAGGCCAGGGAGGGGCAGTGCCATGTTATTCCTTGCTTCCAAGCCTTTGCAAATGTTTTTCAAAACACTTCCCCTCCCGTATTCTTTAGACCAGTGCTGTCCACTGGAAATATAACATGGGCCACGTGTGCAGTTCAAAACTGTCCAACAGCCACGCTAGCAAGGATAAACTCCTGTAATTTTAATAATATATTTTGTTATTCAAATAATCACTTCAATGTGATATAACAGTGATACAGTGGATTGTGATACAAAATTTGTATTGATAAGCACTGAGATTTTTACATTGCCTTTTTGCACTAATTCTTTGAAATCTGGTGCCTCTAGCACGTCAGTTCAGACACCATACTTCAACTATTCAGGAGCTGCATATGACAAGGGACTGCCATGCTGGACAGCATAACTGTAGATTATTGACAGGTCTCAGCTTATACTTTTCCCTCCTCAGGAAGCCACCTCTCCTGTCCTCAATGCTTCTGATGAGGTGCCCCTCCTGTCTGTCTCCATCTTTAGCACAGATTCTCCTTGGTTAGAACCGAGGGCAGGGACTGGTCTTGTGTCACTGTTAGATCTCTAGTATTGCTGGTAGGTACTAGGTACATATATCCTGACCTAGGGAAAGGTTCAAGGTCACACTATGTGTAACAAAGGGTTAACGTCCTATTTTACCTCCCAGCGTGAAGCTGGTTCCATGGCTGCTGCCCCATTAAGCTCACTGGTCATGGAAGAGCTCAGCCTATGGTGGGATCCTGGGCCCATCTTGAGAGCAGCCACTTCTCACTGAGCATGTACCACGGGCCAGGCACTGCCTGGTTTTTCATATGCTCTCCTGTCTCTCCCACCGATGTGGGCTCTACTGAAATTATCAGGGTCCAGTAGGTTATAGCTAAGAAGACAGATCATTGGAGTTAGAACCAGTTCTATGAAGTTTTGTCCTTACGGGCTTCTTTGAAAACTAACTTTTGTGTGCCCTTGAACAAGTCCCATCCTTTATGTAGACTTTGATTGTCCCAACTATAAAACGATAAGTTGGAGTAGATGGATGAAGCTGGCAAGGGGGAACCGTAGTCTCCAAGGTCTTAGGTAATGACCTGAGACTAATGTAGACAGTCAGTTCTTGGGGGCCCAGTGTTTTTATATATATTTACATTCATTTGCATGTTTAGGTAGAGAAGTAAGTCATCATCATGTGAAAGTATTTACTAATGAACTGACCACTTAAAAATTCAGTTCCCTTCCAAACATTTCTCCACCCTAACACCAGTGTCTAATCCACATCTTTGAGTCAGTACACATATGGGTCTGCCTTTTGCAGATTTTTGCAGATGAATTGATGCAGATTCAGTTCATTATGAATGGGTTGCAGAAAGACACTGTACCTCTTACAGAAGATGTAGGATTCCATAACTGAAGAAAAATCAACAAGGGTTAAGTCAATGCTTCTAATCTAAAGCCTTCATAGTTAGCAAAAGGGTTATCTTTGCTGTGAAACCCCAACATGAAGGCTGTGGATGATGGCATCACAACATTTCGAAAGAACTATGCTTGTTGCTTTGTTCAAATCATCAGTGTGTAGTTACACTTGGAAGCTAAATATTAAGTATGGGAAACGTCACAAATTAAAATTTCACTTTTTAAAGTAAAGCTCAAAGCAATTAAAAAAAAATCTACAGTTTACTCTGAAATTTTGTCCCATGTTTTTTTAAAAATGGATTCACTTTAAATGGCCCTGTTCTCAGCTAATGAGGCTGGCCTGGCTTGCAGGTGGCGCCCCTTGGACTCAGGAGACGGGACTGGAGGCCAGGTTAAGGCCAAGGGCTCATGAGAGGGGTTACCAATGAGGTAACTGGCTGCCTCTTCTCTGCACAGGCTGTGGTGAACATGAACGGGAGGGAGGTGAGCGGGCGGCTGCTCTACGTGGGCCGGGCCCAGAAGCGGGTTGAGCGGCAGAATGAGCTGAAGCGCAGGTTCGAGCAGATGAAGCAGGACCGACTGACCCGTTACCAGGTGAGGGTCAGGCTTCCTGGGGCAGCTGCTTCGATGTGACAGTGTGTGCTGCCCTGAGAATGTGGCTCCCTCCCCCAGCAGCCCCACTTCCGGAAATTTGGCTTTGGGGATGAGGATGGGGGAAAGGCCGCAGCTTCCAGGTGCTGGGCTGGCTGAGTGATGGGCGGGGTGATGGGGCGCTGCCTGCTGGGAACTGGAGGCTTGGTGGGTGGAGCCCGTATAAACCCCTCCTTCCATCCCAAGGCATTCTGGGACTTGGAGGGGAAGGGGCGTGTCTAGCAGGGATCCTTTTCCTTCTAGGGCGTGAACTTATATGTGAAGAACCTGGATGACTCCATAGATGATGAGAAACTGAGGAAAGAGTTCTCTCCCTATGGAGTGATCACCAGTGCCAAGGTGAGGGCCCGGGACACCCACAGGGGATCCGTAGCCTTCCCTTCTATCCTCACTGGGCTTGAACATCCCACCCCCGCCCTGCCTTGTGGCTTTCAGGGAGTTGGTGGTGCTACGCTGCATATTCTGGAGTGGGAAAGTGGGAACTGGGTCTGACTCCACTGAAGCTTGCTGTTTATCTGCATCTTATCTGGACTGGAGGGGAAGAGGGTAGAAATATAGGCCCACTCACACAGCTGGACTTATTGGGGCTCACAGTAACCTAGGTTCATGCAACAAGCATTTATTGAGTGCCTACTGTATGCCAGATACCAGAAATTTATATCTCGGAAATTCCATTGACTTCTGTTGTCTGGCCCTGGCCGGTGATATAACCTCTTTCTGGGCCTCAGTTTCCATACAGAAAATGAAAGAGTTGGCCTACATCATTCTTTGCTTATTATTTATTGAGCACCTGCTGTGTGCTCAGCCCTCTTAGCATCAGAGATGTGATGTTGGCTCTGACCTTGAGCAGATGTCTTCCTAGCATCCTCTGTAAGATGAGGGTGATGGGCTCCCTGAATGGTTCTGAACCCTGGCTTCTCATTAAAATCCCCTGGAGAGCTCTAAAGTAGACACCCACGTCAGAGAACCTGAATGTAGATCTCTGGACATCTTAATTTTAAAAGCTCCCCAGATTTAAAAAAATATTTATTTGGCTGTCTCAAGTCTTAGTTGTGGCATGTGGGTCTTTGTGGCACACAGATTCTGTAGTTATGGTATGCAGGCTCAGTTGTTGCAGTTCGTGGGCTTTGTTGCCCCAAAGAATGTATAGTCTTAGATCCCTGACCAAGAATCAAACCCGTGTCCCTGGCATTGCAAGGTGGATTCTTAACCACTAAATCACCAGGGAAGCCCCTCCCCAGATTATTTTTAAGAAGAAAGACAGTGATCATTCATTCCATCCTTGAGCACCTGCTGTTTTGCCAGGCCCTGTGGGGAGCACACAGGAATAAGTCAGATGTAGTCCTTGCTCTTGAGTAGCTTATAGTCTTGTGGGGAAGTCAGATATCACTAACTCATGTCTACTATAGGGTGTGGTGGGGGTGAGGTCAGTATAGGAGGCAGAGTTGTGGTAGCTTAGCAGAACAGGAAGGAGGACTTCCAGTAAGAAGTGGCAGTGGCAGCAGCATTTGCCTTGGCTGTGAAGAGGTAGCGAGCTGCAGGTGGGAATGAAGAACTTTCCAAAGAGATCAGTGTGGGTGAGGGCCTTGGGACCTGCACATGTAGTGTGATAGTTGGGTCTTTAGGAAGTGGTCTAGAAGTTCTTTTGTCTATTGAACCCTTTTAAAATGTTCTTCATGGAGCCTGGTATTTGGGGATGAGGTTCTAACAGTTTTTGAGTTAAGGACCTTTTCTCAAAAAAAAAAAAAGTGATAGAAAGCTATGGGACATGTGAATTAAACACCAGTAACTCAGATTCAACTGAACAGTCAGTAAGATGATAAATTTGATTTGTATAAAGGTCTGGGCCCTCTTTCCTGGCAAATGCATACTTTATATAGTGTTGTGCTTGGAAGCTGGGATTTTAAAGTTAATCAGAACTAGGTCTAAATCCCAGTCCTAGCATTAACTAGTTATAGAGCCTGGAGGAAGCCATTTGGTTTATTTGCTGCTGCTGCTGCTGCGTCACTTCAGTCGTGTCCGACTCTGTGCGACCCCATGTACAGTAGCCCACCAGGCTCCCCCGTCCCTGGGATTCTCCAGGCAAGAACACTGGAGTGGGTTGCCATTTCCTTCTCCAATGCATGAAAGTGAAAAGTGAAAGTGAAGTCGCTCAGTTGTGTCCGACTCTAGCGACCCCATGGACTGCAGCCCACCAGGCTCCTCCATCCATGGGATTTTCCAGGCAAGAGTGCTGGAGTGGGGTGCCATTGCCTTCTCCGTTGGTTTACTTACTCATCTGTAAAATACGGGAGTAATACTACCTACTTTGAGAGGTGTCCTAAGAACTAAAAGGCCGACAAGTGGAGCACCTGCCCTCGATAGGTAGTGAAATAATGATCTAATTGTTTACACATCTTGCATATAACTTCAGGAGGCTCACTGACCTCCTTGAGGAACTCTTGAATTGAAGGGAATTGTTAAAATCTGGGTTGCTTAGAGATGAGGCACACTGGGGTGATTATCTTGTTATAAAATGGGAATTTTATATAATCTTACATAGACATATAATTTTCTATTTTATAAAGTAGTGCTTGAAAATGAGATGATAGTGTTGTAAGCATGTGACATAGATTAAGTTCACAGGAAGCTCTGCATAAGTATTCATCGTATAATTTTCTCTTTTAAAACTACCTAATAGGAGTTCTTATTAACTTGTTAAAACACTATTTTTGTGCCAAGAAAATTTGGCTGTCTGATAAAGCTTATGGACCCCTTCTGAAGATATTTTTAAATGCATAAAAAAGAAAATTCATAGGATTATAAAAAAACAGCTGTATCGAAATATATTTGTTAAAATACTAAGGTGACAGCAGTATGTGCTCCTTTAGTAATGCCTCAAGCTATAAGATCTAAAAAAAAACACTAAGATCTGGGGAAATTCCAGTGGTTAGGACTCTTCGCTGTCGCTGCTGAGAGCCCAGGTTCAATCACTGGTCGGGGAGCCAAGATTCCCACAAGCCACGTGGCATGGCCAAAAGAAAAACAACTATAAGACTAGTGAACTGGCAATGAGCCTAAAAGATCAAGGTCAGCAATAATTAATGTGATAGGAAAATATTCCTCTTGACAAAGTCTGCACAACTAATGCTACTTTATTTTTTCTTAGCATTTTCTTCTATTCTGAATATAAGCAAATGTGAAAATACACCATTTTTTTCCCCATCAAAGATTCACAGACCCCTAGAATTCTATCCAGTGATCTTTCTGAGGGGATCTGTGAACACTCAGGTCAAGGCCTTGTATGAATGGGTAGCGAAGTGCAGTTGAAAGTCACTTGTGTTAGGGTGTGGACTCTAATAGAGCAGATTTACAGTGTTCTCAGGAGTTCTCAAGGAGTCAGGCCAGTGTCTCAACCCTAAAAAAAAAAAAAATCAGGAATTGTAAACGCAATATGGATTGAATCTTGGGAGAGAGAAATGTTAGAGAGGCCAGTGAAATCTGAATGAAATCTGTGGTTCAGTTAATAGCATTGTAGATAATAATTCATAGTATTGTCCCAATCAGTGGATATTGTAGTTTTGTTCCTATGTTAACATGGTACATTTGTCAAGCTAGGTGAAAGGTATGTAGTAAGTCTGTACTATTTTTGCAGCTTTTCTATAAATCTGAAGTCTTTCCACAATAGAAAAAAAATTTTTTTTTAATATCACCTTTATGACCGATATGAACCAGATTGGAAAAGCAGCTTCTTTTTTCTCTTTAAATATGTATTTATTTGACTGCTCAGGGTCTTAGTTGTGGCATTCAGGATCTAGTTCTCTGACCAGGGATTGAACCTGGGCCACAGTCTTTGCCATTGAACCAGCAGGGAAGTCCCAGAAAGGTCACTTTAATGATTTGAAAAAAGACTAAGCACCTCTTCCCGAGGTTTCCAAAGAACTTGGCTCATGCCTTGCCAAGGCAATGGAGGTTTTCCAGCACTGTGCATTGGGTTTGAGTTGTGGCTAATGTGTGACCCGCTGACTGGGTGACCGTGGACAAGGTTTTTTTTTTTTTTTTTTTCATAATAGGATTTTTGTTTCTATTGCAAAGAAGTCTCTAGAAACTACAGCTCTTAAGAGCATCTCACTTTGTCCATAATTCACAAATTAACTAAAGAACTATATGGATATTTTAATGAAACCCAGGGAGTAGTTGAAATCCAGATTTTTCATCATAGTGACGCCCACCAAAAGGTTTAAGATTGTAGCCTGGCTGAGGAACCCTGCCCCTAAATTTTAACCTGTTCCAAACTATCAACCCACTTCATTATAGCCTCGCTGATGAGGGCAGAAATAGTAACAATTTAAAGCAGCTTTCCATCACTACTTAGGAAAATCTTTTTTAAAATATTTATTTATTTATTTGACTGTTTCGGGTCTTAGTTGCAGAGCATGGGCTCTCTAGTTGTGGCTTCTGTGGTTGCAGCTGATGAACTTAGTACCTCTGAGGCTTGTGGGAATCTTAGTTCCCTGACCAGGGATTGAACCCACATCACCTAAAGTGTGTGGTGGATTCTTTAACCACTGGACCACCAGGGAAGTCCCAGGAAAATCTTTAGGAGGAGAAGTTAGAGGTTGAGATGAACTCTGAAATGCACCTATTCTCACTAACCCTGGGGAATGGTCTAGTAACTGAGGATCATCCCCCAGGTAGCAGGTGGGCTGGTCTTGGACAAGTCATTCTGAGCCTCACTTCCATCATCTGTAAAGTGGGAGTGGCCATGCCTTCCCGCTCAGGTGGCTCTGCCTGTCAAATGAGAAGGCCTGTCAAGCATCTGGCATGTGGTGGGCCTCAGTAAATTTAAGGGTGAGAGGACCTCCATCAATTGCAACTTCTGGGTGCCCTCTGCACCAGGCCGGCCCCCTCCCCAGGGGAGGGAGGGGAGCTTGACCCCAGGAGTCTTCCTTCTTCACCCCCAGCAGCCCTTGTCTTGTCTTGCTTTTAGGTGATGACAGAGGGTGGCCACAGCAAAGGGTTTGGCTTTGTGTGTTTTTCCTCTCCAGAAGAGGCGACCAAGGCCGTGACAGAGATGAACGGGCGCATCGTGGGCACCAAGCCACTGTACGTGGCGCTGGCCCAGCGCAAGGAAGAGCGGAAGGCCATCCTAACCAGCCAGTACATGCAGCGCCTCTCCACCATGCGGGCCCTGGGCAGCCCCATCCTGAGCTCCTTCCAGCAGCCTGCCAGCTACTTCCTGCCCACTGTGCCCCAGGTGACTGCCTGCCCACCCCCAGGCAGATCTGAGCTTTGCAGGCAGAGAGGATTCCCAGGGTGCTTCTGCTGGAAACTCACTCGGCAGGTGGCCGTGGTCACCCCATCTCTGAAACGGGTAATAGTGTGTCCAACAGTGCTTCCTGATCTAGGAGAGATTTGTGAATATTGTGCAGAGAAAGATACTCTGTGGTCAAATACTGGTTTGGCCAAAAGTTCATTTAGGTTTTTCCATGCTCTGTGATGGAAAAACCTGAACAAACTTTTTGCCAAACCAATACATTGGGAAAAGATTGCATTAAGCCAGACAAGCCTAGATTTCTTTACTGTGTACCTTTTTCTACCCTAATATGCCAGCAGGCACTGTGACTTTCCCAAACTGGCAGGATTTACAGATTCTCCCAACTGAGATGGTCATTTTTGTGGGCTCTGTGTTAACATCTCTTCTGGATGTTGATGTCCTGAGGGGTCCTGTTTGGGGAAGGAGCTTGTGTGACTTGGAGGGGTAGGAAGATGTCTGTAGGAAGATGAATGGCTCAGAGAATGGGAACATTCCTTCCCTTTTGTAGTTACTTAAGCTGGCATGAGGGACAGTGGGATGTGTCACCATTTTATCCAGGTCACTGGGCTAATACCACTGATTAGCAGAGCAAGGACTGAGCCTGAGATCTTGCCCTGAAGGGCTCAGGGCTAATGGACCTCCTGAGATGGGAAGTAGGAGCCTTCACCCCAACTTTCTGGCTGTTTGCTGACAAGTCCCCTGGAGGGCAGACTGGTATTCCTGCAGTGGTGTCCTTGAGGGATGCAGTTGCTCACCTCTACCCCTGCGCCCCCTGCTGCTGCCATCCTCCTTCACTCTAAGTCTTTTTCTCCTACACAGCCTCCAGCTCAGGCTCCATACTATGGCTCTGGCCCACCCATCCAGCCTGCCCCCAGGTGGACGGCCCAGCCACCCAGACCGTCATGTGAGTGATCCAGCCCCTCCCCCCTCGTGCCCTACCCCCGGTGGGGCAGCATCTGTTAAAGATGTGGACTTGGGGGTCAAGCTTGGCTCTGCTGCTTCCTAGTCATTTGAGTGGGTGACGTCTCCCCTCTCAGCCTCGGTTTCCTCTTGTGAACATGAGCCCGAGTGAGATGCGTGTAAATCACTAAGGACAGGGCTGTGTGCGTGTAGACATGAGCCGTTACCTTCAGTGAGCTCCAAAGGCTCTCTTGACTGGTTGTGGTGAAAGTTCCTGCAAAGCTGAAAAAAATGAAACTCCATTGGCAGTACTGTTGAGGATGGTCCTTCTCTTCAGAGGGAAGTTCACCCTGACCTGAAGCTGACTTTGGGGGCCCGGGTGTGTGGTCCTGACACCCATGCCTCTTGGGGTCCCGGGTAGACAGAAGTTGGGTTGGCTTTGTAATTGCAGATTTCCATCCCCCTCCCCTGGAGGTCTGGGTCTCCGGTGAATTCCCTCCCTCCCCTGTCTGCCATTCATGTTCACCTTGCCACCCCCTTCCTCACCTTGGAACTGTCAGGGTGCAGTGTGTCCCTCTGATTGTCCCCCTCCACTAAACTTTCTCTGTGTTCCCCGTGCCACAAGCCGCTTACCCGCCCGGGGCCTCGGTGGTCCGGCCAGCAGCCATGTCTCGGCGCCCCTTGGCCCCTGTTGGAAGCTCCAGGCAGGTCTCCACCCACGTGCCACACCTGGTGCCCCACACCCAGCGAGTGGGTGAGTGTGGGCAGGGCCAAGAGGGCCGAATGGAGGGCAGGTCGGGGGGCAAGGGCTTGCTGCTGGAGGGAGTCAGAAGCGGCCTCCACGGTGGCCCGCCGCCGCCGGCCCCCTTGGGGGCAGTGCTGGCACTGGGGGCTGTGCGGTGCAGTGGTCAGCGCGGGCTGCAGGGGCCTGCAGACCTGGTTCCGGGCTGACTCACTCTGATCTTGCTTGCTGCTGTACCTGGTATCCTCTTCCCTAAAATCCGGGTGAAAACAGTATTCCTGGTGTGTTATGTGAGTGAATGCAGTCAGACCTGCAGGGGCTCAGCACCAGATCTGAATCTTACGTACCTCAGCAGCTGTGAACAGGTGCATAGGTGCTGGCTATAAGGCCAGCATCTGTTCCTTCACCTGGCACATGTTTGCACATCTGTGTGTTGACCCTTTACACTGTTTAGGGAATTCAGTGTGAATGCTGGTTTTGAGCTGTTAGGCTTTTGAGTTACTATTGGGCCTTATCATTTCTATTTATTTCTTCCAGCCAACATTGGTACCCAGACCATAGGACCCAGTGTGATGGGATGCTCTACCCTAGCAGGCCTCCCCTGACACACAAATACTCCACGCCAGCACACTGCACTGACAGGGTAAGGCTGGCCCAGCTGCCCTCTTCGTTTGGGCTCCAGGGGTGCCTGGCTCAGAACCTCCTCTAAGGCGTTGCTGGTCTCTGGGCCTTGGTTTTCTTTCTTTTCTTGGCTTGTAAAGTTTCATTTATTAATGTGTACCATCAGAAGAGAGATTCCGCCCTTCCCCCTGCATCCTACCCTTACTAACAGAAAGGGAAAAAAGGCTAGGATCACATTTTGTTTGTTCATTACAAGCTGTTTTGCCTGGGTTATTACAAGGATTAACTTGGGTTTCCTTAGTATTTACATGGTGAGCAGCGAGAATGTGATCAGTCTGCAGAACGGAAAACATCTTCTGTAATTAAAAGACTGTGTTTATCTCCCTGTCCCCTAAAGAAGTCTCCAAGTCAGCATTTTCATATCCTGTCTAGAATTTCTGTATATATACTTCAAACTATTTTCTGCAGAATGAACAAAAGTAGGCGTTAGAGAGCAAAACTAAAGTGAAAAGTGAAAGTTGAGTCTGACTCTTTGCAGTGACATGGACTATATTCCCCAAAGTCCTCTGTCCATGGAATTCTCCAGGCAAGAATACTGGAGTGGGTTTCCCTTTTTTTCTCCAGGGGATCTTCCTGACCCATGGATTAAACCCACGTCTTCCATATTGCAGGCAGATTCTTTTCCAGGGAAAGCCCACCAAGAAAGGGTCAGAAATCATGCTGGGGATGCAGCCATAAAGCTACCTGATTAAAAAGTGCCTGTCTGGCACCAGGTGGTCAGTAGTATTAGCTTCACTAGGCCACATGCACTGGTTCCTAGCACCACGGAACACGTCTGTATTAGAATGTCACTTGGGCTTCCAGTCCACCCTGCCCTTGTTAGGATTCTGCCCACCTCCCGCCCCCGATTGTCCATATCTTGCCCCTTGCTCCCCCTTTTCCAGAGACTTCCTTGGAGGCCTGTGCTCACCTGCTGGGGGTAGCTTTGCCCACCTGTGTGGTTAAGGGATGTGTCCCCATGCCATGTGCAGGTCCAGGAGCCCGCCGTGCGTGTCCTTGGACAGGAGCCCCTGACCGCGTCCACGCTGGCTGCAGCACCGCTGCATGAGCAGAAGCAGATGATCGGTGAGTGGCTGCTTCCCCTACCCTGGAGCAGGAGGGGTGCGCCACCAGCTGACTCACCAGCTGGAGGTCAGATGTGGAGACCAGGTCCCCAGCCTCAAGCTGACCCACCTGCTGGGTGACCTTGTCCAAAGCGCCTTTACTTCCCAGGCTCCTGTTCATCTTCAAACACTGGTCAGACCAGGCAGTCCGAGATTTCTTCTGGCTTCACTGTTCAGAGACTTTGACTCAGGCTGGAAGAAACCCCAGATGTGGGGAGATGGGTGGGGGGAGCTCGAGGGGGGAGGGAGGAGGAGCAGCAGGGTAGGGTCTTGGATTTCTGCCAGCAGATGGCCTGTTGTAGGGTAGGTGCTGTGGTTCCTCACACCCCTCCTGATGGGAAGAGGCTGTCACCACGTTTCATCAGTCACCCAGTGCCCACTGCTGGGAGGCAGGATATAAACATGCACTGGGGAAATAAACGAGGTCCCCCACACCTGAACTCCTGTGCACGCATCTCCCTCCTGGCGTCTGGCAGGCCCTGCGGAAGTGTTAGGGTTACGGTTAATTAAAAGAATGAATGAATGAACGAGCTCGCCGTGGTCCCCGGGCTCTCTCTTCACCGAGACCTCCAGGCTCTTCTCTGAGGCCCCCATTGCCGTCGCCCCATTGTTGACTCAGCTCACTGGGGCTCTGTCACTCTCCTACCCTCCCCTCAGAGAAAAACTCTAAATGGGCTTCATGGAGGGGGAAGGCTCTGTGGGCAGTGCCCTGGAAACTCCTTCACTCTCCTCCCGCCCCCCACTAATGGCACCTAGCGCCTTGTCCTGGCTACACCCTCCACACATCGCCACCAGCACGAGGCCCCGTCCCTGGAAGTGCCCGCTGGTGGAAGGTGAATTTATCTTGTGTGTTTGGCTCCACTGTCCCTCCAAAAATTAAGTTCCACAATATTCTGCCTAGAATTCCATGTGATCCTTCAAATGACTTCTTGTCCAATGAACAAGAGTAGTTTGGTTTTTTTCCCCGCCATACCCTGAGGCATGTGAGATCTTAGTGCCCTGAGCAGTGATCGAACCCTTGCCCCTTGGATTGGAAGCACAGTCTTAACCACTGGAGTACAAGGGAAGTCCAGCAAGAGTAGTCTTTAAACTAAGACACAGCAATCAAGGCTGTGCCAGAGCACCTGTGCGGTATAACGTATAATGTCAAATTTGACTCTTCAAGCCAGCCTCCAGGGTGGGGCTTGCAGTGCTCACTTTACACTTGGGGAAGAGGCTCCTAAGGTTCAGTGACACACCTGGAAGGAGCCGCACCTGGAAGGAGCCGTCCTGGGGCGGAAACCTGAAATGCCTCTCTGTTCGGTTCCACGATATATACCGGCCCCCTCCCGCCCCCTGCCCCGGGATGCCCAGCTGTCCACCAGGTGTGTGCCTAAGCCTCAGGCTGTTCTGTACAGGTGAGCGTCTCTTCCCCCTTGTCTACAATGTCCACGCCCACTTGGCCGGCAAGATCACGGGCATGCTGCTGGAGATTGACAACTCGGAGCTGCTGCTCATGCTGGAGTCCCCAGAGTCCCTCAACGCCAAGGTGGGCTGGAGCCTGGGGGAGCGGGGGAGCCCTGAGGGTGGAGGAGGGACAGAGGAGGTGGGTTTTCTTGCTAATACTTGCTGGAGGTGGGGGTCAGGGAGAGCCTTGTAAAGGGCCTGCGACTTCAGCCCCTCCCATTCTCTGCAGCTCCGCAGGCAGGACTGTGTAACAGGGAGCTGTGTTCTGGCCCAGGCTAGGGAAGGATCCCCCCGCTGTCTGGCTAGATAGAAGGTGGCTGTGGGGGTTTCTGTCATGGGAGCCGGTGCAGTCAGATGACAGCTCTGCAGCAGTGCTGGGTTGCTGGGGGAGTTCTGCCCTCGGAGGCGGGGGAGGAGAGGCTGTCTCAGGACCCTGCTGGGGCTGCTGCACTGCCCGCCCCCCATGTACCCCACAGGTCGAAGAGGCCCTGGCAGTGCTGCAGGCCCACCAGGCCACGGAGCACATGCGAGGATTGAACCTGCACTGAGACCAGGTGGGTGGGAGGGGGCAGGAGAAGGGTGAGCTGAGTCCAGAAGCTCTAAGGAACAGGGCCGGGACACTCAGACTCCCTGAGAAGCCTGTCATGTCACTGGCTTATCTTGGAGACACCCGGGGAGGCGTTCAGGAGAAGCGGTTAGGATGAGAGGCGAGGACGACAGACTGTGATGGGAACTGGCGTGGACTCGTGCCCAGTGGAGGGGTGGTTATCTTACTGCCTGCCCACTGTGGGGGCTCGGCTCACAAAAGGCTGGCCTTGCCCTGGGGCCTGCCTGGTGGTGCTTGGGCTGGTCTGTACCCTTAAAGACTGCCATGCTTGTTTTAGAAACATCTTATCTTTTCATCCCCAGAAAATGGAATCCTCACTCCCTTGGCTGAGAAACAGCATTTCCTGCTCTTGTCTATAAGGCCCTGTGAGCCATGACTTCGCCTGGGGTTTATCTGTACTTGAGCTTTTTGTGAAGGCTGGTCACCTGGGCGACCTCTTGCATGTTGCTTTATGTATTAAAACTGCTGCAAACTTCACCTTGTCTCTCAGGAGGCTTTGTGTCAGAGGGAGGTGGGCCGGGCAGAGGGTAGCCCTGGTTGGGGCGGGCTTTGGCTGTAATGTGGTAATGGCCTGTCAACTGTGCGCCTGACAGCAGAGCTGCCAGGGACTGAGCCGGGCCACCCGCCGACGGTGCTTCGGGATGCTAGTTTATCACAGGGCACTGGAGCGCCACACGTAAGACGTGCGTGGGGGTTCTGAACGCCTGGCTTGAGCAGCCTGCAGGGCGGAACACTCTGGAAGCACCAGTCGCTGCTTTGCTCTGGACTGGCTGGTTAAGGGGTCGTGTAGCAACTCCACTCCTGTACAAAGACCTCAGGATGCGCTCCCAGGTTGACTTATGATTTATGCTGCTCCGTTTTGCTCCAGCATTTCCGTGAGTAAATCAAGACACTTGCCTTCTATGAGGACCTCGAGAAGGGAAAGTCATTTGTGATTACATGTTACCACTGAGCCTGCCTAAAATTAGGGGAAGAGTCAGGCTGGCTTAAGAGGGAGAAAAGGGGGTGCAGCTGCCCGATTCGAAATGGTCCCTGGGCCAGGCCCATGGAGTTGCCGTGATTCAAATCTGCTTCAACTTGGAAGTCTGGTTGCTCAGAGACTCTGCCCTTGGAGAGGATGGAACCCTAAGAGCTGAGTATTGCCCCGCACTGAGCATGATGGGGGAGCAGGCAACAGACCCTGTCTGCTCGGCTTTAGAGTCAAAATGTCTCCACTAAGGTGAAAATGATTTAAGTGAAGACAATAAGACAAGCCCAGGAACACGGGTGGTGGAGGGGAACTCTTTGTTCAGGGTGATCCTCAGGCACTCCCAGCCTCACCCACACATTTCATGAGACTGAGCAGCACTGCTGGCCGGAACTCTGAGCCGAGGCCTTCACCAATGCCGTTCGCCTGCCCGGGTGGCTCTTCCCTCCCTTCTTCACCCACTGACCCTCCCCACCCCAGTGTTACTCAATTCAAACTTGACTTCCTCAGGGACCCCCTTTTCTGCACAGGGTCAAATCCCCCTAGTTGGAGGGAAAATGTGACTGCTCATCTATAACACTAAAGCCGCTGTGGTTTCACTCACCATGTGTCCGATGGGACTGTCGGCTTTCTGAGCGCAGGGATCCTGTCTGTTCATTCACCGCGGTTTCTCCAGCACTATGAGTATGGCCTAGCCCATGCAGACACATCCCAGTAAATTTGATCAAAAAAAGGATGAAGGCTCCATAACCAGTTTTTTATTATTGCAAAGTTCCAAAGTGAACCAAAGCTGAACCATAAATCAAAGTACAACAGACATTCATGTAGATGGTGTTAATGAAGTAGCTTAAACTCGCAGTTCAACAAAAGTCAGTCTATTCCGCTCAAATTAACTTCAACGTATTACAAAGAACTAAGAAGCCTAGTGGGGCCACCGTGGGAGTCAAAGGCAAGTCCCTGCCGGGAAGGGAAGGACATGGACTTTACGGAGGTTTCTCCCCATCCCACTTTCGGGAGCAGCAGCCACACCTCTGGGCTCTTGAACTTAGGTATCTCTATGTGGGCGACAGCAGCGCAGATCCACAGACAAACGCCGGCCAAGGGGACAGGTTGCGCATTCCTGTCAGGAGGCTCAGCCAAAAGGCACCGGGGCTCGGAACACGGAGTGCCGTGCCAAGGACAGGGAAGGGGTCGGCAGCCTTGGAGAACCAGCTCAGCTGGCTGCCATGGGTGTAGGCGGGCCAGGGGTTCCCAGGCCTCCTTCCCACGCTGGCCTGTGTCCCATGGGACTGGCAGCTTTCTGAGCGCCCAGATGGACCGGGTGAGAGGACCTGGTGACCGGAAGGACAGCACTGGGTAAGGAGCATCTGGGCAGAGACCAGGCTGAGCACGCTGCTGACGAGCACCCATCGCTGTGACCCGCTCGCTGTCCACAGCACACGGGAGTGCAGAACAGGGGGAGGCTTTTCCAACAAAACGTCTGCTTTCTGACTACACTGAGCTTAATGTGAACAGGTGGAGCCTCCTGAGGGGTTGGGAGGCCATCACGTCTCTGAGGGGGAAATGAGGGGGCTTTGGAGCCCACTCTGGGGCCTGCCAGGTCCCAGGAGCAGGCACAGAAGAAGGTGCTCAGGCAGACAGGTGTCCTGCTGCCCTTCTGGGATTTTTAGTTTAAGCTCCGGTTAACCTCCTGCCACAACTTCCGCGCAGGGCCGTTCCTAGGCTCTATCTGCAGGAGGCTGTCGATGTCTGCAAAGCTGGATCTGAAGTCCTGAGGGGAGAGAGGCTGTGAGCACCTGTAGTCCCGAGAGGACAGAGAGGCTGTGGGAACCTGCAGTCCTGAGAGGGGAGAGAGGCTATGGGGACCTGCAGTCCTGAGAGGAGAGAGAGGCTCTGGGGACCTGCAGCCCTGAGAGGAGAGAGAGAGGCTCTGGGGACCTGCAGCCCTGAGAGGAGAGAGAGGCTCTGGAGACCTGCAGTCCTGAGAGGAGAGAGAGGCTCTGGGGACCTGCAGCCCTGAGAGGAGAGAGAGGCTGTGGGGACCTGCAGCCCTGAGAGGAGAGAGAGGCTCTGGAGACCTGCAGTCCTGAGAAGACAAAGAGGCTGTGGGGACCTGCAGTCCGGAGACCTGCAGTCCTGAGAAGACAAAGAGGCTCTGGGGACCTGCAGTCCTGAGAGGAGAGAGAGGCTGTGGGGACCTGCAGTCCTGAGAGGAGAGACAGGCTATGGGGACCTGCAGTCCTGAGAGGAGAGAGAGGCTCTGGGGACCTGCAGCCCTGAGAGGAGAGAGAGGCTCTGGGGACCTGCAGCCCTGAGAGGAGAGAGAGGCTCTGGAGACCTGCAGTCCTGAGAAGACAAAGAGGCTGTGGGGACCTGCAGTCCTGAGAGGAGAGAGAGGCTGTGGGGACCTGCAGCCCTGAGAGGAGAGAGAGGCTGTGGGGACCTGCAGTCCTGAGAGGAGAGAGAGGCTGTGGGGACCTGCAGCCCTGAGAGGAGAGAGGCTGTGGGGACCTGCCATCCTGAGAAGAGAGAGAGGCTGTGGGGATCTGCCATCCTGAGTGGAGAGAGAGGCTGTTGGGGGGGACCTGTAGTCCTGAGAGGAGAGAGAGGCTGTGGGGACCTGCAGTCTCGAAAGGACAGAGAGGCTCTGGGGACCTGTAATCCTAAAAGGACAGAGAGGCTGTGGGGACCTGTAGTCCTGAGAGGACAGAGAGGCTGTGAGGATCTGTAGTCCCGAGAGGACAGAGGCTGTGAGGATCTGTAGTCCCGAGAGGACAGAGGCTGTGGGGACCTGCTGTCCTGAGAGGAGATGAGAGGCTGCAGGGACGAAGACTGGGCCCTGGGGGACCAGGCGGGGGTGAGGACCGCTGCCAAGCTGGTTTCTGCACCCCAGGCTGGAGGCCTGTCAGGAGCACCTGGGGCCCTTGGATGAGGAGGGACGTGACAGGGGACCCCTCACCTGGACCATGCTCTGGCAGTGCCACCACGGGCATGATTGGCTGTGGCTCTTTGGTGCCTCTGGACAGGATCTCTTTACCTTGAGAGCCTTGTAGGCTTGAGCCCGGCGGTAGAACGCCTTCACGTTCTTTCCGTCCAGCCTGAGGGCTTCTGTGCAGTCCTTCACCGCCTCCTGATACTGCTTCAGCTCCAGATGGCAGAGTGCCCTGTGGGGAAAGACTGGGCTGGCAGCTGCTCCCTCGGGGCCACTAACTCTGAGGAGCGCCCGAACACTTTGTGGTGGGTGCATCACCCCTTCCTCAGTTCTCACAGCCACCCAGCCCGCTTTTACAGAGAGTGGCTCAAAGGGGTGAAGCGACTCCCCAGGCTTCCTCCACTACTGGTGCGCAGACCCGGGACTTGATCTGGGTTTGAACAACTTGAGATCCCGACAGTGTTCAGAGCTATCATCCCACACTTAACTCTTTCAAGCAAGGACTAGAAACCTTCCCCTTGACAAAAAATTATCTACCTTAAGAAAAAAACACATAAATGAAAGTGTTAGTTGCTCAACCATGTCCAACTCTTTGCGTCCCCAAGGACTATAAACTGCCAGGCTCCTCTGTCCATGGAATTTTCCAGGCAAGAACACTGGAGTGGGTTGCCATTCCCTTCTCTAGAGGACCTTCCCAACCCAAGGACTGAACCTGGGTCTTCTGCACTGCAGGCACATTCTTTACCATCTGAGCCACCAGGAAAGCCACATAAATACTAGGTTCTAATTAATTATATGCACACTGACAGAGGTGAAATGTAAAGAAGATGGATCAATAGATGGCCACAGTGACCAACCAAACCGTTGTGATAGTTGTGTAACAGTGTTACACAACACTTTTTAACTGAAGTTATATTTGTTTCTATAACTGCTTATAAATTTAATTGGGAATATATGGGTGTTTGATATCTAATTCTTCCAACTTATATTTTGTATTATTCTTACATTCTGCATCAGTGGGGGAGAAGTACATACTTGTGTGTATCTTTCGTATTCAATTTTAGTTCTCTTCCCCAGTGACTAAAAATGAAACAGACACTGTTTTCAGTGGCTATGGAGTATTCACTTGTCTGTATCCTAATTTATTAACTCCTTATCAGGAGACATATTTTACTATTTCCAGTTAATAATAAATGATGCTGCTATGAACATCCTTGTACATCAGTCTTAGGAGGGACTGCTGACTGCCCCATCAAAAGGTACGTGCATTTGAAATTTTGACTATTACCAAAATGCTTCCCAAATAAAGCAGCTGACCTTAGCAACACAGGTTTGAACTGTGCAAGTCTACTTATGTGCGGAATTTTTTTTCAGTAACAAATACTGCAGTATTACATCATCTGCATTTGGTTGACTTTGTGAAAGTGGCAGAACTGCAGGTATGAGAGGCTGACTGTAAATTATATAGAGATTTTTTGACTGAGAGAAGGGTCAGTGCTTCTGACAGCCGACTTTTTCATGGGTCAACTGTACTTAAGAACAGTTACTGACAGAACCCATTTTCTTGCAGCTGTACCAACCCTGAGGCTCAGCCGTTAAGTTCTGCCAATATGGAAGAAAACAGTGTCTGTTTTAATGTAGTTGCTTTAAATACAGTTAAGCTAAATACTTTTTAAATTTTATTTTTATTTATTTTGGCTGTGCTGCCTCCCAGCTGTGGCACACGGAATCCAGTTCTCTAATCAGGAATTGAACCTAGGCCCTCTACACTGGGAGCATGGAGTCCTACCCATTGGACCACCAGGGAAGCCCCCAGCTGAGCATCTTTAGAGAAGATTTTTAAATCTTATGAAATAAAAAACTTCTCCAACTTATTTAATGACTTCTGTAAGTCACCCTCCACCATCACCCTGTATAATACCTTCCCTACTGGAAGAAAATTAACACACATGTTGTTTTAGAACTTAATGGTTTTACTTCTTCCATTTGAAACTGATCCATTTAGATTTTATTTTAAAATAAGGAGTGACGATAGAGGTTCAAGTTTCTTTTTAATTCTTTCCAGCCAATCCAACACCATTTATTGGATAATTCCTCCTTTTCCCCACAATTTATCATATACTAAATTCTCTTATGTAATTTTTTCCTCATGGGATTATTACCATGGAATTACCATTATTCCATTATTCCTCATGGAATTATCATCATGGAAGAATGTAAAAAAAATTTCTAGTATTTTCATTCAGATTACATGAAAGTTATAAATTAACTTAGGAAAAGCTTCTCCTTGTATCAATTTTAAAGCAGACACAGGGATTTCCCTGGTGATCCAGTGGCTAGGATGCGACATTTCCAGTGCAGGGGACCAGGGTATGGTCCTTGATCAGGGAACTAGATCTGACATGCCACAACTAGGACCTGGTGTAGCCAAATTAAAAAAAACGGAATTAAAGCAGCGCAAATTCTGTGGCATTCTTTCCACAGAAGAGGTCCTATGTATCAACATGTTCTTCTTGAATTTAGGCAGGTTCTGTGACTGCTCTGACCAGTGGAGCACAGAGGAAAGGACAGTGCGAGTCCCACGACTGGGCCTCAGAGGTCTTGGAGCGCCTGCCTGAGCTCTGGGAACACTTGCTCTTGGAGCCTTTAGCTGCTCCTGTGAGAAGCCAGCTACCCAGAGGCCACCATGCTGTGAGGAAGTTCAAGCTGGCACAAGTGAACAGACTGCCAGGAGGGGAGAAAAAAAGGCTCCAGCTTGCTCTATCAGTTCCATTCCCAGCCATGTCAGTCACCCCAAGCCTGGTGCCAGATATGTAGGAGAAACCTCTGTGCTGTGCTTAGTTGCTCAGTCATGTCCGACTCTTTGCGAGCCCATGGACTGCAGCTCACCAGTCTCCTCTGCCATGGGAATTCTCCAGGCAAGAATACTGGAATGGGTTGCCATGCCATCCTCCAGGGGATCTTCTCAAGCCAGGGATGGAACCCACGTTTCCTGCACTGCAGGCAGATTTTCCACTGTCTGAGCCACCAGGGAAGCCCAGGAGAAGCCTTTAAATGACTCCAGTCCCAGCACCCTTCTTGCTGACCCTGAATGAGACCCTGCGTCGAAGAACTGCCCTTCCTGAACTCCTGGTTCACAAATCATGAGTAAAACAAAATGGCTGTTGTAGGCCATTAAGTTTTAGAACAGTAGGCACTGATCTTAATTTGAACACACAAGAATTCTAAGGAAACTGATGTGTTCTCCCAATGGACTCCAGCAATTTAAAGAATAAGCCAAGTTTCTGGGAAGGAGCAGCAGCACACTGTAAGCATTAGGTACTATTTGGTGACTTCTGAATGTAACTGTTATAATGAAAATGATTCCATATAAATGCCAAAGATCATATTTAAGGTGTTAAAAATGCATAACTTTGGCCTATAAAATAATCACCTGTAGCTTCTGGTAAACTGAATATTCTGTATCCAATGAGAAGGCTTTTCATTACAAAGTAGGAGTCTGAGAGACAAGATGAATGAGTGAAAAGGAAGCCAAACTTGGATCTTCAGTCCGTTTTCTTAGGTAAAATGTGACCAGGACCTAACCTGAAGAATTGCTGTGAGTTCTCACTGAGACTCTTCTGGAGGTCCATTCAGAACCTGGCAAACTGTAGGTGCCAAGTACCTGATGGTGACACCCACTCAGACGTCAATGCACAGAAAGAACCGAAGCCTAAGCTGATGCACCACAGAGATGCCTATGCACCAAGTGGAGCATTACAATGGCATCTGGAGTGTGGTGTCTTCAACCATGTGGACAGAAAATTCAGTTCTGTAACAGGTTTTCAGTCTTATAAATTAAATGTATAAAATCAATGTAATTACAACCTAGAGCTCAATGGATTGAAATTTATCAGTGAGCCCAAGGCTGAGCTAGAAGATCAAAGCTGGCAAAACAGTCAGCGATGCTCTGGTTACGAAGACTAATGAAGAGATCAGCCTACAAGATATATTACAAAGCAACAGCGTGGCATGGACACATTTGCATGAAAATCAGTGTTTAAACAAAACACTGTCCTGAATGTGGTAAAAATCCAGGAAAATGGGTTAACAGAGATCTTTAGCAACATGAGGTAAGCAAAGACAGAGTCCACAGAAAGAGCAGTTAGAAGATGCTCCTGCACAAACGTGGACGAATAGGCTGCAGTCCTTGATCCCAAATGCGCCTGGCTGACTGAGGCACCCTTGGGTCCAATCAGCCAATGAAACCATAGGTCCAAATGTGAACACACGTTCTGAGATGTAACACAGAGGCATACCTCATTTCACTGTGCTTCACTGTGCCAAAATCCATGCTGTGAATCTAAAGGGTCCCTTTTAAATCATTTGGCAAAAAAGTGACCTCAACTGACATGAGGCTGCTTCGTCTTTCTCGATACTATTCTGTGTGATCGTGGAATTTCCATGTTTCACTGCAGAAATGCTAGTAATTAACTTCAGCAAGCTGCCCAGACACTGCTGGAGTGTTAGACAACTCATTATATACACTATCATCCCTTTCTAAAATCTGAAACACATTTTATCCCAAGAGTTCTGGATAAGGAGCAGTGAGCCTATAGGAGATCCGAGATCTCTGAACTTAAGAGTAATGTGAGTATATTGGCTGGGAAGGGAAAACAAACTCACAAGATTTTATTAATGTTTTACAGGAAATGTTTAAAGCAGATCTGGTCCCCTGCTGAATGTTTTAAGCCTCTGACAGTAAAACGAACAGATCTCACTGGAGCCAGGTTCCAATTCTATCTCCACCATTTACTGGCTGGGTGAGCTGAAGCAAAGCCCTTCCATCTGAGCCTCGGTTTACTTGACATTAAGACAAGAAGAGCATCTACTACAAAACCTTTGTGTGCTGCTGCAGAGCAGGCACTCACACACGACGAAGGGATGCTGCCCCGGCTCCGAGGCCCTCACTGCTGGTGGAAAGGATCACTGGCCACTGGCGACAGCTCAGGATGAAGGCCTTTCAACAGCCCCAAAAGCCCAACATCTCAGGCTCAACTAGACCCTCTCTCTTGCTCAGGTCAGGTAATTCCCTGGTTTCTACCCTGATGCTCATAGACAGACTGGCAGATTTTATAACCAGAGAGTCTCAGAGAAGCCATGGGGTGAGAGTCATGGAAGGCACAGAGGTTTTGAGACTTGTGTTGGGGTCGTGTTTGCACAGCAAGCCCAGAGCTTTTACTTACATCCTATGCTTACCTGGTGAATGAAAATTCTGGAATGGGCTGAAACAAAGCCCGGGCTCCCTGTGGGAAACCTCAGTTTCTACCCATTTAAAAGAGTGAACGCCACTGGCAATGCCCATCTCATGGTGACCAAAGGGAATGTGAACACACATTAAGATGTAACATAGAGGAATACCTCATTTCACTGTGCTTCACAGATACTTTGAAGACACCAAAACTGAAGATTTGTGGCAACCCTAGCAAGTCTATCTGTGGGTGCCATTTTTCCAGCAGCATTTGCTCACTTTGTACCTGTTTCACATTTATGTCATTCTCACAATATTTCCAACTATTTCATTATTAGTATACTAGTCACAGTGACCTGTGACCAGTGATTTTTGATGTTATGATGATGACTAGTGGTTGGCAATTTGTAGCCATTAAATTTTTTTAAATTAAGGCATGTATGTTGTTTTTTTAGACATGATGCTATTGCACATTTAACAGACTACAGTAGAGTGTAAACACAACTCTTCTATGCACAGGGAAACCCCAAAATTTGTGACTCCCTTTCTCCCGATATTCACTTTACTGCAGTGGTCTGGAGCTGACCCTGAGACGGCTCTGAGGTCTGCCTGTACTGACTAAATGCCAGGATGCAGAGCCCACCACAGTCCGAGGGAAGACTGCGGGGAGAATGTCCGGTGTCCTGAAATCCCCCAGGCCAGCCGTGTGAAAGGTACCTGTTGTTGTACGTGGCGGATTCCAAGTTACTAAACCAGAGGCTCTCACTGTACTTCTCAATCGCTTGCTTATGGTTCCCCTTCTTTACAAGCTCATTGCCTTCCTCCTTCAGAGCTCTGGCTCTCTCCACATCCCCAGCAGAAGGCACTAGATACAAATTCAGAAGAGGAAAAAACCATGGAGCGGGTGCCCAGCTCAGCTGGAGGAGCTCTCTTGGGCAGCACCTCTTCTAAGCCGTCTACAGCGCTCTGACCCCTGAGGTCTCCTGCACTGTGCAAAGCACCCTTCCTGAGTCAGGAGTTCCCCCCAGCAATGGCTTCTGGGAAAAACACAGTTTTTCATTCAGAGTTTGGGTGCTCCTGATGTAGATATACTTCTACACACACAATGATATATACGCAGTAGAAAGTAACTCAGGCTGTGGCCTCAGCACTGCCACTCAGGAGCTGGAAGCCTTGTGGGACCTAATGCTTCTGGACCTCAATTTGCTCACCGACACGTGTGGGCCAATACCTATTCCACCCTGGGCTACTGTCAGGATGAAATGAGGAGAAAACAGGACAAAGTCCAGAGCACTATATAAACTTAAAGCAGGAAAGTAAGTGAGGAAGTATTTAAATAAACACACATCTGGTTAAACAAAAGAGAAGAGTGGAGCTCTTGGTCTTCCAGAAAAGGGCAGAGGAGCCCCTACTCCTCAGCTGTTCTGGTCTGGAGTCTGGTGGTGTTCTCCCCAACCCGACACCTGAGCTCTGTCCCAGCCTCCAGGAGACATGATGAGAACAAGGGGAGATCCAAATTGCTCCATGGGGCCCTGGGGCTTCACTTCACTGCACGGCCCTGATGAATTATTCCAGCCTCAGCTCCCATATCATCTACTTTGTCAATTTTTAAAACTTTCTTCATAAAATACTGAATATTTACAAGGGTAAGGTTTTAGGAATAAAACTAACACCCCTGAACTCATCCCTCACCTTAAGAAACAGAATGTTTACTAAGACCTTTGAAGTCCTATGAGCCTCTCCCCGCCGGTTAATCCACCCCTGGAGGAAACCATTTTCCTCAATTCTGTGCCCCCCTACCCTGTTCTTTTAAAGACTTTTAATTGGAGGATAATGGTTTTACAACGTTGTGTTGGTTTCTGCCATACAACGAGACCATGCCCCCCTTTTGGGTTACTTTATATACGATAGTATCTAGAAACTATTTACTGTTTACTTTGAGAACTTCAAATAAAGGAGTGCATAATTCTACATATTCTACTATGACCTGGTATTCTTCTTCCCCTCGAAATTACATTCCTGGGACTTTCACACCCATAGCTGCTTCACTCTCACTCTTACTGCTGCAATGCAACTGTTTCACCTGTTCCGTTTATAGGGACTTGGGTTATTTTGCCTTTTGCTCTGAACACCTTGTACGCATCTGTTTGTGGGCACATGCACAACGTTTTCTAGAAGCAGAACCAGCGGGCTGCAGTGCACACAGCATCACCTTCTCAGCTTCACCTCGACTCTGCAAGGCACCCTGCGCTGTACCGTGTGACACCCCCACTACCTCCTTCTCTAACTCCTTCCACTGTCTCAGCTGAAAACTCCCTTCCCTTCTCGCCTGAAGAACTTGGTTTTTAAGGTCCAGCTCAACCTGTCACCTCCATAAGACTTTCCCCGACTTCCCCCAGCACCCTGACATCTGTTCCCAATTTGAATTCTTCAAACATTAGAGACTCTAAAGCACCCGTTCTCCCCGCTGTTTTAAATTGCACTGTTTCTGTGTCTCAGTCTCTCACTGGGCTGGGACCTTTCTGAGAGGGCCTCTCGAGGCCACACATAGCTGTGACTTCAAATCAGTGAAATAAACAGGAAGTGCACTGAAGCCATCAAGTTCATTAGCGGCTCATGTTCTCATTCTAGGGAGTGAATGCTGCCCGTGGCCAGATAGGTTTCCTGTTGGGAAGAGGAGAATCCCTGTCCTCCTGTACACCTAAGGCCAGGCTGCAGCCCTGCCCCGAGCCTCCCATCCTCAATACCGAGCCTGCTGGGCTGGGAGAACTCCCCTGGAGCCTTGTAAGTTTCCTGTCACCCCTGCGCAGGGAAGGTCTTCTCTGTTTCATAAAGCTGAAGTCTCCTGTTTGGGGCTACCAGGCCTTGATCTTCCTTCCCTTATTCCCTTCCAGAGACTAGTAAGTGTGTGAATTCCGCTGGCTACAGAGATGGAGCAGATGGTGTCAGGATGAGCTTGTCACAAAATCTCAGGCCCTGGTCACAGGGACTAGTTAAGGGAACGGCCTGTGTTATAGGCTAGACTGTATTAAGAAAAGATGAGCCAGGGATTTTAGGGAAGAAACCCTCTTTCTTAGGGAGCTATCAGAAAAACAACTCTTTCTCTCCCTCTTGGTCATGAGGCACGGCACACAGATGTGAGGCATAGAACTGCTACCGCTACTATACAACTCAGGAGGGAAGACTGCCTGAAGACAAAGCTGCCACATCCTAGAGAAAAGAGTTGAGAGAAGGACAGAGAAATGGGAGTCTGATGCTGCAGTGAGCTGCTGGAGCAAGCCTTGCCTGAAGGCCCTTTTTGTTATATGAGCCAATATGTTCTTATTATTTTTACCACATGGAGTTTTTTGTTTCTGCAACCAGAAACATCCTAAATGATACATCCCAAATGCTGCCAAAGAAATGAGAAGGGAACTAACACCAGGTAACTGGGTGCCAGGCTGGGAGTTCATTGTGCCTTACATCACCTTACCTTTACACCTGTGGGGCTGGCTTTCCCATTGCCCACTGTAGCACTGAAGACCGTCCCTAAGGGGTTACGGCTTCTTGGTTTTTTACTTTGTTTATAGGACTTTAAAAGTAACTCATCTTAAGCGAGGCTAGTTTTTATAGGATTACTCTCAAGAATGTGGCTCTGGGGGAGGCTGCAACTCTCTCTGGGTAGGAAGTCACAGCTTACCTCGGCTCTTCGTGCTTGTGGTTTCTTTGGATTTGCTTTTAGGTGTCTCTTTGTGGTTTTCCAAAGGCAGACACTCCCACCTCTTCTGATATGAAACAGGCACCAAGGGAATAGAGGGCAGCTTCAGACGCCACTCGGGACCAAAGGAGTCCATGAGAGTTCTGGTCATTCTGGAAGGCGGGCAGGATGACAGAAAGGTTTCCAACTGGGTCAAGAAGGTACTCTTTCTCTCATAAGCCCAAAGGAAGTGTACGAGAGTCAGTTATCACCTTCCCTGGGTTGAACCGTCCCTTTGTACCCTTCCGACTCGCAGCAGGAAAGGAACAGGAGCCTGCCACCCGTAAGGGCCTTTACAGCTCAGCCACCGTGACCCTCCCTGCCTGCCTGCCTGCCTGGCCACACTGTCAACTTCAGAGAGGGATCTGGTGCTTGTTAATTAAACCTTACCCCCAAGGAACCACACACGTCCCCAAGAATGGACCCCATGCTCTCTTTTTTAAGAAATTATATTTACTTTTAATTGACTGGATTGCTTTACAATATTGGTTTGATTTGTCATGTATCAACATGAATCAGCCACAGGCATGAGCAGGTCACCTCTCTCTTGAGCCTCCTTCCCACAGTTTATATTTTCTTAATCTACTGGAGCTCCCCTGGTGGCTCAGTGGTAAAGAATCTGCCTGCTAATGCAGGAGACCACAGGTCTGACCCCTGGGCCAGGAAGATCCTTGCTGAAGGAAATGGCAACCCACCCCAGAATCCTCGCCTGGGAGATCCCATGGACAGAGGGCCTGGCAGGCTGCAGTACACGGGGCTGCAAAACAGCTGGACATGACTTAGCGACAGAACAACGACGACGACTTATCCGTTCACAAGTCCATGCAAACACCTGACATCTGATTAATGCTCAGAGATTCTTAAACACAAATCCTCTGTCATTCTCAAATTGTAAAACCTCTCAGTGGTTCCCACTAAATTGAGACCTGGTCCCCTCCCACTGCTCCACGCTTACCATGTGCCACACTGCCTCTCCTGATCCTCATGTTCAAGTCTTTCCCCTCCCCACCCCACCCTGGGACAAACCCCCACCACTCCCCACTCCCCTCTTCTAAGCTCAGGGAACATACTGGTTTTGTTAACTGATCTCTAGTACTCAGCACAGCACCTGGCACCCAGCGGGACCCAGAGGTATGTACTGAGTGAGCAGATGAAGCCAACGGCAACTTCTACAACCAGGTTCCTGTGTTACTTCAATGAAGAGCTCACAGGCTGCTATCACTACAAACTCACGGCCTCTGGCTCAGCCCCCAGAGCTGTTTTCCTGATCAGTCTTCAAACCTCTACCCTCCTCCATCCAATGCTCCTTAACCCTCCTCCCTTGGACTTCCTCACACCCTGAACACAGACCTCCCTGCCTGGGCACACTTCCTCCTTCTCTACTGCTACAGAGAGGTGACAAGGCCAACCCCTCCACCAGGACTCGGGATCCACTGCTCCCTGCCACGCTCGGGCCACACTCGGCCAGCACCACCCTCTCCCACACCTACATCCTTTCCCTCTGCCGACTCCAGCTACCAGCATCAGGCTCCTTCTTCCTTGAACAGCCCTCTGCCCCTTCACAGCCACATTCCTTTAATCCACTGCCATCTGCTTCCGACCCCAGTGGACTGACTCCATCAGAATCACCAGTGACTTCATTCTGAAACCCTCAGTGCACTTAAGCTGACTGGAACACCTGACAGAATGGCGTCCTCATCCTTCTGCAAACACTCCTGCCTCTGTGACACTAAACGCTCCAAGTTTCCTCCGGCTGCACTGGTTGCTGTTCCTCTAGTGCACCTCAAACGTCGGGATTCCGCAAAGCTCCCTGGCTCCCTCCACTCGTGGTAGTACTACATTTTTCTCCCAGTACTTCAAGCCACCTCTAGGCTAGTGACCTTCATATCTCTATGTTCAACCTGTATTTTTCTCCTTCGCTCCAAATGCACGTGAACATCCAGCCGGCCTCCTTGCATCTCTAGTCTCTGGCCCCATGCTGCCACCTCAGCATGTCAACCACTGGATGTGGGGCCCTAAATGGGAAACCTCAGAGGAAAGGAAGCAGTTGGAAACTAAGATGTTGCCTGGCAGAAGTGATAGGGGCGGGGTCTATGTTTGTCAAAGCTTTTGATTGGCTCTCTTGATTTCCATGCAAATGAGGATTTGACCTTTAACATGATTGGTGCAATTGAAGGCACATAATGATTTGACCTTTAACGTGATTGGTGCAACTGTGGAAAGTCCCTCCTAAACCACCCCCTGCTTGCCTATATAAGCTGGGTGTTTGCAGCCCTTGACGGAACCCCTGTCGCCTGATTGTCTCTCACACTCCGAGGGGCTGGGTTGGCGGACAGCAGGCTCACCTCTCCTCGGGAACCCCTCGGCTTTGCTGAGGGAAGTTCCACTGCCTCCACTCTTTCTGCGGAGTGCGCCCCCGCAGAAACTGGCGCCCAACGTGGGGCTCGAAGCGGACGGATAGAGGTGGTGTCACCGTGCGGCTCTGAAATAGGAGCAACGAAGGACCCTAGCAGGGTCACAGCACGGAGCTCCCTTTAGAGGAGTATTGCCCGAGGTAATCCGGATTTCAAGGTGGGCCCCCTCCTTTATGAGGGAAGTGCCAAAAACTCTCTTATTTTCCTTCTCCTCTTCTTTCCTGATCTGTCCTTCTTTCTTTCTGGAGTTTCAGTGAACAGGCGAACAGTTGTGGAGGCAATTGATAAGTCCTGGCTAGGGCCACTCTCTGGCGGGCTTTGAAGGACCCACAACAGGTAAGCCTCAGTAACTAGAGCCCAACTGGGTGAAACTCCCTTTTAATCTGTCTTAACTGAGGACATGGCCTAGAATCTTCCCTGTGGGCACGGGTCCAGGCACTTAAAGGCCATTAGGGCGCCTGCCACTTGAAGACTCCCGTGACAGGATAAGGGGGTCACGGAACCGGCTAGAAACCTCTAGGGTGCCCGCCCCCAGCAAGAAAATTTCCGTGCAACAACGCAGGCACATAAACAGTTCCAAAAGCATACCATAAGCCCAACTTTCTGGCCACCACCACTCTCGGTAGGATTTTTGGTGGTTGTCCTCAGTGACTTTTCTGTCTATTCTCTCTGGGTAGCATGGGAAATAACATTAGCAAGTCTGATGAGCCTGCACTCAAGGCGCTGAGATATATGCTCATAAGCAGGGGACTTGAGATTTCTGATGCTCAGGCTATTAAGGTCTGGGGGACCATTGTACGGTCGGCCCCCTGGGTTGCTTCAGCTAATCTGTTCTCTTGGGACACTTGGGATTGAGTGCAAACCCTTGCTAGGCAGAGAGGTTCGATACGGTGAGGAGCCCCCCTTAGGGTTCTGTCTGATCGTTTCGGCCCTCAAGCTCTGCTTTTCACGGAGCGAGGAGCATGTCACTGATACAGGTGCCCCCAATTCAAAATCAGAAAAACAATGGGAAAGGTTTGACAAGGAACGAGTCATGTCAGACCAAAATATAGCGAAAGAGACTGTAGGGAATAGAGACTGTAGAGCGAGTGGTGGACTATGGGAGCCTTTCGGGGATGATAAAAGGGCAGAAGAGAATAGAAACCCCTTTGCCTCAGGACTGGGAGCCCAGGGCAGAGATCTGTACCCCTCCCTGCCTCCCCTATTTGAGGAAGTTTTGGGAGCACCTTAGGCACTGAGATATGCTCATAAGCAGGGGACTTGAGATTTCTGACACTCAGGCCATTAAGGTCTGGGGGACCACATCTAAGGGACCCTAGTTCCCCAAAATCGGGTCGATGTTTTGGCTGCAGACAAGAGGGACACTTTAAAAAAAAGTGCCCTCAAGGCGGGGGAAGACCTACCGGCCACGATCCCATTTATGTACACCATCTTAGGGGTCATCAAAATTTACCTGGATTGCTTTCAATGGGAAATTCCCTGGCCGATACAGCGGCCTCCTTTACAATCTAAGCTTCTAACTTACAAGATGCCTATGATCTTCACGATCTTACTCATATAAATTGGAGAGGGCTACATAAAGGGTTCCCACAGATCCCTATTAGAGAATTAAAGAAAATTATACATACTTGTAAATCCTGTCTTCCTTATTTACAAGTACCGCCTTTACAGCCCCCAGGAGTAAACCCTCGAGGGCTAAAACCCAATGTGCTGTGGCAAACTGATGTAACCCATTATTCCCCTTTTGGAAAACTTAAGTATGTCTTTGTGTCTATTGACACTCTCATGCCTGTGGGCTACTGCCCACACAGGAGAAAAAGCAAAACATGCTCAAAGCCATTTTTTACAATGTTTTTCCGACGTTGGGCCTTCCCCATCAAATAAAAACAGATAATGGCCCTTGTTTCATCAGCCAGAGCTTACAGAAATTCTTCCAGCAATGGCACATTCGTCATAACACCGGAATCCCACATAACCCCCAAGGACAAGCCATAATTGAGCGCCACCATCAAAATTTAAAGGCTCAATTACAAAAACAAAAAGGGGGAATAAGCCCTCACCAGCAACTTGGAATGGCTCTCTTTAAACATCTTAAATTTTTCAAAAAAATGAACTGATACCATGTTTTCAAAAACATTGGTCTAATCAAGAAATAAAACCTGAAATACAAGTGAGATGGAAAGACCCCATCACTGGTCAGTGGAAGGGGCCCGATCCACTCCTTACAATGGGGAGAGGATTCGGATGCATATTCCCCATTGGGGACCCCAGCCCTATATGGGTGCCAGCAAGGAATCTTAAATTTACACCACAAGAAAGAGGTCAAATCTCAAAATTTGACACAGATTAAAGAGACATTCACATATTGAGCCCAAGAACAAAAAGTTCTTGAGGCGATCTTTTCTTCCTTTACAGATCATTGATGCGGCGACCCTGGTGGACACTGCTCCTGGTGATCATTGGACTACCTATCCTCTCCTTGCTGACCTTCATCATTGCCATCTCACACCAGCTTGAACACCTGAGATCCGCCATAACGGGACTTCAGCAACAGTTGGACTTTTATGCAAGAGCATTAGAGACTTTGACTGTCTTAACAAGGTTAAATTGTGATGTTAGATATCATAATTTGTTTTATGGCTTTTCCGGTTCTTAGTGAAATGTTAAAGGTTGTGCTTGCCCAGGTCATGAAAGAGGAGCCCCATGTTGGGGACCCACAAAACCCCTGGATTAATTTAGCCCTCTAAGAGATTAACTTAGACAGATGAAAAGTTCTAGATGCCCATCTAGAGAGATTCCGCCTAGCCCCCAAGAGGTGGCTGGATAGCCAGTGACGGGTAAGACCTTCAGAGGAGGGCAACCTAAGACAGGCACAGCCGTGAGAGGGGCTGGCGAGGCTGGCGAGGCTGGCCGCCTACAGCTTTACGCCTTGCTCTACAGAATATCAATACAAATGTCTCGAGGGCTTAAATAAAATAAAAAAGGGGGAGATGTGGGGCCCTAAATGGGAAACCTCAGAGGAAAGGAAAAAAAAAAAGAGGGGGGCCAGTTTGACAGTTGGAAGCGGTTGGAAACTAAGATGTTGCCTGGCAGAAGTGATAGGGGCGGGGTCTATGTTTGTCAAAGCTTTTGATTGGCTCTCTTGATTTCCATGCAAATGAGGATTTGACCTTTAACATGATTGGTGCAATTGAAGGCACATAATGATTTGACCTTTAACGTGATTGGTGCAACTGTGGAAAGTCCCTCCTAAACCACCCCCTGCTTGCCTATATAAGCTGGGTGTTTGCAGCAATAAAGTGGAACCGCTTCATTCTGTCGCGTCTGATTGGCTCTCGCTCGCCGAGGGGCTGGGATGGCGGACAGCAGGCTCACCTCTCCTCGGGAACCCCTCGGCTTTGCTGAGGGAAGTTCCACTGCCTCCACTCTTTCTGCGGAGCGCCCCCCAGCACCTGGACACTTGTTCTTCCCTTCTCCCCACCCTCCAACCACCAAAACTTCTCAAAATACTGCCTAAGATGTCCCCTGAATTGGTACCTTTCCACTGTTCTCTTTCCACCGTCTCTTTCGGATTACTGCCCACCCCCTTCCTATTCTCTTCTCCTTCATGGTCAACACGGCAGGCAGCCAGCCAGCTTTTCTCTCAAATCTGCTCAGGCTGCCCCCAGCTGAAGACCCTTTCACAATGCCTCACTGTGTTCGGATTAAGTCCAGGCCCCTGGACACCAGAGCATGTGTGACTGGGCCTCGTCACCCGTCCTGATCTAAGCGCTTCACCTGCCGCACCATGAGCAGCGGGCTTCTCACCACTCCTCTAACACCTCGACTCACTCATGGTGCACGTGCTGCCCGGGCCCCTTGCTGGCCCCTGGCACAGACAACTATGCATTTCTGTCTCGGCTCACCTCCTCTGAAAAGCCCTCTCTGGACCCCCCACTGGCTGTCAGGTACGTCCCACCACAGCCTCATCACACTGCCGAAGTTTGCCTGTGACTGACTACTGTTCTCCAGGAGACTGGGAGCTCTTCGAGGGTGGGCAGAGGTCTGTCTCCTCCTCAGCCCAGGCCTGAGTGCAAAGTCTGGCACAGAAGTGGCAAATTTTGTTGAATGATAGAGACTGAGAGGAAGCACAGAGAAAATAAGTCAAGCCAGAAACGATGCACTGAACAGATACCACGCAAAGAGGGGAAATGTGATCAGCTACATGTGACTGATGAGATTAAAAACAACTGCTCAAGAGACCAGAAAGAATTTCACCTGAGGGGCCTTGTGAAGGGATCACAGCCCAGTCCACTGAACCATACCCACAAAGGACCGCCCCACAGCCTGGGGTCACAGCTGCTTGCACTGCGTCTTCCTTTCCCCACTCTAGGAAGCTCTCTGAAGCAAGTGGGGTCTGTATCTCCTTTTATCTCAGTATTTCCCACTGAATCTGGTTTAGACAGAGCTGAACTAAGTATTAGTGTGTGAATGCATTTGAGCATCTAGGCAAAAGAACAGTAACAAAACACCCTCAAAACCCCCACAAACTCGGTAATTCTGACTCCTTAAAAATCTGCTAAAATATGACAGCAAATCGTCCTTTCACACTTTCTGCATGCGCTTATTAGAAGTTTCTGAGCCTAAACCACAGGGTCTGCCCCAGAGGACGCCTAAAGCAAAGGTTCCAAGCCCATCGGAGAGGACAGGACAGGACATTCCGGAGAGACAGCCTCAGTGACTCAGGCTCACCTGCTGCTGCCTTCCAAGGCTGACGTCACGCTGTCATCAATCTGCAGCACGGTCACGTAGTCCACGTAGGCCAGGGCGTACTTCTCCAGGGCCTCGTAGGCTGATGCGCGCCGCAGTAGGGGCTTCATGCTGAAGGGAGCCAGGGCCAGTGCTCTAGGACAGCAGGCAGAGATGTCACTGGGCCGCTGAGTCCCCAGGGCTCCCTGCCCCCACCCTCCCACAGTTCCTTCTGGTCTGGGTCATCTGCAGCATTCAGTGCATGGGAGGCCATTTCTGGCGACAGATGCTGTGAAGGCTGTCAAGTCTCAGAAGAGGGGCTTTTCAACTCAGACTCAAGTGGAAAAGGGAAGGAGGACAGAGAAACACTACTACCGGGAAATGTGTGTGTGTGCGCGCATCAATTTTTATGGGTGCGATCCCTCTGAAATCAAGAGTAAGTGCCTGACAGCTTCCATGCTTCTCTGTTTTCTACAGAGGGTGGCCAAGTGGGAATAACAAACAGGCTTTTGAGTCAGATGGAGCGGTGTCTGAATTCCACCTCTGCCACTAACCACCAGACCCCAGGCACATCACTTGACCTCCACAATCCAGTGCCAGCCTGGACAAGGTGGCAAACTTTCCCCCACAGAGCACTCACGAGCGCTCCACAAAGGAGACCTAGCACAGGGCCTGGTACCAATCAATGGAGCAGAGGCTCCATGAGCACGCCCACCTCTCTCCTCCTCTCCCACCCACCACCAGGGCCCGAGCTAAGGCAACACCCCAGGATATCAGACTCCTGAGGACACATCAGATCCAAGTGCTAGTTCAGTCCTGACCATGAAGCCAATCTCAGGCTGGCTTCAAGCAGCAGCATGAAAAACAGTTTAACATGCTCTACAGCTGGTCAGTGATGGTTACCATTTTCTCCTTTCAAGGCTACCTATTAACCACCATCCCTCTTTCTTTCCCTCTCTCCTTCTCTCACCCACATCCGTCCCAGAAAAAAACCTGAGCATGCCAGTCACTGGTCTGCAACTCTAGGTCATGCCCAGGTTCTACATCTCACAAAGACTAAAGGCCTTCCTCTAACTGACCACCCTCCTGCTTTCAGCAGCAGAGATGAGGCTCCAGGGACACAAGTCAGGGGCCACAAGGACCAAGGAGAACTTCCTATTTTCAGTGACTAGCTGATCCTGAGTGACACTTACTAATATTAGAGGTAACTGGTGGGGCCAGAGAAGCCCAGTCTCCTCTCCCAAGCCCCCAGCACCCCAGGGGGCAGCCCTGCCCACTCACGAAGTGCAGTCCTTGATGCAGTCGACGCAGTTCCCGTCCTTCAAGTAGCAGGCTGCTCGGTTAGAGTAGAGAACACTTTCTTTTTCTGGATCAGAAGAACCTGCCCCGGTGGAAGCAGAAAATGCACAATTAACAGGTTGGGAGATGGGGGCCTTGGGACATTGGGGGTGCATTCCACACGCTGAGCTCTCTGGGGTTTAGTAAAGGGCAGCAGAGATGACTGTAACCCCATCGTGCATGTTGGTCTGATGGACTGGCAAGGGAGCAACACCAAGCTTCCTGCTATCCACAGGGACCAAGCATCTGCTCATCTACCCAGTCATACACTGAACTTGGTACCAGGCCAGAGATCAAAATGAACTAGCTCAAAACTTGGGGGTGTGTGTATGTTAATTTTTATTACAAGAAGCATGTAAATCCAATAAAGAAAAAAAAGGAGACAAAAGTCTGATAAATGCTTTGATAAATGGACTGAACAAGTGTTGTGGGGACACAAAAAAACAGATTAATTCCACCTGGTCAAATCAGAGAGGACTTCGCCAGGAAAAGACATCTGAGTCTGGCAGGACTATGGAGAGCTTAATCAGGGGAAGAGCTCAAACTATCCCCTGCGGAGGGGAATTATCATAGATGTTTTCCTAAAGACCATCTTTATCCTCAGGAATCTCAGAGGCTCAAGTCCTTTATTGTGGCCATGATGATTTTCATTTTCAAAAATAATTTTTCAACCACTAGCAGGGGCCATAAGGAAAATAAAACATGGAAACTATCAAGTGTTGACTCAGTGATTCCATTCCCAAGCACATGCCCAGAGAACAGAAATCAAGCTCGCCTTTGAAAATGGTAAAACATATAGACAACAGTACAACAGATACTTGCTATCCATCACTAAACCAGCATATGTTTTATTAATATTTACTTCCCACCTTTTGGGGGTTTTTTGTTCATTTCTTTTGGGCTGCATACCAACCACAGATCAAACCTGAGCCCTTTGCAGTGGAAGCACGGAGGCTTAACCACTGGACCACCAGGGACGTCCTCTCACCTTTTGGTTTCACTATGCCTCGATACCTCTACTCTTCCCCTCTGCCCCATCCCCAGGTTCCCAAAAGTTGCCACAGTCCTAAAGTGGGTATGTCACATTCTCATGTGTGTCCATCTTTATTACATAGGTATTCACAGGCCGGACACAATATCCTTTAAATAACTTTTCCTAAGTGGCATCACATCACCTCTCCTTCTGCGGTTTGCCTTCTTTGCTAATTATCATGTTACCACATTGATGCAAAACCTGCTTCATTCAATATCAAACATAATAAAATGATCGTGTCTTCCCTTTTGTTGCCCAAGGGAGACAGCAAAATACAGAGATAAGTAAAAGACATCCTGGCCCTTGAGGAGCAAGTCCAAGTATTCAAACCTTGCTACCCATTTCAAGTCATCGGAGCATGGTTGCTCAGAAAACAGCAGTGGTGTAGCAGAAACGACATCAGACCCCCAAATCCAGCCTGTGACCCTGCGCAAGTCATTCAATCCCCTCCGATCACATGTGCTTACCTATCAGATGAGGATATCATTTCACAGACTGGCTAGAAGGTTCACTGTGTTAGGTTGCTCCCTGCTCTCCTTTCAAGATCAGAGAAATCAAGGAACTTGCCCATAAATTACCTAGAAAATTAGTAGCAGGATCAGAACCGAATTCTGGTCCACTGCTAAACTGAGAAGAGGTATCAGTATGGCTCTTCTTGGGGCCTAGAATAAATCCCTACAAAAAAGCCAAGTTTTTCCAGGCAGCTGGGGTAGGATACCAAAAAAAAAAAAAAAAATAAGGCAACTTTACCAAGTTGAGATGAGGGTGGGCCTACAAAGAAAGGTTCTAGGAAAAAAACAAAACAAAACAAAACATGGGGTTGGGGGGCAAAGAGTGGCTTGAAACTGCAAAAATTCAAACAAAATCGACTGGAATTAGAGGATTTGAGACGAAGTCCAGCAAAATGATTAAAAACTTGGACTTGGGAATTGGAGAAGCCCCTGTTCAAAGTCTGCCTCTGATTTCAGTGTGTCACCCCAGAAGAAGGGATTTAAGTCTTTTGGAACCCTCATCTATAAAGCACCTTACCCATACGTTAGTGGGAAGATATAAAAAAGGGAGAAAGTCTATCATGTCTAGCAAGTACTCAACAAATGCTAGCCAAGGAAATGAGAGAGAAAGAAAGCAATGGGAAAGAGAGACTACAGAAAAGGAATTCTACTGAGGCTCTGGGATAAGCCACTTCAGAGAGGCCTTGGGCAGAGACCTTTGTTGGCTGAACTGAGCCAGAGGCCGGGAGGACTGGTAAAAACACATTATTCTTCTGTTGAAAACTCTCCAGCAGCTTCCCATTATGAAATAAAATCCAAACTCCTTCCCATGAACTACCGTGTAAAATGCCTGTCTTTGTAACTGATCAAGCCTTGCTACTCCCTCCATTGGCTCCCATATGTTCTGGGTCCTGGAACACACCAGGGTACTGCTGTCTGAGGCCTTTGTTAATTACGGCCTTCTTCACCTGGGGCGCTCAGCACTCAAAATTTCATGCAGCTGGCTTCTTCTGACCATTCTGGTATCCCCTCAAATGTCACTTCTTCAAAGAAGTTGTCCTTTACCTTGCATTTCTTCATAAAAGAGCTCCCTAGTCAAATCTACCACACCACATTTGTCTGCTTCACAGCCCAGATCATTTCCACATAGTTCTTATTTAATACTCATTAGCTTAACACATTATTGACCAGAGATGTACTATTATGTTTCTTGTTGAAAGTCCAAAGTGTTAGCTGCTCAGTTGTGTCCGACTCTTTGCAACGCATGGACTGTAGCCCACCAGGCTCCTCTGTCCATGGAATTCTCCAGGCAAGAATACTGGAATGGGTCGCCATGTCCTATTCCAGGGGATCTTCTCTCAGGGATGGAACCTGGGTCTCCTTCCTGCATTGCAGGCAGATTCTTTACCATCTGAGCCACCAGGGAAGCCCATGTTTCTTGTTACCCAAACATTACTGACCAAAAACATCAATATCACTTACACAACAAAGGACCAGCCACAAGTGTTTCTGCAAAAATCCCCCAGCCAATGAATTAAGATCACATCTGGAGCCTCCTCATTAATAAGAAAGCATGGCTCTTGACAGAAAGGACCTTCTCTATCTTATTATACACTCATTACATACAGCTGCTTTAACAATGTTAATTAAAGAGTATACAGTTGAGGAAAATGTAAGAGTTGCCTCAGGGATCAGAATGAGGCTTAAATATTAGAATGGGGTCCAACAAGACAGTTAAAAAGCAGGCAATCTATCAGGGTGGTCACTATCAAAAGAAGAAAAAATAAAATGTGTTGATAAGGATGCTAAGCAGTTGGAATTATTGTGCCCTGTGGGTGGGAATGTAAAATGGTACAGTTATTATGGAAAACATTTGGGAAGCCCCCTCTTTTCCTGCAAATTAAAAATACAATTACGATCTAATCCATCAATCCCACTTCTGGGTATATATTCAAAAGAAATTAAAGCAGGATTTTGGGAGATTCTTGCACACTCATGTTCATCATAGCCAAGAGGTGAAAACAATTCAAATGTCCATTAACGGATGAATGGATAAAAACAATATGGCATATCTACACGATGGAATTATCAGGCAACCTTAAAAATGAACGAAAGCCTGTCACATGCTACAACAGAGTTTATAATGTTAAAAATATTATTCGGTCACAAAAGACAAATATCGTATTATCCCATTCATTTGAAATACCTAAAGTAGTAAAAATCATTGACATAGGAAAAAAAAAGGTGGATACCACGGGCGGAGGGGGTAATCAGAGTTTAGTGGGTACGGCGTTTCCGTGCTGCAAGATGAGAAAGTTCCAGAGATCTGTCGCACAACAATGTTACAAGAGATTACGTTTGATGTCGTTTTTTAACCACTATAAAAAGTGATAAAAGATCTATTAATATGAAAATGTGTTCCTGTTATGTCATTAAGTAAAAAAGGGCCAGTAATAAAGCCACGTTACAAGAATAATAATAATAATAAAAGCGGAAAGAAAGGCCAAGAAGTTTCTCGTAGGATGCCAAAGGTAGGGGAGGGGGGAAGGAATGGGCAAGTGCCGGAAAGACCCGGTGGGCAGGTCAGCCGCGGGGTAAACGGAAGCCCCAGGCCGAGAGGGCCAGAGCGGGGTCCGGGTAGCTGGGGTCGGCGGAGGCGAGAGGGGGGAAGCAGGCCTGGCGGAGAAACGGGGGCCGGGGTCGCACCTTGTTCCTGCAACATCCGCAGCGCGCGGCTGTAGAGTGTGGCGGCCTCGGCGAACTGGCCGTTGCGGAAGCTCTGGTTGCCGGAGGTGCGGAGCTCCTCCACTGACTCCGGGGGTATGGGGGCCATCCTGGCGCTGGGCCGGTGAACTGGGGAGGCGCTACAGTTCCCGGCGCCCAAGACGGGTGCAACGCCGCCCGCGCGGAAGCTGCGAGTAGCCGGGCCGGCCGGCTACCCCGGCGGGGAGTGGGCGTGGCGTGGCAGGGGCGGGGCCTGCGCGGACCGGGAGCCTAGTGCCCCGCCCTCCACGCACGCTCAGTTGGGTAGCAGCGCGCTGGGAGTTTGTAGGTGAGGTGGGCGTCTTGGCGTGATAGAAGCCTGCAGGTGAAACTCTTAACAGGTCACTGCTCGCCTAGGGTGTACATTCTACTGGAGCCTGACATTCAGTTACCTCATGTGCACAAGAAGACGATAATTTCATTAATGTGACGGTGCTCTAAGGAAAACAAAACAGTAATGCCATAGAAGGTGACCACGTGGAGACTTTTAAGTAGGAGGGATGGGAAGGCATCTCCCAGAGACTAATAATTGAGCTGAGACCTGAGAATATAGTAGGGGATGCTGTTTTAGACAGAGGGTTAGCAAGTGCAAAGGCACTTGGACTGGAAACTGGCACCTAGTTATCTATAGATACTGATTTTATAAATGAATTCACTGATAGGTTGCTGTAAATCGCAGAGGGAAATGAGCTTATCATCAGCCTCCTCTGACTTCACTCTCAGTTCCGTTTAGTTCAGTTGCTCAGTCATGTCCGACTCTTTGCGACCTCATGAATCTCAGCACGCCAGGCCTCCCTGTCCATCACCAACTCCCGGAGTTCACTCAGACTCAGTGATGCCATCTATGTCCCACTTACTACTCCATTTTTTTTTAAGCTGCTTGTTGCTACCTGTGCACATTATGCTGTTTCCCTTGCTTCCTAACCTTTGCTTATGCTCTCTTCTTCCTGGGATTCTTTTCCAAACACTTTTTTTTTTCTCTTGCCTAATCCTCACTGAGCCAAAAGTCAACTCAAACATCATCTCCTGTATAATCTCCCTCCTCCGCTCCTATTGCTCTCAGGTTTTATTCCTAATTTAGCTCTTATTCTGTGATTGTCAGTTGATGAAAATTAATCAACAATCTAATAAAGAAGTGGAAAATTTTACTTGAGCCAAGTTGGAGGATTGTAACCTGGGACCACCATTTCAGTTCTGAAAACTGTTCCACACATTAGAAGTCAGGGCACAGTTATGTAAGTTTTTTGAGACAAAAGGCAACTGTCATCATGACCCCTTACAAGATCAAGAAGGAATGTCATCCTTTAAGGAATTCTTTTGATGCTAGCAGAATGTTGCTCTTTATGGTTGAGCAGGTATTTCTGCCAATGCGAAAGTTTGGTTGATGCGTAATGCAGATATATAATGCACATTAGAGGAGGCAGAGGAGGGCAAAGGGCAGAGAAAAACGTTTAGGTTCAAGTTTTTCTTCTCCTGGGACCTCCCTGGTGGTCCAGTGGTTAAGACTCCGTGCTTCCAACACATAGGGCGCGAGTTTGATCCCTGGTCCAGAAACTAAACTCCCACATGCTGTGTAGCACAGCAAAAAAAAAAAAAAAAATTCTTGTCTTGCCATAAAATATTGATTTTATTTCACATCAGTTTACAGTGTTTCTTAGACTGCGAGGGCTTTAAAGGCAGTGAGTATGTCTGCTCTCTCCCCAGGCCCTGTAAGATCTGGCATGCAACATGCACTTAAAAAGTTTCATCAACAAAAATCTAGTCTCTGCCATCAGGTTTAGTTACACAACTGATGGTTAGGGACATCAATTCCTGCACAACTGAATCCGTGTGTACCTTTAGTTACCCCTCTTTGTCTGAGGTTCTGCATCCTGGGATCTGAACAACCTCAGATTGTGTAACACTGTGCTGCTAAGTCATTTCAGTCGTGTTCGACTCTGTGCAACTCCATAGACGGCAGACCACTAGGCTCCCCCGTCCTGGGATTCTCCAGGCAAGAACACTGGAGTGGGTTGCCATTTCCTTCTCCAATGCATGAAAATGAAAAGTGAAAGTGAAGTTGCTCAGTCATGTCTGACTCTTAGAGATCCCATGGACTGCAGCCTACCAGGCTCCTCCGTCCATGGGATTTTCCACACAAAGAGTACTGGAGTGGGCTGCCATTGCCTTCTCTGTAACACTGTAGCACACATTTATTTTTAAAAATCCATATGGACCCATGCAGCTAAAACCCATGTTCTTCAAGGGTCAACTGTAATTATTTGTGTAAACTCATAACCCAGCCAGACCTTAAACTTTCTGAGGGCTGGGTAGCTCTTTCATCTAAATCCCCTCAGTCCAGCATAGGCCCAATACAAAAGCAAAGAAGGAACACTTAGTGTGGCAGGGAAATCAGATCACTTATACACACAAACACATACACACAAATGATATCTACTCAACAACCTCCATTTTTATTTTAATAATTTTGCCTCAGATTCTCTGGGCCTAGAAAATGAATCAAGATTTCCCTAAAGCAATCACAATAATCTCATTCTTTTACCAATGATTGGACAAGGAGTGAGCATGTGACCCTGATCTAGCCAATGAGATAGAAGGATGTATGCTGGGTGCTTTATGGGAAAGGTTTCCTTCCCAGGCAAGAGATACAGGACTTCAAATAGCCTTTTTGCTGTTTTTCTGTTGGGTTAACCTGGAGTTGTGGCAGCCATTTTGCATCTGAGTCAATAAGCACAAGTATGAAAAGCCAACATGCTGAATTGGGCTGGGAGGGAATGATGAAATCAACCTTGTTGTGCCAATCAACTCTACAAGTGACTCTTGGACTTAGTAATAAACAAGAAATGTGAAACGGTTGGGCCACTCAAATGGCTGTTCTCTTGTTCTCTGTACATTCCCTGCCCAAACAGAGTCTGCTTCACCTACACCCTACTTACATGACAGACCTTCCTATGTACCCGTCCCAAGCCCCAGCTAATGACAGCTTATCAAAGGGGTGGTGAGTGGCTAGCCCCTTTGCTGGTTTCCTTGGTAACTAATGAGCCCACTGAGATCAATCCCTCTATAACTGATAATTTCCCATTTCCCAGCTGGGAAGCAAAGACTGCCACTGTGTCCTGCCTGCCAAGTACTGCACATGGTGGGGTTTTGTAGATGGCATACCAGAGGCTGCTTTGAGTAACTTTCTCTACAAGCAAACTGAGATTTTTCCATTTTCTTAATACTCATTGATGGTGGTAGCAACTGAGGATTTATGAATTTCCATAGCTGTTTATTAGTTTCCATAGGAGTTCTGAGTGGAGCCAAAGCTTTGACTCTCATGCCAAACGAGAGGGTCCAAGTGGTGGTGTCCAGTTTGGTGGTGCAGGCTCTGGAATTCTATCCTGGAGAAGGAAATGGCAACCCATTCCAGTACTCTTGCCTGGAAAATCCCATGGACAAGGAGCGTGGTGGACTATCCGTCTGGATTTAAATCCCCAAACCTATACTTTTAGCTATGTGAGCTCACCTCTCCGGCCTTAGGAGAGTAATATTACCTACCATGCTGCAGCCGCTGCTGCTAAGTCGCTTCAGTCGTGTCTGACTCTGTGCAACCCCATATACAGCTGCCCACCAGGCTCCCCCGTCCCTGGGATTCTCCAGGCAAGAACACTGGAGTGGGTTGCCATTTCCTTCTCCAATGCAGGAAAGTAAAAGTGAAAGTGAAGTTGTGCAGTCACTACTCCATAGACCGCAGCCCACCAGGCTCCTCCGTCCATGGGATTTTCCAAACAAGAGTACTGGAATGGGGTGCCATTGCCTTCTACGATTACCTACCATAAACAGTTTTAAAACTACTGAGTTAGTAGTAGTAGTAGTTTAGTTGCTGAGTCGTGTCCTACTCTTGCCACCCATGGACAGTGGACTGCCAGGCTCCTCTATCCATGGGATTCTCTAGGGAAGAATACTAGAGTGGGTGCCATTTTGAGTTAGTAATAGAGTATCGAGAACATGATAAGCAGTGGAAAATATAGATAAGACTGGGATAGTTACAGGCTTGATATAAGGATTAAATGAGATAATATAAAATGGCAAGTACATGTTAAGAGCTTAATGTGTGCTAAATCGCTCTAGTCGCGTCCAGCTCTTTGTGACCCTATGGATTGTAGCTTGCCGGGCTCCCCTAGTCATGGGATTCTCCAGGTAGGACTACCGGAGTGTGTTGCCATTCGCTCCTTCAGAGGATCTTCTCCACCCAGAGAAGTAACCCGAGTCTCTCATGTCTCCTGCACTGGCAGGCGGGGTTCTTTACCACTAGCGCCACCTGGGAAGCCCCAAGAGCTTAAACCTTGGCTATTTTTATGTCCGCAAGCTGACTCAAAGGTAAGGCTCTTACTAGGGTGGGGAAGTTTGCAGGCTGATGCTCCGTGACATCCAAAGAGACGTTATGCACGTTCCAACGTCCACCTGGAACAATTCAACCAGGGAAGAACAGCAGAAAACCACAAATAGCTCCAGGGATACCTGCAGCAGCGCTTCCCAGCAACAGTGTAAACTTGGCTGGTTAAGAATTGACAGTTTTTTATTAACCCGGTTCTTCGCAGGAAGTCTCAGTATCTGTGTCTGAGAAACGAGGTGAGCAGGGCCCGAGGCAGAGATGAGTTCTCGGGTCTCAGACCGAGTTTCTTGGGCGAAGTGTCGCAGAGAGACAAGGACGTCAAATCTCGAAACCTGACTGACACTTCCTCCACGGTTCCGGGTCCGCGCTCCAGCGTACCACGTGACCGGTGTCCGCACCACGTGACCGGCCCGCCCTCGCGGCCCCGCCCCGCTCCCGCGCAGCACGCGGCTTCCGGTAGGGGCGGAAAGCGGAAGTGTGGGAGGGTCTGCTGGGCGGGATCGAGGAGGTCCCGGGGAGGATGGAGCAGTGAACAGGTCTGGGCGGCTGCCGGCAGCGCCATGGAGACGGTGCAGCTTAGGAACCCGCCGCGCCGGTGAGGGGCCGCTGGCTAAGACGAAGGGGGAGGAGGGAGGGAAAGACGGGGACTGGCGGAGGGGAGACTCGGGCGTGCGAGCCCCCTTGGAAGGGACGGACCTGCGAAGCGAGGTGATCCGGCTGAAGGGGCACCTGCTGAATGGGGGAACCTCTGGCCACTGGGGGTCCGGCCCCGGGAGATAAACGTGAGGCTGGTTAGAGAGATCGCTTGCCGAGGCGGACATCCTGACGGAAGGTGGGGGACAGGTGGGGAGGGCAGCTGCTGGGGGATTGGAGACAAGTTAGGGAGAGCACCTGCTGAGGGCGGGGGCCGCTGGGTGAAGCCTGTCGTAGAAGGGACTCACTGAGTTAGAGAGGATGTTGAAGCCAGGTGAGGACCCACGAGGGGGCTCTGGCTAAGGGTGGGTCGAGAACTAGCAGAGAGGAGAGCTGGGCAGACTTTCTAAGGGAGGGTGTCCCACCAGAGGTGCAGTGGGGAGGGTCTGTTGAGGGGAGAAGCTTTGCTGCCTGAGGCCAAAGGTGTGCCGTGCACGGTGGACGGTCTAGTAAGGGAAGCTTCGTGCAGGGCAGGGATTTAGATGTTTTTGGTAGCGTCCTCTCTCTAGATGATGGTGTCTTTCCTCTCTGATATCCAGGATCTTCCTAATCTTCCTCACTCCTACACTGGGAGGTAGATAGAGAAATAAGAGACTGTTTTCAAGATGGGCAGATTGAGGCCCAGAAGAGTTGAGAGACAGTGGTGTGTGTTTCCTTTTTTTTTTTTTTTTTTGCTCTAGGTCTGGCTCACTGCACTCAGCCAGACTGTGTCCTTTTTCAGGTCTCTATTGTTTTGTATCAGCTCCAAATCTTACTACTCCCTGGAATTGTCTTAAGTCAAAATCAGGGGGAGTGGCTGATCTCCTGACCTCCTGAATTGGTTGCAGTAGTATCAGTGATTTGCTCTGTGGACCCCTGGGGGTTTTCAATCACTCTGCCACATCTGGATGGAAATGGAGAGTACAGCTGGAGGTGCCATGAAGTTTGCTTCAGTTTCACAGAGCCCTCTGACTTCCTGTGGCAGAATGAGCTCTAAAGTAGGAAGTGTGCAGTGTGTGGGAGTGCGGGGCAATGGAGAGGTGAAGGGAAGGCTTCCACAGCTGGGCCTGTGCCCTTGGCTTTGTTTGAAGTGCGCAAACACTGCAGAAGGCAAATAGCTGGTGGGGATGGACTCGTAAGTCATCCTACTGTAGTGCGCTGAGTCTGACATAAAGTGATTATTGCATCGATCTAGCACTTGCTGGGTGCCAGACGTTATTCTCAGTGCTTTCCATGTCTGTCATTGAACCATATGAATTGGCTGATATTTGACCACTGTTGATGTATAGCAATAGTAGTTTCATACGGTTCAGCTTAACTGTTGACTCGTTTGACCATCACAACAATCTTATCACCTGTATCTCTGTTTTACAGGTGATGAAACTGAGGCCCAGAGAGGTTAGTGACTGGGCAGAAATTGCACAGTTACTAAGTGACAGAGCTGGGATTTTAATCCAGGCAGTCTGGCCCAAAGTCCGTGCTCTTAGCTGCATCACTCTGATTCCTCTCTGGGAGTACTCGTTTCACAGGGCCTTGTATATGTTAGCAGGTATTTGCTGTTGCACCATAGATCCAATTATAAATGGACACTGGTTATATTTCCTTCTGAAGTATGTTCGTTCTTTCCTGGATGCGCTGGTTTAATTGAAGAGAGGATTAGGAATCTGAGTTTTGTTTCTGCTTTTACTTTATGCTGTACAATCTTGGACAAAAAAGTAAACCATTTTGGTTTTTGACACTCATTCCTGTGCCTTTTGGATTTTAAAAATTTTATTAAATGTGCAAGAGAAAAGTGTTGCAGGGTTGCATTCTTTTTTATATTTTAATTTATTTTAATTGGAGGATAATTACAATATTGTAATGTTTCTGCCATACATCAGTATTAATTTGCCACAGGTGTACATGTGTCCCCTCCGTCCTGAACCCCTCTCCCATCTCCGTCTCCACCCTGTCCCCCCCAGATTGTCACAGAGCACCAGCTTTGGGTGCCTGCTTCATCCGTTATCTGTTTTACATGTGGTAATGTATATGATTGGATGATGCTGTTTTCTGAAATCATCCCATCCTCTGCAGGGCTGAATTCTTGAATGACAGGTGCTTTCTTGCTCATCATAGCTAGTGAACTGCCTTTCAGCCAGTTAACTTTATTACCAGTGATATTAGTTTGTTAGGACTGCTGTGTTGATCTCACAGATGGCATGAGTTAACAGAAATTTATTTTCTCACAGTTCTGGAGGCTAGAAATCTGAGGTTTAGGCATCAGCAGGGTTGTTTCTTTCGAGGTCTCTCTCCTTGGCTTGCAGATGGCTGCCTCCTTCCTGTGTCCTCACATGGTCCTCCCTCTATACCTATGTCCTCATCTCCTCTTATGAAGACACCAGTCATGTTGGATGAGGGCCCACCCATATGATGTCATTTTTACCTTAATTAGCTCTTTAAAGGCCCCATCTCTAAATACAATCACATTCTGAGGTATTGAGCATTAAGACTTTAACATGAGTTTGAGGAGGTTGGGGTGGGCATGTATATTTTATTTTCAGTAAAAAGCTCCATCCATTTATCTTACATATTTGTTGTAACCCGTAACGAATTCTGTGTGGAAAGAAGATAGGTATATATAAATAAAATGGACCTTACAAAAGTTCTAAGATGGGAGAAAGAGGTTTGGGAGCTGGCCACACCAGTGAGTAATGACTTCATGAACACCCCTATTTGTGTTTTGAAAAGTACTGGTGTCTTTTCAGAGATTCAGATGGCATGTGTTTCCAATAAGGGAAAGCAGTCCCAAGGTAGGAAATGCTCTTTGTGTTCCTGAGTTTGATATTTGTGTGTGACTAAGAGTATGACGATGGTAAAGGGTCTACTGCAGGAGACGCGGGTTTGGTCGGGAAGATCCCCTGGAGAAGGAAATGGCAACCCACTCCAGTATTCTTGCCTGGAGAATCCCATGGATAGAGGAACCTGGCGGGCTACAGTTCACGGGTTGCAAAAGAGTTGGACATGACTTAGCGACTAAATAACAACCAACAACAAGAGAATAACGATAAAGGTGACAGTTTGCATAGGAGTTTTATGTTTTTCACTTTCTCTTTATTTTTTAGAAGTTTATGATTTTAGGAAGTGAGTTGCCATTAGATCCGAATAGCGTGGTGGAGTGTGTAGAGTGCATTTCTGGGATACTGACCATCCACGCAGCTGACTTAGGAGTGGAACATCCCCTGTTGTCTGGTCCTTGGAGACTGTGTTGGCTAGGCCTCTTCAGTTATGAGCAAGCGCTGAAACTACCTCGGACCTGGGGAAGTACAGTTGAAAGGGCTGAATCATCAGAGTTGGGCTGTTTGCTTAGAATGCTTCTTCCATGAAGACTCATGTAGAAAACATCGAGTCCCTTGTCAAAAGATTTTCCATAGAATTGTTATTTGTTAATAGCACAGTAATACTTTCTCGGGGTGAGCTTCTTTTTAATTTTGAAACGTCATTAAGAGTGCTGAGAAAGATTTATGATTCTCATCATTGCATTCATTAGTCCATTTAGCAAATGTTCTTATAGACCACCTGTAGGTTCAGCACCAGAGATAAGATCCTTTAAGCCCAAAGCAGACAAAACCCCACCCAGATTGTTTTAAAGGAGCATCTGAACACTCACATAAAGTTTGTCTGTCAAAGTATTATCAGAGGCCCGCAGCCGTCTCATGGTGGTGGCCATTTCCTGTGTTATGCCGTGGTCGCTAATAGTTGAAATAGTGAGTTTTGCTCTTTATAAACCACAAAGCCACCACTTCAAAGGAACACATCTGATCTTCCTTTACATAAGCTGTTTATAAAACTTTATACTTGGGAAAAGAGGTATTGTCCATTGTTTATATAGTTATAAATCAATGCTTTACCCACTCCCACCCCCACCCCCATTGTGAGATGTTCATTCTGATTTCTGGGTTCATAGAAATTTCACTTCTGACATTGAAGTTTCACTTCATCCCTTTTGTTTTGAACCTGGGAGTTTTTGTGATGTCACTGGAATTTAATTTTTAGGACCTTTTGATTTTCAAAGGTCAGTGTGGTTGTTTCTTTGGTTAATTTTTCAAGTCATGGCAATTATTGACCTAGAGCAGTTCTCCCTTTTACTAGTCTTTGATATTTATAAAATCCTGTTAAGATTGTCTTCTTGAGATCAGCATTTACTGGAAGATACACTTGATGCGTTCAGGTGTGTGGGGTTTCTTTTGGCTTCTCTTACGGTTTTGCCATTTTCTCCAGGAAGGTACACATTTGTGTGTGTATGTATTTTAGTTTATCTTTCCTTGTTAAAGCTGGTATTGTACAGCTAGTTTAAACATTTTTCTTTACAAAGAAATTTCCAGCGGACTGCTTCCACATTTCACCACTTCCTGAGCTCTCCTTTCTTTGTTGTCCATTGTAGTTTCAGGAAACCATGGCCTAGAACACACACATGCACGCACACGAGTGCTCCTTGGCAGACGGCTTGTCTAAGACTTAATAATTTTCACAGTTCTCAGTTAAAAAAAAAAACCCTGTGCTTAATTTATAATCTCCTTTGTTGATTGTGGTTTGTCATAGAAACATCGGAATTATCTGGAAGTTGTGTGCAAAATCTTTGATTTTGGGAAATAGTCAGGTACACAGTCACCCCAGGAGAGTCTTGGTTAGACTATTTGAAACTTCCAGCTGTCTGGTTATTTTTTCACTTTTGATCACATCTAAGCATATACTCTCCACTTTTGTTTCTGTGATACCTTATAGAATCCATGTTTCAACAAAAATAAGTACCAAAATCTTGCTAATGGAGAGCAAGATTCTTCTCCATCTTCATTGGCCTCCATCTAAGAACATGTTTCAGTTCATTACTAAGCTTGTATTAAGCATCTTTTCTGAACAGAGAGTTATGTCATCTTAGTTGATGGAATCTCAAGATTCTAGCTAATGCTTAAATCTACTCTACTGCATTTCAGCTACACAAGGACTCATTTTTCTGTCTAGGAGCTCCAGTGATGGTAATCTAGGAACTTCTTAATTGCGGTCTAAATCATTTCAAAGCACCTTTTAGTGTTAGAAAATTCTTACACCAGTGGAACTGAAGTCAGCTTCATGGTAGCTCTTAACCCTCTGGTACTGATTTTGCTCATGAGGGTGACCCCGAACACAAATAACATTTCCACAGACCAGCCCTTCAGCTTCCCTTAAAGGTCCCTTAGCTTGCCTTTATTGGCATTTACCAGTGTAGGCTTTGCAGAGAAATTCCTCAGATACTAATTGTAAAGTAAATAATGTGTTTTGTATTCTCTCAAGTTGCTGTTAAGTACAATGTATTTTATGCTTAAATTTCTTCATTCACAGGCAGCTGAAAAAGTTGGATGAAGATAGTTTAACTAAACAACCGGAAGAAGTGTTTGATGTCTTAGAGAAACTTGGAGAAGGGTGAGTGCCCAGAAAAATGTAGGTGGACTAGGAGGTCTCCGTCTTTTTCCTGCCCCAACACCAGCAGGATGTGAACCTTTCTTATGCAATAATTTGTAAAGCTAAGGAAAAGAAAGGGAAATGTTGCATATCAGCCTTGCTCTGGGTGGGGTGGGAGGTAAATTTACAGCTTGAAATGCCCTTTCTCTCATCCGCCAATCTCTTCGATAGACAGAGTTAGTGATTCCTGGTCTTTTCAGTACCATGGACATCTGTTGTTTTCTCTCATAAAATCTGTGGTATGCATGACTATATCTATTTAATAGATAACACTAATTAGTTTATACTTTGTTCAAGAAATTTTATTAATCAGACATACTTTAATTTTCTGTTCGGAGCCTCTGAGAGATATTCAATAACTTGTTTCATTGTTTTTTAAAGGAATTCAGCATTTTAGTTAGTGCCACTTTGGGAAATAAAGAAAATAAATCAAGGACCTTTACAACTTCTAAGAGATCTAGGATCCTAGGTTGGGAACTGGAGGACTTCTTGAAACACAGATTTGTGAATGAGTTTATAGAATACGAGTAGAATGATATTTCGTAATAGATAGTGACCGTCATTGGCTTTTATGATACAATAAAGGTTACATCATAATTTTTATACTTTTGATATTTTTATATTTCTTTCTTTTTCTGTAATGACCAATACATTAAAATATTAGACACCCTTTCATAAGTTTTCGTTGTTCATTTTTGAATAGGTTATCAAGTCACATGATTCAAGATTTGAAAGGCATAAAAAAATGGCCTGAAAAAAATCTGCCTCTTATCTGTCTCAGCCACCCAGAAGCAACCAGTATAGCAGTTTTTAATGTATTTTTCAGAGGTAGTTATGCATATATAAGCATGTAAATGTGTGGGTGTGTATTTGTGTATTATGTAGAATCTCTTGGAAGTAATTCTGGTTCAAGAGAAGAGCTGAAATGTTAATTTATGAAAATGTCTAGTGTCTAATTAGTGTTTGTTCTTTACAATCAGCTTTTATATGTCATAAGTTTATTTTGGAGTCGGTGTTATTTATGCCTAATATAGATAACAAATGCTAAACCCAATCCTGGATTACATGGAATAGGATTTCATGGATTAGCTCCTTGTGAAAAACATTAGTCATCATCTTTTTGTAAGTTGGAAAAATGCTCTTTGGAATCAAGCATGAAATCAAGCAGAGAAGGGAAGTAAAAGATGACAACAGCTGCGCTGCTAAAAGACAGGCACTCGATGAATCTGAACCTGCAGGTTGACTTGGCATCCTTAGAGGTATGGGGAAGGAAGAGCCAGTCCCTCTGCGTCTTTTGCCTGCCATTTTCAACTCTAGCTGGATATCCTCGGTATTTTCCTCCATGTAGTGAGTCCAAGGCCCTTAATCTAACCATGCTCACAGGTTATACTGAAAATAAGATCAAGAGTGGTAGGCATAATTGACTAGGTATGTAACTGGTTTTATAAAACTAGGTTTTATGTAAACTAGGTTTTATTTTTAATGAAAGTGTGTTACAGTAGTAAGAACATAGACTCTGAAGGTTGATGAACCTCTTGAAGCTTCACAAGCCTCAGCTTGTGAGGATATTAACATCTCCCTCACAGGATTATTTTGAGTATTTCATGTGATAATGAGACTAAAGTGTGTAATACAGTGCTTGTCACCTAATGGCGCAGTAAATGGCAACTATTATTTTATTTTTAAATATATCAATTGAAGCATTTTTCAGATCTTATCTTGCCCAAAGTTAAATCTTAAGTCTTATTTATATTTAGATGTTCTTGAAGGGAGCTCTGTTTGGGTGGATTGGGTTTGAGGAATGTCAAAAGAAAACTACAGACAGAGAGTGATCAGAAATATAAGGTAAGGAAAAACTAAGCTAATTATGATTATTTTAAATTACATTTTAGATCTGTGGTTGTCTTCTTTAAGGACCTTGGAAATTTCCCAGTAAATCTATCACCAGAAAGAAAACAAACAAAGCTTCAGATCTTCAAATGTTATCATCATATTGTTGTTTTAAATGTTACAAGTGCTTGGATTTCTGTCATCCTGACTGAATGAGCCTGAGCAAGCTCCATTTAATCAGCAGAGTCCTGAAGGAAGACCTGACCTGCACTTCCTTCCTGAACACAAAAGACCATGCCGCGGTTCTGCAAAATGAATGGGTTGTGAACTCTCATGGACTTGGGCCTTATGTAATGAGCTCTGGCTAAAGGATTGTATCGGATTCCCAAGACTGCCGCCATTCTGTATTTTGAGAAAATTGTGGATCTGTGGCAGAGCAGGGTCAAAGCTCCAAACCAGAATGGATGGACAGCCCTCAGAAAGTGTTTTGAATTAGAGCCTTCACTTTTCTTCCTTCTATTGTATTTAAAGTTTTACTCATTGACTCATTAAGTTTTTAATCGGGGATAAGAACAAAAACATTTTGCCCATAGTTTTGTAACTAGTGAGTGGATATGGTTAAGACTGATATCTGGTTAATTTGGCCTCAGATACTATATAATTTCTGTTTCTCTGCATTGACCCTTGCCTTGCAGAGCTTGTGTGAAGCACCTCCTTTTGGTATCATTTGTTTTGTTCTCTGCCAGTTAAAATTCATTGAGTCACTGTAGTTGTGTTTTTTTTTTTTTTTTTTTGTAGAGAGTCAGATCTTGGACTTACTTTCAGCAGGGGTTCTTGCTGAAGCCTTCTAAATTGTACTCTTAAGTGCAGTCTGGAATTGTGAATCTTAATTGTTCATATGAGCTCTTGGAGTTTTCTTGGCTGTCAAGATAGCATAGTGAGGTGTGGAGGGTGTTCTAGTCAAGATGTCTCAGTGCATGCAGGAACCTCTCCTTTTCATTTCAAATATATAAGAATAATGAATGAAAATTAGTTTTTTTTTAATATAAGGAAAAATAGCCAGCTATAGACTAGGGATAGAAAAGATAGCTGTCATAGTAATAGGAGGGTAAAGCACGCCATGTTGTTGTCGGGAGATTGGGCTTCCTGCGGGAAATTTTTGTATCGGTTGCCTGTGGCCTGGGGAAAAAGAGGGACCATTCCGACTATAGGAACTGGGCCTGGCCTGTATTCAGGTATGGTGTCTTGAGAGCTGAAAACCCTAAATCCTAGTGCAAGACCTAGTTTAAATTGTACAGCCTTGGTAACTGAGCTAAGGGAATCATGAAACCATCATGATGTCATGAAATGCTCAGGAACAGTGAGCACTGTATAGAAGAGAATCATTCAAAGTAAAATGAAACCCATATGAGGAAATCCAGTGCCATTAAATAATCAACTGATGTAACAAGTAGGAAATTCCCACCCAAGGAAACAGAAATAATGGAACAATCTGAAATGGAATTTCATGTTTGTTTACAATTTTCAAAAAGATAAAAGGAGGGAATAAAATCCTTAAAAGACAAACACAAAATTATTAACATGAACAGCCCCATGAAAAAGAAACAGCTGAGGGGCCTGACAATGAAAATACAATAATTGAAGTTCTAATGCCCAATAAATTGCAAAAGCTGTCAGCTGGACAAACTGAAAAGAGAATTTGTGAGTTGAAAGCTAGAAATGAGACAAAATGCAGGACAGAAATGCAGTGCTGGAAACTAGGGAGACAGCGTGGATTGACAAGGTCCACTGTAGGTCCAATATGAACTCTAGAAGAAAATTGGAAGAGACAGGAAATAAAGAGGTAATACTAAGAAATTTCCAGACTTGAAAAAGACATATGCCTTCCGATTGAAGAAGTTTATGAAGTGCCGAATAAATCGACTTCTAGATATAGTAAAATTACAGAATGTGAAGGATAAAAGGCAGTCTTAAAAACTACGGGAGAGATTGCCCAAGATTACCCATGAAAAATGATAACCCGATGACAGTTGACTTTTCTACAATAGAAGCTGATAAGCTACAGTATAAGTGCTGAGAGAAAGCTGTTGTCAAAGAAGAATTCTTTATCCAGCAAAACTCATTCCAAAGTGAACATGAAGTAAAGAACTTCTTTTCGCTTGTGGGACCTCGGGCAGTGGCCCCCAACAGTTTTGGCACCAGGGACCAGTTTCATATAAGACGGTTTTTCAGGGACTGGGAGTGAGGGGAATGGTTTTAGAATGAGTCAAGCATATTGCATTTATTATTCACTTTACTTCTAATCTGTGGCAATCTCAGGCTATCCTGCCTTGACTTTCGGTTAGGATTTGTGCTCCTGTGAGAATCTAATGCCCCAGCTGATCTGGCAGGAAGCAGAGCCCAGGGGGTCACGCGAGCAGTGGGGAGCGGCTGCAAATACGGATGAAGCTTTGCTCGCTCACTCGCCCTCCGCCAGTCCCCTCCTGCCGCGCAGCCTGGTTCCTGACAGGGAGCTGGGGGCCCCTGACCCAGGGTGTCAATAAATTTGGATGAAAGCTACAGACTACCCAACTAATGGTGGCTAACCAGTAAGGGCATTTAATAACTAGCAGAAAAATCAGGGGTGAAAGATTCCAGAATGGCTAAGTGTTTGACAGTGATTTAGCACTTGTGTAAGCCTCCCGGGAAGTAGCAGGTGAAAATGGGCCACCTTGTTGGCTTCTTTTTTTTTTTTAATCAGGGAAGAAAGTCTTTCTCAGGGACCCTTCAAAAGAATTCCTCTCAAATTTCACTGATCTGTACTAGGTCTTAGACTTACTGCCAGTTCAGTCACTGGCAGAAAGGGATCAGAATCCTGGGACTGGCTTGGATCACCAGCCTTTATCTCCTGGGACCAAGCATTTGGTCACAAATCTTGGGGTTGTCTTATCAAGGAAGATAAGGCAAGGCATGTTTCCCGTGGGTCTTAGTTCCCTGACTAGGGATCGAACCTGCATCCCCTGCATTGGAACACACAGTCATAACCACTGGCCCACCAAGGAAGTCTCCCTTTCTTTTTTCATTATACTTTTGTGGTTACTCTCAACTGCTGCTGGAGGGACCAGAGTAAGGTAGCAGGTTTTTTTGTTTGTTTGTTTTTTGGTAGCAGTTTCTTTTGTCTTGTGTGTAAGATACATGATGGCAGCTTTTTCCAGTGGCCAAGGAAGAAGAGGCAGTGGTTGGATCTTCCACGCATGGTCAGTGATTATCTTGCCCTTGCAAAGAATAAGTTTCAGGCAACATTTAAATATCATTATATGGGTTTCACCAGTGAAAGAGTCTGATGGAATGGAAATTTTTATGTGCTTTGCATAGACATTAAAAAAAAATTTTGTGTGACTTTGACACTGAAACAGTCCTTGAGTAGCATTTTGTTAGCTAGAGCACTCAGCTACTTTGATGTATTAGGTGCACTGTTATTTTGATCTTTCTTTTCACCAAGGGAGTGTGAAGAAACAGGTGTGTTTGGAAACTATGAAAGACAATTTGCTCATTATTTCACTGACAGCCATCCAGGATTTAAGTGAAAATATAATCTATGTAAGATAATGATATCTCACTTAACCATCGCAATTCTCTTGTAATGTTGTCATTTTACAAGTGAGAATATTGAGGTACAAGGTTAATAATATATCTGATATGTAATACTGTAATAATACGGATAAGTAGTGGTGGTAAGACTGCAGTCCTGGGTCTTTAGATTCTAAATGTATTGCTCTCATAGCCCCCAAATTGAAAGGCTACCCAACCTTTTATTTATCTTGATAATAAACTCTTAAGGGAAGATGAAGCAAAAGATAAGAAGAATTAAAGAAGGGTAAAAATTTCCTAATTTCAATATTATTGCAAGTCAGAGGAGCAAGGACTAAAAGGCATCAAGGAATAAAAGACCTTGTGATGCTAGAATGAGTGGAAGAAAAGGAAGAACCTTCCCATGTTTTGGGGTTTTCTTTTGCCTTAATACAAATGTAGAGAGAACATAGGCTTTGTGTTCTGACACACCTGGATTCATATCCTGGACTGACTGCTTATTTATCACTTCATATAACCTTGGGGAAGTCGTGTAACTTCTCTGAACCTTTTCTCATTTGCCTGTAAAATAGAGATAATGACCCTTTCTTGGCTTTTCTGTAAGGGTGAACCTCAGAGGATGCTGCTTCCTGCAGACAGCAGAGGTGGTAGCTACTGTCCTTATGACTGTTATTTCATACTCGTACATTCAGTAAACTTTAAATGGGAAGATTATAAGTAGTTCTCTTAAGGACATTTTTTCCCAAAACTATCAAGCTATCTCAGTTTTGCAAGTGTAGCTAAGTCTGTATGTCTTGGGCACCTGGGGATGTAAATTAGAATGGTGGGTTGTTTTTATTTAAGCTCTTTTTAATCTCTTGGCTTGTTTTGACTTCATAAGTATCCTTGTCCCCCAATTACAGGTCCTATGGCAGCGTGTACAAAGCTATTCATAAAGAGACCGGTCAGATTGTTGCTATTAAGCAAGTTCCTGTGGAATCAGACCTGCAGGAGATAATCAAAGAAATCTCTATCATGCAGCAATGTGACAGGTAAAGGCTTATGGTGTTGTTCTGGATATAATAACACTTGAATTTGCTGTGATTTAGAGTTTGACTCCTAGAATTGCATCGACTTATATATTTTGCAAAGGGGGAATTTAGTGGACTTACTACACGTTTCTTTTCAGAAAAAAAAAATGATGAAAAGGTTGGTGTGTTTCAGCAGCTAAACTTTCAGAGTTTCTATTTCTCCATTGTTTTGTTTTGTTTCAGTTTAGCCCTTTTCAAAACGAGGAAGAAGAGGCAAAGAGGCAGAAGGTGGTGCTGGCTAGCCTTTTTTTTTTTTGATAATGATCTCTCTTATTTCCTTCTGAGAAAACATTTCTGCAGACAGCTCAGAAGAGATAGTTCCTATGCTTTTACTTCCAGAAACCTTAGAACAGCAAACAGTCCTATAAAAGAGAACACTTGTTTATATACTACTGTTCTGTCCCTTCCTTCACAAGTTTAAGAAACTATTCCAGCTGAGAGTAGTTAAATGTTTTATTTTTGAGGAACTAAGATTTGTCAAATGCTGCAAGCAGGAAGTCGGGCCAGCAGGCGACCGCAGAAATGCACGTGGTTTGCCCCAAATTTCCATGACAACATGATGGGGTCACTGCAGGGGAGCAGGCATCCTCAGTTCAGGTTGAGAAACACAAACTGAGGGGGCTGGGGCAGCAGCTCTTGGGAGTTGAGAATGAGAAAGCCTTACAGCCCAAGGCTGTCTTCATCCTTGTGAAACTCTTTGGGTCAGCAGATAACTCAGTCTCTCCTGTTGGAGATAGATGGGGCTACCTGCTAGGCATTTTTTTTTGGAGAAGGCAATGGCACCCCACTCCAGTACTCTTGCCTGGAAAATCCCATGGACGGAGGAGCCTGGTAAGCCACAGTCCATGGAGTCGCGAAGAGTCAGACACGACTGAGCGACTTTCACTTTTCACTTTCATGCATTGGAGAAGGAAATGGCACCCCACTCCAGCGTTCTTGCCTGGAGAATCCCAAGCACAGAGGAACCTGGTAGGCTGCCCTACAGGGTCACACAGAGTCAGACATGACTGAAGCAACTTAGCAGCAGCAACAGCAGCAGCAGCTAGGCATTTTGCCCAAAAGCTCTTAAGTCTTGTAGACTTGTGAATGCAATCACTTCTCTTCTCCCCACCTTTCTTTTTTTCCTTTTCAGGAATAAATTTGTTAAAGATCTTTTTATATAGCCTGTGTTTTTGAAGTGTTAGTTGCTCAGTTGTGTCTGACTCTTTGCAACCCCATGGACTATAGCCCGCCAGGTTCCTCTGTCCAAGGAATTCTCCAGGCAAGAATACTGGAGTGGGTTTCCATTTGCTTCTCCAGGACATCTTCCTGATCCAGGAATCAAACCCAGGTCTCACGCAGTCCAGCCAGATTCTTTACCATCTGAGCCACCAGGGAAGCCCTAGACCATGTTTATAAAATCTTCATTGAATTTGTTACAATACTGCTTCTGTTTTATGTTTTGGTGCTTTGGCCAAGAGACATGTTCCCCATGGATCTTAGTTCCCCGACTAGGGATCGAACCTGCATCCCCTGAATTGGAAGACACAGTCTTAACCACTGGACCACCAAAGAAAGTCCCCTTTTATTTTTTCATGATACTTTTGTGGTTACTCTCAACTGGCTAAAACTCTCCTTTTCTCGTTTGGAGGGACCAGAGTAAGGTAGCAGGTTTTTTTGTTTTCTTTCCTTTTTGGTAACAGTTTCTTTTGTCTTGTGCATAAGATATATGATGGCAGCTCTTTCCAGCGGGCAAGTTGGACTTTGCCACTTTTGATAGGCTGTGTAAGAGCTGTGTTTCAAACACAGTGTGCACATGTCTCTAAAGAGGAGAGATTTCAAAGAGCCTACTCTGTGCTAAACATCATAAGGAATACAGAGAAATACAGGGCAGCATGGTTGTCCTCCTGGGTTTGCAGACTGTGATTGGACAGGCCAGGCTTATATGTGCGGGAAAATCTAGTTGGTGATGCATGATTGTATAGGATATATTCTAGCAGTAAATACCTGACAGTAATTGCCTTATGGAGACAATAAATACTGCAGGAGTTCAGAGACGGGAGCACAGATGTGGTAATAGGTATCTAAAGAGATTTACTCATCCATTTCTTCATTAATATTCATTTTGCATATGTGTGTATGTTTTCCTGATATCCTGTCATTGTGGCATGTTTCCCAAGACTGAAGGGGCATTTGAAATTTTGAGAATTAAATCAGCTGAGTTGGTTTTAGCCTCTTCCGTTATTACATTGTGCAATATTACTTAGCCCTGATAATGATCTAGCTAGTTAAAGCTGGTAGCTTCAGAAGGCACATTCTTTTTTTTTTTCAAATTATTTTATTTTAAAGAGATTTTGACTTTTTCCTGAACTCTTTCTTCAAAATTCTATATTTCAGGTCTGATTCTGAATATTTTTCTTTTACAATAGATTGTAGTGTAGTTTTATTTTTCCTTATTACAAAGTATATGTGACTTCTTGGGAAAATGCAAATAAGAAAGGAAAACCACATTTCCCTTTGGGGAGAGAATCATTGTTAAATACTCCTTGGATACATGTCCTATATGTCTTTTGGAGTTTTACTGTGCTCTCTGTTATGTAACCTGCATTTTTGTTTGTTTTTGGTAAGCAGAATCTTCTCATCAAGTATTCTTCTATTACATTTTCCATGGATTTGTGGTTATTCCTTTGTACAGCTCTATCATTATTTCTTAAATAAGCTCCCTAATGTCAGACATTTAGATGGTATCTAAATTTTCACTTTTTAAGCAGTTCTGTGACTATGGTAACTCTTTCTTTTTGAAATCAGTGATTCTTTTCTTAGGGTGAGTTACAGACTTAGAAATGCTGAGTTAAGGGACCTACACAGTTTTTGCACTGGTGTTATTTATTGCCCTCCAGAAATCAATACTATTTTAATTTCTTACCGAGAGGGTGCCCATTTTAACCTTAAATATGAATAATTGATCTTTTGAGCTGAGAAATGGATTTGCATGTATTTTACAGCATGAATTCATAGGGATGTTTGAAGGTTGTTCCACTAATTAGTATTGTCTCTCTCCCTAGCCCTCATGTAGTCAAATATTATGGCAGTTACTTTAAGAACACAGACTTGTGGATCGTGATGGAGTACTGCGGGGCTGGTTCTGTGTCTGATATCATTCGATTACGAAGTAAAACGGTAAGTTCACCTTCTGGAATCGTGCAGCTGTGCTGGTCTCTCACACTGTCTTCTTTTCTCTGCTCTGCTTTCATGCACACGCTCCTAGTGTATCGGGACACATGGCTGTTGCATCTCGCCCTTTCCGTGGTTCTTCCCCCTCTCTGCTTTCTGATGTCTACAAAATGTGGCAGTTTTGATACCAACCACCCTAGTCCAGGGAAGTGCTTTACTTGTTTCTTACTGGGGAAATGACTATCAGATCTTAGCTAGGTCATGAGTTCTTTTTGGCTCTAGTCGCAGCAAGTGGGGGGCTACTTTCTAGTTGCAGCGCGCGAGCGTCTCGTTGTGGAGCACGGGCTCTAAGGCGCATGGGCTTTAGCAGTTTCGGCTCTCCTGCTCTAGAGCATAGGTCAGTAGTTGTGGAGCGTGGACTTGGTTGCCCCATGGCATGTGGATCTTCCTGAATCAGGGATTGATCCCGTGTCTCCTGCATTGATGGGCAGATTCTCCACCACTGAGCCACCAGGAAAGCCCAGCAATGAGTTCTGAGTGTTTAAAGTTGGTTGGGTTTTCTCCTTCTACCCAAGTGTTCACAGGTTAACTTCCACTAAATCCTCCTCGTCAGATTCCTCTCCGTGAAAGATAGTTTGCTGTTAACTATGATGGCTGGGAGAAAAGCTAGGAGCCATGGTTTCTAGTTGCAGTTCAGTTGCGTAAACTCTTTGTTTATTCATTTAGTAAGTATTTCTAGAACACTGATCTAGGCCTTCGGGATGCAGTAGTCAGTAGAACAATGTCCTTGCTCTTGGAGAAGTGCATTTTCTAGTTATTAAACCCCATGGATTCTTCCATGCCTTAATGTATCATTTGATTTTTGTGACACTTGAAGAAAGGCGATTTGCCTATTTTTCTAGATTGAGAAACTGAGATTCAGAGACATTACTAGATAACTTGCTTAAGTCATAACGAGGAAATAGAGCCAAGGCTAAAGACTAGATCTTTCTAGTATATGTGCTGCCGAAGCGAGCACAAGACTAGATCTTTCTAAACCCAAATCACGTATTTTTTTGTACCACTGCTTATTCTTTTCTAAATGTGACTTGTTTGTCATGAGGGGGCCTGATTCAGAGTCTGTTGATTGAGTTTGTTTAGAACTGGGCTGGGAGCAGCACAGAGTTAGCACTGGACTCATCAGGTATTCTGTGTCAGTCTCCTGCATTTTTGCTTACATTTATTCATCATCATTTAACAGATATTTTTTTCAGGACCTGCTATGTGCCAGGAGGCTTTCTTGGTGCTGGAATTCAGTAGTAACCTAATCAAAGGCATTTTAAAATGGAGTTCACTTGTGTAATAGGGAAGATGTCACATGAATAAGTATACAGATTATGTATAGTATGTGAGATGATGATACTGTTGCATTAAGCTATAAGTAGGATAAGGGGATAGAGAATGACCTAGGAGTGGAGGGAGCTAGCAAAAGCCTCTCTGTTCCTAATGGTGTTTGAGCAGAGACAGTGGAACCATCTCATCCAGAAATCTGGTTAAAGGGCCCTTCAAGCAGAGAGAACAGATAGAAGGGCCCAGAAGTGGGAGTGTGTTTAGAGTGTCTGAGGAACAGCAGGGAAGCCTACATGGCTGAAACAGGATGAAGAGACAGAAAGTGGTAGAAGATGAAGGTAGCTGGGAGCCGGATAAGGTGAGGTCTTAGTGAGAATTGGCTCTCATTTGAGTGACTTAGGAAGCCATGAGGATTTTGAGCAGATATTTAACAGAATCTTAGTTGCAACATGTGTGATCTAGTTCCCTGACCAGGGATCGAAACCAGGCTCCCTGTGTTGGGAGAGCAGAGTCTTATAGACTGAATCCCCAGGGAAGTCCCTGGCTTACATTTTAAAAGGTTCGTTACGGCTGCTGTGAGGAATATACATTATACAAGGTTAAGGGCAGAAGCAGTGAGACAAGGTGGGAGATTATTAGAATAATTCAGGCGAGGCATGATGGTGGCTTGAATCAGGGTGCACCCAGAGGATATAATTGCATATAGTGTGAAGACAGAAGAGGCAAGGATGACTTAAAGATTTTTGATCAGAGCAGCCGGAAGACTTAAACTGCCTTTTGCTGAGAGAGAGAGACCGCGGGAGGAGCAGAGTAGCTCGGTGGCATGGAGGGGCAGGGTGGTGGTGAAAATAAAGACTTCGATTTTGTCATGTTATGCTTACGATGCTTGTTAGATATTCAGCTGGAGGTGTGGTGTGGGAAGATACATAAGCCTGATTTTTGGGGAGAGATCTGGCTTGGAAATATAACTTTGGGAGTGGTCAGCATAGCAATGGTACTATAAGCTGTCAAATGCTATTTTACACATTGAATGAGATCTTATTTATACTCTAGGAGAGGAGTTTAGATCGAAATTTTTTCTCCTTTTTCAAATGTGCTGATGTAAACTAATAGTATTTTAATTTCTCATATTTTCAGTTAACAGAAGATGAAATAGCTACAATATTACAGTCAACACTTAAGGGATTGGAATATCTTCATTTTATGAGAAAAATACACCGAGATATCAAAGCAGGAAATATTTTGCTCAATACAGAAGGTCATGCAAAACTTGCAGATTTTGGGGTAGCAGGTCAACTTACAGTAAGTGTTGACTTGGGTTGGTAACTTTCAGGTCTTTCTTGAGAACTGTTCTTTTTATTTGTTTATTTAAAAATGTATTTGATTGTGTTTTAAAAACTTAAAGAATGTGCCAATAGGTTACAAATGAGCTGGTAGGTTATTTTAGATCCTTTCCTGGGAGTCAGGTCCCATAGTTTAACTCTGTTTAGCTTGAAAAAAATAAAAGCTAAAACAAGAAACAATAGAGTAGACATTTAAATTCTTTTGGTCGACATCATCGTATTTACAAAAGGAATAAAAATTAAATCTAATCGGCTTTCCTTGAATAAGACATAACGTCATCTCATTCAGCCTCTAGGTAGCAGTTGGCAACTGCTTTACTGAAAGCATTCTCTTCATTTGGCTCCAAAACACAGGTTCTTGATTTTCCTCCTACCTCAGTAGTGCATGGCAATGAAAAACACTATGCTTTCAAAACAGGAAGTCTAAAATTATCTGATTTTGTAAAATACATGAGATGTGTGAAGTATGTGTAGAAAACAGAGTTCTAGACAGATGTGTACAAAAATTTGCAGCAATGTCATATATCAGGTTTCTTGGGTAGTAGACAGCTACATCCATATATAGTTTGTTTAGAGCTGTATCATGTAGGTTTTTTATTTTTAAAATTTTTAAATGAAAAACAATTAAATAAAACATTACTTTGATGTTATTAAAAAAAAACAACCACCTCAGGAACTTATTCCATATCATGATTTGTGGGCCCTTAAAAGATTTTGTTGTTTGCACATAAGTAAACAATACCAAACAGTATTGTCTAAATTACAATCTTAATAAGAAGATCAAATGGAAAAGAAAAATTCTTCTGGTGCTGTGTAAAAAATATTATAAATTTAAAGTATCAGTTGTTTTTAATAATTGATGGTTTTCACAGAAATAGAAAATAACAGTCTTGAAATTCATATGGAACTAGAAAAGGCCCCATATATCCAAACCAGTCCTGAGAAAGAAGAACAAAGCTGGAGGCTTCATGCTTCCTGATTTCAGACTATGTTACAAAGCTAAAGTGATCAACACAGTATAGTATTGGCATAAAAGTACACAAATAGACCAATGGAATGGAATCAGGAACCCAGAAATAAACCCACGCTTATACAGTCAGTTAATATTTGACAAGGGACCTAAGAGTGCTCCACGAGGAAAAGATGGTCTCTAATAAATGATCTTGGGAAAACCTGATACTCACATGCAGAAGAGTAAAACTAGACCTGTTTCTTACACCATTCACAAAAATGAACTCAAAATGGATTAAAATAAATGTGAGGTCTGAAACCCGAAAACTCCTAGAAGAAAACATAGGGGAAAGCGCCTTGACATTGGTCTTGGCAGTGATTTTTTGGATATGATACTAAATGCACAAGCAATAAAAATAAGAATAAACAGTGGGGTTTCATTTAGATTTTGGTTGGGATTGAATTGAATTGTGTTGAGGTTGTCTTGACTCCTAAATCAATTTGAAAAATACTCCCATCTTCATGATGTCATGTTTTAAAAGTCCTTTTCTGCTCCAACCTTATATAACTATTCATCTATACTTTCTTTGAGTGCTTTTTTGGATTTTATTCTTTACATTTAAAATTTTAACCTATTTGAACTTATTTTGCTGAAAGTATAAGTTAGGAATTCAAGTGCATAGTTTTATAAATGAATAGACAGATGCCCCTTTTCCAGCCCTTCTATTATTATTATTTTTATAATACTTGTGCATCTATCTTGGGATACTTATACATAGGATACATTTCTAGAAATAGATTTCAGTCAAAGGATACAGACATTTAAAGTTAATAAGTATTGCTGAATTGCCTACTAAAACATTGTACCAACTTGTGTTCCTTTATCATTGTATTTTGATACCTGATTTTTTTCTATGCTATTATCCGTATGAGTTATCAGTAATCTTTTTAATTTTTGTCAGTCTCATTTTGGTTTCATTAACTGGTTGATAGTTATTTTCATGTTTTAATAATTGATTGAGAATCTTTTATGTTTCAGTGTCATCTGAATTTGTTTTGTGACTTACTTGATCGTGTTTGAGTATGGTTTGTGTATGTATTTCAAGCCCATGACGATTACTATGGTTAGAAGGGACTCTGTCTCAACAGTTTCAGTGGTTAATGTTGATCTCTCTCCTTTCTGTTTCAGGATACCATGGCCAAGCGAAATACCGTGATAGGAACACCTTTTGGATGGCTCCAGAAGTGATCCAGGAAATTGGGTACAACTGTGTAGCAGACATCTGGTCGTTGGGAATAACAGCCATAGAAATGGCTGAAGGAAAGCCTCCATATGCTGATATCCATCCAATGAGGGTAAGGAAATGAACAGAAAGCCAGTGGGATGGTCAGTTACTGGTGATAATGAGAAACTGAGTTAAATGAGTTTCTTGGTTAGGTACCAAACAGTAAATGAATTAATTGTAAATAATTGATAAGTGTCAGTCTAGACTTCAGATGATATACTTCCACTAGTTGTAATCACTAATTAGGTCAAATGTAATCCACCCCTGTTCATTCTAGAGGCTGTGTATTGATATCCCTCTGGCAGGATTTGATTGGTTTGACTTGTGCAGTGTATGTTTTTAGTAATTCAAGCACTCACATATTAAAAAAATTTTTTTATTTATTTTTAAAATTTTGACCGTGTTCCACAGCATGTGGGATATTAGTTCCCTAACAAGGGATTGAACCCACACCCCCTGCACTGGAAGCACAGAGTCTAAATCACTGGATCACCAGGAAAGTCCCTGCGTGCTCACATTTTAACATAACATTAACTGGAGCTGCGAAACAGTCCTCTCCTTTATACAGGGCATGGGCTTTGCATGCCCTCTACAGTTCCCTGTTCGCCCATATTAGTCATACTGTATTGCCGTGTTTTCTCTGTTTTTCTTACACTAGCCTTAAGAGGAAAACAGAGTATTTTCGACTAATATCACTAACACCCAGCCTGATTCATTTGTTGTCGTCTCCCTGCCTGGCCTGGGTAGGGATTTACATGTGTGATTTCTAGAGGCTCTGTGCTCCCTGACCTCCATCCAGTTCTGGAGTGTGAAGAGCCCACAGGTGTCTCCATTGACACTCCTTCAGTGTTTCTACAATAAGCGTTTCCCTGACTTTCCCCACCCCTAGAACACCTCATCACAGCACTGTTGCAAGACCTTGACCCCTGCCTTCCTCAGAGGCGCCAGAGTCTTTTCCATACCACCCAACTCAGCTCCTCCTCTTCTCTTATTAAGCCCTTCTGTTAATAGACTTAACAGTTGTTTGTTTGTTTGTTTTTTTAAGTTATTCACATGCCCAAAGGTAACCACCTCTCTCTCTTGGGGGACAGAAATGGAGAAGGATGGGAAGATTTACTGACTTTATTTTTAGATTCAAATAACATAATTTAAGCTGCCTATTGCAAAGAGTTTTATTGTTTTTAAATCTGTACCTTTTCTATTGGAAACTCAATGAATAATTTTACAAGCGTACCTTATGTTACTGCACTTTACCTTATTGGAGTTTTACGAATTGAAGGTTTGCGGCAGCACTGCATCAAGAAAGCTGTCAGTGCTGTTTTTCCAACAGGATTTGCTCACTTCATCTCTCTGTGTGACATTTTGGTAATTCTCACAATATTTTAGGCCTCTTCATGATGATTATATTTGTTATGGTGATCTGTGATCAATGATCTTTGATGTTACTATTGCAAAATAACTCCCTGAAGGCTCAGTTGAAGGTTAGCATTTTTTAGCAATAAAGTAATTTTTAACCTAGGTGTATACATTGTTTCTTTAGATATAATACTAGTGCATACTTAATAGACTACAGAATAGGGTAAGTCTAACCGTCATATGCACTGGGAAATCAAAACAATTCACGTGACTTGCTTTATTGTGATATTCACTTTACTGCAGCAGTCTGGAATGGAACTTGCAAATCTCCTGTAGTTTTCTGTTTTGAAATCGTAGAATTTCAATGCAATGTAGTGGGCCAGTTTTCAGTTTTCAAGTATGTAGGTAGAGTTGGCATGGCTTGGAGATTGATGAATCCCTTGTGATTTGGGGGACTTCTGGTTTTATGACCTCACAGTCACCACTTGCATCCAGTGGTGGGGTAACTTTCAGGAAGGAGGGACATTTGACAGCTGAGGTCGTGTTCAGGATATCGATGTTCCTAGAGCTCGTCTTTTCACTTTGAAAGGCAACATGGTCAGAAGAAAACAAACACAGCTCGCCGGATATTGTTTCAGTTCAATTTGGTCACTTAGTCCTGTCCGACTCTTTGTGACCCCATGGGCTGTAGCACGCCAGCCTTCCCTGTCCATCACCAACTCCTGGAGCTTGCTCAAACTCACGTCCCATTGAGTCGGTGATGCCATCCAACCATCTCATCCTCTGTCCGTCCTCTTCTCCTCCCACCTTCAATCTTTCCCAGCATCAGGATCTTTTCCAGTGAGTCAAATTCTGTGCATCAGGTGGCCAGAGTGTTGGAGCTTCAGCTTCAGCATCAGTCCTTCCAGTGGATATTCAGGACTGATTTCCTTTCGGATGGACTGTTTATTGTTTAGGGGACGAGAATACATATGCCAGAGGGGGAGGGAGGAAAGAGGAGGCGGGAGCAGGAGAGGCCCGCCAGACTCTCGAATGCAGCAGTTCCCAACGTTTTTGGCACCAGGGACCAGTTTCATGGAAGGTAATTTTTCCACACTCTGGTTGGGGTGGATGTGGGTTTCAGGATGATTCAAGCGCATTACTTTTATTAGGTTGCTGCTGTTCTGACAAGATGTGGTGCTGAGGTGGTAACATGAGTGATGGGGAGCGGCTATAAATTCAGATGAAGCCTCGTTCATCTGCCCACTGCTCACCTCCCGCTGTGCAGCCTGGTTCTTGGGGACTCCTGCTGTAATGGTCATACTTCCTACTTTGAGATACTTAGATTTTCGTTGCAATTAGGGTGGGCTTATAGAGGAGAAGAGGAAAATCATTTTATCAAACTTCAAAATTATGTCTAGTCATATTTTTATTGGAATATCACTTTTATTTTGCCAAATCGTTGTGTTTTTTTTTTTTTTTCCAACCAGGCCATCTTCATGATTCCTACCAACCCACCCCCTACCTTCCGAAAGCCGGAACTGTGGTCAGATAGCTTCATGGATTTTGTGAAACAGTGTCTTGTTAAGAGCCCCGAGCAGAGAGCCACAGCCACTCAACTCCTCCAGGTATGACTCACCCTGGGATGCTGCCTCTCTCTCTGTTTCATTCACAGGTTATCCATCCAAGATGCTGTTGACCCACCCACATGGAGATGGTGAAGCGCTGTAAGATATCCCTTGCCTCCTGTGAGGTTTGAATGTAACTGCTTAGAAGAGACATAGAAAAGAATGTTAAATCACTGAACAGGACAATCATGCAAGAAAATACAGGGCTGTATGGGATTAGAGAACAGGAATTGGCCTTTATTGAGCACCTGCTGTGTGCTAGATACTTTACATGTTGTGCCATTTAATCAGCATGTACACCCTGTGAGAGAAAAGTGTTATTTTACTTTTATAGACGAGAAAATAGAGATTTGGAGAGGTTAGCTCATTTAGAGCCACTTGGTTGGCAAACAGCAAAGTCAGGCTTTGGAGCTAAGTCTTTTTGATTCCAAAGCAGGAGTGCCATACCCAGTTCTGGCAAAGAACTGGGATCAGTAGTAGGTCCACCATTTTGAACTGGTGATGCCAGGACTGCTTTCCTGGAGGAGGTAACTTCAACCTTGGGCCTTGAAGGATGGGTGGAATTTGGCAGGCAGTATGCTTAGTCGGCTCAGACAGTAAAGAATCTGCCTGTAGTGCGGGAGACCTGGGTTTAATTCCTGGGTTGAGAAGATCCCCTGAAGAAGGGAATGGCAACCCACTCCATTATACTTGCCTGGAAAATTCCATGGACAGAGGAGCCTGTTGGGCTACAGTCCATGGGGTTGCAAGAAGTCAGACACACCTGAGTGACTAACACTTTCACACTTTCTTGCTTATTATTTAGGAGCTTGGATTCTGGAGCCTGACTGCTCAGGTTTGAATCCTGGCTACCTGTTTGCTAGCTCTGTGACCTTGGGCAAGTAACATACCCTCTCTGTTTAGTTTTCTTATCTATACAATAGAGATCAAGTACCTGCCCCATAAGTTGATTGTGAAGATTAAGTGATACAATATATGTGACTTTGAATAACATTTTCACATATTAAAGATAATATATTATGAATTTGACATATATCTATTATTGAGCTAGGCCAGTGTTTTTCAGTCATGTCAGATCCATTGCTGCCTTATCAATACAAATTTTTTAATACTATCTTTTGGAATGAACCTCATAGATACTAAAATCGACTTAGGCCCATAACTTGAATCAGTGTAATATCTGTGATATGATGGAGAAATATAAGGATAATTATTTATAATAAAGTAATATATGTGTCAATATAGAAATGCTCCAGCTTTTCAACTTAGAGACCTAATGATGTAATCAGACACCTGTACCTAACATCATGAATGAGTTTAAATTTAAGAGCAGTAAGAAGAACAGAAACCTTTCCATTCAAGAAACACCGGAACATGAGTGGGTGGAGACTAACAGAGATCTAATGTTAAGTAATAACAGAGCAGCCTGATTTGTATAAGAGGAGGGAAATGAACTTACAGACTTGCCCAGTGGAGAGAACCAGGAGCTAGTTACTCTTGCAGATGAGCTGGGTCCTTTTTCTGAGTTGTGGCAAATTCTTTTCCTGCCTGGATGAGGTACTGCTACAGTTTTATAGAAAAGATGCCTCCCATATTTCAATCCTACCACATGTTGAGGCATCCTGTCCACTTCTAGAGTTCTTACGAAGACCTTGGAGCCCATATCTTCTGATGGGTGGTGGGGAGCAGAGAATGGATTGCAGGTAAACACTGGGAACAATACTAGAACAAGTTTGGAAAACAACAGCAACCCCCACCCTTCCAGAAAGGAATTTTCCTGTGTAATTTTCAAGCATAAATTTTTTTATTGTGTTACACAGGCAAACAAAAAAATTGTAAGATGGTATTAATGTTAAAAACTTTAAGCCTAGGATGGATGATCAACAAGGTCCTACTGTATAGCACAGGGAACTATATTCAGTATTCTGTGATAAACCATAATGGAAAAGAAGATAAAAAAGAATGCATGTGTATAACTTAGGCACTTTGCTGTACATCAGAGATTGGTGCAACATTGTAAATTAACTGTATACCTCAGTTAAAAAAAAATGTTTAAAAAGGACTTCCCTAACAGTTCAGTGGTTAGGACTCTGCTCTTTCACTGCCAAGGGCCTGGGTTCAATCCTGGTTGGAGAACTAAGATCCCACAAGCCACATGGTACAGAAAAAAAAAAAAAAATCCCAAAAGTGTTAAGTCCTTTTTTTCTGTTGAGGAAAGTCAATATCCCTGTGTTTCCTGTGCCTTTGCAGATGCGTAATACTTGGGCTTACATCTGTTGCGTATTTGTGGCCAGTTTTAGTATTTCTGCAGTAACTACCTTTTGGCACTAAAATCTTTTGCATATGCATGCATGTTCAGTCATTCAGTTGTGTCCAGCTCTTTGTGACCTCATGGACTGTAGTCCAGTAGGCTCCTCTGTCCGTGGAATTTTCCAGGCAAGAAAACTGGAGTGAGATGCCATTTCCTCCTCCAAGGGATCTTCCCAACCCAGGGATCGAACCCAAATCTCCTGAATTTTCTGCACTGGAAGGCAGATTCTTTACCACTGAGCCACTTGGGAAGCCGCCACATCCTTTTACCCAGATACACAGTTGGAAATGGCTATAGGACATTGAATAGAAAGAATAAGCAGGATGAGGAACCTATTCAGTGATTTCTAAACAGTGTCTTTATCCCACTTATGTCCCCCTCTCCGAAGTCACCTCCCAAATTAACCAGACTGCTTATCTGTTGAAGAACTGTGTCAGTGTACATGTATCACGGTGTATCTGTACTTCGGGACGTTCAGGGGGCTTGAGGGATCTGCATGGTGTGTTTTCGTGCGAGACGACTCTGTGGCTTGTGTTCTCTAAACATCTTAACCGTAAGCTCCCTACACATTTACAGAGCTGCCTCTAGGGGGCGATGCCAGCCTGTTGATACTCTCTAGAATTGCTAGAAATGGAGGAAACATTCTAGCCAAGCCAAAAAACACCTGGGCAAAACTGAACGTGCCTGCTCAGAATTATAAAGCGAGTGTGAGTTCAGTTCAGTCGCTCAGTTGTGTCCGACTGTTTGCGACCGCGTGGACTGCATCACGCCAGGCTTCCCTGTTCATCACCAACTCCCAGAGCCTACGCAAACTCATGTCCATTGAGTTGGTGATGCCATCCAACCATCTCATCCTCTGTTGTCCCCTTCTCCTCGTGCCTCCAATCTTTCCCAGCATCAGGGTCTTTTCAAATGAGTCAGTTCTTCATATCAGGTGAGAGTGTGAGTTAGGGTTGGCTGTTGTCCAAAGCATAAAGAGAATGACTAGATGCACTGGTTGATTGGTTGATTCAGCAAAGACTATAGAGTAGAGGGCCTCCTCTGGCTGGCTAGTATTTTGACATCAGTGCCACATAAACCATCTTCAACTTTCTTGCTGAAGCACCCGTTTGTCAAGAGTGCCAAAGGAGTGTCCATACTGCGGGACTTGATTAATGAAGCCATGGACGTGAAGCTGAAGCGCCAGGAGGCCCAGCAGCGGGAGGTGGACCAGGACGAGGAAGAAAACTCTGTGAGTGCAGGCGTTGCGGTGGGCCGCGGGCATTAATGCTTGTCATGTTGTGATTGTCAGCCAGGTAGGACGAGTCAGTTGTGGGGTCCGCCTGGAGCTGGAGCCGCTCCCTGCCCCACCGTGTCCTGTCGTGGACCAGGGCTTGCTGGATGGATGTTTGTTCTTCTCCCACTGCTTCCTGAGACACTTCCATATTCTATTCTTTTGCCTCCATATCTTTTCTTCTGTTTAACTTTTTATTCAGGAAAGAAAACATACAGGTCTGAGACTGGGTTTTCTGTGCTCTTTGGGGCATCTAGTATCCATACTAGCTATGTAGACTTTACACTGATAAACTCTCTCACAACCCTGAGATTCCAAAGGTGTGTACCTTAGCTCCTTAGAGCAGTGTTAAAAAAATATGCAGGTTAGATATGCGGCTCTCATATGGATAAATGTATGCTCTTCTTTGGTTGACTAGGAGTGTTCTCATGGAGTACAGCTTTTAGAAATTGTGAATCAATATACTGTACACTTGTAACATATATAATGGTGACTCAGTGGTAAAGAATCTACCTTCCAATGCAGGAGATGCGGGTTTGATCCCTTGGTCAGGAAGAACTTCTGGAGAAGGCAACTCACTCCAGTATTCTTGCCTGGAGAATCCCATGGACGGAGGAGCCTGGTGGGCTACAGTCCACAGGGTCGCAAAGAGTCGGACACAACTGAGCACAGACATGACACCAACTACACTTGAATTAAAAGTGTTCTTAGTTCTACGAGTAAGGCTCAAATCCAGAAATATTTGCAGCAAGATGAATATGAGTAATGCAGAAAACTCGATCTTTTAATCAAATTAGCCCTCATTTGAGATTTCCTCCTTTTCTAGGAGGAGGATGAGCTAGATTCTGGCACAATGGTCCGAGCAGCAGGGGATGAGATGGGCACCGTCCGAGTAGCCAGCAGCATGAGTGACGGGGCCAATACGATGATCGAGCATGATGACACGTTGCCGTCCCAGCTGGGCACCATGGTGATCAACACGGAGGACGAGGAAGAGGAAGGCACGATGAAAAGTAAGGCTCTGATTAAACAGACTAACTTCACAGGCAGACCTGGTGCATTCCAGAGAAAGCAGATTCTTTCGGTCCACATGGACTCAGTCTTGAGGCTCCACTCTGGCTGCAGTCTAAGGAACGAGAGAGCATTGGAGCCTTGGGGCAGCCGTGGAGGGTTCGAGGAGGGAGGAAGCTGGCTTCTGCAGTCAGAGGCAGGGAAACAGTAGCGGTGAGGATTGACTTTCGGACCCGAACGGCCATTCTCTTGTTGAATGTCATCATTTTTTTTTCTTCTTTTCCTTGATCTGCAGAGGCAAGCACATACATTGTTTTTCCATTTTTCCTCCCAAAGTGATTGTTTATCTTATTTTTAATTTATAGTGTTCATTGTTGATTTAAGTGATTGGGTGACTGTTCATATGGCCCACATCAATAGTTTCAGTGGTTCTGCATCTGGTCCAGCACTTGGTATGGGTGGTCTTTGTCAATGTAGACCATCTAGCCGGTGTGTTGTGGTATTTCATAGTGGTTTTAATTTACATTTCCCTGTTGACTAATGCTTCGGAGCATACTTCCGTGTAGTTGTTGGTCATTTGTATCTCGTCTTTTGCTTCTCCCCCTTCTCCTGTGTATGTCGTTGTTACACATTTTACCTCTAGAGTAGAGCATACATCGTTGTGATGCGTAGTTCAGAGTGTAGTGAAACTCTGAGCTATTTACATACACATGATCTTCAGTCTGTTTTCATGATCTTAGTCTGTGTGTCTAAATCAGGTTTATGAATTCTCAGTATCTTAAAGATGGGAGTGTACAAATTGAAGAGTCCTATCAGTCACTTCCAGTTTAAACACGTCTCTAATGCTGCTGGTCCTTTTTCTTCGGACTGGGAGTGAGGCCTTATACCTGTGCTCAGTTCTCATCGAAGGGGGCCTCCCCTCTCCTTTGAGTTCTTTTCTTTTCCCCTTTCTCTCTGCATCACAGACCAAGTCACAGAGGATAGGAATTTGGGAGTACAAAGTGGTAATAATAATAACTGAGTTGAGTTCTAAACATACAGTATAGCCTAAACTCTGTGTAGGTTTAAAGCATTAAATGTCTATGGTCTTTTCATCATTATTTTTTTGTTTTTTGTACTTCATCTTTTGAAACTTTTGAGTTTTAAACTTCTAAATCAGGGATTATTTGGCAAACTATGGTCCACAGGCCAAATCCGGCCTGCCACCGGGCTTCAGCAGCTGTTTTCTTGGAATACAACCATGTCCATCCCTTTGCTTATTACCCATGACCGCTTCTGCACTACAGAGCCAGAGCTGGGCAGCTGTGAATGGGACCAGGTGGCCCCCAAAGCCTGAAGTGTTTGCTATCTGGTCCTTTACAGACAGAAAAAGTTCTCTGACCAGTGCTTTAGACCTGCTGCTTTGTGACTGATCGATTCATTCAGTAAACTTCTCTTCAGTGCCTGCTCTGTATCCCAGGTACTTCGCTAGATGCTGAGGATACAGCAGAGAATGAAGAAACAGTCCGTGCCCTGAAAGAAGCTGTTGTCTAGTCTGGGAGACAGACTATTTAATTATACTTCAGCGTATAAAATGGGCTTTAAAGCAGAGGTAATCTGAGGGTGTTGGCAAAGCAGAGTGGAAGAGTATTTAATTTAAGCTGAGGATTACTGACAAATTCCTGGAGGGAAAAGGCGGGGAGGTTGGCAGTGAGTAGGGTGGGTAGAGATATGCCAGCAGAGGAAGCCGGGTCCACAGAGTCCAAAGGCCGTGAGTTCAGGGGAACCGCAGCTGGTTTATTGCGGCTGGAACAGACCGTTCCAGGGCTTTGGTTCTTAGGCAGCCCCCTGGAATTTCCTCCTTCCAGGTCTGTGTATTTATAATCAGCCCTTTGTTTCTGAAGGGAAAAGGTTTTCTTGTTTTCTTTTTTCTATTTTGGGGCCCAGGCTCATCATCTGTGTTTGACTTTGGGTCAGAATTATACAGATGGTGAAAGAGTAGTCACACTGCCGATGGATGTGTAAATTGCTCTGACTTTTCTGGAATGTAGTGCGTATCAAGAATTTAAAAAGTGCAAACCTTTGACTCAGTAAATTCCATTTCTAGGAATTTGGCCCAAGAAAATAATTGAAGATCTAGGCAAATTAATATTCCCGCTTTATAAAAGATAAATTAACATGTTAATATGTGCATGAAAAAAAAGACTGGAAAAAAAAACAAAGGCTAGAGAAAAATCAACCAAATATTAAAAGTAGGTAAAGGGATTATAAATAGGCATTTTCAACTGTATTTATTTTCCAAGTTATTTTCTAGAGTTATTCTCAGAGGAAAAAAATACCACCAAAAATACTGCTGATATCATAGTGTATCCTGTAAATTATTAATAGGACTTTGAATTCTGCATTGACTTAAGAATCTTTGTTTTTTTCCCTTCTTCTTAGTCCTTGGACTGTTGTTTATGGCCTTAAAAATTGATATATACAGAGAGGTTATGGGCTTCCCTGGTGGCTCAGATGGGAAAGTGTCTGCAATATGGAAGACCCAGGTTCGATCCTTGGGTCGAGAAGATGCCCTGGAGAAGGAAATGGCAACCCACTCCAGTATCCTTGCCTGGAAAATTCTATGGACAGAGGAGCCTGGTAGGCTACAGTCCATGTGGTTGCAGAGTTGAACACGACTTAGTGACTTCACAAAGAGTTTATAAAGACATTTTCACTCCCTGCTAGTCTCAATACTTACTACAAAAGTGTTCTTAGGGTATATTTCATCCCCTGGATGAAAGATTTGGTGTTCCATAAATTGTCAAGTGAATGCTATGTACTAAATTCAGTTTTTCTTTTGCTCATTTAAGTAGCTCGCCTATGTAGTTTGTTAGGTCTGTTTGTTTTGCAGTAATGAGCCGCCGACTCCTGGTTCTTTTCATTGACTCCAAATGCTGTATCCTTTCCTTGTTTTAAGGGCTTTAATTATGAAGATGATTATAATCCCTATGTAATAAAACTTGGCTGGCCCATTAATGTGTGTTGTGCATGCACGTGTTACGGAAAATCTGCCTTTTTAAATTTAAAGTATTCATTTTGTTCCAAGTGTAACTGTCATATTTTAAGTGCTCATTAATTCAGTGGGTGGGTTGTTCAGTTTCTGAACTTGGACAGTGTTATCATGTCTAATGAGAAACATGCATCTTTTATTATAGCCATGAGGGAAAAACCCACTTAAAAGCCTCAATAGTCACAGCTAAGTGACATTAAATAAACTTTGTTCATAATCTGTTTCAGGTTGTATAATTCAATTTTTGAATCACAAGTTAGATTTGCCACCTGTTTTGAGATCTTTACTCATTACTTTAGGAGTTGAAACTTTTCACTATGGAAAATTAAAATATTTTTAATTTTAATTTTCAGAATAATATCATAACCTCTGTGGACATACAGCCAGTTTCAGAAATAACTCACTGCCCATCATATTTCAGCCTTACGCCAAAAAAAAAAATAGCAAGCTGAATTAATTTAAAGCAAATCTCAGACATTCGACTGCTTCTTTAGAATTGATTTTTAAACGTTTAAAGGAGACCAACCAAGCCTGACCCAGATACTGTCTGTGTTATGCTGGACGGTTCTTTTCCTTGTATGGGCCTCAGTGAGCCATTCAATACAAGCAGAGTTGTCAGCCTTATACTTTGCCTTGTCCCTGATAGTTCTACTTGTCCACATGTTTATAAAAATTACAGAACTCATGACTAACACAGAACTGAAGTTTCTGCAAGTTTAAATTTTGTGATAGTAAATAGGCTTTTACTTACCACCTTAGAAAAGGTTTGATGTTTCAATTGCCTCTGCTCATTCACTGCATTAAAATTCATGTATGTCAGCAGCATTCTGACAGTGTCAGTGCCCTCTCACAAAAGAAATTGGTTCACTCCTAAATCCTCTCATCCCAGCAGACAACTCCTGTTCTTGACCATGTGCCTGTATAGTTCCTATATGATAATAATTTGCCTAGATGTTCTACTTTCTGATTATTTTCTGCTGAAAAAGCGTACACATTTTCCATGTTGTTTGCATATTCCCTTTTATATTTATCACACTTAACTGTTTTTTTGTTGTTTCCCCATTGCTGGGCATTTTGGCTGTGTCTGGTTTTTCACTATTATAAATAACTCTGTAGGGAACAAACATCCTACATATAAATTTTGCCTCTTTGTGGGGTCACAAAGAGCTGGACATGACTGAGCGACTAAAACTATAAAGGTTCTTAACCTTAGTCCCAAAGTCTGTGCTGTTTTCATGTTCCTGGACTTTGGTTTGTTTTGGAATTCTTGTATTACTGTATATTGTGTATCTGTGTATACCCACATGTGCACACACTCAGTTGTGTCCTACTCTTGGTGACTGTCTGGACTGTAGCCCGCCAAGTTCCTCTGTCGATGGAGTTTTCCAGGTAAGAACACTGGAGTGGTTTGCCATTTCCTTCTCCAGAGGATCTTCCCCAGACCCAAGGCTCCTGCCTTGTCTCCTGAATTGTAGGCAGTTCCACTGGGGAAACCATAATGTGTATTAGATCCATAATATAAACCTATCAAAATTCATGTTAAGACTGGTGTTGGCTTTGAGGAAATTCCAGAGATACTTTTTTTTTAAAGAAGCAGTTCTTTTTATATATATTAACTGTGCCCAAGAGGATAGATGTTGTAACTAGTAATAATAGTCATTAATGATTAGGCACTTAATATCTACCAGGTGTGGTGCGTAAGCCTTTGTAAGCATCTCATATTTTAATGATTGCAGTCATGCTGTGTGGTTTTGCATAGCCACCTCCACCCCTTTCAGAGCAGCAGGAACGGAATTGCAAAGCGATTAAGTAACTTGCTCGTGATTACATAGTGAGCAGGAGAAGAGCCAAGACCTGAGGCCCACTGCGTCTGATTTCCAGGCTCCTGCTCTTAACCATTGTATGACCCTGGCCCTCAGCAGAGCCCCCTTCTTTAAGCTGTGGAGGGACAGCACTAGGGGCGTCTGATGGGAGGGCTCAGCTTGCCCTGACCCACGCTGGCAGCTTGAGTGGCTCGCCTCTCTACGTGTTTCCCCAGGATCTCCAGAGGCAGAGAGCACAAGGTCTTCTAAGGGGACCCGCCTCTGATGATTCTGTTAACATCTGAGGGACTATGTCTTGGTTGTGTATGTCTGACCACCGTAAAAATTCAGATTGCTGTTGGAGGGAGGGTTGAAGGGGGTTGTGATATGATTGCTTTATGAGAGACCCCAAGAACAGCTTTTCACAACCACAAAGGTAAATCATGGCCCACACTACTTTGAAAACCCCTGTCTGGATAAAAAACCAGTTTATGGATTTGGGTAGGCTTCTTCTCTGTGTCTGTGTCAGTGGGGTCTTTTTTTTTGCATAACGACTGGAGAAGGACCTTTGCCCCCATGATTTGAAGTTCACATTCCTGAGATGACTTGAGAGGGTTCTGTGTCAGTGCGCCGTCCTCCTACTTTCTCTGCGCCAGTAGAGGGAGCTCTGTCATAGGTTATGAGTTTTAATTGTATTCTCACTTGTGTCCACAAATCCCCTTTCTATGGAAGGCTTCTTTCTAGATCAAGACTGTGATTTATTTATTTTAACATCTATTTTAAGTAACTACAGCAACACTAGGGCGATGTCTTTTTTTTTTTTTTTTAGGTAGGAGTTTGAATCCCTCATACTTGGCAAAGTTCAAGAGGAAAGTTGGTCAGAACATCTCAAAATAGTTTAAACTTTTCCTCTCTCTTCCCAGATTTCTTGGTAGACCTTAACCAGACCTGAGGTGTTCTTTCTGCAGCATGGTACCATGCACATAGTTTTGAAACTATCATCTGCCAAAGTGACCCTAACAAAGTAACTGAATATATATATATAGTTTTTAAAAACTTAAAATTCTTCTGCAGAAACTGACTTGGGAAAAGTTATATTATGTATCATAATAAACATTAACAATGACAGTTTATAGCTTTTCTTGTGTAGCCACTTTAGTTTTCTAATTTATTTCTATATTGACTTCACAAATCTAATACTTTCTTTGAGAGTGGATGTTGTCCTTTTATCCTTTCTTTTTTGCTACTGGTTTACAGCGGTTCTTTGTGTGTTGGATACTAATTTTTCATCAGTTATATGCACTGTAAATATTTTTTTCCCAGCTAGTGACTTGTGCTTTTAATTTTTCAGGCTCTGTTCTTAGAAAGCAACTTTTGTTATCATGAAGTCGCATTTGTCAGAATTTTCTTATACCGTATGTTTTTTGTGCCTTCTTTAAGAAATTCTTAGTAATGTATTTTTAAAAAATTTAAGTTTATTTGGTGTATAGTTGATTTACAATTTTGTGTTAGTTTCAGGTGTATGGCAAGGTGATTCAGTTATTCATACATCCACGCTTTTTCAGACTCTTTTCCAGGAGGTTACTACAGAATATTGAGTAAGGTTCCCTGTGCTATATACAGTAGTAGGTCCTTGTTGATTATCTATCTTATATGTAGTAGCGTGTATATGTTAATCCCAGACTCCTAATTTATCACTCCTCCTACTGTTGGTAATCAAGATGTTTACGAGGCAATGCATGGTGGTCATTTCATAATGTATGCAAATGTCAAATTATTATGTAATACATCTGAAACTAAAATAATGTCATGGGCCAACAATATTTCAACTAAAAGAAATTTTTTGCTACTCAAATGTCTTAAAAAATGTCTCCTATTTTTTTTTCCTAAAGGTTATAAAGGTTTACCCTCCACATTTAGGACTTTAATATAGCAAATGTTTTTAAAAATTTGCAATATGAGCTATAGTCATCTAATTTTATTTCTTCCATGTGAAAGATTTGCTCTTCCTTCCATTCAGATCTTTAGTCCTGTTATCTTCTCTTTCTTGCCTATCTATGAAAAATAAATTCTCCTTGTTTCTCTTTTCAATTACAGGCTACTCTTGAAATTTATATTATTCTTCCATGCAAATTTTAGTATCAGTCTGTGGAATTTTGTACAATACCTCTGGGATTTTGACTGAATTGCATTGAATACACAGATTAATTAGGAAGAATGGCTATCTTTATGATGTTAATTCTTCCTGTTCGTGGACATAGTTTATCTTCTCATCTGTTTGGCTGATATCTTCTATTCTTAGATAACTTTATATCTATAAAGATATTTTAGATCTTTCTGTTAAATTAATTTTTGTAGATTATTTTATTTGTATTAATAGGTTTTTTTTTTAATGAAGACAATCTAATTGTCTGTGAGTTGCATTCTTAGTTTTTCCTTTTGATCTTTATACTTAATATATTTTTCTGTCTTAGTAAGACCTCTAAAAATAGAGGTGGTAGTGGGCATTCTTGTCTGATTCCCTATCTTAAAGAAATTTCTTCTAATTATTTCCACTAAGTCATTGCAATGGATCAAGTTAAAGAAGATTTTGTCCATTTCTAGTTTAAGAGATTTCTTTTTAATCAAAATTGATAATAAATTTTATTGCTCGTTTTTTTTGGTTGAACACAGCTATTCAGTTTTCTTGCTTACTAATGTATTCAGCTAACATAAGTTTTTCTCGAACTTCAGTTTTCTCTGTATCCCACAGGTTTCATATGTGGGACATTGTAAATATTTTTCCCAGTTTGTGGTGCTTTAAGGAGGAGATGTACTCCTCCTTAACATTTGAGGAGTCTGAGTGAAGATTATCTGGATAGTCTTTGTAACTTTGAAGGTTTTGTACATCTGGTGCATCAGCATAAAACATTACATGATTATTAACTCATGATTTTCAGTTTTTAGAAATAAATCTCAGGAGTCTTAATTTGAGAGATAAGTTTGAAAGTGGTTCACTTAAAAGTTTCCTAATAAAATAATATCTAGAAGTTGTTGGTTTCTACTGATTCAGGTATTACATCTGTCTTTAATAGTGATAGAAATATGTGCTTCAGAAAATCAAGCATATCCCACAGGTTTATAAAAATGTTAATTAAAAAATATTAGCAGTCCTCTTATTGAAAAAAATTTAGTGTCTATTTTTTAAATTGAGGTATGGGTGTTTTACAGTGTCATGTTAGTTTCAAGTATACAGTAGAGCAAAGTGATTAAGTTATATTAATTATTAATGTATGTCATTCAAAGTAATATATTGGGCACTGAAGATCATTAGTAGTACTCTGAAGATAATGAAATTTTGTTACATGTGAGGTTTTCTTTGATGTGTACATGACACCACCCTTATGGCAGAAAGTGAAGAGGAACTAAAAAGCCTCTTGATGAAAGTGAAAAAGGAGAGTGAAAAAGTTGGCTTAAAGGTCAACATTCAGAAAACGAAGATCGTGGCATCTGGTCCCATCACTTCATGGGAAATAGATGGGGAAACAGTGGAAACAGTGTCAGACTTTATTTTTTGGGCTCCAAAATCACTGTAGATGGTGACTGCAGCCATGAAATTAAAAGACGCTTACTCCTGGGAAGGAGGGTTATGACCAGCCTAGATAGCATATTGAAAAGCAGCGACATTACTTTGCCAACAAAGGTCCGTCTAGTCAAGGCTATGGTTTTTCCAGTGGTCATGTATGAATGTGAGAGTTGGACTGTGAAGAAAGCTGAGTGCCGAAGAATGGATGCTTTTGAACTGTGGTGTTGGAGAAGACTCTTGAGAGTCCCATGGACTGCAAGGAGATCCAACCAGTCCATTCTGAAGATCAGTCCTGGATGCTTTGGAAGGACTGATGATAAAGCTGAAACTCCAGTACTTTGGCTACCTCATGCGAAGAGTTGACTCATTGGAAAAGACTCTGATGCTGGGAGGGAATGGGGGCAGGAGGAGAAGGGGATGACCGAGGATGAGATGGCTGGATGGCATCACCAACTCAATGGGTGTGAGTTTGAGTGAACTCCGGGAGTGGTGATGGACAGGGGAGGCCTGGCGTGCTGCAATTCATGGGCTTGCAAAGAGTCGAACACGACTGAGCCATTGAACTGAACTGAACTGAATATACAGGAAAACTGCTCCACCATTTCATCCTGAAGCAAGCATCTTTTCTTAAAGGAAGAGAATTTCTTCTGTTTTACTTCATCATGATCAAATAGGATATTATAATTAGGAGCTCAAATGAGAATGCTACTTTCGTACAAGAAGTATAGAAAGAATCCAAGCTTTTAAAGCATATTAAAAGTATTTTGTCACATAAACTGTGTTACTTTAATAATACTTTAAAATATCTTTGAAAATAACAAACAAAATTTTTTTCAGAGGCAGAGATAACAAAAAAATCTTGGAGCAACTTGAGCCTGATTGGCATAAATTTGTGGTTTAGCGGTTAATGCTTTTGTCCCAGATGAGGAAATGACAGGCCAAAGGATGACCCCTTAAAATATGTACCTCATGTGCTAAAGATTTGACACGCAGTGGTTCTCCCTTCCAAGATTCATTGGCCATAAATGGTTTTCTTGTCTTCACTGCGTTCCCAAGAGATACTTGGTGGCTGGTTCCTCTGCTTATCTCCGGGCTGATTAGGCCACTGATTGGGCAGAACTTGGACAACTGAATTAAAAGATTATTTCCACTGACGCAAGCCTTTTAAGCTAGACTCAGTGAACTAAAGGGAGGGACTAGATGATTTCTATTTGAAACTTAAATTTCTGATTGCATTCTATTCTCTTGTTGTTTTTGTTGTTCAATCTCTAAGTTGTTTCTGACTCTTTGAGACCCCATGAACTACAGCACACCAGGCTTCCCTGTCCATCACCGTCTCCTGGAGTTTGCTCAAACTTATATCCATCGCGTCAGTGATGCCATCCGACCATCTCATCCTCTGTCGTCTCCTTCTCCTGCCCTCAGTCTTTCCCAGCATCAGGGTCTTTTCCAGTGAGTCAGCTCTTCTCATCAGGTGGCCAAAGTATTGGTGCTTCAGCTTCAGCATCAGTCCGTCTAATGAACATTCAGGGTTGATCTCTTGTAGGACTGACTGTTTTGATCTCTTTGCTGTTAAGGGACTCTCAGGAGTCTTCTCTTGCACCACAGTTCGAAAGCATCAATTCTTCAGTGCTCAGCCTTCTTTATGGGCCAACTTTCACATCTGTACATGGAAAAACCATAATTTTGATTATAAGGACTTTTGTTGGGAAAGTGATATAACTGCTTTTTAATACGCTGTCTAGGTTTGACATAACTTTTCTTCTAAGGAACAAGCATCTTTTAATTTCATGGCTGCAGTCATCATCTGCAGTGATTTTGGACCACAAGAAAATAAAGTCAGCCACTGTTTCCACTTTTTACCCATCTATTTGCCATGAAGTGATGGGACCGGATGCCATGATCTTAGTTTTTGAATGTTGAGTCTTAAGCCAGATTTTTCACTCTCCTCTTTCACTCTTATTAAAAGACTCATTTCTTTGAAATATAATTTTGTTTTTTAAAGATATTTTTGCTATGGGTCATTTTTAAAGTTTTTATTTAATTTGTTACACTATTGCTTCTGTTTTACATTATGGTTTTTTGTTTGTGAGGCCTGTGGGACCCTCCTAACCTCCCTGACCAGGAATTGAACCCATAGGCCCTGCATTGGAAGGCGAAATCTTAACCATTGGATCACCAGGAAGTCCCGAAATGGAATTCTAAAGCATCATGGCATTATTAACTTAGAGCAGCTCAGAACTATGTTTTGGGTAAACTGCTGTTATAGTATTATGTGATAAAAACTTTATGTATTCATAGTTTCCCAGAAAGTCATAGGTCTCTTGAAGGCACCTATTGTTGTGAGTTTCCTCATGTTAAAACCAAAGTCAGGATCTTGATGAAATGATTTTATTTCAACACTATCTGTCAGATGCTAATTTCAGAGCTACATAAGATGGAATTCTTGACTCACAGCCTATTTTCTCTCCACCTGTGGTTTTTTTGAAGAGGACTGTTATAACATTGCCTCCCTTGTGTGTTCTCTATCTCATTTTCTCTGACTCAGATTTTAATATTTGCAAGGATGGTAAATAGGACATTAAGTACTACAGAATTTGTTTTAAAGCTTCTTTACTACAGTGACCTTTCTGTCTGATTTCAGATCTCTTCAGATTGTTTAAAACTATCATCAGAGAATATTTGTATTCTTAAAAATACAGTCCATAAATCTGTCATGCACAGCATCATATGAGAGTTTCAGATAGCATTAGTGTGCTTGTATGTACCAAAGCTAAAAGCTAAAACATGTAGTTTGGTTAGAAATGTATCTCTCAGTAAGGATAGGAGAAAGAAAAAGGAGTAGTAGAAGGAACATTGATTTTTGGAATCAGAGTCTTTGGTTTGAAACTTTGCTCAGAATCTTATAAACTTTATCAAGCTTTGGCAAGTTACTTCCTTTTTAGAGCCTCAGGTTCTTAGTCTGAAAAAGTGGAGCATAAAAGTTCCTATTTTGTCAGATGAAGATGGTAAGAAATACATATTTAAAATGCTTAGCCTAGAAAAACCTAAAAAGAGTAAGTAGTAGAGTATTTGATAGTGTATGACAGTGGTGGATTTTTGGTGTTTTTTTTTTAGTGTATGACAGTGTTTTTCTTTTTTTGTTGGACCTTCAAAAATTCCTTCAACCAGAGCTACTTTTCTGCATTGTAATTCCTTTCCCCTTGCAAGTCATGTTTTTTTCGTTTTTACTCTTGGTAGTAATGGTATTTTATAAGTGCCACTTCTGTGGCACTGGCTTGAAGCTGACTGATCTAAAGGAAGGTCACTTGTCAATTTCAGTAATGTTTTTAAAATGTGGAGCTGGGAGAGAAGGAGAGATTAATTCTAATTCCTTGGCAACAAGGTAACAGATGTTTTGAGAATCTGTTAAGTAGTACCTCAAAATATAAGACTGTAGATGTTAGAGGCTAGATTTTGGATCCTTGTGAGCTTTCCTTTTGAAGTTTCAAAAGGTTATCTTAATATTGTGGGATTTATTACCCACTTGATTTTTTTTCCATCCCTGAAAGATAATCTCTGGTGTTCACTGAGCATTTATCAGAAGCTCCCTCTAGGGTGGGATTCACAACAGAAGAGCAGAAATCTTGGTCTTTAGACTATCCTCACAAATAATTTTTGCACAAGTAATTCAAGGTCATCCTGCCAGAGCAGAGACTAAATCGTAATTGTTTGTGCAGTTTTTCTAATTATGTCCAGATGTCGGGCTCACTTTTATCTTTGGAAACCTTCTTGATTCTTGTGGGATGAGCCAAAAAGCACAGACACGTGGTGCCTGAAAATTCGTTCAAACCCCTCATGCCAGACCACATATTAGGATATGAAAGTACTGGATCTCAGTGTGACGTGGCTGAAGGGCTCAAGGCCTATATTTTGGGGACGATAAGGTGCTGCTCCACTAGAGTTAAGTTGGTAAAAGGAGAGCCAAGAATAACTATCGGGGGAAAAATCTATTTTCCAAAAGAGGGTAGTTGTAATGAAGATCAAAGGGAAAAGTCCAAAAGATATACTTTGGCTCTTATGTCTAAGAGGCCGATAAATCAGTTTTGATCAGTTAGGGGAGTATATTTTCCTGGTGCTCAAAGCTTTCCGACCTGCTTACCCTTGTTCAGTAAGAAGACGGAGATGCATTATGAAAATGGTCCCAAAGAAAAAGTGGATGATTCTCTTAAAAGTTTATGCTCTAAAAAGATCAACTTGGATCCAGTATTTGTTAAAAAGGAATATTTAATCCCAACCAAATAATATTTATTAGGTATTCATTATGTGCCCTTACTGTGGAGTGTACAAAAAACCAAATGAGACATTTGCTGCCAACCAGGAATTTGTAGGTTGAAAGGGGATGATGACATTTGTCATTATCGTTATCTAACATGTATAGAGTGCCTACTATATTCTTACTGTTCTTTCTAATTCCTTATATATCTGGAGCTTTACCTGAGGTGCTTCTCATTGTGGTATTTATGTTGATGTCACTTTGTTAAGGAGGACCTTTGCAGAGGCAAGTAGTAATGTTAAGCCAAATACTAGATAAGTAATTCAGAAAACTGTTAAAGGATTTGTGAGAACTTAAGGTATACAGAGAGATGGGAGGATGATATTCCATGCTGGCGCAGACTCAGAAAGGAGGGGGTGTGTTATATTTAAACATTCAGTTTGGCTGAAGTGGGTGGGTGTTGCCCAGATATTGGAGGACCTTGAATGCCAGAGTAAGAAGTTTGAACTTGATCTTGTTGGTAATAGGGTAGTACAAAGACATTTTGATCAGAAAACTGATATAGCAAACAGTTTTTTAAAAGAGATTCAGTTGGATGATATGGAGTTTGAAAAGACTAGGAACAATGAGACCAGTTAGGAAATTGTTGCAATAACCACAGTATGGATCATTCTCACCTGTGAACCTTTTGTATCTTTTTGGGTATGCCGCCTCTACTGCTTTAGTCAGTAACACCTTGAAATCTGGGTTTAGATCTCTTCGAATAGATATATGGTAGCATACTAGGCTGAAAGAACCAGAGCATCATTGCCCAGAAGTCAGTTTACGTAGAGGCAATTACAAAAACTGGTTCCTAGAAGAGTTATTTGGGTTGTACTCCAGGGAACTTTGTAACTTATCATTCTGACAATTCTTAGTCGTTTCAAAGAACGTTCAAAGGAATATTTATGGCCACATACAGAAACTTGGATAATAACTTGTGCCATTAGATGGGTTAATACATGTAAAGCACTTAGGTGCCCCAGTCTTGAAACGAAAAACCACACACATGATGGAAGTTAGATTAAAAAACAAAACAATAACCCTATGATAAGGTGTATTATTCCATGCTAGAAGAAAACATTTGAGAGATTACTTGAGTTGTTTTCTTGTAAATATTCATGCATGAAACAGAAGAAAATGTAAGACTTTTTCCAGTTCTATAGTTTAGACCAGGTAGAAAAGAGTGACTATAGAAATTAAAGAAAAAGTAGATTGACCATCGTGGTTTCCTTAATGACAGTCTTAAACATGAACATTTTAAATGGCAGGGCATGAAGTTTAATGTCTAATAGATGGTCATTCCAAAGGAAAAGAAGGCCCTCAGTCTTTGTTCAAGCTTCTTCCCAGCTGTGACTGCCTTGGCACTGTGTAAAAGTTCATATGAATCCAGAAATATAAGTAAATAGAGAAAAGGGGTCCTTCTGTTCTTTTAATTGAGTTATTGATACATAATTAACTCATTTAAAGTGTACAGTTCACTGAACTGTACACTTTGAGCCTATAATTTTTATGGACTCACCATGGTCTAATTTTTTAATTTATTTTTTAATTGAGATATAATTCACGTGTAAAATTCACCATTTTAAGGTTATAGTTCTGTGGTTTTTAAGAATGTTTTAGCAGGGTTGTGCAGTCATAACCACTGTTGAATTCCATACATTTTTGTTACCCCGAACCAATATCCTGTTAACGGTCACTTCTTGTTACCCTGTCCGCCCATCCCAAGGCAGCCATTGATCTGCTTTCTGTCTCTTAAGGATTTGCCTATTCTGGAAATGTTATATAAATGGAATCATGCAAAATGCAGCCTTTGTATCTGGCTTCTTTCACTTAGTTTATGTGTTCAGGGTTCGTCAGTGTTGTAGCATATATCAACAGTTCATTCCTTTTCATAGCTGAATAATATTCCATTTGTATGGATATACCTGATTTTGTTCAAAATCTAGTTTTTGAACATTTTGATCATCCTCTAAAGAAACTCTGTATCCATCAATACTCACTGCCCCAATAACCCTAGGCAACTGCTAATCTACTTTTTGTCACTACAAATTTGCTTATTCTGAACATTTCATATAGATAGAATCATAGAATGTGGTTTTTTTGTGACTGGCTCCTTTCATTCAGCATCCTGTTTTCAGGGTTCCTCTATGTTGTACCACGTGTCTGTATTTATTTTTTATCTCCAAATAATACTGTATCTATATATAGACGTCACATTTTATTATTTCCTTCATAAGCTGATGATTTTTGGATTGTTGTGTCCTGCTTTTACATAGCATTTTTCAAAGAAAACTAAATATAAGATACAGTTGCTTATGAATTTGCCCTTTGTGGACTTTGACAGATTATCCATTTAGCTTACCAGGTGCTGCTTACAAAGAGAAACAGGCCAGTCATAATGTAGGAATTCAGGCTTTCTTTGCATCAGATGAAAGAATCAGAGCAAGACTTGGCTATTTTCCAAGTTTGACTTTTCTATTGAGTCCATTCTCCCAGTGGCTTCAGGTTTCTGGTATTACCATTCAGTGGAACGTCTTCATTTCCTGGGATACACCTGAGAAAGATACCACAGCTCACATTGAAACACAAAGCCCACCAGCTGGCAGAGGCCCAGGGACAGCGTTGCCTTTAGTCAGCTGGAGCAGTTCTCTGACACCATTCCGTGTCGTCAGGCAGCTGTCCAGCGTGCCTGACGGTCTCACTCAGGAGTGCTGAGAGAAGAGTCCAGAGATAAGGTTACTGGGAAAATTCCATTCCCCTAGTCTTTCTACACTCAGCCTAATGGCAGTTCGGACATGTCAAGAATTTTCATTTTGATTTTAGAGCATTTTGCAATATGAGAGGCAGCCTTGAAGCCTGATGATCAGGGTTCAGATCCTATCTTTGTATAACCTTAGGTAAATTTCTCATCTAGAAAGTGGAAATGGTGGTGGTGGTGGTGGTGGTTTGGTTCCTAAGTTGTGTCTGACTCTTCTGACCCCATGGTCTATAGCCCGCTAGGCTCTTCTGTCCATGGGATTTCCCAGGCACGGATACTGGAGTGGGTTGCCAGTTCCTTCTCCAGGGGATCTTTCCAACCTGGGTTCTCAAAAGATGGGAGGACAAAGGGAAACGATACATCACGTAGCACTTGGTAGGTGCCGACAAGGGCATCTTCCCTCCTGCTTTATCTACATGGTGTTCCTGAAGCTTGGATGGCAACATCTTGTGGAAGCATCAAGCCAAGGGCCTGAAACTTAGAAAGCATTCAGTCAATGTTAGTTGCATTTGAACCTCAGTTCCTGAAGTCTGTAATTCCTCTTGTAGGTATAGTTCGATGTGTGGGGGTGTGATGGAAAGAGATGGAAACAGATCTCAGATACTGAATCAGTCAGTTTTTGCTGTGTAACAAACTACCTCAAAAACTTAGTGATCAGCTGGGGCTGACTTCTGCAGGCTTCATCTAAGACCATGTTGTAGAGGCTTCTCTGTGCTTCCAAGTTTTAAATACATCACATTTACACATGTTTTCTTCTAGTACTTATGGTTTCCATTTTTATAATTAGAGCTCCTTTTCATTTGGAGTTTTCCTGGTTGAAGATAGGAGATGTGGTTAAAATGTAGTCTTTCCCTAAACAGCTGTCCAGTTTTTTGATATACATTTAGGCTTTCTGCCTTGTTCTGGTTATTTTATTCTCTTCAGCTGGTCTGAACCAGTGTTTTGGTTTTTTTCTGGTGGTTTGTTTTTCGCTGCACCATGTGGCCTACAGAATCTTAGCTCCCCTGACCGGAGAAGAAACCCATCCCCCCTGCATTAGAAGCACTGAGTCTTAACCCCTGGACCCCCAAGAGAGGCTCCAAGATACTTTGTATAAAAGCACACTGCACGCCGCCTGTGTCTACTGCCTGTAGCGCCATCACAGCTGCTTGGTTCAAGGAGGCCCTCAACACACCCATTTTTATTTGTAGGATCATGGGTAGACTTGCTACAGAGTCAAACTTCTCTGGTGATCTCCATAGGAAAGGACTGATCAAAAGGACTTTATGTCCTAACTTGTTGGAAAATCCAAAACACCCCCATTTTCGCAGGTTTTATTTTTGTTGCAGCTCCTTCAGAACTATATTATGAAATAATATCTTAAATTTAACTTTAAAAGTATGTAAAAAATTAACTTAAAAAGTCAGCATAAAAAGCACTTAACATCATGCCTAGAACAGACAAAACAGACATTGAGCACAACTATTGACTGGTCCCAGCAAATACCGTGTTTAATCCCTAGTAAATGAAGGGGTAACAATGAAGTAAGCTACTGGCAGCACCTAGAAGTGGGCAAATCTGGGGTTGACTGCTGTTGAACTTGGCAAAGGTGATGGTAAGTAAGACAAACATCTGAGAGGCAGTCAGGATGTTGGTTTGAAACTGGGACTGACCAGATGTCAGGAAATAAGACTGCAGGGAACAGGGGTGCTTGGAGAGAAACACGTGCTGTTCTTTGTGTTCTGGGCCTGTTCTGGACCTGTTCACTTCTTATAGCTCTGAACCTTCTAGTCTTTTTTTCCTGGTTACTGAGGGAAAAGGCAGTATAAATCCACATGCAAAGTACTGGGAAAAAAAAAAAGCTTCTGCACTTCCCATATTAGATTGCTGTGAAATAAGCACCTTCAGCTAAGTAGGTTTTTAAGTCAACCCCGGGTAAAGTTGCTCTTTCTGCAGTTGTTGCTAGTTCTAGTGAGTAACTGCTGTGCTCTGCTCTCATATGACCACCGGCTCTACTCTGTAGCCACCCTGCTGTGGGACTGCTAACCTAAGTCCTTCGACCAGTCTTCCCCGACCACCTGTCTTAGAAGATGTTGCCATCTCCTGGGCATGTGTAACTCTTCAGTCAACTTTATTTAATATCCTATACGATCTTCTTAACAGAGTGAAGTAAGTCAGAAAGAGAAAAACAAATATATATTAACACATGTATATGGAATCTAGAAAAACGGTACTGAGGAACCTGTTTGCAGCAGAGGGATAGAGATGCCGATGTAGATAATGGGTTTGTGGACCCAGCGTGGGGAGGAGAAGGTGGGGCCGATTGCGAGAGCAACAGTGAAATGTCTGCATCCCCATGTGTAAAGCAGAGAGCTGCGGGAGCTGCTGCACAGCACGGGGGGATCGACCCGGCGCCCTGTGACGACCTTGAGGAGGGATGGGGTTCAAGAGGGCGGGATGTATGTACACTTACCTCTGAGTCACTGTTACATGGCAGAAACCAACACAGCACTGTAAAGCAATTATTCTCCAATTAAAAATAAATTTTAGAAAACTTTGGATCAAGGAAAAAATATTTAAAAGAATTCAGTAAAATCACCTATAGTCCTGCTATCACAGATAAATCCTATTAACATTTTAGTCATTTTTTTTTCTAGTCATGTTTTTTCCCCTATGTATATAATTTTACCGAGTTGAGATTGTACTATATATATAATATTGTATCTTTATTTTTCCTCCTTAACTTTATCATAAGTCATTTGTAAACAGTAGGTTAAAAGTTATATACTATTTCGTGGAGCGGATTGTGACATACTTGGATTTTCTTTTTCGGACCTGTTTTTCTCATTTGTCCAATTAGATTATGAGACTGCCAAGGGAAGTCAGTCAGTCTGTGGTGTCATCCCTGTCCTGACCCTAATGGCTGTGGAGCATATTCTATGTGTAGACGATTAATAAATATTTTCGCTTGCGCTCCTCTTTTTAGTCTAAATGTTATAGAAACTCTTTGCTATCAGGGATCTGAAAACTGTGACTTGCAGCTGACTCAGATTCATTGCATCACCAAGTCTTTCCATTTAGAAAAAGGGACCCAGAGGGGCCCATGAATCCTCTGAAATCCTATGGAACATATTATGAATGAGAATTTTTGGGTGCATTTTCCTCTTTACTAGAACATTAAAGGATTATTTCACAAAAGCCACTGATTCCATGACAGTAGCCCACCTGGAGACAGATCCATTTACTAAACTTGCCTGAAATCTGAGATAGTATATTTCACCTTGTCTTTGTCTTGGTTTTCAGGAAGGGACGAGACCATGCAGCCTGCCAGACCGTCATTCCTTGAATACTTTGAACAAAAGAAAAGGAAAATCAGATCAACAGCTTCGGCAAGAGTGTCCCTGGCCCACTGCAGAACTCTTCAGATTGGAAAGTTCCCCAGGATGGAGACTATGAATTTGTAAGTAGAGTTGGAAGCAGATGGTCATGTCTGCTGGGGAAAGCTGTTTGAAAGATCACACATCCAATTCTGTTGTTTCTCTCAAAGTGCAAAGTGCTTGAGCATTTTCTTGTGCAACTCACACCTCCTCTAAATGCCCCTGGCAGCAGCTCCTGTCCCGAGGGCTTCCAGGGTCTTGAGACAACATTTTGACTGACATTTGAGCCGTTCCGAGGACCCCCAATTAGTGGCACCGTTTTTGTGACCATCCAAAGCAGCTTTAACAATTATTTCCTCACTTGCCAGTTTTCCTTTAGTTGAGTTTGAAATTGTTAACAGTAAAAGAAATATTCAGTCATCCGATGAAGATGCACTGTCTTCCATAGTCTATCTGGGCTTGTGATTTTATATTTAAGAATTAGACCGGAGGGAAATTAGTGCTGCTTTATTGTGTCTTTGTTGTTTGGTTAACCATTATCCTAGTATTAGGCTCTCTGAGAGGATTATTCTGAACTTTGTCTGAGGATGAATATTAAATCATTCCAAAGTTTCCTATGAAAAACTGGGTGTGTTTTTCCTTTTTCTGCTGTGGAACATTCTCCTTCAACCACAGACACTTGTTAATGTTTGCAGAGATTTAGTGAGTAGAGTCAGTTAAAAAGAAGTGGAAAAAAATAAGCTAAAGAGTCTGCATTCCTTTTCGAGAATTTTCTCTTTAGGATTATTTAGTTTTTATATTTGTCAATTCTATCATTATTTTGTTGTTGTTTGTAAGAGCTTAGTTTGGGCATTCTCTTTGGACTTGGGGAGACTTTCCAGTCCTGGCTTTCTCCTGCCTTCCTAACTGGCCCAGAGGAAATGGTGTCATTCTTCTGTAACATAGTCTCTGCTTTTGTAGAGTAGCAGGAATGTCAGAGTTTATACAACAAAGAATAACAGTCTTCTGAGGTCCAGAATAACTCACCTGAAGTTACTTAACCTATTAATCCCTGAACCCATGTTGGGAGCCAGGTTCCTTTGTTTTTATCATCTGTTTGTTTATTCACTGATTTACTCATCATCTGCTATTATCATCTGTTTTTTCATTCATTTATTTATTAGCTCTTTGGGTGCCAGAATGTACCTGACACTTTGCTAAGGGTGTGAGGGTGAACAGAACCATCAGAAACTCATTCCTCATGGAGGCTCATTTTAGAAGAAGAAAAATAAGAACATAAAATAGTGTGTCTGATAGTGATAAGTGTTGTAGAAGGTATGGAGCCGGGGAGAGATTGGTGGGGAGAGGAAGGGGAAAAGCAGGGGCAGGGGACTGTGTGTGAGTGTGTGTGACTATGTAGCAGTTTTAAATAAGGAGTTGAGGAAGGTCTTGTTGGTAAGAAGATGAGGCTGAACTTTGTGACCATCCAGAGTGGCTGGAATAGCAAGTGTGAAGTCCTGAGGCAGCGATTTGCTTAGTGTGTTGGCAGAATAGTGAAGTGAATGGTAATGTCTGGAATGGCATCAAGGGGACATGCTGTAGCAGGAAATGAGATCAGATATAACGAGTCAAATAACAGGGCTTTTTGTGTAATAATAACTTCAGCTTTTACTCTGAGTAAAACGGAAAGCTACTGGCAAGATGTGACTTGATCCTACTTACGTTTTGAAAATATTATATTGGTTGCTATATTGATACACTAGGAAAGCTAGATTTGGTGAGCACAAGTGTACCTGTTAAACCAAAGAGGTCTGTCTGCTGCCATTTCTCTCTTCTAGGTCTTTGGCATTCATGGTTTTCCACTGTGTCAGGATTCAGCTTCAGAATCCTTCTTAAGACAGCGTTCCAGGCTGCCATCATTAATTAATTAGACCCGTGAGTTGTGATCATCAGGTCTGTGATTCCACCTTGCCTCTGTAGTTGTCTTGGACATCTTTGAAAGGGCTGATTTTTTCAGTGAGTGAAACAGTTTCCAGGTGCAAATCATGTCACCGTTGTGATGGGATGTTTGAGAATCCTCGGATCTGTAGTCCCCTGGTCTAGTTAGTGATCCTGAGATTCCAGTCACTTTAATCATTAATTTGGGATCAGCAGTTCCTGTGTTTGAAGAACTCATTCCTCTCTGCTATCGTTTTCCCAAACTCAGATCACTGGCAGAGAATTTATTTGGACGGGCAAGCTACTTATGCACAAGGGCTTTAGTAGGTCTTTAGAGAAAGAGAGCTTTTATTGGTGAAGCAGATGACCACTTGGGCGAGTGCACCTGTGACAGCAGTGACTAGATCAGAACGTTGGCCAACGTGTGTTCTTCCTGGCTAGTGTAGGAGGAAAGTTCTGAGACCTACCAGAAGTTATTACCTGGCATCATCCAGCTCAGATACTTTTTTGTGTGCCCTATGCAGTGTTTGGAGAAGGCAATGGCACCCCACTCCAGTACTCTTGCCTGGAAAATCCTATGGATGGAGGAGCCTGGTAGGCTGCAGTCCATGGGGTCGCTAAGAGTCGGATACGACTGAGCGACTTCACTTTCACTTTTCACTTTCATGCATTGGAGAAGGAAATGGCAACTCACTCCAGTGTTCTTGCCTGAAGAACTCCAGGGATGGGGGAGCCTGGTGGGCTGCTGTCTGTGGGGTTGCACAGAGTTGGATACGACTGAAGTGACTTAGGAACATGCAGTGTTTAAACATTTTAAATTAGTTGCCTGTGTTTGAAAATTGAGAGCTTCTACATAAAATGCTGGAACTCCAGCTTATTTTGAAAATTTGAAAGAGTTGACCATAAAAGGCCTACATTAAAAAATTTTTTTTTTTATTAACTTTTTGGTTGTGCGGGGACTTCTTGCTGTGCAGGCTTTTCTCGCTGTGGCAAGCAGGGGCTGCTCTCTAGCTGCGGTGCACAGGCGTTGCCGTGGCTTCTCTCGTTGCCAGGCACAGGCCCTGGGCGCCTGGGCTTCAGCAGTTGTGGCTCCCGGGCTCTGGAGCCAGACTCAACAGTTGTGATGCATGGGCGTATTTGCTTCAAGGCTTGTGGGGTCTTCCCGGATCAGGGGTAGGACCTAGGTCTCCTGAACTTGCAGGGGGACTCTTTACCACTGAGCCACCAGAAAACCCCGAGACCAACATGTTTTTAAAAACGGGTTCTTTTGCATTTTTGGCTGCACTGAGTCTTTGTTGCTGCAGGCAGGCTTTCTCTGGTTGTGGCGAGGGGCTTCTCGTGGTGGTGGCTTCTGTGGTGGAGCACGGGCTTTGGTAGCTGTGGCTTTTGGGCCCTAGGGAGTGGACTCAGTGGTGTGCTGCAGTGAAGAGTTTGCACGCTCCAAGACATGTGGGGTCTTCCAGGACCAAGGATAGAACCATGTCCCCTGTGTTGGCAGGTGGGTTCTTAACCGCTGGACACCAAGGAAGTCCAAGAGACACTTTTAAAAAATTAATTAATTAATTTTCATTGGAGACTAATTACTTTACAGTATTGTGGTGGTTTTTGCCATACATTGACAGGAATCAGCCACGGGTGCCCATGTGTTCCCCATTCTGAACCCCCTCCCGCCTCCCCCACCCCGTCCCTCTGGGTTGTCCCAGAACACCATCTTTGGGTGCCCTGCTTCAGGCATCGAACTTACACTGGTCATCTCTTTTACTTATGGTAATATACATGTTTCAATGCTGTTCTCTCAAATCATCCCACCCTTACCTTCTCCCACATAGTGCAGAAGTCTGTTCTTTACATCTGTGTCTCTTTGCTGTCTTGCATAAAGGGTTGTCATTACCGTCTTTAAATTCCATATATATGCGTTGGTGTATTGGTGTTGGTATTGGTGAATTGGTTTTGATGTTGGTGTTTCTCTTGCTGACTCACTTCACTCTATGTAATAGGCTCCGGTTTCATCCACCTCATTAGAACTGACTCAGATGTGTTCTTTTTTAGAGCCAAGATCCATTTTTGATTGATAGGTTGTCTGGAGCTGAGTAGAAGCTGGTCTCTTCAGATCTGACCACCCCAGTTCTCCTCAAGATACTATCAACTTCATTCACTTGTATTAAGTTTCTGACCTGTCTGGCGTCTAAGCCATTTGATCTGGGGACTCCTGGCCTAAATCATTTGGATTTGTATGTGTCCACATTGTATCTGAGTCACCTCATCCTGACATAAAAATTTTATTCTAATGTTACCTTGAAAATTCCAAGAGAATTTCAGACTAAGCAGTGAGAGAAAATTGAGGGAAGAGGTACTTGAGCGGGGCTTCCCTGGGTGGCCCAGATGGTAAAGACTCCACCTGCAGTGCAGGAGACCTGGGTTTGATCCCTGGGTGGGGAAGATCCCCTGGAGAAGGGAATGGCTCCCCACTCCAGGATTCTTGCCTGCAGAATTCCATGGACAGAGGAGCCTGGCAGGCTACAGTCCATGGGGTCACAGAGGGTCAGACACAACTGAGTGACTACCACTTCTTCTACCATACAGAAGCTACTACACCAAAACTTTCCAAAGATCAGATGAAAACTATTCTTAATGCCTCAGTACTCTTGCTGTATGGCCTGAATTCCAAATCAAGTACTTAAAATAATAGTCTAAGTAATCAGGTACTTAGTCTAAGTAATAATAGCCCTCTGACCATGGAATTCTCCAGGCAAGAATGGGTTGCCATTCTTTTCTCCAGGGGATCTTCCCAACCCAGAGATCAAACCCAGGTCTCCTGCATGAGGCAGATCCTTTACCGTCTGAGCCACCAGGGAAGCACAGTAGTCTAAAATAGTGTTTCTCAAAGTACAATTCCCAGCCAAGCAGTGTCAGCATCACCTGGAAACTTGTTGGAAATGCAGCTTCTCAGACCCCACCCCAGACACACTCAGAGGCTCTGGGGACAGTGCCCGTTAATCTGTGTTTTAACCTACCTTATGCATAATCCTAACCTGCTAAATTCATATAAATTTCTTCTTTTTTTCCCCTCTCGAAAGTCACTCAGTCGTGTCCAACTCTTTGTGACCCCATGGACTATACAGTCCGTGGAATTATCCAGGCCAGAATACTGGAGTGGGGAGCCGTTCCCTTCTCTAGGGAATCTTCCCAACCCAGGGATCGAACCTAGGTCTCCCTCATTGCAGGTGGATTTTTACCAGCTGAGCCACAAGGGAAGCCCTTCTTTCCTACTAGGTGCTATAAAAACTCAGAAATCAGGATGAATCCATATTTTAACAACGTTGCATGATTTTTAAATTTCCTTTCTACTCCCCTTTTGAGTCTCCTGTACTCTTACTGGAGGAACCAAAGCAGCACCTAAAATCAGAGAAATGTATGTGTGAAGGTGACATCTGGCAGGGACTTCCCTCGTGATCCACTGGCTAAGACTGTGTGCTTCAGTGCAGGAGTCTGGGTTCAATCCCTGGTCAGGGAACTGGATCCCATGTGCTGCAATTAGGAGTTCATATGTCGCAACTAAGACCCAGTGCAGCCAAATAATAAATATTCTAGAAAAGGAAATATTAAATGACATCTGGCAAAGAAAGAGCCAATCCACTGAGTGAAAGCGTTCTGAGTAACCTCACTAAGCTTAGAGAGAGGGATATGTGTCAGATAAGCTGCCATGTTCCCCTTAATGGTCTTTCAGAGATCTTCTGATTTCCCAGCAGGCAGCATTTAGTTATAAAGAAGATATTCTCTTTCTTCCTGTGAAGGCAATTGCTATTTTGAAATGAATTTTTTTGCCCAGACATGGCAAATGGGAAGTAATTTAATCAGTCAAAAGTGGCAGAATTTGATACTGACAAAAACCTTATTTTCATCTGCAACTGAATTCTTATTGCATTTTTAAAAAATTGAATTGCCTTGTTTGCCATGCTGAAAAAACAAGAAAGATTTCCTTTAATTTTTGAGACATAATAGTGATTAAAGTGTAAATAAAATGTACTTGTAAATGCAATATTCTCTAAAATTTATATTTTATAGCCTATAAACACATGCATTTTTGGACATGAATGTTGCTTTTATGAGAATTCAAACCCTTCCATTTGCCGTCATAAAAGCCACAAAAAGCTGTCAACTTAAACCCAGTTTGGCTCATGGAGGCTCAATACCAAGGTGGGTGAACAAGACAGAGCAGCCCTAGGCTCTCCTAGACTTGATTGTGGTGAGGGGAACAGACGTGAAGTCAGATAATCTACAAGTTCAGATAATAGGGGCTATGATTGTTTTAAAGGAGCACAGTTAGAGATAGTGTAAGAGAAGGCCTTGCAGAGGACAGAGCTGAGAAAGGCACCTGTGTCTATATAGGAATTTTTTTGTGTAATAAGAAAATGCAGAATAATGCGAACAGTGTGATATTATTTGTATACATTTTTTGAAAACCACAAACCACGCTACATATTTCTGTTATGCACACATGCAACTCTATAGGTAGAAAAGGATATGAAACTACTTCGTAAGAGTCACTACATTTGAGAAGAACTTCAGTTTTAACTGTTTCTACAGTGAGAATGTATCGCCATATTAACATATTGCTTGCTTAAATTTAAAAAATAGAGTGAGGGATGTCTTTTTAAAATTCTACTGAGGTTTTCCTGGTTTTAGTCTAAATGGAGTTAGCCAGAGCTTCTGCAGACCTAGATGAACCACGGTACTTTTCAATCTTAGTAACTTTGCAAAGATTGCTGATTATCAGCTCTTGGTATATAAGGTCTAAGAGTAAGTTTCCTATTTATTCAAATAGTGTATCCAGATTTCTTATGACTTATTCTAAAAAGAGTTGATAGTAACTGGACCCCACATACTCATTCAGTCTGTGAACACTGAGTCCTCTATGTGTGAGTAGCCGAGACTGTAAGATCCTTGATGGCTGGGAATTTTATTTATCTTCATATTCCTAACACCTAGCAATCGCCTAGCTTGTAGTTAGTACGGACTTTTCAGTTAACCTCAGAGACAGTCTCTGAATTAATTGATTCTCTTCACTCTTAAAAATTAATAACAGTTATAATTCTTTAATGCCATTAGTTAATTGAATTAATTCAACAAATATAGTCATTACCCTGAGGAAGCACATAGTGTAGCTTAAAAAGGTAATCAAATAATTGCAATACCTTGTGCTAATAATACTTGAGAACTTACTCTTTGTCAGGCATGGGTCTAAGGTCCTTTATAAACATTAGCTCAGTTCTCATAACCATCCCAGGTGGTAGGCAATATTATTGCCATTTTATGGATGAGAACACTGAGGCTTAAAGGGAGTAAGTCATTGATAAAAGTTGTAGAGATTGTAAGTGGCCGAGCAAGGATTCAGCTCCAGAGCCTGTCCTGTTAACCCTGTTTTGGCCTGTCTCTAGGCTCTTCTGGTAAATTCTGTTCATAGTTCAGTTCAGTCCAGTCTCTCAGTGTCCAACTTTGTGACCCCATGAACCGCAGCACGCCAGGCCTCCCTGTCCATCACTAACTCCCGGAGTTTACCCAAACTCATGTCCGTTGAGTCGGTGATGCCATCCAACCGTCTCATCCTCTGTTGTCCCCTTCTCCTGTCTTCAGTCTTTCCCAACATCAGGCAGAGTCTTTTCAAATGAGTCAGCTCTTTGCATCAGGTGGCCAAAGTATTGGAGTTTCAGCTTCAACATCAGTCCTCCCAGTGAACACCCAGGACTGATTTCCTTTAGGATGGACTGGTTGGATCTCCTTGCAGTCCAAGGGACTCTGTTCATAAAGTACTTATAAAAAAATGCTGTAGGAGCCCAGAAGAGGGAGCAAGAACCTCAGGAAAAAGAACCCCAAGGACAGCATCAAGAAATCTCATCTGAAGTGTATTTTGAAAGATGAATAGAAATTCTGCAGCTGGAGGAGGGAGAGGGCCCTGCAGGCTGAGACACACAGATAGGGAGGGAAGTGTGTGTGTGTGGAGGCAGAGGGGGTGTGGAATGGCCTGAAGTCATAAGTCGTGGTGTTCGGAACATGAGTGTGGGTGTGTGAGGAAGGGGGACGGGGCAATGGTGTGCCCTTCAGGTGAAGTAAATTAGTGCCCAGTGTGCCCCCTTTTTGTTTTTCTGGAAGTAGTTAGCACCCTCTTAGATGTTTTTCCTTGATGTATCAGAGAAATTAAAAATAGAATCCAGTGCAGCACAAAGAGCTAATAGCCCTCTGACGTTGTCTGATAATGGATCCAGCAGGATACAAAACCACCAGACTGTTAATTCAGAATTAATTTGATCAGCAGAACCTGAACAAGATCGACTGTTTGGATTCTGTGCATAGTTATAAACCATTTGGATGGCTTTCTGTGGTAGTGAAGAATACATTTTAGCCCTGACTTTTTCCCTGGAGGGTGACACAAACCTCTGATTTTATGAGACTATCTTAAGCATTCTTTCCTGGGTCAGGCCTTCAAATCAGATTAAGTAGAGATTTCTTTGGGCTTTTATTAAGCTTTCTTGAACTGTCAGGATGTAGTCAGCTACTCATTTTTTATTGGATGGCACTTTTTGCTTTTGGCTGTACTCTTTAGAAATTAGACATTTGGTGAGTGATGAGAATTATTGCTGTCTTATTTATAATTAAATTCATGATTGATATGGTGGCAGAAATGTTTGCTTTGCTCATGTTTAAATTAATACTCCTAAGGATGCTTCTTCGGAGAAGGCAATGGCAGCCCACTCCAGTACTCTTGCCTGGAAAATCCCATGGACGGAGGCGCCTGGTGGGCTGCAGTTCATGGGTCACAAAGAGTCGGACACGACTGAGCGACTTCACTTTCACTTTTCACTTTCATGCATTGGAAAAGGAAATGACAACCCACTCCAGTGTTCTTGCCTGGAGAATCCCAGGGACGGGGGAGCCTGGTGGGCTGCCGTCTCTGGGGTCGCACAGAGTTGGACACGACTGAAGCGACTCAGCAGCAGCAGCAGCAGCAGCAAGGATGCTTCTTCATGTTTTCTGGGAGCTCAAGTATCTACAGCTTGAAACTTTATCTGCCATTTTATGGAAGTAAAAGAAATACTCCTAAAACTTTCTTTCTTTGGATTTGTTGTCCATTTGTTTTAAGATGAGTTTTAAAAATGCATATCCTCAAATATTCCTGCCTCCATTGGTAAGACAGACTCTAATGAAGCTCCTGTCACTCGACTGAAACAACCATCAACTCATAGCTCTTCTTATTTCTTCTAATCCTCCTCTTCTGTTACTCATCACTCCTACTGCATGGTTATTCTGAAGCAAATTCCAGGCATATTTCATTTTTAAATACTTCCATATGAATCTATAAAAGGTCCCTTTAAAAAACATAACCATAATACCATCATCATATGTTAAAAAATTAAGAACAATAATTCTTTAAAGCTATAAAATACCCTGCCGGTGTTCAGTTTTCCTCAGCATCTCATGCTCTTTTCTCATTTGCTATCTGTTTTTAGATTGTTTTTTATTGTTTCACTTATAATTATACAAACTAATTGGTCCCAAAGACAAACTACAAAACAGAATTACTCGCCAACGGTATACAAATACATGGATACTTGTACTTCCATTCTTAGATAAGTAGATACAAATAAGATATCCCATTCTTAGATAAAGATACACACTGTCATCTGCTTTTCTGTTGTCACTAAACTCTATGTCCTAGGAATCACTTCACAGCAGTATATAGGATAGTCCTTATTTCGTTTTTCCTGATGTTTTAGCATTATATCATGAAGAAGTACCATAGTTTATCCAGCCAGTCCTCTGTTGATAGACGTTTAGGTTGTTCGTGGCGGTTTTCAAGTTGATCACTTCGTAAACCTGTTCATAAACAGAGATTGGAACTTTTATAATTGCTACCTTTGTTTTTTAAGGTATTTAGTAGCTGTAGCCTTTCAGTTTTGAGAAGCAAGTTACATACTTTAAATATCTGTAACTTTCTTTTTTGTAGTTATGTTGTCTTTTATTAACAATGAGTAGACTGATTTGGTGATCTCTCTCTGCTGCAGTCTTGGGCTGGTGATACAAACTAATGAAATTCTAATTTAGCCATAACACCTGTGTCACAGGAGCGTGAGTAATCAGTGTCCCAGTAAACTATGTTAGATGCTCCAGAATGTTGCCACGTTGGTATTAAGAACTGAAGGAATTCCTGGAGGTCTGGGATTCCTACTTGCTGTAATCAGAACCTGAAATTTCTTTAATTTGAATCTCATTACCCCTGAAGCCAGATTTGGTCACTTACTTTAATGTTGCTAAGTCTGAAGTCAGAAAAGAAAAACAACTATAAGTTTAGTATCATTTACTTGTCCTCAATCAGAAGCTTCCAAATACTTTAAAATGGGAATTAGTTATTACTCTAGAAAGTAGAGTTTTCCATTCTCAGGTGCAGTAAGTGTAATTTTTTTTCTGTTGAATCCACAGCCATGACATTGAGTTGTGGTCTGTGTACCTGGACCTATCTTTTTTCATGCTGCTTCTTTTGAGCTGTCAGATCCTTTCTTCAGTCTTTCTTCTCCACTTCCTCTCACATTTTTTTTCTCACATGGACTCTCGGCAGGTCAGTAATCCATATTCCTGGGAGAGGAAATGTTGAGAAAGACAGGGAAAAGGTTTATGCCAATTTTCTCACCCCCATCCAAAGACACTCTCTGTTAGAATTCTGAAAGTAGTATTTGCTTTTGTAGCCTGGTGCCATTGAAAGAAGGAAGATAGTGCAGGACTTTTCTCATTCCCTGAAATGTAGTACTTATATCATTTCCCTCCCCAAATGTGACCACATTTACTTAAAAATCCCAGTGCTTTTTCATCACTCAAGCGAAATACAACAGAATTAAGCATCTTTTGTCTTTGATGACATGTTCTCTCCAAGCACCAATAATTCTGAGTGAGAAAGTGTGTCTTTTCCTGTCTGCATCTCACTACTGGAATTCGATGCTAATGTTACTGAGGTTTTGAGCTGACAGTGTAAGGAAGTATTGACAGCACTGGAAAGATGATTCAGCGAGGAGAAGGCTGATCGATGGTGATTTAGTTTATTGTAAAGACACAACTCATTGTGTGTTATTGATTGCTCTTGACATCCAAGTTTTTGGACAGAAAAAGTGTTAGATTTCACATGCATTTAATGTGAAATGGTGTCTGTTTCTAAGGAAATATATTATGCCTATGGGTAGTAGGTGTTAATTTTGGTTGTGGTTTGCGTGCCTGAGGTGTTTAGATCATACGGTCAGACCTTTAGGTTTCTAATCCTGACTTTACCATTTATTGAGTAGCTCGGGGCTAGTTTCTTCTCTCTGTGCCTCAGTTTCCTCACTGTAAAACGGAGATAATACTATTACCTATAGGATAGCTTTCATGTGGGAGTGAGAATTAAGCATGGTAATGCTTATAAAGTGCCTTCAACACAGTAGGCATTTCATAAATGTTAACTTCCTTCTCTTTCCCTCCTCTCTCCCCTCCTTTCTTGAAACATCATCCATGGAGTAAATTTCAGTGACCTAAACACCTTTCCCCAGTGATTTGCCACTGACTTTCATTATTAAATCAGAGATACATTCCCAAAGAAAACTTGCTCCCCAAGAGACTGATTTAAAACTGGTCTAAAAGAAAGGAGTCAGGATTTTTACTAAAAGTGATTACCCAAAGTGGTCATGAGTCACATTTTTAGAACATCCCAGTGCTTGCTGGCTTTCCCCTACTGCTCTATTCCATATGTTTTTTTGCTTTGTACCCACCCTTTTAACCCCTTTGTGCTGCTAAGTTGCCTCAGTCGTGTCTGACTCTGTGTGACCCCATAGACGGCAGCCCACCAGGCTCCCCCGCCCCTGCGATTCTCCAGGCAAGAACACTGGAGTGGGTTGCCATTGCCTTCACCAATGCACGAAAGTGAAAAGTGAAAGTGAAGTCGCTCAGTCGTGTCCGACGCTTAGCGACCCCATGGACTGCAGCCTTCCAGGCTCCTCCGTCCATGGGATTTTCCAGGCAAGAGTACTGGAGTGGGATGCCATTGCCTTCTCCAACCCCTATTAACATTACTGATCTTTTTCAAATCTTGACGCACTCAGCTTCCACTGCAGTGCACACTTTCACCGGTAGATGTCACCGTCTCTCTGCTTGTGTGCGCAGCTTCCCGGGTGGAAGAATTTCCTTATGAAATACAGAGAGGTTGCCAGCTGTGTCAAATTACTGATACCATTAGTTCATCAGCCTGGAAGTTGGACATTATGTAAAGTGAGTTTCCTTGAAAATAGGGGTGCCTTGTAACTCTCCTAGACCAGGAGAATGAATAGCAAAGTATGTCAGAAGAGGGTTGAATGGCCCTGGCTTTAGCTGGGAACTAGGATGGGTGACTTTTCTCTTTCAGGCTTGTGTTTCAGGTTTGCAGTCTGTAAAACTCAAATGTAATTCCGCCTGTCCTGCTTTTCCTCCAGGGTTAGAGAAGGATCACCTGACTGTCGGTTGGGGTTTTTTGAAGCGCGTTTATTTTTAGAACAGTGATAGAATTCTATTAGCAGAGGATTGTAAGGCTGTTTATGTTTGCTTTTGGTTCATTGTATATTACTGTTAGTGTTTACTTTATTATTATTATTTTACTGTTTATCTTTGTAAAAAAAAAACTAGGTCTTTGAATAAGAAAAGATAATCCAGAGAGAAGGCCAAAGGGGCAGTTAAGCCCAGACTTCTGGAATGCATCTGTTGCTCATGATGATAATATTATCATCACTTTTGTTAACATTTTATACAGTTAAAGGTGCATTCATATTTTCCTCTTTAACTTGGCAATTCTTACAGGGCACCTCTGAGGGGGCAAGACGAGTTTTTTTATCCCTTTTATAATTTGAATATCTGAAATCCAGACGCTAAAAGACAGCTTTCCTACTTAATGCCAAAATCAAGTCTCGAACCAAAACTCCCAGGTTGCTTCCTGCCTCTGTTTACTCTTGGGTATTTTCTTACAGGAAAAACAAAACAAGCTAATTGTGAGCTCCAGTGACACGCACGCATGCATGCTCAGTCATGTCTGACTCTCTGTGACCCCATGGACTGTAACCCACCAGGATCCTTTGTCCTTAGAATTTTCCAGGCAAGAATACTGGAGTGGAGTGCCATTTTCTCCACCAGGGGATCTTCCCAACCCGGGACTGAACCTCGTCTCCTGTGTTGGCAGGCGGCTTCTTTACCCAATGACATACTACATACTTACTTAACTTTACAAAGCAGGTGAAAGATTCCTCTTTCAAATAGTACGTGATGGGAGTTCTAGTGACCAGGAAGAATGGTTTCAGATTTATCACCTCTTACTGGGAATCTTGTAATATTAGAAGAGTATTTATTATTGACTTGATTTTTTTTTTTCATGCTTATTCAGAGTGCATGCAGATTGACAGGCTTTGCATTTCCTTATTTACATAACAAATTCTCCTTGTCAGAACAGTGTGATTTTTACCTTCTCTTAATGTTCTTTATTTTTTACTTTGTAACTGTGAGTGTTACAGTAATCCTACTGTTGTTCAGGAACCGTCGTGCTAACTATAAAAAGACATTATTATTGAGTTTTGATGAAGTGTAACTCTGTGAAAACAAAGGTATCAATTGTAGAGGAATCTTAATGGCTACAGCAAACAATTGATATGCCTTCTGGTGCCTTTTGGTCTCATTCAAGCACTTATTCCCAAATTTTTCCTCCCTCATAACCTTGTTATCTCTTCAGTGTTAACTTTTCTGTAAATTTACTCTTCTTACCTTAGTGGTAGATGCTGAATATTTTTACTAACTTTTTATTAATTAAAAAAATTTTAATACAATTGTTAAAGATTCCACTCCATTTACAGTTACGAGAAAATGTTGGCTTTATTCCCCAGGTCGTGTAATACCTCCTGGTAGCCTGTCTTAACACCCAACAGTTTGTGCCTCCCACTCCAATAATCATATTGGCTGTTCATCATCTTGTCTTCTTTTCCTTCCCACCTTCTGTATTTACTTTACTGTATAGTTTTTGTGTTTTTGATAACACTTAACGGAGGCGCTACCGTCTTGGCAGATTTTCAGGGATGTACAGTACCGGGTTGTTCGCCGTGGGCGCCATTGCAGCATGGTAGTGGATCTGTAAGGCATGCTCATCTGTGCACCTGAGCTTGGTGCCCTCGGACCAATACCTCCGTTTCCCCGTTTGTCTCCTTTTCAGTTTCACTCTCAGGGGCGTGTGCTCTCTTCAAGTGTAGAATTTGAGAAGAACTGATAATAGCAGTTACTGGGTGTTTATCCCACATCAGGTCCCTCAGGCGTCTTGGTCCATTCACCTCTTACAGCGTCTCGGCCCAGAAGATGCCAGCTCTTCGCCCTCATTGACAGAGAGGCCCAGACACTCTCACTCACGTGCCCCCACCTTCCTCTCCCCCCCCCCCGCCCAGGGCACCTGATTCATGGATGGTGAAGTTAGGCTCTCAGTTTAGATTTTCTGATGTCAAGACCATTGCTTTTTTCAGACTAACACGCTTCTGTAGCAGGAAGCATCACACATGCACCGGTGGTGAGTGTTCATTGATTCAGGGGCTGAATTGTCTTTCTCGGTGGGGCCCAGCCCTTGGCAAGCGTCGGGGCACACAGGCGCTCAGAAAGCATCGTTTGATTACATTGTTGAGACCCTTTGTGCCTTCTGTGACAAATTTTCCAAGTCTTTCCATATTTTCTTCCTGTGATACCCATTCGTCTGTGTGTAGAGGATCGTGTTAACTACCTTGTAGAACTGACGTGTAACATTTCAGTCAAGGTTCCCTTCTGTGGCCCACGTTAGTCGAAAGCATTGATTGGAACAGCAGTGTTGGGCCCCCCTCCCTCAGAGCTGGAGAGAGTGCGTAAAGCATCCAGCAAAGCGCCTCGCATTCCTGCTCTATTATTAATAATGTTGGTTCCTTTCAGAGCGGGAGGTTAGATGCGGTGAAAGAGAGCGGTGGGTTGGCAGCCAGACCTCAGCTGTGACAGTAACCACCTTTGTGTCCTTCAGCAAGCCACCTAATCTTTCTGGGGCTCTCGTTTCTTCATCTGCTATGTAAAAGTGAGATGAAAAAGTCTTCAAGAGCCCTCAAGTTCTCTCAGGCTTTGTTTGCTAATCTTTAAAATGGAGATAATGCATACCTTCGAAGGGGTTATTTGAGCTGGAAAGAGAGAGCCTATGTCAGGCATATAAAAGATGCTCCGTATATGTCAGGCTTTTGCCCCTTCTGTCTTTTTACAATGTGGGAGGTGCTCTGGACACCCCGGAGACGAGCATGGAGCCAGGAGGCAGGATAACATACTGAGCGAGAGCCAGACACACCTGGATTCAGTCCTTGCTCCACTGTTGAGATCTGTAGCTCTGGGCAAGTCCCTTAACCTCGAATCACTAATCATATTTACCTCAGGGTTATTGGGAAGATTAAATTAGAAAAGGCTTTTAAACTGTTTAAAAGAGTGCTTCACACATAGTAGGCATTTAGTAAATTTTATATTGATTTGTAAGATTTTGGTGGGAGAGATGAACTACCAGAGGGAAAGAGTTAAAGACGATGAGGTGTGTTGCCCCCAAACAAGAGAGGCAGGAGGCAAGCCCCAAACTCACCTCACAGCTCTGTCCAGGGCCTTGCTGCTGCAGTTTCCGCCTCCTAGTTAAATGGGGTTTGCCTTGAAGTATTTACTTAACATCTGTGTGAAAGTCGCTCAGTCGTATCCAATTCTTTGTGACCCCCATGGATTGTCCATGGAGTTCTCCAGGCCAGAATACTGGAGTGGTTAGCCTTTCCTTTCTCCAGGGGATCATCCCAACCCAGGGATCGAACCCAATGCAGGGATCCTGCATTGCAGGCAGATTCTTCACCAGCTGAGCCACAAGGGAAGCCCAAGAACACTGGAGTGGGTAGCCTATCCCTTCTCCAGGGGATCTTCCCGACCCAGGAATTGAACTGGGATCTCCTGCCTTGCAGGCAGATTCTTTACCAACTGAGCTATCAGGGAAGCCCCACTTAAAACCTGAAATGAGCTTAATTCTAAGACTTTGTTGTGCACGAGGTTTGAATATCAAACTTAACCAGTTCCTACAGACCTTGTATGTCTTCTCTGATGAGATCACTTCCTTTCTGTGCCTGCCTGGAAGCTGTAGGACCTAGAAAGTTCTCACATTGGTGTTCTGTTTCAGGACAGTTTTAATCCGGATGGGTGTGGTTGTTCATATAAAATGGCTCACTTGAATGTGTATGTGTGTGAGTGAGTGTGCGAGAGAATGAATGAGATAAAGAGACCCAGAGCCGTTTCTGGAATCCGTCACCTGCCAAGTGCCCCGGCCCGTGTAGCTGAATTCAGATTGCACACGTCAGATCAGAAGGTGGGCAGCTGCTGGAGGAAGAGCAAACTCAGATCGACTTTACAGACCCACCCATCACTTCCGTTTGCTCTTTACTTAGCACAGTTGTAGTAAAGACTATTCTAGGATTTTGTAGCCTTCATATTTGGATGTCCCTTTTTAAAAAGGAGTATAGACTTTTGTTTTGAGATAACTGTAGATTCACAATACAGTTGTGTGAAATAATACAGAGGGATACTGTGTACTCTATGCCAGGACTCCCCAACCACTGAGATCTCATATTTGATAATCTGAGGTGGGGTTGATATAATAAAAATAGAAATAAAGTACACAATAAATGTAATGTGCCTGAATCATCCCAAAACCATATCCCACTCCTCCTGGTCCATGAAAAACTTGTCTTCCACGAAATCAGTCCCTGGTGCCAAAAGCTGGGGACCACTGCTCTCTATACCAGTTTCCCCAGTGGTACCATCTTGAAAAATCAAAGCACAGTTTCACAACGAGGATATCGAGATTCATCCATCCAGATGAGAGACGAGCATCATCGGGCATGAAAGAACAGTTCCGTCACCGCGAGGATCACTCCCGTTGGCTTTTACAGGCACGTCTTCCCACACCGTTCCCTAATGCATGGCAGCCACTCATCTCCATCTGATGTGCCTCTTTGGGAATTTAGCAGGTCAAGGGAAGTTCTGACCAACCTAGATAGCATATTGAAAAGCAGAGACATTACTTTGCCAACAAAGGTCCGTCTAGTCAAGGCTATGGTTTTTCCAGTGGTCATGTATGGATGTGAGAGTGGACTGTGAAGAAACCTGAGCGCTAGAGAATTGATGCTTTTGAACTGTGGTGTTGGAGAAGACACTTGAGAGTCCCTTGGACTGCAAGGAGATCCAACCAGTCCATTCTGAAGGAGATCAGCCCTGGGATTTCTTTGGAAGGACTGAGGCTAAAGCTGAAACTCCAGTACTTTGGCCACCTCATGCAAAGAGTTGACTCATTGGAAAAGACCCTGATGCTGGGAGGGATTGGGGGCAGGAGGAGAAGGGGATGACCGAGGATGAGATGGCTGGATGGCATCACTGACTCAATGAACGTGAGTCTGAGTGAACGCCAGGAGTTGGTGATAGACAGGGAGGGCATGCTGCGATTCATGGGGTCGCAAAGAGTCAGACACGATTGAGCGACTGAACTGACCTGAAGGAAGTGGTATTTAAAATGCAGTAAAATCAAGGAATTGGCTGTCTTCTCCCAAGGGTTCTTACCCCAGAAGGGGCAGGACGGAGCGGCAAGTTCTTTTCTCTGGGAAGAAATGTTCCATTCCACATTCAGGTGGATATTTTCTGCGTCTGATGTGCTGCCCAGACTGAAATTATAATCTACAACCATTCTGGGATGAGTTTAGTTAAACCGGTTCCTGGGATGAATTAAGATCTTGGGAGAAAAATACCCACAGCATGTCACATTATCCGTGGCAGCCCTTCCCTGTGCCAGCTTGGTTAACGAGGCCAGCAGCTGCCCAGAAGTCATTGCCGAAGGAACACGTAACAGTGGTGCTGTGAACTCAGCACTCTGCGAGAATTTTCAGAAATCGTGCCTGATTTCCTGGTATTTGATCAGCGTGTGCAATTTTAGGGGCACTTCCATAGATGGTATGTGATTCGGAGGACTTTGCCTTTTTTTCATTTCCACGACCTCTCCTCCAGTCTCAGTTTTGTTCTTATGAAAACTGAAAATCCCACAAGAAAGCCTTCTTCCCTGACTACTGGCCTTCCCTCATCCCTGCCTTCCCTTCCCCCCGTCTTCCTTCTGTACCTGGGACTGTTCAACAAGGCAGAACTGACCATAGCCTCAAGGAAACGTGTAGACTCTGACCTTCAGTTATCCGCTTCTGGGAGTCAGTGATGTTGCATCAGTGAACTCTTTTGTAGCGTCTCTGGTACGATGGGGGTAGAGGAGCATCCCACATTCACAGTAAGGGGATCCTCCTGGACGTGTCTCAGAGAGGCCAGGCTGCCGTGCGTGCTGTGGATCACACATCCAACCCTGAGGGGCCGTGAGACTGGGGAAGGGAGAGCCTGTGTGGCCATGAACACATAATTTGTACCATTTGGATTACCAAAAGGGTCTGCACTCTCCAATTCACCCCGGATCTTACCACTTCCTGCTTCCTTGTGTTAAAATTGGCCCATTGAGGTCATTTTCCTTGGCTGTTCTGGGTTCTGAAAACAGCTGCGTTTGTGACCTCTGATTTAAGTAATTCCTAAATCATGGACCTCAAGGTAGCTTCTGGCTTTTTGAAATTAAGCATGCTTTAATGAACCTCTTTGCACGATATGTATGTCCTTAGAAGTAATTCTTACAAGTAGAACACTTGAGCATCAAACCTTATAAATTTGAGATTGTGATACAGATGGGCACGTTCCCCTATCATTGTGGTGTCTAAATTGTCACTTTGTGTTATTTGTCAGTGGAGTTTTTATTTTTCTATTGATTCCAAAGAGTTCTTCATATATATCAAGTGAGCTTATGAATTTTTAAATAAAGATATTTTCCTAGTTTTAAACTTTATGTAAGATGTCTGTTCAGATATTTTTAATTCTATGTATTTTCATTTAGCAGCTTTTCCTTTGTGGTTTCTGGAATTTAATGCCATGTTTAGAACTTTTTCAGATCCTAGTATTATAAAATATTAACCCTTACTTTGTTTTAGAATGTTTATGTTTTTCTTTTTCAATATTTATCTTGTCAGGATGTGTCTTGGTATGAAGACTAAGGTTGCAGTCCAGTTTCATATTTTTCTAAACAGCTAGCCAATTTCCCTAACAACCAGTACTTTTATTATACATGGTGAATTTAGAATTACCAAATCTCAGTGATGTCTCATAGCTATTATAATGGCTTCATTTTTACAGATAGCAAGTTTCTACTTCAGACTTTGAGTTTAAATATTTTTCTGCTTTTAAAGCCTCTAGAAAGGGGCTGTGAACAGAACACCATATTGGTTTTGGCATTAACTTTAATGCATCTCAAAGAGGCTGATTCTACAGAATTTGATCCAAAGCACTTCTATGTCTTGATGCCTTTTTTGCCAAGCAAAATTGATTCTTTCTGACCAAAGGCCTTCAATGCTGGACTGAAAAAGAGTTGGGATCCTCTTAGACTGGTTGCAGGTTATATAATTTTGCATCAAGTACAATGCTTTTTCTTTTTCTCCTAAGTTTCTTTCTGTTCTCTAGTCTTTAAGAGTCAGTGCCCCTTGCTGCTGGGTACTTCGTATTTGGAGGGCAAATTAAATTCAGGTCCTCTTTGTCCAAACCTTAGTAATTATAACTTAAGCGTGCTAAGTCGCTTCAGTCGTTTCTGACTCTTTGCGACCCCACAGACTGTAGCCTTCCAGGCTTCTCTGTCCGTGGGATTCTCCAGGTAAGAATACTGGAGTGGGTTGCCATGCCCTCCTCCAGAGGATCTTCCTGACCCAGAGTTTGAACCCATATCTCTTACATCTCCTGCATTGGCAGGTGGGTTCTCTACCACTATCAGTTCAGTCTCTCAGTGAACTCTTTGCAACCTCATGGACTGCAGCACAGCAGGCCTCCCTGTTCATCACCAACTCCCAGAGCTTGCTCAAACTCATGTCCATCAAGTCGGTGATGCCATCCAACCATCTTATCCTCTGTTGTCCCCTTCTTCTCCTGCCTTCAATCTTTCCCAGCATCAAGGCCTTTTCCAGTGAGTCAGTTCTTTGCATCAGGGGCCAAAGTGTTGGAGCTTCAGCTTCAGCATCAGTCCTTCCAGTGAATATTTAGGACTGATTTCCTTTAGGATGGACTGGTTGGATCTCCCTGTGGTACAAGGGGCTCTCAGGAGTCTTTTCCAATACCACAGTTCAGAAACATCAATTTTTTGGTGCTCAGCTTTCCTTATAGTCCAACTCTCACATGACTGCTGGAAAAACCATAGCTTTGACTAGGTGGAACTTTGTCAGCAAAGTAATGTCTCTGCTTTTTAATATGCTGTCTACGTTTGTCATAGCCTTTCTTCCAAGGAGCAAGTGTCTTTTAACTTCATGGCCATAGTCACCATCTGCAGTGATTTTAGAGCCCAAGAAAATAAAATCTGTCACTGTTTCCATTGTTTCCCCATCTGTTTGCCATGAGGTGATGGGACTGGATGCCATGATCTTAGTTTTCTGAATGTTGACTTTTAAGCCAGCTTTTTCACTCTCCTCTTTCACTTTCATCAAGAGGCTCTTCATATCCTGTTCTCTTTCTGCCATAAGGGCGGTGTCGTCTGCATATCTGAGGTTATTATGTTTCTCCCAGCAATCTTGATTCTAGCTTGTGCTTCATCCAGCCCAGCATTTCTTATGATATACTCTGCATCCAAGTTAAATAAGCACAGTGACAATATACAGCCTTGATGTACTCCTTTCCCAATTTGGAACCAGTTGTAGTTTCATGTCCAGTTTTAACTGTTGCTTCTTGACCTGCATACAGATTTCTCAGGAGCTAGATAAGGTGGTCTGGTATTCCCATCTCTTGAAGAATTTTCCAGTTTGTTGTGATCCACACAGTCACAACACTAGCGCCAACTAGCCGGTCTCTACCACTAGCACCAACTTAAAATGCTTTTATTTACTTATTTATTTATTAGTTTGATGAATAGCTACCTGAGGTCTTTCTTTTGACAGTGATTCCCAGCTTTCTTTTGTATTGCAGAATTCAGCTCTGGATTGAATTTGTTGTGCTCGTATATTTTCACCTACAGTGATGATTCATTCTTTCACGTCAGTTCTCTTTAAAATTTTAATTGGAAAGTGCTTTTAGTTCTTCCAATTTGAAAACTCAAACCCAAGTATCTTAACATCTGGGCAGATTCCTCTTTTGTAGTCATTCTCCTCCATTATGATAGTGTCAAGAAGATTTTTATCATCGATGCTTGTTTTTAGGTCCAGCTTGCAGGCAGAAGGGCAGATTCTGCTGTTGTGTTCGAGAGGTAGTTTAAGTTTTGGTTAAAACCGCCAGCCGTGCTGTACGGCTTCATGTCCTGTCTTACCCGTCTGTTATGTCATCTGGCTAACCTTCAGTTTCCTTATCAGATATGGATAGAAGTCTCGCTCATCTCATAGGGTTGTTGTAAAAGCAAATGTGCTAATGCATCTGAAGCCCTAAGGACCGTGGCCTGGCCTGTACTAAGCCCTTAATAAATGCTGCTTCTTATCTTCTTTTTTAATGCTGGTTTGCTCTTCTGGATGTTGCTATGCTGTTTTCCTGCCTTTAAGGTGTAAAAAGAATACATGCCCATTGTATAACGTTTAGAAGTTGAGAAGCATAGAGAAGAAAATTTCTTCCATGGTTCCACCACCCCCAACAATAATCTCAGTTCACATTTTAATGTATTCGTTTCCGATTTCTTATACTTACATATTGTACACAGCTGAAATCATTTTGTGTATATAATATGGCAGCTTGATTTTTTTTTCATATAACATGTCAGCCATTTTTTCATGTTATTAGAAACATCTATAAAATTATCATTCTGATGGTTATGTAATAGTTCACCACATCTTATAATTTATTTATTTTTTAAAATATTTATTTAGTTGTTTGGCTGTGCTGGGTCTTAGCTGTAGTACCTGGGATCGTCGGTCTACGTTACAGAATGTGAGCGCTCAGTTACAGCACGTGGGATCTAGTTCCCTGAGCAGGCTTTGAACCCAGGCCCCCTGTATTGGGAGCATGGAGTCTTAGCCACTGAACTGCCAGGGAATTCCCCACATGATATTTTGATTAACTTCCTCATGCTCCTTTCATTTGATGTTCAGTATTGGGAGCTTTTTTGGTTGAAGTTAGGTTGCTTTGAGGAGCTTCCCAGGGGGCACTAGCGATAAAGAACCCACCTGCCAGTGCAGGAGACATCAGAGACCCAGGTTCAGTCCCTGGGTCGGGAAGATTCCCTGGAGAAGGAGATGGCTACCCACTCCAGTATTCCTGCCTGGAGAACCCATGCCCCCAGGGACAGAGGAGCCTGGCGGGGTACAGTCCATGAGGTCACAGAGAGACAAGATTGAAGCATCTTCGCACGCACACAGGTTGCTTTGAGATCATTCGAACTTATTAAGCCAGGCTTTCTCTCTTGTCAGTGAGAGGTTTAGGAATTGAGGCTCCCTGTTTGCTTTTGTTGGTGGTGTTTTGTGGGGAGTGTGTGAATGAAGTCAGGATTCTAAACCTCAGATGCCACTCTCTCTGTAGTGCCATCTCTTGCCACCCTCTCTCTGTCCTGGACTAACTCCATGCTTGTGTGCTGTTAACCTCCTTTGATGACCTTCTTTTCATAATCCTGTGCTGAAAGAAAGGTGAACGGAGACCGTGATTAGTACTCTGGCCTCCTGCCCTGCAGTGCCTTGTGAGTGCCCAGAGCCAGCCAGGATAAACACCAGTTGCACGTTAATGGTCTTTACTGGGGTAACCACGCTGAGCAGCTCCTAGTGAGAAGACTGTCCTAAATTGTTCCTGACAAGGTATACTATTTTTGTTTCAGATTTCTTATTTTTCCTGTAAAGCTGGGCTTAAAGTATGTTAAGGCTGAATTCATTTGTACGCAGGAATATAACGAGATCTTGTACTTTTTACTGTCAGAAAACTGGCCAAGAACAGCAGTCGGAAAAAGAAATATGTATCCAAAATTGCCCGGGCAACCTGCTGTTTAGATATGCTTTGAGAAACCACATGGCAGATGAATGTCGTCTTTGTTTTGAGTCACGGCGGCCTTGTTCTGCTGGGGAATCGTGCAGCTGAGGGAAGCTTGGTTTTTAACTTGGTTATTGACATGGCTCCAAGAGCAAGCCTTCAGCGCTGTGGCTTGTGACCCCAGAGGGTTGCTTAGAACGCTCTCAGCCTGGGTTGGGGGGATGGCGGTTGGTGGGATGAACTGGGAGATTGGGATTGACATATATACACTACTGTGTATAAAATAGATAACGAGTGAGGACCTACTGTGTAGCACAGGGAATTCCGTGCTCTGTGATGACCTAAATGGGGAGGAAACCCAAAAAGAGGATACAAGAGATGCAGGTTCAATCTCTGGGTTGGGAAGAGCCCCTGGAGTAGGAGATGACAACCCACTCCAGTATTCTTGCCTGGAAAACAGTCCATGGGGTCACACAGAGTCGGACATGACTGACTGAGTGGCTGTACACACACACACACACACACACACACACACACACGTGTGTGTGTGTGTGTGTGTGTGTGTGTGTGTGTGTGTGTGTGTGTGTAGCTGATTTGCTTTGCTGTATAGCAAAAACTAACACAACCTTCTAAAGCAACTATACTCCAGTTTCAAGGGAAAGAATGATACCAGCCTGGTGAGCTTAACGCTGCTTCTCGTCGCCTTTGTTTGGCTCTGCGGTGGCCTGGGCCCTGTCTGCTTGGCACCTCTCTCTTTCAAGTTCAGTCCTCAGTGGCCAGTTATTCTCAGCTCTTACAACATAGGATGTTTTTGTTTTTTTTGTTTTATCTCAGCCACATGGTGAGCCAAAGAGCAGAGTCCAGACCATGGGTTCCATGAATTTGGGTAGTGGCAGTGATAACAGGAGTAAGAAATAATTTAGATATAGGTGGCTTAGAACAGAAGAGCAGAAACAGATCCTAAGACCCGTGAACAGTGCATTGGCAACGCCAGGCTCTAGGAAGGGCTGTCTTGAGGTCATGTCGACTGGGCTTCACTGACAGTGCAGGCAACAGGTGGCCTGTGTCTTGAATTGCTAGAAGCCGTGTCTCCTTCCATAAGCTCTTCTGGCCCCGTGTCAGCCAGAAGTGGGCTTTCGGAATGGAAAGGGGCCTCAAAGGGCACGTGTTCCAGTCCTGCTGTGTCTCCAGCAAGAGACAGCATCTGGCATTTTCTTGCCTGCTTTAAAGAAAAAAATCTTTTTTCTTTATTCTGTGGGTTGTCTTTTCCTTGATTTTTTAACTTTTATTGATTTGGCTGTGCTGGGTCTTAGTTGCCGCATGTGGGAGCTAGTTCTCTGACCAGTGATGAACCCATGCCCCCTGCACTGGGAGCATGGTGTCTTAACCACTGGACCACCAGGGAAGTCCTCTTGACCACCTCTGGTCATTTAGGAGACGAGAGGATTCCATAGTTGGGAAATATACATACTGTTGCTTTAAAAGGTCTGCCTGAAGATACTGTGTTTTTTGATTTCAGCCAAAATTTGTCCTCAGGTGACTTCTACCCACGTGTTTATTTTGGTTATTCCTCACAAAAACCTTTCCAAGAGGTTAGTTGGGATTATCTGGATTTTCCATTTTACAGATGGAGAAAGCCAGTCAGTCTGGGTCTCTGTCCCCTGCTGACTGTAACCTCAGACAAAGTATGTCAGTCTGCATGCCTCAGATTATCTATACAGTTGGGTGAACAGTCACAGCTGTAAGATTTAGTGACAGTCAAATGAGATAATACACAAAAAGTGCTTGATATAGTGACCAGCTAAGAATAATGTTTTTAAAATTCTGGCTTATATAATTGTAATTATTACTATAATCATTATATACCAGTTTCCTTATATCCTACCCTCTCACCAAGGCAACCAGGGCGGGTGGGGTGGTGAGGGCTTCTGTTTCCCTTCCATTCTCTCATCCTTTATATTTTCTTGATTTACCAGAAACTGCACTGTTAGTATTATAAGAAGAGAGGATTAGTGTTATTAATATAACAATGATTCTGGCCCCTGGAGATTTCCCTTCCTCCATAGGCAGAATCTGCCTTGCTGGGAGAACTGGAATTCAGTTCATCCTGTATCCTTGCCGTCCAGATTTCTTAGTCCGTGGTCTTTTTGTTTTGATTCCAGGTAAATCTATGGTATTTTTTCCCCCACCTGGAAATCTTGATTTTGAATAAGTTTTTAGATTTTTTTGACAGAAAGGTTTAGATTTAAAAATTTATAGACTCTGTTGTCCAGCTTGCTTTTCATTCCCAGTAGTTTTGTTTCCTCTCTTTTCTTGATTAAACTTGTCAGCAGTTTTCTGTGTGTGTGTGTGTGTGTGTGTGTGTGTGTGTGTGTGTGTGTTTTCTTTTAGTCATTTGAAAGAACCAGCTTTTGGTTTGGGAGATCCTTGTCATTGAGCTTTAGCTTTTGAATTCATAATTTTATATTACCCGTATCTACTTTCTGTGGTTTTTCCTGGGCTTTTTGTTCTCTAACTAGATAATTAAATGTAATAATTTTAAATCATCTCTGTAATCTATCCATGTAAAGTATAAAATTCCCTTTAAGTATTATATGAACTACCTTCCACAGTTGTGTTTTTTTTTTTTAATTAAAAAAATTATTTTTTTTGGCCACTCTGTGTAGCATGTGGGATCTTAGTTCCCCACCCAGCGACTGAACCCATGCTCTCTGCATTGGAAATGCAGAGTCTTAACCTCTGAACTGCCAAGGAAGTCCCCCACAATTCTTTATATGTATTTAGTTTTTTGCTTTATAAGATCATGTTTATGGAGGCTGTACCATAAAACTGGCTTATTAGTGTGCAGTTTGCAGAGTCGTGACAAGATGTATAAAGTGGTGTAAACACACCCATAATCAGGACATGGAACACTTCCATCGCCTCCAAGAGTTTCCCTCATGCCCTGCCTTTTGTCCTGATAGTTTTATCTTTTCTGTGATGCTCTCGGGATGGAGTCATTCAGTGCGTAGTCTCCCGTGTTGGGCTCTTTGGCTGAGCATTCCTCTTTGCGGTTCATCCATGTGGCTGCACGCACCTGGAGTCTCTCCTCTGGGCCACTGAGTAGCTTGCAGTTGTCTGCTAAACCACAGATGGTTTTTCTGTTCATCATTAGTACCGTTTTCAGTGGGAGCTAGTGACAGTATTTTAGTTCTTCATTTGGGCTGTAAATAAGCATACTAGGCCCTTCTGGATTTGAAATTGTCTCTGCATTTTTCATGTGGAAATTCTTCTTTGGGGTTTGGCACCGTGGACATTTTTCCGTTCGTGGGCAGGCGCGTGCTCATGTTGTCCTCCGTGGTGCCCTTCCTCCTAGTAGTAGCCTGGGTCCAGTCGGGAGACAAGAGCCACATAGTAGGTTTAACAGGGGAGGGTTAATACCAGGAGTCATTCATCTAAAACACAGTACAAACGAACTTATCTACAAAACAGAAATAGACTCATAGAAAACAAACTTACGGTTACCAGGGGACCAAGAGGGGAGGGATAAATTGGGAGACTGGGACTGACACATAGACACTACTGTATATAAAATAGATAACTAGTAAGGACCTACTGTAGAGCATAGGGAACTCGACTCAATGTGCTGTAATGACCTATATGGGAAAAGAATCTAAAAAAGAGTGGTGGTGGTGGTGGTGGTGGTGGTGGTGGTGGTGGTGGTGGTGGTGGTGGTGGTGGTGGTGGTGGTGGTGGTGGTGGTGGTGGTGGTGGTGGTGGTGTGTGTGTGTGTGTGTGTGTGTGTGTGTGTGTGTGTGTGTGTGTGTGTGTGTGTGTGTGTGTGTGTGTGTGTGTGTGTGTGTGTGTGTGTGTGTGTGTGTGTGTGGTGGTGTGTGTGTGTGTGTGTGTGTGTGTGTATACATAGGTATATTTATGTATAACTGATTCACTTCACCATACACCTGAAACTAACACAGCACTGTGTTAATAAATCAACTATACTCTAATAAAAATTAAGAAAAATACAAAGAGTTACTATCTATGATAAATGAGGAACCGCAAGGTGTAAGAAAACTCTATATGGTTCACTAGGGCTGAGGGAGTGTCGCCAAGGAAGGCCAAACTACCAGGGGTTCAGACCTCAGTAGAGAAGGCAGGGTTCGGCCCATGGCATAGAAGAGGAGTTTGCTGGTTTAGCTAGACCCAAGCAGGCGCACAAGCTCTGGGAAAACCATAGATGGCCCTCCGGAGTGCAGGCAAGGAGCACGCAAGAGGCAGCCAGTGCCGTGGATGTGCACTCTGGGTCTGGGTACCAGTGGGACCACAAGACCTTCAGAGCCAGTGGAGGCGCTGGTATCCACGTTGACAAAGACTGCCAAAAGATTATGGCCAGGCTGAGGCTGCAAGATAACACAGGAACCAGGTCCTGGGCTGTGAGTGGGCCACACTCCACTAACTGACCTCCTGTCCACACAGCCTGACCCAGTGTGGGGCATTCAGGGGAGCCGCCTCCTGCTTGCACTGTCCCTCCAGCCTCTTCTGAGAAAGCTTGACATCGCATATGCTTGAAAGGAGAAGCGCTTTAAGAGTGTTTATGGAAGAGAAGGGTGCTTTCGGAGCTGAGAGGCAGTAAATTGGTACCCTGTTCTTTTTCAAAAAAATACTATCAAGTCAAAAGCAGTACTAACCATGTACTTGTGCTATTAACAGTCAGATACTTCACCAGAGGATAAAAGTTTAAGAAAATGAGGACGTACAAAGACTCCGTTTATAGACACATATCAACATCATCTGAATCATGAAATACACTTTCCCATGCCATATTAGCGTATATTGCATAGTGAGTGAAAGTCGCTTGGTTTCTGACTCTTTGCAATCCCCTGGACTATACAGTCCATGGAATTCTCCAGTCCAGACTACTGGAGTGGGTGGCCTTTCCCTTCTCCAGGGGATCTTCCCAACCCAGGTATTGTACCCAGGTCTCCTGCATTGCAGACAGTTTCTTTACCAGCTGAGCCACAAGGGAAGCATATTAGCATGTACATCATGGTATTAGCATCATTCTCCCTGCTCCCTGTCATTAATGATTCCAAATTTTATGCCAGATCCCAGGTTGGAGATAGTTTCTTTCTTCATACTGCTTGCTCATTATAGAAAATATTTGGGACACCAATTTTAAAGAACAGTTTTACACCAGAGGAGTTAAGTGGTTTTTAACTCTGAGCTTGGATGAGCTTAATGCTAAGAATATGGTGATCACTATTTCTGAACCAAAAACTAGGACACATGGTCTTTACAAAGAGTGCTTTCTGGTTTCTGAATTTATACACATTTGAAAAGTATTACCGTGGCATGAATTAAATCACAGTTGATTATCCATGACAATTAAACATTGGTGGAAAAGAATAAAGGACTGTCTCAAAGCGTCTAGGACACATACATATTAATACTTTTATTTTTCTGATTTAAGTTTTCTAAAAAAGATGACTTTGAAAAAAGTCTTAAATCAGAAAAAGAAAATGGCAAAAATCCCTGTTTAGCGGTTTTGTGGCTTGGCAGAATAAAAAAGTATTTTACACACAGAGAGCACACCTCTATCTATCTAGACCTAATTTTTTTCTTTTTGACAAGAATTTTGCAAGGAATTTACGTCCCAAAACTTGATGGTCATTGCAGAAAGATGCTGACATGCCTTGCAGATAGAACTTAACTGCTTTTGTTGCAGAGTCCTTTTATTAAAGGATACTGAGAGAGTGTTTCCTTGTGGGTGGGCTTCCCCGGTGGCTCAGATGGTAAAGCATCTGCCTGCAATGTGGGAGAGCCGGGTTTGATCCCTGGGTCGGGAAGATCCCCTAGAGAAGGAAATGGAAACCTACTCCAGTACTGTCACCTGGAAAATTCCATGGACGGAGGACCCTGGCGGGCTACAGGACATGGGGTTGCAAATAGTCAGACTTCACTTTCTTTCTTTTCTTGTGGGTTATTTGCGTTATAAATCTCTGATCCTCCATTACAGGGGAGCACCCAGCAGTAAGGCCCATGGAGGTTTCCAGAACTTGAATGCTGTTCACTTACAAGTTTTCCCACTTTGAGAAAGCTTATGCTGAAAAAACTCAGGCCTACAAAGTAGCTTACTCAGAGAGCTTTTACTTTCCTTCTTTACCAGTTTTCTGTAAACATTGTTATTTTAGTATATTTAGATTCGGTCTTATTTATCCCTGAAGATACCTTTGGAGACTACCTTTATGAAATAAAGTGAGATTAATTTATATTTCAGTCTTCAGAGTTTGCTTTAGGATTCTTTGAGCTTCTTTTATTTGACAAGATAAGAGAGAAAATAGCCTGGACTTTTTGGTACCTTGGAAATTTCCAGCCCCCAAAAGTGTCCAAAGGCACAACCGATAGGGATTCTTGTGTGACTAGCTGCTCCTTTCCTGAATTATTCAGCTGCATTAAAACAGCAGCTGCTTGGTGCAGTTGGTGCTTTAGGTTTTCATATCCTCTGAAAGATTAATATCCTCACAAGAATGATGATATTGTTGATGGCTCCCTTTAGTGCTTTCAAATAGCAGGGGCATCGTATTCAGCTCTGTTCCCATACTCTTCCTCCTTTAGGCATCGACAATTATTTTATAACATTTTATTATTCTAGAAGGCTATGTGTTTGCTAACTTCCTGAAAGTTTTCCTTTTATAGTTTGGCTTCCTTCAGTGTGCAATCTATAAACCAATTTAGAGCCACTTTAAAAAAAAATTTAGTTTAACTGGAGGATGATTACTTTACAGTATTGTAATGGTTTCTGCCATACATGAGTATGAATCGGCCATGGGTATACATGTGTCCCCTCTATCCTGTGACCCCCTCCCACCTCCTTCCCCACCCTATCCTACCAGGTCGTCACAGAGCACCAGCTTTGGGTGCCCTGCGTCATGCATCAAATTTGCATCAAACTCGGATTGGTTATCTGTTTTACATATGGTAATGTATATGTCTCAATACATACAATGTTTCAATTCTGAAAGTAGAATTTTTCTTAAAAGAGCAGTTGTTAGCAGTCAAGACGAGCGTGGATTTTTCTGTCCATTTTCTCTTGTAACTTTACTGCAATCATGAGAGTGGATGAGCTGTTAGTTTTGATTTCGGCCTGCACTGATCAGTCTGGAGTAACTGACATAACCTTATTTAACACTCTAACATTATACTCAGGCTTATTTATTGATTCCACATTTTCAAAGCTTCTGGAAAGCCCAGTGTCTTACTAGTAATCGCTGGAACCCAGTAAAAAGTCAGTATCATTTTCATGCAAAAGCTTCAAGATTGAAGGATCTGTTTCTTTATTAAATATTCATTGAGAACTGTCTTATGCGGTCCTGACTCTCTGAAAATAGATGTAGTTCCCACTCTTAAACAGCTCCCACTTTAGTAAAAGAAAAAGGGAATTGGAGAGAGACACAAGTAGGGGGTTGAGCTGGGCTGCAAGGTTGAATGGGCATTCCCTAAACCGAAGACAGAATTCTGTTCTGCAGAAGCCTGGAGGCATGAAAAACTATGGTACCTAAAGGAATTTTCAGTAGCTATTAGTGATACTGATACAGGAACTTACACATCCCTTCATTTACTCAACCTAATTTTATTAGCTCCCTGTAACTCAGGTGTGATAGTGACTTGAAATTAGATTTGCATTTCATTTTTTTTAAAGTTTTACAATTCAGTTAGTGCCCCTTCTGTGCACAATAAATGTATAAAAAGATGAAGTCTTTCTCTCAGACATTGACCACAGGGATTCTTCCTTCTCTTAACTGGAGTACATGTTGTCTTGATACAGACTTGGCTTGGCTTTGTCCTCAGACAAGCAAGGGTTCATGTCCTAACCTGGTCACTTACATTTATTGGGGAGAAATTCCTGTATCTCCCCTAGACTCAGTTTCCACCTCTGTAAAATGGATACTTATTCCGTGGACTTGTCTGAGGCTCCCATGAGGTGATGCACATAAAGGGCTGAGGACATAGCACTCATTTCAGAGCAGCTCTCATTAGCAGTCATTGGGCACTTGCTTGGTGAGGCCTCGTATTGTAGCTTGGTTCTGTGACACTGGCCACTTGCTCGGTGGTGCCTCGTATTATATTGTAGCTTGGTTCTGTGACACTGGGCACTTGCTCGGTGAGGCCTCATATTATATTGTAGCTTGGTTCTATGACTTACCTACCTTGTTTATTTCTGCTGCTTGTGTGAAGGGACCCTGCCATTATACTTTCTGTCCCGTATATACCCTTTCTTGGTCATAACTCTCTATCACCTGCATTCCTGCCCAGTCCAAGCCAAGCACAAGTGTCTGACACAGAGCTGGTACTCACTGCATCTTTATAAAGTTATAATGTTAAGTATTAGCAATGCAGTACATCTTGAGATCCATTCTTTTATATTTGGGATATGAAATTTCTTTTGGGGTTTTTGCTGTGAAAAGCCCCATTTATAAAGTCTGGGGAAAATCTGGGTTTGGTCAAAACCTGACTACCTTTGGCCAACAGCTATTATAAAACTCACAAAACCAAACCAAAACAACAAGAAAAAGCAGGTGCACTGTGATTTTCAGAGTAAGCTGTGAAAGTTCATGCCAGAACAGAGTTGGAATAAATTCTAAGCATGTGAAAGTACTACTTCAAAATTCCATTTTGTCATGGAAGTTTAAGGAAGACTTTGAGAAAATCCCAAATAACTAAGAGGATGCAAGTACTATATACTCTAGTAAAACCCCGTTATTTAAAGAAACACTGTCTTTTTATTTTGTTATTGTTTAGTCTCTAAGTCATATCCAGCTCTTAGCAACTCCATGGACTGAAGCCCGCCAGACTTCTCGGTCCGTGGAATTCTCCAGGCAAGAATACTGGAGAGGGTTGCCAGTTCTTTCTCCAGGGGAATCTTCCTGATCCAGGGATCAAGCCTGGATCTCCTGTATTACAGGCAGATTCTGTACCGCTGAGCCACCTGGAAAGCCCACTTTTTGTTTATACCATTTGTCAAAGTAATCCTTCACTCGCACACACACAATTCATACTGAGCCCTCTCTGAGGGGGAGGCTCTTTGGATGCAATCTGCGGGTTATCTGAGGCCAATCTTCTGACCCCTGTCAAAGCTCTTGTCATTATATCACCATCCCTGCATGGAGCCAGATTTCTTTGTTTCGCCCAGGCTCAAAGTCTGCATTTCATTCTAGTCATCTTAGTAAATATTTTCTACACGTGCAGTCATGTCTTCTTTGGTTAGAATTCTGGTAACATTTCCATGTATCGATTCAAAGTCATCATTAACTCCGAATGGGATTGCAGAAGTAATTTACTACCAGTTTACTGGTAGTAAATTTACTAACAGTTTTGCCACTTTTCTTCCTTATTGGAGAGGCATGAGGAAGATTTTGTAAGGTGGAAGCGTGATTTGGCATGACAGTAATTTGAATCAGAGGCAGTCACTTAAAATTCTCACAAGGCTTATTTAAGGAGCAAGATCTTTTGAAATTGAATGACCCAGTGCTTGTTTAATCCACACAAGCTGTTATTTACTTGTCAGCATACTTGCTCTTCTGCATCACTATCTTCTCACTCACCTGCTGAGAGGTGACTGCATCATCCAAGAATCTTATCTTACTAAAGTCCCCAGTCCCCAGTCTTGAACCCACCCCTAGATGAAGACAAGGTCTCATCAAGAAAGGCTACCTGTCTTTGGTGGATCTAAATCAGTGTCTTCGATGCCTTTTGCCTGATGTTTATGTGTTTTCTCTGTTGCACTTTGGCTAACCGTCTAGGGGAGGGTGTTAAAGATATGGAGTAGGGACTTCCCTCGCAGTCCAGTGGCTGAGACTCCGCACTCCTGTTGTAGGAGGCCTGGGTTCCATCCCGTCAGAGAACTAGATCCCACATGCCGCAATGATCAAAGACGCACGTTTCACAAATAAGACCCAGCACAATCCAATAAATAAATAAATTTTGGAGTGGCATCCTGATAGCTTCCTCCAACTTTTAGCCTCTGTCAAGCTTCCTTGTCATCTTGCACATTCCAAAGGTGCGTTCTTTCATGGTTCTTGGCCACAGTAAAGCATCACCCGTGCCAGGACATCAGCCTAACTTACCTGTCCTGAAAGGATGATGTGCCTGAGTTTCTTTTTAGGGACATATTATGACACCATTCTTGCGATAGATTTCTAAGGTGAGAGTTTCTAGTAGCCACACAAGAGGACTTAGAAATAGGTCCACACCCTGTACCTTGGGTTGTGTGTTCACTATGGGCCTCACTGCGGAGGCAGGAAGGAACTCTGCTGTACATGCTGATATGCTTAGTTTAGCCTGACTCTGCTGGTTCCAATGACTCTGCTCATTGTCATTGTAATCTCTATGACTTGTCGCGTGTGATCAAACACCAGCCAGATCTTCCCAGTTGTTCTTGAGGCCACTTGTGCAACTGACGTCGACATGGTGTCATTCAGAATCTCAGAGTTGCTAAGACCAGTTGAGAAGAAGTCACTTCCCGTCAGCCTCATGGATACATCCTGATGCTGGGAAGCTGAGGACTTGGCTGTCCTCTGGCCCTGAAGAAACAAGCAGGTCCATCTGATTTGGGGTTTCTCTCACAGAGTTTGGGCTTCCCAGGTGGTGCTAGTGGTAAAGAGCCTGTTTGCTAGTGCCGGAGACATAAGAGACTCGGGTTCCATCCCTGGGTCAGGAAGATCCCCTGGAGGAGGGCATGGCAACCCACTCCAGTATTCTTGCCTGGAGAATCCCTTGGACAAAGGAGCCTAGCGGGCTGCAGTCCGTTAGGGTCACAAAGAGTCAAACAGGACTGAAGCAACTTTACACGCATGCACCGAGCTCACTGGAGATGAGTCTGTAAGTGGGGTGTGTGTCCTGTGCCACACTGAGCTCACCAAGCTCAGTTCTTACAACAGCAGCCACTATTTCTTTTACTAACCTATTTGGTCCATTTTTTTTTTTAAGATTTAAGGTGGCAGCTCCCACTTGCCCTCTTTCTTTCCATGTGCACCAGACACTATGTTCTGTACTTGACTGGCCCCTCTAAGCCTCACAGCTGCCCTCGGGAAAATCCTGTTGTCCTCCTTTGAAGAAGACAGGTGAGGCACGTAGCAGAGACTTGTCCAGGGCCATCCAGCTTGCATGGGCACAGCTCCCCGTGGAACCAGGGCCACCTGACTCAGAGCCCCTGCTCTCCCCCTAGACCCACCCACTCCTGCAGCAGCCCTTCTGGATGAGATGGTCAGAGAAGGCTTGCTCAGGTTCTCTGAGGAGTTCACCCCTGAGCTGAGGCCTAAAGGATAAGGAAGAACTGGGGACAAGCCATCCAGGCAGAAGGCTCGTTAGCTGCATAGCCTTGGAGGCCAGAAAAGTATATCTGACAATCTGAAATAAAGCTTAGGTAGAGGGTCCTGAGCAGCAGCAGGTAAGGAAGCTGGAGGGGATGATGGTCCAGAGGTGTAGGGCCATTGTAGACCCTGGTTAATTGTTGGATTTTTTTTCTAAGTGCAGTAGGCAACATAAGGGCAGCTCATTTCTGTATTTTTGTTTGTGTCTAGGAGATGTTACAGAGAAGGCAATGGCACCCCACTCCAGTACTCTTTTCCAGTACTCTTGCCTGGAAAATCCCATGGACAGAGGAGCCTGGTAGGCTGCAGTCCATGGGGTCGCTAAGAGTTGGGCATGACTGAGCGACATCACCTTCACTTTTCACTTTCATGCATTGTAGAAGGAAATGGCAACTCACTCCAGTGTTCTTGCCTGAAGAATCCCAGGGACAGGGGAGCCTGTTGGGCTGCCGTGTATGGGGTCACACAGAGTCGGACACAACTGAAGCGACTTAGCAGCAGCAGCAGCAGCAGGAGATGTTGGTGACCTGAATTGAAGGGTTGAAGGCAGAGATGAAAAAAATGGTTGGATTTGAGTCTTACGAGTATTTCAGAGATCGAAGGATTGGATGTGCACAGAGAGGTGGTGACAGAAAGAGGAGAATCAGGGATGATTCTGAGCATCTGGGAGGATGGGGGCACCATTCCTGAGACGGGGAAGACTGGGGAGAAGGGAGAAGAGGTTCGGAGGTGAGGGAAGGGTAGGTCTTGAGAGTTTTGGTCTGGATGTGTTGAGGGGCTGAGATAGCTGGCAGGATCTGATTGGGGTGTGTGAGTCTGGAGTTCAGAGGAGAATTCTGGTCTAAAGGTAGAATTGTGGGGGTCGCAGGGTAGAGAGGAGATGCTAAATGGTGACCCTCCCTTTAGCTAGTGAAAACCCCTCCAGCTGCCTGTGTGGTCAGGGTGAGCATTTACTCTCCTAGGATGCTGGCTGCCGCAGAACTTTTACTGCAGGAAATCCATTGGAAATTTATTTATGCCACCAAGGACCACGATGGTGAAATGCTATACTCAGAGCCACAAAGCCATTCTCTTGAGCTCATTTTCAGAAAAATCCATATCTGGATGGTGTGACTGGCTGGCTGTGTTCTAATAGGTCGGGTGTAACTTTAAGCTCCAAGGGTCTTAGAGCAATCTGAAGGTGGCTGAGATAGTCAGGGTGTTTGTTGTTGCCCAAAGAGTAGAATCAAGGGCAAAAGATCCCCAAAGACATTGGAAACCTAGAAGCCTCGACCAGAGACACACACACACACACACACACACCACCGTGACTCTGTGAGAATCTCACTGGCAGGAAAACGAGAAGGAAGATGTAGGATTGGGCTTATCCCACTTGACGGCTTATAAGAAACACCTGAAGAGCATCTTTAGCGTCTGAAGCCCTGCCCCTCCCTTCCCAGGGAGCCTGATGAAGTAGCTCTGACTGGGGACACAAGAGTCTGCATTTTCAACAAGTGATTCTGATGCAGGTGACCCACGGGTTGTACTTGGAGAAACACTGAATTTCAAAAGACCTTTAAGATCATCTAGGCAGCCCTTTCTTACAAGTGGGGAAACTGAGGCCTAGAGGGAGGAGGGACTCCCTAAAGTGGCAGGACAAGCTGGCAAGCTAGTGCAGTTCCATCAACTTTCTTTCTTTTCTTTTTCATTTCTTTTTAAAAGAATACTTGTTTGTTTGTATTTATTTATTTGGCTGCTCTGGGTCTTAGTTACCATATAAGAAATCTTCAATCATAGTTTCCAGCATGTGGGATCGAGTTCCCTGACCAGGGGTTGAATCCAGGCCTCCTGCGTTGGGACCTCAGCCTTAGCCCCTGGAAGGGGCTTAGGGAGGAAGGAAGGAAGGGGGAAGGAAGCCCCTGGGTCCCCTTCCCAGGACCAGGGAAGTCCTGCCACTGAGTTTTTATCTGAATGGATGGACCAGAAGTAAGCCTCCTGCCCCAATTCCCAACTCCCCTCTCTTCACTGTACGTTTTTCTTTTATTTTTGTATCACCTTCTAATCTGAGTCATTTACTAATTTACTGTTACTTGCCGTATGTCTGTCTCACTTTACTAAAATGTAAACTTCACAAGGGCAACGATTTGGAGAGTTTTGGTCTTCTTTTCACTGAAGTATCCTCTGTGCCTTGGACAGTGCCTAGCCCATAGTAGGTATTCAGTGAATGTTTGATAAATGGATGGATGAAAACTATTTTATTAAACTATAAAGACTTGTTTTAACAGGCATTGTGGGAAAGCCCCAGCCCTTAGGCACTGTTAACGCAAAATAGAGTAGTATAGTTTCATTTTCACTCGTTTGACTGGTTTGGATCAGGGATTGTAGGAACAGCTTATTGATAAGATATTTGTTGTTGTTTAGTCACCAAGTCATGATGGGAGGTTAGAGACTTTCTAATAATATTGTTATAATAATAATAATATTAACAGCAGCAAAAATCACAGTTATTAATAACATTGCAGCATGCTAACTACCCACCAGATGCACGCGACGACGAAGTCCTGCACTGTGAGCGCCACACCTATTATGAACTCATCTGATTCTCATTTCAGCCCAAGGGTGGAGGAACTGGTATTGTCTGTTTTACAGAGGAGAAAAGTGAGGCTCAAAGAGGTCAAGTTCCTTGTCCAAGGCGACACAGTCAGTGCAGTTAGGATCTGTCCTGAGCTGTTAGTAACATCCAGTTTTAGGTTTGAGGTGTCCTCTCTTTGGAGAAGGGCTCCAAAAAAAAAGCTAAAGACTAGGCAAGCATCGCTTCCTGGGGTGTCCCTGGGCCAAGAATACCAACCTCCAAGATGGTATAAAGCCACACAGGCTGGAAGCAAGATGGAGTTTTTCAGCCCGGCTTTCCAGCATTCCCCCACCCTCTCGAGTCTCTTCATTCTCACCTCACAAAGAACCTTTCGTCTTGAACTATGAGCCTTTTCTCACGTCTCAGACCACCTCCCTGAAGCGGGCCAAGGGACATTCCTGTGGTGACTGGCCATTAAGCCATTTCTGCCGAGGCCACTGGAGCGCATTGCACTCCACCCTCTAAAGGGAGAGGGGACAGAAAGAGGCTCCTTCACCCACCTTTCCACCCCCTCCCCTGCTGAGGCCTCAGGAAGGGGCCGGGGAAGCCGATGAGTCTATAAGTCTCCTGTGGCGCTTGAGTGAACCTTTTGAGTTCCTGAAACACGGCGCCTGTCAACTGGCCGTGAGCTCACAGAATTTCTCACCACCTGCTGTGGAGAATGTTGGCACTCATTCCCGCCCCTGCGCGCCTGGCCTGGCCTCGCTCTGATGCCAACACTCCACACAGAGGCCACAGCCACGAGGGCACGTGCCCAGCAGCTGCAGGCACAGGTGGGAGGTAGTGCCCGCCGCCCCCTGGCCATGGCCAGGAGCGTGTGTTGGCACACGCACTGCCATCTTGAAGCACACGGGGCTCTGGGCGCTGTGCCAGCAACCCAGCAACCCAGGTCTCATTTAATTCTTACAATAAACAGGGCGAGGCCCTGTGGTCCCACTTCCATAGGTGAGGAATCCCCGGAGAGACTGGCCACTGGCCGGAGTCCCGCAGCATCTGCACAAGGCAGAACCATGTTTCCGAATCAGGTTGAGGGGTTCTCAAGCCTGTGCTCTGCAAATCTGCCTTCTTCCAGTGCTGGTTAAGAGTAGGGACTCTGGGTTTGACTCTTGACTCTGCCACTTCTTTTCTTTTTTCCAAAGATTTTTTTGATGTGGACCATTTTTTTTTAAGCCTTTATTGAAGTTGTTGTAATATTGCTTCCATTTTTATGTTTTGGTTTTTAGTTGAGAAACATGGGATTCTAGCTCCCCCAACCAGGGATTGAACTCACACGCTACTGCCTTGGAAGGCAAAGTCCCAACCCCTGGACGACCAGGAAAGTCCCTTGACTTTGCCACTTCTTGCCCATGAGGCGTTGGGCAGGTCATCGAGCCACCCTCTTCCTTGGCTCGTTCATCTGTAATGTAGGGATAATAATACACTGAAATCACAGAACTGTCTCTGAGGATTGAATTAATGGATGTATAATATTAATATACATCAAGCACTTAAGTGTCTGGTATGTGGAGAGCACTGGGGAAACGGTCGCCATTGTTATTAATGTAAATATTAGGTCCTCTTTTTTTTTTCCTCTCTGCCTGATGGAAACTTCATCTTAGAAGTTTCAGGGCTTCTCCAACTACCCCTCACCCCTCACCCCCCACCCCCACCCACAGTCAGGGTTTGTGTCTGTATTCCTAAGACACTTAAGTAGATGATCCCTATAAAGTGCTTACTTAGAGTGGTGCCCCCAGTGAATGCCAGCGATGACCAGTGTGCCATTGCCAAGACAGTGTGTGGAGGCGGGATGGTGGGGAGAGCAGCTGTCCTCCTGGTGTAGCATCCAGGAGGCATGGCCACCGTGCACACACACATCTTACGGGTAGGATGAGAACTAGGAGGGAGCCGTTCTGCTGATTATATACCAAGTTACTGTTATATTAGCGCCTAACCATGAATCCAGTGTAATTAACTTACAAGAGAGGGGAGGTGAGTGTCTTATCCATTAGGTTCCTGGTCAAGGAACAGTAAATCAAAGAGATTGGCACTTAGAATCCTTTCCGGGGGGGCGGGGATTTCCTGGTGTTCCAGTGTTCAAAGCCAAGGGTGCTGGTCAGTCCCTGGTCAGGGAACTAAGATCCCACAAGCCAAGTGGCACAGTGCCCCCACCCCCAAAAAAGGAAGAAGACCTCTTCCTAGACTAGGTTGTCTCCAGAAGCCACTGACCCGGGCCTTGTTGTGACTGTGCTGTCTGCCTCTCTCGTAGCTGAAGAGTTGGACAGTGGAAGACCTTCAGAAGAGGCTCCTGGCCCTGGACCCCATGATGGAGCAGGAGATTGAAGAGATCCGGCAGAAGTACCAGTCGAAACGGCAGCCCATCCTGGACGCCATTGAGGCCAAGAAGCGGCGGCAGCAGAACTTCTGAGGGCGGCCCGGCCCCAGGCCGCCAGGGAACTCCGGCTCCCTTGCCCCTCCAGCTCGCCTCCCGCGTCTCTCCAGAGCCCCCTCTGTGAACTCAGGAACCAAGAAGGTGCGCCAGCGGCCAAGGCTGCGGAGCCAGTCAGCACGCCACCCTGCCGTGTGTGTGTGAAGTGGACAGGTATATATCATTTCCCAGGACTCACGCGGGCGCTTTGAACCTCACACTTTCCCACTCCAGAACCAGAGACTCCTCGTCGAGTGAGAGCTGGGAACGTGTCACGTGGTCTCTTTGTTTTTCTTCTCCCAGTAGCTTTCAGTGGCTCTTTCTGGAAGACTTTTTTTAAAAAAATATAAATATGCACATATATATATAAATTATAACTAGATTCCCCACGTGGTGTGGTGGCATCTCTGTACAGGTACAGTTTTAAAACAGTTGCCTCTTTTCTGTAAGATGACGGTACTATGGCACACGAGGGCAGAGGACACCAGGAGGCTGTGGGGGCCCTCCACCCCCCTGGAGCCGGCCTCACCCTCTGGCTGGGCTGTGCTGAACAGATGAGGTCGGGGTCAGTTCCTTCGCCATGCTTTCAGCCTTATGCGGGCCACCCCTGGCTTCCAGAGCTATTAGTGATGTCCTGGGAAAGACAATTTGCATTGGCTTTCTGAGTCCCAGGAGAAGCCTGGAGCCTTCCTTGCGAGCTTGGCCTTTGCAGTTTCAACACCTTTCATCCACCTCCACTCTCCCAGCTGCCCAGAGTCACAGCACAGACACTGCCCCGTGCCTTAAGAGGAGACGTGACCCAAGTGAGGGCACCGGCCTGCCCGGGACTCCCGGCAAAGTGGGGCTGCATTCAGTCCTCAAAAGGGGAAAAGGCTTTCCAAGTTCTCGTCATTCACGTGAAGCTGACAGCCGTGGCATTTTGCTCCATGTTCCTTACAGACAGGGGTAGGGGGTTGCTTTTGTTACCCACATTCAAACATGTGACTGTTTTCTTTTTTCATTTTACTGCTTGGGGTCTGGAAAGGGTAAGTGAATATCAGACCAAGATTTGTCCTCCAGGAGACTCAACCCAGATGTGTAGGATGCCAAAGCTGGGAGGGACCATGTAGATATCATCTGGCCTGATGGCGGCCCAGAGCAGGGAAATGACATGGCCCAAATCATGAAGCAGATGAAAGGAAGCACCGGGGCTGGACGGTGGGCCCTTCACTCCTGCCTCACTGGGCTAAGCAGCCCCTTCTCTGAAGGAAGATGCTCATGTCCATTTTGGTAAAGTTCCAGGGAACCCTGCTAATGGGAACTGGCCTGGCTTTGTCTCTTCAGTAGGCGACTGGCTGTGAAGAGACTCCCACAGGGAGCCATTCCGTTCCAGCCACCCCACAAGCTCTACGGCATCTGCCAGGTGGCACCTGAGCATCACACAGGCAAACGGAGAGCCTAAAGCAGGCCATAGGGTTTTGCAACAGACAGCACTGAGCCATCCCTCCGCAGCTTTGGCTTGAGGCCACGTGTCCCTTAGTCACGTGGCCAAAAGCAGACAGTTGGGAAAGGCAGCTGCCTTTTATTTTTTAGAACCTCTTCCCCTCAGATAGAGGAGCCTTGACTGGGTTGCACCTAAGGATACTGTAATTTGACTCCACTGTTGCTCTTGCTGCCCAAATCTGGGAATCAGTGGAGAGTCAGGGATGTTCCTCTTCCGTGGCCAGATTCTGTTCTTTGCAATGACAGCAAGTTATTGAAAAGGCAAGAGGCCATTGCTTGTCTGCAGGGCTTGGCCAGTTATGCAGCTACTTGGCAGATACAGAGAAGAGAGGACAATTTGAGGATCCTGCTATAATAATAAAGGGCAGCTAGCAATCATGACCACTTACTATATGCCAGGCACTGAGCTAGGTAGGTAGGCTCTTTATCTCACCTCCAAGCTCCCCAATAACTCTGTGAATTAAGTATTTTATCTCCATTTCATAGAGGATGAAGCAAGTTCAGAGAGAAAAAAGTTCTTTCCGTAGGTGGTACACCTAGTAAGTGATAGAATCAGGATTCATAGCATCACCATGTGGGACCAGTATTTACAGGGAATAGGAAAACCACAAATCTTTTAAAAATTTTATTTTATTCACATATAGTTGATTTACAGTGTTTTGTTGGTTCTGCTGTTAGTGAAGTGACTCAGTTACACATGCTTTTTCATACTCTTTCCCATTGTATTTTATCGCAGGATGTTGAATATAGTTCCCTGCGCTATACAGTGAGATGTTGTTTATCCAACAAGCCTTCTTAAAAATGAAGTGACCACTTTTCTTGCACAGATTAAAAAACCCAGGCTGCCATTTTTAGGTTGGGAAACCACTGAATCAAGTCTGACAGTCAAGTGAGTTAAAAAACAAAGTATGGAGCATGAATTACCCTATACCATCTGCTGTGCTAATTAACAGTCCTGCCTCAGTTTCCCTTTCTCCCTCCCTCCCTCCCTCTCTGTTTGTTTTTTAAAGGATTTTGCACTTGGCCAGACAGGAGAGGAACGCCCATTTTCTCCCTTCCTAAGCTAGATGCAAGTAAAAGAGGGTTCAGTTTTCCCCATAAATATTCTCGGGGATGAGCCTTGATCTGAAGTTTATTTTGCTTCAGCTCCTTGTGTGCTTCCACCATGCTGGTCCAAAAAGCGCATCGCTCTCCAGTTGAGCTAGACAGAGCCCTTTGGCCAGAAGTCAGTTTATTTTGGATGAGAGAGATTTTCTGACAAGGTGTGTGTGTTTTCTTATGCCAGGAAGGCAGAGAAGTCACTCCTAGTCATTTTTCTCCTTGGATACTAAATTCATGATAGGTCAGCTGGCTTCCTGTAGAGCCCTGAGCTTCAGTCTTTGTGACTCCAGCTTCCACGGAACTCTGGACCTCTCACTTGTTCTCCCCTAATAAACAATGACCCAGACCTAACTGTGTCTTTTAAAAATCTCAGATCCTCCAGGAATATCTTTATTGCTTCCTCATCAGTAAATTTTGCAGCAAATTTCTATTTTTGTTTTTCCTGTCTGTTCTCCCAGCCACCGGTTGACAGACAGATGGACTGGTAGATAAATGTTTGGTGTGATGGATAAATAGATAGATATAGACAGACAGAACCAGTGCTCTGAAGCAACTTAAGAACTATGGCCTTGATTCCTTGAAGCTGTAGGTTCTGATCCAGGAAACATTTATTTAGCACCTGCTGCCAGCAATTTATTATACCATTTCAAACTCAGTAGCACTTACTGGTATCAGGAATGAGAGAGGTGACACCAGTATAGACCCTATAGATATTAAAAGGCTAATAACAATTTTATGAACAACTTAAAACAGACAAATTCCTTGAAAGATACAAAGTACCAAATCTCACTCAAGAAGAAGGAGATAGTCTGAACAGCCCAACATCTACTAAAACTTAATATCTCTCAGAGACACAGGTATCTTTGTCCTCATTTTATGGAAAAGGAAACCAAGGCTCCGAGAGGTAAAGTCCTTTGCTCAAGGTCAGGTAACTAGAATACAGCAGAGCCAGAGCTCATATCCAGGTCTTTTCTTCCAGTGTCCTTTCTAGCATACCATGTTGCCTCTGAAGACTGCAGCTCCTTTTTACCTGAAAATTGGTCCTGCCCTGTGCACATCCTGTCATCCCATCCTTTCTTAAGCACTGTGTCTGTGTTTTCATCAGGATTATAGTCATTGTATTTGGAATTGATGTACTTTTTTTGTGTTTGAGGCGGGGAAAGAAAATCTCTTCCACCAGCTTGCACTCAGATCAACTTGGAAAAAAAAGCTTAAATGCTGTTGCAGATGTACAGCTGTGAAGTTTGTAGCTTTAACTTTTGTAACAAAAACTAATCACACTGGCTTAAGTGCTGACTTGAAATGCTATTTTATAAAGTTTGGATGTAAATAATCAATTGAGGTCAGCAGTTTGTATATGTATGAGACATAGCTTCCTCCATTGCCTTTTTTTTAAAATTGAGATGCTTCCTATGTGCTTTTATGTTAGAATTGTTCTCCCTCCTTCTTCTACTTTGTCACCTTTGTTTTAAATAAACCATCCTTTGGACCAGAGACTGTTCTCTTTTTAAAAACAACATCCTCCATCTGTAGCCTGGATGATGGTATTGTGAACCATTGACTCTGTGCTGTGTTTATTCTAGAATCCAAAGCCAGGGGAGAGGCAGGTGGCGTAGGGAGTAAATTTTTGTTGGACACCTGCTATGTGCCGGGCACTGAGCTAGTTGTCAGGGGTTTAAAGATGGAACCAGACACAGCTCTGGCAGGCCACTCGGAGAGTCAGTCCAACCCACGAGCACACAACATTGAAAATATTATGGCAGAAGGAAGTACACAGCCTGCAGACACAGGAGGAAGGACCAACAATCAGTTCTTCTGGGGTGTCCAAGGAAGCTTTTCTGGAGGAGGTAATAACATCCTGAACTTACTAATACAAAGTGAAAAAGAGGGGATTTCCCAGGTGATCCAGAGGTTAAGACTCCATGCTTCCACTGCAGGGGGCATGAGTGATTCCTAGTCGGGGATCTAAGGTCCTACATGCCCCAGAGCAACTAAGCAACTTCTCTCTAGTTAGAAAAGCCTGTGCACCTCGACTAAGAGCCCACGTGCTGCAACTAAGACTTGATGCAGCCAGAAAAAAAAAAAAAATTCATTAAAAGATAGAGTAATAAGGTTGAGAGCAGTGTGTGTGTGGCAACGGGAAATACAGCTCTACACAGAGTGATCCATGCCTGTCCCGGAAAAGATGACTTTTGAAATGAATAACAAGAAGCCAGCCAGGTGGAAGGCATGGACGATACCCATTCCAAGCTGAAGGAATAGCAAGAACTAAGGCTCTGAGGCGAGAACGAAAGTTTGGCTTGCTAGAAGGACAGTCACTGTTCCTGGAACAGAGTGTTTGAAGGACAGAGTAGGTGGCAGTGAGGTCAGAGGGGTGAGACAAGGGCATGCAGGGCCATGTGGTCTATGGGATGGGGTTTGGGTGTTTATTCCTGATAAGACGGAGGCCAGCAGAGGGTCACTCTCCAGCCCCGTGCACATGTACGGGTAGCTACTCTTCATGCCTCGGCATTTGTCTCAGCCAGCATCCTGCTTTGATGAATGATGTAACTGAGATTCGGCCACATTGATTCTGAACTCAAATTCAGGTTTCTTGACCCCACTGTTCTTGTTTGGATTTTTTTACCCCAGTTGGGGCCTCAAGTAGAAGAATGAGCCTGACTTGTGATCTCTGGACACGCAACTACTTCCTTTCCTAGTGCCCTCTGTGCAGAGTTGCTTTACTAAGGAGAACACGAGCTCTGAAGGGGATTGCTGAGCTCTCTTTCCTAAGTATATTTTGAGGATTAATATGTTACAGTACTGCCAGGGTCCAGCCCCCGCAGGATCCAGGGAAACCCGAAGGAGGAATGGCATTGGCGATTGATTGAGAGAGAGAGAAGGAAAGAATGTTGTAGATAAGAAAACAGAGGAGAGAAAGAGGCTGATATTCCTTGGTTTACATAGAGAACCGATAAAACTTCAAGACAAGAAGTTTGCCCTGTTCACGGAGGCCACAGGTGCCCTCCCCGTCTCCCGAGGGAGTGAAGGTGCAGAACGTCTTCCCGTTCAGGTTTTAGAAACCCAGGCAGATAAGTGAACGCAGGGAGCCCCTATGCTCCAAGGGATCAGCCTGAAAAAAAGCGAGAGATGGAGAGAGAGAGAGAAAAAAAAAACATGAGGTGACCAAGCTTTTGATGAGCAAGGCCCCAAAGCTTTATTTTTCAAAAGGTACTTTTATACCTTGCCTTATACATAGAGGGAAATGAAAGATGCAAGGTCATACAGAGTCAGCCCAAACACTCCAGCAGTTTTGCCCTTATCGAAACCATGATTTTTTTCTGCATTCCTTTCCCACAAATAATGTTGTGTACAGCATCTTCTGGCCTTGGAGGCCTGTGAACATTGTATGACCCTCTTTTGATAAAGGCTGCTCAACCAGAAAACTTATTTTCCCTCAAAGTATTTTTTCTTTATGTTTCTAATCTATGTCAGCCTCAGAAAATGCCAAACACAGTTAACGTTTTTCACAGAGCAGAGGTGCAGTGAGTTATAAGAAAGAACCAATTAGCTCAAAAGTCTGATATGGTTAAATTCAAGGCTACACTTGTTTTTCTTGCATTCTCACTATGTTAACTAACGCATTCCCAGGTGCACAGTGGATAAGAGATGGGAACTCAGCAACAAGCATTGGCCCAATAATGAAATCCTACACCAGCACTAGCACTACTCTAATAACTTTTAACTCTTTCAAAGGCTCTATGTTTTAGGCTTTCTGTGCCTCTCACAGTTGGGAGGCTGTAAATAATCACATGCGTAGCGTAAGAGTCTGGATATAACTGCCAAGCAAGCTAGAATGCTAACAGAGGGGTTTGATTTGAAATATTCCTCTCATGTGCAGGAGACTTATTAGCTATAGCCCTAAGTTGATTTTCTCCAGAGAAAGGTGGTCAGGGTTAGCCCCCTGTTAATGTCAGAGGAGTTGGTGAAAGTCATGAAATAGTAAAACAGACAGATTCTGGTTTTGGGGTAGATGCTCAAGAAAGCCTAGGGAGCCCCTTGAGTCCTGAAGCCTTGCTTAACAGTTCTCTTCCACATGACCTTGTCATGGGTGGGATCTCCCGTGGCGGCTCCCGGCACAGTACCAGGCGTTTTCACATGTATTATCTCACTTGAACTTAATACTCTGACTTGTAGGAGTTTATTAGATCAAGACAAGTGAACAGGCTGAGAGAAGAAAAAAAAAACCCAACTAAGATCACACAGCTCCTACTAGAAGAGATTCAAGCCCATGGCTCTCTGGCCTCAGAGCCCATATTCTTGCCTCTGAACCACATGGTAATGCTCATAGTCTCCCATCACATACAAATAATTTTCATACCTTCCCGCCTGAGAACAAGCCAACATAGGAAAGTAGAACAGGTAGAGAGGAGCAGGTGACCTTAGCTGAACCTCTGGAACCCCTGTACTTAGGACACCTTGTTAGGTTTCTGTAACTCGTAACTGAAAGAGCTTTACCAATCCGAGAAGGGAGGAAGAACTGGGCTTTGGCTACCAACCCAGTTGGAGGTTGACCCTGACATGGGCTTCTTGGAGACCAACAGGTCCCATGCAAGGTCATGCAACTGGTCATGCCAATATCCAAACACGATCTGACTCCAAGAGCAAGCTGTGCCCAGTCCCTCCTCTATGCTTGGATTTCCTGAAGGTTCTGAACCTATTCCTTTGGAACAAGAGCACCAGTCAACACCTGTCCTTTTCCTACTCCTCGTTTCTAGCAGTCATGATTCTGAAAGACACTGTCCCTTTCATCTCAAGGCTCCTGCCATGTGAGGTTTGCTTCTCAGCTTATTAAAACTTTCTGGAAAATTCTTTCTACACTCAGGCACAGGACTTGGTTGGCCTGGAAGTAAGAGGGCTGGTAGTCATCAAGAACCATCCCAGCCAGCACCTAAGTGCAGCGTCCAGAATCCAGAGGAAAGAAGAAATTCATAACAGGACCCACATTTCAAAGTCACTTCCTTCAGCGATCCCTGGGGAGTTAAGTTTGGCAGAGAAAGTGATGACAGTGGGATGTGATGCCAGGTGAGAACACTACAGTGTTAGGAGGCTCGAGTCTGAATCCCTGATTCACTGCTCTTTTTATTCACTACTTCTTGACTATGACTAGTTTCCTGAATCTGCCCAATAATGATTACACTATTTTATTGCTGTTGCTGCTTTCCTGCAGGGTTATTGTGAGAAGTATATGAGATAAAGGATGTGAAATCACTTTAACTGTAGTGTGCCAGACACAAGAAGGGTGGTTATTATTAGTCAATAAAAGTTGCTCAGTGTCTGACTCTTTGCAACCGCATCGACTGTAGCCTACCAGGCTCCTCTGTCCATGGGATTTTCCAGGCAAGAGTACTGGAGTGGTTGGCCACTTCCTTCTCCAGGGGATCTTCCCAACCCAGGGATCGAACCAGGTCTCCTGCATTGTAGACAGACGCTTTACCGTCTGAGCCACCAGGGATGATCTTTACTCTTGAGAGCCTCAGAAAGTACCTTATGAGTCAACCAGCTTCCCTTCCACCTCCACTTTCCAGTATGAACAGTGTGTGTGTGTGTGTGTGTGTGTGTGTGTGTGTCGCTCAGTCAACCCTGGACTGTAGCTCACCAGGCTCTTCTGTCTGTGAGGTTCTCCAGGCAAGAATAATGGAGTGGGTAACCATTTCTTTTCTCCAGGGGATCTTCCCAACCTAGGGATTGAACCTGGGTCTGCTGCATTGCGGGCAGATTCCTTACCATCTGAACCACCAGGAATGCCCATGAACACCCTGCTTGGTCCTTATTTGAGCTAAAAAGCTCATCTCCACACAGACAAACTCAAGTATGACTGTGGACCTCCCTGGGTCTGTTTTCTGATCTGTAATAAGAGATTGAGGATGCGGCCCTGACTTAAGCCACTGTGATAGTTACAGATCGCCACCCAACACCCAGGCCTGAGTTTTTATTGACAGAATGAAGCATACGCAGCTAACCTGGAGGAAGGACTCTGGCATGAGTGGAATGTGAACGTTTCTCTTGCAGAAGGACTTGTGGCCATTTACCAGGGTAACTGGGTGTGGAAGAAAGGGAAAGACCCAAACCTTTTAGGGAACTTTGGATGAAGACTTCGAGCTATTACCAATTTTGGGGGACCAAGAGGACCACTGTAGGTTTACCAATCACGTGGAAAACCATGTTTGGACCTCGGTCCCTGTCACTGGAGGTCTAGTGGGATCCCACAGCTATCCTGTATCTTCAGTTTCGGAGTGATAGCTGGAAAAGATCCCTACATTGGCTCCCAGACCCATGGAGGCCCTTATAATACAAAAGGCCAATAGAATTCAATTAACTGTTTCAAAATAGAGAACTCAACAGAGATTCCACATCTTTAGGGAGGCTGAAAGATTAGTACTTCTACCAAAACTCCTGCAGGGTGACGACTCCTATCAAAACACCATTAGGGGACTTCCCTGGTGGTCCAATGTTTAAGATTCCTTGCTCCCAATGCAGGGGGCCTGGGTTTGATCCTTGGTCAAAGAACTAGATCCCACATACTGCAACTAAGACCCAGCATAGCCACATAAAATTTTTAAAGGATGAGATAATAAAATTAAATAGAATTTTAAAACAAAACTGTTATTTTCCCGTTTGGTGCAAAATTAGAAGACTCTTAGAAAATGACAATCAAGTGGCAATTCCCATCTTAGCTTCTGTGTTAGAAACATGCTCCTAATTACAGTCCCTGGAGCTAATATACATCTAAAGGAATATGACCCTGCTCACACTCTGATTTTAGATTTCTGGCTCCCAGAACCGTGAGAGAATAAATTTCTGTTGTTTCAAGTTTGTAGAAATTTGAAGCCACCAGAAACTAATACACCTTCCAATAAATTAAGTATCATTTTAAGGAAGTCAGCTTCTCTTGCTTGCAAGCAAAGAACTCTAATTGTAACTGTTGTTCATCATTTCAGTTAGTTACTCTAATGAATTATGCTTTCTGACTAAGTAATCAGCTGGATTCCTGTTCCTATCACTTACGTGCTAATTCAGTCCTGACTGTTTGCAACCCTATGGGCTGTGACCTGCCAGGCTCCTCTGTCCATGAGGATTCTCCAAGCAAGAATACTGGAGTGGATTTCCATGCTCTTCTCCGGGGGATCTTCCTGACCCAGGGACTGACCCTGCATCTCTTATGTCTCCTGCACTGGCAGGCAAGTTCTTTACCACTAGCACCACCATCGCTTATAAACTGTGCCTCACTGAAGACTAGAACCAGAGACTGCAGATTCTGAGTCACTCCACGTGTCACCCTCTGTCCCTAGTCATCCAGAAAGCACACCAGGCAGGCAGCTTCACACAGGCAGACACAGGTCCCTGGACCCAGACTCTTTATTTGCATCATGGTTTTCACTGATACACAGGAGTGGGAGTAATTTGTTGCTTTTTTGCCAGGACCACATGCAGCCTCGTGATAGATGCAGGCCAGACGATGCTTCCCTGAGCTTTCCTCACAGCCGCTCTAGGGACTCAAAGGCTGGAGGCTATCTGGCTCCTTTGTATGTCCAGCAAGACCGTAAGGGTGGCGCATGCAGACCTTCTGGTCTCTGTGCCCTGACCTGGGCAGAGCTGGACTAGAAATTATGTGAGTGTGTAGGAGGGCTGGTGTGTGCGTAGTCAATTCATAGGCAGCCCCTTGGCTTAGCTCCAGTCTCTGCTCCAATCTGGAGACTCAGAATCCATCCACCTGTGGGGGCCGCCTGTGTAGTAGGCCTTGTGTGGGACCCAAGGCCTTGGCACATGCTGTTCCCTCTGCTTGAAACACACTTCCAGGCACCCCATTGCCTGATTTCGTGTTTATCCTTATGATGGGGTGACCACTTGCTCAGAAAAGTCTCCTCTGACCTTCTTGGTTAATGGTCCCTGCTCCCTTACAGGCTTACAGTTCCCTTTACTTCATAAAACGATTACATATGTATGTGATTACTGGATTAAAATCCACTTCCTCTACTAGTCTATAAGCTTCACGAGTGTAGGGATATATATTTTGCTTCCCATTGTGTCTCTGGAACCTAGTAAGCAGTTAATAGTTCAAAAGCCAGGTGGGTGAGCAGATCTGAGAAGTGGTGGGGCTGATACAGTGGTGCCTGTGTGTGTGAGGAGGTGCATGGGAGGTGGGGGTTGCTGTGGGGAACTGGAGAGTGCGTGCCTGCCCCAACGATGTCTGAATTAAAAATACACTAAAAATACTGTGCGGCCAAACAAAACACATCTGCAGGCCACACGTGTAGTCCCAGCTTATGCCCCTTCCAAAAGGTATTGGTTGAATGAGTGAGGAAAGAATCTATAAGGAAATCATTTTTAAATCCTCAAAAGCAAGGAGGAGGGAGGCAGAACCTCCTTTTCAATCTCAATTTTGCCCTCTTTCTTGAGGACAAGCTCCCGTTCTATTTCTCTTTCTCCTCAGCACCCAGCACCCAGTGGACTGTACAAATCGGTCAATCCATTCAACGTTGACAAAACACCTGCTCCAAACCAAACTAGGTTCAATCAGACAGCATCTGACATCTTGGAGCATAGTCAAGCCATGATGGTCTGTGATGGCTCTCCTGCCACAGTATGTGGAAAGGGCTGTGGAACCCTTCCCTCCCAACTTTCTTGACAAGTAGAGAGAGGATTCAGCAGGTGAATACAAGAGATATGGCCCCAGAAAAGAGGAGAGCTGGACCTGGCAAAGGGGACAGGAGGCTCAAGCATTGCCTGGCTGGTGACCCAAGGTAGGGCTGGAGGTCTGTATCACGGGAAGAAGGGAACTGCCAAGGTCAGTCTAGGGGGATCTGGGAAGGGGAGACAAGATGTCCAGGCAGAGCAACTCCTTGCCATCAACACTTCAGAGCTGAGCTGGCTCTAAATCAATGCCACCCCTGCTCCACTTGGCTTTCATCTCCCTCTGGGGCACAGACTGTGACCATCTGATAAATGGGCTGTGACACGGAGATGGAGCAGGCCTCAGACCGGGGCCCCTTCAGATTTTCTGTATCTTAAGCCAGGGAGGAGTCCTGGGAGGAAGCCTCAGGACTATTGCTTAGCAAGTCTTATCCATCCACTGAGGAGGCAGCCTCGTAGTCCTTCCTCCCAGATCTCATCTTTGAGACCTAATTCTTGTTGGAAGGTCCTAGAAAAGAACCACAGATGAGGTCCAGGGATTCTACATCTGAATCCCCTGTCTGGTCCTTTCCCTAGCTCTAACAGAAGTGTCTAGCCCTATGGACCAACTCTGGGGGCCCATGAACCACCTAAAACCATCTGCAAACTTTGTGAGGGTAGAAGAAAGACCAGAGCAAGAAATATTGGCCTTGGCAGATCAACAAGCTGGGATTCCAACCTTGGCTCCACCACTTCTAGCCATGTGATATTTAGGCAAGTCATTGTGCCTCTCTGAGCCTCAGTTTCCTCATCTGTGAAATGGGGATAATTCTCATCTTCTAACATAGGGTCAATGGGACATGGCTAACAGATAGGAATTGCTCAGGAATTGTTAGCATCCTTTGACTTTCCCTCTTTGGCTCATGCCTGTACTGTGGGTGGCTTGCAGGTTTATTTTTAAAGGTCTTTGGGTTACTCCGCAGGCTTATAGAGTCTAGGATAACACTATGCTTCCCTGTGTCTTTGGAGGAAAGGACCCAGCCTCCAGGTATCATTTCTGAGGCCAGAGTGAGTGATCCTGAGAGGTCATGTCACGAAGAAGAAGTTAAGCAGGGGAGGAATCTCTGCTTCATTTCAGCTGACTGCAGGGGTGTGGGAAGGGGGTGCGTGGAGCCCTGGTTTTAATAAATCTGAGAGCTTGGAGGCCCACTGGAGGCCTGGGCCTCCAGGTCTTCAGATCTGCCCTCCTGGGAGGTCTCGCGAGAGGTCTCCAGAGATGCCTCTGACACCCCATCGATGCTGCTCAGCAAGTCCTCAAATTCCCGGTGGTCGCTGTTGCGCACGGCAGCTTCCAGAGCCTTCTGGCGCCGGTAGAAGTGGGAGAACTTATTGAAGATGATGGTGATGGGCAGCGCCACCACCAGGATGCCCCCAGGATGCAGCCCGAGGCCGCCAGCTTGCCAGCCACCGTCACTGGCACCACGTCCCCATAGCCCACGGTGGTCATGCTCACCGTGCCCCACCACCAGCAGGCTGGAATGGTGTCAAAGCCCACGTCCTCCTCCTTCTCAGCTGTGTAGGCCACACCGGAGAACACAGACACCCCCACGGCCAGATACAACAGCAAGATGCCCACCTCACGGTAGCTGTGCTGCAAGAGAATGCAGGAAGCCAGGTGAGAGCCGGCTTGGCTTACAGACTTTATGTTGGGAAGGTGTGGAAACTGAGGCTCAGAGAATCCTGGGGGCAGGTCTGAAGTCACCCAGCAAAGCAGAACTGATGCCAACACCCAGGGTTCCCTGCTGCACACTAAGATCTTTCAACTATAATAGCCAGCAGATCGCCCTGAGATTGAACACAGGCCTGACTTCTGTTGTCCAAAGTGAGTGCCAGCCAAGCCGTGGCAATTTCTTCTAGTGCAGGGGCCACTGGTGACACCAGCCACTTATGGAAAGCTCATAATTTTTTCCACTGTTGCAGAACCAAGAGAACCACAGTTTATATTCCACAATACAAAGAGGTGGGCTCATGTCCTTTGGTCTATCCTATTTCTGATAAGGACAAAAATATTCTCTGCCACTCAAGGAAGCTGAGAGGACACATAGGTTCCCTGGATCACCTACTGAATGCACTTGCCTGTGGGTATGTATATTTGTTCTGCCCCTAGGCCAAGCCCCATGGCACTGATTCTCTAGGATGACTGTGCCCCCACGGGGCATGCAGCAATGTCTGGAGTCATTTCGGGGCAGGTGTGCTACTGGCATCTAGGTAGAAGCATCTAGTACTGGCATCAGTGGTAGACGCCAGGGATGCTGCTAAACACCCTACAATGCACAGGACAGCCCCAACAAGGAATTACCTGGCCCTAAACATCCTCAGTGCCGGGCTGAGAACCTCTAGCCTGGAACAGGGCCTCCCGACTATAAGGTGGAGAGAAATCATGTCCGGTGCTGTGCTTAGTTGCTCAGATGTGTCTGACTCTTTGTGACCTGTGGACTGTAGCCCGCCAGGCTCCTCTGTCCATGGAGATTCTCTTGGCAAAAATACTGGAGTGGGTTGCCATGCCCTTTCCAGGGGATCTTCCCAACCCAGGGATCAAACCCAAGTCTCCAGAATTGCAGGTGGATTCTTTACCATCTGAGCCAACACGGAAGCCCGTGAGCTGGAGAGAAATCAGGTAGGGGGACCAATTCAGTATTTCTGGGGTTATTGCTTAGTTGGCAAGTCGTGTCTGGACTCTTTGCAACCCCGTGGACTGTAGCCTGCCAGGCTCCTCTGCCCATGGAATTTCCCAGGCAAGAATACTCAAGTGGGTTGCCATTTCCTTCTTCAGGAGATCTTCCCAACTCAGGGATCAAACCCAAATCTCCTGCATTGGCAGGCAGATTCTTTATTGCTGAGCCTTAACTCCAGGTCTGTGGCAGGGCCCGAGATGTTGCAAGCTCCCTGGTAATAAGAAAGCAGCGGCTGGCCAGGGGCCTCATCAGGAGTCTTTCACCCGTGTCTTAGACTCTGCAGCTTTGGTCTATACTCTTCTCCTTCCTTGTAGAAAATGTCAGCAGCATCAGGCCCTGGCTCCCTGCAGGGTGGAGGCAGGGTTCTGGGGTGCTGGAGAGATGCCAAGTTCAGGAAGTCTGGCAAATGAATTCCCTCTACCTGCCCCAGCATTCTGCCAGCTTCCTGCTTGCATTCAGCATCCTAGCTGCCCTGACATAAAAGCATGCAAAAGGTTTTCCTAAGCTATGTGTGGAAGGGACCTTTAGCACCTTTTAGGGATTCTTAACAGGGTTGCATGGACCTTCAGGAGAAGGAGCCGAGCTGCCAGAGTCAGGACCAGCTGGACTCCTCTCTGGGCTGTCCCACTTACTCCCTGAGGAACTTCTGACAAGTCCTGCCACCTCCTGGAGCCTCAGTTTCCACATCTGCCAAGTAGTCACGGAAATATCTGCCCTGTTTAAAACTCTCACAGGATCCCCTGTTCCTATGGGATAAAATCCAAAGTTGTGGGCCAGGGACTTCCTGGGTGGCCCAGTGGCTTAGACTCCATGCTCCCAGTGCAGGGGGCCTGGGTTCAATCCCTGGTCAGAGAATTAGATCCCACATGGCCCAACTGAGAGTTCTGGTGTGCCACAACTAAGACCTGGCGCAGCCAAATTAATTAAAATAAAATATTAAAAAAACTTGAGGGCCCTTCAGCGCCCCGCCCCACTCACCTCTGCAGCCTCCCCAGTGGGCGCCCTTCCCCGCAGGCCCGCCTCCCAGCGCCACCCTTATTCCCCTCCAGACCTTCATCCAAGCTGTTCACAGTCCCTCCCTCCTCCAAACAGGTCGCCTTCACCCCCTTGAGGGTAAGCTTGCCAGGGCAGCGATTCACCCCCAGCACAGGGCCTGCCCCCAGCTCAGGGCCTGACACAGGGCGGCTGCTCCATAAGTTGCAACCAGGCTTTAAAGAGCCAACCCTCAGACCTCAGCTTCTTCATCTACCGGAAGGGAATAAATAATAGCACCTTCCTGAGGATAAAATCGAGAATGGATATGAAGCTGGCACAGAGGCAGCATTCAGTGAAGTGTTAGCTTTGGACCCACTGCTACACTTAGCCTAGGCAGGGTGACCTATGATACCTGTGTTCTCTGGATGACGCCAGCACAAAGGCTCATCAGGAGAAGCCAGCTAGCACCGTGCTTTGCGTATTTTTATGATAGTTGACTTGCAAAGAGTCGGACACGACTTAACGACAACAATGATGTTTGACAGATAGCTCCAAAGTAATCTCTGTTTTGTTTTGTTTTGTTTGGTATGTTTTTGGTTTCATTTGGTTAAGCTCTGCCTCGGTTTTCCCCTTCTCCCTGGGAAATAGATAACAGAAAGACCTCCTGTTGAAATGCACACCTGGTATCCTGAGCCTGGACACTGCAGACCTGGAAGGGCCCCTGCTCACCAGCCCCGCGGTTACAGCCACCTCCCGAAAGCCCCACCCCTACCTTGAGTGTTGCGCCCAGCGAGCGCAGGCCGGTGGAGTGGCGCGCCAACTTGAGCACGCGGAAGATGCGCATGAGCCGGAACACCTGCACCACCTTGCCCAGATCGCCCAGCTCCTCGCCGCCCGCCCCGCCCCGGTCTCGGAGCGCCGCTCCGGCCAGCAGCGTAAGGTAAAAGGGCAGCACGGACACGATGTCGATGAGGTTGAGTGGGTGGCAGAAGAAGTTGCGCGTGCTGGGCGCCAGCAGCAGGCGCGACGACACCTCGAAGCTGAACCAGGCGATGCAGAAGTACTCGAGGCGCCGCAGCACCGGGATCGTCGCGCACGCCCTCCGGGCTGCGGCCCGCGGCCACCGCTGCCACCGCGGCCGCCGCCTCGCGGGCCTGGTACTCGGGCAGGCTGTGGATGCACATGGCGGCGATGGAGGCGAGCACCACGCCGATGGAGACGCAGCTGAAGAGCTTGCTGGGCAGCGAGTAGCCCGGGTTCTCCATGGTGAGCCAGAGGCGGCGGCGCAGGCGGCCGCAGCGCGCCGCCCCGTAGCGCGCCAGCTCGCGCTGCACGTCGGAGATCTCGTCGGGGCACGGGTCCACGCTGCTCGGCGTGTCGCTGTCCTCGTCCCAGGCGCGCGGCCGCGTCACCCGCCGCTCCAGGTAGCGCGCGCGGCAGCACGTGGCCAGCGCGCTCCGCCCAGGCCCCAGTAGTCGGCCTCCTGGCCAAAGGCGAAGACGCACAGCTCGTCGAGCACGTGCAGGTGGCCAGTGCGGTAGAAGTGCAGCAGGCCCAGGAAGAAGCCCGGGTGCCGATCGAAGTAGAACTCGCGCGCCGCCGCGTCGTAGTCGCCGTCGCACAGGCGCCGAGCCTGCTCCTCCGACGCCGCGGCCTGCAGGCGGCCCAGCCGCGTGCCTGGGAAGCGCGCCAGGGCGCGCGCGCTCAGCCGCCGCCGCACGCCGCCCACGTTCACGCGCAGCGCCTCGTCGCTTCGCCGCCACGGGACCCGGGCGCCGGGCCCGGGGACTCGCTCACCATGGCTGCGGCACCCTGGCCTGCGGACAGGGAGGGTCACGCTGAAGGGGCGTCCTCGGACCTCCCTTCCCCAAAGTCAAAGTGAGGTCGCTCAATCGTGTCTGACTCTTTGCGACCCCATGGACTGTAGCCCGCCAGGCTCCTCTGTCCATGGGATTCCAGGCAAGGGTACTGGAGTGGGTTACCATTTCCTTATCCAGAGGATCTTCCCGACCCAGGGACTGAACCCAGGTCTCCCGCATTGTAGGCAGACGCTTTACTGTCTGAGCCATCTGGGAGCCCTAGTGCCTAGCCCCTTCCCCAAAGACCAGGTCTAAATTCCCTTCCTGCGCCATCCACCAGCCAAGCGTGTTGGGGGTTCCATGTGAAGCGTCTGGTATGCCATAAGCGCACAGTGAGTGTCAAGTGCCCTCTGGACTCAAGAGGCAGGCTTGGGTTTGACTCTCACTCGCCCGACTGGGGGGTTTGGCCAAATCACCGAGTCCGCCTCCTTCATTTACATAAAGGAAATGCCGAGCTGTACCTTGGATGATGAGAACTATTGAAGGCAGGATGTCCTGGCACCTGGTGGCTCCCCGTACAATATGTCTCCTTGCCCAAACTTGGATTTTCGCATACCAGAGATTTCCTACGGGATCTTGGACAAGCCGGTGCTTTGAACTTCAGTTTCCTCTTTTACACAATGGATAGTTAATGCTTACTATCTAGGGTTATTGGGAGAGTCAGTTTAGACCAGAAGTTCTTAAGATGCTTCCCTGAACTAGCAGCGTCACCATCACCTGGGGATTTGTCAAAGATGCACCGTATTCTTAGCCTGCTGGGGACTTGCTGAATCAAAAACTCAGGGGAGGGGATTCAGCAGTGTGTGTTTCAACAAGTTTGGAGGGTGATTCTGATGCACAGTCAGGATTGCGAGTCATTGGCTTAGACTTTTTAAAACATCGGTAGAGTCTGTCAGAGGGCTTCCGTGGTGGCTCAGCAGTAAAGAATCCACCTGCTAATGCAGGAGACATGGGTTTGATTCCTGGGTCAGGAAGATGCCCTGGAGGAGGGCATGGCAACCCACTCCAGTATATTGCCTGGAAAATCCCATGCACAGGGTAGCCTGGCAGGCTATATATAGTCAGTCCATAGGGTCGCAAAGTGTCAGATATGACTTAGTGACTAAACAACAACCATAAGCATCAGTGAAACAGAATTTTGGCACTCTTGTGTGACCATAAACAAGTTATGTCACCTTTCAGAGCTTCTGTCAACCATCGCCAGAGGTGGTTAAAAATATTAAATGACCTAATGTCTTTAGCAGGCCTGGCTCCAGAGAGGTGTAGTAAGTCATTCACCTGTTTTACTGTCTCCCAGAGTTAGGCAAACCTGGGCTTATCACCACCCCAATGCAGCTGGAGCCTTGAAGAAGATGCTTTTCTCCAGATTTCTATTTCTGGCACGATGCACACTTCACAATGCAGACAATAGCATCTGCTCCCGAAGGCTGGAGGATTGAGGTGGGTTATGGAGGTGCTCAGCCTTAGTGGATACTCAGGAACTGTTAGATCCTTCCACTGGCTCACTGTCTCCAAGCTCTGTTGGATTCAAGGGCTGGTGACCACCTCTCAGTAATCTCATCTGTGCTGCGGGTTCAGTAATGCCTGCTTCTCAGGGTGGACCAGGGACTGAGTTTGTATCCAGCCGCTGGCCCAGTGCCTGACAGGAAGCACGCAGGGAACCTTTCACTCACTCTGAGCCTAGTGTTTAAGTAAGTGTGGATTTCGTCCTTACCTCTGTCACTTGTGTGACCTCTGGTCAGTCTCCTCCAGCTCTGGCTTTTAGCTCCCTTATCTACAGAATGGAGATAATACATTCCGGTGAAGAGTTATTGTGAGTATGTGTGCAGAGGGCCCTGGAACACAATAGATGCTCAATAAATGTCAATTCATCGCACTTCCCTCATTAGACTTGGGTTCAAATTCTGCATCTGCCATTTACTAACTGTTGACCTTGAGCAGAATCATGCCCCTCTCTGAGCTTTGGTTTCCTCATCTGTAAACTGGGGAACATTATACTTTTCATGAGAAGTTTTGAGGATTAAATGAGGCAAATTGTTAATGGGCAGCACCATTCCTGGCACATAATTCATGCACAATAAATACATATGTGATGCAGCTCCTATGCCTCTAATGGACTTGGAGTCAAAAGACGGGGTTTCTAATCCAGTTCCATCATGCATTAGGCACACGACTGTGGGCAAATCCTTTTCCCTTTTTCTAGAACCCACCTTCCTTCTCTATGAAATAGGATGAATAATTTAACAAACCTTCTCTGACAAGAATCTGAATATCAGTAAGAAAGATTAATGATTTGCTCAAAATCATTTGCTCAAAATTATTATCCAGCTAGCCCATGGCACAGATGAGGCTGGAGACTAGACTTTTGATTCAAGAGTCTCCATACATTAATTTTGAGCACCTACTATATTCTGGTCACTTCTCTGGGCTCTAGATACTCTTGACTGAGTTTAATCCCTCCATCCTGACTGGGAGGTTTTCGACTCCTGCTGTACAGATGAGCTGATGGGACAGCCCCAGAGCTCAGCCAGTCCCACGCTGCTCACTCCTTGAGGGGGTTCTCATAGTGGGGCCCAGGCACTGGGAACCCCGGGGCAGCCTGGCTTCCCATTCTTGCAGCCCACTCCCCTTCCCTAACCTCGTCGCTCCCCACCCCCCAAGGGAGGTCCCTTACCTGGAGAGGCTCCTCCAGTGTGCCTGCAGGCCGTGTGGTTCCCAAAGGCTCAGAAGCTGGAGAGCCGCTGTCTGGGCAGGATCTCTCTGCCCTGCGGCCCCTCTGTGCCTCTGCAGCCTGCAGCCTAGGCCCGCTGCCGCCTCTGCCCAACCTTCCTCCGTCCCTGGTGGCTGAGGTCTATTGATCGCTGCCGCTGCCCGGGAGGGAGCCCGGAAGTGGTGGTTTCTATTCCTGACTCAGTTGAGAGAAGAAGGGGGTGTATGGAGACTGGGCCCCACAGCATCCCCACCAAGTCAGGGGCCAGGGGATGAGGGGTAATTTGTTGGGGGGGTCCCCGTGAGAAGGACAACAGTAATGATAGCTTCGTTAGTTGAGTCCTTAATATGGGCCAGGGGCTGGGCAGCAGGTGACTTATCTAAGTTCTTGCTGACGGGGTCTTCTGTTCCTTGTTTCCAAGTGTCACTTGCTCAGGGCACTTAGCTAAACCTTGTGGCCCTGGGAGTGGAACTCACATATTGCAATATTTCAGCAGGGACATCTTGAAACAGGAAAGCCTGAAACAAATCATTTTGCCCCCGAAATTCAGTGTCCTTACCTGCCCACAGAATTCCTGATTCACGGTGGCAAGGGTAAGACAGAACCCTGCCAAAGAGCTTTGTCAAAGTGTGTGACCCACAAGCTTTTATTAAACGTCTACTGTGTGCCTGGTCCTGAAGATTAGGACGTGGATACAAGAAACGATTCCTACTTTACAGATATTGTTATTAATAATGATGGTTTATTATTGAGCACTTACCGTGGTTCCAATAGTCTATAGACCTCATCTCTTAAACTCCACAATGTTTGTGGCATAGGCACCATTATTATTATTCCAATCTTCCAGATAAGAAATGTAAGGCTTTGAGAGGTGAGGTGACTTGCTCAAGGTCATATGGTCGGTCGACTTCTGAGTCCTCTAGGCCATTAGTGTCTGATAGATGTAATGTGAGCCACATATAGGCTTTAAATTTTTCTTAAGGCAACTTTTAAAAACAGTAAAAAGAAATGGGTAATATAGTCTTACTACTACATTTTATTTAACCCCAATATTATTAATATAATTTCAACATGGAATCAATAAAGAAAGTATGAATGAGATATTTTACATTTTCACTTTTGTGCTGTCTTCAAAATCCAGGTATTACTTTGGGGGAGGTTGTTTGTTCTTAGTATTTATTTATTTGGCTGTACCAGGTCTTAGCTGTGGCGTGTGAAATCCTTACCATCTGAGCCACCAGGGATGCCCCACATGGGCTCTTTTACTTGCAACATTTGGGGTCTTTTTTCTTTTTTTAGTTGCAGCATGCAAACACCAGGGCTTCCCTCAGCATCTGCCTGCAATGCAGGAGACCTAGATTCGATCCCTGGGTTGAGAAAATCCCCTGGAGAAGGCAATGGCAACCCACCCCAGTACTGTTGCCTGGAAAATCCCAAGGACGGAGGGGGCCTGGTAGCTACAGTCCATGGGGTCGCAAAAAGTCAGACACAACTGAGCGACTTCACTTCACTTCATGCAAACTCTTAGCTGTGGCATATGGAATCTAGTTCCCCAACCAGGGATCGAACCTGGTCTCCTAGCAACTTGAAGAAATATGAAATTAATCACCTCAGTTTCTGTGGATCAGAAATCTGGGCATGGCGCGGCTGGATTCTCTACTCAGGGTCTTACTAGGTTGAAGTTAAGGTGTCAGCCAGGGTCATGGTTCTCATCTGGGGTTTGGGGTTCTCTTCCAGCTCACAGAGTGTTGGCAGAATTCATTTCCCTGTGGTTGTAGGATGGACCTTTTCTTGTTTGCTATCTGCTGGGGATCACTCTTAGGAATGTCCCTTGGGATGGCTGTGTGTGTGTGTGTGTGTGTGTGTGTGCGCGTGTGCACGCTAAGTCACTTCAGTAGTGTCTGACTCTGCTACCCTATGGACTGTAGCCACCAGGCTCCCCTCTCCATGGGATTCTCCAGGCAAGAATGCCGGAGTGGGTCACCATTTTCCTTCTCCAGCGCATCTTCCCGACCCAGGGATCGAACCCTAATCTCTTCCATCTCCTGCACTGGCAGCTGGGTTCTTTACCACTAGTGCCACTTGGGATGGCTGTCGTTCCCTTGACACCCTCACTCATTAAGCATTAGAGATCTGTGTCTTTAACGTCTCTTTAACCCTCGTTAATCTTCCTTTATCACAACAGAGACAGAGAGCAGGCTTCAGGCTCACAGTTCTGCCAGGTGGCAGTATCTAGCCAGAATCTAATATTATTATTTCATATCACTTAATCAGACATGATTTACTTACATGGAACTTAATTGCTTTCATTGCATCTGCTTTTACACTTACATCCTGTTTGTGACAAGTATCCCTGCTTACCCCATTTAAAGTAGTGATATCCAGTTTTTCTTCTCAAGTAAATTTATTTTTATACAAAAATGAGTCCCTTGGAAGAAAAACATTAGGTCAATAGGAGTACAGGCAATACACAAAATATTATGATGCTATTTTACAGGTATGGAGAACATTGTGAACAGATTGATGTTTGGAAAATTCTTCTAGAACAATGTTTATTAGAAGGTTGGAATTTCCACTGGCAGAGGGGCTTCTCTCTGGGTTGCTGGGTCCCAGACCCTACCCATCTTCATATCTGCCTGCAGAGAACTCCATCCTGAGGTTCAGAGTTATGGATCCTAAGCCAGAGTTAGCCTGAGGAGAGAGAAGGAAAAGGTTAACCCCCTTTCCATAGTAAAGCTCTGGGTTCTGGGCCTGATTCCCCATCGAGGCCCCATCAGCCCAGCCACGAAGGCAGGATCCCCTGCCCTCCTTCACAAGGGCAAACTGAAGCTCCAAGCATTTAGGGCTGTGGTCCAGGTGATGCAAGTTCAGCAAGAGAACAGGGACCCCCAGTTCCTCTGTCATCCTAGGAGGACCCCTCCCACCCCATCCACTTTTCCAGTGCTGGCCACAGGAGGCCCAGACTTCTGGGAAGGTTCCTGTTCAGCTGGTTGAACGTGAGGAATGTCTTAGGGCTGGGGCTCAGAGAGGGAAGGAGCGTGCCCGAGGCACACACGGCCCTACCTCAGACAGGGTTTCTGCAGTCCCGGCCGCAGGCACCCAGGCAGCAGCGCTTGAGGCCCTGGCAGTCCGAGTCCTTGGAGCACAGGTGCTGCACGGGGCTGACACAGCGCAGGCGGTCCTCGGGGCATCTGCCCATCTTAACTGCAACACAGGGACCGGGTGAGCCCTGCCTGTGCCCCAGCCCTGGCGTCTGGGGTCTGGCTGGCGATCAGCAAGGTGGAGAGGGACCCTTACCTGAGACCTTCCGGACACACTGGAGGAAACACCCTTGGCGACAGCACTTCATCCCTGAGGGACACTGGCTGTCTTGCAGACACTGATCAGGCACCCGGAGGAGACAGGGCCCGTCATCCGGTGGGCAGCCCCCAGACTTCTCTGTAAGAGAACTCCCCAAATTTTGCCACTGGAGGCAGTTCAGAATTCAGTATAAGCGCTGTCCTAGGGATCGCGTGATCTAAATTCTCCATTCCATACTTCTTTGCCCATCATTTTCAAATTTTTTTTGAATGGACTTGCTTTTTTTTAAATTTTATTTTTTATTGACATCTAAAGTGAAACGTAACATTATGTTAGTTTCAGGTGTGCAATGTGATGACTTATTTTTATGGCCTGCAAAATGATCACCACAGTGTCTCATTAATGCTGGTCACCATACATAGTTAAATTGTTTTTCTTGTGATGAGAATTTTTAAGATCAATTCTTTTAGCTACATCCAAATGTGAATTACAGCATTATTAACTGTACTCACCCTGCTGTACATCATATCTTCGTGACTTACTTTGTATCGGGAAGTGTGTACATTTTGACCCTCTTCACCCATTTCACTCCCACCCCTACACCCTAGCTTTTGCAACAACCACCATCTGTGTCTGTGAGCTTGATTTTTTGTTTCTGAGATGATCCCATACAGCAGTGATCTCTCTCTGCCTTATTTCGCTCAGCACAGCAGCCTCAGGTCCATCCGCGCTCCTGTAAACGGCTGGCAAAGCTTTTGCTGCTGTTGTTTAGTCTGTTTTGTACTCTAAGCCTCAGTTTTCTGTCTGTGAAATGGGAAGCTAGACTCCATCCTCCCAGGGTTGGTTTGAGACATATAAGGCAGGGGAAAAAAACCAATTTTAAGTTCAAAATCTCTACCAGGGCAACTAGACCACGCCTGGCCCGGCCTCAGCCCGTCTCTCTGGTCTCTTCCTCTCCCCTGTCTCCACCCGGCGGCTCCTGATCAACTCCAAGCTGCTTCTCTTTGCAGGCCCTGTTTTTTGCCGCGTGTATTACTCTCAAGTTTTCATCTGCCTTTCATCCCTAACCTTCTCTCCAAATCCAGGCTCCCCACTCACAGACATATACACAGAGACCCAGCCATATACACACACCGGTGTGGCCAGAGTGTTGCAGGCGCAGAAGGGATGAAGGTGGAGGCACCGCCTGGGTGGGGAGGCACCTGTCTGGCTGTCTCTGCAGCCCCAGCCTCTCCCATCTGTTGACAGGTCAGACTCAGCCTTTTAAAGGAGGAGGAGGAGAAGAGAGGTAGGGTAGGTAGAGGTTCCTTCTGCTAGATCCCCGATCCCAGAGAGCACGCCCCCACTCAACTCAGGAGTCCCTTTCACAGATCGGGCTGGGAGACAGAGAAGTCTGGAGAAGGACACAAACAAGGTGAGCAGGAGGCCAGACCAGACCTCGTTTCCACAGAGGATGACAGAAAAGACCACTTCCCTGTCATGCAGACCCACAGGCCCAGACATCCCCATGGAGACACCAGAGAGCAGGGACCGACCGTCCACTCCAACCCTCCCCAGAGGCACAGGAAGACACGTGTCCTCACATGGACACTCATGCAGGCTCAGGCACATGTGTGTGGTCGTCCCTAGGGATACATGGGCAGACGCAGATCACACCAACAAGCAGGCACAAAGCTACACGCATAACTAGAGGAAGACACATGCATGTGAACACAATCCTACACTCAGACGTGTAGACAGGCAAGCACCGGGAAACTGGCCAGAAAACGTTTACAGCTGCACACGCAAGCGGCTGACAGGCATGAGGATGTACAGACAAGAGGCAAGCTGCTAGAAGTACTAAGAAGTGGGCGCGCACACACACACACACACACACACACACACACTCTTACACTTCATTGCCTGCCTTCCCCCAAACCCTTATTCTCACCTTAAAGGTAGAAACCACCTCTGTCCCTGGAGCAGAGGAACCTACCCATACTCACCTCCCTTCCTCCTGCCCAAGGCAGCAGGTAACTGGCTCCCCAAACCCAGGAGGGCCACCAGGAGGAGGAGGCTCTGGGCTCTCATGTTTCTGTTGCTGACACCTGATAAGGGAGAACCCAGAGGCCCCCAGATTAACACCTACTAATCTTGGGAGGCTAGAGCAACTGAGTTAAGGAAGGAAGGAGAGGGGTTAAACACAGTGGTATGTGTCTGTCTCATCCTGGCCCCACCCCCTGCCCAAGAACCACTGTGCAAGGCTGCTTGTGCAAGAATTGATGATGGGTGAGGACCCGCCCTGCGTGTCAGGGGCTGGGATCCGGTCCTGCCTGTATCGCCTACTTGTGTTGTGATTTAGAAAAGCCTTGTCCGTGTTTGGACTTCAGTTTTTCTCATTTGTATAAAGGGTGAGAGTTGTTGAGTCAGATGGTCCCTTTCCTGGGTCTCTAACATCCTGAAGCCCCAGCCGTGGCTTAGGTGGGAGGATAGAAGTCAGCTTTGAATGTCCAGGAGGGGTTTGCAGAGCTGAGACCTGCAAAGGGGAGCATTCGAATTAGGGTCAGCACTCTCTGCTGGAGACAGCTGGCCCAGGCTGGCCCAGCAAGTGGGGCCAGCCCTGGTCTCTCCTCTTGGGCTCCGGTGGATGAGAGAGAGACCACACTGCCTTTGGTAAGATCACCTCCAGTGGCATCTGGTAGAACTACCGTCTGGTTGGAACTGGCTGAGCTTTCAGGGGTGGATGGAGTGAGGCTTTAGACTTGGCTGTGGTGGCTGGTCACAGAGGATGAAGGTGGCCTCTGGGACCCCCTTCCTTGCTCTAAGGGATCCTTAGCAAAGGTCATCTTAGCCAAGCCCCCTGCCTAGATTTTGCATCATCTGGCTCCTGTGTTTGGTGGAAGAGAGACAAGTGGAGCTCAAAGTCCTAAGGGGCCTCAAGCGGAAATGTACTGAACCTGAGTAACTCACCAGGACGGGAGGAGACCAAGGCCATCCTCCCCGCCCTCCCATCTGAAAGATGAGGGAACAGTCGGCTGTAGATGGGAGGGGGCGTGGCTCAAGGACACAGTTAATTCTTAACTAGGCTGGGACATCTTCGTGAGAACAGCACCTTTCCATGATCCCCATCCTGTTCTTGGAAGTGAGGCAATACCTCCTCTGACCCTGAGAAAGGAAGAGAATGTTCCAGTCCAGGACAACCCTCACAGTCAGGAAGTGTTCCCGGGGTTTAACCTCATGCTATCTTCTAAGCTCTCAGGAAAAGAAGGGCCCTGTAGTTCATGATCTGATGTGACTTTGGAAATTCTGGCATCCCCATGGCAGCTTTATTTAGAAGGAAAATTTTATGAGGCTGATTTTTATTCCTGATTCCAAACTACACAGACTACTTGGCTGTTGCTCACAACCAAGTTCAGTAAAAATCTAAACCCCAAACTGAAGCTCAGAGAAGGAGAGTTATTTTCCTGAGGTCACACAGCAAGTTCAGGGCAAAGCTGAGACTGACTTCCAGGCCATTGTTCTTGAAGTCACTCAGAGTATCTCATCCCAGGAACTTGAACTTCCTTGGCACCTCCTTGGAACCCGACTGCGAGACCAGTGCATGGACAGCAGAGCCATGGGGTCACTAGGGTCTGTCTAGGAAAGTCCCCCTTCCACTGCAGGCTCCTGCCACCTCTTAAGTCTTCCCTACCCCCAAATTATTATTGTCTAAAGAAATGCTGGGCTGGATGAAGCACAAGCTGAAATCAAGATTGCTGGGAGAAATATCAACAACCTCAGATACGCAGATGACACCACCCTTACGGCAGAAAGTGAAGAAGAGCCAAAGAGCTCCTTGATGAAAGTGAAAGAGGAGAGTGAAAAAGTTGGCTTAAAGCTCAACATTCAGAAAACTAAGATCATGGCATCTGGTCCCATCACTTCATGGCAAATAGGTGGGGAAACAATGGAAACAGTGGCTGACTTTATTTTTGTGGGCTCCAAAATCACTGCAGATGGTTATTGCAGCCATGAAATTAAAAGACGCTTACTCCTTGGAAGGAAAGTTATGACCAACCTAGAGAGCATATTAAAAAGCAGCGACATTACTTTGTCAACAAAGGTACATCTAGTCAAAGCTATGGTTTTTCCAGTAGTCATGTATGGATGTGAGAGTTGGACCATAAAGAAAGCTGAGCGCTGAAGAATGGATGCTTTTGAACTGTGGTGTTGGAGAAGCCTCTCTAGAGTCCTTTGGACTGCAAGGAGATCCAATCTAAAAAAAAAATCAGTCCTGAGTGTTCATTAGAAGGACTGATGTTGAAGCTGAAACTCCAATACTTTGGCCACCTGATGCAAAGAACTGACTCATCTGAAAAGACCCTGATACTGGGAAAGATTGAGGGCAGGAGAAGGGGATGACAGAGGATGAGACAGTTGGATGGCATCACCAACTCAATGGACATGAGTTTGGGTAAAACTCTGGGAGTTGATGATGGACAGGGAGACCTGGCATGCTGCAGTCCTTGGGGTCGTAAAGAGTCGGACGCAGCTGAGCAACTGAACTGAACTGAGAGGAGACTGCTCATGCCACTAAATTATTCTAACATATCAGAGACTCAGGGTGTTTTGCCTTATCATTTATTTCTCAAAAGAGACCACAGGGAGGAGGTTACTATGCCATCCAGGCAGATGGAGTGCCTGCCTGTGAAGCTGAATCTCAGACTCCAACAGGAGAGATGCTTAAAGAGCAGGGACCTCCCAGTAAACTGTTACAGCAACACTTTCTGATCTTCCTGGGGCATAATGAGGTGAGATGGCAGGGCTAGCAGAGCTGAGGGTCGGTGGTCTGCGTTGGAGCCTGCAGTGAAAGTGGATGTGCCCAGTAGAGAGCTACCTGCAGGTGTGGGGAAAATGTGCAAGACCCAGTGTGGAGACTTCATTTTCCTCCACAGTCTGTACTGGCTTCTGGGCATTAGATAAAATAGCAATATCTTCCAGTTTAGACCACATGACCACATATAGGAGAGGAAACTTGTCGTCCCACCCTCCCAAGCTCTTGGTTGTGTCTTGAACCCTTGTAATTGTCCAAGCTGACTTTTTATTCTTCGTGGCTTGAGGATGTGCCAAGACCCTCTCCAATGTGAGTATTTTCTTGCTTGCCCAATATGTAGCACTGGCTCAACTCATTACAGGATTTCTTTCAATGGCTTTGCGTTATAGCTGTCAGCTTTGTGTGACCAGGGGTGGAGGTGAATGAGAAGCCTCCTCTGTCTCCGTCATGGACCAGAACTTCCTGTTTTCAGTTCTTTCACATATACATCTGGGAGTGGAATTGCTGAGTCATCTGGTAATTCTATGCTGACCTTTTGGAGGGACTGTCTGGCTGTTTTCCAGAGTTCGCACCATTTTACCTTCTCCCCAGCAATGTACAAGGGTTCCAGTTTCTTCACCTCCTGGCTGATGCTTGTCATTTTCCATTAATTTTTTAAAACTTAAATTTATTTATTTTAATTGGAGGCTAATTACTTTACAATATTGTATTGGTTCTGCCACACATCAACATAAATCCGCCACGGGCGCACGCGTGTTCCCCATCCTGAACCCCCTCCCACCTCCCTCCCCGTACCCTCCCTCCAGGTCATCCCAGTGCCCCAGCCCCTGAAGTTGTATCTTGTGATTTTGATTTGCATCTGCCTAATGGCTAATGACTGGAGAAGGAAATGGCCACCCACTCCAGTATTCTTGCCTGGAAAATCCCATGGACAGAGGAGCCTGGAAGACTGTAGTCCATGGGGCGCTAAGAGTCGGACACGACTGAAGTGACTTAGCAGCAGCAATGACTAGTGATGTTGAGCATCTTTTCCTGGTGCTCACTGGCCACTTGTGTATCTTCAGAGAAATGTCTAAGTTCTTTCCTCACTTTTAAATTGGGTTGTTCATCTTTTTAATGTGGAGTTGTGAGAGATCTTTGTATAGTCTGGGTCATAGGCCCTTATCAGAGACCTGGTTTGTTTCTTCTTCTCAGCAGGATCTTCTCACTATCCTTTGATGCACAAGTTTTTAATTTTGTTGAACCTTATGTGTTTTAAATATCCTTTGACTTGAAGCTATTATATATAAAGCAGTCCTCTCTCCCTCATCCTCTTATCTGACGGAAGTTTTGGTATTTGTACATTATCACAATAGGTCACATTTACATACTATTTATTACTCCTTCATCAGACCTAATTCCACAATGAAAATGTTCAGTACTCAGTAATAATCATGTTGCTAATTCCCACAAATGTTTCTTGATTGAATAGATCTTGTCTCTTGGAAACTCCCCAGGAAAGTTATCAGAAACAATATTTCTTGAGTTCTTGCACATTTAGAAATACATTTAGGTCAAGGACAAATTAGTTGTACAAAAATCCTCAGTGCATATTTTCTTCCATAAAGTATCTAAGTTTTGCTTCACTATTTTCTGGCATTGAGTATTGCTATCTTACAACCTGATTTTTTAAAGTTTTGTTTCTTTTTTAGTTGGAGAGGGGAGTGTTGGCCTCTTGAAGGCTTCTATTTTTTTCTTGAAAGACCACAATATTTACTTGCATTCATCTTATGTTTTCTATAATGTGAGCTTTTAATATGCATACTCAAATCTTTTATTTCAGAAATGTTTTCCTCAATTATTGTTTTAAATAATTCTTCTGTTTTGTTGACTTGGTTTTCTTCCTGGACTTGATTTTTGTGTCTGGCGGATCTCCATTGACTTTTTAATATTTAAGACTCTTTTTAAGCTACTTCTTTAGTTATTTTTATTTTATGTTATATACTTTTAAAAATGTGTTCCTTTTTCTTTCTTACTTTACTTAGTCCTTATTTATGAAATATTTTTGTCCTTTTCTTCAATTTCTCTTCTCTCCATCAGATTCTATTTCATATCTTCCTGTTACCTTGCTATCTCTTCTTTGAGTTTCTATATTTCTGTCTTATGATGGCTCCGCATACCTTTGGGCTTCCCTGGTGGCTCAGATGGTAAAGAATTTGCCTTTAGTGTGGCAGACCTGGGTTTAGTCCCTCGGTTGGGAAGATCCCCTGGAGAAGGGAACGGCTACCTACCACAGTATTTTTGCCTGGAGAATTCCATGGACAGAGAAGCCCAGTGGGCTACAGTCCATGGGGTAGCAGAGTCAGACATGGCTGAGCGACTTTCACTTCTCCTCATACCTTTAATTTCACTAGTTTTAAAAATCTATTTTAGATTATAATTTTTATCAGCTTTGTGGTGATATTTTACTGGGGATTTAAAAACTCCTCTTTCAAATGCTTTTAAGGTTTGCTTCTCATTTCTGTTTTTTTTTTTTTTTTTAAGGAGTCTCTTTATACAGCTTATATGCTTTCCAAATTTCTTATTTTAAAATCAGAGTCAGGGACTATCTTTTGAAAGGAGTATCTTATTTGAGTGGGAAGGGTTGGAAGTAATAGGTTTCTTAATTTAGCTCAAGGGCTCCCTCTGTTGCAGTTTTCCTAATACACAGGGGGACTTCTCTTTCTTAGGTATTTGTTGAAAGAGGAGGGCTCCCACCATCAGCCCTGGCCACTATGAGATGTTACTCCAGCATTGCAAGGTAACGACCGCTCTCATAAATACCCTGTATTCTTCTCTATTTATTTTATTCATATCTCCCAGCACTTCTGTCCTGCCTTGCTTATTCTCAGACCCACTCACTTCAGCTCCCACTCAAGGTGGGCACTTTGCTTTCTGAGAGGTGAATGTTTTCTAATTGGAAGTGTAAGTATGGGAGGGAGCTGGAGTGTGGCAGGTACTGTGCAGTGTCTCCATCTACATGCATCTCAGCTGCTCCCAGACTGCCTTCCTGCAGGGGTTGTAAATCAAATGCCTATCTTTCCCCAGACTCTTTCATATCCAGGATTTCACGCGTGATTCAGGTTCTTACAATGAGATGTGCTCATACAATAGCTGAAATTCTTTTTCTGCTTGAACTACCTAGGTGATTCCTTTTGACTGCCTCTGATTCATGCACTATTTTACTTTTACATTATGACATATTTTAAACATCCCTTTGTAACACATTAATGATTATATATAATCATTTCTTTAGATGCAACTCTCAATTACACTGTTTTCTCCACTCACATGATTACTTGAGTGCTTTATTCTAGCCTATAATGAATTTTGGTGGCTCAGCGGTAAAGAATCTGCCCGTCAATGCAGGAGATGTGAGTTTGATCCTTGGGTTGGGAAGATCCCCTGGAGAAGGAAATGGCAACCCTCCCCAGTATTCTTGCCTGAGAAATCCCATGGACAGAGGAGCCTGGGCGGGGGCTACAGCCCGTGAGGTTGCAAAAGAGCTGGACACAACAACTAAACAACAACAAACAATGAATTTTAATTTCCTTTTATTCGATATGTTCAGATCATAAGAGTAGTGATTTTTGCTGTGATGAAATAAAATTCTTATTTCCAGGGAGGATAAGAAAAAATCAAACACAAAACTCTCTCTGCATCCGTTTGGGTCTCTTCCCTCCCTCCCTAACGTGTAGTGTGTGCTTGCATTACATATTAAACAAACTTCCTTGAAGACAGGAGTGTCTGCTTGACCATAAAGATAACATTTCCCCCTTTCTTCTGACATTAGCAATATAATTTCTTAAAAGGATAGCATTCTTTCCCAACTCTGTGGGGGATCACGGACTTCCTGCTCTCTTTATACGTGCTTACCGGCACTACGTGTCCTTGGTGAACTTTGTATAAAATATCAGTATGTCATTTTGATGTATGATCCTTTGTCTCAAAAATGTGCCTTCAACTTTCACCTGGTGGAACAGTTTCTCAGAGCTTTCTGAGAGTCTCTCTTTCAGGTTATAATCCTCAGTCTGGTTCAACTAAAATTCCCTTTCTTCTTAATTGTTGACTGAGCTTTCATCGACAGTTGTAACAAGAAAAAAATTAGAAACTAATATGGATAAAGGCAGAGCTACTCATACTTGTCCCCTTTCCACTCCCATCATCATCATGTAACCACTATTCACAGCAGTGGATATTCCTTCAAACCCTTTTCCTTTTTCATACATGAGTATTTTTGTATATAGGAAAGTTCAACTGAAATATTATCAAAACCCATACATTACTCTCCAACTTTTTTTTTCTGTTGGTTAAGATTTCATGGACATCACCGGAAGACAGTAAACAGAGATCTAGTGATATTCATTTTTGGCAATATCTTTATAAATGTAATAGGATCCCATGAGACATGATGAGTTTTTTTGTAAATCAACATTTGTTTATTTTTCTTCTTCTTCCTTCTATCCTACCTTCTTAACCTGAATCCTCCTTCAGCCACTTAGGGAATGTATATTAATATTATGATGTGCAGCCTTCTTAATATGACTGTAGCGATATTTGTTTACTATAGCCAAGTTAGAAACATATTCTCATTATGTGCAGTCATCTGTTTGAGGACTCTCTATTCTGTTTCATTTGCATATCTATCTATGGTTGTTGTAATACCACTTAATCATAATTATTACAGCTTTAAACTAAATCTTGATATCTCGTATATCAAGTTTTATTAAATTATTCTTATTCAAGGATATTTTGGCTGTCTTGCCTTTTGCATTTTTTGTATGCATTTCAGAATTGCATTGCTAATTTTCTCTTGGTTTACCTTTATAAAAACTTTTCTGGGGTTTGAGTGCATTGAGACTAAAAATCAGTTTGAAGAGAATTGCCATGCTTATCATATTGAGTCTTCCAATCCATGAACATGGTATACATATCTGATTTGGGAGTGTTACAAAACGTCTCTCACTAAAGTTTTGTCATTTTCTCTGTAGTGATTCTGCAGAAAATTTATTACTTGTATTTATAAGCTCTTCATATTTTATATGATTATAAAAAATATTAAAATTTCATTTGCTGATTTGTGTTGTTAATATATATAGTACCATTGATTTCTGTACATTTCATTTGTATGCATCTGTCATAATAAACTCATTGATTCTAACAATTATATGTAGATTTGTTTGGAATTTTATGAACACAGTTGATTTTTATGTTCATGAATCTATGTTCTATGAGTGAGATTTGCTAAAAGCTTCCTTTTTCATAGAATCCTTGTTGATAATTTCATTTTTAAACAGCTTTATTGACAGATAATTGACATAAGTTCTTATTAAGCTCTGGTATCAAGGTTATGTTTACTTCATGAAACATAAGAAACTGGGAATTGTTTCTTAGTTTTATTTATGTCATATTAGAAGAAGGCAATGGCACCCCCACTCCAGCACTCTTGCCTGGAAAATCCCACGGATGGAGGAGCCTGGTGGGCTGCAGTCCATGGGGTCATGAAGAGTCGAACATGACTGAGTGACTTCACTTTCACTTTTCCTTTCCACTTTCATGCATTGGAGAAGGAAATGGCAACCCACTCCAGTGTTCTTGCCTGGAGAATCCCAGGGATAGGGGAGCCTGGTGGGCTGCTGTCTATGGGGTCGCACAGAGTTGGACACGACTGAAGTGACTTAGCAGTAGCAGCAGCAGAATTAGTTGTTCCTTGATTGCCTTATAGAATGTGCTTATGAAGAGGTCTAATCCTGATGCTTTATTTTTAATATTGTTGACTGTTGTTTCCATCTTTGAAATGGTTGCAGTATTATTCAAATTTTCTACTTTTCCTTGTGTCAGTGTCAGCTTAGAAAGTTATTTTTTTCTATGATTCATTTGTACCACTAAGATTTTTTTGGCACACAAATTGAAAAAGATTAATGAACCAGTTTCACCAATCTAAGGATATCATGAAGCAGAAATGCAGAAGTCCAGAGCAGAAATAGCCAAACAACAGTAGGCAATCTCTAGATAAGAGGAGAAAAGGGTGCCACCCTGAGGTGTTTTGAGCAGGTCTAAGAATGAGTTAAAATTTTTACTTGCAAACCTTATCACAGATAAAGATCTTTATAATATGTAAGGAGTGCTTAGAAGTTGAGAAGAAAAAAGCTAATGATTATAGAGGAAAATGAGCAAAAGAAATGAAGTTTTCAGATAAAGAAATATAAGTGGCTTTTAAGATATGAAAAATACTTAAAATAATTGATAAAAAATGCTAACTTAAAACTTCAGGAGTGTATCAGTTCTCACTCATCAGATTGGTAAAAATCTAAAAGATTTTGCTCATGTTTAATTTTACTAGCTGATACCAAACTTATTTTCAAACAGGTTGCATGAATATACACTCTCACTAGTAATGAGTGAGAGTTTCTTCTCTCTACAAAACAATGAGAAGAAGAATAGAAAACCCAGCTAGAGATGGGCAAGATGCTTGAGTTAACAGGAAATTAGAAAATCCAAGATAGTGGTTACCTCTGTGGAAGATGGAGAGGGAAGAAACTGGTGAGGAGTAAATGTTGATAGGGCCTATATACAGGAAATAGTTTCCTTTTTTACCTGGTGAGTGCAGGCTGCCATTTTAATGCTTTAATTCTTTGAAGAATATAAGTTCTACACACTTTTTTGTTTGTATAATTTATTTTTTGATGAGCATTTTTTTTAAAGTAGCCTGCCAACTCCAAAGTCTTGCATTTATTATAGCTCCTTAATGTTTCAACAGCACTGGTGGGGATGATGAGGTCTGAGTCCAGAGAGACAAAGGGTGGAGATTTAAACAACTGTTTGACTATAAAATACTTGGTTTGCTTCCATCTCTGTCTCGCTCAGAACTCAACTGTTATTTCCACACTTCAGGTTCTGTTCCTGTCAATACCTAACTTCTGTGTATTCATTTTTATTACTCTGAACTGCGAGAGCAGTGACAAAATACCAGCTCAGACTAGCTTAGGCAGTTTGTTGCATTATAACTAAACTGTGGCAGTTTAGTTATATGGGAAGAACTGCTCTCAAGATAGAGGGGGAATGAAGGGCTGGCTTCCAAAGTTTAGTCCCTTCCAAAGCCTCCCTTACCATCCTTTCTCTGCTTTTCTAATTGAATTAAGTTTATTTTTCTCAAACAGTTGCCCTCCTCCCAGACTGGAACCATAGCTTCAGGAGTTTCCAGGCTCATCTCTCCTACCTTTACCAAAAAGGAGGGACTTCCCCTTAGTGTCCATTTAAATAAAGGATGTCAACTGACCACATGCACACACACCCCTGATCTGTGACTGGCTGTCAAGCTTTCATGATCAACAGTCCCCATTAGATTCCTAAGTTGAAGGTACAAAGAAACAGGAGTCCTTCAGAAGAAACGGGGCCTGTTCTAAAAAGGAAAAAGCCATGTTAGATGTAGGCACTGTAGATTCCACCTTATAGATGATTTCTATTTTCTTCCCTTTATGGGTGTTCCCTCTCTTCTTACTGTGATTTAAAGAGCATCATGCTACTCCAGATGTCGAATGCCACCTTCCCTATTACTTTCTTGGTGCATTTCAGAGACTGCTTATGAAATGGAAAAGTATAATGATTAGTCATTAAATGTTCAGGGCAAATCTGCCTTTGAGAGTTTTTCTTGGGATCAGGGGGAGAATGAAAGAAAAGCCTAGCATGATGCTGGGAAGAATAAATTGTTAGGGTAGGTCTGGGTGGGGCTTGCAGGAGCTGGGGGAGAAATGGGGGAACACCTTGGCTATGCAAACAGTACTCCAGACCTACCATTGACTTGCTGAATGACTGCAGGCGATTCCTCTCTCTCCTTTGGGCTTCATACTCTTTAAGTACAAAGAATTTGGTCATGATGGTGCCTACAGACCAGCCAGCCCTATTCTTTGTGAGAATGTGAGATAGCTCTTAGGGCTATTAGAAATGATGTAACAGCCACCATTTCTTCCTGTGGATAATCCTTGGGGAAGGGCCCCAGGTCCCTCCCAGGATGAGGGTGGATATTTCCTGGTAGAACTAAGAAAATTTAAGTCTTATCCCTTGTGAAACCACAGACCCACCCTTGGCACCTGGCCAAGCTGAAGCTGCATAAAACTAGGCTTAGCTTCAGCTCTCAGTCATACACCTTCTTGACAACATGAAGACCAGAAGCTTCTTGGTCCAGGTGGTGGTGCTTCTCGTCCTTGGGACGCTGGTGGCGGAGGCAGCTATTGTAAGAGGTGAGTGGACAAGTGGCCTGGGTGAGGCTGGCTTGGGTTGAGGAGAGGTTGTTAGGGGCAGCCTGGGTCTTGACAAGAGGCAGCATGCAGAGCTGGAGCCCACTGTTTAGCCTGGACAGCAGGCTAAAGTTTTGAGTGTATACAGAGAAGTAGGAAGTTGCCCACTAGACTCCATGTACATTCTGCCCCAGGACTGAGAAATCAGGGCTGTTTGTGGAAGGAGTGTTGTAACATGACCTTGGCCTCAAGCACTGATACTTAGCCAGATCATGCAATGAAGTTGAAGAGCCCCAGAAATCTGGGACCTGGGTGGTGTCTCTTCCCTGCCTGTTTGCTCCATCAAAGCACCTGAGTCATCAGTCCTGTAAGGGGAGGTTAAGAACTAACAGGGCCTCAGAAATCATGGAGTCTGGAGACCTCTGTTTTCCAAAGCAGGACACTGAGACCTAGAGCAAGGTGAGGAATTGTCAGGGCAATCTCCAGAGCCAGGCTGGAGCTCAGGTCTCCTGGCACGTGTCTCAAAGCTCCTTGCCCTTAAACAAAGTTTCCTCAAAGATGACAATGTGTCCTCATCTCCTGAAAGTCACTCCTCCCTGGCATATCCTCATGAGGGCCCCATGGAGGGTGAGGGGAAGAAATGGACACCCAAAGGAAACCTGGTCCTATGGACCTTTTCTCCAAAGCCCAGGAACAGCCATCCGAGAGTGCAGAACCCAGCTAGCGCAGTGAGCAGTGGCTGGACCTGGAGGAAAGACTAGATTGAAGCAGATACGCTGGTCTAGATATTAGTAAGAATAGGGATATTTCTTTCAACAGGTCGTCCAAAAGGTCAAGGCACTAAGAAAACAAATGTTTTAGTCAATGAAAAGGGTCCAATCAACAGTCAATATCCTGTAAAAAGACCAAATCCAGTGAAAGGTCAAGGTCCAGTAAAAGGTCAAGATCCAGTGAAAGGTCAAGATCCAGTCAAAGGGCAAGATCCAGTCAAAGGGCAAGATCCAGTCAAAGGACAAGATCCAGTCAAAGGGCAAGATCCAGTCAAAGGGCAAGATCCAGTCAAAGGACAAGATCCAGTCAAAGGGCAAGATCCAGTCAAAGGACAAGATCCAGTCAAAGGGCAAGATCCAGTCAAAGGGCAAGATCCAGTCAAAGGGCAAGATCCAGTGAAAGGTCAAGATCCAGTCAAAGGGCAAGATCCAGTCAAAGGGCAAGATCCAGTCAAAGGTCAAGATCGAGTCAAAGGACAAGACCGAGTCAGAGGTCCACTCCTCACCAAGCGTGGCTCCTGCCCTACGGTTCTGATCCGGTGCGCCATGATGAACCCCTAACCAGTGTTTGAGAGATGCTCAGTGCCCAGGGGCCAAGAAGTGCTGTGAAGGCTCTTGTGGGAAGACCTGTATGGATCCCCAGTGAGGTGAGAAATGGGTGGAGGGAAAGGTGGCCTGTAAGGGTGCAGAGAGGCCGACTGGCAAAGGGTGATCCTAGGCTATGGGGGAAAGGACACGGGAGGTGATGGAGAGACTGAGGGGTCTCAGGGGGCTACAGCTGGGGTCCTGAGAAGGATGGCATGTGGACTTGGTCCTGCCTCCCACTGCCTCTGACTCTTTCACCTGCTGACTCATGTTTCCAAGTCTCTTTTCTTCTACCAGGTAGAGTCTGGTCGCTGCGCCTGTGAAGTCCCCAGGGATGTAGGCCCCTGTGCCTGGAGCACGACTCTCTCCTACACTCCCCCTTCTTCCTCTTATCCAGGAGGCCCAAGCTTGAGCATGGACTGCCTCCCCATGAACTTTCCAATAAAAGACTGTTTTCAACTCCATTTGTTTCTGGTTCCTGTGACTTCTGGGCTCCCAAGAGCTCTGGGGAGATGGGTGTGGGTTTGGGACTTCCTGTCCCCAGTAAAGAGTGGAGCTGAACCCATGGCAGATGTTCCTGGGGTGAAGGAGAGGAGGGGCAGGACCAAGAGGCCTATTCCTAGGGTTCACTGTAGAAATCCAAAAATCAACCCAAGAACCGCAGTCTCCATTTCACCAGGAAATGGAAACCTAGACATTTGGCCTCTGGCCTCTGGCCTCGGACCAGGGAAATAAACCCCCAAACCTTCCCATTGACCTCCACTTCTGACCTGGCTATGATCAACCCTGCCAGTGTGACCAACCAACCCTCCTGGCTAAACCTCTGACTCTCTCCTTCCCTTCCTCCTAATGTTTCCCATGAATCTGTATCCGCCAAGAAGACAGAAAGACAGATGCCAGGAAATCCCCTGCTCATGAAGCATTTCACCTATTCATGATTGAGATGACCTCCAATAACACATAATTCCTTCAGGTGAAGCAATATCCTCTCCCAGCTTTCTATTTCAAGATGTGAATGAGGAGACAAGACACATCAATCCTTCCATGTCATTGCTGGGGACGTACAAGTTGGGGTAGAGTAGACTGGAGGAGTGAAGACAGTGTGAAAGTGTATGCTGGCTAACCTTGGATGACCTCCTGGCTCTGCTGTTGGCTCACCTGCCTCACTGCCCTTGTGCAATGGAGTTCTCCAGGAAGAAGTGGGAGGACCCTTGGGGTGCAGTGGGCACCCCACTTGGGGAGTCAAGAGACCTGAGTTCTAGCTCTAGCCTCCTCCCAACTTGCTAGATGACTGCAGGTAAATCTCTTTCTCTCTCTGAGCCAGTTTTGTCTATTCAGTTTGAGGGAGTTGGGTGAAATTATTCTGGAAGTATGGTAATGAATGTCAGTTCAGCCCTGATATTCTGGTGCTGAAACATCTCTTCTTTGTGTATGTGTGTTGGGCTCTGCTAGAGGGGAGGTGGGGAGCAGAGGCTTTGTTGGGGAGTGAGAGAACAGAGAGCCCAGTGTCCCTTTGACACACACTCCCAGGAGCCAGGGTTCCCCTCTGATTCTCAAGGGGATGGACTGGACCACGCATCTTGGAGGACAGACAAGAGCAGTGCCTAAACTTCTGGCCTGAGAAACATATAATACACCGCTGGTGGTAAGAATGGTTCCTGTCTGAGTGTTTTGTCTCTTCCAGATCCTGTACTAAACATGTCATAAGTATTGTCTAATTTCTCATTAGAACTCCCTCAGCTGGGTCATATACACCTCTTTAATTTTGTTAAAAGATTGAAACCATGGGACTTCCCTGGCAGTCCAATGGGTCAGACTCTGAACTTCCAGTGCAGAGGGTGTGACTTTGATCCTCCATCAGGGAACTGAGGTCCTGAAAGTCACATAGCACAGCCAAAAAAAAAAAAAGATTGAAGTTATGAAAGCGTCATTAATCACCCAAAGACACAGAGCTAGTAAGTGATGATAAGTCCTAGTTTTCATAATTTTTTATTGAACTATAACTGATTTACAATGTTGTGTCCATTTCTTTTGTACAGCAAAGAGATTCAGTTACACATATCCACACAGATTCTTTTTCATATGCTTTCCCATTATGATTTATCACAGCATATTGCATATAGTGCCCTGTGCTATACAGGAGAGCCTTGTTGTTTATTCATTCTATATATTATAGTTTGCACCTACTAATCCCAAACTCCCAGTCCATCCCTCCCCACCTCCACCCCCTCGTAACCACAAGTCTGTTCTCTGTGTCTGTGAGTTGTTTCTGTTTCACAGATAAGATCATTTTGGTCATATTTTAGATTCCACGTCTGAGTGATGTCATATAGTATTTGTCTTTCTCTTTCTGACTTTCTCCATTTGGTGTGATAATCTCTGGGTTCACCCATGTTGCTCCAAATGGCATTACTTCATACTTTTTATGGCTGAATAGTACCCATTGTGTATATCTCACACCTTCTTTATCCATCCATTTGTTTTCGTTTTTGTTCATCTGTTGATGGTCATTTAGGTTGTTTCCATGTACTGGCTATTTGAATAGGTTATATGAACATAGTGAAGTGAAGTGAAGTCGCTCAGTCGTGTCCGACTCTTTGTGACTCTGTGGACTGTAGCCTACCAGGCTCCTCTGTCCATGGGATTCTCCAGGCGAGGATACTGGAGTGGGTTGCCACTTCCTTATCCAGGGATCTTCCCGACCCAGGGATCGAACCTGGGTCTCCCGCATTGCAGGCAGACACTTGACCATCTAAGCCACTAGGGAAGCCCCAGTATGAACACAGGGGCACAACTAAATCCTGTTTTATTTTTAAGTTTTTGGCTGCACCACACAACTTACGGGATCTCAGTTCCCCAACCAGGGATTGAACCCAGGCCCAGCCCACGGCAGTGAAAGCATCAAGTCCTAACTGGATCCCCAGGGAACTCCCATGAATCCTATTTTTATTATGAACTAGCAATAATCAGACTCCAGTATTCTGCCTGGAAAATCCCATGGACGGAGGAGCCTGGTAAGCTGCAGTCCATGGGGTCGTAAAGAGTCAGACATGACTGAGAGACTTCACTTTCACTTTTCGCTTTCATGCATTGGAGAAGGAAATGGCAACCCACTCCAGTGTTCTTGCCTGGAGAATCCCAGGGACAGGGAGCCTGGTGGGCTGCCATCTATGGGGGTGCACAGAGTCGGACACGACTGAAGTGACTTAGCAGCAGCAGCAGCAGCAATAATCAGAAAATGGAAAAAAATTTCCCAATACTAATATCAACACAATTAAACCACTCAACAAATAACCTTAATGAGAGAAGGGAGAATTTTTAAAAAGAAATGTAAACAAGTATTCACGTAGCAAATAAAAAAGTCTTGCATAAATAATTAACATGCTCCAGAATGTGAAGATTCTGTATAGTGAAGACAGAAATAAATATTTACCCCTTTGATTTTATCTCTTTCCTCCGTTTTATTAAGATAAAATTGACATATAACATTGTATAAGTTTAAGGTGTATAACCTGATGATTTGCTATATGTATACACTGCAAAATCTGAGGTTATTGATATTTCTCCCGGCAATCTTGATTCCAGCTTGTGTTTCTTCCAGCCCAGCATTTCTCATAATATACTCTGTATATAAGTTAAATAAGCAGGATGACAATATAGCCTTGACGTACTCCTTTTCCTATTTGGAACCAGTCTGTTCCATGTTCAGTTCTAACTGTTGCTTCCTCACCTGAATATAGCTTTCTGAATAGGCAGGTCAATGGTCTAGTATTCCCATCTCTTGAAGAATTTTCCACAGTTTATTGTGATCCACACAGTCGAAGGCTTTGGCATAGTCAATAAAGCAGAAATAGATGTTTTTCTGGAACTCTCTTGCTTTTTCCATGATCCAGAGGATGTTGGCAATTTGATCTCTGGCTCCTCTGCCTTTTCTAAATCCAGCTTGAACATCTGGAAGTTCACAGTTCATGTACTGCTGAAGCCTGGCTTGGAGAATTTTGAGCATTACTTTACTAGTGTGTGAGATGAGTGTAATTGTGCGGTAGTTTGAGCATTCTTTGGCATTGCCTTTCTTTGGGATTGGAAGGAAAACTGACCTTTTCCAATCCTGTGTCCACTGCTAAGTTTTCCAAATGTGCTGGCATATTGAGTGCAGCACTTTCACAGCATCATCTTTCAGGATTTGAAATAGCTCAACTGGAATGCCATCACCTCCACTAGCTTTGTTCATAGTGATGCTTTCTAAGGCCTATTTGACTTCACATTCCAGAATGTCTGGCTCAAGGTGAGTGATCACTCCATCATGATTATCTTGGTGATGAAGATCTTTTTGTATAGTTCTTCTGTGTATTCTTGCCACCTCCTCTTAATATCTTCTGCTTCTGTTAGGTCCATAGCATTTCTGTCCTTTATCGAGCCTATCTTTGCATGAAATGTTCCCTTGGTATCTCTAATTTTCTTGAAGAGATCTCTAGTCTTTCCCATTCTGTTGTTTTCCTCTATTTCTTTGCATTGATCACTGAGGAAGGCTTTATGGCAGAAAGTGAAGAGGAACTAAAAGCCTCTTGATGAAAGTGAAAGAGGAGAGTGATAAAGTTGGCTTAAAGCTCAACATTCAGAAAATGAAGATCAGGGCATCTGATCCCATCACTTCATGGAAAATAGATGGAAAACAGTGGAAACAGTGTCAGACTTTATTTTTGGGGGCTCCAAAATCACTGCAGATGGTGACTGCAGCCATGAAATTAGAAGATGCTTACTCCTTGAAAGGAAAGTTATGACCAACCTAGATAGCATATTCAAAAGCAGAGATGTTACTTTGCCAACAAAGGTCCACCTAGTCCAGGCTATGGTTTTTCCAGTGGTCATGTATGGATGTGAGAGTTGGACTGTGAAGAAGGCTGAGCACTGAAGAATTGATGCTTTTGAACTGTGGTGCTGGAGAAGACTCCTGAGAGTCCCTTGGACTGCAAGGAAATCCAACCAATCCATTCTGAAGGAGATCAGCCTTGGAATTTCTTTGGAAGGAATGATGCTGAAGCTGAAACTCCAGCACTTTGGCCACCTCATGCAAAGAGTTGACTCAATGGAAAAGACTCTGATGCTGGGAGGGATTGGGGGTAGGAGGAAAAGGGGACCACAGAGGATGAGGTGGCTGGATGACATCACTGACTCGATGGACGTGAGTCTGAGTGAACTCTGGGAGTTGGTGATGGACAGGGAGGTCTGGCGTGCTGCGATTCATGGGGTCACAAAGAGTCAGACACGACTGAGTGACTTAACTGAACTGAACACTGCAAAATATTTACCACAATAAGAATAGTTCATAAATCTTTCTCAGGTAATGGCTGTTTTGTTGTTGTTATGGTGAGAACATTAAAGCTCTACTTTCACATTAACTTTCAAGGATGCCATAGTTTTGCCCCTGCACAGACTCCCTTGGTGATTTTGGCAGCAGATTAACAAAGCAATCCAAGGAAGCGATGGTTGTTATTGTTATTCAGTCGTTCAGTCGCTCAGTCACGTCTGACTCTTTGCGACCCCCTTGTCCTTAACCATTTCCCAGTTTGCTCAAACTCATGTCCATTGAGTCGGTGATGCCATCCACCCATCTCATCCTCTGTTGTCCTCTTCTCCCCCTGCCTTCAGTCTTTCCCAGCATCAGGGTCTTTTCCAATGAGCCAGTTCTTCACATCAGGGGGCCAAAGTATTGGAGCTTCGGCTTCAGCATTGACTTTAGGATTGACTGGTTTGATCTCCTTGCTGTCCAAATAACTCTCGAGAATCATCTTTTAGTATTTTAAATAGCTCAAAAGATGATGACGCAAGGGGTTAGGGACAATAAAATGTCTGTAGAGGGGCCTTACCTGGTGGTTCAGTTGGGTCCACCTGCCAATGAAAAGGACATGGGTGTGATCCCTGGTCTGGGATCTAGGAACCCACATACAGTGGGGCCAATAGGCCCACAAGCTGCAGCCCCTGAGCCTGTGTGCTCTGGAGCCCGCGCTCTGCAACAAGAGAAACCAATACTCTGATGGTAGCTGAGGACAAGGAGACTAGAATGGGGTGATGAGGAGGGGTGATGATGATGGTGAGCAGCTGTAGCAGGGGCTGGGGCTGTAGTTTGCCCCCACGGACCCCCACCCTCTATGATTTCCTACAGGAAGAGAGGCCCACCAGAGCTGTTCCCCAGTGTGAACGGAGATGTGGATCCCCAGAGCAGAAGGAGGTGTGTAGCTCAGAGTTCCTTCAAGAGCAGCTCACCACCCAACTGCGAGGAGTGTGTTAGCTGATTGCAGACAGCAAGTGCTTCTCGACACCTGGTACTTGAGCTGTGATCACACTATACCCGTGGAAGCCCCTGGCCAGGAGGCAGAGTAAGGCTGTCATTCAAGGCTCTTTCCTTTTCTACCTAATGGAGGACCCCCTCTTATGGAAAATCCTTGCTCCAGAGCTTCCCCGGAGGGCTGGCAGGGATGTGATCAGGTCAGCAAGATGATGCTCCTGGTACCTAGTCCTGCATCCTCTCCTTCCCTTTCACTGATGTTACTTTGCCATGAAACTTGTACTGCTAACTCTGTCTCAGCTTCTGCTCCCTTGAGAATGCAATCTGCAAAGTGTGGCTCATGGAATTGTGAGGATTCAGGCTTAGCACACTGTAAGAGTGAGTGTCCAGGCAGCATGATCACAGCCAACCACAGCTCAGCAACTATCTTTACTCTGGTCCTGGACACTCACCGCAGCCACCAGTGGTCCCTGACTGGGTGCTGCTGTGGATGAAAATATTACATTGCCCTGAAAAAGGCTGCCCTTTGGTCCTTGCTGCTTAGGGTCACTCAGTGGAGATCTAAGTGTCATGTAGGAGCATCAGATTTGCCAGGCATCTTAGTGCAGCCCTAGGTAAGAGGGTGAAACAAAGTGACTCACTGATTTGTTCAGTGTCTGCAGCAGGGGTCCAGAATGTCCATAAAGACTCAAGTATGGGGACTTCCTTGTGTTCCAGGGGCTAATCCTCCCTGCTCCCAATGCAGGGGACCCAGGTTCAATCCCTGCTCAAGGAACTAGATCCCACAGGCTGCAACTAAGAGCTCGAATGCTGCAGCTCAAGTTCCCGCATGCCACAACTAAAGATCCCGCGATGACAGAAGAACCCACCCGCCACAACTAAGATCCAACACAGCCAAGTAAATTAAAAAATTGAAAAAAGACTCAAGTATGAACTCGAAAGGGAGGTACCAAAATACAGTGGGCAGTCACCAAACATCAGATACCCTCTGCATACTCCCCCTGAAACTCCAGAGACTCTTCACAGTGGCGGTTACAAAGGGGGCGTCACAAACGTTGCCACCTCTGAAACAGAAGCCACACTCCCTGGTCACCATGGCAACGTCCCTGGAAAGCACCTTCTCTCATCGGACTCCTCTTCTGCCGGTTTCTCTCTTGGCAGTAGTCTCTTTCACAAGGTCACTTTTAATGGATCTGAATCGTTTTTCTACTCATTTTATTTTATTTATTTGGTTGCTCTGGGTGTTAGTTGCAGCACTCGGGATCTTAGATGCAGCATGTGGAATCTAGTTCCCGGAGCAGGGATTGAACCCAGGCCCTCTGCATAGGGAGGGTGGAGTTCTTAGCCACTGGACCATCAGGGAAGTCCGTCTAACCGGGGAACCAGTGAAGTTGTTCAGTCGTGTCTGACTCTTTGCAATCCCATGGACTGTAGCCTACAAGGCTCCTCTGTCCATGGAATTTTCCCAGGCAAGAATATTGGAGTGGGTTGCCATTTCCTTCTCCAGGGGATCTTGCCCCACCCAGGGATCGCACCCAGGTCTCCTGCATTGCGGGCAGACGCTTTACCATCTGAGCCACCAGGGGAGCCCTGCTGCTGCTGCTAAGTCGATTCAGTCGTGTCCGACTCTGTGCGACCCCGTGGCAGCCTCCCAGGACCCCCCGTCCCTGGGATTCTCCAGGCAAGAACACTGGAGTGGGTTGCCATTTCCTTCTCCAATGTGTGAAAATGAAGTCGCTCAGTCGTGTCCGACCCTCAGCGACCCCATGGACTGCAGCCTTCTAGGCTCCTCCGTTCATGGAATTTTCCAGGCAAGAGCACTGGAGTGGGGTGCCATTGCCTTCTCCTATCCCTCTAAATGAAATGAAGTGAAGTCACTTAGTCGTGTCCGACTCTTTGCGACCCCGTGGACTGTAGCCTACCAGGCTTGTCTGTCCATGAGATTCTCTAGGCAAGAATACTGGAGTGGGTTACCATTTCCTTCTCCAGATGATCTTCCCAACCCAGGGATTGAAGGGAGACGCTTCAACCTGAGCCCAAATTACCTTCCAGCTTTCCGACACTAGATGGCGCTTGGTATTCCCTAGTCTGCAACTGAGTGTTTTTAGACACTAAGATAGTAATTCTTCAATAGTCCCAGGGTTGTTTACTCCTGAATCACAGTAGGGTGCCCCATCCCCCACTGCCTCTGGGCAGAATGATGTCACATCTTGTCCAGCCAACACTGCCAAAGCCTTGGGCATCCCTTCTGCTTCTCTGCCTGGAAGTGAGATGCTGCAGCCATTGGCTGCTAGGAGAAATTCTCACTTCTTCCTTTGGGAGAAACCCTCACTTCTTCCTTTCTCTGTGTCTGCTTCTAACAGTCACTAGTCCTCACACCCATGACAGTGTTTGTGCATGGGGTCTTAAAACCAGCACTCTTGCACACATGATGGCTGCAAAGAAGGCAAGGGGGAGCTGGTGTCTGGACTTTCCAGCTGCTATAGGGGATGAGCCTCCACCTCCCACTCCCAAGACTGACCTGGTGGGACACTCCCTCCTTCCACGTATGCTTAGAAGTCCAGACGTGAAAGTTGTCTAAAGCACCTCATTCCTGCTGTGAGCTCTGGAGCAGCTCTGCATCCTCCTCTCCATTCTGTATTCTGGTCTCAGCTTCTGCCCTACAGTTTAACCACCTGTTAAAAGAAGGGGATTGGGACTTCCTGGTGGTGCGGAAGAGAAGAATCTGCCTTCCAATGCAGGGGACATGGACTCGATCCTAGTCTGAGAAGATTCCATGTCCTCTGAGCAGCTGAGCCTGTGCACCAAACTAGAGACTAGCCACCGCTTCCTGCAACTAGAGAAAGCCTGTGTGCAGCAAGGAAGACCCAGTGCAGCCAAATATAAATAAATAAAGCAATGTGTACATGTTAAAAAAAAAAAGATTTTAAAGAAAGGAAGGGAATTGGATGGAGCAGAGTGGCTCCAGTATTCTCTAAACCACCTACTGCCTCATCAAACCTTTTCCACTCTGCCTGTTGTGGTGAGGAGACAACAAAGATGATGGGAAAGGTGAGAACTTCTGGGGCTGCATGATGTTCAGTTCAGCTCAGTCGTGTCCAACTCTTTGCAACCCCATGGACTGCAGCACGCCAGGCCTCCCTGTCTATCACCAACTCCCGGAGTTTGCTCAAACTCATGTCCATTGCGTTGGTGATGCCATCCAACCATCTTATCCTCTGTCGTCCCCTTCTCTTCCTGCCCTCAATCTTTTCCAGCATCAGGGTCTTTTCAAATGAGTCAGCTCTTCACATTAGGTGGCCAAAGTACTGGAGTTTCAGCTTCTACATCAGTCCTTCCAGTGAACACTCAGGACTGATCTCCTTTAGGATGGACTGGTTGGATCTCCTTGCAGTCCAAGAGACTCTCAAGAGTCTTCTCCAACACTACAGTTCAAAAGCATCAATTCTTTGACACTCAGCTTTCTCTGTAGTCCAGCTCTCACATCCACACATGACTATTGGAAAAAGCACAGCCTTGATGAGATGGACCTTTTTGGCAAATTAATGTCTCTGCTTTTTAATATGCTCTCTATGCTGGATCATGGAAAAAGCAAGAGAGTTCCAGAAAAACATCTACTTCTGCTTTATTGACTATGCCAAAGCCTTTGACTGTGTGGATCACAATAAACTGTGGAAAATTCTTCAAGAGATGGGAATACCAGACCACCTAACCTGCCTTTTGAGAAATCTGTATGCAGGTCAGGAAGCAACAGTTAGAACTGGACATGGAACAACAGACTGGTTCCAAATAGGAAAAGGAGTACGTCAAGGCTGTATACTGTCACCCTGTTTATTTAACTTATATGCAGAGTACATCATGAGAAACGCTGGACTAGAAGAAACACAAGCTGGAATCAAGATTGCCGGGAGAAATATCAATAACCTCAGATATGCAGATGATACCACCCTTATGGCAGAAAGTGAAGAAGAACTAAAGAGCCTCTTGATAAAAGTGAAAGAGGAAAGTGAAAAAGTTGGTTTAAAGCTCAACATTCAGAAAACGAAGATCAGGGCATCCGGTCCCATCACTTCATGGGAAATAGATGGAGAAACAGTAGAAACAGTGTCAGACTTTATTTTGGGGGCTCCAAAATCACTGCAGATAGGTGACTGCAGCCATGAAATTAAAAGACGCTTACTCCTTGGAAGGAAAGTTATGACCAACCTAGATAGTATATTCAAAAGCAGAGACATTACTTTGCCGAATAAGGTCCATCTAGTCCAGGCTATGGTTTTTCCAGTGGTCATGTATGGATGTGAGAGTTGGACTGTGAAGAAGGCTGAGCCTCGAAGAATTGATGCTTTTGAACTGTGGTGTTGGAGAAGACTCTTGAGAGTCCCTTGGACTGCAAGGAAATCCAACCAGTCCATTCTGAAGGAGATCAGCCCTGGGATTTCTTTGGAAGGAATGATGCTAAAGCTGAAACTCCAATACTTTGGCCACCTCATGTGAAGAGTTGACTCATTGGAAAAGACTGTGATGCTGGGAAGGATTGGGGGCAGGAGGGAGAAGGGGACAACAGAAGATGAAATGGCTGGATGGCATCACTGACTTGATGAACGTGAGTCTGAGTGAACTCGGGGAGATGGTGATGGATAGGGAGGCCTGGCGTGCTGCAATTCATGGGGTCGCGAAGAGTCGAACACGACTGAACGACTGAACTGAACTGAACTATGTTGGTCATAACTTTCCTTCCAAGGGGTAAGCGTCTTTCAATTTCATGGCTGCAGTCACCATCTGCAGTGATTTTGGAGCCCCCAAAATAAAGTTAGCCATTGTTTCCAGTGTTTTCCCATCTATTTGCCATGAAGTGATGGGACCAGAGGCCATGATGTTAGTTTTCTGAATGCATGAAGTTAGTGAAGTCAATAAGAGATGCTTGCTGAGGTTCCCAGAATGGGCAGTGCAGCCAGGAAATATACAGTTAATTGAGACCAGCTCAAGTGCTACCACATGCCTGCCAGAGACACAGTGCTCCCCAGCTGGGGAACGTTTTGCTGAGATGAAGCTCTGATGCCATTCCTGTATGCTCTGTGTGCACCCCGGGGTCACTGATAATTCTCGTACATTCTCTGGCCACTTCTTAGGCTCTCCTTGTCCAGAAACTCCTTGGATGAGGAGACTCTGTTCTAGCCAGCCATGTGTTTCTGCCCTTGGGCGTCCAGTGTGACAGGGGTTATGCACAGACACCACAAGCTTCTCAGCTTGTCCCAGGTGCTCAGAGTCACAATGTTCTGTTGAATTGGAGTTGGACATTAGCCAGACAAACACCTTCATTTCGAAAAGTAGAAAACTGGCGTCTAGGGGCATCATCAGACTTTACACGGGGAGTCACGGGCGGAGCTGGGGCCAGGAGCCACCTGTCCTGATATTATCTTTTTTCTCTTTCCATGGGGTGTTTTTTTCATTACTGTATTTTATCACTGCTTTTATTTTAATATCATTGCCTAATTATTGTTCCCATTTTATATAGCGTGTTGAATAAAGTAGGAGGACAAGTAACCTTTCAAAGAAAGACTTCATGCTCCATTCATCTGATCTGAACCGGATTTCAAGTTCATGGCAGGAATTCCAGAGTAACAGAATTTCTCAACCCAAAGTGTAGAATCAGGGACTTCCTATGGTCCAGTGGTTAAAGCTCTGCTTTCACTGCAGGGGGCATGGGTTCTATCCCTCACTGGGGAACTAAGATCCCACCTGCCCATCTGGCACAGCCAGAAAAACAAAAACAAAACCCAAACAGCAATAACAAAAGGAACATAACAGGAAAAAAAAATCCCCAAAGTACAGAATCAAAGATAATAATCAAAGAATTGGGCAGGAGTTGAGAAGTCAACTATGAACTGAGACTCTGCAATTTGCCAGGTCAGCCTTTATCATGAGTGTCCGGCATCATTTTGAAGCCCTCTCAAAGATGCCTCTGCTTTTCTCTCACCAATTTACTCCTCAGCAGGCATAGACCTTTGCTTAGATTCTTGGAGCGTTTCTCCAGCAAGATGGGTCCTAAGGGACTAAATCACCCATTTTATAATAACTGAGATAGAGACTAGTGGTAGATGAAATATGTGCCAAATCAACAGTGGGAAACCAGTCTCATGGGGAAAAAAATAAGAATCATGTTGACTTTCATTTGTATTTCTTTAATCATAGGCACAGATATATATATGGATATGCTACTTGCATAAATTTTCTGCCATCGATATGTTCCTGGCCTGTAAACATGTTTCTATTAGGTGATCTGTTTTCTTTACTGTATTGTAAAATGTCTTTCTATTTATTATAGAATATATATTCCTATTGTATGTATTTACTCACATTTTCAGAATTTCTAATTTTTTTCCTAGTGTAGGATTAATTTTGCCCTTCAAAAGTTTTTCATTTGCTTGTGGTTAACTGTATCAGTTGGCTTTCAGAAATCATTCCCATATCTGTATTGTACAAAACTTTTAATTTCATGGCTGCAGCATCTTTTAATTTCATGATCTGCAGTGGCAAAATAAAGTTAGCCACTGTTTCTGGTGTTTCCCCATCTATTTGCCATGAAGTGATGGGACCAGATGCCATGATTTTAGTTTTCTGAATGTTGAGTTTTAAGCCAATTTTTCACTCTCCTCTTTCACTTTAATCAGGCTTTCAGAGGCTCATCATTTTCAGAGGCTCTTTAGTTCTTCTTCCCTTTCTGCCATAAAGGTGGTGTCATCTGCATATCTGAGGTCATTGATATTTCTCCCGGCAATCTTGATTTCAGCTTGTGCTTCTTCCAGCCCAGCGTTTCTCATGATGTACTCTGCACAGAAGTTAAATAAGCAGGGTGACAATATGCAGCCTTGACGTACTCCTTTTCCTATTTGGAACCAGTCTGTTGTTCCATGTCCAGTTCTAACTGTTGCTTCCTGACCTGCATACAGGTTTCTCAAGGTAGGTCAGGTGGTCTGGTATTCCCATCTCTTTCAGAATTTTCCACAGTTTATTGTGATCCACACAGCCAAAGGCTTTGGCATAGTCAATAAAGCAGAAATAGATGTTTTTCTGGAACTCTCTTGCTTTTCAATGATCCAGTGGATGTTGGCAATTTGATCTTTGGTTTCTTTGTCTTTTCTAAAACCAGCTTGAACATCTCGAATTTCATGGTTCACATATTGCTGAAGCCTGGCTTGGAGAATTTTGCACATTGCTTTACTAGTGTGTGAGATGAGTGCAACTGTGAAGCAGCTGTGAAGAGAGACCCCACGTCCAAGGTAAGAGAAACCCCAGTAAGATGGTAGGCGCCATGAGAGGGCATCAGAGGGCAGACAGACTGAAACCACAGTCACAGAAAACTAACTAATCTAATCACATGGACCACAGCCTTGTCTAACTCAGTGAAACTAAGCCATGTCGTGTAAGGCCACCCAAGACGGACAGGTCTTGGTGGAAAGGTTTGACAAAATGTGTTCCACTGGAGAAAGGAATGGCAAACCACTTCAGTATTCTTGCCTTGAGAACTCCATGAACAGTATGAAAAGGCAGAAAGGTAGGATACTGAAAGATGAACTCCCCCAGGTCTGTAGGAGACCCAGTATGCTACTGGAGATCAGTGGAGAAATAACTCCAGAAAGAATGAAGAGACGGAGCCAAAGCAAGACAAACACCCAGTTGTGGATGTAACTGGTGATGGAAGCAAGGTCCAGTGCTGTAAAGAGCAATATTGCATAGGAACCTGGAATGTTAGGTCCATGAATCAAGGCAAATTAGAAGTTGTCAAACAGGAGGTGGCAAGAGTGAACATCGACATTTTAGGAATCAGCGAACTAAGATGGACTGGAATGGGTGAATTTAACTCAAATGACCATTATATCTACTACTGTGGGCAGGAATCCCTTAGAAGAAATGGAGTAGCCATCATAGTCAACAAAAGAGTCCGAAATGCAGTACTTGGATGCAATCTCAAAAAATGACAGAATGATCTCTGTTTGTTTCCAAGGCAAACCATTCAATATCACAGTAATCCAAGTCTCCTGAGAATCCCTTGGACTGCAAGGAGATCCAACCAGTCCATTCTAAAGGAGATCAGCCCTGGGTGTTCTTTGGAAGGAATGATGCTAAAGCTGAAACTCCAGTACTTTGGCCACCTCATGTGAAGAGTTGACTCACTGGAAAAGACTCCGATGCTGGGAGAGATTAGGGGCAGGAGGAGAAGGGGGATGACAGAGGATGAGATGGCTGGATGGTATCACTGACTCAATGGACGTGAGTCTGAGTGAACTCCAGGAGATGGTGATGGACAGGGAGGCCTGGCGTGCTGCGATTCATGGGGTCACAAAGAGTCGGACACGACAGAGCGACTGAACTGAACTGAACTGATGCCCTGCCCAGTAATGGTGAAGAAATTGAAGAAAGTAGGGAAAACCACTAGACTATTCAGGTATGATCTAAATCAAATCCCTTAAGATTATACAGTGGAAGTGAGAAATAGATTTAAGGAACTAGATCTGATAGACAGAGTGCCTGAAGAACTATGGACGGAGGTTCATGACATTGTACAGGAGACAGGGATCATGACCACCCCCCAAGAAAAAGAAATGCAAAAAGTAAAATGGCTGTCTGAGGAGGCCTTTCAAATAGTGAATAGTGAAAAGAAGAAAAGTGAAAAGAAAAGGAGAAAAGGAAAATATGCTCATTTGAATGTAGAGTTCCAAAGAATAGCAAGGGAAGATAAGAAAGCCTTCCTCAGAGATCAGTGCAAAGAAATAGAGGAAAACAATAGAATGGGAAAGACTAGAGATCTCTTCAAGAAAATTACAGATACCAAGGGAAAATTTCATGCAAAGATGGGCTCAATAAAGGACAGAAATGGTCTGGACCTAACAGAAGCAGAAGATATTAAGAAGAGGTGGCAAGAATACACAGAAGAACTATACAAAAAGATCTTCACGACCCAGATAACCTCGATGCTGTGATCACTCACCTAGAACCAGACATCCATGTGAAGTCAAGTGGGCCTTAGGAAGCATCACTATGAACAAAGCTAGTGGAGGTGATGGAATTCCAGTTGAGTTATTTCAAACCCTAAAAGATGATGCTGTGAAAGTGCTGCATTCAGTATGTCAGCAAATTTGGAAAACTCAGCAGTGGCCACAGGACTTGAAAAGTCAGTTTTCCTTGCAATCTCAAAGAAAGGCAATGTCAAAGAATGCTCAAACTACTAATGCACGATAGTATCCATAAATCTCCATATTAAGGGACTCCCCTGTGGTCCAGTGGTTAAGAGTCTGCCTGCCGATGCAGGGATACTGATTCAGTCCTTGGTCTGGGAGGAATCCACACGCCACTGGGCGCCTAAACCCGTGGCCACAACTACTGAAGCCCGCACGTCTTAGAGCCTGTGAGCCCAACAAGAGAAGCCATCACAATGAGAAGCACGCACACTTCAGCTAGAGAGTAGCCCCGTTTGCTGCAACTAGAGAAAGCCCAGGCACAGCCAAAATAAATAAAGAAATAATGCTTTAAATGGGAGAGTTCTGGTTTTTGGTTTTTGGGTTTTTTTTAGAAAAAAAGCTCCGTTTTATTTTGCTAATAGCTTATTTTTGTGCTTTGTCTTGGTACCTGTGTGTGTTTCAAAGGTTAATTTGTTCAAAGGAAACTCTTTGAATGTACCCCTTTCTGAAATCTGTGGGGAGGGTTGGGGTTACGTTGTCCTGGATACATGGTGAGAAGGGCAAAGACTTTGTCAGACCGAATAAAGTGCCCTGGGAAAGACCATTTCCTCCTATTTGCCTCCAAATCCACTACATAAAGCAGGAATGTCCAGCCCAGACACTCCCTGAAGACGAGGGAGCACTTGTGGGCTCTCAGAGGTTAAGCCTCAGAGGTTATTACAGTTCCTTTTTCAAGGATGGGAGACTTGATACTTTCTGGTCAAATGCAGGCGCTTTTGACCTTGGACCCTGGGAACTACAGCTCCCCTGCTGGCCGCCGCCTGCCAGAGTCGATATAAACAAGACATCCAGTCTCCACGTTCACCCACACTCTTTGCTTCCACTATGAAGATGAGCAGCTTCTCTGCGCTCCCCGTGATCTTCCTCCTGCTCTGCTTCCACTCGGCACAGCCAGGACCCCGCAAGGGTGCGTGGAGGGCGCGGCGGTCCTCGGTGTGGTGGGGGTTGGGGCACGCTTTCTCCGAGAAGCCGATGGGACACGCTGGCGCAGACGCCCACGGGCCCCGACCTCACCTTGTGGCATTTTTCCCCAGCCGTCCAGAAACCTGGATATTGCCCAGAATTTTTCTTTCCTGCCCTTTCGTCCTTTTACCTGTGTGCCAGCGCGACAGAGGGTGCAAGGGGACCAAGAAGTGTTGTTTCTACAACTGTAGGCGTCGGTGTATGGAGCCCTGGGTGTCGCCGGAGTGAGGTGAGAAGCCCTACATCTGCCCCGCCCCCCTCCACTTTGCCCCCTGAAACGTTCCAGAAGAACCAGGTCTTCCAGAGGGAGTGGAGGACTGTCAGTGCCCTTAGATTTCATGGAGATAAGAACTTTCAAATTGATATCTGGTCTAGGACTTCTCTGGGGATTCAGTGGTTGAGACACAGCGTTTCCACTGTAGGGGGGCTCTGGCTGGGTCCCTGACTGGGGAAGTTAGGTCCTGTCTGTCTGCCCCAAAACTCGCCTCAAAGACAGTGAAGAGAGAGGCCCTTTAAACCTTCTTCAGAAAATGCACCATTTGTGTCTTAGGAATCACTGTTTGGTGAAATGACAAGGTCAGGATGAGAGTATCTCTAACCCTAACCCTAAGCGTCTGAACTGTTACTGAATTTTTATCCTAACTGTTTTCCAGGGCCACTTTGTTTTGTTTGTTTGTTTGTTTTTAATATTTGCTTACTTGGCTGCACTGGGTCCTAGTTGCCCGCAGCGTGCGGAATCTGCGGTCTTCGGTGAAGCCTGTGGGGTCCAGTTCCCTGACCAGGGGTGGACCCCAGCCCGTCCCACTGGGACTGCAGTCTTAGCCCCTGGCCATTATTTTTTCTAATCGCTCATAATGAGGAAGCACTTTCCCTTCTACATTTAAACAGTGAGGTAAGGGGTTCTGAGAGTGTAATTCTTCAGCATGGCTCGCCTAGAATTCCCGAACCCTGATCCCTCGGAAGTGCATCTCAGCATCCTTGGGAGGAGTATATGGGGTGCAGACCGTAGTGGTCGTGGGATCCAGTCCGTGTTCCCCTCAGGGTCTGCATCATCCCGTGTCTCTGTTTCTCTCTCTGCTCTCCCCAGGCAGAAACCTCTCTTTACAGGTTTCTTGAGAAGACTTGAGAAGAGGCTTCTCAAGGTTTGAGAAGACGGGGGGAGTCCAGGCTCAGACTTGGATAACTGATCTCCAGGGCTTCCCTGCTTGCCTCATTCCACAACACTTCTTTTTATCAAGAGTTGAATGCCTCTCGATATGAAAATGCCACAAAGAAATAAAGTGTTCTCTATTTAAAACTACAGGGACGTCTATGAGTACCGGGTCTCTCTCTCTCCCCTGCCCCCTTCTCTGTCTTCAGCCTTTCGAGGGGGGCCTTCGGTGATTGTATGAAAGGATGGGGCCACTCTTTCATGCTTCCTCTTAAGTGCCTGCACTTCTGTTTTTCTGATACCTTTTTTTTTTAATGCCTCCTGACACTCAGACTCTCTGTTCGTTAAATTCCCAGGGCATTTTTGAGTCAGAGTTTCCGGGTTTGGATGCTATGAAAGGTGTACATTCTTATCCTGAGAAGGGGTGGGGGGCAAGTCTCTTCACTGCATTGGCTCTGGTACAGCCGCTGGTCGCCTTTCCACTTGTGGGAGTTGTATGGTGTAAGACTAGACTTGGGACTTGAGGGTTGGAAATGGAGTGGAATGTGGCCTTAGTTCTAAGCTACTTTAGGGTCTAAAATCTAGGCCTTCATAAATTTACAAAAGGAAATTCTGCTTAGCAACCTTGAATCTTAATTTAAGGGGTCTAAGACCCTAATCTACCTAATAATGAAGTGTTAGCGGTGCATTTCCTCTCTTTCTGCTTTGTGATTCTTTCTTGATTTGGGATCACATAGGGATTTCAGTTCTTAGAGAGTGGTCTTCAAAAAATGTGTTTTCCTTTTCTACCTTCATGAACTGTAAAAATTCCCTTGATAAATAGACAAATATCAATTTTCAAATTTATGAAAATTTGAAATATATGTATAGTATAGTGTTATACTATATATAGTATAGTCTTAATTATCCATCTAGTTATAACCTTTAATTACAACAATAACTTTCTGTTCTCTCACAGACAGGAAACCAGAAGGCAGGTGATTTAAGCGCTAATGTACAAAGTACTTCAGTAAACACTAATGTCACCAAAAGCATAGGAACATTCTACTAAACATGTTAATTGATGCTCAATCTACAATATATAAATATACTTAAAAGTATATTTTATTGGTGACTAATGTTTTGTGTTCTCCGTCTTACTTAGAAATTGTCCAGGTATCCAGGGATGATGTGCTAGTTAAAGAACAGGAGAGAGAAAAAGAAGAAATGCATGGTAAATTGCTGAAAATAAATGGCAGAAATTTTTTTAAAGTATGTTTTCCTTTGACATGTACATCTTAAACTTTGGAAGAGCTGCTTATTTCCTAGAATGTTTTAAGTTGATATTTATTTTTTCATTATAATTTATATCATGGCAAGTGATACATTTTTTGGTACATGATGAATATTGTCATTTAAATAAAATAAGCACCTCAGTCTTTTTTCATGGTTTCTAAGAGGGTGGAATTTAACCGCCCTCTTCATTTGAGAGTAATGTCTATGAGAAAAAAAATTCTTTCTTTTTCTAATATTCTTCTGCCTCCTCGCTTTCTTTCCCTTCATTGCTTGAACAATTCAAACCGAAAACAAACAGCTGAGTGACTGAGCTTAAGGTCCCTTGGACGGCAGATAAAATCACCAAGGGTTTCCTGGGGAAAAGGCGTGTCAGGGGTAAATGGGTGACAAGGGGGGGTGAGGGCAGCCATCAGACTAGGTCAGGGGTTGACTCCTGGCGGAGGCGGGAAGACGGAGGGTTGAGGAGGAAGAGTCTCTGAAGACAGTGCGATAGTGAAGAAGCGTCGCCCTGGCTGAAGGGGAGGGTCTGAATCAAGCCACCTGCTGGGGGTCTCCAGAATGGGCAGGGGTGGAGGGGGCGCCTGGCGAGGCCGGGCGGGGGCGTGCCTCCTTCCTTCCTAGAGCAGGGGTTCAACCCAGTCCTTCCACTGGGCATCCCCGCCGGGAACCCCGACAGAGGCCGGGCTCTCGTGAGGGCTTCCTCTGGGAGTGTGCCTGGACCCCCTGAAAGGACCCCCGCCTGGCCAGCGCTGTCTGCCACATCCTGTGTGTCTCGCGCCTGCTTCCTCCCTCCCTCTCTCCTCTCATTCTCTGCATCTCCTTTATCCTCTTGCTCTCCCTCTTCTTTCCCCTCCCGCATCCTTCTTTTGTTTCCGCTTCCTTTTGTTACCGTCTTGCTGTCTTTCTCGCCTTTCCCGTCTTGCTTGTCCTTCTGTCTCAGTTTTCATCCGGTGTTCTCACGCGTGCGCTTTATTTTCTGCTCTCGCTTTCTGGCCCGCTTTGCTCTGTGAGCCTGTCCTCTTTCTCTGGGCCAGGAGCACCTGCGGGGAGCCCGGCCCATTCCCTCAGGACTCAGCGACATGCACGCCCCCTGTCAGGCCGTCCTCAGCACCCTCCCCTTGCCCACCTCTGGGTCATGTCTGCTCCCCTGCCGCCTTCCTTCTGGTTTCTGGGGAATCCTTTCATCTTCCGGGGAAGATGGTCTCTGAGCCCTTAAGTACACCTCCCTCCATGTTGTATTTTTTGAGGAAGAGACAGCGGAAGACTCTCCCCTGCCCCAAAACTCTCTACTGGGGCTCGAGCTTCCAGCCAGCCCCCTGTCCCCGCCCCCGCCCCCCGGAGGAGGTGCCAGGATGGCCAGCAGTGCTCAGAGAAGAAGCAATGCTGGCCTCATTTTGGTTGCATGAAAGGCAGAAATCCTCCAGCTATTCTGAACCCATGAGAGGGGCAAAGATCGAGATGGATGGCAGAGGGTCTTGGGATGCTGGTGTTCAGTTCAGTTCAGTCACTCAGTTGTGTCTGACGCTTTGCAACCCCACAGACTGCAGCATGCCAGGCTTTCCTGTCCATCACCAACTTCCAGAGCCTACTCAAACTCATGTACATCATGTTGGTGATGCCATTCAACCATTTCATACACTGTCATCCTCTTCTCCTGCTTTCAATCTTTCCCAGCATCAGGGTCTTTCCCAATGAGTCCGTTCTTCACATCAGGTGGCCAAAGTATTGGAGTTTCAGCTTCAACATCAGTCCTTCCAATGAATATTCAGGACTGATTTCCTTTAGGACTGGTTGGATCTCCTTGCTATCCAAAGGACTCTCAAGAGTCTTCTCCAACACCACAGTTCAAAAGCATCAATTCTTCAGTGCTCAGTTTTCTTTATACTCCAGCTCTCACATCCATACATGACTACTGGAAAAACCATAGCCTTGACTAGACGGACCTTTGTTGGTAAACTAATGTGTCTGCTTTTTATTATGCTGTCTAGGTGGATCATAGCTTTTCTTCCAAGGAGCAAGCATCTTTTAATTTCATGGCTGCAGTCATCATCTGCAGTGATTTTGGAGCCCCCAAAAGGAGAAGTGAAAAGCAAAGGAGAAAAGGAAAGATATAAGCATCTGAATGCAGAGTTCAAGAATAGCAAGAAGAGATAAGAAAGCCTTCCTCAGCAATCAATGCAAAGAAATAGAGGAAAACAACAGAATGGGAAAGACTAGAGATCTCTTCAAGAAAATTAGAGATACCAAGGGAACATTTCATGCAAAGATGGGCTCAATAAAGGACAGAAATGGTCTGGACCTAACAGAAGCAGAAGATATTAAGAAGAGGTAGCAAGAATACACAGAAGAACTGTACAAAAAGATCTTCACCACCTGGATAATCACAATGGTGTGATCGCTCACCTAGAGCCAGACATCCTGGAATGTGAAGTCAAGTGGGCCTTAGAAAGCATCACTACCAACAAAACTAGTGGAGGTGATGGCATTCCAGTTGAGCTATTTCAAATCCTGAAAGATGATGCTGTGAAAGTGCTGCACTCAATATGCCAGCACATTTGGAAAACTCAGCAGTGGCCACAGGACTGGAAAAGGTCAGTTTTCCTTCCAATCCCAAAGAAAGGCAATGCCAAAGAATGCTCAAACTACCGCACAATTGTACTCATCTCACATGCTAGTAAAGTAATGCTCAAAATTCTCCAAGCCAGGCTTCAGCAGTACATGAACCGTGAATTTCCAGATGTTCAAGCTGGTTTTAGAAAAGGCAGAAGAACCAGAGATCAAATTGCCAACATCCTCTGTATCATGGAGAAAGCAAGAGAGTTCCAGAAAAACATCTATTTCTGCTTTATTGACTATGCCAAAGCCTTTGACTGTGTGGATCACAATAAACTGTGGAAAATTCTTCAAGAGATGGGAATACCAGACCACCTGACCTGCCTCTTGAGAAACCTATATGCAGGTCAGGAAGCAACAGTTAGAACTGGCCATGGAACAACAGACTGGTTCCAAATAGGAAAAGGAGTACGTCAAGACTGTTTATTGTCATCCTGCTTATTTAACTTCTATGCAGAGTACATCATGAGAAACGCTGGGCTGGAAGAAGCACAAGCTGGAATCAAGATTGCTGGGAGGAATATCAGTAACCTCAGATATGCAGATGACACCACCCTTATAGCAGAAAGTGAAGAGGAACTAAAAAGCCTCTTGATGAAAGTGAAAGAGGAGAGTAAAAAGTCGGCTTAAAGCTCAACATTCAGAAAACGAAGATCATGGCATCCGGTCCCATCACTTCATGGGAAATAGATGGGGAAACAGTGGAAACAATGTCAGACTTTATTTTGGGGGGCTCCAAAATCAATGCAGATGGTGACTGCAGCCATGAAATTAAAAGACACTTACTCCTTGGAAGAAAAGTTATGACCAACCTAGATAGCATATTGAAAAGCAGAGACATTACTTTGCCAACAAAGGTCCGTCTAGTCAAGGCTATGGTTTTTCCAGTGGTCATGTATGGATGTGAGAGTTGGACTGTGAAGAAAGCTGAATGCCGAAGAATTGATGCTTTTGAACTGTGGTGTTGGAGAAGACTCTTGAGAGTCCCTTGGACTGCAAGGAGATCCAACCAGTCCATTCTGAAGGAGATCAGCCCTGGGATTTCTTTGGAAGGAATGATGCTAAAGCTGAAACTCCAATACTTTGGTCACCTTATGTGGTCACCTTATGTGAAGAGTTGACTCACTGGAAAAGACTCTGATGCTGGGAGGGATTAGGGGCAGGAGGAGAAAGGGACGACAGAGGATGAGATGGCTGGATGGCATCACTGACTCGATGGACATGAGTCTGAGTGAACTCCGGGATTTGGTGATGGACAGGGAGGCCTGGCGTGCTGCGATTCATGGGGTTACAAAGAGTCAGACACGACTGAGCGACTGAACTGAACTGAAAATAAAGTCTCCCACTGTTTCCATTGTTTCCCCATCTATCTGCTGAAGGTGGCTGGAGACAAGAGCTAGTCCAATCTCTGCCATTGCCAATTTTGTGAATCTTCTTGATGGCTTGATCAGTTAGTGGAACCTACTGCCAGCCTGACTCGAGCTCTGCCACCAGTCAGTCCAGCAGGGGGCGCCCTGGGTTAAAGGAATCAGGCCTGCCTTCATGAGATGCTTAGGCCTCAGATTGGGGACTGGGGCAGTTAGCTTCCATGAAGGAGGGTAAAACTGGGCTGTAGTCTTGGACAGTGGGAGGGTTTCAAGCTCCAGACCTGCTCTCTCCAGGTGAAGCCTGGGAAGTGTTCAGTGGTGAGAGATACTTGGAAGGTGCTCGGCGTTGATATGAGGGCAAGTGTAGAAAGTGGTGCATCGTCTCTGAGGAAGTAAGAAGTCAGCCGGGCTCAGATCTCTGAGTCATCTGCCATCAGTCTCCCTCAGCCCAAGTCCCCTGGAGGTCTGTGCTTTGTGACAAGGGGCTGCCTCAGCAGAACGTCGGCCCTTCCACAACATCTCCCGCTGTCTTCTGGGCACAACCTCAGAGGACCCCGCTGCGGGGGCCTCTATGCCTGACCTCTCACCTGGGCGCTGGGCGGGAGATGGTCTGGAGAAGCTTCGAGAAGCAGCCTTGACTTAGGCTTCATGAGACAGGTCTGAATGTCAGCTTTGCCTGACCGGCTTGTTGCCTTGGGCTGGTGACAGTGCCTCTCTGACACAGCTGAATGAAAGCCCAGAAATGGGCCTTAAATGTATTATAGCCCACTGTTTGACCTGGGAGCCAAGTATACTCAGTGGGGAGAGGGAGAGTCTTTGCAATAAATGGTGCTGGGAAAATTGGATATACTCATGCAAAAGAAAGGCATTGGACCCCATCTACACCACTTACAGAAATTAGTTTGAAATGGAGAAAGGACTTACACATAAGACCTGAAATCATTAAATTACGAGGAGACGACAGAGGATGAAATGGTTGGATGGCATCACCGACTCAATGGGTCTGAGTGTGAGTAAGCTCCGGAAGTCGGTGATGGACAGAGAAGCCTGGTGTGCTGCAGTCCATGAGCTCGCAAAGAGCTGGACAGGAGAAGCAACGGAACTGACTGAACTGACTAGGAGAAAATAGGGAAAACACTCTTTAACATCAGACTTGGCAATGATTTTTTGGCTGCAACATCAAAATCACAAGCAACAAAAGCAAAAATCAGTAAGTGGAACGACATCAAACTAAACAGCTGCACAGCAATATCAGTAATCAACAAAACGAAAAGGTGACCTAAGGGATGGAAGAAGACAGTTTCACATCACATATCTGATAAGGAGGTTAATATCCAGAATCTATAAATAATTCATATAATCAGTAGCAGAAACAGACCTCCCAATAAAAAATGGACAGAGGACTTGAATAGACTTTTTCCCAAAGAAGACATACAAATGGCTGACAAGTACATGAAGAGGAAGTCAACATTACTAATAATCATGGAAATAGCAAATCAAAACCACCGTGAGACATTGCCCCACATCTATTAGAACTGCTATCATCAAAAAGGAAAGAAATAAAGTGTTGTTGAGGAGGTGGAGAAAAGAGAACATTCACGTTCTGTTGGCTGGCACATAAACTGGTAGAGCACCATGAAAAACAATATGGCAGTTCCTCAAAAAGTTAAGAAAAGAGCTGCCATATGCTCCAGCAATCTCACTTCTGGGTATGTATACAAAGCAGATAAAACCACTATCTAAAGCATCTTAAAAAATCATGATTTATTTGCATTTATTTCTAACATGAAGATTAGTTTACTATATACACTGGTTTTGCTAAACAATATAACTGACAACTCTTCATCTCAACTCTATTTTTAAAAATATTGTCCAAATATTTTATTGTGCTGATATATCACAGTTTATTATCCTATTTTTCTTGTCCTGCACAGATAAGCAATCCTTTGCTATTACAAATGACGTTACAAATTATGCTAACATGGTTGTTGACACACGTCTTCAGAGTAGATTCCTAGAAGTTAGACTGTTGACAGGCTAAAAACATATCATTTTGTTAAACATTGTTCAATTCCTGTCCCCGGGAACTGCATTATTTTGGATTCCTACCAGCCACGTCTGAGAAAGACTGTTTCTTCATAGTCTTAGTAATGGAGTTTGCTGTCAAGCTTTTGAATTTCTGCCAGTTTGAAAGACAGGGAACAGTATAGCTTCAATGTGGATTTTCTATTCACATAGCCAAACCACAGTGCTTTAACTATAGGGGCATTAGAGTGTATTTTAACATACGGTAAGGCTAGCCTTTGTTGATGCTTTTCTCTTTTAGGGGCTTCCTGGTGTTCTTGCCTGTTTACTTTTTATATGAAGTCTAGAATCAACTTCTTAAAATTTATTGGCACTTTACTGAAATTATACCAATGAAGAAATTCGACATTTTTATTATGTTGTAATCATTCCATCCAAGGACAAGGGATGTTCCTATTTAAGCATACTTTTGAATCTTTCCTAAGGCATTTATTTCTAGTGTTTGAATGTTTTGTTGCATTAAATGCATAATGTCTTACATTATATCTTTAAACTTTTTCATGTGTAAGAATATCAGTGATTTTTGGTGCTAATATAAAATATGATTGAATACTTTCATCATTTATATGCTTTGGATTTAACATGGAATCTTCTGGCTTCTACAGATACACAATCATGTTATCTACAATGATGTTTTTATTTCTAATTTTTGTGTATCTGATTTTAAAATCCTGTGCAATACCTTAGCTACTTCTTCCATTACAATATGAAACAGTAGTGAAGTTAGTGGACATGCTCCTCTTCTTAATCTTAATAGAAAAGTCTTTGTATTTCTCTATTCAAGAGGTTATTAGTCCATTTTTTAGCTTATGTGCATATAGCTTTTAAAGATAATAAATAAGTGTTTATTTTTCTGAAGTTCTTTTCAACATTTATGAGAATAAATTCTATCATTTTTTCCTCCTTAGATATATTTAGATAATAAATTATATTAAAGATTTCCTAATACTTAACCATCTTATATTTGAGCATAATCAATTATTTTTAAAAAATATATTTGTATTCTGCTTGCTGGATTTTGGAATTAATATTCATTACTGAAATTAATCAGTAGTTTTCTTTTTATGTAGTTTTTACCAAGTTGGGATGTCAATTTTATATCTACTTCAGAAAAGAATTGAAAGATTATCTTTTTACACTTTGGAATCATCTAAGCATTATTGGAATTTTGTGTCTTGGAAGGAAATAAGTATAGCAGGGAATGGTTCTCCCCAAAAGCATCTGCGGGGAACATGGCCCTGCCAACACTTTGCTTTCAATCCAGTGAAACTTCCTTGGACTTTCAGCCTCCAGAACTTTTATGTAAAAGCATAAATGTGTGTTGTTTTAAGTCAATAAGTTGATGCCAATTTGTTAAAGCTGTCATAAGAATCTAACACAATAGATTGACTGATAGTTTTGGCCACATAAAAATTTGGTACAGAGGCATTTTACAGAGCTGTTGCAGAATAATGGAGGACTTAACTAGTTTCTTTGTTTTTTAAGGGAGGAAAAATGAAATAATAAGGTAATTCATTACAGGAAAGACCTAAACTATACAGGCATACCTCGGAGATAATGTGGGGTTAGTTCCAGACCACCACAATAAAGCAAGTTCACACAAATGTTTGGTTGCTTAGTGCATCTAACGACAGAATCATCTCTGTTCGTTTCCAAGGAAAATCATCCAGTATCACAATAATCCAAGTCTATTCCCCAACCACTAAGGCTGAAGAAGCTGAATGGTTCTATGAAGACCTACAAGACCTTCTAGAACTAACAACAACAAAAAAGATGTCCTTTTCATCATAGGGGACTGGAATGCAAAAGTAGGAAGTCAAGAGATACCTGGAGTAACAGGTAAGTTTGGCCTTGGAGTACAAAATGAAGGGCAAAAGCTAACAGAGTTTTGCCAAGACAACAATTTGGTTGTAGCAAACAGCCTCTCCCAACAACACAAGATGTGACTCTATGCATGGACATCACCAGATGGTCAACATCGAAATCAGATTCATTATATTCTTTGCAGCCGAAGATGGATAAGCTCTATACAGTCAGCAAAAAACAAGACCAGGAGCTGACTGTGGCTCATATCATGAATGCCTTATTGCAAAATTCAGACTCAATTGAAGAAAGTAGGGAAAACCACTAGACCATTCAGGTATGACCTAAGTAAAATCCCTTAGGATTATACAGTGGAGGGGACAAATAGATTCAAGGGATTAGATCTGATAGAGTGCCTGAAGAACTATGGGCGGAGGTCCTTGACATTGTACAGGAGGCAGTGATCAAGACTATGCCTAAGAAAAAGAAATGCAAAAAGACAAAATGGTTGTCTGAGGAGGCTTTACAAATAGCTGAGAAAGGAAGGGAAGCTAAAGGCAAAGGAAAAATTACCCAAAGTAATGCTCAAAATTCTCCAAGCCAGACTTCAACTGTACATGAACCATGAACCTCCAGATGTTCAAGCTGGACTTAGAAAAAGTAGAGGAACCAGAGATCAAATTCCCAACATCCATTAGATCATTGAAAAAGCATGAGAGTTCCAGAAAAACATCTCCTTCTGCTTTATTGACTATGCCAAAGCCGTTGACTGTGTGGATCACAGCAAACTGGAAAATTCTTCAAGAGATGGGAATACCAGACCACCCAATCTGCCTCCTGAGAAATCTATTATGCAGGTCAAGAAGCAACAGTTAGAACTGGACATGGAACAACAGACTGGTTCCAAATCAGGAAAGGAGTATGTCAAGGCTGTATATTGTCACCCTGCTTATTTAATTTATATGCGGAGTACATCATGAGAAATGCCAGGCTGGATGAAGCCCAAGCTGGAATCAGGATTGCCAGGGAAATATCAATAAACTCAGATATGCAGATGACACCATCTTTATGGCAGAAAGCAAAAAGGAACTAAAGAGTCTCTTGATAAAAGCGAAAGAGAGTGAAAAATTGGCTTACAACTCAACATTCAGAAAACTAAAATCATGGTATCCACTCCCATCACTTCATCGCAAATAGATGGGGAAATAATGGAAATAGTGACAAACTTTATTCTTTTGGGCTCCAAAGTCACTGCAGATGGTGACTGCAGCCTTGGAAGAAAAGCTATGAGCAACCTAGACAGCATATTAAAAGGAGAGACGTTACTTTGCCAACGAAAGTCCATCTAGTCAAAGCTATGGTTTTTCCACTAGTTATGTATGGATGTGAGAGGTGGACTATAAAGAAAGCTGAGCGCTGAAGAACTGATGCTTTTGAACTGTGATGTTAGAGAAGACTCTTGAGAGTCCTTTGGACAGCAAGGAGATCCAATGGAAATCAGTCTTGAATATTCTTTGAAAAGACTGATATTGAAGCTGAAACTCGAATACTCTGGCCAACTGATGCAAAGAACCAACTCACTGGAAAAGACTCTGATGCTGGGAAAGATTGAAGGTGGAAGGAGAATGGGATGACAAAGGATGAGATGGTTGGATGGCATCACCAATTCAATGGACATGAGTTTGAGTAAACTCCAGAAGTTGGTGATGGACAGGGAAGCCTGGCGTGCTGCAGTCCATGGGGTCGCAAACAGTCAGACATGACCGAGTGACTGAATTGAACTGATACTCACCTGAATGCAGAGTTCCAAAGAATAGCAAGGGAAGATAAGAAAGCCTCCCTCAGCGATCAAGGCAAAGAAATAGAAGAAAACAATAGAATTGGAAAGACTAGAGATCTCTTCAAGAAAATTAGAGCTACCAAGGGAACATTTCATGCAAAGATGGGCACAATAAAGGAGAGCAATAGTATGGACCTAACAGTAGCAGAAGATATTAAGAAGAGGTGGCAAGAATACACAGAAGAACTATACAGAAATGATCTTCATGACCCAGATAACCATGATGGTGTGATCACTCACCTAGAAGCAGACATCCTGGAATGCAAAGTCAAATGGGCCTTAGGAAGCGTTACTACAAATAAAGTTAGCAGAGGTGATAGAATTCCAGTTGAGCTATTTCAAATCTTAAAAGATGATGCTGCACTCAATATGTCAGTAAATTTGAAACTCAGCAGTGGCCACAAGACTGGAAAAGGTCAGTTTTCTTTCTAATCCCAAAGAAAGGCAATGCCAAAGAATGTTTAAACTACTGCACAATTGCACTCACCTCACATGCTAAAAAAGTAATGCTCAAAATTCTCCAAGCCACACTTCAACCGAGTGAACCGAGAATTCCAGATGTTCAAGCTGTATTTAGAAAAGGCAGAGGAACCAGAGATCAAATTGCCAACATTCACTGGATCATAGATAAAGCAAGAGAGTTCCAGAAAAAACATCTGCTTCTGCTTTATTGACTACACAAAAGCCTTTGTGTGGATCACAACAAACTGTGGAAAATTCTTCAAGAGACTGGAATAACAGACCACCTGATCTGCCTCCTGGAGAAATCTGTATTCAGATTAAGAAGCCAACAGTTAGACCAGACAAGGAACAATGGACTGGTCCCAAACTGGGAAAGAAATATGTCAAGGCTGTACATTGTCACCCTGCTTATTTAACTTATATGCAGAGTACATCATGAAAAATACCAGACTGGATGAAGCACAAGCTGGAATCAAGATCGCTGGGAGAAATATCAATAACCTCAGATATGCATATGATACCACCCTTATGGCAGAAAGCAAAAAGGAACTAAAGTGAAAGAGGAGAGTGAAAAAACTGGCTTAAAACTCAACATTCAGAAAACTAAGATCATGGCATCCAGTCCCATCACTTCATGGCAAATAGATGGGGAAACAGTAACAGACTTTATTTTCTTGGGCTTTAAAATCACTGCTGATGGTGACTGCAGCCATGAAATTAAAAGACACTTGCTCCTTGGAAAAGAAGCTATGACCAACCCAGACACCATATTAAAAAGCAGAGACATTACTTTGCTGACAAAAGTCCATATAGTCAAAGCTTTGGTTTTTCAGTCATCACATATGGATGTGAGAGCTGGGCCATAAAGAAAGCTAAGTGCCGAAGAATTGATGCTTTTGAACCATGGTGTTGGAGAAGACTCTTGAGAGTGTCTTGGACTGCAAGGAGATCAAACCAGTCAGTCCTAAAGGAAATCAACCATGAAGATTTACAGGAAGGACTGATGATGAAGCTGAAACTCCAGTACTTTGGCCACCTGATGCGAAGAACTGACTGCAAAAGACCCTGATGCTGGGAAAGACTGAAGGCAGGAAGAGAAGGGGATGACAGAGGATGAGATGGTTGGATGGCATCACTGACTCAATGGGTATGAGTTTGAGCAAACTCTGGGAGTTGGTGATGGACAGGGAAGCCTGGCATGCTGCAGTCTATAGGGTCGCAAAGAGTTGGACACAACTGAGTGACTGAACTGAACTGAACTGAGTGCATCTCAAAGTTATGTTTGTACTACAATGTACATGTGTATACTATATACATTTACTGAATATATATGTCTACACTACACTGTAGTCTATTGTGAGCAAGAGAATTAGGTCTAAAAAATGTACATACCCTAATTTAAAAATATTTTATTGCTAAAAAATTCGGATCATCTGAACCTTCAGTGAATTGTAGTGATAACATAAAAAGTCACAGATCATAAGTCCCTAATAACAAATGTGATCACAGTGAAAAAAGTTTCGAATATTGCAGGAATTACCAAAACATGACACAGAGACAGAAAGTAAGCATATGCTGTTGGAAGAATGGCACCCACAGACTTGCACCACACAGGATTGCCGCAAACCTTCAGTCTGTTAACATTGCAACATCTGTGAAGCACAGTAAAACAAAGTGCAACAAAATGAGATATGGTTGTGTAAAGAATGAATTGCGATCATGGTGCACAACTCGACTCAGTAGTGACATTTTTACTGAGTTGCAAAACGTCATCGTTGAATACAGATTTTACCAAAATTGTGATAATACTTGTATTGCAAGAGTACAGGGGTTGTAACAGAAACCGCAATTAGAGTTGGGAGGCCAGAAGGGGGCGTTCTCACACCCTCTGACCATAGCAGAGCCCAGCAGGAAGACTTCCTCCCTAGCAAAGACTCAGGCAATGAAAAGCCACAGATCTTTTGTTTCCTAGAGTCCTCCCGACTTCCTTGCTTGTGAAGTTTTTCAGTTGTGTCCGACTCTTTGTGAGTTTATCCTGTGTCCTTGGGATTCTCCAGGCAAGAATACTAGAGTGGGTTGCTGTTTCCTTCTCCAGGAGATCTTCGCCACCCGGGGATGAAACCTGTGTCTCTTACATCTCCTGCATTGGCAAGTGGGTTCTTTACCACTAGCGCCACTGGGAAGCCCCCTCCCCCCACTTCCTTTTCCTCTCTGTAAAAGCATTCTCTTTCCCTTGCTGGGCAGGGACTTTCACTTGGCCCACCATGATTGCAAACCCCAAATTGCAATTCTTTGCTGATCCTTAATGTTTTTGCTGGAGAAATACCTGGCTATCTGGTTTTGTTTTGTTTTGTTTTGTTTTTTAAGGTCAACATGATCTTCTTTGCCTAAACATCTCTGTCTCTTATTTTCATTCTTTTATTCTCTATACCTCCTCACTGTCTTTCTCTCTATGCCTCTATTTCTGTCTCTGTCTGGATTCCTTTTAATCTGGTTTACCTTCTTTGTCTCTTACTCTTTGTGTGTGATCCTTACTCTCTCCTCTGTCTGCCTGTCTCTGCCTCTATCTCTCAACTCTCTATCAAGATGCCTCCATCTGTCTTTAATCTACACCCCACCCCCGTTTTTGGCATTCTTTGTCTCTGGATGTCTTTGTCTTTCCCTGAAACAGGGATACCTGATCATGAGCTCTACAACTTTCCTCCTAAGCCAGTGACTTTTCCTGATGGGATAACCCAGCTACTACCCCTCAACTCCCCCTCCCATCGCAACCGCTCCCCAACAGGTTGGACCCTTTCACCTCCTTAATGCACTGGGGAACACACCCCCTTCTAATGGCATGTGGGAAGAGAGAGAAAGCTGGGTTCTTCCCCTCAAAACCACTCTTTCATGTTAGGGGGCTCAGCCCCATGATGCCATACGATGGCAGTGCCCAGGCAGAAAAGACACCCTAGCCTCTGTTGCATCACATATGGGAATTCCACAGGTATCTCAGACTCCAAGCAAAGATCCTGCCCAGAAAGAGTAGTTCACACTGTATGTAGGGTGTCCATTTCCACTGAGGGTTAGTCAGGTGGTGACCCAGTCAGTTAGCCCGTCCATCAGTGCTACATGCCATGAGCTACGGGCACTGCTAGAGGGCTCCCTGGGCAATCAGTCGCTCTTTCAGGAGTTGACTGGACCTCAGATATGGGAGATATGGTCCTGAGGTATGGGAGATATGAGACAGGTTGATTTCTTTGCTAACACTCAGACCTGGGCTGGGATTTTGCAGAGTGCAGGGGGCATCCAGAGGCGTCCTGTAACCTGCTCCTCTGTCTTGTCCAGTTAAGGTGAAGCCTGGAAAATGCCAAGGAGATTCTGGCAAGGAAAGGGGACTCTACCTGCTGCACCAATGTGAGCAGGATGGCAGGGTAATAACCTCACGCGCCAAGAGGGCAGGTGTGGGCATATGTTTGCCCCTTCATGAAAGCTAAAGAGGAGGTCCAGGCTTATTTCAATGTCTCAATCCATCTTCCACTTGGTCCAGACCCACAGAAAGGGTCTCTCTGCCTTGTTCCCTCTGCCAGGCTTCCTGGCCTTCAGTATCATCCACACTCCCAGTCCTTCAACAAGAGTCCCACAGAGTCACCATCTCAGGGGTTCTCCCCCTTACCCATTTCTCTGGTGCCAAGGGCTCAAGGGCACCCAGGAGAAACTGGTAAGGAGATGAGGGAAGGAAGCCTAGCAGTGGTGCCATTCAGAGGATGTCCCAGACACAGCATGATCCCAGAGGGATCTTTGAAGCATTAAAAAGGAGGGATTTGGGGGACTTCCCTGAAGGTCCAGTGGTTAAGACTCCACCCTTCCAAAGCAGGATGCGTGAGTTCAATCCTTGATTGGGAAACTAAGATTCCACATGCTGCTCAGCACAGCCAAAAAAAAAAATTTTTTTTAATTTAAAAAAGCCCACCAAAAGAGGGGCTTTGTACTCCCATAGTGGTCAAACATTGCCTAGGAGCTGAAGAAGATCAGAGGAAGTCCCAGGCATCTCTGGTTCTTCCTCTGGACAAAGGGACTGCAATAGCTCAAAGATGTGCGTCAGAGTAAGATGTTAGCATGAAACACTAATTGGGGTCCTAGCCATACAGAGGCAATCAAGGGTACTGAAGGCACCTGGGCATGGAAGCAACAGTGTTCAATGTAATCAGTACCCACAGCAGTGCTCCCATCACAGCCATCTTTGGTATGAGCCCTGGAAGAGAGAGTAGCTTTGATGGGTCAGGAGGGAGTGTCCAGTGCCCTGCTCTGTCTACTTGGGAATGTTGGAAGGCGTCTGGTGGTACAAAGCCACAGCAGAAGGTCCTCCTACAGTGATAAATGCCAACAACAGCCAGTGCAGAAGTGTGTCTAAACATCGTGAGGTCCTGTGTAGGAAAGCAACCCATTTACTTCACGGAAGGGAAAGAGGAAGTCCCAACTCAGATCAAACTGCTTCTATCCAGTTGGCTTCAGTACCCCCAGACCCACGGGGAGGGGCTCCCTCCTTAGTTATTTCTGGCAGAGTTTGTGCAAGGCCTCCTTGACATTAACACCACTCTTGCCCCAGGCAAGGATGCCCAACCAGTTACCTGGAACAGTGCTTTCTCCCAGTTCAGTTCAGTTACTCAGTTGTGTCCGACTCTTTGCGATCCCATGAATCGCAGCACGCCAGGCCTCCCTGTCCATCACCAACTCCTGGAGTTCACCTCCATCGAGTCCGTGATGCCATCCAGCCATCTCATCCTCTGTCGTCCCCTTCTCCTCCTGCTCCCAATCCCTCCCAGCATCAGAATCTTTTTCAATGAGTCAACTCTTCCCATGAGGGTGACCAAAGTACTGGAGTTTCAGCTTTAGCATCATTCCTTCTAAAGAAATCCCAGGGCTGATCTCCTTCAGAATGGACTCGTTGTATCTCCTTGCAGTCCAAGGGACTCTCAAGAGTCTTCTCCAACACCACAGTTCAAAAGCATCAATTCTTTGGCGCTCAGCCTTCTTCACAGTCCAACTCACATCCACACATGACTACTGGAAAAACCATAGCCTTGACTAGATGGACCTTAGTCGGCAAAGTAATGTCTTTGCTTTTGAATATGCTATCTAGGTTGGTCATAACTTTCCTTCCAAGGAGTAAGCGTCTTTTAATTTCATGGCTGCAGTCACCATCTGCAGTGATTTTGGAGCCCCCAAAAATAAAGTCTGACACTGTTTCCACTGTTTCCCCATCAATTTGCCATGAAGTGATGGGACCGGATGCCATGATCTTCGTTTTCTGAATGTTGAGCTTTAAGCCGACTTTTTACTCTCCTCTTTCACTTTCATCAAGAGGCTTTTTAGTTCATCTTCGCTTTCTGCCATAAGGGTGGTGTCATCTGCATATCTGAGGTTATTGATATTCCTCCCGGCAATCTTGATTCCAGCTTGTGCTTCTTCCAGCCCAGCGTTTCTCATGATGTACTCTGCATAGAAGTTAAATAAGCAGGTAACAATATACAGCCTTGACGTACTCCTTTTCCTATTTGGAACCAGTCTGTTGTTCCATGGCCAGTTCTAACTGCTGCTTCCTGACCTGCATACAGATTTCTCAAGAGGCAGGTTAGGTGGTCTGGTATTCCCATCTCTTTCAGAATTTTCCACAGTTTATTGTGATCCACACAGTCAAAGGCTTTGGCATAGTCAATAAAGCAGAAATAGATGTTTTTCTGAAACTCTCTTGCTTTTTCCATGATCCAGCGGATGTTGGCAATTTGATGTCTGGTTCCTCTGCCTTTTCTAAAACCAGCTTGAACGTCAGGGAGTTCACGGTTCATGTATTGCTGAAGCCTGGCTTGGAGAATTTTGAGCATTAGTTTACTAGCATGTGAGATGAGTGCAATTGTGCGGTAGTTTGAGCATTCTTTGGCATTGCCTTTCTTTGGGATTGGAAGGAAAACTGACCTTTTCCAGTCCTGTGGCCACTGCTGAGTTTTCCAAATGTGCTGGCATATTGAGTGCAGCACTTTCACAGCATCATCTTTCAGGATTTGAAATAGCTCAACTGTAATGTCATCACCTCCACTAGCTTTGTTGGTAATGATGCTTTCTAAGGCCCACTTGACTTCACATTCCAAGATGTCTGGCTCTAGATGAGTGATCACACCATCATGATTATCTGGGTCGTGAAGATCTTTTTGTATAGTTCTTCCGTGTATTCTTGCCACCTCTTCTTAATATCTTCTGCTTCTGTTAGGTCCAGACCATTTCTGTCCTTTATTGAGCCCATCTTTGCATGAAATTTTCCCTTGGTATCTCTAATTTTCTTGAAGAGATCTCTAGTCTTTCCCATTCTGTTGTTTTCCTCTATTTCTTTGCACTGATCTCTGAGGAAGGCTTTCTTATCTTCCCTTGCTATTCTTTGGAACTCTACATTCAATTGAGTATATTTTTCCTTTCCTCCTTTTCTTTTCACTATTCACTATTTGAAAGGCCTCCTCAGACAGCCATTTTACTTTTTGCATTTCTTTTTCTTGGGGGTGGTCATGATCCCTGTCCCCTGTACAATGTCACAAATCTCATTCCATAGTTCATCAGGCACTCTATCAGATCTAGGCCCTTAAATCTATTTCTCACTTCCACTGTATAATCATAATGGTATGACCATTGAGGTCATACCTGAATGATCTAGCAGTTTTCCCTACTTTCTTCAATTTAAATCTTAATTTGGTAATAAGGAGTTCATGATCTGAGCCACAGTCAGCTCCTGGTCTTGTTAAAGGCCCTGGGCTCATTGTGGGGATGTTTGCGAGGACATTCGAACCTTACATAAGTTTCAAAAGATCCATGTGGAAAGAGCTGGAGTGGGAAAACCCCTGCAGAAAGGATTCAACTTGAGCGTGTTCATGATGGGAGGGAGATCTGACGGCCACAGTTGTCATCCCTTAAATGACTGGAATGAAAGGGAGATGCTTGGAGTGACCTTCCCATGTTTTTACCAGCTTTCCCAATATCTACTTTTGGTCAAATTCATCAGGTTTCTACCCTGCTGCCCACCACCAGCTTGTTGGCATAAGACCACAATCTCAGGCAGCCAGCCTCATGGCGAAGGGGCCCTCCAACCCCTTAGAGATCATTGGAATTTTTCAGAGAAACTTTTCCAAATGTGACAATAATATGTACATACCAGGACATGGCTGAGTGTCTCCCAGGACTAGGGAGGGAGAGATTGGAGTGTGGCTGAGAGCACTTTCTGGCCTCCTTCACTGGTTCCCTCAAGGAATCATTCATTCAACACATACTGTGTGTCACTGTGCCAAGCCACACAGATGCCATCCTCCTTCTGACGCCAATCGGAGTCTATGCATGTCAGTCACTGACCTGGATGCTGGGATGTACTTTTGGTTGAGCTCTCCTGGAAGCAGGCCCTAAGGCAGTAATTTGAGGACAAATAATTTACGTGGGAAGTGATCCAGGAAGCATTTTTCAGAGAATGGGCTTGTGAGGCGGGGAGTGGACGGAAGCCATAAAGGGGGCAGGGCTGAGGCGTTTACTGTTCTGGGCACGGGGGGGCACGTCCTGTTGGGAAACTCTGGGAGCTTTCATAGAGCCTGCCTTAGAATTCCCCACTCTGGATGAGAAAGAGGAAGTGTTTATCCTCCAACTCCTATCTGTCATTGGCTAAGGGCTGCTCCCTGAAACCCCTCAGGCAGAGAATCACAGGCTTATAGTGGACGCCACTGGCATGCGATGGAGTGGAGAGTACCCTGGGGCTATGGACAGGGCACAGAAGGGGCTGCTGAAAATTTTTGCTGAAATGAACACTTGTTATAAAACTACATGTCTTTTAATTTTATTTTATCTATTTGGCCACGCCCACAGCATGTGGGATCTTAGTTCCCCAGCCAGATATCGAATGTATGTCACCTGCACTGAGTCTTAACAGCTGGACCGCTAGGGAAGGCCCTAAAGCTACATGTCTTAATCCACTCAGACTGCCACAGCAAAACACCGTGAGCTGGGTGAATTAAACTGCAGAAATTTCTCTCTCACTTTTCTGAAGTCTGTGAAGTCCATATTCAAGGCTCTGGAAGATTTCGTGTCTGATGAGGTTCCCCTTCCTGGTTTGTAGATGGCTACCACGTCGTTGCTGTATCCCGCCAGAGAGAGAAAGATCATTTCTCTCATTCCTCTTCTTATAAAGACACTAATCCCCATTATTGAAGACTCCACCCTCATGACCTAATCACCTCCCAAAGGCCCCAGTTCCTAATATCACCACACTGGATGCTGGGGATTCAACACCGGAATTTTGAGGGGAGCACAAACATTCAGAGCACAGCACTATAGTGAAAAAGGCACCGTGGTATTGACAAAAGGATACACACACAGATCAATGGACAGTGCAGAAGTGAATTCACATGCAAGTAGTCAATTGACGGTTGACAAAAGTGCAAAGAGAATTCATCAGAGAAAGAATGGTCTTTTCAACAAATGATGCCAGAACAGTTGGATATCCATATACAAAAATATGAACCTTGAGCCATACTTCATATCATTTGCAAGAACTCACTCAAAATGGATCATAGATATAAATGCAAAAATTAAAACTATGGAACCTATAGCAGAAAACATAAGGAGAAAATCTCTGTGACCTTAGGTTATGCAGTGATTTCTCAGGTACAAAACCAAAAGCACGATGAAGAAAATACTATTTAATACTAATGAATACGATGTCATCAAAATTAAAAACTTCTGCTCTTTGAAAAATCACTCTTAAGAAAATGAAAAAACAGGTCACCAAGGACTCCCAATTCGGAAAGTCTTACGTTTTAAAGAACCCTATCGTGGGACTTCTCTGGTGATGGAGTGGTTAAGAATCTGCCTTGCAATGGAGGGGACGTGGGTTCAGTCCCTGGTTGGAGAACTAAGATCCCACATACCTCAGGGGCAACTAAGCTCCTGTACCATGCCTAGAGAGAGGAATATGTGCCACAACTAAGACCCAACACAGCTAAGTCAATATTTAAAAAAAAAAAAAAAAAAAAGAGCCCTATCTTGAGAAGAATAATTCTGGGTGATTGTACATGGGGATCTGTGTGAGAAAACAGGCTTTCTTTTATTTTATTAAATATAAATTTATTTAATTGGAGGTTGATTACAATATTGGTTTTCCCATACATCAACATGAATCCGCCACAGGTATACACATGTTCCCCATCCTGAACCCCCTCCCTCCTCCTTCCCCATACCATCCTTCTGGGTCATCCCAGTGGCAGCCCCCAAGCATCCATTATCATGCATGAAACCTGGACTGGTGATTCGTTTCATATATGATATTATATATGTTTCAATGCCATTCTCCCAAATCATCCCACCCTCACCCTCTCCCACAGAGTCCAAAAGACTGTTCTATACTTCTGTGTCTTTTGCTGTCTCTCATACAGGGTTATCATTACAATCTTTCTAAATTCCATATATATGCTTTAGTATACTGTATTGGTGTTTTTCTTTCTGGCTTACTTCACTCTGTGTAATAGGCTCCAGTTTCATCCACCTCATTAGAACTGATTCAAATGTATTCTTTTTAATGGCATATGTACCACAGCTTTCTTTTCCATTCGTCTGCTGATGGACATCTAGGTTGCTTCCATGTCCTGGCTATTATAAACAGTGCTGCGATGAACATTGGGGTACACGTGTCTCTTTCAATTCTGGTTTCCTTGGTATGTATGCCCAGCAGTGGGATTGCTGGGTCATAAGGCAGTTCTATTTCCAGTTTTTTAAGGAAACTCCACACACTGTTCTCCATAGTGGCTGTACTAGTTTGTATTCCCACCAAAAGTGTAAGAGGGTTCCCTTTTCTCCACACCCTTTCCAGCATTTATTGCTTGTAGACTTTTGGATTGCAGCCATTCTGACTGGTGTGAAATGGTACCTCATTGTGGTTTTGATTTGCATTCCTCTCATAATGAGTGATGTTGAGCATCTTTTCATATGTTTGTTAGCTATCTGTATGTTTTCTTTGGGGAAATGTCTATTTAGTTCTTTGGCCCATTTTTTGATTGGGTCGTTTATTTTTCTGGAATTGAGCTGCAGGAGTTGCTTGTATATTTTTGAGATGAGTTGTTTGTCAGTTGCTTCATTTGTTATTATTTTCTCCCATTCTGAAGGCTGTCTTTTCTCCTTGCTTATAGTTTCCTTTGTTGTGCAGAAGATTTTAAGTTTAATTAGGTCCCATTTGTTTATTTTTGCTTTTATTTCCAATATTCTGTGAGGTGGGTCATAGAGGATCCTACTGTGATGTATGTTGGAGAGTGTTTTGCCTATGTTCTCTAGAAGTTTTATAGTTTCTGGTCTTACGTTTAGATCTTTAATCCATTTTGAGTTTATTTTTGTGTATGGTGTTAGAAAGTGTTCTAGTTTCATTCTTTTACAAGTGGTTGACTAGTTTTCCCAGGATCACTTGTTAAAGAGATTGTCTTTAATCCATTGTATATTCTTGCCTCCTTTGTCAAAGATAAGGTGTCCATAGGTGCTTGGATTTATCTCTGGGCTTTCTATTTTTGTTCCATTGATCTATATTTCTGTCTTTGTGGCAGTACCATACTGTCTTGATGACTGTGGCTTTGTAGTAGAGCCTGAAGTCAGGCAGGTTGATTCCTCTAGTTCCATTCTTCTTTCTCAAGATTGCTTTGGCTATTTGAGGTTTTTGTATTTCCATACAAATTGTGAAATTATTTGTTCTAGTTCTGTGAAAAATGCTGTTGGTAGCTTGATAGGGATTGCATTGAATCTATAAATTGCTTTGTGTAGTATACTCATTTTCACTATATTGATTTTTCTGATCCATGAACATGGTATATTTCTCCATCTATTAGTGTCCTCTTTGATTTCTTTCACCAGTGTTTTATAGGTTTTTAAAAATAATTTTCTTTATTTCTGTTGAAGTTATACATTTAGGTAAGAGCTTCCCTAATGGCTCAGATGGTAAAGAATCTGCTTGAAATGTGGGAGACCCAGGTTTCATCCCTGGGTTGGGAAGATCCCCTGGAGATGGGAATGGCAATCCACTCCAGTATTCTTGCCTGGAAAATCCCGTGGACGGAGGGGCCTGGAGGCTACAGGTTGCAAAGAGTCAGACAGGACTGAGCGACTATCACTCACTCATACATAAAGATAGACTAAGAAGTCACATGCTTTTACAAAGCATGTTGTGAAGAGTATCAGTTGCTTACCATTAGCCTACCCCTAGAGGAAACCATTTCTAGTTTATCATTTTGGCATTTGTATCTCCATTTCTAAGAAATATCCATTATATTAACACCTTGACAAAAATAATGCTGCATCTGGACTTTTCAATTTTAGATCTAGTCCATTGAATTCCCATGACTGAAAAGGAGATTTTTGTCCATCTCCTTGCTCCGTACACCTCCGGCACCTAGGCTCACCCTCCCACCATGACTCCCTCCCATCAACACTATATGCTCCTTGTGATTTGATCTGTGCTATTGTCTACATTATTGTGATTATGAAAACATGTTATAGTTGAACTCTGTTGTAAATCAAACACCTTTTCCCTTCTGATATGGCTTTTTATTTGCTCTGAGGTGAAAAAAATTGTCTGATTTTGTGTTTGCTACATTTCCTATGTACATTGGTCTTTCCAGGTGGCTCAGTGGTAAAGAATCTGCCTACCAAGCAGGAGACACAGGAGATGAGGGTTCAATCCTGGGATTGGGAAGATCCTCTGGAGGAGAAAATGGCAACCCACTTCAATAATCTTGCCTGGAAAATCCCACGGACAGAGGAGCCTAGTGGGCTACAGTCCATGAGGCCACAAGAGTTGGACACAACTGAACATGTATGAGTTGCTGCTGCTGCTAAGTCACTTCAGTTGTGTCTGACTCTGTGCGATCCCATAGACGGCAGCTCACCAGGCTCCCCCATCCCTGGGATTCTCCAGGCAAGAACACTGGAGTGGGTTGCTATTTCCTTCTCCAATGCATGAAAGTGAAAAGTGAAAGTGAAGTCGGCTCAGTCGTGTCCGACTCTCAGTGACCCCATGGACTGCAGCCTACCAGGCTCCTCCGTCCATGAGATTTTCCAGGCAAGAGTACTGCAGTGGGGTGCCATTGCCTTTTCTGCGTGTGAGTTGAGAGAGCATCTATTCAACCACATCCTCTTCACCAGTTGCCCAATCTCCTGTCCATGTATTCATCAGTGCCAGATGTTCTCTATTAATTTCACTTTTCCAGAAGATGAATCTCCCGGGGCCCTCTGACCCTCTCCAATCTGGTCTGGTAGTTCCGTTGTTTTTTTTTTTAAGTAGCAAATGTGAAATGCTTTCTTAAAATTTTTGTGTCAATGTAGAGTTGATATATAATATTATATGTTACAGGCATATTATATAGTGACTGACATTTTAAGGGTTATACCCCATTTATAGTTATAGTAAAGTATTGGCTCTATCCCTCAGGTTGTGCAGTATATCCCTGTAGCTTATTTTATATATAATAGTTTGTACCTCTTAGTCCCCCTGGGTTTCCTGGTGGCACTAATGGCAAAGGTCTGCCTTCCCTTGCAGGAGATGAAAGAGACACAGATTTGATTCCTAGGTAGGGAAGATCCTTTGAACAAGGGTATGGCAACCCACTCCCATATTCTTGCCTGGAGAATCCTATAGACAGATGGAGCCTAGCGGGCTACAGTCTATAGGGTTGCAAAGAGTCAGACACAACTGAAATGACTTAGCATGCACACTTAGACCCTCCCCTGTATTGTCCCTCCCAGCTTCCTTCTCCCCACATAACCTCTAGTTGGTTCTGGCACTCAGCTCTCACTCTGGGATCTTCTGTCACCATCATCATGAGGATTCTCTTTCTTCCTCTCTTACATTCTACTTTCTGTATTTCATGCTTTTTTTTTTTTTGGTTTCACCTTAAGAGGCTTTCTTTTGCTATTTAGAATTGTCTAAACTTTTTCATCATGTAGCCAGTGTACAACAAATGTCCATTATGATCATGCAAGAGCAGTAAGGATGACTGTGGGGTGTGAGAGGATTTATTTGAGCACGTGAAATGACATATCTCTTTCAACTGGCTCTTCAACTGACTGCTAAGAAGAGCCCCATTGGTTTATCTCCAGGAAACAGGGCTCCAACGTGATGGACTTTGCATCAGTCTCAACTTCCATTCTGCTAACAGGTAGTGTGTTCATTCTTCAACTTCCTTCCACTCTTTTCAACTCAGGTTCCCCCTCTGTGATCTAGTCCGTTACTATTATCCTGACTTCACAAATGGGAAAGCTGAAGCCCCAAGAGGATTTCTTGCTGTCCCCTCTCCACCTGTCATTCAGCAAAGATTCTCTGTGTGACTGGCACTGCAAGAATTACATGGTAATAAGTCAGGGGAGAACGAGCAAAAATGTCACCTGTCCTTTAGGGAAGGGAATAACCCTGAGTAATGCAGTAGCAAATGTGGCAATCTTCCAGAGTCCCAGGTGTGGGAAAGTCACGGGACTGTGAGAGGACATGGTTCCAGATTTCTAACAGGTTCCTTTGTAATGTGCTGTTCCGCTCTGTTTGCCCCTCCCCGACTCCTCCCCAAGGAGGGAGATTCAGGTCCCCTAACATCTTCCCAAGAGGCTTTCTGATACCACCCCCTCCAAGTCCTTCATTCCCCTTCCCTGGTCCTCACGCTCTTGCCTAAGGGCAGGAAAGAGCCAGAAACACTGGTTGGCGTGGTCACTAAAATTCCTGCTGAGGAAATAGCAGCTGAGAGAACTCAGGGCGGTTCCGGTGGGAGCGCACCCATCGGAGGCGGGTATAAAGGGTGAGGCTGACACTGGTCGCCACTGCCCCGCCTGCCCTCAAGATGAAGTCCAGCAGCCTTCTCGTCTTCCTGGTGATATTTGCCTTTGGATTCCTGATGCCCTGGACTGCGGAAGGTGCTCCCAAACGTGAGTTGGACTCTCTCAGACCATTCCCAGGTACCAAAGTCAGTGAAGGCTCAACGTGGGAATAACCTCTTCTTTAGCCCTGGGGGCTGGCCTTGAAGCCCTCTTTCCAATGGCCTATGGCCCTTAATTTCAAGCATGTCTCTGAGGACTTCAACTAAGAGGGTTTCTGTGCATCCAGAAATAAGCCCTTGCATTTCTTATTTTTCTTTCTCCATAGCTCCTTCTTTACTGTTTTTTTTTTTTCTATGCCACATTATTTTGGTCACTATCTGTTTTACTTTTCCAGATTGTTCTCTGTTTCTCTTAATTTTGTTGTTGTTGCTGTTGTTAATGGTCACTCTCTATTTCTTTCTATTTGCTTCTCAGGTGATATGTTCTCTTTTGTTTAATCTCGAATGGGTGGCCTACCCTGCTGTCACTGTCTCTGCCTCCCTCCCAGACAGGGCTGGGCCAGGGATACCTGACCCTGAACTCTGTTCAGCACTCCCTGGAGCTGACTGACACAGACATGCAGTAGCTGATTGTGAAATCTTCAAGACTTCTGTGAGGTAGTTGATGTCACATTGGTAGCTTGAAATAAGGAATAGTGGGAATATCTACACCAGGGAAACTGGCAAACTCCACAGTCTCCGTCTTGAAAGATCTAGTGGCACACCACCATCTGTACCTTCTCTCCCATTGACTCCCTCTTGGTTGAGGGTTTGGCTGCGCTTGGCACTGTCCCACGCCGGCCTTGAAACTGGAATCCTAATGGCTCCTTCATTCCTTTGAGGTCAGCTACTTGGGTTAGGCTTTCTCTCTTCACCTGGTTCCTTCTGCAGGATTGTGATCTTGACTCAGTGCCAGCTTCTTCTTCCTCCTTTGTTCTTACCCTTCAGAAAAGGTAAACCTGGAGCCTGTCCTTTAGGCCACTTTGTGCTGTGCCCTGTATATGTACCCCCTGAATGCCAGAGTGACTGGCAGTGTCCGAAGAGGCAGAAATGCTGCCAGGGTCTTTGTGGCATCAAATGCACGGATCCTGTAGACACGTCAAAGCCAGGTGAGGAAGTCCAGTCCTGGAAAGGGGATCAGGGAGGTCTGAGCTTGAGGACATGCTTCTTGGGCAAGTGGAGGGGGCTCCTCTGAACTGGGGTGCAGGATGGGATAGAGTCAGGGTTTCTACACCCCATTACCCGCTATGCATTCTCAGGTAGACAGTAGGCCAGCTGGTATGCCTGTCAGCCAGGAGGCCAGTCAGTTCATGAACCAGTCTGGCCATCAGACACACGTATGTCAGACACTGGTTGTGGTCCTGTTGGTGGGAGGGAGTCTTCTTTAGGACATGCACCAGCCTCAGACTGGATCCTCAAGTTGGGGAAGAACCAATTCCCATGTTTGGGGTGAAGATGGAGATGGGAATTTGGGTGATGTGCAAAGGGGTGGAGCCTCTGAATTATGACTTTGTTTTCATCAGTTAAAGTCACTCCTGGGAAGTGTCCTGTGGTCACCGGCCACTGTGAGAGGCCCAACCCTGAAAACAACTGCCAGAACGACAGCCACTGCCTGAATGGTTTCAAGTGCTGCAGGGGTCCGTGTGGGAATTCATGTGTCCTGCCACTGAAAGGTGAGGAGAAGATCTAGCAAGCTCCGCATCCCCCTGGACCTTAATATGCTCTCAACCTAATGGTACCTTTGTATGTGAAAGAGGTTGCTTGACATCTTCTAGTATTTCCCCATTCCCCAAGGAGATCCTCTGCCCTTCAGTGACCTTCACCCCTTAGAGTTCTCTAGACAAGTCCCAGGAGGCACCTATGACAGGCCGTGCTGGGTCCTAGGAAGGAAAGCTTCTTGGAATAAGGCAGGAGGCAGGAGCATGATACAAGAGGCAAAAGTTCTATCTTTGAATATCATCTCTGGCTCTGACTGTCTGTTTGACTATGAGCAACTGACTAGTTCATCCTCGATCTCAGTTTCCCCATCTGTAAAATGGACCCAATTATATCCATGGTGATACTAAATGTAAAAATGATTTTTAAGACTTGAAGTACTGTTTGCATTCAGAGAATGTTGCTATGGTTATGGCCCCGATTGGCTGAGTTATCTGGAACCACAGGGAACTTTAGTAAGAAGCATAGATGTCAATCTAGCCCAATACCCTGATTTTATCAGAGGGCATCAGAGAAGAGCCTGTGGAAAGCCTGGCTTTTGTCTTGATTCCTACATCAAAGGGCAGCACTGTTTCAACTACTCCAGCACAATGCTCTCTACTTATCCCAAGGATCCTAGGACTTGATGCTGGAAGGACCATTTTGTTGGGAAGGATATAAGGGTCACTTAAATAATTCCTGTGCTGAAGCTCCACTTTATTTTCTTTCCACAGATTCATCCTTTCCAGGTCAAAAACAGTAGGACTTCCTGGTCTGTGTGCTCTGGGGATTCCCCCTACTCCCCACCCTGCAAGCCTGGAAAACAATGAAAGCACCTTGGTCAAGAAGTGGTTTTGTGACCAATACTCCTTTGGGGACAAGATCTCGCCTGTTTTATCTATGTATCCCCAGCATCCAATGCGAAGCTTGGCACACACGACAGGAAATGCCTATTGATCAGTGAATAAATAAATGTACTAGGTTTTTTCTGCATTTCCATCTTCCTTGACTCTTTTGAGTGTGGACTAGGGTATGAGGAGTGAGATGAAGAATAAAGTGTCTGAATGTGCGGGGTTTCTCCAAAACCCATAAAATAGCAATTGGAAGAAGAGAATGTTTTGGTTCCAAGCAGATACAGGTTTAAGTCTTACATTCATAGGTTAGAGGTCTGTAGATTTGGCAATGACTTTGTTCTATTGACCCTTAGTCTTGCCATCTGTAACATGGAAACAATAACAGAAATGACATTATCAGGATTAGAGGTAATAACATGTGAAAGGAATATCTCACTGACCATCACACAGTATGTGCTCAATGAACTTTAGACTTACCTCAGGGTAGGCAAGGTGCAAAGAGGTTTTAAAAATGATTACGTTTGATGGCATCAGGAGCAAAATTGACAAACACATCAAGTTGAAAGAAAAATGAAGCTTAGAAGTAAACACTTGGAATGATTATCACACACAAAGAAATAGAAAAATATGTGAAGAATTTCTACAGAGCAGTAAGAAAAACAGCCAACCTCTCAGAAAAAAATGAACTAGGAATAGGATGGACAATCAAATAGGAGATTGTTATAGCAGATTGTATATGGATATATAGGAGCTTCAATGTCAGTAGTTACAAGAAAAACCAACTAAAACAACCAGACACGATTTTTTATTTATCAGAATGGCAAGCATGAAGAGTCTACATTATAGGTCTTCCCTGGTGATGCACTGGTTACGAGTCCACCTGCCAACGCAGGGTTTGATCTTTGGTGCAGGAATACCCAACGTGCTGTGGGGCAACCACTGAAGCGTGTGCACTCAGAGCCTGTGCTCTGCAGCAAGAGAAGCCACTGCAGTGAGAACTCGCTCACCACAGAGAGTGGACTGCACTCGCTGCAACTAGAGAAAGGCCACACACTGCAGCAGCACAGCCAATAAAGTAAAATAAACAAATAAATAATCTTAAAAAAAAGCTACAATATAAACACTCAGAGACTTAATAGTTTGCTGATGGAAATGTAAATTGGTACAACCACTTGGAAGAGTGATCTGGTTATGCCTAAGAAAATTAAAAAGTTACATATATCATTTAGCAATTTTCCTTTCAGAACACAGGAAAGACAAAATATTTGCCAATGGGAATCTAATACATGTATTTGCTTACCATAAGATTGTTCCAAAGAGTCAGAAACTGATACCAGTCAAGATGGCCTGCATGTATGAAATAGTTAAATTTTATACTTTGATATGCTTGCTATGCTATAGAAAAATAAAAAATAAATTATAGGAATCGATATGGAGATATATCACAGAAAACTTATTAGGAAAATAAGACTGGTGATCCAATGCATAGAATGACATAGTCACATATATTTTAAAATTATACATAAAGGGACTTCCCTGGTGGTCCAGTGGTTGCCTCCATGCTCCCAATGCATGGGGCTGGGTTCGATCCCTGGCCAGGGAACTCGATCCCACACGCCACAGCTAAAGTCTGCATGTCTCAATTAAAGATCTCAGGACTGCAACTAAGGCCTGGCATAACCAAATAAACGAATAAATATTTTTTTAAGTTGCACATAAAATATCAAGCTGGTTATGAGAATATATCAAAGAATATACACCAAATGCAGGTTGATGCCTTCTTTCATAGAAGAGGAACTAAAAATGAGACAGGTAGTGCTGACTATGGAAACTGGTTATTTATCTTCAAGATTTAATACTTCAACAAAATAATGCCATTTTAGCAACATGGATGGACCTTTGCCAACCAAAGGTCCGTCCAGTCAAGGCTATGGTTTTTCCTGTGGTCATGTATGGATGTGAGAGCTGGACTATAAAGAAAGCTGAGCACCAAAGAATTGATGCTTTTGAACTGTGGTGTTGGAGAAGACTCTTGAGAGTCCCTTGGACTACAAGGAGATCCAGCCAGTCCATCCTAAAGGAGATCAGTCCTGGGTGTTCATTGGAAGCACTGATGTTGAAGCTGAAACTCCAATACTTTGCCCACCTGATGCAAAGAGCTGACTCATTGGAAAAGACCCTGATGCTGGGAAAGACTGAGGGCAGAAGGAGAAGGGGATGACAGAGGATGAGATGGTTGGATGGCATCACCGACTCAGTGGACATGAGTTTGGGTAGGCTCTGGGAGTTGGTGTTGGACAGGGAGGCCTGGTGTGCTGCAATTCATGGGGTTACAGAGAGTCGGACACGACTGAGCAACAGAACTGAATGGAACTGGATGGACCTAGAGACTGTCATACTGAGTGAAGTAAGACAGAGGAATACAAATATCATATGGTATCACTTATATTTGGAATCTAAAAATATAGTGCAAATGAACTCATGTACAAAATGGAAATTGGATCACAGATGTAGAAAACAAACTTATGGTTACCAAGGGAGACGAGGGAGGGATAAATTGGGAGGCAGATAGGGGCAACAGCCAAGAGTGCCGGGCTGCAACGGCCGGGAACGTCCGAGAGGAGCTACCCTGCGTCTGCCGGGAGGAACTACCCCCCGCATTTGAGGTTGGTGGTGGCCGGGAGGAGCTACCCCGCATTTGAGGTTGGTGGTGGCCGGGAGGAGCTACCCTGCGTCCGAGTTCAGGGGCAGCCGGGAGAAACCACCTGGAGCCGGAGGCCAGGGGGCAGTGACCCTGAGGAGCCATCATGAGCCCGAGGCCAGGAGAGGCGGCTGGGAGAAGCCACTCACGCCCGAGTGCTGGGCTGGCAGCCGGGAGGTGCAACCCAAGGAACCCTGACTGCACAGGCGCAGGAGGGCCTAGAGGAGCTATCCAACATTGAAGGTCTGGAACGGCAGCAGTAAGGAGATACCCCTTGTCCAAGGTAAGAAGCAGCAGCTGTGCTTTGCTGGAGCAGCCGTGTAGAGATACCCCCACGACCAAGGTAAGAGAAACCCAAGTAAGATGGTAGGTGTTGCAAGAGGGCATCAGAGGGCAGACACACTGAAACCATATTCACAGAAAACTAGTCAATCTAATCACACTAGGACCACAGCCTTGTCTAACTCAGTGAAAGCAAGCCATGCCTGCAGGGCAACCCAAGATGGGCGGGTCATGGTGGAGAGGGCTGACAGAATGTGGTCCACTGGAGAAGGAAATGGCAAGCCACTTCAGTATTCTTGCCTTGAGAACCCCATGAACAGTATAAAAGGCAAAATGATAGGATACCAAAACAGGAACTCCCCAGGCCATTAGGTGCCCAATATGTTACTGGAGATCAGTGGAGAAATAACTCCAGAAAAAACCAAGGGATGGAGCCAAAGCAAAAATGGTACCCAGCTGTGGCTGTGACTGGTGAAAGAAACAAGATCCAATGCTGTAAAGAGCAATATTGCATAGGAACCTGGAATGTCAGGTCCATGAATCAAGGCAAATTGGAAGTGGTCAAACAAGAGATGGCAAGGTGAACGTCGACATTCTCAGGAATCAGCGAACTAAAATGGACTGGAAAGGGTGAATTTAACTCAGATGACCATTATATCTACTACTGAGGGCAGGAATCCCTCAAAAGAAATGGAGTAGCCATCATGGTCAACAAAAGAGTCTGAAATGCAGTATTTGGATGCAACCTCAAAAATGACAGAATGATCTCTGTTCATCTCCAAGGCAAACCATTCACTATCACAGTTATCCAAGTCCATGCCCCAACCAGTAATGCTGAAGAAGCTGAAGTTGAACGGTTTTATGAAGACCTACAAAACCTTTTAGAACTAACACCCAAAAAGATGTCATTTTCATTATAGGGGACTGGAATGCTAAAGTAAGAAGTCAAGAAACACCTGGAGTAACAAACAAATTTGGCCTTTGAATGCGGAATGAAGCAGGGCAAAGGCTAATAGAGTTTTGACAAGAAAATGCACTGGTCATAGCAAACACCCTCTTCCAACAACACAAGAGAAGACTCTACACATGGACATCATCAGATGGTCAACACCAAAATCAGATTGATTATATTCTTTGCAGCCAAAGATGGAGAAGCTCTATACAGTCGACGAAAACAAGACCAGGAGCTGACTGTGGCTCAGATCATGAACTCCTTATTACCAAATTCAGACTCAAATTGAAGAAAGTAGGGAAAATCGCTAGACCATTCAGGTATGACCTCAATGGTCATACCATTATGATTATACAGTGGAAGTGAGAAATAGATTTAAGGGCCTAGATCTGATAGATAGAGTGCCTGATGAACTATGGACAGAGGTTCGTGACATTGTACGGGGAGACAGGGATAAAGACCATCCCCATGGAAAAGAAATGCTAAAAAGCAAAATGGCTGTCTGGGGAGGCCTTACAAATAGCTGTGAAAAGAAGAGAAGCGAAAAGCAAAGGAGAAAAGGAAAGATATAAGCATCTGAATGCAGAGTTCCAAAGAATAGCAAGAAGAGATAAGAAAGCCTTCTTCAGCCATCAATGCAAAGAAATAGAGGAAAACAACAGAGTGGGAAAGACTAGAGATCTCCTCAAGAAAATTAGAGATACCAAGGGAACATTTCATGCAAAGATGGGCTCGACAAAGGACAGAAATGGTATGGACCTAACAGAAGCAGAAGATATTAAGAAGAGGTAGCAAGAATACATGGAAGGACTGTCCAAAAAGATCTTCACGACCCAGATAATCATGATGATGTGATCACTCATCTAGAGCTAGACATCTTGGAATGTGAAGTCAAGTGGGCCTTAGAAAGCATCACTACCAACAAAACTAGTGGAGGTGATGGCATTCCAGTTGAGCTATTTCAAATCCTGAAAGATGATGCTGTGAAAGTGCTGCACTCAATATGCCAGCACATTTGGAAAACTCAGCAGTGGCCACAGGACTGGAAAAGGTCAGTTTTCCTTCCAATCCCAAAGAAAGGCAATGCCAAAGAATGCTCAAACTACCGCACAATTGCACTCATCTCACATGCTAGTAAAGTAATGCTTAAAATTCTCCAAGTCAGGCTTCAGCAATACATGAACCGTGAACTCCCTGATGTTCAAGCTGGTTTTAGAAAAGGCAGAGGAACCAGAGATCAAATTGCCAACATCCGCTGGATCATGGAAAAAGCAAGAGAGTTCCAGAAAAACATCTATCTCTGCTTTATTGACTATGCCAAAGCCTTTGACTGTGTGGATCACAATAAACTGTGGAAAATTCTGAAAGAGATGGGAATACCAGACCACCTAACCTGCCTCTTGAGAAATCTGTATTCAAGTCAGGAAGCAACAGTTAGAACTGGCCATGGAACAACAGACTGGTTCCAAATAGGAAAAGGAGTACGTCAAGGCTGTATATTGTTACCTGCTTATTTAACTTATATGCAGAGTACATCATGAGAAATGCTGGACTAGAAGAAACACAAGCTGGAATCAAGATTGCCAGGAGAAATATCAATAACCTCAGGTATGCAGATGATACCACCCTTATGGCAGAAAGTGAAGAAGAACTAAAGAGCCTCTTGGTGAAAGTGAAAAAGGAAAGCGGAAAAGTTGGTTTAAAGCTCAACATTCAGAAAACAAACATCATGGCATCCGGTCCCATCACTTCATGGGAAATAGATAGAGAAACAGTGGAAACAGTGTCAGACTTTATTTTTGGGGGCTCCAAAATCACTGCAGATGGTGACTGCAGCCATGAAATTAAAAGATGCTTACTCCTTGGAAGAAAAGCTATGACAATCTGGATAGTATATTCAAAAGCAGAGACATTTCTTTGCCGATGAAGGTCGTCTAGTCAAGGCTATGGTTTTTCCTGTGGTCATGTATGGATGTGAGAGTTGGACTGTGAAGAAGGCTGAGTGCCGAAGAATTGATGTTTTTGAACTGTGGTGTTGGAGAAGACTCTTGAGAGTCCCTTGGACTGCAAGGAGATCCAACCACTCCATTCTGAAGATCAACCCTGGTATTTCTTTGGAAGGAATGATGCTAAAGCTGAAACTCCAGTACTTTGGCCACCTCATGCGAAGAGTTGACTCATTGGAAAAGACTGTGGTGCTGGGAAGGATTGGGGGCAGGAGGAGAAGGGGACGACAGAGGATGAGATGGCTGGATGGCATCACTGACTCGAAGAACGTGAGTCTGAGTGAACTCCGGGAGATGGTGATGGACAGGGAGGCCTGGCGTGCTGCAATTCATTGGGTCGTGAAGAGTCAGACACAACTGAGCGACTGAACTGAACTGAACTGAGATTAACATATACACACTGCTATATATAAAAGAGATAGCTAATAAGAAACTACTGCACAGCACAGAGGACTCTGATCAATACTCCAATCACCCGTATGGAAAGAGGAGCTAAAAGTGGACATATGTGTGTGCATAACTGACTCACTTTGCTGTACAGCAGAAACTAACACAACACTGTAGATCACCCATGGTCCAATTTAAAAATTAATTTAAAAGATTTGCTACTTGAACATAAAATGAACATATATTGCCAAGAGTCTAGGTACTTCAAGGAACCAATGTGAGGATAAACAAATCTTTCTCAAAAAAAAAAAAAAAAGCTTTAAAGCTTTTTTTGTTTCCCTCCAAAAGTCATACCTAATACCTAACATGGAGAGTAAGAATCAGAAACTCAAAAACCATCTTGTGTGAAACTAGAAATGGTTTGTATCCAGTGGCTAAAATATGGAACTGGAAATAAAAATTTCAAATTGGAGGAAGGTGAAAGCTAAGGGTTTGCAGCAAGAGATATTTATGAGAAGCCCTGTAGAATGCTTCAAAGGCTCTAAAATTAAGGGTAGGAAAGAGAGGGAGATTTTTTCAATAGTGGAGAGGGTGCTATTTTAATACCTGTACAAATTACAAATGATTATCCTTGAGTTAAATAAATTAAAAATGAAACTATACAATTCTTAGGATAAAACATAGAAGTAAATTTTGGCAAATAATTCTTAAATAAGACATCCAAAGCATAAACTCTATTTAACTTATATGCAGAGTACATCATGAAAAACGCTGGGCTGGAAGAAGCACAAGCTGGAATCAAGATTGCTGGGAGGAATATCAATAACCTCAGATATGCAGATGATACCACCCTTGTGGCAGAAAGTGAAGAGCAACTAAAAAGCCTCTCGATGAAAGTGAAAGTGGAGAGTAAAAAAGTTGGCTTAAAGCTCAACATTCAGAAAACGAAGATCATGGCATCTGGTCCCATCACTCCATGGGAAAGAGATGGGGAAACAGTGGAAACAGTGTCACACTTTATTTTTGTTGGCTCCAAAATCACTGCAGATGGTGACTGCAGCCATGAAATTAAAAGATGCTTACTCCTTGGAAGGAAAGTTATGACCAACCTAGGTAGCATAATGAAAAGCAGAGACATTACTTCACCAACAAAGGTCCATCTAGTCAAGGCTATGGTTTTTCCAGTGGTCATGTATGGATGTGAGAGTTGGACTGTGAAGAAAGCTGAGTGCTGAAGAATTGATGCTTTTGAATTGTGGTGTTGAAGAAATTGAGTCCCTTGGATTGCAAGGAGATCCAACCAGTCCATTCTGAAGGAGATGAGCCCTGGGATTTCTTTAGAAGGAATGATGCTGAAGCTGAAACTCCAGTACTTTGGCCACCTCATGTGAAGAGTTGACTCATTGGAAAAGACTCTGATGCTGGGAGGGATTGGATGCAGGGAGGAGAAGGGAGAAACAGAGGATGAGATGGCTGGATGGCATCACTGACTTGATGGACATGAGTCTGAGTGAACTCCGGGAGTTGGTGATGGACAGGGAGGCCTGGCGTGCTGTGATTCATGGGATCGCAAAGAGTCGGACACGACTGAGCCACTGAACTGAACTGAAACTTGTCATCATGTAGCCAGTGTACAATAAATGTCCGTTATGATCATGCAAGAGCAGTGAGGATGACTCTGGGGTGTGAAAGGATTTGTCTGAGCACATGAAATGACATATCTCTTTCAACTGGCTCTTCAACTGACTGCTAAGAAGAGCCCCATCGGTTTATCTCAGGAAACAGGGCTCCAACGTGATGGACTTTGCATCAGTCTCAACTTCCATTCTGCTAACAGGTAGTGTGTTTATTATTCAACTTCCTTCCACTCTTTTCAACTCAAGTTCCCCCTCTGTGATCTAGTCCGTTACTATTATCCTGACTTCACAACTGGGAAAGCTGAAGCCCCAAGAGGATTTCCTGCTATCCCCTCTCCACCTGTCATTCAGCAAAGATTCTCTGTGTGACTGGCACTGCAAGAATTACATGGTAATAAGTCAGGGGAGAATGAGAAAAATGTCACCTGCCCTTTAGGAAAGGGAGTGAGCCTGGGTAATGTGGTAACAAATGTGGCAATCTTCCAGAGTCCCAGATGTGAGAAAGACAGGGGAGTGTGAGAGGCCATGGTTCCAGATTTCTAACAAGTTCCTTTGTAATGTCCTGTTTGGCCCTCTTTGCCCCTCCTCGACTCCTCCTCAAGGAGAGAGATTCAGGTCCCCTAACGTGTTCCCAAGAGGCTTTCTGATACCACCCCCTCCAAGTCCTTCATTCCCCTTCCTGGTCCTCACGCTCTTGCCTAAGGGCAGGAAAGAGCCAGTAACACTGGATGGCGTGGTCACTGTCCTCACCCGAATTTCCTGCTGAGGAAATAGCAGCTGAGAGAACTCAGGGCGGTTCCGGTGGGAGCACACCCATCGGAGCGGGTATAAAGGGTGAGGCTGACACTGGTCGCCACCGCCCCGCCTGCCCTCAAGATGAAGTCCAGAAGCCTTCTCGTCTTCCTAGTGATATTTGCCTTTGGATTCCTGATGCCCTGGACTGCGGAAGGTGCTCCCAAACGTGAGTTGGACTCTCTCAGGCCATTCCCAGGTACCAAAGTCAGTGATGGCTCAACGTGGGAATAACCTTTTCTTTTTAGCCCTGAGGGCTGGCCTTGAAGCCCTCTTTCCAATGGCCTATGGCCCTTAATTTCAAGCATGTCTCTGAGGACTTCAACTAAGAGGGTTTCTGTGCATCCAGAAATAAGCCCTTGCATATCTTATTTTTCTTTCTCCATAGCTCCTTCTTTACTGTTTTTTTTTCCCCCTCTGTCACATTATTTTGGTCACTATCTGTTTTACTTTTCCAGATTGTTCTCTGTTTCTCTTAATTTTGTTGTTGTTGCTGTTGTTAATGGTCACTCTCTATTTCTTTCTATTTGCTTCTCAGGTGATGTGTTCTGTTTTGCTTAATCTCGAATGGGTGGCCTACCCTGCTGTCACTGTCTCTGCCTCCCTCCCAGGCAGGGCTGGGCCAGGGATACCTGACCCTGAACTCTGTTCAGCACTCCCTGGAGCTGACTGACACAGACATGCAGTAGCTGATTGTGAAATCTTCAAGACTTCTGTGAGGTAGTTGATGTCACATTGGTAGCTTGAAATAAGGAATAGTGGGAATATCTACACCAGGGAAACTGGCAAACTCCACAGTCTCCGTCTTGAAAGATCTAGTGGCACACCACCATCTGTACCTTCTCTCCCATTGACTCCCTCTTGGTTGAGGGTTTGGCTGCGCTTGGCACTGTCCCACGCCGGCCTTGAAACTGGAATCCTAATGGCTCCTTCGTCCTTTGAGGTCAGCTACTTGGGTTAGGCTTTCTCTCTTCACCTGGTTCCTTCTGCAGGATTGTGATCTTGACTCAGTGCCAGCTTCTTCTTCCTCCTTTGTTCTTACCCTTCAGAAAAGGGTAAACCTGGAGCCTGCCCTTTCGTCCGCCCTGTGCTGTGCTTTGTATACGAACCCCCGAGTGCCAGAGTGACTGGCAGTGTCCAAAGAGGCAGAAATGCTGCCAAGGTCTTTGTGGCATCAAATGCACGGATCCTGTAGACACGTCAAAGCCAGGTGAGGAAGTCCAGTCCTGGAAAGGGGGATCAGGGAGGTCTGAGCTTGAGGAAATGCTTCTTGGGCAAGTGGAGGGGGCTCCTCTGAACTGGGGGTGCAGGATGGGATAGAGTCAGGGTTTCTATATCCCATTACTCGCTATGCTTTCTCAGGTAGACAGTAGGCCAGCTGGTAAGCCTGTCAGCCAGGAGGCCAGTCAGTTCATGAACCAGTCTGGCCATCAGACACACGTATGCCAGACACTGGTTGTGGTCCTGTTGGTGGGAGTGAGTCTTCTTTGGGACATACACCAGCCTCAGTTTAGATCCTGAAGTTGGGGAAGAACTAATTTCCACGTATGGGGTGAATATGGAGTTGGGAATTTGGGTGATGTGCCAAGGGGTGGAGCCTCTGAATTGTGACTTTGTTTTCATTAGTTAAAGTCACTCCCGGGAAGTGTCCAGTGGTCACCGGCCACTGTGAGAGGCCCAACCCTGAAAACAACTGCCAGAACGACAGCCACTGCCTGAATGGTTTCAAGTGTTGCAGGGGTCCGTGTGGGAATTCATGTGTCCTGCCACTGAAAGGTGAGGAGAAGATCTAGCAAGCTCCACATCCCCCTGGACCTTAATATGCTCTCAACCTAATGGTACCTTTGTATGTGAAAGGTTGCTTGACATCTTCCAGTATTTCTCCATTCCCCAAGCAGATCCTCTGCCCTTCATTGACCTTCACCCCTTAGAGTTCTCTAGACAAGTCCCAGGAGGCATCTATGACAGGCCATCCTGGATTCGAGGAAGGAAAGCTTCTTGGAATAAAGCAGGAGACAGGATCATGATACAAGAGGCAAAAGTTCTATCTTTGAATATCATCTCTGGCTCTGACTGACTGTGTGACTATGAGCAACTGACTATTTCATCCTTGACCTCAGTTTCCCCACAGTAAAATGGACCCAATTATATCCCTGGCGATACTAATTCAGAGAATGTTGCTATGGTTATTACCCCGATTGGCTGAGTTATCCGGAACCACAGGGAACTTTAGTAAGAAGCATAGATGTCAATCTAGCCCAATACCCTGATTTTATCAGAGGGCATCAGAGAAGAGCCTGTGGAAAGCCTGGCTTTTGTCTTGATTCCTACATCAAAGGGCAGCACTGTTTCAGCTACTCCAGCACAATGCTCTCTACTTATCCCAAGGGTCCTAGGACTTGGTGGTGGAAGGACCATCTTGGTGGGAAGGATATAAGGGTCACTTAAATAATTCCTGTGCTGAAGCTCCACTTTATTTTCTTTCCACAGATTCATCCTTTCCAGGTCAAAAACAGTAGGACTTCCTGGTCTGTGTGCTCTGGGGATTCCCCCTACTCCCCACCCTGCAAGCCTGGAAAACAATGAAAGCACCTTGGTCAAGATGTGGTTCTGTGACCAATACACCTCTGGGGACAAGATCTGGCCTGTTTTATCTGTGTATCCCCAGCATCCAATGCGAAGCTTGGCACACACGACAGAAAACGCCTATTGATCAGTGAATAAATAAATGTACTAGGTTTCCTCTGCATTTCCATCTTCCTTGACTCTTTTGAGTGTGGACTAGGGTGTGAGGAGTGAGATGAGGAATAGAGTGCCTGAATGTGCGGGGTTTCTCCAAAAACCCATAAAATAGCAATCGGAAGAAGAGAGTGTTTTGGTTCCAAGCAGATACAGGTTTAAACCTTACATTCATAGATTACAGGTTCTGTAGATTTGGGCAATGACTTTGTTCCATTGACCCTTAGTCTTGTCATCTGTAACATGGAAACGATAACAGCAATGACAATTTCATAAAGTTATCCAGGATTAGAGGTGATAACATGTGAAAGGAATATCTCACTGACCATCACACAGTAGATACTCGATGAACGTAGACTTACCTCAGGATAAGCAAGGTGCAAAGAGTTTTAAAAAATGATTACTTTTGATGGCATCAGGAGCAAAATTGACAAACACAACAAGTTGGAAGATAAAACAGAGCTTAGAGTAAATACTTGGAATGATTATCATAACAAAGAAATAGAAAAATATGTGAAGAATTTCTACAGAGCAGTAAGAAAAACAGCCAACCTCTCAGAAAAAAATGAACTAGGAATAGGATGGACAATCAAATAAGAGATTATTATAGCAGAGTGTATATGGATATATAGGAGCTTCAATGTCAGTAGTTACAGAAAAACCAACTAAAACAACCAGACACCATTTTTTATTTATCAGAATGGCAAGAATGAAGAGTCTCATTATAGGTCTTCCCTGGTGATGTACTGGTTACGAGTCCACCTGCCACTGCAGGGTTTGATCTTTGGTGCAGGAATATCCCACGTGCTGTGGAGCAACCACTGAAGCGTGTGCACTCAGAGCCTGTGCTCTGCAGCAAGAGAAGCCATTGCAGTGAGAACTCGCTCACCGCAGAGAGTGGACTGCACTCGCTGCAACTAGAGAAAGTCCACACACTGCAGCAGCACAGCCAAAAAGCAAAATAAACAAATAAATAATCTTTAAAAAAAGGCTACAATATAAACACTCAGAGACTCTTAATAGTTTGCTGACGGAAATGTAAATTGGTACAACCACTTGGAAGAGTGATCTGGTTATGCCTAAGAAAATTAAAAAGTTACATATATCATTTAGCAATTTTCCTTTCAGAAACACAGGAAAGACAAAATATTTGCCAATGGGAATCTAATACATGTATTAGGATGTTTAGTATAAGATTGTTCCAAAGAGTCAGAAACTGATACCAGTCAAGATGGCCTGGATGTGTGAAATAGTTAAATTTCATACTTTGAATGCTTGCTATGCTTTAAAAAAATAAAAATAAACTTGCAAGAATCAATATGGAGATGTATCACAGAAAACCTATTAGGAAAATAAGACCGGTGATACAATGTATAGAATGAAATAGTTATGTATATTTTAAAATTACACATAAAGGGACTTCCTGGTGGTCCAGTGGTTGCCTCCATGCTCCCAGTGCACGGGGCTGGATTCGATCCCTGGTCAGGGAACTCGATCCCACACGCCACAGCTAGAAGTCTGCATGTCTCAATTAAAAATCTCAGGACTGCAACTAAGGCCTGGCATAACCAAATAAACAAATAAATATTTTTAAGTTGTACATAAAATATCAAGCTGGTTATGAGTATATACACCAAATGCAGGATGATGCCTTCTTTCATAGAAGAGGAATTAAAAATGACACAGGTAGTGCTGACTATGGAAACTGGTTATTTATCTTCAAGATTTAATACTTCAACAAAATGATGCCATTTTTAGCAATATGGATGGACCTTTGCCAGCCAAAGGTCCATCTGGTCAAGGCTATGGTTTTTCCTGTGGTCATGTATGGATGTGAGAGTTGGACTGTGAAGAAAGCTGAGTGCCGAAGAATTGATGCTTTTGAATTGTGGTGTTGGAGAAGACTCTTGAGAGTCAAGAGTCTCTTGGACTGCAAGGAGATCCAACCAGTCTACACTGAAGGAGATCAGCCCTGGGTGTTCATTGGAAGGAATGATGCTAAGGCTGAAACTCCAGTACTTTGGACACATCATGCAAAAGGGTTGACTCATTGGAAAAGACTCTGATGCTGGGAGGGATAGGGGACAGGAGGAGAAAGGGACGACAGAGGATGAGATGGCTGGATGGCATCACTGACTCGATGGAGATGAGTCTGAGTGAACTCCAGGAGTTGGTGATGGACAGGGAGGCCTGGTGTGCTGTGATTCATGGGATCGCAAAGAGTCGGACACGACTGAGCGACTGAACTGAACTGACACTTGTCATCATGTAGCCAGTGTACAATAAATGTCCATTATGATCATGCAAGCGCAGTGAGGATGACTCTGGGGTGCGAGAGGATTCCTTTGAGCATACGAAATGACAAACCTGTTTCAACTGGTTCTTCAATTGACTGCTAAGAAGAGCTCCATCGGTTTATCTCAGGAAACAGGGCTCCAACGTGATGGACTTTGCATCAGTCTCATTTCCATTCTGCTATCAGGTAGTGTGTTCATTCTTCAACAACCTTCCACTCTTTTCAACTCAAGTTTCCCCTCTGTGATGTAGTCTGTTACTAATATCCTGACTTCACAACTGGAAAGCTGAAACCCAAAGAGGTTTTCTTGCTGTCCCCTCTCCACCTGTCATTCAGCAAAGATTCTCTGTGTGACTGGCACTGCAAGAATTACATGGTAATAAGTCAGGGGAGAATGAGAAAAAATGTCACCTGCCCTTTAGGAAAGGGAATAATCCTGGGTAATGTGGTAACAATTGTGGCAATCTTCCAGAGACCCGAGTGTGGGAAAGTCATGGCACTTTGAGAGGCCATGGTTCCAGATTTCTAACAAGTTCCTTTGTAATGTCCTGTTTGGCCCTCTTTGCCCCTCCCCAACTCCTCCCTAGGAGGGAGATTCAGGTCCCCTAACGTCTTCCCAAGAGGCTTTCTGATACCACCCCCTCCAAGTCCTTCATTCCCCTTCCTGGTCCTCACGCTCTTGCCTAAGGGCAGGAAAGAGCCAGTAACACTGGATGGCGTGGTCACTGTCCTCACCCGAATTTCCTGCTGAGGAAATAGCAGCTGAGAGAACTCAGGGCGGTTCCGGTGGGAGCACACCCATCGGAGCGGGTATAAAGGGTGAGGCTGACACTGGTCGCCACCGCCCCACCTGCCCTCAAGATGAAGTCCAGCAGCCTTCTCGTCTTCCTGGTGATATTTGCCTTTGGATTCCTGATGCCCTGGACTGCGGAAGGTGCTCCCAAACGTGAGTTGGACTGTGTCAGGCCATTCCCAGGTACCAAAGTCAGTGAAGGCTCAACGTGGGAATAACCTCTTCTTTAGCCCTGGGGGCTGGCCTTGAAGCCCTCTTCCAATGGCCTATGGCCCTTAATTTCAAGCATGTCTCTGAGGACTTCAACTAAGAGGGTTTCTGTGCATCCAGAAATAAGCCCTTGCATATCTTATTTTTCTTTCTCCATAGCTCCTTCTTTACTGTTTTTTTTCCCCCTCTGTCACATTATTTTGGTCACTATCTGTTTTACTTTTCCAGATTGTTCTCTGTTTCTCTTAATTTTGTTGTTGTTGCTGTTGTTAATGGTCACTCTCTATTTCTTTCTATTTGCTTCTCAGGTGATGTGTTCTGTTTTGCTTAATCTCGAATGGGTGGCCTACCCTGCTGTCACTGTCTCTGCCTCCCTCCCAGGCAGGGCTGGGCCAGGGATACCTGACCCTGAACTCTGTTCAGCACTCCCTGGAGCTGACTGACACAGACATGCAGTAGCTGATTGTGAAATCTTCAAGACTTCTGTGAGGTAGTTGATGTCACATTGGTAGCTTGAAATAAGGAATAGTGGGAATATCTACACCAGGAAACTGGCAAACTCCACAGTCTCCGTCTTGAAAGATCTAGTGGCACACCACCATCTGTACCTTCTCTCCCATTGACTCCCTCTTGGTTGAGGGTTTGGCTGCGCTTGGCACTGTCCCACGCCCGGCCTTGAAACTGGAATCCTAATGGCTCCTTCGTCCTTTGAGGTCAGCTACTTGGGTTAGGCTTTCTCTCTTCACCTGGTTCCTTCTGCAGGATTGTGATCTTGACTCAGTGCCAGCTTCTTCTTCCTCCTTTGTTCTTACCCTTCAGAAAAGGGTAAACCTGGAGCCTGTCCTTTCGTCCGTCCTGTGCCGTGCTTTGTATATGAACCCCCGAGTGCCAGAGTGACTGGCAGTGTCCGAAGAGGCAGAAATGCTGCCAAGGTCTTTGTGGCATCAAATGCACGGATCCTGTAGACACGTCAAAGCCAGGTGAGGAAGTCCAGTCCTGGAAAGGGGGATCAGGGAGGTCTGAGCTTGAGGACATGCTTCTTGGGCAAGTGGAGGGGGCTCCTCTGAATTGGGGAGCAGGATGGGATAGAGTCAGGGTTTCTATACCCCATTACCTGCTATGCTTTCTCAGGTAGACAGTAGGCCAGCTGGTAAGCCTGTCAGCCAGGAGGCCAGTCAATTCATGAACCAGTCTGGCCATCAGAAACACGTATGTCAGACACTGGTTACGGTCCTGTTGGTGGGAGGGAGTCTTCTTTAGGACATGCACCAGCCTCAGACTGGATCCTCAAGTTGGGGAAGAACCAATTCCCATGTTTGGGGTGAAGATGGAGATGGGAATTTGGGTGATGTGCAAAGGGGTGGAGCCTCTGAATTGTGACTTTGTTTTCATTAGTTAAAGTCACTCCCGGGTAGTGTCCTGTGGTCACCGGCCACTGTGAGAGGCCCAACCCTGAAAACAACTGCCAGAACGACAGCCACTGCCTGAATGGTTTCAAGTGCTGCAGGGGTCCGTGTGGGAATTCATGTGTCCTGCCACTGAAAGGTGAGGAGAAGATCTAGCAAGCTCCACATCCCCCTGGACCTTAATATGCTCTCAACCTAATGGTACCTTTGTATGTGAAAGAGGTTGCTTGACATCTTCTAGTATTTCCCCATTCCCCAAGGAGATCCTCTGCCCTTCAGTGACCTTCACCCCCTTAGAGTTCTCTAGACAAGTCCCAGGAGGCATCTATGACAGGCCGTGCTGGGTCCTAGGAAGGAAAGCTTCTTGGAATAAGGCAGGAGGCAGGAGCATGATACAAGAGGCAAAAGTTCTATCTTTGAATATCATCTCTGGCTCTGACTGTCTGTTTGACTATGAGCAACTGACTAGTTCATCCTCGACCTCAGTTTCCCCATCTGTAAAATGGACCCAATTATATCCATGGCGATACTAATTCAGAGAATGTTGCTATGGTTATGACCCCGATTGGCTGAGTTATCCGGAACCACAGGGAACTTTAGTAAGAAGCATAGATGTCAATCTAGCCCAATACCCTGATTTTATCAGAGGGCATCAGAGAAGAGCCTGTGGAAAGCCTGGCTTTTGTCTTGATTCCTACATCAAAAGGCAGCACTGTTTCAGCTACTCCAGCACAATGCTCTCTACTTATCCCAAGGGTCCTAGGACTTGGTGGTGAAAGGACCATCTTGGTGGGAAGGATATAAGGGTCACTTAAATAATTCCTGTGCTGAAGCTCCACTTTATTTTCTTCCACAGATTCATCCTTTCCAGGTCAAAAACAGTAGGACTTCCTGGTCTGTGTGCTCTGAGGATTCCCCCTACTCTCCACCCTGCAAGCCTGGAAAACAATGAAAGCACCTTGGTCAAGATGTGGTTCTGTGACCAATACACCTCTGGGGACAAGATCTGGCCTGTTTTATCTGTGTATCCCCAGCATCCAATGCGAAGCTTGGCACACACGACAGAAAACGCCTATTGATCAGTGAATAAATAAATGTACTAGGTTTCCTCTGCATTTCCATCTTCCTTGACTCTTTTGAGTGTGGACTAGGGTGTGAGGAGTGAGATGAAGAGTAGAGTGCCTGAATGTGCGGGGGTTTCTCCAAAAACCCATAAAATAGCAATCGGAAGAAGAGAGTGTTTTGGTTCCAAGCAGATACAGGTTTAAATCTTACATTCATAGATTACAGGTCTGTAGATTTGGGCAATGACTTTGTTCCATTGACCCTTAGTCTTGTCATCTGTAACATGGAAACGATAACAGCAACGACAAATTCATAAAGTTATCAGGATTAGAGGTGATAACATGTGAAAGGAATATCTCACTGACCATCACACAGTAGATACTCAATGAACGTAGACTTACCTCAGGGTGAGCAAGGTGCAAAAAGTTTTAAAAAATGATTACTTTTGATGGCATCAGGAGCAAAATCCGAAGAACACAACAAGTTGGAAGATAAATGAGAGCTTAGAGTAAGTACTTGGAATGATTATCATAACAAAGAAATAGAAAAATATGTGAAGAATTTCTACAGAGCAGTAAGAAAAACAGCCAACCTCTCAGAAAAAAATGAACTAGGAATAGGATGGACAATCAAATAAGAGATTATTGTAGCAGAGTGTATATGGATATATAGGAGCTTTAATGTCAGTAGTTATAAGAAAAACCAACTAAAACAACCAGACATGATTTTTTATTTATCAGAATGGCAAGAATGAAGAGTCTACATTATAGGTCTTCCCTGGTGATGCACTGGTTACGAGTCCACCTGCCAACGCAGGGTTTGATCTTTGGTGCAGGAATATCCCACGTGCTGTGGGGCAACCACTGAAGCGTGTGTACTCAGAGCCTGTGCTCTGCAGCAAGAGAAGCCACTGCAGTGAGAACTCGCTCACCACAGAGAGTGGACTGTACTCGCTGCAACTAGAGAAAGGCCACACACTGCAGCAGCACAGCCAAAAAAGCAAAATAAACAAATAAATAATCTTAAAAAAAGGCTACAATATAAACACTCAGAGACTCCTAATAGTTTGCTGATGGAAATGTAAATTGGTACAACCACTTGGAAGAGTGATCTGGTTATGCCTAAGAAAATTAAAAAGTTACATATATCATTTAGCAATTTTCCTTTCAGAAACACAAGAAAGACAAAATATTTGCCAGTGGGAATCTAATACATTAGGATGCTTACTATAAGATTGTTCCAAAGAGTCAGAAACTGATACCAGTCAAGATGGCCTGCATGTGTGAAACAGTTAAATTTTATACTTTTATATGCTTGCTATGCTATAAAAAATAAAAATAAATTTATAGGAATCAATATGGAGATGGATCACAGAAAACTTATTAGGAAAATAAGACTGGTGATACAATACATAGAATGACATAGTCACATATATTTTAAAATTACACATAAAGGGACTTCCCTGGTGGTCCAGTGGTTGCCTCCATGCTCCTAATGCATGGGGCTCGGTTAGATCCCTGGTCACGGAACTACCTCCCACACGCCACAGCTAAAGTTTGAATGTCTGAATTAAAGATCTCAGGACTGCAACTAAGGCTTGGTATAAACAAATAAACAAATAAATATTTTTTTAAGTTGCACATGAAATATCAAGCTGGTTATGAGTATATTCCAAAGAATATACACTAAATGCAGGATCATGCCTTCTTTCATTGGAAAGGAATTAAAAATGAGACAAGTAGTGCTGACTATGGAAACTGGTTATTTATCTTCAAGATTTAATACTTCAACAAAATAATGCCATTTTTAGCAACATGAATGGACCTTTGCCAGCCAATGTTCCATCTAGTCAAGGCTATGGTTTTTCCTGTGGTCATGTAAGGATGTGAGAGTTGGACTGTGAAGAAAGCTGAGTGCCGTTGATGCTTTTGAACTGTGGTGTTGGAGAAGACTCTTGAGAGTCCCTTGGACTACAAGGAGATCCAACCAGTCCATCCTAAAGGAGTTCAGTCCTGGGTGTTCATTGGAAACACTGTTGAAGCTGAAACTCCAATACTTTGGCCACCTGATGAGAAAAACTGACTCACTGCAAAAGACCCTGATGGTGGGAAAGACTGAGGGCAGAAGGAGAAGGGGATGACAGAGGATGAGATGGTTGGATGGCATCACCGAGTCAGTGGACATGAGTTTGGGTAGGCTCTGGGAGTTGATGTTGGACAGGGAGGCCTGGTGTGCTGCGATTCACGAGGTCTCAGAGAGTCAGACACGACTGAGCAACAGAACTGAACTGAACTGGATGGACCTAGAGACTATCATACTGAGTGAAGTAAGTCAGACATAGAAACACAAATATCATATGACATCACTTATATTTGGAATCTAAGAAATAATAGTGCAAATGAACCCATGTACAAAACAGAAATTGGATCACAGATGTAGAAAACAAACTTATGGTTACCAAGTGAGATAGGGGAGGGATAAATTGGGAGACTGAGATTGACATATACACACTACTATATATAAAACACATAGCTAATAAGAAACTACTGCACAGCACAAAGGACTCTGATCAATACTCCAATCACCTATATGGAAATAGAAGCTGAAAAGAGTGGACATGTGTGTGCATAACTGACTCACTTTGCTGTACAGCAGAAACTAACACAACATTGTAGATCACCCATTCTCCAATTTAAAAATTAATTTAAAAGATTTGCTACTTGAAAATCAAACGAATATATATTGCCACCACTCTAGGTACTTCAAGGATGCAATGTAAGGATAAAACAAATCTTTCTCAAAAAAAAAAAAAAATTTTTTTCCTTCCAAAAGTCACACCTAATACCTAACATGGAGAGTAAGAAACAGAAACTCAAAAACTATCTTGTGTGAAACTAGAAATCGTTTGTATCCAGTGGCTACAATATGGAACTGGAAATAAAATTTTCGAATTGGAGAAAGGTGAAAGCTAAAGGTTTGAAGCAGGAGATATTTATGAGAAGTCCTGCAGAATGCTTCAAAGGCTCTAAAATTAAGAGTAGGAAAGAGAGGGAGATTTTTCAATAGTGGGGACGGTGCTATTTTAATACCTGTACAAATTGTAAATAATTATCCTTGAGTTAAATAAATTTTAAAAGGAAACTATACAATTCTTAGGATAAAACATAGAAGTAAATTTTGGCAAATAATTCTTAAATAAGACACCAAAGCATAAATTTTATTTAACTTATATGCAGAGTACATCATGAAAAACGCTGGGCTGGAAGAAGCACAAGCTGGAATCAAGATTGCCAGGAGGAATATCAATAACCTCAGGTATGCAGATGACACCACCCTTATGGCAGAAAGTGAAGAGGAACTGAAGAGCCTCTCGATGAAAGTGAAAGTGGAGAGGTGAAAAAGTTGGCTTAAAGCTCAACATTCAGAAAACGAAGATCATGGCATCTGGTCCCATCACTTCATGGGAAATAGATGGGGAAACAGTGGAAACAGTGTCATACTTTATTTTGGGGGGCTCCGAAATCACTGCAGATGGTGATTGCAGCCATGAAATTAAAAGACGCTCACTCCTTGGAAAAAAGTTATGACCAACCTAGATAGCATATTGAAAAGCAGAGACATTACTTTGCCAACTAAGGTCCGTCTAGTCAAGGCTATGGTTTTCCAGTGGTCATGTGAGAGTTGGACTGTGAAGAAAGCTGAGCAACGGAGAATTGATGCTTTTGAACTGTGGTGTTGGAGAAGACTCTTGAGAGTCTATTGGACTGCAAGGAGATCCAACCAGTCCATTCTGAAGGAGATCAGCCCTGCGATTTCTTTGGAAGGAATGATGCTAAAGCTGAAACTCCAGTACTTTGGCCACCTCATGCAAAGAGTTGACTCACTGGAAAAGAACCTGATGCTGGGAGGGATTGGGGGCAGGAGGAGAAGGGGACGACAGAGGATGAGATGGCTGGATGGCATCACTGACTCAATGGAGGTGAGTCTTGAGTGAACACCGGGGAGTTGGTGATGGACAGGGAGGGCGTGCTGCGATTCATGGGGTCGCAAAGAGTCGGACACGACTGAGAGACTGAACGGAAAGCATAAACACTGAAAGAAAAAAGAGATAAATTTAACTTCATTAAAATTTAAAACTTTGGTGCTTCAAAAGATAGCATCAATAAAGCGAAAGATACTCCACACAGAATGGGAGAAAATGTTTACAAATTATGTATCTGATAATAATTCTTATAACTTAATAATTTTAAAAACTTACAAGAAAAAAAAATACCTGTGAGAAGAACAATTAGATTCCGAGGGCTAGGTCTATGTATGCCTGTAACTCAGGCATCTCCTAAAGACGTCAGAGGTTTTGGTTTCTGCAGAAATTGAAAGGTAGGAATCGTGGGCTCAGCCATTCCTGGCATGGCGAAGGAAGTGAGACATGGCTCTAAAAAGGGAAGAATCAAAAACTTTTGTGAATAGTGAGGTCTCCCAGCAGTCTTCCACTCTGGCTAGAACTTACTGTCAACAAGCTTATCTAAAGTGAAATATTTGGACCACAGGGCTGATTTTTTCTTCCTTACTGTTTTAAAAGAATGTCTGCCCTTCCAATCCTCTTGGTCAGTTTTGAACCAGCCCTTCACTGACTGACAGAATTTTGTGCTCAAATCCCTAGTCCCTTGGTTTCTTCCCTTTTAAGAATGCTGGAGGGTGGGCAGATTTTCTTTCATTCCACCTCTTTCACATAGCTCTCCTTTCAGGGAAGTTAGCTTGAGGGGCATCTCTTTCTTTGAACCAAAACAAGCTTTGACTCAGTCTCTCAAGGAAAAGGCAATGTGGATGTTGAGAAACCAGTGAATAACAAAGGTACCAATAAATGTACTAGGTTTCGGGAACAGAGGTTGACTCCCAGCTTGCTGCTGACTCAGCCTGTGACACTGGCCCTGTTCCTTGACTCCTTGTATAAAAAGGGATGAGCCCCTGGAACTTTAAGGCTCTACTTTGTTCTGCTATTTTATGAACTAATGATTCATAGACGCACCTTGGAGGGAAAGTCCCAGTGGGATGGGCCCCCTCATCAAGTCTGATGACCTCCCTGTGATGACAGGTTCCCTTCTTCACCTCTCAGCCTCATCTCAGGCCCATCTTCTCCAGCTCCTGTGGTCAGCTTCCAGGGCAGGGGCCTCATATGGTGCCTGTGACTTAGGAGTGTCCCAGTGAATCCAATGACCCTGCCTCGGTGTAGAGATGGGAAAACCTAGACCCAAAGAAAAGCTATGCCTAAGATCATAGAGTAAGTCACTGGTGGAGCTCAGTATCTTTATCTCCAAGCCTCCTATTCTTTTCTTTATTTCTAGTTTTTTTTTTTTTTTCAGATTGTATAGTGGATACTGTAGTGGGCTGTCAGATACCCTTGGGATGAAGATACTCATTCTCTCTTTCGCTGGGGTGTTGCTGACGCTCACAGATGAGTCCCTCCCTGGGAATTTCCCTGGGCCATAGTTAGCTGTTTCATCCAAAGTTACACCCCATTCCCAGGGATAATCTATATCCACTGACTGACTGGTTGATGTTGGGGTACAAAGGCCTAGCTCCACAGTTTGATTCAGGGCACCTCTGAAGGACCCTCCCTCCCAACCCACTCCGGAGCTCTCCAGGGGATTGGCTGAGCCTTTGTTGCTATGCATCACAATTCCACTTCTCCCCGGCCCTGCTTCTCTTACTTCTCACAGATGCTGCTTCTCGGTATACTCCCAGCAAGCCTCCCGCGTGTAAGCATCTGCCCCTGAGACCATTTTCCAGGAAACCTAAGGAAGATTAGGCAAAATGATCATTGTGACATTCTGGAAAAGGCAAAACTATGGAGACAGTAAAAAGACCAGTGGTTGCCAGAGATTGGGAAAGGGGAGATAAATAGGCAGACCACAGAGGATTTTTAGGGCTTGGAGAATACTTTGTATGATATTGTAATGACTGATATATGTCATTATACATTTGTGCAAGCCCATAGAATGTGTACCACCAAGAGAGAGCCTTACTGTAAATGATGGACTTCGGGTGATTGTGACGTGTCGATGTAGGTTCACTGATTGTAACAAATGCACCGCTCTGATGAGGGATGTTGATAATAAGGGAGGCTATACATGTGTATAGGGGCATGGGGTATATGGGAAATCTCTGTATCTTCTTTTAATATTTACTTGTTTATTTTTGACTGCACTGGGTCTTTGTTGCTGCCTCCGGGCTTTCTCTAGTTGCAGCGAGCGGGTGCTGCTCTCCAACTGTGGCTTCTCTTGTTGTGGATCAGGGGCTCTAGGCACTCGGGCTTCAGTAGCTGTGGTGCATGGCCTTAGTTGCCACACAGCATGTGAGATCTTCCCAGACCAGGGATCAAACCAGTGTCCCCTGCATTACAAGGCCGACTTCTAACCACCAGATCACCAGGGGAAACCTGGTACCTTCGTAATTTTGCTATGAACCTGAAAGTACTCTAAAAATGTTGTCTTAAAAAAAAAAAGAAGAAAGAAAAAGAATTAGGGAAGCAGAAGGAATTTCTAGATACAACTAATTTTAAATTCATTGATGAGAGTTTCCTTTTAAAAGTGATCATTGTCAAAAAAACTGGAGAAGTACCACTGCTTCTTCAGCATATGTGTAACCCAGGAGTTTATTTCCTTTCAGGGCTTGGCCTCTTGCCTCTGCTGCAAGATGATACATGGGCTGGACTGTATTTCCCTGAGCCTGAGGTCCTCAGTCTGGAATAACCCTCGCTGGAGATAAGGGAAGGATACAGCGGGATGATCTGGTGAGGTCTTTAGCATTCCATGCTTCCCAAAATTATCCAGAGTGGGCACTGACCCAACACAGTTTACCTGCTGTCAATTACAGATAATCTTGATTTGTGTGCATGTCCAGTGAATACTGGTGGATGAGATGACAAGCTGAAGGATAAACATTTGTCAGATTGTGTAGGCTAAATCTACACAAAGAGAAACATTTTCCTAAACTTGCCTGTAATGTGCAAAGCCATCCTTCCCACCAAGCATTGACCTTATTTCACAAAGCAGCCCTTTTGTTCCTTTGGAACTGTGACTCTTGCAACCTATGGGGAATAAGAAACAGTTCATAGAGTAGACAAGCCAAGGCTTTCACAGGACCACGTGCCCAGGCTTCTGGTCCAAGGTCTCAGGCAGGTCTCTTGCCTCCTCCCCACCCTTCATCTGGAAGGAAGGTGTGATTTGTTTTGTTTCCAGCGCATATTTTCAGCTGTATACTTCATGTCCTCTTTTCTGGTCTATGTTACAAAACAATTTCCCAATGTCATACAACATCATCAATATCTTTGCCTTCATCAGAGTGGAGTCATGTCTGTCAGCTCTCGGGTACAATATGCTTGGAAAGTCCACTCAGGAAACAATTATTCAGCTGACCTCAGTTAATGATCACATTGTTGTCCCTCTTCAGGGCTCTGTGGTCGTTTCTGTAACTCCACTGGACAGACCAGTTGTGTCCAGTTCTTGGTTTCTATTAAAGATTATGTGTATGTATAAATCCTTCTGCATGAGTCATGTTTTCTTTAATTCCGATTTCTCTGAGGTCAGATACTTAGAGGTAGAATGTACCAAGTCAAAGCGTTTGGCTATTTTTTAAGGCTTTCAACACCAATCATCCCTACTCTCTATTTTCCCCAAGGCCTTGAAGAAACTCAAACGAGGCGGAAGATACATATGATGGTGTTAAGAATTTTACAGTGTGGGCACTTCCCTAGTGGTCCAGTGGTTGAGACTCCATGTTTGCCCTGCAGGGAGTGCTGGTTCGATACCTGGTCAGGGAACTAAGAGTCCACATGCCTCGCAGTGTGGCCAAAATAAACGATAAATTAAAGACCTGTGATGGGTACTCTACAGTTAAAAAAAAAAAAAAAGAATGTACAGGGTCCCTGGCCTATAATCAGCCCTCAGGAAGCGCTCTTCTCTTTTGAAAAACATACACAGCACATATATAGACAGACACACAAGTGTTCCTGTAAACATGCAGATGTAATCCAGTGCATCCAGCCTCTGAGTACTGACCCTTTCTCCAAAATAAAATATAAGGTCTCGTGGGCAGCTGCAAACAGGTACGCCAGGCTTATCAAACTTGAATGTGTGTAAGAACCATAAAAAACATATTTTTATTTAATAAATCTAGGATGGGGCCAGAGATGCTATACTTCTCCAGCTCCCAAATAAGTTCACTGCTGGTCTATGGATCACACTTTGAGTCATAAGCAGGCATGTCACAAAGACACAACAGGCTTGTAGAAACACACATGCAGGCATAACTGAAAACCTTCATGAATTTCATGGGCACATGAATTTGTGATTTCTCAAAAATCACTAGGTAATAGGAGATGGATCTCTAGGGGCATGGACCTATGCTTCATGAGAAAATTTCATCTGTTAGCATCTGCCCAGAACCTAAGAAAAGTTATGATCTGGGAGTGTGAGGGTAGTGCTAGGATGGAGTGGAACAGAAAAGGGCAGGACAAGACAGCCTGGACATTCTCTCTCTGAAATAAGTGCTGCTCCCATGAAATGGAGCTTGGAGTCCTGAGCTGTCCAGTCTAGACCTGTCGGGTACCCGGAAGCCTTCACTTCCCCAGCACCATGCCTCTAAACAGCAGCAACCTCCCTCATCTGCCCTTAGCTTGCTAGAGGCTCCAGGGTCAGAAAAGCAAAGAGCAATTGGTGAACCTGTGTTTCACCTTTTCCTTTTCCTAACAGGATATTTTGTTAAACAGAATTTCAAATGTTATTATAGTCAAACTTACCAATCTCTTTATGATTAGTATTTTTGTGTCCTCTTTAAAGAATCTTTCTCTATACTGAGGTCATGAAAATATTATCCTGTATCACATTCTAAACGTTTTACGGCTTTGCCTGTTATATTGTCTACTTGGAACTGTTTGCATGCTATGAAAGGTTGTGATCAAGTTTCTCTTCTTTCTCTTTCTTTTCTGAAAATATGCATAGGGAGGTGGCCATTTGCCCCGGTGCCATTTATTGAAAACACTCTCTTTTCCCTACTGGTTTGCCAGTCACGACATAAATCAAATTCCTGCATGTGAAGAGGACTGTCTGGGGGTGGTCTCTTTATTCTAATTGGTTTGTGTGGAGCTTTGAATTTATTGCTTCTCAGCTCCAAATCCATCCTTAAATGCTGGCTTGTAATATGGGAACATTCTCCTTTGCTAACCAACATGAGGGCTTCCCTGGTAGCTCAGCTGGTAAAAAGAATCTGCTTGCAATGCAGGAGACCCTGGTTTGATTCCTGGGCCAGGGAGATCCTCTGGAGAAGGGATAGGTACCCACTCCAGTATTCTTGGGCTTCCTGGTGGCTCAGACAGTAAAGAAACTGCCTGTAATTAGGGGACTTGGGTTTAATCCCTGGGTTGGGACGATCCCCTGGAGGAGGGCATGGCAACCCACTCCAGTATTCTGGCCTGGAAAATCCCCATGGACAGAGGAGCCTCGTGGGCTACAGTCCATGGGGTCGCAGAGAGTTGGACACGACTGAGCAACTAAGCACAGCACAGCTGACATGATGCTAATCTTTATTAGTAGTGGGCGTGAAGAACTTAGATTAAAAATTTAAGCTCAGGAGGCAAGGCCATAGCCTCCCAGAAAATAGTTTTCTCCTTATCGGGAGGCAAGGACATAGCCTCCCAGAAAATAGCTTTCTCTGTTTCAACTTAGTTGCTCTCTGTAAGTTTTCCCACCAATCAAGTGTATCCCCCGCACCTATGGCCTCTACTTCAATGTATCCCATAACCCGACTCCATCCCCACCTGCCTGTGATTTTTTTGTATAAAAACCCTCACTACTGACACTAGGGGGTTCACTCTTCCCCCAGGAGACTGAACCCCGGCGCGCCGGCTTAAATAAATCCTCTTGCTTATTGCATCGAATTCGAGCCATTGTGGTCTTTGGAGCGACAGGTCCTGAGAAAAGGCCGCGAGGTCTTACAGGCGCAGGACAGACACAGGAGGGAGGAGAAAGGGGCTGCTTTTCCTGACTCTGATGTGCCTTCCTTTTTCTTGCTCTGACGCCACTCCCCGGTGTGTGATGCCCACCAGTGGAGCTCACCCAGCAGGTATGTTCAGTGGAACCCCGCCTGGCCAGCTCCCAGCAGAGATCCCAGGACAATCCAGCAGGCTGCCGCCTCCTGGTCGCCGTTTCCCAGTTAGTTCAATAGTACCCCCAGCGGGCCGCTGCCCAGAGCATCCCTCCAGCTCCCCCAGCTGGCCTCTGCCCTCGGACTGTGGACCAGCTCTGGTTTGGGGAAAACTCAGCCAACCAACTTCTCTGCCAACCAATGGACTGTCACCACATCCTCTCCAATAAGTCTGAATCTTAACCTTCGAGAGGATTCACTCTCCGGCAAGTTTGTTCTTTCCTTGACTACTTACTCTCCTCAGTCCTAGAGCTTTTTTTTTCCCTTTTTAGTTATAAGTTTCATATTAAACCTGCATGGCTCACATTGCTGGGTTTTTTTTTTTTTCTGTTGTATACGATTGGTCTGTGAATCTATCCTTTGCCAATAACACAATATTTTATTTACTTCAGTTTATGCTAAATTGTAATAATTTGTAGAATAAGTTTTACTGCTTTCTTCCTTTTTTATGGCCACACTCCACGGTATGTGGATCTTTGTTCCCGAACAGGGATCAAACTGGAGTCCCCTGCTTTGGAAGGCAAATTCTTAACCACTGGATCACCAGGGATGTCCCTGTCTTGTTCTTATAGTCTTCATTTAGGTTTTTGCTATTCTTGTCTCTCTGCTTTTCCAAATACATTTCTTCAGTAGCTTCTGCAAGATACACACACACGCAAATAAACAAAGCAACAATAACCTATGGGAATTTTTATTCAGGATGGTACTATGGATATTCAATTCAGTTCAGTTCAGTTGCTCAGTTGTGTCCAACTCTTTCCAATCCCATGAATCACAGGACGCCAGGCCTCCCTGTCCATCACCAACTTCCGGAGTTTACTCAAATTCATGTGCGTCGAGTTGGTGATGCTATCCAGCCATCTCATCCTCTGTAGTCCCCTTCTCCTCCTGCCTCCAATCCCTCCCAGCATCAGGGTCTTTTCCAATGAGTCAACTCTTTGCATGAGGTGGCCAAAGTATTGTAGTTTCAGCTTTAGCATCAGTCCTTCAAATGAACACCCAGGACTGATTTCCTTTAGAATGGACTGATTGGATCTCCTTGCAGTCCAAGGCACTCTCAAGAGTCTTCTCCAGCACGACAGTTCAAAAGCATCAATTCTTCAGTGCTCAGCTTTCTTCACAGTCCAACTCTTACATCCATACATGACCACTGGAAAAACCATAGCCTTGACTAGACAGACCTTTGTTGGCAAAGTAATGTCTTTGCTTTTTAATTTGCTATCTAGGTTGGTCATAACTTTCCTTCCAAGGAGTAAGCGTCTTTAATTTCATGGCTGCAGTCACCATCTGCAGTGATTTTGGAGCCCCCCAAAATAAAGTCTGACACTGTTTCCACTGTTTCTCCATCTATTTCCCATGGAGTGATGGGACCAGATGCCATGATCTTCATTTTCTGAATGTTGGAGCTTTAAGCCAACTTTTTGCTCTCCTCTTTCACTTTCATCAAGAGGCTCTTCAGTTCCTCTTCACTTTCTGCCATAAGGGTGGTGTCATCTGCATATCTGAGGTTATTGATAGTTCTCCCAGCAATCTTGATTCCAGCTGGTGCTTCTTCCAGCCCAGCGTTTCTCATGATGTACTCTGTATATAAGTTAAATAAGCAGGATGACAATATACAGCCTTGATGTACTCCTTTTCCTATTTGGAACCAGTCTGTTGTTCCATGTCCAGTTCTAACTGTTGCTTCCTGACCTGCATATAGGTTTCTCAAGAGGCAGATCAGGAGGTCTGATATTCCCATCTCTTTCAGAATTTTCCACAGTTTATTGTGATCCACACAGTCAAAGGCTTTGGCATAGTCCTTAAGGTTTGCAATTTATGAATGTGGTATCTCTTTCTTTCTCTTTAGGTATTCTTTAATTTCTCTTGAAAAATGTCATCATTTTCTCCATAAAGATTTTGCACATCTTTTCTTAATCTTAGTTGATTTTTATGTTACTGTAAAAAGTTCACCTTTAATTGTTTGTGGGATATAGAAATATAATTAGTTGTTTACTGCTGAGTGCTGATATGCCAGAATCAGAGACCAACATCCATGCCCAGTACAGAACCATTCCCTGGGGTGATGGGCCAGCTACCTGATGGCAGGTTGATTACATCAGGCCACTTGCATCATGGAAGGGACATCAGGGAATAGACACTCTGAATATGAATTTGCTTGCCTTATACGCAATGTTTCCCTGTATGCAAAACTACCAGACATGTACTTACAGAATGCCTTATCCACTTTGCCTTACAATAATGCTCTGATCAAAGAACTCACTTCACGGCAAAAGAAGTATGGCAATGGGTCCATGCTCTTGGAATTCACCATCATTCTAAAACAACTGACTTGATAGAACAGTGAAACAGCCTTTTGAAGACTCAACTGGAGTACCAGCCAGATGACAATACCTTGCAGGGCTGGGGCAAGGTTCTCTCGAAAGCTGTCATGCTCTCAATCAGTGTCTGCTATATCTTGCTGTTTCTCCCATAATCAGGATTCATGGGTTCAGAAATCAAGAGGTAGAGATGAAGGGCACCTCCCATTATGACCCCTAGAGAGCCACTAGCAAATCTTACCTTCTCGACCCCTTGACTTAGAGCACTGTTGGCCTGGAGGTGCTGGTTCTGGAGGGAGGAACGTTTGCACTAGGCGCCACAGCAATGATCCCATTGAACTGAAATTAAAACTACCATCCGGGTGCGGCCAAAATAAATAAATAAATTAGGTCTTCCCTGGTGGTGCAGTGGTTAAGAATCCTCCTGCCGGTGTAGAGGATATGGGTTCGATTGCTGGTCTGGGAGGATTCCACATACTGCAGAGCAACTAAGCCCATGTGCCGCAACTACTGAGTCCGTCCTCCTGAGCATGTGAGATGCAGCTTCTGAAGCCCCTGGGCCCAGAGCCTGTGCTCTGCAACAAGAGAAACCAGCCCAATGAGAAGCCCAGGTACTACAACGAAGAGTAGCCCCAGCTCGCTGCAACTAGGGGAAGGCCTGATAGCAGTGAAGACCCAGTGCAACCAAAAATTAAAAAAGAATAATAAATAAAATAAAACTACCACCTGACTACTTTGGGTTCCTCATGTCTCTGAAAAACAGGTAAAGAAGAGAGTTATGGTGTTGGCTGGAGTAACTACCAGGGAAAATTGGACACATTGAAGGTGTGGAAGCATATGTCTGGAATACAGGAGATCTCATAGAGACTTGGTAATATATATTTTACTCTGCAATTAAGTTATTGATTGATGAAGACAAGGGACTAGAGAAGGACAGTGGAAGAAAGTAACTATAAATACCGGCTCCAACGATGCAGGTACAGGTGTGAGGCCTGTAATAGTCTTGACATTTCCTCCTTATTTTGCTATGAACCCATGTGTGCGTATTTTCTTTCTTTCTTTCCTCTCTTGTTACCTTATCATATAACATAAGATGACCTGATGGTAGTATTTATGTATTGTTAATTTTAACATCAGAGTGTTTAAGTTACTGGATACGAAGGAAGAAAGTAAATATCATTCCAGGGCTTTACTTTCTCTTCTGGGAATGGAGTTAATGTGTTTTGGGTTCTATACAGGATAATTGTATCCTGTCTGGCAGGATTATGACCCTGTCATTATCTTTACTTGAAGATTAAGTATGGCTTAAGGAGATCTGTATGGATGCTCAGTCAACTTGTAATGGTTAATTTTATGTGTCATCTTGACTGGCCATGAAATGCACAGGTTAAGTATTATTTCTAGGTGTGTCTGTAGGGTTGTATCCAGATGAGATTAGCACTTGCATCTGTGCACTCAGTAAAGTGAATTGCGCTCCTTGGTGTGTGTGGGCCTCATCCAAACTATTGAGGGCCCAGTAAGACAAAAGATGAAGGGAGGAGAAATTGATACCGTTTTCCTGCCTCTCTGCATGAGATGGGAGAAGGCAATGGCACCCCACTCCAGCACTCTTGCCTGGAAAATCCCATGAATGGAGGAGCCTGGTGGGCTGCAGTCCATGGGGTCACTGAGTCGGACACGACTGAGCGACTTCACTTTCACTTTTCACTTTCATGCACTGGAGAAGGAAATGGCAACACACTCCAGTGTTCTTGCCTGGAGAATCCCAGGGACAGGGGAGCCTGGTGGGCTGCCATCTATGGGGTCGCACAGAGTTGGACACAACTGAAGTGACTTAGCAGCAGCAGCAGCTACATGAGATGGGACATCTCACCTCTTTGTTTCCTGCCCTTGGAGTAATATTTACACCATCACCTCTTAGGTCTTCAGACCTAAACTACATTATACCACTGATTTTCTTGGGTCATCAGTTTACAGATGACAGATTATGGGACTTAGCTTCCATAACTGCATGAGCTAATTTGTCATAACAATAAATAAACACACATGCATATTGCTATGAAAAAAATATATATATTTATATCTCCTATTGGTCCTACCTGTTCTATTTCTCTTAGGGTAGAACCCTAATGTTGTTTAGTTGTGCCGTCATGCGCAACTCTTTGTGACCCCGTGGACTGCAACCCTCCAGGCTCCTCTCTCCAGGTGGATTCTTTACCACTGAGCCACCTGGGAAGCTAGAAGCCTAATACTCTACCTTAAAAATTACTATTAAACTCAGTGAAAGTTGTTAGTGTGAACTTAAAAACAAAAATTGGTACTGATGAATCTACTTGTAGGACAGCAATGGAGACACAGGCGTAAACAACAGAGTTGTGGACACAGTGAGGGAACGAGAGGGAGGGAGGAACTGAGAGAGTAACACTGAAACCTATACATTCAGTTCAGTTCAGTCGCTCAGTTGTGTCTGACTTTTGCAACCCCATGAACCGCAGCACGCCAGGCCTCCCTGTCCATCACCAACTCCCGGCGTTTACCCAAACCCGTGTACATCGAGTCTGTGATGCCATCCAGCCATCTCATCCTCCATCATCCCCTTCTCCTGCCCTCAATCCCTCCCAGCATCAGGGTCTTTTCAAATGAGTCAGCTCTTTGCATGAGGTGGCCAAAGTATTGGAGTTTCAGCTTCAACATCAGTCCTTCCAACGAACACCCAGGCCTGATCTCCTTTAGGATGGAATGGTTGGATCTCCTTGCAGTCCGAGGGACTCTCAAGAGTCTTCTCAATCCCATAGTTCAAAAGCATCAATTATTCGCCACTCAGCTTTCTTCACAGTCCAACTCTCACATCCATACATGACCACTGGAAAAACCATAGCCTGGACTAGATGGACCTTTGTTGACAAAGTGATGTCTCTGCTTTTTAATATGCTATCTAGGTTGGTCATAACTTTCCTTCCAAGGAGTAAGCGTCTTTTAATTTCATGGCTGCAGTGTCTTTTAATTTCACCATCTGCAGTGATTTTGGAGCCCCCAAAATAAAGTCAGTCACTGATTCCACTGTTTCCCCATGTATTTGCCATGAAGTGATGGGACCGAATGCCTATACATTACTAATATGCCTATACATAACTAATATGTACATATTACTAGCTATGCCTGTACAAAATAAACCTATACATTACTGTGTGTAAAATATATAGCCAGTGGGAATTTGCTGTATGAGGCAGGGAACTCAAACATGGTGGTCTGTGACAACCTAGAGGGGTGGAATGTGGTGGAAGGTGGGAGGGAGTTTCATGAGGGAGGGGTAATAATTTTGATATGTGGTATGGCTAGCTTCCATTCTTGTACTTTTTAAAAATGTTCTTGGCTCTTCTGAAACCTTTCTACTAATACATGAACTGTAGGATAACTTTGCCAAGTTGTTTTTAAAGATCATATTGGGGTTTTTATTGCAGTTTTACTCAATTTATAAATGTATTTTTAAAGAGTTGCAATCTTTACCTGATTGAGTCTTTCCAAACACAAACATCAATTTTCCATTTATTCAGTTCTTATTTTAGACCTTCAAATAAAATTCTTTTTTTTTCTTTTTAACCCATGGTGTTCTGACATAATTTGTAGATTTGTTTCTAGGAATATTGTAGGGTTTGCTTCTTGGGATTATTTACGTCTACTTTTATTATTTCTGACTGCTTTGGGGTAATGTGGAGAAATGCCATAGAATTTTGTATGGCTTTATACCCTACAATTCCAATGAAATGAAACTTCATCCATTATTGAAAGTCTTAAATTGTTATGTAGGAAATGACACTGTCTGCCAATAATAACAATAAGCTTCTCTCATCCTTACACATTTTATTCCTTTATCTCATTGCATACTTTTGTATATCTCATGCACTGTTGAAAAATAGTGGTGACTCATTCTATTTATGACTTTAATGACAATACCTCTGAAAATTCAACTTAATGTAGGTTTTGCTACAAAGGTTTTTTTTTTTTTTTTTTGGATTAATTTCTATCCTTTCCTTTTTTTTTAAAAATATTTTGACTGTGCCATGCAGCATGTGGGATCTTAGTTACTCGACCAGAGATTGAGCATATGCTCCTTGCACTGGAAGCTCAGAGTCTTAACCACTGGACCATCAAGGGAATCCTCATTTCCATTCCTAATTTTATCGAAGAATTCACATTTCAGTTTTAGGAGAGCTGTTTAAAACTTACTGAATTCTGTTGAGTATTTTGTTTAAGATGTTTCCATCTTTGTTCAGAGCAGACAAAATTGGCACATAATTATTTTTTCTTCTACAGGTCAGCGTATTTGGTTGTAGTATCAAACTTTTACTAACCTCAGAAAATTTGTCATTTATAACTACATAACAAATTGCCCCCAAACAGCATCTTAAAACCATTAACATCATCTCACAGTCTGAGAATTAAGGTTTATTGAATTTCTAATGTGTCTTCTTGAAAGCAATAGATAGAGATCATTAATATATGCTGATATGGTCTTCATAGATAGCCGAGGAAAGTGTGTGTAACTCTTCCCTAAAAGGTCATCTAATTAAGGTACATCCACCCATTTTGTAAACCATAAATAGTTACTGTTTTGTAAACTATAAAAATCACATTTCTCAGAACATGTTATCAAAGAACAAGAAAATCTGAATTCTTATAATTCATATTTTGATCAAGGATTATACACTGGATTTTGCGAAGGCTTTATTTAGACTTTGTGTGAACTTATTATATGTTAATTAATAAAACTGAGTGGTTATGTGTAAGTGATGAAGTGTTACCCCACCACCACCATTAACATAAACCAGCATTGTCATCTCCCACCTTGTTTAATGTGGTGGATAACAATGATAACAATAAAACATTTGGTAACAGAAAGAAACACCCAGGAACAGCTCGGCCAGATGGTTCTGATCTGGAGTCTCTCACAGGTTATAATCAAGCTGTTTGCTGGGACAAGACTAGATGGAGACTGAAAAACATACTTCCAGGTTGCTCTCATGCTGGTGGACCTTGGCTCCACAGAGGCTGTTGAGCAGAGACATTGGTTCCTCTGGGCATTCCACAGAGGGCTGAATGTCCTCATGGCGTACCAGCTGAGTCCTGCCTGAGTAGATGATTGAGGAGAGCACAGCCTCCCAAAATGGAAACCAATCTCTTTTAATGATCTAATCTCATAAGGACATAATGATCTATCATTCTGCAAAGCTTTATTGGTCACACAGACCAACTGTGCAATAATGTGGGAGGGGACCACATTAGGGTGTGAATACCAAGAGATGAGGATCATTGGAAGTCAACTTGGAGGGTGGCTAAAGTGAATAAAATAAAATATATGTAGTTAACATGAAATGAATGGCTCATAAAATGAATTCAGTGGCTCTTCTCCTTTTCCCTCATCTCTGAAATGGTGAATTTAATACACGCAGTTGTTGCTCTTAGTAACAAATAGAATGGACTATTTTCTTTGACCTGTGACATTTTTCAGAAGACTGAATTACAATTTTGCTTTGTCTTTTTAAAAAATCATTAAGTTTTCTGTTTACTTTAGAATCCATAGACCACAGAAAAATGCGGAGCAAATTTCCCTACTTGGCCTTAGCTCTAGAATTCCAGCTCTTATTACTTTCCGCTCCACTGAGTTGAGAACAATTATCACCCTCCTGTGTTTCTGGCCAAGAGCATATGCTCCACGTGACCTACTGTGACAATATTCCTATTATTGGGAAAGGCAGTCTCAAGCATCTCCCACTGCAGAAGAAAGGGCCTTCAACCTAAAATATGATACTTGCTTACCAAGAGATAAAGAGTCCACACAGCCTGTGCCAGACTTACTGCATGTGTAGAAATATCTTCCCCCCGTTTCAACCTCAACACATGCTCCTTCATTTTGTGTCAGTGTGTGTGCCCTTGGGCATCTGGTGAACCCCACAGCTGTATCTGTCCTCAGCAAGGAAAGAACAGGGTGGAGTGCCTTTAGCAGTACATGAGAGGAGTGCATGTAGGTAAATTGCCCAGCGTCAGCTGCCAGGAGAGACTCCTGGCCATGGGAGATCAAAGCCCACTGTGGAAGTGTCTTATGGGGTTGAAGCATTGTTTCAGCCAAAGCTTAATTGCGTTTTTGCTTTCCTTGTAGACTCTGATACCAATATATTGGGTTGGCAAAAAATTGGGGTTTTGTTTTTCAGGATGTTATGGAAAGATGCGAACAAAATGTTTTGGTCAGCTCAATACAGAGGACAGACAGAAGTGTTTGGAGTCCTCCCACGTGACTGCTAATTCATGTTGTTCTGCTCAACACTTACTTTAAGACAGAAGAAGCTGTGTCTTGGGAGAGAGAAGAAATGAAAAAGGCTCAAGATCACCGCAGAAGGCAAGTAGCCACCATTTTTTGAGAGCCTGCACTGGCCCTGTAACATTGCTATTCATTTTGCGTTGCACATACCAATGCTCCATACACTTCGAGGAACTGATTTTTATCACTATTTTGCAAGTTAAGAGATTAAGATGTTAGAGATAAAGTTGTTTGTCCCAAATCACAGAGCTGAGTCTTTCAGAACTATGATGTGAACTCATGACTAGCTCCTAAGCCTCTTTCTTCCACTCCATATCTGTAGGAGGGAAGCCTCTTATCCAAATATTTCCTCATCACCATCCACCCACCTTATCCTCCCCAGTGTATCACAGAAGCAGGATGTACAGAGAGAAACATGCTCATTTATTTATTGATAAGTCAACAGGCATTTGTTGGCTTCTTCTGCAAAGAAGATATTGGTGTTCGAACCAAGTCTTCACCACAGAGTGATTCAAGCCTGGGTATAGAAATGGAATTCCCAGACCACACAGCGTAGGGAATTCAGAGACTCTCTCAAACAGCAGGAATCAGGCTGGGAGAGAAAATGAGATCAAGGCTTCAATATTGGAACCAGCCGAGTCATCTTCACATTCTTCCCCCAAGAAATTCCTTGAGATAGAGAAAAATAGCAAGGTGCTGATAGAGTTGAACGAGTCTTGGTATCAGGAGGCTGAGTACAAGCCTCTATTTTACTAGAAAACTCTATAAATCAGAGCCTTCAACTGGATTATCCTCAAAATCCACTGGTCCCTTAGGCTTAGACCCTAAAAACATCCTGAAATAACCTTAATAACACATACTGAACAGTACTTTTGACAATGCACTTTCAAGTTCATTATATCCATTTTACATATAAGGAAGCTGAGACTGAGAGTTACTTGCCCGGGACCCTTACTCAGAAGGGCTGGGATAGAATCAAAACCATGAGCCATCCTATGGAAATTCTTTCCCTGAAGCCTGGGAGAGAGGGCTCTTGAAGACCACGGAGTCTGCTTGGGGCTGGGAGCAGGGTCCCCTGTTCATACGCTGGGAACTTCAGAGGGCTGAGACAGAGAGAGTCAGAGGGAAGGAGGTCAGCCTGCCCCAGCCCCCTCCTTACCTTTCACAGGGGAAAGGCAGACTTTCCCACACAGGGCCTTGCAGCACTTTAATGTACCTATGCACTGGTCATCTGTCTCACAGTGATTGGGGGGTTTAAGCATCAGACATTGGCCATGGACCACTGGACACATCCCAGGCTTCTTCTTAACTGGAGAGAGTAGAGTCATGGGTTAGAAGGCTTAGGCCTTCCACATCAAACCCCACTCCCACCCCCCTGCCCCACTTCTGGGTCCCAGCCCCTGCCCTAGCCTGAGCAGAGAGAATCCCTGCCCTGTGTCCATGATCTCCACGTCTTTCCTGAGGCCAAGAAGTACCCCCTGAAAATAGGACCTGTTTCTCCTCTGACATCAAACCCTCAGTCAACACAGGAGGCCAGTTTTCCAGTGCTGAGTGGTTGGGTGGCTGCCCACTGCCTGGATATCTGAATGACCAGATGACTATTACGTGCAAAACTGACCTCTTGGCAGACTGGCTGCTTTACGAGCCAAGTGGGTAACTTCCTGTCTGGGGCTGAATGACTTCCTGACAAACTCTGCTCAACAATTCTTGGCAAGGAGGAGGCCTGGCAGGACCTGCCCCCGTCTCCCCAAGGCTGTGTCCTTCGTTCCACTCCTCCCCACCAGCTGTTCCACCTTCTCACCTGGGTTTGTGATATTGACAGGGTCCAGACATTCAGTTCCGCAAGTGTCAAGGCAACATTTCTTCTTGTGTGGACACTGCCAGTCACTACTGCACTTGGGTTTCTCATTTCCAAAGCACTGGGCAGATTTTCTAGGAGGGCAGGCCCCAGCTTTCAAAGCTTTTGAAGAGAAGTTCAAGAGTTTGAAGAGAGCTGGGTGATAAGTAGGCCATCACAGCTCCTGGACAAAGCACCGCTCTCCAGCAGTGACCCTTGCCCAGGTGACTGTCCACAAAGTCGGAAGGGAAGTCCCCATCTGGACAAGCTTGATGAAATCACACACATTGTCAGGAGAAAGGCATAGGTCTCCCAGCCAAGGTTTCTGGCCTCAGACAAAAGCAAAGGCTATACACAGGGAGTAAGCAAGGCTGAGAGTAATGGAGATGGAGGGAACTAAACAGATAAATGGAACTGACAAGGCAGGAGGAGAGCTAGAGCCTGAGGCAGGAAAACAGATTAATGGAAAGAATCAGCAAGAGTCAGACTGATGACTGGAGAACCAGAGACTAGGAAATAAGGGTGGGGGGAGAGAGAGAGGGGGGAATAAGAACAGGAATGAGACCTGGGCTGACAGATGGCAGAGTAAAAGAAGAATTTTCAGATGCTCAGAAGCCCTCACAGAGACCCTGGAGCCCAGGTGGACATAAACACACTCCCAAGGATATCTCCCTAAGCTCAGAGTTCATAGTCTAGAGAAGGGTACATCCCCACATCACCTCTGACGTTGCAGCCAAGATGGTACCAGGGTATCTCCAACTCACCATTTTCAGCACCTTCCACAGCCCAAAGTGCCAGGGTTCCCAGGGCAAGAAGCACGAAGGGGAAGAGGCCACTGAGCTTCATGGTGAGGCCAGGGGTAATGCTGGTGGCCAGACCTCCCAATTTATACCTTCACTAATGGGTATGGCCTCACCAGCATTTCCTTGGCCCCTCCCAGCTTCCATGGCATAAACAAGAAGCCAGAGACCAGGAAACTTGATACCAGAGAGACAGTGGCTCATTCCTTGCCTGCAAGGCCACTGAAATAACTACCAGGGAAGAAATAGAGGAGAGGCTGGCCTGGGAGATCGGCAGGCTTATGAGGAAATTGTCTCAGGTGTCCATCTGAACCCTGAACATTGTGGGGGCCCCACATCCCTTAGCCTTGTTAGTGGAGATGGGGTTAAAGGTCAACTGCAAGGATGCTATTTAGTCCTAGATTTTTAGGTAAGATGTTGGGAAATGCACCCCTAGTTCTCCCACTCCTGGACTCCCAGGGAATTGTGAAACTCTCTATACTGATTGCTCAATGCAGTTTCTTTCTCAAATTTCAGATAACATTGAAACAAGCTGGGATCTGGGACCCCTTTCTTAGTGCTTGCACCTGGACTAACGGCTCCTAGAGCAACAGAATACAAAGAATCTATAAGTGACTAAAAATAACTGCCCACATGCGCAGTTGGGGCAAATTATGAACAATGAAATACAAAAAGCCCAAAAGCCCAACTGCCACTTCTGAGATGTGAAGTAGAGCAAAAACAGGGTACTACACAGGCACTCTGCACACAGCACACAGAGTGCCGCCAAGGAGGGGGCCAGAGCACGTAAGCCGCCCCTCCAGCCCCCTGGACTCATCCGCACCCGCACTCCACACAGAGGACCAGCTCACCAGCCCCCCAAGCAAGTGAGCAAGAAAACTGTTACTTGTTTTTGCTCCCTGGTGTCCCAATAAAGACTTGCCTGAATTAAGAAATCTTATCTGACCTCTTCTCGATTTCCATGGATTGAAAGATTCCAAGAACCCAGGTGGGTCACAACAAATCCTTCTGCTGACAGATATTGATCTCTGCGCCCTTCCCCCCCCCAATATTTATACCCTTATGTCTCCAGTGCCTGTTCCATGTCTGGACATGGAAGGTGCTCATAAACTCTTGTCACATAAAAATACAGAAGAAAAGAGCTCTACTTTCAACAAATCTCTTTGGAGCTCAGTTTTCCCTGGCTGAAATGGGATGATTCTAACAAATCAGGCTTCTCAGAGAGTTGTGAAGTTATGGGTGTGGAAGGACTCTAAAAAGAATAACTGAACTGTTTCCCTTATGACTGAACAGAACTGAATCTGAGCTAAAGGGGCAAAGCAGCTCACCAATCACTATAATCAACATTTCGTTATAGTGTGTAATTTGAGATGTTAGAGGAATGCTTCCTACCCCCTTCCTACCCCTACAAATTTCATGCCATGACAAAAAATGGGCTTTTCTCTAGTTGCAGCAAGCACGTGTCTGTGGTGCATGGGCTTCTCATTGCAGTGACTTCTCTTGCTGTGGAGCACCAGCTCTGGGGTGCACGGCCTTCAGTAGCTGAGGCACGTGGGCTCAGCAGTTTCGGCTCCTGGGCTCTAGAACACAGGCTCAGTAGCTGTGGTTCATGGGCTTAGCTGCTCCCTTGCATGTGGGGTTTTCCCAGATCAGGGAAAATCCCTGATCATTGACGTCACCGAACCCATCAGACATCAGACATCAGACATCATTGAAACCCTGTCTCCTCCACTCGTAGGTGGATTCTTTAGCACTGAGCCCCCCAGGGAAGCCCTGAATAGATGCTTTCTAATTATCAAGAGAGTGATCATTCTCTCTAGAACCCAAGCCAAATTTGTCTCACTGCAAAATCCAAACTCTTGCCCCATTATCATGTAACTTCTTGATGCTTGAGTTCCCCATTCACTCTTCAAGGTAGAGGTTTGTGGAAATTCAAGTAGACACAAGAGTCTTGCATTGCCAAGCTCCACATGAACTAATTTGTAAAATATCCTCCAACTAGACCGGCAGTTGATCCCTGTTTGCAGAAGTCACTCAATGATTTAAACTTGGGGGACTTCCTTGGTGGCCCAGTGGTTAAGAATCTATCTTCCAAAGCAGGGGATGAAGACCCAGTGCAGTTTAAAGAAAAATGGTGGGAAAAGAAAAAAGAAAATAAAAATGCCCTAGAGAGCTACTATGTGGGGGCTTTCACTCCTAGCTGGCACACTCAGTAGGGCAAGTGAGAGATAGAATGTCTGACTTCCATCAGTGGGTAATACCACAGTCAGGTCAAACAGACTGGCTTAGGGTCAGGACTCTGGTTCTCACTTACACCACCCTGGGGACAATTTGATTCTTCTTACTCCGGGATAAGAATGACAGAATTGGCCAGACTTCCCACTCTGTTTCTTCCTATTTTCCTCAATGTCACACCCAAGAGACTATCTGCCGTTTTCTAAATATTTGCCTCATAAAGTTTGAAAGAGAGGAACTTCCCTGGTGGTCCAGGAGTTAAGAAACCGAGCTGTTACTGCAATGGGCGAGGGTTCGATTCCTGGTCAGGGAATTAAGATTCATAAGCTGCACAGCATGGCCAAAAAGAAAGCGTGAAAGAGGAAATGCTCCAGCTAAAGTTCTCTATCTGTGATTGATTATAAAAAGCCAACTCCATTCTCATCAGAAGAGTTCTGTGATCAATTAACAGTGTCTGCATGGACACTATATGAGGATTACGACATTGTCTGATCATTTCTGTCCTTTGTACGTGTGGTTCTGAGTTTTTAAATCATAGACTGTTGGGAATTCCCTGGTGGTTTGGTGGTTAGGACTTCGTGCTCTCGCTGCAGGGACTGAGGGTTTGATTATGGTTTGGGGAAATAAGATTCTGGAAACCATACAGAATGCCATATATCCATATAATGGACTGTTAAGATTAAAAGGGATTCAAAGTTCAAGTCAGCAAGCTGTAGCCTAGAGACTAAATCCAGACAACTGTTTGTTTTTCTAAATGACTTTTTATTGGAACACAGACATACATTCATCCACGTGTTGTCTGAGGATACTTTCTCACTACAGTATAAGGGCTGTATAGTTGCGGCAGAGACTCAAATTAGTCTTTAGACAAAGCCAATATTTATTCTCAGTCCTTCACAGAATATGTTTGGTGCCTCCTGATCCATAAGCTACAGAATGAATGAATTACATGACACCAGACTGAGCATTTCTAAAACTGGTTACTCCCATGCTGATCCCCAGAACCTATTTGGTAATGATAATGGGTGGACACTCGTCCCTCCAAACCCGATCTCAACCCAAGATTGATTCACTGAGCTTACCTCTCAAACACTCTATGCTGCTGCTGCTGCTAAGTCTTCTACAAATACTATAGACTCATTCATTCATTCAGTTCATTCACACAAAAATCATTTAATGAATTCTTACTGCGTGCCGGGCTCTCAGGCTGCAATCAAGAAGATACACACAGTCAATACCATGTGGTTGCTAAGAACTTAAACTTCACGACATTATAAATCAATTATATTTCAATAAAATAAATATTTAAAAGTATAAATCAACTATACTTCAATAGAATAAATAAATTAAAAATGATAGATCAACTATACTTCTATAAAATATAAATTTTTAAAAAACCTTGGGACTTCCTTGGTGGTCTAGTGGTAAAGACACCACTCTTCCACTGCAGGGGGCACAGGTTCAATCCTTGGTTGGGGAACTAAGATCTGACATGCCACACACAGATCAAAACAAATTAAGTTAAAAAAACCCCTAAGCTTAAGATCTGAGATATCTAGTTTGGAAGAAAGGCTGTTTCCTCAGCTCTAAGATGGGAGTGTTGGTTTCTCCTGTCATGTGATTGTGGTAAGGAATATTTGACAAGCACTCAGCACAGAGTCCAGTCCACTCACCATGGTGGACATTTTTCTTATGACAATCAGGTGCACTGGATATGAGGTCCTTGGGTCCTTGGGTCTGGGTCCTTCTTGCTCAGCCCCATTAAATGCCTGACTGAGCCTTTGAAACAGAGTTGTTCTTAGGGCGTGTGTGCAGGCGGGGAGTACCCTCCATCTATGTAAACAATTTGATTTTTAAGTATATTACAAAATTCACAGGCCCATGTGAAGTATCATGGTTTATCCATGAAGGTTTGAAATAATTGTAGAGAGGGAATTCCCTGGTGGCCCAGTGGTTAAGACTCCATGCTTCCAATGCAAGGGACGCAGGTTCGATCCCTGGTCAGGGAACTAAGATCCCACAAGCCATATAGTATGGCCTAAATAAATAAATAAAAATACTTAACAAAACAAAACGAGATTACTTGAAGGAGAAGGATGAAATTTAGAAACGTAAGCCTGAAATTTAGAAACTGCCTGACTTTCCAAACTGCTGTCCTGCAGAATTCAGACACAAGAATGCAACATTCTTACCCAAATTTTCAGCCTGCCCTATGTGCTGAGATGTGCTTAGTCGCTCACTCATACTTACCAAAAGCCAGGAATGCAAGAGCCAATATTAAAAAAAGATACTGTCTTTTGTTCTCTCTCACTCTTTAATCCTCTGTTTATCCATCTATCTATCATCTAGATATCATGTATATAGGTATCATGTATCTAGGTATCATGTATATATATGTGTATGAAAGTGAAAATGTCAGTCGCTCAGTCGTGTCAGACCCTGGGACCCCGTGGACTGTAGCCTCCCAGGCTCCTCTGTCCATGAAATTCTCCAGGCAAGAATACTGGAGTGGGTAGCCATTTCCTTTTCCAGGGGATCTTCCTGATCCAGGGATAGAACTCAGGTCTCCTGTATTGCAGGCGAACTCTTTACTGCCTGAGCCACCAGGGAAGCCCGTATATGTATATGTATATGTATATGTATATGTATATGTATATGTATATGTATATATGGAAGCCCATATATAAATACAGATACCCGGTGGCTCAGATGGTGAAGAATCCACCTGCTGTGTGGGAGACCTGGGTTTGATTCCTGAGTTTGGAGGATCCCCCGCAGGAGGGCATGACAACCCACTCCAGTATTCTTGCCTGGAGAATCCCCATGGCAGGCTACAGTCCAAGGGGTCCCAAAGAATTGGGCATGAGTGAGCGACTAAGCACATCTCAGCACATAGGCATAGATACAGATATATAGATACATAGGTATCATATAGAAAGGTTATCTTTCTCTCGAGAACCTTAATCAATATACCTTTCCATCCTCTGCAATTCCCAATACTATTTATTTACTTATTGCCCATGAGGCTGTATCATCCACTACACCAGCCCTCAAATACGAGTGTCCAGTGACTGTCTCAAAGGTTGTTCCTTTTTGATCACAGATGCAGCTAGCAGGAAGGTGGTCTGAGCTGGTGGCTACTGTCCATGCTGAGTAGTGGGACGGGACCCAGAGCACCCATGGGACTCTGCACTCTCCCTGTGAGTATCCTCATGCCTATGGGAAGCAAAGTCAAATGACAAGCTAAAAATATCAAGGGAGTTCCCTGGTGGTCCAGTGGTTAGGATTCCATGCTTTCCCTGCTGGGACCCAGGGTCCAAACCTGATCAAAGAACTACTATTTTGTAGGGCACATAGCGTGGCCAAAAAAGAAAACCCCCAAACCTTGACAGATTGCAAAAGAAAGGGAAGAAGTTTGTTTGGGTTTTTGTTTTTTAGTATCTTTAACAACACTTTTTCCCTGAGTTTTCTCTTTTTTTTTGGCCACATGGCACGTGGGATCTTGGTTCCTTGACCAGGGATCGAACATCACCCCCAGTACTGGAAGCTCAGAGTCTTAACTCCTGAACCACCGAGGAAGTCTTACTTTTCTCCTGGTTTTGAAGAAAGGCCCGCACACTTCCACTTTGCCCGGAGCCCTCTAACACTGCATGCCCTTGGTCAGGACACTGCAGCTCTGTGAGCCTCAGTCTCCCCATCTGTATAAGGAGAAGGTTGAACTAGGAGGTGAAGGGCTTGTCTAGAACTGATGTTGCCATGACTCTGCATCCCGGCACAGACTGGGGACACAGCTGGTGGGCTCTCCTGCTCTTGGAGGCACTCTTGGCTATGCTCACAGGCTGCCCTCTTAAGACCTAGGGTAGGAAGATGGGCCAGGTGGGGCCAGTGGCTGTTCCTTCTCAAGACTGTGAGACTCACAGCCATGCCTGTCTGTCTCTCCCTCTTTCTCTCTCAAATACCATCTGCCCTGCCATTCACTGGTGCTGGGGGAGAGGAGAGCGGCGGGTCTCTGACATCCTTTATGTTAGATGCTCTGCTCTGTGCCTTAGTTTACCTACCTCTTTGCCAATTGATTTATTTGTCTCCACACTACACTACGTCTTCCCTGGTGGCTCGGCTGGTAAAGAATCTGCCTGCAATTCAGGAGACCTGGGTTTAATCCTTGGGTTGGGAAGATCCCCTGGAGAAGGGAATGGCTACTCACTCCAGTATTCTTGCATGGAGAATTCCATGGATAGAACCTGGCAGGCTATAGTCCTAGGGGTCGCAACGAGTCAGACATAACTGAGCGATTAACACACACTACACTTTGGTTTCTTTGAGAGAGAAAAACGTGTCATTAAAAGATCACAGACTTTGGAATTACATGGACTTGGTTTCAAATCCTGACTCTCCCACTTAATAAATGTCCTTTTGCTTAATTATAGTTAATCAGGACTGAGCATTTTCTATGTTCCAGGCTCAGTGCTGAGCCCCTGATTTATTGCTTTTAAGCATCATGACAATATGTTAAGTAGGTGTAACAATCATCTAATTTTCTAAATAGGCTCAGAGTCCACCTTGCATACAAGGTACAGAAAGAAGGAGTACTCCAGGTGCAGTTGATCGGGGAATGCCTGACCTGATGCTACTTGCCCAGATCTGAAAGCACCCAAGTGGTACCCTGAGTCCAAAGCTAGGGTAGAAGAGAGAACCCCTGTGAGGATCACCTCTATAGCTTGTGCAATTCCTGTGCCCAGTGTACAGACGGTAAATGAGCCCCAGAGAGAAATATCAGTTATCATGAGCTTTGTTTGATGTTATCTTTTAAAAAGAATAGGGAAATCCCCGGCAGTCCAGTGGTTACTACTCAGTGCTTTTTACAGCTGTGGCCCAGGTTCAATTCAGAACTAAGGTGCTAAGACCCTGCAATCCACAAATGCAGCCAAAAAAAAAAAAAGGAAATAATATATATATTTTCATTTTGATAGAATCAGTTTTACCCATCTCTTCCTCTATGGATTGTACCGTTTATGTCATATTCTCCTTACACAGTCCCTTCCATTTTCTTTAAATCTTTTTATGAATTTTGTCTTCCACATTTAAGTCACTAATTCACTTGGAATTTATTTTTCATGGAAAGTTTGAAGTAGGGATCTTGTTTCCGTTTTTTCCTAATATGGAATGCATATCATTGATCCTCTATTAATTTATAAACTATATCTATTTTGTCCCAAGTTTTCACGTATAGATGTATTTCTGGGCTCTAGTTTTACTCAATTTGTCTATTATCAAATCTGTCTTCCTTAATGCTCTTAAAAAAATTTGTTTCTTTGGCTGTGCCAGGTCTACTTGCAGCACGCAGCATCTTTGATCTTCCTTGAAGGATGTAGGTTTTTATTGGTTCCAGCAAGTGTGATCTAATTTCCAGACCAGAGACCCAACCCAGGTCCCCTGCATTGGGAATGTCGAGTTTTAGCCACTGGACCACCAGGGAAGTCCCTGGTGCTCTGTTAATGAACATCTATGTTTTAAAAATCTTGGTGCTTTACAGCACAAGTGTTTTCTGTTTTACTTAGAATTGTTTGGGCTATTGTTGCCTTTTACTCTACCGCATACATTTTAGGGTCAGTTTCTCATGATCTTTAAAAAATTGCACCAGAGCTATATATTATGGAGAGGAGCCAAAATATTTACCATGTTACATCTTCATATATATATTTATATATTTATATATATATATATAATATGAGCATCACTCTATTCAAGTCCTCTTCAAATCAATATTGTTTTTCATAAAACTCTTGCAAACTTTTCCTTGATTTATTTTTAGTAATAAATTTCATGACTACTGTGAATAAGATTTTTCCCTCTTTTTAATTTATTTGATAGTTTTTGGTGTGTAAGCATGCAATTAGTCTTTTATATGTTGACCTTCGTCATTGCAAACTCAGTATGTTTTCTCGTGAATTTTAGTAGTTTACCCATGACTCTCTAGGATTTCATCTGAAGACACTCATATCGTCTGTAAGCATTGACCCTTGGCCACTCCTGTACCTCTTTATTTTATTTTTATGTCCAATTCTACTGCATTGGCCTACAATCAGTAGTTTGATATTGAATTAGAGTAATGGTTGAGGGAACGTGAGAGAAAATGGCTTAGTCGTGTTTTACTCTGGCAACTCCAGGCCAGAATACTGGAGTGGGTAGCCTTTCCCTTCTCCAGGAGATCTTCCCAACCGAGGGATTGAACCCAGGTCCAGATAGTTAGAGGGAACCAGGGTGCGATCCCTGGGTTGGGAAGATCCTCTGAGAGGGGAATGGCAATCCACTACAGTATTCTTGCCTGGAGAGGTCCATGGACAGAGAAGCCTGGCGGGCTACAGTTCGTGGGGTCGCAAAGAGTCGGACGCAACTGAGCGGCTAACACACACAGTGATAGAGAGAATCCTGGCCTTCACTGTCTTTAAGGGTGCCGCTTTTAGAGTTTCATCACTGAGTAAAATACTTGCTGTAAGTGTTTGTGAATAATCTTTATCAGGTGAAGAATGTTCACTTTGGTTGCTAGTATACTGTGTGTGTATTTTTATCATGAATGATCATAGAAAAATATGGAATAATTTTTATGAATAAATTTAAAGAGTCATTTGGACATTTTTTCTGTAAACTTTTAATTTATTTAATAACATTGATAATTTCTGTTCTTGAACTAACCTTAAACTCCTGGGATGTACCCTAATTATTTACAGTTTTAGCATACTGAGAAATTCTATATCCTAACATGTATTACACTTGTCACTTTTGAAATAATGTCAGGTGTATAGAAAAAAATTGGAATAGTACAAAGAGCTATCATTTTTCTTTCACCGAGATCCACTGAGTGTTAACCTTTTGCCACATTTATCATTCTCTTTCTTCCATGTGTGTGAGAGAGAATAGTTTATTCTGACCATTGAGAGTAAGTTGTACACATCATGCTTCTTTATACACGAGTACTTCATTTACATTTCCTATAAATAGCTTGATTACATTTTTATAGCAGCCTTAATGGAACATTTAAATACTGGGGTACATACTATTCTGCTATAAATTTTACTTTGCTGTTACTTCATTTCTATAATTATAGTTAGATGTGATTTTTTGATTTCATATGTGTAGCAAAGTTATATTAGATTTTAATTTCATTTCAGATTAGTAAACAAAAGATTTGTTACCAAAAAAAAAAAAAAAGACACCAGAATCTATAGGGTTGAAAACCACTTATTTAGATAATCTCCACAGGGCCTCTGACTGTGATGCACGTTTGGACTTGACTTTAGGTAACAGTACGTCCATTTCCAGCCCACCCAGAGATCCAGCAAACTGGGAGAATCCCAGCAAACCGTTTCAGAGATAGAGAGCAGAGGCTAGAGCAGAATCTATGAACTGACTCCTTAACATCCGTTTCACCCTTGTTCCTGTATCTCTCTATTGCCAAGAGGCCGGAAGGTTAAAAGGTATATTTCTTTTTAAAAGATTTTTTTATGTGGACCATTTAGAAACTTTTTATTGAATCTGTTACAATGTTGCTTCTGCTTTTTCCTGTTTTTGTTTTTATATCCACTTGGCATGTGGGATCTTAATTCCCCAACAAGGGATCAAACCCACAAACCCTGAACTGGAAGCTGAAGTCGACCACTGGGCCACCAAGTAAGTCCCAAAGTTACATTTCTGAGGCCATCCCTCCACCCCCAAAGCTGGGGTTCTGGGGGTGATTTGCATTTCATCGATCCACTGCACTATCGAAAGTTTCCAACCAGAACTTAGTCTGGAGGGAAGCAAAATGCAGGGCACAGGTCATGGCAGAACTGTGGTCAAGGCAACGTGACTTGAGGGAGAAAATTTATCCAGAAACTCAGTTTATAACCCCCTTCTCCAGACTGTCAAGGGCTTTCCTGGAGGCTCAGATGGTGAAGAGTCTGCTTGCAATGCGGGATACATGGGTTCAATCCCTGGGTGAGGAAGATCCCCTGGAGAAGGAAATGGGTACCCATTCCAGTATTCTTGCCTAGTGAATTCCATGAACAGAGGACCCTGGAGGGCTACAGTCCACGGGGTCGCAAAGAGCTGGACATGACTGAGCGGCTAACGTTTCCATTTTCACTTTTCTTTAACTAGAAGACGTTATCAGTAGGAGCAGAGTGGAGAGGGGACCCTGAGGTTAAGACATTCCTAGTCTCCTCCTATCTTACCATATATCAAGGCACCATATTGGCTTAATTTGAAATGTTGCAGCACAGTTTCTTTGCACAAAATTGTTAAAATGATGGAAGAAAGTGCTGAAGTTGGAAGTGCCAGGTAGATGTTCCCCTTAAGGGGTGAATGGGCAGGTGATCTCTTATCCGTGGTTCAGGGCACCAGAGGGTGTGTTCACAGTGGGTTTTGCATGAGTTTAGCCTCCTCTGATCGTCTGCAATGGGGTTCTATGGGAAATGCACACCATTGTGATTGTGTGGGAGTCTGAGCATCACATACTGGCCTCCTGATACATCTAAGCTTTCATAACTACAGGGAAGCACAGTCCATGGGTCATCATCATTCTGCTTCTCCCCAGCTACTCCTGGAGGTGCAGTTGAGTCGGAGGATTGCCTTCAGGCGTGAGCAATCCAGCTGTTGGCCACTACTGGATTTCCCCTGTCAATACAGCCTGGAACTTAGCTTCTGGTCTGTTGCTATGGTTCAGTCGCTCAGTCGTCTCTGACTCTTTGCAACCCCATGGACTGCAGCACACCAGGCTTCCCTGTCCTTCATCATCTCCCAGAGCTTACTCAAAGTCACGTCCATTAAGTCAAGATGCCATCCAGTCATCTCGTCCTCTGTCATCCCCTTCTCCTCCTGCATTCAATCTTTCCCAGCATCAGGGTCTTTTCTAACATTTCCAGTAAATGCGGTACACTTGTAACCTTCCGGAAGGCAGCTGAATTGCCAGTGAAAGGGCTCCCCAGCACTCTTCCCACCCCTTCACCAATCCCTCTTTCCTCCAAGACTTCTGCCTTTGGGCAGCTGGTACTAAGTCAAGGGATAGCCTCCCACTTTCACCTCAAACTTTCTCCCCGTTACTGATAGAGTAGAAAGAGCCCTGGACATAGACACCCTCCGGGAATGGTTTTGGGAACATCTCTTCCCATCTCTGGCCTCAGTTGCCTTATTTGTGAAATGGAACTGGTGAGACCAGCTCCAGAGTGTTGCCACAGGAATTACATGGGGTTGTATAGGATGAGGAGCCCATCATCATCCCTGGAACACATGATGGTCTCTGTACAGATGTGTGACCTTGGCTATCTGAACCCACCATGAATGGAGTTCCCTTTGGGTCAACATTGCTCCCTTCCTTCCAGGCTTCTTTTGAAGTGCAGGTGCCTCTGGGAGGGGGACATACAAGGCACTGGTCCCTCAAAGCATCAGAGGCTGTGCAGGTATTTCCTCCCACACAGAACTGAGATGACACAGTCCAACACTGGGAAAGGAGGGGTCTGGGCATGAGGGGTCCTGGCCGGCTGCCCAAACACACCCACCTTCGCCAAATCATCTGCCATTTCCTCCCTAGCTCACTGAGCTCTTTCTCTGTTATCCTTGATGTTTGGCCAGTCCTCCCTAGATCAAGGTGGCTCAGTGGTAAAGAATCTGCCAGCCAATGCAAGACACTTAAGAGATGGGGGTTCAATTCCTGGGCTGGGAAGGACTCTTGGAGAAGGAGATGGCAACCTACTCCACTATTCTTGCCTAGAGAACCCTATGGACAGAGGAGCCTGGTGGGTTACAGTCCATGGGGTCACAAAGAGTCAAGCACAGCTGAGTGAGTGAGCACGCATGCACGCACGTCCTTGATCAAGCAGGCGGGTGATCACACCTGCCACAGTGTGGGACTGTGGATGAGGCCACTCTCTACCCAAACTGTGTGCCTATGGGAGTGGGGAGAGTCGGAGATGAGGTTATAAGGAGTGGAAAATAGGTTCTAAGAAGCACGTCATTGTGTCTGTCTCTGGAATGTAAAATAGCTGTAAATTACCTAGATAACATCCACTAAAGGGTGCTGAAATGAAACATGAGATACACAGAGTGGGATACTATGCAGCCCTTACAAAGAATGAACCAGGGCATGGACAAAGGTCTCGGATGCAAGCAACAGACACCAAGTCTGGATCACTAAGCAGGAAGGGCTTCATTGGAAGGATTTGGGGAAGACATTTTCACAGTGCTAGTGGGGGCACTGCTTGCACTGTGTTCCTTGTATATGCCTCCCTCTCACCAAGGCTTTTGAAATTGTGCAACTTGGAGACCTTGCCAGGATATCAGGTAGTTTACTGAAATGAAAATCAGAAATCAGGCTCCTCTGTCCCTGGAATTCTCCAGGCAAGGATACCGGAGAGGGTTGCCGTTTTTTTCTCCAGGGGATCTTCCTGGCCCAGGGATCCAACCCTTGTCTCCTGCACTGGCAGGCAGGTTCTTTCCACTGAACCACCTGAAGTCCAAGGGCGCTGGGACCCAACTCAGAATCAGAGCTCCAGGCACCATCTAGTGGCCACTGCAGAGATTGCATGAGAAGTACAGGCGAGAAGGAAAAAACAACCCACAGAAGGCGGTCCTGGCCAGCGCCAAGGAGGGGGCTGAGGCTTTGCCTCATTGCCACCTCCATCCTTGAGGTCTCCGTTCCAATCAGGACACACACACCCCGCCCAGGTAACTCCCTGGCTCAGCTGCAGTTCTCTCACTGTGATCTTGGGCAGACAACTCGGCCCTCTAGGCGCGGATTCAGTTCAGTTCAGTCGCTCAGTTCAGTTCAGTTCACTCGCTCAGTCGTGTCTGACTCTTTGCAACCCCGTGCATCACAGCACGCCAGGCCTCCCTGTCCATCACCAACTCCTGGAGTTCACTCAGATTCACGTCCATCGAGTCAGTGATGCCATCCAGCCATTCAGTCACTCAGTCGTGTCCAACTCTTTGCGACCCCATGGACTGCAGCAGGCCAGTCTTCCCTGTCCATCACCAACTCCCAGGGTTTACTCAAACTCATGTCTATCGCGTCAGTGATGCCATCCAACCATCTCATCCTCTGTTGTCCCCTTCTCCTCCCACCTTCAATCTTTCCAGCATCAGGGTCTTTTCCAATGAGTCAGTTCTTTTCATCAGGTGGCCAAAGTATTGGAGTTTCAGCTTCAGCATCAGTCCTTCCAATGAACACTCGGGACTGATTTCCTTTAGGATGGACTGGTTGGATCTCCTTGCAGTCCAAGGGACTCTCAAGATTCCTCTCCAACACCACAGTTCAAAAGCATCAGTTCTTTGGCACTCAGCTTTCTTTAGAGTCCAGCTCTCACGTGCATACATGACTACTGGAAAAACCATAGCTTTGACTAATGGACCTTTGTTGGTAAAGTAATGGCTCTGCTTTTTAATATGCTTCTATGTTGGTCATAGGTTTTTTCCCAAGGAGCAAACGTCTTAATTTTATGGCTGCAGTCACCATCTTCAGTGATTTTGGAGTCCAAAAAATAAAGTCTCTCACTGTTTCCACTGTTTCCCTATCTATTTGTCAAGAAGTGATGGGACCAGATGCCATGACTTAGTTTTCTGCATGTTGTTGTAAGCCAACTTTTCACTCTCCTCTTTCACTTTCCTCAAGAGGCTCTTTAATTCCTTTTTGCTTTCTGCAATAAGGGTTGTGTCATCTGCGTATCTGAGGTTACTGATATTTCTCCTGGCATTCTTGATTGCAGGTTGTGCTTCATCCAGCCTGGCATTTCACATGATGTATTCTGCATGTAACTTAAATAAGCAGGGTGACAACATACAGCTTTGACATATTCCTTTCCTGATTTGGAACCAGTCTGTTGTTCCACGTCCAGTTCTAACTGTTGCTTCTTGACCTGCATACAGATTTCTCAGGAGGCAGGTCAGGTGGTCTGGTATTCCCATCTCTTGAAGAATTTTCCACAGTTTGTTGTGATCCACACAGCCAAAGGCTTTGGCATAATCAATAAAGCAGAAGTAGATGTTTTTCTGGAACTCTTGCTTTTCGATGATCCAGCAGATGTTGGCGACTTGATCTCTGGTTCCTCTGCCTTTTAAAATCCAGCTTGAACATCTGCAAGTTCACAGTTCATGTACTATTGAAGCCTGGCTTGGAGAATTTTGAGCATTATTCTGCTAGTGAGTGAGATGAGTGTAACTGTGCGGTAGTTTGAGCATTCTTCGGCATTGCCTTTCTTTTGGATTGGAATGAAGGCTGTAGCCAGTTCTGTAGCCACTGCTGAGTCTTCCAAATTTGCTGGCATATTGAATGCAGTACTTTCACAGCATCATCTTTCAGGATTTGAAATAGCTCAACTGGAATTCCATTACCTCCACTAGCTTTGTTCGTAGTGATGCTTCCTAAGGCCCACTTGACTTTGCACTCCAGGATATCGGGCTCTAGGTGAGTAATCGATCACACCATCGTGGTTATCTGGGACATGAAGATCTTTTTTGTATAGTTCTGTGTATTCTTGCCACCTCTTCTTAATATCTTCTGCTTCTGTTAGGTCCCTACCATTTCTGTCCCTTATTGTGCTCATCTTGCATGAAATGTTCCCTTGGTATCTCTAATTTTCTTGAAGAGATCTCTAGTCTTTCCCATTCTATTGTTTCCCTCTAGTTCTTTGCACTGATAGCTGATGAAGGCTTTCTTATCTCCCCTTGCTATTCTTAGGAACTCCGCATTCAAATGGGTATAGCTTTCCTTTTCTCCTTTGCCTTTAGCTTCTCTTCTTTTCTCAGCTATTCGTAAGGCCTCCTCAGACAACCAGTTTGCCTTTTTACATTTCTTTTTCTTGAGGATGGTCTCGATCACTGCCTCCTGTACAATGTTATGAACCTCTGTCCATAGTTCTTCAGGCACTCTATCAGATCTAATCCCTTGAATCTATTTGTCACTTCCACTGTATAACCCTAAGGGATTTGATTTAGGTCATACCTGAATGATCTAGCAGTTTTCCCTACTTTCTTCAATTTAAGTATGAATTTGGCAATAAAGAGTTCATGATCTGAGCCACAGTCAGCTCCCAGTCTTGTTTTTGCTGACTGTATAGAGCTTCTCCATCTTTTGCTGCAAAGAATATAATCAATCTGATTTCAGTATTGACCATCTGGTGATGTCTATGTGTAGAGTCTTCTTTTGTGTTGTTGGAAGAGGGTGTTTGCTATGACCAGTGTTTTCTCTTGGCAAAACTCTGTTAGCCTTTAACCTGCTTTGTTTTGTACTCCAAGGCCAAATTTGCTTGTTACTCCAGGTAGCTCTTGACTTCCTACTTTCTCATTCCAGTCCTCTATAATGAAGAAGACATCTTTCTTTTTTGGATGTTAGTTCTAGAAGGTATTGTAGGTCTTCATAGAACCATTCAACTTCAGCTTCTTCAGCATTACTGGTTGGGGCATAGACTTGGATTACTGTGATATTGAATCGCTCGCCTTGAAATGAACAGAGATCATTCTTTCATTTTTGAGATTGCATCCAAGTACTGCATTTCAGACTCTTTTGTTGACTATGATGACTACTCCATTTCTTCTAAGGGATTTTTGCCCATAGTAGTAGTAGATATAATGGCCATCTGAGTTAAATTCACCCATTCCAGTCCATTTTAGTTCACTGATTCCTAAAATGTAGGTATTCACTTTTGCCATCTCCTGATTGACCACTTCCCCTGCCATAAAATGAAGAGGTTGGACAGGGCACAGGCTAGGCACTGTACTTAGCACTTTTGCTCATCTGACTCTCATGACCAGGTAAGATTTCAATCATCTTGTCTCCCGTCACTCTAGTCACTCCAGTCACTCCTGACCACCCGTATCTGTGGCTTCATTCACCTGTGAGATCCCCATGGATGCCTATAGAAATTTCAGCTGTAAGTCAAGGCTTAGCTGAAAGTCACCTCCTCCAGGATTTCTCCCTGCTTGCCCTTTGCTCCATCCCTTCACCTGAAGGGTCCTCTTTCTGCCACAGGTATAGACAGGTGGACCTCATCCACTCCAGCCTGAGGCTCCCCCAACCCAGGGGCTTTTCTCAGTCATCTTTCTCCCTCCTCACCAGGCACAGTGAGGGGCCAGGCATAGGTGTGATTCACAATGCCTGCTCTGAGTTTGGTCCTCCTGACTTCAAGTCCAGTGTGGCAGACAGAATAATGGCCCCCCGCAAAGATGTCCACATCCTAATCTCTGGAACCTGAGAATATGTTACCTTACATGGCAAAGAGAGTTTGCAAGGACTTCCTGGGGGTCCAGTGGCTGAAACTCTGTGCTTCCAATGCAGGGGACTCAGGTTTGATTGCTGGTCAGGGAACTAGATCCCACATGCTGCAACTAAAACTGGGAGCAGCCAAATGAATACTTTTAAAAAAATTTTTTAGGAAGAGAGTTTGCAGATAATAAAGAACTTCAGATGGGGAGGTTATCATGGATTATCTGGGTCATCACAAGTGTCCTTATACAGCAGAGGCAGGAAGGTCAAAGTTAGAGAAAGAGATATGATGCCAGAAGCAGAGACTGAGGTGATGAAGGAATTCAGGTAGCTTCTAGAAGCTGGAAAGGGCAAGGAACCAAGTCTCTAGCCCTGCCAGCCATTTGAGACTTCTGACCCCAAGAACGTTTGTGATGATTAAGCTAATGAATTTGTGATGATGCTACAGTGGCCACAGGAAATGAAAATACACTGGCTCAGCTTCTTACTCGCTATGTGACTCTGGGAGACTTAACCTCTCTTTGACTCAGTTTTCTCCTGATAATGATAAAGGCAAAAATTCCTACCTCACAAGGTTGTTGTGATGATAAAATGAAAATACCTGCAAGTCGCCTTGAATAATGCCAGAGACTAAGCATGTTAGCTATTCATAGCTTCCATAAACGAGAGTCTAATAGGTAACAGGCACAAGGTCAGATGCCTTAGAATAATTTCCTCCATTCTCAGCCCCACCCTTAGGAGTGACTATTTCAATCCCCATTTCACACATAAGGAAACAAACCCAGAGTAATTTGCCTGTCATCACTCTAGGACTGGAAGCATTTTCATCCTCGAAGTTTCTCACATTCACTTGGGAGACTGTACAGGTTTGCGCTCTTTACCTACAGAGGATTAGTTTTTATTTTGTTTTTGTTTTTTTGGAGGAGAGCAGAGGGTGAAGAGGAGGCTGTGCAGGCCACTTTGGGCCAGACGTCCTGGCTGCTCCTCCCAAAAACCCCACACACCTCTTCCTACCTAGTGCAGGGAGATAAAATCCGAGTGAAACTCACCAATGCACACCCCCCACACACACACACAACCCATCCCTTCAGAAGGTCCTATTACTGCCTCCCACTTCTTCATCACTCACTCCCCAACTCCGCCCAGTTCTAACAGCCCCTTAAGCCAGACTCGGGGGAAACCAGGAGACGGGCACAGCCAGAGAACCAGGTGCCTGACCGCTGAGAGATGGAGGGCAGACTTGCCCAGACCCCAAGGATACCCGTGGAGCCCCCTTCCCACCGCCTGCATAAGGAGCCATCTGTTCTTGGCTGAATAAACCAGCGGGGGAAGCAGCTCGCAGTCCCCTGCCCCCCGGCCCGACCCCCGCACAATGCGCCTTTCTCCGAGGAGACGCCGCCAGGGCGCCGCCGGAGAGCGCTCCGTCTGGCCTCCCCTCCCCGTGGCGGCACAGCAAGACACACACACCGACCCCGTGGAAACCAGACTCTTTTTTTTTTTTTTAAGAAAAAGAAAACAACAAAAAAGAAATCCTACAAAGAACTGAGCGCAGCACGCGTCTTCCACATCCCCTCCCCCGATCCCTCCCCGCAGTCCGACTTCTGGTCCAGGCGAGCCCAGCTCGAGCGCAACGCTGGGAGCCCGCCAGCGCCTCCCCGCGACAGCCCAAGCCCGGGGGGACCCAGGTTCTGTCCGGGCCCGTCGCCCAGACGGCGCCCCTGGAGCGGGGGCAGAGGGCTGGGGCCGTCCGCGGCGCCGCTTTCCTTGCCCGGGTCCGGGCCACCCGCGGCCCTCACTTCTGGGTGGCCAGCTGGTTCTCCAGATCCTCCAGGCGTGCGGTCAGCTGGGCCAGTGGGAGGTTAAGGAAGCCTCTGGGGCTCTCGGGGGTCCCTTCGTCTCGTCTCCCTCCGGCCCGCGCCCCCGGACCCAAAGGATATGCTTCTGCGACAGACTCTCTAGCGCCCCCAGCGTGCGGCCCTGGAACTCCACGAGGCTTTCGCATTCGCAGGGGCTCCGAAGCTCTGTCCCCGCGCCGATGCCCTCCTCTGCCAGAGGGGCACAGACAGTCGGGGGAGTGAGAAGCTGCAGGAGGACCAGCCGGCCCTGGCCGAGGGCCCCCGATATCCCTCCACCCCACCTGCGGCTGAGTGCACCGGTTTGAGATTCAGACAGAGCTGGGATGAGTCCCAGCTCGATAGCTGTGAGGAGTCCCAGCTCGATAGCTGTGAGGAGTCCCAGCTCGATAGCTGTGAGATACTGGAAAACCCATTCAACCTTTAAGCCGTGGATTCATTGTCTATAAAAATGGATACAATGAGAAGACCTATTCGTTGGGCGGTGCTGAAGACTCTGTGATTTTCATGTGTGTCTTATGTGGGTACCCATCTCAGAAGGTTTCTCAAACCTTGGTGCCCATTGGACTCAGTAGGAGATCTTGTTAAAATACAGATTCTTGGACTACCCTGGTGGTACAGTGAATAAGAATCTGCCTGCCTGATGCAGGGGACACGGGTCCCCAATCCCTGGTCCAGGAAGATTCCACATGCCTCGGAGCAACTAAGCCTGTGAACCACCACTAACTCAAGTCTCTATGCAACAACTGCTGAAGCCCGTGCACTCTAGAGCCAGCAAGTTGCAACTATTGAGACCACATGCTGAAGCCTGAGCGCCTTGGAGCCTGTGCTCTACAAGAGAAACCACTGCGATGAGAAGCCTGGGCAACTGGGGGAGTAGCCCCTGCTTTCCCCAACTAGAGAAAGACCAGAGGCAGGAAAAACAAACAAACAAACACAGAACAGCCAAAAAACCAAAATATAGACAGATAAAGAGGTATTGCTAGATAGATAGATTCTTATTCTTAACGGGAAGGAGCAGAGATGCTCCCAAGTGGTACTGATGTTGCTGGTCCATGGACCACACTTTGAGTAGCAAGCGTCGACAGAAATATGGTCCAAATGAAACTTTATGCGGTGATGGTAACATCTGTTAGTGTGGTAGCACCAGGTGGCTATTTAACACTTGAAATGTGGTTAGTATGATTGAGGAAGTGAATTATTTAGTTTAAGTTAAATGGGCATATGTTGCTAGTGGCTAGTTTATTGGAGGGTGAAATGTTGAAACTGATACAAGTAAACACTTTATAGTGGATTTCATTGGTTCCCTAGGTCCATGAGTCAAGGTAAATTGGAAGTGGCCAAACAAGAGATGGCAAGAGTGAACATCAACATCTTAGGGATCAGTCGTTCTCAAGTGTGGTCCCTGGACCAGCAGCAGCAGCATCACCTAGGGTGTTATTAGAAATGCAAATGACCTGATTCTACTCCAGACCTACTGCATCGGAAACTCTGGGGTTGGAGACAACAATCTGTCTTTTAACAAACCCTCCAGGTGCATATGATGCACGCTAATGTTTAAGAACCACTGATTCAAGTCTATTTCCTCACACATTTCAACATCGCTGAAATCAAATTACATGCCTTACAGTTAAATCCAGTATCTTTATATTTTTTTCTTAGCAGTATAGAAAATAATAGTGATTCTTAGAATAGATGGTATCTTAGATTCATTAAATTCTGTTAATGTGTGCCATTTTGAATACTACAGCACAATACCTGGCACTTGGCTTTCAATACAGAGTTGCTATTATGATTTAAAAATTATGTCTTAGTCTTGTATGTACCCTCAGCAAACTGCTGTATGTTGCGTCATCAGTGATATTGATAACAGCCCAGAATGGCTCCTAACTTTGCAGGCGGGGAAACCAAGGTCCAGAGAGAGAAGAGCATCTACCTGAAGTCATCCTTCATTGGTTGGTGAAGATCCTCAATCACAGAGGCCAGATTTCGGTTAGAATTCTAGAACTAGAGGCAACCTGGGGCAGCCAGCACCCTGCCCTATCACAGAAGAGGAAAGGTAAGGGATAGGTGGGGGTTAAGTGACTTGTCCAAAGTCACACTGCAGGGGAACATAAGAGTTAGGGACTTCCCTGGTGGTCTAGTGGCTAAGGCTCTGTGCTCCCAATGCAGGGGACCTGGGTTTGATCCCTGGTCAGGGAATTAGATCCCACATGCCACAACTAAGAGTTCCCATGCAGTAATTAAAGATCTTGCATGCCGCAACTAAGACCCAGCACAGCCAAATAAATAAATGAGTAAAAGAGGACAGGAAGGGCCCTGAAAGAGAAGTTAATCCAGTGTCTCCATAATATCCTCGCTAATTATTAGAATTAGCCTGGAGAGAGGGAGAGGAAGAAAGGTGTGTGTGTGTATGTATATATGTATATGCATGTACATAAATATATATGTATATATACATATATACAGAGATATTTTAAACATAGATTGTCCAGGCCGAGCATAGCCCTACTGAACCTAGCTCTGGAGTGGGGCCTGTTTATCTGAAAGAAAAGTCACATTGTAGGCCTGGGTTACAGTCTAAAGACTCTATGGTAAAAAAAAAAAAAAAGAAAATCACTCCCTGAGAAATTCCATATATCACCTATAAAGGTACTTGTACACAAAGTTCAAGCCCATCCTCCCAAATAGAGCTGGTCCCCTTTTCCTTAGCTGAGCACCATATGAAGCAGATGGATTGAATTTATGGGATATATATACATTTAATATGCCTCCCAGATGGTGCTAGTGGTAAAGAATCTGCCTGCTGATGCAAGAGACAGCAAGAGATGTGGGTTCCATCCCTGGGCTGGTAAGATCCCCTGAGGAGGAAATGGCAACCTACTCGAGTATTCTTGCCTGGAGAATCGCATGGACATAAGAGCCTGGCAGGATATAGTCCATAGGGTCATAAAGAGTCGGACAAGACTGAGCGACTAAGCACACATATATTTAATACACATCTTTTGAAACATGCCCAGTCCTGCCCCTTTCCCAGGTCTGTGAAGCTGAATTCCAGCAAGATAAACGGACTTATGATGTGGCTCCCCTTACCAATGCTGAATTGGGCGTGCCTTTGAAAAGAATCCACACCCCCCCAAATTATTCTGAATTCCCGCTAATTTGGGCAACAGATTGCTTAGAATTGTGCTTCTTAAATTTAGCACTAATTCCCTGAGGGTCTTGTCAAAGTGCAGCATCGTATTCAGTAGGTTTTGAGAGCGCTGAAAGCCCTGCAGTTCTAACAATTTACCAGGTGACAGCCCTGCCGACGGTCCAGGGACCACACTTTAAGGAGGCTCTGACCAGCGAGCCCATCCCCCGGCTGTCACTCAGCGAAGGGGGCGGGAGCGAATAGGACCGGGAGGTGTCGGAGGACGCGGGGTGAGAGAAGGGGCGGGGTCCCGAGCCGGCTGCGCTCACCCGGGCAGATGCTGCCTTTGAGGTTCTCCAGCAGGTGCGTCATGGTGCTGAAGTCCGGCGAGTAGGACACGTGCAGCTCGGCTGGCTCCGAGGCGATTTCTCGCAGTTCTTCCTCCACGGCCTTGCCTACGCCCACGGCGTACATGACGATGCCTGCGGGGTCGGGGGAACAAAGGGGGCGCCCTGGGCTTCAGGAAAGCTGCCTCCCAGCGTCCAACTCAACCTCAGGTCAGCCCGGCCCTCGCCAAGCCCACCTTCCTCCTTGGCTCGCGCCGCCCACACGGAGATGTTATCCTGGGAGCGGCCGTCGGTGAAGACCAAGCCCACGCGGGGCACGTTGAGCTCCCGGGGCCGCGCGCCCTGCGCCTCGGAGAAGCTGTGCTCCACCATGTGGCGCAGGGCCAGCCCGGTCATGGTGCCGCGCTCCATGTACTCCACGGCCAGGACCGCCTGCTTCACCTCGGCCGCGGTGCCGTAGCGGCCCAGCGGGAACTCGGTGCGCACCCGGCTGGAGAACTGCACCAGCCCCACGCGCGTGCCTCGGGGACACGTCCAGGAAGTCCACGATCTGGTTCACGAAGCGTTTCACCAGCCTCGAAGTTCTGCGGGCGCACGCTCTGGAGCCATCAACGAGCAGAACCAGGTCCACGTGGCCTTCCCGGCACCCTACACCTCACCGGAGGAGAAGAGGTAGGAGTGAGGGCGGGCAGCAGCTACTTGCTTTCAGTCATTCATTCGCAGACATTTATTATATAACAGATACTATGTGTGAACGCCTTCCTATGCCAGGCACTGTGGTAAAATAATAAAACTAATCATCACATCATCATCATTGGCATCCTTATCATCTTTGCCATTTATTAAGTGCTTAGCATGGAGCTTCCCTGGTGGCTCAGTGGTAAAGAATCTGCCTCCAATGCAGGAGCTGCAAAAGACTCGGGTTTGATCCCTGGGTGGGGAAGATCCCCTGGAGGAGGGCATGGCAACCCACTCCAGTATTCTTGTCTGGAAATCCCACTCCAATATTCTTGCTTGGAAATCCCATGGACAAAGGAGGCTGGTGGGCTACAGTCCACGGGGTCACAGAGTGGGACATGACTGAAGCGACTTGGCAAGCAAGTGCTTAGCACAGGCATCTTTTTCATCATCATCATCACAGTAGCTACTGTTTACGATCCTCTACTATGTTAACCAAGAGAATTCTGAGCACTTTGCCTCCCTGTGCTCAGCCAGCGACCTTGCTGGGCCCTGATCCATAAGGAAACAGGGATGAAGCAGCGGTCACATATGCAATTAGTGACCATCAAGGAAAGTGTTTGAATACAGGGTCATGCAAGGAGCAAGGTAGGATTCTTCCTGGAGTTGGTGAGGAAGGCTGCGTGGAGGTGGTGAGAAGTGATTTGGTCTTCAGGGATGAGTAGGAGTTCTCCAAGGCAGGAAGGGACATTCTAGATGGTGGGGGGCAATGTGTGTGGAGGCACGTTTGGGAATGGGCTGGCCAGTACGGCTCCAATGTTTAAGTTTGGCAGGAGACAGGATGATGGGGTTGGCTGAAACAATATTTTAATGACCTAAGGTAGTGGTTTCAAAATTTTGACCACAAGTCACAGTAAAATAAGCATAATAATGCATTATGATGCAGTTATGTGCCATGCCATGCCACGCTAAGTTGCTTCAGTTGTGTCTGACTCTTTTCGACCCTATCAACTGTAGCCCGCCAGGCTTCTCTGTCCACGGGGATTCTCCAGGCAAGAATACTGCAGTGGGTTGCCACTCCCTTCCCCAGGGGATCTTCTCGACCCAGGGATTGAACCTGTGTTTCTTACATCCTCTGGATTGGCAGGCGAATTATCATAGCGCCACCTGATAAGCCCACGATGCCCTTATGCTGCTAAGTCACTTGAGTCGTGTCTGACTCTGTGCGACCCCATAGACGGCAGCCCACCAGGCTCCCTGTCCCTGGGATTCTCCAGGCAAGAACACTGGAGTGGGTTGCCATTTCCTTCTCCAATAGATGAAAGTGAAAAGTGAAAGTGAAGTCGCTCAGTTGCCTTTATACTCACGTACAATTAAAACTGAGTTTCATGAAACAATACTTATTCTTTCTACATACATGCAGTAAACTCCATTTTCTCTCTCTTTTTAAAAAGAATTCTGATTCGTAACTCACTAATTTGATTTTGTTATCCACTATGGTTACACCCACCACTTGTGTAATCCACTATGGTTACACCCACCATTTGAAAAACTCAGGGGTAAGGCATTTGATCTTTATTTTGTAGGCACTGGTGAGCCACAGAAGGCTTTAGAGCAAGGGAGAAATGTGAACAAATAGTGTTTTCTGAAATTAACTTTGACAACAGGGTAGAAGGCAAAGAGGTAAAGGCAGGGCATGGCAGAGCCTCCAACTCCACCACCACCAACACACACACATTTACAGCACACTCATGGGTCACAGCAAGGAAAGAGTTAAGGATGCTTAGAATGGGGCAGGGGGCAGAGGCAGACAGAATTAGCCCCCTTCCACCCATCACTCACGGCTGCAGCTCTTGCCATCTGCCTGGAGCTGCCGCCCCTCAGGACACACGCAGTGGTAGGAGAAGCCCTCACTCACACACTGGAACTCACATCCATGGTCCACGCCATTGCAAAGATCCCGGGCTGAAAGGAGAGACAAGTCAGGATGAGTCAGGGCGGACTCCACCAGCTGAAATCCCTCGCTGCTCTGCACAAATGGAGAAGACCCCTCCTCACCCTGACAGCTCCTCCTGTCAGACAGCAAGTCATAGCCCTCTCTGCAGCGGCACTGTGGCCCACCAAAAGTGCTAACACAGTCATGCTGGCAGCTGTGGTTCCCGAAGCTGCAGTGGTCAATGGCTGGTGGGAAGGAAGAGACAAAGACACACAGCGGTTCTGATTGGAGTCATCAGAGACCTCAGCATAGGGTACCAGCTGGGGGCTGGCTCATCCCTGCAGCTCTTCTGTTCCTGCCGGAGTACAAAGCCAGCTTGGCACCGACAGAAGTAGGAGCCAGGGATGCTGACGCAGTGATGCTCACAGCCACGGTCCCCTTCAGTGCAGAGGTCTAGGGCTGAGGAAATGGTGAGGTCAGCATGGGCCCGGGTGCTGCACTTCTCAGCCCTGACAGCACAACTGCCTGGGAGCTTTTACAAACACCTATGCCTGGGACTTCCCTGGTGGCCCAGCGGTTAAGACTCCACACTCTCAATGCAGGGGGCATGGGTTCAATCCCTGGTTGAGGATTTAAGATCCCACACGACTCAGGGCATGGCCAAAAAACACAAATAAATAAAAATACTTATGCCTGGACCCCAACCCCCAAAGATCTTGACTCAATTAGTCTCAGGTGGTACCCAGGCATCTGTGATTCTATAAGCAGAGGCCTCCTTCCTACTGAGCCAAGCAGCCCTCCCAGCTCATGCCCCAGCATGCCCACTACTAAGCCAAGAAAGAATAAGAATGGGACTCCACAGTTGAAAGAGACAGGGCTTCTGCCCTCAAGATGCTCATTAATTCACAGGGGAGGACCAGGCCCTGCCATTTAACCTGTCTGAGCCTCCATTTCCCCCTCTGCAAAATGGGAATACCATCAAGATTGCCGGGAGAAATATCAATAACCTCAGATATGCAGATGACACCACCCTTATGGCAGAAAATGAAGAGGAGCTAAAAGCCTCTTGATGAAAATGAAAGAGGAGAGCGAAAAATTGGCTTAAAGCTCAACATTCAGAAAATGAAGATCATGGCATCTGGACCCATCACTTCCTGGGAAATAGATGGGGAAACAGTGGAAACAGTGTCAGACTTTATTTTGGGGGGCTCCAAAATCATTGCAGATGGTGACTGCAGCCATGAAATTAAAAGACGCTTACTCTTTGGAAGGAAAGTTATGACCAACCTAGATAGCATATTAAAAAGCAAAGCATTACTTTGCCGACTAAGGTCCGTCTATTCAAGGCTATGGTTTTTCCTGTGGTCATGTATGGATGTGAGAGTTGGACTGTGAAGAAGGCTGAGTGCCAAAGAATTGATGCTTTTGAACTGTGGTGTTGGAGAGGACTCTTGAGAGTCCCTTGGACTGCAAGGAGATCCAACCAGCACATTCTGAAGGAGATCAACCCTGGGATTTCTTTGGAAGGAATGATGCTAGAGCTGAAACTCCAGTACTTTGGCCACCTCATGAAAAGAGTTGACTCATTGGAAAAGACTCTGATGCTGGGAGGGATTGGGGGCAGGAGGAGAAGGGGATGACCGAGGATAGGATGGCTGGATGGCATCACTAACTCGATGGACGTGAGTCTGAGTGAACTCCGGGAGGTGGTGGTGGATACAGAGGCCTGGCATGCTGCGATTCATGGGGTCGCAGAGAGTTGGACACGACTGAGCGACTGAACTGAACTGAACTCAATGGAATAGTGCGTGTGCATGCTAAGTCACTCTGTTGTTTCCAACTCTTTGCAACTCTATGGACTTTAACCCGCCAGACTCCTCTGTTCATGAGATTCTCCAGGCCAGAATACTGGAGTGGGTTGTCATGCCCTCCTCCAGGGGATCTTCCCAACCCAGGGATCAAACCCACAACTCTTACATCTCCTGCACTGGCAGGCAGATTCTTTACCACTAGCACCACCCGGGAAGCCCTAACAGAACAATTGCTCTTTACACCCGCCTTCTAAGGAGGGTGAACTACTGCACTGCTGAGTATCTTAATGATTTCAATGTATAGATGGCCTAGAGCTGAACTGGGGAATAGGGACTAGAGAAACATGGGCTGCTCTGTATAAAAGTGTTAGAATGTCGGGTTCCTAGAAAAGAAGTGGGGAGTGAGAGAGGGAAAAAAAGAACAAGAGAGACGGTGTGGAGATGAGTAACATGGGTTGATCTCTATATAAATTCCCTATAGTGGGGTGACTAAGCACTTACAGAATCGAGGGTGCCTAATATTCATTTATAAATAAAGGATGTTTTGTTTTCTGTGTGTATGTTTGACTTCACTTAGATGTAAGTCACATCTCTGTCCACCCCCATTATTTAGTAAAATAGACATATGCACAACTTACACATACACACATGCCTTTGTGTGCACAAGTGTGTAAACCAGTGAAGAGGGTGTTTACATGCATAGCATGCATGAACTGAGAAATTGAGAGAGGACCTGTAAATCAAATGAATTCAGTAGAAGCTCAGAGCGAGAGGGGACCACAGAATGTAAGCACTTGGAATTCCCAGAGAGCTTGAGGAAGGTTTTGAATGTTCACAGGTCTTCAAATAGGGTTTCAAGCTAGCCTTTTCTAAGCCCCCAAAACTAGAAGATCCCAGCTGATGTCTGGATTATTGGAAACACAGGACTTCTTTTTCCAAAATGTTGTGAGGTTGAGAGATGATATATGTAACAGTCTTAGTTCAATATCTGATGCTCACTTGGCATTCAGTAAATGGTTGAATTCAGTTCAGTTGCTCAGTCATGTCCGACTCTTTGCGACCCCATGAACAGCAGCACACCAGGCTTCCCTGTCCATCAGCAACTCCCATAGCTTGCTCAAACTCATGTCCATTGAGTCAGTGATGCCATCCAACCATCTCATCCTCTGTCATCCCCTTCTCCTCCTGCCTTCAATCTTTCCAAGCATCAGGGTCTTTTCAAATGAGTCAGTTCTTTGAATCAGATGGCCAAAGTATTGGAGCTTCAGCATCAGTCCTTCCAACAAATATTCAGGACTGATTTCCTTTAGGAGTGATTGGTTGGATTTCCTTGCTGTCCAAGGGACTCTCAAGAGTCTTCTCCAACACCTCAGTTCAAAAGCATTAATTCTTTGGCACTCAGGTTGCTTTATGGTTCAATTCTCACATCCATACATGACTACTGGGATAACTATAGCTTTGACTAAGTGGACCTTTGTTGGCAAAGTAATGTCTCTGTTTTTTAATATGCTGTCTAGGTTTGTCATAGGTTTTCTTTCAAGGAGCAAGCATCTTTTAATATCATGGCTGTAGTCACCATCTGCAGTGATTTTGGAGCCCAAGAAAATAAAGTCTGTCACTAATCCATTCCAGTAAGTGGTAGTTGCCATTACGATCACAGGACTGGACACACATATATTCCATACATGGAGGGGGTGGATTCCAATTGCATGAGCAAGGTATTGTGTGTCATCGCTTTTCAGAAGGCAAGAATGAAGAACCAGGCTTTGAGAGATTGCAGGTGCAGAGAGGTGAGGCAAGAGCAGCCCAGGTGAGGAGTTGGGAAAGAATTGAGATGCAGAAGCAGAAACGAGCAGCATGGATGGGGAATATAGGGGATGTATGTATGGAAATTCCAACAGTGTCTAAATAACAGAAACAGTAAAGATGTGCCTCTGAAAAGGCTTAGGAGGTGTTTTGGAGCCCACCAAGAGATGTGCCTGAAAGAGGGAGGAGAGAAGACTGCAGAAAGTCCACTTAACCATGGCGTCAAGACTTCTGGCCCTTGTCCCACCAAGGACTTGTGTGACCCCAAGCAATACTTTTTCTTTCCTAGACCTGAAAAGTGAGGGAGCTGGACTTTGACTTTCAAAGGCCCTGCCAGACTCACTGGGTCAATAGGAAGCCGCAGAAGGTTCAGGAGCAGGGAAAGTGCAGGATGGGGGTAGTTCTCACCCATACAGCTCTTGTTATCTGCTGCTAGCTGGTAGCCAGGGTTGCAAGCACAGTGGAAGGTGCCCAGGGCGCTGACACACTGGTGCTGGCAGCCGTGTCCCCCTGAGCACACAGATCCTTTCCTGAGGACATAAAGAGTAGAATCATCAGGGAACAGAGTGGGAGCAAGAGAGAGCTGGATGGGGTCAGAGGTAGGCCCCGTGCTCCAGGATGTCTTTAGATGAAATATGACTCGTTTGAGAGGGGCCGATCCAGGGGAGGGCTTAGGGGAAAATATATGGCCTGAGTGGCCCCTGTGAGTAGGCTCTGAAAACCTGGGCACCCTAGCCAGATGGGTCAGTGGGATAAGGAATGACTCCGCGGAGTTAAGTAGAGAAATCAAATGAAACTGAAAGTCAGTACCAACTCTTCGGGACCCCATGGACTGGGTCCATGGAATTCTCCAGGCCAGAATACTGGAGTGGGTAGCCTTTCCCTTCTCCAGGGGATCTTCCCAACTCAGGGATCAAACCCAGGTCTCCCGCTTTGCAGGGGGATTCTTTACCACCTGAGCTACAAGTGAAGTTGCTCAGTCGTACCCAACTCTTTGCGACCCCATGGATAGTAGCCTGCAACCAAGCTCCTCCGTCCATGGGATTTTCAAGGCAACAAGTACTGGAGCGGGTTGCCATTTCCTTCTCCAGGGAATCTTCCCAAGCCAGGGATCGAACCCAGATTTTTCACATTGTAGACAGACACTTTACCGTCTGAGCCACCAGGGAAGTCCTGAGCTACAAGGAGGGCAGCAAAGACGAGGTGTGACAAGAACGTATCTGGCAGCATTGTGGGAGGAGCCAGAACAGGAGTGGGCGGGTCCTGTCCAGGTGGACAGAGCTTGGCTCTTCTACGAAGGCGATGGCGCTCAGCCGTTAGGGAGGGGCGGTTTTGGAGTTAGACATTAAACCCGTGGAAACCACCATGGTTCCTCAAGGTGAGTGGGCACGATAAACGTCGCTCCTTGTTGCGGGGAAGCCTTAAGCAAAACTGGGCAGAGCTGGAATTTGACACAGCCCGCAGTGGGCCACTGACTCATTGGAAAAGATCCTGATGCTGGGAAAGATTGAAGGAGGGAGAAGGGGACGACAAAGGATGAGACGGTTGGATAGCATCACCGACTCGATGGACATGAGTAAACTGTCCATGAGTTTGAGTAAACTCCGGGAGTTGGTGATGGAAGGGGGAAGCCTGGCGTGCTGCAGTCCTTGGGGTCGCAAAGAATCGAACTCTAGTGAGGGACTGAACACAAGGCAGTTGCCAGGGCAACGCCGGGGACTGGTGGGCGGGGCTAAAGGTGATGGGCGGAGCCACCGGGAAGGGACAGGATTTCACTGCGGTGGGAACGGGAGTCCGAGCGGTGGGAGAGTTGGAGACTCCGTCCAGCGCTCCCCTCACTCACGACACAGCCGGCTCTGGAACTGCCGGCCGAACTCCTGGATAAGGTCGAAGGACTCGACGAGGAAGACGTGCTCGTTCAGCGGGGGGGACGCCATGGCGCGCAGGGAGCCCACGTCGGCGCGCTGCACCCCCACGGCGTAGATCTCGATGCCACGGGCGCGCGCCTGAGCGGCCACCTCTGCCACGCGATCCTGGGGCCTCCCGTCGGTCACGATGACGGCCACGCGAGGCACGCGCGCCTCCGGCGGGCGCGCGCCCTCGGCCACGCTGAAGGCCACATTCATGGCGTACTGGATCGCCAGCCCGGTCATGGTGCCCTGCGCCAGCGGCACTAGAGCGCGGATGGCGCGCTCCATATCCTCGCGGCGCGAGAAGGCTCGGAGCGGGAAGACGCTCTGCACTTGACTCGAATACTGGATCACGCCGACGCGAGTGGCGTTAGGCCCCACGTCCAAGCTGCGGAGAAGGCCCACCAGGAACTGCCGCATAGTCTCGAACTCGAAGGGGCGCACGCTGCGTGAGCTGTCAATCACGAACACCAAATCCAGGGGCCCAGTACTGCACCTGGGACCTGTGAGGAGATCAGGAAAGGCTCTCTTGGGTTAGCAAAGCTTCGCGGCGTCCCGGGAGAACCCCAGGAAAACCCAGAGGGGAGCAATGCTCTCCCGGCGTTAACAGCGCCCAGCTCAGAATTAACCTTGCAAATGCAGGTTAGATCCATCCACTCGCCCAGCATTTGCTGAGGGCCCGGGGAAGGAGACTGCACCGAATCTCTGTCCTACAGCTCTGAGGGCTACTCTGAGGAGGTATTATCCATTCGGAGGGGGGACAAAGGGATGTAGCAAACTCAAATGCTGGCTCTAGGAGCCAGGCAGGCAACGTAAATAAACGAGAGAATGTATTGGGGTTAGGACGGTGGACATCCAGAGAGCCCATATGGTTCCTGAAGTGGGCAGCCCCAACCAAATATTGCCCCAACCAAAGAGAACCCGTGAGGACCCCATGTTAGCAGATCTTTAGTCTTTTTATGAGAAGCCTCAAATTGTTTTTTTAAAATGTGAAATCGCCTTTTTTTTTTTTCAATTAACTTTTAAAAATGAAAACGCCAGCTGGGCAGTTCTGCATGAACCCAACTTAGCTGCCTCCAAGCCACATCATACACTGGGGAAACTGAAGCCCACAGAAGCGAAGCTGTGAACTCGAACCCAACCCCTTAGAGCTCCAAAGCTCTTCCTTTTCTCTCCCTGGTGTGCAGCTGGCTGCAGATGGAGAACCCGCATTTGCTCCCTTCCCCGCCTGCTGGTGAGGGTGGGCCCTGGCTCACCTGCCAACTGCAGCTGGGTTTCCCAAGGCTGGAGAAGGAGCAGCAACAGGGGCAGCAGTGAATATAGAAGCCCCCTCATGGCACTCAGCCAACAGAGAACGGAGGTGTCGGAGCCTGAAGAAGAAGGAAAATATCAGAGCAATAGTGTTTACAGAGCTCTTATTCTAGGTGATGGGCATTTGGAGGGAAGGAGGGTCATAGGTTTATTTTACTAATCTCTCTAGTTTCGTGCATAGTGAAAATTTTCATTTTAAAAAATTTCATCACAGTGAGTTTGCTGGAAACAGAGAATTCTGCTTTACAGAACTGCAGAATAGTAAATAAATAGAAGGTAGATTTTAAAATATACAAAAATCTAAAAGGAAAGGCCTTTCCTCAGTGCCAGGCACGAAGATAAATGCTTTTCATGCACTGTGGCATTTATTGAGTCCTCTCAACAATTCTATGAGTCCAAGGCTGTTGCTGTCGCCAGAGTACAGATGAGGAAAGAGGCGCAGAAACTTCACTGCGTGTACCCAAAGTCTCGTGGCAAGAAAGTGACTTCTCCAGGATATAATCCTACGCCTATGGGGTTCCAAGGAGCAGCCGCGTGACTCTTCGCAGAGGGAAGCCATTCCCCACCTCGCCCCCTCCCCTTTGCACACAAGGCAGCTCTGTGTGGCTGTGCTCCCCTCCATCCCCCGCCCCGACTCAACAGGCAGGGCCCCAATGCAGGCGTGCTGCCGCCTTGGCCGAAACCCACCAAGCGGATTAACTTGTGACGGTGCCGCCCCTTCCCTCCTGCTCGCAGAAAAGGCCTCCAGGGGGGCGCTCTCTTGGGTCTAGCTGTGTTGGCTAGGTGGCCGTGGGAAGCCCACATCTGCCCAGCAGGTGCTCCTGCCCAAAGCAAACAGGGAGCCAGGAGCCCCAGGGCCTTGGAGATAAGGCTGGGGTAGAATATATCCGGCGCTAGGGCAGAGGAGCAGAAGTGCGCACGGAGGGCTCCGGGGACAGTGGCATCGGACGCCCCCGGACTCGGCCATGGACTCCGTGGGGGCAGGTGAGCGCTCACTCTCTCTTGGCCCTTGGCAACGCCCGTTGAGAATCACGAAGGACTCCCATTGTACAGATGCGAAAAGTGAGGCCCAAGAAGGTGGCCCGCCGAGCTGCAAAGGAACCTAGGACTCCTGGCTGCCGTTCTTCGTTTTGAGCGACCTGGCAACCTGGTCCTTAGGCGTCGCCTCTTTTTCTTCCATCACCTCCCTGGGGTCCCTACTCCACCCCATCCCCTCGCCCCTTGCTGAAGCTGTGCTAGCCATTTTTCTGTTTCCGTTTCTTGGCAGAGGGGGCCAGCTGCCCCTAATCCAACCGCAGCCCCGCCCCCTCCCCAATTCCGTGAATGGTTCTATTCTGAGAAAGGCCGGGTGCCTGTCGCTCCCTCTAGGCGCCCTCCCCGTTGCGGATCCTCACCTCCTTTGCCTCAGCGTTGGTAGATGAACAAATACCCCTCTGGCAGAACCTGTCGTGGGAGGGTGACTAAGCCAGACGTGCCAGCCCCTCCTGGAGGTGGGCGGGTGTGGAATGCCTCCTCCAGCGTGGGCCACAGGCCAGCAGGGGAGCACCCCTGGGGAACACGAGGGTACAGGCACAAGGCACCTTGGCCCCCTCCCATCTGTTCCTGTCTGCAGAAGCTCCTGGGCCCCTAAATCTTAAGTTTCCCCTTCTGCTCTTGGCCTGATCCAACATCTCGCTTGACACCCCACCTCCACCCAATCCTAGAAAGTCAAAATAGGGCTTGCGTCCAAGTTCATCACCCTTCCAACTCCTCATTCTAGAGAGGAAGGAGCCAGGACCAAAGAGGGTCATGTCTTGCCCAGGTCACACAGCAATGTGGCAAGGTGACAGGACTGACCCAGAACCCGGAGCTCCTCGAAGGGGTTAATTCTTGCTTTAAGAAATGCCCTTAGGATGGAGAAAGTGGATTCTCGAGGGAGGAGAGGTTTGTGAATAATTCCTCAAGAGTTGGCAGAAGAATAAACACTTCGAGGACGTTCCGGGGAACGGGTTAGTGGGTGGGGTGCCGGGGGTTCCTAGAGGGAGGAGATTGGGGATAAGTCCCCCTTCTCCGTTTTGGCGCCCGGTACTCGTGGGGACTCTATTTGGAGAGGGCCCTGCAGAGGTGGGAAAGGGCACTGCAGGTCAGACGGGGCACCGTAGGCGGTGCAGCCGCGACTAAATACGGGCGCCTGGTCTGGCTGGATGCCTGCTCCCCGCAGACCCCCTCGGCACCCCCAGGCCCTTTGACTCACCTGAGCCTGCAGGACAGCTCAGAGGCGCGGCCGCAGAGCGGAGCCGACGGGCGGAGCCTCCCCGGCAGTTGGACCAGGTACCGGCGCGGGCAGTGTGCCCGAGGTGGGGACGGCCAGGCAGCTGGAGCGGGCGGAGGCGGCGGCCGCATTTAACCCGGAGGCCGGCGGGTGGGAAGGGGGGAACGCCGGCCGCGACCCCTCCTACTGGCAGGGAGCGACCCCCCTTCCTCCGAGGGCTGGGGCGGGGCCAGCGCGACACCCCCTGCTCCCGCCACCCGGAGCCACAGACACGAGCTGCGGGGCGGGAATCGGGCTCCCGCGGGAGGCTGGGCGGCTACGCTCTCCGCAGCCGGAATGCATTGGAAGCCTCCGAGGCCCTTCCCCGGGGAGAGCCCCAAGGGGCGGAGCGGGGCCTGGCTCGGCCGCTGGCTGCTTGGCCCCGCTTCCGAGGGCGCGGCCGGGCTCTTGACCCCGCCGCCCCCTTCCAGGGGTGGAGAGAGGCCCCGGACTCTGGTCCTGCAAGGAGGGATAAAGGGTTCAGAAGGGCAGCCTGAGGCGTCATGGCTCTCCCAGGCCCCACCTGGTGGTGCCTCGGATCCTGCCCTCACGGACGCCTTTCCACGTTCTCTGCAATTACTGAGGTCCTGGCCCTAGCCATCCTAGCCCATCAAAACACCCTGGCGGAGAAGACTCCAGAACCCTAGGCCCTGACTGGCCCCCTGCACAGGCCCTGTGTTCAAGGGAAGGAAAGCTGAGACAGCAATAGACGCCTTCTCTTGGGAGATAGGGGGTTGGGAGTGTTGCTTTAACCCGAAAAATACGAAAATATTCCAAGATGCTGGGCACACAGTTTGGGGTGCCCGTCCATTTCTTCAGGCATCTGCTGACCGGCCAGAGAGCACTCTTCTGGTCCGGGGTCCAGTTACCATTCTCTCTTCCTCTCTCTATACGCCTCCCCCCGCCCCCCATCCGCATCAGGACTGCCCCGAGGTGGGTCCCCTAAGGGTGCTGGGAAGCCATGCGCCCTTAGAAACTCAGCCGCCGCCTTAAGGCCGGCACAAGTGAGGGCTTTATGCCGCTAGGGCCTCACCCCAGGGCTCCAGGCTGCAGTGGGAGTGGAGCCAGACCCGCGGAGTGGCGCCTGGGTGGTCCCGGTGTTCGCCATGAAGATCTCACTGAGCACCATACCACCCAAATATGGGCAGAAGTAGGAGGGTCCCTTCCCCCCCATTCATTTACTCAATCTGCCCGCTTGGGTCTCAGCGCCCTGCTGCGGGTGCCCGGCCCGCTCCCACCCAGTCCCAGGTCGTCCTCGGAGCCCAGCGCGGTCCTGAGGGAAGGCGTGCGCCGCTGCCTGCAGCAGCAGTGCGAGCAGACGGTTCGGATCCTGCACGCCAAGGTGGCCCAGAAATCGTACGGAAATGAGAAGAGGTAGGTCCTTCGGTGGCCCTGCAAGGTCCCCAGGGCCCGCCTTAGCCCTGTGATGCCCCTCCCTCCCTTTTGGAGTCTTTTCGCTTCCCAGGTCGTGCAGATAGTAAAGAGTCCACCTGTTAAGGCGGGAGACACAAGAGAGGTAGTTTCGACCCCTGGGTCGGGACGATGCCCTGGAGAAGGAAATGGCAGCTCACTTCAGGATTTTTTAGCCTGGAAAATTCCATAGACAGAGGAGCCTGGCTAGTTATAGTGTATGGGGTCGCAAAGAGTCAGACATGACTGAGCACACATATGCACGCTCACCACACACAGAACCTGGAGAGGACTCAGGGCTCCACTCTTAGCCAATCAGCGGCCTTTTTTCCTCAGTCACCATCAGCCCCGACTTTGATCTGTTACAGAACCATCCTGTGAATCTACAGTCCCCATCCACTCATTCACCCATTCATTCATTCTTTCATTCCACAACTGCCTACTGAGTGCTTATCATGCATCAGGCTCTCTGGCACTGCTGGGCACCCAGCACACAGATGGACAAGACAGATACGATGACTGCCCTTGTGGCATCTTTTGCTCTAGTGTGAGAAAGACAGACAATAAACACCTCACAAATCAGTGAAGAAGATGCTCCCAGATGTTGATGAGAGCTAGAAGGGAAACAGAATAGGGAAAGGTGATAGAAACTGAGGGGCAGGGGTGTATTTAGCTAGCAAGGTCAAGATGGTAGGAAGGCCTTTTGAGGAGGTAACATCTAAACTAAGACTTGAATGTGAAAATGGAGCCAGACATGAGAAAGTCTGGGGGAGCATGTTTTAGTTAGAAGCAATGAAAAATGCAAAGACCTTGACTCACTTGGTACTAACTTGGCCTGTTCGAGGCCAAAAGAAGTCAGGGTGGCTGGGATTAGAGAAGAGGGGTCATCGTAGGAAGTGAAGTTGGAAAAGTAAGCAGGGGCCAGATCATGTAAGTACTTTGAATTTAAACCACTGGAGGATTTTAAGATAAGCAACATACCCTAAAAAGAGGGGGAAAAAAGCGCAAAAAACCCCACTTGGCTGTTGTGTGAAAAACAGGTTGAAGGGGTAGGAGGGGGAGCAGAGAGACCAATGGGAGGCTGACGCAGTCAGTGATCCAAATTGATGGCAGTTGGGACAAAGATGGAGGTGGTCAGAAGTCAATGGATTCTGAATATGTTTTAAAGGTGGTGGATAGGACTTACTGATGGATTGAGTGAGGAATATGAAAAAAAAGAAAAGAAGGATTCGAGTATTAATGGGGTTCACAGTCGCGGAGAAACCTCGGGAGATGGAGGAGGAATCAAGGATTCCGTTGGCTTTCTGCTATCTGACATGCCTCAAAGACAGGACACTGAAGTGGAGATGGATATACGAGTCCGGCGCTTACATGTCTCCGCAGGTTCTTCTGCCCGCCGCCCTGTGTCTACCTTGCAGGTCCCGGCTGGAGGGTGAAGCCAGTGCCGGGCCAAGGTGAGGGCGGACTCCAGGGCGGCCGGGCTGCTCAGTTTATAAGGGGACCAGCCACTCTGTAGGGCCCGGGAGCGGGGGCGGTTCTCAGGCGCAGTCTCGCCGCGCCCTCTGGCGGCGAGAACTAAGCTTGCCTGGCTGACAACTGAGTGCTTCCAGAGCCCGCTCCCATCCCTTTGCAGCCCACCAGGCAGGGGAGACTGGGCCTCTGGTCTACGGTTACATGGGACTAGACGGCGCGTCCGGCAGCGCCGCGGAGACGCAGAAGTTGAATTTCGAAGAGCAGCACGACTCCCGGGTGAGAGCTCATGGCAGGAGGGGGGGGCGGTGGGGGTGGGTGGGCTGCGATTCCTTCTCCCATCCTCACTTCTCCCTTGGAGGGGACTGGAGAGGGGAAGGGGCTCCTTCAACTCCCTGCAGGAGCCAAAAGATAGGTGGGGATGCGGAGAGATCAGGTTGAGGCTGAGCCAAAGAGCTTGGACGTGTCATGTCACGTCCGATGGGGCGGGCGTCAGATAACTGGGGGAGGTGGGCTCATCCCGGGACTTAGGGCTGCGATGAGACGACCCCCGTCCCCGTGAACCTGGTAGGAATTCAGTTGCGCCAAGACTCTGTACATCTCGGACGCAGACAAGAGGAAGCACTTCCGACTGGTGTTGCGGCTCATGCTCCGAGGCGGGCGGGAGCTGGGCACCTTCCACAGCCGCCTCATCAAGGTCATCTCCAAGCCCTCGCAAAAGAAACAGTCGCTGAAAAACACCGACCGTGAGCGGGGGCGGGGCCTGGCCGCGGGGCGGGCTTGGGGAGGTGCCCCAGGTCTGCAAGCAGCTTGATTTGGGAAGGGGGATGGGGAGAGGCCTGGGAGTCTGAGCCGAAAGCGGGGCTGTGTCTGGATGAGTGGGTGTGGCTTAGGTACCCAGTTTGAGGTTGGGGGTCCCAAAAATAGCTGGCAGGTGCTGAACTAATGACAAAACATAATAAAAGGAAGAGGAAATTCAGTTAAAAATATTTATTCAGTGCCTGATGTGCATTGCAAGTGTCTGCTCTGGAGGAACAGCCTAGCCTAGCAGGGGAGAGACACACATAGCTGATCAAAGAGACAGTTGGAGATAAGTACTGCCCTGGATGCCAAGTGATAAACCCCGGGGCTAATGGGTTTGAAAATATAGGGGAAAAAAACCTGAATGACAATAACACCATCACCCTCCCTGGAAGATGGAAGGGAGAATCTGGGCCAAGGGGGCCTTTCTTGGCAGGCATGTACCTTCATCACCCTGTTTGATGCTCATCCTTGTAAGGTGAGTGGTAGGTGAGGAAAATGAGATGCGGAACATCCATCCATTGCAGTCCAGTGGTTAAGACTCTGTGGTTCCACTGTACGGGACTCAGGCTTGATCCCTGGTTGGTGAAACCTAAGATCCTGTATGCCACTCACTGGGACCAGAAAAAAGGGAAAAAAAAGAAATATTGGGGCCCATCACCTTGCTTAGGTTTGCCCAGCTGGAAAAGTGGTCCAGCCAGCATTTGAACTTGAGTTAATGTGACTCAAGCCCACTCCCACCTCGCACCCTGTTACTTTCTGTTAAAAACGCTGAAGGATGTCTCAGATTCTGGTAGTGCTCTGGCTGGCCGCTGGTGTGAGGACAGGGCCAGGGAATGGTTAGGAGGTATAGTGTGACAGTTTTAAGTGCAGATTCTGGAGCGAGGTGGCCTGGGTTTGAATCCTAGCTCTGCCGCTGGCTAGCTGTGTGATCCCGAGGGAGTTGTTCTCTTGAGTAAAGACAATATTATCTAATGCAGATGGTTGTTGAGAAGCAAAAGAGCTAACTCATGTTCAGCATTTAAAACAGTACCTGAAAAACAATGTACGTTAGCTATCATCATTATGATAGTGGATGGGAACTTGGGTGAAGTATACATTGAGCACCCACAGTATGCCTGGCACTGTGAGGGAAGAACGGGTGTTGCCCCAGTGCTTTCTCCCCAGGTGCTCAAAATCCAATCAGAAAGCAGAATGGTGGCTCTGAATCTGTGCTAAAGGCCGAAAGAGATCAATAAACCGTAGAAATAGACTGCTATTTCACACCACATGTCTTTTGCTTATACAGTCTTCTGAGCAACTCCTACCTACCTTGTCCTCCCCAGCTGAGAGTATAACCTCCTCCAGGAAGCCTTCTGAAATCCATCCAGCCCTTACTACATCCTACTGAAAGTTTCTATTTATTCCTGGCCCCCACTCTGAGACTCTGAACTCCTCCAGAGCAAAACTAGGTCTAATTCATCCTTTGGTGCCTGGCACCCAGCGTAGGGCAGGCCACCAAGCAGGCATTTAGTAACTACTTGATAAAATTCTGTTTTTCGTGCCAAGGCAGTGAAAAGAACCAGACAGAGGTATAGAAGCAGAATTATAGCAGGTGCTGGATAAATAGCCGTGATACAATGAATGGATAGTGTGTCTGGGAATTTGAGCCAGATTGGCTCAGGAGACAGAGGGTGGGAACTGGCAATTCCAAGGGGCCAAGCCCGCCTGGCACTGACTCCACCTCCCCTCGCAGTGTGTATATCCTCGGGCTCGAAGGTCTCGCTCTTCAACCGCCTGCGCTCCCAGACGGTCTCCACGCGCTATCTCTCCGTGGAGGACGGGGACTTTGTGGCCAGTGCACGCCAGTGGGCTGCCTTCACTCTCCACCTGGGTAATCCCACCAGCAGGCCCGGGGCTGGGCACTTCACATGCATTCACTTATTTAATCTTCACCGTAACTCATCCATGGAAGTAAATGTTGCCCCATGGAACCAAGGCTTACAGACACCAAAAGACTTGTCAAAAATCCTGAGTCGGTAACTGAACCCAGCTACTCTGACTCCAGCATCCAGCCCCATCCCCCAGCTCAGCCCCTGCCCCCAGAGCACAGGCATTCTTAAGGATGAGCCACAAGGGGTTTCTCCAGGCTTAGAATTTTTAGCCTGAGCCACCTCCCTGTGTGCCAACCCTGCCCATAAGACGCATGTGTGACGCGAGGTGGAGCCAGAGGCAGAGGATTTGGGACAGAAGCGTAGGACCCCTGAAGCCCTCCTGCCTTCTGTTTATTCCTCAGCTGATGAACACTGTTCCCAGGGGGACTTCCCACCTCGAGAGGGCTACGTCCGCTACGGCTCCCTGGTGCAGCTCGTCTGCACGGTCACGGGCATCACCCTACCTCCGATGGTATGGGATGGGAGGGCACAGCTGGACGGGTCACCCCAGATCCATCCACAAGGGAAGGGCTGAGGGTGAGCACCCAAAGCATGATGACCCCTATCTTACTGAGGACACTCAGCGCTTGTGGGACTGTGTGGTGGCCAAGAGCTGTCATGGTGGGGGGCCAGATATGCCAGCAATATGCAAGCATTTTGCATGGCTACTGGGGTAGCAGAGAGCTGGCTGGGAGGGCAGTCTGTGGGCACCCAGGCACCCTGCTCCCACACCTCCCCCATACTTCTGCCGTAGATCATCCGCAAAGTAGCGAAACAGTGTGCCCTCCTCGATGTGGATGAGCCCATCTCCCAACTCCACAAGTGTGCATTCCAGTTTCCTGGTGGTCCTCCAGGAGGAGGCGGCACCTACTTATGTCTCGCTACAGAGAAGGTGGTGCAGTTTCAGGTGAGAAGCAGAGACTCTCAGCACCAAGCCTCCTAGAAAATCAGAACTGCAAAGAACAGTGGGATATAAGATCACCATTATCGTGGCCCTCATGGTTGCCACTCACTGAGCAGCACTGCCTTCTGTGGAATGTTAGACATGAAGACTCTCAGGACAGAATCAGAGAATGGAGAAAAGAAGAGTAACAGTAGCATTGAGCAATGCCCCCTTCCCAAAGGCTGTTAAAGTCATAGAATGTTGTGATATAAAATCGTAGGGGAATTCCCAGGTGGTCCAGTGGTTATGACTCTGCACCTCCACCACAGGGGGCCGGGGTTCCATCTCTGGTCTGAGAACTAAGATCCCACAAGCCTGGAGGCACAGGGTTAAGAAAAAAAAATTGTAGAATGTAGATAAAAATCAGTAGTAAATAGTAGTTTTGGCTGGTGGCTCCAGAGGTTAAATCGTCTGCCTGCAATGTGGGAGACTTGGGTTCAATCCCTGGGTTGGGAAGATCCCTGGGGAAGGAAATGGCAACCCAATCCAGTATTACCTGGAGAATTCCATCGACGGAGGAGCCTGGTGGACTACAGTCCACTGGGTCACAAAGAGTCGGACACAAATGAGTGACTTAACTAACTTTTGAGTATTACTGAGCAAGGTTGAATCATGGACTGTTAAGACATAAGATTGTCAAATATGAAAAACTGCTATTATTATTAAGCAATACAAAGAACAATATCATGGAATGTTGAGATAAAATCATAATACGTAGATAATCACATTATTATTGAGCAATAATCCTTCCAAAAGCATTTTAAAGTGTTGGAATGTTTAGGGCACAGGATTGCACAATGTTTTTCTTTTCTTTTTTAAAAAATGGAATTCTAGAATTCTAAGAACATAGATCTTTAGAAACCTGCTAGTCCAGCGAGCTGAGGTAACTCTAAATACAGAAATTAAAGGTTTGGTCGGAGCTCGCAGGGCAGGTAAACCGCAGAGCCCAGGGCTGGAACGTTAGGAATGCGGGAAGCCCGGGCACCGAGCCTGCTGGATGCGCTGAAGGCCGCCAAGGCCGCAGCTTCTTCTCCATCCCCTGGGGTCTCCCCTCAGGCCTCCCCTGCGCCAAGGAGGCCAACAGAGCGCTGCTCAACGACAACTCTTGTTGGACCATTATCGGCACCGAGTCGGTGGAATTCTCCTTCAGCACCAGCCTGGCGTGCACCCGGGAGCCGGTCACTCCCGTGCCGCTCATCAGCACCCTTGAGGTGAATCCGGGCGCTGCGGGGCGCTGGCGGGCGTGGATCCTGACTGCCCTGGGCGGGGTGGGAGTGCAGGTGAGGGAGACCTGCGAGCTCTCAGCGCCCCCCGCGCCCCCGCTTCTCCCACACCCCTTGGTCTCACTCTCCCCCAGCTGAGTGGCGGGGGGCGACGTGGCCACCTTGGAGCTCCACGGTGAGAACTTTCACGCGGGGCTCAAAGTGTGGTTCGGGGACGTGGAGGCCGAAACCATGTACAGGTATGCGGGTGGGAGGTTTCCCTGTCTCCCAGAAAAAGGAGCTGCATTGCTGCTGCCCTGACCTCGATGCCCCACCCCCAGGAGCCCGCGGTCCCTGGTGTGTGTGGTACCCGACGTAGCCGTCTTCGGCAGCGACTGGCGCTGGCTGCGCACACCCATCACAGTGCCCGTGAGCCTCGTGCGCACCGGACGGCCTTTTCTACCCCAGCGCCTTCTCCTTCACCTACACGCCAGAGTACAGCGCGCGGCCGGGGCCCCGGGCGCCCCGGCGGCGCCTCCCGCTGACGCCGACGCGCTCCTGAAAGCATCCATCACGAGTTCACGCGCACCAACTTCCACCTCTTCATCCAGACGTAGGAGGAGCGGCCTGGACGCTGAGACCTGGCCGGGGGCCGGTTTTCTGGGTCCTGAGCCCTGCCCTCCGCCTCGGTGCTGCGGAAGTGAAAGCTGCAGGCCGACTTGCAGAAAGCTCTCGCCCTAGAAACCTGGCCCTGCGGGTCTTGCACCGGTTACTCCCTCGTCCTTCTCCGTCTAGGAAGACTCCGCTTGAGTGATGCTCCCTTTGTATCCGGTCAGGAGTGTGGTTTTCTCTGTCATTGTCTTTTCACTCTCACACTCTCTCTCCCGCAGTAACTATAGTTTTTTTGTTTTTGTTTGTTTTTGGCCATGCCACATGGCCTGTGGGATCTTAATTTCTAGACCAGGAATGGAACCCCGTCCCCCATGCGGTGGAAGTGCAGAGTCTTAGTCCCTGGACCACCAGGGAGTTTCCTGTAGATCTCTCTTCTTTGTGCATCCCTGTCGCTGCATCTTTGTTTCTCTCTGTCTCTCTGGGTCTGGCATACAGTTTCACACATTATGAAAAGCCTAGCCTAGAGCAGTGACCCTCCAGGCAGCTGTGTCTTCCCTGAAAGAAGAAACTGGTAGTATTTCACACACATGGGGCATGGGCTCACGCTTGCCCTGCTGACCCTGAAGCACCAGGTCCTGCCTGGAACATTGGGTCCCACTCCAAGCACCAAGTCCCTTCTGGAGCAAGGGGAACCTGTCCTGGAGTGCTGGCTTCCACCCTGCAATACAGAGCTCAGTCCTTTCCTTAGTCTTTTTCTGGCTGGAGCCAGGCATAGAACCTGTGCAGATGTTTGCCCTCTGGTCCACAACTTTGGTGGCTGGGCAGGTCCCTGGGGCAGTGGTCAGGTCTTGCCATCTTAATTGTCTACCCAGGGATTTCTTTCGCAGGCCCAGTAAGATGCAGTCTGTCCTAAGGGTCTGAGATTGCTCTGCTGTGTTGACATCAACTCCCAGCCAGGGCAGAGTCTGATCTGTATGACCCACCTGCTCCCAGAGGGAGGTGCCCCAGTGTGCTTCCCCCACATACACACAGAGTAGAGGACCACATGTGTGGTGGAGCAGATGGCTCACTTGTGATACTTCCTGGAGGAGCAATGGGGGTTCAGAGGTAGCCAGCATCCCTGAGCCCCTGTCCCTGCTCTGGGGACCACCTGCTGCCTCTAAGCAGGCACAGGGGCAACCACAAGACCCAAAAAAAACTTGCCCAGGACAACTCTAGGCAGAACTCATAGGATCTGCTGGGCAATAACCAAGAAAGAGCAGCTTCTTTGGATGGAGCCCAGGGATAAAACTGCAGTTTATCACTGCCCAGACTCTCCACCCTCTGCCAAATGTGTGCCCCACAGGGAGGGTCCTGACTCGGGCTATGGAAACCATGACACAGATATGGTAGGTGCCAACTACTTGTATCAGCCCCTGGGGGTGCCAAAAGGGGAGAACTGGTCTGAAATGTGGGTCAAGGGCTCTCACCCCTCTGGGACTTTCTTTAAGCTCTAAGTTCATTTCCTGAGATGCTTTCCCCAGAACGTAGAAACCCCCATGAAAAAGAAGAAGCTGATATTTCCCAAGGGGGAAAATGGGCTTTGCTCTTAAGAGTCCTCAAAGTCTTGGCTAAGTTCCGTTCTCTGCTGTCAGCAGACTGAAACCCACAATGATGGGAAAGAGAAGCTTGTTCAGAATCTGCCATGGCTCCTGTGAGTGGATCCTGGCTGAGGAACCCAGGGGACAGCTGGATGGAAAACGTCCTCCACATGAGTGCCCGTCCCGGGAGGGTCTGAGCTCACTGCCCTGTGAGACCGAAGCAGGAAGCCACTTGTAAAGACGCTAAAAGTTTTCATAGCATATCACACGGGGAATTGGGTCTCAAGGGCCTTTCCAGTTCTGCCCTCAAGAACTTCCTCCACCACTCCACCAGGCAGGAGTCCTGGAAGCCAAGGACCTAGCTTGGCCTGGAAGCCCAGCCATGCAGCTCTATTTTTTGCACTATCTGCAGGACACTCCCAGACCCTGGGTCTCACCTATGAAAGTCTGTGCCCTCAGAGCTCCAACCCTGGCCTGTCTTCTGAGTTTCAGCTGCTGACTGTCCTGGGAGGTCTTCTCTCCCCCAAGCCTGAATCTGTCTAACATCAAACTCCCCTCCCTCTCTATCTCCCTTGCTAGAAGAAGCTTCCTCCTCCACTCTACTACTGCTCGGTTCTCCAAACTCAGCTCAGACAGTCCGTTCTTTGAGATTTCCCTAATTCAGGACTTCCCTGGTGGTCCAGTGGGTAAGAATCCACCTGCCAATGCAGAGAACAGAGGTTCGATCCCTGGTCCAGGAAGATCCCGCATGCCACAGGGCAACTAAACCTGTGCACCACAGCTACAGAGCCATTGCTCCGCAACAAGAGAAGCCACCTCAGTGAGAAGCCTGCACACCGCAACTAGAGAAAGCCTGCGTGCAGCAGCAATGAAGACCCAGCACAGCCAAAAAAAAAAAAAAATTCCCTAATTAGACTTAATACGGTGATCGTTTTACACTGTATTCAAATATCGCATCATTATGCTGTACACAGATACTAATATAATGTTATATGTCAAAAAAAAAGATTTCCCCAAGGCAAGACTACATAATTTGCAAGCCCAGGGCAAAATGAAAATATATAACCCCTTGTTCAAAAATTATTAAAACTTTCAAGACAGCGATAGCAGAGCATGAAATCAAGGCAGGGCCCTGCCAAGCCCAGGGTCTTGTGTGCCTGTCAAGGTCACAAACCCACGAAGCTGGCTCTGGCCCCAGGCTTTCCATCTTGTTTTCCCATAGAATCCCATTAGAACCATGTACTGCCCACCTTGGATCAAAGGGCTTTATGTACACGTCAATTGTCCACCCTAGACTGTGAGCTTCACATGGGAAGGAGCTTATCCTGGTGTGCACCTCCTAGTGCATTGCAACGCTTGAACACTTATTAAGTGCTCAGTGAATATCAAAGAGCATGGAATTGTATTGGCAGGTATTAAATTGGATTTTGCAAGTGCAGTGTGAAACCAGCAGGTGGCACTGTTGTCCTCCCAAGCACTGAGTATTTATAGTTAAACGATACGGGTCCTTAAAGATAATCTTCACTTTTTCATGTTCTCAGGATCAGAACAGAGTTGAGAGTCATTGCTGTCCTCCATAGTTCATCCTCATTTTACAGATGGGGGAAACCGAGGCTCTAAGAGAGAAGCCCCAGGAAACAGAGCAGGTTGATGGCAGCGTCTGATTTGAATCCTATACTTTTGATGCAAAGTCTGGGGCTCCGATATTCTTTTAATTTTCTACTTCATAGCCTTTAACACTCTTAATTCCCTGCTATGTGTAGGTAGCATATGTGTGTGTTACAAAGGGCGAGACTGGGGGTAGGGAGTGGATGGGGTACATAGTGTGTTCTTGCTGTGAATAAGGTCAAAATCTCTGTTTCCCAAATCTCCCAGTTTACCAGCTCTCATGCTGCCTCAGTCGGTAAAGAATTTGCCTGCAGTGCAGGAGACCTGGGTTCGATCCCTGGGTTGGGAAGATCCCCTGGAGAAGGAAATGGCAACCCACTCCAGTATCCTTGCCTGGAAAATCTCATGGACAGAGGAAACTGGTGGATTGCAGTCCATGGAGTCGCAGAGTCAGGCACGACTGAGCGACTAACACACACAGGCTGCCTGAGAGCCCACTGTGGGGGGTGGGGGGAAGCAAGTCTTTTGGTTTAAGTCTTCTGGGAACATTGAACTTTGAGTTTCTCTCTTCTGTTTCTTTGAAGTTGAGTTTCTTTAAATAGAAAGTCATCATGACCACAGTGTGGGTAATATTCTCAGACACCTTCCTCCCTGGGGAGGATGCTGATGGCTGTGGGCACAGACCATGAAGATGGCAGAGGAGAGAGGAAGTGGTTTTAAGGGGAATGAAACCAGCAGGGCGACATCTCCTGAGTTTTGCAACAGCCCTGACCATATTCACCCAAAAGGCTCTGTTTCAGACCCCAAGGGACAAAGGCAGGTTGGATGGCCGTGCCACAATGATTTCAGTGGTAAATTGGTGAACACCTGTTACAACTGGTTGCTCGCTCCCTGGGGTGGGAGAGGAGCAGGTAAAGTTCAGGGGTGAGGGTTGGGGCTAAAGCAGAGCCTTGGGACCAAGTTCTTTATGGACTCACTGGTGCTAGAATCTTAAAGTGGGACCCACTCTGCTAAGTTCATCCCAAGCCCCTATCAGGTTCTAAGCATCCCCTCACCACCTTGGCTGGTGTCTGTAAATACACACCCCTAGCACCTCATCCTGGGTGGGAGTATCCTGGACTCAGCTGGTTTTGTGGTCCCTGACTTACCATGGCTCCAATTATGATTGTTTCCACTTTACCCGGTGAGAAAGCAATACATATTCAGTAGAAACCGTACTTTAAACTCTGATCTTTTCTGGGCTGCTGATAGGCAGTCTGGTCTTCTTTCCTGATGTTAGGGCCACGGCAACGAGCCTCGGTTTTCGGTCCACCAGGTGACTGTGAGGGTAAGCAGCTGATAAACTGAAAACCATTCTGTTTCTCACTTTCATTACAGCATTAATAAATTACATGAGAGATTCAACACTTTTATTATTAAATAGGCCTTGTGTTAGATGATTTTGCCCAACTCTAGGCCAATGTAAGTGTTCTGAGTACATTTAAGTACATAGAACAGCATCAGGACTTCTCAGCTGGCACTAGTAAAGAATCCACCTACCAAAGCAGGAGACATAAGAGACGCAGGTTCGAGCCCTGGAGGAGGAAATGGCAACCCACTCCAGTGTTCTTGCCTGGAGAATCCCACGGACAGAGGAGCCTGGTGGCCTACAATCTGTAGGTTCGCAGAGTCGGACACAACTGAAGCGACTTAGCATGCATGCACATGGGATAGCATCGCCTACTCAATGGACATGAATTTGAGCAAACTCCAGGGGACAGTGGAGGACAGAGGAGCCTGGCATGCTTTAGTCCATGAGGTCACAAAGAGTCGGATGTGACTTAGTAACTGAACAACAAAGGCTAAGCTAGGATGTTTCCCTTGTGGCTCAGCTGATAAAGAATCCACCTGCAATGCGGAAGACCTGGATTCCATCCCTGGGTTGGAAAAATCCCCTGGAGAAGGAAAGGCTACCCACTCCAGTATTCTTGCCTGGAGAATTCCATGGACTATGTAGTCCATGGGGTTGCAAAGAGTCGGACAAGACTGAGTGACTTTCACTTGGTAGGTTAGGTGAATTAAATAAATTTTCAACTTCAATTATTTCAACTTATGATGGATTTATTGGGACATAGTCCAATTGTAGGTCAAGAAAGATGCGTATGTACATACATTATGTGTATATGCATACCTTCCCTTCTCCTCACACTATTCGTTTGTATTTCCAGAGGGGTCACCTTAAAATGAAGGAATGCAGAGCTGACAGCGACTTTTCAGACAATGGCCAAGCAGCATGAACACTAGTTGCGTGACTTGTGTGACTTTGTCTGGTTCAAGGCACTTAACCTCTTTGTGCCTCAGCTCCCTTTTCTGTAAATGGGGAAAATAGGATTGGTTTCATAAGATGTCATGTTGCTGCTGCTGCTGCTAAGTTGCTAAAGTCATGTCAGACTCTGTGCGACCCCACAGACGGCAGCCCAGCAGGCTTCCCCGTCCCTGGGATTCTCCAGGCAAGAACACTGGAGTGGGTTGCCATTTCCTTCTCCAATGCAGGAAAGTGAAAAGTGAAAGTGAAGTTGCTCAGTCGTGTCTGACTCTGTGTGACACCATGGACTGCAGCCCACCAGCCTCCTCCATCCATGGGATTTTCCAGGCAAGAGTACTGGAGTGGGGTGCCATCGCCTTCTCCGAAGATGTCATGAGAAATAAGATAACATATGGAACACACTTCTTGCAGTGGCCCAAAGTGAACCAGTTTATATGGACTTTTGTTGCCACTGTTATTCCAGAAGCACATTTTAAACATTTTTAATATTTAGTTTTGTCTGTATAGGCTCTTATTTGCGGCATGCCGGAGCTTTTGTTGTGGCATGTGGGATCTAGTTCCCTGACCAGGAATCAAAACTGGGCTCCCTGCCTTGGGAACATGGAGTTTTAGCCACTGGATCTCCAGAGAATTCCCCAGAAGCACTTTCAGAGACGATCCAAACACTGCAGGCTTCTTCCAATGTACAGATGAGGAATTTGATGGTCCAGAGGAGGTAAGTGAGAGGGGCTTCCCTGGTGGCTCAGAGAGTAAAGAATCTTCCTGCAGTGCAGGAGACCTGGGTTCGATGCTTGGGTTGGGAAGATCCCTGGAGAAGAGAATGGCTACCCACTCCAGTGTTCTGGCCTCCAAAAATGATGGATGGGAAGGTCACATTAGGCAGCACATGTGAAGGGGTTCTGCAGATGTAATAAAGGTTCGAAATTAGTTTTGAGTTAGTAAAAGGAGATTACCCTGGAAAGGTAATAGGATCGGTTATGAAACCAATCCTATTTTCCCCCATTTACAGAAGAGGGAGCTGAGGCACAAAGAGGTTAAGTGCCTCAGGAGGTAAGCGTAACTTCCTGTAATTGTTTCCTTTGTTACGCAGGCTGTAACCACACTCTTTATTGTCCCACAGTTTCCATGGGTCAGGAGTCCAAGCAGGGCTTGGCTGGGTCATCTACTCAGCCCCAAGGCTGTCATCAAGGTGTCAGTCAGGGCGGCAGTCTCTCCAAGGCACATGGTTGTTGGAAAAATCCATGTCCTCAAAGCTGTAGAACTCACGGCAGCTTGCTTGTTCAGGGCCAACAAGACAGCACCACTCTCTTCAGGAAGGTTCCAGACCCTCTTTTACATATCTTCAACTGTTTTCCTTTAGCCACAGGCTTTACTGTCTGAATATTTGCAACTGTTATTCTATACACAAATTTAATTTCTTACAAAACTCTATATTGCATATTGGTAGGTCACTTCACTCTGCATTTTATGCCACATTTCCATCAAGAAGTATTTCCCCAAATCACAATGTGCCTGGTTGTGGTTGTTGTTGTTCAGTTGCTAAGTTGTGTCCGGCTCTTTGTGATGCCACAAACTGTAGCCTGCCAGACTCCTCAGTTCATGAGATTTCCCAGGCAAGAATACTGGAGTGGGTTGCCATTTCCTTTTCCAGGGTAATCTCCCTTTTACTAACTCAAAAACTAATTTCGAACCTTTATTACACCTGCAGAACCCCTTCACATGTGCTGCCTAATGTGACCTTCCCATCCATCATTTTTGGAGATCATACCCACACTCAAGGGGAGGGAACAGACAGGTCATATTCACTAGGGAGGTAGAAATATTGGGGGCCATCTTGGAATCCTGACCATCTCACTCTCCCAAACCACATAACAGATTATTGGCAAGGAGATATATCTGTTTGGCCTAAAGGTCTCCCCATGCCCCAGAAAGGAACTTCCCCATTTCCATCAAGAAGTATTTCCCCAAATCACAATTTGCCTCAGAAGACTGGCAGGATCATGAACAAAACTGGCCCAATGTTGTCCAACACTGCTTTGAATCCCCAGCCCCAATTCTCAGAAATAATATACCAGTTTCCACTCAGGATTAGCATTCCAGGTAAATTAACCCCTACGGAGGTGACCAGCAGTGGGACTGTAAGAACCAGCCTTTAAGATGGTGTCTGAGTAGTCTTGCCTCCTAGTATTCCTACCCTCCTGCAGTCCCCTCTTGCAGTGAATAGGGCTGACTCCTGTGACCAATGAGATTTAGTAGAAATGAGAGTGAGCTTCCACCTGGCTCTCTTAGATGACTCTCTGGGAAAAGCCACCTGCTCTGACATGGGGATGCTCAAATCAGCCCTCTGGGGGTCATCATGGCAAGGGACTCTTATCAACAACTAATACCAACTTGCCAGACATGCACGTGCACCATCTTGGAAATGGATCCTCGAGCCCAGTCAAGCTTTCAGAAGACTGCCAAATTTACTACAATCCCACGAGACCCCAGAGCCACCTAGCTCACTCCTGATCTAGGGGAACTATTTTTGTTATTTACTCACTCAGTTGCGTCCAACTCTTTGTGACCCTGTGGACTGTAGCCTGCCAAGGCTCCTCTGTCCATGGGATTTTTCAGGCAAGGATACTGGAGTGGGCTTCCATTTCCTTCTCCGAGGGCTCTTTCCCACCCAGTGATGGGATCCACATCTCCTACATTGGCAGGCTGATTCTTCAGCACTGAGCCACCAGGGAAGCCCAATGTGGGAACTTTGTGAGATATTTATGTTGCCATAAACTCCTAAGTTTGGGGTAATTTAACACAGCGATAAAAGATACAGGGTCTCTGGAACCCATACCTAACCCAAAAGAAGTGCCTGTGATGAGAATACAGTACCACTTACAGAGTGCTTCCTAGGGACCAGGTTCTGACCTATCATCCCGGAGGATGCTGGAGACCGAGGCAATGGCTGCTGCTGCTGAGTCGCTTCAGTCGTGTCTGACTCTGTGCGACCCCAGAGACAGCAGCCCACCAGGCTCCCCCCATCCCTGGGGTTCTCCAGGCAAGAACACTGGAGTGAGTTGCCATTTCCATCTCCAATGAATGAAAGTGAAGTCGCTCAGTTGTGTCTGACTCCTAGCGACCCCATGGACTGAAGCCTACCAGGCTCCTCTGTCCATGGGATTTTCCAGGCAAGAGTACTGGAGTGGGGTGCCATTGCCTTCTTCAAGGCAAGCTGCAATCCAAACCCCGGGATTCTGACCCAATCTCACACCGTCTGGCCTAGTCCTGCCACACTCGACATGCTCCATATCTACTCTATCTGATAGAGAAGCCACCAGCCACATGTGGCTCTTGAGTACTTGAGATGTGGCTGGTGCCACTGAGGAACTGAATTTTAATTAATTTTAACTTAAAGTCACATGTGACAAATGATTGGATAACGCAGAGAGAACAGATGGGAGGGCCTTCTGCAAGATTCCGTTGGTTATGACTCTGAGCTTCCACTGCAGGAGGTGTGGATTTGACCCCTGATCAGGGAAGGTCCGCATACCACACAGTGCAGTCAAAAAACAAATAAACAGATTCCAGTTGCAAGTGCAGACACCCACTCAAGCTTCATGGGCCTCAGGAGGGATCTGAAACCAGGCTCCTTACTTCAAAGGGAGTGTGGCCTGAGGGGCCCTGGGTAGCATAAACTCTCAGGTGGGCAATGATGAGAAACTCCACGTCTTGACCGCAAGGGTTCAAATCCTGCCTCTACTTGTTGGTAAGCTGTGTCTCTTTGGGCAAGTTATTTAACTTCTTAGCTGCAGTTTCCCCATCTATGAGATGGGACTACTAATAGTACCTACTTGGTTGAATTATTGTGACGATTCAACGGGTAGAGCAGTAAAGGACAGAGTGGGTTCCTGGCATGCACATTTGTGATATGAGGGTTTGCGTCTACTGCCAATTCTTCTTTGCATCCTTTCCTTGACCCCAGTGCACCACTGGGCCACGAAGCACCAAAGGAAGACCACTGAAGTTCAAACATGACATGGACTTGGACTCGAAGTCCAAGTCCTGGCATGAAGGTTTAGCTCTGCACAGACAAGCAAAGTTTGGGTTGCCCTCTCGGTAAAAGGATCTTACTCACCTCAGAAGGGGCTTCCCTGGTGACTCACATGGTAAAGAATCTGCCTGCAATGCGGGAGACCTGTATTCAATCCCTGGGTTGGGAAGATCCCCCGGAGAAGGGGATGGTAACCCACTCCAGTATTCTTGACTGGGATTCCATGGACAGAGGAGCCTGGCAGTCCATGGGGTCGCAAAGAGTAGAACACAGCTTAGTGACTAACACTGTCACTTTCACCCACCTCAGAGGGTTGTTATGAGGATCAAGAGAGGTGTCAATGCTATCTGTCCAGAGACCACCAGCTATGACGCCCAGAGGCCAAGGCGCTGACGTGAGTAAAGATGGACAGACTGGCAAAGGAGAGAGCCCGCATCAAAGTGGGGACCTGCCCATAGGCAACTCCCTATGGTCACCTGAGTTGCCAATTCTTGATTTCTTCCCCCTCCCCCAACAAGAAAAACAGAGAATCTGGATTTTTATGCGAAACATCCTCACTTCCATAGTTGGCAAGGAATCCAAGGATTTCTGTTTGTTTTTTAAACACAGAGCCGCCTAAACAAATCTCTGAGGTAGGCAGGCCATGGCCGCAGGCCACGGTGTGCACGTTCTTTCTTCCCCCCTTCCCAGGCCCTTTCTTGGCTTCTTATGTATCTCTGCCTTCCGGTGCCTGGCAGCAATTATCTCAGGATCCGCTGAGATCAAGGGAAAGGATGACGTCTGACGAGCTTTGAAATGATGAAGGCAGGCGATCTAGAAAGTACCAGGTTTTATTATCTTTTTATCAAAAATCAGTAACAGACAACAGTGTGAGGTGCTCACTCCCAACATGGCCAGAGGAAAAGGGGCATGGCGGGGAGGAAGAGGACCCAGCCAGCTGGGACCCTGGGGTCACAGAAGGGGAGGGAAGCAAGGGTAACTCCCCCAGCCCTTCAGGGGTCAGGAGATGTGGTCTGGCCAGCCTGAGCCACTAGGCCTTTCCTCTCTGGATAGGATAAGCTCCAGAGCCAGGCCCTGATCAGCCCTGCCCGTCCCCTTTTGTCTAGAGGCACAAAGGTCATCCTAACCAGGCTGAGCCTGTGACTTATTAAACCAGTTTAGTTCTCAAGCTGTGCTGTCAACAGATGCCAGTGGGGTCTACTTGTCTGTCCGTCTGGTACACCAGTCACCGCCCCACGTGGCCACTGAGCACTTGAAATGTGGATTAGCATAACTGAGGAATTAACTTTAACTTCCTGTTATTTTAATTGATTTCAGTGTGGCCGGCACTTGTCATGTTGGATAGCACAGCTCTCCAATCTTCTCTTAAATTTGGAGATCACAAATGAAGGTACCCCAGCTGGGCTCAAATCAAAAGCTAGACAGAAGGTTTCCAGCCCAGTTGGGAGAAGGCACCAAGAAACAGGACCAGAAAAAGAGGCCAAAATCCACTCAGGCCCACATTCACTCACTCAGCCACCCAGCCAACTTCACACAGGAATATATCACACTATTTCCTGAAAAAATATATTTATCTATTTTTCTAGAACCAAGGAAGAATAATAATATATTACATGAAAAAGACACAAATATCCCACCGTCCCCTATGTTATAGTTTGGGATCTGCTAAAAAAAAACAACTATATTTCAGCAAAAGCTTCTTAGAGGAAGCAGCTTCAGAAAGGGCCAAGGTCATGAGCTAGGAAGTAGAAAGAATTAAAAAAACAAAAGCATGGCGGAAAAAAAAAGAAAAAAGGCGAAAGAGGGAAAGAAAGGCCCTGTCTGAAGCTATAAATAGTAGTAAAAAAATTAATAAAAATTATATCTCCAACTCTTCTCTCATTTTCGAGTAACAAAAACAAAAACACCATTAAATACAAACTTAGCAGGTACTGTGGAAAGGTGCAAGAGGGCAGAGAAAGCCTTGGTTTCTGTGTACTCTTGCCCACAGAGAGGCTCTGTACAAAGGAATGAACAATTAAAAAAATACCCCACTAAAAATAGACTTAAGAATATTCTACAAGTCTGATTCAGGATGAACTTGCAGCTCCTCTCCCCAAATAAAAAGGTTGACTTCCAAAAGTCACTTGGAAGAGCCTAGAACGGCCCAAGATGTACCACAGACTCCCACAGTGTGGCTGCAGGTGCCTTTGATGGCCACATCTCAAGGTGCAGACAGATGGTTCTGGTTCCTTCTCCCAACTCCTGGCCGAGAGGCCAGGCTGTGGAAGGGGGCCGGGGGGAGAAGGCTGGCAGGTGGGGGGCCGACCTCTAACAGGACTCGTACAATAGCTTAGAAAGACTTTGGATCAGACCTGTTCAGTACAGGCTCTAAGCTGGGCCTAGATTCTAAATGGGAAGATGAAGAAACAGATCCAACCCCAGACTTGCCTTGAGAAAGGCCAAGTTTAACCCCATTTTTCTGCTGGGACAAGTGGAGGCCCAGAGAATCAAGAGGCAAGCAGGAACAGTAGAAGGTGACGTCTCTTCTGACACTGAAACTGTAATCGGAGCAGGAGATGCTGATAGATCAGGACTGGGGTGCCCTCCCTTTCCCCGAACATCCACCCTTCAAAATCCTTCAGCGTCCCTTCCCCCTCAAGTCCAAGCAGGTGCTCTGGGGGAAGCTTCAGGCGTAGAACTCATTGGTGGGGGCTTTTTTGTAGATGGGTTTCTTGCCCAGGTCGTAGCTGCCTTCATCCTTCTTCTTCATGCGGTACACCAGCAGCAGCACGAGGAAGACGGCAAACAGGATGCCCACGACACCGCCCACGACCAGAGCTGGAGGGGAGAGAGGGGGCAGCGAGGTGAGGGCTGGCTGCCGCCGGGCCCTCAGGGCACATGGGCCGCTTCTGCTTGGTTGGTTCTCTGGCCCCCGGACACCCTCACCATCACCCCCAGGAGCATACTCTGCTGATGCCTTCCTGAATTTGATCCTCACCACCTCATTCATGAGAAGGGAGTCACTGTAAAGCACTAAAAAACCACAGAACCAGAGTGACAAAGGCATCCTTCCAACCCACATTGCTGAGGCCAAAGCCAGGTTCTTTCCCAACACAAGGCCAACTCCCCAGCAACAGCTCAGCCCTGAGCCAGGAAGCAGAAAAATTGCAGGCTGTGGAAATCCCCCTTAGACCTACTTACCCCACAGTCCTTAGAACAGGGAACTCTCTAGTTGACCTTGCGTGCACACATCCCTATGCAGACCTACACTTATACCGATCGGGTGTACACACTCTATACACACACGTGGGTATATGCTACTATACACAGTAACAACATGCGCGTGTATCCACACTCCTGTGTTATAAAGAATTACACATGTGGTTTGGGACTTTCTGGTGGTCCTATGGTTAACACTCCGTGCCTCCAACGCAAGGGTCACAGGTTTGATCCCTGGTCAGGGAACTAAGATCCCACATGCTACATGGTGTGGCAAAAAAACACAAAAAGTTATGTACGTGATTTATGTCTGCATATATGAAGCTCAGTGCTTAAGGCTTACATTCTGTGCCTGTCTCTGCCACTTACTGGCAATGAGATCTAAATAATCAAGTTCCTTCATCGCTCTCATTGTAAAATGGAAACACTAGTACCTTTCTTATAGGTTTGTCCCTAGGTTGAAATAAATAAATCCCCTTAAGAGAGCTCAGAATAATGCATAGCATATACTCAATATTCATTAATTGTGACTTTTTGTGGTTTGTACCTGTGTCCCTGCTACCCTGAATTGTTCTGGCACAACAGTGGGTGCTTAACAAATGACTCCATTTGGCTCAGAGAGGAGCACTGGCCAAGAGCAGACGTGGGTTTCTCACATCAGGTAAATGTATGTTCTCTGTATGACCCCAGGCAGCCTGGAGGGCTCACTTCTGTTTGTTGAGGAGGCAGGGATGTCTCCTAGAATCCTTCCTGTGACAGATTGAGTCCCCTAATTCGGTTTTAGCCTAAGAAGATTAATTTTCCGCCCTTGCACACACTCCAAATCTACGCACAGAATGAGGATGGAGTGGCAGGGGAGCCAAGGAAGGTTCTCTCTTGGCTAAAACAACGAAAAGCAGCAACACAGTGCCCCCAGGAAAAACCAGAGAAAAGACACGGACCATCAGGTATCAACCCCCTTCCCCTTTCTACCGCCTCTCCCTCTGATGTCTGTTCTGTTAGACCCTTGGTCTGTGCTGGGAGTCCCCAGAAGCTCAAGGCCCAAGGACGGTCTCAGAAGCAACTGTGGTCCCGGGTTCCAATGCCAGGTTCACCACTTGTTTGCTCTTGTGCCTTTGGATAAGAGATAAGGCTTCTTGGAGCCTCATTTTCCTTATTTGTAAAAGTATAGATAACCATACGTGTCGGATTGGGGTGTTGTGGAGACTCAGTGAGGAGGCGTGGGAATCACATGGCACATGGCAAGCACTTGATAAACTCCCAGGTTCCAGGGTGGGTTTTTTGGCTGCACTGTGAAGCTTATAGGATCTTAGATCTTCCACCAAGGAGAGCACCCATGTCCCCTACAGAGGAAGTGCTGAGTCTTAACCACTGGACCACCAGGGAGTTCCCCCTGTCCCCCAGGTACTGTTTAAAAGCTACTGGAATGGAGGATCTCACCCTAGCTATCTCAACAATGTAGCTTTTCACATGAAGATCTTGCACGTGTGTCAGTCTCCACTGAAGTATTAACAGATGGCTGGCTCTCGCTCGTTATGTGACCTAAAGCAAGTGGCTTGCTTTCTCTGGGCCTGAGTCTCCCATGTTATAAGAAACAGTTTCTTGGACTCGATCAGTGGCTTTTACATTTTTCTTTAAAAGCAGTAGAACCATTGTTTGGTGAAAGCAAAACCTTATGCTAATCCCACATCAACCAGCTAAAAGTGAAACTCTGTGGGTGAAGAACGATGGGCTGGGTTTTACCTCGAAAAGACTTCCACCAAATAGTTTGAAACTTACAAGACTAAAAGGTCTCCAAAGGCCCTCTAGTTTCCCCACCCCACCCATATCACACAGAAAGTTAAAAGAACACTGACTCAGCGACCTGGAAGCCAGAGTCAGGGCTGAGCTGGGCCTACTAGGCGCTATACCCTGCAAGATGCAGGCAAGATCTTTATCTGTCCCGGAGGGAGGCAGGACCCAAGGCTCTTTCCTTACACTTCCAGCCTCCTCAGAGCTGCTGGTCCAGCTGGTTGCCAGGAGACAGGAGTAAGCCAGCCTGGACCCATGGTGCCCTCCTCACTAGGCTGGTTCATCCAGACTGGCCCTTGGCCTGTAAAAACCTGGCCAGAGAGGGAGTCCCCTCTGAGAAAGTCCCCAGCCCAGTTTTGGAGACCCCCGAAGCTGCCCGGGAAGAAGAGAAAGAGCCATTACCACCCCAGCCGAAGGCCCCATAGTCAGGCTAGACAGAGCCTGACTTGAAGTCTCACCTGGGACACATCTTTCTCCACGTAGCACATTAGTCAGGAAGCCTGTGGCTCCCACTTGAGGCCAAATGTACTCTCTCTAAGTGTTAGTTTCTTAATCTGGCGCAGGAAGTTCCCCTGCGGGCCACCTACTACTTGCTATGCTATGCCATATACTATACTACACTATACTATATACTATACTATATACTATACTATATACTATACTACACTATACTATATACTATACTATATACTATACTATATACTATACTATATACTATACTATATACTATACTACACTATACTATATACTATACTATATACTATGGGGCTTCCCTGACAGCTCAGTTGTTAAAGAACCTGCCTGCAATTCAGAAGACCCCAGTCTGATTCCTGGGTTGGGCATATCTGCTGGAGAAGGGGCAGGCTTCCCACTCCAGTATTCTTGGGCTTCCTTTGTGTCTCAACTGGTAAAGAACCCACTTGCAATGCAGAAGACCCGGATTCGATCCCTGGGTGAGGAAGATCCCCTGGAGAAAGGAATGACTACCCACTCCAGAATTCTGGCCTGAGAAATGCCATGAACAGAAGAGACTGGCTGGTTACGGTCCGTGGCCTTGCAAAGGGTTGGACACGATTGAAGGACTAACCCACACACCATCTACCACTGAGAACCGTGCAAACAAACATTTTACAGTCCGCCAAGTTATTTTAGATTCTATTTTTCACGAAGTTACTACACCAGCCCAAGGAGGTAGCACGATGGCCGTTTGCTGACATGAAAACTGAGGCTGGAAAGCGTCTCGGCCAAGGTCACCAGGCTGCCAGGTGACAGCAGGAGGAGGGGAAGCCAGTCCAACTCAAAGGAGCCTCTGGGCTTAAAGGGGACGTTTTCATGGGAAGTTTAACTTTTAATAATTAACATCCCAGGTGCCAAACCCAGGCTGGGAAAGTGCTTTGTAAATAGGAGAGGATGTACAGCAAGTGAACGACTCAACATTATTTTTTTAGCCTCTGATATGCAATTCTTGCTCTCAGTTCGCCCAACTGCACACATAGTCAGAGCCACCTCTAAGAGGAAGGGTCATCCTTCAAGGCCCCAGGACACCCAGTGGCTGCAGGAAGGGGTATCAAATCACCTAACAGGCTAGAGCAGGGGTTCCCAACCCCCGGGCTGGTACGGGTCAGTGGCCTACTAGGAACCAGTTGCACAGCAGGAGGCGAGCAGCAGGTGGGCAAGTGAAGTTTCATCTGCCCCTATCACTCGCATTGGCATCTGAACCATCGTCACCCCCTACCCCATCTGGTCGGTGGAGAAACCGTCTTCCATGAAACTGGTGCCTGGTGCTAAAAAGGTCGGGGACCACTGGACCAGAGGCATCCTTGTCTGCAGCACTATCCCTGCCCAAGCCCTCTCCCCTTTCGAGGTATCTTACGGGAAGCCCAGGACCTTACCCGCCAGCACCTCTGTCCTCTCAAAGATGTTGCCGCCCTGGGCTGTGCTAGACATGGACACCTTGTTGGACACATCCTCGTCCCCATCAAAAGGGGATGACCTCTTGGGGATGACTTCATTCTCCTCCAGTTCCTTGGGTTCGGTGGGAACTCCGCTCCCTGTCTTCTCAGGGATGTGGTTATCTATAGGGACCTGGATGGTGGAAGGGAGAAGAGACCAACACTCAGGGTGGTTTGTAGGGAGGGGATCCAAGGCAGGGGTTAGGGACATTCAGCTGGGCGGGGAATGGTTCTGCCTCTTGCTGGCCAAACCACGTGGTCCTAGAGCAGACGTCAGCAACCACCCCTCAACAATCACGCTGTCAAATCCTTACCCTCAACTTTTCTTATGTGTGTTGGTTGCTCAGTTGTGTCTGACTGTTTGCGACTCCGTGGACTGCAGCCCACCAGGCTCTTCTGTCCATGGGATTCTCCAAGCAAGAATACTGGAGTGGGTTGCCATTCCCTTCTCCAGGGGATCTTCCCGACCCAGGGATTGAACCTGGGTTTCCTGCATTCATTGCAGGCAGATGCTTTACAATCTGAATCACCAGGGAAGCCCAACTTTTCCAGGAAATCTACCCCCAGTGGGGAATGAATAATGTGACCAAGGGCACAGGGAAACAGGTGTTTTAGAGTAATATCCCGGAGGGTGGTTTGGCAAAATGGTAGGAACAGTTTGCCCTTCAGCGCAGCAGTTTGCCTCTGGGACTCTGTCCTAAGGAGTAATCAGAGATTTGTGTAAAAGATGCTTGTTATACTGTTGTTGTAGGATGTCAAAAAAATCATAAACCACTTTTCCATAGGTAGGGGCAACTGGGTGAACTCTGATTATGAAGGTTATACAAATGAATAGGAAAAACAGTGAGTTACGTGGGGGAAATATTCATGATCACTGTAAGTGAAAATGCAGTACATAGAATGGTATGTGTAAGTTGATATTAATGTTGGGAAATACCTAGAAATGCACACAAAAATGAGGCTGGAAGGACTTTCTTGGTGGTCCTGTGGTTAAGATTCCGAGCTCCCAAGGCAGGGGCCCCCGAGTGTGATCCCTGGTCAGGGAGCTAGATCCTACCTACTGCAACTAGAGATCCCGCATGATCCCAAGTGCCACATCTGGGATCCAGCACAGTCAGATAAATAAATGAAATAAGAATTAAAAAAGCAAAAGAGACTGGAAACACGTGCAAGTGTTTATCACTCAGTGATTATCCCTACAGAGGGGAAGGTCTACCTGCGACCCTTAGCTATACCTGTCCCAAGAGTTCAGGGCCACAGATAAAAAGCCTTCTTGCAGAATGAGGTCAGACTCGAATTTATTCTGCTTCTCTCAATAGGTGCTGAGAAAAGGAGCGGCCAAAGTGCGGAGCTACTTACCAAGGGGTGCATCACTTCCGGGAAGATCCGGATGTCCTCTGAGTCACCTGTAAGGTCAGAAAGGCCGTGTGAATGTGAAGCCGGTCACCCCCGGTCGATGACCCCTACAGCCATGGCTGGTGCGAATTCTAATTCACAACTGGCCCCCAAATGCTCAACAGGTGATAAGCATATGTCCGGCAGGTGATCATTCCCACCCCAGCCTCAGTCATCTCTTCTGTAAAATGGAGCTCCTGAGACCTGCCTCCCTGGTTCTTTCGTGTGAATGTTGAGCGGGTCACTGGGCAGGTGCTCTGTCAGCTCTAAACTCTTGCTCCATATAGATCCCAGGACCAAAAACATCACCCAGGAGGGGTAGGAAATGCAGAATTTCAGGGGCCACTAAATAAAAATCTGGATTTTAACAAGACTCCCAGGAGATTCATTTGAGAAGACTCTAGATTGCAACAGTAAATATTAGAAATTCCAGTATGAATGTATTTACTCAGAACGTGGTAAGTGCCCAGGGCTTTTAACTCAGTCTACTCTCCTCAACATATACAGTCGTTTCTATTCCCATGTTACAGATTAGGCTCAGAGGTCACAGAGCGGCAGTTTGAACTCAGGATTATGTGACTCCAGAACTCAAACTTCAAATTGTTACACCACCCCACACAGAGGCTTTTCAGTAGCTCTGCCTAGCCTGGCAGCCAGGGCCAGGGAGTGACCAAGAAAGACGTGGACCCTGGCCCTGCCCCAGGAGGCCCCTTCAAAGATTCCCAATCCCATCCTTGCAGAAGCAGGGGTTGGTTCTCGGTTCCCACCCACAGCTCTCCCCCCCCCTGCCCCCAGGCTCCTGAGCGCTCTCTTTGCTTTTCAAAGGAAGGAAAACAGGCCACAGTTCAGTTCTCCTCCCAACGCCCACTCCCACCCAATCCCGTCCAAAGGCGGACAGGTTCAGACTGGTTTTCTACTACAAATGGACTCAAGCAAGAAACCATTCGCCTGGAAAGGGTCTCGGGGATGGGTTGATCTGGTTACTTTTGTTCCCCCCATCTTTAACGGGGAGGGGCACAATAGGAAAATTCAAGCCCCAAAGTGGGGTCACCCTTGTAAAAGACAGGTTCTCTGCTTTGAGCCCCAGGCTGGCCCCTACTTCTTCCGTACCTAGATCTCCAGAGCCAGACAGCTCAAAGTCATCGGATTCCTGCCCAGGCCCCCCGATGTCCTCGTCATCAGGTAAGTCTCCGGAAAAGTATCGGCCTTCCAGGAGGTCTTGAGGGTCGATGACCTCAGTTTCTCGGATCTAGGGTGAAAACAGGAGACACATTAACCAGTCGCTCCCCCTGCCAATGCTCTTTAGCAGCCCCTGAGCCCCGCAAGGCAGTGAAGCGAGTGCTCAGGAACGGGAGCTGGGGTGCTGGAAGGGCATCGGGCTAGAGCCTAACTTGCTGTGTGACCTTAGACAAAACCCTTTCCCATTCTAGGCTAATTAAAATAATGAAGGTGGCATCATCAGAATATAAATATGCTAGGTACCCTATACTGAGCACTTGCTATAGGCCAGGACCTGCTCTTAATAACTCTAAAAGACCAGTCTTCACTTCTGTTTTACAACTGAGGAAACTGGGCCCTTTAGACATTAAGTCATTTTCTTTGGGTGACTCGTGGGAGCAGACGGAGTGAAGACTGACTTCAGAGCCAGCGTTCCCAGTCCACGCTCCAGGGTGCTCTTATGCTGTCACTGCTGATTCACCCACGGCAGGCAGAAGGCTGCTGGCTCTGGTTTTACCCTGACCCGGACATCTTTCCCAGCTGAGTCAGACCAGGCTGGGACAGGCAGGGCTGGCTCACTCACGTCCCAGGACAGCCTCGGGTCAGGGTGCTGCCGGGAACCTGGTGAGTCAAGTGTACGTGAGCACACTCGTGTCTTCAGCCTTCCAAACATCTCCCACGGAGCCATTCTGCAGCCATGCAGTGTGGAGTCCCGTCCCTGCTCTCACGGAGTGTCCACTGCAGCACCCCTGAGTACCCCTCCGCTGCCACAAATGGGGCCCCAGCCGTCCCCAGCTGGAATCTCAGGTCCACCGCCACTGAGAAGCTTTCACAAGGAAAGCTTGAAAGATCCAGGAAGGCAGAGAGCTGCTCCAGGACCTGCAGAACATCAGCCACCTTGCTCCCAAACCCGCAAATTCAGCTGAGGGGAAAACAAAGCTCCTTCTAGAGAGTCAGAAATACTTGGGATTCACACCACCCTCCCAGCTAGCTTCTGGGCTGAGGCTCTGTCCGCCCACAAGAACAGCAGCCCCGGGGCAAAGTTCATTCTTTCACTAATGAACTCAAATATTCAAGTGCCTACCGTTTCCCAGAAGAGTCAGGGTGGCGAATAAGGTCAACACAAACCCCTTGCCCCAAACATCCTTCTCCCCCACCAACCCCCCTAACTGTAAGGTCAACACAAACCCCTTGCCCCAAACATCCTTCTCCCCAACCAACCCCCTAACTGTAAGGTCAATACAAACCCCTTGCCCCAAACATTCTTCTCCCCCACCAACCCCTAGCTGCAGGAGGTGTGGGGAGGGGCGGGGTCTGCTCAGAACCTCGGAATACCAGCTGGAGGCCAGGGAGGTCCTGCCCTCCCATTTCACAGAAAGGGAAAGAATCTAATCCCTCCTACAGTGACTTGCCTAAGGTCACACGGTGAGTCAGCTGCACACTCAGAAAAGAGGCCAGCCTCTCCTTCTGACTGCCCCACGCTGTCCTCCACCCAGCGGAGACCTGCCACGGACACAGAGCGGGCCTGGAAAGGCACATCTGTCCCTAAGACAAGGCTACCCTCTGTGGGAGAGGCCCAGGCTTCTGGGGAGAGGTGGGTGGAAGCAGACTTTGGGTCTCCTTCCACCCTGTCTGTCTGTGTGGGGCAGCTGGATTCCCGGGAGAGAGGTCAGGCTGGGAGCGAGATTTCTCCCTTCCCATCACGGAAGGGAGAATCTCCACTGAACGCCTGGTACACATGGGGGTGGGGAGCGAGAAGGGGTTAAGCCCTGGTGAGGGATGACTTCATAACTCGGGAATCAGGAGCTGAGGAGCTGCTGGCGCTGGAATTCCAGCCCCCACACAGCCCCGTGCCTGTGGCTTTAGTTTGGCAGCTCCAGAAGATGGCTCCTCTGTGGTTTCGCAAGCTGCCTGCACCTAGGGCGGGGTCCCTGCGCTCCCATCCGCATCTCCTGCTGCAAATTCCCCCGGGAGGTGGTAAAGGTGGGGGGCAGAATTGGAAACATCAGGATCTAGGCAGCTTACCAAACTAAGCACTTAGCTTGAAGTAGGTCCTCCTCATAGCTCTTATTTGCTGCAACACTGGGGAGGGAGGGGGTTTGGGGGATGCTTAGAAAATTGAAGTAACTCGCTCAAGATCACCCAGGCAGAAAGTGGCCACTCTGGACCGGAACCCAGGCATAGGTCACCCGAGCCTTTAGCCACATACAGATCAACACACCCATAAACACACGGGCACACGGAGTGTCTGCCTACCTCGGCCAAGATGGAGCCTTGTCAAATGGCGGTCAAACTCAGCCCAGGAAGTAAAGAAGGCAGTTTGGCCACTTGCATATGGAGCCTGGAGACCAGTCAGAGCTCCAAGTACTCAAGACGGGGGGCTGGAGTCTCGACACTGAGCTGTTTCAGGCTGGGCCCTTCCCCTACCTCTCCATCCCCAAGAGCCATGGCTGTTTATTTATGGATCCTGCCTTTCTCTTAGTGGGTGACAGTACTAAGGAGTGTTTCAAAACCACCCCTGGGATTAGCACGTTGATTGCCTGTGACTGGTAGTGGCTATCTCTGTTTTACATCAGGAAATGAAGACCAAGTCAGAACAAAACTCGGACTGAAGCCTAGATCGATTCCCAGTTCAGCCACCTCGGGGGTCACCGGGTCATCCCTAACTCTTCATTATTTTAAATCTATTTTTTAATTGGGGAAAATTGCTTCACAATGTTGTGCTGGTTTCTGCCATCCAACAATGCGAATCAGCCATAATTATACATATATCTTCTCCCTCTGAGTCTCCCTCCTCTTCCCAATTACAACCCTTCATTTTTATACCAGGTTCCTGGAGAGCACGACTTAAGGTCACGCCAAGAATGGTTCAGATCCTGTCAGATCTAGTCACACAAGGATTAGATGCCATTGAGTACCCATCCTGGCTCTAAGCACGGGGCTTGGGACCTCCCTGGTGGTCCAGTGCTTCCACTGCAGGGGGCACCGGTTTGATCCTTGGTCAGGAAGAAAGATCCTGCGTGCCTCGCGGCTCATTAATAAATAAAATCAATCCTTCTCCAACTCCAGAAGTGGTCCTGCTCTGCCCGAGACCCCGGACAAGAGAGAAATTCCCAAGAGTGCAGGAGCCCTAAGACTGTGTTTGTGGAGGCTATGTGTCAATAGCCCTCCCTTTCTCCACCCTCTTTTCAGACTAGGCCTATTCAGTCTGGGGGTGACTTTGAAGAACCAGGCCACCCAGCAGCCAGGCCCCACCCCTGACCAGAAAGGGACCCCACCCTCCTCTTGGCTCACCCCATCGTTACCTGGGGAGCGGGTGTCCACACGTGTGTGCACGCACAGGCACCCTCTCTGGGCCCTCAGGGCTCTCTGTATCTTTGTCTTACTCGTGCACACACAACAGCAATCAAGAACTGAATAAGCAGACCCTGGTGGGCACCTGGACGCTTCCGTAGACTCTCCATAGAAAAGAAGGGTAGGGATTTCCCCGGTGGTCCAGTGGCTAAGACTCCACACTCCCAATGCAGGGGGCTCAGGTTCAATCCCTGGTCAGGGAGCTTTATGTCACAATTCAGAGTTGGCATGCCACAACTAAAGATCCTGCAGGACACAGCAAAGATTGAAGATCCCACATGCCACAACTAAGACCGAGTGCAGCCAAATAAAAAAAAGGGTAGGTGTATTTTGTGCTATTGAGACTAACACCTACCAACAGAAGGTAGCTGAGGCCCTAGCCCAACCATCTCATTTTATTACTCAGCAAACATGAAAAGATAAGCACCCTTGCCAAGGTCACAGAAGCAGAACTGGACTTAGAACCTAGGTCTCTTAAAAACAACAACATTAAAAGAACCTAGGTCTCTGGGCTCCTAGGCTAGACTTGTCTTCTTTTCCCACTTCTAGGTCTTCTCTAGAAGTACTACTCAGACACACAACAGAAATCAACATCTGAACAAGCAGGCCCTGGTGGGCAGCCTGGGGTTGGGGCTGGATGCTTTCCGGTAGAGGTTTCAGGGCATGGCAAACCACTCCAGTATTCTTGCCTGGAGAATCCCATGGACAGAGGAGCCTGGTGGGCTATAGTCCATGGGGTCTCAAAGAGTCTGACACAACTGAAGTGACTGATCATGCGTGCAGAGGTCTCAACAAATCCATGGGCAGCTGTGGCCACTCCAGCTGTAACCCCTATCCAGTCCTGAGGGATGGGCACGAAGCTAGAAAAGTCACCAACCCTACTGCAAAGTTTTACAGCTTCAGTCCCCGGGAGAAGCACGGGGGCTGGGGTCCTCAGCATGCTGGGCACCACGCTGGGTTTCCTCTGTCCGAGCTCATTTGATTGGCACAACAGCCTGGCGAGGTGCTCTACCCATGTGGCCGGAAAGTGACTTTCCCTTGAGTCACTTGTGTGAAGTCACTCAGCTAGGAAGCAACAGACCTGTGATTCAAACAGATCTTTCTCGAGACTGAGTCTTCGCCAGAGCCAGACTTCTCACTGCACCCATGCTACCCCTCTCCACCCCATCGCCACCATCCACAGCACCCGCTGCCAGGCCAGGGCTCCAGGGCACCTCTTCCCTTGGCCAGGGAGTCAACAGAGGTAAAAGTGATATTGCTCAAACAAAAGAAGAGAAACTTTGGCTGGGGCACTGGGGAGAAGTTCAGGGTCAGAGTTTGCTTAACTGTGAACTGGTGGGAGGCAAAGAGAGGGAGTCTCCCCTGCCTGTCTCTTCCCCAGGGGAGGAAGTGACCCTCAGGGGTCAGGGACATGCTTCTTCTGGAGTGGGGGGGTGAGATGAGAAGGACAACTGGGCAAGTTAAATTCTGGAAGAAGTAGGGATGCTGAGGATCCTGGGCATTAACTGCTGAACGCAGCAGAGGGGTCCTGGCAGGAGATCCCCAGAAGGAGCCACTGATAAGGCACAGCCGTCCTCCCCCACCCTCCTTCCAGAACGGTTAGATGTCCCCCGGAATGAGCAAAACCTGGCTGCCTCGATTTGGACTCAGCATCCTGGCAGAAATGGAAAGCTCTATCACCAGCCTGGGGACCTGTAAAAGTGGCTCCAATAGCAACCACAGCCCTGCTGCTCCCTCACGATATGAGCCTGGGCGTTTATTTCACATCGTGAAGCCTCAGTTTCCTCTCTTTGTCCCCAAGTCTAGTAAGTACCACCTTGCAGGAGGATGAGATGAAGTGAAATGCATTAGGGGTATGTAAGGGACACAGCACATGGCTTGGTACACAGCAGGTGCTCAATGAGTAGCAGCTATTATTAACCCCCATCTGCCTTCCTTCCAGCTGAGGGGATTAGTGCTCAAAGGGTCAGAGACTTGAGGAAAGTCGTACAAGTAGTTGCATTGCTAGAAAGAGGGTGGTGGGTGGATGGGGAGGTGCTTTGCAAACTGTGAAGGGGCAGGCCCTATAAAACGTTATTTCTTGTGCTTCTGAGACCAGAGACATCAAAACAGCCAATCAGGCCCCTTGAGAATGTGGAAGAGAAAAGGTCCAGAGATGAGCTGAGATCTGTGCAAGCTCCCACAGCTTGGAGCACCTATTCTAAGCAGAGAGAGGCAGAGGAGAAACCACTGTACTTTTCCAAAGAAAATGGCAGTGACCAGAGATGTGAAGCTCAGCTGAGCCCCTGAGTCCCCAGAGTATTTCCCGACCTGCCTAAGTAGGAGACCAGAAGATAACCACCCACCACCAATACAGGATCTGGTGTGATGGTCCAGGAAGGGTTAAGCCAGGTCTGGGGATGGGAGTGGGGGTGGGGCGGGGGTTCGAATGTCCGCCCTGCCCACTCCAGGTCGGGTTACTCCAAACACAATCGCTCAGGAGAGAAGCCAGGCCTGGCACTGCCAGTGGCTTTTTCACCAATCCCCCTCCCCCCCACCCAGGGCAGCCCATTCCCAGAGCCAGGGCTCCAGGACGGGAGGGACACCAGCTGCTGGTGGGAAGGGTAAGGGTCAGGAAGCTTCTAGAACCTCTGGACATCTCCCTGCTAGAGGCCGATCCCGTGGCATCCTTGTCACTAACAGCCTGATCTTGGGAGATTCCTTCTCGGGGCCTCGGTTTCCCCGACTATACGACTATACGAGACGGTTCTCAAACAGACAAGCCTTCCCTCTGTCTGCAGGCCTGGTAACCAAGCTGGGCACTGTTCCGATTACTGATGGAGACGGCCGGGGGAGGGGGCTGGCTCCCTCAGGGGCCAAAGAGACAGAGGTGCATTGAAGCCGGGCTTGTAATCTGCAGCGGATCCCAGGTCCCCGCTGGATCTGAAGGCGGCCCCATAAACAAGCCTCCCGTGTTCTCCAGAGCCAAGCTGATATCTCCTGTCTCGGCCAATTGGGTCCGCCCTGGGTGCTGGCTTCCTGCCCCTTCCCAACCTCCCCCACCGCCTCTCAGGAAGCCGCTGCTCCCGATCAGGGTCAGCCTGTCCCACAGACATCTCCTGGCCAGGCTCCCCCAGGGCCAGGAGTGTCCCGGCTGTGGGTCACCCCTGCCCCCACGCCCCGAGGTGGAGTAGTACAGCCAGTCCCCACAGGCCGGGCCCCCACAGAGTCACTCTTTCCACACATACCAGCCGATCCCTGCCTCCCCTTTCCATTACCCCAGGTGTCACCTGACTAGCGGCCCCTGCCACAGTGCCAGACAAAACTGGGGCAGCCGAGCTCGGGGCCCAAAGGAGGGGAGGTGCAAAGTAAGTCAGCGGGGAGGGGGCTGGCTCCCGGGCCTGAACCTGAACTGCCCCGGGGCAGGCCCACAGAAGGCTGAAGCTGGAAAGAACTGATCAGATCGTGGGTGATCTTCTGGGGACGCCTGGAGTCCTAGGAGAGGGAGGAAAAGTTCTGAACCCTAAGAACCACAACTACTGGTTCTTTTCAACCTGCACCCAGACACCACCTCCCCAAGCTACCCAGGTTAAGAACCCTCGTCTAGCTGCTAATAATAAACTAAACTTAAGCCAGACCTTTACACAGAAGTTTGCCAAACTCCAGTGATGGCCCGGGGTGACACACGTGTTTTCTAGAGGACGCTGGGGCTCATGCCGGCCCAGTGACTTATTAACTAACTTCTGTGTCCCTGGCTGAGCCGCAGAGCTGGGTTTCCAGTCATCTTGCCTCCCGGAGACAGGGCCCAGAGGGATCCGCCCAAAGGTCACCCATGAGTTAATAACAAACCCGCCCAAGAAGTCAGGTTTATTGAACTCAGGGTTAAATTAGGCTCAGCTGTTGACACATGCCTTCCCCAAGCTCCCTAGGCATCAGGAGGTGAAAACATCTGAAAACCCACTTTCCAGAACACTGTATCTTTTCTATCCACCATCACACCCCTTCCCCACCAAACGCTGGGTTTTTTTTTTTGCAATTCCCTTGGCCTCCGAACTGGAAACAACTCCTGCCCTCCTCTTACAGGACAAGGCTCCGCCAGAGACTGAGCACTTCCCAAGAGGTTCCCAGCCCCCTGTCCCTTCTCCCTCCTGGCTGAAAATTGGTCAACAGGGGGGTTCCCACGAGATCCCTGCAAGAGGGGTGGGGCAGTCAGGAACTGGTTCTTGTTTAAATATCAACCCATCCAGTAATTAGCAAACAGCCCACTTCTAAGACAAACAAATAGATTTGGGCTCCAACAGCCAGCCCCACCCTAGACTCCTCCCCACCCACCTTGCAGCTGTTGGGGGAGAGGAGAGCTTTCCCAAGGGGCGGCCTCTGGGGCTGGGATCCTCAAAGGGAAAGGACCATCTGGCATCAAGGCGGCCTGGGCAAAGCTGGGAGCCGTCGCTAAGAATGTCGCTAAGAACGCCTCCCGTTTACCAGGCCAGATGCTAAGAGCTTCAGTTGCAGCCTTGTTATCTCCAGCAAGGCTCTCTACAATCCCATTCTTACAGACCAGAGAGCTGAGGTCCCAAGCCATGGAGCTAGTAAGAGGGGGCCTTCAAAGCTCTGGAGTCAGGTCTACTTAACTCCAAATCAGTGTTCCAAAGCGCTCCGGCCAACAGCCAATCCCAAGAAGAGGGTGTCAGAGAATCCTGGGGTCAAGTCAAGTCTGGACTATACGTTGCTCCATAAACTTAGACCAATGGCAACCTCAGTTTTGCTTTAAGGCTGGGGGGCAGAGTACTACACTCTCTGCAGAGGTCTATACTCTCTGCAGAGGTTCTCTCTCTCTATATATTAAGTAATTAAAAAATAATTGAAGTATAGTTGATTTACAATGTATTAATTTCTGCTGTACAGAAAACTGATCCAGTTAAACATACACATATATATAATATTTTAAATATTCTTTTCCATTATGACTATCACTGGATGTTGAACATAGCTCCCTGTGCTATCCAGGAGGCTCTTATCGGTTATCCATTCCACGTGTGATAGTTTGCACCTGCTAACTCAAATTCCCAATCCATCCCTACCCCCCCCTCCCTCTTCCCACCTTGGCAACCACAAGTCTTGCAGAGGACAGTTTGGAGAACTGGCTGAACTCTACCCGTCAAAGTCCACAGCTGGGCAAGGCCCTGTGAGGGTCTGCAGCCTAGGGCTTGTATTTTCTGTATGTCTCTTCAAGGCCCTGGACACTGGCTTAACTATTCTTAGCCCCTAAAGGGGGTGCCAATTCCAACATCCCCAGGAGGCCGAAAGGAAATGGGGGTGACTCAGGCAGGCCAGCTATGGCTCTCCTCCAGTGACTCACAGAGCCCTGTCCAGCCCCTTCCCCCAATTTTAAGTAGTCACTTGAATATCACACCCACCAGTCTGGGAGGCCAAGGAGAGCTAGGAGCCAACTCCTCCCTAGAAGGAACTGGGGCGCGAAGCCCAGCCTGGCTCCCCCAGTCCCTCATTCCAGGCCGGCTCAGCACTCCAAGTCCTTGGAAAAGCCTTCTGTTTCCAGGAGCTGGCGATGGCAGGAGCTGGAATGTCTCCACCACCCCACCTCCCCCAACGTCGCTTCTCCCATAGGCTCTTTACCAAGGAAGCTGAGAAAGCGTTCCCTGTTCCCCACCAGAAAGGACCTACAAGAGGGTTTTGGTCCAGCCTCCTCCTTCCAGAGTTAGGGACACTGAGACCCAGAGGGCTTGGGTGCTCAAGGTCAACTAGTGATTCAGAAGGAGGGACCCAAGGCATCTGCCTTCAAAGCCAGCCAACCTCCTCACGTGCAATGTTCTCTGAGGACCTGCAAATCAGACAGCCTGTGTGACCTGTCAGACCTGGTTCAGACCTTGGCAGCCCCCTGCCATTCCTCTAAGCATCACTTTCCTGTAAAAGTGAAGCCAATGATACCTACCTCACAGTATCACGGGGAGGCATCCGTATCAGTAATAAACAACCTCAGTGCGCCTTTTAGCATGAAGTTACAAGAACACATTTATTTGTTCATTCATACAGACATTTCCGGGCCAGGTATTTCACTGAAAATCCACAGAGCAGAGTTCCTGTGTGCGTGGGTGGAAGGCGAGTAGGGGATGAGGGCTCAGAATTTGATGGAAGATGTTAATGCTCCTTGTGAACCATAAGCCTCTTCAAGGGAGTGAATGCTTTAGATGTCTTTATGGTTCCCACTGCTCTTTCAAAGAATAGGTACTTAATTATTAATAGACTATCCAAGCTGGAAAGGGCTGTCTATTCAGTTCAAATTCCATTTTACAGATGGGGGATGTCAACCTAGAGAGAGATAGGGACCCAATCTCACACCCTCCAAGGTAAGGCTCAAATATTTTCTTATCATAGCTCTCTGAGGTTCTAAGAATTCCAAAAGGCTCTCTCTGGCCCTTCAGTGTCCTAGACCCCCCTGGGCTTCCGTTCCTACCTCCACTTATGTGCAATCAGGAGAAACCTTTCAAGAAGACCAGAAAAGTCTCTTAGCTGAAGTACAAGGGGTGGGTGGGGGACACTTCCAGAACTGACTGGGCCAGGTGCCATGTCTATGCCCCTGGGCAGCAATACTGCTGGAGAGGGGGGGGTGGTGGGGGTCCCGTGGGGCTCCCAAAACAAGGCTGTCTTTAATTGGCCAAGGAGGGCGTGGCAGGAAGGTAGATCAGGGAAATGCTTCCAGCTGGACAGGAAGAACTGGTTTAGGCCCGCAAGCCCCGCCAAACACAGAAGAGGCCGTGGCTCGGACTGGAACCTTCCCAAAACCTGTGGCACCAACGGGGAACACGGTGGGTGGCAAGGGGCAGACCCAAAATTTGCAAAGTGGTCCCAACGGCACTATTGGAGGGGGACGACAGGACAGAGATTCTGATGGCCTGGGAGCTCTCTGCTACCCAAAGATGGTACCACTTTACCACTTGTAAAGTGGGCATAATATAATCGCCACATGCTAGGCCTTTTATGAGACTTGGTCTATGGAGAGCACTCCCTAAATGACCACTGTTATCAGCCCCACCCTTCTCCCTGGGCCTCAGTTTTCTCTGCAAAAAAGGAAAGAGCTGACCACCAGATCATCTCTGTGGTCTAATCCAACCGTGACTAGGTCTGATTTTCCATCTACAGCCCTGGGAGGAAAGGGACTGAGAGGGGAGATAAAAGGGGAAGGCCTGTGACCCAGTTTGAGGTGAAAGACCTTGTAACATTAGCCAGGAGGGAGTGCTGAGGTCAGGGTGGGCGAGACGGACACCTCCGTCAGGAAGCAGCTGCCCAGGGCTCACTTCTCCTGCAGCTCAGGGGTCACCACCTGCCCTCCCCAAACCACATCCTTCTGACCGCCCCCAGGGCACAGCTGCCTGCCTCTCTTGTCACACATCCCCACCCCACCGCCTGCAGGCTTGGCAGCCCCTAAGCCAACACTGACACGTGACTGTCCAGGCAGTGACCTTTCAACCTCCAGGGTCTTCTTCCCTTTTCCCCAGTCCGCCCAGGCCAGTGTGGGGAACCTCCACCACTGTGACACCAACACACCCTTCAGGGCCTAGTTTAGGGCGCTGCATGGGCGAGCAGCAGGCTCGTGGTTCGAGTCCTGACTCAGCCACTCATCTTTTGACAAGCTTGCCCCTCTTAGTTTGGGGAGGTCATCACCTTACTTGGGGCCTCAGTTTCCTTCTCCCCTCTGAATTCTCGGTGGCTGGCTGGCCCCAAATCTTTATCTACTCTTTATCTATTCTAAACTAGTTTTTAGGATGGCACACAACTGCAGCCACTGAGAGTAACATCAGACTACACACTGAGATAGGAGCAAAAGATTTAAAAAGGGACGTGGAGGCCTGGCCGCCTAATTTGCATCTGACTCAGCCCCTAATCAGCTGTGTGACCTTGGGCAGGTTGGTTAACCTCTCTAGCCTCAGGACCAGTTTAAAACAGTAAATACAAGGGCTGAACTAAACTAGTTGATAGTGCCATTACGACAGCTATCAAGAAGCTATTAGAACAGTTCCATAAGTACTGAAGGCTTGCTGTCATCACTCAGGGCTGCAACTGTTATCTTGGGGGGTGGGTGAGGAAGGGGGTCCTAGGGAGGGGAGGGTGGGGTATAGCTCAGGGTCTCAAATGAAGCCTGCCAGGCAGAAAGGACTTATTCTGAATAACTCATCCCAGAGAAATGGGAGCCCCATTGAGAATTGATATTAAGATTAAATGCCATTTGCTCTTCCCAAAACAGAGGTTTAAGGGTATCAAAGAGGCCAGGCTTGCTGGAGGGCAGGGTCAGACAGCCTCTCAGAAATTTCTGTGGCCCAGTTTCCCAGAGGAGATGGCCTCCCTCCTTTCCAACTGACTGCTGGGATGAATGGAGCTTCTGGTGGGGCCCGGGCTTTGGACACTATGACAGGGACCTCTAAGTGGGGAGACCAGTAAAGGACCAGTAAGGAGGTTCTTCAGGGCTCACAGAGACCTTCTCTTCCCCTAGTCCCCCTTCACCCCACCCAAAGGTGAGTGCTTTGGGTTTCCCCAGCGGTCAGATCGGTGGAAATAAACGCTCTTCTGGCAGAAAGCAGAGGCTCAACTCCTGGCACAGTTCTCAGCCTACACAGTCCCTCCAGTCTGTCCCGGAAAGATCAGAGTCCCAACTTTGTACCGACCCCACAGAAGCACTGCTCACCTCCCATTCCAGTCCCTCAGACGCTTTGGGACTCAGAAGAGGGCAAGGCCTTGCCCAAACTCATAGGCCAGTGGCAGGGCTGCGGCCAAACCTGAGGTCAGGGCTCAGTCCTCTACGCCGGTGCGTGAAACAAGGCCCCTCAGAACCCTGCCCCCCCTCCCCTTCCGAGTACACGCAGCCCCCTTCATGTCGAGGCCATCTCGGATTCTGGAGGGGCGCGGAGAGGGGTCAGGGCGCGAGTCTGCCCTGGGATCACCGGGGAAGGGGCGACGAGGGGGTGAGGGGAGGCGAGGTGACACCAGCTTAGTCACGTCCGAGCCTGGAGCCCGCGCCGGGCTGAGGCCAGGGGGAGGCGAGAAGCGCCAACAGGCTGGGGGCGCACCGTGCGCGGGGGGTCACCCCGCCCCGGAGCCTCCCTGGGACGCCAGGGCAAAGTTTCCAACAAAGTTTCCCTGGTCTAGTTGGGGATGGCACACTCCCCGACTGCCCGTCCCTGGACCCCACCGTAGGATCCCAGAACAAAGACGATACCGGTCCCTCCCCCCGCCCCCCGGCGCCCCTCGGGGATCTCCAAGCACCTACCGACTCGGCGGCGGCGGCGGGGACGCCCACGAGGAGCAGCAGCAGCGCCAGCAGGCGGGCGGGGGCCATCGTACCAGGGTCCGCAGAGGGCGCGCAGGCGGGTGGCCAGGGCTGGCGCGCGTCCCTTCTTATAGGCGGTGATCGGCCCCGCCCCCGGCCCCGCCCCGGCCCGCCCCCGCTGCCCGCACCCCGCCCGGAATTCCCCGCGAAAGCTGAGTCTCCGGGGTGCTGCTCCTACCCGCCCCGTTGGAAACCTGAGCGACGGGCCCCGTGGGCGCGGGCCGCTCAGTCCATCCAGTCTCTGGCCTCCAGCAGCCCTGATCCCCAATCCCCTGCTAGGCAGGTGACCCAAGAGTGCTGTACATAAACCCATTTTACAGTTAGAGAAACTGAGGCCCAAAGACCGGAAGGACTTGCCCAGGGCCGTGAATTTAGATCAGCGCCCTTCCAGATGGGTACATTCCCCTCCGAGAATGGGCAACAATCGCCGGCTGTTTTCAGACTGGAGTCAGCAGGCACTTTTCTGTAAAGAGCTAAATGTTTTAGGCCCGGATGGTCTCTGTCACAATTACTCAAACTCTAGCTTTGCAGCGCAAAGCAACCTTAAATACTTAAAGGAAAGAGAGTAGCTGTGTCCTGATTAAACTGGACTCTGATATTTGAATTTCATATAGTTTTCAGGTGTCATGAGATAGGATTCTTTTGATTTTTTTTTCTTTCCCAACCATTTAAATATGTAAAAGCATTCTTTAAAAAAAAAAGGTTCATTTTTATTTACTTATTAGCACACGCTGAGTCTTGGTTGCAGCTCACAGGATCTTTAGTTGTGGCAAGCAAACTCTTGCCTGCACCATGTGGGATCTAGTTCTCTGACCAGGGATGAAACCCAGGCCCCCTGCATTGGGAGTTCAGAGTCTTAGCGGCTGGACCACCAGGCAGGTCCGTGTAAAAGCATTCTTACTGGGCTGAGCATAAACAAGCTAGGGGTGGGCTTGTTGGTCTTAGGGTGGCTGACCTTTGTTTTAAGGGATTTGTTTTCTTGATATTGAACTAAAAGTTTGATCTCTTTGAGAGCTGTTTGGCAAGTTCATCTTTTTAAAAAAATATTTATTCGCTTGGCTGTGCAAGGACTTAGTTGTGGCATGCAAAATCTTTAGTTGTGGCATGTGAGCTCTTGTGTGTTACCTGCTCAGTTGCATCCCACTCTTTGGGACGCTGTGGACTTCATTGAGGCGTATGGGATCCAGTTCCTGACCAGGGATCAAATCCAGCATCCCTGCATTGGGAGCTAGGAGTCTTAGCCACTGGACCACCAGGAAAGTCTCTGGCAAGTTTATCTTAATTCTCAGATTCCACCTTTTGTATAAGACAGTTTCATGTTCACATTACCCTCTGCATATCCTCCTTACTTTCTGTGTATGTGTGTGTGTGTGTGTGAGTGTGTGTGTGTGTGTATGTATGAGGAAGGGTTTGGTAAAATCCTCTGAGGTCCCAAGTACAAGTACTGTTGGAATTATTAGGGGAAGTATCATATGACAATCAAAGTGCCAAGGGTGATGTATACATAAATACATATTTGTATACATATATACACATATATTGGAGAAGGCAATGGCACCCCACTCCAGTACTCTTGCCTGGAAAATCCTATGGACGGAGGAGTCTGGTGGGCTGCAGTCCATGGGGTCGCTAAGAGTCGGACACGACTGAGCAACTTCACTTTCACTTTTCACTTTCATGCATTGGAGAAGGAAATGGCAACCCACTCCAGTGTTCTTGCCTGGAGAATCCCAGGGACGGGGGGAGCCTGGTAGGCTGCCATCTATGGGGTCGCACAGAGTCAGACACGACTGAAGCGACTTAGCAACAGCATACACGATATGGCATGTGGGACTTCCCAGGTGGCGCTAGTGATAAAGAACCTGCCTGCCAGTGCAGGAGACATAAGAGACGTGGGTTGGATCCCTGGGTGGGGAAGATCCCCTGGAGGAGGGCACGGCAACCCATTCCATTATTCTTGCCTGGAGACTCTCACAGGGTTGCAAAGAGTAGGACACAACCAAAGCAACTTGGCACACACACCTATGGCATGTATTTATATCTTTATGGCATATATATATCACCCATAAAGATATACATACATATAATACATATATATCTTTCTTTCCAAGACTGAAGCATGGATTCAGAAGCAGAGTATTTGGCCCCTGTTGGCATAAAATAGACTTCCCTGGTGGCTCAGACAGTAAAGCGTCTGCCTACAATGCAGGAGACCCGGGTTTGATCCCTGGGTCGGGAAGATCCCCTGGAGAAGGAAATGGCAACCCACTCCAGTATTCTTGCCTGGAAAATCCCATGGATGGAGGAGCCTACTGTCCATGGGGTCACAAAGAGTCGGACACGACTAAGCGACTTCACTTCATATAATGAATTGATATACTTTGTGGAGAGTTGGGAATAACTTCCTCTTTTCTATCCCTTAATTATTATCAAAGGATGAAAAATCTTTTTGAAGCAGAGAGTCTTGACAGTAAAGTAAGCTTCCAACGCAGACCATGTTTTTCTCTACAGATTTAAAGGCCAGCAATTGTTTTCAGCTCGTCTCAATATTCTTCCTTAGGATTTGGAAATAAACCAGGAAAATAAATGACTTTTATGTCAGAATAAAATCCTTTTGCAAGTCAGATGGGTTTTGCAATCTTTGATTTCCACAGAATGGAAGGATAAGGTCTAATCTAGATGTCAGTAGACAGATCATTAAAAATAACTTTTTCACTATGCAATTTCAGTTACCTGTCATCACATCGCTCTAACAACACTCCTTTTGTTCCCACCATCTTCATTAAATTGAAGGTTTCTCAGCACTTATTGCCAGCCCTGTGCTGGTAAATGTGTAAAAATACCTTGGGGAAGGTGGGAAGACCTAACTTGCACCATTTGCCAATTTCTGTGGTGTAAATACTACTACTCCTGGGCTGATTTCAAGTAACCAAGGTGATATCATTGAGTTGGTGACAGATAAGCAGTATTTCCACCACACAAATACAATAGAGGCAGATAATATCAAGAGTGTAGATAACAGTAAAATGTAGGGAAATAATTAGTAAGTGATGAGTGTGCTGAGTACTTATTTCCTTTGTCTTTAACACAGATAATTTAATTGCAAGTTCATATAATTTAGTTTTCAGGAGTCATTTTGTGAAAAAACTACTCACAAATTCCCCCAAACTGAATTAGTACAAGCTGGCTTCAGTACACCGCTATGACCAAAAAAAAAAAAAAACACACAAAAAAAAACAACCAAACATGGGAATAAAATTATTGCAAAAATCTACCTCATTCTAGCGCAAGCAACATTCATTCAGGAAAATGTGACTCATTGGTGGGGGTGGGGAAAACCTTCCTTTTTTTATTTTTTTCTGTTAAATATTTATCTAAGTTTGTAGGAGTGATTTCATGAGTGTATACATGTGTCAAACTGTATGCTTTAAATATGTCATTTATTTTATGTCAATTATGACACAATTAAGGGTTAAATTTTCTCCTCTGACTTTTAAAAATGGAAATATTTGTACTTTTAAAATTCTTTCTCTTGGCTGTGCCAGGCAGCATGTGGGATCTTAGTTCCCTGTGTATGTGTTCACAGTCACTTCAGTTGTGTCTGACCCTATGGATTGGCGCCCACCAGGCTCCTCTGCCCATTGGATTCTCCAGGCAAGAATACTGGAGCACGTTGCCATGCCCACCTCCAGGGGATCTTCCCCGCCCAGGGATCAAACCCACATCTGGCTGCATCTCCTGCATTGCAGGTGGATTTCTTCACCTGCTGAGCCACCTGGGAAGGCCTTAGTTCCCTGTCCAGAGGTCAAACCCATGTCCCCAGCACCAAGTGTTAACCACTGGACTACCAGGGAAGTCTTTATATTGTTTTGATCAATTACATTTATATGATAATTGTAATAATAGAAAAATTAGTGCCTAGTGTTAAAGTCACAGAAAGTAAATAATGATCCAGTTTACATAGAAATAAATAAATATGTGCAGAAAATTATGATTAAATTATCCATATGTCATTTAAACATAAAAATACACTGTTGTAAAATATTGTGGGGGAACATGGAATAGAAATTTGAGTTTAAGTAGAAAAAGGAATGATGTAAAATTGCACTGTTAGAGAAGCTTCCTCAATTTTTTTAAAATTTACCTGTGCTGTGTCTTGGTTGTGGCACTCCGAACCTTAGACCTTGTTGTGGCATGCAGGATTTTTAGTTGCATCACGTGGGATCTAGTTCCTTGACCAGGGATCAAACCAAGACCCCCTGCACTGGGAGCATGGAGTCTTGGCCACTGGACCACCTGGGAAGTCCTCACATAAATATATATATATATATATATGTTACAATAGATAGTTATAGCTATCAAATTGCTAGGGTACTTAACTGGATACATCCATTTAAGAATGATATAACCATTTCTTTTAAGGTATGAATTTACAACATGTTGGAAATTACAACCTTTTAACTATGCAAACTTTTGATGAACAAGGTTAGCTGTGAACTGAAAAATATGCCAGGAAGTACATAGCTTTTCCATTAGAAAGAAACTAGCAGAAGAGACTGAGGCATGCTAAGCTGAGAAAATTAATGGAAGCTCTTCTATAAATCTATCCTAACCTTCTGAAATTAAGAAATTAATCTCCGCTTGCTGAAGTTCTGAGAATCTCTCTGAAGGCATCCAACATGTGTGAATGTAGCAATTTGTGAATTTGTAGGATTTTAACTTGTGTTTCTTGGATTGGGGCTAAAAGTTCATGGATGGTCCCTACTTCTGTTGAGTATGTGTCTCCATGTAAAGTTTTTTGGGGCATGAAATTTCAGAGTTTCTCTTCAGATACTCAAAGAAGTCCTGACCCTCAAAGAGTTACAAGCAACTTGCTTAAGATTTGTAGAACCAAAGTTCCCAATTCCCTCCTCTAGTCTGAGACATCAAGCCCAAGAAATTACAACCAATTTGATCCTTAATGGCCCACCTCAAATGCCTTCTCCAGGAAGCCTTCTCAAATCCCTCACTTCTTCTAGCTCTCATCTCTCTTTTCCCTAAGACATCTTGTACTACATCTGTCTCTCTCCTTGAGCAGTCATCCTTTTCTTGCTCATGTTATAGTTAGAAATTAAGAGTCCAAGCTTCATGCTCAGAAAGATCTGGGCTATAATCATGGCTGTGTGACCTGGGGCGGGGCCTTTTACCTCTCTGTTCCCCAGTTTCCTCATTTGTAACCTGGGAGTCCTTATGGTTCTTATGAGTGTTGAGAGTATAGTTCTTAGCACATACCCTGCACAGAGATGATACCTGTTGTTATGATCACAGAGGTCTCCCTCTGAGAATCTCGAGTTGGAAAGTTCCCTCCACAACAGCTCTTCACACACAGTAAATAACAGGAGTCATGTCATTATTTTCAGACCATCTGAGAGAGTGAGCCCTGGGGCCTTCTCTCTCCCAGAATGGCACCAACCTTTCCTGGTCCTCTTTGCTCCATGCAAATCTCTCTTTAGCTCCAGATAATGACAGCCTGGGGTTTCCAGAGGCTGTATGGAATGTCCAGCCACTGCCTTGCATAACCACAGAAACTGGGAACACTAGGTTTAGAAGGACCCTCCCAGTTCATTCTATCCAATAGCGTCTCCATTGTGAGACAGGTGAACCAAGGCCCAAGCGGTGAGTCAGCATCCACAAGGTATTCTAAAGACTTCTCAAAACAGCCCTCTGCTCTTTCAGTCCCTCTTTCTCCTTGCCTTCCTTTATTTTTTTGTCATACCACTTCCCTTACTGGACATCATACATTGATCCCTTTTCTTGTTTATCATCCAGTTCAACACCAGACATAACCTTCATGAGAGCAGGGAAGTTGTCTTGTCCACAGAGAGATCCTTAGCCCCTTTCCCCAGGATCTGGCACAAGTGGATGTCTGATGACTCTTTGCTGTGTGGATAAAATGATGAATGCCATTTGGCTGTTTCTCCACAGGGGCTCAGGCATATACATTCACTCATTCGGTCATTTATCCAATAAACATCTGATGAACATCTTCTATGTGAGAGGCCTTTTGAAAAATCAAGAGATCCCATCCCTGCTCTTAAGCAGCTCCTTGATTAGTGAACAGTAGCTACCAGGTGCTAAGAACCTACTGTATGCCAAGTTCAAGGCTGGCAATTTTATATGCACCTTCTCCATGTTAGCACAATGCTTCTAAGTGCAAAGTGCAATGCTTTACTCAGGACTCCTTAAGAAAAAAAAAAGGGCTTGGGGGTTGTTAGAAGGATATAGGTGGGCTAAAGACTAAAACTGAAAGGAAGATATCAATAGCTGAGATGACTCTAAGAGCTGGCAGACTTATTTCCAGCTCTTGTAACCTGCCCAGTATTTCTTTGAAGGTATCTCTTCTTCCTGGAAGTATGCAGCTGTCTGTTTTACAGACTTACTGGCTCTGTCTTCTGCGCTGCATTTGGGGGACAGCCAGTCTGATTGGCTTGGCCAGTAGCTTTCATTGTCTCCTTCAGGTCAGACCACTTCTTGGATTACTAACTGGCCTAGAGGGTGAACACCATCCAGCGCCTATCATATCCTAAGCAAAGGGTATGTTTAGTTAAAAGAGTGGGTGGAACATCATCCTATTCTGACCCTGTAAAGTAATATTACTTCTATTTTAGGGAAAACAGGCTTAGAGAGGAGAAATGATAACAAAGCTGTAGCAAAGCTGCCCTGGCTGACCTGCAAATCCAGCATTGAGAAATACATGGTATCGTGGATTGCCCCTGAGATTTGGTGGTGGTTTGTTATGCAGTAACAGCTAATGAATACAGGATTGAAGTCAGGTTTCTTTGATTCTGTCTCACTGTGTTGTCCCATTGAGTTTTCAGCACTCATTTCTGTTCTCCCCACAAAATCATCTTTGAAGTATCTTGTCCTCAAAGGAGCAGAGAGAAAGACACTGGGAAAGAGATTGGTCCCTGAGAACTTCCTGGATAATAAATTTGTGCTTTCCCTGCAGTTTCCTACTCTGACGGCTGAAGAAAAGGACAGATATTAACAATTCCAACATTCACAGAAAGCTGTGTAGTTCTTCAATGAGATCTATGGGCTTCCCTGGTAGCTCAGCTGGTAAAGAATTCACCTGCAGTGCCGGAAAGCCTGGTTGGGAATTTCTCCTGGAGAAGGGATAGGCTACCCACTCAGCATTCTTGGGTTTCCCTGGTGGCTCAGATGATAAAGAATCCACCTGCAATGCAGGAGACCTGGGTTCAATCCCTGGGTTGGAAAGATCCCCCAGAGGAGAGCATGGCAACCCATTCCAGTATTCTTGCCTGGAGAATGGACAGAGGACCCTGGTGGGCTACAGTCCATGGAGCTGAAAAGAGTCAGACACAGCTGAGCAGGTAAGCACAGCACAGGACAGCACAATGCGTCTATAGGCTTTCCTTGGTGGCTTGGACAGTGGAGAATCTGCCTGCATTGCAGGAGACACGGGTTCAATCCCTGGGTCGGGAAGATCTATTGGAGAAGGAAATGAAAAACTCCAGGGACAGAGGAGCCTGGTGGGCTACAGTCCATGGAGTCTCAAAGAGTCGGACACAACTGAGAGCATCTATACACTACAAACAGTCCTAGAAGGTACCCATGGCTGGCGTTATTACAATCATTTAAAATAAGAACAAAAACTCAAAGAGATGATGAGTTGGCCAGGTTGCAGAGCTTCGTCTAAACCCAGGTCCTTTGCTGTCTAGCCCTGGGCTCTTTTCCATCACACCCTATTGCTTCTGAGTCCTTGGTAGAGAGCATCCTCTGGGCACTTCGGTGTGGGCGGCACAGTGCCATGTGATTCACACCCCACAGCACCGAGGGTTGGAGTGCAGTGGAGCAGGGCGCTTCCAACCTTAGCCCATCACTTCCCTTCACCTATCATTCAGCTCAGCTTGTTCGGCTCTCCTGGTTCCCATGTGGCCCTTTTCCCCAGCTTCTAGCCACATCTGGTCAAGGCAGAGACAGCACAATTATTCCTAGATGCCACAGCAGTCAGAATCTGCTCTTTGCAAACAGCCAGTGCTGTTGGTGCAACAGAAGGTAACAGGGCAGTGAGGTAAAGAACCTCCCGGTTGAAACCTGGCTTGGCCATTTGATTTGTTACACGGGCGATTTTTACATCCCGTGTCTCAGGTCTGCTTTCTCCTTCAGTGAGTGAGAACGAACGTGTGATGACACAGCGGTGGTAATGAATGTGCTGATGCATCTCGTCCTGGCTAGCACCACTCCTCTTCCGGGGCTACTGCTTTCATGCTACCTCCTCAAACAGACATTCCCCCAGGCCAAATTATGCTCTTGTCCAAATTCTTTAAGTGGCTTCCTTCATTGCATTCACTGCGTCTGAACTGAACTGAGAGCGCTGTGCTGGGTCTTGGTTGCTGTGTGGGCTTTTCTCTAGTTTCGGAGAGCAGGGGCCTACTCTCTGGTTGTTCAGTTCAGTTCAGACGCTCAGTCGCGTCCGACTCTTTGCGACCCCGTGGACTGCAGCACGCCAGGCCTCCCTGTCCATCACCAACTCCCAGAGCTTACTCAGACTCATGTCCATCGAGTCGGTGATGGCCAGCTCTCTCGTTGTGGTGCGTGTGCTTCTCATTGCCGCAGCTTCTCTTGTTGCGGAGAAGGGGCTCCAGAGCACTTGGACCTCAGCAGCTGTGGCTCGCGGGCTCTGGAGCACAGCCTCCATAGTTGCGGCACACAGGCTTGGTTTGCTCCATGGCATGTGGGGTCTTCCTTGATCAGGGATGGACCCCTGGTCTCCAGCACTGGCAGGCAGATTCTTTACCGATGAACCACCAGGGAAGCCCTATTCAATTATTTCTTGATTTTCCTGCTTCATTGTGTATCTCCCCTGCTAGAAGCTCCCTGAAGAGAGGGACTGTCTATTCTAACCACTCGACCACCAGAGAAGACCCAACTATGTCTGTTTTAAATACCTAGATATTGGGGCTTCCTGGTGGTTCAGTGGTTAAGAATCTGCACTTTCACAGCAGAAGGATGTGAGCTTAATCCTTGGTTGGGGAACTAAGATCCCACATGCCACAGTCAAAAAAACCAAAACAAAAACCCAGGAGGCTAGCACAGTGCCTGAAACATAGCAAGCACTCAATATTTGTGAATCTGCCCCCTTTTCCCCATTCTTCCCAGCTACCTCCACCAAGCAAACCTGCTTGCCTCCTGGGGGTTGTAAAGTGAAAGTAAACTGTCAGCCGGCAATCCTTGGGTGAGGCTGATGGTGTCACCTCCGTCCCTCCCTTTGTCCACTCCGATCCTGCTACACTGGTCTCTCTGCTCTCCTGTGAATATGCCAGTCTCATTCCTGCCTCAGTGCTTTGCGCTCGAGTTCCCTCTATCTGGAATATTCTCCCCAGTTGGCTTCCTCCTTCGCTTCCCTCCGATCTCTGCTTAAACGGCACCTCTTTGGAGCCGGCAGGAGCCCACTGCGCAACATGCCAGTCGAGTTCAGCAACAGGTTCAAAGGAGTTCCTCTGTGACCAGAAATACAGTGATGAAGACAACCTGCCAGAAAAACTTGCAGCCTTTAAAGAGAAGTACATGGAGCCTGACCTGAACAATGAGGGCGAGACTGACCATCTGATGTCTTTAAAGAGGATGGATAGTGGAGAAGTTTGGGGTCCCCAAGACCTACCTGGAAATGAAGACTATGGTGACAGGCGGGGTTGGCCGCACCATCTCTTGCCAAGACTTTGTGAACATGAGACTGTCAAGATGTTTGAAGGAAAAGCCAATGAGAGAAGCCCCCAAGCCAGTTGGCCTCCTGCAGAGAGAGACACTGCCAGTCTGCCTAGAGGACCCGCCTGGACCTGCCTCCCTCTCCCCCGTCTCCTTCCTCTCCTCCCCATCTCACTGCCGTTCTTGACTCATTGTGATGTTTTATTCAAATTTTTTTAATTTAAAAATAAATGCCACCTCTTCCAGGAGGGCTTTGCTGATGGCCATTTCTGAAGTGATTGTTCTCACCCTCCATCCTCGACAATCTGTCCCCTGACCCCCTTTTTTACAAAGTGTTTCTCACCGCTTGATGTTAAATTTTATATTGCTTGTTGATTTGTTTATTGTCTGTCTCTTCCATGAGAAAATAAATTCTGGGAGGGTCACAGATCTTCTCTCTTGTTTTAAACGAGTGATTTTATTTATTTATTTATTTTCGCCTGTGCTGGGACTTTGTTGCTGGGTGGGCTTTTTGTGGTGCTTGGGAGCTACTCTTAATCGCCATGTAAGGGCTTCTCATTGCGGTGGTTCCTCTTGTGGAGCACGGGCTCTGGGGCACACGGGCTGTAGCATTTGCAGCATCTGGGCTCATAGTTGTGGCTCCCGTGCTCTAGAGCACAGACTCAGTAGCTGTGATGCTCAGGTTTAGTTTCTCCGCAGCACGTGGGATCTTCCCAGATCAGGGATCGAACCCGTGTCTCCTGGATTGAGAGGAGGATTCTTTACTACTGGGCCACCAGGAAGCCCCCAAATCTTCTCCTTACTGATTTTGATCATTTCTAGCTGTATACTCAGAGGTATTTTTTGCACATAGTAAATGTTGAATGAAATTTTATTGAATAAAAACGTCTTTCTTTCTTAAAGCCCTGAATCCTTCAAGGTCAGAGCAAGGAGCAATTTCTAGGGAGGGGCAGAGAGTGTAGTACAGGGTGAGGTCAGAAAACCTGAAGGGCTGGGGCGACTGATTCAGAAAATTTCAATTCTCTGCAAGGTGTCTTTGACCTGGGTAACCAATCCCTGGAAAAAGAGTTCTTTTTAAAAAAAAACTTTATTGCTGGATTGATTTTTGGTTGTACTGGGTCTTCATTGTTGCTCAGGTTTTTCTCTAGTTGTAGTGAGCGTGGGCTACTTTCTAGTTTCTCTGTACGCAGCAGCTTCTCATCGTGGTAGCTTCTCTTGTTAACGGCTCTCAGTTCAGTTCAGTTCAGTTCAGTCGCTCAGTCGTGTCCGACTCTTTGCGACCCCATGAATCGCAGCACGCCAGGCCTCCCTGTCCATCACCAACTCCCAGAGTTCACTCAGACTCATGTCCATCGAGTCAGTGATGCCATCCAGCCATCTCATCCTCGGTCGTCCCCTTCTCCTTCTGCCCCCAATCCCTCCCTGCATCAGAGTCTTTTCCAATGAGTCAACTCTTCGCGTGAGGTGGCCGAAGTACTGGAGTTTCAGCTTTAGCATCATTCCCTTCCAAAGAAATCCCAGGGCTGATCTCCTTCAGAATGGACTGGTTGGATCTCCTTGCACAGTAATGGCAGCATATGGACTTAGTTGCTCTGTGACGTGTGGGATCTTCCTGGACCAAGGATGGAAACCACATCTCCCACATCGGCAGGCCGATTCTTTAACACTGAGACACCAGAGAAAGCCCTAGAGAAGAGTTCTTGATTCAGGAGAAACAACACCTTCTGCTTGGAGCCCCAGCCACCCACTGGCATGCTTGACATGGTCCATCCTTCACAGAGAGATGACCTATACAAAGCACTGATCGCGGAGCACAAAACACAGAAAACCAGCTTCTTGACTGTCTCTGAAGTAAAGAAGTGGGAGGCTGGAGTGGAAAGATGAGCACTCCAGAGGGTTCTTTACTCTGATCATTCCAACTGACAAGACCAACCACATCCCAGCTGTGTATAGAGTTGCGTCACTTCCTTCTCCGAGCCTCGGTTTCCTCGTCTGTAAAATGGAGAAAATGTGTATACCTACCTCCCCATGGCTGTTGGGATAATGAGACCAAGTAAGTGAAAGTTCTATTGGTCTAGTAGTTAAGATTCATGGTCTTAGTGGTTAAGACTACGCACTTCCAATGCAGGGGGCCCAGGTTCGATCCCTGGTCAGGGAACTAAGATCCCACATGTGGTGTGGCCATAAATACTTAAATAAAAATGAAAGCTCTGTGCAAACTCCAATGTTCAGTGCACTTTCTGTTGTACACTGGGAACAGGTGTGCGTGGAGTCAGGCTGAGGTGGGTTGGAGTTTGTGCTCTACTGTCACTGGCAGTGTGGTCTTGGGTAAACGGGGTCCTTTCTCTTAGCCTCAGGCTCTTCATCTGTTAAGTGGGACTATTCATTGTCTCTACAGTTCACAGGCCTGCTTTGGAAAACAAAGATTAAATGAGATAATATTAAGTGTCTGGCACACAGTAGGCACTCAGCAAACATCCTTCCCCAGCAACAGAGGAACATGCAGCCCTTAAAACCCTGGAGGTAACAAGGGGTTCTCAATCCAGAAGAAAAAACAAGCAGGTGAACGAGCCCTCTCCAGTTTCTCTTCTAAGAGAGTGACTCACTGGCCAGAGTCCAGGTTGATCACCGAGGCAGAGGAGAGATAGCCAAACACTAGCCTCCCACATGGAGTTTCCAAAATACGCAAGCGCAGAGTTGCATAACCTGAGACACTTGTCTCCCTGAAGTGTTTTCCTGCAAATCTTCCCTGAAAAGATCACGTGCTGGGGGGCTGTAGGGCAACCTTGGGGAGGAAGAAAGGAGAAAGGGAGGGGCTTGGAGACCTCTGGGGTAGGGTGGGATTAGAAAGAGAAGGTATCACATTTACTGAGCTCCTGCTGTATGCCAGGCACCGGGGCTCCCTCAGGGCTCACTCTGTTATCTACTTAGATCTTTGCCATAAATCTGGGAGAACAGCTTTTACCACTCCCACATTCCAAGGGAAGAAATAATAACAATAATTAATATCGCTGATGTTTACATAACATTGACTATGGTATCCGGCAGTGGGACACTGCCTGGCACACATCTGATTCTCAAGACAGCCCAGCACCTGAGCGCTGTTCATACTCCCATTTCACAGAGGAGGACGCTGAGACCCAGAGAGATAAAGTAACTTCCCCAAGGTCACCCAGCTAGACAGCAGGAGGCCTAGTATTCAAAGACTGCCAGAGTTCCAAGGTCCACAGACCTCTAGGAGGGCATTTCCCAAAGGATTGACAGAGGTGGAGCTGGAAAGTGGATCCCAGCAGGAGTTGTCCTTGGTTGCCCACAGTGGGAGCCCAGTGTGGGAATGACGTCAATGACCAAGTGACCAGAGGCTCTCTCTTCCTCTGGGCCCAGAGGACAGTTTGTTCCAGCTCGTGGCTATTTGTCATTCTGCCTCTGACCTAAAAGTTTAACATTTCATTCATAAGTTTGGAAACTACAAACTTGGCAGTGTGGGAAAGGTCTTTGGAGATCAGCTATTTTAGTCCATATTACAGACCCAAGGGAGGGGGTGGGGGACAAACCCCTCTGAGGCCCAAAGGGAGCCATGGATAAGGCAAGGTCACAGCGTAATTTTCTGCTAGCAGGAGAATTAGTTTGAGGTCAATGACAGATCGTCTTGTTGTGTAATGATCGAATGTGGGTATACCTCTGAATCACCTGGGGAGCTCTTAGAGGCTTCCACACTCCTTCTGGAGATTTAGACTTCAGTTGGCATCAAGGCTTGGGGATCTGATTGTATGTGTCCCTCAGGTGACTCAGATGGCACAGGGCCATGGACTGTGTTTGGAAGTTGGAGTCCAACGCCGCCCCCCCCCCCCCCCTTTGATTTGACAGTTTGGGATACTAAGACTCAGCTTGGGACTTGCCCAATGTCATGGGGCAAGTAAGTGGGGACTTTGCACAGGCTTTGTGGTCTGAACCCAAAGCTCATTCTCCTTTCCAAGCCACCTATAGTCAAATTATCAAAATGGGTCAGGAAGCCTGGCCAAGAGTATGACTGTAGTTTTCCCCAGCTCTTGGTTTCCTTCTCATACCCAAATTATGACTTGGGATGGTGCCCGTTTCCGGGGCTTGGAGAGGGAGGGATTCAAGAGCTGAGATTCTACAGGGAAAAGAAAACTGCAACAGCCTGTTCAGCAGGTCCGCGGGGGTTTCCCAGTGGCGAGCTCCAGGATCCAAGGATGACTCAGACACCAGCTTCATTTTCTATTTCAGGAGAAAGGGGAGGGAACGCCTTCCCTCCAAGGGAGGAGACAGAGAGGAGAAGGGCCAGTTGTCACTTGAGAGGGCCTGACTCAGGAAGTGCCACACCATCCAGCACCCGGAAGATAGAGGAACCAAAACCAAGCTGAATCTCTCAAGCATTTTTCTGGAAACTGCGTCAATCTCTTCTTAACCCCACAACCCCAGAACCACTTAAGCCTATGGATTCACTGCTCCTTTTCCCCCTTCCCACCATCCCATGACATATTTCACTGTCTCCTTCCTTCCTCTCTTTCTATTTATTTGTTTGGTTTTATTTGTGGTCGCACTGGGTCTTTGGTGCTGCGCATGGGCTTTCTCTACTTGCAGTGAGTGCGGGTTACTCTTCGTTGAGGTGCGCAAGCTTCTTTTTACGGTGGCTTCCCTTGTGAAGCGCAGGCTCTAGGCCCAGTGGGCTTCAGTCTTGCAGCACACAGGCTCACCACTTGTGGCCAATAGTTGTGGTTCACAGGCTTAGTTGCTGTGAGACACAGGGAAATCTTCCCCAACTGGGTATCAAACTCGGGTCCCCTGCATTGGAAGGCAGATTCTTATCCACTGTGCCAATAAAACGGAAGTCCCATTTCTTTCTCTTTTTCTTTTTAAAAGTCTGGAATGGTATCTTGGTATTTGGAGTCAGATGTCCTGGATTTGAATCCCAGCTCAACCTCTGATGAGGTCTGACCTGGGCAGAGTCACACCCCATCTTGGAACCTCAGTTTCCTCACCTTTAAAGTGGGGGATAATATCTACCTTCTCTGATTATATTATTATTGTTATTATTATTCTGGCCATTGTGGGATCTGAGTTCCCTAACTGGGATTGAACTCAGGCCCTTGGCAGTCAAAGTGCAGAGTCCTAACCATTGGACTGCCAGGGAATTCCCATATCTTCTGTAATTATGAGGATGAAACAAGATCACATAGATACTTAATAAACAGAAGATGTTTTCTCAGAAGCACTAGATCATGTGAGTCATTAATAGACCAGAGAGATTTGTTGAGCTGAAACAAGGTGCTTAAAAGAACTGTTGAGCTGGAAAGCACCTCAGAAATCTTTGAGCCTTAATGACTTCCAAACTGGAATCCAAGGGAACTGTTTACAATATTTCCAAATGATAAGGGAAATCACACGTCTACTTTTGATAGAGTCTCAGGTTTCTTTACCTTTGTCTGGAATTGGATCAGCTCAAAATGATAACATGGTTATCACATGCTGTTCAGAAGTTCTGATTGGCAAGTTACATGGGTCTTTGAAAAGTTTTTTTTATGTGAAAATAATTAGCAGAGGGTAGATTAAATGATGGAAAACATTAATCTTGTCCAACTCATCATTTCATAAACAGGGAAGCTGAGGTTTAAAGAAGGAAGTGACTTGCTAGTCACCCAGCTAGTATGGCAAGCTCTCGAAAACCTGATTTCTTTTCCTGGAACCAGTTACTTCCCTTCTTTCCATTCCAGAGGAGAACCTATGATCAAGAAAATCAAGGGGGTTTCGTTGACTCATCAACTTGCTGTTGCCCTTTCTCTATTCTTGACTTATTCAGCAAATATTTACTGAATGTCCACACTGTTTGGACTCAGAAGAGGTTAGAGAAGAAAGAGTTATGGTGGCAGACAGCGTCAGGATCTGCTTCTAGGTATGACTCTGGAACCTGGGCCTCCCCACTACCCTCACCCATTATAAATATAAATGGATATACAGCTATAAATGAATATGTACATTATAAAACATCCACTACTGTGTCTTCTAATATAGCTAAGTTGTGTCTGAGGACAAGGATGGTCTCATTTTAACATGTACAAATTTTTCTGACACTCAGTAGGGAATAAAATCAGTGCTGCGGTATTGGAAGCACCTGAATTTAAAACAGGTTGTTTTTTTGTTGTTTGATTTTGGCCGTTTCATGTTGCAGATGGGATCTTAGCTTCTGGACCAGTGATAGAACCCCTGGCCCCTGCATTGGAGGCTGGGAGTTTTAACCACTGGATGCTCAGGTAAATCCCCACCTGAATTCTAACTGCCACTAACTCTGTATCTTTGAGATAGTGATGTTGCTTTCCTTCTCTGGCCTTTAGTTTTAATTATCTATAAACCAGAAACAGTGGCAAAATCATGTGTGGACTTGCTGGCTGGTTCATTTCAAGCTATCTTAGCCTTTAACTAGGAGAAAGAAGATGTTGGGAGTTTAGGCTGAAAACGGAATGGACGTTATCATTTCGTTAACTCCCAAACATCTTTCCCCTCGCTCTTTGCCACTCGTCAACTGTCTGCTCTCGCCGCCCTCTTTTTTTCCTCTCTCAACATCCTCCTCTAGAGGGCAAGCAAACTCTACATTCTGTTGCCATACTTCCGTTCGCCTTCATTTTTTTCTTGTGTGCATGTGCACACTTCATTTCCGGGCTGCCGTACTTTGTTTGGCACCACGCCTGCGCAATCTCAGCCCCGCCCCCTCCACCCCGGAAACGCTTCCTTCCCACGCAGCCGCTACAGCCCCTGCAGCCGGTGGACCTTTGCCTCTCTAGGCCGGTAGGGCCTCTCCTCCATGGTCCTAACTGTCAGCACCGTTTCGGTAGCCAGTCGGTACGGCCGGGCCGCGTTCGGACGCTTCGGATCCTCGAGACCGTAACCGGTGAGTGAACCCCACAGGAGCTCGAGGACGAGCGGGGCCTGAGCAAGCTGGAACGGGCAGGGTTTCCCCTCACGCTGGGAATGGGTCTGTCCGCACCGTTCTTCCTCCCGCTCCCGGAATGGGCTCACCACCTCCATCCCAGTCCCTCCTCCCGGGCGGGGCGACGTTGTCATGGTGACGGCGGGCGGGCTGAGGCCGGGCGTGTGTCCTCGCAGGTGCAGGGGCAGCCCGGGGCCCATGGCGCGGCGACGGCGCTGACCCGGGCCTGGGCGGCGGCCGGGCCCCGGGGGCCGGCATGGCGGGCCAGTTCCGCAGCTACGTGTGGGACCCGCTGCTGATCCTGTCGCAGATCGTCCTCATGCAGACCGTCTATTACGGCTCGCTGGGCCTGTGGCTGGCGCTGGTGGACGGGCTGGTGCACAGCAGCCCCTCGCTGGACCAAGTGTTCGACGCCGAGGTAGGATCCCGGGCTGGCGCGGGCGGCGTTTCGGCCTCACCTGGTGGTCTGATACTAACAGGTTCTAGACCTGGCTGGACCACCTGACACTGAGGAAATGACTTCCACTTCTCTAAGCCCCAGGCTCTCGGGTGCCAAATTGCGGCGGGGGAATGGGTAAAAGAGCATTCGTGGAGGTATAGTGGGAACTGCCTGGACTTTGGAGTCAGGCCTCTGTTTAAGTTACATGTACTAGCTGTGTAACCTGGGGCAAGTGTTGTCCTCTCTCTGAACCATCACTTTTCCTGTGTGCAAAATCATGAGACCGCTAGAACGGAGGCCGTGGACTGCAGTACACAGATCTTGGCTTTGGATTCAGGATGCTTAGTGTCTAGCCCAGGCTGAAACATACCAGCTGTGGGACTTAGGGCAAGTTGCTTCATCTCTCTGAGCCTGTTTCCTCTTCCGGAATAAAATAATCCTCAGCAAAATGTTATGAGACCCAGAGGGGCCTGGGAATAAGAAAGTGCTTTGTAAAAGTGTAATGGAAGGCGGAGAAGTGTTAGCTTCACAGAGGCAGATGTGGTATGTAGTAATAAGAACAGTTCTTGGAGCCAGGAGATTTGGGATGGAATCTTTTCTCCTGCTTACCCTCTGTGTAGCCGTTGGGCAAGTTACTATCCCCAAAGAGGTAATAGTAATCAAGTTATTATCCAAAAAAGGTAACAACTGTAATAATAATTTTATGAGGTTATTGTGAGGATACTGTGGAGTAATGAATGTCACTGTTGCATGCTAAAAGAGTGTAGATGTTTGGTATTTGATAGTGCTGCAGTCCATGGGGTCGCTGAGAGTTGGACACGACTCAGTGACTTCACTTTCACTTTTCACTTTCATGCATTGGAGAAGGAAATGGCAACTCACTCCAGTGTTCTTGCCTGGAGAATCCCAGGGATGGGGGGTCCCGTGGGCTGCCATCTGTGGGGTCGCACAGAGTCGGACACGACTGAAGCGACCTAGCAGCAGCAGCAGCAGTACTGTAACAGTAGTGATGGAAGCTGCATACCCACCAGGTGCCTAGTAGTATCCTCTTAGGAGGCTCTGTCCTCCTGAGAAGGACATGTGGAAATCTGAGGCTTTGTTGAAGAGCTATCTCATGCACACTACCTGAATTCTAGACCAGTAGTTGACAGACCTTTTGTAAAGGGCAAGGTTTTAGGTCACAGCTACGCACTTCTGCCATCATAGCACAAAAGCAGCCATGGACAATACTAAGTGAATAGGCATGACTGTGTTTCAATAAAACTTTATTTACAAAAATAAGTGCCTGGCCCCTGGGGCCATAGTTTGCTGAACACTGTTCCAACTTTTATGCTGTTTACTTACTGCATCACTGGGAAAGTTACTTAACTTCTTTGGATTTTTATTCCTACTTTGTAAAATGAGGATAGTGATCCTTTCCTGGCTACTGTGATGGATGTCTGTAAAAGCAGCTTGTTAGAAATAGGCCGTCATACAGACGAAGGGGCGTATTGGCTTCTGTGGTCCCGGCAGGATGTTTGTTCCTTGGAGGGGGTCCTGGAGCCTAGGGCCTCTGCCAATTTTCTCCTCCAGCATATTTCCATTTGTGATTTCCCCTTCAGATCCTGGGCTTTTCCACCCCACCAGGCCGGCTCTCCACGATGTCCTTCATCCTCAACGCCCTCACCTGGTGAGTATCACCAGTTTTCCTGTCCAGCTTTTGGGGTCTTAGCGCTGGAACTAACTTTCTGAATTTGGACCTGACGCAGGCTGGCACTTGTTCCTGGGTAGGGGTGGACTAACGGTGGCAGAGACCAGTTCTGGGACTGGCTGCATCATAGGATTTCTTCCACCACTGTTTTGACTTGGCTGGAAAGCTCTTATGTCACTCTGAGCATGCTGCCTGGGGACAGCTTCCCTCTCAGATCACTTCCCTGATGTGGAATGAGGTGAGGGAAGGATTGGACTGGAAGTCAGGAGAACTGGATTCTATTCTTGGCCCATGTGCCATTAGCCAGGTTTCTTCCCTTCTCTCTGGGCATCAGGTCCTCACTTGTACACTGAGGACTTGGACTGAGAGGCAGTTTAAGCGTAAGTGATTAAGAGCTTAGGCTCTAGAGGCTGACTCACTTGGCTTTGACTCTCAGCTCTACAACTAGTCTAGTGACTGTGGAGAAGTTAACCTGTCTAAGCCTCAGTTTCTTCACCAGTAAAATGAGGCTAATAATATTACCCACCTCATAATGGTAAGGGTTTCATGGGTTCATTCACAGGAGGTACTTAGAACAGTGCCTTTTACGTTGCTGTTCTTGACCTTTCACTGGAGTTTGAAAACTGGTGGGGTGACTGTGACCTGGATTTGGCTCCCAGATATGTTCTGTTTGCTTACCCAGTTGTCAGCCCACGCAGGGTATTTAAGATTTTTTTTTCCACTTAATTGAAAATCAGGATATTTTATATTAAAAATCTAGATTTCTGGTGTCTCTTAAGAAAATGGGACGATCAACCGATTCCAGGCCAGCCTTCTAGCCTGGTGGCTTCTCTCACTTTGGGCCCCACTGTAGAGGGAACATATCTGCTTCGTGGTGCCACAGCCCTCCCCAGTCTCTCGGAGCCCCTTGAGTGGCAGCTGCCCTGATCGTCAGGCTCATACTCTTTCCTCCTTCCCTGACTGACTTACTCTCAGCACTACCCGCCGGGCTCCTCTGGGCATCTGACAATGTAGCCCCTGCCTCCCTCTTCTCTCGCTTGCTTCTGACCCCTGTGCTGTCATCCTGTCCCCCCCATACTCCCCCGGATAAGCTAATTGAAGGCCAGGACAACCCAGTGACAGCTCACTGCCGTCCTCTCCCCACAGTGCCCTGGGCTTGCTGTACTTCATCCGGCGAGGGAAGCAGTGTCTGGATTTCACGGTCACTGTCCATTTCTTTCACCTCCTGGGCTGCTGGCTCTACAGCTCCCGTTTCCCCTCGGCGCTGACCTGGTGGCTGGTCCAGGCCGTGTGCATTGCACTCATGGCTGTCATCGGGGAGTACCTATGCATGCGGTCGGAGCTCAAGGAGATACCCCTCAACTCAGCCCCGAAGTCCAGTGTATAGTGTTGGGTCCTTTGGACACCCTGCTGGGCACTTGACCACCCCTCCAACCCCCTTGGGCTGCTCGGACCGCCAGATGAGGTCCAGCCCAGGCCTGAGAGGAACCCGGGAAATGTGAAGTCTTGGTTGGTGTGGGGGAGACAGTAAGGCCCCCGTCAAGAAGATGGGTAGCGGGGGCAGGATCAGAGCTGCAAGAACCACGTCTGTCCGCGGAAGCCTTGGTGTCTGGGAGGTCGGGCGTGGGCACCTCTTTCAGGGTAATAGCAGAATCGGAACCATGTCACTCTTGAGCCACCATACCTGTCACCAGCCTGTTATTTTAAAAATGAAAAAAAAATCAAAGATATCTGATCGGAGCAAACTACTCTTTTAGCCATCTGTCTTACCTCCTGGGACAGCAGTTACATACCTTTTCCACGTTGCCCTGACTGCGGCTGTTCAGTTGGAACAACCCTCGGTTTCTGGATCCAAAGCCACAGAAAGAGATCTAGGTGCCCAGTAAGTAGCAGGCTGCTGTCAGGCAGAGAATGGCAGGTGGAGGCATCAAGCAAAAAAAAAACAAACCCAAAACGCACAACCTGTGTTCTGCTGCACGCATGCACGCACACACCCCTGAATCCTGTGACTGTCTTCTGGTTCTCTCTACTGGGTCCCCGCCCTGCTGCCAGCTTTCCACATAGAGGGCCAGAGGACCCAGAGAAGAATCCCAGCATTGCTGCCCATCTCATGTTTGACCTGGAGTCATGACCTGTTCTCTAGGAATGACCAGGCACTCCAGCTCCCACAGGACCTCCGTTCTGGTAGTAGTTCCCTTTTCCTGCCTTATTTGGAATCCCACAGTGGGGAGGGAACCGTGAGCGCCCCAGACCCAGGGAACCCAGCCTTCCAGCTTGAGGTGTACTTGATTGTACCAAAGGAGATAGGAATTTGCTACCAAGGTATTTCTTTGAGGTGGAGTATCCTCTGTAAGGGGGCTTGTAGGTGCCCTTCCTGTGTACATAAATACAGTATTTTCCAAGGTTCTGCCTGCGCTTTATTTTATAACGCCATGCTTGAGACTGGGAGGGGTCAGCACAGTCAGACATTCATTAGAGCCAGGCGCTATTAAGAATTATTAGGCCACCTTCTTTTTTTTTCCTTGTTGAGCCCAGGTGTCCCTCCAGTTGGTTAAAACATGGGGTGCAGGGAACTCCTGTGTCCCACCCCCAACTGCAGCCTTCTCTGCTTTGGGTGACTGCCATGACTCAGGATGCCTTTCCCACTTGCCAGTGAATTCTGACTGTGCCCAGTGAAATGCACCGATCTAGACCCACTTCCTCCTGGAAACCGCTGCTGCTCCCCTCGGGCCCTCCGCAGCCTCCCTGAGCGAGCTGACTGAGTTCCTCTTTCAGAGTTAGGGCTACTTAGATGGGAAGTTTTGCCATCTCCCCCAGAAGCTTTTCCAGCCTCCTGGCTCCCAGCCCCACAGGATAGGAAATGGAGGCTGACAGGATGAAAGCTGAAGAGTGAACATGCCTGGGCAGAAGCTGGGAAAAGGCTCAGGTGAGGCGCCTCAGAAACAGGGCGCCCTGGCCAAGCGGGGAGGGCCGCTAATCCTGGCTGCAGAGTCCAGGAAGTGAGACCGGGCTGAGATGGCTTCTCCTGTGTCGGTGGGTTGCCCCCAGACACCAGAGGCTCCACAGGCAGGTGACTGCCTTTATTTTGGAGGAGAGCCTCAGAGCCCTCACGTCACGTGGCCAGCTGTGGTGGTTGCCCTAGCGGTGGTTGGCACACCTCTTTGGGACTTTCCCACAAGGGCTCGTGGCAGCCCGCCGCGTGCCTTCTTTCTGATGACGGGTCTCTGCCCCCAGAGTGTCAGTTGGATCTCTTTTGGAAACTGCCAAAAGTCAGAGGAGCCAACATGCTTTAAAAAAAAAAAATATATATATAATGACTAAGCGGCTACTTTACTGAGATGTTGATGAATTCTAAAGTGACAAAGCAGTGTCTAGAGGCAAATTGCAGAGAGGAAGTAATAGCATCCACTGAGTACAAGAGCTGTCCAACAGTAGACGAAGTGCTGTACGTCTCCTTGCTCACTTAATCTTCCCAGCAACCATCCAAACTAGGAAGTATTGGGACTTTCCCTGGCGGTCCAGTAGTTAAGACTCCGCACTCGCAGTGCAGAGGGCACGGGTTTGATCCCTGGTTGGGGAACTAGGGTCCCATATGCTGCTCGGTGTGACCGAAAAAAAAAGGAAGAAGTAGGAAAACCATCTGTGTCTTACAGGTGAGGAAGCTGTAAGGAACTTGCCAAAGGTTATGTTAGGAGCTGGCAGACCAGGATTTGGGTTTTTGTAATGAAAGTAGTAAACTCATTCTGAAGACATTAATAGTCAAGAATGTTTACATTCTTATCGGTTAAACAATCTACTTTGTAATCGTACTTTCTCATCCTACTGTATTGTTGGAAATACTAAGGATGTAAAAAGCATTGTAAATATTACTTGTTTTCTAAGAAAAACTAATAGGCAGTACATTAAACATGGCCACAGATTTTCAAGTGAACACGAGGATGTCAGCAATGTTTTTATTTCCAAAGTATCCTTTGGAAATAAATACCTAGATCAGAAAGTTACCTCCACCCGCCCACTGAGTTGGTGTAGCTCTTGACTTTGTAGGGGTGTGATGGCTAGACACCCTGTTCTTCTCCTCGTTCACTACTCAACTCCAGCTATTTGGAGAGAGAAGTAGAAACTAGGACATAGCTGGTACTTAGACTAGTTTATGAACTGAAAGAAGGATAGTAAGGGAGAAAGGGATGTCTAACGCAGAGGCTGCCTCTAACCCCTAGTTCTAGGCAGGCCTGTCCAGATCAGAGCCAAACGGGGGCCAGAATGGCACCTGGGGTGGGGGTAGGGTTGGAGGGAAGCTCCAGGTCCCCTTGAGTCTTATGGGAGGGACAATTAAAACAGGTTAACTTCCCCGGGAAGATGAGTCTTATACTCTCTTCAGTGACTCCCCAGATCAGGATAGCTTCCTCCTGGCATTCCCAGAGGGCAGTCAGCACTTAGCCCAGGGACCACAGAGCCTTAGGGGCTGGGGGAGTAGGGGCCAATTCTGGGCCCCAAAGAGAATGGCCTTGTGGAGGGGAAATTAAACGCTGCTGCCTTGGAGGACTTCCCTGGTGGTTCAGTGGCTAAGACGCCATGCTCCCAAGGCAGGGGCCACAAGTTTGGTCCCTGGTGGAGGAACTAGATCCCACATGCTGCAACTGGCCTGGCCTGCCAAATTAAAAGTACAGATGTATTTTTTTAAAAAAGCTACTGTCTTGTTTGAGGTTTTCTGTAGGAAAGTAGCAAAGGGTGATGAAACTGAGACAAGAGGGTAGAGAGAGCTGAGCTTTAATCCTTGTCCTACCTACCTGGCCAAGCCAGGAGAATTCTAGGGGGCCCAATGTTAGAAGGCTTTAGAGAGTGCCCGTGGAGTGCCCGGTTAAGTCCTGGAGTCCCATTGCTAGCTCTGAGACTTTGGACAAGCTACTTAACCTTCCCTGGGTTGAACTTCCCTGGCTTTTGTGAGGGTTCAGTGAGATGTCATATATAAAGCACTGTGCGTGATATGTAAGAAGTGATTCATGGATCTAAGCAGTTAGGATTAAGGCACCATGACCCCCTCCCCATTTTATAGAGGAGACCCCTTTCTTTGGAGCCTTGGCTGTTAGATGGGGGACAGGACTGTGCCCGTAACGAAACTACAGCAACAAAGTATTGAGCTCCCATGTGCCACATGCTGTATGTGAAGTGACGCATTTCTAGCTTAATCCAGTGACGGCGGCACCATTGCTTTCCCCATCATGCAGACAACGAAACTGAGGTTTAGGAATAAACAGCTTTCCTCAGCATCAAACAGCTGATAAGAAGCCAGGCCTGTCTGCCTCAGCAGCCTCGTCCCCATTTCATATTCCAAACGTGTTTAAATAGTTCATGGCCCACACTGGAAGAGGGGCAGCCTCCAGGATCCAGATGCTATTTTAGCAAAAGGTTGTGAACTTGAACATAAGGTCGGCTTTTTAAACAAGCAGCTGGTTCCCTAAAGGTGGGCAGTTAGCCAACTGCCCATAAGTGAGAAACAGGGCCAGTACTGGCCTTGGGGCTTTATTATGGCAAGGAGGCATGGAAAAAAGGCCAAACGTTCAACATCCCACAAGCTAATTTCAGCTACATCAAGCCTGATTTGCTCAGAGCCCTCTGGAATGGCTCTTAGTATCCCTCTTTTATAAACAGATGAAATAGGCTCTGAGAGATCATGTGACTTGTTAAAAATTCACACACTTAACATTCCCCTAGTTAACTCCTGGTTGGCCGTTTCTCCTGTAGTCAGTCTCTTTATCTCCGAGACCGAGACCATTTGCAGCATCCTGCCCAAATCAAGATCTCACTGAACCCTGAAGAGGAGCCTCAGGTTGAGGTTGTTAAACAAAGGGAGGGTGGTAGTGGAGAGAGACCCTGGTTCTGGGATCATGGGAGGCGGGTTGCCTGAGCCTAAATACCAGCAGGTAGAAGGGATAAGGCTCCAAGGAGGGAACTGCTGGGAGTCATTCACATGCATGAGCCCCGCATCCTGCCTCCCCGCTGCAGCACGCTGGCCACGCTGGGCCCCAACCAGCCTAGGCACACAGGCTCCTGTCTGCTCACTCGACGGCCTCCCCATGGGCCACTCAGGCCCAGCTCTGGCTCCCAGTTGGGCAAAACAGAAGTTGCCAATCTCCCTAGGCTCAGGGCTTTTCATCCCCTACTTGGGGCTCCCCGGGGGAAGGTTCAAATGAAGATTAGTGCAGCCCCCCTTGCCCCCAGGGTTGGTCGGTTGATTTGGGAGCGAGTTGCCCTGATTGCTCACTGATAGCCCACTGGATAGAAGGTTACTTGAGGTTTGACAGAATGGAAGGCACTTGGGAGAAAAGGTTGAGTAGAAGGTTGATGGGATTGATGATGCCAGGCAAGGGAGTTGAAATGGGGAGTACCCAGGAGTAAGGCTGGAGCGGGCATGTAGCTTGAGTGGGGGTTGCAGGAATGGAAGTTGTGTGGAGGGATAGGGGGCGGGATACCTGGGACGGGAACTCTGCACTTGGTGATCCCAGGTGGGGAACAGTGAGGCACAGAGTGGTCCCATGCCAGGCTGTCTGCAGTGGCCTGGTTTCCACTGATGCCCACACCAGGGATACTCAGTCACAGTGCTGGGCCCCAGTTGGGGGAGGATGTGAACCTGTGGATTCAGCGGGAGCCTCTCCTGTCTTTCCCCCTCCCTCCCAATCTGAGGGTCTCCATCACTGCCCTGACTCCCTGGGGGTGGGGTTGGAGGCTCTGCGCCCCTCCGTGGCCCAGCTGCTTCCCTGAGGGCACCTGCCTGCCTCCAGGGGAAGATAGAGGATGACAGTCTTCATCCAGAGAAAGCCTGGGCCCCCTCGGTTTTCCTCTCCCTAACGGCACATTCAGGGCCCTGTGGCTCCTACCGACAGCGAGGGTGACCCGACTGGACGTGGGGTTGGAGGATGGATGTGCTGTGTCTGTCACATGTGAGCAGTGAGACAAAAAACCAATTCCTGGCCTGACTGGTGCTTCCCGTGACCCAGGAGGGGCACGGTTCGCATTTCCAGCTGACCTCTACTCACACTGGGCGCCGTGATAATAAGGGCACGATGCACGTGTTTGACAGGTTGGATGCGGTGTTGTACCTTTTCCCTTTCAGGAGGTGGAATGAGGAGCAGCCAGGAGACCTGGTTTAGAGCTCTTACCGTGCCACTTCCCAGGACCGTCCTATCCCGGAGCCGCAGTGGTTTCCTCCTCTCCTAGCCTTGCAGGGCCATTGTGAGGCACCAGGCAGCCAGGAAGCACACAGCAGGTGTCCCCCTTCTATGGCCTCATGGAGTGTCCCGCCCAGGAGGCCAGCCTGCAGAGTGGGGGAGGGGAGCAGCCCACTGACTTCTTTGCTTCGGGTTCTACACTGACGTCCAGGACCTGGGGACAGACTGAAATGACCCTGAAGTAGTGATTCACACCCCCACCCCCAGTCCTTACCTTGTCGGAGAGACTCTTTCCTCCATCCTGTCCAGCCCCGAAAAACAGGCAGAGCCAGTGGCATATGGGAGATTTTATTTGTAGACTTAGGAATTCTCCCGCCCTTCCCTCCCGGTCCATGATTGTGCCATCTCCTGCGCTCTCTGCAGCACACCTCGGGCTCCCATCCAAGGTCACACCTGTGAACAGAGACCTCAGCATCAGTTGGCAGTTAAGACCACCCCCAGGGGGCGCTGCAGGCCAGGGAGAGGGCTCGGGGACCCAGGGCACTGCGACGCCTGGCCCATTGGGGATGCCAGCTTTGCTGATGGGGCAGCCTCCTTTCAGCTGGACCCCCAGGCCCCTCACCCTCTTCCTTTCTTGGAAGCTCAGCAAAGGGGCTGAAGTATTTCTTTTGTTAAGGAACTTTTTGTTCAGAGTAAATCCTATCTGTGGTTGGTGGTGACCTCTTTATGACCTCATGGACCATAGCTCACCAGGCTCCTCTGTCCATGTGATTTCCCAGGCAAGAATACTGGAGTGGGTGGCCATTTCCTCCTCCAGGGGATCCTCCCGACCCAGGGATCGAACTCAGGTCTCCTACACTGGCAGGGGATTCTTTACCATCGAGCCACCAGGGAAGTCCAAGTCTTATTCGAGGCATGAGTAAATAAAATAGAGTATAGATCGAAGAGGGGATGGGATGCAGCAGGGCCCTACTTGACCTCTCCCCTCTTTCCCCACATTTGGAAATCCCTGGACTCATTTCTCAATGAGATTCTGAACCACAGCAGTTTGGTCTCTCCTAGGCCTCTAGGCAATGGATGCCCTGCCTCAGGACCACGTTTCCCAGTGTCCTCCTTCCCGAGAGCCCCTACTCGGGTCCTGAGAGGTCCACTGCCCTGCTGCATGGCCCTGCTTCCCCCTTTCTGGGCTTCCCTCTCTGGGCGGAAGGTCGGGTTTCCCAGCACCGACAGCCACAGCCCCCAAGACTCTGGACCCTACGGCCCCTGGCTCTGGGCCCAGCTCGGGGGCAGCGTTTCACCCCTGGCCTGGCGGTGGTGGTGTCACACCTTGTACTGATGGACCATCGGCATCTCCAGTGAGGCCGAGCAGAAGCGGGTGCAGCGGCGCTTGACCCAGCGCAAGGCGGAGGATCTGCACATCACCCGGGGCCCTGGGAGGTGGACTCGTGTGGGCAGCCCCTCAAACCAGACCCGCTGGTTCACCCTTCCCGCCTGCTTCACATCCTCCACGGGAGTTCTGTCCTGGCGGGTCGTGCGGAAGATGACTCGGGGGTCCCCAGTGGGTGGCCGCCTTGCCTGGGCTCTGGGGCCCGTGGTCAGGCCATGAGCCCTTGGTGTCCTCGGGGCCTCAGGCTCCGTGCGCTCCTCTTGCTGTGGCGTGGCTTTCTGCGCCCCGGGCCTTGGCTCCTCACGCTCCTCAGGCCCCCTGTGGGCTTTGATTTCTTGGAGTCCAGTTTCTGGTAGGAACACCGAGCCTCCTCCTGGAGCTCTTTGTTGTTTTGTTCCACTTCATCCCAGACATTCTCGTACCTGGCAGGGAGAGGAGCAGCAGTCAGCAGCACAGGACCGAGGCTCTGGTCCTCCGCTGGTCCCGAGACAGCTGCGCTGCCGCTGGGTTCAGGGGCCCTGTCAGGAGAGCCACAGAGAGCCCGGAAAGAAGCTTCTCCACCACTCAGAAGCCTTGCGCCTGGGGGCAGGGGATGCAGCAACAAGCACTGGCAGAAGGGATGTGAGAGGCTAGGAAAGCCTATGGCAACGGCTAGTAGTTAGGACACTAGAAACGTGTATTACCTGCATCGGGCACTAGGTTAGGTCTCTGCCTCTGGATTTCAATTGACAGAGTGGACTGGTCCAGTTTTTTAAAAATTGTTTTCTTGTTCCCAGACGTCTTAGAAAGTAGCTCCAATGACCCCTCCATCCCACCTCACTTCTGGAGAGGCAGGATAGCTTCCTCTCAACAACACAGTTGGGGCTTGGGGCCAGTTAGGGCTGGCTGCTTTAAAAGGGTTGGGAAACTCTGGGACTAGATGGTCCTGGCCCTCTGGGCTCCATGTTTCCTGATCTGTATTGAGGAGGTCAACTTAGAGGGAGGAAACCAGAGGGGGTGGAGTTGGCCAGAGGTGTTAGACTTTCCAAAAGGGTATTTGTCACAGACTGAAGTCCCCTGCAACGTGGCCGCCCCGTCCTAGCTGAGCACGTGTTGGGAGGGAGAGGCCTCACGCTCAGGGTTAGACAATACTGAGGATAGTCACGGCCACTGCTGCTCGGGGGCCCACCAGGTGTCAGGCCCAGGACCCTCATCACACTCCTGCAAGGCCGAAGGCGGCTTGGAGAACACAGGCTTTGGAGACACACTGCGGTTCCGAATTGCTTCTGCCTCTTACAGTCTGTGTCATTTGGGGCAAGAAAGGTGTCCTGTCAGAGCCTTAGTTCCCTCATCTGAAAACTGAGATAATTCTGTCTACCGAATAGGGTTTTTATGGAGTAGTTTTAGGTGGGAAAATGCTCTGCAGGGTACCTGGCCTTTGAAGAGTGAAAGTGAAAGTCGCTCAGTTGTGTCCGACTCTGTGACCCTGTGGTCTGTACAGTCCAGGGAATTCTCCAGACAAGAATACTGGAGTGAGTAGCCTTTCCTTTTCCAGGAGATCTTCCCAACCCAATCCATGAAATTTTCCAGGCCAGAATACTGGAGTGAGTAGCCTTTTCCTTCTCCAGGGGATCTTCCCAACCCAGGGATTGAACCCAGGTGAATTGTTTACCAACTGAGCTTTCAGGGAAGCCCTTAGCAAGCGTGTTATAAATGTCAGCTTTCTTAGCATCGCTGTGAAGTGGGAGGGAGCTTGGCCTCAGCAGGGTGACTAGTCTGTGGGTGAATCTGTGGGTGGTGCTGAACTGGGAGAGGCGGGAAGGGGGCCCGCTCGCTCAGAGCCCCAGATGGTAGGTAGTCTATGGATGACTATGACCAGGATTATGACAACAGCTCTGATTTCAGCTGAGAACAGCTTCAGATCCTGGCTCTGCCACTTAGCAGTTCAGTTAATGGAACAAGTTACAGCATCTCTTGAGCCCCAACTCTCCATCACTAAAATAGGGCTACTAAAGGCTCCTTTTCTCCCAGAGCCTTGTCAAAATGCGGGTTTCTAAACTCTTTAGCACAGTGCCTATTCCTAGTAAAGACGGCTATTGAGCCCATGATGGGGGCCATGGGTGGGCCAAGCTCACCCAGAGGGAGAACCCCAGGATCTTTGGAACCCTGAGCAGTGAATTCCAACACCTTCTGGCCAGGTTATGCAGTTCTTGGATCCGAGGGTTCGAGCTTTGAGCAGCTTCAAGAGCGACAAGTGTTTTAATACCTGCCAGGGATGAAGAGACAGGAAAAAAAAAAAAGGAAAAGCTTCAGCTTTCTTGGGATAGCCTCCCAACCCCCACCTGGAGTTTGGCTCAGCTCAGCTCATGGTGAGGCCGGTTGACTCCTTCCGGGTCACCCGTGGCGGCTCCGAGCAGCACAGTGTGGGGGCTCAGGCTCTCTTTAGTGGGCACCCAAAGGCGGCATCTCACCGTTTTAAGTCGGTTCCGCGCGATTACTTTGCTGACAGGCTGATGTATCTTGTCCTGTGGTTCCTTAGCTTGCATCTGACAGAGAGAGGGAAGGAGCGGGTGGGGGAAATGCTAACACAGGATGAGGCCCCTGAACGCCTGGTAATGCCTCTTCCCTGGGCTTGGGTTGATAAACCCTAGACTGTGATTTTTGTGACCTTGGTTTTGGGGGTGGGAATGGGGAGCCTGTTATAACTCTCCTGACCCCCCTTCACCTCCCCCCTCCTCCTAGGCGGAAAGGCCCCCCACCCTGGGCGTGGTTGGATGCTTTGTTGAGACCTCCGCCAGATCCAGTCCCAAGTCCAACCTTGGAATCCACCTCGTTCGTGGGCCTCCTCTTTGTCGATGGATGCACGCTGGAGCTGTGGCACATATTGGACAGATGGCACAAGACTGGTACCTGGCCCTGCCTGCGCCCTGTCCGTCCCCAGCTCAGCCCACACTCAGGCTGGGCATCAGGATGCTTGTGCTGGCGCTCCCAGGGAGGGGGCTGTGACATCACTGAAGCGTGTGACAGTGGCAGGCCTCCAAGGAGTGTGTGTGTGGCAGGGGCGGAGGGTGAGAAGGTGACTCCTGTCTGTGCAGGTACCTAGCAGGTGCCAGGCAGAGGCATACACTGTCACTATTTCCCTGCAAGGTAGGAAGATCCCCCCCACTTTTTTTAATGAAGAAATCAGGGTTCAAAGAAATTAGTTTACTGAAGGCCAACACAGCTGGAGAATGGTAGAGCTGGAAACATAAGGTCTGACAATCAGCCCAGGAAACCTGGTTCTCAGCTGTGCTCATCTGTTCATTCACGTCATACATGTTCATTCACGTCATACATGTTTCTTCATGTCATACGTGTTCGTTCATGTGCATCTGCTGTGTGTCCGGTGTGTGCTAAGTGCTGGAATAAAAAACAATTATGCCATCAAGGAACTTACATTCTGGTGGAGAAGAGGCAGCATGTGTTCCCGCAAAGATTCAGTAATGGGCTGTCTGAAACAAAGTATGTTTATGAGTGTGTGAATATATGTTTATCATAAATTTTACTGAAAGAAATCTAAAAAAATAAAATTCTACAAATACTCTATTGTGAATCCCGTAGGGCCAGTTTACTCTTACAGTATACTTTTCTCAAGTTTTGCCTAACTCTTGCATCCATAGTCAACTTATGGTTGCAATTGATGAACAGGTGTCATTCCAACATGAATGTTGATGTTTTCATTCATACTAAAGAGTAAGAAGAAAGTGAAAAAGTGGGGGAATGAAGATTTTGGAATTCATTTCTCAATGATCTGATTGACTTGCTTACTGTCACTGTTTTCAAATACTGGGAGTATCTTTGGTCAGCCTTTTTTGGGTATGTGTGGCTATTTACAGTGTATAGGCATACCTCAGAGATATGGTGGGTTCAATTCCAGACCGTTGGAATAAAGTGAATTACCAGAGTCTTTTGGTTTCCCAGTGTATATAAAAGTTACACTATAATGTAGTCTATTAAATGTGCAATAATAGCATTATTATGTCTAAAAAATGTGCATACCTTAATTTAAAAATACTTAATTGATAAAAAACCCTTATCATCATCTGAGCCTTCAGTGAGTTGTAGGAGTAACATCAAGGATCGCAAGTCACCATAACAAGTAGAATAGTGAAAAGGTTTGGAATATTGTGAAAATTACCAAAATGAGACACAGAGATGTGAAGTGGGCAAATGCTGTTGGAAAAATGGCACTGACGGACTTGCTGAACACAGGGTTCCCACAAACCTTCAGTTTGTAAAAACCTCACTCTCTGTGAAGTGCAGTAAAGTGAAATACCATGAGATCTGCCTGTCACAGCTATAGACAGGACACATTTACATTATTAATGTTTACTCCATGTGCTTTGGCCACCTGATGCACAAAAGCAGCTCATTGGAAATGACCCTGATGCTGGGAAAAGATTGAAGGCAGGAGGAGAAGGAGATGACAGAGGAAGAGATGATTGGATGGCATCACCAACTCAGTGGACATGAGTTTGAGCAAACTCAGGGAGATAGTGAAGGACAGGGAAGCCTGGCGTGCTGCAGTCCATGGGGTTGCAAGGAGTCACATGACTTAGTGTGACTCACATGTCGCAAAGTCACATGACTTAGGGACTGACCGCCACCAATGAACATTTCCTCCATGGTGTTCTTAAGGCTAGACCAGAGGTTGGCAAGATAGTGAATATGTTAAGCTTTGCAGGCCATGTCGTTGTAACTACTCAACTGCTCTTGGAATGTGAAAGCAGCCACAGATAAGGAAATGAGTGGGCCTGACTATGTTGCAATAAAATTTATTTACAAAAATAGTTGGTCCAGGACCAACTCCTGGCCTAGACAATCAATACGACAATAAACCCAAACCTGATTCGTCACACTTATTGATTTCTGTGGTGTAAATGCTTCAGCCTACCAGCGTGATGCCGCTGAATGCAGATTTGAACAGAAAGGCAGTCACCTCCGTTATATATTACATATTTCTACTGTATTTCTACAGTCCTAACGATTCCCAAGATCATAGATAGTAGCAAAAGGTAGTAAGAAATTAGGAAGTGTTGAGTTTGAGCACTTTCCCTCTTTGTTTTAAATATCATTAACTCGATGAAGTTGGTATAAGTTTTAATGATCATGTTGCATAACGACCAGCCAGTTGAGTTCCTAAAAATGTCACATGCCTCTGTTAACAGCACGCTCCTGTTAACATTAGATGGAAAGAAGTGTGTGGAGAGAAGTAAACAAGGTAGATGGGAAGTGGAGAACAAAGGTAGAAAGTTTGCTGTACTTAAAGGGATGGGGCTTCGCGGGTGGCTCACTGGTGAAGAATCTGCCAGCCAGTGCAGGCGACATGGGTTCGATCCCTGATCTGGGAAGATCCCACGTGCCTCGGAGTATTCAAGGCCCATGCACCGCAACTGCTTTACTTGTGTTCTAGAGCCTGTGAGCCACACCTCCCGAAGCCTGCATGCCCTAGAGCCCATGCTTCCCAAGAGAAGCCACTGCAATGAGGAGCTTGCACACCGCAAGCAGAAAACTCGCCACAACTAGAGAAATGCCGGTGCAGCAACAAGGACCCAACACAACCGGAAGGATGAACACTGCTATATTTGAAATGGATAAGCAACAAGGTCCTACTGTACAGCCCAGGGAACTCTGCTCAGTGTTACATGGCAGCCTGGACGGGAGGAAGTTTGGAGGAGAATGTATGTGTATGGCTGAGAGTGTGTATGTATGGCTGAGTCCCTTTGCTGTTCACCTGAAACTGTCACAACTTTGTTAATCGTCTATACTGCAATACAAAATAAAAAGCTTTTTAAAGAAGAATGGAATAGGACCCTTTCACTGACAAGGTGACATGTGAGGAGAGACCCGAAGGAGGTGAGGGAAGTGGGGAGAGGTAGTGGCAGAAGGTGAGGACAGAGAAAGTCCCAGTGAGGGGCTGGGCCAGAACATGGGAGATTTGAACAGCTCAGGCTGCTCTGAGGAATCTGCCCACCTGGCCGCGTCTGAACAGTCGGAAGAGCTTGTGACGTACAGTTTCCCCCTCACCACCCACTCAGTCAGCCAGTTTGATACCCAGCAAGTGTGGGGAACCAAATCCACACCACCCCCAGATGGAGGGGTGCTCACCTCTGCCCTTTAGGGAGCTGGACCAAGACCAGACTACTGCACAGCTTCTTGGTTTTTTTTGGTTGTCGAATAATCCTCTCTTTTCTTTTCCTTTTGCAGCTCTTAGCTAGCTAGGCACTCCACAGCACCACTGTGGATGCCATCTGTGATGTCATGAGAGTGGCGGCCATCAACAGTGCAGCCCACAGGCTGGGTGATCTCTTCAATGGTTCCAGAGAGTTCTCTAGCTAGAGGCCGATGCCGCATCTGCTGGGCAGTGCTGATGATCTCATCAAAAGTGATGGTTCCACGGTGCTTAATGTTTTGCTGCTTCTTTCTGTCTCTTGGTGGTTCTGTGAGGGCTTTGATGATCAGGGCAGAAGCAGAAGGCACCACCTTCATCCGGGCCTGTCTGTTCTGAATGGTCAGTTTCACTGTACTACTTGGACCCTTCCAATCACCAGTAGCCTTGGTGATGTCATCACCAGCTGTTTTTGGAGACACACCCAGGGGGCCAGTCTTGGGGGCCAGGGCAGACATGGCTCAGACTTCCCCACCGGTGCACCAGTGCAAAAGGTGCACGACTTTGATCTCGTTGGGGTCAAACTTTGGCGGCATGGTGAAGGTGGCTGGTGAACCCGGATTTGGGACGATTGAAGAAAGTTGCACCTTTGCCTCCTCTGAGCCGAAAGCTGAGAGCTGCACAGCTGCTTATATGTCCATGCCCTTTCTTATTAGGGCGGAGATGAGTGGGTGGTAAAAGCAAAAAAGATGCTGTGGGTCAGAAAAGACACAAGGGAGGCGACTTTGGAGGGAAGGCAAGGCGAACACCCCACCCCTCCCTCTGTCTGCCTCAGTCCTCTCCCGGCTCCTCCACCTGCTCAGGCTTCCATCTCCCTGTCAGCATGAGCTCAGCTCTTCCTGGACTATGCTGGGCTCTGCTGGGTTGCATCAGGATCATCTGCACCTGCCACCTCGGCACCAGCAGCTGGGCCTGCTGTGCGCTCTCCTCTGAGCCCGGGAGTGGTCCCTCCAGAACATGGGCTCCTCAAGGGCAGGGATTTGGGCTGTTCTCTTTATTGCTCACCCCCTAGAGCCTTAGAAGAGTGCCTGGCTGACAAGAGGTACCCAGTAAGTATTTTGTGAAAAAATGAAAATAAACGGCATTCTCTATGATAAGGGTAATGGTGAGCGGACTGTTGGAACCCTAAGGAGCATCATGGGGAGGCCAGGGAGTCTTCGTCGAGATGGTGACAGATAACAAAGGAAGAATAGGGTTGCCAGGCAAAAGGCTGTGGGGCTCCTGGATTTTCAAATTACAGGTGTGGGAGAGAACTATGAAGCGGGGTATGTGCTGGAATAGAAGATAGAAAACCAGAGTGACGGTAGCCAAACCCGGGGAGTGAGCCAGACAGGCTCCATCACAGGCTGAGAGGCTTGGAGCTGGTCCTGAGGGTCAGGGCCTTGGGAGTGTTCCCAAGCGACGGGGCTTGAGCGATCCCTGGCGGCTGGCCTGGCCGCCTCCGCATTCTGTTCCAGCCGGTTCTTTTCACACTGTCACTTCCTTTCCTCCCTTCAGAAGCTTGGGGGTGCATCCCCAGGGGGCAGTTTTCTCTGTGACCAGACGTTGCACCCCAACAACAGCTCCTAAAGCAGCACCCCCATTCAGACTTATTCATGTCTTCCATTAACACAGTAAAAACCATTTATGGACAGAGCGATACCCATGGACACGCAGCTGGTCAGCTTTCTGGATCACGTCCAAGGCACTTCAGTGAGAAACCACCACCCTCTCTTTTTCTCTTAGTTGTGGTAAAATACACGTAACATTGGCCATTAATCATTTTAAGTGGGCAGCTCAGTAGCGTCCAGTACTTTCACATTAGGCAACATCACCACCATCTGTCTCCCAGACTCTTCTCATCCCCCAAAATGGAAACTCAATACCTGTTAAACGACAGCTCCCCATTCCCCAGCCCCCTCAACCCCAGCAACCACCATTCTGCTTTCTGTCTCTGCATTTGACTGCTCCAGGTACCTCATGTGAATGGAATCACACACTATGTGTCTTGCTCTGATGGTTTATTTCATTCAAGGTTCAGCTTGTGCCAGAATTCCCTTCCTTTAGGGCTGGATACTGTCCTCTTGTAAGTATAGACCATATTTTATTTGCTCGTCCATCGGTGGGCACTTGGGTTGCGTCCACCTTTTCGGCTTCTGTGAATAATGCTGCTATGAATGTGGGTGTGCAAATATCTTTCCTCAAGACCCTGCTTTAAATTCTTTTGAGTATAAACTCACAAGTAGAATTGATGGGCCATATGGTAATTCTACTTTTAATTTCTTGAAGACCCACCATACCGTTTTCTATAGTGGCTACACTATTTTGCATTCCCACTGACATTTCAGTTTCACCCCATCCTCACCAACAGCTGTTACTTTTCCTTCTTCCTTCCCTCTCTCCCTCCCTCTCCTTCTCTCCTTCTTTCTTTCTGCAACAGCTGTACCAGTGGTTGTGGATCTACTCTTATTTGTGGTGGTTTTGTTTCACAGTGTGTGTTAGTCACTCAGTTGTATCTGACTCTTTGTGACCTCACGGACTGTAACCTGCCAGGCTCCTCTCTGTCCATGGAATTCTCCAGGCAAGAATACTGGAGTGGGTAGCCATTCCTTTCTCAAGGGAATCTTCCCCATCCAGGGATCAAACCCAGATTTCCTGCATTGCAGGCAGATTCTTTACTGTCTGAGATACCAGGGAAGCACCTATATATGGTAAAATTCACCCTTTTTAGTGTTCTGTGGTTCTATGGTAAGTTCTTGTTTTTTACAAACAGCACAGTCAATGTGTAGAATGGTTTCGTAACCTCCCTAAGTTCTCTCATGTAATCTATTTGTAGTTAACTCCTTGTCCCACCCACAACCCTGGCAGCAACGAATGTATTTTCAGTCCCTATAGCTTTACCTTTCCCAGAACATTATATAAATGGAATCCTATAGCTTATAGACTTTGGAATAGAATTCACTCACTTAACACAATGCATTTGAGATTTACACGTGTTGGGCATATCAGTGCAGTGTCACAGCCAGGAGATTGATGTAAACACGACAGCCCTAACTCAGATTCTGCCAGTTTTACCTGCACTCGTGTGTATGTGTGTGTGTGCTCTATCACCATGAACACTTCTCTTGTGTTATCTGCTCCCTCTCCCCACAATCTCATCCCTAATCCCTAGAAAATCACTGATCATTCTCCATTTCTGCAATTTTATTGTTTCAAGAATGTTATGTGAGTAGGATCCCACAGTATGTAACCTTTCGAGATGGACTTTTTTCATTCAGGATAATGCTGTGGAGATTCATCCAAGTTGTTGCAGGTGTAACAGTTCCTTTTATAAATTAAAAAAAAATCATTACAGATTCACAGAAAATTAAAAAAATATATATAATAGAGGTCCTGTATCTCATTCTCTTGTTCCCCGCCCCTGAAGGGTAACATCTTGCATAACTATATTCCAATGTCAGAACCACTCGTAGATCCATGTAACTACGATCAAGATACAGAAGTGTTCCATCATCCCAGGCTCGCAAATGCTATTTATAGCCAGGCCCACACTCTCTTTCCTCTGACTCCTAACCCCTGGCAACCCAGCTCCATTTCTATATTTTTGTTATTTCAACAGTGTTATACCGTATAAATGGAATCATACAACATGTAACATTTCAAACCTGGTGCTTCCGCCTCCCCTCCAACTCAAAAGAATGATCTCGATATCCATCCAGTTGTTGTGGGTATCAATAATTTGTTCCTTTTGGCTGACTATTATTCCATGGTATGAATGTGCCGATTTGTTTAACCATTCACCCACTGAAGAACATTTGGGTTGTTTCTCATTTAGGGCTGTTACAAATAAAGCTGGCAAGAGCACTCATGTACAGGTTTTACAGGGACATAGTTTAATGTCTCTGTAATAAATGTCAAGGAGGATGATTGCTAGATCATATGGTAAGTACGTGTTTAGTTTTTCTAAGGAACCGCAGATCTATTTTCCAGAGGGACTGTATCATTTTACATTCCCATCAGCAAGGTTTGAACGGTTAGCTTCTCTGCATCCTGACCTGCTTTTAGTATGGTCACTAACTTTTAATTAACTGGCATAAAACGGATACACAGTGCTTTTAATTTGCATTTCCCTACTGGCTATTGATGTGGGGCATATTTTAATGTGTTTATTTGCCATCTCTGTATGCTCTGTGGTGAAATGTCTGTTCAAATCTTTGCTCATTTTCAACTGGATTGTTTGTTTTTTCACTGTTGAGTTTTGAGCGTTCTTTATACAGACTTGATGAGTCCTTTTGTAAGATGTGTGATTTGCAGATATTTTCTTCCCACATCTGCTTACCTTAAAAAAACAAAAACAAAAACAAAAACAAACCTTTTTTCCCTTGTGGTGAGAACTCTTAAGATTGATCTGCTTTCTTGTATGTATTTGACTGTGGTGGCTCTCCACTGGGGCACAGGGATCTTTTACTGGCGGCATGCAGGGTAAAGTGGAAGGCAGAAAAGGCGCCTAATGAGCTGGGAGCTGGCTAAGAATATTTCCAAATCATATGTTAAAGGTGCAACTTGGTGTCTTCTTGCTGCTTAAACACAAGAGGTGGTAGGGAAACGGCAGCAGTTCTCAAGTGAGCACACGACGGTGCCTCCTGGGGAGACCTTTGTCAATGTCTGGAGACATTTCTGGTTGTCAGACCTGGAGAGGTTGCCACTGGCATCTAGTTAGTAGGGGCTAGGGATGCTGCTGAATGTTCTATAATGGACAAACCCCTCTCAACACCACCTCCTCCCTCTTGGGACTTCCCTGATGGTACATTGGACAAGAATGCGCCACCAATGCAGGGGACATGAGTTCCATCCCTGGTCTGGGGAGATTCCGCATGTCAAGAAGCAACTAAGCCCATGGACCACAACTGCTGAGCCTGAACTCTAGAGCCAGGGAGCTGCAACTACTGAGCCAGTGTGCCGCAGCTGCTGAAGCCCACATGTCGAGACTCCATGCTCTGAAACAAGAGAAGCCATGGCAAGGAGAAGCGCATGCTGCGGTAACTAGAGAGTATCCCTACTCACTGCAATTAGAGAAAGCCTGCATGAGGCAGTGAAGACCCCACGCAACCAATAAATAAAAAGAATTATCCTGCCTGAGATGTCAATAGTGCTGAGGTTGAGAAATCCTGAGCTAAAAGGGAGAACTGTTAAATATGAAGGAGCCAGGACTTTGTGGTTGAAAATTCTCAGCCCCTCTACCTGGCAAATGATAGTAAATTTAAAGAGTGGTTTCCCCAGCAAAGCTCAAATCCAGAGCAGCACCAGAAAAACATGGTCCAAAGGAAAGTGAGAATGTAACTATCAAATCTTGTGTGTGCATCTCAGGAAGATTTCAGACAATGCAGCAGAGTAGTCTTCAGTCAGATAAAAGACCTCAAAAGAAATGATGAGGGTGCCTCACAGATCCTCTGAATCAAGCAAGAGGAATCCTAGAAAGCTCAAGGGTGTTGACTGTCAGCCAATTCAGCAGAAGCCTAAGAGAGAAAGGCTTATCTCAGAGCAATCATAGGCATTCAGTTCAGTTCAGTCACTCAGTCATGTCCGACTCTTTGCAACCCCATGAATTGCAGCACACCAGGCCTCCCTGTCCATCACCAACTCTCGGAGTTCACGCAAACTCATGTCCAGGACTGATCTCCTTTAGAATGGACTGGTTGGATCTCCTTGCAGTCCAAGGGACTCTCAAGAATCTTCTCCAACACCACAGTTCAAAAGCATCAATTCTTCGGTGCTTGGCTTTCTTCAGAGTCCAACTCTCACATCCTACATGACCACAGGAAAAACCATAGCCTTGACTAGACGGACCTTTGTTGGCAAAGTAATGTCTCTGCTTTTTAATATGCTATCTAGGTGGGTCATAACTTTCCTTCCAAGGAGTAAGCGTCTTTTAATTTCATGGCTGCAGTCACCATCTGCAGTGATTTTGGAGCCCCCACAAAAAAGTCTGACACTATTTCCACTGTTTCCCCATATATTTCCCATGAAGAGATAGGACCGGATGCCATGATCTTAGTTTTCTGAATGTTGAGCTTTAAGCCAGCTTTTTCAGTCTCCTCTTTCACTTTCATCAAGAGGCTTTTTAGCTCCTCTTCACTTTCTGCCATAAGGGTGGTGTCATCTGCATATCTGAGGTTACTGATATTTCTCCCGGTAATAGCTTTTTCTAATCACGTGGACCTGAATAAGACTCAGAGTGACCCACAAGATCTTAAAAGGATTCTATATCCAGAAGTATTCCCACGTGGACTCACAGGGTTAAAGAGAACATAAAATAAGGATTTCTGGTTCTGAACAAGATGGAGTAGATGCATTCCTCTCTCCCCCACCCCCGCATTGAGTGTGTGTATGCTGTCGTGAAACCCCATGGACTGTAGCCCGCCAGGCTCCTGTGTCCTTGGATTCTCTAGGCAAGCATCCAGGAGTGGCTTGCCATTTCCTACTCCAGGGGGTCTTCCTGACCCAGGGATGGAACCCAGGTCTCCTGCATTGGCAGATGGATTCTTTACCACTGAGCCACTAGGGAAGCCCCACCTCTCTTACTAAATGCAGTATAAAATGCCAGGCAGGCTATATGTGAGACAGCAAAAGAGACACAGATGTAAAGAACAGTCTTCTGGGCTCTGTGGGAGAAGGCGAGGGTGGGATGATTTGACAAAATAGCATTGAAGCATGTATATTATCATATCTGAAGCAGATCACCAATCCAGGTTCGATGCATGAGACAGGGTGATCAGGGCTGGTGCACTGGGATGACCCTGAGGGATGGGATGAGAAGGGAGGTGGGAGGGGGTTCAGAATGTGGGACACATGTACACCCATGGCTCATTCATGTCAATGTATGGCAAAAACCACTACAATATTGTAATTAGCCTCCAATTAAAAGAAATTAATTAAAAAAAGGTGGGCAGGGCCTTCCCTGATGGTCCAGTGAGTAAGACTTCGTCCTCCCAGTGCAGGAGGCCAGGTTCGAGGCTTCCATTCACAGCTTTTTCAAAGCATTTTGAGCTTCCCAAGTCTGGGTCAGTCCACTGCCACTTCCACACTTCAGAGTGCTGTTACAGCTGCACCCGACCCAAAACTCAAATCCCTACACGTGCTAATTTAGCAGTTTAAAACAAGAAGTATTTATCATCTCAAAGGTTCTGGCATCAGGAATCCAGGGCTGCTCCAGCTGGGTGGTTCTGCCTCAGTCACTGCTGAAGCTGCAGTCAGGCTACCGGCCAGGGTTCCAGTCATCTTACGGCTCTGCTGGGGCCAGTAAGTCAGTGTCCACGATCACTCATGGCATTGCTGGCTGGCCTCTGTTCACTGGCTGTTGGCTGGAACTTCAGCTTCTTGCTGCGTGGGCCTCTCTGTAGGGCTGTTGAAAACTTAATAGTTGGCTTCCCCCAGAGTGAGTGATCCAAACAACAGAGAGAATACAAACCCATGATGGAAGTTGTGGTCTTTTAAATTTTTTATGGACATGATGTACCGTCTGCCATGTTATTGGTCACATAGAATAACTTTGATAGAGTGCAGAAGAAAGCTATACAAAAGTATGAATAAACAGAAGGCAAGGAACAGTGGGAGCTTTTTTGGTGGCTGGTTGCAACATTTCAATTTTATTCAATCAAGGTATTTTTCTAATTTCCTTTTGGACTTTATCTTTGACTCGTGGGTTATTTGGAAGTCTTGTGTTTTATTTCAGTATTGGGGTGTTTCCCAGATCTCTTTCTGTTGTTATTAATATTTTCATTCTTTTATAGTCACAAAATGTGTTTTTATGATTTAAACTTTTTAAATTTGTTGAGGTTTGTGTTATGGCCCAGAAGATGATGTATGTGTCTTGGTGAATGTTTTTGCACAGTTGAAAAGAATGTTTACTCTGCTGGTAAAGTGCTATAAAAATGTCAGTCAGAACAGCTAGTTAAATAGTGTTCTGGATTTCTGTATTCTTACTTTTTCTTTCTGTCTACTTGTTTCATTGATTACTGAGAGAGAAGCTTTGAATCCTCTAACTGTATTATGGATTTGTCTTTTTTATTTTAGGTTTATTTTTAGCTCATGCTTTTGAAGCTCTGTTACTAGATGTACACATACATATTTATGATTGCTAAGTCTTCTTGCTGAAATGAACAACCTTTTATCATTAGGTAATGTTCCTCTTCTTCCCTGGTAACGATCCTTCTTTTGAAGTCTACTTTTAAATACTGTCATGTATTTATTTATTATTTTCGGCTGTGCTTGCTGGGTTTTAGTTGCTGCAAGCGGGCTTTCTCTAGTGCAGTGTGCAGGCTTCTCATCGCAGTGGTTTCTCTTGCTTCGGAGCACAGGCTCTAGGCGCGTGGGCTTCCGTAGTTGCAACACGTGGCTCAGTAGTTGTGGCACATGGACTTAGGTGCTCTGCAGCATGTGGAATCTTCCCAGATCAGGGATCGACACTTTTAGTGTCCCCTGCATAAGCAGGTGATTCCTACCCGCTGCACCACCAGCGAAGTCCTATCCACTGGTATTTAATATTTTTTGGATTCTGTGCATTTCTTGGCTCTGTGGTCCTTTCATTATTTTTGGAAAATTATTGACCATTATTTCTACTAATTGTGTGTGTGTGTGTGTGTGTGTGTGTGTGTGTGTGTGTGTGTGTATGTATCTCTATCTTGGATTCAAAATTATGCTAGCTTTGGATCTTCCAGGCTTTTAAAAATATTTATTTGCCTGCACCAGTCTTACTTGTGGCACTCAGGATCTTTGATCTTCATTGTGGCATGCGAGATCTTTAGTTGCAGCAAGTAGGATCTAGTTCCCAGACCAGGGACTGAATCCAGGGCCCCTACATTGGGAGTGCAGAGTCTTAGCCACTGGACCACCTGGGAGGTCCCTGTTTTGGGTTTCCTTGTTTTGTTTCCATTTGGGTAGTCTCTCTTGACCTATCGTAAAGTTTACTGATTCTTTTCTCAGCTGTGTTGAGTTTACTGATAAGGCTGCCAAGGCATTCTTCTTCCCTGTTACATGTTTTAAAAATTTCTAGACTTTTCCATATGCCTCCTTTTTATAGTCCTCTTCTCTCTGCTAACAGTCTCTTTCTGTTTTTTGTAGGCTGTCCATATTTTTGAACACAGTCTTTCACATACTGTTATAGTTGTTTTAAATGTTCTGGCAGATAACTCCAGAGAGTTGTCTAAGTCTGGAGACTGGTTCTGTTGATTGCTTTGTCTCTTGACAAATAGAGTGTTTTTGTTCGTTTGTTTTTGTTATGTTCCTTTTTATGTGTGTGTTGTAACTTTTTAAATTTCTGGCTGTAATGTGTAGAACAGTAGAGACTGAGCTCAGTATTATTTTTGCTTGGAAATCTTTATATCTCTTCTTCTTAGGCTGTTAGTGTAGAGAATTGAGTCAATCTTGTCAGGACTTGAACAAAATTTGGTTTTTGTTTGTTTCTGTGATTACTTTTAGTGTCTGTAACTCCCACGGATTCTACCCTCTCATATCCTCTCATAGCCACACCGGGCCTTTAGCAATAAACTTGTCGTTGAACTCTTCTTACCTTCTTGCATGGAGACATTGCTTTTCTCCAGCTTTATAGGTGTGCCAGTGCCTATATCCTACTTCTTGGAGGCGACTGCCCTTCTTTGGAATTCAGGTAACCTCAGCTCACTGATGGGGTCAATAAAACTAAAAATTTTACAAATTACCTAACAATTAAAAAAATTGTTTTTTGTGTGGTTAGGATGCTCTTCCCAGCTTTCAGCGTCCTAGATGGAAGCCAGAAGTCTAAGCCATCTACTCTCTCACTGCTCCTTTCAACTCATGCTGTCCACCCTTAGGTCTGCTGCCTGGGGCTTCCTCTCAACTGAGACCCTTCCAGCTTCAGTTCAGTTCAGTTGCTCAGTCGTGTCCCACTCTCTGTGACCCCATGAACCGCAGCATGCCAGGCCTCCCTGTCCATCACCAACTCCCGGAGTTTACTCAAACTCATGTCCATTGAGCCGGTGATGCCATCCAACCATCTCATCCTCTGTCGTCCCCTTCTCCTCCCTCCTTCAATCTTTCCCAGCATCAGGGTCTTTTCAAATGAGTCAGTTCTTCACATCAGGTGGCCAAAGTATTGGAGTATCAGCTTCAGCATCAGTCCTTCCAATGAACACCTAGGCCTGATCTCCTTTAGGATGGACTGGTTGGATTTCCTTGCAGTCCAAGGGACTCTCAAGAGTCTTCTCCAACACCACAGTTCAAAAGCATCAATTCTTCAGTGCTCAGCTTTCTTTATAGTCCAACTCTCACATCCATACATGCCTACTGGAATAGCTTTGACTAGTCAGACCTGACGGACCTTTGTTGGCAAAGACCCTTCCAGCTTAGCTCCTGAATTATTTCTAACCTGGATGTCCCCACCCCCCTTTTATGTGGCAAATACCTGGCAAAGGGAAGCGACAGAGAGGTTCCTGATCTGTTACCATGCTGGGGACAGCTCAAAACAGCATTCCTGTTCCCAAAGATAGGCCTGAAAAGGGGAGCTGACCTCTTAGCCACTGTACTTTGGACTTGGCCTCATTCCTCTGTGCTCGAAACTGGGACCAAGTATCTACTCCATCCCTTAATGAGGAATAAGAATGAAACTGACCAAAATATTTCTTGGAAGATGAAAACTGCAATAGGATAAAAGGGAACAGACTGGGAAGTCATGGTTTTACTTCCCTGGTGGCTTAGAGGTTAAAGCGTCTGCCTCTAATGTGGGAGACCTGGGTTCGATCCCTGGGTCAGGAAGATCCTCTGGAGAAGGAAATGGTAATCCACTCTAGTATTCTTGCCTGGAGAGTCCAATGGATGGAGGAGCCTGGTGGGCTACAGTCCATAGGGTCGCAAAGAGTCGAACACGACTGAGCGACTTAACTTTCAACTAACTTTCATGGAGCCCTGTGCTGTGCTGTGCTCAGTCATGTCCTACTCGTTGTGACCCCTTGGACTGTAGCCCACCAGGCTCCTCTGTCCATGGGATTTCCCAGGTAAGGATACTGGAGCAGGTGACCATTTCCTGTTCCATGGGATCTTCCCCCAGGGATTTAGAACTCATGTCTCTTGGGTCTCCTTCACTGCAAACGGATTCTTTACTGCTGAGCCACCCTGGCTTTAAATTCCTGCTCCATCACTTAGTTGGACAAGTCCCTTCACCTTTCTGTGTCTCAGTTTCTGTACCTGTAAAATGGATGTGAAAACAGCATTTACCTCAGGAATATTTCGAGGACTAAAAGAGTTAATACATGCAAAGCACTTAGAACAGTGACAGGCACATAATAAGCTCTATAGAAGATTACAGCGTACTTCCTATCAGTTCAGTTCAGTTCAGTCGCTCAGTCGTGTCCAACTCTTTGCGACCCCATGAATTGCAGCACGCCAGGCCTCCCTGTCCATCACCAACTCCCGGAGTTCACTCAGACTCACGTCCATCGAGTCAGTGATACCATCCAGCCATCTCATCCTCTGTCGTCCCCTTCTCCTCCTGCCCCCAATCCCTCCAGCATCAGAGTCTTTTCCAATGAGTCAGCTCTTCGCATGAGGTGGCCAAAGTACTGGACTTTCAGTTTTAGCATCATTCCTTCCAAAGAAATCCCAAGGCTTATGTCCTTCAGAATGGACTGGTTGGATCTCCTTGCAGTCCAAGGGACTCTCAAGAGTCTTCTCCAACACCACAATTCAAAAGTTGTGGAAGAAAGCAGTTGCTTCTGTTTCTCAGGAGCGATTACAATCTAAACAACTAATGTTTACTGAGCATCTCCAGAGTGCCCAAGCCCTGCACTTAGCATTTTTTATGAATTATCTCACAGGCGGTAGGGATTAATTATTCCTACCTAATAGGCAAAGAAAGCAAGGATCAGAGAAATTGTTTACGCAGCTGGCTAGACACCAGCAGGCCTGTGCTCCTAACTACTGCACTTGTTGCTGGCCACAAACTAGTTTCCTTGCTTGTAAAATAATGGGAAAGTTGCCTGCTGTACTTATTTCCCAGGATGTTTGGATATCTCAGTACAATAGGATAGGCAGAACTTTAGGTATTTGTACAGAATGCTGGTCCCCTGACAGAGAAGCCTGAACGGGTCACAACACTTCACAACCGCCACCACCCCCACCCCGACCCCGCTCCTGCCTCCTATATGCCCTTCCCCCTCTTCTCTGCCTGTTGAACTCATTTAAGACTCAGCTCAGATACCAGCACTTGCATTTCGTTCTAACAAAGGAGGGATTTAAGCTTAGATATCAGCACCGGGATTTCATTCTAACAAAGGGTGGCACAGCAGACCTGTGTGTTTCTTAAACATTTATTTAAGTTGAAGGATAATTGCTTTACAATATTGTGTTGGTTTCAGTCAAACACTTTAACATGAATCAGCCATAGGTTTACATATGTCCCCTCCCCCTTGACTCCCTCCTCCCACTTCCCTCCCCATTCCACCCCTCAGACCTGCGTGTTGAAATGACCATGTGGGTCGTTGGTTAGCAGTCTACAGTGATGACTGACTGCTGTGGGGAAGGAGCGTAGTAGCAGGGACAGAGCACCAGAAAACCAGACAGAGTGGAGCCGAGCGAGGGTCGGTGGTGGAAACGGAGACGAACGGTGGATTGCAAAGATTATTTGGGAGAGAGAATCGACAGTTAATGGAGATGTATTTTAATGTGGGCAGCGAAGAACAGGGAGAAGGCAGGGATGACTCCTAGTTTCTAGTTTGCTCGTGGATGTTTGTTGAATGAAGGATCGAGTAACCCCACGGCAGAAGCATCTCTGACCGCCCCCCCCCCCCCGCCCTCTCCGCCCCGAACCGGGAGTTTCTGGATCTACATGAGGCCGGGTGGAAGAGAGGAGAATGAGAATGAACACAGAGCTTCGGGCCAGGAGGAGCTTCTGGTCCTGGTCTGAGCCAGGAGGTACCGTGAGAGGGGCAAGCCTTTCCCCTCTGGGCCCACGGTTTCCGCCTCACCCCTCCATCCGCGCCGGCTGGGACGCGCAGCGCCCCTCTCGGCACTCTGGAGGACTTGGCTCCCCGCCGGCGTCTGGGGGCGCGGCGCAGCGGCCCACCCCTCCACCCCCGACCCGCCCTGTCCCGGCGCCCACCCCGCCCAGTGCTCTGGAAAGCTGGGCGGCGGCTCTGATCGTCCCGGAGCCAGGAACCGTGGGCTGCAGGGGGGTGAGTCCCAGGGGGCAGGGAGCCCCCGCCGCTGTGCACCTGCCTTGAAGGGCGGCCGCGGTTCCCCAGACCCCTCTTCCCGCCCGAGCGCCTTCTCGAGGGGTGTGCGCCTCAAAGTGCGGAGCGTGGCCGAGGGTGCCGGGGAGTCGGTCGGGGTGCCGGCGCGCGGAGGTTGCGTCGGCGACTCCCGGGGAGTCGGGGAGCAGGGGGTGTGGGGGCCGCGTCCCCGCGCGCCGGCGGGGCGCAGCAAGTGTCCGGGATCGCGCGGAGCCGGGCGGAGCATCCAGGGGGCCCGGCGGCTGGCAGGGCGGCGAGACGCGCGCCGGGAACTTTTGCCTGCCCTGGAACTACGAGCGCCCGCGCCTGCGGGGTTCCCGGCGGCCGCCCGGCGCCCGGCAAGGAGCGCGTGTGCCCGCCGCCGCCCTTCCCCCACTTCCGCCCGCCGCCGCTTCCTCGTTCCCGGCTCCCGGGGCCCGTCCGTCCCGGGGAGACCCGGCGGCGCAGCCCCACCCCGGCAGGCGCGGCCCGCTCCCCACGCCCCCGCCGCCGCCGCCGCGCCGGAGCGGACAGCCTGAGTCAGCGGGGGCGCCGGGCGCGGCAGGTAGGGGCTTCGCCGGGCGGGCTCAGGTGCCGCGAGAGGCCGGGGGGCCGGGGTGGGGGTGGGGGGAGGCGAGCGCGAGTGCTGCCCCCGGGGCCCCTCCGTCTTCCCCGCTTGCTCCAGGGTCGCGGCGTGTCCCCTTTTAGGGAATTCTTTCGCTCGCACTGACTCCACTGCGGGTGGTGCAGGACCGAGAGGGAGCTCTCTGCACCACGGGCCGGGCCCCTGGCCGCCTCCGACCCCGCACCCCCGCCCCCACCAAACCTTTTCAGCTCCCTCCACCCCTTTTCCCTGTACCTTCAGTTACGTAAACAACCCCCCTTCCCTTCTCTGGCGCTTAGCTCTGCTGCGCCCCAGGCGGGCAGCCCCTCCAGTTTCCGGAGACTGAACGGGCGAGGGGGAAACAGAGGGGGCGTCCCGGAGCCCGTGGTCCCCTCCAGCTCCCCAACCCTCTTGCTCGGCGCACCCCCCCGCCCCCCGCGCCGGAGCAGACAGCCCCAGGGGCCCTGGGTATTTTTAGCGTGGTGACCTGGGCGGCAGCACTAAGAGCCTTTCCCAGGAATCAGCGTCAGCGTCTCCCTCCTCCGCTGCCAGCTCTGGCCACATGGTCTCCCCACACTTCCTTGGCCCTGCCTGGCCCCTCTGGGGGTTTTGATCGCTCGTGGCCCACCCTCAGCGCCCAGTGGACTGGCCAGGGTCTCGGATATGCAGAGTCCAGATGCGGCGGGGAAGGCAATTTGCGGAGGAAGAGGATCTGGTCCTCCAGCTAGATACTGCCTTGCCTCCGGTGATGGGCTCAGGAAGGGATACGGAGCGAATCGCAGTGAAGGGGGTTCTGGAAAGCTCTCAGCACGGGGGGCCAGAGGGCCTGGGCTGAGTCGTACCCTTCCAGTTGCTACTCGCTAACTAGTGGGGAGATCGGCCAGTGAGATGTGTCAGAGGAGAGGAGCTCAAATAAAGAGCTGTGGGAGGCAGAGAAGAGATGATGTCCTCTAAAGAGCTCGGACCGCAGCCTTCTGTTTTTACAGAACACCCTCGGGAGCTGTGCCTTGTGTTTAGAGGCAGGGAGGAGCACGATGCCATTTTCAGATGCGGAGACTGAGGCTAGAAAGATGTCTTCCTTAGGGACAGAACCAAGTCTAGAAGTCAAATCTGTGACTTAAGAGCAGGGTTTGGAGGGGATGCCGGTGATTGTGTGTGTGTGTGTGTGCATATAGAGAGAGTAGGAGGGGGTGCTTTAGCTTTTGTCTGGATTTTAAAGGATGGAGTAGGGGGACCGGAGTTGCAACACTGGAGGAAGGGACCTTCATCTCTGAGATCTCAATTCTGTCCTCTTCCCCTGCCTTTGGAGGAGAGGCTGGGTCCGTTAAGTGGAAAAAATGCCTCCCCCATTTGAGCTGAGCCAGCCCCTCCAGCCCCTCTCCGAAGGGCATGATCCTGAGACGTGGCCATTGGCTGTGTTCCCTGAATACAGAGGGAGCCTCTCTTGCTGTGCCTGGAACTAACATCCCCTTTGTGGAGCTAGGGTCAGCCCTGCCTCTGCGTGAGACTTGAACTCTGTGGTAGTGGACTTTGTTTCAGGGAAGGGAAAGAGGGAGTCAAGTCCAGGAGTGTCCAGGCTGTAGCCAGAGGCCCCACTGCTGGGATCTGGGCTGCAGGGGGCTCCCCAAGCCCAGGCCCCCAACCGAGTCCCCTCTCTGATTCACAGCTCTCCTTGCTCTTCCAGGAGCTGACATGGACCCAAATCCTCGGGCAGCCTTGGAGCGCCAGCAGCTCCCGGCTTCGGGAGCGGCAGAAATTCTTTGAGGACATTTTACAGCCTGAGACGGAGTTTGTCTTCCCCCTGTCCCACCTGCATCTTGAATCGCACAGACGTGAGTTCTGAGTCCTTGGAAGAGGGACTGGGGTAAGGCAGGGAGGAAGTCCCATAGTCCTGGACCTTGGTCCCTCCCCGCTGGTTTTCTTGGCCCTTTAAACGTCTATCTCCCAGTCTGACAGATGTCTCTGACCATCTGATCGGTGCTGGCCTGGCTCCTCCCAACTTACCCCCTTCTTGATATGCAGCCCCCATAGGTAGTATCTCATCCATGGAGGTGAATGTGGACACACTTGAGCAAGTGGAGCTTATCGACCTGGGGGATCAAGATGGAGCGGATGTGTTCTTGCCTTGCGAAGACCCTCCACCAACCCCCCAGACATCTGGTATGCCCCTCTGCTTTGGGCCCGTGGGCACTGGTCGGTCAGAGCTGGATGTCAAAGCTGGACTGGGGAAGTCTGCACGGAGGGGCTGGGTGTGGGCTTTTCCACCCATGAAGCACTTGCTTGTCCTGATTTTAGGGAAGTTGACCTTGGGGGAAGCTGGGTTACAGATTCCTAATCCAAATCTCTCAGAAGGCCCAACCGCCTTAGTCTTCGTCAATTTTTATTTGTGAAATCAATGTAATTAGTTAACATAATAAATAATGTAAAAATATGATTTTTAGATTAGACAACTGAGGCAGTTTTAGTCATCTTAATATTTATTTAGCACTTTATTAGGTTTCTAATACTATGCTAAATAATTTTACATGTATTATCTCAATCTTTACTATGTCCTATTAGGGCAGGTGGGGTTATTCCCATCTTATAAAGAAAGACATTAGAGAGACTTCCCTGGTGATCTAGTGGTTAAGATTCTGTGTGTTCCACTGCAGGGGGAATGGGTTCGAACCTTGGTTGGGGAACTAAGATCTCACATGTCATACTATATGTGTGTATATATATATATATAGTCACAGAGCCAGAAAGTGGAAAAGCTGGATTCAAACCGGAGCTGTCTTGACTCCAAAGCCCACATGCTTAACCTGCAAGATATTCATGGATACTATCTTTCTTAAAAGTGCTGCTGTTACTGATGGCACATTATGTGCCAGACAGTTTATGAACATTCTCAGATTTCGTCTTGAGAGCCCCTCTGGAATGTCGGCGCCCCCTTTGACAGAGGAGGAGCAGAGTCCTTGAGAGGGGGAAGTGACTTGCCGAAAGCTTCTCAGTAGCAAGGAAGGGAAGTGACGTAGTTAGAACTTGAACTTGCAACTTAATTGATTCGACTTTAGAGCTTAGTGAAGTGAGGGAAACTGGTAGCCAGGAGACTGGCAGGGTGACTGGGCAAGTTCATGGGCATCAGTGTGTCCCAGCCACATCCTCTCCAAGAGTCCTCTGAACCCCTGTTTGTGGCCATGACCGGCTCTTCTCTGGGCAGGAGGAGGACGACCGTCCCGAGGAGCTGAGCCTGCCAGTGCCCACGCCAGACAGGACAACGTCTCGTACTTCCTCCTCGTCCTCCGACTCCTCCACCAACCTGCACAGTGCTGATGCCAGTGACGGTGGAGCAGACACGCCCCTGGCACAGTCTGGACGAAGAGGAGGATGGAGGGCCATGACGGTGGGGCAGATCCTGGAGCCTGCAGCTAGCAGTGGGCCCTTACCTACAGACTGTGTGAGCTGCCTCGTCTCCACTGGAGACCCCAGGCCCGAGCCCTTCGGAGAAGACCAGACTCTCTAGTGCAGTGGGCACAGGGGGAGGAAAGGAGGGTGGGATGGTGTGCCTTCCTGGGAATTAACTTGCTTCTGCTTTACTGCTAACCTTCCCCTATTTACTGCATCCTTCCGCTACTTGTTAGAATATTTGGAATTAGTTGGGCATTTGGAATATAGTTTTGAACAAGATGGGCGCCCTGCCTTCAGGAGGGAGAGAAAAATCAATACCATGGTTTTGGCTTACTGCTGAAGTAGGGCCCATGAGTGAGGAGATGGAAGATGAGCTAGGACAGACGCCACGGCTTTTCTTAGCACTCTTCCCTCCTCCAGACTTCCTGAGTCTCTTAAACCAGTGTCTCTAGGCAGCCGTGAACTCCTTAACCCTCCCAGGAGATGGTTCTGCAGCCATCCTGCTTCCTTCCATCCTTTCAGGAACGGCACGGCGTGAATAATAAACAGTTAACAACATACCAACCATTCCCATTCATCTTTCACATCGGACAGATACCAAACTCAATCTATTTCTTTAGCTCTCTGGTGGTGGTGTAGTTGCTAAGTCTTGTCTGACTCTTTGAGACCCCATGGACTCTAGCCCACTAGGCTCCCTGTCCATGGGACTTTCCAGGCCAGAATACAGGAGTGGGTTGCCATTCCCTTCTCCAGCGGACCTTCCCGACCCAGGGACTGAACTAGGTCCCCTGCACTGGCAGGCAGGTTCTTTACCGACTGAGCCACCAGAGAAACCCATATTCTCATCATTCACTTGCTCTGTTTATTCCAGAAAGAGTTGTTTGGAATTAGCTGGACATTAGGAATACAGTTTTGAACACGATAGGCTTCCTGCCTTCAGGGAGGAGAAAATCAAGAAAATACCACAGTTCTGAGTGTAATGAGTAGCATGACGAGGAACTCTTCTGTTACCAGAAAAGAGGGGTATCTTAATCTAGCTCATGTGGTCACTGGAGAGCTGGTTTTCAGGCTGGGATCCAAAGGATAAGAAGGAGTTAGCTGGTGGGGGTGTGTGTGGTGCGGGGGGCGCTGTACTCCAGGCAGAAAGAACAGCTTGGAAGAACTTTAAATGGAGATAGTCTTGAGGAAATGAAAACCATTCAGCATAACTGCATTGTTGAATTTGAGCAGGAGATTAGGGAGGATTAATATCGACAGAGGTCAGATGAGGAAATACTTTAAAGCCTGTATCAAGCTTCAGTTTAATTGCTAGTAAAATATCAGTGACTTAAGATATAAATTTTGTTTCCTCACATAAAAGAAGTCCAAAGTTCTATAGTTACTGGACACCAAGGTCCTTTTTGCTCTTTTTAGTCAGCCATCTAGGGCACATGGCTGGAATTCTCATTAATACCTCATGTCTAGAATGGCTGTTTGTTGAGTCTCTGGTCCTTGAAACTGGTGGAGAGCAGGAGAAGAAACTAGGGATGGGCGAAAGAGGCATGGGTCACTGTCTGTTCCCACTTTGAGAACCGTTTTTGGAAGTTCTAACCAGTAGCATCCATTTTCATCTCATTGGCAGAACTTGGTAACATGAATAATATTTCATTTACAGGCATTTTATAGAGACACAGCATTATCTAGAAGAAAGGAAACCCTGGCCTTTGGAAAGATAATAACCCTTTAAGTTTTAATTACCAATATGTCTGATTTCTGTACTTCCTGTCAAACCTCTCAGAAGCCCCCTTTAGTAGGCCCCCCTGCTGTCTTGATAAAATCAGGGTTATGTTACTAAGAAACAAGAGGACCGTAGTCATTGGGTAGATAACTAGTAGTTAACACATTACAAATTTGAACTTTACTGGGAGTAATGAAGGATTACAAGTGATTGACATTTCTTGTTAAAAAGATAATTCTGGCTGCAGTGTAGAAAACATACTGGAAGAGGGCGTGCTCCAGACAGACAGACATAACACAATAATCCATGCTAGAGATAACAGTGGCCCAAAAGACAGTGGTGATGACTAGTTTAACTGGGTTGAGGCTGAGTATAAACAAATGACATTCATTCAGTAAGTATTAAATGTCAGCGTTTAACATGTGTAAGATACAGAGTTTGGTCTTGGGGGTGTGGTAATAGCACACACACACACACACACACACACACACACACACACACACACACACACACACACACACACACACAGACCCAGTCTGCACACACACACACAGAGTTTGGTCTTGGGGGTGTGGTAATAGCACACACACACACACACACACACACACACACACACACACACACAAGACCCAGTCTGCACACACACACACACACACACACACACACACACACACACACACACACACACACACACACAAGACCCAGTCTTGCTCTTAGGGAGTTCAGGCTCTCCTGCAACTAGGACTTGAGGAAGGAGACCTGGGTTTGATCCCTGGGTCGGGAAGATCCCCTGGAGAAGGAAATGGTAACCCACTCCAGTATTCTTGCCTGGAGAATCCCATGGACAGAGGAGCCTGGCAGGCTACAGTCCACAGGGTCAAAAAGAGTCGGACATGACTGAGCGACTTCACTTTCACTTTCACTTTCAAGAAAGGTCACGAGGTATTTGCCTGGAGGAAGTGGTTCTGAGCTGAGATCTGAAGGCAGAGTAGGAGTAATTTAGGGGAAGAATGGCTAGAAGGACTCCTTGTAGAGATGTACAGATTGGAGGGGACCAGAGTGGATGTCTGGAAACCAGGAGATGGTTACAACCATCCAGATAAAAATGGGATGGGGTGGAGGTGGGGTATGTAGAAAAATGGAAGGAATGAAGAGATGTTGGGGAGGCAAAATTCAAAATATTTATAGATAGGTGGGTGTGAGAGAAGACTGGCTGAAGGGTGTCACTGTTGCTTCTGCCTTGTGCAGCAGGATGATCTGGAGGGTTCTTCATCCACATGGAGAATTTGGGAGAGGGCCAGATTTGGGAAGTCGGTCATAAACTGGGTTTTGGACATGTTGAGTTTGAGGTGCTTTGGAGACCAGGAGGACATTTTGAGTAAGCATTTGGACCCATGAGTGTGGGATTTAGAAGAAACGGTTAGATTGGAAGATCAATACATGAGTTTTCAGGGTATAGGTGATGAGCGTGCCATGGGTGCCAGTGAGCTTACCCAGGGAAAGATGGAATGAAAGGAGGGTTATAGGACTTAGCCTTAAGGAACATTACATCATTTTTCATACTAGGAAAAATAAATCATCCCACCCCCTTCATACATCAAACCATCCAAGAGATCAGTGACCTTCAGCCTAAATCTCAAAGCTCTCTGTGCAGTTCAGGCTGAGTGACAGGGCTGCAGGCTTCCCAATAGCTCCATTTTGCTTCCATCCCTGCAGGGGGCTGTTGTAAGTGACAATTCTTAAGTGCTTTTCCTAGCACTGCTGAAAAACTGGTGGGAGTTCTGTGCGTCTTTTGTCTAAAAGTCTGTGTCCAAGTTGAGATCATCCACTAAGATGGGCCAGGGCCCAGCCTCATGTTAAATTTTGTGGCTTTTCGGTTTTGCCAATGACTTCACTGTACACAGAAGACACGGTCTTCTCAACCTCCTGACTTCAGTGGCTGAGCCTTCTCCTGGGCTGTACCACATGATATCTGCAGCTCAGCTCTGCAGGGTTTCTCAGTTCCTGGGATCCCCCACTCCCCATCCAGGGTGAATGGTGGGAAGCTAGCCTGGCCTGTTTGCTGTCAACATGTCAACAGCCCTGGGCATACAGTGCTAATGGGGGCAGGGAGGCTGGCTGGGGAGTGAGATCTACAGCACTCTGGAGAGGTGGAATTGTTTGTGAGCCTACGGGGAGCTTTCAGTTCAGCTGCTATGAGCCCCAGCCCTGCCTGGGAAAATCTAGGGTCAGCTGAGACCCCAGGACCACTTCCTGTTTGGACAATGATCTCTTCTTCTGCCAAACCACAGGGCCTTGGCTGGCCCTCAGAGCCAGCATCTCCGGCCGACTGTTTTTGAGGCCACAGAGGGCCCTTGGAGATGGGGGTGATGACCTGGTGCCAACTCCGAGGCAAGCTGCCCAGCTTTCAGCCTCTAAACCACAGTGTGGCATCGTCTTGTCTGTGGCACAGGCTTGTCATAGACCCTGAAGCAGAGGGAAGAAGACAGCCTCCTCCTATAGAATCCTGTGCTGTGGAGGGGCCACATCTCAGTGGAAGATTCTCTGGGCGGTTCACACTGCAGCTGTCCCCAGGAGTGCACAAGACTTAATAACTGTGAACAGCACAGCAATATGGTGACAACGTGGAATGATGTTATGATGTTGTCAAGTTTGTTTGTTCATCTGGACATTACTGAGCCCCCACTCTGTGCTAGCTTCCTTGCTTAGGCAACAGAAATACTAATGTGGCCAAGAGTTCTTCCAGGAAGGGACAATGTCACAGATAATGGAAATATAAAGTGGGCTGTAGCACCAGAGAGGGAGAAGGTAAAGTCTCTGGGGGTGGCTGGATCTTGAGTGATGGGGACAGGCAATTTCAAAAGAAAACAAATCATAGAAGTACAAAGTAATCATCATCATAATTGGAACTACATTTTCTTTGAAGTTTGGTAGTGTGGACTCGAGTTCTGACTCATTTTGATCGTAGGCAGTTATCTCAGTTTATGTACCTCAGTTTACTCATCTGTAAGATGGAGATAATAGTACCTTCTTCATAGAGTGGGCTTCCTTGGTGGCTCAGCAGTAGAGAATCTGCCTACAGTGCAGGAACTGCAGGAGGTGCAGGTTCAATCCCTGGGTCAGGAAGATGCCCTGGAGGAGGGCATGGGGACCCACTCCAGTGTTTTTGCCTGGAGAATCCCATGGACAGAGGAGCCTGGCCATAGGCTGTCCATAGGATTGCAAAGAGTCAGACATGACTGAAGCGACTTAGCATGCATGCACAGGTATGCACCTCATAGAGTATTTTTGAGTAAAGGTTTGCAGAAGTTACTAAGTACTTACTCCATTCCAGATTCTACATGCACCTAATTTCTGATCCTTACAATAACCCTGAAAGTAGGTTCATCCATTTATAGAGCAGGAAGAGTGGCATTCAGATTGCTCATGTTCATATGGACTAAAGGCTAGGGTGGGGATTTGAACCCACATCTGTCTCACATCTAAGCTCAAAGCCTTCCTTCTGTTCCATGTCTAGTGGGGCAAGAGCACTGGATGTAGGTAGAATGAGGGTATACTGAGATAAAGACATCTTTTTGACTCTTCCTCTCTGGTTGCTCAAGGGTATATCTAGACCTGGCAGACACCAAATTTGGCTCTTCAGAGCCAAAATGGTTGTGAGTTTTACCAAGAGAGTACAAAGCCCATCGTGAATGTGCACCTGATTAGGCAGGTGGAAAAACCAAAGCAAGAATAGTTTGGAGCTCCTCCAACTCAAGCCAGCACAGAAGGGGAGAGGAAGAAAAAGATTTTAACAGATTCTTTGCAAGAGAAAATATACAAATGACCAACAAATACATGAAAAGATGTTCAACATCACTAGGTACTAAGGAAATGCAAATTAAAACCACAGTGAGATACCACTACATACACACCTACGTGGTAAAAACTAAAAAGACCCCCGAGTTAAATGTTCACTGGGATGTGGAGCAATAGGAATTCTCATACACTGCTGATACAAGTATGAAATGATACCTTCTGGAGAAAGATCTAGCAGTTTCTTATAAAATTAAACATATGTTCTCTTTCACCTTTCATAAATATTTATCCAAAAGAAATGTTAAGCATATTCCTATGAAATAACTTGTATAGCAGCCTAGCTCATAAGAACTAAAAACTTGAAAGAGCTCAGGTGTACATGGACAGAACAGATAAACTATGGTATATTCAGACAGTGTATGAGTGCTGTACAGCAATGAAAGAAGCAAACTGCTGATACATGCAAGAATATGAATGATTCAACAAAACATTATTCCCATGAAAGAAGTCTTTTACAAAAAACTGTACATAGTATATGATGATTTCATTTATACGGAGCTCTAGAATAGATTAATCCATTTTGTGGAGAAAAATCACAACAGTGGTTGCACCTGGAGGGCAGGGGGCACAGGGGTCGACTAGCAAGGGGCATTAGCCAACCTTCAGGGGTTTTACGAACATAACTTGATAGGAGTTACACCAATGTATCCATTTGTTGGATTCAATGGATGTGCACTTCAGTTGAATATTTGTGTTTGTAAATTTAAAAGAAAAATGTTAACAGGTATTGAACTCTAGTTAATGATGTGCATGCTAAACTATTTAAACAGAAGTGTCCGTATGTCTGAAATCTCTGAAATGCATCAAAACATAAGATGAATTGTGGAGTTAGACTGATAATGTGATAAGACAAGTATAGTAAAATGATAATGGTGGAATCTAGGTGATGGGGAAACAGGTGTTCATTGTGACAGGTATTCATCCTTTCATCTTCGTTGTATGTTTGAAATTTTTCATAATAAACGGGAGGGTTATTTGAGGGTTTGGCGGGTAAGTTTTGCACCGTAAGAGCGGACTAGGCTTAGGACGGAGCAGAGACGACAAGCTATTGGAGGCAGGGGCCCGGCTGTGGGACCTCGCAGAAGAAATAACCGTTTTCAGTCTGCTTCTTCAACTATCAAGGAGGCACAGTGGCAGTGGTGGCTAGGCACTTTATCGTAGGGAAAGGGGTCCACAATCCAGACCCCAATCGGTTGTGCCCTGTCAGCTGTCCTTTACACACACACCGTCCTGAAGGGCCCGTCCAGACTGTCGTTCTGATAGCCGCACCCCAACTTCCGGGACGGCACCGGAAGTCACTTCTCTTCCGCTCTTCCTATTGGAGGCCGGCCTTTCTCAGGGGTGGGGCCACTGGGAGGTGGAAGCAGCCAGGGGCATGGCGGCGGCTGTAAGGATTTTCCTGCTGATGCTGCTGCTTCTGGGACCGGGCGGCTGGGGCCAGGCGGAGCCCCCACGCGACAGCCTGCGGGAGGAGCTAGTCATCACCCCGCTGCCTTCAGGGGACCTAGCCGCCACATTCCAGTTCCGCACGCGCTGGGATTCGGAGCTGCAGCGGGAAGGAGGTGAGGAGAGGAGACTGACGGGAGAACCTGTCGCACCTGCTGGGAGTGGGGTGGAGGCCAGGCTTGGGGCAGGCACTGACCCCACGGTGAGGTTCTGGTCCCGGGGCGTGGCTTCTTGGCGGAAGGTGGGGCAGTTTTTGGGTAATCACATTCTACCAGTGAAGAAACTGGGGCCCCGGGAGGGCTGACTTAGAGTGCGGCGGTCTCTCCGCAGCTTCATGCTACCACTCTAAACCTTTAGGTAGCACCTTCCATGGACAGCACTGATAAGGATGCTGTTGACGATTACCGTTTATCCTGGGTGCTGGGCATGGTGCTGAGTTGAGTGAACAGTTACAGGAAAGAGAGATATAGAGAGATAAAGGCACCGGTTCAAGATCACATTGCTTAGTCAGTGACTGACTGGCCAGGAATTTAGATTCCTCTGACCCCAGAGCTGGGGTGTATTTATTGTTTCTTTGGGGTGGCTGAGAGCCCTCCCTCCAGGATCATCACTCACCTGCTGTCTCATCTCCAGTGTCTCACTATAGGCTCTTCCCCAAAGCCTTGGGGCAATTGATCTCCAAGTATTCTCTCTGGGAACTGCACCTGTCCTTAACCCAAGGCTTCTGGAGGACTCGATACTGGGGGACACCCTTCTTGCAGGCCCCATCGGGGGCAGAGCTGTGGGCTTGGTTCCAAGACACTGTCACCGAGTGAGTGCTCACCCTGAGGCCTGTGGCAGGCCATGGCAGGAACGTGGCATGGCAAGTGTTGTCATGCTACCACTGCCCTTTGGGGGAAGCAGTTTCATGGGGGTAAAGCTGCACTGGAAGTAAGAAGTATTATGGCCTAGTAGCATTCTTGACTTTGCTTAATGTGTTTCCTTCCCCTGCTACATCCAGACTTGTGGTCGCATGTATTTATGGAGATAGATAACAGTTATCTGAAGCCTACTTGGATGTAAGGCACTAGAAAGCTGTGGCAAACCGGACAACCTTTTAAAGACATTCGTTCACATAATAATAAAATGCCACAAGGGCCAAATAAAATAGATGTGGGCTAGAGTTGGCCTGCAAGACATCGTATCTCTGTATTTGAGAAATTACTAGTTTTTAGGGGAGGGATGGGTTAGGTCCTGTTAGTGTGCTCAGTCACTCAGTTGTATCAGACTCTTTGCAACCCCATGGACTGTAGCCTGCCAGGCTCCTCTGCCCATGCAATTTTCCAGGCAAGAATACTGGAATGGGTTGTCGTTTCCTGCTCCAGGAGATCTTCCTGACTCTGGAATGGAACCTGCATCTCTTGCATCTCCTGCATTGGCAAGTGGATTCTTTACCATTGCCCCACCTGGGAAGCCCAGATTCTCTTAATCTCACTATGGGAAATCAGCACGTATGTATAATTAAAAAAATTTAGGGGGACTTCCCTGGTAGTCCAGTGGGTAAGACTTCATCTTCCAATGCAAGGGGTACGGGTTCAATCCCTAGTTGGGGAGGTAAGAACCCACATGCCTCATGGTCAAAAAAACCAAAACAAAAGAGAAGCAATACTGTAACAAATTCAATAAAGACTTTAAAAGTGTTCCATATTAAAACACACACACACACACACACACAAAAACCTTTAAAAAAAAAATTTAGGGCCTTACCTTTGAGTGGTGGGGACTGTGGCAGGCTGGAGAGCTTGGAAGGACAGCTGCTACTCAGCCCCGATAGACTGTTGTCATGTGGGAAGAGAGACCTACTGTTGTCAAATACTCTCGTTTTCCCCAGAAATCTGGATTTTAATGTGAAAATTGGTAAGCTTAAGTATCAGCAAGTGACTTAAAAATTTAAGAAATGCCTATGGGTTAATGTTGTGCAGAGCAAATGGAGCATGGCTATGGTTTTGGTAGCATTTTCAGGCTTTGAGTTTGCAGTCTTTATTTGAGGCATAAGGATTGGAGCAGTTGGAAAGCTCAGAACCCAGGACTGTTGGAAAACCCCAGGCTAGCTCTACAGTGGTATCAAATGAAGAGCGAGCCCCTGCACTGGCCAGGGCTTCCTCTCTTGCCTGAACTCTGGCTTCCTTGCCTTTTATCCCAGCTGCTCTGCTGTCACTGTCTCCCCTCATAATTGCCTATAGTGTGGAGATGATGTTCAGAAATTACTTTTATTCTATTATTTCTATAAAGAGCAAATCTGTTTTGCTGTTTCTCTAAAGAAAAAAAAACACCTAACTTAGTTCGATGTTTGTCTGGGGTCCTAGGATGCTTATTTTCCCTTGTTCCATGAGCCTTTGTAGATGTAAGACTTCTCATCCTGAGGGTAGAACCGGGACTCAGCAGGGTATTCACAGGGAAGTAGGTTGTTTTGCCCAGCGGAGCACAACTCAGGGTGGATCAGTGAGCTGATCTTGGCCCCTGGGGTGTGGGGCACTTTGTATAGTGTAGGGTGTATGTGGGTGATCCAGCCTTGCTCCCTGTCCTCAGGTTGCTCTCAGCCTAGTCGAGGAGAAAAGTTGCTTACGACAAGGTACTGTTGACACCCAACCATTTCCCAGAAGGGCCCTGGTGAGAGGCAGGGATGGTTGGAATGGCAACAGTGTGACAGGAAGCTGTGGTTGGGGGAGGGCAGGAACGCTGCCTGGAGGAGGGAACACCCTGGAAGGGGAGCATAAGGAGTGAGGTGGCGCTGCGTGGTGCGAAGAGGAGCCACCAGGCAGAGGCCGACGGGGGTGCAGGGATGTTCAGAGGAGGGGGAGGAAGAAGGGGCTGACAGGGGAGACCCGGGTGCAGGCCCAGCGGGGCAGTTGCAGCTCCAGCAGCTGGCTGGCCTCACGGCTTGGCAGCCAGCTGCAGGCGCTGAGTGAGGGGGCAGACGCAGCCCCGGGACAGTGCGCGGGTTTGTCTCCATCCAGCGTGGATGAGTCCTGGAAGGAGCTCAGTAACGTCCTCTCGGGGATCTTCTGCGCCTCTCAACTTCATTGACTCCACGAACACAGTCACGCCCACCGCCTCCTTCAAACCTCTGGGGCTGGCCAATGGTGAGACTGCCCAGGGCCCCGTCCGTCCTTTTTCCTGTGCCCTCTCACCCCAGCCTTTGCCTCCTTTCCCCTCTGCTTCCTCCTCCATCTGAGGGGCCAGGTCATAAATCCCCAGGGTGGGCAGGCCCTCCCCCCACCCCCGCCCCCTGCCCCCAGGAAGACGTCTTTGCGTTGCTTTCTCCCGAAGGGATGAGGCTGTTCCACACTCCTCCCCCAGCCTAGACTGTGAGATCGGTGGTGCTGGAGAGTGTCTTTGGGTCCTGAGGAGCAGGGCCCCAAGGCCTTCCCCCAGCCAAGCTCCTGTCTCCCTCAGGCACAGACCACTCCTTCCTGCGTTATGCGGTGCTGCCGCGAGAGGTCGTCTGCACTGAGAACCTCACCCCGTGGAAGAAGCTCTTGCCCTGCAGCTCCAAGGTGAGGCCCAAGGGGCCTGAATGCGGGTGCGAGCCCCAGAGAGTGGATGGCATGGGCTGATGCCCCATCCCTGCCTGACAGATAACCTCGGCCCCACGCTCAGGCACATCACCGTGCAGGGCACTGACCTTTCCTCTCACGCCGCCTCCTCCAGGCAGGCCTCTCGGTGCTGCTGAAGGCTGATCGCCTGTTCCACACGAGCTACCACTCCCAGGCAGTGCATATTCGCCCTGTTTGCAGAGTAAGTCTTGGGGGACGGGAGACGGGGGGCCATCCCGGGGCTGGGAGAGAAGGTGCAGGTAAAGCACGTCACCCAGTGTCTGTCGACTACTGGCTGAGCCAGTGGTCAGTGGGAGACGAGATGATGACGATCCAGGGATTTGGTCACGCACCAAGGAAACTATCTCCCTGGCTTTCTCGTCCGTTAAATGAGAATAATGGTAGTATCAGTTCATCCAGTTGTTGGCAGCGGTTCATCCCACTGATGGGCAGGATGCTGCTGGCACAGGGTCAAGTGCTCAGTACAGAGTGGTAGCAAACTGATGGACGGGGAGATACGGAGTAGAGGAGGGACTGCATCCAGGTTGCAGTCCCTGGTGCTGTGAGGTTGGGGGAGGTAGTTTGTCACTGCTACCGTCTGGCCCTTGTAGAATGCACGCTGTACCAGCGTCTCCTGGGAGCTGAGGCAGACCCTTTCTGTTGTATTTGATGCCTTCGTCACTGGACAGGGGAAGAAGGGTAAGTTCCTTGCTCTGGCATCTCCACCCACCCATCGCCAGCCCCGCCCCATCTGTGTGGAGCAGGCCTAGTCCTGCCCCAGCTCATCCCCTGCCCTCTGGTCCCCAGACTGGTCCCTCTTCCGGATGTTCTCCCGAACTCTCACTGAGCCCTGCCCCTTGGCTTCGGAGAGCCGAGTCTACGTGGACATCACCAGCTACGGCCAGGTACTGAGGTCACCAGCCACACACGTCAACCCCTTCCCTCCAAGGCCAGCCTGCCCCTCTGCTTGCTTCTCAGCCCTGTCCTTGTGTCCCCAGGACAACGAGACATTGGAGGTGTACCCGCCCCCACTTAGCACATACCAGGACGTCATCCTGGGTACCCGGAAGACCTATGCCGTCTATGACCTCCTGGATGCAGCTGTGGTCAGCAACTCGCGCAGCCTCAACATCCAGCTGAAGTGGAAGAGGCCCCCAGAGAATGGTGGGTGGAGGGTGGGCCACCATGGGCTACAGTGATTTCATCTTGAGGGGAAGACTCACAGCCCCATCTTTTCACCAGGAGACAACAGGCTTGTGTTTAGATCCAGATAACTGGAGTCAGACGTCCTGATTCTAACACCACCTCTTCTAAGCTCTATGACCTTGAAGGTTCCTAACTTCACTGTCTCATGCTGAAAACAGGGACAGCAATACCTAACAGGTTAGATGAGATAATTAACGGAAAACATGGAAGTCATTCATGCATTTGTTCATTTAATTAAAAAAATTTTTTTGAAGACACAAATATCCCGATTTTGAGAAACAGTAACATATAATAGTTGAAGCAGGCCTCAAACAAGTAGTTACAGTTATGTTCAGTGTTACCAAGGAAAAGCATGAAATATTGTGAGAGCACTTGGTTTGGATTGGAACCAGCAGAAAGCTCAGGCCTTGTTAGTACTCAGTAAAGAACAGTAATTCTGTTGTCATTGCTGTGAGTTGGGGAAGACAGGGATGGTTCCAGAATGCAGGTTTCCCAGTTCTGGCAAAGCGTCTCCCCTTCCCCTTCTGGCTTTGAGAGACTGAACCTGGCCCAGGGAGTGGATTTGGGGAGTGACCCTCCCTCCCCTTTTTGTTTTTCTTTAAAGGAGTGGTTAACTGTTGGCTTTTCTCTGAGCAGAGGCCCCCCGGTGCCCTTCCTGTATGCCCAGCGGTATGTGAGCGGCTACGGGTTGCAGAGCGGGGAGCTGAGTACGCTGCTGTACAACACCCACCCGTACCGGGCCTTCCCTGTGCTGCTGCTGGATAGCGTGCCCTGGTACCTGCGGCTGTACGTGCACACGCTCACCATCACGTCCAAGGGCAAGGAGAACAAACCAAGTGAGCGCCAGCCCCCAGCCAGCCCCTAACCCTCACCCCTACCCCCTCCACATCCCCTAGCACCTCAGTTCTCAGGATAATTCCAGAAGTACCTCTCAGTCTGCACAGGTGTCAGGAGTAGTTTGAGTGACCTCACCAATGCCAGATCTGCAAGTGTTTATAAAGTCAAAGTAGTTAAACCACATAGTTCTGGTGATTCTTCGTAGGACGTGATCAAAGCAGGAGTTTCCTTATCTTTCTCACTTGCTTCCTCCTCTTTGCTGGAGCTCTATTTTGTTTTGGATGATTCCTAGACTCTTTCAGGTGGAGAAAGGAAACAAGAGTATTGGATTCAAAGAAGGTGCTGGAGTAGGTGTTTTTGCTTCCTTGGGTGGGGTAAAGAGGTGCAGTTTTAAAAATCTGTTCGTTTTTTCTATTTTTCTGAGGAGGAGTTAATATTTACTGAGTGCTTTCTGTGAGATGCCAGGCATAGCACAAGAGCGCTTGTTTTCCTTTGGGGTGGAGGGAGACTAAGGAACACAGGAGACTCCTTAGGAAGACGTTACAGTACAACCCCAACAGTTAGACTTACAGTCTTTCCTAAACCTCTTTTGGTTTCCCATATTTTCTAGCCCATGGTTACTAGTTTTACTTATTTTCAGCCCCACTATCTGTACCCCTTGAAAATCTCTCTTTCACACCTCTCACCTGTATATTTCGTGTTTTTTTGTTTTTTATTTATTTTTATTTTTGGCTGCACTGAGGCATCGTTGCTGAGCACAGGCTTTCTTTAGTTGCACCGAACGGGGCCTCATCTCGAGGTGTCCGGGCTTCGTGCTGCGGGGGGCTTCCCTGGCGCAGAGCACAGGCTCCGGGTGCGCGGGCTCGGCGCTGCAGCGTGCGGGCTTCCCAGGTGTGGCTCATGGGCTCTCGAGCGCTCAGGCTGGGTAGTCCTGCCGCACGGGCCTAGTTGTTCTGTGGCATGTGGGATCTTCCCAGGCCAGAGATTGAACCCGTGTCCCCTGTATTGCCAGGTGGATTCTTAACCACTGGACCACCAGGGACGTTTCTGTTTTGTTTTGTTTTATCTTTGCTCTGGCAGGTTTGAAATACATACCCAAATGGAGCAGAGTAATGAACTCCCATGTATGCATTACCCAGCCTCAGCAGTCTCCAGCTTCATATCCTGATTTTTGTTTGTTGTTGGTTTTTTTCTAGTTTCATTGAGATATAATTGACATATAGCACAAGATAAGTTCAAGGTGTTCAGCATGCTCATTCGACTTTTATCTATCATGAAGTAAGTTTAATGAACATCCATCATCTCATACAGATACAAAATTTAAGAAGTAGTAAAAAAATTTTCCCTTGTAATGAGAACTCTAAGGATTTACTCTCTTAACAGCTTTCATGTGTAATGTACAACATTAACAAATTTATCATGTTCTACATTACATTTCCGATTTTTGTCTTAGAACTGGAAGGTTGTACCCTTTGACTGCCTTCATCCAATTCCCTTCTCCCTACCCCTTACCTCTAGTAACAACAAATGTGACCTCTTTTTCTATGAGTTTGTTTATTTTTGAAGTATAATTGACCTGTAACACTATGCTAGTTCCTGGTAATAGCAAAGTGATTCAGTGTTTCTGTACTTTTCAAAATGATCATCATGATAAGTCTCATTACCATCTGTCACCATACAAATATAAGACATAATTATTGACTGTATTCCCCACACTGTACATTTTGTACCTGTGACTCATTTATTTTGCAGCTGAAAGTTTGTTCCTCTTGCCCTTCCTCGTCTATTTCTCTCCTCCTTCTGCCCCTCTCTCCTCGGGCAGTCACCTGTTCATTCTTTGCGTCTATGACTACTTCTGTTTGGTTATGTTTATTCTTTTTTTTTTAGATTCCCAATATAAGTGATATTATACAGTATTTGTCTTTGACTTATCTCACTTAGCCTAATATTTTCTAGCTCATCCATGTTGTTGCAGATGTCAAAGTATCCTTCTTTTTGGTAGCTGAGTGATATTCCACATCTTCTTTACCGTTCATCCATTGGTGGGCACTTAGGTCGTTTTCTTATCTATTGTAAACAAAGCTTCAGTGAACATTGGGGTGCCTATATCTTTTCAAATTAATGTTTTTGTTTTCTTTGAATAAATCCCCAGGAGTGGAATTGCTGGATTGTTTGGTAGTTCTGTTTTTAAATTTTGAGGAATCTCCCTACAGGTGCACCAATTTACATTCCCAACACAGTGCACAAGGGTTCCCTTTTCTCCACATACTCACCAACACTTGTTATTTGTTGTCTTTTTGATGATCCCGAGAGGTGTGGGGTGATATCTTATTGTGGTTTTGATTTGCCTTTCTGTGACGATTAGTGATGTTGAACTATTTTTTCATCTGCCTGTTGGCAAGTCTGTATGTCTTCTCTAGAACAATGTCTATTCGGGTCCTCTGCCCATTTTTTTAAACAATTGTTTCTTTTTTGACATTGAGTTGTATAAATACTTTGTATATTTTGCATATTAATCCCTTATTGATATCATTTGCAAATACTTTCTCCCTTTCAATAGTCTGTCCTTTCATATTTCTGGTAGTTTCTTTCACTGTGCAGAAGCTTTTTAGTTTGATGTAACCCCATTTGTTTATTTTTACTGTTGTTTTTCTTGCCTGAGGAGACATTCAACAAAACATTGCTAGGTCAAAAGGCATACTGCCTATACTTTTTTCTGGAAGTTTCATCATTTCAGGTTTTACATTTAAGTCTTTAATCCGTTTTGAGTTTATTTTTATTTTGGTATAAGAAAGTAATCCAATTTGATCCTTTTGCATATAGTTGTCTTGTTTTTCCAACACCATTTATTGAAAGGGTTCTCTTTTCCTCATTGTGTATTCTTGTCTTCTTTGACATAGATTAATTGCCTATATAAGTATGGGTTCATTTCTAGGCTCTCTGTTCTGTTCCACAGCTTCCCATCATTTTTGTTTCATCTTTCCCTTTATTTGTTTATTTATTTGGTTTGGTTACTTTTTTCGCTGGAGTATCTTAAAACAAATCCTACATATCATATCAATTCACCTTTAAATATCTCTAACAGGTAAGGGGCTTAAAAATATGTATAATCTATTGTTATCACTCCTATTTCCCCCAGTTGTCTTGAAAATAACTTTATAATTGATTTGCTAAGCTAAGTCGCTTCAGTCATGTCCAACTCTGTGCGACCCCACAGATGGCAGCCCACTAGGCTCCTCTGTCTCTGGGATTCTCCAGGCAAGAATAGTGGAGTGGGTTGCCATTTCCTTCTCCAATAATTGATTTGAATTGGGTAAAAATAAGGTGCTCACATTATATTTGCTTGATATGCTCTTAAGTTTCTCTCTCTCTCTTTTTATATTAATAGACTTTTTAAAGAGCAGTTTTAAGTTTACAGAAAAGTTGAGCAGAAAGTACAGGGTTCCCATATACACTTCTCTTAACCCCCATTTCCCCTGTTATTCTCACCTTGATTGGTGTGGTCCTCTTACATCTCTTTTAGTCTGTGAAACACTTCCCAGTGGTTTTTAAAAAATTGATTCGTTGGCAAAACTGGGTCATTTGTTGTTTAGGATGTTCTACATTCTCATTGGCCCGTGTTAAACATGTTCCTCGATCCTCTGTGTATTCTTGAGTATCAGTGGTTAGTTTTAGAAACTTGATTAGATTCAGGTCTCATATTTTTGGCAAGAAACCTTCCCAGGTGGTTCTCTGGACTCCCTGTTGCATCATGGGAGGCACTGGACATCTGGTGGCCCAGTTTCCGTGATGTGAACATGGATTAGGTTGAGCATATCCTGGAACAGCTGCCCTGGAAACACCTTTTCCCTTCCCTGCCCTCCTCCTCCCCCTGGTGGCCTGCCTGACTTCGTGATCCAGATTCCTTCTCCTTGGCTCCCCAGTCCCAGCCCCAAGGCCTGGACAGGTAGGGACAAGCGGTGCAGGTGGGCTGAGCCCTGGAAAGAGCTCTGGGTGCCTCGTTGGTCCCCAGGTTACATCCACTACCAGCCTGCCCAGGACCGGATGCAGCCCCACCTCCTGGAGATGCTGATTCAGCTGCCGGCCAACTCCATCACCAAGGTCTCCATCCAGTTTGAGCGAGCGCTGCTTAAGTGGACTGAGTACACCCCGGACCCCAACCATGGCTTCTATGTCAGGTGGGCTCCCCTCACCTGCCGCCCCCGCCCTCCTGGCCCACCCTCTCCACCACTCTCCCTGGTGGAGGAGTGAGGAACACAGCTCACGGAGTATCTGTCTGCTTCTCTGCAGCCCATCTGTCCTCAGTGCCCTCGTGCCCAGTGTGGTGGCAGCCAAACCCGGGGACTGGGAAGAGAGCCCCCTCTTCAACAGCCTGTAAGTGTGAGCCCTGCTGCTGGCGTCCCGGTGGCACCTGCACAGAGGATCAGGCTCCTGTGGGCTGGCCTGGGGCTAGAGGTTGTGCTTGCAAAGTGATGAGTAGATTGGCCCTGTCCTAATTCAAACCCCAGTGGTCTATACTGTTAGTATAGTCTTTATGAAATGATTCTAAAGAGCTGCTAGGAGATCAGAAGGTGAGAAGTATAGGACGTTTACTTACTGGTTCTCTTACAAATATGGAACTGGGCACTTATCAGATGCTGGGTACTTCAGAGAGCACCACATGGACAGCACTGGACAAAATGCACTTGCCCCTCCCTGCTCATGAAGAGAGGAACTGCTGGGGAGTAATCTGGTGGGTAATTCAGGAAGGCTGCTTGGAGGAGATGACCTGTAGGCCGAGACCAGATGGCTCAGGAAGAGGCAGCCCAGTGAAGGCAGGGTCCCTTTCCTCTCCCTCAACGTAGCTCTCCTTTGATCAGATAGTCTGTATTGAACTTTAAACGGCTATGAGGCTAAGAAAGCTTTGAAAATGCTTCCCACTGACATTGGCCCATGTAGCCAGAGGGGATGAGGCTGGGTGGAATGAGATGTAGGGAAGCAGCCACCTGCCTCACCACCTGCTCCCGACCCCCAGCTTCCCAGTCTCTGACAGCTCCAGCTACTTTGTGCGGCTCTACACAGAACCGCTGCTGGTGAGCCTGCCCACGCCGGACTTCAGTATGCCCTACAACGTCGTCTGCCTCACGTGCACCGTGGTGGCCGTGTGTTACGGCTCCTTCTACAACCTCCTCACCCGCACCTTCCAGATCGAGGAGCCCAGGAAGGGCGGCCTGGTCAAGCGGCTGGCCAACCTCATCCGGCGTGCCCGAGGTGTCCCCCCACTCTGAGGCGAGTCCTGCTCACAGCTGGGCTGCAGTCTCTCTCGAGAGGGTTGTGGTGGCTGACACCTCCCACCCCCCCGGCCCCCCCAGGGCTCTTCCTGCTACTTGCCCTCCCCCGAGGTGGCTTTTAAACCAAACTGTCTCCTGTATTGTGCCAGGGCCTGGAGCTGCACTGTTCAGGACTGTAGCCACAAGTCAGATGTGGCTTTTGAATTTAATTTAAGTTGAAAATGCATTTCCGTATCCATACTGAGTGCATTTCAAGTGCTCAGTAACCAGACGTGATTAGTGCCTGCTGTACTGGGCATGATGGGGACAGATGTTCCCACCACTGCAGAAAGTTGGTTCTGTTGGACGGTGCCCACCTGGATAATAGGATGTGCTCAAATATTCGTACCACTGTGTGGTAGGTGGAGATTACTGGTTGTGGAATAAAAAGTGTCTAATTCCTTGATTCTTTTGTCTCCTGTCCTTGAGGCCTGGGAGAGCTGGGGCCAGGGAGTGTTTGGCAGGTACCGGAACTGGATTTCCTGTCCGATCCCCTCCACCGCCAAAAAACAACCAACCAACCAACCAACGGCCCCTGCCTCCTCCCACCCCTGCCAGAAATTCCCTCTCATCTGCTTCTCTCCTCCCTCGGCATCCCTCGGCATCCTCCTCTGACTGGTTCCCAGAACTCCCTGGGTTTGACGGGGAGTGTTTATGTCAACATCTCCATGGCCATGAAAGTGAACCATCCTGTGCCCTTTAGGAGCCCTGAGAGCCAGCCCCCTATCACCAGGGGTCGCGCTGGAGAGACACTGGAGACACAGAAGAGCTTTGGGTGACCATTTTCCAACCAGACGCTGCTTGGGGCTCTTATGAAATAACGCAGGTTCCTGGGATCCAGACCAGTGAATTCAGTCAGTTTGGGCGGAGCCCAGCCTTTCAGTTTTTATCTGGCTCCTCAGGAGTTTGTGTTCTGGGTGGTCCTCAGACCACCCACAGGCTTTGAAGCCCTTGAGGTGAAGCCTCCCCCTGCCCACGTCCTGGCTGTGTAACCCCAGATTCCTGTGAAACAAGTCCTCTGGCAAGTGTCTGCCCTGCCCCCACCTTAGTTCTCTTCCTCTGACACGTTTGTCAAGTGTGTGCATTACTCATTGTCTGCCCCTCCCTCTCCCAGTTCTCCCATCCGTGTTTTGGTCGATTGCCTGTCAAACAGAATACCCTGCTCTGCTAACCACTATGTCCCCCTCAATTGCCAGGTTCACTCTGACTGACAAAACCAAGTGAGATGTTGCTTCCTCCAGGAAGTCTTCCCTGACACACTGAACTGCTGTGGGTACCCTCCCTGGACAGCTTTCATATTCCTTATTTCCCTTGTTGTTACTGCCCTTTAGCTTCCATTAGACTAGGAGCTGCTTGGGAGGCACCGGGGCTGTCCTCCACTTAAACGCGTCTGCACTCAGAACAAGCTGTCAGTGCTCAGTCAACAAACGTGACTGGATGAATGGGTGTGGGCTACTTGAGCCGGGTGCCCGGGGGCTAGAGGTAGGGATGGGTAAGGCGAGGGCCACTCTAGAAACTCCTCCAGTGTGAGTGCAGGGTCTTTAATACAGTGCATGCGTCGGGTGTACAGCCTACAGAGATGGGGCTGTTCAAGTTCCCTCTGAAAGTTTTCCCAGAGCTTCTAGAATGTACAAGCAATGTGTGTGCATGTGTAGGACAAGAGGTGGCATGAGTGAGCTAGTCCAGACCATAGTTGCAAAAGCAACTGGGTCAAGATGCTTTTACTCAAGTTTACTTCAAGCAGTAAACACACCAGGTGTGACATAAGAATGCAGCTGAGTATGGGATTTCCCTGGTGGTCCAATGGCTAAGACTCCAGGCTCTCAATGCAGGGCGCTCAGATAACGATCCCTGGTCAGGCAACTAGACCCCGCATGCTGGAACCAGCGATCCTGCAGGCTGCAACGAAGAATGAAGATCCCATGTACTGCCCCTAAGGCCTCATGCAGTCAAATAAATAAATAATAAAAAAAAAGGAATGCAGGTGGGTAGCTTATCTGAAGCTAAGTGGTCCTGGCAGCCTGCATGTAGTGGGGTGTTTGCCAAGTCAGAACAGTAGAGTTTATACCTGCAGCCAAGTCAGCACCTAGAAATGCCATCTACTGCCATGTCTTGTATAATTTATATAAAGATCACGCCCCATATCTTAGGTCTCCTCCTCCCTGAATTCCATACTCTACCCAGCTGCCTACTTGCCATCTCCACTTGGATGTTAAAGGCATCTCAAATTCAGTTATCTCCCAAACTTCTGATCATCTCCACCCCGACCCTAAACATACTCACCTATCATCAGCTCATCTCTGCAAATGATGGCTCTCATCTCCCCAGTTGCCCAGGCCCAAAACCTTGGATTCATTTTTGATCCTTCTCCTTATTCTCCAGTATGCCCTGTCAAAAAGCTGTTTGTTCTACCTTCAACCTAACTGAAGAATCCAACTCTTCACCACCTTCACCATCAAGTTACCAAGAGGTCTCCCTGGCTACCCTGGTTATAAATTGCTTCTCCAGCTTCCAGCTTACCACTTGCCTGCCTTGTTTTCCTTGGTAGCCCTCACCACCATCTAATGTATTGTATAGCTTCCATATCCTGCTCATTAATAAAAGATCCATATGGACCAGAATTTTGTAGCTGCAGTGTCTGGAACAGTGTCTGGTTAAGGCGACCCTCACTGTCTTCCAGAGCTCAGTCTCTGAGTAGCTATTCAGAACATGAAAGGGAGTAGAGACTTCCCTGCTCTGTGGTTAAGACTCTGTGATTCCCCTGCAGGGTGCGCAGGTTCCATTCCTGGTCAGGAAACCAAGCTCCTATATGCCATGCGGTGCCCCCCCGCCCAAAAAAAAAAGTAAAAAAGAAAAGAGTAAAAAGAAAAAAAAAAGCTCTTTCTCTCAAATATATACTTATTCATGTATGATTAAGCATTTTTGGCCTTGGATAAAGCCCAAGGGTCCATTCAGCTTTGGGTCCCCACCTGGAGCTTCAGGCCAGCCTGGCCTCCCAGTATATCCTTGCTGGTGTGATATCACACGGTCTAGGCTGGCTCCCAGGCGATAGGACATGTGAAGGGTGGGGTGGGAAGGGCACACCAAGGTCCCCATGACATCGCCGGGACAGGGGCCTGGTCTGGGAAGCCCAGGTTCTGGCTGCTTGGCTTTGGGCCAGCAGCTTCCTGGCTGGTGGTTAGATCAGGTGCAGGACATGAGGAGAGAGTTACTGGGGGTGGTGGGCAGGCTGGTTAATATCCGAAATGTATCCGACAGTGGTATATTATTTAGTCTTTAAAAGGAAGGAGATTTTGGGACTTCCGTGGTGGTCCAGTGGCTAGGACCCTGAGCTTCCTTTGCCAGGGGGCACGGGTTTGATCCCTGGTCAGGGAACTAACATCCCAGAGCAGCCCCCACCACCCCAAAAAGGATGGAAATTTTGATACAGGCTACAACATGGATAAACCTTGAGGACATGGCGCTAAGTGAAACAAACCAGTTATGAAAGGAAAAATACTCTGATTCTACTCTTATGAGGTTCCTGAGTAGTTAAAGTCTTAGAGACAGAAGTTAGAGTAGCGGTGCCCAGGGCAGGGAGAAAAAGGAGTTAATTTTTAATAGTACAAATTTTCAGTTTGGAAGATGAAAAAGTTCTGCAGGTGGGTGGTGGTCATGGTGTATATATACATACAACAATGTGTGTATATGTAATACCACTAAATAGTACATTAAAATGGTAAATTTCATGTTGTATATATTTTACCACAATTAAAAAAATTTGTAAAAATCTTTTTCCAGTATTCCTCTTGGTGGAGGGCAGTCACCCTAGCTGGCCAAGATTCCCTGAATTTCTCTACCCCCTCCACACTCCTCCAGGCCATGGTTCCTGCTGGAGAGGAAGAACATTCTGGCTCGTCAGGCAGCCCTGGATAAGAAAGAGCAGCAGGCCAGGATCCAGGGACAGACATCCAAGGTCCCCAAATTTCTATTCAGTCTGACTTCCTTGAGGACCCCTTGGTGAAAGGGGAACTTGTGTCCTTTGTCCTGTCTTCATGCTGGGAACACAGGACAGTGAGGGCCTGGAGGGCTGGGGGTGGGGTGATGCAGGTTTGATCACCCCTGTGACTGTGAGTGATTTTTGAGGACAAGCCCAGGGCCCTTGTAGGAAGGCTTCAGGCCACATCAACTCTGAACACTTTATTGACTCAGTCCTGGAGGGATACAGGATGGGCTCAGAACAGGGCCTCCAAGCAGGAAGGGTAGCCGAGGCAGCTTTTGGTCAAAGCCTGGGAACATGCAGGTGTCACCGTCAGCTCTCGTCCTCGGCCTCTGTGATGGAGATGACAGTCAGCTCCCTTCTTGGCTGGCCCGTTGGCATCCTAGAGCCAGAGCCATCAAGCTGGACTCCTTACCCAACCCCTTCAACATCCACCAGCCCGGGGACCTCCTCACTTCTACCACCTCCCACCCAGATCACTGCTACAACCGCGTTCCTCACCTCTGTCAACAGGATCACCCTGCAAGGTCACATGGCTGTCTTCACCTCTGCCAGCTCTACCATGTGCTTTATTTACTTATTTGACTGCACTGGGTCTCAGGTGTGCCACAGGAGGTCTTTTACTTGTGGCATGTGAGATCTAGTTCCCTGACCAGGGATCACACTCCAGGCCCCTGAATCGGGAGGGTGGACCCCCCGCCCCCTCACCATCATGTGTTATAAAGGGCTTGCTGCAGTAGCCAACCCCCTCTCATCTTTGTTATGAGCGCCACCAGCAGCCGCTGCCTTGCTGTCTACACTGCCAGCACCCTCATTACCACCCCCCAGGCATCAGTTGCAGGCATCTCATTCCCCTTAGTCTCATTATCGCTAACTCCCATATTAACATCGGCACCTGCATCACTGCCCGCATCCTCACCAACACCCTGTCCCTTCACACTCAGCATCCTATCACCTCCGTTCCTCTTCCTGGGTCTATCAGAGGACTCACCGGGGGTTGGCAGATCCTCAAACACATCTCTGTGGTCTCAAAATTGTTGTCATTGCCCTGACAACCACCATAGGTAAAGGGCTCACAAGCATTGGATGTAGAGTTATAGAAGTATCGCAGCAAAGCAGCTTTGCAGGGGCCCCTTGCTTGGGGGAGCTGGCACAGGTCAGGGGGCGTTGGGAACAAGTCCTGGGAAGCCTCTTGTTTGAGATTGTCTGCAAAGGTAAGAAAGAAGAGAATGATCACTGATGTGTCCTCATAATGAACTAATTTTTCCCCAGCCCCTACTCTACACCAAGCGCCTTCCTAGGTGTTCAGTATTCTCGCCGTTACTTAAATAATCAAATGGGAAGAGTGTAACTGTCCCTACTTCACAAATGGAGAAGCTGAGGGTTGAAGAGTTTTGCTCATTTTCTCAAAATCATAAAGCCTGTAAGTTGAGAGAGGCTTGGGATTTAAACCCAGACTCGTTTCAAATCCCAAGTGCTGTATCTTAAAACCTCTCATAACTTGACATCAAGATGTTAGCTGGAGCTTTTTGTAAAGGGAAAAAATTATAATTTGGAAAAATGTAAACGTTCACCAACAGGGGATCAGTGGGCCAACACTACAGCATGGTGCTGATGACCCATATCAACATGAAGAGAGGCTCATAACTTTTGCTGAATATAAGGTGAAATTACAAAATAGGAGGTCTGGTGTGATTCTGTGGATATTATATATACATATAAGCCCATAGAATGATGACATGAAGGTTATTCTTCCATATATTTGGAGCAGTTATCTCTGGGTGGTGGAATTTTGGGTGATTATTTTCCTGAAAATCCTTTTTAGTATCATTTGAGTGTCAATGAACAAGTATCATATTGTTTATATCTAGGAAAAAGATACTTAGATATTTACATTGAATAATTTTTAATATCCATGGGTAATCAGCAAATAAAGAAACTGGCCTCTTTTACTGAATCACTTGTTATTTTACCTCCTTTCACATCTGGCTCTGGGCATCACACAAAATGATTTCTCAAACCATGCACACACACACACACCCTCCCTCAACCATTTGCCTCAGACATTCAGGACCTCAGTGTCTCTTTTTATGGGATGTAGCACACAGAATTTTGAGAATGACACTTTCCCTAATAAGGACAGCATCCCTCAAACAAAAAAGCACATGAGTCAACTCAGCTCCACGGAACCCTTATGTAAATCCTCAATGTGTGTGACCTTGACTATTGGATTTACTGGGAGAATCTTAACCCAAAATAGGGAAGAGGTCATTCTAGGAAGAAGTTTGAGACCTTCTATTTGGGCAGCAAATTCTCAATCTTGGTTAGAATGTTAGGATCTCTTGGAGAACTTGGGGGAAAAAAAAGTCCTGATGCCCAGGCTTTGTCCCAGATCCATTAAATCAGAATTTCTGAGTGTGAGACCCAGAGCTACCACAGGGGAATTCTGTGTGCAGCCAAGTTTGAGAATCTGGGCTCTTGTTCAAAGCACTGTCAACATTTCTTTTCTTGCTTAAGAATTCTAGGGAGTAGGAATCTGGAGAGCAGGATTGTTGGGGCTGTGTGAAACAGAGGACCAGTTTTTAAACTTCACACGTTTACATATAGTTTGTCTTTTTAAAACAAATATATGTATTGCTTTTTTAAGAAAAATTAAAATTTGGTGATGATGTCAAAGAGACACCTAGGAGGTCTGGCCCCAGATTTTCCTGAGACTGGATGCGACCACAGGGGAACCTCTTCCCGTGTCTAGGTCCTTGTCTCCGGTGGAAGTGACCAGATGGTGTGTTGGACCCATCATCCCCCCTCCCCATAGGCGACAATCTCGGGGCCCCCGTTCCCAGTCCTCAGCTCACCTGAGGTCTTTCCTGAGCTTGCCAAGCCCACCAGGCAGAGGGTGAGGCAGAGGGCAAGTAGGCAGCTGGGCTTCATGGTGTGAGTAGCTGTATGTTCTGGGCTGAGGCTGGGAGGCTGGAACTTATAGCTGCAGCTGAAGGAGAAGGGCCTATTCCCTAGGGCTGAGGGAAGTATCTCGATTCTCGTTACTTGGAATAGGAAGCACCTTGGGCCAGGGGTGTGGGCTGCAAGAGCTGGAGGCCGTGCCAGTTGGCCTTGGATGGGTTCTTCAAGGCCTTTGGGCAAGTCCGCTAAGATGGTGCTTCTGTAGCGTCGGCACTGTAGTCTCAGCCCCGACTACTGCAGACATGAGTCCCTGTGACCTTGGACTGAGAAGGAACCTTTAGTGACCTCCATTTCCCTATCTGTAAAACAGGTGGGCTGGACCATGTGGTCCCTGAAAGCCCAGCACAGCTCTTTTCCATTCTGTTATTATTGGTTCCCATCCAGAGCCTCCCAGCTAGTGTATCAGCATTCCAGGAGAGAAAACACAGCTCTTTGTTCATTGGCTCTTTTATTGAATTTTGGGATAATGAGTTTATTGTTTCATATAAATCATTATATTTCTTTTTAAAGATCAAGCTATAGTTAATAGCATAAACAAAAGGCAAAGTCGCTTCCCCAAATTCTACCCTAGTGTTATGGAGTAGAAATACAATGCAAACCACAAAGAGATTTTTAAAATTTTCTAGTAATTGCTTTTTTTTTTTTTTTTTGGCTCTGGGGCACATGGAATCTTAGTTCCTCATCCAGTGATGGAAACTGGGTCCCTCCTAGCAGTGAAAACACCAAGTCTTAACCATTGGCCTGCCAGGAAGTTCCCAGATTTTTTTTTTTTTTAGTAGCAATATTTTTAAAGAGGAAAAAGAAGTAAAACTAGTTTTATTAATAGTTTATTTAACTCAATGAATCAAAAATAATATAATTTCAACATATAATCAACATGTAGTAAAGAGTAATATGATAGTTTACTTTTCTTCGTACTGTCTTTGGGATCTCACTTAAGGCAGAGTCGTACTTCTGTGCTCAGTAGTCAGACGTGGCTGATGGGTATCATAGTGGACACTGAAATTCCACCATGTGGGGTAAATATCTTTACAAGTCATCCTCATAAACATTTTGTTGGATAGATAATTCTACAAAAACAAGGGGCTTACGTGTTTTATTTCCCCAGAGTTTTTGCATATTGCCTTTAACTTTAAGGACAATTTCATGGGATAAAAACTCTGGATCAGACTTTCTCTCCCCAGAACACCTGTGGACCTGGTTCCATGGAATTCTGCCCTGGAGTGTCTCCATTAAGTATCCTGAATGTTTTTCTGCCTTAGAGATGACTTTACTTCCTACTTGAAAGCCTAAAGACCTCTTTGTTTATCCTTTAGATGGAACATGAAATGTTTTTTAATCTACATATTTTTTGAAGGGAAATTTTCTTGAATTGGATTGGCCTGAAAGTTTGTTCGGCTTTCTCCATAACATAACATGGAAAAACCCGAATGAACTTTCTGGCCAATCCAATATTATGGTGAAATAAATTTTCTTTTCCATTTGTTGAGTTTTCTATATGAGACATCAGTGGTGTTAGATTATCTTTACTTGTGCTTCAGTAGTTGTTAAAAGCCTCATCACTGGAGATAGAGGAATTTAAATTCCAGCTTATTGGAGAAGGAAATGGTAACCACTCCAGTACCTTTGCCTGGAAAATCCCAAGGATGGAGGAGCCTTGTATGTTACAAGTCCATGGGGTTGCAAAAAGCTGGACACGACAGAGCGACTTCACTTTCCTTTTGCTGTTCCCTATCTATGTGACCTCAGACAAGTTACTTACCTTCTGTGGATGTACTTTTTATTTGGGGATAATAATAGATACTGTAGCTGAAAACCCGGCTTCTGTTCACCTGTACCAAACAGAAAATGCAGAGCTTTGCAGGAGTAGAAAGGAGTGGTTTTATTACCTTGGCAGGCAAAGGGTGCCACAGTAGGTTAATGCTTGCAAGACTGTGCTCCACTTCCTGGAAATTAGGAAAGGGTCATACAGTTTCAGGCTAGAAAATGAGGCTGTAGATAAGGATGGAGCTGAGGTAGTCTTGCATTCTTCTTCCCTCCTGGAGACATGGAGATTGTTAAGGCTGGCATCAGGTAGTTCTGAAACAGGTTCTGGTTGTGCTCAAGACTATCACTCTGAGACCTTCTTTCTGGATGGAGAGTGCTCACAGAGGAGGAGCGTTATGGGGTGTTGTCCTGGAGAAGTAAACATCAGGTGCTTAGTGTAACCTTAGCTGGAAGGCAATCATTCTCAGCAAGCAGTTAAGCAAGAGAGAGAGGGTGGGAGGCAAAAGGCATCTGTAGGAGCCCTGCTGAATGAGTGGGCAGAGGGACGACTGAGCAGGGGCTGATGCAATGGGGCCCTCGATTGGTTTCTGCTGCAGCAAAGCTACTTGTGTTTGGAGTCCTCAAGGCCACACTGTAGGCTTAAAAATATTCACAGTCTAAGACTTTAGAGTTAAGTTCTTCAGTGGGAATTTTTAGGACTTAATCCCAGGGCAGCCTCTCAAGTAACCCTGAGATAGCTGCTGCAAGGAGGTGAGGGCACAGCCAGGTTATAAAGAAGTATAATTTTCCTGCAACAAAGGGCAGGTAGTATGAACGCTGGGCTTCCCTGGTGGCTCAGGGGTAAAGAATCTGCCTGCAGTGCAGGAGACCTGGGTTTGATCCTTGGGTTGAGAAGATCCCCTGGAGGAGGGCACGGCAACCCACTCCAGTATTTCTGACTGGAGAATCCCTTGAACAGAAGAGCCTCGTGGGCTGTATAGTCAATAGGGTCACAAAGAGATGGACACGACGGAAGCAACTGAGCATGCATGCATACATGCATGCAGTCTGAATGTCAAAAGATTATTGTTCATTGAAGAAAGTCAGATATGGCTGCTTCATGTTAATATATGGTAAAAATCAACACAATATTGTAAAGCAATCATCCTCCAATTAAAAATTAAAAAAGAGAAACATTCACGAGGCCCATGACAATGATCCCTTACAGGAGTATATTCAAAAATTCTGGATTAGTGGTGGACCTGTCATTCCCTGAAGTTGACAGAGAAACAGGGTCAATCAACTAATCACTCTACCCTCATTTTTCTCCACGTTTATTGAGATACAGTTGCTGTCAACATTATACTAGTTTAAGGTGTACATAATGATTTGACATAGGTATGTATTATAAAATGATTATACCACCCCTAATTTTTTATGAGCATCTCAGGATCATGGCGAGGAGTTATTCAATTATTGTTTCAAGCAGTACACAGAAAAAAAAAGATATTTTTAAAATATAAAAGTTTTATGAATTAAAAAAAAAAAGCCAGATATTCCAAGTTAAAGACTTCAGTACTTTTCTATGTATGAGAAGATGCAAAGTTTGGGTTCTGAAACCTTTTAACATCTTTCTTATCAAATAGTGAGCTTTATATTGAGATATCTGATTCATGACTAAGTTTAGAAAATGAAGCTAGATCTCTTGTCATGTCTGTCTGAGTATATGTATGTCTGAGTATGTGTCTTTCTCTGTCTTTGGATAGTATTGCTGAGGTTAGCTTATAAATGAGCTCAATTTAATTGGCCTAAACAAAAGCAAGCACTTACAAACCAAACAACTCCAAATATGAGACACTAAACTAGACGAATTGGGAATAATTGTGAATTGGGAATAATTCAATATTAAATTAGTACCTGGCATTAATGTTTAAATCTGTCGATCTAATTAATATAGATATGTCTTAGAGTCATCAGTGGAACAATCAATATAATGCTTTCTTTGTGCCTCGGTTTCAGTTCAGTCTAGTTGCTCAGTCATGTCCGACTCTGCAACCCCATGAATCACGCAGCACACCAGGCCTCCCTGTCCATCACCAACTCCCAGAGTTCACTCTAACTCACGTCCATAGAGTCAGTGATGCCATCCAGCCATCTCATCCTCTGTCGTCCCCTTCTCCTCCTGCCCCCAATTCCTCCCAGCATCAGAGTCTTTTCCAGTGAGTCAACTCTTCACACGAGGTGGCCAAAGTATTGGAGCTTCAGCTTTAGCATCAGTCCTTCCAAAGAACACCCAGGACCGATCTCCTTTAGAATGGACTGGCTGGATCTCCTTGCAGTCCAAGGGACTCTCAAGAGTCTTCTCCAGCACCACAGTTCAAAAGCATCAATTCCTCAGTGCTCAGCCTTCTTCACAGTCCAACTCTCACATCCATACATGACCACAGGAAAAACCATAGCCTTGACTAGACGGACCTTTATTGGCAAGGTAATATCTCTGCTTTTTAATATGTTATCTAGGTTGGTCATAACTTTCCTTCCAAGGAGTAAGCATCTTTCAATTTCATGGCTGCAGTCACCATCTGCAGTGATTTTGGAGCCCCCAAATAAAGTCTGACACTGTTTCCATTGTTTCCCCATCTATTTCCCATGAAGTGATGGGACCAGATGCCATGATCTTCGTTTTCTGAATGTTGAGCTTTAAGCCAACTTTTTCACTCTCCACTTTCACTTTCATCAAAAGGCTTTTAGTTCCTCTTCACTTTCTGCCAAAAGGGTGGTGTCATCTGCATATCTGAGCTTATTGACTTTTCTCCCGGCAATCTTGATTCCAAAGCTTGTGCTTCTTCCAGCCCAGTGTTTCTCATGATGTACTCTGCATATAAGTTAAATAAGCAAGGTGACAATATACAGCCTTGATGTACTCCTTTTCCTATTTGGAACCAGTCTGTTGTTCCATGTCCAGTTCTAACTGTTGCTTCCTGACCTGCATATAGGTTTCTCAAGAGGTAGGCTAGGTGGTCTGGTATTTCCATCTCTTTCAGAATTTTAAGATCTTATTATATCTGTTGCAGATTTTTCAGCAAGTAAAGTGACTCAATGTAAAGAAACTTTTAAGGAGAGAAAATCTAAGTGAGATAAGAACTTTAGGTAAATTCTTTTAAGAATAATTGTGCTTTGGAAATGTCTCTTTTAGTCTCTCTAGATTTTGGTGAATTGAATTTTTAGGGTTGTGCTAAATTAAATGATTCAAGTTTATTGAACAGCTAGCTATGTCACTCTCAAATAAAATCAAACACTGAAACATTAATTATGGAACACTGGTTTCCTCTTACAGAGAAACTCACGATATTTTGGATTACTAATGAATGTTTGCTGCCATCCTGAGATGTTCTCTGTGAGAAAGGAAATGTTTTTAGAAATTATCCCTGGTATTTATGCTCACCAATCTACAGATTGTTAATATGAAAGTCAATTCATGGTTGCTTAAGGAAAGTAGGATGTGTATATTCAGTAAAGAAGGCATGAGGAATGGAATTGCATTTATTAACAAAAGGGGAGCTTCCTTGGTGGCTCAGTGGTAAAGAATCTACCTTCCAATGCAGGAGACATGGGTTCTACCCCTGATCTGGGAAGATCCCACTTGCCGAGAAGCGACTAAGCTCATGAGGTGAGGTGAAGTCGCTCAGTCTTGTCCGACTCTTTGCGACCCCGTGGACTGTAACCTACTAGGCTTCTCTGTCCATGGGATTCTCCATCCATGGGATTCTCCAGACAAGAATTCTGGAGTGGATTGCCATTTCCTTCTCCAGGAGATCTTCCCAACCCAGGTATCGAACCCGGGTCTCCTGCATCGGAGGCAGACGCTTTAACCTCTACTCAGCCTGTGCTCTAGAGCCCAGAAACCACAACTACTGAGGCCTTAGTGCCCTGCATCCGTGCTCCACAACAAGAGAGGCCACCACAATGAGAAGCCTGTGCACCGCAACTGGAGAGCCGCCCCTGCTTGCCACAGCTGGAGAAAAGCTGGTGCAGCAGTGAAGACCCAGCAGAACAGTAATTAAATAAACAAACATAAATAATAGAAAATTAAAAGAAAAAGAAAGTAGGTCTTGACTTACAGGTAACTCTTTTTGGATGGGCAAATTAAGTGATGGCTACAGAAAGCTTTGTGGAAAGCGGGCCTTGTGGAAAAAATTCTGTGCATTGTACAGGTTTTTTTAAAAATGTTGAGCTGCCTTTGATAACAGATTTTGAGTTCTTTACTTTTAAGTGATCTGCTCTATATTTGCCTTTAAAATCATTTTTCCCCAAAATTATTTATTTTTCAATCGAAGGATAATTGCTTTACAGACTTTTGTTGTTTTCTGTCAAACCTCAGCATGAGTCAGCCATAGGTATGCATATATCCCCTCCCTTTTGAATTCTTTTATAGTTACTTTGGTTAAGTGAATAAGTATTGTTTCACAGTGATCTAAGATCCTATCTGAGTGTTCTAAACCCTTTTGATATTCTTAGACAAAACTTCCTAAATGAAATTCTAATGAAGTCCTTTTGACCTTTATCTATTTGGGATGCTTCAAAGGGCCCCTGAAACATCACAAAGAGAGATATTAAACTTATTAGGTTCATTTTGTATGTTAAATTACATGGGAAGTATTGTCAAATGAGTAATTAATCTTTTCATGTTATACTGTATGATCAGATCAGATCAGATCAGATCAGTCGCTCAGTCGTGTCTGACTCTTTGCGACCCCATGAATCAAAGCATGCCAGGCCTCCCTGTCCATCACAAACTCCCGGAGTTCACTTATGTCCATCGAGTTGGTGATGCCATCCAGCCATCTCATCCTCTGTCATCCCCTTCTCCTCCTGCCCCCAATCCCTCCCAGCATCAGAGTCTTTCCCAATGAGTCAACTCTTTGCATGAGGTGGCCAAAGTACTTGAGTTTCAGCTTTAGCATCATTCCTTCCAAAGAAATCCCAGGGCTTATCTCCTTCAGAATGATTGGTTGGATCTCCTTGCAGTCCCAGGGACTCTCAAGAGTCTTCTCCAACACTATAGTTCAAAAGTATCAATTCTTCGGCACTCAGCTTTCTTCACAGTCCAACTCTCACATCCATACATGACTACTGGAAAAACCATAGCCTTGACTAGATGGACCTTTGTTGGCAAAGTAGTGTCTCTGCTTTTCAACATGCTATCTAGGTTGGTCATAACTTTTCTTCCAAGGAGTAAGCGTCTTTTAATTTCATGGTTGCAGTCACCATCTGCAGTGATTTTGGAGCCCCCAAAATAAAGTCTGACACTGTTCCACCGTTTCCCATCTATTTGCCATGAAGTGCTGGGACCAGATGCCATGATCTTAGTTTTCTGAATGTTGAGCTTTAAGCCAGCTTTTTCAGTCTCCTCTTTCACTTTCATCAAGAGGCTTTTAGTTCCTCTTCACTTTCTGCCATAAGGGTGGTGTCATCTGCATATCTGAGCTTATTGACATTTCTGCCGGCAATCTTGATTCCAGCTTGTGCTTCTTCCAGCCCAGCAATTCTCATGATGTACTCTGCATACAAGTTAAATAAGCAGGGTGACAATATACAGCCTTGACGTGCTCCTTTTCCTATTTGGAACCAGTCTGTTGTTCCATGTTCAGTTCTAACTGTTGCTTCCTGACCTGGATACAGATTTCTCAAGAGGCAGGTCAGGTGGTCTGGTATTCCCATCTCTTTCAGAATTTTCCACAGTTTATTGTGATCCACACAGTCAAAGGCTTTGGCATAGTCAATAATGCAGAAATAGATGTTTTTCTGGAACTCTTGCTTTTTCGATGATCCAGAAGATGTTGGCAATTTGATCTCTGGTTCCTCTGCCTTTTCTAAAACCAGCTTGAACATCTGGAAGTTCACGGTTCATGTATTGGTGAAGCTTGGCTTGGAGAATTTTAAGCGTTACTTTACTAGCGTGTGAGATGAGTGCAATTGTGCTGTAGTTTGAGCATTCTTTGGCATTGCCTTTCTTTGGGATTGGAATGAAAACTCACCTTATGAATGAAAACTTACTGTATGATAATTATTACTAATAACATTCTAAAATTTATATAGCATTCCTAAAATTCTGACATGTCCCAGTCAAATGTTATCAGTCGTAATTATAGTTATTATCTGCAAGTATTGTATGTCACAGCATAGCCATGTTAGTTTATCTATTGAATTATCAGATTTTAAACGTGACTTCTTTTGTCATTATAAACAATTATGGTTTTCTTCTGATGACTTTGCAAAAATGCTTCCTCTTCAAAAAGATTAACAGAAAGAACTTTTGTATAAATGCGTTTCTGACTTTCAGGTCATTAATGCTAAGCTGAGTAAGAAATGAAAGAATCCTAATGAGAAACCTAGGGGCTTTCCCGGTGGATCAGTGGCAAAAAATCCACCTGCAATACAGGGGATGCAGGAGTTGTGAATTCGATCCCTGGGTCAGGAAGATCCCCTGGAGGAGGGCATGGCAACCCACTGCAATATTCTTGCCTGGAGAATCCATGGACAGAGGACCCTAGTAGGCTGTAGTTCATGGGGTCACAAAGAGTTGGACACGACTGAAGCAACTGAGTAAGCACACAGTGAGAATATTGATGGCTTCATAAACTGTTAACAAAAGAGTTAATTAACAAAAAGACTGAGTAAACTGGTGAAAATGGTTATAATTTTTATGGTTTCTGTCTGAAAAGTTACTGGGTTGGATCTGTGTCTTACAGGTGTAAGGAAAACCTTCTCCTCAAACTAATTATGATTTACAGTAATTTGGTAAATGATACTTTTGTATAAATCTTCCTTGAGAGATTGTGAACTCTTAGGTTTTCAGAAGCTTTATCAGATTAATTAGGAAAGCAACCTCACCAGCAGATACAGAAATTTCAAGGTATTTTGGGGGACTTTGTAAAGGGAGGAATTCACCTAGATCTGCAGGTGAAACATGTGATAAACCCTTGGTGTGATTTTCCTAGCCCTGAGAGTTTTTCTTTTCTTTTTTTTTTTTTTAACGTTCAGTCTGAGAATTCTTATAAAAATTTCAGAAAAAGAAAAGCCTATATGATCAACTATAGTTATATAAATTACCAAACCAGGGCTTTTTTTGAGACCAGACATATTTTGCAACAAATTAGTCTTAATTTGGATACACTTAGTAGAAATGAGGGTAATTTTGGAGAGAAAAAGGTTATTTTAAATCCCAGTTTTGGTAATGGAGGTCTGTATTTACTGTGTTAGTAGCTCAGTTGTGTCTGACTCTTTGTGAACCCATGGACTGTAGCCTGCCACGCTCCTCTCTCCATGGAATTCTCCATGACTCACTTCCCAGATAGTTCCTTGCCATTATGCTATATTACAGTTAATTGAATTATTAAAAGAACATTCTAAGTTTTGTTTCTGAAGCTTATCTCAGTAATCTTCAGATGAAGATCAGATCCCCCATGACCTGCAAATGGTGTTTATGTGTATTGGAAAAAGACATACTTTAAAGGGCTATCTCCAGTCTGGATGGAAGGAGTTTTTATCAGGTACTCTTAATTAGCTCATGCACAGTGAAGGAAAGTTAAGTCTTGGATTAATTCCCACTTCTAAAGGCCCCTCTGCTGGACTGGTCTATAGAGAAGACTGCTGACCTCAAACTCACCTTGAAATGATGATCAAACAGAGGAAACTACATCTACACCAGGGTGAGAAGAAGATGATATAAGTAGACAGCTTATCCAAGATGCTGGACCTGACTCATATGATAAATCACTTACAATGTTTTCTTGACTTTTGTATATAAATCAGTTGTTTTTTCATCATGGACACGAACCTATGCTAGTAAAAATCAATCCAGTTGTTGGGTTGTGGTAATTTTCTGCGTCAAGTACTTCTAGATTACCTTGGTGGATTTCTCTACTCCAAGGCTCTAATTGGATGATCATTAAATAGTTTTATTTTAGAAGAAAGAAAGTTCAGTCCTGTCCAGGTTATACTTGATATTACTAGGTGGAATCTTCTCACCTGACCAATTAATAATACCTCTGACCATGGCAATAGTATGAATTTTCCTCTAAACTATTCAATCAGAGCAACAAGCAAAAAATTCAGCCAAGCAATAAGACCTCTCACATGGATTATGGGTTATGTGGTTAACACCAGACTATGGTCATTTAAGATTTAAGGCCCCCTTTATCTTGGGGACAATTAAGCTGTATTAAGGATAACCAGCCTAGTAACACTAGGAAACTGGGCTGAGAGCCTTAAAGCAGTGCCAATATATGATTTTCCCCCAGCCCAACAAAAAAGATTGGTGTAGAATAGACAAGTCAGACAGCCTAAGGATATACAGGGCTATACCTAACAGAAGTTCTTGGCTTAATTCTTGCTTATGACTTTAATAATGCTATTAGTTATGTTATTTGTACTTTGTTTTATAAGATTGCTATTTCTTGCATTACCATATGTGTGACTGAATCTCCAATGAAAATAATGATGATTAGGGGACTTGAAACAGTTGATCAAATATATAATTCTCTATGTGGTCAGTGATTACAACAGTATAACTCTAGATATGGGAAGATACAGCAGGAGGGAATTTGTCCTGGACTATAACAGTTTAACTAAGACAGGTTAGTCCAGAGCCCTTTCAATGTCGACAAGACCTAGTCCAGTAACAGCACACTGAGCGGCCTATCAGAAATCTTCACGAGAAGTAGGAATGAGCCTTTCTAGCAATGTGGGACAAAACGGTCATGAAATGCCTCCCAAATTATGGCTGAACTTATGACCATCATGAGATGAAATTAAAAGACGCTTGCTCCTTGGAAGAAAAGCTATGACAAATCTAGTTTAAGTGTTAGTTGCACAGTCTTGCCCAACTCTTTGCAGCCCCATGGACTGCAGCCCAGGGGCTCCTCTGTCCATGAGATTTTCCAGGCAAGGATACTGGAGTGGGCTGCCATTTCCTTTTCCAGGGGATCTTCCTGATCAGGGATCAAACCCCGGTCTCCTGCACTACAGGCAGATTCTTTACAGACTGAGCTATAGGGGAAGCCCCAACAGAATATTAAAAAGCAGAGACATCACTTTGCCAACAATGGTCCATATAGTCAAAGCTATGGTTTTTCCAGTGGTCTGGTATGGATGTGAGAGTTGGACCATAAAGAAGGCTGAATGCTGAAGAATTGATTTTGAATTGTGGTGCTTGAGAAGACTCTTGAGAGTCCCTTGGACTGCAAGGAGATCCAACCAGTCAATCCCAAAAGAAATCAGTCCTGAATGTTCATTGGAAGGACTGATGCTGAAGCTGAAGCTCCAACATTTTGGCCACCTGATGTGAAGAGCTGACTCATTTGAAAAGACCCTGATGCTGGGAAAGACTGAGGGCAGGAAGAGAAGGGGGCGACAGAGAATGAGATGGTTGGATGGCATCACTGACTCGGTGGACATGAGTTTGAGCCAACTCCAAGAGAGAGGGAAGGACAGGGAAGCCTGGTGTGCTGCAGTCCACAGGGTCACAAAGAGTCAGATGTGACTTAACCACTGAACAACATGACCGTGAGGGAGCATTGTCAGCTACAAATTAGCAGTTGCCATGGGGCTTCCCTGGTGGCTCAGAGGTTAAAGCATCTGCCTCCAATGCGGGAGACCCGGGTTCGATACCTGGGTTGGGAAGAGCCCCTGGAGAAGGAAATGGCAATCCACTCCAGTATTCTTGCCTGGAGAATCCCATGGACGGAGAAGCCTAGTAGGTTACAGTCCACAGGGTCGCAAAGAATCAGACACGACTGAGCGACTTCACCTCACCTCATGGGTGCTTGCGAATTGTCTCTATAAGGATTAAATTGTGTGCTGACATTCCACATTCCCTGAAGGAGTTCATTGAATGTTCAGTGAATGGAGAGCAGAAATGAGGCACTCTGTGCTCAGGAAAAAGGTGGCAGGGCAGGTATCCAGGTTAGATATTTCAGGAGCTGATTTTATGAGTCCAATTCTGTATCTCCTCATATCTAGAAAAGCATTAAAATTCTCATAGTGACAACTGTTTCTCAAGACTAGCAGAAGCTTCATGAGACTAGAAGAAACTTTCTACAAAATATATGTGCTTGACAACAAAGGAAACTATAAGCAAGGTGAAAAGACAGCCTTCGGAATGGGAGAAAATAATAGCAAATGAAGCAACTGACAAACAACTAATCTCAAAAATATACAAGCAACTCCTGCAGCTCAATTCCAGAAAAATAAATGACCCAATCAAAAAATGGGCCAAAGAACTAAATAGACATTTCTCCAAAGAAGACATACGGATGGCTAACAAACACATAAAAAGATGCTCAACATCACTTATTATCAGAGAAATGCAAATCAAGACCACAATGAGGTACCATTTCACACCAGTCAGAATGGCTGCGATCCAAAAGTCCACAAGCAATAAATGCTGGAGAGGGTGTGGAGAAAAGGGAACCCTCTTACACTGTTGGTGGGAATGCAAACTAGTACAGCCACTATGGAGAACAGTGTGGAGATTCCTTAAAAACTGCAATCTCACTGCTGGACATACACATCAAGGAAACCAGAATTGAAAGAGACACGTGTACCCCAGTGTTCATCACAGCACTGTTTATAATAGCCAGGACATGGAAGCAACCTAGATGCCCATCAGCAGACGAATGGATAAGAAAGCTGTGGTACATATACACAATGGAGTATTACTCAGCCCTTAAAAAGAATACATTTGAATCAGTTCTAATGAGATGGATGAAACTGGAGCCTATTATACAGAGTGAAGTAAGCCAGAAAGAAAAACACCAATACAGTATACTAACACATATATATGGAATTTAGAAAGATGGTAATGATAACCCTATATGTGAGACAGCAAAAGAGACACAAATGTAAAGAACAGACTTTTGGACTCTGTGGGAGAGGGAGAGGGTGGGATGATTTGGGAGCATGGCATTGAAACATGTATACTATCATGTAAGAAACAAATCGCTAGTCTAGGTTTGATACAGGATACAGGATGCTCGGGGCTGGTGCACTGGGATGACCCAGAGAGATGATATGGGAAGGGTGGTGGGAGGGGGCTCAGGGTTGGGAACTCATGTACACCTGTGATGGATTCATGTCAATGTATGGCAAAACCAATACAGTATTGTAAAGTAAAAAAATAAAATTAAAAATGAAAAGTAAAAAAAAAAAAGTGCTTGATTGCATGTGCTCTCCCTTTACCAAAATCACATATACACTGTCCTGCCCTATGTCTTTGGAGGAGTTCCTCAGAGTTATCTGAGGTGCGTCTTCTGGGCTGTGATCCTCATTTTGCTCCCAGTAAAATCTTAACTGGCAACACTCACATTGTGTGTTGTTTGTAAGTCAGCAGCTTGCTGAAATCATTCCTATGATACTCACCTCAGCTGTCTGGGACCAGTGTCTTGTGTTTCCACCCCTGAGTTCCCTCGGGGCTCACCGTGGGGAGTGGCTGCCGTCTGATGGCTGCTTGATAACAGGTGTTCTTTCCTATCTGAATTCCCTGAGGTCTCACCAGCTTACATTCCATGGTGGCTGCAACTGTAGGTGACTGTCATATCTGTTTTTAACTGATATGGCAGAAAATATTCCATTGCTTAACACTCAGGCTTAATTCATAAAAGGACTCATGGGACACAAAGTTATAGTTAAGTTTATAGCAGATGCAAGCAGAGTAGAATCAACAGAGGGAGAAAAATGCCTGTGGCGAAGCTGGAGGAACACAGGCGCAAGCCCCCTGCTTGGTTCCCTCAACCCGACACGTCCGGGGTGTCGCCTACTAGGGAAGCTCACTCCTGTCTGGGAGTCTTGGGTTTTACTGTGGTCAGGCACATGGGCATATACTTTCTGCACTGCTGACCTCAGTTGGAGGTACCTTAGACCCCAGAGGTAAAGAGGCAATACCCACATTAAAAATGACTAAAGATGACAGTGTAGGGGACACAAACTTTACTTAACACTCCATGAAGTGGGCAGTCTCCACCCTCAAGGCTCCAAAGGACTGTGGACCATTTATAAGAACACAGAATAAAGTTTAAGGTTGCTAATACAGTCCCCCAGACATCTTGGGTCTAGATATTTATTTTGACACAGGCCTGGGATCTGATCCAGACATTCTTTCTGGGAGTTGGGTGTCACATTGATGATTTTAAGAGGAGCCCTGAAATCTTGGAGCATTTACCACCCAGGGGCACAGAGCTGAGCATTCTCTCTTCACTGGTCACATGTGTTCACAGCATCCTGAATATATGAGGTTGATTTTTTATGAACAGTCTCACTTTACAGATGAAGGCACTGAGGCCCCGGAACACTAGGTAATTTGCAAACCCAAGTCCTCCTACTCTTGTAGGGGAGGAAATATTTCCCTATTTCCCTTCTAGATTCTTTGACTGATTTGGTAATAAAATCAACATAAGACAGACAAACAGAAAAACAAGTTTCATCTGTACAGCATCACCAAAGACATGAGACCTGGAGACTGGCAATTGAGGCTTATATGGCATTCTGAGTGAGGGAGAAGAGAATGGGGGTCTCATCAGTCATTTCATCCTTGAGGGATGGAAGAAGACCCTTTATTTTTGCAAAGGAAGTTCAGTGACTTGTACTTGTCATATGCACTTATCATATAGCATGTGACCATTCCAAAGAAGTAAGGGAAAGGTGGAGCATTAGGGAAGAGGTGCAAGTTAGTGGGGAGAATGTGGGGTTTTCTGGAGTCAGCTCTTCCTGATCTTGGCTCCTCTTTCACTTTCCCAAGGTGCATGAGGGAGGCAGCTTTTCTCTGCCTTAGACCCCAGAGGTAAAGAGGCGATACCCACGCTAAAAATGATTACAGATGACGGTTTCTCCTGCAGCCCAGTGAGGGCTCCTCCAGGCTTGCTTTCAAAGCATGGTTTTATGGATCATTTAATAGGAGAGGAAATGTACTGGAACACATCTGTAACAGGAGTCTGTTAGGAATGTTGCTTCTCAGGCCTCACCCAGACCTGGGGAATCAGAATGTGTTTTTATTTCCACAAGACTGACAGGCGGAGTCAAGTTTAAGAAGCGCTGTTACTAGGCATTTTCCCCAGCGGACACAAGCAGGAATTCTGGTTGTGTAGGGAGATTTCCCACTGGACAAGCCTGACCCCAGATCCTCCCCTTTCTTACTCCTCTCCCTGTTGCGTGTACCCACCTCTCAGAAGAGGTGTGAGAAGCTCTGTCAGCACCCCCGCATCTGCAGAAACCCTCCTGCAACCACAGGGATGAACCAGCTCTGCCTTTCTGCAGCCCTTCTCGTTGTCATCATGGGCATCCCAGTGGCCCACACCCAAGGGGGAAACCAGCAACCAGGCCCAGGATAAGTCCCAATTCACCTCTCCTCTACAGGCAGAGTGTGGGTGGGGGTGGGGGGAATGAAGGCATCAGTTGTCTGCTGGGAAAAAAGATACAACTTCAAAGTTGAGAGTTGTTTTATTTGGCAGGAATTTTTAGGACTTCAAGCCTGGGAGACACCATCTCAGTTAACCCTGGGAGAACTGCTCTGAGGAGGCAAGTGGATTGGGGAGACGGAGCCAGGTTGTATAGAAGTTTTACAACAAATGGCAGGTAAGCTGAATGTCAAAAGATTACTGAAAAATGAAGAAAACCAGATATCCCAGATTAAAGAATTTAGCACTTTTCTGTTTGTGGGGAGATGGAAGAGTCCGGGCTCATTCAAATCGTTCCTGTGGTATGCACCTCAGCTGTCTGGGCCGTTTTCACATCCTGAGTTTCCTCAGGGCTTACCAGCTCACATTACCTGATGGCTCCAAAAGCTGATGACTGTGCTACTCTTTGTTTACTGATCTGGCTGGAAATAGTCCATGTACTGGGAAAGAGTGAAGGCAGAGGAGACGGGGGTGACAGAGGATGAGATGGTTGGATGGCATCACCGACTCGATGGACATGCGTTTGAGTAAACTCTGGGAGCTGGTGATAGGGAAGCCTGGCATGCTGCAGTCCATGGGGTCGCAAAGATTCAGACACAACGGAGAGACTGAGTTGATTCCACTTCTCATCATAGAAGGGACTGGGGAGCAGGGATGGGTTGGGTGCTGCTAACCATCTCTGGATTTTTGGACGGTTGGGCAGTTTTAACTCAGGGACGTTTCTTAATCCTCAAAAGGAATCATTATGTGTTCAGCCAATACAATATTGTAATTAGCCTCCAATTAAAATAAATAAATTTATATTTAAAAAATCCCATTTCATTCTACCAGGCCAGGGACCCCATTTCTGAGACTATGCTTGGTCACTGCCTTATTCGTGAACTTCACTGTAGTGGAATCAAAAGATCAGTTTTTGACTGTTGTCCTGATTCATGGGACGGCTTCTGGAAGCTCTTGAAATTTACTTTTATATGGCAATGAGATGAGTGTAAAAGAAGTCTGTACATAGCTTCAGGATCACACTAAAAATCAATCAGTTGATTATAAGTTTAGAATATTCAACTCTGCCAACTTCTGGGTATAGGGAAAGGTGCTGAGATGGAATTCAGTCACCAATGACTGATCATTCAATCAATTTCAGGACCTAGTGAAACCTCAATAAAAGCCCCTAAATACTGGGGTTTTGGAGAGCTTCTGGGGAAGTGAACACACCGAGGGTGCTGTAAGGGTGACATTTCCTGAGAACGGATGGTACTCTGTACCCCCAAAAGCCCCTCCCTCTACACATCTCCTCCACTGTTAGTCGCTCAGCTGCGACCCACTCTTTGCGACCCCTTGATCTGTCCATGGAATTCTCTAGGCAAGAATCCTGGAGTGGATTGCCTCTCCCTTCTCCAGGGGATCTGCCCAATCTAGGGTTTGAATCCAGGTCTCTTGCATTGGCAGGGGGATTCTTTACAGTCTGGGCTACGAGGGAAGCTCACATTCTATCTGTGATCAGCGTTTCCTAAACGTGTGAACAGATGAATTCAGTGTCTCCTCAACATCTTCCCGTAAATGCTCCACAGGCACTTTGGACTCAACTTTGACCAAACTGAACTCATCCTCCCTTCCCTGGGACTCGCTTTCCCGCCCTTCTCCTCTGAAGCTGTCTGTGCTTGTCTTGGTGAAGCTCCATCAGGCAGAGCAGAAGCTCTGCACAGCTGTTCCAGGACTTTCTGATTAATTTTAATAATGAGGAGATAACATCAGTCTTTGACAGACAAATATTTTTACTAGGTGAATGGTTGTTACAGGGTAGAATAGAATCCCTGACTACATGCTGGATCTTTTCTTTTACTTTCACCCTTGTTTCTCATTGCTTCTATTCACTAAAAGGATACTGTCTGTACATGATGGCCTGCCTTGGGGAACCCTGCCCCTCTGTCTGAATGTTCAGCCAAAGTGCCTTTGTTCGGGGCACTGAACACCTGACCCTGTCCACCTATGAATAGCCCCAAGAAAAAGTAATGAACACGTTCCCTCCCTGAGGCTGGTCATTCCAGGAGATACTTGTAAGACTTACGGTCTTTTTACTTTACTTCCTTACCACCTCCCATTCTCTTTTGTAATAAAGATCCTGGCATCCAGATGCCATAAGATGGTTAATTTGAGACAATAGCCTGCCATCTTCTTCTTGGTCTGCCCGATTTCTCCACACCTCATCTCCTGATTTATTGACCTGTTGTGCAGTGAATAGAGTGAGCTTAGACTTGGTAACGGAGGAAGGCAATGGCAACCCACTCCAGTACTCTTGCCTGGAAAAATCCCATGGATGGAGGAGCCTGGTAGCCTGCAGTCCATGGGGTCACTAAGAGTCTGACACGACTGAGCGACTTCACTTTCACTTTTCACTTTCATGTGTTGGACAAGGAAATGGCAACCCACTCCAGTATTCTTGCCTGGAGAATCCCAGGGACGGGGAGCCTGGTGGGCTGCCGTCTATGGGGTCGCACAGAGTCGGACACGACTGAAGTGACTTAGCAGCAGACTTGGTAACAACATCTTGGTGGAAATGGGTATCTTGGCTATAAAATGTGTAAATAAACTCTTTCTATGCTGATAGGTAATCCCTTCCCACAACCTGCGTGGCAGATGTCACCTGGGAAAATTGCACACGAATGTTCCACAAGAGAAAACTGCAGATCAGTGAGTGACCCTCGGTCACTTAGCAGTGAGTGGTAAGTTCAAGTCAAGATATTATTCTGTCAAAATCCACTGCATAGAGTGCCTGACATCTGCAAGAACTGTTAAAATGCAGATACTGGGTAATAGTTCTGGACGCACTGCCCCACACTCATCACTCTCCTGTCCCTAAGCCTCATCTCAGCCACTGAAGCCCAGAGATGAATGGCCCTGGGTTTTTCCCAGACACCAAATTCTTGGTGTTCCTACCAACACCAGCCAATTCTGCGACACCAACTGGCCATTTCCTAGTCAGTTCCATTCTGACAAAATCTCCAGAGTTAGAGCAGACCTCACAGGTGGAGGATGTGGTCCCACAAGACCGCCCCACTTCAAAGGCCGGCCACCAACCCTCCCTGTCCTCTCAGCTCATCTCCCTGCTCTGAGCCTGCCTGACATTGGACTGGGCATGTTCTTGGACCTTCTAGACAGTGAGCCTGGCTTCCTTCTCCCTGACCCTGGAAGTGGAGCATGGTATGTGTGTGTGTGTAATTGCCTAGAAGACTGGACTCTAGCTTTGTTTTATTTTTACTGTGGTCTTGTTTTTACTGCTGATCAGCAGTTTGGTGTTGGGTGATGCCTTCGCCTCTCTGTGCTTCATTTTTTCATCTCTGTGATAGGTGGCAACGTGGAAATATCCCCTAGAGAGGAGAGATTTGATGTGAGCATTAAAGGGTATGAAGTTTTCCACAGAGGGAATTGTGTAACATCTTGGCACTGGTAGCTGTTAGTGTGTATGTATGTGTCAGTGGGAAGATGCTTGTCTGTGTTTGGATGAGTAAGCGTGTATGGGAGAGCCTTGTTGCACACGGCTATAATGGGGAGTGAATAGATGGGAGGAGTGAAGGGGGAGGGTGTGTAAACCCTCACATGTGCACCACACTTCATTCCTTAAAAAGCAGCAGAGTGCATGGCTCACAGACTGGATGCAGCCAGTTTCTTGGGTTCAAATCCTGTCTACCCAGTATGACCTTAGTCAAATGACAAATTTCTTGTTGCCTCAAATTTCTCATCTGTATTGTTAGAAAATATGAAGATTTCCTCACCCTCTCTTTTAGGATTATCCTGAGGATCAGATGAGATAATGTACATCAAATGCTTAGCATAATGACTGCACACAGAAGGAGCTAAGTGTTAACTGCTGTCATTACTCATTATAATTATTATTACAAAGGACTTTGACTTTTCTGGGAGAAGGGATGTCTGTCTGTTGCCTCCATTGCTTCCACAGCAACCTCCTGATGAGGGCATGACTCATCTGACACCTGAAGACACGGGGCTCTGGGAGATTTCTGGCCCCAGGTCACAAAGTAAGAAGGAGGCAGAGCTGGGATTCAGACTGAGGTGCTCTGATTGCAAAACCACTGAGGAGAGAGCAGAGAGGAGATGGCTGCAGGCAATCTTCCAAGCCCCCCACAAATCCACTCCAGCCCCGAGGTCTACTCAGACAGACAGATTTCCTGTGGCTAAAACCAGGTGAGGGATGGCAGGTGGTCATGCTGCAGAGACATGTTCAGCTCCCTGCTTCCCCTCTGCCCCCTCCCCTTACTCCTTTCTGTCCCCAGAAAAGGAGGATCTTTGTCCCTCACACCAGGCCCCCCAGGAGAACATTGCCTTCCCCCAGCTCAGCTACTGCCTGGGCCTCTGCAGGTAAACTGCAATTTCCATCTGTTTGAGATGTTACCACAATGCTTGCAGGAAGGGGCCTTTGTCACCGGTGCCTCCTGAGGTAGGTGAGGTGGGAGGACAGGGGAAGGGCATTGATGCCCAGATGTGATAACACCTACAGGAGGCTGAAATGGAGGACTGGCGCTCACACACTGCTGATCGCTTATATGTCCTTTGATCGGCTGTCATCCACTCACAGACGTCCATCAGTGCCGGGCACTGTTCTAGGTGCTGGGGTGCCTCCTGAGTGACCATACTGGACACAGTTCCACCTGTCTGAGCACAGTCCTTGTTTCCATGAGACCCACAGGCATCATCAAGTCTGAGAAGTGCTGTTATTGGGCATTTGGCCCCTGCACGCAGAAATGGGAACCCTGGTTAGGTGGGGAGATTAAGCAATAAACAAGACTGACCCAACTCCTCCCCTTGCCCACTTCCCTTCCTCATCACCTGATCCCACCCTTCAGCCAGGATATTGAAAGCCCAGTTCATCCCCAGCATCCTCAGAAGCCCTCCTGAAGGCCGTGAAGATGAGCTGGCTCTGCCTCTCTGCAGCCCTTCTCCTTCTCCTGGGCACCCTGAGGACCAGCACCCCAGTGGGTGACACCAGCTGCAAGGGCAATGGTAAGTCCTGGCTCAGCTCTCCTCTACAGATTGGGAGTGGGATGATGAGGGGAGTCCATGAAAGGGGCTGGGGACAGGGATGGGGTGGACACTGCCAACCCTCTCCGGATTTCTCCTGAGAAATTGGGCAGTTTTACTCCAGGGATGTTTGCTGACTTTCAGAAAGAAATCATCATGTTTCCAGCATAAAAAAGTTTCCTGCTCAACTATATGACATCATGGACCTGACTCTCTGTTTCCAGTCTCTGCCTTGTCCTCGAACCTCACTGTAGTGTAATGAAGATCAGTACTTGATCCTTGTTCTGGTTCCTGGCCCAGACATCCTATTTGGGATTGACTGTCTTTTGTAAGGTAATGTGATGAGTCAAAGAAAGGGACCCAGAGTAGTTTCAGGATGGGGCTTGTCTCCAAAAAAACTCATCAGGTGATCAGAGAATTAGAACTCTAAACCCTTAGTACTTCTGGGGAGAGGAGAGGGGAGGTACTGAGACTGAGTTCGATCACCAATGATCAATGATTCAATCAATTTGTCTATCTATTGAAGCCTCAGTAAAATTGCCCAACACCGCAATTCAAGTGAACTGACTTGTGGGATGCCCAGTGGGCATTCCAGAACTTGTTGGTATAGGTAGGGACACCAAGTATTTGCTGTCAGGGACAAAACCCAGACTAGCTCTTCCCTGTGATTGAGTGACTGTGGCTCAGGAGCCAGGGGTGTAATTAGTGTGGGTCTGTGCTCCCAGCAATGGTTATCAATTATCTACTTTATAAGAATTCCTCGGCAGAATCAGGTACTCTATCAAATGGGATGTGACATGATTATATTATAGTGACTTTAGTAGTTACATGCTGTGTGTCCCAGGGCAAGTCATCTCCGGTTTCCTCACTTGAATGGGGGTTGGGGTTACCTGTTACACAGGTTCTTTTAAGGGATGACCAGTCATGAATATTGAGAGTTTAATCACATTTCATGGGCTTTCCAAGTGGTGTGAGCGGTAAAGAACCTACCAGCCAATCCAGGAAACATTAGAGATGCGGGATCGATCCCTGGGTTAGGAAGATCCCCTGGAGGAGGGTACGGCAACCCATTCCAGTATTCTTGTCTCGAGAATCTCATGGACAGAGGAGCCTGGCAGGCTACAGTTCATGGGGTCGCCAAGAGTCGAACACGACTGAAGCTACTTAGCATGCACAATCACATTTCATAACCAGTGATGGACATTTTCCATCAACATATCTTCATCTAGAAGATCTGGAAGAGTTATTCTACTTACCTTTCCCTTCCCTGCTCCAAATATCTTGGTATCAAATAATGATTATTTCTCTATTGTTAAAATTAATCAGAAAGGCAAGGATGGGGGCAGGCAGCTGAGTTTCTGCCCTGTCTGAGATAACTGCAGGGAGAGCCAGGTTCTCTTGTGGGGTCAAGGCTATTTTTTCCAGACTGGAACAATGTTAGTCAAAACTCAAGGCCCTTCCTTTTGTCCCCTATGTCTATTATTTTATTATCTTCTCAAGATATAGAATGTTAGTGCTGGATTCATAGTTATGTTGACTTGCCTCATTGTCAAACAGCGATTGAATGATATGCATTCTATTCAACAGCTGTGTTCTTGGCTTGGACATGGAGTGGAAAGTTGATTGCTTTAACAAATACCTCTCAAGTCCCTAAAAGCATTGTTACTGATGTAGGGAAACAGCTGTACACAAAATAGCAAAAGAACTTGCCTCCTTGAAAGTGAAAGTTGCTCAGTCACATCGGACTATTTGTAACCCCACAGACTACACAGTCTATGGACTTCTCCAGGCCAGAATACTGGAGTGGGTACCCTTTCCCTTCTCCAGGGGATCTTCTCAACCCAGGGATTGAACCCAGGTCTCCCGCATTGCAGGTGGATTCTTTACCAGCTAAGCCACAAGGGAAGCTCAACTTGCCTTTTGGAGGGAGACAGATGATAGAGAAAGGGAAAAGTCCTCTGCCAGATGGCAATGAGTGACGTGAAGAAAAAGCGTGAAGGGGATAAAGGAGGCCATACTAATTCTATAGAGGGTCAGGGAAACCCTCTGTTATAAGGAGGCAGCGGCTGCTAAAAATGAGACTGGTCTGTTTGCGCAGCAGCCAGGGCCAGGGTGGCTGGAGCTGAGGGGGTGAGGGGAGGGGAGTGGAGGGGATGAGGCAGAGGCCTCGGGGGCAGGTCGTGAGGAGCCTTGCAGGACTTTGTAAGAATCCAGATTTGACTCTGAGAGAGCTGGGGAGTCACTGAGGGGCTGGTCATGGGAGCCATGCAATAGGGCTCAAGTTTTAAGGGAATTCCTGAGGCTGCAGAGCAGAGTGTCTCCAGGAGACGAAGGGCAGAGACAGAGGTCTGGGGAGCAAGACGCTGAGTGGCCCAGGTGAGCAGTGATGGCACAGGTGCCCGTATTGTTTGCTGGGTCCGTCTCAGTTTTCTTGAAGGACGTGAATGACTTGCTCTGTTGAGGGTTTGATGGAGGCTTCATTACCTAGTCATGATGCATTGCCATTGGAGATTAGCCATTAGCCATTGGAGATTTTTCAACAGACAGCTCCTCTCCCCTCCCTAAGCTGGGCTGGGGGAGGTCATGGAGGAGGGGAGCAATGAAAGTTCCAACCATCTCTTTGGTCAGGCAGTACCTAATCTTGGGTCACCTAGGGGTTCTCCAGTAGTTACTCCCCTTCCCATAACAAAAGACAGCTTTAGAATTTTAGAGTTTTAGGAAATCTTTGCCAGGAATGGCACAAAGAACAAATATTTCTTTATCATAAACTGCAATGTCAATATTCCATTATTCCAGTCTCTAGGAGGTGATCCCTGTTAATACACTGGTTTGTTTTCTTCTATGATTTCGCTGCATGATTCCTTCACACTATCTTCTTTTTTTTTTTTTGGTTATTTCTCCATTCTTTCCATTTATTTTTTCTTTTAATTAATTTATTTTTTGGTTGAAGGATAATTGCTGTACATAATTTTGTTGTTTTCTGTCAAATCTCAACATGAATCAGCCATAGCGATACATATATCACCTCCCTCTCGAACCTCCATCCCATTTCCCTCCCCATCTCACCCCTCTGGGTTGATACAGAGCCCCTATTTGAGTTTCCTGAGCCATACAGCAAATTCCCATTGGCTATCTGTTTTACATATGGTAATGTAAGTGTCTATGTTCTTTCCATACATCTCACTCTCTCCCCCCCTCTCCCCGTGTCTGTGAGTCCAGTCTCTATGTCTGTTTCTCCACTGCTGCCCTGCAAATAAATTCTTCAATACCATTTTTTTTTTTAGATTCCGTATATATGTGTTAGTACATGGTATTTATCTTTCTCTTTTTGACTTACTTCACTCTGTATAACAGGTTCTAGGTTCATCTGCCTCATTAGAGCAGTCTCAAGTGTGTTCCTTTTGCGGCTGAGTAATATTCCACTGTGTATATGTACCACAACTTCTTTATCCATGTATCTGTCAATGGACATCCAGGTGCTCCCCTGTTCTAGCTACTGTAAATAGTGCCGCAGTGAACAATGGGATACATGCGTCTTTTCCAGTTTTGGTTTTCTCAGAGTGTATGCCTAGGAGTGGGATTGCTGGGTCATATGGGGTTTTTATTCTTAGTTTTTTCAGGAATCTGCATAGTGTCTTCCGTAGTGGCTGTATCAGTTTGCATTCCCACCAACAGTGCAAGGGCGTTCCCTTTTCTCCACATCTCCTCCAGCATTTATTGTTTGTAGACTTTTTGATGGTGGCTGTTCTGACTGGTGCCTTCACACCTTCTTTTTGGCTGCACACACAGAGATGTATAAGTACATATCCATGACACACACATGCTTCTGTGAGTGTGTGTGTGTATATGTGTGTGATTTTAGTTCCCCAACCAGGATTGAACCTGTGCCCCCTAACCAGGGGACCATCAGGGAAGTCCCTTCACACGTTTTTTTTTAAACAGTGGGAACTTTCAACCTTTCACTTAAGCACAGAGAATGGTATTGTAAAATCCATTTATTCATCATTCAGCTTAAACAGTTACTGATGAGGACAGTATTATTGATGTAGATCCTCTTATTTTTCATGAATTGTTTTGAAGCTAATCTGAGGCATCGTGCTAATTGATCCATATATACTTCATGAAGGAGATATAATTTTTTACAAATTACCATATCACAGTCATGACACAACATTAACAGTAACGTGAATGGCCTTTTAATTCTTTACAACCCACGCTCCACCACTCTATTGCAGACAAGCTGATTGCTGCAGTGTTGGCCTTGTGCTCAGGCTGTAATGAGCATCTGCGTAACTGACCCAGGGCTCCTGCCATCCTTGCAGTCCTGCGGCCTCCCTTCAGCCTGGAGCCTCCACACAGGGGTTCCTGCAAGGGTGTGAACATCAGGTACTTCTTCAACGTCAGCTGCATGTTCTGGGAGCCTTTATATACGGTGGGTGCGACGCCAAGGAGAACAACTTCCTTAGGGCTGTGGACTGCAGGAGGACCTGCGGTGGCTCTCTTGGCTACTGAGGTAAGACAGGGGGCAGGCAGGGTGAGGGAAGGGTTGGGGTAAGAGCTCAGGGGGGCACACAGAACCTCAGAACCTCACAGTGACCCCCCTTGCCCAGGAGAAGTGGCTGCAGTGTCTGGTGAAACCACATACTGAGCATGTCTTCCAGGGATCAGAGGATCACTGCTACAAACCCCATCATGATAATCTGAGCCTGTTCACATGTTTCCCTTTCTCAGATGGGAACACTGAGTCAGCACCTCATGGAGCAGGTCCATAGTGCTAGGGTTTTCAAGCTAGGCTTGGAAAACTCACTTTCTTCTTGTTGGTCACCTGGGTCCTAGGGACTGCTCATCTCTGGGGTGGTCGAGGACATGTCAGGATGAACGGTGTCCAGGTCTGGGGCTTCAGAATTGCCAATCAGCAAGTTCCTTTCTTTTTTCGGAGAACCTGTGAACTGTGCTCTGCTGAGATGCTGACGTCTAAAGAGGACCCACGCAGGGCTGGGTTCTGGCTGCTTCTGAAAGAATTCGGCCCTCTCCTCTTCCTTCTCAGCGCTGCCCTCAGCAGAAGTCCATCTCTTTGCTCCCTCCCATAGGTCTACGTGCTTTGGTCCTGTCTCCTCCGGTCAGCTCTAAGGACCAGGAGGGCGAGTCTCCTCTGTGTGCCTGGCTCTTAGCATAGTTCCTGGCACAAAGCAGGCAGTCCATCAGTATCTGAGGTACGGAAGAGGGATGCTGATGAGATAGAAGCAAGTATCTAGTCCGACGCCTCATCCTCACTGCATCCTTACCTTCACCCTCCTCCCCACCATAACTTTTCTCCTTGTGGGTGTTGGGATACTTCTGGGAATTTTCCGTTCAGTTCAGTCGCTCAGTTGTGTCTGACTCTTTGCTATCCATAGACTGCTGCACACCAGGCCTCCCTGTCCATCACCAACTCCAGGAGTTTACTCAAACTCATATCCAATGACTTGGTGATGTCATCCAACCATCTCTTTCACTGTACTTCCCTTCTCCTCCTGACCTCAATCTTTCCCACATCAGGGTCTTTTCCAATGAGTCAGTTCTTCACATCAGGTGGCAAAAGTACTGGAGTTTCAGCTTCAGTATCAGTCCTTCCAATGAATATCCAGGACTGATTTCCTTTAGGATGGACTGGTTGGATCTCCTTGCTGTTCAAGGGACTCTGAAGAGTCTTTTCCATCACCACATTTCAAAAGCATCACTTCTTTGGTGCTCAGCTTTCTTTGTAGTCCAACTCTCACATTCATACATGACTACTGGAAAAATCACAGCTTTCACTAAATGGACCTTTGTTGGCAAAATAATGTCACTGCATTTTAATATGCTGTCTAGGTTGGTCATAGCTTTTCTTTCAAGGAGCAAATGTCTTTTAACTTAATGGCTGCAGTCATCATCTGCAGTGATTTTGGAGCCTCCCAAAATAAAGTCTGTCACTGTTTCATATCTATTTGCCATGAAGTGATGGGACCAGATACCATGATCTTAGTTTTCTGAATGTTGAGTTTTAAGCCAGTTTTTCACTCTCCTCTTTCACTTTCATCAAGAGGTTCTTTAGTTCTTTACTTTCTGCCATGAGAGTGGTGTCATCTGCATGTTTGAGGTTATTAATATTTCTCCCAGCAATCTTGATTCCAGTTTGTACTTCATCCAGCCCAGCATTTGCGTGATGTACTCTGCATATAAGTTAAATAAGCAGGGTGACAATATATAGCCTTGACTTATTCCTTTCCCAATCTGGAACCAGTCTGTTGTTCCATGTCCAGTTCTAACTGTTGTTTCTTGACCTGCATACAAATTTCTCAAGAGGCAGGTGAGGTGGTCTGGTATTTCCATCTCTTTCAGAATTTTCCGCAGTTAGTTGTGATCCACACAGTCAAAGGATTTGGCATAGTCAATAAAGCAGAAATAGATGTTTTTCTGGAGCTCTCTTGGTTTTTTGATGATCCAGCAGATGTTGGCAATTTGATCTCTGGTTCCTCTGTCTTTTTAAAATCCAACTTGAACATCTGGAATTTCACAGTTCATGTACTGTTGAAGCCTATGATTTTGAGCATTACTTTGCTAGCATGTGAGATGAGTGCAATTGTGTGGTAGTTTGAACATTCTTTGGTATTACCTTTCTTTTATATTGGAATGAAAACTGACCTTTTCCAGTCCTGTGGCCACTGCTGAATTTTCCAAATTTGCTGGCATGCTGAGTGCAGCACTTTAATGGTATCACCTTTTAGGATTTGAAATAGCTCAATTAGAATTCCATCACCTCCACTAGCTTTGTTCATAGTAATGCTTCCTAAGGCCCACTTGACTTCACACTCCAGGATGTCTGGCTCTAGGGGAGCGATCACCCCATCATTGTAATCTGGGTCATGAAGATCCTTTTTGTATAGTACTTCTGTATATTCTTGCCATCTCTTCTTAATATCTTCTGCTTCTGCTAGGTCCATACCATTTCTGTGCTTTATCAAGCCCATTTTTGCATGAAATGTTCCCTTGGTATTTCTAATTTTCTTGCAGTGATCTCTAGTCTTTCCCATTCTACTGTTTTCCTCTATTTCTTTGCATTGATCACTGAGGATGGCTTTCTTATATTTCCTTGCTATTCTTTGGAATTCTGCATTCAGATGCTTATATCTTTCCTTTTCTCCTTTGCCTTTAGCTTCTCTTCTTTTCTCAGCTATTTGTAAGGTCTTCTCAGATAACCATTTTGCCTTTTTGCATTTCTTTTTCTTGGGGATGGTCTTGATCATTGCCTCCTGTATAATATCACAAACCTCTGTCCATATTTCTTCAGGTACTCTATCAGATCTAATCCCTTGAATCTATTTGCATTTATTGCATTTATTTAATCCCTTAAATCTATTTGCATTTATTAAGTCCCTGCAAAGCAGTGTTCTCAGCAGCCAAAATATGGCAAAATATCTTGCCTTTTCGAGGGAGACAGATAATAGCAAAGAAGGGGGGAAACCCTATGGTAAGTTATGAGTTTTTTGAAGGTAGAGAGTGATGGGGAGAAAGGATGTTGGGCTCTTTCTGTAAGGGTCAGAGAAACTCTGTGGTAAGGAGAGGTTTGAGCAGAGGCTTTGGTCCAAGTGCCTGGTGTGTTTGAAGAGCAGTCAGGACCGTGGCTGTTGGAGGTGAGTGAGTGGAATGCAGAGGAGTGGAAGGGAATGAGGCAGAGAGGCTATGGGGACAAGTTATGCTTGTGAGACTTAATGAGTCAGAACTTGACTCAGAACGATGGGGAGTCATGAGGATTTGGTAGTGGGAGCCACGGGATAGAGGATCTTCGAGACTGCAGAGGGCGAAGGAGTGAGACAGAGTCCAGCGAGCAGGCTGCTGTGGCCCAGGTGAGTCAGGGGCGGAGCCTGTGCCTGTGCTGTTTTCTGGATCGATGTCAGCTCTTTGGTCTTTACCCACTCACGATACCTTCAATCATTAGCCACTGGTGATTGTTCAGTCTACAGAGTCAAAGGGTTTCATTAGCAAGATGAAGAGTTTCTTATGCTGTATACATTTATTTTTAAAATATCTCACTATTGGGATTTTACTAGGAAAAAATATGTATATGAAAGAAGTACCAAGGTTTAGGAACTCTTCCAGGAAAAGGATGAAAAACAAATACAATATTTCTTATTATAAATCACAGTATCAATATAGTGTACCCAGCTGAATAATTAACTGACATGTGGTGAATACTTTTACCTGTGTCGCATCTGTGTTTTTTGGCAGTGTTTTGAAGCTAATCAAAGGAATCATACCAATTAATCTTAAAATACTTCGTGAAGGAAATATAAATTTGTACATGATTGCCATATCGTGGTCATAACTAGCAATATGAAAATAAAGTCCCAGGAAACAGATTGTCAAGTGACTTTTCAATCTGACCAGCCCCACCACCCTAACATTCTCTACTGCAAACCAACTGGTGGTTTCGGTTGTTGACCCGTAGGCCGAGCTGTGATGACTATCCTCATATCTGACCCGCTGCCTCTGCAATTCCAGAGGCTTCTCAGATGGTCTTCTGTCATGAGTCCCTGCAAGGATTGGAAGATCAGGTTTTTCTGCAATGCCAAGACTGGACACTGCAGACCTTTATATATGGTGGCTGTTTGGGGGATCAGAGCAACTTCCACACATCACAGGACTGCGTGAAGTCCCGCTGACATGTGTCCAGGTCCCAGAGGTGAGAGAAATGACAGGGCAGTTTGAGAGGGGAAGGGCTGGGGAAAGAGGTGGAGCTCAGGGTGCCACACACCGTTCACCTTACATGGTGTCTTTCCTCCTCGCTGTGTCCCAGGAGAAGCGGCTGAATTGTCCTGTGAAACCACATACTGAGCATGTCCTTCAGGGCAGCTTGGCATAAGGCTCTCCATTGGCATGTCCATCGTGATAACCAGAGCCTACTCGCATGCTTCCCTCTCCAAGACGGAAACACTGAGTCAGCTTCTCTAGGAAGCCTGTCTGTAGTGCTTCTGTGCACCCAACCTAGGCTTGGAAAACTCTCTAACTTCTTGTTGTTCATCCCAGCCCCAGGAAGACTGTGCATGCACATTTCCAGGAAAGTTTAGGATCTGTCATGATGACAGGTGTCCAGGTCTGGGGCTTCAGTGCTGTCCATCAGCAAGTCCCGTTCTTTTGGCAGAGGACCTGTGATCTGTGCTCTCCGACAAGGATCCATGCAGAGCTGGACTGTGGCTGCTTCTGAAACAGTCAGTCTCCTCCAAGTCCAACTCAAGGCTACACTCCTCAGCAGAACTTTGCCTCTTTCCTTCCACCCGTGGGACTATATCCCTTGGTTCTGTCTCATTCTCTTGGCTCCAGGCTCCATGAGAGCAAGTCTTCACTTTATCGTAGCCCTTAGCACAGTTCCTGGCACAAAGAAGACTGTTCATAATTATTTGAGGAAGGAAGAGATGCAGGAGCACATCATTCAAACCCGAGGACTGTAGAGCCTGAGGTTTTTGCCAGGATTTTGGTCTTTACCCCCATTCTCCATGCTCCATCTTCACCTCATCCCCCTCCCCACCGTCACCTCTCTCCTTGTGGATGGCTGAGGTAGAATCTCTGGTATCTGGTTCTTGGCGTAAGTGTTGGGATAGACCTTTTCGGGAAAAGAAGCCACCATCCCCCACAATGATGTTGCATTTTCTTTTCTGTATTTTCAAGCTGTCTAACTTATATTTTAATAGATTCATATGCACATTAAACTAACTGGAGTGGAGTCTGGTTGTTTGCAACCACAAATCGTAACCAACAGGGTCCAGGGAAATGGTGGTCCTTCTCACCGTTCTGCAGAGCAGTACGCACCTCCCCCGTTTTCTTGTCCTCAGACGAGACCCTACCAGGTACAGAAAAGCAGTCCATCATAGCACCATGCACGCTACACAGAGACTCGGGAGATAGACAAATCGACATGAAGGCTTTTGGTCACATTTGGGTGCAGGGTGTCCTCCTGGACTCTCAGTAGTAAAGACATGAGGCTCAGCTGTCCACTTTTCTGAGGACTCCCTCTCCTGAAGGCCTGCATGGGGACGGGGATTCTTACTTCAGGTAAAGAAAGGCAAGTACCTTTTTTGTGTCCCAGGCTCTGCCCTAGCATTTTGCCTATGTTATTGTTTTCATCATCCTAGGAATCCTTCAAGGGAGGAAACGGAGGCAGGGAGATGGCTCTCAGCTGCTGTATTTGCTTCCCTAACATCACAAGTCTCCACTGCCCCAAGCAGAGGGACTTTGATGTTGCTTTTCTGCTCCTGCCTCTGGGAAGATGTAGGATGGAGACACCTTTGGAGGTCAGAGAGCATCTGCTTGGTGACAGATGAGTAAAGTGAGGCACGGGGGCCGCAGCGAGCCCAACACTGCAGGAAACAAGAGCGCTGGTGGTGCGGGCGCTGCCACTCTCTTCCTGTGGACTCGGGCAAACTGCTAAACATCTCAGAGCATTAATTTCTTTAGTTATAAAGTAAGGACAATGCTTCTGCTTGTTGATGTTTCTAGCCAGAGACTACTAGAAACACTTCTATTCCTAGTTGAACTAGTTGGGTTTATTATCCACAGCAGGAAGGAACAGGAGTCATCTTGGAAAGCAATATGATCGCTCATTAAGAGAATGTTAAAACTTACAGGATGTGGGCTTGCGTTAGGTGATTTTGGGGAGAGTTCCCGGAAGCTAGCTCTGCTCTGGATGGTGTTAGGAACGGGGCAGTTCTCTGATTGGTGTCTTAATCTTAACTCTAAGAAGGGAAGGCTCGATGGAGTTTAGAGTTGCACTTGGTGAGTCAGCATCTGTCATGGGGCAGGAGAGGGGGACTTTTGGTCATTTTTGCTGGCTTCTCTAATTTAGCCATTTGTGTTTAAACATGAGTTAGAGTATCCCATTTTTGTCACGACATATCATGATCACAGAATACCCTTGTTTGATGTTGATGTTTTGTGAAATATTTAGATTCAGCAGGAGAACTAAAGGCCAGCGGTGGTGCCAGGGATGCTCCTGGAATCAGAGGTTGCTTTTCTTTCTCTGTGAAACTCGGAGCATTATGATGAGAAGTAAGAGGATATGATATTTGTAAAATGCTTTGCACAAGTGTTGAAACTAAGTCCTCAATGAATGGCTGGTCTGATAACATTAATAGGAGCAAATAAATCACAAATTATTACTAATAATTTGTTTAATTAATAATCATTAATATGTAACAATTAAAAATTAACTATTATTTTATAACAGTTTAATGTTACAGATTCATTACTAATTAGAAGAGTTTGGCTTTCGGTAGGTTTGGATGTTGCTGTGTGATCTTGGGCAAGTCCTTTCACCTCTCTGAGCCAAAGTTACTTTTTTTGCAAAATAAGGGGCTGGTATCTGTTTTAAGAAAAACAAGGACTCTGCTACTTTTAAAGTTACATTGATTTTGGTGTAAAGTTCTTTGAACGCCTCAGACCAACACATTTTTAAAAGAACATGGATATTATCAGAGAAATGCAAATCAAGACCACAGTGAGGTATCATTTCACACCAGTCAGAATGGCTGCGATCCAAAAGTCTACAAGCAATAAATGCTGGAGAAGATGTGGAGAAAAGGGAACCCTCTTACACTGCTGGTGGGAATGCAAACTAGTACAGCCACTATGGAAAACAGTGTGGAGATTCCTTAAAAAATTGCAAATAGAACTGCCTTATGATCCAGCAATCCCACTGCTGGGCATACACACCGAAGAAACCAGAATTGAAAGAGACACATGTACCCCAATGTTCATTGCAGCACTGTTTATAATAGCCAGGACATGGAAACAACCTAGATGTCCATCAGCGGATGAATGGATAAGAAAGCTGTGGTACATATACACAATGGAGTACTACTCAGCCCTTAAAAAGAATAAATTTGACTCAGTTCTAATGAGATGGACGAAATTGGAGCCGATTATACAGAGTGAAGTAAGCCAGAAAGAAAAACACCAATACAGTATACTGACACATATATATGGAATTTAGAAGGATAGTAATGAAGACCCTCTATATGAGACAACAAAAGAGACTCAGAGGTATAGAACGGACTTTTGGACTCTGAGGGAGAGGGAGAGGGTGGGATGATTTGGGAGAACGGCATTGAAACATGTGTACTATCTTGTAAGAATGAAGCGCCGGTCTATGTTCAATACAGGATGCAGGACGCATGGGGCAGGTGCACGGGATGATTCAGGGAGAGGATGTGGGGTGGGAGGTGGGAGGGGCTTTGGCATTGGGAGGGGCTTTGGCATTGGGAGATCGTGGACATCTGTGGCTGATTCATGTCAATGTATGGCAAAACAAATACAGTATTGTGGGGTGGGAGGTGGGAGGGGGCTTCGGCATTGGGAGATTGTGTTCACCTATGGCTGATTCGTGTCAATGTATGGCAAAACAAATACAGTATTGTAATTAAAAAAATAAATAAATTAAAAAAAAAAAAAGAACAGGGAGTATTAGTTTCCTTCTGTTCCCAGTTTTTAAAATGTGCGGTCCAGTGCAGTTAAAAAGGGACAAGTAAGCATTTTTGGGGGATGTCATATTTCATATCCCCTTCAGAAAGTTCCCCACTATCCAAAGTGCCACTGTTCCTTGAAATGGTCCCTTTCTTCCTCAGAGGTAGCCTAAAGCACCTTTCCTTCAGTGGCAGGCCTCACTCAGCTTGAGTCCCTTGCCCACCCCATGCTGCCCTTTATTTAACCTTCTGGTGTCTTGAAAATGGACGTGGGTTTGGGGTTTCTGCTGGTTCTCTTTGGGATCAAGTCACCTGTTCCTTGGGGCTTCCAAGGTGGCTCGGTTGTAAAGAATCCACCTGCCAGTGCAGGAGATGCAGGAGACTAGGGTCAATCCCTGGGTCGGGAAGATCCCCTGGAGAAGAAAAATGACAACCCACTCCAGTATTCTTGCCTGGAGAATCCCATGGACAGAGGATCCTGGAGGGCTATAGTCTATAGGGGTGGCAGAGTTCGATCAGACTGAACACAAACACCCCAAGCTGTTCCTCAGCCGTCAGAAACGGCTCTACACGGCCCTCTGGTGGCCGCCTGAGGAGGTGCGCTCTCCGCTTGAAGCTGCGCACACTTCTCCCTGTTCAGTTCAGTTCTGTTCAGTTCATCAGTCGCCAGTCGTGTCCGACTCTGCGACGCCATGAATCGCAGCACGCCAGGCCTCCCTGTTCATTGCCATCTCCAGGAGTTCACTCAGACTCACGTCCATCGAGTCCGTGATGCCCTCCAGCCATCTCATCCTCTGTTGTCCCCTTCTCCTCCTGCCCCCAATCCCTCCCAGCGTCAGAGTCTTTTCCAGTGAGTCAGCTCTTCGCATGAGGTGGCCAAAGTACTGGAGTTTCAGCTGTAGCATCATTCCTTCCAAAGAAATCCCAGGGCTGATCTCCTTCAGAATGGACTGGTTGGATCTCCTTGCAGTCCAAGGGACTCTCAAGAATCCTCTCCAACACCACAGTCTGAAAGCATCAATTTGTTGGCACCCAGCCTTCTTTACGGTCTAATTCTCACATCCATACATGACCACTGGAAAAACCATGGCTTTCACTAGACAGACCTTTGTTGGCAAAGTAATATCTCTGCTTTTAAACATGCTGTCTAGGTTTGTCATAGTTTTTCTTCCAAGGAGCAAGTGTTTTTTAAATTTCATGGCTGCAGTCACCATCTGCAGTGATTTTGGAGCCCAAGAAAATAAAGTCTGTCATTGTTTCCATTGTTTCCCCATCTATTTGCCATGAAGTAATAAGATGGATGTGATGATCTTCATTTTCTGAATGCTGAGTTTTAAGTCAACTTTTTCACTCTCTTCTTTCACTTTCATCAAGAGGCTCATTAGTTCCTTTTCACTTTCTGCCATAAGGGTGGTGTCATCTGCATATCTGAGGTATTGATAGTTCTTCCAACAATCTTGATTCCAGCTTGAGCTCCATCCAGCCCAGCATTTTGCATGATGAACTCTGCATGTAAGTTAAATAAGCAGGGTGACAATATACAGCCTTGACGTATTCCTTTCCCAATTCAGAACCAGTCTGTTTGTTCCATGTCTGGTTCTAACTGTTGCTTCTTGATCTCCATATAGATTTCACAGGAGGCAGGTCAGGTGGTCTGGTATTCCAATCTCTTTAATAATTTTCCACAGTTTGTTGTGATCCACACAGTCAAAGGATTTAGCGTAGCCAATGGAGCAGAAGTAAATATTTCTCTGGAATTCTCTTGCTTTTTCTATGATCCAGTGGATGTTAGCAATTTGATCCCTCATTCCTCTGCCTTTTCTAAATCCAGCTTGAACATCTGGAAGTTCTCGGTTCATGTACTGTTGAAGCCTGGCTTGAAGGATTTTGAGCATTAGCTTGCTAGTATGTGAGATGAATGCAGTTGGCTTCAAAGTTTGAATGTTCTTTGGTATTGCCCTTCTTTGGGACTGGAATGAAAACTGACCTTTTCCAGTCCCGTGGCCACTGCTGAAATTTGGAATTTTCCAAATTTGCAGAACATATTTAGTGCAACACTTTAACAGCATCATCTTTTAGGATTTGAAAAAGCTCACCTGGAATTCCATTACCTCCACTAGCTTTGTTTGTAGTGATACTTCCTAAGGCCCACCTGACTTCACACTCCAGGATGTCTGGCTCTAGGTGAGTGATCACACTATCGTGATTATCTAGTCATTAATATATTTTTTTGTATAGTTCCTCTGTGTATTTTTGCCACCTCTTCTTAGTATCTTCTGCTTTTGTTAGGTCCATACCATTTCTCTCCTTTATTGTACCCAATTTTGCATGAAATATTTCCTTGGTATCTCTAACAATACTGCCATAAGTTAATAATTATTGATAAAAGTTAAAGAACTTTTATATTTTCAGTATTACTATTACTCTTATCTATCTAACATTCATTAAAAGGTTACTCTGCCAGTACTTGGACAGACAAAGCATTTAACAAATACAACTCTTTTATTCTCATCATGACTATGAGATTGATAGAGAAAGAGAAAAGCGACTTCTGAGTTCCAAGACCTGAGCTGATACACAATGGTCCTTCTGTTTTTCTGCTCAACATAAACATTTTACAGAACTTCAACATCAACTGAGGCCATTCTGTGTTTGTGAAAGATCTAGAAAGAAATGGTACACTGGATAATCATATTTGAGCATTGACAAAAGGAGCTAAATTACAGAAAGCACCAAAATGATCAAAGCACCTTCCCATCTTGAATGACTGCTACTTCTTGACCAAGTACTGCTCTCAGAGCCTCGATCAAGCCTTCCCTTCTTAGATTTAAGATTACGATACTCAGTCAGAGAACTACCTCACTTCTTCACAGCCTTCATCCAGAGCAAAGACAGCTTCCTGAAACCCTCCACCAAATCACCTAATACCACCCACATCCTATAAGTTCTTTCTAACATTTTCTTGATAAGAGAGCATATTGTTTTCCAAGATGATTCCTATTCCTTGCTGCAGTGAGTAATAAACGCAGTAAGTTCACCTAGGAATGGAATTTCATCTAGGGACAGGGGTGTTTCTACTGGTCTCTGGCTAGAAGTGTTAACAAGCAAGATTGTTATCCTTATTCTATAACTGAATAAAGGAAAACTGAGAGATGCTGAGAAATTTGCCCAAGACTCCGAGGAAGTGAGTAACAGCGCCAGCACCGTCTGTGCTCTCATTTATTTCACTGCTGCGCTTGCTGTGGTCCCCATGCCTCACTTTATTCATCCGTCAGGAAACAGCTACTCTGTTTCCCCAAGGTGCCTCCGTTTTACATTGTAGAGGCAGAGCTGGAAAACATCGTCAAAGTGGATCTGCTTGGGAGGCTGGGAAGTTGCCATGTTAGGAAATGAATGCAGCAGCCATTTCCTCCCTTGAAGGATTCTTAGGAAGATTATAGAAGAATGCGGGGAAAATGCTCACACAGAGCCTGAGGCACTAAAAGGTGGACGTCTTTCTGTAACTGAACTAAGAACCCCCTCCCCACAGTGACATCAGGGAATAGGATTTCTTGGACAAGTGGACAACTGAGACTCATGCCCATTCTCCTCCTGCAAGTCCAGGAGGACAACCTGCTCCCAAACTTGACTGAACTTAGAAGAACGAAATAAAAGCTGTCATGTTGAGGTGTGTGTCTAGCACATTTCTGTGAAGCTTGGTGTGGCTACTAAGAGGTCAGGATGCTATAATGGGTTTGCTTCTTGTACCTGGTAGGGCATAGTCTCTGGACAGGGAAATGGGAAGTGCCCACTGCTCTGCAGAACAGTGAGAAGGACCACTATTTCCATGGACCTTACTGGGTAAGGTTTGTAGTTGCAAACAACAGGCTCCACTCCAGTCAGTTTAATTTCAGTATGCATTTATTAAAATATAACCCAGTGTTTGAAGCTACAGAAAGGAAAATGCACCATCATTCTGGGGATTGGGGGCTTCTTTATCCCAAACTCTTCTCTCAGTATGGATGCTGAGAACTGGATGCTGGAAATACCACCTTGGCCACCCACAAGGAGAGCAGTGATGGTGGGCCAGGGGGATGAAGGTGAGGATGCCATGAGGATGGGGGTGAAAATGAAAATCCTGTGATAAAGCGCAGGCTCTGCAGCCACTCTGCTCATGGGTGCTCCTACATCCCTTCCTTCCTTCCTCAAATAGAACTGTCTCTTTGGTGTCAGGAACTGTGCTAAGGGTTTGGGATAAAGGGAAGACATGTTCTCATGGTGCTGAGAGCCAACTGGATGAGACAGAAAAGGCATGTAGACCATGGAAGAGCGGAAACAGGCAGGCTGAACTGCGGAGGGTAGGGGAGAGAAGAACCGCCAGGAGACCAGTTTAGAAGCAGCCACGGCCTGGCTCTGCAGGAATCCTCCTCGGACTTCACATTTTCTGGGAGACACTCTTTCGGTGTCCTCTGCAAAAACAAAGGACCTTGCTAAGTGCCATCATTTGTAGCCCCAGACCTGGACACTGCTCATCTTGACAGATCCTAGATTTTCCAAAAATTATAGAACCAGAGTCCTCATGACCCGAACGGCCTACAAGAAAGAAGTGAACTTTCCAAGCCTAGGTGGGGCGCTCAGGAGCACTGCAGACCTGCCCTGGAGAGTGGCTGAATCAGTGTTCCCATCTAAGAAAGAGGAACATGTGATCAGGCTCAGATGATCATAAAGAGGCACTTAGTGTTGACCTTCTGCCATCCTCTCCCTGGAGAACTCGCTCAGTGTGTGGTTTCACAGGACACTGCAGCCTCTCCTCCTGGCAGCAGCGAGGGGGCAGACACTGCAGCGGGAATGGCCTGTGGTCCCCGGAGCTCCGCCCCTTTCCCCCTCCCCTCCCCGCCCCCTGTGCCCCTCCCCTCCCCCTGTGCCCTGTCCCTGTCTTACCACAGGGAACCAGCCCCTCGATCGCAGGTCTTTATGCAGTCCTCTAACGTTAGGAAGTTGTTTTCGTCCCTTCCGAGGCCGCCGTATGTAAACAGCTCACAGTGACCAGTCTTGGCATTGTAGAAGTATCTGGGCGTGGAGGCTTTGCCGTGACCTGCTACTTTAGGCTCCAGGCAGAAGGCAGGCCTAGAATCTGCTGGAATGAGAGGGGCAATTGTCAGTTATGTGGACGGTCATCATAGCTCCGTACAAGGACGACAACTAGAACCACCAGTTTGTTTGGAATAGAGAATGTCAGGGTTGTGGGGGTCAAATTGAAAAGCCCATTTGAAAACCTCCTTTTTTGGATGAATTATAAATGTTGCTGGGGGTGACATGATGTAGTAATCACGTGTGCACGGATATCTCCTCATGAAGCCTTTTCAGGAAATTTGGCATAGTGCCTTTGAATAGCCTTAAAACTTCTATAGGACCTCCCTGGTGATCCCATGGTTAAGAATCTACCTTGCAATGCCTGAGTCCAGGGTTCAATCCCTTGTCAGGGAACTAAAGTCCCAATTGCTGTAGACACTATGTTGACAGGCCATAGCTACTGAGCCCGGGACCCACAGCTAATAACCAGCCCACCCAAATAAATACATAAATGCTCAAAAAACAAAACAAAGCAACAACAACAAAAAACAAAACCTCCACAACTGTACAACAAAAGGACAAAGTAGAAAATATTCTCTATATGTCAAAAATTACTGGGTCTGGCTACCTGAGTTTTATAATATTATTAATATTCTCTGTGTTATGTGTGTGGTAAAAGCTTTCCATCATTAATAAAAATTGTGAAGGAATCATGCTAAAATGGAAAAAGGCATGGAGAAAACATAACACTGTGCTTACTTCAGTTGCTTCATGGGGATTCTATAACTGAATATTGATACTAGATATTGTGCATATAAGGAGAAATATGCATATTTGTTTTTTCATTGTTTTCCTGACACTGATCCTAAAAATCCTGGCATTTCTTTTGTGATGAGAGCAATAGAAGTGTCTTTGGTGTGTGAAGGGGCTGAGTTTGGAAAGACCCTAATGAGCCCAGAATGGGCTCTGGTTGCACAGGAGAGGACTGCCCACAGGAGGGTGGGCACGCTCATTCCTTCCCTCCCCTGGTCTTCTATCCACTGCTCTTCTCCTTCGCTCACCCTCAGGGAGGGTAATGGAGCTGTCTGCTGAATGATCTCCAGTGGCTAATGATTTAATGCATCATGACTAGGTAATGAAGCCTCCATAGAAACATCAGCAGAGCAAGGCATTCATGTTATTCAAGAGACCTGGGATCCACCCAGGGAACAACACAGATGCCCACTCCATGAGGACAGTCGCAGCACCTGCTCCTGGGGCTTTGTCTCCGCTCTTTACCCCCTCGAGGCCACTCTCTGAACTGCAGCCTGAAGGATTCTGTTACTACTCTGTCCTTTCGCAGGGCTCCATCACGACCAGTCCCTCAGTGAGTCCCTTTTTCTCTGAGAGTCAAATTCTGATTCTTAAAAAGTCCTACAAGTGTCCTCTCGACCTGCTCCCACGGCCTGTATGCCTCATCCCCTACCACTCCTTTCCCCTCATATAAACCCTCTCATATCCAGCTACCCTGATCCCTTCTGCTGCTCAGACACAACCAGGCACGTTATTTCTGCAGCTCTGCTCAGCGCCTCCTTATCACAGAGGGTTTCCTTGACCCTGTAGAGAAAAAGGACAGCATTCTTTCTCTGCCTCGCTCTCTATCTTCAAGAAACTGATAACCTACCATAGGATTTCTCCCTTTTGCTAATTTTATGTCACCCTCCGAGAAGGCAAATTATTTTGCCGTGTTTTTTTCATAGCTGTGTCCCATCCCCAAGAACAGTGCTTTAAAGGGATTTACTGACTCCCATTTTCATTCTCTCCACAAGTGCAAGGTCATCAAATCGAATGGGCGTAATTGATTTCCTTTTAGTACAAAATCACCTTGATGATGGGGCAGATCAACATAAAGGTCAATCTCCCTCTAACATTCAGTCTCCTGAGAGGATAATAGTCTGTCCTGGTGATTGTTAACCCTGAAGCCTCTGAACCCAAATATTTATGGATTTTTTATGGAGGTTTTCAATAGATAGCCACTTTGACTGAATTAGTGGCCATTGCTGATTGATCTCTATCTCAGAGCCTGCCCCTCTTCCCAGAGGGGCTGGCAAGAAAGTGGTGAAATTTCCAACCTCTAAATGGGTGTTTGAGTGTTTTTGGCAGACAACCCAGAACCTGAAGTTTCCTGGGTTGCTTTCCCTGAGTGGTCTCATGATCTATCAAAGAAAGTAAGTTCCAAGAGTTTCAGGATGCCTGGACCATGAACTAGGACAAGGATGAAATATAGATCAAATATATGAACAATAAAATAATAGTCAAAAGAGGACAAGTAAAAGGACCTGGAGACTTTACTCATATTTTCTCAGCCTAGATCCCACTAGACAAACCACACAAGGGCTGTTTTTTGCGCTCCTGAAGTTGATCTGCTCAGTGGTCCCACGTCTTTCTGCTTATTTTTAATAATAGAGGTATAATCATTATTCGAGCCCTCAATATGTTTTCTTGCAAGGATAAACTTCTTCAGATTAACGCATTGGTGGAAAATGGGCAAAACTGGTCATGAAATGTGAACAGAATCTTTATACTCATGACTGGTAAACTGTTCAGAGAACTCATGTAACATTTTCCCCTGTTTGCATGAGGAAACTGCAGATGACTTGCCCCAGGACACAAGCATGTGGGTGGTAGGGTCGGGACAAGTAACTATGATGTCACAACCCATTGATTATAATCCCTGATTCTACCAGGAGTTTGGAAAATACAGCTTACCTGTAAGAGTTTCTGGATGCAGCATCCTACTTTCATTACTTCCCCATCCCAAGCTTCATCTAAGCCCCCACCTCACAGGGTAGAGTGAGCTTGGGGTAAATCCTGACAGCGAGTATGTGGCGTCTCTACCAACATCAACCAGTTCCCGATACCTGCTGGGCGCCCCCAGTCAGTGGACGCCTGCTGTGAAGTCCGTGCAGTTAGTGCAGATCTCACAGGTCGAGGGCTCAAGACTGTCCTCACTTTAGTGCCAGTCGCGCGTTCCTCGTTAGTTACACTTGTGACCGAATGGTTAAAATGTGGAGGTTCCACGAGCCCACTTCCAAGTTTAACAACTGAATGGAAGTGATGACAAAACTTAGGAAAACCCTTACTGTTCTCAGACGAATATACATGAAAAATTCACAAATAGTGAAATGGAGGGGGAGGTGTAGGGCAAAGGGGGAGTGGAGGTGTGTGGAGCCTCCATGCCTCAGTGAGCACAGCACCCTCATCTCGTGACTTGTGTTCACCATCCAGGAAGCTCTCTGAATTTTAATATTTTTACATTTTTTTGAGTTTCAAGAAGTAGGCTTATTGACTGAATCATCGGCCACTGGCCACTGGCCAGTGGTGACTGATCTCAGTCTCAGTGCCCTTTCTCTCCCCAGAGGTACAGAAAGTACAAACCTTTATTCTTCTCACTGAGTATTAATTGTTGAGTATTGAGTTTTAGGGACTCCTCTACTGTATGGTTCTTGAGTTTTGCTCCGGAAACCATCACGCGACCTATGAAGGAAAGTAAATTTCAAGAGTTTCAGGAGGCCTGGTCCATGAAATAGGATAAGGATCAAACATGGATAAGATAATAACAGTCAAAAAAAAAAAAAAAAAGACAAGGGAAAGGGCCTGGAGACTTTAGCAATGTTGTGTCAGCCTTGGTCCCACAGCCTACCACACAAGGGCTGTTTCTTGCTCTCCCTGCCTTTGCTCTCCTCCGTGGTTCCACATCTTTTGATTAGTTTTAATAATAGAGGAATAACCATTATTCGATAAAGAAATATTGTTACTTGTCCAAAGCAAGTAGGCAAAGAAATTTTTTTTTTTCAGATTTAATACACCATAGTGGAAAATGGACAAATCTGGCCATGAAATGTGAATAAACTATTTATTTACATGATTCATCATCTCTTTAAAGAACTCATGTAACATGTTTCCCCTGTTCAGATGAGGAAACTGCAGAGGGCTTGCCCCAGGACACAAGCATGTGGGTAGTAGGGTCAGGAAAAGATACCGTGAGGTCGCAACCTACTTGATACACTACCTGATTCTGCTAGGAACTTGAAAACCCCGATAACTGGTGAGAGTTTCTGGGTGCAGTGTCCTGCTTTCCCTACTCACCTCTCCCCAAGCCTCATGGGAGCCCTCAAGTCACAGGGAAGGTGAGTCTGTGTTTCTTCCTCAAGCGAAAAACGTAGTTTCTGCACTAACACCATCCGGTTCCCAGCACCCGATGGGAGAACCACAGTTAATTGACTTCTGACACAAAATCTGTGGAGTTTGGGCCGATGCCACAGGTTGGGGGATCTAGATTGTCCTCTCTTCAGAAGCCAGCCATGTGGTCTGGAGTCACTCGTGCTTCTGACCAAGTGACTAAACATGAGAGTTGCCGTGACCCCACCTCCATGCACAGTGATCAGTAGAACTGGTGACTGATCTTGGGAAAACTCTTACTGTTCTTAATCAATGCACAGGATAAAACTCAGAAAGAATGAGATGGAGGAGATCTGTAGGGCGAAGGGGGAGTGGAGACGTGCAAAGCCTCTATGACCTGGTTAGTTGAGCACCCTCATATAATCTCCTTTTGTTACTGTCCCGAACCCTCTCCACATGCCAGTATTCTGGATTTTTAACGAGGTTTCACTAAATAGGCACATTGATCGAATCACTGGCCAGTGGTGATTGACCTCAATCTCAGTGCCCTCCCCTTTCCCCACAGGAGCAGAAAGTTCAAACCTTTATTTCCTTTATGTATTGCTTTAATCACTTTATTTATTAAACCGGATCCCGCACTGGCAATCTTGGCACCTATGAAAGACAAAAATTCCACAGTTTTCAGGAGTCTTAGACCATGAACCGGGACAAGGTTCAAATATGGATAATAAAATGATAGTCAAAAATGGACAAGGGAAAAGGCCTGGAGACTTTGCTAATGTTATATTAGCCTTGTCCCAGGAGCCAGCCACACAAGGGCTGTGTTTCATGCTTTCCCTGCAGTTGCTCTGCTCAGTGGTCCCAGGACTTTGTGATTTATTATTATAGCAGAGGGATAATCATTATTTGACACATAAATATTCTTTATCACCCCAAAGCAGTAGGTAGAAATATCTTTTCAAAAGAATATATCCTGGTGGAAAATGAGCAAGTTGGCCATGAAATGTGAATAAACTCTTTGTATTTATGACTGGTATATGCTCAAAGAACCCAGGTAACAGGCATCTGCTGTTCAGGTGATTTTCCCCAGGACAGAGGGCATGTGGGTGGCAGGGTCAGGACAGGATCCTGCCCTGTCACAATCCATTTGATGTACTATCCTATTCTCCCAGAAACTGAAAATACCGATAACTGGTGACAGCTTCTGGGTGCAGTGCCCTACTTTGATTTCTCCTGTTTCCAGGACTCACCTGAGCTCCCAAAGCGCAGGGGAGTGAGTCTGGGGTTCCCTGACACCACATCTGTGGTGCCTCTAGAAACAAGATGCAATTCCTCCAAACACCCACTGGGTGCCACACAGGGCCATTTAATTCTGACAGCAAATCCAGGGAGTTAGTAGAGATTGTGCAAGTGGAGGGCTCAGACTGTCCTCAACTCAGATGATAGCCATGTTGTCCTGATTCACTCATAATCTGACAAAGTGTCTAAAACTGGGAAGTTCTATTACCCCACCTCGGTGTTCAATAACGCAATAGATCTGATGACTAAACTCAGGAAGACCACTCTCATAGGGATCTCATGTTATCATAAATGATAAATCTTGGCACAGCAATGTGAGTGAGAGGTGCAGGGGAAAGTGGAAGTGGAGGTGTGGGGAGCCTCCATGTCCTGGAGAACACTGGACCCTCACATCACTGCCGTGTGTTACCACCCCAAATGCCCTCTGAATGCCCACATTCATGAATTCTTATTGAGGTTTCACTAAACAGGCATATTGATAGAATCATTGGCCAGTGGCGCCTGTTCTCACTCTCGGTGCCCTCTCCTCTCCCCAGAGTTGCAGAAAGTTCACACCTGTAGCCATACCACGGATGATATTTTTAATCTTATCTTTTGATGAACGCTTCTCAGGTCCCCATCTATGGCTTGTCTCCAGACCTATGAAAGACAGTAAATTCAGAGAGTTTCAGGAGACCTGGGCCATGAACCAAGGCAAGGATCAAACATGGAGAATAAAAGAATAGTCAACAGTAGACAAGGCAGGAAACAAATATGTATAATAAAATAATAGTGCAAAGGGGACAAGGGAAAGGGCCTGGAGACTTTACTATACTGTATCAGCCTCGGTCCCAGAAGGCAACCACGCAGGGCTGTGCTTCTTGTTTCCTCTGCAGTGGCTCTGCTCATTCATCCCAGGTCTTTCTGGTTATTTTTCACAAATAAAGGAATACTCATTATTTGACACCCAAATATTCTTTCTTTCCCAGGGCCAGTAGGTAGACAAACTATTTTCAGATTAATTAGCATATCTTGGTTAAAATGCACAAAGTTCACTACTTGCAAAGAGTTGAAATGTGTTTCACCTCTATATTCACGACTGGTAATCTATTCAAACCAGTCAATCCTAAAGGAAATCAACCTTAAATATTCATGCTGCTGCTGCTGCTGCTAAGTCGCTTCAGTCGTGCCCGACTCTGTGTGACCCCATAGACGGCAGCCCACCAGGCTCCCCCGTCCCTGGGATTCTCCAGGCAAGAACACTGGAGTGGGTCATAGGAAAGGCTAATGCTGAAGCTGAAGCTCCAATACTGTGGCAACCTGATACAAAGAACTGATTCACAGGAAAAGACCCTAGTGCTGGGAAAGATTGATTGAAGGCAGAAGGAGAAGGGGATGACAGAGGATGAGATAGTTGGATGGCATCACTGACTCAATGGATATGAGTTTGAGCAAGCTCCGGGAGATGGTGAAGCACAGGGAAACCTGGTGTCCATGGGGTCACAAAGAGTTGGACACGACTGGGCAACTAAAGGAAAACAACAAATCTGTTCAAAAACCCATGTAACACGTATCCCCTGTCCAGACGAGAAAACTGCAGATGAGTTGCCCAGGAAACATGGCGCGTGGGCGGCAGGGCCAGGACTGATACTGTCGTGTACAACGCATTGGATACACTGCCTGATTCTGCCAGGAACTCTGAAAATGCAGAGAACTGAGCACAGTTTCTGGGCGCCGTGTGTGCTTTCGTCACTCTCCGCTTCTGGAGCGTCACTTGAGCCCCGAGATCACAAGCGAGAGTAAGTCTAGGCTTCCCTGACTCCAAATACGTGGCGCCTCCACCAAGAGCAGCCAATTCCCAGACAGCCACTGGGTGCCCAACAAGAAATTCACTTCTGTTTCAAATCCATGGAGCTACTGCAGATCTGCAGGTCGAGCGCTCAAGACTCTCCTCAGTTCAGATGCCAGCCATGAGGTCCTGAGTCACTCACTCATGCTTGTGACCAAATGGCTAAAATCGGGGCCCCTATGGCCCCACCTTCAAATTCAGCTACTGAGTAGAACAGGCAGCTGCCCCTAGGAAAACTCTTGCTTGCTGTACCTGGGTTAATTTACAAAATAAGACTCAAGGCAGCACAAGGGAGGGAGATGCGCAGGGCAAAGGGGGAGTGGAGGTGCACTGAGCCCCCATGCTGTAGTGAGCATGGTCCTTTCACAGCATCTTCTTTTGTCCACCATCCTGCAAGCTCTCTGAACCCAGTAGTTATGTCCTTTCCAGGGCTCGCCAAACAGGCTATTGGTTGGATCATCTACTGTTGGTGATTAATTTCACTCTCCGTTCCCTCCCCTGCCCTCAGAGGTGCTGCAGTGAGAGGTGGTGAAAAAGTACCCTTTAAATGGGTGTTTGAGGTTTCTTGGAGACCAGCCCCATCTTGAAGGTACCTCGAGTCACCTTTAGTGACTCATCTCATAACCTACAAAGTCAGCAAATTCCAAGAGTTTTAGGAGGCCTTGGCCATGTCATGAGAAGGATCAAATATGGATCTTTTTATTACTACACTATAGTGAGGTTCAGGGACAAGGCAGGGGCCAGGAATAGAGAGTCTCACAAATGGGGTTCCTAATCTGGTAGATTTAGGTGGGATATATATTTTATATATATATCTATATTTAATATATTTCCTCATGAGAGTCATAATGTCATTGGAGTTCAAAGCTTGCAACTTCAGCCTTCCCTGGTGGTCCAGTAGTTAAGAATCCACCTGCCAATGCAGGGAACAAGGATTGATCCCTGGTTTGGGAAGATTCTACGTGCCTCATTGCAACTAACCAGGTGAACCACAAGTACTGAGCCCAGATACCTCAAGCTCCTGCTCTGCAACAAGAGAAGCCGCCACAGTGAGAAGCCCACACACTGCAACCAGAGTAGCCCTTGTAACCAGACAATGTCATCGCATGGCCAGTAAGTCCAAGGCAGCAAACCCAAACAAAAATCCTGCCCAGCGTGACAGGAGAAATCCAGAAGGGGTTGGCAGCACCGACCCCACACCTGCCCTGCCCCCTTCCATAGACTTCCATCATTTCCCTCCAGTCTGTAGAAGAAAGGTGAGGCTGGACCTACCTTCATCCTGGACATGGTGTGTATTCAGCGGGGTGCTGTCCACCAGGATAACCAGGAGGAAGAGAAGGGCTGCGGAGAGGCAGAGCTGGTTCATCTTCGTGGCCTTGCAGGAGGGCTCCTGAGGATGCTGGGGATGCACTGAGCTTTAATATCCTGGCTGAGGGGTGGGATCAGGTGATGAGGAAGGGAATGGGCAAGGGGAGGAGCTGGGTCAGTCCTGTTTATTGCGTAATCTCCATACAAAACTATGCCTCTGGCTTCTTTCTTCAGGGGCCTAAAGTCCAATAAAAGTACTCAGATTTGACTTTATCTGTGGGTCTCCTGTAAACATAGATAGTGATTCTAATATGTTCACTCAGGAGCATCCCAGGACCTAGAGCAGTGCGTGGCACGTGATATACAGTCAGTGAGTGGATGAGACAAACCACAGGGCCTATAGGTGAACGGCAGTGTGTGAGCCTAGGTCCTCCTTTCAGCCTCCTGCGGGCATCATCTCACCTGGACCTCAATGCCCTGACCCCCCTCACCTAGCTCAGAAGACACAGGCCACCTTCCTGCAAGCGCTGTCACGGCTTCTCCCCCGGATGGACTTACTGTCTATCAGACACTGGTCCAGGCAGGAACTTAGCTGGGGAAGCTGATGCCCTCTTGGGCTGTGACCCTCCAGTGTGTTCACTCTGGTTACAGCATGAGCACTGGAATCGTGGAGTATTGAGGGAATACTGATGCTGTCACTATAAAGAAATATCAATTCCTATTCTTGGCACAGAGCTCCTATCACTGCTGGAGTTTCCTGAGAGACGAGAGAAACAAGGAGACTTTTGTCATGTGAGGGAGGGAGCTAGTAAACACTCAGCTAAACCAAGGGTGGAGTGTGTTATCAGGGTAACCAACACTTGATTGGGGGAGTGGGGATGTTCATTTCCACCTTTCCTCTTTCCCTGCCCCCACACCTCAGGGAGGGGTGAGAGGTGGAGGGTGAACCCATCACAAAGGCCTCAAGATTGAATGATTTGTGATGAAGGCTCCACAGAAACCTCAGCAGGGCAGAGCAAGTCATTCATGATCTAAAAACTGAGATCTACTCAAGGAACAGCACAGGTACACACTCGACCACGGCTCACTGGACCGCTGCCGCAGCCCGCCCAGGGGCCTCTGTCTCCGCTCTCATTTCCGGGGAGCCACCCTCCGCTCTGCAGACTCAGAGATCCTCTTCAGACTTGAGCCCTATTGCATGGCTCCCATGACCAGCCCCTCAGTGACTCCCCAGCTCTCCCAGAGTCAAATCTGGATTCTTACAAAGTCCTGCAAGGCTCCTCACGACCTGCCCCCGAGGCCTCTGCCTCATCCCCTCCACTCCCCTCCCCTCACCCCCTCAGCTCCAGCCACCCTGGTTCTGGCTGCTGCTCACACACACCAGGCTCATTTTTGGCAGCCTCTGCTCAAGGTCTGTTTATTCCAGAGTGTTTCCCTGACCCTCTACAGTCTCCTGAATCCCCATCACTCTCTTTCTTCAAAACGCTCATCACTATATGCCATAGGATTTTCCCCGTCTTCATTGTCTGTCAGCCTCTCAGAAGGCATATTATTTTACTATATTTTGTTTACAGCTCTTCTCTTACACCAAGAAATATGCCTCCTGGGACAAAAATCCCATGTATTTGATAAATATTTGTCACGTAAACGAATCTCCCATGTCATCCTTATTTCAAGTGCACAATCATTGAAAACTCTGGATATAATAATATTCCTTATATTCTATTTGATGATGAAATCTGTCTCTCTCTCTTTCTTTCTCTCTCTCTCTCTATATATAAGAGTTGTCTCATTGGAAAAGACTCTGATGCTGGGACAGATTGGGGGCAGGAGGAGAAGGGGGATGACAGAGGATGAGATGGCTGGATGGCATCACTGACTTGATGGACTCGAGTCTGAGTGAACTCTGGGAGTCGGTGATGGACAGGGAGGCCTGGTGTGCTGCGATTCATGGGGTCACAAAGAGTTGGACACGACTGAACGACTGAACTGAACTGACTGATATACACCTGTATTTATGTATAAATACATAGGATGAAACCTATTTCTCTATGTATACCTATGTGTATGTGTATATATATATATTTATATATATAGTGCTAAGTTGCTTCAGTTGTGTCTGACTCTGTGCGACCCCATAGATGGCAGCCCTCCAGGCTCCTCCATCCCTGGGATTCTCCAGGCAAGTACATATATATATAGCTTCCCTCATTGCTCAACAGTAAAGATTGTCTGCACCGTAGGACACCTGGGTTAAATCCCTGGGTCAAGAAGATCCCTTGGAGAAGGGAATGGCTACCCACTCCAGTATTTTTGCCTGGAGAATTCCCTGGACAGAAGACCTTGGCAACCGATATAGCCCATGGGATCACAAAGAGTCAGACACGACTGAGCTGTTAACGCTTTTTCATCTGTCCATATAATTGTGAGACTCCTCTAACACCATACATCCCAATGGGAAAATGAAATAATCATCTGACAGGACCAACAAAATGAGTTGCATTGAGTTTTGACTTATATTTTACCAGTTTGGAAAGAACAGTTTTTGCACCTTGAGCAAACTCCTGGAAGTACTGCATTGCCTGCTCTTCCCACAGTGGTCTCCAAAGGTAAGAAGCCCGGTTGTCACTCAATGGTCTGATTAATTTCATCACAGAGAAGTGCTCACTATTTGACAGACAAATATTTTTGAAGGGCTGGTGAGGAAATATACGCAGACAATTCTTTTGGACTAGAACATTGTGGTGGAAATTCGACATCATTGACCATGAATGTCAAACTCTTTATACTTGTTGACTGGTAATCCTTTCAAAAACTCATGTAACCTGGTCCCCCTGCTCAGGAGAGGAAAGTGCAGATGACTTGCCTAGGACAGAAAACGTGTCAGTGGTAGGATCAGGACAAGTGCCAATACATTTAATCAAGTACATGATTCTGCCAGGAATTCTGAAAATGCAGAGAACTGGGAGGGGGTTCTGAGTGCTCTGCCCCACATAATATAGTCTCAGGGTCCTGACCCTCATACCATACACAGATGATAGGGAAGTGTGAGTCTGGGTGTTGTCCCTGACTCCAAACATTCTGGGTCTATACCAATAGCAACTGGTTCTCCAATACCCACTGGGCATCCAAGAGTCAATCCATTTCTGACACTAAATCTGCAGAGGGGACCCAGACCCCACAGGGTGAGGGCTCCCTCCCTGAGGACGGCCCACACTTCAAGTGTCGATCACAAGTCCTGGGGTCACTTCACATGTGACCAACTGCCAATAAACTGAGAGCTTCGAAGACTCACCTCTAAGGTTCAATAACTTATTAGAACCACTCACAGAACTCAGGAATGCCCTTTACTTACTGTCCCCAGTTGATTTAAGCATAAAACTCAGGGACAGGGAAGTGGAAAAGCTTATGGTAAATGGAGAGTAGGGGATGCCGAGACTCCAGGCCCTCTCAGGACTTTCCCCCTCACATTCCCTTGATGGTATCACCTTCTCTGAAGCTCTCTGAACCGAATGCTCATGGGTTTTAATTGAGGATTGGACACAGGCAATTTGATTGAATCTTTGGCCACTGGTGACTGAAATCAGTATCAGTACCTTCTCCTGTCCCCAGATGGCTGGGCTTGATATTTCTAACCCTCGTCATCTGATGACATGTTCTGCAGTCCAGTCCTATCCTGACACTATCTCAGGTCCCATCCTTCACTCATCTCATGATTGAGAATATATAGAAAATTCCAAGTGTTTCAGGGGGCCTGGGGCATGGACAGAGACGGGGGGTCGAATTTGGATTTTGTTATGACACTGCAGTAGGATCAGGGTTGAGGCAGGGACCAGAAACAGGGTCTCAGTTATGAAGGCCCTGATCTGGTAGAATCAGGTGGGATATGTCTTTTACAAAGCAGAACACATAATGATATCTCTTGAGAGGAAAGGAATTTCCCTGAAGTGAAAACTCTCAATTTACAGGAAGAAATGCAGAGAGGTTTTGCTGCACCCACCTCAGTGCCTTCCATGGAACCTGCTTATCACCTGTCCCCAGGCTGTAGAGGAGAGGTGAGCCAGGACTTACCCTGGAACTCACTGGTTCCTGGTTTCACCCACCAAGTGCCCAGAAACACAAGAAGGGCTGTAGAGAGGCAGAGCTGGCTCATCGCTGAGGCCTTGCAGAAGGGTTTCTAAGGAAAGCTGGTGGCAGACTGAGCTTTTGCACTCCAGTTGAAGGGTCAGAACAGCCAACAAGGAGAGGAATGAGGAAGGGAATGATCAGGGGTCAGGCTTGTACAGTGTGTAATATCCCCACCTCTCATGGTCCTGCTTCTGCCTACTGGGGCCAAATGCTCAGTAACACTGATTCCCAAACTTGACTATGCTTGTTGGTTTTGTAGAAACACAGGGTGTGATACCAAACGTGTGATTTTGTTCAATATGGTCATTCAGGGAGCATCACAGCTCTTAGAGCAGTGCATAGCAAGTGATGGATGAAAGCCAACCAAAGGCAGATAATTGAGCAATACTGTGTTAGCTCATGTCCCCTTTGCAGCCTCCTGCAGGTGTCTTCACATCTGGGCCTCTGTGCCCACCTACCTCAACTGTGCCTACTTAAGAAGACAGGTGTGACCCAGGTAAGCTTCCTGCAACCATTCTGGCAGCATCTTTACTGGACCCACACAAGCTCTTCACCTGGCATTGGTCCAGACAGATAGTGAGTCAGGGACAGAGCATCTGTATTGGGGGCACAAACTCTGATATTCTGGGTATAAAAAGGAGTAAAGGAGTGGTCAGAAGGGAAGCAGAGACAGACATGTCTCCAGAGCATGACCATCCCTCACCCCCTCATCTGATTTCACCAACAGGAGAACTGTCTGCCTGACCGGACTCCAGGGGACCTCGGAAGAACACCTCCTTCCTCCTGCTCTCCCTCAGTGGCAATGGGACCATACACAGGACCTTGGTTTGGGCACCCGCTCTGCGTTTTCCTAACTTTGTGCCTGAGGACTTAAATCTCCCAGAGTCCTGTGTCCTCAGGTATCAGATGAGATCCGCGCTGCACACATCATGTGGTTGCCGTGGAAGCAATGGAGGCAACAGGCAGGTATTCCTTCCCCCTGAGAAGTCTAAAGGCCTTTGTAGTATTAATAATAACAACAGTAATGAGTAGTTACACCAGGTAAAACTTAAATTCTTCATTGTGGCGGCATTATCCTAAGCACCTGACACATATAATTCATCTAATCCTCAAAAACCTTTAAAGAAAGATGGAGAAACTGTTGATATTTCCTCATGTGACTGAGGAGGTACCTGAGATAACAGGAAATAAAGTAGTTTGCTTAGGTCATAGCTTGTAGAGAGGGGATTGGGACCCAGGGATCTGACTTCAGAGTCTGTGCACTTGTGCCCTGCTGCACTGCGAGCTGTAAACTAGAGTGCACACATCAGGGGTGTTGTTGTTGTTCGGTCACTCAGTTGTGTCTGACTCTTTGTGACCCCGTGGACTGCAGCACACCAGGCTTCCCTGTCCTTCACTATCTCTCAGAGTTTGTTCAAGCTCATGTTCATTAAATCGGTGAGGCCATCCAACCATCTCATCCTCCATCACCCGCTTCTCCTCCTCTCCTCAATCTTTCACAGCATCAGGGTCTTTTTTTCCAAAGAGTTGTCTCTTTGCATCAGATGGCCAAAGTACTGGAGCTTCAGCTTCAGCATCAGTCCTTCCAGTGAATATTCAGAGCTGATTTCTTTAGGATTGATTGGTTTGATGTCCTTGCTATCTAAGAAACTCTCAAGAGTCTTCTCCATGACTACAGTTCAAAAGCATAAATTCTTTGGTGTTCAGCCTTCTTTTTGGTCCAACTCTCATATCCGTACATGACTACTGGAAAAACCATAGCTTTGACTATATGGACCTTTCTCAGCAATGTTAGGCCTCTTCTTAATATGCTGTTTAAGTTTGTCATAACTTTTCTTCCATGGAGCAAGCATCTTTTAATTTCATGGCTGCAGTCACAGCATGCAGTGGTTTTGGAACCCAAGAGAATAAAATCTGCCACTGTTCAACACACCCACAATCCCTTTTTGTATATTTACTTGCAGTTACAACCATGTAACTTCCCAGGTGGTGCTACAGGTAAAGAAGCCGCCTGCTGATGCAGGAGACACAGGAGATGTAGGTTTACTCCCTGGGTTGGGGAAGATCCCCTGGAGAAGGGCATGGCAACCCACTCCAGTACTCTTGCCCAGAGAATCCCCCATTGGGAGAGGAGGCTGGTGGGCTACAGTCCATAGGATCACAGAGAGTCAGATGTGACTGAAGCGACTTAGCACAGCACACAACCATGTAACATCATTGAGAAGGAAAGGAGCTCTCAGTCCTGGGTTACCCTAGGATAGAATGGCATTAATAGCCAGTCACTCACAAAACCAGCCACTGTGAATGGAGGGTCTGCTCTCTCCTGTGACATCTCATATGTACCATTTCATTTAGCTTCATGTCAATCTTATGGCATCTGGATTCTCATCCCTTTGTGTCAAGGAGAAAGCAGAGGCTCAGAGAGGTAAAGAGACTTCCTCATTACTCACAACTTGCAGATGGCACGAATGGGACTTCAGTTTAGGAGGCCTTCTGGCCCTTCCCTTCCTCCTGCCTCAATCTGTCCAGCTGAGACCAGGGAGCAGCAGAGGCTCCCCCTAGGAGCACAAACTCCTCTCTTCTCCCTGTTCCTCTCATCTGTCTGTCTTTCTCTCCCAGTGTCCTCCTGTCCTGCTCCTCAGTTTGGCTCAGGTTAGAGCCCCCACCCCCACCCCCTGGATCAGAAGTCCCCTGATGGGTTGGTCCCCACTACTCCTCCCTCCTCTCTCCTCCCTACTCATGAGTGATTGAGATTTCTGATTAGAAACTTCCCCAGTTCCTGTGGGCATCTTCAGAGAAATCACAAGACAGGAAAATCACAGGGTTTGTATCTGGATAAAGACCAGGGAACCCAAAACTCTGATATCAGGTCATATCTCTGCCTTTTAATCCTCAGTTTTTCCCTCAAAAAAAAAGGAGAAATTTGAATTCCATGATACTTAAGGCCACATCCTGAAAGGATGGAATGCACACCGGGCATGCAGAAGATGTTTAGATTTTTCTGAGGCTTTGTCCTGTGACCATCATTCACATCTGAGTCATGGGTGGCCAATTTCAGCTACATGATAAAACAGCTCCTGGCTTTTTGTAAATAAGTAGTTTGCATTCTTAAAATGATGTTGTGAATACTGATTTTTGTTAGGATAATTTTCAGGATTGAAAGGAAAAGCAGAAACCAGAGGTTGCAAATCCGGCTACCATACAAGTATTATTAACCCATATAGTACTTTTTTACAATTATGAAACATTTCTGGGATTTAACAGTGGGAAATTTTATAGAAAATGAACTTCTCACATTGTTGGAAAAATAAGTGATCTGGCAACACAGTCTTGAGCCTTCTTCTGTTACATGGGATTCTCCGGGCAAGAATACTGGAGTGGGTAAACATTCCCTTCTCCAGGTGATCTTCCCAATCCAGGGATCAAACCCATGTTTCCTGCATTGCCAGGGAAAGGTGCATTGCCACCTTTACCATCAGAGCCACCCGGGAGCAGTGGGTCTCAACTCTGAGCGAGCTTCAGAATCCATTAAACATTTGTTGAAACACAGATCTGAGCACTCCACTGTCTGAGCTTTGATTTGGTGAGACATGGTTGGGACCTGAGTATCTGCATCTACCAGGTTTCCGGGACTGAGGGTGCTGCTCAAGGGACCACGTTCTGACAGCCGTGAGCTAAGCTGAGGAGAGCTGCTTTCTTCTCAGGATAGGAGTGTTCTCTCCAGTTTACATAATCCCCACCATTCCTTATTGTCCCTCCAGCCTCCACCCCCACTCCAAATACATCCAGCCATATTTGGCTGGTCCAGGGGCATTTAACATTGTGACCTACGGGATGGGCTCACAGTAAGTGTTCAGGAAAAGGTGTTTCTTTTTAGCTGCTATGTCATGTCTGACTCCTTGTGACCCCATGGACTATAATACGTCAGGCTCCTCCGTTCATGGGATTCTCTAGGCAAGAATACTGGAGTGGGTTGCATTTCCTTCTCCCAGGGATCCTCCCCTCCCAGGGATTGAGCTCACGTCTCCTGTACTGGAAGGCAGGTTCCTTACCACTGAGCCACCAGGGAAGCCCTCAGGAAAAGGTAACTTGTCCTTATTTCACAATCTTATGAGTTAAGTATTATTATTCTGATTTTGGGTCTTTCCCGGTAAGAAAGAAAGAAAGTGAAGTTACTTAGTCTTGTCTGACTCTTTGCGACTCTGTGGACTGTAGCCCACCAGGCTCCACTGTCTGTGGAATTCTCCAGGCAAGAATACTGGAGTGGGTTGCCATTTCCTTCTCCAGGGGATCTTCCCGACCCAGGGATCGAACCAGGGTCTCCTGTATTGCAGGCAGGTGCTTTACCCTCTGAGCCACCAAGGAAGCCCTCTTTCCTGGGAGCTCAGTGGTAAATAATCTACCTGCAATGCAAGAGACACAGGTTTGATCCCTGGGTTTGGAAGATCACCGGGAGAAGGAAATGGCAACCAACTCCAGTATTCTTGCCTGGAGAATTCCATGGACGGAGGAGCCTGGCAGGCTAAAGTCTGTGGATTAGGTAGAGTCGGACACAACCTAAGACTGAGCATGCACACACATTCTTATTTTAGACATGAAGAAACAAGGTTCACCTAAGGAAAAGCTTCTTGTTGAAAGAAAAAAAGCTGAAAGTCAGAAGGAAGACATGTATGAAAAGTGTTAGTTGTGTGTCCCATTTCTTTTAATGTTACTAATACACAAACAACACTCAGGCGAGCTAATCTGTTATTAGCATAGATGATGCATTGAAGATATTGAACATGACTTCATGAGTGTCAAATCATATTTACCAAGAAAAGGAGGTGGATCCCAGCTGTGGGAAGAGGGGCAGGGTCCAAGCACTCAGATTCCAGAATGTTCTGGAGGTGATGGTGAGGTGGAGGATGAAGGTGAGGATGCAGTGAGGAAGAAGATTAGGACAAGATCTTGGATTTAATCCTGGGGTCCACAGTCACTCCAGTCATGTGGAGATTTTCTCCTTCTTTCCTTCCCCCAATATTTATGGACTGACTGTATCCTTTGTGCCAGGAGCTGTGAGAAGTTCTAGGGATAAAGAGAAGACTTGCTCTCATGGTGTTTAGGGCCAACTGGATGAGACAGAACTAAACCAAATAGCCCCATGGGGGTAATGAAAGAGGCAGATTTCTGCTGATGAGGATAGAGTTGAGAAGCGAGAGAAGGCAGAACATTTTCAGAAGCAGACAGAGTCCAGCCATAGGTGGATCCTCCTTGTCCTGCAGCATCTCAAGGGAGCACAGTTCACAAGTCCTCTGTGAAAGGAAAAGTGAAAGTGAAGTCACTCAGTCGTATCTGACTCTTTGCAACCCCGTGGACTGTAGCCTATGAGGTTCCTCCATCCATGGAATTTTCTAGGCAAGAATACTGGAATGGGTTGCCATTTTCTTCTCCAGGGGATCTTCCCGACCCAGGGATCGAACCTGGGTCTCCTGCATTGCAAGCAGATGCTTCTACCATCTGAGCCACCAGGGAAGAAAACGGAAAGGAACTTGCTAATGAATACCTCTGAAGACCCAGACCTGGGTCTTCAGACTTGATACTGCATAACTGGACAGGTCCTAGACCATCTCAGAAAGGAGCAAACCACTGTCCTCCCAAGACTAGCATGGCCACCAAGAAGGCAGCGAATTCTCTAAGCCAAGGTGGGGCACTCAGGAGCAATATAGATGGCTCTGTAGGGTGAGAGGTGACTCTGTGTAGGGTGACTGACTTAATGTTCCCATCTGAGAAAGGGGAACATGAGAGTAGTCTCAGATTGTCATGATGTGGCTTCTAGGTGTGACCTATGCTACGCTGGCCTGTGGAGGACATGCTGAGTCCATGGTTTCCAAGGACACTGCAGCCACTTCCCCAGGGATGCCCCGAGGAAAAAGACACTGTGGGTTGGTGAGGAGTGTGTGCTGTCTTGAGCTCCGCATCTCCCCAGCCCATCCTCTACCCTGTCTTAGCCCAGGGCCTGAGAGCACCACTGTGGGTCTGGAACAGTCCTTCCCCATCTTGACATTGTTCTTTTTTGCTTTGAAGCAAAGCACTTGAAGATCCTGGACTTGGTGTTGTAGATGTATCTGACTACTTTGGCCTTGCAGGGACCCATGTGTGCATATTGCAGGCAGGACTCAGGCCCCAGGGCTGCAGAGATGGATCTCAGAGAGGATCTCAGAGAGGATCTCAGTCAAACAGAGGATGGTCATCACTGTTTGGTGTACAAGGTGAACAACTGAAACCCACCAGTTTGTTTGCAATAGAGATGGTCGGGGTCTAGGGGTGCGAATGTGAAAAGGCCCTTTGATATCCTTCTATCCAGGGCATTATTACCAGTGTTGTTAGGCATCACAGTGGCAGGGCAATACTGTAAATAATTACATATTGTTACTGAATATATTTATTTTTATTTTTTTTTTACTTTACAATATTGTATTGGTTTTGCCATACATCAAAATGAATCTGCCATGGGTGTACATGTGTTCCCCATCCTGAACCCCCCTCCTGCCTCCCTCCCTGTACCATCCCTCTGGGTCATCCCAGTGCACCAGCCCTGAGCATCCTGTATCCTGCATCGAACCTGGACTGGCGATTCATTTTTATACGATATTATACATGTTTCAATGCCATTCTCCCAAATCATCCCACCCTCGCCCTCTTGACAGAGTCCAAAAGACTGTTCTATACATCTGTGTCTCTTTTGCTGTCTCGCATACAGGGTTATCATTACCATCTTTCTAAATTCCATATATATGCATTAGTATACTGTATTGGTGTTTTTCTTTCTGGCTTATTTCACTCTGTATAATCGGCTCCAGGTTCATCCATCTCATTAGAACTGATTCAAATGTATTCTTTTTAATGACTGAGTAATACTCCATTGTGTATATGTACCACAGCTTTCTTATCCATTCATCTGCTGATGGACATCTAGGTTGCTTCCATGTCCTGGCTATTATAAACAGTGCTGCGATGAACATTGAGGTACACGTGTCTCTTTCAATTCTGGTTTCCTCGGTGTGTATGCCCAGCAGTGGGATTGCTGAGTCGTATGGTAGTTCTATTTCCAGTTTTTAAAGGAATCTCCACACTGTTCTCCATAGTGGCTGTACTAGATTGCATTCCCACCAACAGTGTAAGAGGGTTCGCTTTTCTCCACACCCTCTCCAGCATTTACTGCTTGTAGGCTGTTGGATTGCAGCCATTCTGACTGGTGTGAAATGGTACTCATTGTGGTTCTGATTTGTGTTTCTCTGATAATGAGTGATGTTGAGCATCTTTTCATGTGTTTGTTAGCCATCTGTTAGTCTTCTTTGGAGAAATGTCTATTTAGTTCATTGGCCCATTTTTTGATTGGGTCATTTATTTTTCTGGAATTGAGCTGCAGGAGTTGTTTGTATATTTTTGAGATGAGTTGTTTGTCAGTTGCTTCATTTGCTATTATTTTCTCCCATTCTGAAGGCTGTCTTTTCACCTTGCTTAGAGTTTCCTTTGTTGTGCAGAAGCTTTTAATTTTAATTAGGTCCCATTTGTTTATCTTTGCTTTTATTTCCAATATTCTGGGAGGTGGGGCATAGAGGATCCTGCTGTGATTTATGTCGGAGAGTGTTTTGCGTATGTTCTCCTCTAGGAGTTTTATAGTTTCTGGTCTTATGTTTAGATCTTTAATCCATTTTGAGTTTATTTTTGTGTATGGTGTTAGAAAGTGTTCAAGTTTCATTCTTTTACAAGTGGTTGACTAGTTTTCCCAGCACCACCTGTTAAAGAGATTGTCTTTTCTCCATTGTATATTCTTGCCTCCTTTGTCAAAGATAAGGTGACCATAGGTGTGTGGGTTTATCTCTGGGCTTTCTATTTTGTTCCATTGATCTATATTTCTGTCTTTGTGGCAGTACCATACTGTCTTGATGACTGTGGCTTTGTAGTAGAGCCTGAAGTCAGGCAGGTTGATTCCTCCAGTTCCATTCTTCTTTCTCAAGATTGCTTTGGCTATTTGAGGTTTCTTGTATTTCCATACAAATTGTGAAATTATTTGTTCTAGCTCTGTGAAAAATACTGTTGGAAGCTTGATAGGGATTGCATTGAATCTATAGATTGCTTTGGGTAGTATATTCATTTTCACTATATAGATTCTTCCGATCTGTGAACACTGTATATTTCTCCATCTATTAGTGTCCTCTTTGATTTCTTTCACCAGTGTTTTATAGTTTTCTATATACAGGTCTTTAGTTTCTTTAGGTAGATACATTCCTAAGTATTTTATTCTTTTCGTTGCAATGGTGAATGGAATTATTTCCTCAATTTTTCTTTCTATTTTCTCATTATTAGTGTATAGGAATGCAAGGGATTTCTCTGTGTTGATTTTTTATCCTGCAACTTAACTATATTCATTGATTAGCTCTAGTAATTTTCTGGTGGAGTCTTTAGGGTTTTCTATGTAGAAGATCATGTCATCTGCAAACAGTGAGAGTTTTACTTCTTTTCCAATTTGGATTCCTTTTATTTCTTTTCCTGCTCTGATTGCTGTGGCCAAAACTTTCAAAACTATGTTGAATAGTAGTGGCGAGAGTGGGCACCCTTGTCTTGATCCTGACTTTAGGGGAAATGCTTTCAATTTTTCACCACTGAGGAAAATGTTTGCTGTGGGTTTGTCATATATGGCTTTTATTATGTTGAGGTATGTTCCTTCTATTCCTGCTTTCTGGAGTGTTTTTATCATAAATGGATGATAAATTTTGTCAAAGCTTTCTCTGAATCTATTGAGATAATCATATGGCTTTTATGTTTCAATTTGTTAATGTGATGTATTACATTAACTGATTTGCAGATATTGAAGAATCCTTGCACCCCTGGGATAAAACCCACTTGGTCATGGTGTATGATCTTTTTACTGTGCTGTTGGATTCTGATTGCTAGAATTTTGTTAAGGGTTTTTGCATCTATGTTCATCAGTGATATTGGCCTGTAGTTTTCTTTTTTTGTGCATCTTTGTCAGGTTTTGGTATTAGGGTGCTGGTGGCCTCATAGAATGAGTTTGGAAGTTTACCTTCTTCTGAAATTTTCTGGAAGAGTTTGAGTAGGATCGGTGTTAGCTCTCCTCTAAATTTTTGGTAGAATTCAGCTGTGAAGCCGTCTGGACCTGGGCTTCTGTTTGCAGGAAGATTTCTGATTATAGTTTTAATCTCCTTGCTTGTGATGGGTCTGCTAAGATTTTCTATTTCTTCCTGGTTCAGTTTTGGAAAGTTGTACTTTGCTAAGAATTTGTCCATTTCTTCCACGTTGTTCATTTTATCAGCATGTAATTGCTGATAGTAGTCTCTTATGATCCTTCGTATTTCTGTGTTGTGATCTCTCCATTTTTGTTTCTAATTTTATTGATTTGATTTTTCTCCCTTTGTTTCTTGATGAGTCTGGCTGATGGTCTGTCAATTTTATTTATCCTCTCAAAGAACCAGTGTTTGGCTTTGCTGATTTTTGCTATGGTGTCTTTTGCATTTATTTCTGCCCTAATTTTTAAGATTTTTTTCCTTCTACTAACCCCGGGGTTCTTCATTTCTTCCTTTTCTGGTTGCTTTAGGTGTAGAGTTAGGTTATTTATTTGACTTTTTTCTTGTTTCTTGAGGTATGCCTGCATTGCTATGATCCTTCCTCTTAGCACTGCTTTTACAGTGTCCCACAGGTTTTGGGTTGTTATGTTTTCATTTTCATTCATTTCTATGCATATTTTGATTTTTTTGATTTCTTCTGTGATTTGTTGGTTACTCAGCAGCATGTTGTTCAGCTTCCTTATGTTGGAATTTTTAATAGTTTTCCTCCTGTAATTGAGATCTAATCTTACTGCATTGTGGTCAGAAAAGATACTTGGAATGATTTCAATTTTTTTGAATTTACCAAGGCTAGATTTATGGCCCAGGATGTGATATATTCTGGAGAAAGTTCCATGTGCATTTGAGAAAAAGGTGAAATTTATTGTTTTTGGGGGAAATGTCCTATAGATGTCAATTAAGTCTGACTGGTCTATTGTATCATTTAAAGTTTGTGTTTCCTTGTTTATTTTCTGTTTAGTTGATCTATCCATAGGTGTGTGTGGGGTATTAAAGTCTCCCACTATTATTGTGTGATTGTTCATTTCCCCTTTCATACTTGTTAGCATTTGTCTTAAATATTGTGGTGCTCCTATGTTGGGTGCATATATATTTAGAATTGTTATATCTTCTTCTTGGATCGATCCTTTGATCATTATGTAGTGTCCTTCTTTGTCTCTTTTCACAGCCTTTGTTTTAAAGTCTATTTTATCTGATCTGAGTATTGCTACTCCTGCTTTCTTTTGGTCTCTATTTGCGTGGAGTATCTTTTCCAGCCCCTCACTTTCAGTCCATGTGTGTCCCTTGTTTCGAGGTGGATCTCTTGTAGAGAACATATATAGGGGTCTTGTTTTTGTATCCATTCAGCTAGTCTTTGTCTTTTGGTTGGGGCATTCAACCCATTTACATTTAAGGTAATTATTGATAAGTATGATCCCATTGCCATTTACTTTATTGTTTTGGGTTAGAGTTTATACACCCTTTCTGTGTTTCCTGTCTAGAGAAGATCCTTTAGCATCTGTTGGAGAGCTGGTTTGGTGGTGCTGAATTCTCTCAACTTTTGCTTGTCTGTAAAGCTTTTGATTTCTCCTTCATATTTGAATAAGATTCTTGCTGGGTACAGTAATCTGGGTTGTAGGTTATTTTGTTTCATCACTTTAAGTATGTCTTGCCATTCCTTCCTGGCCTGAAGAGTTTCTATTGAAAGATCAGCAGTTATCCTTATGGGAATCCCCTTGTGTGTTGTTTGTTGTTTTTCCCTTGCTGCTTTTAATAGTTGTGTGTGTGTGTGTGTGTGTGTGTGTGTGTGTGTGTGTGATCTTTGTTAGTTTGATTAATATGTGTCTTGGGGTGTTTCGCCTTGGGTTTATCCTGTTTGGGACTCTCTGGGTTTCTTGGACTTGAGTGATTATTTCCTTCCCCATTTTAGGGAAGTTTTCAACCATTATCTCCTCAAGTATTTTTTCATGGTCTTTCTTTTGTCTTCTTCTGGGACTCCTATGATTCGAATCTTGGAGCATTTAACATAGTCCCAGAGGTCTCTGAGATTGTCTTCATCTCTTTTAATTAGTTTTTCTTTTTCCTATCTTCTTCATTTACTTCTACGATTCTATCTTCTACTTCACTAATCCTATCTTCTGCATCCGTTATTCTATTTGTTGCCTCCAGAGTGTTCTTGATCTTGTTTATTGCATTATTCATCATATATTGACTCTTTTAAAATTTCTTCTAGTTCCTTGTTAAACCTTTCTTGCATCTTCTCAATCCTTGTCTCCAGGGTATTTATCTGTGATTCCATTTTGATTTCAAGATTTTGAATCATTTTCACTATCATTATTCTTTATCAGGTAGATTCCTTATCTATTCCTCTTTTGTTTGGTTTGGTGGGCATTTATCCTGTTCCCTTACCTCCTGGGTATTCCTCTGTCTCTTCATCTTGTTTAGATTGCTGAGTTTGGGGTGGTCTTTCTGTATTCTGGCAGTTTGTGCAGTTCTCTTAACTGTGGAGTTTCCTTGCTGTGGTTGGGGTTGTATCAGTGGCTTGTCAAGGTTTCTTGGTTAAGGAACTTGTGTCCGTGTTCTGGTGGGTGGAGCTGGATTTCTTCTCTCTGGAGTGCAGTGAAGTGTCCAGTAATGAGTTATGAGATGTTGATGGGTTTGGAGTAACTTTGGGCAGCCTGTATATTGAAGCTCAGGGCTGTGTTCCTGTGTTGCTGAAGAAATTGCATGGTATGCCTTGCTCTGGAACTTGTTTGCCCTTGGGTGGTGCTTTGTTTCACTGTAGGTATGGAAGCATTTGATGAGCTCCTATTGATTACTGTTCCCTGGAGTCAGTAGTTCTCTGGGATTCTCAGGATTTGGACTTAAGCCTCCTGCTTCTGGTTTTCAGTCTTATTTTTACAGTAGTCTCAAGACTTCTCCATCTATACAGCACCACTGATAAAACATTAGGTTAAAGATGAAAAGTTTCTCCACAGTGAGGGACACTCAGAGAGGTTCACAGAGTTACCTGGAGAAGAGAAGAGGGAGGAGGGAGTTAGAAGTGACCCTAATGAGATGAGGTGGAATCAAAAGAGGAGAGAACAAGCTAGCCAGTAATCACTTCCTTATGTGCACTCCATAGTCCGGACCACTCAGAGATGTTCACAGAGTTATACAGAGAAAAGAAGAGGGAGGGGGGGAAGGAGACAGAGGTGGCCAGGAGGATAAAGGGGGAATCAAAAGGAGAGAGAGACAGATCCAGCCAGTAATTAGTTCCCTAAGTGTTCTCCACCATCTGGAACAAAGAGATTCACAAAGTTGGGTAGAGAAGAGAAGAGGGAGGGAGGAGGCAGAGACGACCTGGTGGAGAAAAAGGAGAGTCCAAAGGGGGAGAGAGCAGTCAAGCCAGTGATCTCTCTCCCAAGTAAAAATGGGTACTGAAGATTGGGTTCTTAAAGTCACAAAATTGATAACAAATATCCAAAAGCAAAGATTAAAAATCTAGAGTAGAGGTTGGATTTTCAGAAATAGAATATTAAAGAAAAGAAGAAAAAAAATCAAAGTCACAAAAATTAAAAATATATATATATGAAGTTTGCTTTAAAAAATAGGGTCTTTTTTTTTTTTGCAAAGTTATAGTAAGTTATAAAAATGAAAGTTAAACGAGTAATAAGTGAAGTGAAGTAGCTCAGTCGTGTCCGACTCTTTGCGACCCCATGGACTGTAGCCCACCCAGCTCCTCCATCCATGGGATTCTCCAGGCAAGAACAGTGGAGTGGGTTGCCATTTCCTTCTCCAGGGGATCTTCCCGAACCAGGGATTGAACCTAGGTCTTTCACATTGCAGGCAGACGCTTTAACCTCTGACCCATGTCCAAGGAGTCTTCTAATTGTGTGATTTCTGTGGGAAGCATCTTGTTCCTCTAATAGGGGATGTTTCCTTCCTCCACCATGGCAGATGTAATACAGCAGCCACAGATGTGGGAAACTTCTTCCCTGGCTGCATTGCTGAGAGGCTGTAAGGACACTGCATTTGCTGTTTTGAATACTTCCATAATTGAGATAAGCAGTTTTGCATATATTTGGCCCCCGTAAAGGACTTAAAAATTAAAAAAGAGAATGATCACAAGAATAGTAAAAATATATCTAGGACTTTCTCTGGTGTTGTTGTGGGCAGTGTGGGGTCAGTTCATTTTCAGCTAGTTCCTTGGTCCAGCTTATATTTCTCAAGATCTATAGGCCCCTTCCTATGTAGTCAGTACTGACGACAGGGTTTAATCTATTGCACCTGTCACTTCCAAGGCGGTTCCCTCTGTTTCAGCTTCTTCTGTTTGCTGGTCTCTTCAGTGTCTGATTTTGCCGTGACACAAGGGGTCGGTGGTGGACACTTTTTAGGCTGTTCAGTTGCGCTGTGGGGAGGAGGGATGCTGCAAACAAATAACCCTGGCGCGTGCGCGCAGTGCCTCAGCCGCACGGGGCCTGCCCCACTCCCGGCACACGTGCCCTCCCTGCCCACACAGCTCAGGCTCTAGGTCGCCCTGGGAACCGCCCGAGGCCTGCCCTGGTCTGTACACCCCTCCCAGGTCCAAGCCACTCAGGTTCAGGCACTCAGGTAGACCTCAGAGGCGCAGACTCGGTTGGGCCTGCGTTTTGTGCCCTTCCCAGATCCGAGCAGCTCAGGTGACCAGGTGTTTGGCGAGCGTGGTCGCTGCAACTTATCACCTCCCCCGTCCCTGCCGCTGTTTTCTGGGTGTAAAACCAGTGCACCTTCTCAGGAGGATGTTGACTGTCCAGAATCCCAAGAATTCTTAGTTAGCAAAGAAGCCTGCTTGCAGTTTGGTAGATAATGTCTCTCTGGGGCTGTGATTGCTCCCTTCCAGCTCTAGCTGCCTGTCACCGGAGGGGATGGTCTGCAGCCGGCTAGTTCAGTTCAGTCCTTTGTTCTGTGCGCAGGCCTGGCAGGCAGAGTCTTAGGTTAGGGCTTTTCGCGTGGTAGCTATCCCACAGTCTGGTTTGCTAGCCCAAGTTAGTTCCCTCAGATTGCCCTCGGGACATTCAGGCCTGGTCCTTACTCTAAGCAATGCAGCCCTTGCCTCCCTGCCCAGCCCCCGCTTGCTAGTGGCGGCTGCAGGCCTCTGCGCTGCTTCTCCGCTGAGGGAGTTACGGATGGGCTCGTACTCTGTGGGTTTTAATTATTTATTTATTTTTCCTCCCTGTTATGTTGCCCTCTGTGTTTCCAAGGCTCACCACAGACTCGGCAGTGAGAGTGTTTCCTGGTGTTTGGAAACTTCTCTCTTTAAAGACTCCCTTCCCAGGACAGAGCTCTGTCCATACCTCTTTGTCTCTTTTTTTGTCTTTTATATATATTTTCCTACCTCCTTTTGAAGACAATGGGCTGCTTTTCTGGGTGCCTGATGTCCTCTGCCTGCATTCAGAAGTTGTTTTGTGGAATTTACTCAGGGTTTAAATGTTCTTTTGATGAATTTGTAGGGGAGGAAGTGGTCTCCCCGTCCTATTCCTCTGCCATCTTAGGACTACCCCTGAATATCTTTAAATTAATTGGCATAATGCCACTGACTAGCTCCAAAAGGACAAAAAGAGAGGATACGTATTAAGAATAGTCTCCTTATGTTGATAATGATTGGAGCTGTACAATGGTCTGTGGGTTTATAATACTATTTTCTGGATATGTGTGTGATTGAAACTTCTCACCATTAATAAAGAAAGTGTGAAGCTGGATAACTAACAAGGACCTACTGTATAGCACATGTAATGCTGCTCAGTGTTAAGTGGCAACTTGGATGATAGGAGAATCTGGGAGAGATGAATTCATGTATATGCAAGGCTGAGTCCCTTTGCTGTCCACTTGAAACTATCACAATATTGTTAATTGACTATCAGTGCACTTCAACATTCAGAAAACTAAGATCATGGCATCTGGTTCCATCACTTCATGGCATAGATGGAGAAACAGTGGAAACAGTGGCTGACTATTTTTTTGGGTCCAAAATCACTGCAGATGGTGACTGCAACCATGAAATTAAAAGACACTTACTCCTTGGAAGGAAAGTTATGACCAATCTAGACAGCATATTAAAAAGCAGAGACATTACTTTGCCAAAAGGTCTATCTAGCCAAGGCTTTGGTTTTCCCAGTAGTCATGTATGGATGTGAGAGTTGGACTATAAAGAAAGCTGAGCACTGAAGAACTGATGCTTTTAAAGTGTGGTGTTGGAGAAGACTCTTGAGAGTCCCTTGGACTGCAAGGAGATCCAACCAGTCCATCCTAAAGGAAATCAGTCCTCGGTGCTCATTGAAAGGACTAATGTTGAAGCTGAAACTCCAATACTTTGGCCACCTGATGCGAAGAACTGACTTATTTGAAAAGACCCTGATGCTGGGAAAGATTGAAGGCAGGAGGAGAAGGGGACACAGAGGATGAGATGGTTGGATGGCATCACTGACTCAATGGACATGAGTTTGAGTAAACTCTGAGAGTTGGTGATAGACAGGGAGGCCTGGCATGCTGCAGTCCATGGGGTTGCAAAGAGTTGGATGAAACTGAGTGACTGGACTGAACTGAACTCTGATACAAAATAAAGTTATACTCCAATACAAAATAGTTAAAAGAGAGTGGGAGGCATTATGCTGTACTAGAGAAATGCATGAAAGAAGAGCCACCAGTATGTTCCCTGTGGTTACGTCATGGGCGCTGGAATAATGGAATATTGACACTGTGACTTATATGAGAAACTTCCTGTTTCCATCTGCTTCCATCTGGAGGGCAAAAGCTCAGATGTCACTGAACGTTGTGATGAACTGCATAACAGATCATGATTTGACAGATTAAATTTTTGGGGGAGGTGAGGAAATGTAGGTATACAAGTCTTTTGGAGTGAAAAATTTTGGTGGAAAGTGGACATTATTAACCACAAATGTGTAAACTTTTGATATTCATGACTGGTAATCTTTTCAAAAAACACTTGTAACCTGGTTCCCATGTTCAGGTGAGGAAACTTCAGGTGACTTGCTCCAGGAAACAAGACATTTGAGTGTTAGGGTCAGGATAAGTCAAAATCCATTTAATCAAGTATGTGATTCTCCCGGTAATTCTGAAATGCAGAGAACTAGGAAGGGGTTCTGAGTGCTTAGTTCCAGGGTCCTGATCCTCATGGTAGATACAAATGGTAGAGAAGAGTCAGTTTGAGATTTGTCCCTGACTCCAAGCATGTGGGATCTCTGCCAATAGCACCGAGTTCCCCCAAACCCACTGGGCATTCATGAGTCAACTTACTCTGGACACTAAATCCACAGAGGTGACCCAGATCTCACAAGGGAGAGCTCGGTCCTTGAGGACTGCCCATACTTTCAAGTGTTGATCACAAGTCCTGTGGTTACTTACATGTGTGACCAACTGGCTATAAATTCAGAGGTTCCATGATGCACCTCACACGTTCAATAAAATATTAGAACTACTCCCAGAACTCAGGAAAGCCCTTTATTTATGGTCCCCAGTTATTATAAAGCATAAAATCAGGGACAGCCAAATGGAGGAGAAAAGGTGTTAGTTGCTCAGTCATGTCTGAGTCTTTGCAACCCCATGGACTGTAGCCCTCCGTGCTCCTCCATCCATGTAATTCTCCAGGCAAGAATATTGGAGTGGGTAGCCATTCCCTTCTCCAGGGACTCTTCCCAACCCAAGGATGAAACTTGGGTCTCCTGCATTGCAGGCAGATATTTTACCATCCGTGCCGCCAGGGAAGCCCAGTGGAGGAGCAGCACAGGGTAAATGGGGAGTCAGGGGTGTAAAGCATAAAACTCAGGGACAGGGAAGTGGACAAGCTTAGGGTAAACAGGGAGTAGAGGATGCTGAGACTCCAGGCCCTCTCAGGACTCTCCCCTCCTCTATCCCTTTGTGTGTTCACCTCCCCTGAAGCTCTCTGAACCCAATGTTTATTTGGGTTTTAATTGAGGGTTGGGTGCAGGCAATTTGATTGAATCTTTGACCACTGATGCCTGAACTCCATGTCAGTACCCTCTCCTCTCCCCAGAGGGACTGGGGTTGACAGTTCTAACCCTCTAATCACCTCCTGCCATGTTCTGGAGTCCAGTCCCATCCAGACACTATCTCAAGTCTACTCATCTTGTGACTTACAGATATACAGTAAGTTCTAAGAGTTTCAGGAGGCCTGGGGCATAAATGGAGAAAAGGATCAATTACAGATCTTGTTATGGCACTACAGTGCAGCCAGGGACTAGATGGTGACCAGGAATAGGGTCTCAGAGATGAGGTCCATGATCTGGTAGAGTCAGGTGGAATGCTTTTGTTCTTTCCAAAGCTGAACATATAATGATACCTTTTGAGAGTCAAGAAAAGTTCCTGGAGTGAAAACTGCCCAATTTATCAGGAGAAATCCAGAAGGGGTTTGTTGTACCTCCTCCACTCCTCCACCTCTGCTCTCCAGTCCCTTCCATGGGCTCCCCTCAACTCCCCCCACCCCAGCCTGTAAAGAGGAGGTGATCAGGGACTTAACCTGGGCCTGGATGAAGGTTTTACCTCCTGGGGGGTGCTCTGGAGGAGGAAAAAGTCTACAGAGAGGCAGATTCTGGCTCATCTTCGTGGCTTTGCAGGAGGACTTCTGGGGAAAACTGGGGGCTGAGTGAACTTCTCACCTCCCAGCTGCATGGAGGGTGAGGAGAGCAGAGAGGAAGGCGAGGACTGGCTCAGTCCTCTTCACGCTTGGCCTCCCCATCTAACCGGACTTCCTGTCTCTGCCCGCTGGGGCCAAGTGCCCAGTAAGAGCATTTCCTAGACTTGACTATGTCTGCGAGCCTGGTGGAAACATGGATTGTGATTCTGCAGGTGGAATTTTGTCCAATATGGTCCCTCAAGGAGCATCCCAGCACCTAGAGCTGTGCATGGCATAGGATGGATGATCTGTGAGTGGATGAGAGCAGATCACAGGACAGGTAGGTGATCAGCAGTGTGTTAGCTCAGGTCCTCCTTTTCAGCTTCCTGTAGGTGTCTCTACAGCAGCCCCCCAACCTTAGCCCCACCTTTTTCACAAGGCAGGTCAGACTTTCTGCAATTATTGTGGTAGCATCTCTACTGGACAGACACCAACTCTTTACCTGGCAGTAGTCCAGGCAGATGGTGAGCCGGGGGGTAAGAGCGTGTCCACCTGGGGGCCAGACTTGATATTTTGGGTAGAAAAAAAAAAGAGTAAGGGCAGTGGGCCAAAGGGGAGCATAGAGACAAGCACACCTCCACAGGTTGACCCCCCACTGCCCCTCACTTGGTTTCACCAACAGGACAGCTGCCTGCCTCAGGGCACTTTGGCAGATCGCCTGCAACACCACACAACTCTGGTCTTTCCGCCTATGGTTTGGGGAGCAGAGGCCTCAGTTTGCGTCCTAGTTCTGCCTCTTCCTAACTTTGTGACCTGGGGCCAGAAGTCTCCCTCCTCTTTACATGTTGCATAGCGTAGTGACATACACACACAGTCAGACAGCAGCCCATGCTGCGCACGTTGCGGAGCTGTGCTGAAAGCAATGAAGGCCACAGACATCTACTCTACTCCCTGCCAAGGGTAAGTCCTTTGAAATAATAATAATGATGAATAACAGTGTTAACTCCTTTGGCCAGAGGGCCAAATAATGGCAAAGTGAGGTGGGAAAAGGGCTAGACCTGGATGAGGTCAACCATTGAAGCAAGAGGGCTTTCAGTTACCTCTGAGGAAGGAGACCTATTTGGAGGACAGAGTGTGACTCCACTCTGGCACTGGGGGAACTTCTTCACAGTGAATTTCTAGAAGGGGACACTACAACAATCAGTGCTACTTTTTTTTTTTGTTGTTCTTTACTAAAATCAACAGTACATTTAAAGAGGAGTCAGGAGCTGAGGAAACTAACACTTAATGTGCTTCTTTGTAATTTGCCTTGTTCTGTGATGTTCAAAGGGTGTTATCAGCATAATCAACAATGGTTCTCAAAAAGACCCAAGTCTTTTATTTTAATTTAAATCTAGTTATTTTAATTGAAGACTAATTACTTTACAATATTGTATTGGTTCTCTTAATGCAGACAACATCATCCTCTTTTTCTAAAAAGGAATCTGTGTCTCAGGGAGATGAAATGACTTGTTCAAGACCACACAGCAGTATAGTGAGTTACGGAAGTCAGTCGCTTTCCTTTAATACCAAGCCATTGCCCATTACACTGTTATAAATTAATACCTTTAGTAAAAATCAAATTCTTTACATATTAATAGTATCACTATTACTGCCATCAGATCTGAAGTGAAGTCAAGTCAAGTCGCTCAGTCATGTCTGACTCAGTAGCAACCCCATGGACTGCAGCCTACCAAGCTCCTCCGTCCATGGGATTTTTCAGGCAAAAGTACTGGAGTGGGTTGCCATTTCCTTCTCCAGGGAATCTTCCTGACCCAGGGATCGAACCTGGGTCTCCCGCATTGTCGACAGATACTTTACCATCTGAGCCACCAGGCACGTGCCATCAGATCTGACATTTATCAAAATGTTACTGTTGTCAGTACTAACACAAAGGATTTAACAAACGTCATATCTTTTTTTCTTCTGATCACAATATTATGAGATTGATAGATGAAGCAGAAAGCAACCTCTGAGTTGCAAGTTCTGATCTGGCACCACAGTGGGTCTTCTGTTCTCTTGCTCAACATAAACATTACACAGAACTTAAAGATCAGACAAGTTTTTACTGTGTCTGCGAAAGGTCAAAACAAAAATAGGACATTTGGTAATTATGTCTGAACAGACACAAGAAGTTACATTACACAAACCACTGAAATGACCACACATCCCCCTATCCTGAGTGACTGCTACTTCCTGATCAAGTGCAGCTCTAATCTCTACCTAGTCTTCCCTTCTTAGAGTTAAGATTAAGATACCAATTCAGAGAACTACCCCACTTCATAATACCAATCATCCTGAAACCCTCTCCCAAATCATTTAACACAGCCCACATCCTGGAAGTTCTTCCTAACATTCTCTTAATGAGACATCATACTGTTTTCCAAGGCGATTTCTAAACCTTACTGAAGGGTGGAGGGTGAATCCATCATAGATGGCTAAAGATTTAATGAACTATGATTGTGATGAAGCCTCCACATAAACCTCAACAGAAGAAGTCATTCAGGTTATTCTAAAGAAGTGTCATCTACCCAAAGAATAGCACAGGGACACACTCCATCATGGCCCGCGGGACCACTCAGCAGCCGGCCCAGGGGCCTCTGTCTCTGCGCTTCGCCCCCTAGAGGCCAGTCTCCACTCTGCAGCCTCAGTTCAGTTCAGTTGCTCAGTCGTGTCCGACTCTTTGCGACCCCATGAATTGCAGCGCGCCAGGCCTCCCTGTCCATCACCAACTCCGAGTTCACTCAAACTCACGTCCATCGAGTCGGTGATGCCATCCAGCCATCTCATCCTTGGTCGTCCCCTTCTCCTCCTGCCCCCAATCCCTCCCAGCAGCAGAGTCTTTTCCAATGAGTCAGCTCTTCGCATGAGGTGGCCAAAGTACTGGACTTTCAGCTTTAGCATCATTCCTTCCAAAGAACACGCAGGACCAATCTCCTTTAGAATGGTCTGGTTGGATCTCCTTGCAGTCCAAAGGACTCTCAAGAGTCTTCTCCAACACCACAGTTCAAAAGCATCAATTCTTTGGCGCTCAGCTTTCTTCACAGTCCAACTCTCACATCCATACATGACCACTGGAAAAACCATAGCCTTGACTAGATGGACCTTTGTTGGCAAAGTAATGTCTCTGCTTTTCAATATGCCATCTGCTGCTGCTGCTGCTAAGTTGCTTCAGTCGTGTCCGACTCTGTGCGACCTCATGGACTGCAGCCTACCAGGTTCCTCCGTCCGTGGGATTTTCCGGGCAAGAGTACTGGAGTGGGTTGCCATTGTTGGTCATAACTTTCCTTCCAAGGAGTAAGCATCTTTTAATTTCATGGCTGCAATCACCATTTGCAGTGATTTTGGAGCCCCCCAAAATAAAATCTGACACTGTTTCCCCATCTATTTGCCATCAAGTGATGAGACCAGATGCCATGATCTTAGTTTTCTGAATGTTGAGCTTTAAGTCAACTTTTTCACTCTCCTCTTTCACTTTCATCAAGAGGCTTTTTAGTTCCTCTTCACTTTCTGCCATAAGGGTGGTGTCATCTGCATATCTGAGGTTATTGATATTTCTCCTGGCAATCTTGATTCGAGCTTGTGTTTCTTCCAGCCCAGCATTTCTCATGATGTACTCTGCACAGAAGTTAAATAAGCAGGGTGACAATATACAGCCTTGACGTACTCCTTTTCCTATTTGGAACCAGTCTGTTTTTCCATGTTCAGTTCTAATTGTTGCTTCCTGACCTGCATATAGGTTTCTCAAGAGGCAGGTCAGGTGGTCTGGTATTCCCATCTCTTGAAGAATTTTCCACAGGTGATTGTGATCCACACAGTCAAAAGCTTTGGCATAGCCAATAAAGCAGAAATAGATGTTTTTCTGGAACTCTCTTGCTTTTCCCATGATCCAGTGGATGTTAGCGATTTAATCTCTGGTTCCTCTGCCTTTTCTAAAACCAGCTTGAACATCTGGAAGTTCACGGTTCACATATTGCTGAAGCCTGGTTTGGAGAATTTTGAGCATTACTGGTGTGTGAGATGAGTGCAATTGTGAGGTAGTTTGAGCATTCTTTGGCATTGTCCTTCCTTGAGAATAGAATGAAAACTGACCTTTTCCAGTCCTGTGGCCACTGCTGAGTTTTCCAAATTTGCGGGCATATTGAGTGCAGCACTTTCACAGCATCATCTTTCAGGATTTGAAATAGCTCAACTCAGGAATCCTCTTAAAACTTGAATTTTATCAAAATGCTTGCATGATGAATCCCTCAGTGACTCTCCAGCTCTCTCAGAGTCTGCCCCTCTGCATCCTTTCTGGAACTCTTGGGCACCCTAGTGGCCTACATCACACGGGGGTGAAGCCAGTAATCAGGCCCAGGATAAGTTCCAACTCACGTCTCCTCTACAGACTGGAGGGAAAGGAGGTGAGTCCATGGGCTGGGAACAAAGGGTGTGTTGGGTTCTGCCAGACTTCTCTGGATTTCTTCTGGAAGTGAGCAATAGAACTCTAGGGACATTTCTTGACTCTCAAAAAAACTATGTGTTCAGAGTTTTTAAAAAAAATAACCTTACTTCACTTTATAGAATTAAGGACTTCATCTCTAGACTCTCTAATCCTGGTCTTTATCTTGTCCCTAAACCCCACTTTAGTATAACAAAAATATCCGTAGTTGATCCATGTTCTGGTTCCTGCCCCAAGCCTTCTGAAACTCTTGGAATTTAATATCTTTTAATAAATCATGAGATAAGTGAAGAATGAGATCTTAGATAATGTCTCTGTGGACCTGGACTCCAGAAAATGCCATCAGATGATTAGAGGGTTAGAACAATCAGTTCCCAGACCTTCTGGGGACAGGAGATTGTACTGATACTTAGTTCCATTAGCAATGGCCAAAGAGTCCATCAAATTGCCTCCATCCAACCCTCAATTAAAACGCATGAATACTGGTTCAGAGAGCTTCAGCTAAGGTGATAATATCAAGGGATTGTGAAGGGGGTAGGGTCCTGAGAGGGCTTAGAGGCTCAGTATTTCCTACTCCCTCTTTGTCTTATGCTTCTCCTCCCTGCCCCTGAGTTTTGCTATCCCTGAGTTTTATTCTTTATAATAACTGAGGACAGCAAGTAAAGGGCTTTCCTGAGTTCAGTGAGTGGTTCTGATAACCTGTTCAACATGGGAGATGGGTCAAGGGATCTCTGAATTTATAGCCAGTTGTTCACAAGCGTAAGTGACCCCAGAGCTCATGGTCAACACTTGAAGTGTGAGCCATTCTCAGGGATGCAGTCCTCACCTTGTGGGGTCTGAGTCACCTCTGTGGATTTAGTGTCACAAATGAATGTACTCCTGGATGTCCAGTGGGTCTGGGGGAATTAGCTGCTATTGGTAGAGACCCCACATGTGTGGAATCAGGGACAAATCTCAGACACATTCTTTTCTACCACTTGTGTCTGGTGTGAGGCTCAGGGACAGGGGACCATATTATGTTGACCAGAGTACTCAGAACCCCTCTCCACTTCTCAGCATTTTCAGAATTTCTGGCAGAATCAGGTACTTGATTAAATGGATTGTTACAGATCATGTCTTGTCCTCATCCTACTACCTACATGCTATGTGTCCTTTGGCAAGTTCCATCTGCAGTTTTTTTGGTGAGAGCAGGGGAACCATATTACTTGAGTTTTTTGAAAGGATTACCAGTCATGAGCACAAAGAATTTACCCGTTTGTGGTCAATGTTGTCCATTCTCCACCAAAAGCCTTTAGTCTGAAAGACTTGATGACCTAGCTCCATTTCTTCATGATGCATCCAAAACAAAATACATATGTGTCAAATAACGATCGTTTCTCTGTGATGAAATTAATGAGAGCTGAGTGGCAGCTGAGCATCTTCCCTCCAGAGGCAGCTGTGGGCAGAGCAGGAAATGCAATGCTTTCTTGGGTTTGCTTGTGGGCCTAAGACTGCTTTTTTCCAGGCTGGTATCATATTAGTCATTCACTAATATCAGGGACTGACTTCCCTGGTGGCTCAGAGGGTAAAGCGTCTGTCTATAATGCAGGAGACCCGGGTTCGAGCCCTGGGTTGGGAAGATCCCCTGGAGAAGGAAATGGCAACCCACTCCAGGACTATTGCCTGGAAAATCCCATGGACAGAGGAGCCTGGTAGGCCCCAGTTTATGGGGTCGCAAAGAGTTGGACACGGCTGAGCGACTTCACTTTATGATATTAGTCAAGACTCAATGTCCTTCCTCTTGCTCCCCTATCAGACTATATTTTAATTTCCTATAATTATATAGATGAAAGTTAGAATCATAATTATATCGACAGGCCTCATCATCATAGAGACTAACAGGAATTTTACTCTATCCACTCTCTTCAACGATGGTGTACTTGGCATGAGTATGAAATAGAAGAGTCATTTACTGGAAAAATATTTAACAAAATTTATCCTTTTGGCTCAGAAAACAAACATGGTTCTTGGAGTTGGTAAACAGCTGTAAACAAAATATAGTAAAATAACACCCTTATAGGAGCAAGACACAGAATAAAGAGGGGAAAAATCCTATGCCAGGTGGTGATTAGTGTCGTGAAGAAAGAGAGTGATGGGGATAAAGGAGACTGTCCAGGGTCAGGTAAACCCTCTGTGATAAAGAGGTGTTGAGCAGAGCCTGCCAGAATCATGCCTATTGTGTTTGAGCAGCAGACAGGAGCAGGATGGCTGGACCTGAGTGAGTTGAGGGGACTGGAGTGGAAGGGGATGAGGCAGAGAGGCCATGGGGGCAGGCCTTAAAGAGCCCTGGAAAAGCTCATGTGAGGTTTGTAGAGCTGTAAGAATCAGAATCTGACTCTTAGAAAGCTGGAGTCAGAGCAGCACTGGACTGCGGAGCCATGGGATAGAGTTCACTGTGCAACAGGACTCCTGTGGCTGCAGTGTGGAGAGTGACCTCTAGGGGGCGAAGGGCAGAGACCGAGGCCCCTGGGCAGGCGGCTGCATTAGCCCAGGTGACCCAGGAATGTGTACACATATTGTTGCCTGGATGGATCACAGTTCTTTAGAATTACATGAATAACTTTCTCTGTTGAGCTTTCTGTAGAGGCTTCATAAAAATCATGATTCCTTAAATCTTTAGCCATTTGTGATGGATTTACTCTTCAAACTTTCTCCTTTCCTTGAGGTGTGGTGGCAGAGAAAAGCAGAAAGTGGAAATTAAAACTCCAGCCCTTAATCAGGAGTTGGTTACCCAGGCAAGCAACCTCCATTCTAAGGTTAAATTTAGCCTTTATTAGCCACCTCCCTCACATGATGAAAGACTCTTGTAGTGCTCTTATCTCTTAGGAAATACAGAGGGTTTAGGAGCTCTCTTTCAGGAACTGGAAGAAGACCAAATCAATTATTCTCATGTAAGTCATAGTATCAATATTCCCTCAATAATTCCTTACTCCAGTGCTGTCAGGGAATGTTTAACAGGAGGATTCCTACATGCTGTTTCTCATAAATTCTCTGTTCCTTATCAGTTTTTAGTCCAAGTACGAGTAGAGCTGTATGCAGCTCTCAGGACTGAGATCATGAGAAATGGTATCTGCTTGGAGTCCTTTCAGTAACTCCCTTCAGTGACTCTTTTCAGCGTCAGCGACCTTGTATGTATTAGACTATCCATATTGTGGCTATTGATAAAATTTCATCCTGTGTAATAGCTGAGTAATCATCTTACTAAAGACATATCAGCCTGCATTTCTGCTAATAAAATACCTTTGGTCCATCAGAGCTTGGGTCCCAGTGTCTTTCTTTCTTTCCTTCTCTCTCTCTCTCTCCCTCCCTCCGGCTCTCTCTTTCACTTTCTTATCGTCAACTCTGGACCACCAGGCTCCGGTCCATTAAAGGACCCCAACAAGTGGCGCCCAGAACAGAGACTCTGGTATACTCGACATTTTGGACAGAGTGACTCAAGAGGCTTATTGAAGTTGGGACCTATTGAGGTCAGTAAGTACTAAGACACGGGTCAAGCGGCTGGAAAGCCCCATCCTTTTTCTACTTCACTATTTGTTTAAAGCTCAGGGACTTTTGGTTTCACGCCAATGAATAGGGGCTTGCTTTCAAACAGTAGTTAAATGTAATCCTTGGTTCCCTGATAAAGGTAGTTTTGATTTAGAAATTTGGCATCGGGTCAAAGAAAATGTTGAACGAGCCGCCAGGCAGGGAGAAAATATTCCAGTTGATTTCTGGCCCCTATGGGCTCTCATTAAAGCTGTAATTCTGCTATTTCAAGGTAAATTCTAGCCCTCCCAATATTTGACAACAGATAGAACACTTATTACATGCATATAAATTAAATGATAAAACTTTACAAAAGGCCCAGTTTAAACAACATAAAATTTCAAAACTTTCCTACCAATCCTACCCCTGCTACTCCAAATGCTCCTCCTCTGCCAACAAGTGCAACTCCAAAGGTCTCTCCTTTGCTAGAACCTAATAATTCTGATAACGACTCTCCTAAGACACCTTTTGACACCAAAACCGGCAATACTTTTTTAGATAATAATGATAAGTCCTTAGCACAGACTCATATTTGCAAAAAATCCGCACTTACTTGCTCTCCTCCATGACAGAGACTCTCTGAATTACTGGCTTTGCAATCACAAGTTTCTGACAACCAATACTTTCTCCATCTTTCCAGTTTTAAGAAATCCTGATGCTCAAGGGCATATAATACCTCAGTTCAGTTCAGTTCAGTCGCTCAGTCATGTCCGACTCTTTGCGACCCCATGAATCTCAGCACGCCAGGCCTCCCTGTTCATTACCATCTCTCGGAGTTCACTCAGACTCACATCCATTGAGTCCGTGATGCCAACCAGCCATCTCATCCTTGGTTGTTCCCTTCTCCTCCTGCCCCCAATCCCTCCCAGCATCAGAGTCTTTTCCAATGAGTCAAGTCTTCGCATACCTCATTATGAAGGTATTAATCTTTTTACATGCTACAAAATGAAAAAGGCTATAACTATGTATGGCCCACATTCGCCTTTTACTAAAGAGCTTCTAAATGCTGTGGCATCTTCTATTGGAAACTTTATTCTCTATAATTGGCGAGTTTAATAAAAGCTCTCCTTAAGCCAGGAGAATATCTTCAGTGGACAATGTGGTTTCATGATATAGCCAGAGAGCATGCTAACAGGAATGCTCGAGCTGGCATTCCCCCAAACCAAATTACTTTTTGAAATGTTAACTGGCGCCAGACAATTTGATACCATAGAAGCTCAAATACAATGTCCTCCCTTATTGCATGAACAATTAAAAACAGTGGCCCTTGAGGCCTGGAGTCGAATTACTCCTCAAGAAGAGCCTACAAGTAGCTACACTAAATTATTACAAGGACCTAATGAAAGTTATGCTGATTTTTTAGCTAGATTAGAAACTGCTATTTCCCGTACTGTAATTGGAGAAGAAACCAAAAACAGCTAGAGAAATTACTTGCTTATGAAAATGCAAATCACGAATGTAAAAATCTGTCACTCCAGTTTGTGAGACTGGGACTATTATTGATTATTTGAAGGCTTGTCACAATCTAGGATCAGAAACTCAAAAGATGCAAATACTAGCTAAGACAATGGCTACTGCCTTTAGAAAGGTAAACAAAGGATATTTTACATGTGGAGATAAAAACCATTTAAAAGGGACTGCGCTAAGAAGGCTAATAAAAACCTACAAAAATCTGCCCTCGCTGCTGTAGAGGCTTCCCTGGTGGTTCAGAGGTTAAAGCATCTGCCTCCAATGCAGGAGACCCGGGTTCAATCCCTGGGTCGGGAAGATCCTCTGGAGAAGGAAATGGCAATCCACTCCAGTATTCTTGCCTGGAGAATCCCATGGACGGAGAAGCCTAGTAGGTTACAGTCCACGGGGTCGCAGAGAGTCGGACACGACTGAGCGACTTCACCTATCACCTATCACCTAAAGATTGTAAATCTAAATTTAATATTGAAGGAAAACCTATTCCAAGAAACTCTAAGCAGGGGACCCCACAGGTCCCCTTCAACAAAAACCAGGGGAAAATTCTATCTTTTCCCTCAAACCCTCAACATCTGGCAGTGTTGCCGTCGATATATCAGCCCCAAGTGATTTTTTTCCTCTACCCTCAAGCAGTCTCTTCTAGAATACCTACTGGACTTTTGGACCCCTGCCCCCACAAACCCTTGGCCGATCTAATTTGAATTCTAAGAAATCGCTGTTCACCCTGAAGTAATTAATTCAGATTATAAAGGGAAAATTCAAATCATAATGTCATCTCAGATTCTATGGCAATTCAGAAAGGGGGACAAAATTGCTCAATTACTTCTTTTGCCATACATTTCTATTACCTCCTCTAATGATGTACAGACAGGCATATTCAACATTACAGATAAAAACAACCCCTATGGACATCGTTGGTATCAGAATACGCCCAATCAAATATAAATACCAAAAATAATGGTAAAAGATTTTCTAGTCTCCTTGACACTGGATCTAATATTAATATTACTATTACTTCCAAACACTTATGGCCCAAATCCTGGCCTGTACAAAAAATCTCTTGCCAAATTGCAGGAATTTCTCAAACCAAAGTACAAGAAATTTATCAAAGTGTTCAAATCTGCCCATGTGAAGGACCAAAAGGCCAGCCTACAACATTAAGACCTTATATGATCGATGCACCCCTTAATCTAATAGGAAAGGACTTACTTATGCAATGGCAAACTCAGATATACATTCCCCATTTTTCCTAAGGGCCACTGCTCATTTAACAAACAAAACAATTATTAAAATAACTTGGAAGAATGACAAGCTTATTTGGACAGAGCAATGGCCCCTTACAAAAGAAGAATTACAGGCTACTAAAGAACTTATAGACACACAATTAGAATTAAAACGTATTGAGGAATCTTGTTCTCCTTGGAACTCTCCTGTTTTTGTTATATTAAAAAAAAATCTACAAATGGCATCTCTTAACAGACCTTAGAAAAGTTAATGCAACTATAAAACTTATGGGTGCATTACAACCAGGGATCCCATCACCTACTACTATTCCTCAAAACGGACACATTATTATTACTGATTTACAAGATTGCTTTTTAATATATCTTTACACCCTTTAGACAGGAGAGATTCACTTTCTCTCTCCCTTATCCTAATCATATTGGGCCTCATAAAAGATTTCAATAGGCTGTGTTACCTCAAGATATGCTTAACAGTCCTACTATTTGTCAAAATTTTGTAACCAAGAATTTAATCCAATGTGACAGCAATTTCCTCGTGAATATGTCATTAATAATATACTGTAACTACAAAAAGGAGAAATTATATTTTTGACACTGAATGGCCATGATATTCTTTAGACTCCAGAAAAAACTGATTAAAATAAAATCTTTTTAAAAATTGCAAAACCAGTTATTCTTACACATGCAGTTAGGAAAAGTTTAACTTGTTAAAATACTTTTTTAGAGCTACAGTTCTGCCTGGGAAACAAAAACAGACCTAAGAAAAAACTTAAAGTTAACTCTTATCATGTACTTGGGATACACAGCCCACTCTATTTGGGACTCCATAAACAAATTGATGGAACTAAAAAAAAAATTATCTATGTCTCAATGTATGTCTTTGTTTTTGGATAATATGAAGTTAATGAGCTCTATTTAAATTCAAGTTCATGTGAACTGAAAAGTATTCAATATTAAATGTAATGTTTATTTAAATATAAATATAATTTAAATATAATTGTTTGCTAATCTAATTAAGACATGTCTTAAGTCATCAACATTGTATAATACTTTTATTATGCCTAGGTTTGAAGTAAACTAAATTTGTCAACAAAAAGGTAACTCTTTATATATATATAAATGAGATGAAAACTTTTAGACACACTCTAATAAAAATAATTAAAGTGAAGTCACTCAGTCGTGTCCGACTCTTTGCGACCCCGTGGACGGTAGCCCACCAGGCTCTTCCATCCATGGGATAAATTTTTAATAGAATAATCTATTATTATAATCTGAAATAATCTCTTAGGATTGGGGTGGCTTAAATTTCTAAAGTTGTACTAAACTCAATAATAAAAGTTTATTAAATAGCTAGGTCATTTCCAAATAAAATACGATTTTAAAACATTAATTACTGAACACTAACTTCCTCTTACAAAAAGTTTTTCTTACAGAAAAACTAAAGAGATTTTAGATTATTAATAAATAAATATATATATTATAATATGTAATAACATATTCACCAATCTATAAAATGCTAATATACAAGACACTTCATGGTTACTAAAGAAAAATAAGGTGTCTATTTTTAACAAAAAGGTATAAGAAATAACAAATAAGATGAATACAAAAATGTAAAAAGGATTTTTGACAAATAGAAGAGAATTTTGTGACAAATGGATGTAACTCATTGCCCTAAACTTTCTTCCTCTTCCTTCTTACATGTCTCAATCAATACAAATTCTTTTTCTTTTATATGGGCCACACCTCTCTGAGGTGAAACTACATGACATATTATAACCCACCTGTTAACTTACTTTACAATAATGAGAACACCTAATTCTGTAAAAATAGACAATGGCCCTGCCTATATTTCTAAGCAACTCAAAGAATTTTTACATTCATTCTCTATTAAATAGATTACAGACATCCTTATAATTCACAAACACAAGACATAATTAAACAAATACATTACACACTGAAACTACAAATAAAAAATTAAATAAGGGGGAATACACAGGAACAGTTTTATCTTCCTTATGCAGAGCAGACTTTACTAGATTCTAATGCAATATATTCTTTAAGCCTATAACTATTGTTAATATAGCTTAATTTGTTTTAAAATTTTAAAACTTACTGCGAGGAAATATTTTGACAAAAGCAGAAAAACGTTTTGAGACATTGAAGGACACCTCCCTTCCTTTGCCCAGGTTAACTAATCAATGGAAAGCTAAGAAACTAATCTTACAAGGAAAGCAGTATGCTTCTATTTCTCCAGATGGATCCAACGAAGTCACATGGCTTCCTCTTCGGAAGATTTGACCTAAGGGGGCCCCCAACATTCAAACTAGAGATGGAACAACCAAAACCTCAGGAGGAAGACATTCCAGTACAAGTCATGGCGGCTTTAAAAACTTCCAAAAAACGCCGCACTCAGCATCATCGATCTTATGATCTCCCTACTTGAGGACAGATCAAAACCCTTACTAATCAAGATGAAAATCTGATTTCTCAACAGAAAATGCCTCAGAATCCTGAAAATATTTTTGTCGCTATGCTTGTTTTGCTTGCTTTTGCTTCCCCCTCTCAGGCTGACTTGATGGATCACATTTATTGGACTTATATACGTAACCCCCCACCCCTTTTATTCTAGGTTATAGAATGGACAGATATAGGACCAATAGTATCCACTAATGACTCAACACATATGCCCCCTCCTTGGAGCTTGAGGGGCCCTCTCTCATCCTGAGGAAGAAGGAAGACTAATTAACATTTCTCTAGGCTATGAAATCCTTCTTGTATGCATGGGCCCAACAAAATTATGTATTAATGTTAGTCGACAAACATGGGCTTTCGTCCTGCCTCCAAAAGGAACTTCCACACATTGCTTGGACTGTTTACTGCCCTGTCCTTTTATAAAAACCATGTTGATACTACCAAAACTCTAGGAAAAAGACAAAAGTTAAAGTGTAAGGTGTTTACTTATAAAGACTTTAAATATACTCCTGTTTAATTAAATAAATGTCAAGCTAAATCAGGGAAATTAATGTTTATGGCCAATTACACCACTGTTGACCGGGGACCCCATGATATGTGGGTTTCTAACTGCTCAGATTATATTAACAGCACTATGTGTGACTATGTTACTCAAGTAGCATAAAAGATTACCAACAATTCAATGAAACACTTCCATGAAAAGGACTCCTTGGCTGGCTTGACTGTGAAATGACACCTCCTCGTCCTCGAATCATCCTCAATAAACAGATATTGCTTGAACAGTGGGACATCTTGAAACTTGCTGCAAGCACTGAAGAACTTGGGATTTGGACTGGACATTTCACAAGGACCCATCATAGTCATAGAAACTATTTCTTTCATTATAATCAATCATATTTCATATAAGCATGTGTTCTCCTTCCTTTTGTTCTAGCTATACATGAACTGTGAACTCCCTGATGTTCAAGCTGGTTTTAGAAAAGGCAGAGGAACCAGAGATCAAATTGCCAACATCCGCTGGATCATGGAAAAAGCAAGAGAGTTCCAGAAAAACATCCATTTCTGCTTTATTGACTATGCCAAAGCCTTTGACTGTGTGGATCACAATAAACTGTGGAAAATTCTGAAAGAGATGGGAATACCAGATCACCTAACCTGCCTCTTGAGAAATCTGTATGCAGGTCAGGAAGCAACAGTTAGAACTAGACATGGAACAATGCTGGGAACCAGCGTGAGGAGCTCTGCCCATGGCAAAGGTCATGAGGAAGGAGGCTTGGCATACACAAAGGTGTGATCAAGTCTCAGGAAACCCCCTGTTCCCCAGCATCTACCCCCAAAGCCAGAGTCTACCTAGAAATTATTAGTATAGTAGGTTGATTAGGAATTATATTGGTGAAGGGTTTTTTCATTTGTTGTGCCAATAATTGCTGCTAATTCCCTGTCCTGGGTGTGACAAGGGTGTCTCATGTCAAACCTCTCTGCTGACAGACTAGCTTGTGTGACAGGATTATCCACACTCCTGCCACTGCACACATGATTGTTTACTACCTCTCAACCATAAACAGCACAGAGAGTTTTGGAGTATTTTGAGAGTCTTAATTAGCACAGGGCTTTTCTCATTGTTGAGTCAATGATTGCCACCAGGCCTCCATATCCTTAGGCACCTGGGAGTATATTAATCAATGTATTTGGAATATACAAAAGGAAATATAGTAGTTTTTAAGGTTAGCAATGCTAGACTTTTTGAGTGAATAAATTTTCTCTTTTGTAATAGATCATTGTACTTTGTTATAAATCACTGTATCCTTGCTATGTAAAAATGTAACTTTATCACTATCTTAAGACTAAATAGATCTTAAGGGGAATGTTGGTGAAGGGTTTTCATTTGTTGGGCTGATGTTTGCTGCTAAATCTCCATATTCCCTGCCCTTATAATAAATATAACTAGCATATAGGATAAATAAGTATTAACCTGTAAGATTGATCATGTTAACCTTGGGTTAAATAAATTCCTTTCTTGATTGTAATTCACTACACCCTCACCATATAGGAATGCAACTTTATTTGGAGGGTGGCGCCTGGTTTAAGAAAAACACCCTTGGAAAAAGTAAGCTTTTTTTCTTATCACAAAGAAAGGGTCATAAATGTCAGCAGGCCTCATGGCCAGAAGATGATGTAAAACCCCTAAGACCTTTTTCTTATGTAAAGCACCTGATTTTGATAAAGGTCAGGACTGCTGACCCCACGTGACTCTGTATTCATCCCTATATGTAACAAAAGGTATACAAGAAAACCTAAAAAAAAAAAGAAATCGGATCAGTTTCTGGAAAGACTGATTCCCCCATGTCTCTTTCTTGCTCCCCGTTTTTCTGGCTGAATTAATGTGGGTATTCACCAAGCCTGTTAATTATGCCTGGGCTTCTAAGATCGGACTGGGGTGGGGGTGGGGTGGGGTGGGGGTGAGCCCTCAGTGCCTCCTCTCCTTTGGGAGAACGGGAAGACGCCTGTGGCCTACGTAGGTGGTGATTAGTATTCCATGTAAACCAAGTTATTCAGCCTCTTTTTCTCCACTAAATTTCCTACTACACTATCCGTTTCTAATCTCTCTCTCTCTCTGTAATTAAATAAGTTTTTTCCTAGGATGCCAATTCCATCCCCACCTTTGAATCATCCTGGATCCACTGGTGCTGGACCCTGGCAGAACAACAGACTGGTTCCAAATAGGAAAAGGAGTATGTCAAGGCTGTATATTGTCACCCTGCTTATTGAACTTCTATGCAGTGTACATCATGAGAAACGCTGGACTGGAAGAAACACAAGCTGGAATCAAGATTGCTGGGAGAAATATCAATAACCTCAGATATGCAGATGACACCACCCTTATGGTAGAAAGTGAAGAGGAACTAAAAACCTCTTGATGAAAGTGAAAGAGGAAAGCAAAAAAGTTGGCTTAAGGCTCAACATTCAGAAAACGAAAATCATGGCATCCAGTCCCATCACTTCCTGGGAAATATATGGGAAAATAGTGGAAACAGTGTCAGACTTTATTTTTGGGGGCTCCAAAATCACTGCAGATGGTGATTGCAGCCATGAATTTAAAAGACGCTTACTCCTTGGAAGAAAAGTTATGACCAACCTAGATAGTATATTCAAAAGCAGAGACATTGCCGACTAAGGTCCATCTAGTCAAGGCTATGGTTTTTCCTGTGGTCATGTATGGATGTGAGATTGGACTGTGAAGAAGGCAGAATGCCGAAGAACTGATGTTTTTGAACTGTGGTGTTGGAGAAGACTCTTGAGAGTCCCTTGGACTGCAAGGAGATCCAACCAGTCCATTCTGAAGGAGATCAGCCCTGGGATTTCTTAGGAAGGAATGATGCTGAAGCTGAAACTCCAGTACTTTGGCCATGTCATGCAAAGAGTTGACTCATTGGAAAAGACTCTGATGCTGAGAGGGATTGGGGGCAGGAAGAAAAGGGGACGACCGAGGATGAGATGGCTGGATGGCATCACTGACTCGATGGGTGTGAGTCTGAGTGAAATCCGGGAGTTGGTGATGGACAGGGAGGCCTGGCGTGCTGTGATTCATGGGATTGCAAAGGGTCAGACACAACTGAGCGACTGAACTGATAGGAATTTTACAATTCAATAAGACTTTACATTCTGTAACTTGTATAAATTGCAAATTATATACTTGTCCTAACTCTTCTGTTTCGTTAAGAAATGAACCCCTTTTGATTCTTTGATCTTGACGTAGTTCTGTGATTACCAGTAAATCTCCAGTGGCCCTGGGAAGATGGTCCCATCGCTAGACTTGCTTCCCAGTTACTTGCTAAGTTGCTCTGGCGATCTAAAAGATTCATTGGATGGCTGATTTTTGGCATTTTGGAATTAATGGCTATTTGCACCATTGCTGCCATCACTGGCTTTGCTTTACAAACCTCAATTTAAACACATAATTTTATCCAAAATTGGACTAAAGATGCTTATACTATGTGGGCCACTCAGGCTCAGATAGATGACGATATTCAAGATGAAATACAGGAACTAAAAACAGCCATCAAATGGGTTAGAGATCAATTAACAGATGTACAAAAACATGTGATGCTAAAGAGTGATTGAAATTCTACTCAATTTTGTGTTACTCCTGTTCAATTCAATAATAGTGCCTACAGCTGGGAACAAATCAAATTTCTTTTACAAGACATACATGATAATGCCTCTCTGAATGTACAATTATTACAAAAAGAAATCTTTAAAGCCTTTTCTAAAAATCTGTCCTCTTCTACTAATTTGAAAACTTTAGCTGAACAACTAGGTGATCAGTTATCTGGACTAGACCCATGCGGATGGTTTCAAAGCATTACTCACAGCATCAGATCTAGAACTGTAATTTTGATGATTGTCTTGACAATTTTATTTATTGTTTACCATTACCTTCATGCAAAAATTGTTAAACTAAGCAAACTCAAATGATCAGAACCTTTTTTTTTACAAATATTATAAATAAATAAGGGGGAATTGTCAGGGAATGTTTAATAGGAGGATTCCTACATGCTGTTTCTCAATAATTCTCTGTTCCTCATCAGTTTTTATTCTGAGTACGAGTAGAGCTGTATGCAGCTCTCAGGACTGAGATCATGAGAAACGGTATCTGCTTGGAGTCCTTTCAGTAACTCCTTTCAGTGACTCTTTTCAGCGTCAGCGACCTTGTATGTATTAGACTATCCATATTGTGGCTATTGATAAAATTTCATCCTGTGTAATAGCTGAGTAATCATCTTACTAAAGACATATAAGCCTGCATTTCTGCTAATAAAGTACCTTTGATCCATCAGAGCTTGGGTCCCAGTGTCTTTCTTTCTTTCCTTCTCTCTCTCTCTCCCTCCCTCCGGCTCTCTCTTTCACTTTCTTATCATCAACTCTGGATCACCAGGTTCTGGTCCATTAAAGGACCCCAATACCGTGCCAATGATGTAACCAAAGTAAACACATTAGTAGGCTTTCTTCCATGCCTTTTCACACTAAATCATGATGCCTTCACACTTTTTTTTTTTTTGTAGAGGCTTTCAATCACACACATGTACAGAAAATAGTATAAAGTCATGAACCATTGTCCAGCTCCAATCAAGATCAACATATGGAGAATATTCTTAATAATATCCTTTATTCTTGTTCTATTTTCAGTTAATCAATGTGTCATGCCAATTCATCTAGAAATATTCAGTAACATCATGTAATTATTTACAATATTACCCTGTCATTGTGAAATGTAAAATATTAATAATAATGTCCTAAAACGCAAGATATCTAAGGCCTTTTCACATTCACAGCTCTGCACTCCTTCCACTCTCTATTACAAATATACTGGTGATTTCTATTTTTTACCTTTTAGACCCAGCTGTGATGACCATCATCCTATTTCACAGAGATCCTTCCATCCCTATAGCCCTGCAGCCTGACATATGCCTGGAGCCTCCATACATGGGTCCCTGCAAGGAGCAAATAATCAGATGCTTCTACAATGCCAAGTCCAGTTTCTGGGAGACCTTTGTATATGATAGCTAAAATGTTAAGAACAAAGGTGGGTGGGTCTTTGTGGGTTGCTGGGGGCTGTGTTAAGACCCTTAGTGGTGCTATCCTATCCTGGGTAAGACAGGGAGCAGGGCATGGTGGGGAAGGGTTGGGGAAAGAGCTGGAGTTCAGGAGGGCACATACTCCTCAAAACCGCCTACAGTGAGGTTTTTTCCCCTCGCTGCCTCCCAGGGGAAGTGGCTGCAGGGTCCTTGAAACGATGGACTGAGCATTCCCTCCATGGGCCAGCTTGGCAAAAGGCGAGATGTAGAAGCGCCAGCTTGATAACCAGAGCTTACTGCCACGTTCTCCTTTGTCAGAGGGGATCACTAAGTCAGCCACCCTACAGAGCAGGTCCATAGTATTCCTCCATGCTCCACCTTGGCTTGGAAAATCCACTTCCTTTGAGTATTCTGATGGTCATCGTGGTCCCGAGAGGACTGTGGTTGCTCATTTCTATGATGGTCTAGGACCTGTCCAGGTATACCTTGTCCAGGTCTGGGGCTTCAGCGATGTCAGTCAACAAGTTCCTCTCCTTCTGCAGAGGCCATGAACACTGGGCTCTGAGAAGCTGAAGTCCAAGGAGCAGCAGTCAGGACTGAGCTCTGGCTGCTTGTGATAATATTCAGCCTTTCCTTCTTGCTTCTCAACCCTACCTTCCTCAGCAGAAATCTGCTTCTTTCCTTCCCCCATGGGTCTACTGTCTCATCCAGTCAGCTCTAAGCACCCTGAGAGCAAGTATTCTCTTTATCCTTAGAACTTTGCACAGCTTCTGGCACAAGGGATACAGTCCATGAACATTGGAGGAAGGGAGGAAAGAATGCAGGAGAAAAGCCCCCTTATGACTGGAGGGACTCTAGAGCCTGGGATTGAACCCAGAATCTTGTCCTAATCTTCTTCGCTACATTTTCATCCTCCACCCCACCATCTCTTCTAGGGCCTTTGGAACCTGAACTGTGTGGATGCTGCGAGAATTTCTGGGATGCAACTCTGATGCTTGTAAATGTGATTTGACACTCATGAAGTCATGTCCAAAATCTTCGATGCATCATGTATGTTAATATCAAATAAATTTGCCAAGATGGTGTTTGTATGATTGCGTATTAGTGACATTGAATAACTGAGGACACTTAACTAACAGGCAAGTGTCTTCCTTCTGATTTCAGCTGTTTCTCTTCCAGCAAGTCACTTTTCCATTGCTGAAGTTCAATATCTTCATTGCTAAAAAAGAATAATATTACTTAACTGATGAATTGTTATAGAAGAGCAAGCTACCTTTTTTGAACACTTACTGTGAGCCCATCCCAAGGTCATAGTTTTAATGCCATCTTACCAGGTGAGTAATCCCTAAGGTTGGAAGTATGTGGGGGTAGGGATGGAGGCATGGGAACAATAAGGAATTAATGCTCCAAACCAGAGAGAATGCTCCCCTCCTGAGGATACAGCTGCATTCCATAGCTTAGTTCATGGTTTTTGAAATGTGGTCCCTTGAACTGCACCTTCAGTGCCTCGGGAAACTTGTTGATGCAGATACTCAGATCCCACCTTTGGACTGAGTCAAAAACTCTGGGCTGAAGTTCTCAAATCTGTGTATGACCAAATGGCTAAGGGATTCTGATGTTCACTCAAGTGTGAGTCTCACTGCCCTTATTAAATTGCAGGACTGTGATGCTAGTTTGTTTTCCTTTTCCAGCATTGATAGAATTTTTATATGAAATCTCCCACTGTGAAATCTTGTAAATGCTTTAAAATAGTAAAATGAACTCTGTGGGCTAACAATACATATATTCTAGATAGGTTTGTAGCCTCTGGTTTATTCTCTTCTTTTAATCTTGAAAATAAGGAAATTGTACTATGTGGTCCAAAAATTGAGGTGCTGTTTTATCATGTAGCAAGAAAGTGGTCATCCTTTACTCAGATATGAATGTACTTCTCAGAAGCTTCAATACTTTGGCTACCTGATGCATGGAGCTGACTCACTGGAGAAGACCCTGATGCTGGGAAAGCCTGAGGGCAAGAGGAGAAGTGGACGATAGAGGATGAGATGGTTGGATGACATTGCTCACTCAATGGACATGAGTTTGAGCAAACTCTGGGAAATGGTGAAGGACAGGGAAGCCTGGCGTACTGCAGTTCCTGGGGTCACAAAGAGTCGGATATGACTGAACGACTAAACAGCAACAGCTGAGAGGGCATAACATCTCAAACATCTAAACATCCGTCTGCCCTGGGTGCATTCCATCCATATCAGGGTACAGCCTTAGATAGCATGGAATACAAGATCTCATTTTTCAGAGGAAAAAAATGCAGAATAGAAGTAGAGATATGAACTGTGGTCCCAGGTTGTCATGGTAACTGGTCCTTATCCAGAATATGAACAATATGAGGTTCCTGCCCTGTAATTTCTCTGAAAAGGCCTGGAAGGGCCTGCAAAATTCCTAATTAGAGACCAGAGACAGTCAAGAGTAGGCAGGGGAGAGGTGAGGGAGGACTGTATCATCAGGGGGCCTCTCCTCTGGGGGCCCCTAATCTGGATCAGAGTGAGGAGAACCAGGAAAGGAGGACATGAGGGAGAAAGACAGATGGATGAGAGAGCATTGGGGAGAAAAGAGGAGGCTCTGTTGTTAGGAGGAGGCTCTGCTGCTCTTGGTCTCAGATGGACAGACTGAGGCGGGAAGAGGCACAGGGCTAGAGGGCTCCTCAACTGAAATCCTAGTTGTGCCAACCTGTTGTCTGTGGGTCCTGAACAAGTGGTTTTTACCTCTGTGAGCCCGTACTTTCTCCTTGACACAATGGGATGAGAATCCAGATACTGCAGGATGGACGTGAGGCTAAATGAAATGCATGTGGTATGTCTCAGGACAGAGCAGACGTTCCTCTCACCATGGCTTGTTTGGTGAGTCACGGGCTCCTGATGCCCTTCTGTCCTGGGGCAGCTCGGTATTGAGAGCTCCTGCCCTTCTCCAGGGAAAGGGTGTCTCTGTGCAGGAAGGCAGCCCCCTTGTGTCCTTTGCAGCTCATCACCCAGCTCTATGCCTGCTTGACGATTGGCTGGACTTTCTCCTGGGGATGCTGGGCATTGAGCCCAGCTCCCTCCTCCTTGATCCTGGAGTGGAGCAAAGAGTGTGTGTGTGTGTGTGTATGTGTGTGTGTGTGTACACACGTGTATGTGTGGTTGGGAAATGCTTGTCAGTGTGTGGATGAGTGAATGGATGGGGGTCTTGTGCTACACGCTTGTAACTGAGAGTGAATAAATGGGTGTGAGTGAGGTGATTGTGGGTGTGTCACCCTCATGTGTGCACCATAGTTTACAGCCAACAGTGCAAAGAGTGTGTGTGCACAGACTCAAACCAGATTCCTAGGATCAAATCCTCTCTCCACTCTATGACTTTAGGAAGATCACTTTATTGCTTTTTACCTCAATTTCCTTCTTTGTAGCCTGAGAAAATATCAATAGTCCTTCACACCCTCTTTGAGGATTTTTGTGAATAAAACGAGTTAATATATGTCAAGACCATAACACATATAACACAGAAGAGTCTATACATTATCATCTATAAATACTCAGTATTATTGTTAATACTACAAAGGACTTGGACCTCTCAGGGAGAAGGAATATATTTCTGTCGTGGCTGTTGCTTCCACAGCAACCCTGTGATGTGGGCAGCATGTATCTCATCTGACACCTGAAGATACGGAGCTCCTGGAGGTTTACATCCTCAGGAACAAAGTCAGGAAAAGGTAGAGCTGGGACCCAAACCAGCGTCCTGAGGCCCCATCACCACTGAGGGAGAGGAGGAGGAAGGGGCGGCTGCAGCCAGCTTCAAGGCCCCCTGAGGTCCACTTAAGCAGGGCACACTCCTGTTGGTGAAGCCAGGTGAGGGACAGCACGTGGCCAGGTTGTAGAGATGTGTATCAACTCCCCACTTCCCCTCTGCCCACTCCCCTTACCCCCTTTTCTACCCAGAAAACAGGGTTGCTGCTCCAGCAGGACATCACTTTCCTCATCACCATGGTTCCTGTTTGGACCAGTGGCAGTAGCCAGCAAGCATCATCCAGTGGAGAAGTGGAGACAGGAAAGCACCCTGTGTCACACCTGTCTTCTGAACTAGGTGAGGAGGGAAGGACATTGCTATCAGGATGCGATGATACCGTGGGAGGCTGAAAAGGAGAAGCTGAGCTAAACTCGGCTGGGCACTTATCTGCCCATTGATTTGCTCTCGTCCACTCACTCAGTGTCCATCGCTTGCCATGCACTGCTCTAGGTGCTGGGATGCTCCGCGAGCATCAAACAAAAATTGCACCTGTGGAATCACAGACTGTGTTGTCACAGGATCCACAGGCAAAGTAAGGCTGGAGAAGCAGTGTTACCGGGCACCTGGCCCCAGCAGGCAAAAGCAGGAAGTCTAGCTCTGTGGGAGATTTCACACTGGGCAAGCCTGACCCCTGCTCCTCCCATTCCTTACTCCCCTCTTTGTGGCCTGTCCCACCATGCAGCTGGGGTGTGAGAAGCTCAGTCACTCCCAGCTTACCTCAGGAGCCCTCCTGCAGGGCCTTCTGTCTCTCTGCAGCCCTTCTCGTTCTCCTGGGCACTGTGATGGCCAGCACCCTAGTGGGTGAAACCAGCAACCAGGCCCAGGGTAAGTTTCAGCTCACCTCTCCTCTACAGGATGAGGTAGGATGAAGAGAGTCCATGGAAGGTGCTAGGAAGCAGGGGGTGGGATGGAGGCTGCCAAGTTTCTCTTGATTTCTTCTGGGATATTGGGCAGTTTTCACCATCGGGACTTTTCTTTCTTTTATTTATTTTTGTTGTAGGCGAATTACAATATTGTGGTGGTTTTTGCCGTACATTCACATGAATCAGCCATGGGTGTACATGTGTTCCCCATCCTGACCCTTCCTCCTACCTCCCTCCCACTCCCATCCCTCAGGGTCATCCCAGTGCACCAGCCTTGAGCACCCTGTCTCATGCATCGAACATGGGCTGGCGATCTATTTCACATATGGTAATATACATGTTTCAATGCTATTCTCTCAAATTATCCCACCCTCGCTTTTCCCCACAGAGTCCAAAGTCTGTTCTTTACATCTGTGTCTCTTTTGCTGTCTTGCATATAGAGCCATTGTTACCATCTTTCTAAATTCCATATTATACTGTATTGGTGTTTTTCTTTCTGACTTACTTTGCTCTGTGTAATAGGCTCCAGTTTCATCCACCTCATTAGAACTGATTCAAATGCATTCTTTTTAATAGCTGAGTAATACTCCATTGTGTATATGTACCTCAGCTTTTTTATCCATTTGTCTACTGATGGACATCTAGGTTGCTTCCTTGACTCTCAGAAGGTAACACTATGTGTTTCTGTGTTCAGTGCCTCAGTTGTGTCTGACTCTTTGCGACCCCATAGACTGCAGCTCGCCAGGCTCCTCTGTCCCTGGGATTCTCCAGGCAAGAATCCTGGAGTGGGTTGCTGTTTCCTTCTCTATTCCTGGTCACTATCTTGTCCCTAAAAGTCAATGTAGTGTAATAACAAAATCCTTGTTTTGTTTGTTTGCTCCTTGTTCCCATTCATGCCCAAGCTTCCTTAAACTTTTGGAATTTAGTGTCTTTCTGTAAGTCATGAGATGAGTGAAGGATGGGACCTGAGATAGTATCTGGATAGGACTGGACTTCAGAACATTCCATCAGGTGATTAGAAGGTTAGGAACTATCAACCCTAGTCCCTCTGGGGACAAGAGGGTACTGATACTGAGTTCAGTCACCAATAGGCAAAGATTCAATCAAATTGCCCACCTCCAACCCTCAATTAAAACTCATGCAGATTGGGTTCAGAGAGCTTCAGAGGAGGTGATAACATCAAGGGTTTGTAAAGGGAGAGTCCTGAGAGGGTTTGGAGGCTTGGCAGCCTTACTTCCCCATTTCCCCCATGCTTCTTCTCTACTTTGCTGTCCCTGAGTTTCATGCTTTATAATAACTGAAGACGGTAAGTAAAGGGCTTTCCTCAGTTCTGTGAGTCGTTCAAATAAGTTATTGAACTTGGAGGTGGGTCATGGCACCTCTAATTTTGTAGGCAGTAGGTCACACGTGTTGAGTGGCCATAGGACTCGTGATCAACACTTGAAGCATGAACAGCCTTCAGGAACCACGCCCTCGCCCCGTGGGGTCTTTGTCACCTCTGCGGATTTAGTGTCAGAAGCGAGCTGACTCCTGGATGCCCGTGGGTGTTGGGGAACTGATTGCTGTTGGTAGAGAACCCACATGTTCAGAGACTGGGACAACACCCGGACTCACTCTTCCCTATCATTTGTGTCTGGTATGAGGTTCAGGTCCCTGGAACTATGTTATCTGGGGAGAGCACTCAAAACCCCTTCCCAGTTCTCTGAATTTTTAGAATTCTTGGCAGAATCAAGTACTTGACTAAATGGATTGTGACTTATCCTGATCTTAATATTCACAGGCTTTCTGTTCTGGGGCAAGTCATCTGCAGTTTCCTCTCTTGAATGGGGGACCATGTTACATGAGTTTTTTTGAAAGGATTACCAGTCATGAATATAAAGAATTTGCACATTCGTGGTCCGTGATGTTTCACTTTCCACCAAAATATTTTACTCCAAAAGACTTGTCTACCTACATTTCCTTACTATCCCTCTAAAAATATTTCATCTGTCAAATCATGATAATTTCTCTGCTATGAAATTAATCAGAATGTTGAATGACAACTGGATTTTTTACCTTCAGAGACAACTGCAGGAAGAGCTGGAAATGCAGTACTTCTGAGAGTCTGCTCAAGGTGTAAAGACTGTTACAGTCCAGGCTGGTATAATGTAAGTCAAATCTCAATGCACCTCAGACTGTTGTCCAGTCAGACTATTATTTCATTTTCATATCAGCATATAAGATGTTAGAGAGACGCATTATTATATAGACAAGTGAAAGAAAGTGAATGCGTTAATTACTCAGTCAGACCTGACTCTTTGTGACCCTATGAACTGTAGCCCCTCCAGGCTCTTCTATCCATGGAATTTGCTGGACAAGAATACTGGAGTGGGGAGCCCTTCCCTTCTCCAGGGATCATCTTATCCCAGTGATCAAACCCAGGTCTCCTGCATTGAAGGCATTCTTTACCACTGAGACATGAGGGAAGCCATATCTATCTGTCTATAAACATACACAGCCCTCATTATCTAAGAGACCAGCATGAATTTTAATATATCCAGGCTCTGCAATAACTGTACACTTGGCATGAGTGTGACATGGAGATTCATTTATTTGACAAATATTTATCCTTTTGTCCCAGAAGGTATATTTATTGGTGTAGAAAAACAGTTCTAAACAAAATATAGTGAAATAATGTGCTATCTAAGAGGCCGACGGACAATGAAGATGGGGAAAATCCTATGCTAGGTTGTGATGAGTGTCGTCAGGAAAGAGAGTGATGGGGATTCAAGAGGGTGAAGAGGGTCTGGGAAACACCCTGGAATAAAGAGACCTTGAGCAGAGGCTGCCAAAAATGAGTGTGGTGTGTTTGAGCGGCAGCCAGAACCAGGGTGGCTGGAGCTGAGTGGGTGAGGGGAGTGGAGTGGAGGGGATGAGGCAGAGAGGCCACAGGGGCAGGTCATGAGGAGCCTTGTAGGACTTTGTAAGAATCTGAGTTTGACTCTGAGAGAGCTGGGGAGTCACTGAGGGGCTGGTCATGGAAGCCATGTGGTAGGACTCAAGTTGAATCAGGAACCCTGAGGCTGCAGAGTGGAGAGTGGCCTCTAGGAAACAAGGGCAGAGAGCCAGGCTCCTGGGCGGGCTGCTGCAGTGGTCCAGTGAGCCGTGGTGGCGTGTGTGCCTGTGTCTTTCCTTGGGCAGATCGCAGTGCTTTAGAAAAACATGAGTGACTTGCTCTGTTGAGGTTTCTCTGGAGGCTTCCTCACATATCACGAATCATTCAATCTTAAGGCATTTGTGATGGGTTCACCCTCCACCCCTCTCCACTCCCTGAGGTGCGGGTACAGGGAAAGAGGAAAGATGGAAATGAAAATTCCCACTCCCTAATCAAATGTTGGTTACCCTGACAAAACACTCCATCCTTGGTTTAGGCTATGTGTTTTTTTTTTAAATTAAAAAATAATTAATATATTTTAATTGGAGGCTACTTTACAATATTGTAGTGGTTTTTCAGGCTGAGTGTTTACTAGTCACCTCCCTCACATGATAAAAGACTCCTTGTTGCTGTCATCTCTCAGGAAACTTCAGCAGTGTTAGGAGCTCTGTGTCAGGAATAGGAAGAAGACCAAATTAATGTTTCTTTCTAGTCACAGTATCAATATAACCTCAATATTCCATGATTCCAGTGCTCATGCTGTGATCACAGTGAACACGCTGGAGGGTCACAGCCCAGGAGGACATCAGCTTCCCTAACCAATTCCTGCCTGGACCAGTGTCTGGTAAAGAGCATGCATCCATCCAGTGGAGAAGCTGTGACAGTTGTTGCAGGAAGGTGGCCTGTGTCACACCTGTCATCTGAGCTAGGTGAGGGGGGTCAGGGCATTGAGGTCCAGGTGAGATGACACGTGCAGGAGGCTGAAAGGAGGATGTATATAACACACTGCTGATCACTTATCTGCCCGTTATCTGCTTGCATCCACCCATGAACACTCATTACACACCATCTACTGTTCTAGGTGCTGGGACTTTCCCCGAGTGACATATTGGAATTACAATCTGTGTTTACAGACACCCACAGGCATAGTCAAGTCTAAAAACTGCTATTAATGGGACTTAGGCCTCTGCATAGAAAAGCAGGAGGAGGCTTGCTTAGGTAAGGAGATTGGGCAATAAAAGGACTTGCACAACTCTTCCCCTTCCCCACTCTCCTCCTCATCAGCTGAGGTCACCCCCCAGCCAGGATGTTAAAAAGCGGTCCATCCCCAGCATCCTCAGGAGCCCTCCTGCAAGGCCACGAAGATGAGCCAGCTCTGCCTCTCTGCAGCCCTTCTGGTCCTCCTGGTCAGTCTGGTGGGTAGCACCTCAGCGTTTAGAAACAATATTCAGGACCAAGGTATGTCTGGACTCACCTCTCCTCTACAGGCTCCAGGGACTGATGGGAGGCCATCAAAGGGATGAGGGGTGGGGGGGAAGGTGAGAGGTCGTGCTGCCAACCCTCTCTGGATTTCTCCTGTCATGTGGGGCAGGATTTTCGCTTTTTGGTTTGGCTGCATTGATCTTCCTCGATAGATGAGGACGTTTTCTAGTTCTGGAGTCTACTCTCCGGTTGTGGTGTATGAGCTTCTCGTTGGAGTGGCTTCTCATGTTGCAAAGCAGGGGGTCTAGGCAACTGGGCTCACCAGTTGCAGTTCACCTGCCTAGTTGTGATGAGGCACATGGAACTTTCCCAAATCAGGGTTCAAACGCATCAACGCTGCAATGGCAGACATATTCTTAACTATTGCACCCCAAGGAAGTCTGAAGTTGCAAGTGTTGTGCTCCACTGATATGAATGTCATGAGTAAATATATTACATATGTAGGGCTTCACTGGTGCTTAGATGGTAAAACATCTGCCTACAATGCGGGAGACCCGGGTTTGATCCCTGGGTTGGGAAGATCTCCTGGAGAAGGAAATGGCAACCCACTCCAGTACTCTTGCCTGGAAAATTCCATGGATGGAGGAGCCTGGTAGGCTACAGTTCACGGGGTCGCAAAGAGTCAGAGATGACTGAGCGACTTCAATCTCAATGTCAATGTCATGGAATTGGATGGTGTTGGTGGAGAAGTCATGTGTTTCATACTGGGAAAAAACTGAGACTCCCCCTCCCCTGTGATTTGGAGGCTCAGGTGAGGCTTGGGGAGAGGTGAATTGGATACTAGGACCCTGGATCCAGAAACTCTGTATTTTCAAGTTCCTAGCAAATCAATAGTGTATCAAACGGATTGTGACCTGACAGTATCTTGTCCTGACCAGGCCATCCACATGCTTGTGTGCTGGGGAAAGTCATCTACAGTTTCCTCTTCAGATTAATGGAAACATGTTCCATGAGTTCTTTGAACAGACAATGAGCCAGAAATATAAACAACTTATTCACATGTCACAGCCAGATTTGTCCATTTTCCACAACAATATATGAATCTGACAAAATTTTTCCCTACTAGCTTGCTTTACCAAGTGAAAATATTTATCAACTAATGATTATTCATCTGTTATTAAAACTAACCAAAAGATGTGGAACCATGGAGAGGAGCAAAATCGCAGGGAGAGCAAGAAACACAGCCCTCTTGTGGTAGGCTGTGGGATGAAGACTGAGACAACATTACCAGCGTCTCCAAGCCCTTTCCCTTGTCTTTTTGACGGTTATTTTCTTATCCATGTTTGATCCTTTCCCTGTTTCATGGACCAGGCCTCCTGAAACTTTTGTAATTTACTCCCTTTCACAGGTGAGAAGATGATTTTCAGAAGACAACATGAAAAACACACAGTACAGGAATTCCCAACACAAATACTCAAAAGGAGAATAAAGGTTTGTGGTTATTGCACCTCTGAGAAGGAATAGCACTAAGATTGACATCAATCGCCTATGGCCAATGATTCAATCAGTAAGACTATTTCTTTTCTTTCTTTCTTTCTTTTTTTTTTTTTACTTTACAATATTTTATTGGTTTTGCCATACATTGACATGAATCTGCCACGGGTGTACATGTGTTCCCCATCCTGAACCCCCCTCTCACCTCCCTCCCCATACCATCCCTCTGGGTCATCCCAGTGCACCAGCCCCAAGTACCCTATATCATGCATCAAACCTGGACTGGCGATTCGTTCCACATATGACAATATACATGTTTCAATGCCATTCATCCCATCCTCGCCCTCTCCCACAGAGTCCAAAAGACTGTTCTATACATCTGTGTCTCTTTTGCTGTCTCACATACAGGGTTACCGTTACCATCTTTCTAAATTCCATATATATGTGTAGGTATACTGTATTGGTATTTTTCTTTCTGGCTTACTTCATTCTGTATAATAGGCTCCAGTTTCATCCACTTCATTAGAACTGATTCAAATGTATTCTTTTTAATGGCTGAGTAATACTCCATTGTGTATAGGTACCACAGCTTTCTTATCCATTCATCTGCTGATGGATAGGTTGCTTCCATGTCCTGACTATTGTAAACAGTGCTGTGATGAACATTGGGGTACACGTGTCTCTTTCAATTTTGGTTTCCTCGGTGTGTATGCCCAGCAGTGGGATTGCTGGGTCATAAGGCAGTTCTATTTGTAGTTTTTAAGGGATCTCCACACTGTTCTCCATAGTGGCTGTACGAGTTTGCATTCCCACCAGCAGTGTAAGAGGGTTCCCTTTTCTCCACACCCTCTCCAGCATTTATTGCTTGTAGACTTTTGGATCTCAGCCATTCTGACTGGTGTGAAATGGTACCTCATTGTGGTTTTGATTTGCATTTCTCTGCTAATGAGTGATGTTGAGCATCTTTTCATGTGTTTGTTAGCTATCTGTATGTCTTCTCTGGAGAACTGTCTGTTTAGTTCTTTGGCCCATTTTTTGATTGGGTCATTTATTTTTCTGGAATTGAGCTGCAGGAGTTGCTTGTATATTTTTGAGATTAGTTTGTCAGTTGCTTCATTTGCTATTATTTTCTCCCATTCTGAAGGCTATCTTTTCACCTTGCTTATAGTTTCCTTTGTTGTGCAGAAGCTTTTAATTTTAATTAGGTCTTATTTGTTTATTTTTGCTTTTATTTCCAGTATTCTAGGAGGTGGGTCATAGAGGATCCTGCTGTGATTTATGTTGGAGAGTGTTTTGCGCGTGTTCTCCTCTAGGAGTTTTATAGTTTCTGGTCTTATGTTTAGATCTTTAATCCTTTTGAGTTTATTTTTGTGTATGGTGTTAGAAAGTGTTCTAGTTTCATTCTTTTACAAGTGGTTGACCAAGTTTCCCAGCACCAGTTGTTAAAGAGATTGTCTTTAATCCATTGTATATTCTTGCCTCCTTTGTCAAAGATAAGGTGTCTACAGGTGCATGGGTTTATCCCTGTGCTTTCTATTTTGTTCCATTGATCTATATTTCTGTCTTTGTGGCAGTACCATACTGTCTTGATGACTGTGGCTTTGTAGTAGAGCCTGAAGTCAGACAGGCTGATTCCTCCAGTTCCATTCTTCTTTCTCAAGATTGCTTTGGCTATTTGAGGTTTCTTGTATTTCCATACAAATTGTGAGATTATTGTTCTAGCTCTGTGAAAAATACCATCGGTAGCTCAATGGCACCCCACTCCAGTACTTTTGCCTGGAAAATCCCATGGACAGAGGAGCCTGGTAGGCTGCAGTCCATGGGGTCGCTAGAGTCGGACACAACTGAGCGACTTCACTTTGATGCATTGGAGAAGGAAATGGCAACCCACTCCACTGTTCTTGCCTGGAGAATCCCAGGGACGGGGGAAGCCTGGTGGGCTGCCATCTATGGGGTCACACAGAGTCGGACACGACTGAAGTGACTTAGCAGCAGCAGCAGCAGCAGCTTGACAGAGATTGCATTGAATCTATAGATTGCTTTGGATAGTGTATTCATTTTCACTATATTGATTCTTCCGATCCATGAACACGGTATATTTCTCCATCTGTTAGTGCCCTCTTTGATTTCTTTCACCAATGTTTTATTGTTTTCTATATATAGGTCTTTAGGTAGATATATTCCTAAATATTTTATTCTTTTCGTTGCAATGGTGAATGGAGTTGTTTCCTTAATTTCTCTGTTTTCTCATTATTAGTGTATAGGAATGCAAGGGATTTCTCTGTGTTGATTTTATATCCTGCAACTTTACTATATTCATTGGTTAGCTCTAGTAATTTTCTGGTGGAGTCCTTAGGGTTTTCTATGTAGAGGATCATGTCATCTGCAAACAGTGAGAGTTTTCCTTCTTCTTTTCCAATTTGGATTTCTTTTCTTTCTTTTTCTGCTCTAATTGCTGGGGCCAAAACTTCCAAAACTATGTAGAATAGTAGCGGTGAGAGTGGGCACCCTTGTCTTGATCCTGACTTTAGGGAAATGCTTTCAATTTTTTACCATTGAGGATACTGTTCGCTGTGGATTTGTCATATATAGCTTTTAGTATATTGAGGTATGTTCCTTCTATTCCTGCTTTCTGGATATATATATATATTTATCATAAATGGATGTTGAATTTTGCCAAAGGCTTTCCCTGCATCTATTGAGATGATCATATGGCTTTTATGTTTCAATTTGTTAATGTGATGTATTACATTAACTGATTTGCAGATATTGAAGAATCCTTGCATCCCTGGGATAAAGCCCACTTGGTCATGATGCATAATCTTTTTAATGTGTTGTTTGATTCTGTTTGCTAGAATTTTGTTAAGGATTTTTGCATCTATGTTCATCAGTGATATTGGCCTGTAGTTTTCTTTTTTTGTGGCATCTTTGTCATGTTTTGGTATTAGGGCTATGGTGGCCTCACAGAATGAGTTTGTAAGTTTACCTTCTTCTAAAAATTTCTGGAAGAGTTTGAGTAGGATAGGTGTTACCTCTCCTCTAAATTTTTGATAGAATTCAGCCGTGAAGCCGTCTGGACCTGGGCTTTTGTTTGCTGGAAGATTTCTGATTACAGTTTCAATTTCCTTGCTTGTGATGGGTCTGCTAAAATTTTCTATTTCTTCCTGGTTCAGTTTTGGAAAGTTGTACTTTTCTAAGAATTTGTCCATTTCTTCCACGTTGTCCGTTTATCGGCATATAATTGCTGATAGTAGTCTCATGATCCTTTGTATTTCTGTGTTGTCTATTGTGATCTCTCCATTTTCATTTCTATTTTTATTGATTTGATTTTTCTCCCTTTGTTTCTTGATGAGTCTGGCTAATGGTTTGTCAATTTTATTTATCCTCTCAAAGAACCAGTGTTTGGCTTTGCTGATTTTTGCTATGGTGTCTTTTGCATTTATTTCTGCCCTAATTTTTAAGATTTCTTTCCTTCTACTAACCCCGGGTTCTTCATTTCTTCCTTTTCTAGTTGCTTTAGGTGTAGAGTTAGGTTATTTATTTGACTTTTTTCTTGTTTCTTGAGGTATGCCTGCATTGCTATGATCCTTCCTCTTAGCACTGCTTTTACAGTGTCCCACAGGTTTTGGGTTGTTATGTTTTTATTTTCATTCATCTTTATGCATATTTTGATTTCTTCTGTGATTTGTTGGTTATTCAGCAGAGTGTTTTTCACCCTCCATATGTTGGAATTTTTAATAGTTTTCCTCCTGCAATTGAGATCTAATCTTACTGCATTGTGGTCAGAAAAGATTCTTGAATGATTTTAATTTTTTTGAATTTACCAAGGCTAGATTTATGGCCCAGGATGTGATCTATCCTGGAGAAAGTTCCGTGTGCACTTGAGAAAAAGGTGAAATTTATTGTTTTGGGGGAAATGTCCTATAGATGTCAATTAGGTCTAATGGTCTATTTATCATTTAAAGTTTGTGTTTCCTTGTTTATTTTCTGTTTAGTTGATCTATCCATAGGTGTGTGTGGGGTATTAAAGTCTCCCACTATTATCGTGTGATTGTTCATTTCCCCTTTCATACTTGTTAGCATTTGTCTTAAATATTGTGGTGCTCCTATGTTGGGTGCATATATATTTAGAATTATTATATCTTCTTCTTGGATCGATCCTTTGATCATTATGTAGTGTCCTTCTTTGTCTCTTTTCACAGCCTTTGTTTTAAAGTCTATTTTATCTGATCTGAGTATTGCTACTCCTGCTTTCTTTTGGTCTCTATTTGCGTGGAGTATCTTTTCCAGCCCCCTCACTTTCAGTCCGTGTGTGTCCCTTGTTTCGAGGTGGATCTCTTGTAGAGAACATATATAGGGGTCTTGTTTTTGTATCCATTCAGCTAGTCTTTGTCTTTCGGTTGGGGCATTCAACCCATTTACATTTAAGGTAATTATTGATAAGTATGATCCCATTGCCATTTACTTTATTGTTTTGGGTTAGAGTTTATACACCCTTTCTGTGTTTCCTGTCTAGAGAAGATCCTTTAGCATTTGTTGGAGAGCTGGTTTGGTGGTGCTGAATTCTCTCAACTTTTGCTTGTCTGTAAAGCTTTTGATTTCTCCTTCATATTTGATTGAGATCTTTGCTGGGTACAGTAATCTGGGTTGTAGGTTATTTTGTTTCATCACTTTAAGTATGTCTTGCCATTCCCTCCTGGCCTGAAGAGTTTCTATTGAAAATCAGCTGTTATCCTCATGGGAATCCCCTTGTGTGTTATTTTTTTTCCCTTTCTTCTTTTAATATTTGTTTTTTTTTGTGTGTGTGTGTTTGATCTTTGTTAGTTTGATTGGGGTGTTTTGCCTTGGGTTTATCCTGTTTGGGACTCTCTGGGTTTCTTGGACTTGGGTGATTATTTCCTTCCCCATTTTAGGGAGGTTTTCAAGTTTTATCTCCTCAAGTAGTTTCTCATGGTCTTTCTTTTTGTCTTCTTTTTCTGGAACTCCCATTATTCAAATGCTGGGGTGGTTTAACATTGTCCCAGAGGTCTCTGAGATTGTCTTCATTTCTTTTAATTCGTTTTTCTTCTTTCCTCTCTGCTTCATTTATTGCTACCATTCTATCTTCTACTTCTCTAATCCTATCTTCTGCCTACTTTATTTTACTCTTGGTTCCCTCCAGAGTGTTTTTGATCTCATTTATTGCATTATTCATTATATATTGAGTCTTGTATTTCTTCTAGGTCCTTGCTAAACCTTTCTTGCATCTTCTCAATCCTTGTCTCCAGGCTATTTATCTGTAACTCCATTTTGTTTTCAAGATTTTGGATCACTTTCACTATCATTATTTGGAGTTCTTTATCAGGTAAATTCCTATCTTTTTCTCTTTTGTTTGGTTTGTTGGTCATTTATCCTGTTCCTTTCACCTGCTGGGTATTTCTCTGTCTTTTCATCTTGTTTAGATTGCTGTGTTTGGGGTGGCCTTTCCGTATTCTGGCAGTTGGTGGTTCCTCTTTATTGTGGAGTTTCCTTGCTGTGGGTGGGGTTGGATGGGTGGCTTGTCATGGTTTCCTGGTTAGGGAAGCTTGTGTCGGTGTTCTGGTGGTTGGAGCTGGATTTCTTCTCTCTGGAGTGCAATGAAGTGTCCAGTAAGGAGTTATGAGATCTCAGTGAGTTTGGAGTGACTTTGGGTAGCCTGTATTTGAAGCTCAGGGCTATGTTCCTGTGTTGCTGGAGAATTTGCATGGTATGTCTTGCTCTGGAACTTGTTGGCCCTTGGGTGGGGTTTGGTTTCAGTGCAGGTATAGAGGTGTTTGATGAGCTCCCATTGATTAATGTTCCCTGGAGACAGGAGTTCTCTGGTGTTCTCAGGATTTGGACTTAAGCCTCCTGCTGCTGGTTTTAGTCTTACTCTTACAGTAGCCTTAAGACTTCTCCATCTATACTTCACTTTCAGATAGTTCCTTGATCCGGCTTATACTTCTCAAGACCTATAGGCCCCTTCCTATGTAGTTGGTGCCAACTACAGGGTTTTAATCTATTGCACCTGTCACTTCCAAGGCGGTTCCCTCTGTTTTCACTTCTGTTTTCTGGTCTCTTCTGTGTCTAATTTCTGCCCTGACACAAGGGGGCGGTGGTGGGCACTTTTTAAGGCTCACTTGTTCAGTCATGCTGTAGGGAGGGAGGAAGGCTGCAAACAGATATCACTGGCGTGTATGGGGAGTGCTCACAGTGTCTCGGCCACACTGGGCTTGCCCCTCTTACAGCTGTGTGCTTTTCCTGTCTGCACTGCTTAGGCTCTATGTTGCTCTGCAGGGAACCGTCTGAGGCTGGCCCTGGACTGCATACACCTCCCAGGTCTAAGCCACTCAGGTTCAGGCACTCAGGTAGTCCTCAAAGGTGCAGACTCGGTTGGGCCTGCGTTTTGTGACCTTCCCAGGTCCAAGCAGCTCAGGTGACCAGGTGTTTGGCGAGCGTGGTCGCTGTGACTTATTGCCTCCCCTGTCCCTGCCGCTCGGTTTTCTGGGTGTACAACTGGAGCACCTTCTCAGGCGGATGTCAACCGTCCAGAATCTCAAGAAGTCTTGGTTAACAATGAAGCCTGCTTGCAGTAAGGTAGATGATGCCTCTCTGTGGCCGCGATTGCCCCTTCCGGCTCTGGCTGCGCACTCCTGCCTGTCTCCTGTGGGGGATGGGCTGGTCTGCAGCCGGCTAGCTCTGCTTAGTCCTTTGTTCTGTGAGCGGGCCTGGCAGTGTCTTAGGTTAGGGCTTTTTGCAGGGTAGTTATCCCACAGTCTGGTTTGCTGTCTCGAGTTAGTTCCCTTAGATTGCCCTCAGGGCATTCAGGCCTGGTCCTTACTCTAAGCAATGCAGCCCGCGCCTCCCTGCCCAGTCCCTGGTTGTTTGTGGCAGATGCAGGCATCTGCGCTGCTTCTCCACTGAGAGTTACCGTTGGGCACGTAATCTGTGGGGTTTGATTATTTATTTATTTTTCCTCCTGGTTATGTTGCCCTCTGAGGTTCCAAGGCTTGCCACAGACTTGCCAGTGAGAGTGTTTCCTGGTGTTTGGAAACTTCTCTCTTTTTAAGACTCCCTTCCCGGGATGGATCTCTGTCCCTACCTCTTTTGCCTCTCTTTTCGTCTTTTATATTTTTCCTACCTCCTTTCGAAGACAATGGGCTGCTTTTCTCGGTGCCTGATATCTTCTGCCAGCATTGAAAAGTTGTTTTGTGGAATTTACTCAGCATTCAAATGTTCTTTGGATGAATTTGTGGGTGAGAAAGTGGTCTCCCCGTCCTATTCCTCTGCCATCTTAGGACCGCCCCAGAGCCTATTTCTTGAAACCCCCAAAAAGAGCATGAATATTTTGACTCAGAGGGTTTTCTGGTTGATGAACACGAGTACGTGATGTGAGGGTGCTGTGCTCACTAGGGCGTGGATGCTCCACACACCTCCACTCCCCTTTGTCCTACACATCTCATTATTTCACTGCTTGTGAGCTTTATGTGCATGTTCATCTGAGAAGAGTAAGTATGGGCTTTCCTAAGTTTAGGTGTCAATTCCTTTCTGTTACTGAATGTAGAGGGGTGATCATGGAACCTCCACATTTTTGCCATTTAGCCACAAGCATACATAACTCAGGATCAGGTGGCTGGCACTAAAGTGGGGGGCACTTTTGAGCCCTCAGTGGTTGGAATCTGCACTAAATGCATTGATCTCATATCAGACGTCAATTGACCAGGGGACACTCAGTATGTCTTTGGGGAACTGATTGATGTTGGTAGAGACATCACATATTTGGTGTGATATCACTCATTCTACTCTGTGATTCGAGGGCTCAGGTGAGGCTTGAGGCCAGGAATAAGTAGACACTGTATCCAGAAACTCTTACAAATAAGCTGTATTTTCAGAATTCCTGGTAGAATCATGTATTGTGTTAGATAGATTGTAAGGTCAGTTTTCATTCCAATTCCAAAGAAAGGCAATGCCAAAGAATGCTCAGACTACCACACAATAGCACTCATCTCACATGCTAGTAAAGTAATGCTCAAAATTCTCCAAGCCAGGCTTCAACAATACGTGAACTGTGAACTCCCTGATATTCAAGCTGGTGTAAGAAAAGGCAGAGGAACCAGAGATCAAACTGCCAACATCTGCTGGATCATTGAAAAAGCAAGAGAATTCCAGAAAAACATCTATTTCTGCTTTATTGACTATGCCAAAGCCTTTGACTGTGTGGATCACAATAAACTGTGGAAAATTCTTCAAGAGATGGGAATACCAGATCACCTAACCTGCTTGTTGAGAAACCTGTATGCAGGCCAGGAAGCAACAGTTAGAACTGGACATGGAACAACAGACTGGTTTCAAGTAGGAAAAGGAGTATGTCAAGGCTGTATATTTCACCCTGCTTATGTAACTTATATGCAGAGTACATCATGAGAAACGCTGGGCTGGAAGAAGCACAAGGTGGAATCAAGATTGCCAGGAGAAATATCAATAACCTCAGATATGCAGATGACACCACCCTTATGCCAGAAAGTGAAGAGGAACTAAAAAGCCTCTTGATGAAAGTGAAAGAGGAAAGCAAAAATGTTGGCTTAAAGCTCAACATTCAGAAAACGAAGATCATGGCATCCAGTCCCATCACTTCATGGGAAATAGATGGAGAAACAGTGGAAACAGTGTCAGACTTTATTTTGGGGGTTCCAAAATCACTGCAGATGGTGATTGCAGCCATGAAATTAAAAGACGCTTACTCCTTGGAAGGAAAGTTACGACCAACCTAGATAGCATATTGAAAAGCAGAGACATTACTTTTCCGACTAAGGTCCATCTAGTCAAGGCTATGGTTTTTCCAGTGGTCATGTGTGGGATGTGAGAGTTGGATTGTGAAGAAGGCTGAGTGCCGAAGAACTGATGCTTTTGAACTGTGGTGTTGGAGAAGACTCTTGAGAGTCCCTTGGACTGCAAGGAGATCCAACCAGCCCATTCTGAAGATCAGCCCTGGGATTTCTTTGGAAGGAATGATGCTAAAGCTGAAACTCCAGTACTTTGGCCACGTCATGTGAAGAGTTGATTCACTGGAAAAGACTCTGATGCTGGGAGGGGTTGGAGGTAGGAGGAGAAGGGGACGACAGAGGATGAGATGGCTGGATGGCATCACGGACTCGATGGATGTGAGTCTGAGTGAACTCCGGGAGATGGTGATAGACAGGGCTGCAATTCATGGGGTCACAAAGAGTTGGACACGACTGAGCGACTGAACTGAACTGAATATCATAGTAACTAGTTTTGACCCTACCACCCACAATTTTTGTCCCGGGTCAAGTCATCTACAGTTTCCTCATCTGAACAGGGGACACATGTTGCAAGCATTCTTTGAACAGCTTACCAATCATGAGTGTAGAGAATTTATTCATATTTAATGACTAATTTTATCATTTTCCACCAACATGTTAATCTGAAGAAGTTTATCCTTTTACCTCCTGTGGGGAAGAAAACATATTGAGGTGTCAAATAAGGATTATTCCATATTATTAAAATAAGCAGAAAGACCTGGGACCACTGAGAAGCAACTGCAGGACCACAAGAACATTGCTCTTGTGTGGTTTGGCTCGTGGGATCAAGGCTGAGACAATATGAGTAAAGCCTCCTGGCCTTCTCCCATGTCTTCTTTTGACTATTTTTTTAATGTTTGTATTTGATCCATATTTCATCCTTGTCCTGGTTCATTGCCCCAGCCCCCTGAAACTCTTGGAATTTACTTTCTTTGCTAGGTCATGAGACCACTCAGGGAAAGCAACCCAGGAAATCTTCAGGTACTGGGGGTCTTCCCCAAAACTCCAACAGCCAGTTAGAATTTTGAAATTTCACCACTTTCTTGCCAGCACCTCTGGGAAGAGGGGCAGGACCTGAGATTCAGATCAGTCAGCAAAGGCCACTAAATCAGTAAATATGGCTATTTATTGAAAACCTCCATAAAAATCCATAGATATTTGAGTTCGGAGAGGTTTCAGGGTTAATGATCACCTGTAAAGACTATTTTATTATCCTCTCAGTAGACTGAAGGTTAGAGGGAGGTTGACCATTATGTCAATGTGCCCCATCATCAGATTGTGCACTACAAGGACATTAATTATATTCTTTGTATTTAAGGGCCTTGCACTTGTTGAGAGAATGAAAATGGGAATTATCAAGTCCCTACAAAGCACGGTGCTTGGGGGTGGGGAAACATGGCAAAATAACTTGCTTTCCAGAAGGGAGACATAAAATAGCAAAGGGGAGAAATGTTATGGTGGGTTGTCAGTTTCTGGAAGGTAGAGAGTGAGGCAGAAAAAGGAAGCTGTGCTTTTTGTCTAAAGGGTCAGGGATTCTCTTTGTGATGGGGAGGTGTTGAGAGGAGACTGCAGAAGTAACATGCCTGCTGTGCTTTGAGTAGCAGAAGGGACGAGTGTTGCTGGAGATGAGTATGTGTAGGTGAGGGGAATAGAGTAGAAGGGGATGAGGCATAGAGGCCTCTTTGAACAGATTACCAATCGTGAATATAATGATTTGTAAAGGGAGCAGGTCATAAGGAGCCTTGTAGGGCTTTATAAGAATCAGAATTTGACTGTCAGAGAAAAGAGGACTCACTGAAGAATTGGTCTCCTGGGAGCCATGGGATAAGACTGAATGAAGAGAATCCTTGAGGCTGCAGTGCAGAGAGTGGCCTCTAGGGAGTAAAGAGCAGAGACAGAGCCCCAGGGATTAGCTGCTGCAGTGGTTCACGTGGAGTGTTTATTTACTTTCCCTGGGTGGATCCCAGGTCTTTGAATAACATGAATGTCTTGTTCTGTTGAAGTTTCTATGGAGGCTTCATTTCCTAGTCATAATGCATCTCCATTAGTCACTGGAGACTGTTCAACAGATGGTTCCATCACCCTCCCTGATGTTGAGGCCTCCCTGTCCATCACCAGCTCCTAAAGTTTACTCAAACTCATGTCCATTCAGTCAGTGATGCCATCCAACGATCTCATCCTCTGTCGTCCCCTTTTTCTCCTGCCCTCAATCTTGCCCACCAAGAGAGTCTTTTCCAATGAGTCAGCTCTTCAAATCAGGTGGCCAAAATATTGGTGTTTCTGCTTCAGCATCAGTCCTTCCAAAGAATATTCAGGACTGATTTTCTTTACGATGGACTGGTTTGATCTCCTTGTGGTCCAAGGGACTCTTAAGAGTCTTTTCCAACACCTCAGTTCAAAGGCATGAATTCTTTGGCGCTCAGCTTTCTTTATATTCCAACTCTCACATCCATACATGACTACTGAAAAACCATAGCTTTGACTAGACAGACCTTTGTTGGCAAAGTAATGTCTCTGCTTTTTAATATGCTATCTAGGTTGATCATAGCTTTCTTTCCCCAAGGAGCAAGCATCTTTTAATTTCATGGCTGCAGTCACCATCTGCAGTGATTTTGGACCACAAGAAAATAAAGTCTGTCACTGTTTCCATTGTTTCTGCATCTATTTGTCATGAAGTGATCAGACTGGATGCCATGATCTTACTTTTCTGAATGCCGAATTTTAAGCCAACTCTTTCACTTTGATTAAGAGGCTCTTTAGTTTCTCTTTGCGTTCTGCCATAAGGGTGGTGTCATCTGCATATCTTAGGTTACTGATATTTCTTCCGGCAATCTTTATTCCAGCATGTGCTTCCTCCAGGCTGGCATTTTGCATGATGTATATAAGTTTGCTGGCATATAAGTTAAATAAGCAGGGTGACAATATACAGCCTTGACATACTCCTTTCCCCATTTGGAAATAATCTGCTTTTCTATGTGCAGTTTTAACTGTTGCTTCTTGACTTGCATACAGATTTCTCAAGAGGCAGGTCAGGTGGTCTGGTATTCCCATTCCTTGAAGAATTTTCCACAGTTTGTTGTGATCCTCACAGTCAAGGGCTTTGTTGTAGTCAATAAAGCAGAAATAGATGTTTTTCTGTAACTCTCTTGCTTTTTTGATGACCCATTGGATATTGGCAATTTGATCTCCGGTTCCTCTGCCTTAACTAAATCCAGCTTGAACATCTGGAAGTTCTCTGTTCACGTACTGTTGAAGCTTGACTTGGATTTTGAGCATTACTTTGCTCTTGCATGAGATGAGTGCAATTGTGCAGTAGTTTGAGCATTCTTTGGCATTGCCTTTCTTTGGATTGGAATGAAAACTGACTTTTTCCTGTCCTGTGGCCACTGCTGAGTTTTCCCAATTTGCTGGCATATTGAGGGCAACACTTTCACAGCATCATCTTTTAGGATTTGAAATAGCTTAACTGGAATTCTAACACCTTCACTAGCTTTGTTCATAGTGATGCTTCCTAAGACCCATTAGAATTTGCATTCCAGGATGTCTGGCTCTAGTCTAGTGATCACATCATCATTTTTATCTGGGTCTTGAATATCTTTTTTTTTCTTTTATTATTTATTTATTTTTTTACTTTATAATATTGTGTTGGTTTGTGTAGTTTTTCTGTGTATTCTTGCCACCTCTTCTTTATATCTTCTGCTTCTGTTAGGTCCATACCATTTCTGTTCTTTATTGTGCCCATCTTTGCATGAAATATTCCCTTGGTATCTCTATTGAAGAGATCTCTAGTCTTTCCCATTCTGTTGTTTTCCTCTATTTCTTTGCATTGACCACTGAGGAAGGCTTTCTTATCTCTCCTTGCTATTCTTTGGAACTCTGCATTCAAATGGTTATATCTTTCCTTTTCTCCTTTGCCTTTAGCTTCTCTTCTTTTCTCAGCTATTTGTAAGGCCTCCTCAGACAACCATCTTGCCTTTTTGTATTTCTTCTTATTGTGGATGGTCTTGATCACTGCTTCCTGTACAATGTTACAAACCTCCATCCGTACTTGTTCAGGCACTCTATCAGATCTAATGCCTTGAATCCGTCACTTTCACTGTGTAATCGTTAGGGATTTGAGTTATGTCATACCTGAATGGTCTGTGGCTTTCCCTACTCTCTTCTATTTAAGTCCTAATTTTGCAATAAGGAGTTAATGATCTTAGCCCCAGTCAGTGCTCAGTCTTGTTTTTGCTGACTGTATAGAGCTTCTCCATATTTGGTTGCAAAGAATACAATCAATGTGATTTTGGTATTGACCATCTGGTGATGTCCATGCGTAGAGTCTTCTCTTGTCTTATTGGAAGAGTGTGTCTGGTATAAGAACATTACCTAGTCATGATGTATTAAATCATTAGCTATAGGATATTGTTCAACAGATGGTTCCATTACCCTCCCTGAGGTTGAGGGAGTGTGGGTTGGTGGATAAAACTCCATGGAAGAGGGTGGAAGTGAAACTTCCCCTCTCCTATAGGCAGTCCTTCCCCGTGCAATCAGAGCCCACTCTGGCTTACGGGGTATTAACAAACTCACTGATTTCACATACCAACAGACACTTTTATTGTTTTTGTCACATGAGAAATACAAAGATTTTTAGGAACAGTGTCAGAGAAAAGATGAAAAGACAATTATATGTATTTCTTCTTATAATCACAATAGCATTAGTATCATTATTCATTTTATAGAATCTCATGAGGTAAACAAAGTAAACAGAGTGGTATGCTTTTTTTTTCTAAATGCCCTTTTCCTTTATAGCATGATTCCTTCACAATTTTTATGAGCAGTGAAATGTTTTTACCATACAGATCAGTGCAGAGAACATTAATAGTCTTATAAAACTCAGGTATCTATACCCAATAATTATTGACATATAAGGAATATTTTTTACCTGTGACCTCTTTTTATTGTTGTAGAGCTGTGGGGTTTTTTGAGCATTTACCCATTTATTTGGATGGACTGGTGATTAGTTGTGGGTCTGAGGCTCAGTAATTATGGCCTGCTGACTCAGTGCCTACAGCATTTGGGACTTTATTTCCCTGACAAGGATTTGAACCCAGAATTCTTTTCTTGGAAGGAGAATTCTTAACTACTGGACCACCAGGGGATCCTATAGAAGTTTTAAGGCTAATCAAAGACATTTGTATATCACATCATGCCACACAACATTCATAATTCTATCTGAAAATGGAGGTTTCAAATGGCCTTCAATTTGACCATCTTCCACAACCCTAATATTCTCTATTGCAAACAAACTGGTGGTTCTAGTTGTTGTCCTTGTACGGAGCAGTGATGACCACCCTCATAACTGAGCCATTGCCCCTCTCCTTCCAGCAGCTCCTAAGCCTGCTTTCTGCTGCTGCTGCTGCTGCTGAGTCGCTTCAGTCGTGTCTGACTCTGTCCAACCCCATAGAGGCAGCCCACCAGGCTCCCCCTCCCTGGGATTCTCCAGGCAAGAACACTGGAGTGGGTTGCTATTTCCTTCTTCAGTGCATGAAAGTGAAAAGTCAAGGTGAAGTCACTCAGTTGTGTCTAACTCTCAGCAACCCCATGGACTGCAGCACATCAGGCTCCTCCATCCATGGGATTTTCCGGGCAAGCTTTCTGCATGGAGCCTAAATTAATGGGTGACTGCAAGGCCGTCATGATCAGGTACTTCTACAATGCCTATACCGGCCTCTGTGAGCTGTTTAGGTATGGTGGTTGTGGAGGAAACAAAAACAACTTCTTAACAAAACAGGAGTGTATGAAGACCTGCTGTTCAAAGGCACAGTCCCTGTGGTAAGACAGGGCCCAGGGCACAGGAGGAGGGGGAAGGGCTGGGGAAAGAGGTGGGGAGCTCAGGGGACCACACATCATTCACCCTGCCCAGTGTCTTCCTCCTCGCTGCTGCCAGGAGGAGAGGTTGCAGTGTCCTGTGAAACCCACACTGAGCGAATTCTCCAGTGAGAATGGCAGGTCAACCCCAGAGGCCTCTTTGTGATCATCTCAGCCTGACCACATGCTCTCCTCTTTCTCATTTGGGAACACTGATTCAGCCACCCTCCAGGGCAGGTCTGCAGTGCTCCTGAGTGCCCCACCTAGGCTTGGAAAACTCACTTTCTTCTTTTAGGCTATTCGGGTCATGAGAACTATGGTTCCATATTATTTAGAAAGTCTAGGGTCTGTCTTGTTGACTGGTGTCCACCTGTGGGACTACAGTGATGTCACTCAACAAGTTCCTTTCATTTTGCAGAGGACATGAGAGGAATGGCCCCTGAAACTCTGAAGTTCAAGGAGGATCCCTGCAGGGCTGTGCTGTGTCTGCTTCTAAAACAGTTCAATCTCTTTCCATTTTTTCTCCCCCTATATGCCTCAGCTGTTCTTGCTTATTGCCTTTCCTCCGTTGTCTTCATGTCTTAACTCTGCCTCATCCAGTTGGCTTTCAACACCATGAGACCCCTAAGCTCAATTCTTGGGTGAAGGAGAGAGTTCATAATTATTTGAGAAAGGAAAGAAGGAATATAGGAGCACATTCCTCAGGACCAAAGTAACTATAGCCCTTTGGTTTGATGCCAGGAGTTTTGTTTTGACCCCCATCCTCATGGCATCCTCACCGTCATCCCCTCCCCACCATCACTGCTCTTCTTGTGCATGGCCAAGGTGGAATTTCCAGGATCCAGTTCTCAGCATCCATAATGAGAGAAGAGTTTGGGATAAAGAAGACCCTTGACCCCACAATGATGTTCCAATTTTCCTTTCTGTAGCTTCACACACTGTGGCTTATATTTCTATAAATGCATTTTCAAAATGAAACTGCCTGGAGTGGAGTCTGTTATTTGCAACTACAAACATTAACCAATAGGGCCCATGGAAATGGTGGTTCTTCTCTCTGTTCTGCAAACTGTGGGCACCTCCTCTTGCCCTGGCCAGAGACTGTGCCCCAACAGGTATAGGAAGCAAGTTCACTGTAGCATCATTGACCTCTTCATAGCTACACAGGCCACACAAAACCACGGGAGACAGACTCTTCCACATGACAGCTTTTATTCCTTTCTTCTAAGTTTAGTCAAAATTTGGGGTAGTTTGTCCTCATGGACGCTCAGAAAGAGAATGGGCATGAGGCTCATTTGTCCAGTTTTCTAAGGTATCTGATTCCCTGAAGTCACCTATTGGGAGGGGGATGCTTAGTTTATTTAAAGAAGGACAAGTACCCTTTAGTGCCCTGGGCTGTGTGTTAGCATTTTGCTTGCATTATTGTATTAACCATTTTGAGTCCTTCAAGAGAGGACGGAGGAATGGAGATGACACTGGTGTTCATTTCCTAACATGGCAGTTTCCTGCTCTCCTCAGCAGAGGGTCCTTGATCTCCTGCTTCTGCGTTTGGGAAGATGTAGGATGGAGGCACCTTGGGAAAACAGACAGTATCCATTTTATGATAGATGAGTAAAGTAGGCATGTGGACCACAGAAAACACAGAATTGTAATAAACAAGAACACAGATGGTGCTGGTGCTGTTACTCACTTCTTGGAGTCTTGGGCAAATTTCTCAACATCCCTGAGCTTTCTTTTCTTTAGTATAAAATAAGGATAAAGATCTCACTTCTTAGTATTTCTAGCTAGAGACCAGTAGAAATACCACCACCCCTAGTTGAATTTGTTGAGTTTGTTACTCACTGCAGCAAGGAACAGGAATTATCCTGGAAAACAATATACTGTCTTATAAAAGACAATGTTTGAAAGAACTTATAGGACATAGGCTGGATTAGATGACTTGGTGGAGGGTTTCAGGAAGCTGCCTTTGCTCTGGATGACGGCTCTGAAAAAGTGAGGTAATTCTCTGATTTGGTATCTTAATGTTAACTCTAAGAAGTGAAGTGAAGTGAAGTGAAGTGAAAGTTGCTCTGTTGTGTGTGACTCTGAAATCCCCTGGACTATACAGTCCATGGAATTCTCCAGGCCAGAATACTGGAGTGGGTACCCTTTCCCTTCTCCAGGGGATCTTCCCAATCCAGGGATTGTACCCAGGTCTGTTGCATTGCAGGAGAATTCTTTACCAACTGAGCCACAAGGGAAGACCTAACTCTAAGAAGGGAAAACTAGACAGAGGTTAGAGCTGTACTTGGTCAAGAACTGGGACATATGACTAACACTTTGGTAAATGTCCTTTTCTGATTTTCAGACATTTTTCTTTCAGCAAAAAACCTTTCCTTAGGTGAACTTCATTTCTTTTTTTTTTTTTTTCCATTTCTGTTTTTATTTTATTTATTTATTTATTATTATTATTTTTTAATACTTTATTCTACATTACAGTACTGTATTTGTTTTGCCATACATTGACATGAATCAGCCACAGGTGTACATGATCTCCCAGTGCCGAAGCCCCAGTTCTAATGAGATGGATGAAACTGGAGCCGATTATACAGAGTGAAGTAAGCCAGAAAGAAAAACACCACTACAGTATACTGACACATATATATGGAATTTAGAAAGATAGTAATGATGACCCTATATGTGAGACAACAAAAGAGACACAGAGGTATAGAACGGACTTTTGGACTCTGAGGGAGAGGGAGAGGGTGGGATGATTTGGGAGAATGGCATTGAAACATGTATACTATCATGTAAGAAACGAAGCGCCAGTCTATGAACTTCATTTCTTCATCTCTAAAATATCAGTAGGTGTGGGTGTATAAGTGTGTCTGACTTTGCCACCCCATGGACTGCAGCCCACCAGGCTCCTCTTTTGGTGCAATTTTTCAGGCTGGAACTCTTGAGTGGGTTTCCATTTTCTGCTCCAGGCGATCTTTTGGACAAAAGGATTGAAACTGAGTCTCAATGCATTGCTTTACCACTGAGCAGCCTGGGGTGATCCAAAATAGTAATAATACTTAACTCATAAGACAGTTAAATAAAAAAGGCTACCTTTTCCTAGAGGCTGCCCTCTTGGTTAAGTGGAAAGAATCCACCTGCCAATGCAGGACACATGGCACTGATTATAGACTTTTAGTTTCCTTGGCTCTTGACTGCTCTTTGAATGTGCTGTCAGCTGTAGTAAAGAAAGGAAGAAATAGGACTGGGTGCTGTAGTTTCACCTTCTGATATAGAAATTCACCAGCGGAGCAGGCAGTTCCCTCAGAGCCAGAGTGGGGTTGCAGCCTCTCTTCCAAATAGGTCTCCTTCTTCCTCAGAGGGAGTAGAAGCCCTCTTGCTTCAGTAACTGACCTCACCCAGGTCCAGGCCTTTTCCCACCTCGTGCTACTGCGTGTGTACCAAAGTCGCTTCAGTCATGTCCCACTACTTGTGACCCTACAGGCTGTAGCCCACCAAGCTCCTCTCCATGGGATTCTCCAGGCAAGAATACTGGGGTGGGTTGCCATATCCTCCTTTAAGTGATCTCCCCAAATGGGAAAGAACCAAGGTCTCTTAACTCTCCTGAATTTGCAAGTGGGTTCTTTCCCACTAGCACCGCTGGGGAAACCCTTTCCCACCTTGCTTTGCCAGTATTTAAACCTCTAGTCAAAGGAGATAAGTGTTACATTCATAATTACTCAATAATATTATCATTACAAAGGACTTTGAGTTTGAAGGAAGTAAGAATATATGTCTGTGGTCTCCACTGCTTCTGCAACACCCTCAGGACGTGGGCAGGGCTGATCTCTTGTGACACCTGAAGTCAAGGGGCCCTGGGATAATTCTGGTCACAAAGTTAGAAAAGGCAGAATTGGGACTCAAACTGAGGTCCTCTGATCCCAAAATGCACACTAGGGAGGCCAGAGTTGGGGGTCAGGAAGTGCAAGTCTACTTCTAAGAGTTGACCCCTGAGATCCACTCCAGCCCCTGAGGTCCACTCAGCATGCATCTCTCCTATTGATGAAACCATTTGAGGGATGGGGGTGGTCACGCTGTAGAGACATGTTAGTCTCTTGGCTCCCTTCTGGCCACTCTCTTACTCTTCTATCCAAAAATATCAGTGTTTGTTCCCCAGATGGAGTTGCTCTCCCCTTGACTCACCATCTGTCTGAACCAATGCTAGGAGAAGAGCTTGTGTGGGTCCAGTAGGATGCTGCCACAATGGTTGCAAGAAGCTTACCTGGGTCACACCTGTCTTCTGAAGCAGAGGCAGATGGGCATAGAGGCCCAGATGTGAAGGCACCTGCAGGAAGCTGTTAAGGTTCATTCAGTTCAGTTCAGTTCAGTTCAGTTGTGCCTGACTCTTTGTGACCCCAAGGAATAAAGCCCAACAGACTTCCCTGTCCATCACCAACTCCCAGAGCTAACTCAAACTCATGTCCATCGTGTCGGTGATGCCATCCAACCATCTCATCCTCTGTTGTCCCCTTTTCCTCCCACCTTCAATCTTTCCCAGCATCAGGATCTTTTCATTTGAGTCCATACTTCACATTACGTGGTCAGAGTATTGGAGTTTCAGTTTCAGCATTAGTCTTTCCAAAGATTATTCAGGGCTAATTTCCTTTAGAATGGACTGGTTGGATCTCCTTGCTGTCCGAGGGACTCTCAAGAGTCTTCTCCAACACCACAGTTCAAAAGCATCAATTCTTTGGTGCTCAGCTTTCTTTATAGTCCAGCTCTCACATCCATACATGATCACTGGAAAAAACCATAGTTTTGACTAGATGGACCTTTGTCACCAAAGTGATGTCTCTGCTTTTTAATATGCTGTTTAGGTTGGTCATAGCTTTTCTTCCAAGGAGTAAGCATCTTTTAATTTCATGGCTGCAGTCAACATCTGCAGTGATTTTAGAGCCCCCCCAAATAAAGTCTCTCACTGTTTCCATTGTTTTCCTATCATGAAGTGATGGGATGCCATGATCTTAGTTTTCTGAATGTTGAGATTTAAGCCAACTTTTTCACTTTCCTCTTTCACAAAGAGGCTCTTTAGTTCTTCTTCTCTTTCTTCCGTTAGGGTGGTGTCATCTGCTTATGTGAGGTTATTGATATTTCTCTCCTGGCAATCTTGATTCCCACTGTGTTTCATCCAGCCCAACATTTTCCATGATGTACTGTGCATTTAAGTTAAATAAGCAGGGTGACAATATACAGCCTTGATGGACTCCTTTCCCAATTTGGAACCAGTCTGTTGTTCCATGCCCACTTCTAACTGTTGTTTCTTGACCTGCATACAGATTTCTCAGGAGGCAGGTCTGGTATTTCCATCTCTTTCAGAATTTTCCACAGTTTGTTGTGATCCACACTCAAAGGCTTTGTGTAGTCAATAAGGCAGAAGTAGGTGTTTTTCTGGAACTCTCCTGCTTTCTCACTGATCCAGTGGATGTTTTCAATGTAATCCCTGGTTCCTCTGTCTCTTCTAAATTCAGCTTGAACATTTGGAACTTCATGGTTCACATACTGTTAAGTATGGCTTGGAGAATTTTGAGCATTACGTTGCTAGCCTGTGAGATGAGTGCAATTGTGTGGTAGTTTCAACATTCTTTAGCATTTGGTAGTTTGGCCTTTCTTTGGGACTGGAATAAAAGCTGACCTTTTCCAGTCCTGTGGCCACTGCAGAGTTTTCCAAATTTGCTGGCACATTGAGTGCAGCACTTTCACGGCATCATCTTTCAGGATCTGAAATAGTCCAACTGGAATTCCATCCCCTCCACTAGCTTTGTTCATAGTGATGCTTCCTAAGGCTCACTTGACTTTGCATTCCAGGATGTCTGGCTCTAGTCCAGTGATCACATCATCATGGTTATCTGGGTCATTAAGATCTCTTTTGTATAGTTCCTTTGTGCATTTTTCTTAGAAGCATCTTCTGCTTCTGTTAAGATCCATACCATTTCTGCCCTTTATTATACCCATCTTTGCATCAAATATTCCCTTTGTATCTCTTTTTTTTTCTTATTTAACTAACAAGGAAGTTTTATTTATTTATTTACTTTTTATGCTTATATCTTTTATGGTTTCTTTAAAAAAATTAATTAATTAATTTAAATTGGAGGCTAATTACAATATTGTAGTGGTTTTTGCCATATATTGAGATGAATCAGCCATACATGTACATATGTCCCTGTCCTGCACCTCCCTCCCACCTCCCTGCCCATCCCATCCCTCAGGGTTGTCCCAGTGCCCTGTCTGAGTGCCCTGTCTCATGCATCGAACTTGGTCTGGTGATCTATTTCACTTATGGTAATATACACGTCAATGTTATTCTCTCAAATCATCCCACCTTTGTCTTCTCCCACAGAGTCCCAAAGTCTATTCTTTATATCTGTGTCTCTTTTGCTGTCTCACATATAGGGTCATTGTTACCATCTTTCTAAATTACATATACATGTGTTAATATACTGTATTGGTGGTTTTCTTTCTGGTTTACTTCACTCTATGTATAGGCTCCAGTTTCATCCACCTCATCAGAAGGGATTCAAATGCATTCTTTTTAATAGCTGAGTATATGTACCACAGCTTTCTTATCCATTTGTCTGCTGATGGACATCTAGGTTGCTTCCATGTCCTAGCTATTGTAAACAGTGCTTTGATGAACATTGGGATACATGTGTCTCTATCAGTTCTGGATTCCTCAGTGTGTGTGCCCAGCCGTGGGATTGCTGAGTTGTATGGCAGTTCTATTTCCAGTTTTTTTAAGGAATCTCCACACTGTTCTCCATAGTGTTTGTACTAGTTTGCATTCCCACCAACAGTGTAAGAGGGTTCCCTTTTCTCCACACCCTCTCCAGCATTTATTGCTTATAGACTTTTGGATAGCAGCCATTCTGACTGGCATTGTGGTTTTGATTTTCATTTCTCTGCTAATGAGTGATGTTGAGCATCTTTTCATGTGTTTGTTAGCCATCTGTTAGTCTTCTTTGGAGAAACGTCTGTTTAGTTCTTTGGCCCATTGTTTGATTGGGTCGTTTATTTTTCTGGAATTGAGCTGCAGGAGTTGCTTGTATATTTTTGAGATTAGTTGTTTGTCAGTTGCTTCATTTGCTATTATTTTCTCCCATTCTGAAGGCTGTCTTTTCACCTTGCTTATAGTTTCCTTTGTTGTGCAGAAGCTTTTAATTTTAATTAGGTCCCATTTGTTTATTTTTGCTTTTTTCAGTTCAATGGGATCACTGCTGTGTCACCTAGTGAAAACACTCCTCCCTCCAGAACCAGCACCTCCAGGCCAACAGTACACAAAGTCAAGGGGTCGAGAAGGTAAGATTTGCTAGTGGCTCCCTAGGGGTCGTAATGGGAGGTGCCCCTCCATCTCTACCTCTTGATTTCTGAACCCATGAATCCTGATTATGGGAGAAACAGCAAGATATATTGGACACTGATTGAGAGCATGGACAGCCTTCGAGAGAACCTTACCCCAGCCCTGCAAGATATTGTCATCTGGCTGGCACTCCAGCTGAGTCTTCAAAAGGCTGTTTCACTGTTCTATCAAGACAGTTGTTTTAGAATGATGGTGAATTCCATGATCATGGGCCCACTGCCACACTTCTTTTGCTGTGAAGTGAGTTCTTTGATCAGAGCATTATTGTAAGGCAAGGTGGATAAGGCATTCTGTAAGTACATGTCTGATAGTTTTGCATACAGGGAAACATCACATACAGGACAGGCAAATTCATATTCAGAGTGTCTATTCCCTAATGTCCCTTCCATGATGCAAGTGGCCTGATGTAATCAACCTGCCACCAGGTAGCTGGCCCATCACCCCAGGGAATGGTTCTGTACTGTGCATGGATGTTGGTCTCTGATTCTGGCAGATCAGCACTCAGCAGTAAACAACTAATTATATTTCTATATCCCACAAACAAAGATGAACTTTTACAGTCACATAAAAATCAACTAAGATTAAGAAAAGATGTGCAAAATCTTTATGGAGAAAATGATGACATTTTCCAAGAGTAATTAAAGAATACCTAAAGAGAAAGAAAGATATACCATATTCATAATCTGCAAATCTTAAGGATTATGCCAAGGCCTTTGAGTGTGTGGATCACAATAAACTGTGGAAAATTCTGAAAGAGATGGGAATACCAGACCACCTGACCTGCTTCTTGAGAAACTTATGTGCAGGTCAGGAAGCAACAGTTAGAACTGGACATGGAAAAGCAGATTGGTTCCAAATGGGGAAAGGAGTATGTCAAAGCTGTCTATTGTCACCCACTTGTTAAAGAGATTGTATTTTCTCAGTTGTATATTCTTGCCTCCTTTGTCAAAGATAAGGTGTCCATAGGTGTGTGAATTTATCTCTGGGCTTTCTATTTTGTTCTATTGATCTATGTTTCTGTCTTTGTGCCAGGACCATACTGTCTTGATGACTGTAGCTTTGCAGTATAGTCTGAAGTCAGGCAGGTTGATTCCTCCAGTTCCATTCTTCTTTCTCAAGTTTGCTTTGGCTATTTGAGTTCTTTTGTATTTCCATACAAACTGTGAAATTATTTGTTTTAGTTCTGTGAAAAACACCATTGATAGCTTGATAGGGATTGCATTCAATCTATAGATTGCTTTGAGTAGGATACACATTTTCACTATATTGATTCTTCTGATCCATGAACATGATATATTCCTCCATCTATTTGTGTCATCTTTGATTTATTTCATCAGTGTTTTATAGTTTTCTATATATAGGTCTTTAATTTCTTTAGGTAAATTTATTTTAAGTATTTTATTCTTTTGTCACATTGGTGAATGGAATTGCTTCCTTAACTTCTATTTCTGTTTTCTCATTGTTAGTGTATAGTAATGCAAGGGATTTCTGTGTATTGATTTTATAACCTGAAACTTTACTACATTCATTCATTGGCTCTAGTAATTTTCTGGTAGTGTCTTTAGGGTTTTCTATGTAGAGGATCATGCATCTGCAAACAGTGAGAGTTTTACTTCTTTTCCTATCTGGTTTCCTTATATTTCTTTTCTCTCTCCTACTGCTGTGGCTAAAACTTCCAAAGCTATGTTGAAAAGTAGTAGTGAGAGTGGGCACCCTTGTCTTGTTCCTGACTTTGGGGGAAATGCTTTCAATTTTTCACCATTGAGGATAATGTTTGCTGTGGGTTTATCATATATGGCTTTTGTTATGTTGAGGTATGTTCCTTCTATTCCTGCTTTCTGGAGGGTTTTTATTATAAATGGATGCTGAATTTTGTCAAAAGCTTTCTCTGCATCTGTTGAGATAATCATATGATTTTTATCTTTCAATTTGTTAATGTGGTGTATCATTGATTGATTTGCAAATATTGAAGAATCATTGTATCCCTGGGATAAAGCCACTTGGTCATGATGTATGATCTTTTTAGTATGTTGTTGGATTCTGTTTGCTAGAATTTTGTTAAGGATTTTTTTGCATCTATGTTCATAAGTATTTGGCCTGTAGTTTTCTTTTCTTGTGGAATCTTTGTCTGGTTTTGGTATTAGGGTGATGGTGGCCTCATCGAATGAGTTTGGAAGTTTACCTTCCTCTGCAATTTTCTGGAAGAGTTTGAGTAGGATAGGTGTTACCTCTTCTCTAAATTTTTTATAGAATTCACTTGTGAAACCTCTGGTCCTGGGTTTTTGTTTATTGGAAGATATTTGATTACAGTTTCAATTTCCATGCTTGTCATACATTTGTTAAGATTTTCTATTTCTTCCTGGTTCAGTTTTGGAAGGTTATACATTTCTAAGAATTCATCAGTTTCTTCCAAGTTGTCCATTTTATTGGCATATAGCTCCTGATAGTAGTCTCTAATGATCCTCTGTATGTTTGTGTTTTCTGTTGAGATTTCTCCATTGTAATTTCTAATTTCGTTGATTTGATTCTTCTTCCTTTTTTCTCAATGAGTCCGGCTAATGGTTTATCTATTTTATTCATCTTCTCAAAGAACCAGCTTTTCAGTTCAGTTCAGTTCAGTCGCTCAGTTGTCCGACTCTTTGCGACCCCATGAACCACAGCACACCAGGCCTCCCTGTCCATCACCAACTCCCAGAGTCTACCCAAACTCATGTCCACTGAGTCAGTGATGCCATCCAACAATCTCATCCTCTCTAGTCCCCTTCTCCTCCTGCTCTCAAACTTTTCCAGCATCAGGGTCTTTTCAGATGAGTCAGCTCTTGGCATCAGGTGGCCAAAGTATTGGAGTTTCAGGTTCAACATCAGTCCTTCCAGTGAACACTCAGGACTGATCTCCTTTAGAATGGACTAGTTGGATCTCTTTGCAGTCCAAGGGGCTCTCAAGAGTCTTCTCCTACACAGTTCAAAAACATTAATTCTTTGGTGTTCATCTTTCTTTATAGTCCAACTCTCACATCCATGCATGACTACTGGAAAAATCATAGCCTTTACTAGATGGACCTTTGTTGGCAAAGTAATGTCTCTGCTTTTTAACATGCCATCTAGATTGATCATAACTTTCCTTCCAAGGAGTAAGCATCTTTTAATTTCATGGCTGCAATCACCATCTTTAGTGATTTTGGAGCCCCCAGAAATAAAGTCTCTCATTGTTTCCATTGTTTTCCCATATTTGTCATGAAGTAATGGGAACAGATGCCATGATCTTAGTTTCTGTATGTTGAGTTTTAAGCCAACCTTTTCACTCTCCTCTTTCACTTTCATGAAGAGGCTTTTTATTCCTCTTCACTTTCTGCCATAAGGAGTATCATCTGCATATCTGAGGTTACTGATATTTCTCCAAGCAATCTTGATTCCAGCTTTGCTTCTTCCAGCCCAGCGTTTCTCATGATGTACTCTGCATATAAGTTAAATAAGCAGGGTGACAATATACAGCCTTGATGTACTCCTTTCCTATTTGGAACCAGTCTGTTGTTCCATGTGCAGCTCTAACTGTTGTTTCCTGACCTGCAGAATTTTGTTCATTTTTGTAATAGTCTCCTTTGTTTCTTTTTCACTTATTTCTGTCATAATTTTTATGATTTCTTTCCTTCTCCTAACTCTGGGGTTCTTCATTTCTTTTTTTTCTAGTTTCTTTAGGCATAAAGTTAGGTTATTTATTTGATTTTTCTCTTGTTTCTCGAGGTATGCTTGTATTGCTATGAACCGTCCCCTTAGCACTGCTTTTACTGAATCCCATAGGTTTTGGATTGTGGTGTTTTTATTTTCATTTTTTCCTATGCATATTTTGATTACTTCTGTTATTTGTTATTCATAAGCGTGTTGTTTAGCCTCCATATGTTTGTATTTTAATAGTTTTTTTAAATGTAGTTGACATCTAATCTTACCACATTAAGATCAGAAAAGATACTTGAAATGATTTCAATTTTTTTGAATTTACCAAGACTAGGTAAATTTATGGCCCAGGATGTGATCTATCCTGGAGAATGTAAATTTATGGCCCAAGATGTGATCTATCCTGGAGAATGTCCTGTGTGCCCCTGAGAAAAAGGAGAAATTCATTGTTCTGGTGTGAAATGTCCTATAGATATCAATTAGGTCTGACTGGTCCATTGTATAATTTAAAGTTTGTGTTTTCTGGCTAGTTTTCTGTTTGGCTGATCTACGTATAGGTGTGAATTGGGTTTTAAAGTCTCCCACTATTATTGTGTTACTGCTAATTTCCCCTTTCATATTTGTTAGCATTTGCCTTACATATTGTGCTGCTCCTATGTTGGGTGCATGTATATTTATAATTTTCATATCTTCTTCTTGGATAGATCCTTTGATCATTATGTAGTGTCCTTCTTTGTCTCTTTTCATGGACTTTATTTCAGAGTCTATTTTATCTGATATGAGTATTGCTACTCCTGCTTTGTTTTGGTCTCCATTTGTGTGAAATATCTTTTTCCAGCCCTTCACTTTCAGTCTGTATGTGTCCCTTGTTTTGAGGTGGGCCTCTTGTAGACAGCATATATAGGGGTCTTGTTTTTGTATTCATTCAGCCAGTCTTTGTCTTTTGGTTGGGGAATTCAACCCATTTACATTTAAGGTAATTATTGATAAGTGTGATCCTGTTTCCATTTACTTGGTTGTTTTGGGTTCGAGTTTATAAACCTTTTCTGTGTTTCCTGTCTAGAGAAGCTCCTTTATCATTTGTTGAAGAGCTGTTTTGGTGGTGCTGAATTCTCTCAGCTTTTGCTTGTCTCTAAAGCTTTTGATTTCTCCTTCATATTTGAATGAGATCCTTGCTGGGTATAGTAATCTGGGTTGTTTTCTCTTTCATCATTTTAAGTATGTCTTGCCATTCCCTTCTGGCCTGAAAAATTTCTATTGAAAGATCAGCTGTTATCCTTATAGGGATCCCCTTGTATGTTATTTATTGCTTTTCCCTTGCTGCTTTTAATATTTGCTCTTTGTGTTTAATCTTTGTTAATTTGATTAATATGTGTCTCGGGGTGTTTTGCCTTGGGTTTATCCTGTTTGGGACTCTCTGGCTTTCTTGGACTTGGGTGGCTATTTCCTTCCCCATTTTAGGGATGTTTTCAACTATCATCTCCTCAAGTATTTTCTCATGGCCTTTCTTTTTGTGTTCTGTATCTGGGACTCCTATGACTCAAATGTTGGATTGTTTAACATTGTCTCAGAGATCTCTGATGTTGTCCTCATTTCTTTTAATGATTTTTTTCTTTTTCCTCTCTGCTTCATTTATTTCTACCATTCTATCTTCCACTTCACTTATCCTATCTTCTGCCTCAGTTATTCTATTGTTGGTTCTCTCTAGAGTGCTTTTGATCTCAGTTATGGAATTATTCATTATTGATGGACTCTTTTTTATTTCTTCTATGTCCTTGTTAAACATTTCTTGCATCTTCTCAATCCTTATTTCTCGTCTATTTATCTGTAACTCCATTTTGTTTTAATGATTTTGTATCATCTTTACTTTCATTATTCTGAATACTTTTTCAGGTAGACTCCCTATCTCCCCCTCTTTTTGTTTGGTTTGGTGGGCATTTATCATGTTCCTTTAGCTGCTGAATATTTCTCTGCCTTTTCATTTTATTTAGATTGCTGTGTTTGGAGTGGCTTTTCTGGAGGCTGGAAGTTTGTGGTTCCTCTTTATTGTGGAGCTTGCTCCCTGTGGGTGGGGTTTGATTAGTGACTCATCAAGGTTTCCTGGTTAGGGGAGTTTGCGTCTGTGTTCTGGGTGGGTAGAGCTGGATCTCTTTTCTCTTGAGTGCAATGCTGTGTCCTGTAGTGAGTTTTGGGGGTGTTTATGGGTTTGGCATGGCTTTGGACAGCCTGTATTTTAATGCTCAGGGCTATGTTCCTGCATTACTGAAGAATTAGCATGGTATATTTTACTCTGGAACTTGTTCACTCTTGGGTGGAGCTTGGTTTCAGTGAAGGTATGGAGGCTTTTTGATGATCTCTTGTCTATTAATGTTCCCTGGAATCAGGAGTTCTCAGGTGTTCTCAAGTTTTGGATTTAAGCCTCCTGCCTCTGGCTTTCAGTCTTATTCTTACAGTAGCCTCAAGATTTCTCCATCCATACAGCACAGATGATAAAACATCTAGGTTAATGGTGAAAAATTCTCCCCAGTGAGGGACAACAAGAGAGGTTCACAGAGTTACATGGAGAAGAGAAGAAGAGGGAGGGAGATAGAGGTAGCCAGGAGGAGAAGAGAGGAAGTCAAAAGGGGAGCGAGCAATCTAGTGAGTGATCAGTTCCCTATGTGCTCTCCACAGTCTGGAACATCCAGAGAGGTTCATGGAGTTACATAGAGAAGAGAAGAGGGAGGGAGGAAGATAGAGGTGACTAGGTGGAGAAGAGGGGGAGTCAAAAAGGGAGAGACCTATACAGCCAGTAAGCAATTCCTTAAGTGTTCTCCACAGCCCGGAACACCCAGAGAGGTTCACAGAGTTACACAGAGAAGAGAAGAGGGAGGGAGGAGATAGAGGTGATGGAGAAATCTTGAGGCTACTGTAAGAATAAGACTGAAAGCCAGAGGCAGGAGGCCTAAATCCAAATCTTGAGAACACCAGAGACCTCCTGATTCCAGGGAACATAGAGATAGGGGTGACTTGGGGGAGAAAAGGGAGAGCCAAAAGGGGAGAGAGCAATGAAGCCAATTATCACACTCCTAAGTGAAAATGGATACTGAAGATTAGATTCTTAAAGGAACAAAATTGATAACAAATACCAAAAAGCACAGATTAGAAATCTAGAGCAGAGGTTAGACTATCAAGAATACAATATTAAAAAATACAAAACAAAATCAATCAAAAATTATAAAATATTTATATATGAAATTTGCTTTAAAAATATATGTATTTGGCAATGTACTATAAAAATGAAGAAAGAGTAATAAAGAACTTAAAAAAATTTAAATGAGAATAGTAAAAATATATCTAGGAATTTTTCTGGAGATGTTGTGGGCAGTGCAGTGTCAGTTCAGTTTCAGATAGTTCTTTGTTCCAGGACAAAAGCTGAGTTCAGTTTGCTGTAAAGTGGACTGCATGATACTGGAAAGGCAACAGGGATATACTGAAGAACAACAAAATGTCCTTGCCCTAAGGGTGCTTATGTTCTGCAAAAGTTCTGTGAAGAATTACCTGGAGGCATGATGAGATGGATACAAGTGGTGGAGTAGAAGGACATGTGCTCATCTCCTGAGAGAAAGCCAAATTACAACTTGCTGCTGAACAACCATTGGCAAGAAAATGTTGGATCCCACCGTAAAAAGATACACCACATCCAAGGGCAAAGGAGAAGCCCCAGCAAGATGGTAGGAAGGGCGAAATCACTTTTAGAATCAATTCCCATACCTGCCAGAGATGCTCGGAGGGCACAAAAAAACCTTGTTACCACCAGGACCCAGAGACCCCACAGAAACTGAGCCAGAGCTGTGTTTGAGTGTCTTCTGCAGAGGTACAGGTCATCAGTGGCCTGCCACAGGGGCAGGGGGTCTGGGTACAGCAGACCTGCGTTTGGCATAAGCCCTGTTGGAGGAGGTCACCATTAACCCCAGCATAGAGCCTCCAGAATTTACACAGGACTGGGGAAACAGACTCTTGGAGGGCACAAACAAAACCTTATGCACACCAGGATCCAGGAGAAAGGAGCAGTGACCTCAGAAGAGACTGATCCAGACTTGCCCGTGGGTGTTCAGGAGTCTCCTGCAGAGGTGTAGGTTGGCAGTGGCCTGCTGCAGGATCAGGGGCACTGAGTGCAAAAGTGGGTGCGCTGGACCTTTTGAATGAGGTCACCATTATCTTCATTACCTCCATCATAGTTTGGCCTCAGATCAAACAACAGGCTGTGTTTGATTTGCTCATCAACAGAAAGTTGGATTAAAGATTTACTGAGCATGGCCCTGTCCATCAGAACAAGACCCAGTTCCCCTTCAGTCAGTCTCCCGTCAGGAAGCTTTCACAAGCCTCTTGTCCTTATCCATCACAGGGCAGACAGAATGAAAGCCACAATCACAGAAAACTAACCAAATTGATCACATGGACCATAGCCTTGTCTAACTCAATGAAACTATGAGCCATGCTGTGTAGGGCCACCCAAGACAGACGGGTCATAGTGGAGAGTTCTGACAAAACATAGTCCACAGGAGAAGAGAATGGCAAACCTCTTCAGCATTCTTGCCTTGAGAATCCCATGAACGGTATGAAAAGGCAGAAAGAGGACACTGAACGATGAACTCCCCAGGTTTGTAGGTGCCCAATATGCTGCAACCTAGATAGCATATTCAAAAGCAGAGACATTACTTGGCCGACTAAGGTCCATCTAGTCAAGGCTATGGTTTTCCCAGTGGTCATGTACGGATGCGAGAGTTGGACTGTGAAGAAGGCTGAGCACCGAAGAATTGATGCTTTTGAACTGTGATGTTGGAAAAGACTCTTGAGAGTCCCTTGGACTGTAAGGAGATCCAACCAGTCCATTCTGAAGGAGATCAGCCCTGGGATTTCTTTGGAGGGAATGATGCTAAAGCTGAAACCCCAGTTCTTTGTCCACCTCATGAGAAGAGTTGACTCATTGGAAATGACTCTGATGCTGGGAGGGATTGGGGGCAGGAGGAGAAGGGGACGACCGAGGATGAGATGGCTGGATGGCATTACTGACTTGATGGATGTGAGTCTGAGTGAACTCCGGGAGTTGGTGATGGACAAGGAGGCCTGGCGTGCTGTGATTCATGGGGTCGCAAAGAGTCGGACATGACCGAGTGACTGAACTGAACTGAACATGCTTCTGGAGAACAGTGGAGATATAACTCCAGAAAGAATGAAGAGATGGAGACAAAGCAAAAATAACACCCAGTTGTGGATCTGACTGGTGATGGAAGTAAAGTCCGATGCTGTAAACAGCAATATTGCATAACAACCTGGAATGTTAGGTCCATGAATCAAAGCAAGTTGGAAGTGATCAAACAGGAGATGGCAAGAGTGAACATTGACATTTTATGAATCAGTGAACTAAAATGGACTGGAGTGGGTGAATTTAACTCAACTGAAAAGGGGATATGAGCTAACACACTACTGATCGACAGTGTGCTATGCTTAGTCACTCAGTCTGTGCAAGCTGAGCCCATGGACTGTAGCCCGCCAGGCTCCTCTGTCCATGGGATTCTCCAGGCAAGAATACCAGAGTGGGTTGCCATTTCCTTCTCCTGGGGATCTTCCCAACCCAAGGTTCAAACCTGGGTCTCCTGCATTGGAAGCAGATTCTTCACCCACTGAACCAACAGCACTGATCAATGATTCATCTTTGACTTGCTCTCATCCACTCACTGACCATCCATCACGTGCCATGCAGTGCTCTAGGGGCTGGGATTCTCCCTGAGTGACCATATTAGAACAAAATGTCCCCTTTGGAATCGCAAGCTGTTTTTCCCATTAGACCCACAGGCATAAGGAACTTTGAGAATCAATGACACCGGGCATTTGGCCCCAACAGGCAGAAGCAAAACCATGAGAGGTGGGGAGCTTACACATTGTACAAGACTGATCCCAGATCAACCCCTTCCTCACTTCCCTGTTTGTCATCTGTTCTGACCCCTCAGCTTGGGTACCAAAAGCTCAGTCAGCCCCCAGCTTTCCCAAGAGACTTTCCTGCAAGGCCACAAAGATGAGCCAGCTCTGCCTCTCTTTAGCCCTTCTTGTCTTCCTGGGCACCTGGTAAAACCAGGAACTGGTCCCAGGGAAAGCCCCGGCTCACTTCTCTACAGGCAGGGGACAGGTGATGAAAGGAGTTCATGGAAGGCACTCAGGTACAGGGGTGGGGGTGGGTACAGCAAAATCTCTCTGCATTTCTTCTGGTAAATTTAGCAGTTTTCATTTCAGGGACATTTCTTGACTCTCAAAATATATTATTATGTGTTCTGCTTTGAAAAAAATAAAATCCCACCTGATTCTACCAGATCAGTGATCTCATAACTGAGACCCTATTCCTGATCACTGCCTGGACCCTTATCTTACTGTAGTGTCATAATAAAATCCAAATTTGACCACTGTCTCTGTCCATGCCCTAGGCCCCCTGAAACACTTGTATTTTCTGTATCAAAATCAGGAGATGAGTGAAGGATAGGGCCTAAGATAGTGTCTGGATGGGACTGGATTCCACTGCCTGCCATCAGGTGATTAAAGGGTTAGAACAATCAAGCCCAGTCCCTCTGGGGGACAGGAAAGGGTACTGATACTGGGTTCAGGCATCAGTGGCCAAAGATTCAATCAAATTACCTGTATCCAACCCTCAATTAAAACTCATAAGCACTGGATTGTGCTGATCTTACCACTCACAGGCTTTCTTTCCTGGAGCAAGTCATCTGCAGTTTCATTTCCTGAACATGGGGACCAGGTTACATGAGTTTTTTGAAAGAATTACCAGTCATGAGTGTAAAGAGCTTACACATTCGTGGACAATGATGTCCACTTTCCACGAAAATGTTTTAGTCCAAAAGACTTTTCTGCCTACATTTCCTCACCATCCCTCTAAAAAATTTATCTGTCAAATAATGATCTTTTCTGTGTAATGAAATTAATCAGAATGTTGAGTGAAAACTGAGCTTCATACCTTTGGAGACAAGTGTAGGAACAGCAGAAAATGCAGTACTTTTGAACGTTTGCTCAAGATGCAAAGAGTGTTTTTTCCAGGCTGGTATGACATAAATCAAAATTCAATGCACCTCATTTTGTTGTCCTGTCAGACCATTATTTAATTTTCCTATTAGGATATGCAGTTATAGAGGAGACTCATAATTGTATAGACATGTTAATGGCTCAGTTGTGTCTCATCTTTGTGACCCTATGGACTGTAGCCCACCAGCTCCTCTGTCCACGGAATTCTCCAGGCAAGAATAGTGGAGTGGTTAGCCATTCCCTTCTTGAGGGGATTTTCCTGATCCAGGGATTAAACCCAGGTCTCCTGCATGGCAGGCAGTCTTTACCATGGAGACATGAGGGAAGCTCTCTCTCTCTATTTGTATGTATATATGCACACCAAAAGATATACCTTCTGGGACATAAAGCCTAGATATTTGATAAATATTTATCAAGTAAATGAATCTCTCATGTCATACTCAAGCTAAGTACACAGTCATTGAAGAGTCTGGATATAATAAAATTCCTGTTAGTCTATTTGGTGATGAAGCCTCTCTCCCTCAACATCAATATCCCAGAAATATCCCAGAAGGTATATTTCTTGGTTTAGGAAAACAGCTGTAAACAAAATATAGTAAAATTATATGCCTTCTGAGGCCAACAGACAATGAGGACATGGCTAAATCCTATGGCAGGTGGTGATGAGTGACGTGAAAAAGAGAGTGATGGGGATTCATGAGGCTTAGGGGGTCAGGGAAACACTGTAATAAGGAGGCCTTGAGCGGAGGCTGCCAAAAATGAGACTGGTATGTTTGCCCAGCAGCCCAGACCAGAGTGGCTGGAGCTGAGTGGATGAGGGGAGGGGAGTGGGAGGGGATGAGGCAGAGAGGCCTGGGGGAAGGTCATGAGGAGCCTTGTAGGACTTTATCAGAATCCGAATTTGACTCTGAGAGAGCTGGGGAGTCACCGAGAGACTGGTTATGGGAGCCATGTGATAGGACTCAAGTTTTAAGAGGATCCCTGAGGCTGCCAACAAAGGTCCACCTAGTCAAAACTTTGGTTTTTCCAGTAGTCATATATGGATGTGAGAGTTGGGTTGTAAAGAAAGCTGAGCACTGAAGAACTGATACTTTTGAACTGTGGTATTGGAGAAGACTCTTGAGAGTCCTTTGACAGCAAGGAGATCCAACCAGTCTGTCCTAAAGGAGATCAATCTTTAGTATTCATTGGAAGGACTGATGCTGAAGCTGAACTCCAATACTTGGGCCACCTGATGCAAAGAACTGACTCATTTGAAAAGAGCACAATGCTGGGAGCTTCTCTCATAGCTCAGTTGGTAAAGAATCTGCCTGCAATACAGGAGACTTGGGTTTGATTCCTGGGTAGGGAAGATCCCCTGGAGAAGGAAATGACAACCCACTCCAGTATTCTTGCCTGGAGAATCCCATGGACAGAGGAGCCTGGCAGGCTACAGTCTATGGAGTCGCAAGGGTCAGACACGACTGAGTGATTTTCACTACTCACTACTAGGATGCTGGGAAAGATGAAAGGTGTGAAGAGAAGAGGAGGACAGAGGATGAGATAGTTGGATGGCATCACTGACTCAATGAAAGTGACTCATCACTGACTCAATGGAGTCTGAGTAGGCTCCGGGAGTTGGTGATGGACAGGGAAGCCTGGCGTGCTGCAGTCCATGGGTTCACAAAGAGTCTGACATGACTGAGTGACTAAACTGACTGAACTGACCTATTGAGGCTGCAGAATGGAGAATGACCTCTAGGGGGTGAAGGGCAGAGACAGAGGCCCCTGGGCAGACTGCTGCAGGGTCCAGTGAGCCATGGTGCCATGTGTACCTGTGTCTTTCCTTGAGTAGATCTTATTTCCTTAGCAGAACACGTATGACTTCCTCTGTTAAGGTTTTTGTGAGACTTCATTCCAAATCATTATTCATTCAGTCTTTAGGCATTTCTCATGGATTCACCCTCCACCTCTCACTCCTCCCTGGGGTGTGGGAGCAGGGACAGAGGAAAGGCGGAAATGAAAATTGCCACTCCCCCAATCAAGTGTTGGTTACCCAGGCAACCAACTCTGTTCTTGGTTTAGGCTGAGTGTTTACTAGTCATCTCCCTCACATGACAAGTCTCCTTGTTTCTCTCATCTCTCAGGAAACTTGAGCAGCGTTAGGAGCTCTGTGTCAGGAATAGGAAGACCGAATTAATATTTCTTACATAAGTCACAGTATCAATATTCCCTCAATATTCCATTATTTCTGTGCTCATGCTGTGATCAAAGTGAACACACTGTGTTACAGTCCAGGAGGACATCAACTTCCCCAGCTAAGTTCCGCCTGGACCAGTGTCTAGTAAAGAGTAAGTGTCCATCCAGGGAGAAGCTGTCACAATAGCTGTAGGAAGGTGGCCTGTGTCACACTTGTCATCTGAGCGAGGTGAGGGAGGTCAGGGCATTGAGGTCCAGGTGAGATGACATGTGCAGGAGGCTGGAAAGAAGGATGTGGGCTCACACACTGCTTTTCACTTATAGGTCCTATGATTTGTCTCATCCACTCACTGACTGTCCAACATGTGCCATGCACTGCTCTAGGTTCTGGGACGCTCCCCAAGTGAACATATTGAAATCATCATCTGTATTGACAAGAGACCCACAGGCATAGTCACATCTAGGTTCTGCTCTTACTGGACTTTTGGCCCTTGCAGAAAGATGCAGGAGGCATGGTTAGGAGGGAGATTATGCAATAAACAGGACTGACCCAGCTCCTCCCCTCCCTCACTCTCCTCCCTCATTGCCTGATCCCACCCCTCAGCCAGGATATTAAAAGCTCAGACCATCCCCAGCATCCTCAGGAGCCCTCCTGCAAGGCCATGAAGATGAACTTCCTCTGCCTCTCTGCAGCCCTTCTCTTCCTCCTGGCTATCCTGGTAGATGGTACTCCGGTGTATGAACACCATTCTCTGGACCAAGGTATGTCTGGACATCTTTCCTCTAGAAGTTCTCAGGAAATTAGGAGGGTCCATAGAAGGGTTAGGGGGAGGGGATCAGTGGTGGGGTGGGTGCTGCCAACCCTCTCTGGATTTCTCCTGCCAAGCTGGGCAGGATTTTGTTGTTGTTTGGTGTTGCTGCCTTGGTGTTCCTCGATATGTGAGGATATTCTCTGGTCATGAGGGCTACTCTATGGTTGCTGTGTGTGGCCTTCTCATTGGTGTGGCTTCTCTTGTTGCAGAGCAGGGACTCTAGGCATCTGGATTCCGTAGTTGTGGTTCACATGTTCCCTTGAGGCAACGTGGAACTTTCTCACACTAGGGGTCGAATTCACATCCCCTGAATTGGCAGGCGTATTCTTAACTGATGAACCACCAGGGAAGTTGGAAGTTGCAAGCATTTAACTCCACTGACATTATGATATGCATGAAGAGATACATTAAAATTCACATATATAAAGATAAATAATCCCACCTAACTATACCAGATCAGGGACCCTATTTGTGAGACTATCTATTCCTGGTCCCTGCTTTGTCCATGAACTGCACTGTAGTGTAGTAATAAAAAGATCCCTATTTGATCCTTCTCATGATATGGCCCAGGCCTCCTAAACTCTTGGAATTTACTGATTTTAGTGGTTATGAGATGAGTCACTAAAGGTGACTCAGGTACCTTAAGAATGGGGCTGGTCTCTAAGAAACCTCAAATACCACTTTAAAGGTTACAGTCGTCACCACCTCTCATTCGAGCACTTTGAGCTAACGGGAGGGAACAGAGAGTGAGAAAAATCACCCATGGCTGATTATCCAACCAATATGCTTATTTAGTGAAACCTAGAAAGAAATACAGGAATGTTGGCATTCAGAGAGCTTGCAGCTGGCTGAATGCAGGGGAATGGTGTGACAGTGCTCTGCCCACTAGCGCATGGGGGCTGGGCACACCTCCCTCCCCCTTTGCCCTACACATCTCCCTCCCTTTGCTGCCTTGAGCTCTATTTTGTATATTTTTCTGAGAACAGTAAGTAAGGGTTTTCCTAAGTTCAGCCTCTGGTTTTATTGAATTGTTGAATGTGAAGGTGGGGTCATGGATGCCCCATTTTTAGCCATTTAGTCACAAGCATGAGTGACTCAGGACCTCATGAATGGCATCTAAATTAAGGACAGACTTGAGCCCTCAACCCACAGAATCTGCAGTAACTCCACTGGAATCAGAAGTAAATGGACTTGTTGGACACCCAGTGCGTGTTTGGGGAATTGTTTGCTGTTGGTAGAGACACCACATATTTGATGTCAGGGAAACCTAGGCAAACCTAGACTCACTGTCCACTGTGATTTGGGGCTCAGGTGATGCTCCAGAAAAAGGGAGAAATGAGAGTACATGTTGCAGCCAGAAACTGTTCTCACTTATCTGTATTTTCAGACTTCCTGGGAGAATGAGGGAGTGTATCAAATGGGTTGTAACATGCTATCTTGTCCTGGCCCTGCCACCCACATGCCATGTCCTGGGAAAAGTCATCTGCAATTTTCTCATTGGAACAAGAGATAATGTTGCATGAGTTTTTGAACAGATTATCAGTCATATATATAAGGGAGATGAATCAGATATCATGGTGAATTTAGTGCATTTTCCAGCAAGATGTGTTAATCTGAAAACAATTTCTCTACCTACTTGTTTTTGGCAAGAAATAATATTTAGGTATCAAATATTTTTTATTCTTCTATTATGAAAAATAACCAGAAACACCTGGGATGAATGAGCAGAGCCACTGTAGGGAAACAATGAATCACAGCCCTGTGTGGGTTGGCTCCTTGGGCCGAGGTTGATGCAACGTTAGTAAAGTCTCCAGGCCCTTCCCCTTGTCCCCTTTTGGCTATTATTTTAGTATTCATATGTGTCTCCTCCCTTGTCCACTGTTGACTACTATTTTATGATCCATATTTGATCCTTGTCTTAGTTCACATCCCACATCTCCAGAAACTCTTGGAATTTACTGTCTTTCACAGGTCTGGAGACAAGCCTTACAAGGGGACCTGAGAAGCTTGTAGTATCATCTGTGATTAAAGAAATCATCGACGATGTGATTATAGGTTTGAACTTTCTGAATCTCTTGGGAGAAAAGAGGGCCCTGAGACTGAGAACAGCCACCACTGGACAATGATTCAATCAATATGTCTGTTTAGTGAAACTGCAACAAAAATCCATAGATACAGGCATTCTGAGAGATTTGGGGGTGGTAACACATGATGGTGATGTGACGGTCCTGTGCTCTTTAGGGTTTGAAGGCTCCCCATATATCCATTTCCACTTTGCCCTGCACATCTCATTTGCTCCACTGTCCTTAGATTTATCTTTAACAATAACAATGTGAGATCAGTATGTAACTGGTTGTCCTGAGTTGGTCATCAGATCTATTGAGTTATTGAATATTGAGGTTCAATAACCGGAACTTCCCAGTTTTAGCCACTTTGTCAAATCATGAATGACTCGGGACAACATGGCTGGCATCTGAACTGAGGACAGATTTAGTCCTCAACATGCAGAGTCTGTACCAACTCCCTCAATTTCATATCAGAAGTAAATTGACTGGTTGGACACTTAGTGGGTGTTTGGGGAATTGGATGTTGTTTCTAGAGACACCACGTATTTGGTGTCAGGGAAACCCAAACTCACACTCTGTGTGCTCGGGAGCTCAGGTGAGTCCTGGGGACAGGGGAGTAATGAAGGTAGGACACTGTACCCAGAAGCTCTCAGCAGTTATTGGTATTTTCAGAGTTCCTGGCAGAACAGGATAGTGTAACGGATGGGTTGTAACAGGGAAGTATCTTGTCCTGACTCTGCCACCCACATGCCTTGTGTCCTGCGGCAAGTCATCTACAGCTTCTTCTTCTTAACAGCAGATACATGCTACTTGATTTCTTTGAACATACTGCCAGCCACATATATAAAGAGTTTATTCACATTTCATGGCCAATTTTGGTTAATTTCCAACAGGATATGTTCATTTGAAAATGTTTCTCTACCTACTTGCTTGGGACGAGAAAGAACCTTTATGCATCACAATGACTATCCTTGTACAATAAAAATTGATTAGAAAGGCCTGGGACCACTTAGTAGAGTAGCTGCTAGGAATGCATGAAACACAGCCCTTGTGTGGCTGGCTCATGGAACCAAGGCTGATACAATACTAGCAAAGTCTCCAGGCCTCTTCTCTTGTCCACTTTTGGCATTAATTTATTTTCCATATTTGAACCTCATCCTGCTTTATGGCCCAAGACTCCTGCAAATTTTGGAATTTTTTTCTTTCATAGGTACCAAAATTATCTGCAAGGCATGCAAGATGATAAGCAAAGCAGCTGAAACATTCAAAAAATGCCTTGAAGGTTTGAACTTTCTGCACCTGTGGGGAGAGGGGATAGCACTGAAACTGAAATCAGTTACTACTGGTTGAGGATTCAATAAGTATTCCTGTTTAGTGAAACTTCAATAAAAATCCATAAATATTGGCTCACAGAGCTTATGAGGTGGGAACAAATTGTGATGAGGTAAGGGTGCTGTGCTCACCAGGGCACAGAGGCTCCACTCACCTCCACTCTCACTTTGCCTTAAACATCTCCTCCATTTCACTTTTTCTCAGATTTAATCCTATACATTAATCTGAGAACAGTGTGTAAAAATTTTCCTGAGTTTGGTTGCTGGTTCCATTGAGGTATTGTGTATGGAGGTGGGGTCATAAAAACTCAGTCAGTTGGTCAGAATCATAAGTAACTTGAGACCACACGTCTGGCATCTGAAGCCAAGACAGTCTGGATCCCTTAACCTGTGGCATTGGCACTCACTCCATAGACATGGTATCAGAAGTCAATGGACAGAGGGCTGCCCGGTTGGTGTCGGGAACTGGATGGTGTTGGTGGAGAAACAACATATTTGGTGTCAGGAAAAACCCAGACTCACTGTCCTCTGTATTTGAGGGCTCAGGTGAGGCTTGGGGAGAAGTGAGTAGTGAAAGTAAGACACTGAACCCAGAAACTCTTTCCAATCATCTGTATTTTTGAGTTCCTAGCAGAATCAATAATGTATCAAACGGGTGTGACCTGACAGTATCTTGTCCTGACCAGGCCACCCACAGGCTTGTGTGCTGGGGCAAGTCATCTGCAGCTTCCTCATCTAAACAGGGGAAGCACGTTCCATGAGTTATTTGAACAGATGACGAGTCTTGAATAGAAAGTGTTTATTCATATGTCACTGCCAGATTTGTCCATTTTCCACCGCGATGTGTTAATCTGAAAAACAAATTTCTATACCTTCTTGATTTGGCCAAGTAAAAATATTTCTTTATCAAATAATGATTATTCCTCTATTGTTAAAATGAATTGAAAGATGTTGAACTATGGAGGAGAGCAACTGCTGGAAAAGCAAGAAACAGCCCTTGTGTGGTAGGCTGTGGGACCAAGGCTGATACAGCTTTACTAAAGTCTCAGGCCTCTTCCCTTGTCCTTTTTGACCCTTATTTTCTTATCCATGGTTGATCATTTTCCTGTTTCATGGACCAGGCCTCCTGAAACTCTTGAAATTTTCTCTTTTTCATAGCTGAGGAGTTGATTTCCTTAAGGCAACTTGAGAACCATACGCTACAGGAGTTGCCAACATATATATTCGAAGAGGAGAATAAAGGTTTGTACTTTCTGCACCCCTGGGGAGATGGACCTCTACGTTTTAGACATTTGGTCACAAGCCTAAGCTGGTTGGGACCCTGTGGCTGGGACTCAAGGGAGGACAGTCATGATCCTTCAATAGGTGGGATCTGCACTAACTGCATGGATTTCATATGAGACGTCGCTCGACTGGGGGATGCCCAGTGGGTGTCTGGGGAACTGGTTGATGGTGGAGACACCACATGTTTGGTGATAGGGCAAACACGAGCTCACTCTCTCCTGTGATTTAGGTGCTTAGATGAGACTTGGGGACAGGGAAGTAATGAAAATAGAACACTGCATCCAGAAAATCAGAAAATCTTACAGTGAAAGTGGAGTGTTAGTTGCATAGTCATGTCCGACTCTTTGCCACCCCATGGACTGAAGGCCACAGGCCCCTCTGCCTGCATACTGCAGTGGGTTTCCATGCCCTTCTCCAGGGAATCTTTCCAACCCAGGATCGAACCTGGGTCCCCTGCATTGCAGTCAGGGTCTCTACCCTCTGAGCCACCTGGGAAGCTGGAAACTCTTACAAGTAAGCTATATTTTTAGAATTCCTGGTAGAATCATGTATTGTATCAGATGGGTTGTGACATCATAGTTACTTGTCCTGACCCTACCACCCACACGCTCTGTGTCCTGGGGTAAGTCATCTGCAGTTGCCTCATCTGAACAGAGGAAACATGTTACATGGGTTCTCTGAACAGATTACCAGTCATGAATATAAAGAATTTATTCACATTTCATGACCAATTTTGTCCATTATCCACCAATGTGTTAATCTGAAGAACTTTATCCTTTGATCTCCTTTGGGCAAGAAAACATATTGAGGTGTCAAATAATGATTATTCCTTTATTATTACAATAATCAGAAAGACCTGGGACCACTGAGCAGCAACTGCAGGAGCACAAGAAACGCAGTGCTTGTGTGGTTTGGCTCATGGGATCAAGGCTGAGACAACATGAATAAAACCTCCAGACCCTTTTCCTTACTCTCTTTTGACTGAGTTTATTATTCATGTTTGATCCTTGTTCTGGTTTATTGCCCAGGCCTCCTGAAACTCTTGGCATTTACTTTCTTTGCTAGATCATGAGAGCACTCAGGGAAAGCAACCCAGGAACCTTCAGGGGCAGGGTCTGAACTTATGATTAATCAGCAATAGTGGCTAATTCAGTCAATATGGTTATTTATTGAAAACTTCCATAAATATCCATAAGTATTTGGGCTCAGAGGTTTTGGGGTTAAAGATCCCCAGGATACATTATTTTATTATCCTCTCAGCAGATTGAATGTTAGAGGGAGATTGGCCATTGTGTTGCTGTGCCCTATCATCAAGGTGATTTTGTACTAAAAGGAATTCAGTTATACCCATTCTATTTGATGACCTTGCACTTGTGGAGAGAATGAAAATGGGAGGTAGGAAGTCTCTTCAAAGCAGTGTTCTTGGGGATCGGGACACAACTGTTAAAAAAATATGGAAAAATAAACTGCCTTCTAAGAGGGACACTTAAAAATACCAAAGGGTGAAATCTTACGGTAGGGTATCAGTTTCTTGAAGGTAGAGAGTAAAGCAGAGAAAGGATGCTGTGCTTTTTCTCTAAAGGATCAGGGAAACCCTCTGTGATAAGGAAGTAGTGAGCAGAACTGTGGAAATAACGTGCCTGGTTACTCATCACTACTGTGCTTGAGCAGGAGCCAGGGCCAAGGTGGCTGGAGCTGAGTTGGTTTAGGTGAGGGGAAAGAAGTGGAAACGGATGAGGCAGAGAGGTCATGGGAGCAGGTAGCGAGGAGCCCTGCAAGACTTTTTAAGAATCAGAATTTCACTATATAAAAAAGGGGACTCAATGAGGAATTGGTCTTCAGGGAGCCGTGGGATAGGACTGAATAATAAAATCCCCGAGGCTGCAGTGCACAGAGTGTCCTCTAGGGGGCAAGGAGCAGAGACCTCGCCCTACTGAGCAGGCTGCCGCAGCGGTCCACATGGAGAGTGTCTTCATGTGTGGGTCCATATCCATGTTCCCTGGGTGGATCCCAGGTCTCTAGAATAACATACATGTCTTCCTCTGTTGAGGTTTCTATGGAGGCTTCATCACCTAGTCATGATGCATTAAATCATTAGCCACTGGGGACTGTTCAGCAGAGAGCTCCATTAGCCTCCCTGAGGTTGAGGGAAGGGAAGGAGATTATGGAAGAAAGACCACGGAGGAGGGTGGGAGTGAAAGTTTTCACCCTCCTGTAGGCAGTCCTTTCTGGTGCAATATCAGAGCCCATGCTGGGCTCATGAGGGTCTTTCCAAACTCACCAACTTCACATACCAAAAGACACCTTTATTGTTCTCATCATATAAGAAATACCAAGATTGTTAGGAACAACGTCAGGAAAATGATGAAAAAGAAATATGTGTATATCTTCTTAGAATCACAATATCATTATATCAATATTCATTTTATAGAATTCTTGTGAGGTAACCGAAGTAAACACAGTGTTACGTTTTCTTTATGTCTTTTCCCATCATAGCATGATTCCTTCACCATTGTTATTAATGGTGAAAAGTTTTTTTACCACACATTAAGCAAAGAGAATATTAATAGTATTATAAAACTCTGCTATCCAGACCCATTAATTATTGACATATAGGGAATAATTTTTACCTTTGTCCTCTTTTTTGTTGTTGTAGTCTTTTTTCTTTTTTGAGCATTTATGCACTTGTTTGTGTGGGCTGGTTCTTATTTGTGGGTTCCAGACTCAGTAGTTATGGTCTATCGACTCTGTGCCTACAGCATTTGGGACTTTAATTCCTTGACAAGGGATTGGAGATAGGACTCTTTTGCTGGAAGGCAAATTCTTAACCACTGAACCACCTCGGAAGTCCTTCTGAAGTTTTAAGGCTATTCAAAGGCATTATACCAATTTTTCTTAAAATACTTCATGAGATATACATTTGTACATGATTACTATAACATGTCACGCTTGGCAACCTTCATAATTCTGTCCCAGAAAGGAAAGGAAGTTTTTAAATGGGCATTTCAATTTGACCATCCTCACGGCCCTAACATTCTCTACCCCAGACAAACAGGAGGTTCTAATTGTTGGCATTCTACGGAGCTGTGATGACCATCCTCATAACTGAGCCATTACCCATCTCATTCCAGCAGATTCTCAGCCTGCCTTCTGCCTGGAGCCCAAGTTAGCTGGTTCCTGCAAGAACAAGACAGCCAGGTACTTCTACAATGCCAAGACCGGATGCTGCGAGCCGTTTGTTTACGGTGGCTGCGAAGGGAACAAAAACAACTTCAATACAGTAGAGGACTGCTTAAAGTCCTGCTGTCCCGACTGCATGAAGACCTGCTGCACACTGAAAGAGTCCCAGGGGTGAGACGGGGGAGGGCACCGTAGGAGGGGAAGGGCTGGGCAAAGAGGTGGAGCTCAGGGGGCCACACACCATCCACCCTGCACAGGGTCTTCCTCTTCGCTGCTGCCAGGAGGAGAGGCTGCAGTGTCCTGTGAAACCCACACTGAGCGAGTTCTCCAGGGAGAGAATGGCAGAAGGTCAACCCCAGAGGCTTCTTTGTGATCATCTCAGCCTGATCACATGTTCCTCTTTCTCAGCTGGGAACACTGACTCAGCCACCCTCAGGGCAGGTCTGCAGTGCTCCTGAGCCCCACGTAGGCTTGAAAAACACACTTCCTTCTTGTAGGTCATTTGGGTCCTGGGCTCTCAGTTCCATATTGTTTGGAAAGTTTAGGCTCTGTCAAGATGACCAGTGTCCAGGGCTGGGGACACAATGATGGCACTCAACAAGTTCCTTTCTTTTTGCAGAAGACGTGTGAAGAATGGGCCCTGAAACTCGAAATCCAAGGAAGACCCCTGCAGGGCTGGGCTGTGGCTGCTTCTGAAACAGTCCCGTCTCCTCGCAGTCGTCCTCTCCCCCACCCTCCTCAGCAGAGCCTGCCTGCTTCCTTTCCTCTATTGGCCAGCATGTCTAATTCTGTCTCATCTAGCTGGCTCTCAGCACCATGAGAGCATGTCTCCCCTGTAACCTAGCTCTTCACACAGTTCCTGACACCAATGAGACAGTTTATAATTATTTGAGGAAAGAAGGAAGGAATGTAGGAGCACATTCCTCATGACCAGATTAAGTACAAGGCTGCGGTGTAACACAGGATTTTTGTTTTTCCTCTGTCCTCACAGTATCCTCACCTTCAACCCATCCCCACAATCCCTGCTCTCCTTCTGGGTGGCCAAGAGGAATTTCCAGCATTCAGTTCTCATTGTCAGTAATAAGAAAAGGGTTTGGGATAAAGAAGCCTCTTGACCCCACAATGATGCTGTGATTTTCCTTTCCGTAGCTTCAAACACTGTGGTTTATATTTAAATAAATACATATTAAAAAAAATTAAACTGACTGGAGTCTGTTGTTTGCAGTTACAAAACTTAACCAGCAGAGTCCATGGAAATGGTGATCCTTCTCACTGTTCTGCAGAGGATTGGGCACCTCCTTTTTTCCTGTCTGGAGACTGTGCCCTACCAGGTATAGGAAACAAACCCGTTATAGCTTCATCATCTCAGTAGTCACCCAAGCTACACAGGAACCTGGGAGGCACACACCTGCACATGAAGACTTCATTTCTTCTAAGCTCAGTTCAGATTTGAGGCCAGATTGTTCTCCTAGACTCTGAGAAGGAGAAAGGGCTTGGGGCTCAGTTGTCCAATTTCTAAGGAATCCTGTTCTCTGATGTCATAATTGGAGAGGTTTTTGTTTGTTTGTTTGTTTTGTTTTTTTTTTTTTAGTTCTGCTAAAGAAGGGCAACTCTCATTCAGTGTCTCAGACTCTTTACAAGCATTTTGCTTGCATTATTCTATTAATCATGCTAAGAATCCTTAGCATGGAAATGGAATCATAGAGGAAATGGAATCATAGAGGAAATGGAATCATAGAGGAAATGGAATCATAGAGATGGCACTTAGCTGCTGTATTCATTTCCTAACATGGCGGGTCCCCACTTTCCCAAGCAGAAGGACTTTGATGATGCTTTCCTGTTCTATTTCTGGGAAGATTTAGAATGGAGGCAACTTCAGAAACAGTATCTATGTCACTACAGATGAGTAAAGTTTACCGTGGGGACTGAAGCAAGTATGTTACTTAAATAGATGAGAACACATAGGGTGCTGGTGCTGTTTTTGATAGCTTTCCAGTCTTAGGCAAATTCTCAACATCTCTGAACTTGGCGTTTTTAGTTATAAAATAAGGATAAGGCTGGCACTTGTTCATGTTTCTAGCCAGAGACCACTAGAAATACTCCTGTTTCTAGTTGAGCTCATTGGATTTATTTACTACTCACAGCAACAAGAAATAGGAATCATCTTGGAAAACAATATGCTGTCATATTAAGACAATGTTTGAAGGAACCTATAAGATGTGGGCTTCTGTGATTTGAATTTGGGGGTATCAGGAAGATGGCTTTGCTCTGGAAGGACGGTGTTTAGAAAGTGGGGTAGTTCTCTGATTGGTATCTTTTCTTTTCTTTTTTTTGGAGCAAAATACGTAAAGCATTTATTTATTTTGATTTTATATTTTATTTATTTTTTTAAAAATTTATTCATTTTAATTGGAAGCTAATTACTTCACAATATTGTAGTGGTTTTTGCCATACATTGACATGAATCAGCCATGTGTGTACATGTGTTCCCTATCCTGAACCCCCCTCCCACCTCCCTCCCTGTACCATCTCTCAGGGTCATCCCAGTGCACCAGCCCTGAGCACCCTGTCCCATGCATCGAACCTGGACTGGCGATTTGTTTCGCATATGGTAATATACATGTTTCAATGCCATTCTTCCAAATCATCCCACCCTTGCCCTCTCCCACAGAGTCCAAAAGACTGTTCTATACATTTGTGTCTCTTTTGCTGTCTCACACATAGGTTTATCTGATTGGTATCTTAATTTTCACTCTAAGAAGGGAAGACTAGATAGAGTTTAGAGCTGTACTTGTTCAAGAAAAGCTGTCACTCAAGATAGGAAGGTATTTGGTCATATCAGTAGTTTATATAATGTAGCTCCTTTGCTCAGGGCTAAAACATGATGGTTACGCAATGTCCGATTTTTGTCTAAATTTTTCACCAACCCAGAATGACCTCATCTAATGTTGAAGCTTTGTAAAATGTTTATCTTGAGCAGAAGAACATAAGGGTCATTGTGACATCAGGTCAGGTCTTAGAATTCAGAGGTTGCTTTTCTCTTTATCAGTCTCATAGAGTATTGATGGGAATGAAGGAGATTTATTTGTTAAATTCTTTGTCCAAGACTGCCTGAGTAACCACTTAATGAAGGTTGGATATGATAATAATGATATTAGTATTATAAATATATGTTATCTAATTTTTAAATAATTTTTAGTTGATAACAGTGTAAAGAAAATGACTTGGTATTAATGAAAAAGCTTAGCTTCAGCAACTGACTGTATTTTCTGGTCTTTGGCAAGTCATTTCATCTCCCTGAGACACAGATTTTACTTATGCTTTTGATGAAAAAAGATGGTGATATCTGCATTAAGATTTGCATACTTTTAAAAACCATGTTGATTACGCTGCTGATGGCATTGAACACCAAAACAAATTGTCCAGAAGCACATCAAGTATTAGATCCCACCACTCCTGACTGCTCTTCAGATGTGCTGTTGACTGTAGTAAGAAAGGAACAAATATCATTGATTGTAGTAATGTCATCTTCTAGAAGTTCTCGCTCAAGTAACTGGCGCAGTGCCAGAGTGGAGTCATAGCTCCAATTCCAATTAGGTCTCCTTCTTCCTCAGAGATAACTGAGAGCCCTCTTGCTTCAGTGATTGACCTCACCCAGGTCCAGCTCTCTTCGCAACCCTCCACTGTCTTTGTGTGACTCTTTGGTCAATGCCATTAAGTGTTAATTACAACAATTACTCATTATTATTATTGTTTCAAAGGACTTTGACTTTGCAGGGAGAAGAATATATGTCTATGGTCTCCGATGATTCAGAACAGCCTCATGACGTGAGCAGCATGATATCATGCTACAAGTAAAGAGGAGGGTAATTTCCCGCCTCAGATCACACAGCTAGGAAATGGCAGAACTGAGACTCAAACTGAGTTCTTCTGTTCCAAAAACCACTAGTGAAGAGTCCAGAGTTGTGGCGGGGGTAAATGGGTGGTAGGTAGTCTTCCAAGGTCCCTGAGATTCACTCTAGCCCCCGAGGTCCACTCTGGCAGGTAGGTAGCTCTGCTGTTGGTGAAACCAGGTGAGGGGCAGTGGGTGGTCGTGCTCTGGGGACGTGTTTATGTCTCTGCTTCCCTTCTGCCCACTGCCTTTACTTTATTTCTATCCAGAATATCAGGGTTTGTGCCCCAGATGGAGATGTTCTTCCCCAGCTCAACATCTCTTTGGACCACTGCCAGGTCAAGAGCTTGTGTGTTCCAGTAGAGATGCTGCCACAATGGTTGCAGGAAATTACCTGTGTCATACCTGTCTTCTGATGTAGGTGGGGTTAATGTGAGAGGGGGAGCATTGATATGTAGATATGAAGACCCCTGCATGAGGCTGTGAAGGAGGACCTGGGTTAACATACTGCTGATCACCTAGAAGTCTTTGATCTGCTCTCATCCACTCATGGACCATCCTTCAGGTGCCATTCAGTGTTCTAGGTGCTGGGATGCTTCTTGAGGACCATATTGGACAAAATTCCATGTGTAGAATCACATTCTGTGTTTTCATGACCAGAGAGTCAAGTATGAGGACTGAAGTCACTGGTTATTTGCCTTGAACAGACACAAACAGGATAGAGGAGCCTGTTGGGCTACAGTCCATGGAAACTCAAAGAGGCAGAACAGACTGAGTGACTGAGCAGACAGATACACACAGGCAGAAGCAGGACAATAGAAGGTAGGGAGATTGCACATTGTACACGATTAACCCCAAATCCTCCATCTCCACTCTCCCCTCCTTCTCACCCATTCTTACTCATCTGCTGGGGTGTAAACAGATCTGTCAGCATCCGTCTTTCCATAGATGTCCTCTTCAAGGCAAAAAACATGAGCAGAATCAAAATTTTTGCAGTCCTGCTCATACTCCAGGGCACCCTAGTGGGTGGAATCTCAGGGAGTGGAGCCAGCAACCAGGTCCAGAGTAAGTCCCAGATCACCTCTCCTCTGCAGACTGGAGGGAAAGGAGGGGAGTGAGTGCATGGAAGGGGTGGAAAGAGGGGTGTGGTGGATGCTTCCCGCCCTCTCTGGATTTCTTCTGGGAAATGAGCAGTTGAACTCCAGGGACACTTCTTGATTCTCAAAAAGCATGTGGTCTACTTTATAGGATTCTTGGGGCTGGTGCACTGGAATGACCCAGAGGGATAGCATGGGGAGGGAGATGGGAGGGGGCTTCAGGATGGGGAACACGTGTACGCCTGTGGTGGATTCATATTGATGTGTGGCAGAATCAATACAATATTGTAAAGTAAAAAAAAAAAAAGCGGTGAAGTGATTAAAAAAAGATTAAAATTGCCCACTTAAAAATAAATATTACAGGTATTAAAAAAAATCCCACCTCATTTTATAAAATCATGACCTTCATCTCTGAGAATGTCAATTTCTAGTTTCTACCTTGTCCCTAAATGCCACTTTAGAATAATAAAAGATCCATATTTGATCCTTGACCTGGTTCATGCCCCAGGACTCCAAAAACTCTTGGAATTTATTGTCTTTCTCTAAGTACTGAAATCTCTGAAGGATGAGACCTTAGATAGTATCTGTGTGCACCTGGACTCCAGGGTATGCCATCACATGATTAAAGGGTTAGAATTATCAGTCCCTAGACCCTCTGGGGAAGACAGAATGGATACTGAGTTCCATCAACAATGGCCAAAGATTCAATAAAATTGCCTACCTCAAACCCTTAATTAAAATACATGAACACTGCATTCAGAGAGCTTCAGAGGGGAGAAGTGTCCTGAGATGGCATGGATGCTCAGAATTTCCTACTCCCTCTTTGCCTTATGCTTCTCCTCCCTTTCGCTGTCTCAGAGTTCTGTTTTTATTATAAGAAGGGACCATATGTAAAGGTTCCCCAATTCTGTGAGTGGTTGTGATAACTTTTTGAACATGGGAGTTGGGTCAAAGAATATCTGGATTAACAGTCAGTTGGTCATGGGCCTAAGTGACCCCAGGGCTTGTGATCAACACTTGAAGTGTGAGCTGACTTCAAGGATGAAGCTGTCACCCTGTGGGGTCTGGGTCATCTCTGCAGATTTAGTGTCAAAAGTGAATAGACTGCTGAATGCCTAGTGGGTGTGGGGGAACTGGGTTCTGTTGTCAGAGACCCCACATGTTTGTTGTCAGGGACAAAACCCAGACTCACTGTTTTTTTCCATTTGTATCTGGGGTGAGATCTAGGGTAAAGGGACTATAATATGTTGAACAGAGCATTTAGAACCCTTCAGTAGGTCTCTGCACTTTCAGAATTCCTGACAGAATCAGGGACATGATTAAATGGGTTGTGACAGAATGTGTCTTGTCCTCATCCTACCACCTAGATGCTGTGTATCCTGGGATAGTCCCATCTGCAACTTTTACATGAGATCAGTGGCACCAAGTTTCTAGAGATTTTGGAAGGATTACTAGTGAGTACAAAGATTTCACACCTTTGTGGTCAGCAGTGTGCATTTTCCACCAAAATATTTTCCTCTGAAAGACTTGTTGACCTACTTACATTTTCCCATGACATATCCAAAAAAATGTGAAAAATAGTGATCATTTCTCTGTGATGAAATTAATCAGAGTTGAGTGGCAGGCAGCTGAGGGTCTTCTCTTCAGAGGCAACAGTAGGAAGAGCAAGAAATGCAGTACTTTATTGAGTTTGCTCTTGGGGCCAGGGTTGCTTTTTCCAGGCTGGTATGATCTTAGGCAAAAGTCAATGCCCTTCCCCTTGTGCCCCTATCAGACTACATTTTATTTTCCTATAATGATATAGATAACAGTTACATGGATAATTATATAGACAGGTCTCATCATCATAGAATAATTTTACTCTATCCACTCTCTTCAGTGATGGGGCACTTGGCATGAGTACGAAACAGGAGAGTCACTTACTTGAGAAATGTTTATCCAAATGTATCTTTTTGATTCTGAGAGCATAGTCTTTAGGTAGGAAACAGCTATAAAGAAAACATAGTAAAATAATATACACATAATAAAGGAGGGGAACACACAATAAAGTTGGGGAAAATCCTATGCCAGGTTATGATGAGTGTTGTGAAGAGAGAGACAGATGGGATTAAAGGAGGCTGGCAAGGGTCAGGAAAATGCTCTGTGATAAGGAGATTTTGGACTGATGCTTCCAAAAAGTGTCTGAATGTTTGAGCATCAGCCAGGACCAGAGTGGCTGAGGCTGAGAGGGTTGAGGGACAGGGAGGAGGAGATGAGACGGAGAGGGACTGGGGACAAGTCATAAGGTGGCTTGTAGAACTTTAAAAATCAGAATTTAACTCTCAGAAAGGTAGGGGGTCACTGAAGGGTGGATCATGGGAGCCATGGGATAGAATTCACTTTGAAACAGGATCCTTGTGGCTGTAGCATGGAGGGTGGCCTCTAGGGGGTGAAGAGCAGAGACAGAGGCCCCTGGGCAGGCTGCTGAATTGTCCAGGTGAGCCATGATGAAGTGTATATCCATATTGTTGCCTGGATTGAACTCGGTACATTAGAACAACACGAATCACTTTCTCTGTTGAGATTTCATTACAAATCAGGATTCATTGAGTCTTTAGCCATTTGTGATGTAGTCACCCTTCAAAGCCTAGCCTCTTCTTGAGTTTTTGGAGCAGGGAAAAGCAGAAGATGATAATTAAAACCTATACCTATGGCTGATAAGTTGGTGTTTGACAGAACATCATGTTGATATTTTACAGAAAACAACAAAAATCTGTAAGGCAATTATCCTTCAAGTTAAAAAAAAAAAAATATATATATATAAATTAAAAAAAAAAACTCAACCACCAAATCAGGTGTTAGTTACCTAGGCAACCAACCTCCATTCTAAGGTTAGATTGAGGCTATGCTGGTCACCTTTCTCACATCATAAAAGACCTCTAGTGCTGTCATCTCTAAGGAAATCCAATCGTTTCAGGAGCATAGTTCCAGGATTAACAGTTCCTTAATTCCAGTGCACATGATGTAAACAAAGTAAACATTTTGGAGGGTTTTCTTCCATGCCTGCCTCCATTAAATCATGATGCCTTCACATTTTCCTTTTTATACCAAAAACTTTCAACTATATACATCTACAGATCAGAATATTATAAACTGGTGGACCATTGTCCAGCTCCAGTCATGATCAACTTATGGAGAATATTCTTTTTTAAAATTTTATTTTTGCTTTATTTTACTTTACAATACTGTATTGGTTTTTCCATACATTGACATGAATCCACCATGGGTGTATACGTATCTTTTATTCTTGTTCTAGTTACAGCTAATCAGTGGAAACATGCCAATTCAGTAACGATATACAATTGTTTACAATATTACCCTGTCCATCTGAAGCCTAACAACATGAATAATAATGTCCTACAGAGCATGATACAAAATGGCCTTTACACATTCACACCCATACCATTCTCTATTGTAAATAAACTGGTATCATCTGTATTTTACCTTTTAGACCCAGCTGAGATGACCACCTTGGTATTTCAATGAGATCCTCCCATCCCTATAGCCCTGTGGCCTGACGTCTGCCTGGAGCCTCCATTCAAGGGTCCCTGCAAGGCCAAACTAAGCAGACAGAGCTACAATGCCACATCCAGTTTCTGGCAGATTTTTCTATATGGTAGCTAAAATGTTAAGAACAAAGACTGCAATGGGAACCAGGCTGTGTTAAGACCCCTGCTGGTGCTATCCTATCTAGGGTAAGACAGCAGGCAGGGCATGGGGTATTGGAAGGGCTGGGGAAAGAGGTGGAGCTCAGGAGGGTACACACTTCTCTAAACCACCCACAGTGACTATTTTCCTCCCGGTGTCTTGGGAGAAGTGGCTACAGTATCCTTAGAAATCATGGGCTGAGCATGTCCTCCAGGGGCCAGCTTGGGGAAAGGTCAGCCCTAGAAGCACCATCCTGATAATCTGAGCTTACACTCATGCTCCCCTTTCTTAGATGGGGAGAGTAAGTCAGCACCCTACAGAGCAGGTCTGTAGTCCTCCTGGGTCCCCCAACTCGGCTTCAAAAATTCACTTCCTTCTGCTGATTTTTGTGATCCTGAGAGGACTGTGGTTGCTCATTTCTAGGATGGCCTAGGTCCTGTCCAGGTACACAATGTCCACATTTGTGGCTTCAGAGATTCAGTCAGAAAGTTCCTCTACTTTGCAAAGGCTGTGGAAACTGGGCTCCTTGAGATGCTGAAGTCCAAGGAGCACCCAGCCAGGGCTGCTCTCTGGCTGCTTGTGAGAATACTCAGCCTTTCCCTCTTGCTTCTCAACCCTGCCTTCCTCAGCAGGAATCTGCCTCTCTCCTCTCCCCCAGGACTACGTGCTTTACTCCTGCCGCATCGAGTTGGCTCTAAGCACCGTGAGAGCCAGTCTTCCCTTTGTCCCTAGAATTTGCACAGCTCCATGCCTGTAGGATAGAGTCTGTAATATTGAAGTAAGGATGGAAACATGTGGGAGAAAAGCTCCTCATGACTGCAGTGAAAGCAGAGCCTGGGATGTGAATTCCTGACTCTTGCTGTAATCTTCTTTGTCATTACAACCTCACCTCCTCCTCCACCCCACCAGTACTTTGAAAACCTTTTGAACGTGGTTGCCTGGATGCTGCCAGAAAGGCTCGGACCACCTCATTTCCTTGTAAATGTGATTGCCAGTCATGAAATCACATTGAAATTCTTTGATGCATCATCTGTGTTAGTATCAAGGAGATTTGCCTGGTTGGTGTTTTGTTTGTTTGTGTGTTAGTGAAATTGATTGTAATGTAGAATAAAAAAAATAAAAAAATAAAAAAATAAAGTGAAATTGAAATCTCTGGGAATACTTGAAAAACAGGCAAGTGTCTTCCTCCTGATTTTCAGCTGTTTGTCTTGCAGCAAGTCACTTTTCTGTAGCTGTAGTTCAGTATCTTCATCTCTAATACAGGAATAATAACAGCTGACTGATAAGATCTCTAAAGAAGAGCAAGCTATCTTTTAATCAACATTTTCTGTGAGTCCACATGACAGGTCACAATTTTAAATGCCCTCCAGGACAAGAAAGTAATGTGAATGGAAATATTTTGTGTGAGGTGAAGTCAGGCAGACCATACGAAATGGTGGGGCATGTGGAAGTTTGAGAGAATGCTCCTCTCCTGAGAAGAGAGTCCCACTAGGATATGTCACTAGTTTGCTCACTTTCTTTAAGGATTTGTAGGATTCGATGAATTCTATGTTTCATGTATCTAGGATAGTGCCTGCTACAATGAAGAATTTAAGTTTTACCTGGAGTAATTACTCATTATTGTTATTATTACTACTAAGGACTTTGCCTTCTAGGGAGAAGGAATACATGCCTGTTGCATCCATTCTTCCACAGCAACCACACCATGTGGGCATCATCGGTTTCATGTGATACCTGAAGACACAGGGTTCTGAGAGTTTTAAATCCTCAGGCACAAAGTTAGGAAAATTCAGAACTAGTACCCAAACCGAGGTCCTGTGGCCCCATCACCAGTGAGGGAGAGAGCAGGAGGAATGGGGTGGCCACGGATGTTCTTTCAAGGTCCCCTAGGTGGACTCAGGCAGACGGCTCTCCTGTTGTTGAAACCAGATGACAGATGACTGTTGGTCATGCTGTGTATACAGGTTCAGCTCCCTTCTTCCTCTGTGCTCCCTCTCCTTCCTTGCTTTTTGATGTGTAAATAGTTGTAGCCAAGGATGACATCACCCTCACCAGTAAGTTCCTGCCTGGACCAGTGTCAGAGCCAGGGTTCCTTGGTTCCAAAATCCACTAGTGTGGAGTCCAGAGTTGTGGTTGGGGTAGTTGGGTGGTAAGTAATCTTCCAAGGTCCCTGAGATCCACTCCAGCCCCTGAGGTCTATTTTGGCACGTAGCTCTCCTGTTGGTGAAACCAGATGAGGGGCAGTGGGTGGTCACGCTCTGGAGACGTGTTTAGTCTCTGCTTCCCTTCTGTCCACTCCCTTTACTTTATTCCTACCCAGAAAATCAGGGTTTGTGCCCCAGTGGAGATCCTCTTCCCTGGCTCAACATCTCTTTGGAGCTGTTCCAAGTAAACAGCTTGTGTGTTCCAGCAGAGATGCTGCCACAGCAGTTGCAGGAAACTTACCTGTGTCATGCCTGCCTTCTGAAGTGAGTAGGGTTAATGTGACAGCACTGACATGTAGATATGAAGACAGCTGCCTGAGGCTGTAAAGAAGCACCTGGCCTAACACACTGCTGATCACCTAGCAGTCCTCTGATCTGCTGTCATCCACCCACAGACTATCCTTCACGTGCCATGCAGTGCTGAAGGTGCTGAGATGCTTTCTGAGGACCGTATTGGACAAAATTCCACCTGTAGAATCATGTTCTGTGTTTTCACGAGACCATAGACAGAGTCAAGTTTGTGGACTGAAGTCACTGTTCATTTGCCCTGAACAGATATAAGCAGGACAGAGGATCCTGGTGAGCTGCAGTCCATGGGGTGCCTAAGAGTCAGACAAGATGAAGTGATTCAGCAGACACGCATCTGCAGGCAATAGAAGGTGGGAGATTACATGCTGTACATGACTGACCCCAAATCCACTTCTTTCTTACTGGCCTGTTCTTACCCATCTGCTGGTATGTAAACAGATCTATCCGCATCCTTCTTTCCATAGACGTCCTTCTGCAAGACCACAAACATGAGCAGACTCAGCCTTTCGGCAGCCTTGCTCATTTTCCTGGACACCGTTCTGGCCAGCATTCTGGGGGATGAAACCAGCATTCGGGTCCAGAGTAAAGTTTCCCTTTGAAACAGGATCCTTGTGGCTGTAGTGTGGAGAGTGGCTTCTAGGGGCTGAAGGGCAGAGACAGAGGACTCTGGCAGACTGCTGTATTTTCCAGGTGAGCCATGTTGAAGTGTGTATCCATATTGTTGCCTGGATTGATCTCAGTTCACTAGTATAACGTGAACAACTTGCTCTGTTGAGATTTATATGGAGGCATCATCACAAATCTTTAGGCCTTTGTGATGTATTCACAGTTCTAATCCTTGCTTCTCCTTGAGGTTTGGAAACAGGGAAAAGCAGAAGGTGAGAATTAAAACATACCTATGGCTGATTCATGTTGATGATTGATGGAAAACAGCAAAATTCTGCTACGTAATTATCCTACTTATAATAAAAAATATAAATTAAGAAAAAACAATTAAATAAATTTAAATTAAAAAAAAAAAAAAAATAGAAAAAACTCAACCTCCCAATCAGGTGTTTGTTACCCAGGTAAACACCTCCTTTCTAAGATTAGATTGGAGCTTTGCTAGTCACCACCTGCACATCATAAAAGACTCCCCTGATGCTGCCATCTCTTAGGAAATCCAATCATTTTAGAAGATCGGTTCCAGGATTGGATAGAAGACCAAATTAATACTTATTGTATAAGTCAGAGTATCAGTATTCCTTCAATATTCCTTTATTCCAGTGCCCATGGCATGAACAAAGTGGACATAGTGGGAGGGTTTCTTCCATGCCCTTCTCCATTAAACCATGACAGCTTCACTCTGTGTTTTTCACAGTGGTAACTTTCAACTATACACATGTACAGATCACATATTATAAACTGGTGGACCATGGTCCAGCTCCAGTCATGATCAAAATATGGAGAATATTCCTCATGTGTGTCTTTTATTCTTGTTCCATTGGCAGCTACTCAGTGGAAACACGCCAGTCCATGTATAAATATCAGTTCAGTTCAGTCGCTCAGCTGTTTCCGACTCTTTGCGACCCCATGAATCACAGCACGCCAGCCCTCCCTGTCCAACACAAACTCCCAGGGTTTACCCAAACTCATGCCCATTGAGTCAGTGATGCCCTCCAGCCATCTCATCCTCTGTCGTCCCCTCTCCTCCTGCCCTCAATCCCTCCCAGCATCAGGTCTTTTCCAGTGAGTCAGCTCTTTGCATGTGGTGGCCAAAGTATTGGAGTTTCAGCTTCAGCATCAGTCCTTCCAATGAACATCCAGGACTGATCTCCTTTAGGATGGACTGGTTGGATCTCCTTGCAGTCCTAGGGACTGTCAAGAGTCTTCTCCAACACCACAGTTCAAAAGCATCAATTCTTCAGCACTTAGCTTTCTTCACAGTCCAACTCTCACATCCATACACGACCACTGGAAAAACCATAATAGCCTTGACTAGACGGACCTTTGTTGGCAAAGTAATGTCTCTGCTTTTCAATATGCTATCTAGGTTGGTTATAACTTTCCTTCCAAGGAGTAAGTGTGTTTTAATTTCATGGCTGCAATCACCATCTGCAGTGATTTTGGAGCTCCCCCAAAATAAAGTCAGCCACTGTTTCCACTGTTTCCCCATCTATTTCCCATGAAGTGATGGGTCTGGATGACATGATCTTAGGTTTCTGAATGTTGAGCTTTAAGCCAACTTTTTCACTCTTCTCTTTCACTGTCATCAAGAGGCTTTTTAGTTCCTCTTCACTTTCTGCCATAAGGGTGGTGTCATCTGCATATCTGAGGTTATTGATATTTCTCCCGGCAACCTTGATTCCAGCTTGTGTTTCTTCCAGCCCAGCGTTTCTCATGATGTACTCTGCATAGAAGTTAAATAAGCAGGGTGACAATATACAGCCTTGATGTACTCCTTTTCCTATTCGGAACCAGTCTGTTGATCCACGTCCAGTTCTAACTGTTGCTTCCTGACCTGCATACAGATTTCTCAAGAGGCAGGTCAGGTGGTCTGGTATTTCCATCTCTTTCAGAATTTTCCACAGTTGATTGTGATCCACACAGTCAAAAGCTTTGGCATAGTTAATAAAGCAGAAATAGATGTTTTTCTGGAACTCTCTTGCTTTTTCAATGATCCAGCAGATGTTGGCAATTTGATCTCTGGTTCTTCTGCCTTTTCTAAAACCAGCCAGAATGTCAGGAAGTTCACGGTTTATGTATTGCTGAAGCCTGGCTTGGAGAATTTTAAGCATTACTTTACTAACCCTAGTGGCTCAGAGGTTAAAGTGTCTGCCTCCAATGTGGGAGACCTGGGTTCGATCCCTGGGTCCAGAAGATCCCATGGAGAAGGAAATGGCAATCCACTCTAGTATTCTTGCCTGGAAAATCCCACGGATGGAGAAGCCTAGTAGGTTACAGTCCACGGGGCCGCAAAGAGTCAGACATGACTGAGAGACTTCACCTTACCACCTTGAGCATTCTTTGGCGTTCCCTTCTTTGGGATTGGATGAAAACTGACCTTTTCCAGTCCTTCGGCCACTGCCGAATTTTCCCAATATGCTGGCGTATTGAGTGCAGCACTTTCACAGCATCATCTTTCAGGATTTGAAATAGCTCTACTGGAATTCCATCACCTCTACTAACTTTGTTAGAAGGCCCACTTGACTTCACATTCCAGGATGTCTGGCTTTAGGTGAGTGATCACACTTTCATGATTATCTGGGTCGTGAAGATCTTTTTTGTACAATTCTTCTGTGTATTCTTGCCACCTCTTCTTAATATTTTCTGCTTCCTTTGCTGCTGCTATTGCTAAGTCGCTTCAGTCGTGTCCGACTCTGTGCGACCCCATAGACAGGAGCCCACTAGGATCCACCATCCCTGGGATTCTCCAGGCAAGAACACTGGAGTGGGTTGCCATTTACTCTTCCCATACATTTCTGTCCTTTATTGAGCATGAAATATTCCCTTGATATCCCTAGTTTTCTTGAAGAAATCTCTCGTCTTTCCCATTCTGTTGTTTTGAGGAAGGCTTTCTTATCTCTCTTTCTTATCTTTCTTATCTCTTGCTATTCTTTGGAACTCTGCATTCAAATAGAAATTTCTTTTATTTACTCCTTTGCTTTTTACTTCTCTTCTTTTCACAGCTATTTGTAAGGCCTCCTCAGACAGCCATTTTGCTTTTTGCTTTTCTTTTACATGGGGATGGTCTTGATCCCTGTCTCCTATACAATGTCATGAACCTCTGTCTTTAGTTCATCAGGCATTGTGTCTATCAGATCTAGTCCCTTAAATCTATTTCTCACCTCCACTGTGTAATCATAAGGGATTTTAATTTTTATGCAATTATTTACAATATTATCCCATCAATCTGGAATTAACAACATGAATAATAATGTCCTGCAAAGCAGTATATGAAATGGCCTTTTCACATTCACAAGCTGATATTTTCCATATTTTACCTTTTTCGACCCAGCTGTGATGACCATCTTTGTATTTCACTGAGATCCTGCCATCACTACAGCCCTCTGGCCTGAGTCTGCCTGGAGCCTCCATTCATGGGTCCCTGCAAGGCCAAACTAAGCAGACACAGCTACAATGCCACGTCTAGTTTCTGGCAAATTTTGTATATGGTAGTTAAAATGATAAGAACAAAGACCACAGTAGTAGCCTCGCTGTGTTAAGACTCTGCTGGTACTATACTATCCTGGGTAAGACAGCAGGCAGGGCATAAGGAGAGGGGAAGGGCTGGGGAAAGAAGTGGAGCTCAGGAGGGTACACACTTCTCTAAACCACTCACAGTGACTATTTTCCTCGCTGTCTCCTGGGAAAAGTGGCTGCAGTATCCTTAGAAATCATGGGCTGAGCATGGGAGAAGGGAAGGTAATACATGCCTGTTGCATCCACTCTTCCACAGCAACCACATCGTTGGGCATAGCATGGGAGGGGCTAGCTTGGGAGAAGGTCAGCCCAAGAAGAACCATCCTGATAATATGAGCATTGTTAAGTCATTACTCTAATGCGCCCCTCTCTTAGATGGGAAGAGTAAGGAAGCCAGCCCAGAGCAGGTCTGCAGTGCTTTTGAGTCGCTTCCTTCTTATTGGTCATTGTGATCCTGAGAGCACTGTGTTTTCTCATCTCTAGGATGAGGTCCTAGAAATGTACCCTAGGTCCTGCCCAGGTTCAAAGTGTCCAGGTGTGGGACTTCAGGGGTTCAATCAGCAAGTTCTTCTTCCTTTGCATAGGCCATGGGAACTGGGCTCCCCCGAGATGCTGAAGTCCAAGGAGCACCCAGCCAGGGCTGCTCTCTGGCTGCTTGTGAGAATACTCAGCCTTTCCCTCTTGCTTCTCAACCCTGCCTTCCTCAGCAGGAATCTGCCTCTCTCCTCTCCCCCAGGACTACGTGCTTTACTCCTGCCGCATCGAGTTGGCTCTAAGCACCATGAGAGCCAGTCTTCCCTTTGTCCCTAGAATTTGCACAGCTCCATGCCTGTAGGATAGAGTCTGTAATATTGAAGTAAGGATGGAAACATGTGGAGAAAAGCTCCTCATGACTGCAGTGAAAGCAGAGCCTGGGATGTGAATTCCTGACTCTTGTTGTAATCTTCTTTGTCACTACAACCTCACCTTCCTCCTCCACCCCACCAGTACTTTGAGAGCCTTTGGAGTGTGGCTGCCTGGATGCTGCCAGAGAGGCTGGGACCACCTCATTTCCTAATGTGACTGCCAGTCATGAAGTCACATCAAAAATCTTTGATGCATCATCTGTGTTAGTATCAAGGAGATTTGCCTGGTTGGTGTTTGTTTGTTTGTGTGTTAGTGAAATTGAAATATCTGGGAATACTTGAAAAACAGGCAAGTGTCTTCCTCCTGATTTTCAGCTGTTTGTCTTGCAGCTAGTCACTTTTTGTAGTTGTAGATCAGTATCTTTATCTCTAATACAGGAATAATAACAGCTGACTGATAAGATCTCTAAAGAAGAGCAAGCTATCTTTTAATCAACATTTTCTGTGAGTCCACATGACAGGTCACGATTTTAAATGCCCTCCAGGACAAGTAAGTAATGTGAATGGAAATATTTTGTGTGAGGTGAAGTCAGGCGGACCATACGAAATGATGGGGCATGTGGAAGTTTGAGAGAATGCTCCTCTCCTGAGAAGAGAGTCCCACTAGGATATGTCACTAGTTTGCTCACTTTCTTTAAGGATTTGTAGGATTCGATGAATTCTATGTTTCATGTATCTAGGATAATGCCTGCTACAATGAAGAATTTAAGTTTTACCTGGAGTAATTACTCATTATTGTTATTATTACTACTAAGGACTTTGCCTTCTAGGGAGAAGGAATACATGCCTGTTGCATCCATCCTTCCACAGCAACCACACCATGTGGGCATCATCGGTTTCATGTGATACCTGAAGACACAGGGTTCTGAGAGTTTTAAATCCTCAGGCACAAAGTTAGGAAAATTCAGAACTAGTACCCAAACCGAGGTCCTGTGGCCCCATCACCAGTGAGGGAGAGAGCAGGAGGAATGGGGTGGCCACGGATGTTCTTTCAAGGTCCCCTAGGTGGACTCAGGCAGACGGCTCTCCTGTTGTTGAAACCAGATGACAGATGACTGTTGGTCATGCTGTGTATACAGGTTCAGCTCCCTTCTTCCTCTCTGCTCCCTCTCCTTACTTGTTGTTTGATGGGTATCATAGTTGTAGCGGAGGATGACATCAACCTCAGCAATAAGTTTCTGCTTGGATCTATATCAGGGCCAGAGTTCCTTGATTCAAAAACCACTAGTGTAGAGTCCTGGGGTTTCCCTGGTGGCTCAGAGGTTAAAGCATCTGCCTCCAGTGCGGGAGACCCGTGTTCGATACCTGGGTTGGGAAGATCCCTTGGAGAAGGAAATGGCAATCCACTCCAGTATTCTTGCCTGGAGAATCCCATGGACGGAGAAGCCTACTAGGTTACAATCCACGAGGTCACAAAGAGTTGGACACGACTTGGGTGGATTTGTGTTAGGCAATCTTCCAAGGTTCTGAGATCCACTCAAGCCCCTAAGGCCCACTCTGGCAGGTAGTTCTCCTGTTATGTGAAACCAAGGGAGGGTAGTGGGTGGTCACGCTCTGGAGACATGTTTATGTCTCTACTTCCCTTCTGCCCACTCCCTCTACTTCATTTCTACCCAGAATACAGGGTTTGTGCCCCAGTGGAGAGTCTTTTCCCTGGCTCAACATCTGTTTGGACCAGTTCCATGTAAATATCTTCTGTGTTCCAGTAGAGATGCTGCCAAACAGTTGTAGGAAGCTTACCTGTGTCATACTTGTTCTGAAGTAAACAGGGTTAATGCAAGAGCACTGACATGTAGATATGAAGACAGCTGCCTGAGGCTGTAATGGAGGACCTGGCCTAACACACTGCTGATCACCTAGCAGTCCTTTGATCTGCTCTCATCCAGCTACAAAGCATCCTTCATGTGCCATGGAGTATTCTAGGTACTGGGATGCTTTTTGAGGATCATACTGGACAAAATTCCACCTGTAGTGTCACATTCTGTGTTTTCATGAAACCACAGACAAAGTCAAGTTTGAAGAGTGAAGTCACTGTTCATTTGCTCTGAACAGACACAAGCCGGACAGAGGAGCCTGGCGAGCTGCAGTCTCTGGGGTGTCAAAGAGTCAGACAATACTAAGTGACTCAGCGGACACAAAATCACAGGAAGAAGCAGGAGTATGGGAGGTTGGGAGATTACACATTGTATGTGACTGACCCAGAATCTTCCATTTCCACACTCCCCTGCTCTGGCCTGTTCATACCCATCTGCTGGGGTGTAAACAGATATGTGAACATCCATTTTTTTCATAGATGCCCTCTTGCAAGACTGCAAACATGAGCAGACTCTGCTTCTCTGCAGCCCTGCTCATTTTCTTGAACACTGTTCTGGCCAGCATTCTGGGGGATGAAACCAGCAACCAGCTCTGGGGTACATAACAGCTCATCTCTCTTCTACAGACTGGAGGAAAGGGGGGTGAGTGCATGGAAGGGGTGGGAAGAGGAGTGTGGAGGATGCTGCCAGCCCTCTCTGAATTTCTTCTGGGAAGTGAGCAGTTGAACTCCAGCACATTTCTTGACTCTTAAAATTTATCAATATGTGTTCTGCTTTTAATAAAATTATCCCACCTCATTTTACAAAATCATGGATTTAGTTTCTGAGACTGTCTATTTCTAGTCTCTACCTTGTTCCTATATGTCATTTAGAATAGTAAAAAGATTCATATTTTATTTTTGTCCTGGTTCATGCCCCAGGAATCCAGAGACTCTTGGAATTTATTGTCTTTCTCTAAGTGGGAGAAATCTGTGAAGGATCAGACCTTAGATAGTATCTGTGCACAGATGGACTCCAGAATATGCCATCATATGATTAGAAGGTTAGAATTATCTGTCCCCAGCCTCTCTGGGGAAGAGAGAATGGATACTGAGTTCCATCAAGAATGGCCAAAGATTCAATCATACTGAACACTTCAAACTGTAGATTAAAATTCATGACACTGCATTCAGAGAATTTCAAAGGGGGTAATATCATCAAGGTTTTGTAAGGGTGGCTTGTCCTGAGTTGGTGTGGAGGGTCAGCATTTCCTACTATCTCTTTCCTTATTCTTCTCCTCCCTTTTGCTTTCTAGGAGTTTTATATTTTATAATAGGGGACCATAAGTAAAGACCAGGAGGAGCTACCCCACATCCAAAGTAAGATAAAACCAAGTAAGATGATAGCACTGAGAGAAGGCATCAGAGGGCAGACAGACTGAAGCCACAACCACGGACAACAGGCCAGTCTGATCACACGGACCACAGCCTTGTCTAACTCAATAAAACTAAGCCATGCCATGTGGGGCCACCCAAGATGGACGAGTCATGGTGGAGAAGTCTGACAGAATGTGGTCCACTGGCAAAGGGAATGGCAAACAACTTCAGCACTCTTGCCTTGAGAACCCAATGAACAGTATGAAAAGGCAAAAATATAGGACACTGAAAGATGAACTCCCCGGGTTGATAGGTGCCCAGTATGCTACTGGAGAAATCAGTGGAGAAATAACTCCAGAAATAATGAAAGGATGGAGCCAAAACAAAAACAGCATCCAGTTGTGGATGGGACTGGTGATAAAAGCAAGGTTTGATGCTGTAAAGAGCAATATTGCATAGGAACCTGGAATGTTAGGTCCATGAATCAAGGCAAATTGGAAGTGGTCAAACAGGAGATGACAAGAGTGAATGTCGACATTCTAGGAATCAGTGAACTAAAATGGACTGGAATGGGTGAATTTAACTCAGATGACCGTTATATCTATTACTGTGGGCAGGAATCCCTTAGAAGAAATGGAGTAGCCATCATAGTCAAGAAAAGAGTCCGAAATGCAGTACTTGGATACAATCTCAAAAACTACAGAATGATCTCTGTTTGTTTCCAAGGCAAACCATTCAATATGATGGTAATCCAAGTCTATGCCCCGACCAGTAATGCTGAAGAAGCTGAAGTTGAACAGTTCTATGAAGACCAACAAGACCTTCTAGAAATAACACCCCCAAAGATGTCTTTTTCATTATAGGGGACTGGAATGCAAAAGAAGGAAGTCAAGAAACACCTGGAGTAACAGGCAAATTTGGCCTTGGGTACAGAATGAAGCAGGGCAAAGGCTAACAGAGTTCTGCCAAGAGAACAAACACACTGGCCATAGCAAACGTCCTCTTACAACAACACAAGGGAAGACTCTACACAAGAGAAGACTCTTGGAGAGTCTGATTTTGACACCAAAATTATATTGATTATATTCTTTGCAGCCAAAGATGGAGACGCTCTATACAGTCAGCAAAAATAAGACCAGGAGCTGACTGTGGCTCAGATCATGAACTCCTTATTGCCAAATTCAGACTGAAATTGAAGTGGAGAAAACCACTAGACCATTCAGGTATGACCTAAATCAAATCCCTTATGAATATACAGTGGAAGTGAGAAATAGCTTTAAGGGACTAGATCTGATAGAGTGCCTGATGAATTATGGATGGAGGTTCGTGACATTGTACAGGAAACAGGAACCAAGACCATCCCCAAGAAAAGAAATGCAAAAAGCAAAATGGCTGTTTGAAGAGGCCTTACAAATAGCTGTGAAAAGAAGGGAAGTGAAAAGCAAAGGAGAAGAGGAAAGATATACCCATTTGAATGCAGAGTTCCAAAGAATAGCAAGGAGAGATAAGAAAGCCTTCCTCAGTGATCAGTGCAAAGAAACAGAGGAAAACAACAGAATGGGAAAGACTAGAGATCTCTTCAAGAAAATTAGAGATACCAAGGGAACATTTCATGCAAAGGTGGGCTCAATAAAGGACAGAAATTGTATGGACCTAACAGAAGCAGAAGATAATAAGAAGAGGTGGCAAGAATACACGGAAGAACTGTACAAAAAGATCTTCATGACCCAGATAATCATGAAAGTGTGGTCACTCACCTAGAGCCAGACATACTGGAATGTGAAGTCAAGTGGGCCTTAGAAAGCATCACTACGAACAAAGTTAGTGGAGGTGATGGAATTCCAGTTGAGCTATTTCAAATCCTGAAAGATGATGCTGTGAAAGTGCTACACTCAACATGCCAGCAAATTGGGAAAATTAGGCAGTGGCCACAGGACTGGAAAAGGTCAGTTTTTATTCCAATCCCAAAGAGAGGCAATGCCAAAGAATGCTCAAACTACAGCACAATTGCACTCATCTCACATGCTAGTAAAGTAATGCTCAAAATTCTCCAAGCCAGGCTTCAGCAATACGTGAACCATGAGCTTCCAGATGTTCAAGCTGGTTTTAGAAAAGGCAGAGGAACCAGAGATCAAATTGCCAACATCCGCTGGATCATGGAAAAGCAAGAGAGTTCCAGAAAAACATCTACTTCTGCTTTATTGACTATGCCAAATCCTTTGACTGTGTGGATCACAATAAACTGTGGAAAATTCTGAAAGAGATGGGAATACCAGACCACTTGACCTGCCTCTTGAGAAATCTGTATACAGGTCAGGAAGCAACAGTTAGAACTGGACATGGATCAACAGACTGGTTCCAAATAGGAAAAGGAGTACATCAAGGCTGTATATTGTCACCCTGTTTATTTAATTTCTATGCAGAGTATATCATGAGAAACGCTCGACTGGAAGAAGCACAGTTGGAATCAAGATTGCTGGGAGAAAATATCAATAACCTCGGATATGCAGATGACACCACCCTTATGGCAGAAAGTGAAGAGGAACTAAAAGCATCTTCAGTTCTGTTCGGTCGCTCAGTCCTGTCCGACTCTTTGCAACCCCATGAACTGCAGCATGCCAGGCCTCTCTGTCAATCAGCATCTTGATGACAGTGAAACAGGAGAGTGAAAAAGTTGGCTTAAAGCTCAACATTCAGAAACCTAAGATCATGTCATCCGGTCCCATCACTTCATGGGATATACGTGGGGAAACAGTGGCTGATTTTATTTTGGGGGCTCCAAAATCACTGCAGATGGTGATTGCAGCCATAAAATTAAAAGATGCTTACTCCTTGAAAGGCAAGTTCTGACCAACCTAGATAGCATATTGAAAAGCAGAGACATTACTTTGCCAACAAAGGTCCATCTAGTCAAGGCTATGGTTTTTCCAGTGGTCATGTATGGATGTGAGAGTTGGACTGTGAAGAAAGCTGAGCGCCAAAGAATTGATGCTTTTGAACTGTGGTGTTGGAGAAGACTCTTGAGAGTCCCTTGGACTGCAAGGAGATCAAACCAGTCCATTCTGAAGGAGATCAGCCCTGGGTGTTCATTGGAAAGACTGATGCTGAAGCTGAAACTGCAATACTTTGGCCACCTGATGCGAAGAGGTGACTCATTTGAAAAGACCTTGATGCTGGAAAGATTGAGGGCAGGAGGAGAAGGGGATGACAGAGGATGAGATGGTTGGATGGCATCACTGACTCAATGGACATGGGTTTGGGTGGACTCTGGGAGTTGGTGATGGACAGGGAGGCCTGGCGTTTTGTGGTTCATGGGATCACAAAGAGTCAGACAAGACTGAGTGACTGAGCTGAACTGATAAGTAAAGGGTCCCCATTTCTGTGAGCAATTCTGATAACTTGTTCAACATGGGAGTTCAGTCAAAGAATATCTGAATTAACAGTCAGTTGGTCACATGTGTAAGTGACCCCAAGGCTTATGATAAACACTTGAAGTGTGGGGCAATCTCAAGGATGGAGCCCTCACCATGTGGGATATGGGTCACATCTGCTGATTTAGTTTCAGAAGTGAATTGACTCCTGTATGCCCAGTGCATGTGAGGGAATAGGTTGCTGTTAGCAGAGACCCCACATGTTTGGTGTCAGTGACAAAACCCAGACTCACTGTTTTCTTCGTTTGTTTCTTCCATTTGAGATCCAGGGACAGGGGACTATAATATGTTGAACAGAGCATTTAGAACCCCTCAGTATTTCTCTGCACTTTCAGAATTTCCAACAGAACCAGGGACTTGATTAAATGGGTTGTGACAGATTGTGTCTTGTCCTTATCCTACCACCTAGATGCTGTGTGTCTGATCTGCAACTTTTTCATGAGAGCAGGGGCACCAAGTTTCTAGAGATTTTTGAAAGGATTACTAGTTATGAGTACAAAGAGCTCACACCTTTGTGGTCAGCAGTGTCCATTTTCCATGCAAAATTTTCATCTGAAAGACTTGTTAAACTACCTAAATTTCTTCGTGACATATCCTAAAAACATACACATCAAATAATGATTACATCCTGGTGATGAAATTAATCAAAGAGTTGAGTGGCAGCTGAGGGTCTTCTCTTCAGAGGCAGTGGCAGGCTGAGCAAGAAATGCACTACTTTGTTGAGTTTGCTCTTGGGGCTAGTATTGCTTTTTCCAGGCTGGTATGATCTTAGTCAAGAGTCAATGCCCTTCCCCTTGTGTCCCTATCAGACTGCATTTTATTTTCCTATAATGATATAGATGAGAGTTACATGGATAATTATATAGACAGGCCTCATCATCATAGAATAATTTTACTCTATCCACTCTCTTCAATGATGGGGCACTTGGCATGAGTACGAAACAGGAGAGTCACTTACTTGAGAAATGTTTATCCAAATGTATCTTTTTGATTCTGAGAGCATAGTCTTTAGGTGGGAAACAGCTATAAACAAAATATAGTAAAATAGTATACACACAATAAAGGAGGGGAACACACAATAAAGTTGGGGAAAATCCTATGCCAGGTTATGATGAGTGTTGTGAATAGAGAGACAAATGGGGATAAAGGAGGCTGGCAAGGGTTGGGGAAATGCTCTGTGATAAGGAGGTTTTGAGCAGATGCTTCCAAAAAAGTGTCTGAATGTTTGAGCATCAGCCAGGACCAGAGTGGCTGAGGCTGAGAGGGCTGAGGGACAGGGGAGGAGGAGATGAGATGGAGAGGGACTGGGGACAAGTCATGAAGAGGCTTGTAGAACTTTAAAAATCAGAATTTGACTCTCAGAAAGGTAGGGGTCACTGAGGGATGGGTCATGGGAGCATGGGGTGGGATTCACTTCGAAACAGGATCTTTGTTGCTGTAGCATGGAGAGTGGCTTCTAGGGGGCAAAGGACCAAGGCAGCAGCCCCTGGGTGGGCTGCTGCATTTTCCAGGTGAGCCATGATGAGGTGTGTATCCATATTGTTGCCTGGATTGAACTCGGTACATTAGAACAACACGAATCACTTGCTCTGTTGAGATTTCTGTGGCAGCTTCATCACAAATCAGGATTCATTCAGTCTTTAGCCATTTGTGATGTATTCACCATTCTAACCCTTGCCTCTCTTTGAGTTTTGGGGGAAGGAAAAGCAGAGGCTGGAATTAAAACCTATACCTATGGCTGATTCATGTTGATGCTTGACAGAAAGCAACAAAATTCTGTAAAGCAATTTTCTTTCAATTAAAAATATATAAAAATAAAAACAAATCAACCACCAAATCAGGCGTTTGTTACCCAGGCAAACAACCTCCTTTCTAAGGTTAGGTTGAGGCTTTGTTGGTTACCTCTCTCACATCATGAAAGACTCCCTTGGTGCTGTCACCTGTAAGGAAAACCAGTAGTTTTTGGTGCTCAGTTCCAGGGCCAGTTAGAAGATCAAACTAATACCTTTTATATAAATCAGAACATCAGTGTTCCCTCAATATTCCTTAATCCCAGTGCCCATGACGTAAACAAAGTGAACACAGTGGGAAGATTTCTTCCATTCGTTCCTCCATCAAATCATGATGCCTTCACGGTTTCTTTTTATCCTGGAATCTTAAAACTGTATACATCTACAGATCAGTGTATTATATCGAGAATATTCTTAATATGTACCTTTTTTTCTTGTTCTATTTGTAGCTAAGCAGTGGAAAAATGCCAAATCATGTATAAATGTCAGTAATGATATGTAATTATTTACAATATTACCCTGTCGATCTGAAGCCTAACAACATTAATAATAATGTACTACAAAGCAGGATATGAAGTGGCCTTTTCACATTCACACCCATACCACTCTCTATTGCAAACAAACTGGTATTTTCTGTATTTTACCTTTTAGACCCAGCTGTAATGACCATCTTCCTATTTTCACTGAGATCCTCCCATTCCTACAGCCTTGTGGTCTGACGTTCATCTGTAGCCTCCATTCACTGGTCCTGGCAAGGCCAAACTAAGCAGATACAGTTACAATGCCACATCCAGGTTCTGGCATATTTTTTGCCTATGGTAGCTAAAATATTAAGAACAAAGACTACAGTGGTGACCTTGCTGTTTTAAGACCCCTGCTGGTGCTACCCTATCCTGGGTAAGACAGCGGGCAGGGCATGGGATAGGGAAAGGGCCGGGGAAAGAAGTGGAACTCAGGAGGGTACACACTCCTTAAAACTTCACACAGTGACTATTTTCCTTGCTGATTCCTGGGAGAAGTGGCTGCAGTGACCTTAGAAATCATGAGCTGATCAACATAATAAAAGCTATATATGACAAACCCACAGCAAACAGTATCCTCAATGGTGAAAAATTGAAAGCACGTCCTCCGAAGTCAGGAACAAGTCAAGGGTGCCCACTCTCACCTCTACTATTCAACATAGTTTTGGAAGTTTTGGCCACAGATATCAGAGCAGAAAAGAAGTAAAAGGAATCCAAATTGGAAAAGAAGTAAAACTCTCACTGTTTGCAGATGACATGATCCTCTACATAGAAAACCCTAAAGACTCCACCAGAAAATTACTAGAGCTGATCAATGAGTATAATAAAGTTGCAGGATATAAAATCAACACACACAGAAATCCCTTGCATTCCTATACACTAATAATGAGAAAATAGAAAGAGAAATTAAGGAAACAATTCCATTCACCATTGCAACGAAAAGAATAAAATACTTAGGAATACATCTACCTAAAGAAACTAAAGACCTATATATAGAAAACTATAAAACACTGGTGAAAGAAATCAAAAGGGCACTAATAGATGGAGAAATACACCTTGTTCATGGATCAGAAGAATCAATATAGTGAAAATGAATATACTACCCAAAGCAATCTATAGATTCAATGCAGTCCCTATCAAGCTACCAACGGTATTTTTCACAGAGCTAGAGCAAATAATTTCACAATTTGTATGGAAAAAACCTCGAATAGCCAAAGCAATCTTGAGAAAGAAGAATGGAACTGGAGGAATCAACCTGCTTGACTTCAGGCTCTACTACAAAGCCATAGTCATCAAGACAGTATGGTACTGCCACAAAGACAGAAATATAGATCAATGGAACAAAATAGAAAGCCCAGAGATAAACCACACACCTATGGACACCTTATCTTTGACAAAGGAGGCAAGAATATACAATGGAGAAAAGACAATCTCTTTAACAAGTGGAGCTGGGAAAACTGGTCAACCACCTGTAAAAGAATGAAACTAGAACACTTTCTAACACCATCAGTTCAGTTCAGTTCAGTCTCTCAGTCATGTCCGACTCTGCGACCCCATGAATCGCAGCACGCCAGGTCTCCCTGTCCATCACCATCTCTCGGAGTTCACTCAGACTCACGTCCATCGAGTCAGTGATGCCATCCAGCCATCTCATCCTCGGTTGTCCCCTTCTCCTCCTGCCCCCAATCCCTCCCAGCATCAGAGTCTTTTCCAGTGAGTCAAATCTTCACATGAGGTGGCCAAAGTACTGGAGTTTCAGCTTTAGCATCATTCCTTCCAAAGAAATCTCAGGGCTGATCTCCTTCAGAACAGACTGCTTGGACCTCCTTGCAGTCCACGTGACTCTCAAGATTCTTCTCCAACACCATAGTTCAAAAGCATCAATTCTTTGGCGCTCAGCCTTCTTCACAGTCCAACACTCACATCCATACATGACACACCGTACACAAAAATCAACTCAAAATAGATTAAAGATCTGAACATAAGACCAGAAACTATAAAACTCTTAGAGGAGAACATAGGCAAAACACTCTCCGACATAAATCACAGCAGGACCCTCTACGACTCACCTCCCAGAATACTGGAAATAAAAGCAAAAATAAACAAATGTGATCTAATTAAACATAAAAGTTTCTGCACAACAAAGGAAACTATAAGCCTTCAGAATGGGAGAAAATAATAGCAAATGAAGCAACTGACAAACAACTCACCTCAAAATATACAAGCAACTCCTGCAGCTCAATTCCAGAAAAATAAACGACCCAATCAAAAAATGGCCAAAGAACTAAACAGACAGTTCTCCAAAGAAGACATACAGATGGCTAACAAACACATGAAAAGATGCTCAACATCACTCATTAGCAGAGAAATGCAAATCAAAACCAAAATGAAGTACCATTTCACACCAGTCAGAATGGTGGCTATCCAAAAGTCTACAAGCAATAAATGCTGGAGAGGGTGTGGAGAAAAGGGAACCCTCTGACACTGCTGGTGGGAATGCAAACTAGTACAGCCACTATGGAGAACAGTGTGGAGATTCCTTAAAAAACTGGAAATAGAACTGCCATACGACTCAGCAATCCCACTGCTGGGCATACACACTGAGGAAACCAGAATTGAAAGAGACATGTGTACCCCAATGTTCATCACAGCACTGTTTATAATAGCCAGGATATGGAAGCAACCTAGATGTCCATCAGCAGATGAATGGATAAGAAAGCTGTGGTACCTATACACAATGGAGTATTACTCAGCCATTAAAAAGAATACATTTGAATCAGTTCCAATGAGGTGGATGAAACTGGAGCTGATTATATAGAATGAAGTAAGCCAGAAAGAAAAACACCAATACAGTATACTAACACATATATATGGAATTTAGAAAGATGGTTATGATAACCCTGTATGTGAGACAGCAAAAGAGACAGAGATGTATAGAACAGTCTTTTAGACTCTGTGGGAGAGGGAGAGGGTGGGATGATTTGGGAGCATGGTATTGAAACATGTGTAATATCATATGTGAAATGAATCACGAGTCCAGGTTCAATGCATGATACAGGATTCAGGGGGATGGTGCCCTGGGATGACCCAGAGGGATGGGGTGGGGAGGGAGGTGGGAGGGGGTTCAAGATGGGGAACACGTGTACACTCATGGTGGATTCATGTTAATGTATTTCAAAACCAATACAATATTGTAAAGTAATTAGCCTCCAATCAAAGTAAAGAAATTTATATTAAAAAAAAAAAAAGAAATCATGGGCTGAGCATATCCTCCAGGGGCCATCTTGGCAAAAAGTCCGCCCTAGAAGCACCATACTGATAATCTTAAGTTTATTCCCAAGCTCCCCTTTCTTAGATGGGAAGAGAAGTTCAGCCATGCCACAGACAGGTTGGTAGTGCTACTGAGTCCCCCACGTTGGCTTCAAAAATTCACTTCTTTCTGGTGGTCACTGTGATCCTGGGAGGACTTGCTGTTGCTCATTTTTAGGATGGCTTAGGTACTGACCAGGTACACAGTGTCCAGGTGTGGGGCTTCAGAGATTCAATCAGAAATTTCCTCTACTTTTGCAAAGGCCATGGGAACTGGGCTCCCCTGAGATGCTGAAGTCTAAGGAGTAGCCAGTCATGGCTTGTGAGAATACTCAGCCTTTCCCTCTTGCTTCTCAACCCTACCCTCCTCAGCAGAAATCTGCCTCTTTTCTCTCTCCCACAGGACTACTTGCTTTACTCCTGCCTCATCCAGCTGGCTCTAAACACCATGATAAAAAGTCTTCCCTTTATCCCTAGAACTTTGCACAGCTCCAGGCACATAGGATACAGTCCATTAATATTGAAGTAAGGATGGAAACAATGTGGGAGAAAAGCTCCTCATGACTGCAGTGAAAGCAGAGCTTGGGATGTGAATTTCTGACTCTCGCTGTAATCTGCTTTGTCACTACAACCTCACCTTCCTACTCCACCCCCCAGTACTTTGAGAGCCTTTTGAACGTGGCTACCTGGATGCTGCCAGAGAGGCTGGGACCACCTCATTTCCTTGTAAATGTGATTGCCAGTCATGAAGTCACATCGAAAATCTTTGATGCATCATCTGTGTTAGTATCAAGGAGATTTGCCTGGTTGGTGTTTGTTTGTTTGTGTGTTAGTGAAATTGAAATATCTGGGAATACTTGAAAAACAGGCAAGTGTCTTCCTCCTGATTTTCAGCTGTTTGTCTTGCAGCAAGTCACTTTTCTGTAGCTGTAGTTTGGTATCTTCATCTCTAATACAGGAATAATAAGAGTTGATTGATAAGACTGGTAAAGAAGAGCAAGCTACCTTTTTATCAACACTTCCTGTGCATCCACATGACAGGTCACAGTTTTAAATGCCCTCCAGGACAAGTGAGTAATGTGAATGGAAATATTTTGTGTGAGGTGGAGGCAGGTGGACCATACGAAATGGTGGGGCTTGTGGAAGTTTGAGAGAATGCTCCTCTCCTGAGAAGAGAGCCACATTAGGATATGTCAATAGTTCCCCCACTCTTTAAGGATTTGTAGGATTCGATGAATTCTATGTTTCATGTATCTAGGATAATGCCTGCTACAATGAAGAATTTAAGTTTTACCTGGAGTAATACTACCACAAATGACTTTCCCTTCTAGGGAGAAGGAATGCCTGTTGCAACCATTGCTTCCCCAGCAACCACGTCATGCAGGCATCATCGGTCTCATGTGACACCTGAAGACACAGGGTTATGAGAGTTTTAAATCCTCAGGCACAAACTTAGGAAAATGCAGAGCTGATACCCAAACCAAGATCCTATGGCCCCATTGTCAGTGAGGGAGAGAGCAGAAGGAATGGGGTGGCCACCTGTGTTTCCCAAGTTCCCCTGCTGCCCACTCAGGCAGACAGCTCTCCTTCTGGTGAAACCAGATGAGAGATGACTATTGGTCATGCTGTGGACACAGGTTCAGTTCCCTTCTTCCCCTCTGCTCCCTCCCCTTACTTGCTTTTGATGCGTGAACAGAGTTATAGCCCAGGATGACATCTTCACCAGCTAAATTCCTTCCTGGGCCAATTTCAGAGCCAGGGTTCCTTGGTTCCAAAAACTACAGTGTAGAGTTGCAAGTTGTGGTTGACGTAGATTGGTGGCAGGAAATCTTCCAGTTCCTGAGATCTACTCTAGCTTCTGAGGTCCACTTGGTTGCATAGCTCTCCTGTTATGTGAAACCAGGCAAGCGGCAGTGGGTGTCATGCTCTGGAGACATATAATTCTTCTATTTCCATTCTGCCCATGCCCTTTACTTTATTTCTATCCAGAATATCAGGGTTTGTGGCCCATACAGAGATGTTTTTCACTGGCTCAACATCTCTTTGGACCAGTTCCAAGTAAATAGCTTGTGTGTTCCAGGAGAGGTGCTGCCACAACGGTTGCAGGAAACTTACCTGTGTCATACCGGTCCTCTGAAATAAATGGGGTTAATGTGAGAGCACTGACATGTAGATATGAAGACAGCTGCCTGAGGCTGTAAAGAAGGACCTGGCCTAACACATTGCTGATCACCTAGCAGTCCTTTGATCTGCTCTCATTCACCCACAGACCATCTTTCACGTGCCATGCAGCACTCTAGGTGCTGGGATGCTTCTTGAGGACCATACTGGACAAAATTCCACCTGTAGATTTACATTCTGTGTTTTCAAGAGACCACAGAGAGAGTCAAATTTGGATACTGAAGCCACTGTTCATTTGCCCTGAGCAGACACAAGCAGGACAGAGCATTCTGGCAAGCTGCAGTCCATGGGGTGTCAAAGAGTCAGGCAAGATGAAGTGATTCAGCAAACACCCAAGCACAGGGAGAAGTATGGCAATAGAAGGTGGGGAGATTACACATTGTACGTGACTGACCCCAAATCCTCTAGTTTCTCACTTCCCTCCTTCTCACCCGTTCTTTCCCATCTGCTGGGGTGTAAACAGATCTGTGAGCATCTGTCTTTCCATAGATGCCCTTCTGCAAGGTCACAAACATGAGCAGACTCTGCTTCTCTGAAGCCTTGCTCATTTTCCCTGGACACCATTCTGGCCAGCATTCCAGGGATGAAACTAGCAACCAGGTCCGGGGTATGTCCCAGGTCACCTCTCCTCTACAGACTGGAGGGAAAGAAGGTGAGTGCACGGAAGGGGTGGGAAGAGGGGTGTGGAGGATGCTGCAGCCCTCTCTGGATTTCTTCTGGGAAGTGAGCAGTTGAACTCCAGCACATTTCTGGACTCTCAGAAAGTATCAATATGTGTTCTGCTTTTAATAAAATTATCCCACCTCATATTACAAAATCATGAATTTCGTCTCTGAGACTGTCTATTCCTAGTCTCTACCTTGTCCCTAAATGCCATTTAGGATAGTTAAAATATCCATATCTGATCCTTATCCTGGTTCATGCCCCAGGAATCCGGAAACTCTTGGAATTTATTGTCTTTCTCTAAGTACTGAAATCTGTGACAGATCAGACCGTAGATAGTACCTGTGCACACCTGGACTCCAGAATATGCCATCATATGATTAGAAGGTTAGAATTTTCAGTCCCCAGTCTTCTGGGGAAGAAAGAATGGATACTGAGTTCCATCAAGAATGGCCAAAGATTCAGTCAAACTGTCAATTAAAACCCTTGAACACTGCATTCAGAGCCTTTCAGAGGGGTGATAACATCAATGGTTTAAAGGAGGAGTGTCCTGAGATGGCATGGAGGCTCAGAATTTCCTTTTTCCTCTCTGCCTTTTGCGTGTCCTCCCCTTTTGCTGTCTTGGAGTTTTATTTTATTCAGTGCAGACTTTATATAAGAGGGGACCTTAAGTAAAGGGTCCCCATTTCTGTGAGTGATCCTGATAACTTGTTCAGCATGGGAGTTGGGTCAAACAATATCTGAATTAACAGTCAGTTGGCCACACGTGTAAGTGACCCCAAGGCTCGTGATCAACACTTGGAAGTGTGGGCTGTCCTCAAGGATGGAGCCCTCACCATGTGGGGTCTGGGTTCACCTCTGCGGATTTAGTCTCAAAAGTGAATAGACTGCTGGATGCCCAGTGGGTGTGGGGGAACTAGTTGCTGTTGGCAGAGACCCCACATGTTTGTTATCAGGGACAAAACCCAGACTCATTGTTTTCTTCCATCTGTATCTGGGGTGAGATCCAGGGTAAAGGGACTATAATGTGTTGAACAGAACATTTAGAACCCCTCAGTAGTTCTCTGCACTTTCAGAATTTCCGACAGAATCAGGGACTTGATTAAATGGGTTTTGACAGACTGTGTCTTGTTCTCATCCTACCACCTACATGTTGTGCGTCCTAGAACATTCCCATCTGCAGCTTTCACATGAGAGCAGGGCCACCATGTTTTTACAGATTTTTAGCGGATTCTCGGCCATGAGTGCAAAGAAGTCACAGCTTTGTGGTCAGTTGTGTCCATTTTCCAGCAAAAATTTTCATCTGAAAGTCTTGTCGACCTATCTGTTTTTCTCCATGGCATATCTCCGCCCCCCCCCCCCCGCAAACAAACACATATGTGTCAAATAATCATCATATACCTGTGATGAAATTAATCAGAGAGTTGTATGAGAGCTGAGGGTCTTCTCTTCAGAGGCAACTACAGGCAGAGCAAGAAATGCAATACTTTGTTGAGTTTGCTCTTGGGGCCAAAATTGCTTTCCCCAGGCTGATATGATATTAGTCAAGACAGAATGCCCTTCCCCTTGCTCTTCTATCAGAGTATATTTTAATTTTCTATAATGCTATACATGACAGTTGCACTCACATTTATATATATAGGCCTCACTATCATAGAGACTAATAGGATTTTTACTCTATCCACTCTCTTCAATGATGATACACTTGGCATGAGTCCAAAACAGGAGAGTCATTTACTTGAGAAATACTTATCAATATGTATCTTTTTGATTCTGAGAGCATAGTTTTTTTTTTGGCAGGAAACAACTATAAGCAAAATACAGGAAAATAATATACACACAAAATGGAGGGAAACACACAACAAAGAGTGGGGAAAATCCTATGCCAGGTTATGATGAGTGTTGTGAAGGAAGAGAGTGATCGGGGTAAAGGTGGATGGCAAGCATCAGAGAAATGCTTTGTGATAAGGAGGTTTTGATCAGTTCCTTCCAAAAAATTGCCTGAAAGTTTGAGCAGCAGCCAGGACCAGAGTGGCTGAGGCTGAGAGGGTTGAGAGGCAGGGGAGTGGACGGGATGAGACAGGGAGGGCCCGGGGACAAGTCAGGAAGAGGCTTGTAGAATTTTAAGAATCAGAATATGACTCTCAGAAAGCTAGGGGTCGCTGAGGGACTGGTCATGGGAGCCATGGAATATGAATTCACTTTGAAACAGGACGCTTGTGACTGTAGTGTGGAGAGTGGCCAGTAAACTCATGAGTGGTTATAAACTCGTGGACCATTGTCTAGTTCCGGTCTTGATCAACATATGGAGAATATCCTTAATATGTATCCTTTATTCTTTTCTATTTGCAGCTAATCACATGCCAATTCATGTATAAATATTCAGTAATGATATGTAAATATTTACAGTGTTACCCTGTTGATCTGAAGCCTAACAACATTAGTAATAATGCCCTACAAAGCAGGATATGAAAGGGCCTTTTCACATTCACAGCCCTGCACCCCCACCACTCACTATTGCATGCAAACTGGTATTTTTTAATTTTTAAAATTAATTTATTTTAGTTGGAGGCTAAGTAACTTTACAATATTGTCGTGGCTTTTGCCATACATTGACAAGAATCAGCTGTGAATGTACATGTGTCCCTGCCCCCTACCATTCTGAACCCCCTCCCATCTCCCTTCTCAACCCTTCCCTCTGGGTTTCACACCCCTGCATCCTTACCACTCTCAGTGCAAACAAACTGATAGTTTCTGTTGTTTGCCTTTTAGACCCAGCTGTAATGAACATTGTCTTATTTCGTGGAGATCCTCCCATTCCTACAGCCCTGTGGCCTGACGTCTGTCTGGAACTACTGTACATAGGTCCCTACAAGGCCAAAATATGCAGACACGTCTACATTGCCAAGTCTAGGTTTTAAGAGACCTTTGTATATGGGAGCTAAACTGTTCAAATCAAAGACTACAACTGGGGCCAGGCTGTGTTAGGGCCCCAGAAGGTGATATCCTATCCTGAGTAAGGCAGCAGGCAGGGCATGGGGGAGAGGGCAAGGGCTAGGGGAAAAGGTGGAGCTCAGGAGGGTACACACTCCTCACAACTGCCCACAGTGACTATTTTCTTCGCTACCTCCCAGGAAAAGTGGATGCAGTGTCCTCAGAAGTTATGGGCTGGGCAAATCCTCCAGGGACCAGCTTGGCAAAGGTCAGCCCTAGAAGCACTGTCACGGTAATCCGGGGTTACTCTTATGCTCCCCTTTCTTAGATGGGAAGAGTAAGTCAGCTACCTCCAGAGCAGGTCAGTAGTGCTACCAAGTCCCCCGCTTTGGCTTCAAAAATTCGCTTCCTTCTTGGCGGTCATCAAGATCCTTAGAGGACCGTTGTTGCTCATTTTTAGGAAGGCCTGGGTCCTATCAGCAGCAGCAGGTCCTATCCAGGTACACAGGGTCCAGGTTTGGGACTTCAGAGATTCAATCTGAAAGTTCCTCTCTTTTGCAGAGGTCATGGAAACTGGTCTACCCTGGGAAGCTGAAGTCCAAGCAGCACCCGGTCAGGGTTGAACTCTGACTGCTTGTGACAATATTCAGCCTTTTCTTCTTGCTTCTCAACTAAACCTCCCTCAGCTGACATCTGCCTCTTTCCTCTCTCCTATATGAGTACTTGCTTTATTTCTGTCTCAGTTAGTTGGCTCTAAGCACCATAAGAGCAAGTCTTCCCTTTATCCCTAGAACTTTGCACAGTTCCAGGCACAAAGGATACAGTCCATGAGCATTAAAGTACAGATGGAAACAATGCGGGAGAAAAGCTCCTCCATTCTGGAGTGAACGTGGAGCCTGAAATCTGAATTCCTGATTCTTGCTGTAATCTTCTCCGTCACTGCATCCTCACCTGCATCCTCCACCCCACCAGCACTTTGACAGCCTTGGCAAAGTGGCTGCCTGGCTGCTGCCGGAGAGGCTGGGACCACCTGATATTCTTGCAAATATGATATGACATTCATGAAGTCATGCCCCAAATCTTTGGTGCATCATCTGTGTTAATACCAAATAGATTTGCCTGGGTGGTGTGTGTGTGTTTGTTTGTTAGTGATTTTGAAATATCTGGTGACACTTGACAAACAGCCAAATGTCTTTCTCCTGATTTTCAGCTGTTTGTCTTCCAGAAAGTTATTTTTCCACAGCTGTAGTTTGGTATCTTCATCTCTGAAAAAGGAATAAAGATAGTTAATTGATAAGATTGTTAAAGAAGATCAAGCTATCTTTTTATCAACATTTACCATGAGTCCACCTCACAGGTCACAATTTTAAATGCCCTCCAGGACAGGTGAGTAATGTACATGGAAGTATTTGGAGTCAGGGTGGAGGCAAGTAGACCATAAGAAATGCTGCGGATGATTGAAACTGGAGAGAATGCACCCTTCCTGAGAAGAGAGCCACTCTTGTTAGCTTAGTTCAGGGTTTTGAAAGTGTGGTCCCTTAGGCAGCACCCTCAGTGCCTTGGAAACCATGTTGATGAAGCTACTCAGGTACCACTATATGCTACTGAATCCAAAGTCTGGGGGTGAAGATCTCAAATCTGTGTTTGGCCAGATGGTTAAGGGATTCTGATGCTCACTCACATTGAGACCCACGGTCCTTATTAAATACCAGGACTGTGATGCCAGTTGGGTTACTTGTCCTGCACTAATATAAATTTTTTAAATTAAATCTCCCACTGTGAAGTCTTATAAATGCCTAAAATTGTAAAATCACCTCTGTGAGCTTATATTACATATAGTCTAGCCAGCTGTGCAACCTCTAGCTTATGCTCCCTTTTAATCTTGGACATAATAAAAAAAAATATACCATGGGGCTCAAAAAGTCAGGGGCTCTGTATCATGTAGCAAGAAAACAACCACCCATTACTTGATGTGAAAGTATCTCTCCCAGGGCACAGCATCGGAAATATCTAAAATTTTATCTCTGCCCTGGGTGCATTCCATCCATTTGAAGATGTGGCCTTAGATAGCATGGCATTGAAGATTCCCATTATTCAGATGGAGATACTGAGGAACAGAAGCAGAGGTTTGACCTGGGGCCCCAGAGGGTTGGCATCACTTGTCTTCATCCAGTATACATCCACTGTTTGTTTCTGTGCTGCAATTTCTCTAAAGAGGCCTGCCTGCAGGGGTCAATGAGGTTTCTAATTAGAGACCACACTTAGAACATGGAGGTGGAGTCAGAAGTGGCCCATCAGGGGACTTGCAGAACTGGGGGCCTCTAATTTTGACCAGAGTAAGGAGAACCGGGAGAGGAGAACAATGGGAGAAAAAGACATGCCAATGAGAGAGGATAGGGGAGAAAAGAGGAGTTTCTTTTGGGGAGAGTCTCAGCTACTCTGTGGTCTCAGATGCAGACACTGAGGCAGGAAGAGGGGCAGGGCCGGAGCGCTCCCTGAATGTAAATCCTTGTTGTACCTTCTGCAGGTTGCGAGTCCTGAGCAAGTGGCTTTACCTATCTGAGCCTCTCCTTTCTGCCTGACACTGTGGTATGAGAATCTCAGATATTGTAGGATTTTATTGTAGGATTTTTTTTTATGTCAATGAGGCTAAATGAAGTCATGCACATGGAATGTCTCAGGAGAGAGGGACCCTCCACTCACAGTGGCTTCTTTTGTGAGTTGCCCACTCCTGATGCACATGTGTACTAAGCCAGCTTGGTATTGACAGCTCCTGCCATTCTCAGTGGTGCTCTATGCTTGTAACTACAAGTAATAAACAAGAGTGAGTGAAGGGCTGGTGTGTGTGGTGTGTGTTCACTCTAATTTCCAGCTTGCAATGCAGCAGAGTGCCTGTGCACAGACTCTAAGTCAGATCGCTGGGCCCAAATCCTCTCTCTACAAGCTATGATCTAAACAAATTACTTTATTTCTTGTTATCTCAGGTACCATGCAGATATGTCAACAGTTTCTCCCTTTTTCTTTAAAGATTTCTTAGGATTAGATGAATTTTATGTTTCATGTGTCTAGGGTAATGCCTGCTACAATGAAGAATTTAACTTTTAATTAGAGTAATTACTCATTACTGTTATTGTTACTACTACAAAGACTGACTTCTAGGGAGAAAGAATATATGCCTGTTGCATCCATTGCTTCCATGGCAACCACATGAGTGTGACACATGGATCTCAGGTAACACCTGAAGACACGGGGTTCTGAGAGGCTTAAACCCTCAGGCACAAAGTTAGGAAAATGCAGAGCTGGTACCCAAACCGAGGCCCTATGTTCCCGTTGCCACTGAGGGAGAGAGCAGGAGGAAGGGGTGGCTATCGGTGGTCTTCCAAGGTCCCCTGATGTCCAGTCAGGCAGACAGTTCTTTCCTGTTGTTGAAACCAGATGAGGGGTGACTGTTGGTGCAGGTTCAGCTCCCTGCTTTCCCTCGTCCACAGAAATTAAAAGGCATGGGCTTCTGTGAGCTGAATTTGGGGAGGGTTTCAGGAAGCTGGCTTTGCCTGCATGGATGATGTTAGGAAGTGAAGTAGTTCTCTAAGAATCTTCAGCTCAGCTTTAAGAAGGAAAGACTAGATAGAGGTTTGAGCTGTGCCTGGCCAAGAAATAACACTCACACAAGATAAGATGTTTGATCATATCGGTGATTTGTGTAATGTAGCTCCTTTGCTCAGTGCTCAAGCATGGTTATCCAATATCCTGTTTTTGTCTAGAACTTTCACCAACCCACTATGGTCTCATTTGATGTTGAAGTTTTGTAAAATGTTTATGTTGAGCAGGAGAACAGAAGGGCTGTTCGTGGTACCAGCTCAGGTCTTGGAACTCAGAGGTTGCTTTTCTCTTTCTCTGTCAATCTCAAAGGATTGTGATGAGAGTGAAAGAGATGTATTTGTTAAATGCTTTGTTCAAATGTTAGCAGAGTAACCATTTAATGAATGTCAGATATGATAATAGTGATAGTAATACCATATTGTTGCTGTTGTTCAGTCACCCAGGTGTTTCCTACTCTTTGCAACCCCATGGAGAGCAGAACGCCAGGCCTCCCTGTCTCTCACCATCACCCAAGTTTGTCCAGGTTCACATCCATTGCATTGGTGATGCCATCCAGTCATCTCTTCCTCTGACACCCTCTTCTCCTTCTGCCCTCAATCTTTTCCAGCATCAAGGACTTTTCCAATGAGTTGGCTGTTCACATCAGATGATCAAAATATTGGAGCTTCAGCTTCAGCATCAGACCTTCCAAAGAGTATTCAGGGTTCATTTCCCTTAAGATTGACTAGTTTGATCTTTTTGCTGTCCACGGGACCTCAGGAGTGTTTTCCAGCACCACAGTTCCAAAGCATCAATTCGTTGGCAGTCTGCCTTCTTTCTGGTCCAGATCTCACAAGCATATGTGACCAATGAGAAGACCATAGACTTGATTATATGGAACTTTTTTGGCAGAGTGATGTCTCTGCTTTTCAACACACTGTCTAGGTTTGTCATAGCTTTGCTAAAAGAAGAAGTCTTCTTCTGATTTCGCACCTGCAGTCACCAACCACAGTGATTTTAGAGCTTAATTAGGGTATATCTGTCACTACTTACATCTTTTACCCTTCTGTTTGCTATGAAATAGTGGCAGATTCCATGATCTTAGCTTTTTAACTATTTAGTTGATGAAACCAGATGAGGGACAACTGTGGGTCATGCTGTGGATACATGATCAGCTCCCTGCTTCTCCTCAGCCCCTCCTCCCCCCGTTATTCATTTTTGATGCATAAGCAGGGTTAGAGCCCAGCACTTCTCCTTCACCAGGTAAGTTCCTGCCTGGACAAATGCCTGGTAAAGTGCATGTGTCCATCCAGGGGAGAAGTTGTGGCAATGGTTGTAGGAAGGTGGCCTGTGTCACACCTGTCATCTGAGGTAGGTGAGGGGGGTCAGGGCATTGAGGTCCAGGTGAGATGACTCATGCAGAAGGTTGAAATGGAGAACCTGGGCTAACACATTGCTAGTCACTTATCTGTCTTCTGATCTACTCTCATCCACTTACTTATCATCCATCACATGCCAGGCCCTGCTCTAGGGGCCAGGATGCTTCCTCCACCTGTCTGATCACAATCTGTTTACATGAGACCCACAGGCATCATCAAGTCTGAGAATTGTTCTTACCGGATATTTGACCCCTGCAGACAGAAGCAGGAGGCATGGTTAGGTAGGGAGATTACGCAATAAACAGGACTGACCCAGCTCCTCTCTTTGCCCACCTCCCTCCTCATCACCTGATCCCACCCCTCAGCCAGCATATTAAAAGCTCAGTCTGTCTGCCCTCAGCATCCTCAGGAGCCCTCCTGTGAGGCCACCAAGATGAGATGGCTCTGCCTCTCCGCAGCCCTTCTCGTCCTCCTGGTTATCCTGGTGGACACCACCCCACTGAATATACACCATATTCAGGATGAAGGTAGGTCCAGCCTCACCTCTCTTCTACAGCTTCCGGGAAAACGATGGAAGTCCATGAAAGTGGGTGGGGCAGGTGTGGATTGGGTGTTGCCAACCTTCTCTGGATTTCTCCTGTCATGCTGGCCAGGAGTTTTGTTTGTTTCTTTGGTTTTGGCAGCACTGGTCTTCCTCCCTACTCAAGGGTATTCTCTAGTTCCGGAGTCTTCTCTCTGGTTGCAGAGTGTGGAGTCTTGTTGGGGTGGCTTCTCTTGTTGCAGAGCAGGGGCTCTAGGCATCTGGGCTCAGTGGTTGCTGTTCACCTTCTTAGTTGCTGCAAGGCAAATGGAATCTTCACTACAAGGGATAGAACCCAAGTCCTGTGTATTAGCATGTGGATTCTTTTCTATTGGATGACCAGGGAAGTCTTTAGTTGCAGACTTTTAACTCCACTGACATCATAACTCTCATGAGGATATTTATTAAAATTTTATATTTATTAGAATTGTATATTATATATATATGTGTCTCAAAATTCTGCCAGATGAGGGACCCCATTTCTGAGAATCTCTGTTCTTGTTCCCTGCCATGTCTGTGAACCTCACTGTAGTGCAGTAATAAAAGTAAGTAAAGTGAAAGTCATTCAGCCGTGTCCAGCTCTTTGTGAGCCCATGAACTCTATCATCTACGGAATTCTCCAGGCAAGAATACTAGAATGGGATCCCTTTGCCTTCTACAGGGGATGTTTCAAACACAGGGATTGAGCCCAGGTCTCCTGCCTTGCTGGTGGGTTCTTTACCAGCTGAGCCACCAGGGAAGCCCTGTAGAGTAATAAAAAGCTTAAAATTTGAACCATCTCTTAGCTAATGGCCCAGGTCTCCTAAAACTCTTGCAGTTTCCTTACTTTAGATGTTATGAGATGAGTAACAAAAGGCAGCTTAAGGTAACCTTGAGGTGTGGTTTGTGTCCAAGAAACCACAAGCACCTATTTAACGTTTACAGTTTTCAACAACTGTCATTCCAGCACCTCTGAGGAGAAGGGAGGAAACTGAGAGTGAGATCAATCATAGTGGCTGATAATCCAACCTATATGCCTGCTTAGTGAACCCTAGGAAGAAAGACATAACTGGGCTCAGAGAGCTTGTGGGTTGGTGAATACAGGAAGTTGAAATGAGGATGCTGTGCTCACTAGGGCACAGAGGCTGGGCACACCTCCCTCTCCCTTTGCCGTGCACATCTCTTCCATTTTGCTGCCTCAAGTTATATTTTGTACATTAATCAGGGAATAGTAAGCAATGGTTTCCCGAAATTCAGCCACCAGTTCTACTGAGTTGTTGAATTTGAAGTTGGGGTCATAGAGTTGCCTGCCCTCATTTTAGTTATTTGGTCACAAGCATGATTGACTTGGGACCTCATGGCTGGCATCTGAACTGAGGACAGTCTTGAACCCCCAACCTTCAGAATCTGCAGAAACTCCATTGATTCCCATCAGAAGTAAATGGACTTGTTGAACACCCAGTGGGTGTTTGGGGAACTGGTTACTGTTGGTAGAGACACCACATATTTGGTGTGAGGGAGAAACTCAGAATCACTCTCCCCTGTGACGGGTGGTTCAGGTGATGCTTCAAAGAAGGGGAGCAATGGAAGTACATATTACAACCATAAATTGTTTCCAGTTATCTGTATTTTCAGAGTTTCTGGGATAATGAAGGACTGTATCAAATAGGTTGTAACATGCCAGAATCTTGTCCTGGCCCTAAAACACACATGCCATGTCCTGGGGCAAGTCATCTGCAATTTTCTCATCAGAACAGGGGATACATGTTACACGGCTTTTTGAAAAGATCACCAGTGATTAAAATAAAAATGGAATTACATTTCATGTTGAATTTTGTGCATGCTCCACCAAGATGTGTTACTCTAAAAATTTTTCTTTAACTACTTGGTTTGGGAAACAAAGAATATTTATGTGTCAAATAATGAGTATTCCTCTATAAGAAAAATAATCAGAAAGACTTGGGATGAATTGTCTGCAGGAAATGTAAGAACCAGTTGAAGGTTGACTCCTGATACCAAAGCTGAGACATTATTAGGAAAGTCTCCAGGCCCTTTCCCATGTTCCCTTTTGACTATTGTGTATTATCCATATGTTTTTCCTCCTTTGTACATTATTGACTACTATTTTATTATCCATATTTGATCCTTGTTTTAGTTCATAAACCAGGCATCCTAAAACTCTTGGAATTTACTGTCTTTCATAGGTCTGGAGACAAGCCATACACGGGAACTTGAGAAGCGTTCAGTAGTAAATGTGATTAAAAGTGTCCTTGGCGGTGTGATTACAGGTTTGAGATTTCTGCACCTCTGGGGAAAGGACAAGGCACTGAGATTGGGAACAGTCCCCATTGGCCAATGATTCAAGTAAAATACCTGTTTGGTGAAACCTCAAGAAGAGGTTTCAAAACCTCAGTCCATAAATGTGGGCATTCAGAGAGCTTCTGGGCTGTTACAAGGAGGGTGGTGATGTGAGGGTCCTGTGTTCTCTAGGACATAGAGGCTCCCCACAACTCCACTTCCACTTTGCCTTGCACATCTACTCATTTTGGTGTGCATAGACTTATCCTTAATAACAAGATGTGATCCCTAGGTGAGTGGTCTTTCTAAGTTTGGTCATCAGATTAACTGAGTTATTGAACATGGAGTGGGGAAATGGAAATTCCCAGTTTTAGACACTTTGTCAAATCATGAGGGATGGGCCCACATGGCTGGCATCTGAAGTGAGGACAGTTCTAAGACCTCAACATGCAGAATGTATGTTAACTCCCCCGACTTCCTATCTAAATTAAATTGCGTTGTCGCACACCCAGTGGGTGTTTGTGGAACTGGATGTTGTTTTTAGAGACGCCAGTCATTTGGTGTCAAGGAAACCCAACTCACTCTCCCTTGTGCTTTGGGAGCTCAGGTGATTGCTGGGCCAGAGGAGTAATGAAAGTGGGACCCTGCACCCAGGAGCTGTTACCAGTTACCGGTATTTTCAGAGTTCCTGGCAGAATAGGAGAATGTATCAAGTGGGTTGTGACAGGGTGTATCTTGTTTGGACCCTGTCACCCTCAAACCATGTGTCCTCCAGCAGGTCATCCGCAGTCCTCATCTGATCAGCGGATAAGTGCTGCATGAGTCCTGGGAACATATTACGAGTCATAAATAGAAACAGCTTATTCACAGTTCATGGCCATGTTTGGTCATTTTACACTAGGCTATGTTCATGAATGATTTCTCTATCTGCTTACTAGGGGCTGAAAGAAAGAATATTTACAGGACAAGTAATTATTATCCCTCTATTTAAAATTTAATCACACAGACCTGGACCACTGAGAAGAGGAAATGCTGGGAAAGCATGAAACTCACCCTTTGTGTGGTTGGTTCATGGAACCAAGGCTCGTACAATATTAGACAATTCTCCAGGCCTTTTTTTTTGGTCCCATTTGAATAACATTTTATTGTTCATATTTGAATGTTATCCTGGTTCATAGTCCAATATTCCTGAAAAATTAGAAATCTCTATCTTTCACAGGTACTAAGATTATTGGAGATGGAGCCAGTATACTAACAGGATTGGCTGAAGTAATCAACAAAGCACTTAAAGGTTAGGACTTTCTGCACCTCTGGAGAGAGAAAAGGGCACTGAGACTAAGATCACTCACCACTGGCTGACGATTCAACACATATGACTATTGACTGAAACTTCATATAAAGCCATAAATATTGGCTCAGTGAGCTTATGAGGTGGGAGGAAATGGTTGTGAGGTGATGATGCTCTGCTCAGGAGGGCATGGACACTCTGTCCAACCCCATTCCTCCTGTGCCATAAAGATCTCCTCCATTTCACTGTTTCTGAGATTTTTTCCTGGACATTAATCTGAGAAAGGTGATTAAGAGTATTCCTGAGTATGGGGACTGGTTCGATTAAGTTTTTAAGCATAGAGGTGGAGTCATGGAAATTTCAGGTTTAAGTCATTTGGTCAGGAAGATGATAGTCTGAGAAGACATGGTGGGCATCTGAAGTCAAGGCAGTCTTGCTATCCCAAACTGTGTCAATGGCACTAAGTCCACAGATGTGGTATCAGAAATCAATTGAGAGTGGGTGGCCAACTGGGTGTTGGGAATTGGGTGGTTGGTGGAAAAACCACGTATTTGGGGTCAGGAAAAAAAACCCAGACTCACCCTGTCCTATGATGTGAGGGCTCAGGTGAGGCTTGGGAAGAGGTGAGTAGTGAAAGTAAGACCCAGGACCTGGAAACTCTCCTGAGTTCTCTGTATTGTCGAGTTCCTAGCCAATCAATAGTGTATCATATGTATCATAGTATATCATAGTGTATCATAGATATCATAGTGTATCATCATATATTGTCTTGACCAGGCAACCCACATGCTTATTCCTGGGCAAGTCATCAGCAGTTTCCTCATCTGAACAGGGGAAACATGCTACATGAATTCTTAGAACAGATAATGAGTTATAAATAGAAAGACTTTATTCATGTGTCACGAACAGATTTGTCCATTTCCCACCACAATGTGTTAATCTGGAAAAAAATTCTCTACCTACTTGCTGTGGCCAAATAATAATATTCCTTTGTCAAATAATGTTTATTCCAGTATTATTAAGAGTAATCAAAAGATGTTTAGCCACGGAGGAGGGCAACTGAAGAGAAAGGAAGAAACACAGCCCTTGTGGGGTAGCCTGTGGGAGCAAGGCTGATACAATATACCAAAAGTTTCCAGGCCCTTTTTCATGTCATCTTTTGACAAGTATTATCTTATCCATGTTGGATCCTTTTGCTGTTTCATGGACCAGGCTGAAAATTTACTCCTGAAACTTACTCTCTTTCATAGGTCAGGTGATGATTTTGGGAATACAATTCGATAACCACACACAAGAGGAACTGCCAACACTCGAGATTGAATACTCAACACTCAGTGAGGACATCAAAGGTTTGTAGTGTCTGCACCTTGGGGGAAGAGGGAAGGGCACCGAGATTCAGATCAATGATCAAAGACTAAATATTCAATCAATAAGTATCTTTCTTAAAACCTCAACGTGCATAAATATTTCATGGTGAATTTTGTGGATGTTCTGCCAAGACATATTAATCTTAAAAATTTATTTACCTACTTATTTGGGCCACGAAGAATATTTGGTTTCCTTGGTGTGTATGCCCAGCAGTGGGAACATGTGTACACCCGTGGCGGAATCATGTTGATGTATGGAAAACCAATACAATATTGTAAAGCAAAAAAATAAAATAAAAAAATAAATTATTAAAAATATATAAAAAAATTCTAGAGTGGAAAAAAAGAACATTTGGGTGTCAAATAATGAGCATAATTGTATCATGAAATATAAATAGAGTAAGCTGGGATGAATGTTCTGCAGGGAATATAAGAAACAGCCCTGTGTAGGTTGACTCCTGATACCAAAGCTGAGACATTATTAGGAAAGTCTCCATGCCCATTCCCATGTTCAGCTTTGACTATTGCATATTATCCATGATTGTTCCCTCATTTGTCCAATGTTGACGACTATTTTATCATCCATGTTTGATCATTGTTTTGGTCCATGGGCCAGGCATCCTGCAACTCTTGGATTTACTGTCTTTCCTAGGTGTGGAGACAATCCATAAACAGGGCATTGAGAAGCGTTCAGTACTACCCGTGGTTAAAGGTATCCTTGGCGGTGTGCTTAAAGGTTAGTTCTTCCAGTAGCTCTGGGGAAAGGAGAGGGCATTGAGACTGGGAACAGGCCTCACTGGCCCATGATTCAATCAAAATTCCTGTTTAGTGAAGCTGCAAGAAGAATCCACAAATGTGGGGATTCAGAGAGCTGCTGGGCTGTTACAACAGCGAGGGTGGAGATGTGAGGGTCCTGTATTCTCTAGGACATGGAGGCTCCCCACAGCTCCACTTCCACTTTGCCTTGCACATCTACTGATTTTGGTGTGCCTAGAATTATCCTTAATAACAAGGTGTGATCCCTATGTGAGCAGCCATCCTGAGTCTGGTCACCAGATTAACTGAGTTATTGAACACGGAGGTGGGGTAATGGAACTTCCCAGTTTTAGACACTTAGCCAAATCATGAGAAATGGGTGCACATGGCTGGCTCCTGAACTTGGGACAATTCTGAGACTCAACATGCAGAATGTATGTTAACCTTCCCAATTTCCTCTCTGAATTAAATTGCGTTGTTGCACACCCCGTGGGTGTTTGGGTAACTGGATGTTGTTTCAAGGGACACCACATATTTGGTGTCAAGGAAACCCAGCTCCCTCTCCCTTGTGCTTTGGGAGCTCAGGAAAGTACTGGGCCAGGCAAGTAATGAAAGTGGGACACTGCACCCAGAAGCTGTCACCAATATCAGTGTTTTCAGAGTTCCAGGCAGAATAGGAGAGCGGATCAAGTGGGCTGTGACAGGGTGTATCTTGTTTAGACCCTGTCACCCTCAAACCATGTGTCCTCCGGCAAGTCATGTATAGTCCTCATCTGATCAGCAGATAAATGCTGCATGAGTCCTGGGAACAATTACCAGTCATCAATATAAACAGCTTATTCACATTTCATGGCCATGATTGGTCATTTTACACCAGAAAATGGTCATGAAACAGTTCTGTACCTACTTACCTGGGTCAGAAAGTACTAATATTTATGGGACCAGTAATGATTATCCCTATATTTAAAAATTAATCACACAGACCTGGACCACTAGAACAGCAGCTGCCAGGAAAGCATGAAACCCAGACCTTGTGTGGTTGATTCATGGACTAAGGCTTGTAGAATATTAGAAAAATTTCCTTGCCTGACCTCTGTCTTACATTTTCCTATCGTTTTATTTTTATATGTGAATATCGTCTTGGTTCATCGTATAATATTCCTGAAATGTTTGTCTTTCCTAGGTGTCAAGATTGTCGGAAAGGGAGCCAGTATACTAACAGGATTGGCTGAGATAGTTAAGAAAGCACTTAAAGGTTAGCACTTTCTGCTCCTCTGGGAACAGAGGAGGGCACTGAGCCTGAGGTCAGTCACCACTGGCTGACGATTCAATCCATATGACTCTTGAGTGAAACCTCAATACAAATGCATAAATAGGCTCAGAGAGCTTATCAGGTGGGGCTAAAGGGTCATGAGTTGAAAGTGCTCTGCTCAGAAGGGCATGGAGACTCCATCCAACTCCACTACACCCGTGCCCTAAAGATCTCTATTTCACTGTTTTTGAGTTTCTCTGAGAACAATGATTAAGAGTTTTCCTGAATTTGTTCACTGGTTTGATTGAGCTTTTGAGCATGGAGGTAGAATGGAAATTTCGAGTTTCAGTCACTTGTTCAGAAACACGATAACTCGAGAACACATGGCTGGCACTGATGTCTGGGAAGTCTCGATACCTCAGCCTGTGGCATCGGCACTAACTCCACAGAATGGTATCCAAGGTCAATGGACACCGGGCGGCCCGTTGGGCGTTGGGAATGGATGGTTGTGGAAAAACCACACATCATGTATTAGGAAAAAACCCAGACTCACTTTGCCTGTGATTTGATGGTTCAGGTGAGGCTTGGGGAGAGGTGAGTAGTGAAAGTAAGCCCCTGGACCTGGAAACTCTGACCCGACTCTCTTGTCGAGTTGCTAGACAATTAGTAGTGTATCAAATGGGTTGTGACATCATCCTATATTCTCTTGACCAGGCAACGCATATCCTTATTCCTGGGCTAGTCATCAGCAGTTTCTTCATCTGAGCAGGGGAACATGTTACATTAGTTCTTAGAACAGATGCAGAGTTATGAAAGGAAAGACTTTATTCACGTGTAATGACCAGATTTGTCCATTTTCCAACACAACGTGTTGAGCTAAAAAGAAATTATCTGTCTGCTTGCTCTGGCCAAGAACAATATTTCTTTATCAAATAATGTTATTCCTGTAAGTATTAGGAGTAATCAAAGATCCCAGCCACAAGGAGAGCAGCTGCAGGGAAAGCAAGAAACACAGCCCTTGTGGGGTAGCCTGTGGGAGCAAGGCTGATACAATATAAGGAAAGTCTTCAGGCCCTTTCCTTGTTGTCTTTTTACTGGTATTATCTTATCAATGTTTGTTCCTTTTCTTGTCTCACGGACAAGGCCTCCTGAAACTCTTGAAATTTCCTCTCTTTCATAGGTCAGGTGATGATTTCTGGGATACAATTCGATAACCATACTCCGGAGGAACTGCCAACACTCGAGATTGAATACTCAACACTCAGTGAGGAGAATGAAGGTTTGTAGTTTCTGAACCTCGCGAAAGAGGGAAAGGCACTGAGATTCAGACAATGTGAATGATTCAATCAATGAGCCTGTTTGTTGAAACCTCAACAGAGCATGAATATTTCATGGTGAATTTAGTGCATATTCTGCCAATATGCATTCATCTCAAAAGATTTCTTTACCTACTTACTTTGGTAAAGAATATTTGGTGTGTCAAATAATGAGTATTCCTCTATCATGAAAAATAATTAGAACAAGGAGAGATGAATGTTCTGCAGGGAATGTAAGAAAGCCCTGCGTTGGTTGACTCCTGATACCAATGCTGAGACATTATTAAGAAAGTCTCCAGGCCCTTTCCTATGTTCCCTTTTAACTCATTTGTACTATCCGTAGTTATTCCCTCATTTGACCACAGTTGATGACTATTTTATTATTCATATTTGATCGTTGTTTTAGTTCATGGCTAGGCCTCCTGAAACTCTTGGAATTTACTGTCTCTCATAGGGGTGGAGAGAAGCCATAAACACGGCCTTGAGAAGCGTTCAGTAAAAAAGTGTTTAAAAAGATCCTCGGTGGTGTGATTAAAGGTTTGTTCTTCCTGTACCTCTGGGAAGAGGAGAGGGCACTGAGACTGGGAACATCCCCACTGGCAATGATTTGATCAAAACACCCATTCAGTGAAACTTCAAGAAGAATTCAGGCATTCAGAGAGCATTCAGAGAGCTTCTGGGCTGTTAAAACAGGGAGGGTGGTGATGTGAGGGTCCTGTGTTCTCTAAGACATGGTTGCTCCCCACAACTCCACTTCCACTTTGCCTTGCACATCTACTCATTTTGGTGTGCCTAGAATTATCCTTAATAACAAGGTGTGATCCCTATGTGAGTGGTATTCCTGACTTTGGTCATCAGATTAACTGAGTAATTGAACATGGAAGTGGGGTAATGGAAATTCCCAGGTTTTGACACATTATCAAATCATGAGGGATGGGCCCACATGGCTAGGATCTGAACTGAGGACAGTTCTGAGATCTCAACATGCAGAATGTATATTAACTCCCTAGAGTTTCTATCTGAATTAAATTGCGTTGAGGCACACCATGTGGGTGTTTGTGGAGTTGGATGCTGTTTCTAGAGACACCACTCATTTGGTGTCAAGGAAACCCACCTCACTCTCCCTTGTGTTTTAGGAGCTCAGGTGAGTGCTGGATGAGGGGAGTAATGCAACTGGGACGCTGCACCCAGAAGCCGTTACCAATTATCGGTATTTTCAGAGTTCCCTTCAGAATAGGAGAGTGTATCAAGTGGGTTGTGACAGTGTGTATCTTGTCCACACTCAGTCACCCTCATGCCACGTGTCCTCTGACAAGTCATCCATAGTCCAAATCTGAACAGCAGATAAGTGCTGCATGAACTCTTGGACCGTGATACCAGCCATAAATATAAACAGCTTATTCACATTTCATGGCCATTTTTGGTTATTTTACACCAGTAAATGTTCATGAGAGATTTCTGTACCTACTTACTTGGGGCCAGAAAGAGAGAATATTTATAGCTCAAGTGATGATTATCCCTCTGTTTACAAATTAATCGCAGAGACCTAGAACACTGAGAGGAGCAGCTGCCAAGCGTGTGGCTGGTTCACGGGACCAAGGACATTACAATATTAGACAATTCCACTGGCCTTCCCTTTTCTCACTTTCTGCTATCATTTTAATTTTCATATGTGAATGTTGTCCTGGTTCATGTTCCAATATTCTGAAATGTTTGAAATTTTTGTCTTTCACAGGTTCCAAGATTGTCGGAAGTGGAGCCAGCATACTGGGAGGATTGGCCAAAATACTGAACAAAACAATCAGAGGTTAGGACTTCCTGCTCCCCGGGGAGAGGGGCGGGCACTGAGACTGAGATCAGTCACCGCTGGCTTACGATTGAGTACATATGGAACTCCCAGTGAAACCTCGATAAAACTCAATATATATTGGCTCAGAGAATTCTGAGGGGGGAAGCGGTCGTGAGCTGAAGGTGCTCTGCCCAGAAAGGCATGGAGGCTCTGTCCATCTCCACTCCTCCCATGCACTGAAGATCTCCTCGTATTCACTGTTTCTGAGATTTTCCCTGTAATGTACACTGAGAGCAGTGATTTAGAGTTTTCCTGAGTCTGGTTGCTGGTGCGATTGAGTTTTTGAGCGTGACGGTGGAGTCGTGGAAATTTGAAGTTTCAGTCACTTGGTCAGAATCCTGATAACTCAAGAGGACATGGCTAGCATCTGAAGTCAGGGCCGTCTGCCTACATCAACCTGTGGAATCGACCCTAACTCCACAGATGGTATCAGAAGTCAGTGGACTTAGGGAGGCATATTGGGTGTTGGGAATTGGATGGTTGTTGGAAAAACCATGTATTTGGTGCTAGGAAAAATCCAGAGTCACCCACCACTGTGAAGTGATGACTCAGGTGAGGCTTGAGGATGGGCAAGTTAGGAAAGTAAGACCTTGGACCTGGAAACTTTCACCAGTTCTGAGTATTGTTGAGTTCTGAGCCAAGCATAGTGTATCAAATGTGTAGGGATGTGAGAGTCTCATGTCCTGACCAAGCCTCCTGAACCTGTGTCCTGGTGCAAGTAATCTGCAATTTTCTCATCTGAACAGGGAATCGTGTTACATGAGTTCTTAGAGCAGATGATGAGTTATGAATAGAAACAGTTTATCCACGCGTCACGACCATATTTGTCCACTTCCCACCACAATGCGTTAATCTGAAAAAATATTCTCTACGTACTTGCTGTGGCCAAGTAAAAATATTTCTTGCTGGAAAAGGTTTATTCTTGTATCATTTAAGAGTAATGAAAAGATGTAGAGCCACAGAGGAGGGCAGCTGCAGAGAAAGCAAGAAACACGGCCCTTGTAGGGTAGACTGTGAGAACAAGGCTTTACAATATAACAAACCTCCAGGTCCTTTCTTTCCCTTGTTGTCTTTTGATTGGTATTATCTTATCCATGTATGATCCTTTTCCTGTTTCATATACCAAACTTCCTGAAACTCTTGATATTTACCCTTTCATAGATGAGGTGATGATTTCGAGAATACAATTCGATAACCATACACAAGAGGAATTGCCAACACTCGAGATTGAATACTCAGTACTCAGTGAGGAGAATAAAGGTTTGTAGTTTCTGCACGCTGGGGAAGAGGGACAGGCGCTGAGAGTCAAATCAATGACCAATGACCAATGATTCAATCAATATGCCTGTTTCTTAAAACCTCAACAGTGCATAAATATTTCATGGTGAATTTTGTGCATGTTCTCCCAAGATATATTCATCTTAGAAGATTTCTTTACCTACTTACTTTGGGCCACGAAGAATATTTGGGTGTCAAATAATGAGTATTCCGCTATCATGAAAAATAATAAGCGCATGCTGGGATGAATGTTCTGCAGGGAATGTAAGAAATAGCCCTGTGTAAGTGCACTCCTGACCAAAGCTGAGACACTATTAGGAAAGTCTCCAGGCCCATTCCCACGTTCTGTTTTGATATTGCGTATTATCCATAATTTTTCCCTCATTTGTCCACTGTTGATGACTATTTTATTATCCATATTTGATCATTGTTTTAGTCCATGGTCCAGGCATCCTGCAACTCTTGGATTTACTGTCTTTCCTAGGTGGGGAGACAAGCCATAAGCAGAGACTTGAGAAGCGTGCAGTACTACCTGTGCTCAAAGGTATCCTCGGTGGTGTGCTTAAAGGTTTGTGTTCTTCCTGTAGCTCTGGGGAGAGGAGAGGGCACTGAGACTGGGAACAGTCCGCACTGGCCAATGATTCAATCAAAATTCCTGTTTAGTGAATCTGCAAGAAGAATCCACAAATGTGGGGATTCAGAGGGCTTTTGGGCTGTTACAACAGGGAGGGTGGTGATGTGAGGGTCCAGTGTTCTCCAGGACATGGTGGCTCCCCACAGCTCCACTTCCACTTTGCCTTGCACATCTACTCATTTTGGTGTGCCTAGAATTATCCTTAATAACAAGGAGCGATCCCTATGTGAGTGGACTTCCTGACTTTGGCCATCAGATTAACTGAGTTACTGAACACAGAAGTGGGGTAATGGAACTTCCCAGTTTTAGACCCTTTGTCAAATCATGAGCCATGGTCCCACATGGCTTGCATTTGAACTGAGGACAGTCTGAGACATCAGCATGCAGAATGTATGTTAACTCCCCTGATTTCCTATATGAATTGAATTGTGTTGTTGCACATCCAGTGGGTGTTTGGAGAATTGCATGTTGTTTTGAAGGACATCACATATTTGGTGTCAAGGGAATCCTACTCGCTCTCCCTTCCGGTTTGGGAATTCAGGAGATTGGTGGCCCAGGGAGTAATAAAGTGAGACACTGTACACAGAAGCTGTGACAGTTATTGGTATTTTCAGCATCCATGCAGAATAGGATAGTGTATCAAGTGGGTTGTGACATGGTATATCTTGTTTGGATCATGTCACCCTCATGCCACGTGTCCTCTGGCAAGTCATCCATAGTCTTCATCTGAACAGCAGATCAGTGCTGGATGAATTCTAGGAACTTATGAGTCATAAAGATAAACAGTTTATTCACATTTCATGGCCATGTTTGGTCATTTTATACCAGGAAATGTTTCTGAACAATTTCTATACCTGTTGATTTGGTGCCAGAAAGAAAGAATATTTATGGGTGAAATGAGGATTATCCCTCTGTTTAAAAATTAATCACACAGAACTAGATACTGAGAAGAGGAAATGCTGGGAAGGCATGAAACCCAGCTGTTGGGTGGTTGGTTCATGGGACCAAGGCTTGTACAATATTAGAAAAATCTCCAGGCCGTTACTTTGCCTTACTTTTTCCTACTGTTTTATTTTTCATATGTGAATATTGTCTTGGTTCATGGTACAATATTTCTGAAATGTTTGTCTTTCACAGGTGCCAAGATTTTTGGAAAGGGAGCCAGTATAATAACAGGATTGGCTGAAATAGTCAAGAAAGCCCTTAAAGGTTAGGACTTTCTGCTCTTCTGGGGAGAGAGGAGGGCACTGAGCCTGAGGTCAGTCACCACTGGCTGACGACTCAATCCATATGACTCTTGATTGAAACCAATACAAATGCATAAATATTGGTTCAGAGACCTTCTCCAGTGGGGCTAAAAGGTCATGAGTTGAGGGTGTTCTGCTCAGAAGGGCATGGAGATTCCATCCAACTCCACTACACCCATGCCCTAAAGATATCCTCCATTTCACTGTTTCTGAGTTTTTCTGGTATGGTACTCTGAGAACAGTGATTGAGAGTTTTCCTGAGTTTGTTCACTGGTATGACTGAGCTTTTGAGCATGGAGGTAGAGTAGACATTTCGAGTTTCAGTCACTTGTTCAGAAACATGATAACTCGAGAACACAAGGCTGGCATCTGAAGTCTGGCAGTCTTGATACCTCAACCTTGGCATCAGTACCAACTCCACAGATATGGTATCAAAGGCCAATGGACACTGGGTGGCCCATTGTGTGTTGGGAATTGGATGGTTGTTGGAAAAACCACATATTTGGTGTCAGGAAAAAACCCAGACTCACCCTGCTCCGTGATTTGGAAGCTCAGGTGAAGCTTGGGGAGAGTTGATTAGTGAAAGTAAGCCCCTGGACCTGTAAACTCTGACCCGTTCTCTGTATTGTCGAGTTCCTAGCTAATTGATAGTGTATTCTATGGGTTGTGACTTCATCGTATACTGTCTTGTCCTGGCAACCCACATGCTTATTCCTGGGCAAGTCATCTGGTGTTTCCTCCTCTGAACAGGGGAAACATGCTATATTAGTTCTTAGAACAGATGTAGAATTATGAAAAGAAAGACTTTATTCATGTGTAATGACCTGATTTGTCCATTTTCCAACATAATGTGTTAACCTGAAAAAAACATTCTCTACCTATTTGCTGTGGCCTAGTAAAAATATTTCTTTATCAAACAATGTTTATTCCTGTATATTTAAGAGTAATGAAAAGACCTGAGCCATCAGGTCTTTGTAGGCAAAGCAAGAAATAGCCCTTGTGGGGTAGCCTGTGGGAGAAAGGCTGATACAATATTAGGAAAATCTCCAGGCCCTTTCCCTTGTTGCCTTTTGACTAGTCTCATATTATGCATCTGTGTTCCTTTTCTTGTTTCACGGACTATGTCTTCTGAAACTCTTGAAATTTACTCTCTTTCATAGGCCAGGTGATGATTTCTGGGATACAGTTTGATAACAGTACACAAGAGGAATTACCAACACTCCAGATTGAATACTCAACACTCATTGAAGAGAATGAAGGTTTGTATTTTCTGGATCATGGGGAAGAGGGAAGGGATTGAGATTCAGATCCACGACCAGTGATCAATGATTCAGTCCAAACGCCTATTTCTTGAAACCTCAACAGTGCATAAATATTTCATGATGATTTAGTGCATGTTCTGCCAATATGTATTCATCTAAAAAATAAATTTAAAATAAAAGAATTCCTTTACCTACTTACTTTGGGCCAGAGAGAATATTTAGATGTCAGTAATGAGTATTCTGTTATCATGAAATATAATTAGAGCAAGGTGGAATGAATGTCTACAGGGAATCTAAGAAACAGCCCTGTGTAGGTTGACTCCTGATACTGAAACTGAGACATTATTAGGAAAGTCTCCAGAACCATCCCACGTTCTGTTTTGACTATTGCTTATTATCCATATTTTTTCCCTCATTTGTCCACTGTTGACGACTATTTCATCATCAATATTTGATTGGTGTTTTAGTCCATGGACCAGGTATCCTGCAACTCTTGGATTTACTGTCTTTCCTAGGTGTGGAGACAATCCATAAACAGGGCATTGAGAAGCGTTCAGTACTTCCCGTGGTTAAAGGTATCCTTGGTGGTGTGCTTAAAGGTTTGTGTCCTTCCTGTGCTCCGGGAAAGGGAGAGGGCACTGAGACTGGGAACAGTCCTCACTGGCCCATGATTCAGTCAAAATTCCTGTTTAGTGAAACCGTAAGAAAAATCCACACATGTGGGCGTTCAGAGAACTTCACTGCTGTTAAACAGGGAGGTGCTGATGTGAGCATCTTCCTGAGTTTGTTCATGAGATTAACTCAGTTATTGAACATGGAGGTGGGTTAAAGGAACGTCCCAGTTTTAGAGACTTCGCCAAATAAAGACAAATGGGTGCGCTTGGTGGCTTCTGTTTTGGGACAATTCTGAGATTCAACATGCAGAGTTCATTTTACCTCCCCCAATTTCCTCTTCAAATTAAATTGCGTTCTCGCACCCCCGTGGGTGTTTGTGGAATTGGATGTTGTTTCGAGAAACACCACATCTTTGGTGTCAAGGAAACCCAACTCACTCTCCCTTGTGTTTTGGGAGCTCAGGTGAGAGCTGGGCCAGGCGAGTAATGAATGTGGGACACTGCACCCAGAAGCTGTCACCAATATCAGTGTTTTCAGAGTTCCAGCCAGAGTAGGGTAGTATATCAAGTGGGTTTTGACAGGGTGCATCTTGTACGGACCCTGTCATCCTCAAACCATGTGTCCTCCGGCACGTCATGTATAGTCCTCATCTGATCAGCAGATAAGTGCTGCATGAGTCCTGGGAACATATTACGGGTCATCAATATAAACAGCTTATTCACATTTCATGGCCATGTTTGGTCAATTTACACCAGGAAATGGTCATGAAAGATTTCTGCACCTACTTACTTGGGGCCAGAAAAAATGAATATTTATGGGATCAGTAATGATTATCCCTCTATTTAAAAATTAATCACGCAGACCTAGACCAATGAGAACAGCAACTACCAGGGAAGCATGAAACCAGGCCTTGTATGGTTGGTTCATCATGCAAGGCTTGTAGAATATTAGAAAAATTTCCTTGCCTGTCCTCTGTCTTACATTTTTCTATTGTTTTATTTTTCATATGTGAACATTGTCCTGGATCATGGTACAATATTCCTGAAATGTTTGTCTTTCCTAGGTGTCAAGATTGTCGGAAAGGGAGCCAGTATACTAACAGGATTGGCTGAAATAGTCAAGAAAGCACTTAAAGGTTAGCATTTTCTGCTCCTCAGGGGAAGTGGAGGGCACTGAGCCTGAGGTCAGTCACCACTGGCTGACGATTCAATCCATATGACTCTTGAGTGAAACCTCAATACAAATCCATAAATAATGGCTCAGAGAGCTTATCAGGTGGGGTTAAATGGTCATGAGATGAGGGTGCTCTGTTCAGGTAGACATGGAGGCTCCATCCAACTCCACTACAGCCATGGAAAAGATGGCCTCCATTTCACTGTTTCTGAGTTTTTTCTGGTATGGTACTCTGAGAATAGGGATTAAGAGTTGTCCTGAGTTTGTTCATTGGTTTGACTGAGTTTCTGAGCATGGAGGTAGAGTGGAAATTTCAAGCTTCAGTCACTTGTTCAGAAACATGATAACTTGAGAACACACAGCTGGGATCTGAAGTCTGGGCAATCTCGGTACCTCAACCAATGGCATTGGCACTAACTGCACAGACATGGTATCCAAGCTGGGATACTGGGCGGCCTGTTGGGTGGTGGGAATTGGATGGTTGTTGGAAAAACCACATATTTGGTGTCAGGAAAAAATCCAGACTCACCCTCCCCTGTGATTTGATGGCTGCTGTGAGCCTTGGGGAGTGGTGAGTAGTGAAAGTAATCCCCTGGACCTGAAAACACTGACCTGTTCTCTGTATTACTGAGTTGCTAGCCAATCAGTAGTTTATCATATGGGTTGTGACTTCATTGTATATTGTCTTGACCACGCAACCCACATGCCTGTTACTGGGCAAGTCATCTGGAGTTTCATCATCTGAACAGGGGAAACATGTTACATTAGTGCTTAGAACAGATGAAGAGTTATGAAAGGAAAGACTTTATTCATGTGTCATGACCTGATTTGTCCATTTTCCAACACAATGTGTTAAGGGGAAAAAATGATTCTCTACCTGCTTGCTGTGGCCAAGTAAAATATTTCATTATCATACAATGTTTATTCCCATATTATTAAGAGTAATCAAAAGAAACGAGTCACGAGGGGAACAGCTGCAGGGAAAGCAAGAAACACAGCCCTTTTAGGGTAGCATGTGGGAGCAAGGCTGATACAATATTAGGGAAGTCTCCAGGCCCTTTCCCCTGGTGTCTTTTGACTGGTATTATATTATGCATCTGTGTTCCTTTTCTTGTTTCACGGACCATGTCTTCTGAACTCTTGAAATTTACTGTCTTTCATAGGTCAGGTGATGATTTCTGGGATACAGTTTGATAACAGTACTCAAGAGGAATTGCCAACACTTGAGATTGAATACTCAACACTCAGTGAGGAGATCAAAGGTTTGTACTTTCTAGACCTCGGGGAAAAGGGAAGGGCACTGAGGTTCAGATCCATGATCAATGACGAATGATTCAGTCAATACGTGTATTTGTGAAGCCTCAACAGTGTATAAATATTTCGAGGTGAATTTAGTGCATGTTCCGCCAAGTTGTATCATCTAAAAATTTCTGTACCTACTTACTTTGGGCCACAAAGAATATTTGGGTATCAAACAATGAGTTTTCCTCTATCATGAAAAACAATTAGAGCTAAATTTGATGAATGTTCTGCAGGGAATATAAGAAAGAGCACTGTGTAGGTTGACTCCTGATACCAAAGCTGAGACATTATTAGGAAAGTCTCCAGGCTTATTTCCAGATTCTGTTCTGACTACTATGTATTATCCATAGTAGTTCCCTCATTTGTCCAGTGTTGATGACTACTTTTATTATTCATATTTGATCGTTGTTTTAGTCTATGAGCCAGGCATCCTGCAACTCTTGGATTTACTGTCTTTCCTAGGTGTGGATACAATCCATAAACAGGGCATTGAGAAGCGTTCAGTACTACCTGTGGTCAAAGGTATCCTCGGCGGTGTGCTTAAAGGTTTGTGTTCTTCCTGTAGCTCTGGGGAGAGGAGAGGGCACTGAGACTGGGAACAGGCCTCAGTGGCCCATGATTCAATCAAAATTCTTATTTAGGGAAACCAGAAGTAGAATCCACAGATGTGGGGATTCAGAGGGCTTCTGGGCTGTTAAAACAGGGAGGGTGGTGATGTGAGGGTCCTGTGTTCCTTAGGACATGGTGGCTCCCCATAGCTCCACTTTCACTTTGCCTTGTACATCTACTCATTTTGGTGTGCCTAGAATTATCCTTCATAACAAGGTGCGATCCCTATGTGAGCAGTCGTCCTGAGTCTGGACACCAGATTAACTGAGTTATTGAACATGGAAGTGGGGTAACGGAACTTCCCAGTTTTAGACACTTGCCAAATCATGAGAAATGGGTGCACATGGCTGGCTCCTGAACTTGGGACAATTCTGAGACTCAACATGCCGAATGTATGTTAACTTCCCCAATTTCCTCTCTGAATTAAATTGCGTTGTTGCACACCCCGTGGGTGTTTGGGTAACTGGATGTTGTTTGGTGTCAAGGAAACCCAACTCCCTCTCCCTTGTGCTTTGGGAGCTCAGGTAAGTACAGGGCCAGGCGAGTAATGAAAGTGGGGCACTGCACCCAGAAGCTGTCAAAACCATCAGTGTTTTCAGAGTTCAGGGAAGAATAGGAGAGCGGATCAAGTGGGCTGTGACAGGGTGTATCTTGTTTAGACCCTGTCACCCTCAAACCATGTGTCCTCCGGCAAGTCATGTATAGTCCTCATCTGATCAGCGGATAAGTGCTGCATGAGTCCTGGGAACAATTACCAGTCATCAATATAAACAGCTTATTCACATTTCATGGCCATGATTGGTCATTTTACACCAGGAAATGGTCATGAAACAGTTCTGTACCTACTTACCTGGGTCAGAAAGTACTAATATTTATGGGACCAGTAATGATTATCCCTCTATTTAAAAATTAATCACAAAGACCTGGACCACTCAGAAGAGCAGCTGCCAGGGGAGCATGAAACCAGGCCTTGTGTGGTTCATGGACCGAGGCTTGTAGAATATTAGAAAAATTTCCTTGCCTTTTGTCTGTCTTACATTTTCCTATCGTTTTATTTTTCATATGTGAACATTGTCCTGGATCATGGTACAATATTCCTGAAATGTTTGTCTTTCCTAGGTGTCAAGATTGTCGGAAAGGGAGCCAGTATACTAACAGGATTGGCTGAAATAGTCAAGAAAGCCCTTAAAGGTTAGGACTTTCTGCTCTTCTGTGGGAGAGATTAGGGCACTGAGCCTGAGGTCAGTCACCACTGGCTGACGACTCAATCCATACGACTCTTGAGTGAAACCTCAATACCAATCCATAAATATTGGTTCAGAGAACTTATCAGGTGGGAAGAAACAGTCATGAGTTGAAGGTGCTCTGCTCGAGGGGCATGGAGGCTCCATCCAACTCCACTACACCTGTGCCCTAAAGATCTCCTCTATTTCACTGTTTCTGAGTTTCTCTGAGAACAGTGATTAAGAGTTGTCCTGAGTTTGTCCACTGGTTTGATTGAGCTTTTGAGCATGGAGGTAGAATGGAAATTTTGAGTTTCAGTCACTTGTTAAGAAACATGATAACTCGAGAACACAAGGCTGGTATCTTAAGTCAGGGCAGTCTTGAACCTCAACCTTAGCACTGGCACTAACTCCACAGTATGGTATCCAAGGTCAATGGACACTGGGCAGCCCATTGGGTGTTGGGAGTGGGTGGTTGTGGAAAAACCACATATTTGGTGTCAGGAAAAAAACCCAGACTCACCCTCCTCTATGATTTGATGGCTCAGGTGAGGCTTGGGGTATGGTGAGTAGTGAAAGTAAATCCCTGAACCTGGAAACTCTGACTCGACTCTGTATTGTCGAGTGCTAGCCAATAAATAGTGAATCAAATGGGTTGTGACATTATCCTATATTCTCTTGACCAGGCAACCCACATGCTTATTCCTGGGCTAGTCACCTGGAGTTTCCTCATCTAAACAGGGGAAACATGTTACATTAGTTCTTAGAACAGATGCAGAGTTATGAATGGAAAGACTTTATTCACGTGTCATGACCTGATTTGTCCATTTTCCAACACACTGTGTTGAGCTGAAAATGAAATTATCTATCTGCTTACTCTGGCCAGGAAAAGTATTTCTTTATCAAATAATGTTATTCCTGTAGTATTAAGAGTAATCAAAGATCCCAGCCATGAGGGGAGCAGCTGCAGGGAAAGCAAGAAACACAACCCTTGTGGGCTAGCCTGTAGGAACAAGGCTGATACAATATAAGGAAAGTCTCCAGGCCCTTTCCTTGTTGTCTTTTCACTGGTATTATCTTATCCATGTTTGTTCCTTTTCTTGTTTCACGGACCAGGTCTCCTGAAACTCTTGAAATTTCCTCTCTTTCATAGGTCAGGTGATGATTTCTGGGATACAATTTGATAACCATAAGCCAGAGGAACTGCCAACACTCGAGATTGAATACTCAACACTAAGTGAGGAGAATGAAGGTTTGTAGCTCTGGACCTCGCGAAAGAGGGAAGAGCACTGAGATTCAGACCAATGATCAATGATGAATGATTCAATCAATAAGCCTGTTTGTTGAAACCTCGACAGTACATGAATATTTCATGGTGAATTTAGTGCATATTCTGCCAATATGCATTCATCTCAAAAGATTTCTTTACCTACTTACTTTGGGCCAGAAAGAATATTTGGGTGTCAAATAATGAATATTCCTCTATCATGAAAAATAATTAGAACAAGCTGGGATGAATGTTCTGCAGGGAATGTAAGAAAAAGCCCTGGGTAGGTTGACTACTGATACCAAAGCTAAGACATTATTAGGAAAGTCTCCAGGCCCTTTCCCATGTTCCCTTTGACTCATTTGTATTATCCATAGTTATTCCCTCATTTGACCACTGTTGATGACTATTTTATTATTCATATTTGATCGTTGTTTTAGTTCATGGCTAGGCCTCCTGAAACTCTTGGAATTTACTGTCTCTCATAGGTGTGGAGAGAAGCCATAAACACGGCCTTGAGAAGCGTTCAGTAAAAAAAGTGTTTAAAAAGATCCTCGGTGGTGTGATTAAAGGTTTGTTCTTCCTGTACCTCTGGGGAGAGGAGAGGGCACTGAGACTGGGAACATCCCCACTGGCCAATGATTCAATCGAAACACCCATTTAGTGAAACTTAAAGAAGAATTCAGGCATTCAGAGAGCATTCAGAAAGCTTCTGGGCTGTTAAAACAGGGAGGGTGGTGATGAGGGTCCTGTGTTCTCTAGGACATGATGGCTCCCCACAACTCCACTTCCACTTTGCCTTGCACATCTACTTATTTTGGTGTGCCTAGAATTATCCTTGATAACAAGGTGTGATCCCTATGTGAATCATTTTCCTAAGTTTGGTCATCAGATTAACTGAGTAAGTGAACATAGATGTAGGGTAATGGAACTTCCCAGTTTCTGACACTTTGTCAGATCATGAGGGATGGGCCCACATGGCTAGGATCTGAACTGAGGACAATTCTGAGACCTCAACATGCAGAATGTATATTAACTCCCTAGAGTTTCTATCTGAATTAAATTGAGTTGAGGCACACCGAGGCACACCAGTGGGTGTTTGTGGAGTTGGATGCTGTTTCTAGAGACACCACTCATTTGGTGTCAAGGAAACCCACCTCACTCTCCCTTGTGTTTTAGGAGCTCAGGTGAGTGCTGGATGAGGGGAGTAATGCAACTGGGACGCTGCACCCAGAAGCCGTTACCAATTATCGGTATTTTCAGAGTTCCCTTCAGAATAGGAGAGTGTATCAAGTGGGTTGTGACAGCGTGTATCTTGTCCACACTCAGTCACCCTCATGCCACGTGTCCTCTGACAAGTCATCCATAGTCCAAATCTGAACAGCAGATAAGTGCTGCATGAACTCTTGGACCGTGATACCAGCCATAAATATAAACAGCTTATTCACATTTCATGGCCATTTTTGGTTATTTTACACCAGTAAATGTTCATGAGAGATTTCTGTACCTACTTACTTGGGGCCAGAAAGAGAGAATATTTATAGCTCAAGTGATGATTATCCCTCTGTTTACAAATTAATCGCAGAGACCTAGAACACTGAGAAGAGCAGCTGCCAAGCGTGTGGCTGGTTCACGGGACCAAGGACATTACAATATTAGACAATTCCACTGGCCTTCCCTTTTCTCACTTTCTGCTATCATTTTAATTTTCATATGTGAATGTTGTCCTGGTTCATGTTCCAATATTCTGAGATGTTTGAAATTTTTGTCTTTCACAGGTTCCAAGATTGTCGGAAGTGGAGCCAGCATACTGGGAGGATTGGCCAAAATACTGAACAAAACAATCAGAGGTTAGGACTTCCTGCTCCCCGGGGAGAGGGGCGGGCACTGAGACTGAGATCAGTCACCGCTGGCTTACGATTGAGTACATATGGAACTCCCAGTGAAACCTCGATAAAACTCAATATATATTGGCTCAGAGAATTCTGAGGGGGGAAGCGGTCGTGAGCTGAAGGTGCTCTGCTCAGAAAGGCATGGAGGCTCTGTCCATCTCCACTCCTCCCATGCACTGAAGATCTCCTCGTATTCACTGTTTCTGAGATTTTCCCTGTAATGTACACTGAGAGCAGTGATTTAGAGTTTTCCTGAGTCTGGTTGCTGGTGCGATTGAGTTTTTGAGCGTGACGGTGGAGTCGTGGAAATTTGAAGTTTCAGTCACTTGGTCAGAATCCTGATAACTCAAGAGGACATGGCTAGCATCTGAAGTCAGGGCCGTCTGCCTACATCAACCTGTGGAATCGACCCTAACTCCACAGATGGTATCAGAAGTCAGTGGACTTAGGGAGGCATATTGGGTGTTGGGAATTGGATGGTTGTTGGAAAACCCATGTATTTGGTGCTAGGAAAAATCCAGAGTCACCCACCACTGTGAAGTGATGACTCAGGTGAGGCTTGAGGATGGGCAAGTTAGGAAAGTAAGACCTTGGACCTGGAAACTTTCACCAGTTCTGAGTATTGTTGAGTTCTGAGCCAAGCATAGTGTATCAAATGTGTAGGGATGTGAGAGTCTCATGTCCTGACCAAGCCTCCTGAACCTGTGTCCTGGTGCAAGTAATCTGCAGTTTTCTCATCTGAACAGGGAATCGTGTTACATGAGTTCTTAGAGCAGATGATGAGTTATGAATAGAAACAGTTTATCCATGCGTCACGACCATATTTGTCCACTTCCCACCACAATGCGTTAATCTGAAAAAATATTCTCTACGTACTTGCTGTGGCCAAGTAAAAATATTTCTTGCTGGAAAAGGTTTATTCTTGTATCATTTAAGAGTAATGAAAAGATGTAGAGCCAGAGAGGAGGGCAGCTGCAGAGAAAGCAAGAGGGGTAGCCTGTGAGAACAAGGCTTTACAATATAACAAAGCCTCCAGGTCCGTCCTTTCCCTTGTTGTCTTTTGATTGATATCTTACCCATGTATGATCCTTTTCCTGTTTCATATACCAAACTTCCTGAAACTCTTGATATTTACCCTTTCATAGATGAGGTGATGATTTCGAGAATACAATTCGATAACCATACACAAGAGGAATTGCCAACACTCGAGATTGAATACGCAGTACTCAGTGAGGAGAATACAGGTTTGTAGTTTCGCACGTTGGGGAAGAGGGACAGGCGCTGAGATTCAGATCAATGACCAATGACCAATGATTCAATCAATATGCCTGTTTCTTAAAACCTCAACAGTGCATAAATATTTCATGGTGAATTTTGTGCATGTTCTCCCAAGATATATTCATTTCGGAAGATTTCTTTACCTACTTACTTTGGGCCATGAAGAATATTTGGGTGTCAAATAATGAGTATTCCGCTATCATGAAAAATAATAAGCGCATGCTGGGATGAATGTTCTGCAGGGAATGTAAGAAATAGCCCTGTGTAAGTGCACTCCTGATACCAAAGTTGAGACACTATTAGGGAAGTCTCCAGGCCCATTCCCACGTTCTGTTTGGACTATTGCGTATTATCCATAATTTTTCCCTCATTTGTCCACTGTTGATGAGTATTTTATTATCCATATTTGATTGTTGCTTTAGTCCATGGGCCAGGCATCCTGCAACTCTTGGATTTACTGTCTTTCCTAGGTGTGGAGACAAGCCATAAGCAGAGACTTGAGAAGCGTGCAGTACCACCTGTGCTCAAAGGTATCCTTGGTGGTGTGCTTAAAGGTTTGTGTTCTTCCTGTATTTCTGGAAAGAGGAGAGGGCACTGAGATGAGGAACAGTCCCCACTGGCCCTTGATTCAATCAAAATTCCTGTTTAGTGAATCTGCAAGAGCAATCCACAAATATGGGCATTCAGAGCACTTCTGGGCTGTTACAACAGGGAGGGTGGTGATGTGAGGGTCCTGTGTTCTCCAGGACATGGTGGATCCCCACAGCTCCACTTCCACTTTGCCTTGCACATCTACTCCTTTTGCTGTGCCTAGAATTCTTCTTAATAACAAGGTGCGATTCCTATGTGAGTGTTTTTCCTGACTTTGGCCATCAGATTAACTGAGTTATTGAACAAGGAGGTGGGGTAATGGAACTTCCCAGTTTTAGACACTTTGTCAAATCATGAGCCATGGTCCCACATAGCTCACATTTGAACTGAGGACTGTCTGAGACATCAGCATGCAGAATGTATATTAACTCCCCTGATTTCCTATGTGAATTGAATTGTGCTGTTGTACATCCAGTGGGTGTTTGGAGCATTGCATGTTGTTTTGAAGGACACCACTATTAGGTGTCAAGGAAACCCAACTCTCCCTTGTTCTTTGGAAGTTCAGGAGATTGCTGGCCCAGGGGAGTAATGAAAGTGAGGCACTGTACCCAGAAGCTATGATAGTTATTGGTATTTTCAGCATCCAGGCAGAATAGGATAGTGTATCAAGTGGGTTGTGACATGGTATATCTTGTTTGGATCATGTCACCCTCTTTCCACGTGTCCTCTGGCAAGTCATCCATAGTCCTCATCTGAACAGCAGATCAGTGCTGGATGAATTCTGGGAACTTATTACAAGTCATAAATGTGAACAGCTCATTCACATTTCAAGGCCATGTTTGGTCATTTTATACCAGGAAATGTTTGTGAACAATTTCTATACCTGTTGATTTGGTGCCCGAAAGAAAGAATATTTATGAGTGAAATGAGGATTATCCCTCTGTTTAAAAATTAATCACACAGAACTAGATACTGAGAAGAGGAAATGCTGGGAAGGCATGAAACCCAGCTGTTGGGTGGTTGGTTCATGGGACCAAGGCTTGTAAAATATTAGAAAAATCTCCAAGCCTTTACTTTGCCTTACTTTTTCCTACTGTTTTATTTTTCACATGTGAATATTGTCTTGGTTCATGGTACAATATTCCTGAAATGTTTGTCTTTCACAGGTGCCAAGATTTTCGGAAAGGGAGCCAGTATAATAACAGGATTGGCTGAAATAGTCAAGAAAGCCCTTAAAGGTTAGGACTTTCTGCTCTTCTGGGGAGAGAGGAGGGCACTGAGCCTGAGGTCAGTCACCACTGGCTGACGATTCAATCCGTAGGACTCTTGAGTGAAATCAATACAATCCATACATATTGGCTCAGAGAGCTTCTCCGGTGCGGCTAAAGGGTCATGAGTTGAGGGTGCTCTGCTCAGAAGGGCATGGAGACTCCATCCAGCTCGACTACACCCATGCCCTAATGATCTCTTCCATTTCACTGTTTTTGAGTTTTTTCCTGTACGTTACCCTGAGAACAGTGAATAAGAATTTTCCTGAGTTTGTTCACTGGTTTGACTGAGCTTTTGAGCATGGAGGCAGAATGTAAATTTCGAGTTTCAGTCACTTGTTCAGAAACATGATAACTCGAAAACATGAGGCTGGCATCTGAATTCTGGCAGTCTTGATACCTCAACTTTGACATCAGCACTAACTCCACAGATATGGTATCCAAGGTCAATGGACAGTGGGCGGCCCATTGTGTGTTGGGAATTGGATGGTTGTTGGAAAAACCACATATTTGGTGTCAGGGAAAAACCCAGACTCACCCTCCTCCATGATTTGAAGCTCAGATGAAGCTTGGGGAGAGGTGAGCGTGAAAGTAAGCCCCTGGACCTGGAAACTCTGACCCGTTTTCTGTATGGTCGAGTTCCTAGCCAATCAATAGTGTATCCTATGGGTTGTGAGTTCATCGTATACTGTCTTGACCAGGAAACACACATGCTTATTTCTGGGCAAGTCATCCGGAGTTTCCTCCTCTGAACAAGGGAAACATGCTATATTAATTCTTAGAACAGATGCAGAGTTATGAAAGAAAAGACTTTATTCATGTGTTACGACCTGATTTGTCCATTTTCCACACAATGTGTTAAGAGGAAAAAAACATTCTCTACCTACCTCTGTGGTCAAGTAAAAATATTTCTTTATCAAACAATGTTTATTCCCATATATTTAAGAGTAATGATAAGATCTGAGCCATGAGAGGAGCAGCTGCAGGAAAGCAAGAAACACAGCCCTCGTGGGGTAGCATGTGGAAGGAAGGCTGATACAATAGGGAAGTCTCCAGGCCCTTTCCCTTGTTGCCTTTTGACTAGTATCATATTATGCATCTGTGTTCCTATTCTTGTTTATTGGACCATGTCTTCTGAAACTCTTGAAATTTACTCTCTTTCATAGGTCAGGTGATGATTTCCGGGATACAGTTTGATAACAGTACACAAGAGGAATTACCAACACTCCAGATTGAATACTCAACACTCATTGAAGAGAATGAAGGTTTGTATTCTCTGCACCATGGGGAAGCGGGAAGGGCATTGAGACTCATATCCATGACCAGTGATCAATGATGCAGTCCAAATGCCTGTTTCTTGAAACCTCAACAGCACATAAATATTTCAGGGTGAATTTAGTGCATGTTCTGCTAATGTATTTATCTAAAAGTAAATTTAAAATAGAAAAAATTATCTTTACCTAGTTACTTTGGGCAACAAAGAATATTTAGGTGTCATTAAGGAGTATTCTGTTATCATGAAAAATAATTAGAGCAAGCCGGAATGAATATCTGCAGGGAATGTAAGTAACAGCCCTTGTAGGTTGACTCCTGATACTGAAGCTGAGATATTATTAGGAAAGCCTCCAGGACCATCCCACGTTCTGTTTTGACTATTGCGCATAATCCATAGTTTTTCCTTCATTTGTCCACTGTTGATGACTATTTTATTATCAATATTTGATCATAATTTTAGTCCATGGACCTGGCCTCCTGCAACTCTTGGATTTACTGTCTTTCCTAGGTGTGGAGACAATCCATAAACAGGGCATTGAGAAGCGTTCAGTACTACCCGTGGTTAAAGGTATCCTCGGCGGTGTGCTTAAAGGTTTGTGTTCTTCCTGTAGCTCTGGGGAGAGGAGAGGGCACTGAGACTGGGAACAGTCCTCACTGGCCCATGATTCAGTCAAAATTCCTGTTTAGTGAAACCGCAAGAAGAATCCACAAATGTGGGGATTCAGAGGGCTTCTGGGCTGTTACAATAGGGAGGGTGGTGATGTGAGTGTCTTCCTAAGTTTGTTCATGAGATTAATTCAGTTACTGAACATGGAGGTGGGTTAATGGAACATCCCAGTTTTAGAGACTTTGCCAAATAATGACGAATGAGTGCACCTGGTGGCTCCTGTTTTTGGACATTTCTGAGATTCAACATGCAGAGTGTATTTTACCTCCCCCGATTTCCCCTTTGAATTAAATTGCGTTCTTGCACACCCATTGGGTGTTTGGATAACTGGATGTTGTTTTGAGAGACACCACATATTTGGTGTCAAGGAAACCCAACTCACTCTCCCTTGTGCTTTGGGAGCTCAGATGAGTACTGGTCCAGGAGAGTAATGAATGTGGGGCACTGCACCCAGAAGCTGTCACCAATATCAGTGTTTTCAGAGTTCCAGGCAGAGTATGATAGTATATCAAGTGGGTTGTGACAGGGTGTATCTTGTTCGGACCCTGTCACCCTCAAACCATGTGTCCTCCGGCACGTCATGTATAGTCCTCATCTGAACAGCAGATAAGCGCTGCATGAGTCCTGGGAACATATTACGGGTTATCAATATAAACAGCTTATTCACATTTCATGGCCATGATTGGTCATTTTACACCAGGAAATGGTCATGAAACAGTTCTGTACCTACTTACTTGGGGCCAGAAAGAACGAATATTTATGGGACCAGTAATGATTATCCCTCTATTTAAAAATTAATCACACAGACCTGGACCACTGAGAAAAGCAACTGCCAGGGAAGCATGAAACCAGGCCTTGTGCGATTGGTTCATCGTCCAAGGCTTGTAGAATATTAGAAAATTCTCCAGGCCTGTCTTCTGTCTTACATTTTCCTATCGCTTTATTTTTCATATGTGAACATTGTCCTAGATCATGGTACAATATTCCTGAAATGTTTGTCTTTCCTAGGTGTCAAGATTGTCGGAAAGGGAGCCAGTATACTAACAGGATTGGCTGAAATAGTCAAGAAAGCCCTTAAAGGTTAGGACTTTTTGCTCCTCTGGGGAGAGAGGAGGGCAGTGAGCCTGAGATCAGTCACCACTGGCTGACGATTCAATCCATATGACTCTTGAGTGAAACCTCAATACAAACCCATAACTATTGGCTCAGAGAGCTTATCAGGTGGGGCTAAACGGTTATGAGGTGAGGGTGCTCTGCTCAGGAAGGCATGGAGGCTCCATCCAACTCTACTACACTCATGTCCTAAAGATCTCCTCCATTTCACTGTTTCTGAGTTTTTTCTTGTACGTTACTCTGAGAACAGTGATTAAGCATTTTCCTGAGTTTGTTCACTGGTTTGATTGAGCTTTTGAGCATGGTGGTAGTGTGGAAATTTCAAATTTCAGTCACTTATTCAGAAACATGATAACTCGAGAACACGTGGCTGGCATCTAAAGTCTGGGCAGTCTTGCTACCCCAACCTATGACATCGGCCCTGACTCCACAGACACGGTATCCGAAATCAAAGTACAGGGGGTGGCCCGCTGAGTGTTGGGCAATGGATGGTTGGTAGAAAGACCACACCTTTGGTGTCAGAAGAAATAGACTTACCCAGACTCACCCTCCCCTGTGATGTGAGGGCTCAGGTGCATCTTGGGGAGAGGTGTGTAGTGATAGTAAGGCCCTGGACCTGGAAACTCACCAGTTCTCTGTATTGTTGAGTTCCTAGCCAATATATAGTGCATCAAATTAGTTGCCATGTGACAGTATATTGTCCTGGCCAGGCCACCCACGTTTTTCTGTCCTGATCAAGTCATCTGCCGTTTCCTCTTCTGAACAAGGAAACATTAGTTCTGGAACAGGATTCCAAAAGAATGGAACAGGGCTACATTAGTTCTTAGAACCGATGACAAGTTATGAATAGAAAGACTATTCACGTGTCAAGAACAGATATGTCCATTTTCCAACACGATGTTTTATTGTGAAAAAGATTCTCTACCTGCATGTCTTGGCCAGGTAAAATGTTTTTTTTTTTAAATCAAATAATGTTCATTCTTGTATTATTAAGAGTAATCAAAAGATGTTGAGCCACATAGGAAAAGCAAGGGAAAAGCAAGAAGCTCAGCCCTTGTAGGGTAGCCTGTGGGAGCAAAGCTGATACAATATAACAAAAGTGACCAGGCCCTTTCCCTTGTTGTTTTTTGACTGTTATTATCTCATTCATGCTTGATCCTTTTCCTATTTCCGTTACCAAGGCCTCCTGAAACTCTTGAAATTTTATCTCTTTCATAGGTCAGGTGATGATTTCTGGAATACAATTCCACAACCATACACAAGAGGAATTGCCAACACTCGAGATTGAATACTCAACACTCAGTGAGGAGAATAAAGGTTTGTATTTTCTGGACCTTGCGGAAGAGGGAAGGGTACTGAGATTCAGATCCATGACCAATGACCAATGTTTCAATCAATAAACCTATATCTTGAGACCTCAACATTGCATAAATGTTTCATGGTGAGTTTTGCGCATGTTCCACCAAAATGTATAATTCTCAGAAAATTTCTTTACCTTCTTAGTTTGGGCAAGGAAAAATATTTAGGTGTCAAATAAGGAGTATTTGGCCATCATGAAAAGAAATCAGAAAAACCTGGTATGAGTGTTCTGCAGGGAATGTGTGAAATAGTCCTCTATAGGTTGATTCTTGATACCAAAGCTGAGACATTATTAGGAAAGTCTCCAGTCCCTTTCCCATGTCCCGTTTTGACAACTGTTTATTATCCATATTTGTTCCCTCCTTTGTCCACTTTTCACTGCCATTTTATTATGCATATTTGATCCTTGTTTTAGTTCATGGACCAGGCCTCCTGAAATCTGGAATTTTCTGTCTTTTATAGGTGTGGAGACAAGCCAGAAGCGGGTACTTGAGAAGCGTTCAGTAGTACATGTGGTCAAAAGTATCCTCGGCGGTGTGATTAAAGGTTTGATCTTCTTATATTTCTGGGGGAGAGGAGAGGGCCCTGATTTTGGGAACAGTAACCACTGGCCAGTGATTCAATCAAAATATCTGTTGAATGAAACCTGAAGAAGAATCCATGAAAGTTGACATTCAGAAAGCTTTTGGGCTGTTAAATTGGTGAGGCTGGTGATGTGAGGGTCCTGTGTTTTCTAGGACATTGAGTCTCCCCACAACTCCACTTCCACTTTGCCTTGCACATCTCACTCATTTTGGTGTGTCTAGATTTATCCTTAATATTACTGTGAGATCCACATGTGAGTTGTCTTCCTGAGGTTGGTCATCAGGTTAACTGAATTATTGAACATGGATGTGAAGTAATGGAACTTCCCAGTTTCAGACACTTTATCAAATCATGAGTGATGTGCCCACATGGCTGGCATCTGAAGTGAGGACAGTTCTGAGACCTCAACATGCAGAATGTATATTAACTCCCCTGATTTCCTGTCCAAATTAAATTGCCTTGCTACACACCCAGTGGGTGTTTGGGGAATTGGATGTTGTTTCTAGAGACACCACATATTTGGTGTCAAGGAAACCCAACTCACTCTCCCTTGTGCTTTGGGAGCTCAGGTGATTGCTGGGCCAGGGGAATAATGAAAGTGGGACACTGCACCCAGGAGCTGTTACCAGTTGTTGGTATTTTCAGAGTTCCAGGCACAATAGGATAGTATATCAAGTGGGTTGTGACAGGGTGTATCTTGTTTGGACCTTTTCACCCTCATACCATGTGTCCTCTGGCAAGTCATCTATAGTCCTCATCTGAACAGCAGATAAGTGCTGAACGAGTTCTTTGAACATGAAGTAAAGTTTCTTCAGTCGTGTCCGACTCTTCGCAACCCATGGACTATAGCCTGCTAGGTTCCTTTGTCCATGGGATTTTCAAGTCAAGAATCCTGGAGTGGGTTGCCATTTCCTTCTCCACTGAACATATTATGAGTCATAAATATAAGCAGTTTATTCACATTTCAGGGCCATGTTTGGTCATTTTCCACAAGGATGTGTTCATGAAATATTTCTCTACCTACTTACTTGGGGCCAGAAAGAAAGAATATTTATGGGTCAAATAATGATTATCTCTCTGTTTAAAAATTAATCACACAGACCCTGACTACTCAGAAATGGAACTGCTGGGAAAGGATGAAAACCAGCTCTTGGCTCATGGGACCAAGGCTTGAACAATATTAGCAAATTGTCCAGGCCTTTTCCTTTCTCCACTTTTCCCTATCATTTTCTTTTTCATATTTGAATGTTGTTCTTGTTCATGGTCCAATAGTTGTGAAAATTTTGAAATGTTTGTCTTTCTTAGGTACCAAGATTTTCGGAAAGGGAGCCAGTATACTAACAGGATTGGCTGAAATAGTCAAGAAAGCCCTTAAAGGTTAGAACTTTCTGCACCTCTGGGGAGAGAGGAGGGCACTGAGCCTGAGGTCAGTCACCACTGGCTGATGATTCAACACATATGCCTATTGAGTGAAACCTCAATACAAATCCATAAATATTGGCTCAGAGAGCTTATGACATGGGAAGAAATGGTCATGAGGTGAGGGTGCTCTGCTCAGGAAGGCATGGAGCCTTGGTTCACCTCCACTCCTCCCATGTCTGAAAGATCTCCTCCATTTCATGGTTTCTGAGTTTTTTCCTGTATGTTACTCTGAGAACAGTGATTAACAGTTTTCCTGAGTTTTGTCACTGGTTCAATTGACTTTTGAGCATGGAGGTAGAGTCATGGAAAGTTCGAGTTTTAATCACTTGGTCAGAAGTATGATAACTTGAGAACACATGGCTGGCATCTGAGGTCAGGGCATTCTTGATACCTCAACCTGTGGCATCAGCCCTGACTCCACAGATATGATATCAGAAGTCAGTGGACAGTGGGAGGCCTGTTTGATGCTGGGAATTAGATGGTTGGTGGAAAAACCACGTATTTGGTGTCAGGAAAAATAGACTCAGCCAGGCTCACCCTCCCCTGTGATGTCAGGGCTCAGGTGAGGCCTGGGGGAGAGATGAGTAGTGAAAGTAAGACCCTGGACCTGGAAACGCTCACCCATCATTTGAGTTCCTAGCCAATCAATAGTGTATCAAATGTGATGTGACCTGACAGTATCTTGTCCTGACCAGGCCACCCACAAGCTTGTTTCCTGGGGCAAGTCATCAGCAGTTTCCTCATGTGTATAGGGGAAACATGTTACATTAGTTCTTAGAAGAGATGACAAGTTATGGATAGAAAGACTTTATTCACATGTCATGAACAGATTTGTCCATTTTCCATCAGAGTGTTTTAATCTGAAAAAGATTGTTTACCTACATATTTTGGCCAAGTAAAAGTATTTCTCTATTAAATAATGTTTATTCTTGTGTTGTTAAGAGTAATCAAAAAATGTCGAACCATGGAGGAGGGCAACTGCAGGGAAAGCAAGAAACAGCCCTTGCGGGGTAGCCTGTGGGAGCAAGGCTGATACAGTATAATGAGTCTCCAGGCCCTTTCCCCTGTTGTCTTTTGACTGGTATAATCTTATCCATGTTTGATCCTTTTCCTGTTTCATGGATGAGGTCTCCTGAAATTCTTGAAATTTACTCTCCTTCATAGGTCAGGTGATGATTTCCGGAATACAGTTCGAAAACCATATGCCAGAGGAATTGCCAACACTCAATATGGAATATTCAACACTCAATGAGGAGAATAAAGGTTTGTATTTTCTGGACCTCGGCACTGAGATTCAGATCAATGACCAATGACCAATGATTCCTTCAATAAGCCTATTTATTGAAACCTGAACAGTGCATAAGTATTTGGGTTCAGAGAGTTTTCTGGGTGGTCAATACCATTGTGAGGTGCTGTACTCACTGGGGAATGCAGGCTCCACACACCTCCACTGCCTCTTGGCCCTACTCCTCTCCTCCATTTCACCGTGACGTCTCATGTATATTCATCTGGGAACAGTAGGTAAGTGTTGTCCAAAGTTTAGTCATCATTAACACTCAGTTATTGAACGTGGAGTTGGGATCATGGACCTCTCCATTTTAACCATTTGGTCATAAGCAAAACTAAGTGGGGACCACGTTGCTTGCACTAAAATGAGGACAATCTTGGGTGCTCAACCTGTGGGATCTGCAGTAACTGCATAGATTTCATACCAGACATCAATTGACTGAGGGACACCCAGTGGGTGTCTGGAGAATTGCTTAATGTTGGTAGAGACACCATATATTTGTGATAGGACAAATCCAGGCTCAGTCTGCCCTTTGATTTGGGGGCTTAGGTTACCTTACTTACAAGGAAGTGATGAAAGTAAGTCGCCAGCTCCAGAAACTCTTACAAGTAAACTGTGTGTCCTGAATTCCTGGTAGAATCATATATTATATCAGATGCATTGTGACACCATAGTCACTTGTCCTGACTCTACCATCCACAGGCTCTATTTCATGGGAAAAGTTATCTTCAATTTCTTCATCTGAAGAGGGGAAATATAGAACATACATCCTTTGAACAGAGTTCCAGTCATGAATATAAAGAATTTATGCCCTGCCTCCTTAGTGTCTACAGTGTTTGAAAGTTTAGTTTTCTGACAAGGAACTGAACCTAGGACTAGTTAATTGGAATACAGATTCTTAACCACTGGACCACCTCAGAAGTCTTATAGATGTTCTTCAGCTTATCAAAGACATTATACCTATCTTTCTTAGAAGACTTCATGATGAGATATACATTTGCACATGGTTACTGTATCATGTCATCCCTAGCAACATTCATATTCTGTCCCAGAAGGGGTGTTTTCAAATGGGCATTTCAGTTTAACCACACTCCACAACCTTAACATTCTCTCTTGCAACAAACCAGGTTCTAGTTGTTGTCTTTGTACGGAGCAGTGATGACCATCCTCTTAACTGAGCCATTGCCTCTCTAGTTTCCCCAGCTTTTATGCCTGCTTTCTGTGTGGAGCCTAAATTTGTGGGTGTCTGCAAGGCCTCGATGACCAGGTACTTCTACAATACCCAGACCGGGAACTGTGAGATGTTTGTATATAGCGGTTGCGGAGGAAATGAAAACAACTTCCAAACACTGGAGGAGTGCATGAAGACCTGCTATCCAAAGGCAGGGTCCCTGTGGTAAGACAGGGGGCAGGGCACAGTGGGAGGGGAAAGGCTGGGGGAAAGGGGGCGGGGCTCAGGGGGCCACACCCCATCCACCCTGCACGGTGTCTTCCTCCTCGCTGCTGCCAGGAAAGGCTGCAGTGTTCTGTGAATCCACACACTGAGCGAGTTCTCCAGGGAGAGAATGGCAGAAGGTCAACCCCAGATGCCTCTTTGTGATCATCTCAGCCTGATCACATGCTCCTCTTTCTCAGTTGGGAACACTGACTCAGTCACCCTCCAGGGCAGGTCTGCAGTGCTCCTAAGTGCCCCACCTAGGCTTGGAAAATTCACTTCCTTTTGTTCGTGATTCAGGAATGTGGGTCCGTATTTTTTTTGAAAATATGGGATCTATTAAGTTGACTGTTGTCTAGGTCCGGGACTACACTGATGGCACTCACCAAGTTCCTTTCCTTCTGCAGAGGACATGCGAAGAGTAGTTGCTGAAACTCTGATGTCCAAGGAGGACTCCTGCAGGATGGGCTGTGTCTACGTCTGAACTTCTTCCGTCTCCTCACAGTCCTTCTCTCCCTACCCTCCTCAGCAGAGCCTGCCTGTTTCCTTTCCCCTATTGGTCAGCATGTCTAATTCTATTTTATCCGGGTGGCTCTCAGCACCGTGAGAGCATGTCTTCCTTTACCCCTAGCACTTCACACAGTTCCTGACACCAATGAGGCTGTTTATAATTATTTGAGTAAGGAAGGAGTAAGGTAGGAACACATTCCTCATGACCACATTAACTCAGAGCCTGCAGTGTAACACAGGATTTTTGTTTTCATCCCCATCCTCACGACATCTTCACCTTCATCCCTGTCCCCACCATCACTGCTCTCCTTGTGGATGTCCAAGGCGATATTTCCAGCATCCAGTTCTGAGCATGAGTCATGAGAGAAGAGTTTCATTTACAAATGTTTCTTGACCGTACATTGATTTGTAATTTTCATTTCTGTAGCCTCAAGCACTATGGGTTATATTTTAATAAATGCACATTCAAAATTAAACTGACTGGAATGGAGTCTGTTGTTTGTAACTACAAACCTCAACCAATAGGGTCCATGGAAATGGTGATCCTTTTCACTGTTCTGCACACAGTGAGCACCTCCCCCTTTCCCTTTCCACAGATTGTGCCCTTCTGGTTATAGGAAGCAAACTCATTATGTCATCAATGACTTCTTAATAGCTGCACAAGTTACACAGACTCCTGGGAGATACACACGTCAACATGACAGCTTTTCTTCCTTACTTCTAAGTTCAGTCAAACTGGAGGGCAGGTTGTCCTGACTTTCAGAAGGAAAATGGGCATGAAGTTCAGCTGTCCACTTTTCTAAGAAATCCGATTCCTTGAGGTCACATGTGGGGAGGGGGCTTCTAACTTCAGGTAAAGAAAGGGCAACTACCGTTTAGTATCCCTGGCTCTGTGTTAGCATTTTGCTTGCATTTTTCTATTCATCATGCTAAGAATCCTTCAAGAGAGGAAATGGAGACATAGAGATGGTGCTTAGCTGCTGTATTCATTCCTAACATGGCAGGGAATCCCACTTTCCCAAGCAGACGGTCTTTGATGATGCTTTCTTGCTCAGCATCTTGGAAGATTTAGAATGGGGGCAACTTTGGAAACAGACAGTATCTGTTTTACTATGTCACAGAGACCAGAGCAAGTATTAGTATTTGAATAAAGGAGAACACACAGGGTGTTGGTGTTATTTTTCATATCTTTCCAGTCCTGGGAAAATTGTCAATATCTCTGAGCTTTGCTTTCTTTATAAAAATAAGGAGAAGGCTTGTACTTGTCAATGTTTCTAACCAGAGAACACTAAAATACTCCCGTTTCTAGTTGAACTTGTTGGGTTTATTACTCACTGCAGCAAGGAAGTGATATTATCTTGGAAAAAAACATGCAGTCCTCTTAAGACAATGTTAAAAAGAACTTATAAGATGTGGGCTTCTGAGTTGAATCGGGGAAGATTTCAGATAGCTGGCTTTCTCTGGATGGATATTTAGGAAGTGTGATAGTTCTCTGAGTATCTTAATCTTAACTCTAAGAGGCAAAGACTAGATAGGGGTTAGAGTTGTATTTGGCCAAAATCTAACAGTCACTCAAGATAGGAAGGTGTTTGGTCATATTGATGGTTTGCATAATGTTTCCTTTGCTCAGTGCTCAAACATGATTCTCCAATGTTCTATTTTTGTGTAGATCTTTCACCAATCCAGAATGGTCTCATTGATGTGGAAGCATTGTAAAATGTTTATGTTGAGCAGGAGAAAAGAAGGGCCATTTTGGTACCAGCTCAGGTCTTGGAACTCAGAGGTTGATCTTCTCTTTCTCTATCAATCTCAAAGGGTTGTGATGAGAGTGAAAGAGATGCATTTGTTAAATGCTTTGTTCAGGTGTTATCAGAGTAACCATTTGATGAATGTCAGATATGATAATAGTGATAGTAATACTATGTTGTTGCTGTTATTGTTGTTCAGTTACCCAGGCATGACCCACTCTTTGCAACCCTATGGACTGCAGCACGCCAGGCCTCCCTGTCCCCCTCCCAAAGTTTGCCCAAGTTCATGTCAATTGCATCCGTTTTGCCATCCATCCATCTCATCCTCTGACGCTCTCTTCTCTTTCTGGCCTCAGTTTGTCCTAGTATCAGGGACTTTTCCAATGAGCTGGCTGTTCACATCAGATAATCAAAATTCTGGAACTTCAGCTTCAGTCTTACCCTTCCAATGAGTATTCAGGAATGATTTCCCTTAAGATTGACTAGTTTGGTCACTCTGCAGGAGTGTTCTGCAGCATTACAGTTTGTAAATATCAGTTCTTCGGGCTCTGCCTTCTTTCTGGTCCAGGTCTCAGAACCATACATAGCCACTGAGAAGACCTTAGACTTAAATATATGGACCTTTTGGACAGAGTAATGTCTCTGCTTTTCAACACACTCTCTAGGTTTGTCATAGTTTTCCTAACAAGAAGCAAACATCTTCTGATTTCATGGCTGCAGTCACCATCCACAGTGGTTTTAGAGACAAATTAGAGGAAATCTGTCACTACTTCTGCATTTTCCTCTTCTATTTGCCATGAAGTAATGGGGCCAGATGCCATGATATTAGTTCTTTCAATATTTAGTTTAAGCCAGCTCTTTTATTCTTCTCCCTCACCCCCATCAAGCAGCTTTTTAGTTGCTCTTTGCTTTCTACCATTAGGCTGGTATCATTCACATATCTGAGGTTGTTGATGTTTCTCTCATCTATCTTGATTCCAGCTTGTAACTCACCCAACCTGGCATTCCTCATGATGTGCTCAGTGTATAGGTTAAACAAAGAGGGTTACACCAGACATAGCTGATGAAACAGAGATACACATTTTTATGAAATTCCCGTGCAATCTCTGTTATCCAGTGAATGTTGGCAATTTGGTCTCTGGTTCCTCTGCCTTTTTAAACCCAGCTTGGACATCTGGAAGTTATTGTTTCATATAATACTGAAGCCCAGCATGCAAGATTTCAAGCATGACTTTACCAGCATGGGAGGTAGGTGCAATTGTCCAACAGTTAGCGCATTCTTTAGTACTATACTTTTGGGAATTGGGATGAGGATCAACCATTTCCTATCCTGTGACCACTGCTGAGTGTTCCAGATTTGGTGACATATTGAATGCAACACCTTGATTGCATCATGCTTTAGGGTTTTGCATAACTACTGGAATTCCATCGCATCCACTAACTTCATTAACAGCAGTGCTTCCTAAGGCCCGCTTGACTTGGCAGTGCAGAATGTCTGGCTCTGGGTATCTGACCACACCATCATATTAATGTGGCTTATTAAGATCTTTTTTGTACAGTTCTTCCATGTATTCTTTCCATCTTTTCTTGATCTCTTCAGCGTCTACTAGGTCTCCACCTTTCTGTCTTTTATTGTGCCCATCTTTGGGTGGAATGTTCCCTTGATATTTTCAATTTTACTGCAGAGATCTCTGGTCTTTCTCCTTCTCTTGTTTTCTTCTAGTTTTATGCACTGTTCATTGAAGAAGGCCTTCCTGTCTCTCTGTGTTGTTCTTTGGAACTGTGTATTTAGTTGGCTATACCTTTCCCTTTCTCCCTTGTTTTTGGCTTCTCTTCTTTCTTCAGTTCAGTTCAGTCGCTCAGTCATGTCTGACTCTTCACGACCCCATGAATCGCAGCATGCAAGGCCTCCCTGTCCATCACCATCTCCCGGAGTTCACTCAGACTCATGTCCATTGAGTCCATGATGCCATCCAGCCATCTCATCCTCGGTCGTCCCCTTCTCCTCCTGCCCCCAATCCCTCCCAGCATCAGAGTCTTTTCCAATGAGTGAACACTTCACATGAGGTGGCCAAAGTACTGGAGTTTCAGCTTTAGCATCATTCTTTCCAAAGAAATCCCAGGGCTGATCTCCTTCAGAATGGACTGGTTGGATCTCCTTGCAGTCGAAGGGACTCTCAAGAGTCTTCCCAACACTACAGTTCAATTCCATCAATTCTTCGGCATTCAGCCTTCTTCACAGTCCAACTCTCACATCCATACATGACCACAGAAAAAACCATAGCCTTGACTAGACGGACTTTAGTCAGCAAAGTAATGTCTCTGCTTTTGAATATACTGTCTAGGTTGGTCATAACTTTTCTTCTAAGGACTAAGTGTCTTTTAACTTCATGGCTGCAGTCACCATCTGCAGTGATTTTGGAGCCCCCAAAATAAAGTCTGACACTGTATCCACTGTTTCCCCATCTATTTCCCATGAAGTGATGGGACCGGATGCCATGATCTTTGTTTTCTGAATGTTGAGCTTTAAGCCAACTTTTTCACTCTCCTCTTTCACTTTCATCAAGAGACTCTTTAGTTCTTCTTCACTTTCTGCCATAAGGGTGGTATCATCTGCATATCTGAGGTTATTGGTATTTCTCCTGGCAATCTTGATTCCGGCTTGTGCTTCTTCCAGTCCAGCATTTCTCTTGATATACTCTGCATATAAGTTAAATAAACAGGGTGACAATATACAGCCTTGATGTACTCCTTTTCCTATTTGGAACCAGTCTGTTGTTCCATGTCCAGTTCTAACTGTTGCTTCCTGACCTGCATACAGATTTCTCAAAAGGCAGGTTAGGTGGTCTGGTATTCCCACTCTTTCAGAATTTTCCACAGTTTATTGTGATCCACACAGTCAAAGGATTTGGCATAGTCAATAAAGCAGAAGTAGATGTTTTTCTGGAACTCTCTTGCTTTTTCCATGATCCAGGGGATGTTGGCAATTTGATCTCTGATTCCTCTGCCTTTTCTAAAACCAGCTTGAACATCAGGGAGTTCACGGTTCACGTATTGCTGAAGCCTGGCTTGGAGAATTTTGAGCATTACTTTACTAGCATGTGAGATGAGTGCAATTGTGCAGTAGTTTGAGCATTTTTTGGCATTGCCTTTCTTTCGGACTGGAATGAAAACTGACCTTTTCCAGTCCTGTGACCACTGCTGAGTTTTCCAAATGTGCTGGCATATTGAGTGCAACACTTTTACAGCATCATCTTTCAGGATTTGAAATAGCTCAGTTGGAATTCCATCACTTCCACTAGCTTTGTTTGTAGTGATGCTTTCTAAGGCCCACTTGACTTCACATTCTAGGATGTCTGCCTCTAGATTAGTGATCACATCATCATGATTATCTGGGTCATGAAGCTCTTTTTTGTACAGTTCTTCCATGTATTCTTGCCACCTCTTCTTAATATCTTCTGCTTCTGTTAGGTCCAGACCATTTCTGTCCTTTATCGAGCCCATCTTTGCATGAAATGTTCCCTTGGTATCTCTAATTTTCTTGAAGAGATCTCTAGTCTTTCCCAATCTGTATCTTTGCATTGATTGCTGAAGAAGGTTTTCTTATCTCTTCTTGCTATTCTTTGGAACTCTGCATTCAGATGCTTATACCTTTCCTTTTCTCCCTTGCTTTTCGCCTCTCTTCTTTTCACAGCTATTTGTAAGGCCTCCCCAGACAGCCATTTTGCTTTTTTGCATTTCTTTTCCATGGGAATGGTCTTGATCCCTGTCTCCTGTATAATGTCACGAACCTCCGTCCATGGTTCATCAGGTACTCTATCTATCAGATCTAGGCCCTTAAATCTATTTCTCACTTCTACTGTATAATCATAAGGGATTTGATTTAGGTCATACCTGAATGGTCTAGCGGTTTTCCCTACTTTCTTCAATTTGAGTCTGAATTTGGTAATAAGGAGTTCATGATCTGAGCCACAGTCAGCTCCTGGTCTTGTTTTTGTTGATTGTATAGAGCTTCTCCATCTTTGGCTGCATAGAATATAATCAATCTGATTTCGGTGTTGACCATCTGGTGATGTCCATGTGCAGAGTTTTCTCTTGTGTTGTTGGAAGAGGATGTTTGCTATGACCAGTGCATTTCTTTAAAGCCTCCTCGGATAACCACTTTGCTTTCTTGTTTTTCTTTGGAATAGCTTTGTTTGCTTCCTCCTGTACAAAAATAGGGAGTTCTGTTCACAGTTCTTCAGGCACACTGTTTGCAAGTTCTAATCCCTTGAATCTATTTGTCACCTCGGCTACATATGCATAATGGATTTGATTTAGTCAGATCTGGTTGGCCTAGTAGTTTCCCCTGATTTCTTTAGTTTAAGTCTGAATTTTTCTATGAGAACCTGATACTCTGAGCCACAGTCAGCTCCGGGTCTTGTTTTTGCTAACTATACACAGCTTCTCCATCTTTAGCTACAAAGAATGCAACCGGTTTGATTTCAGTACTGACGATTTGATGATGTTCATGTGTAAAGTTGTCTCTTATGCTGTTAAAAGAGGGTGTTTTCTATGACCAGTGCATTCTCTTGGCAGAGTTCAGTTAGACTTTGACTTACTTCATTTTGTTCTCCAAGGCCAAACTTGCATGTTACTCCAGGTATCTCTGGACTTCCTATATTTGCATTCCAGTACCCAAAGATGAACAGAACATTTTGTGTGTGTGTGCGTGTGTTAGTTCTAGGAGTTCTGTGATTGTGGTTTTCGTTCTGTCTGCCCTCTGATGGATAAGGATAAGAGGCTTCTGGAACCTTCCTGATGGGAGAGACTGACTGTGGGGGAAACTTGGTCTTGTTCTGATGGGCAGGGCCATTCTCAGTAGATCTTTAACTCAATTTTCTGTTGATGGGAGGGGCTACGTTCCTCCCTCTTTTCGACTTGAGACTAGACTATAGTAGGGGCAATAAAGACAATCGCGACCTCCTTCAAAAGGTTGTGTACACACTGTTGTATTCAGTGCCCCTGCCCCTGCATCAGGTCCGTCAACCCATATCTCCACCTTAAACTCCTGGACACTCCCAGGCAAGTCTGGGTCAGTCTGTTGTGGGGTCACTGCTCCTTTCTTCTGGGTCCTGGTGCACACAAGGTTTTGTCTGTACCCTCCAAGGGTCTGTTTTCCCAGTCCTGTGTAAGTTCTATAATCAAATCCCACTGGCCTCCAAAGTCAAATTCCCTGGGGATTCTCAGTCCATTGTCATATCCCCAGATTGGGAATTCTGTTGTGGGTCCTAGAACTTTCTTAATAGTATGAGAATCTATTTGGTATAATTGTTTTGCAGTTTGTGGGTCATCTGTTTGGCAGCTGTATGGTGGGATTAATGGTGACCTCCTCCAGGAGGGCTTATGCCACATGCTGTGTGACCCAGGTCTGCTGCATGCAGAGCCCTTGCCCCTGCAACAGGCCACTGTTGACCTGTGCCACTGCAGGAGACACTCAAACACTCAAAGAGGCATGGCACATTCTCTGTGGAGTCTCTGGGTTCTGGTGCACACAAGGTTTTGTTTGAACCCTGCAAGTATCTCTAGTGGGTACGAAATTTGATTCTAAATGTGATTTTGCCCCTCCTATCATCTTGCTGGGGCTTTTCCTTTGTCTTTGGACTTGGGGTATCTTTTCTTTTGGTGGGACCCAACATTCTCCTGAATCACAGAAAACCACAATCACAGAAAACTAATCATACTGATCACATGGACCACAGCCTTGTCTAACTCAATGAAACCATGAGTCATGTTGTGTAGGGTCACCCAAGACAGACAAGTCATAGTGGAGAGTTCTGACAAAACATGGTCCACTGGAGAAGGGAATGGCAAACCACTTCAGTATTCTTGCCTTGAAAACCCTATGAGCAGTATGAAAAGACAAAAGATATGACACTGAAAAATGAACTCCCTGGTTGTTAGGTGCCCAAAATGCTACTGGAGAAGAATGGAGAAATATTTCCAGAAAGAATTAAGAGACAGAACCAAAGCAAAAATAATGCTCAGCTGTGGATGTGACTGGGGATGGAAGTAATGTCCGATGATGTAAAGAACAATATTGCACTGGAACCTGAAATGTTAGGTCCATGAATCAGGATAAACTGGAAGTGGTCAATCAGGAGATGTCAAGAGTGAACATAGATATTTTAGGAATCAGTGAACTAAACATGGTAAATTGGAAGTGGTCAAACAGGAGATGGCAAGAGCAAACATTGACATTTTAGGAATCAGTGAACTAAATTGGACTGGAAAGGGTGAATTTAATTCAGATGACCATTATATCTACTATTGTGGGAAAGAATCCCCTAGAAGAAATGAAGTAGCCCTCATAGTCAAAAAAAAACAATGCGAAATTCAGTACTTGGGTACAGTCTCAAAATGACAGAATGATCTCTGTTTCCACAACAGATCATTTGATAGCATAATAATCTAAGTCTATGCCCCAAGCACTGATGCCTAAGTAGTTGAAGTTGAATGGTTATGTGAAGACTTTCAAAACCTTCTAGAACTAACACCAAAAACATGTCCTTTTCATCATCAGTTCAGTCAGTTCAGTTCAGTCGCTCAGTCGTGTCTGACTCTTTGTAACCTCATGAGTTGCAGCACGCCAGGCCTCCCTGTCCATCACCAACTCCCGGAGTTCACTCAGACTCACGTCCATAGAGTCAGTGATGCCATCCAGCCATCTCATCCTCGGTCATCTCCTTCTCCTTCTGCCCCCAATCCCTCCCAGCATCAAAGGCTTTTTCCAGTGAGTCAACTCTTCACATGAGGTGGCCAGAGTACTGGAGTTTCAGCTTTAGCATCATTCCTTCCAAAGAAATCCCAGGGTTGATCTCCTTCAGAATGAACTGGTTGGATCGGGAACTGGAATGCAAAAGTAGAAAGTCAAGAGATACCTGGAGTAACAGGCAAGTTTGGCCTTAGAATACAAAATGAAGCAGGGAAAAGGCTAACAGAGTTTTGCCAAGAGAATGCACTGGTCATAGCAAACAGCCTTTTCCAACAACACAAGAGAAGACTCTACACATGGACATCACCAGATGGTCAATACCAAAATCAGATTGATTGTATTCCTTGTAACTGAAGATGGAGAAGCTATTTATAGTCAGCAAAAACAAGACTGGGAGCTGACTGTGGCTCAGTTCATGAACTCCTTATTGCCAAATTCAGATTTACCTTGAAGAAAGTAAGGAGAACTACTAGACCATTAAGTTATGACCTAAATCAAATCCCTTATGATTATACAGTGGAAGTAACAAATATATTCAAAGGATTAGATATGATAGAGTGTCTCAAGAACTATGGAAAGAAATTTGTGACATTGTACAGGAGGCAGTGATCAAAACCATCCCCAAGAAAAAGAAATGCAAAGGGGCAAAATGGTTTTCTGAGGAAGCTTTACAAATAGCTGAAAAAGAAGAGAAGCTAAAGGTGAAGGAGAAAAGAAAGATATATCCATGCAGAATTCAAAGGAATAGCAAGGAGATATACGAAAGCCCACTCAGTGATCAATGTAAATAAATAGAGGAAAACAATAGAATGGGAAAGACCTGAGATCTCTTCATGAAAATCAGAGTTACCAAGGGAATATTTCATGGAAAGATAGGCACTGTAAAGGGAAGAAATGGTATGGACCTAATAGAAGTAGAAGGTATTAAGAAGAAATGGCAAGAACACACAGAAGAACTATAGGAAAAATCTTTTAATGAGCTAGATAACCATGATGCTGTGATCACTCACCTACAGTCAGACATCCTGTAATGTGAAGTCAAGTGGGCCTCAGGAAGCATCACTACAAATAAAGCTAGAGGAAGTGATGGAATTCCAGTTGAGCTATTTCAGATCCTAAAAGATGATGCTGTGAAAGTGCTGCACTCAGTATGTCAGCAAAGTTGGAAAACTCAGCAGTGGCCGCAGGACTGGAACAGGCCACTTTTTATTCCAATCCCAAAGAAGAGCAATGCTAAAAATGTTTGAACTACCACACAATTGCACTCATTTCACAAACTAGTAAAGTAATGCTCAAAATTCTCCAAGCCAGGATTCAGCAGTATGTGAACCAAGAAACTCCAGATGTTCAAGATGGATTTAGAAAAGGCAGAAGTACCAGATATCAAATTGCCAACATCCATTGCACCATTGAAAAAGAGAGTTTCAGAAAAAAAGTCTACTTCTGCTTTATTGACTATGCCAAAGTTTTTGACTCTGTGGATCATGATGAACTGTGGAAAATTCTTCAAGAGATGGGAATACCAGACCACCTGAGCTGCATCCTGAGAAATCTGTATGCAGGTCAGGAAGCAACAGTTAGAACCAGACATGAAACAATAGACTGGTTCCAAATTGGGAAAGGAGTACGTCAAGGCTGTATATTGTTGCCTTGCTTATTTAACTTATATGCAGAGTACACGATGTGAAATGCTAGGCTGGATGAAGCACAGGCTGGAATCAAGATTTCAAGGAGAATTATCAATAATTTCAGATATGCAGATGACATCACTCTTATGGTAGAGAGTGAAGAACTAAAGAGCCTCTTGATGAAAGTGAAAGAGGAGAGTGACAAAGCTGGCTTACACTCAACATTCAGAAAACTAAGATCGTGGCATCCAGTCCCATCATTCATGGCAAATAGATGGGGAAACAATGGAAGAAGTGATTTTATTTTGGGGTGCTCCAGAATCACTGCAAATGGTGAAATTAAAAGCCATGAAATTAAAAGACTCTTGCTTCTTGGAAGAAAATCTATGACTAATGTAGACAGCATATTAAAAGGTAGAGACATTACTTTGCCAACAAAAGTCCATCTAGTGATAGTTATGGTTTTTCCAGTAGTCATGTATGGATGTGATAGTTGGACTATTAAAAAACTGAGCGCTGAAGTATTGATGCTTTGAATTGTGGTGTTGGAGGAGACTCTTTAGAGTCCCTTGGACTGCAAGGGGCTGAAACCAGTCAATCCGAAAGGAAATCAGTCCTAATAGTCATTGGAAGGACTGATGCTGAAGCTGAAACTCCAAATTTGGCCACTTGATGTGATGAACCTTAGAAAAGACCCTTATGCTGGGATTAAAGGCAGGTAGAGAGGGAGGTGACAGAAGATAAGATGGTTGGATGGTCTCACCAACTCAATGGACATGAGTTTGGGCAAGCGCTGGGAGTTGGTGATGGACAGGGAAGACTGGCACACAGCGGTCCATAGGGTTGCAAAGAGACAGACATGACTGAGCAACTGAACTGAACTAGGTGGTCTTCCAGGTCTTCAGAGAACTGATCAACTTCAGCTTCTTCAGCATCGATGGAAGGGGTATAGACTGGAATTATTATGACATTAAATGGCTTTCCTTGGAAACAAACTGAGAACATGCTGTCATTTTTGAGGTTGCACCCAATTACTGCATTTCAGACTCTTTTGTTGATTATGAGGGCCACTTTATTTTTTTCTATGGAATTCTTGCCTATACTAGTAGATAAATTGGTCTTCTGAATTAATTATACCCATTTCCATCCATTTTCATTCACTGATTCTTAAGATATCAAAGTTTATTCTTATCATCTCCTGCTTGACCATGTCCAGTTTACCTTGCTTCATGGACCTAACATTCTAGGTTCCTATGAAGTACTGTTCTTTGCAGCTTCAGAATTTACTTTCATCAACAGACACATCCAAAACTGCGTGTCATTTCTGCTTTGGCCCAACCACTTCATTCTTTCTGGGGCTATTAGTATTTCTCCTCTGCTCTTTCCCAGTAGTATATTTGACACCTTCTGGCCTGGGGGACTCATCTTTCAGTGTCATAGGCTTTTGTCCTTTTATATAGTTCATGAGGTTCCATGGCAAATATACTGGGGTGGTATGCCATTTCCTTCTCCAATGGATCACATTTTGTCAGAACTCTCCACTATGACCCGTCCATCTTGGGTGGCCCTATATGGCATGGCTCATAGATTCTTTTAGTTACAAAAGTTCCTTTGCCACACAAGGCAGTGATCCAAAAAGAGCAGCCATACTATATTTTATTTAATGTTTATTAATTATTATTTTGTAACTGTGTAGTGAAAATGATTTGATATTAATGAAAAGAGTTTGGCTTCAGTAACTCACTGTGTTTTGTGATCTTAGGCAAGTCATTTCATTTCCCTGAGACACAGATTCTTCTTTAGTAAGAAGAGGAAGATGGCATCTGCATTAAGAAATGCCCAGATTTGGGCACTTTGAGAGCCATGGTGACTTTGTTGCTAATGTATTTGAACATCTCAGACTAAAACAAAATTTCTAGAAGCACAGAATTTTATTTTCCTCTGTTCCTGACTGTTCTTTAAACATACTGTCAACTGTAGTAAAGACAGTAGGAAATAAAATTGACTGTAGCAGTGTCATCTAGAATTTCACCCTCAGGAAACTGCCCCAGTGAGACAGTGGAGTCATCATCCCAATTCCAATTAGGTCTCTGCCAAAAGCCCTCTTGTTTCACTGATTGATTTCACCCATGTCCAGCCCATTTCCCACTCCTTCTTGTCTTTATTTGACTTTATTTATTCAAGTGTCAGTTATCATAATTACTCATTATTATTATTTCAAAAGACTTTGATTTTGCAGAGAGAAGAATATATATCTAGGGCCTCTGATGATTTAGAACAGCCCCAGGATATGAGCAACATGATATCACATTACAAGTGAAGAAGAGGGTAATTTCCAGCCCCAGGTCACATTGTTAGGAAAAGGAAGAACTGAGACTTAAACTGAGTTCCTCTGTTCCAAAAACCACTAATGTTGAGTTCCAAGTTGTAGTGGGTGTATATGGGTGGTAGGTAATCTTCCAAGTTCCCTGAGATCCACTCTAGTCCCTGAGGCTCACTGTGGCAGGTGGCTCTCCTGTTGGTGAAACCAGCTGAGGGGCAGTGGGTGGTCATGCTCTGGAGACGTGTTTATGTCTCTACTTCCCTTCTGCCCCCTCCATTTACTTTATTTCTACCCAGAATATCAGCGTTTGTGCCGCACATGGTGCTGCTCTTCCCCAGCTCCAAATCTCTTTGAACCAGTGCCAGAAAAGAGCTTGTGTGTTCCAGTAGAGATGCTGCCACAATGGTTGCAGGGAGCTTACCTGTGTCATACCTGTCTTCTGAAGTAGGTGGAGCTAATGTGAGAGGGGGAGAATTGACAGGTAGATATGAAGTCTCCTCATGAGCATGTAAAAGAGGACCTGGGCTAACACACTGCTGATCACCTAAGAGTCCTTTAGTCTGCTCTCATCCACTCACAGACCATCCATCACCTGCCATGCATGTCTCTGGGTGCCAGAATGCCCCTTCAGTGACCATACTGGACAGAATTCCACACATAGAATCACATTCTGTGTTGTCACAAGACCACAGAGAGAATCAAGTTTGAGAATCGTACTTGCTAGGCATTTCACTCAAGCAAACGGAAGTAGGACAGAGGAGCCTGGAGGGCTACAGTTCATGGGGATTCAAACGAATCGCCAGTCCAGGTTCAATGCATGACAGGATGCTCAGGGCTGGTGCACTGGGATGACTCAAAGGGATGGTAGGTGGAGGGAGGTGGGAGAGGGGTTCAAGATGGGGAACCCATGTACACTTGTGGCAGATTCATGTTGATGTATGGCAAAACCAATACAATATTGTAAAATAATTAGCCTCCAATTAAAATAAATAAATTTATATTAAAACAAAACAAAACAAAAAGACCCCAAAAAGCAAAGAGTCAAACCAGGTGAGTTACTGAGCAGACACACGCAGACAGACAGAAGCAGGACAATGGAAGGTGGGAAGATTACACGTACATGACTGACCTCAAATCCTCCATTTCCTCACTCCCCTCCTTCTGGCCTGTTCTTACACATCTGCTGGGTTGTAAACAGATCTGTCAACACCTGTCTTTCCATAGACTCCCTTCTGCAAGGTCACAAATGTGAGCAGACTCTGCTTTTCTGCAGTCCCGCTCCTCCTCCTGGGCACCCTGGTGGCCAGCATGCTGGGTTGTAAAACCAGCAATTGGGTCCAGAGTAAGTCCCAGCTTACCTTTCCTCTACAGACTGGAGAGAAAGGAGGTGAGTGCACGGAAGAGGTGGGAAGAGGGATGTGGAGGATGCTGCCAGCCCTCTCTGGATTTCTCCTTGGAAGTGAGCAATTGAACTCCAGGTACATTACTTTGCTCTCAAAAAGTATCACTATGTGTTCTGCTTTTAATAAATATATCCTACCTCATCTTACAAAATCATGAACTTCTTCTCTGAGCCTGTCTATTCCTGGTTATCTTTCTTGTCCACAATCCCCACCTCCACCACCTTAGAATAGTAAAAAGATCCAAATTTGATCTTCATCCTAGTTCATGCCCCCTAACTCCAGAAACTCTTGGAATTTATTGTCTTTCTATAAGTAATGAAATCTGTGATGGAGCAGATGTTAGATAGTATCTGTGTGTACCTGGACTCCAGAATATGCCATCAGATGATTAAAGGGTTAGAATTATCAGTCCTCGGTCCCTCTGGGGAGAAAAAGAGAACTGATATTGAATTCCATCAACAATGGCCAAAGATTCAGTCAAATTGACTACTTAAAACCCTCAATTAAGTCCCATGCACACTGGATTCAGCAAGCTTTAGAGTGTTGATGACATCAAGGGTTTGAAAAGGGGCAATGTCCTTAGATGGAGTGGGTGCTAGACATTTCCTATTCTCTCTTTGCCTTATGCTTCTTCTCCCATTCACTGTCTCTTGTTTTAACCTCTATAGTAACTGGGGACCATAAGTAAAAGTTCCCCAGTTCTGTGAGTGGTTCTGATAACATGTTCAACTTGGAAATTGGGTCAAGGAGTCTCTGAATTGACAGTCAGTTGGTCACATGTGTAAGTGACCCCAGGGCTTGTGATCAACATTTGAAGTGTGGGCCATCCTCAGGGATGGAGCTCTCACCCTGTAGTTTCTGGGTAACCTTTGGGGATTTTGTGTCAGATGAATTGACTCCTGGATGTCCAGTGGTTCTGAGGGAACTGGTTGCTGTTGGCAGAGACCCCACGTGTTTGGTGTCAGGGACAAAACCCAGACTCACTCTTTTCCTCCATTTCTCTCTGGGGCAAGGCTCAAGGATAGGGACTATAATATGTTGGACAGGGCACTCAGAAGCCCTCGGTAGTTCTCTGCATTTTCAGAATTCCTAGCAGAATCAGGGACTTGACTAAATGGGTTGTGACAGAAGGTGTCTTGTCCTCATCCAACCACCTGCATGCTGTGTGTCCTCGGTTAGTCCCATCTGCAGCTCTTTCACTGGAGCTGGGGCACCACGTTTCTAGAGATTTTTGAAAGGATTACCATTCATGAGTACAAAGAATTTACACCTTTGTGGTCAAAGGTGTCCATTTTCCACCAAAGTATTTTAGTATGAAAGACTTGTCAATCTACCTGCGTTTCTTCTTGACATATATAAAAAAGTGTCAAATAATGATCATTTCTCTGTGATGAAATTAATCAGAGAGTTGAGTGACAGCTGAGGGTCTTCTCAGAGGCAAGTGCAGGCAGCAAGAAATACAGTACTTTGTTGAGTTTCCTCGTGGGGCTTAGACACCTTTTTCCAGGCTGATATGATCTTAGTTAAGACTCAATGCCCTTCACCTTGCTATCACCTATCATACTGTATTTTATTTTCCTATAATATACATGACAGTTTACCCTCATAATTGTATAGTTAGGCCTCATCATCATAGAGACTAATGAGAGTTTTACTCTATCCGCTCTCTTCAGTGACAGTGTACTTAGCATGAGTATGAAGTAGGAGAATCATTCACTTGTGAAATATTTATCAAAATGTATCTTTTTGATTCTGAGAGCATAGTTGTTTGAGTAGGGAGATGGCTGTAAACAAAATATAGCAGAATAATATACACACAGCAAAGGAGGGAAACACACAATAAAGTTGGAGAAAATCCTATGCCAGTCATGAGGAGTGTTCTGAAGAAAGAGAGTGATGGGGATAAAGGAGACTGGCAGGGTCAGGGAAATGCTCTGTGATAAGGAGGTTTTGAGCAGAGCCTTCCAAAATAGTGCCTGCGTAAGCAGCACTCAGGACCGGAGTGCTTGAAGGGCAGGGAAGTGGGAGGCATGAGCCAGAGGCCCTGGCGCCAAGTCAGGAAGAGGTTTGTGGAATTGGAAGAATCAGAATTTGGCTCTCAGAAAGCTAAGGGGTGGCTGAGGGATGGGTCAATGGAGCCATGGACTATGCTTCACTTTGAAACAGGGTCCACTTTTTTTTAATTGGTTCGTTTATTTTTCTGGAGTTGAGCTGCATAAGTTGCTTGTATATTTTTGAGATTAGTTGTTTGTCAGTTGTTTCATTTGCTATTGTTTTCTCCCATTCAGAAGGCTGTCTTTTCACCTTGCTTATAGTTTCCTTTGTTGTGCAGAAGCTTTTAATTTTAATTAGATCCCATTTGTTTATTTTTGCTTTTATTTCCAGTATATTGGGAGGTGGATCATAGAGGATCCTGCTGTGATTTATGTCGGAGAGTGTTTTGCCTATGTTTTCCTCTAGGAGTTTTATAGTTTCTGGTCTTACATTTAGATCTTTAATCCATTTTGAGTTTATTTTTGTGTATGGTGTTAGAAAGAGATCTAGTTTCATTCTTTTACAAGTGGTTGACCAGTTTTCCCAGCACCACCTGTTAAAGAGACTGTCTTTACTCCATTGTATATTCTTGCCTCCTTTGTCGAAGATAAGGTGTCCATAGGTGTGTGGGTTTATCTCAGCGGTTTCTATTTTGTTCCATTGATCTATATTTCTGTCTTTGTGCCAGTACCATACTGTCTTAATGACTGTGGCTTTGTGGTAGAGCCTGAAGTCAGGCAAGTTGATTCCTCAAGTTCCATTCTTCTTTCTCAAAAATGGGCCAAAGAACTAAATAGGCATTTCTCCAAAGAAGACATACGGATGGCTAACAAACACATGAAAAGATGTTCAACATCACTCATTATCAGAGAAATGCAAATCAAGACCACAATGAGGTACCATTTCACACCAGTCAGAATGGCTGCGATCAAAAAGTCTACAAGCAATAAATGCTGGAGAGGATGTGGAGAAAAGGGAACCCTCTTACACTGCTGGTGGGAATGCAAACTAGTACAGCCACTATGGAAAACAGTGTAGAGATTCCTTAAAAATTGCAAATAGAACTGCCTTATGATCCAGCAATCCCACTGCTGGGCATACACACCGAGGAAACCAGAATTGAAAGAGACACATGTACCCCAATGTTCATTGCAGCACTGTTTATAATAGCCAGGACATGGAAACAACCTAGATGTCCATCAGCAGATGAATGGATAAGAAAGCTGTGGTACATATACACAATGGAGTACTACTCAGCCCTTAAAAAGAATGAATTCGACTCAGTTCTAATGAGATGGATGAAATTGGAGTCGATTATACAGAGTGAAGTAAGCCAGAAAGAAAAACACCAATACAGTATACTGACACATATATATGGAATTTAGAAGGATAGTAATGAAGACCCTCTATGTGAGACAACAAAAGAGACTCAGAGGTATAGAACGGACTTTTGGACTCTGAGGGAGAGGGAGAGGGTGGGATGATTTGGGAGAATGGCATTGAAACATGTATACTATCTTGTAGGAATGAAGCGCCAGTCTATGTTCAATACAGGATGCAGGACACATGGGGCTGGTGCACGGGATGATTCAGGGAGAGGATGTGGGGTGGGAGGTGGGAGGGGGCTTTGGCATTGGGAGATCGTGGACACTTGTGGCTGATTCATGTCAATGTATGGCAAAACAAATACAGTATTGTAATGTAGAATAAAGTATTAAAAAAATAAAATTAAAAAAAAAGAATGCATCAGCAAAAAACAACAACAACAACAAAAAACCAGGGTCCTCGCAGCTGTGGTGTGGAGAGTGGCCTTTCGAGGGTGAAGGGCAGAGAAAAAGGCCCCTGGTGGGCTGGTGCATTGTCCAGGGGAGCCATGATAAAGTGTGCATCCATATTGTTGCCTGCATTGATCTCAGTTTATTAGAATAACATGAATATCCTGCTCTGTTGAGACTTCTGTAGAGGTTTCATCACAACTCAGGATTCATTAACTCTTTAGCCATTTGTGATGTATTCACCCTTCTAACCCTTGCCACTCCTTGAGGTTTGGGGGCAAGGGAAAAGCCGAAGGTGGGAATTAAAACCTATACCTATGGCTGTTTCTTGTTGATGTTTGGCAGGAACAAGTAAAATTCTGTAAAACAGTTATCATTCAATGAAAAATATATAAAGTAAAAAACTAAAAAAAAAAACCTCAACCGCCAAATCCTGTGTTAGTTATTCAGGCAACTAACCTCCTTTCTAAGGTTAGGTTGAGGCTTTGCTGGTCACCTTCCTCACATTATAAAAGACACCCCTGATGCTGCCATTTCTTAGGAAATCCAATCATTTTAGGAGCTCAGTTCCAGGAAAGGTTAGAAGACCAAACTGATACTTCTTATATAAGTCAGAGTATCAGTATTCCCTCAATACTTTTTATTCCAGTGCCCATGACTTAAACAAAGTGAACACAGTGGGGGTTTTCTTCCATGCCATTCTCCATTAAATCATGATGGCGTCTCACTGTGTTTTTCATAGTGGAAACTTTAAACTATGCACATGTACAGATCACAGTATTATAAACTGGTGGACCATGGTCCAGCTCCAGTCATGATCAACATATGGAGAATATTCTTAATGTGTATCTTTTATTCTTGTCCTATTTGGAGCTAATCATTGATGACATGCCAATTCATGCATAAATAGTCAGTAATGATATGTAATCATTCACAATATTACTCTGTGGATCTGAAGCCTAATAACATTAATAAAGATGTCCTACAGAGCAGGATATGAACAGGCCTTTTCATATTCATACCCCTGCACCCCTACCACTCTCTATTGCAAACAAGCTGGTATTTTCTGTTGTTCACCTTTTAGTTCCAGCTGTGCTGACCATTTTTCTATTTTACCAATATCCTTCCATTGCTACAGCCCTGTGGGCTGAGGTCTGCCTGGAGCCTTCACACGTGGGTCCCTGCAAAACAGAAATAACCAGACACTTCTACAACTCAAGTACAGGTTCTGGGAGACCATTGTATATGGTAGTTAAAATGTTAAGAACATAGATTACATCAGAGGCTGGCCTGTGTTAAGACCCCTGCTAGTGGTATCCTATCCTGGGTAAGACGTCCTGAAGGGCAGGGGAGAGGGGAAGGGCTGGGGAAAGAGGTGGAGCTCAAGAGGCTACACATTCCTCAAAAGCACCCACAGTGACTATTTCCCCCGCTGCCTCCTGGGAGAAGTGGTTGCAGTGTTCTTTGAAATCATGGGCTGAGCATGTCCTTCAGGAGCCGATTGGCAAAAGGTCAGCCCTAGAGGCACCATCCTGATCATCTGAGCTTACTCTCATGCTCCCCTTTCCAGATGGGAGGAGTAAGTCAGCACCCCACAGAGCTGGTCAGTAGTGCTGTTGAGTCCCCCACCTTGGCTTCAAAAATTCACTTCCTGCTGGTGGTCACTGTGATCCTGAGAGCACTGTGGTTGCTCATTTCTAGGAAGGACTAGGTCCTGTCCAGGTACACAGTATCCAGGTCTGGGGCTTCAGAGGTTCAGTCAGCAAGTTCCTCTCCTTTTGCAGAGGCCATGGGTACTGTGTTCCCTGAGAAGCTGAAGTACAAGGAGGATCCAGTCAGGGCTGAGCTCTGGCTGCTTGTGATAATATTCAGTCTTTCTTTTTTTACATTTTTAAAAAAATATAAATTTATTTATTTTAATTGGAGGTTAATTACTTTACAATATTGTATTGGTTTTTGCCATACATCAACATGAATTCACCACAGGTGTACACATGTTCCCCATCCTGAACCCTCCACCCTCCTCCCTCCTCATACCACCCCTCTGGGTCATCCCAGTGCACCAGCCCCAAGCATCCTGTATCATGCATCGAACCTGGACTGGTGATTCATTTCATATATGATATTATACATGTTTCAATGCCATGCTCCCAAATCATCCCACCCTCTCCCTCTACCACAGAGTCCAAAAGCCTGTTCTATACATCTGTGTCTTTTGCTGTCTCTCATACAGGGTTATCGTTACCATCTTTCTGAATTCCACATACATGCGTTAGTATACTGTGTTGGTGTGTTTCTTTCTGGCTTGCTTCACTCTGTGTAATATTCAGCCTTTCGACGCTACCTTTCTCAGCAGAAATCTGCCTCTTTCCGCTCCCATTCAACTACTTGCTTTACTTTTCTCTCATCCAGTTGGCTCTAAGCACCCTGAGAGCAAGTCTTTTGTTTATCCCCAGAATATTGCACAGCTCCAGGCACAAAGAGTACAGTCCATAAATATTGAAGTAAGTATGGAAACAATGTAGGAGAAAAGCTCCTCAAGACTGGATGAAAGTAGAGCCTGAGATGTGAATTCCTGATTCTTGCTCTAATTGTCTTCCTCACTGCATCCTCACCTTCTTCCTCCCCCTCACCAGCACTTTGAGAGCCTTGGGAATGTGGCCGCCTGGATGCTGCCAGAGAGGCTGGAACTACCTCCTATTTTTGTGAATATGATGTGACACTCATGAAGTCATGTCCAACATGTGTTAATATCAACTAGATTTTGCCTGGATGGTGTTTGTATGTTTGTGTATTAGTGAAATTGAAATATCTGGGAACACGTGAAAAACAGGCAAGCATCTTCCTCCTGCTTTTCAGCTGTCTGTGTTCCAGCAAGTCATTTTCTGTGGTTGTAGTTCTGTATCTTCATGTGTAAAAAGGAATAATATAATTAATTGATAAGATTGTTAAAGAACAGCAAGCTATCTTTTATCACCACTTACTATGAACCCACCTCACAGGTCTCAATTTTAAATGCCCTCCAGGAGAAGTGTGTAATGTGAATTGAAGTATTTGGAGTCGGAAGTGAGGCAAGCAGACCATAAGAAATGGTGGGGTGATTGAAACTGGAGAGAATACCCCCTTCTGAGAAGAGAGACACTCTCCTTAGTTTGGTTCATGGTTTTCAAAGCGTGGTCCCTTAGCAGCAACCTCATTGCCATGGGAACCTGGTTGATGCAGCTACTCAGGTCCCACCCTGTGCTACTGAACCAAAACTCTGGGGATGAAGATCTCAAATCTGTGTTTGGCCAAATGGCTAAGGGATTCTGATGCTCAATCATATTTGAGACCCATGGTTCTTGTTAAACTGCAAGACTGTGATTGCAGAACAAGTTGGTTTACTTGTCCTGCATTGATAAAATTTTTTTAAAATATGAAATCTCCACTGTGAAATCTTATCAATGCCTAAAATTGTAAAGTGAACTCTGTGAGCTAACAATGCAGATATTTCGGCCATGTGTGCAACTTCTGGTTATGCTCCCTATTAATCTTGAAAATAATCTGAAAAAACATACTATAGGTTTCAAAAAATCAGGTGCTTTTTTATCATGTAGCAAGAAAGTAACTACCCATTACTCGGATATGAACATACTTCTACAATGGCACAGCATCTCAAATATCTAAACATCTTCTGTCTGCCCTGGGTGCATTCCATCACTTGAAGATGAAGCTTTAGATACCATGGAATCAAAGGTTCTCATTATTCAGATGGAGATAGTGAGGAACAGAAGCAGAGATATGACCTGGAGTCCCAGAGGGTTGGCATCACTTGTCTTTATCTACTATACAACGACTGTTTGTTCCTGTCCTGCAATTTCTCTAAAGAGGCCTGCAGGGGCCAGGGAGGTTTCCAATTAGAGACTGCACTTCCATGAGCAGGGAGGGAGGAGTTGCGGGGAGAACTGGCCTATCAGGAGGCTGAAGAACCAGGGGCATCTAATTTGGACCAGGGTAAGGAGTACCAGAAGAGGAGGACATTGGGAGAGAAAGATGAGTGAGGAGAGGGGAGAAAAGGGCAGTTTCTGTTAGGGAGACTCAGCTACTCTATGGTCTCAGATGCAGAGGTTGAGGCAGGAAGAGGGGCAGGGCCAGAGCGTGTCCATCTGCAGGTTGTGTGCCCTGAGCAAATGGCTTTACCTCTGAGCCTCTGCTTTCTGCTTGACACTGTGGTATGAGAATCCCAGATATTGTAGAACTGACATGAGGCTAAATGAAATCATGCATGTGGAATGTCTCAGGAGAGAGGGACCCTCCACGCACAGTGGCTTCTTTTGTGAGTCACCCACTCCTGATGCCCTTCTGTCCTAAGAGAGCTTGGTACTGTGAGCTCAAACCCTGCTCAACAGTGCTCTGTGGTTGACACTACAAGTCAATAGACAAGAGTGATGAAGGGCTGGTGGGTGTGGCGTGTGTGCACTCTCACCTACAGCTTGCAATGCAGCAGAGTGCCTGTGCACAGACTCTAAGTCAGATTGCTGGGTCCAAATCCTCTCTCTACAAGCTATGACCTAAGCAAATTACCTTATTTCTTATTATTTCAGGGACCTCTTGTGTTACATGGAGATATATCAATGGTTTCTCCCCCTTTATTTAAAGATTTTTTAGAATTAGATGAATTATATGTTTCATGTGTCCAGGATAATGCCTGCTACAATGAAGAATTTAAATTTTACCTGGAGTAATTACTCATTACTTTTATTAATACTACTATAAAGAATTTGACTTCTGAGGGGAAGGAATATATGCCTGTTGTATCCATTGCTTCTGTGGCAACCACATGACGTGGGCAGCACGGATTACATGTGGCACCTGAAAACATGTGGTTTGAGAGTTTTAAATTATCTGGCCCACAGTTAGGAAAATGCACAGCTGGTACCCAAACCAAGGAACTATGGCTCCATAGCCAGTGAGGGAGAGAGCAGGAAGAAGGGGGTGGCTACGGTGGTCTTCCCGAGGTGCCCTGATGCCCACTCATGAAGAAAGCTCTCCTGTTACTGAAACCAGATGAGGTATGACTGTGGGTCATGCTGTGGATACAGGTTCAACTCCCTGCTTCCCCTAGGCCCGCTCCCGTAATTGTTTGATGCCTAAAGAGGATTAGAGCCCAGGACGACATCACCTTCACCAGCTAAGTCCCTGCCTGGACCAATGCTTGGTAAAGTACAAGTGTCCATCCAGGGGAGATGGTGTGGCAATGGTTGTAGGAAGGTGACCTGTGTCACACATGTCATCTGAGGTACCTGATGTGGGCCAGGGCATCGAGGTCCAGTTGAGATGTCACCTGCAGGAGGCTAAAATGGAGGACCTTGGCTAACATACTGCTATTTACTTATCTGGCTTCTGATCTACTCACATCCACTTACTATAATCCATCATGTGCCAGGCACTGTTCTAGGTGCAGGGATGCTCCCGAGTGTCAATGTTGGACAAACTCCACCTGTCTGAAAACAATCTGTGTTTACATGAGACCCACAGGCATCATCAAGTCTGAGAAGTGCTCTTACTGCACATTTGACCCCTGAAAACAAAAGCAGGAGGCATGGTTAAGAAGGGAGATTATACAATAAATAGGACTGACTCAGCTCCACCCCTTGCCCATTCTCCTCCTCATCGCCTGATTTCACCCCTCAGCCAGGATATTAAAAGCTCAGTCCATCCCCAGAATCCTCAGGAGTCCTTCTGCAAGGCCACAAAGATGAGCTGGCTCTGCCTCTTTGCAGCCCTTCTCTTCCTCCTGGTTATCCTGGTGGACAGCACCCTGGTGTATACACACCATACCCAGGATCAAGATAGGTCTAGCCTCATCTCTCCTTTACAGCTTCTGGGAAAATGACAGAAGTCCAAAGAAGGGAGAGTTGCAAGTATGAACTGGGTGTTGCCAACCCTCTCTGGATTTCTCCTGTCACACCGCACAGGTTTTTTGTTTTTGTTTTTTGTTTCTTTGGTTTTGGCAGTGCTGGTCTTCCTCCCTATGCAAGGGTATTCTCTAGTTCCGGGGTCTTCTCTCTGGTTGCAGTGTGTGGAATCTTGTTGGGGTGGCTTCTGTTGCTGCAGAGTTGGAACTCTAGGCATCTGGGCTCAGTGGTTGCAATTTACCACTTAGTTGCCCCAAGGCATGTGGAATCTTCCCAACCAGGGATAGAACCCATGTCCCCTGCGTTAGCTGTGGATTCTTTCCTATTGAACTACAAGGGAAGTCTTAAGTTGCAAACTTTTAACTCCACTGACATTGTGACTCTCATGAGGATATTTATTAAAATTATATATATATATATATCATAACTCTACCTAATCTGGGACCCCATTTCTGAGACTCTCTATTCCTGTTGCCTCCCGTTTCCCTGAAACTCATTGTAATGTAGCAATAAAAGTAAGTAAAGTGAAAGTCTCTAAGTCCTATCCAACTCTTTGGAACCCCATGAACTGTATAGTCCATGGAATTCTCCGGGTAAGAATACTGGAGTGGTAGTCTTTTCCTTGGAGAAGGCAATGGCACTCCACTCCAGTACTCTTGCCTGGAAAATCCCATGGATGGAGGAGCTTGGTAGGCTGTAATCCATGGGGTCGCTAAGAGTCCGACACGACTAAGCAACTTCCCTTTCACTTTTCACTTTTATGCCTTGGAGAAGGAAATGGCAGCCCACTCCAATTTTCTTGCCTGGAGGATCCCAGGGACTGGGGAGCCTGGTGGGCTGCTGTCTATGAGGTCGCACAGAGTCGGACACTACTGAAGTGACGCAGCAGCAGCAGCAGCAGCAGCAGCAGCAGCCGCCACCTTTTCCTTCTCCAGGGGATCTTCCCAACTCAGGGATCAAACCCAGGTCTCTCGCATTGCAGGCAGATTCTTTACCAGCTGAGCCACCAGGAAGTCCTGTATAGTAATAAAAGGCTTCAAATTTGAAACGTCTCTTAGTTAATGGCGCAGATCTCCAAAACACTTGGAGTTCTCTGCCTTTAGATGTTAATAGATAAGTCACAAAAGCTGACTCTAGGTAACCTCCAGGTGTGGTTGGAGTCCCAGAAATCACAAGCACCCATTTAATGTTTACAGTTTTCAACAACTCTCATTCCAGCACCTCTGAGGAGAAGGGAGGAAACTGAGAGTGAGCTCAGTCACCAGTGGCTGATAATCCAACCAATATGCCTGCTTAGTGAAACAGAAAGATATATCTTTTAAGTAATTAGCCTCCAATTAAAATAAATAAATTTAAATTAAAAAAAAGAAAGAAAGACATAAAAACTGGGCTCAGAGAGCTTGTTGGTTGGTGAATACAGGAAGCTGATGTGAGGGTGCTCGGCCCACTAGGGTGCAAAGGCTGGACACATCTCCCTCCTCCTTTGCCCTGGACATCTCTTCCATTTTTCTGCCTCAAGCTATATTTTGCATATTAATCTGGTAATAGTAAGCAATGGTTTTCTGAAGATCAGCCACCGGTTCTAGTGAATTGTTGAATTTGAAGATGGGGTCATGGGCCCCAAAGTGGGGTAAGCCCTCCATTTTAATTATTTGGTCACAAGCGTGACTGACTCGGGACCTCATGGCTGGCATCTGAACTGAGGACAGTCTTGAGCTCTCAACGTGCAGAATCTGCAGTAACTCCATCTGTTCCCATCAGAAATAAAAGGGCTTGTTGGACACCCAGTGGGTATTTGCGAAATTGGTTGCTCTTGGTCGACACCACATATTTGGTGTCAGGGATAAATCCAGAATCACTCTCCCCTATGATTTGGGGTTCATGTGATGCTCCAAAAAGGGGGAGTAATGAAAGTACACATTGGAACCAGAAACTGTTCTCAGTTATCTGTATTTTCAGAGTTCCTAGGAGAATCAGGGAGTATATCAAAGGGGGTGGTAACATGCTAGTATCTTCTCCTGGCCCTGCAACCCACCTGCCATGTCCTGGGGCAAGTCATCTACAATTTTCTTGTCAGAACAGGGGATACATATTACGTGGGTTTTTGAACAAATTGCCAGTCATGTGTATAAGGAGGTGAATCACATTTCAAGTTGAATTTTGTACATTTTCCACCAAGAGGTGTTAATCTAAAAAAATTTCTTTAACTACTTACTTTGGGCAAGAAAGAATATTTACGTGTCAAATAATGAGCATTCCTCTATCATGAAAAATAACCAGAAAGACCTGGGATGAATGTGCCACTGTCCCATGTAGGGTGACTTCTGGGACCAAAGTTGAGACAATATTAAGAAAGTCTCCAGGCTTTTTCCCATGCTCCCTTTTGACTATTATTTATTATCCATATTTATACCCTCCCTTGTCCACTGCTGACTACTATTTTATTTGCATATTTGATCCTTAGCTTGGTTCACATCCCAGGCTTCCTGAAACTGTTGGAATTTACTGTCTTTCATAGGCGTGGAGACAAGCCATCGACTGGGACCTGGGAAGCATTCAGTAACCAGTTCAGTTCAGTTCAGTCTCTCAGTCGTGTCCGACTCTTCACGACCCCATGAATTGCAGCACGCCAGGCCTCCCTGTCCATCACCATCTCCAGGAGTTCATTCAGACTCACATTCATCGAGTCAGTGATTCCATCCAGGCATCTCAACCTCTGTCGTCCCCTTCTCCTCCGGCCCCCAATCTTTCCCAGCATCAAAGTCTTTTCCAGTGAGTCAACTCTTCACATGAGGTAGCCAAAGTACTGGAGTTTCAACTTTAGCATCATTTCTTCCAAAGAAATCCCAGGGTTGATCTCCTTCACAATGGACTGGTTGGATCTCCTTGCGGTCCAAGGGACTCTCAAGAATCTTCTCCAACACCACAGTTCAAAAGCATCAATTCTTCAGCACTCAGCCTTCTTCACAGTCCAACTCTCACATCCATACATGACCACAGGAAAAGCCATAGCCTTGACTAGACGGACCTTAGTCAGCAAAGTAATGTCTCTGCTTTTGAATATGCTATCTAGGTTGGTCGTAACTTTTCTTCCTAGGACTAAGCGTCTTTTAATTTCATGGCTGCAGTCACCATCTGCAGTGATTTTGGAGCCCCAAAAAGTAAAGTCTGACACTGTTTCCACTGTTTCCCCATCTATTTCCCATGAAGTGATGGGACCGGATGCCATGATCTTTGTTTTCTGAATGTTGAGCTTTAAACCAACTTTTTCGCTTTCCTCTTTCACTTTCATCAAGAGGCTCTTTAGTTCCTCTTCACTTTCTGCCATAAGGGTGGTATCATCTGCATATCTAAGGTTATTGATATTTCTCCCGGCAATCTTGATTCCAGCTTGTGCTTCTTCCAGCCCAGTGTTTCTCATGATGTACTCTGCATATAAGTTAAATAAACAGGGTGACAGTATACAGCCTTGACGTACACCTTTTCCTATTTGGAACCAGTCTGTTGATCCATGTCCAGTTCTAACTGTTGCTTCCTGACCTGCATACAGATTTCTCAAGAGGCAGGTCAAGTGGTCTGGTATTCCCATCTCTTTCAGAATTTTCCACAGTTGATTGTGATCCACACAGTCAAAGGCTTTGGCATAGTCAATAAAGCAGAAATAGATATTTTCCTGGAACTCTCTTGCTTTTTCCATGATCCAGTGGATGTTGGCAATTTGATCTCTGGTTCCTCTGCCTTTTCTAAAACCAGCTTGAACATCAGGGAGTTCACGGTTCATGTATTGCTGAAGCCTGGTTTGGAGAATTTTGAGCATTACTTTACTAGCATGTGAGATGAGTGCAATTGTACGGTAGTTTGAGCATTCTTTGGCATTGCCTTTCTTTGGGACTGGAATGAAAACTGACCTTTTCCAGTCCTGGGGCCACTGCTGAGTTTTCCAAATGTGCTGTCATTTTGAGTGCAGCACTTTCACAGCATCATCTTTCAGGATTTGAAGTAGCTCAACTGGAATTCCATCACCCCCACTAGCTTTGTTTGTAGTGATGCTTTCTAAGGCCCACTTGACTTCACATTCCAAGATGTCTGGCTCTAGATTAGTGATCACATCATCATGTTTATCTGGGTCATGAAGATCTTTTTGTACAGTTCCTCTGTGTATTCTTGCCACCTCTTCTTAATATCTTCTGCTTCTGTTAGATCCAGACCATTTCTGTCCTTTATCGAACCCATCTTTGCATGAAATGTTCCCTTCAGTAATAGATGTGGTTAAAAATATCATTGACAGTGTTATTACAGGTTTGAATTTTATGCACCTGTGGGGAGAGGAGAGGGCACTGAGACTGAGAACAGGCGCCACTGGCCAATAATTCTATCAATATGTGTGTTTAGTGAAACCTCAATAAGAATCCATGAATGTGCGCATTCAGGGAGCATCTAGGGTGGTAACACATGGCGGTGATGTGAGGGTCCAGTGTTCTCTGGGGCATGGAGTTTCCCCACACCTCCATTTCCCCTTTCCTCCACACATCTCCCTCCCTTCACTGTGCCAAGATTTGTCCTTCATAACAATGTGAGATCCCTCTGTGAGTGGTCTTCCTGAGTTTGGTCATCAGATTTATTGAGTGGAGTAATGGAACATCCCAGTTTTAGACATTTTGTCAAATCAGGAGTGACTTGGGCCAACATGGCTGGCATCTGAGCTGAGGACAATTCTGAGCCCTCCACTTGCACAATCTATACTAACTCCCTGGATTCCCTGTCAGAATTAAACCACCCTGTTGGACACCGATTGGGTGTTTGGAGGAACTGGATATCGTTGCTAGAGACACCACATATTTGGTGTCGGGAAAACCCAACTCATTCTCCCTGTGCTTTGGGAGCTCAGATGAGTCACGGGACAGGGGAGCAATGAAAGTGCGACTCTGCATCCAGGAACTCTTACCAGTTATCAGTATTTTCAGAGTTCCTGGCAGAATAGGATAGTATATCAAGTGGGTTATGATGAGGAAGCATCTTGTTCAGATCCTATCATCCCCATTCCATTAGTTCTCTGGCAAGTCATCTGAAGGCCTCATCTGAACAGCGGATAAGTGGTACATGAGTTCTTTGGAACATATTATCAGTCAATTATAAACAGCTTATCCACATTTCATGGCCAAGTATAATCATTTTCCACCATGATATGTTCTTGAAAGATTTCTCTACCTATTTGCTTGGGGCCAGAAAGAACATTTATCTGTAAAATAAGGATTATCCCTCTATTTAAAAATTGATCACACAGACCTGGACCACTGAAAAGCAGAACTGCCAGGAAAGCATGAAACCCAGTCCTTATGTGGTTGGCTTGTGGGACCAAGGCTGGTACAATATTAGCAAGTTCTCCAGGCTTTTTCCTTTGTCCACTTTTGACTATTGTTTTATTATCCATATTTGAAACTTGTCCTGGTGCATTGTTCAACATTCTTGAAAAGTCTGAAATCTTTGTCTTTTATAGGTACCAAGATTGTCGGAAAGGAATCCAGTATAACACAAGGATTGGTTGAAACCATAAATAAAGTCCTGAAAGGTTAAAACATTCTGCATCGATGGGGAGAGAGGAGGCCGCTGAGACTGAGATCAGTCACCACTGGCTGATGAGTCAATATATATGCTTATTGAGTGAAACCTCAATAAAAATCCATAAATATTGGCTCAGAGAGCTTTTGAGGTGGGAAAAAATGGCGATGAGGTGAGGGTGCTGGGCTCACCAGGGCATGGAGGCTCTGCTCACATCTACTCCCCATTTGCCTTAAATGTCTCCTTCATTTAGCTATTTCTCATTTTATCCTGTACATTAACGTGAGGAAAGTGAGTAAGAGTACTCCTGAGTTTGGTCGCTGGTTCAACTGAGTTTGAGCATGGAGTTGAGGTTATGAGAAGTTCGACTTTCAGTCACTTGTTCAGAAGCATGGTAACTGGAGCCCACATGGCTGACATCTGAAGTCAGGGCAGTCTTGATACCTCAACCTGTGGTTTCAGCACTAACTCCACAGATATGGTATCAGAAATCAATTGACAGTTGGATGTTAGGGGGTTGGATGGTATTGTGGAGAAAACACATATTTGAGGTCATATAAAAATCCAACTTACTCTCTGATGTGAGGGCTCAGGTGTGGCTTGAGGAGAGGTGAGTATTAAAAGCAGAACACTGTACCCAGAAACTCTTACCAGTTATCTGTTTTTTGGAGTTCCTGTCAGAATCAAGAATGTATCAAGTGAGTGGTGACATGACAGTATCTTGGCCTGACCAGGCCACCCACATGCGTGTGTCCTGCGGCAAGTCATTTGATGTTTCCTCATCTGAACAGGGGAAACGTGCTACATAAGTTCTTCAAATAGATGACGAGTTATAACTAGGAAGAGTTTGTTAACATGTCACAACCAGATTTGTCCATTTGGCACCACAATGTGTTAATCTGAAGAAAAATTCTCTACCTAGTTGCTGTGGCCAGGTAAAACTATTTCTTTATCAAATAATATTTATTCGTGCATTATTAAAGGTAATGAAAAGATGTCAAGCCACGGAGGAGGGCAACGGCAGGGAAAGCAAAGAAACACAGCCCTTGTAAGGCCAAGGCTGATACAATATTACAAAGTCTCCAGGCTCTTTCCCTTGTTGTCTTTTGACTGCTATTTTCTTATTCATGCTTGATCCTTTTCCTGTTTCATGAAGCTAGCCTCCTGAAACTCTTGAAGTTTACTCTTTCACAGGTCAGGTGATGATTTCCAGAGCACAACTTGATAACCATACAGTAGGAGAATTCCCCAGAGAAGACGATGGCACCCCACTCCACTACTCTTGCCTGGAAAATCCCATGGACGGAGAAGCCGGGTGGGCTACAGTCTGTGGGGTTGCGAAGAGTCAGACACAACTGAGCGACTTCACTTTCACTTTTCACTTTCATGCATTGGAGAAGGAAATGGCAACCCACTCCAGTGTTCTTGCCTGGAGAATCCCAGGGACGAGGGAGCCTGATGGGTTGCTGTCTATGGGGTCACACAGAGTCGGACACGATTGAAGTGACTTAGCAGAGGATTTCCCAATGCTCATTCCTCAATACTCAACACTCAGTGAGGACAATAAAGGTATGTAGTTTCTGCACCTCAGGGAAGAGGGAAGGGCACTTAGATTCAAATCAGTCACCAGTGGCCAATGATTCAATCAACAGGCTATTTCTTGAAACCTCAACAGTACAGAAATATTTTGGTTCAGAGAGTTTCCTGGGTGATGAATACGATTGTGAGGGTGCTATGCTCACTAGGGAACGGAGGCTCCACACACCTCCATTCCTTCTTTGCCCTGTACATCTCCTCCATTTCACTGTTTGTCAATTTTTTATGCATATCCATCTGTGGAAATGAGAACAGTAAGTACGTTGCTTTCTTCAGTTTGATCATCAGTAACCTTCAGTTATTGAACATGGAAGTGAGGTCATGGACCTCCCCATTTTAGCCATTTGGTCACAAGCAAAAGTAAGTGGGGGCCACGTGGCTGGCACTAAAGTGAAGAGAGTCTTGAGCACTCAGCCTGTGCAATCTGCACTAACTGCATGGATTTCATATCAGAAGTCACTTGAGTGGGGACGCTCAGTGGGTGTCTGGGGAACTGAGTGATGTTGGTAGAGACACCACATATTTGTGTTAGGATAAACCCAGACTCACTCTTCCCTGTGATTTGGGGGCTTAGGTTACCTTGGGTACAAGGTAGTAATGAAAGTAGGACATTGGCTCCAGAAACACTTGCAAGTAAACTGTATTTTCTGAATTCCTGGTAGGATCAGGCATTGTATCAGATGTGTTGTGACATCATAGCAACTTGTCCTGACTCTACCCCCACACGTGCTCTGTTTCCTGGGGAAAGTTATCTGCCGTTTCCTCATCTGAAGAGGGGAAGAATGTGCATTCTTTGAACAGATTACCAGTCATGAATATAAAGAATTTATGCCCTGCCGCTTTAGTGTCTATACCATTTGGGAGTGCATTTCTCTGACAAGGGACTGAACCTATGACTATTTCAACAGAAGGTGATTCTTAACCACTGGACGTCTTCAGAAGTCTTATAGAAGTTTTAAGGCTATTCAAAAGCATCATGCCAATCTTTCTTAAAAGACTTCATGAGGAGATATACATTTGCACATGATTACTGAATCATGTCACTCCTAGAAACATCCGTAGTTCTGTCCCAGGAAGTAGGTTTTCAAATGGTCTTGTCAATTTGACCATCCTCCACCATCCTAATCCATTCCCTAGTCTTGACAATCTTTAAAAAAAACTGGTGAACCATTCCCTAGTCTTGACAATCTTTAAAAAAAAACAAAAACAAACTGGTGTGGGAGGCTCATGGCTAAAATATTTACTTTTAATTCCACTAATGTTATTAACTATACCATTTGTATTTTGCTTGTTTCACAAGATTATTATTTTTTGTATTACCAAGTATATGACTGAACCTTCAATGGAAATGATGACTAGACTTGAAGCAGTTGATCAAATGTATAGTTTGAGATATATGATCAATGATTGTAATAGTGTAACTCTAGAAGGCAACGGCAACCCACTCCAGTACTCTTGCCTGGAAAATTCCATGGACGGAGGAGCCTGGTGGGCTGCAGTCCATGGGGTCGCAAAGAGTCAGACACAACTGAGCGTCTTCACTTTCACTTTCATGCATTGGAGAAGGAAATGGCAATCCATTCTAGCGTTCTTGCCTGGAGAATCCCAGAGATGGGGGAGCCCTTGTGGGCTTCCGTCTATGGGGTTGCACAGAGTTGGACACGACTGAAGCGACTTAGCAGCAGCAGCAGCAGCAGCACCATCCTAACATTCTCTATTGCAAACTGGCAGTTCTCATTGCTGTCCTTGTATGGAGCTCTGATGACCATCCTCATAACTGAGCTACTGCCCTTCTCCTTATAGCAGCTTCTAAGCCTGCCTTCTGCCTGGAGTGTAAATTAACAGGTGGCTGCAATGCCACGATGACCAGGTACGTCCACAACGCCCAGCCAGGCTCTGTGAGCAGTTTGTGTATTGTGGCTGCAAAGGGAATGAAAACAACTTTGAATCGTTAGAGGACTGCAGGAAGACCTGCTCTCAAGAGGCAAGGTCCCCGTGGTAAGAAAGGGGCCAGGGCATGGGGGAGGGGAAGGGCTGGGGAAAGGGGCGGAGCTCAGGGGGCCACACATCGTTCACCCTGCACAGGGTCTTCCTCATCACTGCTGCCAGGAAAAGAGGCTGCAGTGTCCTGTGAAACTACACACTGAACGAGTTCTTTTCAGGAGAGAATACCAGTAAGCCAACCCCAGATGCCTCTTTGTGATCATCTGAGCCTGATCACATGCTCCCCTTTCTCGAATGGAACACTGATCAGCCACCCTCCAGGGTGAAAGTGAAAGTGAAGTCGTTCAGTTGTGTCCAACTCTTTGTGATCCTATGGACTGTAACCTACCAGGCTTCTCTGTCCATGGGATTTTCCAGGCAAGAGTACCGGAGTGGGTTTCCTTTTCCTTCTCCAGGGGATCTTCCCAATCCAGGGATCAAACCCAGGTCTCCTGCATTGCAGGCAGACACTTCACCCTCTGAGCCACTAGGGAAGCTTCCAGGGCAGGTCTGCAAGACTCCTGAGCACCACATCTAGGCTTGGAAAACTCACTTCTTTCTTGTTGTGGCCGTTCAAGTCATGGGGACAACAGTTCCATAGTTTTTTTGAAAACATAGGATCTGTCAAGATGACAGGTGTCCAGGTCTGGGGTACAATGATGGCACCCAACGAGTTCCTTTCTTTTTGCAGAGGACATGCAGAGGGTGGTTTCTGGAAACTGGAGTCCGAGGAGGAGTCTTTCAGGGCTGGGCTGTGGCTGCATCTGGACCTCTTCATTCTCCTCGCAGCCCTTCTCTCCCCTACCCTCCTCAGCAGAGCCTGCCTGTTTCCTTTCCTATATTGGCCAGCGTGTCTAATTCTGTCTCATCCAGCTGGCTCTCAGCACCATGAGAGCTTGCCTTCCCGTTACCCCTACCACCTCACACAGCTCCTGAAAACAACGAGACAGTTGGTAATTATTTGAGGATGGAAGGAAGGAATGTAGGAGCACATTCCTCATGACTAGATTAACTACAAGGCTGTGATGTAACACAAGGGTTTTATTTTACTCCCATCCTCACAGCATCGTCACCTTTATCACCCTTCCCAACACCTCTGCTCTCCTTGTGGGTATCCATGGTGCAATTTCCAGCATCCAGTTCTCATCATCAGTAATGGGAGAATAGTTTGTTTTAAGAAAGATCCTTAACTGCACAATGATGTTGCAATATTTATCTTTGTAGCTTCAAACACTATGGGTTATATGTCAATAAATATATATTCAAAATTAAACTGACTGGAGTGGAGTCTGTTGTTTGTTATTACAAACCTTAACCAATGGAGTCCAGGGAATTGGTGGTCCTCTGTTCTTCAGACCGTGGGTCCCTCCCCGTTTCCTTTCCACAAACTGTGCCCTATCAGGTATAGGAAGCAAACCCATTATATCATCAATGACTTCTTAATAGCAACACAAATTACACAGAATACTGGGAGATGCACATATCAAGATGACAACTTTTCTTCCTTCCTTCTAATTTCATTCAAACACAGGGGCAGGTTTCCTCCTGAATCTCAGAAGGGGAATGGGTAGGAGACTCAATTGCCTACATTATCAGAAATCTGATTCCCACACATGGGGAAGGAGCTTCTTACTTCAGTTAAAAAAGTACAGCTCCCGTTTATTATCCCTGGCTCTGTGTTAGCATTTTGCTTACATGTTTCTGTTAATCATGCTAAGACTTTCAAGGGAGGAAATGGAAGCATAGAGATGGCTTTCTTCATTGGCTTTATTCATAGCTGCTTTATTCATTGCCTAACATGGCAGGTCCTCACTCTCTCAAGCAGAGGGACTTTGATGATGCTTTCCTGCTCTGCATCTGGGAAGATTTAGAAAGGAGGCAACTTTGGAAATGGGCAGTTTTCTGTTTAACCACAGATTAGTAAAGTTTGGCATGGAGACCACAATAAGTAGTAGTATTTGAATAAATGAGAACAGACAGGGTGTTGGTGCTGTTTTTCATATCTTTCTAATCTGGGGCAAATTCTCAACATCTCTGAGCTTTGTTTTCTTTAGTATAAAATAAAGATAAGGCTTGTAATTGTTAATACTTCCAGCCAGAGACCACTTATACACTCTACTGTGCCTTCTGGCTTTTCTTTTTCTTTGGAATAGTTTTGTTCGCTGCCTCTTGTGCAATAGTATTGGCCTCCACCCATAAGTCTTCAGGCACACTGTTTACAAGTCCTAATCCCTTAAATCTCTTTGCTACCTCTGTTACATATTTACAGTGCATTTGATTTAAGTCGTATCTTGTTTGCCTAGTAGTTTCCCTCCTTTCTTTAGTTTAAGTCTTATATTTGCTAAGAGAACCTGATGATCTGAGTCAGAGTAGCTCCTGGTATTGTTTATGCTGACTGTACATAGCTTCTCTATCTCCAGCTACAAAGAATTCAACCAAAATAATTTTGGTATTGACCATTTGGTGAGGTCCATGTGTGAACTTGTATTGTGGATAAAGGGTATTTGCGACAACCAGTGCATTCTTGGTAGAATTCAGTGTATCTTTGCCTTGCTTTGTATTGTTCTCCAAGGCCAAACTTGCCTGTTACTCCAGGTATCTCTTGATTTCTTACTTTTGCATTCCAATCCTCAATGATGAGTAGACTACTTTTTTTTTTTTTCTAGTGTTAGTTATAGGAGGTCTACTAGGTTTTCAGAGAAATGATCAACATCAGCTTCTTCAGCATCAGTAGTAGGGGGATAAACTTGAATTACTGTGGCGTTGACTGGCTCACCTTGGAGATGAGCTGCGTACATGCTGTCATTTTTGAGGTTGCACCCAAGTACTGCAATTCAGACTATTTTGTTGATTATGAGGGTTACTCCATTTTTCCTGTGGGTTCCTTGCCCACCAGATAAATGGTCATCTGAATTAAATTCACCATTCCTGCCCATTTCAGTTCACTGATTCCTAAGATGTTGATGTCTATTGTTACCAGTCCTGTTTGACCACGTCCAGTTGACCTCGAATTATGGACATAACATTCTAGGTTCCTATGCAATACTGTTCTTTGCAGCATCTTATTTAACTTTCATCACCAGACACATGCACAATTGAGCATCATTTCTGATTAGGTCCAGCCACTTCATTCTTCTGAGGCTATTAGTAGTTCTCCTCTGCTCTTTCCCAGTAGCATATTGGACAGCTTCTGACCTGGAGGACTCATCTTTCAGGGTCATATCTTTTCTTCCTTTAATACAGTTCATGAGGTCCTCATGGCAAATATACTGGGGTGGTATGCCATTCCCTGCTCCAGTGGATCACATTTTGTCAGAACTCCCCACTATGACCTGTCCAACTTGGGTGGCCCTACATGGCATGGCTCATAGATTCATTGAGTTACACAAGCCCCTTTGCCACAACAAGGCAGTGATCTATGAAGAGGAGTAATACTATAATATATGTTATTTAATTTTGAATCATTATTAGTTTATAAAAGTGTAATGAAAATGACTTGATATTAAAGAAAAGAGTTTGGCTTCAGTAACTCACTGTGTTTTGTGATCTTGGGCAACTCAGTTTATGTCCCTGAAATACAGGTTCTTTTTTAGCAAAAAGAGAAAGGTGATATCGACATTAAAAATGCCCAGATTTGGGTACTTTGAGGACCACGATGATTTCAATGCTAAAGTGCTTTCAACACCACAGACTAAGGCAAATTGTCTAGAAGCAGAGAGTTTTATTTTCCGCTGTTCCTGACTGCTCTTAAATGAGCTGTCAACTGGAGTAAAGAAAGGAAGAAATAACGTTGACCTTATTAGTGTCATCTTCTAGACACCCTCAGGGAAACTGCCCCAGTGGCAGATTGGAGTCACTGTCTCAGTTCCTAATAGGTCTCCTTCCTCAGAGGTAGCCAAAAGCCCTCATGCTTCAGTGATTGATCTCACCTTGGTCCAGCCCTTTCCCCACTCCTCCTTGTGTTTATTTGACTCTCTCGACAATGTTGTTATGTGTTCAGTTCAGTTCAGTTGCTCAGTCATTTCTGACATTTTGTGACCCCATGGACTGCAGCACACCAGGCCTCCCTGTCCATCCCAACTCCCAAAGCTTATTCAAACTCGTACATTGAGTTGGTGATGCCATCCAACCATCTCATCCTCTGTTGACCCATTCTCCTCCACCTTTCTTTACTAGCATCAGAGTATAATTCATGGAATCAGTTCTTTGCATCAGGTGTCCAAAGTATTGGAGTTTCAGCTTCAGCATCAGTTCTTCCAATGAATATTCAGGACTGGTTTCCTTTAGGATTGACTGGTTTGATCTCCTTGCAGTCCAAGGGACTCTCAAGATTCTTCTACAACACCACAGTTCAAAGCATCAGTTCTTTGGTGCCGTACTTCTTTATAGTCCAACTCTCACATCCATACGTGACTACTGGAAAAATCATAGCTTTCACTAGACGGAACTTTGTTGGCAAAGCAATGTCTATGCTTTTTAATATGTTACCTAGTTTGGTCATAGCTTTTCTTCCAAGGAGCAAGCGCCTTTTAATTTCATGGCTGTAGTCACCATTTGCAGTGATTTTGGAGCCCCCCAAAGTACAGTCTCTCACTATTTCCATTGCTTCGCCATCTATCTGTGATGAAGTGATGGGATTGGTGCCAGGGACCCTTTAGACTTCTTTGCTTTCTGCCATAAGGGTGGTGTCATCTCATATCTAGGGTATTGATATTTCTCCTGGCAATCTTGATTCCAGCTTGTGTTTCATAGAGCCTGGCATTTCGCATGATGTATTTTGCATATGTTAGATAAGCAGGGTGACAATATACAGCCTTATGTATTCCTTTCCTGATTTGGAACCAGTCTGTTGTTCCATGTCCAGTTCTAACTTTTGCTTCTTAACCTGCATACAGATTTCTCAGGAGGCAAGTAAGTTGTTCTGATACTCCCATCTCTGGAAGAATTTTCCACAGTTTGTTGTGATCCACACAGTCAAAGGCTTTGGCATAGTCAGTAAAGAAGAAGTAGATGTTTTTCTGGAACTCTCTTGCTTTTTTCATAATCCAATGGATGTTGGTCATTTGATATCTGATTCCTCTGCCTTTTCTAATTCCAGCTTGAACATCTGCAAGTTCACAGTTCACATACTGTTGAAGCCTGACTTGCAGACTTTTGAGCCTTACTTTGCTCGTGTGAGATGAGTGCAATTATGTGGTAGTCTGAGCATTCTTTGGCATTGCCTTTCTTTGGGATTGGAATGAAAACTAACCTTTGAAGTCCTGTGGCCACTGCTAAGTTTTCCAAATTTTTGGCATATTGAGTGCAGCACTTTCACAGCATCATCTTTTAGGGTTTGAAATAGCTCAACTGGAGTTCCATCTTGTCTACTAGCTTTGTTCCTAGTGATGCTTTCTAAAGTCCACTTGGCTTAGCATGCCAGGATGTCTGCTTTAGGTGAGTGATCACACCATTGTGGTTATCTGTGTCATGAAGATCTATTCTGTACAGTTCTTCTGTATATTCTTGACACCTTTTTTTAATATTTTCTGCTTCTGTTAGGTCCATACCATTTCTGTTCTTTACTGTGCCCATCTTTGCATGAAATGTTCCCTTGATATCTCTAATTTTCTTGAAGAGATCTCTAGTCTTTCCCATTCTGTTGTTTTCCTCTATCTCTTTTCACTGATCACTGAGGAAGGCTTTCTTATCTCTCCTTGTTATTCTTCAGAACTTTGCATTGAAATGGGTATATCCTTCCTTTTCTCCATTGCCTTTCACTTGTCTTCTTTTCTCAGCTATTTGTAAGGCCTCCTCAGACAACAGTTTTGCCTTTTGCATTTCTTTTTCTTGGGGATGATCTTGATCACCGCCTCCTGTACAATAGTTTTTCAGGCTCTCTGTCTACCAGATCTAATCCCTTGAATCTATTTGTCACTTCCACTGTATAATCATAAGGACTTTGATTTAGAATATACCTGAATGGTCTAGTGCTTTTGCCTACTTTCTTCAATTTAAGTCTGAATTTGGCAATGAGGAGTTCATGATCTGAGCCACAGTCAGCTCCCAGTCTTGCTTTTGCTCACTGTATGGAGTTCCTCAATCTTCGGCTGCAAATTATGTAATCAGTCTGACTTCAGTATCGACCATCTGGTGATGTCCATGAGGCTTCTCTCGTGTTGTTGGAAGAGGGTGTTTGCTATGACCGCCACAAAGCCATAACTTAGTTAAGTGTTCAGTTCAGTTCAGTTCAGTCGCTCAGTCGTGTCCAACTCTTTGTGACCCCATGAATCGCAGCACGCCAGGCCTCCCTGTTCATCACCAACTCCTGGAGTTCACTCAGACTCACGCCCATCGAGTCCGTGATGCCATCCAGCCATCTCATCCTCTGTCATTCCCTTCTCCTCCTGCCCCCCAATCCCTCCCAGCATCAGAGTCTTTTCCAATGGGTCAACTCTTTGCATGAGGTGGCCAAAGTACTGGAGTTTCAGCTTTAGCATCATTCCTTCCAAAGAAATCCCAGGGTTGATCTCCTTCAGAATGGACTGGTTGGATCTCCTTGCAGTCCAAGGGCCTCTCAAGAGTCTTCTCCAACACCACAATTCAAAAGCATCAATTCTTCGGCACTCAGCTTTCTTCACAGTCCAACTCTCACATCCATACATGACCACTGGAAAAAACGATAGCCTTGACTAGACGGACCTTTGTTGGAAAAGTAAAGTGTTAGTTATCATAATTACTGATCATAATTATTTCAAAGGATTTTGAGTTTGCAGGGAGAAGAATATATGTCTGTGGCCTCTAATGATTCAGAGCAGCCCCAGGATATGAGCAACATGATATCATGTCACAAGTGAAGAAGAGGGTAATTTTCATCTCCAGATCACATAGTTAGGAAATGGCAGAACTGAGACTCAAACTGAACTCTTCTGTTTCAAAAACCACTAGAGGAGAGTCAAGAGTTGAGTAGGGGGTTTATTGGTGATAGGTAATCTTGCAAAGTCCCTGAGATCCACTCTAATCCCTGAGGTCCACTCTGGCAGGTAGCTCTCCTCTTGGTGAAACCCAGTGAGGGGCAATGGGTGGTCATGCTCTGGAGACGTGTTTATGTCTCTGTTTTCCTTCTGCCCACTCCATTTACTTTATTTCTACCCAGAATATCAGAGTTTGTGCCCCAGATGGAGCTGCTCTTCCCCAGCTCAATATCTCTTTGGACCAGTGCTAGGTAAACAGCTTGTGTGTTCCAGTAGAGATGCTGCCACAATGGTTGTAGGAAGCTTACCTGTGTCATACCTGTCTTCTGAAGTAGGTGGAGCTAATGTGAGAGGGAGAGCAGTTACAGGTAGATATGAAGTCTCCTCATGAAGATGTAAAGGAGGACCTGGGCTAACACACTGCTGGTCACCTAGCAGTCCTTTGATCAGCTCTCATCCACTCATGGACCATCCATCATGTGCCATGCAGTGCTCTAGGTGCTTGAAGGCCCCTTGAGTGACTATACTGGACAAAATTCCACACGGAGAATCATTCTGTTTTCTCACAAGACCACAGACAGAGTCAAGTTTAGAATCATACTTCCTGCATATCCTCACCAAAGCAGACAGAAGCCGGACAGAGGAACCTGGCGGTCTACAGTCCATGGGGTCTCAAAGAGTCAGATCAGACTGAGTTACTGAGCAAACACACACGTACAGGCAGAAGCAGGACAATGGAAGGTGATGAGATTACACACTGCACACGGCTGACCCCGAATCCTCCATTTCCACACTCCCCTTTTCGCGTTTATTCTTACCCATCAGCTGGGGTATAAATATATCTGTCAGCACCCTTCTCTCTATAAATGCCATTCTTAAAGGTGAAAAACATGAGCACACTCTGACTTTCTGCAGCACTTCTAGTCCTCCTGGGGACCCTTCTGGCCGGCATTCTGAGGGGTGAAAAAAGCAACCGGGTCTGGGGTACATCCCAGTTCACCTGTCCTCTATAGACTGGAGGGAAAGGACGGGGAGTGCATGGAAAGGGCAGGAAGAGGAGTGTGGTGGATGCTGCCAGCCCTCTGAGGATTTCTTCTGGGAAGTGAGCAGTTGAACTCTGGGGACATTTCTTGACTCTCAGAAGTATCATTATGTGTTCTGCTTTTAAAAATATCCCACCTCATTTTACAAAATCACGAATTTCATCTCTGAGACTGTCTATTCCTGGTTTCTTCCTTTTCCCTAAACTCCACCTTGGAATAGTAAAAAGATCCAGTTTGATCCTTATCCTAGTTCATGCCTGAGGATGCTGGAAATTCTTGGAATTTATTGTCTTACTTGAAGCACTGAAATCTCTGAAGGAAAAGAACTTAGATAGTATCTGTGTACAGCTGGACTCCAGAAATACCATCAGGTGTTTAGAGGGTTAGAATTATCAGTCCCCCTGGGGAGAAGAGAATAGATTCTGAATTCTGCCAATGAAACTGAACACAGCAAACCATCAATTAAAACCCAAGAACACTGGATTTAGAAAGCTTCAGAGGGTTGATAACATCAAAGGTTTGTAAGGGAGGAGTGTCTGGAGATGGCTTTGCATTATGCTTTTCCTCTCTCTAGCTGTCTCAGAGTTTTATAGTTTATAATAACTGGGGACCATAAGTAAAGGGCCCCCAGTTCTGTGAGTGGTTCTGAATATTTGGAATTTGGTTAAGGATTCTCTGAATTGACAGCCAGTTGGTCACACGTGTAAGTGATCCTAGGACTTGTGATCAAAACTTGAATGGTGGGCTGTGTTCACGGATGGATCCTCACCCTATAGGGTCTGGATCACCTCTGCAGATTTAGTGTCAGAAGTGAACAGACTCCTGGATGTCCAGTGGGTGTGGAGGAACTGGTTGCTGTTGGCAAAGACCCCACATGTTTGGTGTCAGGGACAACACCCAGACTTACACTTTTCTTCTGTTTTTGTCTGGGGTGAGGTTCAGGGATAGTTGACTATGTTATGTTGAACAGAGCACTCAGTAGTTTTCTGCATTTTCAGAATTCTTAGCAGAATCAGGGACTTGATAAAATGGGTTATGACAGATTGTGTCTTGTCCTCATCCTACCACCTACATACTGTGTCTCTCGGGGATATTCCTACCTGCAGCTTTTTCATGAGAGCAGGGTCACCATGTTTCTAGAGATTTTTGAAAGGATTACTAGTCATGAGGACAAAGAATTTACACCTTTGTGGCCAATGGTTTCCATTTTCCCCCAAAGCATTTTCAGCTGAAAGACTTGTCAATCTACCTACATTTACTTCTCCATGACTTGTCCAAAAATCAAATGTATCACAAAATGATCATTTCTTTAAGAATCAGAATTTAACTCTTAGAAAGCTAGGAGTTCACTGAGGGAATGGTTATGTGAATCAGGGGATAGCATTCACTTTCAAACAGACCACTGTGGCTGTAGTGTGGAGAGTGGCCTCTAGGGGGCGATGGGCAGAGACAGAGGCCCCTGGGCAGGCTGCTGTATTTTCCAGGGGAGCCATGATGAAGTGTGTATCCATATTGTTGCCTGGATTGATCTCAGTTCATTAGAATAACATGAATAACTTGCTCTATTGAGACTTCTGTGGCAGCTTCATCACAAATCAGGATTCATTAACTCTTTAGGCATTTGTGATGTATTCACCCTTAGAACTCTCAACACTCTGTGAGGATTGGGGTCAGGGAAAAGCAGAAGGTGGGAATTAAAACCTATATCTGTCACTGACTCATGTTGATGATTCACAGAGAATAACAAAATTCTGTGAAGCAATTTCCTACAAATAAAAAATGTATAAATTAAAAAGGCAAAGTACTCAACCACCAAATCAGGTGTTGGTTACCCAGGCAACAAACCTCCATTCTAAGGTTAGATTGAGGTTTTGCTAGTGACCTCCCTCACATCATGAAAGACTTCCTTGGTTCTGTCATCTCTTAGGAAAGCCAATTATCTTAAAGCTTGTTTCCAAGAATGGTTAAAAGACCAATTAATACTTCTATATAAGTCAGAGTATCAATATACCCTCAATACTCGTTAGTTCCAGTGCCCATTATGTGAACACAGTGGGGGATTTTCTTCCAAGTCTTCCTCCATTAAATCATAATGCCTTCACATATTCTTTTTTATACTGGAAGCTTTCAGCTACATACATGTACAGATATTAGTATTATAAACTCATGGACCATTGTCCAGCTCCAGTCATGATCAACATATGGAGAATATTCTTAATATGTATCTTTTACTCCTGCTGTATTAGCAGCTAATCAGTTGCAACATGCTAATTCATGTAAAAACATCAGTAATGATATGTAATTATTTATAATATTATCCTGTCAATCTGAAGCCTAAAAACATGAATAATAATGTCCTACAAAGCAGGATATGGAACAGCCTTTTCGCATGCACCCCTACCAGTCTCTATTGCAAACATACTGGTATTTTCTGTATTTTATCTTTTAGACCCAGCTGTGATGACCATCTTCTTATTTCACTGAGATCCTCCCATCCCTACAGCCCTGTGGCCTGATGTGTGCCTGGAGCCTCCATACACAGATTCCTGCAAGGCCAAACCAATTAGACACAGTTACAATGCCAAGTCCAGCTTCTGGGATATTTTTGTATATGGTAGCTAAAATTATAAGAATAAAGATTACAATGGGGGCCAGGCTGTGCTAAGAGCGGGTGCTCTCCTATCCTGGGTAAGATAGCAGGCGTAGAATGGGGAGAGGGAAAGGGCTGGGAAAGAGGTGGAGCTCACGAGGGTACACACTCCTCAAAATTGCCCACAGTGACTATTTTCCTTGCTACCTCCTGGGAGACGTGGCTGCAGTGCCCTTAGAAACCATGTGCTGAGCATGTCCTCCAGGTGCCAACTTGGCAAAAGATCAGCACCATCCTGATAATCTGAGTTTACTCATTCTCCCTTCTTGCATGGGAAGAGTAAGTCTGCCATGCCACAGAGCAGGTCTATAGTTCTGCCCCTCCTTTTGATTGTCATTGTGATACTGAGAGCACTGTGGCTGCTCATTTCCAGGATGGCTTAGGTCCTGTCCAGGTACAGTCTCCGGGTCTGGGGCTTCCGAGATTCAATCATCAAATTCCTTTCCTTTTACAGAGGCCGTGAGAACTGGGCTCCCTTAAGAAGCTGAGGTCCAAGGAGGACCCAGTCAGGGCTGAGCTCTGGCTGTCTGTGATAATACTCAGCCTTTCCCTCTTGCTTCTCAACCCTACCTTCCTCAGCAGAAATCTGCCTCTATCCTCTCTCTCATAGGACTACTTGCTTTGCTCCTGCCTCATCCAGTTGGCTCTAAGCACCATGAGAGCAGGACTTCCCTTTATCTATAGAACTTTGCACAGTTCCAGGTACATAGGATAGTCCACAAATATTTAAGTAAGGATGGAAACAGTGCAGGAGAAAAGCTCCTAGTGAAGCAGTGAAAGTAGAGCCTGGGATATGAATTCCTGATTCTGCTGTAATCATCTTCCTCACTGCATCCTCACCTCCATCCTCCACCCATCAGCACTTCGAGAGCCTTGGGAATGTGGCTGCCTGAATGCTGCCGGAGAGGCTGGGACCACCTCTTATTCTCATAAATATGGTGTGACACTCATAAAGTCATGTCCAATACCTTTGATGCATCATCTGTGTAATATCAAATAGATATGCATGGGTTGTGTTCATTTGCTTGTGTATTGGTGAAATTGAAATATCTGAAAACACGTGAAAAACAGGCAAGTATCTTCCTCCTGATTTTCATCTGTTTGTCTTCCAGAAAGTCACTTTTCCATAGCTGAGGTTCAGTATCTTCATCTCTAAAAAGGAATAATATTTAATTGATAAGATTGTTAAAGAAGGGCAAGGTGTCTTTTTGGCAACACTTACTGTGGGCCCACATCTCAGGTCACAATTTTAAATTCCCTCCAGGACAGGTGAGTAATGTAAATGGAAGTTTGGAGTGGGTGTGGAGGCAGATGGACAACAAGGAATGGTGGAGATTATGGAAACTGAGAGAATGCTCCTTTCCAGAGAAGAGGGTTGCTCTTCTTAGCTTAGTTCATGGTTTTCAAAGTGTGGTCCCTTGAGCAGCACCCTCAGCACCTTGGGAACCTTGTTGGTGCAGCTACTCAGGTCTCAACCTGACCTACTGAACTGAAACTCTGAGGATGAGGATCTCAAGTCTGTGTTTGACCAAGTGACTAAGGAATTCTGATGCTCACTCACATTTGAGGCCCATGGTCCTTGCTAAATACCAGGACCGTGATGCCAGTTTGTTTACTTGTCTTACATTGATAGAAATTTTTTTAATGCGAAGTCCCACTGTGAAATCTTATAAATGCCTAAATTGTAAAGTGAACTCTGCAGTTAATGATAAATATATTTCAGCCAGATGTGCATCCTGTGATTACACTCCCTTTTAATCTTCAATATAATCTGGAAAAAGATACTACAGGGTTCAAATAGTCAGGTGCTCTTTTATCATGTAGCAGAAAGTAATCTGCCATTACTCGGATATGAACATACCTCTCTGACGGCGCAGCATCTCAAATATCTAAACATCCTCTGTCTGCCCCAGGTGCATTCCATCCATTTGAACATGTGACCTTTGATGCCAAGGAATCGAAGGTTCTCATTATTCAGATGGAGATACTGAGGAACAGAAGCAAAGTATGACCTGGGGTCCCAGAGGGTTGGGGTCGCTTGTCTTCATCCAGTATACAGCGACTGTTTGTTCCTGTTCTTCAGTTTCTCTAAAGAGGCCTGCAGGGCCAGGGAGGTTTCTAATTAGAGACCAGACATCCATGAACAGGGAGGGGGAGCTGGAGTGAGAACTGGCCCTTCAGAAGGCTTGTAGACCCGGGGGGCCTCTAATTAGGACAAGAGTGAGGAAGATCAGGAGAGGAGGGTATTGGGAGAGAAAGACAGACTGATGAGAGACAAGAAGAGAGGAAAGAGAAGTTTCTTTTGGGGAGAGTCTCAGCTACTCCCTGGTCTCAGATGCAGAGATTGACTCAGAAAGAGGGGCAGGGCCGGAGCACCTCCTGAATGTGAATCCTTGTTTTACCATCAGCAGGTTGTGTGTCCTGAGCAAGTGGCTTTACCTCTGAGCCTCTGCTTTCTGCTTGACACAAAGGGCGAGAATCCCAGATGTTGTAGGATTGACATGAGGCTAAATGAAATCATGCAGGTAGACCCTCGACTCACAGTGGCTTGTTTTGTGAGTAACCCACTGCTGTTGCACATGTGTACTAAGCCAGCTTGGTATTGAGAGCTCCTGCCATTCTCAACGGTGCTCTATGTTTGTAACTACAAGTAATAAACAGGAGTGAGTGAAGGGCTGGTGGGTGTGGAGTGTGTGCACTCTAATTTCCAGCACAGTGCATGTGCATAGACTCTAAGTCAGATCGCTGGGCCCAGATCCTCTCTACAAGCTATGATCTAGGCTAGTTACCTTATTTCTTTTCACCTCAGGTCCCTCCTCAGTAATATGAGGATATGTCAACAGTTTCTTTCCCTTTCTGTAAAGATTTTTAGGATTAGATGAACTACATATTTCACGCATCTAAGATAATGCCTTTTATAATAAAGAATTGAAGTTTTGCCTGGAGAAGTTACTAATTACTGTTTTTATTACTACTAGAAAGAATTTGCCTTCTAGGGAGGAGGAATATATGCCTGTTGCATCCATTGGTTCCATGGCAACCACATGGGTACATAGCACGTGTCTCATGTGACTCCTGAAGACATGGGGTTCTGAGAGGTTTAAATCCTCAGGCTGAAAGGTAGGACAATGCAGAGCTGGTACCCAAATTGAGGTCCTATGGCCCCATTGACAGAGAGGGAGAGAGCAGGAGGAAGTGGGTGGCTCGGTGGCCTTCCTAGGTCGCCTGATGTCCACTCAGGGAGACTGCTCTCCTGTTGGTGAAACCAGGTGAGGGGTGACTGGTGGACATGCTGTGGAGACAGATTCCGCTCCCTGTTTCCCCTCAGCCACCCCCCCATTACTCATTTTTTGATGCATAAACAGGGTTATTGCCCAGGACATCACCTCCACCAGCTAAGCCCCTTCCCAGACCAATGTCTGGGAAAGTGCGTGTCCATCCCGCAGAGAAGCTGTGGCAACGGTTGTGGGAAGGTGACCTGTGTCACAGCTGTCATCTGAAGTAGGGGAGGGGGTCAGGACATTGAGGTCCAGGTGAGACGACACCTGCAGGAGGCTGGAATGGAGGACCTGGCTACCACACTGCTGGCCACTTATTCTGTCCTCTGATCTGCCCTCATCCACCTACTTATTCATCACATGCCAGGCACTGCTCTAGGGGCTGGGATGCTCCCTGACTGTCCATATAGGACACACTGCATCTCTCTGATCACAATCTGTGTTTACATGAGACCCACAGGTATCATCAAGTGAGAAGTGCTCTTACTGGGCATTTGAGCCCTGCATACAGAAGCACGAAGCATGGTTATGTAGGGAGATTATGCAATAAACAGGACTGACTCAACACCTCCCCTTGCCCACTCCCCTCCTCATCACCTGATCCCACCCCTCAGCCAGGATATTAAAAAGGTCAGCCTGTCTGTCCTCAGCATCCTCAGGGGCCCTCCTGCAAGGCCACCAACATGAAACGGCTCTGCCTCTCCGCAGCCCTTCTCTTCCTCCTGGTTATCCTGGTGGACAGCAGCCCGCTGAATATACACCATATCCAGGATGAAGGTAGGTCCAGCCTCACCTCTCCTCTCCAGCTTCTGGGAAAATGATAGAAGTCCATGGAAGGGGGTAGGGCAGGTGTGGAGTGGGTACTGCCAAGCATTTCTGGATATCTCCAGGCATGTTGGTCAGGATTACTGTCTGTCTCTTTGGTTTTGGCAGCATTGGTCTTCCTCCCATGAAAGGATGTTCTCTAGTTCCATGGTCTACTCTCTGGTTGTGGTGTGTGGGCTTCTTGTGGGAGTGGCTTCTCTGGTTACAGAGCAAGAGCTCTAGGAATTTGGGCTCGTAAGTTTCAGTTCACCTTCTTAGTTGCTACCAGGCGTGTGGAATCTTCCTGACCAGGAACAGAACCCATGTCCCCTGCCTTAGCATGTGCATTCTTATCTACTGGATCATCAGGGAGGACTTAAAGTGAAAAATTTGACTCCACTGATATGTTGACTATCATGAGGATATATATTACAATTTTATTATATTTTATTACATATGTATATGTGTGTGTGTGTGTGTATATATATATATATATATATATATATATATATATACATATATCAGTTCAGTTCAGTTCAGTCGCTCAGTCTTGTCTGACTTTTAGTGACCCCATGAACCACAGCACGCCAGGCCTCCCTGTCCATCACCAATTCCCGGAGTTTACCCAAACTAATGTCCATTGAGTCGGTGAGGCCATACAACCATCTCACTCTCTGTCGTCCCCTTCTCCTCCTGCCTTCAATTTTCCCAACATAAGCATCTTTTCAAATGAGTCAGCTCTTTGCATCAGGTGGCCAAAATATTGAATTTAAGCTTCAGTCCTTCCAATGAACACCCAGGACTGATTTCCTTTACGTTGGACTGGTTGGATCTCCTTGCAGTCCAAGGGAGTCTCAAGAATCTTCTCCAACACCACAGTTCAAAAGCATCAATTCTTTGACACTCAGCTTTCTTTATAGTCCAACTCTCACATCCATACATGACTACTGGAAAAGCCATAGCCTTGACTAGATGGACCTTTGTTGAAAGAGTAATGTCTCTGTTTTTTAATATTTATCTAGGTTGGTCATAACTTTCATTCCAAAGAGTAAGTGTCCTTTAATTTCATGGCTGCAATCAGCATCAGCAGTGAAATTGGAGCCCCCCAAAATAAAGTCAGCCACTGTTTCCACTGTTTATTCATCTATTTGCCATGAAGTGATGGGACTGGAGACCATGACCTTTGTTTTCTGAATGTTGAGTTTTAAGCCAACGTTTTCACTCTCCTCTTTCACTTTCATCAAGAGGCTGTTTAGTTCTACTTCACTTTCTGCCATAAGGGTGGTGGTGTCATCTCCATATCTGAGGTTATTGATATTTCTCCCGGCAATCTTGATTCCAACTTGTGCTTCTTCCAGCCCAGCATTTCTCGTGATGTACTCTGCATATAAGTTAAATAAGCAAGGTGACAAGCCTTGACGTGCTCCTTTTCCTATCTGGAACCAGTCTGTTGTTCCATGTCCAGTTCTAACTGTTGCTTCCTGACCTGCATATAAGTTTCTCAAAACGCAAGTCAGGTGGTCTGGTATTCCCATCTCTTGTAGAATTTTCCACAATTTATTGTGATCCACACATTCAAAGGATTTGGCATTGTCAATAAAGCAGAAATAGATGTTTTTCTAGAATTCTCTTGCTTTTTCAATGATCAAGCAAATGTTGGCATATTGATCTCTGGTTCCTCTGCCTTTTCTAAAACCATCTTAAACGTCTGGAATTCCATGGCTAACGTATTGATGAAGCCTGGTTGGAGAACTGTGAGCATTACTTTACTAGTGTGTAAGATGAGCGTAATTGTGCAGTAGTTTGAGCATTCTTTGGCATTGCATTTCTTTGGGATTGGAGTGAAAACTGACCTTTTCCAGTCCTGTGGCCACTGCTGAGTGTGTGTGTGTGTGTGTGTGTGTGTGTATATATATATATATATATATATATATACATATATATATATACATATATATATATAATTCTGCCAGATCAGGGTCCCCATTTCTGAGACTCTCTTTTCCTGTTCCTTGCTATATCCCTGAACCTTACTGTAGTGTAGTTATAAAATAAGTAAAGTGAAAGGCACTCAGTTGTGTCCAACTCTTTGTGACCCCTTGAACTTCATAGTCCATGGAATTCTCCAGGCTAGAATCCTAGAATGGGATTCCTTTGCCTTCTCAGGGGATCTTCCCAACATAGGGATCAAGCCCAGGTCTCCCGCAAGGCAGGTGGTTTCTTCATCAGCTGAGCCACCAGGAAAGCCCTGCATAGTAGTAGAAAGCTTCAAATTTGTACCATCTCTTAGTTGATGGCCTAGGGTCTCCTAAAACTGTTGGAGTTTCCTGCCGTTAGATGTTATGAGATGAGATGAGGCAACTCAAGGGAACTTCAAGATGTGGTTGGTGTCCAAGAAATGACAAGCATGCCTTTACTGTTTACAGTTTTCACCAGTTGTCATTCCAGCACCTCTGAGGAGAAGGGAGGGAACTGAAAGTGAGATCAATCACAGTGGCTGATAATCCAACCAACATGCCTGCTTAGGGAACCCTAGGGAGAAATACATATGAACTGGGCTCAGAGAGCTTGTGGGTTGGTGAATACAGGAAGCTGATGTGAGAGTGCTGTGCTCACTAGGGCACAGAAGCTGGGCACACCTCCCTCCTTCTTTGCTGGCACATCTCTTCTATTTTTCTGCCTTGAGTTCTATCTTGGGAATATAAGCAAAGGTTTTCTGAAGTTTAGCCACTGGTTTTACTGAGTTGTTGAATTTGACGATGGGGTCATGGACCCACAATCCCCTATTTTAATTATTTGGTCACAAGCATGATTGACTTAGAACCTCAATGCTGGCGTCTGAACTGAGGAGTTTTTAGCCCTCAACCTGAAGAATCTGCAGTAGCTCCATCAATTCCCATCACATGTAAATGGACTTGCTGCACACCCAGTGGGTGTTTGGGGAATTGAATGCTGTTGGAAGAGACACCACATATTTGGTGTCAGGGGAAAACCCAGAATCACTGTGCCCTGTGATTTGGGCCTCAGGTGATGCTCCAAAAGGGGGAGTAATGAATGTTCACATTTCAGCCAGAAGCTGTTCTCAGCTGTCTGTATTTTTAGAGTTCCTGGGAGAATCAGGGAGTGTATCAAATGGGTTGTAACATGCTAGTATCTTGTCCTGGCCCTGCCTGGGGCAGGTCATCCACAATTTTCTTTTCAAACAGGGGATATGTGTTACATGGGTTTTGAACCCATTACCATTCGTATGTATAAACAGGTGAATCAAATTTCTTGCTGAATTTTGTACATTTTCCACCAATATGTGTTAATCAGAAATATCTGAAAAAAATTTACTTTACTACTTACTTTGCACAAGAAAGAATATTTGCATGTCAAATAATAAGTGTTCTTCTATCATGAAAATGAATCAGAAAGACCTGGAATGAATGTGCTGTAGGGAATGTAAAAAGAGCCCTCTGCAGGCTGACCGATGGATCAAGGTTGAGACAATATTAGGAAAATGTCCAGGCCCTTTCCCATGTCTTCTTTTGACTATAGTAAATTATCCATATTTGATTTTTTTCCTTGTCCACTGTTGACTAATATTTCATTTGCATATTTCATCCTTAATTGTTTCATGCCCCAGTTTGCTGAAACTATTGGAATTTCCTGTCTTTCATAGGTCTGGAGACAAGCCATAGAAGGGGACCTGAGAAGCGTTCAGCAATAGATGTTGCCACAAGTATCATCGACGGTATCGATACAGGTGTGAACTTTCTGCTACTCTGGGGAAGGAAGAGGGCACTGAAACTGAGATGAGGCCCCACTGGATAATGATTCAGTCAAAATGCCTGTTTAGTGAAACCTCAAGAAGAATGCATTAATATGGCCATTCAGGGAACATTTGGGGTGGTAACACATGGCAGGTTGTGTGTTGTCTAGGGTGTGGCGTCTCTCCACACATACACTTCCACTTTGCCCTGCAAATCTCACTCATTTCCTGTGCCTAGATTTACCCTTTTTGACAACATGATATCCCGATGTGAGTGGGGTTCCTGAGTATGGTCATCAGATTTACTGAGTTATTGAACAAGGAGTAGGGTAATGGAAGCTCCCAGTTTTAGACACTTTGTCAAATCAGGAGTGACTCTGGATAACATGGCTGGCATCTGAACTGAGGACAGTTCTGAGCCCTCAACTGGCACAATCGTACTAATTCCCTGGGTTGGCTGTCAGAAATAAATTGCCCTGTTGGACACCCAGGGGGTGTTGGAGGAATTGGATGTTGTTTCTAGAGACACCATAGATGTGGTGTTGGGAAATCCAGACTCAGTCTCCCTGTGCTTTGGGAGCTCAGGTGAGTCTTGGGGACAGGGAAGTAATGAAAATAGGACACTGCACCCAGAAGCTCTCAGCATTTATCGATAATTTTCAGAGTTCCTGGCCGAATAGGATAGTATATCAAGTGGGTTTTGACAGGGAGGTGTCTTTTTGGACCCTATCATCCTCATGCCATGTGTCCAAAGTCAAGTCATCTCTTGTCCTCATTTGAACAGTAGACCATTGCTAAATGAGTTCTTTGAACCTTTACCAGCCACAAAAAGAAACTGCTCCTTCGCATTTCAGGTCATGTTTGGTCATTTTCCTTTGGGATAGATTCATGAAAACATTCTCTACCTGCTTCCTTCGGCTCATGGGACCAAGGCTAGTACACTATTAGCAAATTTTTCAAGCCTTTGCCTTTGTCCATTTTTTAAAAAAGATATAAACTTATTTATTTTAATTGGAGGCTAATTACTTTACGATATTGTATTGGTTTTGCCATACATCAACATGAATCCGCCATGGATGTATACTTTTGCCTATGACTTTATTTTTCATATTTGAAACTTGTCCTGGTTCATGGTCCAATATGCCTGAAAATTTGAAATCTGTTCTTTCATAGGTACCAAGATTGTCAAGAAGGGAGCTGGTATACTAAGAGGATTGGCTGAAATAATCACTAAAGCAATTAAAGGTTTGAACTTTCTGCACCTGTGGGGAGAGAGGAGGGCGCTCACTGAGACTGAGATCAGCACCACCGGCTGACGATTCAATACTTACACCTGTTGAGTGAACCCTCAGCACAAATCCATAAATATTGGCTGAGAGAGCTTAGGAAGGGGGAACAAATGGTCCTGAGGTGAGGATGCTCTGCTCAGGAGGGTGTGGATGCTCCACCTACTCCACTCCTCCTGTACCCTAAAGATTTCTCGTCCATTTCACTGTTTCTGAGTTTTCTCCTAGACATTAATTTGAAAACAGTGATTAAGAGTTTTCCTGAGTTTGGTCACCTGTTCCACTGAGTGTTTGAGCATGGAGGTGGAGTCAGGGAATTTTCGAGTATTAGTCACTTGGTCAGAAGCATGATAACTCGGGGACACATGGCTGGCCTCTGAAGTCAGGGCATTCTTGATACCTCAACCATTGGCCCTGTCTCTACAGATATGGTATCAGAAGTCAGTGGACAGTGGGTGGCTGGTTGGGTGTTGGGAATTGGGTAGTTGGTGTAAAAACCATCTATTTAGTGCCAGAAAAGAAACCCAGACTCACCCTCTCCTGTGATTTGGGGGCTCAGGTGAAGCTTGGGGAGAGGTGAGTAGTCAAATAAGACCCTGGACCTGGAAACTCTCCCCGGTTCTCTGTGTTGAGATCCCAGCCAATCAACAGTGCATCAAATGGGTGTGACATGACAGTATATTGTCCTGACCAGGCCACCCACAGGCTTGTGTCATGTGGCAGTCATCTGCAGTTTCCTCATCTGAACAGGGCAAACATGTACATGAGTTCCTAGAAAAGATGATGAGTTATGAACCAAAAGACTTTATTTACATGTCACGAACAGATTTCTCCATTTTTCACCACAATGTTTTAATCTGAAAATAATTGTCTACCAACTTGCTCTGGCCGAGTAAAAATATTTTTTATAAAATAATATTTATCCCTGTATTATTAACAGTAATCAAAAGATGTGGAACCACGGAGGAGGGCAATTGCAGGGAAAGCAAGAAATGCAGCCCTTGTGGGGTAGCCTGTGGGAGGAAGGCTCCAGGCCCTTTCCATTGTTGTCTTTTGACTGTTATTATCTTATCTATGTTTGATCCTTTTCCTGTTTCATGGACCAGGCCTCATGAAACTCTTGAAATTTACTTTCTTTCATAGGTCAGGTGATGATTTCCAGAATACAATTTGATAACCATACACTAGAGGAATTACCAACACTCAACATTGAATACTCAACACTCAGTGAGGAGAATAATGGTTTGTAGTTTCTGTACCTCGGGGAAGAGGGAAGGGCACTGAGGTTCTGATCAATGACCAATGCTTCAATCAATAAGCCTATTTCTTGACACCTCAACAGTGCATAAATATTTCATGTGAATTTTGTGCATGTTTTGCCAAGGTGTGTTCATCTAAAATTTTTCTTTAACTAGTTACTTTAGCCAGGAAAGAATATTTAGGTGTCAAATAATGAGTATTCCTTTTTCATTAAAAATAATTAGAAATACCTGGGATGAATGTTCTGGAGGAAATGTAAGAAAGAGCCCTGTGTAGGATGACTCCTGATACCAAAGCTGAGACATATTTGAAAAGTTTCCAGGCCCTTTCCCATGTCCCTTTTTGACTATTATTTATTATCCATATTTGTTCCCTCCCTTATTCACAGTAGACTATTTAATGTGCATATTTCATCCTTACTTGGTTCATGTCCCAGACTTCCTAAAACTGTTGGAATTTCCTGTCTTTCATAGGTGTGGAGACAAGCCACAGAAGAGGACCTGAGAAGCGTTCAGTAATAGATGTGGTTACAAGTATCATCAACGGTGTGGCTACAGGTATGAACTTTCTGCAACTCTGGGGAGAGGAGAGGGCACTGAGATTGAGAATGGGTGCCACTGGCAAATGATTCATTCAAAATGCCTATTTAATGAAACCTCTATAAGAATCCATGAATGTGGGCATTCAGAGAGCATTTGGGGTGGTAACACACAGTGGTGATGTGAGGGTCCTGTGGTCTCTTAGACATGGAGGCTCCCCACACCTCAACTTCCACTTTGCCTTGCACTACTCTCTCGTCTCTCTGTGCCTAGATTCATCCTTCATGAAAACATGACACCTCTATGTGAGTGGGGTTCCTGAGTATGGTCATCAGATTACTGAGTCAATCAGCATGGAGTGGGGTCATGGAAGTTCCCAGTTTTAGACACTTTGTCAAATCAGGAGTGACTCGGGATAACATGCCTGGCATCTGAACTGAGGACTGTTCTGAGCCCTCAACTTGCACAATCTTTACTAACTCCCTGGATTTGCTGTCAGAATTAAATGGCCCTGTGGGGCACCCAGTGGGTGTTGGAGGGATTTCATGTTGTTTCTAGAGACACCACAGATGTGGGGTCAGGAAGCCCAGACTCAGTCCCCTGTGCTGTGGGAGCTTGGGTGAGTCCTGGGGACAGGGGAGTAATGAAGGTAGGACACTGCACCCTGAAGCTCTCAGCATTTATTGATATTTTCAGAGTTCCTGGCCGAATAGGTTAGTATATCCAGTATATTTTGACAGTGAAGTGTCTTTTTCAGACCCTATCATCCCCATGCCTTCTGTCCTCAGTCAAGCCATCTATTGTCCTCATCTGAACAGTAGATCAGTGCTAAATGAGTTCTTTGATCCTTTACCAGCCACAAAAAGAAACTGCTCCTTCGCATTTCAGGTTACTTTTGGTCATTTTCCTTTGTGATATATTCATGAAAAGATTTCTCTACCTGCTTCCTTGGGCTCATGGGACCAAGGCTGGTACAATATTAGCAAATTTTCCAAGCCTTTTCCTTTGTCCACTTTTTCTATGATCTTTTCCCCCTTATTTGAAACTTGTTCTGTTTCATGGTCCAATATTTCTGAAAATTTTGGCATCTTTTCTTTCATAGGTATCAAGATTGTCAAAAAGGGAGCCAGTGTACTAACAGGATTGGCTGAAATAATCAATAAAGCGATTAGAGGTTTGAATTTTCCTTACCTATGGGGAGAGAGGAGGGCTCTGAGACTGAGATCAGTACCACTGGCTGATGGTTCAGTACTTATGCCTATTGATTGAAACCTCAGTAAAAATCCATAAATGTTGGCTCAAAGAGCTTATGAGGGGGAACCAATGTTGACGTGAGGGTGCTGTGCTCACCAGGGCATGAAGACTCCTCTCACCTCCACTCTCCCTTTGGCCTAAACATCTCCTTCATTTCACTCTTTTTGATTTTATCCTGTAACTTAAAGTGAGGACAGTGAGTAAAAGGTTTCCTGAGTTTGGTGGCTGGTTCGACTGAATTTTTGAGCATGGAGTTGGGGTGATAGAAAGCTCAACTTTCAGTCACTTAGTCAGAAGCATGATAATGTGAGACCACACGGCTGGCATCTGAAGTCAGAACAGTCTTTGTACCTCAACCTGTAGCATTGGCGCTAACTCCACAGATATGGTATCAGATGCCAGTTTACAGTGGGTTCCCCTTGGCTGTTGGGAATTGGATGGTTGGTGGAAAAACCAAGTATTTGGTGTCAGGAAAAGCTGAGACTCACACTCCCATGTGATTTTAGGGCTCAGGAGAGCCTTGGGGGAGAGATGAGTAATGAAAGTAAGACCCCATTTTCAAGTTCTTAGCCAATCAGTAGTGTAGCAAATGGGTTTTGACATGAGAGTAATTTGTCCTGACATGGCCACTCACAAGGTTGTGTCCTGTGGCAAGTCGTCTGCAGTTTCCTCTTCTGTATAGGGAAACTTGTTACATGAGTACTTTGAATAGATGATGAGTTATGAATGGAAAGACTTTATTCATGTGTCACGACCAGATGTGTCCATTTTCTACCCAATGTATTACTTTGACAAAATTTCTGTGCCTACTTACTTGCTTTGGCCAAGTAAAAATATTTCTTTATCAAGTAATGTTTATTCCTGTATTATTAAAAGTCATCAAAAGACTTTGAACCACTGAAGAGGACAAATGCAGAGAAACAAGAAACAGAGCCCTTGAGCGGGAGGATGTGGAACCGTGGCTTAGGCAATATTACACAAGTCTCCAGGTCTTTTCCCTTGTTGTCTTTTGACTGTTATTATCTTTTCCATGTTTGACCCTTTTCCTGTTTCACTGAAGCAGGCCTCCTGAAACTCTTGAAATTTACTTTCTTTCATAGGTCAGGTGATGATTTCTGGAATACAATTCGATAACCATACACTAGAGGAATACCAAACACTCAAGATTGAATACTCAACACTCAATGAGGAGAATAAAGGTTTGTAGTTTCTGCCCCTTGGAGAAGAAGGAAGGGCACTGAGATTCAGATCAATGACCAAACACCATTGCTTCAATCAATAAGCCTGTTTCTTGAAACCTCAACAATGCATAAATATTTGATTCAGAGAGTTTTCTAGGTGATGAATATGATTGTGAGGGTGCTGTGCTCACAAGGGAATGGAATCTCCACACACACACACATCTCTTTGCCCTACACGTCTCCTCCATTTCACTCTTTGTGAATGTTTCATGTTTATTCATTTGAGAATAGCAAGTAAGTATTTTCCTCAGTTTGGTCAGAAGTAACCATCAGTTATTGAACATGGAGGTGAGGTCATGGACTTCCCCATTTTAGCCATTTGGTCACAAGCCAAAGTAAGTAGGGACCACGTGTCTGGCATTAAACTGGGGACAGTCTTGAGCGCTTAACCTGTGGGGTCTGCACAGACTGCATGGATTTCATATCAGACGGCAATTGAATGGGGACGCCCAGTGGGTGTAGGGGAATTGGTTGATGGTAGAGACATCACAGATTTGTGTTAGGAGAAATGCAGGCTTACTCTGGCCCATGATGGGGAGCTATTGTTATCTTGGGTACAAGGAAGTGATGAACGTAGGACACTGACTCCAGATATTCTACAAAAGGACTGTATTTTCCAAATTCCTGGTAGAGTCAGGTATTGTATCAGATGGGTTGTGACATCATAGCAATTTGTCCTGACTCTACCACCCACATGCTCTGTTCCTGGGGAAAGTTATCTACAGTTTCCTCATCTGAAGAGGGGAGATGTGTCACATGCATTCTTTGGACAGGTTACCCCTCAGGAATATAAAGAATTTATGCCCTGCCGCCCTAGTGTCCACAGCACTGGAGAGTTAAGTTTCTGACAAGGGATTGAACATATGACTCCAGTACTGGAAGCCAGATTCTGAACCACTGGACAGCCTTGGGTGCCTTACAGATGTTTTAAGGCTATTCAGGCACTACAGCAAACCTCCTTAGAGGACTTCATGAGGAGATATACATTTGTACAAGATTACTATATCATGTCACCCCTAGCAACATTCACGACTCTGTCCCAGAAAGAAGGTTTGCAAATGGTCTTTTCAATCTGGCATCCTCCACAACCTTATCATTCTCTGTGGCAAACAACCTGGGGGTTCTAGTTGTTGTCCTTGTATGGAGCTTGATGAGCATCCTCATAACTGAGCCACTGCCCCTCTCCTTCCAGCAGCTTCTAAGCCCGCCCTCTGCCTGGAGCCTAAGGTAACAGGTGGCTGCAGTGGCACGATGGCCAGGTACTTCCACAACGCGCAGAGCGGCCTCTGTGAGCAGTTTGTGTACAGCGGCTGCGAAGGGAACGGAAACAACTTCGCAACGTTAGAGGACTGCAGGAAGACCTGCTCTCAAGAGGCAGGGTCCCTGTGGTGAGACAGGGGAGGGCACGGGGGAGGGGGAGGGCTGGGGAAAGGGGCGGGGCTCAGGGGCCTCACACCATCCACCCTGCACAGGGTCTCCCTCCTCGCTGCTGCCAGGAGGAGAGGCTGCAGTGTCCTGTGAAACCCACACTGAGCGAGTTCTCAGGGAGAGGATGGAGAAGGTCAACCCTTGATGCCTCTTTGTGATCATCTCAGCCTGAACACATGCTCCTCTTTCTCAGTTGGGGACACTGACTCAGCCACCCTCCAGGGTGGGACTGCACTGCTTCTGAGTGCACTATGTAGGCTTTGAAAATTTACTTCTTTCTTGTTCCATATTTTTTGAAAATATGGGATATATTAAGTTGACCATTGTCCTGGTCTGGGGCTACACTGATGGCACTCAACAACTTCCTTTCCTTTTGCAGAGGACATGTGAATAGTGGATTTGGAAACTCTCAAGTCTGACAAGGACCCCTGTGGGGCTGGGCTGCGTCTGCGTCTGAACCTCTTCAGTCTCCACACAGTCCTCTCCGCAACCATCCTCAGCAGAGCCTGCCTTTTCCTTTCCTCTCTTGGTCAGCATGTCTAATTCTGTCTCATCCAGCTGGTTCTCAGCACCATGAGAGCATGTATTCCCTTTACCCCTAGCTCTTCACCCAATTCCTGACACCAATGGGACAGTTCAAAATTATTTGTTCAAGAAAGAAATGTAGGAGCACATTCCGCATGAGCAGAGTAACTGCAGAGCCTGTGGTGTAACACAAGATTTTTGTTTTTACTCTAATCCTCAAGGCATCCTCACCTTCATCTTCCTGCCCACCATCACTGCTCCTCTTGTGCATGGCCAGGGTGGAATATACAGCATCTAGTTCTCAACATTGTAATGAGAGAAGAGTTTGCTTTAAAAGCCCCCTTTTCCACACAATGATGTAGCAATTTTCATTTCCGTGGCTTCAAACACTATAGTTTATATTTCAGTAAATGTATATTCAAAATTAAACTGAATGAAGTTTCTGTTGTTTGTAATTACAAACCTTAACCAATAGGGTCTATGGAAATGGCTGTCCTAACTGTTCTGCAGACAGTGGGCACCTCCTGGTCCCCTTTCCAGAGACTGTGCCCTAATGGGTGTAGGAAGCAAACCCACCATATCATCATCGACTCCTTAATCACAACACAAGCTACATAGAATTCTTGGAGATATATACATCAACATGACAGTTTTTCTTCCTTCCTTCTTAGTTCAAACAGCGGGGCAGGTTTTCCTCCTGGGCCTCAGAAAGAGAATGGGTATTAGAGCTAATTGTCCACTTTTCCAAGAAATCCACATCCTTAAGGTAACATGTGGGGAAGAGGCTTCATATTTCAGTTAAAGAAATGTAAGCTACTGTTTAGCATCTCAGGCTCTCAGTTATCATCTTGCTGACATTTTTGGATTAATTATGCTTAGAATCCATCAAGGGAGGAAATGGAGGCATAGAGATGGCACTTAGCTGCTGTATTCATTGCCTAACATAGCAAGTCCTAGTTTCCCAAGCAGAGGAACTTTGATGCTGCTTTCCTGCTATGCTTCTGGGAAGATTTAGAATGGAGGCAAATTTGGAAACAGACAGTATCTGCTTCACTACAGATTAGTAAAGTTTGGCATGGAGACCACAAAAGTATTAGTATTTGAATTAATGAGAATATGTAGGGTGCTGGTGCTCTTTTTCATATCTTTCCAATTGTGGGCAAATTCTCAGCATCTCTGAGATTTGCTTTCTTTAGTATAAAATAAGAATAAGGCTTGTACTTATTAATGTTTTCAGCCAGAAACCACTGAAATTCTCCTCTTTACCTTCTTGCTTTTCTTTTTCTCTGGAATAGTTTACTTTACTGCCTCCTGTACAATATTATGGATCTCTGAACACAGGTTTCCAGTCACACTGTTAGCAAGTTCTAATCCCTAGTCTATTTGTTACCTCCACTATGTATTCACAGTGGATTAGATTTAAGTCACACCTGGTTCGGTTCAGTTTAGCCACTCAGTCATGTCCAACTCTTTTTATTATTATTATTTTACTTTATTTTACTTTACAATACTGTATTGGTTTTGCCATACATCAGCATGAATCCGCCACTGGTGTACATGAGTTCCCAATCCAGAATCCCCCTCCCACCTCCCTCCCCCAGGACATGGAAGCAACCTAGATGCCCATCAGCAGATGAATGGATAAGAAAGCTGTGGTACATATACACAATGGAGTATTACTCAGCCATTAAAAAGAATACATTTGAATCAGTTCTAATGAGGTGGATGAAACTGGAGCCGGTTATACAGAGTGAAGTAAGCCAGAAAGAAAAACACCAATACAGCATACTAACACATATATATGGAATTTAGAAAGACAATAGTGATAACCCGGTATGCCAGACAGCAAAAGAGACACAGATGTATGGAACAGTCATGTCCAACTCTTTACGACCCCATGGACTACAGCATTTCATGCCTCTCTGTCCATCACCAACTCCTAGAATGTGCTCAAACTCATGTCCATTGAGGTGGTGATGCCATCCAACCATCTCATCCTCTGTTGTCCCCTTCTCCTCCTGCCTTCAATCTTTCACAGCATCAGGTTCTTTTCAAATGAGTCAGCTCTTCGCATCAGGTGGCTAAAGTATTGGAGTTTCAACATTTGCCCTTAGGATGGGCTGGTTGGATCTCCTTGCAGTCCAAGGGACTCTCAAGAGTCTTCTCCAACACCACAGTTCAAAAGCATCAGTTCTTCAATGCTCAGCTTTCTTTATAGTCCAACTCTCATATCCACACATGACTACTGGAAAAACCATAGCCTTGACTGAGTGGACCTTTGTTGGCAAAGCAATGTCTCTGCTTTTTAATATGCTGTCTAGGTTGGTTATAACTTTTCTTCTAAGGACTAAGCATCTTTTTATTTCATGGCTGCAGTCACCATCTGCAGTGATTTTGGAGCATAGAAAAATAGTCAGCCACTGTTTCCACTGTTTCCCCATCTATTTGCCATGATGTGATGGGACCAGATGCCATGATCTTTGTTTTCTGAATGTTGAGCTTTAAGCCAACTTTTTCACTCTCCTCTTTCACTTTCATCAAGAGGCTCTTTAGTTCTTCACTTTCTGACATAAGGGTGGTGTCATCTGCATATCTGAGGGCATTGATATTTTGCCCAGCAATCTTGATTCCAGCTTGTGCTTCTTCCAGCCCAGCATTTCTCATGATGTACTCTGCATATAAGTTAAATAAGCAGGGTGACGATATACAGTCTTGATGTACTCCTTTTCCTATTTGGAAACAGTCTGTTGTTCCATGTCCAGTTCTAACTGTTGCTTCCTGACCTGCATACAGATTTCTCAAGAGGCAGGTCAGGTGGTCTGGTATTCCCCTCTCTTGAAGAATTTTACAGAGTTGTGGTCCCCACAGCCAAAGGCTTTGGCAGAGTCAATAAAGCAGAAATTGGTGTTTTTCTGGAACTCTCTGGCTTTTTTGATGATCCAGTTTCCCCCAAATTCTTCTGGTTAAGCATGAATTTTGCTATGACATCCTGATGATCTGAGCCACAGTCAGTTTCAGATCTTGCTTTTACTGACCCTACACAGCTTCCCCACCTTTGCCTACAAAGAATGCAAATGATTTGATATCATTATTGACTATTTGTTGATGTCCCTGTGTAAAATCATCTTTTATGTTGTTGAAAAAGGGTATTGTTTATGGCCATGCATTGTCTTGTCAGAATTCATTTAGTCTTTGCTTTGCCTCATTTTGTTCTCCAAAGCTAAGCTTGCCTGTTACTTCATGTATCTCTTGACTTCCTACTTTTTGAATTCCATTCTCCAGTGATGAATATAACTTTTTTTTTTGTTTTAAGTTATCAGAGGTCTTCTAGGTCTTCATAGAACTTCAGCTTCTTCATAGAACTTCAACTTCAACTTCTGCAGCAAAAGTGGTAGGGGGATAGACTTGAATTACTGTGATGTTGAATGGCTTGCCTTGGAAATGAACCAGGAAGAGCTGTCATTTTTGAAGCTGCAACCAAGTACTGCATTTCAGACTCTTTTGTTATTTTGAGGGCTATTCCATATCTTCTAAGGGATTATTGCCCACAGTAGCAGATGAAATGATCATCTAAATGAAACTCAAACTTTCTTTTTTCATTTCAGTTCACTGATTCCTAAGATGTCAGTGTTTATTCTTACCATCTCCTCCTTCACCATGTCCAATTAACCTTGATTCATGGACCTAACATTCAGGTGCTTATGCAGCACTGTTCTTTGCATCATCAGATTTTACTTTCATCACCAGACACATCCACAACTGAGCATCGTTTCTGCTTTGGCCCAGCGGCTTCATTTTTCTGAGGCTATTAGTAGTTCTTCTCTAGTCTTCCCCAGTAGCATATTGGACAGCTTCCAAACTGGTAGGCTCATCTTTCAGGGTCATATCTTTTTGTCCTGTAATACAATTCTTGAGGTCCTCATGGCAAGTATACTGGGGTGGTATGCCATTCCCTGCTCCAGTGAATCACTTTTTGTCAGAACTCTCCACTATGACCCATCTATCTTGGGTTGTCCTACATGGCATGGCTCTTAGATTCATCGAGTTACACAAGCCCCTTTGCCATAACAAGGCAGTGATCCATGAAGAGGAGTAATGCTATAATATATGTTATTTAATGTTTAATAATTATTAGTACAACAGTGTAATGAAAATGACTTGATATTAATGAAAATAATTTGGCTTCAGTAACTCACTGTGTTTTGCCATTTTGGGCAAGTCATTTTATCTCCCTGAGATACAGGTTCTTTCTCAATAAAAAGGGGAAGGTGATCTCTACATTAGAAATGCCCAGATTTGGGTACTTTGAGAACCATGGTGAACACTGTGCTAATGTGCTTTGACCAGTACAGATGAAAATAAATTGTCTCGAAACACAGCATTTTATTTTCCTCTGCTCCTGACTGCTCTTTAAATGTGCTGTCTACTGTAATAAAGAAAAGAGGAAGTAACACTGAGTATAGTGGTGTCATATCCTAGAATTTTACCCTCAGGAAACGGCCCCAGTGCTAAAGGGGAGTCATTGTCACAATTCCAATTAGGTCTCCTTCTTCCTCAGCCCTCTTGCTTTAGTGATTGATCTCACCCAGGTCCAGCTCCTTTCCCACCCCTCCTTGTCTTTATTTGAGTCTCTGGACAATGTAGTTAAGTGCAAATTATTATAATTACTCATTATTATTTCAAAGGACTTTAATTTTGTAGGGAGACAAGTTGTGGTGGGCTTAGATGGATAATAGGTAATCTTCCAAGGTCCCTGAGATCCACTCTAGCCCCTGAGGTCCACTCTGGCAGGCAGCTCTCCTACTGGCGAAACCAGGGAGGGGCAGTGGGTGGTCATGCTCTGGAGACGTGTTTATGTCTCTGCTTCCCTTCTGCTGACTCCCTTTGCTTTTTTTCTACTCAGAATATCAGGGTTTGTGTCCTAAATGGAGATGCTCTTTCCCCAGCTCAGCAACTGCCTGGGCCAGTGACAGTTAAGGAGCTTGGTGTTCCAGTAGAGATTCTGCCGCAATGGTGTCAGGAAAGTTACCAGTGTCATACCTTCTTCTGAAGTAAGGGGGTTAATGTGAGAGGGGGAGCACTGACACGTAGATATGAAGACCCGTGAATGAGGCTGTAGAGGAGGATCTGGGCTACACACAGCTGATCACCTAGCAGTCCTTTAGTCTGCTGTCATCCACCCTTGCACCATCCATAATGTGCCGTGCATGGCTCTAGGTACTGGGATGCTCCTGTGTGACCATATCAGACAAATTTCCACCTGTAGCATCACATTCTGTGTTTTCACAAGACCACAGACACAGTCAAGTTTGAGGACTGAAATCACTGGTCATTTTCCCTGAGCAGACAGAACCTGGACAGAGGAGCCTGGCATGCTACAGTCCATGGGGTCTCAAAGAGTCAGACCACACTAATGAGAGAGCAGTCACACAGGCAGAAGCAGGAAATGGAAGGTGGGGAGATTACACATTGTACATGATTGACCCCAAATCACTCCCCTCCTTCTCACCTGCTCTTACCCATCAGCTGAGGTGTAAACAGATCTATCAGCAACCATCTTTCTATAGACGCCCTTCTTACAAGGCCAAAAACATGAGCAGACTCTGCATTTCTGCAGCCTCGTTCATCCTCCTGGACACCGTGGTGGCTGGCATTCGGGGGGCAAATCCAGCAACAGGCCCAGGGCATGGTCTAGCTCACCTCTCTTTTGCAAACTGGAGGGAAAGGAAGTGAGTCCATGGAAGAGGCAGGAAGAGGGTGTGGTGGGTGCTTCCAGCCTTCTATGGATTTCTTCTGGGAAGTGAGCAGCTGAACTGCAGGGACATTTCTTGACTCTCCAAAAGTATCTTTATGTGTTCTGCTTTTAATAAGAATATCCCACTCATTTTACAAAGCCATTAACTTCATCTCTGAGACTGTCTGTTCCTAGTCTCTGCCTTCTCCCTAAACCCCACCTTAGAATAGTAAAAGATCCATATTTGATCCTTTTCCCGTTTCATGCCTGGGACTCTGGAAACTCTTGGAATTCATTGGCTTTCTATATGTAGTGAATTCTGTGAAGGAACAGACCTTAGATAGCATCTGAGTGCACTTGGACTCCAGACATGCCATCAGATGATTAGAAAGTTAGAATTATCAGTCTCTTGTCTCTCTGGGGAAGAGAAAGTGGATACTGAGTTCCATGAAGAATGGCCAAAGTCAATCAAAGTGACTACCTCAAACCTACAATTAAAACCCATGAAAACTGGATTCAGAGAGCTTCAGAGGGTTTATAAATCATGTGTTTGTAAGGGAGGAGTGTCTTGAGATGGCATGGAGGTTCAACATTTCCTATTCTCTCTTTGCCTTATGCTTTTCCTTATGCTGTATGAGTTTCATCCTTTTTAATAACAGGGGACCATAATTAAAGGTCGCCAGTTCTGTGCGTGGTTCTGATAACTGGTTCAACATGAGAGTTGGGTTAAGGAATCTCTGATTTTACATCGAGTTGGTTACAGGTGTAAGGTATCCCAGACTTGTGATCATCACGTGAATCATGGGCCATCTTCAGGAATGGAGCCCTCACCCTGTGGGGCCTGGTCACATCTGTGGATTTAGTGTCAGAAGTGAATTGATTCCTGGATGCCCAGAGATAGTGTGGGAACTGTTTGCTGTTGGCAGAGGGTCCACATGTTAGGTGTCAGGGACAAAAGGCAGACTTACTCTTTTTCTCCATTTGTATCTGGGGTGAGGTTCAGGGACAGAGGGTTATATTATGTTGAACAGGCTCTCCGAAGCCTTCAGTAGGTCTCTGCATTTTCAGCACTCCTGGCAGAATCAGGGACCTGATTAAGTGAGTTGTGACAGAATGTGTCTTGTCCTCATCCTACAATGTACATGCTGTGTTTCCTGGATATTTCCATCTACAGCTTTTCATGAGGGCAAGGGCACCATGTTTCTCTAGTTTTTGAAAAGATTACCAATGACAAGTGCAAAGAATTTGCACATTTGTAATCGGTGGTGTCCATTTTCCACAAAACATTTTAGTCTGAATGACTTGCTGACCTACCTACATTTCTCCATGAATATATATATATATAATATGAAATCCATATATGTCAAAAACTGATCATTTTTCTGTGATGAAATTAATCAGAGAGTTGAGTGACAGCTGAGGGTTTTCTCTTCAGAAGCAACTGCAGGCAGAAGAAGAAATGAAGTATTTTGATGAGGTTGCTCTTGGGGCCAAAACTGCTTTTCCCAGGCTGATATGATGTTAGTCGACTCAATGCCTTTCCACTTGCTCCCTTATGAGGGTACACTTGAATTTCCTATAATGATATAAATGACAGTTACACCCATAATTATATAGACAGGACTCACCATCATAGCAACTAACAGGAATTTTACTCTATCCACTCTCTTCAATGATGGTTCACTTGGCATGAGTATGAAATAGGAGCGTCATTTACCTGGGAGATATTTTTCCAAATATCTTTTGGAAATATATTTGGAGATATTTCAAAATGCATCTTTTTGATACTGAGAGCATAGATTTTATTTATTTATTTTTTGAGTAGGAAACAGCTCTAAAATATATAGTACACACAATAAAGGAGGGAAATACAATAAAGTTGGGGAAAATCCTATGCCAGGTTTTTGAGTGTTGAGAAGAAAGTGATAGGGATATAGATGGCTGGCAAGGGTCAGGGAAATTCTGTGATAAGGAGGTTTTGAGCAGAGTCTTCGAAAACTGTGCCTAAGTGTGTGAGCAGCAGCCAGGACCAGAGTTGCTGAGGCTGAGAGGTTGAGGGGCAGGGAGTGGAGATGAGATGGAGAGGCCCGGGGACAAGTCAGGAAGAGGCCTGTAGAACTTTAAGAATCAGAACTTGACTCTCAGAAAAGCTGGGGGTCACTGTGGGAATGGTCGTGGGAGCCGTGGGGGTATGTTTCACTTTGACACAGGATCTTTGTGGCTGTAGTGTGGAGAGTGGCCTCTAGGGGGCGATGGGCAGACACAGAGGCCCCTGGGCAGGCTGTTGCATTATCCAGGGGAGCCATGATGAAGTGTGTATCAGTAGAGTTGCCTGGATTGATCTCAGTTCGTTAAAGCAACATGAATAACTTGCTGTATTGGGACTTCTGTGGTGGCTTCATCACAAATCAGGATTCATTAAATCTTTAGCCATTTGTGATGTATTCACCCTTCAAACCCTAGCCTGTTTTGAGGTTTGGGGTCAGGGAAAAGCAGAAGGTGGGAATTAAAACCTGTATCTACAGCCGATTCTTGTGGAGGTTTGATAGAAAAAAGAAAATTCCGTCAAGCAATTATCTTTCAATTAAAAAATATATAAATTTAAAAATAAAAAACAACCAACAAATCAGGTGTTAGTTACCCAGGCAACCAACCGGCATTCTAAGTTTAGATTGAGGCTTTGCTAGTCACCTATCTCACATCATGAAAAACTCTCTTGCTGCACTTAACACTCAGGAAATCCAATACTTTTAGGTGCTCTGGTCCAGAAATGGCTAGAAGACCAAATTAATAGTTGTTATATAAGTCATGGTATCATTCAGTTCAGTTCAGTTCAGTCACTCAGTCGTGTCCGACTCTTTGTGACCCCATGAATCGCAGCACACCAGGCCTCCCTGTTCATCACCATCTCCCAGAGTTCACTCAGACTCATGTCCATAGAGTCAGTGATGCCATCCAGCCATCTCATCCTTGGTTGTCCCCTTCTCCTCCTGCCCCCAATCCCTCCCAGCATCAGAGTTTTTTCCAATGAGTCAACTCTTCTCATGACATGGCCAAAGTACTGGAGTTTCAGCTTTAGCATCATTCCTTCCAAAGAAATCCCAGGGTTGATCTCCTTCACAATGGACTGGTTGGATCTCCTTGCAGTCCAGGGGCCTCTCAAGAGTCTTCTCCAACACCACAGTTCAAAACCATCAGTTCTTCGGTGCTCAGCCTTCTTCACAGTCCAAGTCTCACATCCATACATGACCACAGGAAAAACCACAGCCTTGATTAGACGGACCTTAGTCGGCAAAGTAATGTCTCTGCTTTTGAATATACTATCTAGGTTGGTCATAACTTTTCTTCCAAGGAGTAAGCGTCTTTTAATTTCATGGCTGCAGTCACCATCTGCAGTAATTTTGGAGCCCCCAAAATAAAGTCTGACACTGTTTCCACTGTTTCCCCATCTATTTCCCATGAAGTGATGGGACCAGATGCCATGATCTTCGTTTTCTGAATGTTGAGCATTAGGCCAACTTTTTCGCTCTCCTCTTTCACTTTCATCAAGAGGCTTTTTAGCTCCTCTTCACTTTCTGCCATAAGGGTGGTGTCATCTGCATATCTGAGGTTATTGATATTTCTCCCAGAAATCTTGATTCCAGCTTGTGCTTCTTCCAGTCCAGCATTTCTCATGATGTACTCTGCATAGAAGTTAAATAAGCAGGGTGACAATATACATCCTTGATGTACTCCTTTTCTTATTTGGAACCAGTCTGTTCTGTGTCCAGTTCTAACTGTTGCTTCCTGACCTGCATACAGATTTCTCAAGGTAGGCAGGTTAGGTAGTCTGGTATTCCAATCTCTCTCAGAATTTTCCACAGTTTATTGTGATCCACACAGTCAAAGGCTTTGGCATAGTCAATAAAGCAGAAATAGATGTTTTTCTGGAACTCTCTTGCTTTTTCCATGATCAAGCGGATGTTGGTAATTTGATCTCTGGTTCCTCTGCCTTTTCTAAAACCAGTTGGAAATTCAGGAAGTTCATGGTTTATGTATTGCTGAAGCCTGGCTTGGAGAATTTTGAGCATTACTTTACTAGTGTGTGAGATGAATTCAATTGTGTGGTAGTTTGAGCATTCTTTTGCATTGCCTTTCTTCGGGATTGGAATGGAAACTGACCTTTCCAGTCCTGTGGCCACTGCTGAGTTTTCCAAATTTGCTGGCATATTGAGTACAGCACTTTCACAGCATCATCTTTCAGGATTTGAAACAGCTCCACTGGAATTCCATCACCTCCACTAGCTTTGTCAGTAGTGATGCTTTCTATGGCCCACTTTACTTCACATTCCAAGATGTCTGGCTCTAGATTAGTGATCACATCATCATGACTATCTGGGTCATGAAGATCTTTTTTACAGTTCTTCCATGTATTCTTGCCACCTCTTCTTAATATCTTCTGCTTCTGTTAGGTCCAGACCATATCTGTCCTTTATTGAGCCCATCTTTGCATGAAATGTTCCCTTGGTGTCTCTAATTTTCTTGAAGAGATCTCTAGTCTTTCCCTTTCTGTTGTTTTCCTCTATTTCTTTGCATTGATTGCTGAGGAAGGCTTTCTTATCTCTTCTTGCTATTCTTTGGAACTCTGCATTCAGATGCCTGTATCTTTACTTTTCTCCTTGCTTTTGCCTCTCTTCTCTTCACAGCTATTTGTAAGGCCTCCCCAGACAGCCATTTTGCTTTTTTGCATTTCTTTTCCATGGGGATGGTCTTGATCCCTGTCTCCTACACAATGTCATGAACTTCATTCCATAGTTCATCAGGCACTCTATCTATTAGATCTAGGCCCTTAAATCTATTTCTCACTTCCACTGTGTAATCATAAGGGATTTGATTTAGGTCATACACGAATGGTTTAGTGGTTTTCCTACTTTCTTCAATTTAAGTCTGAATTTGGTAATAAGGAGTTCATGATCTGAGCCACAGTCAGCTCCTGGTCTTGTTTCTGTTGACAGTATAGAGCTTCTCCATCTTTGGCTGCATAGAATATAATCAATCTGATTTCAGTGTTGACCATCTGGTGATGTCCATGTGTAGAGTCTTCTCTTGTGTTGTTGGAAGAGGGTGTTTGCTATGACCAGTGCATTTTCTTGGCAAAACTCTATCAGTCTTTGCCCTGCTTCATTCCGCATTCCAAAGCCAAATTTGCCTGTTACTCCAGGTGTTTCTTGACTTTCTACTTTGGCATTCCAGTCCCCTATAATGAAAAGGACATCTTTTTGGGTGTTAGTTCTAAAAGGTCTTGTTCAGTGCAGTTCAGTTCAGTCACTCAGTCGTGTCCAACTCTTTGCGACCCCACAAATCTCAGCATGCCAGGCCTCCCTGTTCATTACCATCTCTCGGAGTTCACTCAGACTCACATCTTCATCCTTTCATTCTTTCTGGAGTTATTGCTCCACTGATCTCTAGTAGCATATTGGGCACCTAATGACCTGGGGAGTTCCTCTTTTGGTATCCTATCATTTTGTCTTTTCATACTGTTCATGGGGTTCTCAAGGCAAGAATACTGAAGTGGCTTGCCATTCCCTTCTCCAGTGGACCATGTTCTGTCAGCCCTCTCCACCATGACCTGCCCATCTTGGGTTGCCCCCGCAGACCATTCAACTTCAGCTTCTTCAGCATTACTGGTTGGGGCATAGACTTGGATAACTGTGATATTGAATGGTTTGCCTTGGAGACGAACAGAGATCACTCTGTCATTTTTGAGATTGCATCCAAGGACTGCATTTCAGACTCTTTTGTTGACCATGATGGCTACTCCATTTCTTCTGAGGGATTCCTGCCTGCAGTAGTAGATATAATGGTCATCTGAGTTAAATTCACCCATTCCAGTCCATTTTAGTTCGCTGATTCCTAGAATGTCTACATTCACTCTTGCCATCTCTTGTTTGACCACTTCCAATTTGCCTTGATTCATGGACCTGACATTCCAGGTTCTTATGCAATATTGCTCTTTCCAGCATCGGATCTTGCTTTTATCACCAGTCACATGCACAACTGGGTATTGTTTTTGCTTTGGTTCCATCCCTTCCTTCTTTCTGTAGTTATTTCTCCTCTGATTTCCTGTAGCATATTTGGCACCTAATGACCTGGGGAGTTCCTCTTTTGGTATCCTATCATATTGCCTTTTCATATTGTTCATGGGGTTCTCAAGGCAAGAATACTGATGTGGCTTGCCATTCCCTTCTCCAGAGGACCACATTCTGTTAGACCTCTCCACCACAACCCGCCTGTCTTGGGTTGTCCCACAGGCATGGCTTGGTTTCATTGAGTTAGACAGGACTGTGGTCCTAGTGTGATTAGATTGACTAGTTTTCTGTGAGTATGGTTTCAGTGTGTCTGCCCTCTGATGCCCTCTTGCAACACCTACCATCTTACTTGGGTTTCTCTTACCTTGGACTTGGGGATATTTCTTCACAACTGCTCCAGCAAAGCACAGCTGCTGCTCCTTACCTTGGACAAGGGGCATCTCTTTACTGCCGCTGTTCCTGACCTTCAACATGGGATAGCTCCTCTAGGCCCTCCTGTGCCTGAGCAGCCACTGCTCCTTGGGTTGCTCCTCTTGGCCGCTGGCCCTGGCCTTGGTCATGAGTTGGCTTCTCCCGGCCGCCCCTGACCTTGGTCACAGGGTGTCTCCTCCCGGCCGCCGCCCCTGACCTTGGGCGCGAGGTAGCTCCTCTCGGCCATTCCTGCTCCATCGCAGCCTGTCACTCTAGGCTGCTGCCCCTGACCTCGAACGTGGGGTAGCACCTCTTGGCTGTGCTTAGCGAGCCGGCTCTCGCAGCCGCCCGCGCTATATTCCTTTATTCCCGTGTGCATGGTGTAAACAAAGTGAACACAGTGAGGGTTTTCTTCCAAGCCTCTTCCATGAGTTCATGGTGGCTTTACACTTTCTTTTTTATACTGGAAGCTTTGGTGGCTCAGACGGTAAAGCCTGTGCCTACAGTGTGGGAGACTGGGGTTCAATCCTGGGTTGGGGAAGATCTTTTGGAGAAGGAAATGGCAACTCACACCAGTAGTCTTGCCAGGAAAATCCCATGGACAGAGGAGCCTGGTAGACGACAGTCCATGGGGTTGCAAAGAGTTGGACATGATTGAGCGACTTCATGTTTTTCTTTTCAGCTACATACATGTACAGATATTAGTATTATAAACACATGGACTAATGTCCAGGTCCAGTCATGATCAACATATGGACAATATTCTTAATATATATTTTTATGTTTGTTCTATTTGCAGCTAATCAGTGGCAACATGCCAATTCATGTTTAAATATCCATAATGTACAGAACTATTACCTTGTCAACCTGAAGCCTAACAATGTTAATAATAATGTCCTACAAAGCAGACTATCAAAGAGACCTTCTCATTCACATTCCTGCACCTGTATCACTCTCTATTGCAAATAAACTGGTATTTTCTGTATTTTACATTTTAGACTCAGCTGTGATGACCATCTTCCTATTTCACTGAGATCCTCCCATCCCTAAAGCTCTGTGGCCTGACATGTGCCTGGAGCCACCATACACGGGTCCCTGCAAGGTCAAAATAAGCAGAGACAGATAAAACGCCAAGTCCAGGTTGTTGGAGATTTTTGTGTATGATAGCTAAAATGTTAAGAACAAAGACTACAATGTTGGCTGTGCGGCATTAAGACCCCTGCTGGTGGTATCCTATCTTGAGTAACACAGTGTCAACTACAAATTGGCACTTACCAAGGGCATTGCCAATGAGTGAACATCAAAGGCATTTTCCATCTGCTTCTAGGGAGACTGAACCCCATCATTCTACAACTGCTGACCTTCAGTAATCCTGGAGGAGGTTCAGGGTGGAGTGAGGCCCTCTGTGCTCCAGGGAATCTGGTGCAATAAGCCTGTAGATAGTTGGATATTTTTAGGAACAGATTGTATGATGTCAATCCTTGCATCTCTTCATATCTAGAGCACTGAATCTGTTTGTGGGGATATCAGATCCTCATGACTAACAAAATGACCTTTTGTAAAATGAGACCTTCATGGTCTTGACCTCCCCCCTTCACTCAAACCTTATATATTGACCTTTCCCCACTGCCACTTTGAAGCAGTCTCTCAGAGCTGTGTGAGATGCTGCCTCCCAGGCTGTGGTCTTCATGTTGCCCCAAATTAAGCTTAACTTGCAACTCTTAAGTTGTACAACTTTTTAGTCAACAGTTATGGCAACCAGCGACCCAGAGTGGACTTCCTTCCTTTGACTGGACCTCATGAGGAACCAGAGGTTTGGTACCAACAGTGACGCCTTGCACCCATCTGCTCCTCGGGGAGTGCAGACAAATTTGGGTAAGTCTCTCCTGGTTCTTGAATCTCCTGTGTTGGTTGAGATTCTGAGTTTTATTTGGCAGTGGAGCAGATTACCAGCCCCCTCCCAGTAGGAAAGATACTGGGGGCGGGGGAGAGAGTGGAGCATCCAGGGCATATCCACTCATGGTCTAGTCACTGAGGGGGCTCAGTTGAAAGATACAGAGAAATTACCACCCAGTCAAAAGATACTGGGTGGGGTGAAGGGGCATGGCTGAAAGATGCCAGGGGACTAGCCCACTCAGTGGAAAGGTACTGGCGGGGAGGGCTCAACTTGGAAAAAATTCTAGGAATACCTGGGGCTTGGCTGAATGATGCCAATGTCACTGTGTTTCAGGGTACTGAAGGGTCTTGGCTGAGTGGTTAGGTAAGAGACTGATCTGACACTTTTCCTTAATTTGACTGCCATTATAGATTTGTCAGGATAATAGTGAGGAGGGTATATGGTAGCTTTGCTTTGAAGTAAGGTGACAAGACTCCTCTTGGCTGGTTTCAGTTCTCTCAGGTGACAGAGAAATTGAGGGAGTGGTGGAGGCCTAGTCCTCATACCATGCAGTGATCCCATAGGGAAACCCACTCACTAATTAAAATACTTGCTCATCTGGGGTTTGCACATAAGAACTGGCCGTGCAGCTACCTGAGCAGCCACAGTGGTCTTAGATTGCTGGAGGCAGAATCCGAGACATGTAAGACAAGCTGAAGCAACTCTGGGATAACTCCTGGAGGAGCTAAGCTCACAAATAGCACATTGGCCCACTCCGCAAGTTAACTAGTGATTTTTACCCAGCTTAATATGAAAACAGAATCTCTCAAAAACAGAAACAAAGGGGTGTCAGGAAGCCAGCCTCTGACTAACACTCCAGCCAGATTCTTGTACAGTATGTACGGAGCTCATACTTGCAAGTACCTAGTTAATTGGAGAAATTATAGTAAAAGAGATCTCAACCTAAAATGGCCAAATCGAGGTTCTTTTGATATTCCAAAACTGACATTTTGCATGCACAATTAGAAAAGGCTGGCCGTGCTTACTTTGACTTGTATCTAGAAACTTCTAAAAGAGAAAATGATTGAGTGACTTCTTTGCAGGAAACCAACAAGAAATTGCCTGAAACTATACCATCATCAGTAAAAAGGCTGCTAATGTTGACTCTGCCAGGTCTCAGAATTAGTGGAACTGGGAAGTCATGTTTGGCATTTATTCCATTTGGCTTTTGATTTCTGGGCATCACTTTATCATCTTTCAGGGGACACTCTTGCCACTTAGCTTTTGATTTCAGGGCATCTCTTTGCCTTTTGTTTCAAGTTTGACTCCTGGCTGGTGAGGTTTTGGTTCCATTTGGTTTGAGTGTACAGACAACTGGTGCAAACTGCTCGAACTAACATGAGAAGTGCTCACTCTAAGCTTCCATATCCCACTTTGGAGCCCCTTGGGGAAAAAAATTTTTTTTTTTTTGGACTGGCCAATCTATAGCAATCATCCAATGACAAGAAAAATGGCCTAAAAATATTAGATCTTTATTGACACAGGATAGGAAAATGTACTGAAGTTCCCTTATGTCCAGGACTTTCTCCTGTAATCAACAGCCTGGAGCTGATCAAACTAAGACCCCCACTTCCCCAGAGGGACAATCCCTGCTGGGACCAATTTCCCTTGTTATCAGGGCCAAGTTGAGTACTATTTTCACTATAAAACTATGGTCACAGAAAAATACAATTTTTGACAACATGGTCACAATATTCTTTCAGTTCAGTTCAATTCAGTCACTCAGTCATGTCTGACTCTTTGTGACCCCATGGACTGGCAGGACGCCAGGCCTCCCTATCCATCACCAACTCCCAGAACTTACTCAAACTCATGTCCATCAAGTCAGTGATGCCATCCAACCATCTCATCCTCTGGATTTTTTCCAAAGAGTTAGTTCTTTGCATGAGGTGGCCAAAATAGTGGAGTTTCAGCTTCAGCATCTGTCCTTCCAATGAATATTCAGGACTGATTTCACTTAGGATATACTGGTTGGATCTCCTTGCAGTCTTAGGGACTCTCAAGAGTCTTCTCCAACATCACAGTTCAAAAGCATTTATTCTTTGGTGCTCAGCTTTCTTTATGATCCAACTCACATTTGTGTACGTGACTGCTGGAAAAACCATAGCTTTGTCTAAGTGGACCTTTGTTGGCAAAGTAGTGTCTATGCTTTTTAGTATGCTGTCTGCAATGGTCATAGCTTTTTCTTCCAAGGGGCAAGCATATTTTAATTTCATGGTTGTAGTCACCATATGCAGTGATTTTGGAGCCCCCAAAATAAAGTTTCTCACCATTTCCATTGTTTCCCCATCTACTTGCCATGAAATGATGGAGCAGGATAACATGATCTTAAGTTTTCTGAATGTCGAGTTTTAAGCCAGCTTTTTCACTATTCTCTTTCACTTTCATTGAGGCTCTTTAGTTCTTCTTCGCTTTCTACCATAAGGGTGGTGTAGTGTGCGCATCTGAGATTATTGATATTTCTCCGAGCAATCTTGATTCCAGCTTGCGTTTCAACCAGCTCAGCATTTTACATGATGTGCTCTGCATAAAAGATAAATAAGTACGGTGACAATATACAGTCTTGATGTACTCCTTTCTTGATTTGGAACCTGTCTGTTTTTCCATGTTCAGTTCTAACTGTTGCTTCCTGACATGCATATAGGTTTCTCAAGAGGCAGGTCAGGTGGTCTGGTATTCCCATCTCTTTCAGAATTTTCCACAGTTTATTGTGAACCACACAGTCAAAGGATGTGGCATAGTTAATAAAGCAGAAATATATGTTTTTCTGGAACTCTCTTGCTTTTTTGATGATCCAGCAGATGTTGGCAATTTGATCTCTGGTCCCTCTGCCTTTCTAAAACCAGCTGGAACATCTGGAAGTTCATGGTTCACATTGAAGCCTGGCTTGGAGAATTAGTTTACTAGCCTGTGAAATGAGTGCAATTGTGTGGCAGCTTGAACATTGCCCTTCTTTGGGATTGGAATGAAAACTGATCTTTTCAAGTCCTGTGGCCCCTGCTGAATTTTCCAAATTGGATGGCATATCGAGTGCAGCAATTTCACAGCATTATCATTTAAGATTTGGAATAGCTCAACTGGAATTCCATCCCCTCCAGTAGGTTGGTTTCTAGTAATGCTTCCTAAGGCCCACTTGACTTTTCATTCCAGGATATCTTGCTCTAATCCAGTGATCACACCATCATGGTTATCTGGCTCATGAAGATCTTTTTTTTACAGTTCTTCTGTGTATTGTTGAGACCTCTTCTTACTATCTTCTGCTTCTGTTAAATCCATACCATTTTTATCCTTTATTGTGCTCATCTTTGCATGAAACATTCCCTCGGTATGTCAATTTTTCTTGAAGAGAGAGGCAGTCCTAAGATGGTGGAGGAATAGGATGGGGAGACCACTTTTGCCCCAACAAATTCATCAAAAGAACATTTAAATGCTGAGTAAATTCCACAAAACAACTTCTGAATGCTGCCAGAGGACATCAGGCACCCAGAAAAGCAGCCCATTGTCTTCAAAAGGAGGTAGGAAAAAATATAAAAGACAAAAAGAGAGACAAAAGAGGTAGGGATGGAACTCCTTCCTGGGAAGGGAATCTTAAAAAGAGAAGTTTCCAAACACCAGGAAACACTCTTACTACTGAGTCTGTGGCGAGCCTTGGAAACACAGAGGGGCAACATAACAGGGAGGAAAAATAAATAAATAATTAAAACCCACAGATTACGAGCCCATCCGTAACTCCCCCAGCCGAGAAGCAGCGCAGACGCCTGCACCCACCACTAGCAAGCAGGGGCTGGGCAGGGAGGCGCGCGCTGCATTGCTTAGAGTAAGGACCGGGCCTGAATGCCCTGAGGGCAATCTGAGGGAACTAACTTGGGCTAGCAAACCAGACTGTGGGATAGCTACCACGTGAAAAGCCCTAACCTAAGACACCGCCAGGCCCGCTCACAGAACAAAGGACTGAACAAAGCTAGCCGGCTGCAGACCATTCCCCTCTGGTGATAGGCAGCCAGAGCCGGAAGGGGGCAATCGCGCCCCAGAGAGGCATTATCCAGCAAACTGCAAGCAGGCTTCTTTGCTAACCAAGACTTCTTGGGGTTCTGGACGGGCAACATCCTCCTGAGAAGGTGCACCAGCTGTACACCCAGAAAATCGAGTGTCAGGGATGGGGGAGGCGATAAGTTGCAGCGATCACGCTCGCCAAACACCTCATCCCCTGAGCTGCTTGGACCTGGGAAAGGCACAAAACGCGGGCCCAACCGAGTCTGCACCTCTGAGGATTACCTGAGTGCCTGAACCTGAGCGGCTTAGACCTGGGAGGTGCTTGCAGCCCAGGGCGGGCCTCGGATGGTTGCCGGGGGAGCAACATAGCGCCTGAGCTGTGTGGGCAGGGAAGGCACATGCGCCGGGAGGGCGGGGCAGGCCCAGTGTGGCTGAGGCACTGAGCGCACGCGCCAGGGTTATTTGTTTGCAGCGTCCCTCCCTCCCCACAGCAACTGAACAAGTGAGCCTAAAAAGTGTCCATCATCACTCCACCCCCCCACCTTGTGTCAGGGCCGAAATCAGACACTGAAGAGACCAGTAAACAGAAGAAGCTAAAACAGAGGGAACCGCCTTGGAAGTGACAGGTGCAATAGATTAAACCCTGTCGTTAGTACTGACTACATAGGAAGGGGCCTATAGATCTTGAGAAATATAAGCCGGACCAAGGAACTAGCCGAAAATGAACTGACCCCACACTGCCCACAACAACACCAGAGAAAGTCCTGGATATATTTTTACTATCATTTAAAAAATTTTAAAGTCCTCTGTTACTCCTTTAATTTTCATTTTGTAACCTACTATTACTTTGCAAAAAAAGAGAGACCCTATTTTTTAAAGCAAACTTCACATATGTATATATATATATATACTTAAAATAATTTTTGTGACTTTTTTTTGCTTTTCTTTTTCTGTTCTTTAATATTGTATTTTTGAAAATATAACCTCTTCTCCAGATTTTTAATCTTTGCTTTTGGTATTTGTTATCTATTTTGTACCTTTAAGAACCCAGTCTTCAGTACCCATTTTTACTTGGGAGCACGATTACTGGCTTGACTGTTCTCTCCCCCCCTTTGCAATCTCCTTTTTCTCCACCGGATCACCTCTCTCTCTTCCCTCCCCTTCTCTTCTCTACCCAACTCCGTGAATCTCTTTATGTGTTCCAGATGGCAGAGAACACTTCAATTCAGCTCAGTCACTCAGTCGTGTCTGACTCTTTGCGACCCCATGAATCACAGCACGCCAGGCCTCCCTGTCCATCACCAACTCCTAGAGTTTACTCAGACTCACGTCCATTGAATCAGTGATGCCATCCAGCCATCTCATCCTCGGTCATCCCCTTCTCCTCCTGCCCCCAATCCCTCCCAGCATCAGAGTCTTTTCCAGTGAGTCAACTCTTCTTATGACGTGGCGAAAGTACTGGAGTTTCAGCTTTAGCACCATTCCTTCCAAAGAAATCCCAGGGCTGATCTCCTTCAGAACGGACTGGTTGGATCTCCTTGTAGTACAAGGGACTCTCAAGAGTCTTCTCCAACACCACAGTTCAAAAGCATTAATTCTTTGGCGCTCAGCTTTCTTCACAGTCCAACTCTCACATCCATACATGACCACTGGAAAAACCATAGCCTTGACTAGACAGATGTTTGTTGGCAAAGTAATGTCTCTGCTTTTCAATATGCTATCTAGTTTGGGCATCACTTTTCTTCCAAGGAGTAAGCGTCTTTTAATTTCATGGCTGCAGTTACTATCTGCAGTGATTTTGGAGCCCCCCTCCCCAATAAAGTCTGACACTGTTTCCACTGTTTCCCCATCTATTTCCCATGAAGTAATGGGACCGGATGCCATGATCTTCGTTTTCTGAATGTTGAGCTTTAAGCCAACTTTTTCACTCTCCTCTTTTACTTTCATCAAGAGGCTCTTTAGTTCCTCTTCACTTTCTGCCATAAGGGTTAGGGAACTGATTACTGGCTGGATCTGTCTCTCTCCTTTTGATGCCCCCCCCCCACCCTTTATCTTCCTGGCCACTTCTGTCTCCTCCCTTCTTCTTCTCTGTATAACTCCATGAACATCTCTGAGCAGTCCAGATTGTGGAGCACACATAAGGAAGTGATTACTGGCTAGCTTGCTCTCTCCTCTTTTGATTCTACCTCATCTCATTCGGGTCACCTCTAACTCCCTCCTCCCTCTTCTCTTCTCCATGTAACTCTGTGAACCTCTCTGAGTGTCCCTCACTGTGGAGAAACTTTTCATCTTTAACCTAGATGTTTTATCAACAGTGTTGTATAGATGGAGAAGTCTTGAGGCTACTGTAAAAATAAGACTGAAAAACAGAAGCAGGAGGCTTAAGTCCAAATCCTGAGAACACCAGAGAACTCCTGACTCCAGGGAACATTAATTGATAGGAGCTCATCAAACGCTTCCATACCTACGCTGAAACCAAGCACCACCCAAGGGCCAACAAGTTCCAGAGCAAGACGATATACCATGCAAATTCTCCAGCAACACAGGAACACAGCCCTGAGCTTCAATATACAGGCTGCCCAAAGTCACTCCAAACCCATTGACATCTCATAACTCATTACTGGACACTTCATTGCACTCCAGAGAGAAGAAATCCAGCCCCACCCACCAGAAAACCAACACAAGCTTCCCTAACCAGGAAACCTTGATAAGCCACCCATACAACCCCACCCATAGTGAGGAAACTCCACAATAAAGAGAACTCCACAAACTGCCAGAATACAGAAAGGCTCCCCCCACCCCCAACACAGCAGTATAAACAGGATGAAGAGACAGAGGAATACCCAGCAGGTAAAGGAACAGAATAAATGCCCACCAAACCAAACAAAAGAGGAAGAGATAGGGAATCTACCTGATAAAGAATTCCAAATAATGATAGTGAAAATGATCCAAAATCTTGAAATCAAAGTGGAATCATAGATAAATAGCCTGGAGACAAGGACTGAGAAGATGCAAGAAAGGTTTAACAAGGACCTAGAAGAAATAAAAGTAGTCAGTATATAATGAATAATGCAATAAATGAGATCAAAAACATCTGGAGGGAACAAACAGTAGAATAACAGAGGCAGAAGACAGGATCAGTGAAGTAGAAGATAGAATGGTAGAAATAAATGAATCAGAGAGGAAAAGAGAAAACGAATTAAAATAAATGAGGACAATCTCAGAGACCTCCAGGACCATACTAAATGCCCCAATATTCGAATCATAGGAGTCCCAGAAGAAGAAGACAAAAAGAAAGACCATGAGAAAATACTTGAGGAGATAACAGATGAAAACTTCCCTAAAATGGGGAAGGAAATAATCACTCAAGTCCAAGAAACCCAGAGAGTCTCAAACAGGATAAACCCAAGGTGAAACATCCCAAGACACATATTAATCAAATTAACAAAGATCAAGCACAAAAAACAAATATTAAAAGCAGCAAGGGAAAAACAACAAATAACACACAAGGGGATTCCCATAAGGATAACAGCTGATCTTTCAATAGAAACTCTTCAGGCCAGGAGGGAATGGCAAGACATACTTAAAGTGATGAAAGATAATAACCTATAGCCCAGATTACTGTACACAGCAAGGATCTCATTCAAATATGAAGGAGAAATCAAAAGCTTTACAGACAAGCAAAAGCTGAAAGAATTCAGCACCACCAAACCAGTTCTCCAACAAATGCTAAAGGATCTTCTCTAGGCAGGAAACACAAAAAGTGTGTATAAACTCAAACCCAAAACAACAAAGTAAATGACAATAGGATCATACTTATCAATAATTACCTTAAATGTAAATGGGTTGAATGCCCCAACCAAAAGACAAAGACTGACTGAATGGACACAAAAACAAGACCCCTATATATGTTGTCTACAAGAGACCCACCTCAAAACAGGGGACACATACAGACTGAAACTGAAGGGCTGGAAAAAAATATTCCATGCAAATAGATATCAAAAGAAAGCAGGAGGAGCAATACTGATATCAGATAAAATAGACTTTAAAACAAAGGCTGTGAAAAGAGACAAAGAAGGACACTACATAATGATCAAAGGATCAATCCAAGAAGAAGATATAACAATTGTAATATATATGCACCTAACATTGATTGGAGCACCGCAATACGTTAAGACAAATGCTAACAAGTGTGAAAGGGGAAATTAACAATAACACAGTAATACTGGGAGACTTTAATACCCCACTCACGCCTGTGGATAGATCAACTAAACAGAAAATTAACAAGGAAATACAAATGTTAAATTATACAATAGACCAGTTAGACCTAATTGATATTTCACCCCAAAACAATGAATTTCATCTTTCTCTCAAGTGCACATGGAACCTTCTCCAGGATGGCTGCTATCCAAAGTCTACAAGCAATAAATCCTGGAGAGGGAGAAAAGGGAACCCTCTTACACTGTTGGTGAGAATGCAAACTAGTACAGCCTCTATGGAGAACAGTGTGGAGATTCCATAAAAACTGGAAATAGAACTGCCTTATGACCCAGCAATCCCACTGCTGGGCATACACATTGAGGAAACCAGAATTGAAAGAGACACGTATACCCAAACGTTCATTGCAGCACTATTTATAATAGTCAGGACATGGAAGCAATCTAGATGTCCACCAGCACACGAATGGATAAGAAAGCTGTGGTACATATACACAGTGGAGTATTAGCCATTTAAAAGAATACATTTGAATCAGTTCTAATGAGGTGGATGAAACTGGAGCCGATTATACACAGTGAAGTAAGCCAGAAAGAAAAACACCAATAGAGTATATTAACACATATATATGGGATTTAGAAAGATGGTAACGATAACCTTGTATGCGAGATAGCAAAAGAGACACAGATATATACAACAGTCTTTTGGACTCTGTGGGAGAGGGCAACGGTGGGATGATTTGGGAGAATGGCATTGAAACATGTATAATATCATATATGAAATGAATAGCCAGACCAGGTTTCATGCATGATACTGGATGCTTGGTGCTGGTGCACTGGGATGACCCAGAGGGGTGGTATAGGGAGGGAGGTTGGAGGGGTTTCAGGATGGGGAACACGTGTATACCTGTGGTGGATTCATGTTGGTGTATGGCAAAACCAATGCAATATTGTAAAGTAATTAGCCTCCAATTAAAATAAATAAATTTATATAAAAAAAGAAAAAGTTTTTTCTTGAAAATATCTCTAGTCTTTCCTATTCTATTGTTTTCCTCTATTTCTTTGCATTGATTACTGAGCAAGATTTTTCTGTCCTTGCTATTCTTTGGAATTCTGCATTCAGATAGGTAGGTATTTTTTTCCTTTTCTCCTTTGCCTTTAGCTTCTCTTCTTTTCTCAGCTATTTGTAAGGCCTCCTCAGACAACCATTTTGCCTCTTTGTATTTCATTTTCTTGGGGATGATCTTGATCCCTGCCTCCTCTACAATTTCATGAATCTCCATTCATAGTTCTTCAGGCACTCTTGTATCAGATCTAATCCCTTGAATCTATTTCTCACTTCCACTTTATAATCATAAGGGATTTGATTTATGTCATACCTGAATGGTCTAGTGTTTTCCCCTACTTTCTTCAATTTAAATCTGAATTTTGCAATAGACTCCAGAAAAACCTTGAAGGAAAAAAATTATATCTAAGAATTCTTGCCCTAAGGAAATAACTCCTCCTATACCTTTAAACCAGAGTTCTCTGGATCACTTATCTAGACCATCTCTAATCCCTGAAATCTAAAGGGAAATGAAAGGGGAACAAAGCCTTTAAAAATCTTATTCCAAGCATTGCTTATATCTATGGAGTTTTGCATTGTGATATCTGATTCATAACTATGTTTGGAAAACAAAGCTATAGGAGCTCTTGTACCTGTTTGTATGTATGTATGTCTGTGTTTCTTTGTTTTTTGGATAATATTGCTGAGACCTAAGATCAGTATGCAAATGAGCTCTAATCTAATTCTCTCTCTCTCTCTCTCTCTCTCTCTATATATATATATATATGCACTTCCAAACCAAATAATTCTAAATAGAAGAGAAATTAACCTAAATGAATTTCAGGTTTTTGTGAACTGGAAATATTCAGTATTAAGTACCTGATATTAATGTCTGCTGATTTAGCTAATATAGACATGTCTTAGAATAATTAAGTAGAATATTTTCATTGTACCTAGGTTTAATATAATTCAGTATTATTTTACCTGTTACAAGATTGTCAACAAGGAAATTACCTTGAGGGAAGAAACTTTTAAAAAATAAAACCAATACAATATTGTAAAGTAATTAGCCTCCAATTAAAATAAATAAATTTATAATAAAAAGTAATAAATTTAAAAATATATAAATGAGATATGAACTTTTAGATAAACTCTATTAAGATTCATTAAGTTTTAGGAATGCCTATCTAAAATAGTCTCTCCAGATTAGGAAAACTTGAATTTCTGAGGGTTGTGCTAAACTAAGAGTTGGAAGTCTATTTCCAAATAAAATAAGATTTTGGAATGTTTTTATTGAACATGAATCTCCTCTTACAGAGAAATAAAGAGATTTGGGACTAAAAGAGAATGATGCCTGGTGCCATCCTAAAATGTGCTAAGAAAGCAAAGGTTTTAAAAATTATCACTGGTATTTATGCTCAGTTCAGTTCAGTTCAGTCACTCAGTCATGTCCGACTCTTTGCGACCCAATGAATCACAGCACGCCAGGCCTCCCTGTCCATCACCAACTACCAGAGTTCACTCAAACTCATGTCCATCGAGTCGCTGATGCCATCCAGCCATCTCATCCTCTGTCATCCCCTTCTCCTCCTGCCCCCAATCCCTTCCAGCATCAGGGTCTTTTCCAGTGAGTCAGCTCTTCGCGTGAGGTGGCCAAAGTATTGGAGTTTCAGTTTCAGGATCAGTCCTTCCAATGAACATCAACGACTGATCTTTAGGATGGACTGGTCGGATCTCCTTTCAGCCCAAGGGACTCTCAACAGGCTTCTCCAACACCACAGTTCAAAAGCATCAATTCTTTGGGGCTCATCTTTCCTTATAGTCCACTGCTCACATCCACACATGACCACTGGAAAAACAATAGCCTTGACTTAACGGACCTTTGTTGGAAAAGTAATGTCTCTGCTTTTCAATATGCTGTCTAGGATGGTCATAACTTTCCTTCCAAGGAGTAAGCGTCTTTTAATTTCACAGCTGCAATCACTATCTGCAGTGATTTTGGAGCCCCTCAAAATAAAGTCAGCCACTGTTTCCACTGTTTCCCCATCTATTCCCCATGACGTGATGGAACTGGATGCCATGATCTTCGTTTTCTGAATGTTGAGCTTTAGGCCAACCTTTTCACTCTCCTCTTTCACTTTCATCAAGAGGCTCTTTAGTTCTTCTTCACTTTCTGCCATAAGGGTGGTGTCATCTGCATATCTGAGGTTATTGATATTTCTCCCAGCAATCTTGATTCCAGCTTGTGCTTCTTCCAGTCCAGCATTTCTCATGATGTACTCTGCATAGAAGTTAAATCAGCAGGGTGACAATATAGAGCCTTGACGTACTCCTTTTCTTATTTGGAACAAGTCTGTTGTTCCATGTCCAGTTCTAACTGTTGCTTCCTGACCTGCATATAGGTTTCTCAAGAGGCAGGTCAAGTGGTCTGATATTCCCATCTCTTTCAGAATTTTCCACAGTTTATTGTGATACACACAGTCAAAGGCTTTGGCATTGTCAATAAAGCAGAAATAGATGTTTTTCTGGAACTCTCTTGCTTTTTTGATAATCCAGTGGATTTTGGCAATTTGATCTCTTGTTCCTCTGCCTTTTCTAAAACCAGCTTGAACATCTGGAAGTTCACGGTTCATGTACTGCTGAAGCCTGGCTTGGAGAATTTTGAGCATGACTTTACTAGTGTGTGAGATGAATGCAATTGTGTGGTCGTTGCCAGAATATTGAGTGCAGCACCTTCACAGCATCATATTTCAGGATTTGAAACAGCTCAACTGGAATTCCATCATTTCCACTAGCTGTGTTCATAGTGATGCTTTCTAAGGCCCACTTGATTTCACATTCCAGGATGTCTGGCTCTAGATTAGTGATCACACCATCATGATTATCTGGGTCATGAAGCTCTTTTTGTACAGTTCTTCTGTGTATTCTTGCCATCTCTTCTTAATATCTTCTGTTTCTGTTAGGTCCATACCATTTCTGTCCTTTATTGAGCCCATCTTTGCATGAAATGTTCCCTTGGTGTCTCTAATTTTCTTGAAGATAGCTCTAGTCTTTCCCATTGTGTTGTTTTCCTCTATTTCTTTGCATTGATTGCTGAGGAAGGCTTTCTTATCTCTCCTTGCTATTCTTTGGAACTTTGTATTCAGATGCTTATATTTTTCCTTTTCTCCTTTGCTTCTCACTTCTCTTTTTTTCACAGCTATTTGTAAGGCCCTCAGACAGCCATTTTATACTCACCAATCTATCAAATGCTAATATAAAATTCAGATAATCCTATCTGATCAAGTGTTCTAATCTTTTTGATATTTGTTGACCAAACTTCCTAAATCATCCTAATAACCAACTTGATTTATAGCTAATTTTTGGATGCTTCAGAAGGCCCCTGAAACATCTAAAGAGATATATTACACAAATTAGGTTCATTTTGTTACAGAATGACTTGGGAAGTGTTGTCAAGTGAGTAATATGTCTCATGTTATACTGTATGGTAAATATTACTAATATAGGTATCCTGGAATCTGTATGGAGTTCTTAAAATTCTGATGTGTTTGAGCAAAATGTTATCAGGCATATTTCTAGTTACTATCTCAAAATATTGTCACAGCATGAACCAAGTTTCACAAAAATGCTTCCTCATCAAGAAGAGGTATAGAAAGGACTTATGGATAAAAACCAGTTTCTGAACTGGATAAGGATTCTAATGGAAAACCTGATGGCTTCAAAAAGGTTAACAAAAGGACTGAATGAACTGGTAATATGCTTATAACTTTTATGGGTTTTAATCTGAAAAACTACTGATTTAAATCTGTGTTTTCCAGGTGTAAGATAAAAACCTTCCCTTCAAGCTAATTTTGACAGTAATTTGGTAAAATTATATTTAGTAAACAAATTAAAGCATTTATCTTCTCTGTATCTGAGCCCTCCAGAGACTGGAAGCTCTTTGTTTCCAGTAACTTTATTAGATAAGTTAGGTAGGTTATCCCTCTCACAGGTACAGACATCTGGGAATTCACTCAGATCTGTTATGCAAAATATGTGATAAGCCTTTGGCTCGACTTTCCCTAGCCTTGACAGGTTTTATTTTAAAAGTTCAGTCTTAGACTCTATAAAAAGTTTCAGCAAAGCAAAAAGATCTATGATTAATTATGACTGTATAAATCATCAGGCCAAGTCTATTGACACCAGATCTATGTCACAGAAAAGTGATAATTTGATTCTATTTGGTAAAAAATGATGATGATTTTAGGGAGAGAAAGAAGTTTCAATGAACGTTAAACCCCACTTCGTTAATGGAGGTCTGTATCTACTAAGACTCATTTCCTGGACAGTTCTTTGCTGTTAGGGTCTGCTGCTGCTAAGTCGCTTCAGTCGTGTCTGACTCTGTGCGACCCCATAGATGGCAGCCCACCAGGCTCCCCCATCCCTGGGATTCTCCAGGCAAGAACACTGGTGTGGGTTGCCATTTCCTTATCCAATGCATGAAAGTGAAAAGTGAAAGTGAAGTCGCTCAGTCGTGTCTGACTCCCTAGCGACCCCATGGACTGCAGCCTACCAGTCTCCTCCGTCCATGGGATTTTCCAGGCAAGAGTACTGGAGTGGGTTGCCATTTCAATGCAAAATGTAATTGAGTTATTAAAGGACACTGTAGGTTTGTTTCTGAAGGTTATGTCAGTAATCTATCTTTGGATGAAGATCAGATGCCTCATGCATGACTTGCAGCCGAGACTGGAAAAAGACAGAAGAATTTAAGAAACTGTCTCCAACCTAGATGGAAGGACCTTTCTATCAGGTACTCTTGACTAACTCATGCCCAGTGAAATTGAAGAGATATTGAATTCCAAAGACCCCAAAGGTGGACTGGTCTATAAAGAGGCCTGCTGACCTCAAAATAACCTTAAAACAATGCCCCAAAAGAGGAAACTGCACTACATTGGGATGAGAAGATGACATCAAAAGTAGACAGCTTGCCCAAGATGTTGGACCAGATTCATATGATCAATTATAATATTTTCTTGATTCCTTGGACCTGTACCTATCAATCAAATGTTTTATATTATGGACACAATTCTATGCAAGTTTAAAACTCAATCCAGTTGTTGGGTTATGACCAATTATCTGTGTCTAGTATCTCTGGGTCACCTTGATGGATTTCCTTCCTTCAGGACTCTGATTGGATACCCCTAGGAAATTTATTTTAGATGAGTGTTCAGTGCTGTCCTCTCTATTCATGATATTACTAGTTGGGATCCTCTCACTGGGTTAATTAATAATACCTGTTTTGATACTGGCCATAGGTTCAAGTTTTCTCTTAGAGCCATTCAAACTCAATCAGAGTGACAAGCTAAGTCACAATAATAATAATAATAATAATAATAATAATAATAATAATGTTAACCTCTCATCTTTAAAAGGAAAACTCCTACAATTATCGGATGGCTCTATATGGTTAACACCAAGCTATAGTCATTTAAGTTTACAAGCTCCTTTTGTTGGGATCAATTAAATCATACTGATAATGATCAACCTGGTAATATTGAGACAAGGCTGGGTGCTTTATGAACTATGCCTAATATTACCCTTAGAAAGAATGATTGGTATGGAACTCAGTGGATTTGTGGCACTAATTTATGGCCTTGACATCTACAGGGATGAATACAAAGGTGTAGCCTAGGATTCTCATGAACTTAAGGTTATGCATGTTAGCAAATTAGAGGTCATCACAACCAATCTACAGCTGTTATGATCCCAATGGGTCAAAGATCTGTATTCTACTGGTATGGCCATTTAGAAGCTTGTGTGTGTGTGTTCATGCCTTCAATGGGACTGGAGGATGTAATTGATCATATTGAAGCCTTAGCAATTTTCATGAGCTTTAAATGATAGTAACCAGGTTATTAGCCTATTGAAACCTGAAATCTCTATGATGAGAAAGGCAGTGCTATGCAACTGCAAGCTGTTTGACACCTTACAGAATCTCAAGGAGATATCTGTGCTCTAATTCCAACTGAATGGTCTATTTTCATACCTGATAAATTCTTAAATGTAACACACTTGATGAACCACATGAAAAATCAGATTTCTGATTTAAATGACCCATTCTCCAGACTTGATGATCTTTCTTTTTAAAGAAAAAAAAAAGTTGGTTTTGGTGTGGGAGGCATATGGCTAAAATATTTTCTTTTAATTGCATTAATGTTATTAACTATACTCTATATTTTGCCTGTTTCAAAGATCACTGCATCTTGTATTACCAAGTGTATGACGGAGCCTCCAGTGAAAATAATGATGACTAGGCTTAAAGCACTTGCTCAAATGTATATCTCTCTATATGATCAATGATTATGATGGTGTAACTCTATATATGGGAAGGTGCAATGAAGGAAATACTTTTCTGGGCCATAAGAGAAGACAGGTGTCCAGAGATCTTTGACTATGAAGACCTGCTCCAGTAATAGCACACTGAGTGGCCTATCAGCAAAAACCTTCTTCAGAACTGGGAACGAGCCTTCCCAGCAATACCAGAAATTTGGTCATGAAATGCCCCCAAAGTATGGTCAGATTGATGACCACAAGGAGGCTGTGTCAACTACAAATTGGCACTTACCAAGGGCATTGGCAATGAGTGAACAACAAAGGCATTTGTCATCTGCCTCTCCAGAGACTGAACCCCATGCTGCTTGCTGTAGCTGTTGACCTTCAATAAACCCAGAGGGAGTTCAGGGTGGAGTGAGGCACTCTTGGGCTCCAAGATCACTGCAGATGGTGACTGCAGCCATGAAATGAAAAGACACTTGCTCCTTGGAAGAAAAACTATGACTGACCCAGACAGCATATTAAAAAGCAGAGACATTACTTTATTGACAAAGGCCTATCTAGTTAAAGCTGTGGCTTTTCCAGTAGTCACGTACACGAATGTGAGAGTTGGGCCATAAAGAAAGCTGAGTGCCAAAGAACTGATGGTTTTGAACTGTGATGTTGGAGAAGACACTTGAGAGTCCCTTGGACTGCAAGGATCCAACCAGTCAATCCCAAAGGAAATTAGTCCTGAATATTCATTGGAAGGACTGATGTTGAAGCTGAAACCGCAGTACTGTGGCCACGTGATGCAAAGAGCTGACTCTGGAAAAGACCCTGATGCTGGGAAAGAGTGAGGGCAGGAGAAGGGTATGACAGAGGATGAGATGGTTGGATGGCATCATGACTTGATGGAGATGAGTTTGAACAAGCTCTGGGAGTTGGTGATGGCCAGGGAGGCCTGGCATGCTGCAGTCCATGGGGTCGCAAAGAGTCAGACAAGATAGTGACTGAACGGAACTGAACTGAGTCATTCTGTGCACCAGGGAATCTGGTGGGACAGGTCTGTAAATAGTTGGGTGTTTTTAGAAACAGATTGCATGATCTCAACCCTTGCATCTCCTCATATCTAGAGCAATAAATCCCTTCATCAGATCCTCATGACTAACAAAAAAAAATATTGTAAAATGAGTGTTTCATCGTATTGAACTCCTCCTTCACCAAAACATTATATATTGACCTTCCCCTGCATCACTTTGAAGCAGTCTCTCAGAGCTATCTGAGATACTGCCTCCCAGGCTGCAGTCTTCATTTTTCCCCTAATAAAACTTAACTTACAACTCTCAACTTGTACATCTTATATAGTTGACAGCATCCAGGCTGGGCATGGGGATGTGGTGGAAGGGCTGAGGAAAGAGGTGGAGCTCAGGAGGGTACACACTCCTCAAACCGCCTGACTGTTTTCCTCGCTGCCTCCCAGGGAAAATGGCTACAGTGTCCTCGGAAATCATGGGTTGAGCATCTTCCAAGAGCCAGTTTGACAAAAGTTCAACCCTAGAAGCACCATCCTGATAATCTCATGCTTCCCTTTCTTAGATGGGAAGAGTAGGTCAGCACCCACAGAGCAGGGTGGTAGTGCTACTGAGTCCCCCACCGTGACTTCAAAAATTCACTTCCTTCTTGGTGGCCATTGTGATCCTGAGTGCACTGTGTTTGCTCCCTTCTAGGAAGGTCTAGGTCCTGTCCAGGTGACAGTGTCCAGGAGTGGGGCTTCAGAGATTCAATAAGCAAGGTCATCTCCTTTGCAGAGGCCATGGGAATGGGGCTCCCCTAAGAGGTTGAAGTTCAAGGGGCACCCAGTCAGGGCTGAGCTCTGGCTGCTTGTGATAATATTGTAACATATTTCAATAACATTGAACTCAGTTATTGAACAGATCATTTAAATCCTCATTTTATTCATTTGGTCACAAGTAAAAGTAAGTGAGGACCATGTGGCTGGCACTAAATTGTGGACCGTCTTGAGTGCTCAACCTGTGGGATCTGCCCTAACTGCATGGATTTCCTATCAGACAATAATTGACTTGGGGATGCCCTGTTGGTGTCTGGGAAATTGATTGAATTTGGTAGAGACGTCACATATTTGTGTTAGGATAAACCCAGACTCACTCTGCCCTGTGAATTGGGGGCTTAGTTACCTTGGGTACAAGGTAGTAATGAAAGTAGGACACTGGCTCCAGAAACACTTGCAAGTAAATTGTATTTTCCGAATTCCTGGTAGGATCAGATATTGTATCTGATGTGTTTTGACATCACGAGAACCTCTCCTGACTCTACCACACACGTGCTTTGTTTCCTGGGGGAAGTTATCTGCAATTTCCTCATCTGAAGAGGGGGAAAATGTTCCATGCATTTTTTGAACAGAGTGCCACTCATGAATATAAAGAATTTATGCTCTGCCGCCTTAGTGTCTACAGCATTTGGGAGTTCATCTCCCTGACAAAGATCTGAACCTATGACTCCTTCACTGGAAGGTGATTCTTAACCACTGGATGGCCCCAGAAGTCGTACAGATATATTAAGGCTTATCTATGGCATTATAACAATCTTTCTTAAAAGGCTTCATAAGAAGATATACATTTGTACATGATTACTATATCATGTAATCCCTAGCAACATTCATAATTCTGTCCCAGCAAGGAGGTTTTCAAATGGTCTTGTCAATTTGACCATCCTTCACAATCCTGACAATCTCTACTGCAAACTGGAAGTTCTTGTTGTTGACCTTGTATGGAGCTGTGATGACCAGCCTCATAACTGAGCTATTACCCCCCTCATTCCAGCATCTTCTAAGTCTCCATTCTGCCTGGAGCCCTAAATTAACAGGTGGCTACAAGGCCATGATGACCAGGTACGTCTACAATACCCAGACTGGCCTCTGAAAAGAGTTTGTGTATGCTGGCTGTGAAGGGAATGGACATAACGTTGAAAAGTTAGTGGAATGCATGAAGACCTGCTCTCAAGGGGCTAGGTCCCTGTGGTGAGACAGGGGGCAGGGCACAGGAGGAAGGAAAGGTCTGGGGAAAGGGCCGGAGCTCAGGGGACCACACACTATCCACCCTGCACAGGGTCTCCCTCCTCGCTGCTGCCAGAAGGAGAGGCTGCAGTGTCCTGTGAAACCCACACTGAGCGAGTTCTCCAGGGAGAGATTGGCAGAAGGTCAACCCCAGAGGCCTCTTTGTGATCATTTGAGCCTGATCACATGCTCCACTTTCTCAAATGTAACACTGATCAGCCACGCTCCACGCAGATCTGCACTGCCTCTGATCACCGCATCTAGGCTTGGAAAATCACTTCTTTCTTGTTGGCCATTCTAGTCATTGGGACTACAGTTGCATATTTTTTGAAAACATGGGGTCTGTCAAGATGATGGGTGGTGCACTGGGACGACCCATAGGGATGGTATGGGGAGGGAGAAGGGAGGGGATTCAGGATGGGGAACACGTGTATACCTGTGGTGGATTCATGTTGATGTATGGCAAAACCAATACAATATTGTAAAGTAACCTCCAATTAAAATAAGTAAATTTATATTAAAAAATCATATTATGATCAGGTCTTCATCCGTAGGCCACAATGAATATTTTAATAAAGCACCTAAGTTACATTTCAGGAAATAATTTGACAATGGTTTACTTAGCTTGCAAAAAAAAAAAAAAAAAAGATGATGGGTGTCCAGGTCTGAGGCTACAGTGACGGCGCTCAATAAGTTCCTTTCTTTTTGCAGAGGACATGCAAAGAGTGGTTCCTGGAAACTCTGGAAATCCAAGGAGGACCCCTGCAGGGCTGGGCTCTGGCTGCACTGGACCTCTTCATTCTCCTCGCAGTCCTTCTCTCCTCTACTCTCCTCAGCAGAGCCTGCCTGTTTCCTTTCCTCTATTGGCCAGCATGTCTAATTCTGTCTCATCCAGCTGGCTCTCAGCACCATGACAGCATGTCTTCCCTTTACCCCTAGCTCTTCACACAGCTTCTAGATGCATGAGATAGCTTACAATTACTTGAGGAAGGAAGGAAGGAATGTAGGAGCACATTCCTCATGACCAGATTAACTACAAGGCTGCGGTGTAACACAGGGTTTTTGTTTTAACCTCCATCGTCATGGCATGCTCACCTTTATCACCCTTTTCAACATCTCTACTCCTTGTGGATGTCCAGGGTGGAATTTCCAGCATCCAGTTCTCAGCATCAGTCCTGAGAGAAGAGTTTCTTTTACAAAAGCTTCTTGGCCACACAATAATGTTGCAATTTTCATTTTTGTAGCTTCAAAGACTATGGCTTATATTTAAATAAATGTATATTCAAAATTCAACTGATTGGAGCAGTCTGTTGTTCATAATTACAAACCTTAATCAACAGGATCCATGGAAATGGTGGCCTTTCTCATTGTTCTGCAGATAGTGGGTCCCTCCCCTTTCCTTTTCCAGCAACTGTACCTAATGGGTATAGAAAGTAAACCTATTATATTATTATGGACTCCTTAATAGCAGCACAAGTTACACAGAAACCTGGGATTTACACACGTCAATATGACAGCTTTTCTTCCTTACTTCTAAGTTCAGGCAAACACGGCGCAGGTTATCCTGCTGACTCTCTGAAGAAGAAGGGTTGGCGCCTCAGTTGTCCAGTCCTCTAAGAAATCCGATTCCCTGAAGTCACAGGTGGGGAGGGTCTTCTTACTTTAGTTAAAAAAGTACAACTACTGTTTAGTATCCCTGGTTCTTTGTTAGCATTTTGCCACATTTTGGATTAATCATGCTAAGAATCCTTCAGGGGAGGAAATGGGGGTGTAGAAATGGCACTTAGCTGCTTTATTCATTGCCTAACGTGGCAGGTCCTCGCTCTCCCAAGCAGAGGGACTGTGATGAGGCTTTCCTGCTCTGCTTCTGGGAAGATTTAGAATGGAAGCAGCTTTGGGAACAGACAGTATCTGTTTCATCACAGATTAGTAAAGTTTGGCATGGAGACTACAAAAGTATTCGTATTTGATTAAATGAGAATACACAGGGTGTTTGTGCTCTACTTCATATCTTTCTAGTCTTGGGCAAATTCTAAACATGTCTGAGCTTTTTTTTCCTTTAGTATAAAATAAGGATAAGGCTTGTAATTGTCAATATTTCCAGACAGAATCCACTAAAATACTCCAGTTTGCCTCCTTGCTTTCCCTTTTCTTAGGAATAGTTTTGTTTACTGTCTCCTGTACCATATTACAGACCTCCATGCGAAGGTCTTCAGGCACACTGTTTTACAAGTTCTAATCCCTTGACTCTATTTGTTCCCTCTGCTACATATGGATTCACAGTGGATTAGATTTAAGTTGTAGTAGTTTCCACCTTTCTTTAGTTTAATCCTGAATTTTGCTATGAGAAACTGATGATCTGAACCACAGTCAGCTCCTGGTCTTGTTTTTGCTGACTCTACACAGCTTTTCCATCTCTGCTACAAAGAGTGCCACCAATATGATTTTGGTGTTGACCGTTTGGTGAGGTTCATATGTAAGTCATTTTCCGTGTTCTTGATAAAGGGTATTTTGCTATGATAGTGCATTCTTGGCAGAATTCAGTGTGACTTTGCCTAGCTCTGTTTTGTTCTCCCAGGCCAAACTTGCCGGTTACTCCAGGTATCTCTTGACTTCTTACTTTGCATTCCAATATTCAATGATGAGTAGAACATATTTTTCGGTGTTAGTTCTAGAAGGTCTAGAAGGTCTTCTAGGTCTTCACAGAAATGATCAACCGCAGCTTCTTCAGTATTGGTAGTAGCGGGATAGGCTTGAATTACTGTGATGTTGAATGGCTTGCTTTGGAAATGAACTGAGAACACACTTTCATTTTGAGGCTGCAACTAAGTACTGCATTTCAGACTGTTATGTTGATTATGAAGGTTACTCCATTTCTTCAATGGGATTCTTGCTCACAATGGTAGAAAAAATGGTCATCTGAATTAAATTCGCCCATTCCCTGCCATTTAGGTTCATCAGTTCCTAAGATCTTCATGTTTATTGTTTCCAATCAGCTTGACCATGTCCAATTTACCTTCATTCACCCACCTAACATTTCAGGTTGCAATGCAGTACTGTTCTTTGCAGTGTCAGATTTTACTTTTGTCAGCTGACACATCCACAACTGAGCGTCATTTCTGATTAGGTCCAGTCGCTTCATACTTCTGAGGTTATTAGTAGTTCTTCTCTGCACTTCCCCAGTAGCATACTGTTCAGCTTCTGACTGGGGGACTTGTTTTTCAGGGTCATATCTTTTTGTCCTTTAATACAGTTCACAAGGTTCTCATGGCAAGTATGCTGGGGTGGTTTGCCATTCCCTGCTCCAGTGGATCACATTTTCTTAGCATTCTCCATTATAGCCTGTCCTTTTCGGATGGCCCTAAATGGCATGCCTCATAGATTCACTGTGGTACACAAAGTCCCTTTGCAGTGATCCATGAAGAGGAGTCATACTATAAATATATGTCATTTAATTTTTAATCATTCTTAGTTTATTACAGTGTAATTAAATGATTGCTATTAATGAAAAGGGTTTGGATTGAGTAACTCAGTGTGCTTTTTTGGTCTTGGGGAAGTAATTTAATCTCCCTAGAGACACAGATTCTGTTTTCCTAAAAAGAGGAAGATGACATATGCATTAAGATATGCCCAGATTTGGGTACTTTGAGAACCAGGGTGATTTCAGTGCTAAAGTGCTTTGAACACCACAGACTAAAGCAAATCATCTAGATTCACAGAGTTTTATTTTCCTCTGTTCCTGACTGCTCTTAAATGTGCTGTTGACTGGAGTAAGAAAGGAAGAAATAACATTTACTGTATTAGCATAATCTTCTAGAGTTTCACCCTCAGGAATCTCCTTCAGGGCCAGAGTGGAGTCACCATCCCAATTTCAATTAGGTGTCTTTCTTCTTCAGCGATAACTGAAAACCCTCTTGCTTCAGTGATTGATCTTACCCAGGTCTATCCCTTTTCCCAGTCCTCCTTGTCTTTATTTGATTCTCTGGATAATGTAGTTAAGTTCTCGGTTCAGTTCAGTTGTTCAGTCTTGTCGGACTCTTTGTGACCCCATGGACTGTAGCATGCCAGTCCTCCCTGTCCATCACCAATGCCCAGAGCTTATTTAAACTCATGTCCATCGAGTCAGTGATACCATCCAATCATCTCAACCTCTGTCGTCCCCTTATCCTCCCACCTTCAGTCTTTCCCAGCATCAGGGAATAAACCAAGGAATCAATTCTTCACTTCAGCTATCCAAAGTATTGGAGTTTCAGCTTCAGCATCAGTTCTTCCAATGAATATTCAAGACTGATATCACTTACGAGTGACTAGTTGGATCTCCTTGCAGTCCAAGGGACTGTCAAGAGTTTTCACCAACACCACAGTTTAAAAGCATCAATTCTTCGGTGCCATGCTTCTTTATAATCCAACTCTCACATCCGTACATGATGACTGGAAAAACCATAGCTTTCAGTAGATGGAACTTTATTAGCAAAGTATGACTCTGCTTTTTAATGTTCTGTCTACATTGGTCATAGCTTTTCTTCCATGGAGCAAGCATCTTTTAATTTCATGGCTGAAGTCATCATCTGCAGTGATTTTGAAGCCCCTCCAATATGAAGTCTCTCACTGTTTCCACTGTTTCCCCATCTATCTGCCATGATGGGATGGGACCGGATCCTATGATCTTAGTTTTCCAAAGGTTGGTTTTAAGCCAACTTTTTCACTTCCTCTTTCACTTTCATGAAGAGGCTCTTTAGTTCTTCTTTGCTTTCTGCCATGAGGGTGGGGTCATCTGCATATCTGAGGTTCATATTGCTCTGGGCAATCTTGATTCCAGCATGTGTTTCATAGAGCCTGGCATTTTGCATGATGTACTCTGTGTATAAGTTCAATAAGCAGGGTGACAATATACAGCCTTATGTACTCCTTTCCTGATTTGGAATCAGTCTGGTGTTCAGATCCAGTACTAACTGTTGCTTCTTGACTTGCATACAGGTTTCTCCAGGAGACAGGTAAGGTGTTCTGCAATTCCCATCTCTTGAAGAATTTTCCACAGTTTGTTGTGATCCACACAGTCAAAGACTTTGGCGTAGTCAGTGAAGAATAAGTAGATATTCTTTCAAATCTGTTGCTTTTTGATGATCCAGTGGATATTGCCTGTTTTATCTCTGGTTTGTTTGCCTTTTCTAAGTCCAGCTTGAACATCTGGAAGCTTACAGTTCACATACTGTTGAAGCCTGGCTTGTAGAATTTTGAGCATTAATTTGCTAGCCTGTGAGATGAGTGCAGTTGTGTATTAGTTTGAACATTCATTTTTCTTGGGGATGATCTTGATCATTGCATCCTGAACAATAGGTTTTCAGGCACTCTGTCTATCAGATAAGCCTTGAATCTACTTGTTACTTCTACTGTATAATCTTAGGGCTTAATTTAGATCATACCTGAATGTCTATTGGTTTTTCCTTACTTTCTTCAATTTAAGTCTGAATTTGGCCATAAGGAGTTCATGATCTGATCCCTAGTTCGAGTCTTGGTTTTGCTGGCTGTATAGAATTTCTTCAACTGCAGCTGCAGATAATATAATCAATCTGATTTCAGTATTTATCATATGGTGATGTCCATGTGTAGAGTCTTCTCTTGTGTTGTCCTAAGAAGGTGTCTGCTATGACCACCATAATGCCAAAGCTTAGTTAAGTGTTAGTTATCCTAATTACTGATTATAATTATTTAAAAGGGCTTTGAGTTTGCACAGATAAGAATATATGTCTATGGCCTCTAATGATTCAGAGAAGTCCCAGGATATGAACAACATGATATCGTGTTACAAGTGAAGAAGAGGGTTATTTTCCACCCCAGGTCACATAGTTAGGAAATGGCAGAACTGAGACTCAAAGTGAGCTCCTCTGTTCCAAAAACCAGTAGTGGAGAGTTCAGAGTTGTGGTGGGAGTACGCGGTAGGTAATCTTGCAAAGTCCCCGAGATCCACTCTGGTAGGTAGTTCTCCCATTGGTGAAACCAGGTGAGGGGCAGTGGATGGTCATGCTCTGGAGATGTGTTATGCCTCTAGCTCCCTTTTGCCCACTCATTTTACTTTATTTCTACCCAGAATATCAGAGTTTGTGCCCCAGATGGAGTTGCTTTTCCCTAGCTCAACATCTCTTTCGGCCAGAGCCAGGTTAAGAGTTGTGTGTTCCAGTAGAGATGCTGCCACAATAGTTGTAGGAAGCTTACCTGTTTCATACCCTTCTTCTGATGTAAGTGGAGCTAATGTGAGAGAGGGAGCATTGATAGGTAGATGTGAAGTCTCCTCGTAAGGATGTAAAGGAGGACCTGGGCTAACACACTGCTGGTCACCTAGCAGTCTTTGATCAGCTCTCATCCACTCATGGACCATCCATCATGTGCCATGCAGTGCTCTAGGTGCTGGAATGCCCCTTGAGTGACTATACTGCACAAAATTCCACACGGAGAATCACATTCTCTTTTCTCAAGAGACCACAGACAGAGTCAAGTTTGAGAATCGTACTTCCTACATATCCTCACCAAAGCAGACAAAAGCAGGACAGAGGAATCTGATGGTCTAGAGTCCATGGTGTCTCAAAGAGTCAGATAAGACTGAGTTACTAAGAAAACACACACACACACAGGCAAAAGCAGGACAATGGAAGGTGATGAGATTACACACTGCACATGGCTCACCCCAAATCCTCCATTTCCACACTCCTCTCTCTGCGTTTATTCTTACCCATCAGCTGGGGTGTAAACATATCTGTCAGCACCCTTCTCTCCATAAATGCCATTCTTCAAAGCCAAAACCATGAGCACACTCTGACTTTGTGCAGCCCTACTTGTCCACCAGGGTATTGTTCTGGCTGGCATTCTGGGGGATGAAGACAGCAACCGGATCCAGATTAAGTCCCAGCTCACCTGTCTTCTACAGACTGGAGGGAAAGGAGGTGAGTGCCTGGAAGGGGCAGGAAGAGGGGTGTGGAGAATGCTGCCAGCCCTCTCTGGATTTCTTCTGGGAAGTGAGCAGTTGAACTCCAGGGACATTTCTTGATTCTCTAATGTATCAATATGTGTCTGCTTTTAATAAAATTATCTCACCTCAATTTACAAAATCATGAACTTCATCTCTGAGACTGTCTATTCCTGGTCTCTGTCTTGTCCCTAAACCCCACTATAGAATAGTAAAAAGAATCATATTAGATCCTTGCCCTGGTTCATGCCCCAGGACTTCAGAAACTCTTGAAATTTATTGTCTTTCTTTAAGCACTGAAATCTCTGAAGTATCAGAACTTAGATAGTATTTGTGTGAGCTGGACTCCGGAAATGCCATCAGGTGTTTAGAGGGTTAGAATTATCAGTCCCCCTGGGAGAAGAGAATAGATTCTGAATTCTGCCAATAATGGCCAAAGATTCAGTCAAACTGAACACACCAAACTATCAATTAAAACCCAAGAACACTGGATTCAGAAAGCTTCAGAGTGTTGATAACATCAAGGGTTTGTAAAGGAGGAGTGTCTGGCGATGGTGTAGATGCTTGGCAATTCCCTCTTTACCTTTGCTTCTCCTCTCTCTTGCTCTCTTGCAAGTTTCATAGTTTATAATAAATGGGGACCATAAGTAAAGGGTCCCCAGTTCTGTGAGTGGCTCTGATAACTTGTTCAACATGGAAATTGGGTCAAGGAATCTCTGAATTGACAGCCAGTTGGTCACATGTGTGAGTGATCCCAGGACTTGTGATCAAACTTGAGGGGAGGGCTGTGCTCACAGATGGAGCCCTCACGCTATAGGTTCTGGATCACCTCTGCAGATTTAGTGTCAGAAGTGAATTGACTCCTGGATGCCCAGTGGGTGTGGAGAAACTGGTTGCTGTTGGCAGATACCCACATATTTCGTGTCAGGGACAACACCCAGACCTACTCTTTTCCTCCATTTGTGTCTGGGGTGAGGCTCAAGGACAGGGAATATATTATGTTGAACAGAGCACTCAGAACTCCTCAGTAGTTTTCTGGCATTTTCAGAAGTCCTAGCAGAATCTGGGACTTAATAGAATGGGCTGTGACAGACTGCGTTTTGTCCTCATCCTACCACCTACACGCTGTGTCTTCTGGGATATTCCCACCTGCAGCTTTGTTATGTGTGCAGGGTCACCACGTTTCTGATGTTTTTCAAAGGATTACTAGTCATGAGTATAAAGAATTTACACCTTTGTAGTCAGTGGTTTCCATTTTCCCTGAAAACCTTTTCATCTGAAGGAATTGTTGACCTACCTACATTTATTTTACCATGACATATGCCAAAAAAATGTCAAGTAATTTTCATTTCTTTGTGATGAACTTAATCTTCTCTTCAGAGACAACTGCAGGCAGAACAAGAAATAAAGTCCTTTGTTGAGTTTGCTCTTGGGGCCAAGACTGCTTTTCCCAGGCTGGTGTGATCTTAGTAAAGACTCAATGCCCTTCCCTGTGCTCACCTATCAGACTGTATTTTGTTTTCCTATAATGATATAGATGACAGTTGCACTCATAATTATATAGATAGGCCTCATCATTATAGATCCCTGGAGAAGGAAATAGCAACCCACTCCAGTACTCTTGCCTGGAAAATCCCATGGGCAGAGGACCCTGATAGGCTGCAGTCCATGGGGTCGTGAAAGAGTCTGACATGACTGAGTGACTTCATTTTCAATTCCAGCACTCTGGCCTGGAAATTCCCATGGACAGAGGAACCTCGTAGGCTACAGCCCATGGAGGGGCAAAGAGCTGGATATGACTGAGCAACTTCACTTTCTTCTTTCTTTCATCATCATAGAGAATAATAGGAATTTTACTCTATCCACTCTCTACAATGATGGTGCACTTGGCACAAGTATGAAATAGAAGAGCCATTTACTTGAGAAATATTTATCAAAATGTATCCTTCTAACTCTGAGAGCATAGCGTTTTGAGTAGGGAAACAGCTCTAAACAAAATACAATAAAAAATACACACAATAAGGAGGGAAGCACACAATGAAGACTGTGGAATATCCTATACCAGACATGATGAGTGTTGAGAAGAAGGAGGGCTGGGGATTAGGAGGGTGGAGAGGGTCAGGGAAATACTCTGTGATAAGAGAGCTTTGGACAGGTGCCTGAATGTTGGAGCAGCAACCAGGACCAGAGTGCCTGAAGCTGAGCTAGTTGAGAGGCAGGGAGTGGACGGGATGAGACAGAGAGGGCCTGGGGACAAGTCATGAAGAGGCTTTTAGTAGAATTTTAAAAGTCAGAATATGACTCTCAGAAAACTAGGAGTTCACTGAGGGTCTGGTCATGGGAACCATATGATTCACTTTGAAATAGGATCATAATGGCTGTAGTGTGGAGAGTGGCCTCTAGGGGGCGATGGGCAGAGCCAGAGGCCCCTGGGCAGGCTGCTGCGTTTTCCAGGGAGCCATGATGATGTGTGTATGCATACTGTTGCCTGGATTGATTTCAGTTCATTAGAATAACACGAATAAACTTGGTGTATTGAGACTTCTGTGGAGGAATCATCACAAATCAAGATTCATTAAATCTTTAGCCATTTGTGATGTATTCAGCCTTGAAACCCTCAAGTCACCGTGAGGTTTGGGGTTAGGGAAAAGCAGAAGGTGGAAATTAAAACCTATATATATCACCAATTCATGTTGATGTTTGACAGAAAGCAACAAACTTTTGCAAAGCAATTATCCTACAAATAAAAATTGTATAAATTCTGAAAAAAGAACGAACTCAACCACCAAATCATGTGTTGTATACCCAGGCAACCAATCTCCATTTTAAGGTTAGACTGAGGCTTTGCTAGTCACTCTCTCACACCATGAGAGACTCTCTTGGTGCTCTCCTCCCCTAGGAAATCCAATCCTCTTATGAGCTCAGTTCCAGGAATGGTAGAAGACCAATTATATTTCTTATATGAGCTAAAGTATCAAAATTCTCTCAATATTCCACTATTCCAGTGCCCATGATGTAAACAAAGTGAACACAGTAGGGGATTTGCTTCCATGCCTTCCTCCATTAAATCATGATGGCTTCACACTTTCTTCTTTCTATTGGAAGCTTTCAGCTATATACATGCACAGATATTAGTATTATAAACTCATGGACCATTGTCCAGCTTCAGTCATGATCAACATATGGAGAATATTTTTATTATGTATCTTTTATTCTTGTTCTGCTTGAAGCTAATCAGTGGCAACATGCCAATTCATGTATAATTATCAGTTCAGTTCAGTTCAGTCGCTCAGTCGTATCCAACTCTTTTGCGACCCCATGAACTGCAGCATGCCAGGCCTCCCTATCCATCACCAACTCCCGGAGTTCACCCAAACTCATGTCCATTGAGTTGGTGATGCCATCCAACCATCTCATCCTCTGTCATCCCCTTCTCCTCTTGCCCTCAAACTTTCCCAGCATCAGAGTCTTTTCTAATGAGTCAGCTCTTCGCATCAGGTGGCCAACATATTGGAGTTTCAGCTTCAACAACAGTCCTTCCAACGAACACCCAAGACTGATCTCCTTATGATGGACTGATTGCATCTATTTGCAGTCCAAAAGACTTTCAGGAGTCTTCTCCAACACCACAGTCCAAAAGCATCAATTGTTCTGTGCTCTGCTTTCTTTATGGTCCAACTCTCGCATCCATACATGACTACTGGAAAAACCTTGACTAGACGGACCTTTGTTGACAAAGTAATGTCTTTGCTTTTTAATCTGCTGTCTAGGTTGGTCATAACTTTCCTTCCAAGGAGTAAGCGTCTTTTAATTTCATTGCTGCAATCACCATCTCCAGTGATTTTGGAGCCCCCACAAATAAAGTCAGCCACTGTTTCCATTGTTAAATATAAATATCAGTAATGATATGCAATTATTTATAATATTAGCCAGTTGATCTGAAGCTTAACAACATGAATAATAATGTCCTACAGAGCAGGATATGAAAGGGCCTTTTCACATGCACCCTTACCAGCCTCTACTGCAAACAAACTAGTATTTTCTGTATTTTACCTTTTTATACACAGCTGTGATGACCATCCTTCTATTTCACCAAGATCCCCTCATCCCTACAACCCTATGTCCTGACATAGACCTGGAGCCTCCTTTCCTGGGTCCCTGCAAGGCCACACTAAGCAGACACAGCTACAACACCAGTCCAGGTTCTGGGAGACTTTTGTGTATGGTAGCTAAAATGTTAAGAACAAAGACTAGACTGGGGGCCAGGCTGTGTTAAAACCCCTCCAGGTGCTATCCTATCCTGGGGAAGATAGCAGGCATGGTATAGGCAGAGGGGAAGGTCTGGGAAAAGAGCTGGACCTCAGGAGGGTACACACTCCTGTAAACCACCCATAGTGACTATTTTCCTTGCTGCCTCCCTGGAGAAGTGGCTGCAGTGCCCTTAGAAATCATGGGCTGAGCATGTCCTCCAGGTGCCAACTTGGCAAACGGTCAGCCCTAGAAGCATTGTCCTGATAATCCGAGCTTACTCTCATGCTACCCTTTGTTACATGGAAAGAGAAAGTCAGCCATGCCACAGAGCAGGTCAGTAGGTCTAATGAGCCCCCCATCTCAGCTCAAAAATTCACTTCCTTTTTGGTGGTCATTCTGATATTGAGAGCACTGTGGTTGCTCATTTCTAGGATGGTTTTAGTCCTGCCCAGTATCAGTGTCCAGGTCAGAGCTTCAGAGATTCAATTAGCAAGTTCCTCTCCTTTGCAGAGGCTGTGGGAACTGCTTTCTCCTGAGATGCTGAGGGCCAAGGAGGACCCAGTCAGGGCTGAGCTCTGGCTGTCTGTGATAATATTCAGCTGTTCTGTGTTGCTCCTATACTCCACCTTCCTCGCAGAAATCCACCTCTTCCCTTCTCCCATCTGACTGCTTGCTTTACTCCTGCCTCATCCAGTTGACTCTAAGCACCAAAGAGCGGGACCTCCTTTTATCCCTAGAGCTTTGCACAGCTCCAAGCACATAGGATACTCCATATATATTTAAGTAAGGATGGCAATGATGCAGGAGAAAAGCTCCTCATGACTGCAGTGAAAGTAGAGTCTGGGATGTGAATTCATGTTTCTTGCTGTAATCGTCTTCCTCACTGCATCCTCAACTTCATCCTCAAAGCCACCAGCACATCAAGAGCCTTCAAATGTGGCTGCCTGAATGGTGCCAGAGAGGCTGGGCCACCTCCTATTCTTGTAAATATGATGTGACACTCATGAACTTACATCCAATACCTTTGAGCATCATCTGTATTAGTATCAATAGTTTTACATGGGTGGTGCTTGTTTGTATACTAGTAAAACTGAAATATCTGGGAACACCGGAAAAACAGGTAAGTGTCTTCCTCCTGATTTGCATCTGTTTGTCTTCCAGAAAGTCTGTTTTTCATAGCTATAGTTCAGTATCTTTATCTCTAAAGTAGGAATAATGGAACCTATGTGATAAGATTGTTAAAGAAGAACAAGGTATCTTTTTATCAACACTTACTGTGGGCCCTCATCACAGGTCACAATTTTAAATGCCCTCCAGTACAGCTGAGTAATGTGAATGGAAGTATTCACAAGGGGAGGCAGAGGTATGGGGAGTATGGGGAGGCAGGCAGACAACAAGGAATGGTGGGGATTCTGGAAACTGGAGAATGGTGGGGATTCTGGAAACTGGAGAGAATGCTCCCTTCCCAAGAACAGGGTTGCTCTTCTTAGCTTAGTTCATGGTTTTTAAAGGGAGGTCCATTGAGAAGCCCCCACAGCACCTTGGGAACCTTGTTGATGCAGCTGGTCAGGTCCCAACCTGTGCTACTGAATCAAAATTCTGGGGATGAAGATCTCAAATCTGTGTTCGACCAAATAACTAAGGAATTCTGATGCTCACATTTGAGATCCATGGTCCTTGCTAAATACCAGGACTGTGATGCCAGTTTGTTTACTTGTCTTACATTGATAGAAAAAAATTTTTTTAAATGAAATGGCCCACTGTGAAATCTTATAAATTCCTAAAATTGTAAAATGAACTCTGTAGTTAATGATATATATGTTATAGCCAGATGTGCATCCTCTGGTTACACTCCATTTAATTTTGAAAATGATCTGGAGAAAGATACTGCAGGGTTCAAAAGTCAGGTGCTCTTTTATCATGTAGCAGAACATAATCAGCCATTACTCGAATATGAACATACCTCTCTGATGGAGCAGCATCTCAAATATCTAAACATCTTCTGTCTGCCCCAGGTGCATTCCATCCATTTAAACATGTGACTTTTGATACCAAGGAATCGAAGGTTCTCGTTATTCAGACGGAGATACTGAGGAACAGAAGCAGAGATATGACCTGGGGTCCCCAGACGGTTGGAGTTGCTTGTCTTGTTTTACCATCAGCATATCGTGTGTCCTGAGCAAACGGCTTTACCTCTGAGCCTCTGCTTTCAGCTTAACACAAAAGGCGAGAATCCCAGATGTTGTAGGATTGACATGAGACTAAATGAAATCATGCATGTGGAACGTCTTAGAAGAGAGTAGACCCTTGACTCACAGTGGCTTGTTTTGTCAGTAACCCATTCTGATGCACATGTGTACTTAGCCAGCTTGGTATTGAGAGTGCCCACCATTCTCAACGGTGCTCTGTGTTTGTAACTACAAGTAATAAACAAGAGTGAGTGAAGGGCTGGTGGGTGTGGCGTGTGTGCACTCTAATTTCCAGCTAACAGTGCAGCAGAGTGCCTGTGCACAGACTCTAAGTCAGATTGCTGGGCCCAAATCCTCTCTACAAGCTATGATCTAAGCTAATTGCTGTATTTCTTTATATCTCAGGTCCCTCCTCAGTAATATGAGGATATGTCAACAGTTTCTCCCTCTTTCTTAAAAGATTTTTAGGATTAGATGACATATATTTCACATGTCTAGAATAACGCTAGTTACATTAATTGAAGTTTTGCCTGGAGAAGTTACTCATTACAGTTTTTATTACTACTAGAAATGACTTTGCCTTCTAGGGAGGAGGAGTAATGCCTGTTGCATCCATTGCTTCCATGGCAACCACATGGGTGCACAGCTCGTATCTCATGTGACTCCTGAAGACATCGGGTTCTGAGAGGTTTAAATCCTCAGGCTGAAAGGTATGAAAATGCAGAGCTGGTACCCAAACTGAGGTCCTATGGCCCCACTGACAGAGAGGGAGAGAGCAGGAGGAAGTGGGTGGCTACGGTGGTCTTCCAAGGTTGCCTGATGTCCACTCAGGGAGACCACTCTCCTGTTGGTGAAACCAGGTGAGGGGTGACTGCTGGACATGCTGTGGAGACAGATTCAGCTCCCTATTTCCCAGCAGCCACCCCTCACCCCATTACTCATTTTTTGATGCATAAACAGGGTTATTGCCCAGGACAACATCACCTCCACCAGCTAAGCCCCTTCCTGGACCAATGTCTGGGAAAGTACGTGTCCATCCCGCAGAGAAGCTGTGGCAACGGTTGTGGGAAGGTGACCTGTGTCACAGCTGTCATCTGAGGTAGGGGAGGGGGCCAGGACATTGAGGTCCAGGTGAGATGACACCTGCAGGAGGCTGGGATGGAGGACCTGGCTACCACACTGCTGGCCACTTATTCTGTCCTCTGATCTGCCCTCATCCACCTACTTATTCATCACATGCCAGGCACTGCTTTAGGGGCTGGGATGCTCCTGACTGTCCATATAGGACACACTGCATCTCTCTGATCACAATCTGTGTTTACACGAGACCCACAGGCATCAAGTGAGAAGTGCTCTTACTAGGATTTTGAGCCCTGCAGACAGATCCAGTGGGGATGGTTAGGTAGGGAGATTACACAATAAACAAGACTGACCCAACTCCACCCCTTACCCACTCCCCTCCTCATCACCTGATCCCACCCCTCAGCCAGGATATTAAAGGTCAGCCTGTCCATCCTCAGCATCCTCAGGAGCCCTCCTGCAAGGCCACCAAGATGAGACAGCTCTGCCTCTCTGCAGCCCTTCTCTTCCTCCTGGTTATCCTGGTGGACAGCACCCCGCTGAATATACACCATATCCAGGATGAAGGTAGGTCCAGCCTCACCTCTCCTCTCCAGCTTCTGGGAAAATGATAGAAGTCCATGGAAGGGGGCAGGGCAGGTGCGGGTGGGTACTGCCAAGCATTTCTGGATATCTCCAGGCATGTTGGTCAGGATTACTGTCTGTCTCTTTGGTTTTGCAGCATTGGTCTTCCTCCCATGAAAGGATGTTCTCTAGTTCCGTGGTCTACTCTCTGGTTGTGGTGTGTGGGCTTCTTGTAGGAGTGGCTTCTCTGGTTGCAGAGCAAGGGCTCTAGGAATTCGGGCTCGTAAGTTGCTGTTTACCTTCTTAGTTGCCAGCAGGTACGTGGAATCATCCTGACCAGGGACAGAACCCATGTCCCCCACCTTAGCATGTGCATTCTTATCTACTGGACCAGCAGGGAGGACGTAAAGTGGAAAATTTGACTCCACTGATATGTTGACTATCATGAGGATATATATTACAATTTTATTATATTATATATATATATGTATATAAAAACTTTACCAGATCAGGGTTCCCATTTCGGAAACTCTCTATTCCTGTTCCCTGCTACATCCCTGAGCTTCAGTGAAGTGTAGTAGTAAAAGTAAATAAAGTGAAAGTTGCTCATTTGGGTCCAACTCTTTGTGACTCTGTGAACTGAATAGTCCATGGAATTCTCCAGGCTGGAATCCTGGAATGGGATCTCTTTGCCTTCTTCAGGGGATCTTCCCAACACAAGGATTGAAGCCCGGTCTCCAGCAATGCAGGTGGTTTCCTTACCAGCTGAGCCACCAGGAAAGCCCTGCATAGTAATAGAAAGCTTCAAATTTGCACTGTCTCTTAGTTGATGGCCTAGGTCTCCTAAATTTGTTGGGGTTTCCTTTCCTGCCATTAGATGTTATGAGATGAAACGAGACAACTCAAGGGAACCTCAAGATGTGGTTGGTGTCCAAGAAATCACAAGCATACCTCTACTGCTAACAGTTTTCAGCAACTGTCATTCCAGCACCTCTGAGGAGAAGGGAGGGAACTGAGAGTGAGATCAATCACAGTGACTGCTAATCCAACCAACATGCCTGCTTAGGGAACCCTAGGGAGAAACACATACGAACTGGGCTCAGAGAGTTTGTGGGTTGGTGAATACAGGAAGCTGCTGTGAAGGTGCTGTGGCACACAGGCTGGGCACACCTCCCTCCTTCTTTGCCAGCACATCTCTTCCATTTTTCGTGCGTTGAGTTCTATTTTGGGAATATAAGCAATGGTTTTCTGAAGTTCAGCCACCAGTTTTATTGAGTTGTTGAATTTGAAGATGGGGTCATGGACTCACAATCTCCCCTTTTAATTATTTGGTCAAAAGCATGATTGACTTGGAACCTGATGGCTGGCCTCTGAACTGAGGGGTTTTCAGCCCTCAACCTGCAGAATCTGCAGTAGCTCCATTGATCCCCGTCAGATGTAAAGGACTTGCTGCACACCCAGTGGGTGTTTGGGGAATTGAATGCTGTTGGGAGAGACACCACTTATTTGGTGTCAGGGGAAAACCCAGAATCACTGTTCCCTGTGATTTGGGCCTCAGGTGATGCTCCAAAAGGGGGAGTAATGAATGTTCACATTTCAGCCAGAAGCTGTTCTCAGCTGTCTGTATTTTCAGAGTTCCCGGGAGCATCATGAGTGTATCAAATGGGTTGTAACATGCTAGTATCTTGTCCTGGCCCTGCCACCCACATGCCTGGGGCAGGTCATCCACAATTTTCTTCTCAAACAGGGGATTTGTATTACATGGGTTTTGAACGGATTACCATTCATATGTATAAGGAAGTGAATGACATTTCATGCTGAATTTTGTACATTTTTTACCAACATGTGTTAATCAGAAAAAATCTGAAAAATTTACTTTTATACCTACTTTGTGTAAGAATGAACATTTGCATGTCAAGTAATGAGTGTTCTATCATAAAAACGAATCAGAAAGATGGAATGAATGTGCTGCAGGAAATGTAAGAAACAGTTCTCTGTAGGCTGACCAATGGACCAAGGCTGAGACAATATTAGGAAAGTGTCCAGGCCTTTTCCCATGTCCCCTTTTGACTATTCCTTATTATCCATATTTGTCTTCTCCCTCATCCACTGTTGACTACTATTTTATTGCCATATTTGATTATTACTTGCTTCATGCCACAGATTGGCTGAAACTGTTGGAATTTCCTGTCTTTCATAGGTCTGGAGACAAGCCATAGATGGGGACCCGAGAAACGTTCAGTAATAGATGTGGTTTCAGGTATCATCAACGGTGTGGCTACAGGTATGACCTTTCTGCTACTCTCGGGAGGGAAGAGGACACTGAGATTGAGATTAGGCAACACTGAAAAACGATTCAATCAAAATGCCTGCTTAGTGAAACCTCAGTAAGAATCCATAAATATGGGCATTCAGGGACCATTCTGGATGGTAATACACAGTGGTGATGTGAGAGTTGTGAGTTGTTGAGGGTGTGGAGTCTCCCCACACTTCCACTTCCACTTTGCCTTGTAAATCTCACTCATTTCACTGTGCCTAGATTTATCTTAATGAAAACATGACATCCTGCTGTGAGTGCTCTTCATGAGTATGGTCATCAGATATACTGAGTTGTTGAAAATGGAACTTCCCAGTTTTAGAGACTTTGTCAAATCAGGAGTGACTCGGGATAACCTTGCAGGCATCTGAACTGAGGACAGTTCTGAGCCCTCCACTTGCACAGTCTCTACTCACTCCCTGGATTTGCTGTCAGAACTAAATGCCCTGTTGGACACCCAGCGGGTGTTTGGAGGAATTGCATGTTGTTTCTTGATGCATCACAGATTTGGTGTCAGGGAAACCTAGACTCAGTCTCCCTGTGCTTTGGGAGCTCAGGTGAATCCTGTGGACAGGGGAGTCATGAAAGTAGGACGCTACACCCAGAAGCTCTCAGCATTTATCCATATGTTCAGAGTTCCTGGCCAAAGAGGATCGTATATCACTTGGGTTTTGACAGGGAATATCTATTTTGGACCCTATCAGCCTCTTGCTATGTGTCCTCAGGCTAGTCATCTATGGTCCTCATCTGAACAGTAAAGAAGTGCTAAAGGAGTTCTTTGAACGTTTACCAGACATAAAACTAAACAGCTTATTCTCTTTCATGGCCAAGTTTGGTCATTTTCCATCAGGATAGATTCATGAAAGGATTTCACTACCTGCGTCCTTGGGCTCATGGGACCAAGGCTGGTACAATATTAGCAAATTCTTCAGGTCTTTTCTTTTCTCCCACTTTTGCCTATGATTTTATTTTCCTTATTTGAAACTTGTCCTGGTTCATGGTTCAATATTTCTGAAAATTTGAAATCTGTTCCTTCATAGGTACCAAGATTATCGAGAAGGGAGCTGGTATACTAACAGGATTGGCTGAAATAATCACTAAAGCCATTAAAGGTTTGAATTTTCTGCACCTGTGGGGAGAGAGGAGGGCACTCACTGAGACTGAGATCAGTACCACTGGCTGACGATTCAATACTTACACCTGTTGAGTGAACCCTCAGCACAAATCCATAAATATTGGCTGAGAGAACTTAAGGAAGGGGGAACAAATGGTCCTGAGGTGAGGGTGCTCTGCTCAGGAGGGCGTGGATGCTCCGCCTACTCCACTCCTCCCGTGCCCTAAAGATCTCCTCCATTTCACTGTTTTGAATTTTCTCCTAGACATTAATGTGAAAACAGTGATTTAGAGTTTTCCTGAGTTTGGTCACCTGTCCCACTGAGTGTTTGAGCATGGAGGTGGAGTCAGGGAAATTTCGAGTTTCAGGTACTTGGTCAGAAGCATGATAACTCGAGAACACATGGCTGGCCTCTGAAGTCAGGGCGTTCTGGATACCTCAACCATTGGCCCTGACTCCACAGATATGGTATCAGAAGTCAGTGGACAGTGGATGGCCCATTGGGTGTTTGAATTGGATGGTTGGGGGAAAACCATGTATTTAGTGCCAGGAAAACCCCAGATTCACCCTCTCATGTGATTTGAGGGCTCAGGTGAGGCTTGTGGAGAGGTGAGTAGTGAAATTAAGACCCTGGACCTGGAAAGTCTCCCCAGTTCCCTGTATTGTTGAGTTCCTAGCCAATCAATAGTGCATCAAACGGGTGTGACATGACAGTATCTTGTCCTGACCAGGCCACCCACAGGCTTGTGTCCTGCGGCAAGCCATCTGCAGTTTCCTCATTTGAGCAGGGGAAACTTATACATGAGTTACTAGAACAGATGTTGAGTTATGAATAGAAAGACTTTATTCACCTGTCACACCAGCTTTCTCCATTTTTCACCACAATGTTTTAATATGAAAATAATTCTCTACCTACTTGCTCTGGCCGAGTAAAACTATTTCTTTATGAAATAATGTTTATTCCTGTATTATTAACAGTAATCAAAAGATGTGGGCACACGGAGGAGGGCAATTGCAGGGAAAGCAAGAAACACAGCCCTTGTCGGGTAGCCTGTGGGAACAAGGCTGATACAATGTAACGGAAGGCTCCAGGCCCTTTCCCTTGTTATCTTTTGACAGTTATTATCTTATCCATGTTTGACCTTTTTCCTGTTTCATGGACCAGGCCTCCTGAAACTCTTGAAATTTATTCTCTTTTATAGGTCAGGTGATGATTTCCAGAATTCAGTTTGATAACCATACACTAGAGGAAGTGCCAACACTCCAACTCGAATATTCAACACTCAGTGAGGAGAATAAAGGTTTGTAGTTTCTGCACCTTGGGGAAGAGGTTCTGATCAATGACCAACGCTTCAATCAATTAGCCTATTTCTTGAAACCTCAGCAGTGTATAAATATTTCATGGTGAATTTTGTGCATGTTTTGCCAAGATGTGTTCATCTAAAAAAATGTCTTTAACTATTTACTTCATGTGGGAAAGAATATTTGAGTATCAAATGATGAGTATTCCTCTTTCATGAAAAATAGAAATACCTGGGATGAATGCTCTAGGGCGAGTGTTTGAAAGAGCCCCCTGGAGATTGTGTTCACCTATGGCTGATTCGTGTCAATGTATGGCAAAACAAATACAGTATTGTAATTAAAAAAAAATAAAATGAAAGAGCCCCCTGTAGGATGACTCCTGATACCAAAGTGGAGACACTATTAGGGAAGTTTCCAGGCCCTTTCCCATGTCCCCGTTTGACTATTGTTTATTATCCATATTTATATCCTCTCTTGTTCACAGTAGACTATTATTTTATGTGCATATTTCATCCTTAGTTGGTTCATGCCCCAGGCTTGCTGAAACTGTTGGAATTTCCTGTCTTTCATAGGTGTGGAGACAAGCCACAGAAGGGGACTTGAGAAGCGTTCAGTAATAGATGTGGTTGCAAATATCATCAATGGTGTGGCTACAGGTATGAACTTTCTGCAACTCTGGGGAGAGGAGAGAGCATTGAGAATGAGAACAGGCACCATTGGCCAATGATTCACTCACAATGCCTATTTAATGAAACCTCTATAAGAATCCATGAATATGTGATTCAGAGACGGTTTGGGTTTGCAGCACATGGCGGTGATGTAAGGGTCCTGTGCTTTCTTGGGCATGTAGGCTCCTCACACTCCACTTCCACCCTGCTCTGCACTTCTCACTCATCTCTCTGTGCCTACATTCATCCTTCATGAATACAAGACACCGCTATGCGAGAGCTCCTCCTTAGAATGGTCATCTGATTTACTGAGTTATTGAATATGGCGTGGAGTAACGAAACTCCCAGTTTTAGACACTTTGTCAAATCAGGAGTGACTCGGGATAACGTGGCTGGCATCTGAACGGAGGACAGTTCTGAGCCCTCCACTTGCACAGTCTCTACTCACTCCCTGGATTTGCGTCAGAATTAAATGGCCCCGTGGGGCACCCAGCGGGTGTTGGAGGAATTGCATGTTGTTTCTTGATGCATCACAGATTTGGTGTCAGGGAAACCCACTAAGTCTCCCTGTGCTTTGGGAGCTCGGGTGAATCCTGAGGGCAGGGGTGTAATAAAAGTAGGACGCTACACCCAGAAGCTCTCAGCATTTATCCATATGTTCAAAGTTCCTGGCCAAAGAGGATCGTATATCACTTGGGTTTTGACAGGGATTATCTATTTTGGACCCTATCAGCCTCTTGCTATGTGTCCTCAGGCTAGTCATCTCTAGTCCTCATCTGAACAGTAAAGAAGTGCTAAAGGAGTTCTTTGAACATTTACCAGTCATAAAACTAAACAGCTTATTCTCTTTCATGGCCAAGTTTGGTCATTTTCCGCCATAATATATACATGAGAAGTTTCTCTACCTGCGTCCTTGGGCTCGTGGGACCAAGGCTGGTACAATATTAGCAAATTCTTCCGGCCTTTTCCTTTGTCCACTTTTGCCTATGATTTTATTTTCCATATTTGAAACCTGTTCTGGTTTATGGCCCAACATTCCTGAAAATTTGAAATCTGTTCTTTCATAGGTACCAAGATTGTTGAAAAGGGAGCTGGTATACTAACAGGATTGGCTGAAATAATCACTAGAGCCATTAAAGGTTTGAACTTTCTGCACCTGTGGGGAGAGAGGAGGGCACTTACTGAGACTGAGATCAGCACTACCGGCTGACGATTCAATACTTACACCTGTTGAGTGAACCCTCAGCACAAATCCATAAATATTGGCTGAGAGAGCTTAGGAAGGGGGAACAAATGGTCCTGAGGTGAGGGTGCTCTGCTCAGGAGTGCATGGATGCTCCGCCTACTCCAGTCCTCCCGTGCCCTAAAGATCTCCTCCATTTCACAGTTTCTGAGTTTTCTCCTAGACATTAATTTGAGAACAGTGATTAAGAGTTTTCCTGACTTAGTCACTTGTCTGATTGAGTTTCTGATCATGGAGGTGGAGTCAGGGAATTTTCGAGTTTTAGTCACTTGGTCAGAAGCCTGATAACTCGAGAACACATGGCTGGCCTCTGAAGTCAGGGAGTTCTGGATACCTCAACCATTGGCCCTGACTCCACAGATATGGTATCAGAAATCAATGGGCAGTGGGAGGCCTGTTGGGTGTTGGGAATTGGATGGTTGGGGGAAAAAGCACGTATGTGGTGTTGTGAGAAAACCCAGACTCACCCTCTCCTGTGATTTTATGGCTCAGGTGAGGCATGTGGAGAAGTGAGTAGTGAAATTAAGACCCTGGACCTGGAAAGTCTCTCCAGTTCTCTGTATTGTTGAGTTCCTAGCCAATCAATAGTGCATCAAATGGGTTTTGACATGACAGTCTTGTCTAGACCAGGCCACATACATGCTTAGTCTTGGCATAGTCCTGGCATAGGTCATCTGCAGTTTCCTCCTCTGAGCAGGGGAAACATGTATATGAGTTCATGGATCAGATGATGAGTTATGAATAGAAAGACTTTATTCACGTGATACGACCAGTTTTGTCCATTTTCCACCACAATGTTTTAATCTGAAAATAATTCTCTACCAACTTGCTTAGGCCGAGTAAAAATTTATCAAATAATGTTTATTCCTGTATTATTAACAGTAATCAAAAGATGTTGAAGCACGGAGGAGGGCAGTTGCAGGGAAAGCAAGAAACACAGCCCTTGTCGGGTAGCCTGTGGGAGGAAGGCTCCAGGCCCTTTCCATTGTTGTCTTTTGACTGTTATTATCTAATCCATGTTTGATATTTTTCCTGTTTCATGGACCAGGCCTCCTGAAACTTCTAAAATTTATTCTCTTTCATAGGTCAGGTGATGATTTCCAGAATACAATTTGATAACCATACACTAGAGGAATTGCCAAGACTCCAGATTGAATACTCAACACTCAGTGAGGAGAATAAAGGTTTGTAGTTTCTGCACCTCGGGGAAGAGGGGCGGGTACTGAAATTCTGATCAGTGACCAGTGATTCAATCAATAGGCCTATTTCTTGAAACCTCAACAGTGCATACATATTTCATGGTGAAAATTGTGCATGTTTCACCAAGACATGTTCATCTAAAATTTTTCTTTAACTTTTTACTTAAGACAGAAAAGAATATTTAGTTTTCAAATAATGTGTATTCCTTTTTCATTAAAAATAATTAGAAATACCTGGGATGAATGTTCTGGAGGAAAAGTAAGAAAGAGCCCTGTGTAGGATGACTCCTGATACCAAAGTGGAGACATTATTCAGAAAGTTTCCAGGCCCTTTTCCATGTCCCCTTTTGACTATTATTTGTTATCCGTATTTGTTCCCTCCCCTGTTCACAGTAGACTACTATTTAATATGTGTATTTGATCCGTACTTGGTTCACATCCCAGGCTTCCTAAAACTGTTGGAATTTCCTGTCTTTCATAGGTGTGGAGACAAGCCACAGAGGGGACTTGAGAAGCGTTCAGTAATAGATGTGGTTGCAAGTATCATCAATGGTGTGGCTACAGGTGTGAACTTTCTGCAACTCTGGGGAGAGGAGAGGGCACTGAGATTGAGAACAGACACCACTGGGCTATGATTCAATCCCAATGCCTATTTAATAAAACCTCTATAAGAATCCATGAATGGGGGATTCAGAGAGTGTTTTGGGTGGTAACACACGGTGATGATGTGAGGGTCCTGTGTTTCTTGGACATGGAGCCTCCCCACACCTCAGCTTCCACTTTGCCTTGCACTACTCTCTCATCTCTCTGTGCCTAGATTCATCCTTCATGAAAACATGACACCCCTATGTGAGTGGTCTTCCTGAGTATGGTCATCAGATTACTGAGTTATTGAATGTGGAGTGGGGTCATGGAAGTTCCCAGTTTTAGACACTTTGTCAAATCAGGAGTGACTTGAGATAACATGGCCTGTGTCTGAACTGAGGACACTTCTGATCTATACTAACTCCCTGGATTTGCTGTCAGAATTAAATTGCCTTGTTGGACACCCAGTGGTGTTTGGAGGAGTTGCATGTTGTTCCTAGAAACACCACAGGTTCAGTCTCAGGGAAGCCCAGACTCACTCTCCCAGTGCTTTGGGAGCTCAGGTGAATCCTGGGGACAGAGGAGTGTAATGAAGGTAGGGCACTACACCCAGAAGCTCTCAGCATTTATCGATATTTTCAGAGTTCCTTGCCAAAGAGGATAGTATATCAAGCGGGTTTTGACAGGGAAGTGTCTTTTTGGACCCATCACCCCCATGCCATATGTCCTAAGTCAAGTCATCCATTGTCCTCCTCTGAACAGTGGATCAGTGCTAAATGAGTTCTTTGAACATTTACCAGTCATAAAATGATTCTGCTTATTGGCACTACATGGGCAAGTTTGGTCATTTTCCATGAGGATATATTCATGAAAAGATTTCTCTAGCTGCTTCCTTGAGCTCCTGAGACCAAGGCTGGTACATTATTAGCCAATTCTCATGGCCTTTTCCTTTGCCCACTCTCGCCTATGATTTTATTTTCCATATTTGAAAACTGTTCTGGTTCATGGCCCAATATTCCTGAAAATTTTGAAATCTGTTCTTTCTTAGGTACCAAGATTGTTGAAAAGGGAGCTGGTATACTAACAGGATTGGCTGAAATAATCACTAGAGCCATTAAAGGTTTGAACTTTCTGCATCTATGGGGAGAGAGAAGGGCCCTGAGACTGAGATCAGCACCACTGGCTGACGATTCAATACTTATGCCTGTTGAGTGAACCCTCAGCACAAATCCATAAATATTGGCTGAGAGAGCTTAGGAAGGGGGAACAAATGGTCCTGAGGTGAGGGTGCTCTGCTCAGGAGGGCGTGGACACTCTGCCTAACTCCAGTCCTCCCTTGCCCTAAAGATCTCCTCCATTTCACTGTTTCTGAGTTTTTTCTGAACATTAATTTGAGAACAGTGATTAAGAGTTTTCCTGAGTTTAGTCACTTGTTTGATTGAATTTCTGAGCATGGAGGTGGAGTCACAGAATTTTTGAGTTTCAGTCACTTGGTCAGAAGCATGATAACTCGAGAACACATGGCTGGCCTCTGAAGTCAGGGAGTTCTGGATACCTCAACCATTGGCCCTGACTCCACAGATATGGTATCAGAAATCAATGGGCAGTGGGAGGCCTGTTGGGTGTTGGGAATTGGATGGTTGGGGGAAAAAGCACGTATGTGGTGTTGTGAGAAACCCAGACTCACCCTTTCCTGTGATTTGAGGGCTCAGGAGAGGCATGCAGAGAGGTGAGGGGTGAAAGTAAGACCCTAGACCTGGAAAGTCTCTCCAGTTCTCTGTATTGTTGAGTTCCTAGCCAATCAATAGTGCATCAAATGGGTGTTGACGTGACAATCTTGTCCAGACCAGGCCACATACATGCTTGAGTCCTGGCATAGTCCTGGCATAGGTCATCTGCAGTTTCCTCCTCTGAGCAGGGAAACGTGTACATGAGTTCTTGGATCAGATGATGAGTTATGAATAGAAAGACTTTATTCATGTGTCATGACCAGATTTGTCAATTTTCCACCACAATGTGTTAATCTGAAAAAAATTCTCTACTAACTTGCTTTGGCCAAGTAAAAATATTTCTTTATCAAATAATGTTTATTCCTGTATTATTAAGAGCAATCAAAAGATGTCAAACCATGGAGAAGGGCAACTGAAGGGAAAGCAAGAAATAATGAAAGTGTCCAAACCCTTTCCATTGTTGTCTTTTGACTATTATGGGGTTGCAAAGAGTTCAGACTGAACTGAACTGAACTGATTTTATCCATGTTTGATTCTTTTCCTGTTTCATGGACCAGGCTGCCTGAAACTGTTTAATTTTACTCTCTTTCATAGGTCAGGTGATGATTTCCAGAATACAATTTGACAACCACACACTAGAGGAATTGCCAACACTCAGTATTGAATACTCAACACTCAGTGAGGAGAACAAAGGTTTGTAGTTTGTGCACCTCGGGGAAGAGGGAAGGGCACTGAGATTCTGATCAGTGATTCAGTCGATAAGGATATTTCTTGAAACTTCAACAGTGCATAAAAATATCATGGTAAATTTTGTGCTTGTTGTGCCTAGATATATTAATTTAAAAAAATTCTTTACTTACTTTAGGCAGGAAGGAGTATTTAGGTGTTAGATAATGAGTATTCCTCCTTCATGAAAATAATCAGAAAAACTTGGGATGAATGTTCTGGAGGGAATGTAATGAAGAGCCCTGTGTAGGTTGAATCCTGATACCAAAGCTGAGAGTTTATTAGGAAAGTTTCCAGGCCCTTTGCCATATGTCCTTTTGACTATTGTTTATTTTCCTTATTTGTTCCCTCCCTTGTCCATTGTTGACTATTTTGTTTGCATATTTGATCCTTACTTGGTTCATGTAACAGGCTTCTTGAATCTGATGCAATTTACTGTCTCTCATAGGTGTGGAGACAAGCCATAGAAGGGGACCTGTGAAGCGTTCAGTAATAGATGTGGTTACAAGTATCATCAACGGTGTGGCTACAGGTATGAACTTTCTGCAACTCTGGGCACTAGATTGAGAACAGGCATCACTGGCCCATGATTCAATCAAAGTGCCTGTTTAGTGAAATCTCAATAAGAATCTATTAATATGGGCATTCAGAGAGCATTTGGGTGGTAACGCATGATGTGATATGAGGGTCCTGTGTTGTCTAGGACGTGGAGGCTCCCCACACCTCCACTTCCACTTTGCCCTGCACTTGTCACTCATCTTGCTGTGCGTAGGTTTATACTTTATGATAGTGTGACATCCATGTGGAGTGGCCATCCTCGGTATGGTCATCAGATTCACTGAGTTATTGAACATGGAGTGGGGTCATGGAACTTCCTTTTTAGACACTTTGTCAAATCAGGAGTGACTCGGAATAACATGACTGGCATCTGAACTGAGGACAGTTCTGAGCCCTCAACTGGCACAATCTATACTAACTCCCTGGATTTGCTGTCAGAATTAAATGGCCCTGTGGGGCACCCAGGGGGTGTTTGGAGGAATTGCATGTTGTTTCTAGAGACACCACAGATTTGGTGTTGGAAGCCCAGACTCAGTCTCCCTGTGCTTTGGGAGCTCAGGTGAATCCTGGGCACAGGGGAGTCATGAAAGTAGGACACTGCACCCAGAAGCTCTCGGCATTTATCGATATTTTCAGAGTTCCTGACGGACGAGGATAGTATATCACGTGGGTTTTGACAGGGAAGTATCTTGTTCAGACTGTATCACCCTCATGCCGTGTGTCCTCAGGCAAGTCATCTATAGTCCTCATCTGAACAGTAGATAAGTGCTAAATGAGTTCTTTGAACATTTACCAGTCATAAAAATAAACAGCTTATTTACATTTCATGGCCACATTTGGTCATTTTCCACCAGGAGAGATTTAAAAGATTTCTCTAGCTGCTTCCTTGAGCTCCTGGGACCAAGGGTGGTACGTTATTAGCCAATTCTTGAGGCCTTTTACTTTGTCCACTTTTGCCTATGATTTTATTTTCAAATTTCAAATTTATCCTGGTTCATGGTCCAATATTTCTGACTATTTTGAAATCTTTTCATTCATAGGTACCAAGATTGTCGAAAAGGGAGCTGGTATACTAACAGGATTGGCTGAAATAATCACTAAAGCCATTAAAGGTTTGAACTTTCTGCACCTGTGGGGAGAGAGGAGGGCACTCATTGAGACTGAGATTAGCACCACTGGCTGACGATTCAATACTTACACCTGTTGAGTGAAACTTCAGCACAAATCCATAACTATTGGCTGCGAGAGCTTAGGAAGGGGGAACAAATGGTCCTGATGTGAGGATGCTCTGCTCAGGAGGGCGCGGACGCTCCGCCTACTCCACTCCTCCCGTGCCCTGAAGATCTCCCCCATTTCACTCTTTCTGATTTTACCCTGTACCTTAATGTGAGGACAGTGAGTAAGCAGTTTCCTGAGTTTGGTCTGTGGTTCGACTGAGATTTTGAGCACGAAGTTGGGGTCATGGCAAGTTCAACTTTCAGTCACTTGGCAGAAGCATGATAACATGAGACCACATGGCTAGCATCTGAAGTCAGAGCAGCCTTGTGGCATTGGCGCACACTCCACAGATATGGTGGCAGAAGTCAGTTGACAATGATCTGCCCCTTGACTGTTGGGAATTGGATGGTTGGTGGGAAAACCACATATTTGGTGTCAGGAAAAACCCCAGCTCACCCTCCCCTGTGATTTGAGGGCCTGTGTGAGGCTTGGGGAGAGGTGAGTAGAGAAAGTGAGACCCAGGACCTGGACACTGGAACCAGTTTTCTGCATTTTTGAGTTCCTAGCCAATCAATAGTGTGTTAAATGGATTGTCGCATGACAGTATCTTGTCCTGACCAGGCCACACACATGCGTGTGCCCTGGGGAAAGTCATCTTCAGTTTCCTCATCTGAACAGGGGAAACATGTTACATGAGTTCTTCGAATAGAGGACGAGTTATGAACAGAAAGACTATTCACGTGTCATGACCAGACATGTGTTACTCTGAAAGAAGTTCTCTGCCTAATTGCTCTGGCCCAGTAAAAAATTTTCTTTATCAAATAATATTTATTCCTGTATTAGTAAAAGAAATCAAAAGACGTTGAATCACAGAGGGCAATGGCAGGGGACCAAGCAACGGCACTTGTGAAGGAGGATGTGGGATGAAAGCAGAGAATACTACAGAAGTCTCCAGGCCCTTTCCCTTGTTGTCTTTGGACTGTTATTATCTTATCCATGTTTGACCCTTTTCCTGTTTCATGAAGCAGGCCTCCTGAAACTCTTGAAATTTACTCTGATTCATAGGTCAGGTGATGATTTCCGGAATACAATTCGATAACCATACACTAGAGGAATACCAAACACTCAAGATTGAATACTCAACACTCAATGAGGAGAATAAAGGTTTGTAGTTTCTGCCCCTCCGGGAAGAGGGAAGAGCACTGAGATTCAGATCAATGATCAAACACCATTGCTTCAATCAATAAGCCTGTTTCTTGAAACCTCAACAGTGCATAAATATTTGGGTTCAGAGAACTTTCTAAGTGGTGAATATGATTGTGAGGGTGCTGTGTTCACAAGGGAGTGGAATCGCCAAATACACACACACTTCCCTTTGCCCTACACGTCTCCTCCAAATTTCACTCTTTGTAAATGTTTCATGTATATTCATCTAAAAACAGCAAGTAAGTATTTTCCTCAGTTTGGTCAGAAGTAACCATCAGTTATTGAACATGGAGGTGAGGTCATGGGCTTCCCCCTTTTATCCATTTGGTCACAAGCAAAAGTAAGTGGGGACCATGTGTCTGGCACTAAATTGAGGACAGTCTTGAGCGCTTAACCTGTGGGGGTCTGCACAGACTGCATGGATTTCATATCAGACGGCAATTGAATGGGGGATGCCCAGTGGGTGTTGGGGAATTGGTTGATGGTAGAGACATCACAGATTTGTGTTAGGAGAAACCCAGGCTTATTCTGGCCTGTGATGGGGAGCTATAGTTACCTTGGGTACAAGGAAGTGATGAACGTAGGACACTGACTCCAGATACTCTTACAAGTGTGCTGTATTTTCCAATTTCCTGGTAGAGTCAGGTATTGTATCAGATGGGTTGTGACATCATAGTAACTTGTCCTGACTCTACCACCCACATGCTCTGTTCCTGGGGAAAGTTATCTGCAGTTTCCTCATCTGAAGAGGGGAAATGTGTCACATGCATTCTTTGAGCAGGTTACCCCTCATGAGTATAAAGAATTTATGCCCTGCCGCCCTAGTGTCCACAGCACTGGAGAGTTTAGTTTCCTGACAAGGGATTGAACATATGACTCCAGCCCTGGAAGCCAGATTCTGAACCACTGGACGGCCTTGGGTGCCTTACAGATGTTTTAAGGCTATTCAGGCACTACAGCAAACCTCCTTAGAGGACTTCATGAGGAGTTATACGCTTGTACGTGATTACTATATCATGTCACCCCTAGCGACATTCATGATTCTGTCCCAGAAAGGAGGTTTTCAAATGGTCTTTTCAATCTGGCATCCTCCACAACCTTATCATTCTCTGTGGCAAACAACCTGGGGGTTCTAGTTGTTGTCCTTGTATGGAGCTTGATGAGCATCCTCATAACTGAGCCACTGCCCCTCTCCTTCCAGCAGCTTCTAAGCCCGCCCTCTGCCTGGAGCCTAAGGTAACAGGTGGCTGCAGTGGCACGATGGCCAGGTACTTCCACAACGCGCAGAGCGGCCTCTGTGAGCAGTTTGTGTACAGCGGCTGCGAAGGGAACGGAAACAACTTCGCAACGTTAGAGGACTGCAGGAAGACCTGCTCTCAAGAGGCAGGGTCCCTGTGGTGAGTCAGGGGCCAGGGCACGGGGTTGGGGGGCGGTGGGCGGGGGGGAGGGCTGGGGAAAGGGGGGGGGGGAGGGCTGGGGGAAAGGGGCGGGGCTCAGGGGGCCACACACCTTCCACCCTGCACAGGGTCTCCCTCCTCGCTGCTGCCAGGAGGAGAGGCTGCAGTGTCCTGTGAAACCCACACTGAGCGAGTTCTCCAGGGAAAGGATGGCAGAAGGTCAACCCCCGATGCCTCTTTGTGATCATCTCAACCTGAACACATGCTCCTCTTTCTCAGCTGGGGACACTGACTCAGCCACCCTCCAGGGCAGGTTGCAGTGCTTCTGCAGTCCTACATAGGCTTGGAAAATTCTCTTCCTTCTTGTTTGTTATTCGGAAATGTGGTTCCATATTTTTTGAAAATATTGGATCTATTAAGTTGACCAGTGTCCAGGTCTGGGGCTACACTGATGGCACTCAACAGCTTCCTTCCCTTTTGCAGAGGCCATGCGAAGAGTGGATTCGGAAACTCTCAAGTCTGAGGAGGACCCCTGCGGGGCTGGGCTGCGGCTGGTCTGAACCCCTTCAGTCTCCACACAGTCCTTCTCTCCGCGACCGTCCTCAGCAGAGCTTGCCTTTTCCTTTCCTCTGTTGGTCAACATGCCTAATTCTGTCTCATCCAGCTGGTTCTCCGCACCACGAGAGCATGTTTTCCCTTTACCCCTAGCTCTTCGCAGAGGACCTGACACCAGTGAGACAGTTCATGATTATTTGAGGAAAGAAGGAAGGAATGTAGGAGCATTCCTCATGACCAGAGTAACTGCAGGGCCTGCGGTGTAACACAGGACTTTTGTTTTCACCCCCATTCTCAAGGCATCGTCACCTTCTTCCCCATTCCCTCCATCACTATTCTCCTTGAGGGTGTCCAAGGTTGAATTTCCATCATCCAGTTCTCAACATCAGTAATAAAAAAGAGTTTGCTTTAAATAAGCCCCTTTCCTACACAACAATGTTGCAATTTTCATTTCTGTAGCTTGAAACACTATGGTTCATATTTCAATAAATATATATTCACAATTAAACTGACTGGACTGGAATCTGTTGTTTATAACTACAAACATTAAGAAATAGGGTTGATGGAAATGGTGGTGCTTCTAACTGTTTTGGAGACAGTGGGCACCTCCCATTCCCCTTTCCAGAGACTGTGCCCTACTAGATATAGGAAAACCCATTATACCATTACTGACTCCTTAATAGCAACACAAGCTACAGAGAATCCTGAAAGACACACACATCAATGTGAGAGGTTTTCTTCGTTACTTGTAAATTCAGTCAAACGGTGGGGGAGGTGGGGACACAGGTTGCTAAGACATCAATGTTTATTCTTACCATCCCTTACTTGACCATGTACAATTTACCTTGATTCAGGAAACTAACATTCCAGGTTTTTATGCAGTACTATTCTTTGCAGCATCAGATTTTACTTTCGTCACCAGACACATCCACAACTGAGCATCGTTTTCGCTCATTCTTTCTGGGGCTATTAGTAGTTCTCTGTTCATTCCCAGGAGCATATTGGACAGCTTCCGACCTGGTGGGTTCATCTTTCGGGATCATTTTTTTTGTCCTTTAATACAGTTCATGAGGTTCTCATAGCAAGTGTACTGTGGTAGTACACCATTCCCTGCTCTAGTGGATCACGTTTTGTCAGAACTCTCCAATATGACCTGTCCATCTTATGTGGTCCTACACGGTATGGCTCAGATTCATCAAGTTACACAAGCCCCTTTGCCACAACAAGGCAGTGATCCATGAAGAGGAGTGATGCTATAATATATGTTATTTAATTTTAAATATTTATTAGTTTATAACAATGTAATGAAAATGACTTGACATTAATGAAAAAAGTTTGACTTCAGTAACTCACTGTGTTTTGTGATCTTGGGCAAGTCATTTTATCTCCCTGAGATACAGGTTCTTTTTAATAAAAAGAGGGAAGGTGATACTTAAAAATGCCCAGATTTGGGTACTTTGAGAACCATGGTGAACACTGGGCTAATGTGCTTTTACCAGCACAGACGAAAACAAATTGTCTAGAAACACAGAGTTGTATTTTCCTCTGGTCCAGACTGCTCTTTAAATGTGCTGTCTACTGTATTAAAGACAGGGGGAAGGAACACAGACGGTAGTGGTGTCATATTCTAGAATTTCACCCTCAGGAAACGGCCCCAGTGCTAGAGGGGAGTCATCGTCCCAATTCCAATTGGGTCTCCTTCTTCCTCAGAGGTTACTGAAAGCCCTCTTGCTTCAGTGATTGATCTCACCCACGTCCAGCTCCTTTCTCACCCCTGCTTGTCTTTATTCGACTCTCTCGACAATGTAGTTAAGTGTGAATTATCATAATAACTCATTATTATTATTTCAAAGGACTTTGACTTTGTAAGGGAAGAATTGTGGTGGGGTTAGATGGATAGTAGGTAATCTTCCAAGGTCCCTGAGATCCACTCTAGCCCCTGAGGTCCACTCTGGCAGGCAGCTCTCCTACTGGCGAAACCAGGGAGGGGCAGTGGGTGGTCATGCTCTGGAGACGTGTTTATGTCTCTGCTTCCCTTCTGCTGACTCCCTTCGCTTTATTTCTACTCAGAATATCAGGGATTGTGCCCCAGATGGAGATGCTCTTTCCCCAGCTCAGCAACTGCCTGGGCCAGTGACAGTTAAGGAGCTTGGTGATCCAGTAGAGATTCTGCTGCAGTGGTGTCAGGAAAGTTACCAGTGTCATACCTTCTTCTGAAGTAAGGGGGTTAATGTGAGAGGGGGAGCACTGACACGTAGATATGAAGACCCGTGAATGAGGCTGTAGAGGAGGATCTGGGCTACACACAGCTGATCACCTAGCAGTCCTTTAGTCTGCTGTCATCCACCCTTGCACCATCCATAATGTGCCGTGCATGGCTCTAGGTACTGGGATGCTCCTGTGTGACCATATCAGACAAATTTCCACCTGTAGCATCACATTCTGTTTTCACAAGACCACAGACACAGTCAAGTTTGAGGACTGAAATCACTGGTCATTTTCCCTGAGCAGACAGAACCTGGACAGAGGAGCCTGGCATGCTACAGTCCATGGGGTCTCAAGGAGTCAGACCACACTAATGAGAGAGCAGTCACACAGGCAGAAGCAGGAAATGGAAGATGGGGAGATTACACATTGTACATCTGATGCCAAATCCTTTTCCTCACTCCCCTCCTTCTCACTCGCTCTTACCCATCAGCTGGGGTGTAAACTGATCTGTCAGCAGCTGTCTTTCTATAGATGCCCTTCTTGCAAGACCAAAAACATGAGCTGACTCTGCATTTCTGCAGCCTCACTCATCCTCCTGGAAACAGAAGTGGCTGACATTCCGGGGGTAAAACCAGCAAGAGGCCCAGTGTGCAGCCTAGCTCACCTCTCTTTCAGATTGGAGGGAAAGGAGTTGAGTCCATGGAAGGGGTGGGAAGAGGGGCGTGGTGGATGCTGCCAGCCTTCTCTGGATTTCTTCTGGGAAGTGAGCAGCTGAACTCCATGGACATTTCTTAACTCTCCAAAAGTATCATTACGTGTTCTGCTTTTAATAAAAATATTCCACTCATTCTACAAAACCATTAACTTCATCTCTGAGACTGTCTATTCCTAGTCTCTACTTGGTCCCTAAACCCCACTTTAGAGTAGTAAAAAGATCCATATTTGATCTTTGTCCTTGTTCATGCCCCAGGACTCTGGAAACTCTTGGAATTCATTGGCTCTCTCTAAGTAATGAATTCTGTGAAGGATCAGACCTTACATAGCATCTGCATACACCTGGACTCCAGAATATGCCATCAGATGATTAGGGAGTTAGAATTATCAGTCTCTAGTCCTGCTGGGGAAGAGAGAGTGGATACTGAGATTTCATAAAGAATCAAATTGACTACTTCAAACTCACAATTAAAACCCATGAACACTGTATTCAGAAAGCTGCAGAGGGTTGATAACATCAAATGTTTGCAAGGGAGGAGTGTCTTGAGATGGCATGGAGGCTCGGCATTTCCTATTCCCTCTTTGCTTTATGCTTCTCCTCCTTTTGCTGTTCTGCAGTTTTATCCTTTAAAATAACAGAGGACCATAACGAAAGGTCCCCAGTGCTGTGAGTGGTTCTGATAACTAGTTCAACATGAGAGTTGGGTTAAGGAATCTCTGAATTTACATTGAGTTGGTCACACGTGTAAGGGATCACAGACTTGTGAAAAACACTTGAATCGTGGGCTGTCTTCAGGAACGGAACACTCACCCTGTGGTTTCTGGGTCACTTCTGCAGGCTTTGTGTCAGAAGTAAATAGACTGCTGGATGCCCAGTGATAATGGGGGAACTGTTTGCTGTTGGCAGAGACCCTGCATGTTTAGTGTCAAGGACAGACTTACTCTTTTCCTCCATTTGTATCTGGGGTGAGGTTCAAGGACAGAGGGTTATATTATGTTGAACAGGGCTCTCAGAAACCCTCAGTAGTTCTCTGCATTTTCAGAATTCCTTTCAGAATCAGGGACCTGATTAGATGAGTTGTGACAGACCGTGTCTTGTCCTCATCCTACCACCTACAAGCTATGTATCCTGGGACTTTCCCATCTACAGTTTTTTCATGAGATCAGGGCACCAGGTTTCTAGAGATTTTTGAAAGGATTGTCAATCATAAGTGCAAAGAATTTACACCTTTAAGATCAGTGGTGTCTATTTTCCACCAACACGTTTTAGTCTAAAAGACTTGCTGACCTATCTACATTTCTCCATGACTTTTCAAAAAAAAAATATGTGTCAAATACTGATCATTTCTCTGTGATAAAATTAATCAGAGAGCTGAGTGACAGTTGAGGGTCTTCTCTTCAGAGGTAACTGCAGGCAAAGCAAGAAATGAAGTACTTTGTTGAGTTTGCTCTTGGGGCCAAGACTTCTTTTCCCAGACTCATATGATATTAATTGACTCAATGCCCTTCCCCTTGCCCTCCTATCAGAATATATTTTAATTTCCTATAATGATATAAATGACTTTTATAGTTGTAATTGTATAGACAGACCTCACCTTCATAGCAACTAACAGGAATTTTACTCTATACACTCTCTTCAATGATGGTTCACTTGGCATGAGTATGAAATAGGGGAGTCATTTACTTGAGAGATATTTCTCTAAATATATTTTTCTGATTCTGAGAGCATTTTTTGTTTGAGTAGGGAAACAGCTCTAAACAATATATAGTAAAATAATATACACACAGTCCCTTGGCCTGCAAAGAGATCCAACCAGTTGATTCTAAAGGAGATCAGTCCTGGGTGTTCATTGGAAGCACTGATGTTGAAGCTGAAACTCCAATACTTTGGCCACCTGATGCGAAGAGCTGACTCATTTGAAAAGACCCTGCTGCTGGGAAAGATTGAGGGCAGGAGGAGAAGGCCACGACAGAGGATGAGACAGTTGGATGGCATCACCAACTCAATAGACATAGGTTTGGGTGGACTCTGGGAGTTGGTAGTGGACAGGGAGGCCTGGTGTGCTGCGGTTCATGAGATTTCCAAGAATTGGACATGACTGAGTGACTGGACTGAACTGAACTGAAGATCTGATCCTTTTGAACTGTGGTGTTGGAGAAGACTCCGGAGAGTCCCTTGGATTGCAAGGATGCAATCAGTCAATCCCACAGGAAATCAGTCCTGAATATGCACTGGAAGGACTGATGTTGAAGCTGAAACCCCAATACTTTGGCCACCTGATGTGAAGAGCTGACTCTTTGGAACAAACCCTGATGCTGGGAAAGATTGAGGGCAGGATAAGGGGACGACAGAGGATGAGACGGTTGGATAGCATCACCGACTCGGTGGAGATGAGTTTGAGCAAGCTCTGAGAGTTGGTCATGGCCAGGGAGGCCTGGCCTGGTACAGTTCCTGGGGTCGCAAAGAGTTGGACAGGATAGTGACTGGATGGAACTGAACTAAGTCACTCTGTGCTCCAGGGAATCTGGTGGGACAGATCTGTAGATAGTTGGATATTTTTAGGAACAGATTGCATGATCTCAATCCTTGTATCTCCTCATATCTAGAGCACTAAATCCCTTCATGGTGACATCAAATCCTCATGACTAACAAAAAATACATTTTGTAAAATGAGCTTTTCATGGTATTGAACTCCTCCTTCACCAAAACATTATATATTGACCTTCCCTCACTGTCGCTTTGGAGCAGTCTCTCAAAATTATCTCTGATGCTCCCAGGCTGCAGTCTTCATTTTGCACCTAATAAAACTTAACACGCAACTCTCAGGTTGTACATCTTTTATGGTCGACAGCATCAGGCAGTCCTCAGGGACAGGGGGAAGGGCAGGAAAAGAGGTGGAGCTCAGGAGGGTACACACTCCTCAAAACCACCCAAAGTGACTGTTTTCCTTGCTGCCTCCCAGGGAAAATTGCTACAGTGTCCTTGGAAATCATGGGTTGAGCATCTGCCAGGAGCCAGCTTGACAAAAGGTCAGCCCTGGAAGCACCATCCTGATTATCTGAGCTAACTCTCATGCTCCCCTTTCTATATGTGAAGAGTAAGTCAGCACCCCACAGAGCAGGTCGGTAGTGCTACCAAGTCCCCCACCTTGACTTCAAAAATTCACTTCCTTCTTGGTGATCATTGTGATCCTGAGCATGGTTGTTGCTCCTTTCTAGAAAGGTCTAGGTCCTGTCCAGGTACACAGTGTCCAGGAGTGGGGCTTCAGAGATTCAACCAGCAAGGCCCTCTCCTTTTGCAGAGGCCATGGGAACTAGGTTCCTCCGAGAAACTGAAGTCCAAGGGGCACCCAGTCAGGGCTGAGCTCTGGCTGCTTGTGATAATATTAGCTTCTCCATCTTGCTTCTCAGCCCTACCTGCCTCAGCAGAAATCTGCCTCTTTCCTCTCATCCATACGACTGGTTACTTTGTCCTGTCTCATCCATTTGGCGCTGGTTTCCCTTTATCGCTAGAACTCTGCACCTCTCCTGGCACAGAGGCAAGGATGGAAACAATGCAGGAGAAGAGCTCCTCGTGACTGGAGTGAGAGTAGAGCCTGGGATGCGAATTCACGATTTTTCTGTAATCTTCTTTGTCTCTGCATGGCAACCTACTTCCTCCACCCCACTAGCACTTCGATAACCTTTAGATGCAAGAAACCTCATCACAGTCCCTCTGCTTGGGAGAGCGAGGACCTGCCATGTTAGGCAATGAATAAAGCTGGATGCTGTGAGAGAGGCTGGGACCACTTCCTATTCTTGTGAATGTGATGTTACATTCATAATGTCATGTACAAAATCTTTGATGCTTCTTCTGTGTTAATATAAAATAGATTTGCCTTACTCAAAACAGTAAGGATGTGTTTTCCTAAGTTTGGTGATCAGTAACACTCAGTTATTGAACATGGAGGTGGGGTCATTTACCTTCTCATTTTATCCATTTGGTCACGAGTAAATGAAAGTGAGGACAACGTGGCTGGCACCTTCCCTTTCCCTTTCCAGCAACTGTACCCTACTGGGCATAGGAAGCAAACCCGATATATCATCATCAACTCCTTAACAGCAACACAAGTTACACAGAAACCTGGGATTTACACATGTCAACAGGATAGCTTTTCTTCCTTACTTCTAAGTTCAGGCAAACACGGGGCAGGTTATCCTGCTGACTCTCCGAAGAAGAAGGGTTGGTGCCTCAGTTGTCCAGTCGATTCCCTGAAGTCACAGGTGGGGAGGAGCTTCTTACTTCAGTTGAAAAAGTACAACTACCATTTAGTATCCATGGCTCTTCGTTAGCATTTTGCCTACCTTTTTGGATTAATCATGCTAAGAATCCTTCAGGGGAGGAAACGGAGGTGTAAAAATGGCACTTAGCTGCTTTATTCATTGCCTAACATGGCAGGTCCTCGCTCTCCCAAGCAGAGGGACTGTGATGAGGCTTTCTTGCTCTGCTTCTGGGAAGATTTAGAATGGAGGCAACTTTGGAAATGGAAAGTATCTGTTTCACACAGATTAGTAAAGTTTGGCATGGAGATCACAGAAGTATTAGTATTTGATTGAATGAGAACACACAGGGTGTTGGTGCTCTGTTTCATATCTTTCCAGTCTTGGGAAAATTCTCAACATGTCTGAGATTTTTTTTTCTTTAGTATAAAATAAGGATAAGGCTTGTACTAGTTCATATTTCCAGCCAGAGATCACTAAAATCCTCCACTTTACCTCCTTGCTTCCCTTTTTCTTAAGAATAGTTTTGTTTGGTGTCTCCTGTACCATATTACAGACCTCCATGCGAAGGTCTTCAATCACTGTTTAAAAATTCTAATCCCTTGAATCTGTTTGTTACCTCCAGTACATATTCACAGTGCATTAAGTTTAAGTCTTAGCTGGATGGCCTGGTAGTTTCCAACTTTCTTTAATTTAAGCCTGAGTTTTGCTATGCGAACCTGATGATCTGAGCCACAATCAGCTCCTGATCTTGTTTTTACTGACTCTACACAGCTTTTCCATCTCCACTACAAAGAATGCCACCAATATGATTTTAGTATTGACCATTTGGTGAGGTTCATGTGTAAGTCATCTTTTGTGTTGTGGATAAAGTGTATTTGGTATGACAAGTGCATTCTTGGCAGAATTCAGTGTGTCTTTGCCTTGCTTTGTTTTGTTCTCCAAGGCCAAATTCACCTGTTAAGCCAGATATCTCTTGACTTCCTACTTTTGTATTCCAATGCTCAATGATGAGTAGAACATATTTTTTTTGGTGTTAGTTCTAGGAGGTCTTCTAGATCTTCACAGAAATGATCAACATTAGCTTCTTCAGCATTGGTAGGAGGGGTAAGACTTAAATTACTGTGATGTTGAATGACTTGCCTTGGAAATGAACTGAGAACACATTTTCATTTTTGAGGTTATAAGTAAGTACTGCATTTCAGACCATTATGTTGATTATGATGGTTACTCCATTTGTTCAATGGGAACCATAGTAGTAGATAAAATGGTCATCTGAATTAAATTCGCCCATTCTCTCCCATTTAGGTTCACCAGTTCCTAAGATGTTCATGTTTATTGTTTCCAATCCTGCTTGACCACGTCCAATTTACCTTGATTCACTGACCTAATATTCCAGGTTCCAATGCAATAATATCCTTTGTAGCATCAGATTTTACTGTCATCAACCGACACATCCACAACTGAGCATCATTTCCAATTAGGTCCAGCCACTTCATTCTTCTGAGGCTATTAGTAGTTCTTCTCTGCTCTTTCCCAGTAGCATATTGTTCAGCTTCCAACCTGGGGAACTCATCTTTCAGGGTCATATCTTTTGGCCTTAACAGTTCATGAGGTTCTCATGGTAAGTATACTGGGGTGGTTTGCCATTCCCTGCTCCATTGTATCACATTTTGTTAGAATTCTCCATTATGACCTGTCCTTTTTGGATGGGAATACCAGACCACCTGACCTGCCTTTTGAGAAACCTATGTGCAGGTCAAGAAGCAACAGTTAGAACTGGACATGGAACAACAGACAAATGGGAAAAGGAGTACATCAAGGCTGTATATTGTCACCCTGCTTATTTAACTTATATGCAGAGTACCTCATGAGAAACGCTGGGCTGGAAGAAGCACAAGCTGGAATCAAGATTGCCGGGAGAAATGCCAATAACCTCAGATATGCAGATGACACCACTCTTATGGCAGAAAGTGAAGAGGAACTAAAAAGCCTCTTGATGAAAGTGAAAGAGGAGAGTGAAAAAGTTGGTTTAAAACTCAACATTCAGAAAACTAAGGTCATGGCATCTGGTCCCATCACTTCATGGGAAATAGATGAGGAAACAGTGTCAGACTTATTTTTGGGGCTCCAAAATCAATGCAGATGGTGATAGCAGCCATGAAATTAAAAGACGCTTACTCCTTAGAAAGAAAGTTATAACGAACCTAGATAGCATATTCAAAAGCAGAGACATTACTTTGCCAACAAAGGTCCGTCTAGTCAAGGCTATGGTTTTTCCAATAGTCATATTTAGATGTGAGAGTTGGACTCTGAAGAAGTCTGAGCGCAGAAGAATTGATGCTTTTGAACTGTGGTGTTGGAGAAGACTCTTGAGGGTCCCTTGGATTGCAAAGAGATCCAACCAGTCCATTCTAAAGGAGATCAGTCCTGGGTATTCTTTGGAAGGAATGATGCTGAAGCTGAAACTCCAATACTTTGGCCACCTCACGTGAAGAGTTGACTCATCGGAAAAGACTCTGATGCTGGGAGGGATTGGGGGCAGGAGGAGAAAGGGGCGACAGAGAATGAGATGGCTGGATGGCATCCCCAGTTCGATGGACATGGGTTTGAGTGAACTCCAGGAGTTGGTGATGGACAGGGAGGCCTGGCATGCTGCAATTCATGGGGTTGCAAAGAGTCAGACATGACTGAGTGACTGAACTGAACTGAACTGAAAACGGCATGACTCATAGATTCAATGAGATACACAAAGTCCCTTTGCCACAACAAGGCAGTGAACCATGAAGAGGAGTCATACTATAAATATTTGTTATTTAATTTTTAATCATTCTTAGTTTATAATAGTGTAATTAAATGATTGATATTAATAAAAGGAGTTTGGCTTTAGTATCTCACTGTGGTTTTTGATCTTGGGAAGTCATTGTGTCTCTAGAGACACAGATTCTATTTTCCTAAAAAGATGAAGATGACACATGCATTAAGATATGCCCAGATTTGGTACTTTGAGAACCAAGGTGATTTCAGTGCTAAAGTGCTTTGAACACCACAGACTAAAGCAAATTGTCTAAATTCACGGAGTTTTATTTTCCTCTCTTCCTGAGTGCTCTTAAACGTGCTGTTGACTGGAATAAGAAAGGAAGAAATAACATTTACTGTATTAGCATAGTCTCCTACAATTTCACCCTCAGGGATCTCCCTCACTCCGCCAGAGTGGAGTCACTATCCCAATTTCAATTAGGCGTCCTTCTTTCTGAGCAGTCATCGAAAGCCCTCTTGCTTCAGTGATTGATTTCACCCAGTCTATCCCTTTTCCCAGTCCTCCTTGTCTTTTTTTGACTATCTGGATAATGTAGTTAAGTGTTCAGTTCAGTTGCTCAGTTGTGTCCAACTCTTTGTGACCCATGGACTGCAGCATGCCGGGCCTCCCTATCCATCACCAACTCCCAGAGTTTATTTATTTTCTTTATTTTTTAAAAATTATTATTTTTTTAATACTTTAATCTACATTACAATACTGTATTTGTTTTGCCATGCATTGACATGAATCAGCCACAGGTGTACACGATCTCCCAATGCCGAAGCCCCCTCCCACCTCCCACCCCATATCATCTCCCTGGATCATCCCGTGCACCAGCCCCAAGCATCCTGTATCCTGTATTGAACATAGACTGGCGCTTCATTTCTTACATGATAGTATACATGTTTCAGTGCCATTCTCCCAAATCATCCCACCCTCTCCCTCTCTCTCAGAGTCCAAAAGTCTGTTCTATATCTCTGTGTCTCTTTTGTGGTCTCACATAGAGGGTCATCATTACTATCTTTCTAAATTCCATATATATGTGTCAGTTTACTGTATTGGTGTTTTTCTTTCTGGCTTACTTCACTCTGTATAATCGGCTCCAGTTTCATCCACCTCATTAGAACTGAGTCAAATTTATTCTTTTAAGGCTGAGTAATACTCCATTGTGTATATGTACCACAGCTTTCTTATCCATTCATCTGCTGATGGACATCTAGGTTGTTTCCATGTCCTGGCTGTTATAAACAGTGCTGCAATGAACATTGGGGTACATGGGTCTCTTTCAATTCTGGCAAACAACTAATCTCAAATATATACAAGCAACTTATGCAGCTCAACTCCAGAAAAATAAATAAACCAATCAAAAAATGGGCCAAAGAACTAAATAGGCATTTCTCCAAAGAAGACATATGGATGGCTAACAAACACATGAAAAGATGCTCAACATCACTCATTATCAGAGAAATGTAAATCAAGACCACAATGAGGTACCATTTCACACCAGTCAGAATGGCTGTGATCCAAAAGTCTTCAAGCAATAAAGGCTGGAGAGGATATGGAGAAAAGGGAACCCTCTTACATTGCTGGTGGGAATGCAAACTAGTACAGCCACTATGGAAAACAGTGTGGAGATTCCTTAAAAAATTGCAAATAGAACTGCCTTATGACCCAGCAATCCCCCTGCTGGGCATACACAGCAAGGAAACCAGAGTTTATTTAAACTCATGCCCATTGAGTCAGTGATACCATCCAACCATCCCATCCTCTGTCATCCCCTTCTCCTCCTGCCCTCAGTCTTTCCCAGCAGCAGGATCTTTTCAAATGAGTCAGCTTTTCACATCAGGTGGCCAAAGAAAGTATTGGAGTTTCAACTTCAGCATCAGTCCTTCCAATGAATATTCAGGACTGATTTCATTTATGAGTGACTGGTTGGATCTCCTTGCATTTCAAGGGACTCTCAAGAGTCTTCTCCAACATCACAGTTCAAAAGCATCAATTCTTCGATGCCATGCTTCTTGATAGTCCAACTCTCACATCCATTCATGATGACTGGAAAAATTATGGCTTTCACTAGACAGAACTTTATTTCCAAGGTATGTCTCTGCTTTTTAATGTCCTGTCTACATTGGTCATAGCTTTTCTTCCATGGAGAAAGCATCTTTTAATTTCATGGCTGAAATCACCATCTGAAGTGATTTTGGAGCCCACCAAAATAAATTCTTTTTCTGTTTGCACTGTTCCCCATGTATCTGCCATGAAGGGATGGAGCCAGATCCCATGATCTTAGTTTTCTGAATGTCAGTTTTAAGCCAACGTTTTCAGTCTCCTCTTTCACTTTCATCAAGAGGCTCTTCAGTTCTAGTTTTCTTTCTGCCATGAGGGTGGTGTCATCTGCATATCTGACTGAGGTTCACATTTCTCTGGGCAATATTGATTCCAGCTTGAGTTTCGTAGAGCCTGACATTTTGCATGATGTACTCTGCATAAAAGTTAAATAAGCAGAGTGACAATATACAGCTTGATATCCCCATTTGGAATCTGTCTGTTGCTCCATGTCCAGTTCTAACTGTTGCTTCTTGACCTGCATACTGATTTTTCAGGAGGCAGGTCAGGTGGTCTGGTATTTCCCTCTCTTGAAGAATTTTCCACAGTTTGCTGTGATCCACATAATCAAAGGCTTTGATGTAGCTAGTAAAGCAGAAACAGATGTTTTTTTGAACACTCTTGCTGTTTTGATTTTTCAATGAATGTTGGCCACTTGAGCTCTGGTTCCTCTGCCTTTTCTAAATCCAGCTGGAACATCTGGAAGTTCACAGTTCACATATGTTGAAGGCTGGCTTGGAGAATTTTGAACATTACTTTGCTAGACTATGAGACGAGTACAATTGTGTGATAGCTTGAACATTCTTTGGCATTGCCGTTCTTTGGGATTGGAATGAAAGCTGATCTTTTCCAGTCCTGTGGCCCCTGCTGGATTTTCCAAATTGGCTGGCATATTGAGTGCAGCACTTTCACAGCATCATCTTTTGGGATTTGAAATAGCTCAACTGGAATTCTATCCCCTCCTCTAGCTTTGTTCATAGTGGTGCTTCCCAAGGCCCGCTTGATTTCACATTCCAGGATTGCTGCTACTGCTAAGTCGCTTCAGTCGTGTCCGACTCTGTGTGACCCCATAGACGGCAGCCCACCAGGCTCCCCCGCCCCTGGGATTCTCCAGGCAAGAACACTGGAATGGGTTGCCATCTCCTTCTCCAATGCATGAAAGTGAAAAGTGAAAGTGAAGTCGCTCAGTCGTGTCTGACCCTCAGCGACCCCGTGGACTGCAGCCTTCCAGGCTCCTCCGTCTATGGGATTTTCCAGGCAAGAGTATTGGAGTGGGTGCCATTTGTCTGGCTCTAATCCAGTGATCACACCATCGTGGTTATCTGGGTCATGAAGATCTTTTTGTATATTCTTTGCATTGTTGCCACTCTTCTTAATATCTTCTGCTTCTGTTAGGTCCATTCCAGTTCTGTCCTTTATTCTGCCCATCTTTGCATGAAATATTCCCTTGGTATGGCAAATTTTCTTGAAGAGATCTCTAGCTTTCCCATTCTATTGTTTTCCTCTATTTATTTGCATTGATCACCGAGCAAGGGTTTTTTTTTTTTTTTTTAATCTCTTTGCTGTTCTTTGGAACTCTGAATTCAAATGGGTATATTCTTCTTTTTCACCTTTGCCTTTAGTTTCTCTTCTTTTCTCAGCTATTTGTAAGGCCTCCTCAGACAACCTTTTGCCTTTTTCTTTTTTTTCTTCAGGGGACGGTCTTGATCCCTGCCTTCTCTACAATACCACGAATCTCCATTCATAGTTCTTCAGGTACTCTTATATCATATCTAATTCCTTGAATCTATTTGTCATTTACACTGTATAATCATTAGGGATTTTATTAGGTCATATCTGAATGGTTTAGTGGCTTTCCCTGCTTTCTTCAATTTAAGTCTGAATTTTGCAATATTGTTTAGACTGGAGAAAAAGCTTGAAGGGAAAAAAAAATTATCTCTTTAAGAATTCATGCCCTAAGGAAATAACTCCTCCTATACCTTTAAACCAGAGCTCTCTGGATCACGTATCTAGATCATCTCTAATTCCTGAAACCAAAAGGGAAATAAAAGAGGAACAAGCCTTTTAAAATCTTATTCCGGTCATTATTTACAACTAGTGAGTTTTGTATTGTGATATCTGATTCATAACTAAGTTTGGAAAACAAAGCTATGGGATCTCTTGTGCCTATTTGAATATATGTATGTCTCTGTGTCTTTGTTTTTGGATAATATTGCTGAATGCTGAGATCAGTTTGTAAATGAGCCCTAATCTAATTGTCTTTTGGGAGGAGGGGAACAAAACTGTAAGCACTTACAAACCAAATAATTCTAAATAGAAGAGAAATTAACCTAAATGAATTTCAGGTTCATGTGAACCTGGAAATAATCAGTATTAAATACATTAAATATTAATGTCTGTTGATCTAGCTAATATATACATATCTTAGTGTAATTAACATCAAGTAGAATATTTTCATTTTACCTAGGTTTAATATTAGTTCAATATTGTTATATCTGTTACAAGTTTGTCAACAAGGAAATTACCTCGAGTGAAGAAACTTCTAAAAAATATAAATGAGATATGAGCTTTTAGATAAGCTCTATTATGAAGCATTATGCTTTAGGAATGTCTATCTAAAATAGTATCTCCAGATTGGGGCAACTTGAATTTCTAAGGGTTATGCTAAACTAAGAGTTGGAAGTCTATTGAATAGGTAGGTCGTTCCCAAATAAAATAAGATTTTGGAGCATTTGTTACTAAACACTAATCTCCTCTTACAGTGAAATAAAGAGATTTGGAAATAAAACTGAATGATGTTTGGTGCCATCCTAAAAGGTGCTGTCTAAGAAAGCAAAGGTTTTAAAAATTGTCACTGGTATTTATGCTCACAAATCTATAAAATGCTAACATAAAATTCAGATAATCCTATCTGACTGAGTGTTCTAAAGCTTTTTGATATTTGTTGACAAAACTTCTTAAATCATCCTAATAACCAACTTGATTTCTAGCTAATTTTGCGATGCTTCAGAGGGCCCCGGAAACATCCCAAAGAGAGCTATTACACTAATTGGGTTCATTTTGTTACAGAACAACATGGGAAGTATTGTCAAGTGAGTAATAAGTCTCAGGTTATATTGTATGATTAATGTTACTAATATAGGTATCCTAGAAACTGTATGGAGTTCTTAAAATTCTGATGTGTTTGGGTAAAATGTTATCAGGCATAATTTTACTTACTATCTCAAAATATTTTCATAGAACAAGCCAAGTTTCACAGAAATGCTTCCTCTTCAAGAAGATATATAGAAAGGACTTTTGGATAAATAAGTTTCTGAACTGGCTAAGGATTCTAATGGAAAACCTGATGGCTTCACAAAGGTTAACAAAGGATTGAATGAACTGGTGATATACTTATAACTTTTATGGTTTTTAATCTGAAAAATCACTGGTTTGAATCTGTGTTTTCCGGGTATAAGATAAAAACCTCCCCTTCAAACTAATTTTGACAGTAATTTGGTAAAATTATATTTTGTAAACAAATTGAAACATTTATCTTTTCTCTCTATCTGAGCCCTCCAGAGTTTGGAAACCCTTTGTTTTCAGTAATTTTATTAGATAAGTTAGGGAGGTTATCTCATTCACAGGTACAGACATCTCAAGGAATTTTAGAGACCTTGAGAAGGGAGGAGTTCACTCAGATCTGTTAGGCAAAATATGTGATAAGCCTTTGGTATGACTTTCCAGGCCTGAAATGTTTCATTCAGTCTTAGACTCTATAAAAAGTTTCAGTAAAGCAAAAAGATCTATGATCAATTATGGCTGTATAAATCACCAGGCCAAGTCTAATGAGGCCAGACGTATATCACAAACAAGTCTTAATTTGGTTCTATTTGGTAAAAAATGATGATGATTTTAGGGAGAAAAAGAAGTTTCAATGAATGTTAAATCCCACTTTGTTAACGGAGGTCTGTATCTACTAAGACTCATTTCTTGGACAGTTCTTAGCTGTTAGGGTATATCAATGCAAAATTTAACTGAGTTATTAAAGGACACTGTCGGTTTGTTTCTGAAGCTTATCTCAGTAATCTCTCTTTGGATGAAGATCAGATGCCTCATGCAAGACCTGCACCCGAGACTGGAAAAAGACAATTTAAGAAACTGTCTCCAATCTGGATGGAAGGACCTTTCTATCAGGTACTCTTGACTAACTCATGCTCAGTGAAATTGAAGGGATCTTGACTTCCAAAACCCCTAAGCTGGACTGGTCTATAAAGAGGCCTGCTGCACTCAAACCACCTTAACAATGCCAAAACAGAGGAAACTGCACTACACTGGGATGAGAAGATGACCTCAAAAGTAGATAGCTTGCCCAAGATACTGGGACTGATTTGCATGATCAATTATAATATTTTCTTGATTCCTTGGACCTGTGCCTATCGATCAAATGTTTTTATTATGGACATGATTCTCTGCTAGTTTAAAACTCAATCCAGTTTTTGGGTTATGACAAATTACCTGTATCTAGCATTTCTGGACAATATTTCTGATAGTATTTTTACCTTTATAGATTTCCATCCTTCAGGGCTCTGATTGGATACCCCTAGGAAATTTATTTTAGCTAAGTGTTCAGTAATGTTCTGTCTATTCATGATATTACTAGTTGGGATCCTTTTACCCGGTCAATTAATGATGACTGTTCTGATGCTGGCTATAGATTAAAGTTTTCTCTTATGGTCATTCAAACCCAGAGTGACAAGCTAAGTCACACACACACACACACACACACACGGGCTAACCTTTCATCTTTAAAAGGAAAACTCCCACAATTATGGGATGAATATGGTTACCACCAAGCTACAGTAATTTAAGTTTAAAAGCTCCTTTATGTTGAGATCAATTAAATCAAACTAAAAATGATTAACTTGGTAATATTATGAGACAAGGCTGGGTGCTTTATGGACTATGCCTATTATTACCCTTAGAGAGAGTGATTGGCATGGGACTCAGTGGATATGTGACACTAATTTATGGCTTTGACATCTACAGGTATGGATACAAAGGTGTATCCTGGGGGATTCCCATGAATTTAAGGTCATTCAGTTCAGTCAGTTCAGTTCAATCGCTCAGTCGTGTCCGACTCTGCGACCCCATGAATCGTAGCACGCAAGTCCTCCCTGTTCATCACCATCTCCTGGAGTTCACTCAGACTCACGTCCGTGATACCATCCAGCCATCTCATCCTCAGCGCCCCCTTCTCCTCCTGCCTCCAATCCCTCCCAGCATCAGAGTCTTTTCCAATGAGTCAACTATTCGCATGAGGTGACCAAAGTACTGGAGTTTCAGCTTCAGCATCATTCCTTCCAAAGAAATCCCAGGGTTGATCTCCTTCAGAATGGACTGGTTGGATCTCCTTGCAGTCCAAGGGACTCTCAAGAGTCTTCTCCAACACCACAGTTCAAAAGCATCAATTCTTCGGCACTCAGCCTTCTTCACAGTCCAACTCTCACATCCATACATGACCACAGAAAAAACCATAGCCTTGACTAGACGGACCTTAGTTGGCAAAGTAATGTCTCTGCTTTTGAATATACTATCTAGGTTGGTCATAACTTTTCTTCCAAGGAGTAAGTGTCTTTTAATTTCATGGCTGCAGTCACCGCATGTCAGCAAATTAGACGTCATCACAACCAATCTACCATTCATATGATCCCAATGGGTCAAAGATCTGTATTCTACTGGTATGACTATTTAGCAGCTTGTGTGTGTGTGTATGTCTTCAATGGGGTTGGAGGATGTAATTGGCTATATCGATGCCTTAGCAACTTTCATGAGCTTTAATTGATAGTAACTGGGCTATTAGCCTATTGAATTCTGAAATCTCTATGATGAGAAAGGTATTGCTATGCAATTGCAAGGCCTTTGACACCTTACAGAATCACAAGGAGATATCTGTGCTCTCATTCAAAGTGAGTGCCCTATTTTCATACCTGATAAATCCTTAAATGTATCACATTTGATGAACCACATGAAAAATCAGATTTCTGCTTTAAACGACCCATTCTCCAGTCTTGATGATTAAACAAAACAAAACAAAACTGGTTTGGTGTGGGAAGCACATGGCTAAAATATTTACTTTTAATTTCACTAATTTTATTAACTATACTCTTTGTATTTTGCATATTTCACAAGATTATTTCTTCTTGTATTACCAAGAGTATGACTGAGCCTCCAATGAAAATAATGATGACCAGACTTAAAGAGGTTGATCAAATGTATATCTTGATATGTGATCAATGATTGTGGTAGTGTAACTCTAGATATGGGAAGGGGAAATGAAGAAAATACTTTCCTGGACCTTAACTAGAAGAGAGGTGTCCAGAGATCTTTGTCTATGAAGACCTACTCCAGTAACAGCACATTGAGTGGCCTATCAGCAAGAACCTTCTTCAGAACTGGGAACGAGCCTTCCCAGTAAAGCCACACAAAATGGTCATGAACTGCCTCCAGTTTGGTCAGATTGATGACCACAAGGGAGTTGTGTCAACTACAAATTGGCACTTACCAATGGCATTGGCAACGAGTTAACAACAAAGGCATTTGCCATCTGCCTCTATGGAGACTGAACCCCATTCTGCTTGCTGTAGCTGTTGACCTTCAACAAACCTGGCAGGAGTTCAGGGTGGACTGAGGCACTCTCGGGCTCCAAAATCACTGCAGATGGTGACTGCAGCCATGAAATGAAAAGACACTTGCTCCTTGGAAGAAAAGCTATGATCAACCTAGACAGCATATTAAAAAGCAGTAGAAGGAAAGAAATCTCTAAAATTTGGGCAGAAATAAATGCAAAAGAAACAACAGAGACCATAGCAAAAAAATCAACAAAGCTAAAAGCTGGTTCTTTGAGAAGATAAATAAAATTGACAAGCCATTATCCAGACTCATCAAGAAACAAAGGGAGAAGAATCAAATCAACAAAATTAGAAATGAAAATGGAGAGATCACAACAGGAAACAGAAATACAAAGGATCACAAGAGAGAACTATCAGCAGTTATATGCCAATAAATTGGACACCTTGGAAGTAATATATAAACTCTTAGAAAGGTACAACTTTCCAAAGCTGAACCAGGAAGAAATAGAAAATCTTAACAGACCCATCGCAAGCACAGAAATTGAAACTGTAATCAGAAATCTTCCAGCAAGCAAAAGCCCAGGACCAGATGGCTTCACAGCTGAATTCTACCTAAATTTATAGAAGAGCTAACACCTATCCTACTCAAACTCTTCCAGAAAATTTCAGAGGAAGGTAAACATAGAATACCCTAAAGACTCCACCAGAAAATTACTAGAGCTAATCAATGAATACAATAAAGTTGCAGGGTATAAAATTAACACACAGAAATCCCTTGCATTCCTATACACCAATAATGAGAAAACAGAAAGATAAATTAAGGAAACAATTCCATTCACCATTGTAATGAAAAGCATAAAATACTTAGGAATATATCTACTTAAGAAACAAAAGACCTATATATAGAAAACTATAAAACACTGGTGAAGAAATCAAAGAGGACACTAATAGATGGAGAAATATACCATGTTCATGGACTGGAAGAATCAATATGGAGAAAATGAGTATACTACCCCCCCAAATCTATAGATTCAATGCAATCCCTATCAAGCTACCAACAGTATTTTTCACAGAGCTAGAACAAATAATTTCACAATTTGTATGGAAATACAAAAAACCTCAAATAGCCAAGAAATATTGAGAGAGAGGAATGGAACTGGAGGAATCAATCTGCCTGACTTCAGGCTCTACTACAAAGCCATAGTCATCAAGACAGTATGGTACTGGCACAAAGACAGAAATAAGAACAATGGAACAAAATAGAAAGCCCAGAGATAAATCCATGCACCTATGGACACCTTATCTTCCACAAAGGAGGCAAGAATATACAATGGAGAAAAGACAATCTCTTTAACAAGTGTTTCTGGGAAAATTGGTCAACTACTTGTAAAAGAATGAAACTAGAACACTTCCTAACACCATACACAAAAATAAACTCAAAATGGATTAAAGATCTAAACGTAAGACCAGAAACTATAAATCTCCTAGAGGAGAACATAGGCAAAACACTCTCCGACATACATCACAGCAGGATCCTCTATGACCCATCTCCCAGAATATTGGAAATAAAAGCAAAAATAAACAAATGGGACCTAATTAAAATTAAAAGCTTTTGTACAACAAAGGAGACTCTAAGCAAGGTGAAAAGACAGCCTTCAGAATGGGGGAAAATAATAGCAAATGAAGCAACTGACAAATAATTAATCTCAAAAATATACAAGCTACTCCTGCAGCTCAATTCCAGAAAAATAAATGACCCAATCAAAAAATGGGCCAAAGAACCAAACAGAGAGTTCTCTAAAGAAGACATACAGATGGCTAACAAACACATGAAAAGATGTTCAAAATGAAAACATCACTCATTATCACAGAAATGCAAATCAAAACCACAGTGACGTACCATTTCAAGCCAACCAGAATAGGCTGTTATCCAAAAGTCTACACGCAATAAATGCTATAGATGGTGTGGAGAAAAGGGAATCCTCTTACACTGTTGGTGGGAATGCAAACTAGAACAGCCACTATAGAGAATAGTGTGGAGATTCCTTAAAAAACTGTAAATAGAATGGCCTTATGACCCAGAAATCCCACTACTGGGAACACACACTGAGGAAACCAGAATTGAAAGAGACACGTGTACCCCAATGTTCATCGCAGCACTTTTATAATAGCCAGGACATGGAAGCAACCTAGATGTCTATCAGCAGACGAATGGATAAGAAAGCTGTGGTACATATACACAATGGAGTATTACTCAGCCATTACAAAGAATACATTTGAATCAGTTCTAATGAGATGGATGAAACTGGAGCCCATTAGACAGAGTGAAGTAAGCCAGAAAGAAAAAAAACACCAATACAGTATACTAATGCATATATATGGAATTTAGAAAGATGTTAGTGATAACCCTATATTCAAGACAGCAAAAGAGACACAGATATATAGAACAGTCTTTTGGACTCTGTGGGAGAGGGAGAGGGTGGGCTGATTTGGGAGAATGGCATTGAAACATGTATATTATCATATGTGAAATGAATCGCCAGTCCAGGTTCGATGCATGAGAGAGGGTGCTCAGGGCTGCTGCACTGGGATGATCCCGAGGGATGGGATGGGGAGGGAGGAGGGGGGTTCAGGATGGGAAACACATGTACACCCATGGTTAATTGATGTCAATGTATGGCAAAACCACTACAATATTGTAAAGTAATTAGCCTCCAGTTAAATAAATTTATATTTTTAAAAAGCAGAGACATTACTTTGCTGACAAAGACCCATCTAGTCAAAGCTATGGTTTTTCCAGTAGTCATGTATGGATGTGAGAGTTGGATCATAAGGAAACCTGATGAGTGCAGAAGAATTGATGCTTTTGAACTGTGGTGTTGGAGAAGTCTCTTGAAAGTCTTTTGGACTGCAAGGAAGTCCAACCAGTCAGTCCCTGAGGAAATCAGTCCTGAATATTCATTGGAAGGTCTGATTGAAGTTGAAACTCCAATACTTTGGCCACCTGATGTGAAGAACTGGCTCCTTGGAAAGACCCTGATGCTGGGGAAGATTGAAGGTGGGAGGATAAGGGGACTCCAGAGATGAGGTGGTTGGATGGCACCGCTGACTCGACAGAGATGAATTTGAGCAAGCTCTGGGATTTGGTGATGGACAGGGAGGCCTGGCATTCTGCAGTCCATGGTGTTGTGAAGAGCTGAACTGAACTGAGTCACTCTGCTCCAGGGAATCTGGTGGGACAGGTCTTTAGATAGTTGGAAGTTTTTAGGAATAGATTGCATGATGTCAATACTTGCATCTCTGCAGGGGGCACTCCGCAGAAAAAGTAAAGGCAGTGGAACTTCCCTCAGCAAAGTAGAGGGGTCCTGAGGAGAGGTGAGCCTGCTGTCCGCCAACCCAGCCCCTCGGCGAGCGAGAGACAATCAGACGCGACAGGGGTTCCGTCAAGCAGTTCCACTTTATTGCTGCAAACTCCCAGCTTATATAGGCAAGCAGCGGGGGTTTAGAAGGGACTTTCCATACTTGCACCAATCACGTTAAAGGCGGGGGTTTAGAAGGGACTTTCCATAGTTGCACCAATCACATTAAAGGTCAAATCGTTATGTGCCTTCAGTTACACCAATCACGTTAAAGGTAAAATCATCATGTGCCTTCTATGGTGATCACCGTTATCCACGGGTACGGAAATCAAGAGAGCCAATTAAAAACTTTGGCAAACAACATAGACCCTGCCCCTATCACTTCCGCCAGGGGCCATCTTAGTTTTCAACCGCAAAGCTAGCCCCCCCTCTGCTTTTTTTTTCCCCGAGTTTTCCCATTTAGGGCCCCACATCTCCCCCTTTTTATTTAAGCCCTTGAGACATTTGTATTGATGTTCTGTAGAGCAAGGCATAAAGCTGTAGGTGGCCAACCTCCAGCCTCTCCAGCCCCTCTTGCAGCTGTGCCTGTCTTAGGTTGCCCTCCTCTGAGGGTCTTACCCATCACTGGCTATCCAGCCACCTCTTGGGGGCTAGGTGGAATCTCTCTAGATGATGGGCATCTAGAACTATTTTTTTTATTTGCCTGTCTCGGTTAATCTCTTTAAGGGCTAAATTAATCCAGGGGTTTTGTGGGTCCCAACGTGGGGCTCCTCTTCCATGACCTGGGAAAGCATAACTATTTTTGCTGTAAGCGTCTATTATGGATTACGAGGTTTTTACCTTTAACACTACAACAAGCAGAACAACAAAAACAAGCAAGTAGAAGGCATTTTTAAACTAGGTGAATGGACTTTGTATCCAGTCCCATAAATCTGTTGCTCCCTTTTTCACCTGTTCCCAAAATGTCTGGGGTACAATTTGATTCACCTTAGACACATTTAGATTTAAGATGATGTTTGTTAACACATCTTGATTATTCCAAAATGTTAAATCCCATGTTTTCATATTGTTCGAAAGATTTTGTGCCTTTTTTAACGTTTCACTAAGAACCGGAAAAGCCGTAAAACAGAAATTATGATATCTAATGTCACAATTTAACCTTGTTAAGACAGTCAAAGTCTCTAGTGCTCTTGCGTAAAAGTCCAACTGTTGTTGAAGTCCCGTTATGGCAGACCTCAGGTGTTCAAGCTGGCTTGAGATCCTTGAGCAGAGGCAGTGGATATGTTGTTTATAACCTCGATGGTCTGAGCTTGTTGAATTCCCAGCACAGATGCTGACACTGTTGTACACTCATGGTTGATGGCCTTGTGTGTCGTTAAACCCAGGCTTCAAAGATTCTAACTGTTGCACAGCTGTGGCAATGACGAAGGTCAGCAAGGAGAGGATAGGTAATCTGACGATCACCAGGAGCAGTGTCCACCAGGGTCACCGCATTGATGATCTATAAAGGAAGAAAAGATCGCCTCAGGAACTTTTTGTTCTTGGGCTCAATATGTGAATGTCTTTTTAATCTGTGTCAGATTTTGAGATTTGACCTCTCTCTTGCGGTGTAAATTTAAGATTCCTTGCTGGCACCCATATAGGGCTGGGGTCCCCAGTGGGGAATATGCATCCGAATCCTCTCCCCATTGTAAGGAGTGGATCGGGCCCCTTCCACTGACCAGTGATGGGGTCTTTCCATCTCACTTGTATTTCAAGTTTTATTTCTTGGTTAGACCAATATTTTTGAAAACATGTTATCGGTTCATTTTTTGAAAAATTCAAAATGTTTAAAGAGTGCCATTCCAAGTTGCTGATGAGGGCTTATTCCCCCTTTTTGTTTTTGTAATTGAGCCTTTAAATTTTGATGGTGGCGCTCAATTATGGCTTGTCCTTAGGGGTTATGTGGGATTCCGGTGTTACGACGAATGTGCCATTGTTGGAAGAATTTCTGTAAGCTCTGGCTGACGAAACAAGGGCCATTATCCGTTTTTATTTGATGGGGAAGGCCCAATGCCGCAAAACATTGTAAAAATGGCTTTGAGCATGTTTGCTTTTTCTCCTGTGTGGGCAGTAGCCCAGCAGGCATGAGAGTAAGTGTCTTTTTCCGAGGTTTCCCATTTAGGGCCCCACATATCTACAGCACTAAAGACCTTCATCAGATCCTCATGACTAAGAAAAAACTTTTGTAAAATGAATGCTTCATTGCATTGAACTCCTCCTTCACTAAAACCTTATATATTGATCTTCTCCCACTGTCGCTTTGGAGTAGTCTCTCAGAACTATTTGAGATGCTGCCTCCCAGGCTGCAGTCTTCATTTTGCCCCAAATAAAACTTAACTCACAATTCTCAATTGTACATCCTTTATAGTCAACAGCAGCAGACAGGGTATGGGGATGGGGGAAGGTTTGGGAGGGTACACACTTCTCAAAACCACCCAAAGTGACTGTTTTCCCCACTGCCTCCCAGGGGAAATGGCTACAGTGTCCTTGGAAATTATGTTGAGCGTGTCTTCCAGGAGCCAGCTTGATGAAAGGTCAGCCCTAGAAGCCATCCTGATAATCTGAGCTAACTTTAATGCCCCCCTTTCTTAGATGGTAAGAGTAAGTCAGCACCCCACAGAGCATGTTGGTAGTGCTACTGAGTCCCCCACCGTGACTTCAAAAATTCACTTCCTTCTTGGTGGCCATTATGATCCTGAGAACACTGTGGTTGCTCATTTCTAGGAAGGTCTAGGTCCTGTCCAGGTACCCAGTGTACAGGTCTGGGGCTTCAGAGATCCAATCAGCAAATTCCTCTCCTTTTGCAGAGGCTATGGGAACTGGGCTCCCCTGAGAGGTTGAAGTCCAAGGAGCACCCAGTCAGGGCTGAGATCTGGCTTCTTGCGATAATATTCAGCTTTTCCCTTTTGCTTCTCATCCCTACCTTCCTCAGCAGAAATCTGCCTCTTTTCTCTCTCCCATAAGAGTACATGCTTTACTCCTGTCTCATGCACTTGGCTCTAAGCACCATGAGAATACGACTTCCCTTTATCCCTAGAACTATGCACAGTTCCAGGCACAAAAGATACAGTCCATAAATATAGAAGTCAGGATGGAAACAGTGCAGGAGAAAAGCTCCTCGAGGAGAGCCTGGGATGTGAATTCATGATTCTTGCTGCAATCTTCTTTGTCTCTGCATCACGACCTTCATCCTCCACCACATTAGCATTCTGAGAGCCTTTGGAATTTGGCCTCCTGGGTGCTGCTAGAGATGCTGGGATCCCCTCCTATTCTTGTGAATATGATGTGACACTCATGATGTCATATCCAAAACCTTTGATGCTTCTTCTGTATTAATAGATTTGCCTTACTGAAAACAGCAAGGAAGTGTTTTCCTGTTCAGTAACACTCAGTTATTGAACATGGAGGTAGGGTCATCTTCATCCCCATTTTATCCATTTGGTCACGAGTAAAAGTAAGTGGGGACCATGTGGCTGGCATAAATTCAGGACAGTCTTGAGTGCTCCACCTGTGGGATCGGCACTAACTGCATAGATTTCCTATCAACCATCAATTGACTGGGGGCGCACAGTGGGTGTCTGGAGAATTGCTTGATGTTGGTAGAGACACCACACATTTGTGTTAAGATAAACCCAAGCTCACTCTGCCCTGTGAATTGGGGGTTTAGGTTACCTTGGATACAGGTAGTGTTGAAAGTAGGACACTGGCTTCAGAAACACTCTCAAGTAAATTGTATTTTCTGAATTCCTGGTAGAATCAGAAATTACATCAGATGTATTTTGACATTATAGGTACCTGTCCTGGCTCTACCACACACATGCTCTGTTTCCCGGGGAAAGTTATCTGCAGTTTCCTCATCTGAAGAGGGGAAAAATGTTCCATGCATTCTTTGAACAGAATACCAGTCACGAATATAAAGAATTTATGCCCTGCCACCATAGTGTCTACAGCATTTGGGAGTTCATCTCCCTGACAAGGTACTGAAACTATGACTCCTTTATTGGAAGTCTTAACCACTGGGCATCCTCAGATCTTACAGACATTTTAAGGCTTAGCTATGGCATTATACCAATCTTTCTTAAAAGACTTCTTGAGAAGATATACATTTGTACATTATTATTATATCATGTCACCCTTAGCAACATTCATAATTCTGTCCCAGAAAGGAGGTTTTCAAATGGTCTTTTCAAGTTGACCATTCTCCACAATACTAACATTCACTATTGCAAGCAAATTGGCTGTTCTCATTGTCCTTCTACAGAGCTGTGATGACCATTGCCATTGCCATTGCCCCTCTCATTCCAGCAGCTTCTAAGCTTGTCTTCTACTTGGAGCCTAAATTAACAAGTGGCTGCAATGCCATGATGACCAGATGCTTCTACAATGCCCAAACCAGATTCTGCAAGCAGTTTGTGTATGGTGGCTGTGAAGGGAATGAAAATAACTTTGAAAAGTTAGAGGACTGCATAAAGACCTGCTCTCAAGGGGCTGGTTCCCTGTGGTGAGACAGGGGCAGGGCACAGGAGGAGGGGAAGGGCTGGGGAAAGAGGCGGAGCTCAGGGGACCATACACCATTCACCCTGCACACTCTCTTCCTCCTCGCTGCTGCCAGGAGAAGAGGCTGCCGTGTCCCATGAAAGCACACACTGCACGAGTTCTCCAGGGAGAGAATGGCAGGACAAATCCAGATGCCTCTTTGTGATCATCTGAGCCTGGTCACATGCTCCTCTTTCTCAAATGGAACACTGATTCAGCCATGCTACAGGGCAGGTCTGCATGCTCCTGAACACCAAACCTAGGCTTGGAAAATTCGCTTGTTTCTTGTTGGCCATTCGAGTCAGGGGGACTACAGTTCCATAGTTTTTGAAAACATAGGGTCTGGCAAGATGATGGGTGTCCAGGTCTGGGGCTACAGTGATGGCACTCAACAAGTTCCTTTCTTTTTGCAGAGGACATGTGAAGAGTGGTTCCTGGAAACTCTGAAATCCGAGGAGGACTTCTGCAGGGCTGGGCTGTGGCTGCATCTGGACCTCTTCATTCTCCTCGCAGTCCTTCTTCCTCTACCATCCTCAGCAGAACCTGCCTGTTTCCTTTCCTTTATTGGCCAGCATGTCTAATTCTGTCTCATCCAGCTGGCTCTCAGCACCATGACAGCATGTCTTCCCTTTACCCCTAGCTCTTCACACAGCTTCTAGATGCATGAGATAGCTTATAATTACTTGAGGAAGGGAGGAAGGAATGTAGGAGCACATTCCTCATGACCAGATTAACTACAAGGTTGCGGTGCAACACAGGGATTTTGTTTTAACCTCCATTGTCATGGCATCCTCATGTTTATCATCCTTCCAAACACCTCTACTCTCATTGTGGGTGTCCAAGGTGGAATTTCTAGCATTTAGTTCTCAGCATCAGTCATGAGAGAAGAGTTTGCATTTCTTTCCCGTGGGGAAGGTCTTGATCCCTGTCTCCCATAAATGTCATGAACCTCATTCCATAGTTCATCAGGCACTCTATCTATCAGATCTAGGCCTTTAAATCTATTTCTCACTTCCATTGTATAATCATAAGGGATTTGATTTAGGTCATACCTGAATGGTCCAGCGGTTTTCCCTGCTTTCTTCAGTTTAAGTTTGAATTTGGCAATAAGGAGTTCATGATCTGAGCCACAGTCAGCTCCTGGTTTTGTTTTTGTTGACTGCATAGAGCTTCTCCATCTTTGGCTGCATAGAATATAATCAATCTGATTTCGGTGTTGACCATCTGGTAATATCCATGTGTAGAGTCTTCTTTTGTGTTGTTGGAAGAGGGTGCTTGCTATGACCAGTGCATTTTCTTGGCAAAACTCTATTAGCCTTTGCCCTGCTTCATTCCGCATTCCAAGGCCAAATTTGCCTGTTACTCCAGGTGCTTCTTGACTTCCTACTTTAGCATTCCAGTCCCCTATAATGAAAAGGACATCTTTTTTGGATGTTAGTTGTAAAAGGTCTTGTAGGTCTTCATAAAACCGTTCAGCTTCAGCTTCTTCAGCATTACTGGTTGGGGCATAGACTTGGATAACTGTGATACTGAATGATTTGCCTTGGAAACAAACAGAGATCATTCTGTCGTTTTTGAGATTGCATCCAAGTACTGCATTTCGGACTTTTTGTTGACCATGATGGCTACTCCATTTCTTCTGAGGGATTCCTGCCCACAGTAGTAGATATAATGGTCATCTGGGTTAAATTCACCCATTCCAGTCCATTTTAGTTCGCTGATTCCTAGAATGTTGACATTCACCCTTGCCATCTCTTGTTTGACCACTTCTAATTTGCCTTGATTCATGGACCTGACATTCCAGGTTCCTATGCAATATTGCTCTTTACAGCATCGGATCTTGCTTCTATTACCGGTCACATGCATGCACAGCTGGATATTGTTTTTGCTTTGGCTCCATCCTTTCATTCTTTTGGGGGTTATTTCTCCACTGATCTCCAGTAGCATATTGGGCACCTAATGACCTGGGGAGTTTCTCTTTTGGTATCCTATCATTTTGCCTTTTTATACGGTTCATGGGGTTCTCAAGGCAAGAATACTGAAGTGGCTTGCCATTCCCTTCTCCAGTGGACCACGTTCTGTCAGCCCTCTCCACCATGACCAGCATGTCTTGGGTTGCCCCCAGGCATGGCTTGGTTTCACTGAGTTAGACAAGGCTGTGGTCTTAGTGTGATTAGATTGACTAGTTTTCTATGAGTATGGTTTCAGTGTGTCTGCCCTCTGATACTCTCTTGCAACACCTACCATCTTACTTGGGTTTCTCTTACCTTGGGCGTGGGGTCTCTCTTTACGGCTGCTCTAGCAACGCACAGTCACTGTTCCTACCTTGGACAAGGGGTATCTCCTTACCGCCACCGTTCCTGACCTTCAGTGTGGTCAGGAAAAGCAAAATGGCTGTCTGGGGAGGCCTTATAAATAGCTGTGAAAAGAAGAGAAGCGAAAAGCAAAGGAGAAAAGGAAAGATATAAGCATCTGAATGCAGAGTTCCAAAGAATAGCAAGAAGAGATAAGAAAGCCCTCTTCAGCCATCAATGCAAAGAAGTAGAGGAAAACAACAGAATGGAAAAGACTAGAGATCTCTTTAAGAAAATTAGAGATACCAAGGGAACATTTCATGCAAACATGGGCTCGATAAAGGACAGAAATGGTATGCACCTAACAGAAGCAGAAGATATTAAAAGAGGTGGCAAGAATACATGGAAGAATTGTACAAAAAAGATATTCACGAACCAGATAATCATGATGATGTGATCACTAATTTAAGCCAGACATCTTGGAATGTGAAGTCAAGTGGGCCTTAGAAAGCATTGCTACGAACAAAGCTAGTGGAGGTGATGGAATTCCAGTTGAGCTGTTTCAAATCCTGAAAGATGATGCTGTGAAAGTGCTGCCCTCAATATGCCAGCAAATTGAGAAAACTCAGCAGTGGCCACAGGACTGGAAAAGGTCAGTTTTCATTCCAATTCCAAAGAAAGGCGATGCCAAAGAATACTCAAACTACCTCACAAGTGCACTCATCTCACATGCTAGTAAAATAATGCTCAAAATTCTCCAAGCCAGGGTTCAGCAATATGTGAACCGTGAACTCCTTGATGTTCAATCTGGTTTTAGAAAAGGCAGAGGAACCAGAGATCAAATTGCCAACATCCCCTGGATCATGGAAAAAAGCAAGAGAGTTCCAGAAAAACATCTATTTTTGCTTTATTGACTATGCCAAAGCCTTTGACTGTGTGGATCACAATAAACTGTGGAAAATTCTGAGAGAGACTGGAATACCAGACCACCTAACCTGCCTCTTGAGAAATCTGTATGCAGATCAGGAAGCAACAGTTATAACTGGACAGGGAACAACAGACTGGTTCCAAATAGGAAAAGGAGTATTTCAAGGCTGTATATTGTCACCCTGCTTATTTAACTTCTATGCAGAGTACATCATGAGAATCGCTGGAATGGAAGAAGCACAAGCTGGAATCAAGATTGCCGGGAGAAATATCAATAACCTCAGATATGCAGATGACACCACCCTTATGGCAGAAAGTGAAGAGGAGCTAAAAGCCTCTTGATGAAAGTAAAAGAGGAGAGTGCAAAAGTTGCCTTAAAGCTCAATATTCAGAAAACAAAGATCATGGCATCTGGTCCCATCATTTCATGGGAAATAGATGGGGAAACAGTGGAAACAGTGTCAGGCTTTATTTTTTGGGTTCCAAAATCACTGCAGATGGTGACTGCAGCCATGAAATTAGAACACGCTTACTCCTTGGAAGGAAAGTTATGACCAACTTAGATAGTATATTCAAAAGCAGAGACATTACTTTGCCGATTAAGGTCCGTCTAGTCAAGGCTATGGTTTTTCCAGTGGTCATGTATGAATGTGAAAGTTGGACTGTGAAGAAGGCTGAGCGCTGAAGAACTGGTGCTTTTGAACCGTGGTGTTGGAGAGACTCTTGAGAGTCCCTTGGACTGCAAGGAGATCCAACCAGTCCATTCTGAAGGAGATCAACCCTGGGATTTCTTTGGAAGGAATGATGCTGAAGCTGAAACTCCAGTACTTTGGCCACCTCATGCAAAGGATTGACTCATTGGAAAAGACTCTGATGCTGGGAGAGATTGGGGGCAGGAGAAGAAGGGAACGACCGAGGATGAAATGGCTGGATGGCATCACTGACTCGATGGACGTGAGTCTGAGTGAACTCCGAGAGACGGTGATGGACAGGGAGTCCTGGCGTGCTGCGATTCATGGGGTCACAAAGAGTCGGACACGACTGAGCAACTGAACTGAACTGATGTTGTAATTTTCATTTCTATAGCTTCTAAGACTATGGGTTCAGTTCAGTTCAGTTCAGTCGCTCAGTTGTGTCTGACTCTTTGTGACCCCATGAATTGCAGCACACCAGGCCTCCTGTCCATCAGCAACTCCCGGAGTTCACTCAAACTCACGTCCATCAAGTCCGGTGATGCCATCTAGCCATCTCATCTTTGCCGTCCCCTTCTCCTTCTGTCCTTAATCTTTCCCAATAACAAGGTCTTTTCAAATGAGCCAGCTCTTCACATCCATCAGATGGCCAAAGTATTGAGTTTTAGCTTCAACATCAGACCTTCTGATGAATAACCAGGATTGATCTCCTTTAGGATGGACTGGTTCGATGTCCTTGCAGTCCAAGGAACTCTCAAGAGTCTTCTTCAACACCACAGTTAAAAAGAATCAATTTTTCTGTGCTCACCTTTCTTTATAATCTGACTCTCACATCCATACATGACCACTGGAAAAACCTTAGCCTTGACTAGACAGACCTTTGTTGACAAAGTAATGTCTGTGCTTTTTAATATGCTGTCTAGGTTGGTTATAACTTTCTTCCAAAAAGTAAGTGTCTTTTAATTTCATAGCTGCATTCACCATCTGCAGTGATTTTGGAGCCCAGAAAATGAAGTCAGCCATTCTTTCCACTGTTACCCATCTATTTGCCATGAAGTGATGGGACCGGATGCCATGATCTTGGCATGGAGTCCACAAAAGTATTAGTATTTGATTAAATGAGAACACACCGGTTGTTGGTGCTCTGTTTCATATCTTTCCAGTCTTGGGATAATTCTCAACATGTCTCAGATTTTTATTTCATTAGTATAAAATAAAGATAATGCTTGTACTTGTTCATATTTCCAGACGGAAACCACTAAAATCCTCCACTTTACCTCCTTGCTTTCCTTTTCTTTGGAATAGTTTTGTTTGCTGCCTTCTGTACAATATTATAGACCCCCATGCAAAGGTCTTCAGACACACTGTTTATAAGTTCTAATCCGTTGAATCTATTTGTTCCCTCTCCTACATATTCACAGTGGATTAGATTCAAGTGGTTGGCCTAGCAGTTTCCACCTTACTTTAGTTCAGTCCTGAATTTTTCTATGAGAACTTGATGATCTGAGCCACAGGCAGCTCCTGGTCTTGTTTTTGCTGACTCTACACAGCTTTTCCATCTCTGCTACAAAGAATGACCATTTGATGAGGTTCATGTGTATGTCATCCTCTGTGTTCTTGATAAAGGGTATTTTGCATTCATTTTGATCAGTGCATTCTTGGCAGAATTCAGTGTGACTTTGCCTTGCTTTGATTTGTTCTCTAAGGCCAAACTTGCCTGTTACTCCAGGCATCTCTTGACTTCCTACTTTTGTATTCCAATCCTCAGTGATGAGTAGCACATGTGTTTTTGGTATTCGTTCTAGGAGGTCTTCTAGGTCTTCACAGAAATGATCAACATCAGCTTCTTCAGCATCAGTAGGAGGGGGATAGACTTGAATTACTATGATGTTGAATGGCTTGCTTTGGAACGAACCAAGAACATGCTGTCAGTTTTGAGGCTGCAACTAAGTACTGCATTTCAGACTGTTATGCTAATTTTAAGGGTTACTTGATTTCTTCAATGGGGTTATTCCCACAGTAGTAGATAAAATGGTCATCTGAATTAAATTCACCCATTGCCTCCCATTTAGGTTCACCAATTCCTAAGATGTTCATGTTTATTGTTTCCAATCCTACTTTACCACATCCAATTTACCTTCATTCACCAATGTAACATTCCATGTTCCAATGCAGTACTGTTCTTTGCAGCATCAGATTTTACTTTCATCAGCATCAGATTTTACTTTCATCAACCAATACATTCAGAACTGAGCATCATTTGAGATTAGGTCCAGCCGGTTCATTCTTCTAAGGCTATTAGTAGTTCTTCTCTGCTCTTCCTCAGTAGCATATTGTTCAGCTTCCGACCTGGGGGACTCATTTTAGGGTCATATCCTTTGTCCTTTAATACAGTTCATAAGGTTCTCATGGCAAGTATACTGGGGTGGTATGCCGTTTCTTGCTCCAGTGGATCACAGTTTGTCAGAACTCTTCACTATGACCCATCCTTATTGGGTATCCCTAAATGGAAGGTCTCATAGATTCATTGAGTTACACAAGTCCTTTTGCCACAACAAGGCAGTGATCTATGAAGAGGAGTCATACTATAAATATGTTATTTAATTTTAAATTATTCTTAGTTTATAACAGTGTAATGAAATGATTGATATTAATGAAAAGAATTTGGCTTCTGTAACTCACTGTGTTTTGTGGTCATCTATCTGCAAGTCCTTTCATCTTCCTGAGACACAGATTCTTTTTTCGTATAAAGAGGAAGGTTATATATGTACTAAGATATGCTCAGATTTGGGAACATTGAGAACTAGGATGATTTCAGTGCTAAAGTGCGAAATCATCTAGAATCAGAATTTTATTTTCCTCTGTTCCTGACTGCCCTTAAATGTGCTGTTGACTGGAGTAAGAAAGGAAGAAATAACCTTAACTGTATTAGCGTAATCTTCTAGAGTTTCACCCTCAGGAATCTCCCTCAGGGCCAGAGTGGAGTCACCATCCCAATTTCAATTAGGTGTCCTTCTTTCTTAGGGGAAACTGAAAGCCCTCTTGTTTCAGTGATTGATCTCACCCAGGTCCAGCCCTTTCTCCAGTCCTCTTTGTCTTTATTTGACTTTCTGGATAATGTAGTTAAGTGTTGGAGAAGGAAATGGCAATCCACTCCAGTATTCTTGCCTGGAGAATCCCATGGACAGAGAAGCCTACCTAGTAGGTTACAGTCCACAGGGGTTGCAAAGAGTCGGACACGACTGAGAGACTTCACCTCACCTCACTTCAGTTCAGCTCAGTTGTTCAGTCGTGTCCGACTCTTTGCAAACCATGGACTGCAGCATGCCAGGCCTCCCTGTCCATCACCAGCTCTCAGAGCTTATTCAAACTGATGCCATCCAACCAGTGATACCATCCAACCATCTCATCCTCTGTCATCCCTTTCTCCTCCCGCCTTCAGTCTTTTCTAGAATCAGGGTCTAATCTAAGGAATCACATCTTTGCATTAGGTGTCCAAAGTATTGGAGTTTCAGCTTCAGCATCAGTTCTTCCAATGAATATCCAGGACTGATCTCCATCAAGATGGACTGGCTGAATCTCCTTGCAGTCCAAGGGACTCTCAGGAGTCTTCTCCAACACCACGGTTCAAAAGCATCAATTCTTCCCCCTGTGCTTCTTTATAGACCAACTCTCACATCCATACATGACGACTGGAAAAACCATAGCTTTCAGTAGATGGAACTTTATTGGCAAAGTATGTCTCTACCTTTTAATATGCCGTCTGGATTGGTTCTAGCTTTTCTTCCAAGGAGCAAGCATCTTTTAATTTCATGACTGAAGTCACCACCTGCAGTGATTTTAGAGCCCTCCAAAATAAATTCTCTCACTGTTTTCATTGTTTCCCCATCTATCTGCCTTGAAGGATGGGACCAGATGTCACGATCTTAGTTTTCTGAATGTTGAGTTTTAAGCCAAAGTTTTCAGTCTCCTCTTTCACTTTTATCAAGAGGCTCTTTAGTTCTTCTTCGGTTTCTGCCATGAGGGTAGTATCATCTGCATATCTGAGATTATTCATATTTCTCCCTACAATCTTGATTCCAGCTTGTGTTTCGTAGAGCCTGGCATTTTGCATGATGTATCTTACATAAGAGTTAAATAAGTAGGGTGACAATGTACAGCCTTCACATATTCCTTTCCTGATTTAGAACCAGTCTGTTGTTCCAAGTTCAGTTCTAACTGTTGCTTCTTGACCTGTATACAGATTTTCAGGAGGCAGCTAAGGTGGTCTGCAATTCCCATCTTTTGAAGACTTTTCCACAGTTTGTTGTGATCCACACAGTCAAATGCTTTGGCATAGTCAGTGAAGAACAAATAGATATTTTTCTGGAATCTCTTGCTTTTTTGATGACCCAATGGATATTGGCAATTCTATCTGATTCTTTTGCCTTTTCTAAGTCCAGCTTGAACATCTGGAAGCTTACAGTTCACATACTGTTGAAGCCTGGCTTAGAGAATTTTGAGCATTACCTTGCTAACCTGTGAGATGAGGGCAGTTGTGTGTTAAACATTCTTCGGCATTTCCTTTCTTTGGGATTGGAATGAAAACTGATCTTTTCCAATCCTGTGGCCACTGCTGAGTTTTCCAAATTTTCTGGCATATTGAGTGCAGCACTTTCACAGCATCATCTTTTGGGATTTGAAATAGCTCAACTGGAAATCCATAGCCTCCACCAGCTTTGTTCATAGCGATGCTTCGTAAGGCCCACTTGACTTCACATTCCAGGATGTCTGCTGTAGGTGAGTGATCACACCATTGTGGTTATCTGGATCGTGAAGATCTTTTTGTACTATTCTTCTGTGAATTGTTGCCACCTCCTCTTAAAATCTGCTGTTATTTTAGGTCCACATCATTTATGCTGTTTATTCTGCCCATATGTGCTTGAAACAGTTCGTTGGTATCTCTAATTTTCTTGAAGAGATTCCTACTCTTTCCCACTCTATGGTTTTCCTTTATTTCTTTGCATTTATCACTGAGCAATGCTTTCTTATCTCTCCTTGATATTCTTTGGAACTCTGCATTCAAATGGGTATATCCTTCGTTTTCTCCTTTGCCTTTCCCTTCTCTTCTTTTCTCAGCTATTTGTAAGGCCTCCTCTGACAACCATTTTGCTTTTTCAATTATTTTTCTTGGGGATGATCTTGATCACTGCATCCTGTACAATAGTTTTTCAGGCTCTCTGTCTATCAGATCTAATCCTTGAGTAATTTGTCACTTCCACTGTATAATCATTAAAGCTTGATTTAGATCATACCTGAAGGGTCTAGTGGTTTTCCTTTCTTTCTTCAATTTAAGTCTGAATTTGGCCATAAGGAGTTCATGATCTGAGCCATCATCCCAGTCTTCCTTTTGCTGACTTTTGTATAGTTTCTGCAAATTTGGATGCCAATAATATAATCAATCTGATTTTAGTATATACTATATAGTGATGTCCATGTGTAGAGTCTTCTCTTGTGTTGTTGGAAGAGGGTGTCTGCTATGCCCATCTTGACACCAAAGCTTAGTTAAGTGTTAGTTATCCCAATTACTGATTATAATTATTTCAAAGGACTTTGAGTTTGCAGAGATAAGAATATATGTCTTATCACCTGAAATGATTCAGTGCACTCCCAGGAAATGAGCAACACCATATCATGTTACAAGTGAAGAAGTGGGTAATTTCCCTCCCCAGATCACATAGTTAGGTAATGGCAGAACTGAGACTCAAACTGAGCTCCTCTGTTCCAAAAACCAGTAGTGGAGAGTTCAGAGCTGTGGTGGGGGCATACGGCAGGTATGTAATCTTGCAAAGTCCCTGGGATCCACTCTAGCTCCTGAGGTCCAATCCAGCAGGTAGCTGTCTTGTTCGTGAAACTGGGTGAGGGGCAGTGGGTGGTCATGCTCTGGAGATGTGTTTATATCTCTACTTCCTTCTGCCCACTCCCTTCTCTTTATTTCTACCTAGAATATCAGGATTTGTGCCCCAGATGGAGATGCTCTTTCCTGGCCCAACATCTCTTTGGACCACTGCCAGGTCAGAGCTTGTGTGTTCCAGTGGAGATGCTGCCACAACGGCTGCAGGAAGCTTACCTGTGTCATACCTGTCTTTTGAAGTAGGTGGAGCTAATGTGAAAGGGGGATCATTGACAAGTAGATATGAAGTCTTCTCATGAGGATGTAAAGGAGGACCTGGGCTAAGACACTGCTGGTCACCTAGCAGTCCTTTGATCAGGTCTCATCCACTCATGGACCATCCATCATGTGCCATGCAGTGCTCTAGGTGCTGGAATGCCTCTTGAGTGACCATACTGGACAAAATTCCACACATAGAATCATATTCGTTTCCCTACAAGTCCACAGACAGAGTCAAGTTTGAGAATCATATTTCCTGGGCATCCTCGCCAAAGCAGACAGAAGCAGGACAGAGGAGCCTTGTGGCCTACAGTCCATGGAGTCTCAAAGAGTCAGATAAAACCGAGTGACTGATCAGTCACACACGTACAGGTAGGACAATGGAAGGTAATGAGATTACACATTGCACATGGCTGACCCCAAATCCTCCATTTCCACACTCACTTCTTCTTGTTTGTTCTTACACATCAGCTTGGCATAAACAGATGTGTAGGCACCCTTCTTTCCATAGATGCCATTCTTCAAGGTGAGAAGCATGAGCACACTCTGACTTTCTGCAGCCCTGCTCATCCTCCTGGGCAGCTTTCTGGCATTCTTGGGGATGAAGGCAGCACGGGTCCAGAGTAAGCCCTAGTTCACCTTTTCTGTACAGGCTGGAGGGAAAGAAGGTGAGTGCATGGAAGGGGCAGGAAGAGGAGTGTGGAGGATGCTGCCAGCACTCTCTAGATTTCTTCTGGGAAGTGAGCAGTTGAACTCAAGGGACATTTCTTGACTCTCCAGTGTCCCACCTCATTTTAAAATATCATGAACTTCATCTCTGAGACTGTCTATTCCCGGTATTTTCCTTGCCCCTAAACCCCACTATAGAACAGTAAAAAGATCCATATTCGATCCTTGACCTGGTTCATGCCCCAGGATTCCAGAAACTCTTTGGAATTTATTGTCTTACTTTAAGCACTGCAATCTCGGAAGTATCAGAACTTAGACAGTATCTGTGTTTAGCTAGACTCCAGAAATATTGTCAGATAATTAGGGGTTAGATTTTTCAGTCCCTGTAGGGAGAAGAGAACAGATTCTGAGTTACACTAACAATGGCCAAAGAGTCAATCAAACTGAATACTTCAACCATCAATTAAAACCCATGAGCCCTGGATTCAGAAAGCTTCAGAGGGTTGATAACATCAAGGGTTTGTAAGGGAGGAGTGTCTGGAGATGGTGTAGATGCTTGGCAATTCCTCCTACCTCTTTGCCTTATGCTTCTCCTCTCTTCTGTTGTCTGAATTTTATAGTTTATAATAACTGGGGCCTGAAGTAAAGGGTCCACATTTCTGTGAGTGGTTCTGTTAACTTGTTCACCATGGGAATTGGGTCAAGGAATCTCTGAATTGACAGCCAGTTGGTCACACGTGTAAGTGATCCCAGGACTTGTGATCAAAACTTGAAGGGTGGGCTGTACTTAAGTATGGAAACCTCACCCTACAGGGTCTGGATCACTTCTGCAGATTTAGTGTCAGAAGTGAATTTACTCCTGGATGCCCAGTGGGTGTGGAGAAAATGGTTGCTATTGGCAGATACCCACATATTTGGTATTAGGGACAACACCCAAACTTACTATTTTCCTCCATTTGTGTCTGTAGTGAGGCTCAAGGACAGGGGACTATATTATGTTGAACAGAGCACTCAGAACCCCTCAATAGTTTTATGCATTTTCAGAATTCCTACCAGAATCAGAGACTTGATAAAATGGGTTGTGACAGACTGTGTCTTGTCCTCATCCTACCACCTGCATGCTGTGTCTCTGGGGATAGACCCACCTACAATTTTTCATGAGAGCAGGGTCACCATGTTTCTAGAGATTTTCAAAAGATTACTAGTCATGAGGACAAAGGGTTTACACCTTTGTGGCCAGTGGTTTCCATTTTCCCGCAAAGGCATTTTCATCTGAAAGACTTGTTGACCTACCTACATTTATTTCTCCATGACATATGCAAAAAACAATTATGTGTCAAATAATGATCATTTTTTGTGATGAAATTAATCAGAGAGTTGAGTGACAGCTGAGGGTCTTCTCTTCAGAGGCAGCTGCAGGCAGAGCAAGAAATGAAGTCTTTGATGAATTTGCTCTTGGGGCCAAGACTGCTTTCCCCAGGTTGGTATGATCTTAGTAAAAACTCAATGCCCTTCTCTATGCTCACCTAAAAGACTACATTTTGTTTTCCTGTAATGATACAGATGACATTTTCACTCATCGTTATGTAGATATGCCTCATCATCATAGAAACTAATAGAATTCTTACTTTATCCACCCTCTACAATGATGGTGCAGTTGGCATGAGTATGAAATAGAAGAGCCATTTACTTGAGAAATATTTATCAAAATGTATCTTTTTGACTCTGAGAGCATAGCTGTTTCAGTAGGGAAACAGCTCTAGACAAAATACAGTAAAATAATATACAATTTAAGGAGGGACACACACAATGAAGACTGGGCAATATCCTATACCAGATATGATGAGTGTTGAGAAGGAGTGCTGGGGATTAGGAAGGTGGCAAGGTCAGGGAAATACTCTGTGATAAGGAAGCTTTGGGCAGAGCCATGCAAAAAGCACCTGAGTGTTAGAGCCGCAACCAGGACCAGAGTGGCTGAGGCTGAGAGGGTTGAGGGGCAGGCGAGTGGACGAGATAAGACAGAGAGGGCCTGGAACAAGTCAGGAAGAGGCTTGTAGAACTTTAAAAATCAGAATATGACTCTCAGAAAGCTAGGGGGTCACTGAGTGGTCCTGGGAACCATGGGATATGATTCCCTTTGAAACAGGACCATTGTGGCTGTAGCGTGGAGAGTGGCTTCTAGGGGGCGATGGGCAGAGACAGAGGCCTCTGGGCAGGCTGCTGAACTTTCCAGGTGAGTCATGACGAAGTGTATATCCGTATCATTGCCTAGATTGATCTCAGTTCATTAGAATAACATGAATAACTTGCTGTATTGAGACTTCTGTGGAGAAATTATCACAAATCAGGATTCATCAAATCTTTAGCCATTTGTGATGTATTCAGCCTTGAAACCTTCAACTCTCCATGCGGTTTGGGTCAGGGGAAAGCAGAAAGTGGGAATTAAAACCTATACCTATCACTGACTCATGTTGATATTTGACAATAAACAATAAAATCTGTAAAGCAATTATCCTACAAATAAAGTATTTATAAATTCAGAAAAAAAAAAAAAAGAACGAACTCAACCACCAAATCATGAGTTGGTTATCCAGGCAACATATCCCCAATCTAAGGTTAGATTGAGGCTTTACTAGTCACTCTCTCACTTCATGAGAGACTCTCTGGGTGCTGTCTTCCTCCTCCTCCTCCTGCTGCTGCTGCTGCTGCTAAGTCGCTTCAGTCGTGTCCGACTCGTGCGACCCCATAGATGGCAGCCCACCAGGCTCCCTCGTCCCTGGGATTCTCCAGGCAAGAACACTGGAGTGGGTTGCCATTTCATTTTCCAACACACGAAAGTGAAGTCAGTTGTGTCCGACTCTTCGTGATCCCACGGACTGCAGCCTGGATTTTCCAGACAAGTGCCATTGCTTTCCTAGGAATTCCAATTATTTTAGGAGCTCAGTTTCAGGAATGGTAAAAGACCAATTATATTTCTTATGTAAGTCAAAATATCAGTCCTTCCTCAATATTCCATAATTCCAGTGCCCATGAAGTAAGCAAAGTGAACACAGTGAGGGATTTGCTTCCATGCCTTCCTCCATTAAATCATGATGGCTTCACACTTTCTTCTTTTTACTGGAAGCTTTCAGCTATATACATGCACAGATATTAGTATTATAAACTCATGGACCATTGTCCTGTAGCAGTCATAATCAACATGAGGAGAATGTTCTTAATATGTATCTTTTATTCTTGTTCTACTTGAAGCTAATCAGTGGCAACATGCCAACTCATGTATAAATATCAGTAAGGATATGCAGTTATTTACAATATCATCCTGTTGATCTGAAGCCTAACAATATGAATAATAATGTCCTACTACACAGGATATAAAAGGGCCTTTTCACATGCACCCCTACCAGTTTCTATTGCAAACAAACTGGTATTATCTGTATTTACCTTTTAGACCCAGCTGTGATGACCATCCTCCTATTTTACCAAGATGCTCCCATCCCTACTGCCTTCTGGCCTGACCTATGGCTGGAGCATCCATTCATGGGTCCCTGCAAGGACAAACTAAGCAGACACAGCTACAACACCAGTCCAGGTTCTGGGAGATTTTTGTGTATGGTAGCTAAAATGTTAAGAACAAAGACTACACTGGGGGCCAGGCTGTGTTAAGACCCCTCCAGGTGCTATCCTATCCTGGGAAATATAGCAGGCATGGTATAGGCAGAGGGGAAGGTCTGGGAAAAGAGCTGGACTTCAGGAGGGTACACATTCCTCTAAACCACCCATAGTGACTATTTTCCTTGCTGCCTCCCTGGAGAAGTGGCTGCAGTGTCCTTAGAAATCATGGGCTGAGCATGTCCTCCAGGTGCCAACTTGGCAAACGGTCAGCCCTAGAAGCATTGTCCTGATAATCCGAGCTTACTCTCATGCTGCCCTTGGTTACGTGGGAAGAGAAAGTCAGCCATGCCACAGAGCAGGTCAGTAGGTCTACTGAGCCACCTCAGTTCAAAAATTCACTACCTTTTTACTGGCCATTCGGATATTGAGAGCACTCTGGTTGCTCACTTCTAGGATGGTTTAGATCCTGCCTGGGTACTCAGTGTGTGGGTCAGGGCTTCAGAGTTTCAGTTAGCAAGTTCCTCTCCTTTGCAGAGGCCATGGGGACTGGGCTCTCCTGAGATGCTGAGGTCCAAGGAGGACCCAGTCAGGGCTGAGCTCTGGTTGCTTGTGATAATATTCAGCCTCTCCATCTTGCTTCTAAACCCCACTTTCCTTAGCAGGAATCTGCTTCTTTCCTCTCTCCCATCTGGCTGCTTGCTTTACTTCTGCCTCATCCAGTTGGCTCTAGGCACCATGAAAGCAGGACCTCCTTTTATCCCTAGAACTTTGCATAGCTCCAGGCACAGAGGATAGTCCATAAATATTTAAGTAAGGATGGCAACTATGCAGGAGAAAACCCCCTCGTGACTGCAGTGAAAGTAGAGTCTGGGATGTGAATTCATGATTCTTGCTGTAATCGTCTTCTTCACTGCATCCTGAACTTCATCCCAAAACCCACCAGCACATCAAGAAGCTTGGAATGTGGCTGCCTGGATGTTGTTAGAGAGGCTGGCACCACCTTCTATTCTCGTAAATATGATGTGAACTCATGAAGTTATGTCCAGTATCCTTGATGCATCATCTGTGTTAATATCAAATAGATTTGCATGGGTTGTGCTTGTCTGTGTACTAGAGAAATTGAAATATCTGGGGAACACTTTAAAAACAGATAAGTGTCTTCCTCCTGATTTTCATCTGTTTATCTTCCAGAAAGTCTGTTTTTCATAGCTATAGTTCAGTATCTTCATCTCTAAAATAGGAATGAAGTGAAGTGAAGTGAAGTTGCTCAGTTGTGTCTGGCTCTTTGCGACCCCGTGTACTGTAGCCCACCAGGCTCCTCTGTCCATGGGATTCTCTGGGCAAGAATACTGGAGTGGGTTGCTATTTCCTTTTCCAGGGGATCTTCCCAACCCAGGGATTGAACTCAGGTCTCCCACATTGCAGACACTTTAACCTCTGAGCCACCAGGGAAGCCCTTAAGAAGAGCAAGGTATCTTTTTATCAACACTTACTGTGGGCGCTCATAACAGGTCACAATTTTAAATGTCCTCCTGGACAGATGAGTAATGTGAATGGAAGTATTCGGAGTTGGGGTAAAGGCAAATGGACAACAAGGGATGATGGAACTTCTGGAAACTGGAGAGAATGTTCCCTTCTTAAGAAGAGTGTTGCTCTTCTTAGCTTAGTTCATGGTTTTCAAAAGGAGGTCCATTAAGAAACACCCTCAGCGCCTTGGGAACCTTGTTGATGCAGCTAGTCAGGTCCCAACCTGTGCTACTGAATCACAGTTCTGGGGATGAAGATATCAAATCTGTGTTCGACCAAGTGACTAAGGAATTCTGATGCTTACTCACATTTGAGACCCATGGTTCTTTTTTTTTCTTAATAGTATTAGTTTAATGTATATTTTTCCATCATTTTACTTTTTTATTAATATTATTTTATTTTATTTTTTTAATTATTAAATTTATTTATTTTTTTAATTACAATACTGTATTTGTTTTGCCATACATTGACACGAATCAGCCATAGGTGATCCCAATCTCCCAGTGGTTCTTGCTAAATACCAGGACTGTGATACCAGTTTGTTTACTTGTCTTACATTGATAGAAATTTTTTTAAATGAAATGTCCCACTGTGAAATCTTATAAATTCCTAAAATTGTAAAATGAACTCTGTATTTAATGAAACATATTTTGTAGCCAGATGTGCATCCTCTGGTTACACTTCTTTTAATTTTGAAAATGATCTGGAGAAAGATACTGCAGGGTTCAAAAGTCAGGTGCTCATTTGTCATGTAGCAGAAAGTAATCAGCCATTACTTAGATATGAACATACCTCTCTGACGGCACAGCATCTTAAATATCTAAACATCTTCTGTCTGCCCCAGGTGCATTCCATCCATTTGAACATGTGACCTTTGATACCAAAGATTCCAAGGTTCTCATTATTCAGATGGAGATACTGAGGAACAGAAGCAGAGATATGACCTGGGGTCCCAGAGGGTTGGGGTCGCTTGTCTTCATCCAGTATACAGTGACTGTTTGTTTCTGTTCTTCAGTTTCTCTAAAGAGGCCTGCAGGGCCAGGGAGGTTTCTAATTAGAGACCAGACATCCATGAAAAGGGACAGGGGAGCTGGAGTGAGAACTGGCCCTTCAAAAGGCTTGTAGACCTGGGGGCCTCTAATTAGGACAAGAGTGAGGAGGATCAGGAGAGGAGGGTATTGGGAGAGAAAGACAGACTGATGAGAGACAAGAAGAGAGGAAAGAGGAGTTTCTTTTGGGGAGAGTCTCAGCTACTCCCTGGTCTCAGGTGCAGAGATTGACTCAGAAAGAGGGGCAGGGCTGGAGCACCTCCTGAATGTGAATCCTTGTTTTGCCATCAGCAGGTTGTGTGTCCTGAGCAAGTGGCTTTACCTCCGAGCCTCTGCTTTCTGCTTAACACAAAGGGCGAGAATCCCAGATGTTGTAGGATTGACATGAGGCTAAATGAAATCATGCAGGTAGACCCTCGACTCACAGTGGCTTGTTTTGTGAGTAACCCACTGCTGTTGCACGTGTGTACTAAGCCAGCTTGGTATTGAGAGCTCCTGCCATTCTCAGCGGTGCTCTATGTTTGTAACTACAAGTAATAAACAAGAGTGAGTGAAGGGCTGGTGGGTGTGGCGTGTGTGCACTCTAATTTCCAGCTTGCAGAGTGCATGTGCACAGACTGTAAGCCAGATTGCTGGGCCCAAATCCTCTCTACAAGCTGTGATCTAAGAAAATTACCTTATTTCTTTTCACCTCAGGTCCCTCCTCAGTAATACGAAGATATGTTAACAGTTTCTCCCCCCTTTCTTTAAAGATTTTTAGAATTAGACTAGATATTTCGTATGCACAGGATAATGCCTGCTACAATGAAGAACTGAAGTTTTGCCTGGAGAAATTACTCATTACAGTAATTATTACCACTGCAAAGGACTTTGCCTTCTAGGGAGGAGGAACATATGCCTGTTGCATCCATTGCTTCCATGGCAACCACGTGGGTGCACAGCTCGTATCTCATGTGACTCCTGAAGACATGGGGTTCTGAGAGGTTTAAATCCTCAGGCTAAAAGGTAGGGCAAGGCAGAGCTGGTACCCAAACAGGTCCTATGGCCCCATCGACAGAGAGGGAGAGAGGAGGAAGTGGGTGGCTCGGTGGTCTTCCCAGGTCGCCTGATGTCCACTCAGGGAGACCGCTCTCCTGTTGGTGAAACCAGGTGAGGGGTGACTGGTGGACATGCTGTGGAGACAGATTCCCCTCAGCCACCCCCCATTACTCATTTTTTGATGCATAAACAGGGTTATTGCCCAGGACAACATCACCTCCACCAGCTAAGCCCCTTCCTGGACCAATGTCTGGGAAAGTGCGTGTCCATCCCGCAGAGAAGCTGTGGCAACGGTGGTGGGAAGGTGACCTGTGTCACAGCTGTCATCTGAGGTAGGGGAGGGGGCCAGGACATTGAGGTCCAGGTGAGACGACACCTGCAGGAGGCTGGGATGGAGGACCTGGCTACCACACTGCTGGCCACTGGTCTGTTCTCTGATCTGCCCTCATCCACCTACTTATTCATCACATGCCAGGCACTGTTTTAGGGGCTGGGATGCTCCCCTGACTGTCCATATAGGACACACTGCATCTCTCTGATCACAATCTGTGTTTACACGAGACCCACAGGCATCATCAAGTGAGAAGTGCTCTTACTGGGCTTTTGAGCCCTGCAGACAGATGCAGGAGGCATGGTTAGGTAGGGAGATTACGCAATAAACAGGACTGACTCAACTCCTCCCCTTGCCCACTCCCCTCCTCATCACCTGATCTCACCACTCAGCCAGGATATTAAAAGCTCAGTGTGTCCATCCTCAGCATCCTGGGAGCCCTCCTGCAAGGCCACCAAGATGAGACAGCTCTGCCTCTCTGCAGCCCTTCTCTTCCTCCTGGTTATCCTGGTGGACAGCACCCCGCTGAATATACACCATGTCCAGGATGAAGGTAGGTCCAGCCTCACCTCTCCTCTCCAGCTTCTGGGAAAATGATAGAAGTCCATGGAAGGGGGCAGGGCAGGTGTGGAGTGGGTATTGCCAAGCATTTCTGGATATCTCCAAGCTGTTGGTCAGGATTACTGTCTGTCTCTTTGGTTTTGGCAGCACTGGTCTTCCTCCCATGAAAGGATGTTCTCTAGTTCCGTGGTCTACTCTCTGGTTGTGGTGTGTGGGCTTCTTGTAGGAGTGGCTTCTCTGGTTGCAGAGCAAGGGCTCTAGGAATTTGGGCTCGTAAGTTTCAGTTCACCTTCTTAGTTGCTACCAGGCATGTGGAATCTTCCTGACCAGGGACAGAACCCCTGTCCCCTGCCTTAGCATGTGCATTCTTATCTACTGGACCATCAGGGAGGACTTAAAGTGCAAAGATTTGACTCCACTGGTATGTTGACTATCATAAAGATGTATATTACTATTTTATTATATTATATATGTGTGTATATGTATGTATGTATGTGTGTGTGTATATATATATATATATCTCCAAGCTGGAATCCTGGAATGGGATCCCTTTGCCTTCTCCAGGGAGTCTTCCCAACACAAGGATTGAAACCCGGTCTCCAGGAATGCAGGCGGTTTCTTTACCAACTTAGACACCAGGAAAGCCCTGCATAGTAGTAGAAAGATTCAAATTTGTACCATTTCTTAGTTAATGGCCTAGGTCTCCTAAAACTGTTGGACTTTCCTGCTGTTAGATGTTATGAGATGAGACGAGGCAGCTCAAGGGAACCTTAAGATGTGGTTGGTGTCCAAGATCACAAGCATGCCTTTACTGTTTATAGTTTTCAACAACTGTCTCTCCAGCACCTCTGAGGAGAAGGGAGGAAACTGAGAGTGAGATGAATTACAGTGGCTGCTGATCCAACCAACATGCCTGCTTAGGGAACCCTAGGGAGAAATACATAAGAACTGGGCTCAGAGAGCTTGTGGGTTGGTGAATACAGGAAGCTGATGTGAGGGTGCTGTGCTCACTAAGGCACAGAGGCTGGGCACACCTCCTTCCTTCTTTGCTGTTACATCTCTTCCATTTTTCTGCCTTGATTTCTATTTTGGGGATTTAAGCGATGGTTTTCCGAAGTTCAGCCACAGGTTCTATTGAGTTGTTGAATTTGAAGATGGGGTCATGGGCCCACAATCCCCTTTTTAATTATTTGGTCACAAGCATGATTGACTTGAGACCTCAAGGCTGGCATCTGAATTGAGGAATTTTCAGCCCTCAACCTGCAGAACCTGCAGTAGCTCCATCAGTTCCCATCACATGTAAATGGACTTGCTGCACACCCAGTGGGTGTTTGGGGAATTGAATGCTGTTGGGAGAGACACCACATATTTGGTGTCAGGGGAAAACCCAGAATCACTGTGCCCTGTGATTTGGGGCTCCGGTGATGCTCCAAAAAGGGGGAGTAACGAATGTCCACATTGCAGCCAGAAACTGTTCTCAGCTGTCTGTATTTTCAGAGTTCCCGGGAGAATCAGGGAGTGTATCAGATGGGTTATAACATGCTAGTATCTTGTCCTGGCCCTGCCACTCACATGCCTGGGGCAGGTCATCTGCAATTTTCTTCTCAAACAGGGGATATATGTTACACGTGTTTGAACTGATTACCATTCATATGTATAAGGAGGTGAATCAAATTTCATGCTGAATTTTGTACATTTTACCCCAATATGTGTTAATCAGAAAAACATCTGAAAAAAATTTACTTTACTACTTACTTTGGGTAAGAAGGAATATTTGCATGTCAAATAATGAGTGTTCTTCTGTCTTGAAAACTAATCAGAAAGACCTGAAATGAATGTGCTGCAGGGAATGTAAGAGTAGCCCTCTGTAGGCTGACCAATGGACCAAGGCTGAGACAATATTAGGAAAGTGTCCAGGCCCTTTCCGATGTCCCCTTTTGACTATTCCTCATTATGCTTATTTGACTTCTCCCTCATCCACTGTTGACTACTATTTTATTGGCATATTTAATCCTTACTTGCTTCATGCCCCAGTTTGCTGAAACTGTTGGAATTTCTTGTCTTTCATAGGTCTGGAGACAAGCCATAGAAGGGGACTTGAGAAGCGCTCAGTAATAGATGTGGTTACAGGTATCATCAACGGTGTGGCTACAGGTATGAACTTTCTGTTACTCTCAGGAGGGAAGAGGACACTGAGATTGAGGTTAGGCAACACTGAATGATGATTCAGTCAAAATGCCTGCTTAGTGAAACCTCAGTAAGAATCCATAAATGTGGGCATTCAGGGACCATTCTGGGTGGTAATACACAGTGGTGATGTGAGGGTTGTGAGTTGTTGAGGGTGTGGAGTCTCCCCACACTTCCACTTCCACTTTGCCTTGCAAATCTCACTCATTTTGCTGTGCCGAGATTTATCCTTATGATAACATGACATTCCGCTGTGAGTGCTCTTCGTGAGTATGGTCATCAGATTTACTGAGCTGTTGAAAATGGAGCTTCCAAGTTTTAGAGACTTTGTCAAATTAGGAGTGACTCAGGATAACATGGCTGGCATCTGAACTGAGGACAGTTCTGAGCCCTCCACTTGCACAGTCTCTACTCACTCCCTGGATTTGTGTCAGGATTAAGTGGCCCCGTGGGGCACCCAGCGGGTGTTGGAGGAATTGCATGTTCTTTCTTGATGCATCACAGATTTGGGGTCAGGAAACCCAGACTCAGTCTCCCTGTGCTTTTAGCTCAGGTGAATCCTGAGGACAGGGGATTAATGAAAGTAGGACGCTGCACCCAGAAGCTCTCAGCATTTATCCATATGTTCAGAGTTCTTGGCCAAAGAGGATAGTGTATCAAGTGGGTTTTGACAGGGAATATCTATTTTGGACCCTATCAGCCTCTTGCTATGTGTCCTCAGGCTAGTCATCTATGGTCCTCATCTAAACAGTAAAGAAGTGCTAAAGGAATTCTTTGAACATTTACCAGTCATAAAACTAAACAACTTATTCTCTTTCATGGCCAAGTTTGGTCATTTTCCACCAGGACAGATAGATGAAAAGATTCTCTACCTGCTTCCTTGGGCTCATGGGACCAAGGCTGGTACAATATTAGCAAATTCTTCAGGTCTTTTCTTTTCTCCCACTTTTGCCTATGATTTTATTTTCCATATTTGAAACTTGTCCTGGTTCATGGTTCAATATTTCTGAAAATTTGAAATCTGTTCTTTCATAGGTACCAAGATTATCGAGAAGGGAGCTGGTATACTAACAGGATTGGCTGAAATAATCACTAAAGCCATTAAAGGTTTGAACTTTCTGCACCTGTGGGGAGAGAGGAGGGCACTCACTGAGACTGAGATCAGCACCACTGGCTGACAATTCAATACTTATGCCTGTTGAGTGAACCCTCAGCACAAATCCATAAATATTGGCTGAGAGAGCTTAGGAAGGGGGAACAAATGGTCCTGAGGTGAGGGTGCTCTGCTCAGGAGGGCGCGGATGTTCTGCCTAACTCCATTCTTCCTGTACCCTAAAGATCTCCTCCATTTCACTGTTTCTGAGTTTTCTCCTAGACATTAATGTGGAAACAGTGGCTAAGCGTTTTGCTGAGTTTGGTCACCTGTCCCACTGAGTGAGCATGGAGGTGAAGTCATGGAATTTTCGAGTTTTAGTAACTCGGTCAGAAGCATGATAACTCGAGAACACATGGCTGGCCTCTGAAGTCAGGGCATTCTGGATACCTCAACCATTGGCCCTATCTCCACAGATATGGTATCAGAAGTCAGTGGACAGTGGGTGGCCCGTTGGGTGTTGGGAATTGGGTGGTTGGGGGAAAAACCATGTATTTAGTGCCAGAACAAAACCCCCGACTCACCCTCTCCTGTGATTTGAGGGATCAGGTGAGGCTTGCAGAGAGGTGAGTAGTGAAATTAAGACCCTGGACCTGGAAACTCTCCCCGGTTCTCTGTGTTGCTGAGATCCTAGCCAATCAATAGTGCATCAAACGAGTTGTGACATGACAGTATCTTGTCCTGACCAGGCCACCCACAGGTTTGTGTTCTGTGGCAAGCCATCACAGTTTCCCCATCTGAGCAGGGAAACTTGTACATGAGTTCCTAGAACAGGTGATGAGTTATGAACCGAAAGAGTTTATTCACGATTTCTCCATTTTTCACCACAATGTTTTAATCTGAAAATAATTCTCTACCTACTTGCTTTGGCCGAGTAAAACTGTTTCTTTATCAAATAATGTTTATTCTTGTATTATTTACAATAATCAAAAGATGTGGAATCACAGAGGACGGCAATTGCAGGGAAAGCAAGAAACACAGCCCTTGTGGGGTAGCCTGTGCGAAAAATGCTGATACAATATAACGGAAGTATCCAGGCCTTTTCCCTTGTTGTCTTTTTACTGTTATTATCTTATCCATGTTTGATCTTTTTCCTGTTTCATGGACCAGGCCTCCTGAAACTCTTGAAATTTATTCTCTTTCATAGGTCAGGTGATGATTTCCAGAATTCAATTTGATAACCATACACTAGAGGAATTGCCAACACTCCAGATTGAATACTCAACACTCAGTGAGGAGAATAATGGTTTGTAGTTTCTGCACCTTGGGAAGAGGGAAGGGCACTGAGGTTCTGATCAATGACCAACGCTTCAATCAATTAGCCTATTTCTTGAAACCTCAGCAGTGCATAAATATTTCATGGTGAATTTTGTGCATGTTTCGCCAAGATGTGTTCATCTAAAAAAATGTCTTTATTTACTTTGGGCGGGAAAGAATATTTGGACATCAAATAATGAGTATTCCTCTTTCATGAAAAATAAATAGAAATAACCTGGGATGAATGCTCTAGGGCGAATGTTTGAAAGAGCCCCCTGTAGGATGACTCCTGATACCAAAGTGGAGACACTATTAGGGAAGTTTCCAGGCCCTTTCCCATGTCCCCGTTTGACTATTGTTTATTATCCATATTTATACCCTCTCTTGTTCACAGTAGACTACTATTTTATGTGCATATTTCATCCTTAGTTGGTTCATGCCCCAGGCTTGCTGAAACTGTTGGAATTTCCTGTCCTTCATAGGTGTGGAGACAAGCCACAGAAGGGGACTTGAGAAGCGTTCAGTAATAGATGTGGTTACAAATATCATCAACGGTGTGGCTACAGGTATGAACTTTCTACAACTCTGGGGAGAGGAAAGACCATTGAGAATGAGAACAGGCACCATTGGCCAATTATTTAATCACAGTGCCTATTTGATGAAACCTCGATAAGAATACATAAATATTTGATTCAGAGAGCGTTTGGGGTTGTAGCACACGGCGGTTTTGTAAGGGTCCCGTGTTTTCTCGGGCATGTAGGCTCTCACACTCTTCTTCCACCCTGCCCCGCACTTCTCACTCATCTCTCTGTGCCTAGATCCATCCTTCATGAATACAAGACACCGCTATGAGAGTGCTCCTCCTTAGAATGGTCATCTGATTTACTGAGTTATTGAACATGGCATGGGGTAATGGAACTTTCCAGTTTTAGACACTTTGTCAAATCAGGAGTGACTCAGGATAACATGGCTGGCATCTGAACTGAGGACAGTTCTGAGCCCTCCACTTGCATATCTCTACTCACTCCCTGGATTTGTGTCAGAATTAAATGGCCCTGTGGGGCACCCAGCGGGTGTTGGAGGAATTGCATGTTGTCTCTTGATGCATCACATATTTGGTGTCAGGGAAACTTAGACTCAGTCTCCCTGTGCTTTGGCAGCTCAGGTGAACCCTGAGGACACGGGACTAATGAAAGTAGGACGCTGCACCCAGAAGCTCTCAGCATTTATCCATATGTTCAGAGTTCCTGACCAAAGAGGATAGTGTATCAAGTGGATTTTGACAGGGAATATCTATTTTGGACCCTATCAGCCTCTTGCTATGTGTCCTCAGGCTAATCATCTATGGTCCTCATCTAAACAGTAAAGAAGTGCTAAAGGAGTTCTTTGAACATTTACCAGTCATAAAACTAAACAACTTATTCTCTTTCACTGCCAAGTTTGGTCATTTTCCACCAGGATAGATTCATGAAAGGATTTCACTACCTGCGTCCTTGGGCTCATGGGACCAAGGCTGGTACAATATTAGCAAATTCTTCCGGCCTTTTCCTTTCTCCACTTTTGCCTATGATTTTATTTTCCATATTTGAAACTTGTCCTGGTTCATGGTTCAATATTTCTGAAAATTTGAAATCTGTTCTTTCATAGGTACCAAGATTATCGAGAAGGGAGCTGGTATACTAACAGGATTGGCTGAAATAATCACTAAAGCCATTAAAGGTTTGAACTTTCTGCACCTGTGGGGAGAGAGGAGGGCACTCACTGAGACTGAGATCAGCACCACTGGCTGACAATTCAATACTTATGCCTGTTGAGTGAACCCTCAGCACAAATCCATAAATACTGGCTGAGAGAGCTTAGGAAGGGGGAACAAATGGTCCTGAGGTGAGGGTGCTCTGCTCAGGAGGGCGTGGATGCTCCGCCTACTCCACTCCTCCCGTGCCCTAAAGATCTCATCCATTTCACTGTTTCTGAGTTTTCTCCTAGACATTAATTTGAACACAGTGATTATGAGAATACATGCTTGTGTCCTGGGGAAAGTCATCTTCAGTTATCCTCATCTGAACAAGGGAAACATGTTACATGAGTTCTTCGAATAGAGGATGAGTTATGAACAGTTATAAAGAGTTATGGTGGCTCAGGCAGTAAAGCATCTGCCTACAATGCAGGAGACCCGGGTTCAATCCCTGGGTTGGGAAGATCTCTGGAGAAGGAAATGGCAACCCACTCCAGTGTTCTTGCCCGGGAAATCCCATGGACAGAAAAGCCTGGTAGGCTACAGTCCATAGGGTCACAAAGAGTTGGACACGACTGACTTCACTATGAACAGAAAGACTATTCACATGTCATGACCAGACATGTGTTACTCTGAAAGAAGTTCTCTGCCAATTTCTCTGGCCCAGTAAAACTATTTCTTTATCAAATAATATTTATTCCTGTATTATTAAAAGAAATCAAAAGACGTTGAATCACGGAGGAGGGCAATGGCAGGGGACCAAGCAACGGCACTTGTGAAGGAGGATGTGGGATGAAAGCAGAGAATACTACAGAAGTCTCCAGGCCCTTTCCCTGTTGTCTTTGGACTGTTATTATCTTATCCATGTATGACCCTTTTCCTGTTTCATGAAGCAGGCCTCCTGAAACTCTTGAAATTTACTCTGATTCATAGGTCAGGTGATGATTTCCGGAATACAATTCGATAACCATACACTAGAGGAATACCAAACACTCAAGATTGAATACTCAACACTCAATGAGGAGAATAAAGGTTTGTAGTTTCTGCCCCTCGGGGAAGAGGGAAGAGCACTGAGATTCAGATCAGTGACCAAACACCAGTGCTTCAGTCAATAAGCCTGTTTCTTGAAACCTCAACAGTCCATAAATATTTGGGTTCAGAGAGCTTTCTAGGTGGTGAATATGATTGTGAGGGTACTGTGTTCAGAAATGAGTGGAATCGCCACACACACACACACACACACACACACACACACACACACACACATACACTTCCCTTTGCCCTACACGTCTCCTCCATTTCACTCTTTGTGAATGTTTCATGTATATTCCTCTAAAAACAGCAAGTAAGTATTTTCCTCAGTTTGGTCAGAAGTAACCATCAGTTATTGAACATGGAGGTGAGGTCATGGGCTTCCCCCTTTTATCTATTTGGTCACAAGCAAAAGTAAGTAGGGACCACGTGTCTGGCACTAAGTTGAGGACAGTCTTGAGCGCTTAACCTGTGGGGTCTGCACAGTCTGCATGGATTTCATATCAGACGGCAATTGAATGAGGGAAGCCCAGTGGGTGTAGGGGAATTGGTTGATGGTAGAGACATCACAGATTTGTGTTAGGAGAAACCCAGGCTTATTCTGGCCTGTGATGGGGAGCTATTGTTACCTTGGGTACAAGGAAGTGATGAACGTAGGACACTGACTCCAGATACTCTTACAAGTGTGCTGTATTTTTCTTTCCTGGTAGAGTCAGGTATTGTATCAAATGGGTTGTGACATCATAGCAACTTTTCCTGACTCTACCACCCACATGCTCTGTTCCTGGGGAAAGTTATCTGCAGTTTCCTCATCTGAAGAGGGGAAATGTGTCACATGCATTCTTTGAGCAGGTTACCCCTCATGAATATAAAGAATTTATGCCCTGCCGCCCTAGTGTCTACAGCACTGGAGAGTTTAGTTTCTGACAAGGGATTGAGTCCAGGACTCCAGTACTGGAAGCCAGATTCTGAACCACTGGATGGCCGTGGATGCCTTACAGATGTTTTAAGGCTGTTCAGGCACTACAGCAAACCTCCTTAGAGGACTTCATGAGGAGATATACGCTTGTACGTGATTACTATATCATGTCACCCCTAGCAACATTCACAATTCTGTCCCAGAAAGAAGGTTTGCAAATGGTCTTTTCAATCTGGTATCCTCCACAACCTTATCATTCTCTGTGGCAAACAACCTGGGGGTTCTAGTTGTTGTCCTTGTATGGAGCTTGATGAGCATCCTCATAACTGAGCCACTGCCCCTCTCCTTCCAGCAGCTTCTAAGCCCGCCCTCTGCCTGGAGCCTAAGGTAACAGGTGGCTGCAGTGGCACGATGGCCAGGTACTTCCACAATGCGCAGAGTGGCCTCTGTGAGCAGTTTGTGTACAGTGGCTGCGAAGGGAACGGAAACAACTTCGCAACGTTAGAGGACTGCAGGAAGACCTGCTCTCAAGAGGCAGGGTCCCTGTGGTGAGACAGGGGAGGGCACGGGGAGGGGAGGGCTGGGGAAAGGGCAGGGCTCAGGGGGCCACACACCATCCACCCTGCACAGGGTTCCCTCCTCGCTGCTGCCAGGAGGAGAGGCTGCAGTGTCCTGTGAAACCCACACTGAGCGAGTTCTCCAGGGAGAGGATGGCAGAAGGTCAATCCTTGATGCCTCTTTGTGATCCTCTCAACCTGAACACATGCTCCTCTTTCTCAGCTGGGGACACTAACACAGCCACCCTCCAGGGTGGGACTGCACTGCTTCTGAGTGCCCTACATAGTCTTGGAAATCTCACTTCCATCTTGTTCATGATTCGGGAATCTGGTCCCATATTTTTTTAAAATATGAGATCTATTAAGTTGACCAGTGTCTAGGTCTGGGGCTGCACTGATGGCACTCAACAGCTTCCTTTCCTTTTGCAGAGGCCATGCGAAGAGTGGATTCGGAAACTCTCAAGTCTGAGGAGGACCCCTGCAGGGCTGGGCTGCGGCTGCGTCTGAACCCCTTCAGTCTCCTCACAGTCCTTCTCTCCCCCGACCGTCCTCAGCAGAGCCTGCCTTTTCCTTTCCTCTGTTGGTCAGCATGTCTAATTCTGTCTCATCCAGCTGGTTCTCAGCACCACGAGAGCATGTTTTCCCTTTACCCCTAGCTCTTCGCACAGGACCTGACACCAGTGAGACAGTTTATACTTTTTGAGGAAAGAAGGAAGGAATGTAGGACTACATTCCTCATGACCAGAGTAACTGCAGGGCCTGCGGTGTAACACAGGACTTTTGTTTTCACCCCCCATCCTCAAGGCATCCTCACCTTTTATCCCGTTTCCCACCATCACTGCTCTCCTTATGGGTGGCCAAGGTGGAATTTCCAGCATTCAGTTCTCAACATCAGTAATGAGAGCGGAGTTTGGTTTAAAAAGGCCCTTTTCCACACAGTGATGTTGCAATTTTCATTTCTGTAGCTTCAAACACTATGGTTTATATTTCAATAAATGTATATTTAAAATTAAACTGACTGGAATCTGTTATTTTTAATTACAAACCTTAACAAATAGTGTCCAGGGAAATGGTGGTCCTCCTAACTTTTGCAGACAGTGGGCACCTCCCATTCCCCTTTCTGGAGACTATGCTCCTTTGGGTATAGGAAGCAAACCCATTGTACCATCATCGACTCCTTAATATCATCACAAACTACAGAGTACTCTGAGAGAGACACACATCAACTTGAAAACTTTTCCTGTTACTTTTAATCTCAGTCAAACAGGGGGGCAGGTTGTCCTCTTGACTCTCAGAAAGAGAATGGGTATGAAACTCAGTTGTTCACTTATCTAAGAAATCTGATTCCCTGAGGTCACATGTGGGGAGGAGGGTTCATACTTCGGGTAAAGAAAGGTCAACTACTGTTTAGTATCCTTGGCTCTGTGTTAGCATTTTGCCTACATTTTCCCATTAATCATGCTAAGAATCCATCAATGGAGGAAATGGAGGCGTAGAGATGGCACTTAGTTGCTGTATTCGGTGCCTAACATAGCAGGTCCGACTCTTCCAAGCAAAGGAACTTTGATGATGCTTTCCTGCTCTGCTTCTGGGAAGATTTAGAATGAAGGCACCTTTGGAAACACAGTATCTGTTTCACCACAGACTAGTAAAGTCTGTCCTGGAGACCTCCGCAAGTAGTAGTATTAGTATTTGAATAAATGAGAAGACACAGGGTGTGTTGGTGCTTTTTCATATCTTTCCAGTCTTGGGCAAATTCTCAACATCTCTGAGCTTTGCTTTCTTTAGTATAAATAATGATAAGACTTGTACTTTTCAATGTTTCCATCTGGAGACCACTGAAGTACTCGGCTTTGTCTTCTTGCATTTCTTTTTCTTTGGAATGGTTTTGTTTGTTGCCTCCTGTACAGTGTCACGGACCTCCCGAACACGTGTTTTCAGGCACACTGTTTACAAGTTCTAATCCCTTGAGTCTACTTGTCACCTCCACTCTGCATTCACCGTGGACTGGGTTTAAGTCATGCTTGGTTGGCCTAGTAGTTTTTCCACTTTCTTTAGTGTAAGCCTAAGTTCTGTTATAAGACTCTGATGACCTGAGCCACAGTCAGTTTCCGGTCCTGCTTTTACTGACTCTGCACAGTTTCTCCATCTTCAGCTACAAAGAACAAAACCGATTTGATTTCAGTGTTGACCATTTGGTGATGTCCATGTGGAAAATCGTCTCTTGTGTTGTTGAAAAAGGGTATTGGCTATGACCATGCATTCTCTTATCAGAATTCAGCTAGTTGCCTTGTTTCATTTTGTTCTCCAAGGCCAAATTTTCCTGTTACTCCAAGTATCTCTTGACTTCCTACTTTTGAATTCCAATCTCCAGTGATGAATAGAACATTTTTGTTGTTGTTGTTGTTAGTTATCAGAGTTCTTCTGTGTCTTCACAGAACTGATCAACTTCAGTTTCTGCAGCGTCGGTGGTATAGGGATAGACTTGAATTACTATGATGTTGCATGGCTTGCCTTGGAAACGACCCAAGAACAGCTGTCAATTTTGAAGTTGCACTCAAGTACTGAATTTCAGACTCTTTTGTTGACTATGAGGGCTACTCCCTCCAAAGTTAACTGCAGGCAGAGCAAGATGCAGTACTTCCTTGAGTTTGCTTGTGGGGTCAAGACTGCTTTTTCCATGCTGGTACAATGTTAGTCAAGACTCAATGTTTTTCCTCTTGCTCTCCTATCAGCCTATATTTTATTTTCCTATAATTATATCAATGACAGTTACATGCATAATTATAGACAAGGTTCATCATCATAGAGACTCACAGGAATTTTACTTTATCCACTCTCTTCAATGATGGGGCACTTATATAGGAGAGTCATTTACTTAGAAATATTTATCAAAATTTATCCTTTTGGTTCCGAGAGCATAGTTTCTTGAGTAGGGAAACAGATGTAAACAAAATATGGTAAATATAATAATAATATATCCTTCTAGGAGGGAGACAGACAATAAAAATGGGAAAATCCTATGCCAGGTCTTGATGAGAGTCATGAAGAAAAGGAGTGATGGAGATTCAGAAGGTGGTAGAGGGTCAGGGAAACCCTCTGTGATAAAGAGGCATTGAGCAGAGTCTGTCAAAAAATGTGCTTAATGTGTTTGAGAGGCAGACAGGACCAGGGGACTGGAGCCGGGTGGATTAAGGGGGAGTGAAGCAGAGGGGGGACCAGACAGAAAGGCTGTGGGGACAGATCATGGAGAGCCTTTTAGAACCTTAAGAATCAGGATCTGACTCTCAGAAAACCAGAGTCACTGAGGGATTGGTCATGGGGACCATGGTCTAGGGTTCCCTTTGAAACAGGATCCTGCAGCTGCAGCTGAAGAATGGCCTCTAGGGGGCGAAGGGCAGAGACAGAGGCCCCTGGGCAGGCTGCGGCAGCGGTCCAGTGAGCTGCGATGGAGTGTGCACCCATATTGTTCCCTAGGTCAATCTCAGCTCACTAGAAAAACATGAATAATGTACTCTGTTGAGGTTTCGGTGGAGGCTTCAACACAATCATGATTCATTAAATCTTTAGCCACTTGTGATGGACTCGCTCTCCTTTCCTTGAAGTGTGGGAGCAGGGAAAAGTAGAAGGTAGGAATTAAAACTCCTTCCTTAAATACTTAAAAATGACTTCCTTCTTGATGGCCATTGTGATCCTGAGAGCACTGTGGTTGCTCATTTCTAGGAAGATTTAGGTCCTGTCCAGGTACACAGTGCACAGGTCTGGGGCTTCAGAGATCCAATCAGCAAGTTCCTCTCCTTTTGCAGAGGCCATGGGAACTGGGCTCCTCTGAGAGGTTGAAGTCCAAGGAGCACCCAGTCAGGGCTGAGCTCTGGCTGCTTGTGATAATATTCGGCTTTTTCCTCTTGCTTCTCAACCCTACATCCTCAGCCCAAATCTGCCTCTTTTCTCTCTCCCATAAGAGTACATGCTTTACTCCTGTCTTATCCAGTTGGCTCTAAGCACCATGAGAATACGACTTCCCTTTATCCCTAGAACCATGCACAGTTCCAGGCACATAGTATACAGTCCACAAATACAGAAGTCAGGATAGAAACAGTGCAGGAGAAAAGCTCCTCGTGAAGCAGTGAGAGTAGAGCCTGGGATGTGAACTCATGATTCTTGCTGCAATCTTCTTTGTCTCTACATCCCAACCTTCATCCTCCACCCAGCAGCACTTCAAGCGCCTTGGGAACGTGGCTGCCCGGATGCTGCCAGAAAGGCTGGGACCACCTCATATTCTTGTAACTATGATTGACATTCATGAAGTCATGTCCAAAATCTTTGATGCATCATCTGTGTTAATATCAAATAGATTTGCATGGGTGGTGTTTGTTTGCTTGTGTATTAGTAAAGTTGACTAACAGGACACACTTGACTAACAGGCGAGTGTCTTCCTCCTGATTTTCAGCAGTTTGTCTTTCCAGCAAGTCACTTTTCTGTAGTTCAGTATCTCCATCTCTAAAAAGAATAATACTACTTAGGTAATAAGATTGTTAAAGAAGAATAAGCTATCTCTTCAATACTTACTATGAGCCCACATGACAGGTCACAAGTTTAAATGCCCTCCAGGACATGGGAGTAATGTAAATGGAAGCATGGGGACCATAAAGAATAGTGGTGATTATGGAAACTGAACCACTCTCTTTAGTTTACTATATAGGTTTCAAAATGTGGTCCTTTGAGCAGCACCCTCAGCACCTGGGGAACCTTGTTGATTCAGCTACTCAGGTCCCAACCTGTGCTCCTGAATCAAAACTCTGGGAATGAAGATCTCAAATCTGTGTTTGACCAAATGGCTAAGGGATTCTGAAGCTTATGCAAGTTTTAGACCCTTGGCCCTTGTTAAATTACAGGACTGTGATGCCAGTTTGTTAACTTTTCCCAGCATTCATATAATTTTTTAATATGAAATTTTCCATTGTAAAATTGTATAAATGTTTAAAATGGTAAAATGTATCCTGTGGGCTCACCATACATATATTCTAGCCAGTTTTGCAACCTTTGGTTTATGCTCTTTTGTTTAATTCTGATAACAATCTTTAAGAAACATACTATGTGGTCCAAAAATTGAGGTGCTGTTTTATCATGTAATGAGAAAATGGTCACCTATTACTTGAATATGAATGTACCTCTCAGAGGGCACAGAATCTCAAATATCTAAATATCTTCTGTCTGCCCCAAGATCATTCCATCCATTTGAAGATGCAGCCTTAGATAGCATGGAATCCTAGACTGTCATTTTTCAGAAGGAGATACTGAGAAAAAAAGAAACAAAGATATGATCTGGGGTCCCAGAGGGTTAGATCACTTGTCTTCATCCGGAAGTCAACTATAGCTTTCTTCCTGTCCTGTAATTTCTGTAAAGAGGCCTGCAGGGGACAGGGCTGTTTCTAATTAGAGACCACACTTCCCTGAGCAGGGAGCAGGGAGGGGGAAGGAGAACTAGCCCATCAGGGGGCTCGTGGATCTTGAGGTCTCTAACTTGGACCAGAGTGAGGAGAGAACATGAGTGGGGGACACTGGGAGAAAAAGACAGACAGATGGGGGGGCAGAAAAGAGTTTTTAATATTAAGGGGAGTCTCTTCTACTCCTTGGTCTCAGATGCAGAGACTGAGGCAGGAAGAGGAGAAGCACCAGAGGGCCTCCCGAACTAAAATCCTCGTTGTACCATCTGCAGGTTTGTGTCCTGGGCAAGTGGCTTCACCTCTGAGCCTCTGCTTTCTCCTTGACACAATGGGATGAGAATCCTAGATATTGTAGGATGGACACGACACTAAATGAAATCATCCATGTGAGATGTCTCAGGAGAGAGTAGACCTTCCACTCACAGTGGCTTGTTTGGTGAATTACTGGCCATTGATGCCCTTCTGTCCTGGGGCAGCTTGGTACTGAGAGCTCCTGCCCTTCTCAATGGCAACCCACTCCAGTACTCTTGCCTGGAAAATCTCATGGGCAGAGGAGCCTGGGAGGCTGCAGTCCATGGGGTCGCCAAGAGTTAGACACGACTGAGTGATTTCACTTTCACTTTTCACTTTCATGCACTGAAGAAGGAAATGGCAACCCACTCCAGTGTTCTTCCCTTGAGAATCCCAGGGACAGCGGAACCTGGTGGGCTGCTGTCTATGGGGTCACACAGAGTTAGACATGACTGAAGTGACTTAGCAGCAGCAGCAACCCTTCTCCAGGGAAAGGGTGTCTGTGCAGGAAGGCAGCCCCCTGAGTCCTTTGCAGCTCATCACCTAGCTCTGTGCCTGCTTGATGTTTGGCTGGACTTGCTCCTGGGGCTTCTGGGCACTGAGTCCAGCTCCCTCCTCCTTGAGCCTGGAGTGGAGCACAAGGTGTGTGTGTCTGTATTTGTGTGTGTGCGCGTTTGCGTGCATATGAGTGAAAAATGCTTATCTGAGTGCAGAGGGAGGCTAGTGCTATGTGATTGTAACTGGGAGTGAATATACAGGAGCGAGTGAAGGGACTGTGAGTGTGTCACCCCTCACAAATCCCCTGTAGATAACAGCTATCAATGCAGCAGAGTGCATGTGCACAAACACTGCACCCAGATCCCTGGGTTCAAAACCTCTCTCTCCACTCGATGACTGTAACCAACTTACTTTATTGTATAGCTCTGGTTCCTCCTCTGTAACATGAGGAATTATCAATACTTCCTCATCCCTTACTTTAGAGATTCTGAGAATTAAATCTCTAAATATGTGTCAGGTGCTTGGATAATGACTGACATATAAAAGAATTTACATTTTATCTGTTGTGATTACTCATACTTTTATTATTAATACTACAAAGGACTCTGACTTCTCAGGGAGAAGGAACATATGTCTGCTGTGTCCATTGCTTCCATAGCAACCCTGTGATGTGGGCAGTGCTGACCTCACCTGACATCTGAAGACAGAAGGACGCTGGGAGATTTCCATCTGAAGACACAAAGATGGCAAAAGGCAGAGCTGGCCATAAAAATGAGATTGTGTGACCCCAAAAAACCACTGAGAGAGAGAGAAGGAGGAAGTGGGTTATTGTGGGAAATCTTCCAAGGTCCTCTAGCAGACATCTCTCTTGTTTGTGAAGCCAGGTGAAGGAGAGCAGGTGGTCAGGCTGTGGAGACGTGTTCAGCTCCCTCCTTCCCCTCTGTCCCCTTCCCTTACTCCTTGTTTGAAACAGAAAACAAGGTTGTTGCCCCAAGAAGACATCATCTTCACAACTAAGTTCCTACAGGGAACAGCAAGGCAAAGAGCAAGTCTCCATCCGGTAGAGTAGCTGTAGCAATGGATGCAGCTGGTCTTCTGAGCTAGGTGAGGGTGTGTGCGGGAAGTAACTGATGTTCAGACGTGATGACCAGATGTGATGACCCCTACAGGAGGCTGAAGAGGAGGGCCTGAGCTCATACACTGCTGCTCACTTGCTCATCCTGTGATTTGCTCTCCTCCACTCACTGACTGTCCATTCATGCCATGCACTGCTTCAGGTGCTAGAATCCTCCCTGAGTGACCATATTGGACAAAGTTCCACCTGTACAGCTACAAAACATGCTTCCATGAGACCCACAAGCAAAGTCAAGTTTAAGCAGCACTGATGCTGGACCATTTTCCCCAGCAGGCTGAAACAGGACAATGGATAGTGGGGGAGCACACACTGTACAGTACTGACCCCAGGCCCTTCTCTTCCTCACTCCCCTCCTTGTCTCTCTTCCAGTCACTAAGCTTGGGTGTCAGAAGCTCAGTCAGCTGCCATCTTTCCTCAGGAGCCCACCTACAAGGCCATGAAGATAAGCCAGCTCTGCTTTTTGGCAACCCATCTTGCCCTCCTGGGCACCCTCGTGGCCAGTATACCAGGGTGTGAAAATAGCAACCAGGCCCAGGGCAAGTCTGAGCTCATCTCTCCTCACTGGAGGTGGGGGATGACGGAATCCATGGAAGGGGTTGGGTTGCATGGGGTGGGGGGTGAGTGCTGCCAACCATCTCTGGGTATCTTCTGGGAAGTGGGCAGTTTAACTCCATGAACAATTTTTGACTCTTTAAAAGGTATTATTATGTGCTCAGTTTTTTAAACAAAAGTATCCCAACTAACTCTAGCAGATGAGGGACCCCATCACTGAAACTCTTCCTTCCTGGACACAACCTTCTGTGTACACCTCAGCTCAGTTCAGTTCAGTGGCTCAGTTGTGTCCGACTCTTTGCAACCCCATGAATCGCAGCACACCAGGCCTCCCTGTCCATCACCAACTCCCAGAGTTCACTCAGACTCACGTCCATCGAGTCAGTGATGCCATCCAGCCATCTCATCCTTTGTTGTCTCCTTCTCCTCCTTCCCCCAATCCCTCCCAGCATCAGAGTCTTCTCCAATGAGTCAACTCTTCACATGAGGTGGCAAAGTACTGGAGTTTCAGCTTTAGCATCATTCCTTCCAAAGAAATCCCAGGGTTGATCTTCAGAATGGACTGGTTGGATCTCCTTGCAGTCCAAGGGACTCTCAAGAGTCCTCTCCAACACCACAGTTCAAAAGCATCAATTCTTCAGTGCTCAGCCTTCTTCACAGTCCAACTCTCACATCCATACATGACCACTGGAAAAACCATAGCTTTGACTAGACGGACCTTTTTGGCAAAGTAATGTCTCTGCTTTTGAATATACTATCTAGGTTGGTCATAACTTTCCTTCCTCAGTGTAGCGTAATCACAAGATCCACTTTTGTTCTCTGTCCTCGTTCATGCCCAGGCTTCCTGAGACTCTTGGAAATTACTGTCTATCTGTAAGTCATGAGATAAGTCTAGGATGGAAACCTAGATAGCGTCTGGATGGGACTAGACTCCAGAACATGCCATCGGGTGCTTAGAGTGTTGGAACTGTTAACTCCCAGTCCCTCTGGGGGAGAGGAGAGGCCACTGATACAGGGTTCAGTCACCAACGGCCAATGATTCTGTCAACTTGCCTACCTCCAGCCCTCAATTAAAATCCTGAATACTGGGTTCAGAGAGCCTCAGGGGAAGTGAACATTTGTGAGATGGAAAAGTCCTGAGAGGGCTTGGAGGTTCGGCACCCTCCAGTCCCCATTTGCCCTAAAGTGAAGTCACTCAGTCATGTCCGACTCTTTGCGACCCCATGGACTGTACCCTACCAGGCTCCTCTGTCCATGAGATTTTCCAAGCAATAGTACTGGAGTGGATTGCCATTCCCTTCTCCAGGGAATCTTCCCGACCTGGGGTTCGAACCCGGGCCTCCCACATTGTAGACAGGCACTTTACCATCTGAGCCACCCATCTGTATTTCTTTATACTTTATAATAACTGAGGACAGTAAGTAAAGGGCTTTTCTGAGTTCTGTGAGTGATTCTAATACATCCTTGAATGTGGGAAGTGGGTCATATAACCTCTAAGTTTATAGTTCATTGGTCATTTGTATAAATGATAACAGGACTTGTGATCAACACTTGAAATGTAGCCATCCTCAGAAATGGAGCCCTCACCCTGTGAGGTCTGGGTCACCTCTAGGGATTTCAGTGGGTATTATGGAACTGGTTGCTGTTGGCAGAGACCCTGCATATTCCGAGTCTGGGAAAAACCCAGACTCACTCTTCTCTCCCATTTGTGCCTGGTGTGAGGGTCAGGGGCTCTTGGACTATATTATGTGGGGCAGAGCACTCAGAACCCCTTTCCAGTTCTCTGCATTATCAGAATTTCTGGCAGAATCGGGTACTTGATTAAGTGAATTGGGACAGAATAGTGTCTTGTCCTGATCCTGCCACTCACCTGCTGTGTGTTGTGGGGCAAGTCATCTATCATTACCTCATCTGAACAGGGAGACCAGGTTATGAGAGTTTTTGAAAGGATTACCAGTCATGAGGATAAAGTTTGCAAATTTATGAACAATGATGTCCATTTTAAACCAAAATGTTTTAGTCTGAAACACTTGTCTATCTACATTTCCTTGCCAACCCATTCAAAAGAAATTTATGTGTCAAATTATCATTTCTCTGTTATTAAATTAATCAAAACTTTGAGAGACAGCTAAACTTCATCCCTTCAGTGGCAACTGCAGTAAGATCAAGAAATGCAGTACTTCCTAGAGTTTTCTCAAGGTGCAAAGACTGTTCTTTCTAGGTTGGTACAGTATTAATCAACGCAAGGTGCTTCATCATGCTGTCCTGTCTGACGACTATTTCATTATCCTATCAGGACATAGGATGTTAGAGAAGACTCAAAATTATATAGACAAGCATCATCATCAAATAGACTAACAGAAATGTTATTATATCCAGTCTCTTTAATGACTATGCACTTGGCATGAGTATGAAATGGAAGATTCATTTACTTGAAAAATATTTATCAAATATTTGTGCTTTTGCCCTAGAAGGAATATTTCTTTGTGTAGAGAGCCAGCTGTAAACAAAATAAAGTAAAATAACACGCCTTCTAAGCGGCTGACAGACAGTGAAGACGGGAAAATACCATGGCAGGTGGTAATGAATGCCATGCAGCAAGAGAGTGATGGGATTTCAGGAGGCTTAGAGGGTCAGGGAAACACTCTGTAATAAGAAGGCCTTGAGCGGAGGCTGCCAAAAATGAGCCTGGTGTCTGAGCAGCAACCAGAACCAGAGTGGCTGGAGCTGAGGGGATGAAGGGAGGGGAGTGGGAGGGGATGAGGCAGAGAGGCCACGGGGCAGGTCGTGAGGAGCCTTGTAGGACTTTATAAAAATCCGAATTTGACTCTGGGAGAGCTGGAGAATCACTAGGGGATTGGTCATGGGAGCTATGTGATAGGACTCAAGTTTGAAGAGTGTAGAGTGGAGGGTGGCTCCTCGGAAATAAGAGCAGAGACAGAGGCCCCTGGGCAGGCTGCGGCAGTGGTCCAGTGAGCCGTGGTATGGAGGAGCTGTGTTGTTCCTTGGGTAGATTGCAGTGCTTTAGAAGAGCATGAATGACTTGCCCTGTTAAGGTTTCTGCGGAGTCTTTATCAAAAATCATGAATCATTAAATCTTTAGGCATTTGTGTTGGACTCACCCTCCCCCTCTTCCCTCTCTGAGTTGTGGGAGCAGGGAAGGGGAAACGTGGAAATGAAAATTCCCACTCCCTAATCAAGTGTTGGTTACCCAGGCAACCAATCCCATTTTGGGATTAGGTGCAGGGTTTCCTAGTCACCTCCCTTACATGATAAGAGACTCCCTGTTGCTGTCATCTCTCAGGAAATTGCAACGGTTTTAGGAGCTCTGTGCCATGAATGGGAAAAAGGCCAAATTAGTATTTCTTATATAGTCATAGTATCAATAGTCTTTCAATATTCCATTATTCCAGTGCCCATGATGTAATCGAAATGAATACTCTGGTGGCTTTTCTTCCACACATTTTTCCAGTACAGCATGATGCCTTCAGACTTAAAACAAAAACCCAAAAACTCCTTATTTTGTATTGGAGTATAGTTGATTAACAATATCGTGATAGTTTCAGGTGGACAGCAAAGAGACTCAGCCATAAATACATGTATCCATTTCCCTCCAAACTCCCCTCTCACCCAGACTGCCACATAGCACTGTGCAGAGTTCTATGAATAACCAACAAGGACCTTCTATACAGTAGGTCCTTGTTGGTTATTCACCTTCACACTTTCTTTTCTAACGGTGAAAAGTTTGAACCACACACATGTCCAGAAAATAGTGTTGCAAACCCACAGACCATTGTCCAGCTCTAATCATCATCAACATGTGGAGAATATCCTTGATGCATATCCACCATGTTTGTTATTTTGGAGCTACTCAGTGGCATTTTTGCCAGTTAATCTATAGATATTCAGTAACAGTATGTAATTACCTACAGTACTACCCTGTCAGTGTAACAGCTAACAACGCTTAATAATAATGCCCCAGACAGAGAATATCAAATGGCCTTTTCACACTCACACCCATGCACCCCTACCATCTTTACTGGAAACAGACTGGTGTCCCAGCTGTGCACTTCATAGACTGAACTGTGATGAGCATCCTCCTTATTTGACTGAAATTCTCCCATCCCTGCAGCCCTGTGGTTGCACCAGTACCTTCTGGAACCTGGGTCCCTGATTGTTGCCACTCCTGTAGCTGAAACTGCTGGAATACTCCTTCTTTTCTTGATCAATATGATTTATCACACGTAAAGTCATGTCCAGCATTCAGTTCATCATCCATGTGAGCACTGGGTTGCTTTGCTTGAGTGCTGTTTCTGTGTAATACTGAAAAAACTGCGACCTGTGCCTAACACATTATGTAAGTGTCTTTCTTCTGATTTTCAGCAGTTTTGCTTCCAACAAGAAACTTTTCCTTAGGTGAATTTCATTTCTTCCTCTCTAAAAGAGAAATGTGTGTGTGTGCTCAGCTGCTAGGAGATGTCAGACTCTTTGCCATCCCATGGACTGTAGCCAGCCAGGTTCCTCTGTTCATGGGATTTTCCAGGCAAGAATACTGGTGTGGGTTGCCATTTCCACCTCCAGGGAATCTTTTGGACACATGGATCAAACCAGAGTCTTCTGTGTCTCCTGCCTTAGCCGGTGGATTCTTTACCACTGAGCCACTTGGGAAGCCCCAGAATAGAAATAATGATACTTCACTCATAAGCAAGAGGAGAAGGGGACAACAGAGGATGAGAGATGGTTGGATGGCATCATTGTTTCAGTGAACATGAGTTTGAGCAAATTCCTGGAAGACAGTGAAGGACAGGGAAGCCTGGAACGCTGCCGTCCATAGGGTCCTGAACAGTGGAACCCGACTTAGCAACTGAACAGCAACACACTTCTCCTGAGGGCATCCCTCAGGAGGTAAGGGCCTGCCTGCCAATGCAGGAGGGCAGGTTAGATCCCTGGATTGGGGGATTCCCCTGGAGAAGGCAATGGCAATCCACTCCAGTGCTCTTGCCTGGGAAATCCCACAGACAGAGGAGCTGGAGGGCTACAGTCCATGGGGCCACAGGAGTCAGACAGGACTTAGGGACTAAACAACAGCAGTGGGATGATGGCTTGGTATCAATGAAAAGAGATTTGCTTGAGTAGCTCACTATGCTGCTGTGTGGTCTTGGGCAAGTCATTTCATCTCCTGTAAACACAGATTCTTCTTTCGTAAAAGAGAATGATGGTGTCTGCATTAAGAAATCGCCAGACTCAGTTACTTTTGAAAATCATGTTGATTACTCACTAATGTGCTTTGAACACCACAGAACAAGGCAAATTGTCTAGAAGCAAATAAAGTTTTAGGCTCCTTGGCTCCTGCTGCTCCTTAAATGTGCTGTCAACTATAGTAAATAAAGGAGCAAATAGGATTGTAGTTCACCATCAGGAGGTTCCCCGAGTGTCATAGTGGAGTCATGGTCTCTCTTCCAAACAGATCTCCTTCTTTCTTAGAAGTAACTGAAAGCCTTCTTGCTTCAGTGAGTGACCTTACCCAGGTCCAGCCCCCTTTCCACCCCACCTTGCCATTATTTGATTCTCTGGTCAAAAGAGTTAGTGTTAACTATCATAATTACCCATTATTATTATTATTTTAAAGGACTTTGGCTTTGCTGGGAAAAAAAAAAAATTTCTATGGAGGCCATAGATACTGCTTTCAAAACAGCCTCATGATGTTAGCAGCGTGATCTCACATAACAAATGAAAACGAGGGAAATTTCAGGCCACAGATCACACAGGAAAAGGCAGAACTGGGACACAAACTGAGGTCCTCTGACCCCAAAAGCACAGGTGGCAAGACCAGGGTTGAGGAGAGAGAGTAGGGGTTACAAGGGGCTGCAGCAAAGCCTCCCTGGATTTATTCTGGCAAATTAGGCCTTTTAATGCAGGAGAAGGCAATGGCAACCCACTGTAGTACTCTTGCCTGGAGAATCCCATGGATGGAGGAGCCTGGTAGGCTACAGTCTATGGGGTTGCTAAAGTCGGACACGACTGAGCAACTTCACTAATGCAGGAACATTTCTTGATCTCAAAAGGTGTAATTATGTGTTTAGTGTAAAAAATAACAACAACAACAAAATCCTACTTGACTCTATCAGATCAGAGACCTCATAACCGAGATCCTAGTCCTGATCACTGCATTGTACCTACTGTAGTGTCATAACAAGTTGCAAATTTGATCCCTGTCTCTCTTCATGCCACAAGACCCCTGAAACATTTGGAATTCTCTGTATATTCTAAATAATGAGATGAGTGAAGGATGGGACCTGATATAGAGTCTGGATGGGACTGGACTTCGGAACACACCATCAGGTAATTAGAGGGTTTAAACTATTAACCCCTATTCCCTCTGGGAACAGGAGAGGGGATTGATACTGAGTTTAATCACCAGTGGCCAAAGATTCAATCAACTTTCCTACTTCCAACCCTCAATTAACCAAATGTTCAGAGAACTTCAGAGGAGGTGATCCCATCAAGAGACTGAGAGCAGGGAGAACCCTAAGAGGTCCTAGAGGCTCAGCATCTCCAACTCTCTATTTATCTTACACTTTTCCTCCATTTGGCTTTCCCTGAGTTTTATGCTGTATAATAACTTGGGGCAGTAGGTAAAGGGCTTTTCTGAGTTCTGTGAAGGTTTCTAATAAATAATTAAATATGGCAGATGAGTCATGGAACCTCTGAATTTATAGCCAGGTTGTCACACATGTAAGGGACAGCAGGATTTGTTATCAACTCTTGAAAGTATGGCAAGTCCTCAGAGACCAAGCCCTCCCTGTGAGATCTGGGTCACCTCTGTGGATTTAGTGTCAGAAGTGAATGGACTCCTAGATGCCCAGTGGTTCTGAGAGAACTGGGTACTGTTAGTGGAGATCCTGCATGTTTGGAATCAGGGACAAATCTCAAACTGACTCTTCTCTACCATTTGTGTCTACTATGAGGGTCACAGCTCTGCCATTGTATTATGTGGGGCAGAGCACTCAGAACCCCTTCCCTGTTCTCTGCATTGTCATAATAATTGGCAGAATAAGGTATTGATTAAATGGGTTGTGACTTATCCTGATCCTAACACTCAAATGCTTTGTGTTCTGGGCAAGTCATTTGCAGTTTCTTCACCTGAACATGGGGACCCAGTTACGTGAATTTTTTGAAAGGATCACCAGTCACGAGTACAAAAAGTCTGCACATTTGTGGTCCGTGGTGTCCATTTTCCACCAGAATGTTTTACTCCAAAGACTTATATACCTACATTTCTTCACCCCTCTAAGAAAGTTTATCTGTCAAATCATGATCATTTCTGTTATGAAATTCATCAGAACACTGAGTGGCAAATGAGCGTCTGCCCTGCAGAGGCAAGTGTAGGGAGAGCAGGAAATTTCTTATATAAGTCACACTGTCAATATTGCCTCAATATGCCCTTATTCCAGCACCCACGATGTAACCAAAGTGAACACACTGGTGGCTCTTCTTCCATGCATTTCTCTAGTACAGCATAATGCCTTCCCATTTTTTCTTTTAACTCTTTATTTTGTATTGGAGTATAGTCAATTAACAATATTGTGATAGTTTCAGGTGGTCAGCAAAGGGACTCAGCCATACATATACACGTATCTATTCTCCCCTAAACTCTCTTCCCATCCAACATGCCACACAACACTGAGAGGCTTTACATGTGCTATACAATAGGTCTTGTTGGTTATCCAACTTCACACTTTATTTTGTAATGGTGAAAAGTTTCTATCACACACATCCAGAAAATAGTATTATAAACCTACAGACCATTGTCCAGTTCTAATCATTACCAACATGTGGAGAATATTCCTAATATGCATCCTCTATTTTTGTTCTTTTGGAGCTAGTCAGTGGCATTATGCCAATTAATCTATAGATATTCACAACAATATGTAATTATTTGCAGCATTATCTTGTCTTTGTGATGCCTAACAACATTGGTAATAATGCCCTGGACAGAAGGATATCAAAGGGCCTTTTCACATTCACCCCCTGCACCCCTACCATCTCTATTGCAAAGAAACTGGTGGTTTCAGTTGTTCACCTGGTAGATCAAACAGTGATTACCATCTTCTATTTGACCAAGATCTCTCCCATCTTTACAACCCTGTGGCCTGACTTCTGCCTGCAATCTCCATACACAGATCCCTGCAAGGCTAAAATAACCAGATACATTTATAACACTAAGTCTGGGATCTTCGAGTCCTTTGTATTTTGCAGCTTCAAAGCAAACAACAATGTCAAGATGGGGGAGGACTATCCTGACCCACAGTGGTGCTATCAGGGCCTGGGCTAAGACAGGAGGCAGCACTGTAGAGGGTTAGAGGATGGGCTGCAGTCCATGGGGTCTCAGAGAGTTGGACATGACTGAGCAACTAATCAACAACAACACCCCTCACATGTGCACAGTAATTTACAGCTTGCAATGCAGCAGAGTGCATGTGCACAGACTCTTAAAGTCAGATCTTTGACTCTCTCTACAAGTTATGAGCTAAGGAAATTACTTTATTTCTTGTTATCTCAGGTACTTCCTAGGTAACATGAGGACATTTTAACAGTTTTTCCCCTTTAAAGATTTTTGAGGATTAGATGTGTTATATTTGTCAGGTGCTTAGGATGCTGCTAAGTCGCTTCAGTCATGTCTGACTCTGTGCGACCCCATAGACAGCAGCCCACTATGCTCCCCTGTCCCTGGGGTCCTCCAGGCAAGAGTACTGGAGTGGGCTGCCATAAGGGAAATCCCTCCTGGGATTTCAGGAGGCTTAGAGGGTCAGGGAAACACTCTGTAATAAGAAGGCCTTGAGCAGAGGCTGCCAAAAATGAGCCTGGTGTGTCTGAGCAGCAACCAGAACCAGCAACAAAATACAAAAATACAAAGAGTCAGTCGTGTCTGACTCTTTGCGACCCCGTGGACCACAGCCCACTGGCTCCTCTGTCCATGGGATTCTCCAGGCAAGAACACTGGAGTGGGTTGCCATTTCCTTCTCCAGGGGATCTTCCCGACCCAGGAATCAAACCCAGGTCTCCTGCATTGTGGGCAGGAGTAGGCAGACACTTTAACCTCTGAGCCACCTGCCTGCCACAATGAAGAATTTAAGTTTTACCCAGAGTAATTACTCATTCCTGCTGGGGTCCAGCCCTGGTGGATCCAGGGTAATTTGAAACAGGGACGGCATGGCTAGGAGAAACTTAGTTATGTAAAAATATAAAAGAGAGATTAGGAAAGAATAGTATAGTAGGAAAATTCAGTGGAGAAAAGATGCTGAATAACTTGGTTTACGTGGAGAACTAATAAAGTCTCAGGACAAGAGATTTGCACCATCTATGTTAGGCGACCAGTGTCCGTTTGAATAGTGGAGAGTGCCGCACCTTGGGCTCCCTCTCTCATGGATCTTAGAAGACGGGGCAAGTAAGTAGACATGGCAAGCCTCCCTGATCCAGATGGGAATTCAGCCAGAAAAGGAGAGGAAGGGAGAGGGAGAAAGAGAGAGAGAGAGAGAGAGCACGGGGGAGCCAGATTTCCAAGAAACTAGTTTGAGAGACTAGTCTGAGAAACTGGTCCATCCTTTATTGTTCAGAAGGCTTTTTATACTTTTGATTGTACATAGAGATCAATGGATAATACAAAATTTTTATGCAGTGTCAACCGCCCTGAAATCAGCTTCGTGCCTCTCTCAGTTGGGGGCTGTAAACAATCCACAAATTGTAAAGTCCAGGCAGATAAGCTAGAAAGCCATCAAAGGGGTTTAAGCCGAGACATTTTTTTTTTTTTTTTTTAATATGCAGGAGACTGTTGGAGCTCTGCATTAACTCTTTCCAGAGAAAGGGTGGTAATGTCAGAAGAGCATAGTATAGCAGACAGTAAACAGACAAATTTTGGTTTCGAGGTAGATGCTCAGACAGAGGACCCCTTGAGACCTGACTCGCCTTGCCCATCAGGTCTCTCCACATGACCTTGTCATGGGTGGGATCTCCCGTGCTGGTTCCCAGCAATTACGGTTATTAATAACACTGCAAAGGACATTGACTTCTCAAGGAGCAGGAATATATGCCTGTTACATCCATTGATTTCACAGCAACCACATGATGTGGGCAGCATGGACCTCACGTAATACCTGAAGACACTGGATTCTAGGAGATTTAAATCCTCAGGAACAAAGTCAGGAAAAAGCAGAGGTGACCCCCACACTGAGGTTATGTGACCCCAAAACCACTGAGGGAGATAGCAGGAGGAAGGGGGTGACTCCAGGTGATCATCCAAGGTCCCCTGAAGTCCACTTAGGCAGGCAGCTCTCCTGTTGGAGAAACTACCTGAGGAGCAGCTACTGGTTATGCTGTGGAGACATGTTCAGCTCACTGATTCCCCTCTCCCCCCCTCCACCTATTGCTTTTTCAATGCATCAGTTCAGTTCAGTTCAGTCACTCAGTCATGTCCGACTCTTTGCAGTCCCATGAATTGCAGCATGCCAGGCCACCCTGTCCATCACCAACTCCTGGAGTTCACTCAGACTCACGTCCATCGAGTCAGTGATGCCATTTAGCCATCTCAAAACCTCTGTCATCCCCTTCTCCTCCTGCTCCCAGTCCCTCCCAGCATCAGAGTCTTTTCCAATGAATCAACTCTTCTTGTGAGGTGGCCAAAGTACTGGAATTTCAGCTTTAACATCATTCCTTCCAAAGAAATCCCAGGGTTGATCTCCTTCAGAATGGACTGGTTGGATCTCCTTGCAGTCCAAGGGACTCTCAAGGGTCTTCTCCAACACCACAGTTCAAGAGCATCAATTCTTCTGCATTCAGCCTTCGTCACAGTCCAACTCTCACATCCATACATGACCACAGGAAAAACCATAGCCTTGACTAGACAGACCTTAGTCGGCAAAGTAATGTCTCTGCTTTTGAATATACTATCTAAGTTGGTCATAACTTTCCTTCCAAGGACTAAGTGTCTTTTAATTTCATGGCTGCCATCACCATCTGCAATGATTTTGGAGCCCAAAAAATAAAGTCTGACACTGTTTCCACTGTTTCCATCTATTTCCCATGAAGTGATGGGACCGGATGCCATGATCTTCGTTTTCTGAATGTTGAGCTTTAGGCCAACTTTTTCACTCTCCACATTCACTTTCATCAAGAGTCTTTTCCGTTCCTCTTCACTTTCTGCCATAAGGGTGGTGTCATCTGCATATCTGAGGTTATTGATATTTCTCCTGGCAATCTTGATTCCAGCCCGTGTTTCTTCCAGTCCAGCGTTTCTCATGATGTACTCTGCATAGAGGTTAAATAAGCAGGGTGACAATATACAGCCTTGACATACTCCTTTTCCTATTTGAAACCAGTCTGTTGTTCCATGTCCAGTTCTAACTGTTGCTTCCTGACCTGCATACAGATTTCTCAAGAGGCAGGTTAGGTGGTCTGTTATTCCCATCTCTTTCAGAATTTTCCAAACAGGCTTATATGCCAGAACGAAATCACCTTCTCCAGCTAAGTTCCTGCCCGGATCAATGCCTAGTGAAGGGCAAATGTCCATCCATCGGAAAAGCTGGGGCAGTGATTGTAAAATGGTGACCTGTGTCATACCTGTCATCTGAGGTAGGTGAAAGGGGGTCAGGGCATGGAGGCACAGATGTGGTGATCTGCACGAGGCTGAAAAGGAGGACCTGGGCTAACACACTACTTTTCACTCACATGTCTTGTGATTTGCTCTCATCTACCCATTGACCATACACCATGTGCCATGCACTACTGTAGGTGCTGAGATGCTCCCTGAGGGATCATATTGGACAAAATTGCATCTGTCTGATCACAATTTGTGTCTACATGAGACCATGGGCATAGGCAAATCTGAGAACTGCTGTTACTGGACATCTGGCCCCTGCAGACAGAAGCAGGAGGCATGCCTTGGAGGGAGATTTTGCAATAAACAAGACTGACACAGCTCCTCCCCTTCTCCACTCCCTTCCTCATTGCCTGATCCCACCCTTCAGCCAGGATATTAGAAGCTCAGTCCATCCCCAGCATCCTCAGGAGCCCCCCTGCAAGGCCACCAAGATGAGCTGGCTCTGCCTCTCTGCAGCCCTTCTCTTCCTCCTGGTTATCTTGGTGGATAGCACCCCAGTGTATGAACACCATAACCAGGACCAAGGTAGGTCCAGGCTCACCTCTCCTCTATAGGTTCTGGGGAAAATGATGGAAGTCCATGGAAAGGGGAGGGCAGGTGTTAGGTGGGTGCTGCCAACCCTCTCTGGATTTCTCCTGTCGCATTGGCCAGGATTTTTGTTTGTCTGGTTGGTTTTGGCAGCATTGGTCTTCCTCCCAATGAGAGAATATTCTCTAGTTACAGGGTTACTTTCTCATTGTGGTGTGTGGGCTTCTCATCGTGGTGGCTTCTCTTGTTGCAGATCAGGGACTCTAGGCATCTGGGCTCAGTAGTTGCAGATCACCTGCTTAGTTGCCCCAAGGCATGTGGAATCTTCCCAAACCAGGAATCAAACTCAGGTCCCCTGAATCGGCAGACCAATTCTTATCTCCTGGACCACCAGGGAAGTCTGAATTTGCAAACTTTTATCTCCATTGACATCATGATTCTCATAAGGATATACATTAAAATTTTATATTAAATAGGCATATATCCCACCCAAGTCTACCAGATCAGGGACCCCATTTCTAAGACTCCCTATTCCTGGTCCCTACCTTGTCCCTGAACCTCATTGTAGTGTAGTAATAGAAAGTTGCATATTTGATCTTTCTCTTGGTTAATGGTCCAGGCCCCTAAAAATTCTTGGAATTTACTGACTTTATAGGCAGAGTAAAAAAATGTGACTCAAGGTAACCTCAAGATGCAGTTGATCTCCAAGAAACCTCAAATATCCATTTTGAGGTTACAGTTTTCACCACCCCTCATTCTAGCACCTCTGAGCACTGACTGAGGAGGGAACCGAGAGTGACATCAATCACCAACAGCAGATGATCCATCCAGTACGGGTGTTTAGTGAACCCTGGAAAGAAGTACATAAATACTGGTCTCAGAGGGCTTGTGGATTGGTGAATACAAGAGGATGACATGAGTGTGCTCTGCTCCCTAGGGTACAGAGGCTGGGCACATCTCCCTCCCTCTTTGCCATATAAATTTCCTCCATTCTACTTGCCTGATTTATATTTTGTATATTAATTTGGAAATAGTTAGCAAGACATTTTCCAAAATTTAGCAGGCAGTCCTATGGCGCTGTTGAATTTGAAAATGAGGTCATGGATACCCTGATTTTCCCTATTTGATCACAAGCATGAGTGACTCTGAACCTCATGGCTGGCATCTGAACTGAGGATGGTCTTGAGCCCTCAACCTGCAGAATCTGCAGTAACTCCACAGATTTCAAATCAGAAGTAAACTGATTTGCTGGATATCCAGTGGGTGTTTGGGAAACTCGTTGCTGTAGGTAAAGATACCACATATTTGTTGTCAAAGAAAACCCAGATTCACTGTGATTTGGGGATTCAGGTGATACTCCAAAAGCAGGAGTAATGAAAGTAAGACAGTGCACCCAGAAACTGTTCTCAATTATGTGTATTTTCAGAATTCCTAGTAGAATCAGGTAGTGTATCAGGTGGGTTGCAACATGATAGTATCTTGCTCTGGCCCTACCACCCACATGCCATGTGGGTAAGTCATCTGCAATTTTCTCATCTGAAGAGGGGGACATGTTGTATGGGGTTTTGAACAGATTACCAGTTATGAATATAAAGAATTGACTCGCATTTCATGGTGAATTCTGCATATTTTACACCAAGATGTGTTAATCTGAAAACAATTTCTCTACCTACTTGCTTTGGGCAAGAAAGATATTTAGGTTCAAATAATGATTATTCCTCTAATATGAAAAACAACCAGAAGGCCTAATGAATAAGCAGAGCCACTGCAGAGAAAACCCCTGGGACCAAGGCTGATACAATATCAGTAAAGTCTGGAGAAGGAAATGGCAACCCACTCCAGTTTTCTTGCCTGGAGAATCCCAGGGACAGGGTAGCCTGGTGAGCTGCCATCTATGGGGTCACACAGAGTTGGACATGATTGAAGCAACTGAGCAGCAGCAGCAGCAGCAGCAGGAGTCAGGACCTTTTCTCTGTCCTCTTTTGACTATGATTTTATTATCCATATTTTTCCTATCCCTTGTTAATTGCTATTATTTTATAATGTATATTTGATCCTTGTCCTGGTTCATGGGGCAGGTCTCCTGAAACTCCTAGAATTTACTATCTTTCATAGGTCTGGAGACAAGCCATGGTAGGAGACTTGAGAAGCGTTCAGTAATAGATTTGATTTCAGTTTTCATCGATGCTGTGGTTTCAGGTTTGAACTTCTTGCACCTCTGGGGAGAGGAGAGGGCACTGAGATTGAGAACAGTCACCACTGGCCAATGATTCAGTCAATATACCTGTTTAGTGAAACCTCAATACAAATCCATGAATGTGGGCATTCAGGGAGCTTTTCGGGTGGCAACACATTGCAATGATTTGAAGGCCCAGTGTTGTCTAGGGCGTGGAGACTCCCCACACCTCCACTTCCACTTTGCCTTGCACATCTCACTCATTTTGCTGTGCCTAGATTTATCCTTTATAATAATGTGAGATCCGTATTTGAGTGGTCTTCCTGAGTTTGGTCATCAGATTTACTGAGTTATTGAACATAGAGTGGGGTAATAAAACTTTTGTTTTATATAATTTATTAAATCACTGTCATCTGAACTGAGGACAGCTTTGACTCCTCAAAATGCAGACTCTGTGCTAAATCCTTAAGTTCATATCAGAAGTAAATTGACTTGTTGTACCTTTAGTGAGTGTTTGGGGTATTGGATTTCTTACAGGGGGCACCACATATTTGGTGTCAGGGTAACCCAGACTCACTCTCCCTGTATCTTGGGAGCTGGCGAGAGTCTTGGGAAGGGGAGTAATGAAAATAGCACACTGCACCCAGAAACTCTCACAAATTATCAATATTTTCAGAGTTCATAGCAGAATAGTATAATATATCAAATGAGTTGAGACAGGGCAATTTCTTGTCCCAACCCTGCCACCCACATGCTGTGTGTTCTAGGACAAGTCATCTACAGTTTCCTCATCTGAATAGCAGGTACATGCTACATGGATTCTTTGAACATATTACTAGACATAAATATAAAGAGTTTATTTGCGTGCCATGGCCAATTTCATCATTTTCCACCACAGTATGTACGTTTGAAAAAAATTCCTCTACCTACTTCCTTTATGTGTCAAATAATGATTATCCCTTATTATAAAAATTAATCAGAAAGACCTGGGACCCCTGAGCAGAGTAACTGCAGGGAAAGAATGAAACACCGCCCTTGTGTAGCTGGTTCATGGGACCAAGGCTGATACCATATTAGCAAAATCTCCAGGCCTTTTCCCTTGTCCACTTTTGACTATCATTTTATTATCCATGTTTGATCCTTTCCTGGTTCATGGTCTAAGACTCCTGAAAATGTTGGAATTTTTGTCTTTTATAGTTGCCAAGCTTTTTAAAGGAATGAGATTTGATGAAATAAAAGGATTGGCTCAAACAATGAGTAAAGGTTTGAACTTTCTTTACTTTTGGGAGAAGGGAGGGCTCTGAGATTGAGATTGGTCACCAATGGCCAATGATTTAATAAATATGTCTATTAAGTGAACCCTAAAAAAAAATAATCCCATCAATATAGGCTCAGAAAGCTTATGAAGCAGCAACCAATGGAGGTGATGTGAGGGTGCTGTGCTCCTTGGGACATGGAGGCTCCGCCCACCTCCACTCCTCCTTTGCCCTAAACATCTCCTCCAGTTCGTGGTTCCTGAGTTTTATCCTGTACATTAACCTTAGAACAATAAGAGTCTTCCTGAGCTCGTTCGCCTGTTCTATTGTTTGAGCATTGAGGTGGGGTCATGGAAACTCCCACTTTTAGTCACTTGGTCAAGAGCATGAGTGACTCGAGAACACATGGCTGATATCTGAAGTCAGGACAATATTGATCCCTCAACCTGTGGAATCAGCACTAACTCCACAGATATGGTATCAGAAGTCAGCTGACTATGGATCACCCACTGGGTGTTGGGAACTGGATAGTGTTTATGGAGAAATCATGTATTTCATGTCAGGGAAAAAAACCAGAGTCACCCTTCCCTGTGATCTGAGGGCTCATGTGAGGCGTGGGGAGAGGTGAGTAGTGAAAGTAGGACACTTCTCCCAGAAACTCTTACCAGTTATCTGTATTTTCAAGTTCCCAGCAAATCAGTAGCGTATCAAATGGGTTGTGACCTGACAGTATCTTGTCCTGATGAGGCCACCCACATGCTTGTGTGCTGGGGCAACACACAAGGAAATTTCATTTGCAGTTTCCTCATCTGAACAAGGGAAACATGTTACATGAGTTCTTTGAACAGATGACGAGTCACGAATACAAAATTTATTCACTTTTGATGGCCAGATTTTACCATTTTCCACCACAATATGTTGATCTGAAAAGCATTTCTCTACCTACTTGCTTTGGACAAAGAAAAAGAATTTCTTTATCAAGTAATGGTTATTCCTCTATTACTAAAAGCTAATTAAAAGATGTGGAACCACGGAGGAAAGCAACTTCAGGGAAAGCAAGAAACAGCCCTTGTGTAGTAGGCTGTGGGACCAAAGCTGGTACAATATTACAAAAGTCTCCAGGCCCTTTCCCTTGTCCTTTTTTGACAGTTATTTTCTTATCCACGTTGATCCTTTCCCTGTTTCATGGACCAGGCCTCCTGGAAACTCTTGTAATTTACTCTCTTTCATAGGTCAGATGATGATTTCTGGAAGGCAACTGGAGAACCATACAGTGGAGGTGTTCCCAGTGCAAAGGCTCAAAGAAGAGAATAAAGGCTTGTAGTTTCTTCACCTCTGGGGAGAGGAAAGTTCACTGAGAGTGACAGCAGTCACCAGTGGCTAATGATCCAACCATTATGCCTGTTTAGTGAAATCTAGGAAGAAATACATAAATTCTGGGGTCAGGAAGCTTGTGGGTTGGTAAATACTGGAAGATAATGTAAGGATGTTCTGCTCACTAGAGGACAGAGGCTGGGCACACCCTACCCCCACACATCTCTTCCACTTTACTGCCTTGAATTATATTTTGTATATCAATCTGGGAAGAGTAAGCAAGGTTTTCCTCAGTTAAGCTGCAGATTCTATTTAGTTGTTGAATTTGAAGGTGGGATACGGATTCCCTGATTTTAGCCATTTGGTCACAAGCATGAGTGACTCAGGACCTCATGGTTGGCATCTGAACTGAGGACAGTCTTGAGCCCGTAACCTGTAGAATCTGCAGTAACTCCATGAATTTCAAATCAGAAGTAAATTGACTAGCTGGACATCCAATGGGTGTTTGGGAAATTGGCTTATGTTTGTAGGGACAGCACATATTTGTTGTCTGGGAAAACCCAGACTCATTCTCCCTTGTGATTCAGGGGCTCAGAGATGCTCTAAAAAGGGGGAGCAATGACAATAGGACATTGCGTCCAGAAACTGTTCTCAGTTATCTATTTTTCAGATTTCCTGGCAGAATCAGGTAGTGTACCAGATGAGTTGTAATTTGATACTGTCTTTTCCTGGCCCTGCCACTCACATGCCATGTCCTGGGGCAAGACATCTGCAATTTTCTCATCTGAACAGGGGATGCATGTTACATGGGTTTTTGAAGAGATCACCAGTCATTAATATAAAGATTTGAATCACATTTCATGGTGAATTTTGGGCATTTTCCACCAAGAAGTTTAATCTGGAAATAGTTTCTCTACCTACTTGTTTTGAGTAAGAAACAGCCATTTGGGGCTCTTGTGAAATAACGCAGGTTCCTGGGACCCAGACCTGTGAATTCAGTCAGTTTGGGTGGAGCCCAGCCTTCCAGTTTTTATGTTTTTATCTGACTCATTGAGATCTTGGGTTCTGGGTGGTCCTCAGACCACCTACAGGCTTTAAAGCCCTTGGGTTGAAGCCTGCCCCTGCCCACGTCCTGGCTGTGTAACCCCAGATTCCTGTGAAACAAGTCCTCTGGCAAGTGTCTGCCCTGCCCCCACCTTAGTTCTCTTCCTCTGACACGTTTGTCAAGTGTGTGCATTACTTGTGGTCGGCCCCTCCCTCCCTTAGTTTTCCCATCCTAGGCTTTTTGTGAATTACCCATCAAACAGAATGCCTTGCTACACTAACCACCATGCTCCTCTCAAATGCCAGGTCTGCTCTACTTATGAAACCAGGTGACATGTTGCTTCCTCCAGGAAAGCTTCCTTGACACACCAAGGTTCTGTAGGTGCCCCTCCCCTCCCTGGTCAGCTTTCATATTCCTTATCTCCCTGGTTGTTACTGCCCTTTAACTTCCATTAGACTAGGAGCTTCTTGGAGGCACAGGGGCTGTCCTCCACCTGAACACGTCAGCACTCAGAACAAGCTATCAGTGCTCAGTCAACAAACATAATTGTATGAATAGGTGTGGGCTACTGTGGCTTGGAGCCTGGGGTCTAGAGGTAGGGATGGGTAAGGCGAAGGGCTCTCTAGAAACCCCACTAGTATGAGTGCAGGGTCAATAATACAGTGCATGCATCCAGTGTACAGCTAACAGAGATGGAACTGTTCAGGTTACATCTAAAGGTTTTCCAAGAGCTTCTAGAATGTACAAACCATGTGTGTGCATGTGTAAGACAAGAGGTGGCATGAGTGAGCTAGTCCAGACCATGGGCAAAAGCAACTGGGTCAAGATGCTTTTACTCAAGGTTACTTCCAAGCAATAAACACCCCTTGTGTGACAAAAGAATGCAAGTGAGTATGGGATTTCGCACGTGAGTATGGGAATTCTTAGGTGGCTAAGACTGTGAGCTCCCAGTGCAAGAGGCTCAGGTTCGATCCCTGGTCAGAGAACTAAGATCCCAGAGCAGCCAAAACAAACAACTAAATGAAATGAACCAATAAATAAATAAATAGAACGTAAATTTTGATATAGGCTACAACATGGTTGAAACTTGAGGACATGCTGCTATGTGAAACAAGCCAGTCACAAAAGGACAAGTACTGTATGCTTCCATGTATTTGAGTTTTCTGAAGTAGTTAAGCTCATAGAGACAGAAATTAGAGTGGCGGCACCCAGGGATTGCAGGTAGGGAGAAAAAGGAGTTAATTTTTAATGGGTACAAAGTTCCAGTTTGGGAAGATGAAAAAGTTCTGGAGGTGAGTGATGCTCACGGTAGCACAACCATGTGTGTTTATGTAATGCCACTAAATGGTGAGAGGTAACAGCCAGCCGTCTCCAAATGGAGGAAACAGCCTGCAAGTGTCAGACATTTTTATCTATCTTAAGTGGCAGGAGGAAACAAACTGGCGATATTTTTTTCTTCTCTATACAAATTTAAAAGGAGATTTCTCTTAACATACTGTGTTGTCATAATGACATCTGGTTTCACCTGAAGTTAACTATTCTCAAACCTTGAGATAACCAATGCATTTTTCTTATGCAAATGTTTATCTTAAGCTATGTTAATGTACTATGCATTTTCCCCAAACTCTGTCTTCAAGTTGGTACCGCCTAATGGCTCAGAACCTACTTGACAAACCAAAATGTTATACTCAGATATTGTTCCCCTCATCTATGTAAATGAAACTATTTGTATGGTAATCTGCCCTTCTATAAGATTCAAGTTAATCATTTTATGGCCCAGGATGAATCGTTTGGTGTCAAGATTATCCCAAAATGCATCTTATGGGTGAGGGGCCTGGTGTCATTCTGAGTTTTAAGACACTCCTTTCTTTCATTAACAGACTGCTAGTGCCTATATAACATCCAGCTGAAGACTAGCAGAGGGGTACTCTTTCTGCCCCCTTCTGATGCCTATGTCAGAAGCTTTCTCTATCTCCTTTATATTTTAATAAAACTTTATTACACAAAAGCTCTGAGTGATCAAGCCTCGTCTCTGGCCCCGGATTGAATTTTTCTCCTCCAGAGACCAAGAATCCTGGAGTCTTTTTGTTCAGCAACAACCTTTCAATGGTACACTTAGAAATGGTTAAAATGGTAAATTTCATGTAGTATATGTGTTGTGTGTGCTCAGTTGTGTCTGACTCTTTTCCACCCCATGGATTTTAGCCTACCAGTTTCCTCTATCCAAGGGATTTTCCAGGCAAGAATACTTGAGCGGGTTGCCTTTTCCTCCTCCAGGGGATCTTCTGGGCTCAGGGATTGAACCCACATCTCTTGGGTCTCCTTCACTGGCAGGTAGATTCTTTACCACTGCGACACCTGGGAAGCTACATGTTGTATGTATTTTACCACAATTGTTAAAATATGTAAAAACATTTTTCCAGTATTCTTCTGGGTGGAGAAGAGAAAACCCAAGATTTTCTGAATTTGTACCACTTCCACACTCCTCCAGGCCATGGTTCCTGCTGGAGGGAAGAACATTCTGGCTCATCATGTAGCCCTGGAAAAGAAAGAGCAGCAGGCCAGGATCCAGGGACAGACATCCAAGGTCCCCAAATTTCCATTTAGTCTGGCTTCTGTGAGGACCCCCTGGTGAAAGAGGAACTTTTGTCCTTTGTCCTGTCTTCATTCTAGGAACACAGGACAGTGAGGACCTGGAAGGCTGGGTGTGGACTGATGCAGGTTTGATCGCCCCTGTGACTGTGAGAAATTTTTGAGGACAAGCCCAGGGCCTTTGTAGGAAGTTTTCAGGCTACATGCACTTTGAACACTTTATTGACCCAGTCCTAGAGGGATACAGGATGGGTTCAAAATGTCCTCTGAGCAGGAAGAGCAGGCAAGCCAGCTTTTGGTCAATGCCTGGGAACATGCAGGTGTCATCGTCAGCAGCTCTTGTCCTCGGTCTCTGTGATGGATATGACAGTTCGCTCCCTTCTTGGCTGGCCCATTGGCATCCTAGAGCCAGAGCCATCAAGCTGGACTCTTTACCCAACCCCTTCAACATCCACCAGCCTGGGGACCTCCTCACTTCTATCACGTCCCACCATGATCATTACTACAACCACGTTCATCACCTCTGTCAACAGGATCACCCATAAAGGTTACATTTCTGTCTTCACCTCTGCCAGCCCCACTACGTATTTTATTTACCTAATTTTATTTGTCTGGTTGCACTGAGTCTTAGGTGTGCCATGGGCTATCTTTTAGTTGTAGCGTGAGGGATCTGGTTCTCTGATCTGGGATCAAATCCAGGCCCCCACATTGGGAGGGTGGAATCTTAGCCACTGGACCACCAGGGAAGACCCCTCACCACGTATTTTAAGAGGGCTTGCTACAACAACCAATCTTCCCTTCATCTTTACTATCCAAGTCATCATCCACCAAAGCCATGCTGTCTATACCTCCAACACCTTCACACTCCAGCACTCAGTGACAAGTATTCTCACCATCACCAACTCCCATATTAACATAAACCCCTGCGTCACCATCAGCATCCTCACCAATACCTTCTCCCTTCACACCCAGCATCCTATCACCTCCATTACTTTTCCTGTGTCTATCAGAGGGTTCACTAGTGGGTTGAAAAACTATCAAACACATCTCTGTGGTCTCAAAATTCTTATACTTGCCCTGATAACCACCATAGGTAAAGGGCTCACACACATTGGATGTAGACATATAGAAGTATCAGAACAAAGAAGCTTTGCCTGGGACTCTGACTGGGAGGAAGCTGGCACATGGCAGGGGTGGTTTGAAATAACTCCTGGGAGGCCTCTAATTGAAGATTGTCTGCAAGGGTAAAAAGAACAGAATGGGCACTGATGTATCCTGTTAATGAACTGATCAACACTTTTTTCCCAGCACCTACTCTACACCAAGCACCCTCCTAGGTGTTTGCTATACTTGCCATTAGTTAAACAACCAAACGGAGAGGCTATTACTGTCCTCATTTCACAAATGTAGAAACCAAGGCTTGGAGAGGTTTAGGAATCTTCCCCAAATCATAAAGCCTGTAAGTTGAGAGAGGCCTGGAGTTTAAACTCAGATCCAATTTCAAATCCCAAGTACTGTATCCTCTCATAACTTGACATCAAGATGTTGGTTGGAGCTTTGTTTATAATGGGAAAAATTTCTAATTTGGAAAAAATGGACATGTTTACCAACAAGGGATCAGTGAACCACTATGCAGTCACTAAAAAGCATAGAGTTGATGATATACCACAATATGGACAGAGGCACTTACCTTTTGTTGAATAAAAAACAATTTGTAAAATAAGACACCTGGTGTGTTCCTATGGCTATAAAATATACATATAAGCCCATATAATGATGACATGAAGGTTATTCCTCAATATATTTAGAGCAGTTATCTCTGGGTGGTGGAATTTAAATGATTTTTATTTTCTAAAATTCTTTTTAGTGTCAGTTGAATGACAATGAGCAAGTGTCACTTTTCACTGCCAGGAAAAAGATATTCATATTAAATAATCTTTAATATCATAGGTAATCAACACATAAAGACACTGGCCTCTTTTACTGAATCACTTGTGATTTTAAATCTTTTCACATCTAGCTCTGGGTATCAAACCCAGTGATTTATCAAACATGCACACACACACACACACACACACACACACACACACACACCCCCTTCCCTCAACCATCTGCTTTGGATACTCAGGACCTCAGTGTATCTTTTTATGGATATAGTACACAGCACTTTGAAAATGACACTTTCCCTGATAAGGACAGCATTTCTCAAACTTATAAGCACATGGGCCAACTCAGCTCCACCAAACCATTTTGTGAATCCCCAATGAGAGTGACCTTGACCATGCTGGATTTCCTAGGAGAAGTTTAACCTGGAATAGGGAAGAGGCATTGTAGAAAAGAACTTGAGATCTTTTATTTAGGCAGCAAATTCTCAATCATAGTTAGAATATTAGAATCTCTTGAGGGACTTAAAAAATATATCCTGATGCCCAGGCTTTGTCCCAGACCCATTAAATCAGAAATTTTGAATGTGGGACCCAGAGAGACTTCAGGGGACTTGCAGATGCAGCCAAGTTTGAGAATCTGGCCTCTTGTTCAAAGCACCACCAATATTTCTTTGTTGCTTAAGAATTCAAGGGAGTAGGATTCTGGAGAGAATGATTGTTGGGGCTGTGTGAAACAGGGGACCCACTTTTTAAACTTCACACATTTACATATGGTTTGTCATTTTTAAACAAAAATATGTCTTGCTTTTGAAGAAAATTAAAACTTGCTGATGTCAAAGAGACATCTGGGAGGTCTGGCCCCAGATTTTTCTGAGATTGAAAGCTGACCACAGGGAACTTCTTCCTGTGTCTAGGTCCTTGTTTTCTCTTGAGGTGGAAATGACCAGATAGCAGGTTGGACCCAATACTCCCCCACCAGGCTATGATCAGGGACCCTGTGTCTAGCACCTCAGCTCACCTGAGGTCTCTCCTGAGCTTGCCAAGCCCACCAGGCAGAGGGTGAGGCAAAGGGCAAGTAGGCAGCTGAGCTTCATGGTGTGAGTAGCTTCATGTTCTGGGGTGAGGCTGGGAAGCTGTAACTTATAGCTGCAGCTGAAAGACAAGGCATCCTGTTTCCCAGGGTTAAGGGAAATATTGCGCTTTTCATTACTTGGAATAAGAAGCACCCTGGGCCAGCGTTGTTGACTGCAAGAACTGGACTTCTTACCTGGAGGCAGTGCCAATGTCCTTGGATAGGTTCTTCCTGGGCATTGGACAAGTCCTCTAGAATGGTGCTTCTGTAGCATCTGGAATGTGTTCCCCAGCTTCATCTACTGCAGACTTGAGCCCCTGTGACCTCACACTAAAAAGGGACTTTTGGAGACCTCAGCTTCTCTGTCTGTAAAACAGGTGGGCTGGACCACGTTGTCCCTGAAAGCCCAGCACAGCTCTTCTCCATTCTATTATTATTGGTTCCCATCCAGACCTCCCAGCTAGTGTCTCAGCATCCCAAGAGAGAGAACACAGCTCTTTGTTCATTGGCTTATTTATTTCACTTTGAGATAATGAGTTTATTGTTTCATATATATCGTCATGGGCTTCCCAGATGGTGCTAATGGTAAAGAACCTGTTTGCCAATGCAGTAGACATAAGAGAATTGGGTTACATCCCTGGGTCAGGAAGATCCCTTGGAGGAGGGCATAGTGGCCCACTCCAGTATTCTTGCCTGAAGAATCCCATGGACAGAGGAGCCTGGTAGGCTATGATCCATAGGGTCTCAGAGAGTTGGACATAACTAAAGCAGCTTGGCACAGCATACATCATCATATTTATTTCTAAAAGATCAAGCTATAGTGAATATGAATAACATAAGCAAAGGGCAAAATCACCACCCCCCAATCTAGCAGCAGAAACATAATGCAAGCCACAAAGAGACTTTTAAATTTTCTAGTGCCAGCATTTTTGGGGGCTGTGCTGCACATGGAATTAATTACTTAGTTCTTCATTCAGTGATCTAATCCCGGGCCTCCAGGGCAGTGAAAGCACTGAATTTTAACCACTGAATTGACAGGAAATTCCCAGCATTTTTAAAGTAGCAATATTTTAAAGAGTAAAAAGAAAGAGATAAAACTACTTTTTATAATAGTTTATCTAACCCAAGACAGAGAATGAGATGGTTCGATGGCATCATCTACTCTGTGGACATGAGTCTGAGCAACTTCGAGAGATGGTGGAATACAGGGAAGCCAGACATGCTACAGTCTGTGGGGGTCACAAAGAGTCAGACACTACTGAGCGACTAAAGAACAACTCAGTAAATCCAAAATAGGGCAATTTCAACATATAATCAACATGTAATAAAGAGTAATATGATTTTTATTTTTCTTTATACTATTTGGAATCTCAGTGTATTTTGCACTTAGGGTACAGTCACATTTCCTGTGCTCAGTAATCACATGTGGCTGATGGCTACCATGGTGGACAGTCAAATTCCACCACGTGAAGTCAGTTTCTTTACAAGGTATCCGCATAAACATTTGTTAGGTAGATAAAGCAATTCTACAAAAACAAAGGGTTTGTAGGTATTATTTTCCCTTAGTTTTTGCATATTGCCTTTATACTTGAAGGACAATTTTTAAAAACTTTTTATCTTGTTTAGGTTATAGCTGATTGACAAAGTTGTAACAGTCACAGGTGAACAGTGTAAGGACTCAGCCATATGTGAACATGTATCTGCTATGCTGCGAGTCCAAGTCCCTGAATAAACTGAGAGGACAAATCCACCAAGGCAATGCAAAGGCAAGAAGGGAGTTTATTTATTGCTAACTCGAGTTAGGGCACCCTGCCACATCCAATACAGTGGAATAAGGCAAGGGGCCCCGAGCCCTGAATTACAGCAGTATTTATAAACTTAAAACAAAGACAGGGAGTAGGCAAGGGCGGATTGGTTGCAAGGGTCTCTTGGCATCTGCTAATTGGCTAGATTTCCACACGTGCGGGCTTTCTCAGGGGATTTTTCCTATTGGTCAAGCTACACTGCCTGTGGGAGTTCCCAGTGCCTCAGCTTTCCTAGAGACAAAACCTCAGACCCTAGCCTGCCCCTTAGAGCCTGTTCTGGCTCCAGTTAGGTCCTAACAGTATCCATTTCCCCCAAACTCTCCCTTTCAGCCAGGTTGTTCAGGGACAATTCAACGGGATTAAAAAAACTCTTGATCAGATTTTCTTTCCCCAGAACAACTGTGGACCTTGACTGAATCCTGCCATTGAGTGTCCCCATTAAGTGGCCAGAATGCTTTTCTGCCTTAGAGATGGCTTTTTTTTTCCCCACGTGAAAGCCTAAACAAAGACCTCATTGCTTATTCTCAAGATAACATATTTGGGGATCATTCTGTATCATTGGGGGGGTACTGAAATACAGAATGCTTTTTTAATCTACATATTTTAAAAGGAAATTTTCTTGTACTGATTTCATTGGCCAGAAGTTTGGGTTTTTCTGTAACATCTTATGAGACTTTTTGGCCAAACCAATACTGTATCTTGAAATAAGCTTTCTTTTCCATTTGAGTTTTCTATATGAAAAATCAGTTATGTTAGATTAGCTTCACATGTGGTTCAGTAGTTGTTAAAAGCCTCATCATTGGCGACAGAGGAATTTAAATTCCAGCTTTGCTGTCCATGATCTGTGTGATCCAGACAAATTATTTAACATCTATGGATGTAATTTCTATTTGGGGAAAATAAGAGAAACTGTTGCTGAAAACCCAGCCTCCATTCACCTGTACCAAAAAGAAAACACAGAGACAAAGCTTTGCATGAGTAGAAAGGAGCAGCTTTCTACTCCTATAAGTAAGTAGGAGTAAGTAAGTAACTAAGTAGGAAGGAGTCTTACAGTTTCTGGCTACAAAATAGGGCTGAAGATAAGGATGGAGCTAATGTAGTCTTGCATTCTTCTGTTCTCTTGGAGACAATGAGATCGTTAAGTGGTTTTGGAACAGGTTCTGGTCGTCTCAGAGTTATCATTCTGAGACCCTTTTTCTGGATGGAGAATGCTCACAAAGGGCAAGTATTAGGGAATGTTGTATTGGAGAAGTAAACATCAGGTGCATAATACAATTGTAGCTAGAGGATGATCATTTACAGTGCGCAATTAAGCAAGAAAGAGAGGGGGGTAAACACCAACTGTAGGAGCTGAGTTGAATGGGTGGAAAGCATAAGGGCTTAATAAGGACAAACATGATGAGCAGGCTTCAACTAATTTGTGCTACAGCACAACTATTTGTGCTTAGAATCCCTAAGACCACCATAGACTAAAAAAAAACCTCAAAGTCTTAAAGTTGAGAGTTATGTTTTATCCAATGGGATTTTTAAGACTTTAAGCCCAGGAGGCAGCATCTCAGGTAACCGTCAGAGAATTGCTAAGAGGAGGCAAGGTGGGGGGAATCAGGTTATATGGAACTTTTGCAACAAAAAGCAGGTAGTCTGAATGTCAAAGGATTATTGTAAATTAAAGAAAACCAAGTATTCCAAATTAAGGAATTTAGCGTTTTTCTATGTGTGAAAAGATGCAAGAATCTGGGCTCACTGAAATCATTCCTTTGATACTCATCTCTTCTATCAGGGGCCAGTAAGTATTCTGTGTGTTTACATCATGAGTTTCATCAGGACTTACGTTAGGAAGTGGCTGCTGTCTGTTATCTGCTTAGATGGAGAGTATTCTTTCCTTACTGAGTTCCCTCAGGGTTCACCAGCTCACATTCCAGTGATGGACAACTGTGACATCTTTGTTTGCTGATATGGTAGGAAATACTCCATTTCTCAACACTCTCAGTAAAGGACTCAAGGGACACAGAGGGTTTTTTTTTTTTTTTATACTTGAGTTAATAGCAAATGGATGCAGAGAAGAATCAATAAAGGGAGAAAGTGCAAGGGGTGAACCTGGAAGAACACAGGCCCAAGCTTTTGCTTGTTGGGTTCCCTCAAACCGACATGTCCTTGGTGTTACCAACTAGAGAAGCTCACTCCTGTCTGGGAGTTTTTACTGTGCTCTGGCTCATGGAACTCTTGGCTGCTGCCCGTGACCTCGGACGTAGGGTAGTTCCTCTCTGCCGTGCTCAGTGCTCCAGCTCGCCACCACTGCCTGCGCTCAGTGCGCCGGCTCGGGTTTTCCAAGAAAATGCACTGGTCATAGCAAACACCCTTTTCCAACAACACAAGAGAAGACTCTACACATGAACATCACCAGATGGTCAACATTGAAATCAGATTGATTATATTCTTTGCAGCCAAAGATGGAGAAGCTCTATACAGTCCACGAAAACAACCACGGTCAGATCATGAACTCCTTATTACCAAATTCACAGTCAAATTGAAGAAAGTAGGGAAAACCGCTAGACCATTCAGGTATGACCTAAATCAAATCCCTTATGATTTTACAGTGGAAGTGAGAAATAGATTTAAGGGCCTAGATTTGATAGATAGAGTGCCTGATGAACTATGGAATAAGGTTCGTGACATTGTACAGGAGACAGGGATCAAGACCATCCCCATGGAAAAGAAATGCAAAAAAGCAAAAAGGCTGTCTGGGGAGGCCTTACAAATAGCTGTGAAAAGAAGAGAGGTGAACAGCAAAGGAGAAAAGGAAAGATATAAGCATCTGAATGCAGAGTTCCAAAGAATAGCAAGAAGAGATAAGAAAGCCTTCTTCAGTGATCAATGCAAAGTAATAGAGGAAAAGAACAGAACGGGAAAGACTAGAGATCTCTTCAAGAAAATTAGAGATACCAAGGGAACATTTCATGCAAAGATGGGCTCGATAAAGGACAGAAATGGTCTGGACCTAACAGAAGCAGAAGATATTAAGAAGAGGTGGCAAGAATACACGGAAGAACTGTAAAAAAAAATCTTCACGACCCAGATAATCATGATGATGTGATCACTAATCTAGAGCCAGACATCTTGGAATGTGAAGTCAAGTGGGCCTTAGAAAGCATCGCTATGAACAAAGCTAGTGGAGGTGAAGGAATTCCAGTGGAGATGTTTCAAATCCTGAAAGAGGATGCTATGAAAGTGCTGCCTTCAATATGCCAGCAAATTTGGAAAACTCAGCAGTGGCCACAGGACTGGAAAAGGTCAGTTTTCATTCCAATCCCAAAGAAAGGCAATGCCAAAGAATGCTCAGACTACCACACAATTGCACTCATCTCACATGGTAGTAAAGTAATGCTCAAAATTCTCCAAGCCAGGCTTCAGCAATACGTGAACCGTGAACTCCCTGATGTTCATGCCGGTTCTAGAAAAGGCAGAGGAACAAGAGATCAAATTGCCAACATCCCCTGGATCACAGAAAAAGCAGGGAGTTCCAGAAAAACATCTATTTCTGCTTTATTGACTATGCCAAAGCCTTTGACTGTGTGGATCACAATAAACTGTGGAAAATTCTTCAAGAGATGGGAATACCAGACCACCTAACCTGCCTCTTGAGAAATCTGTATGCAGGTCAGGAAGCAACAGTTAGAACTGGACATGGAACAACAGACTGGTTTCAAATAGGAAAAGGAGTATGTCAAGGCTATATACTCTCACCCTGTTTATTTAACTTATATGCAGAGTACATCATGAGAAATGCTGGACTAGAAGAAACACAAGCTGGAATCAAGATTGCCAGGAGAAATATCAATAACCTCAGATACGCAGATGACACCACCCTTATGGCAGAAAGTGAAGAAGAACTAAAGAGTCTCTTGATGAAAGTGAAAGAGGAAAGTGAAAAAGTTGGTTTAAAACTCAACATTCAGAAAACAAAGATCATGGCATCCGGCCCCATCACTTCATGGGAAATAGATGGGTAAACAGTGGAAACAGTGTCAGACTTTATTTTTGGGCTCCAAAATCACTGCAGATGGTGACTGCAGCCATGAAATTAGAAGACGCTTACTCCTTGGAAGAAAAGTTATGACCAACCTAGATAGTATATTCAAAAACAGAGACATTACTTTGCTGATGAAGGTCCGTCTAGTCAAGGCTATGGTTTTTCCTGTGGTCATGTATGGATGTGAGAGTTGGACTGTGAAGAGGTTGAGCGCCGAAGAATTGATGCTTTTGAACTGTGGTGTTGGAGAAGACTCTTGAGAGTCCCTTGGACTGCAAGGAGATCCAACCAGTCCATTCTGAAGGAGATCAGTCCTGGGATTTCTTTGGAAGGAATGACGCTAAAGCTGAAACTCCAGTACTTTGGCCACCTCATGTGAAGAGTTGACTCATTGGAAAAGACTGATGCTGGGAGGGATTGGGGACAGGAGGAGAAGGGGACAACAGAGGATGAGATGGCTGGATGGCATCACTGACTCGATGAACTTAAGTCTGGGTGAACTCCGGGAGATGGTGATGGACAGGGAGGGCTGGTGTGCTGTGATTCATGGGGTTGCGAAGAGTCGGACACGACTGAGAGACTGAACTGAACTTAACTGGCCTGAACTGGCACATGGACATACATTGCTTGTGCCGTAGACCTCAGGGGAAGTCCCAGACCCCAGAAGAAAAGAGGCATTTTCCACATTAAAAATGATTAAGGAAAAAAAAAAAGATAGTTCAAACTTTTCTTAACACTTCATTACGTGGGCAGTCTCCAGTCCCAAGGACTCAAAGAACTGTAGATCATTTACAAAAACAGAATTATTTTTCAGTTTGCTGACATGGCACCTTGGACAACTTGAGTCTAGATATTTATTTCAACACTGGCATGAAATAGGACCCAGATGTTCCTACTGGGAGGTGGGTGTCATACTGATGATCATAGGAGGAGCCCTGAATCTTTGAGCATCTATCACCCAGGGGCACAGAGCAGAGCATTCTCTATCCATCCTCTGAAGTGCATTCACAGCATTCCAAAGTAATGGGTTTGACTTTGTAACTGGAAGGGTTAATTTTGAACTTATGCTGGATCTGCTTCTATGACTTTAACCATCATCCTGCAGATTTCTTGTTATTGTCAGCAGACATAATGGCCTGCCTCAGGGAGATAACCTGAGTCACCCACCTGTAAAAGACTGTAAAGATGTGAAACTAAACACTCCCTGCCTGAGGCTTGTCATTCTAGGGAACATTTGCAAGGATTGAAGTTTTTTGCTCTCTTTTCCTGACCTCCTCCGTTTTCTCTGATCCATAAAAGAACCTGGCATCCAGGCCCCTGTGCAAGCTGACTCTTTTGACTATAGACCACCAGACTCCTGTCTGGGATGGGATTCTCCAGGCAAAAATACTGGAGTGGGTTGCCATGCCCTCCTCCAGGAGATCTACCCTACCCAGAGATTGAAATGGTGTTTCATATGACTCCTACATTTCAGGCAGATACTTTACCCCTGAGCCACAGGGAAGTCCTAACGAGGACCCTCAGTTCAGTTCAATCTCTCAATCATGTCCGACTTTTGTAACCCCATGGACTACAGCACGCCAGACCTCCCTGACCTTCACCAACTCCTGGAGTTCAGCCAAACTCACGTCCATTGAGTCAGTGATGCCACCCAACCATCTCATTCTCTGTTGTCCCCCTTTCCTCTTGCTTTCCATCTTTCCCAACATCAGGGACTTTTCAAATGAGTCAGCTCTTCACATCAGGTGGCCACAGTATTGGAGTTTCAGCTTCAACATCAGTCCTTCCAATGAACATTGAGGACTAATCTCCTTTAGGATGGACTGGTTGGATCTTCTTGTAGTCCAAGGGACTCTCAAGAGTCTTCTCCAACACCACAGCTCAAAAGCATCAATTCTACAGCACTCAGCTTTCTTTATAGTCCAATTCTCACATCCATACATGACTACTGGAAAAACCATAGCCTTGACTAGACGGATCTTTGTTGACAAACTAATGTCTCTGCTTTTTAATATGCTGTCTACGTTGGTAATAACTTTCCTTCGAAGAAGTAAGCGTCTTTTATTTCATGGCGGCAGTCACAATCTGCAGTGATTTTGGAGCCCCCAAAATAAAATCTGCCACAGTTTCCACTGTTTCTCCATCTAGTTGCCATGAAGTGATGGGACCAGATGCCATGACCCTTGTTTTCTGAATGTTGAGCTTTAAGCCAACTTTTTCACTCTCATTTCAATTGTATCAAGAGGCTGTTTACATCTTCTTCACTTTCTGCCATAAAGTTGGTGTCATCTGCATATCTGAGGTTATTGATGTTTCTCCCAGCAATCTTGATTCCAGTTTATGCATCATCCAGCCCAGCGTTTCTCATGATGTACTCTGCATAGATGTTAAATAAGCACGGTGACAATATATGGCCTTGAAGTGTTCCTTTCCCCTATTTGGAACCAGTCTGCTGTTCCATGTCCAGTTCTAACTGTTGGGACCTTGTCAAGAGGCAGGTCAGGTGGTCTGGTATTCCCATCTCTTTCAGAATTTTCCATATTTCCACACAGTCAAAGGCTTTGGCATAGTCAATAAAACAGAAATAGATGTTTTTCTGGAACTCTCTTGCTTTTTCGATGATCCAGTGGTTGTTGGCAATTTGATCTCTAGTTCCTCTGCCTTTTCTAAATCCAGCTTGAACATCTAGAAGCTCATGGTTCACATACTGTTGAGGCCTGGCTTGAAGTATTTGAGCACTACTTTGCTAGTGTGTGAAATGAGTGCAATTATGCAGTAGTTTGAGCATTCTTTGGCATTGTCTTTCTTAGGGATTGGAATGAAACCTGACCTTTTTCAATCCTGTGGTCACTGCTGAGTTTTCCAAATTTGCTGGCATATTGAGTGCAACTTTCAGAGCATCATCTTTCAGGATTTGAAATAGCTCAGCTGGAATTCCCTCACCTCAGCTAGCTTTGTTCATAGTGATGCTTCCTAAGGCCCCCTTGACTTCACATTCCAGGATGTCTGGCTCTAGGTGTGTAATTACACCGTCCAGATTATCTGGGATAAAAGATACATATTAAGAATATCGTCCATATGTTGATCATGCTTGGAGCTGGACAATGGTCAATAGGTTTATTATATTTTCTGTACATGTGTTTGGTTGAAAGCTTCCACTATTATAAAGAAAGTGTGAAGGCATCATAATTTAATGAAGAAAAGCATGGAAGAAAACCCGTCATTGTGTTCACTTTGTTTAGGTTATTGGCACTGGAATAAAGAAATATTGAGGGAATACTGATACTGTGACCTATCTGTGAAAATGAAAGTCACTCAGTTGTATCTGACTCTTTGCAAGCTCATGGACTATACAGTCCATGGAATTCTCCAGGCCACAATACCAGAATGGGTAGCCATTCCCTTCTCTAGGGGATCTTCCCAAGCCAGAGATCAAACCCAGACCTTGCACATTGCAGGTGAGTTTTTTACCAGGTGAGCCACCAGAAACCATCAGAAATACTAATTTAGTATTCTTCCTGTTCCTGGACCAGAGCTCCTAAAACCACTGGATTTCCTAAGAGATGACAGCACCAAGGGAACATTTTACCATGTGAGTGAGGTGACAAACAAAGCCTCAATCAAACCTTAGAGTGGATGTTGGTTGTCTGGATAACCTACACTTGATTAGGGTCTGGAGTTTTAACTTCCACCTTCACCTTTTCCCTGCCCCCATACCTCAAGGAGAGGTGAGGGGGTTGAAAGGTAAACCCATCACAAATCTGTAAAGATTTAATGAATTGTGATTTTTGATAAAGCCTCTACAGAAACCTCAACAGAGCATGTTATCCATGGTATTCTAGGGAACTGAGATCAATCCAGGCAAAAATATGGGTATACTCCATCATGGCTCACTCGGACCAGTGCAACAGCCTGCCCAGAGGCCTCTGACTCTGTCTTTGCCCCCTAGAGACCACTCTCCACACTGCAGCCACAAGAATCCTGTTTCAAAGTGAATTCTATCCGTGGGTCCCATGACCAATCTCTCATTGCCTGAGAGTCAGATTCTGATGTTTAAAGTTTTACAAAGCTCTTCATGACCTGTCCCCGTGCCCTCTCTGTCTCACCCCTTTCCATTCTCCTCCCTTCAACCCACTCAGTCCCAGATACCCTGGGCCTGTCTGCTGCTCAGTCACACCAGGGACGATTTTGAGAGGCTCTCCTCAAGGCCTCCTTATCACAGAGCATTTCCCTGGCCCTCGCTGGCCTCCTTTATCCTCACCATTCTCTTTCTTCACAACACTCATCATGACCTGGTATAGGATTTTCCCTTGTCTTTATTGTGTGTCTCCCTCCTAGAAGGATATTATATATATATATATATATATATATATATATATATATATATATATATATATATATAAAAGAGCTGTTAACTATGCTTTCAGAACCAAAAGGATACATTTTGTTAAATATTTCTAGGTAAATGACTCTCCTCTTTTATACTCATGCTAAGTGCCTTGTCATTGAAGAAAGTGGATAGAGTAAAATTCTTGTTAGTCCCTATGATGATGAGGCCTGTTTATAAAATTATGAATGTAAATGTCATTAAAAAAAAATGAAATAAAGTCTGATAGGGGAGCAAGAGGAAGGGCATTGTGTCTTGAGTAATATCATAGCAGCCTGGAAAAAGCAGTCTTGTCCCCATGAACAAACTCAAGAAAGTAATGCCTTTCTTGCTCATCCTGCAGTTGCCTCCGGAGAGAAGATGCTCAGCTGCCACTCAACTATCTGATTTATTTCATAACAGAGAAATGATCATTATTTGACACATATTTATTTTTGGAAGTGTCATGAGGAAATGTAGGTATGACAAGTCTTTCAGACTAAAACATTTGGTGGAAAACATACATCCCTGACAACAAATGTGTGAATTCATTGTGTTCATGACTGGTAATTCTTCCTAAAAACTCTAAAAACATGGACTTCCTGCTCTCATGAAAAAACTGCAGATGGAACTGTCCCAGGACACAGAGTATGTAGGTAATATGATCAAGACAAGACAAACACAGTCTGTCACAACCCATTTAAATCAGTACCCAATTCTGCCAGGAATTCTGAAAATGCCAAGAAGTGGTCAGTTTTTTTTTTTTTTAATTGGAGGCTAATTACTTTACAATATTGTAGTATTTTTTGCCATGCATTGACATGAATCAGCCATGGGTGTACATGTGTTCCCCATCCTGACTCCTCCTCCTAACTGCCTCCCCATCCCATGCCTCAGGGTCATCCCAGTACAACGTCCCTGACTGCCCTGTCTCATGTGTTGAACCTGGACTGGTGATCTATTTCACATATGGTGATATATGTTTTAATGCTATTCTCTCAAATCATCCCACCCTTGCCTTCTCCCACAGAGTCCAAAAGTCTGTTCTTTATATCTGTGTTTCTTTTGCTGTCTCATATATAAGGTCATCGTTCAGTTCAGTTCAGTTCAGTCACTCAATTGTGTCCGACTCTGCAACCCCATAAATCGCAGCATGCCAAGCCTCCCTGTCCATCACCAACTCCCAGAGTTCACTCAAACTCATGTCCATCGAGTCGGTGATGCCATCCAGCCATCTCATCCTCTGTCGTCCCCTTTTCCTCCTGCCTCCAATCCCTCCCAGCATCAAGGTCTTTTCCAAAGGGTCAACCCTTTGCATGAGGTGGCCAAAGTAATGGAGTTTCAGCTATAGCATCAGTCCTTCCAAAGAAATCCCAGGGTTGATCTCCTTCAGAATGGACTGGTTGGATCTCCTTGCAGTCCAAGGGACTCTCAAGAGTCTTCTCCAACACCACAGTTCAAAAGCATCAATTCTTCAGTGCTCAGCCTTCTTCACAGTCCAACTCTCACATCCATATATGACCACTTGGAAAACTATAGCCTTGACTAGACAGACCTTAGTCAGCAAAGTAATGTCTCTGCTTTTGAATATGCTATCTAGGTTGGTCATAACCAGATGCCATGAGCTTCGTTTTCTGAATGTTGAGCTTTAAGCCAACTTTTTCACTCTCCTCTTTCATCATTACCATTTGCTAAATTCCATATATATGTGTTAATATACTGTACTGGTGGATTTCTTTCTGACTTACATCACTCTGTATAATAGGCTCCAGTTTCATCCACATCATTAGAACTGATTCAAAAGCATTCTTTTAATCACTGAGTATATGTACCACAGCCTTCTTATCCATTTGTCTGCCTATGGGCATCTAGATTGCTTCCATATCCTAGCTATTATAAACAGTGCTCTGATGAACATTGGGGTAGATGTGTCACTTTCAACTCTGTTCACTGTTTTCCATAGTGGCTGTACAAGTTTGCATTCCCACCAACAGTGTAAGAGGGTTCCCTTTCCTCTGCACCTTCTCCAGCATTTGTTTGTAAACTTTTTGATAGCAGCCATTCTGACTGGTGTGAGATGGTAACTCATTGTGGTTTTGATTGCATTTCTCTGATAATGAGTGATATTGACTATCTTTTCATGTGTTTGTTAGCCATCTGTACGACTTCTGCAGAGAAATGTCTGTTTAGCTCTTCAGCCCATTTTTGATTGGGTCGTTCATTTTTCTGGTATTGAGCTTCATGAGCTGCTTGTATATTTTGAGATTAATTCTTTGTCAGTTGCTTCATTTGTTATTATTTTCTTCAATTCTGAAGGCTGTCTTTTCACCTTGCTTAGAGTTTATTTCATTGTGCAAAAGCTTTTAAGTTTAATTACGTCCCATTTGTTTATTTTTGCTTTTATTGCCATTTTTCTGGGGAGTTGAACATAGAGGATCCTGCTGTGATTTATGTCAGAGAGGGCTTTGCTTATGTTTTCTTCTTGGAGTTTTATAATTTATGGTCTTATATTTAGATCTGTAATCCATTCTGAGCTTATTTTTGTGTATGGTGTTAGAAAGTGTTCTAGTTTCATTCTTTTACAAGTGGTTGACCAGTTTTCCCAGCACCACTTGTTAAAGAGATTATCTTTTTCCATTGTATATTCTTGCCTCCTCTGTCAATGATTAGGTGTCCACAGGTGCCTGGATTTATCTCCGGGCTTTCTATTTTGTTCCATGGATATTTCTGTCTTTGTGCCAGTACCATACTGTCTTGATGACTGTAACGTTGCAGTATAGTCTGAAGTCAGGCAGGTTAATTCCTCCTATTTCATTCTTCTTTCTCAAGATTGTTTTGGCTGTTTGAGGTTTTTGCATTTCCATAAAAACTGTGACATCATTTGTTCTAGTTCTCTGAAAAATACCATTGGTTGCTTGATAGGGATTGCACTGAATCTATAGATTGCTTTGGAAAATATACTCATTTTCACTATATTGATTCTTCCGACACATGAGCATGGTATATTTCTTCATCTATTTCTGTCATCTTTGATTTCTTTCATCAGTGTTTTATAGTTTTCTACATATAGGTCTTTTGGTTTTTTTAGGTAGATTTATTCCTAAGTATTTTATTTTTTTCATTGTCTTGGTGAATGGAATTGTTTCCTTAATTTCTCTTTCTGTTTTCTCATTGTTAGTGTATAGGAATGTAAGGGACTTCTCTGTGTTAATTTTATATCTTGCATATTTACTATATTCATTGACTAGCTCTAGTAATTTTCTAGTGGTGTCTTTAGAGTTTTCTATGTAGAGGATGATGTCATCTGCAAACAGTGAGAGTTTTACTTCATCTTTTCCTTTCCTTTCCTTTTCTTCTCTGATTGCTGTGGCTAAAACTACCAAAACTATGTTGAATAGTAATGATGAGAGTAGGCACCCTTGTCTCATTCCTGACTTTAGGGAAAATGTTTCCAATTTTTCACCACTGAGGATAATGTTTGCTATGGGTTTATCATATATGGCTTTTATTATGTTGATGTATGTTCCTTCTATGCCTGTTTTCTGGAGGGTTTTTTTTTTTAATCACAAATGAGTATTGAATTTTGTCAAACACTTTCTCTGCATCTATTGAGATAGTCATATGGTTTTTAATCTTTCAATTTGTTAATGTGGTGTATCACATTAACTGGTTTGCCAATACTGAAGAATCCTTGCATCCCTAGGATAAAGCCCACTCGGTCATGATGTATGGTCTTTTAAATGTTGTTGGATTCTGTTTGCTAGAATTTTGTGAAGGATTTTTGCATCTATATTCATCAGTGATATTGGCCTGTAGTTTTCTTTTTTTTTTGTGTGTGTGGCATCTTTGTATGATTTTGGTATTAGGGTGATGGTGGCCTCATAGAATGAGTTTGGCAGTTTACCTTCCTATGCAATATTCTGGAAGAGTTTGAGTAGAATAGGTGTTAACTCTTCTCTAAATTTTTGGTAAATTTCAGCTGTGAATCCATCTAGTCCTGGGCTTTTGTTTGTTGGAAGATTTTTTAATTACAGTTTCGATTTTGGTGCTTGTGATGGGTCTGTTAAGATTTTCTATTTCTTCCTGGTTCAATTTTGGAAGGTTATACTTTTTAAGAATTCTTCAATTTCTTCCTAGTTGTTCATTTTATTGGCATATAGTTCCTGATGGTAGTCTCATGATCTTTTGTATGTCTGTGTTGTCTGTTGTGATTTTTCCATTTTCATTTCTAATTTTGTTGATTTGATTCTTGTCCCTTTTTTTCTGGATGAGTCTGACTAACTGTGTGTCTATTTTATATAGCTGCTCAAAGAACCAGCTTTTAGTTTTGTTGATTTTTGCTATAGTCTCCTTTGTCTCTTTTCCATTTATTTCTGCTCTAATTTTTATGATTTATTTCCTTCTACTAACCCTGGGATTCCTCATTTCTTCTTTTTCTAGTTGTTTTAGGTGTGGTTAGGTTATGTATTTGATTTTTCTCTTCTTTCTTGAGGTAAGCTTGGATTGCTATGAACCTTCCCCTTAGCACTACTTTTACTGAATCCCATAGGTTTTGGGGGTCTCATGTTTTCATTTTCATTCATTTATATGGATATGTTGATTTATTTTCGGTGACTTCCCTGGTGGCTCAGACAGTAAAGCGTCCGTCTACAGTGCAGGAGACCCAGGTTCGATCTCTGGGTTGGGAAGATCCCCTGGAGAAGGAAATGGCAATCCACTCCAGTACTAGTGCCTAAAAAAATCCCATTGACAGGGCGGCCTGGAAGGCTACAGTCCATGGGGTCGCAAAGAGTTGGACACGACTGAGCAGCTTCACATTTATTTTCTGATTTCTTTCGTGATTTGTTGATTATTCTGAAGCATGTTGTTTAGCCTCCATATGTTTGTATTTTTAATAGTTTTTTTCCTGTCAGTTCAGTTCAGTTCAGTCTCTCAGTCATGTCCGACTCTTTGCGACCCCCCATGAATCTCAGCATGCCAAGCCTCCCTGTCTATCACCAACTCCCGGAGTTCACTCAGACTCATTTCCATCGAGTGAGTGATGCCATCCAGCCATCTCATCCTCTGTCGTCTTTTTCTCCTCCTCCCCCAATCCCTCCCAGCATCAAAGTCTTTTCCAATGAGTCAACTCTTCGCATGAGATAGCCAAAGTACTGGAGTTTCAGCTTTAAGATCATTCCTTCCAAAGAAATCCCAGGGCTGATCTCCTTCAGAATGGACTAGTTGGATCTCCTTGCAGTCCAAGGGCCTCTCAAGAGTCTTCTCCAACACCACAGTTCAAAAGCGTCAATATCTAATCTTTCTGCATTGTGATCAGAAAACATGCTTGAAATGACTTCAATTTTTTTGAATTTACTAAGGCTAAATTTATGGCCCAGGATGTGATTTATCGTGAATAATATCCTGTGTGCACTTGAGAGAAAAGTGAAATTCATTGTTTTGGAGTGAAATGTCCTATAGATATCAATTAGGTCTAACTGGTCCATTGTATCATTTAAAGTTTGTGTTTCCTTGTCAATTTTCTGTTGATCTATCCATAGGAGTGCATAGGGTATTAAAATCTCCCACTATTATTGTGTTACTGTTAATTTCCCCTTTCATACTTGTTATTATTTGTCTTACATATGCAGTGCTCCTAAATTGGATGCATATATATTTATAATTGTTATATCTTCTTCTTGGAATGAGCCTTTGATCATTATGTAGTGTCCTTCTTTGTCTCTTTTCATGTCCTTTATTTTAAAGTCTATTTTATCTGATATGAGTATGGCTACTCCCCGCTCTTAGTTGGTCTCTATTTGCATGAAATATTGTTTTCCAGCCCTTCATTTTCAGTCTGTATGTGTCTCTTGTTTGGAGGTGAGTCTCCTGTAGGTTGATCTCTTTTTTGTATCCATTCAGTCAGACTTTTGTCTTTTGGTTGGGTCATTCAACCCATTTATATTTAAGGTAATTATTGATAAGTATGATCCTGTTGCCATTTAGTTGGTTGTTTTGGGTTTGAGTTAGAAACACTTTCTGTGTTTCCTGTCTAGAGAAGATCCTTTAGCATTTGTTGAAGAGCTGGTTTGGTGGTGTTGAATTAGCCCAGCTTTTGCTTATCCGTAAAGCTTTTGATTTCTCCTTCATTTTTGAATGAGATCCTTAATGGGTATGGTATACTGGGATGTAGATTTTTCTCTTTCATCACTTTAAGTATGTCCTGCCATTCCCTTCTAGCCTGAAGAGTTTCTATTGAAAGATCAGCTGTTATCCTTATGGGAATCCCCTTGTGTGTTATTTGTTGTTTTTATTTTGCTGTTTTTAATATTTGCTCTTTGTGTTTGAGCTTCATTAATCTGATTAATATGTGTCTTGAGGTGTTCCAGCTTGGGTTTAACCTGTTTGGAACTCTCGATTCATTGGACTTGGGTGGCCTTTTCCTTCCCCATTGTACAGAAGTTTTCAATTATTATATCCTGAAGTATTTTCTCACACTCTTTCTTTTTGTCTTTTTCTTCTGGGACTCCTATGATTTAAATGTTGGGGTGTTTAGCATTGTCCCAGAGGTCTCTTGAGGTTGTTCTCATTTCTTTTAATTCATTTTTCTTTTTTTCTTTCTGCTTAATTTATTTCCACCATTCTATCTTCCATCTCACTCATCCTATCTTCTGCCTCAGTTATTCTACTGTTGGTTCTCTCAGAGCAGTTTTTATCTCAGTTATTGCATTATTGATTGACTCTTTTTTTAGGTCCTTGTTAAACATGTCTTTCATCTTCTCAATTCTTGTCTCTAGTCTATATATCTTTAACTCCACTTTGTTTTCAAGATTTTGGATCATCTTCCCTATCATTATTCTGAATTCTTTTTCAGGTAGACTCCCTATCTCCTCCTCTTTTGTTTGGTTTGGTTATCATGTTCCTTTACCTGCTGAATATTTCTCTGCCTTGTCATTTTGTTTAGATTGCTGCATTTCGGGTGGCCTTTCTGTATGCTGGAAGTTTGTGGTTCCTCTTTATTGTGGAGGTTGCTCCCTGTGGCTGGGGTAGGACTATTGGCTTGTCAAGGTTTCCTGGATAGGGAGGCTTGCATCGGTGTTCTGGTGGGTGGAGCTGAATCTCTCCTTTCTGGAGTGCAATGAAGTGTCCAGTAGTGAGTTTTTAGGTGTCTGTGGGTTTAGTGTAACCTTGGGCAGCCTGTATTTTAATGCACAGGTCTATGTTCCTGCATTTTTGGAGAATTAGTGTGGCATGTACTGCTCTGGAACATGTTGGCTCTTGGGTGGAGCTTGATTTCAGTGTAGGTATAGAGGCTTTTGAATGAGCTCTTGTCAATTAATGTTCTTTGGAACCAGGAGTTTTCTGGGGTTCTCAAGTTTTGTATTTAAGCTTCTTGCCTTGGACTTTTAGTCTGATTCTTACAGTAGCCTCAATACTTCTCCATCCATACAGCACAGATGATAAAACATCTAGGTTAATGGTGAAAAATTTCTCCACAGTGAGGGACACCCAGAGAGTTTCACAGAGTTACATGGAGGAGAGAGAAGGGGGCAGGGAAAGAGTTGACCAGAAGGACAAGTGAGGGACTCAAAAGGGGAGCAACCAGTCTAGGCAGTAATCAGTTATTTAAGTGTTCTCCATGGCCCTCAACACCCAAAGAGATTCACAGAGTTTAGTAGAGAAGAGAAGGGAGAGGGAAGAGATAGAAGTGACATGGGGGAGAAAAGGGAGAGTCAAAAGAGGCGAGAGCAATCAAGCCAGGAATCACACCCCTAAGTAAAAATGAGTACTGAAGATTAGATTCTTAATGGTAGAAAATTGATAACAAATACCAAACACCAGACATTAAAAATCTAGAGCAACAGTGTAAGAGGGTTCCCTTTTCTCCACATTCTCTCCAGCATTTATTGCTTGTAGACTTTTGGATCGCAGCCATTCTGACTGGTGTGAAATGATACCTCATTGTGGTCTTGATTTGCATTTCTCTGATAATAAGTGATGTTGAGCATCTTTTCATGTGTTTGTTAGCCATCCATATGTCTTCTTTGGAGAAATGCCTATTTAGTTCTTTGGCCCATTTTTTGATTGGATCGTTTCTGGAGTTGAGCTGCATAAGTTGCTTGTATATCTTTGAGATTAGCTGTTTGTCAGTTGCTTCATTTGCTATAGTTTTCTCCCATTCAGAAGGCTGTCTTTTCACCTTGCTTATAGTTTCCTTTGTTGTGCAGAAGCTTTTAATTTTAATTAGATCCCATTTGTTTATTTTTGCTTTTATTTCCATTATATTGGGAGGTGGATCATAGAGGATCCTGCTGTGATTTTATGTCGGAGAGTGTTTTGCCTATGTTTTCCTCTAGGAGTTTTATAGTTTCTGGTCTTACATTTAGATCTTTAATCCATTTTGAGTTTATTTTTGTGTATGGTGTTTATACAGAGTGAAGTAAGCCAGAAAGAAAAACACCAATACAGTATACTGACACATATATATGGAATTTAGAAGGATAGTAATGAAGACCCTCTATGTGAGACAACAAAAGAGACTCAGAGGTATAGAACGGACTTTTGGACTCTGAGGAGAGGGTGGGATGATTTGGGAGAACGGCATTGAAATATGTATACTATCTTGTAAGAATGAAGCGCCAGTCTATGTTCAATACAGGATGCAGGACGCATGGGGCTGGTGCACGGGATGATTCAGGGAGAGGATGTGGGGTGGGAGGTGGGAAGGGGCTTTGGCATTGGGAGATCGTGGACACCTGTGGCTGATTCATGTCAATGTATGGCAAAACAAATACAGTATTGTAATTAAAAAATAAATAAATAAAAATAAATTAAAAAAAGAAAAATCTAGAGCAGAGGTTAAACTCCCAAAGATGCGATATTAAAAATACAAAACAAAACAAAAATACCAAAAAAATCACAAAAATTATAATATATATATATATATATGAAATTTGCTTTAAAAATAGGGTATTTTTTTTTTTGCAAGGTAGTAGTAAGTTATAATGGAGAAGGCAATGACACCCCACTCCAGTACTCTTGCCTGGAAAATCCCATGGATGGAGGAGCCTGGTAGGCTGCAGTCCATGGGTCGCTAAGAGCAGGCACGACTGTGCGACTTCACTTTCGCTTTTCACTTTCATGCATTGGAGAAGAAAATGGAAACCCACTCCAGTATTCTTGCCTGGAGAATTCGAGAGACAGGAGCCTAGTGTGCTGCCGTCTATGGGGTTGCACAGAGTTGGACATGACTGAAGCAACTTAGCAGCAGCAGCAGTAGGTTATAAAAAGGAAAATTAAAGGAGTAATAAAAAACTTAAAAATAAAAAATTGTTTTAAACTGAAAAATGATAATAGTAAAAATATATTTAGGAATTTCTCTGGAGCTGTAAAGGTCAGTGTGGGGTCAGTTCAGTTTCAGATAGTTCCCTGTTCCAGCTTATATTTCTTCTCAAGGTCTATACACCACTTCCAATGCTTAGTCAATGCTAACTACAGGGTTTTAATCTGTTGCACCTGTCACTTCCAAAGCGGTTCCCTCTTCTCTGTTTATTTTGGCTTCCTCTGTTTGCAAGTCTCTTCAATGTCTAATTTCTGCCCCTAACACAAGAGGGTGAAGATGGTCACTTATTTAGGCTCACTTGTTCAGTTGTGCTGTGGGGAGGGAGGAACACTGCAAACAAATATCACTGGTGTATGTAGGGAGTGCTCAGTGTATGGACCACACTGGGTTTGCCCCAGCTCATGGCCTGTGTGCCTTCCCAGTCTACTCTGCTCAGGCTCCTGGTGGTTCTGCAGGGAACTGTCCAAAGTGGGTCCTGGGTTTTGTGCACTTCCCAGGTCTAAGCTGCTCAGGTTCAGGTTCTCAGGTACTCCACAAGGGCACGGACTTGGTTGGGCATGCGTTCTGTGCCCTTCCCAGGTCCGAGGAGTTCAGGAGACCAGGTGCTTGGTGAGTGCACTGTCCCAGGTGGGTTGCATGTCTTAATCACCTCCCCTGGTCCCAGATTCTTGATTTCCCAGATGCACTGCAAAGCACCATCTAAGGCGTGCCCTGTGCCTCCTCTGGGGAGCTGATATCTGGTTTCGACCTTCCTGGCAGATGTCAACCGTCCAGGATCCCAGGAAGACTTGGTTAGCAACTGGGAGCCTGCTCACAGTTAGGTGGAGGATGCCATCTCTGGGGCAGAGATTGCCCCTTGCCTTCTGGCTCTGGCTATTGCCCACCTGCCTTTCTGCCTCCGGCAGGGAGATGGGCTGGTCCATCCCCGGTTAGCTCTCCTTTGGTATTTGCTCAATCTTTTGTTCTGTGAGCAGGCCAGACTGCGCCTTAGGTTAGAATTTTTCACGGGAAAGTTGTCTCTTTCTCTCTTTTTATTTTCTCTTTCTCTGGCTATCCCAAAGTTTTGGTTGGGATCACATTAACTCCCTCATATTGTCCATAGGGCATTCAGGTCCGGTCCTTAGCCTAAGCATAAAACTCGTGCCTCCCTGCTCAGCCCCTGCTCTCTGGTGGCAGATACAGGCATCTGGATTGCTTCTTTGCTGGGACTTGCCATTAGCCGCGTATTCTGTGTGTGTGTGTGTGTGTGTGTGTGTGTGTGTGTGTGTGTGTGTGTGTGTTTCTCCTTCCAGTTATGTTCTCCTCTGAAATTACAAAACTCCTCCACAGACCTTCTGGTGAGAGGGTTTCCTGGTGTTTGGAAACTTCTCCTCCATGACTCCCTCCTTGGGATGGGTCTTCATACCTAACACTTTTGTCTCTCTTTTTGTCTCTTATATTTTGTTCTACCTCCTTTTGAAGAGAATGGGCTGCCTTTCTGGGTGCCTGGTATCCTCTGCCAGCATTCAAAAGTTGTTTTGTGGAAGTTTCTCAGCAGTAAAATAATCTTTTGATGAATTTGTGTGGAGAAATTGATTCCGAGTTCTATTCCTCTGCCATCTTAGGATACCACACCCACCATGGTGAGGGATTTTGAGTACTCAGCTCAACATAATATAGTCCCCAGTGTCTGTGGCCCAGACACAAATGGCAGAAAAGAGAGAATATGAGTTTGTCCCAGACACCAAATAAGTGGGATCTCTACCAGCAGGAACCAGTTCCCCCACACTAACTGGGCATCCAGAAGTCAATTCACTTCTGGCACTAAATCCTCAGAGGTGACCCTGAACCCACAGGGTGAGGACTCCATCTCTGAGAAATGCCCATAGTTCAGGAGTTGATCTCGAGCCCTGGGGTCATGCACACTTGTAAACAATTGGCTGTAATTTCTGAGATCCTTTGACTCACCTCCCATGTTGAAAATCAGAACCACTCATTGAATTCAGATAAGCCCTTTACATACTATTGCCACCACTCATTATCAATGATAAAACTCAGGGACAGCAAAATGGAGGGAGAAGCATAAAGCAAAGAAGGAGTAGGAAATGCTGAGTCTCCATGCCACCTCAGGACATGCCTCCCTTACAAACCCTTGATGTTATCACCTCCCTTGAAGCTCTCTGATTCTAGTGTTGGTGAGTTTCAACTGAGGATTGGATGGAGACAAACTGATGGAATCTTTGACCATTGTTAATGGAACTCAGTATCCTCTCCCCAGAGTAACTGGGGACTGATCACTTAATCCTCTAATCATCTGATGGCATATTCCGAATCCAAGTGCACACAGACACTGTCTAAGGCCTCATCCTTCACTGATCTCATTACTTAGAGAACGACAATAAAATCCAAGTGTTTTAGGAGGCCTAGGGCATGAACCGGGGCAAGGATCAAATATGGATCTTTCTACTGTTCTAAAGTGGTTTTTAGGCATGGGGTAGAGTCTAGCAATAGACAGTGTCAGAGATAAAGCTCATGATTCTGTAAAATGAGGTGGGATATTTTTATTTAAAACTGAACACATAATGACAATTTTTTGAGAGTCAAGAAATGTCCCTGGAGTTCAACTGCTCACTTTCCAGAAGAAATCCAGAGAGAGCTAGCAGCATCCATCATACCCCTCTTCCTGCCCCTTCCATGGACTCAACCTCCTTTCCCTTTGGTCTGTAGAGGACAAGGTGAGCTGGTACTTATGCTGAGCCTGGTTGCTTGTTTCACCTCCAGGGATGATGCCCAGCATGGTGCCCAGGAGAATGAACAGGGCTGCAGAGGATCAGAGTCTGCTCATATTTGTGACCTTGCAGAGGGTGTCTATGGAAAGACAGGTGCTAAGAGATCAGTTTATATCCCAGCAGATGGGTAAGAACAGGTGAGAAGGAGGGGAGTGAGGAAATGGAGGATTTGGGGTCAGTCATGTACAATGTGTAATCTCCCCTGCTTCCATTGTCCTGCCTGTGCATGCATGTCTGCTGAGTCACTCAGTCTGGTCTGACTCTGAAATTTCCATGGACTATACTGCCAGGCTCCTCTGTCTTGTTTCTGTCTGGTGGGTCCAAATGCCAAGTACCCGGATTCTCAAACTTGACTCTGTCTGTGGTCTAATGAAAACACAGAATGTGATTCTACAGATGGAATTTTGTGCAATATGGTCACACAAGGAGCATCCCAGCTCCTAGAGCAGCACATGGCATTGGATGGCCAGTAAGTGGATGAGAGCAGATCAAAAGCCAAGTAAGTAAACAATAGAGTGTTAGCTCAGGTCCTCCTTTATAGACTCATGCAGGTGTCATTATATGTGGGTATCAATGCCCCCTCTCTTACATTAACTCAACCTACTTCAGAAGACAGATATGACACAGGTAAGCTACCAGCAATCATTGTGGCAGCATCTCTATTGGAAAGATACCAGCTCTTTACCTGGCAGTGGCCCAGTCAGATGTTGAGCTAGGGGGAGAGCATCTCCATCTGGGGCACAAAACCTGATATTTTGGGTAGAAACAAAGTAAAGGGAACCAGAAATAGGGAGGAAGAGACAAACAGCATCTCCAGAACTGACCACCCACTGTCCCTCACTGGGTTTCGCCACAGGAGAGCTACCTCCCTGAGTGGATCCCAGGGATCTTGGAAATCGCTTGCAACACTACCCCACCACAACTGTGGACTCTGCAACAGTGGTTCTTAGAACAGAGGACCCAGTTGGAGTCCCAGTTCTTTCTTTTGCTAACTCTGAGATCTGGGGACTTATTTTATAACTAAAAAAAAGCAACACTCAGAGATGTTGAGAATTTGCCAACGATTTCAAGGAAGGGAGTAACAGCACCAGCACCCTGTGTGTTCTCATTTATTTAGATACCCTCCTTGCTGATTTCCATAATTCTAACTTCACCGATCTGAACTGAAACGGATACTCTCTGTTCTCCAGGTGCATCCATCCTAAATCTTTTAGAAGCAGAGCAGGGTAACATTATCAAAATCCCTTTACTTGGGAGAGTGGGGACCTGCCATCTTAGAAAATGAATAAAGGAGAACAGTGCCATCTCTGTGCTGCCATTCTCTTCCTTGAAGGATTCAAAGCATGATTAATAGAATAATGCAGGCAAAATGCTTACACAGAGCCTAGGATACTAAATGGTAATTGCCCTTCTTTAACTAAAGTAAGAACTCCCTTCCACCTATGACTTCAGGGAAACGGATTCCTTAGAAAAGTGGACAACTGAGCCTTATGCCTAGTCTCCTGAGAGTCCAGGAGGACAAACTTCCCCCAAATTTGACTGAACTTAGAAGAAAGGAATGAAAGCTCATGTGGAGGTTTGTATCTCTCAGGTTTGGATGTGGCTTGGGGTGGCTATTAGGACGTCGATGATTCTGTCATGTGTTTGCTTCCTATGCCGGTAGGGCACAGTCTCTGGACAGTGAACTGGGAGGTGCCCACTGTCTGGAGAACAGAGAGAAAGACCAATATTCCCATGGACCCTCTTGATTAAGGTTTGCAGTTTCAAGCAAAAGACACCACTCCATTCAGTTTAATTTAGTATATGCATTTATTGAAATGCATTATTGAATGATTTTTAAAATGCATTATTATTGAAATATAGCCACAGTGTTTGAAGCTATGGAAAGGAAAATTGCAACATCATTGTAGGATCAGGAAGCTTCAACATCGCAAACCCTTCTCCCATTACTGATTCTGAGAACTGGTTGTGAGAAATTCCACTTTGGACACCCACAAAGAGAGCAGTGATGGTAGGGATGGAGATCAATCTGAGGATGCAGTGAGGATGCGGGGTGAAGACAAGAATCCTTCATCAAACTGCAGGCTCTGTAGTTACTCTGGTCATGACAAATGTGCTCCTACATCCCTTCCTTTCTTCCTCAAATAATTAGGAACTGTCGCCTTGGAGCCAGGAGCTGAGCTCAGTGCTAGGAATAAAGGGAAGACATTCTCATGGTGCTGAGAGCCATCTGGGTGAGACAGAATTAGACATGCTGACCAATAGAAGAAAGGAATTAGGTTCTGCTGAAGAAGGGAGGGAGAGAAGGACTGTGAGAGACTGAACAGTTTCAGAAGCAGCCATGGCCCAGCCCTGCAGGGGTCCTCCTCAGGCGTCACATTTTCTGGGAACCACTCTTCACACATCCTCTGCAAAAAGAAAGGAACTTGTTGAGTGCCATCATTTTAGCCCCAGACATGGACACCTATCATCTTGACACAGCCTAGAGTTTCCAAAAAATATGAAACTATAGTCCCCATGATCCAAATGACCAAAAAGAAGGAAGTGAGTTTTCCATGCCAAGGTGGGGCACTCAGGAGCACTGCAGACCTGCCCTGGAGGGTGGTTGACTCAGTATTCCTCTCTAAGATGGAAGAGCATGTGATTAGCTTAGATAGTCATAAAAGCCATTTCGGTTTGACCTTCTGCCAAGCTAACTCCTGAATAACCTGCTCAGCGTGTGATTTCACAGGACACTGCTGCCTCTTCTCCTGGGAAGCATTAAGGAGGAAGACGCTGTGCAGGTGTGACTGGTGTGTGGTCCCCTGAGCTCCAGCTCGTTCCCCAGTCCTTGCCCTGCCCCCATGCCCCGCTCCCTGTCTTACCACAGGGACACTGTCACTGGAGAGCAGGTCACTAGGCAGTCCGATAACGTCTGGAAGTTGTTCTTGTTCCCTTCGCAGCCGCCATATACAAATGGCTCGCAGTACCCGGTCGTGGCATTGTAGAAGTACCTGGTCATCTGGTCCTTGCAGGGACCCTTTAATTCGGGCTCCAGGCAGAATTCAGGCTTAGAAGTTGCTGGCAAAGGAGGGACAATGGCTCAGTTATGAGGACGGTAAGCACAACTCGTACAAGGACAACAGCTAGAACCACCAATTTGTTTGCCATAGAGAATGCTAGGCTTATGGAGGATGGTCAGATGGAAAAGGTCATTTGAAAACCTTTCTGCGACATAATTAGGAATGTTGCTACGGGTGACGTGATGTATTAATCATGCACATTTCAATATCTCAACATGAAGTATTTTAACAAAAATTGGTATAATGCCTTTGCTTAGCCTCAAAAACTTCTAGGGGACTTCCTGGTGGGCCACTGGTTAAGAATTAGCCTTCCAATGCAGGAGTCCTTGGTTCAATCCCTTTGTAAGAGAACTAAAGTCCCACATCCTGAGGGACATCTAAGTCAGCAGGCCACAACTACTGTGCCTGTGGCCTGCAACTAACACCAAAAGCACCAAATAAATGCTCAAAAAGAAAGAAAGAAAGAACAGAAAACCCAGAAATACACAACTCTATAGCAATGAAAACAGGTCACAGGTAAAAATCATTCCCTATATGTCAATAATTACTGGGTCTGGGTACCTGGGTTTTATAATACTGTTCTCTGCACCTTTGTATATGGCAAGAACTTTCCACTGTGAATAAAAAATGTGAAGGAATCATGCGATAATGAAAAAGGACATAAAGAAAACATACCAGTGTGTTACTTCTGATCCCTCAGGAGAACTGAATAAATTGAATGTTCAACTATCAATATGTTGATACTGTTATTATAAGAAGAAATATATGTGATTTTTTTGGGGGATCCTTTTTCTTCCACTGAGTTCCTAAACATATTGGTATTGTTAACGTGATGAGAACAATAAAAGTGTCTTCTGGTATGTGAAGTCAGTGATTTTTGAAAGACCCTCATAAACCATAATGGGCTCCTATTGCACAGGAAAGGACTGTCTACAGGACAGTGGGCACTGGGCAATGAAGCAGGAGAAGGATCAAATATGGATCAACTATATGAATAAGAAAATAATAGTCAAAAGAGGACAAGTGAAAGGGCCTGGAGACTTTGCTCGTATTGTCTTAACCCAGATCCCATGAGACAAAGACTGTGTTTCTTGTGTTCCTGCAGTTTCTCTGCTCTGTGGTCCTATGTCTTTCTGCTTATTTTAATATTAAAGGAATAGTCATTACTTGACATATTAATACTTTCTCTTGACCAAAGGAGGTCAAGGATCATGCTCTTCAGATTAACACACTGGTAGAAATGGACAAAATTGGTGGATGAAATGTGAATAGATTATTTATATTCATTACTGATAATCTGTTAAAGAATGCTTGCGTATTTTTCCACTAGTCAGTTGAGGAAATTGAATATGACTTGCCCCAGAACACAGAGCATAGGGGTGGTAGAGTCAGGATAAGATACTATCGTGTCATAACCTATCTGATACAATACCTGATTCTACCAGGAATTCTAAAAATACTGTTTACTTATAAGAGTTTCTGGATGCAGCATCCTACTTTCATTACTTCCCTGTCCACAAAGCTTACCTTACCTCACCTAAGCTCTCAAATCACAGCAGAGAGTGAGTTTGGGTTTCCTTGACACCAAATATGTGGTATCTAGACTAACATCAACCAAGTCCCCCAAAGACTCCTGGGTGTCCCCCAGTCACTTAACATGTGATATGAAATCCATGCAGTTAGCACAGATCCCACCCACTGAGGGATCACAACTGTCCTCACTTTAGTACGAACCGTGTGGTCCAAAGTTACTTATGCTTGTGACCAAATGGCTAAAATTTGGAGGTTCCATGACCACATCTCCATGTTCAATAACTGAATGGAACTAATGACCAGACTAAGGAAAACCCTTACTGACTGTTCTCAGATTAAGTAAGAAGGGAAGTGTTAGTTGCTCAGTCGTGCCAACTTTTTGCAACCCCGTGGACTGCAGCCCACCAGACTCCTGTGTCCATGAGATTTTCCAGGCAAGGATATTAGAGTAGGTTGCCATTTCCTTCTCCAGGGGGATCTTCCCAACCCAGGGATCAAACCTGAGTCTCCTGTACTGCAGGCAGAGTCTTTACCGACTGAGCTAGAGGGAAGCCCATTCTCAGATTAATAGAAATGAAAATTCAGAAAGAGTGAAATGGAAGAGGTATGTAGGATGAAGGGAGACTGTAGGTTGGCAGAGCCTTCATGTCCTAGTGAGCACAGTACTCTCACGTCATGTATTTGTATTTACCACCCAAAAACTCTCTCAGTCCCAATATTTATGCAGGTTTGAGGTTTCAAAGCAAAGAAGATCTAAAGGACCCTCTTGATGAAAGAGGAGAGTGAAAAATAAGCTCCAGTAGATGGTGATGTACAGGATAGTCTGCCGTGCTGCAGTCCATGCGGTCACAAAGAGTCAGACACGACTGAGAGACTGAGCTGAACTAACTGAAATGAGGTTTCAAGAAACAGGCTTATTGGTTGAATCGTTGGCCATTGGTGATTGATCTCAATCTCAGCGACCTTCCCTCACCCCAGAGGTGCAGAAAATACAAAACCTTTCTTACCATTTTTGAGTCTTTGTGTTAGGAACTCCTCGACGGTATGGTTCTCAAATTGCATTCCAGAAATCATTACCTGACCTATGAAAGAGAGTGAATGCTAGAGTTTCAGGAGGCCTGGTCCTTGAAACAGGGAAAGGATCAAAAATGGGTAAGAAAATGACAGTCAAAAAGGACAAGGGAGGGAGCCTGGAGACTTTAGTAATATTGTCTCTGGCTGGGTCCCACAGCCTGCCACACAAGGGCTGTGTTTCTTGCTTTCCCTGCAGTTCCTCTCCACAGTGTCTCCACATCTTTCAATTTGTTCTCTTAATAGAGAAATAATCACTATTTGATAAAGAAACAGATTTAATTGTCCAAAACAAGTAGGAAGATAAAGTGTTTTCAGATTAACACATCATAGTGGAAAATGGACAAATCTGGTAATGAAGTGGGAAGAAACTGTTTATATTCATGACTCATCATCAGTTCAAAGGCCTCATGTAGGAAATTTCCCCTATTCAGGTGAGAAAATTACAGATGACTTGCACCATGAAACAAGTGTGTGGGTGGTGGGATCCGGACAAGATACTGTCATATCACAACCCATTGATACACTATTGATTCTGCTTGGAGGTTGAAAATATAGATAACTGATAAGAGTTTCTGGGTGCAGTGTCCTATTCCCACTACTCAGCTCCCCAAGCCCCATGTGAGCCCTCAGATCACAAGGCAGGGTGAGTCTGGGGTTTTTCCTGACTGCAAAGATATGGTTTTTGCACCAACCCCATCCAATTCCCAATACCCAGTGGTGTCCCACTGTCAATTGACTTCTGAGATCATATCTGTGGAGTTAGTGCCCATGCCACAGGTTGAGGTATCAAGAGTATCCTGACATCAGATGCCAGCCATGTGGCATACTCTTACTTCTGACCAAGTAGCTAAAAGTGGGAGTTTACGTGACCCAACCTCCATACTCAGTATCCCATCAAACCGGTGACTGAACTCAAGAAAACCTATACGTACTGTTCTCAGAATAACATACAGGAGAAAACTCAGGAACAGTGAAATGGAAGAGACATGGAGGGCAAAGAAAGAGTGAAGGTGTGGGGAGCCTTCATGCCCAGAGAGCACAGCACCCTCACATCACCAGCATTGGTTCCCACCCATAAGCTCTCTGAATGCCAGAATTTATGGAGTTTTATTTTTATTTTTTAACTTTTATGGAGGTTTCCATTAACCGGGGTATTGATTGAATCTTTGGGCAGTGATGACTGATCTCAACCCCAGTGCCCTCCCTTCTCCCTACAGGTGAAGGAGTTTCAAACCTTGAATTCCATTATTGATTATGTCAGCCAATCCTTTTAGTCCATGAAATATCTTGGTACCTATGAAAGACAAAAATACCAAAATTTTTAGGAATTTTGGACCATGAACCAGGAAAAGGATCAAATATGGATAATAAAATGATAGTCGAACATGGACAAGGGAAAGGGCCTGGATGCTCTGATCATTTTTCCCAAGTCATTCTGATTAAATTTTATAAGAGAAAAAAAAAAATCATTACTTGGCACATATTATTCTTTCTGGCCCCAAGCAAGTAGGCAGAGAAATTATTTCAAATGAACATATCAACAGGAAAATAGCCAAAATTGGTCATGAATGTGAATAAATTCTTTATATTTATGACAGGTAATATATTTAAAGAATCCCAGTAGTAGGTATCTGCTGTTCGGATGAGGAAGCTCTAAATGACTTGCCCCAGGACACACAGCATGCGTGTGGCAGGTCAGGACAAGATATGGTCATGTCACAACCCATTTGATATACCATCCTATTCTGCCAAGAACTGAAAATACGGATAACTGCGGAGAGCTTCTGGGTGCAGTGTCCCACATGCATTACTCCCCTGTCCCCAGGACTCACATGAGCTCCCAAAGCACACAGACCGAGTTTGAGTTTCCTGAACGAAATACGTAGTGTCTCTAGCAACAACATCCAATTCCCAAACACCCACTTGGTGTCTGCAAGTCAATTTTATTCCGATACAAAATCCAGGGAGTTAGTACAGATTCTGCATGTTGCAGGCTCAAAACTGTCCTCAATTCAGATGACAGTGAAGTGGTTGTGATTTGACAAAGCAGCTAATGCTTGGAAGTACCATTACCCCACTCCATGTTCAATAACACAATAAATCTGATGATCAAACTCAGGAAGACCGCTGACATACGGATCTCACGTTATTATTAAGGATAAATCTAGGCACAGCAAAAATGAGTGAGATATGCAGGGCAAAGTGGAAGTGGAGTTGTGAGGAGCCTCCATGTCCTAGAAAACATTGGATCCTCATATCACTGTCGTGTGATACCACCCCAAAAGCTCCCTGAATGCCCATATTTATGGATTTTCATTGAGGTTTCACTAAACAGGCATACTGATTGAATCATTGGTCAGTGGACATTGTTTTCAATCTCAGTGCCCTCCCCTCTCCCCAGAGGTGGAAAAAGTACAAACCTTTAACCACACCATCGATGACATGGGAAATCACATCTATTATTGAACGTTTCTCAGGTCCCCTTCTATGGCTTGTCTCCAGACCTATGAAAGACAGTAGATTCCAGGATTTCAGGAGGCTGGGCTCACGCAGCAGGACAAGGATCAAATATGCATAATAAAGTAATAGTCAACATTGGACAAGAAAGGGGCCAATATGGATAATAAAATAGTAGTCAAAAGAGGACAAAGGAAAGGCCTAGAGACTTTACCTTGGTCCCAGGGGCAAACCCACACTGGGCTCTGTGTGTTTCTTGTTTTCTCTGCAATGGATTTCCTCACTCATCCCAGGTTTTTCTGGTTATATTCATAATAGAGGAATAATTGCTCTTTGACACCTAAATATACTTTCTTGCCCAGAGTAAGTAGGTGGAGAAATTGTTTTCAGATGAACACATCTTGGTGGAAAATGCACAAACTTCACCATAAAATGTGACTCAACTCTTTATATTCATGACTGGTTTCTGTTCAAAACCCATGTAACATGTATTCCTTGTTTCAATGAGAAAATGGCAGATGACTTGCCCTAGGACATGTAGGTATCTGGGTCAGGTCAAGACACTGTCACATTACAACCCGTTTGATACAGTACCTGATTCTGCCAGGAACTCTGAAAATACAGATAACTGAGAACAGTTTCTTGGTGCAAGGTCCTACTTTCATGAATCCCCCTTTTGGAGCATCACCTGAGTCCCCGAATCACAGGGGAGAGTGAGCCTGGGTTTTACTCTGACAACAAATATGTGGTCCTTTAAGAGCAACTGAGTCCCCAAACACCCGCTGGCTGTCTAGCAGGTCAATTTACATCTGATTTGAAATCTGTGGAGTTAGTGCAGACTCTGCAGGTTGAGGACTCAAGACCATCCTCAACTCAACTGTCAGCCCTGAGGTCCCGAGTCGCTCATGCTTGTGATCAAATGGCGAAAATCGGGATGTCCATGACCCCACCTTCAAAATCAACAGTTCAATAGAATCGGTAGATGAACTTAGGAAAAACATTTGCTTACACTTCCCAGATAACTATACAAAATGTAACTCAAGGCAGTAAAATGGAAGAGATGTGTGTGCAAAAGGGGAAGGAGCTGTGCTCAGCCTCTGTCCCCTAGTGAGCACAGCACCCTCACATCAGCTGCCTGCATTCAAAAACACACAAGCTCTCTGAGCCATTTTCATGTATTTCTTCCAAGGGTTCACCAAGCAAGCACATTGGTTGGATCATCAGCCACTGGTGATTGATCTCATTCTCAGGTCCCTCCCCTCTCCACAGAGGTGCCGTAATGAGACATAGTGAAATGTGGAACCATGAAATGGATGTTTGAAGTTTCTTGGAGACCAGCCCATCCTGACCTTGAGTCTCCTCTTGTGACTCATCTTATAATCTATAAAGTCAGTAAATTCTAAGTTGTAGGAGGCCTGGGCTATTAACCAAAACAAGGATCAAACAGGCAGCTTTTTTCTTACTACATTACAGCACGGTTCATGGACAAGGCAGGGAGCAGGAATAGAGTCTCAGAAATGGGCCCTGATCTGGTAGTTAGATAGAGTAGACACATATTTCATATAAAAATTTAAAGATATCCTCATGAACGTCATGATGTCAGCTGAGTTAAATGTTTCCAAAGTAAGACCTCCCTGGTGGTCCAGTAGGTAAGAATCCACATGCTAATGCGGGGATATGATGTCTATCCCTGGTTGGGAGGATCCACATGCCTTGGGGTAACTAAGCACGTGATCTGCAACTACTGAACCCAGATGCCTAGAGTCCCTGCTCTGCAACAAGAGAAGCCACCCCAACGTGAAGCCCACACACCACAACCAGAGAGTAGCCCTGGAACTAGGGAATATCCTGGCATAGTCAGGAAGACCAGTGCTGCCAAAGCCAGACAAACAAACATCCTGCCCAACGTGACAGGAGAAATTCAGAGAAGACTGGTAGCAGTGTGGTCACAACTGGCCCCCAGCCCTTCCATGGACTTCCATCATTTCCCTCCAGTCTGTACAGGAGAGGTGAGCCTGCACCTACCTTGGTCCTGGGTATGGTGTTCATACACCGGGGTGCTGTCCACCAGGATAACCAGGAGGAAGAGAAGGGCTGCAGAGAGACAGAGCCGGCTCATCTTGGTGGAGGCCTTGCAGGAGGGCTCCTGAGGATGCTGAGGATGGACCGACTGAGCTTTTAATATCCTGGCTGAGGGGTGGGATCAGAGGGAGGGAGTGAGGCAGGGGAAGAGCTGGGTCAGTCCTGTTTATTGCGAAATCTCCCTCCAAACCATGCCTTCTGTCTGCAGGGGCCAAGTCTGAGAACAGTAGTTATCAGGCTTGATTATGCCTGTGGGTCTAATGTAAGCAAGATTGTAATCACACAGATGGAGTTTGTCCAATATGGACTTTCAGAGAGCACCTGAGCACTTAGAGCAGTGTGTGGGACATGATGGACAGCCAGCGAGGGGATGAGACAGATCAAAGGACATATAGGTGAATAGCAGTGTGTAAGCCCAGGTCTTCTTTTTTCAGCCTTGTGTTACTTTCATCACATCTGGGCCTCAGTGCCCTGACCCCCCTCACCTACCTCAGATGAAAAGGATGACACAGGACAGCTTCCTGCAACCATTGCCACAGCTTCTCCACTGGATGGACACTTGCTCTTTTTCAGGCATTGGTCCAGGCAGGAACTGAGCTGGAGAAGGTTAGGCTATCCTGTAGAGTAACCCTCTTTGTGCATTGAAAAACGAGTAAGGGGAGGGGGCCGATAAGCAGGGAAGTGAATACATCTCCATCGCATGACCACTTGCTGTCCTTCACCTGGTCTTGAAAGCAGAAATGCTGCCTGCATGAATGGGCTTCAGGGGATCTTGGAAGACTGCCTAGAGCCACCTTCATCCTCCTGCTCTCCCTCATTGGTGATGGGGCTACAGGACCTCAATTAGGGTACCAGCTCTTGTAATCCTAACTTTGTGCCTCAGGATTTAAATCTCCCAGAACCTCATGTGTTGAGGTGTCATGTGAGATCCATGCTTCCCACATCATGTAGCTGCCGTGGAAGCAATGGAGGCACCTGGCATGTATATCTTTTCTGGAGAAGGGAAAGTCCTTTCTAGTAGTAATAATAGCAATAATGAGTAATTAGATCAAAGAAAACTTAAATTCCTCATTGTGGCAGGCATTACCCTAAGCACTTAACACGTAAAACTCATCAAATCCTCAAAATTTTTTAAAGAAAGGGGAGAAACTCTTGATACTTACTCATGCAACTGAGGAGGTACCTGAGATAACTGGAAATAAAGTAATTTCCTTAGATCATAGGTTGTAGAGAGGGGGATTGGGACCCAGGGATCTGACTTGAGAGTCTGTGCACATGCGCTCTGCTGCGTTGGAAAGGTGTAAACCAGAGTACACACATCAGGGGTGACACACCCACACTCCCTTTGCTCATCCTTGTGTGTTTACTTGTAGGTAAAACCACGTAGCACACTTTAGAAGGGCAGTACGTCTTAATTTCGAGTTACCCCAGGACAGAAGGACATCAGTAGCCAGTTACACACAAAAGAGCCAGTGTGAGGGGAGGGTCTGCTCTCTCTTGAGATATTTCACATGAATGATTTCATTAGCCTCAGGTGACCCCAAAACATCTGGATCCTCATCCCATTGCATCAAGCAGAAAGCCATGGCTCAAGAGGGGAAGCCACTTGCTCAGGACACACAACCTGCAGATCGTAAAATGATTAATAGGCTTTAGTTCAAGAGGCCCTCTGGCCCTTCCCCTCTCTCCTGCCTCAATCTGTCCACCTGAACTAGGGAGCAGCAGAGACTCCCTCTAGGAGCACAAACTCCTCTTATCTGCCCCCTCCTCTCTCATCTGTCTATCTTTCTCAACAAGTGTCCTCCTGTCCTGTCCTGTCCTCACATTGGCCCAGCTGAGAGCACACCCCTCCAGTCTTCTGGAACATAAGCTCCTGATGGGCTGATCCTCTCTCCACATCCCCCTGCCTGTGTCATGTATAACTGAAATCTCTGATTAGGAAGCTTCCTCCTTCCTGGGGCATCTTTAGAGAAATCACAAGACAGGAAAATCACAGGCTATCTATCTGGATAAACCAGAGAACCCAAAACTCTGATATCAGGTCATATCTCTGCTCAGTCATATCATGTTCAGTAATTACCTCTAAAAATGAGAAATTTGAATTCCATGCTCTCTAATGCCACATCCAGAAAAGATGGAATGTATCCTGGGCATGCAGGAGATGTTTAGATTTTTCTGAGGCTTTGTCCAGTGAGCATCATTTATATTCAAACATGTGGTCAGTTTCAGGCTAATGGATAAAACAGCCCCTGGCTCTTTGGAAACAAGTAGTTTACTTTCTTAAAATGATTTTGTGAATACTATTTTTATTAGAATTATTTTCAGGCTTAAAAGGATAAACACAAAGCAGAGATTGCAGATGTGGCTAGCATCTACGTATTCTTAACCCACACAGTACCATTTACAATTTTGAAGCATTTCCAGGGTTTAGCAGTGGAGATTTTATTTTAAAATAATGAACGTCTCACACTGTTGGAAAAAGTAAGTGATCTTACAACACACTCCTGCCATTTAACAAGAACCCTCTTCTGTCCATGAGATTCTCCAGGCAAGATGCTGGAGTGGACACACAATCCCTTCTCCAGGTGATCTTCCCAATGCTGGGATCAAACTCGGGTCATCTGCACTGCAGGCACATTCTCTACCATCTGAGCCACCAGGGAGCAGTGGGTCTCAATTCTGAGTGAGCTTCAGAATCCATTAGACATTTGTTGAAACACAGATCTGAGCCCTCCACTGTCTGAGGCTTGATTTGGTGAGACATGGTTGGGACCTGAGTATCTGCATCTACCAGGTTTCTGGGACTGAGGGTGCTGCTCAAGGGACCATTTTCTGAAAGCCATGAACTAAGCTCAGGAGAGCTGCTCTCTTCTCAGGAGGGGAGCATTCTCTCCGGTTTCCATAATCCCCGCCGTTCCTTACTGTCCCTCCAGCCTCCACCTCCACTCTAAATATGTCCAGCCATATTACTCACCTGGTCCTGGGGCATTTAACATTGTGACCTATGGGACAGGCTCACAGTAAGTGTTCAGGAAAAGGTGTTAGTTTATTTTTAGCCACTAAGTCATGTATGTGATCACCTTGTGTCTGGGACAATCCTCCCTGAGCTTGACACTGTTATTCTTTGCTTTGCAGCTGCCAAATACAAATGTCTTCAAGAACCCAGACCTGGCCTTGTAGAAGTATCTGATTATTTTGGCCTTTCAGGGACTTGTGTATGGAGATAGCAGGGAGAAGTCCCTCACAGGGCTGCAGAGATGAGAGGATCTTGGTCAAATAGGAAGGTGATCTTCACTGTTTGTGTCCACCAGGTGAACAACTGAAACCACCAGTTTGTTTGCCATAGAGGTAGATGGTAGGGGTGCAGGGAGTGAATGTGAAAAGGCCCTTTGATATCCTTCTGTCCAAGGCATTATTACCAATGTCATTAGGTGTCACACTGACAGGATAATACTCTAAGTAATTACATATGTTTACTTAATATCTGTAGATTTATTGACATTATGCCACTGATTAACTCCAAAAAACAAAAAGGGAGGATACTTATTATGAATATTCTCCACATGTTGAGAATGATCAGAGCTGGACAATGGCCAGTGAGTTTATAATACTATTTACTGGATGTATGTGTGGTGGAAACATTTCGCCATTGGAAAAGAAAGTGTGACACTGGATAACCAAGGGTAGAGCACACGGAACGCTGCTCAGTGTTATGTGGCAGCCTGGATGGGAGGGGAGTTCAGGGGAGAATGAATACATTTATATGTGTGGCTGAGTTGCTTTGCTGACCACCCAAAACTATCACAGGATTGTTAATCAACTATGTCGTTCGTCGCTCAGTCATGTCTGACTGCTTGGGACCCCATGTACTGCAGGCTACCAGGTTCATGGAATTCTCCAGGGAAGAATACTGGAGAGGGTTGCCATTTCCTTCTCCAATCATCACTGCTACTCCTTTCAAAATATTCATGTAACCTGGCCAATTGTTCATGCGAGGACACTGCAAATGACTTGCCCCAGGACACAAAGAGTTTGAGTGTCAGGATCAGGAAAAGTTACAACCCATTTAACGAAGCAACTTTTCTCCAGATATCCTGAAACTGCAGAGAACTGGGAAGGGGTTCTGAGTTCTCTGTTCAACATAATATCTTCCCCTGTCCCTGAGCCTCACCCCAGAGGCAAATGGTAGAAAAGAGGGAGTCTGCATTTTGTCCCTGACACCAAACATGTGGATCTCTGCCAGCAGCAACCAGATCCTCACACTCACTCTAGGACATCCAAGAGTCAATTTACTTCTGACACTAAATCCACAGAGGTGGCCCAGACATCACCAGATGAGGGCTCCATCCCTGAGGATGGCCCACACTCTCAAGTGTTGATCACAGTTTCTACTGTCATTACATGTGTGACTGACTGGCTATAAATTTGCAGGTTCTATGATCCACCTCCCATGTTCAATAACTTATTAGAAATATTCAGAGAACTCAGGAAAGCCATTTACTTAATGTCTCTGGGTATTATAAAACTTTAAAACTCAGGAACAGCCTAATGGAGGAGAAGCGTTGGGTAAATGAGGAGTTGGGGGTGCCAAGCCCCCAAGACCTCTCAGGACTCTCCCCTTCTCAATCTCTTGATGTTATCACCTTCCTTGAGGCTCTCTGAACCCAGCATTCATGGGTTTTAATTGAAGATGGAGCCAGGCAAGTTGATACAATCATTGGCCATTTGTGACAAAACTCTGTATCAGTACTGTGTACGGTCCTCAGAGGGACTGAGGGGTGATAGTTTTAACCCTATAATCAGCTGATAAAAATTCTGGAGTCCAGTCCCATCCAGACTCTATCTCAGGTCCCATCCTTCACTTATCTCATGATTTATAAAAATACATAAAATTCCAAGCCTTCAGGTTGCCTGGAGCATGGAGAGAGACAGGAATCAAATATGGATCTTCTTATTACACTACAGTAGGATCAGGGGCAAGGCAGTGACAAGGAATATTGCATCAGTTATGAGGTCTCTGATCTATAGAGTCAGGTCAGGCACTCATTTTTCATAACTAAGCATATAACGTGACCTTCTGAGAGTCAAGAAACATCCCTGGAGTGAAAACTGCCCAATTTACCAGAAGAAATCCAGAGAGGGTTTGCTGCAGCCACTTGTAACTCCCTACTCTCTCCCTCAGACCCTGGTCTCACCACCTGTGGTTTTGGGATCAGAGGACCTCAGTTTGTGTCCCAGTTCTGCCTTTTGCTAACTGTCTGATCTGTGGCCTGAAATGTCCCTTGTCTTCATTTGTTATATGAGATCATGCTACTGACATCCTGGGGCTGTTTTTAAAGCACTGACTATGGCCTCTCTAAACATATAATCTTTCCCAGACAAAGCCGAAGTCCTTTGAAATGATAATAATAATGGGTAATGGTGATAGTTAACACTTACTCTTTTGACCAGAGAGTCAAATAGTAGCATAGTAAGGTGGAGAAAGGCCTGGACCTGGGTGAGGTCATTCAGTGAAGTAAGAGGGCTTTCACTTACCTCTGAGAAAGAAGGAGACATATTTGAAGAAGAGATGTGACTTCAGTCTGGCATTTGAGGAACTTCCTGATGCTGAACTTCTTTAATAGAATGTGAAACCACAATATCCAGTCTTATTTATTCCTTGCATTTATTGCACATTTAAAGAACATTTAAAGAACAGTCAGGAGCAAGGACAATTTGGGCTTCTCGACAATTTGCCTTGTTCTGTGGTTTTCAAAGCATGTTGTGTTTCTCAAAAGGAAACAAAGCTGAGGATTTCTTAATGCAAACACCATCATCCTCTTTTATAAAGAACAAATATATGTTTCTGAGAGTGGAAACGTCTTGCCCAAGTCTACACAGCAGCATAGTGAGTTACTTAAAGACAATCTTTTCTTTAATACCAAGTCATTATCCCATTGTTGTCCAGTCCCTAAGTGCTGTCTGACTCCTTTGTGACCCCATGGACTGTTGCCCTCCAGGCTCCTCTGCCCATGGATTTCCCAGGCAAGAATACTGGAGTGGGTTAGGATTTCCTTCTCCAGGGGATCTTCCCAAACTGAGTATCTACCCTGTTCTCTTGCACTGGCAGAAGAACGCTTACCACTGAGCTACGAGGGATGCCCTCAGGAAGAGTTTGTTGGTGTTCAGTCACTAAGTCGTGTCCAACTCTTTGGGACCCCACGGACTGCAGATGCCAGTCTTCCCTGTCCTTCGCTATCTCTCAGAATCTGCTCAAACTCATGTTCATTGAGTTAATGATGCCATCCAACCATCTCATCCTCTGTTATCCCCATATCCTCCTGCTCTCAATCTTTTCCAGCAGTAGCATCTCTTCCAATGAGTCAGCTCTTCTCATCAGGTGACCAAAGTATTGGAGCTTCAGCTGCAGCCTCAGTCCTTCCAATGAATATTCACAGTTGATTTTCCTTAGGATTGACTGATTTGATGTCCTTGTCAACCGCAGAACTCTCAAGTGTCTTCTCAGAACCACAATTTGAAACATCTATTTTGGGGGCCTCTGCCTTCTTTATGGTCCAATTCTTACATGCTTATATGACTACTGCTTAAAACCATAACTTTGACTATATGGACTTTTTAAAATCATGGTGTGTTTACAATATTTTCCCTACCCCAAGAAAGATGACTTCTGGGACAAAAACATAAGTACTTATTAATATTTTTCATTAAATGAATCTCTCATTTCATACTCATGCCAAATGCACAGTTATTGAAGAGAGTGGAGATAACAAAATTCCTAATAATCTATTTGATAATGAGGCCTGTCTATATAATTTTGAGTCTCCCCTAACCACCTGTATCCTGATTGGATAATGAAATAATACTCAAACAGGACAGCCAAGTGAATCACCTTCATTGACTAATATTGTACCATCGGATAGAACAGCCTGCTGTCTTGAACAAACTCCCAGAAGTACTGCATTTCCTGTTCTTCCTACAGTTGTCTCTGGAGGGAAGATAAGCTGACTCTCAACATGCTGATTAATTTCATAACAGAGAAATGATTATATTTCACAGATAAATATTTTAGAGGGGTGGGGAGGAAAAGTAGGCAAAAGAGTCTTTTTGACTAAACCAAATTGGTAGAAAATGGGCACCTTTGATGACAAATGTGTAAAATGTTATACTAATGATGATAAACTTTCAAAAAGCTCATGTAACCTGGTCTCTGGGCTCATGTAAGGGAAGTGCAGATGACTTGCCCCAGGACACACAGCATGTGGGTGGTGGGATCAGGACAAGACGCCATGCTGACATACCCCATTTAACCAAGTACCTGATTCTGCCAGATATTCTGAAAATGCAGAGAACAGGAATGGGGTTCTGAGTGCTTGGCCTCACATAGTATAGTTCCAGGGCCCTGACCCTCACTGCAGAGACAAATGGTAGACAAGAGTGAGTCTGGGTTTTTTCCTGACTCGAAATATGTAAGGTCTCTAGCGACAGCAACCAGTTCCCCACACCCACTGAAATCTCAGGAGCCAATTCACTCTGACTCTAAATCCATAGAGGTGACCCAGACCACAGACATTAGGGGCTTGCACCTTAGGTCAGCCCACACTTCAAGTGTCCAACACAAGTCCTTCTGTCCCTTACACCTGGGATCAACTGGCTATAATCTCAGAGGTGTCATGACCAAACTCCCATATTCAGAAACTTATTGAGCACTCACAGAGCTCAGAAAAGCCCTTTACTTACTGTCCTTAGTTATTTTAAAGCAAAAACACAGGGACACATAAATTGTATGGCAAATGGGTAGTTAGGGTTGCTGAGCTTCCAAACTCTCTCAGGACTCTCCTCCCCTCACAATTTCTTGATGCCTCACTTCCCCTGAGGCTCTCTGAACCAAGTATTTATGGGTTTTAATTGAAGATTGGAGATAGGCAATTCGATAGAATCATTGGCCATTGGTGACTGAACCCTGTATCAGTGGCCTCTCCTCTCCCCAGAGGGACTGGGAGTTAACAATTCCAACACTCTAAGCACCCGATGGCATGTTCTGGAGTCCAGTCTCATCCAGACGCTATCTAGGTTTCCATCCTAGACTTATCTCATGACTTAAGATAGACAGTAATTTCCAAGAGTCTCAGGAAGCCTGAGCATGAACGAGGACAGAGAATAAAAGTGAATTTAGTGATGACACTACGCTGATGTGTGCACAGAAGGTTGTGTCCAGGAAGGGTTTCAGTGATGGGACCCTCAGAGTTAGTTGAGATACTTTTGATTAAAAACTGAACACATAGTAATATCTTTTGAGAGTCAAAAATTGTTCATGGTGTTAAACTGCCCACTTCCCAGAAGATATCCAGAGATGGTTGGCAGCACTCACCCTACCCATGCAACCCAACCCCTTCTGTGGACTCCCTCATCCCCCACCTCCAGAGAAAAGAGATGAGCCCGGACATGTTGCTAGTTTCACACCCTGGTATACCAGCCACAAGGGTGCCCAGGAGGGTGAGATGGGTTGTCAAAAAGCAGAGCTGGCTTATCTTCATGGTTTCAGGAGTCCTCCTAAAGAAAGATGGCAACTAACTGAGCTTCTCACACCCCAGTTCAGTGACTGGAAGAGAGACAAGAGGGGAGTGAAGAAGAGAAGGGTCCAGGGTCAGTATTGTACAGTGTGAACACCCCCATTACCTATTATCCTGCTTTAACCTGCTGGGGTAAAATGTCCAGTATCAATGATTCTTCAGTTTGACTTTGCTTGTAGGTTTCATGGATACATGTTTTCTAGTTTACACGTGGAATTTAGTCCAATATGGTCAATCAGAGAGGATCCTAGCACCTAAAGCAGTGCATGGCATGTGAAGGACATTCAGTGAGTGGATGAGAGCAAATCACGGGATAAATAAGGGAACAGCAGTGTATGAGCTCAGGTCCTGCTTTCAGCCTCTGTGTTGTCATCACGTCTGGGCATCAATTACCAACCCCCACACCCCCACTCCATTGCCACCATCACCAAGCTCAGAAGTCCACTGTGACACACACATATTCTCACAACCATTGCCATAGCTTCTCTACTGGATGGAAGCCTACTCTTTACCTGGCTATTCCTTACAGGAACTTAGCTAGGAAGCTGATGTTCTCCTGAGGCAGTAACCCTGTTTTCTGTTCTGAATAAGGAGTTAGGGAAGCGGGCAGAGGGAAGTAGGGAGCTGAATATATCTCCACAGCCTGACCACCTGCTCTCCTTCACCTGGTTTCACAAACAAGAGAGCTGTCTGCCTGAGTGGACTTCAGGGGGCCTTGGAAGATTGCCCACAACCACCCACTTCCTCCTCTTCTCCCCCGCCCCCAATGATTGTGGAGTCACACAGCATCCGTTTTATGACAAGCTCTGCCTTTTGCCATCTTAGTGTTTGCAGATGGAAATCTCCCAGAGCCCTCCTGTCTTCAGATGTCAGGTGACGTCAGCACTGCCCACATCAGGGACTGCTATGGAAGCAACAGACACAGCAGACAGATGTTCCTTCTCCCTGAGAGGGTAGAGTCCTTTGTAGTATTAATAATAATAGTGTGAGTAATCACAACAGATAGAAAATGAGTTATTCTATATGTCAGTCTTTATCCAACCACTTGACATGTATTTACAGTTTTAATTCTCAAAAACCCTAAATTAGGGGTTGAGGTAGCATTGATAATTCCTCAGGTTACAGAGGAGGAACCTGAGCCGCACACATAAAGAAAGTTGGTTACAGTCATCCAGTGGTTCGAGAGGTTTTGAACACAGGGATCTGGCTGCAGAGTTTGTGCACATGCATTCTGCTGCATTGAGAGCTGTTATCTATAGTGGAGGTGCGAGGCGTGACACACACACAGTCCCTTCACTCACTCCTGTATATTCACTCCCAGGTGAAATCATGTAGCACTAGCCTCCCTCCAGCTCAACTACACTCAGATAAGCACTTCCATTCAAACACACACACACATGCAACACAGAGGCACAATGTGTGCCCCACTCCAGCTCAAGGAGAGGGAAGCTGGATTCCTTGTCCAGAAGCCCCAGGTGCAAGTCCAGACAAATGTCAAGTAGGCACAGAGCTGGGTGATGAGCTGCAGAAGACATGAGGGGCTGCCTTCCTGGCACAGACACCCTTTCTCTTGAGAAGGGCAGGAGCTCTCAGTACTGAGCTGCCCCAGGACAGAAGCATATCAGTAGCCTGTAATTCAAATTTCAAGGCACTGAGAATGGAGGGTCTACTCTAGACATTCCACGTGTGCCACTTGATTTAGCCTTGTGTCACGCTTACAGCATCTGAGATTCTCATCCCATTGTGTCAAGGAGAAAACAGAGTCTCAGAGGTAAAACCACTTGCTCAGGAAACACAATTTGCAGATGGTAGAATGAGGACTCTAGTTCAGGAGGCCTTCTGGCCCTGCCCCTATTTCTGCCTCAATCTATCCACCTGAGGCCAGGGAGCAACAGAGACTCCCTAATACCAGAAACTCCTCTTTTCTCCCTGCTTTTCTCTCATCTGTCTGTCTTTTTCTCTCCATGTCCTCCTCTCCTTGTCTTCCTTTAGTACAAGTCAGAGGCTACCTGATGGGCCAGTTCTCCCTCCATCTCCCCTGTCCCTGCTCATGTGTAAAGGTGGGCTCTAACTCCCTTGCATTCCTACACACTAACAACAAAAAAACAGGAAGAGAAATTAAGGATACAATCCCATTCACCATGGCAACAAAAAGAATAAACTGCTTAGGAATAAATATACCCAAAGAAGCAAAAGACATGTATAGAGAAAACTAGAAAACACTGATGAAAGAAATCCTCAGTTCAGTTCAGTCACTCAATCCTGTCCAACTCTTTGCGACCCCATGAATTGCAGCATGCCAGGCCTCCCTGTCCATCACCAACTCCCGGAGTTCACTCAAACTCGCGTCCATAGAGTCGGTGATACCATCCAGCCATCTGATCCTCTGTCATCCCCTTTGCTTCCTGCCCCACTCCCTCCCAGCATCAGAGTCTTTTCCAGTGATTCAACTCTTCGCATGAGGTGGCCAAAGTACTGGAGTTTCAGCTTTAGCGTCATTCCTTCCAAAGAACACCAAGGACTGATCTCCTTTAGAATGGACTGGTTGGATCCCTTGCATTCCAAGGGACTCTCAAGAGTCTTCTCCAACACCACAGTTCAAAAGCATCAATTCTTCAGCACTCAGCTTTCTTCACAGTCCAACTCTTACACCATACATGACCACTGGAAAAACCATAGCCTTGACTAGACAGACCTTTGTTGGCAAAGTAATGTCTCTGCTTTTGAATATGCTATCTAGGTTGGTCATAACTTTTCTTCCTAAATGACACAAATAGATGGAGATATATACAATGTTCTTGAATTGAAAAAATAAATATCGTGAAAATGAGTGTATCACCCAAAGCAGTCTATAGATTCCACACAATCCCTATCAAACTACCAATGGTATTTTTCACAGAACTAGAACAAATAATTTCACAGTTTATATGGAAATATAAAGGAGCCCAAATCAACCTTTCTGACTTCAGACTGTACTACAAAGCTACTTTTGAAAAGACCCTGATGCTGGGAAAGTTTCAGGGCAGAAGGAGAAGGGGATGACAGAGGATGAGATGGTTGGATGGCATCACCAACTAAATGGGCATGAGTTTGGGTGGACTCTGGGACTTGATGATGGACAGGGAGGCCTAGCATGCTGCAGTTCATGGGGTCGCAAAGAGTCAGACACGACGGAGTGACTGAACTGAACTGAACAAAACTATAGTCATCAAAACAGTAATGCACAAAGACACAAATATAGATCAATGGAACAAAATAGAAAGTCCATAGATAAATTCATGCATCTACAGACACCTTATCTTTGAGAAAAGAGGCCAAAATATTTGCTAGAGAAAAGACAGTGCCTTCAACAAGTGGTACTGGGAAAACTTGTCAACTACATGTAAAAGAATGAAACTAGTACACAACTCTTAGAGGAGAACATATGCAGAACACTCTCTAACATAAATCACAGCAATATCCACTGTGAACCACCTCCCTGAGTAATGGAAATTGGAGAAAATAATAGTAAATGTTTTGAGACAGTTGACAGGGAATTAATCTCCAAAATGTACATGCAGCTCATGCAGCTCAAAACCAGAAAACAAACAACCCAATCAAAAGGTGGGCAAAAGAGCTAAACAGACATTTCTCCAAAGAAGACATACAGATGGCTAATAAGCATATGAAGAGATGTTCAACCTCACTGATTATTAGAGAAATGAAAATCAAAACCACAGTGAGGTATCATTTCACACCAATCAGAATAGCCATCATCAAACATCTACAAATAATAAGAGATACATGTACCCCAATGATCATTGCAGCACTGTTTACAATAGCAACCTAGATGTCCAGTGGCAGATGAATGGTTAAGGAAGTTGTGGTACATACAAACAATGGAATATTACTAAGCTATGAAAAGGAGAGCATTTGAGTCAGTTCTAATGAGGTGGATGAACCTGGAGCCTAGTATAGAGAGTGAAGTAAGTCATAAAAAGAAAGAGAAATACTGTATATTAATACATATATTTGGAATTCAGAAAGACAATACCAACGATCCTACTTGCAGGGCAGCATAAGAGACACAGATGTAAAGAACAGACCTTGGTACTCAGTGAGAGAAGTCAATGGAGGGATGATTTGAGAGAATAGCATTGAAACATGTACAAGTAAACACATGACCAGTGCACACTGATGCATTCAGGAGGGCAACAAAAGACAGTGCTCTGGCACAACTCGGGTGGACAGAGTGGAGAGAGAGGTGGAAGGAATGTTCAGGAGGGGGGACACATATATGCCTGTGGCAGTTCATGCTGAGGTATGTCAAAAACTAACACAATATTGTAAAGTAATTATCCTCCAACAAATTAAATAAACAAATGAAAAAAGAAATCTTCCTGGCTCCTGCAGGTCTCTTTAGAGAAATTACAGGACACGAACAAAACCGTGATTGCATTCTGGATGAAGACACGTGATCTAACCCTCTGGGACCTCAGATCATATCTCTGTTTCTGTTCCTCACTATCTCCTTCTGAAAAATGACAGTCTTGGATTACCTACTATCTAAGGCTATGTTTGAAAATGGATGGAAGGCACTCAAGGCAGACAGAAAATGTTAAGATGTTTGAGATGCTGTGCCCTCTGAGAGGTATGTTCATATCTGAGTAATGGGTGACCATTTCCTCACTTAGTTCAATTCAGTTCATTCGCTCAGTCATGTTCGACTCTGTGACCCCATGAATCGCAGCACGCCAGGCCTCCCTGTCCATCACAAACTCCCGGAGTCCACTCAGATTCACGTCCACAGAGTCAGTGATGCCATCCAGCCATCTCATCCTCTGTCGTCCCCTTCTCCTCCTGCCCCAAATCCCTCCCAGCATCAGAGTCTTTTCCAGTGAGTCAACACTTCGCATGAGATGGCCAAAGTACTGGAGTTTCAGCTACAGCATCATTCTCTCCAAAGAAATCCCAGGGTTGATCTCCTTCAGAATGGACTGGTTGGACCTCCTTGCAGTCCAAGGGACTCTCAAGAGTCTTCTCCAAAACCACAGTTCAAAGCATCAATTCTTTGGTGCTCAGCCTACTTGACAGTCCAACTCTCACATCCATACATGACCACTGGAAAAACCATAGCCTTGACTAGACGGACTTTTGTTGGCAAAGTAATGTCTCTGCTTTTCAATATGCCATCTAGGTTGGTCATAAATTTCCTTCCAAGGAGTAAGCATCTTTTAATTTCATGGCTGCAATCACCATCTGCAGTGATTTTGGAGCCCCCAAAATAAAGTCTGTTTCCACTGTTTCCCCATCTAGTTGCCATGAAGTGATGGGACCAGATGCCATGATCTTCATTTTCTGAATGTTGAGCTGTAAGCCAACTTTTTCACTCTCCTCTTTCACTTTCTTCAAGAGGCTTTTTAGTTCCTCTTCACTTTCTGCCATAAAGGTGGTGCCATCTGCATATCTGAGGTTACTGATATTTCTTCTGGTAATCTTGATTCCAGCTTGTGCTTCTTCTAGCCCAGCATTACTCATGATGTACTCTGCATATAAATTAAATAAGCAGGGTGACAATATATAGCCTTGACCTACTCCTTTTCATATTTGGAACCATTCTGTTGTTCCATGTCCAGTCTACATGATGATAAAACAACACCCCAGTATTGGGACCACATAATATTTTTGGCGCAGTCCATGGGGTCACTAAGAGTTGGACACGACTGAACATGTTCACTTTCATTTTTCACTTTCATACCTTGGAGAAGGAAACGGCAACCCATTCCAGTGTTCTTGCTTGGAGAATCCCAGGGACGGGAGAGCCTGATGGGCTGCCGTCTATGGGGTTGCACAGAGTCGGACGTGACTGAAGTGACTTACCAGCAGCAGCAGCAGCAGCAGTAGTAAAGAACCAGTCTGCCAATGCAGAAGACTTAAGATATGTGGGTTCAATTCCTAGGTCAGAGATTGCATATAAAAAAATTTTTGATCAATGCTGTAAAAGTAAACACCAGCATGACAGTCCTGTATTTTAACAAGGCTGTGGGCCTTGAGTGAGCATCAGAATCCTATAGTCATATGATCAAAGACAGAACTTAGCTCTCTATCACCAGAATGCTGATTCAGTAGCACAGGGTGGGCCCTGAGTATCTCCTTCAACAAGGTTCCCAAGGCATTGATGGTGCTGCTCAAGGGGCCACACTTTGAAAAGAAGAACTAAGCCAAGGAGAGCAGCTGTCTTCCCAGGGGGACGTGTTCAGTCCAGTTTCCATCATCCCCACCATTCCTTATTGTCCCCGTGCCTCCATCACCATCCCAAATACTTTCATTCACATTACTCATTTGTCCCAGAGGGGATTTGAAATGGTGACCTGAGAGTGGGCTTAGAGTAGGTGTTGATAAAAGATAGCTTGCTCTTCCTTAACAATCTTATCACTTAAGTACTATTTCTTTTTAAGAGATGCAGATACTGAACTTCAGCTATGAAAAAGTGACTTGATGGAAGAGAAACAGTTGAAAATTAGGGAAAAGACACTAGCCTGTTAATCAAGTGTCCCTAGATATTTCAACATCACTAATACACAAGCATACAAACCCCTCCCAGGCAAATCTTTTGATAGTAACACAGATGATACAGCAGAGACTTTGGACATGACTTCATGGGTGTCAATCTCATTTACAAGAATAGGAGTTGGGTGCCAGCATTTCCAGCAGCATTCAGGTAGGCCAGGTTCCAAAGAGTCTCAAAGTGGGGGTGGGGTGGAGGATTAAGATGAGTCATGTATGGATGGTATAGTTGGACTGTAAGGAAAGCTGAGTGCCAAAGAATTGATGCTTTTGCACTGTGGTGTTGGAGAAGACTCTTGAGAGTCCCTTGGACTGTAAGGAGATCCAACCAGTCCATCCAAAAGGAGATCAGTCCTGGGTGTTCACTGGGAGAACTGATGTTGAAGCTGAAAGACCAATACTTGGGCCAGCTGATTCAAAGAGTTGACACATTTGAAAAGACTGTGATGCTGGGAAAGATTGAGAGCAGGAGGAGAGGGGACAACAGAGGATGAGATGGTATCACTGACTCAGTGGACATGAGTTTGGATAAACTCCGGGAGTTGGTATGGACAGGGAGGCTTGGCTTGCTGCAGTCCAAGCGGTCACAAACAGTTGGACACGACTGAGCAACTAAACTGAACTGAACTGAACTGCACTGAGGAAGAAGATTACAACATGTGAAGCCTGAATTCAAATCCCAGGCTCTAGAATCACTCCAGTATGAAGAGATTTTCTCCTGCATTCTTTTCTTCATTCCTCCAATATTTAAGGACTGTATCCTTTTTGCCAGGAGTTATGCAAAGTTTGAAGGATAAAGGGAAGACTTGTTGTCATGGTGCTCAGAGCCAACTGGAAGAGACAGAAGTAAAGCAATTAGACCCATGCAGGGAAGGGAAGAGGTAGATTTCACTGAGGAGGGTAGTGTTGAAAGTCAGAGGGAAAGGCTAAATGTAATCACAAGCAGCCAGAACTCAGCCCTGATTGAGTGCTCCTTGGACTTCAGCATCTCAGGGAGCCCAGTTCCCATGGCCTCTTCAAAAAGAGAGGAACCTGCAAATTGAATCTCTGAAGCCCCAGACCTGGACAAAGTATCCCTGGACAAGACCTAGACCGTCCTAGAGGTGAGCAACCTCAGTGCTCTCAGGATCACAATGACCACCAAGAAGGCTGTGAATTTTCCAAGCCCAGGTAGGGTGCTCAGGAGCACTACAGACCTCCAATATGGAGGACTGACTTACTCTTCCCATCTGAGAAATGGGAGCATGAGAGTAAGTTCTAATTATCAGGATGGTGCTTCTGAGGGAGACATTTTCCCCATCTGGTCCCTGAGGGGCATGCTCAGTCCATGATTTCAGAGGTCACTGCAACTACTTCCCCTGGGAGGGAGAAATGAAAATAGTCACTGCAGGCAGTTTTGAGGAGTGTGTGGCCTCCAGAGCTCCACCTCTTTCTCCAGCCCTTCCCCTATCCCATGCCCTGCTTGCTGTCTTACCCAGGTTAGGACAGCACCAGCAGGGGTCTTAACACAGCCTGGCCCCTAGTTGAAGTCTTTTTTCTTAACATTTTAGCTGCCATACAAGAAGATCTCTGAGGACCAAGACTTGCCATTGTATGTGTCTGCTTGTTTTGGCCTTGCAGGGACCCATGTATAGAGGCTCCAGGCAGAAGTCAGGCCACAGATCTGTGGGGACGAAAGTAAATTAGTCAAATAGGAAGATGGTCATCACAGCTGGGTCTAAAATATACCAGCTTGTTAGGAAGAGTGTGGTAGGGGTGCAGAGATGTGAATGTGAAAAGACCATCTGAAGCTTTGTAAGGCATTATTATAAATGTTGTTAGGCTTCAGACTGACAGGGTAATATTGTAAATAATTACATATCATTCAGTTCAGTTCAGTCGCTCAGTCGTGTCCGGCTCTTTGCGATGCTGTGAATCACAGCACACCAGGCTTCCCTGTTCATTACCATCTCTTGGAGTTCACTCAGACTCACGTCCATCGAGTCAGTGATGCCATCCAGCCATCTCATCCTCTGTCATCCCTTTCTCCTCCTGCCCCTAATCCCTCCCAGCATCAGAGTCTTCTCCAACGAGTCAACTCTTCCCATGAGGTGGCCAAAGTACTGGAATTTCAGCTTTAGCATTATTCCTTCCAAAGAAATCCCAGGGTTGATCTCCTTCAGAATGGACTGGTTGGATCTCCTTGCAGTCCAAAGGACTCTCAAGAGTCTTCTCCAACACCACAGTTCAAAAGCATCAGTTCTTTAGCACTCAGCCTTCTTCACAGTCCAACTCTCACATCCGTACATGACCACAGGAAAAACCATAGCCTTGACTAGACGGACCTTAGTCGGCAAAGTAATGTCTCTGCTTTTGAATATACTATCTAGGTTGGTCATAACTTTTCTTTCAAGGAGTAAGCGTCTTCTAATTTCATGGCTGCAGTCACCATCTGCAGTGATTTTGGAGCCCAAAAAATAAAGTCTGACACTGTTTCCACTGTTTCCCCATCTATTTCCATGAAGTGATGGGACCGAAGATTCCATGATCTTCGTTTTCTGAATGTTGAGCTTTAAGCCAACTTTTTTCACTCTCCCTTTCACTTTAATCAAGAGGCTTTTTAGTTCCTCTTCACTTTCTGCCATAAGGGTGGTGACATCTGCATATCTGAGGTTATTGATATTTCTCCCGGCAATCTTCATTCCAGCTTGTGTTTCTTCCAGTGCAGCGTTTCTCATGCTGTTCTCTGCATATAAGTTAAATAAGCAAGGTGACAATATATAGCCTTGACACACTCCTTTTCTCTACACATGGACATCACCAGATTTTTAACACCGAAATCAGATTGATTATATTCTATGCAGCCAAAGATGGAGAAGCTCTATACAGTCAACAAAAACAAGACCAGGATCTGACTGTGGCTCAGATCATGAACTCCTTATTACCAAACTCAGACTCAAATTGAAGAAAGTAGGGAAAACCGCTAGACCATTCAGGTATGACCTCAATCAAATCCCTTTGATTTTACAGTGGAAGTGAGAAATAGATTTAAGGGCCTAGATCGGATAGATAGAGTGCCTGATGAACTATGGAATGAGGTTCGTGATATTCTACAGGAGACAGGGATCAAGACCATCCCCATGGAAAAGAAATGCAAAAAAACCAAAATGGCTGTCTGGGGAGGCCTTACAAATAGCTGTGAAAAGAAGAGAGGTGAACAGCAAAGGAGAAAAGGAAAGAAATAAGCATCTGAATACAGAGTTCCAAAGAATAGCAAGAAAAGATAAGAAAGCCTTCTTCAGCGATCAGTGCAAAGAAATAGAGGAAAAGAACAGAACAGGAAAGACTAGAGATCTCTTCAAGAAAATTAGAGATACCAAGGGAACATTTCATGCAAAGATGGGCTCGATAAAGGACAGAAATGGTCTGGACCTAACAGAAGCAGAAGATATTAAGAAGAGGTGGCAAGAATACACAGAGGAACTGTACAAAAAGATCTTCATGACCCAGATAATCATGATGATGTGATCACTAATCTAGAGCCAGATATCTTGGAATGTGAAGTCAAATGGACCTTAGAAAGCATTGCTATGAACAAAGCTAGTAGAGGTGAAGGAATTCCAGTGGAGCTGTTTCAAATCCTAAAAGATGATGCTATGAAAGTGCTGCACTCAATATGCCAGAAAATTGAGAAAACTCAGCAGTGGCCACAGGACTGGAAAAGTTCAGTTTTCATTCCAATCCCAAAGAAAGGCAATGCCAAAGAATGCTCAAACTACCGCACACTTGCACTCATCTCACATGCTAGTAAAGTAATGCTCAAAATTCTCCAAGCCAGGCTTCAGCAATACGTGAACTGTGAACTCCCTGATGTTCATGCTGGTTTTAGAAAAGGCAGAGGAACCAGAGAGCAAGTTGCCAACATCCACTGGATCATGGAAAAAGCAAGAGAGTTCCAGAAAAACATCTATTTCTGCTTTATTGACTATGCCAAAGCCTTTGACTGTGTGGATCACAAGAAACTGTGGAAAATTCTGAAAGAGATGGGAATACCAGACCACCTAACTTACCTCTTGAGAAATCTGTATGCAGGTCAGGAAGCAACAGTTAGAACTGGACATGGAACGACAGACTGGATCCAAATAGGAAAAGGAGCACGTCAAGGCTGTGTAATGTCACCCTGCTTATTTACATATCATTACTGAATATTTATAGATGAATAAACATGATGCCCCGATTAACTGCAAAGAGAATAAGAATAAAGGATCAGATCAGTTCAGTGCAGTTCAGTTGCTCAGTCGGTTCACACTCCCAGAGACCCCATGGACTGCAGTACAGCAGGGTTCCCTGTCCATCACCAAATCCTGGAGTGTACACAAACTCATGTCCAGTGTGTCAGTGATGCCATTCAACCACCCTACTTGATGTCATCTCTTCTCCCCCTACTTTCAATATTTCCCAGAATCAGAGTCTTTTCAAGTGAGTCAGTACTTCATATCTGGTAACCAGGGTGTTGGAGTTTGGCGTTAACATCAGACCTTCCAATGAATACTCAGTACTGATCTCCTTTAGGATGGACTGGTTGGATCTCCTTACAGTCCAAAGCACTCTCAAGAGTCTTTCCCAACACCACACTGAAAAATAATCAATTCTTTCATTCTTGGCTTTCTTTATAGTCCAACTCTCACATGCATACATGACTATTGGAAAAATCATAGTTTGGACTCAATGGACCATTATTGGGAAAGTAATGTCTCTGCTTCTTTTTAAAAATATTCTTTAATAACTCATAAGGGGAAAGAATCTGTAAAGATTGATACATAACTAAATCATTATGTCATATTTTTAACATGCTGTTTAAGTTGGTCATAACTTTCCTTCCAAGGAGCAAATGTCTTTTAATTTCATGGCTGCAGTCACCATCTGCAATGATTTTGGAGCCCCAAAGGATAAAGTCTCTCATTGTTCCCATTCTCTCCCATCTATTTGCCATGAAGTGATGGGACTGGATGCCATGAACTAATGTGTTCTGAATGCTGAGTTTTTAGTCAAATTTTTCACTCTCCTCTTTCACTTTCATCAAGAGGCTCTTCTGCCATAAGGGTGATATCTGAGGTTATTGATATTTCTCCCTGAAAATTTAATTCCAGCTTGTGCTTTATCCATTCTGGCATTTCTCATGATGTACTCTGCATATAAGTTAAATAAGCAGGGTGACAAAATACAGCCTCAAAGTACTTCTTTCCCAATTTGGAACTAGTCTGTTGTTCCACGTCAAGTTCTAACTGTTGCTTCTTAACCTGCATAGAGATTCCTCAGGAGGCAGATCAGATGGTCCCATCTCTTTCAGAACTGTCCGCAGTTTCTTGTGATCCACACAGGCAGAGGCTTTGGCATAGTGAATAAAGCAGACATAGATGTATTTCTGGAGATCTTTGCGTTTTGGATGATCCAACGGATGTTGGTAATTTGATCTTTTGTTCCCCCCTGCCTTTTCTAGATGCAGCTTGAACATCTGGAAGCTCACGGTTCACGTACTGTTGAAGGCTGGCTTGGAGAATTTTGAGAAGTACTTGCTTGCGTGTGAGATGAGTGCAATTGTGTGGTAGTTTGAGCATTCTTCGGCATTGCCTTTCTTAGGGATTGGAATGAAAACGGACCTTTTGCAATCCTGTGGCCTCTGCTGAGTTTTCCAAAATTTGCTGGCATATTTACCATAGCACTTTCACAGCATCATCTTTTAGGATTTGAAATAGCTCAACTGGAATTCCATCACCTCCACTAGCTTTTTTCATAGGGATGCTTTTTAAGGCCCACTTGACATTGCATTACAGGATGTCTGGCTCTAGGTATGTGATCACACCATCCTGATTATCTGGGATAAAGGATACATATTAAGAATATTCTCCATATGCTGATCATGATTGGAGCTGGACAATGGTTTATGGGTTTATAATACTATTTTCTGTACATGTGTTTGCTTGAAAGCTTTCACTATTAAAAGGAAGGAGTAATGGGGGGCATCATGATTTAATGCAGAAAGGCATGGAATAAAACCCATCATTGTTTTCAGTAGGTTTAGGTCATGGGCACCAGAATAAAGAAGTATTGAGGGAATACTGACTGTGACCTACATGTGAAAATGAAAGTCCCTTAATCGTGTCTGACTCATTGCAATTCCATGGACTATACAGTAAATGGAATTCTCCAGGCCAGAATACTGGAATGGGTAGCCATTCCCTCCTGCAGGGCATTTCCCAACCCAGGGATCAAACCCAGGTCTCCCACATTGCAGGAAATTCTTTACCAGCTGAGCCACCAGGAGCCACAAGAAATACTAATTTAATATTCGTCCTGTTCCTGCACCAGATGCAGGAAATTCTTTACCAGCTGAGCCACCAGGAGCCACAAGAAATACTAATTTAATATTCGTCCTGTTCCTGCACCAGAGCTCCTAACACCATTGGATTTCCTAACAGATGACAGCACCATGAGAACATTTTACCACGTGAGTGAGGTGACAAGCAAAGCCTCAGTTGAACTTTAGAATAGAGGTTGGTTGTCTGGATAACCAACACCTAATTAGAGGATAGAGTTCTAACTTCTACTTTTGCCTTTTCCCTGCCCTCATACCTCAAGGAGAGGTGAGGATTTGAAAGGTAAATCCATCACAAATGCCTAAAGGTTTAATAAATTGTGATTTTTGATGAAGTCTCCACAGACCTCAACAGAGCACGTTATTCATGGTATTCTAAGGAACTGAGACCAATCCAGGCAAAAACATGGGCATACTCCATCATGGCTCACTTGGGCCAGTGCAGCAGCCTGCCCAGAGGCCTCTGACTCTGCCTTCACCCCCTAGAGACCACTCTCCACACTGCAGCTGCAAGAACCCTGTTTCAAAGTGAATTCTATCCCATGGATCCCATGACCAATCTCTCAATGACTGAGAGTCAGATTGTGATTTTTAAAGTTTTACAAATCTCTTCATGACCTGTTCCTGTGGCCTCTCTGTCTCATCCCTTTCCATTCTCCTCCCCCAAACGCACTCAGCTCCAGTTACCCTGGTCCTGTCTCCTGCTCAATCACACGAGGCATGTTTTTGGAGCCTCTCCTCAAGGCCTGCTTATCACGGAACATTTCCCTGGCCCTCACTGGCCCCCTTATCCCCATCAATCTCTCTCTTCACAACACTCATCACAAATTGGTGTAGGATTTTCCCTTGTCTTTATTGTGTGTCTCCCTCCTAGAAGGATATTATTTTACTATATATATATATTTTTTTTTCATATATATATATGTTTCCCTATGCAAAAAACTATGCTCTCAGAAACAAAAGATACATTTCAATAAATATTTCTAAGTAAATGACTCTCCTATTTCACCTCATGCTAAGTGCCTTGTCATTGAAGAGAGTGGATAGAGTAAACTTCTTGTTAGTCTCTATGATGAGGAGGACTGTCTATAAAATTATGAGTGTAACTGTCATCTGTATTGTTTTAGGAAAATGAAATATAGTCTGATAGGAGAGCAAGAGGAAGGGCATTGTGTCTTTACAAATATCATAGCAGCCTGGGAAATGCAGTCTTGGCCCCAAGAGCAAACTCAAGGAAGCACTGCATTTCTTGCTCGATGTGAAGTTGCCTCTGGAGGGGAAGATGCTCAGCAGACACTCAACTCTCTGATTAATTATATAAAGAAAAATGTTCATTATTTGACACATATATATTCTTGGAAGTGTCATGAGGAAATGTAGGTATGTCGGCAAGTCTTTCAGACTGAAACGTTTGGTGGAAAACAGATGTCACTGACCACAACTGTGCAAATTCTTTGTACTCATGAATGGTAATCCTTTCAGAAAACTCTAGAAACATGGACTTCCTGCTCTCATGAAAACCCTGTAGATGGAACTGTCCCAGGACACAAAGCATATAGATAATAAAATCAGGAAAAGACAACTGTCACAGTCGATTTAAACAAGTACCTGATTCTGCCAGGAATTCTGAAAATACCAAGAAGTGGTGAGGGTTTTTAAAAAATTAATTTATTTTAACTGGAGGCTAATTACTTTATCTATCCTGGAGAATGTTCCACGTGTACCCGAGAAAAGAATGAAATTCACTGTTTTGGAGTGAAATGTCCTATAGATAAAAATTAAGTCCAACTGGTCCATTGTAGTATTTAAAGAAGTTTGTGTTTCCTTGTTCATTTTCTGTTTAGTTGATCTATCCACAGGTGTTCATGGGGTATTAAAGTTTCTCACTATTATTGTGTTACTGTTAATTTCCTTTTCATACTTGTTTTCATTTGCCTTACATATTGTGGTGCTTGTCTTTTGGGTGCATGTATATTTATAATTTTGATATCTTCTTGGATTGATCCTTTGATCATTATGTCCTTCTTTGTCTCTTTTCATTGCCTTTATTTCAAAGTCTGCCTTATCTGATATGAGTATTGCTACTCCTGCTTTCTCTTGGTCCCCTTTTGAATGAAATATCTTTTTTCCAAACCTTCACTTTCAGTCTGTATGTGTCCCTTGTTTTGAGGTAGGTTTCTTGCAGACAGCATATATAGGGGTCTTGTTTCTGTATCCATTCAGCCAGTCTTTGTCTTTAGCAGAGGCATTCAACCCATTTATGTTTAACGTAATTATTGATAAGTATGATCTGGTTGCCATTAGCTTGGTGCTTTGAGTTCGAGTATAAACATTTTCTGCAGCTGTTATCTTTACAGGAAGCCTCTTGTGTGTTTTTAGTTGTTTTTCTCTTGCTGATTTTAATATTTGCTCTTTGTGTTTGATCTTCGTTAATTTGATTAATATGTGTCTTGGGGTGTTTCGGCTTGGGTTTAACCTGTTAGGGACTCTTTGTTGTTCTTTTTTGACTTGGGTGGCTATTTCCTTCTTAATTTTAGGGAAATTTTCAACTATTTTCCCTTCAAGTATTTTTTTACTTTCTTTTTGTCTTCTTCTTCTGGGACTCCTATTATTGGAATGTTGGGGCATTTAACATTGTCCCAGAGGTCCCTTTGGTTGTACTCCTTTAATTCTATTTTTTTCCCCCAGCTCTGCTTCACTTATTTCTACCATTCTGTCTTCTACTTCAGTCATCCTATCTTCTACCTCAGTTGTTCTATTATTGGTTCCTTCCAGAGTGCTTTTTATCTAAGTTATTGCTTTATTCATTATTGAATGACTCTTCTTTATTTTTGTAGGTGCTTGTTAAACATTTCTTGCATCATCTCAGTCCTTGTCTCTAGTCTATGTATATGAAACTCCATTTTGTTTTCAAGATTTGGACCATCTTTACTATCATTATTCTGAATTGTTTTACAAGTAGACACCCTATCTCATCCTCTTTTATTTGGTTTGTTGGCAGTTATATTCCTTTACCTGCAGAATATTTCTCTGCTTCCCATTTTGTTTAGATTGCTGTGTTTGGGGTGGCCTTTGTGTATGCTGGGAAACTGTGGTCCCTCTTTAATGTGGAGGTTATTCCCTGTGAGTGGGGTTGGACAACTGTCTTGTCAAGGTTTCCTGGTGAAGACAGCTTGTGTCAGTGTCCTGCTGTGTGGAGCTGGATCTCTTTGCTCTGGAGTGCAATGAAGTGTACAGGAGTGAGTTTTGAGGTGCCCTTGGGTTTGTTGTGACTTTGGGCAGCCTGTATTTTAATGCCCAGGGCCATATTCCTGCATTGCTGGAGAATTAGCATGGTATGTCTTGCTCTGGAACTTGTTGGCTCTTGGGTGGAGCTTGGTTTCAGTGTAGTTATGGAGGCTTTCGGATGAGCTCTTGTTGATTAGTTTTCCCGGGAGTTAGGAGTTTTCTGGTGTTCTCAAGGTTTGGATTTAAGCCTCCTGCCTCTGGCTTTCAGTCTTATTATAATAGCAGCTTCAAGACTTCTCCATCCATACAGCACCAATGATAATAAATCTAGGTTAATGTTGAAACGATTCCTCACAGTGAAGGACACCCAAAGGGGTTCACAGAGTTACATAAAGAAGAGAAGAGGGAAGTGAGATGGAGGTGACAGAGGAGAAGAGGGGGAATCAAAAGAGGAGAGACCAGTCTAGCCAGTAATCAATTTCCTATGTGGGAATTGATTATTTTACAGCCTGGAATACTAAGAGAGGTTCACAGAATTACCTAGAGGAGAGAACAAGGAGGAGGGAGATAAAGGTAACCAGGGGAAGAAGAGGGATAGTGAAAAGGAGAGAGAACAATCTAGCCGGTAATCAGTTCCCTAAGAGTTCTTCACAGCCTTGAACACCCAGGGAGAGACACAGAGTTAAGCAGAGAAGAGAAGTTGGAGGGATGAGATAGAGGTGACCTGAGGGAGAAAAGCGAAAACCAAAAGAGGAAGCAGAAATCAATTCAGTAATCAAACCTCTAGGGAAAAATGGGTACTGAAGATTAGATTCTTAAAGGTCCAAAATTGATAACAAATTCTTAAAACCAAAGATTAAAAATCTAAAGTATAGGTTAGACTCTCAAAAATATAATATTAAAAATATAAAACAAAATCAGAAAATTTATTATATATATATAAATTGTCTTTAAAGACAGAGTCTTCAGTTTGAAAAGTGATAGTAGGTCATGAAAAGGAAAACTAAAAGAGTAATCAGTTCAGTTCAGTTGAGTTCAGTTGCTCAGTCTTGTCTGAGTCTGCAACACCATGCATTGCAGCACACCAGGCCTCCCTCTCCATCACCAACTCCCTGAGTTTACCCAAACTCATGTCCATTGAGTCAGTGATGGCATCCAACCATCTTATCCTCTGTTATCCCCTTCTCCTCCGACATTCAATCTTTCCCAACATCAGGGTTTTTCAAGTGAGTGCGCTCTTCACAGCAGGTGGCCAAAATACCGGAGTTTCAGCTTCAACATCAGTCCTTCCAATGAACGCCCAGGACTGATTTCCTTTAGAATGGATTGGTTGGATCTCCTTGCAGTCCAAGGGACTCTCAAGAGTCTTCTCCAACACCACAGTTTAAAAGCATCAATTCTTCAGCACTCAGCTTTCTTTATAGTCCAACTCTCACATCCATACATGACCACTGGCAAAACCATAGCCTTCACTAGATGGATCTTTGTTGACAAAGAACTATCTCTGCTTTTCAATATGCTGTCTAGTTTGGTCATAACTTTTCTTCCAAGTAGTAAGCATCTTTTAATTTCATGGCTGCAATAAAAACATAATAATTTTTTTCTAAAAAATTAGAAAATTAAATAGGAAAAATACATCTAGGCATTTCTCTGCAGCTATTCAGGGCAATGTGGGGTCAGTTCAGTTTCAGATACTTCCCTGTTCCAGCTTATACATCATTTCAGCCTCTATAGGTCCCTTCCAAAGCTTAGTCATTGCTAACTACACGGTTCTAATCTTCTGCACCTGTGATTTCCAGAGCAGTTCTCTCTTCTTTGTTTATTTTGCTTTCCTCTGTTTGCAAGTCTCTCCAGTGTCTAATTTCTGCCCTGACACAAGGAGAAGAAGGTGGTCACTTATTTAGGCTCACTTGTTCAGTTCTGCTGTGGGGAGGGTGGAACACTGCAAAATATATCATTGGCATGTGAGGGGAGTACTTGCAGTACATGGACCTCACTGGGTTTGCCCCAGCTCATGGCACGTGTGTTTTCCTGGTCCACACTGCTCAGGTTCCAGGTTGCTCTGCAGAGGAACTGTCCAAAGCAGGCACCTGTTTTCCTGCCCTTCCAGGTCTAAGCTGCTAGGGTTCAAGTTCTCAGGTACTCCACAAAGGCACAGACTCATTTGGGGGAACGTTTTGTGCCCTTCCCAGGTCCAAGGAGCTCAGGTGACCAGGTGCTTAGTGAGCACACTGTCCAAAGTAGGCTGTGTGTCTTTTTCACCTCCTTAGTTCCAGGCTCTTGGTTTCCTATGTGCTCTGCAAGAGCGTAGTCTCAAGTATGCATGTGTCTCTTCTGAGGAGCTGATCTCTGGCTGTGGCCGTCCTGGCAGATGTCAACTGTCCAGGATCCCAAGAAGACTTGGTTAGCGACTGGGAGCTGGCCACAGTTTGGTGGGCGATGCCGTCTGAAGACCCGTTTTGCCCCTTGCCTTCCAGCTTTGGCTGTCTCACATGTGCCTCTCTGCCTCTGGAGGGGTATGAGCCAGTCTGCACCCACCTAGCTCTCCTTTGGCATTCATTTAATCCTTTGTTCTGTGAGTGAGCCAAGCTGCACCTTAAGTTAGAACTTTTCATGGGAAAGTTCCCTTCACTCTCTCTCTCTCTCTCTCTCTCTCTCTTTTATTTTCTTCTCTGGCTATCTCACTGTTAGGGTTGCTATCTTCCCTTAGCTACTTCAGATTGTCCCCAGGGCATTCTGGCCCCATCCATACTCTAAGCATGCAACCCGCACTTCCCTGTTCAGCCCCCCGCCGGCTGGTGGCAGACGCAAGAGTTGTGGTACTTCTCTGCTTGGAGTTGTGATTAGGCCCGTATTTTGTGGGTATTGTTTGTTTGTTTCCTCTGGTTTTGTTGCAGAATAGTGAGAAAGACCAGTATTCCCCTGGACCTTTTTGGGTAAGGTTTGTAGTTTCAAGCAAAAGACTCCAAGTCAGTCAGTTTAATTTAGAATATGCATTTATTGAATTATTTATTAAAAATGCATCATTATTGAAATATAAACCACAGTATTTGAAGCTACAGAAAGGAAAAATGCAACCTCATTGTTGGGTCAAGACGCTTCTTCATCACAAGCCCTTCTCTCATTACTGATTCTGACAGCTGGTTGCAAGAAATTCCACCTTGGACATTCACAAAGAGAGCAATGATGGTAGGGAGGAAGATGAAGCTGAGGATGTAACGAGCATGTGGGTGAAGACCAAAACCCTGTGTCTAACTGCAGGCTCCAGAGTTACTCTGGCCATGATGAATGTGCTCCTACATTCCTTCCTTTCTTCCTCGAATAACTAGGAACTGTCTACTTGGTGCCAGGAGCTGAGCTCAGTGCTAGGAATAAAGGAAGACATTCTCATGGTGCTGAGAGCCAGCTGGATGAGACAGAATTAGCCATGTTGACCAACAGAGGACAGGAAACAAATAGGTTCTGCTGTGGAGGGGAGGGGAGAGAAGGACTGCGAGAGACTGAACAGTTTCAGAAGCAGCCATGGCCCAGCCCTGCAGAAGTCCTCCTCGGGCATCACATTTTCTGGGAACCACTCTTCACACATCCTCTGCAAAAGAAAGGAACTTGTTGAGTGCCATCATTGTATCCCCAACGAGGACACTCATCATCTTGACAGAGGCTAGATTTTACAAAAAGTCTGAAACCATAGCCCTCATGACCCGAATGGCCAACAGGAAGGAAGTGAGATTTCCATGCCAAGGTGGGGCACTCAGGAGCACTGCAGACCTGCCCTGGAGGGTGGTTGACTCAGTATTCCTCTCTAAGATGGAGGAACGTGTGATTAGCTCAGACTGTCATAAAAGGCATCCCAGTTTGACCTTCTGCCAAGCTGACCCCTGGAGAACCTGCTCAGCGTGAGGTTTCACAGGACACTGCCGCCTCTTCTCCTGGGAAGCATTAAGGAGGAAGACGCTGTGCAGATGTGACTGGTGTGTGGTCCCCTGAGCTCCAGCTCGTTCCCCAGTCCTTCCCCTGACCCCGTGCCCTGTGCCCTGTCTTACCACAGGGACACTGTCACTGGAGAGCAGGTCACTAGGCAGTCCGATAACGTCTGGAAGTTGTTCTTGTTCCCTTCGCAGCCGCCATATACAAATGGCTCGCAGTACCCGGTCGTGGCATTGTAGAAGTACCTGGTCATCTGGTCCTTGCAGGGACCCTTTAATTCGGGCTCCAGGCAGAATTCAGGCTTAGAAGTTTCTGGGAAAGGAGGGGCAATGGCTCAGTTACGAGGACCATCATCACAGCTCGTAAAAGGACAGTAGCTAAAACTGCCAGCTTCTTTTGGGTAGAGAATGCTAGACTTGTGGAGGATGGTTCAATTGAAAAGGCCATTTGAAAACCTTTCTGCAACATAATTAGGAATGTTGCTAAGGGTGAAATGATATATTAATCATGTAAATTTCAATATCTCAACATGAAGTATTTTAACAGAAATTGATATAATGCCTTTACTTAGCCTCAAAAACTTCTAGAGGACTTCCCTGGTGGGTCACTGGTTAGGAATCTGCCTTCCAATGCAGGAGTTCTGCGTTCGACCCCTTTTGTAAGAGAACTAAAGTCCCACATCCTGAGGGACATCTACATCAGCAGGCCACAACTACTGAGCCTGTGACCTGCAACTAACAACAAAAGCACCAAATAAATGCTCAACAAAAGAAATACACAACTCTATGGCAATCAAATGAGGTCACAGGTGAAAATCATTCCCTATATGTCAATAATTACTGGGTCTGGGTACCTGGGTTTTATAATACTGTTGTCTGCATTTTGTATATGGTAAAAACATTCCACTGTGAAAAACAAAATGTGAAGAAATCATGCTATATTGGAAAAGGGCTTAATGGAAACATACCAGTGTGTTTACTTCTGATCCCTCAGGAGGACTGAATAAAATGAATGTTGAACTATCAATATGTTGACATTGTGATTATAAGAAGAAATATAGGTGTACTTTTTTTCTTTGATCCTTTTTCTGACACTGAGTTCCTAAACATCTTGGTATTTCTAATGTGATGAGAACAATGAACGTGTCTTCTGGTATGTGAAGTCAGTGATTTTGGATAGAACCTCATAATCCAGAATGGGTTCCTACAGCACAGGAAAGGACTGTCTACAGGGCGGTGGGCACTTTCATTCACACCCTCCACTGTGGTCTTCTATCCACCATCCCATTGCCTTCCCTCAATCTCAGGGGAGATAATGGAGTTGTCTGTTGAACACTCTGCCATGGCTAAAGATTGAATGCATCAGGACTAGGTAATTAAGCCTCCATAGAAACCTCAACAGAGCAAGACATTCATGTGATTAGAGAGACCTGGGATCCACCCAGGGAACAACATAGATCACGCTGCCTGTGGACCACGGCAGCAGCCTGCTCACTGGCACTGGGCCTCGGTCTCTGCTCTCTGCCCACTAGAGGATACTCTGTGCACTGCAGCCTCAGACATCCTGTTATTATTGAGCCCCATCCCATTGCTCCGAAGATCACCTCCTCAGTGACTCCCTTTTTCTCTGAGAGTCAAACTCAGATTCTTATAAAGGCCCACAAGGCTCCTCACGACCTGCCCCCATGATATCTCTGCCTCATCCCCTTCCGCTCCCCTTCCCTCCGCCCACTCAACTCCAGCCAGCCAGGTGCCAGCTGCGGCTCAAACAGACCAGACACGTTACTTTTGCAGACTCTACTCAGTGTGCCAGCTGCGGCTCAAACAGACCAGACACGTTACTTTTGCAGACTCTACTCAGTGCCTCCTTATCACAGAAGGCTTCTCTGAAACTGAAGAAAAAGCACAGCATCCTCTCTACGCACCACTCTGACCTTCTAAAAACTTATAACCTACCATAGGTTTTCTCCTCTTTGCTATTTGTCTCTCTACTACAAGGCAAGCTATATTGCCATATTTTTTTCACGGCTTTTTCTCCACCTCAAGAACAATGCATTGTAGTGACGTAATAACTCCCATTATCACTCTCTCCACAAGTGCACAATCATCAAATACAATGGATATAGTTGATTTCCTTTTAGTAAAAATTCACCTTGATGATGGGGGCACATCAATATAATCGTCAATCTCCCTCTAACATTCAGTCTCCTTCCAGGACAGTAAAATAGTATGCATGGGTTTTCATTAACTTCAGAAAGACTCTTAAATGAAATATTTATAGATTTGTGTGGAGGTTTTCAATAAATAGCCATATTGACTCAGTTAGTGGCCACTGCTGACCGATCTCAATCTTAGAGTCTTCCCTCCTCCCCAGAGGTGCTGGCAAGCAAGTGGTGAAATTTCCAACCTCTAAATGGGTGTTTGAGTTTTTTTGGAGGACCAGTCCAGACCTGAAGATTACCTAGGTTGTTCACTGAGTGGTCTCATGACTTAACAAAGAGAGGAAATCCTAGGAGTTTCCAGGAGGCCTGGGCAATGAAGAAAGACAAGGATCAAATATGGATCAAATATATGAATAAGAAAACAAGAGTCAAAAGGGGACGAGTGAAAAGGCCTGGAGACTTTGCTCATATTGTCTTAACCTAGATCCCATGAGACAAAGACTGTGTTCCTGCAGTTTCCCGACTCGGTGGTCCTATGTCTTGCTACTTATTTTAATAATACAGGAATCATTATTGACATATTAATATTTTTCTTGACCAAAGGAGGTCAAAGATCATGTTCTTCAGATTAACACACTGGTGGAAAATGGACAAAACTGGTCATGAAATATGAATAGATTATTGATATTCATGACTGATAATCTCTTAAAGAATGCTTGTATATTTTTCTGCTATTCATTTGAGGGAATTGCAGATGACTGGCCCCAGAACACAGAGGATAGGGCTGTAGAGTCAGAACAAGACTTTCTCACATCATAGCCCATCTGATAAAGACCTGATTCTACTAGGAATTCTAAAAATACCACTTACTTATTAGAGTTTCTGGATGCAGTGTCCTACATTCATTACTTCCCTGTTCACAAACCTCACCTAAGTTCCCAAATCAGAGCAGAGATTGAGTTTGGGTTTCCCTTGAAGCCAAATATGTGGTACCTAGACTAACATCAACCAAGTCCCCAAATGACTCCTGGGCATATACCAGTCACTTAACATCTGATATGAAATCTATGCCATTAATACATTTCCCACCCACTGAGGGATCACAACTGTCCTCACTTTAGTACCAACCATGTCGTCCAAGTCACTTATGCTTGTAACCAAATGGCTAAAATTTGGAGGTTCCATGACCACATCTCCATGTTCAATAACTGAATGGAACTGACCACCAGAATGAGGAAAACCTTTATTGACTGTTCTCAGATTAGTAGACAGGAAAATTCCCAAAGAGTGAAATGGAAGAGGTGTGTAGGAAGAAGGGCACTGTAGGTTGGCAGAGCCTTCCTGCCCTAGTGAGCACAGGACTCTCGCATCATGTATTTGTATTCACCACCCCCAAACACTCTAAATCCTAATATTTATTCAGGCTTGAGGTTTCAAAGGAAAGAAGAACTAAGAGCCTCTTGATGAAAGTGAAAGAGGAGAATGAAAATGTAAGCTCCACTAGATGGTGATGGACAGGAAGCCCTGCTGTGCTGCAGTCCATGGGGTCACAAAGAGTCAGACACGACTGAGAGACTGAACTGAAATGACTGAACTGAAGTTTCAAGAATCAGGCTTATTGATTAAACCATTGGCCATGGGTGATTGATCTCAATCTCAGTGACCTTCCCTCGCCCCAGAGGTGCAAAAAATACAAAACCTTTCTTACCATTTTTGAGTATTTGTGTTAGGAACTCCTCGACTGTATGGTTCTCGAGTTGCATTCCGGAAATCATCACCTGACCTATGAAAGAGAGTGAATTGCAAGAGTTTCAGGAGGTCTGGTCCATGAAACAGGGAAAGGATCAAAATGGGCAAGAAAATGACAGTCAAAAAGGACAAGGGAAGGAGCCTGGAGACTTTAGTAATATTGTCTCTGGCTGGGTCCCACAGCCTGCCACACAAGGGCTCTGTTTCTTGCTTTCCCTGCAGTTCCTCTCCACAGTGTCTCCACATCTTTCAATTAGGTTCATAATAGAGAAATAATCATTATTTGATAAAGAAACAGATTTAATTGTCCAAAACAAGTAGGTAGAGAAAGTGTTTTCAGATTAACACATCGTGGTGCAAAATGGACATATCTGGTAATGAAGTGGGAAGAAATTGTTTATATTCATGACTCATCATCAGTTCAAAGACCTCACATAAGAAACTTTCCTTATTCAAATGAGGGTACTACAGATGACTTGCCCCGTGAAACAGTGTGCGGGTGATGGGATCCAGACAAGATACTGCCATATCACAACCCACTGATACACTATAGATCTCCTTGGAGCTTGAAAATACAAATAACTGGTAAGAGTTTTGGGTGCAGTGTCCTACTCCCACTACTCAGCTCCCCAAGCCCCATGTGAGCCCTCAGATCACAAGGCAGGGTGAGTCTGGGGTTTTTCCTGACTGCAAAGATATGGTTTCTGCACCAACCCATCCAATTTCCAATACCCAGTGAGTGTCCCACTGTCAATTGACTTCTGAGACCATATCTGTGGAGTTAGTGCCCATGCCACAGGTTGAGGTATCAAGAGTATCCTGACATCAGATGCCAGCCATGTGGGTCAAGTCACTCATACTTCTGACCAACTAACTAGAAGTGGGAATTTCCATGGCCCCACCTCCATGCTCAATATCTCAATCAATCCAGAGACCGAACACAGGAAAACCTATACTTACTGTCCTCAGAATAATATACAGGAGAAAACTCAGAAACAATGCAATGCAAGAGACATGGAGGGCAAAGAAAGAACGGAGGTGTGGGGAGCATTCATGCCCCAGAGTTCCAGCACCCTCACATCACCAGCATTGGTTCCCACCCAGAAGCTCACTGAATGCCAGAATTTATGGAGTTTTATTCTTTAACTTTACTGAGGTTTCCTTCAATAGTGATATTGATTGAATCTTTGGGCAGCGATGACTGATCTCAACCCCAATGCCCTCCCTTCTCCCTACAGGTGAAGGAGTTCCAAACCTTGAATTCCATTATTGATTATGTCAGCCAATCCTTTTAGTCCATGAAATACCTTGATACCTATGAAAGACAAAAATTCCAAAATTTTCAGGAGTCTTGGACCATTAGCCAGAAAAAGGATCAAATATGGATAATAAAAAGATAGTCAAACATGGACAAGGGAAAAGTCCTGAATATTGTGATAATTTTTCCCAGATTGCTCTGATTAACTTTTATAACAGAGAAATAATCATAACTTGGCACATACTTATTCTTTCTGACCCCAAGCAAGTAGGTAGAGAAATTATTTCAAATGAACATATCCACAGGAAAATAACCAAAACTGGCCATGAATGTGAATAAACTATTTATATTTATGATCAGTAATATGTTCAAAGAATCCATGTAGCAGGTATCTGCTGTTCAGATGAGGAACTTCTAGACAACGTGCCCCAGGACACACAGCATGTTTGTGGCAGGTCAGGACAAGATATGGTCATGTCACAACCCGTTTGATACACTATCCTATTCTGCCAGGAACTCTGAAAATACCGATAACTGCTTAGAGCTTCTGGATGCAGTGTCCCAGAAGTGCAGTGTCCTTTGCATTACTCCCTGTCCCCAGGACTCAACTGAGTTCCCAAAGCACACAGAGTGTGAGTTTGCGTTTCCCTGACACCAAATACGTGGTGTCTCTAGCAACAATATCGAATTCCCCAAACACCCACTGGGTGTCTGCAAGTCAATATTATTCTGATATAAAATCCTGGGAGTTGGTATAGATTCTGCACATTGAGAGCTCAAAACTGTCCTCAGTTCAGATGACAGTGAAGTGGTTGTGATTTGACAAAGTAGCTAAAACTTGGAAGTAACATTAAAGCACTCCATGTTCAATAACTCAATAAATCAGATGACCAAACTCAGGAAGACCACTCACATACAGATCTCAGGTGATTATTAAGGATAAATCTAGGCACAGCAAAAATGAGTGAGACTTGCAGGGCAAAGTACAAGTGGAGTTGTGAGGCGCCTTCATGTCCTAGAGAACACCGCACCCTCCACATCACTGTTGTGTGATACCACCCCAAAAGCTCCCTGATTAGTCATATTTGTGGATTTTCATTGAGGTTTCACTAAACAGGCATATTTATTGAACTGTTGACCAGTGAAGATTATTCCCAATCCCAGTCCCTCCCGTCCCCGAAGGTGGAAAAAGTTCAAACCTTTAACCACACCATCGATGACATGGGAAATCACATCGATTATTGAACGCTTCTCAGGTCTCCTTCTATGGCTTGTCTCCAGACCTATGAAAGACAACAGATTCCAGGAGTTTCAGGAGGCTGGGCTCATGCACCAGGATGAGGATCAAATATGCATAATAAAGTAATAGTCAACATTGGACAAGGAGGGGACAATATGGATAATAAAATGATAGTCAAAACAGGACAAAGGAAAAGGGCTTGGAGACTTTTCTAATATTGTACCAGCCTTGGTCCCAGGGCCAAACCTACACTGGGCTCTGTGTTTCTTGTTTTCTCTGCAGTGGATCTGCTCACTTATCCAGGTTTTTCTGGTTATACTCATAATAGAGGAATACTTGCTCTTTGACGCATATACTTTCTCACCCAGAACAAGTAGGTAGAGAAATTGTTTTCACATGAACACATTTTGGTGAAAAATGCACAAAAGTCACCATGATATGTGATTCAACTATTAATATTCATGACTGGTTTCTTTTCAAAAACCCATGTAACATGTATCCCCTGTTTCAATGAGAAAATAGCTGATGACTTGCTCTAGGACATGAATGTAGCTATCTGGGTCAGGACAATACACTGTCACATTACAACCCATTTGATACAGTACCTGATTCTGCCAGGAACTCTGAAAATACAGATAAGTGAGAATAGTTCTGGGTTCAAGTTCCTACTTTCATGAATCCCCCCTTTTGGAGCACCACCTGAGCTCCCAAATCAGAGGGGAGTGTGAGCCTGACAACAAATCTGTGGTCTTTCCAGAGCAATCGGGTCCCCAGACACCCATTGGGTGTCTAGCAGGTCAATTTACATCTGATTTGAAATCTGTGGAATTAGTGCAGACTCTGCAGGTTGAGGACTCAAGTCCGTCCTCAACTCAGCTGTCAGCCCTGAGGTCCCGAGTCGCTCATGCTTGTGATCAAATGGCGAAAATTGGGATGTCCATGACCCCACCTTCAAAATCAACAGCTAAATAGACTCGGTGGATGAGCTTAGGAAAAACACTTGCTTACACTTATCAGATAACTGTACAAAATGTAACTCAAGGCAGTAAAATGGAAGAGATGTGTGTGCAAAGGGGAAGAGAGGTGTGTCCAGCCTCTGTGTCCTAGTGAGCACAGCACCCTCACATCAGCTGCCTGTATTAAAAAAAAACACACAAGCTTTCTGAGCCCAGTTTTATATATTTCTTCCTAGGGTTTAGTAAACAAGCACGTTGGTTGGATGGATCATTAGCCACTAGTGACTGATCTCATTCTCAGGTCCCTCCCCTCCACAGAGGTGCTGGTGAAACCTGACATGGTGAAACCTGAAACCTTGAAATGGATGTGTTAAGTTTCTTGGAGACCAGCCCCATCCTGAAGGTACCTTGAGTCTCCCCTGTGACTCATCTTATAACCTATAAAGTCAGTAAATTCCAAGTTGTAGGAGGCCTGGGCTATTAACCAAAACAAGAATCAAATATGCAGCTTTTTGTTACTACACAACAGCACAGTTCACGGGCAAGGCAGGAGCAGGAATAGAGTCTCAGACATGAGCCCTGATCTGGTAGAGTTAGGTGGGATAGATATATATTTCATATAAAGTAGTTAACCTCCAATTAAAATAAATTTATACTTTTTAAAAAATTAAAAAAAATAAAGGCAAGCAGAAGATAAATAAATAAATAAAGATATCCTCATGAGTGTCACGAGGTAAGGTGAGTTAAAAGTTACCAATGTACAATATTGTAAAGTAATTAGCCTGCAATTAAAATAAATAAATTTAAAATTTTTAAAAAGTTTCCAACTTAAGACTTCCCTGGTGGTCCAGTAGATAAGAATCCACATGCTGATGTGGGGACATGGGCTCTATCCCTGGTTGGGAGGATCCACATGCCTTGGGGTCACTCAGCAGGTGATCTGTAACTACTGAACCAGATGCCTAGAGTCCCTGCTCTATAACAAGAGAAGCCACCCCCAATGTGAAGCCCACACATCACAACCAGAGAGGAGCCCTGGAACTAGGGAATATCCTGGCGTAGTCAGGAAGACCAGTGCTGCCAAAGCCAGACAAACAAACATCCTGCCCAATGTGACAGGAGAAATTCAGAGAAGACTGGTAGCAGTGTGGTCACAACTGGCCCCCAGCCCTTCCATGGACTTCCATCATTTCCCTCCAGTCTGTACAGGAGAGGTGAGCCTGCACCTACCTTGGTCCTGGGTATGGTGTTCATACACCGGGGTGCTGTCCACCAGGATAACCAGGAGGAAGAGAAGGGCTGCAGAGAGACAGAGCCGGCTCATCTTGGTGGAGGCCTTGCAGGAGGGCTCCTGAGGATGCTGAGGATGGACCGACTGAGCTTTTAATATCCTGGCTGAGGGGTGGGATCAGAGGATGAGGAAGGGAGTGAGGTAGGGGCGGAGCTGGGTCAGTCCTGTTTATTGCGAAATCTCCCTCCTAACCAATGCTTTCTGTCTGCAGGGGCCAAGTCTCAGAATAGTAGTTATCAGGCTTGATTATGCCTGTGGGTCTAATGTAAGCAGAGGTTGTGATCAGACAGATGGACTTTGTCCAATATGGACATTAAGAGACATCTGAGAACCTAGATAAGTGTTGGCACATGATGGATGGCCAGTGAGGGGATGAGACGGATCAAAGGACATATCGCTGAACAGCAGTGTGTTAGCCCAGGTCCTCCTTTTCAGCCTTGTGTTACTTTCATCACATCTGGGCCTCAGTGCCCTGACCCCCTTCACCTACCTCAGATGACAGGGATGACACAGGACAGCTTCCTGCAACCATTGCCACAGCTTCTCCACTGGATGGACACTTGCTCTTTTTCAGGCATTGGTCCAGGCAGGAACTGAGCTGGAGAAGGTTAGGCCATCCTGGAGTATAACCCTCTTTATGCACTGAAAAACGAGTAAGTGGAGGGGGCTGTAAGGAAGCAGGGAAGAGAATACATCTCCAACGCATGACCACTTGCTGTCCCTCTCCTGGCGTTGCAAGCAGAAGTGCTGCCTGCATGAGCAGACTTCAGGGGACCTTGGAAGCCTGCCTAGAGCCACCTTCATCCTCCTGCTCTCCCTCATTGGTGATGGGGCCACCGGACCTCAATTAGGGCACTAGCTCTGTGTATTCCTAACTTTCTGCCTGATGATTAAAATCTCCCAGAACCTCATGTGTTCCGGGTTTCATGAGATCTGTATTTTCCTCATCATGCATCTACCATGGTAGCAGTAGGGGCAACTGTTATGTATTCCATCTCTGGAGAAGTCAAAGTCCTTTGTGGTAGTAATAATAGCAATAATGAGTAATCACATCAGGGAAAACTTAAATTCCTCATTTTGGCAGGCATTATCCTATGCACCTAACACATAAAACTCATCAAATCCGCAAAAATCTTTATAGAAAGGGGAGAAACTGTTGATATTTCCTCATGTGACTGAGGAGGTACTTGAGATAACAAGAAATAAAGTAATTTGCCTAGGTCATAGCTTGTAAGAGGGGATTAGGACCCAGGGATCTGACTTCAGAGTATGTGCGTATGCACTCTGCTGCATTGCAAGCTATAAAGTGAAGTGCACATGTCAGAGGTGACTCACCCACAGTCCTTTCACTCATCCTTGTGTGTTTACTTGCAGTTAAACCCATGTTGCACACTTGAGAAGGGCAGGAGCTCTTAATACCGAGTTACCCCAGGACAGAGGGACATGAGGAGAAAGTTACGCACAAAAGAGCCATTGCAAGGGAGGGTCTGCTCTCTCCTGAGATATTTCACATGAATGATTTCATTTAGCCTCAAGTGAATCCAACATCTGGATCCTTATCCCGTCGTGTCAAGGAGAAAGCCGAGGCTCAGAGAGGTAAAGCCACTTGCTCAGGACACGAGGCCCCCTGGCCCTCGGCCTCTTCCTGCTCAATCAGTCCACCTGAGACCAGGGAGCAGCAGAGACTTCCTCTAAGAGCACAAACTCCTCTTATCTGCCCCCTCCTCACTCATCTGTCTGTCTTTCTCAACCAGTGTCTTCCTGTCCTGTCCTCATTTTTGCCCACTTTACAGCAACTCCCTCCCCCTCCAGGTCCCTTGAAACAGATGCTTCCTTATGGGCTGATACTCTATCCACATCCCCCCCTCCCTGTGTCATGTATAACTGAGATCTCTGATTAGGAAGAATCCCCATTCCTGGGGGCATCTTCAGTGAAATCACAAGACAGGAAAATAACTGGGTTTACATCTGGATAAACCAGAGAACACAAAACTCTGAAATTACATCATATCTCCTCCTCATGCTCAGTTTTTCCCTCCAAAGAACCAGAAATTTGAATTCCATGCTATTTAATACCACATCCTGAAAAGATGGAATGTATCCGGGGCATGCAGAGTGTGTTTAGAATTTTCTAAGGCTTTGTCCAGTGAGCATCATTCATATTCCAAGCATGAAGGGTCAATTTTAATCTAATTGATAAAACAGCATGTGACTCTTTGGAAATAAATAGTTTACTTTCTTAAAATGGTGTTGTGAATACTATCTTTATTAGAATTATTTTCAGGCTTAAAAAGGAAAAAACACAAACCAAAGTTGCAAATTTCGCTAGCATCCAAGTATTATTAACCCACACAGTACCATTTACAATTTCAAATCATTTCCGGAATTTAGCAGTGGGAGATTTTATAGAAAATGAACAGCTCACATTGTTGGAAAAACTAAACGATCTGACAACACAGTCTGCCCACTTAACAAGAACCCTCTTCTGTCCATGGGATTCTCCAGACAAGAATACTGGAGGGGACACACATTCCCTTCTCCAGGTGATCTAGCCAGTGCTGGGATCAAACTTGGGTCGTCTGCACTGCAGGCAGATTCTCTACCATCTGAGCCACCAGGGAGCAGTGGGTCGCAACTCTAAGCGAGCTTCAGAATCCATTAGACATTTGTTTAAAAACAGATCTGAGACCTCTAATTTCTGAGGCTTGATTTGGTGAGACATGGTTGGGACCTGAGTATCTCATCTACCAGGTTTCCAGGACTGAGGCTGCTGCTCAAGAGACCACATTCTGAAAGCCGTGAGCCAAGCTCAGGAGAGCAGCTCTCTTCTCAGGAGGGGAGTGTTCTCTCCTGTTTCCATAATCCTTGTCATTCCTTGTTGTCCATCCTGCCTCCACTCCCACTCCAAATATCTCCAGCCATATTACTCACCTGGTCGAGGGGCATTAACATTGTGCCCTATGAGATGGGCTCACAGTAAGTGTTCAGGAACAGGTGTTTATTTCTAGCCACTAAGTCATGTCTGGGATCACCTTGGGTCTGGGACAGTCCTCCCTGATCTTTACATTGTTACTCTTTGCTTTGCAGATGCCAAATACAAATGTCTTCAAGAACCCAGACCCAGCCTTGTAGAAGTATCTGACTATTTTGCCCTTGCAAATACCCATGTATGGAGATAGCAGGCAGAAGTCAGGTCACAGGGCTGCAGAGATAGGAGGATCTTGGTCAAATAGGAAGGTGATCCTCACTGTTTGTCTACCAGGTGAACAACTGAAACCACCAGTTTGTTTGCAATAGAGATGGTAGGGGATGCAGGGGAGTGAATGTGAAAAGGCCCTTTGACATCCTTCTGTCCAGGGCATTATTACCAATGTCGTTAGGTGTCACAGTGACAAGATAATACTGGAAATAATTACATGTTATTACTGAATATCTATAGATTTATTGACATTACCCCACTGATTAACTCCAAAAGAACAAAAAGGGAGGATACTTATTATGAATATTCTCCATATGTTGAGAATGATCAGAGCTGGACAATGGCCTGTGAGTTTATAGCACTATTTTCTGGACATATGTGTGGTAGGAACATTTCACCATTGGAAAAGTAAGTGTGACACTGGATAACCAACGGCAGAGCACTTGGAATGCTGCTCAGTGTTATGTGGCAGCCTGGATGGGAGGGGAGTTTGGGGGAGAATGAACACATTTATATATGTGGCTGAGTTGCTTTGCTGACCACTCAAAGCTATCACAATATTGTTAATCAACTATGTTGTTAGTCACTCAGTCAGTTCTGACTCCCTGAGACGCAATGGACTGCAGCCTACTAGGCTCCTCTGTTCATGGAATTCTCCAAGCAAGAATACTGGAGTGGGTTGCCATTTCCTTCTCCAGTCATGACTGCTAATCTTTTCAAAAAACTCATGTAACCTGGCCAATTGTTCATGTGATGACTTGCCCCAGGACACAAAACCTTTGAATGTTAGGATCAGGACAAATCACAACCCATTTAATCAAGTAACCTTTTCTCCAGGAATTCTGCAACTGCAGAGAACTGGCAAGTGGTTCTGAGTGCTCTGTTCAACATAATACCTTCCCCTGTCCCTGAGTCTCACCCCAGACACAAATGGTAGAAAAGAGTGAGTCTGAATTTTGTCCCTGACACCAAACATGTGGATCTCTGCCAGCAGCAACCAGTTCCCCACACCCACTGGGCATCCAAGAGTCAATTTACTTCTGACACTAAATCCACAGAGGTGGCCCAGACATCACCAGATGAGGGCTCCATTCCTGAGGATGGCCCACACTCTCAAGTGTTGATCACAGTTTCTACTGTCACTTACATGTGTGACTGACTGGCTATAAATTCTGCAGGCTCTATGATCCACCTCTCATGTTCAATAACTTATTAGAAATATTCAGAGAACTCAGGAAAGCCACTTACTTACTATCCCCAGGTATTATAAAACATTAAAACTCAGGAACAGCCTAATGGAGGAGAAGCATTGGGTAAATGGGGAGTTGGGGTGAAAGCCTCAAGACCTCTCAGGACTCTTGCCCTTCTCAGCCCCTTGATGTTATCACCTTCCCTGAGGCTCTCTGAACCCGGCATTCATGGGTTTTAATTGAGAGTGGAGGCAGGCAAGTTGATAGAATCATTGGCCATTTGTGATAAAACTCTGTATCAGTACTGTGTACAGTCCTCAGAGGGACTGAGGGGTGATGGTTTTAACCCTATAATCAGCTGATGGAAAATTCTGGAGTCCAGTTCCATCCAGACTCTATCTTAGGTCTCATCCTTCACTCATCTCATAATATAAAAATACATTAAGTTCCAAGACTTTCAGGTTGCCTGGAGCATGAACAGAGACAGACATCAAATATGGATCTTCTACGACAGTACAGTAAGATCAGGGGCAAGGCAGTGACAAGGAATAGTGTATCAGTTATGAGGTCCTTGATCTGGTAGAGTCAGGCCAGGCACTGACTTTTCATAACTGATACATAACATGACCTTCTGAGAGTCAAGAAATGTCCCTGGAGTGAAAACTGCCCAGTTTACCAGAAGAAATCCAGAGGGTTTGCTGCAGCTACTTGCAACCTCCTACTCTCTCCCTCCAACCCTGGTCTCGCTACTTGTGGTTTGGGATCAGAGGACCTGTTTGTGTCCCAGTTCTATGTTTTCCTAACTGTGTGATCTGTGGCCTGAAACTTCCCTTGTCTTCATTTGTTACATGAGATCATGCTGCTGACATCCTGGGCTGTTTTCAAAGCACTGTCTATGGCCTCCATAGACATATATTCTTTTCCCGGCAAAGACAAAGTCCTTTGAGATGATAATAATGAGTAATGATGATAGCTAACACTTAACTCTTTTGACTAGAGAGTCAAATAATGGCATGGTGGGGTGGAGAAAGGCCTGGACCTGGGTGAGCTCACTCACTGAAGTAAGAAGAGGGCTGTCGGTTACCTCTGAGGAAGAAGGAGACATATTTGGAAGAGAAACTGTGATTTCACTCTGGCACTCAAGGAACTTCCTAATGCTGAACTTCTTTTAAAGAAGGTGAAACTACAGCATCTGGTCCTATTTATTCCTTGTATTTTCTACCATTGACAGCACATTTAAAGAGCAGTCGGGAGTCAATGAAACTAAAACTCTATGTGCTTCTCAACAATTTGTTCTGTGGTGTTCAAAGCATGTTAAGTTTCTCAAAAGGAAACAGAGCTGGGGATTTCTTAATGCAAACACCGTCTCCTCTTTTATATAGAACAAATATGTGTTTCTGAGAGTGGAAATGTCTTGCCCAAGTCTACACAGCAGCATAGTGAGTTACTTAAGACAATCTCTTTTCTTTAATACCAAGTCATCATCCCATTGTTGTTCAGTCCCTAAGTGCTGTCTGACTCATTTGTGACCCCATGGACAGTAGCCCTCTAGGCGCCTCTGCCCATGGGATTTCCCAGGTAAGAATACTGGAGTGGATTGGGATTTCCTTCTCCAGGGGATCTTCCCTGTTCTCCTGCACTGGCAGGAGAACTTCTATCGCTGAGCCACGAGGGATGCCCTCAGGAAGAGTTTGTAGCTGTTCACTCGCTAAGTTGTGTCCCACTCTTTGGGACCCCGTGGAGTGCAGATGCTAGTCTTCCCTGTCCTTCACTATTTCTCAGAATCTGCTCAAACTCATGTTCACTGAGTTAATGATGCCATCCATCCATCTCATCCTCTGTCATCCCCATGTTCTCCTGCTCTCAATCTTTCCCAGCATTAGCGTCTTTTCCAATGAGTCAGCTCTTTGCATCAGGTGACCAAAGTATCGCAGCTTCCAATTCAGCCTCAGTCTTTCCAGTGAGTATTTACTGTTGATTTTCTGTGGAACGACTGATCTGATGTCCATATCAACCACAGAACTCTCAAGTGTCTTCTCCAGCATCACAATTTGAAAACATCAATTTTGGGGGCTCAGTCTCCTTTATGGTCCAACTTTCATGTGCCTACATGACTACTGCTTAAAACCATAACTCTGACTATATGGAACGTATATATTTTTATGATAGGTTGTTTATAGTGGTTTCCTTACACAAAGAAGCATGCCTTCTGGGACAAAAAGCATTAAAAACAAAAAGTCTCTCAGTCATGTCTGACTCTTTGCGACCCCATGCACTGTAGCCCACCAGGCTCCTCCGTCTGTGGGATTCTCCAAGCAAGAATACTGGAGTGGATTGCCATTTCCTTCTGCTGCTGCTGCTGCTGCTAAGTCGCTTCAGTCGTGTCTGACACTGTGAGACCCCATAGACGGCAGCCCACCAGGCTCCACTGTCCCTGGGATTCTCCAGGCAAGAACACTGGAGTGGGTTGCCATTTCCTTCTCCAATGCATGAAAGTGAAAAGTGAAAGTGAAGTCGCTCAGTTGTGTCCAACTCTTAGTGACCCCATGGACTGCAGCCCACCAGGCTCCTTTGTCCATGGGATTTTTCAGGCAAGAGTCCTAGAGTGGGTTGCCATTGCTTTCTAGTATTTGTTAAATATTTTTAAGTAAATGAATCTCCCATTTCATCCTCATGCCAATTGCACAGTTATTGAATAGACTGGATATAATAAAATCCCTGTTAATCTATTTGATAATGAGGCCTATCTATATAATTTTGAGTCTCCTCTAACATCCTGTATCTTGACAGGATAATGAAATAATTCTTGAACAGGACAGCAAAGTGAAAGTGAACACCTTCACTTGACTAATATTGTACCATCTGGATTGAACAGCCCGCTGTCTTGAACAAACTCCTGGAAGTACTGCATTTCCTGCTCTCCCTACAGTTGCTTCTAGAGGGAAGAGATCAGTGTCCCTCAACATTCTGATTAATTTCATAACAGAGAAATGATCATTTTTACAGATAAATTTTTTACAGGGTTGGTGAGGAAATGTAGGTAGAGGAGTCTTTTGGACTAAACAATGTGGTACAAAATGGACACCTTTGACAAAAATGTGCAAAATTTAATAGTAATGACTGGTAATCCTTTCAAAAACTCATGTAACCTAGTCTCTGTGCTAGTGTAAGGAAAATGAGGATGACTTGCCCCAGGACACACAGCATATGGGTGGCTGGATCAGGACAAGATGCCATCCTGTCACAACCCATTTAATCAATATCTGATTCTGCCAGATATTCTGAAAATGCAGAGAACTAGGGCAGGGTACTGAGTGCTTGGCCCCATGTAGTATAGTTCCAGGGCCCTGACCCTCACTCTAGAGACAAATGTTAGACAAGAGTGAGTCTGGGTTTTTTTTCCTGACTCAAAATATGTGAGGTCTCTTCCAACAGTAACCAGTTCCTCAATATCCACTGAAATCTCAGGAGCCAATTCACTCTGACTCTAAATCCATAGAGATGACCCAAACCACAGACATTAGGGGCTTACACCTTAGGTCAGCCCACACTTCAAGTGTCCAACGCAAGTCCTGTCCCTTACACCTGGGATCAACTCAGAGGTGTCATGACCAAACTCCCATATTCAGAAACTTATTGGAACCTCTCACAGAGCTCAGGAAAGCCCTTTACTTACTGTCCCCAGTTATTTTAAAGCAAAAATCCAGGGACAAAGAAATTGTACGGCAAATGGGTAGTTAGAGCTGCTGAGCTTCCAAACTCTCTCAGGATTCTTCCTCCTCTCACAATCTCTTGATGCCTCATGTCCCCTGAGGCTCTCTAAACCAAGTATTTATGGGTTTTAATTAAAGATTGGAGATAGGAAACTTGATAGAATAATTGCCCATTGATTCTAAACTGAATTCTGCATCAGTAACCTCTCCTCTCCCCAGAGGGACTGAGAGATGATAGTTCTAACCCTCTAAGCACCTGAAGGTATGTTCTGGAGTCCAGTCCCATCCAGATAAGGTTTCTATCCTAGACTTATCTCATGACTTACAGACAGTAATTTCCAAAAGTCTCAGGAAGCCTGGGCATGAACAAGAACAAAAAACAAATGTGAGTCTTGTGATTACACTACACTGATACGTACACAGAAGGTTGTGTCCAGGAAGGAAGAGTTTCAGTGATGGGGTCCCTCATCTGCTAGATTCAGTTGGGATACTTTTGATTCAAAGCTGAACACATAGTAACACCTTTTGAGAGTCAAAAATTGTTCATGGAGTTAAAGTGCCCTCTTTCCAGAAGAAATCCAGAGATGGTTGGCAGCACTCATCCCACCCATGCAACCCAATCCCTTCCATGGACTCCCCTCATCCTCCACCTCCAGAGAGGAGAGATGAGCCTGGGCTTGCCCTGGGCATTGTTGCTAGTTTCACACTCTGGTATACCAGCCATGAAGGTGCCCAGGAGGGTGAGAAGGGTTGCCAAAAATCAAAGCTGGCTTATCTTCATGCCTTTGTAAGTGGGCTCCTGAGGAAAGATGGCAGCTGACTGAGCTTCTCACACCCCAGTTCACTGACTGGAAGAGAAACAAGGAGGGGAGTGAGGAAGAGAAGGGCCTGGGGTCAGTATTGTACAGTGTGTGCTGCTGCTGCTAAGTCATTTCAGTTGTGTCCGACTCTGTGTGACCCAATAGATGGCAGCCCACCAGGCTCCCCCATCCCTGGGATTCTCCAGGCAAGAACACTGCAGAGGGTTGTCATTTCCTTCTCCAATGTGTACTCTCCCGCTATCCATGGTCTTGCTTCAGCCTGATAGGGATAATTGCCCAGTATGTGTTTCTTAATCTTGACTTTGCTTGTGAGTCTCATGGAAACATGTTTTGTAGTTGTACAGGTGGAACTTAGTCCAATATGGTCACTCATGGAGGTTCCTAGCACCTAGAGAAGTGCATGGCAAGTGATGGATAATCAGTGAGTGGATGAGAGCAAATCACAGGATGAATAAGTGAACAGCAGTGTATGAGCTCAGGTCCTCCTACAGGAGGGGTCATCACGTCTGGGCATCAGTTTCTACCCCCCGCCCCGCCCCAACACCCTCACCTAGTTCAGAACACCCTCACCTAGACCAGTGTGACACAGACACGTTCCCCCAACCATTACCATAGCTTCTCTACTGGATGGAGACCTGCTGTTTACCTCACTGTTCCCTGCAGGAACTTACCTAGGAAAGTGATGTCCTCCTGGGGCAGAAACCCTGTTTTTTGTTTTGAATAAGAAATAAGGGAAGGGGGCAGAGGGAAAGGAGGGAGCTGAACACATCTCCACAGCCTGACTACCTGCTGTCCTTCAGCTGGTTTCACAAAAAATAGAGATGCCTGCCTGAGTAGACTTCAGGGGGCCTTGGAAGATTGTCTGCATCCACCCACTTCCTCCCTCCTCTCTCCTCCAAGTGTCTTCTGGTCACATGACTTCATTTTTATGACCAGCTCTGTCTTTTGCCATCTTTGTGTCTGCAGATGGAAATCTCCCAGAGTCCTCATGTCTTCAGGTGTCAGGTGAGGTCAGCGCTGCCCACATCAGAGGCTGCTACAGAAGCAACGGACCAATGTTCCTTTCCTCTGAGAAGTCAGAGTCCTTAGTAGTATTAATAATAATAGTATGAGCAATCGCAACAGATAAAATGTTAATTTTTATATGTCAGTCATTATCCAAGCACTTGACATATAATTACAGATTTAATTCTCAAAAACCTTAAATTAGTGGCATAGGAAGTATTAATTCCTCGTGTTACAGAGGAGGAACATGTTTTACACAAAAGAAAGTTGGTTACAGTCATGGAGTGGAGAAAAAGGTTTTGAACCCAGGGATCTGGCTGTAGAGTTTGTGCACATGCACTCTGCTGCATTGATAGCTGTTGTCTACAGGGGAGGTGCGAGGGGTGACACACCCACGGTCCCTTCACTCACTCCTGTATATTCACTCCCAGGTGAAATCATGTAGCACTAGCCTCCCTCCAGCTCAACTACACTCAGATAAGCACTTCCATTCACAAACACATACATGCGCACACAACACAGAGACACAAAGTGTGCTCTACTCCAGGTCAAGGAGAAGGGAGCTGGGTTCTATGCCCAGAAGCCCCAGGTGCAATCCAGCCAAATGTCAAGCAGGCACAGAGCTGGATGATGAGCTGAAGAAGACAGGAGGGGCTGCCTTCCGGGCAAAGACACCTTTCCCTTGAGAAGGGCAGGAGCTCTGAATACTGAGCTGCCCCAGGACGGAAGGACATCAGTGGCCTGTAATTCATATCTCAAGGCACTGTGTCTACTCTCTCCTGAGACATTCCACATGTGCCGCTTTATTTTGCCTCATGTCACTGTTATAAAATCTGAGATTCTCATCCCATTGTGTCAAGGAGAAAGCAGAGTCTCAGAGGTAAAACCCCACTTGCTCAGGAAACACAACTTGCACGTGGTAGAATGAGGATTCTAGTTCGGGAGACCTTCTGGCCCTGCCCCTATTTCTACCTCAGTCTGTCCACCTGAGGCCAGGGAGCAACAGAGACTCCCTCTAATAGCAGAAGCTCCTCTTTTCTTCACCCCCACTCATCTGTCTGTCTTTTTCTCCTCTTTTTCTCCTCTTCTCCTTGTCTTCCTCTAGTCCAAGTTAGAGGCTCCCAAATACATAAGCTAACTGATGGGCCAGTTCTCTCTCCATCTCCCCTGTCCCTGCTCATGTGTAAGGGTGGGCTCTAAATCCCTTGCAGCCTATACACTAACAATGAAAAGTCAGGAAGAGAATTTAAGGAAATAATCCCATTCACCATGGCAACAAAAAGAATAAAACATTTAGAAATAAATTTACCTAAAGAAGAAAAAAATCTGTATAGAAAAAGCTACAAAACATTGAGGAAAGAAATCCTAGATGACACAAATAGTCAGAGATACATACCATGTTCTTGGATTGGAAGAATCAATATAGTGAAAACAACTTACTACCAAAAGCAATCTATAGATTCAACACAATCCTTATCAAATTACCAATGATTTTTCACAGAACTAGAACAAGTAATTTCACAGATTGTATGGAAACATAAAAGACCCCAAACCAACCTTCCTGACTTCAGACTATACTACAAAGCTACAGTCATCAAACAGTAATGCACTGGCACAAAGACAGAAATATAGACCAACAGAACAAAATAGAAAGCCCAGAGATAAATCCACCCATCTATGGACCCCTTATCTTTGGCAAAGGAGGCAAAAATATGCAGTCGAGGAAAGACAGTGTCTTGTACAAGTGGAGGTGGGAAAACTGATCAACTAGGGAATGATGCTGAAGCTGAAACTCCAGCACTTTGGCCACTTCATGTGAAGAGTTGACTCACTGGAAAAGACTGATGCTGGGAGGGATTGGAGGCAGGAGGAGAAGGGGATGACAGAGGATGAGATGGCTGGATGGCGTCACCGACTCAATGGAAGTGAGTCTGAGTGAACTCCGGGAGATGGTGATGGACAAGGAGGCCTGGTATGCTGCGATTCATGGGGTCGCAAAGAGTCAGACACGACTGACTGAACTGAACTGAACATGTGAAAGAATGAAACTAGAACACTTTCTAACACTGTACACAAAAATAAACTCAAAATGAATTAAAGACTTAAATGTAAGACCAGAAACTCTAAAACTCTTAGAGGAAAACATAAGCAGAACACTCTCCAACATAAATCACAGCAAGATCCTGTATGACCCACCTCCCTGAGTAATGGAAATAAAAATGAAAATAAACAAATGGGACCTAATTAAACTTAAAAGCTTTGCACTATGAAGGAAACTATAAGCAAAGTGAAAAGACAGCCCTCAGAATGGGAGAAAATAATAGGAAATGAAACAGCTGACAAATAATTAATCTGCAAAATATACAGGCAGCTCATGCAGCTCAACACCAGAAAAATGAACAACCCAATCAAAAAGTGGGCAAAAGGCCTAAACAGACATTTCTCCAAAGAAGACATACAGATGGCTAATAAACACTTGAAGAGATCTTCAACCTCACTCGTTTTTAGAGAAATGCAAGTCAAACCACAATGAGGTGTCATCACAAACTGGGCAGAACGGCCTTCATCAAAAATCCAGAAATAATAACAGATACATATACCCCAATGTTCATTGCAGCACTATTTACAATAGCTAGGACATGGAAGCAACCTAGATATCCATTGGCAGATGAATGGGCAAGGAAGTTGTAGTACATATACACAATGGAATATTACTCAGATGTAAAAAGGAGCCCATCTGAGTCAGTTCTAATAAGGTGGATGAACCCGTAGCCTATTGTACAGGGTGAAGCAAGTCAGAAAGAGGAAGACAAATACTGTATATTAATACATATATATGGAATTTAGAAAGACAATACTGACGATCCTACATGCAGGGCAGCATAAGAGACACAAATGTAAAGAACAGACCTTTGTACTCTGTAGGAGAAGGCAATGGAGGGATGATTTGAGAGAATAACATTAAAATATGTACAAGGCCATATGTAAAACACATGACCAGTGCAAACTGATGCATTAAGCAGGGCATAAAAAGACAGTGCTCTGGAACAACTTGGCTGGACATATTAGGGAGGGAGGTGGGAGGGGTGTTCAGGGCGACATATACATTCCTCTGGCCAGCTCAAATTGATGTATGTCAAAAACCAACACAATATTGTAATGTAATTACCTACAATCAAATTAAACATACAAACAAAGAAACCTTCCTGGCTCCTGCAGGTCTCTTTAGAGAAATTACAGGACAGGAACAAAACCATGATTGCATTCTGGATGAAGACAAGTCATCTAACCCTCTGGGACCCCAGATCATATCTCTGCTTCTGTTCCTCAGTATCTCCTTCTGAAGAATGACAATTTTGGATTTCCTACTATCTAAGGCCATATTCTGCAGTGGATGGAATGCACCCAGGGCAAACAGAAGATGTTTAGACATTTGAGATGCTGTGCCTTCTGTGAGGTATGTTCATATCTGAGTAATGGGTGACCATTTTCTCACTACATGATGATAAAAGAGCACCTCATTTTTGAGACCACATAGTATATTTGGCACTAGTAGTAAAGAACTGGTCAGTCAATGAAGAAGACAGAAGAGACATGAGTTCAATCCTTGGGTCTCAGATTTCATATAAAAAAATTTCTAACAATGCTTCAAAAAGTAAACACTGGCATCACAGTCCTGTGATTTAACAAGGCCATGGGTCTCACACTTGAGTGAGCATCAGAATACCTTAGTTATTTGATCAAACACAAATTACAGATCTCTACCACCAGAGTGCTGATTCAGTAGCACTCAGGGTGGGCCCTGAGTATCTGCATCAACAAGGTTTCCAAGGCATAGATGGTGCTGCTCAAGGGAAAACACTTCAAAAAGCTAGAATTAAGAAAAAGGAGAGCAGCTGTCTTCTCTGGGGGAGAGTGTTCTGTCTAGTTTCCATTATTTCCACCATTCCTTATTAACCCCATGACTCCACCTCCAACCCAAATACTTCCATTCACATCACTCACTTGTCCTGGAAGGGACTTAAAATTGTGACCTGTGAGTTGGCTCAGAATAATTGTTGATAAAAAGATAGCTTGCTCTTCTTTAACAATTTTATCACTAAAGTATTATTCCTTTTATAGAGGTGAAGATACTGAACTTCAGTTACAGAAAAGTGACTTGATGGAAGAGTACACAGAAGAACAGTACAAAAAAGATCTTCATGACCCAGATAATCATGATGGTGTGATCACTCACACTCACCTAGAGCCATATATCCTGGAATGTGAAGTCAAGTGGGCCTTGGGGGAAGTATCACTACATACAAAGCTAGTGGAGGTGATGGAATTCCAGCTGAGCTACTTCAAATCCTAAAAGATGTTGCTGTGAAAGTGCTGCACTCAATATGATAGCAAATTTGGAAAACTCATCAGTGGCCACAGGACTGGAAAAAGTCAGGTTTCATTCCAATTCCAAAGAAAGGCAATGCCAAAGAATGCTCAAACTACCGCACAATTGCATTCATCTCACATGCTAGTAAAGTAATGCTCAAAATTCTCCAAGCCAGGCTTCAGTAAAACATGAACCATGAACTTCCAGATGTTCAAGCTGGTTTTAGAAAAGGAAGGGGAACCAGAGATCAAATTGCCAATATCCACTGGATCATCGAAAAAGTGAGAGTTCCAGAAAAACATCTATTTCTGGTTTATTGACTATGCCAAAGACTTTGACTGTGTGGATCACAAGAAACTGTGGAAAATTCCAAAAGAGACAGGAATAACAGACCACCTAACCTGTCTCTTGAGAAACCTATATGCAGGTCAGGAAGCAACAGTTAGAACTGGACATGGAACAACAGACTGGCTCCAAATAGGAAAAGGAGTATGTTAAGGCTGTATATTGTCACCCTGCTTATTTGACTTTTATGCAGAGTACATCATGAGAAATGCTGGGCTGGAAGAAGCACAAGCTGGAATCAAGATTAGCGGGAGGAATATCAATCACCTCAGATATGCAGATGACACCACCCTTATGGCAGAAAGTGAAAAGGAGCTAAAAAGCCTCTTGATGAAAGTGAAAGAGGAGAGTGAAAAGGTTGACTTAAAGCTCAACATTCAGAAAATGAAGGTCATGGCATCCGGTCCCATAACTTCATGGGAAATAGATGGGGAACAGTGGAAACAGTGTCAGACTTTATATTTCTGGGCTCCAAAATCACTGCAGATGGTGATTGCAGCCATGCAATTAAGATGCTTACTCCTTGAAAGGCAAGTTATGACCAACCTAGACAGCATATTAAAAAGCAGAGACATTACTTTGCCAACAAAGGTCCATCTCATCAAGGCTATGGTTTTTCCAGTAGTCATGTATGTATGTGAGAGTTGGACTATAAAGAAATATGAGCACAGAGAATTGATGCTTTTGAACCGTGGTGTTTGAGAAGACTGTTGAGAGTCCCTTGGATGGCAAGGAGATCCAACCAGTCCATCCTAAAGGAGATCAGTCCTGAGTGTTCATTGGAAGGACTGATTTGAAGCCAAAACTCCAATACTTTGCCACCTGATGAGAAGACCTGACTCATTTTAAAAGATCCTGATGCTGGGAAAGATTGAGGCCAGGAAGAGACGGGGATAACAGAGGATGAGATGGTTGGATGACATCACCAACTCAATGGACATGGGTTTGGGTAGACTTCAGGAGTTGGTGATGGACAGGGAGGCCTGGCGAGCTGTGGTTCATGGGGTCACAAAGAGTCGGACATGACTGAGCGACTGAACTGAACTGAACTGAACTGAGGCCATTTTTATTAATGTTGTTAGGCTTCAGATCAACAGGGTAATAATATAAATAATTACATATCATTACTGAATATTTATAGGTGAATTGGCATAATGCCATTGATTAACTGCAAACAAAACAAGAATAAAGCATCAGTTCAGTCACTCATGGTTCTGACTTTTTGTCACCTCATGGACTGCAGCACACCAGGCTTCCCTGTTCATCACCAACTCATGGAGCCTATTAAAACTCATGTCCATTGAGTCGGTGATGCCATCAAACGATCTCATCCTCTGTCGTCCCCCTTCTCTGACCACCTGCAATCTTTCCCAGCATCAGAGTCTTTTCAAACAAGTCAATTATTCATATCAAGGGGCCAAAGTACTGGAGTTTCAGCTTTAGCATCAGTCTTTCCAGTGAATACTCAGGATTGATACACTTTAGGATGGACTGTTTGGATCTTCTTGCAGTCCAAGGGACTCTCAAGAGGCACCTCCAACACCACAGTTCAAAACTATAAGTGCTTTGGTGCTCAGCTTTCTTTATACTTCAACGCTCACATCTATACATGACTACTTGAAAAACCATGACTTTGACTAGATGGATCTTTGTTGGCAAAGTAATGTCTCTGCTTTTAACAGTCTGTCTAGTTGGACATAACTTTCCTTCCAGGAAGCAACTGTCTTTTAATTTCATAGCTGCAGTCACCATCTGCAATAATTTTGGAGCCCAAATAAATAGTCTCTCACTGTTTCCACTGTTTCCCCATTTATTTGCCATGAAGTGATGGGACCGTATATCATGATCTCAGTGTTCTGAATGTTGAGTTTTAAGCCAACTTTTTCACTCTCTTCTTTCACTTTCATCAAGAGCCTCAGGTTCTTCTTCATTTTCTGCCATAAGGGTGCTGTCATTTGCATATCTGAGGTTGGAAATTCCTCTCGACAATCTTGACTCCAGCTTGTGCTTCATCCAGTCTGGCATTTTGCATGATGTACTCTGTATATAAGTTAAATAAGCAGGTTGACAAAATACAGCCTCGATGTACTCCTTTTCCGATTTGGAACCAGTTTGTTGTTCAATGTCCAGTTCTAACTGTTGCTTCTTAACCTGCATACAGATTTCTCAGAGGCAGGTCAGGTGGTCCATCTCTTTCAGAATTTTCCAGTTTGTTGTGATCCACACAGTCAAAGGCTTTGGCATAACAATGAGGCAGAAATAGATATATCTTGCTTTTTTGATGATCTGGTGAATGTTGGCCATTTCATCTCTGGTTCCTCTGCCTTTTCTAAATCCAGCTTGAACATCTAGAAGCTCATGGTGAGAGCGTAACAGGCAGGAAGGCCAGGGGGTCTCCAAATGGAGGAAATAGCCTGCAAGTGTCAGACATTTTTATCTCTCTTAAGTGTCAGGAGGAAACAAACTAGCGATATTTTTTTTCTTCTCTATACAAATTTAAAAGGAGGTTTCTCTTAAAATATTGTGTTGCCATAATGACTCCTGGTTTCACCTGAAGTTAACTATTCTCAAACCTTGAGATAACCAATGCATTTTTAATGGAAATGTTTGCCTTAAGCTATGCTAATGTGCTATGCATTTACCCCAAACTCTGTCTTCAAGTCCGTTCTGCCTCATGGCTCAGAACCTACTCGACGATCTATGTAAACGAAACTATTTGCATGCTGATCTGCCCTTCTTCAAGATTCAAGTTAATCATTTTATGGCCCAGGATGAACCATTTGGTGCCAAGATTATCCCAAAATGCATCTTATGGGTGAGGGGCCTGGTGCCATTCCAAGTTTTAAGACATTCCTTTCTCTCCTTAACAGACTGCTAGTGACTATATAACATGCAGCTGAAGACTAGCGGGGGAGGGGGGTACTCTTTCTGTCCCCTTCTGATGCCTATGTCATAAGCTTTCTCTATTTTCTTTATACTTTAATAAAACTTTATTATACAAAAGCTCTCAGCGATCAAGCATCGTCTCTGGCCCCGGATTGAATTCTTCTCCTCTGGGGGCCAAGAATTCCAGCATCTTTGCGTGATTCAAAAACAACCTTTCAATGGTTCACATACCATTGAAGACTGGCTTGGAAAATTTTGAGCATTACTTGCTAGTGTGTGAGATGAGTGCAACTGTGAGGTAGTTTCATCTCCTTTCTTAGGGATTCAAATGAAAACTGACCTTTTCCAATCCTGTGGCCACTGCTGAGTTTTTCCAAAATTTGCTGGCATATTGAGTGCAGCACTTTCACAGCACCATCTTTTAGGATTTAAAATAGCTCAACTGGAATTCCATCACCTCCACTAGCTTTGCTTGTAGTGGTGCTTCCTAAGACCCTCTTGACTTCACATTCCAGAATGTCTGCTTCTGCTTCTAGGTATGTGACCACACCATCCTTAATATCTGCGATGAAGGATACATATTAAGAGTATTCTCCATATGTTGATCATGATTGGAGCTGGACAATGATCCAGGGGTTTATAATACTATTTTCTGTACATGTGTTTGCTTGAAAGCTTCCACTATTAAAAAGAGTGTGTGAAGGCATCATGAGTTAATGGAGAAGGGCATGGAAGAAAACCTATCATTGTGTTCACTTTGTTTAGGTCATGGGCACTGGAATATAGGAATACTGAAGAAATACTGATACCTTGACCTACTTGTGAAAATGGCATCACTCAGTCATCTCTGACTGTTTGCAACCCCATGGACTGTACAGTCCAGGGAATTGTGCAGGCCACAATACTGGAATCGATAGCTGTTTCCTTCTCCAAGGGATCTTCCCAACCCAGGGATTGAACTCAGGTCTCTCACATTGTAGGCAAATTCTTTCCTAGCTGAGCCACCAGAAGCCATCAGAAATACTAATTTAGTATTCTTCCTGTTCCTGGACCAGAGCTCCTATAACCATTGGATTTCCTAAGAGATGACAGCACCAAGGAAACCTTTTACCATGTGAGTGAGGTGACAAGCAAATCCTCAATAGAACCTTAGAATGGAGGTTGGTTGTCTGGATAACCTACACCTGATTAGGGGGTGAAGTTTTAACTTCCACATTTGCCTTTTCCCTGAACCCATACCTCAAGGAGAGGTGAGTGTTTGAAAGGTAAACCCATCACAAATGCCTAAAGATTTAATGAATTGCGATTTGTCATGAAGCCTTCACAGAAACCTCAGCAGAGCACGTTATTCATGATATTCTAAGGAACTGAAACCAATCCAGGCAAAAATATGGGTATACTGCATCATGGCTCACTTGGACCAGTGCAGCAGCCTGCCCAGAGGCCTCTGACTCTGCCTTCGCCCCTAGAGACCACTCTCCACACTGCAGCTGCAAGAACCCTGTTTCAAAGTGAATTCTATCCCATGGGTCCCATGACCAATCCCTCATTTATTGAGAGTCAGATTCTGATTTTTAAAGTTTTACAAAGCTGTTCATGATCTGTCCCCATGGTCTCTCTGTCTCATCCCTTTCCATTCCCCTCCCTGTCAACCCACTCAGCTCCAGTCACCCTGGGCCTGTCTGCTGCTCAATCACATGGGCACGTTTTTGGGAGCCTTCACTCAAGGCCTCCTTATCACAGAGCATTTCCCTGGCCCTCGCTGACCTCCTTTATCCCCATCATTCTCTTTCTTCACAACACTGATCATCACCTGGTATAGGATTTTCTTTTGTCTTTATTGTGTGTCTCTCTCCTAGAAGGATAATATTTTACTATAAATTTTTTTTTTTACAGCTGTTTCCCTACACACAAAAAAACTATGCTCTCAGAACTGAAAGGATACATTTTGATAAAATTTTCTAAATAAGTGACTCTCCTATTTCATACTCATGCTTTGTGCCTTGTCATTGAAGAGTGGATAGAGTAAAATTCTTGTTAGTCTGTATGATGATGAGGCCCATCTATAAAATTATGAGTGTAACTCTCATCTACATCATTATAAGAAAATGAAATATAGTTTGATAGGGGAGCAACAGGAAGGGCATTGTGTCTTGACTAATATACCGGCCTGGGAAAAACAGTCTTGGCCCCAAGAGAAGACTCAAGGAAATACTGAATTTCTTGCTTGACCTGCAGTTGCCTCTGAAGGGAATATGCTCGGCTGCCACTCAACTCTCTGATTAATTTCACAACAGAGAAATGATCATTATTTGACACATATGTATTTTTGGAAATGTCATGGAAAAATGTAGGTAGATCGACAAGTCTTTCAGACTAAAACTTTTGGTGGAAAACAGACATCACTGACCACAAATGTGTAAATTCTTTGTACTCACGACTGGTAATCCTTTCAGGAAACTCTAGAAACATGGACTGCCTGCTCTCATGAAAAAACTGCAGATGGAACTGTCCCAGGACACAGAGCATATAGGTAATAAGATCAGGACAAGAAAAACATAGTCTGTCACAATCCATTTAAATAAACACCGATTTCTGACAAGAATTCTGCAAATACCAAGAAGTGGTCAGGGTTTGTTTCTTTTTAATTTAATTGGATTCTAATTACTTTACAATATTGTAGTGGTTTTTGCCATACATTGACATGAATCAGCAGTGGGTGTACATGCGTTCCCTATCCTGAATCCCCCTCCCACCTCCCTACCCCTCCCATCCCTCTGGCTCATCCCAGTACACCAGCCCTGAGCGCCCTGTCTCATGCGTCAAACCTGGACTGGCGATCTATTTCATTTATGGTAATATACATGTTTCAGTGCTATTATCTCAAATCATCCCACCTTCACCTACTCCAACAGAGTCAAAAATTCTGTTCTTTACATCTGTGTCTCTTTTGCTATCTTGCATATAGTGTCATTGTGTCATCTTTCTAAACTCCATATATATGCGTTAATATACTGCAATGATGGTTTTTCTGACTTACTTCACTCTGTATAATAGGCTCCAGCTTCATCCACTTCCTTAGAACTGATTCATGAGCTCTTTTTAATGGCTGAATATATGTACCACAGCTCTCTTATCCATTCATCTGCCAATGGGCACCTAGGTTGCTTCCATGTCCTGGCTATTGTAAACAGTGCTGTGATGAATATTGGGTACACGTGTCTCAGTTCTGGTTTCCTCGGTGTGTATGCCCAGCAGTGGAATTGCTAAGTCATATGGCAGTTCTATTTCCAGTTTTTTAAGGATCCTTCACACTGTTCTCCATAGTGGCTTTATTAGTTTGCATTCTTGCCAACAGTGTAAGAGGGTTCCCTTTCTTCTGCACCCTCTCTAGCATTTATTGTTTGTAGACATTTTCATAGCAGCCATTCTGACTGGTGTGAAATGGTACCTCATTGTGGCTTTAATTAGCATTTCTCTTATAATGAATGATGTTGAGCATCTTTTCATGGGTTTGTTAGCCATCTATATGTCTTCTTTGGAGGAATGTCTGTTTAGTTCTATAGCCCATTTTTTAATTGGGTCATTTATGCTTGTATATTTTTGAGACTAATTATTTTTCAGTTGCTTAATTGGCTATTATTTTCTTCCATTCTGAAGGCTGTGTTTCACTTTCCTCATAGTTTCCTTAGTTGTGCAAAAAGTTTTAAGTTTAATTATGTCCCATTTGTTTATTTTTGCTTTTATTTCCATTGCTCTGGGGGTGGGTCATAAAGGATCCTACTGTGATTTATGACAGAGAGGGTTTTGCCTATGTTTTTCTCTAGGAGTTTTATAGTTTCTGGTCTTACATTCAGATCTTTAATTAATTTTCAGTTTATTTTTGTGTATGGTGTTAGAAAGTTTTCTAGTTTCATTCTTTTACAAGTGGTTGACCAGTTTTCCTAGCACCACTCATTAAAAAGGGATTGTCTTTTCTCCTTTGTATATTATTGTCTGCTTTGTCAAAGATAAGGTGTCCATAGGTGCATGGATTTATCTCTGGGCTTTGTATTTTGTTCCATTGATCTGTATTTCTGTCTTTGTGCCAGTACCATACTGTCTTGATGATTGCAGCTTTGTGGTGTAGTCTGAAGTCAGACAGGTTGATTCCTCCAGTTCCATTCTTCTTTCTCAAGACTGTTTGAGGTTTTTGTATTTCCATACAAATTATGAAATTATTTGTTCTAGTTCTCTGAAAAATACCATTGGTTGCTTGATAGGGTTGCATTGAATCTATAGATTGCTTTGGGTAGTATACTCATTTTCACTATACTGATTCTTCCAATCCATTAACTTGGTATATTTCCCCATCTGTTTGTGTCATCTTTGATTTCTTTCATCAGTGTTTTATGGTTTTCTATATATAGGTCTTTTATTTCTTTAGGTAGATTTATTCCTAAGTATTTTATTCTTTTCATTGCAATGGTTAATGAAATTGTTTCTTTAATTTCCCTTTCTGTTTTTCATTGTTTTTGTATAGGAATGCAAGGGGCTTCTCTGTTAATCTTATATCCTGAATCTTTACTGTATTCATTGATCAGCTCTAGTAATTTTCTGGTGGTGTCTTTAGGGTTTTCTATGTAGAGGATCATGTCATCTACAAACAGTGAGACTTTTATTTCTTCTTTTCCAATCTGGATTCCTTTCATTTCTTTTTCTTCTATGATTGCCATGGCTAAAATGTCCAAAACTATGCTGAATAGTAGTGGTGAAAGTGGGCACACTTGTCTTGTTCTTGACTTTAGGAGAAATGGTTTCAATTTTTCACCGTTGAGGATAATGTTTGCTGTGGGTTTATCATATATGGCTTTTATTATGTTGAGGCAAGTTCCTTCTGTGCCTGCTTTCTGGAGGGTTTTTATCATAAATGGATGTTGAGTTTTGTCACAGGTTTCTCTGCATCTATTGAGATAATCATATGGTTCTTATCTTCAATATGTTAATGTGGTGTATCACATTGATTGGCTTGCAACTTGCATCCCTGGGATAAAGCCCACTTGGTCATGATCTATGATCTTTTAATATGTTGTTGGATTCTGTTTGCCAGAATTTTGTTAAGGATTTTTACGTCTATATTCAAAAGTTTTATTTTGGGGGCATCTTTGTCCGGTTTTTATATCAGAGGAATGATGGCCTCACAGAATCAGTTTGGCAGTTTACCTTCCTCTGCAATATTCTAGAAGAGTTTGAGTAGGATAGGCGTTAGCTCTCCTCTGAATTTTTGGTAGAAGTCAACTGTGAAGCCATCTGGTCCTGGGATTTTGTTTGTTGGAAGATTTTTATTACACTTTTTATTTTGGTGCTTACGATAGTTCTGTAAAGACTTTCTGTTTCTTCTTGGTTCATTTTTGGAAGGTTACGCTTTGCTGAGAATTCATCCATTTCTTCCAAGTGGTCCATTTTATTGGCATATATTTCCTGATAGTAGTCTCTTATGATCTTTTGTATTTCTGTGTTGTCTGTTGTGATTTCTCCATTTTCATTTCTAATTTTGTTGATTTGATTCTTCTCCCTTTTTCTTGATGAGTCTGGCTAATGTTTTATCTATTTTATTTACCTTCTCAATGAATCAGCTTTAAGTTTGGTTGATTTTTGCTATAGTCTCCTTTGGTTTTGTTTGTTTTTTTGGTTTTAATCCATTCATCTGTCCAGGGACATTTATTTATTTATTTATTGTGATAGAATTTTTTTTTTTTACTTTACAATATTGTATTAGTTTTGCCATACATCAACATGAATCTGCCACAGGTATACACGTGTTTCCCATCCTGAACCCCCCTTCCCTCACCCCCTCCCCATATCATCCCTCTGGGTCATCTTAGTGCACCAGCCCCAAGCATCCAGTATCATGCATTGAACCTGGACTGGTGATTTGTTTCATATATGCTGTTATACATGTTTCAATGCCATTCTCCCAAATCATCCCACCCTTGCCCTCTCCCACAGAGTCCAAAAGACTGTTCTATACATCTGTTTCTCTTTTGTTGTCTCACATACAGGGTTATCATTACCATCTTTCTAAATTCCATATATATGTGTTAGTAAATGGTGGAAAATTCTTCAAGAGATGGGAATACCAGACCACCTGACCTGCCTCTTGAGAAACCTATATGCAGGTCAGGTAGCAACAATTAGAACTGGACATGGAACAACAGACTTGTTACAAACAGGAAAAGGAGTACATCAAGGCTGTATATTGTCACCCTGCTTATTTAACTTCTATGCAGAGTACATCATGAGAAACGCTGGACTAGAAGAAACACAAGCTGGAATCAAGATTGCTGGGAGAAATACCAATAACCTCAGATATGCAGATGACACCACCCTTATGGCAGAAAGTGAAGAGGAACTAAAAAGCCTCTTGACGAAAGTGAAAGAGGAGAGTGCAAAAGTTGGCTTAAAGCTCAACATTCAGAAAACGAAGATCATGGCATCTGGTTCCATCACTTCATGGGAAATAGATGGGGAAACAGTGGAAACAGTGTCAGACTTTATTTTGGGGGCTCCTAAAATCACTGCAGATGGTGACTGCAGCCATGAAATTAAAAGATGCTTACTCCTTGGAAGAAAAGTTATGACCAACCTAGATAGTATATTCAAAAACAGAGACATTACTTTGCCGACTAAGGTCCGTCTAGTCAAGGCTATGGTTTTTCCTGTGGTCATGTATGGATGTGAGAGTTGGACTGTGAAGAGGCTGAGCGCCAAAGAACTGATGCTTTTGAACTGTGGTGTTGGAGAAGACTCTTGAGAGTCCCTTGGACTGCAAGGAGATCCAACCAGTCTATTCTGAAGGAGATCAACCCTGGGATTTCTTTGGAAGGAATGAATGCTGAAGCTGAAGCTCCAGTACTTTGGCCACCTCACTCGAAGAGCTGACTCATTGGAAAAGACTCTGATGCTGGTAGGGATTGGGGGCAGGAGGAGAAGGGGACGACCGAGGATGAGATAGCTGGATTGCATCACAGACTCGATGGACATGAGTCTGAATGAACTCCGAGAGATGGTGATGAACAGGGAGGCCTGGCGTGCTGCGATTCATGGGGTTGCAAAGAGTCGGACACGATTGAGTGACTGAACTGAACTGAACTGAATATTGCATTGGTGTTTTTCTTTCTGGCTTACTTCAGTCGGTACAATAGGCTCCAGTTTCATCCACCTCATTAGAATTGATTCAAATGTATTCTTTTTAATGGCTGTGTAATACCTCATTTTGTATATGTACCACAGCTTTCTTATCCATTCATCTACTGATGGACATCTAGGTTGCTTCCATGTCCTGGCTATTATAAACAGTGCTGCAATGAACATTGAGGTACTCATGTCTCTTTCAATTTTGGTTTCCTCGGTGTGTATGCCCAGCTGTGGGATTGCTGGGTCATAAGGCAGTTCTATTTCCAGTCTTTTAAGGAATCTCCACACTGTTCTCCATAATGGCTGTACTAGTTTGCATTCCCACCAACAGTGTAAGACGGTTCCCTTTTCTCCACACCTTCTCCAGCATTTATTGCTTGTAGACTTTTGGATCGCAGCCATTCTGACTGGGGTGAAATGGTACTTCACTGTGATTTTGATTTGCATTTCTCTGATAATGAGTGATGTTGAGCATTTTTTCTTGTGTTTGTTAGCCCCCTTGTTTTTTATTCATCTATATCTGCTCTAATTTTTTATGATCTCTTTCCTTCTACTAATCCTGGGGTTCTTTACTACTTGTCTTTCTAGTTGCTTTAAGTGTTAAGTTAGGTTATTTGATTTTTCTCTTGTTTCCTGAGGTAAGCTTGTAGTGCTATGATCCTTCCCCTTAGCATTACTTTTACTGAATCCCATAGGTTTGGGGTTGTCATGTTTTCACTTTCATTCATCTCTATGCATATTTTGATTTCTTCTGTGATTTGTTGGTTATTCAGAAGCATGTTGTTTAGCCTCCAATGTTTATATTTTAATAGTTTTTTTCCTGATCAGTTCAGTCGCTCAGTCGTGTCCGACTCTTTTCGACCCCATGAATCGCAACACACCAGGCCTCCCTGTCTATCACCAACACCCGGAGTTCACTCAAACTCATGTCCATCAAGTCAGTGATGCCATCTAGCTATCTCATCCTCTGTCTTCCCCTTCTCCTCCTGCTTCCAATCCCTCCCAGCATCAGAGCCTTTTCCAATGAGTCAATCCTTCTCATGAGGTGGCCAAAGTACTGGAGTTTCAGCTTTAGCATCATTCCTTCCAAAGAAATCCCAAGGCTGATCTCCTTCAGAATGGACTGGTTGGATCTCCTTGCAGTCCATGGGACTCTCAAGAGTCTTCTCCAACACCACAATTCAAAAGCATCAATTTTTTGGCACTTAGCTTTTCTTTTTTCCTGTAGTTGACATCTAATCTTACTGCATTGTGATCAGAAAAGATTCTGGAAATGATTTCGATTTTTTTGAGTTTACCAAGGCTAGATTTATGACCCAGGATGTGATCTATCCTACAGAATGCCCCATGTGCACTTGAGAAAAAGGTGAAGTTCACTGTTTTGAAGTGAAATGTCCTGTAGATATCAATTAGGTCTAATTGGTCCATTGTATCATTTAAAGTTTGTGTTTCCTGACTCATTTTCTGTTTAGCTAATCTACCCATAGGTGTAAGTGGGGTTTTAAGTCTCCCAGTGTTATTGTGTTACTGTTAATTTCCCATTTCAGACTTGTTAACATTTGCCTTACATATTACAGTGCTCCTATGTTGGGTGGATATATATTTATAAATGTTACATCTTCTTCTTCTTGGATTGATCCTTGGATCATTATGTAGTGTCCTTCTTTGTCTCTTTTCACCGCCTTTATTTCAAAGTCTATTTCATCTGATATAAGTACTGCTACTCCTGCTTTCTTTTTGATCTCCATTTGCATGAAATATCTTTTTCCAGCTCTTCACTTTCAGTCTGTACGGGTCTCTTGTAGACAGCATATATAGGGGTCTTCTTTTTGTATCCATTCAGCCAGTCTTTGTCTCTTGGTTGGAGCATTCAATCCATTTACCTTTAAAGTAATTATTGTTAAGTATGATGCCGTTGCCATTTACTTTGTTGTTTGGGGTTCGAGTTTATAAACGTTTTCTGTGTTTCCTGTCTAGAGACAATCCTTTAGTATTTGTTGAAGAGCTGGTTTGGTGGTGCTGAATTCTCTGTTTCGCTTGTCTGTAAAGCTTTTGATTTCTCTTTCATATTTGAATGAGACCCTTGCTGGGTACAGTAATCTGGGATGTAGATTTTTCTGTTTCATGACATGAAGTTTGTCCTACCATTCCCTTCTGGCCTGAAGAGTTTCTATTGAAAGATCAGCTGTTATCCTTATGGGAATACCCTTGTGTATTATTTGTTGCTTTTCCCTTGCTGCTTTTAATATTTGCTCTTTGTGTTCAATGTTCATTAATTTGATTAATATTTGTTTTGGAGTGTTTCACCTTGCATTTATCCTGTTTGGGACTCGCTGGGTTTCTTGGACTTGGGTGGTTATTTCCTTTCCCATTTTAGGGAGGTTTTCACCTACTGTCTCCTCAAGTAATTTCTCATACCCTTTCTTTTTGTCTTCTTCTTCTGAGACTCCTATGATTTGAATTTGAGGGCGTTTAACATCGTTCCAGAGGTCTCTGAGGTTGTCCTCATTTCTTTTAAATCATTGTTCATTTTTCTTCTCTGCTTTGTTTATTTCCACCATTCTACCTTCCACCTCACTTATCCTAATTTTCTGACTCAGTTATTCTACTGTTGGTTCCCTCAGAGTGCTTTTGATCTCATTTATTGCATTATTTTCATTATTGATTGACTCTGTTTTATTTCTTCTAGGTTCTTGTTGAACACTTCTTGCATCTTCTCAACCCTTGTCTCTAGTCTATTTATCTGTAACTCGATGTTGTTTTCAAGATTTTGAATCATCTTTACTATCATTATTCTTATTTTTTTTGCAGGTAGACTCCCTATCTCCTCCTCTTTTGTTGGTTTGGTGGGCAGTCATCATGTCCCTTTACCTGCTGAATATTTCTCTGCCTTTAGATTTTGTTTAGACTGCTGTGTTTCAGGAGGCCTTTCTGTATACTGGAAGTTTGTGGTTCCTCTTATTGTGGAGGTTCCTCCCTGTTGGTGGAATTGGAAGAGTGGCTTGTCAAAGTTTCTGGGTTAGGGAAGCTTGTGTGAGTGTTCCGGTGGGTGGAGTTGGATCTTTTCTCTCTGGAGTGAAACAAAGTGTCCAGTATTTAGTTCTGAGGTGTCTATGGGTTTGGTGTGGCTTTGGTCAGCTTGTATTTTAATGCTCAGGGCTATGTTCCTGTGTTGCTAGAGAATTTGTGTGGTATGTCTTGCTCTGGAACTTGTTGGCTCTTGGGTGGAACTTGGTTTCAGTGTGGGTATGGAGGCTTTGTATGAGCTCTTGTAAATTAATGTTACCTGGAGTCAGGAGTTTTCTGGTGTTCTAAAGTTTTGGATTTAAGCCTCCTGGCTCTGGCTTTCAGTCTTATTCTTACAGTAGGCTCAAGACTTCTCCATCCATACAGCAGAGATGATAAAACATCTAGGTTAATGATGGAAATATTTTCCACAGTGAGGGACAGCAGAGAGGTTCACAGAGTTACTTGGAGAAGAGAAGAGGGTGGTGAGATGGAGGTGACAGAGGAGAAGAGAGGGAATCAAGGGGAGAGGCCAGTCTAGCCAGTAATCAGTTCCCTAAATGTTCTTCACAGCCAGGGACACCCAGAGAGATTCACAGATTAAATAGCAAAAGAAGGGGGAGGGAGAAGATAGAAGTGATGTGGGGGAGAAAAGAGAGAGTCAAAAGGGGAGAGAGCAATTAAACCAGTAATTGTACCCCTAAGTAATAATGGGTACTGACGATTAGATTCTTAAAGGTATAAAATGGATAACAAATACCAAAAAGCAGAGATTAAAAATCTAGAGTAGAGGTTAGACTCTCAAACATACAATATTAAAAATACAAAACAAAATCAATCACAACAATTACAAAAAATATATACATGAGATTTGCTTTAAAAATAGGGATTTTTGCAAGGTAATAGTAGATTATAAAAGGAAAATTAACAGGGTATAAAGAACTTTAAAATTAAAAATTTTAAAATGATGATATCAAAAACACTCTGGAGGGAACAGTTAATAGAATAACGGAGGCACAGATAGGATTAGTGAGGTAGAAGATAGAATGATAGAAAAAATGAAGCAGAGAGGAAAAAAGAAAAATGAATTAAAAGAAATAAGGGCAATCTCAGAGACCTCTGGGACCATGTTAAACACCCCAACATTCGAATCATAGGAGTCCCAGAAAAAGAAGACAAAAAGAAAGACCATGAGAAAATATTTGAGGAGATAATAGTTGAAAACTTCCTAAAATGGGGAAGGAAATTATCACCCAAGTCCAAGAAACCCAGAGAGTCCCAAACAGGATAAACCCAAGGCAAAACACCCCAAGACACATATTAATCAAATTAACAAAGATCAAACACAAAGAACAAATATTAAAAGCAGCAAGGGGAAAACAACAAATAACACACAAGGGGATTCCCATAAAGATAACAGCTGATCTTTCAATAGAAACTCTTCAGGCCAGCAGGGAATGGCAGGACATACTTAAAGTGATGAAAGAAAATAACCTACAGCCCAGATTACTGTACCCAGCAAGGATCTCATTCAAATATGAAGGAGAAATCAAAAGCTTTACAGACAAGCAAAAGCTGAGAGAATTCAGCACCACCAAACCAGCTCTTCAACAAATCCTAAAGGATCTTCTCTAGACAGGAAATGCAAAAACTGTATAAACTTGAACCCAAAACAACAAAGTAAATGGCAACAGGATCATACTTATCAATGATTACCTTAAACATAAATGGGTTGAATGCCCCAACCAAAGGATAAAGACTGGCTGAATGGATACAGAAATAAGACCCCTATATATGCTCTCTACAAGAGACCCACCTCAAAACAAGGGACACATACAGACTGAAAGTGAAGGGCTGGAAAAAGATATTCCATGCAAATGGAGACCAAAAGAAAGCAGGAGTAGTGATACCCATATCAGATAAAATAGACTTTAAAACAAAGGCTGTGAAAAGAGACAAAGAAGGGCACTACATAATGATCAAATGATCAATCCAAGAACATATAACAATTATAAATATATATGCGCCCAACACAGGAGCACTTCAATATGTAAGGCAAATGTTAACAAGTATGAAAAGGGAAATTAATAATAACACAGTAATAGTGGGAGACTTTAATACCTCACTCACACCTATGGATACAGCAACTAAACAGAAAATTAACAAGGAAATACAAACTTTAAATGATACAATGGACCAGTTAGACCTAATTGATATCTATAGGACATTTCACCCCAAAATAATGAATTTCACTGTTTCCTCAAACGCACACGGAACCTTCTCCAGGATAGATCACATCCTGGCCATATGTCTAGACTTGGTAAGTTCAAAAAAACTGAAATCATTCGAAGCATCTTTTCTGACAACAATGCAGTAAGATTTTCTCTCAATTACAGGAGAAAAACTATTAAAAATGCCAACATATGGAGGCCGAACAACACATTTCTGAATAACCAACAAATCACAGAAGAAATCAAAAAGAAATCAAAATATGCATAGAAATGAATGAAAATGAAAACACAACAACCCAAAACCTGTGGGACACTATAAAAGCAGTGCTAAGGGAAGGTTCATAGCAATATAAGCATACCTCAAGAAACAAGAAAAAAGTCAAATAAATAACCTAACTCTACACCTAAAGCAACTAAAAAGGAAGAAATGAAGAACACCAGGGTTAGTAGAAGGAAAGAAATTTTTAAAATTAGGGCAGAAATAAATGCAAAAGAAACAAAAGAGACCACAGCAAAAATCAACAAAGCCAAAAGCTGGTTTTTTGAAGGGATAAATAAAATTGACAAACCATTAGCCAGACTCATCAAGAAAAAAGGGAGAAGAATCAAATCAACAAAATTAGAAATGAAAATGGAGAAATCACAACAGACAACACAGAAGTACAAAGGATCATAAGAGACTACTATCAGCAATTATATGCCAATAAAATGAACAACTTGGAAGAAATGGACGAATTCTTAGAAAAGTACAATTTTCCAAAATTGAACTGGGAAGAAGTAGAAAATCTTAACAGACCCATCACAAGCACAGAAATTGAAACTGTAATCAGAAATCTTCCAGCAAACAAAAGCCCAGGTCCAGATGGCTTCACAGCTGCATTCTACCAAAAATTTAGAGGAGAGCTAACACCTGTCCTACTCAAACTCTTCCAGAAAATTGCAGAGGAAGGTAAACTTGCAAACTCATTCTATGAGGCCACCATCGCTCTAATACCAAAACCTGACAAAGATGCCACAAAAAAGAAAACTACAGGCCAATATCACTGATGAACATAGATGCAAAACCCTTAACAAAATTCTAGCAATCAGAATCCAACAACACGTTAAAAAGATCATACATCATGACCAAGTGGGCTTTATCCCAGAGATGCAAGGATTCTTCAATATCTGCAAATCAATGAATGTAATATATCACATTAACAAATTGAAAAATAAAAGCTATATAATTATCTCAATAGATGCAGAGAAAGCCTTTGACAAAATTCAATATTCATTTATGATAAAAAAAAAAACCTCCAGAAAGCAGGAATAGAAGGAACATACCTCAACATCATAAAAGCTATATATGACAAAGCCACAGCAAACATTATCCTCAATGGTGAAAAATTGAAACCATTTCCCCTAAAGTCAGGAACAAGACAAGGTGCCCACTCTCACCACTACTATTCCACATAGTTTTGGAAGTTTTGGCCACATCAATCAGAGCAGAAAAAGAAAGAAAAGGAATCCAAATTGGAAAAGAAGAAGTAAAACTCTCACTGTTTGCAGATGACATGATCCTCTACATAGAAAACCCAAAAGACACCCCCGGAAAATTACTACAGCTAATCAATGAATATAGTTAGTAACGTTGCAGGATATAAAATCAACACACAGAAATCTCTTCCATTTCTATATACTAACAATGAGAAAATAGAAAGAGAAATTAAGGAAACAACTCCATTCACCATTGCAATGAAAAGAATAAAATACTTAGGAATATATCTACCTAAACAAACTAAAGACCTATATATAGAAAACTATAAAACACTGGTGAAAGAAATAAAAGAGGAAACTGCTGCTAAGCTGCTAAGTCGCTTCAGTCATGTCCAACTCTGTGCAACCCCATAGACAGCAGCCCACCAGCTCCACCGTCCCTGGGATTCTCCAGGCAAGAACACTGGAGTGGGTTGCCATTTCCTTCTCCAATGCGTGAAAGTGAAAGTAAAGTCACTCAGCTGAGTCCGACTCTTTGCGACCCCACGGACTGCAGCTCACCAGGCTCCTCCATCCATGGGATTCTTCAGGCAAGAGCGATGGAGTGGGGTGCCATTGCCTTCTCCAAGAGGACACTAATAGATGGAGAAATATACCATGTTCATGGTTTGGAAGAATCAATATAATGAAAATGGGTATACTACCCAAAGCAACCTATAGATTCAATGCAATCCCTATCAAGCTACCAACGGTATTGTTCACAAAACTAGAACAAATAATTTCACAATTTGTATGGAAATACAAAAAACCTCGAATAGCCAGGGCAATCTTGAGAAAGAAGAATAGAACTGGAAGAATCAATCTGGTTGATTTCAGACTCTACTACAAAGCCACAGTCATAGAGACAGTATGGTACTGGCACAAAGACAGAAATACAGATCAATGGAACAAAATAGAAAGCCCAGAGATAAATCCACACACCTATGGACACCTTATCTTTGACAAAGGAGGCAAGAATATACAATGGATTAAAGACAATCTCTTTAACAAGTGATGCTGGGAAAGCTGGTCAACCACTTGTAAAAGAATGAAACTAGAACACTTTATAACACCATACACAAAAATAAACTCAAAATGGATTAAAGATTTAAACGTAAGATCAGAAGCTATAAAACTCCTAGAGGAGAACATAGGCAAAATACTCTCCGACATAAATCACAGCAGGATCCTCTATGACCCACCTCCCAGAGCAATGGAAATAAAAGCAAAAATAAACAAATGGGACCTAATTAAAATTAAAAGCTTCTGCACAACAAAGGAAACTATAAGCAAGGTGAGAACATAGCCTTCAGAATGGGAGAAAATAATAGCAATGAAACAACTGACCAATAATTAAATCAAAAATATACAAGCAGCTCCTGAAGCTCAACTGCAGAAAAATAAACGACCCAATCAAAAAATGGGCCAAAGAACTAAACAGACATTTCCCCAAGGAAGACATACAGATGGCTAACAAACACATGAAAAGATGCTCAACATCACTCATTATCAGGGAAATGCAAATCAAAACCACAACGAGGTACCACTTCACGCCAGACTTTTGGCTGTGATCCAAAAGTCTAGAAGCAATAAATGCTGGTACAGCCACTATGGATTCATTTGATGTATGGCAAAACCATTACAATATTGTAAAGTAATTAGCCTCCAATTAAAATAAATAAATTTATATTTAAAAATATTTTTTAAAACAGTAATAAAACAAAATAAAAGAAATGAAGCAAAATAGAAATAAATCTCTTAACAAGTATAATAATAAATATGCAAAATAAATAACTTTAAAAACATCCAAAAACAAATAAATGTTTTTATTATAATCACATGATGAATGGGTTCTGTAAGGAGGTTTCTATGACATAGCAAGCTAATAAAAAGAGCAATATGCTGTAAAAATTTTTTGTAATGATAATAGAATAAATATATCTACAAATTTTTCTGGAGCTGTAGAGGGCAGTGTGGTTCAGTTTCAGTCAGTTCAGTTTCAGATAGTTCCCTCTTCCAGCTTCTACTTCTTCTCAAGGTCTATACATCCCTTCCAATGCTTCAGTTCAGTTCACTTCACTTCACTTCACTTCAGTCACTCAGTCGTGTCTGACTCTTTGTGACCCCATGAATCGCAGCACGCCAGGCCTCCCTGTCCATCACCAACTCCCGGAGTTCACTTAGTCAGTGCTTAACTACAGGATTTTAATCTGTTGCACCTGTGAACAGTCTGCAATCAAGACTTCCAGAGCAGTTGCCTCTTTGTTTATTTCGGCTTCCTCTGTTGGCAAGTCTCTTCAGAGTCTAATTTCCACCCTGACACAAGGGGGCCAAGGTGGTCACTTATTTAGGCTCACTTGCTCAGTTGTGCTGTAGGGAGGGAAGAACACTGTAAACAAATATCACTGGTGTGTATGGGGAGTGCTCGCAATGTGTGGACCACATTGGGTTTGCCTCAGCTAACAGCACATGTGCTTTCCTGGTCTACACCGCTCAGGCTCCGGGTTTTTCTTCATGGGAGCTGTCCAAAGCAGGCCCTGGGTTTCATGCACTTCCCAGGTCTAAGCTGCTCAGGTTCAGGTTCTTGGATACCCACAATGGCACAGACTCGGTTGGGCTTGTGTTTTGTGCCCTTCCCAGGCCCAGGGAGCTCAGGCAACCAGTGTTTGGTGAGCACACTGTCTCAGATGGGTTGTGCATCTTAATCACCTCCCGGTCCCAGCCTCTTGGTTTCCCGGGTGTGCCTCAAGAGCACTGTCTCAGGTGTGCCATGTGTCTCCTCTGGGTAATTGATATCTGGCTGCAACCCTCCTGGCAGATGTCAACTGTCCAGGGTCCCAGGAAGACTTGGTTAGCAGTTGGGAGCCTGCTCACAGTTTGGTGGAGGATGCTGTCTCTGGGGCCAAGATTGCCCCTTGCCTTCTGCCTCTGGAAGTTCACGGTTCATGTATTGTTGAAGCCTGGCCTGGAGAATTTTGAGCATTACCTTACTAGAGTGTGAGATGAGTTCAACTGTGCAGTAGTTTGAGTGTTCTTTGGCATTGCCTTTTGTTGGGATTGAAATGGAAACTGACCTTTTCCAGTCCTGTGGCCACTGCTGAGTTTTCCAAATTTGCTGACATATTGAGTGCAGCACTTTCACAGCATCTTTTTAAAGATTTGACATAGCTCAACTGGAATTCCATCACCGCCACCAGCTTTGTTCATAGTGATGCTTCCTAAGGCCCATTTGACTTCAAATTCCAGGATGTCTTGCTCTAGGTAAGTGATCACACCATCATGCTTATCTGGGTCATGATGATCTTTTTCGTACAGTTCTTCTGTGTATTTTTGACCCTGTTCTTAATATCTTCTCCTTCTGTTAGGTCCCTACCATTTCTGTTCTTTATTGAGCCCATCATTGCATGAAATGTTCCCTTGGTATCTCTAATTTTCTTACAGAGATCTCTAGTATTTCCCATTCTCTTGTTTCCCTCTGTTTCTTTGCAATGACCACTCAGGAAGGCTTTCTTATCTCTCCTTGCTATTCGTTGGAACTCTGCATTCATATGGGTGTATCTTTCCCTTTTCTCCTTTGCTTTTTGCTTTTCTTCTTTTCACAGCTATTTGTAAGGCCTCCTCAGACACTCATTTTCCCTTTTGCATTTCTTTTTCTTGAGGATGGTCTTGCTTGCTGTCTCTTGTACAATATCATGCACCTCCATCAATAGTTCATCAGGCAGTCTGTCTATCAGATCTAGTCCCTTAAATCTATTTGTCACTTCCACTGTATAATCATTAGGGATATGATTTAGGTCATACCTGAATGGTCTAGTGGTTTTCCCTACTTTCTTCCATTTAAATCTGAATTTGGCAATAAAGAGATCATGATCTGCATGCTCTTAAGTGCTCTCCTCAACATAGTGTACTCCCAAGTCCCTGAGGCTCAGCCCAGACCCAAATGGTATAAAAGAGAGAATCTGAGTTTGTTCTAGACACCAAACATGTAGGGTCTCTACTGACAGCAACCAGTTCCCCCACAACCACTGGCTATCCAGGAGTCAATTCACATCTGGTTCTAAGTCCTCAGAAGTGATCCAGACCCCACAGGGTTAGGGGCTCCATACCTGAGGCCAGACCACCCTTCAAGAGTTGATCACAAGCCCTGTGGTCATTTACATATGTAACAAACTGGATATAAATTCAGAGATCCCTCGACTCACTTCCCATGTTGAACAAATTATCTGAACCACTCACTGAATTCAGATAACCCCTTACATACTGACTTTCCTCAGTCATTACAAATGATAAAACTCAGGGACAATAAAATGGAGGAGAAGATAAGGCAAAGAGGGAGTAGGAATCCACGCCGTCTCAGGACATGCCTGCCTGACAAACTCTTGCTGTTATCACCTCCCTTGAAGCTCTCTGAATCTAGTGTTGATGGGTTTTAATTGAGGGTTGGATGGAGAAAATTTGATGGAATCTTTGGCCATTGTTAATAGAACTCAATATCAGTACTCACTCCTCTCCCCAGAGGGACTGAGGACTGATCATTTAACCCTCTAAACATCTGATGCTGTGCTCTGGATCCAGGCACACACAGACACTAAGACCTCATCCTCCACTGATCTCATTTCTTATAGAAACACAATAAAATCCAAGAGTTTTAGGAGCCCTGGGGCATGAACCAGGGCAAGGATCAAGTATGGATCTTTTTACTATTCTAAAGTTGGGTTTAGGGACAGAGTAGAGACTTAGGAATAGACAGTCTCAGAGATGAAGTTCATGATTCTGTATAACGAGGTGAGATATTTTTATTAAAATCAGAACACATAATGATGCTTTTTGAGAGTCAAGAAATGTCCCTGGAGTTTAACTGCTCCCTTCCCAGAAGGAATCCAGTGAGGAATCCAGTGAGGCAGCATCCACCACGGCCCTCTTCCCACCACTCCATGCACTCACCTCCTTTCTCTCCAGTCTGTAGAGGAGAGGTGAGCTGGGATTTACTCTGGGCCTTGTTGCTTGTTTCACCTCAGGGATTCTGCCCAGCATGGTGCCCAGGAGAACGAGCAGGGCTGCAGAGAAGCAGAGCTTGCTCATGTTTGTGACCTTGTAGAAGGATGTCTATTGAAAACAGGTGCCAACAGATCAGTTTACATCCCAGTAGATGGGTAAGAGCAGATGAGAAGGAGGGGAGTGAGGAAATGGAGGATTTGGGGTCAGTCATGTACAACGTGTAATCTCCCTCTTTCCATTGTCCTGTTTCTGCCTGTGCATGCATGTCTGCTGAGTCACTCAGTCTGGTCTGACTCAGATTCCCATGGACTATAACCAGTCAGACTCCTCTGGCCTGTTTCTGTTTGGTGGGGCCAAATGCCAAGTACCCTGAATCTCAAGCTTAACTCTGTGCTCTCGTGAAAATAGACTGTGATTCTACCGGTTGAATTTTGTCCAGTATGGTCACACAAAGAGCATCTCAGCACCTAGAACAGCACATGGCATTGGATGGTCAGTGAGTGGATGAGAGCAGATCAAAAGACAAGTAAGTAAACAGTAGTGTGTCAGGTCCTCCTTTACAGACTCATGCAGGTGTCATCACATTTGCATGTAAATGCCCCCTCTCTTACATTAATGCCACCTACTTCAGAAGACAAGTATGACACATGTAAGTGATCAGCAACCACTGTGGCAGCATCTCTACTGGACAGACACCAGGTCTTTACCTGGCATTGGCCCAGGCAGATGTTGAGCTTGGGGAAGAGCATCTCCATCTGGGGCACAAACCCTGATATTCTGGGTAGAAAAAAAAGTAAGGGAATGGGCAAAAGGGAGGAAGAGACAAACAGTATCTCCAGAGCTGACCACCCACTGCCCCTCACCTGGTTTCACCAACAAGAGAGCTGCCTCCCTAAGTGGATCTCAGGCACTGGAGTGGATCTCAGCGAAATTGGAAGATCACTTGCAACACTACCCCACCACAACTGTGGACTCTGCACTCGTGGTTCTTAGAACAGAGGACCTAGCTGGAGTCCCAGTTCTTTCTTTCGCTAACTCTGTGATCTGGGGCCTTATTTTATAACTAAAGAAAGCAAAGCTCAGAGATGTGGAGAATTTGCCAAACTATTCAAGGGAGAGAGTAACAGCACCAGCACCCTGTGTGTTCTAGTCCATTTAAATACCCTACTTGCTGAGGTCCCCAAGTCAAACTTCACTGATCTGAATTGAAACATATATTATCTCTTCTCCAGGTGCCTCCATCCTAAATCTTTCCAGAAGCAGAGCAGGAAAATATCATCAAAGTCCTTTACTTGGGAGAGTGGGGACCTGCCATGTTAGAAAATGAATACAGCAGATAAGTGCCATCTCTATGTTGCCATTCTATTCCTTGATGGATTCTTAGCATGATTAATAGAATAATGCAGGCAAAATGCTTACACAGAGCCTGGGATACTAAATGGCAATTGCCCTTTTTAATGAAAGTAAGAAGCCCTCTCCCCACCTGTGACGTCAGGGAACTGGATTCCTTAGAAAAGTGGCTCACCTCATGCCCATTCTCCTTCTGAGAGTCCAGGGGGAAACCCTGCTCCCAAATTAGAAGAAAGGAATGAAAGCTCATGTGCAGATGTCTGTCGCCCAGGGTTCTGTGTAGCTTAGGGTGGCCATTAGCTGGTCAATATGCTGTAATTAGTTTGCTTCTTATACCCATGAAAGCATACTCTCTGGACAGTGAAACAGGAGGTGTCCACTGTCTACAGAAGAGTGAGAAGTACCAATATTCCCATGGACCCTATTGGTTAAGGTTTGTAGTTTCAAGCAAAAGACTCCACTCCAGACAGGTTAATTTAGAATATCCATTTATTGAAATGCATTATTGAATTAATTATTAAAAATGCATTATTATTGACATATAAGCCACAGTGTTGAGGCTCCAGAAAGGAAAATTGCAACATCATTATGGGGTCACAGAGCTTCTTTATCACAAACTCTTCTCTCCTTATTTATTCTGAGAACTGGATGCAAGAAATTCCACATTCGACATCCACAAAGAGAGCGGTGATGGTGGTGGTGGGGGTTGTGGATGAAGCGGAGAATGCAGTGAGGATTTTGGTTAAGACAAAATCCTGCGTCAAACTGCAGGCTCTATAGTTACTCTGGTCATGAGGAATGTGCTCCTACATTCCTTTATTTCTTCCTCAAATAATTAGGAACTGTCTACTTGGTTCCAGGAACTGAGCTAAGTGCTTGGAGTAAAGGAAAGCCATTCTCATGGTGCTGAGAGCCAGCTGGATGAGACAGAATTAGACATGTTGACCAATAGAGGACAGGAAATAAATAGGTTCTGCTGTGGAGGGGAGGGGAGAGAAGGACTGCGAGAGACTGAACAGTTTCAGAAGCAGCCATGCCCAGCCCTGCAGGGGTCCTCCTCAGGTGTCACATTTTCTGGGAAACCAACTCTTCACACATCCTCTGCAAAAAGAAAGAAACTTGTTGAGTGCCATCATTGTATCCCCAACATGGACACTCATCATCTTAGCAGAGCCTAGATTTTACAAAAAGTATGAAACCATAGTCTTCATGACCTGAATCCCCATCCAGAAAGAAGTGAGTTTTCCATGCCAAGGAGGGGCACTGAGGAGCACTACAGATCTGCCCTGGAGGGTGGTTGATTCAGTATTCCTATTTAAGAAGGAGGAGCATGTGATTAGGCTCAAGTTCTCATAAAAGGCATCTCGGTTTGATCTTCTGCCAAGCTGACCCCTGAATAACCTGCTCAGCGTGTGGTTTCACAGGACACTGCTGCCTCTTCTCCTGGGAAGCATTAAGGAGGAAGACGCTGTGCAGGTGTGACTGGTGTGTGGTCCCCTGAGCTCCAGCTCGTTCCCCAGTCCTTCCCCTGCCCCTGTGCCCTGCGTCCTGTCTTACCACAGGGACACTGTCACTGGAGAGCAGGTCACTAGGCAGTCCGATAACGTCTGGAAGTTGTTCTTGTTCCCTTCGCAGCCGCCATATACAAATGGCTCGCAGTACCCGGTGGTGGCATTGTAGAAATACCTGATCATCTGGTCCTTGCAGGGACCCTTTAATTCAAGCTCCAGGCAGAATTCAGGCTTAGAAGCTGCTGTGATAGGAGAGGCAATGGCTCAGTTATGAGGATAGTCATCTCAGCTCGTACAAGGACAACAGCTAGAACTACCAATTTGTTTGTGATAGAGAATGCTAGGCTTGTGGAGGATGGTCAGATGGAAAAGGCCATTTGAAAACCTTCTTTCTTGGACAGAATTAGGAATGTTGCTAAGGGTGACATGATATATTAATTATGTTCAATTATATATCTCCTCATGAAGTATTTTAACAAAAATGGTATAATGCCTTTGCTTAGTCTCAGAAACTTCTAAGGGACTTCCTGGTGGGCCAGTGGTTAAGAATCTGCCTTCGAGTGCAGGAGTCGAGGGTTCAATCCCTGTGTAAGAGAACTAAAGTCCCACATCCTGAGGGACATCCAAGTCAGCAGGCCACAGCTACTGAGTTTGTGCCCTGCAACTAACACAAAAGCACCAAATAAATGCTCAAAAAAAGAAATACAAAACTCTATAGCAATGAAGCAACAGCTAGAACTGAACATGGAACAACAGACTGGTTCCAAATAGGAAAAGGAGTATGTCAAGGCTGTATATTGTCACCCTGCTTATTTAACATAATACAAAGTACATCATGAGAAATGCTGGGCTGGGTGAAGCACAAGCTGGAATCAAGATTGCTGGGAGAAATATCAATAACCTCAGAAATGCAGATGACATCACCCTTATGGCAGAAAGTGAAGAAGAAATAAAGAGCCCCTTGATGAAAGTGAAAGAGGAGAGTGGAAAAAGTTGGCTTAAAGCTCAACATTCAGAAAACTAAGATCATGACATCCGGTCCCATCACTTGATGGTAAATAGACAGAGAAACATTGGAAACAGTGGAAGACTTTATTCTTGGGGGTCCAAAATCACTGCAGATGGTTACTGTAGCCATGAAACAAGATGTTTACTCTTTGGAAGAAAAGTTATGACCAACATAGGCAGCATATTAAAAGCAGAGACATTACTTTGCCAACAAAAGTCGTCTCATCAAGGCTATGGTTTTGCCAGTAGTCATGTATGGATGTGAGAGTTGGACTATAAAGAAAGCTGAGCATGGAAGAATTGATGCTTTTGAACTGTGGTGTTGGAGAAGATTCTTGAGAGTCCCTTGGACATCAAGGAGATCCAACCAGTCCACACTAAAGGAAATCAGTCCTGAATATTCATTGAAAGGACTGATGTTGAAGCTGAAATTCGAATACTTTAGCCACCAGATGTGAAAAACTGATTCATTTGAAAAGACCCTGATGCTGGAAAAGATGGAAGATAGGAGGAGAAGGGGACAATAGAGGATAAGGTAGCTAGATGGCATCACCAGCTTGATGGACATGAGTATGTGTGGACTCTGGGAACTGGTGATGGACAAGGAGGCCTGGCCTGCTGCAGTCCATGGAGTGCAAAGAGTCGGACACAACTGAGTGACTGAACTGATAGCAACGAAAAGAGATCACAGGTAAAAATCATTCCCCATATGTCAATAATTACTGGGTCTGGGTAGGTGGTTTTATAATACTGTTCTCTGCACCTTTGTATATGGTAAAAACATTCCACCATGAATTTAAAAATGTGAAGGAATCATGCCATAATGGAAAAGTGCATGTAGAAAACATACCAGTCTGTTTACTTCTGATCCATCAGGAGGACTGAATAAACTGAATGTTAAACTATCAATATGTTGCTACTGTGATTATAAGAAGAAATATATGTGTTCCTTTTTATTTTCATCCTTTTGCTGACATAGAGTTCCTAAAACTCTTGGTGTTTCTTTTCTGATGAGAACAATAAAAGTGTCTTCTGGTATATGAAGTCAGGGATTTTGGAAAGACCCTTATAAACCATAATGGGCTCTTCTAGCACAGGAAAGGACTGTCTACCGGGTTGTGGGCACTTTCATTCTCACCCTCCCCCATGGTCTTCTATCCACCATCCCTTTTCCTTCCCTCAACCTCAGGGAGGATAATGGAGCTATCTGTTGAACAGTGTCCCATGGCAAACGATTTAATGCATCATGACTAGGTAATTAAGCCTCTGCAGAAACTTCAACAGAGCAAGACATTCATGTGATTCGAGAGACCTGGGATCCACCCAGGGAGCAACACAGACCACGCTGCCTGTGGACCACCGCAGCAGCCTGCTCTGCTGGCACCGGGCCTCGGTCTCTGCTCTCTGCCCCCTACAGGATACTCTGTGCACTGCAGCCTCAGACCTTCTGTTATTATTGAGCCCCATCCCATTGCTCCGAAGATCACCTCCTCAGTGACTCTCCTTTTCTCTAAGAATCAAACTCTGATTCTTATATAGGCCCACAAGGCTCCTCATGACCTTCCCCCATGACATCTCTGCCTCATCCCCTTCCACTCCCTTCCTCCATTCACCCGGCTCCAGCTACCCTAGATCCAGCTGCTGCTCAAACAGACCAGGCATGTTATTTCTGCAGCCTCTGCTCAATGCCTCCTTATCACAGAAGGTTCCCCTGAAACTGTGGGGTTAAAGCACAGCATCCTTTTTAAGCACTACTCGCTACGTTCTAAAAACTTATAACCTATCATAGGATATCTTCTCTTTGCTATTATTTGGCTCCCTACTACAAGGCAAACTATGTTGCCATATTTTTTCACATCTGTATCTCCACCCGAAGAACAATGCATTGTAGGGACATAATAACTCTCATTTTCATTCTCTCCACAGGTGCACAGTCATCGAATAGAATGGGTATGATTGATTTCCTTTTAGTAAAAAAATCACCTTAATGATGGGACACATCTACATAATGGTCAATGCTCCACTAACATTCAGTCTCCTGACAGGATAGTAAAATGGTCTGTATGGGTTATCATTAACCTGAAAACCTGTCTGAAACCAAATATTTGTGGATTTTTATGGAGGTTTTCAATAAATAGCCATATTGACTCAGTTAGTGGCCATTGCTGACTGATCCCAATCTCAGAGTCTTCTCTCCTCCCCAGAGGTGCTGGCAAGAAAGTGGTGAGATGTCCAACCAACAAATGGATGTTTGAGTTTTTGAGAACCAGCTCACACCTGAAGATTTCCTAGGTTGCTTTCCCTGAGTGGTCTCATGACTTAGAAAGGAAATTCCAAGAGTTTCAGGAGGCCTGGGCAATGAAGAAGGACAAGGATCAAATATGGATCAAATGTATGAATAATAAAATAATAGTCAAAAGAGGACAGTAAAGGGCCTGGAGACTTTACTCGTATTGTCTCAGCCTAGATCCCATGAGACAGGGACTGTGTGTTGTGTTCCTGCAGTTGCTCTGCTCAGTGGTCCTATGTCTTTCTGTTTATTTTAATAATAGAGGAATCATCATTACTTGACATATCAATATTTTTTCTTGACCAAACGAAGTCAAAGATCATGTTCTTCATATTAACACACTGGTGGAAAATGGACAAAATTGGTCATGAAATGTGAATAGATTGTTTATATTCATGACTGATAATCAAAGAATGCTTGTATATTTTCCACCTAGTCAGAACCTCCAATTAAAATAAATAAATTTATATTAAAAAAAAAAAAGAAATTGCAGATGACTTGCCCCAGAACACAGAGCACGGAGGTGGTAGAGTCAGGACAAGATACTCTCACATCATAACCCATCTGATACAATACCTGATTCTACCAGGAGTTCTGAAAATACCATTTATTTATAAGAGTTTCTGGATGTAGTGTCCTACTTTCATTACTTCCCTGTCTGCAGACCTCACCTAAGCTCCCCAAATCAGAGCAGAGAGTGAGTTTAGGTTTCCCTTGACACCAAATATGCGGTGTCTCTACCAACATCAACCAATTCCCCAAACCACTCACTGGATGTCCCCCAGTCACTTGACATCTCTGCAGTTAGTACAGATACCACCCATTGAAGGATCACAACCGTCCTCAGTTTAGTACCAACCATGTGATCCAAAGCTACTTATGCCTGTGACCAAATGGCTAACATTAGGATTTTCCATGACCACATCTCCATGTTCAATAACCGACACTCAAACTTAGGAAAACCCTTACTGACTGTTCTCAGATTAATAGAGTTGAAAATTCACAAATAGTGAAACAGAGGAGGTGTGTATGATGAAGGGGACTGTAGGTTGGCAGAGACTTCATGCCCTAGTGAGTACAGCACTCTCACATCATGTATTTGTATTCACCACCCCTCAAAATTCTCTGAACCCCAATATTTATGCAGGTTTGAGGTTTCAAAGCAAAGAAGAACTAAAGAGCCTCTTGATGAAAGTGAAAGAGGAGAGTGAAAAAGTCAGGTCCAGGATATGCTGATGGACAGGAGGGCCTGGCGTGCTGCAGTCCATGGGGTTGCAAAGAGTCAGACATGACTGAGCAACTGAACTGAGCTAACTGAAATGAGGTTTCAAGAAGCAAGCTTATTGATTGAATCATTGGCAATTGGTGATTGATCTCAATCTCAGTGACCTTCCTTCGCCCGAGAGGTGCAGAAAATACAAACCTTTCTTACCATGTTTGAGTATTTGGGTTAGGAACTCCTCGACTGTATGATTCTCGAGTTGCATTCCGGAAATCATCACCTGACCTATGAAAGAGAGGGAATTGCAACAGTTTCAGGAGGCCTGGTCCATGAAACAGGGAAAGGATCAAAATGGGCAAGAAAATAACAGTCAAAAGGACAAGGGAAGGAGCCTGGAGACTTTAGTAATATTGTCTCTGGCTTGGTCCCACAGCCTGCCACACAAGGGCTCTGTTTCTTGCTTTCCCTGCAGTTCCTCTCCACAGTGTCTCCACATCTTTCAGTTAGTTTTCATAATAGAGAAATAATCATTATTTGATAAAGAAATAGTTTAAATTGTCCAAAACAAGTAGGTAGAGAATTCTTTTCAGATTAACACATCATGGTGGAAAATGGACAAATCTGGTTATGAAATGGGAATAAATTGTGTATGTTGGTGTATGGCAAAACCAATACAATACTGTAAAGTAAAATAAATAAATAAATAAATTTTAAAAATTAAAACAACAACAAAGAACTCATGTAAGAAATTTCCCTGTTCAGATGAAGAAGCTACAAATGACTTGTCCCACAACACAAGCATGTGGGTGGTGGGATCAGGTCAAGATACTGCCATATCACAACCCACTGATACACTATAGATTCTGCTTGGAGCTTGAAAATATAGGTAACTGGTAAGAGTTTCTAGGTGCAGTATCCTACTTGTACTACTCACCTCCCCCAAGCCACACGTGAGCCCTCAAATCACAAGGCAGAGTGAGTCTGGGTTTTTTCCTGACTGCAAAGATATGGTTTCTGTGCCAATCCCATCCAATTCCCAATACCCAGTAGGCGCCCCACTGTCAATTGACTTCTGATACCATATCTATAGAGTCAATGCCAGTGCCACAGGTTAAGGTATCAAGACTCTCCTGACTTCAGATGCTAGCCATGTGGTTCACATACTTCTGACCAAGTAACTAAAAGTGGGTGTTTCCATGAACCCACCTCCATGCTCAATAACTCAGTTGGACTGGCGACTGAACTCAGGGGAAACCAATACTTTCTGTCCTCAGAATAATATACAGGAGAAAACTCAGAAACAGTGCAATGGAAGAGACATGGAGGGCAAAGAAAGAGTGGAGGTGTGGGCAGCGTTCATGCCCCAGAGCGCAGCACCTTCACATCACCATCACTGGTTCCCACCCATGAGCTCTCTGAATGCCAAAATTTATGGAGTTTCATTTTTATTCTTTTAATTTTTATTAAGGTTTCCATCAACAGGGATATTGACTGAATCTTTGGGCAGTGATGAGTGATCTCAACCTCAGTGCCCTCCCCTTCTCCCTACAGATGAAGGAGTTTCAAACCTTGAATTCCATTACTGATTATGTCAGCCAATCCTTTTAGTATACCAGATCCCAGTCCATGAATAATCTCGGTACCTAAGAAAAACAAAATTCCACAATTTTCAGGAGTCTTAGGCCAGGAACCAGGATCAAATATGGATAATAAAATGATAGTCAAATGTTGATGAGGGAAAAGGCCTGGACACTCAGCTCATTTTCCCAGGTCGTTCTGATTAATTTTTATAAGAGAGGAATAAACATTATTTGGCACATAAATATTCTTTCTGACCCAAGCAAGTAGGTAGAGAAATTATTTCAAATGAACATATCCACAGGAAAATCACCATGATTTGCCATGAATGTGAATAAACTCTTTATGACCAGTAATATGTTCAGAGAACCCATGTAGCAGGTATCGGCTGTTCAGATGAGGAAGCTGTGGATGACTTGGCCCAGGACACACAGCATGTGTGTGGCAGGTCAGGACAAGATATGGTCAGGTCACAATCCATTTGATATACTATGCTATTCTGCCAGGAACTCTGAAAATACTGATAACTGCTGAGAGTCTCTGGGTTCATTGTTCCACTTACATTACTCCCCTGTCCCCTGATCTAACCTGAGTTCCCAAAGCACAGGGAGAGTGACTGTGAGTTTCCCTGACACCAAATACATGGCGTCTACAGCTGCTGCTGCTAAGTCGTTTCAGTGGTGTCCAACTCTGTGCGACCCCATAGATGGCAGCCCACGAGGCTCCCCCATCCCTGGGATTCTCCAGGCAAGAAGACTGGAGTGGGTTGCCATTTCCTTCTCGTATGCATAAAAATGAAAAATGAAAGTGAAGTCATTCAGTCGTGTCTGACTCTTAGCAACAACATCAAATTCACTGGGTGCCTGCAAGTTAATTTAATTGCGATACAAAATCTGGGAAGTTAGTACAGCTTCTGCATGTTGAGGGTTCAAAACTATCCTCAATCAGGATGACAGTAGAGTGGTTGTGATTTGACAAAGCAGCTAAAGCTTAGAAGTACCACTATCCCACTCCCTGTTGAATAACTCAATAAATCTCACGATCAATTTCAGGAAGACCACTCACACAGGGATCTCATGTTATTATTAAGGATAAATATAAGCACAATGAAATGAGAGAAATATGCAGGGCAAAGTGGAAGTGGGGTTGTGAGGATCCTCAGTGTCCTAGAGAACACGGGACCTCACATCACTATCATGTGATACCACCCCAAAATCTCCCTGAACACCCAAATTTGTGGATTTTCATTGAGGTTTCACTCAATAGGTATATTGATTGAATCATTGGCCAGTGGTGATTATTCTCAATCCCAGTGCCCTCCCCTTTCCCCAGAGGTGGGAAAAGCTCAAACCTTTAACCACACCATCGATGACATTTGTAATCACATTTATTATTGAGAGTTTCTCAGGTCCCCTTCTATGGCTTGTCTCCAGACCTATGAAAGACATAGCTTCGAGGAGTTGCAGAAGGCCTGGCCCATGCACCAGGACAAGGATCAAATATGCATCATAAAGCAATAGTCCACAGTGGACAAAGAAGGGGACAAATATGGATAATAAAATAATAGTCAAAAGAAGACAAGGAAAGGGCCTGGAGACTTTACTAATATTGTATCAGCCTTGGTTCCAGGGGCAAAGCCACACTGTGCTCTATGTATGTCTTATTTTCTCTGCAGTGGCTCTGCACACTCATCCCAGGTTTTTCTGGCTATATTTCCTAAACAGAGGAAAAATTCTTATTTGACACCTAAATATGCCTTCTTGCCCAAAGCAAGTAGGTAGAGAAATCATTTTCAGATCGACACATCTTAGTGGAAAATGCACAAAATTCACCATGAAATGTTATTCAACTTTTCATATGCATGACTGGTTTCTCTTCAAAAAACCCATGTAACATGTATCCCATGATCTAATGAGAAAATAGCTGATGACTTGCCCTAGGACATGACATGTAGCTATCTGGGTCAGGACAAGACACTGTCACATTACCACCCATTTGATACAGTACCTGATTCTGCCAGGAACTCTGAAAATACAGTTAACTGAGAACAGTTTCTGGGTGCAAGGTCCTACTTTCATGAATCCCCCCTTTTGGAGCATCACCTGAGTCCCCAAATCACAGGGGAAAGTGAGTCTGGGTTTTACTCTGACAACAAATATGTGGTCCTTTAAGAGCAACCGACTCCCCAAACACCCATTGGGTGTTTAGCAAGTCAATTTACTTCTGATTTGAAATCTGTGGAGTTAGTGAAGACTCTGAAGGTTGAAGACTCAAGACCATCCTCAACTCAGCTACAGCCCTGAAGTCCCGAGTCACTCATGCTTGTGATCAAATGGCAAAAATTGAGATGTCTATGACCCCATCTTCAAAATCAGCAGCTCAATAGAATCAGTGGCTGAACTTAGGAAAAACACTTGCTTACACTTCCCAGATAACTATACAAAATGTAACTCAAGGCAGTAAAATGGAAGAGATGTGTGTGCAAAGGGGGAGGGAGGTGTGCCCAGCCTCTGTGCCCTAGTGAGCACAGCACCCTCACATCAGCTGCCTGTATTCAAAAACACACACGCTCTCTGAGCCCAGTTTTATGTATTTCTTCCTAGGGTTCAGTAAACAAGCATGTTGGTTGGACCATCAGCCACTGGTGATTGATCTCATTCTCAGGCCCCTCCCCTCTCCACAGAGGTGCTGGATTGAAACATGGTGAAACCTGGAACCGTGAAATGGATGTTTGAAGTTTCTTGTAGACCAGCCCATCCTGAAGGTACCTTGAGTCTCCTCTTGTGACTCATCTTATAATCTATAAAGTCAGTAAATTCCAAGTTTTAGGAGCCCTGGGCTATTAACAAAAACAAGGACCAAATAGGCAGCTTTTGGTTACTACACTACAGCACGGTTCATGGACAAGGCAGGGAGCAGGAATAGAGTCTCAGAAATGGGCCCTGATCTGGGTAGAGTTAGGTGGGATACATATATATTTAATATAAACATTTAAAGATATCCTCATGAGTGTTGTGATGTCAGTGGTGTTAAAAGTTTCCAACTTAAGACTTCCCTGGTGGTCCAGTAGATAAGAATCCACATGCTAATGCGGGGACATGGGCTCTATCCCTGGTTGGGAGGATCCACCTGCCTTGGGGTAACTAAGCACGTGATCTGCAACTACTGAACCCAGATGCCTAGAGTCCCTGCTCTGCACAAGAGAAGCCACCCCAACGTGAAGCCCACACACCACAACCAGAGAGTAGCCCTGGAACTAGGGAATATCCTGGCATAGTCAGGAAGACCAATGCTGCCAAAACCGAACAAAGAAACATCCTGCCCAAGGTGACAGGAGAAATTCAGAGAAGACTGGTAGCAGTGTGGTCACAACTGGCCCCCAGCCCTTCCATGGACTTCCATCATTTCCTTCCAGTCTGTACAGGAGAGGTGAGCCTGCGCCTACCTTGGTCCTGGGTATGGTGTTCATACACCGGGGTGCTGTCCACCAGGATAACCAGGAGGAAGAGAAGGGCTGCAGAGATGCAGAGCCAGCTCATCTTGGTGGTGGCCTTGCAGGAGGGCTCCTGAGGATGCTGAGGATGAACAGACTGAGCTTTTAATATCATGGCTGAGGAGTAGGATCAGAGGATGAGGAAGGGAGTGAGGCAGGGGCGGAGCTGGGTCAGTCCTGTTTATTGTGAAATCTCCCTCCTAACCATGCCTTCTGTCTGCAGGGGCCAAGTCTGAGAACTAGTCTGAGAATAGTAGTTATCAGGCTTGATTATGCCTGTGGGTCTAATGTAAGCACAGATGATCAGACAGATGGAGTTTGTCCAATATGGGCATTAACAGACATCTGAGAACCTAGACAAGTGCATGGCACATGATGGATGGCCAGTGAGGGGATGAGACGGATCAAAGGACATATCGCTGAACAGCAGTGTGTTAGCCCAGGTCCTCGTTTTCAGCCTTGTGCTACTTTCATCACATCTGGGCCTCAATGCCCTGACCCCCTCACCTACCTCAGATGACAGGGATGACACAGGACAGCTTCCTGCAACCATTGCCACAGCTTCTCCACTGGATGGACACTTGCTCTCTTTCAGGCATTGATCCAGGCAGGAACTGAGCTGGAGAAGGTTAGGCCTCCTGGAGTATAACCCTCTTTATGCACTGAAAAACGAGTAAGGGGAGGGGGCCGTAGGGGAAAAGGGAAGAGAATATATCTCCACCACATGACCACTTGCTGTCCCTCTCCTGGCGTTGCAAGCAGAAGTGCTGCCTGCATGAGCAGACTTCAGGGGACCTTGGAAGCCTACCTAGAGCCACCTTCATCCTCCTGCTCTCCCTCATTGGTGATGGGGCCGTAGGACCTCAATTAGGGCACCAGCTCTGTGTATTCCTAACTTTCTGCCTGAGGATTTAAATCTCCCAGAACTTCCTGTCTTCAGGTGTCAAGTGAGATCTGTGCTTTCCACATCATGTGGCTACCATGGTGGCAATGGAGGCACCTGGTATGTATTTCTTCTCTGGAGAAGTCAAAGTCCTTTGTAGTAGTAATAGCAATAATGAGTCATTACGTCAGGGAAAACTTAAATTCCTCATTGTGGCAGGCATTATCCTAAGCACCTAACACTCAGTCAGTTCAGTTCAGTGGCACAGTCGTCTCTGACCCTTTGCACCCCATGAAGCACAGCACACCAGGCCTCCAAGTCCATAACCAACTCCCGGAGTTCACTCAAACTTATGTCCATCGAGTCGGTGATGCCATCCAGCCATCTCATCCTCTGTCGTCTCCTTCTCATCCTGCTCCCAATCCCTCCCAGCATCAGGGTCTTTTCCAGTGAATCAGCTCTTCGAATCAGGTGGCCAATGTATTGGAATTTCAGCTTCAGAATCAGTCCTTCCAATGAACACCCAGGATTGATCTCTTTTAGAATGGACTGGTTGGATCTTCTTGCTGTCCAAGGGACTCTCAAGAGTCTTCTCCAACACCACAGTTCAAAAGCATCAGTTCTTCAGCACTCAGCTTTCTTCACAGTCCAACTCTCACATCCATACATGACTACTGGTAAAACCATAGCCTTGACTAGACAGACCTTTGGCAGCAAAGTAATATCTCTGCTTTTCAATATGCTATCTAGGTTGGTCATAACTTTCCTTCCAAGGCTGAATGTTTGAGCTTTAAGCCAACTTTTTCACTCTCCTCTTTCACTTTCATCAAGAGGCTCTTTAGTTCCTCTTCACTTTCTGCCATAAGGGTGGGGTCATCTGCATATCTGAGGTTATTGATATTTCTCCCAGAAATCTTGATTCCAGCTTGTGTTTCTTCCAGTCCAGGATTTCTCAAGATGTACTCTGCATAGAAGTTAAATAAACAGGGTGACAATATACAGCCTTGACATACTCCTTTTCCTATTTGGAACCAGTCTGTTGTTCCATGTCCAGTTCTAACTGTTGCTTCCTGATGTGCATATAGGTTTCTCAATAGGCAGGTCAGGTGGTCTGGTATTCCAATCTCTTTCAGAATTTTCCACAGTTTATTGTGATCCACACAGTCAAAGGCTTTGGCATAGTCAATAAAGCAGAAGTAGATGTTTTTCTGAAACTCTCTTGCACTTTCCATGTTTCAGCAGACCTAACACATAAAATTCATCAAATCCTCAAAAATCTTTAAAGAAAGGAGAAAAACTGTTGATATTTCTTCATGTGACCAAGGAGATACCTGAGATAACAAGAAATAAGGTAATTTACCTAGATCATATCTTGTAGAGGGGGATTAGGACCCAAGGATTGACTTCAGAGCTTGTGCATATGCACTCTGCTGCCTTGCAAGCTGTAAAGTTGATCGCATACGTCAGGGGTGACACACCCACAGTCCTTTCACTCATCCTTGTGTGTTTACTTGCAGTTAAACCCATGTAGCACACTTGAGAGGGGCAGGAGCTCTTAATACCGAGTTACCCCAGGACAGAGGGACATGAGGAGAAAGTTACGCACAAAAGAGCCATTGCAAGGGGAGGGTCTGCTCTCTCCTGAGATATTTCACATGAATGATTTCATTTAGCCTCAGGTGAATCCAACAACATCTGGATCCTTATCCCGTTGTGTCAAGGAGAAAGCCGAGGCTCAGAGAGGTAAAGCCACTTGCTCAGGACACACAACCTGCAGGTGGTACAAGTCATTAATAGACTTGAGTTCAACAGGCCCCCTGGCCCTTGGCCTCTTCCTGCTCAATCTGTCTACCTGAGATCAAGGAGCAGCAGAGACTCCCGCTAAGAGCACAAACTCCTCTTATCTGCCCCCTCCTCTCTCATCTGTCTGTCTTTCTCAACCAGTGTCTTCCTGCCCTGTCCTCACTTTTTCCCGGTTTAAAGCAATGTCCCTAACCCTGCCCAGTCCCCTGGAACAGAAGCTTCCTGAAGGGCTGATATTCTGTCCACATCCCCCCCTCCCTGTGTCATGTATAACTGAGATCTCTGAATAGGAATGTTCCCCGTTCCTGGAGGCATCTTCAGAGAAATCACAAGACAGGAAAATCACAGGGTTTATATCTAGATAAACCAGAGAACACAAAACTCTGAAATCACATCATATCTCCTACTCATGCTCAGTGTTTCCCTCTAAAAAATGAGAAAATTGAATTCCATGCTATCTAATGCCACATTCTGAAAGGATGGAATGTATCCGGGGCATGCAGAGTGTGTTTAGAATTTTCTGAGGCTTTGTCCAGCGAGCATCATTCATATTCAAAGCACGAGGGCTCAATTTCAGCACCTCCTTTTTGGAAATAAGTAGTTTACTTCCTTAAAATGGTGTTGTGAATACTTTTAAATTAGAATTATTTTCACGTTTAAAGGGAAAAAACACAACCAGAGATTGCAAGTCTGACTAGCATCCAAGTATTATTAACCCAAACCATTTATAATTTTGAAATATTTCCAGGATTTAGCAGTGGGAGGCTTTATAAAAATGATATAATACCAAGGGAACATTTCATGCAAAGATGGGGCTCGATAAAGGACAGAAATGGTCTGGACCTAAAGGAAGCAGAAGATATTAAGAAGAGGTGGCAAGAATACACAGAAGAACTGTACAAAAATGATCTTCATGACCCAGATAGTCATGATGATGTGATCACTAATCTAGAGCCAGACATCGTGGAATGTGAAGTCAAGTGGGCCTTAGAAAGCATCACTATGAACAAAGCTAGTGGAGGTAATTCCAATAGAGATGTTTCAAATCCTGAAAGAGGATGCTATGAAAGTGCTGCCCTCAATATGCCCGCAAATTTGGAAAACTCAGCAGTGGCCACAGGACAGGAAAATGTCAGTTTTCATTCCAATTCCAAAGAAAGGCAATGCCAAAGAATGCTCAAACTACCGCACAATTGCACTCATCTCACATGCTAGTGAAGTAATGCTCAAAATTCTCCAAGCCAGACTTCAGCAATATGTGAACCATGAACTTCCGGATGTTCAAGCTGGTTTTAGAAAAGGCAGAGGAACCAGACACCAAATAGCCAACATCTGCTGGATCATGGAAAAAGCAAGAGCATTCCAGAAAAACATCTATTTCTGGTTTATTGACTATGCCAAGGCCTTTGACTGTGTGGATCACAAGAAACTGTGGAAAATTCTGAAAGAGATGGGAATACCAGACCACCAAACCTGCCTCTTGACTAATCTGTATGCAAGCCAGGAAGCAACAGGACATGGAACAACAGACTGGTTCCAAATAGGAAAAGGAGTATGTCAAGGCTGTATATTGTCACCCTGCTTATTTAACTTCTATGCAGAGTACATCATGAGAAGTGCTGGACTGAAAGAAACACAAGCTGGAATCAAGATTGCTGGGAGAAATATCAATAACCTCAGATATGCAGTTGACACCACCCTTATGGCAGAAAGTGAAGAAGAGGTGAAGAGCCTCGTGATGAAAGTGAAAGAGGAGAGTGAAAAGGTTGGCTTAAAGCTCAACATTCAGAAAACCAAGATCATGACATCCGGTCCCATCACTTCATGGGAAATAGATGGAGAAACAGTGGAAACAGTGTTGGACTTTATTTTTTGGGGCTCCAAAATTGCTGCAGATGGTGACTGCAGCCGTGAAATTAGAAGACGCTTATCCCTTAGAAGAAAAGTTATGACCACCCTAGATAGTATATTCAAAAACAGAGACATTACTTTGCCGACTAAGGTCCATCTAGTCAAGGCTATGGTTTTTCCAGTGGTCATGTATGGATGTGAGAGTTGGACTGTGAAGAAGGCTGAGTGCCGAAGAATTGATGCTTTTAAACTGTGGTGTTGGAGAAGACTCTTGAGAGTCCCTTGGACTGCAAGCAGATCCAACCAGTCCATTCTGAAGGAGATCAGCCCTGGGATTTCTTTGGAAGGAATGATGCTAAAGCTAAAATCCCAGTACTTTGGCCACCTCATGCGAAGAGTTGACTCGTTGGAGAAGACTCTGATGCTGGGAGGGATTGGGGGCAGGAGAAGGGGATGACCGAGGATGAGATGGCTGGATGGCATCACGGACTCAATGGACGTTAGTCTGAGTGAACTCTGGGATATGGTGATGGACAGGGAGGCCTGGCGTGCTGCGATTCATGGTGTCGCAAAGAGTTGGACACGACTGAGCTACTGAACTGAACTGAACTGACTTCTCACATTGCTGGGAAAAGTAATTGATCTGACAACACAGTCATGCCATTTATCAAGAACCCTCTTCTGTCCATGGGATTCTCCATGCAAGAATACTGGAGGGGACACACATTCCCTTCTCCAGGTGATCTTCCCAATGCTGGGTTCAAACTCGGGTCGTCTGCACTGCAGGCACATTCTCTACCATCTGAGCCACCAGGGAGCAGTGGGTCTCAACTCTGAGCGAGCTTCAGAATCCATTAGACATTTGTTGAAACACAGATCTGAGCCCTCCACTGTCTGAGGTTTGATTTGGTGAGACATGGTTGGGACCTGAGTATCTGCATCTAGCACGTTTCCGGGACTGAGGCTGCTGCTCAAGGTACCACATTCTGACAGCCGTGAGCCACGCTCAGGAGAGCAGCTCTCCTCTCAGGAGGGAGCGTTCTCTCCGGTTTCCATAACCCCCACCCATTCCTTACTGTCCCTCCAGCCTTCACCCCCACTCCAAATATGTCCAGCCATATTACTCACCTGGTCCTGGGGCATTTAACATTGTGACCTATGGGACAGGCTCACAGTAAGTGTTCAGGAAAAGGTGTTAGTTTATTTTTAGCCACTAAGTCATGTATGTGATCACCATGTGTCTGGGACAATCCTCCCTGAGCTTGACACTGTTATTCTTTGCTTTGCAGCTGCCAAATACAAATGTCTCCAAGAACCCAGACCTGGCCTTGCAGAAGTATCTGATTATTTTGCCCTTGTAGGGACTCATGTATGGAGATAGCAGGCAGAAGTGGTCACAGGACTGCAGAGATGAGAGGATCTTGGTCAAATTGGAAGATGATCCTCACTGTTTGGTCCACCAGGTGAACAACTGAAACCACCAGTTTGTTTGCAATAGAGATGGTAGGGGTGAGGGGGAGGGGGAGTGAATGTGAAAAGGCCCTTTGATATCCTTCTGTCCAGGGCACTATTACCAACGTCATTAGGTGTCACAGTAACAGGATAATACTGGAAATAATTACATGTTGTTATTGAATATCTATAGATTTATTGACATTACCCCACTGATTAACTCCAAAAGAACAAAAAGGGAGGATACTTATTATTCTCCATATGTTGAGAATGATCAGAGCTGCACAGTGGCCTCTGAGTTTATCATACTATTTTCTGGACATATGTGTGGTGGAAACATTTCACCATTGGAAAAGAAAGTGTGACATTGGATAACCAAGGATAGAGCACAGGGAACACTGCTCAGTGTTATGTGGTAGCCTGGATGGGAGGGAGTTCGGGGGAGAATGAATACATTTATATGTGTGGCTGAGTTGCTTTGCTGACCACTCGAAGCTATCACAATATTGTTAATCAACTATGTTGTTAGTCACTCAGTTGGTTCCGACTCCTTGTGACCCAATGGACTGCAGCCTACTAGGCTCCTCTGTTCATAGAATTCTCCAAGCAAGAATACTGGAGTGGGTTGTCATTTCCTTCTCTAGTCATGACTGCTAATCTTTTCCAAAAAAAAAAAAAAATCATGTAACCTGGCCAATTGTTCATGTGAGGACACTGAAAATGACTTGCCCCAGGACACAACACGTTTGAGTGTCAGGATCAGGACAAGTCACAAGCCATTTAATCAAGTAACCTTTTCTCCAGGAATTCTGCAACTGCAGAGAACTGGGAAGTGGTTCTGAGTGCTCTGTTCAACATAATACCTTCCCCTGTCCCTGAGTCTCACCCTGATCACAAATGATAGAAAAGAGGGAGTCTGCATTTTGTCCCTGACACCAAACATGTAGATCTCTGCCAGTAGCAACCAGTTCCCCACACCCACTGGGCATCCAAGAGTCAATTTACTTCTGACACTAAATCCACAAAGGTGGCCCAGACATCACCAGATGAGGGCTCCATCCCTGAGGATGGCCCACATGTGTGACCGACTGGCTATAAATTTGAAGGTTCTATGATCCACCTCTCATGTTCAATAACTTATTAGAAATATTCAGAGAACTCAGGAAAGCCATTTACTTACTGTCCCCAGGTATTAGAAAACATTAAAACCCAGGAATAACCTAATGGAGGAGAAGCGTCTGGTAAATGTGAAGTTGGGGGTGCCAAGACTCCAAGACCTCTCAGGACTTTCCCCCTTCTAAATCTCTTGATGTTATCACCTTCCCTGAGGCTCTCTGAACCCAGCATTCGTGGGTTTTAATTGAGGGTGGAGGCAGGCAAGTTGATAGACTCATTGGCCATTTGTGATAAAACTAAGAATCAGTACTCTGTATGGTCCTCAGAGGGACTGAGGGGTGATAGTTTTAACCCTATAATCAGCTGATGGAAAATTCTGGAGTCCAGTTCCATCCAGACTCTATCTCAGGTCCCATTCTTCACTCATCTCATGATTTATAAAAATACATAAAATTCCAAGACTTTCAGGTTGCCTGGAACATGAACAGAGACAGAAATCAAATATGGATCTTCTTATGACACTACAGTAGGATCAGGGGCAAGGCAGTGACAAGGAATATTGCATCAGTTATGAGGTCTCTGATCTATAGAATCAGGTCAGGCACTCATTTTTCATAACTAAACATATAACGTGACCTTCTGAGAGTCAAGAAACATCCCTGGAGTGAAAACTGCCCAATTTACCAGAAGAAATCCAGAGAGGGTTTGCTGCAGCCACTTTCAACCCCCTACTCTCTCCCTCCGACTCTGGTCTCACCACCTGTGGTTTTGGGATCAGAGGACCTCAGTTTGTGTCCCAGTTCTGCCTTTTCCTAACTGTGTGATCTGTGGCCTGAAATTTCTCTCATCTTCATTTGTTACATAAGATCATGCTGCTGACATCCTGGGGCCGTTTTGAAAGCACTGACTACGGCCTCCATAGACATATATTCTTTTTCTGGCAAAGCCAAAGTCCTTTGAGATGATAATAATAATGGTTAATGATGATAGTTAACACTTAACTCTTTTGACCAGAAAGTCAAATAATGGCATGGTGGGGTGGAGAAAGGCTTGGACCTGGGTAAGCTCACTCAGTGAAGTAAGAAGGCTGTCTGTTACCTCTGAGGAAGAAGGAGATATATTTGGAAGAGAGACTGTGACTTCACTCTGACACTCAAGGAACTTCCTGATGCTGAACTTCTTTTACAGGTGAAACTACAGTATCCAGGCCTATTTATTCCTTGTATTTACTACTGTTGACAGCACATTTAAAGAGCAGTCAGGAGCCAAGGAAACTAAAACTCTATGTGCCCCTCAACAATTTGCCTTGTCCTGTGGTGTTCAAAGCATGTTAGGGTTCTCAAAAGGAAACAAAGCTAGGGATCTCTTAATGCAGAGACCATCATCCTCTTTTAGAAAGAAAGAATCTGTGTTTCTGAGAGATGAAATGTCTTGCCCAAGACCACACAACAGCACAGTGAGTTACTTAAGACAATCTCTTTTCATTAATCCCAAGTCATTATCCCACTGTTCTTGTTCTGTCCGTGAGGCCTGTCTGACTCTTTTGTGACCCCGTTGACTGTAGCCCTCCAGGCTCATCTGCCCATGGGATTTCCCCAGACAAGAATACTGGAGTGGATTGTGATTTCTTTCTCCAGGGGATCTTCCCAAACTAAGTATCTACCCTGTTTTCCACTGGCAGGAGAACATTTACCCCTGAGCCACGAGGGATGCCCTCAGGAAAAGTTTGTTGTTGTTCAGCCACTAAATTGTGTCCCACTCCTTGGGACCCCATGGAGTGTAGATGTCAGTCTTCCTTGTCCTTCACTATCTCTCAGAATCTGCTCAGACTCATGTTCATTGAGTCAATGATGCCATCCAATCATCTCATCCTCTGTCATCCCCATCTCCTCCTGCTTTCAATCTTTCCCAATAAGTCAGCTCTTTGCATCAGGTGACCAAAGTATTGCAGCTTCAGCTTCAGGCTCAGTCCTTTCAATGAATATTCACTGTTTAATGCCTTTAGGATTGACTGATCTGATGTCCTTGTCAACCACAGAACTCTCAAGTGTCTTCTCCAGCACCACAATTTGAAAACATTGATTTTGTGGGGCTCAGCCTTCTTTATGGGCCAGCTCTCACATGCCTACATGATTACTGCTTAAAACCATAACTCTGACTATGTGGACCTTTTTTTTTTTTAAGATATTTTGTTTACAGTAGTCTCCCTACACCAAGAAAGATGCCTTTTGGCACAAAAAGCATAATATTTGTTAAATAATTTTCATTAAATGAATCTCCCATTTCATACTCATGCCAAGTGCACAGTTATTGAAGAGACTGGAGATTATAAAATTCCTGTTAATCTATTTAATAATGAGGCCTTGTCTATATAATTTTGAGTCTCCCCTAACATCCTGTATCCTGATAGGATAATGAAATAATACTTGAGCAGGACAGCAAAGTGAATCACCTTCACTTCACTAACATTGTACCATCTGGATTGAACAGCCTGCTGTCTTGAACAAACTCCTGGAAGTACTGCATTTCCACTCTTCCTGCAGTTGCCTCTGAAGGGAAGATCAGTTGTCCCTCAACATTGTGATTAACTTCATAACAGAGAAATGATCATATTTGACAGATAAATTTTTTAGGCAGTGATGAGGAAATGTAAGTAGAGGAGTCTTTTGGACTAAACCAATTTGGTACAAAATGGACACCTTTGATGACAAATGTGTAAACTTTTATACTAATGACTGGTAAACCTTTCAAAAAGCTCATGTAACCTGGTCTCTGGGCTCATGTAAGGAAAGTGAAAATGACTTGCCCCAGGACACACAGCATGTGGGTGGTGGGATCAGGACAAGACGCCATGCTGTCACACCTCATTTAATCAAGTACCTGATTCTTCCAGATATTCTGAAAATACAGAGAACTAGGGCGGGATGCTGAGTGCTTGGCCCCACATAGTATAGTTCCAGGGACCTGACCCTCACTCCAGAGACAAATGGTAGACAAGAGTGAGTCTGGGGTTTTTCCCTCACTTGAAATATGTGAGGTCTCTACCAACAGCAATCAGTTCCCCAACTCTCACTGAAATCTCAGGAGTCAATTCATTCAGACACTAAATTCATAGAGGTGACCCAGACCACAGACATTAGGGGCTTGGTGTTTAGGTCAGCCCACACTTCAGGTGTCCAACACAAGTCCTTCTGTCCCCTTTTTTTTTAAAATTTATTGTCTCACTGTTTTTATTTACAACTTTATTGGCAAAAAGAAAAAGGAGTAGTTTCAAACAGTTTAACACAGGGCATTGTAGTTGATCCTGTCAGATTAATGAAGTTTCATTTTAAATGTCCATCTAATTAAATGGGATCTAATTAAAATTAAAAGCTTCTGCACAACAAAGGAAACTATAAGCAAGGTGAAAAGACAGCCTTCTGAATGGGAGAAAACAATAGCAAATGAAACAACTGACAGACAACTAATCTCAAAGATATATAAGCAACTTATGCAGCTCAACTCCAGAAAAATAAATGCTCCAATAAAAAAATGGGCCAAAGAACTAAATAGGCATTTCTCCAAAGAAGACATACGGATGGCTAACAAACACATGAAAAGATGTTCAACATCACTCATTATCAAAGAAATGCAAATCAAGACCACAATGAGGTACCATTTCACACCAGTCAGAATGGCTGCGATCCAAAAGTCTACAAGCAATAAATGCTGGAGAGGATGTGGAGAAAAGGGAACCCTCTTACACTGCTGGTGAGAATGCAAACTAGTACAGCCATTATGGAAAACAGTGTGGAGATTCCTTAAAAAATTGCAAATAGAACTGCCTTATGACCCAGCAATCCCACTGCTGGGCATACACACCGAGGAAACCAGAATTGAAAGAGACACGTGTACCCCAATGTTCATTGCATCGCTGTTTATAATAGCCAGGACATGGAAGCAACCTAGATGTCCATCAGCAGATGATTGGATAAGAAAGCTGTGGTACATGTACATATACACAATGGAATACTACTCAGCCCTTAAAAAGAATAAATTTGACTCAGTTCTAATGAGATGGATGAAATTGGAACCGATTATACAGAGTGAAGTAAGCCAGAAAGAAAAACACCAATACAGTATACTGACACATATATATGGAATTTAGAAGACAGTTATGATGACCCTATATGTGAGATAACAAAGAGACACAGAGGTATAGAGTGGACTTTTGGACTCTGAGGGAGAGGGAAAGGGTGGGATGGTTTGGGAGAATGGCAATGAAACATGTATATTTTCTTGTAAGAAACGAAGCGCCAATCTATGTTCAATGTAGGATGCAGGGGGCTGATGCACAGGATGATTCAAGTAGAGGATGTGGGGTGGGAGGTGGGAGGGGGCTTCGGCATTGGGAGATTGTGTTCACCTATGGCTGATTCGTGTCAATGTATGGCAAAACAAATACAGTATTGTAATTAAAAAAAAAATAAATTTAATAATAATAAATAAATAAATAAATAAATGTCCATCTAATTGTCCGAAGATACAATACTAAATCTGCATATGCAGTTTCCTTGATGAAGTACAGGCTCATATCTTAGGCAGTCTTTTAAACATATAAATACAAAGGAAATAGAATCACTCACTAAAAATTGCATTAAATGAAGTGTAATCAAAAGCTGGAAAAGTAGTTTACACTTCCTATTTGAGTGGACAATTACAATCAATCATTTCTTGCAATGACCATTTATCTTTAATTTATCATGAACTACTCTGAACTTACTATGAGATGTAGCCAAAGTCAGAAAACAAGACGTAGGGAAAATATTCCTTTTTGGAGGAAATAAGCCCTCCAGAATCAGCATGGGAAATAAACATCCTGTTGAGAGTTTTAGGTGGAAAAAAATTAATGTAGTCTATTTCAACTCCTGCTGAGCTGGCTCAATTTTTTCATTGACTTGCTTGGTGTCATTCTGCTAAATCAAGTGAGTTTAATTCTTCTTCTAGTTCATCCAAATCTTCCCCAGTAAACAGATTTTCATCAACAGGAACAGCATCGGCGGCTCCATTTTCCTGTCCTTCCCCTTCATTGTCCTCTTCCAAATCACTTCTCTTACCATTTTTCAGCCCTACCTCCAGAAGCGTCACTTAATTTGTTTTCATCCTTTTCTGAAGTATATATACTGAATCTTTCAAGACTGGCTACAGTAATACCTGTCTCATCTACATCTCTTGGGATGTACAGGCTTAAATCTATGTCATTTACACTCACTGAATCATCAACCTCATCACCACCTGTTCCCTGGGTATAACAGGTATCATCTGCTTCCTCATCACTATCGTCAACCAGTTCAGGATGAAATTCAAACACCTCACGACCACTGATCTCTAATGCTTTCCCAGCTTTGAAGTCTGCTTTCCTTCTTTCTATATCTTGCTCAAGTTTATCAATCTTTTCTTGTATTTTTCTTTTCTTCCATGCAAGAAAAGATTCTAGAGTGGTTTTGGTAACATTTGGACCTAGGAAAGAACACTCTCTTTCAATTAGATCTTCTAATGAAATTTCATCTTCTTTCTCTTCTTTCTTTTTATCTTTTTTCAAGACAAATCCAGGAGGAAGTGCAAGATGATACATGCAAATATCACCCCCTCCAGGACATACCCCAAACCAGCTGTATTTGTTGTTTTCAATAGCTTCAAGGAAATGCTTGCACACTATTTGAGTTTTTGGTTTTTTTCTTTCCGCCTCACCATGCTTCTTGTTCACAACTTCTTCCAGTTTTTTCTCATCCCAATTATCCATAGTATTTTTTCAAGTTCTTCATTTCTTGCATCAGTGTAAATGCTTCACTTTTCAGATTTTCTCTCCAGAGTCAAGTCATGAGAGAACTTACACTTATCTCCTTTAGTACACGGTCCTTGCTTGAAGAATGCACATACTATGGATTTGGGATCTGCACCTTTACTTATTTTTTGAGTAGCAACTACAGGTTTGAACAACTCATTTAGCTCTTGCAATTCTTTCTTCTTGTCATCTTTCTTCAACTTCTTTTCAACTTCACTTTGTGCTACCTGACTTGGATTCTGTTGACCAAATTTAACTTCATGAGTGACAGCCTTGATAAACTTCTGTTGCTTTGCTCCTTTCTTATTCTTCAGACCAAAAGTTTTGTCTTCAATAATCTTCTCCTTCTTTTTCTGCTCCACCTTTTGCTGCCCCCGGCCTGAACCTGTTTCTTGGGGGGCATTGTGGAGACAGGTTGCACCAGCCAGACTTAAGTGCAGCTGGACTCTGGCCCCGTGGTAAGAAGAGGAAGATGTGCCCTTCTGTTCCTTACACCTGGGATCAGCTCAGAAGTGTCATGACCAAACTGCCATATTCAGAAACGTATTGGAATCTCTCACAGAACTCAGTAAAGCCCATTACTTACTGTCCCCAGTTATTTTAAAGCAAAAAACCCAGGGACAGAAAAACTGTAGGGCAAATGGGTAGTTAGGGCTGCTGAGCTCCCAAACTCTCTCAGGACTCTCTTCCCCTCACAGTCTCCTGATGCCTCACTCCTCCTGAGACTCTCAGAACCCAGTATGCGTGGGTGTTAACTGAAGATCGGAGGTAGGAAATTTGATAGAATCATTGCTCATCGGTGACTAACTCTGCATCAGTAGCCTCCCTCTCCCCAGAGGGACTGAGCGTTGACAGTTCTAACCCTCTAAGCACCTGATGGCATGTTCTGGAGTCCAGTCCCATCCAGGTGCTATCTAGGTTGGCAGTCCCATCCAGATGCTATCTAGGTTTCCATCCTAGACTCATCTTATGACTTATAGATAGACAGTAACCCAACCCAACCCCTTCCTGCAAACCAATCCCTTCCATGGACTCCCGTTGTCCCCCACCTCCAGAAAGCACAGATGAGGCTGGACTTGCCCTAGGCCTGGTTGCTATTTTCACACCCTGGTATACTGGCCACAAGGGTGCCCAGAAGGGTGAGAAGGGTTGTCAAAAAGCAGAGCTGACTTATCTTCATGGCCTTGCAGGAGGAAAGATGGCAGCTGGCTGAGCTTCTCACACCCAAGCTCAGTGACTAGAAGAGAGACAAGGAGGGGAGTGAGGAAGAGAAAGGGCCTGGGGTCAGTATTTTACAATGTGTACTCCCCCAACTACCCACTGTCCTACTTTAGCCTGCTGGGGAAAATGCCCAATATCAGAGTTTCTTAAACTTGACACTGCCTGTTGGTGTCATGGAAACATGTTTTGTAGTTGTACAGCTGGAATATAGTCCAATATGGTCACTCAGGGAGGATCCTAGCACCTAGAGCGGTGCATGGCTGTGATGGACAATCAATGAGTGAATGAGAGCAAATCACAGGATGAGTAAGTGAAGAGCAGTGTATGAGCTCAGGTCCTCCTTTTCAGCTTCCTGTAGGTGCTATCACATCTGAACATCAATTACCTCACCCAACACACCCTCACCTAGCTCAGAAGACCACTGTGAAACAGACACCTTCCTGCATCCATTGCTACAGCTTCTCTACTGGATGGAGACTTACTCTTTGCCTTCCTGTTCCCTGTAGGAATTTAGCTGTGAAGGTGATGTCCTGCTGGGGCAGCAACCCTGTTTTCTGTTTCAAAGAAGAAGAAAAGGAAGGAGACAGAGGGGTAGGAGGGAGCTTAACATGTTTCCACAGCCTGACCAGCTGCCGTCCTTCACCTGGTTTCACAAACAGGAGAGATGCCTGCCTGAGTGGACTCCAGGAGATCTTGGAAGATTGCCTGCAACAACCCACTTCCTCCTCCTCTCTCCCACAGTGGTTTTGGGTCACACAACCTCATTTTTATGACCAGCTCTGCTTTTACCATTTTCATGTCTGCAGATGGAAATCTCCCAGAGTCCTCCTGTTTTCAGATGTCAAGTGAGGTCAGCACTGCCCACATCACGGGGTTGCTATGGAAGCAACGGACACAACAGACATATGTTCTTTCTCTCTGAGAAGTCAGAGACCTTTGTAGTATTAATAATAAAAGTATGAGTAATCACAACAAATAAAATGTAAATTCTTTTATATATCAGTCATTATCCTAGCACTTGACACATATTTACAGATTTAATTCTCAAAAACCCTAAATGAGGGGATGAGGAAGTATTGATAATTGCTCATGTTACAGAGGAGGAACCTGAGCTACACTAAAGAAAGTAAGTTGGTTACAGTCATCGAGTGGAGAGAAAAGTTTTGAACCCAGGGATCTGGCTGCAGAGTTTGTGCACATGCACTCTGCTGCATTGATAGCTGTTATCTACAGGGAGGTGTGGGGGTGACACACACCCATGGTCCCTTCACTCACTCCTCTATATTCACTCCCAGTTGCAGTCATGTGGCACTAGCATCCCTCCAACTCAACTACACTTAGACAAGTATTTCCCATTCACACACACACACGCAACACAGAGACACAAAGTGTGCTCCACTCCAGGTCAAGGAGAAGGGAGCTGGGTTCCATGCCCAGCAGCCCCAGGTGCAAGTCCAGCCTAATGTCAAGAAGGCACAGAGCTGGATGATGAGCTGCAGAAAACATGAGGGGTTGCCTTCCTGGCATAGACACCCTTTCCCTTGAGAAGGGCAGGAGCCCTCAATAGTGAGCTGCCCCAGGACAGAAGGACATCAGTAGCCTATAACTCACTAAACAAGCAACTGTGAGTAGAGGGTCTATTCTCTCCTGAGACATCTCACATGGATGATTTCAGTTAGCCTCATATCCATCCTACAATATCTAGGATTCTCTTCCCATGTGTCAAGGAGAAAACAGAGTTTCAGAGGTAAAACCACTTGCTTAGGAAACACAACTTGCACATGGTAGAATGAGGATTCTAGTTCAGGAGGCTTTCTGGCCCTGCCCCTATTTATGCCTCAATCTATCCACCTGAGGCCAGGGAGCAGCAGAAATTCCCCCTAATAGCAGAAACTCCTCTTTTCTTCCCCCTCCTCTCTCATCTGTCTTTCTTCTCCCCATGTCCTCCTCTCCTTGTCCTCCTCTAGTCCAAGTCAGAGGCTACCTGATGGGCCAGATCTCCCCCATTTCCCCTGTCCCTGCTCAAGTGTAAGGTTGGGCTTTAAATCCTTTGCAGCCTATGCATTAACAATGAAAAATTAGGAAGAGAAATTAAAGAAATAGTCCCATTCACCATGGCAACAAAAGAATAAAACACTTAGGAATAAATTTACCTATAAAGCAAAAGAACTGTATAGAGAAAACTATAAAACACTGATAAAAGAAATTCAAGATGACACAAACAGATGGAGATATATACCATGTTCTTGGGCTGGAAGAATCAATATAGTGAAAATAAATTACTACCCAAAACAAACTATAGATTCAACACAATCCCTATCAAACTACCAATAGTATTTTTCACAGAATTAGAACAAATAATTCCACAATTTATGGAAACATAAAAGACCCCAAATCAATCTTCCTGATTTCAGAATATAGTACAAAGCTACAGTCATCAAAGCAGTAATGCACTGGCTCAAAGACAGAAATATAGATCAATGGAACAAAATAGAAAGTGCAAAGATAAATCCACACATTTATGAACACCCTATCTTTGGCAAAGGATTCAAAAATATACAGTAGAAAAAAGACAGTGTCTTCAACAAGTGATGCTGGGAAAACTGGTCAAGTACATGTAAAAGAATGAAACTAGAACACTTTCTAACACTGTACACAAAAATAAACTAAAAATAAATTAAAGACATAAATATAAGACCAGAAACTAGAAAACTCTTAGAGGAAAACATAGGCAGAATGCTCTCCAACATTAATCACAGCAATATCCTCTATGACCCACCTCTCTGAGTAAGGAAATAAAAATGAAAATAAACAAATGGGACCTAATTAAATGTAAAACCTTTTGCACAATGAAGGAAACTAAAAGCACAGTGAAAAGAGAGACCTCAGAATGGGGGAAAATAATAGTAAATGAAACAGATGAAAAAAATTTAAACTCCAAAATATACAGGCAGCTCATGCAGCTCAACACCAGAAAAACGAACAACCCAAGCAAAAAGTGGACAAAAGGCATAAACAAACATTTCTCCAAGGCAGACATACGGATGGCTAATAAACACATGAAGAGATATTCAACCTCACTCATTATTAGAGAAATGCAAATCAAGACCACAGTGAGGTATCATTTCACACCAGTCAGAACAGCCATCATCAAAAAGTCTACAAACAATAAGAGACACATGTACCCCAATGTTTATTGCAGCACTATTTACAATAGCTAGGACATGAAAGCAACCTAGATGTTCATTGGCAATGAACGGTTAAGGAAATTGTGGTACATATACACAATGGAATATTACTCAGCTATAAAAAGAAGTGCACTTGAGTCAATTCTAATGAGGTGGATGAACCCAGAGCCTATTGTACAGAGTGAAGCAAGTCAGAAAGAGAAAGACAAATATATATGTATAATATGTATGTGTATATATATATATATGGAATTTTGAAAGACAATATCAATGATCCTACATTCAGGGCAACAAAAGAGACATAGATGTAAAAAATAGACCTTTGTACTCAGTGGGAGAAGGCAACAGAGGGATAATTTGTGAGAATAGCATTGAAACATGTGAAGGCCATATGTAAGATACATGATCAGTCTAAATTGATGCATTAAGCAGGGCACCAAAAGGCAGTGTTCTGGGGCAACTTGGGTAGACAGAGTAGAGAGCGAGGTGTAAGGGGTGTTCAGGAAGGAGGGGACACATATATACCTGTGGCCAGTTCATGTTGATGTATGTCAAAAACCAACACAATATTGTAAAGTAATTACCGCCAATCAAATTAAACAAACAAACAAAAAAGAAATTTTCCTGGGTCCTGGAGGTCTCTTTAGAGAAATTACAAGGCAGGAACAAAACAGTGGCTGCATTCTGGATAAAGACAAGTGATCTAACCACTGGAGACCCCAGGTCATATCTCTGCTTCTGTTCCTCAGTATCTCCTTCTGAAAAATGACAATCTTGGACTCCATGCTATCTAAGGGCGTATCCCGAAATGGATGGAATGCACCCAGGGAGTACACAAGATGTTGATATTTGAGGTGCTGTTCCCCCTGAGAGGTATGTTCATATCTGAATAATGGGTGATCATTTTCTCACTACATGATGATAAAACATCACCTCACTTTTGGGACCACATAGTATGTTTGGCACTACTAGTAAAGAGCCAGTCTGCCGATTCAGAAGACATAAGATATGTGGGTTCAATCCCTGGGTCAGGGATTTCATAGAAAATTTTTTTTCTATCAATGCTGCAGAAAGTAGACACTGACATCACAGCCCTGTAATTTAATAAGGCTGTGGGTCTCACACTTGAGTGAGCATCAGAATCCAATAGCCATAAGATCAAACACGGATTTCAGATCTCTACCACCAGAGTGCTGATTCAGTAGCACAGGGTAGGCCCTGAATATCTGCATCAAAATTTCCCAGTACACTGATGCTGCTGCTCAAAGGACCACACTTCGAACAGCATGAACTAAGCTAAGGAGAGCAGCTGTCCTCCCAGGAGGGAAGTGTTATGCCCAGTTTCCATCATCCCCACCATTCCTTATTGTCCCCGTGCCTCCACAGCCATCCCCAAATACTTCCATTCACATTACTCACTTGTCCTGGAGGGGATTTTAAAATGTGACCTGAGAATGGGATCAGAAAAGTGTTGATAAAAAGATAGCTTACTCTTCTTTAACAGCCTTATCACTTCTTTAGAGATGAAGATATGGAACTTCAGCTATGTAAAAGTGATCTGATGGAAGAGAAACAGCTGAAAATTAGGAGGAAGACATTTGTCTGTTAATCAAGTGTTCCCAGATACTTCGACATCACTAAAACATAAGCATACAGACACCTCCCAGGCAAATCTATCTGATAGTAACACAGATGATGCAGCAAAGACTTTGGACATGACTTCATGAATGTCAATCTTATTTACAAGAATAGGGGTTGGGTGCCAGCATTTCCAGCAGCATTCAGGCAGGCCAGGTTCTAAAGGCTCTCGAAGTGTGGGTGGAGTGGAAGATTAAGGTAAGGCTGCACTGAGGAGGAAGATTACAACAAGATTACAAGATGTGAATCATGAATTCCCATCCCAGGCTCTACAGTCACTCCAGTCATGAGGAGTTTTCTCCTGCATTCTTTCCTTCCTTCTTCCAATATTTATGGACTGTATCCTTTGTGCTAGGAGTTATGTAAAGTTCTAGGAATAAAGGAAGGCTTGTTGTCATGGTGCTTAGAGCCAACTAGAAGAGACAAAAGTAAAGCAATTATACCCATGCAGGGAAGGGAAAAGGTAGATTTCACTGAGGAGGGTAGTGTTGAAAGTCAGAGGGAAAGGCTGAATATAATCACAAGTAGCCAGAGATCAGCCCTGACTGGGTGCTTCTTGGGCTTCAGCATCTCAGGGGAGCCGAGTTCCCATGACCTCTGCAAAGGAGAGGAACTTGCAGACTGAATCTCTGAAGCCTCAGACCTGGACAAGGTATAACTGAACAGGACCTAGACCATCCTACACATAAGCAACCAAGTGCTCCCAGGATCACAATGACCATTCAGAAGGCAGTGAATTTTCCAGTCCCAAGTGGGGTACTCAGGAGCACTACAGACCTCCTCTTAGGGGGACTGACTTACTCTTCCATCTGAAAAAGGGGAGCATGTGAGTAAGCTCAGATTATCAGGATGGTACTTCTGAGGGTGATCTTTTGCCCATCTGGTCCCTGGGGGCATGCTCAGTTCATGATTTCAAAGGTCACTGCAGCCACTTCCCTTGGGAGGCAGAGATGAAAATAGTCACTGTGGGCAATTTTGAGGAGAGTGTGGCCTTCTGAGCTCCACCTCTTGTCTGCCGTCTTACCCAGGATATGATACCACCAGCAGAGGTCTTAACACAGCCTGGCCCCTAGTTGAAGTCTTTGTTCTTGACATTTTAGCTGCCATAAATCTCTGAGAACCTGGGCTTGCCATTATATGTGTCTGCTGGTTTTGGCCTTGCGGGACCCATGTTTGGAGGCTCCAAGTCGAGGTCAGGCCACAGGTCTGTAGGAATGGAAGCAAATCAGTCAAATAGGAAGATGGTCATCACAGCTGGGTTTAAAAAGTGAACAACTGAATATACCAGCTTGTTTGCAAGAGCATGGTAGGGGTGCAGAGATGTGAATGTGATAAGACTATAACATGTTTTGTAGGGCATTATCATTAATGTTGGTAGGCTTCAGACTGATAGGGTAATATTGTAAATAATTACATATCATTACAAAATATTTATAGATAGGTTGGCATGATGCCACTGATTAGCTGCAAATAGAACAAAAGGATACATATTAAGAATATTCCCCATATGTTGATCATGATGGGAGCTGGATAATGGTCCACAGGTTTATAATACTATTTTCTGTACATGTGTTTGCTTGAAAGCCTCCACTATTAAAAAGAAAGTGTGAAGGCATCATGATTTAATGGGGAAAGGCATGGAAGAAAACCCATTATTGTGTTCACTTTGTTCCAGTCATGAGAACTGGAATAAAGTAATATTGAAGGAATACTGATACTGTGACCTACATGTGAAAATGAAAGTTGCTCAGTCATGTCCGATTCTTTGCAACCCCATGGACTGTATAGTCCATGGTATTCCACAGGCTGGAATACTGTAATGGGTAGCCTTTTCTTTCTCTAAGGGATCGTCCCAACCCAGGGATCGAACCCAGGTCTCTCACATTGCAGGCAAATTCTTTACCAGCTGAGCCACCAGAAGCCATCAGAAATACTAACTTAGTATTCTTCCAGAGCTCCTATAACCATTGGATTTCCTAAGAAATGACAACACCAAGGGAACCTCTTACCATGTGAGTGAGGTGACAAGCAAAGTCTCAATCGAACCTTAGAATGGAGGTTGGTTGTCTGGATAACCTACACCTGGTTAGGGGTGGAGTTTTAACTTCCATCTTTGCCTTTTCCCTGCACCCATACCTCAAGGAGAGGTGAGGGTTTGAAAGGTAAACCCATCACAAATGCCTGAAGACTTAATGAATTGCTATTTGTCGTGAAGCCTCCACAGAAACCTCAACAGAGCACGTTATTCATGGTATTCTAAGGAACTGAGACCAATCCAGGCAAACACATGGGCATACTCCATCATGGCTCACTTGGGCCAGTGCAGCAGCCTGCCCAGAGACCTCTGACTCTGCCTTCACCCCCTAGAGACCACTCTCCACACTGCAGCTGCAAGAACCCTGTTTCAAAGTGAATTCTATCCCATGGATCCCATGACCAATCTCTCAATGACTGAGAGTCAGATTCTGATTTTTAGAGTTTTACAAAGCTCTTCATGACCTTTCCCCGTGGCCTCTCTGTCTTATCCCTTTCCATTCCCCACTGCCTCAACCCACTCAGCTCCAGTCACCCTAGGCTGCTCTCAATCACACCAAGCACATTTTTGGGACCCTTTGATCAAGGCCTCCTTATCACAGAGTATCTCCCTGACCCTCGCTACACACCTTTATCCCCATTGATCTCTTTCTTCAGAACACTCATCACGACCTGATATAGGATTTTCCTTTGTCTTTATTGTGTGCCTCCCTCTTAGAAGAATATTATTTTACTTTTTTTTTAACAGCTGTTTCTCTACCAAAAACCTATGCTCTCAGAACCAAAAGAATACATTTTGATAAAATTTTCTAAGCAAATGACTCTCCTATTTCATACTCATGCTAAGTACATTGTCACTGAAGGGACTGGATAGTATGAAATTCTTGTTAATCTCTATGATGATGAGGCCTGTCAATAAATTATGAGTGTGATTGTCATCTATATCATTATAAGGAAATAAAGCATAGTCTCATAGTGGAGCAAGAGGAAGGGCATTGAGTCTTGACTAATATCATAGCAGCCTGGAAAAAGCAGTCTTGGCCCCATGAGCAAACACAAGAAAGTACTGCATTTCTTGTTCTGCCTGCAGTTGCCTGTGGAGGGAAGATGCTCGGCTGCCACTCAACTCTCCGATTTATTTAATAACAGAGAAATGATCATTATTTGACACATATACATTTTTGGAAGTATCATGAGAAAATGTAGATAAGTCGACAAGTCTTTTAGACTAAAACTTTTGGTGGAAAACACACGTCACTGACCACAAATGTGTATATTCTTTGTACTCATGACTGGTAATCCTTTCAGAAAACTCTAGAAACATAGACTTCCTGCTCTTATGAAAAAAACTACATATGGAACTGTCCTGGGACACAGAGCAAGTAGGCAATAAGATCAGGACAAGACAAACACAGTCTGTCACAATCCATTTAAATAAGTATCCAATTCTGCCAGGAATTCTGAAAATGCCAAGCAATGGTGGGGAATTTAGAGTGCTCTTCTAAATATAATATAGTCCCCAGGGTCTGAGCTTCACCCTACACACAAATGGTAGAAAAGAGAGACTCTAAGTTTGTCCCAGACACCAAACATGTGGGGTCTCCGCCAACAGTAACCAGTTCTCCCATACACACTGAGCATCCAGAAGTCAATTCACTTCTGATGCTAAATCTTCAGAGGTGACCCAGGCCCTGCAGGGTAAGGGCTTCATCCCTGAGGACTGCCCACACTTCAAGAGTTGGTCACGACCCCTGGGGTCACTTAACACTTGTGAGCAACTGGCTGTAAATTCAGAGATCCCTTGACCCACCTCCCATGTTGAGCAAGTTATCAGAACCACTCACTGAATTCCGATAAGCCCTTTACATGCTTTCCCCAGTCATTACAAATGATAAAACTCAGGGACAGCAAAATGGAGGAGAAGATAAGGCAAAGAGGGAGTAGGAAATGCTGAGTCTCCACACCATCTCAGGACATGCCTACCTTACAAACCCTTGATGTTATCACCTCCCTTGAAGCTCTCTGAATCTAGTAGTGATGGGTTTTAATTGAAGGTTGGATAGAGGAAATTTGATGGAAACTTTGGCCATTTTAATGGAATTTAGTATCAGTTCTCACTCCTCTCCCCAGAGGGACTGGGGACTGACCGCTCTAACCCTCTAATCATCTCATGACATGTTCCAGATCCAGGCATACACAGACTATCTAAGGCTTCATCCTCCACTTATCTCATTACTTATAGAAAGATAATAAATTCCAAGAGTTTTAGGAGGCCTGGGGCCTGAATCAGGACAAGTATCAAATATGGATCTTTTTACTATTCTAAAGTGAGGTTTAGGGACAGGGTAGAACTAGGAATAGACAGTCTCAGAGATGAAGTTCATGATTCTGTCAAATGAGGTGGGATATTTTTATTAAAAGCAGAACACATAATGATGCTTTTTGAGAGTCAAGAAATGTCCCTGGAGTTCAACTGCTCCCTTCCCAGAAGGAATCCAGAGAGGGCTGGCAGCACCCACCATGCCCCTCTTCCTGCCCCTTCTTGCACTCACCTCCTTTCCCTCTGGTCTGTAGAGGACAGGTGAGCTGGGACTTACTCTGGGCCTGGTTGCTTGTTTCACATCCAGGAATACTGGCCAGAACGGTGCTCAGGGAAAGAGTAGGACTGCAGAGAAGCAGAATCTGCTCATGTTTGTGTCCTTGCAGAAGGGTGTCTGTGGAAAGATGGGTGGTGAGAGTTTGCCTTACATCCCAGCAGATGGGTAAGAACAGGGGAGGAGGGGAGTGAGGAAATGGAGGATTTGGGGTCAGTCATTTACAACATGTAATCTCCCCACCTTCCATTGTCCTGCTTCTTCCTGTGTGTTTGTGTCTACTCAGTCACTTGGTCTAGTCTGACTCTTTGAGACTCCATGGAATGTAGCCCACCAGGCTCCTCTGTCCTGCTTCTGTCCACTTGGTGAAATGCCCAGGGACTACAATTCTCAAACTTGATTCAGTCTGTGGTTTCATGAAAACAAAGAATATGATTCTACAGGTGGAATTTTGTCCAATATGGTCACACAAGGAGCAGCGCAGCACCTGGAGCAGTGTATGACATGTGATGGTTGGTCAGTGAGTGGATGAGAGCAGATCACAGGACTGCTAGGTGATCAGCAGCGTGTTAGTCCATGTCCTCCTTTATAGCCTCATTCAAGGGTCTTCATATCTATTTCTTAGTGCTTCCCCTCTCACATTGACCCACCTACTTCAGAAGACAAGAATGTCACCGGTAACCTTGTTGCAACAGTTGTGGCAGCATCTCTACTGGAACACACAAGCTCTTTACCTGGCAGTGGTCCAGTCAGTTGCTGAGCCGGGGAACAGCAGCTCCATCTGGGGCACAAACCCTGATATTCTGGGTAGAAATAAAGTAAAGAGAGTGGGCAGAAGGGAAGAAGAGACATAAACATGTCTCCAGAGTATGACCACCCAATGCCCCTCACCTGATTTCACCAACAGGAGAGGCACCTGCCAGAGTGGACCTCAGTGGCTGGAGTGAATTTCAAGGATCTTGGAAGATTGCCTACAACCCAAGCTCCAACACAACTCTGGACTCTCCACTAGTGCTTTTTTTGAAAAGAGGACCTCAGTTGGAGTTCCAGTTCTGCCTTTTCCTAACTATGTGATCTGGGACCAGAAATTACCCACATCTTCGTTTGTTACATGAGATCCTGTTGCTCACATCGTGAGGCTGTTCTGAATCATTGGAGGCCATAGACATATATTCTGCTCCCTGCAAAGTCAAAGTCCTTTGAAATAATAATAACGATGAGCAGTTATGATAATTAACACTTAACTCCATTGACTAGAGAGTCAAACAAAGACAAGATGGGGTGGGAAAAGGGCTGGACCTGGGTGAGATCAATCACTGAAGCAGGAGGGCTTTCGGCTATCTCTGAGGAAGAGGAGACCTAGTTGGGACTGAAACTGTGACTCCACTCTGGCACTAGATCAGTTTCCTAAGGTCGAATTTCTAGAATATGACACTACTACAGTCAATTTTTTGTTCTTTTTCTTACTACAGTTGACAGCACATTTAAAGAGCAGTCAGGAGTGGAGGAAACTAAAACTCCGTGTGCTTCTAGACCCTTAGCCTTGGTCCATGGTGTTCAAAGCATATTAGCAATGTAACCAACAGTGGTTCTCAAAATATCCCAAAATGAGAATTTCTTAATGCAGATATCACCATCCTATTTACAAAAAAAAAAAAAAAAAAAGAAATGACTTGCCCATGACCACACAACATAGCGAGTTACTAAAGCCAGGCTCTTTTCATTAATACCAAGTCATTTTTATTACACTGTTAAAAACTAGTAATTATTAATAAAGATTAAAGAACTTAGATATTTATAGTATCCCTCTTACTCTTATTATGTCTGGACAATCTTTAAATGCTTGCTTGGCCAAAACTTGGACTAAGCATTTAACCAATACATCTCTTCAATTCTCATCACAACTTTTTGCAATTGATAGAGAAAGAGAAAAACAACCTCTGAGTTCCAAGACCAGACCTGGTACCACAATGGGCCTTCTGTTCTTCTGCTTGACATAAACATTTTGTAAAACTTCAATATCAGATGAGGGCATTCTGTACATGTGAAAAATCAAGACAAAAAATAGGACATTGGATAATCATGTTTGAGCACTGAGCAAAGGAGCTACATCACACAAACCACCAATATGACCAAGCATCTTCCTATTTCGAATGACTGCTATTTCTTGATCAAGTACAGCTCTAACCTTTGTCTAGTCTTCCCTTCCTAGAGTTAAGACTAAAATAACCAATAAGAAAACTACCTACTTTCTAGTACCATCCATCCAGAGCAAAGTCATTTCCCTGGAACCCTCCCCAAACTGACCGAGCACAAGCTCTCATCCTGTTAGTTCTAACAGTCTTTTTTTTTTAAATTAATCAATTTATTTCAATTGGAGGTTAATTACTTTACAATATTGTAGTGGGTTTTGCCATACATTGACATGAATCAGCCATGAGTGTACCTGTGTTCCCCATCCTGAACCCCCTCCCATCTCCCTCCCCATCCCATCCCTTAGGGTCATCCCAGTGCACCAGCCCTGAGCACCCTGTCTCATACATCAAACCTGGACTGGCCATCTATTTCACATAAGATAATATACATGTTTCAATGCTATTTTCTCAAATCGTTCCACTCACACCTTCTCTCACAGAATCCAAAAGTCTGTTCTTTACATCTGTGTCTCTTTTACTATCTCACATATAGGGTCATCATTACTAAATTCCATATATATGCATTAATATACTGCATTGGTGTTTTTCTTTCTGACTTACTTCACTTTGTGTAATAGGCTCATTTCATCTACCTCATTAAAACTGATTCAAATGCATTTTTTTTTTATAGCTGAGTATATGTACCATAGCTTTCTTATCCATTCATCTGACGATGGGCATCTAGGTTGCTTCCATATCCTAGCTATTGTAAACGGTGCTCTGATGAACATTGGGGTACACGTGTCTCTTTCAATTCTGGTTTCCTAGGTGTGTATGCCCAGCAGTGGGATTGCTAGGTCATATGGCAGTTCTATTTCCAGTTTTTAAGGAATCTTCACACTGTTCTCCATAGTGGCTGTACTAGTTTGCATTCCCACCAACAGCGTAAGAGGGTTCCCTTTTCTCCACATTTTCTCCAGCATTTATTGTTTGTAAGCTTTTTGATAGCAGCCATCCTGACCAGCATGAGATGGTACCTCATTGTGGTTTTGATTTGCATTTCTCTGATAATGAGTGATGTTGAGCATCTTTTCATGTGTTTGTCTAACATTGTCTCAATAGGATAACACTTTGTTTTCCAAGATGATTCCTGTTCCTTGCTGCAGTGAGTAATAAACCCAATGAGTTCGACTAGAAAGGGGAATGTTTGTAGCGGTCTCTGGCTAGAAATATTAACAAATACAAGGCTTCTCCTTCAGTTATTTTATAACTAAAGTAAGCAGAGCTCAGAGATGCTGAAAAATTTTCACAAGAAGTGAGTAGCAGCACCAGTACTTTCTGCATTCTTGTTTATTGCAATGCTGGGCTTGCTGTGGTCCCCAGGCTTCACTTTCCTCATCTATCATGAAACAGATACTCTCTGTTCTTCAAAGGTGCCTCCATCCTACACCTTCCCAGAGGAAGAACAGGAAAACATCATCAAAGTCCCTCTATTGGGAGGACGAGGACCTGCCAAGTTAGAAAAAGAAAACAGCAGCTAAGTACCATTTTACACCACCATTTCCTTCCTTGAAGAAGTTTTAGAATGATTAATAGAATAACGAATCAAATACTAGCACAGAGCCTGGGACACTGAAAGGTAATTGTCCTTCTTTAACCAAAATAAAAATCCCCTTCTCACATGTGACCTCAGGAAATTTCATTCCTTAGAAATGTGAACAACTGAGACTCATGCCCATTCTCCTTCTAAGAGTCCAGGAGAAAAAAAAAATGTCCCTAGATTTGAACTGGATTTAGAAGAAAGAAAAGTTTTCATGTTGAGTGTATGTCTCCCAGGTTTCTATGTAGATTGAAGTGGTTATTAAGAGGTTGATGATGCTATAATGGATTTGCTACCTATACCCGTAGGCCAGTCTCTGGACAGGGAAATGGGAGGTGTCCACTATCTGCAGAACAGTAGAAGGACCACCATTTCCATAGATCTTATTTGTTAAGGTTTGTAGTTGCAAAAAACAGACTCCACTCCAGTCAGTTTTATTTTGAATATGCATTTATTGAAATATAAACCACAGTATTTGAAGCTACAGAAAAGAAGTTTGCAACATCATCATGGAGTCAAGGGGCTTCTTTATCCCAAACTCTTTTCTCATTACTGATGCTGAGAACTGGAGGCTGGAAATTCTACCTTGGCCACCCACAAGGAGAGCAGTTGTGGTGGGCAGAGGGATGAAGATGAGGATGCTGTGAGGATGGGGGTGGAAACAAAAATCCTGTGTTACACTGCAGGCTCTGTAGTTACTCTGGTCAAGAGGAATGTGCTCCTACATTCATTCCTTCCTTCCTCAAGTAATTATGAACTGACTCCTTGGTGAACTGAGCTAAGTACTAGGGGTAAAGGGAAGACATGATCTCATGGTGCTGAGACCCAGCTGGGTGAGGAGAATTGAGGCATGTAGACCACGGAGGAAAGGAAATAGGTAGGTTGTGCTGAGAAGTGTAGTGGAGAAGACTCCAAGGAGATGGAACTGTTTCAGACGCAGCCACAGTCCAGCCCTGCAGAAGTCCTCCTCGGACTTCACATTTTCTGGGGACCACCCTTCCCATGTCCTCTGCAAAAGAAAGGAACTTGTTGAGTGCCATCACTGTAGCTCCAAATCTGGACTCCTGTCATCTCAACAGATCCTAGATTTTCCAAAATAATATAAAACCACAGTCCTCATGACCCAAATTGCCAACAAGAAAGAAGTGAGTTTTCCAAGCCAACGTGGGGCACCCAGGAGCACTGCAGACCTTCCCTGGAGGGTGGCTGAATCAGTGGTCCCATTTGAGAAAGTGGAGCATGTATTAGGCTCAGATGATCATAAAGAGGCACTTAGTGTTGACCTTCTGCCATTCTCTCCCTGGAGAACTCGCTCAGTGTGTGGTTTCACAAGACACTGCAGCTTCTTCTCCTGGCAGTAGCGAGGAGGAAGACACTGCAGCGTGAATGGTGTGTGGCCCCCTGAGCTCCGCCCCTTTCCCCCTCCCCTCTCCCTGTGCTCTGGTCCCCGTCTTACCACGGGTATCCCTTCGCCACAGATCTTCTTGCAGCCCGTTTCTGTGCGGAAGTTGTTCTTGTGCCCTCTGCAACCTCCATATATAAAGACTTCACAGCGCCTGGTCTTGGCGTTGAAGAAGTACCTCATCTTCTGCTTATGACGGGGACCAGGGAATGCTGGGTGCAGGCAGATGCTAAGCCTAGAAGATGCTGGAATTGTAGGGGCAATGGGTCAATTACGAGGTGGTCATCACAAGTTGGTATAAGGTCAACAACTGGAATCACCAGTTTGTTTTTCAATAGAGAATGTTCAGGCTGTGGGGATCGCCAAATTGAAAAGCCCATTTGGAAACCTCCTTTGGGGACAGAATTATAAATGTTGCAGAGCATGACACGATACAGTAATCATGTACAAATGTATTTCTCCTCATGAATTATTTTAAGAAAAATTGGTATAATGCCTTTGATAAGTCTCAAAACTTCTACGAGACTTCCCTTGTGGTCCAGTAGTTAAGAATCTGCCTTCCAATGCAAGAGACCTGATTTTAATCCCTTGTCAGGGAACTAAGGCTCCATACGCCTTGGGGCAACTAAGCAGGCAAGTCACGACTACTGAGCTTGCTCCCCACAACTAGACCCTACCCACCCAAATAAATCCATAAAAGCTAAAAAATTTAAAAAAAACAAAAACCCACAACTCTACAACCACACAAAGAGATCACAGGTAAAAAATATTCCCTATATGTCAATAATTACTGGGTCTGGACGCCTGAGTTTCATAATACTAGGTAGTATCTGTGCTTATGTGTACAAATTTTCCACCATTAATTAAAAATGTGAAGGAATCATGCTGTAATGGGAAAAGGCATGAAGAAAATATACCGCTGTGCTTACTTCTGTAACTTCATCCAAGGACCATATAAATTGAATAGTGATAGTATTTACATGTTGATACTGAAGTTATAAGATGAAATACGTGTTCTTTTCATTCTTTACTGCCGAGGTCCAGCCCCGGTGGGTCCAGGGTGATTTGAAGGTGAGATGGAGTAGGCGTCCTAGGAAAAAACTTATTTAATTACAGATATATAGACAGATTAGAAATGTATAGTGTAGTAGGAAAGTTAGTGGAGAAAAAGATGCTGAATAACTTGGTTTATGTGGAATACCAATCACCACCTATGTAGGCCACAGGCGTCTTTCCGTTCTTCTGAAGGAGAGAAGGCACTGAGGGCTCCCCAGTCCGATCTTAGAAGCCCAGGCAAAATTAGCAGGCTTGGTGAGTACCCACATTCCAGATGGGAATTCAGCCAGAAAAATGGGGAGCAAGAAAGAAATGACACTGGGGAATCAGTCTTTCCAGAAACTGATCCAAATTTTTTATTTTTAGGTTTGCTTATATACCTTTTGTTACACATAGGGATGAATACAGAGTCACATGGGGTCAGCAGTCCTGATCTTTATCAAAATCAGGTGCTTTACATAAAAAAAAAAAAAAAGGTCTTAGGGGTTTTACATCATCTTCTGGCCACAAGGCCTGCTGACACTTATGACCCTTTCTTTCTGATAACCAAAAACTTATTTTTTCCAAGGGTGTTTTTTCTTAAACCAGGTGCCACCCTCTGAAGGTAGCAGATAAAGTTGCATTCTTATAGGGTGAGGGTGTAATGGATTACAACTAAGAAAGGAATTTATTTAACCTAAGGTTAACATGATCAATCTTAAAGGTTAATACTTATTTCTCCTAAATGCTAGTTATATTCATTATAAGGGCAGGGAATATGGAGATTTAGCAGCAAACATCAGCCCAACCCATGAAAACCCTTCACCAATGTTCCCCTTAAGATCTATTTAGTCTTAAGATAGTTATAAAGTTACATTTTAACATACCAAGGACACAGTAATTTATAACAAAGTAAAGTGACCTATAACAAAACAGAAAATTCATTAACTCAAAAAGTCTAGTATTGCTAACATCAAAAACTACTATATTTCCTTTTCTATATTCCAAATACATTGATTAATATATTCCCAGGTGCCTAAGGATATGGAGGCCTGGCGGCAATCATAGACTCAACAATGAGAAAAGCCCTATGCTAATTAAGACTTTCAAAATACTCCAAAGTCTCTGTGCTGTTTATGGTTGAGAGGTTGCCACACAAGCTAGTCTGTCAGCAGAGAGGTTTGACCTGAGACACCCTTGTCACACCCAGGGCAGGGAATTAGCAGTAATTATTGGCACGACAAATGAAAAAACCCTTCACCAATATAATTTCTAACAAGCCAACTATACTAATAATCTCTAACTTCCCAAAGGAATTTGCCTTTAGTAAGTCTAAAACATCTCGTGCCTCTCATGGTTGGGATGCTGTAAACAGTCACATGTGGCTGGACAAACCTATACAGGCAGGCTAGATAACCTTCAGAGGCATTCGTAAGTTGAAACACTCTTGTCACACCCAGGAATTTTTATTGACTTAGAGCTGCACGTTTACTCCTTCTCTGAGAGAACCGGTGATAGGGGAGAACCCCCTGTAAAGTCAGAGGTGTAGGTGAGAGCATAAAACAGACTCTGGTTTGGGGGTAGATGCTCGGGAACAGGGGGTTTCCTGAGGCTTGATCACGCCTTTGTGTATGCCAAGCCTCCTTCCTCATGACCTTTGCCATGGGCGGAGTTCCTCACGCTCGCTCCCGGCACTTTACCTGACACTGAGTTCCTAAAAATCTTGGTATTTCTTATGTGATGAGAACCGTAAAAGTGTCTTCTGCTGTATGAAGTCGATGATTTTGGAAAGACCCTCATAACTCAGAATGGGCTCTTATTGCAAAGGAGAGGACTCCCTACAGGAGGGTTGAAACTTTCACTGCTATCCTCCCCGTGGTCTTCTAGCCTCTGTCTGCTCACCTTCCCTCAACCTCAAGGAGGGGAGAGGAGGGGAGAGGAACTGTCCATTGAACAATCTCCAGTGGAAAACTCTTACTCAGTTCACAGATTAATATACGTGATAAAATTCACAGACAGTGAAATGGAAGAGATGTGTAGGGCAAAGGGGGAGTGGAGGTGTGTGGACCCCCATGCCCTAGTGGAACACAGCACCCTCACATCACCCTCTTGTGTTCACCTCTCAGAAAACTCTCTGAACCCCAATATTTGTAGATTTTTATAGAGGTTTCAAGAAATAGGCTTATTGATTGAATCATCAGCCAGTCATGATTGGTCTCAATCTCAGTGCTCTCCTCTCTCTGCAGAACTACAGAAGTTGAAACCTTTAAGTCCATTTTTGGAGATACTTTTCTGCAATTCTTTTAGTATATCGGATCCCACCCCTTTAATAGTCTTGACACTTATGAAAGAAAAAAATTCCAAAATTGTCAGGAGTCTTAGACCATGAACCAGGACAAAGATCAAATTTAGATAATAAATTAATAGTCAAAAATGGACAAGGGAGAGTGCTTGGAGACATTGCTAATATTGTATCAGCCTTGGTCCCACAAGCCAACCACATAGGGCTGAGTTTCTTGCTTTCCCTTCAGCTTCTCTGCTCAGGGGTCACAGGTCATTCTGATTATTTTTTAATAGAAGAATAATCATTATTTGACATACAAATATTCTTTCTACCCCCAAGCACACAGGTAGGGAAATTTTTTCAAATAAACTTATCTTGGTGAAAAATTACTAAAATTGACCATGAAATGTGAATAAAATTTTTATATTTATTACTGATGATATGATCAAAGAACCCATGTAACAGGTGTCTGCTGTACACGAGGAAACTGTAGATGACTTCACTAGGGCAAATGGCTTGTGGGTGGCAGGTGAGGACAAGATACTGTCTTGTCACAACCCACTTGATATACTATCTTATTCTGCCAGGAACTCTGAAAATACTGATAACTGGGAAGAGTTTCTAGGTTCAGTGTTCTACTTTCATTACTCCCCTGTCCCAGGACTCACCTGAGCTCCCAAGCACAGGGGAGACTGAGTTGGGGTTTCCCTGGCACAAAATGTGTGGTCCCTCTAGCAACAGTATCCAATTCCCCCAAACACTCACTGGGGGTTCAAAAGCCAGTTTACTTCTGATACAAAATCTGGGGAGTTAGTACAGATTCTCTAGGTTGAAGGTTCAAAACTGTCCTCAGTTGAGATGTCAGCCACATGGTCTCGAGTCCCTCGTGATTTGACAAAGTAGCTAAGCTTCAGAAGTTCCATTACCCCACCTCCATGTTCAATAACTCAATAGATCTGATGACCAAATACAGGAAGACCATTCACATACTGATCTCACTTTATCATTAAGGATAAACCAAGGGACAGTGAAATAATGAGATCTGTGGGGAAAAGTGGAATGGAGGTGGTGGGCACCTCCACACCTTAGAGAACACGGAACCCTCATATCATCACCGTATGTTACCACCCCAAAAGCTCTCTGAATGCCCATATTTATGGATTTTTATTGAGATTTAACTAAACAGGCGTATCAATTGAATCATTGGCCACTGGTGACTGTTCTCAATCTCGGTGCCCTCTCCTCTCCCCAGAGGTGAAGAAAGTGCCAACCTTTATGCACGCCATCAAAGATTTTGAAACTATCCCTTTTAGTGACTGTTTCTCAGGTCCTCTTCCATGACTTATCTCCAGACCGATGAAAGATAGAAAATTCCAAGAGTTTCAGGAGGTCTGACCCATAGACTAGGGCAAGGATCAAATATGGAGAATAAAATAATAGTCTAAAAGGTACAAGGGAAAGGCCTTGCCTGGAGACCTTACTAATATTGTATCAGCTTTGATCCCAGGAGCCAACACACACAGGGTTGTGTTTCTTGCTTTCTCTGCCATGGCTCTGCCCATTTATCCCAGGTCTTTCTGATTAGTTTCAATAATAAAGGAATAACCCTTATTTGACACCTAAATATTCTTTCTTGCCAGAAGGAAGTAGGTAGAAAAATTTTTTTCAGATTAACATGTCCTGGTGGAAAATGCACACGATTCACTGTGAAATGTGATTCAAATTTTTATATTCATCACTGGTAATCTGTTCAAAGAAGGCATGTAACTTTTTTCCCCTGTTCAGGTGAGAAAATTGCAGATGACTTGCCCCAGGAAACATGACATGTGGATGGTAGGGTCAGGACAAGATACTATCATGTTATAACCTATTTGATATGCTACCTGATTCTGTCAGGAACTCTGAAAATACAGATACCTGAAAACAGTTTCTGGATTCAGTGTTGTACTTTCATTACTCCCCTTTATGGAGCATCACCTGAGCCTTCAAATCACAGGGGAAATTGAGTCTGGATTTTCCCTGACACCAAATGTGTGATGTCTCTACCAAGAGCAACCAATTTTCCAAATACCCACTGGTATGCAACAAGTCCATTTACTTCTGATTAAAAAACTGTGGAGTTACTACAGATTCTGCAGGTTGAGGGTTCCTAACTGTCCTCAGGTCAGATGCTAGGTCTAGATTCACTCATGCTTGTGACCAAATGACTAAAATCAGGGAGTCCATGACCCTACCTTCATAGTCAATAAATCAATAGAAACTGTGACTGAACTTAGTAAAAACACTTGCTTGCTCTTCCCAGATAAATATACAAAATAAAACACAAACAGTACAATGGAGGAGATGTGTAGGGCAAAGGGAGAGTGGAGCTGCACCCAGCCTCCATGGCCTAGTAAGGACTGCACCCACACATCATCCCCATGAATTCACCAGCCTGAATGTTCTTTGATCCCAGTATTTATGTATTTCTTTCTAGGGTTCACTAAACAGGCATATTATTTGGATCATCAGCCACTGGTAATTGATCTCACTCTTCCTCCCCTCTCTGCAGAAGTGCTGGAATGACAGGTGGTGAAAATTGTAACCTTTAAATGGGTGTTTGAGGTTTCTTGGAGACCAGCCCCATCCTGAAGGTACCTTGAGTTGCCTTTTGTGATTCATCTCATATCCTGTAAAGTCAGTAAATTCCAAGAGTTTTAGGAGCTCTGGGCTATTAAGCATGAGAAGGATCAAATATGGATCTTATTACTACACTACAGTGAAGTTCAGGGAGAAGGCAGAGAGCAAGAATAGAGAGTCTCAGAAATGGAGTCCTTGGTTTGGTAGAGTTGGGTTGGATATATATATATATATATATTTAATTTGAAGATATTTCTTTGTGAGAGTCATGATGTCAATGGAGTTAAAAATTTACAACTTCAGATTTCCCTGACAGTCCAGTAGTTAAGAATCTGCCTGCCAATGCAGGGCTTGTGGGTTTGATCTCTGCTTTGGGAAGATTTTGCATGCAGCGAGGCAGCTAAGCAGGTGAACCATAACTACTGATCCCAGATGCCTAGAGTCCCTGCTCTGCAACAAGAGAAGCCACCCCACATACACCTCATATCCATGTGGGTATGAGAAAACCACATACCACAGAAAATAGCCCCCATAACTAAAGAATGTCTTCACTCAACAAGGAAGATCAATACCGCCAAAAACAAACAAAAATCCTGTCCAACATGGCAGGAAAAAAATCCCAAGAGGGTTGCAGCACTCACTCCACCCATGCCCCCCTGCTCTTGCCGTGGTCTCCTCTCATTTCCCTCCAGCGTGCTGCGATTCATGGGGTCGCAAAGAGTCGGACACGACTGAGCGACTGAACTGAACTGAACTGTGTAGAGGAGAGGTGAGCCCAGACTTACCGTGGTCATGGCTCTTGTTAATATCCTCTGGGGTGCCATCCACCGGGATGACCAAGAGGACGAGAAGGGCTGCGGAGAGGCAGAGCCGGTGCATCTTCGTGGCCTTGCAGGAGGGCTCCTGAGGATGCTGGGGATGGACTGAGCTTTTAATATCCTGGCCGAGGGGTGAGATCAGGTGATGAGGATGGGAGGGGGAATGGGAGGGGCTGGATCAGTCCTGTTTATTGCATAATCTCCCTATCTAACCGTGACTTCTGCTTCTCTCTTCAGGGGCCAGATATCCAAAAATAGCAGGTCTCAGACTTAATGATGCCTGTGGCCTCATGTAAACTTCGATGGTGATCAGACAGATGGAGTTTGTCCAATATGGTTACTTAGGGAGCATCCCAGCACCTAGAGCTGTGCCAGGTATGTGATGGATGGTCAGTGAGTGGATGAGAGCCAATCAAAGGACATTTAAATGATCAGCAATGTGTTAGCCCATGTCATCCTTTTTAGCCTCATGCAAGTGTCATCTCACTTGGACCTCCATGCCCTGACCCCCCTCACCTACCTCAGATGACACGTGTGATATAGGACACCTTCCTGCAACTATTGCCACAGCTCCTGCACTGGATGGATGTGTGCTCTTTACCAGGCACTGGTCCAGGCAGGAACTTAGCTGGAGAAGGTGATGTCCTCTGGGTCTCTGGGGCTGTAACCTGCCTTTTTTTTTTTTTTTTAAGTAAGGGGAGGGGGCAGAGGGGAAGTAGAGAGCTGAACATGTCTCCACAGCCTGACCACCTGCTGGCCTCACCTGGTTTCACAGACAGGGAATGAACCTCAGGGGACCTTGGAAGATAATCTGCAAGCACCTCTTTCTCCTGCTCTCTCCTATAGTGGTTTTGGGATCACACTCTGCCTTTTCCTAACTTTGTGCCAGAGGATGGAGATCTCCCAGAGACCCCTGTGTTCCAGTGTCAGATGTGATCTGCGCTGCCCACATCATAGGGTTGCTGTGGAAGCAATAGAGGCAACAGGCATATATTCCTTCTCCCTCAGAAGCCAAAGTCCTTTGTAGTAATAATAACAATGCTGAGTACAAAGGACAAGTCACAACCCATTTAATCAAGTACCTTATTCTGCCAAGAATTCTGAAAATGCAAAGAACTGGGAAGGTGTTAATGAGCACTCTGCTATAGTATAGTCCCAGGGCCATGACTCTCGCAGCAGACATAAATGATAGAGAATAAGTCTGAAATTTGTCCCTGACTCCAAACATGTTTCCCTTGTGGCTCAGCAGGTAAAGAATCTGCCTGCAATGTGGGGAGACCTGGGTTTGATCCCTGGGTTGGGAAGATCCCCTGAAGAAGCAAAAGGCTACTTACTCCAGTATCCTGGCCTGGAGAATTCCATGGACTATACAGACCACTGGGTTGCAAAGAGTCAAACACGACTAAATGACTTTCGCTTTCCAAACATGTGAAGTCTCTACAGCAACCTGTTTCCCAACACCCACTAAGCATCCAGGAGTCAATTCTCTTCAGACACTAAATCCACAAGGTGACCCAGCTCCCACAGGGTGAAGTCTCAGTCCCCGAGGGCTACCCACATTTCAAGAGTTGATCACAAGTCTAGGTGTCTCTCATATGTGTGACCAACTAGGTATAAATTCATAGGCTCCACGACCCACTTGCCATGTTCAATAACTTATTAGAATCAATCACAGTACTCTGGAAAGCCCTTTACTTACTGTCTCCAGTTATTATAAAGCATGAAATTCAGGGACAGACAAATGGAGAAGAAATGTCAGTCAGATGGGGAGTTGGGGGTACCGAGATTCTGAGCCCTCTCAGGACTCTCCCAGCTCACATTCCCTTGATGTTTTCACTTCCCCTGAGGCTCTCTGAACTCAGTCAGTGTTCATGGGTTTCAGTTGAGGGTTGGAGGTAGGCAACTTGATAGAATCATTGCCCATTGGTGACTGAACATGGTATCAGTCCCCTCTTCTCTCCCTAGAGGGACCGAGGGTGGATAGTCCTAACCCTGTCACCTGATGGCATGTTCTGGAGTCCAGTCCCTTCCAGGCACTATCTCAGGTCCCTTCTTTCAAGATCTCATGATTTTGAAAATACAGAAACTTCCAAGAGATTCAAGATTCGTGAACTGAGACAAGGATCAAATATAGATCTTGTTACGACACTAGAGTGTGAATCAGGGTCAAGGTAGTGACCGGGAATAGAGAGTCTCAAACATGAGGTCCCTAATCTTGTTGAGTGAGAGTCAAGGAATGACCCTGGAGTGAAAACTGCCCAATTTACCAGAAGAAATCCATAGAGGCTTGGTAGCATCCACCTCTCCCCTACTCCTCAGCCCCTTCTATGAACTCCCCTCATCACCCACCCCTCAGCCTGTAAAGGAGAGGTGAGCCAGAACTGATCCTGGGCCTGGTTCCTGGTTTCACCTACCAGCTGCCCAGGAAGATGAGAAAGGCTGTGGAGGAGCAGAGCCAGATCATCTTTGTGGTATTACAGGAGGAATTCTGAGGAAAGATGGGGGCCGACTGAGCTTTTTGCACCCCCATCTGAAGGCTCAAAAGAGCCAACAAAGAGGAGAATAATGGAAGGGAGGATCTGGGGTCGGTCTTGTACAGTGTGTAATCTCCCTGCCTCCCATGGTCTAACTTCTGCCTACTGAGGCCAAATGCCCAGTAACATTGATTCTCAAACTTGACTATGCCTGTGGGTCTCATGGAAACATGGGTTGTGATTCCAGAGGCGGAATTTTGTCCCATATGGTCACTCAAGCAGCATCCCAGACCTAAAGCCAGGCAGAACACATGATGGATGGTCAGTGAGTGGATGAGAGCAAATCAAAGATGGATAATTGAACAGCAGTGTGTGAGCTCATACCCGCTTTTCAGCCTCCTGCAGGTGCCTTCACACCTGGGCCTCCATGTCCACCTGCCTCAACATAACCTCCTTTAAAAGACAGGTGTAACACAGGTAAGCTTCTTGCAACTGTTTTGGCAGCATGTCTACTTGACCCACACAAGCTCTTGGTCCAGTGCCAGGTCAATCTGGCACTGGTCCAGGCAGATGGTGAGTCAGGGAGAGAGCATCTCCATCCGGGGCACAAACCCTGATATTTTGAGTAGGGAAAAAGAGTAAGGGGAGTGTGCGGAGTGGAAGCAGAGAGATAAACATGTCTCCACAGTAGGATCACCCACCACCCCTCAACTGGTTTCACCAACAGGAGAGCTGCCTGCCTGAGCAGATCTCAGGAGATCAAGTGGATCTCAGGGGACCTTGGAAGATCACCTGCAAACCCCACCCCCATGCACACACTGGTCTCTCCAACTCTGTGACTTTGGGATCAGAAGACCTCAGTTTAAGTCCCACTTCTTCCTCTTCCGAACTATGTGATCTGGGGCTTGAAATTTCCCTCATCTTTTCTTGTTAAATGAGATCATGCTGCTGACATCGTGGGAGTAGTTCTGAAAGCAGTGGAGACCATAGATGCATATTCTTCTCCCAGCAATGCCAAAGTCCTTTGAAATAATAATAATAATGAGTAATTATGATAGTTAACACATCTCCCTCCACCAAAGGGTCGAATAAAGGCAAGGTGGAGTGGGAAAGGGGCTGGACCTGGATGAGGTCAGTCACTGACGCAAAAGGGCTTATAGTTACCTCTGAGGAAGAAGGAGACCTATTTGGAAAGAGACTGTGTAACTCCACTCTGGGACTGATGGAACTTCCTGCTAGTGAATGTCTGTTCTAGAAAGTGAAACTACAACAATCAGTCCTATTTGTTCCTTTCTTTACTACAGTTGACAGCACATTTAAAAAGTCAGGAGCCAATGGAACTAAAACTCCATGTGCTTCTCGACAATTTGCCTTGTCCTCCAGTGTTCAAAGCACATTACCTGCATAATCAACATGGTCCTCAAAATTAATCAAGTGTGGGGATTTCTTAATGCAGACACCATCATCCTTTTTATAAAGAAGAAATATGTGTGTCCAAGAAATGAAATGACTTGCCCAAGACCACACAGCAGCATAGTGAGTTACTTAAATCAATCTCTTTTCATTAATAAGAAGTAATTATCACATGACTGGATTTAGAAAAGGTTGGGGAACCAGGGACCAAATTGCCAATATCTGTTGGATTGGAGAAAAAGCAAGGGTAGTCCAGAAAAACATCTACTTTTGCTTCATTGACTATACCAAAGCCTTTAATTGTGTGGAACACAACAAACTGGAAAATTCTTAAAGAGATGGCAATACCAGAACACCTTACCTGCCTCCTGAGAAATCTATATGCAGATCAAGAAGCAACAGTTAGAACCGGACATGAAACAACAGACTGGTTCAAAATTGGGAAAGGAGTACGTCAAGGCTGTATATTGTTACCCTGTTTATTTAATTTATATGCAGAGGACATCATGTGAAATGCCAGGCTGGATGAATCACAAGATAGCATCAAAATTGCTGGGAGAAATATCAACAACCTCAGATAAGCAGATGACACCACCTTAATGGCAGAAAGTGAAGAGGAACTAAAGAGCCTCTTGATGAAGGTGAAAGAGGAGAGTGAAAAACTGACATAATTCTCAACACTCAAAAAACTAAGATCATGGCATCCAGTTCCATCAGTTCAGTTCAGTCACTCAGTTGTGTCCGACTCTTTGTGACCCCATGGACTGTAGCATGCCAGGCCTCCCTGTCCATCACTAACTCCCAGAGTTTACTCAAATTCATGTCCCTTGAGTCGGTGATGCCATCCAACCATCTCATCCTCTGTCGTCCCCTTCTCCTCCTACCTTCAATCTTTCCCACCATCAGGGTCTTTCCCAAGGAGTCAGCTCTTCACATCAGGTGGCCAAAGTGTCCAGTTCCATCACTTCATGGCAAACAGATGAAGAAACAATGGAAACAGTGACTGCAGCCATGAAATTAAGATGCATGCTCCTTGGAAGAAAAAGCTATGACAAACCTAGACAGTGTATTAAAAAGCAGAGACATTATCATGCCAACAAAGTTCCATATAGTCAAAACTATATGGAAGTCATGTATGGACACAAGAGTTGGATCATAAAGAAGGCTGAGTGTGGAAGAATTAATGCTTTCAAACTGTGGTGCTGGAGAAGCTTCTTGAGAGTCCCTTGAACAGCAAGATCAAACCAGTCAATCTTAAGCGAAGTCAACCCTGTATACACATTGGGCAGGGCAACTTTCCAGTCCCAGTGAATGCTGACACTATCCTTGTATTCCACAATCAATCTGAATTGTCTTCCCTCCCTGCTAATATGTCTGCAGCAACCATAGTTCCTATGCCCAACAGACTGACGGCCACAGCAATGAAGTGGATCACTCTGTGTCTTGCATAAAGAATAAACCCCGAAAGAGCCATCAACACAGGAATCCCAAAGCAATCCCAAAGAGAAAATATTCTCGATCATCTTCATCATATACTCCTCCAGCACCTGTTGATCCTGGGTCCAGAAAATACTTGCTACACCCTTGATATTGCCAGTACTCTTATTATTCATAGCTAAAAGTACACTTTAATATTATTTGTGATGAACTGTATGTTCTAGGTAACTCTTGGTTTTTAGTCTCTATGAAATTCTGAGTTTTTCATGTGCCTCCTATGATGTCTGTCTTATAAAAGATTTCCCATCTTTCCCACCAGGCTCCTCTGTCCATGGGATTTTCCAGGCGAAAATACTGGAGTGGGTTGTCATTTCCTTCTACACGGAAGCTTCCCCACCAGGGATGAAACCTGCACCTTCTGTCTGAAGGCAGATTCCTTTTACCACTGAGCCACCTGGACACTAGTTAGAGTATGTGCTGGTATGCTCTGACAGTCAGGTAATTAACCTCCACATCTGCCAGTCCAAGCAGGATGTACTTCCACCATTACTTTTTCAAGATGTATAAAAAGATTTTCACATTGAAATGCCAGCATCACTGTATAAATTAGAAACAGCTACAGTATTGTAATGTAGAATAAAGTATTAAAAAAAAAAAAGAAACAGCAAGAAATAGTTGATAAAGTTCTGAAGCATGCAGGTATTCACTTTGTATCTTTCTGCCAAATACTGGCTGGTGATGGCTACCCCACATATACACAAGGACAACATCTGACCTATTCCTGTTCTCTTTGGACACAGGTCAGAGAAACAGGTCAGAGTCCTGCAGCCAGGGGAGGAATTTGCCCTTGACCCAGAGCAGCAGGCAAGTGGATCCCTGTGCTTGTGCCTGCGGGCCACCTGGTGGTCTTCCTGGGAGCCCCGTGGTCTCTGGTGCCCAGAACCCCTAGAAGTGCCGGATCCCAGAAAATGGGAGGCAGTGCCTGTGCTGCTCGTGGAGGCTCGGCTTGGCCCCTAGGTCTGGGCTGTCTCTCTCTGGGGTCTCTCTCAGTTCAATTCAGTTCAGTCACTCAGTTGTGTCCGACTCTTTGTGACCCCATGAATTGCAGCATGCCAGGCCTCCCTGTCCATCACCAACTCCCGGAGTTCACTCAGACTCACATCCATCGGGTCCCTCTAGCTCCTCTCAAATGTGGATTCTTATCAAGTCCTGCAAAGGCTCCTCATGACCTGCCCCCATGGCTTCTCTGCCTCATCCCCTCCTTTCACCCACTCAGCTCCAGCCACCCTGGTTCTGGTTGCTGCTCAAACACACCAGGCTCATTTTTGGCAGCCTCTGCTCAAGGCCTCTTTATTCCAGAGTGTTTCCCTGACCCTCTACGACTCCTGAATCCCCATCACTCCCTTTCTTCACAACACTCATCACCATCTGGCATAGGATTTTCCCATCTTCACTGTCTGTCAGCCTCTCAGATAGCATATTATTTTACTATGTTTTGTTTACAGCTGTTACCCTACACCAAGAAATATGCCTTCTGGGGCAAAACCATAAATATTTGATAAATATTTGTCAGATAAATTAATCTCCCATGTCATTCTCACGCCAAGTGCAGAGTCACTGAAGAGACTGGATATAATAAAATTCCTGTTAGTCTATTTGATGATGAGGCCCATTTATGTCATTTTGAGTCTCCTCTAACATCCTATATCAGATAGGAAAGCGAAACAATAGTCTGACAGGACAAGAAAGGGAAATGCCTTGAGTCTTAACTAGTACTATACCAGCCTAAAAAGAACAGTCTGGTGTCTTGAGCAAACTCAGGGAAGTACTTCCTTTCCTGTTCTGCCTGCAGTTGCCTCTGGAGGGAAGACAATCAACTGTCACTCAACATTCTGATAAATTTTGTAATGGAGAAATGATCATATTTGGCAGATAAATTGTTTTAGAAAGGTGGTGAGGAAATGAAGAAAAGCTAGTCTTTTGGACTAAGACATTTAGGTGGAAAATGGACATCACTGACCACAAATGTGCAAACTTTTATACTCATGACTGGTAATCCTTTCAAAAATCTCTGATCACAAGGTCCTGCGGTCCCACTGTTCAGCTGAGGAAAGTGTAGATGACTTATCCTGGGACACACAGCAGGTAGGTGGTAGAATCACCTTGTGACAAGACTCCTGTCACAACCCATTTAATCAACTGCCTGATTCTGCCAGATATTCTGAAAATGCAGAGAACTGGGAAGGGGTTCCCTGGTGGCTCAGATGGTAAAGTGTCTGCTTGTGGGAGACCTGGGTTCAGTCCCTGAATCAGGAAGATCCCCTGGAGAAGGAAATGACAAGCCACTCTAGTACTCTTGCCTGGAAAATTCCATGGACAAAGGAGCCTGGTAGGCTACAGTCCATGGGGTCTCAAAGAGTTGTACACAACTGAGCAATATCACTTTCTTTCTTTCTGGGTGCTTGGGCCCACATAATTTTAGTCCCAGAGCCCTGACCCTCACACAAGACACAAATGGGAAAGAAGAGTGAGTCTGGGTGTTTTTCCAGACTTGAAATATGCAGGGTCTCTGCCAACAAGCAACTGAATCCCCAATACCCACTGAACTTCCAGGAATCAATTCACTTCTGACACTAAATCCATAGATGTAGTATAGAAGCCACAGGTGAGGGCTCAGTCCCTGAGGACTGCCCACACTTTCAAGTGTTGATCACAAGTCCTGCAGTCACTCACACCTGTGACCAACTGGCTATGAACTCAGATGTTCTATGACCAAACTCCCATGTTCAATTACTTATTAGAACAACTCACAGAACTCAGGAAAGCCTTTTACTTACTGTCCCTAGTTATGTTAAATCATAAAACTCAGAGATAGCCAAATGGAGGAGAAGTGTATGGTAACTGGGGGAGTTGGGAATGCCAAGCCTCCTGACCCTCTCAGGACTCTCCCCCTCACAATCCTTTGATGTTATCACCTCCTCTAAAGCTCTCTGAACCCAAAGTTTATAAGTTTTAATTGAGGGTTGGAAGTAGGCAAGTTGACAGAATCATTAGCCATTGGTGATTGAACTCAGTATTAGTACCTTCTCCTCTCTCTGGGGAGAGGTTAATCGTTCTCTCTAATCACCTGATGGCATGTTTTGGAGTCCATTCCCATCCAGACACTATCTAAGGTCCTATCTTTTACTAATCTCATGACTTACAGATATACAGTAAATTCTAAAAGTTTCAGGAGTGAGTGAAGTCACTCAGTCGTGTCTGACTTTTTGTGACCCCGTGGACTGTAACCTATCAGGCTCCTCCATCCATGGGATTTTCTAGGCAAGAGTGCTAGAGTGGATTCCCATTTCCTTCTCCAGGAGATCTTCCTGTCCCAGGAATCGAACCCATGTCTCCCGCATTGCAGGCAGATGGTTTATCATCTGAGCCACCAGGGAAGCCCTTAAAAAGTTCAAGAGACATGGGGCCTAAACACAGACAAGGATCAATTATGGATCCTGTTATGACATGACAGTGAGGATCAGGGGCAAGGTAGGGATCAGGAATAGGGGCTTAGAGATGAGGGCCCTGATCTTGTAGAATTAGGTGGAGGATTTTTTTTTTTTTTTTTAAGCTGAACACATACCTTTTGAGAATCACGAAAGTCCCTGGAGGAAAAACTGCCCAATTTATCAGGATAAATCCAAAGAAGGTTTGCTGTACCCATCCCAAACCTACTCCCCATCCCCTTCTATGGACTTCTCTCAACCCTGTTACTCCACCTGTAAAGGAGAGGTGATCCAGCACTTAACCTGGGCCCAGAAGCAGGTTTCAGCCCCTGGCGGTGAGGCATACAGAGAGGCAGAATCTGGCTCATCTTGGTGGCCTTGCTGAAGGACTTCTGAGGAAAGCTGGGGGCTTGCTGAGCTTTTCATACCCCAACTGTGTGATGGGGTCAGGTGAGGAGCAGGGGATAGGAGAAGGAAAAGAGCTGCGCTAGTCTTCTTCATGCTTAACCTCCCTGCCTAATCAGTCTTCCTGCTTCTGCTTGCTGAGGCCAAAGGCCAATAACAACACTGCTCAGACTTGACTATGCCTGTGATTCTTGTCAAAAAACAGATTACAATTCCCAGGTAGAATTTTGTCCAATATGGTCACTCAGAGAGCATCCCAGGACCTAGAGTAATGCGTGGCATGCTGCCAGGAGCCAGGGTGAGGAATCCCACCTATGGCAAAGATCATGAGGAAGGAAGTCAGACAAAGCGCAAGGCCGTGATCAAGTTTCAGGGGTTCCCCCTGAAATTTCCTGAGCATCCACCTCCAAACACCAGAGTCTGCCTACTTTACTGTGTTATGCTTTCCATCTACTCTTCTGACATTAACAGGGGGCTGTCCCCACACCACCTTTCTCTGGAAAAGGTTAATTTAGAGCTCTTAGATGATAAATCTCCTGGCATAATAAGAGTGTTTCAATCCAAAACCCCTCTGATGGCCTTCTAGCCTGCCTGCCGAACTCTTACAGCTGCACCTGTGATTGTTTGCGGCCTCCCAATAGCGAGAGGCACAGGAAGCTTAAAACATCCTAGGAATGTAGGGGCTTCCGAGGAGCCAAAATCATTAGAGTAGGGCTGATTAAAGGTTTCATTTGTTGAGCCAATATTTGCTGCCAAATTTTCATATCTTTTATTTGTAGATATAGTTGTTATATAGAAAAAACAGGTAGTAGACCTGGTATTAATATTAGATCTTTGAGTTAAGTACTTTCTTTGTTATAACCCACAGTACCTTTGTTCTACAGGAATGTAACTTTATTTAGTACTTTGAGGGTGATGCAGAGTAAAGAAAAAAACACTTCTAGGGAAAAAGAGTTTTCTGGTTGATAGACATTTATCTAGGAAGAGAGCCATAAAAATGTTAACAGGCCTCTTGGCCAGAAGATAATGTAAACCACCTGAGACCTTTTGTATACGGGAAGGTATGCAAAAAGAAAGCCTGGTCTCAATGAGGGTCAGGACTGCTGCCCCTGCATAACTCTGCATATTCCATTATTTCTTTACGTACAACTTGGGGTATATAAGCTGGTTCTGAAAATAAAGTCTTGAGTCTTGCACCGATGCTGGGCTCCCCCATGTCGTTCTTTTCTCCCCTTTTCTGGCTGAATTCCCATCTGGATCGCGGAGGCTCGCCAAGTCTACTTACTTGCCCTGGTTCTAAGGTCCACGTGAGAGGGAGCCCAAAGCAGGGCACCCTCCACTGTTTAAGTGGGCACCGGTGGCCTAAAGTAGATGGGGCCAACCACTTGTCTCGAGGTTTTATTAGTTTTCTGTGTAAACCAAGTTATTCAGCATCTTTTCTCCACTAATTTTCCTACTACACTATTATTTCCTAATCTCTTTATATTTCTAATTAAATAGTCATTTTCCAGACTCTGACTTCGTCCCTGCTTCGAATTCCCTGGATCCACTGGGGCTGGACCCTGGCAGCATGCGATGGGTGGTCAGTGAGTTGTGAGACCAAATCAAAGGACAGGATCAGCAGTGTGTTAGCTCAGGTTCTTTTTTTTTTTTTTTCTTCAGCTTCCTGTAGGTGTCTTTACATCCTGACATCAACACCTCAACCCCACCTACTTAACCCCACCTACTCTATAAGACAAGTGTGACGTGTCAGGCTTCCTGCAACCATTGTGGCAGCATCTCTACTGGACAGATACCAGCTCTTTACCTGGCAGTGGTCCAGGCAGATGGTGATCCAGAGGAAGAGCATCTCCATCTGGGGCACAAACCCTGATATTCTGGGTAGAAAAAAAAAGTAAAAGGAGAAGGCAGGAGGGAAGCAGACAGACAAACATGTCTCCACAGTATGCTCACCCACCACCCCTTGACTGGTTTCACCAACAGGAAAGCTGCCTGCCTGAGTGGATCTCAGGGATCTTGGAAGATCACCTGTACCCCCAACTCCAGTCTCTCCCTGGTTTTGGAATCAGAGGACCTCCGTTTGAGTCCCACTTCTGCATTCCCATAACTATGTGACCTGGGGCCACAGATTACCCATGTCTTCACTTGCTACATGCAGTCATGCTGCTCACATTGTGGGGTTCTTATGAAAGCATTCAAGGCCATAGACATATATTTTTCTCCCTGCCAAGTATAAGTCTTTTGAAACAATAATAGTGAGTAATTATGAGAGTTAACGCTTTACTCCTTTGACCAAAGGGTCAAATAATAACAAGGTGGAGGGGAAAGGGGTCGGACCTGGGGGAGGTCAATCACTGAAGCAAGAGGGCTTTCAGTTACCTCTGAGGAAGGAGACCTGTTTGGAAGAGTGACTGTGAGTCCACTCTGGCATTGGGGGACCATTCTGATGGTGAACTTCAAGAAGCTGGCACTACAACAGTCAATGCTATTTCTTCCTTTCTCCAGTTGGCAGCACTTTTAAAGAGCACTCCAGAGCCAAGGAAATGAAAACTCTGTGTGCTTCAAGACGATATGCCTTGGTGTGTGCTGTTCAGAGTACATTAGCAGCATAATCAACACGGTTCTCAAAAAGACTCAAATCTGGGGATTTCTTAATGCAGACATGATCATCCTCTTTTCATTAAAAAGAATCTGTGGCTCAGGGCAAAAAAAAAAAAAAAAAAAATGACTTGCCCAAGACTACACAGCAGCATAGTGAGTTAAAAATGCCAATCTCTTTTCTTTAATACTGAATCATATTCTGTTACAGTTATGAATTAATATTTTAATAAAAATTTGATTCTGTATATATTCATAGTATTACTGTTACTACACTCATATCTTAACATTATTAATATGTTACTCATCAATAGTTGCACCAAAGATTTAACATATATCATATCTTTTCTCTTCTGATCACAATATTATGAGATGGATAGATGAAGAAAAAGCAACCTCTGAGTTGCAAGGCCTAACCTGGCCCCACAGTGGGGCTTCTGTTCTCCTGCTCAACATCAACATTTCACAGAACCTCAATATCAGACACGTTCATTCTGTGTCTGTGAAAGATCAAAACAAGAATAGGACATTTGATAATTATGTTTGAATACAGACACAACCAGTTACATTATACAAACCACCAAAATAACCACACATTCCCCTATCTTGAATTCTTGAATGACTGCTACATCTTGACCAAGTACAGCTCTCACTTCTATCTAGACGTCCCTTTATAGAGTTAACATTAAGATATCCAATGCGAAGAACAGCCCACTTCCTAACACTATCCATCCAAAGCAGATGAAACCCTCACCAAAATCACCTAACACAGCCCACCTACTAGAAGATCTTTCTAACTTCTCTTAATACATCATATTGTTTTCCAAGAAGATTCCTGTTCCTTACTGCAGTGAGTAATAAACCCAACTAGTTCAACTAAGAATGGAGGTGTTTCTAGCGGTCTCCAGTGAGAAATATTAACAAGTATAAGCATTATCCTTATTTTATGACCAAAGAAAGGGAAGCTCAGAGATGTTGAGAAATTTGCCCAACACTGGAAGAAAGTAAGTAACAGCACCAGCATCCTCAGTGTTCTTGTTTATTATAATACTGTGCTTACAGTGGTCCCCATGCCTCACTTTCCCCATCTGTTGTGAAAAAAATTATTGTTTTCCTAAAGTACCTCCATCATACATCTTCCCTCAGACAGGAGCAGGAAAACATTATCAAAGGGGCTTTACTTGAGAGAGTGGGGACCTGCCCTGTTAAGAAACAAATATAGCACTTAATGTCATCTCCATGCCTCCATTTCTGCTCTTGAAGGACACTCAGAATGGTTAATAGAATATTTCAGGCAAAATGTTAATACAGAGCTTGGGGCACTAAAGGGTAGTTGCTCTTGTTTAATTGAAGTAAGAAGTCGCATATGACCTCAGGAAATCAGATTCTTAGAAAAGTGGACAACTAAGCCTTCTGCCAATTCTCCTTCTGAGAGTCCAGGAGTGCCGGGAGCCAGTGTGAGGAATCTCGCCCATGACAGGGTCACGTGGAAGGAAGACTGGCATACGCAGGGCGTGATCAAACTTAGGGTTCCCCCACGGCATTTCCTGAGCATACACTCCCCCAAATAAGAATCTGCCGGCCTCTGCACTCTGCTTTTCCACTCTTCTGATATTCTCTGGGAAAAAGTCAACTCAGGGCTTTAGTCTTCTGCATTTGAAAGGGATGCTTCAGTTGAACCCCCTTCTGATAGTTCTTTAGCTTGCCTAACTGGTTTTTCCGGACTCCTTACAGCTTGTGAACTGCTTACAGCCCCCAGCTGTGAGAGGCACAAAGCCTGAAAGCATCTTAAAGACACAGAGCCTTTTCTAAAGAGTTAAAAATCATATTGGCGACGGGTTTTCACTGTTGACTCAAGGATTGCTGCCAGACTTTTATATTCTTCAACTTTTAGGCACCTGGGAGGATGTTACTCAATGTAATCAGGATGTAGAAAAAGATATATAGTAGTTTTGATGTTAGCAACACTAGACTTTTGAGTTAATTGCTTCTCTTTTGCTGTAAATCACTGTACTCCCTTTACTTATAAGTTGCTGTATCTTTGCTGTGTAAGAATGTAACTTTGTTTAGTGCTTTTTGAGAGTGGCACCAGACTTTGGGAAGATCAACACAAATAAGTCTTCTAGTTGATAAACTCTTATCGGAAAAAGGCTTTAAAATGTTAATTGGCCCTCTTTGGCCGGAAGATGATGTAAATTACCTAAGACTTGTGTATACAACTAGGTATGCAGAGAGAAAAGCATTGTTTTGATAAGAGTCTGGGCTGCAAACGATGCATAATTTTGTATTACCCATTGATCTCTATGTACAGTCAAAAAGGTATAAAAGGCCTTCTGATCAAGAGGCTGGAGCTAGTTGCTGGACTGGTTTCCCTCGTGTCTCTCTCTTTCCTCTCCTCTTCACTCTAATTTCAGGCTGAATTCACATCTGGACCAGGGGGCTTGCCAGGTCTACTTACTTGCCCCGGCTTTCAAGCCCCACGTGAAAGGGACCCAAGGTGGGGCACCCTTAGAGGTTCAAGCAGGCACTGGTGGCCCCACGTAGATGGTGCAAATCTCTTGTCTGGAAATTTTATTGGCCTTCCCCTGCAAGCCAAGTTATTCAGCCTTCTTTCTCCACTTAATTTTCCCACTACACTATTTCTTCCTAATCTAATCTTATATTTCAATATAAATAAGTAAACAAATCATTCCTAGCCAACGCCGTTCATACTTCAAATTCCTGGACCTGCTGGGGCTGGACCCCAGCACAGGAGAACAACCTGCCCCCGGCACCACCAATTTGAATTGAACTTAGAAGTAAGGAACAAAAGCTTTCCTATTGAGGTGTCTGTGTCCCAGGTTTTTGTGTAGCTCGGAATGGCGAGGTGGGAGGGGGCTTCGGCATTGGGAGATCATGGACACCTGTGGCTGATTCATGTCAATGTTTGGCAAAACAAATACAGTATTGTAATGTAGAATAAAGTATTTTAAAAAAAAGGTTGATAATGCTATAATGGGTTTGGTAGGGCACACTCTGTGATGGGAAAAGGGGAAATGCCCACTGCTCTGCAAAACAGTGAGAAGGACCACCATTTCCATGAAGCCTATGGGTTAAACAGAAGATATTAAGAAGAAGTGGCAAAAATACACAGAACTATACAAAAAGATCTTTATGACCCAGATAACAATGATGGTGTGATCACTCACCTAGAGCCAGACATCCTTGAATGCGAAGTCAAGTGGGCCTTAGGATTCACCACAAACAAAGCTAATGGAGGTGATAGAATTCCACTTCAGCTGTTTCAAATCCTAAAAGATGATGCTTTGAAAGTGCTGCACTCAATATGCCAGCAAATTGGGAAAACTTAGCAGTGGCCACAGGACTGGAAAAAGTCAGTTTTCATTTCAATCCGAAAGAAAGGCAATGCCAAAGAATGTTTAAACTACTGCACAATTGCACCCATCTCACATGCTAGCAGTGTAATCCTCCAAATTCTCCAAGACAGGCCTCAACAGTACATGAACCATGAACTTACAGATATTAAAGCTGGATTTAGAAAAGGCAGAGGAACCAGAGATCAAATTGCCAACATCCTCTGGATCATCAAAAAGGGAGAGAGCTCCATAAAAACATCTACTTTTGCTTTATTGGATACACCAAAGCCTTTGACTGTGTGGATCACAACAAATTGTGGAAAATTCTTAAAGAGATGGAAATACTGAAACACCTGATCTGCCTCTTTGAAAACTGTACGCAGGTCAAGAAGCAACAGCTAGAACTGGACATGGAACAACAGACTGGTTCCAAATCAGGAAAGGAGTACATTGAGGCTGTATATTGTCACCCTCTTATTTAACTTATATGCAGAGTACATCATGCAAAATGCCAGGCTGGATGAAGCACAAGCTGGAATCAAGATTTCTGGGAGAAATATCAATAACCTAGATATGGAGATGAAACCACCCTTATGGCAGAAAGTGAAGAACAACTAAAGAGCTTCTTGATGAAAGTGAAAAAGTTGGCTTAAAACTCAACATTCAGAAAACTAAGATCATGACATCTGGTCCCATCACTTCATGGCAAATAGATGGGAAAAAAATGGAAACAGTGAGATTTTATTTTGGGGGACTCCAAAATCACTGCAGATGGTGACTGCAGTCATGAAATTAAAAGATGCTTGCTTCATGGAAGAAAAGCTATAAGCAACCTAGACAGCATCTTAAAAAGCAGAGACATTACTTTCCCAATAAAAATCCATTTAGTCAAGGCTATGGTTTTTCCAGTAGTCATGTATGGATGTGAGACTTGGAGGACAATAAAGAAAGCTGAGCACTTAAGAATTGATGTTTTTGAATTGCAGTGTTGGAGAAGACTCTTGAGAGTCCCTTGGACTGCAAGGAGATCAAACCAGTCCACCCTAAAGGAAATCAACCCTGAATATTCATTGGAAGGACTGATGCTGAAACTGAAACTCCAGTACTTTGGCCACCTATGTGAAGAACTAACTCATTGGAAAAGACACTGATGCTGGGAAAGATTGAAGGCAGGAGGAGAAGGGAATGACAGAGCATGAGATGGTTGGATGGCACCACCGACACAATGGACACGAGTTTGAGTAGGCTCTGGGAGTTGGTTATGGACAGGGAAGCTGTCCATGCCAGCTGGATTGCAGCTGGCATGCTGCAATCCATGGGGTCACAAAGAGTTGGACATGACTGAGCAACTGAACTGAACTGAACTATTGCTTGAGGTTTGTAGTTGCAAACAACAGACTCCACTCCCATCAGTTTGATTTTGAATATGCATTTATTGAAATATAAGCCACAAGGTTTGAAGCTACAGAAAGAGAAACTGCAACATCATTGTTGGGGGAAAGAGCTTGTTTATTGGGAAGACTTCTCTCATTACTGATGCTGAGACTGGATGCCAGAAATACCACCCTGGCCAGCCACAAGGAGAGCAGTTAAGGTGTGGAGGGGAATGAAGGTGAAGATGTCATGAGGATGTGGGTTAAGACAAGAATCCTGGTGTCAAACCACAGGTTCTATGGTTGCCTGCGTCAGGAGGAATGTGCTTCCTCATTCCTTCCTTCCTTCCTCAAATAATTATAAACTGTCTCCTTGGTGCCAGAAACTGCGTTAAGTGCTCAGGATAAAGGGAAGACTGTATCTCATGAATCTTAGAGCCAACTGGGTGAGAAAGAAGTAAAGCATGTAGACCCACGGAGGAAGGGAAACAGGCAGGTTCTGCTAAGGAGGGTAGGGGAGAAAAGAGCTACGAGGAAACTGAACTGTTTCAGAAGAAGCCACAGCTCAGTGCTGCAGGGATCCATCTCAGACTTCAGAGTTTCTGGGGACCACTCTTCACATGTCCTCTGCAAAAAGAAAGGAACTTGCTGAGTGCCATCATTGTAGCCCCAGACCTGGACACCATTCATCATGAGAGAGCCTAGACTTTTCAAAAAATATGGAACTATAGTCCCTGTGACCCAATGGACAATAAGACGGAGATGAGTTTTGAAGCCTGAAGGTGCTCAGGAACACTGCAGACCTGCCCTGGAGGGTGGCTGATCAGTGTTCCACCCGAGAAGAGAAGCATGTGATCAGGTTGAGATGATCACAGAAAGGCGTCTGGGGTTGACCTTCTGCCATTCTCTCCCTGCAGAACTCGCTCAGTGTGTGGTTTCACAGGACACTGCAGCCTGTCCTGGCAGCAGCGAGGAGGAAGACACCGTGCAGGGTGAATGGTGTGTGGCCCCCTGACTCCGCCCCTTTCCCCAGCCCTTCCCCTCCCCCTGTGCCCTAGCCCCTGTCTTACCATGGGGACCCTGCCCCTTGACCGCAGATCTTAATGCACTCCTCTTCAGTGAGGAAGTTGTTCTTCTTTCCATTACAGCCACCATATATAAAGTGCTCACAGTGCCCAGTTTTGGCATTGTAAAAGTATCTGATCTCTGGGGTAATGCAGGGACCTGAGAATTTATGCTCCAGGCAGAAAGCAGGCCTAGAAGTTGCTGAAATGGGAGGGGCAATGGGTCAGTTATGAGGATGGTCATCACAGCTCAGCCTACAAGGTCAGCAACTGAAACCACCTGTTTGTTCACAATAGAGAATGTTAGGGTTGCAGAAGATGGTCAAATTGAAAAGCTCATTTGTAAACCTCCTTTCTGGGACATAATTATGAATGTTGCTAAGCATGATACAATATATTAATTATGTACAAATTTATATCTCCTCGTGAAGTATTTTAAGAAAAATTGGTACAATGCCTTTGATTAGATTTGGACTATAAAGAAAGTTGAGAGCCAAAGAATTGATGTTTTTGAATTGTGGCGTTAGAGAAGACTCTTGAGAGTCCCTAGACTGCAAGGAGATCAAACCAGTCAATACTAAAGGAAATCAGTTCTTAATATTCATTGGAAGGACTGATGCTGAAGCTGAAACTCCAATACTGTGGCCACCTGATGTGAAGAACTGACTCTTCGGAAAAGACCCTGATGCTGGGAAAGATTGAAGGCAGGAGGAGAAAGGGACGAGTGAGCATGAGATGGTTGGATGGCATCACCAACATAATGGACATGAGTTTGAGTAGGCTCCGGGAGTGGGTGATGGACAGGGAAGCCTGGCGTGCTGCAGTCCATGAGGTCAAAAAGAGGTGGACACTACTGAGCGACTGAACTGAACTGAACAAAAACTACTATAGGACTTACCTGTGGTCCAGTGGTTAAGAATCTGCCTTTCAATACAGGAGTCCTGGGTTCAATCCCTTTTAAGGAACTGAGATCCTACATGCCTTGGAGCAACTAAGCTGCTGGACCACAACTACAGAGATTTTGGCCCACAACTAAGATACAGCATGTCAAATTAATATATAAATGCTCAATTAAAAAACACACACACAACTCTACAACAACCAACAGATATCACAGATTAAAAAAATATTCGCTATGTATCAATAATTACTAGGTCTAGATACCTTTGTTTTATAATACTATTCTGTGCTTATGTGGATCGTAAAAGCTTTCCACTGTTAATTTTTTAAAATGTGAAGGAATCATGCTATAGTGGAAGAAAAGCATGAAGAAAACATACCAGTGGGTTTACTTCTGATAATTTAGGCTCCTGCTGCTGCTGCTAAGTCGCTTCAGTCGTGTCCAACTCTGTGCAACCCCAATAGACAGCAGCCCACCAGGCTCCCCTGTCCCTGGGATTCTCCAGGCAAGAACACTGGAGTGGGTTGCCAATCCCTTCTCCAATGCATGAAAGTGGAAAGTGAAAGTGAAGTCACTCAGTCAAGTCCGACTCCTAGCGACCCCACGGATGGCAGCCTACCAGGCTCCTCCATCCATGGGATTTTCCAGACAAGAGTACTGGAGTGGGGTGCCATCACCTTCTCCGGATACCTTAAGAGGACTGTATAAATTGACTGTTGATACTAATAATACATTGATACTGTGATCATAAAAAGAAATATAAGCTTTTTTTGTTTGTTTTCATCCTTTTCCTGATGCTGAGTTCCTAAAAATCTTGGTATTTCTTATGTGAGAAGAACAATGAAAGTGTCTTCTAGTACTAGAAGTCGGAGATTTTGGAAAGACCCTTGTAACCCCAGATTGGATTGCATAAGAAAGGACTGCCTTTCCTTCTTACCCTCCTATCCTCCCCTGTGGTCTTCTTTTCTCCATCTCCTTGCCTTTCCTCAACCTCAGGGAGGTTAATGGAGCTGTCTGTTGAACAGTCTCCAATGGCTAATGATTTAATGCATCATGACTAGGTAATGAAGTCTCCATAGAGGCCTCAACAGAGCAAGACATTCATGTTATTCAAGAGAAGTGAAATCAACACAGGTAACAACATAGATACACACTTCATCATGGCTCACTTGACCCCTGCTGGAGCCTGCTCACTGGGCCTCTGTCTCCGCCCTTTGCCCGCTAGAGGGCACTCTCTGTAATGCAGCCTCAGGGATCCTGTTAGTATTCAGTCCTATCCCATTGTTCCTATGACCAGTCCCTCAGTGACTACTCTTTGCTCTGAGAGTCAAATTCTGATTCTTATAAAGTCCTACAGAGCTCTTCATGACCTGCCCCCATAGCCTCTGGGCCTCATTCCCTCCCACTCCCTTCCCCTCGGCTCCACCCGTTCATCTTCAGCCACCCTGGTCCAAGTTGCTGTTCAAACACAACAGTCACATTTCTTCTGCAGCCTCTGCTCAAACCTTCCTTATCACAGAAGGTGTCCTTGACTCTGCAGAGAAAAAGCACAGCATCCTTCCTCCGAATCGCTCTCTAATTTCAAAAACTTATAACCTACCATAGGATTTCTCTCCTTTGCTATTGTTTGTCTCTCTCCTAGAAAGCATGCTACTTGCCCAATTTTTTTCACAACCCAAGAACAGTGCTTTGTAGGGACTTACAAACTCCCATTTTCATTATCTCCACAAGTGCAAGGTCATTAAATAGAATGGGTATAATTTAATTCCTTTTAGTAAAAAAAAAAAAAAATCACCTTGATGATAGATACAGCACATCAACATAATAGTCAGTCTCCCTCTAACATTCAGTCTCCTGACAGGATAATAAAATAATGTGTCCAGGCGATCACTAACCCAGCAATCTGTCTGAACCCAAATAAATATGAGTTTTATGGATGTTTTCAAGAAATAATCATAATGATTGAATTAGCCCCCATTGCTGGTGGATCTCAATCTCAAGAGCCTGCCTCTCTCCTCAGAGGTGCTAGTAAGACAGTGGTGAATTTCCAACCTCTTAATGGGTGTTTGAGTTTCTGGGGAGACCTGCCTTTTCCTAAAGTTTTTCCAGATCATTTTGCATGATCTGGAGGCAAGATCTGGTGGTGTATCTACTACCACTAACCAATTCCCCAAACACCCACCGGGTGTCCCCATCAATTGACATCTGAGATGAAATCCATGCAGTTAATGTAGCTCTCACAGGTTGAGGGCTCAATACTATCCTCACTTTAGTGCCAGCCACATGGTCCAAATTTACTTATGCCTGTGATCAAACGGTTAAAATGTGGAGGTCCCATGATCCCTCCATATTCAATAAATCAGTGGAACTGGTGACCAAACTTAGGAAAATCCTTACTTACTATTCTCAGATTAATATACATGAAAATTCATGAACAGTGAAATGGAGATCTGTAGGGCAAAGCAGGAATGGAGGCATGTGGAACTTCCAACTTCCTGTTGGAGCACAGCACCCTCACATCACGTCATTGCATTCCCACCTGGAATACTCTCTGATCCAAATATTTGTGAATTTATATTGACATTTCAAGAAATAGGCCCTGGTCACTGGTGACTGCTCTCACTTGCGCTGACCTTCCCTCTCCCCAGAGGTGCAAAAAGTACAAACCTTTATTCTCTTCTTGGACTATTGCTGTTGAGAGCTCCTTTACTGAATGTTCCTCCAGTTGCTTTCCAGAAATCATCACATGACCTATTAAAGAGAATAAATTTCAAAAGTTTCAGGAGTCCTGGCCCATGAAACATGGCTAAGAAAATAACAAGATAGGACAAAATAACAAAAGAGGACAAGAGAAAGGGCCTGGAGACTTTAGTAATATTATGTCAGCCTTGGTCCCACAGCCTACCACACAAGAGCTGTGTTTCTTCATTTCCCTGCAGTTACTCTCCTCCATGCTCCACAATTTCTGATTAGTTTTAATAATATAGAAATAATCATTATTTGATTAAGAAATATTTCACTACTCACCTCTCCCCAAGCCTCACGTGAGCCCTCATATCACAGGATAAGGTGAGTCTGGGTTTTCCCTGACATGAAATACATGGTTTCTCCACCAACACCATCCACTTCCCAACACCCAGTGGGAGAACCACAGCTAATTGACTTCTGATACCAAATCTGTGGAGTTAGTGCCAATGCCACAGTTGAGGCATCCAGACTGTCCTCTCTTCAGATGCCAGCCAAGTGATCTCAAGTCACTCATGCTTCTGACCAAGTGATTAAAAGTGAGAGTTTCCATGACCCCAGCTCCACGCTCAAAAATTCAATAGAACTGTCGACCAAACTCATGAAAACCCTTACAGTTCTCAGATTAATATACACAGTAAAACTCAGGAACAGTGAAATGGAGGAGAAATGTAGGGCAAAGGGGGGAGTGGAGGTGTTTGGAGTGTCCGTGCCCTGGTGAGCACAGCACCGTCACAACACCACCATTAGTTCCCACCACAAAAGCTATCTGAATGACAGTATTTGTGGATTTTTATTGATGGTTGACTAAATAGGCACATTGATTAAATCATCAGCCAGTGCTGATTGGTCTCAATCTGTGTGCTTTCCTCTCTCCCAGAGGTGCAGAAAGTTCAAAGCTTTAAGTCTATTATTGAAGATTCTCTTAGTCAACCCTTTTAGTATACCAAATTTCAATTTTTAACAATCTTGTGCTCTATGAAAGACAAAAATTCCAAAATTGTCTGGAATCTTGGGCCATGAACCAGGACAAGGATCAAATATGGATAATAATATGATAGTCAAAAGAGGACAAGGGTAACGGTCTGGCAACTTGCTAATACTGTGTCAACCTTGGTCCCATGAGCCAGCCAACACAGAGTTGTGTTTCTTGCTTTCCCTGTAGTTACTCTGTGCTCAGTAGTTCCAGGTCTTTCTCATTAATTTCTATAATAGAGAGATAACCATTATTTGACACACACACATATATATGCTTTCTGGCCCCATGCAAGTAGGTAGATGAATCTTTTCAAGTGAACATATCTCGGTGGAAAATGACCAAAACTGGCCAAGAAATGTGAATAAACTCTATAATTGTGACTGGCAATATGTTCAAAGAACCCATGTTACAGGTACCTGCTGCTCAGATGAGGAAACTGTAGATGACTTCTCCTAGGCCACAGGGCACGTGAGACAGGTTTCAGACAAGATATTACCCTGTCACAACCCATTTGATATACATATGTTTTTAACTTTAAGGTATTTCCTCATGAGAATCATAATGGGAGTGGAGTTAAAGATTTGCTACTTCAGACTTCCCTGATCTCCAGTAGTCAAGAATTAGCCTGCCAACGCAAGGGACATGGGCTCTATCATTAGTTTGGGAAGATTCCACATGCCTAGAGGCAACTAAGCAGGTGAACTACAACTACTGAACTCAGATGCCTAGAGCCCCTGCTCTGCAACAAGAGAAGCCACTTCATGGAGAAGCCTACACACTGAGACCAGAGAGTAGACCCTGGAACTAGAGAATGTCCTCATGCAACAAGGAAGAACAATATGGCCAAAGCAAACCAAAGCCCCACCCAATGTGGCAGGAAACGTTCCAAGAGTGTTGGCAGCATCCACCCCACCCCTTCCAAGAACTCCTCTCATTCCCCTCCAGTCTACAGAGGAGAGGTGAACCTACCTTGGTCCTGGGTATTCTGTTCATACACTGGGGTGCTGTCCACCAGGATAACCAAGAGGAACAGAAGGGCTGCGGAGAGGCAGAGCCGGCTCATCTTCATGGCCTTGCAGGAGGGCTCCTGAGGATGCTGGGGATGGACTGGGCTTTTAATATCCTGGCTGAGAGGTTGGATCAGGCGATGAGGAAGGGAGTGAGACAGGGGAGGAGCTGAGTCACTCCTGTTTATTGTGAAATTCCCCCACCTAACCATGCCTCTTGCTTCTGTCTGCAGGGGGTCAAATGTCCAATAACAGCAGTTCTGAGACTTGACTATGCCTGTGTGTCTTGTGTAAACCCAGATTGTGATCAGATAGATGGAGTTTTGTTCAATATAGTCATTCAGGGAGCATCTGACCACCTAGAGCAGTGTATGACACATGATGGATGGTCAGTGTTCAACTCAGTTCAGTCACTCAGTCATGTCCAACTCTTTGCGACCCCATGAATTGTAGCATGCCAGACCTCCCTGTCCATCACCAACTCCCGGAGTTCACTCAGACTCATGTCCATCGAGTCAGTGATGCCATCCAGCCATCTCATCCTTTGTCATCCCCTTCTCCTCCTGCCCCCAATCCCTCCCAGCATCAGAGTCTTTTCCAATAAGTCAACTCTTCGTATGAGGTAGCCAAAGTACTGGAGTTTCAGCTTTAGCATCAGTCCTTCCAAAGAAATCCCAGGGCTGATCTCCTTCAGAATGGACTGGTTGTATCTTCTTGCAGTCCAAGGGACTCTCAAGAGTCTTCTCCAACACCATGGTTCAAAAGCATCAATTCTTTGGCGCTCAGCCTTCTTCACAGTCCAACTCTCACATCCATACATGACCACAGGAAAAACCATAGCCTTGACTAGATGGACCTTAGTTGGCAAAGTAATGTCTCTGCTTTTGAATATGCTATCTAGGTTGGTCATAACTTTTCTTGTCAGTGAGTAGATGAGAATAAATCAAAGAGGTATAGGTGATTGGCGGTGTGTGAGCCCAGGTCCTCCTTTCTAGCCTCCTGTAGGTGTCATCACATCTGGGCCTCAATGCCCTGACCCCCTCACCTAGCTCAGAAGACAGTTGTGACATGGGTCACCTTCCTGCAACCATTGCCACAGCTTCTACACTGGATGGACATCTGCCCTTCATGAGGGACTGGTCCAGGCAGGAACCTAACTGGGGAAGGTGGTCTCCTCCCGGGTTGTAACCCTGTTTACTGCTTCACATAAGGAATAGGGGAGGGGCAGCGGAGGGGAAGCAGAGAGCTGAACTCATCTCCAGAGCATGACCACCTGCCATCCTCACCTGGTTTCACAAACAGGAAAGCTTTCTGCCCAAGTAGACCTTAGGAAACCATGGAAGTTTGCCTGAAGCCACCCCCCTGCAGCCACTCCAGTCCTCTCTCCCAGTGGCTTCAGGGTCATAGGACCTCAGTTTCGGTATTAGTTCTGCCTTTTCTTATCTTTGTACCTGAGGATATAAATCCCCTAGAGCCCTGTGTTTTTAGGTGTCATATGAGATCAGTGCTGCCCACATCATGGAGTTGCTATGGAAGCAACAGACACAACAAATGTATGTTCCTTCTGCTTGAGGTCAGAATCCTTTGTAATATTAATAACAACAGCAATCAAACCCTGAATATCCATTGGAAGGACTGATGCTAAAGCTGAAGCTCCAATACTTTGGCCGCCTGATGCAAAGAGCCGACTGGCTGGAAAAGACCCTGATGCTGGGAAAGACTGAAGGCAGGAGGAGAAGGGGGCAACAGAGGATGAGATGGTTGGGCGGCATCACCAACTCAATGGACATGAGTTTGAGTAAACTCTGGGAGATGGTGAAGGAGAAGGAAGCCTGGTGTGCTGCAGTCCATGGGCTCACAAAGAGTCAGACATGACTGAGATACTGAACTACAACAAATGAGTACAAATCACAACCCATAAATCAAGTGCATGATTCTGCCAGGAATTCTGAAAATGCAGATAACTGGGAAGGGGTTCTGAGTGCTCTGCCCCACATAATACAGTCCCACAGCCCTGACCCTCATACCAGACACAAATGATAGAGAAGAGTGAGTCTGGGTGTTGTTCCCAGCTCCAAATATGTGAGGTCTCTGCCAACAACAACCAGTTTCCCAGCATCCACTGCCCATCTCAGAAGTCAATTCACTTCTGACACTAAGTCCATAGTGGTAGTGTAGAACCCACAAGGTGAGAGCTGGGTCCCTGAGGACTGCCCACACTTTCAAGTGTTGATCACAAGTCCTGCAGTCACTCACACCTGTGACCAACTGGCTATTAACACAAAGGTTCCATAACCCACCTCCCATGTTCAATAACTTAATAGAACTACTCCCAGAACTCAGGAAAGCCCTTTACTTACGATTCCAAGTTATTATAAAGCACAAAACTCAGGGACAGCCAAATGGAGAAGCATAGGATAAATGGGGAGTTGAGGCTGCTGAACCTCCAGGCCCTCTTGAGTGCCGCCTGGTGCAAAGAGCCGACTGCCTTTGCAGAGAGTCTTGAGACTCTCTCTGCTCTTGGTCTCTTGATGTTATCACCTTCCCTGATGCTCCCTGAACATAATGCTTATGGATTTAAGTTGAGGGTTGGAGGTAGGCAAGTTGATAGATCATTGGCTATTGGTGATTGAACTCAGTATAGTACCCTCTCCTGTCCTCAGAGGAATGGAGGGTTGACAGTTCTAACCTTCTAAGCACCTGATGGAACGTTCTGAAGTCCAGTCCCATGCAAACAGTATCATCCAGACACTATCTCAGGTCCCATTCCTCACTCATTGCATGATTTATGAAACTGTGGAAAATTCCAAGAGTTTCAGAAGGCCTGGGGCATGAAGAGCAACAAGGGTCAATTACAGTTTTTGTTATGAAACGACAGTGAGAGTCAGGAGCAAGGCAGTGATAAGAATATTGTCTCAGTGATGAGGTCACTGATCAGTTCAGTTCAGTCGCTCAGTCGTGTCTGACTCTTCGCGACCCCATGAATCGCAGCACGCCAGGCCTCCCTATTCATCACCATCTCTTGGAGTTCACTCAGACTCACGTTCATCGAGTCAGTGATGCCATCCAGCCATCTCATCCTCTGTCGTCCCCTACTCCTGCTGCCCCCAATCCTTCCCAGCATCAGAGTCTTTTCCAGTAAGTCAACTCTTTGCATGAGGTGGCCAAAGTACTGGAGTTTCAGCTTCAGCATCATTCCTTCCAAAGAAATCCCAGGGCTGATCTCCTTCAGAATGGACTGGTTGGATCTCCTTGCAGTCCAAGGGACTCTCAAGAGTCTTCTCCAATGCCACAATTCAAAAGCATCAATTCTTCAGTGCTCAGCCTTCTTCACAGTCCAACTCTCACATCCATACATGACCACAGGAAAAACCATAGCCTTGACTAGACGGACCTTAGTCGGCAAAGTAATGTCTCTGCTTTTGAATATACTGTCTCGGTTGGTCATAATTTTTCTTCCAAGGACTAAGCGTCTTCTAATTTCATGGCTGCAGCCACCATCTGCAGTGATTTTGGAGCCCCCAAAAATAAAGTCTGACACTGTCTCCACTGTTTCCCCATCTATTTCCCATGAAGTGATGGGACTGGATGCCATGATCTTTGTTTTCTGAATTCTGGAGCTTTAAGCCAACTTATTTGTTTTCCTCTTTCACTTTCATCAAGAGGCTCTTTAGTTCTTCTTCACTTTCTGCCATAAGGGTGGTGTCAATTGCATATCTGAGGTTATTGATAGTTCTCCCAGCAATCTTGTTTCCAGCTTGTGTTTCTTCTAGTCCAGCGTTTCTCATGATGTACTCTGCATATAAGTTAAATAAACAGTGTGACAGTATACAGCCTTGACGTGCTCCTTCTCCTATTTGGAACCAGTCTGTCGTTCCATGTCCAGTTCTAACTGTTGCTTCCTGACCTGCATACAGATTTCTCAAGAGGCAGGTTAGGTGGTCTGGTATTCCCATCTCTTTCAGAATTTTCCACAGTTTATTGTGATCCACACAGTCAAAGGCTTTGGCAGAGTCAATAAAGCAGAAGTAGATGTTTTTCTGGAACTCTCTTGCTTTTTCCATGATCCAGTGGATGCTGGAAATTTGATCTCTGGTTCCTCTGCCTTTTCTAAAACCAGCTTGAACATCAGGGAGTTCATGGTTCACATACTGCTGAAGTCTGGCTTGAAGAATTTTGAGCATTACTTTACTAGCATATGAGATGAGTGCAATTGTGCAGTAGTTTGAGCATTCTTTGGCATTGCCTTTCTTTGGGATTGGAATGAAAACTGAACTTTTCCAGTCCTGTGGCCACTGCTGAGTTTTCCCAATTTGCTGACATATTGAGTGCAGCACTTTCACAGCATCATCTTTCAGGATTTGAAACAGCTCCACTGGAATTTCATCACCTCCACTAGCTTTGTTCATAGTGATGCTTTCTAAGGCCCACCTGACTTCACATTCCAAGATGTCTGGCTCTAGATTAGTGATCACATCATCATGATTATCTGGGTCGTGAAGATCTTTTTAATACAGGTCTTCCATGTATTCTTGCCACCTCTTCTTAATATCTTCTGCTTCTGTTAGATCCATACCATTTCTGTCCTTTATTGAGCCCATCTTTGCATGAAATGTTCCCTTGGTATCTCTAATTTTCTTGAAGAGATCTCTAGTCTTTCCCATTCTGTTACTTTCCGCTATTTCTTTGCATTGATCGCTGAAGAAGCCTTTCTTATCTCTTCTTGTTGTTCTTTGGAACTCTGCATTCAGATGCTTATATCTTTCCTTTTCTCCTTTGCCTTTCACCTCTCTTCTTTTCACAGCTATTTGTAAGGTCTCCCCAGACAGCCATTTTGCTTTTTTGCATTTCTTTTCCATGGGGATGGTCTTGATCCCCATCTCCGATACAATGTCATGAACCTCATTCCATAGTTCATCAGGCACTCTACCTATCAGATCTAGGCCCTTGAATCTATTTCTCACTTCCACTGTATAATCATAGGGATTTGATTTAGGTCATACCTGAATGGTCTAGTGGTTTTCCCTATTTTCTTCAATTTGAGTCTGAATTTAGTAATAAGGAGTTCATGATCTGAGCCATAGTCAGCTCCTAGTCTTGTTTTTGTCGACTGTATAGAGCTTTTCCATCTTTGGCTGCAAAGAATATAATCAATCTGATTTCAGTGTTGACCATCTGGTGATGTCCATGTGTAGTCTTCTCTTGTGTTGTTGGAAGAGGGTGTTTGCTATGACCAGTGCATTTTCTTGGCAAAACTCTATTAGTCTTTGCCCTGCTTCATTCCTCATTCCAAGGCCAAATTTGCCTGTTACTCCAGGTGTTTCTTGACTTCCTACTTTAGCATTCCAGTCCCCTATAATGAAAAGGACATCTTTTTTGGGTGTTAGTTCTAAAAGGTCTTGTAGGTCTTCATAAAACCGTTCAACTTCAGCTTCTTCAGCATTACTGGTTGGGGCATAGACTTGGATAACTGTGATATTGAATGGTTTGCCTTGGAGATGAACAGAGATCATTCTGTCGTTTTTGAGGTTGCATCCAAGTACCGCATTTCGGACTCTTTTGTTGACCATGATGGCTACTCCATTTCTTCTGAGGGACTCCTGCCCACAGTAGTAGATATAATGGTCATCTGAGTTAAATTCACCAATTCCAATCCATTTTAGTTCACTGATTCCTAGAATGTTGACATTCACCCTTGCCATCTCTTGTTTGACCACTTCTAATTTGCCTTGATTCATAGACCTGACATTCCAGGTTCCTATGCAGTATTGCTCTTTACGGCATCGGATCTTGCTTCTATCACCAGTCACAGCCACAACTGGGTATTGTTTTGCTTTGGCTCCATCCTTTTGTTTCTTCTCGAGTTTTTCTCCACTGATCTCCAGTAGCATATTGGGCACCTAATGAACTGGGGAGTTCCTCTTTGGTATCCTATCATTTTGCCTTTTATACTGTTCATGGGGTTCTCAAGGCAGGAATACTGAAGTGGCTTGCCATTCCCTTCTCCAGTGGACCACATTTTGTCAGACCTCTCCACCATGACCCACCTGTCTTGGGTTGCCCCGCAGGCATGGCTTGGTTTCACTGAGTTAGACAAGGCTGTGGTCCTAGTGTGACTAGATTGACTAGTTTTCTGTGAGTATGGTTTCAGTGTGTCTGCCCTTTGATGCCCTCTTGCAACACCTACCATCCTACTTGGGTTTCTCTTACCTTGGGCGTGGGGTATCTCTTCATGGCTGCTCCAGCAAAGCATAGCCACTGCTCCTCACCTGGGATGAGGGGTATCTCCTTACCATCACTGTTCCTGACTTTCAATGTAGGATAGCTCCTCTTGGGCCTATCAGGTAGTGTCTTTTTTTTTTCAAAACTGAACATGCAATGATACCTTTGAGAGTCAAGGAATATCCCTGGAGTGAAAACTACCTAATTTACCATAAGAAATGCTAAGAGTTTGCTGCAAAAACCCCAGCCCTGCTCCCCAGCCCTTTCCATGAACTCCCCCACCACCCCCCCCCCACCTGTAGAGGAGAGGTGAAGTCAGAACATACCTCAGGGCTGATTCCTGCTTCATCTACCAAGTGCCCAAGGGATGAAAAGGGCTGCAGAGAGGCAGAGCCAGCTCATCCCTGTGGCTAGTGGGAGGACTTGTGATGAAACCTGAGGGCTGACTGAGCTCACACGCCAGCTGAGGGGTCAGAACAGCTGACAAGGAGGCGAGTGATGGCAGGGAGGAGCTGGGGTCAGTCTTATAAAGTGTGTAATCTCCCCACCTCCCATGGTCCTGCTTCTGCCTACCAGGGCCAAATGCCCAGTAACATCAATTCTTAAGCTTGACTATGCTTGTGGGTCTCATGGAAACACAGGCTGTGGTTCCAGAGGTGGAATTTTGTCCAATAAGGTCACTCAGAGAATATCTCAGCACCTAGAGTGGTGCATGGCACGTGATAGATGGTCAATGAGTGGATGAGAGCAGATCACAGAACTGGTGGGTGATCAGCAGTGTGTTAGCTCAGGTCATCCTTTTAAGCCTTATATAGGTGTCTGTACATCCTGCCCACCCCGCCCTACCCCCATCTTATCCTCACCTACTTCACCAGGCAGATGTGACATGTCAGGCTTCCTGCAATTACTGTGGCAGCATCTCTACTAGACAGACACCAGCTCTTTACTTGGGACTTGTCCAGGCAGATAGTGAGCCAGGGGAAGAGCATCTTCATCTGGGGCACAAGCTCTGGCATTTTGGGTAGAAAAAAACAAGAGTTAGAAAGTGGGCAGAAGGGAAGCAGAGAGACAAACGTGTCTCCACAGCATGACCACCCACTACTCCTCACTTGGTTTCAATAAGAAAGAGCTCCTGACATCAGCCAAAGACAGAGAAGCTCTATACAGTCAGCAAAAACAAGACCAGAGGCTGACTGTGGCTCACATCTTGAGCTCCTTATTGCCAAATTCAGACTGAAATTGAAGAAAGCGGAAAAAACCACTAGACAACTCAGGTCTGATCTAAATCAAATCCCTTATGACTATAAAGTGCGAGTGAGAAATAGATTTAGGGGACTAGATCTGATAGAGTGCCTGATGAACTACGGTCGGAGGTTTCATGCCATTGTACAGGAGACAGGAATCAAGACTATCCCCAAGAAAAAGAAATGCAAAAAAAAGCCAAATGGTTGTCTGAGGAGGCCTTACAAATAGCTGTGAAAAGAAGGGAAGCAAAAAGCAAAGGAGAAAAGGAGATATACACCATTTGAATGCAGAATTAGCATTGAAACAAGTGTATCATATAAGAAACAAATCGCCAGTCCAGGTTCAATATAGGATGCTTGGGCCTAATGCACTGGGATGACCTGGAGGGATGGTATGGGGAGAAAGATAGGAGGGGGTTCGGAAAGGGGAACAAGTGTATGCCCGTGGCAGATTCATGTTGATGTGTGGCAGAACCAATACAATATTGTAAAGTAATTAGCCTCCAATTAAAATTAATAAATTTAAATTAAAATTGAAAAAAGAATAGCGAGGAGAGATAAAGCCTTCCTCGCTGATCAATGCAAAGAAATAGAGGAAAAGAACAGAATGGAAAAGGCTAGAGATCTCTTCAAGAAAATTAGAGATACCAAGGTAACATTTCATGCAAAGATGGGCTCAATAAAGGACAGAAATGGTAGGGACCTAAGAGAAGCAGAAGATATTAAGAAGAGGTGGCAAGAATACACAGAAGTACTGTACAAAAAGATCTTCATGACCCAGATAATCATGATGGTGTGATCACTAACCTAGAGCCAGACATCTTAGAATGTGAAGTCAAGTAGGCCTTAGAAAGCATCACTATGAACGAAGCTAGTGGAGGTGATGGAATTCCAGTGGAGCTGTTTCAAATCCTGAAAGAGGATGCTGTGAAAGTGCTGCGCTCAATATGCCAGCAAATTGGGAAAACTCAGTAGTGGCCACAGGACTGGAAAAGGTCAGTTTTCAGTCCAGTCCCTAAGAAAGGCAATGCCAAAGAATGCCCAAACTACCTCACAATTGCACTCATCTCACATGCTAGTAAAGTAATGCTCAAAATTCTCCAAGCCAGGCTTCAGCAATATGTGAACCGTGAACTTCCAGATGTTCAGGCTGGTTTTAGAAAAGGCAGGGGAACCAGAGATCAAATAGTCAACATTCCCTGGGTCATTAAAAAGCAAGAGAGTTCCAGAAAAACATCTACTTCTGCTTTATTGACTCTGCCAAAGCCTTTGACTATATAGATCCTAATAAACTGTGGAAAATTCTGAAAGAGATGGGAATACCAGACCATCTGACCTGCCTCGTGAGAAATCTGTATGCAGGTCAGGAAGCAACAGTTAGAACTGGACATGGAACAACAGACTGGTTCTAAATTGGAAAAGGAGTACGTCAAGGCTGGCTATTGTCACCCTGCTTATTTAACTTCTATGCAGAGTACATCATGAGAAATGCTGGGCTGGAAGAAACACAAGCTGATCAAGATTGCCAGGGGAAATATCAATAACCTCAGATATGCAGATGGCACCACCCTTATGGCAGAAAGTGAAGAACTAAAGAGCCTCAATAAAAGTGAAAGAGGAGAGTTAAAAAGTTAGCTTAAAGCTCAACATTCAGAAAACAAAGATCATGACATCCAGTCCCATCACTTCATGCAAATAGATAAGGAAACAGTGGAAACAGTGTCAGACTTGATTTTTCTGGGCTCCAAAATCACTGCAGATGGTGATTGCAGCCATGAAATTAAAAGACGCTTACTCCTTAGAAGGAAAGTTATGACCAAACTAGACAGCATATTAAAAAGCAAAGACATTACTTTGCCAACAAAGGTCCATCTAGTCAAGGCTATGGTTTTTCCAGTGGTCATGTATGGATGTGAGCGTTGGACTATAAAGAAAGCTGAGCGTGGAAGAATTGATGCTTTTGAACTGTAGTGTTTGAGAAGACTCTTGAGAGCCCCTTGGACTACAAAAGATCCAACCAGTCCATCCTAAAGGAGATCAGTCCTGGGTGTTCGTTGGAAGGAGTGATGTTGAAGCTGAAACTCCAATACTCTGGCCACCTGATGCAAAGAGCGGACTCATTTGAAAAGACTCTGATGCTGGGAAAGACTGAGGGCAGGAGGAGAAGGACGGCAGAGGATGAGATGGTTGGATGGCATCATCGACTCGATGGACATGGATTTGGGTGGACTCCGGGAGTTGATGATGGACAGAGAGGCCTGGTGTGCTGCAGTTCACGGGGCCGCAAAGAGTCGGACATGACTGAGTGAACTGAACTGAACTGATATGTGCTGTGGTCTCCATACCTCATTTTCCTCATGTGTCATGAAGCAGACACTCTGTTTTCCCAAAGTGCCTCCCCCTTACATATTCCCAGAGGAAGAACAGTAAAACTTCATCAGAGTCCCTCTACTTGAGAGAGAGGGAAGCTGTCAAGTTAGAAAATTAATACAGCAGCTAAGTGCCATGTCCATGCCTCCATTTCCTCCCTTGAAGGATTCTTAGGATGGTTAATATAATAATGCAGGCAAAATGCTAACACAGAGCCTGGCACACTAAATGGTAGCTGTACACCACCTCCCCACATGTGACTTCAGGGAATCAGATTCCTTAGAAAGATGAACAACTGAATGTTATGCACTTTCCCCTTCTGAGAGTCCAGGAGAACAGCCTGCCCCCAAATTTGAACTAGACTTAGAAGTAAGGAATAAAAGCTTTCATGCTGATGTGTCTGTCTCCCAGGTTTTTTCATGTAACTTGGGGTGGCTATTAAGGGGTCAATGATGCTGCCATGGGTTTGCCTCCTCTACCCGGTAGGGCACAGTCTGTGGACAGGGAAAGGGGAGGCACCCACTGCTCTGCAGAACAGAGAGAAGAACCACCATTTCCATGGACTCTATTGGTAAACATTTGTAGCTGAAAACAACAGACTCCACTGCCCTCAGTTTCATTTTGAATATGCATTTATTGAAATATAAGCCACAGTGTTTGAAAATACAGAAAGGAAAACATCAGCATCTTTATGGGAAAGGAGGGCTTTTTTATTGCAAGGACTTCTCTCATTACTGATGCTGAGAAATGGATGCCAGACATTCCACCAAGGCCTCACACAAGGAGAGCCGTGATGGCATGGTGAGGATGCCGCGGGTATGTGGGCTGAGACAACAATCCTGGTGTCAAACCTCAGGCTCTCTAGTTACTCTGGTTGAGAGGAATGTGCTCCTCCTGCACCCTTTCCTTCCTCACATAATTATGAAGTGCTTCCTTCATGCCAGGAACTGTGCTAAGTGCTTAGGATAAAGGGAAGACATGCTGTCATAGTGCTTAGAACCAACTGGAGAAGACAGAACTAAGGTGTATAGACCCACGTTGTTCAGTCACTAAGTCATGTCCAACTCTGACAGCCAGTGGGCTGCAGCATGCCAGACTTCCCTGTCTTTTGCTTTGCCTCAGTGTTTGCTCAGACTCATGCCCATTGAGCTGGTGATGCCACCCTACCATCTCACCCTCTGCTGTCCCCTTCTCCTCCTGCTCTCAGTCTTTCCCAGCATCATAAAGTGAAGTGAAGTTGCTCAGTAGTGTCCTACTCTTTGCACCCCATGGACTGTAGCCTACCAGGCTCCTCTGTCCATGGGATTTTCCAGGCAAGAACACTGGAGTGGGTTGCCATTTCCTTCTCCAGGAGATCTTCCTGACCCAGGGATTGAACCCGGGTCTCCCACATTGTAGTCAGATGCTATTACCATCTGAGCCACCAGGGAAGTTTCTCAGCATCATGGAGGAAAGGAAACAGGCAGACTCTGCCGAGGAAGGTAGGGGAGAGAAGAAATGCAAGGGGCAGCCCAGACTTCAATGGGTCCTCCTCGGACTTCAGAGTTTTGGAGCATGACTCTTCCCATGTCTTCTGCAAGGAAAAAAAAAAAAAAGAACTTCCTGAGTGACTTCACTGTAGCCCCAAACCTAGATACTGTTCATCTTGACAGATCCTAGATTTTCAAAAGAAATATGAAACCAACAAAAGGCAGTGAATTTTCCAAGCCTGGATAGGGGGAGGCGCTCAGGAGTCCTGCAGACCTGCCCTGGAGGGCGGCGGGGTGAATGGTGTGTGGCCTCCTGAGCTCCGCCCCCTTTCCCCCAGCCCTTCCCCTCCCACCCTGCCCTGCGCTCTGTCTTACCTCCCGGACCACGCCGCATGGTCGCAGGTCTTCATGCACAGCGCTATGCTGTAGAAGTTATTCAAGTTCCCTTTGCAGCCACCATAGAAAAAGCGTTGGCATTGCCCGGTCTTGGCATCGTAGAAGTACCTGATCTTCTTGCCTTTGCAGGGACCTATTAATTTAGGCTTCAGGCAGAAGGCAGGCTTAGAAGCTGCTGGAATGAGAGGGACAGTGGCTTAGTTGTGAAGATGGTCATCACAACTCCACATAAGGTCACCAACCAGAACTGTCAGTTTGTTTGCCATAGAGAACGTTAGAGTTGGGGATGGTCAAATTGAGAAGGCCATTTGAAAACCTCTTTTCTGGGACAGAATTATGAATATTGCTGGATGTAACATGATATAATAATCATGTTCAGATATATATATATATATATATATATATATATCTTCTCATGAAGTATTTTAAGGAAAATTGGTATAATGCCTTTGATTAGCCTTAAAAGTTCTATAAGACTTTCGAGGTGGTTCAGTGGTAAAGAATCTCCTTCCAGCTAAGGAATCCTGGGTTCAATCCCGTGTCAGGGAACTAAGTGCCCATATGCCATGGGACAACTAAGCTGGTGGGCCACAATTACTGAGCCTTCAACCTGCAACTAAGACTCAGTTTATCCAAATAAATATGTGTGTGTATGTGTGCGCGTGCACACCAAGTCTCTTCAGTCGTGTCAGACTCCTTGCGACACTACGCACTGTAGCCTACCAGGCTCATCTGTTCAGTGGGATTCTCCAGGCAAGAATATTGGAGTGGATTGCTGTGCCCTCTTCCAGGGTGTCTCCCCACCCAGGGGTTGAACTCAGGTCTCTTGCACGCCCTGCATCGGCAGGTGAGTTCTTTACCACCAGCACCACCTGGGAAGCCAAAAATAGACACACAAATGCGCAAAACAAAACCCACAACTCTGAAACAAGGAAAAGGACTCCGAGGTGAAAGATGTTGGCTATAGGTCAGTAATTACTGGGTCTGGATATCTGGGTTTTATAATATTATTCTCTGTGCTTATATGCATATTAAAAAGTTTCCACCACTGATTAAAAAAGATGTGAAGGAAACGTGCTGTAATGGAAAAAGGCATGAAAATATACCAGTGTGTTTACTTTGGATACCTTGGAGGATTCTATAAATTGAATAATGATATGCCAATATTGTGATTATAAGAAGAAATATATGGTTTTTTAAATTCTTTTCCTAAGTTCCTAAAAACGTTGGTATTTCTTATGTGATGAGAACATAAAAGTGTCTTATGGTATGTGATGTCAATGATTTTGGAAAGACCCTCGTAACCCCAGCATGGGCTCTGAATGCACAGGAAGGACTGTCTGGCAGGAGAGAGGGTTGGAGCTTTCCTTGCTACCCTCCTCCTTGATCTTTTATCTTCCATCCTCCTCCTCGCCTCCACCTCAGGGAGGGGAGAGGAGCTGTCAGTTGAACAATTACCAATAGCTAATGATTTAATGCATCATGACTAGGTAATGAAGCCTCCACAGAAACCTCAACAGAGCAAGGCATTCATATTATTCAAGAAACCTGAGATCGATTCAGGGAGCAACATAAATAAACGCTCCATCAAGGCTCAGTGGACCACGGCAGCAGCTCCCTGGGCCTCCGCGTCTGCCCTTCATCCCCTAGAGGGCACTCTCTGCACTGCAGCCTCAGGGATCCTGTTACTGCTGTGATCCCTACCCCATTGCTCCCATGACCAAAGCCTCAGTGACTCCCCGTTTCTCTGGGAGTCAAATTCTGATCTTAATAAGCCCCACAAGCCTCCTCATGACCTGCTCCGTGGCCTCTCAGCCTCATCGCCTTCCACTCCCCTCCCCTTCCAGTCCCCTCCCCTCCACCCGCCCAGCTCCATCCACCCTGGTCCTGGCTGCTGTTCCAGCACACACCAGGCACGTTACTTCCGCAGCCCCCGGCTCAAAGCCTCCTGTCACAGGTTTCCTGACCCTGGAGAGAAAGAGCGCAGCATCCTTTCTCCGCGTCCCTGTCTACCTTCGGGAAACTAATGACCTACCGTAGGATTCCTCACCTCTGCTACTGTTTGTCTCCCTCCTCGAAGGCAAATTATTTTGCCATATTTTTTTCACAGCTGCTTTCCCACTACAAGAACAATGCTTTGTAGGGACTTCGTAACTTCTATCTTCATTCTCTCAGCAAGTGCACAGTCATTGAATAGAATGAACATGAATTGAATTCCTTTTAGTAAAAAAATCTACTTGATGATCAGGCACATCAGACTCTGCACACAGATGGCTCAAGACTGTCCTCAGTTCAGATGCCAGCTCCATGATCCTGAATAACTCACACTTGTGACCAACTGGCTAAAAGTCAAAGGTACCGCGACCCCTCTTCCATCTTCACTCACTCAGTAGAACCAGTGAGTGAATTAGGAAAGCGCTTCACTCACTTTTTCCAGAAATTTAGAAAGGAGGCGACTCAGAGACACAGAAACAGAGGAGCTGTGTAGGGCAAAGGGGGAGTGGAGGTGTGTGAAGCCTTCATGTCCTGGTGAGCACAGCATGTTCACATCACCTCCTTGTGTTCATCTCTGTGAAAATACTCTGAACCCCAATGTGTATGGATATTATTGAGTTTTCAATAAATCAGCATATTGATTGAATTGTCAGCTGTTGATAATGGATCCCAGTTAGTATCCTCCACTCTCCCCAGAGATTCTGGCCTGGTGAAGGGGCATGAAGGTTCAAACCTTAACAAGGTGGTTTAATGTTTTTTTAGACCAGTCCGTACCTGAATGGTTCCCATTTCGCCTTCCGTAAGTCATCTCATAACCTATGAAAGACAGTAAATTCCAAGAGTTTGAGGAGGCCTGGACCAAGAATGAGGAAAACAATCAAAAGCAGATAATAAAATAACAGTCGAAGGGGACAAGGGGAAGGGCTTGGAGACTTTACTAACAGTGTGCCAGCCTTGGTCCCACGAGTCAGCCACACAGGGCTGTGTTTCTTACCTTCCCCTGAAGTTGCTCTGCTCAGTGGTCCTATATCTTTCTGATTCATTTTAATAATAAAGAAATATCATTACATGATACTTAAATATTCTTTCTTGCTCAAGGAAAGTACTCAGACATATTTTTTCAAAAGTAACACATCTAAGTAGAAAATGGACAAAAGTCATGAAATGTGATCAAACTCTTTATATTCCTGACAGGTAATCGTTTCACAGAACCCATGGAACGTGTACCCCTGTTCAGATGAGGAAACTGCAGATGACTTGCCCCAGGACGCAAGGCATGGTGGTAGGGGTCAGGACAAAGTACTGTCCGGTCACAGCCCACTTGACACACTTTCTGATTTGGTCAGGAACTCTGAAAATACACATAACTGGTAAGAGTTTCCGGGTATTTTCATTACTCCCTGTGCCCTCGTCTCATCTCAGTCCCCAAATCACAATGTAGAGTGAGTCTGAGTTTTTCTCTGACACCAAATGTGTGATGTCTCTACCGACACCAACCGATTCCCCAAACACCCACTGAGTGTCGCACAGTCAATTTACTTCTGATAGTGTATGGATGGACTTGGTGCAGATCCTGCTGGGTGAGAGCTCTTACTGTCCTCAGGTCAGATACAAGTCATATGATCTCAAATAATTCATGCTTGTGACCAAGTGGGTGAAAATCAGAGCTTCCATGACCCCTACTTCCATGTTCAATAACTCCACAGAACCAGCGACTGAACTCAGGAAACACCTCGCTTACTGTACTCATGTTATTATAAAAGATAAAGCTTGAGGACAGTGAAATGGAGGAGACAAGTAGGGCAAAGGTGGAGTGGAGGTGTGCAGAGCCTCCCTACCCCAGCGAGCCCAGCACCCTCACGTCACCTTGTGTTCATCACCCTGAAAGCTCTCTAAACACCAGAGCTTATGGATTTTTATTTAGGCTTCAGATCAAAGGCATATTGATTGATCTGTGGCCATTGGTGACTGACTGAGTCTCAGTGTCCTGCGCTCTCCCAGAAATGCTATCATGGGGCCTGGTGAAAATTCTAACTTGCGAATGCATGTTTGTCTTGCTTTGGAAATAAGCGCACTTCTGAATTTATCGTCAGTTGCTGTCTGTGACTCATCTCATGACCTATGAAAAACAGTGAATTCCAAGAGGTTCAAAAGACCTGCCCCATGAATCAGTCAAGGATCAAATATATATCTTTTCCTTACCCTACAGTGAGGATCAGAGACACTGCACTGGCCAGGGATAGAGTCTCAGGGAGGTGGTCCCTGGTCTGGTGCTCTACCTGGATATCCATTCTTTTAATTCTAATTTTCCTTTTTTTTTCCATGTTGAGAGTGGTGAAATGTTCTTGGAGTTAAAACTGCCCAATTTCCCAGGAGAAATCCAGAAAAGGCTGGCAGCACCCACCCCACCCATGCCCCCCACCCTTTCCATGAACTCCCCTCATTTCCCTCCAGTGTGTAGAGGAGAGGTGAGCCCAGACATACTGTGGTCACGGCTCTTGTTAATATCCTCTGGGGTGCCATCCACCAGGATAACCAGGAGGAAGAGGAGGGCTGCAGAGAGGCAGAGTCGGCTCATTTTCATGGACTTGCAGCAGGGCTCCTGAGGATGCTGAGGATGGACGGAGCTTTTAATATCCTGGCCAAGGGGTGTGATCAGGCAATGAAGAGGGAAGAGGAGAAGGGGAGGAGCTGGGTCAGTCCTGTTTATTGTGCAATCTCCACCTGACTTCGTGTTTCTGCTTGCTGGGGCCAAATACCAAGGAACAGTGCTTCTCAGACTTGACTCCGCCTGTGGGTCTCCTATGAACACAGATCGTGATCCCAATATCATCACTCAGGGAGCGTCCCAGCACCTAGAGCAGTGCATGGAACATGATAGATAGTCAGTGAGTGGATGAGAGCCAATCAAAGGACAGATAGGAGATCAGCAGTGTGTTAGCTCACCCACAACCACTGTGCGAGCTCAGCCTCCTTCAGGCGTCATCACATCTTGGCATCAACACCCTTCATCCATCTCCACCCCCTTCACCTACCTTAGAAGACAGAAGTGACACAGCACACTTTTGTGCAACCAGCGCCACAGATTCTCCACCAGATGGACCCTTGCTCTTTCCCTGCCACTGTGGAACTCAGCTGCAGAAGATAATGTTCTGCTTGAGCAGCCACCCTATATTCTGGGTAGAAAAAGGAGTAAGGGGAGGGACAGAGAAGGGGCAGGGAGCTGACCACGTCTCCACAGCATGACCACCTGCCATTCCTCAATCTGTTTCACGACTAGAAGTGTGCCTTGCCTGAGCGGAATTCAGGGGACCTTGGAAGATCCACTGCAACTTCCCCTTCCTCCTGCTCTCTCCTCCAGTGGCATCGGGGTCACAGGACCTCAGTTCCAGTACCAGCTCTGCCTTTTCCTAACTCTGTGCCTGAGCATGTGAATCTCCCAGAGTTCGTGTCTTCAGGTGTCACATGATATCAGCACTGCCCACAACATGAGGTCACTGTGGAATCAACGGACACAATGGACATACGTTCGTTTTCCCTAAGATGTCAAAGTCCCTTGTACTATCAATAGTAGCACTAAGTAATTACCATGGGTAAAAACATAGCTTTTTATATGTTAAGCATTATCCTAAGCACTTGACATATATTAACTCCAGTAATTTGCAAAAATCCTAAAGGAGGGGGTGAGAAACTATTGACATTTCTTCATTTACAGAGGAGGAACCTGAGGTGAAAGCAAATAAAATAATTTTCCTACAGTCATAGAATGGAGAGAAGATTTGAAGTTGGGGCTCTGGCTTCCGAGTCTGTGCACATGCACTTAGTTACATTGTTGGCTGAAAACTATGGTGCACACGTGAGGGGTGACACACCCACAGCCCCTTCACTCGCTCCTGTATATGCACTCCCAGTTACAACCATTGACCAAAAGCCCTGCACTCAGTCATTCACACACAGTCATTCTTCTGTTAACACACACACACATACACCCTGTGCTCCACTCCAGGCTCAAGGAGGAGGGAGCTGGGCTCAGGGCCCAGAAGCCCCAGGAGCAAGTCCAGCCAAATGTCAAGCAGGCACGGAGCTGGGTGATGAGCTGCAAAGGACACAGGGGGCTGCCTTCCTGCACAGACACCCTTTCCCTTGAGAAGGGCTGCTGCTGCTGCTGCTAAGTTGCTTCAGTCATGTCCAACTCTGTGCGACCCCATGGATGGCCCTCCACCAGGCTCCACCATCCTTGGGATTCTCCTGGCAAGAACACTGGAGTGGGTTGCCATTTCCTTCTCCAATACGTGAAAGTGAAAAGCTCAGTCGTGTCCAACCCCTAGCAACCCCATGGACTGCAGCCCACCAGGCCCCTCCGTCCATGGGATTTTCCAGGCAAGAATATTGGAATGGGGTTGCCATTGCAAGAGCTCTCAATACCGAGCTGCCCCCTGGCAGAAGGGCATTGGAAGTGGGTGACTCAAGGAGAACAAGCCACTGTGAGTGGAGGGTCCCTCTCTCCTGAGACATTCCACATGCGTGATTTCATTTAGCCTCAAGTCAGTTCTGCAGCATCTGGGATTCTCATCCCATTGTGTCAGAGAAGGAAAGCCACAGGACACACAACCTGTGGGGGTAGCATTCTAGCTCAGGAGGCCTGCTGGCCCTGCGCCTCAGTCTGTCCACCTGAGACCAGGCAGCTACAGAGAATTCTCCTAACAGCAGAGAGTCCTCTTTTCTGCCCTCCCCTCTCTCATCTTCTCTCCCAACGTCCTCCTTTCCTGGTCCTCCTCACTCTGGTCCAAGTTAGATGCCCCCTTAAGGGCTCAGCCTCCCTTCCCCTCCCCACTCCAGCTCATGCATGACTAAGGTCTCTAATTACAAACCTCCCCAGCCTCTGATGTATCTTCAGAGAAATAACAAGGCAAGAACATCACAGGCATTGTATTCTGGATAAAGATCCAAGACTGTGGGACTCCAGATCCTATCTCTGCTTCCATTCCACAGTTCTTCCCTCTGAAGCAGAAGACTCTTGGATCCCATGCTATCTAAGGCCACATGGTGAAATGCAAAGAATGTACTAGGGGCAGATAGAAGCTGTTTAGATGTTTGAAATGCTGTGCCCTCTGAGAGGGACACTCATATCCAAGTCATGAGCAAACACTTTCTTTGTATGTGATATAATAGCACCTCGCTTTTTGGACCTACAGGGTCTTCCTTCTTAAATGTGAGGTCATGAATAATGTTTTATAAGGATTATTTCAAATATTAAAAGGAAGAGCATAAACAAAAGATTGCACATCTGGCTAGGATATATCAACGATTGTTAGCCCACACAGTACATTTCACAGTTTTGAAAAAGTTTGCCAGGATTTAACAGTGGGAGTTTTACATAAAATGAATTTCTAGCATTGTTTGAAAAAGTAAACCATCTGGCAACAACACAGTACTGCAATTTATCAAGGGCAGTGGACTGCAGCTTGGAGTGAGCACCAGAATCCCTTAGCCATTTGGTCAAATACAGATCTGAGAGCTCCACTTTCTGAGATCTGATTTGGGAGAACAGGCATGGGACCTCAGTGTCCACATCTACCAGGTTTTGGGGGCTGAGGGTGCTGCTCAAGGGACCATGCTCTGAAAGCCATGAACTGAGGGAGAGCCACTGTCTTCTCAGGAGGGGAGCTTTCTCCAGTTTCCATAATCCCCAGTTCCTTTTGTCCCCCTGCCTCCACCTCCACTCCAAATAATCCCATCCCCATTACTCACCTAGCCTGGAGACCATTTTGGGCTTCCCTGATAGTTCAGTTGCTAAAGAATCCACCTGCAGTGTGGGAGACCTGGGTTCAATCCCTAGGTTGGGAAGATTCCCTAGAGAAGGGAAAGGCTACCCACTCCGGTATTCTGGCCTGGAGAATTCCATGGACTGTACTGGAGAAGTCCATGGGGTTGCAAAGAGTCGGACATTGCTGAGTGACTTTCACCCCCTTCCCTGGAGGACATTTAACTTTATGACCTGTAGAGTGGACTCAGAGTAAGTGTTCAGGGCAAAGTGGCTTTTGTTATCTAACCATCTTAGGAGTTAAGTTTCAAAGTTCGTATTTTAGAGATGAAGAAACAGAATTACAGCTAAGTCTTCCCTGGTGGTTCAGATGGTAAAGAATCTGCCTGGTATGCAGGAGATCCGGGTTCGATCCCTGGTTTGGGAAGATCCCCTGGAGAAGGGAATGGCAATCCACTCCAATATTCTGGCCTGGAGAATTCCATGGACAGAGGAGTCTGGAGGGTTACAGTCCACGGGATCACAAAGAGATAGACATGACTGAAAGACTAATACGCACACAAGGAAAAGTGACTTGCTGGAGGAATTATAGGTTAAAAAACAGGAGGAAGACACATGCCAAAACCTGTTAGTCATGTGTCCCCAGTCACTTGGATGTTACCAAAATACAAACAACACCCAGGCAATACTATCTGATATTAACATAGATGATGTGTCAAAGATTTTGGGTGAGACTTCATGAGTATCAAATCGTGTTTATCAAGAAAAAGAGGTGGGTCCCAGCAGTTCTGGCTGCAGGAAGAGGGGCAGCATCCAGGCACTCAGGTTCCAGACGGTGCTGGAGGTGATGGTGGGGTAGAGGATGAAGGTGAGGAGGCAGTGAGGAAGAAGAGTAGGACAAGATCTTGGATTCAGTCCCAGGCTCTATGGACACTCCAGTCATGTGCAGCTTTGCTCCTGCATTTTCCTTCCTTCTTCCAATGTTCATGGACTGAATCCTTTGTGCCAGGAGCTGCACAGCATTCTAGGGATAAAGAGAAGACTTGCTTTCATGGCGCTTAGAGTCAACTGGATGAGACAGAACTAAAGCAAGCAGGCCCATAGAGGGAAAGGAAGAGGCAGATCTGAGGAGGGGAGGGTTGAGAAGGAACAGGCAGAGGCTGAAATTTTTCAGAAGCAGCCAGAACACAGCCCTGGGTGGATCCTCCTCGTACTTCAGCATCTCAGGGGAGCACAGTTCACGGATTCTCTGTAAAAGAGAAGGAACTTGCTGATTGACATCTCTGAAGTCCCAGAGTTGAACACTGTACATCCTGACAAGTTCTAGACCATCCCAGAAATGTGCAACCACAGTCCTCCCAGGGCCAGGGTAACCAACAAAAAACAAGGGAGTTTTCCAGGCCCAGGTGGGGGCACTGAAGAGCACTCCAGACCTGCTCTGCAGAGCAACTGACTCAGTGTTCCCATCTGAAAAATGGGAGCATGTGAATAGAATCAGATTATGATAATGGGGCTTCTGGGGGTGACCTTTTGCCACACTGCCCTATGGAGGACATGCTCAGTCCATGGATACCACAGGCACTTCTCCAAGGAAGCATCGAGGGAAAAAGTCACTGGGGTGTTGTGAGGGGTGTGTGGTTTCCTGAGCCCCGTCTCTTTCTCTTTCCCCTCCCACCCTGCCCTGCCCTCTGTCTTTCCCCAGGACCCGATAATACTATCAAAGTTTTCACCCAGTACTCCCCGATCTTGCAGTTGCTGTTTTTAGCATTGCAGCTGCCATGTAAAAAAGGTCTTCCAGAACCTGGGCTTGGCAATGTAGAAGTATTTGAATATTTTGGCCTTGCTTGAATCCCTGTATAGAGGCCAAGCAGAAGTTAGGCTGTGGTGAGGTAGGCATGGGAGGATCAGATAGGAGGGTGGGCATCACAGCTCAGTCTGCAAGATGAACAACTGAAATCCCCAGTTTGTTTGCAATAGAGAGTGGTATGGGTGTGATATGTGAATTGGCTGTTTGATACCCTCCTTTCCAGGACATTATTATTAATATGGTTAGGCATGATAATGACAGGGTAATATTGTAAATAATTCCTATTACTACTGAATATTTATAGGTGAATTGGCAGGATGCTATTGATTGGCATCAAAATACATCAAAAAGGATTCAGTTTAAGAATATTCTCTATATGTTGATAATGATTGGAGCTAGACAATAGTCCATGGGTTTATAGTACTATTTTCTGTACATATGTGTGTGGTTGACAGTTTCCACCCTGAAATGATTCCCTGGTGGCTCAGATGGTAAAGCGCCTGCATGCAATGCGGGAGACTGACGTTCGATCCCTGGGTTGGGAAGATCCCCTGGAGAAGGAAATGGCAACTCACTCCAGTACTCATGCCTAGAAAATTCTATGGATAGAGGAGCCTGGTGGGCTACAGTCCATGGGGTCACAAAGAGTCAGACACAACTGAGCAACTTCATGATGACCCTGAAAGGAAAGTGTGAAGGCATCATGCAGTAATGGAAAAATGCTCGGAAGAAAACACTCCACTGTGCTTACCTTGGTTACATCTTGGACAACGGAATAAAGGAATACTGAGGGATATTGATATTGCAACTTTCATAAGAAATACTAGTTTGGTCTTCATCCCATTCCTGGCACAAAGCTCCTAACAGACAGTTGAAGTTTCCAGAGAGACGACAGCAACAGAGTCTTTTCTCATGTGAAGGAGGTGACTAGTAAAGCCTCAACCTAACCCAAGAATGGGGATTTGTTGCCTGGGGAAGCAACACCTTCCCAAGATTCTGGGGTCAGAATTTTCTTTCCCCCTTTCCCCTTCCCCCTGCCTCCACACCTCAGGGTGGGGAGAGGGGCTAGAGGTTGAATCAGTCATAAATGTCTAAAGATTTAATGCATCATGGTTTGTGATGATGCATTACATAGTAATGCATAGTACTTCAACAGAGCAATCATTCATGTTATCAAGAGAACTGAGATCGACCCCAGGACCAACACAGGTGCACACTCCATCTTGACTGCCCTGGGCCGCTGCAGCAGCCGCCCAGGGCCTCTGTCTCTGCCTTTCACTCCCGAGAGGTCACTCTCCACACTGCAGCCACGGGGACCCTGTGGAAACTGAAGTCCTCTCCCACTGTTGGGCTTCCCTAATGGCTCAGAGGGTAAAGAATCTGCCTGCAATTAGGGAGGCCCAGGTCCGATCCCCGGATTGGGAAGATCTCCTGGGGAAGGGAATGGCAATCCACTCCAGTATTCTTGCCTGGAGAATTCCATGGACAGGAACCTGGCAGGCTACAGTCCATGGGGTGGCAGAGAGTCCGACACGACTGACTGAGTAACACTTTCATCCCATTGTTCCCATGACCAATCCCTCAGGATTTCCCAGCTCTCTCAGAGTCAAATTCTGATTCTTAAGAAGCCCTACAAGGTTCTTCTCGACCTGCCCCCGTGGCCTCTCTGCCCGGTCCCCTTCCACTCGCCTCCCCTCCCCAACTCAGCTCCTGCCACCCTGGTCCTGGAAGCTACACAGACACACCAGGCTCCTTTTTGCCAGTGGCTGCTCAAGGCCTCCTTATTCCAGTGTTTCTTTAACTTCAGCTTCCTGTATCCCCATCACTCTCTTTCTACAAAACACTCGCCACCACCTGGCATGGGATTTTCTAGCCTTAACTGTCTATCACCCTCTTAGAAAGCATATTATGTCACTAATTTTCTTTTCTGCTGCTTTCCTACACCAAGAAATATAAGTTTTGGCAGGAGGGGAACATAAATATTTGATGAATACTTGTCAAGGGGATGAATTTCCCTTTTCATCATCATGCCAAGTTCATAATCTTTGAAGAGACTGGATATAATAAAACTCTTGTTAGCCTATTTGATGATGAGGCTGCTTTATATAATTATGAGTCTCTTCTAACGTCCTATATCATGATAGGAAGATAAAAATAATAGTCTGGCTGGGAGGAAAGAATATGAGCCTTGAGTTTTGACTAATACAGTGCCAGCCTAGAAAAAGCTGTCTTGGCCCCATGAGCGAATCACAGAAGTTCTTCATTTCCTACTCTGCCTGCAGCTGCCTCTGGAGGAAAGAAGCTCAGCTGGCACTCAGCTTTCTGATAGATTAGGGTAGGTAGTGAGGAAGCGTAGGCAGACAAGTCTTCTGGACTAAGACACTGGTGGGAAAGGGACATCATTGACCATGACTGTGTAAGCTCTTCATACTCATGACTGGTAACTCTTTCAAAAAGCTCATGTAGCCTGGTCCCCCTGTTCAGGTGAGGAGATTGCAGATGACTTGCCCGAGGACACACAGCATGTGAGTGGCAGGATTGGGTCAGGACAAGACACTCTCCTGTCACAACCCATTGTATAAAAGACCTGAATATGCCAGGGATTCTGAAAATCAGAGAAGTAGTAAGGGGTCCTGAGTGCACTGTCCCTGATACAATTGTCCCCTCTCCAAACCCCCCACACAGACACAGAGACAAAGAAGAGTGAGTCTAGGTTGTTTCCCCGACTCCAAATATGTGGGGTCTCTGAAAACAGCAGCCAGTTCCCCAACACACCACTATCTCATGGAGATGAAATGCCGTGCCCAAGAGCACACAGCAGCATAGTGAGTTACTTAAGCCAGTCTCCTTTCATTAACACCAAGGCATTATTCTATTACATTGTTACAAATTAATAATTTTAGTAAGAATTAACTTTGTTATATATTCACAGTATTAATGTTACTGCTATCAGATCTGACATTGGTAAAAGCTACTCTGGCAATACCTGTGCAAATCACTTTAAAAATAACTTTTTCTTCTGATCACAACATGATGATATTGATAGACAAAGCAAAAAGCAACCTCTGAGTCCCAAGACCTGCCCTGGCACCACAGTGGGCCTAATATTCTTCTGCTCAATATTAATATTTAAACAGAACCTCAATATCAGACAAGGTCATTCTACATCCATGAAATATCAGGGCAAAAATAAGACATTTGGTAATCATGTTTGAACACAGACAAAACAAGCTAAATTACAAGAACAACCAAAAGGACCAGACCTCCCCTTATCTTGAGTGACTGCTCCTTCTGGGAAGGAAATAGCCAAGTGGTGTAGTATTCTTACTTGAAAAATCCCATGGACAGAGGAGCCTGGTGGGCTACAGTCCATGGGGTTACAAAGAGTCAGATGTGCCTGAGTGACTGAGTTGAGCAGAGCAGACTTCAACTAGAAACCAGATTGTTTCTAGTGGTCTCTGGCTAAAAACACTAACAAATACAACCATTATCCTTATTTTATAATAAAGAATGGAAAGCTCAGAGATGTCGGGAAATTTGCCCAAGTCTACGGGAAGTAGCGAGTAACAGCACCAGCACTGGCACCATCTGGGTTTTTGTTGATTTCATTACCTTTCTTTCTGTGGTCCCCATGCCTCACTTTCCTCATCTGTAGTAAAACTGATAACTCTCTGTTCACCAAAAGTGTCTCCAACATACATCCTCCCAGAGGCAGGAGCAAGAAAACATCATCAAAGTCCCTCTACTTGGGAGAATGGGGGCCTGCATTGTGAGCAAATGAATACAGCAGCTGAGAGCCATCTCCATGCCCCCATTTCCTCCTTTGAAGGATTCTTAGGATGATAAACAGAATAATACAGGCAAAATGCTAACACAGAGCCTGGGACCCAAAAAGGTAGTTGCCCTTTCTTTAACTGAAGTAAGAAGCCCCCTCCCCACATGTGACCTCAGGGAATCAGATTCCTTAGAAAAGTGGACCACTGAGTCTAATATCCATTCTCCTTCTGAGAGTCCAGGAGAACAATCTGCCCCCAAATTTGACTGAACTTAGAAGTAAGGAATAAAAGCCTACATATTGAGGTGTCTGTGTCCCAGGTTTCTGTGTATCTTGGAGTGGCTATGAAAAAGTAGATGATGCTATAGTCAGTTTGCTTCCTATGCCTGGTAGGGCACACTCTGTGGATGGGGAAAAGGGAGGTAGCCACTGCTAAGCAGAGCAGAGAGAAGGACCACCATTTCTATGGATGCTACTGGTTAAGGTTTGTAGTTGCAAACATCAGACTCCACTCCAGTCAGTTTAATTTTGAATACGCATTTATTGAAATATAAGCTACAGTGTTTGAAACTACAGAAAAAAATTGTAACATCATTCTGCAGTCAAGGAGCTTCTTCATCCCAAACCCTTCTCTCATGACTGATGCTGAGAACTGGAGGCTGGAAATTCCACCATGACCACCCACAAGAAGAGCAGTGATGGTGGGGTGGGGGATGACGGTGAGGATGCTGTGAGGATTCGGGTGAAAACAAAAGTCCTGTCATCAAACGGCAGGCTCTGTAGTTACTGTGGGCATGAGGAATGTGCTCCATGCAGCATTCCTCCCTTCCTCAAAGAATTATGAACTGTCTCCTTGGTACTAGGAACTGCGCTAAGCACTCGGGATAAAGGGAAGGCTGGCTCTCGTGGTTCTGAGAGACAGCTGGATGAGACAGAATTAAGACATGTAGACCAATGGATGAAAGGAGATAGACAGGTTCTGCTGAGGAGGGTAGGAGAGAGAAGAACTGAGAGGACACTGAACTGTTTCAGAAGCAGCCACAGCCCAGTCCTGCAGGGATCCTCCTCGGACTTCAGAGTTTCGGGGACCACTCTTCCCATGTCCTCTGCAAAAAGGAACTTGCTGAGTTCCAGCTCCAGACATGGACACCGGTCATCTTGACAGATCCAAGATCTTCCGAAAAATGTGGAACCGTAGTTCCCATAATCCGAATGGCCAACGAGAAGGAAATTAGTTTTTCAAGCCTCGGGTGAGGGTGGGGGTGCCAGGAGTACTGCAGACCTGCTCTGGAGGGTGGCTGAATCAGTGCTGCATCTGAGAAAGAGGAGCATATGATCAGGCTCAGACAATCATAAAGAGGCATCCAGGGTTGACCTTCTGCCAAGCTGACCCCTGAAGCACATGCTCAGGGTTACAAGTTTCACAGGACACCGCAGCCTCTTCTCCTGGGAGGCAACAAGGAGGAAAGACACTGTGCAGGCGTGAATGGTGTGTGGTCTCCTGAGCTCCACCTCTTTCCCCAGCCTTCCCCTCCCACCCTGACCTGCCGCATGTCTTACCACCAGGACCCTTCGTGTGAGCACAGGTCTTTATGCATCCTTCTTCTATGAGGGAGTTGTTGACCTTTAAGCTCTCTGTACATCCTCCATGTCCTGAGAGCTAAAGATGTCCATCCCTATCATTGCATTTGAACTTCTCCATATCACCCTTGATGAAGCACCTGGTCTTTCAGCCCCTGCAAGGACTTGTGAATGTTTTCTCCAGACAGAAAGTAGGTCTTGAAGTTGCTGAAATGGGAGGGGCAATGGGTCAGTTATGAGGATGGTCATCACAGCTTGATCTACAGGGTCAACAAGGGAACCACCAGCTTTGTTTTTTGGTTGCTTGTTTTGCAATAGAGAATTTAAGGTTGTGGAGGGTGGTCATATGAAAAGCCCATTTGTAAACCTCCTTTCTGGGACATCATGATGAATGTTGCTAGGCATGACGTGCTACATAATCATGTACAAATGTGTAGCTCCTCATGAAGTACCCTCAAAAACTTCTACAGGACTTCCCTGGCGGTCCAGTGGTTAAAAACCCACCCTCCAATGCAGGAGTCCCAGGTTCAATCCCTTGTCAGGGAACCAAGGTCTCACATGCTGCAGGGCATCTAAGCCAGCAGGCCACAGCTAAGACCTAACACACCCAAAAAAATACACAAATGAACCAGAAAAACCACAACTCTACAAGAACAGAAAGAGATCACATGTAAAACAATGTATGTCCTATATGTCAAATTGCTGGGTCTGAATACATGGGTTTTATGGTATTATATTAATATTAATAATATTATTAAGCATGTTATTGTATTAATGTTATATTTATAGTTATATTCATATAATACTATAGCATTAATAATACTATTATTAATTATGTTATGGTATTGTTATGTGTATTAAAGATTATAATTATTATTCATTATATTAATATGTCTGGATATGTGAGTTTTATAATACTATTAATATTCTCTGTGCTTATGTGTATAGTGAAAACTTTCCACCATTAATTAAAATAATATGAAGGAATTACGCTGTAATGGAAAAAGTCATGAGGAAAACATGCCAGTGTGCTCACTTTGGTGACATCAGGAGCATTGCATAGACTGCATGCTGATGATGTTGATACTGTGATTATAAGAAGAAACATATGTGCTTATTTTTTCATCCTTTTCCTGACACTGAGTCGCTAAAAATCTTGGTATCTCTTATGTGATGAGAACAATAAAAGTGGCTTCTGATATGTGGCATCAGTGACTTTGGAAAGACCCTCATGACCGCAGCATGGACTCTGAGTGCACAGGAAGGACTGTCTGGCAGGAGGGAGGGTTTGAACTTTCATTCCCACCCTCCTCCATGGTCTTCTCTTCTCCATCCCCTCTTCTTCTACGACCTCAGGGAGGGTAATAGAACTATCAGTTGAACAGTCACCATAACTAATGATTTAATGCATCGTGACTACGTAATGAAGCCTCCTCAACAGAGCAAGACATTCATGTTATGCAAGAGACCTGGGATCCACCCAGGGAACCACAGGGATCCTGCTCCATCAAGGCTCACGCGGACCACTGCAGCAGCCCACTCCCTGGGCCTCTGTGTCTGCCCTTCATCCCCTAGAGGACACTCTCTGCACTGCAGCCACAGGGATCCTGGGACTATTTTGATCCCTACCCCATTGCTCCCATGACCAATCCCTCAGTGACTCCTCCTTTCACTGGGAGTCAAATTCTGATCTTAATAAGCTCCACAAGCCTCCTCATGACCTGCCCCCGTGGCCTCTCAGCCTCATCGCCTTCCACTCCCCTCCCCTTTCACTCCCCTCCCTCCACCCACCCAGCTCCATCCACCCTGGTCCTGGCTGCTGTTCCAACACACACCAGGCACATTACTTCTGCAGCCTCGGCTCAAAGCTTCCTTATCACAGAAAGTTTCCCTGACCCTGGAGAGAAAAATCACAGCATCCTTTCTCCACGTCCCTCTCTGCCTTCAAGAAACTAATGACCTGCCATAGGATTCCTCACCTCTGCTATTGTTTGTCTCCCTCCTCGAAGGCAAGTTATTTTGCCATATATTTTTCACAGCTGTTTCCCCACCCCAAGAACAATGCTTTGTAGGGACTTAATCCCCATTTTCATTTTCTCAACAACTACACAGTCTTTAATAGAATGGATATGATCAAATTATTTTTAGTAAAATATCTATTTGATGATCGGACACATTTACATAATCATCTCTAACATTGAATCTACTGAGAAAATAATAAAATAACGAAATCCATGTGATCACTATATTATTATTAACCCCCAAACCTCTCTGAATCCAAATATTTATAGATTTTTATGGAGGTTTTCGATAAATAGCCATACTGACTGAATTATCAGCTATGGCTGATTGATCTCAATCTCAGAGCCCTCCACCATCCCAAGAGGTACTGGGGGAAAAAATGGTGAAAGTTCAAGCATCTAAGTGAGTGTTTGAGGTCTCAGTCCAAACCTAAAATCTTCCTGGCTGCCCTTCTTGAGTGCTGTCATGACCTGTGAAAGAAGATAAATTCCAAGAAGTTTAGGAGGGCTGGGCCATGAAACAAGACAAAGATCAAGTATAGATAATAAAAGAATAGTCAAGAGGGGACCTGGAAACTATACCAGTCAGCCTTGGTCCCACAAGCCAACCACACAAGGGCTGTGTTTCTTGCTTACCCTGCAGTTACTCTGCTCTTTTGGTCCCAGGTCTTTCTGGTTTATTTTAATAATGGAGGAATATCAATATATGACACCTAAATATTTTTCTTGCCCCCAAAGAAGGTACATAGACATTTTTTTTAATGAACACATCTTACTAGAAAATGGAAAGAATTGGCCATGAAACGTGGCTAAACTCTTTATATTAATGACAGGTCATCTTTTCAAAGAACCCATGGAACATGTACCCCCCGTGTTCAGATGAGGAAACTGCAGATGATTTGCCCCAGGACACAAGCACGAGGGTAGTGGGGTCAGGACTAGGTACTGTCTAGTCACAACCCATCTGATACAGTACCTGATTCTGCCAGAAATTCGGAAAGCACAGTTTACCTGTAGAGTTTCTGGATCCAGTATGCTACTTTCATTACTTCCCTATCCTTAAGCCTCATCTAACCCCTGATACCACAGGTGAGAATGAGTCTGAGTCTACCCTAATGCCAAATATATGATGTCTCTACCAACACTAACCAATTATCAAACAGCCACAGTCAATTGACTTCTGGTAGTGTATCGGTGGGCTTAGCACAGATTCTGTAGGTTGAGGGCTCAAGACTGTCCTCAGTTCAGATGCAGGCCATGTGATCTCAAATAACTCACTTGCGACCAACTGGCCAAAAATCAGAGGTTCCATGACTCCACCTCCATGTTCAATAACTCTATAGACCCAGCGACTGGACTCAGGAAACACCTCGCTTACTGTACCCATGTTATTATAAAAGATAAAGCTTGGGGACAGTGAAATGCAGGAGATGGGTAGGGCAAAGGCGGAGTGGAGGTGTGCGGAGCCTCCATACCCCAGTGAGCCCAGCACCCTCACGTCACCTCTTTGTGTTCATCATCCTGAAAGCTCTCTAAACACCAATGTTCATGGACTTTTATTTAGGTTTCAGTACAAAGGCATACTAATTGAATCAGTGGTCATTGGTGATTGAGCTCAATCTCCATTCCCTCCCCTCTCCCCAGAGTTGCTGACATGGGTGGTATTGAAAATTTTAACCTTTAAGTGCCTGTTTGTCTTCTTCTGGAGACACAGGCAGTTCTGATGAGACAGTGAATTCCCAGAGGTTCAGGAGGCCTGGGTCATGAATACAGCCAAGGATGAAATACAGATGTTTTTATTACACTACAGTGAGGATAAGAGACACTGACCAGGAATAGAGGCTCAAGGATGTGGTCCCTGACTTGGTACTTTAGGTGGGATTTTTTTTTAATTCTAATTTTCTTTTTTTTATCCATGTTGAGAGTGGTGAAATGTTCCTGCAGTTAAAACTAGCCACTTTCCAGGGAGAAATCCAGAGGGTGCTGGCAGCACCCACCCTACCCCTGCTCCCCAAGCCCCTTCTGTGGACTCCCCTCATTTCCCTCCAGTGTGTAGAGGAGAGGTAAGGCTGGACCTACCTGAGTGCCCGGGGTGCTTTCCACCAGGATAACCAGGAGGAAGAAAAGGGCTGCAGAGAGGCAGAGCCAGTTCATCTTGGTGGCCTTGCAGGAGGGCTCCTGAGGATGCTGGGGGTGGACTGAGCTTTTAATATCCTGGCTGAGGGGTAGGATTGGGCCATAAGCAGGGGAGTGGGAAAGAGGATGAGCTGGGTCAGTCCTGTTTATTGTGTGATCTCCCTACCTAACCGTGTCTCCTGCTTCTCTCTGCAGGGGCCAAATGTTGAAAATCAGCAGTTCTCAGACCAGCTGATGCCTGTGGGTCTCATGTAAACATAGATAGTGATCTGACAGGTGGAATTTGTCCATCTGAACACGTATGATGGATGGTCAGTGAGTGGATGAGAGCTGATCAACGGACAGATAAGTGATCAGCAGTGTGTTAGTGCACATCCACCTTTTCAGCCACATGCAGGTGTAATCTCACCTGGACCTCAAAGTCCTGACCCACCCACCCACCCACCTCAGATGACAGGCATGACACAGGACACCTTCCTGCAACCATTGTCACAGCTCCTCCACTGGATGGATGTGTGCTATTTAGCAGGCACTGGTCCAGGTAGGAACTTAGCTAGGAAAGGTGACATTGTCCTGGGCTGTAACCCTGTTTATGCTTCAGAAAAGGGGTAAAGAGGAGGCAGCAGAGGGGAAGCAGGGAACTGAACACAAGTGATGTCCACAGCCTGACCACATGCCATCCCTCACCTGGTTTCACAAATAGGAGAGCTGTTTGCCAGAGTGGACTTCAGGGGACCTTGGAAGATCAGCTGCACCCTCCTCCTTCCTCCTGCTCTCCCTCAGTGGCGATGGGGCCACAGGACCTCAGCTTGGGTACCAGTTCTGTGTTTTCCTAACTTTCTTCCTGAGGATTTAAATCTCCCAGGGTCCTGTGTCCTCAGGTATCAGATGAGATCCGCGCTGCACACATCATGTGGTTGACGTGGAAACAATGGAGGCAACAGGCATATATTCCTTCTCGCTGAGAAGCCTAAGTCCTTTGCAATGTTAATAATAACAATAATGAGTAATTATAGCAGGCAAAATCTAACTTTTCTATGTGTTATGTGTTATCCTAAGTACTCGACACATTAATTCAAATAGTCCAGAAAAATCCTAAAAGAGGGTGAGAAGCTATTGGTACTTTCTCATGTTACAGAGGAGAAACCTGAGATAAGAACAAATAAAATAATTTGCTTAAAACCCTAGTTGGTCAGAGAGTTTTGAACCCAGGATTCTGACTTCAGAGTCTGTGCACAAGCACTCTGCTGCATTGTAAGCTGTAAACTATAGTGCACACATGAGGGGTGACACACCCACATCCCTTACTCCTGTATAGTCACTCCCAGTTACAATCACGTAGCACAAGTCTCTTTACTCATCCACACACAGACAAGCATTTCCCAAACTCTCTCTCTCTCTCTCTCTCTCTCTCTCTCTCTCTCTCTCTCACACACACACACACACACACACTGTGCTCCACTCCAGGCCCAAGGAGAAGGGAGCTGGGCTCAATGACCAGAAGCCCCAGGAGCAAGTCCAGCCAAATGTCAAGCAGGCACAGAGCTGGGTGATGAGCTGAGAGGACACAGGGGGCTGCCTTCCTACACAGACATCCTTTCCTTGGAGAAGGGCAGGAGCTTTCAATACCGAGCTGCCCCAGGACAGAAGGGCTTCGGGAGCCTGTGACTCACCAAACAAGCCACTGTGAGAGGAGGGTCTACTCTCTCCTCAGACATTCCACATGCATGATTTCATTTAGCCTCATGTCCATCCTACAGCATCTGAGATTCTCATCCCACTGTGTCAAGGAGAAAGCCAACCTCAGAGAGGTAAAGCCACTTGCTTAGGACACACAAACAACAGAGGGTACAATGAGGATTCCAGTTCAGGAGGCCTTCTGACCCTGCCCCTCTTCCCCTCAGTCTATCCACCTGAGACCAGGGAGCAGCAGAGATTCTCCCTGGCAACAGAGACATCTCTTTTCTCCCCCTGCTCTGTCATCTGTCTTTCTCTCCCAGTCTCCTCCTTTCCTGGTCCTCCTCACTCTGATCCAGGTTAGAAGCCCCCAGACCAGAAGCCCCCTGATGGGCTCAGTCAGCCTCCTCCTCCTCCTTCCTCCAGCTTGTGAGTGACTGAGGTCTCTAATTACAAACTTGCTGTGATCGTCTTCAGAGAAATAAGGCGGGGACATCACAGGCATTGTATTCTGGATAAAGACCCAAGACTATGGGGCTCCAGATATTATCTCTGCTCCTATTTCTTGGTTCATCCTTCTGAAATTTAAATAATTTTAGATTCCATGCTATCTAACTGGATCAGTTCAATTCAGTTCAGTCGCTCAGTCATGTCTGACTCTTTGCGACCCCATGCCAGGCCTCTCTGTTCATCACCATCTCCCGGAGTTCACTCAGACTCACGTCCATCGAGTCCGTGATGCCATCCAGCCATCTCATCCTCGGTCGTCCCCTTCTCCTCCTGCCCCCAATCCCTCCCAGCATCAGAGTCTTTTCCAATGAGTCAGCTCTTCACATGAGGCGGCCAAAGTACTGGAGTTTCAGCTCTAGCATCATTCCTTCCAAAGAAATCCCAGGGTTGATCTCCTTCAGAATGGACTGGTTGGCTCTCCTTGCTAACTGGATAGATAGACTGAAATGAATAGACTGCACCCGGGGTAGACACATAATGTTTAGATTTCTGTGACGTAATGCCCTCTGAGAGGGGCATTCATATCCATGTCATGTTTGGCCTCTTTCTTACTATGTGATATAACAATTTTGGACCTATAGAGTCTTCCTCCTTCAAAGTGCTGTCATGAATGTGATTATTTAAGGATTATTTTAAGCATTAAAAGGAAGTGCTTCCTGGGGTGCTCAGTCACTCAGTCATGTCCGACTCATTTCAAGCCCATGGACTACAGCTTGCCAGACTCCTCTGTCCATGGACTTCTCTAGGCAAAAACATCAGAGTGAGTAGCCATTCCCTTCTCCAGGGGATCTTCTCAGCCCAGGGGTCGAAAGCAGATCTCCCACATTGCGGGCGGATTCTTTATTGTCTGAGCCACCAGGACAGCCCATTAAAAGGAAGAACTTAAATTAAGATTGCATATCCAACTAGAATATCAGTATTGTTAGCCCACACAGCACATTTCACAGTTTTTAAAAGTTTGCCAGGACTTAATAGTGGGAGTTCATAAAAATTAAATTTCTAGCATTGTTAGAAAAAATACATAATCTGGCAACACAGTCCGGCAATTTATCAAGAACAGTGGATCTCAACCTTGAGTGAGCATCAGAATTTTTTAGACATTAGTTCAAAAACAGACTTGAGAGTTCCAATTTCTGAAGTTTGATATGGTAGGTCATGGATAGGACCTGAGTGTCTGCATCTACCAAGTTTCTGGAGCTGAGAGTGCTCCTCAAAGGATCACGCTTTGTTTGTTTGTGGTTTTGTTGGTGGTTGGTTTTTGGTTGTTTTTTTTGCTATGTATCTTCAAAATAACTTTATTAATATTTAAAAGACAATCAACAACCACCAATACTGATCGATAATATAGTTGAAGGCAAAAATGTATCATGTGTTGTCATATGAAACCAACATTAGATGAAAAACCACAGGTGCCTATTACTCAAGATCTTAAAAGAATTTCAAATATCTCCTCCAATGGTTTTGAACCCTAGTTGCACACTAAAAGCATTCTGGGAATGCAAAAAATATACTGATGTCAACTTAAGCACAACTGAGGATTAAATCATTTGTGTGTTGTTTTTTTTTAAGTCCTCAGGAATATGTAGCCAGGAATAAGAATTACCACTCTCTGAGATTACAGGGGATTCTGAAAGCTATTAAGGTCAGTTCTCCCTTCCAGATCTACCTGTATATGGAAAAGTGGATTCTACGGTTATTTCAACTGCATTTTTGATAAACCCATTTTAGAGCATTTAAACATGGCAGAAGTTCAAACTTCAAACATAGGGTAATTCATATTCCTGAACATTAATGGGACTGTTGAACACCTGTTCAACTACCAAAAGAGAGGGCAGGCCAACCAATAACAGAGGTCTGATTAATAAGAAGTAGTGCAGTAACGAAAAGAATACTTCAGAGCAGTCAACTCTGGCTCAGCTACGGTGTTAACCGAAACCTGAGTTTCCTCACTTGTAAAACTAGAATCAACAATTACTTCATAAATAGATATTAACGAGGTAAAATATCTAAAATAATATTTGTCAATAATAATGGATCAATTTCATAAAAGTAAGCTCATTAATGTATGTTGTGCTTAGCTAAAAACAGAAGGCCTGGGGAAAGATCAACCCCGGTCACTCTCACAGGCCCATAGGCTCCTTTTCACAAAAGTCCGCGTTGGCGACTACAAAGGACTAGAATGAACAGGAGACCAGGTAACCTCAGGCCTGCAGGGATAAAGGTCCGGAGGGGAAGCATAGGTTTTCAAAGCCCAGAGGGACAAGAACCACGCAACCCACCCCCAAAAATGCAGATCTCCGGGATGAACCGAAGGGAGGCCGATGGCGGAGAACAGAGCTCGCAAGGTCCCTCGCCTTCACCCCGCCCTCCCCCGGCTGCCCTGACCACCACTGTCTAGTGATCTAGTCCCGCTGCAGGCTTGTTTACAACCGGAGCAGCCATCCTACAAGGAGCCTCGCCTCTGAAGCAGCCGAGAAGGCCTTCACATGAGGGAGGGGCAAAGCCACCTGAGGACCACGCTTTGAAAGCTGTGAACTAAGCTAAGGAGAGCTGTTCTCTTTTCAGGAGAGGAGTGTTCTCTCCAGTTTCCATAATCCTCGCTCTTCTTTATTGTCCCTCCTGCCTCCAACCCCACTCCAAATATCCACATAACTCACTTGGCCTGGAGGGCATTTAACATTGTGACCTGAGAGGTGGATTCACAACAAGTGTTCTAGAAAAAGTAGCGTGTTATTATTTAACCATCTTAGGAGTTAAGCTTCATTATTCTTATTTTAGAGATAAAGAAACTAAATGAGAGCTAAAGAAAGTGACTTGCTGGAGGAGAAACAGTAAAGAAGGAAGGAAAATTCCTTCAGAAATTCCTTCTTCAAAATCAGAAGGAAGACAATTGCCAGAAACTGTTAGTCATGTGGGTCCCCAGTTATTTCTGTGTTACTAATACAAAAACAAAGAACATCTAGGCAATACTATCACAAATTAACATACATGATGCATCAAAGAATTTGGAAGTGACTGTCTAATATTAGATTAGATATGACTTCCCTGGTAGCTCAGCTAGTTAAGAATCCTCCTGCAATGCAAGAGACCCTGGTTTGACTCCTAGGTTGGGAAGATTCACTGGAGAAAGGATAGGTTACCCATTCCAGAATTCTTGGGCTTCCCAGGTGGCTCAGACAGTAAAGAACACAGCTGCACTGTGGGAGACCTGGGTTCAATCCCTGGATTGGGAAGATCCCCTGGAGAAGGGAAGGGCTACCCACTTCAGTATTCTGGCCTGGAGAATTCCATAGACTGAATAATCCATGTGGTTACAAAGAGTCGGACATGACTTAGTGACTTTCACTTTCATCTAATATTTTTTTCTGAATTCATGCTGCTTAAAAGACTAATTACTTTACAATGTTGTAGTGATTTTGCCATACATTGACATGAATCAGCCACGGGTGTACATGTGTTCCCCATCCTGAACCCCCTCCCACTTCCATCCTCATCCCATCCCTCTGGGTCATCCCAGTCCACAAGCGCTGAACACCCTATCTCGTGCATCAAACCTGGACTGGCAATCTGTTTCATATATGATAATATACATGTTTCAATGCTATTCTCTCAAATCATAACACCCTCACCTTCTCCCATAGAGTCCAAAAGACTGTTCTATACATCTATGTCTCGTTTGTTGTCTCGCACATAGGGTTATCATTACCCATCTTTCTAAATTCCATAAATATGTATTAGTATACTGTATTGGTGTTTTTCTTTCTGGCTTACTTCACTCTGTATAATAAGCTCCAGTTTCATTCACCTCATTAGAACTGATTCAAATGCATTCTTTTTAATGGCTGAGTAATATTCCATTGTGTATATGTAGCACAGCTTTCTTATCCATTCGTCTGCTGATGGACATCTAGGTTGCTTCCATGTCCTGACTATTATAAAAAGTGTTGCAATGAACATTGGGGTATATGTGTCTCTCAATTCTGGTTTCCTCAGTGTGTATGCCCAGCAGTGGGATTGCTGGGTCATAAGGCAGTTCTATTTGCAGTTTTTAAAGGAATCTCCACACTGTTCTCCATAGTGGCTGTACTAGTTTGCATTCCCACCAACAGTGTAAGAGGGTTCCCTTTTCTCCACACCTTCTCCAGCATTTATTGTTTGTGGACTTTTGGATAGCAGCCATTCTGACTGGTGTGAGATGGTACCTCATGGTGGTTTTGATTTGCATTTCTCTGATAATGAATGATGTTGAACATTTTTTCATGTGTTTGTTAGCCATCTGTATGTCTTCTTTGGAGAAATGTCTATTTAGTTCTTTGGCCCATTTTTTGATTGGGTCATTTATTTTTCTGGAATTGAGCTGTAGAAGTTGCTTGTACATTTTTGAGATTAATTCTTTGTCAGTTGCTTTGTTTTCTATTATTCTCTCCCATTCTGAAGGCTGTCTTTTCACCTTGCTTAGAGTTTCCTTTGTTGTGCAAAAGTTTTTAAGTTTAATTAGGTTCCGTATGTTTATTTTTGCTTTTATTTCCATTACTTTGGGAGGTGGGTCATAGAGGATCCTGCTGTGATTTATGACAATGAGGGTTTTGCCTATATTTTCCTCTCTAGGAGTGTTATAGTTTCTAGCCTTATGCTTAGATCTTTAATCCATTTTGAGTTTATTTTTGTGTATGGTGTTAATTTCTAATTTCACTCTTTTACAAGTGGTTGACCAGTTATCCCAGCACCACTTGTTAAAGAGATTGTCTTTTCTCCATTGTATATTCTTGCCTCCTTTGTCAAAGATAAGGTGTCCATAGGTGCATGGATTTATCTCTGGGCTTTCTATTTTGTTCCATGGACCTATGTTTCTGTCTTTGTGCTAGTACCCTACTGTCTTGATGACTGTGGCTTTGTAGTATAGCCTGAAGTCAGGCAGGTTGATTTCCCCAATTCCATTCTTCTTTCTCAAGATTGCTTTGGCTATTCAACGTTTTTTGTGTTTCCATACAAATTGTGAAATTATTTGTTCTAATTCTGTGAAAAATACCATTTTAGCTTGATAGGAATTGCACTGAATCTATAGATTGCTTTGGGTAGTATACTCATATTCACCATACTGATCTTCCAAACCATGAACATGGTATATTTCTCCATCTATTTGTGTCCTCTTTGATTTCTTTCATTAGTGTTTTATAGTCTTTTGTTTCTTAGGTAGATATATTCATAAGTATTTTATTTTTTTCATTGCAATGGTGAATGGAATTCTTTCCTTAATTTCTCTTTCTGTTTTCTCATTGTTAGTGTATAGGAATGCAAGGGATTTCTCTGTGTAAATTTTATATCCTACAACTTTACTATATTCATTGGTTAGCTCTAGTAATTTTCATGTGGAGTCTTTAGGGTTTTCTATTTAGAGGATCATGTCATCTGCAAACAGTGAGAGTTTTGCTCTTCTTTTCCAATTTGGACTCCTTTTTTCTTTTTCTGCTCTGATTGCTGTGGCCAAAACTTCCAAAACTATGTTGAATAGTAATGGCGAGAGTGGGCACCCTTGTCTTTTTCCTGACTTTAGGGAAATGCTTTCGATTTTTCACAATTGAGGATAATGTTTGCTGTGGGTTTGTCATATATAGCTTTTATTATGTTGAAGTATGTTCCTTCTATGCCTGCTTTCTGGAGGGTTTTTTTTTTTAATCATAAATAGATGTTGAATTTTGTCAAAGGCTTTCTCTGCATCTATTGAGATAATCATATGGTTTTTATCTTTCAATTTGTTAATGTGGTGTATTGCATTGGTTGATTTGTGAATACTGAAGAATCCTTGTATCCCTGGGATAAAGCCCACTTGGTCGTGATGTATGATATTTTTAATATCTTGTTGGATTCTGTTTGCTAGAATTTTGTTAAGGATTATGGCATCTATGTTCATCAGTGATACTGGCCTGTAATTTTCTTTTGTGTGGCATCTTTGTCTGGTTTTGGTATTAAGATGATGGTGGCCTCATAGAGTGAGTTTGGAGGTTTACCTTCCTCTGCAATTTTCTGGAAGAGTTTGAGTAGGATAGATGTTGGCTCTTCTCTAAATTTTTGGTAGAATTCAGCTGTGAAGCCGTCTGGTCCTTGGCTTTGGTTTGTTGGAAGATTTCTGGTTACAGTTTCGATTTCCATGCTTGTGATGGGTCTGTTAAGATTTTCTATTTCTTCCTGGTTCAATTTTGGAAAGTTATACTTTTCTAAGAATTTGTCCATTTCTTCCAAGTTATCCATTTTATTGGCATATAGTTGCTGATAATAGTCTCATGATCCTTTCTATTTCTGTGTTACTTGTGATTTCTCCATTTTTATTTCTAATTTTATTGATTTGATTCTTCTCTCTTTGTTTCTTGATGAGTCTGGCTAGTGGTTTGTCAATTTTATTTATCTTCTCAAAGAACCAGATTTTAGCTTTGTTGATTTTGTTATGGTCTATTTTGCTTCTTTTGCATTTATTTCTGCCCTAATTTTTAAGATTTCTTTCCTTCTACTAACCCTGGGGTTCTTCATTTCTTCCTCTTCTAGTTGCTTTAGGTGTAGAGCTAGGTTATTTATTTGACTTTTTTCTTATTTCTTGAGGTAAGCCTGTATTGCTAATGAACCTGCCCCTTAGTACTGATTTTACAGTGTCCCATAGGTTTTGGGTTGTTGTGTTTTCATTTTCATTCGTTTCTATGCATATTTTGATTTCTTTTGATTTCTTCTGTGGTATGTTTGTTATTCAGAAGCGTGTTGTTCAGCCTCCATATGTTGGAATTTTTAATAGTTTTTCTCCTGTAGTTGACATCTACTCTTACTGCAATGTGGTCAGAAAAAATGTTTGGAAAGATTTCAATTTTTTTTTTTTTAATTTACCAAGGCTAGATTTATGGCCCAGGATGTGACCTATCCTGGAGAAGATTCCACGTGCACTTGAGAAAAGGTGAAATTCATTGTTTTGGGGGTGAAATGTCCTATAGATATCAATTAGGTCTAACTGGTCCATTGTACCAGTTAAGGTTTGTGTTTCCTTGTTAATTTTCTGCTTAGTTGATCTATCCATAGGTGTGAGTGGGGTATTAAAGTCTTCCACTATTATTGTGTTACTGCTAATTTCCCCTTTCATACTTGTTAGCATTTGTCTTTCATATTGTGGTGTTCCTATGTTGGGTGTATATATATTTATAATTGTTATATCTTCTTCTTGGATTGATCCATTGATCATTATATAGTGTCCTTTGTCTCTTTTCACAGCCTTTAGTTTAAAGTCTATTTTATCTGATATGAGTATTGCTACCCCTGCTTTCTCTTGGTCTCTATTTGTGTGGAATACCTTTTTCCAGCCCTTCACTTTCAGTCTGTGTATGTCCCTTGTTTTGAGGTGGGTGTCTTGCAGACGACATATATAGGGGTCTTGTTTTTGTATCCATTCAGCCAGTCTTTATCTTTTGCCTGGGGCATTCAACCCATTTACATTTAAGGTAATTATTAATAAGTATGATCCTGTTGCCATTTACTTTGTTGTTTGGGGTTTGAGTTTGTACATGCTTTCTGTGTCTCCTGGCTAGAGAAGATCCTTTAGTATGTGTTGAAGAGCTGCTTTGGTGATGCTGAATTCTCTCAGCTTTTGCTTCTCTGTAAAACTTTTGATTTCTCCTCCATATTTGAATGAGATCCTTGCTGGGTACAGTAATCTGGGTTGTAGGTTTTTCTGTTTCATCACTTTAAGTATGTCCTGCCATTCCCTCCTGGCCTGAAGAGTTTCTATTCAAAAACAGCTGTTATCCTTATGAGAATCCACTTGTGTGTTATCTGTTGATTTTCCCTTACTGCTTTTAACATTTGTTCTTTGTGTTTGATCTTTGTTAATTTGATTAATATGTGTCTTGGGGTGTTTTGCCTTAGGTTTATCCTATTTGGGACTCTCTGGGTTTCTTGGACTTGGGTGGCTATTTCCCTTCTCGTTTTAGGGAAGTTTTCAACTATTATCTCCTCAAGTACTTTCTCATGGCCTTTCTTTTGTCTTCTTCTTCTGGGACTCCTATGATCTCTGAGGTTGTCCTTCTTTTAATTTTTTTTTTCTTTTTCCTCTCTGCTTCATTTATCTCTATCATTGTATCTTCTGCCTCACTTATCCTATCTTCTACCTCTGTTATTCTACTGCTGGTTCACTCCAGAGTGTTTTTCAGTCTCATTTATTGCATTATTCATTATTGATTGACTTTTTAAAATTTCTTCTAGGTCCTTTATAAACATTTCTTGCATCTTCTCAATCCTTGTCTCCAGGCTATTTATCTGTAACTCCATTTTGTTTTCAAGATTTTGGATCATTTTTACTATCATTATTCTGAATTATTCATCAGGTAGATTCCCTATCTCCCTCCTCTTTTGCTCGGTTTCATGGGCATTTATCATGTACCTTTACCTGCTGAGTATTTCTCTGCCCTTTCACCTTGTTTAGATTGCTGTGTTTGGGGTGGCCTTTCTGTATTCTGGCAGTTGGTGATTCCTCTTTATTGTGGAGATACAGTACAGAAATGGTATGGACTTAACAGAAGCAGAAGATATTAAGAAGAGGTGGCAAGAATACACAGAAGACCTGTACAAAAAGATCTTCACAACCCAGATAATCATGATGATGTGATCACTAATCTAGAGCCAGATATCTTGGAATGTGAAGTCAACTGGGCTTTAGAAAGTTTCACTACGAACAAAGCTAGTGGAGGTGATGGAATTCCAGTGGAGCTGTTTCAAATCCTGAAAGATGATGCTCTGAAAGTGCTGCACTCAATATGACAGCAAATTGGGGAAACTCAGTAGTGGCCACAGGACTGGAAAAGGTCAGTTTACATTCCAATTCCAAAGAAAGGCAATGCCAAAGAATGCTCAAACTACCGCACAATTGCATTCATCTCACATGCTAGTAAAGTAATGCTCAAAATTCTCCAAGCCAGGCTTCAGCAATACGTGAACCGTGAACTCCTGATGTTCAAGCTGGTTTTATAAAAGGCAGAGGAACCAGAGATCAAATTGCCAACATCCGCTGGATCATGAGAAAGCAAGAGAGTTCCAGAAAAACATCTATTTCTGGTTTATTGACTATGCCAAAGCCTTTGACTGTGTGGATCACAATCAACTGTAGAAAATTCTGAAAGAGATGGGAATATCAGACCACCTAACCTGACTCTTGAGAAATCTGTATGCAGGTCAGGAAGCAATAGTTAGAACTGGACATGGAACAACAGCTTGGTTCCAAACAGGAAAAGGAGCATGTCAAGGCTGGCTATTGTCACCCTGCTGATTTAACTTTTATGCAGAGTACATCATGAGAAACGCTGGACTGGAAGAAACACAAGCTGGAATCAAGATTGCCAGGAGAAATATCAATAACCTCAGATATGCAGATGATACCACCCTTATGGCAGAAAGTGACGAGGGGCTAAAAGCCTCTTGATGAAAGTAAAAGAAGAGAGTAAAAGTTGGCTTAAAGCTCAACATTCAGAAAACGAAGATCATGGCATCCGGTCCCATCACTTCATGGGAAATAGATGGGGAAACAGTGGAAACAGTGTCAGACTTTATTATTTGGGGCTTCAAAATTACTGCAGAGGTGACTGCAGCCATGAAATTAGAAGACACTTACTCCTTGGAAGGAACTTATGACCAACCTAGATAGTATATTCAAAAGCAGAGACATTACTCTGCTGACTAAGGTCCGTCTAGTGAAGGCTATGGTTTTTCCAGTGGTCATGTATGGATGTGAGAGTTGGAATGTGAAGAAGGCTGAGTGTGGAAGAATTGATGCTTTTGAACTGTGGTGCTGGAGAAGACTCTTGAGAGTCCCTTGGACTGCAAGGAGATCCAACCAGTCCATTCTGAAAGAGATCAACCCTGGGATTTCTTTGGAAGGAATGATGCTAAAGCTGAATCTCCAGTACTTTGGCCACCTCATGGGAAGAGTTGACTCACTGGAAAAATCTCTGATGCTGAGAGGGATTGGGGGCAGGAGGAGAAGGGGATGACAGAGGATGAGATGGCAGGATGGCATCATGGACTCGATGGATGTGAGTCTGAGTGAACCCTGAGAGATCATGATGAACAGGAGGCCTGGCATGCTGTGATTCATGGGGTCTCAAAGAGTTGACACAACTGAGTGACTGAACTAAACTGAACTGAAACCTGGGGATTGCTTCAAACAGACACCAGCTTCCTCTTTCACAAAGAAAGAATCTATGACTCAGAGAGGTGAAGTGACTTGCCCTAGATCACAGAGCAACATAGTGAGTTACAAAGCCAATATTTTCTCCTTAATACCAAATCATTGTTTATTAACTGTTATAAATTAATAATTATTCACAATAACTAAGGAACAGATTTTTACAGTATTACTATTATCAGATCTGACATTCATTAAAAGGTTACTCTTGTCAATACCTATACAAAGCATTTAACAGAGATAATATCTTTTCAATCCTCACCACAATTTTATGAGATTGATAGAGATAGAGAAAAAAAGCATCTGAGTTTTAAGACCTGACTGGGCACCCCAGTGGGCCTTATGCTCTCCTGTTCAACATAAACATTTCACAAAACTTCAACATCAGACAAGGCCTTTCTGTGTCCATGATGCATGCTAAGCTGCTTCAATCATATCCAATTCTTTGTGACCCCAGACTCCTCTGTCCATGGGGATTCTCCAGGCAGGAATACTGGAGTGAGTGGCCATGCCCTCCTCCAGGGAATCTCCCCGACCCAGGGATGGAACCTGCATCTCTTATGTCTCCCGCACTGGCAGGCGGGTTCTTTACCACCAGTGCCAGATGGATTAAGACCAAAACAAGCCACTCAGTAATCATGTTTGAGCACAGACAAAACTAGCTGAATTGCACAAAGCACAAGTATGGCTGAGCACCTTCCTATCTTGAGTGACAGCTACTTCCTATCTTCAATGACAGCTACTTAGACCCGGTGAGCTCTAACCTCTATCTAGTCTTCCTTTCTGAGAGTTAAGATATCCAGCCAGAGAAGAATCCCACTTCCCACCAACATCCAGAGCAAAGCCAGCTTCCTGAAACCCTTCCCCAGATAACCTAACACAAGCCCACATCTTGTCAGTTCTTCCAAAAATCCTCTTGAAGAGAAGCCACATGGCTCCCAGGGTGTGTGATGAGTACAGCTCATTCAGCTAGCATAGGAGCATTTCGGGTGATCTGAGGTTGGCGACACTGACAGGGATAAGCATTCTCCTCATTTATTACGTAAAGGAAGAGAAACTCAGAGACATTGAGAAGTTTGCCCAAGACTTCAAAGTAGTGAGGACAGAACCAGTTCTGTATCTCTTGTTTCTTGTTAAAACAAACAAACAAACAAACAAAAAAACTGCTGTTTGAAGTCTCTAGGCCTTGATTGTCTCATCTGTAATGGGAATTTAGGTTTTGTGTATAAATGTTGCTCAAGCTCACATCATCCCCAAGGCAGTAACATGAAAACACTATTAAACTGGCTCCATTTGGGCAAGCTGGGACGTCCTTTAAATGGGTACCCAGTAGAGTCTTAAAAAGTTGTCCCATAATGCTGGCAACCAGTGGGCCTTCTAATGACCTAGAAGAGTGATGCATCCTGGGAAATACTTCCTGAGCCATGGACCCATGCTCACCATCTACTCCTACCCCTTCCTCTCTGTCATCTTCATTCATTAGTTCATGTTCCCACAGTATCTGATTTCCTTGTGTGTACTAAGTAGTGTCGTGTCTGGCTCTTTTTGCGACCACATGTCTTGTAGCCTGCCAGGCTCCTCTGTCCCCGGGATTCTCCAGGCAAGAACACTGGAGTGGGTTCCCTCACTCTTGCCCAAATGGGGGAAGCAAGTCAGAGAGTGAATTGGGACCTCTGATCTTACTGAATAGACTTCCCTTTTTCCACTAACCTCTCTCCTCCAGCTCAGTAAGGGGGCATGCTGAGGGCCCCATGGGACATCCTATCAGCCTCTGCATAAATTGTCAGAAGTGGGGAAGAGGAATTCTCCAAACTTTAAAGACTACTATTCTGAAGCTGATAGAGGGGACTTGGCAAGTATTGCACAAAAATCTAAAAGATACTTTTTTTTTTTTTTTGCCACACCACATGACATATGGGATCTGTTCCCCAACTAAGGGCTGAACCCATGACCCCTGCAGTGGAACCATGGAGTCCAAACCCCTGGACTGCCAGGGAAGTCTCCCTAAAAGACTGCTGTGGGAGAGGGAAACTCCCTGATTGCTGTCTCCAAGTCTCTTTTAGGGGTGTTTTAGGATAAAAACAGTAGAATGGGTCCATTGGTATCCTTGAAGTAGAGTCAGGGCAGAAAGGACAAGGTTGGGTCAGAGGAAAGGGAGGGGTTTTACTGGCAGAATGGGATAAAGGGTTGTTCTCGTGATAAATGCTGTCTCCTGGCACCTGCTGCCGAGTTGAAAGTGAACTCCCTGTAAAAGGAGGTATCAAACCTGAGGCTGCCTGAGAATTGCCTCCAATGAAATGCTAGCTTGAAATTATTCAGAAGCCTTCCTCAGAACTTCTTCCAGCACCAAGTCCCTCATTATACCAACATTTCCACCCCTACGTTACTGAACTCTGATGGGTCTGTTTCTCAGGGAGACTAAAGGCAGGTGCTAAAGGCAAACTAAAGGCAGCCTCACTCTGCGCAGGAGTTGGAACTGGAGGGAGGAGAGGGAAGTTCAAGCTGTGGGGCCAGGGCTCTTGTGTAAACAAGGAGGTTCCCCCACACCCTGTGATGTTTCTGCCATGTAATTTCTCCAAAGATGCCTGAGGCCTTGGGAAGGTAGATACCTCACCAGGGGCAGCTTCTGGGTCAAGAGGCCTCCAGCTTGGACCAGATGGAGGAGAGCCAGAAGGGGAGGCGGACACTGGGAGACAGAGCCAGAGGCAGACAGACAGATGAGAGATGACCAAGGAGGAAAGAGGGTTTTCTGTTTTAGGGTGGGAGGTGGGCTTTCTGCTACTTCCTGGTCTCAGATGGACAGACTGAGGCAGGAAGAGGGGCAGGGTCAGAAGGCCTTCTCAACTAGAATCCTCGTTGTACCATCTATTGTTTATGGGTCCTGAGCAAGTGACTTCACCTCTCTGAGGCTCAGCTTTCTCCTTGACAAAATAGGATGAGACTCTCAGATGTTGTAGGACTGACATGAGGCTAAATGAAATCATGCATGTGAGATGTCTCAGGAGAGAGCAGACCCTCCACTCACAGTGGCTTGTTTGGCGAGTTACTGGCTATCGATGCCCTTCTGTCCTGGGGCAGCTCGGTATTGACAGCTCCTGCGCTTTTCCAGGGAAAGGGTGTCTGTGCAGGAAGGCAGCCCCCTGCCCCGCCCCCACCTCCCCCCGGGTCCTTTCAGCTCATCACCCAGCTCTGTGCTTGCTTAATGTTTGACTGAACTTGCTCCTGGGGCTTCTGGTCATTGAGCCAAAATCTCTTCTTGACCCTCGAGTGGAGCAAAGAGTGTGTGTTTGTGAGAGTGAGTGAGTGTGTGTGTTAGTGGGAAGATACTTGTCTGTGTCTGGATAGGTGACTGTGTAACGGTGGCCTGGGGCACCACAGCTCTAACTGGGAGTGACTAGATGAGAATGAGCGAAGACATTGTTGGTCTCACACCTCACATGTACCCTGAATTTTACATCTTACAAAGCAGCAAAGTGTATGGTGCACAGACTTGAAGTCAGATTCCTAGGATCAAATGCTGTCTCTACCGTGTATGATTTTAAGCAAATTTCTTAACTTCCTGTTGCCTTCAATTTCTTCATCTGCAACATGAAGAAATAGTAACAGCTCTTCACCGCCTGTTCTAAGACTATCGTGAGGATTAGGTAAGTTAATATGCAGCAAGAGCTTAAAGATAATGCCCGTATCTAGAAGGAGCTAGGTGTTACCCGACACAAGTACTTACTGTTACTACTGCTATTACTACGCAGGACTTTGACTTCTCAGGGAGAAGGAATATATATGTCTGTTGCCTCCATTGCTTCCATAGCAACCCTGTGTTGGGGTCAGCACTGATCTCACCTGATATGTAAACACACGAGGTGCTGGGGGATTTACATCCTCAAGTACAAAGTTAGGAAAAGGCAGAGCCGGGACTCAAACGGAGGTGCTTTGATCCCAAAATTCCTGAGGAGAGAGCAGGAGGAAGGGTTGATTACAGGTGATCTTCCAAGGTCCCCTGAGGTCCACTCTGGCAGACAGCCCTCATGTGTGTGAAGCCAGGTGAGGGGCCAGCAGGAGGCCAGGCTGTGGAGACATGTTCAGCTCCCTTCTTCCCCTTTGCTCCCTCCCCTTACTCCCTTTTCTTCCCAGAAAACAGGCTTTGTGCCACAGATACAGAAGCTCTTCCTCTAGCTCAGCCTCTGCCTGGACAAATGCCAGATAAGCAGTGGACATCCAAGCAGTTGAGATGCTGCCTCAGTAGTTGCAGAAATGTCTCTCTGTAGACTGAATCAAGTGATGCTGGGGGCACTGATGCCCAGAGGTGATGAATCTGCAGGAGACTGAAAAGGAGGACTTCAGCTAACATACTGCTGTTCACTTATCCATCTTCTGATTCGCTCCTCATCCACTCACAGACCATCCATCTCTGGCCATCCCTGCCCTAGGTGCTGGGATGCTCCCTGAGCGACCATACTGGACAGGATTCCACCTGTGGAATCACAATCTGTGTTTCCACCAGACCCACAGCCAAAGTCAAGTCTGAGAAACACTGTTACTGGGCATTTGGCCCCAGCAGGCAGAAATAGGAAGTCCGGTTCTGTAGGGAGATTACAGACTGTTCAAGATCTGACCCCAGATCTCCCCTTTCCTCACTCCCCTCCTTATCTCCTGCTCCCACCCTTCATCTGGGATATGAAAAGCACAGTCAGTCCCCAGCTTTCCCCAGGAGCCCTCCTGCAAGGCCACAAAGATGAGCCGGCTCTGCCTCTCCATAGCCCTTCTGGTCCTCCTGGGCACCCTGGTGGCTGGCATTCCAGGGTGTGACACCAGCATCCAGGCCAAAGGTAAGTCTTGGCTCAGCTCTTCTCTAAAAGTTGGGGTGGGGAGAAGGGGAGTCCACAGAAGGCACAGGGGAGTAGGGGTGGGGTGAGTGTTGTCAACTCTCTCTGGATTTCTTCTTATAATTTGGGCAGTTTTCACTCTAGGGACATTTTTGACTCTCAATAGATATCACTGCATGTTAAGTTTTTGGAGAAAAAGCATTCCACCTGACTCTACCATATCAGGGACCTCAGCTCTGAGATTCTCTATTCCTGGTCACTGCCTTGCCTCTGCACCTCACATAGCATCATAACAAAATCCATATTTCATCCTTGTCTCGATTCATGTCCCAGGCCTCCTGAAACTCTAGGAATTCACTGTATTTTTGTAAGTCATGAATGAGTGAAGGGTGGGGCCTTAGATAGTGTCTGGTTGGACTGGATTCTAGAACATGCCGTCAGGTGATTAAAGGGTTAGAACTATCAACCCTGTCCCTCTGGGGAGAGAAGTACTGTGTTCAGTCAACAATGGGCTGTCATTCTATCAAATTACCTACTTCTAATCCTTAATCAAAACTAATACACATTGGGTTCAGAGAGCCTCAGGGGAGGTGAAAACATCAAGGGATTGTGAGGGGAGAAAGTCCTAAGAGGGTCTGGAGGATCAGCACCCCAAGTCCCCATTTGACCAATATTTCTTCTCCATTTGTCTGTCCCTGAGTTTTATGCTTTATAACAACTGAGGACAGTAAGTAAAGGGTTTTTAGAGTCCCATGAATGACTAATAAGTTATTGAACATGGGAGGTGGGGCGTGGAACCTCTGAATTTAGAGCAAGTTGATCACACGTGTAAGTGACCACAGAAATTGTTATCAACACTTGAAGTGTGGGTGAAACTCAGGGAGCTAGGAGCCCATCCTGTGGGGTCTGGGTCACCCCTATATATTTAATGTCAGAAGTGAATTGACTCCTGGATGCCCAGTGGGTACTGGGGAACTGGTTATGTTGGTAGAGACATACACGTTGGGGTCAGGGACAAAAGCCAGACACTCATTTCTATCATTGGTGTTGGGTTGAGGTTCAGACACCAGGGTCTACATTATGTGGAGCAGAGCAGTCAGATCTCCTTACCCATTCTCCGCATTATCAGAATTCCTGGTGGAATCAGGTGAGTGAGCGAGTGTGAAGTCGATCAGTCATGTCTGACTCTTTGCAACCCCATGGACTATAGCCCACCAGTCTCCTCCGTGGGTACTTGATTAAATGGGTTGTGACAGGATAGTGTCTTGTCCAGATCCTAGCATTCATATGGCGTGTATCTGGGGCAAGTCATCTGCAGTTTCTTCACGTGAACAGGGGACCAGGTTACATGAGTTTCTTAAAAGATTACCAGTCATGAGTATGATGAGTATACACTTTCCTGATCAATGACGTCCGTTTCCCATCAAAATACTTTCATCCAATAGACTCATCTATCAACATTTCCTCACCAGCCCTCTAAAAAATTTATCTTTCCAATATGATCATTTCTCTATTATGAAATTCATCAGAGAGTTGAGTGACAGCCGACCGTCTTCCCTCCAAAGGCAACTGCAGGCCGAGCAGGCAATGCAATACTTTTCTATGAGTTTGCTCGTGGGGCCAAGACTGCTTTTGCCAGGCTGGTACAATATTAATCAAAACTCAAAGCTCTTCTTCTTGCCTCCTGGCCAGACTATTATTTTATTTTCCTATCAAGATGTAGAAAGTTAGAAGTAGACTCACAATTATACAGGCCAGTCTCATCATCAAATACACTAACAGGAATTTTATTACATCAGCCTTTTCAATGACTGTGCACTTGGCATGAGGATGAAATGGCAGATTTATTCCCTCCATAAATATTCATCAAATACTTATGCTTTTGTCCCTAGAAAGCATATTTCTTGATATAGGAAAACAGCTGTGAACAAAATATAGTAAAATAATGTGCCTTCTAAGAGGGATACAGACAATAAAGACGGGGGAAATCCTATGCCAGGTCATGACGAGTGTTGTGAGGAAAGAGAGTTATGGGGATTTGGGAGGCTGTAGAGGATCAGGGAAACCCTCTGGGATGAGGAGACATTAAGCAGAAGCTGCCAAAAAGGAGCCTGATGTGTTTGAGCAGCAGCCAGGACCAGGGGGCTGGGAGCGGAGTGGGCGAGGGGAGGGGAGTAAGGGGATGAAGCAGCAAGGCCATGGGGGCGGGTCATGAGGAGCCTTCTAGGACTTTATAAGGATAAGAATTTGACTCTGACGCAGCTGGGAAACCACTGAGGGGCTGCTCATAGGAGCAATGAGATAGGACTCGAGTTTTAACAAGGTCCTTGTGGCTGCAGTGTGGAGCGTGGCCTCTAGAGGGCGAAAAGCAGAGACGGGGCCCTGGGCAGGCGGCAGCAGTGGTCCAGGGAGCCATGATGGAGACTAGGCCTGTTGTTCCTGGGTTGATCCAGTTCTCCTGAATAACCTGAGTGACTTGCTATGTTAATATATCCATGGAGGCTTCTTCACAAATCATGATTCATTAAATCTTTCCTCATTTGTGACTGATTCAACCTCCAATCCCTCTCCCCTTCCTGAGATTTGGACACAATGAAAGAGGGGAAGGTAGGAATGAAAATTTCCACACCCAACTCAGGCAGTTGTTTCCCCTAACAACTTATTCCCATTCTTGGCTTTGGTTCAGGCTTTACAAAAGTCCTCTCCCTCACATGACAGAAGACTCCCTTTGCTCTCATCTCTTAGGAAATTCCAATGTTTTAGGAGCTCTGTGCCAGGAATGGGATGCAGACCAAGCTAATATTTCTTTGATAAATCACAGTATCAATAGTTCCTCAATATTCTATTATTCCACTCTCCATGAGGTAAGCAAAGTAAACACCAGTGTGTTTTCTACCATGCCTTTCTCCATTTATGACATGATTCCCTAACACTTTTGTAATAGTGACGGGGTCAAGCAGCCCTACTCAACCCTTGGCTGGCATCCAGGTGGGCACCTTCATCAAGAGATGACCTTAAATGGGCAACCCTCGGTGGGCCAGTTTAGCCACTGCCATTGTCCTTGCCAAGTGGGCTCTGCCCCCTCCCACTCTTTTGTATCAAAGGGACAGGAATTCATACTTTGGGAAGATGGTTTCTTGAGACAATAGCATGCCATCATCTCCGTGGGCCCAATTTCCGATTAAAAATGGTATTCCTAGATCCAGCACCTCTTCTGCAGATTATAGGCTGGTCCTGAGGTGAGCAGAATGAGACTGGGCTTAGTAATGCTTTCTTTTTTAACGGTGGAAGTTTCAACCACACACATACGTAGAAAACAGGATTATAAAAGCCATGGACCATTGTCCAGCTCCAATAATTTTTGTACATGGAGAGTATTTTTATATGTGTCCCTCTTTTGTGTTACTTTTGAAACTAATCAGTAGCATCATGCGAATTAATCCAGAAACATTCATTAATGCCATGTAACTATTTAATATTGCCCTGTCATTGTCACACCTCACAACATTGATAATACTGTCCTGGAAAGCAGGGTATTCAAAGGCCTTTCCACATTTCACACTTCTGCCCACCCCCTCCTCCCCATCACTCTCTATCACAAACTGGTAGTTTTAGTTGTTCATCTTGTAGACTGAGCTGTGATGACCTTCCCTCTCCTTAACTGAGATCCTGCCATCCCTACAGCCCAGCGGCCTGACTTCTGCCTAGAGCCTCCGTATACGGGTCCCTGCAAGGCCAGAATGCTCAGATACTTCTACAACCCCAAGTCTGGATTATGCGACACCTTTATATATGGTGGCTGCAAAGCTAAGAGTAACAATTTCAAGAGCAAGAAGGACTGCATGAGGACCTGTGGTGATGATACTGGGCCTTGGGGTAAGACAGGGGGTAGGGCAGAGGGAGAGGGGAAGCGCTAGGGAAAGTGGTGCCGCTCAGAAGGCCACAGGGCTTTCCTAAAAGTGAATTCTTTCCTCGCTGCCTCCCAAGAGAAGTGGCAGCAGTATCTGGATTGAGCGTGTGCTCCATGGACCAGCTTGGTGAAAGGTCACCCCTAGAAGCCCCATCATAATCTGAGCCTCCTCACATGCTCCCATTTTTCAGAAGGGAACACTGAGTCAGTCACTCTGCAGAGCAAGTCTGGAGTGCTCCTCAGTGCCCTGCCTCAGCCTGGAAAACTCCCTTGCTTTTTGTTGGTTACCTTGGTCCTGGGATGACGGGCGGTTGCACATTTCTGGGATGGTCTAGGACCTGTCAAGGTGGACAGTGTCCAGGTCTGGGCCTTCAGAACATCCATAAACATTCATTAATGCCATGTAATTATTTATAATATTTCCCTGTCAATCAACAAGTTATTTTCCTTTTACAGAGAACCTGTGAACTGTGCTCCCCGGAGATGCTGAAGTCTGAGGAGGACCCACCCACGGCTGGCCTCTAGCTGCTTCTGAAAACTTTCAGCCTCCTCTTCTTTCTTCTCAGCCCTCCCCTCCTCAGCAGAAATCTCTTTCCTTCCTCCACAGGTCCACTTATTTTAGCCCTATCTATCCAATTTGCTCTAAGCACCATGAAAGCAAATCTTCCCTTTACCCCCTTACACTTTCCACAATTTCTGGCACAAAGGAGACAGTCCAAAAATATTTGAGGAAGGAAGGATGGAATGGAGAAGCAAAGTTCCCCTTGACTGGAGCCTCTGGAGAGCCTGAGATGTGAATCTGCATCCTTGTCCTAATCTTCTTCCTCGGGGCAGCCTTACTTTCATCCTGCACCCCACCATCACTGCTCTCCCTCTGCTGGCGAAAGCAGAATTTCCATCAGTGAGTTTTCAGCTCAGGTGTGGGAGAGGCGTTTCATGATAAAGCCTCTTCCTCACATTGATTTGAAGGTCTGTGGCTGCAAAGAGTCTTGCCTTATCTTTAAATAAATGCATATTTTCATTAAACTAACTGGAGTGGATTGTGTGGTTTGCAACTAAGAACCTTAACCCTTAGGTTCCATGGAAACGGTGGTCTTTCTCATTTTATGCAGATGGGTGGGGAGCTCCCATCACTTCTCCTCAGACTGAGCCCTACCAAGTAGAAGGAGCCAACCCCTTATATTAGCATCTACCTCTTATGGCCATGCCAGCGTACCTGAAAACCTGGATGAGAAACACCTCCACAAGAACACTTTTCTCCTTTACTTCTTGGGCCAGGTCAAACTTTGGGGCATGTTATTTTCATGAATTCTCAGAAGGAGAAAAGAAGGAGCCTGAGGCTCAATTGTCAACTTGTCCTTAGAACCCCCTTCCCTGTCATTGTTTTGGGATAGGGGACTTCCAAGTCTAGCTAAAGAGGATCAAGCTCACATTTAGTGCGCACTGGCCATTTGCCAGGCTCTGTGCTTGTCATTTCCCCAAAATTATCATTCCTTCTCCTTCCTTTCCCCTTTGGTAACCAGAAGTTTGTTATCTGCGTCTGTGAATCCAGTCTTATTTTCATACCACATTTCTTAAGCCAGTCCTCTGTTGATGGTCACTTGCATTGTGCACGTCTTGACTATTTGTAAACAAGGCTTTTATGCACCTTGAGGTGCATGTATCTATTCAAATTAAAGTTTCTTTTTTCCACATATATACCCAGCATACTATACTAGTTGATGGTGTAGTAGTTCTATTTTTACCTTTTTAAGGAAATTCCATACTGTTTTCATGGGAGCTGCACCAAGATACATTCACACCAACAGTGTACAAAGCACTTTCCCTTTCTCCACTCTCTCTTCTGTATCTTTTATTTCTAGAATTCCCAGTGATAGCTATTTGACCGATGTGATGTGATATCTCATTGTCATTTTTAAATTGATTTTTAATTCAAGGATAATTGCTTTACAGAATTTTGTTGTTTTCTGTCAAACATCAGCGTGAATCAGCCATAGTTGCACATACGTCCCCTCCCTCTGTGCTGTGCTATGCTTAGTCACTGATTCCTGTCTGACTCTCTGTGACCCCATGGACTGCAGCCTGCCAGGCTCCTCTGTCCATGTGGATTCTCCAGGCAAGAATACTGCAGTGGGTTGCCATTTCTTTATCCAGGGGATCTTCCAACCCACAGATCGAATCTGGGTCTCTCGCATTGGAGAGTGGATTCTTTACCACTGGAGGTAAAAAGTGGATTCTTTACCATCTGAGCCAAGAGGGAAGCCCAAGAATACTGAGGTGGGTAGCTTATCCCTTATCCAAAGGATCTTCCCACCCCAGGAATCAAACTGGGGTCTCTTGCATTGCAGGTGGATTCTTTACAAGCTGAGCTACCAGGGAAGCCCTTCCATTCTTCTAATAATTCTCAATGTTGAAATTTTTTCATGTGCCTGTTGGCCATCTGTATGTCTTCCTTAGAAAAAGGTCTCCTTAGGTCTTCTGCCCATTTTCAAATTGGATTTTTTTGTTTTCTCAATGTTGAGTTGCAAGAGCTGTTTGTACACTTTTGATACTGACCTCTTATTCGTCACGTATTTTGCAAATAGCTTCTTCCATTCAGTAGGTTGTCATTTTGTCTTTTCAGTAATCTCTTCCTCGCTGCCGAAGCTTTTAAGTTTAAGTTTGATTAGATAGGGTTTCCCTGATAGCTTAGTTGGCAAAGAATCCACCTGCAGTGCAGAAGACCCCAGTTCGATTCCTGGCTTGGGAAGATCCCCTGGAGAAGGAAAAGAATACCCACTCCAGTATTCTGGCCTGGAGAATTCTATGGACTGTATAGTCCATGGGGTTCCAAAGAATCAGACACAACAGAGCAATTTTCACTTCACACTAGACCCCATTTGTTTATCTTTGTCTGCAGCGAAAGTGAAGTGGCTCAGTCGTTTCCGACTCTTAGCGACCCCATGGACTGCAGCCTACCAGGTTCCTCCGTCCATGGGATTTTCCAGGCAAGAGTACTAGAGAGGGGTGCCATTGCCTTCTCCGACACTGAAGCATAGAAAACTCAAAAATAGAGGTAGCATAATAATCCAAAACACAGATAGATCTGGTTCTGTTGTCCAATAACTTGTAGTCCCAGGCACATACCTCAGCATCTCTCAATGTTGCATTGCCTAATTATAAAATAAGGAAAAGACTTATACTTGTCTAAGTTTCCAACCCAACACCACTAGAAGCAGAACTCTTCGATACTGAATGAGTTGGGTTTATTACTGACGTCAGCAAGGAACAATGAATAATATGACATCTCTTTAAGAGGATGTTTGAAGGACTTAGAGGCTGTGGGCTTCAGGTAGGTTATTTAGGGGAGAGTTTCAGGACACTGGCTTTGCTCCGGATAGATGCTGTCAGGAAGTGAGGCAGTTCTATGATCCGGTGTCTTCATCTTACTCTGAAATGAAATTTCACCTGATAACTGAGGAGTTACAAACCACAGATATTACTGTGAGATTGCTCACAGAGGGTGAAGAACAGTTAGAGTGAAGGACAACAATCAGCTTTCTGGGGAAGGTAGAGAAAGCAAGTCTTTAGGGCGAAGCACAATGAATTCAGTTGAGTCTATGTGGAGTCCATGTTGCTTTCAGAACACTAAGGCAAAGATGTGGAGAGAGAGAGGGGAGACATACTCCGTCGTGGCCCCCAGGGTCCCAGTGGACTGTAGCCTGTGCGGCTTATCTGTTCATGGAATTTTCCAGGCAAGAATATTGGAGTGGCTTTGCTATTTTCTTCTCTGGGAGATCTTCCCAATCCAGGGATTGAACCTGAATTTCCTGTATCTCCTGCATTACAGGCGAATTCTTTCCTATTGAGTCACCTGGGAAGCCCATAATTAGACACTAACTTCATTCATGCACTTTTTCGTGAAATATTTACTAGGGATAAAACCTGTGTTGATTGAAACTTTTGCTCAGGCTCAAGGGCTTCAACCTCTGGTTCTTCCAATTTACTACCTGTGTGGCCTCTTCAATTTGTGGGTGATTTACATTTGCCAGCATAGATAGACCCTGACTATGTCCACATGGAGACAGTTATCCTTCCTTTTACACTAGAGGCACCTGAGTCTCAGAGGAGTTGGGGATTGCTGGTAACTTCAAAGAGCAGAGGAATTCCCTGTCCTGGTGTGCTGGTAAAAGTCACTGAGTCCATAAGAATTCCTCAGTAACTCTAAGAGAGGTAGAATTAATCACCTAAGATATCTGTTACCACTTACTGACAAGCTATGTGCCAAGCAAGCCCTGCATATACATCTCCATCTCTAAACATCACAATAATCTCAATAGGTTCTTCTTCTGTCTTAAAGTCCTGCAAGCTAGGACTTCTTGGGTGGTCCAGTGAATAAGACACCATGCTTCCAAAGCAGGGGTCCCAGGTTCAATCCTGGCCTGGGACTGAAGTCCCACATGTCACATGGTTGGGCCAAACCAGAAATTTTTAACTTTTAAAATAACTTTATGGATTTATTTTTGGCCGTGGTAGGGTCTTCTTTGCTGCACGGGCTTTTCTCTCATTGCAGAGAATCAGGGCTCTTAACCAATTGCAGTGCTTGGGCTTCTCACTGCGACAGCTTCTCTTCTTGCAGAGCACAGGCTCTGGGGTGAACTGGCTTCCATAGTTGGGACACATGGACTCATGTCACAAGGCTCCTCTGTCTCTAGGATTTTCCAGGCAAGATACTGGAGTGAGTTGCATTTCTTTCTCCAACGCATGAAAGTGAAAAGCGAAAGTGAAGTCACTCACTCGTTCCCAACTCTAGAGACCCCATGGACGTCAGCCTACCAGGCTCCTCTGTCCATGGGATTTTCCAGGCAAGGGTACTGGAGTGGGGTGCCATTGCCTTTTCCAACACTGAAGCATAGAAAACTAAAATAATAGAGGTAGTGTAATAAACCAAAACACAGATAGATCTGGTTCTGTTGCGCATACCTTGTCGTCCCAGGCACATCCCTCAGCATCTCTGAATTTTGCGCTGCCTAAGGATGAGATGGCTGGATGGCATCACGGACTCAACGGACATGAGTCTGAGTGAACTCCGAGAGACGGTGATAAACAGGGAGGCCTGGTGTGCTGTGATTCACGGGGTCGTAAAGATTCGGACACGACTGAGCAACTGAACTGAACTTAACTGAATTATAAAATAAGGAAAAGATTTATATTTGTCTATGTTTCCAACCACACACCACTAGAAGCAGCCCTCTTCGAAACTGAATGAGTTGGGTTTATTACTCGCTTCAGCAAGGAACAATGAATAATATGACATCTCACTAAGAGGATGTTTGAAGGATTAGAGGCTGAGGGCTTCAGGTAGGTTATTTTAGGGAGAGTTTCAGGAAACTGGTTTGCTCCCGGATAGATGCTGTCAGGAAGTGAGGCAGTTCTATGATCCGGTGTCTTCATCTTACTCTGAAATGAAATTTCACCTGATAACTGAGGAGTTACAAACCACAGATATTACTGTGAGATTGCTCACAGAGGGTGAAGAACAGTTAGAGTGAAGGACAGCACTCAGCTTTCTGGGGGAAGGTAGGGAAAGCAAGTCTTTAGGGGAAGGACAATGAATTCAGTTGAGTCCATGTTGAGTCCATGTTGCTTGTTGAACACTTAGGCAAAGATGGGGAGGGAAGGAGCAGGAGAAATGTCTGTAGTGGCCCCCAGGGACCCAGTGGACTATAGCTAGCCAGGCTTCTGTGCCCATGGAATTTTCCAAGCAAGAATATTGGAGTGGGGTAGCTATTTTCTTCTCCGGACGATCTTCCCAATCCAGGGATTGAACCTGAATTTCCTGTATCTCCTGCATTACAGGCAAATTCTTTCCTATTGAGTCACCTGGGAAGCCCATAAGTAGACACATTAACTTCCTTCAGGCACTTGTTGGAGATGTGAAATGTTTACGAGGGATAAAACATGTGTTGATTGAAACTTTTCAAGCTCTGGCTCTTCCAATTACGAGCTTTGTGGCCTCTTCAATTTGCTAGTGATTTACATTTGTCAGCATAGATAGACCCTAAATATGTCCACATGGCGACAGTTATCCTTCCTTTTACAGTAAAGGAACCTGAGTCTCAGAGGAGATGGGGATTTCTGGTAACTTCAAAGAGTAGAGTGAATTCCCTGTCCTGAATCTATGCAAAGTATATCATGAGAAACACTGTACTGGAAGAAACACAAGCTGAAATCAAGATTGCCAGGAGAAATATCAATAACCTCAGATATGCAGATGACACCACCCTTATGGCAGAAAGTGAAGAGGAGCTGAAAACCTCTTGATGAAAGTGAAAGAGGAGAGTGCAAAAGTTGGCTTAAAGCTCAACATTCAGAAAACGAAGATTATGGCATCTGGTCCCATCACTTCATGGAAAATAGATGGGGAAACAGTCGAAACAGTGTCAGACTTTTTTTGGAGGGCTTCAAAATCACTGCAGATGGTGACGCAGCCATGAAATTAAAAGACGCTTACTCCTTGGAAGAAAAGTTATGACCAACCTAGACAGTATATTCAAAAGCAGAGACATTACTTTGCCGACTAAGGTCCGTCTAGTCAAGGCTATGGTTTTTTCTGTGTCATGTATGTATGTGAGAGTTGGACTGTGAAGAAGGCTGAGCGCTGAAGAACTGATGCTTTTGAACTGTGGTGTTGGAGAAGACTCTTGAGAGTCCCTTGGACTGCAAGGAGATCCAACCAGTCCATTCTGAAGGAGATCAACCCTGGGATTTCTTTGGAAGAAATGATGCTGAAGCTGAAAGTCTAGTACTTCGGCCACCTCATGCGACGAGTTGACTCGTTGGAAAGTCTCTGATGCTGGGAGGGATTGGGGGCAGGAGGAGAAGGGGACGACCGAGGATGAGATGGCTGGATGGCATCACAGCCTCGATGGACATGAATCTGAGTGAACTCCAAAAGATGGTAATGAACAGAGAGGGCCTGGCGTGCTGCGATTCATGGGGTCGCAAAGAGTCCAGACACGACTGAGCGCCTGAAATGAACTGAACTGAACTGATGTGCTGGTAAAAGTACTGAGTCTATAAGAATCCCTAAGTAACTCTGAGAGAGGTAGAATTAATCATATAAGATATCTGATACCACTTACTTTAAGCTGGTATGTGCAAGCAAGCCCTGCATATACATCCCCATCTCTAAATATCACAATAATCTCAATAGGTTCTTCTTCCATCTTAAAGTCCTGCAAGCTAGGACTTCTTGAATGGACCAATGATGAAGACGCCATGCTTCCAAAGCAGGGGTCCCAGGTTGAATTCCTGGCCTACGACTCAGTCCCACATGTCACATGGTTGGGCCAAACAAGAAATTTTTAACTTTAAAAAACTTTATGGATTTAGTTTTGGCCGTGCTAGGTCTTCCTTGCTGCACGGGCTTATCTCTCGTTGCAGAGAATGAGGGCTATTACCCAATGGCACTGCTTGGGCTTCTACTGCAACAGCTTCTCTTCTTGCAGAGCACAGGCTCTGGGGTGCACTGGCTTCTGGAGTTGGGACACATGGACTCAGGATTTGTGACTCTTGTACTTAGTTGCTCAACAGTATGTGGGATCTTCCTGGATCAGAGATCAAACCACGTCTCCTGCATTGGCAGGTGGATTCTTTACCACTGGCCCACCAAGGAAGTCCCCCAAAATAATGTTTTTTTTTTTTTGAAATAAAGCCATACAAATAAAAGCTCAGCGTTTTCATCTCTTCCCCAAGTTCTCATAATGGATATGGGAAAGGGCTAGAATTCAGATGCAAAACTTTGCGACCCCATGAAGTGTAGCAGAGGAATAGGTTCCTTTGTCCATGGAATTCTCCATGCAAGAACACTGGAGTGAGTAACCATTCCCTTCTCCAGGGGATCTTCCTGACTCAGGATCAAACCTGAGTCTCCTGCATTGCAGGCAGTTTCTTTCCCATCTGAGCCACCAGGGAAGCCCCTCTGTCTTCTATGATTTTCCTTAAAAGAGATTTACAAGCTGTGCCTTCAAAAGTCCCCAGAGACTCGCCAGAGGGGACTCATAACTCTTCAAATGAGGAAGCTCTGCTTTTCATCCGGGTTTTTTGTTTGTTTGTATGTTTGCTTGTTTGTTTTTTGCACTGAGACTAACTGGAATCATATTTTGGCAAAAACATTTGTTCAAAATTTTGCCAAGCTGGCCTTAACTGTGAGTTGGAGGAGGATGCGGGCAGAGAAAAAAAGCCATTGGACTTAAAAATGAGAAACTTGGTGATGACTGTGGTAAAGGCATCAGCTCTCACTGGTAGGAGGTAGAGAAGAAAGCTTGAGAAGAGTGTAGGGCTATAGTGGGCATCCACTCTTCCTTCCTGATTGTACCTTAAGTGAGATCCTTTTGGAATCCTGTGCTGCACCCATAGCACCTATTGATTTAGTTTAGCTCAGATGAAAGGAGTGCGAAAGCATCCCAGCTTGGAAAGGACGGTAGGGAAAGAAGAACTAATGTCTTGCCCAGTCTCCTCTCAATAACCTCCATTTTTAGGTCATTTGTCATTCTTTGATCAAGGTCAAGTTTCAGGGAGTGCATCTGTTTAGGTACTCTTGATCTGAGGATACAGCAGGCACTTCTATTGACAGGCAACTCAATTCCACCTGTCCTGGCTGGAGGAAGAGTCACTCCTCAAGCAAAATCAGGCTACTGTTATCCAGAAAAAGAGACAGATCGATGCTAGGCGACAAAACAAGTTAGGCCAAAGTTTCCATGGAAAGAAGGTAGTTTGAATGGGTTCAACAGATCAGCAGGAGAAAACTCCATTGTGTGGTTAAAGTGCACACTCTTTGCTCCTGGGAATTTCTCAGATCTTCCATGTTCACTTGTTTCTAGTTGCCTTAGATGGACATGTCTACAGCTGACTCATGGCACCTCAATTATAACAGTTCCTTCTTTCCTTTCTATTTTCTTGCTTCCTTTTCTTGATAAATGTGACTTTACATTCATGAAGTAAAGATTCAAAATCTTTGATGCATCATCTATGTTAATATCAGATAGATTTGCCCGGAAGTTGTTTGTGTTTGTGTATGAGTAACATTGAAGCAACTGGGGACACATGACCAGCAGTTTGGGGCAAATGTCTTCCTTTTAACTTTTAGCTGTTTTTCCTCCAGCAAGTCACTTTCCCTTAGCCAAAATTCAGTTTCTCATCTGTTAAAAAAAAAAAAAAAGGAATAAGGAAACTTAACTCATAAGATTGTAAAATAAGAACAAGCTACCTTTTCCTGAATGCCTACTGTGAGCGCAGACAGTCACAATTTTAAATGCCCTGCAGGTCAAGTGAGTAATGTGGACGAAAGCATCTGCAGGTGGGGTGGTACAGGGGAACCATAGAGAATGGTGGGGATTATGGAAACTGGAGAGAACGGTCCCCTCCTGAGAAGAGACCACTCTTCTTAGCTTCGTTCTTGGTTTTCAGAGTGTGGTCCCTTGACAGCACTCTCAGTGCCTGAGGAACCTTGTTGATGGAGCTACTCAGGTCCCACTCTGTGCTCCTGAATCAACATTCTGGGGATGTGTTTGATAATGGCTAAGGGATTCTGATGCTCACTCAAGTGTGAGAACCACTGCCCGTGCAGGACCGTGTTGCGATATTGTTTAATTTGTGCAGCAATGCTAGAAATTTCTCTTATGAAATCCTCCACCTTTAAATGCTGGCATATGATTCAAAATCATAAAATTTCCTCGGTGAGCTAACAGTATTCCAACCAGATTTGAAACATCAGATTTATCCTTTTCATTTCAATCCTTACAGTAATCCTAAAACTCCAGCTCTCATGCCACCACTTCATGGAGAGAGACTACATACATCCCAAATGAGGCCCTGTTATGTCTCATGGCCAGAAAGTGGCCTCCCATGACTTAGATATGAATGTCCCTCTCAGAGGACTCAGCATCACAAAAGTTGAAATCTCTTTTGCCTGCCGCAAGTACATTCCATCCATTTCAGGATGTAGCCTTAGATAACGTGTACCCATGCTTCTCATTTTTCAGAGTGAAAAACTAAGGAATAGGAGCAGAGATCTGATCTGAGTCCCACAGTGTTCAGATAACATGCCTTTATCCAGAATACACACTATGTGATGTTGCTGCCTTGTAATTTCTCTGAAGATGCCTACAGGGGCCGGGAAGGCTTGTAATCAGAGACATCAGTCACTAATGAGCAGAGAGGGGGTGGAGTGAGGGAGGAAACACAGGCCCAATGGGGGGCTTCTGGATATGGGAGCCTCTAACCTGGACCAGAGTGAAGAGGACCAGGAGAGAAGGACATTGGGAGAGAAAGATAGACAGACGAGAGGGGGACAGGGAAGAAAAGAGTCTCAGCTGTTAGGAGGAGTCTCTGCTGCTCCCTGGTCTCAGGTGGACAGACTGAGGCAGAAGAGGGGCAGGTCAGAGGGCTCTTGAACTAGAATCCTAGTTGTTCAGTTTGCTGGTTGTGGGGTCTGAGCAAGTCACTTTACTTTTTGAGCCTGTACATTCTTCTTGACACAAGGGGATGAGAACCCAGATGCTGCAGGATGGACATGAGGCTAGATAAAGTGCCACATGTGGAATGTCTCAAGAGAGAGCAGACCGTCCTCTCACAGTGGCGTGTTGGTGAGTCATGGGCTCCCAAAGCCCTTCTGTCCTGGGCAGCTCAATATTGAAAGCTCCTACCCTTCTCCAGGGAAAGCGTGTCTCTGTGCAGGAAGGCAGCACCCGTGTCCTCTCAGCTCATCATCCAGCTCCGTGCCTGCTTGACATTTGGCTGTTCTTGCTCCTGGGGCTGCTGGGCACTGACCCCAGCTCCTTCCTCCTTGAGCCTGGAGTGGAGCACAGGATGTGTGTAAGTGTATGTGTGTGTACGAATGGAAAATGCTTATATTTGTGTGGATGGGTTCGCACAGGGGTCTTGTGCTACATGACTGTAACTGGAAGTGAATATATAGGCGTCAGTGAAGGGACTGTGGGTGTGTAACCCCTCACGTGTGCACCAAAGTTTACAGCTAACAATGCAGCAGGGTGCGTGTGCACAGACTCCGAAGCCAAATTCCTGCGTTAAATCCTCTGTCTCCACTCTATGAGTTGAGAAAAACTGCTTTATTTTTGTCTACCTCAGTTTCCTCCTCTGTAACACAAGGAAATATCAACAGTACCTCACCCACTCTTCTAGGATTTTGAGGATTCAGTGAGTTAAGATACGTGCTTAGGATAATGCATAACACACACTAAAAAGCTGTTTTGTCCGCTATATTACTCATGATTACAACATTCTTGCCTGCAGCATCCCATGGACAGAGGAGCCTGGCAGGCTACAGCCCATGGGGTTGAAGAGTCGGGCATGACTTAGCAACCAAACCACCACCATTATTCCTACCCCAAAGGACTTTAACTTCTCGGGGAGAAGGAATACACACCTGATTCCTCCACTGCTTCCACAGCAACCCATGACCATGAGGGTTGGGGGCACATCATGAGGACTCTTCCAGGTATTTAATAATCAGAACTTGACTTTGAGAGAGCGGGGAAGTCACTGAGGGGGTTGGGCCTGGGAACAAATGGGATGGGGCTCAGGTGGTAGCTGGATTCTGCGGCTGCAGTGTGGGGAGTGGCCTCTAGGGGGCGAAGGGCAGAGACAGGGGCCAGTGACAAGTTGCTGCAGGGGTCCAGGTGAGCCTTGTTCCCTGGGTGGATGCTGGTCTCTTGAATGACATGAATGCCTTGCTCTGTTCGGGTTCCTACGGTGGCTTCATTACCGAGTCATGATTCATTAAACCATTGGCCACTGGCAGTTGTTCAACCAACAGCTCCCCTTTCCTCCCTGAGGCTGAGGGGGGAGGGAAGGTGGATAGAGGCGTGGGGGAGGATAGGAATGAAAATTCCAACCCTCCTGTCAGACCGTAGTGTCCCCTAGCAACCAGAGCCCATTCTGGAGTTACTCAGGTCCTTCCAAAACGCCCTACTTCACACACCTGAAGAAGAAAGGAAGGGACATGATGTTCAACTGTCCACTTTTCTGGAGAGTCCCCTTCCCTGGGGTCACGTCTGGGGAGGGGCCTTCTTCTGTTAAAGAAAGGCCACCACCCTTTGAGTGAACGCTGGCGATGTGCCAGGTTCTGTGTTAGCATTTTGCCTGCATGACTTTATTTAATCATCCTGCGAATCCTATGAGAGAGGATATGGGAGCCTGGCAACAGTACTTAGCTGGAGGACTAGTTTCCTGGGGCTGTGGTGGGAGCCGAGGTGGAGACACTGGTCGTCACCTGAAGTGGTCAAGGCCAGCCTCCCAAAAGAGGCGATGTCTGAACTGAGTTTGGAAGCATGACTTGCATTCCATCAGTGGAGAGAAGGGGGTGAACAGGAGCTTTGGGGCACACAGATCCTAGCTCCATCCATTTCCCAGGTTGGAGTCTATATTTGTTTCCAAGTAGCCATTGAACATCATGAGGAGACCTCAACTTGTTCCTCAAAGTCCACCCTTCCTCAAAGTCCACCGAACCCTTAATACAATGAACCTAGAAGTCGCCTCTGAACAGAGCAAGGAAAGTTTTTCCTATAAAAAAATAAAAATAAAAATCTCCCCCTTTTTTATTTTATAAGACAGCCAGATGTAATTCAGTCACGAGCTCCTGAGTGCTCTGTGGAAGAGTTCTAACAATACAAGGAAGAATAATTATGAGAAGCAGAACTAGAGAGGCCACAGCGGCATAGCTAAGAATAGTAGACAGAATGTTTTTTCCTGAAATAAAGTTTGAAAATGTATGAAAAATGTCATTTGCTGCTCCTGCGGCAGTGAAGTCCGATCGAGAATGTTCCATGGTCTTTATCTGATTGTGAAGTTTTCCTAAATCTAAACTAATGCCGGAACTATTCCATACCCCTGAAATGTGGTTTTTAATTCTCTCCCAGTTATAATCTCTCTCGTTTACTTTCAGGGGTGTTACACAAATCCACTGGTAGTCGGCATGACAGGACAGAGCCAGTTTCCCTTTTAATGCCTGTAATCAGTCCCAATATGTATTACTGCTTCCTCCAGGGCATCCACCTTCATTTCTAGTTTTCTATCTATAACTTCTTGTGTGGCCAACGTTAAGGAAGCATTCTTAGACACAGTATGAACATACTGAGCGGTATGCACTTGTGGAGTCAGTGATATTGCCACCACTGTGACAGAGGTGCTATTAAGGCTGATATTCCCAAGATAAGGAGGCCCTCAAACCGTCGCGATCGCATCAAATCTTGTAACTGTTGCAACACAGCAAGACTATATTATGTTTAAGGCTGCCTCCCTATTTCAAGAAATATGGCTTTTGAGGAAAAAAAAGCAGAAGGATTTAACGAATATTTTTCAAAGGACTAAATCTTCCTTTTCATATTCGTGCCAAGAGTATTGAAGAGAGTGCATATAATAAAATTCATATTTGATGATGAAGCCTGTCTATAGAATTATGAGTATACTTATAACTTTATTTTGGGGGCTCCAAAAGCACTGCTGATGGTAATTGCAGCCATGAAATTAAAAGATGCTTACTCCATGGAAGGAAAGTTATGACCAACCTAGAGAGCATATTCAAAAGCAGAGACATTACTTTGCCAACAAAAATCCGTCTAGTCAAGGCTATGGTTTTTCCAGTGGTCATGTATGGATGTGAGAGTTGGACTGTGAGGAAGGCTGAGCACCGAAGAATTGATGCTTTTGAACTGTGGTGTTGGAGAAGACTCTTGAGAGTCCCTTGGACTGCAAGGAGGTCCAACCAGTCCATTCTAAAGGAGATCAGCCCTGGGTGTTCTTTGGAAGGAATGATGCTAAAGCTGAAACTCCAGTACTTTGGCCACTTCATGCAAAGAGTTGACTTATTGGAAAAGACTCTGATGTTGGGAGGAATTGGGGGAAAGAGGAGAAGGGAATGACAGAGGATGAGATGGCTGGATGGCATCATCAACTCAATGGACGTGAGTTTGAGTGAGCTCCGGGAGTTGGTGACGGACAGGGAGGCCTGGCGTGCTGTGATTCATGGGGTCACAAAGAGTTGGACACGACTGAGCGACTGAACTGAACTGAACTGAACTGATACTTATAACTTTCTATTTCCTGATAGGAAAATAAGAGCCTGACTGGGCAAGAAGTAGGGCATTAGTGAAGTGAAGTGAAAGTCGCTCAGTTGTGCCTGACTCTTTGCGATTCGATGGACTATACAGTCCACGGAATTCACCAGGCCACAGTACTAGAGTGGGTAGCCTTTTCCTTCTCCAGGGATCTTCCCAACCCAGGGACTGAACCCAGGTCTCCCACATTGCAGGCAGATTCTTTACCAGCTGAGCCACAAGGGAAGCCCAGAGAAGCATTGAGCCTTGACTAATATTTTACCAGCCCTGAAAAAGCAGTCTTGGCCCCAACAAGTAGACTCATGGAAGGACTGCATTCCTTGCTCTGCCTGCAAGTTGCCTCTGGAGGGAAGACATTCAGCTGCCACTCAACTCTCTGATTAATTTCATAACAGAAAATGATTGTTATTTGACACTTGTTTCTTTTGGGGGAGGTGGTAAGGTTTAGTCTTTCAGACTAAAATGGACATCATGGACCATGACTGTGTCAACTCTATATTCATGACTGGCAATCCTTTCAATGGAAAAGGAAATGGCAACCCACTCCTTGCCTGGGAGTGAGTACTCTTGCCTGGGAATCCCATGGACAGAGGAGCTTGACAGGCTACAGTCCATAGGGTTGCAAAGAGTCAGACACAACTTAGGGACTGAATACAATGTCTTTCAAAACACTCATGTAATCTAGTCCCCCCACCCCCCAGCCCCCGTTCAGGTGACGAACTGCAGATAATTTGCCCCAGGACACGTAGTATGTAGGTGGTAGGATTAGAACAAGACAATATCCTGTCATAGCCCATTTAATAAACTACCTGATTCTGCCAGGAATTCTGAAAATGCAGAGAACTGGTAAAGGTTTCTGAGTCCACTGCTCCTAATACAGCAGTCCCCTGTCCCCGAATCTCAGCTCAGACCCAAATGACAAAAACCTCGAATAGCAAAAGCAATCTTGAGAAAGAAGAATAGAACTGGAGGAATCAACTTGCCTGACTTCAGGCTCTACTACAAAGCCACAGTCATTAAGACAGTATGGTACTGGCACAAAGACAGAAATATAGATCAATGGAACAAAATAGAAAGCCCTGAGATAAATCCACACACCTATGGACACCTTATCTTCGACAAAGGAGGCAAGAATATACAATGGAATAAAGACAGTCTCTTTAACAGGTGGTGCTGGGAAAACTGGTCAACCACTTGTGAAAGAATAAAACTAGATCTCTTTCTAACATCACACACAAAAATAAACTCAAAATGGATTAAAGATCTAAATGTAAGACCAGAAACTATAAAACTCCTAGAGGAGAACATAGGCAAAACACTCTCCGACATAAATCACAGCAGGATCCTCTATGATCCACCTCCCAATATACTGGAAATAAAAGCAAAAATAAACAAATGGGATCTAATTAAAATTAAAAGCTTCTGCACAACAAAGAAAACTATAAGCAAGGTGAAAAGGCAGCCTTCTTAATGGGAGAAAACTATAGCAAATGAAGCAACTGACAAACAGCTAATCTCAAAGATATACAAGCAACTTATGCAGCTCAACTCCAGAAACGATCCAATCAAAAAATGGGCCAAAGAACTAAATAGGCATTTCTCCAAAGAAGACATACAGATGGCTAACAAACACATGAAAAGATGCTCAACATCACTCATTATCAGAGAAATGCAAATCAAGACCACAGTGAGGTACCATCTCACACCAGTCAGAATGGCTGCGATCCAAAAGTCTACAAGAAATAAATGCTGGAGAGGATGTGGAGAAAAGGGAACCCTCTTACACTGTTGGTGGGAATGCAAACTAGTACAGCCACTATGGAGAACAGTGTGGAGATTCCTTTAAAAATTGCAAATAGAACTATCTTATGACCCAGCAATCCCACTGCTGGGCATACACACAGAGGAAACCAGAATTGAAAGAGACACGTGTACCCCAATGTTCATTGCAGCATTGTTTATAATTACCAGGACATGGAAACAACCTAGATGTCCATCAGTAGATGAATGGATAAGAAAACTGTGGTACATTTACACAATGGAGTATTACTCAGCCCTTAAAACGAACAAATTTGATTCAGTTCTAATGAGATGGATGAAACTGGAGCCGATTATACAGAGTGAAGTAAGCCAGAAAGAAAAACACCAATACAGTATACTGACACATATATATGGAATTTAGAAAGATAGTAATGATGACCCTGTATGTGAGACAACAAAAGAGACACAGAAGTATGGAGTGGACTTTTGGACTCTGAAGGAGAGGGAGAGGGTGGGGTGATTTGGGAGAATGGCATTGAAATAGGTATACTATCATATAAGAAACGAAGTGCCAGTCTATGTTCAATGCAGGATGTAGGATGCTTGGGGCTGGTGCATGGGATGATCCAGGGAGATGATGTGGGGTGGGAGGTGGGAGGGGGCTTTGACATTGGGAGATCATGTACATCTGTGGCTGATTCGTGTCAATGTATGGCAAAACAAATACAGAATTATAACGTAAATAAATAAATAAATAAATAAAAATAAAAATAGATAATCTCTAGGAGTAAATTTTGAAAAAAGTGATATTTTAAAAGTTCTTAAATTTGTTTAATTTTTATCAGTGATCAAAATTTAAAGAAGGATTAAGCTAAATTTACTGGAGGAGATAAAGTTGTTTATTCACTGTATCTTGTAATACAGAAATTAGATGTACTCAAGGATATGTCCTAAATATATTGGTCAGTTTTTGTTTAAAAAATAAATGAATAAATAAAAATATGCAACTAAAAAAAAAAAAGAAGAAGAGTGAGTCTGGGCTTTGTCCCTGACACCAGACATGGGGGTTTCTACCAACAGTGGCTGATTCCCCCACACCAGCTGGGGGAATTCCCTTCTGACACTATATCCACAGAGGTGACCTAGATGCCACAGGGTGAGGACTCCCTCCCTGAAGGCGGCCCACACTTCAAGTGTTGATCCCAAGTTCCAGGGTCTTTCATAAGGGTGACCAACTCACTATAAATTCATAGATTCCATGACCCACCTTCCATGTTCAGCAACTTATTAGAACCATTCACAGAACTCAAGGAAGCCTTTTACCCAGGGACAGCCGATTGGAGAAGAAGAGGACAAATGGGGAAACGAGGGTGCTGAGGTTCCAAGGCCTCTCAGGACGCTCCCCACCTCACAATGCCTTTGTGTGTTCAGCTCCCCTAAAGGTCTCAGAATCCAGTGTTCTGGGATTTTTAACTGAGTGTCAGAGCTAGGCAAGTTGATTGAATCATTGGCCATTGGTGATTGAACTCAATCTCAGTACCGTCTCTTCCACCCATAGGCAATGGAGGTTGATAGTTCTAACCCTCTAATCATTTGACGGTGTCTGCTGGAATCCAGTCCCATCCAGACACTGTCTAGGATCCCATCCTTGTCTCATATCACGACTTACAGAAAAACAGTAAATCCCAAGAGTTTCAGGAGGCCTGAAGCATTAACCAGGACCCAAATAAATAAATAAAGGTGGATCGTGTTGTTATACGACACTGAGGTTTAGGAACAGGATAGCAACCAGGAAAAGAGAGTCTCAGAAGTGGGGTCTCTGATCTGGGTCAGTGAGGTGGGAGACTTTTGTTTAAAAGCGGAACACGTAATAACATGTCCATGTGTTAGTGTCCCAGAAGAAATCCAGAGAGGGTTGGCTGCACTCACCTCAGCCCTGCCCCCCAGCCCCCTTCCATGGACTCCCCTCATCACCCCCCACCCCAGCCTAGAGAGGAAAGGTGAGCATGGACTTACCCAGGGCCTGGTTTCTGGTTTCATTCCCTGGGTTGTCCCCAAGGACTACAAGGGCTGCAAAGAGACAGAGCTGGTTCAACTTCGTGGCCTCGCAGGAAGACGTCTGAGGAAAGCAGAGGGTTGATGGATATTCTCTAACTTGAGCTGAGGAGTGGGTACAGGTGACAAGGAGGGGAGTGGGGAAGGGAAGGAGCTGAGGTCAGGCTGGTCCAGTGTGTAATCTCCCCAAATGGCCAGAGCTCCTGCTGCTGCCTGCTGGGGCCAAATGCCCCAATATCAGCATTTCTGAAACTCAACCTTCCCTGTGGGTCTTGTGAAAACAGATTGGGATTCCACAGGTGCAAATTTTGCCCACTTTGTGGCTGACAGAGCATCCCAGCACCTAGAGCAGTGCATGGTGTGTGATGGATCGTCAGTGAGCAGAGGAGAGCAGGCCAAAGGGCAGGTAAGCGCACAGCCCTGTGTGAACCCAGGTCCTCTGCTGCCTCCTGCAGGGCTCCTCACACCTGGGCGTCAAGGCCCTTCCCCCACACCGCAACCCCAGCTGCTTTAGAAGGTGTGAGACGGCGAGGTTTCTGCAGCCACTGTGGCAGCAGCTCTCCTGGACAGACACCCGCTCCTCAGCTGGCAGTGGGCCAGGCAGAGGCTGACTCGGGGGGAGAGCGTGTGCATCTAGGGCACAGACTCTGCCTCTCTGGGCAGACCAGACTAAGAGGAGCGGGCCGTCTCCGCAGTGTGGCCGCCCCCGGCCTCACTGCTTCACCCGCAGGAGAGCTTGCCTGCCTGAGGCCCCGTGGGGACTTTGGAAGATCGCCCGCAACATCCCCCCCAACTCTGGCCTCCCCACCAGTGGCTTTGGGATCACAGGACATCATTATCAGTCCCAGCTCTTCCTTTGCCTAGCTTTGTGACCTAGGGCCAGAAATTTACTTTGTCTTCACGTGTCACGCACGATCCTGAGGCTCATATCACAGGGTTGCTGTGAGAGCAATGGAGCCCAAGACATTTATTCCTCCTCTGTAAAGTCAAAGTCTTTCGGAATAACAATAATAATGAGTGCCAGGCTGGGCTCGCTGCTATTGTACAGCAGAAACCAACCATAAAATCTAAGGCAATTATTAAATAAATTAGAAAATATAAAGTTACTATTAAAAAAACTCATAAAACTCCATTTTTTAAAAAATGAATAATTGTGACAATTAACACTTAACTCCTTTAATCAGAGGGTCAGATAAAGGTAAAGTGGGGAGGGAAAAGGGCTGGACCTGGGTGAGATCACTCACTGAAACAAGAGGGCTTTCGGTTCCCTCTGGAGGAAGAGGGAGACTATTTGAAAGAGAGCCTCTGACTCCACTCCGGCACTGGGTGAACTTCCTGGCCATAAACTTCTAGAAGATGACACTACAACAATCCATGCTATTTTCTCCTTTCTTTACAACAATCGACAGCATTTAAAGAGCAGTCAGGAGCAGAGGAAGCTAAAACTCTGTGTGCTTCTAGACACTTTGCTTTAGGCCCTGGTGATCAAGAAATTTTAGCAGCGTAAGCAACGTGGTTCTCAGATATCACCACAATATTGTTAAGTAATTAGACTCCAGTTAAAATAAATAAATTAATTGTTTTAAGTACCCAAACCTGGGATTGCTTCAAACAGACACCAGCATCCTCTTTCACAAAGAAAGAATCTATGACTCAGAGAGCCGAAGTGACTTGCCCAAGATCACAGAGCAACATAGTGAGTTACAAAGCCAATCTTTTTCCGTAGTACCAAATCATTGTTTATTAACTGTGATAAATTAATAATTATTCACAATAACTAAGCAACAGATTTTACAGTATTACTATTATCAGATCTGACATTGATTAAAAGGTTACTCTTGTCAATACCTATACAAAGCATTTAACAGAGATAATATCTTTTCAATCCTCACCACAATTTTATGAGATTGATAGAGATAAACTGCCTCTGAGTTTTAAGACCTGACTGGGCATCCCAGTGGGCCTTATGCTCTCCTGTTCAACATAAATATGTCACAAAACTTCATCAGACAAGGCCTTTCTTTGTCCATGATGCAAGCTAAGCTGGTTCAGTCATGTCCAATTCTTTGTGACCCCAGAGTCCTCTGTCCATGGGGATTCTCCAGGCAGGAATACTGGAGTGAGTGGCCATGCCCTCCTCCAGGGAATCTCCCCAACCCAGGGATGGAACCTGCATCTCTTATGTCTCCCGCACTGGCAGGCAGGTTCTTTACCACCAGTGCCAGATGGATTAAGACCAAAAGGAGCCACTCAGTAATCATGTTTGAGCACAGACAAAACTAGCTGAATTGCACAAAGCACCAGTATGGCTGAGCACCCTCTTATCTTGAATGACAGCTACTTAGACCCGGTGAGTCTAACCTCTATCTAGTCTTCCTTTCTGAGAGTTAAGATATCCAGCCAGAGAAGAGTCCCACTTCCCACCAACATGCAGAGCAAAGCCAGCTTCCTGAAACCCTCCCCAGATAACCTAACACAAGCCCACATCATGTCAGTTCTTCCAAAATCCTCTTAAAGAGAAGCCACATGGATCCCAGGGTGTGTGATGAGTACAGTTCCTTCAGCTAGCATAGGAGCATTTCGGGGTGATCTGAGGTTGGAGACACTGACAGGTATAAGCATTCTCCTCATTTATTACGTAAAGGAAGAGAAACTCAGAGACATTGAGAAGTTTGCCCAAGACTTCAAAGTAGTGAGGACAGAACCAGTTCTGTATCTCTTGTTTCTTGTTAAAAAAAAAAAAAACTGCTGTTTGAAGTCTCCAGGCCTTGATTGTCTCATCTGTAATGGGAATTTAGGTTTTGTGTATAAATGTTGCTCAAGCACACATCATCCCCAAGGCAGTAACATGAAAACACTATTAAACTGGCCCCATTTGGGCAAGCTGGGATGTCCTTTAAATGGGTACCCAGTGGAGTCTTAAAAAGTTGTCCCATAATGCTGGCAACCAGTGGGCCTTCTAATGACCTAGAAGAGTGATGCATCCTGGGAAACACTTCCCTGAGCCATGGACCCATGCTCACCATCTACTCCTACCCCTTCCTCTCTGTCATCTTCATTCATTAGTTCATGTTCCCACAGTATCTGATTTCCTTGTGTGTACTAGGTAGTGTCATGTCTGGCTCTTTTGCGACCCCATGTCCTGTAGCCTGCCAGGCTCCTCTGTCCACGGGATTCTCCAGGCAAGAACATTGGAGTGGGATGCCTCACTCTTGCCCAAATGGGGGAAGCAATTCAGAGGGTGAATTGGGACCTCTGATCTTACTGAATATAGACTTCCCTTTTTCCACTAACCGCTCTCCTCCAGCTTAGTAATGGGGCATCCTGAGGGCCCCATGGGACATCCTGTCAGCCTCTGCATAAATTGTCAGAAATGGGGAAAAGGAATTCCCCAAACTTTAAAGACTACTATTCTGAAGCTGATAGAGGGGACTCAGCATGTATTGCACAAAAATCTAAGAGATACTTTTTTTCTTTTTTGGCACACCACATGGCATGTGGGATCTGTTCCAGAACCAAGGGCTGCAGTGGAAACATGGACTGCCAGGGAAGTCCCCTAAAAGACCGTTGTGGGAGAGAGGGACACTACCTTGATTGCTGTCTCCAAGTCTCTGTGAGGGCTGTTTTAAGACAAAAACAGCAGAATGGGTCCATTGGTGTCCTGAAAGCAGAGTCAGGACAGAAATGGCAAGGTTGGGTCAGAGGGAAGGGAACGGGTTTGCTGGGGGAATGGGACAAAGGGTTGTTCTCGTGACAAATGCTGTCACCTGGCACCTGTTGCCAAGTTGAAAGTGAACTCCCTGTAAGAGGAGGTATCAAAACTGAGGCTGCCGGAGAGTTACCTCCAATGAAATACTAGCTTGTAATTATTCAGAAGCCTTCCTCAGATCTTCTTCCAGCACCAAGTCCATCGTTACACGAACATCCCCACACCTACATTACTGAGCTCTGATGGGTCTGTTTCTCAGGGAGACTAAAGGCAGGTGCTAAAGGCAAACTAAAGGCAGCCTCACTCTGCTCAGGAGTTGGAATTGGATGGAGGAGAGGGAAGTTCAAGCTGTGGGGCCAGGGCTCTTGTGTAAACAAGGAGGTTCCCCCACACCCTGTGATGTTTCCGCCATGTAATTTCTCCAAAGATGCCTGTGGCCTTGGGAAGGTAGATACCTCACCAGGGGCAGCTTCTAGGTCAAGAGGCCTCCAGCCTGGACCAGATGCAGGAGAGCCAGAAGGGGAGGCGGACACTGGGAGACAGAGCCAGAGGCAGACAGACAGATGAGAGATGAGCAAGGAGGAAAGAGGATTTTCTGTTGTTAGGGTTGGAGGTGGGCTTTCTGCTGCATCCTGGTCTTAGATGGACAGACTGAGGCAGGAAGAGGAGCAGCATCAGAAGGCCTTCTCAACTAGAATCCTCATTGTACCATCTGTTGTTCATGGGTCCTGAGCAAGTGACTTCACCTCTCTGAGGCTCAGCTTTCTCCTTGACAAAACAGGATGAGACTCTCAGATGTTGTAGGACTGACATGAGGCTAAATGAAATCATGCATGTGAGATGTCTCCAGAGAGAGCAGACCCCCACTCACAGTGGTTTGTTTGGCGAGTTAATGGCTATCGATGCCCTTCTGTCCTGGAGCAGCTCAGTATTGACAGCTCCTGCCCTTCTCCAGGGAAAGGGTGTCTGTGCAGGAAGGCAGGCCCCCGTGTCCTCTCAGCTCATCACCCAGCTCTGTGCTTGCTTAACGTTTGACTGGACTTGCTCCTGGGGCTTCTGGTCATTGAGCCCAGCTCTCTTCTCCTTGACCCTGGAGTGGAGCACACAGTGTGTGTGTGTGTGTGTCAGTGAGTGTGTGTGTGAGTTAGCGGGAAGATGCTTGTCTGTGTCTGGATAGGAGACTGTGTAACGGTGGCCTGGCGCACCACGGCTCTAACTGGGAGTGACTAGATGAGAATGAGTGAAGACACTGTGGGTCTCACCCTCACATGTGCCTTGAATTTTACATTTTACAAAGCAGCAAAGTGTATGGTGCACAGACCTGAAGTCAGATTCCTGGGATCAAATCCGATCTCACCTGACATGAAAAGACACAGGGCTCTGGGGGGATTTACATCCTCAAGTACAAAGTTAGGAAAAGGCAGAGCCGGGACTCAAATGGAGGTGCTCTGATCCCAAAATCCATGAGGAGAGACCAGAGGAAGGTTGGTTACAGGTGATCTTCCAAGGTCCCCTGAGGTCCATTCTGGCAGACAGCCCTCATGTGTGTGAAGCCAGGTGAGGGCCAGCAGGTGGCCAGGCTGTGGAGACATGTTCAGCTCCTTCTTCCCCTTTGCCCCCTCCCCTTACTCCGTTTTCTTCCCAGAAAACAGGCTTTGTGCCACAGATACAGAAGCTCTTCCTGTAGCTCAGCCTCTGCCTGGACAAATGCCAGATAAGCAGTGGACATCCAGGCAGTTGAGATGCTGCCTCAGTAGTTGCAGAAAGGTGTCTCTGTAGTCTGAGTCAAGTGATACTGGGGGCACTGATGCCCAGAGGTCGTGAATCTTCAGGATGCTGAAAAGGAGGACTTCAGCTCACATACTGCTGTTCACTTATCCATCTTCTGATTCGCTCTCATCCACTCACAGACCATCCATCTCTGGCCATCCCTGCCCTAGGTGCTGGGATGCTCCCTGAGCGACCATACTGGACAGGATTCCACCTGTGGAATCACAATCTATGTTTCCACCAGACCCACAGCCAAAGTCAAGTCTGAGAAATGCTGTTACTGGGCATTTGCCCCAGCAGGCAGACACAGGAAGTCCGGTTCTGTAGGGAGATTAGAGACTGTTCGAGATCTGACCCCAGATCTTCCCTTCCCTCACTCCCCTCCTTATCTCCTGCTCCCACCCTTCAGCTGGGGTATGAAAAGCACAGTCAGCCCCCAGCTTTCCCCAGGATCCCTCCTGCAAGGCCACGAAGATGAGCTGTCTCTGCCCCTCCATAGCCCTTCTGTCCTCCTGGGCACCCTGGTGGCTGGCATTCCAGGGTGTGACACCAGCATCCAGGCCAAAGGTAAGTCTTGGCTCACTTCTTCTCCAAAAGTTGGGGTGGGGAGAAGGGGAGTCCACAGAAGGCACAGGGGAGTAGGGGTGGGGGTGAGTGTTGTCAACTCTCTCTGGGTTCTTCTTATAATTTGGGCAGTTTTCACTCTAGGGACATTTTTTGACTCTCAATAGACATCATTCCATGTTAAGTTTTGGGGAAAAAAAGCACTCCACCTGACTCTACCGTATCAGGGACCTCGGCTCTGAGACTCTCTGTTCCTGGTCACTGCCTTGCCCCTGCACCTCACATAGCATCATAACAAAATCCATATTTCATCCTTGTCTTGATTCATGCCCCAGGCCTCCTGAAACTCTAGGAATTCACTGTATTTTTGCAAGTCATGAGATGAGTGAAGGATGGGGCCTTAGATAGTGTCTGGATGGGACTGGATTCTAGAACATGCCATCAGGTGATTAAAGGGTTAGAACTATCAACCCTGTCCCTCTGGGGAGAGAAGTACTGTGTTCAGTCAACAATGGGCTGTGATTCTATCAAATTACCTACTTCCAATCCTTAATCAAAACTCATACACATTGGGTTCAGAGAGCCTCAGGGGAGGTGAAAACATCAAGGGACTGTGAGGGGGGAAAGTCCTAAGAGGGTCTGGAGGATCAGCACCCCCAAGTCCCCATTTGACCAATATTTCTTCTCCGTTTGTCTGTCCCTGAGTTTTATGCTTTATAACAACTGAGGACAGTAAGTAAAGGGTTTCTTAGAGTTCCATGAATGACTCTAATAAGTTATTGAACATGGGAGGTGGGGCATGGAACCTCTGAATTTAGAGCCAGTTCATCACACGTGTAAGTGACCACAGAAATTGCTATCAACACTTGAAGTGTGGGTGAAACTCAGGGAGCTAGAGCCCATCCTGTGGGGTCTGGGTCACCCCTGTAGATTTAATGTCAGAAGTGAATTGACTCCTGGATGCCCAGTGGGTATTGGGGAACTGGTTGCTGTTGGTAGAGACCCACACGTTGGGGTCAGGGACAAAACCCAGACTCACTCTTTTCTATCATTGGTGTCGGGTTGAGGTTCAGAGACCAGGGTCTATATTATGTGGAGCAGAGCAGTCAGAACTCCTTACCCATTCTCCGCATTATCAGAATTCCTGGTGGAATCAGGTGAGTGAGCGAGTGTGAAGTCGCTCAGTCATGTCTGACTCTTTGCAACCCTATGGACTATAGCCCACCAGTCTTCTCCGTGGGTACTTGATTAAATGGGTTGTGACAGGATAGTGTCTTGTCCTGATCCTAGCATTCATATGGCATGTGTCTGGGGCAAGTCATCTGCAGTTTCTTCACCTGAACAGGAGGACCAGGATACATGAGTTTCTTAAAAGATTACCAGTCAGGAGTATGAAGTTTACACTTTCCTGATCAATGACGCCCGTCTCCCATCAAAATACTTTAAACCAACAGACTCATCTATCTACATTTCCTCACCACTCCTGTAAAATATTTATCTTTCCAATATGATCATTTCTCTCTTATGAAACTAATCAGAGAGCTGAGTGACAGCCGAGTGTCTTCCCTCCAAAGGCAACTGCAGGCCGAGCAGGCAATGCAATACTTTTCTATGAGTTTGCTCGTGGGGCCAAGACTGCTTTTGCTAGGCTGGTACAATATTAATCAAAACTCAAAGCTCTTCTTCTTGCCTCCTGGCCAGACTATTATTTTATTTTCCTATCAAGATATAGAAAGTTAGAAGTAGACTCACAATTATACAGGCCGGCCTCATCATCAAATACACTAACAGGAATTTTATTACATCAGCCTTTGCAAAGACTGTGCACTTGGCATGAGGATGTAATGGCAGATTTATTCCCTCGATAAATGTTCATCAAATACTTATGCTTTTGTCCCTAGAAAGCATATTTCTTGATATAGGAAAACAGCTTTAAATAAAATATAGGAAAATAATATGCCTTCTAAGAGGGATACAGACAATAAAGACAGGGGGAAATCCTATGCCAGGTCATGACGAGTGTTGTGAGGAAGGAGAGTTATGGGGATTCGGGAGGCTGTAGAGGATCAGGGAAACCCTCTGGGATGAGGAGACATTAAGCAGAAGCTGCCAAAAGGAGCCTGATGTGTTTGAGCAGCAGCCAGGGACAGGGTGGCTGGAAGCGGAGTGGGCGAGGGGAGGGGAGTGGAGGGGATGAAGCAGCGAGGCCATGGGGGCAGGTCACGAGGAGCCTTCTAGGACTTTATAAGGATAAGAATCTGACTCTGACACAGCTGGGAAACCACTGAGGGACTGCTCATAGGAGCAACGAGATAGGACTCGAGTTTTAACAGCCTTGTGGCTGCAGTGTGGAGCGTGGCCTCTAGGGGGCGAAAAGCAGAGACGGGGCCCTGGGCAGGCGGCTGCAGTGGTCCAGGGAGCCATGATGGAGACTAGGCCTGTTGTTCCTGGGTTGATCCAGTTCTCCTGAATAACCGGAATGACTTGCTGTGTTAATATATCCATGGACGCTTCTTCACAAATCATGATTCATTAAATCTTTCGTCATTTGTGACTGTTCCACCTCCAATCCCTCTCCCCTTTCTGGAGATGTGGAGACAGTGCAAGAGGGGAAGGTACGAGTGAAAATGCCCACACCAGCCAGGCGGTCGCTCCCCTAAGCACTTAGCCCCATGCTCAGCTTTGCATCAGGCTTTACAAAAGTCCCCTCCCTCACATGACAGAAGACTCCCCTTTGCTCTCATCTCTTAGGATATTCCAATGTTTTAGGAGCTCTGTGCCAGTAATGGGATGCAGACCAAGCTAATATTTCTTTTATAAGTCACAGTATCAATAGTTCCTCAATATTCTATTATTCCACTCTCCATGAGGTAACCAAAGTCAACACCAGTGTGTTTTCTACGGTGCCTTTCTCCGTTTACGACATGATTTCCTCAGACTTTTGTAATGGTGACGGGTCATGGAGCCCCACTCAACCCTTGGCTGGCATCCAGGTGGGCACCTTCATCAAGAGGTGACCTTAAATGGGCAACGCTCGGTGGGCCAGTTTAGCCACTGCCACTGTGGGTGCCACAGTGGGCTCTGCGCCCTCCCACTCTTTTGTATCAAAGGGACAGGAAATCATACTTTGGGAAGATGGTTTCTTGAGACAATAGCATGCCATCATCTCCGTGGGCCCAATTTCCGATTAAAAATGGTATTCCTAGATCCAGCACCTCTTCTCCGGATTATAGGCTGGTCCTGAGTGAGCAGAATGAGACTGGGCTTAGTAATGCTTTCTTTTTAACACTGGAAGTTTCAACCACACACATATGGAGAAAACATAGGATTATAAAAGCCATGGATCCATTGTCCAGCTCCAATAATTTCTATACATGGAGAGTATTTTTATATGTGTCCCTCTTTTGTGTTACTTTTGAAACTAATCAGTAGCATCATGCTGATTAATCCAGAAACATTCATTAATGCCATGTAACTATTTATAATATTGCCCTGTCATTGTCACACCTCACAACATTAATAATACTGTCCTGGAAAGCAGGGTATCAAAAGGCCTTTTCACATTTCACACTTCTGCCCACCCCCTCCTCCCCATCACTCTCTATCACAAACTGGTGGTTTTAGTTGTTCATCTTGTAGACTGAGCTGTGATGACCTTCCCTCTCTTTCCTGAGATCCTGCCATCCCTGCAGCCCAGCGGCCTGACTTCTGCCTCAAGCCTCTGTATCCAGGTCCCTGCAGGGAAAAAAATAGTCAGATACTTCTACAACCTCAGGTCTGGGTTCTGCGAGACTTTTATATATGGCGGCTGCAACGCTAAGAGTAACAATTTCAACAGAGAGGAGGACTGCGTGAGGACCTGTGGTGGTTGTATTGGGCCTTCCGGTAAGACAGGGGGTAGGGCAGAGGGAGAGGGGGAAGCGCTAGGGAAAGTGGTGGTGCTCAGAAGGCCACACGCCTTCCCAAAAAGTAATTTTTTTCCTCACTGCCTACCAAGAGAAGTGGCAGCAGTATCTGGATTGAGCGTGTGCTCCATGGACCAGCTTGGTGAAAAGTCACCCCCTACAAGCCCCATCATAATCTGAGCCTCCTCACATGCTCCCATTTTTCAGATGGGAACACTGAGTCAGTGACTCTGCAGAGCAAGTCTGGAGTGCTCCTCAGTGCCCCACCTCAGCCTGGAAATGTCCCTTGCTCTTTGTTGGTTACCTTGGTCCTGGGGTGACTGTGGTTGCACATTTCTGGGATGGTCTAGGACCTGTCAGGGTGGACAGTGTCCAGGTCTGGGCCTTCAGAGATGTCAATCAAAAGTTCCTTTCCTTTACAGGGAACCTGCCAACTGTGCTCCCCAGAGATGCTGAAGTCTGAGGAGGACCCACCCACGGCTGGCCTCTAGCTGCTTCTGAAAACTTTCAGCCTCCTCTTCTTTCTTCTCAGCCCTCCCCTGCTCAGCAGAAATCTCTTTCCCTTCCTCCACAGGTCCACTTATTTTAGCCCTATCTATCCAATTTGCTCTAAGCACCATGAAAGCAAATCTTCCCTTTACCCCTCACACTTTCCACAATTTCTGGCACAAAGGAGACAGTCCAAAAATATTTGAGGAAGGAAGGAAGGAATGGAGGAGCAAAGTTCCCCATGACTGGAGCCTCTGGAGAGCCTGAGATGTGAATCTGGATCTTTGTCCTAATCTTCTTCCTCATGGCAGCCTTACTTTCATCCTACACCCCACCATGACTGCTCTCCCTCTGCTGGCGAAAGTAGAATTTCCATCATTGAGTTTTCAGCTCAGGTGTGGGAGAGGTCTTTTCATGAATGGAGCCTCTTCCTCACATTGATTTGAAGGTCTGTGGCTGCAAAGAGTCTTGCCTTAGCTTTAAATAAATGCATGTTTTCATTAAACTAACTGGAGTGGATTGTGTGGCTTGTAACTAAGAACCTTAACCCTTAGGTTCCATGGAAACGGAGGTCTTTCTCATCTGATGCAGATGGGCGGGGAGCTCCCATCACCTCTCCTCAGACTGAGCCCTACCAAGTAGAAGGAGCCAACCCCTTATATTAGCATCTACCTCTGATGGCCATGCCAGTGTACCTGAAAACCTGGATGAGAAACACCTCCACAAGAACACTTTTCTCCTTTACTTCTTGGGCCAGGTCAAACTTTGGGGCATGTTATTTTCAGGAATTCTCAGAAGGAGAAAAGAAGGAGCCTGAGGCTCAGTGGTCAACTTCTCCTTAGAACCCCCTTCCCTGTCATTGTTTTGGGATAGGGGACTTCCAAGTCTAGCTAAAGAGGACCAAGCTCACATTTAGTGCGCATTGGCCTTTGCGAGGCTCTGTGCTTGTCATTTCCCCAAATAATCATTCCTTCTCCTTCCTTTCCCCTTTGGTAACCAGAAGTTTCTCATCTGTGTCTGTGAATCCAGTCTTATTTTCATACCACATTTCTTAAGCCAGTCTTCTGTTGATGGGCACTTGCATTGTGCCCATTCAATTTGCTAGTGATTTACATTTGTCAGCATAGATAGACCCTGAACTATGTCCATGTGGAGACAGTTATCCTTTCTTTTACACTAGAGGAACCCGAGTCTCAAAGAAGATGGGGATTGTTGGTAACTTCAAAGAGCAGAGTGAATTCTCTGTCCTAAAGTGCTGGTAAAAGTCTCTGAGTCCATAAGAATCTCTCAGTAACTGTGAGAAAGGTAGAATTAATCACAAAAGTTATGTGTTACCACTTACTGACAAGCTTCCAGGTGCCAAGCAAGCCCTGCATATACATCTCCATCTCTAAACATCACAATAATCTCAATAGATTCTTCTTCTGTCTTAAAATCCTGCAAGCTAGGACTTCTTGGACGGTCCAGTGATGAAGACACCATGTTTCCAAAGCAGGGGTCCCAGGTTCAATTCCTGCCCTGCGTCTGAAGTCCCACATGTCACATGGTTGGGTCAAACAAGATTTTTAATTTTTAAACTAACTTTATGGATTCAGTTTTGGCCGTGCTAGGTCTTCCTTGCTGCAGGGGCTTTACTCTAGTTGCAGAGAATGAGGGTATTACCCAATAGCAGTGCTTGGGCTTCTCACTGCGACAGCTTCTCTTCTTGCAGAGCACAGGCTCTCGGGTGCACTGGCCTCCACAGTTGGGACACATGGACTCATGTCACAAGGCTCGTCTGTCTCTGGGACTGGGATTCTCCAGTCAAGAATACTGGAGTGAGTTGCCATTTCCTTCTCCAACGCATGAAAGTGAAAAGAGAAAGAGAAGTCACTCAGTCGTGCCCGACTCTTAGCCACCCCATGGACTCCAGCCTACCAGGCTCCTCAGTCCATGCGATTTTCCAGGCAAGAGAACTGGAGTGGGGTGCCATTGCCTTCTCCGGCACTGAACCATAGAAAACTCAAAAAATAGAGGTAGTGTAATAAACCAAAACACAGATAGATCTGGTTCTGTTGTCCAATAACTTGTAGTCCCAGGTACATCCCTCAGCATCTCTGAATGTTGTGTTGCTTAATTATAAAATAAGGAAAAGACTTATACGTGTGTATGTTTCTAACCACACACCACTGGAAGCAGTCCTGTTCGAAACTGAATGACTTGGGTTTATAACTCGCTACTGCAAGGAACAATAAATAATATGACATCTCATTAAGAGGATGTTTGAAGGACTTAGAGGCTCTGGGCTTCAGGTAGGTTATCTAGGAAAGTGTTTCAGGAAACTGGCTTTGCTCCAGATAGATGCTGTCAGGAAGTGGGGCAGTTCTATGATCCTGTGTCTTAATCTTACTCTAAAATAAAATTTCACCTGATAACTGAGGAGTTACAAACCACAGATATTACTGGCAATTTGCTCACACAGGTTGAAGAACAGAGTGAAGGACAACAATCAGCTTTCTGGGGAAAGGTAGGGAAAGCAAGTCTTTAGGGGGAAGGACAAATGAATTCAGCTGAGTCCATGTTGAGTCCATGTTGCTTGTAGAACACTTAGGCAAAGATGTGGAGGGAGGGAGCGGGAGACATGCTCCGTCGTGTCCCCCAGAGACCCAGTGGACTATAGCCTGACAGGCTTCTCTGTCCATGGAATTATCCAGGCAAGAATATTGGAAAGGTGTAGCTATTTTCTTTTCCGGGGATCTTTCCAATCCAGGGATTGAACCTGAGTCTCCTGTATCTCCTGCATTACAGGCGAATTCTTTCCCATTGAGTCACCTGGGAAGCCCATATGTAGACATGAACTTCATTCATGCACTTATCCATGACATGTTTACTAGGGATAAAACTTGTGTTGATTGAAATTTTGCTCAGACTCAAGGGCTTCAAGCTCTGGTTCTTCCAATTTACTACCTGTGTGGCCTCTTCAATTTGCTAGTGATTAACAATTGTCAGCATAGATAGACCCTGAACTATGTCCACATGGACACAGTTATCCTTCTTTTACACTAGAGACACCTGAGTCTCAGAGGAGATGGGGATTGCTGGTAACTTCAAAGAGCAGAGGAATTCCCTGTCCTGATGTGCTGGTAAAAGTCACTGAGTCCATAAGAATCCCTCAGTAACTCTGAGAGAGGTAGAATTAATCACATAAGGTATCTGTTACCACTTACTGACAAGTTGCTATGTGCCAAGCAAGCCCTGCATATATATCTCCATCTCTAAACATCAAATTAATCTCAATAGCGTCTTCTTCTGTCTTAAAGTCCTGCAAGCTAGGACTTCTTGAATGGCCCAGTGATGAAGACACCATTCTTCCAAAGCAGGGGTCCTAGGCTCAATTCCTGGCCTGGGACTGAAGTCCCACATGTCCGGCCAAAAAAAAAATTTTTAACTTTTAAAATTACTTTATGGATTTAGTTTTGGCCTGCTAGGTCTTCCTTGCTGCAGGGACTTTACTCTAGTTGCAGAGAATGAGGGCTATTACCCAATGGCAATGCTTGGGCTTCTCACTGCGACAGCTTCTCTTCTTGCAGAGCACAGGATCTGGGGTGCACTGGCTTCCGGAGTTGGGACACATGGACTCAGGATTTGCGAGTCTTGTACTTATTGCTCCACAGTATGTGGGATCTTCCTGGATCAGAGATCAAACCATGTCTCTTGCATTGGCAGGTGGATTCTTTACCAGTGAACCCCCAAGGAAGTCCCCCAAAATAATTTTTTATGAAATAAAGTCGTACAAATAGAAGCTCAGAATTTTTATCTCTTCCCCAAAGTTCTCATAATGGATATGGGCAAGGGCGGAATTTAGATGCAAAACTTTGCGACCCCATGAATTGTAGCAGAGGAATAGGTTCCTCTGTCCATGTAATTCTCCATGAAAAAAAAACACTGGAGTGAGTAACCATTCCTTCCTCCAGGGAATCTTCCTGACCCAGGGATCAAATCTGAGTCTCCTGCATTGCAGGCAGATTCTTTTCCATCTGAGCCACCAGGGAAGCCCCCTCTGTCTCCCATGATTTTCCTCAAAAGAGGTTTATGAGCTGTGCCTTAAAAGTCCCCAAAGACTCGCCAGAGGGGACTCATAATTCTTCAAATAGGGAAGCTCTGCTTTTCATCCGGTTTTTTGTTGTTGTTGTTGCTGCTGCTGCTGTTTTTTGCACTGAGACCAACTGGAATCAAACTTTGGCAAAGACTTTTGTTTACATTTTTGCCAAGAGGGCCTTAACTGTGAGTTGGAGGAGGATGAGGGCAGAGAAAAAGCCATTGGACTTAAAAATGAGAAACTTGGTGATGACCGTGGTAAAGGCATCAGCTCTCACTGGTAGGAGGTAGAGAAGAAAGCTTGAGAAGAGTGTAGGGCTATAGTGGGCATCCACTCTTCCTTCCTGATTGTACCTTAAGTGAGATCCTTTTGGAATCCTGTGCTGCACCCATAGCACCTATTGATTTAGTTTAGCTCAGATGAAAGGAGTGCGAAAGCATCCCAGCTTGGAAAGGACGGTAAGGAAAGAAGAACTAATGTCTTGCCCAGTCTCCTCTCAATAACCTCCATTTTTAGGTCATTTGTCATTCTTTGATCAAGGTCAAGTTTCAGGGAGTGCATCTGTTTAGGAACTCTTGATCTGAGGATACAGCAGGCACTTCTATTGACAGGCACCTCAATTCCACCTGTCCTGGCTGGAGGAAGAGTCACTCCTCAAGCAAAATCAGGCTACTGTTATCCAGAAAAAGGGACCGATTGATGCTAGACAACAAAACAAGTTAGCCCGAAGTTTCCATGGAAAGAAGATAGTTTGAATGGGTTCAACAGATCAGCAGGAGAAAGCTCCATTGTGTGGTTAAAGTGTACACTGTTTGCTCCTGGGAATTTCTCAGATCTTCCATTTTCTCTTGTTTCTAGTCACCTTAGATGGACATGTCTACAGCTGACTCATGGCACCTTGAATTATAACAGTTCCTTCTTTCCTTTCTATTTTCTTGCTTCCTTTTCTTGATAAATGTGACTTTGCATTCATGAAGTAGAGATTCAGAGTCTTTGTTGCATCATCTGCATCATCTATGTTAATATCAGATAGATTTGCCCGGAAGTTGTTTGTGTTTGTGTATGAGTAACATTGAAGCAACTGGGGACATGTGATCAACAGTTTGGGGCAAATGTCTTCCTTTAACTTTTAGCTGATTTTCCTCCAGCAAGTCACTTTCCCTTAGCCAAAATTCAGTTTCTCATCTGTAAAAAAAAAAGGAATAACGAAACTTAACTCATAAGATTGTAAAATAAGAACAAGCTACCTTTTCCTGAATGCCTACTGTGAGCGTAGACAGTCACAATTTTAAACGCCCTGCAGGTCAAGTGAGTAATGTGGATGGAAGCATCTGGAGGTGGGGAGGTACAGGGGAACCATAAAGAATGGTGGGGATTATGGAAACGGGAGAGAACGGTCCCCTCCTGAGAAGAGACTGCGCTTCTTAGCTTGGTTCTTGGTTTTCAGACTGTGGTCCCTTGACAGCACCCTCAGTGCCTGGGGAACTTTGTTGATGCAGCTGCTCAGGTCCCACTCTGTGCTCCTGAATCAACATTCTGGGGATGAAGATCCCAACTCAGTGTTTGATAATGGCTAAGGGATTCTGATGCTCACTCAAGTGTGAGACCCTCTGCCCGTGCAGGACCTTGTTGCAATATTGTTTACTTTGTGCAGCAAGGCATCATAGGAATGACGGTTCATAATCCAGTGGCTCCTGAGGCAAAGAGATGTCCCCACTTCCCAGTGGAGCAACTTTAAAACTGGCTTCATGCTTTCAGTTCTGAGAAGCACTAAGGTGGCAGAACCTTGGGCAACAGAGCCTAACTGCCTTACTGTATATGAGGCCACTGAAGCAAGCTGCAGCTGCAAGTCCCTTCAGCCCTGTCCGACTCGGTGCGACAACATAGAGGGCGCCCACTAGGCTCCCATATCTCTGTTATTCTCCAGGCAAAAATACTGAAGTGGGTTGCCATTTCCTTCTGCAATACATGAAAGTGAAAAGCGAAAGTGATGTCGCTCAGTATTGCCCGACTCTTAGCGACCCCATGGACAGCAGCCAACCAGGCTCCTCCGTCCATTGGATTTTCCAGACAACAGTACTGGAGTGGGGGTGCCATTGCCTTCTTTGACATTGAAGCATAGAAAACTCAAAAATATAAGTAGTGTAATAAACCAAAACACAGATAGATCTGCGTCTCTTGTCTAATAACGTGTAATCCCAGGCATATACCTCAGCATCTCTGAATGTTGCTTTGCCTAATTATAAAATACGGAAAAGACTTATACTTGTCTATGTTTCCATCCACACACCACTAGAAGCAGTCATCTTTGAAACTGAATGAGTTGGGTTTATTACTTGCTTCAGCAAGGAACAATGAATAACATGACATCTCATTAAGAGGATGTTTGAAGGACTTAGAGGCTGTGGGCCTCAGGTAGGTTATTTAGGCAGAGTTTCAGGAAACTGGCTTTACTCCGGATAGATGCTGTCAGGAAGTGGGGTAATTCTATGATCCAGTGTCTTCATCTTACTCTGAAATGAAAATTCATCTGATAACTGAGGCATTACCAACCACAGATATCACTGTGAGATTGCTCACAGAGTGTGAGAAAAAGTTAGAGTGAAGGACAACACTCAGCTTTCTGGGGGAAGGTAGGGAAAGCAAGTCTTTAGGGGAAAGGACAATGAATTCAGCTGAGTCCATGTTGAGTCCATGTTGCTTGTAGAACACTTAGGCAAAGATGTGGAGGGAGGGAGCGGGAGACATGCTGCGTCATGTGCCACAGGGACCCACTAGACTGTAAACTGCCAGGCTTCTGTGTCCATGGAATTTTCCAGGCAAGAATATTGGAGTGGGGTTGCTATTTTCTTCATTGGGCGATCTTCCCAACCCAGGGATTGAACCTGAGTCTCTGTATCTCTTGCATTACAGGAGAATTCTTTCCTATTGAGTCCCCTGGGGAGCCCATAAGTAGACATGAACTTCATTCATGCACTTGTTCATGAAATGTGTACTAGGGATAAACCATGTGTTGATTTAAACTTTTGCTTAGACTCAAGGGCTTCAGGCTCTGCTCTTCCAATTCACTAGCTGTGTGGCCTATTCAGTTTGGTAGTGATTTACATTTGTCAGCATAGATAGACCCTGAACTATGTCCACATGGAGACAGTTATCCTTCCTTTTACACTAGAGGAACCTGAGTCTCAGAGGAGATAGGGATTGCTGGTAACTTCAAACAGCAAAGTGAATTCCGTGTCCTCATGTTCTGGTAAAAGTCAAGAGTCCATAAGAATCCCTAGTAAATCTGAGAGAGGTAGAATTAATCACCTAAGATATCTCTTACGACTTACTGACAAGCTACCAAGTGCCAAGCAAGTCCTGCATATACATCTCCATCTCTAAACATCACAATAATCTCAATAGGTTCTTCTTCTGTCTTTTTTTTTAAGGTTTTTAAAATAACATTTATTTCTTTAAAGTTAACATGTGCATAATAGGAAACCAAAAAGCACAAGAAGCAAAAAACGAAGTCATTCATAATCACAAGCAGTTTACCGTTTGACATGTCCTTCTAGGTCTCATTTGTGTATTTTCACAACTAAGCATCCATTTTTATGTAATTAAGACCGTCCAGTTATGGATCATGCTGTTTCACACATCATGAATATTCACCATTTAAAGTCCCAAAGCTATGAGTATTTTGATAACCAAGAATACACTACACCAACTCAATCTGGAAGGAAAAAAATGTCATCTTGCCTTTCTTGGCAACAAAAATTTCAAAGACAAAAATGGCAACAGGCCTCCAGATAAACATATTGGCAGAGCTATGATTAAAATACTACATTCCCTTAATGTTCAATTAAAATGAGACATAAAGCAACAGAGTACACAAAGTATAATAGTTCTAAGAGGATTCATCATCTGATCTAAACTATTAAGGTATTAGCAAGGAGGTATGTTTCTGCTGAATTACTAAACAAAGCATTCCTATAGTACAGCCAGGAGATGCACACACATCAATGGTTATCATCAAAATATAAACGTGAATGCATCCACATACAGCCCTCCCTCTATAATTCCTTCCTCCCCTCAGCTGCCAACCTAAATGAACAAGTCCTGATGTACATTTCTCAGAGGAGGTATAATTCCAGGTCCAAGATGCTGCCTTTAAAAAAAAATCAATTCTAACATAACAAAGATATTTACAAATTGGTTAATTCACTAGTTCTACTTTATATCATACATTGTCACCTCAGGACATCTAAAAAGCCTAGATGCTGCAAAGTAATGAAGCTTATCCACAATAAACACAGGTACTTGACAAAAATGCACATACAGACCTATAGTTAAAACCTAAAACTGTCTTCCGGATAACGGGAGGTATTAGCCAAGAGCCCTTCCCCTCACCCTTCCTCTTACTCCTCCAGCATTTCGGCAACTAAGTACCAGACTACATCTAGTTCCAAGAGGTGGATTAACATAGATACTCCCAGAAGACACAGCCCTTCCTAAAAACCAACAAAAAGGCATTCAGTAAGGGGTTATTTTACTACCTCTACTTTTAATATACTTTGGGCATTAGGACTTGCTTGTTCTTTAATACACAGCAATATTAACTAAAATGAACAAACAGAACAACGGGTAGACAATCTGAACTTGTCTATAAAGACTGATGGGCACAGAGCCCTTCTCTCTGCACTTCCTTCCCTGTACCCCACCCCCCCCACCACCCAGTAAACATCAGCTTACTCTCCAAGACAACCCCACTCCCCAAATAAAACCATTCCTATTAATTAACAGGGGGAAAAAAACAACTTAAAAGGTGTTTAACTCTCTACTTTCAAAATAGGTTGTGTACTTTACACATCTCAAAGGCTGGATGTTTCAAATAAGGATTTAAGTTTGTCCACTATACATACACACAGTAGCACTGAATACACTGCGTCCAATGGCTCTAGTCTCAGAGTCTCATCTCAACAGGAACACTCTAGCCAAGGACCCTTCCCCTTCTCTATCAACCCAGTAGACAAGTCTAATAAGCATCTATAATAATTAGAGGGGATTTTAACAATTTCACTTCTGCCAGTTGTTTTCAGAAATCTTGCCTATGAATTTTAACATCAAGCGTACACAATGTATTTGTTGGTTATTTTTGTCATACACTGGCAACCTCTTTAACATCTAGGAAGACTAGATGTTGTAAATTTGGACGTTTGTCCCTTATGTACACTATACACACAACTAAGTAAACCAAAACACAGACACATACAGGACAATGGTTAACTATCCTAACATAAACATACTGGTATAACCCCCCTTGTACTTTCTCCCTGAACCAGCACAAATAAAGTAATACGTACTGCTCTGAGAGGTGGTTTGATCATTCTGATCATTCCATTTATAAATGAGTATTTTGTATGAATCTTAACAAAAGGATATATCTACAAAATGTTATTTCACTACCTCTACTTTTAACATACTATGTGCACTTCTAAACATCTAGAAAGACTAGATGTTTCAAATAAGGGCTTAAGTCTGTCCGCTATATACACAGTAGTGTTGAATAGACTACACACGTGTAGCAATGGTTATCCCTGAAGGTTTCTTCTACGAAGGAACATTCTGGTCTAGAACCTTTCATTTCTTCCAATTCCCCCTTTTGCCATCCATCCAACAGTGGGTGGAAGTACAGGCCCATTTATCACTTAGATGTGATTTATTATAATTTCACTTTCAAAGGTCCTTTTCAGAAGACAGCCTTTCCAATGAATTGTAACACAAAGTGTACAAAATGTGTTAGTTTACTAACCCTACTTTTGTCATACATTGGCAACCTCTTTAATATCTAGAGACTAGATATTGTAAAATTGGGACCCATTTGTCCAGTATATACATAATCTACATAGTAAAGTTAAATGAAACGCACTTAACATATAAAGCAACGGTAAGCTGAAATGTTCTAGTACACACTGGCAAAACATCTTTTGCAAACTTCCCTCCCACCTCCCTCAACCCAACGAAAAAGCAGAGTATACTATTCAGAGAAGAGGTTTAGCAATTCCAATTACAGTATTTCCCATCAGTTTGAAAAAGCTATTTACAAGAAGCATTATCACACTATATCTACTGTAAAATGCATCAGCACTTCTAAATATCTAGAAAGACTAGATATTTCATATAAGAACTTACTTGTCCACTATGTACACAGTACTGTTACGTAAAATTGCACACAGGTAACAATGGTTATAATTTGAGGTATCTCCTAAATATGACCATTTTGGCCTGAACCACTCCCACCCTCACTTCCTTTTCTCCACCACCAATCCAGTGGACAAGTACAGGCATGTGTAACGCTTAGAGGTGTCTGAATACATTCATATAAAAAAATCATTTACAGAAAACCAGCATTCCTATGAATTTCAACACAAAGTGTACAAAATGTGCTAATTTTTTACTTTGTCATACACTGGCAACCTCTTTAACATCCAGAGACTAGATGTCACAAAAATTAGGACTCATTTGTCCATTATATACACTATACACACAGCAAAACAAAATGCACATAATATACAAAAATGGTTTCATCTGAAATTGTCCAGGTGCAAACAACTAGCGTATTACCTTTGTAATTCTTTCCTCCCACCTCCTCCAAACCACTGAACAAGTGTAAGCAACACTATACTGCTCACAGAGTGGCTTAACATTTAACATTCTCAAAGACAGTACTTCCTATGAATTTGAGCAAAAGTTATTTACAAAGCAGTATTTCACGACCTCTACATTTAACATATGTCGGGCACTTCTACACATCTAGGTGGGCTAGATGTTTCAAATAAGGACTTCATTTGTCCACTATATTCAAAGCAGTCTTGAATAAACTGCCACATGTAACAGTTATAATCTTGAAATTGTCTTCAAAATATGAGTATTCAAGCCTAAGACCCTTCCCTTCTCTTCTCCCTTCTCTCCACCATCATATCCAGGGGGCTATAATGCTCAAATTTTCAGAAGACAATCTTTCCTAGAAATTTTAACACAAAACGTACAAAATGTATTATTTACTAACTCTATTTTTGTCATATACTGGCAACCTCTTTAACATCTAGCAAGACTAGATGTTGTAAATTAGGACTCATTTGTCCATTTTATACACTATACATACAGCAAAGTGAAACAAAATGCACTAACGGAACAGACAATGGCTACTCCCGCCTCACTATAAACACACTGGCACAGAGATCTGCACTTCCCTCCCCTCCCGACACTGAACCAGTGCACAAAACACAGACTGTACTGCTCCAGGCAGTGGTCTGGCCAATCCCCCGCTCCCCAACACCATTTCGTATGAATTTTAACAAAAAAGGTATTTACAAAATGTCTTTTTACTACCTCGACTTTTAACATCTATCAGGCACTTCAGAACATCTAGAAAGACTAGGTATTTCCCAAAAGTACTTATTGTCAACTATACACACGGTAGTGAGGAATAAAATGCACACGCTAAACGATGGTTATACAGAAATGTCTTCTAAGTGTGACCAGTCTGGCACAGCACTTTCTATTCTTCCTCCTCAAGGTCTTCTAGTCAACGTCGTCCAACCCACTGAACAAACGGGGACTCCGGTGGCTCCCGAGTTGCTTCTAGAGGTAATCAAACAACTCCACTTCGAAAAGTCATTTCCAGAAGACATTTCTTTTCCATAGTTTTCTTTTTTTTAACAAATTGGCATTTACAAGACGCGATTTTTCTAACTATTTTATCATACGTCGGCAACCTCTTCACATCTAGGAGGCCTAGATGTAGCGAAAGTTTTCTTTTGAAAGGTTGGAGGTAAAGCTGAGAGCAGCTTTTTCATATTATATACACAGGCCTTTATCAGCGGCCAGTAAATCTTCCCAGAGGGCGGCGGGCACTTTCTGTTGGCCACAAGGGGTATGTTATTCTACCATTTCGATCTTCCGACATCAATGTCTCGGTAGAACGATGATCACCGCCCGCTGGCCCGCGAACGTTCCACCCGTTGTCAACCACGGCTCCGCTCACCTTGCGGGCCCGTTAAGGCCTTTGTCCGTCGTTGTCCAGACGAGGTGAGGTCTCGCCAACTGGGACAGAGCGGTCACCTCAGGTCGCGGATCCGTGTGGCCCCAAGGCCTAAAGATGGACAAGCTGCGTCCACAATCCTTCCCGGGCCTCCGAGGCTCTAACGGCCCTCGGCGGAGTCAGAGCAGCGCCATTCTTCTAGTCCTGCTACGCCTGATGCCCAAAGGGCCACGTTCTCAGTGGCCAGGCGGAGGCCTCACCTAAGCCCAAGCCCTGCAGCTCTGGGTGAAGAGACCCAGCGGTCGGCAAGAACCTGGCTCGGAGGGGCAGCCGCCAGTAGGTCGCGGAGGTGGGGGGTGGGGGCAGGGGGAGAGGTTCGTGGCTGCTTCCAGTCTTGGGCCCTGCCAACTGCCAGCCTCGGCGACCTCTCTACAAAACACACCCGAGAATGTCCTGGGGCCCCCAGTTCACCTACCGACCAGAGGCCGGAGGGCCTGGAGGGCCCCAGGGTAGAAGGCCACGATCCGCTTCTAGCCGCGCTCTCTGCCGGAACTCTCTTCTTCTGTCTTAAAGTCCTCAAGCTATGAATTCTTGGATGGTCCAGTGCTAAAGACACCATGCTTCCAAAGGACGGGTCCGAGGTTCAATTCCTGGCCTGGGACTGAAGTCCCACATGTCACATGGTTGGGCCAAACAGGAAATTTTTAATTTTTAAAATAACCTTATGCATTTAGTTTTGGCTGTGCCAGGACTTCCCTTGCTGCACGGGCTATTCTCTCGTTGCAGAGAATGAGGGTATTGCCCAGTTGCAGTGCTTGGGCTTCTCACTGCGACAGCTTCTTTTTGCAGAGCACAGGCTCCGGGGTGCACTGGCTTCCAGAGTTGGGACACATGTTACATGGCTCCTCTGTCTCTGGGATTCTCCAGGCTAGAAACTGAAGTGGGTTGCCATTTCCTTGTCCAACACATGAAAGTGGGAAGCGAAAGTGAAGTCGCTCAGTCGTGCCCAACTCTTAGAGACCCCATGGACAGCAACCTACCAGGCTCCTCCATCCATGGGATTTTCGAAGCAAGAGTACTGGAGTGGGGTGCCGTTGCCTTCACCAACACGGAAGCATAGAAAACTCAAAAAATAGATGTAGCGTGATAAACCAAAACACAGATAGATCTGGTTCTGTTGTCCAATAACTTGTAGTCCCAGGCACATACCTCAGTGTCTCTGAATGTTGCATTGCTTAATCATAAAATAAGGAAAAGTCTTATACTACTCTATGTTTCCAATCACACACCTCTAGAAGCAGTCCTCTTCAAAACTGAATGAGTTGATTTTATTACTCACTTCAGCAAGGAAAAATGAATAACATAACATCTCATTAAGAGGATGTTTGAAGGTCTTAGAGGCTCCGGGCTTCTTGTAGGTTATTTAGGGGAGAGTTTCAGGAAACTGGCTTTACTCCAGATAGATGCGGTCAGGAAGTGAGGCAGTTCTATGATCCGGTGTCTTAATCTTACTCTGAAATGAAGAAATTTCACCTGATAATGAGGACTTACCAACCACAGATATTACTGTGAGATTGCTCACAGAGGGTGAAGGAAAGTTAGAGTGAAGGACAACATTCAGCTTTCTGGGGTAAGGTAGGGAAAGCAAGTCTTTAGGGGAAAGGACAATGAATTCAGCTGAGTCCATGTTGAGTCCATGCTGCTTGTAGAACACTTAGGCAAAGAAGTGGAGGAGGGATCGAGAGACATGCTCTGTTATGGCTTCAGGGACCCAGTGGACTGTAGCCTGCCATGCTTCTCTGTCCATGGAATTTTCCAGGCAAGAATATTGGAGTGGGGGTGCTATTTTCTTCTCCGGGGGATCTTCCCAATCCAGAGATTGAACCTGAGTCTCCTGTATCTCCTGCATTACAGGCGAATTCTTTCCTATTGAGTCCCCTGGGGAGCCCTTAAGTAGACATGAACTTCATTCATGCACTTGTTCATGAAATGTTTACTAGGGATAAACCATGTGTTGATTGAAACTTTTGCTCAAACTCAAGGGCTTCAAGCTCTGGTCTTCCAGTTTACTAGCTGTGTGGCCTATTCAGTTTGGTAGTGATTCACATTTGTCAGCATAGACAGACCCTGAACTATGTCCACATGGAGACAGTTATTTTTCCTTTTATACTAGAGGAACCTGAGTCTCAGAGGAGATGGGGATTGCTGGTAACTTCAAAGAGCTGAGTGAATTCCCTGTCCTGATATGCTGGTCAAAGTCACTGAATCCATAAGAATCCCTCAATAACTCTGAGAGAGGTAGAATTAATCACAGAAGATATGTGTTACCACTTACTGACAAGCTACCATGTGCCAAGCAAGCCCTGCATATTCAAGTCCATCTCTAAACATCACAATAATCTCAATAGCTTCTTCTTCTGTCTTAAAGTCCTGCAAGCTAGGACTTCTTGGATAGTCAGTGATGAAGACACCATCCTTCCAAAGCAGGGGTCCCAGGTTCCATTCCAGGCCTGGGACTCAAGTCCCAAATGTCACATGGTTGGGCCAAACAGGAAATTTTTAATTTTTAAAACAACTTTATGGATTTAGTTTTGGCCATGCTAGGTCTTCCTTGGTGCACGCGCTTTGTCTCTTCCAGAGAATGAGGGTATTACCCAATTGCAGTGCTTGGGTTTTTCACTGGGACAGCTTCTCTTCTTGCAGAGCAGAGGCTCCGGGGTGCACTGACTTCATTAGTTGGGACCCATGGATTCAGTATTTGCGAATCCTGTACTTAGTTGCTCCACATTATGTGGGATCTTCCTGGATCAGAGATCAAACCATGTCTCCTGCATTGGCAGGTGGATTCTTTACCACTGAACAACCAAGGAAGTTCCTCCAAAATAATTTTTTAATTTTTTTAAAAAGTCATACAAATAGAAGCTCAGAGTTTTCATCTTTTCCCCAACTTCTCATAATGGATATGGGAAAGGTCTAGAATTCAGATGCAAAACTTTGCAACCCCAAGAACTGTAGCAGAGGAATAGGTTCCTCTGTCCATGTAATTCTCCATGCAAGAACACTGGAGTGAGTAACCATTCCCTTCTCCAGGGGATCTTCCTGACTCAGGGATCAAACCTGAGTCTCCTGCATTGCAGTCAGATTCTTTCCCATCTGAGCCACCAGGGAAGCCTCTCTGTCTCCCATGATTTTCCTTGAAGAGGTTTATAAGCTGTGCCTTCAAAAGTCCCCAGAGATGCACCAGAGGGGACTCATAATTCTTCAAACTCTGCTTTTCATCTGGTAGTTTTTTTGGGTTTTTTGGTTTTGTTTTGTTTTGTTTTTTGCCCTGAGACCAACTGGAATCAAATTTTGGCAAAGACTTTTGTTCACATTTTTGCCAAGAGGGCCTTAACTGTGAGTTGGAGGAGGATGCGGGCAGAGAAAAAGCCATTGGACTTAAAAATGAGAAACTTGGTGATGACCATGGTAAAGGCATCAGCTCTCACTGGCAGGAAGTAGAGAAGAAAGCTTGAGAACAGTATAGGGCTATAGTGGGCATCCACTCTTCCTTCATGATTGTACCTTAAGTGAGATCCTTTTGGAATCTTGTGTTGGCACCCAATTGATTTAGTTTAGCTCAGACTGAAAGGAGTGCAAACACGTCCCAGCTTGGAAAGGACGGTAAGGAAAGAAGAACTAATGTCTTCCCCAGTCCCCTCTCAATAACCTACATTTTTAGGTCTTTTGTCATTCTTTGGTCAAGATCAAGTTTCAGGAGTGCATCTGGTTAGATACTCTTGGTCTGAGGGTATGGCAGGCACTTCTATTGACAGGTACCTCAATTCCACCTGTCCTGGCTGGAGGAAGAGTCACTCCTCAAGCAAAATCAGGCTACTGTTATCCAGAAAAAGGGACAGATGGATGCTAGGTGACAAAACAAGCTAGCCCACATACTCAGAGAAGTTTCCATGGAAAGAAGGTAGTTTGAATGGGTTCAACAGATCAGCAGGAGAAAACTCCATTGTGTGGTTAAAGACACACTGTTTGCTCCTGGGAATTTCTCAGATCTTCCATGTTCTCTTGTTTCTAGTTGCTTTAGATGGACGTGTCTACAGCTGACTCATGGCACCTCCAATTATAACAGTTCCTTCTCTCCTTTCTATTTTCTTGCTTCCTTTTCTTGCTAAATGTGACTTTACATTCATGAAGTAAAGATTCAAAATCTTTGATGCATCGTCTATGTTAATATCAGATAGATTTGCCCGGAAGGTGTTTGTGTTTGTGTATGAGTAACATTGAAGCAACTGGGGACACGTGACCAACAGTTTGGGGCAAATGTCTTCCTTTTAACTTTTAGCTGTTTTTCCTCCAGCAAGTCACTTTCCCTTAGCCAAAATTCAGTTTTCTCGTCTGTAAAAAAAAAGGAATAAGGAAACTTAACTCATAAGATTGTAAAATAAGAACAAGCTACCTTTTCCTGAATGCCTACTATGAGCGCAGACAGTCACAATTTTAAATGCCCTGCAGGTCAAGTGAGTAATGCGGATGAGAGCATCTGGAGGTGGGGAGGTACAGGGGAACCATAAAGAATGGTGGGGATTATGGAAACTGGAGAGAATGGCCCCCTCCTGTGAAGAGACCACTCTTCTTAGCTTGGTTCTTGGTTTTCAGAGTGTGGTCCCTTGACAGCACCCTCAATGTCTGGGGAACTTGTTGATGGAGCTACTCAGGTCCCACTCTGTGCTCCTGAATCAACATTCTGGGGATGAAGATCTCAACTCAGTGTTTGATAATGGCTCAGGAATTCTGATGCTCACTCAAGTGTGAGACCCACTGCCCGTGCAGGACTGTGTTGTAATATTGATTATTTTGTGCAGCGATGCTAGAAATTTCCTTTTGATGAAATCCTCCACCTTTAAATGCTGGCAAATGATTCAAAATTATAAAATTTCCTCGGTGAGCTAACAGTATTCCAACCAGATTTGAAACTTCCAGTTTATCCTCTTCATTTCAATCCTTACAATAATCCTAAAAGTCCAGTACTCATGCCACCACTTCATGGAGAGAGACTACATACATCCCAAATGAGGCCCTGTTAAGCCTCATGGCCAGAAAGTGGCCTCCCATGGCTTAGATATGAATGTCCCTCTCAGAGGACTCAGCATCACAAAAACTTAAATCTCTTCTGCCTGCCGCAAGTACATTCCATCCATTTCAGGATGTAGCCTTAGATAACATGGTATCCATGCTTCTCATATTTCAGAGTGAAAAACTAAGGATTAGGAGCAGAGATCTGATCTGAGTCCCACAGTGTTCAGATAACATGCCTTTATCCAGAGTACACACTAGGTGATGTTGCTGCCTTGTAATTTCTCTGAAGATGGCTACAGGGGCCGGGAAGGCTTGTAATCAGAGACCTCAGTCACTAATGAGCAGAGACGGGGTGGGGAGAGGGAGGAAACACAGGCCCAACAGGGGGCTTCTGGATATGGGAGCCTCTAACCTGGACCAGAGTGAAGAGGACCAGGAGAGAAGGACTGCAAGACCTCACGGCCTTTTCTCAGGACCTGTCGCTCCAAAGACCACAATGGCTCAAATTCGATGCAATAAGCAAGAAGATTTATTAAGCCGGCGCACCGGGGTTCAGTCTCCTCGGGAGGAGTGAACCCCCAGCGTTAGTAGTGAGGGGTTTTTATACAAAAATCACAGGCAGGTGGGGATGAAGTCTGGTTATGGGATACATTGAAGTAGGGGCCATAGGTGCGGGGGGATACGCTTGATTGGTGGGAAAATCTACAGAAAGCAACAGAGAAAGCTATTTTCCAGGAGGCTACGGCCTTGCCTCCCGATAAGGAGAAAGCTATTTTCCGGGAGGCTACGGCCTTGCCTCCCGAGCTTAAATTTTTAATCTAAGTTCTTCATTCCCCTCTTCTTTTTGTTCATGATTTCAATCCTGAAATCACAGATCAAAGTTTCCTTAGGGGATTGCTGCATATATAGGGTAACATAAACAATCAAGTCTACATGGTTTCTAGCATTTACATCATATATTTTAAATCATCAGGAAAACAGTTACCAGGCTCCCATTATTGTGTGCAGAACATAGTACCCCTGCCTCCGAAGTATAGCAGGTACCAGGCCAAGATTTTATCTTTGTTTTTAATCTCTTTTCTGGCCGACGTGAGCAACCCCCTCTGTTGGTAAATAGCCCCATGGACATGTGCGGTTGCAAAGGCATATCTGCTGTCAGTGTAAATATTAGCCTTTTTTCCCGTGACAGTTCCAGGGCCTTTGTGAGGGCAATCAGCTCGGCTTTTTGGGCTGAGGTGCCTTGAGGAAGGGCAGCAGCCCAGATTACCTCAGTTCCATCTATCACCGCCGCCCCTGCCCGCCGCTTACCTTCTGCGAGGAAACTACTCCCATCCGTGTACCATGTCACCTCAGCATCCTGGAGCGGCTGGTCTGTCAGGTCTTGGCGAACTCCGTGTACCCCTGCCAATATCTCTTGGCAGTTGTGTATCACCTCGGATTGGCTGGGGTCAGGCAGCAGCGTGGCAGGGTTGAGTCCCGTAGCCGGTGCGAACCTAATTCGCTCTGAATCTAGAAGTAGTGTCTGATAATGGGTCATTCTGGCGTTGGTCAGCCATCTCTTGGGGGTTGTCGAATCACACTTTTTAGAGCGTGGGGCGCAGTAATGACCAGGTTCTGTCCCAAGGTCAGCTTGTCTGCATCTTTCACTAGGACTGCCATGGCTGCCACTATTTGCAAGCAACTGGGCCAGCCGGCAGCCACAGGGTCCAGTTTTTTTGACAGATATGCCACAGGCCAGTTCCATGGTCCCAGTTTTTGAGTGAGGACCCCTTTGCAATGCCATTATGTTCAGCCACATAGAGATGAAATGGCTTGTTCATATCTGGGAGTCCCAGGGCAGGAGCTGACAACAGGGCACGCTTAATGTTGTCAAAAGCCTTTTGCTCATTTTTTTCCCCAAACGAAGGGTGTGTTGCCCTTCGTAAGGGGATACAAGGGAGAGGCCATCTCTGCAAACCCCGGGATCCAGAGCCTGCAGAACCCCGCAGTTCCCAGGAACTCCTGACCTGCCGATGGTTCCCGGGGACTGGTATTCTGGCCACTGCCTCTTTCTTGGCTTCCGTTAGCCATCGCCTCATCCCTGAGTTGATATCCCAGGTAACTGACCTGCTGCCGGCAGATCTGGGCCTTCTTAGCAGAGGCACGGTATCCGAGGATTTTAAGCTCGGTTAGCAGGGTCTCAGTCCCCTTATGGCACTCTTCTTCAGTGTCAGCAGCCAGGAGCAAATCATCTACATATTGGAGTAAAGTTACCTGGGGGTTTGTGGCACGGAAATGTGCAAGGTCCTGGTGGAGGGCTTCGTCGAAGATGGTCGGCGAATTTTTAAACCCTTGTGGCAGTCTAGTCTACGTTAGCTGACCGGAGAGTCCTGTTAAGGGGTCCCTCCACTCAAAGGCAAAAATAGGCTGGCTAATGGGGCTAAGTCGCAAGCAGAAGAAGGCATCTTTTAAGTCCAAAACCGTATACCACTTCCGACTGGGGGAAGCGTGCTCAACAGGTTGTAGGGGTTGAGCACCGTTGGGTGTAGGTCGGACACCCGCTTGTTGACTTCTCTCAGGTCCTGTACAGGCCAGTATTCGCCCGTCCCAGGTTTCCGGACCGGAAGTAGCGGGGTGTTCCAGGCCAATTGGCACCTTATTAAAATTCCCAGGTCAAGGAACCTTTGGATGTGTGGGCGAATTCCGTCTCGAGCCTCCATACTCATCGGGTACTGGCGGACAGAGATGGGGGTGGAGGAGGCCTTGATTTCTACCACCACTGGGGGCTGGCGGATGGCCATTCCCATGTCCGAAACTTTAGCCCAAGCTAGAGGAGTTTTAGCCATCCAGTCCTGCATATTTACGGTCTCAAGGGAAGGGCTCTCATATAGCCTATATTTATCTTCTAGCTTCAGGGTCAAGACTTGTAATGGCCTCTCTTTCCCATCCGTCACCATGGTTTCTTCGGTGTGAAAATGGATCTGAGCCCCCACCTTCGTGAGCAAGTCCCGTCCCAGAAGGGGGTAAGGGCATTCAGGGATCTCAAGGAACGAGTGGGATACCCGGCCCACGCCGAGGTCCACTGTTCTTCGGGTAGTCCATGGGTATTGTCGATACCCTGTAGCGCCCTGAACCCATGCCCTTTTTGTAGACAGCGTCTCTTCTGACTGTAATAGGACGGAATGCTGGGCTCCTGTGTCTACCAGGAACTGTACAGGCTTCCCCTCCACCTTTAAAGTTACCCTAGGCTCGGGAGGGGATCTGAGCCCCGTCTCCCCTAATCTTCAAGAGTTGAAACTTTGTCTGGGGTGGAGGACCTTCCCCTCTTCTTCTTGGGGCACTCCCGGAGCCAGCGCCCTTTTTCTTTGCAATATGCGTACTGATCTTTATCTAATGATGGTCTGGCCCCTGCCCTGCTTTTGTTGCGGTCTCTCAACTCAGTTCTATCATCTCTCCTTTTTCTCTAATTACTGTGGTCAAAATTTTTGCTAGGCCTTTTGCCTGTCATTTTTTTCTTTCTATTTCTCGTTCATTTTGCTCTCGCATCTTTTTTTCCTCTCTCTCTTCTTCTGTTTCCCTTTTATTGAACACCTTATCTGCTTCTCTGACCAGATCTTGAAGAGAGAATCCCTGTAACCCATCTAATCTCTGTAACTTTCTTTTAATATCTAAAGCTGACTGATCGATGAAAGCCATGGCCACTGTAGCCCTATGTTCCTCAGATGTGGGATCGTAGGGAGTAAATCTTTTAAATGCCTCCATCAATTTATCTAGAAATACGGTAGGTGACTCAGTAGGTCTTTGAGTCACTTCTCTTACCTTTGCCAAATTGGTGGGGCGTCTTGCTGCCCCTCGGAGACCCGCCACCAGAGCCTGGCGATAGATCCTTAGGTGCTCCCTACCTGCTGGGGAATTGTAGTCCCAATTAGGTCTCGTCAGTGGGAAGCCAGCATCTATTTCATTTGGAAGCACTGTGGGACGTCCGTCATCCCCCGGCACATTCTTGCGGGCCTCCAACAGTACTCGCTGTCTTTTCTCTGTAGTGAGCAAGGTCTGCAACAATTGCTGACAATCATCCCAAGTGGGCTGATGTGAGAAAACAAGAGAATCTATCAAAGAGGTCAGCGCCTGGGGGTTATCAGAAAAAGAGGGGTTGTTATTTTTCCAGTTGTAAAGGTCAGAGGCAGAAAATGGCCAATATTGAAGTGGCCGAATCCCATGGTCATCGGGGGGCCCATTTTCTCGAAGGGGAAGAGCGGTGGAGTCCGGGGTAGCAGCTCTACGGCTACGCGTCCCTGCTGCCGGGCCCACCTCCCCCCTTCCCTAGGCTGTCCAGGCGGGACAGTTGGTTGTGCCACCTGGGGGCGCAGGAGGCGGGACCAGTGCCGGCGGATAGGGTGGGGGAGAATCTAGGAGCAAGAGATCAGTCTGTGTATCTGGATATATATTCCTGACAGGAGTCTTTATCTCTTCTTTTTTTGCTGTGGATGTTAAAGCAAGGATTCCTGTAACGGGTTCCAGTGGCTTCCCTGCGGAGAGAACAAAGGGTCGAACCCATGCTGGGGGTACGGATTAAGTGTTCCCAAACCAGAATGTATGGCACCTGGTCCGGGTGCCCGGCAGTAGCAGCAGGTCCAGGAGTGCAAATTGCAGCTTTGACCTGTTTAACCTGTTCTAAAGATAACGAGCCCTCCGGCGGCCAGCCGGTATTAAGGCCGGGCCAATCTACTGCACACAAGCTCTGCCATTTGTCTTTTTTCACTGCCACTGAGAGCCAGTGGGCCCTATTTTTCACTTCCGTCCAATGGTCTATTGTCAGAGACAAAGGGGTTGTTACAGTCTGTCCCATCGTCGGTTTGTCAAAACAGAAAGCAAAAACAAACAAACACAGAAACACAGAGTAAGGCAAGTAAAATTTACCAAGGTGGCTGGAAAGAAAAAGAAAGAGCAGCTGCTGCAAGTTTCACCCTCGGCAAGCCTTTTAAACAGACAAGCTTCTCAGCTTTACGGACAGGCTTTTCCAGAGACTTTATTTAAATCAGATTCAGATGGAGGGGAGTCGTCACAACCCCTCTCCCAGATTGGCGATCCCAGCGTCCCGGGACTCGCCGTAGTTCTGACAGCGGACAGACAGATGCGTACGCACAGAACCTTGCTTCCGCAGCTGGAGGAAACTGAAGGTGAAAGAGAGATTATTGAGGATAGCCACCAAAAATCCTGCCGGGAAAGGTGGCGGCCAGAGAGGTGGACTTGTGGCGTGCTTTAAGATCACTCATGTGCCTATATCGTTGCACGGAAGTTTTCTTGCTGGGGGGGGGACGCCCTAACGGCTTCTAGCCCGTTCCGTGACCCCCTTATCCTATCACGGGAGTTTTCAAGTGGCAGGCGCCCAACGGCTCTTAAGTGCCTGACCCGTGCCCACAATAATATCAGGCCGTATCCTCAAATGAGAGAGATAGGGAAGTTTCACCCAGCCGGGCGATAGTTACTGGGGCTCACCTGTCGTAAGGCCTTCAAAGTCCACCAGGGAGTGGCCCTGGCCGGGACTAATCAGTTGCCCTACAACCGTTTGCCTGTTCACTGAAACTTCCGAAAAATAGAGTCGAACAGCAGGAGAAGAAAATGACACAACACAGACTGAACACAGAGTAGGCAAACCCACACGGAAATACAGGACAGAATCGCCCGAGCGTACCTCCGAATCCAGAAGCCAAAGAGTCTGAGTGAGCGAGGTAGGATCCCGGACAAGCCCCCAAATGTAAGACCTCACGGCCTTTTCTCAGGACCTGTCGCTCCAAAGACCACAATGGCTCGAATTCGATGCAATAAGCAAGAAGATTTATTAAGCCGGCGCACCGGGGTTCAGTCTCCTTGGGAGGAGTGAACCCCCAGCATCAGTAGTGAGGGGTTTTTATACAAAAATCACAGGCAGGTGGGGATGAAGTCTGGTTATGGGATACATTGAAGTAGGGGCCATAGGTGCGGGGGATACGCTTGATTGGTGGGAAAATCTACAGAAAGCAACAGAGAAAGCTATTTTCCGGGAGGCTACGGCCTTGCCTCCCGATAAGGAGAAAGCTATTTTCCGGGAGGCTACGGCCTTGCCTCCCGAGCTTAAATTTTTAATCTAAGTTCTTCAGGACATTGGGAGAGAAAGATAGACAGATGAGAGGGGGACAGGGAAGAAAAGAGTCTCAGCTGTTAGGAGGAGTCTCTGCTGCTCCCTAGTCTCAGGTGGACAGACTGAGGCGGAAGAGGGGCAGGGCAGAGGGCACTTGAACTAGAATCCTAGTTGTTCAGTTTGCTGGTTGTGGGGTCTGAGCAAGTCACTTTACTTCTTTGAGCCTGTACTTTCTTCTTGACACAAGGGGATGAGAACCCAGGTGCTGCAGGATGGACATGAGGCTAAATAAGTTCCACATGTGGAATGTCTCAAGAGAGAGCAGACCCTCCTCTCACAGTGGCTTGTTGGTGTCACGGGCTCCCGAAGCCCTTCTGTCCTGGGCAGCTCAGTATTGACAGCTCGTGCCCTTCTCCAGGGAAAGGGTGTCTGTGCAGGAAGGCAGCCCCCCGTGTCCTCTCAGCTCATCACCCAGCTCTGTGCCTGCTTGATGTTCGGCTGTTCTTGTTCCTGAGGCTGCTGGGCACTGACCCCAGCTCCCTCCTCCTTGAGCCTGGAGTGGAGCACAGGATGTGTGTAAGTGTGTGTGTTTGTGTGTGTGTACAAATGGAAAATGCTTGTTTGTGTGGATGGGGTTCGCACAGGGGTCTTGTGCTACATGACTGTAACTGGAAGTGAATATACAGGTGTGAGTGAAGGGACTGTGGGTGTGTAACCCCCTCACGTGTGCACCAAAGTTTACAGCTAACAATGCAGCAGGGTACATGTGCACAGACTCCGAAGCCAAATTCCTGGGTTAAATTCTCTGTCTCCACTCTATGAGTTGAAAAAAACTGCTTTATTTGTTTCTACCTCAGTTTCCTCCTCTGTAACACAAGGAAATATCAACATTACCTCACCCACTCTTCTAGGATTTTTGAGGATTCAGTGAGTTAAGATACGTGCTTAGGATAATGCATAACACACACTAAAAAGCTGTTTTGTCCGCTATATTACTCATGATTACAACATTCTTGCCTGCAGCATCCCATGGACAGAGGAGCCTGGCAGGCTACAGCCCATGGGGTTGAAGAGTTGGGCATGACTTAGCAACCAAACCACCACCATTATTCCTACCCCCAAAGGACTTTAACTTCTCGGGGAGAAGGAATACACACCTGATTCCCTCCACTGCTTCCACAGCAACCCCATGACCATGTGGGTTGGGGGCACTTCATCAGGACTCTTCCAGGTATTTAATAATCAGAACTTGACTTTGAGAGAGCGGGGAAGTCATTGAGGGATTGGGCCTGGGAGCAAATGGGATAGGACTCAGGTGGTAGCTGGATTCTGCGGCTGCAGTGTGGGGAGTGGCCTCTAGGGGGCGAAGGGCAGAGACAGGGGCCAGTGACAAGTTGCTGCAGGGGTCCAGGTGAGCCTTGTTCCCTGGGTGGATCCCGGTCTCTTGAATGACATGAATGCCTTGCTCTGTTGGGGTTCCTACGGTGGCTTCATTACCGAGTCATGATTCATTAAACCATTGGCCACTGGCAGTTGTTCAACCAACAGCTCCCCTTTCCTCCCTGAGGCTGAGGGGGGAGGGAAGGTGGATAGAGGCGTGGGGGAGGATAGGAATGAAAATTCCAACCCTCCTGCCAGACAGTGGTGTCCCCTGGCAACCAGAGCCCATTCTGGAGTTACTCAGGTCCTTCCAAAACCCCCTACTTCACACACCAGAAGAAGAAAGGAAGGGGTATGATGTTCAACTGTCCACTTTTCTGGAGAGTCCCCTTCCCTGGGGTCACGTCCGGGGTCGAGGCTCCCTCTGTTAAAGAAAGGCCACCACCCTTTGAGTGAACGCTGGCGATGTGCCAGGTTCTGTGTTAGCATTTTGCCTGCTTGATTTTATTTAATCAACCTGCGAATCCTATGAGTGAGGAAATGGGAGCCTGGCAACAGTACTTAACTGGAGGACTAGTTTCCTGGGGCTGTGGTGGGAGCCGAAGTGGTGACACTGGTTGTCACCTGAAGTGGTCAAGGCCAGCCTCCCAAAAGAGGCGATGTCTGAACTGAGTTTGGAAGCATGACTTGCATTCCATCAGTGGAGAGAAGGGGGTGAACAGGAGCTTTGGGGCACACAGATCCTAGCTCCATCCATTTCCCAGGTTGGAGTCTATATTTATTTCCAAGTAGTCTTTGAGCATCATGAGGAGACCTCAACTTGTTCATCAAAGTCCACCCAACCCCAAATACAATGAAACTAGAAGTCCCCTCTGAACAGAGTAAGGAAAGCTTTTACTATAAAAATAAAAATCTCCCCCTTTTTTTATTTTTTTAAGACAGCCAGATGTAATTCAGTCACGAGCTTCTGAGTGCTCTGTGGAAGAGTTCTAACAATACAAGGAAGAATAATTATGAGAAGCAGAACTAGAGAGGCCACAGCGGCATAGCTAAGAATAGTAGACAGAATGTTTTTTCCTGAAATAAAGTTTGAAAATGTATGAAAAAAAAGTCATTTGCTGTCCTTGCAGCAGTGAAGTCCGATCGGGAATGTTCCACGGTCTTTATCTGATTGTGAAGTTTTCCTAAATCTAAACTAATGCCGGAACTATTCCATACCCCTGAAATGTGGTTTTAAATTCTCTCCCAGTTATAATCTCTCTCGTTTACTTTCAGGGGTGTTACACAAATCCACTGGTAGTCGGCATGACAGGACAGAGCCAGTTTCCCTTTAATGCCTGTAATCAGTCCCAATATGTATTACTGCTTCCTCCAGGGCATCCACCTTCATTTCTAGTTTTCTATCTATAACTTCTTGTGTGGCCAACGTTAAGGAAGCATTCTTAGACACAGTATGAACATACTGAGCCGTATGCACTTGTGGAGTCAGGTGACATTGCCACCACTGTGACAGAGGTGCTATTAAGGCTGATATTCCCAAAATGAGGAGGCCCTCAAACCGTCGCAATCGCATCAAATCTTGTAACTGTTGCAACACAGCAAGACCATAGTTATACCAATAAGTGATTACAGTCACAGGCACCATAAGATAGGGTGGATGTTGCAACACCACAAAGGAGCAAACGTTATACTGAGGCATCAAGCAAGATAAGAGCATACATTGTTTACAAGATACTATATTAGGTCCACCTGAATAATTCGTCTGTATATTAAGTCTTCCGGAGTCATTAGTGAAGAGAAAAACATAGGGAAAGGTAGGCAAGCTAAAATAGAGTAAGTAGGATCATTTTCTGGTCGGGATAGGGTAATAGGGTCAGTAACAACAAGGGCTCTCCAAATCTCTGGTTGCCAAAAAGTTCTGCCCTTAGCTGTATAGGACAACATAGGAGGAACAAATTGATTCTGATGCCATCTATTGGTGGCTAATGGCCATGGAACAGAATCATGTTTCCAATTATCAAATTTAGCGGTATAGCCGTGAACAGACATTGGGTCCTGACCTGAATTTGGGTTGCTCCAGTCCTGGATTGTATAATTTTTTCCTCCCAGTATTCTGTAATCAATTTTCTAATTATAAGTACAAGATTTCCAAATCAGATACCCTAAACAATCATCTATAGTTTTCCATATGACATCTGATGGAGCAACATCATTGCAATTTGGATATTTTGGTGGAGCGTTGAGAAACAAGGATTTATAGGGGTCAAGGATCCCAGACATTCGGGTCTGTAATACCCAAACTAGTCGGCTTCCTTTTTTATGAAATTTTGATGATGGGGAGTCTGTCAGGATAGCCTTTTTAGAGGCTCCAATACATCCCACTTTAGTAGGGGTGGTAAGATCTCTAGTGTGACTAGCAGGGAAACTGAAGCATACAGGAAGGTCATCAGTTAGTCCTTTAAAGGTATAATTAAGATTACCAGGGTATTGGCCCTTTACATAGGAAGTGTAATAAGTTTTTGGCTGTTTCCCTACCTTTTCCCAGGTATCTAGGTTAACAGTGTCCTCTTCTGGAAACTAAGGACATTGTTCTTGTACAAATGTAAAAAAGGATTGAACACTAGCTTTCTTAACTTTAATTCCTCTTTTATTTAACAATTGCAAAATTACTCATATAAAGAGTTGCCATTCTTTTGACTCGCTGTTACCCATGTCAATGATCTCTGTCTTCAAGGAAAGATTCAATGCTACCCACTCTTCCTCACCCTACTTATCTTATGCAGGGGGTCCTGTGGCACCCTGAGTGGGATCCTAGACATCCCAGAAACTGGACAGTGGGGGAGCTTACCTCCAGATCCCTGTTTCGGGCACCACTTGCTGGGGTCCAGCCTCAGCAGAGTCCAGAGATACCCTCAGGATGAACGGCGTTGGCAAAAGAATGACATGGGGAGACCAAGCTTAGGCGAAGCAAGGCCCGTAACTTTATTTTCAAAAATAGCTTTTATATCCTGACTTACATAGAGGAAAATGAAAGATGCAAAGTCATGCAGAGTCAGCTCAAAAATTCCAGCAGTTTTGCCCTTATCAAAACCAGGATTTTTTTTTTCTGCATACCTTTCCATAAACAAGGGTCTTATGTTGTGTACATTATCTTCTGGCCTTGGAGGCCTGTTGACATTTTATGACCCTTTTTTGATAAAGGCTGATCAACCAGAAAACTTGTTTTCCCTTGAAGTGCTTTTTCTTTATACCTCTAATCTGTGTCAGCCTCAGAAAGTACTAAACAGAGTTACATTCTCATGGAGCAAAGGTGCAGTGGTTTACAACAAAAAAGAACTTATTAGCTCAAAGGTCTGATGTGGTTAATACCAAGGCTACTACTTGTTTTTCTTACATTCCAACTATATTAACTAATGCACTCCCAGGCACACAATGGATAAGGGATATGGGAACTTGGCAGCAAGCATTGGCTCAACAATGAAACCCTTCACCAGTATTATTTTAATAAAATTTTTCACCCCTTAAAGGGCTCTATATTTTTAGAATGCTTAGGCTTCCTGTGTCATGGTTGGGATGTTGTGAACAATCATATGCATAGTTGCAAGAGTCTGGATAAACCTGCCAAGCAAATCAGAATGCTAACAGGGGGATTTGAATTGAAATGCTCCTTTCATGCCCAGGAGACTTATTAACTAGAGCCCTAAGTTGATTTTCTCTTAGAGAAAGGTGGTCAGGGATAGTCCCCTGTTAATGTCAGAAGAGTTGGTGAAAGGCGTAGTATAGTATACAGTGCACAGATTTTGGTTTGGGGTAGATGCTCGAGCAGGTCCAGGGAGTCCCTCCAGTCCTGCCTGATCTGCCTTGCCTGTCGGGTCTCCTCCCCATGACCTTGTCATGGGTGGGATCTCCCATGCTGGCTACCGGCAGTAAGGGAGAGGGGATACTTGGGGCAACCACCTTATCTACATGAGAGCCCTGATGCTAAAGCTTGACATTCCTGCTTCCTCCTGCTAGTCCCTGCTCCTGAGGGGAGTAAGGCAGCTGCCTTTAGCATCTCTAAGAAAGAGACTTCTCAGGCCTGAGTGACATAGGTGAGTGGGTGTTTGGACAGAGGAGAAATTTCGTGTTGGAAAATAAATTGGAAAAAGCTACTGAATACCACTTCCCTGGTGGCTCGGGGCAAAGAATCCATCTGCCAATGCAGGAAATGCAGATCCGTTCCATGGGTCAGGAAGATGCCCTGGAGAAGGAAACAGCAACTCACTCCAGTATTTTTGCTGGGAAACCTAATGGACGGAGGAGCCTGGCAGGCTACAGTCCATGGGGTCTCAAAGAGTCAGATAAGACTAAAGAACTGAACAATCACAACAAACTGAATAATCACTAAAATTTCATAGAAGACAGTCACAGCCTCAGTTTTTATACCTCCCCTCACAGGGACCTCATATTCCCTTGGGCATAGGGTGCCAGCTCAAGCATTCATCGGTAAAGCATTTGTACCATTTAACCATAGCTGTTCCCTCCCCTAGGCCTTGGCTTTCCACATAGCGCTCAGTCTGCTCCCAAGAAACCTACCAACCAATTCTACATCTTCGTCCTAAGAGATCCTACAGACATTGGGAGATGGCAATCAAGAAGTATGCCCCTCCCTACAAAGTGTAACTCCATATGCAAAATGTTGCTAAGTCCCCTCCACTAGCTTTCAGAATCTCAGGACTCAATTTGAAGGAACCCATCTTTTTCACTTCCCACAATTTATACTGCGAGGAGGCTGATAGGGTGGTAGCCACCCACATGAGGTGCTTGCTCACTGGGTTAAAAGAGACAGGATAGTGTAATAAGAGGAGGGTGGTCAGTAGGGTCAGAGCACCCAAGTCACCCTCCCACCTTCCCTCCCCAAGTTGGGCAAGAGCTGTGGCAACAGGAAGTGTGGATATGTGAATAACCGACAGAGGGTGGCTGAGAGGCAGGACAGGATGTACATGGTGGCTGGGGGTCCAGGACTAGTGTAGGTATGTCCCAGGATGCACCATATTTCAGTTTCATATTAGACCTTCCCAGCTGCAAGGCCTTGTGATAAATGCCTTGTTCAGAATCTAGGGAGGCCCCAGGGGAGGTGCTGGTTCTCCCAAGTAGAACCACTTTGACAAGGTTTCACGGAACTGCCTCTGAGAAGATGTAGGATGAATGGACATTTGGAGGACAGAGTCTAACTACATTATTACACATGAGGGAATTGAGCCAGAGGGAACTCAAAAGTCATTGCAGTTAAATGAACGAGGACACAGATAGTGCTCCTTCTGTTACTCACTACCTCATCATCCTGGACACATTTCTCAGTGTCTCTGAGTTTTGCTTTTTTTCATTATAAAATAGGGATAATGCTTATCTGCCAATGTTTACAGCCACAGACCTCTAGAAACACTCCTGTTGCTAGTTGAATGAGTTGGGTTTGTGAGAGTTGGACTATGAAGAAGGCTGAGTGCTGAAGAATTGATGTTTTTGAACTGTGGTGTTGGAAAAGACTCTTGAGAGTCCCTTGGACTGCAAGGAGATCTAACCAGTCCATTCTAAGGAGATCAGCCCTGGGATTTCTTTGGAAGGAATGATGCTAAAGCTGAAACTTCAGTACTTTGGCCACCTCATGCGAAGAGTTGACTCATTGGAAAAGACTGTGATGCTGGGAGGGATTGAGGGCAGGGAGGAGAAGGGGACGACCGAGGATGAGATGGCTGGATAGCATCACTGACGCGATGGACGCGAGTCTGAGTCAACTCCGGGAGTTGGTGATGGACAGGGAGGCCTGGCGTGCTGCGATTCATGGGACTGCAAAGAGTCGGACACGACTGAGGGACCGAACTGAAATGAACTGAACTGAACAGCAAGAACCAAGTCACCACCCTTACAAACCGCACGATGTCTCATTAAGAGGATGTTAAAAAGGACTTGTAGGACTCCCCTGGTGGTGCAGTGGATGAGAATCTGCCTGCCAGTGCAGGAGACACGGGTTCGATCCCTGGTCGGGAAGATTCCAAATGCTGCAGAGCAACTAAATCCATGTACCAGAGCTACTGAGCCGGCCTTCTAAAGCCTGGGAACCGCAACTACTGAAGTCTGAACACCAAGAGCCTGTGCTCTGCAATGAGAGAAGCTACCGCAAGGAGGAGCCCAAGCGCCGCAATCCCGCAACTGGAAAAGCCCTGTGCAAAGCAACAAAGACTCAATGCAGGCAAAAATCAAACAATTAAAAAGAGTTTTTAAAAGACCGCTAGAATGTGGGCTAGAATGTGGGCTACTAGAATGTGGGCTTGCGGTAGGTGATTCGGGGGTGGGTTCAGCGAATTGGTTGTGCTCTGGATGGATGGTGATAGGATGTGGGATGTTCTCTGATTGGATATCTCAATGTTAACTCTGAAAAAGGAAGACTAGCTAGAGGTTAGAACTGTATTGGGTAAAGAAGTAGCAGTCACTCAAGAAAGAGGTTCAGTTCAGTTCAGTTCAATTCAGTCGCTCAGTCGTGTCCGACTCTTTGCAACCCCATAAATCGCAGCACGCCAGGCCTCCCTGTTCATCACCATCTCCCGGAGTTCACTCAGACTCAAGTTCATCGAGTCTGTGATGCCATCCAGCCAGCTCATCCTCTGTCGTCCCCTTCTCCTCCTGCCCTCAATCCCTCCCAGCATCACAGTCTTTTCCAATGAGTCAACTCTTCTCATGAGGTGGCCAAAGTACTGGAGTTTCAGCTTTAGCAGCATTCCCTCCAAAGAAATCCCAGGGCTGATCTTCTTCAGAATGGACTGGTTGGATCTCCCTGCAGTCCGAGGGACTCTCAAGAGTCTTCTCCACATCACAGTTCAAAAGCATCAATTCTTCGGCGCTCAGCCTTCTTCACAGTCCAACTCTCACATCCATACATGACCACTAGAAAAAACATAGCCTTGACTAGACGGACCTTAGTCGGCAAAGTAATGTCTCTGCTTTTGAATATACTGTCTAGGTTGGTCATAACTTTTATTCCAAGGAGTAAGTGTCTTTTAATTTCATGGCTGCACTCACCATCTGCAGTGATTTTGGAGGCCATATCACATAGACAGGAAGTAGCCAATTCCTGATTTGGATCTGAGTGTATTTGGTTTTAAAGCTTCTGTCTTTTTATGCAGAAGCAAAAATATATCACTATGTCTAGCACAGGGACTTCCCAGATGGCTCAGTGGTAAAGAATTTGCTTGCCAGTGCCGGAAATGCAGATGTGGGTTCCATTCCTGGATCAGAAAGATCCCCTGAAGGAGAGCATGGAAACCCACTCCAGTATTCTTGCCTGGGAAATGCTATGGACAGAGGAGCCTGGTGGGCTACAGTCCATGGGGTCTCAGCGCCGGGCACGACTGAGCAACTGAGCATGTACACCTAGCACAGAGCCTAAGGGCATGGAAAGCTAACTGGATTTTCCTACCTTTGACATCTAATAAACTTTCTTCTCCAACCTTCTGCCCCACCCTACCCTCTTAACTAATCTACATTCCTATCAGACAGAGTCAGTCCCCAGGAGAGCCCAAGAGGGCTGGAGTGGGGGTGAGGCCTGGCAGTTTCCCGGCTTGGGCAAGCTGACGAGGTGCCAGAAGAAAGCTGTGGGCAGCAGTGCCCGAGGCTGAAAGTCCAGCACCCAGCTGGAGTCACAGGTTAAAACCAGTTGCCCATCAACGTGTCCTCTACATGTCCTAGAATGAGTTCAGGAGCCGCCCTGGGCTGAGCCCCCACCAGGCTCCAGCCTCAAGGCTGCTAACTGTTCTGTGCTCAGAGTAAACAGCCCCGGCCTCTCCCAGTGAGGACCTGTCTCCAGTCCCCAGGCTGGACAGGGGAAGTGGAGGAGGCGTCCGCAGTCTCCTCTCCCTGGGCCATCTGTGGGGACAGTGGCTGGACATGCTTCTGTCACCAAGCCCTGCTCACCTGTCATCCCCACGGCCACTGCTCTCCATGCCTTCCGCCCTCCGGCAGCAAACACCTCCTGGGGCTCACTGCCCTCAGGTCTGGATCAGGAGGGATGTGTGCAGGCACTTCTTGCTGGGTAACCCTGCTTTGGCATTTACCAGCCTGCACGTTACACCTCGATGTCTACTCACCAGTCTCCTTACTACGAGCAGACATCATGTCTGGAGTACTCACAGCCACTGAGCTACAACCAGCCGAGCCAAGGTTCTTGTGCCAGTGTGTACCAAGCCCTGAAGGACACAGCTGCTCCACCTAGGGAACACCATCCGCGTCCTCATGGGCTTCTTATAGTACCAGCAGCTTCCACAGGTGGCAAAACGGCAGCACAGAAAAGGAAAGTAATTCCTTCAGGTTCGCTCAGCTGGGAGGTGGAGGAGGTGGGGATCACCCCAAGGCCAGTGTCGAGGGCTCCTTTAAATATTTTCTCTACACCAGCTGTGTGCCCTCGATGTGTCATGAAGATGGAAGGAAAAAGCAGGGGCTTGGAGGGACGGAGACCTGGGGTCAAACCTTTTATCTGCAACTCCACTTGGGACCTGGGGAGCTGGGAAGGCCTCCTGCACAGCTCATCTGGCACGCACTATTGGCGACGATAACATCCCTCTGTTCGCAGGTGTCTGGGACCATCCGTGGCGCCTTGAGACACTGAGCACGGAGGAGTGAGCCTGCGTGTCTGCGCAGGGAAGAAAGGGAGGGAGAAACGCACGTCCCGAAGGCTCCAGACCTTAGCAGGTGTTTCCCCTTCTCTGGCCTCGGTGTCTCGTGTCCAGTGGGTTCGTGTGTAAATGCGCTTTCCTGTAGCTCTTCTGTGTGCTGTGTATCACTACCCGCCCACCACAAATCCCTAAAGCGAGATCTGACCTCTGACCTGCTGACCCTGAGTCCAGCCACTTCGTCTGCAGTCTCTCCCAGTGGGTCCTGCCCTCCTCTCTCCTACCACAGTGGGCATCACAGGGAGACCCCTGGGTCTTGGAATGGGATCCCGGGAGTCCTGGGTCTAGCCCTTGGCCTCCTGCTGCCCTGCCCCCAGGGCCCAGAGGGAGGTGGGGAGGGGGGGGAGGGGACAAGGGTCCCAGAGCAGCAGGTTGAGCTGCCCCAAGCCTGGAAGCCACTTAGGTTCCTGGTTCCCTCTGCGGCCAAAGTACCACCTGACCCCAGGGATTGTGAAATGACAGGAGGTGGCAGCAGTGGGCTGGGGTGCCTGTTGAGCCCTCTACCTAAACTGGCTCAGCCCCACCTACACCCAGCCTCCAGTTCAGTTGAGACCCCACCGACTGCAGCATGCCAGGCCTCCCCATCCATCACCAACTCCTGGAGTTTACTCAAACTCGTGTCCATTGAATCGGTGATGCCATCCAGGCATCTCATCCTCTGTTGTTCCCTTCTCCCACCTTCAGTCTTTTCCAGCATCAAGGTGCTTTCTAATGAGCCAGTTCTTTACATCACAGGTGGCCAAAGTATTGGAGTCCAGCCTCCAGGCACACATTAACCCTTCCCATCCAGAGGCACCTCCGTCCTGCACCCCAAGAGCGCTGTGCCTGCCTGCCGCTGCCCCCAAGTGCTGTTGCCATCCTCCCCACACACCCGGTCTGCTGCCACCTCTGCCCCTCCCCTGGTCCCTGCTGAGTGGGGGCGGGAGAGGACTATTGCCCAGAAGGAGCAGAACCAGGGGTGCCATGCTGAAGACTCCTAGCCTGTCTGGGGACAGAGAAGTGGAGATTCCTGGGGGAAATGGGGAGACTCGTGAAGACAAAAATGTGGAGATTCCTAGTGCTTAAAGGTGGTGCCCCTCAGGTTTATGGTATAGAATCTAATGTGCTAGAGTTGGGGAGACCACAGAAGACTGGCATTTGAGGGGAGCTCTGTGCAGAGGATGGAGACAATGGCAGGACGGGGAGCTCTGGACAACATGGGAAGTTCAACTATGCGGGGTGTGGGGAGGGAGTCCCTAGGCACTGGGGCTCTGAAGCCAAGGGTTTGGTCATTCCAGCCCTCCCAATGTTGAGGACCCTAGAGATGAGACTCTCTGAAGGCTGTAGAGGGCTCCAGTGTGTTAGTCACTCCACCGTGTCCAACTCTTTGCAGCCCCATAGACTGTAGCCCACCAGGCTCCTCCGTGCAAAGGATTATGGAGGCAAGAATTCTGGAGGAGGTTGCCATTCCCTTCTCCAGGGGATCTTCTCTATCCAGGGATCGAACCTAAGTCTTCTGCATTGCAGGCAGATTCTTTACTGTCTGAGCTACCAGAGAAGCCCAGGGTCAGAGACTAAGATATCTTTGGATTTGAGATTTATGGCCCTAGTGATCTTGGAGAGGCAGCAGTGAGCAGTGGGGTGAATCGAGATCTTAATTTCCTGCCAGGAATTGAACCTGAGCAATCTAGATGAAAACCAGGAATCTAGCCACCAGCAAGGGCTAGAGGCTGGAGACTACTTTCCCTGGGTCTCGGCCCCCAGTGAAAAATGCACTTATCAAGGAGGCAAGAACTGCAAATGCAGATACAAGATTATTACTAGAGACAAAGCACAATAGCAAGTGGGAGAGCACACAGAGAAGCAGTTTAGTTAAGACAAAAGCAAGGCAGCAACACACCCAGAGAGAAAGGGCGTGGGCGCGCCCCTAGTGAGGTGGAGCACAGTGAAGAGATGATTAGGCCCTTTATACAGGTTGGTTCTTCCGGGTTTTGTTTACCTTTAGCCAATCATCTGGGTTATTTTTTCCACAAATGACCTACCCTAGGACTCTCCTCTAGGTGCAGACACACCCTTCAGCCAAGATGGATCATGAAGTGAAGGCTTCTGGGAGGAACAAGACTCATTAAAGGCTGGTGCTCTCCTTGGACTTTTGACCCACAAGGAGACTTTCACATCTTTGTGCAAATTACCACTTTGTTGAAGTTACCCCTCCACATCTTTGCCTAAGTGTTTTACAAGCAACATGGACTCAACATGGACACAGCTGAATTCATTCTCCTTCCCCGCAGAGATATGCTTTCCCTACCTTCCCCATAAAGCTGAGTGTTGTCCTTCACTCTAACTGTTCTTCATCCTCTGTGAGCAATCTTCCAGTAATATCTGTGGTTTGTAACTCTCCAGTTATCAGGTGAAATTTGATTTCAGAGTAAGATTAAGACACTGGATCATAGGACTGCCTCACTTCCTGACAGCATCTATCCGGAGCAAAGCCAGTTTCCTGAAACTCTCCCCTAAGTAACCTACCTGAAGCCCTCAGCCTCTAAGTCCTTCAAAAATCCTCTTAATGAGATGTCATATTATTCATTGTTCTTGCTGAAGCGAGTAATAAACCCAACTCATTCAGTTTCGAAGAGGGCTGCTTCTAGTGGTGTGTGGATGGAAACATAGACAAGTATAAGTCTTTTCCTTATTTTACAATTAGGCAATGCAACATTCAGAGATTCTGAGGTATGTGCCTGGGACTACAAGGTATTGGACAACAGAACCAGATCTATCTGCGATATGGTTTATTACACTACCTCTATTTTTGAGTTTTCAGTGCTTCAGTGTCAGAGAAGGCAATGACACCCCACTCCAGTACTCCTGCCTGGAAAATCCCATGGCAAGAGGAACCAAGTAGGCTGCAGTCCATGGGGTAGCTAAGAGTCAGTCACGACTGAGCGACTTCACTTTCGCTTTTCACTTTCATGCATTGGAGAAGGAAATAGCAACCCACTCCAGTGTTCTTGCCTAGAGAATCCCAGAGACAGAGGAGCCATGTGACATGAGTCCATGTGTCCCAACTACTGAAGCCAGTGCACCCAGAGCCTGTGCTCTGCAATAAGAGAAGCTGTCACAGTGAGAAGCCCAAGCATGGCAATGGGGTAACAGGCCTCATTCTCAGCAACTCTAGAAAAGCCCGTGCAACAAAGATGACCTACCATGGCCAAAACTAAATCCATAAAGTTAGTTTAAAAGTTAAAAATTTCTGGTTTGGCCCAACCATGTGACATGTGGGACTGCAGTCGCAGGCCAGGAATTGAACCTGGGACCCCTGCTTTGGAGCATGGTGTCTTCATCACTGGACCATCCAAGAAGTCCTAGCTTGCAGGACTTTAAGACAGAAGAAGAACCTATGCGATTATTGTGATGTTTAGAGATGGAGATGTATATGCAGGACTTGCTTGGCACATGGTAGCTTGTCAGTAAGTGGTAACAGATCTCATGTGATGAATTCTACCTCTCTCAGAGATACTGAGGGATTCTTAAGGACTCAGTGACTTTTACCAGCACATCAGGACAGGGAATTCACTTGGCTCTTTGAAGTTACCAGCAATCCCCAACTCCTCTGAGACTCAGGTGCCCCTAGTGTAAAAGGAAGGATAACTGTCTCCATGTGGACATTGTTCAGGGTCTATCTATGCTGACAAATGTAAATCACTAGCAAATTGAATAGGCCACACAGCTAGTAAATTGGAAGAGCCAGAGCTTGAAGCCCTTGAGTCTGAGCAAAAGTTTCAATCAACACATGTCTTATCCCTAGTAAACATTTCATGATCAAGTGCATGAATGAAGTTCATGTCTACTTAAGGGCTCCCCAGGGGACTCAATAGGAAAGAATTCTCCTGTAATGCAGGAGATACAGGAGACTCAGGTTTAAACCCTGAATTGGGAAGTTCCCCTGGAGAAGAAAATAGCAACCCCACTCCAATATTCTTGCCTGGAGAATTCCAGGGACAGAAAAGTATGGCAGGCTATAGCCCACTGGGTCCCTGGGGGACACGACGGAGCATGTCTCCAGCTTAGTCCCTCCACATCTTGCCAAAGTGTTCTACAAGCAACATGGACCCAACATGAACTTAGTTGAATTCATTGTCCTTCCCTTTAAAGACTTGGTTTCCCTGCCTTTCTTCAGAAAGCTGAGTGTTGTGCTTCACTCTAACTGTTCTTCACCCTCTGTGAGCAATCTCACAGTAATATCTGTAGTTTATAACTCCTCAGTTATCAAGTGGAATTTCATTTCAGAGTAAGATTAAGACACTGGATCATAGAACTGACCCAATTCCTGACTGCATCTATCTGGAGTAAAGCCAGTTTCCTGAAACTCTCCCCTAAATAACCTACCTGAAGCCCTCCGCCTCTAAGTCCTTCAAAAATAGTCTTAATGAGATGTCGTATTATTCATTGTTCCTTGCTGAAGTCAGTAAGAAACACAACTCATTCAGTTTCGAAGAGGACTGCTTCCAGTGGTGTGTGGTTGGAAATATAGACAAATATAAGTCTTTTCCTTATTTTTTAATTAGGCAATGAAACATTCGGAGATTCTGAGGTATGTGCCTGGAACTACAAGGTATTGGACAACAGAACCAGATCTATCTGTATTTTGGTTTATTACGCTACCTCTATTTTTGAGTTTTCCATGCTTCAGTGTTGGAGAAGGAAATGTCACCCCGCTCCAGTACTCTTGCCTGGAAAATCCCATGGACGGAGCCTGGTAGGCTGCAGTCCATGGGATCGCTAAGAGTCGGACACGACTGAGCGACTTCACTTTCGCTGCAGGCAAAGATAAACAAATGGGATCTAGTGTGAAGTGAAGATGGCTCAGTTGTGTCTGATTCTTTGCAACTCCATGGACTATACAGTCCATAGAATTTTCCAGGCCAGAATACTGGAGTGGGCATTTATCACTTCTCCAGGGAATCTTCCCAAGCCAGGAATCGAACCAGGGTCTTCTCCACTGCAGGTGGATTCTTTGCCAACTAATCTATCAGGGAAGCCCTATCCTACCAAACTTAAACTTAAAAGCTTTGGCAGCGAGGAAGAGATTACTGAAAAGACAAAATGACAACCTCCTGAATGGAAGAAGCTATTTGCAAAATACATGACCAATAAGAGGTCAATATCAAAAGTGTACAAACAGCTCTTGCAACTCAACATTGAGAAAACAACAAAATCCAATTTGAAAATGGGCAGAACACCTAAGGAGACATTTTCCTAAGGAAGACATACAGATGGCCAACAGGCACATGAAAAGATATCAACATTGCGAATTATTAGAAGAATGGAAGGGCTTCCCTGGTAGCTCAGCTGGTAAAGAATCCACCTGCAATGCAAGAGACCCCAGTTTGATTCCTGGGTTGGGAAGATCCTTTGGATAAGGGATAGGCTACCCACTCCAGTATTCTTGGGCTTCCCTCTTGGCTCATATGGTAAAGAATCCACTTGCAATGCAGGAGACCTGGATTTGATCCGTGGGTTGGAAGATTCCGTGGATAAAGAAATAGCCACTCACTGCAGTATACTTGCCTGGAGAATCCCCATGGACAGAGGGGCCTGGCAGGCTGCAGTCCATGGGGTCACAGAGAGTCAGACAGGAATCAGTGACTAAGCATAGCACAGCACAGAGGGAGGGGACACATGTGCACCTATGGCTGATGCACGCTGATGGTTGGCAGAAAACAACAACATTCTGTAAAGCAATTATCCTTGAATTAAAAAATAAATAAATTTTAAAATGACAATGAGATATGACGTCACATCGGTAAAAGATCTATCACTGGGAATTCTAGAAATAAAAGATACAGAAGAGAGAGTGGAGAAAGGGAAAGTGCCTTGTACACTGTTGGTGTGAATGTATCTTGGTGCAGCTCCCATGAAAACAGTATGGAATTTCCTTAAAAGCTAAAAATAGAACTACTACACCATCAACTAGTATAGTTATCTGGGTATATATGTGGAAAAAGAAACTTTAATTTGAATAGATACATGCACCTCAAGGTGCATAAAAGCCTTGTTTACAAATAGCCAAGATGTGGACAATGCAAGTGCCCATCAACAGAGGACTGGCTTAAGAAATGTGGTATGAAAATAAGACTGGAATCACAGACACAGATAACAGACTTCTGGTTACCAAAGGGGAAAGAAGGAGAAGGAAAGATAATTTGGGGGAAATGACAAGCACAGAGCCTGGCAAATGGCCAGTGCGCACTAAATGTGAGCTTGATCCTCTTTAGCTAGAATTGGAAGTTCCCTATCCCAAAACAATGACAGGGAAGGGGGTTCTAAGGAAAAGTTGACAACTGAGCCTCAGGCTCCTTCTTTTCTCCTTCTGAGAATTCATGAAAATTACATGCCCCAAAGTTTGACCTGGCCCAGTAGTAAAGGACAAAAGTTTTCTTGTGGAGGTGTTTCTCATCCACTTTTTCAGGTACACTGGCATGGCCATCAGAGGTAGATGTTAATATAAGGGGTTGGCTCCTTCTACTTGGTAGGGCTCAGTCTGAGGAGAGGTGATGGGAGCTCCCCACCCATCTGCATAAAATGAGAAAGACCACCATTTCCATGGAACCTATGGGTTAAGTTTCTTAGTTCAAACCGCACAATCCACTCCAGTTAGTTTAATGAAAATATGCATTTATTTAAAGCTAAGGCAAGACTCTTTGCAGCCACAGACCTTCAAATCAATGTGAGGAAGAGGCTTCATTCATGAAAAGACCTCTCCCACACCTGAGCTGAAAACTCAATGATGGAAACTCTACTTTCGCCAGCAGAGGGAGAGCAGTCATGGTGGGGTGGAGGATGAAAGTAAGGGTGCCCCGAGGAAGATTAGGACAAGGATCCAGATTCACATCTCAGGCTCTACAGAGGCTCCAGTCAAGGGGAACTTTGCTCCTCCATTCCTTCCTTCCTTCCTCAAATATTTTTGGACTGTCTCCTATGTGCCAGAAATTGTGGGAAGTGTGAGGGGTAAAGGGAAGAATTGCATTCATGGTGCTTAGAGCAAAGTGGATAGATAGGGCTAAAATAAGTGGACCTGAGGAGGAAGGAAAGAGATTTCTGCTGAGGAGGGGAGGGCTGAGAAGAAAGAAGAGGAGGCTGAAAGCTTTCAGAAGCAGCTAGAGGCCAGCCGTGGGTGGGTCCTCCTCAGACTTCAGCATCTCCGGGGAGCACAGGTGCCAGGTTCCCTGTAAAAGGAAAAGAACTTGTTGATTGACATCTCTGAAGGCCCAGACCTGGACACTGTCCACCCTGACAGGTCCTAGACCATCCCAGAAATGTGCAACCACAGTCAACCCAGGACCAAGGTAACCAACAAAGAGCAAGGGAGATTTCCAGGCTGAGGCGGGGCACTGAGGAGCACTCCAGACTTGCTCTGCAGAGTCACTGACTCAGTGTTCCCATCTGAAAAATGGGAGCATGTGAGGAGGCTCAGATTATGATGGGGCTTCTAGGAGGTAACCTTTCACCAAGCTGATCCATGGAGCACATGCTCATTCAAGATACTGCTGTCACTTCTCTTGGGAGGCATCGAGGAAAAAGATTACTTTTTGGGAAAGGCGTGTGGCCTTCTGAGCGGCACCACTTTCCCTAGCGCTTCCCCTCTCCCTCTGCCCTACCCCCTGTCTTACCCCAAGGCCCAGTATGTTCACCACAGGTCCTCTCGCAGTCCTCCTCTCTCTTGAAATTGTTACTCTTAGCGTTGCAGCCGCCATATATAAAAGTCTCGCAGAACCCAGACCTGGGGTTGTAGAAGTATCTGACTATTTTTTCCTGGCAGGGACCCGGATACGGAGGCTCGAGGCAAAAGTCAGGCCGCTGGGCTGCAGGGATGGCAGGATCTCAGTTAAAGAGAGGGAAGGTCATCACAGCTCAGTCTACCAGATGAACAACTAAAACCACCAGTTTGTGATCGAGAGTGATGGGGAGGAGGGGGTGGGCAGAAGTGTGAAATGTGGAAAGGCCTTTTGATACCCTGCTTTCCAGGACAGTATTATTAATGTTGTGAGGTGTGACAATGACAGGGCAATATTAAATAATTACATGGCCTTAATGAATATTTCTGGATTAATTCACATGATGCGACTGATTAGTTTCAAAAGTAACACAAAAGAGGGACACATATAAAAATACTCTCCATGTATAAAAATTATTGGAGCTGGACAATGGATCCATGGCTTTTATAATCCTATGTTTTCTACGTGTGTGTGTGGTTGAACCTTCCACCGTCAAAAGAAAGCATTACTAAGCCCAGTCTCATTCTGCTCACTCAGGACCAGCCTATAATCCTGAGAAGAGGTGCTGGATCTAGGAATACCATTTTTAATCGGAAATTGGGCCCACGGAGATGATGGCATGCTATTGTCTCATAAAACCATCTTCCCAAAGTATGAATTCCTGTCCCTTTGATACAAAAGAGTGGGAGGGCGCAGAGCCCACTGTGGCACCGACAGCGGCAGTGGCTAAACTGGCCCACCGAGCGTTGCCCATTTAAGGTCGCCTCTTGATGAAGGTGCCCACCTGGATGCCAGCCAAGGGTTGAGTAGGGCTGCATGAACCGTCACCATTACAAAAGTGTGAGGAAATCATGTTGTAAATGGAGAAAGGCACCGTAGCAAACACACTGGTGTTGACTTTGCTTACCTCAGACTGGAATAATAGAATAATAGAATATTGACGAACTATTGATACTGTGACTTATAAAAGAAATATTAGCTTGGTCTGCATCCCATTCCTGGCACAGAGCTCCTAAAACATTGGAATATCCTAAGAGATGAGAGCAAAGGGGAGTCTTCTGTCATGTGAGGGAGAGGACTTTTGTAAAGCCTGATGCAAAGCCGAGCATGGGGCTAAGTGCTTAGGGGGAGCGACCGCCTGGCTGGTGTGGGCATTTTCACTCGTACCTTCCCCTCTTGCACTGTCTCCACATCGCAGGAAGGGGAGAGGGATTGGAGGTGGAACAGTCACAAATGAGGAAAGATTTAATGAATCAAGATTTGTGATGAAGCCTCCATAGATATATTAACATAGCAAGTCATTCCGGTTATTCAGGAGAACTGGATCAACCCAGGAACAACAGGCCTAGTCTCCATCATGGCTCCCTGGACCACTGCAGCCGCCTGCCCAGGGCATTGTCTCTGCTTTTCACCCCCTAGAGGCTACGCTCCACACTGCGGCCACAAGGACCCTGTTAAAACTCGAGTCCTATCTCGTTGCTCCTATGAGCAGCCCCTCAGTGGTTTCCCAGCTGTCTCACAGTCAGATTCTTATCCTTATAAAGTCCTAGAAGGCTCCTCGTGACCTGCCCCCATGGCCTCGCTGCTTCATCCCCTCCACTCCCCTCCCTTCACTCACTCCGCTTCAGCCCCCCTGGTCCTGGCTGCTGCTCAAACACATCAGGCTCCTTTTGGCAGCTTCTGCTTAATGTCTCCTCATCCCAGAGGGTTTCCCTGATCCTCTACAGCCTCCCGAATCCCCATAACTCTCCTTCCTCACAACACTCGTCAAGACCTGGCATAGGATTTTCCCCCGTCTTCATTGTCTGTATCCCTCTTAGAAGGCATATTATTTTCCTATATTTTATTTACAGCTGTTTTCCTATATCAAGAAATATGCTTTCTAGGGACAAAAGCATAAGTATTTGATGGACATTTATCAAGGGAATAAATCTCCCATGTCATCCTCATGCCAAGTGCACAGTCATTGCAAAGGCTGATGTAATAAAATTCCTGTTAGTGTATTTGATGATGAGGCCTGCCTATATAATTGTGAGTCTACTTCTAACTTTCTATATCTTGATAGGAAAATAAAATAATAGTCTGGCCAGGGGGCAAGAAGAAGAGCTTTGAGTTTTGATAAATATTGTACCAGCCTGGCAAAAGCAGTCTTGGCCCCACGAGCAAACTCATAGAAAAGTATTGCATTGCCTGCTCGGCCTGCAGTTGCCTTTGGAGGGAAGACACTCAGCTGTCACTCAACTCTCTGATTAATTTCATAAGAGAGAAATGATCATATTGGAAAGAGAAATTTTTTAGAGGGCTGGTGAGGAAATGTAGATAGATGAGTCTGCTGGACTAAATTATTTTGATGGGAAATGGACGTCATTGATCAGGAAAGTGTAAACTCTTCATACTCATCACTGGTAATCTTTTAAGAAACCCATGTAACCTGGTCCTCCTGTTCAGGTGAAGAAACTGCAGATGACTTGCCCCAGACACACGCCATATGAATGCTAGGATCAGGACAAGACACTGTCCTGTCACAACCCATTTAATCAAGTACCCACGGAGGAGACTGGTGGGCTATAGTCCATGGGGTTGCAAAGAGTCAGATATGACTGAGCGACTTCACACTCACTCACCAGACTCCTCCAGGAATTCTGATAATGCGGAGAACGGGTACGGAGTTCTGATTGCTCTGCTCCACAAAATATAGACCCTGGTCTCTGAACCTCAACCCAACACCAATGATAGAAAAGAGTGAGTCTGGGTTTTGTCCCTGACCCCAACGTGTGGGTCTCTACCAACAGCAACCAATTCCCCAATACCCACTGGGCATCAGGAGCCAATTCACTTCTGACATCAAAGCTACAGGGGTGACCCAGACCCCACAGGGTGGGGTCTGGCTCCTGAGTTTCACCCACACTTCAAGTGTTGGTAACAATTTCTGTGGTCACTTACACGTGTGATCAACTGGCTCTAAATTCAGAGGTTCCACGCCCCACCTCCCATGTTCAATAACTTATTAGTCATTCATGGAACTCTAAAAAACCCCTTTACTTACTGTCCTCAGTTGTTATAAAGCATAAAACTCAGGGACAGACAAACGGAGAAGAAATATTGGTCAAATGGAGACTTGGGAGTGCTGATCCTCCAGACCCTCTTAGGACTTTCTCCCCTCCCACAATCCCTTGATGTTTTCACCTCCCCTGAGGCTCTCTGAACCCAATGTTTATGAGTTTTGATTAAGGATTGGAGGTAGGTAATTTGATAGAATCACTGGCCATTGTTGACTGAACACAGTTCTTCTCCTCTCCCCAGAGGGACAGGGTTGATAGTTCTTACCCTTTAAGCCCCTGACGGCATGTTCTAGAATCCAGTCCCATCCAGACACTATCTAAGGCCCCATCCTTCACTCATCTCATGACTTACAAATATACAGTGAATTCCTAGAGTTTCAGGAGGCCTGGGGCATGAATCGAGACAAGGATGAAATATGGATTTTGTTATGATGCTATGTGAGGGCAGGGGCAAGGCAGTGACCAGGAATAGAGAGTCTCAAATCTGAGGTCCTTGATATGGTAGAGTCAGGAGGAATTCTTTTTTCCCCAAAACTTAACATGGAATGATGTCTATTGAGAGTCAAAAAATGTCCGTAGAGTGAAAATTGCCCAAATTATAAGAAGAACCCAGAGAGGGTTGACAACACTCACCCCACCCCTACTCCCCTGTGCCTTCTATGGACTCCCCTATCCCCACCCCAACTTTTGGTGAAGAGCTGAGCCAAGACTTACCTTTGGCCTGGATGCTGGTGTCACACCCTGGAATGCCAGCCACCAGGGTGCCCAGGAGGACCAGAAGGGCTACGGAGAGGCAGAGACGGCTCATCTTCGTGGCCTTGCAGGAGGGATCCTGGGGAAAGCTGGGGGCTGACTGTGCTTTTCATACCCCAGCTGAAGGGTGGGAGCAGGAGATAAGGAGGGGAGTGAGGGGAAGGGAAGATCTGGGGTCAGATCTCGAACAGTCTCTAATCTCCCTACAGAACCGGACTTCCTGTGTCTGCCTGCTGGGGCAAATGCCCAGTAACAGCATTTCTCAGACTTGACTTTGGCTGTGGGTCTGGTGGAAACATAGATTGTGATTCCACAGGTGGAATCCTGTCCAGTATGGTCGCTCAGGGAGCATCCCAGCACCTAGGGCAGGGATGGCCAGAGATGGATGGTCTGTGAGTGGATGAGAGCGAATCAGAAGATGGATAAGTGAACAGCAGTATGTGAGCTGAAGTCCTCCTTTTCAGTCTCCTGCAGATTCATCACCACTGGGCATCAGTGCCCTAGGCATCACTTGACTCAGACTACAGAGACACTTTTCTGCAACTACTGAGGCAGCATCTCAACTGCCTGGATGTCCACTGCTTATCTGGCATTTGTCCAGGCAGAGGCTGAGCTACAGGAAGAGCTTCTATATCTGTGGCACAAAGCCTGTTTTCTGGGAAGAAAAGGGAGTAAGGGGAGGGGGCAAGAGGAAGAAGGGAGCTGAACATGTCTCCACAGCCTGGCCACCTGCTGGCCCTCACCTGGCATCACACACAGGAGGGCTGTCTGCCAGAATGGACCTCAGGGGACCTGGGAGATAGCATGTAACAACCCCCTTCTTCCTGCTCTCTCCCCAGGGGTTTTGGGATCAGAGCACCTCCGTTTGAGTCCCAACTCTGCTTTTTCCTAACTTTGTACTTGAGGATGTAAATCCCCCAGTGACCAGTGTCTTTACATGTCAGGTGAGATCAGCACTGAAAACATCACAGTGCTGCTGTGGAGGCAACAGACACATATATTCCTTCTCCCTGAGAAGTCAAAGTCTGGTGTAGTAATATCAGTAGTAACAATAAGTACTTGTGCGGGGAACACCTAGCTCCTTCTCGATACAGGCATTATCTTTAAGCCCTTGCTGCATATTAACTTACCTAATCCTCACGATAGTCTAAGAACAGGGAGTGGAGAGCTGTTACTATTTCTTCATGTTGCAGACGAAGAAATTGAAGGCAACAGGAAGTTAAGAAATTTGCTTAAAATCATACATGGTAGAGAAAGGATTTGATCCCAGGAATCTGACTTCAGGTCTGTGCACCATACACTTTGCTGCTTTGTAAGATGTAAAATTCAGAGCATATGTGAGGGGGTGAGACCCACAGTGTCTTCACTCAGTCTCCTCTAGTCACTCCCAGTTAGAGCCGTGGTGCCCCAGGCCACCGTTACACATTCACCTATCCAGACACAGACAAGCATCTTCCCACCAACACACACACTCACTCACAAAATCACACACACACACACACACACACACACACACTCTGTGCTCCACTCCAGGGTCAAGGAGAAGAGAGCTGGGCTCAATGACCAGAAGCCCCAAGAGCAAGTCCAGTCAGAGGCTAAGCAAGCACAGAGCTGGGTGATGAGCTGAGAGGACCGGGGGCTGCCTTCCTGCACAGACACCCTTTCCCTGGAGAAGGACAGGAGCTGTCAATACCGAGCTGCCCCAGGACAGAAGGGCATCAATAGCCAGTAACTCGCCAAACAAGCCACTGTGAGTGGAGGGTCTGCTTTGCATGGTTTCATTAAGCCTCATGTTAGTCCTACGACATCTGAGATTCTCATCCTATTTTGAAAAGGAGAAAGCCGAGCCTAAGAGAGGTGAAGTCACTTCTTCAGGACCCATGAACAACAGATGGTACAACCAGGATTCTAGTTGAGAAGGCCTTCTGACCCTGCCCCTCTTCCTGCCTCAGTCTGTCCATCTGAGACCAGGGAGCAGCAGAAAGCCCACCTCCCACCCTAACAACAGAAAATCCTCTTTCCTCCTTGCTCATCTCTCATCTGTCTGTCTCACTCTGGCTCTGTCTCCCAGTGTCCGCCTCCCCTTCTGGCTCTCCTGCATCTGGTCCAGGCTGGAGGCCTCTTGACCCAGAAGCTGCCCCTGGTGAGGTATCTACCTTCCCAAGGCCTCAGGCATCTTTGGAGAAATTACATGGCAGAAACATCTCAGGGTGTGGGGGAACCTCCTTGTTTACATAAGAGCCCTGGCCCCACAGCTTGAACTTCCCTCTACTCCCTCCAGTTCCAACTCCTGAGCAGAGTGAGGCTGCCTTTAGTTTGCCTTTAGCACCTGCCTTTAGTCTCCCTGAGAAGCAGACCCATCAGAGTTCAGTAACGTAGGTGTGGAGATGCTGGTGTAACAAGGGACTTGCTGCTGGGAGAAGATCTGAGGAAGGCTTCTGAATAATCACAAGCTAGCATTTCACTGGAGGTAACTCTCCGGCAGCCTCCGTTTTGATACCTCCTCTTACAGGAGTTCACTTTCAACTCGGCAGCAGGTGCCAGGTGACAGCATTTGTTAAGAGAACAACCCTTTGTCCCATTCCCCCAGCAAAACCCCTCCCTTCCCTCTGACCCAACCTTGCCCTTTCTGCCCTGACTCTGCTTTCAGGACACCAATGGACCCATTCTGCTGTTTTTGTGCTAAAACAGCCCAAACAGAGACTTGGAGACAGCAATCAAGGTAGTTTCCCTCTCTCCCACAACGGTCTTTTAGGGGACTACCCTGGCAGTCCAAGGTTCCACTGAAGGGGTCATGGGTTCACCCTTGGTTGGGGAACAGATCCCACATGCCATGTGGTGTGGAAAAAAGAAAAAAAATATATATCTTTTACATTTTTGTGCAATACTTGCCGAGTCCCCTCTATCAGCTTCAGAATAGCAGTCTTTAAAGTTTGGGGAATTCCTCTTCCCCACTTCTGACAATTTATGCAGAGACTGACAGGATGTCCAATGGGGCCCTCAGGATGCCCCATTACTGAGCTGGAAGAGAGAGGTTAGTGGAAAAAGGCAAGGCTATTCAGGAAGATCAGAGGTCCCAATTCACCTTCTGAATTGCTTTCTCCATTTGGGCAAGAGTGAGGAAATGCACTCCAATGTTCTTGCCTGGAGAATCCCGTGGACAGAGGAGCCTGGCAGGCTACAGGACATGGGGCCGCAAAAAGAGCCAGACACGACACTACTTAGTACACACAAGGAAATCAGATACTGTGGGATCAGGAACTGATGAATGAAGATGACAGAGAGGAAGGGGTAGGAGTAGATGGTGAGCATGGGTCCATGGCTCAGGGAAGTATTTCCCAGGATGCATCACTCTTCTAGGTCAGTATAAGGCCCACTGGTTGCCAGGGATTATGGGACAACTTTTAAGACTCCACTGGGCACCCATTTAAAGGACCTCCCAGCTTGCCCAAATGGGGCCAGTTTAATAGTGTTTTCATGTTACTGCCTTGGGGATGATGTGAGCTTGAGCAACATTTATACACAAAACCTAAATTCCCATTACAGATGAGACAATCAAGGCCTAGAGACTTCAAACAGCAGGGTTTTTTGTTGTTGTTGTTCGTTTGTTTTTAAAGAGAACAAGAGATCTTTACTGAACTGATTCTGTCCTCACTACTTTGAAGTCTTGGGCAAACTTCTCAACGTCTCTGAGTTTCTCTTCCTTTACGTAATAAATGAGGAGAATGCTTATACCTGTCAGTGTCTCCAACCTCAGATCACCCAAAATGCTCCTGTGCTAGCTGAATGAGCTGTACTCATCACACACCCTGGGAGCCATGTGGCTTCTCTTCAAGAGGATTTTTGGAAGAACTGACAAGATGTGGGCTTGTGTTAGGTTATCTGGGGGAGGGTTTCAGGAAGCTGGCTTTGCTCTGCATGTTGGTGGGAAGTGGGACTGTTCTCTGGCTGGATATCTTAATTCTCAGAAAGGGAGACTAGATAGAGGTTAGACTCACCGAGTCTAAGTAGCTGTCATTCAAGATAAGAGGGTGCTCAGCCATACTGGTGCTTTGTGCAATTCAGCTAGTTTTGTCTGTGCTCAAACATGAGTACTGAGTGGCTCATTTTGGTATTAATCCATCTGGCACTGGTGGTAAAGAACCCGCCTGCCAACGCGGGAGACATAAGAGATGCAGGTTCCATCCCCGCGTCTGGAAGATTCCCTGGAGGAGGGCACAGCCACTCACTCCAGTATTCCTACCTGGAGAATCCCCATGGACAGAGGACTCTGGGGTCACAAAGAATTGGACATGACTGAAGCAGCTTAGCTTGCATCATGGACACAGAAAGGCCTTGTCTGATGCTGAAGTTTTGTGACATATTTATGTTGAACAGGAGAGCATAAGGCCCACTGGGGTGCCCAGTCAGGTCTTAAAACTCAGAGGCGGTTTTTCTCTATCTCTATCAATCTCATAAAATTGTGGTGAGGATTGAAAAGATATTATTCTCTTAAATGCTTTGTATAGGTATTGACAAGAGTAACCTTTTAATGAATGTCAGATCTGATAATAGTAATACTGTAAAAATCTGTTGCTTAGTTATTGTGAATAATTATTAATTTATAACAGTTAATAAACAATGATTTGGTATTAAGGAGAAAAGATTGGCTTTGTAACTCACTATGTTGCTCTGTGATCTTGGGCAAGTCACTTCATCTCTCTGAGTCATAGATTCTTTCTTTGTGAAAAAGGAAGCTGGTGTCTATTTTAAGCAATCCCCAGGTTTAGGTACTTAAAAAAATTAATTTATTTATTGTAACTGGAGTCTAATTAGTTTACAATATTGTGGTGATTTTTGAGAACAATGTTGCTTTCTCTGCTAAAGTTTCTTGAACACCAGGGATAAAGCAAAGTGTCTAGAAGCACACAGAGTTTTAGCTTCCTTTGCTCCTGACTGCTCTTTAAATGCTCTGTCCATTGTCATAAAGAAAGGAAAAAATAGCATGGATTGTTGTAGTGTCATCTTCTAGAAGTTTATGGTCAGGAAGTTCTCCCAGTGCCGGAGTGGAGTCAGAGTCTCTCTTTCAAATAGTCTCCCTCTTCCTCAGAGGGAACCAAAAGCCCTCTTGATTCCGTGAGTGATCTCACCCAGGTCCAGCCCTCTTCCCTCCCCACCTTACCTTTATCTGACCCTCTGATCAAAGAAGTTAAGTGTTAACTGTCACAATTATTCTTTTTTTTTTTAATGGACAGTTAAACAATTGAACAACTAGGATTCTAGTTCACGTGCCCTCTGCCCTGCCCCTCTTCTGCCTCAGTCTGTCCACCTGAGACCAGGGAGCAGCAGGGACTCCTCCTAACAGCCGAGAGAGACTATTTTCTTCCCTGTCCCACTCTTATCTGACTTTCTTTCTCTCCCAATGTCCTTCTCTCCTGGTCCTCTTCACTCTGGTCCAGGTTAGAGGTTCCCATATCCAGAAGCCCCCTGTTGGGCCTGTGTTTCCTCCCTCTCCCCACCCCCTCTCTGATCATCAGTGACTGAGGTCTCTGATTACAAGCCTTCCCGGCCCCTGTAGCCATCTTCAGAGAAATTACAAGGCAGCAACATCACATAGTGTGTATTCTGGATAAAGACATGTTATCTGAACACTGTGGGACTCAGATCATATCTCTGCTCCTATTCCTTAGTTTTTCACTCTGCAAAATGAGAAGCATGGATACCATGTTATCTAAGGCTACATCCTGAAATGGATGGAATGTACTTGGGGCAAGCAGAAGACATTTAAACTTTTGTGATGCTGAGTCCCCTGAGAGGGACATTCATATCTAAGCCATGGGAGGCCACTTTCTGGCCATGAGGCTTAACAGGGCCTCATTTGGGATGTATGTAGTCTCTCTCCATGAAGTGGTGGCATGAGTACTGGACTTTTAGGATTATTGTAAGGGTTGAAATGAAGAGGATAAACTGGAAGTTGCAAATCTGGTTGGAATACTGTTAGCTCACCGAGGAAATTTTATAATTTTGAATCATTTGCCAGCATTTAAAGGTGGAGGATTTCATCAAAAGGAAATTTCTAGCATTGCTGCACAAAGTAAATAATATCGCAACACAGTCCTGCACGGGCAGTGGGTCTCACACTTGAGTGAGCATCAGAATTCCTGAGCCATTATCAAACACTGAGTTGAGATCTTCATCCCCAGAATGTTGATTCAGGAGCACAGAGTGGGACCTGAGTAGCTCCATTAACATGTTTCCCCAGACGCTGAGGGTGCTCTCAAGGGACCACACTCTGAAAACCAAGAACCAAGCTAAGAAGAGCGGTCTCTTCTCAGGAGGGAGCCGTTCTCTCCAGTTTCCATAATCCCCACCATTCTTTATGGTTCCCCTGTACCACCCCACCTCCAGATGCTTCCATCCGCATTACTCACTTGACCTGCAGGGCGTTTAAAATTGCGACTGTCTGCGCTCATAGTAGGCATTCAGGAAAAGGTAGTTTGTTCTTATTTTACAATCTTATGAGTTAAGTTTCCTTACTCCTTTTTGTACAGATGAAGAAGCTGAATTATGGCTAAGGGAAAGTGACTTGCTGGAGGAAAGACAGCTAAAAGTTAAAAGGAAGTCATTTGCCCCAAACTGCTGGTCACGCATCCCCAGTTGCTTCAATGTTACTAATACACAAACACAAACAATTCCGGGCAAATCTATCTGATATAAACATAGATGATGCAGATAATGCATCAAAGATTCAGAATCTTTACTTCATGAATGTAAAGTCACATTTATCAAGAAAAGGAAGCAAGAAAATAGAAAGGAAAGAAGGAACTGTTATAATTGGAGGTGCCATGAGTCAGCTGTAGACATGTCCATCTAAGGCAACTAGAAACAAGTGAACATGGAAGATCTGAGAAATTCCCAGGAGCAAAGAGTGTGCCTTTAACCACACAATGGAGTTTTCTCCTGCTGATCTGTTGAACCCATTCAAACTACCTTCTTTCCATGGAAACTTCTCTGAGTATGTGGGCTAGCTTGTTTTGTTGTATAGCATCCATTGTCCCTTTTTCTGGGTAACAGTAGTCTGATTTTGCTTGAGGAGTGACTCTTCCTCCAGCCAGGACAGGTAGAATTGAGGTGCCTGTCAATAGAAGTGCCTGCCATATCCTCAGACCAAGAGCATCTAACCAGATGCACTCCCTAAAACTTGATCTTGATCAAAGAATGACAAATGACCTAAAAGTGGAGGTTATTGAGAGGGGAAGACATTAGTTCTTCTTTCCTTACCATCCTTTCCAAGCTGGGATGTTTTCGCACTCCTTTTGGTCTGAGCTAAACTAAATCAATGGGTGCTATGGTTTCCAACAGGAGATTCCAAAAGGATCTCACTTAAGATACAATCAGGAAGGAAGAGTGGATGCCCACTATAGCCCTTCTCTGTTCTCAAGCTTTCTTCTCTGCTTCCTACCAGTGAGAGCTGATGCCTTTACCACAGTCATCACCAAGTTTCTTATTTTTAAGTCCAATGGCTTTTTCTCTGCCCTCATCCTTCTCCAACTCACAGTTAAGGCCCTCTTGGCAAAAATGTGAACTAAAGTCTTTGCCAATATTTGATTACAGTTGGTCTCAGTGCAAAACAAAACAAAACAAAACAAGATGAAAAGCAGAGCTTCCCTATTTGAAGAATTATGAGGCCCCTCTGGTGCATCTCTGGGGACTTTTGAAGGCACAGCTTATAAACCTCTTTCAAGGAAAATCATAGGAGACAGAAGGGCTTCCCTGGTGGCTCAGATGGGAAAGAATCTGCCTGCAATGCAGGAGACTCAGGTTTGATCCCTGAGTCAGGAAGATCCCCTGGAGAAGGGAATGGTTACTCACGCCATTTTCTTGATGGAGAATTCCATGGACAGAGGAACCTATTCCTCTGCTACAGTTCATGGGGTCGCAAGTTTTGCATCTAAATTCTAGACCTTGCACATATCCATTATGAGAACTTGGGGAAGAGAGGAAAACTCTAGCTTCTATTTGTATGACTTTTTTAAAAATTAAAAAATTATTTAGGGGGACTTTCTTGGTGGTTCACTGGTAAAGAATCCACCTGCCAATGCAGGTGACATGGTTTGATCTCTGATCCAGAAAGAACCCACATACTGTGGAGCAACTAAGTCCAGGACTCACAAATACAGAATCCATAGGTTCCAAATAATGAAGCCAGTGCACCCCAGAGCCTGTGCTCTGCAAGAAGAGAAGCTGTCGCAGTGAGAAGCCCAAGCACTGCAATTGGGTAATACCCTCATTCTCTACAACAAGAGAAAAGCCCATGCGGGAAGGAAAACCCAGCATGGCCAAAACTAAATCCATAAAGTTATTTTAAAACTTAAAAATTTCCTGTTTGGCCCAAACATGTGACATGTGGGACTTCAGTCCCAGGCCAGGAATTGAACATGGGACCCCTGCTTTGGAAGCATGATGTCTTCATCACTGGATCATCCAAGAAGTCCTAGCTAGCAGGACTTTAAGACAGAGGAAGAACCTATTGAGATTATTGTGTTGTTTAGAGATGGACATGAATATGCAGGGCTTGCTTGGCACACAGTAGCTTGTCATTAAGTGGTGAAAGTTATCTTATGTGATTAATTCTACCTCTTTCAGCGTTATTGAGGGATTCTTATGGACTCAGTGACTTTGACCAGCACATCAGGACAGGGAATTCACTTGGCTCTTTGACGGTACCAGCAATCCCCATCTCCTCTGAGACTCAGCTTCCTCTAGTGTAAAAGGAAGGCTAACTGTCTCCATGTGGACATAGTTCAGGTTCTATCTAGGCTGACAAATGTAAATCACCCGCAAATTGAAGAGGCCACACAGCTAGTGATTTGAAAGAGCCAGATCTTGACGACCTTGAGTCTGACAAAAGTTTCAATCAACACATATCTCATCCCTAGTAAACATTTCATGATCAACTGCATGAATGAAGTTCATGTCTAATTATGAGCTCCACAGTTGACTCAATATTTAAGGATTCTCCTGTAATGCAGGAGAAACTAGAGACTCAGGTTCAAACCCTGGATTGGGAAGATCCCCCAGAGAAGAAAGTAGCAACTCCACTCCAATATTCTTGCCTGGAAAATTCCATGGACAGAGAAGCCTGGAAGGCTACAGTCCACTGGGTCCCTGGGAAACACGACAGAGCATGTCTCCCGCTTAGTCCCTCCACATCTTTGCCTAAGTATTCTACAAGCAGCATGGACTCAACATGGACTCAGCTGAATTGGTTGTCCTTCCCCCTAAAGACTTGCGTCCCTACCTTCCCTAGAAAGCTGAGTGTTGTCCTTCATTCTTCACTGAAGTGTTGTTCTTCACCCTCTCTGAGCAATCTCACAGTAATATCTGTGGTTGCTAACTCCTCAGTTGTCAGGTGACATTTCATTTCAGAGTAAGATGAAGATGCAAGATCATAGAACTGCCCTACCTCCTGACAGCATCTATCCGGAGTAAGCCAGTTTCCTAAAACTCTCCCCTAAATAACCTACCTGAAGCCCTCAGCCTCTAAGTCCTTCAAACATCCCCTTAGAGATGTCATATTATTCATTTTTCCTTGATGAAGCAAGTAATAAAACCAACTCATTCAGTTGCAAAGAGGACTGCTTCTGGAGGTGTGTGGTTGGAAACATAGACAAGTATAAGACTTTTCCTTATTTTATAATTAAGCAATGCAACATTCAGAGATGCTGAAGTATGTGCCTGGGACTACAAGTCATTGAACAACAGAACCAGATCTATCTGTGTTTTGGTTTATTATGCTACTTCTATTTTTGAGTTTTCTATGCTTCAGTGTCGAGAAGGCAATGGCACCCCACTCCAGTAACCTTGCCTGGAAAATCCCATGGAGGGAGGAGCCTGGTAGGTTGCCACCCATGGTGTCGCTATGAGTCGGGTACGACAGAGCGACTTCACTTCACTTTTCACTTTCATGCGTTGGAGAAGCAAATGGCAATCCACTCCAATACTGTAGTTGGAGAATCCCAGAGAGAGAGGAGCCATGTGACATGAGTCCATCTGTCCCAACTCTGGAAGCCAGTGCACCCCAGAGCCTGTGTTCTGCAAGAAGAGAAGCTGTTGCAGTGAGAAGCCCAAGCACTGCAATTGGGTAATAACCTCATTCTCTACAAGGAGAGAAAAGCCCGTGCTGCAAGGAAGAACTAGCCCGGCAAAAACTAAATCCATAAAGTTATTTTAAAAAATTAAAAATTTCCTGTTTGGCCCAAACACTTGACAGGTGGGACTTTAGTTCCAGGCCAGGAAGTGAACCTGAGACCCCTGCTTTGGAAGCATGGTGTCTTCATCACTGAACCATCCAAGAAGTCCTAGCTTGAGGACTTTAAGACAGAGGAAGACCCTATTGAGATTACTGTGATGTTTAGAGATGAAGATGTATATGCAAGGCTTGCTTGGCACATGGTAGCTTTACAGTAAGTGGTAACAGATATCTTATGTGATTAATTCTAACTCTCTCAGAGTTACTGAGGGATTCTAATGAACTCAGTGACTTTACCAGCAGATCAGGACATGGAATTCACCTTGCTCTTTGAAGTTACCAGCAATCCCCATCTCCTCTGAGACTCTGGTTCCGCTAGTGTAAAAGCAAGAATAACTGTCTCCATGGGGACATAGTTCAGGGTCTACCTATGCTGACCAATGTAAATCACTACCAAACTGAATAGGTCACAAAGCTAGTAAATAGGAAGACCCAGAGCTTGAAGCCCTTGAGTCTGAGCAAAAGTTTCAATCAACACATGGTTTATCACTAGGAAACATTTCATGAACAAGTACATGAATGAAGGTCATGTCTACTTATGGGCTCCTCAGGGGACTCAATAGGAAAGAATTTGTCTGTAATGCAGGAGATACAGGACATTCAGGTTCAATCACTGGATTGGGAAGATCCCCCGGAGAAGAAAATAGCAACTCCACTCCAATATTCTTGCCTGGAAAATTCCATGGACGGGGAATCTTGGCAGGCTACAGTCCATGGGTCCCTGGGTGACACGAGTGAGCATGCCTCCCGCTCCCTCTTCCACATCTTTGCCTAAGTGTTCTACGAGCAACATGGACTCAACATGGACTCATCTGAATTGATTTTCCTTCTCCCTAAGACTTGCTTTCCTACCTTCCCTCAGAAAGCTGAGTGTTGTCCTTCACTCTAACTTGTCTTCACCCTCTGTGAGCAATCTCACAGTAATATCTGTGGTTAGTAAATCCTCAGTTATCAGGTGAAATTTCATTTCAGACGAAGATGAAGACACCAGATCATAGAACTGCCCCACTTCCTGACAGCATCTATCCAGAACAAAGCCAGTTTCCTGAAACTCTCCCCTAAATAACCTACCTGAAGCCCTCAGCCTCTAAGTCCTTCAAACATACTCTTAATGAGATGTCACATTATTCATTTTTCCTTGCTGAAGCGAGTAATAAAACCAACTCATTCAGTTTCGAAGAGGACTGCTTCTGGAGGTGTGTGGTTGGAAACATAGACAAGTATGAGACTTTTCCTTATTTTATAATTAAGCAATGCAACATTCAGAGACGCTGAGGTATGTGCCTGGGACTACAAGTTACTGGACAACAGAACCAGATCTATCTGTGTTTTGGTTTATTACGCTACCTCTATTTTTTGAGTTTTCTACGCTTCAGTGTCGGAGAAGGCAATGGCAGCCTACTCCAGTACTCTTGCCTGTAAAATCCCATGGACGGAAGAGCCTGGTAGGTTGCCGTCCATGGGGTCTCTAAGAGTCGGGAACGAGTGAGCGACTTCACTTTCGCTTCTCACTTTCACACGTTGAAGAAGGAAATGGCAACACACTTCAGTATTCTAGCCTGGAGAATCCCAGAGACAGAGGAGCCTTGTGACATGAGTCCATGTGTCCCAACTCCGGAAGCCAGGGCACCCCAGAGCCTGTACTCTGCAAGAAGAGGAGCTGTCGCAGTGAGAAGCCCAAGCACTGCGATTGGGTAATACCTTCATTCTCGGCAACGAGAGAAAAGCGGATGCAACAAGGGAGACCTAGCCCGGCCAAAACTAAATCCATAAAGTTAGCTTAAAAGTTAAAGATTTCCTGTTTGGCCCAACATGTGACATGTGGGTTTTCAGTCCCAGGCCAGCAATTGAACCTGGGACCCCTGTTTTGAAAGCATGGTGTCTTCATCACTGGACCATCCAAGAAGTCCTAGCTTGCAGGACTTTAAGACAGAAGAAGAAGCTATTGAGATTATTGTGTTATTTAGAGATGGAGATGTATATGCAGGGCTTGCTGGCACATGGTGGCTTGTCAGTAAGTGGTAACATATATCTTCGGTGATTAATTCAGTCTCTCTCAGAGTTACTGAGGGATTCTTATGGACTCAGTGACTTTTACCAGCACATTGAGACAGTTAATTCATTCTACTCTTTGAAGTCGCCAGCAATCCCTATCTCCTCTGAGACTCAGGTTCATCTAGTGTAAAAGGAAGGATAACAGTCTCCATGGGGACATAATTCAGGGTCTATCTATGCTGACAAATGTATATCACTACAAACTGAATAAGCCACACAGCTAGTAAATTCAAGAGCCGGAGCTTGAAGCCCCTTGAGTCTGAGCAAAATTTTCAATCAACAAATGTTTTAACCCTAGTAAACATTTCATGAACAAGTACATGAATGACATTCATGTCTACTTATGGGCTCCCCAGGGGACTCAATAGGAAGGAATTCACCTTTAATGCAGGAGATACAGGAGACTCAGGTTCAATTCATGTTTTGGGAAGATCCCCGGAAAAGAAAATAGCAGCCCCACTCCAATATTCTTCCCTGGAAAATTCCATGGACACAGAAGCCTGGCAGGCTACAGTCCACTGGGTCCCTGGGGGACACGATGAAGCATGTCTCCCGCTCCCTCCCTCCACATCTTTGCCTAAGTGTTCTACGAGCAACATGGACTCAACATGGACTCAGGTGAATACATTGTCCTTTCCCCTAAGGCTTGCTTTCTTTACTCTCCCCCAGAAAGCTGAGTGTTGTCCTTCACACTAACTTTTCTTCACCCTCTGTGAGCAATCTCACAGTAACATCTGTGGTTCGTAAGTCCTCAGTTATCAGGTGAAATTTCATTTCAGAATAAGATGAAGTCACCAGATCATAGAACTGTCCCACTTCCTGACAGCATCTATCCGGAGCAAAGCCAGTTTCCTGATACTCTCCCTAAATAACCTACCTGAAGCCCACAGCCTCAAAGTCCTTCAAACATCCTCTTAATGACATGTCATATTATCCTTGCTGAAGCGAGTAATAAAACCAACTCATTCAGTTTCAAAGAGGACTGCTTCTAGAGGTATGTGGTTGGAAACATAGGCAAGTATAAGTCTTTTCCTTATTTAATAATTAGGCAATGCAACATTCAGAGATGCTGAGGTATGTGCCTGGGACTACTAGGTTTTGGACAACAGACCCAGATCTATCTGTGTTCTGGTTTATTACGCTACCTCTATTTTTTGAGTTATATATGCTTCAGTGTCGGAGAAGGCAATGGCACCCAACACCAGTACTCTTGCTTGGAAAATCCCATGGATGGAGGAGCCTAGTAGCCTGCTGTCCATGGGGTTGCTAACAAACAGGCACAACGGAGCGACTTCCTTTCTCTTCTCACTTTCATGCGTTGATGAAGGAAATGGCAACCCACTCTAGTATTCTTGCCTGGAGAAGCCCAGAGACACAGGAGCCGTGTGACGAGTCCATGAGTCCCAGCTCCGGAAGCCAGTGCACTCCAGAGCCTGTGCTCTGCAAGAAGAGAAGCTGTCGCAGTGAGAAGCCCAAGCACTGCAATTGGGTAATACCCTCATTCTCTGCAACGAGAGAATAGCCCGTGCAGCAAGGAAGACCTGGCACGGCCAAAACTAAATCCATAAAGTCAGTTTAAAAATTACAGATTTCCTGTTTGGCCCAACCATGTGACATGTGGGTCTTCAGTCCCAAGTCAGGAATGGAACCTGGAACCCCTGCTTTGGAAGCATGATGTCTTCATCACTGGACCATCCAAGAAGTCCTAGCTTGCAGGACTTTAAGACAGAAGAAGAAGCTAATGAGATTATTGTGATGTTTAGAGATGGAGACGTATATGCAGGGCTTGCTTGGCACATGGTAGCTTGTCAGTAAGTGCTAACAGATATCTTATGTGATTAATTCTATCTCTCCCAGAGTTACTGAGGGATTCTTATGGACTCAGTGACTTTTACCAGCACATCAGGTCACGGAATTCACTTTGCTCTTTGAGGTACCAGCAATCCCCATCTCCCCTGAGACTCAGGTTCCTCTAGTGTAAAAGGAAGGATAACTGTCTCCATGTGGACATAGTTCAGGGTCTATCTATGCTGACAAATGTAAATCACTACCAAACTGAATAGGCCACACAGCTAGTGAATTGAAAGAGCCAGATCTTAAAGACCTTGAGTCTGAGGAAAAGTTTCAATCAACACTTGTCTCATCCCTGTAAACATTTCCTGATCAAGACATGAATCAAGTTCATGTCTACTTACGGGCTCCGGAGGGGACTTAATAAGAAAGAATTCACCTATAATGCAGGCAATACAGGAGACTCAGGTTCAATCCCTGGATAGGGAAGTTCCCCTGGAGAAGAAAATAGCAACCCCACTCCAATATTCTTGCCTGGAAAATTCCATGGACACAGAAGCCTAGCAGGCTACAGTCCACTTGGTCCCTGGGGGACACGACAGAACATGTCTCCCGCATACTACCTGCCCATCTTTGCCTAAGTGTTCTACAAGCAACATGGACTCAGGTGAATTCATTGTCCTTCCCCCTAAAGACTTCCTTTCCCTACCTTCCCCATAAAGCTGAGTGTTGTGCTTCACTCTAACTTTTCTTCACCCTCTGTGAACAATTTCAGAGTAATATCTGTGGTTGGTAACTCCTCAGTTATCAGGTGAAATTTCATTTCAGAGTAAGATGAAGACACCGGATCATAGAACTGCCCCTCTTCCTGACAGCATCTATCTGAAGTAAAGCCAGTTTCCTGAAACTCTCCCCTAAATAACCTACCTGAAGCCCACAGCCTCTAACTCCTTCAAACATGCTGTTAATGAGATGTCGTATTATTTATTGTTCCTTGCTGAAGCGAGTAAGAAACCAAAGTCATTCAGTTTCAAAGAGGACCGCTTCTAGTGGTGTGTGGTTGGAAACAGACAAGTATAAGTCTTTTCCTTATTTTCTAATTAGGCAATGCAACATTCAGAGATGCTGGGGTATTTGCCTGGGACTACAAGGTATTGGACAACGGACGCAGATCTATGTGTGTTCTGGTTTATTACGCTATCTCAATTGTTTGAGTTTTCTATGCTTCAGTGTCAAAGAAGGCAATTGTAACCCACTCCAGTAACCTGCCTGGAAAATCCAATCGATGGAGGGCCTGGTGGGCTGCCGTCCATGGGGTCGCTAAGAGTCGGGCAAGACTGAGCAACTTCACTTTTGCTTTACAGTGTCATCCATTGGAGAAGGAAATGGCAACCCACTTCTGTATTCTTGTCTGGAGAATCCTAGAGACCAAGGAGTCATGTGACATGAGTCCATGTGTCCCAACACCGGAAGCCAGTGCACCCCAGAGCCTGTGCTCTGCAAGAAGAGAAGCTGTCGCAGTGAGAAGCCTAAGCAGTGCAATGGGTAATAGCCCTCCTCTCTGCAACGAGACGAAAGCGCGTGCAGCAAGGAAGACCTACAACGGCCAAAACTAAATCCATAAAGTTATTTTAAAAATTAAAAATTTCCTATTTGGCCCAACCATGTGACATGTGGGACTTGAGTCCCAGGCCAGGAATGGAACCTGAGACCCCTGCTTTGGAGCATGGTATCTTCATCACTGGACCATCCAAGAAGTCCTAGCTTGCAGGACTTTAAGACAGAAGAATAACCTATTGAGATTATTGTGATGTTTAGAGATGGCGATGTATATGCAGGGCTTGCTCGGCACATGGTAGGTTGTCTGTGAGTGGTAAGAGATATCTTAGGTGATTAATTCTACCTCTCTCAGAGTTACTGAGGGAATCTTATGGACTCAGTGACTTTTAGCAGCATATCATGATAGGTATTCACTTTGCTCTTTGAAGTTACCAGCAATCTCCATCTCCTCTGAGACTCAGATTCGTCTAGTATAAAAGCAAGGATAACTGCCTCAATGTGGAGATAGTTCAGGATCTATCGATGCTGACAAATGTAAATCACTAGCAAGCTGAGTAGGCTACACAGCTAGTAAATTAGAGGAGCAAGAGCTGAAGCCCTTGAGTGTGAGCAAAAGCTTCCATCAACACATGTTTTATCCCTAGTAAACATTTCATGAACAAGTGCATAAGTGAAGTTCATGTCTACTTATGGGCTCCCCAGTTGACTCAATATTTAAGGATTCCCCTGTAATGCAGGAGATACGGAGACTCAGGTTCAATCCCTGGATTGGGAAGATCCCCCAGTGAAGAAAGTAGCAGCCCCACTCCAATATTCTTCCCTGGAAAATTCTATGGACAGGGAATCCTGGGAGGTAAAAGTCCATGGTCCCTGGGGTACATGAAAGAGCATGTCTTCTCCTCCCTCCCTCCACAAATTTGCCTAAGTTATCTACAAGGAACATGGACTCAACATGGACTCAGCTGAATTGATTGTCCTTCCTCCTAAAGACTTGCTCTCCCTACCGTCCCCATAAAGCTGAAAGTTGTCCTTCACTCTTCACTGAAGTGTTGTTCTTCACCCTCTGTGAGCAATCTCACAGTAATATCTGTGGTTGGTAACTCCTCAGATATCAGGTGAAATTTCATTTCAGACGAAGATGAAGACACCAGATCATAGAACTGCCCCACTTCCTGATAGCATCTATCCGGAGCAAAGCCAGTTTCCTGAAACTCTCCCCTAAATAACCTGCCTGAAGCCCTCAGCCTGTAAGTCCTTCAAACATCCTCTTAATGAGATGTCATATTATTTATTGTTCCTTGCTGAAGCGAGTAATAAAACCAACTCATTCAGTTTCGAAGAGGACTGCTTCTATAGGTGTCTGCTGGGAAACATAGACAAGTATAAGACTTTTCCTTATTTTATAATTAAGAAATGCAACATTAGGAGACGCTGAGGTATGTGCCTGGGACTACAAATTATTGGACAACAGAACCAGATCTATCTGTGTTTTGGTTTATTACGCTACCTCTATTTTTTGAGTTTTCTACGCTTCAGTGTCAGAGAAGGCAATGGCAGCCTACTCCAGTAGTCTTGCCTGTAAAATCCCATGGACGGAAGAGCCTGGTAGGTTGCCGTCCATGGGGTCTCTAAGAGTCGGGAACGAGTGAGCGACTTCATTTTCCCCTCTCATCTTCACACGTTGAAGAAGGAAATGGCCACACACATCAGTATTCTAGCCTGGACTATCCCAGAGACAGAGGAGCCCTGTGACATGAGTCCATGTGTCCCAACTCCGGAAGCCAGGGCACCCCAGAGCCTGTGCTCTGCAAGAAGAGAAGCTGTCCCAGTGAGATGCCCAAGCACTTCAATTGGGCAATACCCTCATTCTCTGCAACGAGAGAAAAGCGGGTGCTGCAAGGAAGACCTAGTTCGTCCAAAACTAAATCCATAAGGTTATTTTAAAAATTAAAATTTCTTGCTTTGCCCAACCATGTGACATATGGGACTTCAGTCTCAGCCAGGAATTGATCCTGAGACCCGTGCTTTGGAAGCATGGTGTCTTCATCACTGGACCATCCAAGAAGTCCTAGCTTGCAGGACTTCAAGAAAGAAGAACCTATTGAGATTATTGTGTTGTTTAGAGATGGCGATTATATACAGGGCTTTCTTGGCACATGGTAGCTTGTCAGTAAGTGGTAACAGATATCTTAGGTGATTAATTCTACCTCTGCCAGAGTTCCTGAGGGATTCTTATGGACTCAGTGACTTTTACCAGCATATCAAAATAGGGAATTCACTCTGCTCTTTGAAGTTACCAGCAATCCCCATTTCCTCTGAGACTCAGATTCGTCTAGTGTAAAAGCAAGGATAACTGGCTCCATGTGGACATAGTTCAGGGTCTATCTATGCTGACAAATGTAAATCACTAGCAAACTGAATAGGCCACACAGCTAGTGAATTGAAAGAGCCAGATTTTGAAGACCTTGAGTCTGAGCAAAAGTTTCAATCAACATGTGTTTCATCCCTAGTACATATTTCATGAACAAGTGAATGAGTAAAGTTCATGTCTACTTATGGGCTCCCCAGGGGACTCAATAGGAAAGAATTCGCGTGTAATGCAGAGATACAGGAGACTCAGGTTCAATCCCTGGATTGCGAAGATCCCCCGGAAAAGAACATAGCACCCCACTCCAATATTCTTGCCTGGAAAATTCCATGGACAGAGAAGCCTGGCAGGCTACAGTCCACTTGGCACCTGGGGGCCACGACGCAGCATGCCTCCCACTCCCTCCCTCCACATCTTTGCCTAAGTGTTCTACGAGCAACATGGACTCAACATGGACTAAGCTGAATTCATTGTCCCTCTCCCTAAAGACTTGCTTATCCTCCCTTCCCCAAGAAAGCTGACTGTTGTCTTTCACTCTAACTTTTCTTCTCCCTCTGTAAGCAAGCTCAGAGTAATATCTGTGGTTGGTAACTCCTCAATTATCAGGTGAAATTTCATTTCAGAGTAAGATGAAGACACCGGATCATAGAACTGCCCCTCTTCCTGACAGCATCTATTCGGAGCACAGCCAGTTTACTGAAACTCTCCCCTAAATAACCTACCTAAGGCGCACAGCCTCTAAGTCCTTCAAACATCCTCTTAATGAGATGTCATGTTATTCATTGCTCCTTGCTGAAGCAAGTAATAAACCCAACTGATTCAGTTTCAAAGATGGCTGCTCATAGTGGTGTGTGGTCTGAAACATAGACAAGTATAAGTCTTTTCCGTATTTTATAATTAGGCAATGCAACATTCAGAGATGCTGAGGTATATGCCTGGGAATACAAGGTATTGGACAACAGAACCAGATCTATCTGTGTTTTGGTTTATTACACTACCTCTATTTTTTGAATTTTCTCTGCTTCAGTGTCAAAGAAGGCAATGGCACCCCACTCCAGTCTCTTGCCCGGAAAATCCCATGGACGGAGGAACCTGGTTGGCTGCTATCCATGGAGTCGCCAAGAGTCGGGCAATACCGAGGGGCTTCACCTTTGCTTTTCACTTCCATGTGTTGCAGAAGGAAATGGCAACCCACTTCAGTATTTTTGCCTGGAGAACAACAGAGACATAGGAGCCTAGTGGGCGCCCTCTATGTTGTTGCACCGAGTCGGACAGGGCTGAAGGGACTCGCAGCTGCAGCTTGATTCAGTGGCCTCATATACAGTAAGGCATTTAGGCTCTGTTGCCCAAGGTTCTGCCACCTTAGTGCTTCTCAGAACTGAAAGCATGAAGCCAGTTTTAAAGTTGCTCCACTGGGAAGTGGGGACATCCCTTTGCCTCAGGAGCCACTGGATTATGAACCAGTCATTCCTATGATGCCTTGCAACAGCGACGGTCTAATAACGAACTGTGGTGCATCCTGGGAAATACCTTGATAAGACTTGTGTTTTTGCCCACCACTTACCGTCATTCGTCAGTCAGTTACATTTCCTCTTCATATGATTGCCAGGGCTCTTGCCCAATAGGGGAATACAAGTTGGGAGGGTGACTTCAAGCTCTGATCCTACAGACCACCTTCCTCTTCTTACATTAAATTCTCTCCTCCAACCCGGTGAGGGAGTCCCTTGTGGGGGTGCCAGTAACTCTAACAGCCTCAGAATAAACTGTTGTAGCTGTCAATACGGAGTTCTCAGAATTTTCAGGCTTGAGAATCTGAAGTTGGTGGTGGGAATTTAGCAGATATTTTCCAAGAACCAAAAAGACACTTGGTGGGATACAGAAGTCCCTTGCGTCCCATCTCCCAGTGTTGTAGGACTGTGTTAGGACAAAGGCAGCAGAACTGGTCAACGGGTTTTTGGGGAGCTGTGGCTAGACCAATGTTGAGTGCCAGAACTGAAAGTGAGAGGGAGTTATTTTGGTTCACTGGAGTAAACCAGTTTCTGTTGATGAATGCTGCTATCTGGCACCTGATGTCCAAGAGAAAGTGAGCTCTCCATAGGAAGTGGTTGAAAACTGAGGCTAGAAGAATCTAAAGGAAAGGGGGGAAATCACAATAAGAAAAACAAATATATAGAAGAATGGAAGATCAAATTGAACCAGTACATATATTAGAAAACAATTAAAATTGTAAAAGCGATCCTGACAGGATCAACAGTAAAAGGATCAGCATGAACATGTAAAGTAGAACATCAAAATCACAAAATGTGAGAGGGGGAGTGTAAAAGTAGATCTTTTAGAATGCGTTTGAACTTGAGTGACTTTCAGTTTAAAGCAAGGAGGTATAGCTATGGGTCAACATTCTTGAACTCCATGGTTACCATAAATAAAAAACAGAATAGAGTTACAAAAATTAAAAACAAACGAACTTAAGCATACTAAAAGAAAATCAATAAACCACAAAAAGAAAAAAAGAAAGAAATGAACAGAGAATAACTACAAAAACAACTGGAAAATGAGGATCATAATGACAACTCATATAAAAATACTCAAGTTATTTGTCACAGGTCTAAAACAAATAATCATAAAATTTGTACAGGACCACAAATGACCCAGAATTGTCAAAGCAATCCTGGGGGAAAAATACAAAGCTTGAGTCATGACTCTTCCAGACTTCGGACTATATTACAAATTATTAACACAGAACCAGACATAGACATCAGTGGAATAGAGCAGAATAGAAAGCCTAGAAATTAACTCATGCACCTAGAGTCAGTTAATCTATGCAGAAGAGAAAGGAATGTACAGTGGAGAAAAGACAGTCTTTTCAGCAAAAGGTTTTGGGAAAGCTGAACAACTAAATGTAAGTCAATGAAACTTGAACACTCCTGGTGGCTTAGAGGTTAAAGGGTCAGCCTCCAATGCGGGAGAACTGGGTTCGATCCCTGGGTCGGGAAGATCCCCTGGAGAAAGAAATGGTATCCCACTCCAGTATTCTTGCCTGGAGAATCCCATGGATGGAGAAGCCTGGTAGGCTACAGTCCATGCGGTCACAAGAGACGGACACGACTCAGCAACGTCACTCTACTCATACCATATACAAACATAAACTCAAAATGGAAAAAAGACCTTCATATAGGACAAGATACCATAAAATTCCTAGAAGAGAACACAAACCAAACATTCTTGGACATACCCAGGGCAGTACTTTCATGGATCAGTCTCTGGTGCCAAAAGAAATGAAGGCAAAGATAAACAAATGGGATCTAATGTGAAGTGAAAATGGCTCAGTTGTGTCTGATTCTTTGCAATCCCATGGACTATACTGTCCATAGAATTCTTCAGGCCAGAATATGGGAGTGGGTATTCTTTCCCTTCTCCAGGGGATCTTCCCAAGCCAGTAATTGAGCCAGGGTCTTCTGCACTGCAGGTGAATTCTTTGCCAACTAAGCTATCAGGGAAGCCCTATCTAATCAAGCTTAAAAGCTTCGGCAGCGAGGAAGAGATCACTGACAAGACAAAAGACAACCTACTGAATGGAAGAAACTATTTGCAAAATACGTGACCAATAAGAGGTCAATATCAAAAGTGTACAAACAGCTGTTGCAACTCAACATTGAGAAAAAAAAATCCAATTTAAAAAATGGGCAGAAAATCTAAGGAGACATTTTCCTAAGGAAGACATACAGAAGGCCAACAGGCACATGAAGAGAGATCAACATTGCGAATTATTAGAAGAATGGAAGGGCTTCCCTGGTAGCTCAGCTGGTAAAGAATCCACCTGCAATGCAAGAGACCCCAGTTTGATTCCTGGGTTGGGAAGATCCTTTGGATAAGGGATAGGCTACCCACTCCAGTATTCTTGGGCTTCCCTCTTGGCTAAATGGTAAAGAATCCACTTGCAATGTGGGAGACCTGAATTCGATCCGTGGGTTGGAAGATCCCCTGAATTAAGAAATGGCAACCTACTGCAGTATTCTTGCCTGGGGAATCCCCATGGACCAAGGAGCCTGGCAGGCTGCAGTCCATGGGGTCACAGAGAGTCAGACTTGAATCAGTGACTAAGCATAGCACAGCACAGAGGGAGGGGACACATGTGCACCTATGGCTGATGCACGCTGATGGTTGGCAGAAAACAACAACATTCTGTAAAGCAATTATCCTTGAATTAAAAAATAAACAAATTTAAAAATGACAATGAGATATCACATCACATCGGTCAAATGGCTATCACTGGGAATTCTAGAAATAAAAGATACAGAAGAGAGAGAAATGGAAAAGTGCTTTGTACACTGTTGCTGTGAATGGATATTGGTGCAGCTCCCATGAAAACAGTATGGAATTTCCTTAAAAAGCTAAAAATAGAACTACTACACCATCAACTAGTATAGTTTGCTGGGTACATATGTGGAAAAAAAGAAACTTTAATTTGAATAGATACATGCACCTCAAGGTGCATAAAAGCCTTGTTTACAAATAGTCAAGATGTGCACATTGCAAGTGCCCATCAACAGAGGACTGGCTTAGGAAATGTGGTATGAAAATAAGACTGCAATCACAGACACAGATAACAAACTTCTGGTTACCAAAGAGGAAAGGAAGGAGAAGGAATGATAATTTGGGGAAATGACAAGCACAGAGCCTGGCAAATGGTCAGTGCGCACTAAATGTGAGCTTGATCCTCTTTAGCTAGATGTGGAAGTCCCCTATCCCAGAACAATGACAGGGAAGGGGGTTCTAAGGAAAAGCTGACAACTGAGCCTCAGGCTCCTTCTTTTCTCCTTCTGAGAATTCATGAAAATAACATGCCCCAAAGTTTGACCTGGCCCAAGAAGTAAAGGAGATAAGTTTTCTTCTGGAGGTGTCTCTCATCCAGTCTTTCAGGTACGCTGGCATGGCCATCAGAGGGCAGACACACTGAAACCATACTCACAGAAAACTAGTCAATCTAATCACACTAGGACCACAGCCTTGTCTAACTCAATGAAACCAAGCCATGCCTGCGGGGAACCCAAGACAGGCAGGTCATGGCGGAGAGCTCTGACAGAACGTGGTCCACTGGAGAAGGGAATGGCTAGCCACTTCAGTATTCTTGTCTTGAGAACCCCATGAACAGCATGAAAAGGCAAAATAATAGGATACGGAAAGAGGAACTCCCCAGGTCAGTAGGTGCCCAATATGCTACTAGAGATCAGTGGAGAAATAACTGCAGAAAGAATGACAGGATGGAGCCAAAGCAAAAACAATACCCAGTTGTGCATGTGACTGGTGATAGAAGCAAGATCCGATGCTGTAAAGAGCAATATTGCATAGGAACCTGGAATGTCAGGTCCATGAATCAAGGCAAATTGGAAGTGGTCAAACAAGAGATGGCAAGGGTGAACTTTGACATTCTAGGAATCAGCAAACTAAAATGGACTGGAAAGGGTGAATTTAACTCAGATGACCATTATATCTACTACTGCGGGCAGGAACCCCTCAGAAGAAATGGAGTAGCCATCATGGTCAACAAAAGAGTCCGAAATGCAGTACTTGGATGCAATCTCAAAAACGACAGAATGATCTCTGTTCGTTTCCAAGGCAAACCATTCAATGTCACAGTTATCCAAGTCTATGCCCCAACCAGTAACGCTGAAGAGGCCGAAGCTGAACGGTTTTATGAAGACCTACAAGACCTTTTAGAACTACCATCCAAAAAGATGTCTTTTTATTATAGGGGACTGGAATGCTAAAGTAGGAAGTCAAGAAACTCCTGGAGTAACTGCCCTTATTACCCTATCCTGACCAGAAAATGATTCTACTTACTCTATTTTAGCTTGCCTACCTCTCCCTATGTTTTTCTCTTCAATAATGACTCCAGAAGACTTAATATACAGATGAATTATTCAGGTGGACCTAATATAGTATCTTGTGAACAATGTATGTTCGTATCTTGTTTGACGCCTCAATATAACGTTTGCTCCTTTGTGGTGTTGCAACATCCACCCTATCTTATGGTGCCTGTGACTGTAACCACTTATTGGTATGATAACTATGGTCTTGCTGTGTAGCAACAGTTACAAGATTTGATGCGATCGCGACGGTTTGAGGGCCTCCTTATCTTGGGAATATCAGCCTTAATGGCACCTCTGTCACAGTGGTGGCAATGTCACTGACTCCACAAGTGCATACGGCTCAGTATGGTCACACTGTGTCTAGGAATGCTTCCTTAACGTTGGCCACACAAGAAGTTATAGATGGAAACTAGAAATGAAGGTGGATGCCCTGGAGGAGGCAGTAATACATATTGGGACTGATTACAGGCATTAAAAGGAAACTGGCTCTGTCCTGTCATGCCGACTACCAGTGGATTTGTGTAACACCCCTGAAAGTAAACGAGAGAGATTATAACTGGGAGAGAATTAAAAACCACATTTCAGGGGTATGGAATAGTTCCGGCATTAGTTTAGATTTAGGAAAACTTCACAATCAGATAAAGACCATGGAACATTCTCGATCGGATTTCACTGCCGCAGGAACAGCAAAGGACTTCTTTTCATACATTTTCAAACTTTATTTCAGGAAAAAACATTCTGTCTACTATTTTTAGCTATGCCGCTGTGGCCTCTCTAGTTCTGCTTCTCATAATTATTCTTCCTTGTTTTGTTAGAACTCTTCCACAGAGCACTCAGAAGCTCGTGACTGAATTACATCTGGCTGTCTTAAAAAATAAAAAAGGGGAGATTTTTGTTTTTATTTTTTTAGAGTGAAAACTTTCCTTACTCTGTTCAGAGGGGACTTCTAGGTTCATTTTATTCAGGGTTGGGTGGACTTTGATGAACAAGTTGAGGTCTCTTCACGATGCTCAAAGGCTACTTGGAAACAAATATAGACTCCAACCTGGGAAATAGATGGAGCTAGGATCTGTGTGCCCCAAAGCTCCTGTTCACCCCCTTCTCTCCACTGATGGAATGCAACTCATGCTTCCAAACTCAGTTCAGACATCGCCTCTTTTGGGAGGCTGGCCTTGACCACTTCAGGTGACAACCAGTGTCACCACTTCGGCTCCCACCACAGCCCCAGGAAACTAGTCCTCCAGTTAAGTACTGTTGCCAGGCTCCCATTTCCTCCCTCATAGGATTCGCAGGATGATTAAATAAAATCAAGCAGGCAAAATGCTAACACAGAACCTGGCACATGGCCAGCGTTCACTCAAAGGGTGGTGGCCTTTCTTTAACAGAGGGAGCCTCGACCCCAGACGTGACCCCAGGGAAGGGGACTCTCCAGAAAAGTGGACAGTTGAACATCATGTCCCTTCCTTTCTTCTTCTGGTGTGTGAAGTAGGGGGTTTTGGAAGGACCTGAGTAACTCCAGAATGGGCTCTGGTTGCCAGGAGAAACCACTGTCTGGCAGGAGGGTTGGAATTTTCATTCCTATCCTCCCCACGCCTCTATCCACCTTCCCTCCCCCCTCAGCCTCAGGGAGGAAAGGGGAGCTGTTGGTTGAACAACTGCCAGTGGCCAGTGGTTTAATGAATCATGACTCGGTAATGAAGCCACCGTAGGAACCCCAACAGAGCAAGGCATTCATGTCAGTCAAGAGACCAGCATCCACCCAGGGAACAAGGCTCACCTGGACCCCTGCAGCAACTTGTCACTGGCCCCTGTCTCTGCCCTTCGCCCCCTAGAGGCCACTCCCCACACTGCAGCCGCAGAATCCAGCTACCACCTGAGCCCCATCCCATTTGCTCCCAGGCCCAACCCCTCAGTGACTTCCCCGCTCTCTCAAAGTCAAGTTCTGATTATTAAATACCTATAAGAGTCCTCATGATGTGCCCCCCAACCCTCATGGTCATGGGTTGCCGTGGAAGCAGTGGAGGAATCAGGTGTGTATTCCTTCTCCCCGAGAAGTTAAAGTCCTTTGGGGTAGGAATAATGGTGGTGGTTTGGTTGCTAAGTCATGCCCGACTCTTCAACCCCATGGGCTGTAGCCTGCCAGGCTCCTCTGTCCATGGGATGCTGCAGGCAAGAATGTTGTAATCATGAGTAATATAGCGGACAAAACAGCTTTTTAGTGTGTGTTATGCATTATCCTAAGCACATATCTTAACTCACCGAATCCTCAAAAACCCTAGATGAGTGGGTGAGGTACTGTTGATATTTCCGTGTGTTACAGAGGAGGAAACTGAGGTAGACAAAAATAAAGCAGTTTTTCTAAACTCATAGAGTGGAGACAGAGGATTTAACCCAGGAATTTGGCTTTGGAGTCTGTACACACGCACCCTGCAATATTGTTAGCTGTAAATTTCGGTGCACACGTGAGGGGGTTACACACCCACAGTCCCTCACTCACACCTGTATATTCACTTCCAGTTACAGTCATGTAGCACAAGACTCCTGTGCGAACCCATCCACACAAATATAAGCATTTTCCATTCGTACACACACACACACACACACATTACACACACCCTGTGCTCTACTCCAGGCTCAAGGAGGAGGGAGATGGGGTCAGTGCCCAGCGGCCCCAGAAGCAAGTCCAGCTGAACGTCAAGCAGGCACAGAGCTGGGTGATGAGCTGAGAGGACACGGGGGGCTGCCTTCCTGCACAGACACCCTTTATCTGGAGAAGGGCAGGAGCTCTCAGTACCGAGCTGCCCAGGACAGAAGGGCTTCGGGAGCCCGTGACTCACCAACAAGCCACTGTGAGAGGAGGGTCTGCTCTCTCTAGAGACACTCTATTTAGTCTCATGTCCATCCTGCAGCATCTGGGTTCTCATCCCCTTGTGTCAAGAAGAAAGTACAGGCTCAAAGAAGTAAAGTGACTTGCTCAGACCCCACAACCAGCGAATTGAACAACTAGGATTCTAGATCAAGTGCCCTCTGCCCTGCCCCTCTTCCTGCCTCAACCAGGGAGCAGCAGAGACTCCTTCTAATAGCTGAGACTCTTTTCTTTGCTGTCCCCCACTCATCTGTTTGTCATTTTCTCCTAATGTCCTTCTCTCCTGATCCTCTTCACTCTGGTCCAGGTTAGAGGTTCCCATATCCAGAAGCCCCCTGTTGGGCCTGTGTTTCCTCCCTCTCCCCCACCCCCCTCTCTGCTCATCAGTGACTGAGGTCTCTGATTACAAGCCTTCCCGGCCCCTGTAGGCATCTTCAGAGAAATTACAAGGCAGCAACATCACATAGTATGTATTCTGGATAAAGGCATGTTATCTGAACACTGTGGGACTCAGATCATATCTCTGGTCCTATTCCTTAGTTTTTCACTCTGAAATATGAGAAGCATGGATACCATGTTATCTAAGGCTACATCCTGAAATGGATGGAATGTACTTGCGGCAGGCAGAAGAGATTTAAGTTTTTGTGATGCTGAGTCCTCTGAGAGGGACATTCATATCTAAGCCATGGGAGGCCACTTTCTGGCCATGAGGCATAACAGGGCCTCATTTGGGATGTATGTAGTCTGTCTCCATGAAGTGGTGGCAGGAGTACTGGACTTTTAGGATTATTGTAAGGGTTGAAATGAAGAGGATAAACTGGAAGTTTCAAATCTGGTTGGAATACTGTTAGCTCACCGAGAAAATTTTATAATTTTGAATCATTTGCCAGCATTTAAAGGTGGAGGATTTCATCAAAAGGAAATTTCTAGCATTGCTGCACAAAGTAAATAATATCGCAACACAGTCCTGCACGGGCAGTGGGTCTCACACTTGAGTGAGCATCAGAATCCCTTAGCCATTATCAAACACTGAGTTGAGATCTTCATCCCCAGAATGTTGATTCAGGAGCACAGAGTGGGACCTGAGTAGCTCCATTAACAAATTTCCCAAGACACTGAGGGTGCTGTCAAGGGACCACACTCTGAAAACCAAGAACCAAGTTAAGAAGAGCGGTCTCTTCTCAGGAGGGAACCGTTCTCTCCAGTTTCCATAATCCCCATCATTCTTTATAGTTCCCCTGTACCACCCACCTCCAGATGCTTCCATCCACATTACTCACTTGACCTGCAGGGCGTTTAAAATTGCGACTGTCTGCGCTCATAGTAGGCATTCAGGAAAAGGTAGCTTGTTCTTATTTTACAATCTTATGAGTTAAGATTACTTATTCCTTTTTGTACAGATGAGGAAACTGAATTTTGGCTAAGGGAAAGTGACTTGCTGGATGAAAAACAGCTAAAAGTTAAAAGGAAGACATTTGCCCCAAACTGTTGGTCACGTGTCCCCAGTTGCTTCAATGTTATTAATACACAAACACAGACAACTTCCGGGCAAATCTCTGATATTAACATAGGTGATGCATCAAAGATTTTGAATCTTTACTTTATGAATGTGAAGTCACATTTATCAAGCAAAGGAAGGAAGAAAATAGAAAGGAAAGAAGGAAATGTTATAATTGGAGGTGCCATGAGTCAGCTGTAGACTCGTCCATCTAAGGAAACTAGATACAAGAGAACATGGAAGATCTGAGAAATTCCCAGGAGCAAGGAGTATGCCTTTAACCACACAATGGAGTTTTCTCCTGCTGATCTGTTGAACCCATTCAAACTACCTTCTTTCCATGGAAACGTCTCTGAGCATATGGGCTAGCTTGTTTTGTCGTCTAGCATCCATCTGTCCCTTTTTCTGGATAACAGTGGCTTGATTTTGCTTGAGGAGTGACTCTTCCTCCAGCCAGGACAGGTGGATTGAGGTGCCTGTCAATAGAAGTGCCTGCCATATCCTCAGACCAAGAGTATCTAGCCAGATGCACTCCCTGAAACTGGATCTTGACCAAAGAATGACAAAAGACCTAAAAATGGAGGTTATTGAGAGGGGACTGGGGAAGACATTAGTTCTTCTTTCCTTACCGTCCTTTCCAAGCTGGGATGTTTTCACACTCCTTTCGGTCTGAGCTAAACTAAATCAATAGGTTGTATGTGTGCCAACACAAGATTCCAAAAGGATCTCACTTAAAGTACAATCAGGCAGGGAGAGTGGATGCCCACTATAGCCCTACACTGTTCTCAAGCTTTCTTCTCTACTTCCTACCAGTGAGAGCTGATTGCCTTTACCACGGTCAACTCCAAGTTTCTCATTTTTAAGTCCAATGGCATTTTCTCTGCCCTCATCCTCTTCCAACTCACAGTTAAGGCCCTCTTGGCAAAAAAGTGAACAAAAGTCTTTGCCAATATTTGATTCCAGTTGGTCTCAGTGCAAAAAAAAAAAAAACCCGGATGAAAAGCAGAGCTTCCCTATTTGAAGAATTATGAGTCCCCTCTGGTGAGTCTGGGGACTTTTGAAGGCACAGCTTATAAACCTCTCTCAAGGAAAATCATGGGAAACAGAAGGGCTTCCCTGGAGGCTCAGATGGTAAAGAATCTGCCTGCAATGCAGGAGACTCAGGTTTGATTCCAAGTCACGAAGATCCCCTGGAGAAGGAAATGGTTAATCACTCCAGTGTTCTTTATGGAAAATTCCATGGACAGAGAAACCTATTTCTCTGCTACAGTTCATGGGGTCACAAGGTTTGCATCTGAATTCTAGCCCTTGCCCATATCCATTAGGAGAACTTGGGGGAAGAGAGGAAAATTCTGAGCTTCTATTTGTACAACTTTATATCAAAAAATTAAGAAAATTATTTTGGGGGGACTTCCTCGGTGGTTCACTGGTAAAGAATCCACCTGGCGATGCAGGAGACATGGTTTGATCACTAATACAGGAAGATCCCAGATACTGTGGAGCAACTAAGCACAGGAGTTGCAAATCCTGAGTCTACGTGTCCCAAATACTGAAGTCAGTGCACCCCAGAGACTGTGCTCTGTATGAGGAGAAGCTGTCGTAGTGAGAAGCTCAGGCACGGCAATTGGGTAAGAGCCCTCATTCTCTGCAACTAGAGAAAAGCCCATGCAGCAAGGAAGACCAAGCATGGCCAAAACTTAATCCATCAACTTAGTTTAAGAGTTAAAAATTTCTTGTTTGGCCCAAACTTGTGACATGTGGGACTTCAGTCGCAGTACAGAAATTGAACCTGGGACCCCTACTTTGGAAGCATGGTGTCTTAATCACTAGATCATCCAAAAATCCTACCTTGCATTAATTTAAGACAGAAGAAGAATCTATTGAGATGTTTGGACATGGAGATGAATATGCAGGGCTTGCTTGGCACATAGCAGCTTGTCAGTAAGTGGTAACAGATATCTTATGTGATTAATTCTACCTCTCTCAGAGTGACTGAGGGATTCTTATGGACTCAGTGACTTTGAGCAGCACATCAGGACAGGGAATTCACTCTGCTCTTTGAAGTTACCAGCAATCCCCATCTTCTTTGAGACTCAGGTTCCTCTAGTGTAAAAGGAAGGATAACTGTCTCCATGTGGACATAGTTCAGGGTCTATCTAGGCTGACAAATGTAAAACACCCACAAATTCAATAGGCCTCACAGCTAGTCAATTGGAAGTGCCAGAGCTTGAAGCGCTTGAGTCTGAGTAAAAGTTTCAATCAACACATGTTTAATGCCTATTAACCATTTCACAAACAAGTGCCTGAATGAAGTTAGTGTCTACCTATGGGCTTCCCAGGTGACTCAATATGAAGGAATTTGCCTTTAATGCAGGAAATACAGGAGGCACAGGTTCAATCCCTGGATTGGAAAGATCCCCCTGAGAAGAAAATAGCTACACCTATTCAATATTCTTGCCTGGAAAATTCTATGGACAGAGAAGCCTGGCAGGCTACAATCCCCTGAGTCCCTGGGGGCCTCGACGGAGCATGTCTCCCGCTCCCTCCCTGCACATCTTTGCCTAAGTGTTCAACAAGCAGCATGGACTCAACATGGACTCAACTGAATTCATTGTCCTTCCCCCAAAGACTTGCTTTCCCTACCTTCCCCCAGAAATCTGAGTGTTGTCCTTCATGCTAACTTCTCTTCACCCTCTGCGAGCAATCTCACAGTAATATCTGTGGTTTGTAACTCCTCACTTATCAGGTGAAATTTCATTTCAGAGTAAGATGAAGACACCGGATCATAGAACTTCCCCACTTCCTGACAGCATGTCTCCGGAGCAAAGCCAGTTTCCTGAAACTCTCCCCCAAATGACCTACCTGAAGCCCACAGCCTCGAAGTCCTTCAAACATCCTCTTAATGAGATGTCATATTATTCATTGTTCCTTGCTGAGGCGAGTAAGAAACCCAACTCATTCACTTTCAAAGAGGGCTGCTTCTAGTGGTGTGTGGTTGGAAACATGGACAAATATAAGTCTTTTCCTTATTTTATAATTCAGTTATGTTCAGTTCAGTCGCTCAATCGTGTCCGACTCTTTGGGACCCCGGGAATCACAGCACACCAGGCCTCCCTGTTCATCACCGTCTCTCGGAGTTCACTCAGTCTCACGTCCGTTGAGTCCGTGATGCCATCCAGCCATCTCATCCTTAGGCAGCGCAAAATTCAGAGATGTTGAGGGATGTGCCTGGGACTACAAGGTATGCACAACAGAACCAGATCTAACTCTGGTTTGGTTTATTACATTACCTCTATTTTTTTAGTTTTCTATGCTTCAGGGTCGGAAAAGGCAATGGCACCCCACTCCAGTACCCTTGCCTGGAAAATCCCATGGACAGAGGAGCCTGGTAGGCTGCAGTCCATGGGGTCGCTAAGAGTGGGGCACGACAGAGCGACTTCACTTTCGCTTTTCACTTTCATCCATTGGAGCAGTAAATGGCAACTCACTCCAGTATTCTTGCCTGGAGAATCCCAGAGACAGAGGAGCCTTGTATCATGAGTCCATGTGTCCCAACTACGGAAGCCAGTGCACCACAGAGGGTGTGCTCTACAAGAAGAGAAGCTGTCGCAGTGAGAAGCCCAAGACCACAGTTGGGTAATAGCCCTCATTCTCTACAATGAGAGTAAAGCCCGTGCAGGAAGGAAGACCTAGCACGGCCATAACTAAATCCATAAAGTTAGTTTGGCCCAATCATGTGACATATAGGACTTCAGTCACAGGGGAAAAATTGAACCTGAGACCCCTGCTTTGGAACCATGGTGTCTTCATCACTGGAACGTCCAAGAAGTCCTAGTTTGCAGGACTTTAAGAGAGAAGAACCACCTATTGAGATTATTGTGATGTTTAGACATGGAGATGTATATGCAGGACTTGCTTGGCACATAGCATCTTGTCAGTAAGTGGTAACAGATATCTTATGTGATTAATTCTACCTCTCTCAGAGTGACTGAGGGATTCTTATGGACTCAGTGACTTTTACCAGCACATCAGGACAGAGAATTCATTCTGCTCATTGAAGTTACCAGCAATCCCTACTCCTCTGAGTCTCAGGTTCCTCTAGTGTAAAAGAAAGGATAACTGTCTCCACGTGGACATAGTTCAGGGTCTATCTATGCTGACAAATGTAAATCACTAGCAAACTGAATGGGCACAATGCAAGTTCCCATCAACAGAGGACTGGCTTACGAAATGTGGTATGAAAATGAGACTGGATTCACAGACATAAATAAGAAACTTCTGGCTACCAAAAGGGAAAGGAAGGAGAAGGAATGATTATTTGGGGAAATGACAAGCACAGAGCCTGGCAAAGGCCAATGCGCACTAAATGTGAGCTTGGTCCTCTTTAGCTAGACTTGGAAGTCCCCTATCCCAAAACAATGACAGGGAAGGAGGTTCTAAGGACAAGTTGACAACTGAGCCTCAGGCTCCTTCTTTTCTCCTTCTGAGAATTCATGAAAATAACATGCCCCAAAGTTTGACCTGGCCCAAGAAGTAAAGGAGATAAGTTTTCTTGTGGAGATGTCTCTCATCCAGGTTTTCAGGTACGCTGGCATGGCCATAAGAGGTAGATGTTAATATAAGTGGTTGGCTCCTTCTACTTGGTAGGGCTCAGTATGAGGAGAGGTATTGGGAGCTCCCCACCCATCTGCATAAAATAAGAAAGACCACTGTTTCCATGGAACCTATGGATTAAGGTTCTAAGTTACAAACCACACAATCCACTCCAGTTAGTTTAATGAAAATATGCATTTATTTAAAGCTAAGGCAAGACTCTTTGCAGCCACAGACCTTCAAATCAATGTGAGGAAGAGGCTTCATTCATGAAAGATCTCTCGCACACCTCAGCTGAAAACTCAATGATGGAAATTCTACTTTCGCCAGCAGAGGGTGAGCAGTGATGGTGGGGTGGAGGATGAAAGTAAGGCTGCCCCGAGGAAGAAGATTAGGACAAGAATCCAGATTCACATCTCAGGCTCTCCAGAGGCTCCAGTCAAGGGGAACTTTGCTCCTCCATTCCTTCCTTCCTTCCTCAAATAGTTTTGAACTGTCTCCTTTGTGCCAGAAATTGTGAGAAGTGTGAGGGGTAAAGGGAAGATTTGCTTTCATGGTGCTTAGAGCAAACTGGATAGATAGGGCTAAAATAAGTGGACCTGTGGAGGAAGGAAAGAGATTTCTTCTGAGGAGGGGGAGGGCTGAGAAGAAAGAAAAGGAGGCTGAAATTTTTCAGATGCAACTAGAGGCCAGCCGTGAGTGGGTCCTCCTCAGACTTCAGCTTCTCCGGGGAGCACAGGTGGCAGGTTCCCTGTAAAAGGAAAAGAACTTGTTGATTGACATCTCTGAAGGCCCAGACCTGGACACTGTCCACCCTGACAGGTCCTAGATCATCCCAGAAATGTGCAACCACAGTCATCCCAGGACCAAGGTAACCAACAAAGAGCAAGGGACATTTCCAGGCTGAGGTGGGGCACTGAGGAGCACTCCAGACTTGCTCTGCAGAGTCACTGACTCAGTGTTCCCATCTGAAAAATGGGAGCATGTGAGGAGGCTCACATTATGATGGGGCTTCTAGAGGATGACCTTTCATCAAGCTGGTCCATGGAGCACACGCTCAATCCAGATACTGCTGCCACTTCTCTTGGGATGCAGCGAGGAAAAAATTACTTTGGGAAAGGCGTGTGGCCTTCTGAGCGGCACCACTTTCCTAGCGCTTCCCCTCTCCCTCTGCCCTACCCCCTGTCTTACCCCAAGGCCCAGTACAACCACCACAGGTCCTCACGCAGTCCTCCTCTCTGTTGAAATTGTTACTCTTAGCGTTGCAGCCGCCATATATAAAAGTCTCGCAGAACCCAGACCTGAGGTTGTAGAAGTATCTGACTATTTTTTCCTTACAGGGACCCGGATACGGAGGCTCGAGGCAGAAGTCAGGCCGCTGGGCTGCAGGGATGGCAGGATCTCAGGTAAAGAGAGGGAAGGTCATCACAGCTCAGTCTACCAGATGAACAACTAAAACCACCAGTTTGTGATAGAGAGTGATGGGGAGGAGGGGGTGGGCAAAAGTGTGAAATGTGAAAAGGCCTTTTGATACCCTGCTTTCCAGGACAGTATTATTAATGTTGTGAGGTGTGACAATGACAGGGCAATATTAAATAATTAAATGGCATTAATGAATGTTTCTGGATTAATTTGCATGATGCTACTGATTAGTTTCAAAAATAACACAAAAGAGGGACACATATAAAAATACTCTCCATGTATAAAAATTATTGGAGCTGGACAATGGATCCATGGCTTTTCTAATCCTATGTTTTCTCCACATGTGTGTGGTTGAAACTTCCACCGTCAAAAAGAAAGCATTACTAAGCCCAGTCTCATTCTGCTCACTCAGGACCAGCCTATAATCCAGAGAAGAGGTGCTAGAACTAGGAATACCATTTTTAATCGGAAATTGGGCCCACGGAGATGATAGCATGCTATTGTCTCATAAAACCATCTTCCCAAAGTATGATTTCCTGTCCCTTTGATACAAAAGAGTGGGAGGGCGCAGAGCCCACTGTGGCACCGACAGTGGCAGTGGCTAAACTGGCCCACCGAGCGTTGCCCATTTAAGGTCACCTCTTGATGAAGGTGCCCACGTGGATGCCAGCCAAGGGTTGAGTAGGGGTGCCTGACCCATCACCATTACAAAAGTGTGAGGAAATCATGTCATAAATGGAGAAAGGCATGGTAGAAAACACACTGGTGTTTACTTTGGTTACCTCATGGAGAGTGGAATAATAGAATATTGAGGAACTATTGATACTGTGACTTGTAAAAGAAATATTAACTTGGTCTGCATCCCATTCCTGGCACAGAGCTCCTATAACATTGGAATTTCCTAAGAGATGAGAGCAAAGGGGAGTCTTCTGTCATGTGAGGGAGATGACTTTTGTAAAGCCTGAACCAAAGCCAAGAATGGGAATAAGTTGTTAGGGGAACAACTGCCTGAGTTGGGTGTGGGAATTTTCATTCCTACCTTCCCCTCTTTCATTGTGTCCACATCTCAGGAAGGGGAGAAGGATTGGAGGTTGAATCAACCACAAATGAGGAAAGATTTAATGAACCATGATTTGTGATGAAGCCTCCATGGATATATTAACACAGCAAGTCACTCAGGTTATTCAGGAGAACTGGATCAACCCAGGAACAACACAGGCCTAGTCTCCATCATGGCTCCCTGGACCACTGCAGCCGCCTGCCCAGGGCCCCGTCTCTGCTTTTCGCCCCCTAGAGGCCACGCTCCACACTGCAGCCACAAGGCCCTGTTAAAACTCGAGTCCTATCTCGTTGCTCCTATGAGCAGCCCCTCAGTGGTTTCCCTGTCTCAGAGTCAGATTCTTATCCTTATAAAGTCCTAGAAGGCTCCTCATGACCTGCCCCCATGGCCTCGCTGCTTCATCCCCTCCACTCCCCTCCCCTCAACCACTCAGCTTCAGCCCCCTGGTCCTGGCTGCTGCTCAAACACATCAGGCTCCATTCTGGCAGCTTCTGCTTAATGTCTCCTCATCCCAGAGGGTTTCCTGATCCTCTAGAGCCTCCTGAATCTCCATAACTCTCCTTCCTCACAACACTCGTCATGACCTGGCATAGGATTTCCCCCGTCTTTATTGTCTGTATCCCTCTTAGAAGGCACATTATTTTCCTATATTTCATTTACAACTGTTTTCCTATATTAAGAAATATGCTTTCTAGGGACAAAAGCATAAGTATTTGATGGACATTTATCAAGGGAATAAATCTCCCATGTCATCCACATGCCAAGTGCACAGTCATTGAAAAGGCTGATGTAATAAAATTCCTGTTAGTGTATTTGATGATGAGGCCTGCCTATATAATTGTGAGTCTACTTCTAACTTTCTATATCTTGATAGGAAAATAAAATAATAGTCTGGCCAGGAGGCAAGAAGAAGAGCTTTGAGTTTTGATAAATATTGTAAGAGCCTGGCAAAAGCAGTCTTGGCCCCACGAGCAAACTCATAGAAAAATATTGCATTGCCTGCTCGGCCTGCAGTTGCCTTTGTAGAGAAGACACTCGGCTGTCACTCAGGTCTCTGATTAGTTTCATAAGAGAGAAATGATCATATTGGAAAGATAAATTTTTAGAGGGCTGGTGAGGAAATGTAGATAGATGAGTCTTTTGGACTAAAGTATTTTGATGGGAGACGGGCATCATTGATCAGGAAAGTGTAAACTTCATACTCATGACTGGTAATCTTTAAAGAAACTCATGTAACCTGGTCCCCCTGTTCACGTGAAGAAACTGCAGATGACTTGCCCCAGACACACGCCATATGAATGCTAGGATCAGGACAAGACACTATCCTGTCACAACCCATTTAATCAAGTACCCACGGAGGAGACTGGTGGGCTATAGTCCATGGGGTTGCAAAGAGTCAGACATGACTGAGCGACTTCACACTCGCTCACTCACCAGACTCCACCAGGAATTCTGATAATGCGGAGAATGGGTAAGGAGTTCTGACTGCTCTGCTCCACATAATATAGACCCTGGTCTCTGAAGCTCAACCCAGACACCAATGATAGAAAAGAGTGAGTCTGGGTTTTGTCCCTGACCCTAACGTGTGGGTCTCTACCAACCGCAATCCGTTCCCCAGTACCCACTGGGCATCCAGGAGTCAATTCACTTCTGACATTAAATCTACAGGGGTGACCCAGACCCCACAGGGTCGGCTCTAGCTCCCTGAGTTTCACCCACACTTCAAGTGTTGATAACATTTCTGCGGTCACTTACACGTGTGATCAACTGGCTCTAAATTCAGAGGTTCCAAGCCCCACCTCCCATGTTCAATAACTTATTAGAGTCCTTCATGGGACTCTAAAAACCCCTTACTTACTGTCCTCAGTTGTTATAAAGCATAAAACTCAGGGACAGACAAACGGAGAAGAAATATGAGTCAAATGGAGACTCGGGGTGCTGATCCTCCAGACCCTCTTAGGACTTTCCCCCCTCACAATCCCTTGATGTTTTCACCTCCCCTGAGGCTCTCTGGACCCAATGTGTATGAGTTTTGATTAAGGATTGTAGGTAATTTGATAGAATCACAGCCCATTGTTGACTGAACACAGTTCTTCTCCTCTCCCCAGAGGGACAGGGTTGATAGTTCTAACCCTTTAATCACCTGACGGCATGTTCTAGAATCCAGTCCCATCCAGACACTATCTAAGGCCCCACCCTTCACTCATCTCATGACTTACAAAAATACAGTGAATTCCTAGAGTTTCAGGAGGCCTGGGACATGAATCGAGACAAGGATGAAATATGGATTTTGTTATGAGATATGTGAGGGCAGGGGCAAGGCAGTGACCAGGAATAGAGAGTCTCAAAGCTGAGGTCCCTGATATTGTAGTGTCAGGTGGAATGCATTTGTTTCCCCAAAACTTAACATGGAATGATATCTATTGAGAGTCAAAAAATGTCCCCAGTGTGTAAACTGCCCATATTATAAGCAGAAATCCAGAGAGGGTTGACAACACTCACCTCACCCATACTCCCCCTGTGCCTTCTATGGACTCCCCTTCTCCCACCCTAACTTTTCGAGAAGAGGTGAGCCAAGACTTACCTTTGGCCTGGACGCTGGTGTCACACCCTGGAATGCCAGCCACCAGGGTGCCCAGGAGGACCAGAAGGGCTATGGAGAGGCAGAACTGGCTCATCTTCGTGGCCTTGCAGGAGGGCTCCTGGGGAAAGCTGGGGGCTGACTGTGCTTTTCATACCCCAGATGAAGGGTGGGAGCAGGAGATAAGGAGGGGAGTGAGGAAAGGGAAGATCTGGGGTCAGATCTTGAACAGTCTGTAATCTCCCTACAGAACCGGACTTCCTATTTCTGCCTGCTGGGGCCAAATGCCCAGTAACAGCGTTTCTCAGACTTGACTTTGGCTGTGGGTCTGGTGGAAACATAGATTGTGATTCCACAGGTGGAATCCTGTCCAGTATGGTCGCTCAGGGAGCATCCCAGCACCTAGGGCAGGGATGGCCAGAGATGGATGGTCTGTGAGTGGATGAGAGCAAATCAAAAGATGGATAAGTGAACAGCAGTATGTTAGCTGAAGTCCTCCTTTTCAGTCTCCTGCAGATTCATCACCTCTGGACATCAGTGCTCCCACCATCACTTGACTCAGACTACAGAGAGACATTTCTGCAACTACTGAGGCAGCATCTCAACAGCCTGGATGTCCACTGCTTATCTAGCATTTGTCCAGTCAGAGGCTGACCTAGAGGAAGAGCTTCTGTATCTGTGGCACAAAGCCTGTTTTATGGGAAGAAAAGGGAGTAAGGGGAGGGGCAAAGGGGGAAAAAGGGAGCTGAACATGTCTCCACAGCCTGGCCACCTGCTGGCCCTCACCTGGCTTCACACACAGGAGGGCTGTCTGCCAGAGTGGACCTCAGGGGACCTGGGAAGACCACTTGTAGCCACCCCTTTCCTCCTGCTCTCTCCCCAGGGGTTTTAGGATCAGAGCACCTCCGTTTGAGTCCCGGCTCTGCCTTTTCATAACTTGGGGGATATAAACCTTGAGGATGTAAATCCCCAGCACCCGTGCCTTTACGAGTCTGGTGAGAGCAGCGCTGACCACCTCACAGGGTTGCTGTGGAAGCAATGGAGGCAACAGACATATATATTCCTTCTTCCTGAGAAGTCAAAGTCCTGTGTAGTAATAGCAGTAGTAACAATAAGTAATTATGCTGGGTAACACCTAGCTCCTTCTAGATACAGGCATTATCTTTAAGCCCTTGCTGCATATTAATTTACCTAATCCTCACGATAGTCTTAGAACAGGGGCTGAAGAGCTGTTATTATTTCTTCATGTTGCAGATGAAGAAATTGAAGGCAACAAGATGTTAAGAAATTTGCTTAAAATCATACATGGTAGAGATAGGGTTTGATCCCAGGAATCTGACTTCCAGTCTGTGCACCATACACTTTGCTGCTTTGTAAGATGTAAAATTCAGGGCACATGTGAGCAGGTAGACCTACAGTGTCTTCACTCATTCTCCTCTAGTCACTCCCAGTTACAGCCGTGATGCGCCAGGCCACCGTTACACATTCACCTATCCAGACACAGACAAGCATCTTCCCACTAACACACACACACACACACACACACACACACACACACACACACACACACACTCTGTGCTCCACTCCAGGGTCAAGGAGAAGAGAGCTGGGCTCAATGACCAGAAGCCCCAGGAGCAAGTCTAGCCAAACGCTAAGCAAGTGCAGAGCTGGGTGATGAGCTGAGAGGACACGGGGCCTGCCTTCCTGCACAGACACCCTTTCCCTGGAGAAGGGCAGGAGCTATCAATACCGAGCTGCCCCAGGACAGAACGGCATCGATAGCCAGTAACTCACTAAACAAGCCACTGTGAGTGGAGGGTCTGCTCTCTCCAGAGACATCTCACATGCATGATTTCATTTAGCCTCATGTCAGTCCTACGACATCTGAGTCTCATCCTATTTTGTCAAGGAGAAAGCCAAACCTCAGAGAGGTGAAGTCATTTGCTCAGGACCCATGAACAACAGATGGTACAACGAGGATTCTAGGTGAGAAGGCCTTCTGACCCTGCCCCTCTTCCTGCCTCAGTCTGTCCATCTGAGACCAGGGAGCAGCAGAAAGCCCACCTCCCACGCTAACAACAGAAAATCCTCTTTCCTCCTTGCTCATCTCTCATCTGTCTCTCTACTTCTGGCTCTGTCTCCCAGTGTCCGCCTCCCCTCTGGCTCTCCTCCAACTGGTCCAGGCTGGAGGCCTCTTGACCCAGAAGCTGCCCCCTGGTGAGGTATCTACCTTCCCAAGGCCTCAGGCATCTTTGGAGAAATTACATGGCAGAAACATCACAGGGTGTGGGGGAACCGCCTTGTTTACACAAGAGCCGTGGCCCCACAGCTTGAACTTCCCTCTCCTCCCTCCAATTCCACCTCCTGAGCAGAGTGAGGCTGCCTTTACTTTGCCTTTAGCACCTGCCTTTAGCCTCCCTGAGAAACAGACCCATCAGAGTTCCGTAATGCAGGTGTGCAGATGTTGGTGTAACAAGGGACTTGGTGCTGGGAGAAGATCTGAGGAAGGCTTCTGAATAATTACAAGCTAACATTTACTGGAGGCAACTCTCTGGCAGCCTCAGTTTTGATACCTCCTCTTACAGGGAGTTCACTGTCAGCTTGACAGCAGGTGTCAGAAGACAGCATTTGTCACGAGAACAACCCTTTGTCCCATTCCCCCAGCAAAACCCCTCCCTTCCCTCTGACCCAACCTTGCCCTTTCTGCCCTGACTCTGCTTGGAGGACACCAATGGACCCATTCCACTGTTTCTGTCCTAAAACAGCCCAAACAGAGACTTGGAGACAGCAATCAAGGTAGTTTCCCTCTCTCCCACAACGGTCTTTTAGGGGACTTCCCTGGCAGTCCATGGTTCCACTGCAGGGGTCATGGGTTCAGCCATGGGTTAGGAAACAGATCCTTAAGGCCATGTGGTGTGGCAAACAAATTAAAAAAAAGTATCTTTTAGATTTTTGTGCAATACTTGCCGAGTCCCCTCTATCAGCTTCAGAATAGTAGTCTTTAAAGTTTGGGGAATTCCTCTTTCCCACTTCTGACAATTTATGCAGAGGCTGACAGGATGTCCCATGGGGCCCTCAGGATGCCCCATTACTGAGCTGGAGGAGAGAGGTTAGTGGAAAAAGGCAAGGCTATTCAGGAAGATCAGAGGTCCCAATTCATCCTCTGAATTGCTTCCCCCATTGGGCAAGAGTGAGGCAACCCCCTCCAATGTTCTTGCCTGGAGAATCCCCGTGGACAGAGGAGCCTGGCAGGCTATAGGACATGGGGTCGCAAAAAGAGCCAGACACGACACTACTTAGTACACACAAGGAAATCAGATACTGTGGGATCATGAACTGATGAATGAAGATGACAGAGAGGAAGGGGTAGGAGTAGATGGTGAGCATGGGTCCATGGCTCAGGGAAGTATTTCCCAGGATGCATCACTCCTCTAGGTCCTTAGAAGGCCCACTGGTTGCCAGGGATTATGAGAGAACTTTTTAAGACTCCACTGGGTACCCATTTAAAGGACGTCCCAGCTTGTCCAAATGGGGCCAGTTTAATAGTGTTTTCATGTTACTGCCTTGGGGATGATGTGAGCTTGAGCAACATTTATACACAAAACCTAAATTCCCATTACAGATGACACAGTCAAGGCCTAGAGACTTCAAACAGCAGGGGGTTTTTTTGTTGTTGTTGTTGTTATTAAAGAAACAAGAGATCTTTACTGAACCGGTTCTGTCCTCACTACTTTGAAGTCTTGGGCAAACTTCTCAACGTCTCTGAGTTTCTCTTCCTTTATGTAATAAATGAGGAGAATGCTTATACCTGTCAGTGTCTCCAACCTCAGATCACCCGAAATGCTCCTGTGCTAGCTGAATGAGCTGTACTCATAACACACCCTGGGAGCCATGTGGCTTCTCTTTAAGAGGATTTTTGGAAGAACTGACAAGATGTGGGCTTGTGTTAGGTTATCTGGGGGAGGGTTTCAGGAAGCTGGCTTTGCTCTGCATGTTGGTGGGAAGTGGGACTGTTCTCTGACTGGATATCTTAACTCTCAGAAAGGGAGACTAGATAGAGGTTAGACTCACCGGGTCTAAGTAGCTGTCATTCAAGATAGGAAGTAGCTGTCATTCAAGATAAGAGGATGCTCAGCCATACCGGTGCTTTGTGCAATTCAGCTAGTTTTGTCTGTGCTCAAACATGAGTACTGAGTGGCTTATTTTGGTCTTAATCCATCTGGCACTGGTGGTAAACCCGCCTGCCAATACGGGAGACATAAGAGATGCAGGTTCCATTCCGCGTCTGGAAGATTCCCTGGAGGAGGGCACAGCCACTCACTCCAGTGTTCCTGCCTGGAGAATCCCCATGGACAGAGGACTCTGGGGTCACAAAGAATTGGACATGACTGAAGCAGCTTAGCTTGCATCATGGACACAGAAAGGCCTTGTCTGATGCTGAAGTTTTGTGACATATTTATGTTGAACAGGAGAGCATAAGGCCCACTGGGGTGCCCAGTCAGGTCTTAAAACTCAGAGGCGGTTTTTCTCTATCTCTATCAATCTCATAAAATTGTGGTGAGGACTGAAAAGATATTATTTCTGTTAAATGCTTAGTATAGGTATTGACCAGAGTAACCTTTTAATGAATGTCAGATCTGCTAAGAGTAATACTGTAAAAATCTGTTTCTTAGTTATTGTGAATAATTATTAATTTATAACAGTTAATAAACAATGATTTGGTATTAAGGAGAAAAGATTGGCTTTGTAACTCACTATGTTGCTCTGTGATCTTGGGCAAGTCACTTCATCTCTCTGAGTCATAGATTCTTTCTTTGTGAAAGAGGAAGCTGGTGTCTATTTTAAGCAATCCCCAGGTTTAGGTACTTAAAAAAATTAATTTATTTATTGTAACTGGAGTCTAATTAGTTTACAATATTGTGGTGATTTTTGAGAACAATGTTGCTTTCGCTGCTAAAGTTTCTTGAACACCAGGGACTAAAGCAAAGTGTGTAGAAGCACACAGAGTTTTAGCTTCCTTTGCTCCTGACTGCTCTTTAAATGCTCTGTCCATTGTCATAAAGAAAGGAAAAAATAGCATGGATTGTTGTAGTGTCATCTTCTAGAAGTTTACGGTCAGGAAGTTCACCCAGTGCCGGAGTGGAGTCAGAGTCTCTCTTTCAAATAGTCTCCCTCTTCTTCAGAGGGAACCAAAAGCCCTCTTGATTCCGTGAGTGATCTCACCAAGGTCCAGCCCTCTTCCCTCCCCACCTTACCTTTATCTGACACTCTGATCAAAGAAGTTAAGTGTTAACTGTCACAATTATTCTTTTTTTTTTTTAATGGACAGTTAAACAATTGAACAACTAGGATTCTAGTTCAAGTGCCCTCTGCCCTGCCCCTCTTCTGCCTCAGTCTGTCCACCTGAGACCAGGGAGCAGCAGAGACTCCTCCTAACAGCCGAGAGAGACTCTTTTCTTCCCTGTCCCTCTCTTATCTGTCTTTCTTTCTCTACCAATGTCCTTCTCTCCTGGTCCTCTTCACTCTGGTCCAGGTTAGAGGCTCCCATACCCAGAAGCCCCCTGTTGGGCCTGTGTTTCCTCCCTCTCCCCACCCCCTCTCTGCTCATCAGTGACTGAGGTCTCTGATTACAAGCCTTCCCGGCCCCTGTAGCCATCTTCAGAGAAATTACAAGGCAGCAACATCACATAGTGTGTATTCTGGATAAAGGCATGTTATCTGAACACTGTGGGGCTCAGATCAGATCTCTGCTCCTATTCCTTAATTTTTCACTCTGCAAATGAGAAGCATGGATACCATGTTATCTAAGGCTACATCCTGAAATGGATGGAATGTACTTGCGGCAGGCAGAAGAGATTTAAACTTTTGTGATGCTGAGTCCTCTGAGAGGGACATTCATATCTAAGCCATGGGAGGCCACTTTCTGGCCATGAGGCATAACAGGGCCTCATTTGGGATGTTTGTAGTCTCTCTCCATGAAGTGGTGGCATGAGTACTGGAGTTTTAGGATTATTGTAAGGGTTGAAATGAAGAGGATAAACTGGAAGTTTCAAATCTGGTTGGAATACTGTTAGCTCACCGAGGAAATTTTATAATTTTGAATCATTTGCCAGCATTTAAAGGTGGAGGATTTCATCAAAAGGAAATTTCTAGCACTGCTGCACAAAGTAAACAATATCGCAACACAGTCCTGCACGGGCATTGGGTCTCACACTTGAGTGAGCATCAGAATCCCTTAGCCATTATCAAACACTGAGTTGAGATCTTCATCCCCAGAATGTTGATTCAGGAGCACAGAGTGGGACCTGAGTAGCTCCATTAACAAATTTCCCAAGACACTGAGGGTGCTGTCAAGGGACCACACTCTGAAAACCAAGAACCAAGCTAAGAAGAGTGGTCTCTTCTCAGGAGGGGATTGTTCTCTCCAATTTCCATAATCCTCACCATTCTTTATGGTTCCCCTGTGTCACCCCACCTCAAGATGCTTCCATCCACATTACTCACTTGACCTGCAGGGCCTTTAAAATTGTGACTGTCTGCACTCATAGTAGGCATTCAGGAAAAGGTAGCTTGTTCTTATTTTACAAACTTATGAGTTAAGTTTCCTTACTCCTTTTTGTACAGATGAAAAAACTGAATTTTGGCTAAGGGACAGTGACTTGCTCGAGGAAAAACAGCTAAAAGTTAAAAGGAAGACTTTTGCCCCAAACTGCTGGTCACGAGTCCCCAATTGCTTCAATGTTACTAATACACAAACACAAACAATTCCGGGCAAATCTATCTGATATTAACATAGATGATGCAGATGATGCAACAAAGACTCTGAATCTCTACTTCATGAATGCAAAGTCACATTTATCAAGAAAAGGAAGCAAGAAAATAGAAAGGAAAGAAGGAACTGTTATAATTGGAGGTGCCATGAGTCAGCTGTAGACATGTCCATCTAAGGTAACTAGAAACAAGTGAACATGGAAGATCTGAGAAATTCCCAGGAGCAAAGAGTGTGCCTTTAACCATACAATAAAGTTTTCTCCTGCTGATCTGTTGAACCCATTCAAACTACCTTCTTTCCATGGAAACTTCACTGAGTATGTGGGCTAGCTTGTTTTGTTGTATAGCATCCATCTGTTCCTCTTTCTGGGTAACAGTAGTCTGATTTTGCTTGAGGAATAACTCTTCCTCCAGCCAGGACAGGTGGAATTGAGGTGCCTGTCAATAGAAGTGCCTGCCGTATCCTCAGACCAAGAGTATCTAACCAGATGCACTCCCTAAAACTTGATCTTGATCAAAGAATGACAAATGGCCTAAAAATGGAGGTTATTGAGAGGGGACTGGGGAAGACATTAGTTCTTCTTTCCTTACCGTCCTTTCAAGCTGGGATGCTTTCGCACTCCTTTCATCTGAGCTAAACTAAATCAATAGGTGCTATGGGTGCAACACAAGATTCCAAAAGGATCTCACTTAAGGTACAATCAGGCAGGAAGAGTGGTTGCCCACTATAGCCCTACACTGTTCTCAAGCTTTCTTCTCTACTTCCTGCCAGTGAGAGCTGATGCCTTTACCACGGTCATCACCAAGTTTCTTATTTTTAAGTCCAATGGCTTTTTCTCTGCCCTCATCCTCCTCCAACTCACAGTTAAGGCCCTCTTGGCAAAAATGTGAACAAAAGTCTTTGCCAAAATTTCATTCCAGTTAGTCTCAGTGCAAAACAAAACAAAACAAAACAGGATGAAAAGCAGAGCTTCCCTATTTGAAGAATTATGTGGCCCCTCTGGTGAGTCTGGGGACTTTTGAAGGCACAGCTTATAAACCTCTTTCAAGGAAAATCATGGGAGACAGAGGGGCTTCCCTGGTGGCTCAGATGGGAAAGAATCTGACTACAATGCAGGAGACTCAGGTTTGATCCCTGAGTCAGGAAGATCCCCTGGAGAAGGGAATGGTTACTCACTCCAGTGTTCTTGCATGGAGAATTACATGGACAGAGGAACCTATTCCTCTGCTGCAGTTCATGGGGTCGCAAAGTTTTGCATCTAAATTCTAGACCTTTCCCTTACCCATTATGAGAACTTGGGGAAGAGAGGAAAACTCTAGCTTCTATTTGTATGACTTTTTAAATAAAATTATTTAGGGGGACTTCCCTGGTGGTTCACTGGTAAAGAATCCACATGCCAATGCAGGAGACATGGTTTGATCTCTGATCCAGAAAGATCCCACATACTGTGGAGCAACTAAGTCCAGGACTCACAAATACAAAATCCATGGGTCCCAAATAATGAAGCCAGTGCACCCCAGAGCCTGTGCTCTGCAAGAAGAGAAGCTGTTTCAGTGAGAAGCCCAAGGACTGCAATTGGGTAATACCCTCATTCATTGCAAATAGAGAAAAGCCCGTGGGGCAAGGAAAACCCAGCATGGCCAAAACTAAATCCATAAAGTTATTTTAAAAATTAAAAATATCATGTGTGGCCCAAACATGCGACATGTGGGACTTCAGTCGCAGGCCAGGAATGGAACCTGGGACCCCTGCTTTGGAAGCATGATGTCTTCATCACTGGATCATCCAAGAAGTCCTAGCTTGCAGGACTTTAAGACAGAAGAAGAACCTATTGAGATTATTGTGTTGTTTAGAGATGGACATGAATATACAGGGCTTGCTTGGCAGACAGTAGCTTGTCATTAAGTGATAACAGTTATCTTATGTGATTAATTCTACCTCTTTCAGAGTTATTGAGGGATTCTTATGGACTCCGTGACTTTGACCAGCACATCAGGACAGGGAATTCACTTGGCTCTTTGAAGTTACCAGCAATCTTCATCTCCTCTGAGACTCAGGTTCCTCTAGATTAAAAGGAAGGATAACTGTCTCCATGTGGACATAGTTCAGGGTCTATCTATGCTGAAAATGTAAATCACTAGCAAACTGAATAGGCCACACAGCTACTGAATTGAAAGAGTCAGATCCTGAAGACCTTGAGTCTGAGCAAAAGTTTCAATCAACACATGTTTTATCCCTAGTAAACATTTCATGAACAAGTGCATGAATGAAGTTCATGGCTACTTATGGGCTCCCCAGTTGACTCAATATTAAAGAATTCTCCTGTAATGCAGGAGATACGGAGACTCAGGTTCAATCCCTGGATTGGGAAGATTCCCCCAGAGAAGAAAGTGGCAACCCCACTCCAATATTCTTGCCTGGAAAATTCTATGGACGGGGAATTCCAGCAGGTTACAGTCCACTGGGTCCCTGGGGGACACGACGCAGCATGTCTCCCGCTCCCTCCCTCCACATCTTTGCCTAAGTGATCTACAAGGAACATGAACTCCACATGGACTCAGCTGAATTGATTGTCCTTCCTCCTAAAGACTTGCTCTCCCTACCTTCCCCATAAAGCTGAATGTTGTCCTTCACTCTTCACTGAAGTGTTGTTCTTCACCCTCTGTGAGCAATCTCACAGTAATATCTGTGGTGGGTAACTCCTCAGTTATCAGGTGAAATTTCATTTCAGACGAAGATGAAGACACCAGATCATAGAACTGCCCCACTTCCTGACAGCATCTATCCGGAGCAAAGCCAGTTTCCTGAAACTCTCTCCTAAATAACCTACCTGAAGCCCTCAGCTAAGTCCTTCAAACATCCTCTTAATGAAATGTCACTTTATTCATTTTTCCTTGCTGAAGAGTGTAATAAAACCAACTCATTCAGTTTCGAAGAGGACTGCTTCTGGAGGTGTGTGGTTGGAAACATAGACAAGTATAAGACTTTTCCTTATTTTATAATTAAGCAATGCAACATTCAGAGACACTGAGGTATGTGCCTGGGACTACAAGTTATTGGACAACAGAACCAGATCTATCTGTGTTTTGGTTTATTACGCTACCTCTATTTTTTGAGTTTTCTACGCTTCAGTGTCGGAGAAGGCAATGGCAGCCTACTCCAGTACTCTTGCCTGTAAAATCCCATGGACGGAGGAGCCTGGTAGGTTGCCGTCCATGGGGTCTCTAAGAGTCGGGAACGAGTGGCGACTTTACTTTCGCTTCTCACTTTCACACGTTGAAGAAGGAAATGGAAACGCACTTCAGGTTTCTAGCCTGGAAAATCCCAGAGACAGAGGAGCCATGTCACATGAGTCCATGTGTCCCAACCCTGGAAGCCAGGGCACCCCAGGACCTGTGCTCTGCAAGAAGAGAAGCTGTCGCAGTGAGAAGCCCAAGCACTGCGACTGGGTAATACCTTCATTCTCGGCAACGAGAGAAAAGCGGATGCAACAAGGGAGACCTAGCCCGGCCAAAACTACATCCATAAGGTTATTTTAAAAATTAAAATTTCTTGTTTGGCCCATCCATGTGACATGTGGGACTTCAGTCCCAGGCCAGCAATTGAACCTGGGACTCCTGCTTTGGAAGCATGGTGTCTTCATCACTGGACCATCCAAGAAGTCCTAACTTGCAGGTCTTTAAGACAGAAGAAGACGCTATTGAGATTATTGTGTTATTTAGAGATGGAGATGTATATGCAGGGCTTGCTTGGCACATGGTGGCTTATCAGTAAGTGGTAACAGATATCTTAGGTGATTAATTCAACCTCTCTCAGAGTTACTGAGGGATTCTTATGGACTCAGTGACTTTTACCAGCACATCAAGACAGTTAAGTCATTCTACTCTTTGAGGTCACCAGCAATCCCATCTACTCTGAGACTCAGGTTCCTCTAGTGTAAAAGGAAGGATAACTGTCTCTGTGTTGACATAGTTCAGGGTCTATCTATGCTGACAAATGTAAATCACTACCAAACTGAATAGGCCACACAGCTGGTGAATTGAAAGAGCCAGATCTTGACGACCTTGAGTCTGAGAAAAAGTTTCAATCAACACATGTCTCATCCCTAGTAAAGATTTCATGATCAAGTGGATGAATGAAGTTCATGTCAACTTATGAGCTCCCCAGAAAAAAGTTCGCGTGTAATGCAGGAGATACAGGAGACTCAGGTTCAATCCCTGGATTGGGAAGATCCCCTGGAGAAGAAAATAGCAACCCCACTCCTATATTCTTGCTTGGAAAATACCATGGACAGAGAAGCCAGGCAGGCTACAGTCCACTGGGTCCCTGGGAAACACGACAGAGCATGTCTCCCGCTCCCTCCCTCCACATCTTTGTCCAAGTGTTCTACAAGCAACGTGGACTCAACATGGACTCAGCTGAATTCACTGTCTTTCTCCCTAAAGACTTGCTTTCCCTACCTTCCCCAGAAAGCTGAGTGTTGCCCTTCACTCTACCTTTTCTGCACCGTCTGTGAACAATCTCACCGTGATATCTGTGGTTGCTAACTCCTCAGTAATCAGGTGAAATTTCATTTCACAGTACGATGAAGACACCAGATCATCGAACTGCCCCACTTCCTGACAGCATCTATCTGAAGTAAAGCCAGTTTCCTGAAACTCTCCCCTAAATAACCAACCTGAAGCCCGCAGCCTCTAAGTCCTTCAAACATCCTCTTAATGAGATGTCACAGTATTCATTTTTCCCTGCTGAAGCGAGTAAGAAACCAAAGTCATTCAGTTTCGAAGAGGACCGCTTCTAGTGGTGTGTGGTTGGAAACATAGACAAGTATAAGTCTTTTCCTTATTTTATAATTAGGCAATGCAACATTCAGAGATGCTGGGGTATTTGCCTGGGACTACAAGGTATTGGACAACAGACGCAGCTCTATCTGTGTTCTGGTTTATTACACTATCTCTATTTTTTGAGTTTTCTATGCTTCAATGTCAAATAAGGCAATTGTAACCCACTCCAGTAACCTGTCTGGAAAATCCAATAGATAGAGTGCCTGGTAGGCTGCCGTCCATGGGATCGCTAAGAGTCGGGCACGACTGAGAAAATTCACTTTTGCTTTACAGTGTCATGCGTTGGAGAAGGAAATGGCAACCCACTCCTGTATTCTTGCCTGGAGAATCCTAGAGACAGAAACCATGTGACATGAGTGCATGTGTCCCACTATGGAAGCCAGTGAACCCCAGAGCATATGCTCTGCAAGAAGAGAAGCTGTCGCAGTGAGAAGCGAAGCACTGCAACTGGATAATAGCCCTCATTCTCTGTACGAGACGAAAGCACGTGCAGCAAAGAAGACCTAGCCGGGTCAAAACTAAACCCAGAAACTTATGTTAAAATTTAAAAGTTTCCTTTTGGCCCAACCATGTGACATGTAGGACTTCAGTCCCAGGCCAGGAATGGAACCTGGGACCTCTGCTTTGGAAGCATGGTGTCTTCATCACTGGACCATCCAAGAAGTCCTAGCTTGCAGGACTTTAAGATGGAAGAAGAAGCTGTTGAGATTATTGTGATGTTTAGAGATGGAGATATATATGCAGGGCTTGCTTGGCACATGGTAGCCTGTTAGTAAGTGGTAACAGATATCTTAGGTGATTAGTTCTACCTCTCTCAGAGTTACTGGGGGATTCTTATGGACTCAGTGACTTTTACCAGCATATCAGGATAGGAATTCACTCTGCTCTTTGAAGTTACCAGCAATCTTCATCTCCTCTGAGACTCAGATTCGTCTAGTGTAAAAGCAAGGACAATTGTCTCCATGTAGAGATAGTTAAGGATCTATCTATGCTGAAAAATGTAAATCACTAGCAAACTGAATAGGCCACACAGCTACTGAATTGGAAGAGCGCCTTAGCTTGAAGCCCTTGAGCCTGAGCAAAAGTTTCAATCAACACATGTTTTATCCCTAGTAAACATTTCATGAACAAGTGCATGAATGAAGTTCATGGCTACTTATGGGCTCCCCAGTTGACTCAATATTAAAGAATTCTCCTGTAATGCAGGAGATACGGAGACTCAGGTTCAATCCCTGGATTGGGAAGATTCCCCAGAGAAGAAAGTGGCAACCCCACTCCAATATTCTTGCCTGGAAAATTCTATGGACGGGGAATTCCGGCAGGTTACAGTCCACTGGGTCCCTGGGGGACACGACGCAGCATGTCTCCCGCTCCCTCCCTCCACATCTTTGCCTAAGTGATCTACAAGGAACATGAACTCCACATGGACTCAGCTGAATTGATTGTCCTTCCTCCTAAAGACTTGCTCTCCCTACCTTCCCCATAAAGCTGAATGTTGTCCTTCACTCTTCACTGAAGTGTTGTTCTTCACCCTCTGTGAGCAATCTCACAGTAATATCTGTGGTTGGTAACTAATCAGTTATCAGGTGAAATTTCATTTCAGACGAAGATGAAGACACCAGATCATAGAACTGCCCCACTTCCTGACAGCATCTATCCGGAGCAAAGCCAGTTTCCTGAAACTCTCCCCTAAATAACCTACCTGAAGCCCTCACCCAGTTTCTGTTGATGAATGCTGCTATCTGGCACCTGATGTCCAAGAGAAAGTGAGCTCTCCATAGGAAGTGGTTGAAAACTGAGGCTAGAAGAATCTAAAGGAAAGGGGGAAATCACAATAAGAAAAAACAAATATATAGAAGAATGGAAGATCAAAATGAACCAGTACATATATTAGAAAACAATTAAAAATTGTAAAAGCGATCCTGACAGGATAAACAGTAAAAGGATCAGCATGAACATGTAAAGTAGAACATCAAAATCACAAAATGTGAGAGGGGGAGTTTAAAAAGTAGATCTTTTAGAATGCGTTTGAACTTGAGTGACTTTCAGTTTAAAGCATGGAGGTATAGCTATGGGTCAACATTCTTGAACTCCATGGTTACCATAAATAAAAAGCAGAATAGAGTTACAAAAATTAAAAACAAACAAACTTAAGCATACTAAAAGAAAATCAATAAACCACAAAAAGAAAAAAAAAGAAATGAACAGAGAATAACTACAAAAACAACTGGAAAATGAGGATCATAATGACAATTCATATAAAAATACTCAAGTTATTTGTCACAGGTCTAAAACAAATAATCATAAAATTTGTACAGAACCACAAATGACCCAGAATTGTCAAAGCAATCCTGGGGGAAATACAAAGCTTGAATCATGACTCTTCCAGACTTCGGACTACAGTACAAATTATTAACATAGAACCAGACATAGACATCAGTGGAATAGAGCAGAATAGAGAGCCTAGAAATTAACTCATGCACCTAGAGTCAGTTAATCTATGCAGAAGAGAAAGGAAGATACAGTGGAGAAAAGACAGTCTTTTCAGCAAAAGGTTTTGGGAAAGCTGAACAACTAAATGTAAGTCAATGAAACTTGAACACTCCTGGTGGCTTAGAGGTTAAAGCATCAGCCTCCAATGCGGGAGAACTGGGTTCAATCCCTGGGTCGGGAAGATCCCCTGGAGAAAGAAATGGTATCCCACTCCAGTATTCTTGCCTGGAGAATCCCATGGATGGAGAAGCCTGGTAGGCTACAGTCCACGGGGTCACAAGAGACGGACACGACTCAGCAACGTCACTCTACTCACATCATATACAAACATAAACTCAAAATGGAATAAAGACCTTCATATAAGACAAGATACCATAAAATTCCTAGAAGAGAACACAGACCAAACATTCTTGGACATAACCAGGGCGGTATTTTCATAGATCAGTCTCTGGTGCCAAAAGAAAGGCAAAGATAAGCAAATGGGATCTAGTGTGAAGTGAAAATGGCTCAGTTCTGTCTGATTCCTTGCAATCCCATGGACTATACAGTCCATAGAATTCTCCAGGCCAGAATACCGGAGTGGGTATTCTTTCCCTTCTCCAGGGGATCTTCCCAAGCCAGGAATTGAACCAGGGTCTTCTGCACTGCAGGTGAATTCTTTGCCAACTAAGCTATCAGGGAAGCCCTATCTAATCAAACTTAAAAGCTTCGGCAGCGAGGAAGAGATCACTGACAAGACAAAAAGACAACCTACTGAATGGAAGAAACTATTTGCAAAATACGTGACCAATAAGAGGTCAATATCAAAAGTGTACAAACAGCTCTTGCAACTCAACATTGAGAAAAAAAAAAATCCAATTTAAAAATGGGCAGAAAACCTAAGGAGACATTTTCCTAAGGAAGACATACAGATGGCCAACAGGCACGTGAACAGATATCAACATTGCTAATTATTAGAAAAATGGAAGGGCATCCCTAGTAGCGCAGCTGGTAAAGAAACCACCTGCAATGCAAGAGACCCAAGTTTGATTCCTGGGGTGGGAAAATCTTTTGATAAGGGGTAAGCTACCCACTCCAGTATTCTTGGGCTTCCCTCTTGGCTCAGATGGTAAAGAATCCACTTGCAATGTGGGAGACCTGGATTCGATCCGTGGGTTGGAAGATCCCCCGGATAAAAAATGGCCACCCACTGCAGTATTCTTGCCTGGGGAATCCCCATGGACACAGGAGCCTGGCAGGCTGCAGTCCATGGGGTCACAGAGAGTCAGACTTGAATCAGTGACTAATCATAGCACAGCACAGAGGGAGGGGACGCATGTGCACCTATGGCTGATTCACGCTGATGTTTGGCAGAAAACAACAACATTCTGTAAAGCAATTATCCTTGAATTAAAAAAAAATAAATTTAAAAATGACAATGAGATATGACGTCACATCGGTCAAAGATCTATCACTGGTAATACTAGAAATAAAAGATACAGAAGAGAGAGTGGAGAAAGGGAAAGTGCCTTGTACACTGTTGGTGTGAATGTATCTTGGTGCAGCTCCCATGAAAACAGTATGGAATTTCCTTAAAAGCTAAAAATAGAACTACTACACCATCAACTAGTATAGTTTGCTGGGTACATATGTGGAAAAAAGAAACTTTAATTTGAATAGATACATGCACCTCAAGGTGCATAAAAGCCTTGTTTACAAATAGTCAAGATGTGCACATTGCAAGTGCCCATCAACAGAGGACTGGCTTAAGAAGTGTGGTATGAAAATAAGACTGGATTCACAGACACAGGTAACAAACTTCTGGTTACCAAAGGGGAAAGGAAAGAGAAGGAAAGATAATTTTGGGGAAATGACAAGCACAGAGCCTGGCAAATGGCCAGTGCGCCCTAAATGTGAGCTTGATCCTCTTTAGCTAGACTTGGAAGTCCCCTATCCCAAAACAATGACAGGGAAGGGGGTTCTAAGGAAAAGCTGACAACTGAGCCTCAGGCTCCTTCTTTTCTCCTTCTGAGAATTCATGAAAATAACATGCCCCAAAGTTTGACCTGGCCCAAGAAGTAAAGGAGATAAGTTTTCTTCTGGAGGTGTCTCTCATCCAGTCTTTCAGGTACGCTGGCATGGCCATCAGAGGGCAGACACACTGAAACCATACTCACAGAAAACTAGTCAATCTAATCACACTAGGACCACAGCCTTGTCTAACTCAATGAAACCAAGCCATGCCTGCGGGGGAACCCAAGACAGGCAGGTCATGGCGGAGAGCTCTGACAGAACATGGTCCACTGGAGAAGGGAATGGCTAGCCACTTCAGTATTCTTGTCTTGAGAACCCCATGAACAGCATGAAAAGGCAAAATGATAGGATACTGAAAGAGGAACTCCCCAGGTCAGTAGGTGCCCAATATGCTACTGGAGATCAGTGGAGAAATAACTGCAGAAAGAATGAAGGGATGGAGCCAAAGCAAAAACAATACCCAGTTGTGCATGTGACTGGTGATAGAAGCAAGATCCGATGCTGTAAAGAGCAATATTGCATAGGAACCTGGAATGTCAGGTCCGTGAATTAAGGCAAATTGGAAGTGGTCAAACAAGAGATGGCAAGGGTGAACGTCGACATTCTAGGAATCAGCGAACTAAAATGAACTGGAACGGGTGAATTTAACTCAATGACCATTATATCTACTACTTTGAGCAGGAACCCCTCAGAAGAAATGGAGTAGCCATCATGGTCAACAAAGAGTCCGAAATGCAGTACTTGGATGCAATCTCAAAATGACAGAATGATCTCTGTTCATTTCCAAGGCAAACCATTCAGTATCACAGTTATCTAAGTCTATGCCCCAACCAGTAATGCTGAAGAAGCCAAAGTTTAACAGTTTTATGAAGACCTACAAGACCTTTTAGACTCAACACCAAAAAAGATGTCCTTTTCATTATAGGGGCTGGAATGCTAAAGTAGGAAGTCAAGAAACACCTGGAGTAACAGGAAATTTTGGCCTTGGAATGCAGAATGAAGAAGGGCAAGACTAATAGCATTTTGCCAAGAAAATGCACTGGTCATAGCAAACACCCTCTTCCAACAACACAAGAGAAGACTCTATACATGGACATCACCAAATGGTCTACACGGAAATCAGATTGTTTATATTCTATGCAGCCAAAGATGGAGAAGCTCTATACAATCAACAAAAACAAGACCAGGAGCTGACTGTGGTTCAGATCATGAACTCCTTATTGCCAAATTCAGACTGAAATTGAAGAAAGTAGGGAAAACCGCTAGACCATTCAGGTATGACCTAAATCAAATCCCTTATGATTATACAGCGGAAGTGAGAAATAGATTTAAGGGCCTAGATCTGATAGGTAGAGTGCCTGATGAACTATGGAATGAGGTTCGTGACGTTGTACAGGAGACAGGGATCAAGACCATCCCCATGGAAAAGAAATACAAAAAAGCAAAATGGTTGTCTGGGGAGGCCTTACAAATAGCTGTGAAAAGAAGAGAGACGAAAAGCAAAGGAGAAAAGGAAAGATATAAGCATCTGAATGCAGAGTTCCAAAGAATAGCAAGAAGAGATAAGAAAGCCTTTTTAGCGATCAATGCAAAGAAATAGAGGAAAAGAACAGAATGGGAGACTAGAGATCTCTTCAAGAAAATTAGAGATATCAAGGGAACATTTCATGCAAAGATTGGCTCGATAAAGGACAGAAATGGTCTGGACCTAACAGATTCTGAAGATATTAATAAGAGTTGGCAAGAATACAGGGAAGAACTGGACAAAGAAGGTCTTCACAACCCAGATAATCATGATGATGTGACCACTCATCTAGAGCCAGACATCTTGGAATGTGAAGTCAAGTGGGCTTTAGAAAGCATCACTGTGAACAAAGCTAGTGGAGGTGATGGAATTCCAGTGGAGCTGTTTCAAATCCTGAAAGATGATGCTGTGTAAGTGCTGCACTCAATATGCCAGCAAATTTGGAAAACTCAGCAGTGGCCACAGGACTGGAAAGGTCAGTTTTCATTCTGATTCCAAAGAAAGGCAATGCAAAAATGCTCTAACTATCTCACAATTGCACTCATCTCACATGCTAGTAAAGTAATGCTCAAAATTCTCCAAGCCGGGCTTCAGAAAGATGTGAACCGTGAACTCCCTGATGTTCAAGCTGGTTTTAGAAAAGGCAGAGGAACCAGAGATCAAATTGCCAATATCTGCTGAATCATCGAAAAAAGCAAGAGAGTTCCAGAAAAACATCTACTTCTGCTTTATTGACTATACCAAAGCCTTTGACTGTGTGGATCACAATAAACTGTGGAAAATTCTGAAAGAGATGGGAATAGCAGACCACCTGACCTGCCTCTTGAGAAATCTGTATGCAGGTCAGGAAGCAACAGTTAGAACTGGACATGGAACAACAGACTGGTTCCAAATAGGAAAAGGCGTACGTCAAGGCTGTATATTGTCACCCTGCTTATTTAACTTCTATGCAGAGTACATCATGAGAAACGCTGGGCTGGAAGAAACACAAGCTGGAATCAAGATTGCCGGGAGAAATATCAATAACCTCAGATATGCAGATGACACCACTCTTATGGCAGAAAGTGAAGAGGAGCTAGAGGGCTTCTTGATGAAGATGAAAGAGGAGAGCAAAAAAGTTGGCTTAAAGCTCAGCATTCACAAAACGAAGATCATGGCATATGGTCCCATCACTTCATGAGAAATAGATGGGAAAACAGTGGAAACAGTGTCAGACTAATTTTTTTTTGGGGGGGTGTCCAAAATCACTGCAGATGGTAACTGCAGCCATGAAATTAAAAGACACTTACTCCTTGGAAGAAAAGTTATGACCAACCTAGACAGCATGCTCAAAAGCAGAGACATTACTTTGCTGACTAAAGTCCATCTAGTCAAGGCTATGGTTTTTCCTGTGGTCATGTATGGATGTGAGAGTTGGACTGTGAAGAAGGCTGAGCACCGAAGAATGGAGGCTTTTGAACTGTGGTGTTGGAGAAGACTCTTGAGAGTCCCTTGGACTGCAAGGAGATCCAGCCAGTCCATTCTGAAGATCAACCCTGGGATTTCTTTGGAAGGAATGAGGCTAAAGCTGAAACTTCAGTACTTTGGCCACCTCATGCGAAGAGTTGACTCATTGGAAAAGACTCTGATGCTGGGAGGGATTGGGGGCAGGAGGAGAAGGGGACGACCGAGGATGAGATGGCTGGATGGCATCACGGACTCGATGGACATGAGTCTGAGTGAACTCCGAGGGATGGTGAGGAACAGGGAGGCCTAGCGTGCTGCGGTTCATGGGGTCGCAAAGAGTCGGACAAAACAGAGCGACTGAACTGAACTAACTGGCATGGCCATAAGAGGTAGATGTTAATATAAGGGGTTGGCTCCTTCTACTTGGTAGGGCTCAGTCTGAGGAGAGGTGATGGGAGCTCCCCACCCATCTGCATAAAATGAGAAAGACCGCCGTTTCCATGGAACCTATGGGTTAAGGTTTTTAGTTGCAAACAACACAATCCAATCCAGTTAGTTTAATGAAAATATGCATTTATTTAAAGCTTAGGCAAGACTCTTTGCAGCCACAGACCTTCAAATCAATGTGAGGAAGAGGCTCCATTCATGAAAAGACCTCTCCCACACCTGAGCTGAAAACTCAATGATGGAAATTCTACTTTCGCCAGCAGAGGGAGAGCAGTCATGGTGGGGTGGAGGATGAAAGTAAGGCTGCCCCGAGGAAGAAGATTAGGACAAGAATCCAGATTCACATCTCAGGCTCTACAGAGGCTCCAGTCATGGGGAACTTTGCTCCTCCATTCCTTCCTTCCTTCCTCAAATATTTTTGAACTGTCTCCTTTGTGCCAGAAATTGTGGGAAGTGTGAGGGGGTAAAGGGAAGATTTGCTTTCATGGTGCTTAGAGCAAATTGGATAGATAGGGCTAAAATAAGTGGACCTGTGGAGGAAGGAAAGAGATTTCTGCTGAGGAGGGGAGGGTTGAGAAGAAAGAAAAGGAGGCTGAAAGTTTTCAGAAGCAACTAGAGGCCAGCCGTGGGTGGGTCCTCCTCAGACTTCAGCATCTCCGGGAGCACAGTTGGCAGGTTCCCTGTAAAAGGAAAGGAACTTGTTTTTGGGTTTTTGTTTGTTTGTTTGTTTGTTTGTTTTTATTTTAAATTACAATACTGTATTTGTTTTGCCATACATTGACACGAATCAGCCATAGGTGAACACAATCTCCCAATGCCGAAGCCCCCTCCCACCTCCCACCCCACATCCTCTACTTGAATCATCCTGTGCATCAGCCCCATGCATCCTGCATCCTACATTGAACATAGATTGGCGCTTCGTTTCTTACATGAAAATATACATGTTTCATTGCCATTCTCCCAAACCATCCCACCCTTTCCTCTCCCCTCAGAGTCCAAAAGTCCACTCTATACCTCTGTGTCTCTTGGTTGTCTCACATACAGGGTCATCATTACTGTCTTCTAAATTCCATGTATATGTGTCAGTAAACTGTATTGGTGTTTTTCTTTCTGGCTTACTTCACTCTGCATAATCGGTTCCAATTTCATCCATCTCATTAGAACTGAGTCAAATTTATTCTTTTTAAGGGCTGAGTAGTATTCCATAGTGTATATGTGCCACAGCTTTCTTATCCAATCATCTGCTGATGGACATCTAGGTTGCTTCCATGTCCTGGCTATTATAAACAGCGCTGCAATGAACATTGGGGTACATGTGTCTCTTTCAGTTCTGGTTTCCTCGGTGTGTATGCCCAGCAGTGGGATTGCTGGGTCATAAGGCAGTTCTATTTGCAATTTTTAAAGGAATCTCCACACTGTTTTCCATAATGGCTGTACTAGTTTGCATTCCCACCACAGTGGAAGAGGGTTCCCTTTTCTCCACATCCTCTCCAGCATTTATTGCTTGTAGACTTTTGGATCGCAGCTATTCTTTTGTGTGTGTGTGTGTGTGTGTGTGTAATAAAGTTTTATTAAAGTATAAAGGAGATAGAGAAAGCTTCTGACATAGGCATCAGAAGGGGGTAGAAAGAGTACCCGCTTGTTAATTTTAGCAATGAGTTTATATATTCTCCAACTAATCCAATGAAGGTCTGGAGGCTGTAAAGACCTCACCAGACCTACTCCCATAATTTACATTTTAAGATAACAGAATTAGCCAGAAGGTTTAATCCAGAGACTGTCCTCAGACAGAATACATAATACATTGCTGTTATATAATCCTTGTAAAGAGAAGGTTTAATCCAGAGACTGCCCTCAGGCAGAACACATTGTTGTTATATAATCCTAAGGAATGTAGAGAAATGTTTGTCCTTTCTTCCTCCTTGAGAGTTCCAGACCCCTCTCTCCTTGGGGACCCCTAGACTTCTTATCAACCTGCCTAGGAAATGACTCTCTCATTCCCCCTTTTCTTTAGGAGAATTATGTTGCCTAGGGAAAAGGGGCGTCGTTTTCGTTCTGTAACTGCTTCTGAGCTGAGAAGGGGCGTTGTCCCTAAATTGGGGAGGCAACATATTCTCCTAACCCTCATAAGGATCGCAGCTATTCTGACTGGTGTGAAATGGTACCTCATTGTGGTCTTGATTTGCATTTCTCTGATACTGAGTGATGTTGAGCATCTTTTCATGTGTTTGTTAGCCATCCGTATGTCTTCTTTGGAGAAATGCCTATTTAGTTCTTTGGCCCATTTTTTTACTGGATCATTTATTTTTCTGGAGTTGAGCTGTATAAGTTGCTTATATAACTTTGAGATTAGTTGTTTGTCAGTTGTTTCATTTGCTATTGTTTTCTCCCATTCAGAAGGCTGTCTTTTCACCTTGCTTGTAGTTTCCTTTGTTGTGCAGAAGTTTTTAATTTTAATTAGATCCCATTTGTTTATCTTTGCTTTTATTTCCAGTATACTGGGAGTTGGATCATAGAGGATCCTACTGTGATTTATGTCAGAGAGTGTTTTGCCTATGTTCTCCTCTAGGAGTTTTATAGTTTCTGGTCTTACATTTAGATCTTTAATCCATTTTGAGTTTATTTTTGTGTATGGTGTTAGAAAGGGGTCTAGTTTCATTCTTTTACAGGTGGTTGACCAGTTTTCCCAGCACCACCTGTTAAAGAGACTGTCTTTACTCCATTGTATATTCTTGCTTCCTTTGTCGAAGATAAGGTGTCCATAGGTGTGTGGGTTAATCTCAGGGCTTTCTATTTTGTTCCATTGATCTATATTTCTGTCTTTGTGCCAGTACCATACTGTCTTAATGACTGTGGCTTTGTAGTAGAGCCTGAAGTCAGGCAAGTTGATTCCTCCAGTTCCATTCTTCTTTCTCAAGATTGCTTTGGCTATTCGAGGCTTTTTGTATTTCCATACAAATCTTGAGATTATTTGATCTAGTTCTGTGAAAAATACTGCTGGTAGCTTGATGGGAATTGCATTGAATCTGTAGATTGCTTTAAGTAGAATACTCATTTTCACTATATTGACTCTTCCGACCCATGAGCATGGTATATTTCTCCATCTATTAGTGTCCTCTTTAATTTCTTTCATCAGTGTTTTATAGTTTTCGATATATAGGTCTTTAGTTTCTTTAGGTAGGAATATTCCTAAGTATTTTATTCTTTTTCGTTGCAATGGTGAATGGAATTGTTTCCTTAACTTCTTTTTCTACTTTCTCATTGTTAGTGTATAGGAATGCAAGGGATTTCTGAGTGTTGATTTTATATCCTGCAACTTTACTATATTCATTGATTAGCTCTAGTAGTTTTCTGGTCGAGTCTTTAGGATTTTCTATGTAGAGGATCATGTCATCTGCAAACAGTGAGAGTTTTACTTCTTCTTTTCCAATTTGGATTCCTTGTATTTCTTTTTCTGCTCTGATTGCTGTGGCCAAAACTTCCAGTACGATGTTGAAGAGTAGTGGTGAAAGTGGACACCCTTGTCTTGTTCCTGACTTTAGGGGAAATGGTTTCAATTTTTCGCCATTGAGGATAATGTTAGCTGTGGGTTTGTCATATATAGCTTTTATTATGTTGAGGTATGTTCCTTCTATTCCTGCTTTCTGGAGAGTTTTTATCATAAATGGACGCTGAATTTTGTCAAAGGCTTTTTCTGCATCTATTGAGATAATCATATGATTTTTATTTCTGAGTTTGTTAATGTGATGAATTACATTGATTGACTTGCGGATATTGAAGAATCCTTGCATCCCTGGGATAAAGCCCACTTGGTCATGGTGTATGATCTTTTTAATGTGTTGCTGGATTCTGATTGCTAGGATTTTGTTGAGGATTTTTGCGTCTATGTTCATCAGTGATATTGGCCTGTAGCTTTCTTTTTTTGTGGTGTCTTTGTCAGGTTTTGGTATTAGGGTGATGGTGGCCTCATAGAATGAGTTTGCAAGTTTACCTTCCTCTGCAATTTTCTGGAATAGTTTCAGTAAGATAGGTGTTAGCTCTTCTCGGAATTTTTGGTAGAATTCAGCTGTGAAGCCGTCTGGACCTGGGCTTTTGTTTGCTGGAAGATTTCTGATTACAGTTTCAATTTCCGTGCTTGTGATGGGTCTGTTAAGATTTTCTGTTTCTTCCTGGTTCAGTTTTGGAAATTGTACTTTTCTAAGAATTTGTCCATTTCTTCCAAGTTGTCCATTTTATTGGCATATAATTGCTGATGGTAGTCTCTTATGATTCTTTGTATTTCTGTGTTGTCTGTAGTGATCTCTCCATTTTCATTTCTAATTTTGTTGATTTGATTTTTTTCTCTTTGTTTCTTGATGAGTCTGGCTAATGGTTTGTCAATTTTATTTATCCTTTCAAAGAACCAGCTTTTTGCTTTGTTGATTTTTGCTATGGTCTCTTTTGTTTCTTTTGCATTTATTTCTGCCCTAATTTTTAGGATTTCTTTCCTTCTACTAACTCTGGGGTTCTCTATTTCTTCCTTTTCTAGTTGCTTTAGGTGTAGAGTTAGGTTATTTATTTGATTTTTCTTGTTTCTTGAGGTATGCCTGTATTGCTATGAACTTTCCTCTTAGGACTGCTTTTAAAGTGTCCCAAAGGTTCTGTGTTGTTGTGTTTTCATTTTCATTCGTTTCGATGCATAATTTGATTTCTTTTTGATTTCTTCTGTGATTTGTTGATTATTCAGTAAGGTGTTGTTCAGCCTCCAAATGTTGGAGTTTTTAATAGTTTTTCTCCTATAATTGAGATCTAACCTTAGTGCATTATGGTCAGAGAAGATGCTTGGGATAATTTCCATTTTTTGAATTTATCAAGGTTAGATTTATGACCCAGAATGTGATCTATCCTGGAAAATGTCCGTGTGCACTTGAGTAAAAGGTGAAATTCATTGTTTTGGGGTGAAATGTCCTATAGATATCAATTAGGTCTAACCGGTCAATTTGTATCATTTAACGTTTGCGTTTCTTTGTTAATTTTCTGCTTAGTTGATCTGTCCATAGGTGTGAGTGGGGTATTAAAGTCTCCCACTATTATTGTGTTATTATTAATTTCCCCTTTCATGCTTGTTAGCAATTGTCTTACATATTGCGGTGCTCCTATGTTGGGTGCATATATATTTATAATTGTTATATCTTCTTCTTGGATTGATCCTTTAATCATTATGTAGTGGCCTTCTTTGTCCCTTTTCACAGCCTTTGTTTTAAAGTCTATTTTATCGGATATGAGTATTGCTACTCCTGCTTTCTTTTGGTCTTTATTTGCATGGAATATCTTTTTCCAGCCCTTCACTTTTAGTCTGTATGTGTCCGTTGTTTTGAGGTGGGTCTCTTGTAGGCAGCATATATAAGGATCTTGTTTTTGTATCCATTCAGCCAGTCTTTGCCTTTTGGTTGGGGCATTCAACCCATTTACATTTAAGGTAATTATTGATAAGTATGCTCCTGTTGCCATTTACTTTATTGTTTTGGTTTTGGGTTTATACGTCCTTTTTGTGTTTCCTTTCTAAAGTCTATCTTTTAGTATTTGTTGGAGAGCTGGTTTGGTGGTGCTGAATTCTCTCAGCTTTTGCTTGTCTGTAAAGCTTTTGATTTCTCCTTCATATTTGAATGAGATCCTTGCTGGGTACAGTAGTCTTGGCTGAAGGTTATTATCTTTCATCACTTTAAGTATGTCTTGCCATTCCCTCCTGGCCTGAAGAGTTTCTATTGAAAGATCTGCAGTTATTCTTATGGGGATCCCCTTGTGTGTTATTTGTTGTTTTTCCTTTGCTGCTTTTAGTAATTGTTCTTTGTGTTTGGTCTTTGTTAGTTTGATTAAGATATGTCTTGGGGTGTTTCTGCCTTGGGTTTATCCTGTTTGGCACTCTCTGGGTTTCTTGGACTTGGGTGATTATTTCCTTCCCCATTTTAGGGAAGTTTTCGACTATTATCTCCTCAAGTATTTTCTCATGGTCTTTCTTTTTTGTCTTCTTCTTCTGGGACTCCTATAATTCGAATGTTGGAGCGTTTCATATTGTCTTGGAGGTCTCTGAGGTTGTCCTCATTTCTTTTAATTCGCCTTTCTTTTTCCCTCGCTGATTCATTTATTTCTACCATTCTATCTTCTATTTCACTAATCCTATCTTCTGCCTCTGATATTCTACTATTTGTAGCCTCCAGAGTGTTTCTGATCTCATTTATTGCATTATTCATTATATGTTGACTCTTTTTTATTTCTTCTAGGTCCTTGTTAAACCTTTCTTGCATCTTCTCAATCCTTGACCCCAGGCTATTTATCTGTGCTTCCATTTTGATTTCAAGATTTTGGATCATTTTCACTATCAGTATTCGGAATTCTTTCTCAGGTAGATTCCCTATCTCTTCCTCTTTTGTTTGGTTTGGTGGGAATGTCTCCTGTTCCTTTACCTGCTGGGTATTCCTCTGTCTCTTCATCCTGGTTATATTGCTGCGTTTGGGGTGGCTTTTCTATATTCCGGGAATTTGTGGAGTTCTCTTCATTATAGAGTTTCCTCTCTGTGTTTGGGGTTATATCAGTGGCTTGTCAAAGTTTCTTGGTCAGGGAGGCTTGTGTTGGAGTTTTGGTGGGTGGATCTGGATTTCCTCTCTCTGGAGTGCTGTGACGTGTGAAGTAATGGGTTATGCGGCGTCAGTGGTTTTGGAGTATTTTGAGTTGCCTGTGTATTGAGGCTCAGGGGCTTGCTTGTTCTTGTGTTGCTGAAGAATTTGCGTGGTATGTCTTGCTCTGGAGCTTGTTGGTCCTTGGGCAGTGCTCAATTTTAGTATAGGTATGAAGGCGTTTGATGAGCTCTAATTGGATAATGTTCCCTGTATTCAGGAATTCTTTGATGATCTCAGGATTTGGAATTACGCCTCCTGATTCTGGTTTTCAGATTTATTTTTAGAATAGCCTCATGATTTCTCCATCTATTCAGCACTAATGTTAAAACATCTAGGTTAATGATGATAGGTTTCTCCACCTTGAAGGTCGTCCCTAGAGGATCGGTGAGTTACTTGGAGGAGAGAAGAGGGAGGGAGTAGTTAGAGGTGAGTGGAATGGGATGGGGTGGAATCATAAGAGGGAAAAGCAAGTTAGCCCGTAACTACTTTCTTGTGTGCACTCTGAAGTCTGGACCGCTCAGAGGTGGTCACAGAGTTATACATGGAAGAGGAGAGGGAGGGAAGTAGATAGAGGTGGACAGGAGGATAAAAGAGGGAGATGGGAAGGAGGGATACAGATCCGGTCAGTGACCAGTTCCCTTAGAGTTCTCCTCCTTCTGGAACGCACAGAGGTTCATAGGGTTGAGTAGAGAGGGGGAGGGGGAGGGAGGAGACAAAAGCCACCTGGTGGCGAAAAGGAGATTCCAAAGGTGGAGAGAGTGGTCAAGCCAGTAGTCTTGCACTCATGTAAAACTGGGTACTGAGGATTAGGTTTTTAAAAGTACAAAATTGGCAACAAATACCAAAATGCCAAGATTAAAAATCTGGAGTATAGACTGGATTTTCAAAGATAGATTATTGAAGAGAAGATGAAGAAGTAGTAAGAAATTAAAAAAAAAAAAGAGAGAAAAAAGAAAAAAGAAAAAAAAAGTAAAATATAATAAAAGACTCCAGAATTATTAAAAGACAACTTCCTTCACCAATAAGACTATATACGGCGTTTGCTTAAACGATAGGGGTTTTTTTTTTTAAGTAATATTAGGTTCTAAAAATAATAACTAGAAATATAGAAGACTTAAAAATTTAAGGAAGTTTAGGGGGAAAAAAGGATGAAAAAGAAAAGGATAAACAAATTTAAAAAGGAAAAAATAATTTTTAAAGAAAGAAAACAAAACTCTTAAAAAAAAAAAATCACGCTTCCACATCACCCCCCCAAAAAAAATTTTTTTTTTAATCAGAAAAGTAGAAACGGCGTATCTGGTGCTTTCTCTGTCGTTGAGGACTGTGTGGGGTCACTACCAAGGCAGTTCCCTCTGTTTGACTTCCTCTGTTTGCTGGTCTCTTCCGTGTCTGATTTCTGTCTTGCCTCAGGGAGGGTGGAGCTGAGCTCTGCACTGGGCTTGCCCCTTTCCAATCCGCGGGATAACCGTGTGGGGCCTGGCCTATGTTTCATGCAATTCCCGGTTTAAGCCGCTCAGGATTGGCGCTCAGTAAGTCCCCTCCGGGTGCCGGGTTTGGTTCCAAGTCCGAGTGGCTAGGGAGTTTGGCGCGGACTATTGTTGCAGACGTCTCAATAAAGAGCTGGCTTGCAATTTGGTAGGTAATGTCTCTCTTGAGCTGCGACTGCCCTCTTCCCGCGCTTAAGGCTCTGGCTGCCCGACACTGATGGGGGATGGTCTGCAGCCGGCTATTTCCAATCCGTCCTTTGTTCTGTGCGCGGGCCTATCAGTGTCTTATGTTCAGGCGTTTCGCGTGTTAGTTACCCCCAGTCTGGTTTGCTAGTCCGGGATAAATCGTTCTATCCACGCGCGGACCCGATTCTGGCCCCTTTACGCCCGATTCTCGAGAAAAGCCCTGCAGCCTACGTCTCCCGCGGCCCAATTCTTAGAAAGCACTGTCGCGGGCGCGCTCCTCCCTGCCCAACCCCCACTGCTGTCGGACGCAGGCGTTTGCGCTGCTTATCCGCTGGGGGTTATACTGTTGAATTTGTAATCTGTTGGTTTTAATTATTTATTTATTCTTCCTTCCTGTTATGTTGCCCTCTGTGCTTCCAGGGCTCGCCCATGCACAGCTATGAGAAAGTTCCCCAATTTTAGGGAACCTCTCTCTTTAAGAGTCTCTCTTCCTGGGACGGGATTCCCTTCCCGTGCCGGGGTTCCCTCCCTACCTCCTTTGTCTATAACTTCGTTCTTTAAAATAAAATAAAATATTCCCTACCTGGCTTTGAAGCCAATGATCTGCTTTGCTGGATGCCTGATGTCGTCTGCCAGCAGTCAGAAGTTATTTTGTGGAATTTGCTGAGCGTTGAAATGTTCTTTTGATGAGGTAGAGAGGGAGAAAGTGTTCTCCCCATCCTATTCCTCCACCATCTTTTTTCCTCCTCTCGGAACTTGTTGATTGACATCTCTGAAGGCCCAGACCTGGACACTGTCCACCCTGACAGGTCCTAGACCATCCCAGAAATGTGCAACCACAGTCATCCCAGGACCAAGGTAACCAACAAAGAGCAAGGGACATTTCCAGGCTGAGGTGGGGCACTGAGGAGCACTCCAGACTTGCTCTGCAGAGTCACTGACTCACTGTTCCCATCTGAAAAATGGGAGCATGTGAGGAGGCTCAGATTATGATGGGGCTTCTAGGGGGTGACCTTTCACCAAGCTGGTCCATGGAGCACACGCTCAATCCAGATATGACTGCCACTTCTCTTAGGATGCAGCGAGGAAAAAAATCACTTTTTGGGAAAAGCGTGTGGCCTTCTGAGTGTCACCACTTTACCTGGCCCTTCCCCTCTCCCTCTGCCCTACCCCTGTCTTACCCCCAAAGCCCAGTATGATCACCACAGGGCCTCTCGCAGTCCTCCTCTCTGTTGAAATTGTTACTCTTAGCATTGCAGCCGCCGAATACAAAGGTCTCGCAGAAACCAGACCTGGGGTTGTAGAAGTAACTGATTATTTTGGATTTGCAGGGACCCGGATACGGAGGCTCTAGGCATAAGACAGGCCACTGGACTGCAGGGATGGCAGGATATCCGGGTAAAGAGAGGGAAGGTCATCACAGCTCAGTCTACAAGATGAACAACTAAAACCACCAGTTTGTGATAGAGAGTGATGGGGAGGAGGGGGTGGGCAGAAGTGTGAAATGTGGAAAGGCCTTTTGATACCCTGCTTTCCAGGACAGTATTATTAATGTTGTGAGGTGTGACAATGACAGGGCAATATTATAAATAGTTACATGGCATTAATGAATGTTTCTGGATTAATCAGCATGATGCTACTGATTAGTTTCAAAAGTAACACAAAGAGGGACACATATAAAAATACTCTCCATGTATAAAAATTATTGGAGCTGGACAATGGATCCATGGCTTTTATAATCCTATGTTTTCTCCATATGTGTGTGGTTGAAACTTCCACCGTTAAAAAAAAGCATTACTAAGCCCAGTCTCATTCTGCTCACTCAGGACCAGCCTATAATCCGGAGAAGAGGTGCTTGAACTAGGAATACCATTTTTAATCGGAAATTGGACCCACGGAGTTGATAGCATGCTATTGTCTCATAAAACCATCTTCCCAAAGTATGATTTCCTGTCCCTTTGATACAAAAGAGTGGGAGGGCGCAGAGCCCACTGTGGCACCGACAGTGGCAGTGGCTAAACTGGCCCACCGAGCGTTGCCCATTTAAGGTCACCTCTTGATGAAGGTGCCCACTTGGATGCCAGCCAAGGGTTGAGTGGGGCTGCGTGAACCGTCACCATTACAAAAGTCTGAGGAAATCATGTCGTAAATGGAGAAAGGCACCGTAGAAAACACACTGGTGTTGACTTTGCTTACCTCAGACTGGAATAATAGAATAATAGAATGTTGAGGAACTATTGATACTGTGACTTATAAAAGAAATATTAGCTTGGTCTGCATCCCATTCCTGGCACAGAGCTCCTAAAACATTGGAATATCCTAAGAGATGAGAGCAAAGGGGGTCTTCTGTCATGTGAAGGAGGGGACTTTTGTAAAGCCTGATGCAAAGCCGAGCATGGGGCTAAGTGCTTAGGGGGAGCGACCGCCTGGCTGGTGTGAGCATTTTCACTCATACCTTCCCCTCTTGCACTGTCTCCACATCTCAGGAAGGGGAGAGGGATTGGAGGTGGAACAGTCACAAATGAGGAAAGATTTAATGAATCAAGATTTGTGATGAAGCTTCCATGGGTATATTAACACAGCAAGTCACTCACGTTATTCAGGAGAACTGGATCAACCCAGGAACAACACAGGCCTAGTCTCCATCATGGCTCCCTGGACCACTGCAGCCGCCTGCCCAGGGCCCTGTCTCTGCTTTTCACCCCCTAGAGGCCACGCTCCACACTGCAGCCACAAGGCTGTTAAAACTCGAGTCCTATCTCGTTGCTCCTATGAGCAGCCCCTCAGTGGTTTCCCAGCTGTCTCAGAGTCAGATTCTTATCCTTATAAAGTCCTAGAAGGCTCCTTATGACCCGCCCCCATGGCCTCGCTGCTTCATCCCCTTACTCCCCTCCCCTCACCCACTCAGCTTCAGCCCCCTGGTCCTGGCTGCTGCTCAAACACATCAGGCTCCTTTTTGGCAGCTTCTGCTTAATGTCTCCTCATCCCAGAGGGTTTCCCTGATCCTCTACAGCCTCCTGAATCCCCATAACTCTCCTTCCTCACAACACTCGTCAAGACCTGGCATAGGATTTCCCCCGTCTTTATTGTCTGTATCCCTCTTAGAAGGCATATTATTTTCCTATATTTTGTTCACAGCTGTTTTCCTATATCAAGAAATACGCTTTCTAGGGACAAAAGCATAAGTATTTGATGAATATTTATCAAGGGAATATATCTCCAATGTCATCCTCATGCCAAGTGCACAGTCATTGAAAAGGCTGATATAATAAAATTCCTGTTAGTGTATTTGATGATGAGACCGGCCTATATAATTGTGAGTCTACTTCTAACTTTCTATATCTTGATAGGAAAATAAAATAATAGTCTGGCCAGGAGGCAAGAAGAAGAGCTTTGAGTTTTGATAAATATTGTACCAGCCTGGCAAAAGCAATCTTGGCCCCATGAGCAAACTCATAGAAAATTATTGCATTGCCTGCTCGGCCTGCAGTTGCCTTTGGAGGGAAGACACTCGGCTGTCACTCAACTCTGATTAATTTCATAATAGAGAAATGATCATATTTGAAAGAGAAATTTTTTAGAGGGATGGTGAGGAAATGTAGATAGATGAGTCTTTTGGACTAAAGTATTTTGATGGGAGATGCGCATCATTGATCAGGAAAGTGTAAACTCATCATACTCATGACTGGTAATCTTTTAAGAAACTCATGTAACCTGGTCCCCTGTTCAGGTGAAGAAACTGCAGGTGACTTGCCCCAGACACACGCCATATGAATGCTAGGATCAGGACAAGACACTATCCTGTTACAACCCATTTAATCAAGTACCCACGGAGGAGACTGGTGGGCTATAGTCCATGGGATTGCAAAGAGTCAGACATGACTGAGTGACTTCACACTCGCTCACTCACCTGATTCCACCAGGAATTCTGATAATGCGGAGAATGGGTAAGGAGTTCTGACTGCTCTGCTCCACATAATATAGACCCTGGTCTCTGAACCTCAACCCGACACCAACGATAGAAAAGAGTGAGTCTGGGTTTTGTCCCTGACCCCGTGTGGGTCTCTACCAACAGCAACCCGTTCCACAATACCTACTGGGCATCCAGGAGTCAATTCACTTGACATTAAAGCTAAAGGGGTGATCCAGACCCCACAGGGTGGCGTCTGGCTCCCTGAGTTTCACCCACACTTCAAGTGTTGATAACAATTTCTGCGGTCACTACACGTGTGATCAACTGGCTCTAAATTCAGAAGTTCCACGCCCCACCTCCCATGTTCAATAACTTATTAGAGTCATTCATGGAACTCTAAAAACCCTTTACTTACTGTCCTATGTTGCTATAAAGCATAAAACTCAGTGACAGACAAACGGAGAAGAAATATTGGTCAAATGGAGACTCGGGGGTGCTGATCCTCAGACCCTCTTAGGTCTTTCCCCCTCACAATCCCTTGATGTTTTCAACTCCCTGAGGCTCTCTGAACCCAATGTGTATGAGTTTTGATTAAGGATTGGAGGTAGATAATTTGATAGAATCACTGGCCATTGTTGACTGAACACAGCACTTCTCTTCCCAGAGGGACAGGGTTGATAGTTCTAACCCTTTAAACCTGACGGCATGTTCTAGAATCCAGTCCCATCGAGACACTAACTAAGGCCCCATCCTTCACTCATCTCATGACTTACAAAAATACAGTGAATTCCTAGAGTTTCAGGAGGCCTGGGGCATGAATCAAGACAAGGATGAAATATGGATTTTGTTATAACGCTATGTGAGGTGCAGGGGCAAGGTAGTGACCAGGAATAGAGAGTCTCTGAGCTCAGGTCACTGATATGGTAGAGTCAGGTGAAATGCTTTTTTTCCCCAAAACTTAACATGGAATGATACTATTGAGAGTCAAAAAATGTCCCTAGAGTGAAAACTGCCCAAATTATAAGAAGAACCCAGAGGGGGTTGACAACACTCACCCCACCCCTACACCCCTGTGCCTTCTATGGACTCCCTTCTCCCCACCCCCAACTTTTGGAGAAGAGGTGAGCCAAGACTTACCTTTGGCCTGGATGCTGGTGTCACACCCTGGAATGCCAGCCACCAGGGTGCCCAGGAGGACCAGAAGGGCTACGGAGAGGCAGAGCTGGCTCATCTTCGTGGCCTTGCAGGAGGGCTCCTGGGGAAAGCTGGGGGCTGACTGTGCTTTTCATACCCCAGCTGAAGGGTGGGAGCAGGAGATAAGGAGGGGAGTGAGGAAAGGGAAGATCTGGGGTCAGATCTCGAACAGTCTGTAATCTCCCTACAGAACCGGACTTCCTGTGTCTGCCTGCTGGGGCAAATGCCCAGTAACAGCGTTTCTCAGACTTGACTTTGCCTTGGGTCTGGTGGAAACACAGATTGTGATTCCACAGGTGGAATCCTGTCCAGTATGGTCGCTCAGGGAGCATCCCAGCACCTAGGGCAGGGATGGCCAGAGATGGATGGTCTGTGAGTGGATGAGAGCAAATCAAAAGATGGATAAGTGAACAGCAGTATGTTAGCTGAAGTCCTCCTTTTCAGTCTCCTGCAGATTCATCACCTCTGGGCATCAGTGCCCCCAGCATCACTTGACTCAGACTAGAGAGACATCTTTCTGCAACTACTGAGGCAGCATCTCAACTGCCTGGATGTCCACTGCTTATCTGGCATATGTCCAGGCAGAGGCTGAGCTAGACGAAGAGCTTCTGTATCTGTGGCACAAAGCCTGTTTTCTGGGAAGAAAAGGGAGTAAGGGGAGGGGGCAAAGTTGAAGAAGGAGCTGAACATGTCTCCACAGCCTGGCCACCTGCTGGCCCTCACCTGGCTTCACACACAGGAGGGCTATCTGCCAGAGTGGACCTCATGGGACCTTGGAAGATCACCTGTAACCACGCCCTTCTTCCTGCTCTCTCCTCAGGGATTTTGAGATCAGTGCACCTCCGTTTGAGTCCCAGCTCTGCCTTTTCCTAACTTTGTACTTGAGGATGTAAATCCCCCAGCACCACATGTCTTTACATGTCAGGTGAGATCAGGATTTGATCCCAGGAATCTGACTTCAAGACTGTGCACCATGCACTTTGCTGCTTTGTAAGATGTAAAATTGAGGCAGATGTGAAGGGTGAGACCCAGAGTGTCTTCACTCATTCTCATCTAGTCACTCCCAGTTAGAGCGTGGTGCGCCAGGCAACCGTTACACAGTCTCCTATCCAGACACAGACAAGCATCTTCCCACTAACACACACACTCACTCACTCACACAATCACACACACACACTCTGTGCTCCACTCCAGTGTCAAGAAGAAGAGAGCTGGACTCGATGACCAGAAGCCCCCAGGAGCAAGTCCAGTCAAACGTTAAGCAAGCACAGAGCTGGCTGATGAGCTGAAAGGACACGTGGGGGTGGGGGACTGCCTTCCTGCACAGACACCCTTTCCCTGGAGAAGGGCAGCAGCTGTCAATACCGAGCTGCCCCAGGACAGAAGGGCATCGATAGCCAGTAACTCGCCAAACAAGCCATTGTGAGTGGAGGGTCTGCTCTCTCCTGAGACATTTCACATGCATGATTTCATTTAGCCTCATGTCAGTCCTACAACATCTGAGAGTCTCATCCTGTTTTGTCAAGGAGAAAGCTGAGCCTCAGAGAGGTGAAGAAACTTGCTCAGGACCCATAAACAACGGATGGTACAATGAGGATTCTAGTTGAGAAGGCCTTCTGACGCTGCTCCTCTTCCTGCCTCAGTCTGTCCATCTAAGACCAGGATGCAGCAGAAAGCCCACCTCCAACCCTAACAACAGAAAATCCTCTTTCCTCCTTGCTCATCTCTCATCTGTCTGTCTGCCTCTGGCTCTGTCTCCCAGTGTCCTCCTCCCCTTCTGGCTCTCCTGCATCTGGTCCAGGCTGGAGGCCTCTTGACCCAGAAGCTGCCCCTGGTGAGGTATCTACCTTCCCAAGGCCACAGGCATCTTTGGAGAAATTACATGGCAGAAACATCACAGGGTGTGGGGGAACCTCCTTGTTTACACAAGAGCCCTGGCCCCACAGCTTGAACTTCCCTCTCCTCCCTCCAGTTCCAACTCCTGAGCAGAGTGAGGCTGCCTTTAGTTTGCCTTTAGCACCTGCCTTTAGCCTCCCTGAGAAACAGACCCATCAGAGTTCAGTAACGTCGGTGTGGAGATGTTGGTGTAATGAGGGACTTGGTGCTGGGAGAAGATCTGAGGAAGGCTTCTGAATAATCACAAGCTAGCATTTCATTGGAGGTAACTCTCAGGCAGCCCCAGTTTTGATACCTCCTCTTTCAGGGAGTTCACTTTCAACTCGTCAGCAGGTGCCAGTGACAGCATTTGTCACGAGAACAACCCTTTGTCCCATTCCACCAGCAAAATGGTTCCCTTTCCTCTGACTCAACCTTGCCATTTCTGTCCTGACTCTGCTTCAGGACACCAATGGACCCATTCTGCTGTTTTTGTCTTAAAACAGCCCTCACAGAGACTTGGAGACAGCAATCAAGGTAGTTTCCCTCTTTCCCACAACGGTCTTTTAGGGGACTTCCCTGGCAGTCCATGTTTCCACGCAGCCCTTGGTTGGGGAACAGATCCCACATGCCATGTGGTGTGGAAAAAAAAAAAAAAAGTATCTTTTAGATTTTTGTGCAATACATGCCGAGTCCCCTCTATCAGCTTCAGAATAGTAGTCTTTAAAGTTTGGGGAATTCCTCTTCCCCATTTCTGATAATTTATGCAGAGGCTGACAAGATGTCCCACGGGGCCCTCAGGATGCCCCATTACTGAGCTGGAGGAGAGAGGTTAGTGGAAAAAGGCAAGGCTATTCAGGAAGATCAGAGGTCCCAGTTCACCCTCTGAATTGCTTTCCCCATTTGGGCCAGAGTGAGGGAACCCACTCCAATGTTCTTGCCTGGAGAATCCCGTGGACAGAGGAGCCTGGCAGGCTACAGGACATGGGGTCGCAAAAGAGCCAGACATGACACTACCTAGTACACACAAGGAAATCACATACTGTGGGAACATGAACTAATGAATGAAGATGACAGAGAGGAAGGGGTAGGAGTAGATGGTGAGCATGGGTCCATGGCTCAGGGAAGTGTTTCCCAGGACGCATCACTCTTCTAGGTCCTTAGAAGGCCCACTGGTTGCCAGGGATTATGGGCCACCTTTTAAGACTCCACTGGGTACCCATTTAAAGGACGTCCCAGCTTGCCCAAATGGGGCCAGTTTAATAGTGTTTTCATGTTACTGCCTTGGGGATGATGTGAGCTTGAGCAACATTTATACACAAAACCTAAATTCCCATTACAGATGAGACAATCAAGGCCTAGAGACGTCAAACAGCAGTTTTTTTTTTTGTTTGTTTTAACAAGAAATAAGAGATCTTTACAGAACTGGTTCTGTCCTCACTACTTTGAAGTCTTGGGCAAACTTCTCAACGTCTCTGAGTTTCTCTTCCTTTACGTAATAAATGAGGAGAATGCTTATACCTGTCAGTGTCTCCAACCTCAGATCACCCAAAATGCTCCTGCGCTAGCTGAATGAGCCGTACTCATCACACACCCTGGGAGCCATGTGGCTTCTCTTTAAGAGGATTTTTGGAAGAACTGATAAGATGTGGGCTTGTGTTAGGTTATTTGGGGAAGGGTTTCAGGAAGCTGGCTTTGCTCTGGATGTTGGTGGGAAGTGGGACTGTTCTCTGACTGGATATCTTAACTCTCAGAAAGGAAGACTAGATAGAGGTTAGACTCACCGGATCTAAGTAGCTGTCATTCAAGATAAGAGGGTGCTCAGCCATACTGGTGCTTTGTGCAATTCAGCTAGTTTTGTCCGTGCTCAAACATGAGTACTGAGTGGCTTATTTTGGTCTTAATCCATCTGGCACTGGTGGTAAAGAACCCGCCTACCAATGCGGGAGACATAAGAGATGCAGGTTCCATCCCTGGTTTGGGAAAATCCCCTGGAGGAGGACACGGCCACTCACTCCAGTATTCCTGCCTGGAGAATCCCCATGGACAGAGGACTCTGGGGTCACAAAGAATTGGACATGACTGAAGCAACTTAGCATGCATCATGGACACAGAAAGGCCTTGTCTGATGTTGAAGTTTTGTGACATATTTATGTTGAACAGGAGAGCATAAGGCCCACTGGGGTGCCCAGTCAGGTCTTAAAACTCAGACGCTGTTTTTCTCTGTCTCTATCAATCTCATAAAATTGTGGTGAGGATTGAAAAGATATTATCTCTGTTAAATGCTTTGTATAGGTATTGACCAGAGTAACCTCTTAATGAATGTCAGATCTGCTAAGAGTAATACTGTAAAAATCTGTTGCTTAGTTATTGTGAATAATTATTAATTTATAAGTTAATAAACAATGATTTGGTATTAAGGAGAAAAGATTGGCTTTGTAACTCACTATGCTGCTCTGTGATCTTGGGCAAGTCACTTCACCTCTCTGAGTCATAGATTCTTTGTGAAAGTGGATGCTGGTGTCTGTTTTAAGAATCCCCAGGTTTGAGTACTTAAAAAAATTAATTTATTTATTTTAACCGGAGTCTAATTACTTTTCAATATTGTGGTGAGTTTTGAGAACCATGTTGCTTTCCCTGCTAAAGTTTCTTGATCACCAGGGACCAAAGCAAAGTGTGTAGAAGCACACAGAGTTTTAGCTTCCTCTGCTCCTGACTGCTCTTTAAATGCTCTGTCAATTGTCATAAAGAAAGGAGAAAATAGCATGGATTGTTGTAGTGTCATCTTTGTAAGAAAACGCCGCGGGAAGAAAAAGCCACCTCTAGGGACTGTTAGTAAAAGGCCTTTATTTGGGCGGTCGCTCCCGGGCAGAACTCCCAGGCGCAAGCGAGCAGGGGAACAAAGGGAGTCTGCGAGGCGGGGGAGGGGTGCGGGAAAGTTTTATCTTGAGAGCTAGCAGACGGGTCAAGGTCTTTTTCCCACCAAGGTAGCATTTGCAGACTACAGCGGTGATTGGTGTCTATGGTTTCCCGTTGTCCCCTGATTGGATCGGGGCTTTAGGGCCCGGCCCCGAGAGGCCGGTCTTCTTCCCGGCTCCGGCTGACTGAGTCAGCCAGCTTTCAGGACTAGCCGTTCGCCCTATCATCCCGACCTTTTGATAAAGGAAGAGGGGCGCCGAATCTCTCTGGCTACTTCCTGCTGAACAAGGGCGACGAAGGGAAAGGGTGGTCGGGATGTTTTGGGCTGGCTTTTAGATTTGGTGGAGATCTCTCGGAGTGGACCCTGAGTATTGTTGTCGCAGCACCATCAGCTGAACCGCGTTGGGCCTTCGTCCCAGCTGGCACATATGTAAGGGAATATTTGACAAGCAATTCAGGATACATGGCCCAAAGAGGAGAAGGGCCAGTATAACCAGAAGGAACATGAAGAGGGGCTTCCACCAGCCGAACTTGAACCAGGAGGTAATCTCATCCCTGCAAGCTTGGCCAGTCTCCAACCCTGAGGGAGGACCGTCCAGGTGAGCTGAGTGGTCAATTGGGTGTCAGGATCTGTCCAGGTGAAAGCGAAGAGAAACTGACAATCGGAATGAAGTGGAATAGTAAAGAAGGCATCTTTGAGATCAACGACAGTGAAATGAGAAGTTTGAGGAGGAATTGAGGAAAGAAGGGTGTAAGGGTTAGGGACCAGCGGGTGTGCAGGAACCACCACCGCGTTAATCAGGCGGAGATCCTGCACGAGCCGGTAGTCACCAGAGGCCTTCCGGACAGGAAGGATGGGCGTGTTACAAGGGGAGGTCGTGGGGATCAGGAGACCCTGTCCCATGAGGCGGTCGATGATGGGCTTTAATCCCTTAAGGCTATGGATCGACAAGGGAAATTGGGGTCGAGCTGGAAAAGAGGTCGGATCTCTTAGCCAAATGAGAACTGGAGGGTGGTGCCGAGCCACCACCGGAACTCGGGTGTCCCAGACCTCAGGGCTAACAGGAGGAGCCAAGGGGTCTGCGAGTAGCATCAGGAAGGCCCCTGACGTGGGGGCCAATCCGGGAGTCAGGTGGAGTGTGGCCTTTAGCTTAGCGAGTATGTCCCTCCCCAAGAGTGGGGTAGAGCAGGAGGGTATAACTAAAAGGAGTGCGTGAACATGGATGAATCTAACTGACAAGACAGAGGTTGTGTCTGGAGAGGACATGAAGGTCGGCCGTCAATTCCCATAACCGAGATTTGGGAAGGAAGTAACATGCCCCAAAGGAAGGAAGGACCGAATAGGTAGCCCCCGTATCAACCAGGAAGTTGATAGACTTACCCGCTACCTGGAGCGTTACCCTGGGCTCGGCTTGGGTGATCAAGGTCCCCGAGTCTGGGCGGCATTAGTCTTCGTCGAAGCTCAGCAGCTCCAAAGCCGGAGTAGGGCCGGGAAGCCTCCCTGGGGCGCTCTGGTTCCCGGCCCCTAGGGGTCGAGGCCCGAGAGGCCTGGGGGCAATCGCTGGCCCAATGTCCCCGTTGTTTACACAGCGGACATGGCTTGGATAGAGGGCGCGGGTTGGGGCAGGCCTTAGCCCAGTGTCCTTCTTGGCCACACTTGAAGCAAGCCCCCGGGAGGGGGCTTTTGGGACCCCGAACCCACAGCCGGCCGCAGGGCCGCCACCAAGGCTTGGGTTTGCTGATTAAAGAGGTTTGCCTGCTGGTTGAGGAGGTTAGTCTGAAACTTGGCCTTCTGTTTAAGCCTCGCCTTTCGGCTGGCCTCAGCAGTCTCTTCACGGGCGTTGTAGACTTTAAATGCCGTTTTCACCAGATCCCGGATGGGGGTTTGAGGGCCATCCTCAGCCTTGGCCAGCTTTTTCCGGATATCAGGGGCAGACTGAGAGATAAAACGACTGGCCAAGGTGGCTGCCCCTATGGGGGACTCAGGGGACAGCCTGGTGTATTGAATGAGGGGCCTCAGTAAGCCGACTGAGGAACATGGCTGGATTTTCATCAGGCCCCTGAGTCACCTCATCCAATTTAAGGAAATTTACAACTTTGTGAGAGGACACCTCCATCCCATCAAGAAGGCACTCTATCATATAACGTACTCGTAGCTGGCCACCACCCCCCTCCTGGTAGTTTCAATCAGGGTCAACGTCAGGGACCGCCTGAGCCCCGGGGGCGCTTGGGAGAGGGATTGGCAATGTGCCTCTGATTGGCCTGAGCTTTGGCTGCCGTCCAGATGGCCTGCCTCTCTTTTGGGGTGGTGGAGGACCCTAAAATGACATAGATGTCCTGCTAGGTCAAAGCATAAGCACAAGTCAAGCCAGTGAACTGTTTAATGTACTGAGTAGGATTGGAAGAAAAGGATCCCAGTTTGGCTTTAATCTGTGCCAGGTCCCGGAGAGAAAAGGGAACATGGACCTGGGCTGGGCCCTCAGCGCCAGTTACTTGTCGAAGAGGGAGTAGCGGGGCTGGGGGAAGGAGTGGGGAGGCCCCCAGAGGGTTGCCAAGGGACCGAGTGTGGGGGCTAACCAGAGAGGGGGAGGGCGCGACGGAGGGAAGAGGAGGATACAAGATAGGGTTTAGGGCCAGAGGATCCAGGGCCAGCGGCGGCGGAGTCTTAGGGGTGGAACGGAGGTAGGAGGGGCCGGAGTGGGAGGGGGAGGGTGAGGGTAGAGAACCAGGGTCGGAGGAGGGGAAAGAATAGGGTTAGCTGCCGGCTGGTTGGGGGTCGAGGGCGAGGCTGGGGCCGAGGTGGAAGGGAGGGAGCCGTGGGAGAGGTATAGGGAGGAGGAGCCACCAGGTCTTCTGGAGGAACAGAGAAAGCAGAGGACTCAGAGACAGGAGGAGTTGGCTTGGCCAGGGAAGGTGGAGTCGGGGGAGCCATGGTGAATAGGACTTGGCTGGGAGCCACGTGGTGCACGGGGGGTGCGAGAGCGCAACGCCCAAAAGCCTGTACATAGGGGACCTCAGACCATTTTCCCGTTCTCCGGCAGTAATTATCTAAATCACGGAGGACGTTAAAGTCTAATGTCCCTGCGGCCGGCCAGTGTGAGCCATTATCTAGAGAATATTGTGGCCAGGCCTGAGAGCACAAAAAGTAAGCTGTTTAGGGCGGATATATCCCTTAGTCTTAGGGTCCGCAAATTAGCCAGTAGGCATTTTAAAGGAGTAGAATATTGGGGGTCGGGTTTGGAGGCTGTCAATCCCATGGCGACCACGTACAGCGGAGGTGAACCCCGGTATCCAAACGTCTTTGGACACGCTGGGGAAGCCGGAGGTCCAGGCAGCCCGATCGGAACGTCTTCCTCATGGACTGCCAGACCGGAGGAGGCCGAAGCCGGAGGTCCGCACAGTCGATCAGGACATCTCCCTCACGAACTGGCGACCTGGGGAGGGGTGCCAAAGCCGGAGGCCGAAGCCGGAGGGAGGCTGAAGCCGGAGGTCTATCAGTCGATCAAGACGTCTCCCTCACGAACTGATGACCGGGAGAGCCCAGTATGTGCGCACCCGTTACAGGGCCCTAGGAAATGGTCGCCAGGGAGGGCAGGCCCCAAAGCCAAAGGGACTTACCCCGTATTCTGCCGTCCGGGAGGTTGGTCAGTCGCCTGGGTCCGGGGCTACCGCGGTGGTGGAGCTCGAGGGGACCTCAACGGCAAGTGCCGGAGGCCCTCACCTCGAGCCCCACGTTGGGCGCCAGATGTAAGAAAACGCCACGGGAAGAAAAAGCCACCTCTAGGGACTGTTAGTAAAAAGGCCTTTATTTGGGCGGTCGCTCCCGGGCAGAACTCCCAGGCGCAAGCGAGCAGGGGAACAAAGGGAGTCCGTGAGGCGGGGAGGGGTGCGGGAAAGTTTTATCTTGAGAGCTAGCAGACGGGTCAAGGTCTTTTTCCCACCAAGGTAGCATTTGCAGACTACAGCGGTGATTGGTGTCTATGGTTTCCCGTTGTCCCCTGATTGGATCGGGGCTTTAGGGCCCGGCCCGAGAGGCCGGTCTTCTTCCCGGCTCCGGCTGACTGAGTCAGCCAGCTTTCAGGACTAGCCGTTCGCCCTATCATCCCGACCTTTTTGATAAAGGAAGAGGGGCGCCGAATCTCTCTGGCTACTTCCTGCTGAACAAGGGCGACGAAGGGAAAGGGTGGTCGGGATGTTTTGGGCTGGCTTTTAGATTTGGTGGAGATCTCTCGGAGTGGACCCTGAGTATTGTTGTCGCAGCACCATCAGCTGAACCGCGTTGGGCCTTCGTCCCAGCTGGCACATATGTAAGGGAATATTTGACAAGCAATTCAGGATACATGGCCCAAAGAGGAGAAGGGCCAGTATAACCAGAAGGAACATGAAGAGGGGCTTCCACCAGCCGAACTTGAACCAGGAGGTAATCTCATCCCTGCAAGCTTGGCCAGTCTCCAACCCTGAGGGAGGACCGTCCAGGTGAGCTGAGTGGTCAATTGGGTGTCAGGATCTGTCCAGGTGAAAGCGAAGAGAAACTGACAATCGGAATGAAGTGGAATAGTAAAGAAGGCATCTTTGAGATCAACGACAGTGAAATGAGAAGTTTGAGGAGGAATTGAGGAAAGAAGGGTGTAAGGGTTAGGGACCAGCGGGTGTGCAGGAACCACCACCGCGTTAATCAGGCGGAGATCCTGCACGAGCCGGTAGTCACCAGAGGCCTTCCGGACAGGAAGGATGGGCGTGTTACAAGGGGGAGGTCGTGGGGATCAGGAGACCCTGTCCCATGAGGCGGTCGATGATGGGCTTTAATCCCTTAAGGCTATGGATCGACAAGGGAAATTGGGGTCGAGCTGGAAAAGAGGTCGGATCTCTTAGCCAAATGAGAACTGGAGGGTGGTGCCGAGCCACCACCGGAACTCGGGTGTCCCAGACCTCAGGGCTAACAGGAGGAGCCAAGGGGTCTGCGAGTAGCATCAGGAAGGCCCCTGACGTGGGGGGCCAATCCGGGAGTCAGGTGGAGTGTGGCCTTTAGCTTAGCGAGTATGTCCCTCCCCAAGAGTGGGGTAGAGCAGGAGGGTATAACTAAAAAGGAGTGCGTGAACATGGATGAATCTAACTGACAAGACAGAGGTTGTGTCTGGAGAGGACATGAAGGTCGGCCGTCAATTCCCATAACCGAGATTTGGGAAGGAAGTAACATGCCCCCAAAGGAAGGAAGGACCGAATAGGTAGCCCCCGTATCAACCAGGAAGTTGATAGACTTACCCGCTACCTGGAGCGTTACCCTGGGCTCGGCTTGGGTGATCAAGGTCCCCGAGTCTGGGCGGCATTAGTCTTCGTCGAAGCTCAGCAGCTCCAAAGCCGGAGTAGGGCCGGAAGCCTCCCTGGGGCGCTCTGGTTCCCGGCCCCTAGGGGTCGAGGCCCGAGAGGCCTGGGGGCAATCGCTGGCCCAATGTCCCCGTTGTTTACACAGCGGACATGGCTTGGATAGAGGGCGCGGGTTGGGGCAGGCCTTAGCCCAGTGTCCTTCTTGGCCACACTTGAAGCAAGCCCCCGGAGGGGGCTTTTGGGACCCCGAACCCACAGCCGGCCGCAGGGCCGCCACCAAGGCTTGGGTTTGCTGATTAAAGAGGTTTGCCTGCTGGTTGAGGAGGTTAGTCTGAAACTTGGCCTTCTGTTTAAGCCTCGCCTTTCGGCTGGCCTCAGCAGTCTCTTCACGGGCGTTGTAGACTTTAAATGCCGTTTTCACCAGATCCCGGATGGGGGTTTGAGGGCCATCCTCAGCCTTGGCCAGCTTTTTCCGGATATCAGGGGCAGACTGAGAGATAAAACGACTGGCCAAGGTGGCTGCCCCTATGGGGGACTCAGGGGACAGCCTGGTGTATTGAATGAGGGCCTCAGTAAGCCGACTGAGGAACATGGCTGGATTTTCATCAGGCCCCTGAGTCACCTCATCCAATTTAAGGAAATTTACAACTTTGTGAGAGGACACCTCCATCCCATCAAGAAGGCACTCTATCATATAACGTACTCGTAGCTGGCCACCACCCCCCTCCTGGTAGTTTCAATCAGGGTCAACGTCAGGGACCGCCTGAGCCCCCGGGGGCGCTTGGGAGAGGGATTGGCAATGTGCCTCTGATTGGCCTGAGCTTTGGCTGCCGTCCAGATGGCCTGCCTCTCTTTTGGGGTGGTGGAGGACCCTAAAATGACATAGATGTCCTGCTAGGTCAAAGCATAAGCACAAGTCAAGCCAGTGAACTGTTTAATGTACTGAGTAGGATTGGAAGAAAAGGATCCCAGTTTGGCTTTAATCTGTGCCAGGTCCCGGAGAGAAAAGGGAACATGGACCTGGGCTAGGCCCTCAGCGCCAGTTACTTGTCGAAGAGGGAGTAGCGGGGCTGGGGGAAGGAGTGGGGAGGCCCCCAGAGGGTTGCCAAGGGACCGAGTGTGGGGGCTAACCAGAGAGGGGGAGGGCGCGACGGAGGGAAGAGGAGGATACAAGATAGGGTTTAGGGCCAGAGGATCCAGGGCCAGCGGCGGCGGAGTCTTAGGGGTGGAACGGAGGTAGGAGGGGCCGGAGTGGAGGGGGAGGGTGAGGGTAGAGAACCAGGGTCGGAGGAGGGGAAAGAATAGGGTTAGCTGCCGGCTGGTTGGGGGTCGAGGGCGAGGCTGGGGCCAAGGTGGAAGGGGAGGGAGCCGTGGGAGAGGTATAGGGAGGAGGAGCCACCAGGTCTTCTGGAGGAACAGAGAAAGCAGAGGACTCAGAGACAGGAGGAGTTGGCTTGGCCAGGGAAGGTGGAGTCGGGGGAGCCATGGTGAATAGGACTTGGCTGGGAGCCACGTGGTGCACGGGGGGGTGCGAGAGCGCAACGCCCAAAAGCCTGTACATAGGGGACCTCAGACCATTTTCCCGTTCTCCGGCAGTAATTATCTAAATCACGGAGGACGTTAAAGTCTAATGTCCCTGCGGCCGGCCAGTGTGAGCCATTATCTAGAGAATATTGTGGCCAGGCCTGAGAGCACAAAAAGTAAGCTGTTTAGGGCGGATATATCCCTTAGTCTTAGGGTCCGCAAATTAGCCAGTAGGCATTTTAAAGGAGTAGAATATTGGGGGTCGGGTTTGGAGGCTGTCAATCCCATGGCGACCACGTACAGCGGAGGTGAACCCCGGTATCCAAACGTCTTTGGACACGCTGGGGGAAGCCGGAGGTCCAGGCAGCCGATCGGAACGTCTTCCTCATGGACTGCCAGACCGGAGGAGGCCGAAGCCGGAGGTCCGCACAGTCGATCAGGACATCTCCCTCACGAACTGGCGACCTGGGGAGGGGTGCCAAAGCCGGAGGCCGAAGCCGGAGGGAGGCTGAAGCCGGAGGTCTATCAGTCGATCAAGACGTCTCCCTCACGAACTGATGACCGGGAGAGCCCAGTATGTGCGCACCCGTTACAGGGCCCTAGGAAATGGTCGCCAGGGAGGGCAGGCCCCAAAGCCAAAGGGACTTACCCCGTATTCTGCCGTCCGGGAGGTTGGTCAGTCGCCTGGGTCCGGGGCTACCGCGGTGGTGGAGCTCGAGGGGACCTCAACGGCAAGTGCCGGAGGCCCTCACCTCGAGCCCCACGTTGGGCGCCAGATGTAAGAAAACGCCACGGGAAGAAAAAGCCACCTCTAGGGACTGTTAGTAAAAAGGCCTTTATTTGGGCGGTCGCTCCCGGGCAGAACTCCCAGGCGCAAGCGAGCAGGGGAACAAAGGGAGTCCGCGAGGCGGGGAGGGGTGCGGGAAAGTTTTATCTTGAGAGCTAGCAGACGGGTCAAGGTCTTTTTCCCACCAAGGTAGCATTTGCAGACTACAGCGGTGATTGGTGTCTATGGTTTCCCGTTGTCCCCTGATTGGATCGGGGCTTTAGGGCCGGCCCCGAGAGGCCGGTCTTCTTCCCGGCTCCGGCTGACTGATGTCAGCCAGCTTTCAGGACTAGCCGTTCGCCCTATCAATCTTCAGGAAGTTTACGGTCAGGAAGTTCTCCCAGTGCCGGAGCGGAGTCAGAGTCTCTTTCAAATAGTCTCCCTCTTCCTCAGAGGGAAGCGAAAGCTCTCTTGTTTCAGTGAGTGATCTCACCCAGGTCCAGCCCTTTTCCCTCCCCACTTTACCTTAATCTGATCCTCTGATCAAAGGAATTAAGTGTTAACTGTCACAATTATTCTTTTTTTTAGTGGAGTCTTATGGGTTTTTTGTATAGTAACTTTATATTTTCTAATTTATTTAATAATTGCCTTAGATTTTATGTTGGTTTCTGCTGTACAATAGCAGGGAGCCCAGCCTGGCACTCATTATTATTATTATTCCGAAAGACTTTGACTTTACAGAGAAGGAATATATGTCTTGGGCTCCATTGCTCTCACAGTAGCCCTGTGATATGAGCCGCAGTATCGCGTGTATCACATGAAGACAAAGTAAATTTCTGGCCCTAGGTCACAAAGCTAGGCAAAGGCAGAGCTGAGACTCAAAATGAAGTCCTCGGATCCCAAAGCCACTGGTGGGGAGGCCAGAGTTGGGGGGATGTTGCGGGCGATCTTCCAAAGTCCCCACGGGGCCTCAGGCAGGCAAGCTCTCCTGCGAGTGAAGCAGTGAGGCCAGGGGGCGGCCACACTGCGGAGACGGCCCGCTCCTCTTAGTCTGGTCTGCCCAGAGAGGCAGAGTCTGTGCCCTAGATGGACACGCTCTCCCCCGAGTCAGTGTCTGCCTGGTCCACTGCCAGCTGAGGAGCTGGTGTCTGTCCAGTAGAGCTGCTGCCACAGTGGCTGCAGAAACCTCGCCGTGTCACACCTTCCAAAGCAGCTGGGGTTGCGGTGTGGGGGAAGGGCTTTGACGCCCAGGTGTGAGGAGCCCTGCAGGAGGCAGCAGAGGACCTGGGTTCACACAGGGCTGTGCGCTTACCTGCCCTTTGGCCTGCTCTCCTCTGCTCACTGAAGATCCATCACACACCATGCACTGCTCTAGGTGCTGGGATGCTCTGTCAGCCACAAAGTGGGCAAAATTTGCACCTGTGGAATCCCAATCTGTTTTCACAAGACCCACAGGGAAGGTTGAGTTTCAGAAATGCTGATATTGGGGCATTTGGCCCCAGCAGGCAGCAGCAGGAGCTCTGGCCATGTGGGGAGATTACACACTGGACCAGCCTGACCTCAGCTCCTTCCCTTCCCCACTTCCCTCCTTGTCACCTGTACCCACTCCTCAGCTCAGGCTAGAGAAGCTCCTACCCCCAGCTTTTCTCAGATGTCTTCCTGCGAGGCCACGAAGTTGAACCAGCTCTGTCTCTTTGCAGCCCTTGTAGTCCTTGGGGACAACCCAGGGGGTGAGACCAGAAACCAGGCCCTGGGTAAGTCCATGCTCACCTTTCCTCTCTAGGCTGGGGTGGGGGTGATGAGGGGAGTCCATGGAAGGGGCTGGGGGGCAGGGCTGATGTGAGTGCAGCCAACCCTCTCTGGATTTCTTCTGAGACGCTAACAAATGGGCATGTTATTACGTGTTCCACTTTTAAACAAAAGTCTCCCACCTCACTGACCCTGATCAGAGACCCCACTTCTGAGACTCTCTTTTCCTGGTTGCTATCCTATTCCTAAACCTCAGTGTCATATAACAACACGATCCACCTTTATTTATTTATTTGGGTCCTGGTTAATGCTTCAGGCCTCCTGAAACTCTTGGGATTTACTGTTTTTCTGTAAGTCGTGATATGAGACAAGGATGGGATCCTAGACAGTATCTGGATGGGACTGGATTCCAGCAGACACCGTCAAATGATTAGAGGGTTAGAACTATCAACCTCCATTGCCTATGGGTGGAAGAGACGGTACTGAGATTGAGTTCAATCACCAATGGCCAATGATTCAATCAACTTGCCTAGCTCCGACACTCAGTTAAAAATCCCAGAACACTGGATTCTGAGACCTTTAGGGGAGCTGAACACACAAAGGCATTGTGAGGTGGGGAGCGTCCTGGGAGGCCTTGGAACCTCAGCACCCTCGTTTCCCCATTTGTCCTCTTCTTCTCCAATCGGCTGTCCCTGGGTAAAAGGCTTCCTTGAGTTCTGTGAATGGTTCTAATAAGTTGCTGAACATGGAAGGTGGGTCATGGAATCTATGAATTTATAGTGAGTTGGTCACCCTTATGAAAGACCCTGGAACTTGGGATCAACAATTGAAGTGTGGGCCGCCCTCAGGGAGGGAGTCCTCACCCTGTGGCATCTAGGTCATCTCTGTGGATATAGTGTCAGAAGGGAATTCCCCCAGCTGGTGTGGGGGAATCAGCCACTGTTGGTAGAGACCCCCATGTCTGGTGTCAGGGACAAAACCCAGACTCACTCTTCTTATCATTTGGGTCTGAGGTGAGATTCGGGGACAGGGGACTGCTGTATTAGGAACAGTGGACTCAGAAACCTTTACCAGTTCTCTGCATTTTCAGAATTCCTGGCAGAATCAAGTAGTTTATCAAATGGGCTATGACAGGATATTGTCTTGTTCTGATCCTACCACCTACATGCTACGTGTCCTGGGGCAAATTATCTGCAGTTTCCTCACCTGAACAGGGCTGGGGGGTGGGGGACTAGATTACATGAGTTTTTGAAAGGCATTGTATTCAGTCTCTAAGTTGTGTCTGACTCTCTGTAACCCTATGGACTGTAGCCTGTCAAGCTCCTCTGTCCATGGGATTCCCAGGCAAGAGTACTCACTCCCAGGCAAGGAGTGGGTTGCCATTTCCTTCTCCATTGAAAGGATTGCCAGTCATGAATATAGAGTTGACACAGTCATGGTCCATGATGTCCATTTTAGTCTGAAAGACTAAACCTTACCACCTCCCCCAAAAGAAACAAGTGTCAAATAACAATCATTTTCTGTTATGAAACTAATCAGAGAGTTGAGTGGCAGCTGAGTGTCTTCCCTCCAGAGGCAACTGCAGGCCGAGCAAGGAATGCAGTCCTTCCATGAGTCTGCTTGTTGGGGCCAAGACTGATTTTTCCAGGCTGGTAAAATATTAGTCAAGACTCAATGCCCCTCTGGGCTTCCCTTGTGGCTCAGCTGGTAATGAATCTGCCTGCAATGTGGGAGACCTGGGTTCAGTCTCTGGGTTGGGAAAATCCCTGGAGAAGGGAAAGGCTACCCACTTTAGTACTGTGGCCTGGGGAATTCCATGGACTGTATAGTCCATTGAATCGCAAAGAGACACGACTGAGCGACTTTCACTTCACTTCACTAATGCCCTTCTTCTTGCCCAGTCTGGCTCTTATTTTCCTATCAGGATATAGAAAGTTATAAGTATCAGTTCAGTTCAGTTTAGTCGTTCAGTCATGTCTGAGTCTTGCGACCCCATGAATTGCAGCATGCCAGGCCTCCCTGTCCATCACCAACTCGCGGAGTCCACTCAAACTCACATCCATTGAGTCGGTGATGCCATCCAGCTATCTCATCCTCTGTCATCCCCTTCTCCTCCTGACCCCAATCCCTCCCAGCATCAGAGTCTCTTCCCGTAAGTCAACACTTCGCATGAGGTGGCCAGAGTACTGGAGTTTCAGCTTTAGCATCATTCCTTCCAAAGAAATCCCAGGACTGATCCCCTTTAGAATGGACTGGTTGGATCTCCTTGCAGTCCAAGGGATGCTCAAGAGTCTTTTCCAACACCACAGTTCAAAAGCCTCAATTCTTCGGCGTTCAGCCTTCTTCACATTCAATTCTCACATCCATACATGACTACTGGAAAAACCATAGCCTTGACTAGATGGACCTTTGTTGGCAAAGTAATGTCTCTGCTTTTGAATGTGTTATCTAGGTTGGTCATAGCTTTCCTTCCAAGGAGTACGCATCTTTTAATTTCATGGCTGCAGTCACCATCTGCGGTGATTTTGGAGCCCCCAATATAAAGTTATAAGTATACTCATAATTATATAGACAGGCTTCATCATCAGATAATATGCATTTTATTATATGCAGTCTCTTCAATACTCTTGGCGTGAATATGAAAAGGAAGATTTATTCCTTTGAAAAATATTCGTTAAATCTTTCTGCTTCTTTTCCTCAAAAGCCATATTTCTTGAAATAGGAAGGCAGCTGTAAACAAAATATAGTAAAATAATATGACATCTGCAAGGGTGACAGACCAAAAAATGGGGATGAGTGTCATGAAGAAAGAGAGTGATGGGGATACAGGAGGCTGTAGAAGGTCAGAGAAACCCTCTGTGATAAGAAGATATTGAGCAGAAGCTGCTAAAATTGAGCCTGGTGTGTGAGCAGCAGCCAGGAGCAGAGCGGCTGGAGCTGAGTGGGTGAGGGAGGGAGAGGAGAGGATGAGGCAGAGAAGCCATGGGGACAGGTCGTGAGGAGCCTTGCAGGGCTTTGTAAGAATCCGAATTTGACTCTGAGAGAGCTGGGGAGTAGTGAGGGATTGGTCAAGCGAGCGATGGGATAGGACTCGAGTTTTAACCGGGTCCCTGTGGCTGCAGGGTGGAGAGTCGCCTCTAGGGGGCGAAGGGTAGAGACAGAGGCCCCTGGGCAGGCTGCGGCAGGAGTCCACGTGAGTCATGTTGGAGTGTGTATCTCTGTTGATCCCTGGGTTGATCTTAGTTCTCTTGAATAACATGAATGACTTGCTCTGTTGACGTTTCTGTAGAGACCTTATCAAACCTCATGAATCATCGAGTATTTAGCCATTTGTGATAGATTCAACCTCCCCATGTGCGGATGAGGAGAAGGGGAAGGTGGGAAAGAAAAATATGACCCCCTAATCCGGTAGCACAGTGGTAAAGAATCCTCTTGCCACTGCAGGAGACAATGCCATTGGTTTGATCCCTGGCTCAGGAAGATCCCCTGGAGAAGGACGTGGCAACCCACTCCAGTGTTCTTGCATGGGGAATCCCATGGACAGAGGAGACTGGCGGGCTACAGTCCATGGGATTGAAAGGAGTCAGACATGACTGAGCGACTAACACTTAGAAGCTTTGTGGTGGGAATGGGATGAAGACCAAATGAATGCGTCTTATCAAAGTCACAATATCAGTATTTCCTCAATATTCTAATATTCCAGTGCCCATGATGTAACCAAAGTGAACACACTTTGGTGTGTTTTCTTCCATGCCTTTCTCCATTATAGCATGACACCTTCTCACTTTTTTCAATGGTGAAAACTTTCAACCATACACATATGTACAGAAAATAGTATTATAAACCTATGGACATTTGTCCAGCTCCAATCATTATCAATATATGGAGAATATTCTTAAAATGTATCCTCTTTTTAAATGTGTTTTGATGCTAATCAATAGCATCATGCCAATTCATGTATAAATATTCAGTAACAATATGGAATTAGTTACAATATCATCCTATCGTTGTCATGCCTAAGCACATTAATAATAATGTCCTGGAAGTAGAGTTTCAAACAACCTTTTCACATTTCACCTCCCTGCACCCCTACCACTCTCTATTGCAAACAAACTGGGGATTTCAGTTGTCATCTTGTAGGCTGAGCTTTGATGACCATCCTCTTATTTGACCCTTCCGTGCCTGCAGCCCTGCAACCTAACTTCTGCCTGGCCTTCTGCAAGAGTCCCAGCAAGGCCAAAATAATCAATCACTTCTACATTGCCAAGTCCAGGTTCTGTGAGACCTTTGTACATGGCAGCTGCAACCTAAGAACAAAACCTTTAAAATGGGGGAGGCTGCATGAGGGTCTGTGGTAGTGCTATCAGATCTGGGGTAAGACAGGGGGCAGGGCATGGAGGGAGGGGAAGGGAAGGGGAAAGAGATAGAGCTCAGGGGACCACACACCCCTCACAACCCCCCAATGACTTTTCTCCTTGATGCCTCCCTGGAAAAGTGGCTGTAGTATCTATGTACAAGGCATGTCCTCCATGGACCAGTGTGACAAAAGGTCACCCCTAGAAGCCCCATCATCATAATCTGGTTCTACTCACGTGCTCCCATTTTTTCAGATGGGAACACTGAGTCAGTCACTCAGCAGAGGAGGTCACAGTGCTCCTGAGTGCTCCACCTAACCTGAAAAATTCATTTGCTCTTGGTTAGTCATCTTGGTCCTGGGAGGACTGTGGTTGCATATTTCTGGATGGTCAGGTGTATGGTGTCCACGACTGGGTCTTCAGAGATGTCAGTCAGCAAAATCCTCTCTCATTTCAGAGAACCTGTGGCCTGTACTCCTCGGAGATGCTGAAGGTCAAGGAAGAACCTCCCAGGCTTGGGCTCTGGCTGCTTCTGAAAATGTTCTGCCTCCTCCCCTCCTTCTCAACCTTTCCCTTCTCAGCAGAAATCTGCCTCTTTCCTTCCTCCATGGGCCTGCTTTCTCTATTTTGGTCTCATACAGTTGGCTCTAAGCACCATGAGAACAAACCTCCTCTTGTCCCTAGAATTTTGCTCAGTTCCTGGCACAAAGGTTACAGTCTGTGAATACTGGAGGAAGGAAGGAAGGAAGGAAGGAGAAAGGCTCCTCATGACTGGAGTGAATCCAGGATCTTGTCCTAATCTTCCTTGCTGCATCCTCACCTTCATCCGCCACCCCACCATCACCTCCAGAACCTTCTGGAACCTGGGTGCCTGGACCCTGCCGCTCCCCTCTCAGCTAGAACTGTGGGGACCTGCCTCCTTTTCTTGATAAATATGATTTTACATTCACGAAATCACACCCAAATTCTTTGCCACATCATCTATGTTAATATTAGATGAAAGTGGAGGCGGTCCTAAGATGGCAGAGGAATAGGACAGGGAGATCACTTTCTCTCCCATGAATGCATCGAAAGAACATTTGAACGCTGAGCAAACTCCACAAAACAACTTCTGAATGCTAGCAGAAGACATCAGGCACCCAGAAAGGCAGCCCATTGTCTTTGAAAGGAGATGGAGAAGTCTTGAGGCTACTGTAAGAAGAAGATTGAAAACCAGAGTCAGGAGGCTTAAGTCCAAAACCTGAGAACACCAGAGAACTCCTGACTCCAGGGAACATTAATTGATAAGAGCTCATCCAAAAGCCTCCATACCTACACTGAAACCAAGCACCACCCAAGAGCCAACAAGTTCCAGAGCAAGACACACCATGCAAATTCTCCAGCAACGCAGGAACATAGCCCTGAGATTCAATATACAGGCTGCCCAAAGTCACAACAAACCCATAGACATTTCAAGACTCACTACTGGACACTTCATTGCACTCCAGAGAGAAAAATCCAGCTCCACCCACAAGAACACCGATGCAAGCTTCCCTAACCAGGAAATCTTGGCAAGCCACCCGTCCATCCCCACCCACAGCGAGGAACCTCCACAGTTCAGTTTAGTTCAGTTCAATCACTCAGTCGTGTCCAATTCTTTGCAACCCCATGAATCGCAGCACACCAGGCCTCCCTGTTCATCACCAACTCCCAGAGTTCACTCAGACTCACTTCCATCGAGTCCGTGATGCCATCCAGCCATCTCATCCTCGGTCGTCCCCTTCTCCTCCTGCCCCCAATCCCTCCCAGCATCAGAGTCTTTTCCAGTGAGTCAGCTCTTCGCATGAGGTGGCCAAAGTACTGAAGTTTCAGCTTTAGCCTCATTCCTTTCAAAGAAATCCCAGGGCTGACCTCCTTCAGAATGGACTGGTTGGATCTCCTTGCAGTCCAAGGGACGCTCAAGAGTCTTCTCCAACATCACAGTTCAAAAGCATCAATTCTTCGGCGCTCAGCCTTCTTCACAGTCCAACTCTCACATCCATACATGACCACTGGAAAAACCATAGCCTTGACTAGACGGACCTTAGTCGGCAAAGTAATGTCTCTGCTTTTGAATATACTGTCTAGGTGGTCATAACTTTTCTTCCAAGGAGTAAGCCTCTTTTTAATTTCATGGCTGCAGTCACCATCTGCAGTGATTTTGGAGCCCCCAAAATAAAGTCTGACACTGTTTCCACTGTTTCTCCATCTATTTCCCAGTATGCGAGGTCATTTTGGTGGTTTGTGTGATTTAGCTCATTTTATCTGTGTTCAAACCTGGTTACAGAGTGTTCTATTTTTGTCTGGGTCCCTCCTAGAGACAGAACGGCTTTGTCTTCTGTTTAATGTCTTTCGAAATATTTATGTTCAACAAGGAACAAAAGGCCAACTGTGGTACCAGGTCAGCTCCTAGAGATCAGAGGTTGCTTTCTCTTTCTTCATCATTCTCTTAGCATTATGGTAAAAAGTTAAAGGACGTGATATTTGTAAAATACTTCGCTCAAGTGCTGGCAGAGTACCCCTCAATGAATGACAGTTCTGATAACAGTAATAATAATGCTATTTGTGATAAGTCATTTAATTATTATTGATAATTATTCACTTATAACTGTTTAATGGTAAAGAACTTAGTGCTAATTTGAAGAGATCGGCTCTAGCAGCTCTGGATGATGCTGGGTGATCTTGGGAAAGTCCTTTCACCTCTCTGAGCCAAAGATTCTTTCTTTGCAATATAAGAAAGAAAATTTCTTCTGCCTTAATAAACTCACGGGTTTATTTTGAGGACTACATTGATTACAGTGCTGAAGTGCTTAGCTGAAGTGCTTACCACACCAAAGCACTTGCCTAACAGCACATGGAATTTTAGTTTCCTTGGCTTCTGTTTTTCAAGTGTGCCATCTGCTGCATTAAGCAAGGGACAGAGCATTTTGTCTGTAGTGTCACTTTCCACAAACCCCCTCGGGATATTCCTCAATGCCCAAAGAATATCACAGTCTGCGTCCTAAAAGTGTCCCTTTCTTCCTCAGAGGAAACCGAAAGTCTTATTACTACAGAGGTAGATCTCACTCGTGTCCAGTCCTTTGCCCACCCCACTATGCCCTTTTTTGACCTCTGTTCTCTCAAAAGAGAAGGCAAAGGCTATCCACTCCAGCATTCTTGCCTGGAAAATTTCATGGACCGAGGAACCTGGCAGGCTACGGTACATGGGGTTGCAAAGAATCAGGTCTCTCAAAACTGTAGGCGGAAAGTATGAGTTTCTGCTAATTCTCTTTTGGATCAAGCAGAAAATCCCATGGACGGAGGAGCCTTGTAGGCTGCAATCCATGGGGTCGTTAGGAGTCAGACACAACTGAGCGACTTCACTTTGACTTTTCACTTTCATGCATTGGAGAAGGAAATGGCAACCCACTCCAGCGTTCTTGCCTGGAGAGTCCCAGGGACAGGGGACCCTGGGGGCTGCCGTCTATGGGGTCGCACAGAGTCGGACACGACTGAAGCGACTTAGCAGCAGCAGCAGCCTATCCCTGGTGGCTCAGACGGTAAAGAATCCACCTGCAATTCAGGAACCCTGGGTTCGATCCCTGGGTCTGGAAGATTCCTTGGAGAAGGAAATGGGAATCCACTCCAGTATTCTTGCCTGGAGAATTCATTCCTCCGACAGAGGAGCCTGGTGGGCTACAGTCAATGGGGTCACAGAGTCTAACACGACTAAGCAACACACACACACACACACACACACACACACACACACACACACACGGCAATCTGTTCCTCGGCCTTTGGGAACCATTCTTTAAGGAAGACATTGCCTGCCCCTGGAGAATCCCATGGATAGAGGAGCCTGACAGGCTTCAGGCCGTGGGGTCGCAGAGTCGGAGACGACTGAGCGACTAACGCTGCTGCCTTGCTTGCCTGCCCCCTGGTGGCAACCTGAGGAAATGCGCTCTTCACTGGAAGCGTCACACACCACCTCTACTGTGTGATGTGGGAAGACTGAACTAAGTCTTGCTTTTTCAAAAGGGCCTGGGCGGTCGGTGGGAGGATCGAGGGGTGGGGATTAATTCCCTGGCAGTCCAAGGGTTAGGACCCGGCACTTCCACTTCAAGGGCCACAGGTTAGATCCCTGATCAGAGAAGTAAGATTCCCACAAGCCCTGGGGCATGGCCAAAAATTTTAACAACAGAAAAGATTGTGTGTGCTCCTGTGTCTGTGTGTTTCTTACTTAATATGAACAATTAATATCAGATCTTTACTAAGCATGTGTAATACATGGGACAAACCCAATTTCTGCTCGCATGAGTTCACTTTACTAAAAATCCTATGAGATATTTAGCAAGTGATTAATGAGAACTGTCCGTTGGAGAGAAGGAAGCACGGGATGAGACGGGAAAGTTAGCTGGAGACTGGCCAAGTGTGAAGGTGGTGGGAGCTGGATGGGAGGAATCCTCCTGAGGACTTGGAACAGGGAGATATCAGGATTCAACTTACTTTCTAAAAGGTCACTGGCCAACAGGAGAGAATGGAACTCACCAAGGATGGAGGAAGTCAGTTGGAGATGGAGATCAGAGATTATTCACCTAATGGAAAATGGTGTTAAGAGGAGTAGTTATATGGACCAGGGAGGGTGCGGAATCACAGTAATAGGGAGAATACAGCTCTGCTCTTGCCTTCCCACTGACCCTGGAGGTGGGTCCACTTACAAGGGTGGTGCCTGGTACCATGTAATGATGGAGATGGATAACAACCACTGCAAAAATCTACTTTACATGACTGCTCCTCCCTTACACAACTCTACGAAGCAGCCACACTAATTCTTGGAGTATATGCTGGCTCTGTGGGCATTCTGCCCTGCCCATTCTGTGTTGTTCTGATTCAGCCTCAGTTTTCTCCTCTATTAAGTAGGCATGATAAAATCTACCCTGCCCACCTCTCAAGACTACTCAGAGCGTGAGATTAGATAAACCCTGGGGAGGGATGTTGAAAGGAGAAAGAGAGAGGTTCTTTCTTTCCTTCATTTTTTTTCTTTCTTTCAAGTACTTTAGATCATGGATTACTGTTTTCTGTTTAGCTCTGTTTTAGTATATGCTCTTTATTTACTCATTATCAGGTTTCATTGGAATCATTCACCAGTTTCCAATAATTTCATGTTTGATTCTTACTGGTTAATAGTTTGCTCTTAGAGTGCTAAATATTTATTTTTGATCTCCATCCTAACAGCACAAAACTGACACCGACAGATTTCGCACATGTATATTTAATGGCTATTTTTAGGAGAGAATTTTTTGCCACCCACAACACTGAGTTTCTTTCTCAGGAAGGAAGAAAGAGAAAAGGCTGTTGGGCAGGTACCTGGGCATGTCTGTTACAGCTTCTCTCCCTGAGGTAGAGAAACCATATAACACCTGACTTTTCCAGACAAAGACAAAGTACTTTCAGGCACCATGAACTGCCCATGGTGCGGGCACAGAGAGTCCGGTCTAGGCCCTGAGCAGTCAGAGCACTGATGTAGACAATGTCCTGGAGCCGCTGGGAGGAAGCAGGGCCGGGGAGACAGAGCTCAGAGCATCTGGGAAGTGTCTTGACAACAGCTGTTGATGGTGAGTTGGCACTTTTTTTTTTTTTTTTTTTGCTGCTCCCTGAGGCTTGCAGGAACTTAGCTCCCCAAGCAGGGATCAAACCCACTCCTCTAGTGGAAGCACTGAATCCTACCCACTGGACCACCAGGGAAATCTTGAGCTGGCACTGTCTTGATATTTTCCCCAAAAATTGTCTCCTAATCCATGTTGATGTTATGAGTTTATGAGGCTAAAAGTATTATATCATATTATTAATGAAGAAAGTGAAGATTAAAAGGATTACATAGTGTTGCCAAGGTCTTCCAGCTAGGAAATGGTGGGATTTGAACTCAAGACTCCCTGACTTCAAAGATTGCCCTCTAAAAGAGATTTGAAAGCAATGTCATCAGAGACTCTGTAGATTCACCAGATGGGACTCAAGTTACATCACAGATGGATGCTCCTTTTCATAGTTTTTTGGACTCAGATGATGTAGAAAAAAATTTTTCTATGGCAAATTTGTTTGCATTTATACCATGGAGGACCTTAACTATGAGCTAGAAGAGGATGAGCATTGAGAAAAGGCCACTGGATCTGTAAATGCGGAACTTGGTGATAACCCTGGTAAAGGCATAGAACCTCCCCTGTAGTGAGCAACAGAAGCTGAGTCTGGCTACTGAAAGCAGAGAAGGAATTGTTGAGAACGGGGTGAGGATATAGTGGGTGGGCATCCATTCTCTCATCCTGACTGTACCCTTAAGTGAACTCCTGCTGGAGTCTTTTGCTTGGGAGCAATACTGCTGACTGGTCCAGTTTATCTTTTAGAACTGAAGGGAATGCTAAAAGGACCCAGCTTGGAAGCCAGCACCAAGGTCTTTCTAGGCCACCTCCAGATAAGCTCCACGCTTCCGCAGGCTTTGTCATTCACTGGTAAAGATGAAAATTCTTGGTCTGGGGGTAGAGCAGGAACTTTGATTGACAAGCCCCTCAACCCCACCTGTCTTGGGTAGAGGAAGAATCATTCCTCAAGTCAAAGTCAGATTATTGTTATCAGTAAAAGGACAAATGGATGCAGAATAGTCAATACACTCAGAGAGACAGAGGTTTCCCAGGGAGAGGGGAGTTTGAATGGGTACAAATTCCAAGTGAACAAAGCCCTGCTGCTGCTAAGTCGCTTCAGTCGTGTCCGACTCTGTGTGACCCCATAGACGGCAGCCCACCAGGCTCCCCCGTCCCTGGGATTCTCCAGGCAAAAACACTGGAGTGGGTTGCCATTTCCTTCTCAATGCATGAAAGTGAAAGTGAAGTCACTCAGTCATGTCCGACTCTTGGCGACCCCGTGGACTGCAGCCTTCCATGGACTGCAGCTCCTCCGTGCGTGGGATTTTCCAGGCAAGAGGACTGGAGTGGGGTGCCATTTGGTAAGACACCGTGATGTTCCTGAGATGTCTTCACATCTTCAGAGTTCCCTTGTCACAGTCACCTTAGAGTGAGCTTGTCTGCAGCTGACTCATGTCACCTCCCACTAAGCAAAACTTTCTTTTATATTTCCTTTTCTTCATGATAAATACGACTTTGTACTTAAGAAGTCACTTCAAAATTTTTGATGCGTCATCTGAGAAGACTCTGGAACAGCAAGGAGATCAAACCAGTCAATCCTAAAGGAAATCAACGCTGAATATTCATTGGAAAGATTAACACTGAAGCTGAAACTCCAAACTTTGGTCACCTGATGCGAAGAGCCGACTCATTGGAAAAGACCCTGACACTGTGAAAGACTGAAAGCAAAAGGATAAGATGGTGGCAGAGGAGGAGATGGTTAGTTAGCATCACCAACTCAGTGGACATGAATCTGAGCAAACTCTGGGAGATAGTGAAGGACAGAGAAGCCTGGCATGCTGCAGTCCATGGGGTCTTAAAGAGCTGGATACAACTTAGTGACTGAACAACAGCAGCTATGCTAACCTCAGGTGTGTGTGTGTGTGTGTGTGTGTGTGTATAATGTTGAAATAACTGGGAGCCTGTGACTTGCTTTGTCAAGGCCTTATTCTGATTCGTCTGCTATGTTTCCTTGAGCAAGTCACTTTGCCTAGCTGAACTTCCTCATTTTCTTCATTTGTAAAATGGGAAAAATAATACCTGGTGTGTGTGTGTGTGTGTGTGTGTGTGTGTGTGTGTGTGTGTTCATGTACGTGCTCAATCATGTCCAATTCTTTGCAGCCCCATAAACTGTAGCCCTCCATATTCCTCTGTCCATGGACTTTTCCAGGCAAGAATACTGGAATGGGTTGCTGCTTCCGTCTCGGAGGATCTTCTTGACCCAGGGATCAAACCCCTCTCTTCCGTCTCCTGCGTTGGCAGCCAGGTTCTCCACCACTAGCTCCACCTGGGGAGCCCAGCATCTAAGGCATGATGTTAAATAATGACAGGTCATCTTGTTTTACTGAACACTCACTCTGAGCCCATCCCCCAGGTCACCATTTTAAATGCCCTCCAAATCAGGTGAGTAATGGGAATGGAAGTATTTGGAGTCAGGGTGGAGGAAAGGGGACAGTAAGGAATGGCAGGGATTAGGGAAACTGGAGAGAACATTCCCCTCCCGAGAAGAGGGCAGCCCCCCTTAGCTTAGTTCATGGCTTTCAAAATATGGTCCCTTGAACAGTACCATCAACATCCCTGGAACCCCTTAGATGTGGATTCTCAGGTCTCTCCACTGTCCTACTGAATCAAAACTCTGGGGGTGGGAGTCTTAAAAATCTATGTTGTAATATGCCCTCTAAGAGATTTGATGCTGGCTGAGGTTTGAAACCCACTTCTCTAGTGAACTTCGCCATAGGAGTTAGCCTGACTGTGTTGCCAAACTGTTTACTTTTTCCAACAGATGCTAGAAATTTACTTTTATATGACATTTCCCAATCTTAAATATTGGCAACTATTTCAAAGTTTTAAATGCACTATGTGGGCTAATAGCACAGTTTAGGCTGATTTATGCTTTTCCATTTAATCCTTAAAATAAGGCTACAAAAGTTATCATGGTACCACTTTTAAGCAATAAAATGTGGGTTCAAAAGTGAGGTGCCTCTCCATATCACATAGACAGGAAGTAGCCAATTCCTGATTTGGATCTGAGAGTATTTGGTTTTAAAGCTTCTGTCTTTTTATGCAGAAGCAAAAATATATCACTATGTCTAGCACAGGGACTTCCCAGATGGCTCAGTGGTAGAGAATCTGCTTGCCAGTGCCAGAAATACAGATGTGGGTTCCATCCCTGGATCAGAAAGATCCCCTGAAGGAAGGCATGGAAACCCATTCCAGTATTCTTGCCTGGGAAATGCTATGGACAGAGGAGCCTGGTGGGCTACAGTCCATGGGGTCTCAGCGCCGGGCACGACTGAACAACTGAGTGTGTACATCTAGCACAGAGCCTAAGGGCACGGAAAGCTAACTGGATTTTCCTACCTTTGACATCTAATAAACTTTCTTCTCCAACCTTCTGCCCCACCCTATCCTCTTAACTAATCTACATTCCTATCAGAGAGAGTCAGTCCCCAGGAGAGCCCAAGAGGGCTGGAGAGAGGTGAGGCCCGGCAATTTCCTGGCGTGGGCAAGCTGATGAGGTGCCAGAAGAAAGCTGTGGGCAGCAGTGCCCGAGGCTGAAAGTCCAGCACCCAGCTGGAGTCACAGGCTAAAACCAGCTGCCCGTCTGCGTGTCCTCTGCATGTCCTAGACTGAGTTCAGGAGCCGCCCTGGGCTGAGCCCCCACCTGGCTCCAGTCTCAAGGCTGCTAACTGTTCTGTGCTCAGAGTAAACAGCCCCGGCCTCTCCCAGTGAGGACCTGTCTCCAGTCCCCAGGCTGGACAGGGGAAGTGGGGGAGGGCGTCCGCAGTCTCCTCTCCCCGGGCCATCTGTGGGGACAGTGGCTGGACATGCTTCTGTCACCAAGCCCTGCTCACCTGTCATCCCCGTGGCCTCTGCTCTCCACGCCTTCCACCCTCCGGCAGCAAAGACCTCCTGGGGCTTACTGCCCTCAGGTCTGGATCAGGGGGATGTGTGCAGGTGCTTCTTGCTGGGTAACCCTGCTTTGGCACTTACCAGCCTGCACGTTACACCTCGATGTCTACTCACCAGTCTCCTTACTATGAGCAGACATCATGTCTGGAGTACTCACAGCCACTGAGCTACAACCAGCCGAGCCGAGGTTCTTGTGCCAGTGTGTACCAAGCCCTGAAGGACACAGCTGCTCCACCCAGGGAACACCATCCGCGTTCTCATGGACTTCTTATAGTACCATCAGCTTCCACAGGTGGCAAAACGGCAGCACAGAAAAGGAAAGTAATTCCTTCAGGTTTGCTCAGCTGGGAGGTGGAGGAGGTGGGGGTCACCCCAAGGCCAGTGTCGAGGGCTCCTTTAAATACTTTCTCTACACCAGCTGTGTGCCCTTGATGTGTCATGAAGATGGAAGGAAAAAGCAGGGGCTTGGAGGGCTGGAGACCTGGGATCAAACCTTTTATCTGCAACTCCACTTGGGACCTGGGGAGCTGGGAGGGCCTCCTGCACAGCTCATCTGGCACGCACTATTGGCGACGATAACATCCCTCTGTTCGCAGGTGTCTGGGACCATCCGTGGCGCCATGAGACACTGAGCACAGAGTGAGTGAGCCTGCGTGTCTGCGCGGGGAAGAGAGGGAGGGAGGAAACGCACGTCCCGAAGGCTCCAGACCTTAGCAGGTGTTTCCCCTTCTCTGGCCTCGGTGTCTCGTGTCCAGTGGGTTCGTGTGTAAATGCGCTTTCCTGTAGCTCTTCTGTGTGCTGTGTATCACTACACAACACGCCCACCACGAATCCCTAAAGCGAGATCTGACCTCTGACCTGCTGACCCCGGAGTCCAGCCACTTCGTCTGCAGTCTCTCCCAGCAGGTCCTGCTCTCCTCTCTCCTACCACAGTGGGCATCACAGGGAAACCCCTGGGTCTTGGAATGGGATCCCGGGAGTCCTGGGTCTAGCCCTTGGCCTCCTGCTGCCCTGCCCCCAGGAGCCAGAGGGAGGTGGGGGAGGGGGGAGGGGACAAGGGTCCCAGAGCAGCAGGTTGAGCTGCCCCAAGCCTGGAAGCCACTTAGGTTCCTGGTTCCCTCTGCGGCCAACGTGCCACCTGACCCCGGGGATTGTGAAATGACAGGAGGTGGCAGCAGCAGGCTGGGGTGCCTGTTGAGCCCTCTACCTAAGCTGGCTCAGCCCCACCTACACCCAGCCTCCAGTTCAGTTGAGACTCCACAGACTGCAGCACGCCAGGCCTCCCCATCCATCACCAACTCCCGGAGTTTACTCAAACTCGTGTCCATTGAGTCGGTGATGCCATCCAGGCATTTAATCCTCTGTTGTTCCCTTCTCCCACCTTCAATCTTTTCCAGCATCAAGGTGCTTTCTAATGAGCTGTTTCTTCACATCAGGTGGCCAAAGTATTGGAGTCCAGCCTCCAGGCACACATTAACCCTTCCCATCCAGAGGCACCTCCGTCCTGCACCCCAAGAGCGCTGTGCCTGCCTGCCGCTGCCCCCAAGTGCTGTTGCCATCCTCCCCCGATGCCCAGTCTGCTGCCACCCCTGCCCCTCCCCTGGTCCCAACTAAGTGGGGTGGATGGAGGACTGTTGACCAGAAGGGGTGGAACCAGGGGTGCCATGCTGAAGACTCCTAGCCTGTCTGGGGACAGAGAAGTGGACATTCCTGGGGTGGAAATGGGGAGACCATGAAGACAAAAACATGGAGATTCCTAGTGCTTAAAAGTGGTGCCCTTCAAGTTTAGGGTATAGGATCTAATGTGCTAGAGTTGGGGAGACCACAGAAGACTGGCATTTGAGGGGAGCTCTGTGCAGAGGATGGAGACAACGGCAGGATGGGAACTCTAGGCGACATGGGAAGTTCAACTATGCAGGGGGTGGGGAGGGAGTCCCTAGGCACTGGGGCTCTGAAGCCAAGGGTTTGGTCATTCCAGCCCTCCCAATGTTGAGGACCCTAGAGATGAGACTCTCTGAAGGCTGTAGAGGGCTCCAGTGTGTTAGTCACTCCACCGTGTCCAACTCTTTGCAGCCCCATGGACTGTAGCCCACCAGGCTCCTCCGTGCAAAGGATTATGGAGGCAAGAATTCTGAAGGGGGTTGCCATTCCCTTCTCCAGGGGATCTTCTCTATCCAGGGATCGAACCTAAGTCTTCTGCATTGCAGGCAGATTCTTTACTGTCTGAGCCACCAGGAAAGCCCAGGGTCAGAGACTAAGATATCTTTGGATTTGAGATTTATGGCCCTAGTGATCTCGGAGAGGCAGCAGTGAGCAGTGAGGTGAATCGAGATCTTAATTTCCTGCCCAGGAATTGAACCTGAGCAGTCTAGATGAAAACCAGGAATCCTAGCCACCAGCAAGGGCTAGAGGCTGGAGACTACTTTCCCTGGGTCTCGGCCCCCAGTGAAAAATGCACTTATCAAGGAGGCAAGAACTGCAAATGCAGATACAAGATTATTACTAGAGACAAAGCACAATAGCAAGTGGGAGAGCACACAGAGAAGCAGTTTAGTTAAGACAAAAGCAAGGCAGAGATGCACACCCAGAGAGAAAGGGCATGGGCGCACCCCTAGTGAGCAGGAGTGCAGTGAAGAGATGATTAGGCCATTTATACAGGTCGGTTCTTCCAGGTCTTTGTTTACCTTTAGCCAATCATCTGGGTTATTTTTCCACAAATGACCTACCCTAGGACCCCGGTGCAGACACACCCTTCAGCCAAGATGGATCATGAAGTGAAGGCTTCTGGGAGGAGCAAGACTCATGATGGCCTGGTGCTATCCTCGGACTTGTGACCCCCAAGGAGACTTTCTGCACATGTGTAAGGTCTCCCTTGTCCCAAAAGAGTGGGGATGGGGTGAAGATCCCTTAATCCCTTACTCAAACATGGTTTTGCCTGTCTTTGTCCTGCCGTGACTATTACCTTGAGGTGTTTACAAGAAGCAAAGACTGGCTGTTATCCTGTTTCTGCTGTCTCTCCCATTTCAGAGAGCAAACAGAAGGTTGATTGTAAAGCCTTACCTGGAGCCCATCTATCTCTTGTCTCAGGAAATGCTAACAGTTTCAAGTGTCCAGCCTGAAGCCTACTTCTTTGTGCTCCATGAAGTATAAACAGGAGGCCAGGTGGAAATGTCTAACCTGGACCCCATCTTTTCCCTCCCTTGCTAGGACAGCAGGCAGACATGCCCTGACTCCAGGACTCTGGCCCCCACTGCCCGTCCACCTCCCAGGCACAGGAGCAGAGAAATCAGGCATGCGCCCCACGCTAGAGGGGGACCTGAACTGCAGGCAGAGTGCCTCTCCGATGGGAATGTGCCCACCACCTCAAGTGCAGCCCAGACTGCAGGGTCTGCCGGTGCCCCGTGGTAACCCTGGGGAAACCGCCTGGGAGCAGGGTGGGGCAGGGGCTGGAAAGTGGCTGGAGCTCCTGGTTGAGGAATGGGGGCGCTCCTGACCCAGGAACCCCTGGCCAGGTCAGGTCAGATGGAACCAGATGGGCTCTTCCTCCTGCAGCCAGGGAGACAGAGGCATCTCTGAAGCGCAGCGGGGGAGAGAGGGTCAGCGCTCTACATCAAGACACGCTTCCAGGACACACCCTGGGGGCGTCGTTCCCAGAGGTCAGGGGACCTCCCAGGCCAGCAGGAGCTGAGCTGCGGGCAGCCTCAGTGAGAGAGCTGGATCCCCAAGCCTGGGGCGATCGTCCTTGTCAGTGCCTTCCCCTGGGGGTAACACTTGGGGGCACCTTGCCTGGCAAGATGCCCAGATTCCTCCGTCCAGATGGAAACAGACTCTCCAGATTGAAGAGAGTGCCCAGCCCATCTTCAAGATGTGGAGTGAGCCTCTGAGAGAAACAGATGTCCAAGGTCACACCACCATTCCTGGCTGCATAGGAGTCCAAGCAAGGAGGTTCAGCTTTTGTCTGAGTGTTTTGAAGAAATCAGGACCTCTCCCCAGGCACCTCTGCCGCTTCTGCCTCTTGAAAACCCTCTCGTCCACTCTCAGGAGCGAGAGAGAGAAAATATGTGAAGCTCGGATGGCACAAAAGCACCCGCTCCACAGAGAAGCAGACTTAGAAAACAGACATGAACACGGTGGGTGGGGAGGAGAGGAAGGTGTGATGAGCTGGGAGTCGCACGGACACATGTACACCTCCATGTGTGAATCCACAGGTAGCGGGAATCCGCTGTCAAGCGCAGAGAGCTCAGCTCAGTGCCCTGTGATGACCTAGAGGGGCGGGATTGGGGGGCGTTGGTGGGAGGGGACGTTCCAGAGGGAGGGGATATACGTACACATAGGGCTGAATCGCTTCGCTGTACAGCTGAAACTAATCCAACATTGTAAAGCAACTATACTCCAATTTAAAACAAACAAACAAGTACCTGCTCAAGACTGTCCAGCAGGTCATGGGGCTCCCATCAGAGCAGGAGGAGCCTTAAACAGTGTGGAATCCAAGCTCCTCACTATTCAGAGGGAAAAACTGAGGACTAGAAACTGGCATATGACTTGGGGTCCTAAGGTGTTATGATCACTGGTCTTTATCCAAATCCAGCCCCTGTGATTTTCCTTTTTGTGATTTCTCCGAAAATGCCCACAGGGGCTGTGAAGATGTGTAATCAGAGACCTCAGTCACTCATGAGCGGGGAGCAGGGAGGTGGAGAAGGAACGGCCCATCAGGGGGCTTCTGGTCAGGGTCGGGGGGAGAGGAGAGCTCTAACCTAGGCCAGAGTGAGGAGGACCAGGAGAGGAGGACATCGGGAGAGAAAGATGGACAGACGAGAGAGGAGGGGGGGAGAAAAAAGGAGTCTATTGTTAGGAGGAGGTTCTGCTGCTCCTGGTCTCCGATGGCTAGACTGGGGCAGGAGGAAGGGCAGGGCCACGGGGCTCCTGAACTGAAATCCTAGTTGTCTGATTTGCTGGTTGTGGGGTCTGAGCAAGTCACTTTACCTCTATGAGCCTGTACTTTCTCCTTGACACAACGGAAGAGAACCCAGATGCTGTAGGACTGACTTGAGGCTAAATGAAATCATGCCTGTGAGATGTCTCAGGAGAGCACAGACCCTCCACTCACAGTGGCTTGTTTGGTGAGTTACTGGCTATCGATGCCCTTCTGTCCTGGGGCAGCTCGGTACTGAGAGCTCTGCCCTTCTCCCAGGAAAGTGTGTCTGTGAGGAAGGCAGCTCCCCACCCCCCACCCCCCACCCCTTCCACCCCACCCCCAGCCGTGTCCTCTCAGCTCATCACCCAACTCTGTGCCTGCTTGACGTTTGGCTGGACTTGCTCCTGGGGTTTCTGGGCAATGAACCCAGCTCCTTCCTCCTTGACCCTGGAGTGGAGCACAGGGTGTGTCTGTGTGTTGTGTGTGCGTGAGTGAGTGGAAAATGCTTGTCTGGCATGGATGAGTTAGAGGGGGGCTAGTGTTACATGATTGTAACAGGGAGTGGACATGTGAGACTGAAGGGATTGTGGGTGTGTCACCCCTCACACCTCCCCTATTGTTAACAGCCAGCAATGCAGCAGAGTGCATATGCACAGATGCTGAAGCCAGATTCCTGGGTTCAAAACCTATCTCTACCTTGTATGACCTTCGACAAATTACTTATCCTTTTAATTCCTCAGTTCCATGAGGAAATTCCTCATCTGTTCCATGAGGAAATAATAACAGCTCCTCACCTTGTGAGGATTCGATGAGTTTAATATACATCAAGTTCGTAAGACAATGCCTGGTACATCAGTCAGTTCAGTTCAGTTGCTCAGTCGTGTCCAACTCTTTGTGACCCCATGGACTGCAGCACACCAGGCCTCCCTGTCCATCACCAAGTCCCGGAATTTACTCAAACTCATGCCCATTGAGTCAGTGATGCCATCCAAGCATCTTATCCTCTGTCGTCACCTTCTCCTCCTGCCCTCAATCTTTCCCAGCACCAGGGTCTTTTCTAATGAGTCAGTTCTTTGCATTAGGTGGCCAAAGTACTGGAGTTTCAGCTTCAGCATCAGTTCTTCCAATGAATATTCAGAACTTATTTCCTTTAGGATGGACTGGTTGGATCTCCTTGTGGTCCAAGGGACTCTCAAGAGTCTTCTCCAACACCACAGTTGAAAAGCATCAGTTCTTCAGTGCTCAGCTTTCTTTATAGTCCAGCTCTCACATCCATACATGACTACTGGAAAAACCATAGCTTTGACTAGATGGACTTTTGTTGGCAAAGCAATGTCTCTGCTTTTTAATATGCTATCTAGGTTGGTCATAACTTTCCTTGCAAGGAGTAAGCGTCTTTTAACTTCAAGGCTGAAGTCACCATCTGCAGTGATTTTGGAGTCCCAAAAAATAGCCAGTCACTGTTTCCACTGTTTCCCCATCTACTTTCCGTGAAGTGATGGGACCAGATGCCATGATCTTCATGATTCTGTTGTTGCTTATTATTATTATTGCAAAGGACTTTGACTTCTCAGGGATTAGGAGTGTATGCCTGCTGCCTCCAATGCTTCCACAACAACCCTGATGTGGTCAGCGCTGATCTCATCTGACACCTGAAGACATGGAGGCCCTGAGAGATTTCCGGCCCCACGTCACAAAGTTAAGAAAATTCATAACCGGTACCCAAACTGAGGTCCAATAATCTCAAAGCTGGAGAGACCAGAGAAGTTTGCGGGTGATCTCCTTGTTCCCCCGAAATCCACTCAAATAGGCAGTTCTTCTGTTTGTGAATCCAGGTGAGGGGCAGCGGGAGATCATGCTGTCAAGTTCATCTCCCTGCTTCACCTCTGCCCGCATCCTTTACTCTTTTTTTCTACCCAGAAATGCAAGGTTCTTGTTCCAAGTTGGATGTCATCTGCCCCCAGCTCAGCCTCTGCCTGGGTCAGTGCCAAGTAAACAGCATGGGTCTGGCCAGCTAAGAAGTTGCCACAGTGGCTGCAGGAAGGTGTCCTGTGTCACACCTGTCTTCTGAGGTAGGTGACATTGGGGTGGTGAGGTAAGGGCATTGATGTTCTGCAGACACCTGCAGGAGGCTGAAAAGGAAGACCTGAGCTAGGTACACCGCTTGCTGATCACCTACCTGTCCACTGATTTCCTTTCATCTGCTCAGCAGATATTCACTGAGTGTCTATCACATGCCATGCACTATCCTAGGTGTTAGGATGCTCTGGGAGCAAGCATTTCAGACAAAAAATTTCTCTCTGTGGGGTTTATATGCTCCTGGACAATAAACAAAGTAAATAAGCAAGTATATTCTGTAGGATGTTAGAGGGAGATCAGAGTTCTGAAGAAGAGAACAGAACAGAAAGGGTATAAGGTGTACTGGGGTGGAGACAGGGGCATGGAGCAGTGGTATAATTTCTACCTGGGACCATCAGTGAGAGCAACTCTGGGAAGGCAGCTTATGAACAAAGACTTGTGCAAATCCTGGAGGGAGCCATGAGGCCATCAGGGGAGAGATTTCCAGCCAGGGGAGATAGGTGGTACAAAGCTGGAGTGTTTCTGATGAGTTTCAGGAAAATCCAGAAGGCTGAATTTCTTTTCTTTCTTAACTTTGAACTTGTTATTTTGTATTGGGTATAACCGATTAACAACGCTGTGGTAGTTTCAGGTGAACAGTGAAGGGACTCAGCCATACATATATGTGTATCCATTCTCCCCTAAAACCCCCCTCCCATCCAGGCTGCCACATAATATTAAGCACGTCCCTGTGAAAAGGCTGAATTTCTTTTCCCAGAACAACTGTGGATATATCCACTGAATTCTGCCATGGAGTGTCGATGAAGTGCCCTAAATATTTTTCTCCCTTGGAGGTTACTTTTTCATACTTGAATGACTGAAAACTTTTTGCTTTATCCTTAAGCTTCAGTAACTGAACAAGGCTATTTTGGTATCATTCTGCATCATTTTTTGTACTAGAACATGGAATGATTTTTCAGTCTATAGATTTTCAGGGTGGAGAGGTGAATTTTCTTGTATTACATCACGAAATAAATTTTTGTTCCCAGGAATTCCCCGGTGGTCCAGTGGTTAGAACTCTGAGCATTCATTGCCAAGGATGCGGGTTCAATCCCTGGTCAAGGAACTAAGATCCCAAAAGCCACATGACATAGCAGAAAAAAAAAGAAAATCTGTTCCCATTGTCTGTTTTTCTATTTGAGACATCACTTATGTTAAATTATCTTCGTTTGTGCTCCAGTAGTTGTTAAAAGTATGCCTTATGCCCTCAAGAAAACAGCTTCCTGTCCTGGGATCATTCCTGTGCCCCGCATTTATGGGTCTTGCAGCACTGCCTTCCTCATCAACTGAAGATTTCCCATGGTGAGTTTCTCCACTTCCAGGACAGGACTTTCTTCAACTCTGAGAACACCTTCACCCACAACAATCAATGTGACTCCTCTTCTTGATTTGATGACATCTAACAATCCTAAGATGGACTGATGTAACTATGGACATAATGTAGCTTTTAATTTTGATTATGTTTTAATTTGGTTTAATGACTATTTCAGAGAAGGCAATGGCACCCCACTCCAGTACTCGTGCCTGCAAAATCCCATGGATGCAGGAGCCTCGTGGGCTGCAGTCCATGGGGTCATGAAGAGTCAGACACAACTGAGTGACTTCACTTTCACTCTTCACTTTCATGCATTGGAGAAGGAAATGGCAACCCACTCCAGTGTTCTTGCCTGGAGAATCCCAGGGACAGGGGAGCCTGGTGGGCTGCTGTCTATGGGGTCGCACAGAGTCAGACACGACTGAAGCGACTTAGCAGCAGCAGCAATGACTATTTTGCCTTACATCTGTAACTGTAAAATGGGGTTTGTTTCTGTCTGAAAGCTTTCAAGTTACAAGTGGTTATCCAAGCTCCAAAGAGTGCCACAACCTTCTCCAACTATTACTTGGGGCCCCTGGATCAGAGACCCTCAGTATGAGGGTTAGGAGAATATGATGCCTCAGCAATCTAGGGACCACACTCCTCAACAGCAGGAAGTAGGTATGGAATGAAAATGATGCCCCTTTCCCTTGGCAACGTAATTCTCCTAAAAGAAAAAGAGAGAATGAGAGAGCCAATTCCTAGGTAGGTTGATAAGAAGTCCAGGGTCCCCAAGGAAGAGAAAGGAGTCTGGGGCTTTCAAAGCAGAGATAGGGATATGGAATTCTTGAGGAGAAGGAAAGAACAAACATCTTTTTTTTTCTCTACATTCCTTAGTCTTAGTCACATAAAACATTTTTTCCTTTAAGCCTGAAACTCAGTTTAAACTCTGTACTAACTTTGCCAGCAAAGGTCCATCTAGTCAAGGCCATGATTTTACTTGTGGTCATGTATTGACGTGAGAGTTGGACTGTGAAGAAAGCTGAGCACCAAAGAATTGATGCTTTTGAACTGTGGTGTTGGAGAAGACTCTTGAGAGTCCCTTGGACTGCAAGGAGATCCAACCAGTCCATTCTGAAGCAGATCAGCCCTGGAAGTTCTTTGAAGGGAATGATGTTGAAGCTGAAACTCCAGTACTTTGGCCACCTCATGCAAAGAGTTGACTCATTGGAAAAGACTCTGATGCTTGGAGGGATTGGGGGCAGGAGGAGAAGGGGACGACAGAGGATGGCATCACTGATTCGATGGACATGAGTCTGAGTGAACTCTGGGAGTTGGTGATGGACAGGGAGGCCTGGCATGCTGCGATTCATGGGGTCTAAAAGAGTCGGACATGACTGAGTGACAGAAATAACTAACTAACTAAAGTGAAGTCGCTCAGTCGTGTCTGACTCTTTGTGACCCCATGGACTGTAGCCTACCAAGCTCCTCTGTCCATGGGATTCTCCAGGCAAGAATACTGGAGTGGGTTGCCATTTCCTTCTCCAGAACTAAGGGTTATATAACAACAATGTATCCTGCTTGAGGACAGTTTCTCCTTCCTGAAAACCTTCTGGATAATCCTGTTATCTTAAAATGTAAATTGTGGGAGTGGGTCTAGTAAGATCTCTACAACCTTGAGACATTCTTTTGATTTATTGTAATAACCGGGCTTCCCTGGTGGTGCAGAGGTTAAAAGCATCTGCCTGCAATGTGGGAGACCTGGGTTTGATCCCTGGGTCGGGAAGATCCCCTGGAGAAGGAAATGGCAGCCCACTCCAGTATTCTTGCCTGGAGAATCCCATGGACAGAGGAGCCTGGTAGGCTATAGTCCATGGGTCGCAAAGAGTCGGACACGACTGAGGACTTCACTTTTATTGTAATAACCAATTTGAAAAGTATATAACTCCCTTGCTAACACTAGCAAAGGGGGCATTCTCCATCCACCTTCTGATGTCTAGTCAGAAGCTTTCTCTGTCTCTTTTCACTTGAATAAAACTCTGCTATACAAAAAAAAAAAAAAAGTATGTCTTATGGAGTCAGAGGGCTTCCCTGGTGGTGCAGAGGTTAAAAGCGTCTGCCTGCAATGTGGGAGACCTGGGTTCAATCCCTGAGTAGGGAAGATCCCCTAGAGAAGGAAATGGCAACCCACTCCAGTATTCTTGCCTGGAGAATCCCATGGACGGAGGAGCCTGGTGGGCTACAGTCCATGGGTCGCAAAGAGTCAGACACGACTGAGCGACTTCACTTCACTATGGAGTCAGAAAATTTTAATTTCCAGCTTTGCTAGTCACTATCTGTGTGAACTCAGGCAAGTGTGGATACAGTTTCTCTTTGGGGGTAACACTGGGAAAGTGAAAGTGTTAATCTTTCAGTCGAGTCCTACTCTTTGCGATCCCATGGACTGTAGCCCGCCAGGCTCCTCCCTCCATAGCCTTCTCCAGGCAAGAATCCTGGAGTGGGTTGCCATTTCCTTCTCCAGGGGATCTTCCTGAGAACCCAGGTCTCCTGCATTGCAGGTAGACTCTTTGCCGTCGGAGCCACCAGGGAAGCCCCAGTAATGGTAACTACTTGTGTTTGGAATGCCCAAGACCACTCAGGTTTAGTTCATAAAAGGACTCACAGAACACCATCATGTTGTATTGATACTTAACTTTACAGCAAGTGGATCAAGCGTCCAGTCAACAAAGGGGGCAATGCAGACGGTGAAACTGGAGGAGCGTCAGCACAAGCTTCCAAATGTCTCCTCCCTGTCCAGGTGTCCAAGTTGCTCAAACGGTGAAGAACCTGCATGCAATCCTGGAGACCTGGGTTTGATCCCTGGATTAGGAAGATTCCCCCAGAGAAAGGCATGACAACCCACTCTAGTATTCTTGCCTGGAGAATTCCAGGGACAGAATAGCCCGGTGGACAACAGTCTACGGACTCAAACAGTCGGACACGACTGAGCAACTTTCACTTTCACTTTCCTCCCTGTCCAGTCACACAGAATCTGCTTGATTCCCTCAGCCCAACTCGTCCAAGCTGTTGCCAACCAGGGAAGCTTACTCCTGTCTGAGAGTCTTGGGGTCTTTTACTGTGGTCAGTCACATGGGCATTTACCACCTACACGGCTGACCTCAGTCAGAGGAGCCCCAGACCCCTGGAAGGAAAGAGGCAATTCCCTTGTTTAAAACCATTAAAGGACCTCCCTGGTGGTCCAGTGGTTAAGAATCCATCTGCCGATGCAGAGGACCTGGCTTCGACCCCTGCTCTGGGAAGATTCCACTTGCCAACGAGCAGCTAAGCCCGTGTGCCTCAGCTGCTGAGCCTGAGTGCTGCAGTCGCTGAAGCCCGTGCGCCTACAGCCTGTGCTCCACAACCAGAGAGACTAACACACTGAGAAGCCCACACACCACAAGGAGGAGAAGGCCTCACACTGCAACGAAGAACCAGTGCGGCCGAAAATAAAGAGAGCGAAATAAAATACCTCACTTTAAAAGATGATCGAAGAACAGAGAAACTCTACTGAACACTTCATGAAGTGGGAGGTCTCCATCCCCAGGGTCCAGAGAACCCCAGAGCATTTACAGGGACAGAGTTCAGTTTTGGTTCGCTGACACGGCACCCCAGGCTGGCATGCTCATCTTTTTTTTTTTTTTGGTAAGATTTATCTATTTGGATTCACTGGGTCTTAGTTGCTCCATGGCATGTGGGAGCTTAATTCCCCAACTAGGTGTCAAACTCACACCCCCAGCACTGCAAGGTGGATTCCTAACCACTGGACCACCAGGAAAGTCCCTGGAGTGACTCATCTTGAGTCTAGATGTTTATTTCAATACAGGCCTGAGATCAGACCCAGACATTCCTACTGGGAGTTGAGTGTCTCCTTGATAACCATAAGAGGAGGCCTGAATCTTTGATCATCTACCTCTTAGAAGCACAGAGCTAAGTGTTCTTTGTTCATTAGTCTCAAATGCATTCACAGCATCCCAAAGACATGGGCGGATTTGATAAATAATCCCATTTTACAGATGAAAGCCCTGAGGCCCAGGAACAATGGGTAATTTGCCAAACCTGGATCCTCCTACTATTGTAGGGGAGGAAACCTTTCCCTGTTTCTCTTCAAGATTCCTTGGCTAATGTGGTAATTTAATTAACATAAGACAGATGAACAGGAGAAAAACAACTTTCATACATACATCATCCCCAAAGACATGGGACCCAGAGATGGTCAGGCAATTGAGGCTTATATGCCACTCAGAGTGAAGGAGAAGGGGGTGAGGATTGGGGCTCAGAGGGGAGGAGGATAAATTCCGGGAAGATGAGAAAAGCAGATATTTGGTTAACAAATGATTACCATGCCATACAGATAGATGAATGTTTCTGATACTAAAAGTTATTTTGGGGGTTAGTTCCCTTCCAGATACAGGCCCTCTAACTAAATCTTTTAGGCAGTTAAGGAGTAGTAATCAGCTTTTATCAATAACCTCAGATATGCAGATGACACCACCCTTTTGGCAGAAAGTGAAGAGGAACTAAAAAACCTCTTGATGAAAGTGAAAGAGGAGAGTGAAAAAGTTGGCTTAAAGCTCAACATTCAGAAAATGAAGATCATGGCATCTGGTCCCTTCACTTCATGGGAAATAGATGGGGAAACAGTGGAAACAGTATCAGACTTTATTTTGGGGAGCTCCAAAATCACTGCAGATGGTGACTGCAGCCATGAAATTAAAAGACGTTTGCTCCTTGGAAGGAAAGTTATGACCAACCTAGATAGCATATTGAAAAGCAGAGGCATCACTTTGCCAACAAAGGTCCGTCTAGTCAAGGCTATGGTTTTTCCAATGGTCATGTATGGATGTGAGAATTGTACTGTGAAGAAGGCTGAGCGCCAAAGAATTGATGCTTTTGAACTGTGGTGTTGGAGAAGACTCTTGAGAGTCCCTTGGACTGCAAGGAGATCCAACCAGTCCATTCTGAAGCAGATCAGCCCTGGGATTTCTTTGGAAGGAATGATGCTAAAGCTGAAACTCCAGTACTTTGGCCACCTCATGCAAAGAGTTGACTCATTGGAAAAGACTTTGATGCTGGGAGGGATTGGGGGCAGGAGGAAAAGGGGATGACAGAGGAAGAGATGGCTGGATGGCATCACCAACTCGATGGACGTGAGTTTGAGCGAACTCTAGGAGTTGGTAACCGACAGGGAGGCCTGGCGTGCTGCAATTCATGGGGTTGCAGAGTCAGACACGACTGAGCGACTGAACTGAACTGGACTGAATCAGCTTTTCCTGAGTGTTTTGGGTCTCAAATGTCTTCAGTTCAAAATAACCCACACATCATGTGGCCTGTTTGCAGGGGAGCACATAACCTGTTTCCTCTCACTGTAAAACATGCAGTCATCACCCCCTGGGATCCAACATCTCAGCTGAATTTATCTCCAGCATAAAATAAGCACTGAGGTCTAAATGGAATATTGGTGGTGGTGGTTTAGTCACTAAGTTGTGTCCGACTGTTTCTACCCCATGGACTGTAGCCCACCAAGCTCCTTTGTCCATGGGATTCTCCAGGCAGGAATACTGGAGTGGGTTGCCATTCCTTTTGCCAGGGGATCTTCCCAACCCAGGGACTGAACCCATGTCTCCTGCATTGCAGGCAGATTCTTTACAAAGTCACCAGGCAAGCGCCAATGGAATATTACTCAGCCATTAAAAAAGAATGAAATAATGCCATTTGCAGCAACATGGATGGGCCTAAAAAGCGTCATAATGAGTAAAGAAAGTCAGACAGAGAAGGAAAAATACTGTATGACATCCCCTATATGTGGACTCTAAAATTAAAGGATATAAATGAACTTACTTCCAGAACAGAAATAGACTCATAGACTTCGAGCACAAGCTTATGGTTGTATGGGAAGGACGAGGGGGAAGGACAGTTAGGAAGTTTACGATGGACATGTACACACCGCTATATTTCGGACAGATAACCAGCAAGGACCTACTATATAGCACATGGAACTCTGCTCAATATTATGTAGCAGCCTGGATGGGAGAGGAGTTTGTGGGGAGAATGGATACATGTGTATATACAGCTGAAACTCTTGACTGTTCACCTGAAACTATCACAACATTGTTAATCAGCTGTGCCCCAATCTAAAATTAAAAGTTAAAACAAAAAGAATTGAGGTTTTCATCTTCCAAGGGTGTTTGCCACTACTTTTGAGAGTCCTGGCAATTCGCTCAAATCCAGACCCAAGGGCCTCGATAGTAACTGGGTTGAGGGGGACATAGTCGTGTGGAGACTACACACTTGTGCACGCAGCATGGCGTGGTGCCAGCACACAGACCACTTCATCTTCCGGGAGTGGGCTGGGGGGGGGGGGGGACTCGTGTTTATTTTTTGCAACAAAGACAAATGCTTCCAGTGTGCAGGTTAGGGGGAGAGAATGTGGGGTTTTCTGAGAGTCACCCCTTCCTGATTTTGGCTCTTCTTTCACATTCCCAAGATGCGTGGGGAAGGCAGGTTTCTGTGCCTGCTACCCTTCCCCGGCAGCCCTGATGAGTGCTCTTGCTGGCCTGCTTTCAAAGCGCAGTTCTGAGGACCATTTAATAGGAGAGGAAGTGGACTGGGACACACCTGTAACAGGGAGCCTGTTAGGAATGCTGCTTCCCAGGCCTCACCCAGACCTGGGCAATCAGAATATGTGTTTATTTCCACAAGACCCGCTGCAGGAGCAAAGTCTGAGAAGCGCTGTTACTGGGCATTGAGCCCCAGCAGGCAGATGCAGGAAGAAGCCTGGTTAGGTGGGGAGGTAGAGCATGAAGAGGACTGACCCTAGCCCCTCCCCTTTCCCACTTCCCTGCCCATCGCCTGATCCCACCCCTCAGCAGGGGTGTGAAAAGCCCAGTCTGCCCCCAGCATCCTCAGGAGCCCTCTTGCAAGGCCATGAAGATGAGCCGGCTCTGCCTCTCCGTAGCCCTTCTGGTCTTCCTGGGCACCCTGGTGGCCGGCACCCCCAGAGGGTGGCGACAGCCTCAAGGAGAATGGTAAGTCCCGGTTCCCCTCTCCTCTGCAGACCAGGTGAGGGAAAGGGCAGCCCTCAGAAGGGGCTGCGAAACAGGCACAGGGTGAGTGTTGCCAGCCCTCTCTGGATTTCTCCTGGGAAACTGGGCAGTTTTCACTCCAGGGACATTTCATGACTCTCAAAAGAAAATCATGATGTTTTCAGCTTAAAAAATTATCCTGCATAACTCTTCCAGATCAGGGGCCCCATTTCTGAGATGCTGTATTCCTGGGCCCTGTCTGGTCCTCAAACCTGACTGTTGCGTAACAAAAGATCGCTGTTTGACCCTTGTCTGGGTTTATGGTCCAGTTCTCCTAAAACCCTCGGGATTTGCTGCTTTTTCTATGTTAAGGAAAGTGAAGAAGTTGTTCAGTCATGTCCAACTCTTTGCAACCCCATGGACTGTAGCTTAACAGGCTGCTCCATCTATGGGATTTTCCAGGCAAGAATACTGGAGTGAGTTGCCATTTCCTTCTCCAGGAGACCTTCCCAACCCAAGGATCGAACCCAGGTCTCCGCATTATGGACAGACACTTTACCATTTGAGCCCTCAATAGCTTCTGGGTGGGACTGGTCTCCAGGACATTCCATCAGGTGATCTGAGGATTAGAATTTTCTGGCCCCAGCTCCTCCGTGGGGAGGGGAGGGTACTGGGATAGAAGTCAAGTCACCAACAGCTAATGAGTCAATCCATTTGCCAAACCAGTGAATAAAAACCCCTAAACACTGGGAATTGCAGAGCTTCCTGGGGGGACATTCAAGAGGGCTTTTCTCTAATAGCAGAGAGCAGGCTCCTCACTGCAGTGGTCTCTCTTGTTGCAGAGCACAGGCTTTAGGGCACTTGGGCTCAGTACTTGTGGCTCCTGGGCTCTAGAACGCAGGCTCAGTAGCTGTGCCGCACGGGCTTAGCTGCCCCGTGGCACGTGGAATCTTCCCGGGTAAGGGGTCAAACCCTTGTCTCCTGCATTGGCAGGCAGGCTCTTATACCACTCAGCCACCAGGGAAGCCCCTGAGTTTTATCCTTTATTTTATCCTTTATCCAGTAAAAAAAAAAAAAGTCTTTCCTGAGTTGTGTGAGTCATTCTAGTCAATTATTGAAACTTGAGAATGGAAGCCACACAGCCCCTGAATTTCTAGCCAGTGGCTGAGAGGGCTGTGGGACCCCAGGGACATGTAGCTGGCATCTGAAGTGGAGCCGTCTTGTGGGGTTGAGCCCTCACCCTGTGGAGTCGGGGCTAACTCTGCAGATTTAGAGTCTGAAGTGAGTTGACTCAGGGGCCACTGCATTGGTCTGGAGAAACGGTTGGTGTTGGAAGAGATACCCCATGTTTGATGTACAGAAGAAACCCAGACTCATATATCCCTGGGCTTTGATGGCTGGAAGGAGGCTCAAGTACAGTTGAGTAAAAGGGAGGGCAGTATTCCCAGAAACTCTGACCAGTTACCTAGACTGTAACAATTCCCTGCAGATGGCAGGTGCTTTTTCATGGGTTGTAACAGGATTGTACACTGACCCAACCTTACCACTCACCTGCTCTGTGACCTGAGGTCAGTCACTTTGCTGCAGTTTCCTCACCTGTACAAGGGAAAACTACCAAACAAGTTCTTGCAGTGAATTATCAATCATGAATACAGAGGTTTTTTCCACATTTCACACCTGATCATGTCCATTTTCCACCAAGATGTCTTAGTCTGAAGAATTTTGTCCACCTACCCCCAAGAAAAAAAATATGTAGGGGTCAAATAATGATATTATTGGGCTTCCCAGTGGCTCAGCTGTAAATAATCCACCTGCAGTACAGGAGACATGGAGATGTGGGTTCGATCCCTGGGTCAGGAAGATCCCCTAGAGGAGGAAATGGCAACCCACTCCAGTATTCTTGCCCAGAAAATTCCATGAACAGAAGAGCCTGGCAGGCTACAGTCCATGGGATGGCAAAGACTTGGACACGATTGTTTCAACAACAATGATATTATTTCTCCATTATTATTGCAAAAATGCAACACTTCCAGGACTTTGTTCATGGAGACAAGGTTATACTTCTCTCGGGCTGTTAGAATCTTTGTGATGACTCAAGGCCCTTCCCTTTATTCCCATGTCTATTATTTTATCATCATCTCAGGATATGGGATGGTGGAGTAGATTCATAGTTTTCTAGATGTGCTGCTACCAAAGGTAAGTCCATGTGCCTGACTCACAGGCTAAGCAAACCGAGAAGTCTGAGTTTGGGGCCAAGAAAGGTTTATTGCAGGGCTATGCAAGGAGACAAGAGCGGCTCAGGCCTTAAAAACCCCTAACTCCCCCAGAGAGCTTTTACATGCAAGATTTGGGGTGAAAGCTGCATATGTGTGATTGTGTGACTTTCTTCTGCATGGTTGGTGTTCCAAGAACTTTGTGCTCAGCCAGAAGTTACCTTCCTCCACCCGGGTGGGGAATTTAGTTGTTGCAAAAGAACTCAAAGATACTGATAAGTATAGGAGCCTGGACCTGACCCTGCCCTGCCCCATTGTGCACTATTGTTTCTTGACTGCTTCTCCTTTGTTTCTGCTTCCCCTCCCTTCCTTGATTAGCAACTGCTTGAATCTGCCCTTTGCTATTCCAGAAAGTCTAGGAGGCTGAAGCCTTTTTCCTGCAAATAAGAAACAAACTGGGGGCCTGGAAAGGCTTTTGTTCCCAGAAGCCCAGAACTCCGTAAGCTCCTGCCCAGCTTCAGACATTTCACTAACGGGAATTTAATTATATTCATTCTACTCAATGACTGTAGCCAGCAGGAGCATGAGGTGGGAGACTCATTCACTTGACAAATATTTATCAAGGCCTGGCAAACCATTGTTCTTGGTGTGGGGACACAGCTATGAACCAAATGTAGCACAGATCCAGTGCACTCTAGAAGGGAGACGGACAGCTGAGTAGGTGAAATACTATGGCAGTTCATGACAAGTGTTTCGATTGTAGAGATTGATGGGGGAAAGGAATCCATGCTCTTTCTGCAGACCAGTTAGCAAAATCCCCAGTGATAAGGAGGTGTTCAAGCAGCAGCCAGGACCAGGGTGGCTGGGGCTGAGTCGGTGGAGCAGAGGGGAGAGAAGGGGGATAAGGCAGAAAGGCCATGGGGGAACGTCATGAGGAGCTTCCTAAGGTTTTACAAGAATCAGAATTTGACTCTGAGAGAGCTGGGGAGCACTGAGATTCGGAGTGGTCACAGGAGCCACGGGCAGGACTCAAGACTGGATCCCTGCGGCTGCAGTGCAGAGAGTGGCCTCTAGGGGGCGAAGGGCAGAGACCGGCCCGGTGAGCAGCTGCAGCTGTGGTCCGTCCAGTGAGCCAGGAGGAGAGTGTACCTGAGTTATTTCTTGGGTTGACTCCAGTTCCCTTGAATAACACGAATGGCTTGCCCGGCTGAGGATAATTCTGCTCCTTAATTAAACAATTAAGCATCTTTGCTGTGTTCTTATACACAAATGCATTACTATATGTTCATTATACTAGAAAAACGTTCATTATACTAGTTTTATACATAAAACTTAGAAAATAAAAATATCAAAAGGTAAATCAAGGGACTTCCCTGGTGGTCCAGTGACTAAGGCTTCAACAGGGGCATGAGTTCAAACCCTGATCAAGGAACCAGATCCCGTATGCCACAAGTAGAGACGATCTCAGGTGCCTCAGCAAAGATCTGGCACAGCCAAATACAGTAGTGAGAAAAAGACAAAATAAAAAGAATAAAAAGAAATACAGGAGCAAGGACATGGAAGCACTTAGATGTCCATCCACAGAGGAATGGATAAGGAAGTTGTGGTACACATACACAATGGAATATTACTCAGCTATAAAAAGGAACGCCTGCAAGTCAGTTCTAATGAGGTAGATGAGCCTAGAACCTATTATACAGAGTGAAGTCAGAAAGAGAAAGACAAATATCATATATTAACACATATATATGGAATCCAGAAAGACAGTGCTGCCGATCCCATTTGTAGGGCAGCGAGGGTGACACAAACATAAAGAACAAACTTGGACACAGTGGGAGGGGAGAGGGCGGGATGATGTGAGAGAGGAGCACTGAAGCATACGCATCACCGTATGTAAACGAGAGCGCCGGCGGGAGTATGACGTAAGACGCAAGGAACCCCAAGCCAGTAACAATCTAGAGGGCTGGGGTGGGGAAGGAGGTGGGAAGGGGGGTTCAAGAAGGAGGGGATATATGTATACCTATGGCCAAGTCATGTTGATGTATGGCAAAAATCACAATAGTGTTAAGTAATTATCCTCTAATTTAAAAAAAAAAAGTTAAGGGTAAATCAAGATTTCAAATCTCACAACCCAAAGGTTAGGGATAAATCCTTCTACTTTGAGGTCTTAATGTACATGAACTCACAACCTTGTTCACCCAGAAATGAGGAGGGAACAATGCAGCCTCAGGCAGAGCTTGGGGCTTGCCCAGTGGCTCAGTGGTAAAGAACCCACCTGCCAATGCAGGAGATGTAAAAGACTCGGATTCAATCCCTGGGTTGGGAAGAACCCCTGGAGAAGGAAATGGCTACCCACTCCAGTACTCTTGCCTGGAGAATCCCATGGACAGAGGAGACTGGTAGGCTATGGCCCATAGGATCGCAGAGTCAAACACAACTGAAGCCACTTGGCATCTCGCGTCATCTAGGCAGAGCTACCCCGCAGGTAGCACAGCCTTCCCTTTTCTCAGCTCCTCAGCCTCCAGATAGGACAGGCTCCACCTCTGCCACAGGGCTGTGATTTGGGTGAGGTGAGTGAGGCACTCACTCAGCCCAGGATCGATAGATCATAATTGACTGCAATGTTACTCTTGAGTCGATCAATCTTGTCTGACTCTTTGTGACTCCATGGACTATAGCCCACCAGGCTTCTCTGTCCATGGAGTTTTTTCCCCCAGGCAAGAATACTGGAGTGGGTTTCCATTTCCTTCACCAAGGGATCTTCCCAACCCAGGAATCAGACCCTAGGCTCCTGCACTGCAGGCAGAGTCTTTACCACTGACCCAATATGAAAGCTTTAAATGAAAAGGACATGACCCTCCACTTGCTTGACCTGCCTCTTTGCTTCACCCCAACCCTGGCCCTGCTCAGCTGGGACCAAGAGTTTTACACTGAGACTTGAATACACCTCATTCCCGATTTCAAGTGAAAATTTTATCTTCTACCAGATGTAACTTGCTATTTTAGAGGCAACTCTTCTTTTAAATAGAGAATTGCCATTCTTTAGGCTTTAAGAAAGCAACTTTCTAATAGATGCAAAGGTTTTCTCATAAATGAGAGCTTTCCCTCTTCTCTCTGGGCATTTATGTGATCTTTTTAGTCTGAGTTTCACAGGATTTTCTTTTTCGTGTTTATTGGATGGTTTATTTAAGGGATCAAGAAGTCTGTGGATGTATAAACATATTGAATAACTCAGAGACTTTTGAGTTCCCATCTTAAATGTTCATCAAGATAGGTTCCATTTTGACAACTTATGTCTAAACTATATATTAATTTCTGAACCAATACATATTTTAAAACATTGCATAGAATAAATATGTGTTCTTGATATGCTTGGGTGTTAAAATGAAGGTATTTACTTAATCTGAGGCTCCAGAAAAGAAGCATCATGTTTCCCAGTGTTGGGAAAACTGGCTGTGTTGGTGTCCAGGGTGGTCCCTGGGGACTTCTCTATTGTGTATCGATGGGGGAAGCTTAAAGGGCTTTAATGGGCAATTGTGTCCATGAGCGATTTTTAGTTTGGATGCTGCCCTGGAAAATTAAATTAAAATTTAATGAGCACATCTAACAATTACTGTAATAACTAGTGTTATTTAATACTGATTGATTACCAGTTACTTGACAGACGTCATCTCTAATTCTCTCAACAAGTCCCTGAGGCTGGGGTTATTATGCTCATCTCGATGATGACCATGCTGTGGCTCAGAGTGGTTACTTGTCTCACCTCAGGTCACACAGCCACAGAGTGGCTCCTCTAAGACTTTAAAGAATATAGTCTAGGGGCTTGCCCTAGATGTTCCTTGAGACTGGGGTGTACTGGGATAGGAAGGGGTGGCAAAATGATTCTGAGGGGTGGGTAGTGAGAGGGCTGAGGATGGTGCTTTACCCAAAACCCAGGTTTCTTCTAAGTTTTCCTTCGAAAGAAGCAGTCTGTTGCTAAAAGAGATTGACATCCATATCCTCAGGGCAGGAGTTTTATTCCTAACAAAACACATCACTGGATGGAGTGTTTTTACTCCACAATACACTTCAACCATTTTCTGGGGTCAATAAATATTCTTGTACAGCATTACTTACTTATAAAAATTGTGGTACATTTCATTTTAAATATGTCTTCTTTCATAATTGCAAAAGGAATATATGCTCACAGGAACTTGTATAAAGGATATAAAGATATGTAAGGAAAGTTTTTAAGACTCCTTCTCTTGCTGTGTGTTTGTTTTCCCAAGCCATCAACCAATTGTCCAGTTCTCAGGGAACATTGACTGGCTGTTTGCATCATACCAGTTCTGACGCTAGCAACCTGGAAATAGTGTCAGATTCCACCGGTTAATGACTGTGGCCCACAAGTCTCCTCCCATCTTCAGACTCCAATTACAGGTCCAGCCTGTCACTCATGCTTCTACCAACAGCTGTATATCAGAGTTTCCCACGACGCCCCTGGAGTTAAGTGAATTTTCTAGAGCAGCACAGACGTGGGGAAACATTTTACTTATAAGATTAACAGTTTATCAGCGCTTCCCCGGTAGCTCAGTGGTAAATAATCTGCCTGCAATGCAGAAGCCCCAGGAGATGCAGGTTCAATCCCTGGATCTGGAAGATCCCCTGGAGAAGGGTTTGGCAACCCACTCTGGTATTCTTGCCTGGAGAACCCCATGGACAAAGGAACTTGGCAGGTTACACTCTATAGGGTCACAAAGAGTCAGACACGACTGAAAAGACGTAGCATGCAGGCATGCACTAGCTTCTCATAAAAGGATATAATTCAGGACAACCATATGGAAAGGCTACAAGGCAGGATATGGAGAAAGGGCACAGAGCTTCCATGCTGTCTCGTTGTCCATACTCCCTGAACCTGCCCCTGTTTACCAACCTGGAAATTCTTCAGATGCAGTCCTTCTGTGTTTTTGCTGGAGGCTTCCTCATGCAGTCACGATGACTGTGTGATGACTCACACAATCTGTGGCTCAGACGGTAAAGCGTGGTTTTACCCTGCTGGCTCAGATGGTAACGTGTCTCCCTACAATGTGGGTAAACCCAGGTTCAATCCCTGGGTCGAGATCCCTGTTGAAGGAAATGGCAATCCACTCCAGTACTCTTGCCTGGAAAATCCCATGGATGGAGGAGCCTGGCAGGCTACAGTCCAGGGGGTCGCAAAGAGTCAGACATGACTGAGTAACTTCACTTTCCCTTTCCTCAGACAGTCACGATTGATTAAATCATGAACTATTGGTGACTGATAAACTTTCACCCATTCTCTTCTCCCTGGAGGCGGGGGCTTCAGAGGGTCAAGGTGACAGTTCAACCATCTGATCAGGCACTTGGTTCCCCTGGCAGCCAGCTCCCATCCTTGGGTTACCTGGGAGCTTTCCAAAGTCACCCTCTTCACATTACTGAAGACACCTTTATTGCTCTCCTCATTTAGAAAATTCCCAGGGTTTTAGGAGCTTTGTGCTGGGATGGAACTAGCACCAAATATATATTTCTAATTATATTATAAATCACCACATCAGTTCAGTTCAGTTCAGTCGCTCAGTCATGTCCGACTCTTTGTGACCCCATGAATTGCAGCACACCAGGCCTCCCAGTCCATCACCAACTCCTGGAGTTCACTCAGACTCACGTCCATGGAGTCAGTGATGCCATCCAGCCATCTCATCCTCTGTCGTCCCCTTCTCCTCCTGCCCCCAATCCCTCCAAGCATCAAAGTCTTTTTTCCAATGAGTCAATTCTTTGCATGATGTGGCCAGAGTACTGGAGTTTCAGCTTTAGCATCATTCCTTCCAAAGAAATCCCAGGGTTTATCTCCTTCAGAATGGACTGGTTGGATCTCCTTGCAGTCCAAGGGACTCTCAAGAGTCTTCTCCAACACCACAGTTCAAAAGCATCAATTCTTTGACGCTCAGCCTTCTTCACAGTCCAACTCTCACATCCATACATGACCACAGGAAAAACCATAGCCAGCATCAAAATTCTAGTATTCCCATCTCCATGAGATAGCCAAAGTTAACACACTCTAGGACTTCCCTGGTGGTCCTGTGGTTAAGAATCTGCCTGTCCAATGAGGGGACATGGGTTTGATCCTGTCCGAGAGGATTTCACACACTGTGGGGCAACTAGTCCCATGGGCCACAACTACTGAGTCCAGGCAACTAGAGAGTAACCCCCTCTCACCGCAACTAGAGAAAACCCATTTGCAGTGAAAAAGACTCAGAGAAGCCAATTAATTAATTAAAATAAAAAACATTTTTTAAAATATACCATCTGTTTTTCCATTCTTTTCTCCATTACAGCATGATACTTTCCCACTTTTTTAAATACTGGAAACTTTCAACCTTACTCAAAAGTACAGAAAATAGTATAATTAAACCCTAGGTACCCATTGTTCACTTTCAGCAACTATCAACATATGGAGAATATTGTTTCTGTTTGACCTTTTTCCCCCAGGATTTTAAAAGCTAATCTAAGGCATCATGCGAATAAATCCATAAATACTTCATGAAGGGTATATGGGTTTTTTTATACCATCACCATGTCATCTTCACACCTAAAAGAATTAATAATGCTTCAGAATGCAGGTCCTCAAGTGGAGGCTCACAGTTCAGGCTTTCCTCACCACCGCTACCGCCACTCACTACTCCGTTTCCAGACACGGGGCTCCATCTGCTGACCCCGGAGCCGCAGCTGTGATGGCCGGCCTCGTAACTGACCCGTTGTCCCTCGCAACCCCGCAGGCCTGCGCCCCGCCTTCTGTCTGCAGCCTCCATACACCGGTCCCTGCAGGGCCACGTTCACCAGGTACTTCTACCACGCCGCGTCCGGGCTCTGCCAGCCCTTTACTTACGGCGGATGCAGAAGGAGGCCGAACAACTTCCGCAGTGAGAAGGCGTGTATCCGCACCTGCGGGGCCGGCAGGGCGCCGGGTAAGACGGCGGCAGAGCGGGCGGGAAGGGCTGGGAGAGGGCCGGGGGCTCAGGGGCCCCAGGCCGCTCGCCTGCCCGGCGCCTCTCCTCCTCGCTGCTGGCCAGAAGTGGCCGTAGTGTCCCGTGAAACCACTCACTGAGTGAGTTCTCCAGGGACCAGCTTTCCAGAAGGTCACCCCTAGAATCACCTTCCAGGTAACCCAAGCCACTCTCAGGCTCCTCTTTCTCAGATGGGGACGCCGAATCAGCCACCCTGCCCAGCGGGTCCACCGTGCTCCTGAGCAAACGGCTTTTCTCTTCCAGGCCATCCTGGTGTCAGGAGTGCCTTGCTCGCTCGTTTCTGGGGTTGTCAAGACTCTGTCAGGGTGTACGCTGTCAAGGTCAGGGGCTTCGGTGATGACAGTCAACAAGTTCCTTCTTTCTTCTTACAGAGAATCCGGCAACTGTGCTCCCTGAGATGCTGAAGTCTTAGGAGGCCCCACACCGGGCTGTGGCCGCTTCTGAGCTATTTGAGTCTCCTCTGCTTCCTTCTCAAGCCTACACTCCTCAGCAGAACCCTGCCTCTCTCTTCGCTGCAACCTCACCCTCACCTCCCTCCCCAGCATCACTGCTCTCCTTGGAGGGGCAGCAGGGGAGTTTCTGGTCCAGCCCTGAGCATCAGTGGTGGCGGAAGTCTTTTCAGTAAAGAAGCCCTCTTGCCCCACAGTGATGTTGCATATTTGTCTATGGCTTCACCCTCTGGCCTTATATCTAATAAATTCATTTTCTAATTAAACTAACAGGAGTGGATTCTGTTGTCTGCAACCAAGAACTGTAACCCATTGGGTCCATGAAAACAGTGGTCCTTCTCACTGTTCCGTGGTGTGGAAGGCACCTCCATTTTTTCTGTCCTCAGACTGGGCCCTACCACGTGCAGGAACCATTCCAGCCCCACCTACCTCTTAATGGCCACTCCCAAGCAACACAAAAACCTGGGTGACAGATGCCATGCCGTGAAAGCATTTGTTTACTTTTTGGACCAGATCAGTCTAGGGACTGGTCATCCTCCTGGACTCAGGAGGAGAAGGGAAAGGTGGGTGAGGCTCCCTTCTCCACTTGCTCAAGGAAACCCCTCCCTGAGGTCCTCTGGCAGGGTGGGGACTTTTATTTCTTCTAAAGAAAAGCATCCACCCACTTAGCACCTGCCGAGTGCCAGGCTCTGTGCTTAGCATTTTTTTGGCATTATTTCACTTAATTATCTGAGAATCCTTTGAGGATAAACCGGGGGTATGCAGATGTCAGCTCGCTGGTGGGTTTGTTTCCTGGAGTTCCTATAACAAAGCACTATGAACTGAGTGGTTTATTTGTTAATATTTATTTAACTACACCATGCAGCTTTCAAGATCTTAGTTCCCTGACCAGGGGGTCAAAGTGTCCCCTGCAGTGGAAGCCTGGAGTCTTAACCACTGGACAGCCAAGAAATTCCCTGAAAACCAAATATTTATTCTCTCTCACTTCTGGAAGCTAGAAGTCTGAGATCAAGGAGTCTGCAGGGCCATGCTTCCTCGAAAGGCGCTGATCCATTCCAGGCCTCGCTCTCAGCTCCTGGAAGGCCTGGCTTGCTGCAGCATGAGTCCAGTCTTCACATGGCATTCTCCCCATCTGTCACCTAATCTGCCCTTTTTGTCAGGACACCAGTCATACTGAATTTGGGTCCATCCTAATGAACACTTAATCCCCATGCTAGAGACCCTGTTTCCAAACAAGCTCACATTCTGAGTTCCTGGGGGTCAGGACTCCAACATCTCTCTATTGGTGGGGACAGAGCAGCAGAGCCCTAACCATGACAGCCCTAGCCGACTGTCCCAAAGCTTTTGTCCTTTGCAAGGAGAGAGAGTTAAGAGCCCAACTCCCCAGCCAGTCTGTAAAGATCCAGAGCCTGGATTTGTTATAATTTGGGGTTCCCAAGAAGCAAAGGGAATATAGTTTATTGGGTATTCGAAAGGGCAGGAAAGGTGGCCAAGAAACATGGAGGAGCAAGCCCACTGGCACTGTTAGTGACGCCCCCATCCCATGGGGAGGGCCCAGGTGGGGTACAGCACCTTCCTTGTAGTCGCCTCCCCCAAGAGGGTAAAGGGCAGTTGCCAGCTCCCTGTCACTCAGTGACTGAGGACTTCTGACTCCCTCCATGCACAGGCTTCTTGTGTGGCCCCTAGACATCCCTCAGGCAAGAGCTGCAGATACTGGCAGCTGGAAGCCAACCAGCAACATCGAAGGTGGCAGTAGCTGGCGAGCACATTACTATGTGGCTTTTGCATAATTTACTTAACATCTTTGCACATGTCTTCTTCCTACCTAGGGTTGTTGTGAGGAAAGTGAATTAGGACATGCTGAGCCCTAAGATCCGAGAGCCTGGCATGTAATCAGTGCAATGTAAACACCTGTTAAGATAATTATTGACTAGATTATATGGGCAAAAAAACAAGAGAGTTCCAGAAAAACATCTATTTCTGCTTTATTGACTATGCCAAAGCCTTTGAATATGTGGATCACAATAAACTGGAAAATTCTGAAAGAGATGGGGATACCAGACCACCTGACCTGCCTCTTGTATGCAGGTCAGGAAGCAACAATTAAAACTGGACATGGAACAACAGACTGGTTCCAAATAGGAAAAGGACTATGTCAAGGCTGTATATTGTCACCCTGCTTATTTAACTTCTATGCAGAGTACATCATGAGAAACGCTGGGCTGGAAGAAACACAAGCTGGAATCAAGATTGCCGGGAGAAATATCAATAACCTCAGATATGCAGATGACACCACCCTTATGGCAGAAAGTGAAGAGGAACTAAAAAGCCTCTTGATGAAAGTGAAAGAGGAGAGTGAAAAAGTTGGCTTAAAGCTCAACATTCAGAAAACTAAGATCATGGCACCTGGTCCCATCACTTCATGGCAAATAGATGGGGAAACAGTGGCTGAGTTTATTTTTCTGGGCTCCAAAATCACTGCAGATGGTGATTGCAGCCATGAAATTAAAAGATGCTTACTCCTTGGAAGGAAAGTCATGACCAACCTAGATAGCATATTCAAAAGCAGAGGCATCACTTTGCTAACAAAGGTCTAGTCAAGGCTATGGTTTTCCAGTGGTCAAGTATGGATGTGAGAGCTGGACTATAAAGAAAACTGAGCACCAAAGAATTGGTGCTTTGAACTGTGGTGTTGGAGAAGATTCTTGAGAGTCCCTTAGACTGCAAGGAGATCCAACCAGTCCATCGTAAAGATCAGTCCTGAGCATTGGAAGGACTGATGTTGAAGCTGAAACTCCAATACTTTGGCCACCTGATGCTAATAGCTGACTCATTGGAAAAGACCCTGATGCTGGAAAAGATTGAGGGCAGGAGGAGAAGGGGACAACAGAGGATGAGATGGTTGAATGGCATCATTGACTCGATGGACATGGGTTTGGGTGGACTCCAGGAGTTGATGATGGACAAGGAGGCCTGGCGTCCTGCGGTCCATGGGGTCGCAAAGAGTCAGACACGACTGAGCGACTAAACTGAGCTGAACCACTGGAAAAGAAATGACTCTGACCTCACCTAGGAATATTCATGTTGGAAGACGTGTGGAACTGAAGCTGATTCACAGTCCTTATTTCATACGTGAGGAATTTAGAGCCAAAGAAAGGGAAATATCTTGCCCGGTGACACCCAGCTAACAACTATGAGACATTATAATAGACTAAACTCAGGCAACATCACTCCTTCTTTCAATCATTCATTACACTATCTTGCATTTAGTGTTTGTTCTCTGGTAGGAAGCAGGGAAATAGAAATGACCAAGACAGTAGCTTCCAAATGAGAGTATGTGATTACTCTCATTCACACCAGTAAGTATTTTGAATATGTATTTGTGCATATACTCATATGCACATTGTTGTACTAGTATGCACACTTGAAGTAGTCAATAATATATATTTAATAAAGAATAGGCTAGAGAAAGGGCTTCCCTGGTAGCTCAGCTGGTAAAGAATCCACCTGCAATGCAGGAGACCCAGGTTAGATTCCTGGGTCAGGAAGAGCCCCTGGAGAAGGGATAAGCTACCCACTCCAGCATTCATGGGCTTCCCTGGTGGCTAAGATAGTAAAGAATCCTCCTGCAATGCTGGAGACCTGGGTTTAATCCCTAGGTTGGGAAGATCCCCTAGAGGAGGGCACGGCAACTCACTACAGTATTCTTACCTAGAGAATCCCCACCGACAAAGGAGCCTGGCAGGCTGCAGTCCATGGGGTTGCAAAGAGTCAGACACAACTGAGTGACTAAGCACAGCACAGCACAGGCTAGAGAAAAATAAGCAGAAGTTTGTAGGTGTTTTCTCCTGTCCCCTGGTGCATCCCACTTTGGACACCTCTAGACCAGGACTGGCTTTACCAGCAAAGATCTTCCCACCCAGCCTGGCAGGCAGACATAATTTCAGGAACATGCACGCTGGGGGCGCTGAAGAGGAACCCTAGCTGCCACTGGAAGAGGTCAAGGCCAACCTCCCAGAAGAGGCAAGGCTTGAGCTGAGTGTGGAAGGGTGAACTGGATTCTACCAGGTGGAGAGAAGAGGTAAGACAAAGACGTGGAGCTGAGTGCCAAGATTCAACTTCCATGCAGATACCAAGTTGAGTCTGTATCACTTTCCACATAGCCTTTGAGCATCACAAGAGAGACCCCAACCTGTTCATCAAAGTCCACTCATCCCTGAATACAGATGGATCTGGGAGTCCCCACAGAAGAGACAGAGGAAGAGGAGATACCTAGGAAATGTGAGGGAAACACCTTGTGCATGAGAGCCCTTGTCCCAAAGCTTGAGTTACCTGCTTCCTCCTGCTAGTCCCTGCTCCTGGGGGAGTGAGACAGCTGCTTTCAGCATCTCTAAGAAACAGACCCATCAGAGCTGAGTGACATAGGTGAGTGGATGTTGGAATGAAGGATTTGGTGGTGGATGCGAAATTGAAGAAGTCATCTTAAAAATTAAATGGTGGGATATTTAGCTGTCAGATACTCAACCAGCCTCAGTTTCTATACCTCCTTCTATGGGGAGCACACTTCCACGGGCAGCAGATGCCAGCTGGCAGCTTTCATCCATACAAAGTCTTTTGTCCCAACGAACCAGTAAGAGTACTCCTCCCACTGGGCCCTGACTTTCACATTGGTCCTCACTCTGCTCCGATGGGCCAATTCTGCTGTCTTTGTCTTAAGATATTCCTAGAGACACTGGGAGATGGCAATCAGGGAAGTACCCCCATCTCTCCCAAAGTGTTTTTAGGTTCTCTTGCAACATTTGTTAAGTCCCCTCTGCCAGCTTTCAGATTCTCAGGCCTCAAAGATGTTGACATCCCTTTGGTTCAGCTTCCAAAGTTTATGCAGAGGCTGATAGGATGGTTGCCACCCTCAGGAGGTACCCCTTCACTGAATTGGAAGAGGAAGTTGGTGTAAGAATAAGAGAATGGTCAGCACCCCGGTCACCCTTCTGTTTTGCTTTCCCTAGTAGGTCAAGAGCAATGATACTCAGAGACTGTGAACCAAATGAGGGTGACTGAGAGGAGAGGGTAGGGAGACTTCCCTGGTGGCCCAGTGGTTAAGAATCTGCCATCCAGTGCAGGGGACCTGGATTCCATCCCTGATCAGGGAACTAAGATGCCATATGCCGCAGGGCAGCTGGGCCTGAGCCTCACCATACAGAGCATGCCACAACTAAGACCCAACGCAGCCAAAAGAAATAATAAATATTATTTTAAGAGGAAGAGGTAGGACGTAGATGGAGTCAGGACTCCAAAGCTTGGAGGTATTGCCCAAGACACATCATACTTCAAGTTCATTATTTGATCTTCTCAGCTGCATAGCATTATGGGAATATGTTCAGAATCCACTGTCCCCAGTCAAAGGGAGAGCCCTGCTCTCCCAAGTAGAACCATTTGACATTTTTCACTTCCCTGTCTCTGAGAAAACGTACAATGGATGGATCTTCGGAGAGCAGAGCTTAACTGCCTCACTACAGATGAAGTAACTGAGGCATCGAGGCTCTAAATACCACAGATAATTAAATAAAGGAAAAGAGAGAACAAGACCCTTCCATCTTGGGTGGCCCCACACAGCATGGCTCATAGCTTCACTGAGTTACACAAGACTGTGATCCATGTGATCGTTTTAGTTAGTCTTCTGTGATTCTGTTACTCACTACCTTATAGTCTTGGGACTATTCCTTAAATCTCTAAGTTTTACTTTCTTTAATTATAAAATAAGGATAATAATGCTTGTACTTGTTCATGTTTTCAGCCATAGACCACTAGAAACACTCCTGTTCCTAGCTGAACAAGTTGGGTTTATTATTCACAGCAGCACCTCACAGAACACCTCCCTTGAGGAACGATATGGCTTTCCAATAAGATGTTAGAAAGAACTTGACAGGATGTGGTATGGTTAGCTTCAGGATTCAGGAAGCTGGCTTTGCTCTGACCTGGATGCTGTTGGGAAGCGAGCAGTTCTCTGATTGGCTGTCTTAATCTTTAAGAAGGGAAGACTAGATAGAGCTTAGAGCTGTACTTGGTAAAGCAGCATCAGCACCACTCATTTTAGGATATGTTATCATTTCGGATAACAGGATAATTTAGCTTGTTTTGCCTATGTTCAAACTCGACTACAGAGTGTCCTATCATTATCTTGATGCATCATGAACACAAAATGGTCTTGCCTGATGTGAAAATTCTGTGAAATACGTATGTTCAGCAAGAGAACATAAAGCCAACTGTGAGTGCCAAGTCAGCTTTCAGATTTTAGGGGCCACTTTTCTCTTTCTCATAACTTCTCATAGAATTAAGGTGAGAATTAAGGATACAATATTAGTAAAATGCTTGGATAAGTGCCTGGCAGAGTACCCCTCAATGAAAGGCAGCTCCAATCAGAGTAATAGAAATACTATTAAGAAAGAAGCTGTGTGTGTGCATACTCACTCAGTCGTGTCTGACTCTTTGTGACACCATGTACTATAGGTCACCAGGCTCCTCTGTCCATGGGATTCTTCAGGCCAGAATACTGGAGTTGGTTGCCATTTCCTCCTGCAGGGAATTTTCCTGACCCAGAGATCAAACCTGAATCTCCTGCGGCTCCTGCATTGGTATGTGGATTCCTTACCACTGAGCCATCTGAGAAGCCCAATAGATGTTATTTAATTATAATGGGCTTCCCTAGTTGCTCAGAGGTTAAAGCATCTGCCTCCAATGCGGGAGACCCAGGTTCGATCCCTGGGTCAGGAAGATCCCCTGGAGAAGGAAATGGCAATCCACTCCAGTATTCTTGCCTGGAGAATTCCATGGATGGAGAAGCCTAGTAGGTCCACGGGGTCGCAGAGAGTCAGACACGACTGAGCGACTTCACCTCACCTAATAAATATTAATTAGTAGCAGTATAATGGAAAAGTACTTGGTTCTAAATAGAAGAGATTGACTTCAGTAGCTCTGGGTATTGCTATCTGACCTTGGGCAAGTCCCTTCACCATTCTGAACCACAGTTTCTTTCTATGAAAAATAGGGTGATTGCACCTGCCTTAGGAAATCCATTCCTCTGACTTGCCTGGGGGTCTAGTGGCTGGGACTGCACACTCCCAGTATAGGGGGCCCAAGTTAGATCCCTGGTCAGGGAACTAGATCCCACATGCCCAACCAAGAGTTCACACGCCAAAATTAAAGATCTTGCATGCATCAGGGAAGACTGAAGATCCCACATGGTGCAACTAAGACCTGGCGCAGCCAAATAAATAATTAGTTTGGTTTTTTTTTAATAGAAGAAGAAAGAAATCCTCTCCTTCGGGTATTTTTCAGGACTAACAGATTACGATGCTGAAGTGCTTTGAACACCACAGACCAAGACAAGCTGGCTTGAAACACATAGCGTTTTGGGCTTCCCTGGTGGCTCAGTGGTAAAGAATCCACCTCCAAGTAGAGGAGGCACAGGTTCAATTCCCTGGGTCAGGAAGATCCCCAGAAGAAGATGAGATGCCAGGAGATAGCAACCCACTGCAGTATTCTTGCCTGGGAAATCTCATGGGCAGAGAAGGCTGGTGGGCTACAGTCCATGGGATTGTAGACAATCGGACAGAACTTAGCAACTAAACAACAATATCTAGTTTTAGGGGGTTTTGGCTCCTGACTGCTTTTTAGTGTGCTATCAACTGCATTAAAGAAAGGAACAAAGAGCATTTTTCTTTGGTAGCGTCACCTTCTAGAGTCCACTATCAGGAATTTCCCCATTGTTTAAGGGATGTCAAAGTCCTCTTCCAAATTTGTCCCATTCTTTTCACACTGAATCTAATTCCCTCTGGCTTCGGTAATAGGTCTCACCCAGATCCACTCTCACGCCCATCCCATGCAAAAATACTTGACCCTCTCTCTGGTCTTTCAAAAATATAGGGGGAAACTTTTTACTTTCTGCTGGTTCTCCTTTCTATTAAAGCCCCAAGGAACCAGTCATGAGGAACTGCTCTTTAAGGAAGGCCCTCTCTGCCCACAGTGGCTGCTCCTGGATCCAAACAAACCCTCTCTACTATTAGGAGGGAAAATTCAACTCTTTGGGTACCTCTGTGTGTGTGTGTGTGCATCAAGTAGGTTTATAAGTCAGCAGTTAATACGAATAATTATTTTAAAAAATATTTACTCAGCTGTAATGTACACAGGAAAGACATGGTCTCTGCTCTGTTATAGTCTTATAGTACATTTTCTAGCAGAAAATTCCATGAGATATTGAACAAGTGATCACTAAGGAATACAACGCACAGGGTGTGAAGGAGAACTCATAGGGGAATGGAGGTGGTGGGAGTTGGATGGAGGGATGCCCTGAGGAAGTGAACTTTCAGTTGAGACCTGAGAGATGAGCTAGAGTCCCTGAGAAGAAGGTGGGGAAGGGGTTCTCAGCAGATGGAAAAGCAAGAGATGGAGGAAGAGGTATGTGAGAATGAGTAGGAGGATGGGACGAGGTAGCACTGGGTACAGAAGTGGGAGCCAGACTTGAGGAAACTTGTGAGATGAGTTAAGAGTTTGGGGCTTTATCTGAGGTCAGAGGAAGAACCTGTTCAGCTTAGAAGAACCTGGCGGAGGATGGAGAGGAGGGTGGCAGGGGTGGGAGTGGGCACAAAGGCAGGGGGGTCATGATGAAACCGTACAACCCAGGCTGGGACTTGAACCATGGTCTTTTAACTGAAGTCACACACCTGTTCTGGGACCTTAATGAAGCTCGGCTTCTTTAAGTCTCATTGCCTAAAGAAGTCACTGAGAGACAAAGTGATTAAGAAGTGAATTTATTTATTTAGACAGATATACATTCCACAGACAGAATATGGTCCATATCAAAAGATAAGGATGGTCTTGGAAGAAACACTCCACTGACAGAGTATGGGCCATCTCAGAAGATGAGGGCCCCCAAATATGGGAAGGTTACTTTTCATGGGCTGGGTAATTTCATAGGCTAACGAGTGGGAGGATTATTCCAACTATTTGGGGGAAGGGGTGGAGATTTCCAGAAATTGGGCCACCATCCACTTTTTGATCTTTGATGGTTGGCCTCAGAACTGTCGTGGGGCTGTGTCAGCTAATGTGTCACAACGAGCATATAGTGAGGCTCAAGGTCTACTGGAAGTAGAATCTTCTGCCATGCTGGTCCTAGTTGATTCTAACCAGTTTTTGTCATGTCTTATGGCTATGTCATTCTGCCCCTCCCTCCAGTTTCAGTGACCGCTGTCCAGAGGGGAGATGGGAGTGGCCTGGACACAGCAGAGAGCAGTGGCTTCAGAGGAGACAGCGAAGGGGGACAACCAACAGGCTTTGCTAGGAGACTGCTCGGGTGAGGAAGGGGAAGAAGCATTGAAAGCAGTCAGGTGCCTGGGAGAAGGGAGGGGGGAGCGAGTCTGGGGGAAGGACAGAGAGTTCAGATGTGGGAACCAGACTTGAGGAACTGGTCAATGTTGAGTCCATGGCACCTTTAGAACATTCATGGGAAGATACTGAGTAGACATTGATTCATCCAACCACTTGATCAGAAAATGCTGGTTAGGGATAGAATACAGGGTGATCAAAAACTCAGACAAGATTCTATGGCTTCAGCCTCTGGCTCTGCCGACTTTCTAGCTGTGTAGTCAGCTCACTTCTGTCATCATCTGATCCTCTGCACAATTCTGCGTAATAACAGAACCTACTTCTCTGGTCAATAGTGACACCAAGGGGATGAATCTTTGTAAAGACTTTACAGTAGTGCCTGCACTTAGGAAGGAATAACCATGTCCTATCTCAGTGCTTGCTATGTGTGCCAGGCGCTGTCCTAGGCTCTGGGTCACAGCGGAGAACAGCTCACAGCTCCTCACTCTGCCAGAACTGACATTGTAGCTGGTGGATACAATCAGTGATGATGAACAAGATACATTTCTCAAACAGATCACTGTCAGGCAGAAAATCATGCAGAATCAGGGCAAAGCAAATCACAGCAACTTTAGGCAGATGGTTGTGAATATGGAAGGAAGAGTGACTGGAAAGGCCCCAGGGCAGGAACAGAACTCTGTGAGTGGGGGAACAGGAAGGTCTGTGCAGCAAGAGAAACTATGCGGGAGACAGGCAGGGATTTGCTCAGAGGTGATTTTAGGGCATCTAGGTTGTAATTCCAGGTGCAGTGGTAAGCCTCAAGAAGACTTGAAGCAGCGAAATATCATGGTCTGATTTCATTTTTAAAAGGTCACTAGCCAACAATGAGAAAATGTAACACACCAAGAGTAGAGAGAGGGGGCGTTCCCTGGCAGTCCAGTGTAGGACTTCACGCTTCCAGTGCAGGGGACACAGCTTCCATCCCTGGTCAGGAGACTAAGATCCACAAGCCACACAATGTGGCAAAAAAAAAAAGAGTGAAGAGAGGTCCATGCTGGAGATGGAGATCTCAGATTATTCACCTAATGGGAAGTGGTGTTAAGAGGGATGGTTATATGGACCAGGGAGGGTGCGGAATCACCGTAACAGGGAGACTACAGCTCTGCTCTTGCCTTCTCATGTGACCCTGGAGGTGAGTCCACTTAGAAGGGAGGGTGGTGCCTGGTACCATGTAATGATGGAGATGAAAACCAACCACTGCTAAAGTCTGCTTTAGATGGAGTCTCCTTTCTTACACAATTTTACGAAGCAGCCACACTAATTCCTGGAATGCATGCTGGCTGTGTGTGCATTCTGTCCCTGCCTGTCCTGTGTTGTGCAATTCAGCCTCAGTTTTCTCCTCTATAACATGGGCGTGATGAAATCTCCCCTCTCATGACTGTACAGAGGATGAGATTAAATAAACCCTGGAAAGGGATGTTGAAAGGAGAAAGAAGAAGATTCTTTCTTTCTTTCATATTTCTTTTTTTCTCTTTCAACTACTTTACATACTGGATTATGTTTCTTTTAAGTCTGTGTTTTGATATATGCTCTTTATTGACTAATTATCAGGTTTCATTGAAATTATATGTCAGCTTTCTAGAATATCAAATTGGATTCTTACTTAGTTTACTCTTAAAGTGCTAAACATTCATTAATGGTCTCCATTCAAAGAGCATGTAGATAGCTTGACACTGACAGATTTCTTACATATACATTTAATGGCTATTTTTAGGAAAGAATTTGTTGCCACCCATAACATCAAGTTTCTTTCTTGGGAAGGAAGAAAGAGAAAGGCTGTTGGGCAGGTACCTGGGAGTGTCTGTTACAGCTTCTGTCCCTGAGGCAGAGAAGTTAAATACAACACCTGACTTTTCCAGGCAAAGACAAAATACTTTCAGGCCCCTGAACTGTTGAGGTGTGGGCACAAAGTGTCTTCGGTCCAGGACTGACCTGTCAGAACACAAAGGTAGATAACATCTGTGGAGTCACTGGAATGAAGTAGGGCCAGGCAGACAGAGCTCAGAGCATCTACAGGGCATTTTGACAGCAGCCCTTGGACAACATTTTGACATTAATCAAAAAATGTTTGACAACCACATTTTGACATTAATCACATGTGAGCTCTATCTTGGTTGCTTTTAATAAAAATTATATCCTAATCCAAGTTGACTTTATGAGGCTAGAAATACTATTTCGTGTTATAAATGAAGAAACTGAAGCTTGGAAGGATTAAATAATGTTGCCAAGGTCACCTAGCTAGGAAATGATGGAGCTGGGATTAACCTCTTCTCCAAGGTCACATAATCAGTAATGGCAGGAGTATGATTTGAACTCAAGATCCTCTGACTTCAAAGACTGCCCTCTAAAAGAAGTTTGAAAGCTGTGAGGCTAAAGCCCTGGAGATTCACAAGACAGGACTCAAAGGAAGGAAGTTCTGTTGTTCATAGTTTTTCAATTAGATGATATAGAAACAAAATTTTTATAAAGAATTTGGTTTGCATTATGCAAGACCTTACCTGTGAGTTAGAGGAGGATGAGGGCTGACCAACCTAGACAGCATATTAAAAATCAGAGACATTACTTTGCCAACAAAAGCCCATCTAGTCAAAGCTACGGTTTTTCCAGTAGTCATGTATGGATGTGAGAGTTGGACTGTGAATAAAGCTGAGCGCTGAAGAATTGATGCTTTTGAACTGTGGTGTTGGAGAAGACTCTTGAGAGTCCCTTGGACTGCAAGGAGATGCAACCAGTCCATCCTAAAGGAGATCAGTCCTAAACATTTATTGGAAGGACTGATGCTGAAGTTGAAACTTCAATACTTCGGCCACCTGATGTGAAAAACTGACTTATTTGAAAAGATCCTGATGCTGGGAAGGTGGGAGAAAAAGGGGACAACAGAGGATGAGATGGTTGCATGGCATCACCAACTTAAAAGGACATGAGTTTGAGTAAACTCCAGGAGTTGGTGATGGACAGGGAAGCCCCGTGTGCTGCAATCCATGGGGTCACAAAAGAGTCGGACATGGCTGAGCGACTGAACTGAACTGGACTGAGGCCTGAGAAAAGCCCATTGGATTTGGAAATGAGGAACTTGCTGGTGACCAGTAAGAGCATCAAATCTCCCTGCTTGTAAGCAACAGAAACTGACTCTGGCTACTGGAAGAAGAGAAGGAATTGGTGAGAATGATGTGGGGATGTAGAGGGCATCTATTTTCTCTTTCTGATTGTATCCTTAAGTTACATCCCATTGGATTTTTCGGCTGGCAACCAATAGCGCTAGCTAATGTAATTCAGTCTTGGACCTGAAGAAAATGCTAAAAAGAATTCTGCTTGGAAAGGATGGGAAACAAGAGAATCAAGGTCTTCTCAGGCTGCTTTTGAATGAATACCATACATTTTCAGGATTTTTGTCATTCATTAAGTAGTGAAACTGTTAGTCACTCAGTCACGTCCGATTCTTTGTGACCGTGGGGACTGTAGGCCGCCAGGCTCCTCTGTCCATAGAATTCTCCAGGCAAGAATACTGGAGTGGGTAACCAGTCCCTTCTGCAGGGGATCTTCCTGACTCAGGGATGGAGCGAAGGTCTCCAGCATTGCAGGCAGATTCTTTACCCTCTTAACCACCAGGGAAGCATTCATTGGTCAACATTAAAGTTCCAAGGAGAGCATCTGTTTGGCCACTCTTGGTCTGGGGGTAAAATCAAGAACTCTGATTGACAAGCCCCTCAACATGCCTGGCCCACCTGGGGCAGAGGAAGGATCGTTCCCTCAAACAAAAATTAGGCTACCTTTTAAAAAATTATTTATTTCTTTGTTTATTTTTGGTTGTTCTAGGTCTTTGTTGACTTCCCTGGTGGCTCAGACAGTAAAGCATCTGTCTACAATGCAGGAGACCCGGGTTCGATCCCTGGGTCAGGAAGATCCCTTGGAGAAGGAAATGGCAATCCACTCCAGGACTATTGCCTGGAAAATCCCATGGACAGAGGAGCCTGGCAGACTACAGTCCATGGGGTCGCAAAGAGTCGGACACAACTGAGCGGCTTCACGACGACGACGACAACGAGGTCTTTGTTGCTGCTCTCAGTCTTTCTCTAGTTGCGGTAAGATGGGGTTACTCTTCGTTGCATTTCACAGGCTTCCCATTGCAGGGCCTCTCTTGCTGTGGTGCACAGGCTCAGTAATTGTGGCTCACAGGCCCTAGTACAGGAGGGCTTCAGTAGCCCTGTGGCATGTGGAATCTTCTCAGACCAGGGATGGAACCTGAAAGGGCGAGCTGTCTGAACATGGCCGGAAAGGGGGGCGGCCTTGAAGCCCCCGATCCAGCAGCAACACTAGGTCCCCCACAAACGTGCGGTACGTGACGGGCAAGTCCTGAAGCCCCGATCCAATCAGGGGCAACACGGAAAAAACCATAGACACCAATCACCGCTGTAGCCTGCAAATGCTACCTAAATGGGAAGTGACCTTGGACAGGCTGCCAGTCTCCGAGATTAAAACCTTCCCGCACCCCTCCCCACCTCGCAGACTCTTTTGTTCCCTTGCTTGCTTGCTTGCCCCTGGGGATTCTGCCCGGGAGCGACCGCCCACTCGAATAAAGGCCTTTCTTTTACTAACGGGTCCCAGAGGTGGCTTTTTCTACCCGCGGCGTTTTCTTACAGAACCCATGACCCCTGCACTGGCAGGCAGATTCTTATCCACTGTACCACCAGGCAAGTCCAAAATCAGGCTAATGTTATCAGTAAAAGGACAAAGAGATGCTAAGTGACAAAACAGCAAAATAGCCAATACACTCAGAAAGAGAGGTTTCCTCCGAGTTAGGAAGTTTGAATGGGTCCAAGAGGACAAAGAGCCATTGTATGGTTAAAGGTACCCTGTTCCTTCCTGGGAATTTCTCAGATACCTAACGTTCATTTGTTTACAGTCTTCTTAGAGTCGGCAAGTCTGCAGCTGACTCATATCACCTCCCATTTCAACCTTGTTAAATAAAAACAAGCTACCTTTTACCGAACACTTACTGTGAGCTCACCCAACAAGCCACACTTTTAAATACCCTCCAGGCCAGGTGAGTAATGAGGACAGAAGTATTTGGAGTTGGGGTGGAGGCAGGAGGACAGTAATGAATGCCGAGGATTATGGAAACTGGAGAGAACACTCCCCCCACCCCCCACCCCCCACCCTCCCCCCGCCCCCCACCCCCCACCCAGAAGAGAGCAGCCCCCTTAGCTTAGTCCACAGCTTTGAAAGTGTGGTTCCTTGAACAGCACCATCAGCATCCCTGAAAACCCTCAGATACAAATTCTCAGACTTCTCCCCAGTCCTATGGACTCAAAACCCTAAAGGTAGAGATCTTAAATCTCTGTTTGAACAAGTGGTCTAAGTGATCCTGATGCTTGCTCAGGGTTGAGGCCCATTGTTCTAGTTGATGGTTGCCACTGCGTTCCCAGACCATTTCCTTTACTGAAAGATACTAGAATTTTACTTTTATGTGAAATTCCTCACTCTTAAATTTGACCACTAATTCAAACACTTAAAATGTACTGTGTGGGCTCACAATATAATATTCTATCCAGATTTGCACCTCTGGTTTATGTTGTTGATACAGAGCAGGGCCCTATGGGGCTCCTGGGCACAAGGCCTTGCTGTGTCTTGCATTTCTTCGATTATAGAAAATAGCCTTCATTGAGCCTCCATGACCTTCCCTGAGGTCCAGTCAGCAGATTCAAGCAATTGTTAGTTAGGGAAGGCAGGGGATAGGGAGACAAGGGAGAAATAGTCAAGAACAGCCTTGGGGCAAGGTTCTGCTTTCCCATTAACAGATACATACAACAATATTTTTGTGCTATTTTGCGGGCATTGAAACCCCTTCCAGGTGGGAGAAGGTAACGATTAATGATAGTAATCTGCCCACAAGCATGTAGACCCCAGACCCATTGGACCTGCCAGCAGGTTGATGATGCTGACTCCTACTATGTCACCACCAACCCATCAGAAGACTATCAATGAGCTCATCATATCTTCTTTGCACAATCACTGTAAAACTTCTCACTATCTTCTCCAAGTTGGGACACATGCTTTTGAGGGTGTTCAATTGCTGTGGCCCTATTTGCCTGGCAAAGTAACAAAGCTGTTCTTTTCTACTTTGCCCAAAACTCTTTCTCCAAGAATCAATTCGGCACCACTATACAGAGAAGCTGAATTTTGGACCTTAGTTTTCCCTCTGAACCTTAAAATAATCCTACAGAACACTTCTTGTGATATGTTCCATCTTCTTTCTTTGCCCTCACTCTGCAGTTTGTAGGATCTCAGTTCCTTGACCAGGGATTGAACCTGGGCTCTCAGCAGTGAAAGCATAGAGTCCTAACCACTGGACAGCCAGGAATTCCCTCATTCAAGGAATTCCCTCATTCAAGGATATCCCTTTCAAGGAATAAGAAGATATAGGTCCAAAAGTGAGGTGCTGTTATAAGTCACATAGAAACTAGCCAACCCCTGATTGGGATCTGAGTGTATTTGGTTTTAAAGCCTCTGCCCTTTTTATATTGTATGTAGAAGCAAATTGTATGAACACACCTCGTGCACAAACTGGCATCACAAAAGCTAAATATCTTCAGCATGCCATGGGCTATGGACCTATGGAGCTTTCTCCTCCATTTGTCTGCCCCACCCCATCCCACTCGCCTCAGGCTAATCCCCATTCCTGTCAAGAGAGTCAGTCCCCAGGAGAGCCCAAGAGGGCTGGAGAGGGGTGAGGCCCCGCAGTTTCCCGGCGTGAGCAAGCCGATGAGGTGCCAGAAGAAAGCAATGAGCAGCAGTGCCTGAGGCTGAATGTCCAGCACGCAGCTGGAGTCACAGGCTAAAACCAGCTGCCCGTCAGTGTGTCCTCTGCATGTCCTAGACTGAGTCCAGGAGCCGCCCTGGGCTGAGCCCCCACCTGGCTCCAGCCTCAAGGCTGCTAACTGTTCTGTGCTCAGAGTAAACAGCCCTGGCCCCTCCCAGCGAGGACCTGTCCCCAGTCCCCAGGCTGGACAGGGGAAGTGGGGAGGCATCCGCAGCCTCCTCTCCCCAGGCCATCTGTGGGGACAGTGGCTGGACATGCTTCTGTCACCAAGCCCTGCTCACCTGTCATCCCCGTGGCCTTTGCTTTCCACACCTTCTGCCCTCCGGCAGCAAAGACCTCCTGGGGCTCACTGCCCTCAGGTCTGGATCAGGAGGGATGTGTGCAGGTGCTTCTTGCTGGGTAACCCTGCTTTGGCATTTACCAGCCTACACGTTACACCTCGATGTCTACTCACCAGTCTCCTTGTTAACAGGAGACACCATCTCTGCCCATTTATAGATCTCTGGAGATGACAACTTGGCAGCTCAGGACAGAGAAGAGATTCATTCAAGGTCCTGCAGCTAGGAAGTGGGAGAGACGGGAGTCAAACCCAAACTCTGTCACCCAAAGGCCAGTGTTGAGGGCTCCTTTAATTACTTTCTCTACAGCAACTGTGTGCCCCCAATGTGTCACAAAAACGTACATTTATGATGGACGGGGAAAAAACAAAACTTGGAGGGCTGGAGACCTGGGATCAAACCTTTTATCTGCAACTCCACTTGGGACCTGGGGAGCTGGGAGGGCCTCCTGCACAGCTCATCTGGCACGCACTATTGGCGACGATAACATCCCTCTGTTCGCAGGTGTCTGGGACCATCCGTGGCGCCATGAGACACTGAGCACAGAGTGAGTGAGCCTGTGTGTCTGCGCGGGGAAGAGAGGGAGGGAGAAACGCACGTCCCGAAGGCTCCAGACCTTAGCAGGTGTTTCCCCTTCTCTGGCCTCGGTGTCTCGTGTCCAGTGGGTTCGTGTGTAAATGCGCTTTCCTGTAGCTCTTCTGTGTGCTGTGTATCACTACACAACACGCCCACCACGAATCCCTAAAGCGAGATCCGATCTCTGACCTGCTGACCCCGAGTCCAGCCACTTCGTCTGCAGTCTCTCCCAGCGGGTCCTGCCCTCCTCTCTCCTGCCACAGTGGGCATCACAGGGAGACCCCTGGGTCTTGGAATGGGATCCCGGGAGCCCTGGGTCTCAGCCCTTGGCCTCCTGCTGCCCTGCCCCCAGGACCCAGAGGGAGGTGGGGAGGGGGAGGGGACAAGGGTCCGGGTGCGACCAGCTGCACCCGGCCAGGAAGCCGCTTAGGTTCCTGGTTCCCACTGGGGCCAGAGTGACACCTGATCCTGGGAGATTGTGAAATGACAGGAGGTGGCAGTCGGCCCGCCTGCCTAGTGTGCTGAGCCCTCTACCCGCAAGGGTTCAGCCCCGCCCCTACCCCCACGCCCCCAGGAACCCAGTTAAATGTTCCTGGCGGCGCCTCATTCCCGCACCCCGCCCTGGCGAGCACCATGCCTGCCTGCCGCCTCGGTCCGCTCCTCGCCGCCCTCCTCCTTGGCCTGCTGCTGGGCCTCCCCCGGTCACAGGTGAGTGGGGCGGGGAAAGGCTGAGTGCCCAGAGGGGCCGAACCAGGAGCGCAGGGAACAGAGCCCGGCAGGAGCTTAGCCTCTCCGAGCAGTGAGGATTCCCCACGGCGAAAGTGAGGAGTCACCTGCAGACTAAACTGTGGGGATCCCTGGTGCTCTGAACGCGGTAGCCCTTGCGCTTCAGATGTGTGGTCTAGTGTGCTGGAGGTGCGCGGAGACCACTGAAGACTAACCCTTATGCCTGGGATGGGGCGGGGGCGGTGGGGGTGGGGGAGGTTCTTTGCTGATCATGGAGATGCAATGGCCAGTGGCGGGGACCCTCTGCCGGGACATCAGAAGCTCCTAGACGCTCAGCTGGGCTGGGGTCTCCTAAAATTGAAGGCTTATAGGCCAAGGGTTTGGTCCCTCCTGTCCTCCCAGGTATTGGAGGACCCCGTCCCTGGAGGTGGGGCTCTCTGGAGACTGTTAGGGCGGGGCCTAGGAACAGAGACTCAGAATTCCGAGGGGGTCGGGATTGAGATTTGGGGCCATCAGACACGAGGTGGGCATCCTCTGAGAGCGGGCCCGGGTCCCCCACTACCCGTTCACCTCTCAGGCGCAAGCGCAGAGAAGCCGGGTGTGTGTCCCAAGCTGGAGGGTGACGCGAACTGCACGAAGGCGTGCGGCTCGGATGCGGACTGTAATGACAACCTCAAGTGCTGCCAGGCCGGCTGCGCCACCGTCTGCCAGATGCCTAATGGTAACTTGGGGACCCTCACGGGCCGAGGGGCGGGGCAGTGGGGGTGCCGGAGAAGGGAGCGCCCCGTTCTGGGCACACCAGCGCGACCGACCCAGGGTCCAGGACCAGGTCGAGGTGGCTGGAACCGATCAGCCCGTGCTCTCCCTCCCGCGGCCCCTGGGAGACCGAGGCGTCGCTGACATGCCGCCGAGGGGACGCGAGGTCCCCCACTCCCAGCCGGATTCACCGCTCTGGTGCCTGACGGACTTCCGGGACGCACCGCGGGGACGTGGTTCCGGACCATTGTTCCCTGATATCTGGGCGCCAGGGTCGAAGCTTCCTCCTGGCAGGGGGTTTAGCCGCGGGGCAGTCCTGGGCTGTCCAATGGGCTGGGTCCCAAGGTCTGGGACTCGCTCCCCGTGCTAGAACCCCTTGCCTGTGGCTTCCCCGGCCCTGGGGGAAAGCTTTGGGATGCCTACTGGCCCGGACTCCCAAAATTCCTCTGTCCAGATGGAGGCTTTCCAGGTTGAGAAGAGCACTCCGCCCATCTTAAAACTGTGATGTAAGCTGCAAAAGGAGAGGTTCTTGTCCAAGGTCACACTGCCATCCCTGGCTGGACAGGATTCCTAACACAGGGGGTTCCCTTTTTGTCTGAGTGGCTTGAGGAAAGTCAGGACCCCATCCTGAGCAGCCCTCCCCCTTCCTCCTCTTAACACCCTCTCTCCCGCTCTGAAGACTGAGAGTGTGTGAAGTTTGCCCTTCATAGAAAGCACTTGCTGGAGCTCAAGACTGTCCCGCAGGTCCTAGGGACTCCTTACCTGAGCAGGAAGGGGTCTGAAACAGCTCGGACTCTGAGCATCTTGTTCTTCAGAGGGAAAAACTGAGGACCAGAAGCCAGGATATGGCCTGACCCCACTGTGTTGGGATCGCTGGTCTTTACCCAGAGAAAAAGTCCCTGCGGTGCTCCCTCCCTGCGATTTCTCAGAAGATGCCTGCAGGGCCAGGAAGGCCTGTAATCTGAGGCCTCAGATCTCTACTGCCACTGCTGCCGCTAAGTCACTTAAGTCATGTCCGACTCTGTGCGACCCCATAGACGGCAGCCCACCAGGCTCCCCCGTCCCTGGCATTCTCCAGGCAAGAACACTGGAGTGGATTGCCATTTCCTTCTCCAATACATGAAAGTGAAGTCACTCAGTCGTGTCTGACCCTGAGCGACCCCATGGACTGCAGCCTTCCAGGCTCCTCCGTCCATGGGATTTTCCAGGCAAGAGTACTCTAACCTGGAGCAAAGTAAGGAAAACCAGGAGAGGAGGACATTGAGAGAGAAAGACAGATGAGAGGAGAGCAGGGCGAGAAGAGGAGTTTCTGCTTGGGGAGTCTCTGCTGCTCCCTGGTCTCGGATAGACTGAGGCAGAAAGAGGGGGCAGGGACAGAGGGTCTCCTGGATCAGAATCCTCATTGTACCATCTGCAGGTTGTGTCTTGAGCAAGTGGCTTCACCTCTCTGAGTCTCTGCTTTCTCCTTGACATAATGGGATGAGAATCGCAGATGTTGTAGGACTGACATGAGGCTAAATGAAATGGTACACGTGAGACATCTCAGGAGAGAGTAGACCCTCCACTCACAGTGGCTTATTTGGTGAGTTACTGGCTATTGATGCTCTTCTGTCCCGGGGCAGCTCAGTACTGAGAGCTCCTGCCCTTCTCCAAGGAAAGGGTGTCTCTGTGCAGGAGGGCAGCCCCCTGTGCCCTCTCAGCTCATCACCCAGCTCTGTGCCTGCTTGACATTTGGCTGGACTTGCTCCTGGAGCTTCTAGGCACTGAGCCCAGCTCCCTCCTCCTTGAGCCTGGAGTGGAGCACAGGGTGTGTGTGTGTGTCTGTGTGTCTATGTGTCTGTGTGTGTGTCTGTGGACATTGAAAGGCTGGGCTCACGTCTTGGTTTTACTTCTGGTCAGCAGTGTGATGTTGGGTGATGCCTTCACATCTCTGGGTTTATTTTCCTCCGCTGTAATAAGAATACAGTAGAAATATCCCCTACAGAAGAGAGGTTTGATGTGAAAATTAAAGGACAAAATGGATTTGCACTAAGGACTTGTTAACTGGCACATCTCTGTGGTTGTGTGTGTGTGTGTGCACTAGTAGAAGAATGCTTCTCTGGGTGTTAGAGTGAGAGTGTAGAGGGGAACTTGGTTCCACCTGGTTGTAACTAGGAGTGAGTATACGGGAGTGAAGGCATTGTGGGTGTGTCACTGTGACATGGGCGCTATGGTTTACTGCTTACAAAGCAACAGAATGCATGGTGCACAGACTTGAAGCCAGTTTCCTGGGTTCAAATCCTGTCTCTACCCTGTTTGACTGAAAGCAAATTATTTAACTTCTTGTTGACTCAATTTCCTGCAACATGAGAAGATAGTTACAGCTCCCTGTCCCAGGTTCTAAGATTATCCTGAGGATTAGATGACTTAATAAACGTTGCAAGCTTCGGATAATGCCTGCTACTTAGAAGGAACTAAGTGTTAACGGCTGCCTTTACTCATCATCATTATTATTGCTACAAAGGACGTTGACTTCTCAGGGGAGAAGTCTGTTGCCTCCGTTGCTTCCATAACAACCCTGTGGTGTGGTCAGCGCTGATCTCATCTGACACCTGAAGACACTAGGCTCTGGGGGATTTCCCTCCTGAGGCCACAAAGTTAGGAGAAGGCAAAGCTGGGACTCACACTGGAGTCCAGTAATCTCAAAACCCCTAGGAGGGAGAGAACAGGAGGAAGGGAGGTTGCAGATGACCTTCCAAGCCCCCTGAGATTCGCTCAGGCAAGCAGCTGTCTTATTTGTGAATCCAGGTGGGCAGACATGTTGTGGAGACATGTGCAGCCGCCTGCCTCTGCTCTGCTCACCACCTTTACTCCTTTTTCTACCCAGAGAAGAAGGGCTCATGCCCTAAGGTGGACATCGCCTTCCCCCAGCTCGGCCTCTGCCGGGACCAGTGCCAGGTGGACAGCCAGTGTCCTGACCTGCTGAAGTGCTGCCTCAATGGTTGCGGGAAGGTGTCCTGTGTCACCCCTGTCTTCTGAGGTAGGTGCCCTGGGTGGGGGGAGGGATACATTGATACCCAGATGTGACAACCTCTGCAGGAGGCTGAAAAGGAGCCCCTGAGCTAAGACGGTGCTATTCGCTTATCCATCCTTTGATTTGTCCTCATCCGCTCAACAGTCACTGAGCCTCTATCACGGGCGGTGCACTGCTCTAGGTGCTGGGATGCTCCATGAGCAAACAAACCCAACAAAAATGTCTCTCTAGAGCACCTAGAGCAGTGCACCGCCCTGGCAGCTCAGTTGGTTTAGAACCTGCCTGCAGTGCAGGAGACCGGGGTTCAATCCCTGGGTTGGGAAGATCCTCTTGAGAAGGAAATGGCAAACCACTCAAGTATACTTGCCTGGAAAATCCCATGGACAGAGGAGCCTGGTGGGCTGCAGTCCATGGGGTTGCAAAGAGCCGGGCATGACTGAGCGACTGACACCTTCAATGCCTTCATTCCCTGTAAAATGTTAGTAGGAAATAAGTGACCTGGAGAAAAAGAAAACAGAAGGAGGATTCAGATTAGGGATGGGGAGCAGCAGGGAGCTGTGTTGCAGTTTTATCACAGGACCTTCCAAAAGGCAGCTTTTCAACAAACTTGTTGGAGATGATGGAGGGAACTGGGAGCTTTCAGAGAGACTGTTAGGACCAGTGGGGGCAGCAGATATAAAGCAGTAGAACCCTGGTGTGTTTCAGGAAAAGCCTGAAGTCTGGAGCCTATGATCAAAAAGGGGCAATAGAGGAGAGGGTCAGAGGCACTTTATTCACTTTTGGCTGCCCTGGGTCTTCACTGCTGTGCACAGGCTTTCTCTGGCTGCAGCAAGCTGGGGCTACTCTGTACTGCGCTGCACGGGTTGCTCATTGTGGCGGCTTCTGTTGTGCAGAGCCCAGGCTCTAGGCAACCGGGCTTCCGTAGTTGCACGGTCTTAGTTGCTCTGCAGCATGTGGAATCTTCCTGGACCAGGGATCGGACCCAGGTCCCCTGTATTGGCAGGCAGATTCTTAACCACTGGACCACCAGGAAAGTCCAGGACTTTGGTCTTGACCCAGAGATGTTGGGCCCTTAGAAATGGACATGCTCTTGACTTGAATTTAAAAGGATTGCTCCGGCTGCTGTGTGGAGATCCTAGAGGGGGCAGTGGCAGAGGCAGGGAGACCAGCTAGGAGGCTCCTGCAAGAGGACAGGTGGGAGGTGATGGACCAGGTGAACTAAGAGGCTGAGTTTGCAACATACATGAAGGTAGATGGGACAATATTTGCTGATTGTTTGGGCTGTGAGATTTACTTTTCCACTTCACTTGTGCACTTACTCTGTGGCTGACAGGGCTACATTCACTTGCTTTGAGTGGTTCTCATGCCTAAAGATAAGATCGTGGAGCCTCTCTTTCCCCACAGATAATTAAAAATAAAACAATATTAAGTCTTACAGCAAGCATAAGAAAGGAAAGAGAGGGACTTCCCTGGTGGTCCCATGGCTAAGAGTCTGAGCTCCCAATGCAGGAGGCTGGGTTCGATCCCTGGTCAAGGAAATAGATCCCACATGCTGCAACTCAGACCCAGTGCAGCCAAATGAATAAATACATAAAGATTTTTAAAAAGAAGAGGAAGAGAAACAGAAACAAAACCCAAAGCACATGCATCTTCAGCCCATCGAGGGGTCCAGCACTGTGCCGTGTGCTGGGACAGAAGGTGACGGCTGCCCTTCCTCACAGAGTTTGCAGCCAAGTGGCTGAGGCCGACAGTTGGACAGACACTCCCAATGCCTGTTATCAGTGTGGCAGTGGAGGGCAGGGCTGGGTGGGGTAAGAACACAGGAGGAAAGCTCAGCCAGGTTACGGTGGGGGAAGGAGGGAGCAGGGTTCTGAGCCAGTCCTGGAGGATGAGCGAAAGGTCGGTAGTCTGATGAAGTACAGTGGTAGGGAAGCTGTTCCGGATGGAGGGAATGGGACAAGCAAGCCCCCAGAAGGACCCCCTGGTTGTAATTTCATTGCTAATCATGTGCTGCTGCTGATAAGTTCTCAGTCAACAGACTGGCAGGTCATTGATGTAACCTGTTGCTCAGATCTGAAGACTGAGACCCAGAGAGAGGGAGGACATGCCCAAGGACCCATGGTTGCTAATTCAGTGCCTGAAAGGGAAGCACGGTCTCCCCAGAGCCCAGAGCTCTTCAGTGATGCCAGCTGCCTCTTGCCTCCATGGGTACCAACAGCATGGGCTGGCATTGCAGTCAGGAAGACCTAGGTTCAGATTTCAGCTCTGAAATTAACTAGCCTTTTCCACCTCCCTGAAGTGCAAATATTTTGCTTATAAAATGGGATAAATAAGATCTTTTTGATCAGTTAACTCAGCTTAACCGAAGGAATGGGGGCATAGTGCAACTTCCTAGTGGTGGAAGGCTTCTTAGGGAGATAAATGACAGTGACCCCTCAGTCAGGACCATGGTATACCCAGGTGTGTCCTGGGATGGTCAGAGCAGAAGAGGTGAGTCTAGGACCTTCAGAAAAATGCCAGCAGAGCCCCAGGGCCTCGAGACAGTGAGGCTTTGCTAGGGGCTGCGGGTAGGGAAGGTATCGGGGGATGTGGTGGAGTGGGAGGAGCTTTGGATCAGAATTTAAGCTGCAAGCACTCTCGTCTAGTGTCCTGGTGGTGTTGTTGATGGTATTATTATGATTTTCTTCCTCCAGCTCCAGCCACCGCAGCCTGTGGACTGAGGGAGCAGCAGTGCCTGCCTGGCCCTGTCTGGCTCCAGCCCAGCTGCCCTCCTCCCTTCCTGGTCTCTTCCCTCCCTCCTGAGCTGACCACAGCTGCTTCTTTTCCAACCAATAAAGTGACTGCTTCCAGCACTGGCGGGCCTGTGGCCTCTGTTATAATTAGGGCACATTCCTTTCCTGCCTGCAACCGCGGGCTGGGGAGGCAGGAGTGGGCGTGGCCACCAGATCGCCCAGGCAGAGTCCCAGAAGAGACACAGAGAAGGTAACTCAGGGGTCTGTGTGCTGAGGCCCTTCCCCAGTTAATCCACTCACCAGCCCTGTGCAGTTGCAGGTTATCCTCCCAGGGGGATGGAGGAGAGAACTGGGGCTCAGAGAGATGCTGGCATCCTTCCAGAGTTGCTGGGCGTTCTGACAACAGCAAATGGCAATCCACTCCAGTACTATTGCCTGGAAAACGCCATGGACAGAGGAGCCTGGTAGGCTACAGTCCGTGGGGTTGCAAAGAGTCGGCCACGACTGAGCCACTTCACTTCTGACAACAGCAGCAGGTACTGTGTGCTAACACAGGGCTGGGAGATTCATTTGTAACATCGGAATCCCGCAGATAGCCCTCAGATTGTGATCAGGGCTTCCTTTGTGGCTCAATGGTAAAGAATCTGCCTGCAGGAGAGCCGGGTTGGATCCCTCATCTGGGAAGATCCCACATGCCATGGAGCAACTAAGCTCTTGGGTCTCAACTGTTGAGCCGGTGTTACAGACGGGTCTCAGCCAAGTTACTTGCTTGGGGCCACACAGGAGGTAACAAAGTCAGGGTGCTTTGTTGTAGGTTTTTGGTTTTGTTTTAATCAAGCTGTTATTTTGTAGAAATAACACTTACATGGATCACAATTCAAAAGGTAAAAAAGGATATACAACGTATGTACCACATCTTTAAAATAAATAGCCAGGCTTCCCTGGTGGCTCAGTGGTAAAGAATCTGCCTGCCAGTGCAGAAGACCAGGGTTGGATTCCACATGCCTCAGGGCAAGTACCATAGCGCAACTATGGCCTAGATTGCTTGGGATGGAGAGAGAGAGAGATGATATATAAAAGATATAAACATGCATAGAGCTGCTTTACTCCACTGTACAGGAGAAACTAACTCAACATCCTAAAGCAATCATACTCTAAAAAAAGAAAAGAATACACAATGAAACATCGTTCACCCTTGACCCTCTTCCTCCACCTCCAGCCACTTTGTTCTGTTTTTCTTCAAGAATTCCTTTTGAAAAAATCTTTGTTACCATATTGCTTCTGTTTTATGATTTGGTTTTCTGGCAGCAACATGCGGGATCTTAGTTCCCCAACCAGGGATGGAACCCACACCTGCATTGGAAGGCAAAATCTTAGCCAGCAGAACATTAGACAAGTCCCTATTCTGTCTTCTGTGGAGACCATGAATGCCATCAGTTTCTTTTATCTTCTTTCCAAGCTAGAGCTCAAGCTCACTCCCTCTATCCTGTACCCTTCTCTTTATTCCCTCCTCTCTATCCCTTCTTTCTATATTTATTTATCTGTTTATTCTCTCCATCTCCTGGCTCCCAAGGCCAGAATCCTGGTTATCTGCCAGCCTTCCAGAGCACAGGGCAGCGTCTCTTCTTGCACTGACCTCCCGTCTCCAACAACAGGCTGCCTTGCTGATGTCTCTAAACCCCAGCTCCAGTCTAGAGGCCTCTGTATGGTAAAACTGATGCAAAGACAAATATCTGCTCTTCCGTAAAGAGCAGGTTGAGGTTGGTGGCATAATAGAAAGCTACGTTTGAGGGAGCTAGAGCTTAACAGTGAAGTTCTGAAGCCAGACCAGTAAGGACAGCGGTGCCTGAGGAACAGCGTAAGCAGAAGTATTGCTCATGTGGGGAATACTTTTCAAGCTCTTATTATATATTCTGTTCTAGATGGGCCGGATTTGAGATCAAGGAGGTGTGTGGTGTATGCGTGTGTGCATGTGTGTGTGTAAGGGGGAAGAACAGTCAATAAATGAATGAAACAAGGATAACATGTCCCATGAGTAAGATGACTAGTGGGTCCAGGGGATGGGGAGTGGAGGGGGCAGTTGCTTTGCAGAGCATATTCAGGGAAGGTCTTTCCTATGGTGTGCATGAGCTGAGTGAAGAAGGACGGGAGCCATGTGAAATCCAGGGAAAGAGCTGTCCAGACCGAGGAAATTTCTAGTGCTGAGAACCTGAGGTCAGAGTGTGCTCTGGGTGCTTGAGGATCATGGCTGGAGTGGTTAGGGGGTCAGGAGCACCAGGGGAGATGGAGAGGTATGTGGGCACAGATTACGGAGGGCCCTGTGGTCACTACAAGGACTTTGCCTCTTATTCTGAGGAATTTAGGAGCCCTGGTGGGGGTTTGAGCAGCAGGACGACGTCATCTCACATTTGAAAAAGATCCTCCTGGCTAGACTGGGACTTTCTTGGTGGCCCAGTGGTTAGGAATCCTCCTGCCATGCAAGGGACACATGTTCCATCCCTAGTCTGGGAAGATCACACATGCCGTGGAACAAGTGAGCCCACATCCCACAACTACAGAGCCCCCACTCTAGAGTCCAGGCACCTTGAAGAAAAGCCCCCTCAATAAGATGCCCAACACAGCCAAAATTAAAGTTAAGAATCGACTCTGGGGGCGATGTGGAAACAGAGCAGTTAGGTGACCCAAAAGGACATGGAAGAAATGACTTTTTTTTTTTTTTTGCCTCTTCATCTACTAATATATATGAGACCTCCAAACTGTCAGCCCTAATGCCCCGGAAGCTAGGGCTGTACCAGCCATGGCGGCTCCTATGACTCCTCTGTAGTTCTGCACGTCCTGTCTATTGATGGAGCTTTGGGAAATTAGCCTCACGAAATAATCGCATTGCAAACACGGCAGAATTTCCCTTCCTGCCCCATGACCACATTTACCCAGCTGATCAAAAGTGAGGGGTTAGGAAAACATGAAAACAGCGATGGCTGACGACGCTGTTAGTCATCCGTTCACAGCTGCAATCTGGTGAGTATCTGGTTTCTTTAGCTATTACAGATGGTACTTGGGGGGAGCTGCAGTGCCCCCTTCAGTCACAGAAAAGCGTAGCATTTGAAGGTCCTGCCTGCAGGGCATTGACGTCCTGGACCCAGAAGTCTCTGTGTATCCCCTTCGGATGGGATATCAACCCCACAGAAGGCCAGTGCCCAGCCAAACCAAGCCTACTGGGTTGAGCTTATTATATAAAAGGTGGAACCCCCTAGAGCTACTGTGCCCCCTCGCCTCATTATTGCAAGCTTCACATCTTGAACAGCCCTCTGGAGATTTTTCACCAGATGAACAGTCCAAAGTCTGTGGTTTATTACGGGCTTCGATTAGGTTTAGGGTTATGGTTAGAATCTTGGCACTACCAGGGGAACAGACTATGGAAGGCAGCCGCCCTTTGCAGTCAGTCTGAAAACAACAACCCCTCTCTGATGGAAGGCTGGTTCACTCTGCAGGCCGAGCTCCAAGTGGCCTGGATAGTGCCCACAGGACCCTCCTTTAACCAGCCTCCAGGTAGCAATATACACAGACACACCGGGTTGAATTTTCTACATTGGTTCACTCATGATCTCTGTTGGTGGGCTGGAGACTCTAGTTTGAAATAGATAAACCTCTCAACATATTAATGTACAAGTTAGGCATGTTCATGCTTATCTCAGGGTTAGTTCTCCATTGGTGTCATCTGGTTCAGCTGTGGTATACTTGTAAGGTCACTTTGGTACTTCTATGCTGTTTTTTGTTTGTTTTGGCCGTGCCATGCATTCCCAGACCAGGGGTTGAACCCAAGCCCTCAGCAGTGAAAGCTCAGAATCCTAACCCCTGGACCACCAGGGAATTCCCTAATCTTTCCATCTTATGTATTATGTATTTATTCTCTGGTTTGGGTTTATTGCTTGAGACAACTAGCACCTAGATATCACATTCTGCATTTCCTTTCCACTTTTATCATAGTTCAGAGGATAAAAGTCATCTCTAGTGAGTTTCTGTCATTTCTTTGGAGGTCCTTTGATAGTGGGTGGAGGCTTTCACTCTTGAGGTTCTTTTCATGATTTTTCTGGGCTCCATCCTCACAGCTCTTGATTTATTGTCTGCAGTTTGAAAACAGTTTGAAAAATGAGACTTCCCAGGTGTGAGTTGCCTCGCTTCTCCCTCCCTCCTTCATTTCCTTCCTTCTTTCCTTTCTTCCATAATTCAAAGATGACAAGAATCGTAGGACTGACTGAGAGCTTAAAATTTTACCTCTGAAAAATAAATCCCAGGCCCCTCCTTTCCTCCACAGTGTAATTTTTACAAAATGAATCAATGGGTACTTGTAGAGTATTTACTCTGTACACACGTCACCTCTCTTGGCTGGGTGCAGAAATGTGTAACTCAACATCCCAGCTTTCAAGAGCCCACAAAATATAAACATCAAAAGGTAGAAGCAGGCAGGCCCAGAATATCCTTGCATAGTCCCTATGGAGAGATCAGGGAATTTTATGGGATGGAGAGGTAAGCAAGGACTGGGCTGCTCACACAGTAGAGCTGAACTTTAATGAAAGCGAACAGCTTAAGAATATGGGTTCCAGGGACTTCGCTGGAGGTCCCATGGTTAAGACTCCATGCTTCCAACGCAGGTGGTACAGATTCAATCCCTGGCTGGGGAACTACGATCCGACATGCTGCATGGTCTTAGTGAAAAAAAGAAAAGAATATGGGTCCTAGAGTCCCACTTCAATTCAAACACCAGCTTTACTCCTTGTCAGTTTGCTGTTTGGATCAAGTCATTTATCTTTCTGACTTTCAGCTTCCCCGTTTGTAAGATACAGATATTAATAGACTCTTCCTCTTTGGGCTGTTGGAAATATTAAAGGAGAGCGTGTATGTAAAGCACTTAACTTGGTTCCTGACATATCATAAGTGTTTCATAAGTGGCAATTATGAAAATATTAATAGTATTATGTATTGAAAGCTTTTAAAATGCATGTTTCTGTGACCCAGAGGGTCCCCTCCTTATAATCTATCCTAACTAGTCAGAAATGCTCACAGTGATTTATTATCCTTGTGAAGTGTACCATTACTTAATTTTCTTAATATTTATTTATGTATTTGGCTGCACTGGATCTTCGTTGCATCCTGCAGAATCTTTCATGGCGGTGCATGGACCCTCTAGCTGTGACACGTGCTCTCAGTTCTTTGGAGGCGTGTGGTCTCAGTTTCCCGACCAGGAATTTAACCCAAGTCCCCGGCATTGCAAGGTGAATTCTTAACTGCTGGAACACCAGAGAAGACCATACAGCTTACTTATTATATTGAGAAATTGTAAACTCTCTTAATAGTTAATCAAAGAAGTTTGCTTAAGTCAATTATCATCGAGCCATACCAAGAAAGCTCTACCCCTCTGAATGGTTCTGAACAATATTTAACGATATAGGAAAATTTTCACCTGATATTGTTAACTGATAAAAGCAGGTTATAAATCTGTATTAATGCATGCTCCTGAATTGTTCTCTTTCATTCTTCCCAGGAAGTTTTTTAAGGCTTATGGAGCTTGTTCATTTGAAAGATTTTCCTCCAGCATATGGATTAAGAAATTTAGCAAGATCTCAACACCACGCCAAGAGTGTTGTTTCCAGTGCCCCTGTAGCTGATCTGGCACTCACTGGTCTTCTGGTAGTTTCTTCTTTTTGATAGTTTCTGTGTATCTTTTTGTTAGGGGAAGTACACTGAAACCACCCACCCTGGCCAGGTACCATAGTAACCATTTGCATGAGTTGTTTCTTGACAGGAGACCCTGATAAGGAATATGGCACTAAGAAGCCACTACCAACCAGCAGAGTTCGGGAAAGGTCTAAAGGAGACAATGCATGTCCGTCCACTTCCCAGAAGCCCTCTCGCTAGCATCCGTCTTGGCTGAGCGATGCGTGCACCACCAGGAAAGACTGTGAATTAGAATGATTGGCCAAAGACCACCCGGAAACTAATCCCATTACCATAAAACCTGAGACTGCGAAGGCAGAGCAGTTCTCCTGGGTTTCCATACCCTACTGCTCTCCACCGAGGTGCCCTTTCCCAATAAAATCTCTTGCCTCGTCCCCCTTCTTCTTTCAACCTGGCTTCCTTTCCTCTCTTGAAATCTTCGATGTTACTATTTGGATCTGAAGTTCTGTGTCTCTATTGGAGGTTTACTGAGAGACTGTATTCTTGTATTTAAGGGGCTTCCCTGGTGGTGGAGGAGAAGCCACCACCAGGAAAGAAGGCAATGGCACCCCCACTCCAGTACTCTTGCCTGGAAAATCCCATGGACGGAGGGGCATGGTAAGCTGCAGTCCATGGGGTCGCTAAGAGTTGGACATGACTGAGCGACTTCACTTCACTCTGGTGATGCAGAGGTCAAAGTGTCTGCCTGCAATGTGGGAGACCTGGGTTCGATCCCTGGGTCGGGAAGATCCCCTGGAGAAGGAAATGGCAACCCACTCCAGTATTCTTGCCTGGAGAATCCCATGGGATGGAGGAGCTTTGTGGGCTACAGTCCACGGGTCACAAAGAGTCGGACACGACTGAGCGACTTCACTTCCACTTTCACTTTGATGAGGACTGCCAGGTTTATATGTGTTTGTTTTAACTGTGTTTTGTGTTGTGATTTTTGATGGCCATTTTGCTTTGTCTAGCCACCATTTGGTTTAGACCTGCTGCCATTTTGTTAGAACTTGATTTTCTTTGCCTGTGCCTTGAGACCAGGGCTCTCAGGAACACTTATCTAGACCATCTCTAACTCCTGACACTGAGGAAAAAGGGAAAAAAGATTTGAAGCTAGATCTTGCACTGTGTCTGTCTAAATATGTCTTAGTATGTCTTTGTCTCTGGGTAATATTTTGAGGTTAATTTGTAAATGAGCTCTATTTTTTGGCTTAAAAAAGGTAAGTGCTTACAAATCAAGTAATTCTAAATTAAACAATAAATTCCAGGTTCATACGAACTGGGAAATATTCAGTATTAAATACCTGATATTAATGTTTGTTTGTTGACCTATCTAATATAGACATGTCTTAGAGTAATTAACACTAAATAAAATATTTTCATTGTACCTAATTTTAATATGTTAAAGATTATGTCTGTTACAAGTTTGTCAACAAGGAAATTACCTCAAGTGAAGAAACTTCTAAAAATGTAAATGAGATATGAGCTTTTATGTAAACTCTATTAAGAATAATTATTCTTTAGAAATATCTGTCTAAAATAGTCTCTCCAGATTGGCGTACCCTAAATTTCTAAGGGTTGTGCTAAGCGTGCTGTGCTGGAAGTCTGTGGAATAGTTAGGTCATTTCCAAATAAAATAAGATTTTGAAACATTTACTACTAAACACTAACTTCCTTTTACAGAGAAACTAAAGCGATTTGGGACTATAAATGAATAATGTTTGGTGCCATCCTAAAATGTTCTAGGAGAGCAAGGATTTTAGAAATTTTCACTGGTATTTATGCTCACCAATCTATAAAATACTAATATAAAAGTTAGTTCTTGATTGCTAAATGTAAGTAGGAAGTGTGTTTCCAGTAAAAAAAAAAAAAGAAGAAGAAGAAGACAAGAAAGAAAGAAAAAGTGGAGTAACAGGCAAATTTGGCCTTGGAATGTGGAATGAAGCAGGGCAAAGACTAACAGAGTTTTCCAAGAAAATGCACTGGTCATAGCAAACACCCTCTTCCAACAACACAAGACAAGACTCTACACATGGACATCACCAGATGGTCAAAACCGAAATCAGATTGATTATATTCTTTGCAGCCGAAGAGGGAGAAGCTCTATACAGTTAACAAAAACAAGGCCGGGAGCTGACTGTGGCTCAGATCATGAACTCCTTATTACCAAATTCAGACTCAAATTGATGAAAGTAGGGAAAACCGCTAGAGCATTCAGATATGACCTAAATCAAATCCCTTATGATGATACAGTGGAAGTGAGAAATAGATTTCAGGGCCTAGATCTGATAGATAGAGTGCCTGATGAACTATGGAATGAAGTTCATGACATTGTACAAGAGACAGGGATCAAGACCATCCCCATGGAAAAGAAATGCAAAAAAAGCCAGATGGCTGTCTGGGGAGGTCTTACAAATAGCTGTGAAAAGAAAAGAGGCAAAAAGCAAAGGAGAAAAGGAAAGATATAAGCATCTGAATGCAGAGTTCCAAAGAACAGCAAGAAGAGATAAGAAAGCCTTCCTCAGCGATCAATGCAAAGAAATAGAGGAAAACAACAGAATGGAAAAGACTAGAGATCTCTTCAAGAAAATTAGAGATACCAAGGGAACATTTCATGCAAAGATGGGCTCGATAAAGGACAGAAATGGTCTGGACCTAACAGAAGCAGAAGATATTAAGAAGAAGTGGCAAGAATACACAGAAGAACTGTACAAAAAATATCTTCAAGACCCAGATAATCATGATGGTGTGATCTCTAATCTAGAGCCAGACATGGGATGTGACATCAAGTGGGCCTTAGAAAGCATCACTTCGAACAAAGCTAGTGGAGGTGATGGAATTCCAGTGGAGCTGTTTCAAATCCTGAAAGATGATGCTGTGAAAGTGCTGCACTCAATATGCCAGCACATTTGGAAAACTCAGCAGTGGCCACAGAACTGGAAAAGGTCAGTTTTCATTCCAGTTCCAAAGAAAGGCAATGCCAAAGAATGCTCAAACTACCGCACAACTGCACTCATCTCACATGCTAGTAAAGTAATGCTCAAAATTCTCCAAGCCAGGCTTCAGCAATACATGAACTGTGAACTTCCTGATGTTCAAGCTGGTCTTAGAAAAGGCAGAGGAACCAGAGATCAAATTGCCATCATCTGCTGGATCATGGAAAAAGCAAAGAGTTCCAGAAAAACATCTATTTCTGCTTTACTGACTATGCCAAAGCTTTTGACTGTGTGGATCACAATAAACTGTGGAAAATTCTTCAAGAGATGGGAATACCAGACCACCAGACCTGCCTCTTGAGAAACCTGTATGCAGGTCAGGAAGCAACAGTTAGAACTGGACATGGAACAACAGACTGTTTCCAAATAGGAAAAGGAGTATGTCAAGGCTGTATATTGTCATCCTGCTTATTTAACTTCTATACAGGGTACATCGTGAGAAACACTGGACTGGAAGAAACACAAGCTGGAATCAAGATTTCCAGGAGAAATATCAATAACCTCAGATATGCAGATGACACCACCCTTATGGCAGAAAGTGAAGAAGAACTAGAAAGCCTCTTGATGAAAGTGAAAGTGAAGAGTGGAAAAAGTTGACTTAAAGCTCAACATTCAGAAAATGAAGATCATGGCATCTGGTCCCATCACTTCATGGGAAATAGATGGGAAACAGTGTCAGACTTTATTTTGGGGGGGCTCCAAAATCACTGCAGATGGTGATTGCAGCCATGAAATTAAAAGACATTTAGTCCTTGGAAGAAAAGTTATAACTAACCTAGATAATATATTCAAAAGCAGAGACATTACTTTGCCAACTAAGGTCTGTCTAGTCAAGGCTATGGTTTTTCCTGTGGTCATGTATGGATGTGAGAGTTGGACTGTGAAGAAAGCTGAGGGCCAAAGAATTAATGCTTTTGAACTGTGGTGTTGGAGAAGACTCTTGAGAGTCCCTTGGACTGCAAGGAGACACAACAGTCCATCCTGAAGGAGATCAACCCTGGGATTTCCTTTCAGGGAATGATGCTGAAGCTGAAACTCCAGTACTTTGGCCACCTCACTCGAAGAGCTGACTCATTGGAAAAGACTCTGATGCTGGGAGGGATTGGGGGGCAGGAGGAGAAGGGGATGACAGAGGATGAGATGGCTGGATGGCATCACGGACTCAATGGACGTGAGTCTGAATGAACTCCGGGAGTTGGTGATGGACAGGGAAGCCTGGCGTGCTGCAATTCATGGAGTCGCAAAGAGTCGAACAAGACTGAGTGACTGAACTGAGCTGAACTGAACTGGACTGATGCATGATCAGGATTTTCTAAAATTGGATTACAATTAGTTAGATAAATGGATTTTGTTAGAAATGACACAGCCATAAGACAACTGGTTAGAGTCAACTAGGTTCAAGACGCCAGAGCTGACTTTCACTAGACCTTGAGCCTTGGTATTTATGCCATTGTGACATATCAGCAAGGTAAGTGATACACCCATCAACATTGACTAAATCTGACCAAATGTTCTAAATGCTTTTAATTGATCTTTTTGATAAAACTTCCTAAATTGAATTATTTTGAGGTTCCTTTGACCTCTAGCTAACTCTGGGGTGCTTCAGAGGGCCCCTGAAACACCCCAAAGAAAGATATTAAACTGTGTTTATTTGGTTGGTTAAATTACATGAAAAAGATTATCAAATGAGTAATAAATCTGCTCATGTTACAATGTATGGTAAAATTACTAATACAGATATCCTAGAAATTATATGGATTTCTTAACATTCTGATATGTCCTGATATTCTAATGGAAAACCTGATGACTTCACCTGATGTCCTCCTGCTTATTTCACTTCTATGCAGGGTACATAGTGAGAAATGCTGACTTCACAAAAGTTAGCAGAAGGACTGAATGAACCAGCAAATATGCTTATAACTTTTATGGTTCTGTTAGGTAGGTAGAATAGGGAAACGGAGTCCAAAATGGTGGTGACTAAATAAAAAACAAGGAAGGTCAAAGGAAGGCCTGAGGACCAGAGTGAAGACTTCAGGTGGAACAAACAGCACTCCTGGCTAAGCCCAATTTGCATAGGGCGGGCCCAGGTGGAAGAAAACATATAAAAGAAAGAGCCAAAGCGCTCTCTCTGTCTCTCTCTTCTTTCTCTCCCACGTGCGTGCACTCTTTCTCTCTCCCTCTCTCTTTCTCTCTCTTTCTCTCCCGTGTGCGTGCGCTCTTTCTCTCTCTCTTCCATTCCCCTGCTATCTTCTAAATAAAATAGAGCTGTAACACTGATTTGCCTAAGAACTGTACCACGGTTTGTCCAAGACCTGAGAGCTGTGACGCGCCGAGGGCTTGAATGTCCGTTGCTCCAAATCTTTGTTGTGACGACACAAAGAACCAGGGAACATACACTCACGTGACAGTTCCTACCTGAAAAATTATGGGTTTGAATCTTATGTTTTCAGGGAGTAGGGAAAACCTTCCTTTCAGACTAATTATGACAATACTTTGGTAAAATTAAACATCATAAACAAAACAATTATATTTTCTCTCTGACTCCTCCAAAAGTTGGAAATTCTTAGGTTTCCAGTAAGTTTATCAAATGAGTTAGGAAGGTTATCTCACGGGTTCAAAAATCTCAAGAAATTTTTGAGACCATAAAAAGGAAGGATTCATCTAGATTTGTTAGGCAAAATCTGTGATAAGCCTTTGGTGTGAGTTTCCCAACCCTGTTTTATTTCTAAAAGTTCAGTCTGAGACTCAAAAGTCTATAATCAATTATGGTTATATAAATCATCAGACCAAAATTAGTGAGAACAGACCTATTTTGCAAACAAACTAGCCTTAATTTGGTTATATTGATAAAAATGAGGGTAACTCTAGGGAGAAAAAGATATTTCAAAAAATGTTAAATCCCAGTTTGTTAATGGAGGTCTGCATCTAGTAAGACTCATTTCTTAGATAGTTCTTTGCTGTTATGTGATATTAATGTAAAATTTAATTGAATTCTTAAAAACACCTTAAGTTTGTTTCTGAAGCTCATCTCAGTAATCTATCTTTGGATGAAGATCAGATGCCTCATGACCTGCAACCAAGACTGGAAAAAGACATAATCTAAGGGACTGTCTCCAACCTGGATGGAAGGACTTTTTACCAGCAGAAGAAACTACACTACACCAGGATGAGAAGACGACGACATCAGAGGTAGACAGCTTGCCCAAGATGCTGGACCTGATTCGTATGATCATTTATGCTTTCTTGACTTCTTAGACCTTTGCATATAAATCAGATGCCTTTCTATCATAGGCCTGATTCTATGCTAGTTTTAGAAATCAATTCAATTGTTGGGTTTGTGGCAAATTACCTGTGTCTAGTTCTGGGTTACCTTGGTAAATTTCTCTACTACAAGACTCTGACTCGCTGGCCCTGAGAAAATTTACTTAAAAAAATATATATATGGGCATATTCAGGTCACTGTGATATTACTAGATGGGATCCCCTCACCAGGCCAATTAATAATGCCTGCTCTGACTCTGGCCATAAATTTGAGCTTTTTTCTATTACTCAAGCTCAGTCAGAGCAACAAGAAAAGTTTCAGCAAAGGAGGAAAAATCTCCTAGAATTATGGGGTGGATTTATATAGATAACACCAGACTATGGTAATTTAGGTTTAAAGTCTCCTCTGTGTTGGAAACAATTAAATCATACTAAGGACAATCAGTCTAGTAACATGAGAAAACGGGGCTTTGTGCCTTATAGATGATGCCAATATATAATTTCCCTGGAAGATAAAGATTCTACAGAGTAAACTAAGTCAGATGACCTGAGATATACTGGGTTACATCTAATGGAAGCTCTTAAGTCTTACTTGTGACTTTACTAATACTGCTGGCTATGTTATTTGTATTTCACCTGTTTTACAAGATTACTGTTTCTTACACCATCAAATGTGTGTGTGAGGCCTCTAATAGAATAATATATAATCCCATATGAGATTGATGATGGTAGCAGTGTAACTCCAGATATGGGAAGAAGCAACAAGAGGGAATATTTTCCTTGACCAAGAGGCTAGTAAGACAGGTGGCCCAGAGAATTCTTGATACTGTTTTATGGCCTAGTCTAGTAACAGCACATTGAGTGGCCTGTCAACAACATCTTTGTCAAACCTGAGAATGGACATTCTCAGCACCATGGGATAAAATGGTCTTGAGATGCCCCCCTCAAAATCATGGTCAAGTTTATGAGTAAATGGGGGCTCTGCCAACTGAAGACGGACACTTGCCATCTACATCTACAAAGACTAAATCATGACTGCTGCAACTGCTGACTTTCAATGCCCCTGAAAGGAGTTCAGGGTGAAAATCAAGAATGAGGCTCTGTGCTCTGGGAAAAACTGGCAGAACAGGCCTTCAGACAGTTAGATTTTTCAGGAGATTTTATGAGTCCCAGTTCTTGCATCTTCTCAAACCTAGAGAAACACTGACGTCATTAACGGTGAAATCTGCTTTGGCTATTAAGGAAAAGTTTACAATTAAACGTCAAAATAGAGTAGCTATGGTTCAGATATCCTGGGAAATAACTGGGTGATACTATGGGTGTACTTTCAGATTAGACCTTGTATTGCTAAACACTTGAGTGTTTTCTGAGTCGTGTCAGGCTTGGATGCCACCATTCTCAAAACAATGTCTGCTGGAAGCTAGTAACCTTACTAGGCAACCGGCTACAAGTCTCCCTGAAGTGCCAGGTCCAGACTGGGTTTCAGGCCTATCCTTCTAAAAAGAAATGAGATTTATTTTGTCTACTAAATTCCAGTTATTAGTCTTCCAACTACTTCTAACTGGGTCTGTTACACCAAAATGGCAGACAAAGGGATGGATTTTAATCATACAATACTCAGATCTAGAACTTGGAACTCAGAAATACTTCCAATTCAGTGTCTCTACTCCAAGCTGGGGCAGTCCTAGGCCCCGCTTTGACAGGAAGTTATCACAGTCATAGCTGCCCAGTTCCCTAAATTAAAACTGAGGGGGACTCTGGGGCTCTGGAGTACAGATCTATTCTGTGTTCTCCATTTCTTATCTGTAGGATATAGGCTTCATTCAGCCTCTTTGACCTTCCCTGAGTTCCAAAGGATGGATTCAAACAATTGCTAATCAGGGAAGGGAGGGGATACAGAAATAGGAGAAACAATCAAAGGTTGGTACAGCCTCCAGACAGAGTCCAGGTTCCTACTCAAATAAATATGCATAACAATGTCTTTGAGCCCAGGTGGAGGATTGGTAACTTCAGACTGAACACAAGATTCCTGGAGCACAGCTCTGTGGCCTCACCACCAACCAATCAAAAGGGTCACAGACCCTGCAGCCCTCACCCCCAAATGTTGCTTCTGTTTCCGGGGACCAGAGATGACCATCCCGTTAGGTCTCCTGTTTGGCCCTTGTCTATTTCATCTCTGAGAGGGGCCAACTAAATTACTGTTACTACAAGGGTAGAAGCTGGTTTCAGATGTGGAACACCCCAACTTAAATCATTTAGAGACAGACTTCTCTGCTAGGCAGGCCTACAACCACGCACAGCAGGAAGAAGTTACAGAAGAAAGAGACCTCCGCCTCAATTCCCAAGAAGAGTCTTGAGTATGAAGTCTCTCAGGGGGAGTTGTTAGGGGAAGCAAACTGATTGAAACCACCCACCCTGGCCAGGTACCATAGTAACTATTTGCATGAGTTGTTTCATGACAGGAGATCTTGATAAGGAATACGGAACTAAGAAGCCACTACCAACTGGAAGAGCTCGAGAAAAGTCTAAAGGAGACACTGCATGTCTGTCTACTTCCCAGAATCCCCCTCGCTAGCATCCATCTTGGCCGAGCAATGCGTGCACCACCAGGAAAGACTCTAAGTTAGAATGATTGGCCAAAGTCCGTCCGGAAACTAATCTCATCACCGTAAAACCCGAGACTGCAAGCCATGCTGCAGAGCAGTTCTCCTGGGTTCCCTTCCCCTACTGCTTTCCACCCGGGTGTCCTTTCCCAATAAAATCTCTTGCTTTGTCAGCACATGTGTCTCCTTGGACAATTCATTTCCAAGTGTTAGACAAGAGCCCAGTTTCAGGCCCTGGAAGGGGTCCGCCTTCCTGCAACATTTTCATCTAAGCAACTTTTATATCACAACAGTTATCACCCAGACTTGGTGATGTAAGGCCTCTTGGATATTTGTACTCATAGGGACCAGGCACTGGGAGTCTTCAACTTTTCACCTGTGAACAAATATCAAAGAACAAGGGAGAGGAAGGAGACTCAAGAACTGAGTTTTTTTAATTTTATTTTATTTTATATTTATTTTTGGCCACATGGATTGAGGGATCTTAGTTCCTGAATCAGGGATCCCACCTGTGTCCCCTGCAGTGGAAGCATGAAGTCCTAATCTCTGGACCAACAGAAAATTCCCAAGAACTGAGTCTTGGTCAGTGCTGTGTGATTCTGGCCAAGCTCCTCCTCCCCGTGGCAGTCAGACTGTTCAGGTGGCCCAGTGATCCCCACTTCCTAGGATTCACTGCCTTGATGTGGGCAGGACTTAGTGACCTGTTTCTAAGGAGCGGTGCAGTGTCACCTCCAAGATTAAGTTACAAACAACTGGAACTTCTATCTTGCCAGCCCTTGTTCTGGTTTTTCCCACTGCTTGCTCTGATGAAGCCCAGTGTCATGTTTGTGAGCTGCCCCTTGGAGAGGCCCAGTTGTCAAGGGCGGAAGGTGGCCCCCTGGCCAATAGCCTTTGAAGAACTGAATCCTTCCAATAGCCCGGTGAGTGATCTTGGAAGTGGATCCTTCCCCAGTTGAACTTCAGATGGCAGAGCAGCCTCAGTCAGTCATTAACACCTAGACTGCATCCTTGTAAAAAAAAAACTTAAGCTCAGGAGACAGTATTTCAAGCAACCCTGAGAGAACTGCTCCGAAAAGGCAGGGGGATGAGTCAGATTATATAGAAGTTTGCAGCAAAGGGCAGGTAGTCTGAACATCAGAAGTACTTTTGTGAAGTAAAGAAAATCAGATATCCCAAGTTAGGGATTCAGCAAGTTCGTATGTATAGGAAGATGCAAGAGTCCGAACTCACAGAATCATACCTCTCATTTGCATCTCAGCTATGTGGGCCCAGCATCATGTATTTTTTACATCTTGAATTCCTCAGGGTTTACTATAGGAAGTGGCTACAGCCTAATGGCTGCTGAATTGCAAGTGTTCCTCTCCTTCCTGAGTGCCCTTAGGGCTCCGGAGTTCGCATCTGGAGGGCTGGGATTGCTGAGGATTGTGACAACCTTGTTTACTGATATGGCAGGAAATGTTCCATTTTTCACTTGTGGTGCATGCCTTGTTCCCAGGCATGTGGAATCTTCCCCAAACAGGGATGGAGCCTGTGTCCCCTGCATTGGCAGGTGGATTCTTATCCTCTGTTCCCCAGGGAAGTCCTCAGTGAGCTTCCTAAAGATGACTGTTTGGCAGTCTTTGACAGGCAGTCTAGATCTGCATTTCTTGGGAGCCAGTTACCAGAGCTTTACCAGCTCTTTTGGTTGTGCCATGTTTGATTCTTCATGATTAGTGTGGCCTTGAGTTGATGTCCCTGCATTTGAAGGAACAAACACCTCTTCCAGTCTTGACATACTGGTTTTGGCATGAGAGAACTTTCTGTCAGCTCCCCAGGCTGCCAGGACTACCAATAGAATCAGAGTTGTGCTGGATTAGAACTGGTTTTGAGATTGTCACTGGGTCATCTGCCGTGGGTTTGTGATTTGCATGTTTGATTTCAGAGGCTCAGGTAGGCATGGATTCTGTCCAGTCCTTGGGTGGATGAGACTGTCTCTAGAACCTGGTTCTGTAGGAAGGTGCTGGGAGAGGGGTCTGCTTTAGGGTCCAAGGTCAGGCCCTCATTCAGCGAGCCTATTACCGGATACAAGGTAGGTGTGGCTCCCACCAGGTCCCTGGGAGGGCTGCTGCGTAGTCACTGGATGAGTCCCTGGGTGGGTGACACTGGTCCTGGGCCATGGCTGATGGAGCCCCAGGACTTTTTCAGGTTCAACAGCCAAGATTGAATTTTGTATTCTTGGTTCCAGAGGCACAGACGAGTGTCACCTGCTAGTCCTTAGCTGGGCCGGACTGTTCCCTGACTGTGACTGGAAGGACCGGAGCCAATTCTAGGGCCTGTTCTGTATCTCCCAAGGTACAGATGTGTCTCCTGCCAAGTCTCTATTCTGGCAAGACTGCTCACAGTCTATGGCTGGAAAGGGATGGAACCCAGTCTAGGGCTGGAACCCAGTCTAGGGCCGTTCAGGATCTCCAGAGTCACAGATGGGAGTGTCTTCTCTTGGGTCCCTGAGCCAGTGGGCCTGTCTGCAGACTATGGACAGGATGAGACAGACCCTATTTCAGGGCCCTTTCAGAATCTATACTCTGAGTAAGTTGGGTGGGTTTTCCTCCAGGGGCTTCTAGGCAGGGGCTGTAGGCAGTTCACAGGCTAGTTCAGGGCTCACTAGTTCTCTGTGCCTATTATCCGATGTGTGGTGGAGGTTGACTCTGCCTAGGTCCCTTGGCATATGGTGCTAGTGACAGGTCCAAGCTAAATGGGACTGTAACCAAGTCCTCATGGGTATGGAGCTGTTTCTGGGTCTCTAGTTGGAACTGTGATAGCTGTGTCAGCCACCTGGGTGTGGACCTGCCGTCTCAAATGGTTCTCCCAGGTCTAGGGCTGCCTTGGGCTTCACAGTCTCCTTCCTGGATCTGAAAGCTTCCACAAAGGTGTTTTTGTCTATGGATGGATGCCAAATAATTATTCAGAAGGAATATGAGAGGGGGACCTCTTATTCAGCCATCTTTCTGGCATCACTCAGGATGTTATTTTTCAAAGGTATTAAAAATCACTCTTAATGTTTAACCTTGTGCTATTTTGCAATAATGGAAAATTGGAAGCACACATTTAACTACAGATGATTACAGTGCTTTGTAGGTTAGAATATTATGTAGCCATTAACAATGATACTGAAGAATATTCACTGATCTGAAAAAATGTTTAAATGTTTATAGGAAAATGCTACATAAAAATCCTGATAGAAAATACTATGTAATTCATACAGAGAGAGAGAGAGAAATGGGAAGGAGAGAAAGAGAGAAAGTAAGTAAAGGCATACACAGAGGAATGTTATTTTAAGATGATCATTGAATGTTGTCCCTGTGGATAAAAGTTAATTTAATTTAATCTTTACCCCAAAGATCTACTTCCTTTTCTAATGTGGTTTCTTCCAATACCATGCCCCAAGTTTTCAAACTCACCATCCATTCCCCCAAAACCTTTATCCTCCAAATCACTAAGCAATAACTCATACTACGTGTGTGTGTGTGTGTGTGCGTGCGTGTGTGTGTGTGTGTGTGTGTGTGTGTTAGCTGCTCAGTCCTGTCTGACTTTTGCAACCCCATGGACCGTAGCCCACCAGGCTCCTCTGTCCATGGGATTCTCCAGGCAAAAATACTGGAATGGGTTGCCATTTCCTTCTCCAGTACTAAGTATGAACGACTCTTAATCCTCACAGTATATTAATATTTGTATGTATGTATATATTTTAAAAATAAAGTCCGGAGATTTTAAACATTTTGGCAATATTTGTAGCATTTCAGGCACAGAGGTGGGTAATTTAAAGACACACCAAACTCTCTTGCACTGTTGATGGGAATGTAAATTGATAGAGCCACTATGGGAGACAGTATGGAAAGTCCTTTAAAAACTAGGAATAAAACTACCATACAAACTAGCAATCCCACTTCTCGGCATACACCCTGAAATGAAAAATGAAATGAAGTCATTCAGTCGTGTCTGACTCTTTACGACCCCATGGACTGTAGCCTACCAGGCCCCCTCTGTCCATGGGATTTTCCAGGCAATAGTTCTGGAGTGGATTGCCATTTCCTTCTCCAGCAGATCTTCCCAACCCAGGGATCAAACCAGGGTCTCCCACATTGTACACAGACACTTTACCGTCTGAGCCACCAGGGGAAAACCAAAATTGAAAAAGACACATGCACCCTAGTGTTCAGTGCAGCACTATTTACAATAGCTAGGACATGGACGCAGCCTAGACATGCATCAACAGATGAGTGGAAAAGAAGCTGTGGTGCATATATCCGTGAAATGTTACTCAGGCATAAAAAGGAAGCATTTGAGTCAGTTCTAATGAGGTGATTGAATCTAGGGCTTATTACACAGAGTGAAAGAATTCAGAAAGATAAAGACAAATATCGTGTGTGTATATATATATATATATATATATGTATATGTATATATATATGTGTGTGTGTATCATGTATATATGGAATCTAGAAAGATGGTACTGATGAATCTGTATGCAGAGCAGCAGTGGAGATGCAGAAATAGAAAACAGCCTTATGGACAGGGGTACGGGGGAGGAAGGAGAGACGGGGATGGATGGAGAGACGGGGATGGATGGAGAGAGTAGCATGGAAACATGTATACCAGATATAAACTAGATAGCCGATGGGAATTTGCTATATGACTCAGGAAACTCAAACCGGGGCTCTGTAACAACCTAGAGGAGGGGGGAAGGGGTGGGAAGTGGGAGGGAGGTTCAAGAGGGAGGAGACATATGTATACCTAAGGCTGATTCATTCTGATACACAGCAGAAACCAATGCAATATTGTAAAGCAACTATCCTCTCATTAAAAATAAGTAAATTTTTTAAAAAATAAAGAACACACCAGGGGGACTTCCCTGGAGTTGCAGTGGCTAAGATTGTGGCTCCCAATGCAGGGGCCCAATTTCTATTCTTAGTCAGAGAACTAAGTCCCACATGCTGAAACTAAAACTTGGTGAAGCCTAATTCATTCATTAATTTTTTTTTTTTAAAGGAGCATGGCAGAGAGAAGGGGGTGAAGGAATGCACTCCTCATTCACAAAAATAGCTTCTATTTCCCTAGGGCAATCCTGGCTCCGGGAGGGCAGACTTCTTACTAGAAAATCAGGTTTCTTGCAGGTTTCTTCACATTCTGTTTTCTTCTCAAAGTTGTTGCTATTACCATAACAACCTCCAAAATTAAAAGACTCACATTCAGAAGTTTTCCAGTTGTAAAACCAGCACTGGGTCCATTCTGCACAAGGGCCAGTGTTTATAAGATATTTGCAAACATTTGCGATGCCCATTCTGACGAAAGAGAGAAGGTGGTTGAGAGAGGCTCACTTATTTCCATTTGTAGAGGTGGGTGGAGGCAAGGCATGACCCTGGCCACAAGTGCCGGGCTGTCTGTCATAGCTGAGCTCTGTGTTTCTTCCCAATCAACCCACCTGGTCCACCTAGCCCTTTCTCCATCTACACAGCAGTTGAGATTTTCATTTCTGGGAGTAGCCTGATGTGGTAAAAACCCGAGACTTGAGACTTCCACTGAGCGGCTGCACATCCTAGCCCTGCCACTTACTGTTAATACCACGTGATAGTGTATCAACTTTAGTGTCTTCAAATTGCCATCTCTTCATTTGTAAAATTAGGGAGCTGAACTTCACCATCTCTGAGCATCCTTCCAGGTCTGATTTTCTAGGATTTGATGAGGAAGATCTCTCAGGTCTCCACCCCCATCTCACTGTCTTTCTAGAAAAGATATCTGATCGTGAGACAAAGACCAATTTGAGTCTGAGAGCAGGGGTCAACTTGATTCAATCATTTCTTAGCTTGGATAAATCAACTATCTCTTTGACACTCAAATATACAAATATATACCGTAAAATGGGTGTATATGCACATTTTGGTCTTCCTGGGTGACTCAGCGGTAAAGAACCCGCCTGCCAGTGCAGGAGACACAAGAGACGTGGGTTCAATCCTTGGGTTGGGAAGATCCCCTGGAGAAGAAAGTGGAAACCCATTCCAGTATTCTTGCCTGGGAAATCCCATGGACTGAGGAGCCTGGCGGGCTACCAAGAGTAGCCAAAGAGTCAGACACAACTTAGCAACTAAAAAAACAAAATAGGCACATTTTAGACTTACTGAAGGTTGACAAATGACCGATGGGAAGCTTGATAAATCGAGGAGCATCAGTAAACCCTGAAAAGTGAAAGTCGCTCAGTCATGTCCGACTCTTTGCAGCCCCATGGACTCACGGACTATACAGTCCATGGAATTCTCTAGGCCACAGTACTGGAGTGGGTAGCCTTTCCCTTCTCCAGGGGATCTTCCCAACCCAGGGATTGAACCCAGGTCTCCCACATTGCAGGCAGATTCTTTACCAACTGAGCTATCAGGGAAGCTGCTTTCAATTACTCGTTTCCTTTCTTGACCAAGAAGACTCTGAAAACAGGGACCTCGTAATACTCTTTTCTGCAAGCTACACACCTAACACACACCTGGCTCTGAGTTCTCAGTAAATATTTGTTAATGGGGTCGTGGTGGGGAGGGGACAACCATGAATCTAAGGCAGTGTTACAAGTTTCTTGTAAAAAAAAAAAAAACAAGAAAACATAAAACCCCTTTATGTTAAAAAGCATAAATTTCCTTTTATGTTCCTTGTAAGTGAACAACTTTATCCTTGCAATTACTCTTCAAGGTAGATATTGAGACTTTCAACTTTACATGAAAAAGTTACAAGTCAAAGAGGTGAAGTGTCTTTCCTAATGTCATGCTAGAAAGTGTTTGTCCGAGACTTTCTCTGTGTTGCTGCCCCCCCACCCCCACCCCCGCCACACCCATCCTATTCCCAGGCTATTCTTGGAGCTCCCATGTTCTATACTAACCTCGCCCTTGGCAAGAGTCGAAGAGCTGGAGAAGTAAGAGAGAGATCCGGATCTGCATGGTTGCCTCCTAGTCAGCAGCCCAGCCTGGGGCTGACATTTTAGAGAGAAAGGTGACCAAGGAGGAGGAGTCTGATCCCACATTCAAATCATTCATCCCTAACTTCTGCAGTTCAGCAGGCTAGTCTACCCTTGGAACAGAGTGTTCATCCAAAGCACAGTTCTGCCTTTCTCCTTTGACCTTACCTGATCTGAATTTATCAAAGGCTGCTTTACTATGCTTCATGGTGCAAGCCCCTTAAACAGTTAATAAAACAACAGCTACCATTCATTGAGTGCCTTTACCTTCCCAAGCACCCTATAAAATACTCTTCATTCATTAGCTCCCTTGAGTCCACACAAGATTCCGGCAAGGCTTCTTGTTGTTTAGTCACTAAGTCATGTCCAACTCTTTTGGGGACTCCATAGACTATAGCTCACCAAGCACCTTCTGTTCATAGAACATCCCAGGCAAGAATACTGGAATGGGTTGCAATTTCCTTCTCCAAGGGATCTTCCTGACCCAGGGCCTGAACCCTTGCTTCCCTGGTAGCTCAGCTGGTAAAGAATCTGTCTGCAATGCAGGAGATCCCAGGTGGATTCCTGGGCCGGGAAGATCCCTGCAGAAGGGCTAGGCTACCCACTGCAGTATTCTTGGGCTTCCCTTGTGGCTCAGCTGGTAAAGAATGTGCCTGCAATGCAAGAGACCCTGGTTGGATTCCTGGGTTGGGAAGATCCCGTGGAGAAGGAAACAGCTGCCCACTCCAGTATTCTTGCCTGGAGAATTCCATGTATAGTCCATGGGGTCACAAAGAGTCGGACATGACTGAGAGACTTTCACTTCCACTTTCTCCTGCATTGGCAGGAGGATTCATTACTACTGAGCCATCAGGAAGCCAAAGGATACCTTATGTTCTATATGCAAATGTTTGTGAGGGGTTTATTCTGAAGATCAGCCCTGGGATTTCTTTGGAGGGAATGATGCTGAAGCTGAAACTCCAGTACTTTGGCCACCTCACGCGATGAGTTGACTCATTGGAAAAGACTCTGATGCTGGGAGGGATTGGGGGCAGGAGGAGAAGGGGACAACAGAGGATGAGATGGCTGGATGGCATCACTGACTCCATGGACGTGAGTCTGAGTGAACTCCCGGAGGTGGTGACAGATAGGGAGGCCTGGTGTGCTGTGATTCACGGGGTCACGAAGAGTTGGACACTACTGAGCGACTGAAATGACTGAACTGACTATTGATAATTGCCCCAAACTGGAAATGAGAGTGCCAGCTGGATCAGCACCACACTTGGTCTCTATAGAAACTTGTTACCCATCTTTAACATTAGTGGTAACTCTTCCTTCCTTCTCTTTAAATTCCCTGGAGCCATGATCCTCATTCATTGGCATTGCTTCTTGTAACTATAGTTCACACAGGGACTGGTCAACCTTCTGGTCACCTTCAGAGCTTAGCTGAATTCCCTGAAGACGTCTCGAAAGCCTGCATTTCCGCATCTCTACGGGTGCCTCCTCTTTTGCACCTGTGGCTCTAGCAGCATTATTCCTGGTATCTCTTTTCTTAACGCTCTTAGGTGGTCAAATCAGTTCATCAGAAACCAAAATAATGGCAGAAGGAGGCTCCCAGGAAGTAAACAGACATTCCATTCAAACAAAGGAAAGGCAAGCTACAGGCTCCCTGGGCTGAGAGCTTTACTACAGTGTTCCCTCTTCTAGAGTGAGAATTGGCCTCTAAACTCAGAAAAGCAGTTTTCAGGAATTCTCCGCTAGTCCGGTGGTTAAGGCTCCAGATCTTCTCTGCCATAGGCCCAGTTTCCATCTCGAGTCAGGTCCCACAAGCTACAAAAGAAAACTTTTTTCAGAAAAGTTTCTGCTTTCCCAGAAAAGCAGTTTTCATCTGGGGAGGGGATAATTCTGGCCTCCCGGGACAATATCTAGAGATGTTTTTGAGTGACACAACTTAGGGGCAAGGGGCACCTGGTAAGGCCAAGCATGCTGCGTAACATTCTACAAGACATAGGACGCTTCAACATAAAGAATTATCTGCCCTCAAATGTCAAATATTGCTGAGGTTAAGCAACCTGCATAAAAGTTATGGATATAAGCACTTCCGACCAGAGATCTAACCTGGGGCCCCCTTGACAGTGAAGGTGCAGAGTCCTAACCACTGGACCTTACACTGGCAACATGATATGGATTCCACAAAGTAAATGCAGTGCTTGATGAGCTGTGTCTGTACTTACTAACTGTCGGTGGGTGTGGGAGGCACTGACCTTTCCAAACCAGGCACTCTATACCCGGTTGCCCTGGGCGATCTCTGGCAATGACTCAGTGACTCGGCCTTTCTTCAGGTGACTGATGACTATAATCCCAGAAGCTGGAGGGCTAGTGCAAGATTTATTAAAAGCTCATTGGAGAAGCTAGCAGGAAGTTCTTGCTAGTTACTAGTACTTATACTCATCAAAGTCTTACTAATCAACTGTACTTTAATAAAAATAAGAAAATTGATTGATTATTTCTGATGACATAATAAATCTTTATATTAATTTCCTATCATTTCAAGATTACTTATATAGTTTCAATGATCTCTACAACTATTCTGAATAAATATTTGGTACTGTCTATCTTTACCAAAAAAATGTGACCTTTACTAACCCCATGTCAACCATGTATACATGTTTATGTGTGTGTGTCTGTGTGTGTGTGTACACATATATAAAGAATTAATTAAATTACTATTGATTGAAACCTTATGCTTTGGGGTAGTATAGGGACTTTTGCTGTTGTTTAATTACTAAGTCATGTCCGACTTTTTTGGGAACCCTTGGAGCCTGCCGGGCTCCTCTGTCCATGGGATTTCCCAAGAAAGAAAACTGGAGTGGGTTGTCATATCCTTCTCCCAGGGTATGGATCTTCCTGACTCAGGGATCAAACCTACATCTCCTGCATTGACAGATTCTTTATACCACTGAGCCACCAGGGAAGTCCAGTGTAGGGTAGGGGAAGTAAAATCTCCCTATTCAGACTAAAACCTCCATGTAAACTTTATCTTTTCTAGAAGGGGGAAGGAGACCAACATCACCTGAGTACCGGCTACACATCAGGGAATTTTCTGCCTTGACTCTTCACGTTCTCATGAAAAGACCTTGGGACAGATACTATTATCATCCCAAGATAATGAACACAACAGAGAAATGAAGACTTAGAGAGACGACTTGCTTGTACATATAACAAATACGTTTGCCACATACGCACACTTACCAGGAGATTTTATTTTTGTTTTCACTTTATTTATGTTCAAAATAAATGTCCAGAGGGGGGGAGAATAAACTTGATTACTTTAAAAGCAGAGTCCATTTATTTTTATAATTTTTTTTTAATTTTTGATAGTGTTGGGTCTTCATTGCTGTGCAGGCTTTTTTCTAGTTGTGGAAAGTGGGGCTGCCCTCTAACTGTGGTGTGTAGGCATCTCTTGTTTCAGAGCACTGGCTCTCTGGCACGCAGACTTAGCAGCTGTGGTCCCAAGCTCAGTTGTTCTGTGGCGTGTGGGATCCTACAGGACCAAGCCACACTTGCGTCCCCTGCATGGGCAGGTGGATTCCCATCCACTGTGCCACCAGGGAAGTCAATTTACATCTTCAGAAAGACAAGTGAAAATTTTAGCAGGGGATAATTTTTAGCATTCCATGCCAAATAGCTTGCATATGAATAGGGTCTTCAGTGGAGGGAAGAAAATGTTCCTAAAACTCAGGAGGTTGAAATTCTCCCTGAGACACAGTGAATTCCCACAACTCCAGACTGACCATTTTCCTGGGAGTTGTTACTCTATACAGTTTGCATCTGAGTGGTTGACACTGTGAAGCAATGCCTGCATTTCATACTAGTCCTTTTTTGGTCACGAAATATCTCCAACATACCAGGGAGTATGCTATGCACCTCACATAAATCATCTTCTGTGACCTTCACAAAAACTCTGTGGCACAGATTTTATCATTTTGCATTTTTCACAAATGAGGGAACCATGGCCCACAGACATTGTGAGACATACCCAAGTTTATTTAGTTCATAATTGATCAATCTGGGGTTAAACTTATGTTTCTCTGACCCAAGCCTTTGTTAAACCATTATACTGTGTCTTTCTACCACTACCCTGCCAAGGACCTCTGTCTTTCAGAAAGGACATTCCCCTCCATCATTTTCATACCCTAGAGAGACCATCAATTCTCCATGAACTCAATGTCCATCCACTTGAGGGCTTTATTCTTTGGGAAATTAAGTCATGGAGTAAAGGAACTCACAGAGTCATGTTTGGGGTGGCAGAGAGATCTTAGAGTCCTGAGTTCAGGATGTACATAGGATTGCATGTACATCTATTGACCTAACTCTGATAAAATTTGAGTCAGTTATAGTGAGGTGGATGAACCTAGAGCCTGTTATATAAGTGAAGTAAGTCAGAAAGAGAAAAACAAATATAGTATATTAACTCACAAATACAGGATCTGGAAAATGATATTGATGAACCTATTTTCAGGGAAGGAATGGTGATGCAGATATAGAGAACAGACTTGTGGACACAAGAGGGGAAGGAAAGAGTGTGATGAATGGAGAAAGTCATGTTAACATATATACACTATCGTGCATAAAACAGATAGCTAATAAGATGTTGCAGTATAACAACAGGGAACCCAGCCTGGTGCTCTGTGATGACCTAGAGGGGGTGGGATGGGGGACAGTGGGGGAGAGAGGGAGACTCAAGAGGGAGGTACAACAGTGCAAATCAGTCATAGTTATATGGCAGATTTAATAGCTAAGTAATAACAGAATATTACTAAGCCATAAAAAGAATGAAATGATGCCTTTTGCAGCAATATGGATAGACCTAGAGATTATCATACTAAGTGACATAAGTCAGACAGACAAAGACAAATACCATGATCTTGCTTATGTGTGGCATCTGAGAAAATCATATAAATGAATTTATCTGTAAAACAAAAATAGGCCTCAGTTCAGTTCAGTTCAGTCACTCAGTTGTGTCCGACTCTTTGTGGCCCCATGAATCCCAGCACGCCAGGCCTCCCTGCCCATCACCAACTCCAGGAGTTCACTCAGACTCACGTCCATGGAGTCAGTGATGCCATCCAGCCATCTCATCCTCTGTTGCCCCCTTCTCCTCCTGCCTCCAATCCCTCCCAGCATCAGAGTCTTTTCCAATGAGTCAACTCTTCGCGTGAGGTGGCCAAAGTACTGGAGTTTCAGCTTCAGCATCATTCCCTCCAAAGAAATCCCAGGGATGATTTCCTTCAGAATGAACTGGTTGGAACTCCTTGCAGTCCAAAGGACGCTCAAGAGTCTTCTCCAACACCACAGTTCAAAAGCATCAATTCTTCTGCACTCAGCTTTCTTCACAGTCCAACTCTCACATCCATACATGACCACAGGAAAAACCATAGCCTTGACTAGATGGACCTTTGTTGGCAAAGTAATGTCTCTGCTTTTCAATATGCTATCTAGGTTATTCATAACTTTCCCTCCAAGGAATAAGTGTCTTTTAATTTCATGGCTGCAATCGCCATCTGCAGTGAATTTGGAGCCCCCAAAATAAAGTCTGACACTGTTTCCACTGTTTCCCCATCTATTTGCCATGAAGTGATGGGACCAGATGCCATGATCTCAGTTTTCTGAATGTTGAGCTTTAAGCCAACTTTTTCACTCTCCTCTTTCACTTTCATCAAGAGGCTTTTTAGTTCCTCTTCACTTTCTGCCATAAGGGTGGTATCATCTGCATATCTGAGGTTATTGATATTTCTCCTGGCAATCTTGATTCCAGCTTGTGCTTCTTCCAGCCCAGCGTTTCTCATGATGTACTCTGCATAGAAGTTAAATAAGCAGGGTGACAAATATACAGCCTTGATGTACTCCTTTTCCTGTTTGTAACAAGTCTGTTGTTCCAGGTCCAGTTATAACTGTTGCTACCTGACCTGCACATAGGTTTCTCAAGAGGCAGGTCAGGTGGTCTGGTATTCCCATCTCTTTCAGAATTTTCCACAGTTTATTGTGATCCACACAGTCAAAGGCTTTGGCATAGTCAATAAAGCAGAAATAGATGTTTTTCTGGAACTCTCTTGATTTTTCCATGATCCAGTGGATGTTGGCAATTTGATCTCTGGTTCCTCTGCCTTTTCTAAAACCAGCTTGAACATCAGGAAGTTCATGGTAAATGAATTAAGAGGTTGAGATCAACTTACATTCACTACAATACAAAAATAAAAACCGACAAGGACCTATTGTATAGCATATGTAATTATAGTCAATATGTTGTAATAACCTGTAAGGGAAAAGAATCTTTAAAAGAATATATGTATTCTATACATGTATAATATATATGTAATATATAATAATATGTGTATATGTTAATCATTTTGCCGTACACCTGAAACTAACACGACATTGTAAATCAAACCTAAGTGCATGCTAAGTCACTTTAGTAGTGTCCAGCTCTTTGCAGCCCTATGCCTGTTGCCTGCCAGGCTCCTCTGCTGTGGGGATTCTCCAGGCAAAAATACTGGAGTAGGTTGACATGCCCTCCTCCAAGGGATCTTCCCAACCCAGGGATCAGAGCTGAGAATCTTCTATCTCCTGCATTGGCAGAGGGGTTCTTTACCACTAGTGCCACTTGGGAAACCCCATAGTGTCAGTCACTCAGTCGTGCCCAACTCTTTGAGCCCCCATGGACTGTATAACCCGCCAGGCTCCTCCATTCATGGAATTCTCCAGGCAAGAACACTGAAGTGGGTAGCCATTCCCCTCCAGGGGATCTTCCTGACCCAGGGTTCAAACCCAGGTCTCCTGCACTGCAGGCAGATTCTTTACCATCTGAGCCACCAAGGAAACCCAAATCAACTATAGTTCAATTTTAAAAACTATACAGCTTCATATATGATAAGGGCCATCACAGAGAAGTATAGGATGCCTGAAGACTCAGAGGAAGAGGAAGCCACATAATGTGGACCAGCTTACATGGATGCTTTGGGATGGGAAGGAGCTCTGCACATTTGAGAAACTGAAATAAGACCAGTAAGGCTATAGCTCAGGGAATGAGGGAGAGAGGAGCCTGACTCGACCAGGTTCAGCAATGGATTAGCTTTGGGTAAGGGGTTGAGGGGAAGAGAGGGATCCTCCCCAGCCATGAAAACTAAAGTTCACTGAAGCTTAGCCTTCTTCTGATGTCCTCTTTTCACTTTCTCAGTGATCTTGAAAGAACACTGAGTAAGTCTGTCTTCATTTTGCTTGATAGATTAATATACCAAAAGTAGGTGGTAAGGAGAAAAAGGGAGGGAAAGTTGTGAAAAGATAAATATGATGAAACAGGTATGAGATGTTCTCCGCTGGACAATACTTATCAGGAATGGCAGATCAAGTAGGAAGAATCTTTAGTGTCAACATTAATAGCAGAAGTACAAATATGATGAATTAGAAATGATATGCTCTGCATTTTATAATACTTATCAGGAATTGTGAAATTAAATGGAGAAAGTGTCAGGCCAGTAGTTCCAAACTTGTAACTTATCAGAATTACCTTGGGAACCTTTCTTTTAAGTTTGTTTTTTGTTTGTTCATTTGTTTTGTTTGGAAAAGTCTAGAATCTCTGCGTTCTCAGTGTACTAATGTTGATGAGCCACTGCCTTACATATGTGGCTTAAAAAAGGAGAGAGAAAAAAAAAAAAACCTTGACATACTCAAAGGCAGATAAGGTATTTAAAAGGCATTAAAAATGTTTGTTCATCTTCTTGACAGAGCCTGCTGAAGTTGCGTCTGGGATGTCTTAGAGCAGCTCAGATGTCAATACTTGTGGATACTGAAGTATATATCCTGTTGATCGAGAGTGAAAACTGCCCTTCAAACCCAAAACCCAGGTCTTGATGACAGTTATAAGGGCTCAGTTCTCCCCTCTCAATACGATACTGCGTTGGGGTGCAGCTCACCTGACAAGAGGCGGAGGTAGGCAAGGGTTTGGAGCCCCAGGCCTCCCTGGAAGGTGTGTGGTCTACAGAGTTTTACTGGACCTCCTGTTGCTCTGCCAGGCCCACTCTTCCCCCATCACTACCGCTATTAATATCGCTTTGAACCTCACTAGGAGTGGGAAGGAGTCGAGCTAAGACAGTGCCCCAAGTGAGTCTAGAGAGGAAGGTCCTTTGTCTTTTCCCAATGGTGCAGGTGTGGTAATACCAGGGCCCAGAGAGAACAGCAACTTATTCACTGTCACATAGTTCAAGGGCTGAGGCCAGCATTAGAGACCAGTTCCCGAAGCCCAAAGCTCTTTCTAGGATTCATGGAAGTAGTCTCGCTTTACCCTGCTACTTTGAGGAGAATATTCTTTCTGATTTCCACTCAAGCCCCAGTTCTTTCATCATATCCATATAGTTGCAATGAGAAAGTAAGAGAGTAAATGACCTCAGTGTTACTCACTTCTGGGTATTCATGCTCTAAAGGACACCCATTCCAAAGAAAACCTAACCCAAAGGAATATGGGGCCCATAGCATAACGACACACTTCAGGAACCGGTTGTGGAAGGACTTCATTGGACCACATCACGCTAGGCTGACAACCTGTTGCAAGAAAAAAAGTCCTCTGTGCTCACTGAGATTTCCAAGTGGTGCTAGTGGTAAAGAACCTGCCTGCCAGTGCAGGAAATGAAAGAGACTCAAGGTACATTCCTGGGTTGGGAAGATCCCCTGGAGAACCCACATGAGTATTCTCGTCTATAAAATCCCATAGACAGAGAGCCTGGCGGGCTTCAGTCCATGGAGTCACAAAGAGTTGGACACAGCTGAGTGATTGAGCCCTATGCTTGTTGGGACTTCTAGACTCTTCAGGTGCTATCCTCATATAGCAGCCAGGGTCTCCAGACACAAATGCAATCCGGGTTATTTTAAACATAATGGAAATCTATCTTTCAAATTCTGGGTGGTTCGCAGGATGTCCAACAGGACAGGAAAATAAGATTAGGGGAATGGATGGGAACAAGGAAGGTGACAAAGCCAGGGCCACAAGCAACAGAGCCCTGAACACTGGGGACCCATCTTGTACCAACACCTTTGCCATCATGCCCACTGCCCCTCAGAAACAGGATGAGGCTCTCTGCTCTTGCTGCTGCCCTCAGAATGAATTCTCTCTTATCCTTGCTTCTTGCTTCCTAGCTCCCAATTCAGTGTTTTAAGTGAGGTGTCTGATTGTCTGAACCCAAGACTAGTGCCTATTTACCAGCTGCAAGACAGGCTGGGAGAGAGGGTATGCTAGCAATAACCTCCTCTCTTCTAGCTCCAAGTCCATCCTTGCTCTGCTGGGGATGGGACTCTCTGCAAACGAAGTTTTCCCTTACTCTTTGCCAGTTTGCCTTCAGTTAGACTCTGTGAATGGGAGACTCTGAAAGAAAACTGACAGGAGATAAAGGGAGAAGATTTTCTTCCTTTTTCTGTCTCTTGTCAGCATCTTTCCAGCAGCAGAAAAGAGTTAGGGCTCCTCTCTAAATCACCTTTCAAGCCAGATACATTTGCACCTCCTTGGAAATACCAGCACCAGCTGGCTCTGCCTGCTGATACTGTAGATCTAATACCATTGGAGCCAGCTTCCCCTCATTTCAGAGGGTCACATACCAGCCACAGGTCATTTTAGAAGATTGAGTGCCCATCACACAGTCCCCAGCTCTGTCCTTCCAAAAGTGTGAGCCCCCACTGTACCTGGGCCCCTTCTATGAACTCCTAAGTCTGATAACCCCAAATCTTTCATTCTCCCAAATCTAGGAGTGATGGATGCCTTAGCCCCTCCTCCTTTTGGCCTTTCATCTTCCCAATACTCATGGAACCAATTCATATTTTTTAATTCTCTCTGTTTGAAATACAAAATATGGTGGTTCCAGTGTCTTTTAATGAACCTTGACTGATAAAATGTCTGACCCTCTCAGCTTTTACATTTGAATGCTGGTTTTACCTCATTCCAAGACTCCCTGGATAGGGAATTCTGCATCTGTAGGATTCATCTGTAGGGATGAGATTAAGATGCTGAATATTTTCTTAAAAAACGACAAATAGCCATTATGTCCACCCTGATTTCCCATTAGGCTGTGGGATCTGGCAACACCTTGTGATAGTCGTTCGGTTGTACCCAACTCTTCGCGACCCCATGGACTATGGCTTGCCAGGCTCCTCTGTCAATGGAATTCTCCAGGCAAGAATACTGGAGTGGGTAGCCATTCCCTTCCTGACCCAGGAATCGAACCTGAAGCTCCTGCATTGCAGGCACACTCTACAGTCTGAGCTGCCGAGCAACACCTTGCTACCCTTCAAACCTGGATTTTAGATCCAGATGTGTTATTGATTTGCTGTATTCCTTTGGACAAGTCTGCTTCCTGCTAGAAACTTCTATTTGTACATGTGTTAAAAAAAAAAAAAAAGTGGAAAATTATTGGGCTGTGAGAACTCTCTAGTCTCCTTTACCTGCTCGTTCCCAGAGATTCCAAGCCATACACAGCTTCCTCTGGGCATTTCTGGCTCTGGTGGCAGTTTTGAAAAGAGAAGGAGAAGGAGAAGGGAGATAAGCGGTCCTGGGCCTACCTGCCACCACAAGTAACACCTAAAAATCCTACTCAAGGTATCCTCTTGAGTAGGGTTCTGAGGGGCAGAGTCATGAGCAAACAGTTGACAACAAGGAGACACAGCATCCTCCATATAAGGACCTATGCTCACCCCTGAGGGCTCTGCACAGGAGTGTCTGAGCGCAGAGTGCGGACACTCATCCACACAGCACACTTGGCCGTTTACAAGGACCTCTGTGGTCCAGAGGTCCACAGATTGGAACAGAATGATTCTGTTCCAATCCCTCATGCATGTAAACTTCAATCAAGAACTGAGAGGTACCAATGGGCTGGACAAGCATCAGTTGCTTATCAGATTTGGCAGGGCTCCTGAGCGTCCATATTTTCTCAACTTTAGAAATACTCTTTGAATATTAGTCTACCACTTTCATCTAACAAATGGGAAACTGAGATTCTGAGAGGAGTACCTCTCCACCCTACCCTGTCCCAACCGGGCCATACATTTAATGAGGGCCAAAGCTGAGACTCATATTTCAACGTCTTTATTCCCAGAGAAGTGCTCTCCCCATTGGATGCAGACCAGTGATGACTTTTTGGTAATTTGGCCTGCATTACAAAGATGCACAGGACTGGAACAGGCTTCCAGGAGGACAGAGGTGTAAAGGCAAGGGCAGTGTAAATGTGGGAGACACCACGCTCAACGACCACTTGGCCAGGTGGCCACTCTGCAAAACTGCCAAATTAGCAGTGTTCTGGCGGTCTGCAGCCCAGCCCTGCCTGATCCTCCCCAATTTTCAAAGATTCTAGTATTTTTTCCTAATGTCCTTCTGTACCAGGAGCAGGCACCAATAAATGTGTTAAACCTCGATTTTTTTTTTCTCTCTCTCACTGATGCATTGCCCCTTAAGTATTATTCCATCCACAGGTTCTGATAAAATCACTTAGATCTTGAAGATTCCTGGACTCTCCTTCTTGAAATGACAATTTCTTAGAGGACAATTTCTGGAGGACCCACACTTTAGACAAGTCCTCCCTACCCTAAGTGACCAGCCAGGCTCTTCTGTCCATGAGGAGTCTCCGGGCAAGAATACTGGAATGTGTTGCCATGCCCTCCTCCAGATCTTCCAGACCCAGTGATCAAACCTGCATGCCCTGTGGCTCCTGCATTGGCAAACAAATTCTTTAACACTGAGCTACCAGGGAAGCCCCATAAGTGACCCTAAGTGACCCTAATGTAGATATTTGCTAACATAAGTTTCAGAAATAATCATAAATTTAAGCAGCCCTTTTAAAGAGGGAGAAACTGAGAGTTGAGAAGATGATAGGTCTTACTTGGCCAGTAAGTGTACCCCAGACTCTCTTTAGAGGCTCTTGGTGCAAGTCAAGGCAAACAAGGCGTTTATTCAAAAGTGATATCCAAGATGTGTGCTGTGGGGCTCCCTTCTCAAGCCTTGTGCTCTCTTATCTTGCCCTGTCTTTTGGGGACCCCTTTTTCCTTCACCCAGCCTTCTCCATGTTTTTCCTCTTCCTCTCCTCTCCCCACTTCCTGCTTCCCATTCTATTTACTTCCTTATTTCATCTGTTCCAATTATCTACCAATTGCTGCAAATAAAATTTCCCCAGGGACTTCCCTGGTGGTCCAATACTTAAGATTCTGCCTTGCAATGCAGGGGACGCAGATTCCATCCCTGGTCAGGAAACTAAGACCCCACAAGCACGAAGCAGCTAAGCCCACGCAATACAATGGCTGAAGCCCATGGGCTCCAGAGTGTGCCAGTCACAACTGGAGTCCAGGGACCACAACCAAGATCCCGCCTGATGCAACTAAGACCCGGTGCAGCCAAATAAAGCATTTCTTTAATTCCCCAAACGTCATAGTTTAAAACAAATATTTTATTTTTTGTGGGTGAGGAAATGGGAAGGAATCAGCTGGATGGTCCTCTCTTGGAGTCTTCTTAGGGTTGATGTTTGCTGGAGGCTCTGATGGGTTGGGAGCTCATTCATGTGGCTGGAGACTGATGCTGCTGCTTAGGCAGAGCTTCTCTGGGGCTGTGAACCAGAGCACCTACAGGAGCCTCTTTACCATGATCATCTCTGCATAGTTGGTCCCCTCCTTCTCCGTGGCAGATACATGAGCCCTTTCCAAGATGGAGCTACCTTCTATTAAGCCTCAAGCCTTAGGCCCCCTCACTTGAACAGACCCCTTGTAAGACTCTGAGAGTGGCCCAGGCAGTATGCTCTGTATCATCTCTGAAAGCAAGATCTTTTAACCAACCAGCCTGCTTTCTCCTTCCACTCCATCTTTCCCTCTCATGTGTCCAGTGATATTTAAATGGCTGCCAGCATTTGTGGCATCCAGGTAAAAGGTTGAGCTGGGGAAGCAACTGAGTTTGGAGTTCACGGGATATATTTAGATGTGTGCATGCTAAGTCGCTTCAGTCATATCTGACTCTTTGAGACATTCTGGGCTGTAGCCCTCCAGGCTCCTCTGTCCATGGGATTCTCCAGACATGAATCCTGGAGTGGGTTGCCATGCCCTCCTCCAGGGGATCTTCCCAACCCTGGGATCGAATCCCCATCCCTTATGTCTCTTGCATTGGCAGTCTGGTTCTTTACCACTAGAGCCACCTGGGAAGCCCTATGTGTAAGTAGTCATTCATGTATGTATGACACGTCTATGTATTGTGTATCAGTTATTTCTGTTAGGTAGTTAGAATAGGAAAAAAGGAGTCCAAAATGGCGTTGGCTAAAAGACAAGGAAGGGAAAATCCATGAAAATAGAACAAAGGAATGTCCGAGGACCAGAGTGAGGATCTCAGGTAGAACAAACAGCACTCCTGCTAGCCCCATTTACACAGGACAGGCCCAGGGGGAGGAGAAAAAACACAGAAAGAAGAGCCTAAGGGCCAGGGGGTCTCTTGATCGCTCGCTCACTCTCCCTCTCCCCAGCTCTCTCGCTCTCTTCTCTTTGCATCTTTGGTCGGCATGCCTTCACACCTCGAGGCTGTATTTTCCTTTTATTTTCTAAATAAAACTGAGCTGTAACACAGTGCTATGACATGGTCTGTCTGAGAGCTTTAACGTCCGTCGCTTCAAATTTTTGTTGTGATGAGACAGAACAGAGGAAATTACACACTCCCATGACATTTCTATGTATCATAATTTGCTGCCATCTGTCTTGGTGCAAGAATGGTGCTAAACAACATTCCTACCACCCACATGATACTAAGGAATGGGCTAGAGGTTCTGTTGTAATAAAACGTACAAAATGTACCTAGAAGGATGGGATAGTGGAGGAAAAACAAGGTTTAAAATGTATGGAGCAATAAAAATCATTCTGCAAACAATTCTTCCAAATATCAGAAAAATAAATCTATAAAGAGAAAGAAATTAGTTCTTAAAGAAGCCTGTTCAGAGCAGGTGTTGGTTTTCTTTTTTAATTGGAGGATAATTACTTTACAATATTGCATTAGTTTGTTGCCAAAACCAGTATTCGAGAAACCAAGCACCATACTCAGAGAGTTGGAGAACTCAGGTATTATGCTGGTGGGCCCAGAAGAGTTAACACTCCAAGGTCTGAGCTCTGAACAAAGGGATTGCAGAGTTTTTATGGACAGACTATAGAGGGCAACACTAGCTGTCAATAGGCTGATTTAAACTAAGGGATTTCGCCTGTGTGGAAACAGCAGTCAAGATGAGTAGGGGGATGCCTGACCTGGACAAGCAGGTTTGCAGGGGTTGGGCAATTGCAAAGAGCAGGATAAGGGTGAGTGAGATGAACTCCAGTTCCTAGTATTGCAATTCCCCACTTTCTGAAACTATGTGACCTACATGATCTACAATTTGCAAGGGGCAAGCTGAGTTACAGAGGCAGAGGGAGAAAGAGGTTATGTTAAATTTTAACTTCTCCTCTTCAGTTTCTGCCATACATCAACATGAATCAGTCACAGGTATACATATGTTCCTTCTCTGTTGAACCTCCCTTCCACATCCCATCCTAAGAACAGATGCTCTTTACTAGCAAGAATATACTTGATAATTCATGATGTATAATTTTAAATGCACCATACATTTTCTTCTTTTTGATGGAATTATACAAGGAGAATTTATTAAAATTCCTGTATCTTTAGGGCACAAACCTACAGGAGAACTACAACTATCACATATGGCTGTGTTATTTATGCACCCCCACCATAATCAAAATAGAAAGATAGTCATCTTTTGATCAGCCACAGTAAATCAAAGACTGAATTATCTTTCCATAGACATTGACTTTTACAGAAATAACGTCCTACATTTTAAAAAATTGATAATTCATCTAAATGGATTTTGTGCAATCAGTAGTACTAGCTAGCTTTTTAAACTTTGCAATTGGTGCAATTTCCTTTCACTTGAAATACTATTCACTTTTAAATTTAATGTGCATTCCTTTAAAGGAATTTCTAAGCTTTAGTCCAGACAAAACGTGGACCTGCTCTGTTTCCATTCTTAAGCAGATTTATGGCAATTGCAACAGGACAAACATCACCAGCCCTCTACAGGATTTTCATACTATTCTGTCCCTCCGTTGGTGTCACTGGGTGATCCAATGACATGTTCTCTGCAGAGGGAACAGATGTGAATTATTCAGCCGCAGAGAACTCAGACCTCACAGAGCACTTTATTGGGGGACTGGAGGTTTCCAAAGGATAAATGGGGGCCCTGAAAGTTGAAGAAATAGGGTCACACACGAGAAGGGATCAAAGAGCAAAGGGCATTATGTTTGAAGAGTAGCTGAGCTGGAGGAAAGGATGTCAGCAAATCGTGGGGCTCCTCAAGGGAACCTCCAAGGTCTTCACAGCCGAGATTCAACTAGTGGAAGCCAACGTGGAACATCTGGCAGGCACACCTGGACAGATCCCTGGAGTAAGAGTCAAATCCTGGAGGTTGTTCCAGCTTTCTTTATCCCAGCCAGCTGACTGACCCTGCAAGACAACAGGATGAAAAAATGATGTCCTGGTGAGATGCTGGGGCCCTTCTCACCTTCAGGACCATAGCTTGCAATTAATGGAAGAAAGGAGATGGTGTCATTTTTATATCATTTCACAGGGAGAGAAAACAGAAGTGGAGTGTCTTCAGCGGCTCATAGAGTGAACGTGTGTTCTGTTTTTTCCAATAGTCCCAGTTTATGCCTGTTGTTCCCAGTGTAAGTTAATGGCATCTCCTTTCACTCTTAAAAGTATCTTTGTTTGGTCAATAAAGCATGTGGTTGTCCTGGCTATAATCACCTTAAGAAAATAAAAAGAATCAGTGACGAGGTTTGATAGAAGTTAAGGCCTGGAGCAACTGGCTGGTGCATGGTGCCCAGCTCTGGGTCGGTTCACTGGGCCTTCTGACTTGATCTCAGCTACTCCACCACCTCTGCTTACTGTCTGTACCTACCATTTATTTCATATTCACCCACATCCCTTGACCACCTCTCCCTTTCCCACCCTCTCTTTCCCAAAACATCCTCTACTTACCCTTCTGTGAGCTGCATTCTTACCTCTGGATCATAAGCCCCAAGACTGCCAGGCTTCTGGAAAGGACCAGTCAACACCAGGTCTCCCAGGGTGGCCCAGGTTAGCATGGAGACTGGGACTTACTTCTCTGGGGGCAGATAGCATGGCAGACACCTTCAGACTGGAAGTTGTTATTGTTCCCTTGGCAACCTCCATAGATAAATGAGGAGCAGGTTTCTTTTTGTTGATCATACCACCAGCGCACAAAGAAGGCATTGCAGGGGCCAGGAACCTTTGGCAAAGTGCACACATCTGCAGGGAGATTGAGGGGCAGAGCTGTTTGGATGTCTGCCTCCCTAAGGAACATTCAAGCATGTGCAAAGGCACAGGGTGGGAAGGCAGCAGAATGCAAAGGCATGAAAATTTTAGCGCAAGGCACAGAACTCATCCTGCATGGATGCTTCAGGAATGTTTACAGTAAAAAATCCTGAACAGAAGCATTTACTGAGCAACTGTTTTGTGCACAGTCCTAGGAGGTACAAATAGAGTTCTTCAGAACCTCAGAGTCTGAAGCACGATGAGCACACAGTTATTAAACGGTCAGGCACTTTTCTCAGTACTTGACATATATTAACACATAGTCTTATGAGGTGGGTCCTCTTATCATCTTCATTTTTCAGATGAACAAACTGAGACTCAGAGCAGCTAAGTCACTTCCCTAAGGTCACATATAGATGGTAAGGGATTTGAATGTACATAGTCTGTTGCTTTTAACATTGTGGCCAGATCTTTTACTCTGACTGGCAAGGCCCTGCCTTGTCAGAGCTTTCTCTATCATTCTCATCATACTCAAGCTCTCCTCTGCTCTCTCGGCTTCCTAGCTTGAGGATGGTGTCTTCTCATACAGGGCCTTTGCACAGACATTCCCTGTGCCAGAAACGTTTTCCCTTCCATTTTTCCCGCCTTCTATCCATCTTTCAGATCTTAAATCATGGACTCCTTCCCTGTCCCTCTGGCTACACTGAGCAAGTGGAGCCCATCATGGGTGTCAGGGCCACTAGTAAATGTTTGTTTAATGAATGAATAATCCTTGATGAACAAGGTCTTCTTTAGAGCTCAACGATATGGGCAGAGAGAAAAGAGTGTAGGAGATCAAAGATGTCTAGGAGAGGCATCCAGAATTTCTACAGAGAGACCAGAAAAGAAGCTAGGAAATACAGATCATATACCTGTTTTTTATAGCTATCATGTCACCTGCCACCATGCTGGCATTTGATGAGACTTCAATAGCTACTTGGCATCTCAGAGGATCACAAAATACTCACATCTTTCTTAAAAACAGGAAAACTACGACGCTTAGAGGAAAAATTACATTACTCACATTACACACCTAAATAGAGGCAGAAATGAGATAAAACCCATGTCTGTCAACAGCCTCCCAGCCCAGCATTGACAGGATTTGTGCCAAGTTGAAGATGCACCCGGTCACTTGGCCAGAGACCAGTCATCAACAAACCAGGGGAACAGAACAATACCAGCGCGGGCGGCAGAAAGTAGGGGGAGGGGGAGGGTGTCAGGTAACCTGGGGGATTGGTGAGTTACCTTTGTTGATATCTAAACATTTCTTTCCACAGCTAAACAGGCAACATTTCATCTTCTTTGGGCAATCTCTGCTCTTTGTACATAGGTCTCTTTCTTGTATTTCACATCTTACCCTGTTTCGGGGACACTGCCCTGAGAGACAAAAGGATATGCTCATCTGGAGCCTTGAAGGGGCTGGAGCCCTCCCTTCCCAGGGCCAGGACACCATCACCAAAGGAGGGAAGCTGTTTTCACTTCACCTCTCACCTTCAGGGAGCTCAGAATTTCCCCAACAATACCCGCACTCCCAACCACATAACCGCTCAACATCTGATCTCCAAACCCATCGGCCATAAGGTTCCAGGGACAGAGATGCTCGTCTCAAGACTATTCTGGTCACTTGGCCTTCCCGTATTTGGATGTTCCCTGGCTGGGAGCAGTGGGGATGCAGCTCTCAGTGGTTGCAAACTCCCTTTCTGGAATCAGGGTTTTGACTTCTGTGTATCCCTCCGTTTGGCAGGAACTGTCCCTGAACCTTGATTTTCTTCATTTGCTGAGAGGGCTGTTTTGAGGATTCATGTGACAAAACTCGTAAAGCCATTGTCAAGCTGCCCGGGACATCATCAGCACCCCCATCCGCCATCCCCACCCTCCTCCTGCTCATCATTGTAACGAGTATTAACTGTTTACTGTGTCCCTGTTCTTTTCTCTTCAGTCCTCCTTACAGCCCTTCTGGGTAAGCTTTGTCACCATTCACACTGTGTAAAAAGGAGGTGCTGTAAACTTGCCAAGTTCACATGGCTACCAGGGAGTGGAACAAGATTTGACCCTGCCGTGTGTGGCTCCGCTGCTGTCTGAGGGCTCAGTTTCTCTCTGCTGCTAATGGCAGGGGTCTTCATTATGTCAGCATTCCAAGGGACTTTCAAAGACCCTTCTTTACCCCAAAGGCAAAGATCCCTTGTAGGTGCGGAGCTGGGGGTGGGGAGAGTTTGGAGGGCTACAGTGAGAAGACTTAGAAGTTGATGACGGTGATGCTGGGGGAAGGGAGTGGCTTTTCTTATGGGGAATTTTCCCAAATTCCCTTAGTCTGCTTCATCCAAACCCTTCCAGGAAGAAGCCCTCTCATAATTATGGTGGGAAGTCAGTTGCCACAGGCTTGGGTTTCCTGCATTCACCAAGGACATCTTAACCAGGAGGAAAGGGGCTAAAAGGAGGTCTCCAAATACGGTTCTTCTTTCTCCCTCAGGATCCCAAACAGATGGGGGAACACATTTCTCATCAGCAAAAATTTTTGTTCCATCCTCCCAGCCAAGCTCCATTTCTCCACTAGGAACACTGGGTCTTCAATTCTTGCTTTGATACTTACTTTGATACTTACTTAGAAAGAATGCCTCCACCAGCCCAGGTTCCTGGACACCCCCAAGAGAATGAATAGTATCAGGATTGGCAAAACTCCAAGGAACCCCATTTCAGGAGGGACTCGCCTGGCTGGCAGCATCAAAACCAGGAACTCCTGCTCTGCAGCTTCTGCTTCTGAACTTTGGCTGCCCCGGCCTAGCTTGACACTCCAGGAAACCACACATCACTGGAGCCAAGCCAGCCACACTCCCTCCCTCTTCTGGGGAACGACAAGCCCCGGAGGCCATCAGTGGGACTAGCTGACTCCCACAAGGTCAACCCTTGTGGGGAAGAGCTCTCTGATGGGCAACTCCCTCTTTCATCTCATTGAGGCTCTCTGGCTTTCTGGTCAACCAGGGAGAACGACAAAGTTTGTCAGGGGCTTCTAGACCCCCGAGACAGATGTGCATATTTGATTTCAGGATCTTCTGTTTTCCAGGGGGAGTTTGGAGATCACGAGGATCCCTGTTCTCTTGTCTCTTTCTAATCTTACTCTTCTCTTGACGTATCTGTTTGGTCTGCTTATTTTTCTCACACTGCTTTTGTTTGTTTGTTTTTCCTTATCTCAACAACTTTCTTTTATGCTGCCTATTATTTCTCTCTTGTTCTTTGCATTTCCCTCTGTCTGGGTCTCTTTCTCCCTGCCATTCCTCTCTCTTCTGTCTTTCTCTTCCTTCTTTTGAAGCCACCCCTTTTCGTTGTGTGTGTGGGCTCAGGCGTTCAGTTGCGTCCAATTCTTTGTGACCCCATGGACTGTAACCCACCAGGCTCCTCTGTCCATGGGATTTTCTAGGCAAGAATCCTGGAGTGGGTTGCCATTTCCTTCTCCAGGGGATTTTCCTGACTCAGGGATCAAAGATCCCTTCATCTCCTGCATTGATGGGTGGATTCTTTACCACAGCATCATCTAATTGGATAGGCATCACTGTTCTTTAATCATTGTCAGAAAGTAAAGGTATTGTCGTGAGTAGCATGTAGGGGAAGAAACAGGCTGATTTGAAAATGAACCAAATCTTCAGAGAGTGCCTGTTAAAGGTGTGGTGCTTGGAAAGAAGGAGAGGAGGCTATAGCTAATGGAGAGCTTCTATCACCTCTGAGTGTAATTTGGAATCAGTGATGCAGGGAGTGGTGGAGGGGGGGTTAAATGCCAGTTATGACCTCACAGCTAGCTGCAGCAGTGGGGCCTGAAGAATGTTCTGTTGAACTTTCCAATTTAAGGCTTGCAGCATCCGTAGGTCATATTATTGGCTTGTCTCTGATTCTACCTGCAGGTGTAGGAGACAGTTCTAGTTCATTTTTTCCTGATCCATTTCTTAAACTGAGGTGGAATTCACATTACATAAAATTAAGAATTGTAAAGGAACAGTGCAGTAGCTTTTCAGTACCTTTGTAATATTGCACAAATTTCACCTTTATTAATTCCAAAACATTTTCATCACTCCTAAAGAAAACCTCATACCGTTAGCAGTCACACCCTTTCCAGCCTATTCCAGCCCCTAGCTACCACTATTCTCTTTTCATCTTTATAGATTTACCTGTTCTGGATAGTTCATGTAAATAGAATCTCACAGTATATGATCTTTTGTGTGTGACTTATTCAGTTCAGTTCAGTTCAGTGGCTCAGTCGTGTCCGACTCTTTGCAACCCCATATACCACAGCACACCAGGCCTCCCCTGTCCATCACCAACTCCCGGAGTCCACCCAAACCCATGTCCATTGAGTCGGTGATGCCATCCAGCCATCTCATCCTCTGTCGTCCCCCTTCTCCTCCTGCCCTCAATCTTTCCCAGCATCAGAGTCTTTTCCAGTGAGTCAGCTCTTCACATCAGGTGGCCAAAGTATTGGAGTTTCGGCTTCAACATCAGTCCTTCCAATGAATACTCAGGACTGATCTCCTTTAGGATGGACTGGTTGGACCTCCTTGCAGTTCAAGGGACTTTCTTCAAGAGTCTTCTCCAATACCACAGTTCAAAAGCATCAAGTCTTCTGCACTCAGCTTTCTTTATAGTCCAACTCTTACATCCATACACGATCACTGGAAAAATCATAGCCTTGACTAGATGGACCTTAGTCGATAATGTCTCTGCTTTTTAATATGATCTCTAGGTTGGTTATAACTTTCCTTCCAAGGAGTAAGTGTGTTTTAATTTCATGGCTGCAATCACCATCTGCAGTGATTGTGGAGCCCAGAAAAAGTTTCCCTTCTATTTGCCATGAAGGGATGGAACCAGATGCTACGTTCTTCATTTTCTTAATGTTGAGCTTTAAGCCAACATTTTCACTCTCCTCTTTCAATTTCATCAAGAGGCTTTTTAGTTCTTCTTCACTTTCTGCCATAAGGGTGGTGTCATCTGCATATCTGAGCTTATTGATATTTCTCCCAGCAATCTTGATTCCAGTTCTGCTTCTTCCAGTCTAGCGTTTCTCATGATGTACTCTGCATATAAGTTAAATAAGCAGGGTGACAATACACAGCTTTGATGTACTCCTTTTCCTATTTGGAACCAGTCTGTTGTTCCATGTCCAGTTCTAACTGTTGCTTCCTGACCTGCATACAGATTTCTCAAGAGGCAGGTCAGGTGGTCTGGTATCCCCATCTCTTGAAGAATTTTCCACAGTTTATTGTGATTCACACAGTCAAAGGCTTTGGCATAGTCAATAAAGCAGAAATAGATGTTTTTCTGAAACTCTCTTGCTTTTTTGATGACCCAGCAGATGTTGGCAATTTGATCTCTGGTTCCTCTGCCTTTTCTAAGACCAGCTTGAACATCAGGAAGTTCACAGTTCACTTATTGCTGAAGCCTGGCTTGGAGACTTTTGAGCATTACTTTACTAGCATGTGAGATGAGTGCAATTGTGTGGTAGTTTGAGCATTCTTTGGCATTGCCTTTCTTTGGGATTGGAAGGAAAACTGACCTTTTCCAGTCCTATGGCCACTGCTGAGTTTTCCCAATTTGCTGGCATATTGAGTGCAGCACTTTCACAGCATCATCTTTCATGGTTTGAAATAGCTCAACTGGAATTCCATCACCCCCACTAGCTTTGTTTGTAGTGATGCTTCTTAAGGCCCACTTGACTTCACATTCCAGGATGTCTGGCTCTAGGTGAAAGATCACACCATCGTGATTGTCCAGGTCGTGAAGATCTTTTCTGTACTGTTCTTCTGTATATTCTTGCCACCTCTTCTAACATCTTCCGCTTTTGCTAGGTCCCTATCATTTTTGTCCTTTATCGAGCCCATCTTTTGCATGAATGTTCCCTTGGTATCTAATTTTCTTGAAGAGATCTCTAGTCTTTCCCATCCTGTTCTTTTCCTCTATTTCTTTGCATCGATCGCTGAGGAAGGCTTTCTTATCTCTTCTTGCTATTCTTTGGAACTCTGCATTCAAATAGTGGATCTTTCCTTTTCCTCTTTTCTTTTGCTTCCCTTCTTTTCACAGCTATTTGTAAGGCCTCCTCAGACAATCATTTTGTTTTTATACATTTCTTTTTATTGGGGATGGTCTTGATCTCTGTCTCCTGTACAGAGTCACAAACCTCCATCCATAGTTCATTAGGCACTCTATCAGATCTAGGCCCTTAAATCTATTTCTCACATCCACTGTATAATCATAAGGGATTTGATTTAGGTCATACCTGAATGGTCTAGTGGTTTTTCTCCACTTTCTTCAATTTCAGTCTGAATTTGGCAACAAGGAGTTCATGATCTGAGCCACAGTCAGCTCCCGGTCTTGTTTTTGCTGACTGTATAGAGCTTCTCCATCTTTGGCTGCAAAGAATATAATCAATCTGGTTTCAGTGTTGACCATCTGGTGATGTCCATGTGTAGAGTCTTCTCTTGTGTTGTTGGAAGAGGGTGTTTGCTATGACCAGTGCGTTCTCTGGCAGAACTCTATTAACCTTTGCCCTGCTTCATTCTGTACTCCAAGGCCAAATTTGCCTGTTACTCCAGGTGTTTCTTGACTTCCTACTTTTGCATTCCAGTCCCCTATAATGAAAAGGACATCTTTTGGGGGTGTCGGTTTTAGAAGATCTTGTAGATCTTCATAGAACTGTTCAACTTCAGCTTCTTCAGCATTACTGGTCAGAGCATAGACTTGGATTACCATGATATTGAATGGTTTGCCTTGGAAACAAACAGAGATCATTCTGTCATTTTTGAGATTGCATCCAAGTACTGCATTTTGGACTTTTTGTTGACTATGATGGCTACTCCATTTCTTCTAAGGGATTCCTGCCCACAGTAGTAGATATAAAGGTCATCTGAGTTAAATTCACCCATTCTGGTCCATCTTAGTTCGCTGATTCCTAGAATGTCGACATTCACTCTTGTCATCTTCTGTTTGACCACTTCCAATTTGCCTTGATTCATGGACCTGACATTCCAGGTTCCTATGCAATATTGCTCTTACAGCATCAGACCTTGCTTCTATCACCAGATGCAACAAACATGCATCCAGTACTGGGTACTGGATGGTACCAGTACCCAGGTACCAGTACCTTCTTGGGTCCAAGAAGGAGGCTGCACCACTGGCTGGGAAGGCTGAGGCCTCTAAGGGCCCAAGAAAGCCTGGCATCCCCACCAAGTCTTCAGTGTCCAAAGCGGCCAGCAAGAAGAAGCCGAGGGCTAGAGGCGAGGTGGAGAGATGCAGATTCTACTTTTTTACTCCCTAGAAACTATCACTCTGTTTATTTCACTAGAACCTATTTATCAATAAAGCTTTTTCCCCAGAAAAGCTTTATTTACTGGATGCATGTTTGTTGTTAAATCCCTCACTCTTCCAGACTCTTCTGCATGCAAGCTGACCAAGTTCCTAAGAAGTCAGAAAGAACTCAGAGCAGAGAAGCAGAGCTCTGATACTTGAAGTGGGAAGCTATTGGTGTGCATCGGATACTATTCAGCCATTGGAACTTCCGCAGTTGCCCAGTAGTTGGGACTCCGCACTTCCACTGCAGGGGGTGTGCGTTCAATTGCTTGTCAGGGAACAGAGATCCTGTGTGCTGTGTGCTGTGGCAAAAAAAACAAACAAAATTTAGCCATAAAAAGGAATGAAGCACTAATGCAGGCTACACTGTGGATGAACCTCAAAAACATTCCACTAAGAAGTCACACAGGTGCGGCGGCTGAGAGGAGCTACCCCACGTCCGAGGTAAGGAGGAGCAGCTGTGCTTCACTAGAGCAGTGGTGAAGAGATGCACCACGTCCAAAGTAAGAGAAACTCAAGTAAGATGGTAGGCTCTGAGAGAGGGCATCAGAAGGCAGGCAGACTGAAACCACAATCACAACCACTAGCCAATCTGATCACACTAGGACCACAACCTTGTCTAACTCAATGAAACTAAGCCATGCTATGTGGGGCCACCCAAGATGGACGGGTCATCATGGTGGAGAGGTCTGACAGAATGTGGTCCACTGGAGAAGGGAATGGCAAACCACTTCAGTATTCTTGTCTTGAGAACCCCATGAACAGCATGAAAAGGCAAAAGATAGGACTCTGAAAGATGAACTACCAGGTGGGTAGGTGCCCAATATGCTACTAGAGATGAGTGGAGAAATAACTCTAGGAAGAATGAAGGGATGGAGGCAAAGCAAAAACAACACCTAGTTGTGGATGGAACTGGTGATAGAAGCAAGGTCTGATGCTGTAAGAGCAATATTGCATAGGAACCTGCATGAATCAAGGCAAATTGGAAGTGGTCAAACAGAAGATGACAAGAGTGAATGTCGACATTCTAGGAATCAGCGAACTAAGATGGACCAGAATGGGTGAATTTAACTCAGATGACCTTTATATCTACTACTATGGGCAGGAATCCCTCACTACTTCATCAAAAGAACATTTCAACGCTGAGTAAATTCCACAAAACAACTTCTGATTGCTGGCAGAGGACATCAGGCATCCAGTAAAGCAGATCATTGGCTTCAAAAACAGGTAGGAATAAATATAAAAGACAAAAAAAGAGACAAAGGAGGTAGGGAGGGAGCCTCGTCCCGGGAAGGGAATCCCGTCCCGTGAAGAGACTCTTAAAAGAGAGGTTTCCAAACATCAGGGAACATTCTCGCAGCAGAGTCTGTGGCGAGCCCTGGAAGCACAGAGGGCAACATAACAGGAAGGAAAAATAAATAATTAATTAAAACCAACAGATTACAAGTTCAACAGTAAAACCCCCAGCAGATAAGCAGCGCAAACGCCTGCATCCGACAGTAGCAAGTGGGGGTTGGGCAAGGAGGAGCACAAGGCACCAGCGACAGTGCTTTCTAAGAATTGGGCCGCAGGAGACGTAGGCTGCAGGGCTTTTCTCAGGAATCGGGTCATGGCGTGGCCAGAATCGGGTCTACACGTGGCTAGAATGAACTATCTTGGACTTGCAAACCAGACTGTGGGATAGCTAACACATGAAAGGCTCAAACATAAGACACCAACAGGCCCGCGCACAAAACAAAGGATGGATCGGAAATAGTTGGCTGCAGGCCATCCCCTCCGGTGACAGGCAGCCAGAGCCTTAAGTGCTGGAAGGGGGCAATCACAGCTCAAGAGAGACATTACCTACCAAATTGCAAGCAGGTTTCTTTGCTAATTAAGACTTCTGGGGGGCTCTGGACAGTCATCATCTGCCTGAGAAAGAGCCCCAGCGGTACTCTCAGAAAATTGAGCAGCATAGAAAGGCCAGAAATCGCAGCAATTGCGCCGCCAAACTCCCTAGCTACTCAGACCTGGGAAGGGCACAAAGCGCAGGCTCAACCAAATCTGTGCCTCGGAGGGCTTCCTGAGCGCCGAGCCAGAGTGGCTTAGACCAGGGACGTGCATGAAGCCTAGGGCAGGCCTCAGATGGTTATCCGCGAGCAGGGGCAAGCCCAGCATAGAGTCCATCACCACCCTCCCTGTGTCAAGACGGAAATCAGACACAGAAGAGACCAGCAAACAGAGGAAGTCAAACAGAGGGAACTGCCTTGGTAGCGACCCCACACAGCCCACAACACCAGAGAAAGCGCCAGATATACCTTTACTACTTTTATGATCAAAATTGGGGGGGTGATGTGGAAACGTAATTTTTTTAAGAATTTTTAAATTTTTTTTCTTCTTTTCTTTTTCATCTTTTTTTCTAAACTTTCTTAAATTTTTAAGTCCTCTATATCTCTATTTATTATTTTTATAACTTATTATTACTTTTCAAAAAAAACTCTATTTTTAAAGCAAACGTCATATATAGTCTTTTTGGTGGTGGAAGTTGTTGTTTTTAATAATTCTGGAGTCTTTTATTTTTTTATTTTTTCTCCTTCTTCTTTTCTTTAATATTTTATTTTTGAAAATCCAATCTCTACTCCAGATTTTTAATCTTTGCATTTTGGTATTTGTTGCCAATTTTGTACATTTAAAACCCTAATCTTCAGTACCCAATTTTACATGAGTGCGAGATCACTGGCTTAACCACTCTCTCCTCCTTTGGACTCTCTTTTTTCTCCGCCAGGTGGCCTCTGTCTCCTCCCTCCCCCTCCTCTTCTCTACCCAACTCTATGAATCTCTGTGCGTTCCAGAAGGTGAACACTCTGGGAACTGGTTACTGGCCGGACCTGTATCCCTCCTTTTCATCTCCCTCTTTTATCCTCCTGGCCACCTCTGTCGACTTCCTCCCTCTCCTCTTCCATGTATAACTCTGTGACCACCTCTGAGAGGTCCAGACTTTGGAGTGCACACAAGAAAGTGGTTACGGGCTAGCTTGCTCTCTCCTCTTTTGATTCCACCTCATCCCATTCCATTCACCTCTAACTACCCCCCTCCCTCTTCTCTCCTCCAAGTAACTCAGTGATCCTCTAGGGGCAACCCTCAAGGTGGAGAAACCTATCATCTTTAACCTAGATGTTTTAACATTAGTGCTGTATAGATGGAGAAATCATGAGGCTATTGTAAAAATAAATCTGAAAACCAGAATCAGGAGGCTTAAGTCCAAATCCTGAGATCATCAGAGAATTCCTGAATACAGGGAGCATTATCCAATAGGAGATCATCAAACGCCTTCATACCTACACTGAAATTAAGCACCACTCAAGGATCAACAAGTTCCAGAGCAAGACATACCACGCAAATTCTCCAGCAACACAACAACAAGCCCCTGAGCTTCAATATACAGGCAGCTCAAAATACTCCAAAACCATTGATGTCTCATAACCCATTAATAGACACTTCACAGCTCTCCAGAGAGAAGAAATCCAGCTCCACCCACCAGAACTCCAACACAAGCCTCCCTAATCAAGAAACCTTGACAAGCCACTGATACAACCCCACACACAGTGAGGAAGCTCAATAATAAAGAGAACTCCACAAATTCCCAGAATATAGAAAGGCCACCCCAAATGCAGCAATATAACCAAGATGAAGAGACAGAGGAATACCCAGCAGGTAAAGGAACAGGAGACATGCACACCAAACCAAACAAAAGAGGAAGAGATAGGGAATCTACCTGAGAAAGAATTCCGAATATTGATAGTGAAAATGATCCAAAATCTTGAAATCAAAATGGAATCACAGATAAATTGCCTGGAGTCAAGGACTGAGAAGATGCAAGAAAGGTTTAATAAGGACCTAGAAGAAATAAAAGAGTCAACATTTAATGAATAATGCAATAAATGAGATCAGAAACACTCTGGAGGCAACAAATAGTAGAATATCGGAGGCAGAAGATAGGATTAGTGAAATAGAAGATAGAATGGTAGAAATAAATGAATCAGCAAGGAAAAAGAAAAACGAATTAAAGAAATGAGGACAACCTCAAAGACCTCCAAGACAATATGAAACGTTCCAACATTCGAATTATAGGAGTCCCAGAAGAAGAAGACAAAAAGAAAGACCATGAGAAAATACTTGAGGAGATAATAGTTAAAAATTTCCCTAAAATGGGGAAGGAAATAATCACCCAAGTCCAAGAAACCCAGAAAGTGCCAAACAGGATAAACCCAAGGTGAAACACCCCAAGACATATATTAATCAAACTAACAAAGACCAAACACAAAGAACAAATATTAAAAGCAGCAAGGGAAAAACAACAAATAACACACAAGGGGATCCCCATAAGAATAACTGCAGATCTTTCAATAGAAACTCTTCAGGCCAGGAGGGAATGGCAAGACATACTTAAAGTGATGAAAGATAATAACCTTCAGCCATGACTACTGTACCCAGCAAGGATCTCATTCAAATATGAAGGGAAATCAAAAGCTTTATAGACAAGCAAAAGCTGAGAGAATTCAGCACCACCAAACCAGCTCTCCAACAAGTGCTAAAGGATAGACTTTAGACAGGAAACACAAAAAGAGCGTATAAACCTGAACCCAAAACAATAAAGTAAATGGCAACAGGAGCATAATTATCAATAATTACCTTAAATGTAAATGGGTTGAATGCCCCAACCAAAAGGCAAAGACTGGCTGAATGGATACAAAAACAAGATCCCTACATATGCTACTTACAAGAGACCCACCTGAAAACAATGGACACATACAGACTGAAAGTGAAGGGCTGGAAAAAGATATTCCATGCAAATAGAGACCAAAAGAAAGCAGGAGTAGCAATACTCATATCCGATAAAATAGCCTTTAAAACAAAGGCTGTGAAAAAGAGACAAAGAAGGCCACTACATAATGATTAAAGGATCAATCCAAGAAGATATAACAATTATAAATATATATGCACCCAACATAGGAGCACCGCAATATGTAAGACAAATGCTAACAAGCATGAAAGGGGAAATTAATAATAACACAATAATAGTGGGAGACTTTAATACCCCACTCACACCTATAGACAGATCAACTAAACAGAAAATTAACAGAGAAATGCAAACTTTAAGTGATACAATAGACCAGTTAGACCTAATTGATATCTATAGGACATTTCACCCCAAAACAATGAATTTCACCTTTTTCTCAAGTGCACACGGAACCTTTTCCAGGATAGATCACATTCTGGGTCATAAATCTAACCTTGATAAATTCAAAAAAATCGAAATTATTCCAAGCATCTTCTCTGACAATAATGCACTAAGGTTAGATCTCAATTACAGGAGAAAAACTATTAAAAATTCCAACAACACCCTTCTGAATAATCAACAAATCACAGAAGAAATCAAAAAAGAAATCAAAATATGCATAGAAACGAATGAAAATGAAAACACAACTACACAAAACCTGTGGGACACTATAAAAGCAGTGCTAAGAGGAAAGTTCATAGCAATACAGGCATACCTCAAGAAACAAGAAAAAAGTCAAATAAATAACCTAACTCTACACCTAAAGCAACTAGAAAAGGAAGAAATAGAGAACCCCAGAGTTAGTAGAAGGAAAGAAATCCTAAAAATTAGGGCAGAAATAAATGCAAAAGAAACAAAAGAAAGCATAGCAAAAATCAACAAAGCAAAAAGCTGGTTCTTTGAAAGGATAAATAAAATTGACAAACCATTAGCCAGACTCATCAAGAAACAAAGAGAAAAAATCAAATCAACAAAATTAGAAATGAAAATGGAGAGAGCATAACAGACAACACAGAAATACAAAGAATCATAAGAGACTATCAGCAATTATATGCCAATAAAATGGACAACTTGGAAGAAATGGACAAATTCTTAGAAAAGTACAACTTTCCAAAACTGAACCAGGAAGAAATAGAAAATCTTAACAGACCCATCACAAGCATGGAAATTGAAACTGTAATCAGAAATCTTCCAGCAAACAAAAGCCCAGGTCCAGACGGCTTCACAGCTGAATTCTACCAAAAATTTCGAGAAGAGCTAACACCTATCTTACTGAAACTATTCCAGAAAATTGCAGAGGAAGGTAAACTTCCAAACTCATTCGATGAGGCCACCATCACTCTAATACCAAAACCTGACAAAGACACCACAAAAAAGAAAACTACAGGCCAATATCACTGATGAACATAGATGCAAAAATCTTTAACAAAATCCTAGCAATCAGAATCCAGCAACACATTAAAAAGATCATACACCATGACCAAGTGGGCTTTATCCCAGGGATGCAAGGATTCTTCAATATCTGCAAATCACTCAATGTAATTCACCACATTAACAAATTGAAAAATAAAAATCATATGATTATCTCAGTAGATGCAGAGAAGGCCTTTGACAAAATTCAACATCCATTTATGATTAAAAAACTCTCCAGAAAGCAGGAATAGAAAGAACGTACCTCAACATAATAAAAGCTATATATGACAAACCCACAGCAAACATTATCCTCAATGGTGAAAAATTGAAAGCATTTCCCCTAAAGTCAGGAACAAGACAAGGGTGCCCACTTTCACCACTACTATACAATATAGTTCTGGAAGTTTTGGCCACAGCAATCAGAGCAGAAAAAGAAATAAAAGGAATCCAAATTGGAAAAGAAGAAGTAAAACTCTCACTGTTTACAGATGACATGATCCTCTACATAGAAAATCCTAAAGACTCGACCAGAAAACTACTAGAGCTAATCAATGAATATAGTAAAGTAAAGTTGCAGGATATAAAATCAACACTCAGAAATCCCTTGCATTCCTATACACTAATAATGAGAAAGTAGAAAAAGAAGTTAAGGAAACAATTCCATTCACCATTGCAACAAAAAGAATAGAATAAAATACTTAGGAATATACCTACCTAAAGAAACTAAAGATCTATATATTGAAAACTATAAAACACTGATGAAAGAAATCAAAGAGGACACTAATAAATGGAGAAATATACCATGTTCATGGATTGGAAGAGTCAATATAGTGAAAATGAGTATACTACCCAAAGCAATCAACAGATTCAATGCAATTCTTATCAAGCTACCAGCAGTATTTTTCACAGAACTAGATCAAATAATCTCAAGATTTGTATGTAAATACAAAAAACCTTGAATAGCCAAAGCAATCCTGAGAAAGAAGAATGGAACTAGAGGAATCAACTTGCCTGACTTTAGGCTCTATAACAAAGCCACAGTCATTAAGACAGTATGGTACTGGCACAAAGACAGAAATATAGATCAATGGAACAAAATAGAAATCCCAGAGATAAATCCACACACCTATGGACACCTTATCTTCGACAAAGGAGGCAAGAATATACAATGGAATAAAGACAGTCTCTTTAACAGGTGGTGCTGGGAAAACTGGTCAACCACCTGTAAAAGAATGAAACTAGATCTCTTTCTAATACCACACACAAAAATAAACTCAAAATGGATTAAAGATCTAAATGTAAGACCAGAAACTATAAAACTCCTAGAGGAGAACATAGGCAACACACTCTCCAACATAAATCACAGCAGGATCCTCTATGATCCACCTTCCAGAATAATGGAAATAAAAGCAAAAATAAACAAATGGGATCTAATTAAAATTAAAAGCTTCTGCACAACAAAGGAAACTATAAGCAAGGTGAAAAGACAGCCTTCTGAATGGGAGAAAACAATAGCAAATGAAACAACTGACAAACAACTAATCTCAAAGATATACAAGCAACTTATGCAGCTCAACTCCAGAAAAATAAACGATCCAATCAAAAAAATGGGCCAAAGAACTAAATAGGCATTTCTCCAAAGAAGACATACACATGAAAAGATGCTCAACATCACTCATTATCAGAGAAATGCAAATCAAGACCACAATGAGGTACCACGTCACACCAGTCAGAATGGCTGTGATCCAAAAGTCTACAAGCAATAAATGCTGGAGAGGATGTGGAGAAAAGGGAACCCTCTTACACTGTTGGTGGGAATGCAAACTCGTACAGCCACTATGGAAAACAGCGTAGAGATTCCTTAAAAATTGCAAATAGAACTGCCTTATGACCCAGCAATCCCACTGCTGGGCATAGACACTGAGGAAACCAGAACTGAAAGAGACGCATGTACCCCAGTGTTCATCACAGCGCTGTTTATAATAGCCAGGACATGGAAGCAACCTAGATGTCCATCAGCAGACGAATGGATAAGAAAGCTGTGGTACATATACACGATGGAGTATTACTCAGCCCTTAAAAAGAATAAATTTGATTCAGTTCTAATGAGATGGATGAAACTGAAGCCTATTATACAGAGTGAAGTAAGCCAGAAAGAAAAACACCAATACAGTATACTGACACATATATATGGAATTTAGAAAGATAGTAATGATGACCTTGTATGTGAGACAACAAAAGAGACACAGATGTATAGAATGGACTCTTGGACTCTGAGGGAGAGGGAGAGGGTGGGATGATTTGGGAGAATGGCATTGTAATAGGTATACTATCATATAAGAAATGAAGTGCCAGTCTATGTTCAATACAGGATACAGGATGCTCGGGGCTGGTGCACGGGATGATCCAGGGAGATGATATGGGGTGGGAGGTGGGAGGGGGCTTTGACATTGGGAGATCGTGTACACCTGTGGCTGATTCATGTCAATGTATGGCAAAACAAGTACAGTATTGTAACATAGAATAAAGTATTAAGAAAAAAAAAAAGAAAGTCAATGACTAAACACCTCAGCTTCCTCATGAATGAAGAAAATTCAGAGGCAGGTTTTACAAGATTCTTTGGAAGGTCCCTAATGGGATTAAGCTGCATTTTCCTGCCACCATAACCAACACATAATCAACTCCTCTCTTCCTTATATCACTTATCCCACTCCTCAATTTGTATTTCTTGAAAGATCCCAAATAAATTTACTTTCACCCATGCCCTTCTCCTAGAAAGGAGCAGCACCCAATAGCCCTTGCCTTAAAAGGGTCATATGATGCTTTGAAAAAACAGAGGAATAGTATAGAAACGTCCCTGGAATCCTCAACTCTCAAGGTTCTGAGTATCTTCATTCTCTTTAATGATGTCACCAGAAACCGCAATGACCCTTTACTCCCTGGAAAGTGTAATATGCCAATAGATGTAAATTATTCAGCCTCAGAGGCACAGGACTAAATAAAGTGCTTTATTGGGAAAAATGAGAGCTTTGCGGATATAAACAAGCAGTTCTAGAAGTTGGACATAAAGGTAAGAAGCATAGAGATGAGCTCAAAAGAGAAAGATTATGTCTAAAAAGAGGCTGGGATGGAGAAAGGGAGACAGGCACCAGGATTCGGTTTAGGGGAATCCTAAGGCCTTGGAACACTGGAAGTAGAACAGTGGAAGCCAGCCCGGATCATTGCAGGCACGTGGACAGCGCTTGGTCATAAACTGAATCCCGGTGGCGGTTGCAGCGTATCCTTTCACATTTAGGAATTAGAGCCTGTTGAGAACAGAGGATAGGACCAGCTGAGCTTCTAGGACTCAGCTTATTTTCCTAACTAATCTTGATGTTATGTTTGTACATCTTTTCACAGGAAACTAAAAGGAAGTGGGTTTCCTGGAAAACTCTTAATGAGATGTGGCTAGGAGTGGATTGCTGGCGAAGAGTCATGAGGGGAAACTGATGGTCTGGAAGGGGTGATTTGTCCACCTGTCCAGCACTAGGCTGGATGTCCTGTGATCTCTCTGAAGCTGGTCTCTGAGACCTCACCATGTCTGCATCCTCTTCCACTCCTAATACTTGCCAGCTTTGATCCACAACCACATCTCCTCCCAACCTCAGTTTCCCAGCAAGCCCTGGTCCCACCCTCTGCAAGGCTCATTCTTACCTGCTGATTGGAGCTGGTCAGTTACTGGCCTTCACCTGGTCTGTCAAGGATGCAACTATCCTGGAATGGGCCAAGCAACACCCAGACTCCCCCTCAGAGTGACCGTGGCAAGGATGAGAGACTGGGGCCCATGGGACTCACCCTTTGCGGAGCAGGCACTCTGGCACACGGCTTGGGATTGGAAGTTGTTATTGTTTCCTCTACAACCACCGTAGATGAAGCTGGAGCAAGTATTGTTTGTCTTATCATACCACCAACGATGGAAAAGAGCCATGCAGGGGCCAGCTTCTTTGGGCATGCTGCATATGTCTGCAGGGAAGTGCCAGAGTTGAGATTTTAAAATGCCCACACCAAAAAAAAAAAAAGCTGTTATTGTCCCCCTAGTAACTAGCACAGATGAAACCAAACAGGCTCCTTTTACCTTTTTACACCTTGGGAGCCCATTCATTGATATATTTGCCCGTTTGTAAAGCAGAGCAGAGCTGTTTGGCTATCTGCATCCCCAGGGAACATCAGGTCAGGTCCCCACCTTCCCTTCAGGTCACTGGACTGTCTCCCCTGAGAGTGAGGAGCCTCTGTTTTCAGGGCTGTGTGCTTAATCCGGGGCATGCACATTGACCTCCCACATTACCAGTCTTATCCTTGACTTCAGTAAAATGAGGATGCAAAACTGCACCCTGCTCGTCACCCGGGGCTGTCCTGAGGTGCAAATAAGATCACCCTCAAGGCCTGCTAAGTTGTGAACTTGATTGTATCTAAATGCGCAGTTTCTAGCGCAGTGCCTGGTGAGAACTGCATTCTGAATGGATACAGGAGTGCCTCAAAAATGCCAAATTATAAGCCACTTACTCTGCCCTCCAAACCTTGCCAAAGAAAGAGAATATGGGTTTCAGAGTCAAGGGCAAGTCCATGCAGGGAATGCAAGGGGTAGTTTTTCAGATTGTCAAGCCCCCTTTTTCCCTGCAGTTAGCTTCTGTCCTGTTATGGGTTGAGTACCACCCCCGCCCGGCCAATTCCAGTTCATACATTGAAGACCTAGCCCTCAGCATCTCAGAGGGAAATAAAATTGGGGCCTATATCATTAGTTAAGGTGAGGCCATACTGGGATGGGATGGGCCCCTAATCCAAAATGACTGGTGTACCTTAAAAAGGACAAATTCTAATAGATAACTAGTAAAGACCCACTGCATAGCACAGGGAACTCTACTCAATATTTTCTAATGGCCTATATGGGAAAAGCATCTTAAAAGAGTGGATAAACGTATTACTGATTCACTGTACTGTACACCTGGAAGTAAGATAACACTGTAAATTAATTATACTCCAATTAAAAAATTAATAATAAAAAGGGTAAATTCTGACACTGACACGCACACACAGGGAGGACACCATGTAAACATGAAGATAAGGAATCTCCATGGCACAGAACACTGGAGATTGCCAGCAAACCACCAGAAGTTAGAGGAAGAGGTATGACATGGATTCTCCCTCCCCACCTGACAAAGAACCAACCAACTTGCCAACGCTTGACCCTGAACTTCTGGCCTGCAGAAGGGTGAGACAATACATTTCTGTGGTTTAAGCCATCTTATTGGTGGTACTTTGTTACAACAGTCCGAGCAAACTAACACAGGTCCGAGCTAAACTATAAGTTCCCCAAGAGTCAATTCCCACAGCTAAACAGTTGAGTCCTGTTGATTTTTACCTTCTCAGAGCTCACCTGTCTGCCCCTCTCCTTAAGTCTCAGGCTGTTGAGAGAACCTCAGATTGATCTTCCAGCCTCTGTCCTTGGCTCCTACAATCAGTCCTTCCTGCTGCCCACCAGAGAGAAGGACCTGACGGGTCCGAGGCCAGGCTAACTGTGTCATTTCACAGCTAAGACCTTGACTTCATGAGCAGGCCTTCCATGGCCTGTAGACACTTCACTGTTTGGCACCTGTTTTGCGCTCTGGCCTCCTCCCCTACCACAGTCCCCTTTTGCGCTTCAGGCTTCCACAATCTGTAACACCCCCTCCCCACAAACACCTTTCACTCCATATTCCCGCTGCCACCTTTCCATTGTTCATTAATCACACTCTTATTCTCCCTTCAAAACCCTTCCCAAACATCAACTCCACTATTCCGTCTTGAACTCCATTCTACACACCGCACCCCCCACAGGTGCCTAACTCCATCCTGCATTCATCTACTGTGCTTCTGAGTTGTGTGTGTGTGTTTGTCATTTTTTCGTCTTCAGTCTCATCTATGAAGTGGTGAGCTTCTATGAGGTAGTGAGCAGAGACCATGTCTGATTTCATCTTGGAACCCCATTCTTAGCAGGTGGTCATGTAGAGTGTAGGATTTTGCAAGCACTGAGGGTAAAACAAAATGTATCCTGACTGGAACTGAATAAGTCATTCCATGGGCACCTACTATGTGCTCAATGCTTAAAGAGACAAAAGTATGGCCTCTGTTATATAGGGAGCTCCCAGTCATGAATGACTGAATAATGTGAGTGGGAAATAGATGGGGAAACAGTGGAAACAGTGTCAGACTTTGTTTTTGGGCTCCAAAATCACTGCAGATGGTGATTGCAGCCATGAAATTAGAAGACGCTTACTCCTTGGAAGAAAAGTTATGACCAACCTAGATAGTATATTCAAAAGCAGAGACATTACTTTGCCGACTAAGGTCTGTCTAGTCAAGGCTATGGTTTTTCCAATGGTCATGTATGGATGTGAGAGTTGGACTGTGAAGAAGGTGGAGCACCGAAGAATTGATGCTTTTGAACAGTGGTGTTGGAGAAGACTCTTGAGAGTCCCTTGGACTGCAAGGAGATCCAACCAGTCCATTCTGAAGGAGATCAGCCCTAGGATTTCTTTGGAAGGAATGATGCTAAAGCTGAAACTTCAGTACTTTGGCCACCTCATGCGAAGAGTTGACTCACTGGAAAAGACTCTGATGCTGGGAGGGACTGGGGGCAGGAGGAGAAGGGGACGACCGAGAATGAGATGGCTGGATGGCATCACGGACTCGATGGACGTGAGTCTGAGTGAACTTCGGGAGATGGTGATGAACAGGGAGGCCTGGCGTGCTGCGATTCATGAGGTCGCAAAGAGTCGGACACGACTGAGCGACTTAACTGAATTGAACATGTGTTACATGACTATTAGATGCCAGGCATTGCCCTAAGCCTTTCACCTGCATAAGCATATTTAATCTTTCAAATAACCTTCAACGTTAGTCTTTTTGCTGTCTAGAAACTGAGGCATCACAAGGGAAAGTGGCTAATTTGCCCAAGATAAATAGGCTGATGAAAACTGGAGCTAAGATTTGAACTCAGGAATTCCTCAACTATAGGCAAATGCACAACCCACTGTCCGCCTGCCTGTCCAGTCTACTCTACCGTCAAGTCCAGCTGACTTCACTTCCTACAGGCCTTTCAGACACATCCAACTCTTTCCCACCCTCTTAGCTACTTAGTCCAAGAAACTACTTTTTTTTCATCTTGAAGTTCTTTAAGTCACTCCATTCCTGCCTCATAGGCATAGTAAAAGCCACACCATGTGCCTGCCCATCTCCGTGAATTTCCATTGATCTTAAGATCAAGGTGAGACCCTCGTCCAACAAGAACCTACCTACCAAGAAACTTTTCCCCTTTCACCATGTCCATGCTCATGTACAAAGTCTTGATGGCGGGACGCCAGAATCCATCAAGACTTTGTACGTGTACATTGCCTGTGCCTAGAAAGCCCTACCACCCACTTTTTCCCCCAAATTTGCTACCCATCCTTCTGAACTCAACTCTAGTTTTACTTTCTCAGGGAAGGCTCCCTCAACCTCTTTATAATAGGTCAAATCCTATTATATGTCTCAGAGACATTCAACAAACATTTCTTAAATGAGTGAATAAAGAATCTCTGATAGTCTTAATAAATTCAACAGACATAGAAAACAAACTTATGGTCACCAAAAGGGAAAGGAAGGAGAAGGGATAAATTAGGAGTTTGGGACTAATAGATACATCCAAAGGTAAGGTAAGGTGAAGTCGCTCAGTCTTGTCTGACTCTTTGCGATCCCATGGACTGTAGCCTACCAGGTTCCTCCGTCCATGGTATTCTCCAGGCAAGAATACTGGAGTGGGTTGCCATTTCCTTCTCCAGGGGATATTCCCGACCCAGGGATTCAACCCAGGTCTCCCACATTGGAGGCAGACGCTTTAACCTCTGAGCCACCAGGGAAGCCCTAAATAAATACATCCTACTATACATAAAATAGATAACAACAAGCTACAGCACATACAGCTTGTGTATAGCACATATAGAACTATATTCAGCATCTTGTAATGATTAACAATGGAAAAGAAACTGAAAAGAATATATATATATGTATATATATATATATATATGAATCACTTTGTTGTACATCTGAAACATTGTAAGGAACTATACTTTTTGTCTTTTTTTCCCCCAAATTTAAGCTTTTTATTTTGTATTGGAGTACAGTTGATTAACGATGTTAATCAACGGTAGCTTCAGGTGAACAGCGAAGGGACCCTACGTATAATGTAATACATATACATTACCCATTAATTAAAAAAGAATCCTTGATAGTCTTTCTGGAGCTGAGGTAGATGAGCATGGAGTTAAGACTGCCTCAGCAAAGGATAGGTCCTCTGGTCTGGAGTGGTCAACAAAGATTTCCTAATGCTAAAGTGGATTTGTATAGGCAGGCAGTGAATCTGGAACAAAAAGCTATTTTTTTGTATTTTTAAGAAATACAAACATCTTAATTATCATTTGCAGCAACAATGTTGATATATGGTGGCCCCCTGGGGACTAAGAAAATCATAAGGTTAAAAAATATATAGTAAGAAAATAAGAGTGGAAAGGAGCCTAGAGACTTTCTGGTTCAATCCCAACGTTATACCTAGACTTTGCTTACGGAACCTGAGACCCAACAGGATGAAGATATTCCCTAATGTCAAACATCATACTAGGGGCAGTGATACATCTAAATTTCAAGTTTCCCAAGTCCAGCAGTCTTGCTCAGAGACCAACCCTTAGTGAACAAGGGACAGGGCCAGCCCAGAGGAGCAGAAGGGAAAGATATGGGTAGAGGGGTTGATTACTGAGGCTCTCAATATTTGTTTACCTTGTTGGAGGTTTAAGCATTTTCTTCCGCAGCTGAAGAAGCAACACTTCTCATGCTTCAGGGCACTTTTTGTTCTTCGAACATTCATCCCTTTCTTTGAATTCACAATTACCCTGGATTCTGGGGCATCTCTCTAGGGAAGGACCGATAACAGTGAGTCTTACAGTCATAGTGCCCACCCTTCTCCAGACCCAAGGCAATTCTGGGGAGTCAGGGGAGTTTGCTTTCGCTTTGCTTATCCCCAGGAGTCCTTTTCCTGGGGAACTTTCATTTACTTCCCAGCGCTGCCTGCACTAACCTCTCTCCTGACCACCCCTCACTCTCTGCCTCCTTTCCCCTAGCCCCACCCGCTGAGGCAAGATTTCTCAACCTAGGCACTGGAGGCATTTGGGCCAGATAATCATTTGATGGATAGAGGAGGGTTGTCCTTTTGTAGGACGTCCATTGTAGGACGTTTAGCAGCATCCCTGGCCTCTACCCACTAGACTGCAGGTAGCACTCCCCGGTTGTGACAACCAAAAAGCCTCTAGGCATTGTCAATGTTCCCTGGAAGGCAAAATCGCCCATTGAAAGCCACTGGTCTAACTAAGCCAATCTAGTCGCTTTGGGCTGGTTGAGAAAACAGTGTTTGGGAGTTCCTCTGGGGGGCGCTATTGTGCAGCAATATTATTCACCCTGGCAGTCGGACAACTGGGTTTTTAATTCTCATTCTTGGTTTACCACTTACTCTCTCTCTGAACTTTGGTTTCTTCATTTATAAAATCCTTTAGCCTTACAGAGAGGTGAGGAAGAATTAAGACAAAGCATGTAAAGCTATAATCATCGTCACGGATGCCCAGTAATATTAACTAACATTGGTTAAGTTAACCATAAGCCTGGCACTCTTCCAACCATTTTAAAGAGGTTATCTCATATAATCGCCATAATTGTTCTATGAAGCTAATTCTATTAATATCCCCCATTTTGCAGATGAGGAAACTGAAGCACAGGGAATTTAAGCAGAATTTGTACCCACCAAGTCTGACTCCCTGTCTTTAAATCCCTACTTTCAGAACGTTCAGTAAATGGTAGCAATGATCAATATCACTCTACTTGTCGTTATCCAGTCACTTAGTCGTCTCCTACTCTTTGGGACTGCATGGACTGCAGCATGCCGGGCATGGAGTATTACTGTCTTAAATTCAAAGGAACTTCAAAAAGTCAAGGAACCCCTATGGAGGTGGGAAAATTTTCTAGAACTACATTTGAAAGAATCAGGAGTTAATAGAGGTGGCGTTTCAAGAAAGGGGGCTATTTTGTCATGGAGTGAGGAAAAAGTCCCTTAGGAGTCCCAGATCCTTATAGCGCCTCCCCTAAATGCTAGATTTTGTGATACCCACTCCACCACCCCATCCCCACTCAGAAAGACCTTCCATTTCAAAGGGCCTGAAAATGCAAATTGCCCAGGTCTGTATTCTTGCATTCACTGAAGAGAAATTCCATAGAAAAGAAAAAGGGAAGAAATAACCCAAATATCTCCCTCATCCCTAACCCAGGCCCAAGGCTAAGGTGGTGGAAAGCTTTTTTCTTCCTCCCAGCCATATTCTTTCTCTCCAGGGCAAGGGCTGAGACCCCAGTAACTTACGGGGAAAGAACCAATCAGTCAGAGCAGGTCCCTGGACGTTCACTAGAAGGAGGAATAGCACCAAGATGCTCAAAAGTCCAGAAGACTCCATTTGGAAGGAAAGTTGTCCTGCTGGTGGTTCCAGATCATAAAAATGTCTGGCTGCCTTTGTCCAGCCTAATCTTTCAGTGGTCAAGTGTCTTGGATACTTGAGAGCTGGAGTCAAGCCAACCACCTCCTTTCCTGATGGGAACACTGGGTTCCTGAAGTCATCAATGTGATTAGCTGGCATCCACATCCCACAGCCCTGGGCAAGGGTCTCTTACAGGTGGCTCTTGATTGTTAGCCCCCTCAACTGCAGTGGGTCTTCTGGTCAACCAGGGCAAGTGGGCAAAGCTGCTCTCACTTTCCAGGCTAGCTTAGGAGTGAATGCCACCATCAGAGGTCTTCATCTTGGTAACTTAGAGAGTTGTAGGATGACCTCATTCTCTATTCATTTTCCATTTTAACTGGCACACCCCCCTCTTGTTTTGTTTGATCCATGTGCGTCTATTGAGCTCTTAGTATCTGTTGCTGTAAGTCTCCCATTGTTGCTATGTTTCTTGTCTCCCTCTCCCACACTGGCCTCCCATCCTCCTTTTTCTCTTTGGCTCACTCCACTCAAACTCTTTGACTAAGACCAAAGAGTAAAGATGTTGCCCCAGAGTGATGTGGAGAGTAGGAAGCAGGCTGATAGCAGAGTTTGCAGATAATGTTTGACAAGATTGCATTGTCCTGAGAGCAGGAGGGAGGGTCAGGAATGTTGGAGCTTGTACAGAGTATCAACCATTTGGTGCAAACTCCCTGTTGTCTGATGGGGAACTGTGAAGGGAAGAGACCTGCCTAAGAGACCACAACTCAGTAAAGGTCAATAACACAGCAGAGTTTCCAGTTTCTAACTAACTAACCGACCTCTAACTAACAGACAGGCTGTGGAAGAGAGGGGGCGGTGCTGTAGGACTTGTCAGCTTTCCTTCAGCTACGGAACCCAGAACCCCAGCCCGTCAATCAGTCCTGGTAGAGGGAGAGACAAATGTCATCAGGAGGGTCTCTGTTTTTTTTCCCTAAATAGATGTTGCACTTTGGGCAAAGCTTTATTGTCCAACTGTCTTACCTGCTGGAGAAGCCAGACAAAAACCAACCTTATTATCGGTGACTGACTCTACAGTCACAAAATCTAGGATCATGACAAAGTCCCTGTGGAATCTATTGTGTGGGTCTGAGCCTACCGATAGTGATGTTCTTGGACAGGACTGCCTGAGGCACTCAGACAGCCTGTATTTACTCTTGTAGAGCCCCACAGACATTCCTTCCATCATCACCAGGGCTGAGGTTGGGTCTGGACCAAACTTTGTGATTCTTCGGCTGGTTGTAGGACACATCTTTGCAAAATCCTCAGGGAACTGTTAAAGAGAAAAACCACGGGCCACAGATGGCATCATTTATGCTCAAGTCTATGATACCAAGCCTAGATTTAATACCTAACCTAACTGCAGTTTTGACCTTCACCAGAAATGTAGCATTACTCAGTCTGGAATTCCCGAGTCAGCACCAACAAGGCAATCTGTCACGTGGGCCGTCTCCATGCATGCCACTCCCCCAAGAACAGGCAACCTGTGTGATAAGGACCCGTGATTCTCTTCCCTCCAAAAGCATATCCCAGCCTAAAAGTAATCCTTTCTCTTTTTTGCTTATAGCTCCCTTGCTTCATAGCTCTTCCTATAAAAACCCTCCGTTTTGTACAACCCCTTGGAGCACCTTCTAGCAGCTCGGTGGATGCTACTCAATTCATCAATCACCTAAGAAAGCCAGTTTGACCTTCAAATTTACTCCGTTGAATTGTATTTTTTTTTAATGGAGCTTTGTAGAACAAGGTTTTTATTATTCACAAGTCCTAAAGGGTACACAACAGGCCCAAGGGCCACACAGTTAAGATCACAAGCAGAGAAAGATGAAGAAAGTGTAGACCTGGGGCTCTGCCTTTATTAGGGTTCAAGATGGAGTGTTAAAAAATAACAATTTTTGCCCCTCTCCCCCCTGCATTTTTTTTTTTTCCTACACGGGGTCTTTTCTGCATAGCATGGGCTCAGTAGCTGCGAATCTCTTGTGGAGCATGGATTCTAGAGCGAGTGGGCTCTCTAGTTGTGGCATTGGGCTTAGTTGCCCCACAGCATGTCCCAACCAGGGACTGAACCCACATACCCTACATTGAAAGGTGGATTCTTAACCACTGGACCACAAGAAAATCCTAAGACTTCACTCTTTATTGGTGAATTTAAAGCATGAAAGCAGGAATGAGGGCATGGACGGGAGAAACTGGGTCACTCAGCAGTTAGTCATCTAGGTTACGTTGCCAAAACTCAGCCTCTGTTCACCAGTGCTGAATAAAAAGGCAGAGACAAGAGTTTTGGGTAAAATAGAAAAGAGTAGCTTTTAGTGCTTTGCCAGGGGGCAGGGGTCCACAGTGGGGTAATGTCCTCAAGACTGTGTCACCCACCCTGGGCGAGGTAGACAAGAGCTCTCTAGTGTTCAAGGAGCAGGGCCTGATCAGCTTGTGGACAATTCTCAGATTGACTGGCATCCAGGTGAAGTTTCAAGCATCTTCAATGTCCTGATTTCAACCAGTCTAGGGTCTATATTCTTGAGGGGAGCAGTTTTCATCTGAAGAGAGTCTGCTTCCTGTAAAAACAACTTAGGAACTTGTGCCAGGCCTTCATCTGTATCTTTCAGGGAACTGGGAATTCGGGAGTTCTGCTATGTGACAGAATTATAGCCGATAATGTTACCAGTTCCCCAGTCAACAGCTCTTCTTTGTTTCTGCATCTTCACATTTCCCAACTATTAACTCTTGAGTCAATATTTTACTTCAAAAGACTAGGACACAGGGGCTTGAACACAGTTTCAGTACTTGGGCTTTCTAAGAGGGAAACGTCACAGATGGGAGCAGCCCGGTTCCTTGCCTAGTTGTTTTGCTGTGTCAAATAACTAGCAATATGCTTATTCAAGAGGGATGTTGTCAAAATGGATGCCCCAACAATCAAAAGCTTAACATCGGGCACTACAGAATACTTTCCCACCAGCTACATGATCTCACCAGATCCCACAAAGAAACTAGGAAACAGGATTTTTAAGGAACCGCCAAGATGTCTTAAGCAGTAGCATCCTTCTTATTCGACTACTTGCATTCTCCCAAACTCAGCTTGGGGTGGGGGGGCAGATAGAAAGCTGAAATACTTAAGTAGAAAAACTCTGGGGGCCCATCGAGTCCCATTTCCTCAAATTACAGCTAGAGATCATATGGTCCAGAGAAGTAAAGATGCTGACTCAACGTCACCTAGCAAGTGAGTGTCAGAAATAAAGTTGGGAGGGTGTTGAGTTCCTAAGCCCTTGCCAGAGGTCAAGAGAAAATCTTCTGCATTGGTGTGGATATACTTTTTTTAGTAGAGAGTTGAAGGTAGAGAGGAATGGTGAGTTCAAAGAGGAGGAAAATAATATTTAGTGGCAACACAGGCTAAAAACCAGGGCTTCCCAGGTAGTGCAACGGTAAAGAAACTGCCTGCCAACGCAGGAGGAGCAAGAGATGCAGGGTCAGGAAAATCCCCTGGAAATGTGAATGGCAATCCACTCCAGTATTCTTGCCTGGAGAATCCCATGGACAGAAGAGCTTGGTGGACTACAGTCCATGGGGTTGCAAAGAGTCGGACATGACTGAGTGGCACACAGAGAAACTAAAGGCCAACAGAGTCTGTAAGTGTCCAAGTGGTTCCAAGGGTTCCCAAATAAGACGGAATTTTTCTGTAAATTTTCTTAAAAATAAACGAAATCTCTGAATTTCTGGTTGCTCTATCCCATTCTGTCTTGTTAAATTTTCAGCCTTAACCAAAGGTCTCACTTTAGAAGCAGGTGAGATGAAATTTATGTTTTGGGGGCCTTGGATTAATGTTGCTTGGGGACCATTCCTTCATCTGATTTCTTGGAGAAGGCTGAGTAAGGAGCCACCTGGATTTTTGTCCCTCCTTCCCTATGGCATCTCACCAATGGTCAGTGTGCCCTACCTCTGCCTTAGCCACACTTCTGTCCTAGGGCCAATCTTATGCTCAGAATGAGGGACTTCAAAGGACACCAAGGAAGATGGCCTCTACCTGGAAACTTCAGCTTCTTCACTAGACCAAGACTTATCACTTGCTGACTTCCAGTCCCTGGCTTTCTATTGTTCCCTGTGCCTCTGACTTAATCACTGAGTGCCATGTTGGTTTCCCAAAGAAACTCTGAGCTCCTCTGAACAGGTCTGTGTCTAGATCCTAGTGTTTACATTTTTTAATCTTATTTATTTATCTTATTTCTGGTTGCACTGGGTCTTCATTGCTGCTCATGGGCTTTTCCCTAGTTGCGGTGAGTGGGGGCTACTCTTCGTTGTGGTACGCAGGCTTCTCACTGAGGTGGTTTCTCTTGCTGGGGAGTGCAGGGTCTAGACACATGGGTTTCAGTAGTTGCAGCTCCCAGGGCTCAGTAGTCGTGGTGCACAGGCTTAGCTGCTCCACAACATATGGAATCCCTGGGCCAGGGATTAAACCATGTCCCCCTGCATTGGTAGGCAGAGTCTTATCCACTGTGCCTCCAGGGAAGTCTGAGATTTACATTTTTTAAATTTTATTTTATATCAGAGTATAGTCGATTAACAATGTTGTATCAATTTCAGGTGTATAGCAAAGTGATTCCTAGTACATATGCATGTATCTATTCTTTTTCAAATTTTTTTCCCATTTAGATTATTAGTGTCTAGTGAGCAGAGTTCTCTGTCCTCTACAGTATGTCCTTATTATAGAACCTCATATTTAGAGCATGAATTCAGTGCAGTTCAGTTCAGTTCAGTTGCTCTGCCGTGTCCGACTCTTTGCGACCCCATGAATTGCAGCACGCCAGGCCTCCCTGTCCATCACCAATTCCCAGAGTTCACTCAGACTCACGCCCATTGAGTCAGTGATGCCATCCAGCCATCTCATCCTCTGTCGTCCCCTTCTCCTCCTGCCCCTAATCCCTCCCAGCATCAAAGTCTTTTCCAATCAGTCAACTCTTCTCATGAGGTGGCCAAAGTACTGGAGTTTCAGCTTCAGCATCATTCCTTCCAAAGAAATCCCAGGGTTGATCTGCTTCAGCAATACATGAACCGTGAAATTCCTGATGTTCAAGCTGGTTTTGGAAAGGGCAGAGGAGCCAGAGATCAAATTGCCAGCATTCGCTGGATCATCGAAAAAGCAAGAGAGTTCCAGAAAAACATCTATTTCTGCGTTATTGACTATGCCAAAGCCTTTGACCGTGTGGATCACAATAAAATGTGGAAAATTCTGAAAGGGATGGGAATACCAGACCACCTGACCTGCCTGTTAAGAAACCTGTATGCAGGTCAGGAAGCAACAGTTAGAACTGGACATGGAACAACAGACTGGTTCCAAATAGGAAAAGGAGTATGTCAAGGCTGTATACTGTCACCCTGCTTATTTAACTTATATGCAGAGTACATCATGAGAAACATTGGACTGGAAGAAACACAAACTGGAATCAAGATTGCTGGGAGAAATATCAATAACCTCAGATATGCAGATGGCAGATACCCTTATGGCAGAAAGTGAAGAGGAACTAAAAAGCCTCTTGATGAAAGTAAAAGAGGAGAGTGAAAAAGTTGGCTTAAAGCTCAGCATTCAGAAAACAAAGATCATGGCATCCGATCCCATCACTCCATGGGAAATAGATGGAGAAACAGTGGAAACAGTGTCAGACTTTATTTTTGGGGGCTCCAAAATCACTGCAGATGGCGATTGCAGCCATGAAATTAAAAGACGCTTACTCCTTGGAAGAAAAGTTAAGACCAACCTAGAGAGCATATTCAAAAGCAGAGACATTACTTTGCCAACTAAGGTCTGTCTAGTCAAGGTTATGGTTTTTCCAATGGTCATGTATGGATGTGAGAGTTGGACTGTGAAGAAGGCTGAGCACCGAAGAATTGATGCTTTTGAACTGTGGTGTTGGAGAAGACTCTTGAGAGTCCCTTGAACTGCAAGGAGATACAACCAGAACATTAATAGGCCCAGAATAAATGTTCAGTACATTCTGTTGAATGAGCTATGTAGGTGCAGGTTTGGTAAGTGGACATGTGGATGGATAGATGGACCAAGGTGTGATAGATGGGAAGGTGGTTGGATTAGTAGGAAGAAGAAAGAGTGAGGATAGCATGAATATTTAAGTGCATGAGTGCATGGATATGGATGGGTGGATGAATGGCTGGGCCAAGAATTAAACTGGATTACATAAAAGGATGGATAGGTTAGTGATGCGATGAATGGGTCTATTGATGAAAGCTGTTTGAATAGAAAGTATATAAGTGATTGATGGGTGTAAGGAAGAAAGACAGATATAGAAATGATGGAGAAGTACATTGATGGATATGAGAAAAGTGTGTGAAAGATAAGTAGGTAGATAAATAGGTAGATGGATGAAAGATTGGATATAAATTGGGCAGCTGAACAGATAGAAGGAAAATGAGTGAGAAGAGTAAGATGGATATATGGGTGAAAGAATGGGTGCAAAGATAAATTAGTTGAAACGTATGTCAACAGAGCGCAAAGTGAGTGGATGGATGGGTGAATAAATGGACTGAATGGTTGATGGATAGGTAGGTGGGGTGGAAACATGAATGAAAATATTAACTAAAGTTAAAGAAAAGAAACGGACTATATACAGAATAATTTATACTACTAGAAAGTCATACATTTATAAATAGGGAGAAAATTTATCGATTTTAGCAAAATAGGCCAAAATTTATGGATGAGGTAGAAAGCCTATACAAACTCTAGGATGAAGTATCAAAAAATAAGTAAAAATATACCATTATGATATTTACATATGTATGTATATGTAACTGAATCACTGAAACTAAAATTGTAAATTAATTATATACCTCAATTGAAAAAAATCCTATCTAACCTAAAATATATATTACACACACACACATATATATATGATTATTATGATTATTATGATTATAGAAGGAGCCAAAAATAGGCAAGTTTCCCAAATAGTCTTCCATGCTAGTTTTCTGAGGTAATATGACTCAAATAGCAAAGCACTCGAAAATCATAGGCCTAGTTTTTTTCTTTTAACTATAGATATGGGAATTCTAAAAAACTATTTGCTAAAAGAACCAACAATGTATTAATTCAATTATACCTTCAATATGATTAAAGTCATTCTAGGACTATGAGGATGGTTCAACATATGAAAATTTGTGTAAGTTTTTTTCTTTTTTTCTAAATTATGAAAATACGATAACACATTTACAAGAGACTTGGAAAATACAGAACAAAGTTACATATAATTCCACTATATATTACAACTGTTTGTTTGTTTTAAGTAGATAAATTAAGATTTTTAGTTGTGGTTTCAATATCAAACTCTTGGAAATTAATAGAATGAATGTACAGAGAATTAGATGAAGATAGTAGACCTGAAAAGCATTATGAACCAACTCGGTGTAATTAAAATTTATACAAATTCTATTTAAGTTCCCAAAGACTATAAGGTAGGAGATACTGGAACATATTCAAAGGCATATGACCAGGTGCAGAAATTTCATGGTCTAAAGGTATTGAAAAAATTGTATACGTTTTTATACCAACAAATTAGAAGAAAAAAATAATTGCATCAGTAGATGCTGAAAAAATATGACAAAATTTAGTAGTAATGTTCAGCAGCAGCTATACATGGATTATAAATGGATTAAAGAGGAAATGACCCAAGGGCAATAAAACCTACTTGTCCAAAACCCAACAACAAATGTCATTTTATACAGCCAGAGACACTGACTTTAAAGTAAAGAACTGATCAGAGCTAGAGCATATTGAATTTATTCTCAACATTATTTCAGAGGTTCTATATAATATAAAAAGCCCCTTAATTAAAAAAAAAAGGTCATAAAGTTGGGGAAAAAGAGTCAAATTTATCATCATTTTCAGATTATATGATTGTATATAAAATCAAAGTAACCCCAATAAATATTGTTATACTTAATAAGGCCATTTGGCAAACTTGGATGCAAGACAAAATTGATAGCTTTTATTATACCGAAAGTGAAAGTCACTCTGCTGCTGCTGCTGCTTTTAAGTCGCTTCAGTCGTGTCCAACTTTTTGCAACCCCATGGACTACACAGCCCATGGAATTCTCCAGGCCAGAATACTGAAGTGGATAGCCTTTCCCTTCTCTAGGGGATCTTCCCATCTTCCCAACCCAGGGATAGAACCCAGGTCTCCCACATTGCAGGTGGATTCTTTTCCACATGAGCCACAAGGGAAGCCCTTTTATTATACTACTCATCATTAATTACTTTGATGATAACATTTTAAACTTACTGTTCATTACAGGGATTCCAGGCACTTTAGTCCACAGCGTGAACAGCATTTCTTTGTCAATGGGCAATCATTATCCTGCAGGCACTTGGGTCTGTCAATTGTGGAACATATCGGCGGCTTGTTTGGGCAAAAACCTGCTTTGACTTTATGAGGTAAAACAAGACACTTGACCTTGAAATACTTGACCATACTTTGAGACAAATTAGGGGTATCTTGGGAACCTTAAATAAGCTTTTCCTCTAATTAAGCTTTTGACCCTCCCCCTAGAGTAACAATAGGTGGAGTATCAACTTCTATGTGATAAATAATTTTAATAATTATTTGAGGAGAATCAAAAATCTTGCCAAGAAGTAGGGAACATATGCATACCTATGGCTGATTCATGTTAACGTTTGGCAGATATGAATACAATACTGTAAAGCGATTATCCTTCATTTAAAAATAAATATTTTTTAATGAGCAAAAAATAAAGTTTTACCATCTCTGATTTATAAAATCTGATAGGATTCCTAATTGACTCTACTAAATTAAGATTTGTGTTATCTAATCCCATAGTACCAGAAGTAGGAGTATTAGAGAACACGAAGAACTTCCTTGTTTTATAAACTGTAGATACTAAGGACCATAAAACGGGAACTGAGTTGCCTAAGGCCACACAGAAAACAAGCAGGAAAGTTGAAGTCAGTTGAAAAGACTTTGACTTGTTGTTCCTCAAAACACTGACAATCCCTAGGACAAGACCACAGTATCTTACTTAGCACTGCATGAGGGAATGAATGCCCTCTATAGAGGAGGAGTTCACTGCTACTCCAACAGCACTTTGCTACCCATCTTTTCCCCTGCACACTTTACATGAGATTCTGTGCAGACATAGGATTTATCTGAATTATGCCTATGAATTTTCTATATGAATAAGTGGATATTGTCACCTTGTAGGACACTGAAGAATGAGACTTAAAATAAATACATTTCCATTGAGAAATATGAAGAGGGTTACCAGGCAAGACTGGCTTGGAAGAATAGCACAACGGTCTCCCAAGGTCAAGACGGCAACATGAGAACCCTGGTTGGCCATTAAGTGAGAGAAATTTCCCAAGAGACCTCTGAGTTAAATGAGGGGGCATCCACCACTCCATGGGACAGCTTGGCATTCTCAAGGTTTGCCCAGTAGACTTCGGGAAGTATATCCCCAGTCCTTACCTGTCCAGGCCATGGCACAATCAAAGCCACACATGGATTCGCAACATTTTTCATTTAAGGGGCAATCGTAGTCACTCTTACAGGAAGCTGAACACTCCATACGGTTCTTAAAAGGGAAGAGTGGGCACTGTCCATCCTTGACTGAAATGAGAGTAGATGTGAGTTCCTTCAAACCCCATCCTCTCCCATCACCCTTCAAACAGCTTTTCCTTTTCTTCAAAACTAGTATCTCTTTCTGGGATGTGGTTCATTCTACCTTGTGGACAGGCACCTCTAGTAGGCTGTGGAGTGATGGAATGTCTCGCCGTATCAGAAATGCAGTAGAAAGAGAGTTAAACTTGCTGTTTGAAGGTCCAACCAAGGTCAAGTCCCCGTCCTGCCAGTTAATGAATGACTTCAGTTTCCTTCTCTACAAGGTAGGATTAATTATGTGACATCCACACAAGTCCATGTAAGCTATTTTAGGGGATGTGCTTTACTTTGTGGGAGGAGTGACGTGATCTGACTTGAATTTTGAAAGAATCATTGTGGCTACTGTGTTCATAACAGACTTGTAAGAAGGGAAGGAGAGAAACAAGGAGATCTTTTACAAGGTCATTGCAATTAATCCAAATGAGAAGATGGCACCTCAGGTTAGGGTGGCAGCTATGGATGTGGTAAGAACTAATCCGATTCTGGATCTATTTTCCAGATAAGTCTAAAATGACTTCTTAACAAGGGATGTTGATTGAGAAAGACAGATATTAAGGATGCGTGTGCATGTCTCTGCTTGTCCTCATCTGATTGTAAATTCCCTGACAGCAGGAAATGTCTTTCTCCTTGTCCTTGTCATTCTCCTTCCTGCTCTCCTCCTCCTCCTCCTTAGTGATTCCACATGTAACCTTGTCAAATCTTTGTGTCCTTGATAATACATAATCCTGTCAACAATTCAATGAGGTACTATTCCAGTATTCCAATACAATTATTCCAGTATTACAAGGGGAGGAACTGAAACTCAAAGAGGTGAGGAAATTTGCAGTGAGAAAGACAGATTTCTACCCAGTATTTTGACTCCTAAGCTCTGTATCGCGCTGTCACGCTGTATCATTACTGGTCATTGCACAGGAATTAATCCACAGGCTTTACCTTTAGCCCACTCTGAAAGTGAAAGTCATGCCCACCTCTTTCTGACCCCATGAACTGTAGCACCCTGGGCTCCTCTGTCCATGGAATTCTCCAGGCAAGAATACTGGAGTGGGTTGCTATTCCTGTTTCCAGCAGATCTTCCTGATCCAGGGATCGAATCTGTGTCTCCTGCACTGCAGGCAGATTCTTTACCATCTGAGCCACCAGGGAAGCCCTTTCCTTGCTCTACTCTTCACCTCCTCCCTGCTCCATCCCTATTCCATGGGATTCCAGAGCTGGCCTGTCTATGCTTCATTCTTGGGTGAGCCCTTAGGTAATATTCAGCAGGTCAATGTCATGAGAAAATAACCTGTTTCCAAAGTATAGACCTGACTCTCAGGTCCCACTGGCCAAAGTTTACCAATAATTGATGTGCACTACCTAGATAGCATATTCAAAAGCAGAGACATTACTTTACCAACAAAGGTCCGTCTAGTCAAGGCTATGGTATTTCCTGCGATCATGTATGGATGTGAGAGTTGGACTGTGAAGAAGGCTAAGCACCGAAGAATTGATGCTTTTGAACTGTGGTGTTGGAGAAGACTCTTGAGAGTCCCTCGGACTGCAAGGAGATCCAATCAGTCCATTCTGAAGGAGATCAGCCCTGGGATTTCTTTGGAGGGAATGATGCTAAAGCTGAAACTCCAGTACTTTGGCCACCTCATGAGAAGAGTTGACTCATTGGGAAAGACTCTGATGCTGGGAGGGATTGGGGGCAGGAGGAGAAGGGGATGACAGTGGATGAGATGGCTGGATGGCATCACGGACTCAATGGGCGTGAGTCTGAGTGAACTCCGGGAGTTGGTGATGGACAGGGAGGCCTGGCGTGCTGCGATTCATGGGGTCACAAAGAGTCGGACACGACTGAGCAACTGAACTGAACTGAACCTCATTTTTTGGCACAACTCCATTAGGTAAAGACTATTATTATTCCCATTTTATAGACAGGAGAACTAAAACTCACGAAAGACGCAAAACTAAGACTACCCAGCTAGTGAATGACACAGCAGAGATTTGAATCAAGGCAGTTTCACCTCAAAGCCTGAATCTGCAACTGGGATGGTATACTATTTCTCATCAGACTAGGCTCACAGATTGCCAAGGGTATGAGTCTTACCAACTGATGAGCAAGCCTTCATGCAGTCTTCCTTCTTGGAGAAGTTGTTGGCATTCCCAAGGCAGCCTCCATAAAAAAAGGGTTTGCATTCATGCTGTTTGGTGTTGAAATACCACTGCTTGACTATGTTCTTGCAGTGTCCTTTGTCTAAGGGTAACAAGCAGGGTTCTGAGGCAGGAGACAGAGAGGGAAGAACATAAGAGGGGCGAAAAAAAAGGAAGGGTTAGGCCCTCAGCTTTTGTATAGATCAAGGTGTTAGTATCAAAGTTCTAGAAAGTTCTGGTCCTAGCTCTATGTGGTCACTCTTTAACATCTCTGGGCATTCTTCCTACCTTGCAAAGGAGGTCACAAAGAGCATATAAAAAGATTCAGAGGTGATCTTACTTCTTCACTGCTTTGAGTTTTGAGAGGGAAAGACTTGTTCAAGAACTATATCCAAACTACCTATCAAAGCACCTGCCACATAGAAAGAATGAGGTGCTGAGACAAAAAAGAGCAAACCTCTGTCTGGAAATTGATCTGATGCTCACAGCTAAGCCATTCTGTTGTTCCCTTGTTGGACTTAACCTCATAGGACATCCACATCAAACAAAGTTACTCTGGGGTGATAGAGTGGGACCAAAAAAAAAAAGGATCATTGTGAAACCTACAAAATGCCAAGCACCTGTGAGTGATGTATGCTTCTCTACAAATTACAGCTTTATCCTCATCCTAGCCTTCCCACTCTATTGAAGAGATTACCAGGATAATTACACAACTTCCCCCACTTTCTGACAGCACCCTCTCTAGGGTGAATTCCCACTTCCTTAGATCATCCCCCAAATTCCCCAATCAAAGCCTTCATCCTGTAGCAGATACTTCCTAACAGTTTCTTCTTGAGACACCTCAGATTGTCTGTGGTGAACTTTCTCCCCTCACTGCAGTAAGTGATAAGCTCAACTTGCTCAGCTACAGGTCTGTTCCTGGTGGTCTTTAACCAGAGGGCATTGATGCTCCTTCTTTGTTGAAGGAATGAATGACTGAGTGAGTGAATCTAGACAAACTATCTATTATTAGATACTTTGAATTACCAGAAAACCTCCTCGAAGGGCAAAGAATCAGAAAACAACTCCAGCCTCTGAACTGACTGAGGTTGATACTTGCCACAGTGCCAACAATAGTTTCTTGACACAGTGAACAAGCAGCAAGCATTAGTTACTGGGAGTGATTGGATGTTGGATGACAGAAGAATAACATCAAGAGTATCCGTTGATGTCCACCATGCCTAGACTCATTGTTTGTACTTGAGGGTTGGGAGTCTCATTAGAGAAGATGAAAAGCTTGAACCCTGGCCTCCCTATCCCAACGTTCAAGTGAATCATTCCACCAGGTCTTGACAGAGCAGGAAGCAGGACACCTCACCCTTGCTCTCAGCCTGGACGCACTACCTTCATATGGGTCCATGCACTTCTTCCCGCAGGCGAAAGAGCAGCACTTGAGGTGTTCATTGCAACTGGAATCTGTTTTGCATAAATCTGGGGCTTTTGAACTACAGGTGATCCTTTCTTGGGGGCATTCTCCTGGCTTCTCTGTAAGAAAGAAATGTCCAAATTCACATCTTTTGAGAGTTTCAGCTCTTATCAGCCTGTGGAAAAAAGTGGATAGTGAGATTCCTTCAGTCCTATGCTCTACCTTCAATTCTTAACTGTCACTCTGCTATATTCAGGGTCTACCTCTCACCACTCTTCACACATTTAGGTAGATCTGAATCAGGAATCTGTGCCCAGGTAGAACCAAAAGGGACGCATCTTAGTAACCATAAGTTTGTTTTCAAGATCTGTGAGTCCGTTTCTGTTTCACGACTAAGTTCATTACATTATTTTTAATTAGATTCCACATATAAGTGAAATCATATCTGTCTTTCTCTGACTTCCTTCACATAGCATGATCATCTCTAGGTGTATCCATGTTGCTGCAAATGGCATTATTTCATTCTTTTTTATGGCTGAGTAATAGTTATATATATATATATATATATATATACACACACACACACACACACCACATTTTCTTTACCCATTTAGATTCCAGGGCAGGGGGTGTTATAGGGATCAAGACCCTAGTCTTAAATTCAGGATCTCCTTTCTCCCCTTAAAACTAATTATTTTAATGCCTAATTCCTCTGCCTCCTGTATCTTAGTTAATAAGGGAAGTTAATTAGTGGTGGAAATACCATGGACATAGGAGTCAGGGGCCCTGATTTTGGTTCCTGACTCCTTGTGAATTCAAGACCAATCTGAGTTCCAGTATACGACTCTGCAGTTGTCTCTAAGGAAGAAGAAATAAATGGTGGAGTGGAAGAATCACTATAAATAAGACAACTCTGACTTAGGCGCTTGACTCTACACAACAGCTAAATAATCTTGGAGGAAATGTCTTCCTTTGTTGGAGTTATAAATTTCCCATCTATGAAATGAGAATTACAATCTCTACTTTATAGGCTTTTCAGAAGGATTAAGATAGCAGAGTAGGAAGACTCTGAGCTCACCTCCTCCCATAGGCACACCAAAATTACAACTTTTCATGGAGCAACTCTGCATGAGAAAGACCAGAAGACTAGCAGAAAAGATCTTCTACAACGAAAGATACAAAGAAGGAACCACAACAAGATGGGTAGGAGGGGCAGAGATGTCTACTCAAGACCTATACCCCAGGTGGGCAACCCACAAACAGAAGGATAATTACAATTTGCAGAGATTATCACCTGGAAGTGAGAGGGCCTGAGTCCCACACTGTGCTCCCCAACACAGGAGTCCTATATCAGGAAGACAGGACCCAGAATGCTTGACTTCCAAGGCCAGAGGGGCTTACTTTCAAGAGAGGCAGGGGCTGTGGAAAAGATTCCACTGTTGAAGGGCACACACAAAATCTCTCCTGCTTTGGGACTCAGGGCAGAAGCAGTGATTTGAAAGGAGCCAAGGTCAGAACCCCCTGCTGATTGTAGAGAGCCTCTCAGAGAAGCAAGGGGTAACTAGAGTTCAGCCCAATCTGTTAAGTCTTTTAAAAAGAAGGTTTTTTCCTGATTGGTAAAGAAGAGGTCAGAAATATTCAAAGTATAAGAGGAATCTGGCCTGCTATTTGTGGCTCCGAAGATGGAAGAGGCTAATTGCCTAGGAATGAGGGTGGCTGCTGAAACTTAACAACCAGTAAGGAAACCTCAGTGCTGCAGCTGCCAGGAATGATCCTGCTAACAACCAGTGAGACAGGAGGATGCCCTTGAGTCCCATATAAGAATGGCAGTCTTGATGGACACCTTGATTTCAGTCTGGTGAGAACCTGAGCAGAGAACCTCAACACTCTATGCCAGACTTCCAACCTACAGGTAATTTGTTATGCAGCAAAATAACTGATACAATATTTATTGTGGCTCCATGTCTCAAAACTGAGCATCTCTCTGGTGGAATCTGACCAGAGAGACATGACTCTTTGGATACTACTGAATCTTGAAATTACAGAAGTTTTGAATTAGAAAAAACATATTTATCATTGATATCAACTTCCTAATCTAATAGGTTAAAATAAGAAAGAGCGAGGTCACATAGAATAATATAGTGAATTAGGGGCAGATCTAGGACTTTCAGTCCATGGCTTTCTCCAGAAGACCTGCTTCTTCGGTGAGGACTGGCCACTGAGACTTCTAGTGCTTTCCGAATATATTTCTTGCCCTCCACACTACCCTTTTTAAAAAGATTTATTTATTTTTTATTTTCTTGGCCAAGCTTCAAAGCACGTGGATCTCAGCTCCCTAACAGGGATCAGACCTGTGCCCCCTGCATCAGAAGTGCAAAGTCTTAACAACTGGACCACCAGGGATGTCCCCCCTTCATGCTATCCTCAATGCACTTTCCAAGGATGGCCTGAAACCGAGAAAAGAAGATAGTATCAGCCCTCTCCTGTGATTCCTTGACTCATATTTCCCAGGAGATCACATCCATTCCCACAATCCCAACTGTGATTCCTATAGCTCCCCTCAGACCTAGCCTCTCTTCCAAGCTAAGACACTTCATATCCAATGGAAAACACCAGCTGGGCATTTAATAAACACCTCTGTTCCAACATGTTTAAAATGGAGCTAATCACTTACCCATGAAATCTAAAATATGGCACAAATGAACTTATCTACAAAACAGAAACAGACTCTGGCATAGAGAACAGACCCATGGTTGCTAAGGAAGAGAGGGAAAAGAGGGAGATGGGCTGGGAGTTTGTGGTTAGTAGATGCCAACTATTACACTTAGAGTGGATAACAACAAAATCCTAGTATATAGCACAGGGGGCTATATTCAATACCCTGGGGTAAACCATAATGGAAAAGAAATTTTGAAAATGTATATATGTGTGTATATACACAAGTCATCTTGCTGTACAGCAGAGATCAGCACAGCTTTGTAAATCAGCTACACTTCAATTTAAAAAATAAGACAAAATGGTACTAGCATCTCCCCGTGTCCAAACAGCACCTTCTTCTTTCCGTCTTGATATTCGGCATCAACAGTCCCCTGACCTGTTATTAGAATCCTAAGATTCAATTCCCTAGCTTGCCATCACCCCAGCATCCTGCCAGCCATGGACTTGGGTCAGTTCAGCTCTCTAAAGCCCATCTCTTCTTTCTGTTTGCTCCACTTCCTCAGGGCAGCAGCTGTCCTACTCCCATGCGTGCCTCAGTCACCAAGTCATGTCCAGGGCTTTGCGACCCCATGGACTAGAGCCTGCCAGGTTCCCCTGTCCCTGGAATCTCCCAGGCAACAAAACTGGAGTGGACTACTATTTCCTATTCCAGGGCATCTTCCCAACCTAGGGATTGAACCTGCGTCTCTTGCACCTCCTGCTTCAGGAAGGTGGATTCTTCACCACTCTTGCTGCTAGGGAAACCCAACCTTCTCCCATCTCCCCCTCAACTACTACACCAGGCTCCTCATTGGTCTTCTGCCCTCAGAGTCCTGCCTAGGAACTGACAAATTTTCAAAAATTAAACTTGGAAAAGACATATATCAGGAAAAGTAGGGGAATAATTTGGGGGAGGCAGGTGAGGGAAGGATTTAAAGGGCTCAAGACAGGTGAGTGGGGCTAGTTCTCTGAAGCCTCCTCTGACACAAGTCCTTGCCTCGTGTCTAATCCTCAGTCCCCAAGATCTCCTCCTAAAGAAGAGCAGCTGCAGCTTTTCCGAACCCACTTTTGACTCTGTGGCTTGGTGAGGCAGATGTCTGCTCCAAAGAGAGGGAGAGAAGCAGCAGGAGGGCGACATTCCTCCAGAAGAAGGTGGAGCTGTGGAAAGGACGATGCCTGTGGAAGGGAAAAAGAAGAGGGCAGGGATTAGGCACAAGCCGGAGAGACGCAAGCATCTGCAGATGAACCTTGGAGCTGATCCACCAATTCCCTTAGCTTGCAGAGGAGAAAACCAAGGCGCATCACGTGAGGTCAGTCATGTGGCAAGCAGGGCAGGTGTCTCAGCCCCAACACCCTCCCAGGGGCCCCATGCTCTGCTGTGGGCTGTACATTACCTACCCAGACACTTGCCCACCGACTTGCTCCCAGGCAAGAGCACACATGAATGATCACAGGGATCTGTCTGGAACACAAAGTTGATTTGCCCACAGTAGTCCTGGGGCCACCCCAGACACTAGTGAGAATCTTTTCTTTGCTCCACTGAACAAGAAACTGATGATGGTATGAGATCTGCAGGGAGGCCTGGGGCTTCCCTGGTGGCTCAGACGGCAAAGCATCTGCCTGCAATGCGGGAGACCCGGGTTCTATTCCTGGGTCGGGAAGATCCCCTGGAGAAGGAAATGGCAATCCACTCCAGCACTCTTGCCTGGAAAATCCCATGGACGGAGGAGCCTGATAGGCTACAGTCCATGGGGTTGCAAAGAGTCAGACACGACTGAGCAACTTCACTTTCTGGGCATATCCCACTGGGTTTTAGTGCCTCAAGAGCCAAAAAGATGCCAGTTGATCTGAGGTTAACAAAGTGAAGTGAAAGTCACTCAGTCATGTCTGACTCTTTCCGACCACATGGACTATACAGTCCATGGAATTCTCCAGGCCAGAATACTAGAGTGGTAGCCTTTCCCCTTCTCCAGGGGCTCTTCTCAACCCAGAGATCAAACACAGGTCTCCTACACTGCAGTGGATGCTTTACCAGCTGAGCCACAAAGGAAGCCCAAGGTTAACAAAGGGATCCCTCTTATTGCTTCTGGTGTTATCCAAGCCTAGGAGCTTGTGATATGCCCAGACAACCAGATAAATGGACATCTTCCCCCACTTACTTAAGTCTCCATTTTCTATGTATTTTCCTGGGCTTTATCTATATTTTTTTAAACAATGTGAAGAACTGATAATGTCTTACTGTATTGCCTCTCTTGGAGTAAATTTCAAAAATAGCAAGAGAAGGAGACAAGAAGAAAGGGAGGAAGACAGAAATGAATAATGGAGGGAAGAGAGAAAGTTTTTATGCCAAAGTGTGTTGTTGTTGTTGAGTTGCTAAGTCAGGTCTGACTCTTTTGTAACTCCATGGACTGTAGACTGCCAGGCTCCTATGTCCTTGCAATTTTCCAGGCAAGAATACTGGAGTGAGTTGCCATTTCCTTCTCCAGAGAATCTTCCCAACCCAGGGATCAAACCCAAGTCTCTTGCGTTGGTAAGCGGATTCTTTACCACTGAGCCACCAGGGAAGCAACAGCTATTAACTCTTGAAAGTTAGTTGATCAGATTAGCCTATAGTCAGTTAGTAGGAAGCAGAACCCCTGAAAAGGGGTAAAGGGAAGGATACAGATAAATAAGACTGCTAAATTTTAGGGGCTTCCCTGTTGGCTCAGAGGTTAAAGCGTCCGCCTCTAATGCAGGAGACCCGGGTTCGATCCCTGGGTTGGGAAGATCCCCTGGAAAAGGAAATGGTAACCCACTCCAGTATTCTTGCCTGGAGAATCCCATGGACGTAGAAGCCTGGTAGGCTACGCCCACAGGGTCGCAAAGAGTCGGACACGACTGAGTGACTTCACTCACTCACTCACTCACTCAGTTATCATCTTTAGTATAAGCATATCCCATGCAACCTAAGGACTGTAGTTACACCAAAAATTATTCATTGCTTATCTGACATTCAAATTGAGTTGGTTCGGACTTCCCTGGAGGTCAAATGGCTAGGACTCTGCACTTCCACTGCAGAGGGCATGGTTTCCATCCCTGGTTGGAGATCTAAGGTCCTGCATGCTGTGTCAGCCAGTTCAGTTGCTCAGTTGTGTGTGACTCTTTGCAAGCCCATGGACTGCAGCACGCCAGGCTTCTAGCCCATCACCAACTCCTTGAGTTTACTCAAATTCATGTCCATTGAGTCAGTGATGCCATCCAACCATCTCATCCTCTGTCATCCCCTTCTTCTCCTGCTCTCAATCTTTCCTAGCATTAGGGTCTTTTCATATGTGTCAGTTCTTCCCATCAGGTGGCCAAAGTACTGGAGTTTCAGCTTCAGCATCAGTCCTTCCAATGAATATTTAGGACTGATTTCCTTTAGGATGGACTGGTTGGATCTCTTTGCAGTCCAAGGAACTCTCAAGAGTCTTCAACACCACAGTTCAACAGCATCAATTCTTTGGCCCTCAGCTGTATAGCACAGCCAAAAGAACCCCCAAAATGAATTGGTCATCATGTATCTGTACTTGTTAAATCTGGACACTTTAAAACAGAATGAATTCATTTTGATTGGAAAAGGACTTATTTGGGCAACAGAATTAGATTTCAGAAGAATGATGGTTGCCACAGGGATGTGTATTCAGTTCAGTTCAGTCACTCAGTCGTGTCTGACTCTTTGCGACCCCATGAATCACAGCACGCCAGGCCTCCCTGTCCATCACCATCTCCCCGAGTTCACTAAGACTCACGTCCATCAAGTCCGTGATGCCATCCAGTCATCTCATCCTCTGTCGTCCCCTTCTCCTCCTGCCCCCAATCCCTCCCAGCATCAGAGTCTTTTCCAATGAGTCAACTCTTCCCATGAGGTGGCCAAAGTACTGAAGTTTCAGCTTCAGCTTCAGTCCTTCCAAAGAAATCCCAGGGTTGATCTCCTTCAGAATGGACTGGGTGGATCTCCTTGCAGTCCAAGGGACGCTCAAGAGTCTTCTCTAACACCACAGTTCAAAAGCATCAATTCTTCACAGTCCAACTCTCACATCCATTCATGACCATTGGAAAAACCATAGCCTTGACTAGACGGACCTTAGTCGGCAAAGTAATGTCTCTGCTTTTGAATATGCTATCTAGGTTGGTCATAACTTTTCTTCCAAGGACTAAGCGTCTTTTAATTTCATGGCTGCAGTCACCATCTGAAGTGATTTTGGAGACCAAAAAAATAAAGTCTGACACTGTTTCCACTGTTTCCCCATCTATTTCCCATGAAGTGATGGGACCAGATGCCATGGTCTTTGTTTTCTGAATGTTGAGCTCTAAGTCAACTTTTTCACTCTCCTCTTCCACCTTCATCAAGAGGCCCTTTAGCTCCTCTTCACTTTCTGCCATAAGGTGGTGTCATCTGCATATCTGAGCTTATTGATATTTCTCCCGGCAATCTTGAGTCCAGCTTGTGTTTCTTCCAGTCCAGCGTTTCTCATGATGTACTCTGCATATAAGTCAAATAAGCAGAGTGACAATATGCAGCCTTGACATACTCCTTTTCCTATTTGGAACCAGTCTGTTGTTCCATGTCCAGTTCTAACTGTTGCTTCCTGACCTGCATACAGATTTCTCAAGAGGCAGGTCAGGTGGTCTGGTATTCCCATCTCTTTTAGAATTTTCCACAGTTTATTGTGATCCACACAGTCAAGGGCTTTGGCATAGTCAATAAAGCAGAAATAGATGTTTTTCTGGAACTCTCTTGCTTTTTCGATGATTCAGCGGATGTTGGCAATTTGATCTCTGGTTCCTCTGCCTTTTCTAAAACCAGCTTGAACATCAGGAAGTTCACGGTTTACATACTGCTGAAGCCTGGATTGGAGAATTTTGAGCATTACTTTACTAGTCTGTGAGATGAGTGCAATTGTGCAGTAGTTTGAGCATTCTTTGGCATTGCCTTTCTTTGGGATTGGAATGAAAACTGACCTTTTCAGTCCTGTGGCCACTGCTGAGTTTTCCAAATGTGCTGGCATATTGAGTGCAGAACTTTCACAGCATTATCTTTCAGCATTTGAAACAGCTCAACTGGAATTCCATCACCTCCACTAGCTTTGTTTGTAGTGATGCTTTCTAAGGCCCACTTGACTTCACATTCCAAGATGTCTGGCTCTAGCTGAGTGATCACATCATCATGATTATCTGGGTCTTGAAGATCTTTTTGTATAGTTCTATGTATTCTTGCCACCTCTTCTTAATATCTTCTGCTTCTGTTAGGTCCAGACCATTTCCGTCCTTTATCGAGCCCATCTTTGCATGAAATGTTACCTTGATATCTCTAATTTTCTTGAAGAGATCTCTAGTCTTTCCCATTCTTTTATTTTCCTCTATTTCTTTGCATTGATTGCTGAAGAAGGCTTTCTTATCTCTTCTTGCTATTTTTGGAACTCTGCATTCAGATGCTTATATCTTTCCTTTTCTCCTTTGCTTTTCACCTCTCTTCTTTTCACAGCTATTTGTAAGGCCTCCCCAGACAGCCATTTGGCTTTTTGCATTTCTTTTCCATGGGGATGGTCTTGATCCCTGTCTCCCATACAATGTCACGAACCTCATTCCATAGTTCATCAGGCACTCTATCTATCAGATCTAGGCCCTGAAATCTATTTCCCACTTCCACTGTATAATCATAAGGGATTTGATTTAGGTCATACCTGAATGGTCTAGCGGTTTTCCCTACTTTCTTCAATTTCAGTCTGAATTTGGCAATAAGGAGTTCATGATCTGAACCACAGTCAGCTCCCGGTCTTGTTTTTGTTGATTGTATAGAGCTTCTCCATCTTTGGCTGCATAGAATATAATCAATCTGATTTCGGTGTTGACCATCTGGTGATGTCCATGTGTAGAGTCTTCTCTTGTGTAGTTGGAAGAGGGTGTTTGCTATGACCAGTGCATTTTCCTGGCAAAACTCTATTAGTCTTTGCTCTGCTTCATTCCGCATTCCAAGGCCAAGTTTTCCTGTTACTCCAGGTGTTTCTTGACTTCCTACTTTTGCATTCCAGTCCCCTATAATGAAAAGGACATCTTTTTTGGGTGTTAGTTCTAAAAGGTCTTGTAGGTCTTCATAAAACCGTTCAACTTCAGCTTCTTCAGTGTTACTGGTTGGGGCATAGACTTGGATAACTGTGATATTGAATGGTTTGCCTTGGAAACAAACAGAGATCATTCTGTCATTTTTGAGATTGCATCCAAGTACTGCATTTCGGACTCTTTTGTTGACCATGATGGCTGCTCCATTTCTTCTAAGGGATTCCTGCCCGCAGTAGTAGATATAATGGTCATCTGAGTTAAATTCACCCACTCCAGTCCATTTTAGTTCTCTGATTCCTAAAATGTCGACATTCACCCTTGCCATCTCTTGTTTGACCACTTCCAATTTGCCTTGATTCATGGACCTGACATTCCAGGTTCCTATGCAATATTGCTCTTCACAGTGTCGGATCTTGCTTCTATCACTAGTCACATGCACAGCTGGGTATTGTTTTTGCTTTGGCTCCATCCCTTCATTCTTTCTGCAGTTATTTCTCCATTGATCTCTAGTACCATATTGGGTACCTACTGACCTGGGGAGTTCCTCTTTCAGTATCCTATTGTTTTGCCTTTTCATGCTGTTCATGGGGTTCTCAAGACAAGAATACTGAAGTGGCTTGCCATTCCCTTCTCCAGTGGTCCACATTCTGTCAGACCTCTCCACCATGACCTGCCTGTCTTGGGTTCCCCCCGCAGGCATGGCTTGGTTTCATTGAGTTAGACAAGGCTGTGATCCTAGTGTGATTAGACTGACTAGTTTTCTGTGAGTATGGTTTCAGTGTGTCTGCCCTCTGATGCCCTCTTGCAACACCTACCATCTTATTTGGGTTTCTCTTACCTTGAGCATGGGGTATCTTTTTCACTGCTGCTCCAGCAAAGCACAGCTGCTGTTTCCTACCTTGAACGAGGGGTATCTCCTTACCACCGCCTTCCTGACCTTCAGTGTGGGATAGCTCCTCTAGGCCCTCCTGCTCCTGCACAGCCACCTTGAATCTTTTCAATCTTCAATCTTTTTATGGAAGAAAGTCATTTGATTTGGTTGACTGAGGACTGACTTTGCCAATTAGACAATTTGGTTAACATTTTTCCACAAATATAGTGCGTGACCTGCCTCTTGAGAAATCTGTATACAGGTCAGGAAGCAACAGTTAGAACTGGACAGGGAACAACAGACTGGTTCCAAATAGGAAAAGGAGTACGTCAAGGCTATATATTGTCACCCTACTTATTTAACTTATATGAAGAGTACATCATGAGAAATGCTGGGCTGGAGGAAGCACAAGCTGGAATCAAGATTGTTGGGAGAAATAACAATAACCTCAGGTATGTAGATGACACCACCCTTATGGCAGAAAGTGAAGAGGAGCTAAAGGGCCTCTTGATGAAAGTGAAAGTGGAGAGTGAAAATGTTGGCTTAAAGCTCAGCGTTCAGAAAACAAAGATCATGGCATCCAGTCTCATCACTTCATGGCAAATAGATGGGGAAACAGTGGAAACAGTGGCTGAGTTTATTTTTCTGGTCTCCACAATCACTGCAGATGGTGATTGCAACCATGAAATTAAAAGACGCTTACTCCTTGGAAGAAAAGTTATGACCAACCTAGACAGCATATTAAAAAGCAGAGACATTACTTTGCTAACAAAGGTCCGTCTAGTCAAGGCTATGGTTTTTCCAGTGGTCATGTATGGATGTGAGAGTTGGACTATAAAGAAAGCTGAGCGATGAAGAATTGAAGAAAACTCTTGAGAGTCCCTTGGACTGCAAGGAGATCCAACCAGTCCATCCTAAAGGAAATCAGTCCCAAATATTCATTGGAAGGACTGATGCTGAAGCTGAAACTCCAGTACTTTGGCCACCTGATGCAAAGAGCTGACTCATTGGAAAAGACCCTGATGCTGGGAAAGATTGAAGGCAGGAGGAAAAGGGGACAACAGAGGATGAGATGGTTGGATGGCATCACCAACTCAATGGACATGGGTTTGGGTGGACTCTGGGAGTTGGTGATGGACAGGGAGGCCTGGTGTGCTGTGATTCATGGGTTCACAAAGAGTCGGACACGACTGAATGACTGAATTGAACTGAAAAGCTGTAGCATCAAAGATTTTTTTAAATGTACTAAGAGATTGCAATAAGATTAATGCATTTTATGAAAATCAGGTTAATAGTATTAAGTTTTTAGTATTAAAATAGTATTAAAATAAGGTCAATCAGGTTAGTAGTATTCAAGCTTTCCAACATTTACAGAAGGTATAAGATTATATAAGGTGTCTAAGTAAAAGAGTAATGGGTGTAATCAATAACATATTTGATCATTTGGCAAATACTCTTAAAACCTTTCTGGTAAACTTTCCAGAAGTTAAGAAAATGACTTGTGATTTGTGATCAGTATTCTAATTACTGGAAACAGATTATTTTCAAGGGTAAGTTTTCCAATTGTATGTCTAAATAAAAACTGAAAGAAGGCTTAATAAACTTTCTTAAACATTTAACTATATCATTAAAATACATTTTTATTATACAGTATTATGTGACTGGGGGCAACTTGCTAGAAGTTCATAGAACCGAATGTCATACCTATAACAAAACTCTATTTGTTTTCATGTACTTACGTATCATTGAGTTGCATTACCTATGGAATTTATCAATAAATTTTTATTTATTAATAATTTCAATGTATTTATTTATATAGTCATTACTATTATTATGTTATTTAAATAACAAATGGAGTGAAAAATCATTACAAAAGAAAACATTTTATTCCTATAGTCTTATTATCACAGTAAAGGAAAAGGCTAAATTTTAATTTATACTCATGTTCTTATTGCATAGCAATATGAAAAAGTCATGAATAAAAGGCTTTTGAGCATTGAGCATAAAATTATATCTCATCAGATTAAAAGTCTATGTGGTAAGAGCAATGGAAAGAGAAGTTCAAGGAGAAGTGTTTTAAGTTTTCCAACTGTTCAAGTGCTTTTCACATATTTTTTAAAATAAATGATGCTATATATCAAGTTATTATGGTATTTCGGCCCCAACTGATTCACTTGTTATGTAGCAGGGTTTTTGTAAAGTATTAATATTTACAACAGAGAATTCCTTGGCAATCCAGTGGTTGGTACACCATGCTGTCTCTGCTGAGGGATGGAGTCTAATCCCTCATCAGCAAACTAAAATCCCACAAGCCTCATGGCATGGCCAAAAGTTTACAACATGTTTGCAAAATGCATTTGAGATTCATTCATGTTTCTGTGTGTTGTTTGTACCATTTTATTGATGAGTCCTAAATCCACTATGTGGATGTCTCACAGGTTGTTTATCCATTCACTAAAGGATATTTGGATTTTTCCAGCTTGGGACAATTATGAATAAAATCCCTACAAACATTTGCATATAGGATTTTGCATGAATGTAAGGTGTCTTTTTACTTCCCTGGTGGCTCATTGGTAAAGAATTCACCTGTCAGTACTGAAGTTGAGCGAACCTGCCAGTTTCCGATCCCTGGGTCTGGAGGATTCCCTGGAGTAGGAAATGGCCAACCCAGTCCAGTATTTTTGCCTGAAAAATCCCATGGGCAGAAGAGCCTGGGGGCCGTCATCCATGGGTTCAAAAAGAATCAGACACAACTGAGCGACACGCACACACATTTATAAGAAACTACCAAAATGTTTTTCCAAGTGGCTATACTATTTTGCATTTCCACAAGGATTCGATGAGAGTTCCACCTGCTCCACATGATTGCTAGAACTTAGTATTGTAAATTTTTTTTGCTTTTTAATTGAAGTATAGTTGATTTACAATGCCATGTCAGTTTCAGGTGTACAGTCAGTGATTCAGATATATAGATCTAGATATGTGGGTTAGGACACAATCTTGAGTATCCTTCCCTATCCTATACAGTCGGTCTTTGTTGGGTATCTATCATATATATAGTAGTGTATATGTGTTAATGAAAATGCTTTTATTTTAATCATTCTCATAGATGCATAGTGGTAAGACTGCAAAACATTTTAAGAGATTAAAGTAGTTTGCTTAAATTTCTTGAACCCATTACTGAAGACTGAAGACAGTAAGAAGCCTAATTGTTATAGACGTCATATACTCCCAGACATGGCATGTGTCTGCTACATGTTTTTGATTCCGTGCATTGAATTGTTTTCCTTTTAAGATTTTTTTTTAATGTGGATCATTATTAAAGTCTATTGAATCTGTTAAAAATAAATAAATAAATAAATTTCTTGAACCCTAAGAATCTAAGCCACTGAGAAGGATGACGGGGAGATTTCTCCTCTATTCCAACTTTCCTTAGGGCACTTTCAAGCCCAGCATCCTCCTTGGTTCTTGAGCTTGCATGGTCAGGAGTGTCCCCAGAGCCTCATCATTGAACCTACCTCTTTGCCCAGCTTCCCCGCATGGCCGAGGTTGCTCTTGGCAGTAGTCTGAGGAGCATTTTGCAACTGAAAGGTCTACTGATGGCCAGGAGCTGGGAGAACATGTGAATTTCCAGGTTACCACCTTTCAAACCACAAGTAAAGGCTCCACCTTGTCTCCACTATGTCCCACTATGCTTAACTCCCCTACTGGGAGCAAACCCAGCCCTGTTTCCATGGCTGAGAGCTCCTTGCTCACATCTTCTTCTGGTGTAGTGTGTCTCCTACATGGCTGCTCAACCAGTAACGTGCCTTGAGCCTCCGTCCCTGGGCAGGAGACCTTGAGGAGGACAGTTAGCTCTGTGGATGGGCTTCCCAGGTGGCGCTAGTGGTAAAGAACCCACCTGCCAATGCAGGCGACGTAAGAGACGTGGGTTTGATCCCTGGGTCAGGAAGATCCCCTAGAGGAGGGCGTGGCAACCCACTCCAGTATTCTTGCCTGGAGAATCCCCATGGTCAGAGGAGCCTGGAGCGCTACAGTCCATAGAATCACAGTCGGACACAACTGAAGTGACTGGCCAGACACACAGCACGCCCTAAGCTCAGGTAGAGTAAGTAGATGCCCCTTCCAAATGACTCCTACTTAGCGATCTACACTCTGATACTGAGGAAAGGCAGTCTCTAACGGTGGAATGCAGGATACTCCATACTGTGTTAAGGATCTCTTTTTTTTTTTAATTTAAATTTATTTATTTTAATTGGAGGCTAATTACTTTACAATATTGTATTGGTTTTGCCATACATCAACATGAATCCGCCACAGGTGTACACGTGTTCCCCATCCTGAACCCCCTCCCACCTCCCCTCCTCGCACCATCCCTCCGGGTCGTCCCAGTGCACCAGCCCTAAGCATCCTGATTACCTGCATCGAACCTAGACTGGCGATTTGTTTCTTATATGATATTATGCCTGTTTCAATGCCATTCTCCCAAATCATCCCACCCTCTCCCTCTCCCACAGAGCCCAAAAGACTGTTCTATACATCTGTGTCTCTTTTGCCATCTCGCATATAGGATTATCGTTACCATCTTTCTAAATTCCATATATATGCGTTAGTATACTGTATTGGTGTTTTTCCTTCTGGTTTACTTCACTCTGTATAATAGGCTCCAGTTTCATCCACCTCATTAGAACGGATTCAAATGTATTCTTTTTAATGGCTGAGTAATACTCCATTCTGTATATGTACCGCAGCTTTCTTATCCATTCATCTGCTGATGGGCATCTAGGTTGCTTCCGTGTCCTGGCTATTATAAACAGTGCTGCGATGAACATTGGGCTACACATGTCTCTTTCAATTCTGGTTTCCTCAGTGTGTATGCCCAGCAGTGGGATTGCTGGGTCATAAAGCAGTTCTATTTCCAGTTTTTTAAGGAACCTCCACACATGTTCTCCATAGTGGCTGTACTAGTTTGCATTCCTACCAACAGTGTAAGAGAGTTCCCTCTTCTCCACACCCTCTCCAGCATTTATTGCTTGTAGACTTTTGAATCACAGCCATTCTGACTGGGGTGAAATGGTACCTCATTGTGGTTTTGATTTGCATTTCTCTGATAATGAATCATGTTGAACATCTTTTCATGTGTTTGTTAGCCATCTGTATGTCTTCTTTGGAGAAATGTCTATTTAGTTCTTTGGCCCATTTTTTTATTGGGTCATTTATTTTTCTGGAATTGAGCTGCAGGAGTTGCTTATATATTTTTGAGATTAGTTGTTTGTCAGTTGCTTCATTTGCTATTATTTTCTCCCATTCCGAAAGCTGTCTTTTCACCTTGCTTATAGTTTCCTTTGTTGTGCAGAAGCTTTTAATTTTAATTAGGTCCCATTTGTTTATTTTTGCTTTTATTTCCAGTATTCTGGAAGGTGGGTCATAGAGGATCCTGCTGTGATGTATGTCAGAGAGTGTTTTGCCTATGTTCTCCTCTAGGAGTTTTATAGTTTCTGGTCTTAGGTTTAGATCTTTAATCCATTTTGAGTTTATTTTTGTATATGGTGTTAGAAAATGTTCTAGTTTTATTCTTTTACAAGTGGTTGACCAGTTTTCCCAGCACCACTTGTTAAAGAGATTGTCTTTAATCCATTGTATATTCTTGCTTCCTTTCTCAAAGATAAGGTGTCCATAGGTGTGTGGATTTATCTCTGGGCTTTCTATTTTGTTCCATTGATCTATATTTCTGTCTTTGTGCCAGTACCGTACTGTCTTGATGACTGGCTTTGTAGTAGAGCCTGAAGTCAGACAGGTTGATTCCTCCAGTTCCACTCTTCTTTCTCAAGATTGCTTTGGGACTTTTCATTTAGAGAGAATGAAGCAATACTGTTGCCCTAAGGGTACTAGTGAAATCTTAGTGCAGCCAGGGGAGGGGCTGAAATGCTGGCCAGATTCAGAACTTTGTCCCTGGGGGTGAGGGGAAGGGCAAGATCACTAAGACCACTCCCCTGAAACTCGGGACAGTGCATCTACCTAAGACTGAGGCTTAACCAGAACGACAGAGAATGGACCGAAACCACACCTCCTCCCACCTCACCTGGCTAAAAACACAGTAATAAGCAACTTGCAAGAGTGTCATTCTCAGAGCCAGCATGAAGCTGAAATAGGAACAGCTGTTGGCGGGAAAAAAAAAAAAAACCTGATAAACCCAGCTCCACCCTAAACACAGACACTATTTCTGTTTTGAGGATGGAATTTAAAATTCATGGTGCACTCAAGACCAACCACAGCAATCATCAACCAGTCACCCCAAACTCAGCCCTGCTCTGAAATGGATTTACACAAACTCAAAGCCTAGTAGAAGGAAAGGTGAGCCTATTTCCAGGGGTAAAAAAAGCTACTTACTGGTTCTGGTTCCTTGTGTCTCCCGTTGAATAGAGCTATGAAAGCTGTAAAGTAAGTAATAGCTGGCAGATTGGGAAAGACTGTGAGGGCCACATTACCAATCATGAGTTTACTGGCATTTTTTCCTCCATCAAATATTCCTGTTTAACCAGGAAATAAGCACTAAGATGCAGAGAGACAGAGCTTCAGAAGAAACTTTCTAAATTTGGCTTGATGCATGTGAAAGGGAACTTGCAGTGTTCCGAAGAGGTGCAGAAATCCCCAGGGTTTTTTGTTTTTAGTTTTTCCTTTCTTTTTTTTTTTTGTTCTTTTTCACCCTGGCCCCTAAGAAATTCTATGCTAGTGACGGCTGCAGCTAGTACAGGAATTAGAAGGAACCAAGACCCTGAAGGAAGGGAAATCTTCCTCGTGGGGTATAGCTGTACTTTTAAGAGAGTAAGTGGACCCTTGCCGTCCTCCAGTTCTTTCTTTCTTTTTCTGCCACTTGGCCCTGAATATGGATGCAGCTGTGGAAGTGCCTAGAGGAGCAGGGTAACCAAAGCCCTTGCTTTTAGGTGTTTTGAAGAAACAAGATACTGGGGAGATCACAGGGAAAAGAACTCAGGAAAGAGAACCCATAAAGTTATTTGATTACTCTTAGGCTCACCTCTCGGAGAAGGCAATGGCACCCCACTCCAGTACTCTTGCCTGGAAAATCCCATGGTCGGAGGAGCCTGGAAGGCTGCAGTCCATGGGGTCGCTGAGGGTCGGACACGACTGAGCGACTTCACTTTCACTTTTCACTTTCATGCATTGGAGAAGGAAATGGCAACCCACTCCAGTGTTCTTGCCTGGAGAATCCCAGGGACGGGGGGAACCTGGTGGGCTGCTGTCTATGAGGTTGCACAGAGTCAGACACGACTGAAGTGACTTAGCAGCAGCAGCAGCAGGCTCATCTCTAAGCATGTATGGAATCCTATTTAACATACCTTGGGAGAAATGAACAAATACACCACTCCCTACACCCCAGACTAGCCACTAGGTGGTACATAGGCAGGGAAGTTACTGAATGAGCTGCAAAGCTTTAGAAATTGTACTGACATTGGAACCACCACCCACATAAGACAGATGGAACTTTTAAACCTCAACCTAACCATTTCCATGACTTTCAAAAACAAAATATCAACCTTTTCCAGTAGATTTAAACAAGACCCAAGAGTCCCATAATACAATATTCAAAATGTCCAATATATAGTCCAAAATTATTTAGCATCTCATACGCAAGTCTGAGTGAACTCCAGGAGTTAGTGATGGACAGGGAGGCCTGGAGTGCTGCAATTCATGGGGTCACAAAGAGTTGGACACGACTGAGAGACTGAACTGACTGAATTGAACTGACACTGCACAAAGTAATGCTCAAAATTCTCCTAGCCAGGTTTCAACAGTACATGAACTGTGAACTTCCAGATATTCAAGCTGGATTTAGAAAAGTCAGAGGAGCCAGAGATCAAATTGCCGACATCTGTTGGATCATAGAAAAGGCAAGAAATTTCCAGAAAAACATCTACTTCTGCTCTATTGAGTACACCAAAGCCTTCAACTGTGTAGATCAAAACAAACTATGGAAAATTCTTCAACAAATGGGACTACCAGATCACCTTACCTGCGTCCTGAGAAATCTCTATGCAGGTCAAGAAGCAATATTTAAACCAGACATGAGCAAGGACTAGATCCAAATTGGAAAAGGAGTACATCAAGGCCGTTTATTGTAACCCTGTTTATTTAACTTCTATGCAGAGTACATCATGCAAAATGCCACTTTGGATGAAGCACAAGCTGGAATTAAGATTGCCAGGAGAAATATAAATAACCTTAGATACGCAGATGACACCACCCTTATGGCAGAAAATGAAAAGCAACTGAAAAGCCTCTTGATGAAAGTGCAAGAGGAGAGTGGGAAAGCTGGCTTAAAACTCAACACTCAAAAAACAAAGATCATGGCATGCAGTCCCATCCCTTCATGGCAAATAGATGGAGAAACAATGGAAACAGTGACAGACTTTATTTTCGTGGGCTCCAAAATCATTGCAGATGGTGACTGCAGCCATGAAATTAAAAGATGCTTGCTTCTTGGAGAGAAAGTTATGACCAACCTAGACAGCATATTAAAAAGTAGAGACGTTACTTTGCCAACAAAGGCTCATCTAGTCAAAGCTATGGTTTGTCCAGTAGTCATGTATGGATGTGAGAATTGGACTATAAAGAAAGCTGAGCAACAAAGAATTGATGCTTTTGAACTGGGGTATTGGAGAAGATTCTTGAGAGTCCCTTGAACTGCAAAGAGATCAAACCAGTCAATCCTAAAGGAAATCAGTCCTGAACATTCACTGGAAGGACTGATGCTGAAGCTGAAGGCTCCAATATTTTGGCCACCTTATGTGAAGATGTGACTCATTGGAAAAGACCTTGATGCTGGGAAAGACTGAAGGTGGGAGAAGAAGGGGACCACAGAGGATGAGATGGTTGGATGGCATCACCAATTCAATGGACATGAGTTTGAGCAAGCTCCAGGAGTTGGTGATGGACAGGGAAGTCTGGAGTGTTGCAGTCCATGGAGTCACAAAGGGCTGGGCACGACTGAGTGAGTAAACTAGAAACTGGATGAAGGAAAAGGAAAATAACAACTTGTAAGGGAAAAGACCATCCACAGACTCCAATTCTAAGATGAAATAAATGTTGGAATTATCTGACAAAGACTTATTTTTTACATTTCTTTGGCATTTTTCATAAGATAACAAGTAATAAAAATATAAAATGCTTAGCATACACATGTATACATGGATGTGCCAGTGATATTTTCTCCACAAATTCACTGATGTTCTTGAAGAAGAGCAAAAACATAGTGGAAGTTCTCTTGCATTCTGTTGATTCACATAGTAAAGATCAAAGATTACTCTATGCATCTAAAAACTTCTCTCTGTAAATAAATCATTTAATATTTTTTTCAAAATTTTTAAACCTTGACCACACCTTAACTGTTCCAAAAACATCCACTCTTAGTTGATGAACAGCTTGTAATAAGCATCCTAATCTTTCCTATTTCTGTAACTTACTTTGTATTGAATGACAAAGGTCTTACAATAGGAGTTGTTCCCTCCTCTATAAAGTTGAGAGAGGCAAGGTAATTATGATTGAGGGATTTTGTTGTTGTTATCTTTTTTAAAAATATTTTTTCACTGGAGTATAGTGATTTTACAAAGTTGTGTTAGTTTCTGCTGTACAGCAAAGTGAATCAGTTATATATGCATATATCCACTCCTTTTTAGATTTGCTTCCCATTTAGGTCACTGATGAAGACTTGAAAGCAGCTACTATAGAAATTCTGCAGCAAACAATTATGAACACCCTTGAAACTGATGGAAAAGTAAAAAGCTTCAGCTTTTACTTTTAGATGAGATAAAGAAGACTGAAATAGAAGCTTTTTAAGAGAAGAATATGATAACTGAAATTTTAAAAACTCACTAGATGGGCTTAACATCAGAATGTAGATGACAGAGAAAAGAGCAGTGAACTTGAAGACAGAACAATAGAAATTATCCAATTTTAACAACAGAGAAAAATATATTGAAAAAGATATACAGAGCCTCAGGGATGATAACCAAACTTCTGACATCTGTTTCCTTTCTTTCCTAGGGGAGAATTCTTTCTTTCTTAGGAGAATCCTTTCTTTCCTAGGGAGAATTCTTTCTACCTGGGAAAATTCCTCTCGATACTGGGTACTGAGCAATGTCTGAGCAATTATTGCTTCAGGGATGGGATGCTGTAAGCAAAATGCAGCCATTCTCCCTTTTCCTTTTAAGAAAAATTTTTTGTTGTTGTTAACAGTGGTAAAAATCTGCCTGCCAAGGCAGGAGACACAAGAGACTTGGGTTTGATTCCTGTTTGATCCCTAGATCAGGAAGATCCCCTGGAGAAGGAAATGGTAACCCACTCCAGTATTCTTGCCTGGGAGATCCCATGGACAGAGGAGCCTGGCAGGCTATAGACCACAGGGTCGCAAAGAGTCGGACATGACTTAGAGAGTAAACAACGAATAGTCGACTTACAGTGTTATGTTAGTTTCTGGTGTGCAGCAAAGTGATTCAGTTTTATTCATATTTATATGTGTGGTGTCACATATATGGAATCTAGAATATGGCACAAATGAACTTATTTACAAAACAGAAACAAGCTCACAAATACAGAAAACAAACACGGTTCTCTTCTCTTCTTAGGTGGTTTTCTCAGGTGATATTCCATTGTTTTGCTCAAGTTGTCTTGCTCAGATTTTGTAAGTGGACTCCAAAACTCCCCCAGAGCTGTTTCTGTTCACAGATAGCTGTCTAATTGTTGTCTTTTGTAGGGGGACAGAGACTGGGGTCTCCTAGGTCATTGTTTTATTGACATCATGCTATAGCCACATGTTTTGATCTATCATTTTCATTTTTCAGTTCAAAATATTTTCTATTTCCTATCATGATTTCATTTTGACCCATGGTTCCTTTGAACGGCCTTATTTTTTAATTATATATGGGTAATTTTCTAGCTATTTCATTTTATTTTCTAGTTTATTTCCACAGTGGTCGCTTTGAATTTCCACTGTAATCAGTTTGATTTCAATTTATTGACATTCATTGAGACATCCTTTAACGTTCCCATGTGGCTTCCCTGGTGGCTCAGTGGTAAAGAACCTTGCCTGCAATGCCAGAGACACAGTAGATGTGGGTCCAGTCCCTGGGTTGGCAAGATCCCCTGGAGGAGGACATGGCAGCTCACTCCAGTACTCTCACCTGGAAAGTCCTATGGACTGAGGAGCCTGGTGGGCTACAGTCCGCAGGGTCACAAAGAGTTAGACATGTCTGAAGTGACTGAGCACACAGGCACGTGCTCTGGCGGGGAAAGTATATTCCACAGAAATGCTGAATTCTTTGTTATATACTTTTGGCTGCAGTTGGTCTTTGCTGCTACACTTGGGCTTTCTCTAGTTGGGGAGAGTGGGGTCCACTCTCTAGTTGAGATGAGCAGGCTCCTCATTGTGGTGGCTTCTCTTGTTGAAGAGCCCAGGCTCTAGGTGCAGGGGCGTAGGTAGTTGTGGCTCATGGACTTATTACCCTGAGGCATGTGGGATCTTCCTAGACCAGGGATTGAACTCATGATCCCTGCATTGGCAGGAGGATCCTTAACCTCTGGACCACCAAGGCAGTCCTGAATTCTTTTTGATATAAGTCGAGTAGTCACTTTTTGTTTATGTTGCTCAAATATTCTGGCTCTTTGCTGATTTTGTGGGGGAGGGAGCAGACATATCATCCTATTTTATCAGTTACTGAGAGAAGGATGTTAAAACTGTCTGCTGATCAATCATGCTTCTGGCCATGGCAGGCTAGTTTACTTAGGACCAATCCTCCCAGTAGAGCCAAAATGAGATCCCCTGGGGGCTCTCAGTATACATCTTTGAGTACCAGTCACCACTCATTTCCAGAGTGGGTTGACTCCATGCTTTGAAGCTAGATAACCAGGTGCAAAGGCTGTTTCAGTGTGTTCCTAGCACACCCCGGAGAAAATGAGAGTGTTCTCTCTGACAAGTGATTCCAGAGATTTTTCTCGACTTTCTTTTTCTCTAATCAGTCAACAGTGACTAGTTCATTGGTTTTGTCCTAAGGCAATCACCCCCTGCTTGTCCAGGAAAACATCAAGGGCCTGTCCTCCATTCCTGCATCTCGCTTAATGCTTTTTCTGCACAGTGCCCCTCTCTAACTCTATTCCTCACCAGACCCCTTCCCTGAAACACATCTTTGTCCCCTGACACAGATAAACCTCAGTAAACTCAAGTACAGAGGTGTTTAGAGAATGGAGCCTGCATATTCATTCATCATCAAGTTGCCCAGTGAATTTGGATAGGTTCAGTCACCTGTTAGTGCCTGTTCTCCTTTACTAATTTTGGCAAACAGGATGGGATGGTTGGATGGCATCACCAATTTAATGCACATGAACTTGGGCCAACTCTGGAAGGGACATGGAGGTCTGGCTCGCTGCAGTCCGTCGGGTCGCAAAGAGTTAGACACGACTTAGCAACTGAACAACAACAACTTATTCTCTGCAGGCTTTATGGGCATAACAGCACAGATCAAAATGGAAAAGTTGCAAATTAGAAATGCTAGGGGCATAGAATTTAATACCAAATTCATGATCCAACCCTTTCGGCAAACTCGTCTGTTGCTATTGGAGGCAGGGGAGGTTAGGGTAGCAGGCTTTCATGTCTTTCAAGCTCCCTTTCCTCTCCCCCAAGTCTATATTTAATCTACTCAAGGAGGGAAAATAACTATCATTTGGGGCATTCCAATTCCTCTCTATCCTTCAAGACAGGACCAAGCATCTCTTCTTGCAGGAAGCCCGATTATATCTACCTGTATCAACTACCCTGTCTTCTGTACTTTAATGCACTGATTGTCTGTCTGTCCACTGGCCCCTTCTTGTCATGCCTCATTCTGGTTTCTACCTGTTTGGGTCATACCTCCTTCCTTGGGTAAAATGTTAACAGAGTTTGTGACACCCTCATTTATGTGGAACGGCCTTGCCATCATCTTGGGCACATGGTAGGCTTCCACCCTCCAAAGGTTGCTTACAATTTCTAGGAGTATTTACATCTGAAAATATCCCTGTAGATGCCAAATGACTGAATAAGTAATGGTAACACATTAGGCATTGTTCAGGAAGAGAACCTGGGGAGGCCAGGGGTATTTCCTTTCATTCTAGACCACTGGTGCGATCCCCTTTAGGTAAGATTGTAATTTCATGTGTGTGCATTTGTGGCCTACTCTTTTTGACTCCATGGACTGTCAGGAGCCTGTCAAATTCCTCTGTCCATGAAATTCTCCAGGCAATAATACTGGAGTAGGTTGCCATTTCCTACTCCTGGGGATCTTCCTGACCCAGGGATCAAACCCAAGTCTCTTGCATCTCCTGCCTCAGCAGGCAGATTCTTTACCAACTGTGCCACCTGGAAGCTCACGAGCTAGTTAAATCACAGGCCTGAGATTATAGGAGAAAGGCTATACCAAGTTATGGGGATCTCAGAGGAACAGTGTTTTCTGTAGCCATAAGAACATCCCAGGGAGGTTGGTCCGTGGACAAAGAAGAGCAGAATCCAGAAATCTTGGCTAAGGACATCAAGCCCCTAAAGGGGGAAGAGGTGGGGGTTCCAAACTGGGAGGCAGGGCCTTCTCTGGTGGTCCAGTGGTTAGGCCTCTGTGCTTCCACTGCAGAAGATACAAGTTCCATCAGTGGCTGGGAAGCTGAGATCCCACGCACTGCAAGATGTGACAGAAAACAAACAAAACTGGGGGGCGGAAGTCGAGAGCTTGTATAGCGTGGGGTGGGGCTGGTTAGCAAACGGTATGGGCATTATGGAAGAAGAAACAGATGTCTCCTTTGCTGTCACAGCTTATTCGTCAAGGAATTAAAGCACATAACATAATAGCTTAGGGAAGAGGGTTGGTAGGTGGACATTGCCCTGGGCCCACCGTCCTCACCCCCACCCAGAGCTGATTCAGAAAGATGATCCTGCTGGGAGTCACGGCACATTCTTCCAAGGCCTCCCAGGTATCCTCCGACTCTCATGGGCGCTTTGTGGGCTGAACGGTGGACAGGATGTAGCTGATTTTCTGGTCTGTATTGCTGCTCACTAGGAGAGAGGAGGGGTAGGTACTCAGTCATCACACAATCCAGAGAAAACAGATCTTCCCAAACCACAGGGGCACGGATGTGTTCTGCGGTGTAGGGAAGAGCCACACAAGGCTCCTCCAGCGATGTTTTAAGTCAGCCATGAGCAAGGAGACATAAATGTCAGACCTCCTGAAGTCTGGATGAATCAGGTAGGCCCACAAGCAGACAGTGGGGACTCAGACGAATGAAGAGGCAGGGGAGCCCAGGTCTGATTAGATATTGGAACTGGGAGGGGAGGGGAGGCGGAGTCTCCTGCTGTCTGTCTCCTCGCAATTTGGAATCCATAGTCTTTTAGTTTTCCTCTTTTAAAAAATCTTGTGGCTGTACCTTGAGGCATGTGGGATCTTATTTCCCTGATCATGGATCCCCATGCCCCCTGTGTTGGAAGTGCAGAGTTTTAACTACTGGACTGGCAAGGAAACCAAATGGCAAGGAAAGGAAGGGTGCGTCTTAGACCCTACCGTTCGGCTGCAGAAGCATGCAGACATCTCCGCAGAAGGCACTGCAGCAGTGACGACCGAGCTGACACTCCGTGTGGAGCTTGCACTTGATGCCACACTGCTCATTAGTGGGACTCTTGTTGCAGGGTTTCAGTTTCAGCTTTAGATCAACTTAGAAGAGTACATGAGTACTGACTCCCAGAAAAGAGTACATGAGTACTGACTCCCAGAAGAAGAGTGTTCCCAGTATCATCAGCCCCTCCAAGACCCCAGGACCTACTCCACTCATTTCTCTTCTTCCTCGCCCTGCCCGGGAGTCTAGGTGGACTACCTAGGGCCCAGACTCAAGATCCTGCCCCTATACCTGCCCCCAACAAACCCAGCCACCCTGAAGTCGCCCCTGTGGAATTTAAACTCACAGAACCTGGGTCCTGAAACCCAAGTTTCAGAACAAAGAATCCCAAGAGATCTCCTGGTCTCCCACTCTCGTTTTACAGAGTGAGGGGAACTGGGTCCCAGAGCAGAGACTCCACTGTTCCACCTCTGGTGGAAATGGCCCTCCACACCTAGTTCTTCCCTAGAAACATCTATCACTAGTTATTACCACTCTTCTCCCCTCAGTTTTATTGGTTTCAATTTTTTTACACCAGTGGTTCTAAATTTCTCTTCATGGAACAGAATTTTTTTATTGGCCTTTAGTCTTGGAATATCTAGGCTTATTTTCCCCTCAATCTATTTTTTATTTATTTTTTCATTGGAGTATAATTGCTTTACAATGTTGTGTTAGTTTCTGCTGCACAACAGTGTGAATCAGTTATATGTGAACATATATCTCCTCCTTCTTGGGCCTCCCTGTCACCCCCCCGCCCCCGATTCCACCCCCTCTAGGTCATCCGAGAGCACCACCTCGAACTGCCTATGCTGTACAGCAGCTTCCCACTAGGTATCTGTTTTACACGTGGTACTGTATTTATGTCAATGCTATTCTTCCAACTCATCCCACTGTCTCATTCTCCTGCTGTGTCCACAAGCTCCTTCTCTATGTCTGCATCCCTATTCCTGCCTTGCAATTAGGATCATCAGCACCATTTTTCTAGATGAGCGTGTGTTTTTTTCTCCCTCTCTATACCTAATGTTCTGAAATACTCAAATCTGTAAACAAAGGGCATATTTCAAGAAATCATTACCAGTTCTTTTCCAGTTTGTTGCTCAACCTTGAAACTCTTGAGAACATAAACTCCTGGTAGCTCAAGCTAAGCTCTAGACCCCATGGAGCTTTTCACTGCTAAGTGCACTCTCCTGGACAAAAACTCTATGTGCACATATTAAAAAAAAAAAAAAAAAAAACTGCATTCATTGTAGCATCCGAAGACCCTCAAGACTGAGAACAAAACATTCAGCCTTCCTCTGGTATCCGGACTTTAAAAAGAACCAGTGCTTCTAGTACAGACCCTGGTTCTTCTCTGCAACTGGACCGAGAAAGGTCCTTTTGTTTCCTATTCCTTCTTCATCTTGAAGCCCAGCCCAAATACCTACTGTAAGGTGGAAGTTCAAAGGAAGAATCTATTTTTTCTTTCCAGCTTCCTGAAACTGCCAGGATTGCCACGCAGGAGAGCATCAGCAGCTGGAGACCCAACAACTTCATGATGCTGACCCTGGACACGTGAAGGTGAGCCTGGCAGGAGACCCAGCACTTGGGCCAGGTTCTGCAGGGGCTCAAGAAGGGCTTCAGGGTGGGGAGTTGGGAGACCACGTGACTGTCTCTCAGTGCCCCATCTGGTTCTGCCTCCTCTCCGTCTTCAGCCACCACTCCTGGGCTGGGCATTGATGTTTCATGAAGCACTTGCCTCCTCTTATACTTTATATACTCCTCTCATTGTAGAAATGGATTCTTTGTACTTTAATAATTTTTATTTTAGCAATTTGAAAAACACAGAAAAGTATGAAGAAGTGTAATGAGGTATTATCAGTTGATTATCCATTACCTAGATACAGATAGATACTAGGGCTTTTTATCTTTCATAAAAGAGAGCTATAAACTCCCAAATTTTAAAAATTGTAATCTTATGATAAACTGTAATTGAAAAGAATATTTTTAAATGTGTGTATGTATAACTGAATCACTTTGCTTTACAGTGATTTACAACATTGTAAATCAACTATGAAGTGAAGTAAAGTGAAAGTTGCTCTTACTCTTTGCGATATAGTCCATGGAATTCTCCAGGCCAGAATACTGGAGTGGGTAGCCTTTCCCTTCTCCAAGGGATCTTCCCAACCCAGGGATCAAACCCAGGTCTCCTACATTATAGGTGGATTCTGTGCCACAAAGGATTTTAAATAAAACTTAGTTCATTAATCCCCAAAACACTTGTACCTGTTTAAAAGTATTTTAATGACAAAAATCAGGCCCTAGTTTCATGGTGAGAGAGTTTGATGGAAAAAAAGGAATTGCAGAAATAATGATTGAAATAGGAATCTCCTTGGTGGTCCAGTGGCTGAGACTCCATGCCCCCAATGCCGGGGACCCATGTTCAATCCCTGGGCGGGGAACTATATTTCACGTGCTGAAACTAAAGATCGTGCATGATGCAACTAAGATCAGGTGCAGCCAAATAAATGTATTTTTAAATATAGTAGTGATTGAAACAATGATTAGTATTTCAAAAACAAGACAACCACAATGCCATTTTTACTGTTAAGGCCTCACAGTTATTCCTCCTCCAACTTTAAGGCATAGCCTATTCCAGTCTCCTCTAGTTTTGCTGTGCTTTGAATTTTCTTACTCTGGTTTAACTTTTTAATCTGCCTGAATTTTATACCTGGTTGAGGAGGATATCTGATATCTTGCTCAGTTCTTGTGGATCATGAGGTGACCTTAAAAATGGAAGCATCACGTCAAGGACAGTGGACCAAAGGAGGCTGGATCTTCTATAGTTTTGTGGTAGAAGATCTTGTTCTGGATACCTAAATCTTGAATCTTGTGCCTGAAAAACAATTAACATCTCTTATTTAAGCCACCATTTTCTTCTTGGTCACTGTTACCTGTAGTTGAAAATCCAAACTGATACCTAGCTGAACTATATATTAAGATTAGGGTAGAATGAAGGCATGAAAGCTCTCAAAATTTTTAATTTATTTTATTTAATTAGTTCTCAAACTATCTCTCTGAGGAAGCCCTTGTCGGGTATATATATTACCAAAATGAGGTTGTTAAGAAAGAGAAATGGGGTCTAAGAAACAGGATCTCTAAACCGGGAAAAAGTAAAATACCACTCTGGCGGTGAAGGGAGATCCCCGGGGGCACCGCTCCTGAGGATGTTTACCCAAGCCCCTGGCCCATTGTCCCTTTTCATTGTTCTGAGCTCCAAAGCACTAGCCAGTGTGGTGTGCTAAGTCGCCTCAGTCATGTCCGACTCTTTGCAACCCTACAGACTACAGCCTGCCAGGCTTCTCTGTCCGTGGGATTCTCCAGGCAAGATTGCTACAGTTGGTTGCCATTTCCTTCTCCGGGGATCTTCCTGGCTGAAGGATTGAACCCAGCTCTCTTGTATTGCAGATGGATCCTTTACCGTCTGAACCACCAGGGAAGCCCGACAACAGAGGTTATCAAGGGTGCTTACTCCCGGGGCCAGAGAGACATGGAGGCCAGCATCTTGGGTCATACTTCAGGAGTCTGGTTTTTCATGAACAGGCAGGTGAGAGACTGTTATGTGTTCACCAAATCCATTTTCCTGCTCTTATTGAGCACAGAGCTAGACTATAATTCTTAGTCTTTTTGCCAATAGGTGGGACCACATTATGGCAAATAGAATACTGGAGAGAAATAATAAACTTCACTTCTATGCCTGACCCTTAAAAGCCTTCCATCTGAGCCTCCATCCTAGCTTTCTTTTCCCATCTGCTGGCTGGATGCAGAAGCAGCCCTAGGAGATGATGGAGCTATAGATGGGAGGAGCCAGGACCCTTGAATCTTGACATGGATCATTCATTGATCACCCTGATGTATTATGAATAAGGATAAACTTCACTGTGTTGACCACATAAGTTTGTAAAATTATTTTTAAACATTCATTTATTTCTGGCTGAGCTGGGTCTTCGTTGCTGCAAATGGGGGCTGCTCTCTAGCTGCACTGTGCACATTGTGGTGGTTCCTCTTGTTGCAGAGCACATGCTCTAAAGCCTGCGGGCTTCAGTAGTTGCAGCAGACAAGATCTAGAGCACGTGGCCCCCCAAGATTTTTTAAACTCTGTATTTTTGCTACAACCATGAGCATGCCAGACTAACACATGGGTCTAGTTGAAAGACAGTTGAGTGCCTGTGCCCATGATGGGATGGGAACACCTCTGGGGGCTGTTGAGGGTTATAATGAAAGAAATGAAGTCACAGGGATAAAGTACCAACACACACAGAACGCTCAAGTTGGTGCATCAGTTTATTTGGCAAAGACGTGAGCCTTCTCAAGACTGAAAGGTCAAGGAAGAACAGAAATCCTCAGCTGGAGCGAGTGGGTGTCCCAACAGAGAACCAGGCAGCCCTCTTCTTGACCACATAGCCTCCAGCCAATACTAGTTGGGAGGAGGCCAGCTAGAAACTAGGATTTTTACTTGAATTTAAAAGGTTCCCTGGAAGAGAAAAGTTAAGTGGTTAAAAGTCACAGAACTCTGTGGGGCATCCATTCCCAAACTTAACTGCTCCCTTAGTTCCAGTTAAGCACCAAGTGCTTCCCAGGTGGTTCAGAGGTTAAAGCGTCTGCCTGCAATGCAGGAGACCTGGGTTCGACCCCTGGGTTGAGAAGATCCCCTGGAGAAGGAAATGGCAACCCACTCCAGTATTCTTGCCTGGAGAATCCCATGGACTGAGGAATCTGGTGGGCTACAGTCCACGGAGTCACAAAGAGTCAGACATGACTGAGTGACTTAACTAACTTTCTAGTCCCAGTTAATGGAAACAGGAAGTCTTCCTAGAAGATCAGGAGTTATCTGCTTTTAATCAATTTCTCTCAAGAGATTTGCCAGTTGAACAGACAAAGACCTAGTCTCCTTGGGCCTGGCTAAGAAAAGGGGCCACTGGAGAGGCCAGATTGAGGCAATATTGGAACCCTGGACAAGGGAAGGATGAACAAATTGATGGGTGATGTTGCGGGGAATTGAATGAGAGTGAAAAAATATGTGGAGGGCCCCCATGCTGGTATCCTGGTTTACTTTGCAGTGAGTGGCAGCCTAGGTGAGGGGCAGGAGGACGTTGCCTTATGCTGCTTGTTTCTTTGACCAGGGTTTGGGTGATGATGTCTTCTGTCCCAGGTCACACCTTCTGAACGAGGACAAGGAGCAATAAGGAAGCATCCCCAGGCCAACCTTTCCCACCCCAAGCAACTCACTCATCGTTCAGGCAGATGTTTCCACAGTAAGTCCAGCAGCATGTGTGATTTGGAAAGGAACATTCCCTTAATTTAGTGCATCTTTTACACAATACCATAATGATGGAGGCTGTACCCAGCATTGATCAGTGTCTTTTAGTTCATCTGGAATCAAGAGGGTAGAAGTTGGCAGTGTCTATCCACACACCACTTGGACAAGAAACCCTTACTCAAGATGAAAAATCCCTGAGCTCTAAGCCACAAAGTATTTTTCTGCCTTTGGAGAGAATCCCTCTGTGAATCTTAGCCCATGGCTTTTACAGAAGACCATCTTTATATGGCATGACTTCCCTCTTACCACATGTTCCCACAGCATTGCAGGGATTCGGGTTCTGTCCAGGTTGCCTAAAGATGGGGCCTCAGACAACCCCAGATGACACCACTTCACCAAGTCCATTCCCATATAACTTTAGATTGCAAGGTCTGCAATAGTCTCTAGCCCCAATTTCCATACCCAATTTTCAGACTGGAAAACTGTGAGCTCAGAGGGAAACTCTGTGTTGGTCTCTTCTCCACCCAAGGTGGTCTGACATTGGATACTATTGTATCCTGCTAGGTTATGGAATGTGGGCAAAAACTACATTCCCTTTCCATGTACCCACTACGGCTTTCAGAGCGGGGAAAGGAAGCTTGAGAAGATGCCAGTTTGGGAGGAGCCAACCTAATCTTTCTTGGACATCTCTTGCTTGAAGGAGGACTCTGTTCATTTAAAGGGTGATCCTAGAAATGTGGGCACTGAATCAGTTATACAAGACACCCCAGGCCTGGGCAAAGCACCCTCCTCCCTGGCCACACCACCTACAGAGAAGTTTGTCCTTGAGGCCTCCCAGCACGGGCAGAAACATCACAAGCTCATAGGTGAGAAGCATGAGTAGGAGAATCCAGGGCTTCATGGCCGTTTGTACGTGTGTGTGGATTAGGCTTTGGCAGAAAGCAGGTCTTTTCCCGGTGCTACTAGAGATAGACAGGAATTAAGGGGACAGGGTAGGAAAGAAAGAGAAAATGCTTGTGAATATTGTGCTGTTCTTCTCCTACTTTTCCTTTCCACCCACTGGCACCCAACAGCAAACTAGCCAATGGCTTCCCTGGACTTCTTCCCCATGCACATTAGGTGCCCCTTACTTTATGAAATTACCTTTTTTTTAATTCATTGTTTTTTCTGATCAAAAAACAATTTATCTTCAGGTTGTATTGTTAAAAAATGCAAACAGGAGAGCTTCCCTGGTGGCTCAGTGGTAAACAATCCGCCTACCAATGCGGAAGACACGAGTTTGATCTCTGGTCTGAGAAGATCCCATGTGCCACAGAGCAACTAAGCACATATGCCACAACTGTTAGTGCTCTGGAGCCCAGGAGCTGAAACTACTGAGCCCACATGCTGCCACTGCTGAAGCCTGAACACTCTAGAGCCTGTGCTCAGCAACCAGAGAAGCCACTGGAATGAGAAGTCCATGCAGTACAACTAGAGAGTAGCCCCCACTCACCGAAACAAGAGAAGAGCCTGCACAGCAATGAAGACCCAGCACAGCTATTTTTTTTTAAGAGGAAATGGGTAAGTGTTATCCATTATTCCGCCACCCAGAGATAACTGTATAATGTCTATGCTTTTATGTTGTGACCATTATGTTATGAAACTGGAAAAACAGAACACTTGAAATAACCTGACCTGTTAAGAACACAGGTAACAGGATGATATGGTGGAAATTTCAGTTGAGACCTTAAGACAGAGTGGACGAGACAGATGACGCAGCAGGACTTGAGGAAAGTTGCTGACCAGTCTTAGAAACAAGACTTTCAGACAACATTGTGAAGCAACCATATGCCAATAAAAATTAATAAAATTGTTAAGAACTAAAAAAAAAAAAATTCATCTGCATAGATGATCCAAAGTTGAAGGAGTCAGAGGATGTTGCAGGAGATTGGTCAAAAGCTTTGCCCAGAGAAGCAGACATGCTGTCTTCTAATTCCAAGTTGGGAGCATAAGCTCTGTGGATGCTACTCAGAGTCTTCAGTATGTCCCCCAAAGTTTACGGGGACACTGTAGACTTGTGTTCCAGTCATGGCTGAAGACTCTGAAGGGTAAGGAGTGTGTCTAAAGTGACCTGTGGTAGCAGAGAAGAGGGCTACAGTTTGAGAAGTAGCTGAATTGTAAATGGCTTGATGCCATTTTGTGTCTCCAATGAACTCTTGAAATCACCCATAAAGAGGACCAAAAGCCCAATGCCAGCCAGTGATCACGTCTACTATGTAAGAACTTTCCCAGTCTCTCTTAGTGGTCCTTCCTCCCTCTACTACTCAGGGGCCAAAAACTTTTTAAACCAGTTGGGGGCGGAGGAATAGAATCACAAAGAACCCAAGAGAAAGATGTTGGCCACATCCTCTTCCACAGATGGAGCCTCTGAGAAAAAGAGGATCCACAGTTCTAAACAATTTAGGAAGTTGTGGCTAATTTTGTGGGCCTGTACATTTTAATGATTAGGTTGAGAAAATGTTTTGTGACTAAAGTCACAGAAGTTATGGGAAGGTACCAAAGTTTTCCTGAAGAAGCAAGGAAAAAACTAGCTGTTTCCTGAATAGAATAAAATATATTCTGAATAAATAGATTCTGAATAAAATCAAACAGAACGGGGGGACAAAAATGATGTAATCACATCAGACAAGTCATGCCAACAATACAAAGATAAATATTACGATCACTCCCCATGTCATGAAGAAAACAGGCAAAAATCCATACATTTGTAGAGTTGCCATTCTAGTTAAGTAAGAGAATAAGGAAATACATATTTGATAGTAAGCACTCAGGAGAAAACAAAGCAGCAGAAAAAAGATGAGATAGCCTGCTGACAACTGGCAGCTGAGGGGTAGGGGAAGTTGGGACATGGGGGGAGGAGACCTAATTAGAAGCCCCGCCCTCTCCTGTCTGCTTCCTTCATCCTTTATCTGCTGTCTTGCTCTCTTAAAACCAAACAGGAAGAAAAATGAAAGAATCTAAGAAAAGGGTAAAATTCTGATATCACGAATAACATAGTAACAAGGTAGAGGTTGTTTTTCTCCCTGAAAGTCTTTATTTAGAAATTTTCAATCCAGCAGAAGACTACACTGTCCAATATGGTGGCTGCTGGCACCTATGACTATATAAATTAATTAACTTAAAGTGCAAGATAAACAACAAAGTTTTACTGTGTAGCTCAGGGAATCATACCCAGTATCTTGATGGAATATAACCTTAAAAAAAAAAAAAAAAACTATGCTGTACACCTGAAACTAACACACTGTTATCAATCAACTATACTTCAATTAAAAATTAAACTTAAGTTTAGTTTCCAGGCATTTCAGGCTTCAATATCCACATAAAGTTAGTGGCTAGTCTACTGGATAGGTTAGATGTAGAATATCTCCATCATCACAGAAAATTCTATGAAACCACACTCCTGGGAATGAAAAAACATGTCTCTGCTTAAAAGCAAGGCTAGTACTAGAGATCATTTAAAAGGTGTGGAATTTTTCAAAGGGATCTTTGAAAACTCATTGTCCACTCAGAATACGTGAAATTTGGAAGTTGCAAAACTGCACATTTTAGGCATGTGAATCCCTAGATGCACTGACTTAGAGGCAAATTGGTTTAGGAGATGAGAGACAGTAAGAGAAGGAGATTAATGAAAGAAGAGGAGAGAAAAAGCCCTTAAAGGGTAAAAAGCTACTTCCTTGGTGGCCCAGGGGTTAGGGCACCGTGCCTACACTGCAGGGAGCGTGGGTTCAGTCCTGGCTGGGGAACTAAGATCCCACATGCCACATGGCACAGTCAAAAAACTGAAAAGGTAAAAGATCAGATGTCTGGGGGCTTCCACTCAGATGCTTTCATCTGCTCTCCAACCATGTCCATTCAGACCTCACATTCTTGCCAGCCTGCTTCAGCAGGGCACAGGGAGGGCAAATTGTGAAGTTCACCTGCTGCCACATTGGGCAATATTTGTACCAAAGGATACAGCTTAACTGGTGAAGCTCCAAGCCAAAGGAGAACTCTCTTTAAGCACAGTGGGCTTCCAGAAAGCCTGTAAAGCACTCACATTTTTTTTGCACTGGAAAGCCAGCGGAGAGTGATAAGATTCCCAGTCCTTGGTCCGGGCTCAGTGCTCTTCTGATCCTCCAAAGGCAGCAGCACATAGCAAGACAGGGATGTAGTTAGGATGCTCTGTTACCCACTTATAGGCAGGGGTGAGGCAGAAGAGAACTGGGTGGAGCTGGGCATGCATTGGGCTCGATCTCTGAATTCTTGACACCCCCGCCTTTTGCACACAGAAGGAGGAAGACAGACACAATAAATTCAAAGCAATAGGTTCAATGAAGCTGTTTATTTGTCTTCAAAAATAGCGTTCTAGATGCAAGTTTGCCAGAGCTTTGAGATCTGTTCATTTAAAGAGCCTCATTCTTCGTTCTGTTCTCTGAGCTTCTCACTTGTCCCTAGAAGGCTTGTTCAGGATCCTGAGGTTGCCCCAGTCCCCTTTGCACACCTCAGGTGTACTAAATGATCCCAGAGAGGAAAAGTATCATCCCACCCAGGCTGTGTTCCACTCACATACAGAGGTCTGGGCGAATCTTTTGGCCATGATGACATACGATGAATGGCAATGAAATGGTCTCTAGGCATCACAAAGACACAAAACTACTGCCCCTCCTCCAGATTCAGGGTCCTGGGCTTTCTAGATGTTAAAGGAGAGAACAGGGGCTTTCTAGTCAGGAATATTGTCATCTTGTTTACTCTCTGCTCCTTTTACCGAGAGCATGTCAGACAGTTCCCATGCCCTCTCTATCAGCTTTCTTATTCGTACCTCAGGCAATAATCCCCATTTAACAGAAGAATGTTGACATCACTGGGCAGGAAACTCACCTGAGCCAGCCACAAATAGAAGCTCACGCCTCAAAACCCTAACCTCCACCTACCTCTGAAAGTATCTGAGTGGAGTGTCTGCAGTAACAGGCTGAGTTTTTTTATCTGGCTTCTTCCTACTGGGAGAGTTGGTGGGGAGGGGGAGGCGGGAGAGGGCAGGGGGCTGTGGTCTGGAACAGGGGGCAGAAGAGGAGAAAAAGTCAGTTCAAAGGCCGGGAACTTAAAGGTGATTTTGGTTGCAGCCCATCTTTCATTCCCACTCAGGAACATACTGGTCACATCGCAGCCTCTTTGATATTCACCCATCCAGAAGTCCTGGATTTTCTTTGATGTAAGAAGTGTTTCCTGCTAAGCCAGGAAGAACACTGTGTACCTACTCACTTTCTCACCCACAAATTCTAGCTGCCTTACTTTAAAAAGAAAAGAAAAAAGGATTTCTGAATAAAAATGTTCAACAGGATATTGTCCAGATAATCAGTAATTAATGTAATACAGATGCTTGACAATAGGCATTTATGTTAAGTGAGGGCTGTGCAATTATGAGAAACCACATTTTGTAAAATATTTACAATATTCATTGAGAGTGGAGAGGATGGGTAACAAAAGCGGGGTGATTCAAAATGTGAGAAGACAAAAAATTGTACGTAGTAAATATGCAAAGAAACTAGAAAGACAGTATAACAAGGCCTATGTTAATTCTAGGCAGTGAGATGACCATCTTTTTAACATTCTTTGTCTCTTTTCTTATAAATTATTTTGTAATTAGAAAATAAAAGTTACATCTTCCAGAAAAAAAAAAAAAACTTCTGTTCACAAAGAGGAAGATTAGCTGTGAGAGGAGGACCGGCCCTGTCGGAGCCCCAGTGTCTCAGGAGTGGGCCCCGGTGAGGGGCAGGTCAGGTGAGGAAGCAAGGACTCCTTGCTCTGCCCCCTTGGCCAGGAGAGGCAGCGAGGAGCCCAGGACCAGCTTCCCTCCTCCCTTCCCTCTCCCCCACTCAGCTCTCCAGGGGCGTCCGGGCCAGACGGAGCGCTCTCGCCACTCTGCCAGAGTCATGAGAGCCCAGGCGCTGCTGCCCCTCCTGCTCCTCTGCGTTCTGCTGCTGCAGGCCCTCGGAGGGCAGCACAGCCAGAAGAGGAACCGTAGGTGGAGGGAGGGGCGGGGGAGAGGGAGAGGGAGGGAGAGGAGAGGAGAGGGAAGGGGCGGGCGGGGGCGGGCGGGGGAAGGGGCGGGGGCGGGCGGGCTGACGCGTCCAGTCTAACGAGGACCCAGGAGTTCGAACTTTCCGACACATCCTATTCGGCCCACAGCACTCTGAAGACTCTGGTTCTTCCCAAACCACGGTCCAACAGCCTCTTTATCTGGCTCAGGGAAGAGTGATGGGGGTGGAGGGAAAACTGCATCTTTTCATTCCCCATACCCAAATCCTGAGACATGTGGTACCTACAACAGGGAAAGATATACCTGAGCGAGAATCAGGTGGGAAAACAAACAGCTCTTCTTTGGATTATGCACACACGTGACAGGTAAACACTCCGAGACATTCAGGGGAGTAGGTGTAGAATGAAAGTACATGGGAGAGCAACATTTGGGGTGCAAGAGTCAAGGTAAATTTATCTCAGAGGGAGCAGGATGGTGAGAGTGGAAGGGAAACACTGAGGGTGCTATTTTGCTGGGAAGCGGCAGGGATGGTGCAGACAGTGGCAGCCTGAGAGCAGAGAGACGACGAACGGGCAAGTTCATCTTCCTCTCTGGTCCCCGCAGATTTTGGAGAGTAGGGGAGAGTTAGCAGGTCATCCTCCCCGTTGTGGAGTTCTCAGGGATCGAGTGCGGAGAAGGCAATGGCACCCCACTCCAGTACTCTCGCCTGGAAAATCCCATGGATGGAGGAGCCTGGTAGGCTGCAGTCCACAGGGTCCCTAAGAGTTGGACATGACTGAGCAACTTCACCTTCACTTTTCACTTTCATGCATTGGAGAAGGAAATGGCAACCCACTCTAATGTTCTTGCCTGGAGAATCCCAGGGACGGGGAGCCTGGTGGGCTGCCATCTATGGGGCCGCACAGAGTCAGACATGACTGAAGCGACTTAGCAGCAGCAGCAGGGATTGGGTGCAGGTTCTGTGGAGGTGATTTGGCCAAGGCCATGACTAATATGGGAGACGGAGTCCTGTTGCAGGATTATGGAGAGAGTCCAGGAAGTCCAGGCATCGAGGTCTATTGGGGAAGAGTAGGAGGAGTGGGATTTAAGATACTACCCATCACCAGGATCTGGTGAAGGGCGGAGGTGAGTTCCCTGAAAAGTCCAAGAATAATGAGTGGGCCTGTATCTGGTGTCTTGGAGGAGGTTTTAAGCTTTAGAGAGGTATTCTCAAGGAACTGGTTCCACTGACCTTTCCTCTGCTCTGTTTCAGAAAAGCAGAGACCCCCAGAAATCAAGCAGTGTGAGAAAAGACCCAAAATATATCTGTGCACATTCCCCTGCACAGATCACCGAGAATGTCAAGCAAATACCATATGCTGTTCAACCTTCTGCGGGAATATTTGCATGAACATCTTGTGAGTCAGGGAGCCTGGGGCCGTGCATCCTGACCCCTAACCATCTCCGAAGACACTGTGCCTGCGGCTGAAGATAAGGACCTGACCCTGGACACAAGGATGTCAATAGGAACGCCACCCTATCCAGCCAGTATCTGAACAACCTGTCCCTGTCAAATAAACCAGAACAAATGTGGAAGGACCTGCCTAGTTCACTCCCAGTGCCTGTGATCACGGAGAAGCTGGCACAGACCCCAGAGGGCCCCCGCCTTTCTGGGTCAGGGTCCTGATCTCTCCCCTTGTGAAGCTTCTCTGCTCCCCCCTCCCCACCTCCCTCCTGCCTCCCCTGCCAGGCCCCTGCGAACCCAGCCCCACCCCCACCCCCACCCCACCCCCCGTTCCTCTGCTCACTGAACCAGGACTCCCAAGGGGAGGACCTGCTTGTGTGCAGCACCTCCTAGTCCTCAGGAGAACTTGCCTCACCTGGAGCCACAAAGGGCCAAGTTCAACATGAGATGCCTGGAGGCTAGACCCCTGCGGCACAGAAGGGGAGGCCCCTGAGAAGGACTCTTCTTAAACTTCGTCCACCCCATCCCATCCTGCTCATCGTCCTTGAGAGGTTCATGTCACTGTCTCTTTGAAACAAAGAAAGTGAATCCCAAGGAAGTGAGATGTCATGTCCACGGTCAAAGGAGAGGGAGAAGTCGTGGTCTGCTTGGAGGAGGTTTCCTCTGTGCTCCCCCTCTCCACATCCCAGTGGGACGGTCCATGGGGAGTGAGCCCTGTGCTGTCCCCACTCCACAACCACCAACAGGCTGCTCGTGAAATGGGGCCCGGCTGCGACCCCTGAGACTCCAGGCCCTTCCTTTAACTGCGCGGTCCCAACCTTTCCTTATGGCCTCATCTTTCTTCTTTTTTCAAACCAGAGGGAGGAACATTGGTTCAGGGTGATGTGACAGGATTAATCGGCACAGGATGCCTTGGGTCTTGCCCCTGATTTCATGGTGAGTCAGTAGAAATTCATCCCTGGGGTCCAGAGTCCCTACTACTCTGTGCAATCACCACTTCTCTGATGTGGTCCTGGGACTAAGTCCAGAGAGCAGGTGAGTGTGGCCAACTGGGACATGGGATCAATTGTGAGGAACTCGGGAGGGCAGACCCTGCTGGAGGCAGGGATGTGGTGCTATGCTGCAGGCCAGTGGCTCCTGCTGAGCATCAGTGAAACAGACATGCCATGCCTCCATCGGCCCAAAGCCTCTGATCCATCTCAGGAGCATCACAGGGCTTCTGGTATTTCAGGGTCTCCTCCACTTCTGCTAGGAGCTGCCCTCAGATAAGGGGGCCTTAGGAAAGAGATCATGATCCACTAGCAACTCAGACATCATTGGAGGTAGTTGGGTGCTAAGGGCATGCTCTAAAGGAGCTCTTATGTGGTACTTCCTCAGATAACCTCACTCTAAAGCATTTTCCCAATTCTTGGCTATCCCCTTAAACACCCTGGGACAGACTATTAAGACAGGCAAAATTACCTTCCAGAGGGCCATATTGTGAATGTCCTCCATGCCCAAGTCCACTGTGTCCTTCTTCATGGTTATATCTTAGGTACCAGGCTGACCTGTTCCTTGCCACTGGTGAACACCGTGGACCATGAATTTTACTGGAAGCAGCTGCCCTTCTCCCTTGTGGTAACTAGTACCCTGACCCTCTCTGGACAGTCCACCCTGCTCTAGAGAACTCAGAGACTACACCTAGAATGCTATGGCTAAGAGAAGTGCTTGCCTGGATAACACTTCATGTTCTGTTCTTGTAAGAATAAACAATGGCTTCCTTATTACATAAAAGGGAGAAGTGGGGGATTGCCAGGGTCCAGCCTCAGTGGATCCAGGGAATTCAAAGTGGGGACAGCGTTGGCGAGGAAAGATTTATTTATTTATTAATATAAGATTAGATCAGAAAGAAATAGTGTAGCAGGAAAATTAAGTGGAGAAAAGAGGCTGATTAACTTGGTTTACATGGAAAACCAATAAAGTTCCAGACAAGGAACTTGCACTGTCTACGTTGGGCCACAGGTGCCCACTTGAATATGGGTGGTGCCCCACCTTGGGCTCCCCTTCTCGCATGGGTCTCAGAAGCCTGGGCAAGTAAGTAGACTCCGTGAGCCTCCAGTTCCAAGGGTCAGCCTGAAAAGGAGAGGGAGGGAGGGAGGGAGCAAGAGAAAGAAACAACTCAGGGGAGGCCAGGCTGGTGCAAAACCCCTTCCCTACTTTATTGTTCAAAAGGTGTTTATATACCCTAAATTTTACATAATGGAAGATACAGAGTCACGCAGGGCAGCAGTCCTGACCCTTTCTGTATATCTTTTTGTATACAAAAGGTCTCAGGTGATTTACATTATCTTCTGGCCAAGAGGCTTGCTAACACTTTTTGGCTCTCTTTCTTAATGAAAGTTAATCTCATTTCCCCTGAAGTGTTTTTCTTTAATCTGCATCTCCTTAAAGCACTAAAGTACATCTCTATAGAACAAAGGTGCAGTGGGTTATAACAAAGAAGGTACTTAACTCAAAGATCTAATATTGCTACTTGTTTTTCTATATACCAACTATATCAACAAATAAAAGATAAGAAAATTTAGCAGCAAGTATTGGCTCAACAAATGAAACCTTTAATCAGTCCTGTTCTAATGATTTTGACTCCTTGGAAGCCCCTACATTCCTAGGATGTTTTAAGCTTCCTGTGCCTCCCGCAGTCCGGGAGGCCTCAGACAATCACATGTGCAGCTGTATGAGTCCTGCAGGCAGGCTAGAAAGCCATCAGAGGGTTTTTGGATTGAAACACTCATATTATGCCCAGGAGATTTATTATCTAAAAGCTCTAAATTAATTTTTTCCAGAAAAAGGTGGTGAGGGGACAGCCCCCTGTTAATGACAGAAGAGTAGGTGGAAAGCATAACACAGTAAAGCAGGCAGACTCTGGTCTTGGGGGTGGATGCTCAGGAAATTCCAGGGGAAACCCCTGAAGCCTGATCACGTCCTTGCGTTTTGTCAGGCTTCCTTCCACATGACCTTGTCACTGGGGGATTCCTCACGCTGGCCCCCAGCAGGGGATCCCTTGGAAGACCTTGAAATCTATGGAGACAAAAGAGGAAACAAGTGCAGACTTTGCCATGATGTGGGTCTCCAAAAGGTCCAGTCCCTGCCTACAGAAAATCACAGCTCAGGACTGATCTGTTTGTGACAAACACATGGGCTCCTAGTTGCTATGCCTTATTCATTCATTCATTTATCTATTTGCCTGTCTGTCTCTCTATATATTTATTTATTGCATGATTTGTTCTCCTCTCAAGTTCCAGTCTTCTCCTAACAAATTTTTACCTCTCGTACCTATCAACCAAGATAATCGGAAGTAGCTTTCTCCTGTGTACAGACCTGGCAATAGACCCTTGGTGTCTTACTTCAGGACTAATTCATCTCTTTGGGCTTTTGACTTCATAGTCTGGGGAGATTTCGATCCCTTGGTATTCAATGGACCATCACACCAGCTTCATCATACCTGTGACATTCTGCTCACCAGCCATAGAGAATGGAAATAGCAGGCAACCTAGGTGCTTTAGCACTTGCATGCCAGAGGGTGGGGCAATAGTCCAGACTTGTCTGACATCTGACAATAGTCCAGGACTTGCTCTGCTGATAACATTTCCAGAGATCCAGTTGTCCAGGCATATAGGAAAGACCCTCGGAGACAACAGACAAGCTGCTGCACCTTCTGCTGCCCACCATGAAGAAAGACATGGTACGTGATGGGGCTCTTTGTTCTTGTTGTTTCGTTTTTTGGCCATGACACACAGCCTGCAGGATCTTAGTTCCCTAACTAGGGACTGAAAGCAGACCACAACAATGAAAGTACTGAGTCCTAACTATTGGACCACCAGGGAATTCCCTTGGTGGAGCTCTTAGGATTTTGGAGACAATAAAGGCCACTTTGGGGGCACTCTCCTCTTATTGACTTTCTCGGGGAACATAAGGTTGGTAGCTTTTTAAATAATTAATTCACTGATTTTTAGTTTTGGTTGCACTGAGTCTTCAGAGCCACACATGGGCTTTCTCTAGTTGCAGCGACTGGGGCTACTCTTTGTTACTGTGCTTGGGCTTCTCATTGCAGTGACTTCTCTTGTTGCAAAGCACTGGTTATAGGCGCATGGGCTTCAGTACTTCCAGCATGCCGGCTCAGTAGATGTGACTCTTGGGCTCTAGAACACGGGCTTAATTGCTCTGCGGCGTGTGGAACCTTCTCAGACAGGGGATTGAACCCATGAACCCATGTCCCCCCCACTGGCAGGTGGATTCTCATCTACTGGACCACCAGGGGAATCCAAGGCTGCTAGTTTTGAGTGGAATCCAGATTAAGGAATATTTCTGCAACAGGTCCAGGATATTTTGCAAGTTGTCTGCCCCTTGGGTCTTAGCCCCTAGCACATGCATTATACAAAGTGTCTGTGGTGATTAAGATGCTGACTGGTCTCTTTGCAAGTTCCAGTAGGAGAATCAAAGAATACACACTTGTGTTGAGGTCAGACTTTCTCTTCTGTTGCCAGATGGTTTCCATTTTTGAAGCCGCTTTTTTCTTTGCTAGCAAACGCTGGTAAAAACCCATGTCTAACCAGGGGACATCAAACCACTCTGCAACTGGAAGTTTCCATCGCAACTTGGGGGTTATCTGATCTATGAAGTCTCAAAATGGAGGGCAGTGCATAGAGGCAGGTATAAGTGAGACTGAGCTTGATCGGTTCCAAAGGAAATGAGTCACCAGTATAATCAGGTGTGTGGACTCTGAGGACCCACTGACTTCCTCTCTAGCTTCATTCTTTCCCACGGCCTCTAAGTCTACAAGAGGCACTGCCCTTTCTGTGTCACTGTTGGCACTCTGAGAAACGGTGTCTTCCTGTGTTTGCCTATTTAGGGTTTCTTGTACTTGCACCTCTTTTTTGATTTCTCAGAACCAGCTTATTGTAGATGTCAGCCTTTTTCTCAGCATTCCTCCATCTGCAGTCAGACTTTCATTTTCTGAGGGCTATTTTATCTGTGTCCTGGCCTAAGCCCGGTGCCCCTACCTCATTTACAGGCGTGCAGTCTCTGTGGTCTTGGTGTGTCTCTGCTTCCTTGATGGCTCAGCAGGTAAATAATCCACCTGCGGCACAAGAGACACGGGTTCAATCTCTGGTTGGGAATATCCCCCGAGAAGGAGATGGCAACATAGTCCAATATTCTTGCTTGAAAAATCCCATCAACAGAGGATCCTGGTGGGCTACAGTCCATGGAGTCACAAAGAGTTGGACGTGACTGAATGACTAAACACGCACACACAAACATGGACTCTGACGTTGCATCTGCTACGTTTGGGTGTTTATTTCTCTCCTAACAAATTGAAATTTATAACATTCTCTATTTCCTCATTAGGCTGAGGGTTCTGTGTGGAGTGATTTATTTGCTCCTTATTGATCTGTATGGATTTTCTGAAAACAGCTAAAATTAGATATCCACAATTATACTGTATCTATTTACTTATTTACTTTCTTATTTACTTATTTATATCTTGCCCTTAAGAATTTTGGAGTTGCTTAACTCCTCTGTGTCTCAGTTTCTGCGTCTGTAAAATAGGAATGATAGTACTAAACTCATAGGGTCATTGACAGTACTAGCTAATACATGTTAAATATCTGACAGGTAGTAAATTTGGTATTAAACTGGGTGACGCTTGACACTTCGTTGGGTAACACTCTCATTTGTTGATTTAACTAACTTACAACCACTGCCTGTATTTCAGACATTGGTTCTAAGTGCTTAACAGATCATTATTCATGGAACCCTCACAATAATCCTGTGAGGAAGGCACCACTATTAATCCACTTTGTCAATGAGGAAATTGATGCATGGAGAGGATTAGTGACTCACCCAAAGTAAGTGGGAACTAGAATTTGAATTCAAGTTAAGTCTGTGTTGTAAATCTCCGTATTACATGGCCTTTCCAAGCTCTCTTGGCAGAGCTCTGTTTTTCAGTAGCTCAAAACTCACAGGACATTGTGCTCAGGTAGTGTTAGGCTGATGCTAACCATGTTGAAGTTAACATAGAGATGGATGGGATGTTACAAAAGTCATCACACAAATGTTAACAAAAAGATACGCAGAACCTTCACTACCCTTACAATCACCTAGACATCCAGAAATGTGTGTGCTGGGGGAGGGAAGGCTCCTGCAGTTCTCCAGTGTTTGCTTTTACCTGTGTTGCCTGCAGCACAAAGAGACCAAAAAAAAAAAAAGTACTCCTTGAGTACTTTTTATAGGAATTTAGGGACAATGTTCTATATGTACCCAACTTACTGGCAGAAATCCCAGATCGGCCACAGAACCATGATTACATTCTGAACCTTCAAGCTCTGTTCTGCTCATCAGATTCCCCGTGTGCAAGGGCTCGGCAGTTCGCAGAGACCAGGAAGAAGAGCCAGCAGTCCAATAAATACCGGCACTTCCAACTCATACAACTTCAGAGGTAGGTGAAGGTCAGAATCTTGGGGCTGGAAATGTGAGCCTGAAAATGCTTTCATTTGTGGCTTGTGTCCAAATCATGCTCCCAGATTGAAACAACACTTTCCCTCTAGAAAAGAAGTAATCGTCCTTGATGTTCAAATGGAGAAAGTGAGAGAAAGCTGAGATAGATGGACACTGAATCACTATGTACTGTCTACAATACACAGGACACTACGTACTGTCGGTAATACATGGGCCATTATTGTCTTCAGAGTAGTCTCAGGGAGAACGTATAACCTGCACCTAATCATGAGGAAATTGCAAACAAACCGCACATGAGGAATGTTTAATTAAAAGAAAAAATTGTCTAGCGTCATCAAAAATTTCAACCTCATAAAAGACAAAGGGCATTGCTGGGTGAATTTACACAATGGGATACTAATGGTAGATTTGATAAAAAGATTTTAGAAATGTTAATTTAATGAGGGTGACAGTTGCACTGTGATCACAGAAGAGAATGTTCTTATTGTTAATATTCACTGAAGTATTACTCCTAAAAGAAGAGCCATGCTGTATCTACTTACCCTCAAATGGCTTAGGTATATGTATATATATATATACATGCAGACACATGCCAGAGAGAGAGAAAGGAATTGGGGTAAATTCTTAAAATAGAGGAATCTGAGTAAATAGTATGTAGAAGTTCTTTGACTAGCCTTAATCTTGTAATTTTGAAATCATTTCCAAATAACAGTTTTTAGAAGTTAAAGGAAAACCCAGCTAACAGTCTATGTGCCTCAATTTTTATTTTATTATTTTTTAACAGATTTTCTGATGTAGACCATTTTTTAAAGTCTTTTTATTGAATTTGTTACAATATTGCTTCTTTTATTTATGTTTTGACTTTTTAGCTGCAAGGCCTGTGGGATCTAGCTCCACATCCAGGGACTGAATCCAAACCCCTTCGCATTGGAAGGCAAAGTCTGCCACTGGACCACCAAGATAATCCCTCAAATCTTCTATATTTTCCTATTTTATAATTTGTAACATACGCCAAGAGGCTTTATTTTTTAACTTTTAAAACTTAAATTTTTTTTGCTAGTGCTTCATATAGTCAACATTTGCTATGTTGATATATCATCCCCACATTGTTCAGTCACTCAGTCATGTCAGACTCTTTGCAACCCCACGGAAGCACGCCAGGCTTCCTGGTCCTTCACCATCTCCTGAGCTTCCTCAAACTCTTGTCCATTGAGTAGGTGATGCCATCCAACCATCTCACCCTCTGTCATCCCCTTCTCCTCCTGCCTTAGATCTTTCCCAGCATCAGGGTCTTTTCCAATGAGTCAGCTCTTCACATAGGTGGCCAAACTATTGAAGCTTCAACTTCAGCATCAGTCCTTCCAATGAATATTCAGGATTGATTTCCTTTAGGATTAACTGGTTTGATCTCTTTGGCAGTCCAAGGGACTCTCAAGAGTCTTCTTCAGCACCACAGTTCAAAAGCATCAGTTTTTCCATGCTCAGCCTTCTTTATGGTCCAACTTTACATCTATTTACTGGAAAAGCCATAGATTTGACTATACGGACCTTTGTCAGCAAAATGATATCTCTGCTTTTTAATATGCTGTCTAGGTTTGTCATAGCTTTTCTTCCAAGGAGCAAGCATCTTTAATTTCATGGCTGCAGTCACCATCTGCAATGATTTTGGAGCCGAAAAATAATACATCCAGGGAAACTGAGTCTTTGAGAAATTAGGTGGTTAGCCAGACACGTAGCTTATAGTCAACTAGGCAGGTTGAGGTTGGGATTTCACAGGAATTTGAATCTCTGACTCCAGAAAGTCAGAGGAATTTACTGTCTATACCACACTGAGAGTTTTCAGTGTGGTGTCAAGTGGGAGAGAATTTCCCTCCTACTGATAAGACAAGATGTATATCCTGTTGGTAAAATAAACCAATTTTTTTATAATTAAACATTTTAGAGTTATGTGTCTCTAGGTTCCTTTTATATGTCTAACTCTTTAAGGCTATGAGAAACCACAGCCATTATTTATAAAATTAAATTGTATTTTAAAAATTTGAGGTATAGTTGCTTTACAATGTTGTGTTAGTTTCTTCTGTTCCATAAAGTAAATCAGCTACACGTATATCTATATGTGTAGCTTTTTTTTCCATTTAGGTCATTTAGGTCACCACAGAGCATGTAGAGTTCCTTGTACGATACAGTAGGTTCTCATTAGTCATCTGTTTTACACATTTATACATGTATCTGTATATACGTTTGTACATTTATCAATTCCAGTCTCCTAATTCATCCTACCTCTCTTTTATTTTTCAAAACTGCTTTTCAAATTCTTTTCCCATTGTTGCATAATATTGAGCAGAGTTCCCTGTGCTATACAGTAGGTCCTTCTTAGTTATCAGTTTTAATTTTAAACAATTAAAAAAAAATCTTTGGCCATGGCATGAGGCTTGTGGGGCATACGGGATCTCAGTTCCCTGACTGGGGACCCAGCTTGTGCCCCTCTGCGTTGGGACCGAGGGGTCTTAAACGCTGGACCCCCAGGAAGTCCTTCCACTTTAAATATAGTAGTGTGGACCTGTTAATCCCAAGCTCCCTAGCTATCACTCCAGACCGCCCCTCCCCCGGTAAACAAAAGTTCCTTCTCTAAGTCTGTGAGTCTGTTTTTGAGAATAAACTAATCTTAAAACAGGAAAAACTGGCACCAACCCCACCTAGGGTTTGAGACAGGCAGTATCCTTTGTCCAAGGACCTCCACATCTACAAATGCATTTAACCAAATTTCAGTTGCAAGGTTTCCAAAGACATTTTTCCCCATGAAGAAAGAGAAGTCACAAAGTTTCAGATGTCTTATGATCCATGGGAAGATATTAATGATCTGTGTTACTGGTATACATATCATTAATATTCATTGGGAATGTTACTAGTAATATGTTGAAAGTCTTGTCCTTTGTCCCATTTAAATATATCCAGAAGAGCGACTTCATTTCTTGGTTCTATATGAGAGCTTGGGTACAGAACTAGACTTTTCTAGTCACTGCCTACATTTAAATTATACTAATATATTATATGCTAAAATATATTATTCATAATATAATATAATAAATTTAGAAAAAGGCTAAGCCCAAGTACAGTTGAAACACTAAGCTTGAATTAAATGGTTGTTCCCTCCACACCTAGAAAGAGAGTGGTCAGTTTCCTTGCTCTTTCCTCTCCTCCTGCAGGTAGCTAAGAGCCATTTTGGAGGTGGCGGAGCAGGAATAGATAAAGGGGTCAGGACAGCTCTTTCTGGCAGACAGTGTTGCACTCTTGAACTTTGTACTTTCTGGACTTGGTACTGCTTCAAATTGACTCTGTCATGTGTGGTTTCATGGCTTGAGTTTTCCCCCACCCAACTGATGAAAGTTGCTCACTTGTGGTTGTCTTGATCTGGCTGAATCCATCTCTTTACCAGCTGGTTTATTGTGATATCTTTCCCTGATCACTCACTTCCTTTTTTTTTTTTTTTAAAAAATATTTTATTTATTTATTTGGCGCTGGGTCTCAGTTGCAGCACGCTCATCTTTCACTGCAGTTTATGGGCTCTCTAGTTGTGCTACGTGAGTTACTTTCCTGACCAGGATTGAACCCAAGTTCCCTGCATTGGAAGGCAGATTCCTAACCACTGGACCACTAGGGAAGCCCCTGAGTCATTTTTTTAATCAAGGGAAAATAACACACACATGCAAAAAAATAAAAATAAAAAGGCTTTCCTGCAAAAGGAAGGCATGAAGCTTGTTCTGAAAGCTAAATTTGAATTATCGTTATTGTAAAGATTTATTTATTTATTTTGCTGCACTCGGTCTTTGTTGCTGCGTGCTGGCTCTCTAGTTGCAGTGTCTGGACTTCTCATCGTGGTGGCTTCTCTTGTTGCGGAGCACTTGCTCTAGGCACACAGACTTCAGCAGCTGTGGCGCCCAAGCTCGAGAGCGCTGGCTCAGCAGCTGTGGTGCATGGGCTTCATTGCCCTGCAGCTGCGGGATCTTCCTGAAGCAGGAATCAAACCCATGTCCCCCGTGTTGGCAGGCAGGTTCATAACCACTGGACTACCAGGAATCCTTTGAGTTATTTTTTTAATCAAGGGAAGATAGCACATTTTTTAAAAAGTGGGGGGGAGGGGGTTCCTGCAAAAGGAAGGCATGAAACTTGAGATGGAGAGATATCTTTAAGCAAAGTCAACATCCAGAATTGGTTTGTACCTGTGGTTGGGTGGTGAGGTCAAGGAAGAATAATTAGAGGACAGAGTGTAAAGAAATTCCATGAGAATTTCCTCTTGCTTCCCAGCTCTCTTTATTTGTGTCTTTTGATCTCTAGAAGCAACTGCGAAGGAAAGAACTCCTGACAACACCTATTCAGACGTAAATATACGGTCAGCATCATGAAGTTCTGGACACCTCTCTTCATGATGTTCCTCTGTATGGTACTACTGTCTGTGCTCGGAGGAGTGAAAGAAAGATATGGCAGCAGGTGATGAGGCTGGATTGAGGATCAAAAGGGCATGACGGGGCTGTGCTTATTTCTGGACAAATGAAGAAGTATCATGCCTGATACATCTGACCCAGGACTCACTTCCTTGGATCACCTGTTGGAGCATTTGTGTATAGATACTTTTCTATAGACAGAGATCCAAGAAATTCCCAAGCTGAGATCCTTCTTTGTTTATTCTTCCAACCTTAAAAGTATCAATGAGTATCTGTCAGCTTTTAGATACATTCCATAAATTATAAGGATATAATATTTTCCCATGTCAGGCTATCTTGGAGGAGAGGGGGCATCAGTACAGAGCTACCATATTTTCCCATTCTTCCAGAAGCTCTGTGTCCTAACTGTGTGCATGTTGATGATTACCAAATGGCATTTCTTGATACATACCCTTAATTTAGTGGTAGGATATTTCAGAAGTCCAGTGCAATGGAAGACTGCTTGAGTTAAAGCTGACCCATTGGTAGGATATTTCAGAATGTAAAAAGATGGAAAAGAGACATGAGATGAGTCTTTAGTGGAGCAATGTTGGGGGCCATATGATGAGAAAATGAAATCAATGGAGGGGGCCAAGAAAATGAGATGAGAGAGAGAAGAATTTGGAGAGAGGCTGAATTACTTTATTTTTTTAATAGGATGCTTTTTTCTCTCTCTCTAGTTGTGGCATGCAGATTTAGTTGCCCTGAAGCATGTAGGATCTTAGTTCCCCAACCAGGGATCAAACCCGTGTCCCCTGCATTGGAAGGCAGATTCTTAACCACTGGACCACCAGAGAAGTCCTGAGGCTGAATTACATTAAAGGCAGGGTCAGCAAGGAGGGGAAGAAAGTGAGGCAAATCTGTTCCTTACTTTCCCTGGTCTAGTTTCGCATGCTATGAAATCGGTGTGATAACAAGGGTAGAGGTTATCTCAGACTCTGAGATCTCCCATTATAAAGATGCAATTGTTATAGGAGGGCAAACGAATGCTGGGAGTATATGGAGTCCTATCTCTAGGATGCTCAAAGACAACCCAGAAGTCTGCAACACGATAGGATGCGGGGAGCAGAGAAGTCTAAGAGCTTAGTGAAGATGCAATGGGGTCAGAGAAAATACAATGAGGAGGCTAAGGAAGGAGACTTTTCTTAGGAGATAGGTACTTTAGTGGGGGCTTGGGGCCAGGATCTAGGAGGGGCCCCTCTAGCTTAACATAAGCTGTTAAGCTTATGAAAGACTTCTCTTCCCACACTTGTCTATATGGCCCCACCAATGTCTTACCATCTCATCTCATTTTCAGGGGGGATTTGTTCATTCAGGAGTGCTGGGGAGAGCCAACCATCCGAGAATGTAACAACAGGTGTTCTAGAAACTTTAGATGTGTAAAAATAAATCACACATGCTGCTGGACCTACTGTGGAAACATCTGCTGGGAAAATACAGTGAGTTTGGAGATGCACACTTGGGTGTGTGTCATCACTGATTCTCACCTTCTTCTCAGATGCTGTTTTCCCTAAACAGAGGGCTGAGGTATCCCAAATCCAGGCACAAACGTAGCAGAAGACCATGTCCACTAAACCTGGAAACCAATTCACTGGCAAATAGACCAAGATACCAGCTTGGGGCACCTTGTTTCTTTCAATATATAATCAATGCCTGTGATGTCTTCATTCTATATTTCAACAGTTTGGTGTTTTTCTGTTTTTCAGTCCAGATTTCTAGCCATAGCATCCATAGTCAGACTTTACCATGAACCATTTTAGCTTACTCAGGTCCCATATTTCTACCTTTGTCTATTCAGTGAACTAATACTATCCCCTCCTCCAAATCAGAAGTGGACAATTCCTGTTGTTACATGAAGTATTCTTGTTTCAAGGTCTGGTGAAGATGAATAATATTAAGCTTGGGAGTGAATTCTTGCTTCCCAGATTTCCAGAGCCTCTAAGCATCTAACCTTTTCTCTTGCAGCTACTCACTGAAGAAGCTAAAACCCTAGCCTCCCACTGAGACACCAGTTCATCCTCACTGAGGGCTGGGAAGGAGTAAATCCTTGGCAAATAAACTCATATGCCAGCAGTGGCCCTTGACTTTTTCCACTCCATTCCGCTACCCTTGAATGCCATATTACACTCCCCTCTACTGTTACAGTGTGTACACAAGTTTCCATCTCTTGCTTCCAAATCTTGCTTCCCCATTTGATTACCTTAGAGCTAATAGGCTAAATCATGGACTTCAAGAATAGAAGTTTAGTTCTCGCATGCCATTTTAATGTGGGTAACTGGCAAGCAGTCCTTTCTTTCCATTTTTCAGAGAGCAGGTCTCTGGTGAATGTGTTTTTCACAGGGTATGGGTTCAGTTCAGTTCACTTCAGTAGCTCAGTCGTGTCCGAATCTTTGTGACCCCATGAATCGCAGCACGCCAGGCCTCCCTGTCCATCACCAACTCCCGGAGTTCACTCAGACTCACACCCGTCAAGTCCGTGATGCCATCCAGCCATCTCATCCTCTGTTGTTCCCTTCTCCTCTTGCCCCCAACCCCTCCCAGCATCAGGGTCTTTTCCAATGAGTCAACTCTTCGCATGAGATAGCCAAAGTACTGGAGTTTCAGCTTTAGCATCATTTCTTCCAAAGAAATACCAGGGCTGATCTCCTTCAGAATGGACTGGTTGGATCTCCTTGCAGTCCGAGGGACTCTCAAGTCTTCTCCAACATCATGGTTCAAAAGCATCAATTCTTCGGTGCTCAGCTTTCTTCACAGTCCAACTCTCACATCCATACATGACCATAGGAAAAACCATAGCCTTGACTAGACAGACTTTTGTTGGCAAAGTAATGTCTCTGCTTTTGAATATACTATCTAGATTGTTCATAACTTTTCTTCCAAGGGGTAAGCGTCTTTTAATTTCATGGCTGCAATCACCATCTGCAGTGATTTTGGAGCCTAAAAAACAAAGTCTGACTGTTTCCACTGTTTCCCCATCTATTTCCCATGAAGTGATGGGACCAGATGCCATGACCTTCGTTTTTTGAATGTTGAGCTTTAAGCCAACTTTTTCATTCTCCACTTTCACCTTCATCAAGAGGTTTTTTAGTTCCTCTTCACTTTCTGCCATAAGGGTGGTGTCATCTGCATATCTGAGGTGATTGATATTCCTCCTGCTAATCTTGATTCCAGCTTGTGCTTCTTCCAGTCCAGCATTTCTCATGATGTACTCTGCATAGAAGTTAAATAAACAGGGTGACAATATACAGCCTTGACATACTCCTTTTCCTATTTGGAACCAGTCTGTTGTTCCATGTCCACTTCTAACTGTTGCTTCCTGACCTGCATATAGGTTTCTCAAGAGGCAGGTCAGATGGTCTGGTATTCCTATCTCTTTCAGAATTTTCCAGTCTATTGTGATCCACACGGTCAAAGGCTTTGGCATAGTCAATAAAGCAGAAATAGATGTTTTTCTGGAACTCTCTTGCTTTTCTCATGATCCAGTAGATGTTGGCAATTTGGATCTCTGGTTCCTCTGCCTTTTCTAAAAGCAGCTTGAACATCTGGAAGTTCACAGTTCACATATTGCTGAAGCCTGGCTTGGAGAATTTTGAACATTACTTGACTAGCATATGAGATGAGTGCAATTGTGCAGTAGTTTGAGCACTCTTTGGCATTGCCTTTCTTAGGGACTGGAATGAAAACTGACCTTTTCCAGTCCTGTGGCCACTGCTGAGTTTTCCAAATGTGCTGGCATATTGAGTGCAGCACTTTCACAGCATCATCTTTCAGGATTTGAAATAGCTCGACTGGACTTCCATCACCTCCACTAGCTTTGTTTGTAGTGATGCTTTCTAAGGCCCACTTGACTTCACATTCCAGGATGTCCAGCTCTAGGTGAGTGATCACTCCATTGTGATTATCTTGGTCGTATGGGTATGGGAAAACAATTCTAAAACTATTTTACAGGTATGAAAGATTGAACAGGTAAGTAATTGGTAGATAAGAGCCAGGTTTCTGTGAGAGAAGTTAGAAATAAGCAAAAGGAAAATGCTAGAATGAACCCTGGGTTACTGGATTAAAATCAGAGATATCAATATGAACTCACGTTCAGATAGATAGATAGATAGATAGATAGATAGATAGATAGATAGATATGGTTGGTCAAAAGTTCACTTGGGGTTTCCTGTAAGATCTTATGGACAAACCCGAATGAACTTTTGGTCAGCCCTATATATACACACACAGGGGGCTTCCCTGGTGGCTCAGTGGTAAAGAACTCGCCTGCCAATGCAAGAGACACGGGTTTGATCCCTGAGTTGGAAAGATCTCCTGGAGAAGGAAATGACAACCCACTCCAGTATTCTTGCCTGGAGAATCCCAGGGACAGAGGAGCCTGGTGGGTTATAGAAGATATGGTCTCAAGGAGTCGGACACAACTGAAGTGACCCAGCATGCATGCACGCTACTCCTGGATAATGTCATTTTAGACCTAAGAACATCTCCTTCTGGAAAGAAAATCTTCCTGGAATGGTTCAAAGAACCAATATATTTGGGCTGATGGGCATTTCTTAGTGGTAAATCTTGCACCCAGCACCTAACCCCAACACCTGCATTCCAGATATCTTCCTGGAGCTTCTTAATTAGGCATTCTGGGTCTAGTTATGACACAGACAGCTATGAGACATGGAATAGAAGACACTTGCAGATCACGGCATCAGTATGACCCCACCTGTGAACGCTGGGGGCAGTCAAAGCATGGAGCAGGCAGGAGCTGATCACCATCGTGATGTATGAGATGAGGAGGATACTTCTGGAACCCTTCCATATGCTTGACATAGAGAAGAGCAGGAGACAAGACCAAGTCACGCAAAAGTCATCGCAACCATGAGGTGATGGGTTGCCTCAAAACAGATCAGCTCTAATTTGCACTTCTCTGCAGGCTGGGACTTGACCTTTTGGAGAACCAAATCAAAGCAGAATCTGCATTTGTTTCTTCCTTTCCTCCATAAATTTCAAGGTCTTCCAAGGGACCCCATTCCTCCTTTTTATGTAATAAAGAGGCCCACAATTATTTCAATAAACCAGAACACGCACTGGTGTCCAGGCCAGCACTTCTTCTGTGCATAACATTCCAGGTATAGCCTCTGAGTTCTCTAGGACAGGGTAGACTGTGGAAAGGAATAGGTCAGCCTGGCATCTGTGATCATGATCTCTTCCTAAGGCCCCATTGTCTGAGGGCAGCTCTTAGCAGAAGTGAAGGAGACCCTGCAATACCAGAAGCCCTGTGATGCTCCTGAGATGGATCAGAGGCTTTGGGCCGATGGAGGCATGGCATGTCTGCTTCACTGATGCTCAGCAGGAGCCACTGGCCTGCAGCATAGCACCACATCCCTGCTTCCAGCAGGGTCTGCCCTCCCGAGTTCCTCACAATTGACCCCATGTCCCAGTTGGCCACACTCACCTGCTCTCTGGACTTAGTCCCAGGACCACATCAGAGAAGTGGTGATTGCACAGAGTAGTAGGGACTCTGGACCCCAGGGATGAATTTCTACTGACTCACCATGAAATCAGGGGCAAGACCCAAGGCATCCTGTGCCGATTAATCCTGTCACATCACCCTGAACCAATGTTCCTCCCTCTGGTTTGAAAAAAGAAGAAAGATGAGGCCATAAGGAAAGGTTGGGACCGCGCAGTTAAAGGAAGGGCCTGGAGTCTCAGGGGTCGCAGCCGGGCCCCATTTCACGAGCAGCCTGTTGGTGGTGCTGGAGTGGGGACAGCACAGGGGCTCACTCCCCATGGACCGTCCCACTGGGATGTGGAGAGGGGAGCACAGAGGAAACCTCCTCCAAGCAGACCACGACTTCTCCCTCTCCTTTGACCGTGGACATGACATCTCACTTCCTTGGGATTCACTTTCTTTGTTTCAAAGAGACAGTGACATGAACCTCTCAAGGACGATGAGCAGGATGGGATGGGAGTGGACGAAGTTTAAGAAGAGTCCTTCTCAGGGGCCTCCCCTTCTGTGCCGCAGGGTCTAGCCTCCAGGCATCTCATGTTGAACTTGGCCCTTTGTGGCTCCAGGTGAGGCAAGTTCTCCTGAGGACTAGGAGGTGCCGCACACAAGCAGGTCCTCCCCCTGGGAGTCCTGGTTCAGTGAGCAGAGGAACGGGGTGGGGTGGGGGGCTGGGTTCGCAGGGGCCTGGCAGGGAGGCAGGAGGGAGGTGGGGAGGGGGAGCAGAGAAGCTTCACAAGGGGAGAGATCAGGACCCTGACCCAGAAAGGCGGGGGGCCCTCTGGGGTCTGTGCCAGCTTCTCCGTGATCACAGGCACTGGGAGTGAACTAGGCAGGTCCTTCCACATTTGTTCTGGTTTATTTGACAGGGACAGGTTGTTCAGATACTGGCTGGACAGGGTGGCATTCCTGTTGACATCCTTGTGTCCAGGGTCAGGTCCTTATCTTCAGCCGCAGGCACAGTGTCTGTGGAGACAGTTCGGGGGGCAGGATGCACAGCCCCAGGCTCTCTGACTCACAGGACATTCATGCAAATGTTCCCACAGAAGGTTGAACAGCACATGGTATTTTGTGGACAGTACTGGAAGTATGAACAGTGGTTCCCGCAAGTAGACTCCGTGGGCCGCTTCGTACAGGCTTTAGCTTTGAGATCTAAAAAGAGCAGGAGGAGGAGCAAGGTCAATGGAACCAGGTTCCTCAGAGCAACTCTTCTCGAGTTGAAAGCCTCCCCCAGAGACCTGAGACCTCAAAATCTACTCAGGAGACACTTGGATTTTCCAGGAACTCACCTCCGCCCTTCACCAGATCCTGGTGATGGGTAGTATCTTAAATCCCACTCCTCCTACTCTTCCCCAATAGACCTCAATGCCTGGACTTCCTGGACTCTCTCCATAATCCTGCAACAGGACTCCGTCTCCCATATTAGTCATGGCCTTGGCCAAATCACCTCCACAGAACCTGCACCCGATCCCAGAGAACTCCACAACGGCAAGGATGACCTGCTAACTCTCCCCTACTCTCCAAAATCTGCGGGGACCAGAGAGGAAGATGAACTTGCCCCTTCATCGTCTCTCTGCTCTCAGGCTGCCACTGTCTGCACCATCCCTGCCGCTTCCCAGCAAAATAGCACCCTCAGTGTTTCCCTTCCACTCTCACCATCCTGCTCCCTCTGAGATAAATTTACCTAGACTCTTGCACCCCAAATGTTGCTCTGCCATGTACTTTCATTCTACACCTACTCCCCTGAATGCCTCGGAGTGTTTACCTGTCACCTGTGTGCATAACCCAAAGAAGAGCTGTTTGTTTTCCCACCTGATTCTCGCTCAGGTGTATCTTTCCCCTGTTGTAGGTACCACGTGTCTCTGGATTTGGGGGATGGGGAATGAAAAGATGCAGTTTTCCCCTCCACCCCCATCACTCTTCCCTGAGCCAGATAAAGAGGCTGTTGGACCGTGGTTTGGGAAGAACCAGAGTCTTCAGAGTGCTGTGGGCCGAATAGGATGTGTCGGAAAGTTCGAACTCCTGGGTCCTCGTTAGACTGGACGCGTCAGCCCGCCCGCCCCCGCCCCCTTCCCCCCGCCCGCCCCCGCCCGCCCCCGCCCGCCTCAGCTCCTGCCCCGGTCCCCTCCCCCGCCCCCTCCCGCCCCCTCCTGCCCCCTCCTCTCCTCTCCCTCCCTCTCCCCCTCTCCCGCCCCTCCCTCCACCTACGGTTCCTCTTCTGGCTGTGCTGCCCTCCGAGGGCCTGCAGCAGCAGAACGCAGAGGAGCAGGAGGGGCAGCAGCGCCTGGGCTCTCATGACTCTGGCAGAGTGGCGAGAGCGCTCCGTCTGGCCCGGACGTCCCTGGAGAGCTGAGTGGGGAGAGGGAAGGGAGGAGGGAAGCTGGTCCTGGGCTCCTCGCTGCCTCTCCTGGCCAAGCGGGGCAGAGCAAGGAGTCCTTGTTTCCTCACCTGACCTGCCCCTCACCAGGGCCCACTCCTGAGACACTGGGGCTCCGACAGGGCCGGGCCGGTCCTCCTCTCACAGCTAATCTTCTCCTTTTGTAAACAGACCATTTTTTCTGCAAAAATAAAAAAAACTGTAGGTCTGTATTTTGTTTATAAAATAATTTACAGAAGAAATTAAAGAAGGAACATCGTTTAAAAGATATGGAAACAACCAATAGATAGCTGGATAAAGAAGATTGATATATATGTGCGATGGAATATTATTCAGCCATGACAAAGAAGGAAGTCCTGGCATTGTTTACAACTTGGATGAAACTTGAAGCATAAGGATAAGTGAAAGAAGCCAGACAGGAAAAGATAAATGATATCACATATGTGTTATCTAAAAACTGAACTCATAGAAACAGAGTAGTATTGTGGTTCATAGGAGCTGGAGGTTGGGGGACAAGAGGAGATTTGGGGAAATGGTCCAAACTTTCAGTTATAAAATTAATAAATTCTGGGAATGGAATGTACACCCTAGTGATTACAACTAATATTAGTGTATTATATACCTGAAAGTTTCTAACAGAATAAATCTTAAATGTTATCATCATTAAAAAGAAATGATGGGGACTTCCCTGATGGTCCAGTACTTAAGAATCCTCCTTCCAATATAGAGGATGAGGTTCAGTCCCTGGCCGGGGAAATAAGATCCTGCATGCCACAGAGTGTAACCAAAAAGGGGTGGGGGGGCAATAAAGTTCCAAGAGGAAAAAAACAACTGATACAACTGTCGCTTTCTGCAGATGATGTTGAATACATTGAACACTGAAAAGAACACATCAAGATATCACGGTAAACAATGCGAGAGTTTAGCAAGATAACTGGCTACAGATCAATACACAAAAGTCATTTATCTACATTAGCAACAAATGAAAAGGAATAATTAAAAATTAAGATGCTGTTTACAATTTTAACAGTTCAAACCTCTAGGAATAAACATAACAAAGACAAGCCAGAACTCTACGTGGAAGAACTTCTTAAAATTTTGTGAAAGGATATTAGCAAGATAGAGATAGATGAGAGACCTAACAAGGTCAGGATGAGGGGGTGATAAGCGTGTGGATTTGAAAACGCTACCTGGAGCTGCAGTGGGCGTGGTTGGGAGGTGCCCGGATTTCTGCCAAAGCCTCCTGATTGGCGGACACGGTGTAAGGCAGTCACAGCTCCTCGCCTTCACTTTGCCTTCTGTTCTAAGCTGTGCCTGGTCACAGCTTCGACCAGGACTTGCCCACCCAACCTTCCAGCATCATGAAGCCTGCGCTATTTCTCCAGCTCCTGCTGTTGACTCGCTTAGCATCGCAGCTGGTGTCTGGGAGTCCCAAGCAACATTTTAGGAGTAGGTGCTGGGTCTGGGCACAGGGGAGGGAAGAAGCATCGGGAGAGATGAGAGGATGTGAAGGATGGGTACATCTCTTGAAAAAATACAGTTTCGTGTTCAAGAGTCCAAGTTTTATTGTCAGCAAGATCTAGGTTTGAATCCCTGCTCTGTTTCACACTGAGTGAGCTTAAGTAGAGTGTCTGGCCTTTGGATTTTATCTTTGTGATGGATAGAATGATAGTGGGGTAGCTGGGAGAAGAAACGGAGACGATACATGTAGACATAGAGTGCTCAGTAAGTGTTAACTACTGTCGATGTTATCAGCTCCATCATCCAGCTTCTTCACGGATGCTTGGGTCAACTTTTCAAGGATTGAAAGAGAGAGGAAAATTAAATTGGCAGAATTCAACCTGCGACCTACATAATCTTAGCCTCAGAGGATATTTTGGGAGGAAAGGAAGCAAAGTGTTGCATTACATTTCCCATGCTAAATGCTCAGAGGTGCCTGCACAGTTATCAGAGATTAGCACCCTCGGGAAGGTTTCAAGTTCATCTCTGCAATCACTGTTGCCAAGCTCCAAACAAATAAGAGCTCTTGCCACAGTTACTTTGATGACCAAAACCAAATGGGAAAAGAGCTGTTATGCATTATCCCTGCACTTCTCCATAGGAGACGTAGCTTCAGAATATTGCAGGCTCAGGAGAGGACTATGTGTAGTGTCTCATGTATCTAGGGAGGCAAGGTCCTATGTTAGGGTTCTCAGAGAGAGAGTACAGGTTTAACCAAGGAAGGCTAAACAAGCTGCAAGAGGACAGGGGTATCCAAGATAGGGGCTAGCTGGAGAACCAAAGACTAAAATTTAAGGAAAGAGAGACATGGAGGCTTTATGAAAGATTGGTAAATACCATAGTGAGATTAGGACCAGATACCCTGAGAAGGAAGCAAAACTTGAGAAGATCAACCTCTCTGAGATTCCTGGCTCGTGGACTCTTTCCCAAAGTGCTCCACTGAGCCCCAAGCTCCCCAAAGTGGGGATCAGCTCCAATTTCTTTGTTTAAGTTTTTGGTTGTGTTGGTCTTCATTGCTGCACGAGGGATTTTTCCAGTTTCAGCAAGCAAAAGCTACTCTTCATGGCAGTGCGCAGGTTGCCTGTGGCGGTGGTTTCTTTTGCTCTGGAGCACAGGCTTAGGCACACCGGCTTCAGCAGTTGCAGCATACAGGCTCGGTAGTCATGGCGCTAGGGCCTAGTGGCTCCGCGGCACGTGGAATCTTCCCCAACCAGGGACTGAACCCATGACCCCTGCATTGGCAGGCAGATCCTTAATCACTGAACCACCAGGGAAGCCCAATTTCTTGCACTGATCCAGTGAGCTAAAGGATGACAGGCTGAGTACTGAGTACTGTGTGTTAGTCACTCAGTCGTGTCCAACTGTTTGTGACCCCATGGACTGTACAGGCCACCAAGCTCTTTTGACCATGAGATTTTCCAGGCAAAGATACTGGAGTGGGTTGCCATTTCCTTCTCCAGGGGATCTTCCCAACCCAGAGATCGAACCCAGGTCTCTTGCATTGCAGTCGGATACTTCACCATCTGAGCTACTAGGGAAGCCCTGGTCTCTGCCTAATTGTCATCAGCCTGAGTCTTGGCTTCTTACTCACCATCTCCAGTGTCATTTGCTATTACTGTTATAGCCCCAGCTTCATTCACCACTTACTCCTTTTAGATCAGCATGATATCCTACAGATCCCCTTATAATTGCAAATACCTGCAGAGAAGTAAACCAACAAAGACTTATAGAATGTTCTTCCTATGACATTTGCCCCAAAGGAAAAACAAGTCAAAAGGAACAAAAATTAAGATCTGGCAGGCTTGACTAAAGGAGTTAATGGGTTCGTTCTTAATGCCTTAGAGTTTAGGAACAGAAAGAATATTGTGAGCTGGAGCCTTGGGGCAGGATCCCCTGGTAGAGGTGTTCTTGGCTTTGATCTAATTTCTGGTAGATGGGGTAAAGGAATGTCTACGTAAAATATTTATTCTTCTCCAACAAGAGAAAGTGGGGGACCATGGAACTCTGACCTCTCAATCACTAGAGACCTGGGAAGATGAAACAGCTGATTACTGTTTGTACCCCGTTCTGAAATACCCATCCTTCTTCCCATGAAAGAAGTCATCCCCAGAACTCATTTGAGATTTGGGTTCTAGCATTCTGACGCCAATAATTTGAGTGTGCTATATGGTCTTCATCCATTTCAAAAATCATCCCTTTTATTCATTCTTCTTACGCACAAATAACATGTTAGGTCAAATGCTAGGATAAACTATTGTTTGTTTGAGTCTACACAACGAATCAGTACAAATGGACCCACATACATATGCCATTCATTCCCTTGAACCAGACTCAACCACGGCCGATGGGGACTTAGCATTTGATCTGCAATGATGATGAATGACCCTTGAGTGCAGGATTCTTCCAAACTGCGTCTTTGATGGAAAGAGTTCTCCGCCCAAAAATCTTATTCTACCTCCCTGTGACCACACTAGGGGGAATCAGCCTGCCTGGTTCCCCCGGCAGTTCCTTGGACTTCTAGAGTTCTCAATGTCACTCCAGGCTTCTCTCTCCTACTCTGTGTTCCAGGGTATATCTTGGAACCTCCACCCTGCCGATCAGACCCGGAAAACTGTACTGATTTCTGCACACTGCAGGAAGATTGCCAACCAGGATTTCAGTGCTGTTCTGCCTTCTGTGGTATAGTCTGTACATTAAACAAAAATGTAAACCACAAAAGGTAAGGGCCTCTCCTGCCCAGCCCTGACCGTAGTAGCACTGCTGGTGAGAGCTCAATAGAAGAGTCTCTAATCAGTCACGATGATGAATCTCTTTCTCTCTAACATTTTCTTTCTCTTTACCAAGAATAATTACCATAAATGTCCTGATGGAAGGAGTCTTCCTCCACTCAAGAACTACATAATTATTCTCTCCCTACCATCATATCTGTCAATCTCTGTACCTGTCTCTCTGAACACACCTCTCTGATAAACTCCTCCATCCACTTACCTGTCTCAGAATCCATGCTCTGGGACCCTGTATCTGGAGCTGCATCATTGGAATCCCAAAGGAACTCTGTTCTCTGGTTTTGCTCACCCTCTTTTACCAAACACTTCACTTCCAACCCCCCACCCCCCAGTGTTCCTGGGTTCTGCAGATGCTCCAGTACAAGGGATGCTCTGATTACTTACCCAGGCATCATCACTGGCCCCAATTCTGTTGAATAGGGAGAACTCCCAAAAGAGAGAAAGGTTATTACAGGCCTGATGAAATATCTGGTTTCTAATCCTATCTTGCAACCATGTCTTTCTGTGACCCTGAGTAGGACAATTCCCTATTTTTGCCTTTCATTTCCTCATGCAGAAAATGGGGGTTCTTTTTTTCCAGCCTTGCATGATGGTTATGGAGGTCCAGACAAGATCTCAAGAGAGCCACAAGACAGGAGACATAACCAGTGAGCTTCTAAACTGTCTTACTCTCTGCTACATTTCCTGCCTTGAGCATAGTAGCCCACATAGGACCTTGGTCCAGAGTGATCAAATATGAGCCCAGAACTAGATCTCCGGACCCAAATTCTGGCTTCACCACTTCTTGGCTGAGTGATCTGGGCCACAGCTTCCCCATCTTTAAAACTGAAATAGCAAAAGTGAAATTAAAGTAGAAAATCCAGACAATCTCTAAAAACACTGCTTGCCACATAATACTATCTTCTTTCCTTTCTGTATAAGTGTTAGTCGCTGAGTCATGCCCAACTCTTTGTGACCCCAAGGACTATAGGCTGCCAGGCTCCTCTGTCCATGAAATTCTCCAGGCCAGAATACTAGAGTGGGTAGTCATTCCCCTCTCAAGGAAGATCTCCCCAGCCCAGGGATCAAACCCAGGTGTCCCACATTGCAGGCAGATTCTTTACTGTCTGAGCCACCAGGGAAGCCCTCTACCACATAATAATTACTCAGGAAATTTTAGTGGTGAGACAACCACTTCTCTCTCAAGACTGGCCCTTGCCATTCAGCTCAACAGCTTTCAAGGCTCCACCTTGGAAGGCACGAGCCTAAGTCTGAATCTCTGTGTTCTCTGGGTTCTCTGAGGTTCCGCTTTCCCTATGACATGAGGACTTAGCTTCATGGTGTTGTTTCAGTCATGGAAGTAGTGGGAATTTTTAAAAGATATCTCTAAGAAAGAAACTTCATCAGGTAACATTTGAAAATGTTTTTCTTCTACAGACCCAAAACCAAAACCTTGAGAAACAACGGGGTTGGCAAGTGAGGCATATTTCCCAGAGCATTTTGTAAGTATCAGGGTTGGACCTGGGCTTCCCCAGACAAGTTTTCTCCAGTTTTCCTTCTTCAGCCTCTCAGGGGACTCACAGATTCCCAAAAGGTCAGAAGAGCCTCTTGTTGATGATGGCCTCGCCTCCATTATTCCCCTCCTGGGACTATGTCCTCACTTCCTGGGGCAGGATGTGGTCCAGAGTCAGTTCTGCAACACAGAACAGCAAAGGAGGCTGGGTCATGGCCCAAGGGGAACTCAGGACACTCAGATCTGAATCTATGCCACGGACCAGGGTCTGCCAGTCTCTGGGTTGATAGCACCCTGGGCAGGGAGTAGAGCTGAGCCCTTCACACTGTGTGGCCTCTTGTCAGCTCACCTTATGTCTCTGAGACCATCAGCTTCCCCATGGGAAAGACAAGCAAGCATCTGCCCCTCGGGTTCTGTGAGGATTACATGAGGCCATGTGGAATGGAAGAACCCGGTCATTGTAAAGACACTGCACAGTTTAGAAGTTGCCAGCAACTCACAGTTTCTGGGTTCCAGGCTTTTCCTCTTAAGAAAAAAAAAATAGGAGGAGGACTTCCCTGGCATTCCGGCTGTTAAGACTCCACACTTCCGTTGCAAGAGGCACGGGTTCTACCCCTGGTCAAAGAACTAAGATCCCACATGCTTTGCAGCTTGGCCAAAGCACAACGTGTGTGTGTGGAGCGGGGTGGGGGAGGGGGCAAATTTTCTTTATTATTTTACCAATGCTACAAGAAAAGGGAGAAAAATGGAGTCTTCTGTAACTCCACCATCAAAAGAAAGCTACTCTTCCTATCTTGGAGCGTTCCTTGTGGCTCAACTGGTAAAGAACCCGCCTGCAATGCAGGAGACCTGGTTTCTATCCCTGGGTTGGGAAGATCCCCTGGAGAAGGGAACAGCTACCCACAAAGAGTCAGACATGATTGGGCGACTTTCACTTCACTTCACATCTTGGTAGCTTTTTTTTTTTTTCAGGCTGTCTGGGGGAAATGAGGAGCTTAGGGTCTTCTAACAGCCCTTCTGACGTCAACAGTTTCCAAGTTAGAACCTTGGTATTTCAGCTTCGAAACTCTGCACTCATTAGAGAAATGGTAGCAAGCAGAGGCCAGGGAAGTGCTGAAGTGCGTGTGGGCCACAGTTGCTCAGGTCCTGAGGAGCCAGCCATGCTAACTTGCTCTGCACCTTATAATAATTAACTTCCCGAGTCGCACACTGGCCAGCAACCAATGCACCAACACTGTGACCTAATCCAGGACCCGTGCAGCATTCACCGTCAGATCTGTTAGAGGCTTGTGTCACAGTGTTTGCTCTCCCCAATCCTGCAGCCTGTCCTCTGCAGAATGGTTCCCCTCAACTGACAGTTCCTACCGTGGAGACTCCACTGTTGGCTGGGAAGTTCAGGCAAGGTAGAAGATGGTAGTACCAGTGAGAGCCTGAAAAAAAATACTGATCTTATTCCCAGAAAAGACAGTGTCGAGCTTCCTGTGGAGACAGGGAATGGAGGATAGCACAGACCAGGCAGATCCTGTCACAGTCTTCCAGGAAACCTGGGCTCCGCTGGGTGTTGTCAAGGTCTTCCAACTTTGTCAATGAGAACTAACATTTTTAGCCATGATGCCTTCATCTCACGGGGTCCTCACAGCAACAATAATAGACAGTTTATAGACAAACCGAAAATTGTGGAGTTAAAGTAATAATCTCAGCATTAGCCAAACGGTCAGTGGTGGAGCTGGATTACAAACCTGTGGCTTGGGGTGACAAGCCCAAAGGATTGTCACTGTGGGCGATTTAGTTCATTTCTGCTAAGTAGATTCTCACACTTCCTATTTCCACTGAATGTTTCCACTGATGCTTTCATCAAGCTGTCCACTCGGGCTTCATAACGCCTTTCTAAGCCCTTTCAGGCTTAGAAACCTGCCTCACTAAACTTTGTCTTTTGCCAATGCCCCAGCCACTCTATCTCCATCTATCCTCTAACTCAAGCTCTTCTTTCTGCCCAGAATGTCTTTCTCCCGCTTTTCAACAAACTCCCACTCATGTTTCAAGTTTCATATTAAATAAAAGATGTCCATGGAAGCTTCACCAATTCACCCCAGACAGAATGGTTCTCTTGTCTTTTCACGGAACCTTATCTTGGTCCTACCTTCTGCTTTATCACACTGTACTGTAATTGTTTACCTTAGTATTTCTTTATCTAGAATATGAGTTTCCTAAAAGTAGAAACTGTGTCTGATTTCTATGCCACAGTACCCCAAAACCCAACACCATGCCTTGCACATAGTGAAAAATGAAAGTGTTAGTTTCTCAGTCATGTCCAACTCTTTGCTACCCTGTGAACTGTAACCCCTCAAGCTCCTCTGTCCATGGAATTCTCCAGGCAAGAATACTGGAGTGGGTAGCCATTTCCTTCTCCAGGGGATCTTCCTGACCCAAGGATTAAACCCAGGTCTCTCACATTGCAGGCAGATTCTTTACCATCTGAGCCACCAAGGAAGGCCATAGTGAGGACATAATTCTGACTTCAAATGAGGATGAGAAGCAGGCTGGTAAGGTGTAGGCCTAATCCTAACATTTCATGGATTCTTCTCCCAGAGAAAATCTTCACTGGCTAGCCCAGAAGCATTCAGATGGAACTGTCTGTTTCAATTTTTGTCTGCGGGACTCAGGTGTTTTGCAAATTCTTTTCCTTAAAGACTGATTTATATTTGATTTTGAAGATAGAAACAGAATGAAAAACAAGCAAAAAAGAAGTGTGGAAATATCCCATTCATAAGGGGGACTAGGAGGGAGTAAGGGCTAGGGGTCCTGACTGCTGTGGGACTCAGCACAGCTCTGCGCTTCCTGACCTGGTAACACTGGGTATCTCCAAGTCTTCAGGGCTCCAACCTCTTCATCAGTAAATGGATGAATTGTGTCATGAGACAAAATGAGATGAGACAGATAAAAGCACATGCCACAGTGCCTGGCAGAGAGTCTAAGGAAAATGTGACTATTATTATTCATAATCCCATCTTTGTTTGTCCATAATTTTTGTTTTATAAAGGAATCAAAGTGTACATTCTACCTTAAACTTTATGTTTCTTAAAAAATTTTTCTCTAGGTTCCGTATGCATTAGCTCTCGTGTGTCTGATGTTTGAAATAGCTTCTAAGATGGAACAAAGCATATCTATGAAAAGCACTCCATCCCTGAAAGACTGTGTGATTAAACCAAATAAAAGCTCAGCTAATTTAACAATGATCTCGATTTCTGTATTAAGCCTCCAGCAACTAAGAAAGATGTTGCTTTTCTCTTTGAGTCCCATGTAAATGTTACCAACTTGGAAATTTGTGGTCACCTAGTCCCATGATTCAATGTTGTCCCAATCACATCTCCTCCAGATGAACTTTTCCCAAGATAAGTGTATGACAACTCCATATCCTACTCCTCTCTTATGTGACACCCTTCTTTACTTGCAGATCCCTGATAAATCCTGCCTGAGAGCTGGAAACATTGTTCAGAAAACTCTGCAGTCTCCTTTATCACCTGGAGTTGACCAGGTGTGTCCAAGTTGACCTAGTGAGCTGGTCCTCTCACATGAAGTTTGACCCATTCAAACGACAACTATCAAACTTCTCTGGTGATCCAGTGATTAAGAATTTGCCTACCAATGCAGGGGACATGGGTTTGGCCTCTGGTTTGGGAAGATTCCACATATCCTGGGGTGGTTAAGCTGGCAAAACCCACAACAACTGAGCCCATAAATCCTAGAGCCCTTATACCACCAGTAAAGAGTAGCCCCCATGCACTGCAACTAGAGAAGACCCAGCACAGCCAAATATATACATATAATCAAAATGTACAATCCTCCAGCTACAAAATAAATAATTACTAGGGGTATAATATCCAGCGTGATAAATATAATTAACACTTTATGTTATATATGAAAGTTGTTAAGAGATTAAATCAAGAGTTCTCATTATAAGACAAAATCTTTTTCTATTCTTTAATTTAGTGTCTATAAGAGATGATGGATCATCACCAAGCTTAGTGTGCTAATCATTTCATGATGTATGTAAGTCAAATCATTCTGGTGTACCCCTTAAACTTATACAATGATACATGTTAATTATAACTTAATAAATCTGGAAGAAGAAATAATAAAATTAAACTAAAAACAAATGAACCAATGAAACAAAAGAGAAACAGACTCATAGGTATATAGAACAAACAGGGGTTGCCAGAAAGGAGGGCAGTGGGAGAATGAGTGGAATAGATGAAGAAGATAAAAGGTATAAATTTCCAGTTACAAAATAAATGAATCTCAAAGGTAAAATGTAAAGTATGGAATATGCTCAATGGTTTGGTAGAAACTGTGTATGTGACAGGTGGTAACTAGACTGATCACTTTGTGATGTATAAGAATATTGAGGCACTATGTTGCACACCTGGAACTAACACAGTGTTGTAGGTCCATTATGTTGTTGTTGCTGTTCAGTCACTCAGCTGTGTCCAACTCTTCACAGTCCCATGGACTGCAGCACACCAGGCTTCCCTGTCCTTGAACATCTCCCAGAGGTTGCTCAAACCCATGTCCATTAAGTCCGTGATGCCATCCAACCATCTCCTCCTCTGTCATCTCCTTCTCCTCCTGCCCTCAATCTTTCCCAGCATCAGGGTCTTTTCAAATGAGTCAACTCTTCACATCAGGTGGCCAAAGTATCAGAGTTTCAGCTTCAACATCAGTCCTTTCAGTGAACACCCAGGACTGATCTCCTTTAGGATGGACTGGTTGAATCTCTTTGCGGTCCAAGGGACTCTCAAGAGTCTTTTCCAACACCACAGTTCAAAAGTATCAATTCTTCAGAACTCAGCTTTCTTTCTAGTCCAACTCTCACATCTATACATGACTACTGGAAGAATCATAGCCTTGACTAGACGGACCTTCGTTGGCAAAGTAATATCTCTGCTTTTTAATATGCTGTCTAGGTTGGTCATAGCTTTTTTCCAAGGAGCAAGCATCTTTTAATTTTATGACTGCAGTCACCATCTGAGTGATTTTGGAGCCCAAGAAAATAAAGCCTGTCACTGTTTCCATTGTTTCCCCATCTATTTGCCATGAAGTGATGGGACCAGATGCCATGATCTTCGTTTTCTGAATGTTGAGCTTTAAGCCAACTTTTTCACTCTCTTCTTTCACTTTCATCAAGAGGTTCTTTAGTTCCTCTTCATTTTCTGCCATAAGGGTGGTGTCATCTGCACATCTGAGGTTACTGATATTTCTTCTGGCGATCTTGATTCCAGCTTGTGCTTCATCCAGCCCAGCATTTCGCATGATGTACTCTGCATATAAGTTAAATAAGTAGAGTGACAACATACAGCCTTGACGTACTCCTTTCCCAATTTGAAACCAGTCCATTGTTCCATGTCCGGTTCTGACTGTTGTTTCTTGACCTGTGTACAGGTCAATCATACTTCAATCTTTTTAAAAAAAGACAATCATTGAAGAGTGCCATTCATTCTAAAGAAAATTATTAAATATCTGAAGAGGAAGCCATTTAGAAGTGGTCAGATGATCCAGTGACCATCACTCAACTTCAGCCATCAGAGAAGTTTAGAGCTTTAATATAGAGAGAGTTCATGAATATGTTTTTGGAAGGGATGTCATAGATCTAGAATGCTGTGTTTCCCTCCAGTACTCCAGGTCAGAGACTTTTTCAAAAACTAACCATTCATAGATGTATTAAGACTTGTACTGGAAGGGAAGAGATTCCAGGCCCACGCTGACCTGCAGAGACATGAGACTCCCTACCACTGCTGCTATCTAAGCAGAGCATGAGAGTGCTTGGAAGAGATTGAGATGTGTTCTCTGAAGTTGGGAGGCATTAGGCTCTTGCCTATGTTACTAAAAGGCGTCCAGCTGCTCGCTGCTCAAAAGCCAGTAAACAGGCCAGGTTGGTGGGAAGGGAAGTTTGCTTTATTTCAGATGCTGACAACTTCGGGGGAGGGTGGACATCTGTCTAAAGGCTGACTTCCTCCCTTCCACTAGCAACCAGTGGAGCAAGATTTTTATAGACAGAAGTGGCGGGGGAGGGGGGGTGGTCACAGTGCGGGGTGGGGGACTGCATGCAGAAACAGCATAGTGGTCTCTGACGGTCATCTTCAAACTGGCCATCAGTGGTCTGACCAGTGTCATTCTTGATTGTTTTAGGTACAGTTAATCTTCAGTTGCAGGGCTTTCCCAGTGGTGCTAATGGTAAAGAGTCTGCCTGCCAATGCTGGAGACACAGGTTCAATCCCTGGAAAGGGAAGATCCCCTAGAGGGAGAGCATGACAAACCACTTCAGTATCCTTGCCTGGAGAATCCCATGGACAAAGGAGCTTGCAGGGGGACTACAGTCCATGGGGTCGCAGAAAGTCGGACACGACTGAAGCGACTTAGCAGCACCAGCAGTCTTCAGTTCCAGGGTCCATTTGTTCCAATTTCTTGGAGACCAATTCTCAGAATTGTAGCAGCTGATGTCGTGGGTACAGTCTGTCCTCATGTAGTTGACGTCTTCCACCTGCTGTTTTACTGAGCTGTCTTATAGCTCACAAGACATGGCTCTGAATATTATCTATATCCTTTGAGAAGGAACTAAAGATCCTTGACTATGCTTCATGAGTACATTTTCATCATTTGGTCTCACTGGACTGTTTTACTTTGTTTCCACATGCTCTCACTTCTCTGATTAAACTTATTCTTTGACTAAAGTTTTCCACAGATGAAAGGTAGGCAGAGGACACCGGTGGAAGGACCACAGGGTCCTGCTGTCTCACCTAGACAGTGAGACGCAATGGAAGAAGGCTGCCTTCCTGAGTATGAAAGGACTTTAAAACCCCAGATTTCTTTGTGAGCCAAAGTATCCAGGCTTGAGACATTTAGAAGAACTTCAGCAAGAAGACTGCCAGCTCTGGACTCCTTGTGTGTTGCCAGGGGCAGTTACAGAAGGACTTAGCCCCTAACCACGTCACCCCATTAGAGAAAGCTGCAGTCTGGAAGTGAAAAATGCCCCTTTGACCAGTGCCCCTCATTGTTTGTGGACACACCTTGAGGAAGGATAAACTGAATGGCTTCCAAAGACTCATCAATCCGGGATTCCCAGTTCTCCTTCAATTTTCTGTTTTTAGGTAAAGAGTGGGTTTATTTGGAGAGACACACATTCCACAAACACAATGTGGGTCATCTTAAAAGGTAAGAATGTTTCTGGGAGAAACATGCTCCACAGACAGAGAATGGCCCACCTCAGAAGGCGAGAGCCTTCCCTTGTGTCTTAATGTTTCTTCTAAGGATCCAAGAATGTCTCCAGCAATAGCCACTGCAACTTGGGTGTTGTGGGGTTTTTAGCATCCCAGGGTGGAATTCCTCCACCAAGGCTCACAAATGCTGTACTTGGATGAAGGGGAAAGACTGCCAAGTGGCCGTGTCATGCTCCTCGTTTCAGTAAACAAATCAAGAAGGGTCTCCCTGTTGACTGTCATGGTCACTCACTATTATAAAAAGAAATTCGACTGCTATGCTAAGTCATTCAGTCATGTCCAACTCTTTGCAACTCCATGGGCTATACAAGGGTCCTCTGTCCATTGAATTCTCCAGGCAAGAATACTGGAGTGGGTAGCCTTCTGCTACTAAGCTACAAAGGTAAGAATTAGACCTAGAACATAGGAAACTTCTAGGTCTAATGTAATAGTAGATGACACCAACCAATAAAGACAGAGCCATAAAGGTCTTACGTGCTTCAGATATGAGAATTTGGAATGAGAGTTCTGCCAGGATTTTTAAAAAACAGCACACATAAGCCTGATGATACATCCCTGGATGAAAGCAAAGGGAATGGGGATGAGTAGCATGAGGAAAAAAATCATAAATATCAGCCACAACATTCTGGTCAGAAAAGAGGACCATAACATTCTCCTTCTTGCTGTATCATGGATAAATATAAATATCATTAATATTATATATGGGTCTATTTATTTTAGTTCTTTCCCATCTCCTACTATCTTATACTCTGTGTGTATGTAATGTTTAAATCATAATTTTTGCATGAGTGGTTTAGTCAACATTGCTGAGCAACATAATGCCTCGCCAAGAAAATCTCAGTGGCAAGCAACAATAAACGTTTCTCTCTCACACATCAGCAGAAACACAAACATCCGACTACCTCAACTGGGTTTAGCTGAGCTTGAATCCAGGCTGAAGGGAGGGTCCACTTTGATCTATACATCTCTCATTCTTCTGGGACCAGTGGTTTCTCAAGAAACATTCTTCTCATGGAAAAAAGCCAAAGTCAAAGGAGGAAATACAATTCTACAAGCACATTTCAAACTTGACCAAAGCAAATAACAAACCAAGTCCAGAGTCAAGGAGATAGGAAGTACAGAGAGAGTAGTCTGTTCACCTGAAAGCCATTCTCCCAAAGTAGATAGATAATAAAAAGCCTATATTTGATAAGGCTTACAAGAGATTAACTTAAATACTACAGAAGGATAATGCCTCCAATGTACTCATACTTTGCATTTCAAAAGTGAGAAATGTTCCTTTTCAGTGACTTAGAAAATTTTAGAAAAGCCTGATAGTATAAAGAGTGTTTATGAACACTGTAATGGAAGCAGTGGGCAAGACTGAGGGAAGCTAGAAAGATCAGAGCTGGAGAACAAGGAAGAAGGCTGTACTTCTCAGATCCCCATCATTTAAATAATATGAAAGAATGCTAACAAGGTATTCTCCATGGAGATGGTAATGATTGAATACCAAAGAAATTATAGTCCAAAAGAGCAAAACTAAGAGTAAATAGAATGTAGGGTGAGGACGAGATAGAGTGAGAGTTTGGGGGTAGCAGGTGCAAACTATTATGTACAGCATGGATATACGACAATATCCTACAGTAGTTAGGTGAAAGTCATTCAGTCATGTCTGACTCTGCAACCCCACAGTCTATACAGTCCATGGAATTCTCCAGGCCAGAATACTGGAGTGGGTAACCCATCCCTTCTCCATCAAATCTTCCCAACCCAGGAATCAAACCAGGGTGTCCTGCATTACAGGAAGATTCCTTACCACCTGAGCTATCAAGGAAGTCATCCTACTGTAGAGCACAGAGAGCTATATTCACTCTCCTGTGATAAACCATAATGAAAAAGAGTGTGTGTGTGTGTTTTGTTTTATATACATAAACATGGGCTTTCTTGGTGGCTTAGACTCCAGGCCAGAATACTGGAGTGGATAGCCTTTCCCTTTTCCAGGGGATCTTCCCAACCCAAGAATCAAACCCAGGTCTCCCACATTGCAGGCAGATTCTTCCAGCTGAGCCACAAGGGAAGCCCCAATATCACTATATATATATTAATATATATGTGAAATTTAGAATTGGAAGGACTGATGCTGAAGCTGAAACTCCAATACTTTGACCACCTGATGTGAAGAATTGACTCATTGGAAAAGACCCTGATGCTGGGAAAGACTGAAGGCAGGAGGAGAAGGGGATGACAGAGGATGAGATGGTTGGACAGCATCACCAACTTGATGGACAAGAGTTTGTGTAAGCTCCAGGAGTTGGTGATGGACAGGGAAGCCTGGAGTGCCACAGTCTGTGGGGTTGCAAAGAGTCAGACACGACTGAGTGACTGAACTGAACTGAGAAATTGAAAGTTATATATATATATATATATATATATATATATAAAAAACTGAATCACTTCTAATTTTATTTCAGGGTACAGGCTAAGGCATGAATATAGCCTCTCCTGGGGATCTCACTACTGCTCTTACCATCTTTTCTAGTCATCTGGAGAAGCAAGTAAAGCTCGAAGAAGGGTTCAGTTGAACCTCATCCTTGATGCTATTAGGAGAAAGTAGGAGATGGCTTCTCTGAGATGAAACTATTCTTTTAAGTAAATTCTTGGCAGCTTCACTTGTATTTAGTTCCCACATGTCCCACTTCACTACCTTTCAGCCACGGGGGCAGAACAGAATGTGCCAGGTCCCCAACCATGAAGCTAATGAACCAAGGAGGTGACCTTGAGTCTCCAAAGCCCCTTTTCACCCTTTCCACATCCCATAAAGCATGTTACTCTATAAAAACAAATAATTTAGGGGACTTCCCTGGTGGTCCAGTGGTTAAGTATCCAGCTGCCAGTGCAAGGGACACCGTTTCTATCCCTGGTCCTCGAAGATCCCCCATAGCCTGGGAAGCAAAGCCCATGCTCCACAACAACAGAAATCACAGCAATGAGAACCCCACACACCGTAGCTAGAGAAAGCCTGCGTGCAGCAACAAAGGCCTAGCGTGGCCACAAATAAGAGCATGAAACAAATAAATAGTAAAAATAATTTTAGTATGAAGACTGAGTTCAAGCTAGCTTATTCATTATTTATTTATTTCCACTCAACCTAGTTTCAGAAGGGTTTAAGGCAGCTTACCAAGACTCATAACACATTGTATTTTAAAAATAAATTTAGCTGATATAAGGAAAACAGAGCATAGAAGATATAAGGATAATAAAGTATGGCAGAACCATGAGGGAGACTACAAGACATCATAAAACTGACTGTCAAAGAAAAGAAGAATCCAGAAGGAAAAATGGATATACCCCTCTCCTTTTCCCTATAAGGCTCCACACTATTGTTTTTCTTAGTCCACTTTTAGAAAGATATTGGGTAGCAATAGATTTTTTTTTTCTTTTGGCCACACTCTGGGGTTTATGTGATCCTAGTTCCCTGACCAGGGACTGAACCCAAGCCCTCCACAATGAAAGCATGGAGTCCCAATCACTGGACCACCAGGGAATTCCAGAGAAGCAATAAATTTGAGACCATTCTCCCCAACATGATCTGACTTGCAAATAGAGTTTGAGCTGGGCTGCAAAGGCTAATTTACCATGAAATTCATGGAGCTTAAGCTTCAGGCCACTCATGTGCTCTTCTCAAGGCTCAGTGCCTGCCAGGATGAGTCAGGAAGGAGAAACCTCATCCAAGCGTGGAGGCAGGCAGCACTGTCCCCACCAGGCGGGAAGCGGTGGAGGCTGAAGCAGCACAGAATACAATACTACACGCCCTCACGAAGGCCTTAAGGTAGCACTGTGTTCACATCTGGACAATCCCTACTGACAATCTGTTGCACTCACTGCACAAACTGATCCCATATTTGAGCTCAAGGAGAAATCGCAATCAAATGTTGCACTGCAAGTAACCTGCTTGGGGGCAGCCTTCAAGGCTTCATGACCATATCATGAATCAAGGACAGGCACAGTGGGGGTTGGGGAGGACTTGGGAGAGATGGATCAGAGGCTACTGAGCTGCAATGAGAGTCTATTAAGTCAAGACCAAAGAGTTAGGGTCCTCCCTGTGGTCCAGTGGTTAAGAATCCACCTTCCAACTCAGGGTGCATGGGTTCAGTCCCTGGTCGGGGAACTAAGATCCCACATGCTGTAGAGCAAATAAACCCATGAGCAACTAGAGACTCCATATGCCGAAACAAAGATACTGCATGCCACAACTAAGACCAAAGCAGCCAAATAAATAAATTTTTAAAAAGAAAGAAGGAAAATGGATTATCACCCCCTTCCTCAACTAATACATTCTAAGCACCTGGACTTGCTTTGAGGGAGACAAGGCTGGACTGAAAACAGCCTGGCATGTATATCACACAAAAGGGACTGAACTTCCAGGATGGAATTTCTTTTTCTTTTCCTTTTTTTTTATTTTATTGAAGTATAGTTGATTTATTATAGTAAATAATGTTAATATAGCAATATAGTGTTAATTTCTTCTGTATAGCAAAGTGACTCAAATACTTGTATATATAGATACATATGTATAGATATAGATATCCCCTACCCTGTCTCCCCCTAGGCAGCCACACATCGATTCTCCATGTCTGTTTGTTTCTGTTTTGTAGATATGCTCGTTTGTGTTGTATTTTAGATTCCATATATAAACAACATCACACAGTATTTGTCCTTCTCTTTCTGACTTCCTTTCCTTAGTACGATAACCTCTAGGTTCATTTATGTTGCTGCAAATGACATTGTTTCATTCTTTTTGATAGCTGAGTAATATTCCAGGATGGACTCTCTTGAAAGGATGTTTCACCCCAGCCTGAGTTTTAGTTCAGTTCAGTCACTCAGTTGTGTCTGACTCTTTGTGACCCCATGAACTGCAGCACCCTAGGCTTCCCTGTTCATCACCAACTCCCAGGGCTTGCTCAGACTTACGTCCATCGAGCTGATGAGGCCATCCAACCATCTCTTCCTGTCATCCCTTTCTGCTTCTGCCTTCAATCGTTCCCTGTATCAGGGTCTTTTCCAACGAGTCAGTTTGCATCAGGTGAACAAAGTATTGGAGCTTCAGCTTCAGCATCAGTCCTTCCAAGGAATATTCAGGACTGATTTCCCTGAGTCTATTGAATGTATTAAAGAAAAAGTGAAGAGAATGGGGAATTTGGGAGAAGATGCTCTCATAGATTAGTCCAGCTTTTCCTGGGGAGGGAATAAGGGTTGGGAAGCTGGGGGACAAAGGTTTGGGTACAATAATGGCCAAAATAAAATGGGCCAAAACAGACAATGACGCTTATGAATATACTGGTGACAGTCGCTGAAAATTCTCTTCCCAGCCCACCCCAGCAGAGACTCTGACAGATCAACAGACCCTCAGTTCCTGGGTGGAAGCAGGGAGAGGCATCAAGTTAATAATGACACTTGGAGGACAGAAGGAAAGACAAGTGTCTGTTTACTTTCTACTTTCTGTCCCCCTGGAGAAGACTGAATGTGAATACATGAAGACTATAACCCCTTGAAGAACACCCTTGTTGTTCTGTCATGGTGTCTCCAAGAATTACAATTTATATAAAAGTATAATTAAATAGAGACTGAAGATTTACATCAAGGGTTGGCAAACTTTTTCTGCAAAGGATCAGACAGTAAGTATTTTGGACTTTTCAGGCTATCTGATCTCTGTCACAACTACTCAAGACTTCTGTTTAGCACACACACACACAAAATAGACAATATATAAATGAAAGAGTGGAGGAGTGTCCCAGTAAAGCCTCATTTACAATCATAAATGACATGGCAGATTTGGCCTGCTGGTCATGTTTGTCGATACCTGCCTGCTAAGATGGGAGGCTCTAGAGAACACCAAAGTTTTTGAAATGAACATCAAAATACCTTTATCCTAAAAGTAAGATGAAATAGAAATAGGTACTCTTTTACAGGGCATATTCACTTAGGTTTGAACCATCACAATGACTCATTGGATTAAGGTGATCTGGAAATCAGTGTCTCTGGCCAAGCCACTCAACCAGGGGCAATTTTCCCCAAAAGGAACATTTGGCAATGTCTACAGAAATTTGGGATTAGCAAAGTTTAGCAGGAGGTGGTTTCTACTAAAATGCAGTGAAGAGAGAGAAGGGACACTGCCAAACATCCCACAAACAGAGCAGACTAAGGGCAGACTAGGGACTTCCCTGGTTGTTCAGTGGTTAAGGCTCTGAACTTCCATGGTAAGGGGCACAGGTTCCATCCCAGGCTGGGAAACTAAGATCCCAGAGTCCACGCAGTGTAGCCCAAAAAAGAGAGAGAGAGAGCAGACTGAATGACTTAAATTAGCTGATAGAACTGACTCCTTTAAAAAATGTCTCGTCATCCTTTACCCTGAAAGGATTATTGGACTCAGGCTTTCTCTAGTTGCAGCGAGCCAGGGGTTGAGCAGGGGGTTACTCTTCACTGCAGGGCGCAGTCTTCTCATCGCAGTTCAACTCTTGTTGAAGAGCACAGGCCACAGGCTCAAGGAGCGCAGCTTTTGTACTTGGGGCACACAGGCTCAGGAGCTGCTATTGGCTCATGGACTTAGTTGCTCCAGGACACGTGGGATCTTCTTGGGCCAGGGATAGAACCCATGTTCCCTGCACTGACAGGTGGATTATTAACCACTGTGCCAAACAGAGAAGTCCAGAAATAGAGTACTTTTGAATCTCATGTCTAGTCCCTCAAATTGGCATCTGATAATGTACATTCTGGATAATGTACATAATAGGCAGAGAACCATATGACAGTGCAAACACTTTTACATTTCTAAGAGGTTAAAATGACCTGGATGTCCCATGAATGATTTTAAGAGCAAGTTTCAGTCCTTCTATACTTGCCCCAAGTTGTAGTCTATGAAATTGTGTTCCTTCACTCACGTTGGATGAGCCAGGGGAATTATTACATTAACACAGGAGCATTTCATTACATGTATGTAGCTGTTGCTTTATACTGAGAGAAAACTGAAACTGCGGGGAATGATTAAATAGTAAGCTCTACAATTTTATTTTGGGAAATAGAAGGTACATTGCTGGGAGAAATATCAATAACCTCAGATATGCAGATGACATCACCCTTATAACAGAAAGTGAAGAGGAACTAAAAAGCCTCTTGATGAAAGTGAAAGAGGAGAGTGAAAAGTTGGCTTAAAGCTCAACATTCAGAAAACAAAGATCATGGCATCCGGTCCCATCACTTCATGGGAAATAGATAGGGAAACTGTGGAAACAGTGTCAGATTTAATTTGGGGGGCTCCAAAATCACTGCAGATGGTGACTGCAGCCATGAAATTAAAAGACGCTTACTCCTTGGAAGAAAAGTTATGACCAACCTAGACAGCATATTCAAAAGCAAAGACATTACTTTGCCAACAAAGGTCTGTCTAGTCAAGGCTACTGGTTTTTCCAGTGGTCATGTATGGATGTGAGAGTTGGAATGTGAAGAAAGCTGAGTGCTGAAGAATTGATGCTTTTGAACTGTGGTGCTGGAGAGGACTCTTGAGAGTCCCTTGGACTGCAAGGAGATCCAACCAGTCCATTCTGGAAGGAGATCAGTCCTGGGTGTTCTTTGGAAGGAATGACGCTAAAGCTGAAACTCCAGTACTTTGGCCACCTCATGCGAAGAGTTGACTCATTGGAAAAGATGCTGGGAGAGATTGGGGACAGGAGGAGAAGGGGATGACAGAGGATGAGATGGCTGGATGGCATCACTGACTGGATGGACGTGAGTCTGAGTGAACTCCAGGAGTTGGTGATGGACAGGGAGGCCTGGTGTGCTGCAATTCATGGGGTCACAAAGAGTCAGACATGACTGAGCGACTAAACTGAACTGAACTGAACACTTTGTCTCTGGGGAAAACAGAACATGGGGCTTCCCACATGGCTCACTGGTGAAGAATCTGCCTGCCAATGCAGGAGACGCTGTTCGATCCCTGGTCCAGAAAGATCCCACCTGCTACAGAGCAACTAAGCCTCTGAGCTGCAACTACTGAGTCTGTGCACTGGAGCCCGGGAACCACATCTACTGAGCACACGCACCCTAGAGCCATGCTCCACAATAGGAGAAGCCACTTGAGTGAGAAGCTTCCACACTGCAGCGACAGGGTAGCCTTTGCTCCCCACAGCTAGAGAAAAGCCCTCACAGCAATGAAGACTCAGCACAGCCAAAAAGAAAGCAAGAAATAAATGAAACAGCGTGATTTTTCAGCATTTACCCTTGATTCAAATTACAATTTTAAACTACGTAGACTAACTGTATCTTTTGTCCAGTGTAGATTTTTTTCCCCTGATACTATGATTCATTGATGCCTTTTGCATTTGGACACATAGCATATGCTTTATAGGTTGGTATCTTGACAAAATAAGTATTAACTATGTCTCAAACTTCACCCCATACCACCACCAAAATATCTTATTTAAAAAAAAAAAAAACTAAAACAATACTTCTAAGTCAGAGTGTATATTTTGGTATAAGACTTAGGATGGTTTTTTTAGTTTGTTTGGGGTTTCTTTAGGATATTTATTTTTTAATTAATTTGTATTAAAGTTGATTTACAATCCTGTGTTAGTTTCTGCTGTACAGCAAAGTGAATCAGTTATACATATATATACACATATATATCCATTTCTTTATGTGTGTGTGTGTGTGTATATATATATATATATAATTCATATAAATAGATAGATAGATATCCAGTAGTCATGTATGCATGTGAGAGTTGAACCATAAAGAAGGCTGAGGGCCAAAGAACTGTTGCTTTTGAACTGCGGTGCTGGAAAAGACTCTGAGAGTCCCTTGGACAGCAAAGAGATCAAACCAGTCAATCCTAAAGGAAACCCACCCTGAATATTCACTAGAAGGACTGATGCTGCAGCTAAACCTCCAATACTGTGGTCATCTGATGCGAAGAGCTGACTTGTTGGAAAAGATCCTGACACTGGGAAAGATTGAGGGCAGGAGGAGAAGGGGACGACAGAGGAGGAGATGGTTGGATGGCATCACAACTCAATGGACATGAGTTTGAACAAACTCAGGGAGATAGTGAAGGACAGGGAAGCCTGGTGTGCTGCAGTCCACGCGGTCATAAAGAGTCGACACAACTGAGCGACTGAACAGCAGCAGCACTGTGTTTTAGATTCCTTTCCCATGTGGTCATTACAAAGTACTGAGCAGGGTTCCCTGTGCTATACATTAGGTTATCAGTTATCTGTTTTACATATCAGTTCAGTTCAGTTCAGTCACTCAGTCGTGTCTGACTCTGCAATACCATGAATTGCAGCACACCAGGTCTCCTGTCCATAACCAACTCCCCGGAACTCACTCAGACTCACGTCCATCCAGTCAGTGATGCCATCCAGCCATCTCATCCTCTGTCATCCCCTTCTCCTCCTGCCCCCAATCCCTCCCAGCATCAGAGTCTTTTCCAGTGAGTCAACTCTTCGCATAAAGTGGCCAACGGACTGGAGTTTCAGCTTCAGCATCATTCCCTCCAAAGAAATCCCAGGGCTGATCTCCTTCAGAATGGACTGGTTGGATCTCCTTGCAGTCCAAGGGACTCTCAAGAGTCCTCTCCAACACCACAGTTCAAAAGCATCAATTCTTCAGCACTCAGCTTTCTTCACAGTCCAACCCTCACATCCATACATGACCACAGGAAAAACCATAGCCTTGACTAGACGGACCTTTGTTGGCAAAGTAACGTCTCTTTTGAATATGCTATCTAGATTGGTCATAACTTTTCTTCCAAGGAGTAAGCATCTTTTAACTTCATGGCTGCACTCACCATCTGCAGTGATTTTGGAGCCCCCAGAATAAAGTCTGACACTGTTTCCACTGTTTTCCCATCTATTTCCCATGAAGTGATGGGACCGGATGCCATGATCTTTGTTTTCTGAATGTTGAGCTTTAAGCCAACTTTTTCACTCTCCTCTTTCACTTTCATCAAGAGGCTTTTTAGTTCCTCTTCACTTTATAGTAGTGCATATAAGTCAGTCCCAATCTCCCAGTTTATTCCTACCTCCACCTTGGTAACCGTAAGTTTGTTTTCTATGTCAAGTGACTCTATTTCTGTTTTGTAAGCAAGTTCATCTGTACTATTATTTTAGATTCCACATATAAGTGATAGCATATGATATTTTTTTTCTCTGTGTGACTTCACTCATATGACAATGTCTAGGTTCATCCATGTTGCTGCAAATGGCATTATTTCATTCTTTTTTATAGCTGCTGGGTTTTTCTTTGTGTTGTTTGTTTATTTCACATTGAATATAGTGAGATACCTAAGAAGTCTGAAAGCTGCAAACGGGTGACTAGGGCCTGACCCAGCCCATCCTGGGCTTTAGACTTGGAAATTACTTCTTTCTGTGAATTCCTCATCCAGTTTACAGATCTAAAAACTCATCTGATAGAAAGGTTTATGACTACATCTGAGAAATTATCTTCAATGTAAAATTTACACAAAAATTACACTGTAGGAATAAAAATTTGTGGGAAGAACTTTGTTTAGGGCACTAGCTTATATCATTCACTTTTTTTTTTTTTTTTTGGCTGGGCCAAAGGTGTGTAGGATCTTAGTACCCCAACCAGGGATCAAACTTGCACCCCCTTCCTTGGAGCATGGAGGCTTAACCACTGGACTTCCAGTGAAGTTGCTCACCTCTTTGTGATCCATCTCACTGATTATAACATGTGATGCACAGGGAGGCCTGGCATGCTGCGATTCATGGGGTCGCAAAGAGTCGGACATGACTGAGCGACTAAACTGAACTGAACTGAAGTTTTTTTCACACTGAAATTATACAGGACTTCCCTGGTGGACCAGTGGCTGGGACCCCCATGCTCTCAAAATAAGGGGCCTGGTGTTTGACCCGTGATCAGGGAACTAGATCCATGTACCGCAACTGAGCTCTTACATGCTGCAACTGAAAGAGATCCCATCTGCTTCAACGAGATAATAAGGAATCTCTTGTTCTTTAGTTGAGCCAAACAAATAATATATTTTTAAGAAATTGTACAAATATTTGGTATAATAAACCTTGTTACCTTGATATTTTAAGAAATGAAACCCGAGCAGGGGAGGATATTGTTCTCCAGTTTTGTTTTGTTTTGTTTTGTTTTGTTTTCTTATTTTGATGACACTAAAGGAGAGCCATATATCTACCAGGAAGGAATGTGCTTTGCCACACCAAAGAGAAGAGATTTTTGCAAATTCAAATTCTCACCTAGGTTTTAATTTTTTTTTTTCAGATATTTCTGAGTAATAACTTCTCCAAGGAGGTGAGAGGAGGAGTTCTTCAACATAGGGCAGCTAGTTGGGAACACCAAAAGATCACAGGTAATTAAAGAAACCAAACATGTCAAGTTAAGGAATTTCTCGCTTTTCTATGTTTGGGAAGATGCAAGAGTCTGGGCTCATTAAAATCATTCCTTTGACATGCACGTCACCTGTCTGGGGCCAGTATCCTGTGTTTTCACACATGAGTTTCCTCGCGCTTGCTGTTGGGAGTGGCTGTAGTCTGATGGCTGCTAGATGGCAGGTGTTGTTTCCTACCTGAGTCCCTTCAGGGTTCACTAGTTCACCATCCATGGGGGCTGCAATTGCTGGTTACTGTGACATCCTTGTTTACCAATATGGCAAGAAATACTCAATTGCTCAAACCTGAGAGTGTAAAACTCCTAGAAGAACACACAAAAAGAAACCTCCTTGATGTTAGTTTTAGCAATAATATTTTGGATATAACATCAAAATTACAAGCAATAAAACCAAAAATAAACAAGTGGGACTACACCATATTAAAAATTTCTGCACAACAAAGGAAGCAATCAACAAAATTGTTACCAACTCCAAGCTCACTCTATTAGCCCCACAATGGGCCAACTAACTGAGAGAGGAGGTGTTCAGGCAAGAAATATGACTTTATCCAGAAGGTCAGCAGAATAGTATATCAAAATAACCATCTTAACTTGATCTGGATGCTGGTTTCTTTTATAAAACAGAGAGAGAAAGAGGGGGAGGAAGGGAAGTAAAAGCCCATTTATCTTGCAAAATAGGAGGGAATGTGTTAATACTTCTTTTTGCAGCCTTTCACAGGTAGGCTGGCTCAGATTGTCTCTCTGTGAGCTGAATAAAGGCACTTTAGTTTAACAGTGAGGCAGAGGGGCTAGCTTCCCTGAGGCAGGCCATTATGTATGAAAATAATAATGAAAGCAAAGGTTAAAGTCAAAGAAACAGATCCAGCATGGAGTAAGAATTGGCTCTTCCCTGCAGTAAAATGAAAAAGCAACCTATGAATGAAAGAAAATATTTGTAAACCATAAATCTTGTAAAGAGTTTATATTCAAAATATATAAGGAAATCATACAGCTTATTAGGGAGGAAAAGCCAAAACATCTGATTTTAAAAAGGACAAAGTCCTGACTAGACATTCATCCAAGAAGACGTAAGAATGAATATAAGTACAAGTATATGACATAAGTATATGAAAAGATCATCAACATCACTACTCATTAAGGAAATGTCTATGCTGGACACAAGATTAATGTATAATATGAATAGCATTTTGTACATCAGAAACAGAAAAAATGCATTGTTTGAAGATAACTTTTACAATAATATCAAAAATATAATTAATACTGCAAGACCTATATGGTAAATACCATAAATCATTCTTGGCAGGTAATAACAAAAACCTGTATAGATGAACTGTATACCAAAGACTATATTGTAAGGATATCATTCTTTTCAAACTGGTCTGTAAATCCAGTGCGATTCAAACCAATATCCAAGATGAGTCTTTTGAAGTACTTAACAGACTCTAAAATGTATATGAGTAAATCCACCTGCTAATGCAGAGAACCCATGCTGGTCCTGGAAGATTCCACATGCCACCAAAGCAGCTGAAACCTGTGTGCTGAAACTGCTAACCCCATGCTCTAAAGCTCATGAACCACAACTACTGAGCCCATATGTTGCAGCTACCAAAGCCCTTGCAGCTACAGCCTGTGCCCTGCAACAAGAGAAGCGCTGCCATGAAGAGGAGCCCCCACTCACCACAACTATAGAAAGCCTGTGCATAGCAACAAAGACTCAGTGCAATCAAAAATCAAAAAAATTAAAACTAAATGCACATGAACAGACTCAAACATGTGCTAGACAAGGAAGGGAAGGAAAGCAGAAACAACAAAGGAAGAGTCAAGGAAAAACAGTGCAGACTTGGGCCAGAGTCCTGGCTCCTCCCTGAGGAATATATACAGTATCTTTGAGTCCTCCTTTAGGAACTAAGGCCTACACCCAGGCAGATGATGGTAACTTCAGGATGAGCATGAGATTCCTGGAGGACCACCCACTGAACCTTACCACGAACCAGTCAGAAGAAAGTCACATGCCCTACAGCCCTGACCGCAAATTTTGCTTATGAAAACTTCTCCTCTCCTCAGAATCTTTGGGGAGTTTGGGATTTTTAGCATGAGCTACCAGTTCTCCCTGTTTGGCCCCACAATAAACCTTTCTCTAATCCAAAATAAATAAATAAAATAGAATAAAATGTATATGAAAATGCAAAACCCTAAAATAATACAAAATGCAAGTAATTAAGAGTGATTTGGAGCAGGAATATTCAGCAGAGTAAAATAAATAGTTCAGGAACTGGATAAAAGAGGAATGCACCAGTAAATGGGTCAAGAACACTGAAAAAATGAAATTGTACCTTTACTTTATACTTTACCAAAAATAATCAACTTCTGGTAAAATGAAGATCATGGCATCCAGTCCTATCATTTCATGGCAAATCAGTTCAGTTCAGTTCAGTCACTCAGTTGTGTCTGACTCTTTGCGACCCCATGGACCACAGCATGCCAGGCCTCCCTATCCATCACCAACTTCCGGAGCTTACACAAACTCATGTCCATAGAGTCAGTGATGCCATCCAGCCATCTCATCCTCCGTCATCCCCATCTCCTCCTACCCTTAATCTTTCCCAGCATCAGGCTCTTTTCAAATGAGTTGGCTCTTTTCAAATGAGTCAGCTCTTTGCATCAGGTAGCCAAAGTATTGAAGTTTTAGCTTCAACATCAGTCCTTCCAATGAACAGTCAGGACTGATTTCCTTTAGGATGGAATGTTTGGATCTCCTTGCAGTCCAAGGGACTGTCAAGAGTCTTCTCTAACACTGCAGTTCAAAAGCATCAATTCGGCGTTCAGCTTTCTTTCTAGTCCAACTCTCACATCCATACATGACTACTGGAAAAACCATAGCCTTGACTAGACAGACCTTTGTTGGCAAAATAACGTCTCTGCTTTTTAATATGCTGTCTAGGTTGGTCATAACTTTCCTTCCAAGGAGTAAGCATCTTTTAATTGATGACTGCAGTCAACATTTGCAGTGATTTTAGAGCCCCCAAAAATGAAGTTTTCCACTGTTCCCACTGTTTTCCCATCTATTTGTCATGAAGCGATGGGACCAGTTGCCATGATCTTAGTTTTCTGTATGTTGAGCTTTAAGCCAACCTTTTCACTCCTCTTTCACTTTCATCAAGAGGCTCTTCACCTCTTCTTCACTTTCTGCCATAAGGGTGTTGTCATCTGCATATCTGAGGTTATTGATATTTCTTGCAGTAATCTTGATCCCAGCTTGTGCTTCTTCCAGCCCAGCATTTCTCGTGATGTACTCTTCATAGAAGTTAAAAAGCAAGATGACAGTATACAGCCTTGACGCACTTCTTTTCCTATTTGGAACCAGTCTGTTGTTCCATGTCCAGTTCTAACTGTTGCTTCCTGACCTGCATACAGATTTCCCAAGACGCAAGTCAGGTGGTCTGGTATTCCCATCTCTTTCAGAATTTTTCACAGTTTATTGTGATCCACACAGTCAAAGGCTTTGGCATAGTCAATAACGCAGAAATAGATGTTTTTCTGGAACGCTCTTGCTTTTTCAATGACCCAACAGATGTTGGCAATTTGATCTCTGGTTCCTCTGCCTTTTCTAAAACCAGCTTGAACATCTGGAAGTTCACAGTTCACATACTGCTGAAGCCTGGCGTGGAGAATTTTGAGCATTACTTTACTAGCATGTGAGATGAGTGCAATTGTGTGGTAGTTTGAGCACTCTTTGGCATTGCCTTTCTTTGGGATTGGAAAGAAAACTGACCTTTTCCAGTCCTGTGGCCACTTCTGAGTTTTCCAAATGTGCTGGCATATTGAGTGCAGCACTTTCACAACATTATCTTTTAGGATTTGAAGTAGCTCACCTGGAATTCCATCACTTCCACTATACTAGCTTTGTTTGTAGTGATGCTTCCTAAGGCCCACTTGACCTCACATGCCAGGATGTGGATGTCTGACTCTAGGTGAGTGATCACATCATCGTGATTCTGGGTCATGAAGATCTTTTTGTACAGTTCTTCTGTGTAGTCTTGCCACCTCTTCTTAATATCTTCTGCTTCTGTTAGGTCCATACCATTTCTGTCCTTTACTGACCCCATCTTTGCATGAAATGTTCCCTTGGTATCTCTAATTTTCTTGAAGAGATCTCTAGTCTTTCCCGTTCTATTGTTTTCCTCTATTTCTTTGCACTGATCACTGAGGAAGGCTTTCTTATCACTCCTTGCTATTCTTTGGAACTCTGAATTCAAATGGGTATATCTTTCCTTTTCTCCTTTGCTTTTCATGTCTCTTCTTTTCACAGCTCTTTGTAAGGCCTCCTCAGACAGCCATTTTGCTTTTATGCATTTCTTTTTCGTGGGGATGGTCTTGATCCCTCTCTCCTGCACAATGTCACGAACTTTCATCTATAGTTCATCAGGCACTCTGTCTATCAAATCTAGTCCCTTAAGTCTTTTCTCACTTCCACTGTATAATCATAAGGAATTTGATTTAGGTCATATATGAATTATCTAATTGTTTTCCCTACTTTCTTCAATTTAAGTCTGAATTTGGCAATAAGGAGTTCATGATCTGAGCCAACATCTTCTGGATCATGGAAAAAGCAAGAGAGTTCCAGAAAAACATCTGTTTCTGGTTTATTAACAATGCCAAAGCCTTTGACTGTGTGGATCACAATAAACTGTGGAAAATTTTGAGAGAGATGGGAATACTAGACCACCTGACCCGCGTCTTGAGAAATCTGTATGCAGGTCAGGAAGCAACAGTTAGAACTGGACATGGAACAACAGACTGGTTCCAAATAGGAAAAGGAGTATGTCAAGGCTGTATATTGTCACCCTGCTTATTTAACTTATATACAGAGCACATCATGAGAAATGTTGGACTGGAAGAAGCACAAGCTGGAATCAAGATTGCCGGGAGGAATATCAATAACTTCGGATATGCAGATGACACCACCCTTATGGCAGAAAGTGAAGAGGAACTAAAAGCCTCTTGATGAAAGTGAAAGAGGAGAGTGAAAAGGTTGGCTTAAAGCTCAACATTCAGAAAAACGAAGATCATGGCATCCGGTTCCATCACTTCATGGGAAATAGATGGAGAAACAGTGGAAACAGTGTCAGACTTTATTTTTGGGGGCTCCAAAATCACTGCAGATGATGACTGCAGCCATGAAATTAAAAGACACTTACTCCTTGGAAAGACACTTACTCCAACCCAGATAGCATATTCAAAAGCAGAGACATTACTTTGCCAACAAAGGTCTGTCTAGTCAAGGCTATGGTTTTTCCTGTGGTCATGTATGGATGTGAGAGTTGGACTGTGAAGGCTTAGTGCCAAAGAATTGATGCTTTTGAACTGTGGTGTTGGAGAAGACTCTTGAGAGTCCCTTGGACTACAAGGAGATCCAACCAGTCCATTCTGAAGGAGATCAGCCCTGCGATTTCTTTGGAAGGAATGATGCTGAAGCTGAAACTCCAGTACTTTGGCCACCTCATGCAAAGAGTTGACTCATTGGAAAAGACTCTGATGCTGGGAGGGATTGGGGGCAGGAGGAGAAGGGGATGACAGAGGATGAGATGGCTGGATGGCATCACTGACTCGATGGGCAGGAGTCTGAGTGAACTCCGGGAGTTGGTGATGGATAGGGAGGCCTGGCATGCTGCAATTCATGGGGTCGCAAAGAGTTGGACACAACAGTGCGACTGAACTGAACGGAACTGATCTGAGCCACAGTCAGCTCCTGGTCTTGTTTTTGCTGACTGTATAGAGCTTCTCCATCTTTGGCTGCAAAGAATATAATCAATCTGATTTTGGTGTTGACCATCTGGTGATGTCCATGTGTAGAGTGTTCTCTTGTGTTGTTGGAAGAGTGTGTTTCCTATGACCAGTGCATTCTCTTGGCAAAACTATTAGCCTTTGTGTGGCACTGGAGCGGCAAGCAGCAGAGAGGAGATAACCCGCGTCCCAAGGTCATGGCAAATAGGTGGAGAAAAAGTGGAAAAAATGACAGATTTTATTTTCTTAGGTTCCAAAATCGCTGTGGACTGTGACTGCAGCCACGAAATCAAAAGATGTTTGCTCCTTGGAAGAAAAACTACAACAAACTGAGACAGGGTAATTTTGCCAACAAAGGTCAAACATAGTCAAAGCTATGGTTTTTCAGTAGTCACGTATGGATGTGTGAGTTAGGCCACAAAGAAGGCTGAGCAGTAAAGAACTGTTGCTTTTGAACTGTGGTGTTGAAGAAGACTCTTAAGAGTCCATTGGACAGCAAGGAAATCAAACCAGTCAATCCTAAAGGAAACCAATCCTGAATATTCATTGGCAGGATTGATGATGAAGCTGAAGCTCCAGTACTTTGGCCACCTGATTCGAAGGGCTGACTCATTTGAAAAGACCCTGATGCTGGAAACAGTTGAGGACAAGAGGAGAAGGGGATGACAGAGGATGAGATGGCTGGATGGCATCACTAATTTAATGGACATGAGTTTGAGCAAACTCGGGAGATCGTGAAGGATGGGGAAGCCTTGTATGCTGCAGCTCAGGGGGTCACAAAGAGTCAGACACAACTTAGCAACTGAACAACAACAGGTGGCTTAGAGGTGCAAATGCAAAAGTCAAAATTTCAAAAGTCTTACAAGAAAACAGAACCAATATGTCCCACATTCCTAGGTAATAGAGTGTTGTGAGTTCAAATCTTGTGTTCACTACACAATGGATGTATGACTTTGTATGTATAATTTACCCTCATCCTGTTTCTCCCTCTGTAAATGATGACCACAAGTGCATCTAATTCATGGGGTGCATATGATTATTTAGTGAGATAGAAATAGATGTAGATATAGAGTTAGATATAAGGTTTCATTTAAACAGTGCTTTTCATGAAGAAATTGCTATAGGGTTTAGCTACTGTTGGGTTGCAACCAGCAGGCCTGCAAGGCCTGTACTTGTCCAGCTTCAAGACAAAAAAAAGAGCCGAGAGTCATCACAGAGACATCAAAGGTTTACTGGACGAGAGAATCTGTAGGACACCCCACTGTGTGCAGCAGACAGTGGGCAGGGCATGGCAGCAGACTTCATTACGGAGGCCAGCAAGATTGAGAGGGCAGAGATCAGCAGCCAAAGGGGAACTTGACATCCAGTTGGCTCATCAGTCACCAGGGAGACTAGTAAAAGCGCATGCCTCTCACCACCCCTTCGATGACAATCACTAGCTGAATACTGAGGCAAGCACATAGGAAGGCCAGTCATGTGAGTAGGAGAAGCAGCACTGGGCAAATAGGGGATGCACAGAGAACAATAGAACAGCCATCTGAGTAGCCTGCTCACACAGCTACTAGCATCACTGTAGCGTTTATTACGTGCTTTCTGCGGCACCAGGATAAGTCTCTTCTTTGCTGTAGAAGGTCAAGGTGAGGAAAGGAAGCAATCTCTTTTTAATTCAATGCTCTGATGGTTCTACCCTCCATGGTTAAACATACACAGAAGCCCTGCATTCTAGATAAACTTGTGACTCACTATCAGGGGTCTAAATCAGCTTGGAACCTTCAGCTTCATGGCTGGATACCCAAGCACTCACTGTCCAACTCATCACTAGGAAATGCCCAGTCTTGGCCCTTGGGGTAAGTGGGCCCAGCCCTCTCAAGTATCAGGCCCAGAATATAACATCAGTTGATACCCAAACTCTCCTACTTGCTACTGGCTACATCATGAAATTGACCAAGCTGGGATTTCTTCTGGGGCTCTTCACCTTCTCCTTGCTTACTACTCCATTAATGGGTGGTATGGCTGGGATTGCTGACAGGATATGTGAAAGACACAAAGGTATGAAACTGAAGCAGAAAATAAATCCAAGGACCAATTATGAATAAGGAAGAAAGAATTAGAAAAAATTTGATATGCAGATGGTCCAAGAAGGTCCTCCTTTAGTATCAATATCCATAAACGCTGACTATTGTGACTTGGGGCATCTATTCTAGGCATCTTGTGTATGTTTGATGAGAAAAGACTGTGATGCAAATAAGTCCTTTCCAAATGGGATTCTCTTTTGTATGTGGTGCAAAGGACTAGAAGTATTCTAAATTATGGGTTTCACGGTAAATTTCAAAATTCCAGACCATTCAAGGGCATGGAGGGGAAGAATTGGAGGAAGGGATAGTTAGGGAGTTTGGGATAGACGTCCACACTGTTATATTTAAAATGGATGACCATCAGGGTCCTACTAGACAGCACAGGGAACTCTGCTCAGTGTTATGTGGCAGCCTGGATGGGAGGGGGGGTTGGGGGAGAATGGATACATGGATATGTATGGCTGAGTCTCTTCCCTGTTCACCTGAAACTGTCATAACACTGTTAATCAGCTATCTGTGCTATCTGTGCTGCTCAGTCATGTCCAACTATTTGCAGTCCCATGGACTGCAGCCCACCAGGCTCCTCTGTCCATCGGATTCTCCAGGCAAGAATACTGGAGTAGGTTGCCATGCCCTCCTCCAGGGGATTTTCCCAACCCAGGGATGAAACTCAGGTCTTCTGCCTTGCAGGCAGACTATTTATCATCTGAGCCACCAAGGAAGCCCAAGAATACTGGAGTGGGTAGCCTATCCCTTCTCCAGGAAACTTCCCAACCCAAGAATCGAACCAGGGTCTCCTGCATTGCACCAGAAATCAAACCAGGCTTTCCTGGTGGCTCAGACAGTAAAGAATCCGCCTGCAATGCAGGAGACCTGGGTTCATCCCTGGGTTGGGGAAGACGCCCTGGAGAAGGGAAAGGCTACCCACCCTAGTATTCTGGCCTGGAGAATTCCATGTACAGAGGAGCCTGGCAGGCTACAGTCCATACGGTAACAAAGAGTTGGACATAACTGGAGCGACTTAGCCCTAGCACAGGCTCTGGGGAAAGAGAGAACACTTGAACACATGGTCACTGTTTAGAGAAGCTTACAGTGCAGACGTAAAAGACAATGAAGTTTTCTTTCACAGGTACTATATATAGGCTCAAGTGCTTCCAGAACATAGGGGGAAAGGAACACAGTCTACACTGTAAGTCAGACACCCCAAATTCCAGCCTTGTCACTTAACAAACTAGTCCAAGCCACTCAGCCCCATACCATCCCTTAGCTTCAGTTTCACTTGTATGAAGTGTGGATCAGAAGAATGCCTATATCAGATGATGTGTGTATAAAATAAGCTTGTGCATGTCACTGTACTTAAACAGCTACTTTTACCAAGGAATAAATCCCAGTCTGGCTGCTTGAATAGGATGAACAACAATCTCTGGGTTGCCAGTACAATCATGTTGTAGCTGTTTGGACCACTTACTATGTGATTCTTTTTTTCTTTTTTTTTTTGTATTTTTGTATTAAATTTATTTATTTCTAATTGGAGGATAATTGCTTTACAATGTTGTATTGGTTTCTGCCTCACATCACCATGAATGAGCCATAGTATACGTATGTCCCCTCCCTCTTGAACCTCCCTCCTACCTCCTACCCCATCCCACCCCTCTAGCTTGTCACAGAGCACCTAGCTGAGCTCCCTGAGCAACTTCCCATTGGTTATCTGTTTTGCCTACGGTAATGTATATATTTCAATGCTACTCTCTCAATTCATCCCACCCTCTCCTTCCCCTGCTGTGGCCAGAAGGGTTATTTTTATCACTAAGAACAAAAGGTTGGCCTCTGGGAAGGGGACAAGGGCAGAGAGGACAGGATGTGAAGGTGAAAGAGTATTATCTCCAAGGTTATGCATCTTGGTATGTATCCTGTTTTGAGCAGCAGGCACAGTTAACTTAAACTGGGGACATGGTTAGTATAGTGGCTCTATGAAAACTGTAAGGTAAGCGTTATATGTCCTGTCCAGGCAGTTAAAAGCCAAGAAAGAAGGGAAGGAGATGGTGCTTTAATATAATGTAAGATGTGAAAGGTGAATGTCATTACTTTGCACAAGATACTGGTAAAGGGTTTCACAGGAGGTTCAGTGGTATAGAATCCACCTGCCAAGCAGGAGACGCGAGTTCAATCCCTGGGCTGGGAAGACCCCATGGAGAAGGAAATGGCAACCCACTCCAGTATTCTTGCCTGAGAAATCTCATGGACAGAGGAGCCTAGCAGGCTACAGTCCGTGAGGTTGCAAAGAGTCAGACAGACTTAGTGACTAAGTCACCATTACCAACCACTGATAGAACCTCCTTTTTCTTGGCTCATCATCTCTCCAAATCGCTGCTGAAGACCAGAAACTGGAGCTTTAATCATTTTGCATGCCCAAGGGCAACCTTGCCAAGTGATCTTAATTCCAAGAGAAAATCAAATGTCTTTCAGTGACCTTGAATAGGGGTATTTCCAGACTACCGTGAAAAATGTATAAAGGCCTGTGAAGACAAGCTCTTTAATTCCCCCTAATTCAACGGGAACCTCTCACGCAGATCCCTGCAAGATGCCGCTCAGTTTGGGCAGCTGCTATAACGTTCACTTCAGATATTTCTACAACATCACCTCTGGATTATGTGAAAGTTTTGTCTACAGTGGCTGTGATGGCAATCGTAACAACTACGAGCTTAAAATAGAATGTCAACTAGCCTGTGAGAAACAGGTCACAGAGTAAGGAATTTAATGTTATCCTTGGTTATTGGGGAGTGGAAAGGAGAGGCTTGAGATCCCAGAACAAATCCTGGCTGGGGAGGGGAGGTAGGATGATTGTCATAATCAAGACATTTAATAGCTGGGTTGGATCTCATATCACTTGTCAGCTTGCAGTTAGGAAATCAAAAGTCTAGAGAGAAAATTGTAGCTATCATTTATTGGACAGTTAGCATGTTCTGGGTACTACACTAAGTAACTACATATATTGATAGAATTTAAAATTAAAATCACCCTAAGATAGGTGTGTATCATTATTTTTATATAGCAGATGAGGAAACAAAGGCCAATAGTGGTAATTAACTGGCCCAAGATCACATTAACAAATGACATGGCAAGGTTTCTAACCAAATCCGGTCATCCAGGGCTGGATCGTCTTACATGCACAAGATCACCTAGACCCAAACCTTGAACTCCAAGACCTGTGAACTTAGGTCCATAGCAACATGCTGTTTTATAGAGCTAAGCTCCCAGCCCACACCTCACCATTTCTCAGTCATAAAACTAGAAGGAGGCCCACAGAGGTAACAGGGCTATGGTGTGGGTGATCTCTAGGAAAGTGAGATAGAACATGGCCTTGGGAATAGTTCAAAAGCAGAAATTTTGTTTTATTTATTTATTTAATATCCCTAGTGACTCTTTGTAGCACCTGGCACATAGAAGACAATGACTCAGTTTTGAGGGAATGAAAGAGAGATTAATGAAGAATGAGAGTTTAATCAACAGAAGCAGAGGGACACTGAAAGAGATGCCATCCTCTGGGCTTTCCCTGAGATAAAAATGAAAATGTAGTCCAGGGAGACTTTACAAAACCTATAACCTGTTTCTTTTGTTTCTTTGTTTGTTTTGCTTAAACAGACCAGCTGAGGAAACTCCATAAGATTATGAAGAAAAGCTTAGTGAATCTGAGCGCTAGCACACTGAGGCACAGCTGCAGGGAAAATCAGACCAGTCTTAAGATCTTGGAAATGTGCATCCTTTTACTGTTTTCCTAATGTTCGTGTCGTGTTTCCTGAGAAATAACTGTATGATCATTAAAATGAAAGAATTTTATGTGTGAGCCTTTCTTCCTCTCTGTATATCCCACCCCACCCCCACACTTTATCCAGAACTGGAATGGGAGCTGGTCCTAATCCATTACTCCCCACTCCCTCCTGAACCATTCCCCATGCATATAGTCAGTGCTTACATTGTTAGAGATGTGACGAGCCAAATATGGATAGGTTTATAGCACTTCACCTCTCAGGTTGAGTAGTCAGTAGAACCAAAGTACCAAATCTACACTACTCTTTGTCCTTGAAATCAAACCAAGCAGTGATCCTTAAACTCAAATGAAATGTTCTTGCACTCATAACAAATTTTTCTCCGCAGTGTCTTCCGATTCATGTTCATCAAGCCAGGAGTCCCAATTTGTTTAACTATTGGGACTAGTAGTTAACTAATAGTTAACTATTTAACTATCTTCCTGATATCATCTCTGTTTATCACAGTTATTGAATACTTGGACATTTTTCAGTGCCTCCATTACTGACATTTGACTTGGCTGTTCTCAGTCCTGAGAAAAGAATTCTCAGCTTCAGTTCAGTGAGTATGCTTTAGCTCCCTAGAGAGTGGCTATCCTGACACTGTTTGCCAAGCCTTCTGAACACAATGCTACAAGGTTCCACATGACCGTGGTCTTCCCAGCTGCAGGACACTCAGCTTAGCCATCTCATTTCTGAATTTCTTTAGGCATCCCTTCCTGAAACCCTTCCCTGTCCATCTTATTGACAGATTCCAATCCTTCAGTGTGAATCACATCCTGCACCACCAGTTGCAAGGGCCAACGTCAGGGGCATTATGAACCAGCCAGTGAAATCTTGTTGCTAGACATGCAAGTTTGGTCTCTGCTCATCTTAAGAATAAGAAAACAAGTCCCCTAAACTGAGACAATTTTCTGCAAAAATTCTGATTACTTCAAGATGAGACTCTCGTCCAGACAGGGTTTACTCTGAATATATGAACATTTCAACTTTGGTGAAGACTCTAGAATTGCAAATCATTCTTGAACCCCATCAGCTATAGGAGACATGCTATGGAGCTTGAAATATAGGCACTGGGCTAATCTGACTGGTCCATATAAATGAAAGTTCTGATATTTTCCTATTGTGGGACATGAAACTGGGTGTCCCAGAGTAGGTTTGTTGGGTACAAAAATGCATAACATATTCCCATAGACTGTTTGCTTCTTCTTCCAGTCAACTCCTGGAAAAGTCAGAGAAGTGGGGGGGGAGTGTGTAAATATTAATAACTAAACTCAAGACTAAGAATCCTTTGAGGAAAGAGGGAAGTTATACCTTAGGGAGGAAAGGATATTTTGATGCCCAAGACAGCTGGGCACCAAAAGTGGAAGAATGACTTGGATTACGGCTTATAACTTGTTATTCTTCTCAATACAAAAATCTGAGTCTGTCAGTGATTCCCCTGTCTCCCTTGGCAAAGCAGTAACAGCCCCAAGATACAACAAGGGCAACTGAGATAACATGTGTGGCCCTAGCGCCCGGCTAGAGTAAGGTGTGTATCAAACAAGTGCAATGGACTTCCCTGGTGGTCCAGTGGTTAAGAATCTGCCTGCCAATGCAAAGGACACAGGTTCAGATCCCTAGTCCAGGAAGAGCTCACATGCTAGGGAGCAACAAAGCCCATGTTGCCACAACTATTGAGCCCATGCACCTTAGAGGCAATGTTCCACAACAAGAGAAGTCACTGCAGTGAGGGGCCCACACACCACAACCAGAAAATAGCCCCAGCTCGCTTCAACTAGAGAAAGCCCTCATGCAGCAATGAAGAACAAGTGCGGCCATAAATAAATAAATAAAATTAAAAACTGGTGCAGTTGGACTAGCCAGACACAGGGTTTATTGTTTTGTCTTCTTCCTATACACACCAAAGGTCCAACTGTCACATCTGTACGTGACTACTGGAAAAACCATAGCTTTGACTAGACAGACCTTTGTCAGCAAAGTGATGTCTCTGCTTTTTAATACAGTCTAGGTTTTTCAAAGTTTATCTTCCAAGGAGCAAATGTCTTTTAATTTCATGGCTGCAGTCACCACCTGCAGTGATTTTGGAGCCCAAGAAAAGAATATCTGTCACCATTTCCACTTTTTCCCCATCTATTTTCCATGAAGTGATGAGACCAGAAGCCATGATCTTAGTGTTTTGAATGTTGAGTTTTAAGCCAGCTTTTTCACTCCTCTTTCACCTTCATCAATAGGCTCTTTAGTTCCTCTTCACTTTCTGCCATAAGGGTGGTGTCATCTGCATATCTGAGGTTATTGATATTTCTCCTGGCAATCTTGATTCCAGCATGTGATTCATCCAGTCCAGCATTTCACACAATGTATTCTGCATATAAGTTAAATAAGCAGGTTGAGAATATACAGCTGTTCTCAATTTTTACTCCTCTCTCAATTCTGAACCAATTTTCTGTTCCATGTAGAGGCTGAGCCAAAGTGGAAACAACACCCAGCTGTGGATGTGTCTGGTGGTGAAAGTAAAGTCCAATGTTGTAAAGAACAATATTGCATAGGAACCTGGAATGCTAGGTCCATGAATCAAGGCAAATTGGATGTAGTCAAATAGAAGATGGCAAGAGCGAATATCAACATTTTAGGAATCAGTGAACTAAAATGGACAGGAATGGGTGAATTTAATTCAGATTACCATTATATCTGCTACTGTGGGTAGTAGATGTTTCTTCCCTTTAGAAGAAATGAAGTAGCCTACATAGTCGACAAGAGTCTGAAACGCAGTATTTGGGTACAGTCTCAAAAACAGCAGATTGATCTCGGTTTGTTTCCAAGACAAACCATTCGGCTTCATGGAAATCCAAGTCTATGCCCCAACCACTAATGCCAAAGAAGTTGAAGTTGAATGGTTCTATGAAGAACTCCAAGTCTTTCTAGAACTAACACCCAAAAAGATGTTTTTCTCATCACAGAAGACTGGAATGCAAAAACAGGAAATCAAGAGATACCTGGAGTAACAGGCAAGTTTGGCATTGGAGTACTAAATAAAGCAGGGCAAAAAACAGGGGAAGATAATAGTTGTAATTATTTCAGCCAATTTCAGCTCTTAGAGGAGTTGCTGCTGCTAAGTTACTTCAGTCGTGTCTGACTCTGGATGACCCCATAGATGGCAGCCCATCAGGCTCCGCCGTCCCTGGGATTCTCCAGGCAAGAACACTGGAGTGGGTTGCCATTTCCTTCTCCAATGCATGAAAGTGAAAAGTGAAAGTGAAGTCACTGAGTCGTGTCCAACTCTCAGTGACCTCATGGACTGCAGCCTACCAGGCTCTCCGTCCATGGGATTTTCCAGGCAGGAGTACTGGAGTGGGGTGCCATTGCCTTCTCCTCTTAGGAGAGTAGCAGCTCTGTATTCTCCACACCCAGCCACATGACAGACAACTGTGCACGTGTTCCTGGAGAAGTTTAAACATAGCTGTGGCAGCCAACTTGGGCAAAAAGAATTCTGTTCTCCAAATATCAGGGATCTACACTCTGCCTGCTGATTGCCCATTCTGATCTCATAAAGAAGCACCTCCTCTCATTGTTACAAGCCCTTCCTCCTCTGGTCAGCTATGTTTAAACTTCTCCAGGAACATGTGCACAGTTGTCTGTCATGTGGCTGGGTGTGGAGAATACAGAGCTGCTACTCCCCTAAAAGGAGAAGGCAATGGCACCCCACCCCAGTACTCTTGCCTGGAAAAACCCATGGACGGAGGAGCCTGGTAGGCTGCAGTCCATGGGGTCGCTGAGAGTTGGACACGACTCAGTGACTTCACTTTCACTTTTCACTTTCGTGCATTGGAGAAGGAAATGGCAACCCACTCCAGTGTTCTTGCCTGGAGAATCCCAGGGATGGGGAAGCCTGGTGGGCTGCCATCTATGGGGTCGTCCAGAGATTAGGGACTTCCAGGGCCAGTGCCCGTTTCCCTACAGTTCACTTTTCTCTTTCTGGGAGCCAGATATTTAAAAAATAACTACGTGTATAGGAAAAATTAGAAAGTGAGAACTCATGTCCTAGAAAGGGCTCAGAAAAAATGTGAAAATATCATGTTTTCATTCCAGACTGATCCTCAACATAGGGACAGATTAAAGCAAAAAAAAAAAAAAAAAAAACAGCACTCACAAAAACAGTAACAAAATAAAATCACTCCCTAGGGAAGGGGGAGAAATAGATTTCCACATTATTAGATTCAAATGTCCAATTTTTGTAAAAAAAAAAAAAAAGAAAAGAAAGAAAGAAAAATCACAAGGCATACAAAGAAATATGAAAGTTTTTAAATAAATCAATAATAATTGTTCCTGAAGAAGATCTGATGGAAGATCTCCTAGAGAAAATGTTTTTAAGACAACTGTCTTAAAGATGCTCAAAGAGCTTTCCAGACCTGGCCAAGGAGGAGGCACCATCATGGGAGTTGATATTCACCACAACAAGGACAGAAAGGTTCCACACAAGGAGCCCAAGAACCAGGACATTTACCTGGGGCTGTTGGTCAAACTGCTCAGGTTCCTGGCCAGAGGAACCAACTCCACCTTCAACTAGGTTGTCCTGAAGAGATTGTCCATGAGCCACACCAACTGGCCACCGTGGTCCCTTTCCTGGATAATCCAGAAGATGAAGCTTCCTGGCCAGGAATGCAAAGCAGCTGTGGTCATGGGGACTATAGCCAATGGTGTTCATGTTCAGTTCAGTTCAGTCACTCAATTGTGTCTGACTCTTTGCGACCCCATGAACTGCAGCACGCCAAGCTTCCTTGTCCATCACCAACTCCTGCAGTCCACCCAAATCCATGTCCATTGAGTCAGTGATGCCATCCAACCATCTCATCCTCTGTTGTCCCCTTCTCCTCCTGCCCTCAATCTTTCCCAGCATCAGAGTCTTTTCAATGAGTCAGCTCTTCGCATCAGGTTCATGTCCAGGAGGTGCCCAAACTGAAAATTGTGTGCTCTGAGAGTGAGCGGCCACGCCCAGAGTCGCATCCTCAAGGCAGCAGCCAAGATTCTCACCTTTGACCAGCTGACCCTGGCCTCTCCCAAGGGCTGTGGCACTGTCCTCCTCTCTGATCCTCACGAGGGGCGAGAGGTGTACAAGGCATTTCGGCAAGGCCTCAGTAACCTGGCATAGCCACCTCAAACCCTATGTCCACTCCAAGGGCCGGAAGTTAGAGCGCACCAGAGGCCAACAAGCCAGCCAGGGCTGCAAAAACTAACCCGAGAGTCTACCTTGTTATTAAAAAGATTTTGGATGCCAAAAAAAATTTTTTTTCATGGAACTAACTTGAAGAAAGCCAATACAATGAATGAATAAAAGGGAAATATCAATACAGAGATTCCTTTTTAACTAAAAACAAACAGAAAAGAATTCTGGAACTGAAAAATACAGTAACCGAAATGAAAAAGCCATTAGAGGGATTCAAAGGCAGATTTAAGCAGGCAGGAGAAAAAAGCAGTGAACTTGAATGATGATAAAAATTATCAAGTCTGAAGAACAGAAGCAAAAAATATCAGTGGTATATCATAAAAATATATCAAAATACTCATTGTGGGAGTCCCAGAAGGAGAAGTGAGTGAGAAAAGGAAGAGAAAGTTTTTGAAGAAATATGACAGAAAACTTACAAAATTTGGTGAAAGATATGAATATAAATATCCAAAAGTACAATAAACTGCAAGATGAACAAGATAACTATCTCTTCTAGATAAACAGATTTTCTTCTCCTAGCCAAATTTTGAGTCCATGAGTGATGAGGCCGTGTCATCTGAGTCTTCTGTGTCTCTCTGACCATTCTCTTTTCCTCTAAACCTAGGACATACGTAGCCCATCACAGATTAAATTGTAACAATCAGCATGTCTGAAAGGAATCCTCCATGTTCTGAGGCTGTTACAAAAAAAAAAGGGAAATATATCCTCAGTTGCAAAGACTTTCAGCTAGTGAAACCATCATCATTTCTCAAAGTTCCATTCTAGTAGATGAGATTGAATCAAATAATTAGTAATATTAATCATACTACTAACTATAATGCTATGGTATATTATAGTATTACAACTATAGTTATAATAGTATAACATAATCAAATAGTATGTAAATAAATACAACATGAATAAAAGTACAGCTTTTATAAGTGTTACTAATGACAGGTACATATTGTTATAAAATTATAGAAAAGAGGGCTTGCCCTGATCAGGGAAGCCATGGAAAGGTTAACAGAAGGAATCACAACTGAGCCAAAACCTAATGGATGAGGCAGAGGAACGATGAGATAATAGAACAGGCAAAGATAATACCATCTTTAAAAATGTCATGGTTGAGAAAGTGACGGTTTTAACAGACTAAAAATAAACTCCATAAGTCAGGTGAAGAAAGAGTAGGAGGAAGTTTTGAGAAGACAAGATGCCTCTAGAGATGGGAAAACATAAAGTAAATAAATGGACAGGCATTATTATATTTCATTACTTCTTGTATTAGGATATAAATTCCTAAAATAGGAACAATATGATACTACTTACTAGGAAAACTATCAAGCTTTCATTAAGTCCATTAAGGTTGCTATTGACAAAAATATAGTGGACAAAAAAATCAAATCTAATGAGATGATGAAACAGTTTTGGAGCTGGATAGTCATGATAATTGCGCAGCAACATGAGGTACTTAATTCACACAACTGTACAATTAAAAGTGGCTAGAATGGTAAATTTTATGATATGTATGTTTTACCATAATAAAAATATATAAGTTCATTATAGCAGCATACTTATGTCCCAAAATGATCTAGTATTTGATCCTATTGTAGAACCATAAGAAATTAATATCATAGCAAATGGGACACAGGGACGTTGGATGTCTCTTTGGTTAAAGTTATGCTTAGCTTCTATATCTATTCACTGGAAAAGACCCTGATGGTGGGAAAGATTGAAGGCAAAAGAAGAAGGAGTCAGCAGAGAATGAGATGGTTAGGTAGCATCACTAAATCAATGGACATGAATTTGAGCAAGCTCCAGAAGACAGTGAAGGACAGAGGACCCTGGTGTGCTGTAGTTCATGGTGTCGCAGACTAGGACACAACTCAGCAACTGGATGACAAGAATGCTTCTATATCTAAGCTTACAGCTGTGATCACTGCGAGTCTATTCACCCAGCGACAGGCTGCCAAGAGGATCGTGATATTTACAAAGTGACATTTCACTATTAGAAATCTCTTCCATAGTAATGATCTCTAATGAATATGTGGAAAATTCTTCAAGATGGGAATACCAGATCACCTGACCTGCCTCTTGAGAAACCTATATGCAGGTCAGGAAGCAACAGTTAGAAGTAGACATGGAACAACAGACTGGTTCCAAATAGGAAAAGGAGTATGTCAAGGCTGTGTATTGTCACCCTGCTTATTTAACTTATATGCAGAGTACATCATGAGAAACGCTGGACTGGAAGAAACACAAGCTAGAATCAAGATTGCCGGGAGGAATATCAATAACCTCAGATACGCAGATGACATCACCCTCATGGCAGAAAGTGAAGAGGAACTAAAAAGCCTCTTGATGAAAGTGAAAGAGGAGAGTGAAAAGGTTGGCTTAAAGCTCAACATTCAGAAAAACGAAGATCATGGCATCCGGTCCCGTCACTTCATGGGAAATAGATGGAGAAACAGTGGAAACAGTGTCAGACTTTATTTTGGGGGGCTCCAAAATCACTGCAGATGGTGACTGCAGCCATGAAATTAAAAGATGCTTACTCCTTGGAAGAAAAGTTATGGCCAACCTAGATAGCATATTCAAAAGCAGAGACATTAGTTTGCCGACTAAGGTCCCTCTAGTCAAGGCTATGGTTTTTCCTGTGGTCATGTATGGACATGAGAGTTGGACTGTGAAGAAGGCTGAGCACCAAAGAACTGATGCTTTTTAACTGTGATGTTGAGAAGACTCTTCAGAGTCCCTTGGACTGCAAGGAGATCCAACCAGTCCATTCTGAAGGAGATCAGCCCTGCGATTTCTTTGGAAGGAATGATGCTGAAGCTGAAACTCCAGTACTTTGGCCACCTCGTGTGAAGAGTTGACTCATTGGAAAAGACTCTAATGCTGGGAGGGATTGGGGGCAGGAGGAGAAGGGGACGATCGAGGATGAGATGGCTGGATGGCATCATGGACTCGATGGACATGAGTCTGAGTGAACTCCGGGAGTTGGTGATGGACAGGGAGGCCTGGCGTGCTGCGATTCATGGGGTCGCAAAGAGTCGGACACTGCTGAGCGACTAAACTGAACTGAACTGAACTGAATGAATATGAATGGTCTCACATTATGGGTTCATTTATTTGATGTTACTCTTGAGCAACAATTACGTGTCTTAATAAACTTTTTGTTCACATTTCCTTCTCTAAAACTTGTTCTTAGATTTTTTGCCACTGTGCCATGAGGCATGTGAGATCTTAGTTGCCCGATCAGGGACCAAACCTGCACCCCTGCATTGAGAACACGAAGTTCCCCCTGCCAGGAAAGTCCCAGCTCTCACCAACTTTTAATCTTGCTTATTCCACTACCCTTGCAATAAAGGCAGACCATTATAATATTCCATAAATCCATGAATTAGGTTGTATTTGCTTCCAGGTAAAGTGGACAAGGACAGATATTTCCTCAAGATCTGCCCACTCAAAAATTTTCATTCCTCACTCTTCAGGGTAATGAAGCTATAAATGCTGAAGCACTTGTTTTCAATCAGTTCTAACACACATATACAGAAGGATTGTGCAAATCAGACAGTTTTTTCACCATTAGCCATCCCTGAAGAAACCGTAAGTTGGATTTCAAATACTGTAACAGCACAGCACAACAGAAAGAGCATGTTCCGTAGGTTAAGAGTGTAAACTGCTTGCTCATAAAATTTACTTGCGCCTTTGGGGCCATGTCATAATTGGTCTAATATAGACTCCTTCCTTATTTAAAAGGACGTTCAATGGGTTCACCAAGTACTCCAAGCTTTTCTCAAGCACCCTTCTTTGCAAGCTTTTTTCCAGACAAAGCAAGGAGTTAATGACCCTCACTGTTTTCCACCCTATAAATTTACACCCACTGTCTTAGATCCCCACACACTGAAATGGAAAGTTTCATCTTCTCTCCCTGAGGACCTACAGTTCTGAACATACTCTCACACTTGCATAAGACCAGATAGGAACTTTAGGAACCCAGTATTTAAATAACAGTGCCATCACGTAGCCTGTCTGCTGAGCACATTGCGGGGAAATACAAGGCATTCAGCACTCCAGAACATATTTATTCCTTCATCATAGCCTAGGTCCTCTCCGTCCCAGCCCAGCCACTATTCAGTCTTTTCCTACTAAGGACAATAGAGCTGGTGACCAGGCCAAGCAAAGATGTTGGTCTTGTTGAAACTACTGAACCAAAGCTTTCACACTCCTTTTACTGCAGCTGCCTGCCCTGATCTTACTCCATGCTGTGGCAATGTACTCCAGCCAATGCAAGACACTTAGCCTCTACTCACGGACCCTTCAATCAGATTCCTAGTCTTTTATACAATTTAACTGTGCATGCTCAGTCGCTCGGTTGTTTCCCCTTTGTGACCTCCCCTTTTTTGTGTGACTCTTTATAACCCCATGAACTGCAGCCCACCAGGCTCCTCTGTCCAGGAAATTTTCCAGGCAAGAATACTGGCATGGGTTGCCATTTCCTACTCTAGGGGATCTTCCTCATCCAAGGATAGAACCTGAGTCTCTTGTGTCTCCTTCATTGGCAAGAGGATTCTTTACCACTTCACCACCTGGGCAGCCCCATACAATTTAGTTATGAAAGCCTTAAAGAAAGGAATTGTGTCTCATTTGGCTTCCTCGAGCAGCATATGACCTAGAAGAGCAGAGAAACTATGTAATTGTATATTGATTACATTATCAACACAGGGCTGGATTATAATGACACACTAGAACTCAAGTATGCAAAAACATTTAAAGGCTATCAAAAACTTTAAAATGTAAGTCTAACATTTTTCAAAAATAGTATCCCACCTAGATCTAAATCAAGGTTGCTTATATTTGTTGCCACACAGAATATATATTATTAATCACATGGAAATATGGAGTCATAATATGTAACAGAATTTATATAGTCTATGCACTATAAGCTAAAACATGTTAATCCTTTCTTACTCAAGTCCAAGTCCAAAAAAAAAAAAACAATTAATGCCCTTAGCAAAAAGAAAAATCCTGGCACCAGTACGATTATAGACTAAGATTTGCCCAGTATGAACAAAAATCCCTGAACACTAAAAGCTTGGATTCTCTCATGGTGGTGGTTTAGTCACTAAGTCGTGTTTGACTCTTGCAACCCCATGGACTGTGATCCCCAGGTTCCTCTGTCCATGGGATTTCCCAGGCAAGAATACTGACATGGGTTGCCATTACCTTCTCCAGTGGATCTTCCTGACCCAGGGATCATACCTGGGTCTCCTGCATTGTGGGCAGAGCTGCTTCTGCCCACACTTTCAGAAAAGAAAAGACATCATGACTGAGAGTCTAGTATGTGGAGGGAAAGTTCTGCAAGGAAAACTTGGGGTGCTCTTACCAAGTGGAAGACAGCAGGCAAAACCAAAAACATTCACAACATCCCATCCCTTGACTCTTAAACTCATATGCACTGTTTTCCAATCACAAACTTTTTAAGGTTCATGATTAATATAGCCAAAAACATTTAACAAAACCCAAAAAGAGACCACTGGCAGTTCCCTTCCCTACCTTAACTAGCTTCAGGGCTAGGGTTTTACAAGTAAAGTCCCTTATCTTTTAGCACGACCTGAATCCTGCCAGGAAATTCTGCAATCAGTGTATCAAATGGCAGGTTTCAACATCAACCAACATATCTTAAATAAAATAGTAGGTAAAATGGAAACGAGACCATGTTTGTGCTATGTGTATACTCAGTCATGTCCAACTCTTTGCAACCTCATGGACTAAAACTCACCAGGCTCCTCTGGCCGTGGGATTTTCCAGGCAAGAATACTGGAGTGGGTTGCCATTTCCTCCTCCAGGGGATTTCCCGGCCCAGGGATAGAACCCTCTTCCATCTCCTGCATTGGCAGGTGGATTCTTTACCACTGTGCCACCTGGGAAGCCTGTTTGTACTGTAGCTAGCTTTTTATATATGTATGATTTCATTGATCTTATTTTTGGCTCTGCTGGGTCTTTATCACTGCACGGGCTTTTCTCTAGCTGCGGCGAGCAGGGGCTCCTCTCTAGTTGTGGTGCCTGGGCTTCTCGCTGCCGTGACTTCTCACCTTCCAGGGCACAGACTCTAGGGCACATGAGCTCAATAGCTGTGGTCCCCAGGCTCTGGAAGAGCACAGCCTTAGTAGCTGTGAATCACAGATTAGCTGCTTCACAGCATGTTGGATCTTCCTGGACCAGGGATCAAACTCATGTGCCCTGCACTGGCAGTCGGATCCTTTACCAGTTTACCACCACACTCCTGCTGTAGCTAGTTTTAATCATATTCTTCCTCCAAATATGTTCCATATTGTCCCACCTTTGTCCAGAACCTCTGTTTAACTGAGCTCTTTACAAACTGGGTAGCCAAAATTAACATTCTAGACAGAAGAAATATGAGCTCATGGTGGGACTTCCTGGACAGTTTTTAATCTTTCCCTCTTCCAGGATTCCATGCTTTCTAATTTCACGATCACCTCACTACAGTAATGCTCTAGGCCTTCAGAGTCCCTTCACTGAAGCATTAACCATATCCCCCCACCCCCTTGCTAGTCAGGCTCATTCACTTTAGGTAAAAATATAATCTTCCTTTTCTTGCTTTGCCAAGTGCAAGAGCATTCAAATTGAAGCCATAAATGTGCGTTAAGGAAGCTGTTACACCACAGAAAACAGAGGCATAGCCAGAAGAGAAATATACCTCCAATGAAATTGTCTGGCCAAATACAAACCCCCTTCTTCTCTCTAAAGGAATGCTACTGGATGTGTGAGTCCCTCAAGCATTTCTCAAGAAACTTCCATTATTAGTTTTCAACTAGACAGAGCAGAAAATGAAATGCAAAAAAAATAAATACAGGAATGACCCTTCTTGTTTTCTGCCTCATATCTCTTTCATCTGAAATGTTGCGCTATATGACTTCCACTGAAATGGAACATCTCACTTTCTTCCCCCAGTGACATGCAGACAACTAGGTTACTAGATAACTATTCACTGCACATAACTAGAGAGATACTTCATGCAAACGCCAAGCTATCCAGCATCCTGGGATATTTTTTCAACTCATTATAGCCTGGTAAAAGTGAAAGTCACTCAGTCATGTCCGGCTCTTTTTTGACCCCATAGACTATACAGTCCATGGAATTCTCTAGGCCAGAATGCTGGAATGGGTAGCCATTCCCTTCTCCAGGGGATCTTCCCAACTTAGGGATCGAACCCAGGTCTCCCACATCGCAGGCAGATTCTTTACCAACTGAGCCACCAGGCTTCCTATTCCAGTCAGTTTTGCCATCACCCAGGTTTCTCTTTATTGAAAGCTGTGTTAGTTAGCAAGTCAAGCAAAAATGTTGACTCTGTTGCAATCATGGAGCAAGGCACCTTTGGACTCCTGGCCCAACAATGAGGAACAGACATCAAGAATTTAGCTTGGGAACTTCCTGGCATCCAGTGGTTAGGGCTTCAACTTCCAATGAAGGAGGTGCAGCTTAGATCCCCAGTTGGGGACCTTAGATCCCACATGCCTCATGGCCAAAAAAAAACAAAACATAAAACAAAAATAATGTTGTAACAAATTCAGAAAAGACTTTAAAAATGGTTCATACCAAAAAAAAAAAAAGAAAGAAAGAAAGAAAATAGAATCTAGCTTCCACTAGGTAGATCTTAGTTGGAGAAGGAAATGGCGACCCGCTCCAGTACTCTTGCCTAGAGAATCCCAGGGGCAGGGAAGCCTGATGGGCTGCTGTCTATGGGGTCACACAGAGTTGGACACAACAGAAGCAACTTAGTAGCAGCAGCAGGTAGATCTTAAATGTTCTCACCACACACACATACATGGTAATTATAGGAAGTGATCAATATATTAACTTGCTATTGCTTTGAAGTGAAAGTCCCTCAGTTGTGTCCAACTCTTTTTGACCCCATGGGGTATAGCCCATCAGGCTCCTCTGGGATTCTCCAGGCAAGAATATTGGAGTGAGTTGCCATTTCCTCCTCCAGGGGATCTTTCCAACCCAGGGTATACATATTTCAAAACATCATGTTGTGCACCTTAAATGTAATTTTTGATTATCAACTGAACTTTGATCAAGCTGAAGGGTAGGGTAGGCCTGATTAGTTACTTCATGTTTCTATATTTCCAGTTTTTTATCTTCTATTAAACTTTACTACACAATACGGCAGTACGATTCAGTGTTTCAGGAACCCCATTCATATGCTTCACTCACCCTATTGTGACACATTAACTCTATTTCTCCTGATAGAGTCAGTTGAATGAAACTGAGAATCCAGAAATAAATTCTTACGTTTTCGATCAACTGAATTCCAACAAAGGGGCCAAGACAGTTTAATGGGGGAATTCAATATTTTTTTCAACAAATGGTCTGGAACAATTGGACATACATACATGCAAAAGAGGGACACTGGTCCCTTGCCTCACTTCATTTACAATAACTAGCACAAAATGGATCAAAGGCCTAAATGTAAGAGTTAAAACTGTACAACTTTTAAAAGAAAACAGAGGCAAATTTTAGTCACTTGGGTTAGGCAACGGCTCCTTAGACTGACAGGAAAAGCACAAGCGACAGAACAAAACACTGAAGAACCTGTCTGGTGACTCAGGATTCAGTTAACAATCACCCTGACTTGCCTGGTTAAGAGTCTGCACTTCCGATGTTGGGGGCCCAGAGTCCATCCCTGCTCAGGGAACTAAGGTCCTACCGGCTATGTGGCCATAAAAGAAATAAATAAAATAAAATGTTTTTAAAAATTGTGTGAAATAAAACAAATAGATACATTCAGTTCAGTTCAGTCGCTCAGTTGTGTCCGACTCTTTGCAATCCCATGGACTGTAGCACACCAGGCCTTCCTGTCCATCACCAACTCACGGGGGTTACACAAAATCGTGTCTATTGAGTGAGTGATGCCATCCAATCATCTCATCCTCTGTTGTGACCTTCTTCTCCTGACTTCCAATCTTTCCCAGCATCAGGGTCTTATCCAGTGAGTCAGCTCTCAGCATCAGGTGGCCAAAATACTGGAGTTTCAGCTTCAACGTCAGTCCTTCCAGTGAACACCCAGGACTGATTTCTTTTAGAATGGACTGGTTGGATCTCCTTGCAGTCCAAGGAACTTTCAAGAGTCTTCTCCAATACCATAGTTCAAAAGCATCAATTCTTCAGTGCTCAGCTTTCTTTCTAGTCCAACTCTCACATCCATACATGACTACTGGAAAAACCATAGCCTTGACTAGATGGACCTTTGTTGGCAAAGTAATGTCTCTGCTTTTGAATATGCTGTCTAGGTTGGTCATAACTTTCCTTCAAAGGAGTAACTGTCTTTTAATTTCATGGCTGCAATCACCATCTGCAGTTATTTTGGAGCCCAGAAAAATTAAGTCAGCCATTGTTTCCACTGTTTCTCCATCTATTTGCCATGAAGTGATGGGACCAGATGCCATGATCGTAGTTTTCTGAATGCTGAGCTTTAAGCCAACTTTTTTCACTCTCCTCTTTCATTTTCATCAAGAGGCTCTTTAGTTCTTTTTCACTTTCTGCCATAAGGGTGGTGTCATCTGCATATCTGAGGTTATTGATATTTCTCCCAGCAATCTTGATTCCAGCTTGTGCTTCACCCAGCCCAGCATTTCTCATGATGTACTCTGCATAGAAGTTAAATAAGCAGGGTGACAATACACAGCCTTGACATACTCCTTTTCCTATTTGGAACCAGCCTGTTGTTCCATGTCCACTTCTAACTGTTGCTTCCTGATCTGCATACAGGTTTCTCAAGAGGCAGGCTCAGGTGGTCTGGTATTCCTATCTCTTTCAGAATTTTCCAGTCTATTGTGATCCACACAGTCAACGGCTTTGGTATAGTCAATAAAGCAGAAATAGATGTTTTTCTGGAACTCTTGCTTTTTCCATGATCCAGTGGATGTTGACAACTTGATCTTTGGTTCCTCTGCCTTTTCTAAAACCAGCTTGAACATCTGGAAGTTCACAGTTCACATATTGCTGAAGCCTGGCTTGGAGAATTTTGAGCTTTACTTTACTAACGTGTAAGATGAGTGCAAATGTATGGTAGTTTGAGCATTCTTTGGCATTGCCTTTCTTAGAGACTGGAACGAAAATTGACCTCTTCCAGTCCTGAGGCCACTGCTGAGTTTTCCAAATGTGCTGGCATATTGAGTGCAGCACTTTCACAGCATCATCTTTCAGGATTTGAAGTAGCTCAACTGGAATTCCATCACCTCTACTAGCTTATATTTCATCAAAGCTCTAAAAAATGAACTTTGAAGGGCACTCTCAAGAATGTTGAGAGAATTCTCTAGTGGTCCGAAGATTAGGAGCTCTATGGTTCACTGCAGGGGGCAGAGGTTCAATCCCTAGTCAGGGAACTAAGATCTCACAGGCCAAAAGTGTGGCCAAAAAAAAAAAAAAAAAAAGTGGAAAGACAACCCACAGAATGGGAGAAAAATTTGCAAATCATATATCTGATAAAGGACTAGTAGACAGAATATAGGCTTCCCTGGTGGCTCAAACAGTAAAGAATCTGTCCGCAATGTGAGAGACCCAGGTTTGATCCCCTGGGTCAGGAAGATAACCTGGAGGAGGGCATGGCTACCTGTTCTGTATTCTTGCCTCGAGAATTCCATGAACAGAGGAGCCTAGTGGGCTCTAGTTGATGAGGTCACAAAGAGTGGGCCACGACTGAGCAACTGATACTGTTAATTGTTTTTATAGCCAGAATATATACAGAATTCTTATAACTCAAAAATAAAAATGAAAAGACAATAATTAAAACAACCTAATCTTAAAATGTATATAAGTTAAATAAGCAGAACTAAAGAGCCTCTTGATGAAAATGAAAGAGGAGAGTGAAAAAGTTGGCTTAAAGCTCAGCATTCAGAAAACTACGATCATGGCATCTGGTCCCATCACTTCATGGCAAATAGATGGAGAAACAGTGAGAACAGAGTCAGACTTTATTTTTCTGGGCTTCAAAATCACTGCAGATGGTGATTGCAACCATGAAATTAAAAGATGCTTACTCCTTGGAAGGAAAGTTACGACCAACCTAGACAGCATATTCAAAAGCAGAGACATTACTTTGCCAACAAAGGTCCATCTAGTCAAGGCTATGGTTTTTCCAGTAGTCATGTATGGGTGTGAGAGCTGGGCTAGAAAGAAAGCTGAGCACTGAAGAATTGATGCTTTTGAACGATGGTGTTGGAGAAGACTCTTGAGAGTCCCTTGGACTGCAAGGAGATCCAACCAGTCCATCCTAAATGAGATCAGTCCTGGGTGTTCACCGGGAAGGACTGATGTTGAAGCTGAAACTCCAGTACTTTGGCCACCTGATGCAAAGAGCTGACTCACTGGAAAAGACCCTGACGCTGGGAAAGATTGAGGGCAGGAGGAGAAGGGGACAACAGAGGATGAGATGGTTGGATGGCATCACTGACTCAATAGACAAGGGTTTAGGTGGACTCTGGGAGCTGGTGATGGACAAGGAGGCCTGGCGTGCTGCTGTTCATGGGGTCACAAAGAGTCAGACATAACTGAGCGACTGAACTGAACTGAACTGAACTTATATGCAGAGTACATCATGAGAGATGCTGGGCTGGATGAAGCACAATCTGGAATCAAGATTGCTGGGAGAAATATCAAAAACCTTAGACATGCAGATGACACCACTCTTATGGCAGAAAGTAAAGAAGAACTAAAGAGCTTCTTGATGAAAGCGAAAGAGGAGAGTGAAAAAGTTGGCTTAAAGCTCAACATTCAGAAAACTAAGATCATGGCATCTGGTCCAATCACTTCATGGGAAATAGATGGGAAACAGTGGCTGACTTTATTTTGGGGGCTCCAAAATCAAGGCAGATGGTGACTGCAGCCATGAAATTAAAAGACACTTACTCCTTGGAAGAAAAATTATGACCAACCTAGACAGCATATTAAAAAGCAGAGACATTACTTTGCCAACAAAAGTCCATCTAGTCAAGACTATGGCTTTTCCAGTAGTCATGTATGGATGTAAGAGTTGGACTAGAAAGAAAGCTGAGTGCCGAAGAATTGATGCTTTTGAACTGTGGTATTGGAGAAGACTCTTCAGGGTCCCTTGGACTGCAAAGAGATCCAAACAGTCCATCCTAAAGGAAATCAGACCTGAATGTTCATTGGAAGGACTGATGCTGAGGCTGAAACTCCAATACTTTGGCTACCTACTGCAAAAAACTGACTTGTTTGAAGAGACCCTGATGCTGGGAAAGACTGAGGTTGAGAGGAGATGGGATGACAGAGGATGAGAAAGTTGGATGGCATCCCTAACTCAATGGACATGAGTTGGGTAAACTCTGGGAGTTGGTGATGGACAGAAGGCCTGGTGTGCTGCAGTCCATGTGGTCACAAAGAGTCGGACACGACTGAGCGACTGAACTGAACTGAATCTTAAAACTGGCAAAGGGTTTCAGTAAACATTTCTGCAAAGATATACAGACAATAAACACATGGAAAGACACCCAGCATCCTTGGTCACTACAGGAATGCAAATCAAAACCACAGTGAGGGCTTCCCTGGTGGCCCAGTGGGAAAGAATCTGCTTCCCAGTGCTGGAGACGTGGGCTGAATTCCTGGTCCAGGAAGGGAGCAACCAGACCCACGTGCCGCAGCTGCTGAGGCCCTCGTGCTCTAGAGCCTGTGCTCTGCAATAAGAGAAGCCACCGCAATGAGAAGCCTGCACACCACAACAAAGAGAAACCCCCACTTGCCACAACTAGAGAGAAGAAAAAGCTCAAGCAGCAACGAAGACTGAGAACAGCCATAAATCAATAAAGAAAACTATTTTTTTCAAAAAATCACAGTGACATACCACTTCACATCTACTAGGATGGTTATAATAAAAAAAAGTTAGACAATAACAAGGGTTGAAATGAATGGAGAAATTGGAACCCTCATATGTTGCTGGTGGGATTGTCAAGTGGAGAAACTGCTCCAGAGAGCAGTTTGACGTTTCCTTAAAAACTTGAACAGGTAGTTACTATCCTGTTGTTGTCATTCAGTCGCTAAGTCATGTCTGACTCTTTGCAGCTGCATGAACTGCAGCATACCAGGCTTCCCTGTCTTTCACTATCTCCCAGAGTTTACTCAAACTCATGTCCATTGACTCAGTGATGCAATCCAACCATCTCATCCTCTGTTGCCCCTTCTCCTGCCTTCAGTCTTTCCCAGCATCAGGGTCTTTTTCAGGGGGTTAGTTGTTTGCATCAGGTGGCCAAATTATTGGAGCTTCAGCTTCAGCATCAGTCCTTCCCGTGAATATTCAGGGTTGAGTTCCTTTACAATCCAGCAATTCCACTCCAGAGTGTACATTGAAAAGGAATGAAAACATGTGTCTACACAAAAACATATATAAATTGTTCAAATAAGTATTATTCAGGGAATTTCCTGGCAATTCAATTCAGTGGTTGGGACTCCATGCTTCTGCTGCCTAGGGGCAAGTGTTTGATTCCCGTTTAGGGAACTTAGATCCCACAGACTGTGTGGCCAAGTCAAAAGAAAAAAAAAAAGGATTATTCATGGTAGCAAAAAAATGGAAGTAACCCAGATGTTCATCAGTTGATGAATGGGTAAATAAATGTGCTGTATGCATATATTAGAATAGTATTTAGCATAGGAAACAATGAAGTATTGATATATGCTACCACATGGATGAACCTTGAAAATGTTGAGGGGGTACAGAGATGCTTCTGGAAGAAATATATATATTCATTTATATTTATGTATATTTTAACAACTGAGTCACTTTGTTGTACAACAGAAATTAACACAACTTTGTAAATCAACTGTATTTCAATAAAATTTAAAAACTATTCAATTGGCCATTAATACCAAAAATTTAAGTAAATTATGATATTTTAATGATGTAATTATTTTGTAAATATTACCATAAATGTAATATATAAATACATATGTAAATGCATAATTATATAAATTATGATGCTTAAATGATGTAAATTATGATGTAATCCATGTAGTTATTTTAAAAGCTCAGCAATATAATGTTAAGGATAAAAGTAAGTCCCAGATGCATCTGCATAGTATGATTTCAATTATGTCTTTGTGGGTTTTTTTAAATAAGATAGAAGCTCTCTTAATGAAAAATACTTAATAAATTAAATGGCATTCTATTTCCTATGTAAAGTAAACTGAATAATCTGTTCCTACCTTGGGAGGCACAAGTAGTAGAAGGCTAAAAATATAATTTACCCTCAGAAGGATGATTCTGGCATTTGGAGGAGCAAAGAATGCTGAAACCAAGTAATAGGTTTCTAAGCATATAGGGGAAAGTTGGAAATTGGATGGAGGGACTGAGAGAAGTGACTTTCTTACTTTCTACAGTTCAATAAAGAAATTGATCAGGATAGAAGTCTTTGCATTTTTTTCTGTAAATTTTAAATATTTTCCTATTGAAGTTTTTTTCAATTTTATTTCTATATTTATTTTATTTTTTGGCTGTACTGGATCTTCACTGCTCAGCACACTTTTCTCTAGTTTCAGCGAGCAGGGGCTACCCTCTAGTTGTGGTGCGTGAGTTTCTCACTGCGGTGGCTTCGCTCATTTTGGAGGCTCTAGGGTGTATGGGCTTCAGCAGTTGTGGCACTGGACTCGGTAGCTGTGGTTCCCATTCTCTAGACCACAAGCTCAACAGCTGTGGTGCACAGGCTTACCTGTCCTGCAGCGTGTGGGATCCTCCCAGACCAGGGATCGAACCTGTGTCTCCTGCATCGGCAGGCGGATTCTTCACCACTGGGCCACCAGGGAAGCCCCTCCAGTAAGATTTAAAAGGCACGGAAAATGAGTGACAGATGTTTAATCAAACTTACCAGTATAATCATCTCACCAGTAAAGTCAGCCTTTATTTAAATTGCATGTATGTTTATTAATGACCTCAGGCATAATGCAATATACTGAGTCTGTTTGATATTTCCATTTTATGGAGATTTTTATGCTTTTAACCATAAAAATGAGGCTTCCCTGGTGGCTCAGTGATAAAGAATGCACCTGCCAATGCAGGAGACAGGGCTTTGATCTCTGGATTGGAAAAATTCCCTGGAGAAGGAAATAACAACCCACTCCAGTATTCTTGCCCGGGAAATCCCATGGGCAGGGAAGCCTGGCAGGCTACAGTCCATGGGGTCACAAAGGGTCAGACACAGCTTAGTGACTGAGCAAGCACAAACCATAAAAACACATACAGACGTTTCCTAGTGAATTTTCATCTCCTCCATGTTTGAGTTCTATGCTTTTCACATTCTTTTTATTGAAGACGCTTATTTATTGTTTTTCTTAACCATGCTTGCCAAAGTTTCGTCATCTTGATGGTGTTTTAGAGTAGAAACTTTTCACTTTATTTGGCAATAGTGATTCCTATTTTAATTTGTTCTTTTCCATCACTACCCTCATCAGCATATCTTGTCTACTTTATTTTCTATTTATTTTGCTATTTTGGTTCCGGTTTAAGTTCAGGGCTATAGTAACTGATTTCTCCAATGTTTGTGTGTGCTAGTCACTCAGTTGTGTCTGATTCTTTGTGACCTCACAGACTGCAGCCTGCCAAGCTCCTCTGTCCATAGAATTCTCCAGGCAAGAAAACTGGAGTCAGTTGCCTTTTCTTCTTCCAGGGGATCTCTGGACCCAGGAATCAAACCCAGGTCTCTGGCATTGTGGGCAGATTCTTTACTATCTGAGCCACCAGGGAAGATTTCTAATGTTTACACTTATATATTAAAGCACTGATAACAATTCATTTACAGCTGTTCATTATGGAGATGTTGATGTGATGCTGATATCCTGAAATAGTAATGACCCCTAGACGTGGATGAGAAATGGTTAAGCTGGGGTTCACCACAGGGCTTTGACAAAACAGGACCTTGCAAGCTACATGGCTGGGTAGCCAAGAACCTACTGTCCTACACACTAGGCTGATTCTGGTTGCACCAAAGCCCTACCCTGGCATGGGCCCTGGGGAGATGGAATCAGAGAGATGGATCAACTCCCCTTAAAAGAAGAAGCTCCACCCCCAGTATATAGCACCAGCCCCATCCAGGACCCTTCCTATCTGCCATCTGCAGCACCATGAAGTCTGAATGGATTCACTTCTTTCTGGGCTTCATCTTTTCCATGCCCCTCCATACACATTCCGGTTTTGTGTTTTCTCCATCTCTCAGAAGAAGCTGGTGTGAAAGCGGATATCTTGGAAGTAAGGCAAAATAGAAGGGGTAACCAAGGAGGGCACTATGAATCCACTGCCTAGGCACTGGATCTGGCAGCACCCAGGAAGACATTGCTGCCAATAAGCAGGAATCAAGTCGTCCTTCCATCTCAAACAGCATGGCCCTTAGAGTATCAAATGTTGGGGGTCCCATTAAATTCTGCCGAAGGATGAGAGAAGGAGGCAGACAGAAAGTACAGTCGAGTTAAGTTTTGTTCCAGGCGATTTCAGTGTAAGAAGAGTGGGGATTGTGAACATCAGATCGATGTCAGGAGTGTCCAGGAAATTCTCTTACTGGCATGAATATATGTGTGCATGAATGTGTGTGTGTCAGGTGAATTCAATTCTATTTAACACATATGTCCAGGCCCAGTGTGTGACATTCCACAGATACGGGGGAAGCAGAGGTCATCAGCACAGACTTAGGGCACTCACATTCTACTTATTTAAATTAATTTGCTCAGTTCACATTCTTTTTTTTTTTTTTTTTTTTTTTTTTTGTGGCTGTGCTAAGTCTTCATTGCTGCATGCGGGCTTTTCTCTAGCTGTGGCAAGCAAGGGCTACTCCACGGCTGCCACACGCCCAGGCTTCTCATTCCAGTGGCTTCTCTTGTGGAGCCCGGGCTCTAGGCGCACGGGCTTGGTGGTCGTGGCACAAAGGCTTAGTGGCTCCACGACACGTGGGATCTTCCCGGACTAGGGACTGAATTCATAGCCCCCGCTTTGGCAGGCAGATTAACTGCACCAGGGAAGTGCTTGGCTCACATTCTAATGGGCGTGTATGAAATACTCAGAGCAAACAGAGCAAATTCCCCATTGTGGGTAAGGGCTATGGTTGAACTTCAAGAAGACTGACATTAACTCCTCCTTTGTCTCCAATATGGTCCTCATTTCTCCTGCTCTAACCACCAATCTCCATGGTCTCAGTGAGACCAGGTAAGTCTGAATGGCTAGGCCCAAAGGCGGTGGGCAGAGGGGGAGCAGGGGGGTGCAGGATGGGCGAGGACACAGACTCGGGTGAAGGAAAGGAAGACTTTCTGCCAGCTGGGGCACTTTAAGCCTATCCTTCAGGAGGAGCTGTAGAGAGCCAAAGGCCTTTTTCACTTGTGTGTCTGCACTCTATGGAGGGGGACCTGTGTCCCTGGGGGAACAAATACAATGTCGACCTCTAGTGACGTGAGAGTCAGGAAATGGGATAGATTTAAAATCGGGGGAGGAGTACTGGGGTAAATGCAGGGAGCCTCAGGTCTCTCCTGAGAGAAACAGAACTCCCTTGCTGTCCTTGTCCAGCTGTGGATCTGAGTCACAGACCCGGGCTACAGACTAGAATCCTGGCCCTGTACCAATACATAGTGAAATTCAGGCTCAAGGGACTCTCCCAGTGTCACAGGGTCAGGCAGATTTACACAGGCTGATGGGCATCAGTAGGCTGAGTCTGTGAGGAAGAGGATGCCAACTTGGTCCCGGAAAAGAAAACCTGACTCTAGGACTCTCCCGCACAGAATACTGCAACTACCCTCCTATGTCAGGCACCTGTAAATTAGTTTTGACCAGATTCTACTATAACACTTTCACCTTTCTCTGTGAGCCCTTCATGTTCACTGGCTGTGGAGGCAACAGAAACAACTTTAAACAGAAATATATCTGTGAAAAATTCTGTCTTCCTGAAAGGTAAATCTCTCAGCCCCCTCTCCTCTACTTCCAATGACACCAAATATCAGTGAACCATGGTTTTTCCAGAAAAATCAAGGAAGAGGTCAGGAGAAATAGAGCAAGAGTGACAAGATATTTTACTTGGGTTGGGAAAAGTCAGTCACAGGCACGAATTTCCAACATCTCAGGTCATTTAGCCCCATTGAAACTCTTTTGAAATTGTGAAAATTGAGGGACTCTCTTGGTGATCTAGTGGTTAAGAAGCTATGCCTCCACTATAGGGGGCCTGGTTTCCATCCCCAGTCGGGGAATTAAGATTCTGCATGCCACTTGGTATGGCCAAAAGACAAAAAGAAACTGTGAAAACTGAGGCCCAGGGAGGCTAACGACTTGAAAGAAGGACATAGATCCAGACCCTCTGACTTCCACCCCCAGTGTGTCTCTACTACCGTGACGGCCTCAGATCTTGGAGATTCTGTCAAACTCCTTACGTTTGCACAGCTAAAAGAGAAGTTAATGGGAGTGTCAGAAGAGTAGGTGGTTCAGTATTTATAGTGAATGTCTAAACACTAGACTTGGCTCAAGAGCAGAGCCATCACTTCATTAATTTGCCTATCCTCAGGGTCTAGCACTTTATTTGCTCATTAATATTTTATGAACAGATACATGGATCAGGAGAGATAGGAGTGTTTTAAGAATAGCTATGAAGTTCTGCTAACATTCGAAAGATTAATGGATTCTTCCAATGTCTGTAAAAATCACTAAATTTGTTTATTTTTTTTTTAACAGTGACAGAGAAAAAGAAACTGAAGTGGCACGACCAGAAGAAAGAAGCGAGGGAAAATAAATATTCCTTATGAAGAATTATGCCCAAATTATTCTGAGTAAATAAATTAGGCTATATCGCAAGAAGGTTTTCAGATTTCTTACTTTCTTTGTCTAGATTTGCCCTTCACGCTGATTAGATATATAAAATTTTAACTGAAAAACTTCTATATGTCAAGCCCTGATCTAAATTCATTCACCTCTCCCACCCTAGATTTCTCCAACATCAACTACAAATGATCTCTCTGAGGTACCAACCTACCCAGATAATGAGCCAATCTGTATTAAAGCAATCATTGTTGCCATCTCCTTGGTGTGCCCTTCCAAAACTGAGTTTGCTTCCGTATTTTGTCACTGACTCCAGTGGATTTCCATGCAAGTGGCACAAAAACAATCGTCATAAAATTATTTCCTCTGCCCCAGTCAACAAGTATCCAACCCCCAACAAGGCTTGTATGCTAGAAGAATGTCTCCGGTGCTCCCAAGTGCCAGAAATACAGAAATTGTGACTTTGCAGCTGGAAACTGAAAATCTTAAACCAAGCTGAACCTCTACAGTCAGAGTATAGCGTATCATTCCCCTTTGCCCTAACTGCCTTATCCACAGTCTCATCAAAACCAGCCTCACAAATGGGTTCAGAGATACGAGTTGTGTGCACACACATACTCAGTCATGTCCAACTCTTTGCAACCCCATGGACTGTAGCCCGCCAGGCTCCTCTGTCTACGGGATCTCCCAGGCAAGAATACTGGAGTGTGTTGTCATGCCCTTTTCCAGGGGAATCTTCCTGATCCAAGAAAGGAACCAGAGTCTCCTGTGTCTCCTGCATTAGCAGGCAGGTTCTTTATCAGCTGAGCCACCGGGGGAAGCCCCTGGAGATATGTGTAGAGTAGGCCAATATGCGAAGGACTATAAACAGTAAGGGGAGCCATAGCTTAGAGCAAAGCCACCTGTGCGCGTGCTGAACATTCCAGCTTCATTCCATCAGTGGCAACCCCTGCCTTTGGCCTGTGGAAACAGCCTTGGAGATATCTCTGCAACTGGCAGAAAGCATAGGTTAGGGATGTCACCCTAGCCCCTCACCCAGGAACTACTCTTGTGTAAGTGTTGGGTCAGAGTGCAGTATCTTGCCCCTTCTGAGTCCAGATCAGATCATTCTAGGCCTCACATCATTGGTATAACCTATCTGGTGCCCATCCATGGATTCTCAAGAGTTTCCTGCCTCTGACTATTATGAAACACAATGTTATAAAACAAGACTCCTGTCATTTCCTTGGAAGTCTTTCAAGACTATATTCTGGTATTCCAAAGAAGGACTTTTGTAATTTTTTTAAATTAAATATGGGGAGAGGGGGGTGAAGAATGTAACATAAGAAGGATAATTAAAAGAAACAGCAGCTTCAGCACTCCCTAGGAGCTTGGTAGAAATGCAGCCCTTGGGCTCACCTGAGAATGCTAACAAGACCCACTTGGAGGAATTCCCTGGCGGTCCAGTGGCTAGGACTTTGTACTTTCACTGGAGGAACAGTGGGTTCAATCCCTGATTGAGAAACTAAGATCCTTGGTTCAGGGCGGAGGTGGTGGGGGGGTTGGAAAGACTCCTTGTTGATGTGCATTCTCATTTCACAAATTGTTGTTTGTTGTTCAGTTGCAAAGTCGTGTCTGACTCTTTGTGACTCCATGGACTGCAACACACCAGGCTCCTCTGCCCTTCACTATTTCCTGGAGTTTACTCAAATTCATGCCCATTGATTCAGTGATGCCATCCAACCATCTCATCCTCTGCCACCCCTTCTTCTCTTGCCCTCAGTCTTTCCCAGCATCAAGGTCTTTTCCAGTGACTCAGCTTTTCACATCAAGTGGCCAAAGGATTAGAGCTTCAGCTTCAGCATCAGTCCTTCCAATGAATATTCAGGGATGATTTCCTTTAAGATTGATGGTTTGATCTCCTTGCAGTCCAGAAACTCTCAAGAACCTTCTCCAGCACCACAGTTTGAAAGCATCAATTCTTTAGTGTTCAAACTTCTTTATGGTCCAACTCTCACATCAGTGCATGACTACAGGAAAAATGATAGCTTTGATTAGATGGACTTTTGTCAGCAAAGTGATGTCTCTGCTTTTTAATACACTATCTAGGTTTGTTATAGCTCATCTTCCTAGGAGCAAGCATCTTTTAATCTTAAGGCTGCAGTCACTGTCTGCAGTGACTTTGGAGCCCAAGAAAATAAAATCTAGCACTGCTTCTACTTTTTCCCCTTCTATTCGCCATGAAGTGATGGGATCAGATGCTGTGGTCTTAGTGTTTTGAATGTTGAGTTTCAAGACAGCTTTTTCAGTATCCTTTCACTCTTATCAAAAGGCTCCCTAGTCCCTCTTCACTTTCTGCAATTAGAGTGGTATCATCTTGCATATCTGAGGTTGCTGATATTTCCCGTGGCAATCTTGATTCCAGCTTGTGATTCATCCAGTCTGGCATTTCACAGGATGTAATCTACATTTAAGGTAAAGAAGCAGGGTGACAATATATAGCCTTGTCATATTCCTTTTCCAGTTTTGAACTAGTCAGTTGTCTGGTTCTAACTGTTCTGGTTCTAACCATGTCTGGTTCTACTGTTGCTTCTTGCCCCCCATACAGGTTTCTCAGGAGGCAGATAAGGTGGTCTGGTATTCCCATCTCTTTAAGAATTTTCCAGTTTGTTGTGATCCACACAGTCAAAGGCTTTAGCATAGTCAATGAAGCAGAATTGACTTTTTTTAAGGGACCTTTTTTAATTGTTTTAAAGAGTGACGTCTCCAGCAGTCCAGTGGTTGGGACTCTGCCTTCCAATGCAGGGGATGTGGGTTCGATCCTTGACTGGGGATCTAGGCTACCACATGCCATGGTATGCAGCCAAACATTTTTTTTTTTTAAAAGAAAAAGTAATAGATGGCTAGTTAATTATTTTTTAATTTAAAAAGAAAAATAAAAATTTAAACTGGGAGAACACTAAAAATGGAAACACATAAACTCCACATCAAATGGATCATGATAGAGCAAAAGAACCTTAACAATGAAACCAAGAACACTCAGTATCAAGAAAAATCAGTAGCAATCTATCTGAAAGCTCAAGACGTTCTGAAAAAGATAGAGGCTTTGTTATCTAAAACACCTGCTGGTTTCGTTGAGATAAAATTGAAAGCAAAAGACTTCGAAGCCATTGGAAATAGGACAAAAGCCTTGCTAAATTAAAAAAAAAATTTTTTTAACAGAACAGCAATTAAAAAAACATGTGTAGCTGTGACACACTGTTGAGTGACAAAAGAATCACAGGCACTTTGGCTGACTGCTACCCATATCAACACCAGCAAAGATTATCTGTGGCCCAGGAAAGATTCCTCCTTGAACTTTTTGGTATGTCTGGATATCTCAACAGTGATTATGCAGCTTTTTAAGAGATAACAACTCAGAGACATGGTACATATATACAAAGGAGTCTCAGTCAGCCATTAAAAAGAATGAAACAATGCCATTTGCAGCAACATGGATGGACCCAGAGACTGTCCTGCTGAGTGAAGCAAGTCAGACAGAGGAGGACAGATATCCTGTGACATCCCTTCCCTGTGGACTCTAAAGAGAAACGACACAAATGAACTTATTCACAAAACAGAAAGAGACTTAGAAAATGAACTTAAGGTTGCCAGTGGGAGGAGACAGAGAGTTTGGGAAGGTCACGTACACACTACTGTATTCAAAATGATAACCAACAAGGACCTATTGTCTAGCACATGGAGCTCTCTGCAGGGTCATATGCCAGCCAGGAAGGGAGCGGGGTGGGGGAGAATGGACACATGTGCATGTATGGCTGAGTTCCTTCCCTGCTCACCTGAAACCATCACAACGTTGTTAATAAGCTATACCCCAACACAAAATAAGCAGTTTAAAGTCTGAAGAAAATAAAAAGATAACAAACCAGGAAAGGAAGAGGAGATGGAAGAAGGGAAGGAGGGGAAGGAGAAAAGTAAAAACAGAAAAGATTGGGTGATCCCAATATATAAACAGCTCTGAATGTATGGGCAACCTGAAGAAGAAAAACAAGAAAGGGACTTCCCTGATGGTCCAATGGTGAAAACTCTGAACTCTCAGTGCAGGGCATGTTGCTGGCCAAAATCTTGGCCTTCCCTGCCCACCAAAGCCAAATGAAAAATACGGAGACAGTGTGGAGGAAATAGATAGATGGCCTTTATTCTAGCCTGAGGAGAGAGGCACACAGTAGGTTCATGCCTCAAGGACTGTGCCCCGCCCCCATCTCCATGAGGAACCTAGGGGCTTATATAAGTCACCAGCTCACAGTCAGGAGTCACTGATGAGGAGCAAAGCTGATAGGATCTTGATTTCTTCCTCTTGCCTTGTTTCAAAGACAGTCATCAACTGGCATCCATAACCCAGTCATTGAGTCTGGCAGTTCGGGGGCCTGTGGCCTCCTTTCTGGTATGTTAACTACAAGGAGAAGAGTGTTGTAAGGGTGAGCACCAGAAAAGGGATGTATTGAGCATGGAGTCAAAGGAAAATAAGTGTGAAGTGTGGCTCCAGCGAAGTCAGCGGACAGAAAAGCAAATTTAGTTACAGACATGCAGAGTTAAGAGCAGTTAAAGTTTAAAAATAAAATAAACAAAGGAGGGATGTTCAGGCCTGTTCACTGTTCTCTTTAAATTCTTTGTTCTCAGGAAAGGGAAACAGAAAAACTCATTCCTCTTTTTCCCTTTTCACTGCAACAGGGGCACGGGTTCGATCCCTGGTGGGAAACTAAGATCCCACATGCTGCACTGACTGGCCAAAAAAGAAAGAAAGAAAAGAAAAACAAGAGAATGGTAAAGGCTGGGTGAACACTTAAGGTTATTGAATTAGGCTCACAGACCATTGTAGCTGAGAGGGGATTTTGATGCTGACAACTCAGCCCTGTGCCAAATGGAACATCAAGACAAGAGTTTTGGGGGAAGTAGAAAAGAACAGCTTTTGGGAATCCCGAGGCTGTCAGTGCTTAACACTCTTTGCTTTGACTGCCAAGAGTACAAGTTTGATCCCTGGCTGGAGACCTAAGATCCTGCAAGCTATGTGGCACTGCCAAGAAAAAAAAAGAAATAGCTTTATTATTTTGCCAGCGGAGTTTTATAGCAATGGCTCAAGGGTCAGGATGCTGATAAGGATCAGGTTTTAAAAAGCTCCTGCCTTCCTTTAATCCAGCCTCAGGTGGTTTCCTGATGAACTTTTGTAGTTGTCAAAGTTATCAAACTATGACCTTCTCTCTGGAATGAAGAATGCTTCATCAAATAGTTCATCTTCCATTTCCTGAAGATTTTAGTTCTGCAGAAGAGCTCTTAGTTCAGTTCAGTTCAGTCGCTCAGTCGTGTCCGACTCTTTGCACCCCATGAACCGCAGCACGCCAGGCCTCCCTGTCCATCACCAGCTCCCAGAATCCATGTCAGTTGAGTCGGTGATGCCATCCAACGGTCTTATCCTCTGTCATCCCCTTCTTCTCCTGCCCTCAATCTTTCCCAGCTTCAGGGTCTTTTCAAATGAGTCAGCTCTTTGCATCAGGTGGCCAAAGTATTGGAGTTTCGGCTTCAACATCAGTCCTTCCAATGAACACCCAGGACTGATCTCCTTTAGGATGGACTAGTTGGATCTCCTTGCAGTCCAAGGGACTCTGAAGAGTCTTCTCCAACACCACAGTTCGAAAGAATCAATTCTTCAGTGCTCAGCTTTCTTCACAGTCCAACTCTCACATCCATACATGACCACAGGAAAAACCGTAGCCTTGACTAGACGGAACTTTGTTGACAAAGTAATGTCTCTGCTTTTCAATATGCTATCTAGGTTGGTCATAACTTTCCTTCCAAGGAGTAAGTGTCTTTTAATTTCATGACTGCAGTCACCACCTGCAGTGATTTTGAAGCCCCAAAAATAGTCTGACACTGTTTCCACTGTTTCCGATCTATTTGCCATGAAGTGATGGGACCAGATGCCATGATCTTAGTTTTCTGAATGTTGAGCTTTAAGCCAACATTTTCACTCTCCTCTTTCAATTTCATCAAGAGCCTCTTTAGTTCTTCTTCACTTTCTGCCATAAGGGTGGTGTCATCTGCATATCTGAGGTTATTGATATTTCTCCTGGCAATCTTGATTCCAGCTTCTGCTTCTCCCAGCCCAGCGTTTCTCATGATGTACTCTGCACAGAAGATAAATAAGCAGGGTGACAATATACAGTCTTGACGTACTCCTTTTCCTATTTGGGACAGTCTGTTGTTCCATGTCCAGTTCTAACTGTTGCTTCCTGACCTGCATACAGGTTTCTCAACAGGCAGGCTCAGGTGGTCTGCTATTCCCATCTCTTTCAGAATTTTCCACATTTTATTGTGATCCACACGGTCAAAGGCTTTGGCATAGTCAATAACGCAGAAATAGATGTTTTTCTGGAACTCTCTTGCTTTTTCGATGATCCAGCAGATGCTGGCAATTTGATCTCTGGTTCCTCTGCCTTTTCTAAAACCAGCTTGAACATCTGGAAGTTCACAGTTCACGTATTGCTGAAGCCTGGCTTGGAGAATTTTGAGCATTACTTGACTAGTGTGTGAGGTGGATGCAATTGTTCGGTAGGCAATTTGGCATTGCCTTTCTTAGGGACTGGAATGAAAACTGACCTTTTCCAGTCCTGTGGCCACTGCTGAGTTTTCCAAATTTGCTAGCATATTGAGCACAGCACTTTCACAGCATCATCTTTCAGGATTTGAAGTAGCTCAACTGGAATTCCATCACCTCCACTAGCTTTGTTTGTAGTGATGCTTCCTAAGGCCCACTTGACTTCACATTCCAGGATGTCTGGCGCTAGGTGAGTGATCACACCATCATGATTATCTGGGTCGTGAAGATCTTTTTGTACAGTTCTTCTGTGTATTCTTGCCACCTCTTCTTAATATCTTCTGCTTCTGTTAGGTCTATACCATTTCTGTCCTTTACTGAGCCCATCTTTGCATGAAATGTTTCCTTGGTATCTCTAAAATTTTCTTGAAGAGACCTCTAGTCTTTCCCATTCTGTTGTTTTCCTCTGTTTCTTTGCATTGATTGCTGAGGAGGGCTTTTTATCTGTCCTTGCTATTCTTTAGAACTCTGCATTCAAATGAGAATATCTTTCCTTTTCTCCTTTGCTTTTCACTTCTCTTCTTTTCACAGCTATTTGTAAGGCCTCTTCAGATAGCCATTTTGCTTTTTTGCATTTCTTTCAAAAAGTTGTCTCGCTTTCTCCCCCTTTCTCCCCTTACCCACATGCTTACACTCTTTCCATATACATACACAGAGGCTGGTGGGAAGGTGGGTGGAGGCTCAAAGCTCTTGTGGAAGAAAAACATGCATGTGTGTATGGTGGCTGGATGCTGTAATTGGTATTGCCTACACATTTGTGGGTGGCTTTTAGTTTCTATATTTTCTAAGTTTCTTTTTTATGACCAACTGCGTCTTATGAGAAAATTTTGCTATCAACTGTGAGAAGTTGCAAAATAAGATCTTTAAGTTTATTGAAATGCTATAGGAGTTTTCTTTTGGTGACAGAAGAACAGCCTCCTACTTTTAAGTATTTATTTAATCAACTGCGCTAGGTCTTAGTTCTGGAGAAGGAAATGGCAGCCCACTCCAGTATTCTTGCCTGGAGAATCCCAGGGATGGAGGAGCCTGGTGGGCTGCCGTCTACGGAGTCTCACGGAGTCAGACACGACTGAAGCGACTTAGCAACACGCCCAGCCTCCCAGGCATAATTTCACAGGAAATGTTAATTTTCCCAACTACAGAAAACAAACCTTATCTCAAACACTGAACGTCCTTCCTTTTCCTGGTTTGAAAACACTAAGTCATACTTGGAGATTTTCTTTAGCCAGCATTTAGGTTTATTTCAAGCATAAAAAGTTGTGAGGACAAAATGACTCAGAAATTTGCAATGCACAGTTAAAGCTTTTCACTTTTAGGTCACCAGCAGATACCTAGCTGGCTTGTGCTAGTTAAGGATTGATTACAGTTGGTGCGGTTGTTTAATTTTCAGAAGAAGCTGGGAAGTTCATTGCAGCTCGTCCTGTTTTGATCTGTGTACGGGCTAGAGTTGGTGCTTATTAATATATTTCTTTGCAGATCAAGCCAAGTTGATGGAATTAAATAAAAGAGAGCCGATCAAAGGAGCTGATGAATAAAAAGCTGTTAATTTAGTCATCCACAAACATAAATTTATTGTCTGACACCTTTCTAAAAGTAAAATGTGCTAAAATGATCAGAATTATTTTTCTGTTTTTAATTGCAATCACTGACAGCAAGAAGAACTGTAACTTCAATAGATAAGACAAAGAGTCACAATGACTACACATATATATATAGTATATTTATTTATATTTGTATGAAATTCAGATGACTGCATCAGTAAGTCATGGCAGCTACGACGGACCACACGGAAGCCCAGAGTCAGGGGCAGCAACCGAAAGCGCCAGGCTGCAATGGCGCAGGAGCAGCCGAGACAAGCTACCCCACATTCAAGGTCAGGAGGGGCGACCTCGTCCAAGGTAAGGAGCAGCAGCTGTGCTTTGCTGGAGCAGCCATGAAGAGATACCCCATGTCAAAAGTAAGACAAACCCAAGTAAGACCGTAGGTGTTGAGAGAGGGCATCAGAGGGCAGACACACTGAAACCATAATCACAGAAAACTAGCCAAACTGATCACACGGAACACAGCCTTGTCTAACTCAGTGAAACTAAGCCATGCCATGTGGGCCACCCAAGATGGACGGGTCATGATGGAGAGGTCAGACAGAATGTGGTCCACTGGAGAAGGGAATGGCAAACCACTTCAGTATTCTTGTCTTGAGAACCCCATAAACAGTATGAAAAGGCAAAATGATAGGCTACTGAAAGAGGAACTCCCCAGGTGGGTAGGTGCCCAATATGTTACAGGAGATCAGTGCAGAAATAACTCCAGAAAGAATGAAGTGATGGAGCCAAAGCAAAAACAATACAGAGTTGTGGATGTGACTGGTGATAGAAGCAAGGTCCAATACTGTAAGAGCAATATTGCATAGGAATCTGGAATGTTAGGTCCATGAATCAAGGCAAAATGGAAGTGGTCAAACAGGAGATGGGAAGAGTGAACGTCGACATTCTAGGAATCAGCAAACTAAAATGAACTGGAATGGGTGAATTTAACTCAGATGACCATTATATCTAATACTGTGGGCAGGAATCCCTTAGAAAAAGTGGAGGTGCCATCATGATCAAAAAAAAGAATCTGAAATGCAGTACTTGGATGCAGTCTCAAAAACAACAGAATGATCTGTTTCCAAGGCAAACCATTCACTATCACGGTGATCCAAGCCTATGCCCCAACCAGTAACGCTGAAAAAGCTGAACGGTCCTATGAAGACCTACAAGACCTTTTAGAACTAACACCCAAAAAAGATGTCCTTTTCATTATAGAGAATTGGAATGCAAAAGTAGGAAGTCAAGAAACACCTGGAGTAACAGGCAAATTTGGCCTTGGAGTACAGAATGAAGCAGGGCAAAGACTAATAGAGTTTTGCCAAGAGAACGCACTGGTCATAGCAAACACCCTCTTCCAACAACACAAGGGAAGACTCTACACATGGACATCACCAGATGGTCAACACCAAAATCAGATTGATTATATTCTTTGCAGCCAAAGATGGAGAAGCTCTATTTTTTTTTTTTTTTTTTTTTTGCTAAAACAAGACCGAGAGCTGACTGTGGCTCAGATTATGAATTCCTTATTGCCAAATTCAGACTTAAATTGAAGAAAGTAGGGAAAACCACTAGACCATTCAGGTATAACCTTCACATCAGGTGACCAAAATATTGGTGCTTCAGCTTCAGCATCTGTCCTTCCAATGAATATTCAGGACTGATTTCCTTTAGGATAGACTGGTTGGATCTCCTTGCAGTTCAAGGGACTCTCAAAAGTCTTCTTCAACACCACAGTTCAAAAGCATCAACTCTTCTGCACTCAGCTTTATTTTTATTTTTTTAACAATACTTTTTTAAATTTTAATTGGAGGCTAATTACTTTACTATATTGTGATGGTTTTGGCCATACATTCACATGAATCAGCCACAGGTGTACATGTGTTCCCCATCCTGACCCTCCCTCCCTCTCCCATCCCTCAGGGTCATCCCAGTGCACCAGCCCTGATCACCCTGTCTCATGCATCGAACCTGGACTGGCAATTAGTTCACATATGATAATATATATGTTTCAATGCTATTCTCTCAAATCATCCCACCCTCATCTTCTCCTACAGAGTCCAAAAGTCTGTTCTTTACATCTGTGTCTCTTTTGCTGTCTCACATATAGGGTCATCATTACCATCTTTCTAAATTCTATTTATATGCATTAATATACTGTATTGGTATTTTTCTTTCCAGCTTACTTCACTCTGTATAATCGGCTCCAGTTTCTTCCACCTCATTAGAACTGATTCAGATGTATTCTTTTTGATGGCTGAGTAATGTTCCACTGTGTATATGTACCACAGCTTTCTTATCCATTTGTCTGCTGATGGGCATCTAGGTTGCTTCCATGTCCTGGCTATTGTAAACAATGCTGCGATGAACATTGGGGTGCACGTGTCTCTTTCAATTCTTGTTTCCTCAGTGTGTATGCCCAGCAGTGGGATTGCTGGGTCATAAGGCAGTTCTATTTCCAGTTTTTTAAGGAATCTCCACACTGTTCTCCATAGTGGCTGTACTAGTTTGCATTCCCACCAACAGTGTTAAGAGGGTTCCCTTTTCTCTGCATCCTCTCCAGCATTTATTGATTGTAGACTTTTGGATCTCAGCCATTCTGACTGGCGTGAAATGGTACCTCAGTATGTCTTCTTTGGAAAAATGTTTGTTTAGTTCTTTGGCCCATTTTCCTTATAGTCCAACTCTCATATCCATACATGACCACTGAAAAAACCATAGCTTTCACTAGATGGACTTTTGTCAGCCAAGTAATGCCTCTGCTTTTTAATATGCTGTCTAGGTTGATCATAGCTTTTCTTCCAAGGAACAAGTATCTTTTAATTTCATGGCTGCAATCACCATCTGCAGTGATTTGGGAGCCCAAGATAATAAATTGTCACTGTTTCCCCATCTATTTGCCATGAAGGGATGGGACTGGATGCCATGATCTTTGTTTTTAGAATGTTGAGTTTTAAGCCAGCTTTTTCATGCTTTTTCACTTTCATCAAGAAGCTCTTTAGTTCCTCTTCACTTAGCAACTGTTTGAATTTGCCCTTTGGAACTCAAGGAAGGTCTTGGAGGCAGGAGCCTACTCCCAAGAAACGCTTCCATGCCCGAAGCCCCACATGGTCCTGCTTGGTTTCATTTTCACAAAATTCTAATTCAGAGATCCCCAAACGAGATCACGTATTAGAATCCCCTGGGGAGCTTTTTAAAAATAGCTACTAATAAATACAGGCCTCCCTGGTAGTTTAGTGGTAAAGAATCCACCTGCCAACACAGGAGACGTAGGTTGGATCCCTGGGTTGAGAAGATCTTCTAGAACAGGAAATGGCAACCCACTTCAGTATTCTTGACTGGAAAATCCAAAGACAGAGAAGCCCAGTGGGCTCCAGTCCATAGGGTCACAAACAAAAACAACTAACAAATAAACAAGCATCTTCTTCGGGCCTGCCCTAGCTTTGACCCACTGAATAAAATATCTGGGATGAGATTTGGAAATTTGCACATTAGAAAGCTCACCTGAGTACCGATGACCTTAGAATCAGGCCAGTGTTAGGGGAACTAACCCTCCACACAGTTGAAAATTTATAACTTATAGTAGACCTTATATATATAACTTATAAATAACTTATAGTAGACCTTCCCTATACTTGGATCTTCTGTATCCATATTTCCTCTCAATCCATCGTACAATATCCTTTGATTCAACCAACCAGCAATGTGGTATTTCATATCTGAAAAAGATCCAGAGAAACTTCCCTGGGCAGCTAGTGGTTAAGACTCCACCTTCCAATGTGGGGGTGCAGGTTTGACCCCTGGTCAGAGAGCTGAGATCCCACATGCCACAAAGCCAAAAACAAAACTCGAAACCGAAACAACACTGTAACAAATTAAAACCTGTGAAAATGGTCCACATCCCAAAAAAGAAAAGAAAGAAGGAAACACCAATACAACACAATGGATAATGTCTCCATTTATCTATGCTACCAGAAGCGCAGAAGCATTCCCTAGCATATGAAAAGGAAACTCATAAAGTTGAAAGCAACATGGTGTCTGAGGAGGCCTTACAAAGAGCTGTGAAAAAAAAGGAAGTGAAAAGCAAAGTAGAGAAGGAAAGATATAGCCATTTGAATGCAGAGTTCCAAAGAATAGCAAGGACAGATAAGAAAGCCTTCCTCCAGGGATCAATGCAAAGAAATAGAGCGAAACAACAGAATGGGAAAGACTAGAGGTCTCTTCAAGAAAATCAGAGATACCAAGGAAACATTTCATGCAAAGATGGGCTCAGTAAAGGACAGAAATGGTAGGGACCTAACAGAAGCAGAAGATATTTAGAAGAAGTGGCAAGAATACACAGAAGAACTGTACAAAAAGATCTTCACGACCCAGATAATCATGATGGTGTGATCACTCACCTAGCGCCAGACATCCTGGAATGTGAAGTCAAGTGGGCCTTAGGAAGCATCACTACAAACAAAGCTAGTGGAGGTGATGGAATTCCAGTTGAGCTACTTCAAATCCTGAAAGATGATGCTGTGAAAGTGCTGTGCTCAATATGCTAGCAAATTTGGAAAACTCAGCAGTGGCCACAGGACTGGAAAAGGTCAGTTTTCATTCCAGTCCCTAAGAAAGGCAATGCCAAATTGCCTACCGAACAATTGCATCCACCTCACACACTAGTCAAGTAATGCTCAAAATTCTCCAAGCCAGGCTTCAGCAATACGTGAACTGTGAACTTCCAGATGTTCAAGCTGGTTTTAGAAAAGGCAGAGGAACCAGAGATCAAATTGCCAGCATCTGCTGGATCATCGAAAAAGCAAGAGAGTTCCAGAAAAACATCTATTTCTGCGTTATTGACTATGCCAAAGCCTTTGACCGTGTGGATCACAATAAAATGTGGAAAATTCTGAAAGAGATGGGAATAGCAGACCACCTGAGCCTGCCTGTTGAGAAACCTGTATGCAGGTCAGGAAGCAACAGTTAGAACTGGACATGGAACAACAGACTGTCCCAAATAGGAAAAGGAGTACGTCAAGACTGTATATTGTCACCCTGCTTATTTATCTTCTGTGCAGAGTACATCATGAGAAACGCTGGGCTGGGAGAAGCAGAAGCTGGAATCAAGATTGCCAGGAGAAATATCAATAACCTCAGATATGCAGATGACACCACCCTTATGGCAGAAAGTGAAGAAGAACTAAAGAGGCTCTTGATGAAATTGAAAGAGGAGAGTGAAAATGTTGGCTTAAAGCTCAACATTCAGAAAACTAAGATCATGGCATCTGGTCCCATCACTTCATGGCAAATAGATGGAGAAACAGTGGAAACAGTGGCTGACATTATTTTTCTGGGCTCCAAAATCACTGCAGGTGGTGATTGCAGCCATGAAATTAAAAGATGCTTACTCCTAGCTTCCCCAATGGCCCAGAGGTTAAAGCATCTGCCTCCAATGCAGGAGACCCAGGTTCAGTCCCTGGGTTTAGAAGATCCCCTGGAGAAGGCAATGGGAACCCACTCCAGTATTCTTGCCAGGAGAATCCCATGGATGGAGACGCCTAGTAGGCTACAGTCCACGGGGTCGCAAAGAGTTGGACACGACTGAGCAACTTCACTTTCTTTCAATTTCACTTCTTGAAAGGAAAGTAATGACCTACCTAGACAGCATATTAAAAAGCAGAGACATTACTTTGCTAACAAAGGTCCATCTAGTCAAGGCTATGGTTTTTCCAGTGGTCATGTATGGATGTGAGTGTTGGACTATAAAGAAAGCTGAGTGCCAAAGAATTGATGCTTTTGAACTGTGGTATTGGAGAAGATTCTTGAGAGTCCCTTGGACTGCAAGGAAATCCAACCAGTCCATTCTAAATGAGATCAGTCCTGAGTGTTGACTGGTAGGACTGATGTTGAAGCTGAAACAACAACTTTGGCTTCCTGATGCGAAGAGCTGACTCATTTGAAAAGAGCCCGGTGCTAGGAAAGATTGAGGGCAGGAGGAGAAGGGGACGACAGAGGATAAGATGGTTGGATGGCATCACCAACTCAATGGATATGGGGTTGGGTGGATTCTGGGAGCTGATGATAGACAGGGAAGCCTGGCATGCTGCAGCTCATGGGGTCGCAAAGTCAGACACGACTGAGCAACTGAACTGAAGTCTTATTTTATTACGTATAATACAGATCCAGCTATGCAACTTCTCAAAGTCAATTGAGAAAAGTGGGACTAACTCCGACTTTAGTCTTAACTAGCCTTCAGAAGCTGATGCTGAAACTGAAGCACCAATATTTTGGTCATCTGATGTGAACAGACGACTCATTAGAGAAGTCTCTGATGCTGGGAAAGATTGAGGGCAGAAGGAGAAGAGGGTGTCAGAGGATGAGATGGCTGGATGGCATCACCGATGCAATGAACATGAACTTGGGCAAACTCTGGGAGATGGTGAGGGACAGGGAGGCCTAAGGTGCTGCACTCCATGGAGTCCCAGAGTCAGACTGTACCGGAGATTGAACAAGGCTTCAGAAGTGGCCTGTCACAGACCTCTGCTGCCCTCTGGTGGCTTTAAAAGCACCAGCAAAGAATTCGCACTAAAAACTTCCAGACTCCAAAGCGCAGCTAAGCCTGGGGTCCCTGGGGAGGAGCGTCTGAACCCCACCACCACTCCAAATAGGTCTTGACCCCTCACTGAACACCCTCTTCATCTCCAGTCTGGATAATCACCCTCACAAACTGTGCTTCATTTCCCTCTCCTGGACGGGCCAATGTACTGGCCCAGACTGAAGCTAGGGCTCCAGGTTGGTTGGTTGTTGTTGCTGTTGAGTCCCTAAGCTTTGTCTGACTCTTTGAGACCTCATGGACTGCAGCACATCGGGCGTCTCTGTCCTCCACTACCTTCCAGAGTTTACTCAAATTCATATTCATTAGTCGGTAATGTTTTCCAGCCATCTCACCCTCTGCCGCCCCGTTCTCCTTTTGCCCTCAATCTTCCCAGCATCAGGGTCTTTTCCAATGAGTCAGACTGGTCACATCAGGTGACCAAAGTATTGGAGCTTCAGTTTCAGCAACAGCGCTTCCAGTGAATATTCAGAACTGATTTCCTTTAGGGTTGACTGGTTTGATCTCCTTGCAATCCAAGGGACTTTTAAGAGTCTTCTCCAGCACCATAATTTGAAAGCATCGATTCTTCAGTGTTCACCCTTCTTGATAGTCCAACTCTTACAACCGTACATGACCACTGGAAAAAACATAGCTTTGATTAGACGGACCTTTGTCAGCAAAATCATGTCTCTGCTTCTTAATACGCTGTCTAGGTTTGTCATAGCTTGTCTTCCAAGAAGCAAGCATCTTTTAATTTTGTGGCTGAAGTCATCACCCAGAGTGATTTTAGAATCCAAGAAAATAAAATTTCATTAAAACCCCCCAAAATAAAACTGTCACTGCTTCCACTGTTTCCCCTTCTATTTGCCATGAAGTGATGGGACCAGATGCCATGATCTTAGTTTTCTTAATGCTGAGTTTCAAGCCAGCTTTTTCACTCTCCTCTTTCACCTTCGTCAAGAGGCTCTTTAGTTGTTGGAAGAAAACAGTTCAAGAGCTGTTACCTGATAGTCTGATGGTCAGTGCATAAGAATGTGATTATAGAGCACAAATGAGGAAGGATGAAAGGGAGAGTCTGATGCAGAGTTACCCTTGCCTGTCCCTCTTTTTCTTACTTCCCCGGACTATCACAGGGGATCCCAAGCCACGAGCCTGTCTCTAGTTTATAATGAGAGAAATCAGAATATCAAAATTAGAAGAATTTTGAGGTCAAACAGACCAAAGTTTGAACTAGCCCTCCGACTTACTCTGGGACCTCTGGGCAAGTTATCTAAACTTTCTGACCCTCTAGGAAGAAATACCAGGTGATAGCATGTATTTGGAATCTAAAAAATGACACAAATGAACACATCTGTGAAACACAAACGGTTTCACAAACAGAGGGAACGAATGTGTGGTTGCCAAGGGGGAAAAGGATGGAGGCGGGATGGACTGGGAGTCTGGAGTTCGCGGATGCAAACTATTAATGTAGAGAATGGATGAACAGCAAGGCCCTACTGTAGAGCACGGATCTATACTCAATATCCTGTGATAAAACATAATGAAAAAGAGTTCGAAAAAGTATACATTTGTATACGTGAGTCACTTTGCTGTGCAACAAAAACTAACAGGCTGTAAATCAATAAAACAAATTTTTTAAAAATTAAAAAATAAACTTTCTGACACTGTTTCTTCATCTGGAAAACATAGGGTTTCTCAGGCCACTGGGAGGATTCAGTGAGATGGTGCATGGCAAGCTCTTAGCTCAGTGCCGGAATGGGATGAAGTCAGCACTCAAAGTGTTACCTGTTAACGCCTATGGTGGGGGCAGGGAGTGGGGGTGGGGGGCTTCTTCATTCCTCACTGATGCTGGTGAATCTAGATGAGGCTCTCCTCTGCTCTGATCCACTTGTCAGAAGGGCCCCTTGCCCACCGGCATGGGTTCAGCCTCCTGCCCCTCTCATCCCATGTACCCCACTCACCAAAGACATTGCGCCCCACGGAACAGCAGTGAAATCCAGGAGAGGATGCAGAGGTCCACAGTGCTCTCAGGTCACCTGTGGAGCCACGGATTTCTAACACCTGATGGTCAGCAAACAGAGGGAGAAGGAAGACTCACAAGACGCACTGGGTCTGGTCAAAGAATGGGTCTTGCTTGACCCACACTGGAGGACTGGCAAGTGTCAGAGCCTCAGGAAATCCTGCTCAGCACAAGTTGTTAGGGGAGGTCACTGAAAGAATGTAACCCGTTGATTGACACGTGAGTTGAACCCGGGCAATCAGAGGCTCCTCCAGCCCCCCATCTTTGGAATGGACCCTGTGCCCACTGTTCCCACAGCGGAGGTTCTAAGGATGCAGCCTTAAGAGAGGGAGGCCATTAGGTGCATCGCCACTGTACATGCAGCTGAGCCCAGCTAAGACCTCCCGATAAACCTTTCGAGTTTCTGAAGGTGAGTGCAGAGATCTGCTGGCCTTGGGGACGCCCCCAGACAAACATGTAAGTTGCCTTACATATTAGAACTCCCACCTACCAATCCAAGTGGTCAGCCCTTTCTTTTCTGTCCCTCCAAGTGCTCTGCATGAGGGGCTGGTTTCAGATTTCACCTAGCAAGCACTCAAGGTGAACCAGGTGGAAGCCTGAGGGTCAGGGAGTGGGAGGTGTGTGGCCTTTCCACCTGGTCAGAAGCTAATTTCAGGGTACAAGGTTACGGAATGGGACCAGGGTCCACAGAGGCCTTCAACCCTCAGAAAGGAAAGGTTCTGATGGCTTCTTTGGTTTTACAGGGAAATAAAGTCCACGGGCCCAAGCCCAAGGAATGAAGTGCGATATCTGATATCCAGCGTCTGGTGGGCAGGCACACCTGGGTCATCCTAACAGGGTTTTTCTTCTCTCTGCTCCCAAGTCCCTCCCCCAGTTCCTCCTTGGCTGAGTACTACAGGGTTAACAATCTTCCCGAGGAAGTCACCTGGGTTTATTGCTCTCCCTTTGCCTGGATTTTCCCATAAGCATCCTAAGGGCTATTACACATTAGCAGTCTGTCACTAGTCTAGTTGTCCTTGAAAATGGGTCAATTTTAGGTTTTATTTCTTCCAACAATAGGAAAAGCTGCCTAGAAAGGCCTGGAAAATCTCATGGACGGAGGAGCCTGGTAGGCTGCAGTCCATGGGGTCGCCAAGAGTCAGACACGGACTAAGCAACTTCACTTTCCACTTTCATGCACTGGAGAAGGAAACGGCAACCCACTCCAGTGTTCTTGCCTGGAGAATCCCAGGGATGGGGGAGGAGCCTGGTGGGCTGCCGTCTCTGGGGCTGCACAGAGTTGGACACGACTTAGCAGCAGCAGCAGCAGCAGCAGAACTAGGATTTGAACAATCCTAGTTCAAATTCAGTCCTTCAGCCCTTCCCCCTCCTCTCTCCCCCGTCCTGTCTGCCTCTGCTTTCCCCTCCCCACTCCCTCTCCCCCGCCATTCCAGGCAGTCAGGATAGGCTAGCCCAGATGAAGAGGACAGGATAGGCTAGCCCAGAGGAAGAGGACGGGAGGTCTGGAAGGACTCCTCTCCCCAGCGCTCAGCCTGAGCTGCTCCTGAAGCTCACCCCTCCCTCTCCAGTCCTGCTTCCCACCTGGCAGAAAACCATCCTACAGTATTTTAAGATCCTCTCTTTTTTTTTTGAACACACTGAGCAGCATGCAGGATCTTTGCTTCCCAGCCATGGATCTAACCTGTGCCCCCTTAAGTGGAACCATGGAGCCCTAACCACTGAACTACCAGGGAATTCTCTGTGTAAAGATATTAACATCCAACAAGGGATAACTGCTTAGTTATTTTTATGGAGCTCTATTAAAAGAATGTATGTGATGGCATAAAAGATCTCCCAGATACAGAAACTGATCCATAAAAATAGAATTTTTAAAAAATTATCTTGGTCCAAAAACCTAAAGAATGTCCAACAAGAGATAACTGGTTAGTTATTTTGATGTGTGTGTGAGTCGCTCAGTTGTATCCAACTCTTTGTGACCCCATGGACTGTAGCTAGCCAGGCTCCTCTGCCCATGGAATTCTCCAAGCAAGAATACTAGAGTGGGTGGCCATTCCTTCCTGCTGGGGATCTTCCTGACCCAGGGATTGAACCTGGGTCTCCATGCACTGCAGGCAGATTCTTTACCGTCTGAGCCACCAGGGAACCCGTTATTTTTATGGAGCTCTATTAGAAGAATACATGTGATGGCATAAAAGATCTCCAAGATATAGAATCTGATCCATAAAAAAGTGTGTGTATATACTTTATTATCTTGGTCCAAAGAGCCTAAAAATATCCCGTCCTATAGCAAAGCTTCCTGGAGGGGACAAAACACCACAGAACAGCACAGACAAGAGGGTCAGCACCAGCCTTTATTGGGGGAAAGCACCACACCCACTGCCCAGACCCAGGGCCAGGTTTCCCACAGTCAAGGCAGCAGTAGGAACAGCAACGCGGCGAGGGCAGTGACAGTGCCCAGGGGTGCCACCAGCCCCAGGACGACAGCCTCCTGGCTGCAGGACACGCCCCCTCGACGCTCAGGACACAGCAGATCGACGAGAGCACCGGGGCCCTGCAAGAAGAAACATCAGGTCATAATTGCGCCCTCCTGGCTCCAGCTCCCCAGCATGTCTGTCTCCCCTTCTACACTGGAGAAGTTAGGCAAAGACTGCTCTCACGGACCTCAAATGGCTGCCTGCTTTTCAGACAATCCAGGCTAAACTGGCATTGAAGACTATGTGTCATGCAGTGACCAACCTTATACTTTCTGCTGTGAAAGCAGCCTGTCTGGCCCCCTCACCCCCTCTCTCATATCACCCAACCCGTTCCCCCAAGCGCGTCACACACAGTCCACCCTCTGTGTCTTTGGGCACCAGGCCACCCGTCCAGCTTGTTCTCTGTGTTCTCCTCGCTGGGTCACATCTAGCCGAGCCTTCCGGGCCCAGATCAAATGATACTTCTAGGAGAAGGACCTTCCCAAGGAAGGACACTTACTCTGATCACCTGTATGTCCATACGGCCTATAGGAGGGTCCTGACCTGTGAAACAGAATCTAACTAGACAGCCAGGGCAATACTGCCTTGCCCTTCTGGAGTTCCCACCCAGCATCTAAGTCAGTGTTTTGGACAGAGCAGTGAAGACCGCTGTTATTGTTAACAAGGGACTGTACTCACCTAACTCAGAGTCAGACCTGATGGTCCAGGTGGGGTTCAGGGCCCACCGGGGGATGGGACTGGGTGGGACACAGAAGCGGCCACAGCCTGACTTGCAGCACTTTTCCCCAGCTTGGCAGTTTGCATCAACCATGCAGTTGACGATGCACAGGCCCACTAAGACTTTTGGACAGTCGCCACCCCACCCTGGGTGATAAACAGGCAAAGGTATAGAGACAGGACGGTTGGTTCCAGTGAGTCCAGGTGGGATCCCATCTGGGACTTAAGACACAGAGGCTCAGATGAATCCATCCCTGATTCTGACTAGATCTTAGTCAGAACATCTGGCTGGGACACCTTGAAGCTAGAGGATCTGAGCCCCCGCAGGGCCCCAAGAGAGCATCTGGAGTAATGATTTCCAAATGGTGTCTCACAAGGAGTTCCCTAGAGGTACCCTGCTGGTGGCTCAGATGCTAAAGAATCTGCCTGCAACGCGGGAGATCTGGGTTTGATCCCTGGGTTGGGAAAGCGCCCCTGGAGAAGGGAAAGGCTACCCACTCCAGTACTCTTGCCTGGGGAATTTCATGGATGGAAGAGCCTGGCAGGCTACAGTCCATGGGGTCGCACAGTCAAATATGACTGAGCAACAAACTTGTTTCTTTTTTTCACTTCAGGACTTGATATCACTGTGGGTTTGGGGTGGGCCTGGGTGGGGTGCAGAAGCAAGGCTCCCACACCACCCCCCTCAGCCCTGCTGCCTGGGCTTCCTGCTCCCCACCCACTGCCACACATGGGCCCCTTGATCCAGGAGGAGGATTGCCTTGGCTTGGAGGCGGGGAGGGTATGAGGACTGGAAGGATAAGGATTCTGACTCCCTCCCACAGACAGAAAGAGAAGACGACCACAGGTGGCTCCCTCCCCTAACCAGCTCGGGGAGCCCAGGAGCACCCAGGGATGCTCCCCAGGGAGCTGACATACCTCCCTTACCGTCTCCGAAGCAGGCGTGGCCACAGCCGGTGCTGCAGCACTTCTGTCCCTGGGGACAGGACGTGTCCCCATCACACAGCTCTTCACACGGAAGGGGGTCAGCCGGACATCCACCACCAAGCTCTGCCGCAGAATCAGAACGCTGGGGCTCAGAGGTACCCCAGCCCAGTGTTGCCAGTTATTTTTATTGGGACTCCAGTACAAAATGTACAAACAAAAGTGTAATGGAAAACGACACATTTTCCCTTGTTTCCTATGTGTATTTCATAAATATTTATGCTTAAAGGGTGTATATCTATGTGCATTTGAGAGGGTAACAGGCAGGACGGCCAGCGGTCTCCAAATGGAGGAAATAGCCTGCAAGTGTCAGACATTTTCTCTCTCTCAAGCGGCAGGAGGAAACAAATTTTAAAGGAGGTTTCTCTTAACATTCTGTGTTGCCATAATGACACCTGGTTTCACTTGAAGTTAACCATTGCCTTTTTCTTATGGAAATGTTTATCTTAAGCTATGCTAATGTACTATGCATTTACCCCAAACTCTGTCTTCAAGTCGGTTCCGGTTCCGCCTTTTGGGCTCAGAACCTACTTGATAAACCAGTATGTTACACTCCGATATTCCTCTAATCTATGTAAATGAAACTATTTGTATGGTGCTTTGCCCTTCTTCAAGATTCAAGTTAATCCTTTTATGGCCCAAGATGAACCATTTGGTGCCAAGATGATCCCAAAATACATCTTATGGGTGAGGGGCCTGGTGCCATTCTGAGTTTTGAGACACTCCTTTCTTTCATTAACAGACTGCTGGTGACTGTGTAACACCCAGCTAAAGACTAGCAGGGGGACTCTTTCTGCCCCCTTCTGATGCCTATGTCAGCTTTCTCTATCTCCTTTATACTTTAATAAGACTTTGTCGCACAAAAGCTCTGAGCGATCAAGCCTCGTCTCTGGCCCCGGATTGAATTCTTCTCCTCCGGGGGCCAAGAATCCCGACGTCGTAATTCAACAACAACCTTTCACATTCATGTATATTCAATGCTGATACTTCTTATTCTGTTTCTTCTTTTTTTTAATGCTGGCCACAAAACACGAAGTTGATATCCAGATGCAGCTTGAAAAGCGCGGTTGAGGTCTAACAAGTTGTGACAAGCTCACTAGTTGCCGCCCCCATATTCGTCCTCCCTCCTTGTTTCCTGTGGTTGACATCAGCACTGCTGGCTGCTGAACTCCTGCTCATGGTAGCCCCCCTTCCTATCGTCTCTGGGCTGGACCAGGTGACTTGCTGTGACCGACAAGACCCCAGCAAGTATGATGCAAGCAGCGTGTGCACATGCGTGCATGCTCAGTTGCTTCAGTCATGTTTGACTCTTTGGGACCCTATGGACTGTAGCCCGCCAGGCTCTGTGTCCATGGGATCCTCTAGGCAAGACTACTGGAGTGTTTGCCATGCCCTTCTCCAGGGGACACGTTCACCGCCCCTAGACAGACAATGAAACTCAGAGAAGAGAAGCTGTTGGCCCAGGACTGCAGAGTGAGTCAGCGCCAAAGCAGGACGAAACCCAGCCTCTCGGTCTGTAGTGAAGCACTCTTTCTACTACACCATCCCTAAGACAGGTGGGCAATGGGCCCAGCTCCACAGGGCGGGCACGCCCAAGAAGCCACATCCAAACCAGACCCACTCACCGTGACCCACTCCTCTCAGTGTTCAAGTTTTTTAAATGGAGGGGAAATACAGGCCATTCAAGGCTTTGTAGAAAACCAAGACAGGACTGGCCCAGTGCCTCTGAGAAAGAATATATACATATGATTGGACACAGCTGGTTCCGGGAAGTCTGACACGATGGAAAAGCACATGCTAGACTCCAAGAGAATGCGTGCAGCTAAACACGTGTTCAGTCGCTCAGTTGTGTCTGACTCTTTGCAACCCTATGGGCTGCAGTCCTCCAGGCTTCTCTGTCCATGATATTTTCCAGGCAAGAATACTGGAGCAGGTTGACATTTCCTCCTCCAGGGGATCTTCCCCACCCAGAGATCACACGCCAGTCTCCGGCATCCCCTGCATTGGCAGGCAGATTCTTTGCCACTGAGCCACCTGGGAAACCTCGTACAGCTGAACAATCCAAGGTATAATAACCTAGCATCCTTCAGTTTTCTAAATAGCCCCTATTTCATGCCATTGTCAGTCCGTATTACAACTATGTGTCTTGGTTTTTTATTCATAAAATATGATCATTGTTCATCACCACATGTCTCTCCCCACACCTCCCCACTTGTTTGACAAACACTAAAATCCCTCTAACAAGGAACAAAGCCTTTTATCCCCAAGATTGAGAAGATTGAGAATAAAAACAAACTCCCCGATAGAGAAAAAAACCCAGAAACATAAACATCTCACCAAATTATACCTTGTACCCTAGAGAGTGGGGGCCTAGAATCTCAAACTTTCCAGATTTAATCATTTTGCTGGGCCTGACTCTGAAGTAACTTTCCAGGTGGCTCAGGGTAAAGAACCCGCCTGCCAAAGCAGGAGACAGAAGAGACGCGGGTTTAATCCCTGGGCCGGGAAGATCCCTGGAGGAGGAAGTGGCAACCCACTGCAGTATTCTTGCCTGGAGAATCCCACGGACAGAGGAGTCTGGGAGGCTACAGTCCATGGGGTCGCAAAGAGTCAGACACGACTTAGCCACTGAGCACACACTCACGGCTCTGAAGTAACCAATGCCAGGAGCACCCGGCTACCACTGCTTTCGTCCCCAGGACAAGGAACAGACACCAAAGCTCTACTGTCTCCCAGGCCAGACTTCCTTGAATTCCCTGGGGATTTATCAACTATCAGAAGCAACAAAGGGACCCTTGCAGGATAGGCTGAAGCCCTGAGGCTCAGAATATATCCCTTCAGACCAGTGCCCAGCAGGGCCACCCAATCCAACACCCTATCTGACGCCTGAATCCCTGCCAAACAATCCCCCATCCTCAGTCTGGAGAGCTGGAATTAAGGGAGCCGTACCACCTCCAAGCCCGACCACAGCCAGCCATCCTTACGCTTAAGCTAGACAGCCTCAGGGATAAGACAGCTTCTCTTTATACTCAGCTTCAGTCTGTCTTCCTCCATTGGTCCTTTGCCCAGCCCCAGACACCTGGTAAGACCACAGCTTGCACCACCTCTGCAGACACCCTCTGCCTTTCACTGCCTCAGCTTCACCAGGCTAGGTGAGCTCAGTTCCTCCTATCACATGGTTTCTAGTCACCTCAGTCACCTCAGCAGGAATCAGGGTGAGAAATACGAACAACAGCCAGAATAGGGATGGTCAATCTACCTCCCGGATATGCCCGATTCCAAGATCCCAAGCTATCACCAGAAAGGCAGAATAGAAAGCTGAAGCCCAGAAACACTCACTCACTGAGCCTCCACTGCTGCCTCAGCTCCAACCCTCCACTAGGGAAAGACGCCAGCTGCTGGCAGAAAAGTGACATGTCACAACTTCTTAAGCCAAGATGGGCCCTGAGTCCTCAAACCTACTCCTTTCTTCTCATGTAAATAGACAGACAGACATCCAGAAGGGGGAGAAATCAGCCTGAAGTCAATGGTCCCAGAACTGGGCCCCACACCCCCAGCTTTGACACTAGGTCCAGTGCCCTTTAACCCACATGATTACAATCCCCTACACTCTCCAAGGATCACCAAAAAGCCAATCAACAAGCACTAGGACTCAGCTCAGTTCTGCCAAAAGACCCAGCAGCAGACAGCTTTAGGGGTTAGAAAAGCTTACAAATAATCTAGTGTGCGTCTGGAGCGCCCGGGACCACTCCTAGTTTTGGTGATCCACCGGGACTCAGCATACAGGGGTACATACAGCCATGATTCACAACAGCACAAAAATACAAAGCAAAACCCATCAACAGGAAGAGGCATGTCATGTGACGCGAAGTCCAGGGGAAACCAGGTGCAAGCTTCCAGGAGCCCTCTCCAGGAGAGTCGCCCAGGATGAACTTTATTCTTCTGGCATGAAACTGTGACAACACGTATGAAGTGGTATTCTACCAGGGAGCCCACTGGAGACTCGAGATTCTTCCTGGGGGCTGGGCACACGGCACTCTCTGCCTAGCCCATACCACTCTTAATAGTTATGGTAGCAGGAACTCACTCAAAATCCAAATTCCCAGAAGCCAGCCAAGGCCAATCTTGTGAGCAGGCCTTTCTGGGAATGTTAACCTTGGACCTGCTGTGTTAACTCTCTCAGCTGTACAGAGTGGAGGTTTCAGGAAAGGGGGGCCAAAACACACATGGAGCCCACACCCTCGATCCATACAAAAGGACGTAATGCATATTTCCTAATAAGAAAATGGAGGCTCACAGGGGCTCAGGAGGGGCCAACCTTCACGCAGTGGGAGGGGGCCATAAGGGACCCAAGACAGACAGACAGAGATTGGCTCAGTCGTGTCCAGCTCTTAGCAACCCCACATACTGCAGAGCACCAGGCTCCTCTGTCCATGGAATTCTCCAGGCAAGGATACTGGAATGGGTTGCCATCCTCTTTTCCAGGGGATCTTCCCAACCCAGGCATTGAACCTGGGTCTCCCACATTGCAGGCAGATTCTTCTGAGCTACCGGGGACGCTTCTGGGACAACATTAAGGCCATTATCTGAATCTTCACTCCAAACCCTTCTCCTCCCAAAGTTGCCCCCTTCTCAGCAAAGAGTACTACCATCACCCAAAGGCTCCAGCCAGACACTCAGCATCCTTCTTGATACTTCCTCTTCCTCATCACCCACATCTGCTAACCAGGCCTGCCAGCCTCCGTCTTCAGAAGTATTTCAGGGACTTCCCTGGTGGCCCACTGGTTAAGAATCTGCCTGCCAATACAGTGGACACAGGTTCAATCCCTGGTCGGGGAAGATCTCACATGCCCTGGGGCAACTGAGCCGGTGAACCGCAACTGCTGAGGCCCTCTGCTGCAACTACAGAAGCCTGCTTGCCATGAGCCGGTGCTCTGCAACAAGAGAAGCCCGAGCGCCACAGCTGGAGTGTGGCTCCCCCTTTCCACAACTAGAGAAAGCCCAAAAGCAGCAACAAAGACCCAGCACAGCCAAAAATAGTAAATAAAAAGTTTTCCCCAAAATACAGTACAAGTCTGCCACTTTTCCAGGTCTGCACTGTCACCACCCCAGTCTGAGCCATGGCCACCCCCGTGCCCAGCCTGCCACACTGGCCTCTCAACTGGCCTACCACCTTCCACTTTTCCCTCATCCAGTCTTCACACACCAGCAGAGAGGTCTTTCTAAAATGAAAGCCCAACCAGGTCTCTCCTGCTATAAAGGCCTCCCGTTGCACTTACAACAAAGCCTTAGACAGAGGCCCTGGAGGTTCCCTGAAAGCCTGGACCTGAACTGGAAACACCCTCCTTCTCCCTCTCTCATCTCCAACCACACTGACCTTTCACCTCCTGAAAAGAGCAAGCCCAGCCCCACCCCGCAGGCTTTGCCCCCACAGTTCCCTCTTCCTAGCATTGCACCCAACAGCCAGCTGCTGCTTCTCATTCTCCAGCTTAAAATGATACCTCCTCCTTCCCTCACTTTTCTTTCCTTTCGTAGCACCAGCATGACTGGTGCTTATTATTGTCCGCTTATGATTATCTCCTCTGTCTCACATCAGGGGCTGAGCTCCGTGAGACCAAGGACCATGACTGCCCTGCTCACCCCTGGATGCCCAAATGCCAGGCAGTACAGACCAACTCGGTGTGTACTGAATCCATTTATAAGCAAGCAAGTGAAATAGACAGGCCGGACGTCAGAGAGCTGGGAGGAAATCTGATCAGCAAGGTGCTGGGCATAACTCTGTAAGTTGTTGGGCATTATTTGGCAGGTTTTGTACATGCTTCTTATATACATTTCTTCTCAACTACATGATTGGAGTAGGCAATGGCACCCCACTCCAGTACTCTTGCCTAGAAAATCCCATGGACGGAGGAGCCTGGTAGGCTTCAGAAGTATTTCAGAAGTATACTTCCGTCTGTAACTATTCTGTTACAGCAGTGAGAATGGACACTGCCTTATCACTCTATGATATAAATGTCTTTGCACGCATGTGTTTGGAGAAGGCGATGGCACTCCACTCCAGTGCTCTTGCCTGGAAAATCCCATGGACGGAGGAGCCTGGTAGGCTGCAGTCCATGGGGTTGCAAAGAATCAGACACCACTGAGTGACTTCACTTTCACTTTTCACTTTCATGCATTGGATAAGGAAATGGCAACCCATTTCAGTGTTCTTGCCTGGAGAATCCCAGGGATGGGGGAGCCTGGTGGGCTGCCATCTCTGGGGTCACACAGAGTCAGACACAACTGAAGCGACTGAGCAGCAGCATCAACTACATGGGACAGACTGAATACTTGTACTCTCCGAAAATTCTTATGTTGAAACTAAATTCCCAAAGTGAGGGTATTTGGAAGTGGGGTCTTTGGGAAGTGATTAGGTCAAGAGACTGAGGCCCTCATGAGGGCTGGTGGCCCTTACTGGCCTTCTGTCACATGAGGTCACAGCAAAAACAGAGCAGTCTACAAACCAGGAAGCAGGCCCTCACCAGACACTTAATCTGGCACCTTGATTTCGGATGTCCCTGTTTCCAGAATTGTGAGAAATAAATGTCTGTAGTTGATAAGCTACTCCAGTGTTCTTGCCTGGAGAATCCCAGGGACGGGGGAGCCTAGTGGGCTGCCCTCTATGGGGTCGCACAGAGTCAGACACGACTGAAGTGACTTAGCAGCAGCAGCATGCATGTGTTTAGTCAATCGGTCATTTCCGAGTCTTTGCAACTTTTGAAGTCCACCAGGCTCCTCTGTCCGTGGGATTCTCCAGGCAAGAATACTGCAGCAGGTTGCCATTTCCTCCTCCACGGGATCCTCCTGACCCAGGGATCTCCTGTGTCTTCAGCATTGCAGGCAGAGTCTTACCTGCTGAGCCATCAGGGAAGCCCTGATAAGAGATAAATATGCTTACCTCCACTTTAAGGATGATAAAAAGAGGCCACAAAGGAGCCAGGCTTCTTACCCACATTCAAACCCTAACTGCCTCAGGAGAGCAGGTCCAGGGTCCAGCCTGGGTCCTCAGGCACTCTGATGTGCCTCTACCTTACCAAACAGAGCACAGGAAGGCTCAGGCAAATCAGGGCTTAATGAAAGCAGAAGTTGTTCACAGCCCAGAGAGAAGAGCTCCTAGTGCCGGTCATTGGGCGTAGCAACAAGTCCCATTGGGTGAGTGGGCCAGCCCTGCTCCAGAACTGGAACTGTAGAAAAGCACTTAATAACCCCGTGGCCAATATCACTTCCCACCGGACGAGGAACCCCACGCAGCCAGTGGGCTCCTGGAGATCTGCAGAGGAATCGCTGTTTTAACCTGCTGAGCTCCCAGGAAAGAAGCAGCCCCAACTGGGCTGGCCAGGGCCCAGAGCAGCTCACTGAGGTGCCCAGCTAGGCTGCCAGCCTCACCCTCAGCCCCTACAATTCAGTCATCACCTTCAAACATGAGGAAGACTGTACCAGGCCCGATAAGCTGCCAGAGAGTGACCTGTGGGAGACAGACGCCCAGCCCTAGTTCCAGATGGGGCCTCAAGAGTCCTGGCAAGGAGTACAACCCTCTATTCTCTTTTATGGGCACGCTGCCCAAGGGAGCTGCCAAAGTCAGTTGCAGACAATCCTACTGGGTAGAGGGAAGGGGCCCGCTACATGGGGAGATTTGGCTGGCAGGTTAGCCTTCACAAGAACCCTGAGTTCCAAGTAAAAGAAGCACAGATAATCAGTGGTCTATTCTTTCCTGACAGAAAGCAAAGAACTGGGGACTCTAGTGATTAAAGGAGAACAGACAGCTCCCCCACCAAAAATAAAGGGTGGGGGTGAGGAAGAGGTGCTCTAGGTGAGCTAGAGTCCAAGAGCCAACCTTGAAGACAGGAAGCTGGCTGGGTCTATGTAGCCCAGGGGCAAGATCGGAAAGGAGACACGGATTTCGCCTCTCCAGACGTCCTTAGGGATGACTGCTCAACAGAGCCAACCACAGCAGGCACTGCAGCGCATCTGCCCAGCCAGAAAGGATTCATCCCCCTGGCATGGCTCTTGGCACAGGTTCTTATCACAAGGGTACTTTCCTTCTTTCACTGCAAAAGAGATCACCTGAGATTGGGGGTGCCTGACAAGGCCTCAAGAAACGGGGAATGGAAGCCAAATGCACTTCGGGGACCTTTAGCCTCTCTCAAATTCTTATCTAAAATATTTCTTCAACCACTTTCCCCTCCTCCCACACCCCCACCATCCACCAACACACACCCAGCACCACCCAAGGACCAGCCATTCTGCAGAGAGAGAGAAAGGTTGGGCAAAGCCAGAACCTCTAGTAAGCCAGACTGGAAATGCTATCTCCTTGTCCAGAGAGGACAGAGAAAGCCAGAAAGACCCATCCTGGCTGCTCCCAGAATTGATCCATCCAGGTCTGTCCTACAGAGGAGACCATCATCTCCCCAAATGAGGATGCTCACTCTGGGAGGAGGCAAGGGCTGATTTCTTCTCTAGTCATTTTCAGTTACTCTTAGTCAGGGGTCCCAAAGGGTAACTCACCGCGCTCTCCTACAGTCACCCTGGATGCCGTGGACCCAAGAACCACTACTGTCTTCAGGAGGAAGAGATAGCTCAACATGACGATGATGCTGAGAGCTGAGACGAAAACTCCAATCTGGCCAGACATGTACATCTTGCCCAGAACATCAACCGAGGAAGGGCAAGGCAAGGGGACTGGCCTAAGCCCAGCCCCAGATCCTTCCCTTTCGCAATAATTCCCAAGGGTGTCTTCTCCTGACAACAAGAAGAAAAGTGATTGGTTGCTGGTGTGTGGGAACATTCCTGGTGCTACCAAAGACACATGTGATCAGAATGATCAAACTCTGTACAAGGGACAATGATGAGGAGTCTAGGAGGAGCTGAGAAAACAGAGGGATAGACACTGGATCAAAGATAGCTCTAGAGGGCTTTTCAGGGACATGACTAGAGCTGAAATGAGAGAGGAAAGGACTAAAGACACCACTAAAGAAAAGAACCAATGCTAATAAAATGCACTGTGGCTCCTGTCCACCACTGCAACCTAGAAAACAGAGACTAGAACCAACTGCGTACAAACGATTCAAAAACTATACAAAAGTAGTGCTTGAATTTCTTCAGAACTAACATAAATGTACCAAAAACCTACATCTTGGTCACTCTCATTTTGGACTATATGAAGGCTAGTTGACAAAACTCAAAAGAACAGTTGCTGACTCAAGTAATAACCTAGGTCATATAGACTCCCTTTCTTTATCTCTTCTTCCTATATTTCGACCCAGGGATCGAACAGACGTCTCCTGCATCTCCTGTGTTGCAAGAGGATTCTTTAACCACTGAGCCACTTGGGAAGCCCAGAACAAAGGTAAGCAGTCCAATTCCATAGTCAGTGTTCTTTATCATCTTATCATAATGAATTTGAACTCAGATCTTTCTAACTGCAAAACTCATGCACCTTCTACTACCCCGTATTATGATTTGGTAAAAGTAGGAACAATTCTATTCATGGATGTCTTACCTCTAATGCAGAGCAAAGGGATCTGGGGAACTCCACCGCTGTGAAACCCCTGCATCCTCAACCTATCCCAGAATCAACCATCTGGGGAGAGAAGCCCAGGATCTCCATTAGACGCCTTCCAACGCCAAGAGGCAACCCCTGGGGTCAAGGCCTGGAGGGACCGCTGAGTGAGTGTTTAGGATGCCAAGGGCCAGACCCCCTCCTCTCTTGTTGGGTTCTGGGGTCCCCGCATGAGGCCCATCCAATTCTGGGAGCTGAGTGGCAGGCATATTAAAATCTAGTTTTCCAAAGACAACCGCAGACGCCCCTGTACCAAACGCTCCCTCCTCTCCCCAGCTCCAGACCGTGGAAACCTGCTCCCTTCCTCCCGCCCCGCACTTCTCCATGGGCCTTGGCCCGGCCAAAGAACGACCCTTGACTGAACACCCCCAGTCACACCCGAAGCGAGGCCGCCCCCGAGAGGGAGACTGGCCACCCGACACGCAATGCCTCTAAGCAGCCGCAACGGACCTGGAACCGGCGGCTCGGTTTCCCGGCAACCCCGCCGCTCGACGCGTCGCGCTTCCGGAGCCTGAGGGCGGCGCGCTACAATGACGTCACGGGGCCACTTTCCGGCCGGTGGCAGAGTCGGGCTGAAGTTGTGGGGGCCCGTGGCGCCATGGGGGCCACTGGCGACGTTGAGCAGCCGCGGGGACCCGGCGGGGCAGAGCGGGGTGGCCCCGAGCTGGGAGACGCGGGCGCAGCGGGGCAGCTGGTTCTCACGGTGAGGGCGCCCCGGGGAGGCCCGGGCCGGGCCTGGGCTCGGGCCGGGCAGGGCCTCGGGCTCCCGGGACCCTGGCCCGCGGGGGAGAGAACGCGGCGGCTGATCTACCGAGGGGGTTGGCATTGTCACAGTCCGACGACCTGGCTTCAAATTCTGGTGCCGCCCTCCTAGCTAGGTGACGTGCGCCAGCCCTGTCAAGCCACTCAGCCCCAGTTTTATCTTCAGGAAGATGGAGATGGTTAGCCCCTGCCTCGTAAAGTTGTCGGGGGAGGGATAATAAATACGGGTAAAGCGCGCAGCGCATCATCTGGCAGAGTAGACCCTCGGTAAACACTGGTCCCCTTCCTCCACCCTTTTCTGAAAAGTAGGGTTGGGACTTTGGAGGCAGGAAACTTTGCCTCGGTTCCTCTTTCCCGGCGGGGCCTTCCCCGCACCGCCCTAACCCTAACCCCAAAGTGGCAGAGACGGTGAAAGCACACGAGAAGCAGGAATGTCTGAGGTGTAACTTAATACCCACGCTCCACCTCCACGCAGTGTCACGGACCTCGGTGACATCTGCTCCCTTGGTCCCCACAGAACCCTTGGAACATAATGATCAAGCACCGGCAAGTGCAGCGGAGGGGCCGCCGCTCACAGATGACCACAAGGTAAGGCTAGCCCTGGATGGATGTGTCTCCAAGGCCCTGGCGTGGAAGGCAGCTTTGCGGTCCCCACTGCAGAGGGCTAAGAAAGAGTTCATCAGCCAGTAGAAAGAGGAGATTCAGATTCTGTAACACTCTGTGTGACCTTGAGCAAGTCATTCCCCCCCAACTCAAAACGAGGGGGGGGGTGTGTTGATTAGACAATGCCCAAGGTCCCCTAACATTCAATGGCTTGTGTGTTTAAAGCTGCCAAAGAGGCAGAATAGCATGGAGGTTATGAGAAACATGGGCCTGATAGTCTCCATCTCAGGGAAGGGAGGGAGCACAGGATGGGTCTTTGGGACGCTGGTTGTATGTTTCTTGACCTATATGTGTGTATGTATGCTAATTCGCTTCAACGGTGTCCAGGTCTTTGCAACCCTATGGACTGTGGCCCACCATGGCATTCTCCAGCCGAGAATACTGGAGTGGGTAGCCATGCCCTCCTCCAGGGGGAATCTTCAGACCCAGGAATCGAACCCTCATCTCCTGCGTCTCAGGCGCATTCTTTACATCTAGCACTACCTGGGAAGTCTTGACCTGAGTAGCGATTAAATGGATGGATGTTCACTAAAACTTACAGTGTATTAAGTATTATTCTGCTAAAACACGTTAAAAATAATGCCCATTTCATAGAGTTATGAATATGAAATGAAGTCCCACATCTGTGTGGTTTACACAGAACTTGGACACATAGCTAGTTTTCAGTAAAAGTCATCTGATTGTTTATTCGGGGGTGGTTTGTTTTTTTCTTTTTCTAGCCACACTACATGGCATGTGGTATCTTAGTTCCCTGACCAGGGATCAAACCCGTGCCTCCTATAGTGGAAGCATAGCATTTTAAACACTGGACTGCCAGGGAAGTCCCAAAGCCATCTGTTATTGTTGTTGAAGGATCTTATGTCAGTAATTGGCTGGGCAGATTGGGAAAAGAAGTGTTTGGAACATGCCTCCTGACTGTGGCTTCTTCCCCTCCCTCCCTCTGCAGTTTCACAGATCCTGCCATCTCCATGGACCTCCTCCGAGCTGTCCTGCAACCCAGCATCAACGAGGAGATCCAGACAGTCTTCAACAAGTACATGAAGGTGAGAAGGATGCAGAGACAAAAAAAAAAATTAATAGGGGTTAAGACTCATGGGTGATCCTTCCCTGCATCCCAGTCTCCCTAGCTCTTTCTAGTACCTACACATGCCTAAAGTTTTCCAATTTGGAATCCCCACTCCAAGAATGTTTTTTTCTCTTGGGGGTAATTTGAATAACTCTTATTGTTACCAAAGCAAGTTTGAGTCTCCTCACCCATGTGTGTGCTAAGTCGCTTCAGTCATGTCCAACTCTTTGTGACCCTATGGACTGTAGCCCGCCAGCCTCTGTCCATGGGATTCTCCAGGCAAGAATACTGGAGTGGGTTGCCATGTCCTTCTCCAGGGGATCTTCCTAACCCAGAGATCAAACCTGTGTCTCTTAAGTCTCCTGCATTGGCAAGTGGGTTCTTTACCTTTAGCGCCGCCTGGGAAGCCCAAGCAAGTTTGGGTCTGTTCACCCACACGCAGTAAAACCAATCTACTGACACCAGGTAGTGGTGAAGGAAAGTGCAACATTTACTGCTGGGCAGCACCAAGCAAGCAGGCTGGGGACTAGTTTGTTTCTGTTACTGTTATTCAGTCACTAAGTCGTGTCCGACTATGCAACCCCATGGACTGCAGCCCAGCCCACCAGGCACCTCTGTCCATGGAATTTCCCAAGCAAGACTCCTTTAGTGGGTTGCTGTTTCCTTCTCCATGGGATCTTCAAACCCTCATCTCCTGCACTGGCCGGTGGGTTCTTTACCACTGCGCCACCAGGGAAGCCCTCCCGGGACTAGACTAGTGCTTGAAACACCCAGACTCCCCAGTGAGTATCAGCAAAGCATTTTTAAAAACAGCGTGAGGCGGGGGCCTCCCAGGGTATATGACCAGCTTGTGCACAATTCTCTGATTGGTTAATGGTGAGGTGGCCGTGTAGTATCACAGGGAGTAACATTATTAACCCTTAGGCTCTGCTCATGTTCATCACGTAGTTCATTTCTTCCACTTCGTGGTGGCTTTAACATCTGTTAGACAACTCAGGAAATGTGCATCAGATGCTGTTACTGAGGAGCTTGAAAGCAGAGGGTATGGGAGAGGAGTCTGCCCCCTGTCCTCCAAGGCCCCATAGGGTCAGCTTCATTAGTTTTGCCAAGCTGTTGTGAAGATGAAATGACTTAAATGTAATGTGCTCAGCCTGTGCTTGGAATGCAAGTGTTTTTATTACTTGCTTAATAGATAACCATTGTTACTGTTGAAAATTTATTTCAATATCTTAATAATCTTCTACACGGCTCTACCTGAATTTCCCACAGATGCTTCAGTCCCAGCATATTAAGGACTGAACTCGTTTGTTTTTCTTCCTAAATCTTCTCATGTATTTATTCTTTCATTCAAGAAGTATTTACTAAGCCCTTACCATAAGACAGGCACTGTTCTAGGCACTTAAGGATGTAACAGGGAACAAAATGGGCAGCGTCCTTGCCCTCTTTAAATAAATGTGTCCTTTGTCAGGGAATGCCAGAGAGAAGAAGACAGTGACCTATAGGGAACAGAGGTGCTCTTTCATAGATTGTGTCTAGACAAGACATTTGAGCAGAGACCCAAGAGAGTGAGGAAGGAACAAGTCATGCATATACCTGGAGGGAAAGCAGTCCAGGCAGAGGTAACGAGAGCAGAGGCCCAGAGCCAGGAGCATGCTTGGCACATTCAGAGCACCCAAATGGCCAGTGTGGTGGGAGCCAACCAAACCAGGAAAGAAGTAGGAGAGGTGACCAGATGGGTAACAGACTCGGCTCAGGCAGAACTTTGAAGCCGGGTGAGAACTGTGAATGAGAAGTACTACCTGCCGCATCAAAACTGTGAATGAGAAGTACTACCTGCCGCATCAGAAAACAAAGGATGCTGCAGCCATCAAGCCATCTCTTCACAGCCACCCTGCCTAGAGCCCCGAGGGAACTCAGGGTAGAAACAGGATGCCTGCCACCTAGCGGTCAACTGCTGCAACCACCCCTGACAGTGCACCCCGAGGGGACTCGGGACTGAGAAAGCACAGGATTCTGGCCCCAGGAAGCGGAGGCACACACCAAAAGAATGGTTTCAGTGAGCCCAGACTCCTGCATCTTTCCAGACATAGGAAAGCACTAAATTCCTTAACTGGAGATGCCTGGTTTTCTCTATTTCACAGTAATCTTTTGATGTTCCGACTACCTACTCTTTGTTGCAAAAACTTCTGTGTCGATATCCTGGCTCCCCACCTTGCCTTCTTGGAGCCATCTCCCAAAGCTGTCTTAGATGCTGTGTCCCGGACGTAAGTCCTCAGTTTTGTCCACCAAATAAACATAACTCTGAACTTTTAGGTTGTGCTTTTTTTTTTTTCCAGTTGACAGAACTTTAGGTTTTATTACAAGTAAAATAGAGGCTCTTGGAGAGTTTTGAGCAGAGTTTATGATCTGAACATTTTTAAAGAGTCTCTCTGACAGTCATAGAGAGAGTAGACTTCCAGGAGGAGCAGTTAGGAGGCTTGAGATGATAGTGGCTTGGGTGTTAACAGTAAGAGTGCCAGGAAAGAGTCAGATTCTCTGTGTCTCCAAGGTAGCAAACAGGATTTGCCAGTAATTCAGAAGTGCCGGGTAAAAGAAAAAGAGAAGTAAATAACTCCCAAGTTATTTGCCAGAGGCAACTGTAAAGGTAGAATTACCACTGACTTGGTATGAAGAAGATGGAAACAAGCAGAGGAATCAGGAGCTCAGTTATGGACAAGTTTAAATGAGATCATCCTTCATTTAAAAACCAGAATCCAGTGGTCTCTGCCCTCCTCCATCTTCCATATTCAGTCCTGGGTCCTGTGCGTCCCACCCCACACTCTGGCCAGCCTGCCTTTCTTCTCTGCCTCTGCCTTGGTTCAGGCCTTCATTCTTTCTCCCACTGTAATCCTTAACTGCCTCTGTTCTTCCCTCTTTCAGCCCACCCTCCATAAATCCAATGATTTCTAAAATGTAAATCCTTTAAAATCCCTCCATGACTTTCCATTTTTCTCTGGGTAAAATCCAAATTCCTTTACGTGGCATATATGGTCCCCTGAGATCAGACCGCAGCCACCCCTTGCTGTATACCTAGTTATTCCTGCCCCTGACTTCTGCACTTCCGCAGATGCCCCAAGTATTCTTATACCTCTGCACCTTTACATATACAGAAATAAAGGGGTTAAGCCACTAGGAAAAGGCTAGACCAGGATTGTCTGTCTCCAAAGCACTTTCCTTGTTGCTTGTCCTGATAGTGGATTCTGTGACTTAGGAACTTTCTCTCCTGGACAAATGCTGAATAAACACAATTTGTGGCTTCACGTTGTCTGCAAAGATACCTCCTTGCCATGCTTGTTTTTAGGACAAGGTACAAATGACTTGATTACATCACAGCTTCGTATTAAGTGCAAGCTCTTGATCAGCCTCATCAGATCACTTTGTTTAATAGTGTTCCCAAATCTCGGCTACCCATTTTCTCAAGAATGTTTAGAATAATAACTTCTAGAAGTGGCTGATCTTATCCAAGAAATGTTTAATTTTATCAATTTATTCTTAAATGCATACCCCTTTAAAAACTCTTCTAATAACGTAACTTAGAAAATGGAGTGATGGATGGATAAATGGGATGGGTAGATGGCTATGTGATAGCAAATACAGCAGAAGGTTGTAAACCTAGAGCCTATTATACAGAGTGAAGTGAGTCAGAAAGAGGAAGATAAATACTGTATTCTAACGCATATATACAGAATCTAGAAAAATGGTACTGAAAAATTTATTTACAGGGCAACAGTGGAGAAATAGACATAGAAAATAAACATATGGACATGAGGAGAGAGTGAGATGCAAGGAAAGAGTAACACGGAAACTTATATTACTGTATGTAAAATAGATAGCCAACGGGAATTTGTTGTATGGCTCAGGAAACTCAAACAGGGCTCTGTATCAACCTAGAGGGGTGGGATGGAGAGTGGATATATATATATATATACACACACACACACCTATGGCTGATTCATGTTGAGGTTTGACAGAAAACAGGAAAATTTTATAAAGCAATTATCCTTCAATAAAAAATAAATTAATTTTTTTAAAAAGGTTAATTGTAGATTAGGTAATAGGTATTAGTATCAATTGAAAAGAAGTAAAAACCAAAAGTCACTAAAACTCACAGAATACCAGACTGTTAATAATGATCATGTAGTCTCCTGTATTTATTTGTGTGTGCGCATGTGCGTGCATGCTTAAAAATACATAGGATCATTTTACACAGTTCTGCAATTTGGTTTTTTTATTTAACAATATATTTTGGTCACGTTTCTAGGTCAGTACGTAAAGCTCACACTGATTGTTCTGTAATAGTTGCAGAGTAGTCTAGTGTGTGAATGTGCTGCAGTTTAGTTAGCTAGTCTGTAGAACACTTGGATTATTTGCATTTTTCCCTATTACAAACAGTTCTACATTGAACACTTTGAATGTATATCTTTGTTCACCTGTGAGAATATTTCTGAAAGATAAAGTTGTAAAGATGAAATTGGTGGGTAAAGGAGGAAACATTTTTCCCTCAAGAAAATGTCTCTCCAGAAATTTTGTGCCGTTTTGCATTTCTACCAATAGTGCTTGAGAATTCCTTATTTATTCTCATATCCAGAGGTGGCTTACACTTAGCCTACATATTCCTTGTACTGCCCGCCTCACAGGGTGGTTGTAAAGTATCCATGTTATTTTATTTAGCATTCACTTAGTCATTAGTCAACATTGAACACCAGTATTAATCTCCAGTTTTTAGTTTTTGTTTTGAAGTCAGACTCATATGATCATTTCACTTGGTTTTGCCTGCAGAATTCTCCTCCTGAACTCTTGAGCTCTCTAATCCAGTGCTTTCAGTCTCCTCCTTGGTTTAGTGTAAACAACAAAGCCATATATGAAAGTGATTGTGCTTCCGCCTGGTTGTCTCCCTTGGGGGTTCATGGGTTTTAGATTTCAGAATTTTTCTATTTACTGAAGAGAACCTGTCTTTCCTTCTAGAGACATGGACTCTCTTTTGATGTATTCCCAGTGTCTCAGTTTGGACCTCGCATCACCTTGTCCCTTGGTGTTTCCAGGCTCAAGCTCTCCCTCGTACCTGGTGGAGGAACCTTCTGCCTTTCCTTTCCCCAGCCAGCTGGGGCTGCTGATATCCGGGGGGCCTGGCCAAGTCTTACCCCTCCGAGCCTACAGATGTTCCTCTCAGATTGGGTGAAGTCAGGATTCAAGTAGGCTTTTCTGCCCATTGCGTCTTTTCTGGCCTCCCTGACCTGTTCATCTCAGGCACTGGCCTTTTCTTTCTTCTTCTTCTTCTATGGAAGTAAAACATGTACCTTGAAGAAATTGAGAAGATTTATAGTTAGACAAAAAAAGAGAAAACAATCACGACATCACCACTTTAATATAGTGTATTCTCACAGTTCTTTTGTCTATGTTTGCTTTTTGCTATTTTAGTCTCACGCTATCCCAAACTGTTCAATGACTTCCTTTCTTCACTTGACTGTATATCATGAATACCTTTTTGTGTCAAAAATATATTCTCCTATACCTTCCTTGCTGTGGTTTTTGATACCTCTACTTCTTCCTGGTATAGATAGTCCATAATTTACTTCAGTTGTACTTGGACATCTAGGTTATCCTTTGATTTTGTACTGTCTACATGTTACTGCTGTGAAGACCCTGCTTTGAGTACCTCCGTGATGGTTCTGCTCTGTAAGAGAGAATAAAGAGGGGAAGTAGAGCCAAGGACCTGAATCTAAGCCTGGCTGATCTCACGGCAAGGTCATGATTGCCTTTCCCTTCTTTATGCATATGTGTGTGCTTAGTCGCTCAGTTATGTCTGACTCTCTGCAGCTCCATGGACACCAGGCTCCTCTGTCCATGGAATTTTCCAGACAAGAATACTTGAATGGGTTGCCATTTCCTACTCCAGAAGATCTTCCCCAAACCTGTGTCTTGTGTGTCTCCTGTGTTGGCAGGCAGATTCTTTACCACTGAACCACCTGGGAAGCCCCTTCCCTTCTTTATAAGGGTAGATTTTATGTACAATTCCCTTCACGTTGATGCAAATCAGCAGGACTTCTGGCTCTGTCTTCTATTGTACTTCTCCCTAGTTCTTCCAGAAGGCAGCACTGAATGTACGAGACAACGTCGGGGAAGAAGTGGATGCTGAGCAGCTGATCCAAGAGGCCTGTCGGAGCTGCCTGGAGCAGGTGAGATCAAAGGGGAAGAGAAGTGTAGGCACAGGGGTTAGCCCTCCCGGGCTCAGCAAAGACATACGGTCTCATCATCACTGGTATTTGGAAGGAAACCCAGTGAGCTACTTACTTAGGGCTTGGAGCTTTGAAGACAGAGGGAAGGGAGGTAGCTACTAGATGCCAAGTACTATGGTAAACACTTTCACCTGCATGAGTTCATTTCCATCTCAGAAGAAACCTGTACAGAAGGCACCTTTCAATTCCTAATTTACAGATGAAGAAATTGTGGCTTAGCACAAGCAGGAGGTAGAAGAGCTAAGATCTGGCTCACCTCTGTAAGTGCGTGGTGACTTGACCCTTCATGTAGTCATAGCCCCTTTTGGTGTCACGAGAACTACCACCCTTTCTGCCTCCTTGCCTCCCAAGGTGTGGTCAGGAGGCATGACGTCAGGTCTAGAAATGGCTGTGTGCTCAAGATAGTTGTGAACCTGTTTGCATGTGTCAGCTGCTGTTATTAATAGGAATTGTCAACATCACCCAGATTCTGTGCTTGACTGTGAAACCATTAACTGTCAGAGGTGGAATTTGCTTCGTGACGATAGCCACAAGGGCAGGCTGGAGTTCAGTCCTTTTATCACGTTGTTGTTCAGTCGCTAAGTCGTGTCCGACTCTTGGTGACCCCACGGACTGCAGCACGCCAGGCTTCCCCTGTCCCTCACTATCATGAGTTGAGAGAATAATGTCTTCTGGGAGGTTGGCTGGCAAGCTGCTCAGGCACAGCCTCAGAAAAGAGCAAGACAGGGCCTCAAATCTGAGGTCGTTGAGATTCCCGCTGAGATACACATCTCATCTGTCTGAGGGCCTGTTTTTCCAAAGCACAGAGTGCCTCTTTTTGTCTCAAATTCCTCTCGGGGTGCAGGCTACTTGCAGTGGGTTACAACTTAACCCTCGTAGAGTCTGAGCAACACTCTTTGTTTTGTTTAGCTCACAAATCTCATCTCACCTCTGGCTCCCTGTCCTTCCAGGTGACTTTATCTAGTCCTGTGGCTTTGAAGCCAGTGTAGCTGTTGATGATTCTAAACATACAGCTCAGCCCTGAGCTGCTTCCCCATTTGTCTTCCTCCACTCTATCCTCAGAGCAGCCAGCCCCAGGTTTTTGGTTGTTTGGGTTTTTTTGTTTTTTTTTTTTCATTTAAATTTATTTTAATTGGAGGCTAATTACTTTACAATATTGTATTGGTTTTGCCATACATCAACATGAATCCGTCACGGGTGTACACGTGTTCCCCAACCTGAACCCCCTCCCACTTCCCTCCCCATAGCATCCCTCTGGGTCATCCCAGTGCACCAGCCCCAAGCATCCTGTATCCTGCATCAAACCTGGACTGGTGATTCATTTCATATATGATATTATACATGTTTCAGTGCCATTCTCCCAAATCATCCCACCCTCTCCCTCTCCCACAGAGTCCAGAAGACTGTTCTATACATCTGTGTCTCTTTTGCTGTCTCGCATACAGGGTTATCATTACCGTCTTTCTAAATTCCATATATATGGAATATATATGGAATTATATTAGTATACTGCATTGGTGTTTTTCTTTCCGGCTCACTTCACTCAGTATAATAGGCTCCAGTTTCATCTACCTCATTAAAACGGATTCAAATGTATTCTTTTTAATGGCTGAGTAATACTCCATTCTGTATATGTACCACAGCTTTCTTATCCATTCATCTGCTGATGGGCATCTAGGTTGCTTCCGTGTCCTGGCTATTATAAACAGCGCTGTGATGAACACTGGGGTACACGTGTCTCTTTCAGTTCTGGTTTCCTCAGTGTGTATGCCCAGCAGTGGGATTGCTGGGTCATAAGGCAGTTCTATTTCCAGTTTTTTAAGGAACCTCCACACTGTTCTCCACAGTGGCTGCACTAGTTTGCATTCCCACCAGCAGTGTAGGAGGGCTCCCTTTCCTCCACACCCTCCCCAGCATTTATTGCTTGTAGACTTTTGGATCGCAGCCATTCTGACTGGTGTGAAATGGTACCTCATTGTGGTTTTGATTTGCATTTAACTGATAATGAGTGATGTTGAGCATCTTTTCATGTGTTTGTTAGCCATCTGTATGTCTTCTTTGGAGAAATGTCCGTTTAGCTCTTCAGTCCATTTTTTCATTGGGTCGTTTATTTTTCTGGAATTGAGCTGCAGGAGTTGCTTGTATATTTTTAGATTAGTTGTTTGTCAGTTGCTTCATTTGCTATTATTTTCTGCCATTCTGAAGGCTGTCTTTTCACCTTGCTTATAGTTTCCTTTGTTGTGCAGAAGCTTTTAAGTTTAATTAGGTCCCATTTGTTTATTTCTGTTTTTATTTCCAATATTCTGGGAGGTGGGTCATAGAGAATCCTGCTGTGATTTATGTCAAAGAGTGTTTTGCCTATGTTCTCCTCTAGGAGATTTATAGTTTCTGGTCTTACATTTAGATCTTTAATCCATTTTGAGTTTATTTTTGTATATGGTGTTAGAAAGTGTTCTAGTTTCATTCTTTTACAAGTGGTTGACCAGTTTTCCCAGCATCACTTGTTAAAGAGATTGTCTTTAATCCATTGTATATTCTTGCCTCCTTTCTCAAAGATAAGGTGTCCATAGGTGCGTGGATTTATCTCTGGGCTTTCTATTTTGTTCCATTGATCTATATTTCTGTCTTTGTGCCAATACCATACTGTCTTGATGACTGTGGCTTTATAGTAGAGCCTGAAGTCAGGCAGGTTGATTCCTCCAGTTCCATTCTTCTTTTCTCAAGATTGCTTTGGCTATTCCAGGTTTTTTGTATTTCCATACAAATTGTGAAATTATTTGTTCTAGCTCTGTGAAAAATGCTGTTGGTAGCTTGATAGGGATTGCATGGAATCTGTAGATTGCTTTGGGTAGTATACTCGTTTTCACTATATTGACTCTTCTCATCCTTGAACATGATGTGTTTCTCCATCTATTAGTGTCCTCTTTGATTTCTTTCACTAGTGTTTTATAGTTTCCTATATATAGGTCTTTAGTTTCTTTAGGTAGATATATTCCTAAGTATTTTATTCTTTTCATTGCAATGGTGAATGGAATTGTTTCCTTAATTTCTCTTTCTATTTTCTCATTATTAGTATATAGAAATGCAAGGGATTTCTGTATGTTGATTTTATATCCTGCAACTTAACTATATCCATTGATTAGCTCTAATAATTTTCTGGTGGAGTCTTTAGGGTTTTCTATGCAGAGGATCATGTCATCTGCAAACAGTGAGAGTTTTACTCTTCTGTTCCAATTTGGATTCCTTTTATGTCTTTTTCTGCTCTGATCGCTGTGGCCAGAACTTGCAAAACTATGTTGAATAGTAATGGTGAAAGTGGGCACCCTTGTCTTGTTCCTTACTTTAGGGAAATGCTTTCAATATTTCACCATTGAGGATAATGTTTGCTGTGGGTTTGTAGCTTTTATTATGTTGAGGTATGTTTCTTCTATTCCTGCTTTCTGGAGAGTTTTTATCATAAATGGATGTTGAATTTTGTCAAAGGCTTTCTCTGCATCTATTAAGATAATCATATGGCTTTTATTTTTCAATTTGTTAATGTGGTGTATTACATTGATTGATTTGCAGATATTGAAGAATCCTTGCATCCCTAGGATAAAGCCCACTTGGTCATGGTGTATGATCTTTTTAATGTGTTGTTGGATTCTGATTGCTAGAATTTTGTTAAGGATTTTTGCCTCTATGTTCATCAGTGATATTGGCCTGTAGTTTTCTTTTTTGTGGCATCTTCGTCAGGTTTTGATATTAGGGTGATGGTGGCCTCATAGAATGAGTTTGGAAGTTTACCTTCCTCTGCAATTTTCTGGAAGAGTTTGAGTAGGATAGGTGTTAGCTCTTCTCTAAATTTTTGGTAGAATTCAGCTGTGAAACCATCTGGACCTCAGCCCCAGGTTTTTAAAGATGAATCGGATTGTGTCTGATCATGGTCCCAAATCCCCTTTTCTATGTGTTTATTTGCTTGCCATCCAGATCACTCGCAGAATGAGCCTCACAAGAGGAAACCCCTTGCTTGTGCTATTAATCGCTGTGCCTCCAGCACTTACATACTAAGCACTCAATATTTATTTAAAAAAAAAACAGCAGCTTACTGAAGAACATGTTTAATATCAGTGGATTTACTTAGAAAAAAGTAGCATATGTTTACATGAAAAAGTGAGGAAGAATCTTACATGAAATGTTAATAGTATTCTGTGGGAACTGAGGTTTCAGTGTTTTTTTTTAATTTTGCTTATTTACATTTTTGTAATTTTTCAATAATGATCCTTCATTATTCAGGGTTTTCAAAAAGGTGTTTTATGACTATTTCAGGGTCCCTTTGTACTGACCATGAAAAAGTTTTAACAGTGTTTGAAGTTGTATCTAATGGAGGTAGATAGGTTTACCCACCAAAAGAGTGACTGATAACACTTTTTTGTCTTTTCCTTTCAGGCTAAACTACTATTTTCAGATGGAGAAAAAGTAATACCCAGATTGACACATGAGCTTCCAGGGATAAAGGTCAGAGTCCCTATGTGACGGTGTTTTGCAGGGAGGACCAGTCAGACTTGGGGGCTGGAGAGCTCTGTGGCCCCAAGGAGGCTGCACGGCCTCCCGTTTGTGGGACCAGGTCTGAATAGCATCGTGCCAGGAGGGCTGCTGAGTTCCTGGCTCAGGGGGTGCCAGAGGGTGTGGTCCAGGGCTTCTGTCTTCTGCAGCCCCGGGGACCTGCAGCTCCCGAGCAGCGGCCTCCATCTGACTCCCTTCCCTTCCCCACCCTCAGCGTGGCCGGCAGGCAGAAGAGGAGTGTGCCCTCCGAGGAAGCCCCATTCCCAAAAAGGTGAACCGTCTCCTCATTTTCTGGCTGGGTAAAGGCCCTGCAGCTCCAGAAGAGGGTGGGCTTCCTCAGCACCCCTTGGGGCCTTTCTAGCGTGAGAGGTAGGAGTCCTAGGCACAGTCACCCTCCTCGCTCACCCCGAGCGTCATCTGGCCTCGCAGGGAGGCCACCTCCTTCAGGCGACCCTGGTCCTGCCCATGGGCTGCGGCTCCCACAGGGCCAGGCCCCTAAGAGCTGTTCTCTTCTCTTTGGCAGCGGAAGGGACGGCCTCCGGGACACATCCTGTCAAACGACCGGGCCGCCGCTGGCATGGTGTGAGTAGAGGCCAGCAGAGCTGTGGGGAGGAGTGGCCAGGGGGTGGGCCTGGAGGAGAGGAGGCCAGAGTTCCCCGCCTGGCATCCTGGCAGACTCAGACTCATCTGTGCAAGAACCCAGGGAGGAGAGTTCTCTAGTGTGAGGGCTGAGGGAAGAAAACAGCAAGGAGGGTGTCGTATCTTGCTTTTACCCCAGAACAGTTCAGCCCAGCTTCATTAAACACCAAAGTTTTTCTTTAAACACCAGAGTTTTGTTTTATCAGTGTGTACCAAATGCTTGTGGGGCTTCCCCAGTGGCTCAGCGGTAAAGAATCCACCTGCAGTGCAGGAGGCCCAGGAGATGTGTGTTTAATCCCTGGGTCGAGAAAATTCCCAGGAGGAGGGCATGGCAACACATTCCAGTACTCTTGCCTGGAAAATTGCACGGACAGAGGAGCCTGGCATGGGCTACACAGAGACAGGCACGGCTAAAGTGACTTAGCACACACACACAGAATGCTTGTAATGTGCCATCACTGATCAGAACACCTAATATATACTTTTCCTTTTAATTCTTCCAACCACCCTCTGACGACGGTATAATTAATTCTGCAAATAAGGAAACAGACTCACAATTACTTGCCCAAAGTCAGATGGCTAATAAAAGGCGAAATTATACCACATTGCCTCCAGGATGGTCATTTTCAAAGACAGTTGAAGGGAACAGAATCTTTTTCAGACAGCTTTACGTGGATCCCTAATACCAATATGTAAAAAGATACAGCCTCCCTGGTCAGGGGACTGAGATCCTGCAAGCTGCATGGCGTGGCCAAGGTTTGGGGGTAGGGTGAGGAGGAGCCACACTGATCTGGTTAAGAGAGATGGAGATATTTTGAAACCACCAGCTAAGGAGATGGATTAATGTAATCCTTATACCTTAGACTTGTCTCCTGCCTGAAGCAAGTTCATTCCTCACTTGTACACAAGACTGGGAGTTGCTACTGTTATCTCTTCTGACAGATGAGAAACTGAAGCCCAGAGAGGTTCCCAGACTTGCCCACACGGCTAGATGGTGTCAGAGCGAGTCCTCGAGTGGACTGGGACCCGTTCTTTTTCCCTTTGCACCCCCTCTAACGGGCACCAGGCAGCAGTCCCCCCGGGCGGGAGTGAGAGTGTATGAAGAGCTCCCACCAGTAGCAGCAAACTTCTTTGCAGTCCTAGGCCCTATCTCGGAGAATTCACCTTTCCTTTTTCCCTCCAAGCAGATGGAAACCAAAATCCTGTGAACCAATTCGCCGGGAAGGCCCTAAGGTATGATGCTGTGAACGTGGCAGTGACCGCTGTCCCAGGGAGACCCGAGTCCAAGCTCTGGGCTCCCCCTTGAGGGAAAGGGGCTGGGGTTGGGTGAAGGATGTGTGCGCCAGAGCCATTTTACCTGCCCACACCTACCTCCCAACTCTAGCTTCCAGGAGGATCCCAAGTAAGGATTGAAATTAGGGGCAAAACAAAAGAGAGGGCTTGGTCTTCGCTGCACCCTTCTCCCAGTAAAGCTCGGTGTCACCAAGACTTAGCCAGTACTTAGTATGCCACAGGCACTGCCCTACATCTTTGGTATGGATTACCTCATTTAATCTTTATCACAACCTGTTGAGAGAGATTCTGTTACCTTTCTATGGTTCATGAGCTTCCTTTCCTACCTCATGGCAGAAATTATTTTCTCTGTTATCCTATACATTTGATATGCCTGAAGATACTAAGGACTACAGAGTTGCCCAAAGTCACATACCGAGTAAGTGGCAGAGCTGTATCAAACGCAAGGTCCAGGGACACCAGGCTGGGATCTTAAAACTGTTAGCTTCTGTTGCCTCCAGAACAGTTGTTTATAGGCTTTTTTTTTTTTTAATTTTTGATATTTTTAACACCAAAAACGTTTTGTTTGGGGATATGCCAGTTAACAGTGTTGTGATAGTTTCAAGTGAACAGCGAAGGAACTCAGCGATCCACGTACATGCATCCATTCTCCCGAAACCCCTCCCATCCAGGCTGCCACAGGACGCTGAGCAGAGTTCCGCCTGCTCTACAGGTGTTTGTTATCCATTTAAATAATGCAGAGTACGCATGCCATTCCCAAAGTCCTTAACTGTCCTTTCTCTTCCCTTCCTGCCCCACCCTCCACCCCCTCCACCAGCAATCATGAGTTCATTTTCTAAGTCTGGGTGTCTCTTTCTGTTTTGTAAGTAAGTTCATTTGTATCATTTCTTTTTAGATTCCATATATAAGCGATGTCATATGATATTTCTCCTTCTCTCTGACTGACTTCTCTCAGTGTGACATTCTCTAGTTGCATCCATGTTGCTGGAAATGACCTTATTTCATTCTTTTTAAAGAATGGTGGAGTTTTAGGTTGTCTCCATGTCTTGGCCATTGTAAACAGTGCTGCAATGAACGCTGAGGTGCATGTATCTTTTGGGACCATGTTTTTCTCTGGATATATGCCTAGAAGTGGGATTGCAGGGTCATATGGTAGCTCTGTTTTTAAAGGAGCCTCCATACTGTTCTCCATAGTGGCTATAGCGGTTTATATTGCCACCAACAATTCAGGAAGGTTCCTTTCTCTACAAACCCTCTCTAGCATTTGTTGTTTACGGATTTTTTGATGATGGCCGTTATGACTGGTATAAGAATAGAATCTTTTCTTCAACTAAAATCATACATGCAAGCCCACTGTCCAGTCATACATGATAGGTGAAAGCTTCACCATCTAAATTGAGGCTATGTCCAGTGAAAATGGTCCCCCCCGTTATTGTACTGGCCCGCTGCCTCCACCAGTGCCCACGCCTGCCTTCTTCACCTCTGTTCCTGCAGCCTCCTAGAGCTCTGTCTTCCTCTCCAAACGCCCCTTCTCTCTCTCCAGTGAGTCCTTCCTCCTGTATAAGTGGGCATTCCCCAGAATTCTCTCCGTTGCCCACTTCTCCACCTCAGGTTTCTCTCTGGATGACCTAAAGCATCCACGCTTATTAGATCTTGGAGACTAGTATTTGCTGAAGTTCCCTTACCTCTTGGTTTGTACCCACCTTTCCCTCTATTTTAAAACCTGTATATCCTACTGTCTGCTGGAGCTCTTGGCCTGGAATCTCCATAGAATTTCAAATTCAGCATATCCAGAGTGGAAATCAGAATCTTTCTCCCAGACCCACTTCGATCTTCTCTTCTTGAGTCATCTTTGCCTCTTCCTTCCCTTCCCCTCCCTACATCCAGTCCCGGCTGATTCTGCCTCCCAAATACATTCCCTAAAGAGGTTCCTATTCCCTCTTCTTTCATCCTACTACTACGACCCTCGTCTTTCTTTTTTTTTGGCCAAACTGGCATGCAGGACCTTAAGTTCCCCAACCAAGGATCAAACCCATCCCCCTGCAGTGGAAGTGCAGAGTCCTAACCACTGGACCACCAGGGAATTCCCCCCATTTTCCAAACTGCTCTGTACAACTACCTCTAAACTGTCCACCCCTCCTATAGCCAAGCCAGTTCACACCCATTAGCCAAGTTAGAGAACAGCAGGCTATCGTGAGCGCACATCCAGCTCTCCCTGCCTAGAGGCTTTCAGTGACTCCATCACCGCCAGGATAAATAAAAAGCCGTCCTCATAGTGAACGAGCACCCCCAGCCCTGCTCTGCTTCCCTCCAGCCCCAGCCGTTGGCACTCTCTGAATGCTTGCTCTTTCAGCGGCACAGAGCTGCTGTGGTTTCTCCTCGAGCTCCCCAGCCGCCGCCTGCCTGCTTGCGCTGCCCCTCCTGCTGCCCCCTCGCACTGTCCAGCTCTGCTGTCTGTCAGCACCACCTTGGGAGTCACCCTTCAAGGAAGGGTGTTACCCTCCCTTGACTCCCATCAGGCCTTGCACTCATCTGTGTCACCGCCCACCTTATAGTGGTATCGTTATCCACACGTGTGTCTGTGACCCTGTGGAGAACAGAGGCTGTCCCTGATTCATCCCCTCACCCCCAGCCCCCATTCCCCCTGCCACAGTGTATAGCACAGTGTCCAGCAGTTTAAAAGTATCCAGTTTCTTAAATCAGCTGTTAGTTCAGTGATGGCCAAGGATGATGGTAGGAGAGGGTGGGGGGAGTTTCTGTCCTGCCCACCAGATAAGCCTCCACCTCACCAGCCTCTCTGTCTTTTGCACAGTGGGACCCAGCTCGGCTGAGCAGATCTACCACCTTCGTGTTGGGATCTCGAGCCAACAAGTAAGTCTATACGGAGTTGGTGCTGAGGGAGGGGCCCTGAGGGGTCCCCCTGAGCACCACACCTGCTGGGATCCTCATGACTCGTCTGTTGCCTTGCAGGGCCCTGGGGATGGGGGCACCCGAGGGAGGATCTACATCAAGCACCCACACCTCTTTAAGGTACGTGAGTGCCAGGAGTTGGGCCAACCCTGGCCGTGGAGTAGGCAGCACTACGAACTCTCCGTGGCCCAGGGGAGCCCGGAGTAAACCCTGGCCCGGAGCCAGGGCAGCAGGGTTCTAGTGGCCCCTCTGCCCTTAACCTTTACCTTTGGTAATTGATACAGCACCTCTGTGCCTCATAACAGCTCCTCTCCTCATCTATTTGCTGTGTGTCAAACATGGTTTTAAGAGCTATGCTTACGTTACCTCTTGGATGTGAGTCAGGATTCTGTATTCTGCAAATCCTGAGCTCTTAACCACTGCTGTATTCAGTTGTCTGCGAAATAAAGAGATTGCAACGGAGCAGCAGTTCTAATGTTTTCCAAAAAGAGGACTCCTCATTTGAGCTATGCTTTGGTCTCCACTATTTGAAAAAATAATGGAGCGGGGAGGGCATGAATTCATGCTCTTAGATAAGTTTGTATTTTATCAGTCACAGAAGCATCCAAATATATTAGAAAAAAGGTAACACGCACATGTTCAGGTTAATGGCTTTTGCACCTATGTGCAAGACTCAGTGCCCCTTGTCAGAACAGCTCCTTAGGGTCTCAGAATCATGGGCTCTGGCCGCTACATTTGGTGCAAGTTCAAGTTCTTTAAAGGGCAAACCTACTTCTATCTTATCAGTCTTATGTTTGGGGATTTTCAACCTATGTTTTGGCCTGCATGCTACTACTTCATTTTCCTCCCTTAGTGTCTCCAATCCTGCTGTTCCCTTTGATGACCTTCCCCCGCCATCCCCACCCTTTTCTCTGCCTGACTATTCTGTAAGATCCTCCTTGTTCAAGACCCTCGCTGGCATCATTGCCAAATGGATATGCTTTTAGACCTACTTCCAGTTCCTTTTGTGCAGTGGTTAAGAGTATAATCTCAGTCCCAATTCCATTACTTACTAGCACGTGACCTTGGGCAAGTGGCTCCACATTTCTGAGCCTGTTTTGTCCTCTGTAAAATGAAAAGGATGCAAACCAGCCTTTTATGGTTGGTAGAATTAAGAGAGAATGCAGTAAAACATAGCCTTTTTGGAGTAACTTTTCTTTTTAATACTTATTTGGCTGCATTGGGTCTTAGTTGTGACTCATGGGCTTAGTTCCCTGACCAGGGATCAAATCCACATCCCCTGCATTGGAAGGCAGATTCTTAACCATTGGAACACCAGGGAAGTCAGTAGTAGTAACTTTAAAAGGAGTATAGTCTATAAAAACATGGAATCATTGTGTTGTACACCTGAAATTAATACAATATCATGAATCAGCTATACTTCAAAACAAAAGCAAACAAAAAGGACTTCCTCTATTAAAACAAAAAGAGAGCGAGCGGCGATAAAGCACAGTAAAGCCCCCAGACAATGCCAGCATAGCAAGGGCTCAGTAAATTGCCAGCATTTCCAGCATACTTTCCCAGTTCTTAGACCCATCATTGGTAATAAACTCATGGCCAGTAGATACTCTCTCTTACTTTAATCTTTTCAGAATAATAAGTGGAAGGGAAAATTTTTTGGTTTTTTACTTTTAATTCTTTACTAGTGATGATAAGCATCTTTTCATCCATTTAGAGTTTTTGTGTTTCTTCTATAAACTGCCCATTATACCTTTTGCCCATTCCTCTGTCCTTCTAAAGGCATTTTGCAAATTTCCTTTTTGTTTTTAACTTTTAAATTATAGAAATAACATATAAACCCATTCTTGTAAAAAGATTCGAACAATACACTAAAGCTAATAGGGAACAAGGCACCAAACTCCGATTCATCCTTGACTCTGATTCCTCCCTTAGAGGTTACCCCCAGCAACATGGTAGCATTTTTAGTCCCGTGTGTGTGTATGTGTCCTTGTCCTTTAATGATGTTTTATTTATGTTATTGGTCTTATATATATTGCTCTAATTTTTTTTTCACCCCAAAATTCATTCATTCATTCAAATATCTATTGCGTACTGAGCAGTCTGAGACGGTAGAGATACAGCAGTAGGCAAAACAGACACACACAGCTCCTTGCCCTCACAGAGCTTACAGTCTAATGTGGAGCAAGCTGTATACCCTGGAGCCAAATCCAACCTGTAGCCTTGTTTTTGTCCAACGCAGAGTGATGACATTTTTAAAGGGTAATTTAAAAAGAAAAAAATAAAGATTATGTGACCAGCAAAGCCTAAAGTATTTATAGAAAAAGTGTGCTGACCACTATAAATCTAGGGAATAATACCTTAAGAGATTTGTCCATGTTGTTAAGTCCCCCTCATTTCACTTTTTTTTTTTTTTAGATCTGTTTTTGACTGTGCTGGGTCTCTGTTGCTGCACAGGCTTTTCTCTGTTTTCGGAGAGCAGGGTCTACTCTCTAGTTGCGATGCACCAGCTGCTCATTCCGTTGGCTTCTCTTGCTGCAGAGTTCAGGCTCGAGGACGCAGGGGCGCCAGCAGCTGCGGCTCTTGGGCTCACTAGCTGCGGCTCCCAGGCTTTAGAGCACAAGCTCAGTGGTTGTGGTGCGTGGGCTTAGTCGCTCCTCGGCACGTGAGGTCTTCCCGGATCAGGGATGGAACCTGCATTGCTTGCATCGGCGGGCAGACTCTTCACCACAGAGCCACCAGGGAAGCCCTTCCTTTTTTTTTTTAATTTTATTTATTTATTTTTGGCTACATCGGGTCTGTGTCCGACCTTCTCTAGGTGCGGCAAGCGGGGCCTACTCTCTCGTGGTGTGTGGGCTTCTCGCCACAGTGGCTGCCCTCGTGGCGGAGCACTGGCTCCAGATGCTCAGCCTTCAGTGGTTGCTGAATTTCCCCACCATGTAGGATCTTCACCGACCAGGACTGAACCCATATCTTCTGCATTGGCAGGCAGATTCTGATCCACTGGACCACCAGGGATGTGCTGACTCCTTTAATTTTAACAACAGTCCTATAAGTGTTAATACCCTCTGTTTTACAAATGAAGAAACTGAGTCTCAAAGAAATCATTGCCTCGATTTACACCACCTAATAAGTAGCAGAAACCGCGATTTATGAACCAGGTTTTTTTCTTTTCTTTCTTGTTTTTTTTTAACCTGCCACCCCTAAAAGCCCACCAGGCCAAATTGGCCACCTGCACATATGCTCGTCTCCAGCTTCCCCGCCACACGTGCTCCCTGTGGGCTGAGCTCTGAACCCCACAATTAAGTTCTTACTCAAGATGCTCTTCTGCTTCCAGGGCATGAAGTGTCCTGACTTTTAGAAAATTTGGTCACCTTAATAGCCACATATATTGTAAGCCACCTCCAATCACTTCTTCACAGAGGAGTACAGCTCTCAAACATAGTCAGCAGTCTGAGCAGTTGCCAGAGGTCCTATGTTTTAAGGAAGGAAAGGGGAGGATACTGTGGTTTCTCTTGAAATCGAATATATCGTTCGCCTTTTACTAAAGATTTCCGTAAAGAGAAACAACTCGAGTGTTCAACTCGGAGCCCTTGGCAGGGCTAATCTTTGATGTTATGGTGGTGGTTTAGTTGTTAAATCATGTCCAGCTCTTGGCGATCCCCCACTGTAGCCTGCCAGGCTCCTCTGTCCATGGGATTTCCCAGGCAAGAATATGGGAGGAGTTTGCCATTTCCTTCTCTAGGGGATCTTCCCTACCCAAGGATTGAACCTGGGTCTCCTGCATTACAGGCAGATTCTTTACCAACTGAGCTACCAGGGCAGCCCCTTGATGTTATAATTAAAGGTAAAAAGTGAAAGAAAGCAAAGGGGGAGCCCCTTGGTGTCTGGTGGTTAGGACCCCATTCTTTCACTGCCACACCCCAGGTTCAGTCCCTGGTTGGGGAACTGAGATCCCATAAGCCTCGAGTCTTGGCCAAAAACAAAAAGAAGAAAAAAATTTTTTTTTAAGGGAAAGGAATTAGAAGTGTATTAAATCTCTGGGAATTGGGCCCCTTTCCCTGGCCTCCTGGACTCAGCCCTGTTTGCTCTGAAGAGGTCAGTGAGCCTTCTCTAGCCACCAGTGGTCTTGTTGGTAAGAAGTGTTAGGTAAAAGACCACAACACCAAAAGAGTATCTAACAGGCTTTTTAATGGCGAAATGCTCCCGGGTGGGGTTCCCGGACCCAAATGAGGCAGGTCGAGGAAGTCTGCGCCCGGACTGTGTTGGGGGTAGTTTTTAATAGGTTCGTTGCGAGGGATGGTCAGGCTAGATGGACAGGGGTTCGAATAGGTCGCCAGGCCAAGGCATCGCGGGCTGACAGGTCCTTCTACATAGCTGGGGTGGGGCAGCTTTGGCTGGTGAAGTGTGCTGTCTTTGGTCCCAGGGATCTGGGAGGCTCCTTCCGTTAGGGACTTCCCCTGTCAGGGAGGGAGAGGAGGGGCGGCCCATCATGGCCCCCAGGGTCCAGCCTTACAAGAAGGCCTCAAAGGCTACAAGTATGTTCTGAACCAAATAAAAATGCCCATCACACCAGGCTAATGTCTCCTCCTGTGGCTTCATCCCCCACAGTATGCAGCTGACCCCCAGGACAAGCACTGGCTGGCCGAGCAGCATCATATGCGGGCAACAGGGGGAAAGATGGTAAGCACTGTTCACACGCGCCACTGCCAGGGACCCACCCAGCCCAGGGACCAGGGCTGTTGGTGACAGCTTATCTCCAAACCTGAGAGACTCCATGCCCAACAAATGAGAAAGGAGACTTGTAGGAGGAGAGAGGGCCCTTTCCTTCATGCTGAAGACCTGTCTGTAACCCCTGCCTCTCCTCTCCTGTGCCTGGGTCTCCCACACTGTCCCCTCCCCCGCCATGGCACCCTCATATGTAGTTCATATTAGCTGTACGTAAGAATAGCAAGTACAAGACACACTTAACACTCTTTGCCGTCATGCACTGCCTGTCGATAGATTTCACCTCTCCATCACAACTCTGCCACCAGACGCCGCTACTGAATCTCTTCTCAACACTGCCCAGGCAGCACCCCTTGTCAGAAAAATAGCACATGCCACACCTGGCAGCTCCTTCCAGAATCACTTCTACCTGAAGAGTTCTCAGCTCAAATCAAGCAGCATCCTTAGGAAAATCATCTTCACATGTATTCTAAAACTGTCGTGGAGGGATGTGTCCATCACATGCACTGTCTCTCACCTGAAGATGCGCTTAGTCCCACTGCTGGGACTGCTCCTGATAGAATTCAGTGGCCTTACAAGCCACTACACCATCCCCTACCTGGCTACCTTTTATTTCCTACTATATTTATGCTATACTCGCTTTCAAAAAAGATTTTAGGAAGCTTACTGTGAACACATAACATAAATAAGAAACAGGAAAAAAGGAAAGACGGGATCGAAAATTAAGGCAGGAGCAAGATTATTTATAAAAAGGATTTTGTCTGTTGTTTGTTTTTTTAAGAAAAAAAGGTAGGGAAATTTTAAGTTACCAGACTGGGAGACCAGTCTGTAGGTTTTCACAAATTCAGTTCCTTTGCCCCTGAGGTGAAGACCGTCAAATGATTCAAGGGACACACAGTTATTTCTGACCCTAAGACTGGAAAGAAATGCCTCCCACAGAAGACTCTCATGTGATGAACATCATCACCCACATGGTAAATTCACAAGAGGGCTCTCCCGAGGCAGATCGTGGCATTGTGCCAAAGCAGTTCTGCAGGCCCCGGACCACACAGCCCAGCTCCTTGACAGCAGTGCAGTTTATCATGTTTACCCTTTTGCCTCAGAGTTCAAAACCAGCTTATCTTAGTTCCAGGGTTCACACATGGCTTCCTTCTGATTTCCTGTTTCCATGTGTATTTTTCTGGCTCTCTGGCCCTTTCATTTTTATTTTTGATTAAAGGATAATTACAATTTTGTGTTGGTTTCTGCCATACATCAACATGGATCACCCATAGGTGCATATGTCCCCTCCCTCTTGAGCCTTCCTCCCACCTCCTACCCCATCCTATCCCACTTGGTTGTCACAGAGCCCCAGTTTGAGTTCCGTGAATCATACAGCAAATTCCCACTGGCTCTCTGTTTTACATATGTTCGTGTATATGTTTTCCATGCTACTCTTTCCATTTGTCCCACCGTCTCCTTCTCACCCCACCCCCTCCATGTCAGTAAGTCTCTAATCTATGTATGCACCTCCATTACTGCCCAGCAAATAGGATCATTAGTACCATCTTTCTAGATTCCATATATATGGGTTAATATACAATGTTTATTTATCTCTTTCCACCTTACTTCACTCTGTATAATAGGCTCTAGATTCATCCACCTTATTAGCACTGACTCAGGTGTGTTCCTTTTTATTGGCCCTTTCATTTTAAAACACCTCAGGGTCCCTTTTTACAAGAGATGGCAGCTATAGATAGTCACCATTACCCACTCTCCCACCCAGAAAGGTTCAACTTAAGGAAAAGAATGCTTCAAGGAACTGTTGCCAAGACAGACAGTCTCTCCCTACTCTCTCCATTGCTAAAGTATAAACTGTGACTACCGGCCCCTCCCTTCCAGCCCTTACTTTAAGCAGACATTTAATAAAGTGCTAATCGAGTTGACTGAAATGAACCACAGGCAATGACGGCTCTCCTTTGCTCCTACTCTAGGCCTACCTTCTCATTGAGGAGGACATCCGGGACCTCGCTGCCAGCGATGACTACAGGTAAAGCCAGTAGTCTCTGCTCTCCCCTCCCCACTGGGATGAGCGTGGACCTACATCCTCCCTTGCTCCAACTCTCCTCCTCAATGTGTGTTCCAGAGGATGCCTGGACCTGAAGTTAGAGGAGCTGAAGTCCTTTGTCCTGCCCTCCTGGATGGTTGAGAAGATGCGGAAGTACATGGAGACACTCCGGACAGAGAATGAGCATCGTGCTGTCGAAGCGCCTCCACAGACCTGAAACCGGGTCCCCTGGTTACACTTGGCAGCCCTCCTCCAAGGCCCTCGTACCCACATGGCTGAGGCCACTGCTGGGACTGCTCCTAGTTGGATCTCAGCGGCATTAAGCTATGCCTGGGCTAGTTTATAGTGACTCACTGCAGAGCGCCCCCAGACTGGCATGTGGTTCTATATTTGTAAAGTTATTGGGATTAGAAGCAATTAAACAGTTTGTAATTAACACAGATGGTGAGCCTGCTGTGAGGTCTGCCAGTGGAGGCTGACAAAATATCAAGGGCTCTAGAGGAAGTGGGTGTAGGAAAAAGGACCAAGCACCCTCACCCCAGGAAGCCCAGTGCTCCCGCGAATATCAGCTTTGTGAGATGAAGCTGGGGACACCAGGTATTTTGCCAATCTTTCTTGTCCCTCTGTTTCTGTTTCCTCACCCAACTAAAGCATGGAATAGCAGAATATGATGGCTGGCACCATGGGAGATTGATGACACATCAGAAGAAAAATGTAAGGTGGCTTTTATTTCCCCCGTTTTATAGGTTAAAACTCTAAATTTTGTGCCCAAGGTAATACAGCAAACTTAGAGAGGAAGCCAATGAAGCTGTTTTCTAATAAGGATTCTCGCTCTAACCATCAGCTTCTAGTTTTTCCCTCACCTGCGTGTTCAGACACCAAAGGCCCCAACCAAAGTGCCTAGGACATTAATAACAGGTGGAGGAGCTGGGTTTCCGGTTTGAGGCACGAGTGTGGCTTCCCAGGTGGCATACTGGTAAAGAATCCGCCTGCCAATGCAGTAGACAGCAAGAGACACTGGTTTGATCCCTGGATTGGGAAAATCCCCAGGAGTAGGAAATGGAAACATACTCCAGTATTGCTTGGAAAGTTCCATGGACAGAGGAACCCGGCAGGCTACAGTCCGTGGGATCGCAGAGTTAGGACTGAGCACACACATCACAAGATTGGAGACCCTCGGTAAGGGCGTGCAGGGCGCTGCCGACTGGAGCCAAACATTGACCTAAAGGGATTCATCCCACGTGGACGTCCTCTAGGCCCTTTAATGGTTGGCGTTTTCCAAAGGCGGCCAATCCATTACAGGTTCGTTAATCAAAGACAGCCTCTTCTGCCAATCGTCAGTGAGAAGCGCGATTCCGTTGCCCAATAGTAGTAGGCTGGTAGGTGGGTCTAGCGGTTGCGCGGTGACATAGCACTCTGGAGTGCCCCATTGGCTGGATCAAACCCAAGCGAGCCACTGATTGGTTAGCGCTGCCGGAGGGTTACAATTCAAACGCGGGCGGGCGGGCCCGCAGCCCTGCAGTTGCAACTGTGAGCTCCGCGTACCGCCTTATCTCCGTCTCATCGCCGCCCGGATGGCTTCCCAGAACCGCGACCCAGCCGCCGCCAGCGTCGCCGCCGCCCGTAAAGGAGCCGAGCCCAGTGGGGGGTGCTGCCAGGGGCCCCGTGGGCAAGAGGTGAGTGGTGTGGAGGTAACACCAGCCGAGGCTGGCACGCCCTGGGCATTTGGGGCCGAGAGGGAAGACTTCCGGGACCTCCACCTCCTCCTGGAACAGGTTAGATACGGGAGTTAGAGAGACACGCCAGAAGCTCTCCTGCTCTTAAGAGACACTTCCGAAAGAGGACGGAAAGGGTAGGATCACTGCCAGGATCCTCTGTCAGTTTGCCGAGATGAAGATAATTCCGGCGAACCTCGGTGGCTAGGCCGGAGGGCGGCGGGGGAGCGGGATCGGGGAGGAAGAAGGGGAGAAATTGAGATCCGGAGAGAGACTCCAGAGAAGCTGATGGGGTTAAGAGTAAGCCAGATCCGTCCTTCGAGATCCTCGAATTAGGGAGGGTGAGGGCTCACTAGGACCCTCCTATGGAAATGGAGGTGACTGTTCCCCCAGGTGAGTCCGACTTCAGGGTAGAGGAAAGCCTCCGTGACAGTTGCCCCAGAGAGACTGGGGTGGGAGAAGATACCTGGAGTCCTGGCGCATCCAGACCCCCAGGTGACTCCAAGTACTCTTTTTGCAGGCTACAACAGGAGCTGATGACTCTCATGGTGAGTGACTGGTGCCCAGATCCCCAACCACTTGGTCTACCCTTCCACTTCTTAGTCACTTATCAGTGGCTTCCTTTCCTACTTCAGGCTTTTTGGTAGTCATGGGGGTAAAAAGATGAGTCCACCTTTCTCTCTTCTGTAAAGAAGTTAATCCACCCCACCTACACACCTTTTATCCCCAATCTCTAGTCCCCAGTACCATCACCCCCGCCCCCAGCGCCCCCCCCCACCCCCCGCCCCAGTGAATTTATACCTAAAATACAGCTCTTATACAAGGCCCTCTCCTTGTCCTGCCTGGCCTTACTTCCCTGCCCTAAGGTTTGAAAAAGGGAAGTGTTAGTATCTCAGTGGGGTCTGACACTGCAACCCCATAAACTCTAGCCTGCTAGTCTCCTCTGTTGAGGGAACTCCAGGCAAGAATACTGGAGTGGGTAGCCATTCCCTTCTCCAGGGGATCTTTGCACATTGCAAGTGGATTCTTTATCCCCTGAGCCACCAGGGAAGCCCTCAGGTTTATCCACACCCATCTCTCCATCCTTCTTAATATTCCTAATCCTGTCATACTTCTTCCTGGACTGTGTTTTCTGTGTTAACCCTAGACACTCACAATGACCATATTGTTCCTCTTCCCAGTCTGTGAATAGTTCTGGGCTTCATATATAACTAGCGCTCAATAACATGTTGAGGGAATTCCCTGGTGGTCCAGTGGTTAGGACTCAATGCTTTCACTGCCTTGGGCCAGGTTCCATCCCTGGTCAGGGAATGAAGACCCCACAAGCCAAAGAACAGCCAAAAAATAAAAAATAGCATGTTTAACTAAATTCCCGCAGCCAGCATTAAAGGTACCGAGCTGCCTTCTGCTTCCCAACACAACATCTCCTTTCTTAGCCTGGCAATGAACCTCCACAATCCCAGTACTACCCTCAGGAAAGCATATCAGTTTGGCCCGGTTGCTTTATTTTGGATCAAAATGTGAGGTTAAGAGGAACGGGTTCACTGACTGGCCCCCAGGAGTGAACTCTTCCAGCCCAGCATGTGTGGTGTTTCCTCCCCAGATGTCTGGCGATAAAGGAATTTCTGCTTTCCCTGAATCGGACAACCTCTTCAAATGGGTGGGGACCATCCATGGAGCCGCTGGCACAGTAAGTGCAAGACTGGGGGAGGTGAGTGTGACTAAGCTGAGTCTGGGGAGAGGTGGGAGGTGAAATCCAAGTGCCAGGTCTGCTTCACATCTCTTGCCCTCCAGGACACTCCTCTGTGTCTGCTATGGTGCCCTGAGCTTGTGGCCCTGGTCACCCTGGGTACAGTAAGAGGCTGGGTTTAAGGCAGCGCTCTCCATCTGAGATGCGTACGGAGGACCAGACAGCAAAGACAATTGAGCACACTTAGGCTGGTGGGCCTTAGACCAAAGGATCACTGAGGACCCCACCAGATACAAGAGAACACACCAGACCAGTTTTATGCTTCATCTTCTGTTGAGTCCTGATGAGCTCAGGGGTCCTGGCAAGTCCCTTATGTGGAGCTTGGGCTGGGAACTGAGGCTCGAGGCGGGATGGTTAACCCGCGAATATCTTTCTCCAGGTATATGAAGACCTGAGGTATAAACTGTCCCTGGAGTTCCCCAGTGGCTACCCTTACAACGCGCCCACGGTGAAGTTCCTCACACCCTGCTACCATCCCAATGTGGACACCCAGGGTAACATCTGTCTGGACATCCTGAAAGACAAGTGGTCCGCCCTGTATGACGTCAGGACCATCCTGCTCTCCATCCAGAGTCTGCTAGGAGGTGACTGCCAGGCCCGGCCCCTCCCCTAGAACCTGGGGACCTGTCAGGACTCTCTGCACCCCCTGCACCCCCCGGGCCGCCTCTCTTACCCACACCTGACCCTTCTTTTCCTCCACCCGCAGAGCCCAACATTGATAGCCCTTTGAATACACATGCCGCCGAGCTCTGGAAAAACCCCACAGGTGGGTCCTTCATCCTGAGGGCACCAGACCATCCCTCCCCAACCTTCAGAAGCTCCTTCAAACAACAGGAGGATTCCAGTGACTTGGGAATGTGTCCGGATGGCTTAAGGGAGCCAGGGAGGAGGGGGGAGGCGGTAACCCACTTCCACCTCTTCTTGATGTGTCTGGTTCTCTTGTTTGCTATAAAATCAGAAAAACCAACCCATTCCACATCAATAGCTTGGGGAGATTTTAAGTAGAAGGCAAAGCTTTGTGCAAATGACTTGCTCTCTCAGGGCCCCTAGGCACCTCCCCTGTTCCTGGGAGCAGAGCTACCCCCCTAGAAGCAGAACCCATCCAGGAGACCTGTCTGGGTGGCCAGCAGAGGGTCAAGCCGTTGTGCTGGGAAACCCCTCAGAGGTCCCCAAAGTCCTTTCACGTGTGTATTCTTGCTGATCTCTTGCCCACCTTATCCCTTGCCCCATCAGTCACCAAGACCTTCCTGTTCTCTTCCAGCCTTTAAGAAGTACCTGCAAGAAACCTACTCAAAGCAGGTCTCCAGCCAAGACCCCTGACCTGGGATATCCAGCTCTCCTTGTGTGTTCTTTTTTTTTCTTTTTTTCCTTAGGCGGTCTGTCCATGCCTCAATTTCTGTACAAAACTCTGTCATATCTGTGGTGTCATTTTTGTTTTGTTTCTGTTTTTAAATTAAGTGTGGTTAAACCCTTGTGATGAATATATTAAATAAATACATTTTGGGGTTTTTATAGCAAGTTGCTATTTTGTCATTACCCAAGGGTTGGAAGTGCCCAGGGTCGGCAGAGATCAGGTTTAGGATTTGGGTTCTCTGCTCCACAGCCCAGGAGTAGAAACAGCTGATAGGCTGTAGAGCTAAGCAAGGAAGTGACAGGATTCCCTCCCTTGTAACCTGAGTTAGTTTATGATTCTGCACCTGTTTCCTCATCTATAAAACGGGTGACACAAAATGCTAGTTTCTGGGAGTCCCTGGTGGTCTAGTGGTGAGGAGTCAATGCTTTCACTGCTGCAGCCCAGGTTCAACCCCTTGGAACTGAGATCCCAGAAGCCAGGCAGCATGGCAATAAATAAATACTAATTTAAAGAAAAGAAAAATGCTGATCCTTTGGAGTGGTGACACAGACCAGGAATATAGGTGTTGTCCCAGTTGTGTTGTAGATGAAGCTGAGCCAGATCTTAAGACTGAAATGGAGCGATACAGTGTGTATGTGTTGGAAAGGGCTGGGAGGAGGACCAGCTACTCGCTTTGTGACAGATTTTTTGACCCTGAAGAAGGAGCAAGAGGACATTCAGGTGACCCTACAGCTGGCCCAGGATCTGGGGAGACAGCCAGAGGAAGTTTTCTGGATGAAGGTCACAAGTCACCCCTGGCCCAGGTCCTCCACTGATGGTTCCATCTCTACTGCGGCACATTCACCTGCTCCATCTCCCAGCATTTCCTCTGTTTGCTGCACCACTGGTCCAGAGCCCCAGCCCTTTGGGCCCCTGGAAGGAAACTCCCATGTTGACCAGCTGGGTCCCAGCAGGCCGAGGTGCTGGACCCTGCCCAGGTCCTACAGGAAGCTTAGGTGCACTCCAATAAGGCCCGAGCGTTGCCCTGCTTACCTAGCCTGGTCAACTGTCTGCAGCTGCTCGTGCAGGCCTGAGGTAGGGTAGGAGGAGGAGATAGCAGGAAAACCATCAGGAAGGTTCTCACCCACTTTTTTCTCTTAATCCAGCTAGCCAACATCCCTGCGCCCCAACCAAGCTGTCACATGTGGAAAGAACTGTGGTTGGAACTTTGATGTCCTCTGATCAATTTCTTTATCTCAAATTTTGCTGTTGGCTCTCTCCTTGGAACTTAGACTCACGTTGCTCAATCTGCTGTGCATATAAACCTTCCTGGGATTTTATTCAAATATAAATTTTGATTCAGTCCATCTGGGTGGGGCCTGAGGCTCTGCAGTTCCAGTTGGCTCCCAAGTGGTATCATTGCTGTTGTCTAGTTAAAGGTACAGAGCAGTCTTCTCAAGGTACGGTCCTTAAACTTGTCACCTGGATCTGGCTAGAAATGCAAGTTCTTGGCCCCAGTAATCTGTCCAGATGATTCTGACGCTCTCAAATTGAAAACCACCAGACCAGGCTTCCCTGGTGGTCCAGTGGTTCAGAATCTGTCTGCCAATGCAGGGGACACAGGTTCAACCCCTGGTCCAGGAAGATCCCATATGCTACAAGGCAACTGAGCTCGTATGCCACAACTACTGAGCCTACACTCTAGAGTCCGCCAGCCACAACCCCTGAGCCCACACATGCCCTAGAGGCCATGCCCTGCGAAAAGAGAAGCAGTAAGAACCCCAAGCACTGCAACTAAGAGTAGCCCCGCTTGCTGCAACTAGAGAAAGCCCGTGTGCGGCAACCAAGACCCAGTGCAGCCAGAAATAAAATTTAAAAAGAAAAAAAAATCACTAGGCCGGGAGATGTCTGATAAGGGCAGCGTCAGAATCTGACACTAAATTTGTTAAGTACTGGCCAAGGTGAATGAGTCTTTGCCTGCCTTAGGATGCCTCCTTATGTGCTTTCCCAGATCATGATGTCTGATCCCCCAAATGGTTACGTGGCCTAAAAGTGTCAGTCACAAAGACCTAACTCCACACTGTCATTCAGAACTAATCCCTCCAAGAAAGTAAAATTGCTTTCTTGAATACTACTAGAGCTGCTAAAAGAGGAGGGAGTCATTCTAGGCTGCTGGTGGAGACAGCTGTAAATGAAAGAATGCCAAGCAGAGAAATAGCTGAGAGATGACAGTGAAACTCTGGCCTTGGCATCCCAGTATCATGAGTCAACAAATCTCTTTTTTGTGTAAGCCAGTTCGACTTCAGTTTCTGACACTAGTTCATTAAGTATGAGAAGGTGGTCGTGGTGGTTGCTAAGTCGTTAAGTCATGCCCAACTCTTGTGAACCCATGGACTGTAGCCTGCTAGGCTCCTGTGATGATTTGTCATTCTCATTCATTCAGTACAACGCTTGAGTGCCTACAAGGTAAAGGCCCTAGGTTGGGGGCTGGGGATAAGGCAAGGAAGAGGACACAGGGCTGTCCTTGAGGAGAGTGAAGTTTAGGGAACAGATAGACATATCGATGGGGCTTCCCAGGTGGCTCAGTGGTAAAGCCTCCGCCTGGCAATCCCTGGATTGGGAAGATCCCCTGGAGAAGGAAACAGCAACCCACTCCAGTATCCTTGCCTGGGAAATCATATGGACGGAGGAGCCTGGCAGGCTATACAGTCCATGGGGTCACAAAGAGTCAAACACAACCAAGCGGCTGAACACATACACAAGCGAAGGCATGTCAATAGCAGTAATAAGTGGTGGTTAAAGTAGAACTGCGTTAGAATTCATGATCCACGCCCATATTACTTGTACACACCTGGGAACTTGGAGCGAACCTCTCTGTAAAATGGAAATATTAGTAGCTACCTCATAGGATAGAACAGTGCCTCAGAATAGTGCCTGACACATAAAAAGCACTAAATAAAAGCTGGATGTGGGAGATCCCTGGCAGTCTAGTGGTTAGGATTCCAGGCTTCCACTGACATGGCTTGGGTTCAGTCCCCAGTCAGGGAACTGAGATAAGCCACGTAATGTGGCAAAAAACAAAAACTGAATGCTAAGCTCACATGTTGCTATGAGAACTCAGAGGTGAGTGAGGCACCTAACGAAGACGAGGAGGAGGGTCAAAGAAGGCTCTCTGGAGAAGGAAATTGGGCCGTGAGGGAGGTGACAGGCAGGTCACGAAGCCTTGAGCAGGGCAGTGACATGATCAGATTTGGTTTTGGAAAGATCCTTCTGGCCACCGTCTGTCTAGGGAATGAATGGCTGGAAGGAAGTTCGATACCGTTATCAATAGCCTGGTTAGCAATGGTGGTGACCTGAGTTATGACGTTCAGTGGGCTTGGAGAGGAGGGATGAAGTGGTAGGGAGACAAAGTGGCGGGGCCCAGTAAGTAAATTAGAGGTGCGAAACGAGTTCCAGTATTTCTGACTTGGGTCTCATCCCTGAGAAAGGCACCACAAGACAAGATGGAGGAGGGAGATTTATCAATTTATGGCAGAGCCAATTTGAAGCACTCAGGACGCCCAGGAAGAACTGTCAACAGGTAGTCTTACTCCTGTTTCCATCCCACAGCCATATCATCTAGGTCAGCGGTCCCTAGCCTTTTGGGCACCAGGGACCAATTTCATGGAAGACAATTTTCCACCGACCAGAGTGGTACGGGGGGATGGTTTCAGGATGATTCAAGCACACTACATTTCTATTATTATTGTATCGTGATATATAATTATATAACTCACCGTCATGCAGAATCAGATTATCAGGCATTAGATTCTTGTGCCATCTAGATCCCTCACATGCACAGTTCACAGTAGGGTTTGCACTCCTTTGAGAATCTAATACTGCCACTGATCTTACGGGACATGAAGCTCAGGCGGTAATGTGAGCGATAGGGAATGGCTAGGAATACAGATGACATTTCAATCCTCACTCACTGACTCACCTCTCACCTCCTGCTGCGTGGCTCAGTTCCTAATAGGCCCTGGACGGGTACCGTACCTGGTACTGGGGATTGGGGACCTCTGATCTAAGTTATCATCTATATGTCTGGGTAAGATGGTTAGATGGCATCACCAACTCAATGGACATGAGTCTGAGCAAGCTCCAGGAGTTGGTGATGAACATGGAAGCCTGGCATGCTGCAGTCCATGGGGTTGCAAAGAGTCAGGCACGACTGAGCAACTGAACTGAACTGAACTGATATGTCTGGGTACGTCATTCCACTCGGTCTTAATTTTCTCAACTGTAAAATGGAAAACTTAGGGCATCTGTCCCTGGGGTTGTGTGGGTAAATGAGACAATGAGCAGCACACAGTAGGCACTCATAGGGATGATAACTAACCTCCAGCACTGCTCCTGGCTGGAAATACCATCAGGAAACATGATGAGACAGCTAAAGGGGAGAAGAAAACACGGAGTTGGAGAAAGAGAGCTAGAGCGATAAGAGTTCAATGTTTCAAGATGATAACGACATTACTAAAAGGATTTACTGTATGCTGACTCTGTGCCAGCCTCTGTTCTAAGCACTTGGTACACATTAACTAGTCCTTCCAACCCTGTGAAAGTGAAAGTCACTCAGTCCTGTCCGACTCTTTGCAACCCCATGGACTGTACAATCCATAGAATTCTCCAGGCCAGAATATTGGAGTGGGTAGCCTTCTCCTTCTCCAGGGGATCTTCCCAACCCAGGGATCAAACCCAGTTCTCCAACACTGCAGGCGAATTCTTTACCAGCTGAGCCACCAGGGAAGGCCAAAGATATGTACTGTCATTGTCCCCATTTTACAAATTAGGATAGGGAGCAGAGAGTGGTTTGTCACCAGCAATGAGGATTCAGACTTAGCCTGACCAAAGCCAAACTACCACTGCACCTGGTTAGCTTCGACCCGACTCTCACTATCATCGAGTTGTTTCCAAAAGAGCTCTGGTCGCCAGAGTGCAGCCAGTCAGCGCACGGATCAAGGAAGGACATGATGGTATCTAAGATGGGCCATGATATCTTGGAGATGGCATCTGAGCTGAGTTAAAGGATTTGCCAAGGCTTTAATAAGAGGAAGAAGGGCAGTCCAAGGAGAGAGACCAAGTGTGCAAAGGCCCGAGGGCTTAAAGTGCACCCCACCTCCAGAGCAAGAGAGGCCGAAGCATGTCGAGGGGAGGGGCAACTATGAGAAGGAGGGGATGGAATCTGGGTTTGATTGTACAAGCAGAGGGGACCCTGGAAGCGCCAGGCGCTACACAGCCCCTCAGCTAAGCTGTCACGCACGTTCAGTCGAGAAACTTCCGAGGGCACGGAACGCCACCTCGGGTTCCCGGGTCTCGCTGCGCTCGGACCCGAGGACGCTCGGGCGGCTCCAGCCTTGCGGCGCCCTGGACGGTGACCCAACCAGACGGCCCCGGACACTCGATCCGTCCGGGTCCTCCCCTCTACTCAGACCACGCGCTTTGCAATGATTCCTTTTATTCCTTCCAGACACATCCCCAGAAGGGGCCGCGCCTCCCTCCCGGGGCGGAGGGATGAAAGCGGCTCGCGGGGGGAGGGGGGGTCGGCACCGCCCACGCCAGAGGGCCGCGCGGTGTCGGTGGCTGCAAGGGCCGACTTCTTACTGCACGCCCTCCATCATCTTCAGGAACTCTGCGGGAAAGAAGACGGAGGGGCGCTGACGAGTCTCCCCGTGGCGGACGAGGCACAAAACCCGCCCGAGGGAGGCGGGGAGGAACCTGACCCCGCCCCGCCCTGCCCCCGCCCTCAAGGCGGAGGACGCCCCCAGAGGCGCGAAGCTCCGGGGGCTCGCGTCCCCGCGCCCTGGTCGCCGCGCGCCCCAGACCCTCACCGTCGAAGTCAATGCGGCCGTCGTTGTTCTTGTCCCCGTCCTTCATCAGGGATTCGAGCTCCTCGTCTGTCACGTGCTCCCCGGAGGCTCGGAAAATCTCCGCCAGCTCCTCGGCGTCGATGTAGCCGTCCGCGTTCCTGCGGGCGTGTAGGGCCTGGGCGCGGGGCGCTCGGGGCCCGCAGGGGCGAGCCCCCCGCGCCACGCCCCCCGCCCGCACCCCCATCCGCCCCCCAGAACCTTCGGGCCCTGAGGGCCAGATTCAGACTGCTCCGCGCCTTGGCTGTTCCCAGGCCCCCCACGCACCTGTCGAAGATGCGGAAACACTCAGCCAGCTCCTCCTCGCTCTTGCCCTTGGCGTCCTCTTTCATCTGGCGCACCATCATGACCAAGAACTCCTCGAAGTCGATGGTGCCGCTGCCTGAGGGGAGCGGGTGGTGAGTGGGCCCGAGCCCTGGCAGCCACGCCACCCACCCTCCCACCTCGCCTCCCGAAGGCCGCCGGCTCACCATCCTCATCCACCTCTTCGATGATGGCGTCCAGCTCCTCTTTGGTGGGTGTCTGGCCCAGCATCCTCATCACGGTGCCCAGCTCCTTGACGCTGATGTCCCCCCCCGCCGTCCGCGTCAAACATGTCGAAGGCGGCCTTGAACTCTGCCAGGGCGAGGAGGGCAGAGAGCCGAGGTGAGCCTGGCGAGACTGTCAGCCCCACATCCACATACTCTCTCCCCGCCTGCCCAGACACTCCAGGTTCCCCGGCACCTCACCTCCCAGCAGCCAGCCCGCCCACCCTCACTTACCAGCGATCATCTCCTCGCTGAGGTAGGACCGGGCCTCAGCCTGCTGGTCGGTCTGCACAAGACACGGGCCATCAAAGAGTCAAAGGGACAGCCGGGAGTACATTCCTGCCTTCACCCCGTTCTCCTGCACCCCCATTTCTGTACGAGCCCCCTAAGTCCCTGCAGAGCAACAGCTTCCAGTTACCCCATTCTGGGTATACCCCCACAGCACCCAGCCCCACTTTTGAAGAACTGGGGATTATGTCTCACTTGTCTATCAGAGATCAAGTCAGGCCCCCCACCCCATGACCTTCCAGGAATCATTAATGCACCTCATCCCCTCATCTCTTCTCAGCAGCTTTTTGGGATCAGCTGGAATCAGCCTAGTGAGAAGGCTTTGTAAAGTGCCAGCATGATTCCAGCATGGTTTTCTAGTTTCCCTACCTCTTCATCACACTTGGTACTTTAATAGTGAAGTCACTCAGCCGTGTCCTACTGTTTGCGATCCCGTGGACTGTAGCCTACCAGGCTCCTCTCTCCATGGGATTCTCCAGGCAAGAACACTGGAGTGGGTTGCCATTTCCTTCCCCAGGGGATCTTCCCAACCCAGACACTTTAACCTCTGAGCCACCAGAGAAGCCCAGTACTTTAATAAGTGCTCAATAAATGTTTGTGGGTCATACAAATAATAATATGACTGAAAGTTACTGAGTACTGACCAAAGGTCAGGCCATAGACCAGGCACTGGTACCCCCAAGGAATCAGGCACATTCCCTCCCTCAGAACTTGCAGAGACAGAGGGTGTAAGCTTCCTGCCAACGACTCAGTCATCAGAGTAGATACCACTCGGTGCTGGGCAGAGTGGGATGTGGGCCTTGTGAGGGCGACAGGTGGCTCTGGAGAGTTCCGGTCACATCCAAGCTCAGCCACCCAGCTGGGGCTCTGGACTGAGGCTGGCCATGAGGGAGTGCGGAAGCACCCTAAGAGTCCTTTGGCTGGCTTGCTGGCTGGCTTCTGCCTGTCCTCCCTGTCTCCCTCCTCCCCTCCCCCTCCCGTCCTGAGCCAGAAGGGCAGACTATTTTTAGTAAGGCATGGGCAACAGCAGCTGCCCTCTGGGTCTAGTTACTCCTTGAAGAGAAGTGGGGAGGGCTCACGGAGGAGAAGCACAGCCTCAAATCCCACCCCCTCTCAGGGAGGGTGACATCTCTCTAACCCTGCTCTGTCATCTTTGGCCCCTTGGAGCTCTGGGGGTCCTGCTCCTGAGCAGGCCTCCTGCCTTCCAGAGGAGGGCTTTAGCAAGGCTTCCAGCTCATCCCACCACCACTCACTGCCTTGCTGAATAATCCCCTCTCCACCACGAGGGAGACAAGCTAAGACCCACTCACGGTCCCCTGATCCACACTGCTAGAAGGCTCAGAAGATCTCAGGGAACCAGCAAGCCTGGAGGATGGGCCCCTGGAACGTCCTCACTAGCCGTCCCCTTCCAAGACAAGTCCAAGGCCCTCTTCCAACCTTCCTCCCAGATACCAGGATTCCAGGAGACTTCAGATTCCATCTTCAAACATCCAAGTGACTGTCCCACCAAGCACCCAGATCTGAAAGATGCCCAGAAGAGCTCCAGTGAAGGCAGAGAAGAAATCCCTTCGGATCCTTACCCTTACCATTTTGCGTGTCCACCTGGACTCCTCCGAAGTAGGTTACCTTCTCCGTACTCCACCACCCAAAGATGCCCTGGCCCGCTCTAGCCCCTCGGATTTGTAGGGGCACCCTCTCCTCCCACCTCCTGCTCCCCAGGACTGATGCCCTGGCCAATCAGATCCTGGGGTCAGTGAGCCACCCCCCTCCCAGAGTCCTAGCCCATTACCTAATTTAGCCAAGGGCCCTTGCAGAGAAATTTAAGCCTCTGAGCAGGTGGCGGGCCTTGATGTCCTAGATTCTTGTGAGGAGAACCCGCCCTGCTCTGCCACTCCTAGTGAGCCCCCCCACCCCGCCCCCAAGAAGCACACTTGCTCCAAGATGGGTGAGGAAGATCAGGATAGAGGAAAGAGGCAACCACAGTAGCATGGAAGAGCACAAGCTTTGACGTTCAAAACCCAAGATCCAAGTCCTGTCTCTACAAGCTGTGCATATGTGGGCAGGTGGCAATGCAGCTCTGAACTTCAGTTTCCTTGTGTGTGAGATGGAGACAGTCATAACCTCCCTCCCAGAGAAACCATGGTAAATGGGAGCCTGGGTTTAAGTCACCAGGCTTGTGCCAACTACTTAAAGTCAGTGCTTTGCAAATGGAGTGTTTTGTCTTTGAATCAGAGACCAGAGGGGGACGGGACAGGATGAGGGGAAATTGACAGCCACAGTTACTGAACCTCTGCGACGTGCCGCACATGTGCTAAGCGTTTTAATTACCTGATCTTACCCAATACTCATCCTGTGAGGTAGCAACGATGGTTATTCCCCTTTTACCAGGGAGCTTTGTAAATCATAAAGCTCTGTAGTCACGTTGGGGATTCTTATTCATCCTGACTGAGGGAAGTTGGGGCAGACAGTCCTCCAGGGACCTGTCTGGAGGGAAAAATGACTAGAGGGGTCCAGGAAACGGGGTGTGAACTTGGAAGAGAAAGAAACTTGAAAGTAGATTCTTCTCTCAAGCTTACCTTATCCAGGAAAGGAGGTTTGGGGATTCACTTTTTACGGAGGGGAGGGGACCAGAGGAGGTTTCCCTAAGTAAATGCAGGGATAGCTGGCCCTTTGCTGGAGCTTGGGGAAGAAGTCTGGAGGAGCTCAGCTGGCCTCCTAGAGAGTGAAGGGGTGGGTTGATCAAGTCAAATCTGAAGGGAGACCACCCTGAGAATCCACGGAGTCTACCAGGGTGTTGGGATTGGCAACATTCATGGACTCTCATCAAGTAACAGAAAGAGCACGATGATGACTAAACACAGGGTCTGGGGCCAGGGAAAGGGGGCTGGACACCAAGGAAGACAGACGGACAGTGGCAGCTGGGCTGCCTTCTTGCCCTACATAGATGTTCCCAAGGAAAGCTCAGTGGAGCCAGGCCAGGCTAATTAAGGCCTCCCCAGCCAGGCTCAGGGTCAAACGGTGATGCTCTCCAGGGGGTGCCTACTTGGACACAAACATTGGAACCACTTGATCCTTTAGGAACAGAGTATAGGGAGTATGGGACTCCCAGCAATCCTTTGTTCATTAGTTTATTCTTTATTTGGCGAAATAGATGTAGTCCAAACTCAGTGTGGCCAAGCAAGGTCCCACTGATCCTTCCATTCTCATTCCCCACCTTACATGTGGTTCTGCTCTGGTTCAAGTTAAAATGCAGCTCCAAACACCATCCTTTATAGCCCTCCTAGCCCTTGCACATGTAGGTTTGTTGCTGGTTGTGTTTTTGTTTTTTTTTTTTAATATTTACTTATTTGGCTGTGCCGGGTCTTGGTTGAGGCATGTGGTGCGTTCCATCTTCATTGAGGCATGCAGGATCTTTAGTTGTGGCCTGTGAACTCTTAGTTGCAGCTTGTGGGATCCAGTTCCCTGACCAGGGATTGAACTTGGGGCCCCCGCACTGGGAGCTCAGAGTCTTAGCCACTGGACCAGGAGTGAAGTCTCTCGGTTTCTTCATCTTAAAAATGGACAGTTCTTGTCCACTAACAGCCTGTTCCCCAGGAGGTTGTGAGGGTTAGATATGACACCTTTTCAAGTGCCTAGAACCAGGTGGAGGATACCGTGGAACCTCAGGAAATGAAAGCCCTGCCTCTTCTGCACCGAGGGATGGCAGGGAGTGTGTTCCATTCAAAGCCATTCCCCGTCTCTCCTGCACATTTAAAAAGTGTAGGAGTGGACTTCCCTGGTGGCGTGGAGGATAAGAACCTGCCTGCCAAAGCAGGGGACATGAGTTCAATCCCTGGTCTGAGAAGATTCCACACGCTGCAGAGCAACTAAGCCCATGCTCCACAACTACTGAACCCTCTCTCCAGAGCCGAGGGTTGGGGCGGCCACTTCCAAGCCCGAGTACTGCAACTGCTGAAGCCCAGGTGCCTGGAACCTGTGCTCTGCAACAAGAGAAGCCACTGCAATGAGAAGCCTGTGAACCACAACAAAGAGTAGCCCCTACTCGCCACAACTAGAGAAGGCCAGTCAAAGCAACGAAGCCCCAGCGCAGCCAGAAGTAAAATTTAAAAAAAAAAAAAAAAAAGTAGCTACCATCAGAGATTTTATCTGATCATATGATATAACTAGCAATATCTGCCCTGCTAGGGACTGATAGCTAGGCCTTCTGACAGGAAGGAACAATAAATTCTTGACCTACAGCTGCCTTCTGGATAAAAGATAAAAACACAGCTCGTTAGAGGAATTGCTGAGATTGCAACTGACATTGGGAGATAAAAAACAGGATGTGGAACTCAGGAGACCTGGGCTGCAAGGCCCCACTCTCAGAAACCTCTGGCAAGCTGTGTGACTTCAGGCAAGTAGCAGCCTCTCTGGGTCTCAGTTTCCTCGTTTGTCTATGTGCTATGTGTGAGGCAGGCTCAAATGAGATTGTAAGAGCGTGTGAACACTGGAGAAACAATAATCGCTGTGTAACTTATGATCCTCTTAGCCCCTGCTCTGAGCTAAGCCCTGGACTAGGGTCCTTTCGGAGAGCTGCAAAATTTGTGCTTCAGTTCTTATTGTTCTTGTTTTACGTATGAGAAAACCTAGGCCACTAGAGGTTGGATTCCATCTCAGATCACATGGCTTCTCTTGGCCTCGGTTTCCTCCCAGGAGAGATGGCTGTCTGACTGCCGCGCAGTGACTTTGGAAAGTTAAAGAGTGTTGGGTGGAAATGAGAAGACAGTCCGCGGCCAGCCTGGGTCTCCGGGAGGGGGTGGGCGGATTCAAGGAGGACGTAGGCCCCTCCGGATTGGGGACGATCCCGGAGGAGGCCTGGCCTACCCAGGATTCCCATAGCCCTCCTAGAGCGAAGGGCCCAGGATTCCCGGGCGGCTCCGGGAGCGGGCGGGGCGGGGGCGGGGCAGCAGCAGGAAGGGGCCGGAGCGGCGCTCGGAGCGGACTGGGCCGGTTCGGTGCAACCCGGCCGGCCTCGGCCAGCCTCCGGGAGCTGCACTGGGGAGCGGGGCGCCCCAGAGTGCGCCGCGGGGCACAGGAGGCACAGCCGCGGGGGAACCCCCGGTCCCCACAACAGGCAGGGGCGGGACCTCCACGGCGCCCCGCCCGCCCCCTCCCCGGGCCCCGCCCCGCCCCCTCCCGGCGCGGGGCCGGGGTCCACCTCCCGCCCCGGCCCGCGACCGGGCGTCGCGCGCTCCCCGGGGTGCCATGGCCTCGCGGCTCCTGCACCGGCTGCGGCACGCCCCTGACTGGCGACGGCCCCGGGGAGGCGGCGGCCGGCCCCGAGGCCGAGCAGTTCCCGGAGAGCTCGGAACTGGAGGACGACGATGCCGAGGGCCTGTCGTCCCGCCTCAGCGGCACCCTGAGCTTCACCAGCGCCGAGGACGACGACGAGGAGGACGGCGAGGACGACGACGACGCTGACCCCGACCCGCTGTCCGCTGGCGACCGGGTGGCGGGAGAAGACGCAGGCGAGTGCGGGAGGATGGAGGCGGGAACCCTGGGCTCGGTTAGGCCTCCACCCCGGCCGCGTTCCCGAATTGATCCAACCGAAACTCAAGACACTTCTTTTAAGTGCGTCCAGCTGCCTCTTGGCTGTGTGACCTTGAGAGACTCACACCACCTCTCTGGGCCAAGTTCTTTTGTGTCAAATCACTCGCATCTCAGGGTTGTTTAGAGCGTAAAATGTACAGTCTGGGATACAAACGGTAATACTGTGCTAGGGATGTTTGGGGGGCGGAGATATTTATTTAACTCCTACTGTCTGCCCGGCAGGTGTCTGGCTCCGGGTCCCTCTCTGGCCCTCCGTTTCCATTTATGTCAGATAGGGATAAAGCTTTTGTCGTTCGTTGGGAGGAGGATGAATGAGGTCAGGCGCCTAATTTACGTCAAACCTGGCCCCAGGCCCACCCTGTGCTCAAGCAGAACGGAGTCCCCCACCTGATGGGCAGCGGGGCAGTCAGCTCCTGACCCGGCAGTTGCAAGATTTCTGGAAGAAGTCCCGGAACACCCTGGTACCCCAGCGGCTGCTCTTTGAGGTTACCAACGCCACCGTGGTTAAGGACCCGCCCTCCAAGTACGTGGTGAGTGGGGGTCTAGGACCCTGAACTATGAGTCTTAGAAGACCCTGGCTTAGAGAAAGTAGGGGAAACTTCAGCATCCTGCGTGATCTAGCTGTGTAGTTATAAATGGCTGCCCCATTTGACAGATGGGGCAACTGAGGCCAGAAAAGGGCTGTAACCTGAGCAGATCCTCAGGCAAATTAACCTATCCTATCCCAGTTTTGAGACTAAGAACTACTGTGCATGTCCTCTGCCCCCAGACTTTTGCAAACTGTCACAAGATGCAAGATACATGGGGAAGAATATTATCTGAGTCAGACTTGAGACCAAGTTGGTATTGGTTGGAAAAATGGGTTTGGGATCCAGATCTGGATTCAGATTCCAGTTATTACCAGTTGTTTGACTTCAGGTGAGTTGTAAAACCTTGACTAACGCGTTTTCTCGCCTGAACAATGGGGATAATGCAGGAGTTAAATGAGACAGCACACAGAAAGCCCTTAGCATTGTGCCTGGCATCTTGAAGTGTTCGATAAAATGGTAGTTTCTGTTATTACTATTTTACTTTGGGTTGAAAATGTCAGGCATCTAGGGCCTGTTGTGGCCTCTTTGCAACCCAGAAGTCAGTTCTCCAGCACTCACACCTGTACAGAATAAGCTGCTCCACAGGACTGGATTTAGGGGACTGGTGTGTGTGCATGCCTTCAGTCGTGTCCGACTCTTTGCAGCCCCATGGACTATAGCCCGCCAGGCTTCTCTGTCCATAGGATTTTCCAGGCAAGGATACTGGAGTGGGTTGCCATTTCCTTCGCCAGGGATTGGTGGATTGGGGTAAAGATCAGTCAGTGGTGGGGGGTTGCGGGGGTGCGGGCTGATTTCCTGACTGTGGAAAGGAGGAACACATGGAGGATGCAGTTGGCCTGGTCCTGAAACCCAGCCTAACCTGGCTGGTCGTGGCAGCAGCAGCTCCCTGCCTCTCACTTCCCTCCTCTTCCCCACCCTCCTCCATTTTTGACTCAGCAGGAAGGGGGCCTGGAGCCCTGTCCCACATCTGGACTTCTCCACCCCTTTCGGAGGCTCTCAGTGAAAAAAGGGCCACACCCTTGGGGCAGCTGCTGCAGTTTCACCAGGACTCTGATGATCGAGTCTTGAGTGGCAGAAGTCCTGGCTGAGGGTCATGCACAGGAAGGGGGCGCAAGGAGCAGCTGAGAGACAGGGAAGTTGGGAGCAGCTCTGGGAAGAGAATGACAAGATAGAGCCAAGCCTGGCCTGGGCCGGGCCTGGGGGAATCCCAGGGAATCAGGAGCCTGGGGGTGGGTCGCAAACAGTCAGACACGACTGAGTGACTAGGCAGCAAATCCTGCTTCAACATCTCCTGGAGGTTAAGAGCAGACTTTGGAATTAGGTCGGCCTGGGTTTGAGTCCCAGCTGGGCCATTTACCAGCTGTGTGACTTAGAGGTCTTTAAACCCTTTGCCTTCTCTGGGAGCCTGCTTCCTGAGCTGACAGACGTATGGACACCTTCCTCGCAGTGAGGTTGTGATGGTGAAACAGTGGCTGTGAAGAACTCACACGGTGTGGCGCAGGGTAGTGCTCAGTTAATGATCCTCATTATTACGTGTCACGTAGGACAACAGAAGGATCAGGCAATGGATCTAAAATGGGTTTTTGTCCAAAAACTACCAATGAAAAGAAAAGCTAGATGAGCATAAGGGGTCACTGTAGATGAGGGCTTCCTGAAATGTGTTCTGCAGAAAGTTGGTTCCCTGGAATATTAATAACTGTCCCTTTAAAGAAAAAAACAAAAGCTTTACAGTCATATGTAATGTTTTAGGAATGTGGAGTTGAACTAGAGTAAAGTTAAGTTTCTTTATTGTTAAACTTTCTAATCCCGAATACTAGTTAGACTGAATCTTCCAGAGTGAGCAGGCAAACCTGACTGAGCAGGGGTGACTCCGATATTGGCAGTTTCACAGAACAGATTTGAGAGTAAAATCTGGGTTTGGTGTTAGTACACTTTTAACATCTGTGTGTGTGTATGTGTGTGTCCCTGCTCAGTTGCGACCGATTCCTTTTAACATCTAATGCTTGCTAATCCCCTTTTAGACCTGTTAGCTCAGCATTATTATAGATTAAGGCATATTTGGGTTGTCAGACCTGATGGGAAGCTTAGTGGTCATCTTGTTCAGCATTTCCCAAACCTCCATCTCCCTCACAATTTTGGTCCTATCTAAATGCTACTTTTACCATTTGGTGCTTATCACTTTTCTTCAAATCTTTTTTTTTTTTTCAAATAAACCTATTTTTTAAAAATAACTTTAAAAGACAACTTTACAAAACAACTGTATATGGGAAGCTTGACTAACTCACCATAAAAGAAGATAAACATAAAAATAAAAGCAGTGAAACAAAGTCTAACTGGATGCTGCTGCCCAGAGGTGGCGTTGACAGATTCTTTCTGGCTCTTTTCTAAAAATGGAGCTGAGAAGTGTTGGAGAAGGGCATTTGTGAACCAAACAGAGAGCTTCTCAATTTGTAGTCAGAAAGATTCACAGAGAATGAGAGGGGGTATCACCTCCTGCCTCTATTCAAGTGTTATTCACTCCAGTACTTACCACCTAAACATCCCGAGGACTGACGTTTGTTCCCGTCCCACACCTGAGTAAACAGCGAGCTGGGCCAGCGCTCCATTCACTAGAGTGGAAGTGGACCCAAGAAGGGGACCACCCTGCCTGACTTCCAGAGTGAGGGAGCATCTGACCCAAGGGTAGAACTTGGGTCCCAGTCCAGTGTGCTCTACACTGGTCACTGTTGGGACTGTCTGAAGACCTGTGTTGAGGGTCTGGATGGGAATAACCCAGCCATGTGGAGCCCTGTGTCCAGAATGGAACAGAGCTCCAAGCTGGTCCTAAAGGTTGGCCTGAGTTTCAACACACGGCTGGTTTTCCAGAGGAGCTGTCAGAAGAGCTCGAATCCCAATGGGAGGGGCTTCCCAGGTGGCACTAGTGGTAAAGAATGTGCCTGCTGAGGCAGGAGACATCAGACCTGGGCTCGACCCCTGGGTGGGAAGATCCCTTAGAGGAGGGCATGGCAACCCACTCCAGTATTCTTGCCTGGGAATCCCATGGACAGTGGAGCCTGGTGGGTTACAGTCCATAGGGTCGCAGAGAGTCGGATATGACTGAAGCAACTTAGCACTCACTCCCTGGAAGGGGTGAAGGGGGCAGCCATCCAGGCGCTAAAGCTCATCTCTTGTCTTTTTCTCCCTGTGCTGCCTTGGGCCTGGGTCATTTCAGACGAGCCTCAGGTAAGATGAGACTGGGCTCCCCAGCTGCAGCCCTGGCAGCTCCCACCCTCCAGGCTCGATCTCCAGGGTGAAGGGAAGGGGTGGGGGAAGAGAGTTGGAAGTGGGGGTGGGGGGTCAGGGAGGGAAGGGGTCCGGAGACACCCTGCCTCTGCCCTGATCCCCGCCCTCCCTGCAGCTCTACACCCTCGCCGTGATGGGCCCGGGGCCACCGGATAGCCAGCCAGCCCATATCTCCCGCCGCTACTCGGACTTTGAGCGGTTGCACCGAAACCTGCAGCGGCAATTCCGGGGCCCCATGGCTGGCATCTCCTTCCCCCGCAAGCGCCTGCGCCAGAACTTTACCGCCGAGACGATTGCCCGCCGCAGCCGGGCCTTTGAGCAGTTTCTGGGCCACCTCCAGGCTGTGCCTGAGCTGCGCCACGCTGCGGACCTGCAGGACTTCTTCGTGCTGCCCGAGCTGCGGCGGGCGCAGAGCCTCACCTGTACCGGCCTCTACCGTGAGGCCCCTGGCACTCTGGGCCAACGCCTGGCAGCTACAGGCCCAGCTGGGCATCCCCTGTGACCCAGACCGACGTCTGCTAACCCTGGCGGGGCTAGCCGTGTGCCATCAGGAGCTGGAGGACGCCGGGGAGGCCCGGGCATGCTGTGAGAGGGCCCTGCAACTGCTGGGGGCCGAGAGCCCGCACCCTCTGCTGGCCCCCTTTCTGGAGGCCCACGTGCGGCTCTCCTGGCGCCTGGGCCTGGACAAACGCCACTCTGAGGCCCGGCTCCAGGCCCTGCAGGAGGCAGGCCTGACCCCCACGCCACCCCCCAGTCTTAAAGAGTTACTCATCAAGGAGGTGCTCGACTAGCGTCACCTAGACTTAAGGCCACTGTGGGAGAGGCACCGCCCTGGATGGGGGGTGGGCTGTGGGGTGGACAAGGACACAGACAGCTGCTGAGAGGCTCTCTGGGGTGCTGGGAACCCCAAGAAAGTCCACAGAGAATTTGCAGCAGACCAAGGAAACGTGCTGCTTCTGTTGAGCTGCACTCAGGACAAGCTGGGATGGTGCAGGGAGAAAGTCTGACGCTGCCTCTCCAGCTTATGAATACCTGGGGGCCGTTGTGACCCAGGTCAGGGTCAATGGTCTGTCTTCCCGCAGGCCAGCCTGGCTGAAGGGCCAGGGACTGTGGCCATGGAGTCCTGGAGTTGATGGCTGGAGGGAGGGCTGCGATCCTGGCCCAGGGGCATTAAAAGGCAGCAGCTCCCGTGGTTTGAGTCTCTTTATTGGATCCCGGACAGAAGGCCCAGCCCTGGATGGTAATCCTGCCTCAGGAGTAGGGGGAGAAGGGAGAGCCTTGAAGCCCCAGGCCTAGCTGGCACCTCTGGCTACAGCTTGCTCGTTAAGTCCCAGGGCTGAACTCGGATCACGCCCTCCTGGGCACAGGACACAGCCAGGACCCCGTCCTGACGCCACAGCCGCCCGTGAACCAGGCCCCGGGAGCTGCCTGTGGATGAAAAGAAGAGTCTCAATAGCCTGTCTCCTGCCGCCCAGCCAAACGCGCTCCTTGCAAGAGGTGCAGCTCGGGTTGGGCCACCCCAAGCCAGAGCCACGCTTGGTGGTGTGGTCACTCCCAATCTCCAAGCACCCCTTTAGGAGCCTATTATGTAACTCCTCCCAAGGGAGCCCCACTTGATGTTTTAAAAGCACTTTCATGTATCTGCTGACTTCCTCGGGAAAAAAAAAAAAATCCCAAGAAGAGAAGTTCTGAGAACAGTCTGATTCAGAAGTTGAGCTAGGCGGATCTGCCCAACTTCTTGCCATTTGTGTAAGGAAACCCATCAGTTCCCTTTGTAATAAATCTGGCCCTCCAGGCCAGTCATTCATATTATTAAAAAATTTTAAAAAAATCTTCCACAATCATGGGGACAAAGGGGCTCAGGGTAGAAGATATGAAGCCATGAGGAGCCTAGGCACTCCCCACCCCCCCGCCCCGGCCCCACACGTGGAGATTCTCCCTTGCTACCCAGGGCCAGAGTCTGACATTTAAGAAGGGAACTGCTGGTTTCTTTTAAACACAGTGCAGCCCACTTAGTTCTCCCGGTAGCCAAGTAAAGCAGGCCTTGTCCTGTGTTCCAAATGATGACACTCAAGCCCAGAGAGGCTCGGGAACTTGGCCTTAAGGATCAGGTCAAAGCTGAACCCAAGAGTCCTACCATCAAGGTGGCTGTTCCTGTGCTGTGACGCTGTTGGTTCTTGAGAGTCCCTGAGTATAAAGAGTCCCTTAAGTTTTGGCCCTGTTTGACAAAACAAGCCTTCTCTTCGTTTGAAATGCTCTTCCTTGGAACAGAACCCAGGACTCTGAGACCAGGCACTGATGAACAAGCCTGGGTTTCTTCCTTCACAATATAAGGACGGTCCAAGCAGCTGGGCCCCTACACTGCTGAGGGCCCCAACCCCCAGCCAGGCTAACTGTCAGAATCACTTAGGCAATCTTTGTAAAAACACTTTCCTGTACCTCATCCAAGCCCTGCAGTCAGAATCTTAGGGGTCAAATCTGGGAATGTTTTGAAAAAGCTCTCCCAAAAGATGGAAAAATAGGCCCCCAGCTTTGGATCCCTCTGCTCTGGTGCAACCCTATTTGTGTAGACGAGCAAACAGAGCAGAGATGGGACTTGCTCAGCATCACACAGAGAATCTGAAGTGGTTCTAGGACTAGCGCTGAGCCTCAGATAAAATGAATCATGTCCCCAGCATGTTACAGAAATTAGCTGAGCGGGTGTCCTGTCCTCAGGCCGCACCCTGTCATTTTGAAGACAAGGATGTCGCAGCCTGCGGAAGCAGGAGAGGAAGTGATCTGTGCAGTGCTCCACAGTAAGAGAAGCATCACCCAAGAAAGCAGGCTCCCTGCCCTCCCCACCAAAGGCACCAAGGTCAGCACCCTCGTCCCCCATGACCCCAGTACTCACCGGCCCAGGGGCTCTCACACTCGTAGAGCATCCAGTGGTCTGCTCGGAAGGGGGCGTGGAACCACATGGAGTGGTCCAGAGAGACCATGAAGTTCACCTTGTACTGCTGGTAGTGGGGCAGCATTGCTGTGCCCAGGAAGGCAAAGTCCGAGATATAGGCTGCCACACAGCAGTGCATCTTCATGTCGCCCTCACCTGCAACAGGTTCCAGTCCCATCAGCCCTGGGCTCCTGGGCTTTACAGCTCAGGACCTGCAGGGAGGTGGGGAGAAAGGGGCTGCCGTGCACAGATGTGCAGACTCTTCACAAGGGCACCTGGCCCAAGGGTGTGTGTGCGTGTGTGTGATGGAGGCCAAGGGAGACAGTGTGGAGGAGGGCAGGAGTGGGTGAGGAGTGAAATCCTCCCCCTGCCTCCCACCCTGGACCTTGAAAGTATCTTCTTCCAGTTTTGCACAAAGGCACCTTATGCTTAGCAGGGGACCTGGAGAAGGATCTCGGCCAGGTGCTTTGCCTTCCCCAGGAAAGGCCCACGTGAGAATTCCCATCACTTCCCCATTCTACCCCTGCAAAAGGCTGAGCTCATTTCTCCATCACTCAGATAAGAAAATGGGCCCACAGTGTGGAAGGACCATGCCCAAGGCCACCCAGGGCAGAGGAGGTGCAGGTCTAGACCCTGGCAGAGAGTTTCCTTTCAGGCCATGGGGTCTGCTTACCAATATAGCCCCGGGCTCGCACCCAGAACATCTGTTTGGGCTCCATTTTCTTCAGTTTGCATAGAGTGGATGGCTTTACCAGCTTGATCTCAATGGGCACCTCCTGGGCAGCAGTTCGGTACAGCCCCACTTGATACTTCTCCTGGAGCTCTGGGTCGCTGAAAGTAAAGGGGAGAGGGGTGGAGAGACCCTGAAAGATGGGGAACCTATCTGGGGAACCTGTCTGAGCTGCCCCTTCTGACCCTGCTCATTCTTCCACAGGAACTCCTGACATCCCCAGGCCTCCCCTCCCCTCCAGCAGGCAGGACAGGACAGTATCTGCATCCTTTCTTTGCCACCAAGGAGCCCTGTGGCCTGCTGCAAGTTAGTCACCATCAGCCTTTTTCCCATCTGCAAAATGTGGGTGATGACAGTCACCTCCCTCATAGTTAACACTGGGGAGGAGACAACATAATGCATGTGAAGCCAACACATCATCCAGCCATGGGGCTGCCCTGTAATGGGCCCAGCTCCGGGCAGTTCACATCCATGAACTCTCATGCGATCTTCCCTGCTCTCTGAGAAGTGGAGTAAACATAGAGGGTGCAGACAGCCAGCTTAGGAAGTGCATGGGGGCAGACGTTAGACCCAGGCAGTCTGGCTCCTCCTCGGTTCCTGCTCTTAACCGCTTCTCTATTCGAACCCTCAGGAAACAGGCTGCCCTACTTAGACTGACTTATCTAACCTGAGCCGCTGGGGACACTGTCTCCCGGGGCCAGGAGCCCATTTCCAGGGAAGCCCCTTTGCCACAGGGAACACCACCCCTCGTGCCCATAGCGCTCTTCCCCGGTACTTCATTTCCCTCCCTTTCCCCTTGAGCCTTAATGGAAACTTCTGTGGTGATGGAACGTTCTGGTCCAGAGTGGTGGTCACTAGCCACATCAGGCTGCTGAGGGCTTGACATGTAGCCAGTGTGACCGAGGAACAGATCTGAATTAACTCTGTTTAATGTTAATAAACTCAACACAGCCCCCTGTGGTTAGTGGTTTCCTTATGGGAGACACAATTCTAGATTCAGGGACCTTTAAGAACAATGTCCTCCTTTCATGCTCAAACTTTTTTATTTAATTTATTCTTGTCCGCAGCATGTGGGATCTTAATTCCCTGAACAGGGACTGAACCCCAAGCCCCTGTAGTGAAAGTTAACTACTGGGCCGCCAGGGAGAAAAGAAGAGAAAGAAAGTGAAAGTTGCTCAGTCGTGTCCAACTCTTTGCAATTGCGTGGACTGTACAGTCCATTGAATTCTCCAGGCCAGAATACTGGAGCGGGTTGCCATTCCCTTCTCCAGGGGATCTTCCCGACCCAGGGATTGAACCCAGGTCTCCTTTTCAAATATTTTGGAGCTCTGACCACACACCAGGCTCCATGTTTATTCCTCTCTGTCAAGAGTGGCATAACTAATTTACTGAGTGCTCACTGAGCACCTTGTTATCACTTATCTCTGTCATCCTCACAGCAGCCTTACAAGGTAGGGATTCCGATGGATTTTATAACTGATTACAAGCTCAAAGTGGGAAACCAACTTGCCAGACTCACACAGCAGGCAGTGACAGAGTCCAGATCTGAGCCCAGGCCTTTCCCAGGTTCGGATGCACATCCGCGTCACACTAGGCTGACCCCTGCACAGGGCACTAGGCAGTGGAGCCCTCCTTACCACTCAGCTGTGAAGCAGGCGGGGCAGAAAGAATGACCCCCATTTTTCATATGAAGAAGCAGGGCTCTGAGAGGCTGGAGAGGGCAAAGCTACACAGCAGGTGGGCACCAAGAGAGGTGGAGCCCTGGCAGGAATCAGTAACCGAGCAGGAACCCGTGGGCACCTCTGTCAAGTTTAAGATTAACTTTCCATATCTGAACCTTTGTTCCTTTTCTTGTTCAAAACGTGTTCTCCTCAAGATTGAAGAGCATCGAAAGAAAGGTGGGAACTGTAATTGAGCAGGACACTGGGGGCCTTCCGGAGACAGGTCTTCATCCACTTCCTTGGCTCTCACTCCTCTCTGAGGTAACCAGGTAACCAGCACATTTCCTGAGTCTTCTACAGCTGTGAAAACTCCTCACCAAATGGAAGATGTTTACTACTGCTGACCATGAGCACATAGCCCCGGGGCCTCCTGGAACCTAGGAACTGATAAGGTTCACCCCTGAGACACTGCCCTGTTACATCAGCATCAGCCAATCAGAGAACTGCACATGAGCGGATCTCAAGCCCTGTGGCCCGCCCCGCCCCGCCTTTCTTTTAATATTTACCTATTTACTTTTATTTGGCTGTGCTATGACTTAGTTATGGTAGGAGGGTTCTTTGATCTTTGCCTCAGGATCTGTTCGTTTTTGTATATGGGATCTAGTTCCCCAACCGGGATTGAACCCAGGCTCCCCGCACTGGCAGCACAAAGTCTTAGCCACTGAACCACCAGGGAAGCCCCCAGCTTATTTTTTTTTTTAATTGGAGGATAACTGCTTTACAATGTCATGTTAGTTTCTGCTGTACAACAACGTGTATCTGATGGGGACAGAGTTAAGGGACAAAACAGGTGATTAAATAGTGAATCCTACTAGGAGACTGTGGGCTTCCCTGGTAGCTCAGCTGGTAAAGAATCCATCTGCAATGCAGGGGACCCTGGTTCGATTCCTAGGTCGGGAAGATCCCCTGGAAAAGGGATAGGCTACCCACTCCAGTATTCTTGGGCTTCTCTGATAGCTCAGCTGGTAAAGAATCTGCCTGCAATGCAGGAGACTAGGGATCGATACCTGGATGGGGAAGATCCCCTGGAGGAGGGCATGGCAACCCACTCCAGTATTCTTGCCTGAGGAATCCCATGGACAGAGGAGCCTGGCGGACTACAGCCCATGAGGTTGCAAAGTGTCAGACATGACTGAGCCCCCACAACTAAGCACTAAGGGATTGTTGAGTAGAAAAAGTATGGGAAACCCTGGTACATTAATGATTACTCAAGAAAGCAGGTTTAGCAACAAAACCACACAGCAGAATCATGAGACCTCCCCCAAAACAACGAGACTCACATCCTGCCCAGTGAACTCAGTAAGTCAGTGATCCCTGGGACATACTCTGCACACATGAAACACAGTCATTTGTGGACCTAGCTTGACTACGCAGGGACAGGAAAACTTCCCTGCTCAAGCTGGAGCAGAAACTGATGTTGGAAGCATGACATCTACTCAAGAAAGACAAAGACATTCTTCTCCTCCTCACTTTTCCTTCGATTATAAAACTGTAGCCCAGTAAGTTCTCAGGGTGTGTGGTATGTCTCTCCCACCCACTTATAAGCCTCACAAGCATCCTCTTCTAATAAATCAAATCACTTTGCCTCTTGCTGAATAATTTTCTGTGCTGAGCCATAAAGGACTATGGTGCCAAAGCTTTTCAGAGCCCCTGAAGTGACACCAAACAGTTTCAAATCAGCTGTAAGTATACCTATATTCCCTCCCTTCCACTCCCCCAATTCCGAGTCTAGCTTTTTAAAATGCTAGTTGGGATCCACTGAAGGAGCCCATGAACCACCAATGGGTGGCAACTGCGGTTTGAACACTGTCCTGGGGCCTCCAGGTCTCTCACCTTAAACATTGGTCAATGAGGGCCTCGTGGCTAAGCAGCTCCTCCGGGCGGGGGCACAGCAGGCATGGAGAACTGGTGCTGCACGGGGCTGGGCTGGGCCTTCTGGAAGGAGGCCTGGCAGATAAAGATGGGCCTGCCATGTTGCACGGCCTTCACGAAGCGCACAGAGAAGCTTGCCCCTGTCCGCGTCCGCTCCACCTGGTACAGCACCGGCACCTTCGGGTCCCCTGCAGCAGGCACAAGGCACACAGTGAGCCCAAGTGAGCCCTGTAGGCCCACTCACCTAATGGTTCTCCATTTCTTTTCTGCTCAGTAGCTACTGACTGCGGCCTGCTGAGTCCCAGGTACTGGGGATACAGGGAGGAAACCTAGACCCTGTCATCAGGATGCTCCTGGTGCAGGCAGAGCTCCTGTCCATCAGTAGCACAGGACAGAAGGGACACTGCCAAATTCCCTGCATTCAAAGCCTGGCTCTGCCACTCACCAGCTGCAGCCGTGCGACCTTGGGGAAATCACTTAACCTCTCTGAGCAGTTAACCCATCTGTGAAATGGGAACATCATAGTGTTCATACCTCTCAGGATTTCAATGAGGGTAAATTAGTACAGAGTTGTAAGGTGTGTTCAGAATAATATCCAGCACTCAGTAAGTTCTCTGTGTTTAAATAAAATACTCTCAGCTTTTGTCTTGTTCCTCCTGTGACTAGGATCTTGTCATGAGCCCAGTACCATTCTTCTAGATCAGGGGTCAGCAGATCTGGTCTGCTGCCTGTTTTCTTTCTTTAAAATAATTGTATCTGTTTATTTTTGGCTGCACTGGGTCTTCATTGCTTTGTGAGGGTTTTCTCTAGCTGCTGCGAGCAGGGGCTATTCTCTGGTTACGGTGCTCGGGCTTCCCACTGCGGTGACTTCTTGCTGCAGAGCACGGGCTCAGGGCACCTGGGCTTAGTTGTAGCACTCAGGCTCAGTGGTTGCAGCGTGGTCTCAGTTGCTCCATGGAACATGGGATCTTCCAGAGCAGGAATTGAACCCATGTCCCCTGCAACAGCAGGTGGATCATTATCCATTGCACCAACAGGGAAGTCCCTGATGCCTGTTTTTTCTGTTTTTCTTTTCTACCTTCCTTTTTTTTTTTTTTTTTTTTTTGAGAACAAGCAAAGGTTATTTATTCAGAATTTAGTACATCAAGGGAGTCAACCACAATTACTTCCATTTGGCAGAGACCCAAAGGCAGACAGAGGAGTGGGAAAGCTTTATAGTGGAAAAAAAAAGTTTCCGGTGTGCCCTGCTTGGAGGCCGCTGGCAAGGGGAAGCTACAGGTAGGCTAACTATGTAATTGATGCAGGGCGCATGTTTGACTTTCCCTAGTTAGTCCTAAGTTGGGAACAGGTAAAAAGTAAGGAAGCTTTCGGTTATTCACCAAGTCCTGGCCATTAGGGGCTGATCCTTACAGGGACTATGGTTTAGCTTCCTAGACTGGCTGCTAGAGATGGTGGTCTGACATCCTCCAAGCTTGACTTGTAGATAGTAGGCTGGTTTCCTGTGCTAGTTGCTACCAGCTGTGGCTCAGAGTACTTTTTAATATACAGTTTGGCCATTGTTTGATATTCATTCTCCCAAGAAAGGCCTGCTGTCAAGTCAGTTCCTTCATTCTTAATACAAATGGAAGTCATTAGGTCCTTCTCCTTTGGTATTTGCTCTGTCAATGCAAGAGGGGAAACACTGGCCCAAGGATAAGGACTATCAACCCTCAACCAACAGGCTGGGGAGGGTTTTAGAGGAGAGAGTCTTCCTGGTGTTCCTGAAGTCCTTTGGTCTGAGTCGGACAACCTTGGAGAACATCTAGGTGGTAAAACAACTTAGGGATGATTTTCAACTTTGAGATGCAAGAAGCAAGTCTAGAGAAGTGTTGTTTTCTCCACCTTTTCCAGGTGGGAAGCCCCTGCCAGGCACAGGGACTCATTCAACAGCCATAAACACACCTGGAACGCCTTGAAGCCCAGCAGGTTTGCTCAGGTCTGCTAGCCGGCAATGCTAAAGGACATTTTTATCAGAATGGGGGCTCCTCAAGGCCTTAGTGGAGTAGGAAGTGGCAACCCACTCTAGTATTCTTGCCTAGAGAATCCCATGGACAGAGGAACCTGGTGAGCTACAGTACATGGGGTCACAAAGAGTCAGACACAATTGAGCAACAGAGCATGCACACAAGGCCAAAGGCCTTTGAGAAGGGGTTTCCCAAGAGTCCAGAAACTGGAGATAGCTACATGAGCAGTCTGATTTCAGGGGATGGGAAAGAGGCCTCCCTTCCCTACCCAAAAAACGTTTTCATCCAGTCCTTGGGCTACAGCTAAAATGCAGTATTTTCCATCACTAGTGATTTACCTTTCAGTATGAATGAGTTCTTGGAGAAGGCAATGGCAACCCACTCCAGTACTCGTGCCTGGAAAATCCCATGGACGGAGGAGCCTGGTAGGCTCAGTACATGGGGTCACGAAGAGTCAGACACAACTGAGCGACTTCACTTTCACTTTTATTTTCATGCATTGGAGAAGGAAATGGCAACCCATGCCAATGTTCTTGCCTGGAGAATCCCAGGGACGGGGGAGCCTGGTGGACTGCTGTCTATGGGGTCGCACAGAGTCGGACCCGACTAAAGCGACTTAGCAGCATCAGCATGAATGAGTTCTAGATCTGTTCTTTAAAATTTGTATTGGAACAGAGCAGGTAGGCTCTGCAGTATATTGAAGGAAGAGAGATAAAGAGTTATGGAGTTGAGTGCAATTGTTAAATTGACCTGAAACAGATAGCCAGATATTTCTCCAGCGAAGATATGTTTCTTCAGGATCAGCAGGGAATTGCATTTCGAGGTCTGCAACCTGGTGAGCCAGGTACAAGTCCCCGCCCAGCAAGGGAAGGAGCCTGCTTTTATAGAAGGGGAAAGGGGGGCTACAGTACAGTGTAATTAGGAGGGTCCTAGTTTTGGGGGCTCCAAAATCACTGCAGATGGTGACTGCAGCCATGAAATTAAAAGACACTTACTCCTTGGAAGAAAAGTTATGACCAACCTAGATAGTATATTCAAAAGCAGAGACATTACTTTGCCGACTAAGGTCGGTCTAGTCAAGGCTATGGTTTTCCTGTGGTCATGTATGGATTTGAGAGTCGGACTGTGAAGAAGGCTAAGCGCCGAAGAATTGATGTTTTTGAACTGTGGTGTTGGAGAAGACTCTTGAGAGTTCCTTGGACTGCAAGGAGATCCAACCAGTCCATTTTAAAGGAGATCAGCCCTGGGATTTCTTTGGAAGGAATGATGCTAAAGCTGAAACTCCAGTACTTTGGCCACCTCATGCGAAGAGTTAACTCATTGGAAAAGACTCTGATGCTGGGAAGGATTGGGGGCAGGAGGAGAAGAGGACGACAGAGGATGAGATGGCTGGATGGCATCACTGACTCGATGAACGTTGAGTCTGAGTGCACTCCGGGAGATGGTGATGGACAGGGAGGCCTGGTGTGCTGCAATTCATGGGGTCGCGAAGAATCGGACACGACTAAGCGACTGAACTGAACTGAACTGAGTAGACAAGGAGCCTATGGTTTTTCATTGGCTGATTCCTTGCCGGAAAGGAGTCTTTCTTTTTCCTCTTGGGCTCCATTGTCACAGGGCACGAGAGCGCCCTCTTCTGGCCTTCTAACACTCCTGAATGGAGGTTTCTGTTTAATTTTTACAGTTAAACTAAGGTTATCTTCTCATGTTGGTTTCACATTAACTATGCCAAGTGGGTCTGATAAAATTGTATAGATGGGGAAATTGATGCCATAAATAACATTTTTGGAGAATACAGCCAAGCCCATTTGTTTATGTATTTCGACTATTGTTTTGCCCATAAAATCGAAAATATTTACGATCTGCCTTTATAGAATGTTTTTGACTCCTGCTGTAGAATCTCCAAGCTCTAAACCTATATCAGGGCTTCCCTGGTGGCTCAGCTGGTAAAGGAATCCACCTACAATGTGGAAGACCTGGGTTCCATCCCTGGGTTGGAAGATCTCCTGGGGAGAAGGGAAAGGCTACCCACTCCAGTATCCTGGCCTGGAGAATTCCATGGACCATACCAAGCCAGATGACAACTATCTAGAGAAATATATTTAAAAAAAAATAAAAACCCAAACTCACATTCTCTCCTAGGCTTCAAGAAAAAGAATTGATAAGATAAATGGCCAAAAAGCAGACTGCAACCTCACAGTATCTTTTAATTAAAAATATCACTGGAGGACTTCCCTGGTAGTCCAGTGGTTAAGACTCTGTCCTTCCAATGCGGAGAACAAGAGTTTGATCCCTGGTCAGGGAACAAAGGTCTAAGATCATTGGGAGTACCATCACTGTCTATAAATCTTGATGTACCTGGTAGAGGGGGCTTCCCTGGTGGCTTAGCAGTAAAGAATTCACCGGCAATGCAGGAAACTCAGGTTTGATCCCTGGGTCGGGAAGATACCCTGAAGCAGGAAATGGCAACCGACTCCAATATGCTTGCCTAGGAAATCTCACGGTCAGAGGAGCCTGGCTGGCTAAAGTACATGGGGTCACAGAGAGTCAGACACGACTTAGCAACTAAGCAACACCCTGGTAGTGGGTCACATCAGAAACAAATAAGAGCTTCCCTTTCTGCCTTGCTGCCAGGAAGCTTGGAACTAACTTTTCTATAAAACTGAGATGATATGCCTTAGCCTAGTATTCTGACACAATCATTCCCCCAAATCCTAGTCTCCTGGCCCTTTAATTGTTTACTTTTAAAACTTTTGCCCCAAATGTTTTATTTTTTTCCCCACACTTTATTTTCTTATAGATTATATTCCATTACAGGTTATTAAAAGATATTGAATTCTCTATGCCTCACAGTAAATCTTTGTTGCAGATCTATTTTATGTATAATAGTTTGTATCTGTTAACCCCATACTCCTAATATGCCTCAACTTTTATTTTATTTTTTAAATTAAGGAATTTATTTTTGGCCACATTACACGGCTTGCAGGATCTTAGTTTCCTGACCAGGGAGCAAACCTAGTACCTCCACAGTGAAACCATGGAGTCTTAACCACTGGGCCGTTAGGGAATTCTGACTTTGAACAGCTAGCTATTTTAAGCTGTCTTCTTTCAAGAAGTTGAAAGGGGATAACAAATAACTGGTGATTATTAGGATATAGCGGTGTTGGCACCGTCCATTTCATGCTGCTCCTGGACGGAGAATTTCCAAGGAAGTGGATGCCTCCCCTAGAACCTGAGATGGGCTTTCCCATGGTTTTAGAATTATTTCCCAAGAGTGAAAGAGAAAAGCACAGAAGAACAAAGCACAGAGCTTGGAGTCACCCAATCTCAGGTCCAAATCCTGGCCTTGCCTCTCTGAGCATTATGGAAGCTGCTTACATAACCTCTTTGGGTCCAAGGTTCCTTACACATAGAATAAACACCCCTTGGGTTTACTGAAGAGGATCAAACAAGACAGTGTAAACAGCTGTGCACTGTAACGTGCAAATTGTAATCACTCCCATAAATTCATTGTCAAAAAGAACAGTAAGTACTGTTTATGGAGAACTCACAACCTGCCAGGCCCTGCACTAGCTACTTCACCTACAAAGACTCAGAATTCTTTTCAGAAACCAGATAATGAAACTGGTTCAAAGGAATCAGGTAATGCCCCCACTTCCACAAAACAAAACAAAACAAAACTGTCTCACTGGGCGAGAAGGACTGCAGTATCAAAAGGCCAGGATTTTTGGAGTCTACAAGCAAACTGAGGGAACCAAGGGCACAAGGGTATGTCTGCTTCCAACTGGCATAAAGATTAAGAATAGGGCTCACCTCAAAATAAGCATTCAAATACTTTATAGCAATGACTATAAGGAAAGGACAGGAAATAAAGGGATGGGGAGTGACAAACAGGGTATAGTATGAAAAGGTATATTTACTATTAAACTATTCTATATTTGTATATATGCTGGGAAAGACTGAAGCCAAAAGGAGAAGTGGGCAACAGAGGATGAGATGGTCAGATAGCATCACTGACTCAATGGACATGAATTTGAGCAAACTCTGGGAGACAGTGAAGGACAGGGAAGACTGGCAGGCTGCAGTCCTTGCGGACATGACTAATCGAGTGAACAACAATGATTCTATATTTGTAAAATGAAGGGGGAAACCCACTGTCTTTCTTAATACAGATCACATTTCATAAAGTTGCATAAATTCTTCTCAGTTGATGGGACCACACAGAAGGCAGAGACTCTTAAAATTGGGAGCATCTGCTTAGGAATGAGATTTTTATGTTTCTCAAAAGAGCATGAGTTTTAAAAGATTATGCTCTTTCTTTGATTTGATCCCAGAGTTGTAAGCAGCTAGAACAATCTCGCTTGGCCCAGGCCCTCCTGCATTTTTCAGGTGGGAAGAAGGAGAGGGTGAGAAAGAGTGGTTATCTCCTTCAAGGGGACCTGGCAAATCAGTGACAAAGCTCCACCTAGACCAGAGGTCTCTTGATTCCCAGGCTGGTCTCTTTTCCAACCTCCCAACAGAGATTCCAGTACCTCTCTGAGGAACCAGCACCAAGACTGGCATGAGAAGGTGAGTAAAGGATAAAGAACAAAAGACCCACTGGGAACAGTTAAGCACCAACAAGTACCTAGTATCTCAACAGGTACTGGGTCTAAGTTTCTTCCTGTCCCCTGCCCTCCCTCTAGGCTCCCCTGAGGGTGATCAACTAACCTGCCCATCCCTCTCCCCTCCCCTTCTCTCCTGCTTTCTCCTCAGTCACCACCTCCACCCCTCAAGGCCAGAAGTCTTCTGCCTGGGCCGGGGTGGGGTAGGGAACAGCTGATTTACCTGTCCGTACGAAGTAGCAGTGCAGGGAATGCACATGGACATCTTCACTCACAGACTTGGCTGCAGCCACCAGGGCCTGGCCCACGATCTGACCCCCAAACAGCCGCTGAGTTGAGGGCACCCAGTAATGCGTTCCCCCTGTGGGGAGAGGGGGACAAGAGGAAAGACTTGGGGGCTGAGCCAAATCCTACGACCTTCAGTGAGCCTCCAGTGTAGGATTTCTTAACTTGATTGGGGTTTGTGATCCTTTGAGAATCCAGTGAAAACCTTTCCCTAGACAAATATCCTAACATCACTCTATCTACAACTCCAAGGCTTTATCTGTGGACTTCGGTTAAGAGTAATGAACACATCCTCGTATTTTACACTAGAACAGGGATCGGAGAGGGAAACTGACTTGAGAAAGGTCACACAGTTCACAAATTGCCATCCGGAGCAATATCTGGGTCTTTGATCCCAAGTCCAATATGTCTTCCATTGCCCATACAAGGCTAAGACATAAGCTTGTCTCAACGCCTTGAGTAGACCAAGATGAACCCCACAAGCTGCAGGTGGACTGCATTAGCTCTGCCACTTACACCCCTCAACTTTGATAGACCAGTTCTTAAAAGAACTAAATTTAGAGCTTGGAGACCCTCAGACTTCAAGTCTAACCCATTCAGTGCACAGATGAGGAAACACAGCTCCCAGAAGTGAAAAGTCTCCCCCAGTGAAAGATTAAGAATTAAGTCTCAAGCTTTCCACTTCCCGGCCCAGCATTTTTCACATAAGGCACTGCAAAATTCCAGGCAGTTACTTGTAGTTGGTTAAATGGGGGAAATTAAGTTAGTGCCTAAAACAGCTTCCAATAAGCCAGGAGGAGCCTTGGAGGCTGGAACTGTTACATCCCCAGTTACAGTCAAGAAATTTAAGTGACATCAGGAAACTGGCTCAGGCCTCAGAATGAGCTACTAGATGCCACCTCGGAGAAGGCGATGGCACCCCATTCCAGTACTCTTGCCTGGAATATCCCATGAACAGAGGAGCCTGGTAGGCTGCAGTCCATGGGGTCGCCAAGAGTCGGACACGACTGAGCGACTTCACTTTCACTTTCATGCATTGGAGAAGGAAATGGCAACCCACTTCAGTGTTCTTGCCTGGAGAATCCCAGGGAGAGGGGGAGCCTGGTGGGCTGCCGTCTATGGAGTTGCACAGAGTCGGACACGACTGAAGCGACTTAGCACCAGCAGCAGACCCCACCTAGTGGTGGTGGGGGATGGAGTATGTAAAAGGAAAAGTGACTATGCAAGGAGCTGCGGATACGTTTGTTCCCTCGGACAAATCACTGCCCTTTCTTTCAGGGCTGGCTCTCCCAGGGACCTGACCCTTCCTGGGGAGGCTGCTGAGAAGGATACCTTGGATCACCACTTTATCTGCCCAGATTGCCAGGACCTCCCGAGGATGAGGCTGCACAGAGCCCCGCGCCGAGGAGGAAGCTGGGGCAGCTTCGTCAGGCACAAGTTCCCTCCCAATTACGGCAAAGGCATCGCGCACAGAGCCCATCCTCGTCCAGAGGGGTACGAGCAGAGGCAGTGGGGTTGCAGCAATCAAGATCATAAGACTCTGACCCGATGCGGGGGTGCGGACCAGATGCGGCCGGCTACCTGAAGAGATCCTCGTCCAGCGGCTCGAGGTTGAGCACGCTGGTGACCAGGACGCTGCGGAGGTCCCCGGGTGGATCGCCGCCACCCTGTTCGTCTTCCGGGTCCTCAGGGGGCGACATGTAGTTCACCAGCTGCCGGCGCGGGCCGCCGCGCTGGAGGGACACACGCGGACACCTGAACGGAACGCGCAGCCTCGAGAAGACTCTTAGTAACCGGAAATCTCCCTCAGGCCCTAAGAAAGAGGGAAAAGCCTGCATCCCCTTTATGATTGGTCGGTGCTCCTGTCAGTCTTCGGATGGGCTCGCCCATCTGCTCTCTAGCAATTGAGGAAAATGAGTGCCAGTCCGGCGAACCCATGCGTGATTGGATATGACGGTGAGGGGGCGGAGCCTCGAGACTGGCTTCCTCACTTGTCAGAGCGCAAACCCACCTAACCCACGATAGCCGTCTCGGGCCGAGGGCTTCTCCTGAGCTCCGTAACGAGGCACTCAATAGAGGCCCGCTCTTAAGGCATCCGGGGGGCCAACAGCCTGTAGACCCTCCTAGGTGACCTCTGATCCCCGGTTTTGATCTTAGTGCAGCCCCTGGGTGGGCCGAGGGGGGCGGCCATGGAGCTCGGGAGCTGCTTCAAGACCTACGAGGACTTCAAGGAGTGCTTCAGCGCCTACAAAAAGGAGAACAAGTGTTCCTTCATTCTCAGGGACTGCATCTCCGTCCGGTACCACAACCTCAACCATGGCACCTCAATCCGCGAGGACATCCTGTAAGGGCGTGGCGGGGGCGGAGCAAGGGTGGGGAGGCGGCCGGATGGTCCCAAAAGGAGGGCGGCGTGGAGGAGGGAGTGCACCCGGGCGCCCCCCGACCATGCCCCGTCTCTGAGCAGTTCCACATTGAGCACCTGCTTGGTGCCCGGGAAAAGCGCAAAACCTCCACAGACATCGCCTTTTGACCACCCACGTCACCTCCACTCATTCACGCCTTCATTCCCAGCTTTCCTGGAATTCATGACGACTGCAGTTTATCTCAGTTTATCTCTTTTGAGCTCCTGCCATATCCCAGACACAAAGTATAGCCTTCACAATGGATAAAAAGGCCTTGGCGAGAATTTTGTTCATGTCTTCTCTTTACAAAGCAGTAACACTGGTCAGTTGTTGGTTGGTTAGATTGGTCATTCATTCTTTCATTCTTTTCTTAGTTCTGTAAATGGTTCTCGAGCTCCAGAGATTAACCGGTTTTCAAACACTTCCCATGTCCCAGGCAGCGTTCTCTATTCTAGGTATGCTTTCACCCATGGGGGTGTATTGAAAATCACAGGTAAATGCTATTTTTCCCATTTGGCAGATGAGAAAAGAGGCTTGGAAGCTAAGCTAAGGGTTGAAAAACTCAGTCGCCTTCAGGACTCAGGTGAAACAGCCCCATGTAAGAAAACTGAACTTTTAATTTAACTATATGAAAAATAATGATGAAGTAATCAACACCAGGTCTTTGTGCTAGGGAGAATAGACGTGTAAACTGGGCAAAATGGAGAGCAGGCCAATTAACTCCAGGTGATGGTCTCCATGTGAGAGTGAAGATCCAGTGTTCCCAGATATGGGGCAAATGGAGTTAGCAGTCCAGGCTTTATGTGAATGTGTCCACTTTTAAGAAATTGGAAATCAGTTCACATGTGAACATGGACTCTATGGGCCAACTCTGAGAGTCAAAGTATATCTGAGTTTGAGACCTCTAGGTTGGAGATATTTGGCCAAAGCTCACTCTCTGGCCGGGCAGGTGGTGTTTTTTTTCCCTGTTCTGAAGACCAGTGCTGTGCTGGGTACAGATAAATATGAATAAGTAATTAAACTTGTGCTCAAAGAGTTTGAGATGGCATAGTACATGGACTAGTGTGTGACAAATGCTTTATTAGATATGTGCAGAGGAAGAAGTGGCAAGTGTCTGGGAAGACAGGAAGGGCTTCACAATGGAAGTAATGGTTTCTGCTGGGCTGTGAATGAAAGCAGAAGGCTCGTGCAGAAGTTCAGTGGTTAATATCAAGTATCACAGAGGGGTTTGACCAGAAGGAGCTGTGGAGTAAAGACACAAATATATGAAAGAATGTGGCATGTCTGAGAAACAGTGTAGGATGCCATGCCTGGCAAGAGGTCATGTCAGTTGCAGTTCACCCATCAATAAAAGCTTCCCTTGTGGCTTTACTGTAAAGAATCCATCTGTATGTAACACAGAAGACCTGGGTTCCGTCCCTAGGTTGGGAAGATCCCCTGGAGAAGGGAAAGGCTACCCACTCCAGTATTCTGGCCTGGAGACTATACAGTCCATGGGGTTGCAAAGAGTTGGACACAACTGAGAGACTTTCATCAATAAAAGGTCTTTGAGCTTCCCTGGTGGCTCAGATGGTAAAGAATCTGCCTGCAATGCAGGAGAGTGGGGTTTGATCCCTGAATCGGGAAGATGCCCTGGAGAAGGGCATGGCTACCCAATCCAGTACTTTATGGAGAACCCCATAAAGTATGACTGTGAGGTGTTTGGACTTTGATCTATGCCTGTAGCATCTTTCTAAGCAATGAAAGAATGCAAAAAAAAAAAAATATGCCCTGCTTCAAACTGCTTAACAGTATAGGCCAGATAAAGTGCAATAACCTCCCTGTTGCTCTCTTGATTAAGTCCAGGACTATTATTAACCTGGCTCGCCAGACCATCTATCCCTTTTGATCTCCCCATCTTGCACTGTGTGCTCCATACTCACCGACTCTTACTCCATGATCAGCCCGTGTCCCAAGCCCCTAGCTTCCTAGTCCTTGCACTTAACCACTTCTGCTGGTTAGAATAACCTTGTCCATCACTATAGCTCTCTCTTCCTCAAACATCAGTTGTTTTGTATGCTATCCTTTCTGTACTGTATATCCTGAACTACGATTTACCTAACATTTTTCTTTAAATTGTTCTAATATTCAAAGAAACTTTAGAACCAATCTAAGTAATTCTATATAAGAAGTAACAGTATGGTGGCCAAAAAATAGTATATCTTTTATAAGTAACTATTAAACATTCATGTGTTATCTGCAGTCATTTTGGACCACTTGTAGAAAACTCTGTCTTAGCTAATTGTTACTTTTCCTTCAGATATTAGCATAATTTCCAAAAGCCTTTCTTAACCTGAAGGTTAGGTTCAGTGCTCCTACTCTATGTTCTGACAGCACTTGTTATAGCTCTTTGCACATCCTTTTGGAATATAGTTTACAAAGGTTTCCCTGGTTTGCTGAGCTCTTTGAGGGAGGGACTCTGGTTTACTATTTTTTGCATTCTTACTGATTGACACCATGCTGCTTGCTTAGAATCAAGTCCAAACCCCTCATAAATGCACCTAGACATCCTTCAGGTGGGTCACCTCCAGGGTCTAGCACAAGGCTTGTCCCACAGCAGGCCTTAAGTTGGATGAATGAGTCATCGAGTATTAAATGTATAACTCAGTGAAACTGGAGCTGCAGGGATTCAGAGAAAAGTCACAGTGGGCTGGGGAAGTAAGAGAGACAAGGAGGCTTGAGCTGGGCCCTCAGAGACATGGAGGTGTCAGGAGGTGTATTCTCTATCTGCTGCTGTAACAAATTACCACAAACACAGTGATGAAAGCAACACAAATTTAGTAGCTTACCGTTCTGTAGGTTAGAAGTCAGGCACAGATCTGACTGGGCTAAAACCAAGGCATCAGCAGAGTTGTATTTCTTTCTGGAGTTCCTGTTCATGCGTGCTAAGTCACTTCAGACTCCATGGACTGCAGCTCTCCAGGCTCCTCTGTCCATGGGATTCTCCAGGCAAGAATACTGGAGTGGATTGTCATGTCCTCCAGGGGATCTTCCTGACCCAGGGATCTAACCCAAGTCTCCTGAGGCGCCTGCCTTGCAGGCGGCTTTACCTCTGAGCCACTGGGGGAGCCCCTGGAGTCCCTGTAAGAGAGTCCATTTTCAAGCCATCCAGCTTCTAGAAGCTGTCCACATTCCTTGACTCATGGTCCCCTTCCTCCATCTTCAAACCAGCAGTGGCTGGTGTGGCCCTCGCATCATATCCCTCTGATCCTGCTTTGTTCCATCTCCTCTGGCGCCCCTTCTGCCTCCCTCATTCATTTTTAGGATCCTGTGGTTATATTAGGCCTGCCCAGATAATCTAGGATAATTTCCCTTTTAAAAATCAGGTAATTAGTACCTTGATTCCATCTGCAATAGTAATTCCCCTTTGCCATCTAACCCAACATATTGACAAATTTTAGAGATGAGGAAGTTGGCATCTTCAGGGGCCCATCTGCCTATGACAGGAGGGTTAACATGCTGAAGGGAAAAGTGGTGTGTGAGCCAGTGCATATGTTAACATTCTGTACCTGGAAGGCAGTGAGGAGACATACTTGACTAGAAGGAAGATCTATGCTGGAGCAGTACCAAAAAGAATGGCAGGGACTTAGCTAACAGGTGCAGATTGGTTTTTGCAGGTTGAACAGTTTTTAAATGAATTTGTTTTTGGGTGGTCAATATAGTCATTTAATTTTTTTTTAATGTCAAATTACATCAAAGTTTGCAAAAGGCAGTGTCCCTTCCAGTATGTTATCTAGAGACAACCACTCTTATCTTCCTGACATACTCTGAGCTTGAAAAAATATATCTTGTGTATACATATGCACCTTAAAAAAAAAAAAAAATACCGGTGACTTTTTTTTTTGTTTTTGGCGGCAATGTACCACAGGTGGAATCTTAGTTCCTTAACCAGGGATCAAACTTGGGGCCCCCTGCACTGGAGTCTTCACCACTGGACCGTTGGGGAAGTCCCTTGCATACTACTTTTACATATCATTCTGCACCTTGTTTTTCTCACTTATCAGTGTATTTTGGAGATTACTCCATATCACTCCATTGTATGAGCCATTTGATTTATTGATTTTGGCGATTGTTAACTTACTCCATGCTACTATCTGGAAACAGTGTTGAAAAACATAAGTTGAGTCCCTGCCTTCATAGAGCTTGCCCTCCAGTCAGGGAGACAAATATTAAACTCTAATTGCAGAAATAACAATTTCCTTAAAATAGTAGTAAGAGGGAATTCCCTGGCTATCCAGTGGTTAGGACTCTAATTTCACTGCCAAGGGCCTAGGTTCCATCTCTGGTCAGCCTCAAAGCCAATCAGTCAATCAATCAATAAAATAGTAGTAAGAGTCTAGGCCAAAGACTTTGACTGTGTGGATCACAATAAACTGTGGAAAATTCTGAAAGAGATGGGAATACCAGACCACCTGACCTGCCTCTTGAGAAACCTATATGCAGGTCAGGAAGCAGCAGTTAGAAGTGGACATGGAACAACAGACTGGTTCCGAATAGGAAAAGGAGTACATCAAGGATGTATAGTGTCACCCTGCTTACTTAAGTTATATGCAGAGTACATCATGAGAAACGCTGGGCTGGAAGAAGCACAAGCTGGAATCAAGATTGCCAGGAGAAATATCAATAACCTCAGATATGCAGATGACACCACCCTTATGGCAGAAAGTGAAGAGGAACTAAAAAGCCTCTTGATAAAAGTGAAAGAGGAGAGTGAAAAAGTTGGCTTAAAGCTCAACATTCAGAAAACTAAGATCATGGCATCTGTTCCCATCACTTCATGGGAAATAGATGGGCAAACAGTGGAAACAGTGTCAGACTTTATCTTTTTGGGCTCCAAAATCACTGCAGATGGTGACTGCAGCCATGAAATTAAAAGACGCTTACTCCTTGGAAGAAAAGTTATGACCAACCTAGATAGCATATTCAAAAGCAGAGACATTACTTTGCCAACAAAGGTCCATGTAGTCAAGGCTATGGTTTTTCCAGTAGTCATGTATGGATGTGAGAGTTGGACTGTGAAGAAAGCTGAGCTCCAAAGAATTGATGCTTTTGAACTGTGTTGTTGGAGAAGACTCTTGAGAGTCCCTTGGACTGCAAGGAGATCCAACTAGTCCATTCTAAAGGAGATCAGCCCTGGGTGTTCTTTGGAAGGAATGATGCTAAAGCTGAAACTCCAGTACTTTGGCCACCTCTTGCGAAGAGTTGACTCATTGGAAAAGACTCTGATGCTGGGAAGGATTGGGGGCAGGAGGAGAAGGGGGATGACCAAGGATGAGATGGCTGGATGGCATCACCTACTTGATGGACATGAGTTTGAGTGAACTCTGGGAGATGGTGATGGACAGGGAGGCCTGGTGTGCTTTGATTCATGGGGTCGCAAAGAATCAGACACGACTGAGCAACTGAACTGAAGAGGAAAGACTAGTAGTAAGAGCCAAAGGAACAGTCTAGGGTGCCAGGTGAGGAAAGACAAGGAACTTTAATCTTGTACATAGCATGGGTGTTGGCTGACACTTGATGCCAGTGTAGGCTCTTGGGGAGAAAAAAACAGCCATCCCTGATATTTTCTGCAGATAAGCTTACAAAGCACATTCACTTCCTTATTTGACTTGGCCCTCTGAATCTCCTTGTCAGAAGCAGGTTTCACTCCCATTAAATGAGTTAATGCATGTAAAGTGTTTCTCACAAGGCCCACTACACAGAAAATATTCCATAAATATTATTGCCTTTATAATAATGTTATTGTGCAGATGGGGAAACGGCCAGGAGAAGTTGAATGTTAAGAGGACTAAAAATTCTACTTCTCTGCTTCGCATTTAGGCTCCTAGTTTCATTATGTAACTTTTTGGAGGCAGTTACCCCCTAGGTCCTCTGTTCTTGAGCAAAAGAGAGGAAAGAAGGTAGACAGAGTCAAGGCAGGCAAGGAGCAGAGGCCCAGGTAGTCAAGACTTGAAAGAGGAAAATAAGAGAACCTGTAACAAAAACCGCCCCCAGCCCCAAAATCACCTGGTGGGAGCCAGGGAAGTCTGAATTTGTGGTACAGTTACAGTCAAGGAAAATAAGAATATGCAGAAATGAGCGAGCAAGTCGGAGCAGGGGGTGGGGTAAGATTTCTTTCTTTTTTTTTTTTTGCCCGCACCATACAGCATGTGGGATCTTAGTTCCCCAACCAGGAGCTGAACCTGCGCCCCTGCATTGGAAGTGCAGAGTCTTAACTACTGGATTTCCAGAGAAGTCAGAAGATTTTCAGAAGTTGTAAGAAAGCATCAAGGTGTTAGAACTGAAGATCAGACTCATCCTGTTTATTGCCACAGCTCCAAGTTCCCTCCTCAACCACTGGGTTGTAACAACATCCCGGTATTGATTCAGTCAACAGACTTCTAGTGAGAAGTAAAAGGTTTACCCCTGCAGGCTTGAGCTAGGATAAAAAGATTGAGTGAATTGTGGTCTCTATCCTTGAGGATAATCATATGCCAGAGCTAGTTTGGGAGGAATTGAATTCTGAACAGCTCAGGCCTTCAGCAGAGAGGAAGTGACTGCTTGTTGGGGTGTTGTAAAGGGTGTTCTTGGAGCTTGTGTTGAATACTGGCTCTGTGCCAGAGTGCACTGAGTTAGGCTTTTGAGTGATGTATGGATGTGTGGGACTGGAGGGCAGGTGGGGAAATGTTTTCAGGGAGTAATTTAACAGAGCGGTATTTCCTGCAACCAGATAGACGTGCTACTGGTGGTCAGGCTAGATGATTTTAAGTGTTTATGTTAATATCTAAACATAAAGATCCTCATTAAATAAAGTGAGCCGATTTAAAGAAAACCATTTGAAAATACTATACAAAGATTATAGGAATGGCTATGGCAGATGGAAAGAGGATGGATAATTCCTTGACGTTCAGGAAAAGCTGGCATATCTGTTAAAAGTGAGAACTCTGAAGTCAGAAAGACAGGCTTTAACTCAGTTAAAGCCAACAAGACTTTTAATTTCCATGACACAGTTTCATCCTCTGCAAAATGAGGAGGATGTGGCAAAGATTACGTAAAATACATGTAGTGGTTTAAAAATGAATTCGCTCAGTCGTGTCCGACTCTTTTCGACCCCCATGGACTGTAGCCTACCAGGCTCCTCTGTCCATGGGATTTTCTAGACAAGAGTACTGGAGTGGGTTGCCATTTCCTTCTCCAGAGTATCTTCCCGACCCAGGGATCAAACACAGGTCTCCCACATTGTAAGCAAGACGCTCTTGCTAGTGGTTTAAGCACAGTAATATTTGCCAAAGTCATAGTTGTAGTACATGACAGAAAACGATAGGTATTTTTAAAAGAGTCAGAGAAGTGTGTCATGGGAGTTATTACTAAATGACCCAAAATCCCAATCAACTGGGAGATTCTATGAGTTTTATGCCCAGTTTCCCTTCCCATATTTTTATGTATGATGTTATGTGTGTTTTCTTTTGTTATATCTTTGGGGGATTCATAGTCTTCAAACATTCTGTGAAGTATTCTGTTGTCCCTCTCCGTTGCTGTTCAGTCTAATAGCTACCTTTTTTGAACACTGGAACACCTTTCCAAAAAGTATTCAAAAAAGGTAGCTATTAGACTGAAGACTATGGACCTCAACATGAATCAGTCATAGGTATACATATACATATATGCCCTCCCTTTTGAACCTCCCTCCTCTGCTAAGGATTTTACAGTTTTATTTAATCCCCATCACACACTTTGAACAAGCCTTTGTTATCTGAGTTTTCATTTTCCACCTATCCCTGGTGGCTCAGACACTAAAGCCTCTGCCTATGCTTCGGAGACCTGGGTCAGGAAGATCCCCTGGAGAAAGAAATGGCAACCCACTCCAGTACTGTTCCCTGGAAAATCCCATGGGCAGAGGAGCCTGGTAGGCTATAGTCCATGGGACTGCAAAGAGTCAGACACGAATGAGTGACTTCACTTTCTTTCTTTTCTAGTCACAAGGCTGTGTAGGAAAACAAAAATCATGCTACAAACTAGCCACTTTTAAAATTAGTTACGACTTAGTCATTCCTTCTTGCTTGTCTCCACCAATTTCATCAACATCTTTGGTAGTCAGTTTCTGGCTAATGAACAGATGAGGTAAACCTCAGGATAATACAGTGCAAATAAAATTGATTGCAAACTGAAATAGCACGTCTTCCAAGAGCTGTGGTACTTGGTGAAGTCCCTGAGAGTCATGATAGAGAAATCCTTACATTCCCCACAGCCTTATGCCAGCTGACAGACAGAGAAGGAAAATCAAGGACAATGATGTGATACAGACTTGAAAAGCAAAGGATTTGCAGAGCAAAAAATTAAATTAGGCCCTTGGGAAACATGATAAAGCACAGGAATATTTTGGTAAGATTGACCTTTATATATTGCAAAAGTGAGTCAGGAAATAAAGTATAAGAGTGTTTCGGGGAAATACGTCAGGAAAAAAAAATTGATTCTTTAAGTGGTTCTTTGATTATTTTAAGAACTGGCAGACAGCCACCATTATAGCTTGTTGTTCACTTGGTAAGTTGTGTCCAACTCTTTGCAACCCCATGGACTGCAGCACATCAACCTTCTCTCTCCTTCACTATCTCCCAGAGTTTGCTCAAATTCATGTCCATTGAGTTGGTGATGCTGTCAAACCATCTCATTTTCTGCCACCCTCTTCTCCTTTTGCCCTCAATCTTTCCCAGCATCAGGGTCTTTTCCAATAAGTCAGCTCTTCACATCAGGTGGCCAAAGTATTAGAGCTTCAACTTCAGCATCAGTCCTTCCAATGAATATTCAGGGTTGGTTTCCTTTAGGATGGACTAATTGGATCTCCTTGCAGTCCAAGGGACTCCCAAGAGTCTTCTCTAGCACCATAATTTGAATGCATCAGTTCTTCAGTGTTCAGCCTTCTTTATAGTCGAACTCTCACATCTCTACATGACTTAAATTTCATTACATATAATATTTTCATAATTTTCATCTCATTTTTTAAAGATCTGCTCAAATCTTTTTTCTACTATTTTCTATAAAACATGGATTCTGAAAATGTCTTTTGGGCTGCAATTAACTGAAAATCCTGACTCAAAATGCTTTATCTCTTAGCACAGAGAAGGTGATTCTTTCAGCGGCTCAGGCTTTCCCGTTCTTTCCACTCTCCATCTTCAGGTCTCAGCTTTGTCCTCAGAGCGTCTCACCACATGGCACATATGTAGGAGTCACTTGCAGAAGAAAAAGCTTGCCTTGGTTTCCTACAGACTTTCTATCATGTTTCTTTGCAGAATTGGGCCATCCATGGGCATTCTTAACGAGACTACCTTAACTGGCTTAGACCAGCCCTGAAGCACTTAGCTGTGTGGGGAGGAATGACAACCTGAATGAAACTGGCCCAAAGGAAGGAAGGAGGGGGATGGAGGATGTTGGATTAATTACCAACCCATCATGCCTTTTTTTTTAAATTGAAGAATAGTTGAGGGAACTCCCTGGTGGTCCAGTGGCTAAGATGATTAGGACATGGGCTTTCACTACTATGGACCCAGGTTTGATCCCTAGTCAGAGAACTAAGATCTCCCAAGCCTCAAAACGTGGCAAAAAAAAAAAAAAGAAAGAAAAGAATAGCCACTGTACTACATAAGTTACAGGTGTACAGTATAGTGATTCACAATTTTCAAAGATTTTACCCCATTCTTATTATAAAATATTGGCTATATCCCCCATGTTGTACAGCATATCCTCATAGCTTATGTTATGCCTAATAGTTTGTACCTGTTAGTCTCCTACCCCATCCTGCCCCTCCCCCTTGCCTCTTCGCGCTGTTAACCATTAGCTTGTTCCCTGTATCTGTGAGTCCACTTCTTTTTTGTTATATTCTCTAGTTTGTTATATTTTTTAGATCCCACATTTAGGTGATATCATATTGTAAATTATCTTTCTCTGACACAGCCTTTTAAACAAATTCACTTTTGTGCGTGCTAAATCACTTCAGTCATGTCCGACTCTGCAGCCCTGAGGACTGTATAGCCCACAGGCTCCTCTGTCCATGAGATTCTCTAGGCAAGAATACTGGAGTGGGTTGCTATGCCCTCCTCAGGGGATCTTCCCAACCCAGGGATCAAACTTGAATTTCTGACATCCCCTGCATTGGCAGGCAGGTTCTTTACCACTAGCGCCACTAGGAAGCCTGAATTCACTTTTAGTTGTAGTGATTTTTCTTGGATCAGGTACTGATTATTCAGAAACCAGTGCTCTGGTTATTTCTGTATTTATAGATAACCTTTGGAGGCTGAGAGGAAATGAAGTGACTTGTTCACTCTCACACAGCTAAGTGGTAAAGCTGGAAATTAAACTCAGATCTTCTGAGTCTTGTTCCTAACTCAAATTATGTTGTCTAAAATGGCTTGACTTCACCTGTAAAAATTCTGTCCATTGCTCGAAGTAAAGTTTACCTGCAACAAGGACACAAATCTCATGGGAAATTAATCAAAAGCTTTAGATCTGTTCCAATCCCCATAGTCAGAGGGAATTAGTCTTTATTCAGTTATAAGTGTATTGCTCGTACCTCTGTTTAACCTTTCACTTAGTTCTGACTTTACTGATCATCTGTGTACTAATCTCCCTGCTCAACAGACTTTGACAGTAGAGCCTAATTTGTCTCCACCACCTTCTGAGCAACTAGTATAGTGTTTGGTACATAATAGACTTAGTAAATGTTTGAAATTAAACAAAGGACTTGTCCAAAGTTACAGTTAATAGTAGTGCTGGGGTAGAAGCTAAGTCACCTGACAGAACTCTCCTGGTGATCTTCCTAATGTGCTGCTCATACTGTAAGATGAATTTCCTATCATGCAATCACTCATTTAACGTGTGTGTTCTGAGCACTTACTCTGTGCCAGGTGCAGTACCGGGCACTGGGAGTACACGGGGGCACAGTCCAGTTAGAGAGAAATAAACACCTACAGAGTAGATTTGGCTGACTTCCTTCCTTCAGGTCCTGGCTGAGCATGCTGGGATAGAAGCACTAAGGGGGATCCAGAAGTATAAAACCCTATCCCTGTCTTGAAGAGAGTCTATGCCTTCGCTTGGGAGATAGAAATAAATATAGATTAAAAATTACTCAGTGCTCCAATAATTCTTCCGAAAGACTTGTGTATTTCACTGTGTATAAGTTATAGCTCAATACCAAAGATTAAGGGAAGCAGGAAAAAATGACAGAGGCTTTAACCTAGTGCCCCTGAAGTTTGAAGTGCTTGATGCCAACAAGCACAGTATGTTTGGAGATCTTAAGGACATTATTGAACCTGAATAAAGTATTGAGGGTCAAGTTGAGGAAGGTAAAAATGAGAATTCAGAAGGAGAAATATTTTGGAAGAAGACAGGCAACATAATGGTTAACTACATAAACTGTAGCCATGCAGGCTTAGTTCAAATCCCAGATCCTCCAGTTTTAACCAGAGGATTAAATCCCAGATTCTCATGCTCAAGAGTCTCTTTAAGCCTGTTGCCTCATCTGTAAAATGTGGATGGTAGAACCCTTTTATTAGAATGAAATGATGCATGTAAGGGGTTTACATGGAACTTGGCATATCGTAATCCTTATACATGCAATAGTGGGAGAAAAGCATTTAAAAGAGCATATTGGATATAAACCTGGAGAAGGAGGAATTAAAGAGAATGCTGATGTCTCCACAGGGAGGTGCAGTCGTTAATGAACTAGGAAAGGGGAAAGAGTTTAATGGTTGGCATTCACTGGTGTCTTTTGTTTTTCTTTTTCTTTTGACTAGGTTAACAAAGCATGGATCATGAGCACATAAAGTCAATACAATGTAATGAGCTAAGATCTATGCCAAGATGTTGAGCCAGCGGAAGGGTAGGGCCCATCCTGAGGGCTTGGGGGAGGCCTCCTAGGAAAGAAGGTGGTTGCATCTAGTCCTGAAGATTGAGTAAGCTCTGAGATAAAGACAGGTGGGTAGGGCATTCCAGACAGAGAGACAACACGAGCAAAGGCAAAGAGGTGAGACACAGTGTAGAGAACCTGGGAAGCAGTTGGTCTTCCTAGGGTACAATAGAACAAGACGGTGGGGGCAGTGGAAAACAGGTGGAGGCTGTCCCACGGTCACACCTTGCTGGCCTTGCCGGACCACCGGGCCACTCCCTGAGCCAGGGATGACGTGGCTGCCCCGCTGCTGTGCACACAGCAGGTACAGGCATTTTCAGCCTCAGGCCCCTCCGCCCCTGTAATTTCAAGCCAGACATCCTATTTCTCTAAGCTTGCCCCACAGGGTGAGCAAACAGGACCAGATGGATTAGTGTTTGGAAAGGGTTGTTGAGATGCCAGGTTGTGTCATGTCATGCCAGAGGCTGAGATTTTTCCCCCTTCATTAACCTTTGGGTTGGGACCTCTCTGAGAAGGCAGGGTGTGACCTGTCCCACCCACCTGCGGTCTCTGAGTCATTCAGCCAGCCCATCTTTGACAAGCATCTGCTGATAGAATAGCATTTGTGTCAGGTGCTTAGAATACGCTGAGGATTGATTTACTCTTGACACTTGAAAACAGCCCCATCCAATTGGAAAAGTACTGCATAAACGCCCAAGAATAGGTCACAAGGCTCAGGAGCTGTAATAACAGTAGATGACTCCTATTTAGAATAAATAAAAGGCAGAACCAGGCTCTGGGCTAAATATTATGTCTGTGGCTTATTTAAATCTCATAACAACCCTATTTAGTTTTATTTTATGATGTTAAGGAAACTGCATACAGAGAGGTGAAGTAACTTGCCCAAGGTCAAACAGCTTCTGAGTGGCAGAGCCTGGATTCAAATGCAGGAGTCAGCCCCCAGCCTCCCCACTACGTAACCACTACTGCTACCCAGAAAATCTGCTAAGCCTTTTGTTCCAAAAAATGCTATGAATCTTAAGTAAGGAGCAATTACTGTGGCTTGAGGGCATCCATAAAGGTTTCCTGGAGAAGGTAAGACCTAATTTGGGCCTCAAAGGTAGAAAGGGGGAGAGAACAGATATTCAGTTTAATTACCAGTCTCCTTTGAGTAGGCACGTTCAGCCTAGAATGGCAATGCTAGCAGAATCCCAGGGATCATCTAGCCTCAGGGTTCTCACTCTCTCAGGATGTAGACATTTTTCTTTAAGTCAAAGATAAACCCAGATCTTTCCCCTTAGAGAGGAAGCCCAGATCTACCCTAACCCTTGAGACCTCTTTTATTTTTGCTGCCTGGAGGAGGAGGCAGAGAGGGCAATGGTTCCCTGAAGGCAGGAATGAAAGGACACTTTAGACAGCAGGGAACTAGTTCTGCTGTTGCTGTTTATCTATTTCCCCTTATATCTTTGCCTCAGATTGACAACTACAGATGGGAAAATGAGAGTAAATAAAAGGAGTTGGAGCTTAGAACTTCTGTAGATGCAAATGAAGGGTGTTTTAATTGGATGGGGTCTTGAAGAAAGACCTGACCACTTTGGGACTGGCGGGTGAACGTGAACGTGAATCTTTCTCTCCCATATCCTATACCACACTGTGGTCTCCAGGAAACGTATCAGGCACTGTGAGTCCCTACAGGGCCTAGACTTGAAAGAGAAAATGGGTGGCCAGCACCTGCTTCATTGTTGCTTCTGCCTTCCCTAGATATGTGCAGGTGAGATTTGTCTGTATTCGGACCCAGTCAAACAGGAAGACAGCAGCAGAAGCAGACACGTGCCCAGCATACTTGCTCCTGCGGTACAATGAGAAACTGGACAGACTGTTCATCAGTGAACTCAACACACAGCATATACACACTGACCCCAAAGCCACGTGTCCTAGAGGAGACACCACCGGCAAATCTCAGAAGAAACTCCAGTCTGCACAGCCCGAGGTCAACAAAGACCTTAGCACAGCTGCTAAGTCCCCAGTTGAACCATCGTTTTGCTTAGACAAGGTCCAGATATCCACCAAGCCAGAGCAGGACGGCATCGCTCCTTCTGACCTGGCCAAGATAGCCAGAGTGATGAAGAACTTTCTTAAGATGGACGTGGGTTCCATGGCCTCCTTCAGTGTGGGCAGCAGTCAAGACCTGGACCGGCTCAGTTTCCAGAGCAGCAAGATGAGCGATCTGTTTGTCCGCTTCCCAGAGAATCTCTTGCTGCACCGGGTGGAGAACGCCCAGGGCCACATCCTCTACGCTTTCCTGGTGGAGAGCAAGGAGCGAGAGGGGCGGGTGGTGCACTTCGCGGTGCTCAAGGCCGAGACAGCCACCTCCGTGGCCAAGATGCTAAGCATCTTTACGGAGTTCAACTCAGATTGGCCCAAGGTCAAGGTGGTCTTCGTGGACCCGTCCTTCCCTCACCGAGCCATCCTGCAGGAGGTCTTCCTGGTGCCCGCACCCTCCTCTCCATCTATCACACGACCCGACTCTTGGAGAAGAAGCTGCATCGTAGTTCCGCAGATCCATCCTTTAAGCGGCTCATGAAGGAAGCCCTGCGGGAGGCCGTGTTTGTCACCTCCCAGGCCAGCCTGCAAAACCTCTGCCAGATGTCCCGGGCCCTGCTCGACGAGCAGCTTTTCAGCTTCCTGCAGGCCCACTGGTTTTCCTGTGAACTGCTGTGGTACATGCACGTCAGGAAGGGCCTGCACGCCTGTAGTACCTACATGGACAGCCTGGACGTCGTCACCAGCAAGGTGTCGAGCCTCTTCCGGGAGCAGCAGTCCCTGCTGGACTGCATCCTCTGCTTCGTGGATTACATAGACTTCTTTAACACCAAAGGCGTGAAGAACTTGCCCACTGCTCCCCCAAGTTAAAGAGAGCCCGGTCAGCAAATGCTGCCCCCAAGTCCAAGAAGCCTTCCGGCATCTGCAGAGGGAGTCTCAGCAGGCCCATTGTGCAGGAGGCCAAGCCAGAGCAGGTGTGGGGGGCCAGCGCGGCAGCCTCCCCAGGGGCAGCCCTCGCAGGGCGGCATGCTGGCCTCCTTACGCCAGAGCGGCTCCGACCTGGCCTACAAGCTGTGCCACAATGAGTGGGTAGTGGTGCAGAACTCCACGCACCTGGTGGATGTGGCTGGCTGCGCCGTGGACGTGCAGCTGCTCGAGGACTCCCACCAGGTGAGCAAAGACGGCTGCAGCTGCAGCTGCGCCTTTCAGCAGCGGTATCGCCTGCCATGCCGGCACATCCTGGCGCTGCTGCACACCAGCCAGAGGCCCGTCGGCGAAGCCATGGTGTGCCGCCGGTGGCAGAAGAGGTACCAGCACCTCCTCGGGCCCAGCGGGAGCTCCGGGACCCCTTTCCGATCCCGCCAGATGCAGGCCAGCCAGGGAGCCGGGACGGAATGACATGATTCAGGATCTAAGCAGGGAGCTTGCAAATCTGCTGATGCAGAGTGAAGGACCAGAGCTGGAGGAGCGCTGCTCCACGCTGCGCAAGATTGTGGACATCTGGGCGGCCCCCTGCCAGCCTCCTGAGCCCACTCACCGGCTGGGAGACTTCAGGGATGTGGGCTGCCTCCCTTTCCTCTGGGGAAAGCAGGAAGAAGGGGAGGGACGGGCTCCGGCTGGTGCTACCATTCACGGTTGAAGCGCTTGCACTGGCACGCTAGGCCACCAGCCCCTCTCCCCTAGCAGTCTGAGAGCTCAAAGTGGGCAGGACACACTCGGCGTCAGCATTTTAACCAACGTCTTTCTAGGCAGGGTTAGGAAAATGGTTCCGAGAGAAAGAAGAGGAACCCTACTATGTGACAGTCCTTTGAATCTGCCCCATTTCTGCCCTGCCTTTGGTTTTACTTGGGGGCCTCATTCATTGTTCAAGGCCAAAGTTATTTCCATGCAGAAAGGTCATTCTTCTTTCTCCCTCAACCCCTGAGATCACACCTTACTAACTTTATAGAGATGATAACCCAGCCCCAGGATAGGGGAGATAAAACGGACCTGGTTTCAGGGACCAAAGGGAAGGAGTGTGCTACTTGGCTGTTGCTGCTCTTTACAAAGAATTTGTTTATACCTATTTTTATTCATATTAAAGTTTTGTTTTGTTTCTGTTCTTTAAATAAAAGCAAATAAGCAAGAGAAATGTGTTCTGACTGAACAGTGAAGGAATCTGGGTGTTGTGCAGCCAAATAGAGTGTGATGTCTCAAATTCAATGATTAGCAATCCTCCCCTTGCTTCATCCTCTTCCTGCAACCAAGTCTTCAACATTGACTTCAGGCTGCCTCATATTCTAGCCTGAAGAAGCCAAATAGATTGGGAGGGGAAGAAACCTGGGTCCAAGACTTGACTGCCCTCAACTTGCTGGACTGTGGGCAAGTCCTTAATTTCTTTGACCCCAGTTTCCTCATCTGCAAAAATGAATCCGTTGGCCTGTTCTAATCCCAGTTTCCCTTCCAGATTCAGTGGAGGTTTAAGCACCAACACAGACTTTTGTTGTTGTTGCTAGTTTGGAACCTTAGTCACCTAAAGCCTGATAGCTTCCCAGCTTTCCAAGAACCATCTTCAACGGAACCGAGGTCAAAAGATGGTAGAAGATGGTAGTCAATCCTGTTTCTTGCACTAGGTCACCATGACCTTAACAGTCACAGCACTATTCTGGATCTTGCCTGTAAAATACTTGAGGGGTTGGGCTGAGCAATACCCAGGTTCACCTCTCTCAAGAAGACCTCGATCTCCTCAATTCCGAGAGTTGGGCAAAATTTGAGACCCGGGCCTCAGCTTTCCCGTAAGACAGGGGACACAGTGCAATCACACAGGCACCACTTCCTACCCTCCTGGGGCTTTGGAATTTGACCAGAAAAGAAAAAAAAGAATCTTGAGACGCTGCTATTTATTTTCTTTTTGCTTTTTGGACTCTGAGGGAGTTTCCATAGTAACCCGCCCTCCTAGCCCTCTTGCCAGACGTGTGGTTCCGCAGTTTCAGCTTCAGGGCTCAGACTCCAAAGGATGCTAGTGTCTTCAGGCTTTCATTGGTTGCTGCCAGCCGAGCCCCTCGTAACCCTGGTAACAGTGCCCGCCCACAAGTCGCCGGGCTATGATTGGTCGCTGCCACAAAGCCCGAAAGCGAATTCCTCAAGCCATTGGTCCGAGTCACAGGAAGCTGGCACCGCGGTTGGTGAGCCTAGAGGTCAGTCAGAGTCAGAGGCAGGGTCAAATAGGGAGAAATGGCGACGGAGCCAAGCTGTGGGTGAGTAATTCCTGAAGGGGTGGTGTGAGGCAGCTGGTGACCGTAGTCACCGTGACACAGCCCCCAAAGGGGTGGGAGGGTTGACTTCTCTTCTGGTTCTGGCCAGACCCCGAATGCGAACGTCAGACAGCCACATCCTGCCACCTGGGTTAGAGGTGAGAGGTCAGAGGCCGTATCCCCTCTCTGTCTCTGGTTTTTCACTGTGGCAAGCTGTCGGAATCCCGAGCCAAAGACTCAGCTTCCAGCTACTTACTGAGTGATGGTAGGCAAGTCACTTAACTTCTTTGAGCCTCAGTTTCTCATCTGTAAAATGGGGACAGTAACCGGTTTGAGGGGCTAAATAGAGGAAACATTTGAACAAAGTATTACAGTTAATAGAGGGATTAACGTAGAGGGAGGAAAGACTTATGAACACTTGTTAACCCTGTTTTCGGTTGAAGGGATTGAGGCCTAGAGGGATCACTGACTGGCCCAAGATCACACAGTAAGTCTGGAGCAATTGCAATTCTCTTGTATATACCAGGACCAATGAAAGAATGGAGGCCAAGAAGTAAATACAAAGTGCTGTACAAATATTTTAAATATTTAAGGAGAAAAAAGGCAGCTCCGCCCTTCACACTCACTCAAATCTCCTGGCACCAAATCCTTCCATGCTGACTTCTTATCAGTTAGCTTTTAGCTCCAAGTCATCCTCCCACCACCCAGAGAGGACTTCCTTGGCCATCTTGGCTAAGGCATCCCTCTCTCCTCCAGCCTACCCTTACCCCGTTTTAGGGTCTTTATAAACTTCATTATCTGATACATCCTTTTTTGTTTACATGTTTATTGCGTGTCCCTCAGAACAGTGCTGATACATAGTTAAGGAATAAAATATTGTCTGGTTGAATAATTGAAGAGCCAAACCCCTACTGGCTCCTTAAACCTCTTTTCTTTTCCATAGGCCCATCTTTGGATTAAGATCTGGGGTCTACAGCCTAGCCTCAAGCCTTGACTTAGTTGGAGCTTGAGAGTGGGAGCCTTCTGTTTGGCAGCCGCACAGAGCAAATATTTTGACCTTGGCATCGAGACATTTCCCATCTTCCCCATGGCGCTGACAGTGCTGAATGAGCTTCTGATTGAGGACTCAAGCCCACCTCTGCTGCTCTACCAGCTTAACAAGACTGCCCAGTTGGAGACCCTCAACTATCAGAACTGCTACATGCAGAGGGTCTTTACCCATTTTCCCGAGATCTTATTTATCCACCGGACCTATAACCCGAGGGTGTGGTGTTATACACCTTCCTGGTGGATGGACCCCGGGTGCCGCTGGAGGGTCATCTTTCCCGGGCAGTCTACTTTGCCATTCTTGCCAAAGAGGATGCTGAAGGCTTGGCCCACATGTTCCAGGTGTTCAAGAAGTTTAACCCAGCATGGGAGAGAGTCTGTACCATTCTGGTGGATCCCTACTTCCTCCTGCTGCCCACCCTTGCTATGGAGTTCCCCGCAGCTGAGGTCCTGCTCTCAGCCTTCCACATCTGTAAGTTCCTCCAGGGCAAATTCTGTCAACTGGCCCTCGAGCAGCCGGTGGAGAGGCTGCTCCTGACGGCCCTGCGGAGCACCATGTGCTCAGCCACGGCCGGGAACCTGCGGAAGCTGTATGCGCTGCTGATCACCTGCATCCCGCCAGCCCAGCTGCCCATGCTCCACTCACACTGGCTGCTCAATGACCGCATCTGGCTGGCCCACCGCTGGAGAAGCCAAGCTGAGAGCATCCGCTATTTTCAGGGCCTGGAGGTCACCACCCGCCTCCTCAGCCAGTTCTTTGGCACCACCCCAGTGGTGGAAAAGGCATGAGCGCCCTGCTCCAGTACCTGCAGCAGAACTCGGGAGACAAAGTGAGTTTCAACCTGGGCCCGAGTCCCCGAACCATTACACCCCCTTGGAGGGCAGTCCCGAAAGCCCCAAAGTGGAGCAGTTGGTGGAAGCCCGCATCCAGCACTCACTTAATGCCATCTGCACGGGGCCAGCCGCCCAGCTCTGCCTGGGTGAGCTTGCTGTGGTCCAGAAATCCGTGCACCTCATCGGCTCGGGTTCCGAAAAGGTGAACATACAGATCCTGGAGGACACCCACAGGGTGCAGCCCCAGCCCCCGGCCAGCTGCAGCTGCTACTTCAACCAGGCCTTCCACCTGCCCTGCCGTCACATCCTGGCCATGCTCAGTGCCCACCACCAGGAGCTCCAGCCCGACATGCTGCCTGCTGACTGGACAGCAGGCTGTGCCCCCAACCTCAGTGACATCCTGGGCAGCACATGGAGCGAGACCCTGGAAAAGCGCTTGGCCGTGGCTCTCCTCACGGAGGAGGTGAGTCAGCTCCTGCAGCACTGCAGCCAGGAGGAGTTTGAACGGCGGTACAGCACCCTGCGGGAGCTGGCCGACAACTGGATCGGCCCTTATGAGCAGGTCCAACTCTGATTACCTGTGACATTCATCCTCGTGTATCACTCACATCCCCCCACACACATCCTTCCCCCAACACTCACACGGCTGTACTTCTTCAGACCCTCCTTCCAGAGAAGAAGCACAAGGGTCTTCTCTTCTGCAGCCTGCTACCCATGTGTCTAGATCCCTAAAACAGGAGGCAGCAAAGCTGTCCCATAAAGGGCCCGATAGTCAGTGTCCTAGACTTTGCTGGGCATTTACAGCCTGTTGTATATTCCTGGTTCTTCGTTGTGTGGGTTGTTTTTTTCCCCCTAACAACCTTTTCAAAAAGTAAAACCCATTCTTAGCTCAAGGGCCTTAACAGGTAATACCTGCTCTAGGATAAGAGATAAGACACTGAGTGAAGATAAAGATTCCGACTTGGTAAGAGCTTCCACAGTCATGAGATGACACCTTACCCACAGAGGAAAAGCCCTCCTGCCACCACCTGCCACACTCCCCCATCTTGAGGTTATTAAAGTGAATGTTGTCTGTTTTAGCACTTGTCTAGTTTTTTGTCTCATAGAAGGAAGTTTAGGAAATACTGGGTTGGCCAAAATGTTCGAATTTTTCTGTGAGATGTTAGGAAAAACCCGAACGACCTTTTGGCCTATAGAACGACTAGACTCTATAGAGTCTGACATTACAGACTGGTTTCTTCCCTGTCTGTTTTCTGAGGCCTGGTGCTGCCTTTTACTTGCCCTGAGACTTGAGGCAAGTCACCTCTCTAAGCCACAATCCATTCACTTGTAAAAATGGAGCTTTCCCAGAGCACTAGTAAGATGAGAGAATGGGAATGTGATGGGCTGATGCCCAGTGAGTGCTCAAATAAGAGTTAATGTTCCTTCCTTGCCTGTGGTCTCATCACCTGGCCTCAGCAGAGTGAGAAACAAAAGGCTGGAGAGAAGTGCACGTTGCCTAGGGCTTTGCACAAGAATTCTAATGGGAGTACCAAAACGGTACAAAAGAAGCCTCCACTCTCCAAGCGGGCCGCCTACCTCAGTAATTCTCATTGTAACTACTCTGATCAAAGACCCATCTCCCAGCTTAATGGTTTCTGGGAAATGGGCCAGTATTTGTCAGAGTGGCTCAGACCACCACCTTATTCCAGTCCCTCCCATAGGCACCACCAACCCTGCCTGCCCAAAAACCATACAGAGAAGCCACCCTGTGTGTCTGGTGCTATTTCATCCAGCTACAAGTAGGAGCCAGGAGGCTGGCCCCTCCGGGATCTCGCTAAGGCCACTGGCCCAGAGGCTGTGTGGGTCTGCGCCTGCACCCACCGGGCCCCCTCCACAGCCCTCTCCGGCTCTGGATGGGCCATCATGAAAGCTTGAGCCGCCCGGATCAGGTCCTCCTCCCGCAGGCCCGGGACGGGCACGGTAGGGATGCCAGCAATCATCATGGCCAAGGTGAGGATGCAGATGTCGGGCGGGGAGCTGGCCTCCTTCCCCCTGCTTCGGCGGGCATCTGCGGAGCCCCAGGTGACAGCCCGCACAGCAGCAGAGGCGCAGGCCTGCTGGGGCCGCCCAGCTGGGGGGCTCCGCTTCTGGAGCAGCCATCCTCCTGGCCCAGGTTCTCTGGCTGCCTCGCGGGGGGGATTTGTGGCAGTACCAGTTGTACTCCTGCCTCGGTGGCTCCCAGCCAGTGCCCCCAGGGGCCGGGCCCCAGGCCTGGGCAGCAGATGTCACCTGCTCAGCTTTCTGGCTCAGTGGGCCTTGTCCGCCAGAGGCTACAACCCCTGGCTCTGTAGGACTATAGAGGCCAAGAGATGAGCCCAGAGAAGCAGCCCCACCTGCAGAGACAGGAATGGGATGGAGTGTTATTCTTGGTCTCGGAGGAGGAGGCCCTGAGGGGCAGGGCATAGGAGCAGAGCACTGGGATTGGGAGCAATTAAGACCTGCCCAAGAGGGCGGTCTGGTGGTTGGGAACTGGGTTTTGCTCATATCCACACCCCAAATCAGTCCCTAATGCAGGCAGGTGATGGAGCAGGTGATGGAGCCTTATTTGTTGAATGAATGAATGAACAAGTGGGTGGCTCTTGGCAAGGACTTTGGGAATGGCTTTCTTCAGAGAGAACTGAGTCCAGGGCAAGCCCCAAAACACCCAGCAGAACCACCACCTCCCCAGCGCAGGACTCAGGTTTTCAGGAAGTTGTACACCCCCAGTTCCAAGAGCCCCCTCACCTTGGCCAGAAGACGGAAGACCTGGCTGAGTCTGTGGAGACATGAAATAGGACATGGCTGCCCCCAAAGCCCCTGTTTGTGAGGGAACAGTCATCTGTCTCCTGCCCTACCTTCTCCATCCTTCTAGAATGTCACCTCATAGTGATAGTATAGTGAAGTCGCTCAGTCGTGTCCGACTGCAACCCCGTGGACTGTAGCCTACCAGGCTTCTCCATCCATGGGATTCTCCAGGCAAGAGCACTGGAGTGGGGTTACCATTTCCTTCTCCAGGGGATCTTCCCGACCCAGGGATTGAACCTGGGTCTCCCGCATCGGAGGAGGCAGACGCCTTAACCTCTGAGCCACCAGGGAAGTCCCCTCATAGTCCTTCCCTTTTACACCTGAAACCCACCTCACAGGATTGACCTGCTCATTCTAGAACCTGCACCTGACAATGGATGGCACTAAAGAGTGCTGGACCAGGAACTGGGCATTCTAGGTTCTTGCCTTTACCTTGGACAAGTCACGTGGACAGTTCTGTTACAGATCCTTATCTGTAAGATGGGGGGAATGACTGCCCACTACTTCACCAGAAGTTATGAAGGATCAAATGAGATCATCTGTATGGAAGAAATGATGAGATGACAAATAAAGGAGTCGGGTGCTTTGTGCCCTGTAGTGTGTGAGGAGGAAACACCCTGTATTCATTCATTTGCTGTGTGTCCTTGGACAAATGCATTCCCATCTCTGGGCTTCTACTTCCCATCTGTGAAATGATGTAGTTGTCCTAGGACATTGGTTCTCACCCCAGGCTGCACATTAGACTCTCTCGGAAACTTTTAGAAATCCTGATACTCAGCCTTATTCCAGGGTTAACTAAATCAGAACCCCAGGGTCAGACCCAGTTAGCAGTATTTTTCAAAGTTTCTCAAATGGTTACACTATGAGCCAAAGTTGAGACCTCTGCTTGAGGGAAATGCTTCTCAACTCTGGCTATTCCTTAGTATCTCGAGGGGAACTTTTGCAAAAACAATGTCCTTTGGCAAATCAAATGAGAATCTCTGGAGACAGGGCCCGGAGCACTGGCAATCTATCTTAGATCACAAGTAGTCAGGCTAGGAGTCACTGGTCTCGGTGATGTCGAAATGCTCTCTTTCTCTCACCTGCCCTGCTGAGCCCCAGTGATTCTAAAAGAAATGCCCCTCACAGACTTCAGGGGCAAGGAGACCCTCCAAGGATCAGTGGCAACATCAGCTGTGTTTATTTCCTTCCTGGCTGGCAGTAGCATGGCCAGCTTCAGGGCAGGCACGCCTCTGGGGCCAGGATGCACTTGCGTGGCCCTGCTCCAGGGTGGTGCAGGCCTTCACTCATACTTGCAGAAATCCTTAAGTCCTTTGGGCAGGTGGAGCCCATCAATGGCCAACCGGTGCACCACACTCCTCTGGATCACCAAGCGGCACAGGGTCTGCAGCGACGGCACTGTGGAAAGAAGGCTGTCTAAGGCAAAAGCAATGGGGGTGGGGGGTGGGGCGGGGGAGCCGAGGCCGGAACCCAGATCTAGGTCTTGGTCCCTTCACTCTCTGGCTCAGGGCTGTTTACATGATTGAGATAAGCACCTCTTGCGCAGCACTTCCCCAACACTGCAGCTCTGTCTCCTTGATAGCATCACCCTGCTCCCCTCCCCTCCCTTAGAAGCTTCTGGGGGCAGGGGTAGTGTCTGATAAACCTGCGCAACCCCAGCCTCCAGCACAGGTCTGGCACAGAGAGGGTTCTCATCTACTGAAATCATAAAATGTGAATTCAGATGTATGATTCCCAGGCGGTTCAGTGGTAAAGAATCCACTTGCAAACGCAGGAGCTGCAGGAGCTGTAGGTTCCATCTCTGGGCCAGGAAGATCCCCTGGAGGAAGGCAGGGGATCCAGGGCAACCCACTCCAGTATTCTTGCCTGGAAAATCCCATGGACAGAGAAGCCTGGTGGGCTGTGGTCCACAGGGTCGAAAACTGCAGAGGCAACTGAGTGCGCACGCACACACACGCTCAGATGTATAAATAAAGGGCTTAACGGTGCTATTATGAACCAGACCTCAGGATTCAGAAGCTCTCAAGGGTTGAGAGATGATGCCTTTAAACTCTGTATACTCAAATCGATGAGTATTTGTCTAATAGACATAACTCTCAGAGGACCAAAATCTAAAACTGGTTTAGAATTCATGCCCTAGGTTAATACAGAAAATAATTGGCAAAGCCAGAAAAGGGATTTAGAGGACAACTTAATCGATCACAGCCAAGGTGGGTAAATCGAGGCCCAAAGCCAGGGGAATTGACTTGTCCAAGGCCACAGGCAGAGGTAGAATCTGAAGTCAGATTCCCCCCTCCACCTTTTTTTTTTTTTTAATATTTATGTATTTATTTGGCTGTGCCAGGTCTTAATAGCAGCACAAAAACTCCTAGCTGTGCCAAGTGGCATCCAGTTCCCTGACTAGGGATGGAATCCCAGTTCCCTGCACTGGGCCCAGAGTCCTAGCCACTGGACCACCAGGGAAGTCCCAGGTTCTCCAACTTCTAAAGCAACCCTGGACAGACCAAAGCCTTGCCAGCTGGTCCAGAAGTCCTAGCAGGTTCCTGTCCCCACTGGGGGCCAGGTGGGGTCACTGCCCAGGGGATGGGATACCTACAGCCATACTCCAGCTGGATCAAGCGCACACTCTTGGTGGAGGCGAAGACGTCCACCACCGCGTAGAGGGGCAGGGCGGCTGGCAGCCCCCGGGCGCTGGATCCCATGTCCTCGCCGTTGATGACGATATGCATGTCAGCCGTGCCATCCGGGCGCGGGCAGAAGAGAACGCCCAGGCGGCTGCGGCGCGCGGTCGGAGGCAGCACATTCAGCTCATAGAGCTGATCCAAGAGGTGGCTGTACAAACCTGGCCGGCTGCGGCCGACCAGGCGATCGCGGGGAATGCGAAACTGCTCGATGCAGAGATACGGTTCCACCAGGAGTGCTGGGGGGGCGACTCGGGGCCAGGGCCTCTGCCTCCGGGCGGCCCTCCCGGGGCACGCGGTTATGATGGCGCGTGATGGCGAAGACCCAGGTGTGCCCAAGGCTGACCAGGTCGGGTAGCGAAAACTCGGGCACGGCGGCCAGACTGGCGGGGTCCAGCGCGGTCAGGCCGAGGCGCAGGTGCCCGCACCAGCCCAGCTCTTTCTCCTCGATCTCCACCAGGAACACCTGGCCGGGGGCCAGCGGCTCACGACTGAAGCACACACCGTGGGCGAAGCTTTCCACGCGTGTGGCCCGCGTCCCGGAGAGGTCCACGCGGATGTTGGCACCGTGCACTGGGTGGAAGCGGGTGGGGAGGGGGCTCGGGGCGCGCCGGTCCCCGCGGAGCACCCAGCCCCACGGGGTCGGAGACAGCAGCCATCTCCCGGCCATGGGGCAGACCAGCGGGCGCCGGGGGCTATTTTGGGCAGCGAACTCAGATGGTGACCGCTGGGGGGAGGGAGGGTGTACCATGTAAGGTATTGCCCTCCGCCCACCGACTCCCTCCCCCGAGGCTCTGCCCAGGGGTCCTAGCGCCGCTAGCTCGGCCATCCCGTCTCGATGCGAGTCCCGGGAGGCTCGGGACCGCCGGCGCCCGGGATGCAACCTGGCGAGCACGCTGACCTTCGCCTGGGTGGAACCTCCGCCGCCCCCGTCCTACCCGCCTGGGTCCGTTGAGGCCAGAAGAGGGCAGGGAGGCGGCTCATCACGTGACGCCGGGGCACACGTGACTCGGAGTACACATGACTTCCCATCGCCGGGCCGGCACCTCCTGGAGAGCAAGGACGCGAGGGAGCGGAGGTGAGAGGGATCCCGGGGCTGGAAGGGGTCCCGGAGGCTGGAAGCGATCCCGGAGGCTGGAAGCGATCCGGGAGCCCCCCGGGCGGGGCGCGACGGAGGAGGCACGGCGGGTGGGAGCTGGGGCAGGGCAGGGGCTTCCCTGGAGGGTGCGCCGCCAGCTCCCCGCCAGGGGCGGCCGAGCACCGAGCGGGCGAGGCAACAGCCGGCACCCGCTTCCTGCCGCAGATGTTCCGAGCCGCCCTGTGGCCGCCAGTCTTCCTGCTGCTGCAGCAGCTACTGCTGCTGCTCGCCTGCGCGCCCGGGGGCGAAGCGGCCCCCGACCAGGACGAGATCCGCTTCCTGCCCGGGCTGGCCAAGCAGCCTTCTTTCCGCCAGTACTCCGGCTACCTCAAAGGCTCCGGCTCCAAGCGCCTCCACTACTGGTCTGCAGCCCTGTCTCCCAGGACGGGGTTGGGGGGTTGGACACTGCAGTGCCCACCGTGGGGGTAGATGATGGTGTGGGGAGGTGTCCTTAAGACCCCTGAGGGATCGGACTTCCTGGGGGTCCGCTGATTAAGGCTCCAGTGCTTCCGGCTGCAGGAGACTGGGTTTCCATCCCTGGTTGGGGGACTAAGAACTCGCATGCTCTGCCGTCAAAGTGAGATTAAGAAGAAGAAGAAAAAAAAAAATCCCTGAGGAAATCCAGGAGTAGGGAAGGCTGGAAGGCCGAGGTGCACCCAGTCCCCCGCACCAGCACCCACCCTAGTCTGACTCCCTGCCCCCCACCCCCAGGTTTGTGGAGTCCCAGAAGGATCCGAAGAGCAGACCTGTGGTTCTGTGGCTCAATGGAGGGCCAGGTTGTAGCTCCCTTGACGGCCTCCCTGACAGAGCACGGCCCCTTCCTGGTGAGTGGAGAGCAGTGGGGTCACCCTCTGGTCAGAGGCAGGGAGGGGACAGTTCCCAAAGGAAAAGGCCCAGGAAGAGGGAGAAAAGGACTTTGGTCTTCCAAAAATGTGTCCCTTTCCTGAGCCTAGGTTTCTTCATCCATACCCCTGACTTGACAGTTTCACATCTCAGGGGTTTTGCCTGGTTGTGCAATACCCAGCAGGGTGACCTTCCCCCACTCCACCCCCACCCAACTGACTCTTGGAATTTAGCCATCTCTTTCCTCCACAGATCCAGCCAGATGGTGTCACCCTGGAATACAACCCCTACTCCTGGAACCTGGTATCGCCGCCCCTTTGGGTCCTGAGTGGGTGTCTCAGCAGTTGGATGGGGAAGGGAACAGCCCCCCTTAATCCATTCCCACTTCCCTTCTAGATTGCCAACGTGTTATACCTCGAGTCCCCAGCTGGAGTGGGCTTCTCCTACTCCGATGACAAGTCTTACGCCACCAATGACACGGAGGTGAGTCCAGAGTCCGCCCTCGTGTCCCAGTCTCCTTGGCTGGCGTGATGCAAGGAGAAAAAGAGCATGGTCTTGGGGCCCATTTGTGGCTCTGTCACCAGCTCTGGGGTGTGGGCTCGGACAAGTCACAGGCTCTTGCACAAACAGGGTGGGTGGGTGTCATTATCTCTGAGATTGTTTGTAGCTCAAGCACCACTACTTTCTGATTCCCTCTATCCTGCCATCTCCAGGTCGCCCAGAGCAACTTTGAAGCCCTTAAAGATTTCTTCCACCTGTTCCCGGAATACAAGGACAATGAGCTTTTCCTGACTGGCGAGAGCTATGCCGGCATCTACATCCCAACCCTGGCAGTGCTGGTCATGCAGGACCCCAGCTTGAACCTTCAGGTGCAGGGAGGCTGCAGGAGGGGAGGGAGGCCTAGACTTGTGGTTAGCAAGGTCAAACAGGTCCGCTCCTCCACCCACTTCTTGGGCAATCCCCTGCGTCAGGTCTCCCCAGGCATATGGTATCCCAGGTCCTACTCTCCCTTGCTCTACGAGCAGAAGGTTAGCTCCTCCGTCCAACTCTTCCTTCATGACACCCCTTGGCACTCGCTGGCCCCTCTGGGCTGCATGCCTCCCCTGACCGGAAGCTCACTCATCAAGCTGCCAACTCCATTCTTTACACTGAGTGGCCTCCCCCCGCCCAACCACTCCCACAGACTGGGTTTCAGCTTCCAGACTGCTTAAGGTTTGGGTGGAGGTCAAAGGAGGCTCTTCTGGCCCACGTCCAGATGAGCTGAACGCCCTGGGTGTTTCACAGGGGCTGGCGGTGGGCAATGGACTCTCTTCCTATGAGCAGAATGACAACTCCCTGGTCTATTTCGCCTACTACCATGGCCTTCTGGGGAACAGGTATGGGAGAGAACCACTTGGCATCCGTGTGGCGTGGCGGGTCATGGGGGTCTCAAGTCTGTCCTCCAGGCACATGCTATCTTGGGTCCTGCCCTGGTTTATGAGCAGAAGTTGGGGGGCAGGAGGGGTGGGTGAGGCTGGGGTTTTGGTGTGGAAAGATGAAAGGATCTTTCATGTAAAGATCAGAATGTAAAGAAATGAAGGAGGGCTGGCAGGATGGCCCCAGGGCAGCTAGGTTTGGGAACTGCATACCACGCCCTCTGGTAAATGTCTTTGTCCCCAAGAAACAGGTCCCTTGGGTCCAAGCCCTGACTGGGAAGTTGAGAAGGTGGGGTACCTGCCTTCTCTGGCCCATCATGGGCCTAAGCAATTATCATTCATCTCTTACAGGCTCTGGTCTTCCCTGCAGACGCACTGTTGCTCTCAAAACAAATGTAACTTCCACGACAACAAAGAGCCAGAATGCCTGGCCAATGTACGGTTCTGCCCCTGCCCTGCGCCACCCCCCCGCAGCCCCATCCTGCCCATCCTCCTTTACTTTATATCCTGCTTGGTGCTGTGTAGTTGCTTGTGTCCTACTCCTTGACCCTGTGGACTGTAGCCCACCAGGCTCCTCTGTCCATGGGATTCTCCAGGCAAGAATACTGGGGTGGGGTGCCATTTCCCCCTCCAGGAGATCCTCCCGACTAAGGGGTTAACCTGTTTCTCCCTCCTGAAGGCGGGTGCTTTGGTGTGTGGGTGGGGTCCCACGCCACTGCCCGAGGTCTCCCTATGAGGGGAAAGGGCGTCTCCCTCCTCCAGCGTCTGATGTGCCATGGCTGTGCTCAGTGATGGCCACGCAGATTGTTCCTCCTCCAAAAGTCCCTTTCAAGGGAGATCATATCATCCACATTTTCCAGATAAGGAAACTGAGGCCAAGCATGTGGAAGTCACAGTGCTAGGAAGCAGAGGCGCAAGGATTTGGACCGAGAACCAGCAGATTCCTTCCACTGAGGCTCAGTTTCCCTCGGGGAGGTGGGGGAAGGATAATGGCCAGGCCAAGGAGAGGAGCAGTAAATCTTGGGATGTGGGATTTCCCTGGTGGTCCCAATGGTTAAGACTCCTTACTCCCAGGACAGGGCGTGCGGGTTTGATCCCCCGGTCTATCAGGGAACCAAGATCCCACGTGTCGCCTGACAGGGCCAAAGAAAGAAAAAAAAAGTCCTGGGGCGCTGCTGGGGAGGTGGTGGGAGGCCGGGATTCTGTAAAGCATGGCGGCTTGGGGGTGTCATTGCAGCTTCAGGAAGTGTCTCACATCGTGGCCAGCTCCGGCCTCAACATCTACAACCTCTATGCTCCATGTGCTGGGGGTGCCCAGCCATGTAAGGTAGGCCCTGCCAGGCATCCCGTGTGGCAAACCCGGCCCCATCTGGAGGCCCAGGCACCCATTCCCCCACTGTGCTTGCAGGCATGAGAAGGACACTGTTGTGGTCCAGGATCTGGGCAACATCTTCACCCGCCTGCCACTCAAGCGGGCGTGGCATCAGGTGTGCACGGGCCCAGGCTTCCTCCCAGCAGGGATGGGGAGGGACAGCAGGGCAGGGAAGCCAAGATCCTGACCCTCTGTGCCCCACTCCCAGATGCTGCTGCGTTCTGGGGAGAAGGTGCACCTGGACCCCCTGCACCAACACCACAGCCGCCTCCAACTACCTCAACGACCCTCATGTACGGAAGGCGCTCCACATTCCCGAGCAGCTGCCCCGTTGGGACATGTGCAAGTGGGTTTCTGTGGGTGCTCGTGGCCCGAGGGTGGCAGACTGTTGGGGCCTGTGGGCCTCAGAAAGGTCCCCAGGCATCCTGTGCCTAGAATTTCTCATTGAGGACTGCTGCTGCTACTGCTGCTAAGTCGCTTCAGTTATGTCCGACTCTGTGCGACCTCATAGACGGCAGCCCACCAGGCTCCGCCGTCTCTGGGATTTTCCAAGCAAGAACACTGGAGTGGGCTGCCATTTCCTTCTTCAGTGTCCTCATTGAGGACACCATGCGCATTTGGCTCATGACTATGAATTGTTCCAATAGGATGTTCAAGGTCCCTGACCCCCAGATGGACTGCTTTTCAGCCGCTTACCTCTCAAATGGCCACACTGGTTGTTAAAATGTCAGTTGCTTACACTTGTAGACACTCCCATCCCCTGCCCCTCCCTGACTTTAGTACCACCCCAGCTGCCTGCAGCTATCTCCTGTGACACCTACAAGTAAGAAGGTGACCACAGCAGGGGCCAGTCAGGTCCATTCTGATGGTCAACACGAGCCCCCTACGCCTTAACGCCAGTGGCACCCCAGCCACGGTAAAAGCGTCCCTGTACATTTCTAAATGGGGTGATTTGGGGTCTGCTGGATTCCAGCCCCACCTCCCCTCATCTAGGTGAGTCCCAGAGAGGTTGCATGCCCAAGGAGGGGTTGGATCCCAGCTATCTGTCTCTCTTGGGCTGGAGCTTGGGAACAGGAGCAGGGAGAGGATGAGGTCTGATCTGTGGTCTCTTTCTTACTGCCCACGTGGTCCGGCAGCTTCCTGGTGAATATCCAGTACCGCCGTCTCTACCAAAGCATGTGTTCCCAGTATCTGAAGCTGCTCTCTGCACAGGTGAGTGGGCAGCAGCCACAGCTGGGTCCATCAGCAGCCTCGGGACCCTTGAGCAGTGTGGCAAGGTGGGGGGCTCCTTTAGGGCACCTCTCGGGGCAGGGGAAGCTGAAACTCCCAAAAAGTGAAGTCACTTGCCAAGAGCCTGTGGTCAGCAGGGTCAGGATTTGAACCTGGCTCTGTCCCCACCTGATGCTGCTCTGTGGGAAGAGTCTGAGGGGTCTCCATCAGTCAAGGAGCATTTAAGGTGAGAAGAGCTAGTCAGATCATGTTACAAGGGGCAAACAGAGGTCCAAAGTGGGAGAGGACCTTGTCCAAGGTCACCTAGAAGATATAGTAGGTTACCTAAGAGATACTGGCTGAACCAGGGCAGGACCAAGTTCTGCAGAGCACAGTGGGTAGAGTATGGGCTCTGGGGTCACTAGCCAGGTGACCCTGGGCAAGTTTCTCACATATCTGAGGCTTGATTTTCCCATCTGTAAAGTGAGGTTACTAATGGTATCATAGTAAAATGCTTCACAGGGAAAGCATTCAGTAGGGCTTTCGCCATGTAGGAAGTGGTCAGAAAACACAAGGGTTTCCTGGTTTATGCAGTTTAGCCAGTGGGTAGGGCTTGAACCGGGGGAAGGCTGGGGTCTGGGCTTATTCCAAACCCCTCATTTTCCCCCTTGTGCTGCTTCAGAAATACCGGATTCTGCTGTACAACGGCGATGTGGACATGGCCTGTAATTTCATGGGAGACGAGTGGTTTGTGGATTCCCTCAACCAGAAGGTGAGGCAGGGGCCCCAGCCCCAGGGTCATGTAGGTGTGGGGGAGGGCAGACTGGCTGGGGCAGACAGATAGAGCAAACCTGGAGGTGTTCCCAGCCCCTGAGGCCTGGCCGGTGGCTGCGAGCAGAGGCAAGGGGGCAGCTGCAGGCTGCTAAGTCTTTCCTGGTGGGGCAGATGGAAGTCCAGCGCCGGCCCTGGTTGGTGGACTACGGGGAGAGCGGCGAGCAGATCGCTGGCTTCGTGAAGGAGTTCTCCCACATCGCCTTCCTTACCATCAAGGTAGGAGCTTGATGAGGACCAGGGAGGAGGGAGAGAGTGCAGCAGGACCTGTCTGTCCTTGTCTTCCGACCTTTTATGCTGGGTTACCACATGGCCCCTGGAAGGGCAGGTTCTGGGCAGGGTTGGGATAAGAGGGACCAGAGGAGGAAGGTCATGGGCTAGAGGGATCCCGTAGGATGAAGGAAGCACCCAGGGGCAGGGGTCGTCCAGGGAGGGAAATCTCACAAAGCTTTGCCCTTCAGGGCGCCGGACACATGGTCCCCACCGACAAGCCCCAGGCTGCCCTCACCATGTTCTCGCGCTTCCTGAATAAGCAACCATACTGAGAACCACGGGACCAGCCCCCACTGCCTGATCCAGCCCTTCCCAGCCTCTCCTGCCAGAAGAGAGGGGCCCCTTTATGCAGAATGCCCCTGTGGGGCAGATCCCTGCTTCCAGAATGGCTCCCACCCCCCATTCCACTGCCCTGTGCATCCCAGACCTGGCCCCAGCGCCTCACTTGGGGGAGTTTGCACTTTATAACTCACCAGGGTGGGGCCTAACCCCCTCCCTGCTGAAAGAATTGCCCTCATTGCACTGATAGCATCCCACAATCAAAACAAGGCTCAGAACAGCCCCACAGGGAGAGTGGACGGACTGTAATTGATGGATTGACTGTGATTATGGAATTAAATTGGGTACAGCTTAAAGCCCTGTCTTCTCTGTGGCACTGAGGGTTATAGAGGACACTAGAGGCTGTGATGGGGTAAGGGAGGGGATGAGAGGCAGTGGAGTCCTGAATGCAGCTGCCAGGGTAGGGGCTGAGGGCTCAGACAGCTGCTGTGGAGGGTGGCGGGGCACTGGATGTTCGGGGGTCCCTGGTATCAGCAGGCCGGTTCTTCTCAATCACCTCTCGCAGCCCTTTGGCAAAGTGGAGGTCAGCCCCGATGGTGAGGAAGCCCTGTACAAGAAGGAGCAGAGAAAGGGGTCTCTTTATTCCATTACTGAGAATAGAGTTTAGAGACACAGACAGGAATCCCTGGCCTCAATCTAGTGGGAGAGGCAGAGCACCAGAGTGGTTCTTATAACTCCCTGTGATGGGTGCTGAAATAAAGGCTGCAGAAGGTCCAGGAGGGCTTCCTGGAGGAGGCAAGCTCTTAGTTAAAACCTGAAAGATTAGTAGGCATTGGGGATGGAATCAGGGAAGAGTGTTCCAAGGTGAGGATGCAGCCTGTGCAAAGGGCTGGAGGAATCTGATGTAAGGCTGAGACGAGAAGAAGCCGTTGAAAAAAAAATTACTTAAAAAAGATGCCGTTGATAAGGGAGAAATGGGGATCAGGTCATGGAGGGCAGAGGAGAGCTGTGGAGGGAGGGGAAGGCTCTGCCCTCCTTCCCCAGGCGCCCCTACTCACTGCGTGGTTTGTCACCACCTCACGCACAAAGTCGATTCCCTCGGGAGTGGGATCTGCACCCCACGCCAGGTCCGCTCTGTGGGCAAGAACAGTCAGCTCAGTCTGAACCCACCCAGCCCCTCCCCTGACCTCTCCCTCGCCCTCCTCACACCCCCCACCCCCGACCCTACCATTGAGCATGGGCATCACTGCAATCTGCAGCAGGGTCTTCAGAGGGGTCTGCAGTGGTATCAGCTGGGAGCAGGGAGACAGGAAGTCAGGGCAGTGAGGAGGGCTGGCCTTCACCGCCCTCCCCAGACCCCAACCCTGGGCCTGCACCCCCTCTTCCCAACTCACTGCCAGTGACTCCAGCGCAGATTGGTTTGAGTAGATTCGGAACCTATGGGAGAGAAAGAAGGGTCCCGTGGGCAGGAGCCCTTCCCCAGGCCACCCAGGCCTGCCTACCCGAAGCCCTTGAGCTTCTGTCTTCGATGCTCCACCCACACACCCTTCCAGGGGTTCTAGCACTTTCTAGCTGTGCGTCCTTGGGTGAGTTGCTTCTCCCTCTTCAGGTCTCCTTTCTTTTGTTTTGTTTGGAATCTCAAGTCTGCTACTTTTTATTGTAGAGCACCTCCTATAGCCAGACTTTTGCTCATGGCTTTCTTTGTGTTGGGGCTTCCCTGGGGGCTCAGAAGGTAAAGAGTCTGCCTCCAGTGCAGGAGACCCGAGTTCAGTCCCTGGATTGGGAAGATCCCCTGGAGAAGGAAATGGCACCCCACTCCAGTATTCATGCCTGGAGAATCCCATGGACCGAGGAGCCTGGTGGGCTACAGTCCATGGGGTCGCAAAGAGTCGGAAAGGACTGAGCAACTTCACTTTCACTTCCGTGTGTTGTTTACTTTTATCTAGCAAAACTGTCAGTGCTCACTTCCTGCCAGATACCAGGCATGTTAAAAAGCTAAATGCTGAAATATTTTTAAATGCCACGTGATTTAATCCTCATAACAACCCTAAGGAATAGGCACTATTAAAATCTGCATTTATAGAGGCCCAGAGAGACTGATTTGTGTGAAATTCCAGAACCTGCCTCTAGAATCTAGGCTCTTGTAAAGTGTTCTACACCAGCCACACAGTAGCCACTAGCTACCGTGGTTATAGAAATGAGCAAGTGAGGAACTATTTCATAATTAAATGCATGCAGCCACCAGTGGCTAGCGCCTGCTACACTGAACAATACAGCCTTAGACAGCAGATGCCACTATTTTCTATATTTAATACATGAAGAAAATGAAGCTCAGAAAGACAAAAGGACTTGTTTCAAGATCACAACGCTAAGTTGTGCCAAAATCTATGTTCTTACGCACTTTGCTGTGTGACAGTGGGTGTGTCATTTAACCTTGCCGGGCCAGCTGGATCATCTCTCATCATACCTGCTCTGCCTGCTTCTGGGTGGTTGAGGATGCAGAGAAATTACACTGTAATGAAACGCCTGATGGGTTAACAAGACCCTGGCTCTCAGGTGGCTGATAGCTATGACTGAATTTTAGCTCCCCAGTATCGCAGGGCAGGTAGGATTATCCTGGAAGGCACTGACGCTCAGAGAGGTTGCAGGCTCGCCCAAGACCCTCAGACACCTGCCCACCTGCGCAGGTCCAGCTGGGTGCGCAGCGCCTTCCCGCGGAGGGCCATCTTGGCGCTGAGTCGGGCATCCTGGGCGGGAAAGCGGGGGAGGATGGTGTTACTGCCCGAAAGCGGGTAGCAGCCCCCCTGCTTGACCCTCTGCCTCCCCTGCTCTGGTGTCCGCACCATGATCATGCTGGACAGCTGGACCTCTGGCTGGTTGGGTGGCACCAGGGCGATGGTCACACTGGCGGTGACAGAGACAGTGGTGCCCGAGGGCTTGATGGTGCAACGAGGGGGCTCCGTGACCCGCAGCTCCAGCTTCAGCGGAGAGTCGATCACTGCCGGGCTCTGGGACACAGAGGGAGGGCCGGTCAAGTCCTCCCTGAGGAGTCCCCGGGGCGGAGTGGGCAGTTTCACCCTCTGGGAGCACACGGACACAAACAGGAAGACAGCGGTGGCTTCCAGAACCCTCCAGGACTGTGTCCAGCCTCTGCCTTTGCTCAGACAAGGGACTGTCTCGTTCCAGGAATGCCTCCTTCCTTCTCTCTGTTTTCTCCTGTTCTCAATATTCAGGACCCAGCTCCAATCCAGACTCCTCCAGAAGAGTCTCTTTGCATTAAATACCCCAGGGAATTCCCTGGCGGTCCAGTGGTTAGGGTCTGCCTCCAAGTAGGAGGCACAGGTGCGATCCGTGGGTCCAGAAGATCCCCGGGGAAGGAAATGGCCACCCACCCCAGTATTCTTGCCTGGAGAATCCCATGGACAGAGGAGCCTGGCGGGCTGCAGTCTGTGGGACTGCAAAGAGTCGGACACAACTTAGCGACTACACCACCACCACCAGCAGTGGTTAGGACTCCGTTCTTTCACTGCCGTGGGCCTGGGTGCAATCCCTGGTCAGGGAACTAAGATCCTACAAGCCACGTGACTTGACAAAAAAATTAATAACAAAACAGCCCGCTGCCATATCTTTTTCTTGAACCTGCTGAGCTATTTCTTCCACAGGCAGTGTAGTGACCGCCTGCTTGCTTTTCACCAAACACTTCACACGTGTTCGCTCACAGTAACTGTGTAAAGCACGAATTAACGTATACCCACTTTTGAGATGGGAAAGTTGAAGCCGAGGGAGGTTAAGTAACCTGTCCAAGTTGTGTAACTCAGTTGAAGAACTGGGACTGAGACCCAGGCAATCATGGCAACAGAGTCCACGCTCTTAACAGTGCTCGGCCACGACGATGATGCCAGTGATGCCGACAAGGACAGCATTCATAGCAGCTGGTGTTGTCATTATAAGTATTAACACATTCAATCCTCATGACAACTCTGGGAGGCTACGCAGTATAGAGAAGTAGGGTAACCTTGAATCACTGAGATTCATACCCAGGTTCAAATCCCAGCTCCGTCATTTTATAAGCTAGAACCAAGGACAAGTCCTTTAATGATCACTATATGGACATGGGTTTGGGTAACTCCGGGAGTTGGTGATGGACAAGGAGGCCTGGTGTGCTGCAGTCCACGGGGTCACAAAGAGTTGGACACGACTGAGCGACTGAACCGAACTGAAGTATTTCTTTAAAAATTTTAACTCTCCATTAAACAAGGGAAAAGAAGCAAAAGGATAATACCCGGGTCTCCCACATTGCAGGCAGATTCTTTACCATCTGAGCCCGCAGGGAGGCCCAGGTTGATATTTCAGTTGCTATTAAAGTCCCTACACTGGCCTGCCTTGGGTTCTCAGCCCACCTTCATCCTGGTTTTCGCGAAAGAGACGAAGCAAGAGTAGCAAAGTCTTCCTCGCAGACTTGGGAACCTTCATAGACTCTGGCCAAGTCAGGGGCTGTGGCCACAGGCAGGCCAGGCCTTCTGTCTACTCCATGGCTGCCGCTGGGGGCCCTGCTCGCCTCGCCAGTCGCCTCATGGGTGTACACCTGGTGTGCCCACCTGCCTGACCAAGCTCCCACCTCCCACCCACACTCACCATCAGGACGATGCTCCCAAAGTAGGAGGCCCTCAACACCATATCCAGGTCATGAGGTACCTGTGCAGGGGAATCGGGGGTAAGGCAGAAGCCCCATCACAGGCCCCACCTCACAAACAGATCCCGGCTTACCTTGTCCCCCCACCAGCAAGAGCTTCCAGGGCTCCTGCCCGGAAGTAGCTCTCCATGGCAGAGTCGAAGAAGAACTCAGAGAAGGCCACGTACACCATCCGCTCTTCCTCCTGCAGCTGGGGCTCCACTGCCCGGTTGGGCAGACTCCAGTTGGCCTCAGTCAGGGGATAGAAGGCCCCCTGGTGTTGGAGGATTGGGGTCAGGGCCAGGTAGACTGGTCCAGCACCCGGATGTCTTGAGGCATATAATTCACTGTCCCCAGACAGCATGGTGGGAGGACTGGACCTCGTTGTTGACCTCGGGGGACTCAACAGGTACTTTTTTAAAAGGCAGGGAAGGGAGGGTAGCTGGAGTGCTCCGAGGGCGCAGTCCCATCCGACTGAAGGAGCGACACATGAAAGGGTTCAAGGGGGAGGTGGCCCTTGAAAACCAGACGGTGATAACGATGGCAACTACCGCCTCCACGCACGGAGTACTTCTGCGCCGCTTACCCAGACCAACTCCTTTAATCCACATAACATCCCATGAGATTATCTGTTCTTACTGTATTATTTCCATTTACATTTGAGGAAACGGGTACAGAAATGTTAAGCCACTGGCTTAATATCACACAGCTAGTAAGTGGCAGAGCCTGGAGCTGACCTTCCAGCACTCTAACTGGCCTCTCTGCTCTGAAACTCTGCAACACTCCATCAGGGAAAGCAATGGCGATGGCCACAGGCTAGTTGAGTGGCCTTGGACAAGGGACATGGCCTCCCTGAGCAAGTCTGCACATCCCTAAAATGAATAAAACATCAGGACCTGATTTACAGGGTTGTGAGTGGAGGGAATGAGATTGCGTGCGTTAAAGCTGAATGTTCAGTTCCTTCTGGGAGAAATGGGGGAAGACAGTACATGAGCAAAGGCCCTGAGATAGGAAGCGAAGGGCATCTTTGGGAAAGAGTAGCAGTTTCCCAGGCGGCGCTCGTGGTAAAGAACTCGCCTGCAATGCAAGAGACTTAAGAGACGAGGGTTCAGTCCCTGGGTCGGGAAGATCCCCTGGAGGAGGGCATGGCAATCCACTCCAGTATTCTTTCCTGGAGAACTCCACGGACAGAGAAGCCTGGAGGGCTACAGTCCACAGGGTCGCAAAGAGTTGGACACAACTGAAGCAATTTACCACACACACACACACACACACACACACACACACACACCCCGCTGCAAAGGATGAAGTTGGAAAGGTGGGACCATAACAAGGCTCGAGTGTCAGACCCAGGAGTTGAGCCTGAGGCCACAGCATCCCCACCAGTGGAGTGGCCACATCAGAGTGTGCTTTAGGGGAGAAGGAGGGGGTCCAGTTGCACACACCAGCTGGGCGGCTCACCCGGAATCCCATGTCCAGGTTGCTGGTGGAGGCCACAGGATCCTTCAGGAGGGAGTAGTCGATGCCCACAAGCTCGTCCACAGCACTGCGCACTGTAGGGAGGGGCTGGAGTCACACAAAGCTGTGTGGTGCTGGGCTGGGTGCTTAGGCTCTCTGGGCCTCAGCTGCTTACTCACAGAAGGGGGATTAGAATACTTCCCTCATAGGGTGCTTATGATGCTCAAATCAGTTTTACTATAAGCGGAAAGCATTTCGCGCCCGGTGTGCAGTGGTCAACAGTGTTAGCTGTTTTTACTGTGGCTTTTGTTGTTCTCTCGGTTTCTTTTGGCCGCACTGCTCAGCTTGGTGCATTTTAGTTCCCCAACCAGGAATTGAACCTGGGGCCATGGCAGTGAAAACACTGGGTTCTAACCACTGAGCAACCAGGGACCCCCCGATTATTACTATTGTTGTTGTTGTTCTTTGCTGCTACTCCTACTACATAGGTTTTATCAAGTCACTAAGTAATACTGCAAGGGAGAGACTTCCCTGGTGGTCCAGGGGCTAAGACTCCATGCTCCCAATGCAGGGGCCAGGGTTTGATCCCTGGTCAGGGAATTAGATTCCGCATGCCGCAATTAAGAGTTTGCATGCTGCAACTAAAGATCCTGCATGTCACAATTAAGACCTGGCACAGCCAAATAAATAAATAAAAAGAAATTTAAGAAATACTCTAAGATGGCAAGGGATTCCCTTCTCTCAATGGTTTGGTTTCCCCTGCCCTCTCCTTCCCATCCTGTGCCCCCTGCGTGTGACATGCTGATCTCAGCGCTTAGGGAAAGGGAAGTCATGTTAATTGAGCTCCTATTAAATGCTAGGAGCTGAATACAAATGAGGCCCCCACAGCAGACACGTATCAAGGGTCATGACAACGGTGCCCTCAGTCATCCCTCACAGCGAGCCCTGAGGAAGTGTTGTCAGCCAAGCAAGGAAACCAAGAAGGGAGAGAGTGAGTACTGACCACAGGGAGCCAGCAGCAGGAGGCTGCCCTTGAACCCAGGGCTGCTCCATCACAGGGTGGGGCAGGGGCCTCCTCAAATGCTACCTGACACCCAGCCTCCTCCCCACCGCCAGCCGGGCGAGGCCCGGAGCTCCCCACCCCCCCGTCTGCACAACTCACCAGGCACGGTGTCCAGCAGCGAGTTGAGAAGCACAGTCCCTGCGTGGTAGAGCACGGGGCAGATCTGGGGGTGGCGGCCTGAGTCAAGGTCTTGGCAAGAGAGGGCACACCCACCCTCCCCGTTGTCCTCCAACACGCGCTCCCCCCACCTGCCACTGCCCGCACCTGCTGGTTGAGGAGGAAGCGCATCCCTGAGGTGATGAACGTGGAGAGGAATTCATACACCTTCCTGTGAGGAGAGGAGAGGCCAGGTGAGTCCAGACCCTGCCCTCACCCCAACCCCGTTCTGGGAGAAACCACAGTAATCAGAGATGAGGCTGGGTGGGCGGAATACCTCTACTTCAACTTAATTTACCACCTCTTTAGTGGAATTTCCATTAAAGATGTGGGCTCAAATTCCTTCTCCAGACCTCTTCTCTCACCCCGTCCCCCACCAATCAAATGAATGGACCCAGAGTTCCTCAAACCTCTGAGCATCCTCAGCTCCATATCCTTACTCCTGTCTTTCCTTACATCCTCAGTGCTCCCACCCTGTATTTTCCCATCTAGGCACAGATGCTTCCTCTTCCAGGCAGTCCTCCTAGATTATTCTTCTCTGAACTCCACCTCCTCCTCCCAGAGTACTTTCTTGGTCCCTCTCTCAAGGCCCCAGTGACAAATATTTCATCCCTCCAGCCAGGCTCTGTGTCCTTTCTGAATCCTTGGGGCCTGGCCTACACTTCATTTGTTGAATGAATAAAAATGTGTATCAACACCAGATAATACATCCACCATTTTCTCTGCCCCACCTTCTTTCAGAACCAGCACAAATTCTTCTCAGCCCCAACCCTGGAACTATGTTATTATTTTTGTTATTAGTGGTTAAGAGCTACCGATTATTGAGAGCCCGGTACATGCCCACTGCACACACTAGGTCCTCACAGTGGTTCTTCCCTAAGTGGTGAGCCCATATTATATGTGAGGTACTGTTATAAATATTTTTACATAAATTAAGATGAACAGTCCTCACATCTCATAGAATGGGTCCTATTACCATCCCCATCTTTGAGAGCTTCAGCAACTTGCTCAAGTTCATAGCCAGGAAGTGGTGGGGCTGTGATCTGGACCCAGTTGATCTGATTCCCAAGCTGGTGCATTGCGCATTGCACTAGGCAAATAGGCTGTGGGGCTGAAACGGGGGACGCTAGGATTGGGGACAGGGCTTACTTGAAGGTTCCTCCAAAGGCTGCATGCATTCTGGAGACAGAGGCCTGGCAGGAGACGTTGGACACTTTGATCCGGCCAGTGGGATCCCGGGAGAGTTGCAGAGCAGTGTGGATGGATACACCCTCAGCAGAGGCGTTGATATAGCCCCCATCATAGCTGTGGCAGGGTTGGGAGTGTTAACGGTCACTCCAGCTTGAAGCTTAACCAAGTCTTTACTGTCCTCCTCTTCAACCCCCACCACCACCATGATCCCTCTTAATAAATCTTATGTGCCCATGCACAGTCCACCTGACTGTGAAATGGGTATGACTGCCCCTTTTGTACAGATGGAGAAACTGAGGCTCAGAAAGGCTAAGGGATTGCCCACAGCTCCACAGTTCCCCCAGGCTTCCCAATCCACTCTCCACTCCCCCAGGCGTGCCAGGTCCTCACAAGAACCAGTAGAGGAGCTGTCTCCGGAAGCGCAGCCCCCAAGAGGCATTGTTGATTTGTAGCACCAGCTCCTGGTCTGGCTGGAAATGGAGCTCAGAGAATGTCAGCTGCAGCTCTGTGACCTTCACCCTGTGTGGGAGGCCTCAGGGTCAGATTCAGGACCAAGAAAAGGGCATCCCACCCAACTATAGTAAATTCATTTGCTCCTCTTCCGTTCCAGGTCTGGGGAAGCTGGGGTGACTGGAATGAATTCTCCCATTGCCCGTCACGTGCCCAACCTAGCCCTGGGCGGCTAAAGACCACGGGCCTTTATCTCCTGTCCCTCGGACCTCTCCTATTAGCTCCCCGGGTATCCTACACCCCACTCTCATCCTTGGCCAAGTTTCTTTACTCCAGCTCTAGGGCCAGCCTCAATTCCACAGGTTCGGCTTTGCTTTGCTTGGTCCCTCCTACTTCTAGGCCACGCCCATCGGCTTGGTCCCGCCTCTGTAGGCGGGCCAGGCCTTTATCTTTTCCGGCCTCATCCTGTTTCTTAAGTCCAGCCTCGGCGATCAGGCCACGCCCCCAATCCACCCAACCCTCCCTTCTCCCAAGACTCGGTAGGTATTTTCTAAGCCTCCGCCCCTGCTCAGGCCCCGACCCCTTGACCCCCACTTACTCAGAGATGTTGTAGAAGAAGTGACCCTCACTGCCCCGCAGATCCGGGATAGTCACGGTCTCCAGCTCTTGTTCCAGAAAGCGCAGCCCCTCCTGCTTCACTGAAGCCGCAGTGAGCTCCTTAGTTCCTGCACGCGCACACACACACACACACACACACACGGACCCCTCACCTCCACTACCCTCCCCCCACACACACACACAGCACCCCCCGCGCCTTACCCAGCTCCAGCGCCTTGGAGGTGATGCGGATCTTGCAGCCTGGGAGCTCGGCGTGAGCGCCTGCCAGCAGCGCTAGGATCAGAGCCCCTAAGAGGGCCATGGCGAGCGGGCCTGGGGATGGGGTGGGGATCACAGGAGTCATCCAGGCCGCTAAAACCCACTGCTCGGATGGCCAACCAGAGGAGGGGGGATGGCCCGGCTCATTAAGCTTGAGATCGCTCTTCGGGGAACTTGCAACCAGTAACATTGCCTCCATTTGACAGATGCGGAAACTGAGGCTTAGGGCGACGTGCTCCCTTACGCTCGGAGGATTTGGGGCACTGGAGGAGAGCAAGGGCACCTTCTCTGTTCCCTCGTGCAACCGCCGCGTGACGAGTCTGGACCTCCCGGGGATCAAGCCCCCCAACCCCCACAGCAACCTCCCCTTTTCCTCGGCGGAGGGCGGGGTGCGGCTTGCACGTTACCGTGGGAACGGCTGCACGCGCATTCCTCGGGGGTGGCTTGCGGTCTCCTAGGCCGCGAGTCTGAGGAGCCGAGGGAGCAGGCGGCCGACCCGACCTCCGGCTCCCGGGTCTCCCGGCTCCTCCAGGTCCTAAATCCCTGTCGTTGGGCTTCTGCCTGATGTCCCCCACCCCAATCTCAGCGCTCTCCTTCAGAGGTCCTCTTCCCCAGCCCGGGTTCAGTAGATCAGGGGCTGGGCGAGTCTGGAGGGCAGAGAGGGGCGCGCCCCCAACTCACTCGCGGTGGAGCTGGTGGTCGGCGCGGTCACGTGGGGCGGCGGGCAGTGCAGGGGATCCAGGCGGCGAGGTCTGGCGGGCAGCGCTGGTCCAGCCGCCCTTATAAAGCCGAGCCTCCCCGAGCCCCCCTCCTCTCTCCCACTCTCCCCTCCTCCCTCGGAGATTGGGAGGGGATGGGGCGGGTCGCTGGCAACCGGGAGGGTGGAAAGGGCTGTACGGAGCCCCGTGACAAGCCTGGCCTTGTCCAAGACAAGTGGGGGACCCAAGCGGGACAAGAGGGAGGGAAGTGCAGAAGTCAGCCCGCCCAACGCCAGCAGTCCCTGCTTGGCTGGGACCTTGGTTCAGTTTCCCTCTACCCATCTCTTCCTGTGTGATCCTAGGCAAGTCCCTTCCCTTGGTTGCCTGAGCCTCAATGTCCTCATCCAGTAAAATGTATGTGATAATAGGAACCACCCTTTGGGCCCCGGCAGGCCCTCAAAGTCAATGCCCAAGGTGCGTACTTCCCTTTCCTTCCACTGAGCATCATCTCAAGACCTCTTCTTGCCAGGCTTCACTGTGGGAAGCCCCCACCGCCACCCGCACCCCCAACTGTCTCGGTGTCACTAACCTGCGGATCTTCAGGGCCCAGAGACCTCTCCCACTGGGGTTCAAGGGAAACACTACCAGTCCAGGAGGACACACACAAGCTTCTGGAATCACCCTCAGGGAGGCTGGCATTTCCCAAGGGCTGTGGGTTTCTGGTGAGCCTCTGAAGCTAGGTTCTCTGCACGTGTACTGCCTACAGATGGCCCCAGCTCCCAGGACAGGCTCAGGGCATGCACCCTTTTTGTTGTCAGATGTGTGAAAGCAGGAAAGAGAAATAATAATGGTTCACGTCCACTGAACATGTATTTAAGCACAAAACACTAGTCCAGACATGATGACCAACTCCTCCTAATTTCCCCAGAACTTTCCCAGATTTTGAAACTCCAAGTCTCCCTGCCTGGGACCCCACCACCACACACACACACACACACACACACACACAGTCCCAGGGAAACCAGAATGGTCAGTCACCCTGGATCTAGAGTAACTTGTTTAATCTTCTAACAACCTGTGAGGTTGGCATTATTATGAACCCTCTTTAGCAGGAAACTAGAGGTAAAGACAATCCTTGGCTGCTCTGGGAGCCCACAAACTGTTCATGGCCAGGTGGGAGGTCAGAGGGGGTACCTACAGCCCAGTAATTGTGTCCAGACCCTATGTCTAACAGACCAGGGTTAAGAGTCTAAGCTTGCAGCAACATGCATGGACATAGAGAGTGTCATACTGAGTGAAGTGAGTCAGACAGAGGAGAAATATCGTATGGCAGCCCTTATATGAGGAATCTAAAAGAAATGATAACACAGGGACTTCCTGGGACTCTGTGCTCCCAAAGCAGGGGGCCTGGGTTCGATCCCTGATCAGGGAACTAGATCCCATAAGCTACAATTAAGAGTTTGGGAAAAAAAAGAGTTCGCATGCCAAGACCAAAGAACCCACAGGCCAAAACTGAGCCAACGCAGCCAGATAAATAGATGTTTTAAAAAATAAAAAGGAATGATACAAATAAACTCACATACAAAACAGAAACAGACTCACACTTCAAAAACGAGATTATGGTGCTGGGGTAAGAAAGGCTGGGGTAAGGGAGAGTTAGGGAGTTTGGGATGGACATGTGCACACTGTTATATTTAAGGATCTACTGCATAGAAAGCGGAACTCTGCTCAGCATTCTGTGGCAGCCTGGATGGGAGGGGAGTCTGGGGGAGAAAGCACACATGAATATGTATGGCTGAGTCCCTTCTCTGTTCATCTGAAATATCATCACATTGTTAATCAGCTATACCCCAATACAAAATAAAAGGCTTTTAGAAACAATCCTAGGCTATCAATTCTTAGGTGTACGACCTTGGACCCTTTACTTTAGCAACTCTCAGCCTCAGTTTCTAAAATGAAGACAATTAGATTATTGCGAGAATAAATTAAATAGGCATAGTGCATGAGCTGGGCATGATACATGACACACCATTAATGCCAGATAAATGCTAGCTATTGTGATTAGGGTCACAGATTACAAACAAACAAGGCGGGAGGGGTCTACAAGGGGAACAGAGAAAGTGCTAAGGATATCCAGAGGAGGAAGTGCCTGAAAGCCCTTTAAACCCTAGTAACCCTACCTCTTCCCGCAGTCTGGCTGGAGAGAAAAACCTGAGGGATGTAAGTTTTTCTTTCGTCACATTTTTTTAACTGGAATGCAAATGTCTTTTGTATCATTGTTATCTTTTACAGGGTCGACCAGACTCTTTGCGACCCCAGGGGTTATAGCCCACTAGGCTCCTCTGTCCATGGGGATTCTCCAGGCAAGAACACTGGAGTGGGTTTGCCATGCCCTCCTCCAGGGTTCTTCCTGACCCAGGGACTGAACCCATGTCTCTTATGTCTCCTGCACTGGCAGGTGGGTTCTTTACCACTGGCACCACCTGGGAAGCCCCTTACAGGGTCTTGCCCCTATAAATTCACTGTCCCCAGAGAACCCCAGTGAACTTCACACTTTTAAAATTATTTATGTATTGTTTGGGGCTGTGCTGGGTCTTCATTGCTGCGCACGAGCTTCTCTTGTTGAGAATGGGCTCTAGGGTATGTGGGTTTCAATAGCTGCAGAGTGTGAGTTCAGTAACTGTGGCCCAGCAGCGTGTGGGATCTTCCCAGATCAGGGGTCAAATCCTTGTCCCCTGCCTTGGCAAGTGGATTACTAACCACTGGACCACCAAGGAAGTCCCCAGCCCCAGTGAACTTTAAATATAGCAGTGTGACCTGGGCCAGTGGTTTAATCTCTCCAGGCCTTTGTTTCCTCGTCTATAAAGTGAGGACAAAGCACCTCCTTCTTAGGGTTGCTTGTGAGGATTAAATGAGTTAATGTCTAAAAAGGACTTAATAAGCACCTGGCATTTAGTAAGGGCTCAAAAACTAGCTACAATTACTACCATCATTAGCCATCAACAATTACTGGTGTCATTAGCCTTCAATCAGTGACTTTCCACCATTCTTGAACTGCCTCCGTGCCCAGATATCTAGACACCTGAAAGGGCCTTTCCCTGTCTCCTTTCCAACCTCCCTCACCCTTTTCCTTCTGCTCCAGCTACACTGATTTCTTGCTGGTGCCTTGAACATGCAAATGAAATTCTTCTTTGCTCAGGTCCTTGGCTATTGCTGTTCCCTCTGCCTCAAAGGCTCTTCCCTCTGATCTTCCCGTGGCCTGGCCCCTTGTCCTTTTGGTCTCAGCTTAAATGACCCTTCTTCAGAGAAGCCTTCCTGACTACTTAGCAGTTAACTCTCAATTGCAATAGCCTTTTTTTTTTTTTCTACCCTTTTTTAGTTGCAGCATATGAACCCAGTTGTGGCATGTGGGATCCAGTTCCGTGACCAGGGATCAAACCTGGGCTCCCTGCACTGGGAGCACAGAGTCCTAGCCACAGGACCGCCAGGGAAGTCCCTGGTTTATATTCTTTACAGATCTTATTCTAATTTAATATTGGTTCGTTGTCTGTCTCTGTGAGAGCTGGGATCTTACTCACCCAGCACTAGAGCAGTGCCTGGTACAGATTAGGTTGTTGTTTACTTGCTAAGTCTTGTCCAACTCTTTTCGATCCCAGAGATTGTAGCCCGCCAGGCTCCCCTGTCCATGAGATTTTCCAGGCAAGAATACTGGAGTGAATTGACATTTTCTTCTTCAGGGGATCTTCCCGACCCAGGGATCAAACCCCCATCTCCTGCATTGGCAGGTAGATTTTTTTTTTTTTTTTAACACTGAGCCACCTGGGAAGCCCACAGATTAGGTACTAAGTATGTATTTGCTGAGTAACTGGACTGGTTTGGGAGCGCTTGAGTATCCCTGGGGAGCCTGTGCTGCCCCCTTGTGAGTCGCAGTCTAACTGACTCTAAACACAGCCTCAGCCTGGGCTGGGGGACATGAAGGTCACCTCTGACCTTGATTCCAGGGACTTGCCTACTTAGCCTGATCCCCTCTGTCACCCTTTTTCCCAGAACTTGTGCCCCTAACCTTCTCGCTGCAGAACGCAGTTGGCAAACATCCAGCCCAGATGGAGTTCTTTTTTTTTTTTTAATTTATTTGGCTATACTGTGCCTTAGTTGCAGCATGCAGGATCCAGTTCCCTGACCAGGGATCAAACCCCAGGGCCCCCTGCCCTGGGAGCACTGAGTCTTAGCCACTAGATCACCAGGGAAGTTCCCCACGCGGAGTTTTGGCAGCCTTCTTGAGTCCTCACCACTTGGCTTGAGAGATAGAGTGATCAGAATCCCCAATCCCTTTCTACTTTCACTTCTGTCTTTGCAATGATAAGAAAAGCCTTCCCAGCATTCAAAGTGATAGGAAAGAAATGGTTTTCCAGACTTTATTTCACACCCAGCACACTGATAGTGCAAAAACACCAGTGCTTTGGATCCAGGCCAACCTGATTCAAATCCTGCTTCTGTCACTTTCTAAAGCAGAGTTCAGCAAGCCTTTCCTGTAAAGGGCCAGACAGTCCATATTTCAGGCTTTGTAGATCGTTTAATCTCAGTCACAGCTCCACTCTGCTACCGTAGCATAAGAGGAGCCATACACAGTCCTTTAAGGAAGAGGCTGCTTGCAGGACTGGGCCCACGGGCTGTAGTTTGCCTACTCCTGTTCTAGAGTAAAAATTAAAAAGTAAATCTCTTGGGACTTTCCTGGAGATCCAGTGGTTGAGGCTTTGCCTTCCAATAAAGGGGTTGTGGGTTTGATCCCTGGTTGGGGAGCTAAGATCTCACATCCCTCACGGCCATAAAAACCCAAAACATGAAACAGAAGCCATGTTGCAACAAATTTAATAGACATGGTTCATATTTTTTTAATGTTTACAGAAAAAAATTAAGCTTTTCTCGATCCTCAGTTTCCACATCTGTAAAATGGGGGTGATTTAGTACCTGCCTCCCCTTGCTGGGTGGCAGTGACATTTAATATCATAAAGTATATCAAGTGCTAAACTTAGCACTTGGTCTACCAAAGGGCTGAATAAATGTCTCTGGTTATTAGTATTAAGCAGTTGTTTAACAAACAAAAAGTGCTTGGCAAATAGGAACTCACTTGAACCTCAAAACATCCTACAAAAGAGCTATCATCATACCCCCTTAACAGATGTGGAAACAGAGGTCTAGAGAGGTGAAGTAATTAGCTCAAGTCAGTCTGGCTCCAGAGCCCACGCTCTTCACGCCTTCGGCCTGTCATCTTTTCTTTCTTTTTTTAAACATTTATTTATTTGGCTGCTCTTGGTCTTAAGTTGCGGCATGCAGGCTCTTTGATTTCAACACGCGAACTCCTAGTTGTGGCATGTGGGATCTAGCTCCCTGACCAGGGATCAGACCCCGGGCCCCCTGCCTTGGGAGAGTGGTGTCCCAGCTCCTGGACCACCAGGGAAGCCCCTGTCCTCTTTCTTTTTGATGATCCCCTTTAATCCTCACAGCCACCCCTTGAATTAGCCAGTGTCCCTGTTTAGCAGACTGAGATACTGAGGTGCAGCAGGAGGAAGTAACTGGTCTTAGTCGATAAACACAGGCTCCACTGACCACAGGATGCCGAGTTGGATTTCTGCCCAAGAAGTCAACAGAAGGGAGCTGGCTCCCCCCTCCCTCTCCGTCTCCGGCTGTGTTGTCTTTGGATACTTGCGTGGCTTGGAGAAGCTGCGTGTGGTCAGCCCATCTCTCCTCCTGACCTTTCCCCTACCCCGAAATGCCCACCCAAGCAATCATCTGCCTCTCTCTCATGAACCCTGCAGGCTCTGTGCCCCCAGCTGCTCGGTGAGGCTGTGCCTGGGACTGTGTGAGGGGGCCCAGTTGGAATGAGGGGGAGGGGTGTGTGGTGGGTGGTGGGGAGGGGGCACAGATGTCAGATCAGGAAACCCTGATTACATCTTTCCAAACCACCTGTTTCCAGAATGTAGCTGGGCAGAACTGCCCCCATGGGGGCCAGACATTTCCCAAATGGACAGAGAGACAGGACAGACCAGGGCTTTAAGGGTTCAGCCAGGGTGGAGCTGTTGATTGCTTCTGTGGCTTCTGGAAGTTGGAAGACTTAGTCTTTCAATTTCTCCTTTTCTGTCCCATTTCCTCCCTTTTTCGGGTTAAGGAGCCGGCCACGTGGTCCTAGAAGGCCCTTCCAGGTTTGAAACTCCCGGAGAATTCTAAGGCTTCTTGCGGAGTGCTGTAGCCCTGGCTCCTGGGTCCTCTGCAGGAGGACCAGGGTTTGATCTCTGGTCAGGGAACTAAGATCCTGCAAGCTGTGTGGTCCAGCCAAAATATATATAAGCATCATCCATGCCCTCACTTTTCTCCCGATACCTCTCCAGCTCAGCTCCGACGTTGGCCTCAGGTAGCTCGTTCATTCCCTCTGATTTCCTTTTTGTTTTCTTCATGCTCTACCCTCTTTCCAGGTTCTATGCCTCTTATAGCCTGTGAACTGACTGGCTCGTGGGGCCTCTCTCCGATGGCCCTCTAAGCCTCCTGCCCTTGCTTGTGCTAGTCACCTAGCGTGGGCTTTCTAGCCTCTACGTGATTTGAGGACAGGGTGGAGGATTTGCAGCAGTGCTATTTAGATGCCTGGAGTTCGTAAGCCGGTAATAAAATTTCAAAGTACCTGAAATTCAGTTCAGTTCAGTTGCTCAGTCTGTCCGACTCTTTGCAACCCCATGGACTGCAGCACACCAGGCTTCTCTGTCCATCACCAACTCCCGGACTTGCTCAAACTCTTGTCCATCGAGTTATTGATGGCTTACAACCATCTCATCTTCTGTCGTCCCCTTCTCATCCTACCTTCAATCTTTTCCAGCATCAGGGTCTTTTCCAATGAGTCAGTTCTTAGCATCAGGTGGCCAAAGTATTGCACTTTCAGCTTCAGCATCAGTCCTTCCAATGAATATTCACGGTTGATTTCCTTAAGGATGGACTGGTTGGATCTCCTTGCAGTCCAAGGGACTCTCAGGAGTCTTCTCCAACACCACAGTTCAAAAGCATCAATTCTTTGGCACTCAGCCTTCTTCACAGTCCAACTCTCACATCCATACATGACCACTGGAAAAAATATAGCTTTAACTAGATGGACCTTTGTTGGCAAAGTAATGTCTCTGCTTTTCAATATGCTGTCTAGGTTTGTCATAGGTTTTCTTCCAAGGAGCAAGCATCTTTTAATTTCATGGCTGCAGTCACCATCTGCAGTGATTTTGGAGCCCCCAAAAATAAAGTCTGTCACTGTTTCCATTGTTTCCCCATCTATTTCCCATGAAGGGATGGGACGAGATACCATGATCTTAGTTTTCTGAATGTTGAGTTTTAAGCCTACTTTTTCACTCTCCTCTTTCATTTTCATCAAGAAGCTCTTTAGTTCCTCCTCACTTTCTGCCATAAGGGTGGTGTCATCTGCATATCTGAGGTTACTGATATTTCTCCCGGCAATCTTGTTTCCAGCTTGTGCTTCATCCAGCCCAGTGTTTCTCATGATGTACTCTGCATAGAAGTTAAATAAGCAGGGTGACAATACACAGCCTTGACATACTCCTTTCCCAATTTGGAACCAGTCTGTTGTTCCATGTCCAGTTCTAACTGTTGCTTCTTGACCTGCATACAGATTTCTCAGGAGGCAGGTAAGGTGGTCTGGTATTCCCATCTCTTTGAAATTTTTCCACAACAGTCTGTTGTGATCCACTCAATCAAAGGCTTTGGGGTAGAAAGTAAAGTAGAAGTAGACGTACCTGAAGAGAGGGGACAGAAAAAGATGGTGACTTTTCCTTTTGATAATAAAGATGGGCCACCTCTTTGGCTAAACTTGTCTCCTAATACTTCAGGGATCTCCTAAAGGTTGCAAGAAACATCCTAAATATTCCAGCATCTTAAAATTTTCTGAGATGCTCTAATACTCCAATCTCAGGGGCCTACCCCTGGTGGCTCAGTCAATAAAGAATCCACCTGTGGTACAGGAGACCCAGGTTCAATCCCTGGGTCAGGAAGATCCCCTGGCGAATGGAATGGCAACCCACTCCAGTATTCTTGCCTGCAAAATCCAGTGGACAGAGGAACCTGATGGGCTAGAGTCCCTGGGGTCACAAAAGAGTCAGACATGACTTAGTGAATAAACCACTACAAGGACCCAACATATACAGGCTTTGATCTGACGAGGACGGCCAGCCCCTCAGCTGGGAATCACAAGGGCATCACGGTCCCTGGCCTCCCTCCTCTCTTCCACTGAGCTAGAGACTCTTTTAGTATCCTCACCTCTGGTTCCAGTTCTGCTCCTCTCCCGTGTTCTCCATCTCATTTCACAGTACCATCCTGCACCCAGATGCTTAAGTCAGAAACACAGGCCTCAGGATTTCCCGGCCAGCACGGTGGTGAGGGCACTGCCCTTCCACTGCCAGGACCCAGGGTTTGATCTCTGGTCAAGGAACTAAGAGGGCTTCCCCTGGTGGCTCTGTGGAAAGGAATCCACTTGGCATGAAGGAGCTGCAGGAGACTCGGGCTCAGTCCCTGGGTCGGGAAGATCCCCTGCAGGAAGGGATGGCAACCCACTCCAGTGTTCTTGCCTGGAGAATCCCACGGTCAGAGGGATGGACAGAGAATCCCAGGGACAGAGCCTGGAGAGCCACAGCCTATAGTGTGGCAAAGAGTCCGACACGACTTAGCATATACGCACACTGGGAGCTAAGATTCTGCAAGCTGCGCAGTGCATCAAAAAAAAAAAAAAAAAGGCCCTTTTTCCCCTTCCTGCTCCGTGTCAGCAAATCCTGGTGTCTCTCACTCCAGAATATGACCCATAACACACACTCTCTCCATTTGCACCAACACCGGTCCAAGCCATTTTGCTCGTCTATCTAGACAACTTGACTCATCTCCCTGCATCACTCTTGGCCCTTTCGGTCCTAGTTACCCTGCACTAACCAAAATGATCTTTAAAAAGGAGAAATCCTGCCACGCTACTACACTGCTCCAGCCCCTTCATCTGCTCCCCATCGCTCCCAACATCAAACCTGGACTCTGGTCACGACTCCCAGGAGACACTGGGTGATCTCGCCCTTGCTACCTTCCTCTCCAGCTCCACCATTCGCCACTCTCAGGAACACACCAAATCCACTCAGTCTCAAGCTTTCCGCAAACTCCTCTCTACCTGAAACATCTTTACCCACAGATCTTTGCATAATCGGCTTCCTTCACTGACTCAGATCTCTTACTCACACACCACCCCCACTGAGAGGCCCCCTCCCCATCATTACCTGTCATTCTGTTTAATCCTTTATTGTCTGTTTTTCAAGTAAACTGTCAGCTCCATGGGAATAAGGAGTCTGACACTTAGTCGTGGCTGTAACCTAGGGTTACATGGCCATGCCCAGGGTCTGGGACATAGAAAGTGGGTGGTGGTTGTCATCTGCAGACCCTCCAAAAGGAGGAGATCTTATCACGGACTGTGTGGCCCTGGCCTAATTCCTTCCCGAGGCTCTAAGCTCCCCTTTTGCTTCCTGCGGGCACCACTGAGCTCCTTCATTTCCCCAGAGTTATCTGGAGCTGGTCTGCAGCCAGGAATGTCACACTTTCCTAATCTTTTGAGAGGCTTGAACAATCCCTAAGGTTGTGGGAGGTGCCCCCACCTTGAGATCTAAATAGGTTGTGCAGAAATCAGGACCCCTGAACCCAACCCACTCCCTGGTCCCTTCACCTCATGTTCCAGCAAGCCCATCTGCTGTGAGATTGCATGCACCTTTTGGGGAAGTTTCTCGTTTCTTGTCCCCAAGCCCACATGTCTTCTGGCATGGAAGAGGCTGCTGGCCAGCTTGAGCTCCCTCTCCGTGAAGTCGGACAGAACTTCAAGCCGAAAGTTAGATCACTGGTTCTCAACCCATCTGCATGGTTTTTCAAGCAGGGAGGTTTCTGCTTTGCTTTGTTATGTTTTGAATACCTATGCCTGGTCCCCATTCCCAACAATCTGATTTAACTGGTTTGGGATGGAGCCCAGGCATCCCTAGGTGTTTTAAAACAGTTCCTCGGCAGGATATAACATAAAAGATGGACAATAATAAGTAATCGCAAGGACATGGAGAAACCAGAACCCTCAAACTTTGCTGCTAGGAATATAAAATGGTGCAGCTGCTTCGGAGAACATTTCGGCAATTTCTTAGACAGTGAAACACAAATGTACTCTATATACAACAATTCCTCTCCCTAGGAGTCCACTCAACAAGGAGGAAAACATGTGTTCACACAATACTGTACATGAATGTTCATAGACACCAATTCGTAACAGCCAAAAGTGGAAACAATCCAAACGTCCATCGGCTGGTGAACAGACGGACAAAATGTGGTCTATCTGTAGAAGAGAATACTGTTCAGGGGGAAACAAAATGAGCTGCTGATCAATGCTAAAGCCTGGATGAACCTCAGAAACATTCTGCAGGACATCCCTGGTGGTCCAGTGGTTAAGAATCCACCTGCCACTGCAGGGGACATGAATTTGATCCCTGGTCCGGGAGATTCCCCATGCTGAGAAGCAACTAAGCCTCTGCACCACAACTACTGAAGCCTCTGTGCCTAGGGCATGTGCTCCGCAGCAAGAGAAGGCACCACAGTGTACCCCAGCAAAGAGCAGCTCTGGCTCGCCTCAGCTGCAGCAAGTCCACACGGAGCAACAAAGCCCCAGTCACGTTGCCATGTGTTAAGTCACTTCAGTCGTGTCCGACTCTGTGCGACCCTATGGACTGCAGCCTACCAGGCTCCTCTCTCCATGGGACTCTCCAGGCAAGAATACTGGAGTGGATTGCCATTCCCTTCTCCAGGGGATCTTCCTGACCCAAGGATCGAACCAGTGTCTCTTAGGCCTAACCTGCATTAGCAGGCAGGGTCTTTACCATCGGTGCCACCTGGGAAGCCCAAAGACCCCGTGCAGTCCCCTCAAAAAATTCTGCAGAACGAGAGAACCAACACATAAAGACTACAATTTTTTTTTGTTCTTTTTAAAGACTACATTTTGTGTGATTCTCTTTTTCTTTTTGGCCATGCCGCACAGCCACGTGGAGATCTTAATTCTCAGACCAGGGATGGAACCCATCTCCCCGGCAGTGGAGGCTCAGAGTCCCAACCACTGGACCATCAGAGAAGCCCCTGTATGATTTCATTTACATGAAAAGGCCAGAGAAGGCAAGTCCACAGTGGCAGAAAACAGATGAGCGGCAACTGGGGCATTTGAAGAGAGGTTGACTGCAAACAGGAACAAGAGAACTTTGGAGGGAGAAATGTTCTAAAGACTGAGCTATGATGGTTGCACAATTGTGTAAATTTACCAGAAATCACCGAATTGCTATTTGAAACCAGTAAATCTCGTGTTATGTAAATTATGCCCAAGTAAAGGGTTGCGATCTCTGGGTGAGAAGGCAAGTGTTCTAGAAACCCCTCAGCTGGGACCCAGGGTCCCTTCTCCCCCTCCACTGTCTAGGTCAGTGTTTCCTCTGATCTCAGACTTTTGAGGAAGCTGCCAACTGACGCACTGGCTTCTATTTTGGAGTAGTCTGGAGTTTAATTCTGCAGACTCAGCTCACAAGGCTGTAAACATCTGGCTCCTGGCTATGCTGCCCAAAGGAGAAAAATGGGCATCGGGGGGATGGGTTGGATGGTGGGGGAGACCACTACAGGTGCCCCCACTCTATCCTGAGATGACTCTAACACCACCTGGGGATGCTGGGCCCTACCAAGGGAACATTTCATGCAAAGATGGGCTCGATAAAGGACAGAAATGGTCTGGACCTAACAGAAGCAGAAGATATTAAGAAGAGGTGGCAAGAATACATGGAAGAACTGTACAAAAAGATCTTCACGACCCAGATAATCATGATGATGTGATCACTAATCTAGAGCCAGACATCTTGCAATGTGAAGTCAAGTGGGCCTTAGAAAGCATCACTACGAACAAAGCTAGTGGAGGTGATGGAATTCCAGTGGAGCTGTTTCAAATCCTGAAAGATGATGCTGTGAAAGTGCTGCACTCAATATGCCAGCACATTTGGAAAACTCAGCAGTGGCCACAGGACTGGAAAAGGTCCGTTTTCATTCCAATCCCAAAGAAAGGCAATGCCAAAGAATGCTCAAACTACCACACTGTTGCACTCATCTCACATGCTAGTAAAGAAATGCTCAAAATTCTCCAAGCCAGGCTTCAGCAAGATGTGAACTGTGAACTCCCTGATGTTCAAGCTGGTTTTAGAAAAGGCAGAGGAACCAGAGATCAAATTGCCAACATCTGCTGGATCATGGAAAAAGCAAGAGAGTTCCAGAAAAACATCTATTTCTGCTTTATTGACTATGCCAAAGCCTTTGACTGTGTGGATCACAACAAACTGTGGAAAATTCTTCAAGAGACGGGAATACCAGACCACCTAACCTGCCTGTTGAGAAACCTGTATGCAGGTCAGGAAGCAACAGTTAGAACTGGACATGGAACAACAGACTGGTTCCAAATAGGAAAAGGAGTACATCAAGGCTGTATAGTGTCACCTTGCTTATTTAACTTATATGCAGAGTACATCATGAGAAACCCTGGACTGGAAGAAACACAAGCTGGAATCAAGATTGCCGGGAGAAACATCAATCACCTCAGATATGCAGATGACACCACCCTTATGGCAGAAAGTGAAGAGGAACTAAAAGCCTCTTGATGAAAGTGAAAGAGGAAAGCAAAAAGTTGGCTTAAAGCTCAACATTCAGAAAACGAAGATCATGGCATCCGGTCCCATCACTTCATGGGAAATAGATGGGGAAACAGTGTCAGACTTTATTTTGGGGGGTTCCAAAATCACTGCAGATGGTGACTGCAGCTATGAAATTAAAAGACGCTACTCCTTGGAAGAAAAGTTATGACCAACCTAGATAGCATATTCAAAAGCAGAGACATTACTTTGCCGACTAAGTTCCGTCTAGTCAAGGCTATGTTTTTCCTGTGGTCATCTATAGATGTGAGAGTTGGACTGTGAAGAAGGCTGAGCACCGAAGAATTGATGCTTTTGAACTGTCGTGTTGGAGAAGACTCTTGAGAGTCCCTTGGACTGCAAGGAGATCCAACCAGTCCATTCTGAAGGAGATCAGCCCTGGGTGTTCTTTGGAAGGAATGATGCTAAAGCTGAAACTCCAGTACTTTGGCCACCTCATGCGAAGAGTTGACTCATTGGAAAAGACTCTGATGCTGGGAGGGATTGGGGGCAGGAGGAGAAGGGGACGACAGAGGATGAGATGGCTGGATGACATCACGGACTTGATGGATGTGAGTCTGAGTGAACTCTGGGAGATGGTTATGGACAGGGAGGCCTGGCGTGCTGCAGTTCATGGGGTTACAAAGAGTCGGACACGACTGAACTACTGAACTGAACTGAAACCAGACTGGGATTGGATTTGGGCTCCGAGGCCCTGGTACCCACTCCCCAGCAGCACTCAGGCTGGACTAATTCTCCAAACATAACTTATCTTTTCATGCCTCCAGGCTTGGCCGTACCCTCCCCTACCTGGAAAATCCTGTTCTTCCCAAGAAGCCCATCTCATTGTTATCTCTTCTCAAGGCTTCTCCTTTGCAGCCCATTCCCCTGATTATCCCAACAGAACTTTTATCTTCCTGTAGAAGAGGGTTTATTCATGTGTCTGCCTCCCCCACTGCTCCGTGGGCTCCTGAAGACAAAGAGCCCATCTTCCCTTATCGCTGGTGCTCAAGTTTCTGGGACAGGCCTCAACATGTATTGGGTAGCGGAGAAATGCCAGGGTGCCTCACACCACATCAGACACTCGCCGGGCCACCGAGACCAGAGGAGACGCCCCATTGCCCTCATCTATTCTCGGCCTAAATGGCTTCTCTCATCTGGCCCAGAATGGCTGGAGAGCCACTCCCTGGAAAACCACAGCTCAGGGCGGCAGCCTCTTCCACAGCTTTCCCACTGCCAGACCCACTTGCCTTGGAAACTGCCTTAGTGTTTTGGGGGTTTTATTAATTTCGCTGTGCTGAGTCTGAGTTGCAGCATGTGGTATCTTCGATCTTCACTGCGGCGTGTGAGATCTAGTGCCCTGGCCAGCGATGGAACCCAGGCCCCCTGCATTGGGAGTTCAGAGTCTTAGCCATTGGACCAACAGGGAAGTCCAAAACTGCCTTATTGTTACTTCCGCTGAAGAACAGAGTCTCAGGGAAGCTGTGGCTTGGCCCTGGTGGGGGAGAAAAGCAACCTGGAATAGGGTTGGAACCTCCCTTCCCCAACTGAACAGGAGGGAAGGGGGGGAGAGCACAGCCTTTAGAAAAATGACATAGCCATAGGACGGGTGACGTAAACAGGTTACAACCAACTAAGTCCAAGATAGCGGAACAGACTTCACTAGACCCTGAGCCTCACTGATCTTGAGTATTTGTTCATTGTCACACATCTGCATACTAAATGACACACCCACAGGTGCCAGGAGAGTTTCATGGCACACCATAAAAGGTCAACAAGGGGCAGTGGCCCAATTCCTGGAAATCCTCATCCCCTTCCCCAGAATAGTTGGACTATTCATCGCACTCATTAGCCTATGAAATTCAGTTCAGTTCAGTCACTCAGTCATGTCCAGCTCTTTGACATCCCATGGACTGCAGCACACCAGGCTTCCCTGCCCATCACCAACTCCTGGAGCTTGTTCAAAATCATGTCCACCGAATTGTTGATGGCATCCAACCATCTCATCTTCTGTTGTCCCCTTCTCCTCCTACCTTCAATCTTTCCCAGCATCAGGATCTTTTCTAAGGAGTCAGTTCTTTGCATCAGGTGGCCAAAGTATTAGACTTTCAGCTTCAGCATCAGTCCTTCCAATGAATGTTCAGGACTGATTTCCTTAAGGAAGGACTGGTTGGATCTCCTTGCAGGCCAAGGGACTCTCAAGAGTCTTCTCCAACACCACAGTTCAAAAGCATCAATTCTTTGGCACTCAGTTTTCTTTATGGTCCAATTCTCAAATCCATACATGAGTACTGGAAAAATCACATCTTTGACTAGACGGACCTTTGTCATCAAAGTAATGAAAGTATCCACACCTATAAAAACTGACAACCTGCACCTTGGTGCCACTTTTGCCTTCTGAGATGGCCCTACACTGTCTGTGAAGTATGTTTCTCTCTAAATATATCCACTTCTTACCTGTCACTTTGTCTCACTGAATTTTTTCTGTGATAGGACATCAAGAACCTGAGTTACATCAGTTCCTAAGACTGGGTGTGATCTCAGTTTAAAGACCATGCCTTTGAGGCCCCAATGAGTTACACGGTTTCATAACTGCCAGGACCTCAGGGCTTGAAACATGTGGCTCTCTCTCAGCAGCTTCTTGCTTTAGTAGAAGAGAACAAGGATGTGAAGATATGTGGCGCTCTGAGCCTGTATGTTTGTTTTGACTATAACATATAGATAGATTTGTCCTGACTTGAGGCTGGGGTCCTGAGAGGCCCTGATAACAGGTTCCTGGCTGATGCTGAATACTCGGCCTCTGTGCACCGGTGCCAAACTGAATCTCAGAGACAGAGTTTGGGGTGGAGTAGAAAAGAATAAATAACTTTATTGCTCTGCCAAGCAAAGGGGGTCACAATGAGCAGCTAGTGGCCCTCAAAACTGTGTGTCTCAGTGAGGGAAGAATTTGTTGAGTTTTATAGCAATGGTTGAAGGGCCAGATTGCTGATAAAGATTAGGGTGTTTGCTAGGCCTGTACTCCTTCAATCTGGCCTCAGGTGGTCTGCTCTTAATACAGCTCTCTGGTTCCTTTTATCTGGAAGGAAGAATGCTAACATCTTCCATTTGTTGGGGGTTTTGGTTCTGTAAAGACTTCAAAGATATTGTTATGTGTATCCCTTGAGACAGAACCAGGACTCTGACCTACGGCTGCGGTTTTGTTTCTTTTTTAAAACATATTTTCTTTACTTATTTGGCTGCGTCAGGTCTGAGATGAGACATGCAAGACCTTCGTTCCGTCGTGCAGGGTCTTCCCTCGAGGCACACGGACTCTCCAGTTGTGATGCACAGGCACGGGCTTAGTCGCTCCCCAGCATGTGTGATGTTAGCTTCCCAAGCAACGTAAAGTGAAAGTGCTAGTCACTCAGTCGTGTTTGACTCTTTGCGATCCCATGGACGGTAGCCCTCCAGCCTCTTCCGTCCACGGAATTCTCCAGGGCAAGAATACTGGAGTGGGTTGTCATTCCCTTCTCCAGGGGATCTTCCCGACCCAGGATCAGACCCGAGTCTCCCACATTGCACGCAGATTCTTTACCTTCTGAGCCATCAGGGAAACCCCCACCAGAGATCAAATAGACATCGCCTGCATTGCAAGAGCAGGAAAGTCCCTGCGATATTTTTCTTGACTGCTCCTCCCTTGTCCCTGCATCGCCTGCCTTCCCTGATTAAAAACTGCTCAAACGGGCTTCCACACTCAGGGTTCTGCTTAGTTTCCCAGCCAGGACTGGCTAGATCTGTAGGAGCTCTGCTTACCCCAACCATCTCTCATAACCCAGGCCTGCTGTCTGTTGAGGCTTCTACAGAGTTGTTGGAGTGCTTGAGAGTCCTAGGATCTTCACTCAACCTGCTCACCCCCATCTTGGGAGTAAAGGATTCCAGGCTGCTGGCAGGGACTCTACCACATCAGGCAGCTCATGTTTTTCTTGGTGTCCCAAAGGGCGCTGCCTTGGTGTTCCTACCACAGAAACCAGAGCCTGGAATAGAGATGAGGACACCTGAAAAAGTCACCGACTTTAACCCGGTGTGGTCTGTCTGCGGCCAGCAAATATTCAGAGGCTTGGGCACAGTGCTAGGCCTGGGGACTGTAGGAGTGACGGAGCCCTGGCCCTGCCCTTCGGCAGTCCACAGCCTCGTATTTGAAGAAAATGAACAAATCCTGAGCACAGGCTGTTAGGGGAATACAGAAGAGGTGACCCTCTGTATTGCAGGTGCCTAATCTAGTCTAAGCTGGAGAAGGCAAAAGCACCCCCACTCCAGTACTCTTGCCTGGAAAATCCCATGGATGGAGGAGCCTGGAAGGCTGCAGTCCATGGGGTCACTGAGGGTTGGACATGACTGAGCGACCTCACTTTCACTTTTTATGCATTGGAGAAGGAAATGGTAACCCACTCCAGTGTTCTTGCCTGGAGAATCTCAAGGACTGGGAGCCTGGTGGGCTGCCATCTATGGGGTCGCACAGAGTTGGACACGACTGAAGTGACTTAGCAGTCTAGTCTAGGTGCAAGCAAATTCAGGGGAGACTTCCTGGTGGAGGTGACATCTCAGTTAAGATGAAAGTTGAATTAGGCAAGGACAGGAGGAAAAGTGACAGCAAACAGCATATGCGAAGGCCCAGGGTCAAGAGAGAACTTGGCACATTTAGGTACATCACGGAGATCACTGGGACCAAATGAAGGACAGCTGGCTTGAAGGTCCAGGTTGTGAATAACATGAATGTATGTGAAATGCTTGGCGCAGCCCCTAGCAAATGCTCTGCCATAGTAGCTCTCATTTCTATCATCTTGGAAGCCAAGGTAGGGGTTTGAGAATTTATTGTACAGTCAATGGGGAGACATACCAGGGTTTTAAGGCTAGGGTGACTTGGTCAGATTTGCCATATGACCCAAGCTTAAATAGATTCCTGTGACTGGTGGATTCTGTACTACCAGAAGGACAGATGGATGATCAGACTAGTTTGGGAACTGATTTCCAAACCAATAGTAACTGAGGAAAAAGGTACAGGGTGGGGGAGCTTCAAATATACCCCAAGTGGAAGAGAAAAATATACAGTGGAAGACAGATACAGCAATGATAATTAACTATAGCTACACACACTACTTCGATGGGTCTTGCAAGTGCAGTATTGAACAAAAGAAACAAATACATAATTCCATTTATATAAAGTTCGAAGAACAGGTGAAATGCAAGGATACTCTTTAGGGAGGTGTGCTTAGGTGGTAAAACTACAGAATATAGAAGCAAGGACGTGAATATCGCAAAAGTAGTGGCAACAGTGATTATCCTGTGCTTTGCAATATCTTGACCTGAGTGCTATTTACCAGATTCACTCAGTGACAAATCATTTCTCTTTCTGCTTTACCATGTAGTCCTCTGCAAGATTTTCCCAGTTGGTGGTGCAGTGGTAAAGAATGTGCCTGTCAACGCAGGAGATGAAAGAGATGAGGGTTCAGGTTTGAAGGTCCAAGTTGTGAATAACATGAATGTATGTAATGTGCTTTTTGCAGCCCCTAGAAAATGCTAAATACACTAGAAAAAGGTTTTAAACTGTTAACAAGAAAAAGGCTTAAACTGTTTTAGGTAGTAGAAATGAGGATGGAGAGAAGGGATGAGGATATATTGGGAGGAACAAGTTCGGGAGGCAAAAGGTGAAGAGCAGTGCTTAACACTCTTGAGTTAGAGAACCCTGAAAGATGCTGAAGTGGAAATGTACAGGTCCACTGTGTGAGCTCAGATAAGCCACTTGTCTCAAGTCCAAATTTTCTTCTCTACAAGAGAGAGAAGCAGTATGATTTTAAGGGATCAGCCTTAAAGTTTTGGTGTTGAGAATCCTGAACTTAAAATCCCAGTTCTCTCACTTCAGAATGGCTTTGAACCTAGACAGTCACTTCACCCCCTGCCCCCACCCCCCAGCCCCAGCCTCAGTTTCCTCAGGTGTAGATTTGACATAACCATTTCCAGCCTCAGGGTTCTTGCAGAGGTGCGTGCCTGTGCTCAGTCCTGTCCAATGGCAATCCCATGGACTGGAGTCCGCCATGCTTCTCTATCCATGGGATTCTCCACACAGGAGTACTGGAGTGCGGAGTCATTTCCTACCCCAAATCTTCCTGACCTGGGGGTTGAACCCTCCTCTCCTGCATCTCCTGCACTGATGGGCAGATTCTTAACCATTGCACCACCTGGGAGAATCTTGCAAAGGGCTATATGGTAAAAGAAGACAGGCACTTGGGTTATTTGGTGCTTTGATAATCAATTAAGAGACTCCAAACAAGGAATGAAAAGTTACACTGAATACACAAAAGGACAAGCAGGTAACCATCACTATATGATTTTTACACTCCAGTGTTAATAAGAACCAGCTAGTGAGCTTGTAACACTGGGCATTCTATAAGTCTAGAGTAACCATATAATTTACTGTCCGTACCAGGGCCCTTTTGAGAAGGCAAGCCATATTAACTATACCATGGTAACAGACATAAATCAAGACTGTCTCAGACAAAGCAGGGTATGTGGTTCCCTTTGCGTCTGAGATGAAGCCCTTGCCTGTCAAGACTCCCAAGTGAATGGCAGGCACTGTGAGGGCAGGATCACTGCGCCTACTGTGCCTACAAGGAGCCAGTTTATTTCCAGAGGGCTCAGACCTACTTGGAGCAATCCTCAAACCCCGTGAGGTGATAATAGCTAACATCTGTTAGTGCCTCCTTGTAGCTCAGCTGGTAAAGAATCTGCCTGCAATGTGGGAGACCTGGGTTCGACTCCTGGGTTGGGAAGAGCCCCTGGAGAGGATGGCAACCCACTCCAGTATTCTTGCCCGCAGAATCCCCAAGGAGAGAGGGGCCTGGTGGGCTACTGTCCATGGGGTCGCAGAGTTGGACACGACTGAGCCGACTAAGCACAGCACAGTTCGTGCCATATGCTGTGCTGAGTACTTCCACAGGCACCATCCCAGTTAATTTTCACCAAATCTTGATGATGTAGACAGCCTTAGTGTCCATTACAGAAAACTAAAGCTTAGGCGGTTAAGCATCTCCTTCAAAGCCATACAGCTAGAATGGAGGAGGAGTTTGAATCCACTCTGATTGGAAGCCTAGTTCTTAATTATTCGTTACAGTACCGTCTCTGGTTTGTTGGCACTCCCAGGTGGCGCTACTGGAAAAAGAAAAACACAGACAAACCTGCCCGCTAGCACAGAATTCATAAAAGATGGGGGTTCGATCCCTGGGTCGGGAAGATCCCCAGGAAGAGGGGACAGCAACCACTCCTGTATTCTGCCCAGAGAATCCCAGGGACAGAGGACCCTGACGGGCTACAGTCCATGGGGTCGCAGTCATACACGACTTAAGCGACTTAGCATGCTCCAATCCCACCAAGCTGCTTGGACCAGGCACCACCGATACAAGCCATAGCCCAGCTCAGCTGAGGCTCCACGTGGGAAGTGCAAGTCACAGCTGGTGGCAAGCCCATCTTCCTAAACTATGACTGGAAGGTCAGCTTCCAGAGGCCAGAGGGAGGTGGAGCTAGTGTCTTCTGCCCGCCCCTACCAAAGAACCCTGCAGGCAGCCAGCCTTGGGCACCTAGCGATTGCCAGCCTCCTGCTGGGCTAATTTTTGTGGCAGGGTTGAGTTCTCAGTGAGGTTTTGCACTGCAACTAGCAACCACCGATATCAAGTGTTGGAAAGTCCTCTGATGCATTTAGTTTACAATTTTCTAACTTTAGCAAAAGCCATCTTTATTCTAAATCTCTCAGGGCTAATTTGAATTTCTTCTACTAAGTTCTTAGAACTTGTGCAGCCTCATTAGGGGAAAGTTCGATGTGCATGCAGCCTGCATACGAGAAGTGGTTGGAAAACATCCTGGACTCACGTCCAGAGGACAGGCGACTGCTGTAGAGCGGCAGAGCTGCCCGGGAGCTAGGACCCAGGTCCTCCGAGCATCCAGAACTTACGTCACCAGGACTCCGCCCCCGGGTGGGCGTCTAAGCCGAGTCCCAGCAGGTTTCGAACCCGCCCCGCGCCCCCCTGGTGCGCATACTCAGTTCGACCTTGCAGCCGCACCGCCCACCCAAATCCTAGGGGAACACCCCTCCCCTCCCCGCCTCCTTACTCTGGGCGGGTGTGCTCGCGGGGGAAACTGAGGCAGGGAGCGTGCTTGTGGGTTCGTTCCTCAGTCCACACCCCAGGGCCTGCAAAGCTGCCTCCCGTCCCTTAGACCCGTCTGGAAGAGCAGGGAAGGACGAGGGAGAAAAGGAGGGGGCCCAAAGCAAGCGGGGTCTAAGGAGCCGGCCGATCCTGCCACACTCAAGATGGCGGCGCGGCAGCGGCGAAGTCCCTCAGAGGCGGTACCAGCGCATGCGCAGCGCGGAGTCCCGGCCCGGGACACAAGATGGCGGCAGCGGCGTTGGGGAGGGCGAGGCGGAGGCGGCAAAACGGGCGGTCGAGCAGAACGTGTAACCGCGTCCCCTCGAGTCCGCTGCGGGCAGGTAAGAGCCCCAGGAAGCCATGGTCCCGCCGCGAGCCGCGCCAGGGTCTGGGGTTCCGAAGCCAGGCGGCGGTGGCCCCTCCGGCGCTTTCCGCTTCGGGCTACCGCTTGTCCTGTCTCTGCCGCCGCCGCCATCTTAGGCCCACGGGTGGGCGGCCGAGCCGGTGGCCTGGAGGAGCGAGTTGGGTCCGGAGAGCGCGGGCGGAGCGGCCTCTGGGGCCTCTCCGCTGCCGCCGCCGCCACCGCCTTTGTGTCGGGCTCCGACTCTGAGTCGCCTCAGCCCGGGGGCGGAGCGCGCGGCGGGGCGGGGGCGGAGCCCGGGAGATGGGCCGGCGCGCGCGCGCCAAACAGCCCGCCCCCGCTGGAGGGTAGGGGGGAGAGTGCGCGCGCTGGGAGTCGGCCCACCCCCTCCTTCGCGCGCCCCCGCGCCTGCGCAGTTCGGGAACCCTTGACTCCTCCCTACTGAGTCGGAGGATTTTGATTGGTGCGTTACTGAATGATCCCGCCCCATCCTCCTCCAGTCCTGGAGTCGGAGTCTTTTTTTTTTTTTCTTCTCCTTCTGGTGGGTTCCTCTGGTTGCGCAGATACAGTTGTTTATCCTTAAGCTGCTGGGCACTGTTGAACTGCGGTATGCGTGGGGGTCGGGAAGCCACAGGATAAATAAAAACGTTCTTTTGTAATAGCAGTTGTTTCCTACTGAGAGTGTACAGTGTGCTCGGCTCTACGCATGGAGACCGTAGAGGCCGAATGATTCTTGTTAGAAGTCGGAAAATGGCAGAAGCGTGTGGAACCGGGCTCTGTCCAAACCCGGAGCTGGTGTTTTAGCCACCGACCTGCTGTATCCAGATCACCTGGGAAATTTAAAAGCTTTTTAATCATAACAGAATTGGTGAAGATTTGAAGTGGTATAAAGTGAGAAAATTAGTCACCCGGTTTCCCAACCCCACTCTTGGGGGTGTGTGAAAATACGTATACTTGTGTCCTTCCTTTCCCCATTTCTCTACGATGTGGAGTGACGGACAGGAATCTGAGGGTTTTTAAACAAGTTCCCTGGTGTTTGATGCACAGGTCGTTTCGGAAATACTGCTGTGTCATGGTTCGGCCTCACTAAACGGTGAGGCCACTAAACTGCTTCTTCCTTCTCTGCATAGTTGACCTACCTGGTGCACCAGTATCACACAGTATTGCTCGGGGAAAAATATTTCAATAAAGGTGAACACGCTCTGTTGTTTAATGCATTTGCATGCTTTATTGTCTTTAGAATTAAAGACCTGATTCAGAGAAATGTGTTTCACTCACTGTAGGTGGCTTGGGGGCCGTGCCCACCCTTGATCTGTGATATGTATGCTTGTTTACTTTTGTCTCAGTACTGTGGTTGGCCAGACCAGCTTACAATTTGTGGCATCAAGTGTCCCAGTGAAAGCACAGGCCCTTTGTTAAATGTTTATTAAAAATGTGACAACCGTCAGAGCAGAGCATTAAAGCAGGCTCAGGGCCCTCCTCAGCTCAGCCCTGGGGGACTGTGTGGGCTGCAGCTCCGAGAAGGTGAACCTGTTGGTTGTTGGGAAGCTTGAGAAATGCTGTTCTCGCCCCCGAATCCCCATGTCCCCACAGGGTGTCCTGCCCTGTCCTGGGGGCTCCCAGCGTGCTCTGCCCTTGCCTCCCGTGCCATTGTCCCTGTCCTGCCGCAGCTCATAGGTCTGCGACTCTTTTCTTCTCTTTGCTCTGCAGTTGCTGATGCAAGGAATCCCCTGGGCCCCCGTCCACTCCACTGCTGACCAGCCCATCCTCCTGCGCTCTGCTTTCCTGCAGGCACCCCGCCCACTGCCTCTGTGGGACCCGGTGACGTGGGGGTCCATCTGGCCGGAGAAGAAAACCCTCTGATGCTAGCGTTGCAGACCCCAGAGGGTGAGAGAAAGAGGGACCTAATTCAGCCTTGAGACCCGGGGTCAGCCCTAAGGCAAGGCATCCTTTTCCCCAGAGAATCAAGGCAGCTTCCCTTGGTCGGTGATTCCAAGCCTTTTAGTTATCCTGGGCCCCTTTTTGTTGTTTGTTCTCTTGCTCTCTGCATTTTTATCTGCCAAACCATACAGATGAAGTGACCACTTTGCCTTTTCCAAATTAACAATGATGTCTATGACTGAATGTACAATAAAAACCACCACCCAATGATTGCTATGCTGTTGTTAACATCAGCGCTTCTGATCATCATGAAATAATCAATGCGACCACAATAAGGTGATAAAATTTCGGCAGCAGAGAAAAACCAGTGTTTAACTATGCCTTTGGGGTCTTTTTGTGGGTAAACGTTTGATTTCTTTGGGGTGTTATGACACTGAAACTTTCAGAGCAGCAGCCTGATCTCAGTGGCCCCCTAGGAGTCTGACAGCCGGGTTGGGAACCTCTTTGGCCACTGAGGCTTGTGCCAGTGTGCTTTGGGTAGGTAATAGGGAATGCTAGTCGGAAGGAGCTGACCCTCCTGTGGGTGTTTAAATTTTCACCTGGGGATTATGAAGGACTGAACTCGGTGTTCCTTCCAGCCTTCCTGGTTCTTTTAGCAACAAATGCCTTCCTGCTCTGTAGTTAGGAGGAGGCATCTATTTCAGGCCCTACTCCTTCCTGCGCTAGGCTGTGTTCCAGTTAGATTTTACTGGGTAGGAAAAGGGAAGAGGAGCAGTTACTGCTGCTGCTTATGGGAACAGCTTTCTCAGGTGCAGACCCTGTTTCATCTTGTCTGCCACTCTTGGTGCTTTGTAAACATTGGCAGAATGAATACAGCTCTGCTGGTCCTTGGTACCATGCTGAGCACCAGAGAGCCAAACTGGACCCACTTCTGAGGCCTGGGAGTTCTGACAGTCTAATGGGGGTGGGGGCAAACTGAGTTGATGGACCAGAGGATTTGAGTGCTACAATCCTAGGGAGGGACTCTGACCACCTAGCCTGGGGAAGGGATCGAAGGAAGGGTTCCTGGAGGGTGGAGGACCTAGTGGTAAGCCAGGCAAAACAGCACCAGGAGCGCCCCCCATTTGACAGTTGAGGGAACAGCAACAGGCCTGAGGGCTCCTGTGGCAGCAGGCTGGCCCTCCAGTATGAGACTGGATCCGCTTCACACGTGTAGGTGGTCACTGGGGCCCTTGGTGGATTGTAATTGGGTGCAGTTGTGGGGAGCGGGGTCGAGGGGATTGACCTCCACGCCCTACTGGCCCTGACACCTTTCAGTCCTCTGTGTGGCAGGTCCGGCGTGGGTGCTGAGATGGCCAATGAGAATCACGGCAGCCCCCGGGAGGAAGCATCTTTGTTGAGTCACTCCCCCGGCACCTCCAGTCAGAGCCAGCCCTGTTCTCCAAAGCCCATCCGCCTGGTGCAGGACCTCCCAGGTACTGGCGAGGGGCCGTGGCAGGGCAGTGGGGTCAGCAGGGTGCCCAGGAGCAGCTGTGACCCTGGCTGGATTCTATGCTTGTTTGCAGAGGAGCTGGTGCACGCAGGTTGGGAGAAGTGCTGGAGCCGAAGGGAGAACCGTCCCTACTACTTCAACCGATTCACCAACCAGTCCCTGTGGGAGATGCCTGTGCTCGGCCAGCACGACGTGATTGTGAGTGCCAGCCTCGGGACGGGGCCGGCAGGGGTTGGTGTCTCAGCAGCTTCTGGCATCTGGGCCTTCCCCAAATGTACCCTGAGCAGCTGTTTACTTACCTGGCACTGTGTCAGGACCAGGGGACACAGTGCCCAGCAAGACAGACACGCAGTCCTGCCTGCCTGGAAGCTGTCCTCCAGTAGCAGAGACTGTCTGACACAGGAAGATGATTCTGAATGGGTGTTGTTGAACTTGAGTTGCACGTTGGGCACTATGCCTGGGATGCGGTCGTGAGCAAGGTAGATCTGGTCCTGCCCTTGCCTGCTGGGGGCGCCCAGTATTACAGTGTAGCACCTGCAGGAAGAACAGGGTCAGAGCCCAGCAGGGGTGCCGAGCGGGTGTAGGGAAGGGGGGCACAGGGAAGTCTCCCTGGAGAACCAGCGTGTAAGATGAGGTTAGCTGAGTGAAAGTGGGAAACGGTGAGCAGCACTGTTTGGGAGCCCATGTCGATGTGATGACGTGTGGGTGCAGGTCATCTGTCTGGGTCCCTGTCACTTGGGGACTTTGTTTTCTGGGCAGTCCACCCCCCATTTTGCAGATGAAGACACTGAGGCTCAGAGAGGGGAAGGGACTGACCCAAGACCTCAAGACAGTCAGAGGCAGAGCAGGACTTGCACCCTACCCACCGTCACAGTCCTCTCAGTGTCACCACGGGAGTTCCAAGTGTTTAAGTTTCCCCTTTATTCCTATCGTTCTGGTTCTTTCTGGCCGTGCTGTTCAGCGTGCAGGATCTTCAGTTCCCCAACGAGATCAAACCCTCCCCCTCAGCAGTGAAAGCACAGAGTTCTAGCCACTGGACTGCCAGGGAATCCCTCCATTCTGGTTCTTATGCCAGGTGTCATTTTAAACTGGTCACATGCATTGACCCCTTAAATCACACTTCCAGAGGCGAGGTAGGGCTCAGCAGGGCGCACCTTAGAAGGCCCTGGCCTGGGCCGCACGGTTGCAGGGGCGGAGCCCAGTGTTCTCCTGCACCCCAGCCCCTGTGCTCTTCTCCGAGGAGGAGGAGGGGCGGGGGGCGGGACTCACAGTACTGGGGCCCTTAAGCCGCTGGCCCTGGTTGCAACTCTGCTGGTCTCCCTCCACCAGTCGGACCCTTTAGGGCTGAACGCGACTCCCTGCCCCAAGACTCAAGCTTGGTGGAAACCTCCCTGGCTGAGAACAAGCCCCGAAAGCGGCAGCTCTCGGAAGAGCAGCCCAGCGGCAATGGCGTGAAGAAGCCCAAGGTGAGTGTAGGCGGACCGGGGTGGGCAGATAGCCGGCGGGACCCCTGTGCGCTGGGTGTCAGCAGTCAGTCAGGAGGTGGGGCTCGCAGTGGTGGAGCCCGGCCAGCTCCCCTGACCTCAGACCTTTGATTCTTGCTCCAGATTGAAATCCCCATGACGCCCACGGGCCCATCGGTCCCCAGCTCCCCCAGCATCCCGGGAACCCCAACGCTGAAGATTTGGGGCACGTCCCCTGAAGATAAACAGCAGGCAGCTCTCCTCCGACCCACAGAGTGAGCCCTTGCTGCTGCCCATCCGGGATGACTGGCTTGCCCAGGACTCTGTGTAGGGGGGCCGAGTGGGGAGCAGGCAGGGGCGTCCGCCACCTCATCGCTCTGTCTGTGTGCCCCCAGGGTGTACTGGGATCTGGACATTCAGACCAACGCGGTCATCAAGCACCGGGGCCTTCGGAGGTGCTGCCTCCGCACCCCGAGGTGGAGCTGCTCCGCTCTCAGCTCATCCTGAAGCTTCGGCAGCACTACCGGGAGCTGTGCCAGCAGCGAGAGGGTACTGCCTCCTGGGCCCACCTGCCTTGTGGGTGCCCATCATGAGCTGGAGCTGGGGCTTGGCCAGCGGAGCTCAGGGGAGTGGCACCGTGGAGCCCAGGGGCTGCGCCTATGTTCTGGAGGGGCCCCAGCTCCAGTTACTGCTGCTCTGCGACTCTGAGCTTGTTGAACAACCTCTCTGCACTCGAGGTTTTCTCACCTGTAAGGTGGTGGTAGTAACAGTGCCTGCATAAGGGTGCCTACCTAGCATCAGCAACACCTGAACCACAGTCCTTAACACTTGGCAGTGCTCGCTATCTGCCAGGCACTGTTCACAGCCTTTTATGTATCTGTTAAAGGGCATAAAAGCCGAGCTCCTACCTCTCACACAGTTACTCCAGGGAGTAAGTGCTCAGTAAACTGTAGCTTTTATTAATAAATAAGCCTGCTTAAACTTGGCTGGGATATGGAATGCATCCGTCCCCTTGTTGTTACCCCCTTGTGCCTTTTATGGCACCAGCAGTTAACACCCTTCGGGAGATGTGGCCTGGGACTGAGCTCCTGACGTAGTGGGCGCTGTCCCTTGTTTACTGTGGCGCCTCCGGTGCCCACACCACGCTTCTGGTGCTGCCCCGTGGGGCCTGCTGACTGAATCCGGACTTTGATCTGCTGTGCTATCCCTCAGGCATTGAGCCCCCCGGGAATCCTTCAACCGCTGGATGTTGGAGCGCAAGGTCGTGGACAAAGGCTCTGACCCCCTGTTGCCAAGCAACTGTGAACCAGTGGTGTCACCTTCCATGTTTCGCGAAATCATGAACGACATTCCCATCAGGTACAGCCCTCAGCCAGGCCAGCCAACCCCAGCCTCTTGGTGTGTGTGCCCAGGCCAGGGTAGGCAGGCTTGCTCTCCCTGCTCTCTGACCCAGGTTATCCCGAATCAAGTTCCGGGAGGAGGCCAAGCGTCTGCTCTTCAAGTACGCAGAGGCAGCCAGGCGCCTCATCGAGTCCAGGTTTGTTCGGCTCTTGTCTCCTGACCCAGTGTGATGGGGCTCCGGCCAGTGCGAGGGAGGGCCTGGGCCTTGTGGCCACCCCCGGGGCCCAGGCATGACGCTTGGTGGCCGGAGTGGGGCCTGCTCCCTCAGACAGCAAGGGTTGCACCGTCAGCCTGGGTGTTGACGCCCAAACGCCAGTGGCAGCAGAATGGGAGAAGGAAGGAGGGGCCAGCAGGTGCTAACAGTAGCCCCCTTTATGCCCTCAACTGGCAGGAGCGCGTCTCCTGACAGCAGGAAGGTGGTCAAGTGGAATGTGGAGGATACCTTCAGCTGGCTGCGGAAGGACCACTCTGCCTCCAAGGAGGACTACATGGTGAGTAGCCCCGGGTGGAAGGCCACTGCTTCCTAGAAACCCACTCTGCCGGCCGAGGCCAGGCGGGCCCCCACGGCAGCCGCCTCCTGTGCATTTGGCCGACCTTTGACACTCATCAGGCCCCCAGCTCATGTGTGTGGAGCTGCTCCTCTGAGCTCCTGGCTTTCTCCCAAAGAACACTTCTGTTACAGTTCTTACTGGAATCCTGTCCTTGGCCACACACCATAAGTAGGTGCCTTTTAACTTAACGTTCAACACCTCCCTTGAGATTTTTGGAAAACAGATGGACAGACTGCCTTTGCTTGGTATGTGTGGCCCTACTGCAGTTCACAGCTACCACCAGATTCAACCGCCCACTTTAACAAGTCCAAAACAATTCTGTTTTCTGGCCCAAACCCATCACTCTCTACCTCTCCACCAGCACTAGCAATGGGCTTTCTTTTCAGGACCATTTTTCACAAGAGACAAGGTTTCGCACTTCACGATAGTAACTGTGTACTTGACACGTAGAGAGTGATAAAGGTAGGTGACTTCACTAGCAAGAGTGACTCATTTTCACCCATCACTTTCGACATGTGCAATTCAGCGTAATTACAAAGGCCTACAGTTAAGCTTACAAATCGCTGAAGGCTCAAATCCAAATCTGCAGTGCCCAGAGAGCCCCTGTTTTACAACAGACATTCTCCCCATAAACTGCAGGTCCCTTGTAAGCAGGGATTATGCCTGGTTTGTCTGTTTCCCAGCAAGTATCAAGAGATTTGCCCTAGTGTAACCCCAGCAGTAAGTGCTGGCTTTTATTAGGTACGTAACTGTTTTCCAAGGGCATGGCAGATCCTTAATGGGAATGACTGCATTTAATAATCAAACTGCCTTGTTAGGTAAGTATTTTGTGTTCCCTTAACTGTTGAGGAATAAGATTTAGTGATGCCAAGGGATTTGTCCAAGTGACACAGCCAGTAAGTAGCAGAGCCTGTTTCAGGACGAGGACAGTTGGGATCTGACAGCCCTCCAGCGCCAGCCCCCAGAGCCTGATGAAGAGTCTCTCACCCCCAGGACCGCCTGGAACACCTACGGAGGCAGTGTGGCCCCCACGTCTCGGCCGCAGCCAAGGACTCCGTGGAAGGCATCTGCAGCAAAATCTACCACATCTCCCTGGAGTACGTCAAACGGATCCGAGAGAAGCACCTTGCCATCCTCAAGGAAAACAACATCCCAGGTAAAGCACCAGGTGGTACAGAAGGGACAAGTAAGGCTGAGTTTCAAGGCCATGGACTGGTTCAGGAGGCCCGTTTCTCCCAGCAGTGGGACCTGCTGTGACCTTTGGCTCTGGGGTTTCCGCGCCCTCTGGGAAACAGAAATGGTGAGAAAGGGAGGGCTGGAGGGTGCAAGAGACAGACAGGGAGAGAGGTAGGCGGCCTGCCTTCACATCCGTCCTCTGTAAGCCCCACTGAGGGGTGACACCTAGCCACAGGACCGTGTGAGGATTTGGGGACCTCCAAGTGCTGGGCCCCAGAAGAGCCCCACGCAGTCTTGTGACTGTTACAAGGCAGGCAGTGTAGTTCTCATACTTCTCCATGGCAGCAAACCAGGAGCTTGCCCACCAGGCCCCAAGACGTGGTGGCCTGAGTGGGTTCAGAGCGTGTTTTCGTGGACCCCCGCTTCGCGCTCCTGCCGGTTGCCTAGCTGTCTCCTCAGTTACTGAACCATTTGAGCTGCTGTTGGGCTTCCCTTGTGGCTCAGCTGGTTAAGAATCCGCTGCAATGCAGGAGACCTGGGTTTAGTCCCTCGGTTGGGAAGACCCTCTGGAGAAGGGAAAGGCGACCCCATTCCAGTATTGTGGCCTAGAGTTACATGGACTGTATAGTCCATGGGGTCTCAAAGAGTGGGACACACCTGAGCAACTTTCATGTCACATCACTCCTCCCTGGGATGGGACTTACCTCTCCTGGTCACTGGGACGCACGTGGAAGCGCCTGGCCCTGGGTGGGCCCAGGGCTGTCAGAGGGTGATGGCCCTCCCCCGTGCTCCTGCCCGCAGAGGAGGTGGAGGCACCAGAGGTGGAGCCCCGCCTGGTGTATTGCTACCCAGTGCGGCTGGCCGTGCCCGCGCCCCCCATGCCCAGCGTGGAGATGCACGTGGAGAACAGCGTGGTCTGCGTCCGCTACAAGGGCGAGATGGTCAAGGTCAGCCGCAACTACTTCAGCAAGCTGGTAAGAGGCACGGTGGGAGGTGGCCCCAGGAGGGCGCGCGGGCAGCCCGCTCGGCTGGAGCCTGCTGCAGGGGCGGTGGGCGGGCTGCAGTTGAAGCCCGCTGCTTTCTGCCCCACAGTGGCTCCTTTACCGCTACAGCTGCATCGACGACTCCGCCTTCGAGAGATTCCTGCCCCGGGTCTGGTGTCTGCTCCGCCGGTACCAGGTACTGGCCGGGGCGGCTGGGGGCGGGCTGACCCGGGAGGGCGGGGAGGCCGCCCGAGGCTGAGCCAGCCGCTCCGCAGATGATGTTCGGCGTGGGTCTCTACGAGGGCACAGGCCTGCAGGGCTCGCTGCCGGTGCACGTCTTCGAGGCACTGCACCGACTCTTCGGAGTCAGCTTCGAGTGCTTCGCCTCGCCCTCAACTGCTACTTCCGCCAGTACTGCTCCGCCTTTCCCGACACAGACGGCTACTTCGGCTCCCGTGGGTGAGTGCCCCATGCTGCTGGGCCTCCTGCCTGGGTAGCGTCCTCCAGGGCACACAGCCCATTGGGGTCAGCTGCTTCCCGATGCTGGGGGGCTTTGGGCCTGGGCGGTTACAGAGCTCACCGGGGTCAGCTGTGCTGGGGGGCTTCGGGCCTAGGCGGTTACAGAGCCCACCTGGGTCAACTGCTTCCTAATGCTGGGGGCTTCAGGCCTGGGTGGTTTTGGGTGGAGTCCCTGTCTCTGCCGTCACCAGCCCTATGGCCATGGATGCGCTGCTGCAGGTCTGGGAACCTATGCCAGCCCCGACCCAGCCAGTGGCGCTCGGTGAACTATCCTGGGTCGGAAGGTGGAGCACCTGGTCCTGCAGTGAGCGGGTGGGCACGGAGGCAGCCAGGCCAGCGGGAGGGCAGCCTGGTCACCACTGTGTTTGGGCCCCACCTCCTCCCCTAACCAGCTCTGTGGCCTTGGCCCCCAAACCTGAGCCTCTCTGTCCTCAGCCGTCCAACAGAGCAGGCCACCTCTTGTCCCAGGACAAACCAAGGGTGGCCCTTGGCCCCTGGCCTGACCAGAGCCCTCTCTCCAAAGGGCTGCCCGTGGTGGGGGTGGCACCTGTTCTTGGTGGAGGGGGCTGGGTCCTGGTGGGACCTACACGTTTGCCTCTTCCCCCAGGCCCTGCCTGGACTTTTCCCCGCTGAGCGGTTCCTTCGAAGCCAACCCTCCCTTCTGCGAGGAACTCATGGATGCCATGGTCTCTCACTTCGAGGTGGGTGTGTGACTGGGTTTGGGAGCTTGGCCAGCAAGCCAGAGGGCCAGTGGCCTGGAGTGCAAGCCCCTGATACCCTCCCTGGGACCATTCCCACAGAAACTGCTTGAGAGCTCGCCAGAACCCCCTGTCCTTCATTGTGTTCATCCCCGAGTGGCGGGAGCCCCCAACCCCAGCGCTCACCCGCATGGAGCAGAGCCGCTTCAAGCGCCACCAGCTGGTTCTGCCTGCCTTCGAGCACGAGTACCGCAGCGGCTCTCAGCACGTCTGCAAGAAGTGGGTGCTGGGGGGCTGGGGCGGGGAGACCGGGCTGGGCTCACCCGGCCAGGCCCTGCCATGAGCCGCTGCTTTTGCCCACAGGGAGGAAATGCACTACAAGGCCGTCCACAACACGGCCGTGCTCTTCCTGCAGAACGAGCCCGGCTTCGCCAAGTGGGGGCCCACGCCCGAGCGGCTGCAGGAGCTGAGTGCCGCCTGCCGGCAGTCGGGCCGCAGCCATGGCTCCAGCGGCTCCGCATCCTCAGAGGCCAAGGACCGGGACTCAGGCCGGGAGCAGGGCCCAAGCCGAGAGCCTCACTCCACTTAACACAGCCTGCAGGGAGGAGCTCCTGGGTGCTGCTGTGGACTGCTGGGGCTCTGGGGGCAGAGTGGACCCCAGGACCCGCCTCCTGGGGCGGCCGCCGATAACATAGGAAGACGTGGCTCTGCCAGGGTGCCCCCCTCCCTGCCCACGTTCCCCCAACTCCCCGCCTCATGCTCACTCCAGGCCCCCTGTAAATAGGCCCCGTCCTAACCGCCCTCCCTTCCCTCACCCCATCCTGTTGTCACCTTGTTTCATTTGTAAAAGGAAATACAGAAACCCCCCAAGAACGTGTGAGGATCTTGAGGGCAGGGCAGGCTGAGGAAGCTGGAGCCACTCGCAGGGCCGCAGCCCTCCACTGCACACCCAGGCGCACCTTCTCATGGCCTCTGGGCCTTCGCACCCAGCCCTGGGCTCCAGGGTCTAACTTCTCATCCTGCTGTTCTCTGCTTGTACCCAGGAAGTCTGAAGGGTCCAGAGGCAGCGTCAACCATCTGCAAGCCCCAAGCTCCCACAGCCAGTAGCAGCTTCACCGACACCTCTGGGGAGCAGAGGGTGGGTAGAAACCTAGATACCTGGAGCCACCAGTGAGTGGGCAGCCGGCTATGTTTTATAGTCAAGGGCCAGGAGGAAGTGCAGCTCCAAGGCAAGGGGCCAGTGCTCCCCTGGGACTGGGGAGGAAGCAGCATCTGAAGGTGCTGTCCACTTGCCCCAGCCTAGCCGTCTCTCCGGAGCGGCCCCACAAGTCTGCCCTCCTGGGCCACTGTACTTACAGAGGCAGGGCAGGGTGCACCTCTGGCCGGGCAGCTCCCACCTCAGTCCCACCCTCATGGGCTTTAACAGGCTCCTCTTCCTGCTTCCTAAGGCCTTGCCTGGTTCCAGCTGTAGCAGTACACGGACAAAGGGAGCGGGCCAAGGCTGGACTCTGGTTCCTTTATTGAGCCTGAGAGACCAGTGGATACATACCAACAAAAATAAATTTCTCTCCCGAAGCCTGCCTGCAGGCTGGGGCCCCCAGCATGTCCCGGCTGGTGCCCATGGCTGTCCCCAACCCCAGCAGCACAGGTCTGGCTCCCCAGGAGTGACAGGATGCTGGCTGCTCAGTATCTGGAGGTCCTAGGCAGAGCAGGGAGGGAGTGCCCGCAGGCCTCCACCCGCAGCAGGGCAGGCCCCATCAACATCCGTGGTCTACACTGGGCTCCTGGGGCTCGCTCAGTCATCGCTCAGGGTGATGACGTCGTATTCGATGCCCTGGTGCTGCAGCTGTTGGATGTGTTCAGGCACTGCCTCCTCTGTGCCAAAGAGGCCCTGGGCTTGGGCCATGGCAGCGTCAGCCACCGCTGCCGGGGAGGGGAGAGGACGGTGACCTGAGGCCCAGGAACGAGGCCTGGCTCCCAGGGCCTTCAGGGTCTAGCCTCGTACCTGTGACAGCTGAGTGTGCCGCAGCCTCAAGCTGGGCCTGGGTGACCAACTGCTGGCCCGGGGACACAGGTACGTACTGGATCTGGAGAAGAGAAGCCAGTGAGACACGGCCTTAGAGGCTCCCCCGCCCTGGGCCTCTGCCCCCTGGGTCCCCAGAGGCTCTACCTGGGACTCCTGAAGGAAGGGGGCCCCTTGCTCATACTGGATGTGTGTGATCTGGCCCTCCTGTACCTGGAGAGAGGAAGCCTGCGTAGTGATCCCGGAAAGAGGTGTTGGAACCTCTCCGCCCCGCTCCCCTGGCCTTGTCCCAGGCCTGGCCTACCTGGATGTGATGGCCCTCGGGCACCACCACATATTCCTGGGGAAGGAGCTGCTGCACTCCATCCGGGGAAATGATGTACTGTACCTGAGAAGGGAGAAGAGGCAGGTGCTGACAGCCCGCCCCCCCAGGAGCTTCATGAGGAAGGCAGAGCAGGGTGGCCAGGGACATCCACCCCATCAACAATGGCAACTGCAAGGACGGACCCCCAGAGGGGTCGTTTGCAAAGTACTGTCCCCCCTCCTCCTGGGCGCCTGGGTGGTCAGCAGCAGCAGCTCACCTCCTGGGAGCAGGGCTTGGGGGCGCGGGGATGGGCGCCCCAGCCCAGGTGGTCAGCAGCGGCAGCTCACCTGGCTATCAGACGCCACCAGGTGCTGGACCATCTGGCCATCCGCCGTGGTGATCTCTTGGATGTAGGCAGCTTCCTCCTGTCACAGCCAGGCCAGCTCTAGCTTCAGATTTCTGGGTGGCCCCCCCGCCGGTCCCCAACCTGCCAGTGGGGACCCCAGACTCAGGCTCTCACCGGATTGCTCACTGTCTGTTCCTGGGCCACGAAGATGTGTTCCTGGCCCAGTGCCTGTTGGAGCCGCTCTGGACCCAGGACCCCATGACTGGACTGGAGGGCAGCTGGGCAGAGAGGAGGGGGGACACTCTCTCAGGGGTTCCAGGGAAACCTGACATGGCCCGGCTCCACCCTAGCCCGAGGGTGTGCGCTGGGGCAGTGGCTCCAGTCGCAGGTCCACCCCGGGGTCCTGCTCACTGTGCAGTGTGGCCAGCGTCTCATCATCACTGTTGAGGATGATGGTCTGGGTTGGGGGCCGGGCTGGGGCCCGTGCAGTGGGCGCCGCGGTCTTCCTCCCGTCAGGGCTGTGGAGCCGCTGGATGTGGAACTTGAGGTGCCCGTTGCGGTTGAAGCTGAAGAGGGAGGATGCAGGCTCAGGGGTGGCCCCCACCCTCGGCAGCCCCGGCAGCCCCGGCAGGCTTCGCCCAGCCTCACCGCTGGCCACAGAGCTGGCACTCGAAGGGCTTCTCGTTGGTGTGGGTCAGCATGTGCCGCCGCAGATCCTTCTTGTTCTTGGAGGCGAAGCTGCACTGGCTGCACTGGTGGGGCCGCAGGCTCGAGTGCTGCGCCATGTGGGCCTACGGGCGGGGCGGGGGCAGCGCTGCTCAGGACAGACGGCCCCCGGTGCACCAGCCTGTGCTTGTGGTCTGGTGCCACCCCGCCAGCTCCGCCCGTGAGGCCACTCAGCCCAGTCCCTGCTCACCCTCGGGTCACCCCTGTGAAAGGCACTGGCTTAAAGAGGGGCCTCTAAGGGTCACCCCCAGCCCTGACACTCTGGGTTCTGGCCCCCCTCCCCTCACAGAGCTGTGTGAGGTTTCAGCATGCAGTCAGATCTGAGAACTGGTCCTTCTCAGGGGGATGGAGTCCCAGGAACCTCCCTGGGATTGTGTGCTCTCAGTCTTCTGGACAACTCATGTCTCCCCAGCTGCCTCACGTTACCACCCCCTCTGCTCCTGCCAACCCAGCTCAGCCATCACCTCCAGGAAGTCCCCCAGCACCCCAAGTCCACATGACTCTCTTCCTGTGTGTGGGCGCTGCGTTCACCCTGGAGACACTGTCAGGTATTAATTGTTAATCCCAGGCTGGTGTGTCTCCCCACCAGACTGAGCCCCCTGAGAGCTGAGGCCTTGCTGAGTCACCTCTGAGCCCAGTGGGGAGCGGAAGATCCGGCCTGGAGGGTGCTCAGTCACGCTTTGTTACACAGACAGGGGCCAGCAGAGGAACAGGACACCTACCCGGACCTCGGGCCACTGGCGAGCACTGAAGGGGCAGTCAGGGCACTTGAAGGCTCCTGGCCCGGCGTGGGCCCGTTTGTGACTCTCCATCTCTGCTCGGCCGGTGAAGGCCTCGGCACAGATCTTGCAGGAAAACTTCTTTGATGAAGCAGTAGCTGCAGATGGCGGCGAGGGGGGCACCACCAGGCCCAAGGGTTTGCTGGCTGCAGGAGGTGGAGAGGCAGAGCCCTGAGGGTCCCTTGGCTGGTGGGTCCTGGCTGGAGCCGGGGGCTCAGGACCATCTCTGGGCAGCCCCCCATACTGCAGGAGGGGCCACTTGGCGCCGGAGGCCAAGGCTTCGGTACTTGGGAAGGAGATGGAGCCATCTGCAGTCAGCTGTGGAGAGGGGGCGGGGCGTGAGGGAAGAGGGCGGTGAAGAGGGGCGGGGCTGGGGGGAAGGACCGGAAGCAGGGGGCGGGTACGTGGGCGGGGCATGGGCGGGGCGGGACTGGCCCCCCTCCAGCCTCACCTGGATGTGGTGCAGCTGGGTCCCATCGGCTGCCATGATGAAGTGCGTGCCAGCTTCTTTCAGGGTGTCACCCACGACCACGGTCTGGGCTGCCTCCCCCGGGGGGCTCCTCGCTGTGGGCACAGATGCCAGGAGTGGGAAGCAGAGCTCCAGGGAGGCTGGCGGGCTATGGGAGCCCCTTCCCTGGGAGAGCTCTCCTTTCAAAGTGGACCACGGCCACCACAGGCTGGCCCCGGCTCCTCCCTTTAGCAGCTGGACCTCCGCTGCCTTTTTCACAAGCAGGGACCAAGTGTCCAGTGTACCGTCCAGCTTAGCAGTGGTCACCCCCACTCCTCACGGGCACGGAGTGATGAGATGAAAGGCTCCAGGAATCAAGCCCAAGTCTGGCCAAGTGGGGCAGGAGGAGAGGGTGAGTAGGGGAGGGCAGGGCTCCTGACTTCCATTCTGTATGGAATTCAGGGCTTCCTCCGATGGCTCAGGGGTTCAGTGAACATGGAAAACGAACATTTCTACCCTAGACTCGCTCAGCCTAGAAGAACCCAAGTGCAGCAGTGGGGCCTCTGATGTCGCTGAGGAGCCCGAGTGTGTGATGAAGGTCAGAACTGGCCAGACCCCAGGGATGCAGAACCAGGAGCACGTGGGCCACAGGCCAGGCTCAGATCCACAGCGAGTCTGACCTTCGGGCGCTACTGCACTCATGGGTAAAGTGAGGGAAACACCCCGCCCACAGGAGTGGTTACCGAGTCCACAACTGTCAAGTGCCTGGAATTTCTTAAGTAGCCCTTAGCCCGTGAGGGACACCATACCCCTACAGCCCAGTATGCATTAGTGTTACCTCCTGGGAACTAGGCGGTAACACTAGCCCTATTAATGGCCACAGGGCTCACCTGTAAGGCGTGCCGGGAGTCGAAGTGCCCTCCTCCACGGTGGGGGGCCGTAATGACACTATAGCCAGCCCCACCGAACGGCCCAGGCGCCAGAGTGATCTGCTGCAGGTCAGGGGGCCCGAGCTGGCTCTCGGTGGCCACGCTGCCTCCTGGGTCTGCCACGTGGAGGGTGACCACCTGGGGGGTGGCGCCTGCTGGGGAGGGCTGCCCCCCAGAGGACGCTGACCCTGTGTCCACGTCCTCCGACTTCACCACGGCCACCTGCAACGGCATGACAGGTGGGGTTGGTGGCAGGAGGTCTTTTTATATCTCCGGGCCTCAAAGCTTGCCCATGCTCCAGCTGGATCCAGTGCTGCTACCACTCAGACACAAGCCCAGCTATGTGTTCCTGGAGACTGGAGAGACTCTAAACAAGGATGGCATAGAGCCTTACGGCTGCCTAGGGACACTGGAGAGAGACTTAACAAGGACAGGATAAAGTGTTACTGCCCCCTAGGGCTACTTCAAATCCTGAAAGATGATGCTGTGAAAGTGCTGCACTCAATATGCCAGCAAATTTGGAAAACTCAGCAGTGGCCACAGGACTGGAAAAGGTCAGTTTTCATTTCAAACCCAAAGAAAGGCAATGCCCAAGAATGCCCAAGCTACCACACAACTGCACTCATCTCACACGCTAGTAAAGTAATGCTCAAAATTCTCCAAGCCAGGCTTTAGCAATACGTGAACCGTGAACTTCCCCATGTTAAAGTTGGTTTTAGAAAAGGCAGAGGAACCAGAGATCAAATTGCCCACATCCACTGGAAAATGGAAAAAGCAAGAGAGTTCCAGAAAAACATCTATTTCTGCTTTATTGACTACGCCAAAGCCTTTGACTGTGTGGATCACAATAAACTATGGAAAATTCTTAAAGAAATGGGAATACCAGACCACCTGACCTGCCTCTTGAGAAACCAGTATGCAGGTCAGGAAGCAACAGTTAGAACTGGACATGGAACAACAGACTGGTTCCAAATAGCAAAAGGAGTACGTCAAGGCTGTATACTGGCACACTGCTTATTTAACTTCTTTGCAGAGCACATCATGAGAAATGCTGGGCTGGAAGAAGCACAAGCTGGAATCAAGATTGCCAGTAGAAATATCAATCACCTCAGATATGCAGATAACACCACCCTTATGGTAGAAAGTGAAGAGAAACTAAAAGCCTCTTGATGAAAGTGAAAGAGGAGAGTGAAAAGGTTGGCTTAAAGCTCAACATTCAGAAAACAAACATCATGGCATCTTGTCCCATCACTTCATGGGAAATAGATGGGGAAACAGTGGAAACTGTCAGAATTTATTTTGGGGGCTCCAAAATCACTGCAGATGGTGATTGCAGCCATGAAATTAAAAGACGCTTGCTCCTTGGAAGAAAACCTATGACAAACCTAGACAGCATATTGAAAAGCAGAGACATTACTTTGCCAACAAAGGTCTATCTAGTCAAGGCTATGCTTTTTCCAGTGGTCATGTATAGATGTGAGAGTTGGACTGTGAAGAAAGCTGAGCGCCAAAGAATTGATGCTTTTGAACTGTGGTGTTGGAGAAGACTCTTGAGAGTCCCTTGGACTGCAAGGAGATCCAACCAGTCCATTCTAAAGGAGATCAGCCCTGGGTGTTCTTTGGAAGGAATGATGCTAAAGCTGAAACTCCAGTACTTTGGCCACCTCATGCAAAGAGTTGAATCATTGGAAAAGACTCTGATGCTGGGAGGGATTGGGGGCAGGAGGAAAAGGGGATGACAGAGGATGAGATAGCTTGATGGCATCACTGACCTGATGGACTTGAGTTTGAGTGAACTCCGGGAGTTGGTGATGGACAGCGAAGCCTGGCGTGCTGTGATTCATGAGGATGCAGAGTCGGACATGACTGAGCGACTGAACTGAACTGAACTGAGGGGCACTGGAGAGACTTAACAAGGACAGGATAAAGTGTTACTGCCCTTAAGGGGCCCTGGAGAGACTTTACAAGGACAGGATAGAGCATTACTGAAGCGTCTGCATCCAATGCGAGAGACCCAGGTTCGATCCCTGGGTCGGGAAGATCCCCTGGAAAAGGAAATGGCAATCCAGTCCAGTATTCTTGCCTGGAGAATCCCATGGACGGAGAAGCCTAGTAGGTTACAGTCCACGGGGTCGCAAAGAGTCGGACACGACTGAGTGACTTCACCTTCACCTTCATGGGCATCGGAGAGACTTAACAAGGACAGGATCAAGTGTTAGTGCCCCGTAGGGGCATTGGGTAATGTCTCCAGACAGTTTTGATTGTCACAGTTGGGTGGGGGGTGGATACTGGCCCCTGGCTGGTAGAAGCCAAAGAAAGTGAAGTCACTCAGTCGTGTCTGACTCTTTGCGACCCCGTGGACTGTAGCCCACTAGGCTCCTCCGTCCATGAGAGTCCATGGGATTCTCCAGGCAAGAATACTGGCATGGGTTACCATTTCCTTCTCCAGGGGATCTTCCCAGCCCAGAGATCGAACCCGAGTCTCCTGGATTGCAGGCCAATGCTTTATCCAACATGGAATTATCTAGCCCAAAGCGCCATGGTTAAGAAATCCTGAGGTAGAAGAACAAGCGACAAACCAGTAAGAAAAAACAGACATCAGAGCTCTATCTCACATCTTACTCCAAAGTCTGCTTCAAATGGATTAAAGATTGAAACATAAGAAATAAAACTCAAGATCGATTAGGAAAATATAGGTATTTCTGTAATCCTTGGTGTGAGAAGATTTTCCTAATCATGACAGAAGATATTAAAACTTACAGCAACATGAATCAGAAAATGAGACCAGAAAACAAAGACGCTTGAGGTGGGGGGATGGTATTTAACAATGCATATTAGAGATAAAAGGTGGTGTTCCCGTACATACAAAGAGCCCTTGCAAAGTGATAAGACGACTAATAATTTACAAGCAGGTAAGTGAGAGAAGAAATAAAGTGGTCTATGAACATACAGAAACTCGATCTCTCTTCTGATCACAAAGGTATCAGTTAAGATCCTGACACACGTGTCTGGGACATGAAGATACTGATGGAGACTAGCGTGCAGCCCTGGCGAGGCAGCGGGGAAGCACGCCCTAGTGGCAGTCATGTAATGACATGTGTTTTCATGGTTTAAATTTTTATTTATTTGGCTGCAGCAGGTCTTAGGTGCCGCATGTGGGATCCAGTTCCTTGATCAGGGATCAAACCTGGCTCCTGTGCCCTGGAAGCGAGGCGTCTAAGCCACCAGACCACCAGGGAAGTCCTGACACACCATTTTAGAAGGAGTCACGCTTGGGGTGGGACCCACTGATTCTGTTTCTAGGAGGCTTCTTTTAACTCCACCACTAAAATACATGTTTATGAACACCCAAAAATACATGTTCACGGAAGCACTGCCTTGAGCTCCTGAAAGACTGGAAACCATGAGCAAATAAAGGACTGACAAGTCTCAGAACACCCCCATGACGGAATAAGGTGGAGACGCCAGGAAGTTGTGGACATGTGTGCGCGGCCAGGCTGCAGAGGGAAGAAGAGCTAGGCTGTCCATAAGCGCAGATGCCATGACCCCACTTTTTAGAGATCAAAGGTGTCTGTGTGACCAAGCACCTGGACACAACTCTGCAGAAATGCTTATTAACCTGTTAACAGTGGAAATGAAGGCGAGGGGAGGAAACTTAAAGATTTTCACCCTCTGAATAGAACATTTCTTAACACTCATTTTGGGTTTACAAAAACAAGCATATGTTTTTGTAATCAGAAAAACAAAGCAAAATGCATGATACTGGCATGAGAATGGCAAACAGATCAAAAGAAAAGACCTTGTCTAGAAACACAGGGAAATCTACTGCATGATAAAGGGGATGTTTTAAATGACTGGGAAAATTAGAGGATTCGATCTACTGCACTGGACAACTTTTGGGAAAAAATAAAGTTAGTCCCTTACCTTTGTGCATATACCAAAAATAAATTCCAGGTGGAGTAAAGATTTAAGTGTAAAAATGAGACACTAAGAAGAAAATACCAATGAATGTTTATACGATCTTGAGGTGAAGAAGCTTTTCTAAGGATGATACCACAAGCAAAAACTATAAAAGCTTGATACACTGAACTATCTAAAAATATAAAACTTCTACCTGCCCGCAAATGCTACAAACTAAAGCCTAGGAAGATTTCCAGGTTCAAAACAGGCTCCGCAGCAGCATGCTACTGCTCCAAGTTCTCAGAATTTATCATCTCAAACACACAGTTTCCATCCTTCCAAGAGGCTAAGAGACAGGAGGTGCTGACAGACCTTTCTCTGCCTTAGAGAAGCATGGAGAGGTGTGGGAAGGCGGCTGGGCACAGCGAGAAGTCAAGATGATGAACTTGGGGGTGGACGTGCTAGGTTTAAGGCGCATGAACCCCGTGGGAGGTCAGAGCTAGAGGAAGCTGCGGGAGTCTTTGGCCTGTGGGAGGTGGCACGGAGTTAGGGTGCTGGGCTAGCTGGGAAGCCGGCTCAGAGCCCCGAGCACAGTGTGGCACTTACTGCTCAGCGCGCTGGGTGTCGCTGGTGACTCCAGGGTGTGGAGTGGAGACTGTCTGCCTTCCCTGGTCTCCTGGGGCCTCCCTGGCATGGCGGCCCCCCTTCCCTGCACCCGCCCTCTGGGGTCCAGTGGATCTGTCTCCCACTACCTGTGAGCTCCCTGAGGGCAGGGCATGTCTGCTTCACCACTTGCCTCCGCTCCCAGTGTCCAGCGCAGAGCTGACACCCAGGGTGCAGCCAGGCTGGGAAGGAGCTCACCTGCAGGGCTGTGCCACTCAGCTCCCGCTGAGTGCTCATGTTCAGCAGCAGGTCCAAGGCTGTCTGCGTGGCCACGGCTGTAGACTCTGCAGTCCCTGGGTCGGGTGGAACCTCAGCCTTAGAAAGGGCTGGAAAACTGGCACCCAAGCCCCCTCCCCACCAGCTTCTGGCCCCCACCAGCACGAGCCCTGTCCCTGCTCCCTCTCTCCCGCAGAACTCACCTGGCTGATAAATGATGGTGGCGCCACCCAGGGTGTCGGAACAGAGCAGTGGGGGTCTCAGGGGACTGGAAAGGTGCAGCCTCTGAGGGGATCTGCGGGGTGGGAATATGGCCAAGGATGACAGGGCAGCTCAGGGATTCAAGCCACCTCCTATGTCTCGAAATGTCAGACACTTCACAACTATTGGCTTGTTTGATCCTTACTCTCTTCAAGATATTTACCAGCTCCACGTTACAATGAGCTGACTAAAGTTAAGGATTCCCCAGCTAGTGAGGAGGAGCTGACTCCAGAGCCCCTCTATGCTCTGCCAGCACATTGTGGTGGTCCATCTTTAGGGGCTAGGAGGGGGCAGGCAACATACTCAGCCACAAGACTGTCTTTCTCAGCCTGCTTTGCAGCTGGATAAAGTGTGGCCATGTGGCTAAGCAGGATCTTCTGGTAAAGTTCATGAGGAAGATAAGATGGATAAATGGAAGGCATCCTTTTTCCTCTTCCCCCATCCCTTCCTCCTGCTTCTTGTCTGGGATGGTGAGAAAGGCTGGAGCTCCTGCAGCTATACTGGACCATGAGGCAACCACAAAATGGGAATCATATGCATAGGAAAATATATTGAGAGTGTGGTCCTTGATGACAAGCTGCCACAGTAGCCCTGGGCTGCTCCCCTTGGACTCCTTTTGTGTGAGAGAGTAATAAACTATTACCACGACCTGGCTGCTGACACTTCGGTTCTCTGTTACTAGCACTGGAAAGCCCACCCCCTCCTCGGAGCTTAGGGACAGCACCCTTCAACCCCATCGAGGAGGCAGGGCTCATTTCATTGTACCCGACGTGCCGACGAGGACCCTGGGGCTGGGGGAGACAGCGTCCACACGGCCTCGCGGCCCATGTCCCCCACCCCTTCTACCTGCTGCCTGTGCTACCTCAGGTCCTGGGGAGCTGGCAGGAGGCCCAGGGGCCGTGCTGTGCTGCTGCTTCAGCTCCTCGATCTGCTGCAGGGAGAAGAAGGGGCGGCGGCGGGAGGGGGCTCCTCAGGGTGGCGTCGCCCCCACTCCTCGAAGCTGCTGGCGTGCCGGCACCGCACATGCAGCCGCAGGTTCTTCTTGTGCCGCGTGCTGAAGTGGCAGTACTCGCAGGCAAAGGGTTTGGCCCCTGCAGGCACACCAGGAGGCATCCTTGGCATCGCCCGCCCCCTCAGGGAACCTTTCTGTGACCCCAAGGACCTCTCCAGCTGACTGACTCCCAGCACTGTGCTCCCAAGCACAGGAAAACACGCTCTGTCCTTGCTGGTCGGCAGGACAGAGACCAGCGAGGTCTCCCTCTGCACTCACGGTCTTCCTCCGAGCACCTAGTTCAAGGTCACGTGACCACACACCTCTCTCCCGACTTGCTTCCCCACAGGGAGCTGGGAATCCGGCTAAGGGCACCCCTGGCTCCCTTTCTCTAGCCTTCTCTCGTGTGCCTGCCAGAAGGCCAGGCACCAAGAAGAGGCAACTTCTGCCATCCATCTTCTATGGCTTCCTCTGGCGAGGGCAGGGCCTATGTAAGACCTGTCTCAAGTGCTAGGCCCAGAATGGACAGGGCTCAGGGAACAAATGGTTTTATAACAACCACAGGGTTGGCACTTCTGATTCTCTCCTTTCACGGCTAAGAAAGGCTCAGAGAGGACAAAGACTGACCCCGGGTCATACAGAGAAGAGCTGGCTGAGCTGGGATCTGAGCTCAGGTGAGCGACAGTCCCGGGTGGGGTGGAGTGGCAATTCCCTTCCACTGAAGATTTAGGGCTGCCAGGGCTGGGGGTGGGGGGGATGGCTAACAAGACAGAGCCGAGCCTCCACTACAGGGCCCTGCTGTGTTGAGGGGTGGGGCCGGCCGGACCTGTATGCTTGACAGCCACGTGGGATAGCAGGAAGTCCTCTCGGAAGGTGCGATAGGGGCAAAAGCTACACTTGAAGGGCTTGTCGCTGACGTGGGACAGCTGGTGGTTGAGCAGCACCTTCTTGTCCTCACAAACAAACTCGCAGAACTCGCACTTGAACCTGGAGGTGGTTGGAGCAGAGAGAGCTCAGCAGTGGGGCCCAGCGGGGTGCTGCAGCCCCAGGAGCTCTTTGGGGGTGTACCTGCGGTTGGCGACAGCCTGGATATGCGTGAGCAGGTGCATCTTGAAGGTGTAGCGCTTCTTAAAGGACTTTCCACACTGCAGGGGGTGTGGTGGGTTAGATGAGGGAGCTGCCCCCAGCAGGCCCCCTCAAGCCCCAGCTCTGCACTCAGCCCCACCCACCTTGTCGCACATGTGGGGCTTCTCGGTGCTGTGTGTCTTCATGTGCTGAGTGAGTCTCTTTTGCATGGGGTAGACACGGCCACACACGGGGCAGGGGAAGGAGCTCAGCTTTGGGGTCTGGGAAGGGGCAGAAGGGGCCGGGTGGACACAGAAGGCAAGCAAGGAGGGTGAGCCCATGCCTGAGCCTCCCGCCCCGCCCAAGCCTCCCGCCCCCGCCCCTCCACCCCACGGGTAGCCCGCAAGCAGGCGCCCTTCCCAGTCCCGAGCCCCCAACTCACCGGGTCTGGCCTCTTTTCCTAGGGGAAAAGATGCAGGAGTCAGACCATCATGTGCCCAAGCCCACCCCCAGACCCTCTCTCATTACAGGACCCAGTCTCAGCCCTGACCCTAGCCCCCTTCTGTGAGAAGGGCATCCCCCACTGGAGCTCACTGGAGAAAATGTGAAGAGGCATGCGGTAAGTTCTGCAACTTAGCTTTAGGAACAAGCCATTCTCTCTCTGTCACAAAACACATTTGTGTTTTAAAGACTCTGAGAAATTATGCAGCGATAGAGAACTGCCGAATCAAGTGCTTGTTCAAACTGGTATCCCTAATCTCACGCAGATAAAGGACTCCTCCTTCCTTTTTATTTATAAAGAAAAACCTCTAAGAAGAAATCCCCTGACAGTCCAATGATTAGGGCTCGACACTTCCACTGCTGGGGCCTGGGTTCAATCCCTGGTCAGAGAACTAAGGACTTGCAAGTCATGCCAAAGAGAAAGAAAGAAAAAGGTATAACAGAGAACTGGCCTTAGATCCTTTTCTGAGCCCCTTTAGGTACATGATTTCCTTTAACCACCTCGACAATGACAGTCCCCAATTTACAAAGCCTGGAGCAGGAAAGAGACCGAATAAGAGACCTCTGGGCGCCCCACCGCCCTGCTCTGAGCCAAGTGATCTGGGATGAATTGTCCTGCCGTTCCCATGTCTGTCATGTGCTGCGAAGGGGCAGACCCAGAGCAGGGGCTCAGTACATGGGAACTAGGGTCATCCTCGGCCTCTGCCTCCCCAGCCCTACTGACCGATCCCGGCTGTGCACAGCCGCGTGCCGGATGACGTCCTTCCGGTAGACGCTGGTGTAGCTGCACTTGTCACACTTGTAGGGCTTACTGCCCACGTGGTTGAACATGTGCTCCTGGGAGACAGGCAGAAGGACAGGGCTGGGACGTAATCTCCCTTCCTGCCCACCCGCCCCTGTGCCTGCAGCCTTAGAGTTGTCCCTCCCCACTGCACCTCGGAACAATCCCTGCTCCCACCCTTCCTGCCGAGGTCCACAGAACAACCTCTAGGCCCAGTCTGAGGGAGGAAGCACTGTGTGTGCAGAAAGCACAGAACTCAGGCCGTCGAAGCTCAAGGTATTCCTAGCCCCGACGACGGCCAGTTCCACCTCACTCTGGCCAGGCCAAGCTGTAGCTTCCTGGGGCAGTAAAATGGGGCCTTTCGACTCTCCTGGTGGCACAGTGGAATAAGAATCTGCCTGCCAATGCAGGGGACACACGCTCAGCGCCTGGCCCAGGAAGGTTCCACGTGCCGGAGAGCTACTAAGCCTGTGTGCTGCACCTATGAAGCCTGAAGCCTGGAGCCTGGGCCCCGCAATGAAGAGGAGACCCCGCTCACAGCAACTAGAGAAAGCCCTCACAAAGCAACAAAGACTCAGCGCAACCAAAAATAAAAATAATAATAATTTAAAAATGGGATTCTTAACACTTAAGACCTCACTGGGCTACCTGAGGATGACATCAGAGCATCTACAAGGTACAAGGCAGGTTTGGGCTGCTGCAGGCCCACAGGCACCCCTGGGCAGATGATGAAAAGGGCCTGCTGGAGACTGTCTAACACAGTAAAGGAGATTAAAGCAGTTTTCCAGCCACCTGCCAGGTGTGCTGGTGGTTAGACACATGATGTGACTGCAAAAGGACACCCCCGGCCTGGAGATGGGGCAGGAAGGGGCCCATCACTGCCACTCCCCTTTGGGGCCTTCTCCCAGCCAGCGTCCCTTCCTGCCCTGGCCCCCCGCCACACCTTGAGCGAGGACCAGCGGCGGGAGCGGTAGCTGCACTGCAGGCACTTGAAGAGCTGAGGGTTGCCGGCCTCGTGGGAGTTGGACGTGGAAGCGCAGATCCTCGTGGGACAGGAAGCGGGAGCCGCAGATGCGGCACAGGAAAGGCCGCAGGAGGGGTTTGGGTGACTTGTAATAGTACCTGCTAGGAGGATGTTGGAGGAGGTCTGGAAGGGCTGGGATGCCACCCCCCACCCTCAGCCCTCATCTCGGTGCCCGTACTTGCGGTATTTCTTGCCAAGGAAGCGCCTGGAGGGCCGACCACGGCGGCGGGCAGGGCGTCAGCCTCATCCTGGTAGGACGAAGCCGTGTTCCTTGCATCTGACTGGCTCACACTGGGTTCCACGAGGGCCTGGTTGGCCTTGCCCAGGGCCACCAGGCGTCCCCGCCCCTGAGGAGCTGGGTGCCTCAGGGTCTTGTGGCTCCAGAGGGCTCTGTCCACTTTGTGAACTCACTAAAGGCTCTCCTTCCACACCTGCCACGGACACACCAGGACAGATGTGGACAGGTGTCAGAGGCCAGTCAAGATACACCCCCACACACACCGTCACAGACCACTGATGGGCACAGCAGGCTGCGGGACAGATGCAGGCAGCACTGCACACCTTAAGCGGGACAGTCTGGAGCAGCACTGGGAGAGCGAGGACCTCCTGGCCAGAAGACCTGCCTGTAGGCTGAATTCGGTCACCAGTTTGCTGTGTGTCCTCAGGCAAAGCCCCAGCCCTCTCTGAGTCTCCTTTTCCCCCATGTGTCAAAGGGAGGTAACTGTTGCTCTTGTGACCTCACAGGGACATTCTAAGATCTGGGGAGCAACAGCAACACTTAATCACTGGTTTTCCCGGGGAGGCTGGGAGGCTGAACAGCAAATGGGAGGGAGGGAGGAGACATCACAGCACAGTTGCAAAGCCTCTGTCATCAAAACATCAGAATACGCTGCCTATTCAAAACCACTATTTCACTGTACTGTTTTAAAATTCAAAACATATTTTAAAAATCCAAAATATTTTACAGGAAATGCTGGTAACATCTTGTTTCTAACAGGATATTCAGGTGTATTCACTTGTGGAAATTCACTGACCTGGGTAAAGAATCTGGCAGCCAACGCAAGGCACACAGGCTCGATCCCCGACCTCGGAAGATCCCATGTGCTGTGGAACAACTAAACCCTGCACCAACTACTAAGCCTATGTTCTTAGAGCCTGGGAGCCACAATGACTGCGCCTGCGTGCGGCAAGCACCGAGGCCCGTGAGCCCTTAGAGGCAATGAGAAGGCTGTGCGTCACAGCTGGAGAAAAGCCCTCAACGCAGCAAAGACTCAGCACAGCCAGAAACAAACACATACAGAAAGTTTCTAAAAATTCACCGTGCTGTGCAGTTAGCATACATGTGCCTTCCCAAACATATACCTCAGTAAAAAGTTACTTTACAAAGACGACTAGGGACTTCCCCTGGCAGTACACGGTGCTTCCAACGCCAGGGGTGTGGGTTTGACCCCTGGTTGGGGAACTGAGGTCTCACATGCCACAAGGTATAGCCAAAAATGAAAAGAAAAAAAAAGAACACTAAAAAAATTATACCACTCCTCCACACACACAACTGCATGTACACATACATGTGCCTTCCCAAACATATACCTCAGTAAAAAGTTACTTTACAAAGACGACTAGGGACTTCCCTGGCAGTACACGGTGCTTCCAACGCCAGGGGTGCGGGTTTGATCCCTGGTTGGGGAACTAAGGTCTCACATGCCACAAGGTATAGCCAAAAATGAAAAGAAAAAAAGAACACTAAAAAAATTATACCACTCCTCCACACACACAACTGCATGTACAAAAACCACTACCTTGTATTTCTGGCATGTCTATTTAAGCTTTAAAACAATTGTAAGAGGCAGGTACCATCACCTCATTCACAATAAGGGAAGGAGAGATTCAGGAGGCAAAGCGACCCACTCCAGGTCACACATCTGCTAGGAGGCAGAGCTGGCATTCTGTCCATGGGAGTCTCCCCGTCCCGAGCCTGTGACGCTACAAATCTGTGCTCCTCTGACATCGTCTCAGACCTCAGACTTACTCTTGTTTTAATAATTAGCTCAGTTGTAAATATTCCAACTTCCATGCCATGATAGCTTCTCACCGAAAAGCCTTATCAGACAGCTGATGCATCTTAACCCTCGAGCTTGGGAGGGGAGGGCTTTCCCCATCACCAGGAGGCCAGTAGGTCATCCCGGTGGGTCTGAGACTTGCTGCTTTGCAAAGCACACTCTGTCCCCCGGCTCCACGGAAGCAAGCAGGGAACAAGGCCACCCCTGAGCCCCACCTGCACCCCTAGGCCCCACTCCACCATCTGGGAGATCCAAGGTCTCCAGGCAAGGCAGCTTCCGGGGCCGACCAGGTCTCCTGCGGGGTCTCAGGGTACTGGGGGTGGGGCGCTGGGGCCGCAGCTGCCGACCCCGGGGCTCATCATCTGCAGGGTTATAGTCGCTGTCTTCTGTGGGGAAAACAAGAGAAGGAGGGGCGCAGCCTTGACCTTTCAGCCCTGACCCCTTGCCAGCTTCCCTGAAAGAGGCCCACTTCCCCATCCCTGCCTGCTCCTCCTTCCAAACCCACCAGTGATGCCGCCTCCCGGAAGCCTTCCTGATGTTCCCCTAGCTGACTGTCAGTACTCGTCTTTGATGCCCTGCAGTCCTTTCTCTACACCATTCTTAACACCTACCATTAGCTCATATGTACCTTAATGTAATTCAGAAAAAAAGTGCCCCTTCCTCAATACACTTTACAGTCATTGTTTAGAAAAAAAGTGTCTAGTCATTCAAGTCTACAAAGTATGACTATGTTACCAATTAAAGGAGCTGCTTGCTATGACTCTTGAGCATTCAAAATGTACCTAGTCTAAACTGAGGCATAATTAAGTATAAAACACACATCAGATTTCCAAAAATTAGAATGAGAAAAAGTAAAAATAATTTGCTAATAATTTATAATGACTGCATACTGAAATTAGACTTTAGACATAATAGGTAAATAAAATATATGACCGACTTTAAATTCATCTTTTTACTTTTAATACAGCTACTAAAAAAGTACACATGTGGCTTGCATTCTGCTTCTGCTGGACAAATGGGACATGACCCTTAGACACAGTGCTGTTTCTCAGTGCACAGTCTGGATAACTGCACATGAAGCTCCTGGTCCCAAAGCCCCAGCTCCTCTTATCTTATGCTGGAGGCGCTCCTCGGCTGCGCCTGTGCCAATTCCTCTTCCCTGGCCCTTCACGTGGGCCAGAGGGAGCTCAGTACATGCAGATGTGGGAGGGCAGCAGGTCTGGAAGCCTACCCTCCAGGTCATCGATGGCACCAGCATCTATGATGTCGTCGTCGTCTTCCTCCTCTGGGCCCTCTTCCTCCTGGGGCTGGGCCGAGCTGCCTGACTTGCGTGGACGCCCCTTCTTGCCAGCTGCTGCTGCTGGGGGTGGGGGGAGCAGGGTACAACGAGCTTGTCAAGTCTGACTCCTGGCACCCCACATGCGGGCGGGCAGGCCAGCCGCTACCAACGCACCCGGGCGGAAGTGCCGCTCCCGCATGTGGCGCAGCAGCGTGGCCTTGGTGCTGCTCCGGTACTGGCACATCTTGCACTTGAACTGCTGTACCACCACCACCTCCATCATGGCCTCCAGGCTCTGCAAGTCCAACTCCTCGGCGCCAGAACCCAGGGGTGGCTGCGCCTGGGAGCTGGGTCCACCCTGTGCATCCTCCGGTGGCTCCAGGCATGTGGACGTGGATGTGGGGCCATCGGCCAGGGCCTCAATGGCTGCCAGGCTATGGGTCAGGGCGGAACTGGACATCGGTGACGCCATGGGGGCGCCTGGTGGGGGTGGTGAAGGAATCAGAGGGAAGTGGAGAGGGAGACTGGCCATGAGCTACCGCTGCCCCTCCCAGGCAAGACCAGGGGTCCTAGAACCCACACCCATCATAGTAACCATGGGGAAACCGAGAGGCCAGGGGCAGCGGATAACCTGCCAAGATCACATAGTGAGTGCGGCAGAGCCTGCCTGTCCTATCCCCACCCACGGCAGGGCTCCCTGGGCCTGGTGCTGGGCTCTTACCATCGTCTGGTCCCTGCAGGATCAGGTACCGTGTGGCCTCGGCCCCGCTGCCCTCCGCACTGGTCACGGTGATGCAGCCTAGGCAGAGACAGGAGGAGCGGACGCCCAGCTGATAAGGACAACCGTCATGCCAACAAGCACTCCAATCTGTGAAATTGGCTGACCTGTGACCCACCTCCCGTCCAGGGCAGGGCTGTTGGGACATCTGGGATGTGTGTGACATGCTGGCCCTGTAGCCAGTCCACAGCTGTCCGCCTTTAACCACTACACCTGGAAGGTCTCCCTCTTTTCCTCCTCAGTCTTCTCTAAGGTTGAGGCCCAGCTGCTACACCACTTTCTTAGGACTGGCTTTCGAGACCAACTCAGGGCCTTACCAAGTGCTACGACCCTTACACAGATCGCTGATAGTAGAAAGTAGTCTGGCAAGTCATGATCACCAGCTCCGGAGTCAGACTGAGCTTATGGCCCAACACTTGCTGATGACAGCAGCTGTGTTGGCTTACATCCTCTGTGTCTCGGTTTCCTCGTCTAGGCTGTGAGAACAGTAACAGCATGTACTATTTAGGGTTACCAAGAGGATCAATGACCTACTGCTGCAGGTAGAGTGTTTAGAACAGACTCCAGTGCAAAGTCAGGTATTTTGTGCTTAATCACTCAGTTGTGTCTGACCCTTTGCGATCCCATGGACTATAGCCCACCAGGCTCCTCTGTCCATAGGATTCTCCAGGCAAGAATACTGGAGTGGGTACCCATGCCCTTCTCCAGGGGATCTTCCTGACCTAGGGATCAAACTCGGGTCTCCTGCACTGCAGGAGGACTCTCTACTATCTGAACCACCAGGGAAGCCCCAAAGTCAGGTAAATCCTCATGTCATTTAGTACTATGAGATGGTATTACTGCTTCCAAGTTACCACCTCAGAGTGATAAAGTTATCTGCCTGAGTCTGCACAGCTGGTTCTGTAGGGAAACCCTGGAGGGGCAACTCTTGCCCACCAGGGCCTGACTCACTCCGGATGAGGTCGGGCCCGATGGTGGACTCAATGATCTTGTCAATGGCCGAGCCTAGGTCCGAGGAAGAAGCCGTGCAGTCGGACACCAGCATGTTGGGTTCTGGCAGTACACTGGAGTGCACCAGGGCTGGGGGGCCGCCCGTCACCCCTGCCACTGGCCCGCGGGAAACAGAAGATGAGTCAGGGAGGTAGCCATGGGGCAGGGGGTCTGTGCTGGAGCTGCTCTCAGATACCTCCTCCTGGGGGTCAGGAAACAAGGAGAGAGGAAGCTTAGGAGCCAGGGATGGGGCTCCTTAGGGGCCCAAGGACATGGAGAGTGGAGCCACCAACGCCCTCATCCATACAGAAGACCAGTGGGAGAAGCCCTCTAGCCACGGAGCCTCCCCCAAAAACAAGGCCAGGGTCCCTGGGTCTGATCAGGTGTAAGGCCCCCACACAACAGTCTCCTGCCCCCACACAACAGTCAGGTGAAGCTGGTTTCACCATGCTGTCAATGAGCTGCTCCCTCTGCCTGAAACGCTTCATAGCATCACACCACGGCTAATTCCTACTCAGACACTCAGCTGGTACCTCTCCTGGGAAGCTGATCCTGACCCCCCAAGGCCAAGTTAGGACCCCTCTATCCTCAGCATTTTAGTTGCCTGTGTCCCTCCCATCACTTGATGGTTCACTCTGCAGTATTAAGGCTCCCAAGTCAGATTCCACTAGGGCCAGAACCACTTCTCTTTTGTCTCTTGCTATAACCCCAGGGTCGAGCACAAACTGGGCACATGCCAAGTCCATCTGTGCTGAGCCAATGAAACCCCTGGAGCCCCAAAGTGGAGGCTGTTGTTGTGTACCTCTATGATGTGATGTCCTGTAAAGGATCACTATCTGACAAATAATGACAATGGTGAGGGTGTGGATATTTACTGAGTGTTTATCACGTGTTGAGCCCCGTGTTAATTGCTTTGCATATGTTCATTTAACCCTCAGGAAAAAAAAAAAACACCTTTCTGAGGCAGACATTTATTATTCCCACTTTACACATGAGAAAACTGACAGCTAAAGTCTGGGGACCTTATCTAAGACCACAGAGCTAGGAGGTGGCAGAGCCATGAGACTATTTTATAAAGCATTTCCAAGAAAATATCTGGTGGCAGCTCACAACAGAGCCCCCACAGGAGTAGGTATTTTTGCTCCATTTTACAGACAGAAGACTGACGCTCCAGGAGATCTCCCAGTGAATCAGGAGAAGAGCCAAGATGTGAACCAGGGCAACAGTGGAGAGCGCAGCCCACACACAGCCTAGATTTGAATCCTGACTTTGTGCCCCTTTGCTTCTCTGTAACATGTGGAAAGAGTGGTATGTGCCTTACAAGGTACGAGATTTAAATGAGAAAACCCATGCTAGGGGCCTGGCATGGGGCCTGGGTCACAGTAAACCATAAACCAGTTATTAGCTACAAGCAAGCCTGCTGGCTGCTACCCCGACTGCCAAGCACTGCTGCCTGCGGTCGCTGCCTCCACCCAAGCGCGGTCCATACCAGCGAGCTGCTGCCGCGGTCCGAGCTCTGCCCCACGCCGGAATCGTCGGCCTCCGCTGGCCCTGGGGCGGCCGCGGCGTCGCTGCTGTCAGCCGACACGGCTTCCGAGGTGCCCACACCCAACCCGCTCTCCGAGGGCTCCTCCGGGCCGGCCAGGCCTAGGGGCCGCGTCGCTACTGCTCTCCACCTCGTTTTCCTCCATCGGCTCGGGGGCTGCCTGACAGGAGGGCCCAAGGTCCGGGGCCTTCACTCTGTGAGAGGAGGTGATCGGGTCTGGAACCGGTGGGCCTCATTCCCGGTCCCCGCGGCCCACTCAGCTGCGCCCATGTGCCCATTTCGCAGATGCAAATACTGAGTCGCCGACAGGGCGGGGCCTTCTAGGGTACGGGGACGGGTTTCTTCGGAAAAACAGGACTAGGAAGCCTTGCCTCCCAGGATCCGGCCCTTCCCTCATCCTTGGGAGGGTGGTCAGTGACGGGGAATCGTGACCCTTTTCTCCTCCCCTCCACTCCACCAGAGTGGTTCCCTCTACCGGCCCCGTGTGGCCTCAGTGGTTCAGCCCTCCAGCCCCCCGAGTCCCTCCGGGTGGAAGGTCGGTGGTACCGCCCGCAGGCCCCCTGGGTCAGCGGCTTGCTCCCCCCCCTGGCGCCCATGCGGAGGGGGGGCTGACAGAGACAGTCCCGGGGCCTGGTGACTAGGGGCTGTCCCCGGCGCTGCCTGCGCTCCAGGCCCGACGCCATCTTGTGGCGGCGCCAGGTTTCCGCTCAGGCAAGTGCGAGAGCGACTAAAGGGCCTGGGACCCCGGGGCCCTGTTCGGACAGCCCCGCCGGCCCGGGACCTCGCCGCCGGGTCTCCCCGCAGTGTGGCCCCACTTCCTGGCAGGGTGCGGTGTGGCGACCTGACTCTCACCGAAGCTCACCTGACGCTTTCCTAGCGGTGTTCCTCTCCGACTCCGGCATCGACGAGGTCGCCATCCTCTTCCCCCCGCGGCGGAGGGACCCATCGGCCTTCCAGGGGCCGGGACTACTTCCTACGCCGGTCCGGAGAAAGACAGACTTCCAATTGCTGGAAGGTAGCCCCGAGGCCTGAAAATCTTAATAAAGTCGTTAAGAGGATCTGAGATTTTATATGTCGCTTAGTATGAGTGGAAGAATCTGCTATGGTTAGGGGCTACTTTATCTCAGGGCGGAGGAACACAGAGGAGTGGCTATGTGACGTCATGCTGGACCCCTTCCCTGGGCCGCAGGCCGGGGCGCGGCTGAGTCTGGCCCCACTTCCGGAGGCGTGGCTCCTGGTGGCCTGGTCACGCCCTTCCCGGAACAGCTCAGAAAAACGTGAAACGGAGTGTTTGGTTGGTGAGGGATAAATAAATGTTGTCGGTCTCTTCGCCTGCCTTTTAAGCGGTTGCTGCTGCTGCTGCTGCTAAGTCGCTTCAGTCGTGTCCGACTCTGTGCGACCCCATAGAAGGCAGCCCACTAGGCTCCTCTGTCTGTGGGATTCTCCAGGCAAGAACACTGGAGTGGGTTGCCATTTCCTTCTTCAATGCATGAAAGTGAAAAGTGAAAGTGAAGTCGCTCAGTCGTGCCCGACTCTTAGCGACTCCATGGACTGCAGCCTACCAGGCTTCTCCGTCCATGGGATTTTCCAGGCAAGAGACTTTACGCTTTTCTTCGAACCTAATCAGATCCTTCCCGATTAGGTTTGACGTGTCCTGGGAAGAGGGAAGCATATAATCCTTGTTTTACAGATGGGGAAACTGAGGCCCTGAGATGGGAGGTGGCTGGTCCAACCTCAGGTCACGTAGAGGGACTTGGGATGCAAGTCCCAATTGCTGGAGTTGGGGAAACGGAGAAGAGTCAGTGCCCACCCTTGCTGAGCTTTGTACACATATTTATTATATAATGGAGCTGGAAGTGAAAACATTCTCCATATTCTCCTCTGTAGATGTTGTACATGTACTTAAAGGTCTACCACCTTTCAGAAATGTATAATCGCCCTTCTGATGCCCGAAATGCCACTTTTGGCAATACCCTCTGTTTAAGCCTTTTTAGCATTTTGCGCAGAAGCCTGGCGCCGGGGTTTGCCCCAAAGTCTCTGTGTTGCATAAGTTGCTTTCGTCAATTGAAAAATACAAATTTGCCAGGGGGTGGGGAGGGGAGGAAATCTAAAAAAACTCGTGCAAAAAGTTTAAAAAGACAGTGCTTTGAGCTGTTAACGATCTGTTTTACCAGAGTATGAGGGCGTTTCCCTGGTTCTTTCCTAGGAGTAGGTTTTGTTAAGGGGAATAGAGCATGAGGTCTCGATTGGCTATGCCTCCTCATTCCCCCTCATCCCCATTCAGCAGGACCAGGTTCCCAGAGCAGCCTTGGAGAGCTGGGTAAACACGGGCATGCAGTTTTCCAACCTGATTCCTCAGCCCTGCAGAGCCGCCTCCAACTCCCCACCCCCACCCCATCCCATGTGAGTAGGATGTATCTTGCCTCCAAACAAGTCACCTCCCTCAAGGATGTTGGAGGACTCAGGAGGATGCTGTGCATTATCATCCCCAGCTGGACTAAGTCTTCATCCTAACCTTGGCCTTTGCCACCAGATCACAAGATTGCAGAACGTCATGATACAGAAAGAAATAGCTTCGTCATGGAGCTCAAGACCAGAGAGGGAAAGCTCATGGCCCGAGGTCATGGCTGTTTTGCCAAAAGTTTTACTATCCTTTTAGGTTCAAAGTATTCATTAACAATCATTAACAAAAGAAACTACTTATCACACACAATAAGTAATATCAATATTTTATAAAAGACTATTTGACTTAATTTCAGTATCCAGTCATTAAAAGAAATAGAAACAATAGAGCAACAGCACGTTCATCACCAAATTGGGCCAACCAACATCCAGACTGGCAAGTCCCTCATTAATGGCAATCTGGAGTCCCAGTTGGAAAAAGGTCTTGAGTGGTGCGTCCACCCCCAGGAGAGACTTCAAACTGAAGTTTCAGGGGTTCCCCTTATAATCCCAGGCTGCAAACTGATAGCATCATCCATTTGCATAGAAAAATGCAACTCTGGTTTTATTTTTAACCTTTTTTACAATGCTGTTTGTTTCATCTTGTGAGTTGTAGGATTTTGTTAGATCCCAGAGTGATTGTCCAGACCTCCAGGGGCTCAATTGACAGACCTACTCCTTTTCTTGTCTAAAGTCCCGCCTGACCTGCTGTGCTTGCAGGCAGGCATGGAATCCGAGCAGGGTCCAGGCAGGTCAGAAGCAGGTCAGAGGCCTGCTCTCTAACTTCTGAAGCCTAAACAAGACTTCCTCCATTTTAATTTTCCTAACAGACTCCTTGAAACAACATATCAGAATCCTTCCGTTGCAAAGACAAAGAAGCCAATCTGGTTTTCTGACTACCAATCGAGAATTTTTCTCAACAGAACATGCAGTGTGTAGTTACGGCCTCAGCTTTGATGGGACGATTTCTAGAAGCAGTGATGGGACTCTGGGTCAGGACATTCAAGTAGACCGTTGAGAAAAATGCTGAGGAGAGGAGCCAAGAGGAAAAGAAGAGGGAAAGCACTTTCCTTGTGCATCTGACTCAAGCCAGGCATTGCATGTGTGCTTTGCTGCATCACAATACCTTAAAGAAGCTGGGGTTGTTCTAATCTTCCATTGTAGAGGAGGAAGCTGAGGCTCAGAGAGGGAAAGTGACTTGTCCGAGGTCATACAGCCTAGAGGATAGAACTGGCATATGGATGCAAGTCTCTCTGATTCCAAAGCCCCAAGCAATTTAGGTACCATATGAGGTATGACAAAGCTATCACAAACCTAAACAGCGTATTTAAAAGCAGAGACATTACTTTGCCAACAAAGGTCCGTATAGTCAAAGTAATGGTTTTTCCAGTAGTCATGTATGGATGTGAGAGTTGGACCATAAATAAGGCTGAGCACCGAAAAAATTGATGCTTTTGAACTGTGGTATTGGAGAAGACTGTTTGAGAGTCCATTGGACTGCAAGGAGATGAAACCAGTCAATCCAAAAGGAAATCAACCCTGATTATTCATTGGAAGGACTGGATGCTGAAGCTGAAGCTCCAATACTTTGGTCACCTGATGAGACGAACTGACTCATTGGAAAAGACCCTGATGCTGGGAAAGATTGAAGGCAGGAGGAGAATGGGACGACAGAGGATGTGAGATGGTTGGATGGCATCACTGACTCAGTGAGCATGAGTTTGAGCAAGCTCCAGGAGATGGTGAAGGACAGGGAGGCCTGGCATGCTGCAGTTCATAGAGTGTGAAAGAGTCGGACACGACTGAGCGACTGAACTGAACTGAACTGATGAAGTATGGCTTGAGAAACTCAGTGCCGGTGATTGTATTAAGCACTTTACCTGTATTTATTTAATCGTCACAACTACTCTATGAAGTAGTCGCCATCATAATTTCCATTTTAGATATGAGGAAGCAGGCACGGGGCAATAAGGGTGGATCTGGGATTGAGAATCAGGCAGTCTGGCTCTAACCTCTGCACTTTTGGGGGCAGCGCTGCTTTTAGGGTCTAACCCAGGCACCCTGCAGTGGAAGCATGCAGTCCTGACCATTGGGCCACCAGGGAATTCCCTACCTGGTTCTTAGACGATCCTTGAACTCTCTTCTCTTGAGCCAGGCAGTGTAGTCACTATTCTCCTGTTTTACAGAGGAAAAAACTGAAGCCCAGAGAGCAAATAACTTGCTCAGGATCAATCACACGGTACGATTCCTGGTCTAATGGAGAGAGCTGGGATTCTAGGCCAGACCTCCTGCAGCCAAGAACAATCATATTAGCAAACGTTTACTGAGCGCTTACCAAATACCAAGTGCTTCATATGCATTTTAAACCTGTAATCATCACAACCAGAGATCCTCAGTACTCTCAGCTTTCCCAGGTTGCAGAGGAGGACACTGAGGCTTGGGAGCAGTCAACGACTGGTCCAAGGTCATGCACTTGATGGTCAGTAGAGCTGGGGTTCAAAGCCTGGTCTCCTGACTCCCTGCCCAGTCCAGGGTTCCTGCCACGGTGCTGCGTGCCCCAGGAGGGCAGCACAGCTGTGGGCAGGCAGTCAGCATGGGAGTGCTCTGGGGCACCTCTCTGCCTTCTCTGTGTCTTTGCTATCTATGGGTTTAGTAAAACCTGTTCTTGAAAGATCTATTTATAGCTTAAAACCGTACCACTACTCGGGATAATAAGTCCCTTAAGTTGACTCCCCATAGTGTAGATTAAGAATTCATTTTACTTGCCCTAAATCTTTCTCTGTCAGGATTAGAGGCGGGGAGGAGGAAGTGGGAAAAGGCCCCAGGCCCAGAACACTTAGAAAACAGGCTCTAGTCCAAATCGTGTTTACCTGAGGCTGGCAAGTCCTGAGACCCAGGCAGCAGGTGCATTTATGCACACAGCTCATCTGATCAGTACAGAGACGTGAGGGGTAGGCAGTGCCTGGGTTTTCATGTCTTTTAATCTGCTGTGTTTCCTGTGAGCTTCCCAACACTTAGCACAGGTTTGTAGTTACAAGGAATCTACTAGATACTTATTTGTGAAATGATCGAATGAACCTCCATTTTTATGGACAAGGAGACAGAATATCAGAAGTCTGGCTAGGAAAACAAGACGGGAGCCAGACAATTCTAAAGAGGGAGTCTGGGACTTGGTGATCCAGTGGCTGGGACTCCACGCTCCCAATGCAGGGAGGCTAGGTTCAGTCCATGACTGGGGAACTAAACTAGATCCTACATGCCACAACTAAGAGTTCACATGACGACTGAAAAGAATCCAGTTAAGACCCGGTGCAGCCCCTTCCCTGGTGGCTCAGTGGTAAAGAATCCGCCTGCCAGTGCAGGAGACATGGATTCGATCTCTGATCCGGGAAGTTCCTGCATACTTGAGAGCAACTAAACCCGTGAACCACAACTATTGAGCCTGTGCTCTACAACCCGGGAGCCGAATCTCCTGAGCCCACATAGCACGACTGCTGAAGCCTGCATGCCCTGGAGCCCGTGTTCTGCAGCAAGAGAAGCCACCACGATGAGAAGCCCGCGCCCGGCAACTACAGAGGAGCCACTGCTTGCTGCAGCTAGAGAAAAGCCCGCACAGCAACAAAGAGCCAGCACAGCCAGAAATAAAATTTTTTAAAACAGACCTGGTGCAGTCAAATAAATACGTTTTTAAAAATAAATATTTTTAAAAAGAGGGACTCTAATTTGGAGGATTAGAAACAAAATTGTTAGAAGGGCTGAAGAAGTGACTAAGGGAAATTGAAAACCTAAGATTAACAATAGAGGAAGGCCGTGCCCTCCCGAGGGCCAGCATTATAAAGACAGGAGCTGGCATCACCTAGACCAGGAACTGAGGGCCACCCAAGAGAAGAGCTGGGACCATGGGCCTTTCTAGCAGGTTCTGCAAACGTGGAGGAGAGACTCTGGCTACTAAAGTCATCCCCTCCCTTCCCTCGAGGCTGAGAGAGATGGGGTTAGAAACTAGCTTTTCCCTTAATCTTGTGGCTCAGAAGGTAAAACGTCTGCCTGCAATGCGAGAGACTCAGGTTCGATCGCTGGGGCAGGAAGATCCTCTAGAGAAGGAAATGGCAACCCACTCCAGTACTCTTGCCTGGAAAATCCCATGGACAGAAGAGCCTGGTAGGTTATGGTCCATGGGGTCGCAAAGAGTCGGACACGACTTCACTTTCACTTTCACTTTACTCTCTGATCTCTTGCCAAAGTTTCCCATTGGCTGAGCTGAGCCGGAAGCTAATTAGCAAGGAGACCAGGAAACATGGTTTGCCATATGAAGAGGAACAGGAGAAGGGCAGAGAATGAATCTGAAATAAACAGAAAACTTGGACTCAATTGTCCCATACCTAGGACATACCATGATGTATGTGTTGTCAGACAACCTCCCTCCCTCCCAACAACTCCAAATGATTCTCCTCCATTCTTCATGTTTCCATTTCCAGCTTAAGGATCACCACCTCCAGGAAGCCTTCCAGGACTCCTCCTCTGTAGTTACTATCACCCTAGTGTCAGTTTCCCTAGCACACTCCAAGTGTCACTGTCATAACATATACTGCAGTGCGAAGTGATCAGTTACCCACTGGCCTCCTCAATAGATTGAGCCTCTCAAGGCCGACGAGTCTGACTTCTTTCTCTATTGGGAAGAAAATGGTTATCAAATGAGTCAGCTCTCTGTAGGGGTGAAGTGGGATCTGGAGTCAGGCCAAACCTAGGCTCCAAATACCCTAGAACCTACATTTATATGTTCTATGACCTTGGACAGCATTCATTCCCTCTGAGTCTCAGTTTCCTCATCTGTAAAATGGGAACAACATTAGAAACTTGGAGGAAGGAGTAAGAGGTAGACTCTATGGCAGCCCAGTGAAGCTCAGGCTCTGGGATCAGACTGTCTACAGTCAGCCCCCGTCTCCTCTTTTTTTATTATTATTATTTTTAATTGAGGGATAATTGCTTTACAATATTGTGTTGGTTTCTGCCATACATCAACATGAATCAGCCGTAGGTATACATGTCCTCTCCCTCTTGAACCCCCCTCCCACTTCCCAGCCCATCCCAGCCCTCTAGGTTGTCACAGAGCACCGGGTTGGGCTCCCTGTATCATATAGCAAATCCCACCAGGTGTCTATTTCACATATGGCAATTTATATCCCCTACTCCTCTATGTTACTTAACTTTCCACATCTCTGTTCCCTCATGTTTAAGTTAGAGATGATCTTCATACTTCAGGTGGAATCTTTGAGGATAACATGAAGCCGTGAATGCGAAAACGTGCTCAGGAGGTGGGCGTAGTGCCTCAGGGTTGGCCCATAGCTCAGGGGTTGAACACTGACTAGGTAAGTTCTCAGTGATATACTTCAAACTGGGCTGTTGTCTTGTGCCACTGCTGCCCCATTGCCAAGAACAGTTTCTGGGAACCTTCCCTGGCAGTCCAGAGGTTAAGACTCTGTCTTAAAAAAAAAAAAAAGACTCTGTCTTGCAATGCAGGGTACACAGGTTCAATCCCTGGTCAGGGAACTAAGATCCCACCTGCTGTGGGGCAAGCCCTTGCACCACAATGAAAGATACTTGCATGAGGCAGTGAAGATCCCATGTTCCTCAACTAAGACCCAATACAACCAAAGAAATCAATAGAGTTTTTTTTTTTTTTTTTTTAGGAACAATTCATGGCACATGTGTGTTAAGTCGCTTCAGTTATGTCTAACTCTGCTACTAGAGACTCCTCTGTCCATGGGATTCTCCAGGCAAAAATACTGGAGTGGGCTTCCAGTATTCTCCAGGGGATCTTCCTGACCCAGGGATCGAACCCCAAACCCGAGTCTCTTATGACTCCCGCATGGGCAGCAGGTTCTTCACCACTAGCACACCACACAGTAATTTGCTCAATCCATCTCTGATGGACCACTGAGCAGTGGCTGAGTTACATATGGTGATGTTATTCTGTCTGTGAGCCAGCACCCCAGGAAACACAAAGGACGTGGCTTCTACACCAGCCCAACACTGGCTCAGAGACATCTTGGAAGAGAAGGTGGGGACTTCTGGGACTGTGAGGTGGGGACATAAACAGCAGAGGACAAAGGTCTGGAGCAAAGGAATCTTAATATTTCTTGAGCACCTACTGTGTACCAGATGCTGTACACACATTATTGAATTTCATCCTCACAGGAGTCTGCAAAGCACTGATCGTTAGCCCATTTTAGAGGTAATGAAATAGGAATGCAGGGAGGTGATGAAACTCACCCAAGGTCATGCAGATAGGAAGGGGCACAGCTGGATTAGAACCCTGGACCATCTGGCTCCAAACTCCTGTTCCTTCTGCAGTGCCAGCTGCTTTCCAGAGGGCAAGGGGATGGAATCTGACCCCCTAGCCCTACAGGAAGCCCCAGGAACCAACACTGAGGCCAGGCTCGGGCAGAGTGACAGCTTAAGAGCACAACTTTGACAGCTGTGCTGAGGCTGGCCTGGAAGCGAGTGGTGCTAAACTCGGGTGCCTGGGAAGAAGAGCTGTGATGATAAAAATAAGAGCTGTTCAGGAGCTGCAGCAGGGAGCCACAGAGGTGCTGGGCCCCTAAATAGAATAACCTTGAGTCCCAGCCCCTAACAGAAAAAGCTCCCTACTAATTGACTCTGTGACCTTGAGCGAGGCACTCGGCTGTCTTAGTTCAGCATCCTCATTTGGCACACAGGGTCACCACAGCTGCTGGGGTGTCCCGGAACTACACAAGACAATGCAGAGACAGAAGCGGGGACGTCCAGGCCGGCTGTGTGAAGTGCAGCAAGTCGCTTCACTCCCTGAGCCTCAGTGTCCCCCGCTGTATAATGGGCATACTGCATGCCTCCCCAGATTGCCATGCCTGCGTGCTAAGTCGCTTCCAGTCGTGTCCGACTCTTTGCAACCCCATCAGACTGTAACCCTTCAGGCTTGTTTGTCCATGGGACTCTCCAGGAAAGAATACTGGAGTGGGGTTGCCATGTCCTCCTCCAGGGGAATCTTCCCAACCCAGGGATCGAACCTGCACCTCTTATGTCTCCTGCATCGTAGGTGGGTTCTTTACCACTAGTACCACCTGGGAAACTCGCCTCGCCCCCAGTTGCCATGAGGATGTAGCAGTAAGGTAGTAGCAGTAAGGTAGATTACAGCTGCCTGTGTTCAAATAACACTCCACCAACAGCAAGCTGTGAGCCTCCAGGCAAGTTGCTTGATTTCTCCTTGCCTCAGTTTCCTCCTCTGTAAAGTGGAGGTGAATATAAGTGCACTCACCGCATGGAGTTGTGATGATTAAAGGATATAATCAACAGAAAGAACACAGAGCAGCTGCTGATACAAGTAAGCTCTGTGTCTCCGTGAGAAACCATCAGCCTTGGGTCTGGCATCTAATAGTAAGGAGTCCTTGCTGCATGTCAGGCACCACTTTAATCCTCAAAGCAGTCCTATGAGGTAGGTGACATTCCTGTCCCATTTTATTCATAAGGAATCTCAGAGCTTTTCAGAGGTCCAATGACTTGACAGAGGTCACACAGAGATCAGAGGAAAAACCAGGATTTGAGCCCCACAGATTCTCAAAGGCATTGCTTTATCGCTAATAAAGGCTCCACGAAAGGGAGCTATTAGAATGTCTGTTTTATGTGTGAACGTTTTTGGAAAGCAAAGAGATGGCTGTTATTTGTATCCCAGCGGCGCTGGCCTTAAATGAGCGCTAGAGGTTGGGGGAAAGGCTGGGGAAGGGGCGAGGGGCGTGGAGGGACGGGGAACAGGTTGTCTCAGTTTTCGTTTGTTTCCAGCAGGGGGCGCCCGCTGCCTCCTTCACGGCTCCCAGACCAAAACCAGGCCCTTGGGCTGGTGGCTCGTGCAGCAGCCGGTCCAGGCCGACCTTGGGGACCACAAGAAAGGGCAGCAGCAAGAGAGAGTGTTAGCCTGTGCAAAGCCAGGGACATGCCAAGAGTGGCCTGCCTCCCCTTGGTCCCCAAACCCGAATGCCAAGCGGCGACGCCCAGAGCTTCTGAAAGATGCTTTAGCCCGTGAAGCAGCGCTCCTCCGTCAGAATCTTCTCCCTTAAGCGCCAGGGGTCTGAAACTTTTAAAACTTCAAAGAAACACTGTGTGAGAGTGAAAATCAATAAACTGGAGCTACAGATATTAACACAGATAACGCTCAAAAACGTAATGTTGAGTGGCAAAGCAAGTTGCCAAAGGCACAGAGTTTCATGAGGGACATGGGAGAGTCCAAGGCAAGAATACTAACCCCCACCTCACCTCCTCTTTCGTGTGTGGGCACGCCGGCTCCGGTTCAGCACCATTTACTCCCTACCCCATCCCTCACCAACAGCCAGTTCTTGGTCACACTGGCCTGGGGGTACCCGCCTAGGTAGATGGCCCACCTTCAGGAGGCTGGACCTTGGAAAGAGTCCCGCAAGGGCGCTGGAGGCAGGCTCATTGCTGTGGGGCTGGAAGTTCTGGGGTCCCCAGTACCCTGCATGCGACCTCGCAGAGGCTCACAGGCCCCAGGTGTGCAAATTCCCTTGAACTCCTTACCCCATGGAAAGAAGCACAGACAGAGAAGGGTCAGAAGGAGACCCCTTCTCTAAAGCCTGGGGACCAAGACTGGACTTGCTGGGTCAAGAGCCTTACTACATAAACTAACAATATTTCTATATAAAGGCAAAACATGCAATACAAGATGTTGCTTATCGGTAGATATGGAAGTTATCAAAGATTTTTTAAATAGAATAAAAACGTGTGTGTCTGATATCATCACATTTAGAATGGTGTTATCTCTAAGGGAGGGAGGAGGGGACTGGATCATAGAAAGGTACACGGAGGTCTTCAAATTGCATCTGTCATGTTAAATTACTTAATCTAGGTGGTGGGCACCTGAGTTTGTTTCATTACTTTCTGTAGTCTGCCTATGCCTCAATAGTTTCATAATTTAAAAATTAACCTTTAAAAAGTAATACATACAATAATTAATCTATGTTCATTGCTAAAAAATTTGAGAAGTACAGAAAAGATACGAAGTTTAGGTAGAACTCTCTCTCCATGTCAACCCATCTCAGTGTGACTACCTAGAGATAACTGCAGTCTTTGGGTCCTTTTGTACTATCCAGAAATGCTTTAAGAATCTGCACGGGGACTTCCCCGGTGGTCCAGTGGTTAAGACTCCAAACTTCCACTGTGGGGGCATGGGTTTGATGCTTGGTCAGGGAACTAAGATCCTGCATGCTGCATGGTGCAGAAGTAAAAAAATTAAGAGAGAAAGGCTCTACACACACTGTCTATATGATACTCATTGTAGACATTGCTCCCCCACCCCAACACACACAATAATTCTTGTCTTGGATAGTTTACCATAAGCACATCTAGGCATATCTCATTCTTTTTTAATGACTGGGTAGGATTCCACTTTATCAAAATACTGTATATGATCAGTTCCCTATTAATGGGCGCTTCCGTTTCTTGTTTGCTATTATAAACAGTTTGGCAATAAACACTTTTGAGCTATATTTGCTTGAGTTGCAAAATACAATGTATACATGTGTAAAGTACAATGAATACGCATGTAAGTACATTTGTAAGAAAAAAATCTTAGCAGTAAAATTGCTGAGTCAAAAGGTATGTGCATTTAAATTATTTCCAAATTACATTCTCAAAAGTTCCCATTCTACTTACATTCTTAGCATTGATATAGGAAAAGGGAATGGCAACCTACTCCAGTAATCTTGCCTAGAGAATCCCGTGGACAGAGGAGCCTGGTGGGCTGCCATCTGTGGGGTCGCACAGAGTCGGACACGATTGAAGCGACTTTGCAGCAGCAGCAGCAGCATTGATATAAGATGTTGTCTGTTGCTCCATGCTCCTATTGATTTGTAGGTACTCTTTGCATATAAATTATTTGTCTCCCCTTTGTGTTGCAAATTTTTCCCATTCAAGGATTTGTTTTTTCTTTTAGTTGACTTTAAAAATTATATTCTTATTTATATTTATGGAAGTAAAATTCACATAAAACGAATCATTTTAAAATTTACAATTCAGTAGCATTTCATACATTCATAACACTGTGCAACCACCACATCTATCTAGTTTCAAAACATATTTTTATCACCTCAAAAGAAAACCTCGTATTCATTGAGCGATCTAGCTCCATTCTCCCCGCCCATTAGGACCATTTTGAGTTTGGGCTACTTATTTTTCTGTATTAAAATCCAGTAATTTGTGTGTGTGTGTGTGTGTGACCATACCATATGGCTTGCAGGACCTTAGTTCCCCAAACAGGGATCGAATCCTTGCCCCCTGTAGTGGAAGGGCAGAGTCCTAACCACTGGACCACCAGGGAATTCCCAAAATTTATTAGTTTTTTCTGTAATAGCTTTGTGATTTTCTCTCATGCGTAGAAATAAATGCTTTCCCCACTAGAAGATTATTAAACAGCAAATAATTTAAAAATCACTGTGAATGGTTAGTGAGATCTGAGGGCCTGGAAACCATTGTTTTGAACCAACCTCTTTAGTGTGAGTTCCTGAGAGCAGGGGTCTCCCCTGGTCCCCATCTCTAGCACCAAGCACAAAGTTAGAGAATAAGTATTCAGCAAATGTTTGTTAAAGGCAATTCCTACCTCAAGATTATAAAAAGAAAATGTTTCACATTCTCTTGTAGTCCTTTTAGAGTGTTTTTTTCTTAATTAAAATTTTTATCCATCTGGAATTTATTTTGGTGATTGGAAGGAGGTAGAGATACAGCTTTATTTTTTTTCCAAATGGCTAGCCAGTTGAACCAACACCATACTGAATAATCTGTCTTCCTCCACTAATTTGAAATGCCACCTTCAGCAGATACTACATTCCCACATGTCGTCAGCTCTATTTCTGGCCTCCCTCTCCCATCCCGGTGACCTCTCTGTCTGGGATGCTGTCTTTCAAAGCTCCCTAGGTGATTCGGGTACAACCCATCTGCAGTTGGGGCTTATCTACCATGAGATGTGTTTTCAGATTCCCAGCGAAATGAAGGGCCATTAAGGTAAATGTTATTTGATGGGCTCATCTTCTATTCTGAGATTATCTTTATGAAACCGTTTCTTTAACATTTTCCAAACAAACGAATGCCAAGGGAATTCCCTGGTGGCCCAGTGGTTCGGCCTCTGCAATTCCACTGCAGGGGCACAGTAGAGAGTCATCCTGGTTTCTTTATTTTTAAGTGCCTTTTAAAGGAGTTTAACGTAGAGAAGCACACGCAAATCTTAAGTGTGCAGCCTGATGAATTCTCTGTAAGTAAAACACACCTCTGTGTGTGTCTTAGGGCTGCTGTAACAAATGACCCCAAACCGAGTGGCTTAAAACAACAGAAATTCATTTTCTCAGCTCTGGAGGCTGTAGGTCTGAGATCAAGGTGTTCCCAGGCGGGCTTAGCTCTGAGGGCTCCAGGGGAGAATCCTTCCTTTTGCCTCTTCCAGCTTCTGGTGGTTCCGAGAGTTACCAGCTGTGGTAGCACTGCTCTGATCCCTCCGCCTCTAGCTTCACGTGGTCTTCTTCCCTGGGTCTCTGGTTACCAAATTTCCCTCTGCTTTTCTCTCACAAGGACAGCGGCCATTGGATTTAGCGCCCACTCTGATCCAGAATGATCTCATTTCTATCTCCCTCACTTAGTTAACCTGGAAAGACCTTTTTAAATAAGGTTGCATTTACAGATGCCAGAATACTGGAGTGGGTAGTCTATCCCTTCTCCAGGGGATCTTCCCAACCCAGGAATCGAACTGGGGTCTCCCGCATAGCAGGAGAATTCTTTACCGTCTGGGCTATCTGGGAAACCCCACAGGTGCCAGGAGGATGTATCTCTTTGGCAGGGGTTGAGGGTGATGGAGGGGATGAGGAACAAGGCAACCCACTCTACTATCATGTAGCCAACTTCCCATATCAAGAACCAGAACATCAGCACAGCCCCCCAGCACCCATCATCTCTGCCTGGCAGGGGGTAAACCGCCATCATGACTTATTTTCCCCTCAACTTTTTGTTTTGAAAATTCTCAGACTTTCAGAAAAGTTACAGGAATAGTACATCAAACAATCCTCTAAGCTTTAGCTAGATTCACACATTCAACTGTTAACACATCAACACACTTGCTTTCCCTTTGTCTCTCTCTCGCGCGCTCTCTCTCTATATATACATATTTATATAATAACATTTTTTCTGAGCCACAAGGAAGTTAGTTGCAGATGTCATCATAGTTTATCCTTAAATCCTCCACTCCCTAATCTCCAAAAAACAAGGGCAGTCTCCTACCCAAAGTGAAGTGAAGTGTTAGTTGCTCAGTCATATCTGACTCTTTGGGACCCCATGGACTGCAGCCCACCAAGCTCCTCTGTCCATGGAATTCTCCAGGCAAGAATACTGGAGTGGGTTGCCATCTCATTCTCCAGAGGTTCTTCCTGACCCAGGGATCAATCCTGTCTCCTCCTGCATTGCAGGCAGATTCTTTACCGTCTGAGACACCAGGGAAGCCCAGTCTCCTACATACAACTATCCAATATGTAATCTATTTTCAAATTTTTCCAGTTGTCCCACGCATATTCCTTAATGTGGATTTTTAGATTTATTTTATTTTTTCTTTTGCTTATTTGGCTGCACTGCATCTTCCATCTTCATCGCAGTACACAGGATCTTCGGTTGTGGCCTGCAAACTTTTAGTCGCAGCATGCAGGATCCAGTTCCTCCAGCCAGGATCGAATCCGTGCCCCCTGCATTGGGAGCACAGAGCCCCAGCCACTAGACCGCCAGGAAGTCCATTTAATGTGGGCTTTTTAAAAACAGAATCCAATCGAGAATTTCACATCACTCTTAGCATTCATGTTCTGTTTTTAAAATCATTGTTATTGCTTTTGTGATTTTCTGGCAAGACGGAGAGTTGGCAATCTTATGTCAATTCCCAAACACTTTGGGAAAAGTACTGGTCCTGGGAGTCCCTGCTCTTGGCCAGCAGCACAGTCCAGAGGACATTTGTGGTGATGATCTGTGGTTTGTGCTGTTCAGTATGATTGCAAACAGCCACATGTGGCTTTTGAGCATTAGAAATGTGGCTAATGAAATCAGGGAATGGATTTTCAAATTTTAATGTTAATTAAAACAGCCACACGAGCCCTACGGCCATCAGTTCGGATGGCTTGGGTCTAGAGCAACTAGAGCAGAAAGCTCAGGCAGAGTGTGGGTCTGAGTTCTCTTGTCCACCCCCACGGAGGTGCTGAATGATGGGAGGAGGGGAGAGGGAGGGGCCCTGAGGTCTAAGGTGGCTTTTCCATCTTGCTGGCCCAGCATCCTCCTGTCATTCCTTCCTCAGTGCTCCATGCATATTTATTGAGGACCTACTATGTGCTAGGCCTGAGAATAAGGTTTGAACAGTCTCTGATGTGGTTTTGTCAGAAAGTGAAAGTATTAGTCACTCAGTTATGTCTAACTCTTTGTGACCCCAGGGACTGTAACCCACCAGGCTCCTTTGTCCCTGGAATTCTCCAGGCAAGAATACTGGAGTAGGTTGCCATTTCCTTCTGCAGGAGATCTTCCCAACCCAGGGATTGAACCTGGGTCTCCCGCATGGCAGGCAGACTCTTTACCAGTTGAACCATCAGGGAAGAATCGGTTTTGTCAGAACGGATGATAAAATTCTGGGGACATGTTTGTCTCACACACCCACTTGCCTCTTCCTGAGGTCAGGGGCCTGGCTTGGCTCAGTGACTAGTTAAATAGTTTTTGGAATGAATGGATGAATGAAAGTGGAGGATAGAGTTTGGGGTGGTAGAGGCTTCCAGATTTCATCTGAGAGACCAGAACAGGATGGACAGGAGAGATAATGCTGTTTATTGAGAAAGGGCTGGCTCAGCTCAGGAGACCATACTTCCTGTCCAGGTGCTGGCCCTGACTTGCTCTGTATTCTTGGCAAATCTCTTCCCTCCTCCAGGCCTCAGTTTTCTCAGCAGTAAAAAAAGAGGTGGTTGGGCTAAGATGAGAGCTCAGGACTCCTCTCAGGGTCAAGGTCAGGGTCAGCAGAGGTGGGGAACTGCCCAGCACTTCCTCTCAACCTTTGGTTAGGCTGTGGTGCCCTTGAAATCAGTTCCTTGAAAGGATTCGAGGGCTTTAAAAGTTGGGGGAACCCCTGAGCCAGAAGAGGCTCCCAGAGTCTGTAAGGTCAGACTCAGGACAGCTTGAGGGGGTTTTGGGGAAACTCTGCTTTGGCTCTCTGCTCTGGGGCTGCACCTGCCGGAAGGTGTGCTTGCCAGGACCTTTCCTCTGAGATGACGATACGGTCTCTGCAAAGCACGAGGGTGCGGTTTGGGAGTGAGCCTTGAATCTGGGGGTAAGAGGGGAGGGGTGTGTGCCTCTCACCCACACAGGGACTGGAGAACTAGAGCCTCGGGGTTTGTGCAACTTGGCTCGCCCACCCACGGTGACTCAGGCTGAAACTGGATGCCGTGTAAGGCACACACACTGTCTAAGCCTCCTTGGACAGTATCTAGAGAGTTCTTAATTGCCTTCTACTAGTACTCTTGCCTGGAAAATCCCATGGACGGAAGAGCCTGGTGGGCTGCAGTCTATGGGGTCGCTAAGAGTCGGACACGACTGAGCGACTTCTTTCACTTTTCACTCTCATGCATTGGAGAAGGAAATGGCAGCCCACTCCAGTGTTCTTGCCGGAGACTCCCAGGGACGGGGGAGCCTGGGGGGCTGCCGTCTCTGGGGTCGCGCAGGGTCGGACCCTGAAGCGACTCAGCAGCCGCAGAGCTGCCACTCTGCCAGGTGGGCCCAAACCGGAGGCTGCCAAAGCTGCAAAGCCCTGCTCCGTTTCACATGGCAAACTCCTAGGCACACCTCAAAACCCAGCTTGGGTGTTGTTCCCTCCGAAGACTTCCCTGACCTCTGTCCTCTCTCCCATACTGTAAATCACACCGTTTTCCAGTGCGCACACTCTGGACCCAGACTGCCTGGCTTTGAATCCCTACTCTGCTACCTAATAGCTGTGATATCTTAGAAAAGTTACTTAAGTTTTCTGTGTTTCTATTTCTTCCTCTGTGAAACGTGACAAATAATAGTACTCACCATATTGTATAGTCATAGGATTAAATGAATTCATTCATAGAAATATTTATGACCGTACCTGAACTCAATAAAAAGCCAACCACTATTACTATTTTTTTTTAATGTTTAAGAAATACCTGTGAATGTAGTGAACGCAGCAGATAAGGGTCCTGCCCTCATAATGATCTCAGCCTGTGGGGGAGAGAGAGATGAATAAACAGGAAATTCACTCTGAATTCTGAAAAATGCCACAATAAGGGAAGTGGTGAGTTGAGAGGAATCATGGGAGCATGGAAGAGCCCCCCTTCTCGGGTCTGGGTGGTCAGCAGCATTTTTTTCTGGAAGAAATGACATCTCAGCTGAAATCTAAAGGATGAATAAGAGTTGGCCAGCATAGGGGGAGGGTAGAGAGAGGAGACATGGGAAGGGTTGGGGGGAGCGGGTGGAAAATGCAAATGCCCAGAAGCCAGAGGATGAGTTTGGAGGGCTAGAGCAATACAGTGGTGGGCGGGTGCCCTTGGCATGTACTCTGGTTATTGAATTATTGAACGCAGGTCTTTGTGGCCTGTCTCCGTCCTTATTCGTGAGCTCCTTCAGAACAAAGCTCATGTCCTCTTTCATTCCATCTGCCCAACTCCCAGCACCCAGCCTGGCACTCAGCAGGGCCTCCATAAATGTTTGCCAAATGGAAATGAGAGATGAGAACCTTGCCTTTCCCATCAGGGAGCCATCTCCAGCAACCTTTTCCTTTGTTTATACTTGTGAGTTAGGCATTCTTAATAGCCTTCCAGCGTCAAGTTCATTTGTGTGTTCAGAATTGTCATCTGCTGTGCACCCCAGACTCCTATGAGTAGGATGGTTCTGTCAGGACAAAGTCAAGTTTCTGACCCAACAAGGTGACCACAGCCCCCACTCCTATGAGGCCCTCTCCCTACACCTTTGGTGTCTGTAAGCTATCAAGCTTCAGTGTGAATACAGATGGCCTGGGGTCCATGCAGGTGACGCAGATTCTGACTCAGCAGTCGGAATCTGGGGCCCAGCCTGAGAGTCTGCATTTCTGACAAGCTCCCAGGTGATGCAGACGCTGTAGGTCCATGAATTATATTTTGAATAGCATGATGCTAGACAACAACTGGGGCTTCCAAGGTGGCTCAATGGTAAAGAATCCGCCTGCCTAGCAGAAGAGGTGGGTTCGATCCCTGGATCAGGAAGATCTCTTGAAGAAAGAAATGGTAACCCGCTCCAGTATTCTTGCCTGGGAAATCCTATGGACAGAGGAGTCTGGCGGGCCACTGTCCACGCGGTCACGGAGCTGGACTTGACTTAGAGACTAAGTGACAAGACGACAAGTGCCGTATTTTCCTGGCCTAAACTGCAGTGATGACTTAGGAGCAGACTGGAGCCAGGTTCTGAAGGGGACTAGCTGCCAGGCTAAGGAGTTCAGTCTTTATTCCTGAGACTCTAGGGAGCTATGGAAGCTTTCTGATGGAGGTCAGGGAGAGCTGATCCACCAGAAGAATCTGGAGTGTCGGCGCTGGTACAAGAGAGGCTGAGCTACTGTGCTACCAGGTAGGGCGTGGCAGGGCTGCACCTGGAGCAGCCGCAGTGAGGAGGCTGTCACAGCTGAACTGTGCACCCCACCCCCATTCACATCTTCAAGTTCTAACCCACAGCACCTCAATTGTGACTGTGTTTGGAGAGAGGGTCTTTAAAGAGGTGATTAAGTTAAAACGAGGTCATTAGGGCAGATACGAATCCAATATAACCGGTGCCCTTGTAAGAAGAAGAAATTAGGACACACAGATGCACAGAGGGAAGACCATATGAAGACCCAGGGAGAAGACGGCCATCTACAAGCCAGAGGCCTCAGGAAAAAACAACCCTGTCGACACCTGGATCTTGAACTTCCAGCCTCCGGGACTGTGAGAAAATAAATCTCTGCTGTTTACGCCCCCCAGTCTGTGATACTTTGCTTTGGCAGCCCCGGCAGACTGATACAGGGGGAATGGATTTAAGAGGATTACACAGGTTGTCAACTGTTTGGATGGCATGGGCGTGGGAGAGCACCCTAGGATTACACACAGATGGTTTAGAAATTGGGAGGCTCAGGGAGGAGAGAGTGCTGCGGACAGAAGCAGGAAGGGGAGCCCACAGGGAGGAGCAGGGCTGCAGAGAAGTGGATTTGGACCACATTGCACTAGAAAAAGCTCCTGGAAATGAGGTGGGTGGCGCTTGCAGTCGAAGACACTCAGGAGGTTGAAGCGAAGAAAGACAACAGTCCTTGTGTCAATTGGGGCCCTTGGTTGTGAACAATCAAAACTGGTTCAGGCTAACGTAAGCAAAAACGAAAGGCATCTAAAAGGTTTCTGGAGCCTCCCAGCGGTAATGGGAGGCCAGACTAGGAAAGTGAACTGGAGGTAAGGGGAGGCTGGTCCCTGTGGGCAGGGATAGCCATGGAGAGCTCTCGGCCGCTGGGCCAGCAGTGGCACTTGCACTCAGCAGATTCCTCCTCAGCCTCAGCTGGGGCCTAGGAAAGACTGTCCGTTCCTGGGTAATCAAATAAAGACATGACTCCATCATCATGTAATGAGCTCATTGTTGTTTAGTTGCTAAGTCCTCTCTGACTCTTTGAGACCCCATGAACTGTAGCCCACCAGGCTCTTCTGTCCATGGGATTCTCCAGGCAAGAACACTGGAGTGAGTAGCCATTCCCTTCTCCAAGGGATCTTCCCAACCTAATGATCCAACTCGCTTCTCCTGCATTGGAAAGCAGATTCTTTTTTCTAATCCCTAAGTCTCCTGTCTCCATAGCGGAATGCTAGAGAAGGATACTGGATTAGGTTTGCTGGAAGGCAGATTCTTTACTACTGAGCCCCCCAGGGAAGCCGCCAGTGAGCTTACTACTCCCATTCTAAAGATGTGGAAACTGAAGCTCAGGGAGGGAAAGGTCATTTACACCCAATTCAAGTCCAGGGCTTCAGATTCCAGCCGCTTCCACTGCACCAGTTGTCACATGGCAGGCTTTTCATGGAGCGTGTGGTTGGAGCGGAAGGGCCTTGGTGGTGGTCTCCGAGCCAGGTCCCTTCTGAAACCAGGAAGGAGTCTCACCAACCCTCTGAAAAGCGGAGCTCTCTCCCCCGGTCTACTGGGCTCCCCGTCTTTTCCCGCTGGAGACATGCCGCATCGCCTCTCCTCAGGGGCGGGGCTGTGGTTCCAGATCTCAGAAGGCTTCCAACGCTTGCTCTCCGCCGGCCTTCCCGCTGCATCCGCACCGAGCCGGGGGCCATCCCAGCGCCCGGGCTTCAGGCTAACCAAGGCCCAGCGCTGCGTGAGGTTCGAACACATCTCAGCGGGCTTTGTGAATATATTAGTTTTATTTTACCCTAACATGCCACGGGAGGGTGGGGCAGGGGGAGGGGGCGCAGCACTGGAGTTCGATATGCAAATATATGCAGATCGTATCTAAATGAGGGTGTTTCTAAATCCCCGGATTAATGGGATTGGAAGGCACTCAGCAGGCCCAGGGCACTGCAGCGGAGCAGCCAGAAAACGGCTCTCCCGGGAGGGCGTCTCGGGCTCCGTTTCAGAGCGTGTGCTTTGAAGCAACATCTCCGCAGCACAGGGGAAGGAAGAGCTGCGGAAATTGGTTCTGGATACTTCCTGGCAAAATGTTCTCCGTTGCTTCAACGATGTTGGGGGTGGGCCGGGGGTGGGGGAGGGGTGGAATCTCTGAGCCTCTCTCAGTTACCACAGCCTGCGGGGGTCACTGGTTTAGAAACCTGGGGAGCTTGCTAACATCCAATTCCGGGCCCCACTGATTACTGAATCAGAGTCTCTTGAGAATCTGTTTTTGTTTTGTTTTGAAGTCCTCAGCCTTGGGAAATACTGATGCAAATTACAGGCTCTTAATCTGGAGTCTCTTACAGGTTTCAGGGGCTCTGTAGGGGTTGCTCTAATTCCTAGCTGCATATGAGAATCGTGGGGGCTTTAAAAAAGTCCCAGTGCCCAGGCCGCACCCCAGACCAATTAAATCAGAATCTCTGAAGGTAAAACCCAAGCATCAATGTTCAAAAGAAAATCCCGAGAGACTCCAACGTGCAGCCAAATTTAAGAAGCACTGCTGAATGGATATTCTCAGGAGACATTCGTTATACCTGTGTTCTTTTGCGGGCTAAATTTAGCTCCAGGCCCTCTGCCCTGGTGGTATAGAAGGAGCCTCTCCTTCTAGGAAGGGGACTGTAGTTAGGGCTGAGGTTCAGCAGGTAAGCACCTGTTGTTAAAATATTGAAATATTTCCCTACCCGTTGGTAACAGATGTTACATGGAATCCTTTAAGTGCCCCCAGAGCCCTTAGCCCTCTCCTCCAGACCGGAAGGCCTACAGATCCAGGAATGAAAGGGTTTAGAATGGTCACACATGCACACCCACTCTCTGTGGGGCCTCCTGGAGTTCCTTGGCTGGAGTTACTTCTGACTGGTGTGGGGTGGTAGTGGTGGTGGTTGTTAAACATTTGAACATTGATCCTAGTTATCATACTGGGATGAGGATTATCAGTTTTGCAGTCATAAAGGGCTAGACTCCTACCTAATTTGGGTGTGACCTTGGGCAAGCAGCTTCATCTCTTTGAGCCTCAGTTTCCTCATCTGCAAATAGGGTCAAAAGCTCTCCCTCTCACCCTTAATATACTTGGATGTGCTGGGTCTCACTGCTGTGTGGGCTCTTCTCTAGCTGTGGCCAACAGGTCTACTCTAGCTGGGGTGCACGCGCTTCTCACTGAGGAGGTTTCTCTTGTTGCTGAGCACTCAGGCTTCAGGAGTTGCAGCTCCTGGACTCTAGAGCATAGGCTCAATAATTGTGGATCACGGGCTTAGTTGCTCCAAAGTGTGTGGGATCTTCCCAGATCAGGGATCGAACTCACGTCTCCCTGCGTTGGCAGACAGATTCTTTACCACTGAGCCACCAGGGAAGCCCATCCCCTTCCCACTTTGGGTGAAACTCAAGTAAAGCCGGGGTCTCAAACTTGAGCACACCTTGGAATTGCTTGGCAGATTTGTTAAAACAGAAATTGCTGGGCCCCACCCAGAGGTGCTGGTTCAATAGTCCTGGGGGTAGGGGGTGGCAGGTGAGGGTCTGCATTTCTAACCAGTTCCCATATGGTGCTGATACTGCTGGTCCCATGACTACTTTGAGAACCGGGGAACTAAAAGACATGTGAGAAAGTGTGCCCAGCCAAGAGTAGAGGTGTAACCCAGGCGTGTAAAAGGGCCAAAGAGGCTGCCAGTTGCCCTGCGTGCTGTCTGGGTTTTTCCTCTCCTGCTCTGTTCCCCAGGGTTCTGCATGTATCTGGCCAGGACAGCTGAGTGACCATTGAATGTTTAACCGGGGGTTTCCTGAGAGCTAGTCACTCCCCGCCCCCCAACCACACACATTGTGAACAGCACCAGATTTAGACCTTTCGAGGCTGCGAACACTGAGAGTATCGCTCCCCTCTCCCTTGTCATCCAAAGAAAAACAACACTAAAGCCTAAAATGACTATATAAGGAAGTCCACCAAAGATCTGACTTTTCCCATGCTGGCTACTTTAAGGTTTTTTTTCTTCAAATATCAAAACAATCTCTGTGGCAGGAAGGGATGAATAAGTGGAGCGCAGAGGATTTTTAGGGTAGTGAAACTACTCTGTCTGATAGCATAATGATGGATGCATGTCATTTCATCTTTGCCCAGACCCATAGAATGAGCACCGCCAAGAGTGAGCTGGAAACTATGGACTTTGGGTGACAGTGATATGTCTATGAAGTTTCACTGACTGTAACAAAGATACCCCTCCAGTAGTGGATGTTGACAACAGGGGAGGCTGTAAGGGTAGGGGGTATACAGTAAAATGTCTGTACTTCCCCTTCAAGTTTCCTGTGAACCTGAAGTTGCTTGTGCCCGGTCATTCAGTCATGTCCACTCTTTGCGACTCTATGGATTATAGCCCGCCAGGCTCCTCAGTCCATGGCATTCTCCAGGCAAGAATACTGGAATGGGTTGCCATGTCCTCCTCCAGGGGAATCTTCTCCACCCAGGGATTGAACCCCAGTCTGCTCTAAAAAAATTAGTCTTAATTAAGCAAATACAAAAAAATTAAAAAAAAACACAAGCAACCTTTTAAATGTGTATTTAGGGGCTGCACCTGCTCTGCTGGGACCCCAAGCAAAGTGTTACTTGCCAGTGGCTAATCCCATGCCAGAGGAACTGGTCCCAGGTGCGTCCTATTTCCCTCTCAATTCGCACACCACTCTCTCCACAGTATCATCACTTCTGAAGGTCATGAACTCACCTTAAAGGGAACTCCACTTGACTCTTCCTCTGCCTCCTCTAGCTACCTTGATCTTTTCTTTACCCTCTTTTATTCAGCCCGCCCCACTCCATTTTCTTTTTCCTACAGAGCCCAAATAACCCACACTTGTCCTCTCTGTTGGTTCCTAGGCTTTAAGCCCCTTCAACCTGACTCCTGGGCATCTTCCACCCCCAGGTTGCTTCCCCATTGACTTCCTTCTTGCCAGATCCAGTGACCGGTTCTTAGCACGAGATGTGGAGTCAGAAGGCCTAGGCAGGATCTCTGTCACTCATCAGCTGTGTGACGGTGAGCAACATGAAGCGCTTCTCTGGGCCTTGGGTCCATCACCTTAAAAATGGCTTCCAATCTGTGCCTCCCACGAATGCCAAGGGGTTCTGCAAGCCCAAACTCAAATAGGATGTTAAGAAGGTCAGCCATGAGGCACTTGGATAAGCTTTCAAGTGTCCCCACTCCAGCGTCAACAGAACCATAGGGCTGTGGTGGCTGGGGGAGTGCATGCACAGCAAGGTGGAAAGAAAAGGGTGCTGGTGTCAGATGTGGGTTGAGTCCCAGGCCAGCTCCTTGCTAACTGTGCAGGCAACTCCTTGAGTCTCACAGATTCTTCGCCTGTAAAATGGGCTCATGAATCCTAATTTGTGAGTAACTGGGATTGTGAGTCCTCATTGTACAGGGAGAGCACTGGAGTGACAGAATGCTAAGAGCTAATGTTCTTTCCATCCATACCCACCGTGTGCTGAAAGCTTGCAGTGTCTGATCTCGCTTAATCCCTCCACCACACTTTGAAGTAAGGACTGTTCTCTTTCCCACTTTACAGATGAGGAAATGGAAGCAGAGAGAGACAAAGTAACTTGCTTAAGGCTGCACAGCCTGAAGGAGTAGAAGCTGGAACTTGAGTCCAGGAGGGCTGATCGCAAAGTCTACACTCTGTGACCCTCTGTTGTTGTTGCTCAGTTGCTCAGTCCTGTCTGACTCATTTCGATCCCATGAACTGCAGCACACCAGGCTTCCCTGTCCTGCACTATCTCCCTGAGCTTTCTCAAACTCATGTCCATTGAGTCGGTGACGCCATCCAACCATCCCATACTCTATCGCCCCCTTCTCCTCCTGCCCTCCTGCCTTTCCTAGAATCAGGATCTTTTTCAATGAGTTGGCTCTTCACATCAGGTGGCCAAAGTACTGGAGCTTCAACTCTAGCATCCAGGACTAGCTAGCCTCAGTCTAGCTTCAGGACTAGCATCTAGTCCTTCCAATGAATATTTAGGGTTGGTTTCCTTTAGAATTGACTGGTTTGATCTCCTTGCAGTACAAGGGACTCTCAGCGTCTTCTCTAGCACCACAGTTTGAAAGCATCTATTCTTCGGCACTCAGCCTTCTTTATGGTCCAACTCTCACATCCATACGTGACTACTGAAAAACCATAGCCTTGATTAGATGGACCTTTGTCAGCAAAGGGATGTCTCTGCTTTTTTAACATGCTATCTAGGTTTGACTTCCTATAGACGGAGCTCAGTACAGACAGGTGGTGAGCACAATGGTATTAGCATCTCTGCCAGTCAGCATGGGAGCTGCCAGCACCCTGGAGCTAGAATGGTAGGTGTGTTTGTTGTGGGGGCAGGACGGGCACTGGAATGATGCTCTCCCCTCGGGCAGGTGGCGTCTTGCAGTCCACACACCTTCCTGCTTGGTCCCAGACACCAACGTCTTCCTCACATCCTGCCAGGGCCTCTCAGGGCTGCCCCGCCCCTCCTGGGCATGTTTGGGAGAAACAGGCTTGGAGTTCCCCCTGCCTGGAAGTGGGGAGCGAAGCCTCATCTCGTGAGGCTGACCTCGGTCTGGGGGCCTGGAGTTATTAATAGCAGCCTGCAAGGCTGTGTCATCTAGCTGGTGACTCAGGGCTCCAGGATCAGCCCCCTCCCCAGCCTGACGGGCCCTCCCCTGGGTGAGGGGCTTAGAGTCCAAGTTCTGACTCCAGACAGGGTTGGGGGCTGCTCGCCTGGGGGTGGATCCTGCTCTCCCAGGGCCCTGGCTAAATTCTGTTGTGGTGCTGGGGAAGGAGGGGCTGGGGGAAGTGGGGAAGGGATGTGGTGACAGAACCGCTTCCTGCCATTGCTGTGCTGAAGGCCAAGCTCCCCCAAGTTCCCTTGGTGGGGGCTGGGGAGCCCAGAGGTAGAGGAGGAAGTTGGGAGGAGTGAGGAAAGGAGGGTTGGATTGACTCCAGGAATCAAGTTCTGGGGTTCCTGGTGGGGTTCCCTCTGTCTGTTCCCCAGTTGGTAAAAACAGCCAGCTGGCCCAGAGGGAATCATAATTAGAACAGCAGCAAGCACTTGTTACCATGGGTTAGGCACTTTATCTCTGTGAACTCATTTGATTCTCACAGCCCCACGAGGTAAGCGCTGTTATTGCCCTCATTTTACAGATTGGAAAACCGAGGCACCGGCAGCTTATGTCAATGACTTACAATAAATTGGTGCTAGAGCAGAGACTTGAACTTCTCAGCTGATTTCCAGAGCAAGCCTCTTAGCTACCACTCCTTTTGCCCCCTCCCCACTCTGTCTATGAGGTCACACAGTTGGACACAACTGAAGCGACTTAGCAGCAGCAGCAGCTCTCTGTCCCTGGCTTGCTCTGTGACCTAAGGGAGGTAAAGTCCCCACTCTGGGCCTCAGTTTCCTCATCTGTATGATATTGGAATAGATAAATATGCCTCCTTCTTGTGATATATGTCTCTCCAGCACTAATTACTCATTCAGTTTTTCCCCTACTGGACGTTCAGCTCCATGAGCTTGGAGACAAAGCCTATCTTAGCCACGGCTATATTCCCCAATCTTAGCACGATGCCTGGCCCATAAAAACTCAACAGATATTTCTTGAGTAAATGGTCCTTAAAGGTTTGAGGATCATCATCAATGGCTTGAGTATGTGATAAACGTTCTGGACCTTTTACATTAAAAGAATCTACATATATCAGTAGTTCTCAGCTGGGGTTGTCTGTGCCCCTCCCAGCCACCCAGAGGGCATTTGGTAATGTTTGACAACATTTCTGGTTGTCACAACTGGCAGGGGGAGGTGCTACCAGCATGGCATAGAAGCAGGGGGTGCTACTCAACATCTTACACTGCATAGCAGAGATTCTCCAAACAAAGAATGATCTAACCTCAAACATCAATGCCATCAAATCTGAGAATATAACATACATTCTCATATATAAATCTGAGTATGTGACATATATACATAGATCTGGCATTTTGTACAACTGATGGCAAGTTGGGAGTGGCTCATGGGTTCTCTTAAAGTCTATCTCTGCTACCAGCTGAAGATCCCCTCGACTGGAGGGTCTCGATGTTTCCGTCTCTAAAGTCAGTCATTCTGCTGAATTTCCCTGTTGACCAGTGGTTAAGATTCTACCTGCCAATGCAGGGGACACACCTTTGATCCCTGGTCTGGGAAGATCCCACCAGCTGTGGAGCCACTAAACCCATGTGTCGTAACTACTGAGCCCACGTGCTGCAACCACTGAAGCCCATGTCTCTAGAGACTGTGCTGCATAACAAGAGAAGCCACTGCAATGGGAAGCCTGCTCGTCGTAACTGGAGAAAGCCCGCGAGCAGACACAAAGACCTAGCGCAGCCAAAAATAAATTAATTAATAAAAATAAAATCAAGCTGTATTGCTGGACGATTCCATACTCTCAAGTCTGGAATATAGTTCCCCCTGAGGCCCCTGTTGCAACCTCTGATCCCCAAAGACCTGAGCCTCCTCTCTGATCTTCAGTGGGCACCAAGGATTAGAGAAGAAGGGTCCTGGTTTTGTCTCCCATCTCCCACAGTTCCCCTCTAACCCCTGGTCATCTCAGTTCCTGTAAATGGTAATAAAGATGAAAAGCTTCAGAACCAAATAGCCCTAGGCTTGAGTCCCGATTTTGTGTATTAACTCACTGTGTGGTCGTAGCCAAGTTCTTAACTACTCTGAACCTCAGTGTCCTCCTCTAAAAATGGGAGGGGTACTCATGAAACCTACCTCATAGAGTGGTGGGGATGAAACAAGATGCTTATGGGGAACTTAACAGAGTACTCGACATGGTGAATCTCTAAAAACTGCATTATTATTATGGTTCGGAAGTGAAATGACTTGCCCAAGGTCACACAGCTTGGAGATGGCAGAGCTGGGACTGAAAACCAGAACAGTGTGACTCCAAAGCAGCTGCTCATTCATTGTGAACTCGAGGGCTTCAATTCTCCTATAAAGGAAATTAACTGTCTTCATCTCAGAGGCTGATTTTTGAGATAAGCATGTAAAGTGCCTAGCACATAGTAAGTCCTTTAAATACAGCTTGTCAGATTGTTGCTGTCGTCCTTCCCAAATAATGCTTTAAAGAAGGCAAATATAGATCTTGTCGCACACTGGCTGGCTGGGAAAAAGGGAGGGAAGGAGTTTGCTGGTTATTGGCATAAGGAGTGAAAACTGGGGCTGGAGTTTGTGCCAACTTCGCTCTACTGACAAAGAACTTTTACAGGCCGAGGGAAGGGGCTACATGAAGAAACAGCACAGGCAGCTCTGACGGTCATCCTGATGTTGGTCATCGGTGGTCTGACCGGCATCACCTCGATTGTTTTGAGGTAGAGTTATCTTCAGTTCCAGGGTCGATTTGTTTCCATTTCTTGAGGCCAGTTTTTGGAACTGTGGCAGCTGATGTCATGGCTACGTCATGTAGTTAACTTTTCACCTGGTGGAGGTTTCAGTACCTATAAGACAGCTCACAGGATATGGCTCAGAATATTATCTATAGCCCTTGAGAAGAAACTAAAAGTCCCTGCCATGTTTAATGACTAAACTGCGATCATTTGGTCTCCTTGGGCTGCTTTCCTTTGTTTCTGCATATTCTCACTTTTCTGATTAAACTTATTCTTTGGCTAAAGTTTTTCCACAGACAAAAGGCAGGCTGAAGACATGGGGGCGGGGGAGGGCGGCGGCAAGGATCATAGGGTCCTGCTCTGTTTCAAGGTCACACAGCAGATTAGAGTCCAAGACTCCCCTTCTTCCGATTCCCAGATTCCTGGTTTTGGCCCAAATCATGAAAAGTAACCACAGCCATTTCTTGAATATTTGCAACATACACAGTCCAAGGTATTTTATGTGTTTGATCTCATCCTCACATCAATGTAGGGACAAAGAACCCTTTTCAGTTCAGTTCAGTTCAGTCGCTCAGTCGTGTCCGACTCTGCAACCCCATGAATCACAGCACACCAGGCCTCCCTTAAATGTATTTTTATTTATTTATTTTTTGAACTTTGCATACATTTATTCAGTTGACACTGATGGGTGGGTGTGGGGGACACAGATTTTTCTTTCTTCCATACAAACCATCAGACAATTTCACACCATCTCCCCAAGTGGAAAAGTCTATATCAGTGCATACCCAGTGAGCCGAGAATGTAGTCAGCAGCCTGCTGTACAGATATTTACACATAATTACAGGGCCCCTGGGCTTCCTTGCTGGCTTAGTGGTAAAGAACCTTCCTGCCAATGCAGGAGATGCAGGTTCGATTCCTGGGCAGGGAAGATCCCCTGGAGAAGGAAATGGCAACCCACTCCAGTATTCTTGCCTGGCAAATTTCATGGACAGAAGAGCCTGGTGGGCTGCAGTCCATGGGGTTGCAAAAGAGTTGGACATGACTGAGTAACTAAACAACAATAGGACCCCTGCCACAGGATGTGCCAGGCTTGGCCCACCTCACCCCACCTCTCCAGTCTCTGCCCAAACCCTCCTCTCCCATCCCAACCTCATTGCCTTTAGCTACAGTAAGTATCCTGGGGCCTGGGACATAGCAGACCACTGAGAGGGCTGCCAGCCCTGAATGGTAGGACCCAGCCGGCTATGGGAAAGGGGCAAAGTTCAAAAGGGCCTCTTTTTACAGCTGAAGAAACAGACTCACAGTGAAGACATTTGCCCAAGGCACTGAAGGAATGAGGCCCTGTCTACTGGCTTCCAGACGCCACAACACTCCCACTGTCCCCACCTGCCCCTGCCCCCACCACTGTGCAATTCTCAAGGATCCAGCCAGTTGAAGACCAGGAATTGTCTCCATGGAATTCCCCGATTTCCACCAAGCAGAGCTCACTCCTTCTGCCCCCAGGTGGAGTAGGGAGAGGAAGCTGAGTCAAGGCAGACTTCCAGGAAGAAGAGAGCAGAGCTTGGGAGTGTGAGGAGGGTCCACGGAGGGCACGTCTGATCAGGAAGTGGGGATCGTCTGGCTCAGACAGAAGTCTCTGGACCTTTCCATCCTTTTTCCTTAGGCTGATCTCTCAGGGGTCTTCCGATGAGGGCTCAGGGAGTCCTCCAGCCAACCTTGCCGCCCTCCCTCCCTCTCACGCAGTTCTCACAAGCTCTGCAGTTTGCAAAACCCAATCCTTCCCTTGTGGGCCTGTGGTTTCCTGTTGGGTCTGGGGTCCTGCCTGACTCGGCAATGGGGGCTGTGGGCAGGAGGGAGAGGGGGGGAGGTGGTGTAAGCCCTTTCCTTGCCTTCTCATGCTGGGACTGCCCAACACACACACACACACACACACACACACACACACACACACACACACACACCGCCATCCCCTGAGTCAGCTCTTGCCAGTGGCCTGTCAGAGAGGGGCGGGGTCACTGATTCAGTTGACAGCCTCTTTAAAGCCCCCAGGAGGGCAGCTGCAGCCAGACCAAGTGCTATCCTCACCATGAGCCCCCGGCAGCCCTTGGTCCTGGCACTCCTGGTGCTAGCCTGCTGCTCTGCGGCTCCCAGACCACGCCAGCCCACCGTTGTGGTCTTCCCAGGAGAACGACGAACCAGCCTCACCAACAGGCAGCTGGCAGAGGTAGGCACACTCCCCCATCTAGAGCTGGAAAGGGCTGGCCTGGAGTCCCAGGAAGGGCATGGGGTCTCAGACGAGATACTCTGGGGCTTGTTGTTTGTGTGTGTGTGTGGGGGGGTCGGTGATGGGCACCTCTGGAGAACAGAGCACTGAGAACGGGCCCTGGGAGATTCTGGACAGGGACTGCTGGAAACAGGCTAATGAGGGTTTCCTGGATGGGCACTGGGAAATGGTGAAGGGGCACTGGGGGTTCTGGAGTGGCGATGGGCTGAGGGCAAACAGAGGGAAACCCTAGGGGGCCCTGAGGTAGGCACTGCACAGGGGCATCCTGGAGTGGAACGGAGGTGAGGATGTCCACATGGAAGGGAGATTCTTGGGGTGGGCACAAGCCCTGGTATCCAGGGTACCGAGTACTGGATATAGTGTCTCATTGCTAGTCCCCGAGAGAGGAGAGGGATGGAGTCCTGGCCCAGTAGGGCAGAGAAAGGGCATCGGGGCTCTGCAACAACCCTGCCCTTCCTTCCGCAGGAATACCTGTACCGCTATGGCTACACTCCTGGGGCAGAGCTGAGCGAGGACGGCCAGTCCCTGCGGCGAGCTCTGCTGCGCTTCCAGCGTCGCCTGTCCCTGCCCGAGACTGGCGAGCTGGACACCACCACCCTGGACGCCATGCGAGCCCCGCGCTGCGGCGTCCCAGACCTGGGCAAATTCCAGACATTTGAGGGCGAGCTCAAGTGGCACCATCACAACATCACCTACTGGTGCGCGGCTGGGCCCCGCGGGGGCGAGTGGGACGCAGAGGGTGGCGAGAGGCGGGTTCCCGAGCGCCGCCCGTTGGCGAACACATCCCGTCTTAGGCCAATCCATGGCTTTCACTGAATGTGCCCGCCTTGAGGCAAGTGGCACCCCCTCGGAGCCTCCGTCTCCCCGTCGGGGGAAATGGACCTCGCTAACTGACTCCATAGAGAAAAATGCGTCTGTAAGTGCTTTCGAGCTGAAAGCGTGGAGCGCAGGCAGCGCTGTGTATCTGAAGTCGCGGAGACACCGGGTGGCGCTGCTGGCCCGGCTCCCGCCTCTCACTTCTGCCCTTTATCCTCCTGCCTTTTCCCTCCAGGATCCAAAATTACTCGGAAGACCTGCCGCGCGACGTGGTCGACGACGCCTTTGCCCGCGCTTTCGCGCTCTGGAGCGCGGTGACGCCGCTCACCTTCACTCGAGTGTACGGCCGCGAAGCCGACATCGTCATCCAGTTTGGTGTCAGAGGTGAGAACACGAAGAAGGGGGAAACCGGGAGATTCTGAGATGGGGACAGAGATGGGAGGATCAAAGAGAGACGAGAAGGGGGGCTGGACCATTTCTCTTGCCTGTGCCCGAAGCCCTGGCGGCCGCTCGCCCTTATGTCGCCCCCTCCTGACCGACACGTCACTGCACTGGGACAGCAAATGTTGGACAGCGGCTCTCAGACCGGATTTTAGCTCGCAGTTAGGCCAGCATCATTGGGCAGTGCACAACCTGCGCAACCATACGCGGCTCACTCTCTTCTCCACCCGCTTCTTCAGAGCACGGAGATGGGTATCCCTTCGATGGAAAAAACGGGCTCCTGGCACACGCCTTTCCTCCTGGCGCAGGCATTCAGGGAGATGCCCACTTCGACGATGAAGAGTTATGGTCTCTGGGCAAAGGCGTTGGTGAGATCCCGAGCTGCCCCGGCCCCCACTCCCTTCTCTCACGCGCATCACCAGTCCCCCTGACCCCAGTCCCAATTTCCCGCAGTGATCCCGACCTACTTCGGAAACGCGAAGGGCGCCGCCTGCCACTTCCCCTTCACCTTCGAGGGCCGCTCCTACTCCGCCTGCACCACGGACGGCCGTTCCGACGACATGCTCTGGTGCAGCACCACCGCCGACTACGACGCCGACCGCCAGTTCGGCTTCTGCCCCAGCGAGAGTGAGTGCCCACCCTCTCGAGGGTCCAGAGCGCTGGTTCTTAATCCCAGCTCTGCCACTGATGCGGAGGGTGGCCTGCGAACCCCTCTCCTGTTCTCTGGGCCCAGTTCCCTCATCTGTGAGACGAGGGGAGAAAGGGGAGGAGGACACAGGTGGCCCCTGGGTCAGTAAACTCGCGGCACCTTCAGTTAATCGTGTGGGCCTCCAGGACTCTACACCCAGGACGGCAATGCGGACGGCAAGCCCTGCGTCTTCCCGTTCACCTTCGAGGGCCGCACGTACTCCGCCTGTACCTCCGATGGTCGCTCCGACGGCTACCGCTGGTGCGCCACCACCGCCAACTACGACCAGGACAAGCTCTACGGCTTCTGCCCGACCCGAGGTACCTCTGACCCACCTACCTGATTCAGCCTCGCGCCCTCATTCCGCGTTGATTCCCGAGCGTGGCCCTTCCACCAGTCCTTTGTCTTCCCGTTCCTGTCGGTGCTCAGGACGACCTTGACTCGGCCTGCCGTCGCCGCAGCTCCTCCCCCAGCCTTCCAGATGCCGCCGCTGCATCCGCGGAGGCTTGGCCTTTCAGCCAGGCTTGCAGACTCCTCCTAGGTCTGCGATCCCCAGGGCTCGCCCATTATTCTAGCCAGATGTCGGCGGTGCCCCACATCTCCCCCTGGGCATTTAAAATAAGCCTCCCAGTTTTTCTAGCTCCTCGATTGGCCCGCCCCTGGCTCTTCCTTGCCTCCCACACCCCGCCTCCACTTGGCTCATCCGAGGCTCTGGTCTCTCCAGTTGATGCGACGGTGACCGGGGGCAACGCGGCGGGGGAACTGTGCGTCTTCCCCTTCACCTTCCTGGGCAAGGAATATTCGGCCTGCACCAGAGAGGGTCGCAATGATGGGCACCTCTGGTGCGCCACCACCTCCAACTTCGACAAAGACAAGAAGTGGGGCTTCTGCCCGGATCAAGGTGGGCGGGGTGCCGAGGTTCCGTGGCTGGGGCCTCAGCCAGGGCAGTGGTGACCGGGAGGGATGCCCGGGGCTGGGAGCTCGGCCCAGGGCTCCGAGCTCAGGCTCCTTTCTTTCGTCCAGGATACAGCCTGTTCCTTGTGGCCGCACACGAGTTTGGCCACGCCCTGGGGCTTAGATCACTCCTCCGTGCCAGAGGCGCTCATGTACCCCATGTACAGATTCACCGAGGAGCACCCTCTGCATAGGGACGATGTTCAGGGCATCCAGCATCTGTATGGTGAGGGCATGGGGCAGGGACAGAGGGAGGAGGAGGGAAGGGCTAGGTTCTGCCGGCTCGGAATACCCCGAGAATAGGGAGGAGGGGAGAGTTAGGACTCTGATATCTATCTTTGAGAGCCCTTGAGGCTGGTGGGTACAACTGCTGCCAGGTCAGTGCTTGGGGATGGTAATAAAGAGCCCGGACTCTAGAGTGAGACCGACACAGGTTCAAAAGCCGGTCCAGCCACCATCTGGCTAGATGACGTTGGATAGGTTACTTCACCTCTCAACTTCCTCATCTGTAAAGTGGGGCTAACACCTGCCTCATGGGGTTGTTAGGAGGCTTAAGTGGGTTAGAATAATGCCTGGAATATAGCAAGCACCATATAAATGTTTGATAGTTTTATTATTATCACCACTTATTATCATAATATGTTTCCACATCAAAAAAAAAAGAAAATATTAAAGACTCTGCTCCATAGGTGTTTCCCCCTTTCTGAAGATCAAAGGAGCTAATGTGCATTTATAAAGCTCCCAGCACTCTTTGGCACCCAGTTTGAGAGCTCAAAAAGGCTTCTCTCCACCAGCCTGGGGGTGGGGGTGAGTATGTGAAAGGAAGCTGCCAGTCCGGGGTTGGGGGAAGGCAGGATCCAATATCTGAAGTGGGGAGAGCGCCAGGGACCTCCAGGTAGGCACCAGGGAGCAGATACCCAAAGGCACAGAGATGCAAGAACAGCGATTGTCTCACGCGGTGTCTCTTTTCAGGTCCTCGCCCTGAGCCTGAACCACGGCCTCCGGCCACCACCACCGCCGAACCCCAGCCCACCGCTCCCCCACGGTCTGCGTCACGGGGCCTCCCACCGCCCGCCCCTCAGAGGGCCCCACTACTGGCCCCACAGGGCCCCCGGCAGCTGGCCCCACGGGTCCTCCCACAGCAGGCCCTTCTGCGGCCCCGACAGAGTCCCCGGATCCAGCGGAGGACGTTTGCAACGTGGACATCTTCGACGCCATCGCGGAGATCGGGAACCGCCTGCATTTCTTCAAGGCTGGGTGAGGGGCGGGGCTGGCGGGCGGGGGGGCGGGGCTTGGAGGCGGGACCTGCCTGTGTCTCCCCGCCCACTGGCCGTCGGTTCCAGGCTCAGTGCCCCTACCTCTTTTCGCGTCCCCAGGAAGTACTGGAGACTCTCTGAGGGAGGGGGCCGCCGGGTGCAGGGTCCCTTTCTTGTCAAGAGCACGTGGCCTGCGCTACCGGGCAAGCTGGACTCCGCCTTCGAGGATCCGCTCACCAAGAAGATTTTCTTCTTCTCTGGTTAGTTTCCGTCTTTCTCCCTCCCCTGTGCTGTGCTTGGTCGCTCAGTCGTGTCCGACTCTTTGCGACCCTGTGGACTGTAGCCCAACAGGTTCCTCTGTCCATGGGGATTCTCCAGGCAAGAAGACTGGGGTGGGTTGCCATTTCTTTCTCCAGGGGATCTTCCCCACCCAGGGATCGAACCCGGGTATCCTGCATTGCAGGCAGATTCTTTACCGTCTGAGCCACCAGGAAGCCCTAAACAAATTTAGCAGGGCTGAATTTCAGCCCTCCTCCCAGCACCCTGGCACAGTCCTACCGAGGGGGCTCTGCTCCTTAGGCACAGAGACTGCGGGCACGCCTGGGCGGAAAGGCCGGTCTCCCTGCGTTTTCCCTCTTGACATTCAAGGAGGGTGTGTACCTCACTCCCTGCCCCCAGACCGATGTGAGCCTCTCTCCGACAGGTCGCCAAGTGTGGGTGTACACCGGCGCGTCGGTGCTAGGCCCGAGACGTCTGGACAAGTTGGGCCTGGGCTCGGAAGTGGCCCAGGTCACCGGGGCCCTCCCGCGCCCTGGGGGTAAGGTGCTGCTGTTCAGCGGGCAGAGCTTCTGGAGGTGAGATTCCCGGGGATCGCCAGCAGGGGGAGCCCGGGCGCCATCCGCCTGCCCGTTGGCTCAGCGCCTGTCTCCTCGGCGCCGTCCTGCAGGTTCGACGTGAAGACACAGAAGGTGGATCCCCAGAGCGTCACCCCAGTGGACCAGATGTTCCCGGGGTGCCCATTAGCACGCACGACATCTTTCAGTACCAAGGTGAGGGCTGAGAGCCAGGGTCGGGGGAGGATCCCTCCCAGAGACCACCCACGGTAGGCTCCCCTACCCTGTGTTGTTAGTCGCTCAGTCGTGTCTGACTCTTTGTGACCCCAGGGATTGTAGCCCGCCAGGCTCCTCTGTCCATGGAATTCTCCAGGCAAGAATACTGGAGTGGGTAGCCATTCTCTTCTCCAAGGGATCGTCCCCATCCAGGGATCAAACCCGCGTCTTCTACATTGCAGGCAGATTCTTTACCATCTGAGCCACCAGGGAAGCCCCTGCGTTAGTGATTGGTCAAATTCCGAGCCAGAAAGAAAAAGCCGGTGGAGACTGAGGCCAATGCCCGCACTGATGAGTTCCCCGCAGAGTCGGGGATCTTCCCAGACCATTTGAGGACACAGGGCCACAACCAGAACTAGAACCCAGATTTCCTGCCTCCCAGCTGGAAGCTCTTTCCCTATAGCACAGGACACGTGTTTGCATGCAGGTTTTATTAGACCATATTTATCAAGTGCCTGTAATATGCTAAGCACCATGCTGCCACAGGGAATACAGCGATAAATAAGACATTTCATAGATGTGTATGTGTGTGACTTTGGGCAAGTCTCTGCTATTCAGAGCCTCAGTTTCCCCATCTGTAAAATGGGGATGGTACCTGGAGTTAACCCTTTCTTTCTCTTTCCCACTGCTCACCCCCAGTCAACGGACAACTGCTGTTGGCTCAGCCTCTGAAATATTTACAACCTCCTTTGCAGACACCCTAGTCCAAGCCACGCTGGTTGTCCAATACCTTCAAATATATTTTCTGAGAGTAGGGAGGGGCTAGGAGGAGGAGGGCATGCAAGGTCGAAGGCACTAACGCAACCTGATCTGACCCCCTCTCCTCCCCCCTCCCCACCCCCCTCCCACTGCTCCTGTCTTTCCCTTTGCTCTGCTCCACTCACACCAGCCTCTGGCTGTTCTTCGAACTCACTAAGGTCATTCCCAGCTTAGGGCCTTTATGCCAATTGTTCCCTCTGCCTGGAAGGTTTTTCCCCCAGATTGTCACTGGGATGCCTCCCTCTCAGCCTTCAGGTCTCAGCACTCAGGCCACCTCTTCAGAGAGGCCTTCTCTGGCCCTCCTTACCTATTCACTCGACTGCTCACTTAACATTTCCTTCATCGCTTTCCCTATTGTCAAAACCAACCTCCTTTACTTATGCATTTGCTTGTTAATCATATGTGTTACCCCACCAGCATGTAAGCACCCAAAGAACTGAGATCATGCCTGCATTTTCCCTTTGCTGTATCCCCAGTGTCTCTAACTGTGCTTGGCATGATGAATGTTGGATGGATGAATGGGACTAGTTGAATGAACTGTTCTGAGTATTGACTGTGTGCCAGGTCCTGTGCCAGTGCTTTGGAACTGGAGGTCTGTGCCCTCCAGCATCTCCGGGGTGGGGTGGGGAACAGACATGTCCTATGGAAACCCTGGAAAGATTGTGAAAGGGTAGGAAGCATGATTGTAAAGACCATACTCCTGTTTGTGTCTGTGTGTGGGGAGAGCTGGAATCACCCTTCTTGGTCCACTTTCTTCCTTGCAGAGAAAGCTTACTTCTGCCAGGATCACTTCTTCTGGCGCGTGAGTTCTCGGAATGAGGTGAATCAGGTGGACTATGTGGGCTACGTGACCTTCGACCTCCTGAAGTGCCCTGAGGACTAGGGCTCCCGAGCCTGCTTCAGCACTGCTGTGGGGCCCCCCTCCGAGGACCCTGCCAATAGGAAATGAGCCAGTCTGCCGGATCCCAACTAATGGATCTGTTCTGAAGGACGAGGAGGAGGGGAGGTGGGCTGGGCCCTCTCTTCCCACCTTCCTTTCTTGTTAGAATGTTTTTAATAAATGTGGATTCTTTAACCTTGAGGAGCAGATTTATGTATGGTGTGCATGCCTGCATGTATGTATGTAACCAGCAGAGAGCTTACTATGCGCCAGGCAGTGTTCTAAAACACTTCATAAATATTAACGTTCAATCCTTCCTATTAGGAAGGTATAATGTAATTATTCCTATTTTATAGCTGAGGAAATGACCAGCCTAATATTCATTCATCAAACATTTATTGAGCTCTGACATGGAGCCGGGCCTTGTGCTGGGCCCAGGGGATAGAGAAATGAGCTGAACGACGTTTCTCTCCTCAAGGACCGCTCAGTGGCCCTCAGATTCTCAGGTGCACGAGAGCCCTCAAAACTTGCTTAAAATGCAGGCTCCAAACTCCTTCTCCATTCTCAGGAAGTCTACCTTAGTTACAAGGGTGATGATCCTGTGGCTGGTGGGGGATCACACTTGCAGGTGTGACCCTTTATTCTAGAATAATGGTGTGTGTGTGTGATTCTCCATGTTGTGGTTGAAGTCAGGAAACATTTCTCAGCCAAGAGGACATCTGAGCTTGAACTGAATCTGGAAGGGTGAGCAAGAGTTTCTTCCTGTGGAAGGAGGACTCTTAACCATTAAGCCTAAATATGTTCCTTCTCTAACCCTCACCCTTGTGTGCACAAAACAGCACCTAGATGAATGTAAACTGCAGCACTGTTCAGGGACTGAGAAACTGGCAACAACCTAAGTAAGCAGATATCAGGCAGTGGGTAAGGAAAATCCGGGCGACATGCATGATGATAGGAATCACTCCTAGGACAGCGCTGACTAGGGCATCTCGGGCACTGCTTCACGCGCTTTAGTGCGTTAACACGGCCAGTCCTTAAAACAGCCCTATGAGAGAATGGATGCACATTTACCTATGGCTGAGTCTCTTTTCTGTTCACCTGAAACTGTCACAACATTGTTAATCAGCTGTACTCCAATATAAAATAAAAGGTTATAAAAAGCCCCACAGCTCTATGAGACAGGCACTGCTCTTACCTTACAGGTGCTATTACCATCGCCATCGCTCCCTCCTCCGCTTTATAAAGGGGGTAACTGCTGGCCCAGAGCTGCATAGCTCACCTGTACTCTCTGAGCTGGTAAGCAATGACCCTGGGCTTGGAATGTGAGCTATAGGGGCAAAAGCTGGGAGGACAGAAAAAGCAAGAGGGCATTTCAGTTCAGTTCATTTCAGTCACTCAGTTGTGTCTGACTCCTTGCGACCCCATGGACTGCAGCACATCAGGCTTCCCTGTCCAGCACCAACTCCGGGAGCTTGCTCAAACTCATGTCCATCAAGTCGGTGATGCCATCTAACCGTCTCACTCTCTGTTGTCACCTTCTCCCCCACCTTCATGCTTTCCCAGCATCAGAGTCTTTTCCAATGAGTCAGTTCTTCACATCAGGTGGCTAAAGTATTGGAGTTTCAGCTTCAGCATCAGTCCTTCCAATGAAGGGGGCATTTGGGGCAACTAGAAATGGCTCAGAACTCTAACGTGTGGTTTGAGCAGCGAGGGTTCTGGAATGGCGTTCTGGAATGGCTGAAATAGGGATGGGTGGTCTGGGCTAGATGAGAGAAGGTCTAAGTGGCAGGCTGAGGAGGATGCATTTGATCTTCCAGGAAAGCTGAGGAACTTGACCGAAGGGTTGTCGCAGGTGAGTGGAGGTGATGGCCTTGGTCAGCTTTGATCATCATCCACATCCGGGGTCAAGCAGGAGTTTAAAGAGAGCTATAGAGAACTTTCTCCTAAGATTCCTGTGGGTGGGGCCCTCTCTCCTAACTCACCCATTTCTCACTCAGGAATGATCCACTCCCACTGGAATACAAATGTTCCTTAATATCACTTGTTTAAAATCTCTCTGGGCCTCTCTCTCAGTTCTGTTCCATTTCTCTAGTTCTCACCCCCCAACTACAGGAAAACTTTCCCAGAGTACAGTCTAGACTCACCGTCTCCCATTCTCGCCTCAGTTGTTTGCAGCCTAGTTCCCACTCCACTCCTCCACCGAAATCACTCTCTTTAACACCTGTGATCTTCCTTAGCCGGATCCAGTGGGTACTTCTCTGGGCTCATTTCATACCATCTCTTGACTTGTTGGACTCAGTGGATAATGCCTCTTCTTCCTGAAATTTTTCTTCACTTGGTCTCTGGGTCAGCCCTTTCTCTGGGTTCTCTTCCTCTTTCATTGGCTAGATCTCCTGCTTTCCAACCTCTAAATGATGGCATGCCCTTGTGTTCAATCCCGTGACGTCTTCTCTGTGTATACTCATTCCTTGTGATCTTGTCTAGTCTCGCAGCTTTAAATAGCATCTCTCTGCTAAAGACTCTGTAACGCACACCCCCAGCATTGTCCTCTCCCCTGAACTCGACTCAGATGTTTCTTGGGAGCTGAACTCAACCTACCTGTTCCAAATGAGCTCTTGGGCTTCACCTTCCAAACACACTCATCCATGCGTAGTCACCACGTTAATAAAAGACAACATCATCTGCCCTCAATCAAATGTAACACCTGATCAGTCCTAAAATCTAGGGACCTGTTAAGCTCCTTATCTTGGCACACAGTTTCTCACCCTTGGCACTACTGACAATTTGAACTGAATTATTCTTTGTTGTGGGGGATGGTCCATACATTCCGGGAGGCTTGATGTCTTCCTCCAGGAGGTAGTGGGATCCATGGACAGATGCTAGGCCCATTGAGGGTCAGTCTTCCTCCCTCTGTCTTGGGCCATAACATATAAGTGAGGGAAGGGAAATGATGGTGAATCTGTGGCTCAAGGCCACGCAGTCTCTACCCACTGGATGCCAGTACCACCCTCCTCCAGTTGTGACAACCAAAATTGTCTCTGGATATTGCCACCTGTTCCTTGGTGGGCAACAATGCCCCAAGTTGAGAAATAGTGCTCTAACATAACAAACATACAGACAGGTAGACCCTCCATAAGTGTACATTTCAATACATTTTCATAAACTGAACATGACTGTCTCATTAACACCCAAATCAAGAAATAAAATATTCTGAGCACCCCAAAAGCTTCCTTATGCCCCTTTTGAATCACTACCCCCTCACTCCTTTTGAACTGTGGTGTTGGAGAAGACTCGTGAGAGAAAATTCTGGGAGATGGTGAAGGACAGGGAAGCCTGGCATGCTGCAGTCCATGGGGTCGCAAAGAGTTGAACCCGACCTAGTGAAAACGACAAATACACTCTTTTGTGTTTGGCTTTTGTTCCATATGATATTTGCCAGGCTTATCCATATTGTTTGTGAATTATAAGATTGTTCATTCCCACTATGGTACTCACTCTATGAACGTACCACTACTTATTTGTCCATTTTACTGCTGATGGGCACTTGGGTAACTTTCAATTTGAGGCTATCAAGAATAATGCTGTTATGAACAATCTTGTCATGTCTTTTGGTCAACAGGAGCTGTCACTTCTTTGGGGCACAAACCTTAGAGTGGAATTGCTGAGTAGACAGGCATGTCTAATTAGGCTCAGCTTTAGCTGACTGAACAATTATCCAAAGTGATTTTGCCCAACTATACTCCCACCAGCAGTGCATGAGAGTCCAGGAGCCCTCCTTGACTCCTCTTTCCTTTACATGCAACGTACCATCCAGCAGCAGGTCGTGTAGGTTGCTACTTCCAAAATGTATCCGAAATGGGACTGCCACCACCCCAGCCTGGCGATCATCACCTCTTACCTGGTGGTTGCAGGAGCCTCCTAATTAGACTCCCAGCTTCCACTCCTGCCCTTAGCTGAGTCCTCACCCAGCAGCCAGAGTGATCCTGTTAACATGTAAGTCACAGCACATTGCTCCCCTACTCAGAAACTTCCCATGGCTTCTCTTGTAGATAAGAATCCAGACTTTGACAAAGCCTTCAAGTCCAGTATGATCTGCTCTCCTCTCCCCCACCTCATCTCTGCCCCATCACTCACCTCTCCACTCATTCTGCTCCAGACACACTGGCCCTCTCTCTTGTTGCTCCCTGAACTGTTCTAGATCCCTTGCACTTGCTATTTTCTCAGCTAGAGGGCTCTTCCCTCAGATCTTTGCTTAGCTGGCTCCTTTTCATCTGTGAGGGCTCAAGTCAAATACCACATCTTCTGAGAGGTCCTCTAACTCCATCCCTTAAAGCAGCCCTTCCCCTTAGTCATTATCCCTTGACCCCACCTTTTCTTCTTAACATATACCACAATCTCAAATTGTCCTGTCTATGCATTTGCTCACTTGTAATCTTTCTCCTCTCACTCATTAGAATGTAAGCCCCACGAGGACAGGAAGCCAGTCCATCTCATCCGATGCTATATCCCCAGTGCCCCAACCAGTGCTGCAAATGCAGGGGCGCTATCAAGATGTGTTGAGTGAATGAAATCCAGTTTAGGAGACCTGAAAGTGAAGTCGCTCAGTCCTGTTGGACTCTTTGCAACCCCACGGATTGTAGCCTACCAGGCTCCTCCGTCCATGGGATTTTCCAGGTAAGAGTACTGGAGTGGGTAGCGCCATTCCCTTGTTTAGGAGATCTTCCTGACCCAGGGATCGAACCCTAGTCTCCTGCATTGCAGGTAGATGCTTTACTGTCTGAGCCAGCAGGGAAGCCCTGACCTAGACGAGGAGAACCCGAGCTCCAGGAGCCACACACGGGGATACCTGGTGCCGGGGTGGCTCTCACCAGCGGGTTGGACCCTCAAGAGCTTCCAGCGGGAATTGAGAGCCCAAGGCCCCAGAGCCACGTGGCCAGACACGGAGGCACACAGCCCTGCGGGCACTAGGACCCTGCGCGGCGCCGCGGCCGGCGGGGGCGGTCGGCGGGGAGGGGGAATCCGCTCCTTCTGTCTCCTGGAGCCGGGTTGCGGCCACTTGTGCGATCCAGGCAGGTTCCGCAGCCCCCGGCGCTTGTCCGCACCATGAGCCGCAGGTTCACCGTCACGTCGCTGCCCACAGCGGGGCCCGCCGGGCCTTCTGACCCGGGGCCCCACAGGCCTTCAGCCTCAGACCGCCGCCGCCGCCTCTCTGGGGGAGACACCAAAGGTAGAGGCCTCGGGGGGCGGGGCTTGTATGGTGGGCGGGGCGATGAAGGGGGCGGGGCCACGGCGAGCAGGCCTTTGGTTGGGAGGGGAGGGACCGGGACCGGTGGGGAGAGGGTCCGTCCCCTCGGAAGGCCGGAGAAGGGAGAGGAGCTGGGCGCTGGGGAACCAGAGAGGGCTCCAGGGGCAATGGTGAGGGGAGGGGCCAGATTCGAGGTGGGCGGGTACACAGGGAAGAGGGTGGAGCTAGAGAAGAGGGGGCGGGTCTTATGATACGAAGGCTAGGGCCGCGGGTCTGGGCCATCTCGGGTAGGGAGCGGGGCTATAGCGAGGGAGGAGGCGGGGCTAGAGGGAGGGAGAGGGCGGGCCGTGTGGGTCCAGAGCCAATGGGAGGAGGCAAGAGCATCCTGGTTTGCGGACGGAAAAGGGCGGGACCAGAGACGAAAGGGTTCGGGCCAGTAGTGTACGGGAGGAGTCGATGCAGGGAAGAAACAAGGACCTGGGTCGCTAGGTCTCCAATCCTTAGTGCCTCAAGAGGCGTCGCGGACAGCACCTTGGGGATCCCGCGAAGAAGACACGAGAGAGAAGTTTGGGACCCCGGGCAGCTAAGATCCTGGGCGCAATCCGTGGGGACACTAGTCCTGTCCCTGCGGGGATTCACTTAGCTCCTTCCTCCAGTTCCACAAACGGTGGGTGGAGCCAGTTCTGGCGGGAGCAGGGGCATCTTCCCGGAGGACCCATCACGGTGGTCTTATAATGGAAGTTACAGGCAGGGTACAGACGAGAGAGGAGGGAAGGGATCCTTCTAGGCTTTGGTGAAGAATTAGCATCCTGGATGCACACGCAGTCTTCTCCGCAGGGGCCCCCTTGTGCCCCTCGGGTCTGGGAGGAAGGTGGAGAATTCGCTTGAGGTGGCCCCAAGTGGGGAGGAGGAGCCTCCTCGGGCCACCAGGGGGTCGCTGCGAAGCCGCAGGTGAGCTCACCCTGACCCCAACAAACTTAAGCACCAAAAACCCTTTTAGAGGTTTTTATCTGGCGAACCTCTACATTGAATAAATGACCAAAGTGAGGCCTAAGTTTCCTCAGGGCTCCAGTCCCGTGAACCAACCGCATACTGAACGTGGTCACTCGGATTATGGGGGCTCTTTCCTTTCTTCATCTTTCCCGTAATGTCTGTCCCTTTTCTCATTTTCAGTGATGTTCTTACCATTCTTACAGATTTAAAAGTCAGAACTCTAGGAGCCATCAACGCCTCCTTTTCTCTTCTCACCAGATCTGAGTGGTCCTCATGTCTTGGTCACTTCCTTCAAAACTTATCCTGAATCTGGCCACATCTCCTTCTGACATCATCACCTTGGTCCAAACATCCATCATCTCTCTTGTGGCAATGACCCCAGCCTCCTCACTGGTCTGCCTGCTTCCTGTTCATAAGCATCCCTATCATTTATAAGATAAATGGCAAACCCTTTAGTTGGTCATTCAGAATCTCCCCTCATTTGCTCCTGGTATACCTGTCCCTGTTTTCCCCCACCTCCATTAGCCAGGGAAACTCCTACTCATTCTGTTAAGTTACAGTTCATTTAACCTTTTCTGAAACTCTTTTTCACTTTGTCTCACTTCCAGGCAGAGGCAGACATTCCTCTTCTGCCCACCCAGTGCACCATTATAGCACCTGTCCAGTGAATGGAAGCTATTTACTTGCGTGTCTCTTACATCTCCAGGGCAGGGACCTCATCCTTTTACCTTTGTGTTCTGACTGCCAAGTGCTCAGCTGGGTACTTAGTACGTGCTTACTGCTCACTCATCAGGTGAGGGGGAGGGGCTGTAGGCTCCTAATTCCCCTACCTTTGCCTTCTCTCCTGCCATTCCCCATCCACTGGCCTGAAAATAAGGTGGCTCTGTCTCTTATCTCAAGGTGACTGTTCAGTCTTCCAAGCTCCTGCATACTGAAGTAAAATACAGCTCCCAGTGTTGGGTATGCAGGTGTGTGTGCAAATTGGATGTGAATCTGGAATGCCGTGGGCTTATGGCAGAGGCGGTGTGTGTGTATCTTTGCATGTCTTGAGGGAGAAGCATCCCACGTTAGCTCTGTTGACCTGTGGGACAGTCAGTGAGTCAGTGCTTATGTGTGTTTCTGTATGCCAGTGTGCTGATTGGCATGTTGATGTGTGTATTTCTGTGTCTGTCTGTGGGGTGGGTACCTGTGTGCTTGAGCTTGCACATGCACATGCTTCCATCTTGAGAGTAATTTGGAGATTTTTTCCCCAAACTTTAAACTTGTTATTTTGTATTGGGGTATAGCCGATTAACAATGTTATGGTGGTTTCAGGTGAACAGGGAAGCAACTCAGCCATACATATCCATGTATCCATTCTCCCCCAAACCCCCTCCCTTCGAGGCTGGCACATAACACTGAGCAGAGTTAAGGTCCCTTAATTCTAAAATGATTATCCATGTTAAACATAACAGTGTGTACATGATCTTGCCAAAATCCCTAACTATCCCTTCCCCTACTTTGTGGATTTTTAACCTCTTAGGCCTTGAGACAGCCTCCAGCATCTCTCTTTGGTAGGCCAGTATGTGGGGAAATAGGTAAGTGCTCCCTAAGAGAACTTAAAATCTGGTGGTATCTTTCCTCGAGCTGTTCTTGAGCCAGTGCTCTGGCCCCAGCGGGATTCTCTCCCCACCAGCTGTCTTCACCCAGGTCCTAGGGGAGAAATGGCAGCATGTGGAAGGTGGGGGAAAGTTGGGGGAGGTTTTGTAGCTCATTTACATACAAGCATTGTCTTTCATTCTGGACCCAGGGAGTGGAGTTTGTTGTCCTTGGGGGTGCTTCCTGCAGCCAGAGGATAAGAGGGGATATGACGTATGGGGGAGGAATGAAGCAATGCAAAAGCTGATTCTTGAATCTACCACTAATCCTGGGCTGCAGCCCACATGCCTCAGTTGCCTCATCTGTACCGTGGGAAGATCCATGATTACTTGGCTGGACCTGGGATCAATTGTTACAACTCTGAGCTACTCCTCCATCCTTTGTATTGCTCCTTGCTATGTCTGTTTCTCATGGAGGAAGACAGAGCTTTGGGAAGAGTGATGGGCCTGGTTAAGACTAACAGGAGTTGAGATGTGTCCCCATGGAGTGAGAGGGAGCCAACTTGTGCTAGGGGGACGGAGCAAGACCACAGTGTGACCCATCCACACTCTAGCCCAGGCTCTGTGGCGTGGCCTTGGGCACATTGCTTCCCCCTCTCTGGGCCTCAATTTCCCCAGCTGTATATAAAGAAGTTGAACAGGAAGCTATCTGAGGGTCCTTCCAGCCATAAAAATGCTTAATTCTTTGATGATCTAGAAAGGTGATGTTCTCTACCTCCTCCATACCCAAACCTCATGTTTCAGTCTCTATCTGTAAATTGTGAAGAACAACACTGAATTATTGGTATAAATATCTGATCTGGAGATCTCCAGGCTATCCAAGGAGTTTTCCGGTCACTCACTCCTCAAGCCAGGACTCTGAACCTCACTGCCCACTACCTCAGCCCAAGGTGAGCCTTGGGAATCACCATGGCAACAAACTGGTTATGAACAGGGCTGTAGTTGCCATGGTGATGGGCTGCTCTCGCGCTCTCTCGCTCATCCCCCTCACCTCCCCTTCCCTCTTCTCAATGAACCAGAGTGATCTGTGGGCTCCAGCTTCTCCAGGTGGGGTGGGGATGGGGGGTGGGGACAGTGAGAAGGGGGGTCCTGATTGAGAAAAAGGGAAGACAGACTGAATCTATAGAGGAATGGGGGGCTGTTGGGGTGCCATTGCCATGGTGACAGGGCTGCAGCCTGTTAATTAAGCCCCTGGTTACCACGGAGATGATGGTGGTTGACATGTCTGCGGCGGGCCCTGTGTGTGTGGGGGGGTGTGTGCTCTGCTCCAGACTCATCAATTCATGGCGAGGGCTTGGGTTCCAGAGGAGGGGCCCTCCAGGTGGGGGAGACAAGAGTGAAGAACAGAGTTCAGGGCCTTAGCTCCATGAGCCCAGAGCTGGGGGTGGGTTAGGCCATGGGGATAATGATATAGAGACAAGGGTGGATAGGGACTGAGCCAGAAAGAGGAACACTATGCCTACCTTCCATAGAAAGAGGACCCTGTCAAGTGGCTCCAGTTTCTTCCAAAGAGCTCCTTGTCCTGATTCAGTGGCTGGGATCCTGTGTTGGAGTTCAGGGAGCCAGATTCTAGTCCCTAGTCTGCCACAGGTTCATCCCATGGAGCAAATTCATAGCTTTCCATTTCTATTTTCTTTCCATTTCTTCCAGTTTCCCCAGATAGGAGGACTGGTTAAAAAATAACTTACAAAATTCCTTCCAGTGTCCAAATCCTGATATTAGGAGGCAATTTCCCTGACCTTTTTTTTTTTTTTTTTTCTCTCTCTCTCTCTGAGAAGCATAAGTGGAAAGGGAGATGAATTTTAGAGACTCAGTTGAAAAATAAGACCCATGCCAGGCTCTGCACCTCGTGATGATTTAATGAGAGGATACCCCTGGCCCTAGATCCTCCGAGGGCTCTCAGCAGGGATGGGGTGCTGAGCTTGCAGCCATGTTCCTGGGGCTCAGAGCTGAGGGTCACCCTTACTGGCCAAGGCCAGGCTGCCAGTGGAGGAGGGCCTGAGATGTGTTTTCTGAAAGCCTCACAGCAGAGGCTTGGCCTGAGACCAGAATGGGGATCAGTCTTTTTGAGAGGTGGGGGCTGTGAACCAAAGGACTGGGGTCTCCCCTTGGGGCTGTCTCCTCAGTTGGTCTTGGCTCCTCGTGAAGTGCTCCATGGATTTGGTCTGAGATAAATGGAGAATTTTCAGGGTGGGAAGAAGGCCCAGGGATCATGCAGCCTCACTCTTTCATTCTATAGATGGAGATACTCAGGGCCTGAGAGGAATCCAGCTTTGCCCAAGGAAATGCAGAGTTTCCGGGCAGAGGACAGGACCGCACCACTATCCCCTGAACCCTGGGTGCCTTGCAAGATAGGAGGTCTGGTGAGGGTGCCCAGATGGGACCCCCAGGGGAAGAGGATCATGCCTGCCTTCACCTACTCCATTGGGATCTAGATTTTCTCTGTGGGTGGGCTCAGTCCCTCCCTGAGTGGCCAGGGCTCTGGACCACAAATGGAACATCCCAGACCCAGGATTGCTGAAAAACCTCAGCATTTATTTCTCAGCACTTCTCAAACATACTATACATTTTACTGTATTACTTGTCTCTACAGAGTAGTAGAAAAGCATAATGGTGGTGGTGGTGGTTTGTGAAATGCATTGCTTAAAAATTCTTGAATACTGGCCTGCCCACCTGCAATCCCTTTAACCCCTGTCACCAATTTAAACTCATTGCAATTTTTGTGTGTGGCTGGGTGGTTTTCTCTCTGGGAAAGCCAAGAAGCCCAGTTCTCACACCTTGTCTGAATAGCTAGCTCTCCACCCTAAAGAGTCCTTCCAGTGTCCATAAAATCCAGTGAAGGGGTTATCTTACTGGAGGATGCCTCAGAGTCCCACTTCAGTTAGCTGCTGAAGACTCGGTGGTTGATCCAATCTGAAGTCAGCGATACATGTGTGACAGCAGAAATCTGAGCAGCAGGCCCTGTCCATGGTCCTGAAAAAGTCACGTCCTAGAACCGGATCGCTAGTGGTGCAGATTTATTTTTTCTAAGACCCTTGAAGATCTCTGGGCCCACCTCCAATTGCAAGCTGAGAGGCCACTCTGGCCCTGCACTTCTAAAGCCTGAGCACAAGAAAAGGGACAGAGTTCATCTCCAACCCAGTCCCTGTTCCTTTGTTAGTAGCCAAGGATGAGAGGCACTGAGCAGTTAGGATATGACTGCATTTTTGCCTCTTCTATTGGAGGCAGGACCCATTTCAAAAGAGGTTATGTTGAGGAAAAGAGTCCTGAACTGGAATAAAGGAAACTGGATTCTAGGCCAAGTTCTGCCATTCACTGGTATTGTGTTCATAGGCAGTCATTTCCCCCGATCCCCATCAACAGTGGGCCTTAGCTTTTTCACCTGCAAAATGAAAGCTATGCATTAGCTAAGATGATTGAAGCCATCCTCTCCAGGCCTGGAACTCCCTAAAACTTAGAGGGCTACTGCTGGGAGCTTGGGTGAGTCTCAAAATCATTTGCCCTAAATCTGCTATCCTCATTGGATGTTTCCATCTTGCTGGGGCTCAAAGGGTCCACACTGCTGATGCTGCTTCCTGAGATCTTTCCCCATGGGGTTGAATCCAGAGTCTTGCGGTGCTGAGAGGGTCCCAGGACAGTCAAGGGGAGGGGGAGGAACGCAGAAAGCATGTCAGCTCTGGAATCCTCAGAAAGCAATCCTGGATTAGGGGATTAGACACTCCTGCCCCAGGAGAAAATCTGGTCCCAAACCGACAGGCGGCCTCATTCTCCCCTCCCCCACTCCACTCCTGGCCAGCGTGCGACCGGCCTGCCCTCCCCCAGAGGCTGCACCATCCCCAGTGGGGAATCAGCGCTCCAGAACCTCACTGCCGCCTTCTCTCTTCCTCACCACCTCTCCTTCCCAGGTTCCTTGCGTGGGGGTGGGGGTGGGGTCCCTTGTTTGGGGACTCCAGTAATTTGCCTTTGAGGTGAGACGCTGAGACCTCTATCGGTCTAAACAGAAAGAAAGGGTTCGCTGCAACTCCTCAGACTCATGCCTCCCATTTTAAGCCAGGATGAGCCAGACAGTTCAGCCCCTGACCCTGACCCCCTGGGGGCCAGCAAGGTGCTTGAGTTAAAGGATATGGCCTTCTCACATCCCTAGCTCCAGCCTCCTGAGCAGCGATTGTAGGCGAGGACACGATTCCACAGCGTTCTTCAGGGCCGGCCTCCCCAGCTTTGCAGGCAAGCTCTCCAGGGACCCATATTCCACGGCGCGCTCCCCCTGCCGCCTCAGATCCCCGCATCTTCCCTCTAGGGGTCAGCCCAGACCCCTGGCCAGGCAGCCGCTGCGGGGCCGCCCTCCCGCGGCCGCGACCTAGTTCCCTGCCGTTATTTTTAGGGCGCGGGATGGCACCTGCCCACGTGCCGGCCCCGCCTGCGCCGGAGAGTGGGGGGCGGGCGGAGCTGCGTCTGCTCCTGGGAGGCCAGGCCCCCGTCCCCCGCAGCACCCTCTCCATCCCACTGGTGCAAGCCCCCGGGTTCCGTGCGAGGGGGCCTCCGGGAGCGCACTGCCCGCCTCTCGTCCCCTCTTCTTCCTCCCTCCCTCGCTCCCCCCTCCCAAAACCCCGCCAGTGGCTCACGCCTCCTGCATACGGGATGAGGTGAGCCGCGCCGCCGCTGAGAGGGGGCGCGCGGGGTGTGAGCGTGTGTCCGTGTGCGAGTGTGTGTGCGCCGGGCGGGCGGGCACTGCAGCTTCTTCCTCCGTGGAGCGGAGAGCGAGAGAGCTAGAGCGAGCGAGAGAGCGGCGAAGGCAGGCAGAGGGGCGCGGGCGAGGCGGCGCAGCCATCCCCGGGCCCGGCGCCGCGCCGCCACCATGCTAAACAACCTGACGGACTGCGAGGATGGCGATGGGGGAGCCAACCCTGGTAAGCGATCGGGGGCGGCGAAGAGAGGAAGCAGCTCTGGGGTTAGAGATAGAGAGGGGGGCCGCCTCCTTCGGAGGCGAGGCTGAGATTGACCCGGGCGGTGGGCGCCCGAGTCGGCCTGGAGCCTAGCTCCATTGGAATGCGCCAGGCGCTGTTGCGAGGTGCTGGAATGTGCCGCGCCCGGGGCCAGGACGGGGGGCCGAGGGCTTGCCACTGCCCACGGCCCGGGGGCAGACGTGGGCTAGCAAAGCGGGGGGAATTGGTGGGAAGGGGTTGAAGAGCTAGAATGGGCTGACGTGGAGCTCGACGGGCGGGAGGAGGGCTTCTTTTCCCTAGAAGGGACCCTGGTGTCCTGGCGCAGAACGCGGGGGTTGGGGGGCGCAGTCTGCTGCAGTCCCTCGCTTTGAGACTTCCAGCTGAAAGGTGGGGGGAAGGTGCCTATGGGGGTTTGGAGCCATATGACAGCCCCCGTCCGGCTGCGGTGTCTCCTTAAGGGGTCACTTGATGCAGTCCGGGCCCCCTCCCCCAAAGCTGCCCGAGATCCGACCTCCGACTGAAGCGAACCTCCTCCGGGGATTTTCAGCTCTACTTTGCGGAATCTCCTTCTCCTTCTCGTGTTCCCATGGGTTCCTTTTCAGGACGGGAAGCAAGATCACCCTCTATTCTTTCCCATTTCCCTTTCCTCTGGGTACTCTGGAATAGCTGTGAGGTTTCCAGGGTGGGGCAGAGGGGAGTCTCTCTAGCCAGCTCTGCTAGTTTCCCCAGTGAGGCCTCAGGAATGGGGTCCCAGCGGCCGAATCCCCGGCGCCGTGGCGCGGACACTGCGGACGCGCTGCGGTGGGTGCGGAGACTCGCTAGGAGCAGAGGGGCTTGGAGCGAGTCCGTTGGCGGCTCCCGCTCTCCCCCGCCCTCCTCCGCGGTTTCCCTGCTCCGAGGTCTTCGAGGCCAGCCACCCCCTCGGGCTCCCAGGCCCCCCGTCGCCCCCAGCGGTCTCAGCCATCCATCACGGCTGTCAGCCGCCCCCACCCCCACCCTCCAGCGGCGCTGCGTCCCTTGCGCACTAGCGCGCCTCCTCCCCTGTCTGTCTGCGCTCAGCGCCTTCAAACGCTCCCCTGGGCATTGCTTGACCCTCTGGGCCAAGACTCCTGCAGACCTCCCCCGGGGAAGGCCCAAGGTCCTAAAGACTCAAAGGGCAGGGTCTTTCAGGGACGGGGCAGCCTGGACTTGAAGTCCTCCGGATCCTGGGTCCAAGTCAGAGGCAAGTGGTCTCTTGGAAGGCTGTGGACACCAGGGTCTCTCATCCTCTGACACCCCTTCTTTCTCCCTGAAGCTGAGCAGGGGCAGGAACTACTAACTGGCTAACTCATCCATCTCCCCAGTGACCCTGGGGTCAATCCTGCAGGCGCCCTCCTCCATAGCAGTTTCAGGCTTCGGGAGGCGGGTGGTTTGACAAAGTCGAGTCTGCAGCAGAGCCGGGCATCCCGTCGCTGCTCCTAGGGAACGAAGGTAGGGGCAGTCATTCCCACATGGGAACCCCTTCAGATGTCTCCACTCTGAGGAGGGAGCTCTGCTCCCCCAGACACAGGGTTTGGTCCAGTGCCCCAGGCCCTGCTTGCCCTGCCCCTGACTATGGCGCCTTCCGGGGCCACGGGATTTCTGCGGGGTCTCAGGTGGCCTAGAAAAGAGTGTGCAGCAGGACTCCAACTAGGAACTCCCTTCAGTTCTACCCCCTCCCCACAAGTTTTCCAGACTCGGGTGTAGCAGACTCGTCTGCAGATCTCTCTCTCTCTCTCTCTCTGGAGTGGCCAGGACCTGGGTCAGGCCTTTTGGCCCCAGAGAGAGAAAGACGACCTCCCAGTGGTGCCTGGAGACAGTAATGGGATGGGGCGGGGGAGGGGGGGCGCGGTGGCTTGAGGGAAGACCATCAAACCGAGAAAATCCGGCATCTCTGAACTTAGGTTCTTGGAAATGCAGGAGACCTGGGTCCTGACCTCGGGGGAGGTGGGAATGACCAGAGAAAGAAGGCTCATCTGGACTAAGGAACACAAGGATATTGTCTCTGCCCCTCAGGTCTCCTTTCCTCTTGGGGTCTGACGCTGTCCCCTACTCCCCTTGTCTGGCTTGGGGATTCCCCGAGGCCTGGCCCCAGGCCCCCAGGGGAGGCTCCTTAGCCGCGCCGCTAGCCTGTTTCCTCCCTGGGAGCTCTGGCGGCCGCAGCTTAATTGAAAGCCGATTCGGGCTGAGAGCTCCCAGGGGGCGGGGGCGAGGGCGGGGGCGGAGAGGGCTCAGCCTCCGTCTGGCCCGGCCTCTCGCGCGCGCGCCGCACGGCGCTATCCCAGCCTTCTGACTCTCGGCTACGGGAATGGGGGCGAGATCCCCCCTCGCGGTCCTGCCCAACTGAGGGTTCATGAAGCTCACCCCTCCCCTCAACTGGGGTTACAGGGAGGGGTCGAAATCAGCCCTGGCAGACCAGGCTGGGGGCCTGGCGTCCCGTCCAGGCAGCGCGTGGAAAAGCGCGACTCAGGACTAGCCTACGAGCTGCCCCCTCCTCTGCCCTCATCTCCTTTCTGGGCTCCGGCCGGGAGTCTGGCTCCGCGCTGCGCGCCGCGTTACATAAGCCGCTGCGGGCGCGTGGCCGGCTCTGCTCCGCGCTGCGCTCTCTGCCCGCGCGGTCGCCATGGAGACCGGCGCGGGGCTGCTTCGATGCCGGGTCTCCGGCCAGGACGCCCTCTTTCCCGCCCTGCACGCTCCCCGCGCCCCCACGTAGGAGGAGACGAGGGGTGTGAAAGGAATGGAGGGGCTCTCGTGCCTTACGGTCCTAACCCCGAAGAGCCGCGGGGAGGAGAACCCACAGGAGATGGGGCCCCTAAATCTTGCCGCTGGGGAAGGGGTGTGGGACAGGGCGCCCAGGGTGGGTGGGGTACCCCGTGTATTAGTAATAATCGTGATTGTAATAGTAACAGTAAGTAAGTACACTTATGCGCCCAATACACATAAGCCCAACAGGCATTACTTTACTTAATCCCCACCACAGCCCTGAGTTAAACACGATTATTATCCCTTTGCAAAGTAGGAAACCGAGGTTTAGTTTAAGTGACTTGCCCAACGGGTGGACACAGCCAACGAAGCTGGGACTGGAACCTAAATCTTTTACCCCAGCCTGTTTTCCTAACCATTAAGAAATTTCTTCTCATCTCATCCCCAACCCCCTAGTTCCCACTATAATGTAGTGAAAACACGAGGCCTCTTGTCAGCATCTTAAAAATGAAGAGGAACCCACCTCACTTTTATTTCTCCTGTTCTCTAGCCTCAAAGAGCTCTTCCGAGACCTTGAGGGTCAGGAAGGGAGCCCGGGGGAATTCACCTCAACAGACTTTGTGCTGAGCACCTAGTGCATGCCAGGCTCCCACTGGCAGGACCGGTCTGCTAGTCCCAGGAACTCCTGGATGTGAGAAGAGTGAGCTGGTGGAGGCCCTATCTGGGGGTCAGGAGTTCTTGGCCTGATGAGTGAAGTGGAAGTGGAGGCAGGAGTTAGCAGGTGGCAGGTTTCCCTTGAGGACGTGAGGCATCACTTCCATAGTTTAGAGTCAGGATGAGACTGGATTTCTAGCAGGTCATGCTTTGGGGACGGACCCTGGCTGAGAGACTAAGGGAGGTTTCCAGGAGGAGAGGATGGGGAGGATTTGGGCAGAATGGAGATGGAGAGAGAGAGAGGTCAGGAGATGAGGGGATAGGAAATTCAGAATATGTAGGGCCTCCACTTCACTTCTATTTTGGTCATTGGAGAGTTTCCCCAGAGTCTAAAGAGATATCTACTACTGGGATTCAGCCCTGAAAACTGAGAAAGTGTGATGGCTGGAGCCAAGGGAGTGTGCCTGTGTGTGTGTGGGGTGGGGGTGGGGGTAGGGGGTCCTAATGTCTCTTTGAAAGGACCCTCTCCTTAATGCCCTGGAGGCTTCCTCCTTGCATGATCTCATCCAGGCGCATGGTTTCACACACTTGCTACACAACTTTTCATGGGCTACCACTGATTCTCATGCCCAGCGACTCTCCTGGGTCCTGGGCTGATCCGTATATCCAAGTGCTTCTGGACAAGTTCTCTTGAGTGTCCTACAGCGCCTCACCATCAGTCAAGTACAGCCTCTTCCCCACCTCAGTCTCCCTCTTTTCCCTCCGTTTATTAAGTAGCACCATCATCCACCCATTTACCTCTGCTAGAAACCCAGGCATTATCCTAGATCCCGCCTTCCCACATCCGCACACATCTGGCATAGCAATGTGTGCCAATAATTCTGGAGTCTGTTCACTTTTCCACACTGTTCTGGTCTGGGGTATCACCAGTCCTTGCCCAGATTTCTGAAAGTCCTTAGCTTCTGCATTTTTTCTTTGTCTGTTATTTGGCCACACGTGGCATGCGGGATCTTAGTTCCCCAACCAGGGATTGAACCCATCCCCCTGCGGTGGAAGCACAGTGTCTTAACCGCTGGACCATCAGGAAAGTCCCTGTTAACTAACTTCTTTATTCTTTGTCAAAAGTCCAGAGTGATTGCTCTAAAACACAAATTTGTCCATGGTACTTTTTTGCCTAAAACTCTTCAGTGACTTCCCATTGTCCTCTGGATGAAGTCCAAAATCCCTAACGTGGTTGACTAGTCGTGTAAGGACCCGGCCCACACCTACCTTCCTAGCCGCATTCTCTTCACATGCTTCTTCTCCATCCTCCAGCACCCCTCACCCCATTCCCCTTCCTTAGACTCCTCTGGATCAAGCTTCTTTCAGGCCCTCTTACCCACTCCAGCTCCCTCTCACCTCTGGGCCATCGAACACACTCTTCTGCTCTTCCATCTGCCTGGAACACCCTCTTGGCTCCCTCCCAGTCTAGCTGTTACTCATCCTTCCGTTCTCAGCCAACACGTCACTTCCTCTGGGAAGCCTTCCGTGACCTCCCAGGCTGGGCTGGGTGCTTCTCCCATGTTCCCACAGTCCTTCGTTCATATTCTGCCACACAACTCACCACTCTGGGTTGGAAACTTCTGGCTATGGGTTCATCTCCTCTGCCTTTGTGTTCCCCGAGGGCAGGGATGGTCTTAGGCTGTGTTTTATTCTCCCACCCCCACACCCACAGCGGCATGCAGGAGACATCCAGTAACCACTCACTGACTGAGATGAACCAGGGACACAGGACATGCCAAAGGGGGTCACTTTTCCAAGAGGTGGAGTATCCTGGGGGCCTCCGGCTGAAGTGGTATCTGCCTCCCCTCTAGGAAAGAGCGTGCTTCCACCTCCCAAACACCAGGACGGGCCAGTTATGGTCAAGGAGGGAACTCTGGAGAGTCTAGGGTGCCCTGATGAATGAAGTAGGACCACCCCCTACCCCAACCAGAGCAAGGAAGCACTTCCACATTCATTAAATACCCTGCACATGCCAGGGAGTGCGCTAGGTTTGTTATGACACGACATGACATGAGCTCGCTCAGTCGTGTCCGACTCTTTGCGACCCCATGGACTGTAGCCCACCAGGCTCTTCCGTCCATGGGATTCTCCAGGCAAGGATACTGAAGTGGGTTGCCATTTCCTTCTCCAGGGGAACTTCCCGACCCAGGGATCAAACCAGGTCTGCCGCATTGCATGCAGGCGCTTTACCCTCTGAGCCACCGGGGAAGCCCACAAACTAAAATTCTGCAGGGGAGGTAGCATTAGCTCGTTTTTTCAATGTGTGGACTGAGGTTCAGCGAGTTAAAGTAGCCACACAGCTGGGTGCCCAAGCAGACGGGGTGGCAAACAATTGATGCCAAGTTTCTCACTCCTGTGCCTTCTCAGGTGATGGCAACCCCAAGGAGAGCAGCCCTTTCATCAACAGCACCGACACAGAGAAGGGGAAGGAGTATGATGGCAAGAACATGGCCCTGTTTGAGGTGGGTTGCTTGGGATCCTGGGACTCTCCTCACGATTCATCTCCACCTTCATCAGCCGTTCCCTCCCTCCTACCCTGAGGCACTGTCCCCTCCTCTCCATTGTTCCCTCAGGTCTGCCTTCTTCCTTTCCCTTTCCCCCTGCTCCTCCACTTCTCATCCTAACCCCTCTCTCCCTGCCCATCTCATCCTAGTCTCAACGGCTTGCCTCCTGGTCCCCATCTCTCTGCCTCCTACTACCTGGCTCACCCTCCTCTAGACCCTGGTGCCCCAACACTGACAACTTCCCTCCACAGGAGGAGATGGACACCAGCCCTATGGTGTCCTCCCTGCTTAGTGGCCTGGCCAACTACACCAACCTGCCCCAGGGAAGCAGGGAGCACGAAGAGGCAGAAAACAACGAGGGTGGAAAAAGAAGCCTGTGCAGGTGAGGGCCTTGGGGAAGAAGGGCTGGAGGGGGGGGAGGGATTCAGGTGAAGGGATGGATGATGGGGACGGAAGGAGAGGACGCGGAGGCGGAGGGAGGGGGAAGGAATGGGAGATGAGGGGTAGAGATGGGGGGGGGGGGATGAAAACTGGGGGAAGGGGAGAGAGCCTGGGTGCTGGTAGGGATGGAGAGGGGCTGCAGAAACTGACGCCAGCCTCCCTGGCAGGCCCCCGCATGGGCACCTTCATGGGCGTGTACCTGCCGTGCCTGCAGAACATCTTTGGGGTCATCCTCTTCCTGCGGCTCACGTGGGTGGTGGGCATCGCAGGCATCATAGAGGCCTTCTGCATGGTCTTCATCTGCTGCTCCTGTGTGAGTGCTCCCCCCCTCGCCCGTTCCCTGACAGCTGGGGCTTGAGCAGGGACCTGGGAGTGGGAGGGAAGGGAAGGAGGGGCATGAGACCTGAGCTTTTATAGGAACCACTGCATATAATCTTGGAGAGGAAATTAGGTCTGACTGGGCCTTCCAGCCTCTCCCAGGCTCATCCTTGATGTCCATCAACCAGGTGTCACCTGGATCTTTGTGTGGGTGTGGGTGCTGCAGACTCATTGATAAAAAAGATAGGTGTACATTAATAAATCAGATCCACCTACAGCCCTACAATAGTTAACAATTTGGTAGGTCTTGACTCACAAGAAAACGGGATGATGGGTCCCAAACAGGTCTGGCTGAATTCTTCCCATCTTCTCAAAAAAACCCACATATTCACTAAACACCTACTTCCCGAGACATTTGTGCTTCCTCACATGTGACCTGTGATTCCCCCTCAACATGTGCGGTCGCCAGTGCCAAAGCTGGTAAACCTGCCTATTGAATAAAGGAAGAAACGGAGGCTTAAAGAACTGAAGTGACGTGTCTTCTCCGGTCAGACAGCTGGTCAGAGGCCAAGCTGGGGTTTCCAGAGCTCTCTGATGTGAAAGCTCGAGTTCCTTCCATGTGCTGAGTGAAGAAGAGGTTTTTCTGGACAAGAAGGACTTGGCAGGAGTAGGAGCTGGAACCGTACCAAGGAGAAGCTCAGTTTAAGAGGACTTGTGGGTTTGGCGGGTGTTTATGGGGTAGCCACCACCCTGATGGTGATCTCTGTTCTCACAGACGATGCTCACGGCCATTTCCATGAGTGCAATCGCAACCAACGGTGTTGTGCCTGGTACGTGACTGGGGCCGCTTGGAGGGGAAGGAGGCCTGGCTGGGTGGAAGGGAGACCTGGACGGTTGGAAGGAAGGAAGGGCAGCGCCCAGAACTTTGGGCACCTTCAGGAACTCCGAGAGGCAGTACTGCAGCTCTGAGGCTGCGCTGTGATGTTTGTGGAGTTGGTGGGGGCAGCCCTCTTAAGGGGAGGGGAAGGAGGCTGTTGATAGTGTTGAACGGGGCAATGAAAGATCTCTTCCCTTTGCCTGAGACCCTCTTTGCCATAGACCCTCTTTGCCATCATCCTACTTTCTGAGCCATGACCTCCTTAGAGGGGTAATTAGCAACATGGTAATTAGTGCTGTAAAAGCCACTCAGAGTGTTTGTCTGGGTCTCCCACTACAGCCTGTAAGGCTTGTGAGGCCCAGCGCAACCCCTTCCCACCACTGTCTCTGATCCCCCTCACCCCTATAGCAGCCCAGGGTCCCTCAAACCTCTTGCCAATACTGGATTCTTTCTGCAGCTGGCGGCTCCTACTACATGATTTCCAGGTCTCTGGGTCCAGAGTTTGGGGGTGCTGTGGGCCTCTGCTTCTACCTGGGCACTACTTTCGCAGGGGCCATGTACATCCTGGGCACCATCGAAATCCTGCTGGTAAGAGGGGCCAGGGAGGAGGTGTGGGTCCCTGGCTGTCAGTCAGTTAACAGATGCTCCTGGACACCTCTTGTAGGCTGGGTCACTCAGTAAGGTCAGAGGGGTATCAGATGTGGTTCTGTCTTTAAAGAGTTCACAGTCTAGTTGGGGAGACAGGATACACTAATTATGTAACACGAACAGCTGTCGTTTATCAGGCACCCACTGTGCTCCCAGCAGAGTTCCAAGTGCTTTTACAGTCATTAGCTTGAATCCTCACGAGGTTTAAGTATTATTATGCCCATTTTACAAATGAGAAGCTCAGAGAGGTGAAACGACTTGCTCAAGGTCACTCGGCAACCGACTGTCAGAGGTGGGTTGGGAAGAGTACAATCATGGTAGAAATGATAATAGTCATGTCCCTCGATGATTGCCTACTACGTGCCAGGGCGCAGTGTGCTAGGCACTCTGTGGATGTTAATGGTAGAGAGGGCAGATGGCTGGCGGGTTGCAGAGAAGAAGAAGCTGAGAGAGAGAGCTGTCAGAAGCAGTGGCTGATGAGCACTCAGGGCCCTGGGCAGTGTCTGAAGTGGACAGCTGCTGACTTGGGTCTCAGTTCTTCCTGCCCCTGCAGGAGGAAGTGGGAGCTGAAGGTTCTTTGGTATACAGAGAGCTGGGCTGACATTTCCCAAACACTTATTCTACCCAGGCCCCGTGGCTGGCCATGTATCATTTTATTTTATTCTCATGACTCTTGCATGAGTTAGATATCTTCATTTTACAGATAAGGAAGGCAAGGCTCAGAGAGTTAAAGGGACATGTGGAAGGGACGTGAAACTGTGTCTTTCTGACTCTGAAGCCTGTGCATGTCCCCTCAGCTGCCCTGCTTTAGAGAACTAGAACGAACAGATGTTTCAGCTTCTAGCTTGGGGGCAGATTGGAGAGGTCCAGGGTCAGGAAGGATAGATGGGGAATAAAAGACCCAAGAAGCCAAATTTTGAGAGAATAATAATAGACCTGTATGGCTTTTACAAAATTAAAAAGTTACTATAAAAGCAGTTCTACCCATTGAATTGTAAAATTAAAAAGATAAATTGGAAAAAATTAAAAAATGTAAAAAGGGAAATAACAATCTCCTGAAGAGTCATCATTAACATTTTGGTGTATCCTAGTTTTTGTTTTTCTTTATGATATTATATTTTGTTTTTATAAAACTCTATAGATTTCTCTAATAGTTCAAAACTCTCTTTGCAAATATCACTTACAACTGAAAATAACTTTGTAACAATATAAATATATTAATATTTCATATAGAAATTATGGAAAATACAGATGTGCAAAAAGAATAAAGATTATTCACATTTTTACCATTCAGGGGAAACGACTGTTAACATTTTGATGTATCTACACACAGACAGACATATATACACGCGTATGTGTGTATATATTCACATGTAAGTACACATATATATATTTACAAAAATGAGATAAGACACATTCTCTTTAAAAATAGATTGTTTTTACCCAGTCTAACAGGGACAGCTTTTTAAAGTTGGTTCGTATAAATCTTTGTTGTCCTTTTTAGTAGCTACATAATCTATTGGGAAATACCATGATTAATTTACCTAATCCTCTAGGGATGAGTGTTTAATTTATATCTGCCTTTCTAATTAATTAATAAAGACAATAAATAATCATTAATACTTGTACTTGATAACAAAAATGATGGAAATTAATAATTGCTCCTAACATTTTTGCAGTATCATCTTTTAATGTCTGTATAATGACTAGTCTTTGTAGGACAGACCCTATCATTGGATGTCCTTCCCAGTCTCGGATTACTGTAAATATGTTATCTTTTTCTCCAAAGCCCTGTCTGCGCCTCAGGTTATTTCCTTGGGGTGGTTCTTTTCTTCGTTGGTCCCCACTGGGTTACCTGCTTGACTGCCTCACCCCTTTCCCACAGGCTTATCTCTTCCCAGCCATGGCCATTTTTAAGGCAGAAGATGCCAGTGGGGAGGCAGCAGCCATGCTGAACAATATGCGTGTGTATGGCACCTGTGTGCTCACCTGCATGGCCACGGTGGTGTTTGTGGGCGTCAAGTACGTCAACAAGTTCGCCCTTGTCTTCCTGGGCTGTGTCATCCTCTCCATCCTGGCCATCTATGCTGGGGTCATCAAGTCTGCCTTCGACCCACCCAACTTCCCGTAAGTGCTGCTGCTCTGCGCCTCGGGCACCCTCCCCCTCCTCCCTGGCTGGTTTCAGAGTCTTCACACTAGTCTCCGCCACCCCCCGCCCGCCCCTATCTCTCAGAATTGGAGTGGTTCTGGATTCAGAGTAACCTCTCTTGGGAGGGAAAACCTCTCCTGGTTTCAGGTAAATCTCTTTAGGGTGGGGTAAGTTTTTTTGGAGGTAGGCACAGTGTCCCCTCTGAGGGTCAACTGCTTGCTGGTGAACTGGGCTTCCTCTGGGTGGCTCAGAGGTAAAAATTCACCTGCCAAGCAGAAGACATGGGTTCATCCCGAGTGTTGGGAAGATCTCCTGGAGTAGGAAATGGCAACCCACTCTGGTATTCTTGCCTGGGAAGTCCCATGGGCTGAGCAGCTTGGTAGGCTACAGTCCATGGGGTCACAGAGTTGGACATGGCTGAACACGCTCACTCAGGTGGAGTTAGGAAGAGTCAAGTGGAAAAATTTCTGAAGGGATGACCAGTCTGTGTGAGAGAAAGCTTTCTGGGGTGGGGAACAATCTTTTGGAATGAGACAACCTCTTAGTGTTAAACACCTTCTCTATCGTAGGAAAGGACACAGAAGAGAGGGTCTAGGGGCTCAAGTCCCTCTTGGTTCAGCCTCTCTCCCTAGGACACATTCCCCTACATACATAACACGGCTCAGAAGGATGGCACATTGGGACTGCTGTCCATGGTGCTGAAACAGCGTCGCAGGAAAGCAGTAGTTCTCTGCCCTGGCTAATAGTAGAGTCACTTGGGAGGGAGGAGATTCCCCAGCGGGCCAGTGGTTAGGAGCTTTGAAAAAATGCTGATCCTGGGCTCCATCCCAATTAAATAGAAATCTCTGGATATGGGGCCCTGGCATCTGTGTTTCTTCGTGCTCCCCTGGTGGTTCTACCATAAAACCAGGGCAAGGTGACGTCCCTCCCCACCTTCTTCCCTTGTTTCTCTCCATAGGATCTGCCTCCTGGGGAATCGCACACTGTCTCGCCATGGCTTTGATGTTTGTGCCAAGCTGGCGTGGGAAGGAAATGAGACAGTGACCACACGGCTCTGGGGCCTTTTCTGTTCCTCCCGATTCCTCAACGCCACCTGTGATGAGTACTTCATGCGAAACAATGTCACAGAGATCCAGGGCATTCCTGGCGCTGCCAGTGGCCTCATCAAAGGTCTGAGGGAGGGAAGAGGTCTGGTGTCCAGGGAACACTGCAGGGAGTGTGGACTAATCAGTTAGGATTAAGGGACTCTTTCTGGGATTCAGTTAAATTTGATCTGTTTTAATTGAGCACCTACTCTGGGCCACGTTCTATCCTTGGGATCACAGAGGGGTAGAGGTGAAAGGGAACCTTTGCATCTCTTTCCATCTAGTGGGAAAGAAAGCCATCAGTTTGGCAAGTATCCACTAAGCACCTGCTAAATGCCTAGCGCTGTGCTGAGCACTAGGAACACAGCATAAATAAGTCACAGTTCTTGGCCTCAAGGAGTCTAATAGCAGAGACAGATGTAATAGCAAATAAATTATGACGTGTAGACGCGCATTCAATGAACAGAGTTCTCCCGAGGGAGGGAGTGGTCATGTGTATAAGGTGGTAAGACTAGGCTTCCTGGATTCATCTGAGAAGGGTTTTGCAGAACAAATAAGAGACTTTCAGCTATACAAGGGGAATAAGGGAATTACAGGCAGAAGAACAGCTTGCCTAAAAGCATGCAGACACCGAAGGGGATATTGTGCCCCTCCAACGACGAGTAATTTGGTATGACTGGGGCATAAAGTGCAAGGGAAGGAGGGGCAAGAGATGATGTTGGAGAGACTGACATGAGCCAGACTGTGGTCAGCCCTGGAGGCCATGGTGAAGAGTTTGGACAGTGCTCTGAGGGTGATGAGGAGCCACCAAAGGGTTCTAAGTAAGGAGTGGATATGGTCAGTTTGTGGTTTCTGAAAGCTCACTCCAGCTGCTAATGTGGATGGGTTCATAGCAGGGAGGGAAGTGAGTCAGGACATCTAGGAGGTGGCTGATGCTGAGTCCTGGTGAGATATGATGGTTTTCTTACTGAGAGTGCTGGATGCCAGCAAGCTGGTTCTCCATCAGGCCTGTTTTGCACCCCTACCCCACCCCAGGAGACAGGTGGCAACGTCTAAAAACATTTTTGGTTGTCACAACTGAAGGGTTATTACTGGTGTCTGGTGTGTAGAGGCTGGGGTGTGGCTAAATACCCTACAAATATGAGGGGACGCCCCCCCAACACACACACACAAAGAATTGCCTGTTCTTATGGCAGTTATCATTACACATTAATAGCGCTAGAGTGGAGAAATACTAGAAAGATGAGAAGGGGTGTATTTGAGAAATATTTAGGAGGAATAATGGATAGGAGTTGGAGATGGTTTTGAAACAGAGATGAGAATAGGGAATGGTTGTGAGCAATGTCAAGGTGGTCTGTATTGATGGTGGTGCCTTTTACCAAGGTAAGGGGGTAAAGGAAAGGAGCTGTTTGCCGTGAGTGGGTGGCGAGACCAGTTTGGGACATACTGAATCAGTCTGAGATATGTCTTTGTTGTTTATGTCCTTCAGTAGATTGGACCATTTTAGGGCAAGGACTTGATCTGATTCATATGCAAAGTCCCTGGTCCAAAGCAGGGGCTTAGGAAATGTTGGTGGAAATAAGAGCTGGTTGATTTTGACCCTTCTTTTTGTCCACCCTGCCTCCTGGCCCCAGAGCTCTGGCACCTTGATATCTGAGAGTCATGTCTTCTCCACAGAGAATCTATGGAGCTCCTACCTGACCAAGGGGGTGATTGTGGAAAGGCGTGGGATGCCCTCAGCGGGCCTGGCAGATGGTACCCCCATCGACATGGACCATCCCTATGTCTTCAGCGATATGACCTCCTACTTCACCCTGCTGGTTGGCATCTACTTCCCCTCAGTCACAGGTGAAGAGGAGCTCAGAGAGGGAGGACTCTGCCTGGGAGTGGATGGGTAGGGAGAAAGTCAATCATGATGTGGGGAGTTTCTTAGTCCAATAGCCCCATCATGTAAGCAGGATCCAATTCCCCTCCCACTGGACAGGTGAGGGAATTAAAGCCTGGAGTAGCCAGGTAACATGCCCAAGCTCTCACACAAGTCAGTGGGCCCGGACTAGACTCCTGGGTTCGTGACTCGGAGGCTGGTGTCTTATCTCCGTCTGCTCTCCCACGGCTCCTGTCCTAGCTGCTCCTCTGTTCACAGGGATCATGGCTGGTTCTAACCGCTCTGGGGACCTGCGGGATGCCCAGAAGTCGATCCCCACTGGCACCATCCTGGCCATTGCCACCACATCCGCTGTCTGTATCCTGCACGGTTGGCGGGGACCAGTGTGGGTGGGGGAGGGCTAGACGGAGGGTCTCTGAAGCTGCTGCATCATCTGGCCAGCTCAGGAGGGGGTTGGGAGGATGGGGAATGCCGCCCTGGGGATTCTCCTTCATCCTCTGCTGCAGACATCAGCTCCGTTGTCCTGTTTGGGGCCTGCATTGAGGGGGTCGTCCTTCGGGACAAGTAAGTAAGGGACTCAGGGAGGAGCCTGTTCTGGGGGGTTGGGCATCAGGCACACCTCTGCTTGCACACTCCAGGGCCAGGTCTCCCTCCACCTACTGAGGCAGCACCTTCTGTTTTAAGACAGTGCCAAATGGCCAGTTTGTGGTTTCTGAAGGCTCACTCTGGCTGCTAGTGTGGATAGGTTCATAGCAGGGAGGGAACTGAGTCAGGGAGTCTAGGAGGAGGCCAAATGGCCCTGTCTTAAAAACAGAAAATGCTTAGAAAATGCTCTTCTTGATTCTCACACCACATCATGTCACCACGTGATGAGGCCAGAATCCTCATTTTTCAGATGGAGACGCAGTTTAACATATCTGCCCAGGATGACACAGTCTTATACAATTGACCATGTTCTGGAATCATTATTAGCAGGGAGGGGCAAGATAAGGGTAGGGTATTAAAAGGTACAAAGTACTCCGTGTAAAAGAAATAAGCTGCAAGGATATATTGTTCAGCACAGGGGATACAGCCAATATTTTATAATAACTATAAATGAGGTATGACTTTTAAAAATTGTGGATCACTATGCTGTAAACCTGAAACATATATAATCTTATGTACATCAGCTATACTTCAATTAAAAAAAAATGAGTTGCCACTAAGTTCCAGGCACTGTGCTAAGCATTTTTCATATGTTAACTCCTTATTCCTCCCACCAATCATATGAGATAGGCTTATAATGATCTTCACTTTACAGCTGAAGAAACTGAGGCACAGAGAGGTTGAATGTCTTGCCCAAGGCCCCAGAGACAGCCCACGTCATCAGGGGATTTGTCTGTCCCTTCACCCTTACACAGCCAAGCCTCGTCGTGGACGTACGGCTGGCCCCGCAGTTGGCATGGGAGCCCTTTGGAAATCCAGGTGGCATTGCTCACCCAGCATCTCGTATCTTCTACTGCTTCCTTCCAGGTTTGGCGAAGCTGTGAATGGCAATCTGGTGGTGGGCACCCTGGCCTGGCCATCCCCCTGGGTTATCGTCATCGGATCCTTCTTCTCTACCTGCAGGGCTGGGCTGCAGAGCCTCACGGGGGCCCCTCGCCTGCTGCAGGCCATCTCCACGATGGCATAGTGCCCTTTCTCCAGGTCAGTGGTGGGCAAGGCGTGGGCCGATAGTCCACCCCCTATACCAGTCAGCCAGGCCCCTGCCCAGCAAGGCCACCCAGTGGGCAGAGGCCACAGCAAGCCTCGAACTGCCTCTGCTCTCTGCCTCTCTGTGATGCCACTATGAAAAATGGGTGTGCTTTAGTTGGGACTTGGCCCATGCTCAGGGCCATCTCTTTGGACAGGGTTGTTTGCTCTTAGGGAGAAAAATAAATGGTCCTCCTTGGGACTTGTGACTGGGCAGTGAGTCAGGGAGATAGCCAAAGTGGAGTGAGAGGAGAGTGCTCTCTGTGGTGCTTTAAAAATATACATATATATGATGAACTCCGTCATGGCTGCTTGCTGGCCACCTGGAGCTCCTCTTCCATCTGTCCTCTCCTGTTGCCCTTCAGGGATCATCTGAACTTCCCTGCACTCGGGTACCAATGTCAGGTTGGACAAGATACAGCAAAAACCTGGTGTCCCCTTGGGTACCTTTAAAGGATGAGAAACGCAGCCTCCCTCTCTCTCTGCCTCTCCTGTACTGTCCCCAGGATGGGAGGAGAGAGACAAGAAGTCCTGAGGGTCTCAGGCCCCTGTGACGGTTGCTGTGTCCTCAGGTTTTTGGCCACGGCAAAGCCAACGGAGAGCCAACGTGGGCCCTGCTCCTCACCGCCTGCATCTGCGAGATTGGGATCCTCATCGCGTCCCTGGACGAGGTCGCCCCCATCCTCTCTATGTGCGTGCTGGCCTCCTGCCCTCCCCCATCAGCTCTGGGGGTCTCTCTACCTGGATACTCCAGCTATGACCCTGGACGGCCCACCTGAACCACTTTAACAAGCCCACTGTCGTAGAAACCTGTCCTCTGTTGTACAAAGAGTCATCCCCCCACGTGCACCAGGGCGTGGAGTAAGGGGATCTGGCCTTTGAACCCCTTCCTACGCATCAGAACATGACTCGGCCGCCTCCCGGTTTCCTCCTCCCTGTCCCCCTTTTCTCTCCCTGTGTGTCTGTCTCTGCCTCTCCTGCATCTCTGTCTTTTGGGGGCCTTTCTGTGTTCTAGGTTCTTCCTCATGTGCTACATGTTTGTGAACCTGGCCTGTGCAGTACAGACGCTGCTGAGGACACCCAACTGGCGGCCACGCTTTCGATATTATCACTGGTGGGTGCCTGTTCCCTACCCCAACCCTCCGTCCCATAGGACAATCCTCTCCCTGGCCCCTCACCCCAGCCCATCCTCTCCAGTCTCAGGATCCTCAGCTCCAGCTTTCGTAGCCCAAGTAGCATGAGAAAAGTCCTGGTGAAGGTCTCCTTATAATGACAAGTAATAACAGAAGACAGTATCAGCAGTCCCAGCTAGAATCCCTCTCATGTCCTTAGTGCTCAACACCTGCCAGTCTTGATGAGGAAGCCTCAGTTTCCCCAGCTGTGAAATGGGACAATAACCATACCTACCTCATAGGCCCCTCTGAGCCTTACAGTGCTTGGGGCACAGAGGTGCTCCTCCTGTGGAGCTGGACTTCTGATTGTTCTGCTTGATTGTTCTTGATCTTCACAACAGGCTGGTGGGACAGACAGGGCAGGCATGATCATGCTTATTCTACCAAAAGGAAATGGAGGCTGTGGCGGGGGAAAGGGATGGGCCTAAGGTCACCTCCCACCCAAGGCTATGGCACACCTTGACCAGAACCCAGGCTGCCTGCCTGTCCCACCTCCACCCTCTTGCTGCACCAGTTGCCTCGTCCCATGTTCCTCCTGGGAGATCTTGCCTCCAACTCTCCCCAGAGACCCCTGCCCTCAGAACCCCTCTGGCAGGGTGGTCTGCCAGGGCCTGAGGCACTGGGCTGGGGCTGGGTGGTGACCGAGGAGCTGGGTGGGGCCCTATCTGCGGCTGCTCATCCACCCAGAGGCCCCAGGTTCCGATGGTGCTCCAGGAGATGATGGTGTGAGCTCCCCTAGCCCTGGCTGCAGCCTCCCAGGTCTGGCCCAGGCCCTCCCTGCCCCATCTAACTCTTGCTGCCTGAGCCCTGGGCACCAGTGAGAAGCCCGCCAGGGGCTCAGAAGCCGGGTCTCCCTCCCACTGTCCAGGACACTCTCCTTCCTGGGCATGAGCCTCTGCCTGGCCCTCATGTTCATCTGCTCCTGGTACTACGCACTGGTGGCCATGCTCATTGCTGGGCTCATCTACAAGTATATCGAGTACCGCGGGGTAAGGCAGGCGAGGAGGGGGAGTGGTGATGGGTGCCTGCGGGGAGGGGGAGGGTTGAGGCTGAGAAGCTGGGGAGAATGCAGAGGAAAGTTGAGGGGGGTGGGACAGGAGCAGAGGCAGGCACTGGGGCTTTGAGAAATGGAGGCGGCCAGGAGCGTCTGCCCTTCCGAGCCCGAGATGGACAGCTGTGGCTCCGCACTGGGGGGTGGGTGCTTCTCCCTGGCACTCCCCGGCTTTCTGCCTCTTGTGATTCCCCCTTCCTCGCCCCCAGGGCAGAGAAGGAATGGGGTGATGGAATCCGAGGCCTGTCTCTCAGCGCTGCTCGCTATGCCCTGCTGCGCCTAGAAGAAGGGCCCCCGCACACCAAGAATTGGAGGTGAGTGATGGCGACTGAAGGGGAAGGGAGGCGGGTCCGACCCACCCCACCTGCTCTGTTCTGCTCTTGCTGAGTGGGGTTTGGCCTCATCTGAACCCTTCCCTTCTTAACGCTGAGGCTGAGCTGAGGTTCCACACATTTGTTCTCCAAAACCCTACCTGCCATGCCAGTTTCTAACCATCTATCCATCCCTCCATTCATCCCATCATTTGTTTAAAAAAACACCTATGAACACATGGTCTGTGTGCTGACCCCTTCCGATCTCCGGGGAACGTAGTGAGCTCACAGTTCCCTGGAGAAGGCACGTGCCCAGACGGGTAAGTGGAGTATCGCAGAGCATTCACCCTGGGAGAGGTGGAACCATCCAAAGAGTTACAGGGCCTCTTAGAAATCTCTAGACTACTAACAGTCTCTCTGTTGGCTCTCCTGGTGCCTCAGACGGTAAAGTGTCTGCCTACAATGTGGGAGACCCGGGTTCAGTCCCTGGGTCGGGAAGATCCCCTGGAGAAGGAAATGGCAACCCACTCCAGTACGCTTGCCTGGACAGTCCTATGGACAGAGGAGCCTGGTGGGCTACCGTCCATGGGGTCGCAAAGAGTCAGACACGAACTGAGCAACTTCACTACTACTACTTGATTCATGTGAAAGTCAGGGCTTGGGGAAGGTCGCAGGGGCCATGGAAGGCAAAACTGGAGCCAGAATCTCCCCCTCCCGCCTCTCAGCCCAGCTGCTTTCCAGCTGCCTGCTCTGCAAGCCCCTCTCCTTCAGGTTCTTTTGCTAAGAGTAAGGTCTGGAACTCTGGAATGAGGACCTCGTGGACATGTCCTCACTCATGTCTACTAAACTGGCCTTTTAGAGACTGGAGCTTTGCATAAATAGTCTGTGAATCCTCAAATACTTAGCACAGGATCTAGCCCAGAGTAGGTGCTTAGAGGATGCTATCAAACTGATGGTTGGCTGCGGAGGCTAAATGAATAAGGAAACGAACAGATAAATAGATGGGTAGATAGCTGAGTGTATATGTATGGGACTGTGGTTGAGTGAATAGATGAATGTGTGGATGGGTGGTGTTAGGTGGATGTGAGGATAATTGAGTGGATAATGCATGTGTTGGTAAATTAACATGGACATGAATGGATACCTGAAGGATAAAATAGATGGATGGGTAGGTAGATAGATGGGTGGATGGGTGGGTGGGTGAGGTAGACGGGTGGTTGGATGGACAGATGAATGCATGGGTGAGAGAGATAGATGCAGAGGTGGATGGGTGGGTGGATGATGGAGAGGTATGGGAGATGACTGGATGGGTTGATAACTGGAAGGACATGGGTGGATGAATGTTTAGGTGGATGAGAGTATGGAGGACAGGTGGTTAGTGTATGGAGTATGGGTGTATGAGTTATGGTGCTTGGGGAGGTGGTGGATGGATCACGTGATCTTGCACCCGCTTCAGGCCACAGCTGCTGGTGCTGGTACGTGTGGACCAAGACCAGAACGTGGTCCATCCACAGCTGCTCTCGTTGACCTCCCAGCTCAAGGCAGGGAAGGGCCTGACCATTGTGGGCTCTGTCCTTGAGGGCACCTTTCTGGATAACCACCCCCAGGCGCAGCGGGCAGAGGAGGTGAGTACAGGCCTTGGTGGGGGTCACGTGGCAGTTGGGAAGACAGCCCCTTGCTCCTTTTCAGTTTCTCCCTACCACCTCTGCCGTCAGTTGGGGCTCAGGCTTCTCTGTCCTCCTCCTCAAAAGTGGAGTCCAAAGGCTCAGTGACTAAGTTCCTTAGAATCCAACCTGCAGAACCCAAGATGATCAGGGCCAGAAGGGCCTATTTTATGGATAAGGAAACAGGCTTAGGGAAGTCAGGTCATTTGCTTAAGGACAGAAAGCAGAGACTCAAAACCTGGACTCCTATTCCAGCTTTCTTCTGCCAAAGCATAAATCTTTTAAAGCGTTTTCACGTTGGTGAATTCTTCCAGTTCCCACACTGCATGGGGTTGACAGGATAAGTATCCAGTTTAGCAAAGGAAGAGACTGAGGCCCAGAGAGGGAAAGTGGCTTGCTGAAAGTCACAAAGCTGGCTGGAAGAATAGCAGGATTTGAACCCAGGTCCCCGGGGCTGGATTGCTTGCTCTCGTTCCTATCTACTGGTCATTGCTCACAGAGCAGTGGGCAGAGCCAGCGTGAGCTGGGGCAGCAGGGGTCTGCAGTAAGTGGCACTAACAGGTGTCTGGTGGGTGGCAGAGGAAGTGGGTTCTGTCTGATTCAGCCTCTCTCCCCTTGGGGCCATGGTTAGAGTGGAGAGGGGAAAGGGGGCCTCAGGGAGGTGAGATGAGATGGGGTGGGGCAGCCCTAATGGCTTGTGACAGCCGCTGTTTCTGCCTCACTGGGCCGTTCACACCGATCTGTCAGGGCCCAGGGCTGGAGGCCTCCACTGGTCACTTTAATTCAACATGCAGTGGCTGCACGTGTCCTGGGTACCAGACACTGGGGTAGGCCCTGGGGGACATGGAGAGGTGGAAGACCAAACCCCACCCCGCAAGGTGGTCACAGGCTGGTGGGGGAGAGAGAACATACACAGAAGGCTCTCCAATCCATCTGAGGTTGACAGGGACTGCCTTAGAGTTAGTAACCACAAAGTAATAGAACATATTGAGTGTTTATGATCTCTCAGGCTGTACACTATGCTCTACACATCATGTGATGTCATTCTCTCTCTTCCTAAATGAGGCAGCTGTCACAATGCCCGTTTGACAGATGAGAAAACTGAGGCTCACAGAGGGAGGTGATTTGGCCAAGGTTACTCTGCTCTTATTTTCAGCCACTGCATGCTGAATTAACAGATTAGGGCAGAGGCAGAAATTGGAGCACTTGCTGTTTGACATTAGAGGATTGGTTAAGAGTGTGAAGGATGGAGTCAGACCCCTGGATTTGAATCTCTACAATAATATCCATTATCCATATGGCCTGAAGCAAGTCTTAATTTCTCTGAGCCTCAATTTCCTTAGCTACAAACTGAGAGTCATAAAACACTTCCTTCATCACGCAGATTGAATGTGTGTTTTAAATGCCTATTATTGTGCTAACTTTAAAAAATCATTAAAACTGAATTGTCTGGCTAAGCAGAGGAGCCCAGTTTCATTCTGGTCTGGGTGGAGGGGTGGTGTTTGAAGAAGGTGATGGTTGAATTGGGCCAGGCAGGTTGTCATGGACAACACGGGGGAGGGGGAGTCTGGGTGGTGGGAGAGAGCTTCCCTGGGGAATCTGTGAGCCATGGCAGCGTGACGGGAAGCATGGGGGTCTGATCATGAAGAGCTTTGCTTGAGTAGTGGGGAATAGGGGCCATAGGTGATGGGGTGCCAGGGGCTCACATGATCAGAGCTGAGCTTCAGGAAGATCAGGATGATGGGGAGGAGAGATGGGAGGTAGGGGAGGCTGCAAGGGGCTGAGCAGGGCCAAGGGGGCCTGGGCCTGAGGCTGGCCCTTTCTGATCCCTGCCACCCCAGTCCATCCGGCGCCTGATGGAGGCAGAGAAAGTGAAAGGCTTCTGCCAGGTAGTGATTTCTTCCAACCTGCGAGATGGCGTGTCCCACCTGATTCAGTCCGGGGCCTCGGGGGCTTCAGCACAACACTGTGCTCGTTGGCTGGCCCCGCAACTGGCGACAGAAGGAAGACCATCAGACATGGAGGAACTTCATAGGTAAAGCTGCCTGGGCTGGGAGTCGTGGAGGGCTGCGTGCGGTGGGTGTTCCTTTGGGCCTGCGGACGGCTTCCCAGGCATAACAAGTATGGATTCAGCATATACAGGTGATGGCGGGCAAAGGTGGCCAGGTGCCAGGCACTGTGCTGGGAGCCCAGGGACTCAGGTGTGAAGGAGACAGCCTTGGCTCTTGCAGGGCTCACAAGTGTGCAGGGAAGACAGTGCCGGCCAGTGGGAAGACCTACAGCTTTGAAGGCACCACTAGGCCCGGGTCTAAATCTAACCTCTGGCCCTTCCTTGCTGTGTGACCGTTCACAAGTGCCTCACCCTCTCTGGAGCATCGGATTCCTCGGTAGTAGCGGATAATAAGTCACACAGTAACTAACACTTACGGACTGTGTTCTGTGCGCCAGACAAGTGGTGGCTTTCTCTAAGTCTCGAATTCTCTCAGCAGGCCTGTGAGGGCTAGGCATGGCTGTCTCTATTTTAGTGCCGTGAAACTGATGCATGGAGAGATGAAGGTCACGGCAGCTGATAAAGCCTGAGGCTGCTTTATCAGTAGATCCCAGTTAGAAGGTAGTTGGGAGGATTAAGTGAGTGCTGCAGGGTGGCTTTCTTAATCAGAAAGGGCAGGTGTCCTTATTACTACTTGACCAGTGGGGAAACTGAGGCCCAGAGAGTTTTTTTTTTCCCCCAAGTTCAAATGAGGCCCAGGCAGATGGGGCTTTTCTGACTCCTCTGTCCAAGGCGGAGGCAGGAGGCGGAATGGGGAGGGGTGCTGGGTGCCAAGGAGGGCACCAGGCTCACTGTTTCACCGTCTGCCATCTCCTTGGTCTCCCGCAGAGCTGGTCCGGGAAACCACGGCTGGCCACCTGGCCCTGCTGGTCACCAAGAATGTCTCCATGTTCCCCGGGAACCCCGAGCGCTTCTCTGAAGGCAGCATCGACGTCTGGTGGATTGTGCACGACGGCGGCATGCTCATGCTGCTGCCCTTCCTGCTGCGGCACCACAAGGTGCACAAGCATTCCTGTGTGCACGTGCTCGTGGCCGTGCACGTGGGGGCTCCCGGGCTCCCGCCCGGCTTGCCTCCGTGTGCGCTCCTGGTAGAGTGCTCCAGTCACCTCCTTTATTCTGAGGTGATGGGAACTGGCTGTCTCTCCTGGCAGATGTGCTTGAATTCTAGAGGACAGCTGTGCTTAACTCAAGCGAGTGATGCCTCGGTGGGGGCGGGGGGACCCTCACCTAAGTAGGGGCATTTTTGTGAGGAGTGGCCACCGAGATAGAGGATTGGTGGGCTACCTGGATGTGTGGGAAGGGTGAAGGACGAGGTCTGGCCCCAGGTCTCTGCACGGGATCTGGACTGGACCTTTCTGGGTCCCCTTCATCTCTCAGGTTTGGCGGAAGTGCAAGATGCGAATCTTCACCGTGGCCCAGATGGACGACAATAGCATCCAGATGAAGAAGGACTTGACCACATTTCTGTACCACTTACGTATCACTGCAGAGGTCGAGGTGGTGGAGATGGTGAGCCCCCAGGAGCTGCCTCTGACGTTTTGGAGTCCCGCTGGCCTCTTTGCCCTTGGGCCCAGAACCAAATAGGGGAACCCCAGTACCCATCAGCTTGTGATGCTAAGGTCCTCCCCGCCCTCCAATCCACTTTTGGCTGCACTGGGTCCCAGTTGTGGTACTGAGGTTGATTTTTGTGGTGGGTGGCATCTTCAGTTACAGCCTGTGAACTCTTGGTTGTGGCATGGAGGATCTCGTTCTCTGACCAGGGATGGAACCTGGGCACACCCATCCACTTTTAAGCCTCTCACATGTTCACCCAAGAGCCCTTCCACCCATCCATCCATCCACCCACTCACCCACCCTGCCTCGTCTCCTTTATGCGAATAGACATGTCTCGTAATGTTGACTACATGGGAGGCACTGTTCTATGCACTTTATATATACATTACTTCTCACGGCAACCAATGAAATAGATACAGTTATCCAATTATCAGTATTTCCACTTTACAGATTAGGAAGTTGAGGCACAGAAACGTTAAGTAATTTGCCCCAAACGTAACACCAAGTGGCAGAGTCGGGTTTCAAGCTCAGGCAGGCTGGCTCTATAGTCCACGCTTCTAGCAGTCACACTCTAAAGCCTCTCGTCGTCCATTCCACTCAGCACCATTTACCCGTCCCTCTAATGGTATATTCATTAATCCACCCATATATTCATTAGTGTATTTATTCACTCACTCACTCATTCATTCACATGTGTATGTATTCATTCATCTCTGTGTTCCTTTTTAACTTCTTCCCCCTCTCCATTCACCCAGGTAATTAATTAATCAACTCATTCATTAATTCACCCATTCATTCACTCAGTCCCGGGCTTGGCTGAGGAGGCAATGAGCTGCCTCGCCTTCAAAGAGCATCGCCCTCTGCTTTGTCCTTCCTCCCACAACTGTTGATTAAACTAGGTCATTGGACAGGGAAGCCCTAGGCTGGCAGCAGGAAGGGGGCCTGCCTCCCTTTCTTGGCCTTGCACCTGAGCTCGGAGCTCATACTTTCCTCCCTTGCCCCTCTCCCCCATCCTACCCCTGCCTGCCCACAGCATGAGAGCGACATCTCCGCTTACACCTACGAGAAGACCTTGGTGATGGAGCAGCGTTCCCAGATCCTCAAACAAATGCATTTAACCAAGAATGAGCGGGAGCGGGAGGTGAGGTTGCCCTGGCTGGGCTCGGAGTGTCTCAAGCTGCTGCCAGCTCTGGGGCTGCACAGGTTTGGGATGGCCCGCTGCTGGTCACTGGCATTGCTGCCTCCTGGCACTGGTTCCCCGGCAGCAAGGGTACACGCTGCAGCTGCCTGTCCCCAGCCTCCCAGCCGAGACACAGAGGGGCTTTGGCAAGGGTGACAGATCTGCTCGCGACATGACTTCTGGGGCCCAAGGGAGAAGAGTCGAAGCTAAATGTGCATGGATGATGGCTCCTCAGGGGTGTGGGCTGCAGCGTGGGGGACAGGGCATCATGTGACAGACCCTTAGAGAGTGAGTAATGAGTGGATATTTCAGGATGCAGCTGATGATGAGAGCTGGGGGCAAACCTCCTAGGGTGTGGATGGTGGGTTCTCAGGGGTAACGGTGATGAATTCTCATGGGGTAAGGCTGGCTGTAAGGTCTCTTCTGTGTGGGTAACATGGGCCCACCAGCCCTCTGGCATTTGGATGAAGGCCCCACCCCAGCGAGTGGGGTCCTTGGGGCTGGGGACAGAAGAGTTCTCAGAGGTGGGTGACAGGACAGTTGTAAGAAGTGGCATGTGCACCGACCAGTCAGAACTGGCCCTGAGGTAGAGCTCAGCTGGGCCAGGTGTCAAGCCTTTGGTCGCTGGAGAGTGGGAAGGCCAGGGGTACCGGAGAGGAGTTGGAGTGGCCATATCACTGGGGCAATAGCTATTTGGTGCCGAAGCATCACAGTATTTTAACAACTGGTACAGGTCCCGAAAGTGCACATCCTGGCTGAACATCAGCTTTGAGGTTAGCTCTTTGCAGGGCATGGGTAGTGATTACCATGGCACCAACTTGTGGCCCTCCCTAGATCCAGAGTATCACAGATGAGTCTCGTGGCTCAATCCGAAGAAAGAATCCAGCCAACACCCGGCTCCGTCTCAACGTCCCAGAAGAGACGGCTGGTGACAGTGAGGAGAAGCCAGAAGAGGAGGTATGCAGCTCGGGTAGTTTGGTTGCGACTGGTGGGAGCAGAATCTTTGGTCTCCAATTGAATCGCATGCCATCCCTTCTTTCATCCTTTAGGTGCAGCTGATCCATGACCAAAGTGCTCCCAGCTGCCCTAGCAGCTCACCGTCTCCAGGAGAGGAGCCTGAGGTGGAGGGCGAGGCAGATCCAGAAAAAGTGCATCTCACCTGGACCAAGGACAAGTCGGTGGCAGAGAAGAACAAGGGCCCCAGTCCTGTCTCCTCTGAGGGCATCAAGGACTTCTTCAGCATGAAGCCGTATGGGCCTGGGGGCTAAGGGCTGGGGTCTGGGGTGAGCCTACAGGGTCTTTGCTCCCCATGGAGAGTAAATGAGTGGAAGGGGTCCTGGCCTGGTAGTTGGAAGGCCCAGCCCAGACCTGCCCTTGTTTGCTCTGTCTGAGGACTCAGGTTGGGCTTGATTGCTAAGTGTCAGAACGCGCAGGTGCAGGCAGAGGAAAGGTGAAGGCTGGGGGCTGAGAGAACAGGAGTCCTCTGCACGCAGGGTGTTGATGGTGGCTCAAGTCCTCAGCTTCTCCTGCTTTTTCTGACCCCTCTCCTTTTTCTTCCTCTTTGCTTCTCTTATGTTTCCTGAAGGGAGTGGGAGAACTTGTAAGTGCTTCAGAATTTTTAAATTCTCTCCTAGGCTGGCCAGGTTCCCTACTTTTCTCTCTACCATGAACCCTCAACTCGTGCCCCTGACCTCTGGGGTCTCTGAGTAGCCCAGCTTGGAGTGGTCTAGGGTTGGTGGTCCCTGGCTTGCAAGGAGCAGATCCCAGCAGCCCAGTGCTGGGGGCGGGGAGGTGCTGGAAGGGGCGACTGGATCCAAGAACACCCTCTCTCCCTAGCCTTACGCGCCCTCCTCTTCCCTGGCTTCCTCCCGCAGGAACCAATCCAACGTGCGGCGCATGCACACCGCCGTGCGGCTGAACGAGGTCATCGTCAAGAAATCCCAGGATGCCAAACTTGTTTTGCTCAACATGCCTGGGCCTCCCCGCAACCGCAACGGTGACGAAAAACTGTATCCTGGGCTTAAAATTGGGAGGAAGGAGGGAGGCGGACATCAGGGGACTTCGGTCCTAGCCCTGGGAAGGAATGGCTGAGCCGGGTCGGCTTCATAATCAGCACCTCGGACAGGGTCGCGAGCCCCGCGTCCCGCTGGGGCCAACGGGAGCCTGATTCCATGGGGGAGGAAAGGGGACGGTCTTTCTCCTTGACGGGCGCTCAGACATGGAATTCCTCGAGGTTCTCACCGAGCGCCTGGACCGGGTGATGCTGGTCCGCGGCGGCGGCCGCGAGGTCATCACCATCTACTCTTGAGAGCCAGGACCAAACACCCGGGCCCGAGCGCGTCCGGCCCGCGGCCCCGGAGCCCTCGCCGCGCCCCCGCCGCTGTCACCGTTTACATACAGACCCTGTGCCCGCGCCCTGGCCCCCTTCCCCGCTGCCTGAAGCCCGGAGGCCACGTCGGCTGGGGCGGACCCGAAGACCTCCTCTCCCGGAGACCAGAGTCCCGTTGGCGCGTCGGCCCCGGCCGCCCTTTTCTAAGCCGGCCTCGCCTCGCCGGAGGAGACGCTGCAATAAAGATCGGAGGAGGCTGCGGAGAGGAGCGGACCTGGGGCTGCGAGGACCCCCCGGTCGCCCGCCCGGCCCCTTCCCTCTCTCCCCGCGCCCCGCCCCGCCCGCACTCTGCGCCCCTCCCCCGGCGGCCCGGAGCGCGCGGGGTGGCGAGGATGCGCCCCGCCGTCTGCGTTCTACTTCCTCGCGTGGCCGCGGGCGCGAGCCGGCCGAGCGTATACATAGTGTACAGGAGACATCGCGTGTATTTTTAACGTCCCCATATTTCTGTGACTTGGAAGCGCAACGGACTTCTCTTCTCGCCGCAGTCGCGCTCTCCCGCTGGGGGCGCGCCCAGGGAAGGCAGAGGCCTCGGGAGGCTGGGTTTTCCGTAACGTCCGAGCGTTTGAGAGCAAAAGTTCTTTTAGGCCCAGGCGGAACTCGTGGTCCCTCGACCACCCAACCCCTCGACGCCTCCTCACCCTTTCCGCGCGCCCTTGGCTTCCGACCCTTCTTCCCTCTAGATCTTTTCGGAGACGAAGTGAGACAAGTGTCCCAACTTTTCCTGCATTCGCCTCCCAGCGAATGTGAGCTTCCACTGTGGCTGCAGAGACGCGCACAGCCTCTTCTCATCGGCTCTTTATGCAAGCTGGGGCCAGGAGAGGGGAGGGGCGTTCCTTAAGCCAGAGGAACCGAGAGAGGCCCTCGTCCCCGCCCCCCAGGAAGCCCCGTCCCGGTGCCTTCGCTGGGGGAGCAGGCGTCTCTCCTCCACCGGGTTGTCGCCTACTCCCCTATCCCGTGGCTCTTCGCCAAAGACTGAAATCGGGGGAGGGGGGGCGTGGGTTGGAGGGCGGCCCGTCCCCCGGGTTTCCTCCCTGGGACAGGTGAGGGAGGAGGGAGCGGTTCTGGGTTAGGGGCCGGACCCGCCAGGGGTGGCCCCAGCGCTGCCCCTGACGTTTCCTACCCTGTTCCCATCCGGCAACTCCGGCCTCGGGGACCCAGCCGCCTTCTCCGCGTCTGCGGGCCGGGCCTCGCTGCCTAGCAGCGGCCTCTAGCTGCGTCTCCCAGGCACCTGGGCCTCGGGGAGAGCTGGAGTCGCCACTTGCTTAGTTCTTAAGCGCCTCTCTGCCCTCCTCCAACTAGGGCCCAAGGCCTTTGGCTTCTCCAGCACCAGTCTTTGGCGCTTCTGCTCCGCCAGCCCAGCCAGAGGTGCCCTCCTCCCTTAGAGAAACCCCGTTGGCCGGGTTCCCTTCCGAACCCAGGGCACTTTACTAAGGGGGTACATGCACTGCATGCTCGTTCCAGCGCCCTCTGGGGCTGGGTACAGTAACTCCAGCCCCAGGGCCCTGACTGCACCTAGTTAGACATCCCGCCCACCTCCCAGAGCTGAGGCTTCTGGGGACTCCTGACCTCACCACCTTCTTTCCTTTGAGCCCAAGGCAGAGCTGGCGCTGGTGCCATCTAGACTGGGTCAGGTGTGGCTGGAGGTTTGGACGCCTGCGGTTAGACCAAGGCCTCTCTGAAATTTGATCAGGGGTCTGATAGATTTTTCTGGGTAGTAATCAGAAGTTGGAGGTATTAGACACCAGCACTTCCCACCCCCATCCTCCAAGACCTCCCTCTGAGAACCACAGCTGGGTCTAGCCTTCTGGGGGCCTAGCACTCTCAGGCTGAAGTGGTGGGCTAGGCAGAACCGAAAGGGGGCTGTATTAACATCACTTAGGGAACCAAAGTTGCACTATCTGGGCCCAGGCTGTCTGGTTGGCAAGAGCAGTTTCCATTGATGAAAACAGACATCCCACAACAGACACCCCGTTTTCTGTGCTACATGTGCAATATTTGTTATGAATGTTATCACCCGTCACTCATCAACTTATCTTTATAATCATGTAGCTAGATGTTTCATGTCCATTCAAGTGACTTTTATTCTGAGTGCAATATTTCAATAGCCTTGTAGTGATAACTAGTGTTGCTTTTGTTTTAGACGATCTATGTGCAGGGCAATGCAATGAAGTTGAAAACCCTTGTAAATAGGAGAGGTTGCAAACCAAATCAAAGAGTATTTATTACTATTATTAGGCCTGCCTTTAATTTTCAGTGTGTTTCAGTATCTCGCATTCTGCCTCAGTATTGATCTTGTGTTCTTTGTGCCAAGATGAAAAGGAGAGGGTTCGTTCTTTCCTTTATTGTTGAATGCTCCCATTTAATGCTTTATAGCTTTTACTGTATTAATTTTTTAGACTCCTGTCTGCACAAAATGCAATAAAAATAATTTTATTATACCCTTCACAGCCTGAGGTGTGCTGTTTGGACACTCCCGGGAGGAAGAACTAGTAGATGGGAAGAGGGGTATTCAAAGTGGGCCCCCCGTAAGGACCGGATTCTTAATCAGAAACACTGACCACCACTGACGGAAGAGCTGGTTGGCTGATCCTCCAGGTCTAGCTGCCTAGTTTGTGGTACTGATAGTTCTGGAGCCTTGCCAAACAACCGAGTCGGCACCTCCAGGGCAGGCTGGGCGCTGATGGTGTCTTCATCCCTGATCTACTGGCTGCCTTGTGCCAGTTGCTTCACCACACCCACCCCGAGTTTCCTGGTGGGGAGCTTGTGAAATGCTCCCCAGTGCACCCACCTGGGACACTGGTTCTGCCAAACCCTTGCACGATGGGCTGGCAACAGACAAAAATCAAAACAGGAGAGCTCCCCTCTCCACGGCCTTTTGGTCAGAAATGGCCTCCTCGCCATCCTGTTTTCGTTAGAATAAGCAGACAAGACTCTGACACGCTGAAAGTCTGCCACAAACAAGGATGTTTACACACCATTACAATTACCCAGCAGGCTTTTACTCTGAACTGTTGTTAAAGCTTCTAAATAGGTGAGCTGTATGAGAGAAGCTAGGGTTCAAAGAGGTTTTGAGGCCCAACTGCAGGCTGAGGACAAAGGGGACAGACCTCATGACAGACTGAAGCCAGTCAGCGCTGTCAGGGACCCTCACCTATGCGCTTGGGAAGGAGTGCCCACAGAGGCCCTACCGACAGTCACATCCAAAAAAGACAACATGGCTTTCACTTTTACATTTTAATTAAAAAGTAATCATTTCATCTTATTAACAACACAGGAGTTCCAAAGAGGGAAAGAAAAAAAAACACTATATAACACAAACAGGTCAGAACAAAACACTACCATCTGGGGACCTTGAGTTTTGGAAACCAATGTTTACTCAGCTACTGGCAAGGACTCAGCTGAAGTCACTGCTCTCCTGTGTCTCCACCAGGGGCCCCTTGAGACTGATCCATAAGGCGCTAAGGAGCACCATCCCTAGGGAGAAGGCAGCTTCCTTTGGCTCCACTTAGAGCAGCAGGCAGAGGTCCTCCCTCTAGTAACTTCACTCAGGCTCAGAAGTTATGAACGGCCGCCTGCACCAAGAACATGTCCAGCTACCAAAAGTCTGACATAAAAATGGTCCCTACCTCCTGCTGCTCAGAAAACAGAACAAGAGCCTGATTTCTGAGCCAAAAGCTCAGAGCAATCACTGAAAAAATAGGTGTTCACCGCCAGAGTCTAGGGTGGTCTTCTCAGAGCCAACTCCATGAAGCTACCACTGGTGAGGAAGAGGCTGACAAACGTTAAAGGGTTCAGAGTGGTTGGGGCCCAGATTCACAGTTTGGGGTAAACTGCTGGTGACTGGCGCTGCTCAGTCCATGGAAAATCTTCCATCGCAATGAAAGCCACCAAGAAAAAAAAAAAGAAAACCAACAACTACTCTGGGTCAGGCAGAAAAGTGACTGCCATGGCCCCTCTTCAACAACTCCAGAGCAGCCTGCTTACCACCCCGCAGGCAGCCCCCCACACGCGTGAGACAGGGTACACCGGCACCGTGCCTACTAAGTCCAGCCTGCGGCTCTATAACCCTGCACAGGGACGCAGGCAGGAGCTCGTGCTCTGATGGGCCTGTGCGAGGCCAGAAAGCCTTGGGGAGGCTCAAAACGAACAAAGGCAGTGGCTCTCGTCATGAAAGGACTACCCCAAACGCAGCCAGTTGGGACTTGGCTGCTTTTTCCTTCCCCGCCCCCCACATTGAGCTGACAGAGACAAATAAAATACAAATGGAGCCCAGACACCTATACTGCCCATGACCCCAGACATATTTATTTTCTATCAAAAAAAAATAATAATAAAAAAATAAAAATAACCCCAACAACAAAAAATACACCTCCAAGGCAGTACAAACTCTGACTCTGGAAGGAATAAGTAACAACAGCCTTGGGCAGAAGAGAGCAGGTGGTAGAAACTTATGCCATTCGATGTGGACCTGGATACGCGCAGAGAACATCCTCCAAGTAACTACTTAGAACGCAACAGGCAGGAGCCCAGGGGAAGAGGGGTCTGGGGGAAGTTGAGATTTAGCCTCAGTAATGCCTCTGGTACGATCCCATGGGGGCCTGGGGCTGCCCCACCTGTGCTGTGGTCTGGCTAACCAGGTGGGAGAGAGCAGGGCCACTTGGGATCAGGGTGTCCAGAGCTTTCTGTACACTTGGATTGTCAAAGTTGATACTTGTGGAAGACACGGGCCTCTGGCTAGCCAAGTTGCTGGCAGGTGCCAGGAGGGTGGAAGGCTGGCCAAAGAGCCCTTGGGAAGGAGCCCCAGGCCTGGGGCCCATGTTCCGAGCAGATCCTGCCTGTCCCAAAATGCTTGGAGGCTGATTGCCAGAGGCCTGTGATCTTTGCTGAGGCTGGCTGTTCGCTGCTGTGGAAAAATTCTGGTTCTGGGTATTTCCGGCAGCAACTGAGGGGGATGCAGAGCTGCTATTGGCCGCAACCGTGCCACTATTGAAGAGGCTGAGGATTTTGGCCTGAAGCTCTTGCTGGGAGGTGGGGGTGCAGCTGGAGTGGGTGTAGCAGACGGGGAGCACTTGGCCACTCTGGAGCGGTTGAGAGCTTGGCTGTGTCTTCAGTGAGGCACCCGAGGTCGCCCGAGTGGTTGACGGGAAATCGGGCCTAGAAGACAGAAAGAAGAGGTATCTGGTTGAAAAATACCCTCCATGGGCAGGAGGCTTAGCAGCCCAGGGAAGAACAACAATCACTGATTACATCAATCACACAGTACACAGACTATAACATCGATTTCCCAAAGGGGCCACTTCATAGTATGTGCTGTTTTCAGTAAACAGCTTAGTTCCCCCAGAGAACTACTTTGGAAAAAAAAGGGCATCCATCTTGGTTCCCAGGGAGCCAGCCATACTAGCCCACCCACCACCACATTAACTACAGGGATCAGAATTCAGTATCCAAATCTTAAGTTACCATTATTACACCAGCACAGATGGCCCATGCGGGAAAACCCATGGGATGGGCTCATTCCCCTTACCCACCCCAAAGAGCCTGGGCCTGCCACCCTCCCAACAGAGCCTGGGGATTAGAGAAATGCAGAGTCAGAACTTCACCTCGGCCCTGCCACGTAGCTCACCAGGCAGAGAGTCGGTGCTGCTCCTCATAAGCCGCTCCTTCCTCTCTCGCAGGTAGTTGATGATCTTATCAGTCTCTTCGGCAGTGAGGTACCTGTTGTCGGCCAGCAGGTTGAGGAGGCTCTGGATGGCTGGGGGTGCCCCCCGCGCATTCCCTCCTCGGGGCCTCCTCGCTCTCTTTCCTGGAGGATGGATTCATCAGCCATCTTGGCCGCCTGTCTGGCAATCTCCTCGCGCTCCTTCTCCCGGCACTCATTCTTATAGCGCTCGTAATTTCTGGCCACCAGCACCATGGCGTCTGCCTGGGGCATGTTGCGATGCTCTGTAGGAGGGAATGACATGAGCTATTTTTTCCCATGACAGATCTGAGTGCCCACCTGCTGAACTCTACCAAACCTTTCCTGACCTCCAACAAGCAAGAAAACCATTTCACTGACAAAAAGCCTTGGAATGGGGATTGGGAGAGGTGAGGCAGGAGGGGATGCAGCTTCTAAGATAGAGAATGGCTTTCTTCAGTGGGAAGCAGACACACTTGTAGAGAGCTAGTTCTGTGGGGAATTCTTAGATCACAGACATGTAGTAAAAACCAGAGAAACACGACATCTCACAGATTCAAAAAGACCATGTGGAGAATGACCACAGGAGGCAGGCCACGGGGTCCACACAGCCCTTCTGGAAAGCCTGGCTTTCCACCACGCTCCTCAGGATAGAGCTGTTTTTTAATGTATCAAAAGGTTCAAATATGGATTAAGATTAAATTATGACCCTCAATAACCTTCTCCCCTCACCACTGAGCAACAAGATTTATAAGGTGATGAGAAGACTTCTTGGCACTTGATATAAATGTCTTCACACATCTTGAGGACTGTTCCTCAGAGAGGCAAATGACCTGCTGGAGAGGCTTCTACACTTTATGCTTATGGGTAAAACTGGTCAGGCAAATAGAGGGCCCGGGGTAGTGGGAGAAGGGAAAAGTCTGTGCTGTGAGAGCAATCAGCAAGGCATCAGTTGACTGAGTCTCAACGATCTGGGAGCGAAGGACTAAAAGTCACTTCAGGGAAGGACTTCAGGGAACCTACCCGGGGCCTCCAGGAGGTCAAGGCTGCCTCCCTCTTCCCAAAGTCCCTCCACTGACTTCTCCAGCTCACTAGCAAAAAGTCTCCTAGCTGCCTGTCACACGCTGTGTCCCTTATTCCGAAGTCTGGTGAAGGAGGGACTCCACCTCCCTCAGAGCAGTGTGTGCCAGGGCTGGGCTGGCTCTCACTGGTGCGAGCAGACTGTGCGCCTCTCTTCCCAACTTGCCCTGAAGTGACTTCATGTTGGTGGCTTGAAATAGAACACGGTGGGAGTATTTACACCATGGAAATCAGGAAATTCTATAAACCACACCATCCCCACCCCAGAACTGGCTGTTAAACATTTACTAACACATCACTGCACATACCTAAGGGCTAAATATAATGTCATACACAGCAGGCCCAGAACTGTGTGCAATGAAAGAAGATCAAACAAATAAATGACTGCGAGTTCCTGTCATGCACTTATCAAAGGGCTCTACCACATTTGAGCTGACACACCTTTACCTAAAAAAATTAATGGACTAGTATCTGAAAGTTTCTGGAACTGTAACCCACTGGGGCCTCCATACCTTGAGGGGTTCCAAACATGATGTTGACTGTACAGGAGCGGTGAATCTGGTGTTGCTGGGTGATGACAATAGCAAAGGGAGACCCTCCTGCTAACATCCTCCAAGGCTTGTGACAGTGATACTTCTGTGTTGAGGAAGATTAAATCTACTACCATGCCTAGGTCTCGGACCTTCCGCCCCACAGATTCAGCATAATCTCTGTAGAAACAAAGAGGATCCAGTTGAGTACTCCCTGATCGACTCCCAATCTGTACAGTGGCACCTCAGCCAGAAGACTTCAAATCCTAGTTCTACCAGTGTCTCCCTAGCACCCTCTTCAGGCTCCAAGAATCTAAACCAATTCCTTCTCTTTATATTGGCGGAGAAGTTCCCAATGGAACAGTACTTAGTATCCTATCCTAGGCCCTTCTCTTGATTCTCTACTCTGATGGTCATTTCTAAACAACATCCTGTTGCCTAAGATTTGTAGCACATTTCTGTCTTGGCACAGGCTATACACCACAGTGAAAAAGCATGGGTTTTAAATGCTAGAGACAGATTTGGATCATGGCCCTAACATTTACTTGCGAAGTTGAAGCTTTAAGCAAATCCCTTTACCTCTTACAAACCTCAGTTTCTTTACCAATCAGACAGGAATAATATGGCTCAGCTCATATGTCATTTCCTTAACTTTCTCTCCAATCTAAATCAGATCCTTGATATATTTCTTCTCATAAGACTCATCACCAATACATTTATTTTTGTCATCTGTCCAACTAGGGTATAAGCTCCACAAGAGCAAGGGGCCATGTGTGTTTTGCTCATTAGCATTACAGCTTCAGGACCTAGCACCTGCCACACACAGAAAAAAATTGATGAATGAATACATGTGAAACATGATTACTATGAAGATTAGAAAAATTATTTAAAGCGCTTAGCATGGAGTAGTACAGAGTAGGTGCTCAGAAAATGACAGCTATTATCATGCATTTAAAATAAAAAGGCAAAAAGTTATCTGCAAGTTAAAGCAGCATCTATTTCTAAACAAGGCAGCCCAGAGCCTGTGAACTCTGCCTGCTGTTTGGTGTCTCAACACCTATTTCCCTAGCTTCTGCCTTGAAAATTAGCTCTTTAACCCCAAACTGCTAGAAAATACAAGAAGTTCTTTACTAACCACTTGGGGAAAGGGAACATAGCTGCTGCCCAACTTGCAAGCTGCTACACTCCCTTCTGCACCTCTGAGCTGCTTCTTCAAGGAAAGAATGTGAAACAGAGGTAGAATAAAGCAGTGCCATGAGCTCTGCCTTGGCTGGCACGGCCACCTAACAGCTCTGCAAGGCCATGGCACTTCCCAAAGGAAGCTGCTCTCTTGGCTGGCGAATGCAGACATGCTTGCCTTCCCACGTATTAGGGGCTCGGCGTCCTCTCACAAAGGGGGCATCTACTGCTTTGCCTGATCAACATCTACTCCCTCGGATTTTCCTTTGGGAAGGTACCCCTTTTCCCATTCAGTCTGCCCTGGCTCCACAGGGTTAGTGCCATTTTCAGCACTATGGGTGGGCACATGACCTAGCCCTGGCCAATCAGGGCATCCCAGCACTGCTGGCCAAAGGACAGTCCAGGGATGGGAAACAATTCCAGGTCTTCAGGTGGAATCAACAGGAAAAAGCAGCTCTTTCCACGGGTTTGCTAAGCTAAGGAGATGCATGTCAAGAGCTAGCGCTGTTCTGTCTTTTCAAGTAGAAAGCTTGTCTGAGAGTGAAGACAACACAAAAGACCAAGTGTTTATGAGAGGCTGACAGTGAATGCAGCCATGCCTGAACGTCCCAGTCAAGCAAACTAAAACTTCCCTTTGGGCCCAAGCCAGTTTGCAGTGGGTTTTCTGTCATCCACAACTGAAAGAACTCTGGTTAACACAGTACAGCAATGTTAGTGTACACAGCCTGGCAGTGTGTACAGCTGCCAAGAAGACTAAATTTCTAATTTCTCTCCTGCTTCTTCTCTTCACTCAGGAAAAATCCAAAGGGTTCTTACTTAGTCTGCTTGTTGACCACAATCACAGAACAATCAACAGGCCTCTCGGCATCAAAGCGTCTCTGGATTTCCTCAAAATACTGACGATAGAGCTCTTCTCTACGACGTTCCTCACGTTTCAGACGCTCTGCAGGATGACACAGGGAAAACTGAAACATGGACTGGGCTTTTCTATAAAAATAAGTCACAGGCCTTATTTTCAATCTTGAACTACTTGTAGGCAAAGGTCGTAATCCTCTAGATTACCTCTGAAAAAAATTATTATTTTTTTTTTACTATTATAAATTCATTAAAATGGAATGAAGGGATTACAGGGCATGGCTGCTTTAATCTGATACATGCTACCAGAATGTCCTTTAGGAAAGGCTGTTACTAATTCATCCTTTCTTTGGGGTGGATCATCTAGTGCTATTTCTCCATATCTTAATCAACACTGACTTTTGTCATTTAAAAAAAAAAAAAAAAAAAAAAAAACCTCCTGCCAATTGATAGGCAAAAGATAGTATATCATTATTATCCTAATTTTCATCTCTGGGACAACCATTTAAGACTCTTATTGACAGGTAATTGTAATTTGTTAAAAAAAAAAAAAAAAAAAATCAGGCAATTTAAAAAAATCAACAAAAAAATCCTAAATAAAACTAGGCAGTAAAGTTCTGTAGCAAACTACAAATGAGGTTCTTAATTTGACCAGGAATAAAACAATTAAAAAATCTTAAAGATGTATTAAACATATTGAGAAAATCAAGGCTTTAAAAACATGTCTTTACTTAAAAATAGATGCTCTTAGGTAAAAAATTATAAATAGAACAACTCTCCCCACATACTATATAGGTAATAAAGACAGTTATATTTATTTGGTCAATGAGCAAAAACAAACATTTAATCTCTTCAGCTCCAATCTTTAGTTCATTTCTTTTCTTACTGATAGTATTTCATACTTATTTCTTCTTGTTGGGTGACTAAACCAGATGACAGTATTACTTTGCATTTTAAAAATGATTTTCAAGCTGAATGCTCTCTACAAATGAACAGGCCATTTGTATTTCTTCTTTTTGTGAACTGCTTAGCCAAGTCATTAGCTCCTTTCCAGCTGGTTATTAGTTTCCTCTTTCTTTTATAAAGTGTTCTATTTGTGATAAGAATAAACTGTTTTTCTACTTTACCTTTGCACGAGACTGACTTTCAGGGCCTGGTGGGCCTCGTCCATCAAAGCTATCTCTGTAACGGTCAAAGTAAGCATCATCTTTCCTCCTGCAGTAGTCATCCATTCGCAGGTATCGGTCATAAGAGCCTTCTCTCCTGAAAAGGTAAAGAAATGTGCACAAAGTTAAAGGTTTTATCCTGCAAAAATCAAATACAGAGAACTCTTCAAGACCCAGCCATCTGTGAGGAAGACATAGTAAGGCACAGAACTTTGGGATTAGGCAAACAAAATTAGTACCTGGGACTCACTGCTTATCAGCTCTGTGGCTGCGACTGAGTTAACCTACCTTCCAAAAGGACTGGGAGGACGTACAGAACGCTCTCAGCATAATGGAAGCCCCCTGGCCCAAAGTAAACACAAAATAACTGGTAGTAATTATTGATATTTGAGGAACCATTCTAGGCCCTACCCCAAGCCTCCTTCCTTGTACTTTTTAAAAATTGTGGTTAAAAATAGAATTAAAAATACATATATAAAATAATTTTCATCATCCTGAACAGTCTGAACAGAAACTCACCCCCGATCTCTGTAACTTCTAATCTACTTTCTCTCTATGAATTTGCCTTTTCTAAATATTTCATGTAAGTGAAAACATGTATTTGTCTTTTGTGACAATGTAGCATAATATTTCATGTAGCATATTTTTTAAGGTCTATCAAGGCTTAGCAAGTATAAAAATGACCTTTCTTTTTATGGCTGAATAATATACTGCATGGATATATCATACTTTTAATCTATCTATCGATGGTGTCTACATTTGAGTGGTGTCTACCTTTTGGCTACTGTGAATAGTGTTGCTATGTACAGTCACAGCCATCTATGTAAGTTCTTCTTTTCAATTCTTTTGGATATATATTCAAGAGTGGAGCTGGTGGATCATTAATTCTACTACATTTAACTTTCTGAGGGACCGCCAAACTTTTCACAGCAGTCATATTACTTTGCATTCCTACCAGCAATGTATGAGGGTTCTAGTTTCTCTACACTTCACCAACACTTAAAAAAAAAACTATTAAAGCCATCCTAGTGGGTATGAAGTACTATCTCACTGTGGTTTTGATTTGCATTTCTCTGCTAACTAAGGATGTCAAGTATCTTTTCACATATTTATTGGCTATTTGTACATCTACCCTGTGGTCCTGCATGGCCCAAACAATTTGCACTCCCATCTTTTTTCCATTTGCACAACGGTGCCTTTCACAGCCCACAGGAAGAGACCCAGATTCATTCATTAAGCAAAATCCGTCTTGAAGCACACATTCAGCAAGTATTTATTAAGCAGCACATCTCTCATGGTGATAGACACCGGGAACAGAGGCCTGGGAAAGGCACTGCTGTAGAGTTTTCAATTAGTTCAGCAGAACAAACATAAAAAAGACTGCTACCAAAAACAAACAAAGACCAGCAAGCAGAACAACTGTAGAAGTTACCTGTACATGGGATCTCGGGAGTCTCTCATCTCTCTGTATCTGTCATACATGGGATCTCGGTGATCTCGAAAATTCCTAGTCTCTCTTAGGTCACGAAAGTCTCTAAGATCCCTCATGTCCCGAGCATCACGCATACTTCTGCTGTCTCGGTGATCCCGAATGTCTCTGCTATCTCTGTGGTCCCGCAAATCTCGGGGTCTCGCATGTCTCTGCCATCTCGAGCATCCCGGCCATTTCTGCCATCCCTGGGCTCTCTTCTTGGACTTCCTCGAATGGGCGATCGATCACGTCTTGTATCTCGACTATCTCCAAAGCCATACGGATCTCTGTGGGAGGGGGCAAGAAGATGCTAAGACAAAGGAACTGAAGGAGTCGACCCTTGAGCTCTTTACTGGAGAAAGCCCCCACCCTCCAAGCATTTTTCTCTAAAACACAGCAGTCAGTGAGAAATAAGATTAAAATTTTAAGGACAGTCACCCATCTGGTCAGCAAATAAAGACTAGCAGGTTTTAGAATCTCCAAAGGTTAGGATATTCAAGGAAGAATATATGATCCAGAGCCAAGGGTTTTGACTGGGGTCATAGTGTTTATCAGACTTTGGGGGTAATTTAATATTCTGTATACATGTTAAACTATCATCTTCATCTCAACAGGTTTTCAAAGTGAAAGGGTCTTCCCTCATTCATTTCCTCCCACCAAACTTGTTTGAAAGAGATTTTAAAAGGGGAGAATAGTTGCGGGAGGCAGGGTGTGTGTGTGTCATAATAAGGGGCAAGACTCATGAAGAAAAAAATGAGCAAATGACACACTCTCCTACAAGGTTGGCACAATGTCATACAAAGTACGGTGATCCAAGGAGTTATCCTTAAAAGTACAGAAAACATTACTTAAAAAACATCGAGCAGGATCAATCAAATAAAGGGGAAAAAGAAAGAGAAGTCACACACAGTCAAGTACAGGAACACTCTATTTTCTTAACATATGAGTAGTGGTCTCTCTTAGTCTAAAGTTTATGTAGAATCTGGCTCCTTCTGGTCAAGGTGTTCTTTGTTTAAAAATAAATAAAAGTGTTTGAAGTCACAGGTGTTCTGCCTGATTTGATCCAATATTCTTCATGAGACCACCCCACTAGGAACTCTCATTCTCAACATGTTTAAAATTAAACTTATTTAACCCACTCAGGCGCAGTCAGACCTTTTCATTTTAAAAATCATCTTCCCAATTACTAAGGTTTAAGTTCTTGAGAGTTAACTTTGATTTTTCTTCCCTATCAAGTTACTTGAATACTCGCTGTTTGCTTTTCTTGCTCATTCCCATTGGACTTTTAAGTTCAATCCAAACCCTTATTCTATGCTGGCACCACCAAGAATTTTTAAGATACAAAACCAAAATCCAATCTTCCAGATTTCAATTCTTTCAGCAAATACCAGATAAACCATTGATTTCCACCTGTTACCAACTGCAGCTTGGTTATCACGCTTCTGGGCACTCTTCCTAACAAATTTGGCCCCTTTCCATTTATTATTTCTCCCTCATTTCCTGATCCAACTTCCTTAGTTCTACTTAAGCTGGTCTTACGATTTAACTCACATGACTCATTTCAGTATTTCTGTTCATATGGCTTTTCAACGTGGAATGATTTTCCTGCACTAACTCAAGTATCACCCAATGCTCAAAGGCAAGTTCATGTCCCATGTCTTCCAAAAATATTCTCTAATCTCTTGAGTAACTGCTGATCTCTCCTGCTAAACTCTTAGAGGACTTACTATTACTCACCTAGATCTGATTTACCTTTTGCAATGTCTCCTTGTAAGAACTGCTGTAAGGATTACCTCCTCCGTAAAGCCTGCCCTGAACTCTTGATCTTTCCCAGCAAACAGGCCCCTCCTCCAGTCATTTCCATCTCAATAAATGGCACATCTACCTACTCAGCTGCTCAAGCCAGGAAATTGGATGTTATCCTTTCTTTAAAGCCCTATCCACCCTTCCAATGACATTTCCAAAATGTGTTCACTCTTTCTCTGAAATTGATATCCATTCTGTCTATGTTTCTTTATCTCCATTGGTACCACTGAAGGCCAACCCCAAAACACCTTTCCCCAAAACCACAGCAGAGCCTTCTAAAGTAGTCTCCCCATTTCTGCTCTTGCCTGTTTCCTAATCTTCTTCTAGATTACTCGAGAACCATCTTTTAAATATGTAAAACCCTTCACTGGTTTCCCATAGTATTTAGAATTCAGTCCAAAATCTCCACTGAGGCTAAGATTTCTGCCCTGCCTCAGCTGGTCTTCTCCAACCTTATTCCCCCCCACAGTCTGCGTCTCTTACCATATTGACTTTTCAGCTGTAACTAGTCAAGGTTTTTCCCAATGCCTCTCATTGTGCAGCAGGAACTACTCCACAGTCATTTTTCCAGGTCTCAGGCTTAAGCATCCCTTACTCCATGATTCTGTTAGTTTAAAACTTTATTTTTGGTCCCTAAATTCTAGCCACCTTCTCTCATAGCACTGTTTTCACTCATGTTATTTATCACAATTTGATGTCACATATCAATTTACTCAATGCCTGTCTGCCCTACTAGACTGCAAGTCCATGAAGACAAGGACTGTCAGTTTGACTTCATGATAAAGCCACTACATAGGCTTCTATTGTCTGGCACAGAGCAGATGCTCCATGAACCTGTTAATCAAGTCTTGCTCTGCACACATATTTCTATCGCTGCACTTCTCACACTGTTCTTAGTTATTTGTTTGCAATGGCTTCCCTACCAAACAGTAGTTCACTTGAATGCTTTGTATCCACAGGACACAGCACAGAGTTCAGTAAAGGTTTAACAAAATGAATTATTCAACTAAACTGTAAACCTCTCAAGAGTAGCATCATGTCTTCCTCATATTTTTGTCACCTACCATGATTACACATATAGACATTTACCATGATGCCCTCATTTTGGAAGAAAACCTCATTTTCACTTCATCCACATGGTCACAGCAAAAACAATTTAAATGCCAACTTTGTTTCTATGAAAAGTCCTTGTCAAGTACTCTTGATTGGTGGGAGCAAACATACGGGAGATCAGAGAATTTAAACAAGGATGGCTAAAGATTTTTCCTTCTAGAATAAAGTGCAGAGTAACAGAGATTCTTACTTCAACTTTTATTATGTCATATAATCCCTCTAACATATGTAATATATGATATAGTGTATATTGTGGGCCAACACCTAGGATCCATTGGGAAGAGACAACTGTAAAGTATTTCTGGATTAATGATCGGCAGATAAACCTGCCTTGGGGAGCAGTCAGAAAAAGTCATTAGAGGTGGAATCAGATTTCAAGTGCTCTTTGGCAATCAAGGCTGAAAGAGATCATGAACCTGATAGACCACGGACCACACACAAATCCTGGAGAAAACGGAGTGGGGGTGGGACAGAGCTACCACCACCACATCACGGCACTTTTCACAGTCTTAGGATGATTACAAATGCCACATCTGGTTCTCATTCTTTTGAACCCACTGAAATACCTTACCTGTCAAGAGTTTCTTCCTGGAGGTTGACCACAATACCCTAGATTCCCAAAGTCTAGGTTCATGTTTCTAGTTTGAGAAGGTAAGCAGTCAATCTAAAGTCTGTGTGCAACAAAACTGGAAATTCCCCTTTAATTACCTTCAGGGTAAAAATGTAGAAAAGATGATATTCACAAGGGAAAGAAGAACCAAAGGAGTAGCAGAAGCAGGGACAGAGAGGACAGCAAGGCTCTAAAATGAAAAGGAAAAGCTTTCCTTTCTCCAAAAGACAAGCAGTATGGCAGACTGCTTTTCTTCTGGAGACAAAAACAAAATAACCCTTTAGGAGCCAAACAAGACCTCCCCAGAACAAAACGAATCCTGGTGTTGACCCAACATCTTTCTTAAAATAAGAACCAGATAACAAAAGATGGTACAGTGTGCAGGATTCAGAGTGCCGCAAGGAAGAAGCCTGCTGAACAAGATGCTTGGCCTCAAACAAGTGGGTTAGAGGCAAGTTTCTGGAGAATGAAGTTCACTATATCATCCCATGGTACCAAAGTTGTTTAACTGGAGACCAATGCACTGTACCCTCAGGTACTAGGTCACCAGAAGCTAAAAAGAAACTGAACAACAGTTAAAATTTCAGAACCAGAGTCCAAAAGCTGAAAGCATCACTAAAATTCTGTTGCAAATTCCTCATTTATTCAGCAGGAGGGGGCAAAGCCAAATGCTCTTTTGACTTGAGAGAAATGGTAGTCACACCATTTGCAAACATCTGAGAGGTAAGGAGGGATGGATGAAGGAAAAGACCATGGCTCAGATGGCAAGTGATATGCTCCTGGTAGAAGTGCTTCTCTTCCTGAGGAGCACTAGGCATTTGAGAGCTCTTGGACAACTGATGGACTCTGAGCTTCTCTTTGGCGAGAGACAGCCTCAAGCCCAGGATGGTGTTCTTTGGCCTTGGCTGTTCAGAAGGTCAGGGAGGAAGGCCTTCGTCCTTTTCTTGTCAGCATGTCCTTTTTCTTTCTGTTCACTGGACTATTTTCCTTCTAAAGCCAGCCTTTTTCTCCTGAAAAAAAATCCATCAGCTCTTTGTATTTCTGTTCTGTCACAGATACTGCCCACAAATACCATTCTCTAAATGGCTGGGTGCTGTGTGATGCTGACCCCCCACCAGGAGCTCCATGCTACCGTCAGCAACAGAGACAACAGCTTGTACAGAGAGTCACCACTGGGTGCAGGAAGGATTGGGGGGGGGGGCAGCAAGCAACCGCACCTTACAGATCCAAACTCTGTAAAGTGCCCATGCTTCTCCCGGAAGCGCAATGATAATTTTCTCAAACACAAATGCGACTCTTCTGTTCGTAGAGAGGTGGCACTTGCTGAGAACTGATGGATCTTCTTCAAGTGTTAGTGCACTCGTAATCATAGCCTAGAGTCTTTAATTGTGAAGCCCACCTAGAGCTAGGGGAGTCTCACACCCAAGAAGCAAGCAGTTATTAAAGGAATTAACACTGTGGATACACAGAAATCACCTCAGGCCACGTAAGAAACTTGTCTGCAGTTAGGCGTTTTCTTTTCTTTTAAAAACTGAAATATAGCTGACAACGGCCAGGTTATTTCTGATGAACCAATCCTTGACGATTTTTACCAACGAGGCACCAGGCCTAACATTCTTCACAAATACATAGAGAAATTCTCTGCAGAGGTCTTGACGTAGACAAGTAACTCTATTTACTTTTCCTCAGGTCCTGCAGGAAGGTTTAGGAAGTAGAGTATCACTTAGAGGCCATGTCTACAGAAGGATATGTTCCAAAACCTGGACTGCTCAAGTGTTGAGCTGAAGATGGAAACTGAGAACTGAGGTACGACTAGAGTCATGATCCAGTCTCCGAGGATGGTTAAGACTGATGCCTAGCACCGATGCTAGACAACCTGCACGGTAACTATGCAGTGCTCTCAATGTGCACAGTGGAGTTCAATTAAATGGTCCAAGGGTTAAATGATGAGAATTCAGGCTGAAATGTGATCCAGAGCAGGGATCCCTGATGCAGAATTCTGTGCCTGGCTGGGCTAGTACCGTCAGAACCGCATTCCAACAGCTGGAGTCATTAGGGAGGCATATTACTGAACCGTGAGCAATACCAGCAGAACTGTGGCTTACAGAGACATTTGAAGAGGTGTAATCCTGTGAAAATTCCCAAAGATACTGAGGTGTTTTGACACTCAAGGTTAAAGTCCAGCAAAATAAGGTGTTACAAAGGTCTTGCCATCATGCTTAGAAACAATTTTCTTAAAAAGTAGCAACACTGAAGACACAGAGTTACAACTTAAGGGAAATGCTTGCTATAGGTAGCTTTTTTTTTTTCCCCCTTCCTATGAACAATGCATTCCTCCATGGCTGGGGGCACATAAAATGTTTAGGGTTGCTAAATGAAGGCAGCTGGATTGCTGTCAACATACTGGTACACTGGAGTTTTGACTGGAAGCACGCACCTGAAGACAGTGCGCACTAGCCAGTGTTCACCCTCAGAGAAATGATTAGCTCCTTCCAGCCTAGTTATCTTGAGAGAATATACAATAAACACAGTGATAAAAATGTTAGTGTTCTATTCTGAATACAACATTCAATTTATCTAACTTTAGAGTTTGAAAATTTTTATTTTTAAATGGAACAAAACTGAGACTCTGCTTAGACTTTTAGATGGGGCTCAGAATAGTTGGTTTGTGTTTTTTTTTTACTAAATGTGAATATTCCTCTTCCCCAAACCTTACTGAGTATGACTATATGAAACTTAATCATGCTAAACAACACTTTGAGGAACCCAGTTAAAGACGGATCACCAAGACGATTGATTTTTAATGGACCTTTAATTAGCCTAGCTGTCCCTCCTATTGATTAGAAATAAAGCGGGAAGCCACAGCCCAATCCACGTCCCAAATGACCTCATCTTAGAATTTATTTTTGAGGAAGACAATATATTAAAATGAAAATATAAGTGACATATTTTATAAATCTGGTAAGAACATTTTAAAAGGCCCCCTCCAACGTTGTTTGTATGTTTATCTTTGGGGGGATATAAAAAAGAAAGAAAAAGCATTCTTCCATTACAGATGAAATTACAGAGTTGCATTTTAGGTTGGGATGAAATTAATCTTTTAAATTTAATCCTCTGGCAATGGCAATATTGGATTTCAAGAAGGGGAGTAAGCTATTTCCCCAACATTGCCAATGCTTAGTGAATACCTACAATAATGGGAAATGTTAAAAGCATCTGGTTAGGTATATTTTTAGTGGAATGACATAAAATATTCTTATCATAGCACAAATGAGAACTACTTTTTATTCTGTGATGTGCAGTCCCACCTCCTTTTTGCCTGCAGAAACATTACCCAGACATCACAGACATCATGAAGATACAGAGAGCAGGAGGATTTTACCAGGGGAGTATCTTTATAGTGACCAATTCTACACCCCTATAAGCTACCTACTTCAGAAACATACACATTTGAGCTCCTTGGAAACTGGATATACACCGCATCTCCTTTCAAGTCATTTAGCAACCACAGCTTCCAGTGGAGCCCCATATGTCTGACCATTAGATGCAAACTTTCAGTCACTTGTATTCCATGTTTATTGGGGCAATGAGGAGCCAACACTGAAGGGCCTGCCCAACATCTGCAGCGTGGTTAGATGCAGCACAATGCAAACCAACTCATATGGATCTGAAGTTCCAGAGCATTCACTTATGTTCTTTCGGGCACTCACACATACACACAAAATCAATCAACAGATTATTTACCTGCAAGCTGCAGGCATTCCTTACGTTGTCAGAGAAAACAAACAGAATACCAATGTATATGCTCAATTCTGCAGTGAAACCAGTGGATGACCAGGGCATCCAGCTAACAGCTGTGGTGCAGCTATAACTGTGGTGTTAGATTTAACTTCCAGGCAGAGTGCTCAAAGAACCTAACTGAAATCAGCAGCATTACTTTTTCCCTAAGGTCAGCTTGAACTCTGCAGAACATACCCGTGTAATTTAATCCTGGTAGCTTAGAAAATACCATCAGGTCCAAGTGGGCACATATACAAACACAGAGCAGCCAATCCTTCCTTTAAGTAGGTAACAAACTATAGGTGTTTTTGTTTCAAAGCAGGACAGCTATATGTCATGTGTAAGTGCCCAGTTAGTTGGGTGTACCCCCAAGTGACCTGTGGAGCTACCAGTACAGACTAGGATTTGTTGTACTCAGCATGTTCAGTCATCATATGAAATGTAGTTTCCTGTGGTATATAGTTTAGGTGCACAATCTACTGTGGAAAACTGGCATTTTACTTAGGGGCAAAGGCAAAATCCATACTGAGTATCCACCTGGGCCAGGAGGAGACACCAGATATGAGATATGCATGTCTGCATTCCACACAAAACTGCACACACTGCATCCACTCGTGTGCTATTTATGAGGTCAGACAGTCTGAATACAATACACTCATCTTTGGTGCAATGGCAACATTAACGAGGCTCTTCTTTGGGACAAATTTAATGAATATCTTGAGGGTACACATCAGGACTATCTCTTGTAAATAGTGAAAGGCTATTTGGGGAGATGCCTTTTATTTCCAGGGAAACTAAGAAAAAGGGAGACTTCTAGAGGTAGGGTGTTTTTGCCCGTTTTATTTCCCCTCAATAGGTAACCCAAGCACGCGAGCGCACAGGGGATCTGCGGCACAGGCACAGTAGCAATCTCTCAAGCAGCACTTTCTGTAAACCTGGGTGAGCATCTGGACCGGCAGCCATGTGGAATGAAGAGTCGAGCCTGCTGCAGGGCAGTGTAGCACACACCAACGACCCTCGGGCACTCCTGCTGTGGAGGCTCCCACTGACACGTGAGCGGGGGACACACAGAGGTTTATCCTCTTCCAATCGCCTGCAACTCACGGTGCAAGCTGAACTTGCTGGGTTTGCCACGGAAAACAAAGCTTCCTCTGCATCTCCTGATGTATGTTCTAAAAAGGCAGCAAGGCCCTTCACACAGGTTCACGTTCTTATTGTTTGCTTGTGCGTTTCTGATTTCTTTGGGGGAAGAAAAGACCCTTGATGTACGAAGTTGGGCTTAACTCCCCAGAGCCCAACTCTCCCAAGGTAACTCACTGCTTCAGGGTACTTTACCTTCGTGTGGGGCTGGGTCTTGATGGAGCCGTATTCATATTTCTTCTTTCCGCTGCCTTATTAATATCTGAAAAGAATAATCAACCCATCTGTTCAATGCTACGGAATAAAAACAAGATCATCAGCACATTTCAAATGAAAGCAACAACAAAAAAACTACAATGACAACCAGATGGTGTAAGAAAATCCATTCAGCAGACGCATAGTCATTTGGGCAATTTTTATTAAGTTACAGCAGTACGTTGTCATGGCTTGGTAGAGAATGTCCCTCAGTTTTCTAGCTAACACATAATTTGTGTAAAACTGATCATGTCAAGGCTTTAACACTGCCAAGCCTAAACCTAAAACTGCCCCTCCAAAAGGGGAAAAGGTTGTCTTCTAAACTCTTGGAGAGCCAGATGTGTGATTTGTTTTTGAGGGGAAGAGAAAGAAAGAAAGAAAGAAAGAAAGAAAGAAAGAAAGAAAGAAAGAGAATTTTAAAAAAGAGAGAGAGAGCAAGGGCAAGTAGTTCCATTTTATATTATAAGGAAGTAATGGCTGGAATCCAGTTTTAAAACATCTAATATTCCATGAAGCAGGGGCGCCTTTTAGTTTGCCTTGTGGCATTCTATTGGTTAGAAACTTCCAGAATGAGATGTAGGAAAGAAATTAATTTTTCAAAACAAAGCATATGACATGTTAATATTTATAACCCTTATAGCTAAGTACCTAAGAATAAGAACTGTCATTTGGTATAGTAAGGTTAAGTAATAAAACACTCACTGTGAGTTTTCACTACAGAAGCCTGGCATATACAACTAGATAAAGAACAGTGGAAACAAACTCACAGAAGCCAATCTGTGCAGTTAAAGCCTCTCGGTTAAACGCAAAACAAACCTACTCTGCAAAAGCTGAAGCGAGTAATAAACACACCATACGTAAGTAAGAAAGAAAAGAAATATCTAAAGAAATGCACCAATCTATGCTCAAAGATAACACCTGGTAATTTTTATATGCCTTAAAAATAAGCACATTAAAAACGTCATGCTTTAGTATATGGAGAAATAAAAGTGCTTTCTGCTGCAGGGTGATTTTATTCCCCTTGTTCCATATTAAGCAATTAACAGTGCATCTAACAATGACATTAAATGGTATTAAACAATCACACAATTAGGGTTTAAGGCAGTGACTTTAAAGAGCTTTGAAAATAGTAATTATGTGTGTGAAAAATTCTAACCAGAGTTGTATCACATGAAAGGCCACAGTAATGACAAACCTTAGAAGAGGTCTTGTATGTCTTTCCCCTGCTATGTTGTCAACTATTGAGTTCCTGTTCAAGTGAGAATGATCTTCAGTTCCATTTTAAGTCAGAAGCCCCTTATCTTTACAAGAATGGCTTTTGACCAAACTGAAGGTAACATATCTAAACAGTCCGAGAAGTATATCCTATGTAAACTGCTTCTTAAGTTTCTAACTGAGCAGACCCAATCCCTCTACCTTTATAAAGAATCAAGAAATATGTTCTACACAGAAATTGGCCAGTAATACCTGACCACGGGTTTGGTATTGCATGTTACAAGTTACAACCCTTAAAGTTCACTAAGGCCTGACATTTTTTTTTTTTAAATATTTATTTATTGGCTGCACTGGGGTCTAGTTGCAGCATGCAGGATCTAGTTCCCTGACTGGGATCGAACCTAGGCCCCCTGCATTGGGAGTGCAGAATCTTAGCCACTGGCCCACCAGGGAAGTCTCAAGTCCTGAAATATTAACACATGTTATATGATGACAGATCATACAGGGAGCATCTAGTTTCTTCTATATGTAACTGTGAAGAGTATCAGGTTCAGGCTTAGAAGGGCCTACTGACCTAGTCCGCCCACTTACTTTGTACTATTTTCTAATACAGGGTGACTATGATTCAGAGAGAAAAATGTAAAGTCTTTGATTATTTACGCAGTCTTCAAAGTATCTCTGGAATACATGGGGAGTGGTGTTAGTGGCGTGCACATTTCTTTTAAATAAGGACCATATTTCCCAGCAGGATTCCATGTATTATTAAATAGTCATGTAAATAAAACTCATCTAAACACTGACTTGACTCAGTAAACATTTACGTGAGAATATGGAACACAAGGTACTACTGTAACTGGTGTCTATAAATACGATATAATTTTGCCCTCAGTATATGAAAAGGACTGCTGCATTGAATAATTATATCCAATTCTGCGAGGGCCACTAAATATAGGACTGGGGAGACCAAAATACTCATGGTACCATATAACTTTGGGGCAAAACTGGTTGCAGTTAAAATGAAGGAGGTAAATATTTTCCTTTGAAGTTCGTGAAATTCTTTGCAATCACTTGAAAGATTATTTTAAAAATTCAAGATTATATCTTTAAACCATTCTGACTGTAATTTGCCTCCTAGTATCCATTTTCATGGAGGAGTCCAAAGTAATTGTTTTTGGATGGTGTGGCTTAAGTTTCTTTTGCAGAAAAGAGAACTCTTAGACCATTTTCTTAATTTTAGGGGTTAGCAAACTTTTGGTATGGTATAGCAACTGTTTGTTTATTCATTCCTATTAAAGAGATCCTTAAATCTCCACCTTGAGTAAAATATGGACAAAATGAAATTTGAAACATTTTGCTAGTCTCACTGCCATGTAAGAGGACTGCTCAGGTTAGGCTAGAGGTGGAGGCATTTTCATTAAGAGTTATGAAAAACTATCATCACTGCCAATTCACATACACAAACAATCCTAACATATGTACACACAGAACTTTTGGAAAACCTAAGAATTCGGAAATACAGAAAGAACAGAGAAGCTACCAAAAGTACAAATAACTTCAGAGAGCTGATCATGGTACAACAAAGATTTAAAGCAGCAGAAAGAAAGAAACCAACAAACCAACACCTTGCTCCATCCCAATTTTCTGTCACACAATTTGAAAAGCCACCAACTGGAGGTTCATCTGAACTAGTTTCAATTTGAAAATGCAAATACTGGGAGTAGTAAAGGGGGTTTTATATTAATTAATTGAATCAGATTATTTTATTTCTAAATCCCTACTGAGATAGAAAATTTACACCAAAGAAATAGAAATGATATCAATGTAAACGGAAAACAGAAAGACAATTTGGGGAATCTTTCTGGATGTTAGAGGGGAATAAAAATTGGAGGGAATTTAATCAACAGGAGGGCAGTGGTAACTTAAAAGAATCTCCAAGGAGAGGTGGAATGCCTCTTCTGCCTAAAAAGGGAAGAAATTGTGCTTCTTTTTCTTCCTGCTTTATTTTATCTGTGGCAGCTGTCTCAGTGTCTCTTCCACCTCAGCCTGGTTGGTAGTTCTACACTTTGTCAATTTATTAGCAATGTGAATACCATTCAAAGTCACCATTACCACAAGGTGCTTAACCTTCACCTGAATATCTATAACTTCTAAGGGTAAAAATAGTTAAAAGCACTTCTCTGGTAAGAATTTTTAGACAAGAAAAACAGCACCAACTGAAGGGATTCACATAGAGGGGAAAAAATGGAAAATAATCTGGAAAATGTTACACAGGAAGCAGCAGAGCTGTTTTAAATCACAAAAGAGTGGGGGTAAAGAACTCCCAAAGGAAGGCACAATGCCTAATCTACAACTTTATTTTAGACTAATATGCCAGACAGAGTTCACACAATGATACTCAGAAATGCTATAAATAAAAATGCATGTTTCATTCATAGTATCAGGAACTGGTTTGCTCTATTTTTTAATTGTACCACCACAAAACAATTCTTCTCACCTTAAGGCCAATTTTTATACTTCAAAGACGGTCACAATGGAAAACAGGACTATTCTAAACAAGTGCAGTATATGAACTGTAACATTTGACATTACCACCACGGGTTGCTGAAATAAGTCCTAACCACTGGAGTGCCAGGGAATTCCCTACAATTTCAAGAAATGATTACAAATAAAATAAAGCTTGCCAATAGGTCTAACTGAAAAGCAACCAACAATTAGGAATTATTAAATTGGAAATACATGATGACAAACATGATGCTACTTGAGAAACCATACTGACAAGACAGTGAATATGAGAGTTAACTCCCAAAACAGGGAAGGGAGAGGACAGGACTTTTCACATACACCATATTTCTGAAGACGACTTTGACGATATATTGTACCATTAAGGATATTATGAGTTATACTGTAAAGAGTTAGAGATAAGAGAATGCTTGGCTTACTGCTTCTAAATCAATGCTTTAAGCTCACTCTGAAAACTACACAATCCCTCATATTTGGTTATCTCCTTCAATTTCTAATTGAAATAATTACTGTATCCTTAATGGTATTAGGATGTTATTCCAAGGAACAGGAATGGTGGAAACAATATAACTTATATTTATAAAATACTTACTCTGTCCCAGAGCCTGTACTAAGAATGTTATGTGCATTATTTCAAGCAAACCTTTCTACAACTCTTGGAGTTGTATTATGATCTCTATTTTGAGAATGAGGAAATGTGAAGTTTAGAGAAATTAGGTGACTTATCTGAGGTCACAAGATGATCAAAAGGCAGAGCTAAGGCAGAGCTAGAACTCAAAACCAGGTGTGCCTGACACTAACATGCTTAAACATGCTATGCTGCCTCCAACAGGGAGTAGAAAGACCTGACTTCCATTTTCAACACTGGTGACGGCTCCCTGATCAGATGCTGATGGAATCTGGAAAAGGCAGTCTATGCTGAGCACACCAGTTTTAAGTGCCCCAGACACTCAACAGGATAGGACCTGCTTATTCAATTACAACTTTGATTTCTATCACCTCAAACAACAATGTTTCTGGCTTTTACTACTGACATTCTATTCACTCTAACACCTCAGACAAAAATTCTCTATCAATATTTCATTTCTGGCCCTTTTACTTCTTTTGAGGAAAGAACCTTGGTTGGAATCAGCAAATCTGAGTTCTAGTCCTACTTTTCTGGGATATGGGGGAAGGGATTTAGTCAAGTCACTTGACTTCTCTAAACCTGATAAAATGGATATTCTACCTTATTTGTTATACTGATTCAAGGAGAATATCAACTAAGAGAAAAAGCTCCCTAATTTGGACCAACAAAGGGTTGAGCTAATCTAAACTACTAAAAAAGCTGGAGCAACAAAAAATTCAAAATATAGGTTCATTTGAAAAAGGTAAAATTTCAACTGAACTGTACAAGCAGAGATCCCTGTGCTGTGCTTAGTCTCTCAGTCATGTCCAACTCTTTGCGACCCCATGGACTGTAGCCTGCCAGGCTCCTCAGTCCGTGGGGATTCTCCAGGCAAGAAATACCAGGGTGCGTTGCCATGCACTCCTCCAGAGGATCTTCCCAATCCAGGGATTGAACCCAGGTCTCCCGCACCGCAGGTGGTTCTTGACCTTCTGAACCACGAGGGAAGCTCAGGGATCCTTAGAAAACTAAATTAATGAACTTAAAAAGTACTGTTTATAATCAGGACATCAAATGCTTTTATACATAACCACGCATCACACTCTGTACTAGGTCTTAAGACATGGAAATAACAAGGCTTAAGTCTCTGCCTTAAAGGAGTTCACTGTTTAATCAAGAACGGAGGCACATGTATACAGATAATCACAACATAATTTAAAATGGGATTACGGCAGAGATAAAGAAGGCCTACCTATGTGTATGTGTGTGGCAGGGCAGAGAAAACACTGGGAGGAACAGGGGACGAGGGATGGGTGGAAGAGGTTGGAAGGCCTAAAAATAACATTTAAACTGAGTCTTGAAGAATGAGTTTACCAGAAAATAGAGAAGTCACTGCAGCACATGCAGAGGGAAAGGAATGGTCTGAAGGGCACAGTAAGAAATACTGTAGGAAGTCTAATGTAGGAAATGGGACGACAGGAGCAGGAAAAGAGAGCAATCACAGATGCAAGCCGGAGCAGACTAAACAACAAAAAAACTTCTGCTGCGGAAAAGGAAGAAACGGGGCAGGAGGGCATATCAGGAGGTTACAAACTGAACTACCATAATCAGAGTTCCAGTGAAGTCAAATTAATGAAGGTTTACTGTATGTTTATTATTCAAAATAATAGGGGATTATTTAAATCTCTGACATTCAAAATATTGCCCATTAAAATAATGTTCCTCGAAGATCACTGGTTTGACATTGAAGGGACTAGAGGGGAGAAACATATCTAAAAGTTATGATTTTACCTTCAATAAAGGGATATAAAATGAACTGATGGCTAGAGGAATCATCATTTAATTAGCCAACCATCCACTGATCAGGAACAAATAGACAACAAAGCTTATTTTTTCTAAAATCTTACATTTATCATCTTTAAGTATACAGTTCAGTAGTGTTATGTATATTCACAAATATAAACAGCTGGGCAATAGGTTTCCAAAACTTTTTCATCTTGCAAAATTAACTCTCTTCTACCCATTAAACAACTACCCATCCTCTCCCCGCCCATATATATTTTTTTCTTTTCATTCTCAACATCACATTTCTTTAATGAAGATACATAAGTGCCACCTGAGATGTTTAAAAATGGGATTTCCAGACCCCTTCTCAAACTTTCAGTATCTGAGGATAGAGCCTAGGAATCCAATCCACACTTAAGCAAGTTTCTTGGCAGGTATTTGGGAACTACAGTGCTACTCTCGGAGTAGGCAATGGCACCCCACTCCAATACTCTTGCCTGGAAAATCCCATGGATGGAGGAGCCTGGTAGGCTGCAGTCCATGGGGTCAAGAAGAGTCGGACACAACTGAGCAACTTCACTTTCACTTTTCACTTTCATGCATTGGAGAAGGAAATGGCAACCCACTCCAGTGTTCTTGCCTGGAGAATCCCAGGGATGGGGGAGCCTGGGGGGCTGCCGTCTATGGGGTCGCAGAGTCGGACACGACTGAAGCAACAGCAGCAGCAGCAGTGCTACTCTATTATCTATTTATTGCTGTAGTTTATACAGAACGTATACTTAGATCCTCCATTTAAAAACCTCTCTAAACTCCTGTGTTCAAGGGGGAATAGTTTATAAACTGTTACAAAGAACATATCACAACAATGGCTAAAATCTGCAGACTGGTAACTGGGAGCAGGGGTGGGAAGCTGCACCCAAGAACATGTATTTCCAACGAGCTGTTTCTAGTGACTCTGATGCTGTCCTAATGTAATCTTTCCAAAGGCTGAAAAAAGTTCAACTATATATTTATAGCTCTAAGTTTTAAAACTGAATGAAAATCATCTTTTTCCTATTTTTTCTTTTGGATATCAAAAATCATTTCTGAAGAGAGATTAAAAACAAACTTCTTGTATCATCTCTATCTCAGTCTCCAACTGCATAAAAGTATGCAACCTAAAAGCCAAATGATGTGTAATTCAAAGTTCTTCACAGCTTGTTCACTAGCTGCAGAATCAACCTAACTTTCAGTAATGCTATCATTCCAGATCCAAACGAGGAGACCACTCAAAATATTTTTTAGAGCTAAAGTTAAAGTTGTAAGCCATTCTGCTTTATAACTGCTCATTAATGCAATTTAAGTTCTCCTGGTCTTTGCCTAAAGTTGTTGGTCTTTGCATAGGTCAACAATAATGTTTTGAACATGAAATAAAAGGAAAAAAGAGTCTTATGATTTGGAAAAGTTCTGATTCTTTGAGTGGAATTATTTTCTTAACATTAATGCAATTAGTCCAGCTGACCTATTATCTTTCATTTCTTAGTGATAAGATAAAGAATGAAAATGACCATCCCTATAAATATTCATATTTGGTGGTAATAAAACCACCATTTAAAAAGCAGCAGGCATGCTGGTATCACACATTTAGCTGTCAGTATAGTTCATATTTCCCTCATGTGCCGCTGCCTCAGACAGTGCCCTGATACTGATCCTTTCCTTAATGCCTCTCATTAATGAGAATTACAGACGGTAATTTTCTATTGCTTACTGCCCTTTTAACTTCTCAGTAGTTTACTTCAAGTTACTGAATAATCTAGGCAAATGTTTATGCTGTTCATAGGACAAATCTTTAGGCACAAAAAGGATGATGGAGCTTTTAAAGTGTTTGTCTTAAAGACATGGTAAGTATTAGTTAACAGCAAGGTACAGAGAGCAAATCTAGAGTAGTAGAAAGAGTAGTTGGTTTGGGGGAACACTACAACCACAAGCTGTCCTTGGGAGGAGAGCAAGAGAAAGGCATCATGATGCCTTCCTCTCTTGAACACCCACATTGCATGTTAATATGTTAAAGCCTCTGAGAAGTTCTGGAGTAAGGACACTGCCTTTTTACCTTAACATTTCCCAATTTTACTTGACCACAAAATCTTTTATCTACTGGGCCACAAAATCCTTTATCTTCAATATGTTCTACTAATATGTTATTTGGGCAAGGAATATGATTTCTCTGAGTCACTGTTTCCTCATATGCAAAAAGATATAAGACCAGTCTACCTATCTCACAAGAGGACAGGAGGGAGAAAATGAATTGTATTTGTAAACCTGCTTTGTGAACCATAACCACTGCCTGTTGTACTTTATCATTACTACCAAGAGTAACACTGAGTGTAGGAAGAGATGTTTAATTTCTCCTGTGGAGAGTCAAAAACAAAGAAACAATGTAAATGGAACACGACAGAATTTTAAATATAGTCCCTCCAAAGGTTTTCCATTCCTTTTTAAATAAATTAATATTTTAATTGGAGGCTAAATTAGTTTATAATATTGTAGTGGTTTATGCACATTGGCATGATTCAGCCATGGGTGTACTGTGCTCCCCGTCCTGAACCCCACTCCCACCTCCCTGCCCCTCCCATCCCTCAGGGTCATCCCAGTGCACCAGCCTTGAGCACCTTGTCTCATGCATCGAACCTGGACTAGGGATATATTTCATATATGATAATATACATGTTTCAGTGCTAGTCTCTCAAATCATCCCACCCTAAGGTTTTCCATTCTTAAAAGCACAACTGAATTCCAACAATTTGCTCAACAGCAATAAAAGTTGTACAAAGGCACTGCCATCTGCAGGCGATGGAGAACAAATGCTTGCAATGGATACTTAAAAGGAAGTTTCAAACCATCAGGTGCTCTTTCTCATCAGACTTCTAAAGCCTTTCAAAAAATGTTTATTTTTAGCTTTTGAACACTGGTAGATGACGTTCGGTTTACTGAAGTTCTGAAACTGACTGGAGTAAAATAAAATTCTCATTTCTTCTCCACACAGGAATGCTGCTTTGAAATGTGAAAAAATTACCTTAGCCTTTCAGAAATTCTACATTGTGCCTGCACAAAGTACTCCCCAAGGAATAAGGATTTTTACACAGCCTTTTGAGGAAAAAGCCCTTGAAAGGCCTATGCTGACTTTTCTGAGTTCTCTCTCAGTGAGTTATAGTAAATCTGCTCTCTCGTACACAAAAACAGAGCTTATGAACAGACTACAAATAGAACACAATGTTAACTAAGGAGTAAGTTAATTTGTCAATACCTCCTTCAACGTGTTGTGTTCAGAGGCCTGGGCCATTCAACAACCTGCACCTAGAAAAACTCCTTCCTCTGGGCCTTCTCCAGCACAGTCTACAAGGAAAATCACTGTTTCTATGTTTTACGTTAAGACTGTCGGAGGTTTCAAAAATATTATCTGGAGGGTGATAGACAAGTTAAAGGAAAGGCAAAGAAACCAGAAGACACTGGAGGAAGACACTGATGTCGACGTACTGCTAAATGATTTCCAATATTCACAAAGCAAAGTTTGGGCTTTACTGTTTTGGAGACGTCAACGACCAGTTAGTTTTCACATCCAGACTGACTCATACGCAAAACATGAAATCTAGAGTTGTCAAAAAGCAGATCCACCGGCGTTTGCAAAACACTTTTGTTGAACTATCTGGTAGGTACCACACCACAATGCCACAAGAAAACTGAGGAGAGACACCGGGTGCTCTTGAGCGCAGTTTCTCTCAAACTATCCCGCGTAAGTTAATGATGAGAACGGTTTACAAAGAGAAAGCTTTTAACGTTAATTATTACCCCCGAAGACCCTAGGGCGTTTCATGGAGTCCGCTAAGTCTCAGGGGGAAATTCTGTGCACAGCGCTAAAAGGCAGAAGGACCACAATTAACCCCACATTCCTAGGGCAGCGTTTCCCAAAGCGTGGAACGCAGAATAATTTCAGGAGGAATCAGGACGCACTGTTTATTTTAATACGTAAGCATTTATTTCTTTATGAGCATTAAAGAATTGGCTTTCCATTAAACGGTCGGTGATTTACCCTTCCACCTTAAACAAATGTATTTCAAAAAGAGGGGGAAAGTCAGTTTAAAGAAGAAAAAGTAACATTTGGCAAATAAATAGCTGTTCAGATGGGTACATGGATGTACAAGTGCAACGCGAAAGACTGAAACTGGGGAAACGCCGTCCTAAAAACAAGCCCTCCCGGCGAGCCGTCGGGGTGCAGAAGGTGCCCAGGTTCCACAGACGGAGAACCAGCCCGTAGGTCGCTAGTTGCCAGGGTAACCGCGGGCTCGGCCGCTTTCCCCGTTTTCTGGGCCCGGATCCGCGCTATTAAAACGGGTGTGTGTACGGGGAATGTCACATAACAACGAGACGCCTCGAGGATGCTGTCAAGAGGCCGCGAGGCGGCGGCGCCGCGGGACAGCGCGTTCGGCTCGCCACCCAGCGCCGGCGCCGCGCAGAGAGCCCGGTGAGGCCGGCCGCCTCGGCCGGGGTTCGAATCCCGACTGCGCCACCGATTAGCTGAGGACCCGAAGGCGAGCGACTTCACGTTTCGAGGAGACGTGGGATGTGCGGCCCGAGCCTACAGAGAAGCCCCACAAGGGCTAGTATCGGCGGGTCGTGCTCAGACCGCAGGCGGCGGGGCGCGCCGTCGGCCCCGAGGCCACCTCCTGCCGCCCCGACTGACCGGGCCTGCGCTCGACGGTAGTCTAGAGAAGGCCGCGCCCCGCACCGGGCATGCGCAGCCCCGCGCGCGCACCCGCAGGGGGGCCGCGGTCGCGGCCGCGCGTCGAGCGGGCCCTCCCGCCTCAGCCTTCCCATCCGGCCCTGGGCCCCCTCAACCGTCAGCCCCACGCCTCGGCGGACGGCCACCGCTTCCCGGCACTCACCGCTACCAGCACGGCGGGCTGCTGGCCGCTTCTCCGCCTCAGGCCCGCCGCTGCCGCCTCCGCCTCAGCCCACCTGCCCGCCGTAGGACAAAGGCGCCACCAACCGACCGGCGCGGGCACGAGGCAATGGCGGCCGGGGCGGGAGTAGGGCCAGAGGGCGCGCACGCAGCGGCAGGCGCGGCAATGTCGCAAGAGCGCGCGTGTTTGCGGCAGGACTGAGGGCGGGGAAGTGGCTCGCTCGGCGGTTGAGAACTAAGGGGTTGCCTAGCAACGGCGTCCCCGGGTGAGGATGGGTTCCAGGCCTGGTCGACACCACCCTAAAGGGCTTCGCCTTTCTTCAGATTTTCAGAGTGCCGCCTTTCCTCTGTAACTGTGGAAAGAGATCATTTAAATCCTGGAATACTTTGATTTCGCCTTGTGTAAAACTCAACACCTATAGAGATGTGTGTACTGGAGACTAATACATATATTCATGTAACCTCCGGATCACAAGGAACAAAGCAGAGAGGTAGAGAAAGTGTTTTGTTTACGTTTAAAGAGGCTGTGTGGAGGAGGACACGGCAACCCACTCCAGTATTCTTGCCTAGAGAATCCTGTGGACAGAGGAGCCTGGTGGGCTACCGTTGGGGTCGCACAGAGTCGGACACAACTGAAGCGACTTAGGAGCACCAGCAAAGCGGCTGTGTATCTTGATTAGTTTCACTGACAAGAGGCAAAAGGATTCTGGTGATACAGTCACAGATTCATCTTGAGTTCTTTCTTTCTTTCTAGAATATTCACTCGGTGTCAAAAATAAATTTCCCAGAAAGTAATTGTTGATCATGAAGCATGTAAAATATTGTATTGCTCATTGAATCTGCAGAATATATTTGTCACAGTAAATGGAATTTGCTCACACAATTGTAAATGCACTCTGTTAATCACAGTGATGGCTGTGTGAATCAGGTAGGCTTTTTGTGAGTTAGGAAGTGCTGCAAACCCCATGGGTCAAGTTTTTGTCCTTGTGAATGTGTGTGTTAGTTGCTCAGTCATGTCCAGCTATTTGCTACTGCGTGGACTGTAGCCTGCCAAGCTCCTCTGTCCATGGAATTCTCCAGGCAAGAATACTGGAGTTGGGTAGCCATTCTCTTCTCCAGGGGATCTTCCAAATCCAGGGATCGAACCCAGATCTCCCGCACTGCAGGCAGATTCTTTACCATCTGAACCACCAGGCAAGTTCTTGTGAATAGTGCATGTAAAATAAAAATGGTGGCAGTGGGATTTGAATACTATGAGAAATCAGATTTCTTTGACACCGATTCATAAGGTCCCTCCACTAATTTATTCACTGAATGTTTATTATACACCTACAAGGTGGCCTTATGATTTATTATACACCTACTTGCTATCGTGAGCAAATGCAGACCCATCCCTGCTGTCTGGGAGATTCAGTGCAGCGGAGAGACAGAATTAGGCAAACAATCACACTTGTGCACAAACAAAAATAACTGAAGGAAAGAAATAGGGTTGCACACTATTGTCTAGTTATTCTTCTTATGAATAGAACAGCGTGTGTCTGATGCCTATTAGCAGGTATGCTTGGCCTTCAGGTCCCTCCCATGATTCATCATGGCACCTGGGAAAATGGAAGCTGTATGGTTTTTCCTGCCTTGGCTGAGAGGTTCTGAAGGCAGATAGGGATTTCTACTCCCCAGGAATTTCCCTTAACTTTATCCCAGGTTGTTCACCCACTCTTGATGAGAAGTCTCAGGGTTTTGTGGATTCATCTGCTTTCCTGATATCCTTTTCTGTGTCAGGTGAAAAACGACACTTGACTCAGTTCAGAATCTTCTGTTTCTTTCCTTGATTCCTCCTTTTTGGTGCTTATGCCATAAAATGGTACTCTTTTCATTGTTTGGTTGAATACTCTTAATTCAGGCTGATATCCTTTAACTTTTTATTATTACTTTTTAGTTAGATATACAGGGACAGAGATACTGTAACTCAACTTCATCTTGTTACTTTACCCACCGAGAAGTTTTACATTATCTCTTACTCTTCACAACAACTCTATGTGATACTATATACGTAAACATTTTTATTTTTGTTTCTGGCTCTCTGTTCTGATGCTATATAATTTAAACTTGAAAAATTCCTTAATATCTCAAACATACATTAAGCTACATAAAGTAATATGATGCATACCTTTCTACTCACTACTAAGATTCTCCTTCCATTTCCTTCCTCTCTCCTATAACTAATCACTCTCCATACATTTTCAGGTATATTTTGTACTAAGTTGCTTCAGTTGTGTCTGACTGTTTGTGACCCCATGGACTGTAGCCTGCCAGGCTCCTCTGTCATGGGATTCTCCAGGCAAGAATACTGGAGTGGGTTGCCATGCCCTTCACCAGGGCATCTTTCCAACCCAGGAATCGAACCTGAGACTCCTGCATTGGAGTTCTTTACCACTGAGCCAATGGTAGTCAGGGAAGCCTATACATGTCAGAGTTTTCTAGAATGCACACCTTAAGAGTAGAATTGATGACTTTGTAGTATACCACATCTTGAACTTTAGGAGGTTTATAGCCAGCTTTCTCTCCAAAGAAGTCCTAGTATATACTTGTGCAAACAATGTGTAATACCATTTTTAGATATACTTGCCGACTTTTGATATTTTCTGACTTTATTCATTTATTTTTGCTTATGATGGTATGTGTGAAATGATGTTTTTTCAGTTATAATTGTCCTGAATTTAGTGATATTGAGCATCTTTTCTTACAGGCTCTCCAGGTTTCTGTCTGTTGATATTTCTGGACCAGTTTTCTGCTGGGTTTATTTATGTTTTTCTTATTGATCCATAGGAGTTATTTACATATGCTCGATACTGATCTTGTGTTAGATAGGTCTTCTTTCTGTGATTTGTCGATTTACTTTGTTGATGGTATCTCATCATTGAGAAGTTAAAATTTTTAATGTAGTTGTATGTTTCGATTTTTCCCTTCATGGTTGGTAGTGTTCGGTGTCTTGTTTAAGGATTCCTTCCCTCTCATGATGTCATGTAGATATTTTCCTTGGTAAATACTATTAGTACATCAGTTTTATAGGTAAATCAGTTGGTGCACGGAGAGCTTATATGACTCACCTAAAGTCATAGAGCATCGGAGGTGAGTGACTTGGGTTTTGACTCCCAGGCTGCACTGTACTCCACAGCTGATGAATCTCTCGCCACCCTGTTCTGCTAATTGTCTCATGAGAGCACTTCTCAGCCTTTTGTAGACGAAGAGGATGTGCAGAGCTCAGACAAGCTGCAGATTAAGTGCGGTCCTCATTTACTGCATCATGAAACCCTCTGGCTCTAGACTTCAGAATAGTTAGAAATATTTTGAAAATCTTCAAATAACTTTGGCTACACGTTAGAGTTGCAAAAGTAGTACAAAGAATTCCTGAATGTTCTTCACTCAGATTCCCCAAATGTCGAGCATTTTACCTTGTTCAATTTGTAACTGTTTCTCTGTATTATTGAATCTACTATGCTAGATTAAATTATTAGTATCTCTATGTTATCTTTGCATTATCAAACCTATTATTTGAATTTCACTAGCTGTCCCACTAATGCCAGTTAGAGCAAAAGAAACAAAACAGATATTTTTTCTGATTCAGAAACCAGTCTAGGAATTTATGTTGCCTTTTAGTTTTCAAATCTCTTCCATCTCCTTTAATCTGCAACATTTCTTCAGTCTTTCTTTGTCTTTCCTGACCTTGACATTTTTTAAGAGTGAAGGCCGTTTATTTTAAGGACCATCCCTCATCCAGGCTTTCTGATGTTTCTTCATTGTAAGTAAGACTCAGGTCAAACATTTTTGGCGGGAATATGCAGAAGTGACGCTGTGTCCTTCTCGGCCAGTAATTTTCTTTTGACTAGATCCTCTGCAATATTTTGTGAATAAATGGATTTTTCCAGGCAAAAGAATTAATATCTCTTATTTCCAGATCTCAAAGGATCCACATGATGTTTATTATAATAAAGGCCCAGAAGTTCCTCATTCCTCTGTGCTGGTCTTGGTGGGAATCCTTGCTCAATAAGATGCTCCAAGGGAGGCAGGGAGGGAGGCATTGAGAGTTGGGCCATGCCCTCTCCCAGGCCATTTCCTACACCTTCATCCCCCTGTCCCCCGCCCCACTTCCTTCTCTGCCACCTCTTTAACTGCTATTCATCCTAAGGGCTTTAATTTAAATCTCACTCCCCTTTCCCATTTAGAATAGAGACTTTATTTGGGGGCTCCAAAATCACTGCAGATGGTGACTGCAACCATGAAATTGAAATTTACTCCTTGGAAGTAAAGCTACGACCGACTGAGACAGCATATTAAAAAGCAGAGACATTACTTTGCCAACAAGGGTCCATCTAGTCAAGCTATGGTTTTCCAGTAGTCATGTATGGCTGTGAGAGCTGGACTATAAAGAAAGCTGAGCACCAAAGAATCGATGCTTTTGAAATGTGGTGTTGGAGGAGACTCTTCAGAGTCCCCTGGACTGCATGGAGATCCAACCAGTCAACCCTAAAGGAAATCAGTCCTAAATATTCATTGGAAGGACTGATGCTGAAGCTGAAACTCTAATATTTTGGCCACCTAATGTGAAGAACTGACTTATTGGAAAAGATCCTGATGCTGGGAAAGATTAAAGGTGGGAGGAGAAAGGAATGATGGAGGATGAGATGGTTGGATGGCATCACTGACTCAATGGACATGAGTTTGAGTAAGCTCCAGGAGTTGGTGATGGACAGGGAAGCCTGGCGTGCTGCAGTCCATGGGGTTATAAAGAGTCAGACACAACTGAGCAACTGAACTGAACTGATAGGAAAACAGACTATGGATTCAGACTACTTGGCTCCAAATCCTGGCTCTGCCATTTACTAGCTGTGTGACCTTGGACATGATACCTAACCTCTCTGTGCCTCAGTTTTCTCCTTTGTAAAACAGAGATAGTAAAAAGACCTGTCTCAAAAGATTATTTTGAATGTTGCTGAGTTAAAATATCTAAAACACCTAGAAGAGTGCCTGCCAAAAGCATCAATTAGCTGGTAGTAGCTTGCCAGCCTATGGCACAGTCTTTAAGAAGAAATTTTTTAAAATTTATTTATTTGACTACAGTGGGTCTTAGTTGTGGCACACAGGATCTTTTAGTTGTGGCTTGTGGGATCTGGTTCCCTGACCAGGGATGGAACCTGGGTCCCCTGCTTTATGAGTGTGGAGTCTTAGCCACTGTACCACCAGGGAGGTCCTTGCACTCTTATAGAACTGTGCTTTTCTGTCTTAAAATTACCTTTTCAATCAGAGGCTGTGCAATGGAATATGAGGAAAGTTTGGGAGTTACCACCTAATTTCACAGCTGAGGATAAAGGGGGTACTAAATATAAAGCAGGGGCCCTTGACTGAGGTTGACAAACTGGGAAAAACCTACTTCCTTATTTTCATTTACCTCTTACTGAAATTAAACTTTTCTTTCAATTAGGAATGTAGTCAACAGACGATAATGTTAGCAGAGCTTGCTATGTTGTCTCCAACAGAGAGCACAGATATTTCAAGTCACATTACAGTTGTGAGGGAGGTCTTGAATTGTTGTTTATGCTCATCATTATTTTGAAATTAATGTAAATTTTAGGCTTGCCACAAGATCTTATTATTTAAACCATTAATTAAGAAGCATATTCAGTGCTATATCACACCTTTGTATTTCTAATATTTTGATGACTGTATTTCAATATAATTAGTTTTCTTTGTAACCTTATCTATCATATTTTTGCATTTAAAAACATTTCCTGAGAAGGGTCCATAGTCTTCTCAGATGGTCAGATAAGTCCATAATGTTATACACAAAAAAAACCCTTAAGAATCCTGTTCTAAAAACAGTATTCAATCACTCTATGACACAAATAGTAGTAATATTTGATATATCTCCTCAAGCAAAGGAAATAAAAGCAAAAATAAACGGGGCCTAATTAAACTAGAAAGTTTTTGCACAGCAAAGGAAATCATCAACAAAATGAAAAGACAACCTACTGAATGTGAGAAAATATTTACAAATGATATGACCAATAAGGGGTTAATATTCAAAATATATAAACAGCTCATACAACTCAGCATTAAAAGACCAAACAACCTGATTAAAAAATGGGTGGAAGACCTGAATAGACATGTTTCCAGAGAAGAAATGCGATAGCCAACAGACACACGAGAAGATGCTTACCATCGCTAATCACCAAGAAAATGCAAATCAGAACCACAAGCTGTCACCTCACACCTGTCAGAATGCCTCTCATCAGAACACAAGCAACAGATGTTGGCAAGGCTGGGGAGAAAAGAGAACTCTCATATGCTTTTGATGGGAATGTAAATTGGTGCATCCACTGTAGGAAAGAGTAGGCAGGTTTCTCAAAAAACTAAAAACTGGAAATTCCATGGCAGTTCAGTGGTTAGGATTCCATCCTCTCACTGCTGAGGGCCTGGGTTTAACCCCTGGTTGGGGAACACAAACCAAGTGGTACAGCATTAAAAAAAAACAAAAAACAAAAAACAAAACCCCAAAACCCTAAAAATAGAACTACTGTATGTTTCAGCATTTCCACTCCTGGATATATATCTACCACCAAAAAGCCCACCACTAATTTAAAAGGTACACACACCTCAGTATTCATAGCAGCATTATTTATAACAGCCAAGATATGGAAGCAACCTAATTGCTCATCAGATGAATGGATAAAGAAGATATGGCTTATATACACAATGGAATAGTACTCCACCATTAAAAAAAGGCAATCTTGCCATTTGCAACAACATGTGAAAGGGGTCAGAGAAAGACAAATGTTATGATATCACTTATATGTGGACTCTAAAAGACACAACAAGCAAGTGAATATAACAGAAAAGAAGCAGATTCACAGATACAGAGAACAAACAAGTAGTTACCAGTGGGGAGGGGCAAGATAAGGGTAAGGGGTTAATAAACTATTACCCGTAAAATAAACCACAAGGACATACTGTACTTCACAGGGAATACAGCCAATATTGTATAAGTATACATGAAGTATAACCTTTAAAATTGTAAATCACTATGTTGTACACCTGTCACATATACATCAATTTTACTTCAATTTAAAAAAAAATGTGGTCGCTGACTTGAGCTTCCCTTGTGGTTCAGGGTGAAGAATGTGCCTGCAATGCAAGAGACCTGGATTTAATCCCTGGGTTGGGAATAAGGAGATGAGAAGCTCCCCTCTGGATATACTAAGAGGTTGTCTGGGAACTTTATACATATCGTTATTTAATCCTTGCAACACTGGTATTACTATTCCCATTTTATAGATGAGAAAATTGAGGCTCAAAGAGGTAGGTAAATTACCCAAGGTCATAGGACAGTATACTAGAAAGGAAATCCGTGCTTTAGTGACTTCAATATCCCGCTTCCTATGTACATCCTCTTAGTCTTTCTAGTACCCTGCAAAGTATCAATAAGTATCCTATTCCTCCATTTTACAGATGAGGAAACTGAGACTCAAAGTGGACAAGTTATTTTTTTCTCACAGCTAAACAACAGAGTCAGGATTCAAACTCATATCTGTCAGGTGCCCAAGCCCGTGTGTGTCCCACTGGGTCCAGCAGAATTACTGAAAGTGGAAGTATAGCCTTGAAGAGCTGATGGTATTAGATATCAGATATCATACATCAGATGATATCAGATATATGACTCAGGCAGACCTTTTCAGGCCATCCATCGGGATTAGATGGTTTGGAAAGAAATCACTTTTCCTGCTTTTGCTATGGGGGTCACAGAGTTCTGTGGGGAACCTCTTCGTGAGTGTGAAATACGCACTGGCATCTGAGAGACTCCATTAGCTGCTATTGTCTAGACAGTAAAAGTAGGAAGCAGGAGATTAAAAATACGCAAATAGGAAGTTCTGTATTGGGCTCATGCTGAAACAGAAAGAACCATTATTTTGAAACCATTAATGATGAACTTGGTAAAGATCAAAGTAGTCTTGTGACCTGTAAATCTAATGAAATGAAAATGAGGTAATGGTATGTTTTATAACTATTGAGTTTCTGAGAAGCTGGAAATTATCTCAGCATGAATACTGTAAGCGAACAGGGAACAATGGAAGCCATCTAGAAAAGGATCTTTATTCAGCTTTATTTATAGTAGGTATTCGTCTTGTCTTTCAACACGGGGATCACAAAGGAGTCTGTTTCACCTTGCAGGGTGTATGAAAATACAACGGCTGTCACAGTCCCCAACGCTTCCTTCCAAAGAACATAGCATAAAGGGGAGAGAAAGGCGGAGAATGCTGTGAAGAGGGGGTTGGGTCGCTGGGGCTAGGAAAGGTGACAGGAGGGAAGAGGAAATAAGGAAAGAAGAAAAAATGAAGCTGTCTAATTTAACTGTAGCCACTAGCGATACATGGCTTTCCAGGTGGCGCTCATGGTAAAGAACCCTTCTGCCAATGCAGGAGATACAGGAGACCTGGGTTTGATCCCTCGATCGGGAAGATCCCCTGGAGAAGGAAATGGCAACCCACTCCAGTATTCCTGCCTGGAGAATCCCATGGACAGAAGAGCTTGGCAGGTCCAGAGTTGCAAAGAGTCAGACATGACTGAAGTGACTTAGCAAGGACTTTATGTTTATTAGCAGTAAATTAAAAATCTGCTTCCTTGGTTGCACTTACCATCTCCCAAGGGTTTAATAGGCACATGTACTCTGTGGCTACATTATTGGATGGTGTAGATACAGAATGTTTCTCTGGAAAGCGCTAGTGGACAGCACCGATAGACATCCAGTTCCACCTAGGAGAATTCAGAGTCTAGGACAAGTGGAACCTGTGACTGTATCATCCTCAGCCCCGTGGGAAGACAAGAGCAAAACCTTCTGAAGTGGGATATGAGAGTGCCAGGCTCCTGTGTGATCTAGCACATATACTCTCTAGGACTCAGTTTTCTAATTTAATGATTAATATAAATATTTTGGTGGATATTATAGGAAAATCACATAATTGATTCTTATGATAATCATGTGAGCTATTAGGCCAGCTTTTTTAATTGGGATACAGTTGCTTTATAATATCATGTTAGTTTCTGCTGTACAATAGAGTGAATCAGCTATACGTGTATACATATATATATATCTCCTTCCTCTTATGTTAGGCCTATGTTAACAGAGGAGAAACCAGAAGTTAAGAAAGTGCTCAGGGCCACATGGTCAGGAGCAGAACCTGGCTTCGGGCTCAGGCCTCTGATTTCAGAAGCCACCTTCCTGCCCACCTAGCTACCCTACTTCCTACTGCTCGGTTCCTCCTACACAAATGAAAATGCCTTAGTCGGATTCTCCCCACAACAGAAACTGGGACTGGGACTTAAGTGCAACTAGTTTATTTAGGAGGTGGCCCCAGGAAGTGCAGATAGGGGTGTGGAAGTGAAACAGGGAGGGGAAGGAAGCCATTACTGGTTTGGTTAAGGACAAGGCCTATCCTGTGGGCAGTGGGAGCTTACTCTTGATGGGGAGAGGTGTGGAACACATGCTTCTGAGTTATCTGCCTAAGGGATGAGGACTGCAAGGGAGACAAAACCAGTCAGTCAATCCTGAAGGAGATCAACCCTGAATATTCATTGGAAGGACTACTGAAGGTGAAGCTCTAATACTTTGGCCAACTGATCTGAAGAGCCAACTCATTGGGAAAGACCCTGATGCTGGGAAAGATTGCGGGCAGGAGAAGAAGTGGGCAACAGAGAATGAGATGGTTGGATGGCATCATTGACTCAATGAACATGACTTTGAGCAAACTCTGAGAGATAGTGAAGGACAGGGGAGCTTGGTGTGCTGCAGTCAAATCCATGGGGTTGCAAAGAGTTGGACACAACTGAATAACTGAAAACGACAAAGGGATGAGGGGGTTAGGATATTCATCCATCAAATCCTTGTCATTGTAGATGGCTGTTCCTAAGGGCACTGACTCTGGCACTTCTGTCCAGACATCCTCAATGCCTCAACAAGCTCTTGTAACCATCCAGGTCCCCCAGGCAGAGGCCACAGGTGCTTGAAGTAGGGAACAGGAACATGTACATGGAGGGCATGTGAGTGGGGTGCCAACAAGATGCTACCTAGGAGACTGGATTGAATGTTGTCTCTAAGAAATGAATGGATAGCTGAGCTTGGCATTAAATATTTTTACATCGTAGAAATCTGAAACCATGGATCACAATAAACTGTGGAAAATTCTGAAAGAGATGGGAATACCAGACCACCTAACCTGCCTCTTGAGAAATCTGTATGCAGGTCAGGAAGCAACAGTTAGAACTGGACATGGAACAACAGACTGGTTCCAAACAGCAAAAGGAGTACATCAAGGCTGTATATTGTCACCCTGCTTATTTAACTTCTATGCAGAGTACATCATGAGAAACGCTGGACTGGGAAGAAACACAAGCTGGAATCAAGATTGCCGGGAGAAATATCAATAACCTCAGATATGCAGATGACACCACCCTTATGGCAGAAAGTGAAGAGGAACTAAAAAGCCTCTTGATGAAAGTGAAAGAGGAGAGGAAGAAAAAGTTGGCTTAAAGCTCAACATTCAGAAAACGAAGATCATGGCATCTGGTCCCATCACTTCATGAGAAATAGATGGGGAAACAGTGGAAAGAGTGTCAGACTTTATTTTGGGGGCTCCAAAATCACTGCAGATGGTGACTGCAGCCATGAAATTAAAAGATGCTTACTCCTTGGAAGAAAAGTTATGACCAACCTAGATAGCATATTCAAAAGCAGAGACATTACTTTGCCGGCTAAGGTCCGTCTAGTCAAGGCTATGGTTTTTCCTGTGGTCATGTATGGATGTGAGAGTTGGACTATGAAGAAGGCTGAGCACCGAAGAATTGATGCTTTTGAACTGTGGTGTTGGAGAAGACTCTTGAGAGTCCCTTGGACTGCAAGGAGATCCAACCAGTCCATTCTGAAGGAGATCAGCCCTGGGATTTCTTTGGAAGGAATGATGCTGAAGCTGAAACTCCAGTACTTTGGGCCACCTCATGAGAAAGAGTTGAGTCATTGGAAAGACTGATGCTGGGAGGGATTGGGGCAGGAGGAGAAGGGGACAACAGAGGATGAGATGGCTGGATGGCATCACAGACTTGATGGACGTGAGTCTGAATGAACTCCGGGAGTTGGTGATGAACAGGGAGGCCTGGCGTGCTGTGATTCATGGGGTCGCAAAGAGTTGAACACGACTGAGCTGCTGAATTGAACTGAACGATTAACAGTCTGCCAGAAAATTTTTCACAGGGAAAGCCTAGAGGTACAGTTAGACATCTGAGCTGATTTTCAGCATGGATGACAGAAGAGGAAGGGTGAAGTCGCTCAGTCGTGTCTGACTCTTTGCGACCCCGTGGACTGTAGCCTACCAGGCTCCTCCATCCACGGGATTCTCCAGCCAAGAATACTGGAGTGGGTTGCCATTTCCTTCTCCAGGGGATCTTCCCGACCTAGGGATCAAACCCCGGTCTCCTGCATTGGAGGCAGACTCTTTAACCTCTGAGCCACCAGGGAAGCCGTAGAGTAAAGAGTTAATAGCTTTGGTAGCGGAGGAACTCCTTTTAGATAAGGTGATCAGGGAAGGCCTCTCTGAGGAGATGCCATTTACTGGGAAAGCCCAATAGTGAGATAGCAGAGGAAGAGTGAAGGACAAGCGTTTGAGGTAGAGAGAGCAACATAAAGACTCTTGAGGGGGAGGAGCCAAGAGGCCTTGCTGGCTGCAGTGTAGCAAGCAAGCAGGCCAGAAGAGGGAGAGGTGAGCGGAAGCCAGACAACACAGGATCTCAAGGCCATGCTAAGAAATTTAGATCCCCTCCTCCAACCTAAGTAAGTAAGTAAGTGTTAGTCTCTCAGTTGTGTGAGACCCCATGGACTGCAACCCACCAGGCTCCTCTCTCCATGAGATTTTCCAGGCAAGGATACTGGAGTGGGTTGCCATTTCCTTCTCCAGGGGATCTTCCCAACCCAGGGATAGAACCGGGGTCTCCTACACTACAGGCAAATTCTTTACTGACTGAGCTACAAGGGAAGCCCCTCCTTCAACCAAAGTCATGTCTTATTCCAGATCTCAGAGTCTGAGAAGTCTGTGGGCCAGACATGAAGTCGTCTTTGTCTAGGCATCAGGACCAGCCAAGCCAGTGAGGGGTTTTAACCAGCTCATGATAAAGAGCTTTTCTGTGGGTGGGAGGGAGGGGACATACATATACTTATGGCTGATTCATGTCGTTGATTGACAGAAAGCAACACAACATTGTAAAGCAATCATCTTCCAATTAAAAATAATAATAATTTAAAAACTTCTTTGTCAGCTCACCTGTTACTTTTGCTAGCTCTTGAAAGTGAAAGTGAAGTCGCTCAGCCGTGTCTGACTCTTTGCGACCCCATGGACTGTAGCCTATCAGGCTCCTCCGTCCATGGGATTTTCCAGGCAAGAGTACTGGAGTGCGTTGCCACTGCCTTCTTCTTTCCATTACCAGGCTTCCCTGGTGGCTCAGAGGTTAAAGTGTCTGCCTCCAATGGGAGACCCTGGTTCGATCCCTGGGTTGGGAAGATCCCCTGGAGAAGGAAGTGGCAACCTACTCCAGTATTCTTGCCTGGAGAATCCCATGGACAGAGGAGCCTGGGTGGGCTACAGTCCACAGGGTCGCAAAGAGTCTGACACGGCTGAGCAACTTCACTTTGACTTGCTAGCTCTTAGGTTTCCTTAATTTCTGATTGGCTTCTTTCCTGAGTTTCTTAGTTCTCTTTGATAAATTCCCAGCCAGCTCTGCCAAACTGAGGGGGAAAGATTTTTGTCCACAGCTGGGCCTGGGAATCCCAGCTGGAGAGTCTGGTCATCTGGAGGAGATGGACAGTTAAACTCTGGACAGTGTGGGGATGAGCAGGTGGATTCCAGTGCAACCTTTCAGTCTCATTTCATGGTCCCACATTCATTCAACAGTTGTTTAGCATCCAGCATGTCCTGGGCTCCTTGTGGGCCTCGGGCTATAAAAATCCTCTTCTCCAGGAATCAAGTCAGGTATGAGTGAGGGCCCAATCCAAAGGACATTGAGTGAGAGTTCCCCGTTACTTAGGAGCTGGTAAAAGCCACAGGCCCACCCTTTGTAACCTGCATTCCAAACAGGCGGCAGTACTTTCTCTCCCAAGGTTTACTAGTAGGGCAGAAACAGTCCTGAATCCCTTAGCCAATCCCTTGCTTTCCTCTTCCTTGCCCATATAATAATCCTGGGAAGGGAGGAGTTCTCTGGTTTTATTGAGGAATGTAGTGTCTATAGCAGAAGATAGTTCCCACCTCCACACCTTTCGCTGGTAGTCCCTCCTGGATGTTGAGGAGTGAGTTCAAGAAGAGGATTCTGGGATACTGTTCCCAAGGTAGGAGGGGGGGCAGTTACTTGGCAACAGACCTGACGTCATCCTGTGCTTATCTGAGCAGGGGAGAAGAAAGGTGGACAGGGGAGGAAGTAGAGTCACTGGCCAGGAGGTGTGTGTGTCTCTCTGGGTCAGGCGGGTGCTCCAGTAGTTAGGCTTTCTGGAACCCTGCTTAAGCAGACTGACTGCTGAACAGAGGGTCCCACCAGTGGCAGGGGCCCTGCTGGTGGTGGGACAAGTTAGGAGAGCTCAAGTCTGAGCAAGATGCCCCTTGTCAGAGAGCCTGGCAGTGAGGAAGACCCCAAGAAGCTCACATGCTCCATGGATGAAAACTTGCCTCCCTGGGTTAGCCAGGGAGCAGCATCAAGCCACGGGCAGAGGGCCATGTTACAGAAGGTTGTTCCCGCTCCCTCCTCCCAATTTCAACAAGGAGATGGTACCAGGGTATGTCTCCCAGTCAGCCCATACACCCACTTCCACTTTTTATCCAAACAAGTGGGGTCCTGGCTCAAGTCAACCCTTGAATAAGTAAAGGAGAAGATCAAATGAGATTTAAATTGAGTTTGAGACTAAAGCTTTCAAGGATGGAAGCTTAACAACAGAAAGTGATCCGAAAGTAATGCAATCTGCCCAAAACGTCATTAAGGAATGGAAAATGGAGATTCAACACAGCAGGACTGAAGGCAGAGATTAGGGGGAAAAAGCTTCATTATTATATCCCACTGAGTTGAGTCGCCTCAATACACTGGTTCTGTGAGTAAACAGAATAATTGAAATACGGTGTGGTAGAGCTGGAGTCTTACCTAGGCAAGCTGCTCCAGGGTTCTGAGCGGGCATGGGGAGCTAGGGGTGCGCATCCCAGGCTGGCTGATGGAGAGGGTTTTCCAGAGAAGGGGCACCTGAGTTGAGTCTTGAAGGATAAGAGCGAGCTGGTCTGGAGACTTCCCTGGTAGCCCAGTGGTTAAGAATCCACCTTGCGATGCAGGGGATGTGGGTTTGATCCCTGCTCAGGGAACTAAACTCCCACGTGCCACAAAGCAACTAAGTCTGCATGCTACAACTAGAGAAAGCCTGCACACTGCAGTGAAGACCCAGTGAGGCCAAAAATATTAAAAATAAACAAGGTGAAATTATATATATAATTTATATTAGTTTATACATTATCAATATATTATATTATATAATTAATATATTGACACTATATTAATATCAATATATTATGTGATATATACTATATTATATTAGCATATAATTTATATATTAATTATATATTTTAATATATAATTATATATTAATATATATTATATATATGTAAGTTTTTAAAATCTTACATTCTTTAAGGAGACTCAAGGATAAGAAATGGCAACCCACTCCAGTATTCTTCCCTGGACCACAACTAAGACCCCACGCAGTCAAATAAATACTTTTTAAAAACAGAAAGAGTTGGTTCAATGAAAGGACAGTGGGAAAGGGCTCTCCTGGCGGCGATGACAGCACAGTCTGGAGTGGAAAGTTGGAGGCAGGGAGGACAGTTAGAGATGCAGGCCTTGAGGCCCCATGGGCTTGTAGGAGTGAGAGATCTGTGGGGTTGCTTCACATCTGGGATGCTCTCAATCAGGTTTGTATTTTAGAACCACCTAGCAGCCAGATTCCAGCAGTGCCGCAGACTTGACCTTCAGACCCGCTTCTCATCTACTTATCTGGCCCTGGGACTGCCCCCCCCACCTGCCCCCACCTCCCTACAAAGGCCATTTCTTCTGTGATTTCAAAATCCTCGGTTCCTGCTCTTTGGAATGTCTTTTGCCCTACTCCCACCACTGAATGCTTCATGGTTTCACCCTTCAGTGGACTCTGAAATATTGTCACCCTCCCCAAAAGTCATCTTTTCTCTTTCCTCTTCCAGCACACTCTTCTAAGCCCAAGAAGATTTGATGCCTTCTCTGGGCCCATGCCTGCCAGCCCATGTCTCCTCGGGATATGCATATACTAAAATATCTTCCCTTTATCTCATCTGGTCTTCGCCCCATGGGGCCACCCGGAGGCTACTATTTATTCTTTTACACATTAATTTAAGCTGCTTTAATTGCTGCTATGATATGTTTTATATAATATAATTAATGTTTAATTCTGTGTACTTACTTCCCAAGGCAGTTTTGTGAAGGGCCCAATTTTAGAATCAAGCAAATAAAGAATAAGTAATGGCTTAAGTTATTATAGTAACACCCCCCTCCATCGTCCCCCAAGGAATGAAAATGGTGCTTGTGTTTTCCAATGTGGGTTAAAAAGGGAAAAGATATTTTAATGTTGTCTCTATTCCAGGCATGCTTGTGTGACTTTCATGAAATTCCCTGGTCTCTGATTTCAAGTGTTCTGGGACTACGGGTATCAGCTTGAGGTCTGTGTTGAAACTACCAGCTTTATACCTCCTTTCTGACAGAGACTGTGCTTAGAATAAGAAGTTATCAAACCTGCTCACTTATTTATTCATTCAGCAAATGTGTTGGTGCCCAGGACTGGGACAGATTCAGTCCTGCCCTCAGTGAGCTCATCATCAAATGGGGCCAGGCATATGGGGTGAGAATCCAGCATGTTAATGCTGTGGGAACATGGGAGCAGCGGCCAAGGTGAGGTGCAGTATCTACTTCTGACTCGGTGAGTTAAGAGGAGGTTTATCTAAAGAGAAGGTAAAATTTAAACTCATTCGAGGAAGGAGAAGGAAGGAAGAAAACAGCAAGACAGAAGAAGGAAACAACCGTGCCTTTGGAAAGTGAGGAAAAGGTGAGGATGCTTGAAGCCAGCATGTATGGTAGGATACGGCAGGGTGTGAGTGTGGGAACAGAGGGTGGGGCTGAGTGGAGACTCAGCTGCGCCAGAAGAAAGTTTTTGGACCATCCTCAGATGAGAGTCCCTTGTTTAGGAAGGAGATCAAACCAGTCAATACTAAATGAAATCAATCCTGAACATATACTGGAAGGATTGATGCTGAAGCTGAAGCTCCAATACTTTGGCCACCTGATGTGAAAAGCCGACTCTGGAAAAGACTCTGATGTGGGAAAGATTGAAGGCAAAAGGAGAAGGAGTGACAGAGGATGAGATGATCAGATAGCATCACCGACTTAATGGACATGAATTTGAGCAGACTCTGGAAGATAGTGGAGGACAGAGGAACCTGGTGTGCTGCAGTCCATGGGGTTGCAGAGAGTTGGACAAGACTCAGTGACTGAACAACAGGGTCTCAGTTCAGTTCAGTCGCTCAGTCGTGTCTGACTCTTTGCGACCCCATGAATCGCAGCACGCCAGGCCTCCCTGTCTACCATCAACTTCCAGAGATCACTCAAACTCATGTCCATTGAGTCGGTGATGCCATCCAGCCATCTCATTCTCTGTCAAACCCTTCTCCTCCTGCCCCTAATCCCTCCCAGCATCAGGGTCTTTTCCAAGGAGTCAACTCTTAGTATGAGATGGCCAAAGTATTGGAGTTTCAGCTTCAGCATCAGTCCTTCCAATGAACACCCAGGACTGATCTCCTTCAGGATGGACTGGTTAGATCTCCTTGCAGTCCAAGGGACTCTCAAGAGTCTTCTCCAACACCACAGTTCAAAAGCATCAATTCTTCGGTGCTCAGCCTTCTTCATAGTCCAACTCTCACATCCATACATGACCACAGGAAAAACCATAGCCTTGACTAGACGGACCTTAGCCGGCAAAGTAATGTCTCTGCTTTTGAATATGCTATCTAGGTTGGTCATAACTTTTCTTCCAAGGAGTAAGCATCTTTTAATTTCATGGCTGCAGTCACCATCTGCAGTGATTTTGGAGCCCCCAAAAATAAAGTCTGACACTCTTTCCACTGTTTCCCCATCTATTTCTCATGAAGTGATGGAACCAGATGCCAATGGTATAGGGCAGCGCAAAAGGTTTTTAAAGCAGTGAAGTGCCCGCATCAGACCAGATCCTACAAACAGAATTGCAACAATGTGCACAATGAAAGAGAGGGGGGGGCTCAGGAGTTACCTGGAACATAGCAGAGACTCAACAAATACTTAATTGAATGAGTGAGGCTGTTGTGACAGCCCAGGTGAAAGATGCTGAGCCTCTGAATTAAAGCACTGGCAGAGGGGATAGAAGAGAGGGGATGGATTCTGAAGGTAGAATCTACAGGTCTGCAAATGTGCCCTTTGCCAGCAGAAGCCAGGAGAATGGGGTTAGCAGCCCTCTCCCTTCCTCTGTGATCTGTGCAGTTTGGCCTTTTGACCCTGCCCAGAAACTCAGAGCTTGGAAAGTCATCACCCCAAACACCCTCTAGTTCAAACTCCTTAGGTTTTATTGAAGCACACTGAGGCTCAAGGACACCCAGCCCATCAGAAGCAGAGCCTAGGCCAGAACCCAGGTGTTCCCTGCTGCACAGCAGAGTGTTAATACTGGTTCAAGAAAGGCTTGGAGGGTCTGAACTGGGGAAATAATCGCTACAAGGACGTGTGCTTCTGCAGAACTAGGGGGTCTCCAGTCTCCTAAGATTCTCAAGGGGTCCTGCGATCCCAAGAAAGAGTGGTCTAGTCTAAGTGCCTGTTTTCAGGTGGCGGAAAGGAAAGGAACTGGAATGGAAGAGTCTGGTGGGGACTGCACGCACGGATGGATGATGGGTGGATGGATGGATGGATGGATGGGATGAGGGAGGGGGCGCGCTGGGACGCGGCGCCCACGCGAGGGAATTTCCTTGAAAGAGAGCGAAACTGTAAGTTGGGAAACTCTTTTCCTTGAAAGCCCCCCCACCCCCCACCCCCTCGCAAACCTCCTTCCACTACCCAGCCATGGCCTTCCCGTTTTCTGGGAACTTCCTTAGGCCTCTCCATCCGCGGCGTTCGACACTTTCGGTTCCGCCGGGATTGCCGGAGGTGGCGGGGAAGAACCGGGCGGGGTGGGGGAGTCTTAACACCCATAAGGATCTCTCTCCACTCCCTTCGCCTCTCTCCCAACTCCTTATCCCCATCCCCAGAAAGCGGCTGCCTCCCTCCTGCTCGGCCTTTGTAGTCCTAGGGGGAACGGGGAGGGGGGGTTCCCATGAAGAGCTCTCCTTGGAACCAGGTTTTCCCCCTTCTCCCCGCTTCCTTCCCCAAAGCGGTCCCTAAACTCCTTGAGGAATTAGGCTTGCCGGGAATGTCCTGGGGGAAATCCCCGGGAGGTGTGTCTCCGGGAGCTCCGCCCCCTCCGCCAGCGAGGCTGGCTGCGATTGGTCCCCGAAGACCCCGCTTCTTTCCTGGGCGGGCCCCCGGGCCAGGACTGGGGAACTGGAAGCGCCTGAGTCCCGGCGCGCTCTCCTCCGGCCGCCGTTTCTCACCTCGCCATGGTTCGTTTGCCACTGCAGTGTCTCTGCTGGGGCTTCTTTCTGACCGCCGTAAGTTAAAATTCCGTTCCGACCAGAGGCGGGAATTTGAGATTAGAGAGTAGGGAGTGGGAAAAGAAGCGATACTTCGGGCAGGGGACCTTCTGAGCTGATTTTGGGGTGGGGATGTGGAAGCTGGGTAGGGTACCGGGGTCATGGCTGAATGAGATGGGCTGTTTCTCTCTCCTCTCAGGCAGGGGTGGGGGTCCCAGGTGGCCCACAGAGGGCGCCTAGTGGGGTCGCCGCAGGAAACGCCTAGGCAGCGCAGATGAGGCTGGGGGTTTCGGCAGCTTTAAGCCTTTATCTGGTCAAAAACTGGAGTCTGGGTGTGCCTCGAAGGCTGGCCCCGTAGAGACGGTGAGGGGTTTCAGAAGTGAGAAGGGAGGCCAGCCAAGGGAAGGGGCGGGTCTGGCCGGTTTCCTGTCTCTTTCCCATTGTGGATAGATGCCAGCCTCTGTGAGTGGTTATCACCTCCTTGCCAGCTGGGGTGGCCTTCTTCCAGGACATCTTGCGGGAGCAAGGGATGAGGGCAGTGGCCCAGGTGCTTCTCTGTGAAGGCAAGGAGCTTTTAACGTTCCCACTCCAGAACCTAATCCTGGTGATCTTCCCCTACCCCCAACATAGGAGGAATACCCAAGGCTGTGACCCTGCCTCCTGAATTTAAGATGACATAGGGGACTCTCGGGGAACTGAACAGTTCATGGGACCATGAAAGGGCTGGGAGACCAGCAGGGGTTTCTCCAGGTGCCAGAAGGGCTCAGATATGCCCAACCAAGCATATCTCCGGGATTTTCAGAGTTCCACACTTGACTCGCTTCTAGTTTAAATGTATTTTTGTAGTTCCTCATTCTGGAGGCTGGGAATCCCCCAAGTACCTGACACTGTCATCCCCACCCCTCTGGTCTCCCCTAACTTTCAAGGGCTGTACTTTCTGGCATGAAGGCAGGGCAGGAATGACCCGTGAAGTAGGGGGTCAGCAGCAAGGGGAGAGATGCTGTGGGGAGCTCCTCTCACCCCAGCACTTTCATTTTCACTGTAAGCAATGGTTCTTAGGGAGAAAGGAGGCAGAAAGGGGGCTCTTGGAGGAGAAGTGGAGAAAAAGCCAGCGGGGATAGGGTGAAAGGTGGTCTGGGCTTTTCAAGAGCAAAGTCCCAATTTTAGCTCCAGGTGGAGACTAGGGTGTGACAACAATATCTGAGGCTATTTACTGAGAGCTTCCTGTGTGTCAGGCTCTGAGCAAAATACTTTACACGCATTCTTGGTCTGATTTCTTCCAACTCCCCATTATACAGATGAGCAAACTGAGGCTCAGAGAGAGAAAATGGCTTGCCCCAATCCACTTAGCTAGGTGGAACCTGCCAATAAATGTACATCTGCCTGATTTCTGAGCCAGCCTCTCAGATGGTGAGAGTCTCCAAGCCTTGGTCCTGAGCTACCGCATGTCAGAAGGGTTGAAACTGTGAAGTGGGAACTGCGGATTTGACACATTTTCAGAGGAGGGGCTATATTTGTCATATGTTTGAAAATGGCATAGAGGACTTTTATTGCTCTGGGAGTGTGGGGTGAAGGTCCTTGGGCTTGTGGGGGAGAATGTTCACGGAATGGTGTGTTGTGATGTGATGGCGGGAGCAGTAACCTTTGCTGTTTCCTTCCCTGCTTGGGATAAGAAACACTTCTGTAAGTAATTTGCGCCCCTCCCCCACCAAGTTGAATGAGAACCACCAATTAGGTAGGATCCTGGTAGCCAGGGTGCTGGGCAACCCAGCAGATACTTATGTATGTATGATAATTAAAAGTGCCATTTAATGAGCACCTCCTACGTTCTGGACACTATACCAGGCCATATTCATCCATTCTTTCTCATCTTCACAACCTAATCTGTGCATGCGTGCATTCTAAACTGCTTCAGTCGACTCTTTGTGACACCATGGATTGTAGCCCGCGAGGGCTCTGTCCATGGGATTCTCTAGGCAAGAAAACTGGAGTGAGCTGCCATATCCTCCTCCAGAGGGTCTTCCTGACCCAGGGATCAAACCCATGTCTCTTATGTCTTCTGTATTGGGAGGCGAGTTCTTAACCACTGGAGCCACCTAGGAAGTCCTAATCTGTGGGGCAGGCATTATTTCTCCCATTTTGGAGTTGTAGAAACTGAGGATAAAGGAGGCAAAATAATTAGTTAAGTGTTACAAAGTCAAGACTGGAGCTTTAAGCTGTTTGACCCTTAAAACTGTTCTTTTCACTGGCTTTCCCAAAGTGTGAGATGATTTTAGAGAGCATGCGGTTGCTGTTGTGAAGTTGTTAAGTCTTGTCAACTCTTCTGCAACCCCATGCGGATGTAGAATTAACAACATAGATTCACTTTGCAGTTCTATTTAAAATCCTTTTCATTTTTTCAAGAAGAAAGTCGCTGGAGCTAGAATATAGTTAATACCTCTCAAATGCCTTCTAATCCTCCTTTTAAAACAAAAATCAGGAGCAGGCCTGGGGTAGAGGGCTGTCAGTAAGCAAAGCAATCAGCTATGGTTTAATGACATTGTTATGTTTCTGCTGAATTTATTTTTAGGGTTGCCTTTTATTTTTGAGAAGTGATACTAGTTTTGTTGTCATGGCAGTTCTATGAAGTTTACCTTGAAAATAAATGTATTTAAATGAACAAGAAGTGATGAATAGCATGGGTGGTACCTGGATGTAGTGACAATCATGCAGGTGAGACCCATGCTGATGGAGAGAGGGGAGTACTGAGACCTGAGATCTCATTCGGATTCTATCACTCTGTGACCTTGGGCAAGTGAATCAGCCTTTCTGGTCCCCAGTCTCACCATGTGTGAAGTGAAAGAGTTGGATTTTATGCTTCCAGCTGCTCCATCCTATATTTCGTGAGGGAGGGGTTGGATGATCAGATGATGAGAGGTTGAAGAGAGAAAACATGACGAGGCTCAGAGAGGGGAAGAGAGTGGGGAGCAAAAGAATAGAAGGAAGAGGCCAGATGCTAAATATAGCCCCCACTTGGACTAGGACCAGCTGGAGTCAGCCAGCTTCAGGACTCCAGGGTAGATGCTGGAGTCCTCATGTGCTCTTGGGTTCCTGGGGAGAGGAAAGACTCAGCCCTCACGCCAAAAGGAAGATCTGTTTAGTGCAATGAATACTGTGAGTTAACAGCGCAATTACTTTGTAAAATATCAGAATGATTCTCTGGGTACCTTTGTCATCATACTAGTTGGTGGTTTAGTTAGAAACAAATGCAACATATCACACACAGGCCCCGTTTTTCTGCTTTGTACTTCCACTTTGGTTCTAACCTTTGTCCTGACTGATTTGCACCTGTCTGCCAAGGAGGCTACATCTGAGAATTCAAGATCCCTTCAAATCACCCAGTTCTTTTTAGGTTCACGCAGAACCAGCCACTGCTTGCGGAGAGAAGCAGTACCCAGTGAACAGTCTTTGCTGTGATTTGTGCCCGCCCGGTGAGACGCTGACCCTCCTAGCCCCTCGTGGGACCTGTCTTGGTCTGCTAGCACATGGAGAGCTCATGTGTCAACGATAAGCTTGTGTCTTAAATGACCCCTGGGATTCCCTGTCCCTGCACCAGGATGTTCTGAGCTTCCTCTCTGCCGACCCAGAACTAGAGTTCCTATCTCTTCTGCGTCCTATACCAGAGTATGAAGGCTGGAAGGGTCTGGGACTGCCCTTTTGAAGCCCCCTCCCTAAAGTCCAGCCTTACCACTTTTCAGTTAAGTGTCTGACTCATTGGGTTGCCTGGAGTGCCCTCATTTCCGGATGTTTTCCAGGACAGAAACTGGTGAATGACTGCACAGAGGTCAGCAAAACAGAATGCCAGTCCTGCGGTAAAGGCGAATTCCTGTCCACCTGGAACAGAGAGAAATACTGTCATGAGCACAGATACTGCAACCCCAGTGCGTGAGCTGCAGGGGACGGGGCCCGTGGGAGTCAGGCTGATAGTCCAGCTCATTCCTGACAGTACAGCCATCCTGGTTTTTTTTTTTTCCTTCCATAGCCAGGGTCTGTTCTGATTGGTTAGAGTCTGGGTTGTCTTGGTTGTTACCTAATTTGATTGCCGTCCCTGCTAGGAAGAGGGTCTAAAAGAAAAGAACAGGAAATATGAACCCCTGGATCAAGGCTGGTAAGGGGTTCCCATCCTTCCTTCCTGTCTCTGCACAGACTTAGGGCTCCGGATCCAGAGCGAGGGCACCTTGAATACAGACACCACTTGCGTATGTGATGAAGGCCAACACTGTACCAGTCACACCTGCGAAAGTTGCACGCCCCACAGCTTGTGTCTCCCTGGCTTCGGGGTCAAGCAGATCGGTAAGTGCCCTGTCTTGGAATCAGCTCTAGAGGCAGGAGAGAGGAGGCAAGGGCCCAAGGAGAGGGGCTGGGCAGCGGTCACTCTGCCCCAGAGACAGAGAGACCAGCCTACGTTGATATCTCCACCATGCTGCGTCTGCTAAGTCGCTTCAGTCGTGTCCGACTCTGTGTGACCCCATAGACGGCAGCCCACCAGGCTCCACCGTCCCTGGGATTCTCCAGGCAAGAACACTGGAGTGGGTTGCCATTTCCTTCTCCAGTGCATGAAAGTGAAAGGTGAAAGTGAAGTCGCTCAGCTGTGTCAGACGCTTTGCGACCCCATGGACTGCAGCCCACCAGGCTGCTCCACCCATGGGATTTTCCAGGCAAGAGTACTGGAGTGGGGTGCCACTGCCTTCTCCGTATCTCCACCATAGTGGGTTAGACATGGAACTTTTGCCTTCTGCCTCCCACTGTGGACATCAGCCTCGGGAGAGCTGTGGGGAAGCCTCCTTAGGGGCTGCCTGCAGCAAGGGAAGATGTGTGCTGCGGGGAGAAGTGCTCTGAAGCAGGATTCTGGTCCTGCCTGCCCACCGGTTCCCCCTGACAGCCAGACAGGGGCTACACTGTAATGATCAATGCCTCCTCTTCCCCCTCAGCTACAGGGGTTTTGGATACCATCTGTGAACCCTGCCCGGTCGGCTTCTTCTCCAATGTGTCATCTGCTTTTGAAAAGTGTCACCCTTGGACAAGGTATAAGGACTCATCCCTTGTGTTTCCTGCCTGAAGAGGGGCATGGGACCCGCTTCCCTTCTCTCTGGCCACCAGTCCTTCAGTCCCTGCTCCCCATGTCCACACACACTCACACACCTCTAGAATATCTCGAGGGACCCCACGGCCGACCAGACAGACACTTGCGGCATTTCCTGCCTGCTCTCTCTTGGCAGTAATAAGACACTGCTGCTCTCTGATCTTTGGTGAAATTCTCCTCCGTGGGGGGCACAGTGACACTTCTCTTCCTTTCCTTGTACTCCTTTCAGCCCCTCCTTCCTCCTTCTGAACTGGTTTTCTAGGCCTTTGTTCTAGGCTCTAGTCTCCCCTCACTTTGCCCACCGCCCCCTGGACCATCTTTTCCACATCCGTGGCTTTGGCTACTGTCCCTCTTTGATCGTTTCCCATCACCATCTGTCTAGATTTGTCTCCTAGGTCCCAGACTGTCGTATCTACCTGCCGAGGGTATACCTCCTCGGAGGTGAACCCTGGCACCTGCCTGCTCCCTTCACCCGCTGTGACAGGTGCAAACATGCCTCTGGGCACCTGTTGCAGGGTCCCCCTCTGTCTTGCCCAATCAGTCACTAAGTCCTGTCTGTCTAACCTTCCAAATGTTTTGGGACTCTTCCTCCCTTCTCTCTAATCTCCCCTGTCACCACCTTAGTTTGGACCTCATCACTGTGGTCTGGCTGATGCTGTAGCCTCCTCACTGGCCCCCTGCCTCTGTCCTCTCCCCCTTTCAGCTTGTTCGCCATCCCTTTGCCAAAGTAAGCTTTCCACCGTTCTCTTCAGAGCACGGCACTCCCTGTTTTAAATGCTCCACAGCCCTCTGAGCCTTTGGGATGAAACCCTGACTCCTCTGCACAGCCTCCGACCTCCCAGCTCCATCTCTTGATCTCTTCGTGACATCATGTTGCTTGCAATTCCCCTCAACACACTGTTCTCTTGCATTAAACTTTTCTGCCTGGAATACGCTTTAGGCACATGCCTGATTAAGTTTTTTTTGTTGTTGTTTTGTTTTGTTTTTTACATTTAATTTGAAAAATGAGTAAGACAGGCGTGAGGACAGAAGGCATAAAAGGGCCAATAGTGATACATCCTCTCGTCATCCTTAGCTATCCTGCAGCCACTGGATCATGCGTGTCCTTCTAGAGATTCTCTGCACAAACAAACAAAGGCACACACATGCAAACAGATCTTTCACACAAATAGTAGCATCCTGTATATACTTTGTTTACTGTCTGCAAGTCTCCAGTAGGTGGCAAACTCCTAAACTATAGAGACGATCTTTTTTTTCTTCCATGGATGTATCCCTATGCACCAAAGAGCATCTGCTGCATAGTAGGTGCTCAATAAATCTTTACTGAGAAATATTGACTGAGAAAGGGAGGCAGCTTGGTTTGGTAGAACCAGAGCACTGGGTTCCAAACTCACTCAGCTTAGAAAGGGTATGACCGCATGGGACTGGGACCCTCATCTGAGCCTTGGTGTCCTCATTTGGAAAATGAGAATGACCTTCATTTCACAAGGCTCGAGGAGAAGACATGTAAATGTGTTTCAAAAAGTCTTAAGCACTCTTTTCTTATATGTGCTTTCTCTGAAGCTTCTTTTTTTCCTGCGTTAGATGTTTTGTCCTCAGTGATGTCCTTCTCTGTTCATCCCTTTCCATTCATCCTGGGAACCACCTTGGTCCAAGTCTTCATCATCTCATGTTTGGCCACTGCTTTGGCAGTGGCCTCCCGGCAAGCCATTTTTCTGTCATTTCTCCTACTGGGAGATCTTTGGCCATTAAATCCTCTAGCAGCTTTAGTCATCTGGTTGGATGCTGACGCGACCCACCAGCTGAATCCAGCTGAAAACTTCATGGCTGATTAGTGGTCTGGTTCTAAAGGCCCAATTTTCCAGAGTTTCCTTATACCATCTGGCTCATCACCCACCTAATCCTTCGTATCATGTTGTGCTGCTTAAAGAGAATATGTTGTTATTGTTGTTCAGTCGCTAAGTTGTGTCTGACTCTTCTGCAGCCCCACAGCCTGTAGCCCACCAGGCTCCTCCATCCATGGGATTTCCCAGACAAGAATACTGGAGTGGGTTGCCATTTCCTTCTCCAGAGGGTCTTCTCCACCCAGGGACTGAACCTGTGTCTCTTGCATTGCAGATGGATTCTTTACCACTGAGCTGCCTGGCACGCCCTAAATATACTGGTGTTCTAAATTTTACATTCCTCAAGGGCCCACTGAGATCTGACTTCCCCAGGGAAGTCTTTCTGGATGACTCTCAAACCAGAGATTCCCAACTGAGCAGTTTTCTCCCCCAGGGGACACGTGATGATATCTGGAGATATTTTGGTTCTCATGACTGAGGAGGAGGATGCTGCTGGCCTCTAGTGGGTAGAGGCTAGGGACGCTGCTAAACATCCTATGGTATTCAGGACAGTCCCCACCAGAGAAGAAAAATTATGTGGCCCCCAGACATCAGTGGTGCCAAATTTGAGCAGTCCCCCCTCGTCCTTGCACCCCAGGCACTGTGGATTCTGCCTCCTCTACCCTGAACCATGCCCAGTTCACATGCACGTGGCACTCGTCAGAGGCTTCCCTATCCTCACTCCTTCACGGTTTACCATTGTCTTTCCTCTGTACTCGTGAGTTCTGTATGAACAGTCTGTGTCATTCCCGTAACAAGCGGCACATCACATACGCTCCGTTGGTGGCTGGCTGTCTCCCTCTGGGGTTGGAAATCTCACGAGTGGGGAAACTTAGTGTCTCTTTCTTTGTGTGTGTGTGTCTGCATGTGTATGTATGTCTGTGCACAGCTGCGAGAGAAAAGGCCTGGTGGAGCAACATGTGGGGACGAACAAGACAGACGCCGTCTGCGGTAAGTCCTGGAGAGTGGGCCCCGCGGCAGGCTAAGGAGGCGGGGAGCTGAGGGGGAGACTGGGGCACCCGGAAGCACTGGTGGGGAAAGAGGGAGAGGGGCTCAAGCAAGAGGAGGAGGCAGTTTGGAACTGTGGCAGCCTAGCTCTGCCGCTTACCTGGGCGCCTGGGCAAGTCACTCCGTCTCTGAGAGCCTCAGTTTCTTCATCTGTAAGATGGGATAATACCGCCTCCCCTAATAGGGCAGTGTAAGTCCTTGGCGTGGACGCAGGCATTTTGGAGGCGCCCTCGGAGCTCTTCTGCCGCCCTGCACCCTGAGGCCCAGTGTGTGTGACACTGGTTCCTCTCAGGCTCAGTTTTTATTTTTTGGAAGCGCCACATGGCTTGCAGAATCTCAGTTCTCTGACCAAGGACTGAACCCCGGCCATAGCAGTGAAAGCCCGGAATCCCAACCTCAGCCACCAGGGCCCTCAGTTTTGATCTTAGAATGAGGAGGTGACTTACAGCTCAGATCACAGACTCAAATAACTACAGAGATTAGGCAGGATCCAGTTAATTAGTGAAAAGATCAGGTGTAAGAAAAAGGCACTCTGCTTTTCCTTAAAATTCACTTTCCTCTTGGCAGGGTTGGGACTGGGGTGAGGTGAGGGAGGCACTTGCCTTGGGCACAATATTTAAGGGGGCACCAGAAAAATGTCATCAAGATAGATATTTGAGGCAATACTTAAAAAAAAATTACTGTGGAATTACTGAGGCGGTGCCTCCAAATTGTCTGTGCCCACGTCAGGGATTTACACTGCCCTATTAGGGGAGGTGGTATTATCCCATTTTACAGATGAGGAAACTGAGGCTCAGAGAGGGAGTGACTTGCCCAGGCTCCACAGATAAGCGGCAGAGCTAGGTTGCCACAATTCCAAACTGCCTCCATAACAAATAGAATAGCAACAGTTTAAATAAAGACAGGCTCCAACCCTGTATTTGTACAACCCAGCCTCACTTGCCTCACTGTTATCCCAACTCCAGTTCCAATAAAACTTTATTTAAAAACAGGCAGCTGGCCGGTGGTCCAGAGTTTGCTGATATAGTTTTTCAAAACATGACATTAAAATATGACTTGTTTGGGACTTCCCTGGCAGCCCAGTGGTTAAGACTCTGCACTTCCTATGCTGCAGACATGGGTTTGATCCCTGGCCAGGGAACTAAGATCCCATATGCTGTGTGGCGTGGCCAAAAAATACGACTTATCTTGATAACTGAGCTTTTGGATTTCCCCTTAGTTTTGTCCTAAGGCAGTGCTTCATGGGTCTTACTTTAGTCCTTGCCACACCTCTGGTCTTTTTTTTCCCAGTTTCCCATATAGAATAGAGACTTAGGCACAGGAAACACTTTCCCTTCCCCTCCATTCTTCTATAACAAAGACGTAAATGAGGCCGGGCCAATAACGGACAAAGTAGGGAGGGGTGGGGAGTGTGGCGAGCTGGTAGCGGCAGCCTTCACCACTCAGTTCTGGCCAAGGAGTGGCAGGTGGGCTGCTGGCCCACTGGGGCTGGATCTTCCAAATTTGTAAGAGAAATCAGATACCTAAATTTTAAATGTGCAATCTCCCAATTTTAAAATGTTGGCAAATATTATAAATTAAAAAACACACACAGACACACACACATGCCAGTCACACTAAAGACATCTGCTGGTCACATTTCTGCTAGGGGCCATGTGTTTGAAATTTCTGATATAGATGAGCTTAGACACAGAAGGATTTGAGAGTCCAGCAAAGCACGGCAGCTTCGGTCAAAAGGTTGGGGAGCCATGGCTGAAATCTTGCTCTCTCCAGGTTTCCAGAGTCGGATGAGGACCCTGGTGGTGATCCCCATCACGATAGGAGTCCTGTTTGGCTGTCCTGTTGGTATCTGCCTGTATCAGTGAGTCCCCAGGTGGGGAGGTGATGGGGCAGGAGGGACCGTTGGCGGGTCACCTGTTTCCTTATCTGGCCTTGCCAACTCCCCATCCTTTTTCTTTTCTCTCTAGGGAACATGACCAAGAAGCGGCAGGCTAAGGTAGGTCCCCTGGGGGGACAGTCTAAGACAGGAAAGAAAGACTGATTCATTGCTGCCTGAATGGCAACAAAACTGAGGCAGGGCCAGTCCCCTCCCCTCCTCTGGGCTTGGGGCTTCTCCCCTTTTCTCCTTTTCTCTTCTCCCAAGCTCACCTTCCCCAGAGCTTCCCCAGCACCACTGGCAAAGTCTGACATTTACTCTTCTTTCCTGAGAGAGCAGCATCTTCCGAGCCTTGGTGTGGGATCTAGGAGTGGGTGACAGAGGAACATTTCCTTAACCCGCGGGCTCCTCTTACGGAAGCTTCGTGACACCCTCGCTGTGGCCAGCAGGGGGCGGGACGCACCCATGGAATCAGCACTGACCCTTGATTTGGGAAAGGGAAAAGGGGCGAGGGGTGGGATGGCTTCCAGGGAAGCGCTCGGAAGTGTTGCTAGGGGCAACCCCAAGCCTTGTCTCCCCAGGCCTTGCACCCTACGGCTGAAAGGCAGGATCCCGTGGAGACGATTGATCCGGAGGATTTTCCCGGCCCCCACCCGCCTCCTCCGGTGCAGGAGACCTTATGCTGGTGTCAGCCGGTGGCCCAGGAGGACGGCAAAGAGAGCCGAATCTCCGTGCAGGAGCGAGAATGAGGCTGCGGGCGCCCGGGGGCGTGGCAGCCGGGCCCATGGACAGGAACCTGGGGCTGCTGCTGCGGGGGAGGGCGACAGCCGCCCTGCAGCCCAGAAACAGTTCACCTTGGGGCGCCTTTCACCCCAGCCCTGGAGCCCGTTCAATCTCTCAACCTGCTTTTAACGATGGTAACGAAACTTTGGGGAGGACATACAATAATATCCACCAGACCTTCCACCCCCGCGAGCGGTTCATTGCTGACAGATGTCATTCGGTGGCTGCTCTGAGCCCAGGAGGCAGATACATGGATATGCATCGCAGTATTGTTTGTGACAGTGAGCAACTGGAAACTGCTTAACTGTCCATCACCAGGGGACTGGTTAAATAAAACTGTAATATATTTATGCAACAGATCTTAAAAACACTGTCATGGGGGGAAAGTAGGTTGCAGAATGGTGGGCATAGAAACTTTTTTTTTTAAAGCACAGAGTCGGACATGATTGAAGCGACTTAGCAGCAGCAGCAGCAGCAGCAACCCAAACCAGGAGGCTCAGTGCTAAAGCATCCGCCCTCCAATGCAGGAGATGACCGAGATGTGGGTTCAACCACTGGGAAGATCCCCTGAAGGAGGAAATGGCAACCCACTTAGTCCAGTGTTCTTGCCTGGAGAAGTCCATGGACAGAGGAGCTTGGTAGGCTACAGTCCATGGGGTTGCAAAGAGTGGGACGTGACTGAGCACGCACACACAACCCCAAACAATATGACATATCACCTACAGATACATATATAAACACAGAGTGTGATATATGTGGGTGTAGGCGGGGGTCCTGGAAGGACACACAGAACTTGCACAGCTCGAATTGTCCTGTCTCAGGGAAGAAGGGTCTGCGGGAGGGTTGGTTAAAGAAAGATTTGACTTTCCCATAATGCTTCATTCCACCCCCCCACCCCCCAAAGAAGAGTCAATTCACACACTGCTTATGTAATTAAAAAGTCATCAAACATGTAAAAAGAAAAGCGGGGGTGGACACGCTGGGTGACATGAGCTGCTTCACATGCTGTCAGGATCTCAGAATTAGGGTGCTTTCTGAGCGTAAATAAGAAAAGTCCCCAGGCCACGGCCTCTGCAGGGTGGGTTCTACGTGCCCTCATATTTGGCACCCTGTTTGCAAAGGGGTTTCCCCGTGTGATTCACATTCTCGACAATAGCCTTTGGGGCAGGCAGGGCCAGCATCCCCCTACGTCTTTATCGGAGGTGGAAATGGAGGCCTAGAGAGGTAATTTATAGTCACACAGCAGTTGAGAGCGGTGCCCCTCAGAGCGCCCCTTCCTGGTCCTGGGCTGCTCTTTCCAGCCCTGCTGCTCTCTGGAGCCTAGATCTGTGGCCCCTTCCCGGGAGCTCCCAGGCTCCCCGCCTCCTTTGACATCCCAAATGCCATAGGATCCTCTGACGGCTTCTTGGTCAGATGGTGCCCCCTTCCCCCTAAGCAGTATCTGGGGATGAAAATAAACCGTCCTGCTCTCTTTTCCTGCTGTGCCAACTGAGGGGGAGCCTAGCCAGGAGGAGCAGCAGATGGCGTGGGAGCAGGTGGGGGGGGGTTGTAGGGCAAGAAGGAGAAGGAAGGGGATTGCAAAGCCCCAGCACAAAGACTCCTGCTGAAGATGAGGCTGGGCTGGTTTAACCCGGGGATCCACCTCCCACCCCTCCCACCGGGAGAAGCTGCTTTGGGATTTCCCAAACTGCCCTGCTGCCTGGAGGGTGGGGGTGGAGAGGGCTTGTCCCCATTGGAGGCTGTGAGGGGCAGCTGGGAGCCAGGAGAGGGGCACCTGGCTTGGCAACTTTCCCAGGAGAGAACCATTTGGAGGCACGGGGGGGGGGTCTGGTTCAGAAAGCAGGGCAAAGTGGTGGAGGTGGGGGGTGGGGGAGGGGAGCCCTTGGGCCTCACCTTTATCCCTGCCGAGAGTCCAGGGAAGCCCTGGTGACTCAGTGGTAAAGAATCTGCCTGCCAAGCAGGAGACGAAGGTTTGATCCCTGGGTCAGGAAGATCTGCTGGAGAAGGAAATGTGTTCTTGCCCAGGAAATCTTGTGGACAGAGAACCCTGGAGGGTTACAGTCCGTGGGGCTGCAAAAGAGTTGGGGCTAAAACAAGAGTCTAAATGCTAGTGCTACTTCTGTAGAGGACGGTACGGCAGAAAGAGACTAAAGACCCAAGTCTGCTACCTACTGCCTGTGTGACCTCGGGTAAGGTCACGCTCACTTTTTAGGGTCTCAGTTTGCTCATCTGGCAAATGGAGGCAATACAATGGGCAGATGCTATGGATGCCTCCTTCGATCTTTCCTAGTCACTAGTTCTCAGTCTTGAGCATGTATCAGAACCACCTATAAGACCTGTCATTAGTAAAAGACAGATTGCTGGGCTCCGCCACCCGTGTTTCTGATTCAGTATCTTTGGGATGCGGACTAAGACTATGCGTTTCTACAGGTTTCCCAGGTGATGCTGCAGGTCCAGGCATCACCCTCGGCATTCACATTTCTTGCTGAGCAGTCGGTTTCCTCTTGAAAGCACTTAGGGCTTTCCCTGGTTTTCAAAACAGGCTTGGTGCAGGTGTAGGGCAGGTAAGATGCAGCTGGGTGAGCAAATGCCCTGAATGCGTGCATGTGTGCTCAGTCACGCCAGTCGTGTCTGGCTCTTTGCGACCCTGTGGACTGTAAGCCCGCCAGACTCCTCTGTCCATGGGACCCTCCAGGCAAGAATACTACAGTGGGTTGTCGTGGCCCTCCTCCAGGGGGATCTTCCCGACCCAGGGATTTAACCCGCGTCTCTTACATAATGCCCTGAATACTCTCAAACAAACAGAAGTGAAAGTTGGAGAATAAATACCCCAGCCTCCTTGCCCTTGGGAGGGACAGATCTGGGGTGTGTTCTGTGCTGTCTCCTGGCTTCTCTAGAGGGCTCGATCCACAGATGCCCTCTGCATGGGATTCCTTTTCTTTTCTGTCTCATGTCCCACAGCCCCACTGGTGCCTCTTGGGTTCAACTACTACCTGCTTGCCTTTCTTGTTGCAGAGTCTGCTTTTGGAGACGCCCCCTCCAAGAGTCAGCATTGGCCAAGCAAGAGAAGGTACAGTTTTGTATATCTTGCATCCCTGACAAAGAGAAGGGGTTGTTATTCTTGGCAGCTGTAGCAAGTTCTGGGTTCTAAATGGACCTCAGCCAGGAACTTTTAGGTGACCTTGGGAAAGTTGCTGCTGGTTCTGAGGTTTCCCCTGCTCAGATGTGATGAAGGACTGGGGTTCGATGAGTTCTAGTGCTCAGTCGCTTCAGTCATGTCCAACTCTGTAGCCCGCCAGGCTCCTCTGTCCTTGGGGATTCTCTAGGCGAGAATACTGGAGTGGGTCGCCATGCCCTCCTCCAGGGAATCTTCCCAACCCAGTAATCGAACCCATACCTCTGGCGTCCCCTGCGTTGTAGGCAGTTTCTTTACCCACTGAGCCACCCGGGAAGCCCATTATGAGTTCTAGGGAGCCTGCCAATTCTAAAAATAAAGAGGATCAGCCCACACTGTAGAGTCCACTCTGACCTGTGGAAGAATGGGTGGGCGTGAAGCTCAAATCAGCCAGAAGGTGGCGCCAAAGTAATGTCCGAAAACCCTGGCGGCTGGCTTCTGCCCGCGCTCATCCTCATACATCTGCCCGAGCCTCCTGCGACTTCTAGTCTCCAACTTGATTCGTTTCTTGGGTTTCTCTCTTCACTGCTTCCTCCATTTAACAAGCATTCCTGCATTCCTCCTGTGGCCTCTCCCCCAGCTAGGGTTGTGCGTGCGTGCTCACTCAATTCAGTCGCGTAGATGTTGTGCAGGGTAGCGCTAAGAACGTGCAGGGCCGGAGCGCTCTGTGCTAGGCGCAGGGCTAAGCGCTTCACACGCTTGTCTAGAGTCCCTAGGACAGCCCCGAGAAAGGCACAGTCTCTTTCAACGTCCATTTTACAGATGGAGGCTCAGAGCTAAATGACTTGCTAAGATCTGAAGAATTAGAACTGGGATTTAAGCCTAACTGGTTGATCCAAAACCTCTGGCAAGTGAAAAACCAGGCACACGTCATTAGGTTGTTAAAAGGCCGTGTGAGTGCCCAGGGCAGAAGAAAAGGCCCCCGCAGGAGCAGGTAACCTTTAGGGCTGTGGTTACACGGAGCTGGAGAGCAAGACAGGCGTGTTGGGGGAGTCAGGATGGCAGAGCCTCTGGGCAAAGCAGCAGCAAGGCTCTGTCCATCTTGTGGGGGTGGGGGTGGGGTGGGGTGGCATCTATGGATTCCATCCAGTGGTTGCCCTCTAAGAATGAAAGTTATATATTGCTGGGCATCCAGATTTCTATATTAAATCTCCCAGTGTTTAAATGCTACCAATCCCCCAAGTTAAAACAAAACCGTGAGAGCTCAAGACAGCATGTCACAGAGGGTTGAAATTAAAAGCGACTGGGAATTTCATTGTATCCAGCACTTTTCTTTTATAATTAAAAAAATTTTTCGGCCTCATTGTGTGGCACAGTTCTCTGCCCAGGGATCGAACCCACGCCGTGGAAGAGTGGAGTCTTAAGCACTGGACCTCCAGGGAAGAGCTACTTTTGTTTTCTATGAGGGGAGACTGAGGCCCTGGGAGGGTCCAGAGTCAGGTCAGGCCACATGTGCCAGGCGGGGGGAGGGTCCAGAGTCAGGTCAGGCCACATGTGCCAGATGGGTTGTCTCTTTTCTCTGCACCCCAGCTGGGAGGCTGGAAGTTTCTGGGGCCTTAGGCTCCACCCTGCGACCCTGGTTAACTGGATCTAAAACACTGAAATTCTAGGACTGAGGGGCCAGGGCTGAGCTGGCTGTAATGCCCTCTTAATTTGATGACAACCCCCCACCCCCATCTCAGCCCTCAGGCATGCACTCACACTCTCTCCCCTTAAGCCTTCAGGGCCCTGCAGTTGATTCCTTGGGCAGCAGAAGTTATTAAAGAGTCTGCCCCGAAGGATTTCTCTCCCCAAGAGTGATTCTAGCTCAGAAAATTACCAACCCACCTGCAGGGGTGGGGAGATACAGTTTTAATTTGTTTAAAAAAAAAAAAAAAAAAAAACTCCTGCTGTGGTCCTGGAGTCTGGGGGATGGGGGAAGCTCATTGGGGAGGGGGGCCTCTGGGATGTGTAACATTGCTACAGTGTGTGTGTGGGGGGTCGGTGATCAGTAAAATCAGTGTGTAGCTTTCGCCCAGACAGAAAGTGGGTGGCGGTGGAGGGGTTGGGGGTAGAGGGGCCCCCTGCTTCTCTATGCCAGTCTCCTCTTCCAGTCCCTGGGGGCTCTCTGCCTCTCTTACCGCCCACCGACTGGCACATCCCGCTGGGCCCTGGCACCCAGCTAGTTCGCTGCCTGCTTCTAGCTCTAGGATCTCCTCCTACCCTCTGCAGTCTCTGCATCTCCCCCCCCCACCTTCTGCCTGTCTCCCTGACCGATCACCTCCTTCCCTGCCTCCCAGCCCTCCCATCTCACCCTTGTTCTCTTTTTGAACAAGTATTCTTGCTTTGGCAGATCACCAAACTCCAACCCGTGGGTCTCACCACCCTCCACCCCCCGTCCAAGCAATGCACAGGGAAACCAGCCCACCTGTGAGAGCTCCCCCCTCCCCCCTTCCCGCCCCTGCTTCCAAACCCCCGCCAACCGCCAACCGCAGTTACAGGTCCTTCCAGACTTGTTTTCTGTACCAAAAATATTTTTTCAACTCGGGCTATTATTCCATGCACTATTTTGTAAGCAGCCTTCTTTGCTTAACTGTGTACAACAGACGTCTCTCCATGCCAATAAATATAGATCAACAAGCTTTTTAATTGCCTCATAGGATTCCATTGTCTTGCTGGAGCCCGATTCAGGTAAGGGCTCCATATTAATGGACGTTTAGGTGGCTTCTCTCTTTCCCTCTTGAGTCCCTTCCTGCTTCTATGGCATCCCCCTCTCCACTTCCTTTCATTTTCCTCCTCCTCTCCGGCCTTCATCCCCAGCCTCCCACCCTCCCCATTCCCTCCAAGCCTTGGGGGCCCCTGTGGAGGAGTAGGGGGTCGCTGGTGTTTAACACTTGCTCCCCTGTGTCAGACATGTGCCATCTCATTAGTAAGCCTGTCCCCCCAAGTGAGGCAGGCAGGAGCCACAGTGGCAGCGAGAGGCCTAATTGAATGTAACTAATTATTCACTCCCTTAAATGGGCCTGGGAGGGACAGAATTACTCACTCTGAACTGGGGAGACAGGGAACTGGCCGGCTGGCAAACAAATCCTGGGGCCTGCGGAGCCAGTCCTCCTTGGAATACTAATTAGGCAGGAGGGCAGGATTAGATCAGGAACCGAGAGCCAGCAGCCTGGCCCGTCCCCCTCCCAGCTGGGAAACCGGGCGTCTAGAGGAGAAATGAATCAATCGTTGTGTGAAGCTGGTTGCAGGCTCACCCCATCTTGGACCTGGGAAGGGTCACTAAGGGAGCGGGGGTTGAGGGACCTGAAATGTTGAGCCTTCCTTTGGCTCTAGGAAAATGGGATTCGTGTTTCAGGGGGAGAGAGGCGAGAGGCAGGAGCCTCTGTGGGGGATGTGACAGGTGGGGGTGGACGGCAAGGGACCTCAGTCCCACCTGGAGCTGCCGGGACCCAGCTGGCTCCAAGGAGGGTCCCCTTGCTCCTGAGCTGTCAGGGGCAGAGCGAAAGACTGATGATGTCCACAGTCCTTATGGTAGCCCTCCAGGGCGGCAGGCTCCTTAGCGTAGCCAAGGAACACAGCTTGGAAGAAGAGATGTGGGTGATTCATCCCAGATCAGAGCCAGCACAGGCCAGAGCCAGGGCTCAGCCCTCTTTAGCTACCAAGCTTCAGTTCCTAACCGTCCAGAAGGACCCAAACCTCACTCCTGACGAATCAAAATGTCCTCAGGGTGGGGTGGGGGTGGTAGTGGTTCAGACATCAGTTTTATTTATTTATTTATTTTTTAAAGAGCATCCTGGTGATTCTAACATTCTGTTGTTGTTGGTTGTTTAGTGTCTAAGTTGTGTCCCGCTCTGTGATCCCGTAGACTGTAACCCGCCAGGTCCCTCTGTCCACGGGATCTCCCAGGCAAGAATACTGGAGTGGGTTGCCATTTCCTGCTCCAGGGGATCTTCCTGACCCAGGGATCAAACCCACGTCTCTTGCATTTGAAAGAGGATTCTTTACCCTGAGCTACCAGGGAAGCCCTCTAACATTCTACCGGGTCTGAAAACCACTTGTTTAGACCTTAGTTCCTTATGAGTCTCTGTTCTGGGGCAGGGGCGGGGTCGCCTGGGTAGGGAGGTGAAGAAAGACCTGAATGCAGCCCCAGGGAGCTCCATGCTGGGCAACTCCTGCAGATCAGAGGTGAGGATATGGGGAGATGCAGAAAGGAGAGTGAAGGGGTGTGTGTGTGAGAGAGAGATAATCGTAATCCTGCCATCTTATACAGGCACTTCTCACGTAGGATCTCATTTGATCCTGACAACAGACGACAGCTCTTTGAGAGGATATAGGTATCCTTGCAGCTGAAAAAGGTGAGGATCAGAAAGGTTGAGTAAGTGGCCCAAGGAAACACAGCACAGCCAACATCCTGGCTCTCCTGGATTCCAAACCCCATGCTCCTTTCTCTGCTGTGGCTTTGATTTGCTGTTGTGTTTGTGATGCCTTCTCCAGCAGGTGTTAGTGTGGGCATGCTACTATTCTGCGGAGAAGGCACTGGCACCCACTCCAGTGCTCTTGCCTGGAAAATCTCATGGACGGAGGCGCCTGGTGGGCTGCAGCCCATGAGGTCACTAAGAGTCGGACACGACTGAGCGACTTCTCTTTCACTTTTCACTTTCATGCATTGGAGAAGGAAATGGCAACCCACTCCAGTGTTCTTGCCTGAGAATCCCAGGGACGGGGGAGCCTGGTGGGCTGCCGTCTATGGGGTCACACAGAGTTGGACACGACTGAAGCAACTTAGCAGCAGCAGTAGCTACTATTCTCTGTGTGTGTGCATGCTTGTTAGATGGGTCTATATGAGCATGCCTTTCCCCCTGAAAGGGGCTGGCTGTTCACAAGCCTCCCACTCCCGTCCAGCACAAAGCCTCCTGTTGACCAATGAGAAGAAGGGGGAGAGGGCAAAAGCCCCAGCCTCTTGCCCTCTTTTCCCGAAGCCAGCTCCAGTACCCACTCAAGAGGCAGCCTCCCTTGATGCTGGGGGGCTAGCGAGGGGCAAGGGAAGGCAGGTTACCCTTCCAGCCAAGTGCCGATCAGCCTTGCTTGTAGTGAATGTGGGAGTGAGACCTCTCTGTAGTCCTAGGGCAGGGAAGTTTCCCCTGCCCCATGAATGCACTGACCCCGCTTTGGCCCCCAGCGAGGGTGGCAGGGAGAGATGGATCACCCCTCTGTCTCTACCTTCTCTGAGTCCAAGAGACTTCATGGGGTCTTCACAGCGGGGCAGTAAATTTATGAGCCCAACACAGATCCCCCAATCACCTCGTTGGCTGATCTATCTTCCTGAAGTCAGGGATGACATGAAATTATCATGAAATACATCTCCAGATGATGGAGGCGCTGGTGGGTTGGGGGCTAGCAAAGGTGCTGGGGCAGAGGAAGTTGGGGCTCAGGTGGAAGGGCCGTCACCACCCCCTCCTTGGCTGAGACTCAGAGAAGGGGACCCTGCTCACTTTCCGGAGTCTTTGGCTGGGGTGGGGCAGCTGTGTTCCATCTCTGCCTCCAACTTCCTTGGAAGCCCCCTGCTCAGTGAGACTCTTAAGCCGCCAGGCTGCATGTAGGACCTCAGCTCTTGATGGGGCCATGAGGCACTTGTGTTTCCAGACTCTCAGAGTCAGAGAGACGGGGCGGGGTATGCTGAACAGGGCAGCTGGATTGGAGGAAGGGCTGGGTTCTGCATGAGTGGGTAAGGGCAACAGAAACAGGGTCAGGACCACTGTCCTGGGTGATGCTCCACACCTTCGGTTGCCCACCTGTAATCATGGGCAGGGACCAATCAGAAGGTCTCTCAGAGGGATGGGGTCTTTGGAGGCTCCCCTGCTGTATCTGGTATTAACTCTTCAGTCTCTGGGATTGAGGAGAGAGTCACGGAAGGGACCAGTGTTGGGGGTGCTACTTGGAGAGCTTGGGGTAGCACCTAGTTACTACTGTGTTTGGAAGTATAGCTGACCCTTGAACAATGTGGGGGTTGGGAGCACCCATGCTCTATGCAGTGGAAAATCCACGTGTAGCTGCAGTTGGCCCTCTGTATTCACGATTCCACATTCAAAGATTCAACCAATTGCAGATTGTGTAGCACCATAGTATGCATTTATTGAAAAATGTCTGCCTATAGATATTTTATATAAAATATTTGCATAGGTATCTGTGCAGTTCAAACCTGTGTTTTTCAAAGGCCAAATGTAGTTAGTATTTTCCCATGCCCTAAAGCAGGATGGGGGCTTGCTTCCCTGATGCCTGAAATAGCGGAAACCTGGATTCAATCCTTGGGTTGGAAAGACCCCCTAGAGAAGGGCATGGCAACACACTCCAATATTCTGGTCTGGAGAATCCCATGGTCAGAGGAGCCTGGTGGGCTACAGTCCACGGGGTCACAGACAGTGGGAAACAATGAAGTGACTTATACTCACTCACACAGCAGGACGGTGTGTTCCAGCTGAAGGCCAGTCTTGGAGCCGGTCCCCAAAGTCCAGCAGCTCCTCCCTCTCCCTCTGGCTGGGAGACCCCATCCCTCTGAGACCCAGTGTCTGGGTCCCCTCCCAAAGACCCTGGTCTTGGAGGCCACTGAGTCAGAGGATGAGCCCAGGGATGAAGGGCATACAGGGGTCCCCAAACCCAGGGTGCCAGAGCCTTCCTGCCTCTCCTCACCCCCGCTTCAGCCAGTTCTCAGGGAACCCCCCCGTCCCGCACCCTGAGCACTGAGCGGGCAGTGGATGCAGCCAGCCAGCTGGGATGCGGTCATCCGGCCTCCTGAGCAAGGCCAGCCCTTGCTGTGGGAAACTGTGAGAGCTGAGGCTCTGTGGGGGCTCCCTGGGCAGGACTGGCCGGCCTGCCCGCCCTGGATCTAGCCCTGGGACGCCCCCCCTGGGAAGGAGCACAGCGACTTTCGGGGATGATAAAAGTCCAGACAGGCAGACCAGCCGCACCTAGTGATGTTTCGGGCTGGGCGGGGGCCCTGGAGTGTGAGTGCAGCCCCGAGGCAGTGGGGTGGGGGTGGGGGAGGGGGAGCCAGACTTAGCCGACTCTGGAAATGAGATTTGCGTTGTTATCTGCGCTCGCTCAGGCCAAGGGCCTTGGGCATTAGCTAACCTGACTGAGGAGTTAAGAAGCAGGGAGGGGCCGGGAAGCAGAGGGGTGGTGGGAGCTGAAACACAGGCTGGAGTGGAGGGAGCACCTGCCGGAGTGTGTGTGTGGATCCCTTTTGGGGGGGAGGTTTGTATTTGTGCCTTTGGTTTTCCCCAAGTGTGTGTGTGTGTTTCCCTGGTTTATGTGGATGCCCTTTAAAATGATGCTGGGTGAGTACTTGGCTTCTTGCTCATGTGTTGAGATTTCTCGAGTGTGTGTGTGTGTATACAACCAGACATTCCCTGCAGTTTGGTGTATTCACGCTCTATCATACCCCACCCCCTCAGCAGCCTGCAGGTCCAAACACAGTCTAAGGAATAGAGTGGTGGTTGGGGGCAGGGCACCCAGAGGGTGGTCCTGGGAGAGCTGGGCCCTGGAGGTGGCCCTGGCCTGGCAGGGAACAAAGGGCCAATCAGTGGAGAGGCCACGAGAGTGCTGGCTGATTGAGGAAGAGGAATTAGCCAGGAGCCTCTGGGGCCCCGCGGGGGGCGAGGGGGCCTGGCATCCTGATTAGGGAGCGGGCGCAGCTGGGTTCACCTGAGCCTGGGGCAGGGGGAGTCCGGGTGTGGGCCAGGGATGAACCACAGCAGGGCCTGGACTGATGACCAGGGATGTCAGGGATGGACTATAAACCACAGATGTCACCATGACCCTGGCAGCCCCCCGATACCCAGGGTGCTCAGGGTGCCTGGTGATGGAAGCGGCATCTGCCACTCAGTCCTCACAACGTAGCTTCAGCCATCATTTGGGCTCCTGCATGAGGACACAGAGGCTGATGCTGCTTGTTCAGTCCCTCAGTCGTGTCCGACTCTCTGCGACCCCAGGGACTCAGGCTTCCCTGTCCATCACCATCTCCCGGAGCCTGCTCAGATTCATGTCCATTGAGTCGGTGATGCCATCCAACCATCTCATCCTCTGCCATCCCCGTCTCCCTCCTGCTCCCAATCTTTCCCAGCGTCAGGGTTTTTTCTAATGAGTTGGCTCTTCGCATCAGTGAGGGGGTGCACAGCTCCTAACCCAGGCTGACTCGACCTCAGAGCCCTCTATTTACCTTTATGCCACCATCCCCGACAGGTCCCAGCCCTCCACTACATCACCAGTGGAGAGAAGTTATAGGAGTACAGATTGGAAAAAGAGGGATTTACCAATCAACCTGACCAACAAGGGCTTCCCTTGTGGCTCAGCTGGTAAAGAATCTGCCTGCAATGTGGGAGAGCTGGGTTCTATTCCTGGATTGGGACGATCCCCTGGAGAAGGGGAAGGCTACTCATTCCAGTGTTCTGGCCTGGAGAATTCCATGGACTAACTCCATGGGGGTCACAAAGAGGCGGACATGACTGAGTGACTATCACTTTCTTGATCATCAAAGCAGACTGACTTGGTAGGTGATGAGACACTCATAACTGGAGGTATGCAAGGAGCTGCCCCCTGATGAAGGACTTCCTTGAGGGATAGGAGGTTGGGTTCCATTTTCTTCCATCACTGTAATATGGTCCTGAGTCATAGCCCCTGGGCTGGAATCCTCACAGTGTGACCTTGGGCAAGTGGCTAGCTCTCTGTTTCAGTTTTCTCATCTGTGAAATAGAGGAGTTTGAGGATTGAATTCAGAGGATAAACTTTTTCCAGTAGTCATGTATGGATGTGAGAGTGGGAATACAAAGAAAGCTGAGTGCCAAAAAATTGATGCTTTTGAACTGTGGTGTTGGAGAAAACTCTTGAGAGTCTGTTGGACTGCAAGGAGATCCAACCAGTCCATCCTAAAGGAGATCAGTCCTGAATATTCATTGGAAGGACTGATGCTGAAGCTCCAATACTTTGGCCACCTGATGCAAAGAACTGACTCCTTGGAAAAGATCCTGATGCTGGGAAGGATTGAAGGCAGGAGGAGAAGGGGTGAAGAGGATGAGATGGTTGGATGGTATCACCGACTCGACGGACATGAGTTTGAGCAATCTTCGGGAGTTGGTGATGGACACAGAAGCCTGACATGCTGCAGTCCATGGGGTTGCAAAGAGTTGGACATGACTAAGTGACTGAACTGAACTGAAACGAAAGCACTCAGTATTCTAACACTGTGTGTTAGGTGGGGTCAGAGAGAGCTGGGGGAAGAGGAGGGACTTAGGATGAACAGAAAGTAAAGTGGAAGGAAACGCAGGTGTTGGTTCTGAGGCTTGAGGGGTTAGGGAGGGTACTCAGGTTTCCTGAAAAATCCCCAGGCTGCTCTGCTTCAGTCTAGACCTCACCTCCCCTTTCAGGCTGTTACTCCTCCTTCCCTTCCTGCATTCCCTAACCAGTTTTTCCTCCTCTATTTCATTCTTCATCCTCATTAAATTGACCATGTCACCTTCTCATCCATAGCCTTGGATGACTCCCCTTTGCCCACGGGAATTGATTCTCCAAGTACGCCAGGAGAACCCAGGGAGTTGGGGGATAACCTTAGGTTATCTGGAGTCCCTTACACGACCCTTACAGGATCTGGAGTCCCTTAAGAAATTTCTACTTCTCTACTAATTCCAAGGAGGACATCCCATTTGATGGTATTTTGTCCTCTACTCCTTTATCAAAAGGAGGTGAGGCTCAGATTCAGAGCCATCAGCAAGAACTCAATATCACTGATGTGTTCCAGCCATTTCCTTCTTCTCAAAGCACTGCTTCTCTTGGTTCCCCAACTGCACGCTTTCTTCTTTGTATCCTCTTCCCTGGCTGTTCCTCCCCAGTCTCTGGGATTGTCCTCTGGGGCTGACCCTCTAAAGCTGGTGTGCCATCAGGCCCCTCCTGTCTGGACTCTGTCCAGTCTCACACACTTCAGCACCACCGGTGACTCCCCCGGCACATCTCTCCGGGACTCAGAGAGGAATGCCCAGCTGCCTTCGTGACATCGCCACTGGATGTCCATCTCAACCTGAAGGTCCAAAATGGAGCTTGAGTTACCCCACACCTCTGCCTTCCCTCTTGCTTGCCCTGTTGCGGGAGATGCTTAACCACATGGGGGTTTCCTTGGTTCCTCTCTCTCACCTGCCCCATCCAATCCATCAGCTATACACGTTCACTTTACCTGCAAAACACATCCTGTGGCTACAGCCACTTCCCTCTAGTCACTTCTTTCTCTGGCCCAAGCCATCCTCACCCCTCACCTGTGTGTCACGGTCACCTCTGCCCTGGTCCTGTTGCTCCCACCCTGCACCCCTACAGTCCACCAAGCAGCAGCCGGAAAGGCTTTTAAAAACAATGATCAGACAATCTCCCTCAGCTGCTTAGGAGTTTCAAAGGGAATTCCGTTGTGCTTACAAAAATTCAAGCCCTTTGCTCTGGTTTGCAAGGACTCTCTTTGGCCTGTTTCTCCCTCTTCATCCCCACGTGACTCACCTCCTTGTCCCCTCTGTTCTGGCCCCAGGAAGCTCAGTTCCACCTTATTCTCTCTGGGACACTCTCACGCTTGATCTTGGCATGGCCAATATCTTCTCTTCCTTTTGCTGTCCACACGAAGGTCACCTCCACAGAGAGGACTTCCCTGACCATCCGGTAACCAAGTCACTTCCAGACGTGACCAAATCGGCCTCTTCAGGCATAGCAGAGCATGGCACTTTTACTTGTTTCTTTTTTTTGCTTTTTTTCTTTTCCCCATATAGCTGTAAATGTCTTCCCTGGTGGTGCAGTGGTAAAGAATCCACCTGGCAATGCAGGAGATGCAAGAGATGTGGGTTCGATCTCTAGGTTGGGAAGATCCCTGGAGAAGGAAATGGCAACCCACTTTAGCATTCTTGCCTGAGGAATCTCACGGACAGAGGAGCCTGGTGGGCTACAGCCCATGGGGGTTGGAAAGAGTCAGACATGACTGGGCACTCATGCATGCATGTATGCACGTGTATAATTATGAAACAAGAACTTGAGTTAGGAAAATGTCCAGGAAGATCATTAGCGGGAACCTGTCTGGTTCACTGCTGTATCCCCAAAGCCAAGAATTGTGCCTGTGTCATTAGAGACAATTATTAAGTATTTGTTTCTTGAATTAATACATTATATATATATTATAATCACCTTTGATTTATGATGGCTATCACTGTTTTTTTTCCACTGTAGATAAAGATTTAAACTTTCCTTTTAAGAATAAAGAGAAAAAAAAGAATAAAGCAAAGGGAGGTCTTATAAGAGACTTGTATTCAGAATATTAAAGAACTCTTACAACTCAACAATAAAAAGGCACCATGGTTAAAAATGGGCAAAGGATTTGAATAGACATTTCTCCTAAGGTGAAATGCAGCTGGCCCATCACACGAAACAAGCTCAGCATTGCTAGCTGCGGTGTGTGTTTGTTAGTTGTTCAGTTGTGTCCGACTCTTAATAATCCCATGGACTGTCGTCCACCAGACTCCTCTGACAATGGAATTCTCCAGGCAAGAATATTGCAGTGGGTTCAGTTCAGTTCAGTTGCTCAGTTGTGTCTGACTCTTTGTGACCCCATGAATCACAGCACGCCAGGCCTCTCTGTCTATCACCAACTCCCAGAGTTCACTCAAACTCATGGCCATCAAGTTGGTGATGCCATCCAGCCATCTCATCCTGTCATCCCCTTCTCCTCCTGCCCCCTAATCCCTCCCAGCATCAGGGTCCTTTCCAATGAGTCAACTCTTCACATGAGCTGGCCAAAGTACCGGAGTTTCAGCTTCAGCATCAGTCCTTCCAATGAACACCCATGGCTGATCTTCTTTAGGATGGACTGTGTGGATCTCCTTGCAGTCCAAGGGACTCTCAAGAGTCTTCTCCAACACCACAGTTCAAAAGCATCAATTCTTCGGCACTCAGCTTGCTTCACTGTCCAACTCTCACATCCATACATGACCACTGGAAAAACCATAGCCTTGACTAGACAGACCTTTGTTGGCAAAGTAATGTCTCTGCTTTTGATTATGCTATCTAGGTTGGTCATAACTTTCCTTCCAAGGAGTAAGCGTCTTTTAATTTCATGGTTGCAATCACCATCTGCAGTGATTTTGGAGCCCCCCAAAATAAAGTCTGACACTGCTTCCACTGTTTCCCTATCTATTTCCCATGAAATGATGGACCCAGATGCCATGATCTTCGTTTTCTGAATGTTGAGCTTTAAGCCAACATTTTCACTCTCCTCTTTCACTTTCATCAAGAGGCTTTATAGTTCCTCTTCACTTTCTGCCATAAGGGTGGTGTCATCTGCGTATCTGAGGTTATTGATATTTCTCCTGGCAATCTTGATTCCAGCTTGTGCTTCTTCCAGCCCACCATTTCTCACGATGTACTCTGCATGTAAATTAAATAACCAGGGTGACAATATACAGCCTTGACGTATTCCTTTTCCTATTTGGAACCAGTCTGTTGTTCCATGTCCAGTTCTAACTGTTGCTTCCTGACCTGCATACAGGTTTCTCAAGAGGCAGGTCTGGTGGTCTGGTATTCCCATCTCTTTTAGAATTTTCCACAGTTTATTGTGACCCACACAGTCAAAGGCTTTGGCGTAGTCAATAAAGCAGAAATAGATGTTTTTCTGGAACTCTCTTGCTTTTCCTATGATCCAGCAGTTGTTGGCAATTTGATCTCTGGTTCCTCTGCCTTTTCTAAAACCAGCTTGAACATCAGGAAGTTCACCGTTCACGTATTGCTGAAGCCTGGCTTGGAGAATTTTGAGCATTACTTTACTAGCATGTGAGATGAGTGCAATTGTGTGGTAGTTTGAGCATTCTTTGGCATTGTCTTTCTTTGGGATTGGAATGAAAACTGACCATTTCCAGTCCTGTGGCCACTGCTGAGTTTTCCATATTTGCTGGCATATTGAGTGCAGCACTTTCACAGCATCATCTTTCAGGATTTGAAATAGCTCAACTGGCATTCCATCACCTCCACTAGCTTTGTTCCTAGTGATGCTTTCTAAGGTCCATTTGACTTCACATTCTAGGATGTCAGGCTCTAGGTGAGTGATCACACCATCGTGATTATCTTGGTCGTGAAGCCTCTTTTTTTGTACAGTTCTTCTGTGTATTCTTGCCACTTTTTCTTAATATCTTCTGCTTCTGTTAGGTCCATACCATTTCTGTCCTTTATTGAGCCAATCTTTGCATGAAATGTTCCTTGGTGTCTCTAATTTTCATGAAGAGATCTCTAGTCTTTCCCATTCTGTTGTTTTCCTCTATTTCTTTGCGTTGATCACTGAGGAAGGCTTTCTTATCTCTCCTTGCTGTTCTTTGGAACTCTGTATTCAGATGCTTCTATCTTTCCTTTTCTCCTTTGCTTTTCACTTCTCTTCTTTTCACAGCTATTTGTAAGGCCTCCTCAGACAGCCATTTTGCTTTTCTGCATTTCTTTTCCATGGGGCTGGTCTCTTCCAGGAGATCTTCCTACCCCCAGGGACTGAACCCAAGTCACCCACACTACAGGCAGATTCCTTACTGGCTGAGTCACCAGGGACGCCCCGTTAGTCACTATGGAAATGCAAATCAAAACCACACTCAGATGCCATTTTAAACCCTTTGGAATTTAGCTACTAGGCTGACTAAAAATGAAAAAGACAGATAATAGCAAGTGTTAGCAAATGTGGAGAGGCTGGAATGCTCATATATTGCTGGGGGATTGTGAAATGGCACAGCCACTTTGGAACCGGTTTGGCAGTTCTTCTTCCTCAAAAGGTAAACATGGAATCATCATATAATCCAGCAATCCCACTCCTAGGTGTATACCCAGGAAAGCTGAAAACATACGTCCACACAAAAACTTCTGTGTGAGTTGACAGTGACATTATTCAAAATAGCCCCCAAATAGAAACAACTCAGATGTCCATCGACAAATGAATATGGTATATCTATGCAATGGAATACTATTCAGCAACAAAAAGGAACAAAGTGCTGCTATACGCTTCAACACCTCTGAGTGGACCCTAACACCAGGTTTCTAACTGGAAAAAGCCAGTCACCGAAGGCCACAGCACATGTTGCTTGATTCCACTCATCTGAAGGCAATGGCACCCCACTCCAGCACTCTTGCCTGGAAATTCCCATAGACGGATGAGCCTGGTGGGCTGCAGTCCATGGGGTCACTAAGAGTCGGACACGACTGAGCGACTTCACTTTCACTTTTCACTTTCATGCGTTGGAGAAGGAAATGGCAACCCACTCCAGTGTTCTTGCCTGGAGAATCCCAGGGATGGGGGAGCCTGGTGGGCTGCCGTCTATGGGGTTGCACAGAGTTGGACATGGCTGAAGCGACTTAGCAGCAGCAGCAGCAGCGTTCATCTGAAGGGCCCAGAATAGGCAAATCCACAGAAGCAGAAAATAGATCAGTGGTTGCCAGCACGTCTGGAGTGGTGGCAGGGGAGAGGGGAGGGAAAATTGGAAACGACTGATAATAGTTGATGAAAATGTTCTGAAATTAGATAGTAATGATGATTGTGCATTTATGAATATGCTAAAAAACATGAATTGTACACATTAAAATGGTGGATTTTATGGTATGTGAGTTATATCTCAATAAAGCCATTACTGAAAAATAAAGCTTAAAAGTGATCATTGAAAGAAAAAAGCCAAAAATGCATGAGTCTCCAGCACGGTCGTGGAAGAGGAATGTAAGTGATCTGTGGGGACTTCCCTGGTGGCCCAGCAGTTAGGGCTCTGCACTTCTACTGCCGGGGCACAGGTTTGATTCCCGGTCATGGAACTAAGATTCCACAGGATGCATAGTGCAGCCAGAAAAAAAAAAAAAAAAAAAAGATGTTGGCTTATAGGTTTACAAGGATAAAGTCCAGACATCACAGTTTAACATTCAAAGCTTAACTCCAGTTTTGCATGCTGCTCTTCTCTTTAATCTGGTCACATTGGGCTGCTCCCTGTCTCTGAAACAGGTCTTTAGCTCTGCCTTGTCCTTGCAAATCCTTGCCCCTGACTGAGGTGCTCACTCTCATTTTCTCTATCTGGTTTAATTCGGTCTGGTCAATATCTGCGGGAAGGCTAGGTTCTGAGGCTTCTCAGGTGGCGCTAGTGGTAAAGAACCCGCCTACCGATGCAGGAGACTGGAGTTCGATCCCTGGGTCAGGAAGATTCCCCCAGAGGCGGGCACGGCAACCTGCTCCAGTGTTCTTGCCTGGAGAATCCCATGGACAGAGGAGCCTGGCAGGCTGTGGTCCATAGGGTCGCAAAGGGTCAGATGTGACTGAAGCGATTTAGCACGCATGCACACACGCGGTATACGCCAGGCTCTGTGCCAGGCGCTAGCAACACAGTGCAGACAAGTGAGACGGACACGGTCTGGGCCCTGTGCTGGCTCCCAGGCAGGACGAGGGAGATGAAAGAGTACCCGGCAACAATCAAGCTGGAAGGAGAATCTGGGATGCTGGGAGCACTGAGGCTGCAGAGGTGCAGAGGAAGAAACTCAGAGCCTGAGGGATCCAGAGCGGACAGAAGAGGGGCTGTTTCACCTGCTGAGTTTAGCCAGGCAAGGAACAGAGGGAAGCATATGACAGGCTGAGGGAACAGACTAGGCTAAAATCTCAGACAGAGCACAGCAGGTTGGAGGAGGCATCAGAAGGCGGACTGACTGGAATGTAGCCTGAGATGTGGGGAGTGACAAGAAACAGTCTTGGAGGGAGAGTGATCAGGTGATCAGTGCTCTGGGAATTTGTTGGTCATGCCAAACATGCTGGATTTTTAATTCCAGAGCTCAGTTCAATTCCACAAAATATGCTTATTTTTCCTCAAATCACTGATCACCCCTGGCATTATACATCCATCTGTTTATTGCCTGCCCCCTCCTAGAAAGGACATGAACTCTGTGTTGTTGACTGCTGTGTACTCAACAGCCAGAACGGCTCATGTAGGCGCTCCATAAATACCTACCAAATGCATGGATTTCCATGCCTGTCTCCTCTGCTTCACAGTTATTTAAAGTCAAGGAATGGCTGGATTCATCATTATGTCCCCAGGGCCCAGCACAGAGCTTGGCACACACATGCTGCTTAATAAATATCCAGAGAATAAATGAATAACTGTCTCCTTCAATAGGCTACAAATTCCTAAAGGGCAGGGACTGCTTGATATATGTCCTCAGTGGCCCACACATTGTCTGGCGGACAGCAGACACCCAATAAAGATTTGCTGCACTAGTTGAGAGTCCCCTCTGGATGGGGCCCCTGGCACGCTTGCTTTGGGAGCTAAACCTTGCCCACCTTCCAGAGTATTAGCTCCCCAGGTAGGCAGGAAGGGGAAATCCCCAGTTGTCAAAGGGTCTCTGGACCTGGGGCCACAGGTCTTGCCGATAGGATTAGCCTAGCTGTGCCAGGTAGCCAGGGAGACTGGGAGCATCAAGGAGGGCTTCCTGGGAGTCAGAGACCACACCACTGCCCATCAGGCCCCAGCCCTGCCCCTCTCTGGTGATTGGCAGGTGGCTCCACCAATGAGATGTGAGTGCAGCTGTGGGTAGAGGTGGTGGGATGGGACAGATGGTGGGTGACAAGGAAACCCCCACGTTCTCCTCCATCTGTTACATTTAATTGACTTTCCGAAAGAAAAAAAAGATAAACCAGTTGCAAGGATAAAATTGCTAATTAAAAGGCCCTCTGATTAGATAGACAAATATTTACCAATTATGCCTGACCCTGTCTCTCTCTCTATGTCTGCAAACTCCCCCATCAGCATCATGGCTGCATGACACCCAGCTGGTAGCTCTTCCACCAATGTCTCTCCTGGGGCTCAGACTGGCTCCGGGCGAAGCCGGGTAGGAGAGAGGCGACTACGGCAAACAGTCATTCAACAGACACCATGCCCAGGTCCAGACTCAACGCAGGGCCCCAGAGAGCCGCATCAGGGTTGCCAAGCTCAGCGCTGTGGGTTGTGTGCTGCACAAAGGTTCAGCCCAGGGAGAGTGGGGCTCCACTTGTCCGCCTGAGACTTCTGGTGGCAGAAGAAGATTTTTTTCTCTTCTTTTTTTTGCACAATGGGCCATTAGCTTGCCAATCCATGTTCAGAGGATCATGCTTGTATTTTTTTAATCCACACAGAATGGGCTAGTGACAGCTGAATAGAGATGACTCTGATTCAGTTCCTGAGCCATGGACTTTTGGGAGAGTGGGGGAGAAAAATCTACCTATGATGAATAAACTGCCATTTAACATTTATTGAGCTCCTGATGTTTGCCAAGCACTGTGCTAAGTGCTGGGCTTCCCAGGTCATGCTCGTGGTAAAAAAACCCGGCTGCCTGTGCAGGAGACATAAGAGACGCACGGTTGATCCCTGGGTCGGGAAGATCCCCTGGAGAAGGGAATGGCACCTCACTCCAGTATTCTTGCCTGGAGAATCCCATGGACAGAGGGGCCTGGCAGGCTACAGTCCATGGGGTTGCACAGTCGGATGTGACTGAAGCGACTTAGCATGCATGTGCTAAACGCTGAGGGAGAGAGAGATGAGAAACACATATTTCCTGCCTTCCAGGAGGCCTGTCCACTTGGAAGAGATGGGTACCCGTACCTGGGTCTGCCCTTCCTGTTTTCTTTTCCTTCCTGCATTCCAAATAATCTTTAGAAATATCTGGGAGATAAGAATTATTGTTCTGGACTCATGGAGCATGCACTCAATTTTGGCTCTCCTCTGTTCTGGCTGTGTGACCTTGAGCAACTTACCTCACCTCTCTGTGCCTCAGGTTTCCTCTCTAAGTTGGAAATAACAATGGCAGCAGCATCGTGGAGTTATTACAGATGAAATGAGTTAATGCATGTAAGTCATGCCTGACGCATAGTCAGTGCTCAGTAAAGGGCAGCTATTGTTATTTTTTGGGTCTATTCTGTGTCCCTTGGGAATGCAGAGCTGCACCAGTGTGGTTTCCTCTCCCTTTAGAACTCACAGTGTGGCGCGCACACAGAGAAACCCAGTAACATTCACAAGCTCACATACACTCAGGCTGTGCTGAGGAAGCTGTAATGCAGGGTGCAGTTTTATTTATTTGTTTTCCCATTTTGACTGTACTGGGTCTTCATTGTGGTGCACAGGCTTATTTGTCCAATGGCGTGTGGGATCTCGCTCCCTGACCGGGGATCAAACGCATGTCCCTTAACCACTGGACCAGCAGGGAAGTCCTAGGGTGTGGCTCTAGAATGAATGAGTGTTAGCTTAGAAGTCAGATGAGTTGAGGATGTCTTACACCCAGGCTGGGGAAAATGGAACGATTGCCTGGTGAGGTCATAAGCTCTCCATCCCTGGAGGTATGCCAAAGGGTGAGGTTGCCACAGAAAGGATCCCAGCTGTGTGGGAGAAAAGCAGGTCAATTCCATCAGGCAGACACTGGTTTGGGGTGTGACAGCCCCATCCTAGGACAGTGGGATGTTTTCCAGGACCAGAGAATTCCCTAGCGACCTGGTGGTTAGGACGCAGTGCTTTCACTGCCAGGACTGGATTTGATTCCTGCTAGGGAAACTAAGATCCTGCAAGCTGTGCGGTACAGCCAAATTAAAACAGAAAATAAGAAAAAATGGATACTAAAGTTCTCTAGGAACAGCTGGGTAGGCGTGGAAGCCTGACATTGGGCAATACTCTGGGAGCCCGTTCCACTAGCAAAGGGACAGCCAAGCTTCCCGCCAAGCATGTTCATTTCCTGGGTGAGGCCCTGAATGGCAGGAGTGCTACAGACAGAGGCAGGAAGGTGTCAGACTTCAGCCCCTAAGGTGGCTCCAGTTGGGGCGGGAGAGAGCTGGGATGATTCAGTCCTGGAGGGGTGACTCGGGAACCCCTCTGCTGTGTGACAACTGTCTTCTTATTCCCCATCTGTTTCCCCACCTGTAAAGTGGGAAGAGTGGACCAGATAAATGTCAGTGTTCAGCCCTTGTTTCCCTTCTCCCATTTCCAAATCACTGACAACACATATTAAGTACTTACCACATGCCCAAATCCGTCAGTCCTAAAGGAAATCAATCCCAAATATTCATTGGAAGGACTGATGCTGAAGCTGAAGCTCCAACAGTTTGGCTACCTGATGCAAAGAGCCAATTCATTAGAAAAGACCCTGATGCTGGGAAAGTTTGAAGGCAAGAGGAGAGGGGACGACAGAGGATGAGACGGTTGGATGGTATCACCTACTCAATGGACGTGAGATTGAGCAAACTCCAGGAGATGATGAAGGACAAGGAAGCCTGGTGTGCTGCAGTCCATGGGGTCACAAAGAGTCGGACATGACTGAGCTACTGAACAATAAGAACATGCCATGCACCGGATAAGAACAGCTAAGCCTGTTGCATGTAGCATCTAGTTTATTTATTAAAGTTTTATTTTCTTTATTTTTCAGCTGTGCTGGGTCTTCATTGTATCGCGTGGGCTCTTTGTTTGCCGTGCACGGGCTTCCTCGAGTTGCACACAGGCTCAGTAGTTGCAACGTGGGAGCTTCTCTAGTTGCCCTGCAGGATGTGGGATGTCAGTTCCCTAACCGGCGATCAAACCCACACCCTCTGCACTGAAAGACAAATTCCTAACCACTGGACCACCAGGGTTCACCCCTAGTATCTCATTTAAATTTCACCTCAACCCAGAAGATAGGCACTCTTACCACCATGCCCACTTTACAGATGCAGAAGCTGAGAAGTAAAGGAAGCTAAGTTCAGCTAGCACAGAAGTAACAGAGCCAGGTCTCAAACTCAGGCCTGGCTGACACTGAGACATGGGATGCCAGTACCTCTGTCCTCCTGCCTGCCAGTCCTGCTAAGCTCCCCAGCACGGCCCCCCGCCCTGCGCCCCACCCTAGGAGCACGCCTCCCCCACTGCCCCCTTCCTGGGCTCATACCATGAAAGCCCCATGCAGAGCCTTCGACTCTAGAGGGATATATATTATCTAAATTTGATAAGACAACTTAATTTCACTCCGTGTCTGTTACCGGCGATAAAACCAGGAGACTTTTATGACCCAGCGTCCTCGGCAAGATTGTCAGGAACTTATTATACAAGGTCTAACTGGATTTCTCCCTGCAGATGGCTGGGAGCCACAGGCTGGAACGCAGTTCGGCATCACATTTGGGGGAAGAAATGCAAAATGCCTGTTCCAGAGGCTTAGATAAGGCAGCAGGCCTCTGAGCTCCCCGAGAATCGGATCTGCCTTTCCCAGGCCCTGAAGGGTGATTCGGGAGGATTTGCTTAAACGCTGTTGGCGGAGGACAAGATGATGGGTTTTCTCTCCCCCTCACCCCTTGATCCTTCTCACCCAGGGAAGGAATGTGGAGGTGCCTGAGACTTGGGGTTCAGAAAAGAGGTTCCTGGAGGGTGAGAGGTTCAGGGCAAAGATGGGGTATGGAAGGAGGGGCATGAGTGGGTGATGGAGGGTGAGACCAGAGATGTGAGGATTGTGTGCAGTAATAGAGGGTAAAGGAAGAGCCATAGGAGGGGAACTAGGTGCGTCTTACCTTGCTGCCCGAGGATGCCCCCAAGCCTTCCTCCTTACTGCCCTGAGATGCCTGTCTCCTTCCCCAGCCAACCCCCAGGGCTGGTGTGGACCCTCACACACAGGGCTCCTAAAACAGACAACGTCCCTCAGATGCGAGGTTCACATATTTGGGCTCACAGATGCCCCAATATATTCTTTTTTAACCTGGCATCAGCTGAGCTGTTTGCATGATCAGCACTGCCCGGAGTGGCATCCACAGACCATCATGAGAAAAAGCCATCATCTGCCAATACCCCAATGTTTTTAAGGTTCACTGTCAGCAAACCCCACATTCAGAGCTCACCTCAAAATCTGATAGCTGCTAGGCTCGGGCTCACAGACAGACCTCGGATTCAGCTCAGTCTTAACACCCAGTGCAGATCTATAGCCTCCTAAACCTCACACCTCCTAAACCAAGATCAGCCCCAAGCTGAGAGTTAAACTCCCCAGACTGACATCCCTCCAGGGGTGGGCTTCTACACGTATTTGGCACAACCCCAGATTCAGACATCTTCTCGAACTAGACTAACCCTTAGCTTGAGCATCCCCAGCCTTGGGCTGCCCCCAGAATCCGAAGGGTCACCCTCAGATTCAGGCATCCTCCCCCAAAGAACCTCGGACCAAGCCTGAGGTCACTGCAGGCTCGGGCTCTCCCAGGACCCACCCAGCGGCAATGAAATTGTTCACTGGTGAGGACCGAGGAAGCAATGGCCTGGGAAACTTCAGGTCTGCCCTCGCCCTTTCTCCCAGGCCAGGAAGGCAGCGAGCTATTTTCATCTGTCACCCAGCTCCTGATGCCTCATTTATCTCCCTTTCAATGGACTCGGGACTCAAGGGAAGGCTTGTCTCATCTTTTCACCCCTTTGTTGCTTCCTCTTCCATCTAGAACCCTCCATCCTCTCTGGGCCTTTCCCCCTCCAGGTTTTAGAGAGGAGAGGGTAACATTTATTGCGCATCTTCTCTGTACCATGAGTGTGGTCTCATGGAACTCTCACCATAACTGTTCCTTTTGAAACAATTATTGGTTTTTATTTCCGGCCATCGTGGGTCCTCGTTGCTGCGTGGGCATTTCTCCAGTTGCAGCGCTCAGGCTTCTCACCGCGTGGCCTCTCTTGCGGCAGAGCATGGGCTCTGGGGCGCTTGCGCTTCAGTAGTTGCAGCACGTGGCCCTAGTAGTTGTGGCTCCCAGGCTCTGGAGCAGACTCAAAAGTTGGGGTGCACAGGCTTAGTTGCTCTGAGGCTTGTGGGATCTTCCCGGATCGAGGGTCAAACTTGTCAAGGTCTCCCACCTTGGCAGGCAGATTTGTTACCACTGAGCCATCAGGGAAGGCCCTCATCATAATCTTTTGAACTGGATTTTTATTATATCCATTTTTGGATTAAAAAACAGAGGCACAGAGAGGTTAAGTCGCTTGTCCAAAGCCACACAGCCCTGAAGTGTGGGCATTTTGCCTCTGCCAAGGTCCTGGCCCAGAACTTGTATGGGCTTAGGCATGCCTTCGGGTGGTGGGTATCTGTGCTGTGGCCTTTGGAGAAGGCACAGTGGGAAGGCTGCTGTTGTTGCTGAGCCGAAGTTTGTATTGTTTCCGTATTTCCAGTAGACAGGAGGATGGGGGCAACAGGGGAGTGGAGACCACTGCCGTGAGATCAAGGACACTGGCTGCCAGGGCCAGTAGCCGTGGGGGTGGCGGGGGCAGGAGCTGGCCTTTGCTAGAGACAGTGATGAATGGGCCGGGTCCCAGCGGCAAGGTGCTGAAGGGCAGAGGCCCAGTTCCTGCGTGTGTGGGTGTGTGTCGGGGTCAGAAATCACTGCCCCACTGGGACTACCCCATCTTGAGTGAAGACCCGAGAGTCTGGGAGACTCATAACCCCTGGCAGGCCCGACAGGATGCAGAAGGCAGGCTGGAGCCCCGTCTGTGCCCCCCAGCTCTGCAGTATCCTGCGGGACCCAGTGGGGTTTGAGGCTTGAACCAGGATCTGGGGCTGAATGAGAGAGAGCCTGGCTGCACTGGGGAGCACATGGATGTTGGAACCAGGCGGTATCCCTTCCCGGCTGGGTGACCTGGAGCAAATCATTTCACCCCTCTGAGCCTCAGTTACAAGTAAACAGGTGCAGTGAGGCTGATCTGCGGGGAGGTGAGGGTTGGAAGGTACACGCTAAGTGCTCGTTCAGGAAATGGTGCTTTATATTATAAAGGGGTTACCATGCCAGCACTCTAAATGGCTGGCCCTGAAAATTGCCTCTAAGGGGAATAGGGATGGAACCCAAATCCCTCAGCTGAGAGTGGCTTAAAAAAAAAAAAAGAAAGAAAGAAACAAATAATATAATCCTCAAAGGATTTTCCCTCTTGGCTCTAAATAAATAAATAAATAAAACAACTAATATCTTCATTTCCATCCTCCCTTTTAAGCTAATTTGTGGAAAATTAAAACAAGGAACTCACGGTGGCTGGCATTTTAATTGGATCTTGACTGGCGTCCTCACTAGGATTCCCTGATTAGTGTCTTCAGTTAAATCCTCTGCTCCTTTTAGCTGATTTTCTACCCTGGGCAGGGCCTGGGATAGGCAGGGCTGCCCAGGGCCCAGGTGACTTCCCATGCCAAGAAGAGGGCTTCAAGCTGGTACCCCAGATGCCCCAGGAGCTTCGGGGACAGAGTGACCCAGGTTGAAATTTTGGCTCTGTTACCTGATTGGGGGGGGTGGATCTGTGCAAAGGATTTGCAGGAGGCACCTGTGTCCTCATCTGGGACTGGGACACACCTGAATGAATTTACCTGGCACACACAGACGAGCAGCGCATGGTGTCTCCTTCTTCAGTCCACCTCCAAGAGAGTTTGGGAGGGGGGCTTTCACAGGGAGGGAAGAATGGCCAGCCCTACTCCACCTGTATGGCTCAAGGGCAGAGCTCTTTCCTACATCCATCAGCCTCGCAGTTTCTGGTTAAAAGAGTTCAGAGACTTCCCCGGCGGTCCAGTGGTTAAGAATCTGCCTGCCAATGCAGGGGACACAGGTTCGATCCCTGATCCAGGAAGATCTCACCTGCCTCAGAGCCTCTAAGCCACCACTACGGATCCCACATGCAACTGCTGAAGCCAGCACATGAAGCATCGAAAATCTAATGCAGCTGGAAAAAAAAAGTTCACTGCTTTTCCCACTTTCAGGATTCCGGAAATGATAATAATAGTATGTTTCTTGAGTGCCTACTTCCTTTCAGACCTTCTTTTGTCCTCATGAAACTCCTGGAGGAAGAGACAGTTGTCTTTCCCATTTTATGGATGAAAAAAACTCAGGCTTAGAGGGGTGACTTGCCACACAGCTGGGGTAAGTGGCAGAGCCAAAAATAGAATTCAAGTGTTTTGCCCTTCCTCTCCCCATAGCTTCCTCAACCAGCCTCAGTTCCCCAGTTTTGGATTAAAGTGTGTTTACTAGCCCTAGGTTTCCAGGGGTGTTCCTCCAGGGCCCGGATTTAGACCCCTGGGCTGGCGGGTGGGTGATGGGGTGAATGAGGAGGAATCCCCAGCCCACACACCAGGCTGTAGGTGGGGCTCCCTCCTCTGCAGGGGGACCTGCAATCAGTGCTAATCAGCCCCGGATAATTACTCAGCCTTGGGGAGGTGAGCACAGTGGTGCTGGGGGGTTCCAGCCCGGCTTGCTCAGTGGGATGCTGGCACAATGCTCTCCTTCCCGGGTCTGGGTTTCCCTGGCTACACTTGGGCATGGTTGAAGCCAGTAGGTCTTTAACTCTGAAATGCAAGACCTGCCCACTTTCAAGAAAACTAGGGTGGTCATAGAGCTCCTGACCAGAGGTGTGGGCTCAGCCCAGTCGCCAGTTTTATAACCTGGTCCTGTCCTAAGTGACTGGGATAACTCACTGAACCTGGGCAGCTTTCACTTTCCCCATCCATTAAGTGGGGATAAAATTAAAGCACTGACCCCTGATTTAAATGACTGTTAGGAGCATGCATGCCCAGTCGTTAAGTCACATCCGAATCTATGCGACCCCATGAACTTCAGCCCGCCAGGCTCCTCTGTCCATCGGATTCTCCAGGCAAGAATACTGGAGTGGGTTGCCATGCCTTCCTCCAAGGGATCTTCCTGACCCAGGGATCAAACCTGTGTCTCCTGCACTGACAGGCGAATTCTTTACCACTGATTCACCAGGGAAGTCCGACTATTATGAGAGAGAGGCCCAAATCCAAACCACTTAACTACCAGGAATAAATGATTGTTAGGATTCAGTGTGGTACCTGGGATAGTTCCTGAAATCTTATGAGTGCTCAATTAATGGCGGCTCGGGTTAGGGGAGCGTTTTGTTTGCATCATCTTATTGAATTCTCTGGACAGCTTGGTGAGTGAGGCATTATTACAGATGAGGCTCAGAGATAAGGTAGCCCTGTACCTGGGGGGAGCTGACGTTCACTCTCTCTGAGCATCCCGCCAGGCTCCACACTCACTGCTGAAACAGACTGCTCCCACCCTCTTGGGGCTCATATTCCAGCAATTTGAACACCCCTGCCCCCCATCCTAGGCTCCCCTGGAAGGACGCCTCCCCACCATCTTGCAGTAGCTGGGGAGGAATTAAGCTGGAGGGTCCCAACCAATGGATATCCTTGGGGTTTGGGTGCTAATAATGACCCCCCTCCTCCTCATAACCATCTCATGTAAATTTCTTTTATAATTACACTGAAAGCTATCAAACTATCTAATTTAATTTCTTTGGAAAATAAATAGCTAAAGTGGCCCTAGGTGCTGGCATAAATACTTCAAGCAGAACCATCCGGGATAGCTACTTATGCAGGCCTGACTGGCTGCAATACACACTTCATAAGTACATATTTATTGGGCCTGCCCGCCCTCCCCCACCCCCACCCAGCCCTCTCCCCTCTGAGAAGAGGCAAAGATTCTGCTGACTCAGCTGGAAGGAGAGGAAACTGACTGGGGCTGTGGTGGTGGCATGGAGGAGGGGCGAGGAACGGAGGAAAATGTGCTGGGTAATTAATTATCCGTCTTTGCACATCCATAACTTTTATTAAACAAATATGCAAACACTGCCTCTCCGCTGTCTTCGCCCCGGGTTCGGGTCTGCCGTGGGGGTGACTGTTAATTGGCGGCGGGGCCCGTTGGGGAGGAGGCCTGTTTGAGAAGCAGGCCGGGGCTGGGCCAGCCCTCCTCGCTCTCTCACTTGCCGTGGCTCCCCTGGTCCACTGGGCCAGCATCATTGCTCAGATACGCTTACACGAGGCCAGCGGATTGTGCCTTCTTCATATCACCTCTTGGCATTTCTGCCTTTCTTCCCGGCTGCCAAGGCTTAGGGTCAGGTGAAGAGCAAGACCCCTCTCTTGTTCTGGCTTCTGCCTACTTCCTCAGCCTCATTTCCTGTCCTTCTCGCTTCTGGCTAGTGTATCTCGGCCGTCCTGGCCTCCGACCTAACCTGCTCTACCTCAGGACCTTTGCACTGGCTATTTCTCTGCCTGGAATGCTGAGTTCTCATGGCCAGCTGTTTCTGTTTTTTTTGGGGGTGTTTATACTCCAAGCCGTGTGCAATCTTAGTTCCCTGATTGGTGACTGAACCCACACCACCTACCGTGAAAGCACAGGGTAGCCACTGTGCTCCTGGCCAGCTCTTTCCTGAATTTCAGGTTTAAGGTCAATGTGACTTATGTGGCCACTTCTGTTTTTAAGCTATTTTGCTTTATGATTATTATTTTTCATCACACCTACCACCTTGGTAATTTTCGCTTTTATTTATTAGTTTTGTAAGTTTGTTTCCTCCTGCCAGAATGTGACTTCCAATAGAAAAGAGCCTTGTGTTATCCATGGCCAAATCTCCAGTGCCTGGAATGGTATACGTACTTAGTTGGCCCTAGTTCAATATTCATGAACTGAATGGAAGGAAAAACCTCCTCACTCCTCTCTTTGCCCCCAGGCCCCCTCTTCCATTCTCCACACCATTCAGCAGAGTCTTTTAAAACAGAAATCTTACTGTGGACAGCCTCCCATGGCAGCCTAGTTCTTTGGAATGATATCCAAGTTCCATTACCTGCCCCATTCCAACCTAGTCTCTTTACCTCTCCAACCCCTTCTTTACCCTCTGATACACTCGCTGGCCTTCACACAAAGCACCATTCTTCCATGTGAGCCTTGGCACAACCGTTTCCAGCTGCCACATTCTCTTGCTTACCTCTGTTAGCTTGGCCAACTCCATCTTGTCTTCTGCTTCTCAGATCAGGCATCACCTCCTCCAGGAAGGCTCTCTGCTTAATCTGCTGTCCTTCCTGCCAATGCTCCTTTCATCTTACTCTGGCTTTTCTGCTTCTCCCTCTCTAGATGGAGATCTTTAGGAGGGTGGGGATGCTGTCTCCTCTCTCATCTTTCAGGCAATGATCATGAAGCTGGGCAGGTATTAGTCAGGTTCTGGTTTGAGAACATGGATTCTGGTCCAGCCTCCCTGGATTCATACTCCAACGCCTCGATTTACTGGCTGTGCTGGATACCCACCAAGATGGTGCCCAGTAGGATGGTGGCATCTGGTATTTATACCTGTGTGGAGCCCCTTTCTCTTGAGAGTGGGCTGGGACCTAGTGACTTAGTTCTAATAGATACGATACAGTAGAAGTGATGGAATGTCACCTCTGAGAGTAGCTTATGAAAGGGTGAAAGCTCCCCTCTTGGACACTCTGTCTTGCTCCTTCTCTATGAGGGACGGTAGACAGCTGCCCTGTTCTGGACGGCCCTGTGGTCTGTGGAAGGGCACACATGGCGAGAAACTAATATCTCTAGTCAATTGCAGGGAGGGCCTGGGACGCCAGGTAAATCGTGCTGGAGTCCTGACCTACAGAGCCTGTGAGGTAATCAGTGTTTCTTGTTTACAGCTGTTAAGTTTTGGGCTAATTTGCTACACAGTGATAGGGAACTGAATATTGACTAGGTGGTTGTGGGCAAGACCTTTCTGTGTCTCAGTTCCCATATCTGTAGAGTGGGGACAAGAATTACCCCATCTTGTGGGTTGTTGTGGGGATTAAATGAGCTCCTTAGAACAGTGACTTGCATATAGTGAGTGCTGTGTGAGTTTAGCTAGTCTCCCATTGTTAGCACTTTGGAGGTGCTTAATGAGCCCTGAGCAGGAACAAACATGGTAAGAGTAATAGTTCTTGCCCATTGCTCTCTGGGCATGAGGTTCTAGCTTCTTGAGATGGCACTCAAGGCCTTTTATGATCCCTCAGACTCCTACCAGCTTCATCGCTGTGGGCTGGTCGCTGTGTTCAACTCACTACCTCTCATCTCATCCTTACAACATCCCTGTAAAGTAGGGACTGTCTTACAAATGTGGAGCTTGGGTTCAGAGAGGTTAAGTAACTTGCCCAAGGTCACACAGCCAGAACAAGACTAAACTAAGTTTTGAATTTAGGAATTACTGCCTTCGGGTTTGGTTTATTTGCTTGGCCTCAGTGCCTCCCATGGGCCTGGCATAGAGTAGGAAGCAGGTCCATGGTTACTGAACTGCCTGCCTGCCTTCCTGGATGAAGATTGCCCCTTCCTCCACCTCCCATTTGTCAGGTGAAAAAGCAACAAAAAGCTCACGCGGCCAAGAGACTTTGGAGAGCAATGCTTAACCCAGAGGACTGACTCACCAATGGGCCCCTGGGGCATCAGCCCAGTGACCCTGCTCAGTGGCTGGCTTTAATAGAGGAGGAGGGAGGCAGCGGGAGCCGGCAGGGAGAGCTGCCCATTAGCCCTAATTAGCAGCCCCGTCTGGAAAAGAGCTTGGGCTGAAATTAAGATGCTGTCAGTGGGTCCCAGCTGGGTCGTAGCAGAGTGGCAGCTGCAACGTTTCCAGAGCCTGAGCTTGAAACACTCAGCTGGGAAGGCCTCTCTACCTGACTCCACCTGGACCCAGGGGCCCCCGGGAGGCAGCCAGACCTCTCCCCCAGCAAGACCGTGATTCACTGAGGACCCCTGAGTGTCAGAGCTTGAGCCAAGCCCCCCAGCGCCCTGGTTATCTCCATGGGTCCTCCCACAGCACCTCTGCACCCATTTTGCAGGAAGAAACAGAGGCTTAGAGAGCTTTCATGGTGTGCCCAAGGCCACACAGCTAGAAGAGGCAAAGTTCCGGGGGCTCCCGAGCCAGTGCCCCGAATCCAAGGCTGTGTGGGTGTGTGGGAGGGGAGATCCTGAGCAGGGCTTGAGTGGCGGGAATCACCCGGAGGACAGGGGGCAATCTCTGGGCTTAAGTCACCTTCTTTCACTCAGCCCCTTCCTCCCATTCCCAGGGCAGGACAGAGGTCCCTGTGCTGCCCCCTTTGTGGGGAGAGACAAGTTATGTAGAAGAGGTGGGCTGGGTTTGGGGTGAAGTAGGGTAAAAGAGCAGGAAAACCAAGTGGCAGGAAGGATGCAGCCTGCCTCCAGCTCTCCACTTCCTCTTTTAAGGTGCCAAGAATAAACCAGGATTTAAAATCAAACTTTAAAAAAAAAAATCACAAAATCCTTAAAGCAAAGCTGCTTCCCAAGAAAGAAGTGGCAGTGATTTGTGCAGCAGACGAGCGCTGGCCAAGCCCTGCTGGACAGGAGGCGGGGCTGCAAGGCAGGAGGTGGGCCAGGAGATGCCCGGGACCTAGGCTGCCCCACCTTGGTTGCCAGTGTTGCTCTTCATAATAATAATGAGCAGCCTGTTGAGGGCTTGGGGTGAATGCATGTGGAATAAATGGCAGGCGGGCTGAGCGTTTCCTTTCCCGGCATGGGCCTCTGGGAGATTCGGGACAGCCTGCCTTACCAGAGGTCGTGGCTGAGTCTACACAAAGCTGGTGTCCTCAGAGAGGCTGAGCTGAGCCCACCACAGCCTGCACACTCCCACCTCGGCTTTCCTGCCCACCCTGCCGTCAGGCTGAGTAGATGGTCATTTGCTTCCCAGCCAGCGGGCAGCTACTGATGTTTTTATGGGCAGATTGCACGTAACGAGCTTTCCCTCCAGGACCTGGGGACAGTCTAGAAAATTGTATTCAGGTTGGAGAGAGGAAGAGGGGAGGGAGGAGGGGCAGGAGGTGCAAGATTCTTCCTGCCTCTGCCATCTGCATCCCCACAGCCAAGGAGGGAAGCAGATGAAGCCATCAGGCAGGGCCCAGACCCCCAGGGGTAGGGCAGCAGGCAGTAACTCCTTCTCTCTCGGGATGACTTTATGCTGAACTCCGGTCTTGGTGGATGTATGTACGGAATTACAAACGGCACTGACTGTGCTCCCAGGGTCACCCTTTCTTTAGTCCATCTGTGCACCCATCATCCATCTACCCACCCACCCATCCATCCATCTATCCATTCATCAACCCCTGAGTCATCCATCCAACAGGTAGTTACGGACCTCTCTCCTCGGCTAGGCAGTGGGTAAGGTCCTAAGGACAGGGCAGTAAGGAGGTGAAGAGGAAAAAGACGTCCCTCTCCTTCCTAAGAATAGTCACTCACTTATTCATTTATTCAAATGATGATATTGAGTTCCTATGACGTGCCAGGTTCTGTGGTTAGTGGAGATACTTACGTGCATGCCTGCTAAGGCGCTTCAGCCCTGTCCGACTCTTTGCGACCCTGTGGACAGCAGCCCGCCAGGCTCCTCTGTCCATGGGATTCTCCAGGCAAGAATACTGGAGAGGGTTGCCACGCCCTCCTCCAGGGGATCTTCTCCACCCAGGGATCAAACCCGCATCTCTTATACCTCCTGAATTGGCAGGAGGATTCTTTACCATGAACGAGTTACCACCTGGAAAGCCCAGTGGAGGTACAGTGATGAACAAAAACGACACAGTCCTGGTGCTTGACGGCATCAGTGAGGAAACCAAGCAAGGGCTTCGGGGATGGATACTGATGGGTACTCCTGAGAATACAGGTGATGGACCTACAAGAGTGCTGCTGGCGAGCACTGATGATGCCACGAAGTCATCACTGGCGATCCCTGCTGGCATCCACAGGGTGTTGGTGCTAAGCACTGATGACGTGCTCCCGAGGATATTGGTAACAGACACTGATGGTGCTCCTTTGGCATCAGGGCACTGGCGCTGAGCAGTAGTCATGCTCTCAAACTCATCAGTGATGGGCTCTGGGAGGAGCTGATCTTTCCTTCTCCTGCAGATCTCACTCACCCTCCGTGTTCAGTCTCCTTTTCCCCAATCAATTAAAGCTCCTGCAGGCAGACAGACCTCGGGATGACCCTGCAGCTCCCAGTGTGATGTGATGGTGGCCCTCTCCTGGCCTTTACTGAGCTGCAGAACCCGCCTCCCAACTGGTGGCCTATTGATCCCCTTGCTGGGAATTCTCTCTGTGGTTAGAATGTCATTTTCCACCCCAAACACCTCTTTCTTGCAATTGCTGAGAATTACTTATGAGGAGAGAAAGAGAGAGAGGAGTGAACGTGTGTGTATTGATTACCACCCCTGAGAAGCTCACAGATCATTTAGAGTAGATTAACCTAACTTTCTTTTGCCTTTTGGGAAGTTGGACTGCAAGTTATTTAAGGAGATTAATCAGCTCATCAGAGAACCAGACAGTCTTCCTACTTTTTCTATCTCTTTTTAGGCTAGTTGGGACTGTGTCATTTTTAACCCTCCTTCAAAATATCTTTTGCCCACCACTCTGCCTGTACGTTCACCACGACTGCCCAGGTCACTTCAGCAGGGGCTCCTGCTGGCTCCTCTTTAGGGGAGAAGTAGGCACATCTCTGGCTGCTGTTTGTTTACTCTGGCCTTTTGCCCAGATCCCAGTCTGGGCACAACCCCAGAAAGGGCTGGACCACCCCAGGCCAGTCTCCCCCATCCAAGCCCTGGCTCAATGCAGTTGTCTCATAGGAAAGACCCAAATATTCCAGCCACCAAAAGGCAGTGGCTTCCAGAGACTTTTCCGCTAGCGGGGCTTGCTCATGGGTTCTGCAGATGTCAGTCCCGCCCATCCACTCCTCCACCTCTCCAGGTGCAGCTCCGACCTCCTCCGCCCTGCCAGGAAGCCATCTCAGACTGTGCCATCCTTCTGGGGACACTCGTTCTGCTTAGAGAGAAGGGATGCAAGAGGAGAGGAAGGAAACAGAGAGAGAGAGGAAGGGGAGGAGAAAGGAAAGAAGAGACAAGGAGAGGCAGTGAGAGGGCCTGGGGAGGATCCGCCGGCTTCCTGACTCGACGGCACACCCTGCAAGCTCACCACGTGCAGGTGGGGAAAGTAAAGACAGACTGGGGCTCGAGTTCTCTGCAGCAGCCTTCCCTGGAAGGCTGTGTGACCTTGGGCAAATCACGCCACTCCTTGAGCTTCGGGTCCTCATCATTCAAATGGAAAGATGACAGTTAGTACCTCGCAAGGTTGTTCCGGTTGCAAATGAGGTCATGTATGTAATGTGCTTAGAACATGGCCTGGGGCTTCAGTAGGTGCTCCACTGATGGCAGGTAGGTATTGCCAGGTCACTCTTGACGGCAGGACTCCTGGCAGAGCCTCTGTGAAGACATGCTGGGTGATCCAGAACCTCGTCTCTGCCGTGGGGACCCTCGTTCCTCCTCTCTGTCCCCCTGTCCACAGGCGGATGCAGAAGCGGCAGCCAGTGGCCCGGGTCTCTGGGAGGAGGGGGCTGGGAGTCAGCCCTTGGCATCTGGGCTAGGAAGTAGCCCCTTTCAGAGCATGACAGGCCCTCTCTGCCCCCTTCTCTGCCATTTCTCTCCTCTTCCAGGAAAAAAGTTTGAAGTTGAATGGGTCCCGAGGTGGAATATTTTCCAAATGTCAGTGCAATCTGTGGTACATTACAGCTAAATGCGATCATCGCAGCGCTGGGCTCTGAATGTCAGCGCACCAGCCGCGATGGAGTGGCAAACAGCAGGCTGACAGGTGGGGTCTCAGCCTTCCCACCTCCTGGGAAGTCAGCCTGGCAGGGGAAGGAAGTAGGCCATCTCTGGGTTCAGCAGACATGGACCGTGGGCCTCGGAGGGACACACCACGGGCTCGTGAGGGCCTATGTGCGTGTGCGTGAGTGGGTACACCTGTGCCTGCGTTTCTGTGCAACACACCTCTCCCTTTTTTTGGCTGCACTGTGTAGCGTGTGGGATCTTAGTTCCCCAACAGGGGACTGAACCGTGCCTCCCTGCCGTGGAAGCGCAGAGTCTTAACCAATGGACCAGCAGGGAGGTCCTCGTGCTGTGCTCCTTCCTGTGTGTCACTGTGTGTCACTGCGCACGTGCCAGACCCCAGGAAGGTGTGCACCGAGCCCCGTGGAGGTCTATGCACAGCGCTGTCTATGAGTCCTCCATCTCAAGGTATCCCCGCCTGCCAGTGTGTGCACACGCATTAGTTCAGAGCTCCTGGGCAAAGCACGCAGGTTCACACCGCCCACCAGGAGACTGTGCGTCTGTCAATACAGACATCATCCTTCTCGCGGTGCCTTAATACCCGCTCGTCATCTAGCTTCCTATGGCTCTTTCTATCTCCCTCACCCATGTGTAGTGTGTACCTGCAATTGTGTGTTTCTGTGTATCCACGACTGTGTGTGTGGTGTATACAGTCTCAAGACTTTACCAGGTGTGTGTGCGCTCGCGCATGCATGTGTCTAGGTCGGTGAATCTCATCTCAGCCACAAAGGAGGATGGGGAATCGAGAGTCAGGAGCAGCTCTCTGCCTCGCTGCCCCCATGGCGGGGCATTCTGATGGCCGTGTGCTCTGTGGAGCCTGTGATTGGCTGAGCAGGAGGGGGCTTCAATCGTCTCCAATTACCGGGGAGTGGATGGTGAGCCGTGAGGCCAGAGGGATGGTGTGTGCATGCCAGGATTAAAGCGTCCTGTGTATGCAGACGGGCCCTGTGTGTGTGTGTGCTGTCCTTGTGTTTTGTGATCTTTATGTGTGGCCACAAGGCCTCGTGAGAATGCACAGGCAGGCCCGCGTCGTGTGGGACTGGAGGCCATCGGAGTGTCCCTGGGCCTCCATCGGTGTTGCTCTCACCGTCCATGTGGGGTCTGCTAGCACACACCTGGGGGGTGTGTATGAGCTGTGGTCTCTGCAAGTCTGAGCATGTGTGTACTCTTGTGTGACTCTGTGTGTGCGGGCTCTGCCCGCCTGTCTTTGTATGTGCCTTCGGGTATATGGGAGGGTCTCTGGGGTTTTCTCTGGGTAGAGTTTGTGAGTGTGTGTTTTTGTTTTGGTCACTAAGTCGTGTCTGACTCTGTGTGACTCCCTGGACCATAGCTCACCAAGCTCCTCTGTCTACAGCTGTCTAAGAGCCAAAGAGAATGGCCTGGCTCTCACAGAATACTGGAGAGAGTTGCCGTCTCCTCCTCCAGGGGATCTTACAGACCCAGGGGTCGAACTTGTGTCTCCTGCATTGGTGGGCGGATTCTTTACCACTGAGACACCTGGGAAGCCTGAGTGTGTACATTTCTGTGTGTGTCTGAGTATGTTTATGGTTAAATGTGACGTTCCAAGCAAACTGATCGGTAAGAAGGAAGAGGGAGAGAGATAACCGTGCCCCATCCTCACCCCATCCCAGCTGCTGGTCAGGATCCCAAGGTCTTCTCCCTCAGACTGTACAAGCATCCACCCAAGGGCGGAGGTCCCACACACCCCCAGTTAAAGAGCTCAGTGAGCCCGGTGTCTCTGGTGACAGCTGGTGCTGAGCCTGGCCTGGGGATGAATCGTGTCTTCCTGGAGTCCACATGTTGAAGTCCTAACCCGCAGAACTTCAGCACAACACCTTATTCGGAAAAAGAGTCATTGCAGGTGTGATTCGCTAAGAGGGGGTTATCTTGGAGTCAGGTGGACCCCTACTCCAACATGATTGGTGTCCTTAGAGAAAAGGAGGAGTTTGGACAGGGACAGACACGCGCTGGGGGAGAAGACATCTGTCTACGAGCCAAGGAGAGTGGCCTGGCTGCCACAGACCCTTCTCTCCCAGAGCCGCACATATCTAAGCCTTACCTAGGCCCACATACCACACGCTAGAAACCAACTCCATGGACACCTGGATGTCTGACATCCGGCCTCTGGCACTGTGAGATAATAAAATTTCTGTTGCTTAAACTGCTCAGCTTCTAGCGCTTTGTTACGGCAGCCCTAGCAAACTGATCTGGGGATGTGAAGGCTTAAAAGTGCTTCTCTGAGCTCCTCTGCTTCCTGCAGACCCATCTCGCAGCCTCCCTTGCTGTGATCAGCAGGCTGCCCATATCTTCCCTCCACCCTAGGCTCCCCCAGCGCTAAGCTCAGTGCCCTCAAGGTCTCAGGCCAACAGCCCCTCCCCTGGGCTAGACAAGCTCATATCTGCCCCTTTCCCCCACCCCTCCCCTGTCCCAGACCTCAGCTTCTTCCAGACTCTCCAGATAAGCCTGGGCTTTTATCACCTTTCTGAGCCCAAGTATATCTTTCTCTACCCATTTCCTGCTCCTCCCATCTGGCTCTGTGTTCTGCATACAGCAGGTGCCCACTGAAGGACTCAGCGAGGGGCCCCAGGCTTTCAGCCTCTTTCTGGGCTTGTACTGGGAAAGAGACCTCATCTGTGCTGCTTCTTCCCCCAGACCAAGTGCCCGCGTCTGGGTCCTGCTCTTGAAAGTGAAGTCGCTCAGTCATGTCCGACTCTTTGCAACCCCATGGACTGTAGCCTATCAGGCTCCTCTGTCCATGGAATTTTCCAGGCAAGAGTACTGGAGTGGGTTGCCATTTCCTTCTCCAGGGGATCTTCCCAACCCAGGGACTGTACATGCTTCTCCCACATTGCAGGCAGATGCTTTACCTTCTGAGCCACCGGGGAAGCTCCTGCTCTTACTGAGACTGAACTAGGTGCAGATCTGGGTTACCAGACCCTCCAAACAAACCCTTGGACAGGGACTATTTTAGCCCCATTTTCCAGAGGGAAAACCAAAGCCGGGAGGAGAAATAAGTGGTCTAAGATGACGCCTTAATTCTTGAACATCAGATCAGGAAAGAACTTTGGTACCAGCTAGATCATCCCTCTCCCCTGCTCCCATTTTACAGCTGGAGAAACTGAGGTTCAAGTGGCTCCTCTCTCTCCACCTACCGCTAATGCTTCCTCACTGTTCACCCTTGACCCTCTGAGCACTCCCCTCTCTCTTGCTCCTGCGACTTGAGCGATTCTGCAGACAAGGGTGACAGCAGAGCTCTGGTCAGCCCCTCCTCTTTCCCGAGCTCCAGTCCGGAATTTCCGCGTCTTGCGCACATGGCCCGCAGGGCTTTCAAACTCAACATGCCCAGAGCCAAACTGACTTTCTGTGATCCTTGATCCGGGGTGTCTCTTGGATTCCCTGGCTCATTATCAGCTTCTCTGTCCTTGCCGCTCAAGCCTGAAGCCTTTGACCTGCTCTCCCCGCCATGCCCACATCCAGTCAACTGCTGACTCCCACTGGGTCTTCCTCTTAAATATTTCTCAAATCCACTGTTGCTGACCCAGTTTAAGCTTCAGCTTCTCTCTCTCTGAGATTCCTGTATTAACTTTTATTAAAGAAATGCATTTATTTATTTGGCTGTGTTGAGTCTTAGTTGCGGCATGCAGGATCTTTGGACTCTAGCCGGGTGCACGGACCCCGTAGTTGCAGCGTGTGGGCTTAATTGCTCCTTGGCATATGGCACATGGGCTCTTGGTTCCCTGACCAGGGATTGAACCCACATCCTCTGCATTGCAAGGCGGATTCTTAACCACTGGACCACCATAGAAGTCCCTGTATTAACTTCTTGTATCGGCTTAGAATTAAGCTTGGCTGCTTGGAACAGAAAACCAAAATAATAGTAACTTCAGAAAGTTGGAAGTTTCTTTCTCTCTCATGTAATCAAAGTGTGGATTGGGCAGTTCAGGGCTGGAATGGTGGCTCCATGAAGCTGAAAGGAACCAGGTTTCTGTCCAGTCCACTGTCTGGCATCCATAGGGTCAGCATTTGTCTTCATGGCCCAAGATGGCTGCTAAGTGCCAGCCATCTCGGCTGTGTTCATCCAGAAGAAAGAAAAAGGAGCCGGGAAAAGAGGCTAAAGGTATGGGTCAGCAGTCTTTTAAGGAAGTGTTCCCAGAAGCTTCCAGTTAACAGTTCTGCTTAGACTGTTGACTAGGACTCAGTCTGTATAATTCATAGTTGTAATGGAGATTGGGAAATGTGGTCCCTGTATTAGGGGGCCAAGTACCTAGCCAAAAATTGAGGTTTTCTGACTAAAGAAGAAGGTGAGAATGGGAGTTCCTCACCTCGTCACTGGTTTCCCTCTCCTTTCTCACCCTCTAATCTACCATGGACACAGCAAGGTAGGGTTATCCTTCTAAAATACAAATCCAGACATAGAGTTGCCAGATTTGACAAAGAAAAATATAGGATTCCCAGTTAAAGATGTGAATTTTAGATAAATAATGATGCACGTTTTAATATAAGTGTGGCCCGTGTAATATTTAGGAGATACTGATGCTAAAACAACAATTTATTCTTTATCTGAAATTCAAATACAGCTGGACACCCTGCAGTTTATCTGTCAGCTCTTCCCATACACCTTTCAGACTCTCCATTGTTTTTGAGAAAAGGCTCAAGCTCTTTGGAGGGATTTACTGGTACCTTTATAATCTGTCCTCCAACTGACTTGTCCAAGCTCAGTGTTTCCTGGACAAGCCAGGCACTGCCACTGTGTCTCCCAGGCTTCAAGCCTTTGTTTGAGCTGTTTTGTCAGCCTGGAATGCCCTTGTCTATCTGAGAAGCCCCATGCATCCGGGAGGGACCATGGCCTCTGTCCATCTCTATATTCCTGGGACCTGGTTGGGGTGTGAGATTATTTGATGAATGAAATGACAAGTTCAAGGCTACCCAGCAAGTGAAGGGCAAGGTTACAGAAGCCGCCTGGGCTCATGACTCCCTCCCCAGTGCTCTCCACATCCAACTGGCTCATGGGACCCAGCACTGGGTTCTCTGTCTCCTGGGTCTTCATTCTTTAGGAGCCCACATCGGAGTGCAATGCCCCCAGCACACAGGGGGTTAAGCCAGCCTTGGAGATGGGAGCTGGAGCCCACGGAGTCCTTTCTGACAATAAAGCTAATGAATCCCTCCTTGCCGTTTTCTCTTGCACAATAACATTTAATCATCATTTGCACAGCAGATGAGAAGTTTGAGGCAGATGCAATTCTGCGTGAGTGGCGATTTCTGTGTGTGGGCACCGTTCCTGCTGTCCCCGGCACACCTGACAATCTGAGGCTGGGACGGGCTGCTTCCCAGAGGGGCTGTGTGTGCACCCACGTGCTGGAGCTCTGACCTCGCACCCATGTGGGAGGTGCGCTTTGCAGGCACGTGTCTATCTGCGTGCATCTTGTGTGTGGAGTCAGACACATGTGTGGCTGTGGGTCAGCCTGACGGTGCACGTGGACAGAGGTGGTTAGGGTGCCTGAGGACACGTGGTGTGGAAGTGGAGGTGCACATGTGGGGCAGGCAGGCATATGGGGGGTATATATTATTGCATGTGTATGTGTCCTTGGTGTTGATCGGAGTGCTTACTAGAGGATGCCTCTAAGTGTTTAGATGCTCGTAAGTGATCATGTATATTATGTACACACAGGCCTATGTGCTCATATGTGCGTACACATCTCTGGGCATCATGGAGTTGAATTTAGCTCCATACATACACCCATGTGCCAGGGCTGACAGTTCCTGAGGCTATACATGCTTTCCTGTGCATGCACACACATTATATGAATGCATGCATGGACCTATGAGCTCATATGCCCGGGTGCATCTGAGGAAACACACATTCGTGTACCACATACCTGCCTGGGAGTGTCTGGGGACACACAGATGTTCATGAACATGTACGCATGCATGCCTGAATGGGGAAATGTGTTGGTTCCTGAAAGGGTATCAGTGAGTGAACACACACATACATGCACACAAGAGAACACAGCTATGGAAGACACACATGTCTTGTGTGCAAATGTGACATGAGAGTGTGCCCCTAGTACATGCGTGGTGGTGGGCACATGGCCACATTTGCAGACCTGCAGGAGTTGTGCTCTGTGTGCATGGCTGGGAGCATCCATGTGCTGCACCGTGCATTCAGCCAGGAACGTGTCTGAAGGCACATGTGCCTGCGCTGTACGCTGGCATGGGTATGTGGGCAAGCTTGCAGCCCCCTGTGCACGCACTGAAGCGTGAACCCTCTCTTGCTTCCAAGTGAGGGGCTGACAGGGTTACACTCTCCAAAGGCCCAGCGGCCAGTGGCAGAACTGGTCTGAGCGCGCTGGCTGGCAGGGGGCGAGTGGAGCTGCTGACTCGTGGCCCAGGGGTGGGCGGTCATGACGGCTGGCTGACGGATGCAGCTCTCAGCCGCCCCCTCGTGACAGCAGCCGGCTCTCTGAGCTGCCTGAAGCGGGAGGCGGGAGGTTAGTTCCTGACCTATGCGCTCGATGTTGGCTTCCCACTTCTCTGGTGCCCACATCCACGTGCAGACGCACACGTGTTGGGACATCCAGAGAGGCAGACCCAGGCTTGGGCCGTGACCGCGGCCCCACCCCCACCTTGCTGCCCAGCTCTGCCATCTGTCTGAAATGCCTCCCTTCCCACCAGCTGCTGCCCTCTCCTCCCCACTCCCCCAAAACTCCACTCAGAATCCGAGCTGTCCTTGTTCTGCGCAGAATCAATGGTGGGGTGTGTGTGAAACGGCCCAGGCCCTTGTAAGCTCTGCATCCCTCATCTAGCACCCCACGCCCCCACAAATGTGAGCACTGGGTTCCTCATCCGTAAAATGGAGCTAATGAGGTACCTGCTTAAAATAAACATGGCCACTCAAATAAAGCACTAAACACAGCGAGCACTGAGTGCACCCTCCGTGGTTTTCACCTGCACTAGTGATTAAGGACAGAGCTTAGCGCGGTGTCCGGCACGCGGCAAGAGGCCACGCAGGGCGCTGTCACCGTCTTTCCCATCATTGTCATTGTCATTGATATCCCTGGTCCTAAAATTCTTAGCCAATTAGACATCAGTTCTTGCTCATGACCCTGAATGCTCTTTTATCCCATGCTGCTGATGGTGACAGAGATGAGGACAATAAAAGGGATTTTTTTTCTTTTCGTTTTTCCCTGTGCCTCGAAAGGGGTGCAGACATGGGAGAGGGAAGGCTCTTTGTTTTCGGAGCTCCTTGATAGAGTTGGGTGTGCCCGCTTAGAGCCTGGAGCTGGGGGTGGCTGTGCTGTCTGTGTAACATACGGAGGGGAAATGGAGCTCGTGGGGAACTTGGTGAGAATCAGTGAGGCCAACAGGCAAACACTGTGTCAGCCACAGGACCCTTGTGTGTGACCCCAGACCATCAGAAAAGGGTACAAAGCTCACAAAATACACGACGTGATGGGCACCTTGTGGGACCCAGAGGAGGGTCTGGGCTCACGTATTTCACTCCTGGGTTGGCTCAGAGCTCAGTGGAGTAGACTGGTAAGGGTGCAGGAGCTGGAAGCAGAGGGGATCGAGGGGGCATTCCGCTAGCCCTCCAGCCCCACTCCTAGGATTAGCAGAAATCACAGGGAGGCTTGAGGACTCCCACAGGCTGTAGAATGTGGCGGTGAGCCGAGGAAAAGCTCTCCCAGGCAAGGCAGTGACGTCAGATACATCCAGACCACGTGTCCAGGGCTTCCTGTGGGTCAGGCACCGTACATACTGCAGACGGTGTCGGTTCTGGGGGTCAGAGTGCCCGGTTAAATCTTGGCATCTCCACTTCTTAGCTGTTTGATCTTGGGCAAGTTACTTAGCCTCTCCATGCCCCGGTTCTCTGACCAATAAAATGAGGGCTACTCCACTGGGCTGATGAAGGACTAGAGAGGCCATTCACATGAAGGGCTTTGAGTAGTGCCTGGTGGGTGGAAATGCTCAGTGCCAGGGGTTATTTCTGTATTTTATCTTCACTGCAACCCTATGGAGTAGGCGTTCTAGTGTGTGCACTTTATGGAGAAGAAAATAGGGGGCACAGAGAGGGTAATACACTTGTCCGAAGTCACACAGCTGGAAAACAGAAGAGCCAGAGGCTCAGAAAGTGAATCTGGATGAACAGCGTGTTTTATTTCTGGCAAACTCTTTAACTCTGTGTGACCTCAAGAAATCATTCTTCACATATGGGGTTTAAACAAAATATTCAAAGGTCTTTGTGACTCTGTCCCTCTGGACGTGCAACCTGTCTATAATCTTCTCAGCAGGGACAGAGTCTGTCAATGCAAGGAGCACATGTGGAAGGGAAAGAGTCTTGGAATCAGAGGTCTTGAGTTGTTTCAGCTCTGTCCCCGCCAGCTGGGTGAACTTGAGCTGGTCACTTTACTTTTCTGAATTTGGATCTCAGTTACCCTCTCTACAATGGTGATGGCAATACCAACCTGAGAACTGTTGGGATTCTGTATGTGAGAACTGGGCACACAGTTGGGTGAGGGAGAGGATCACGTCTTCTCAGTGGTACGCAAGTTACCAGGGCTCCTACATGGATGAGAGTCCCAGTGCCCCACATCTCTCAGTGGACTTCAAGAGACATGGTCAAGTTGACCAAAGCATAGTTTCTTAGCTTGGCCTTCAAGGTCTTTTCCCAGCTGGCCTCTAACCAGCCTTCCCCACTCACATCTCACTGTCCCTCCACCCGGTGGTCCAGCCCTGGGGCCCACACACCCTCCTGAAGCTGCCTCATGCTTCCTGCCACTCTCCCACCCCGTCTTTGAGGATGCTCTTCTCCTCTCTGCCTGGAATGCTCTTGCTTGCTGGGCTGTCTCATATATCTCAGATTCATTCTTCAAGATCCAGTTGGAGTCACCTCCCCTGGGAACTATTCAATCTTTCTTCAGTGTTTCCAGCAACTTTTTCTGTTAATTCTGCTACAACGCTTATCCAATGCATTGTAACTGGCTGCTTTTGGCCCCCTACACCCTGACCCCCACTCCAAGTTGGAAGTTACTGGAAGGAAGGAACCACTTACGCTCTGTGTATTAATGGCATGGGTTACTACTCTCTGAGCCTCAGTTTTCTCATCTGTGAACTAGGCTGACAGGATTTAACTTAGATGAGATAATACAGGTAGGGCACTCAGGACAGAATGACTATCTCTGGATTTGTCACAGTGGATCTTGGCAAATGTGGAGGGAATGAATGAATGCTCCCTGGGAGGGTAAAAGAAGAAGGCAAGTGAGCATTTATCGAGTGCTTTCAGTGTGGCAGGAAGGCATGGAGATCAGAACTTAACATTCATTGTTTCCTTTAAGTCTCTTAACAGTCCTTTAAGGAAGGGACTGTCATTAGCCTCATTTTACAGATGAGGAAACTGAGGCTTCAGCAGTTGAGGACCTTGATGAAGGATGCCCACCTAGCAGGGGATGAAATTCACAGCCAATCAATGTGGAACGAATGAATCACTTGAGGACAAGGGTGTGAGGCCACATAGCCTGTATCTTATAATCAGATGGTTTTAGAACTGGAGGCTCTTAGAGATGACTTAGCTTTGGGGTCCTTATCTTGGGGTCCATGGCCGGGGAAACTGCAGGATCCAAGACCAAATAAATAAGGTCCTCAGGGACTTCCCTGGCAGCTTAGTGGGTTAAGACTCTGTGCTGCTGATTGAAAGGAAGTGGGTTTGATCCCTTGTCAGGGAACTAAGATCCCACATGCTGTGCAGAGCAGTCAAAAGGTAAAACGAAAATGAAACAGGGGCCTCGTCACGCGCAGCGGCTCTCAGCTCCTCCATCTCCCAGCAGCCTTCCCACTGGTGCAGGTCTTGGAGCTGTCTGCTGTGCCCTCTCTCGGCACCCCTCTCTCGGCACCCCTGGCCAAGTGCTGCCTGAAGCGCCAGTCTCTGGGAATGGCCCCATGTCCTCCCATCCTCCATTCAGAGCAGGAGCACCTTTTCTCTTTCCTTAGAAATATAAAGTGGGGAGAGAGCTCAGCCTGGGAGACAGACGCGTCTGGCTTCTAAGAACGACAAAAAGAATAATAGTATCAAAGGCTAACATTTATTGAACACCTACTATGTGCTAGGCACTGTCCTAACCACTTGACACATACAAAACCTTTTTATCCTCAGGACTCTCGAGGTAGGTTCTGCTAATTTGCCTCGTTTGACAAAGGAGGAAACTGAGGCCGAGAGAAGGGAGGTAACCTGCCCAAGGCCAGGTAGCCAGCCAGGGCCGTGGCTCCTCGGCACACTGGCCAGGTGTCCTTGGACAGGTCCCAGCCACTGCTCGGGGGTCTTTCCCCCTCTGTTACCTTCAGGGCTCCACCTCGCAGTTTCCATGACGACTAAGACGTTCTCTGCACAGTCCCAGTACACAGTAGGCGCTTAGTAAATGAACAGCCCTTCTTTCCTCTTAACTCTGATGAGGGGATACCTGGGGAAGGGAGGGCACTTAGGCAGCATTCTCCCTCCGGCTTCTCCCCCAAGCCAGGAGGGAGCCACGCCCCACTCACCCCCTCTCTGTGTGTAACCCCCAGAGCGCAAGCGGTGCCCGTTCCCCGGGCAGTTTTCCTGATGTTGATCCTAATTCCCGCTCCTCTGGGCGAAAGCTGCCCACCCCCTCGGGAAGGGATGCCGGCGGAGGGTCCGCTCGCGTGGCCCCACTCCTGGCCTCCCTGGGAGGGTGGGAGGTTTGGGGAAAGGGGGGTGAAGCAGGGGACGGACGCGCTTTGTCCTGGGGGTGCAGTCGGGTCCCGGGCGGCAGGGAGGGCGGGCTAGGAGGCCGGGGCCTCGTCGTCCGGGCGGTGGCCGGCGTAGAGGGCGGCCAGGGGCCGGAAGCGGGCCCCCAGCCGCTGAGATAGGCGAAGTCCTGCTCAGAGCCCGACGAGCCGCCGCTGTGCAGCGAGCTGAGCGAGGCGGCCGGCGAGTCCGCGCCCTCGAAGGCGTAGGTCTGGAAGGCGTCGTAGGGCGGCACCGACGGGTCCCCGTCCGCCAGCGCCACTTTGCGGCTGATGAAGTCCCTGAACACCGAGAAGTCCGGCTCGGGGCTCGGCGGCCCCTGCGGCAGCGAGTGGCGCTCCGAGGGCAGGCGCGCCTGCGGGGGCTCCCCGCGCTCCCTGCGGAACCCTCGCCCCCGCCGCCGCCGCCGCCGCCCTCGCCGCCGCCGCCGCCCTTGAGCTCGCCGAAGTCGTAGAGGCTCCGCAGCGCCGACATGTCGTAGGCCTCGGTGTCCTGCTCGCCGCCGCCCTCGTCGTTGTACTTGATGACGTTGTCGCGCATGTCCTCGTCCTCGTCCGAGCTCAGGTGGCTCTTGTGGTGGCGCCTGAGGGTGAGGATCAGCAGCACCAGCACTGCCCGGGAGACAGAAGCGAGTGCCGGTGAGGGCCCAGCCCCACCCAGGGCGGTCCCGGGAACCACCCTTCTCCTGATGCCCACCAGAGCTGGTTCAGCCTGAAAGCTCATGCAGGTTTCCTAAATTTCTGTGCAAAAATACCTTTCTCACAGTCTGGACAGAGCTGGCTATCTGGAGAGGTAGTGAGCTGCCCATTTTGGGAGGTGTGCAAATCAAGGCTACACCACCACTGGGGGTGGGGACAGAGAGCTGGTGTTAAGAGATTTCTTGTGTGTTGTAGGGCTGGATCCAACCTCTGAGGTCTTCATCCTCAACTGTATGAAGAGACATCCCCGTGAGGTCTCTGGGTGCTGGTGGGTGGAAAGAGGGTAGCTAAGATTTGGGGGAATGAAATGTCCTTGGCCCTGACCTCTCTCTCACCCTTGTCCTTCTCTGTCCACTCCAGAGGCCCTGATCACGCTGTTAGCCCTTTGGGTCTCAGATCGAGGTATGTCCTGCAGGAGTCCTCGTCTGAGAGCTCCAGGCCGAGTTCAGCACAATTACCTCCAAGCTTCCCTGGTGAGAGTTCCTCTCTATCACCCTGCTTGGGTCCCTGGTTCAGCAGCGTCAGCACCTCCCGGGAACTTGTTAGAGATGCACGTTCTTAGGTTGTGCCCTAGATCTACTGGGTCTGTTTCAATAAGACTTTGAAGTCATACCCAGGCAGCTCAGGTCTGAAAGCCACGGCTCCTTCATAGCACAGACCCTGCCACATGTTGGTCTCATCTCACCTCAGATCCACACTCTGAACTGCCCTGGAGGACCTGGGGCATGTTCCCCTGGCGGGGTGCCTGGCTCGCAGTAAGCATGAGAACTATGCTTGTTGAATGAATGACTGAATGAAGAACTAGATGGAGACCTGGGTGTTGCAAGGTTGAGAGAATGAATGAATCTTCCCTTCTTGGCTTTCTTCAACTGTCAGAAAGGACTCCACGTGCCTTTCCTCCTCCCACCTCACTGATAACTTGTCTTCAACTTTCTAAGCAAGCTTCTCTTCTCCTCTACTCTCTGACTTCTTTTATTAAAAAAAAATTTTTTTTTGGCTATGGAGTATGTGGGATCCTAGTTCCCTGAGCAGTGATTGAACTTGCACCCCCTGCCTTGGAAGCAGAGTCCCAACCACTGGACCAGCAGGGGCAGGAAGTCCCCTCTCTGATTTCTTAACATCAGATGTCCCAGGACTCAGTCCTTGGTCCTTTATCCACATCCTCTTTCTTGGCGCTTTCCTTGTCTCATGGCTTTAAATTCCAATTAGAGGCTCACAGCTCCTATACTGTAGCCTCCAGCCTGGACTTCTCCCTTGAAACCTAGATTGTCCATCCAGATTCCGCCCCAACAAGTCCCAGGGGGCGACCAGAAGAATCACAAACTTAATCTGCTGAAATTTGAAATAATATTTCCTCTTTCCCACCTTCTGTCTCCCTGCCTCAGCAACGGCAATCCCAACTTCCCAGTGATGAATCCCAGTGCCTAGAATAATTGAGCACATGAGGGTGGGGCTCATGGATGGATAAATTGGGAACTGATGAGCAAACAGAGAATTAGATGGATGGATGGGTAAATGAATGGACAGAGATGCGCTGGGTATCATGTCAGGCACTGGATTTTTCTTGCTGCTCCAAACAGCTCAGGGTAGGCCAGGGGCCAGAACCAGCTGCGAGGGCCATGGGCAGGCTGCTGGCTCACGACCTAACAAGGTGGCCCATGACAGGGAAGGAGGGGGGGGACCCGGGGACAGGTCGGGAGGGAGGAAAGGCGTCAGGAGAGAAGTGGGAAAGATGGATGGACAGCTTCCGGAGCTGGAGGCTGGAGCTGTGGAGGGCGATGCCCGTGAGAGCAGATGGTGGGGAGTGCGGGCGGCGGGCGACAGATGTGCCAGGCCTGATCAGTGATTCCGCCCGTCACCTTTACAGCACTGATGTGCACTTTCTTCGTTTGTGGGCAATTAGGCAGAAATTTGTTTGCACTGCCTCGGAAAATGAAACCGCTGTAAAGTGCACCCTCTGGAAAAAGGTTTCTGAGCCATGGGCTAAGGAGGGGAGAGAGAGGGGGTGGGGTGGGGAGCCTCCTAGCTAGAAGGGGGCCTGCCCAGGGCCTCTGTAGGTCCTGGGGGTGGGTGGCGAGGCATAGGAGGCAGCTGAATCTCCCAGGGAACCAAGCAAACCTGGGATCTGCCATCTGGCCCTTCCTTGAGCTCCTCCAGCTTTGGCTCTTCTGTGAAGTCCAGAGGTCAGGGCTGAGGTGAAGCCCTTCCGCTTCAACAGTGAGAGGCGGCACTGTGGCCACTGGGTCTAGCTGAGCTCCTGAAACTGGACCTCTTCCTTGGGGACACTTTGGGGGTTCAAGTGGCTGCTGGTGCAACTGATACCAGAGTAGATTTTGCCCCCTCCCTGAATACCTTAAGATTTTACCCCAGCTGCCCCAAGATTTTGCCCCCAGTTAAAATTCCTAGCAGTGAAAAAAAGTGAAAGTATTAGTCGCTCAGTCGTGTCTGACTCTTTGCGATCCTATGGACAGCAGCCTGCCAGGCTCCTCTGTCCATGGGATTCTCCAGGCGAGATACTGGAGTGAGTAGCCATTTCCTTCTCCAGGGGGTTTCCTGAGCTAGGGATCCAACCCGGTCTCCTTCATTGCAGGCAGATTCTTTACCTTCTGAGCCATCAGGGAAACCCAGATTTCCCAGCATGTGGGGTACTTAAAGGAACAGAAAACATAGGCTGAAAAGACCTGATTTCAAGGAAGACCCAGTTAGAAGACTAGTTGGGTCCCCTTCTGCAAGCCACTTAAACCTCTCCAAGCCTCAGTTTTGTCATCTGAAAAATGGGGTTGATACTCTGGCTGCATGGTTGTAAGGTTCACAAGAGCCCTTTTACTAAAAGTCCTACATAGAGAATAAAATAGGACAATAGACATATGAGAACTTTAAAACATAGGCTTGGCTTTTAAAAATTAGGGGAGACTTCGGGCCATGTAGAACCAGCTGAACTGTCTCCACTGGGTGCTGACCCCTTCTGAAGCTGGCAAAGCGGCTGCTGGGTACTTAGGAGATTTCTTATAAGAGCTGCAGGTTAGAGCTTGGAGCTCAGGCAATTGGTTCAAGATGGAAGAGTAGAAAGACACGCCCCCATCTCCTGCGGGAGCACGAAAATCGCAGCTAGCTATTGAAAAACCATCGACTGGAGGATGCTGAAACCCACTAAAAATCCAAAGACAAAGGAGAAGCTGCACTGAGACGGCAGGAGGGGGCCAATCATGATGAAATTAAATCCCAAACCTGCCAGATGGACACCCCGCAAACTGGAGAACCAAAGAAGTTCTCCGCCTGTTGTGAAGGCTCTGAGTACCCATGTCAGGCTTCCCAGCCTGGGGATCCTGGAAAGAACTTGAGCTCCATTAGGCCAGCCCTTCCTCGTGCAGACAGGAAAGTCAGACCCCCACGGGGGGCCGCTGGGGAAGGAAATCCAGGGCCCGAGGAGGGGGGGCCAATCAGGCGGACTCACCGACCAGGATGAGGACACAGACCAGGAGGGCGATGAGGGCTCCGGGGCTGAGGGAGGCAGCCATGACGAAGGCCGTGGTGTTGCAGGACTGGATGGCGCCCGAGCTGTCGCAGCCACAGATGCGGATGGTCAGCGTCCCCGTGCTGCTCAGCGAGGGCGGCCCGCTGTCCACCACCAGGATGGGCAGGAGGAACACGTCCTGCTCCTGCCGGTTGAAGCCCATGTGCTGCGTGTGCACTGCGGCCGTGTTGTCTGCTCCGGAGAAAGCGAGCGGCGGGTGACTCGGGGCCAGCCGTGCCTGTCCCAGCCCCTCTCGAGTCCGCCTTGGGATCTGCCTCACTCTGCCCCCCAGCTGCCGCCTCCCAGCGGACCTGATCTCCCCAGTTCTGCCCCCCAGCTGCCTGAAGGTCCTGTCCCCAGCCCTCGAGCCTTCACTTCTGTCCTTAGCTGTTCTAAGTTTCTCTTCCCAGCTGTCTCAAAGTTTTGCTTTCAGCTATTTCAAGATTCTGTCCCCAGCTGAGCCAAGGTCCTGTCCCTGGCTATGTCAACTTTTTTTTTTTTTGCCATGTGTCTCAACAGCCTTTTGTTGGTGTTGTTGTTCCAGATTCTACCCCAGCTGTCAAATGCATCCTGACCCTGGGGTCCTGTGGTCTTGGGGTTGTGGCTTTCTGAGCTCTGACAACTTCTGGGTCATCAGAGAAGACTGGGAACTCCGACTGGCACCTGCCTTGGCTGAGGGAGCTTGCTGTCAGGGGTTTCTTTAAGAGCTGAGCCTGGAGAGCTTGGGACATACCCTTGGGGCCTGAAAAGGATGCCCCAGGGCACCGAGGTCTCCTCACCCATCTCTTTCCTTCGGATGCAGGCGGCCAGAGGAGACAGTGAATACATGAGTCATACTCATCACACTGCTGCAGGCTGGCGCCGGGAGTGCCCGCCAGGACTCAGGCGCGGGTGGAGAATGTGTAGACGTGCCCACTTCCCCTGGCCTCCTGACTCTTCCACCCCCTCCCCTGTGTGGGCCAGGCTATCACGGACTGCCCCCACCCTGGCCCCCCATCATTTTGGTGGAAGTACTCAGAGTCCACCTGGCTGCTGGCTATTGCCCCCACCCTTGACAGCCAGCCCCACAATGGAGGCCTCACTTCCTGTGAGGGGCTCAGGCTTCCTTCCTGAGTCCTTCTCTCTGTGTTCACAGGCTTCAGGTAGGTCTCTCTGACCTCAGATTTTGGCAGCCTGGGCCCCTTACCCAGCTTTGTGTGTCCCCAGTTAACTCAGCCTCTTCCCTGGCCCCCATTCAGTTTTCCTGTCCTGGCCTTCTCCATCATGGACATAAAGCAGGAACCAAGAGCCCTCGGAAGGGCCAACCTGTGGTCTTGGGCACATGTGTGAAGTAGCCTGGAGATCCGACTGAAACAAGACTGGTCACGGGTTGAAGCTCATGTGATGGCCACATAGGAGTTCACTGTGTGATTCTTTCTACTTTTATACATATTGGAAAGTTTTCATTAAAATGTTAGTAACTAAGGCTGAGTTGGTCATGTACTAGCTAGGGAAACTCATTTAGCTTCTCGGGACCTCAGTTTCCTCATCTGAAACGGAGGAAAACAGCATCCCGCAGGTGTGAGGGTAAATGGTGTAGTTCACCCATGCCCCACCGATTAGCTCCCACAAAGCGGAAACTCCCCATGAAGGCTGGTTGTAAATTTTTCTTGCCCCACCCCCACACGCCCTACCCCACGCCCACTCTCTGTTGAGGCTTCCCTGACTTTATTCACCAAGTTCCCGCTAGCTGGAACGTCCTCTCCACCTTCTTGCCTGGGCAAATTTCTCATCCGTCATGCTCCAGCTAAATGTCACCTCCTTTCTGTGGCCTCCTTTCTCCGCTTCTCTGGGAAGGAAGGATTTATGGCTTCCCCCGCCCTGCTCTGACTATGCAGGTGCCACGCACACTTCTGTTATAGCTCTTGTCATGCTGCGTTAAGGTAGTGTGTGCCTGTCTCTTCCCTGGCAGTGAGCCAGCCTGAAAGAATGATGCTTGAATGAGCCACATCTTTTAGGGGTAGCTGGTGGTTCTGGGTCAGCTCCTCATGCTCTGGCTTGAACTCCAGCCTCCTGTCAAAGGGCAGTCAAGCCAGCTGTGACAACATCTGCCTTCCCCTGAGGATGAAAGGCTGAAGAGCAAGACGAGGGGTAAAAGGATGGGACTCCTTTGCACTGACTGCATATTCTTGAATGCATCAAGGACTGGGTTGAAATGCTTAATCCTCACAAACATCAATAGTTGTAACATTATTCCCATTTTAAAAACATGGAAGTTGAGGTTCAGAGAGAAGGGATTTGTCTGAATTTATTCTGTTAATTGGTGGCATAGCTATCTTTTCCATCCACCCATCTTATCATCAATCCATCCATCAACTATCTGTCTTCCATTGATCTGTCCACCCATCCTCCATCCATCCATCTATCTATCCTTCCACCATCCATTCATCTATCCTTCCATCCATGCATCCAATAAATCTTTATTGAGTACCTACTGTGTGCTTGGTACCATGCTAGTCATAGGAGGGAAATAATGAAGACCTAAATCAACCATAGTCTTGGATCTGGTCTTAACGTTATAATGTGAGAGACAAATGTTAATCAAATAAAGCCACAGTTTAGTCTACAATTGCAAACCATGAGGAGTGCTAAGAAGGAAAAGTATAGGAAGAGCATTTAACAGAGGCTCTGACCCAGTCTGGGAGGTCAGGGAGAACTCTTTGGGTGAAGACATGATATTATTGCTGAACTCTGAACAATGAGTTCTAGGAGAGGGAATAGCCCATGCTAAAGTCCTGCGGTTGGAAGAGGCATAGGAACTCAAGGAGCTGAGAGCAGTCTTTTGTGGCTGGAGGGATAGGGTGATGATTAGAGCAAGTTAAGAAGAGCCTGGAGAGGGAGGCAGAGGCTCATTATAGAAAATCTTAGAGGCCATGGTAAGGAATTGCATTATTTTCTTAAAGGCAATAGGAAGCCACTGATTGGTGGGCAAAGAAGCAACCTAGTTGCATATCATCCCTCCATTCAACAGCAAATAAGAATTAAACACCCTCTTTAGGTCAGGATAAGCCTTTCCTGGTGGCTCAGTTGTAAAGAACCCGCCTGCCAATGCAGGAGATGCTGGTTTGATCCTTGGGTCGGAGAGATCCCCTGGAGAAGGAAATGGCAACCCATTCCTGTATTCTTGCCTAGGAAATCCCATGGACAGAGGAGCCTGGTGGACTACAGTCCATGGGGTCGCAAGAGCTGGACACGACTCAGCAACTAAACAACAAGAAGTCAGGATTAGTCTAGCCCCTGAGGATAGAGCAGTGAACGAGACAGACATAGTCCCTGCCTTCTCAGAGCCCACCTTCTAAGCAAGGGTGCCTCTAATCTAGAACACACTGTGGGTGCTGAAGACCAGTTAGGAAGGCTGTTGTACGTTTTAGATGTGAAATAATAGTGGTTGTGGAGGCACTGAGAAGTAGACAGATTTGAAAAATGACTGGCTGGCTCTGGCTCAGCCTCAAATTCCCAAGTAAGAACAGAGGAGGAGAAAGGGGATATTTGTTTCTCAGGGCTGCTGTCTTTGACCGCGGGAGCCATATGTTTCTGGAGCTCTGGTCCCTGCGACTGTTTCACTCCATAGGAGGAAATCCCTGAGCCTCGTGCCCATCCCTCTTCACTCCTGGCAGCAGCTGGCTTCATCTGGGGAAGCCGCTGGCCACCCCAGACCCCCGACCCCACCCTTCTAGGCGGGATCTGCGCCCAGCACTGCATCCATCCATCTGGCCTGACATACATCAGTGTCAATCCCTGGCTGCAAAAGCAATATTTATAAATCACGTTTCCAAACTGGCTACAAATTTGTACAAAGAAACAGATGGGTTGGGGTAGCCGTTTGTCAACTGGGATATTTATACGGTGAGGAGGAGGGGGCTTGGCACACCGTGGGGAGGAGCTGGGGGCCTGGAAGGAGGAGCCCTTGCCAGCCTATGCTGACCTCAGCACACTGCTGCTGCCCTGGTCCAGGGCTCGGACCACGGGGTCACACGGGATGGGAACCCTGGTGGCCAACCCAGCCCCCCACCCCTCAATCACAGAGGGGGTAGTTAGGGCATAACCTCAAGCCCCTTGGGTTGGAAAGATCTGTGAACCTGGCAAGGTCAAGGGGTCAAGCCAGGGCGCCTTGTGTCTCCTATGCCCAGCTCAGGATTCCACAGCAATGATGAGCAGGCAGTACTGGTGGTGAAAGTGTTAAAATATCGAACTACTTCTGAAAGGTTTGAATAGCCGTGACTCTGAGTCCCCCATTCCTGCCCTGTTGCCTCGGCCCCTCCCTCAAGCACACCCTCAACTTCTCTTTTTTAAAAATTATTTATTTATTTCGGCTGTGCCCGGGTCTCTGTTGCCACGGGCTTTTCTCTAGCTGCTGGGAGCAGGGCTGCTCTCTGGTCGTGGTGCTCAGGCTTCTCACTGCAGTGGCTTGGCTTGTTGCAGAGCACAGGATCCAGGGCTTCAGCAGGCGCCGCTCATGGGCGCAGCAGCTGTGGTTCCTGGGCTCTAGAGCACGGGTTCGATAGTTGTGGTGCAGGGACGCACTTGCTCCACGGCATGTGGGATCCTTCTGGACCACAGCTCAAACCCATGTCTCCTACCTTGGCAGGCAGATTCTTTACTGCTGAGCCACCAGCACACCCCCACTTTAATACGGTGAAGTCACTGATGGGTTAAAGCCTGGCTCCGCAGAGGCCCCAGGGCTCTACTCCAGGTTTATGATCAGTATCCTGATTGGTTACCTGAGTTGCACTGGTTGTTAAATCCATTTAGGACTTCTGGAAATACACATGGGTCTGGCTTCAGAGGTCACTGAGGCACTGAGGGAAGGGATGCCAAAGTTTTGGGTTGGTGAGGGGGTGAACCCAGACCTGTTCCAGGTTCAAAAGGAACTCACATCATATGACCTTAGTGCCTCTCTGACTACATGTCCTCCAGTCCTGTTACTCACTCACCCCAACTTTGAAGGTCTTGAACATTGCAAGCCTGTTCCTGCCTCAGGGCCTTTGCACTTGCTGTCTCTGGGACCTGGATCATTCTTTGTGCAGTTATCTGCATGGCTCACCCCTGACTTCCTTTAGATCCCTCCTCACTGTTGACTCCTTCACAGAGGCCTTCCTAAGCCACTTTATTAAAGTAGCTTCTACTCTTGTGCTGTGCTATGCTCAGTGGCTTCAGTCGTGTCTGACTCTTGATGACCCCATGGACTATAGCCCGCCAGGCTCCTCTGTCCATGGGGCTTCTCCAGGCAAGAATACTGGAGTGGGATGCCATTCCCTCCTCCAGGGGATCTTCCAGACCCGGAGATAGAACCTGGGTCTCCTGCACTGGCAGGCAGGTTCTTTACCACTAATGCTACCTGGGAGGCCCAGCTTCTACTCTTACCTTGCTTTATTTCCTCCTGTTTTGTCAAACATGGGTATGTGAATACCTACTATGTGCCAGGCACCGAGGGTCCAGCACTGAATAGAAGTCCAAACTCTTGTGAAGATTGCATTATTTCTCCCTGCTGGTCACTTACCACCCTCATCATATTACTTATTTGTTTAATTTCTGTTTTCCCGCCCTAGAATGTAAACTCCATGAAGGCAGGGATTTTGTCTCATGCGCTGTTGCATTTTTAGGACCTAGAACAGTGTCTGGCATATAGACGTATTTTCAATAAATGTTCAAGAAATAGTTGCTGAATGAAGGAGATGCCATGTTCTAGGTACTGACAATACACCTCGGTAGGCCACATTTCACTGGGGCCACCTAGCTGCCTGGCAGACATTTTCAGTCCCATTTTACAGATGGTGAAACTGAGGCAGACCTCAGGGTTGCACAGGAAGTCATGGACTGAGACTGAACTGAGACCCAGGTCCCTCACTCCCAGTGTGTTGATCCCCACCCCCAGGCTACCCCTTAAAGATTCAGACTTCAGCTTCTTGATGAAGGTGAACCTGCAGGGGTGGGTTTCACAAATGGGATCAGCTCAGGCTGGGTGGGGCAGCTTGCTTGCAAGGTAGGGAGAAGGAAGCACATTGGAACTGAGATACGTGTGGGTTTGAATCCCAGCCTCACAGTGACTCCCTATATGACCCTGAGTGAGTCCCTTGTCCTCTTAAAGTCTCAGTTTCATCACCTGCAAAATGAGGGGATGGGTAAGAAAAGCTGCCTCCCAAGTGGCCGTGAGGATGCAAAGACAAACGCGAGTGGGCTAAAGCACTTTTTTCCCGGCTGTGCTGTCTTCACTGTGGCATGCTGGCTTTCTCTAGCTGCAGAGCAAAGGCTTCTCTAGTTGTGCCCACGGGCTTAGTAGTTGCAGCGCATGTGCTTAGCTGCCCCTCGGCATGTGGGGTTTTGGATATTCGACAGGGGCAGAACCTGTGCCCCTTAATTGGAAGGTGGATTGTCAACCACTGGACAACCAGGGAAGCCCCAAGGGATAAAGCACTTTTAAAACAAAAGGGTGGGAGTTGTGTGTGTGTGTCAGTTGCTCAGCTGTTCGATTCTTTGTGACCCCATGGGCTGTAGCTCGCTAGAGCCTGTCCATTGGATTCTCCAGGCAGGAATACTGGAGTGGGGTGCCATTCCTTTCTCCAGGGGATCTTCCTGACCCAAGATCGAACCCAGCTCTCCTGTATTACAGGCAGATTCTTCACCGTCTGAGCCACCCGGGATCCCTGGCTTATTCCAGTCTTCACTTAGATCAGGGGTTCCTTCCATCCTGGAGCTGTTCTCACTCTTCAGGTATTCCCTCTCTGTCTTTCTCTCTACCCCTGTTGCCCTGGAGCTGGCCCCTCCATTCCACCAACCCACCTCTTGCTTGTTCTTCAGTCTGGCCAGCTGGCTTGGTAAGGGCTCCAGCATGGCGCAGACGTTCTGTGTGATCTCGGAGGCATCACTGGCCCTCTAGGGGCCTCCATAACAGGGGAAGGGGACAGGGAGGCTAGGCTCCTCCCTCCACGAGTCCTAGGATTTGGTGGTTCTTCAGAGGTCACTCACCTTGGATGTCGAGCAAGGAGAAATGGGGGTTGCTGGGGGGCCTCTGGCACCAGGCGGAAATAGAAGCGATGCCCACTCTGGGGCTCGTCTCTGTCCACCACGCTGATGGTCTGGATGAGCTGAAGGGTGAAGAGGGGGCAGGGGAAAGAGGTGAGGCCGAGCCCACGCTGGGCCTGAACAGAGGTTGCCCCAGCAACTGACTTGGTAGCAATCGCCAGCCCCCAGCCTCTCAGAGGTACCTGGCCTGGTTTGGCATCCTCACACACGGCTGCCTCATAGGGTGTGGCCAGCTCTGGGGGATTGTCGTTCACATCCAGGATGCGGATCCTTAGGGATGCCCGGGATAGCTGGGCATGATTGTCTGTAACAAAAGCACAGCAGTAGGGTGGGAGGCTTCAAGTGTGAGATCTAGACAGCTCCCCATCTCCTGCTAGAACATTAGGCAGTGGGCTCGCATTGAGAGATCTGTGTGTTGATCAAGCTGGACATCGGGCTAAATGGGTCACCGTCAGCATACGGTGTCGTCGTCGTCGCCACCGTTTGACTATCACTGTGACCGTCACCATTACATCGCCATGATCAGCAGTCCCGCCCCGTCACCAATGCCATCACCCTCTCCACCGACACTACTGCCTTCACCATCACCAGCAGCACCCCCACCTCGACCAGCACAATGATCAGTGCCGCCATGCCATCCTCCCTGCTCTCACCATCACCCATGCCACCCCACCTCCTCTGTCACCATCTCCATCAGCATGAGAATGATCACCAGCGTCAAATCCACGAGGACTGCCTCCCTCATCTCCGCCATCACACTCATCACTCACCACCCTTTCCAACCCCAGCATCCCCCAACACCACAGTCACCAATATCACCACCACCATCCTCTCCAGGCATTCACTTATCCACCTTCTCTGTTACACCATGACCCCGCCTTCATCACCCACAGCACCACCACAGCACCACCACCCCCCACTCCCATCTCCAACCACACCACAGTCAACACTGCCACTCCACCCCTCCACCTCAGCATGCACAGGATGCTCCTGGAGCACCCACACCCATCACGCCCGGTCTCCTTGCAGAAATCCAGTAGTTTGGTATGACTTCTATCCCCATATTGCAGAAGAGAAATGAAAACATTGGAGAGTTTAAAGAATCGGGCAGCTGGCAACTCAAGTCCCAAACATTTGCTCTATTAAGACTCGATCCTGAGAGGGCAAGACAAGTCCACTGGAGGTGAGTCTTCACCTCCAAAATCATGCAGCCCCCACCCCTCCATCTGTGATGTCTTTGAGGTCAAGGCTTCCATTGTATTAGTTCCTGGGTCCCCAGCATTGTGGCATGTGGCACAGACCAGGTTCTAACAGATCTGTGGAGTGAATGAGCAAAACTTGGAAACACTCAGACAGAAAGAGGCTTGCATTTCAGGCATGGCTCTGTCCCTGAAATGGTGTTTGATCTTGGGTAAGACTTTTCCCTGACATCAGCTTCCACACCTGGAAAACAGAGCACAGTGAGCAAGGACTCAGGAACCAAGTGGTTCCAATCTCAGTGGTGCCACTTAGTAGCTGTGTGATCCACGCCAGGTCACTTGACCTCTCTGTGCCTTGATTTTCTTACCTACAACAAAATGGATGTTAGGAATGGGTTGGCTAGGCGGACGGATTGAGTCAATATCTGCAAAGCACTTAAAACTGTATATATAACACACAACAAGTGTTACATCAGGACTTGTTAAATAAACAGGCAGCCTTGAAGGATCCTCTCAGCAGTGACATTCAGTGACTCGGGGCTCTGGGACACCCCATCTCCTCCTGTCCTTTCTGAGAAGCACCCTGAACACTGGCGCTTTACAGCCCCCAGACCTCTGAGTGCTCGTGGGTGCCGTGTCCTTGGCTATCTTAGCCATGAGTTCATTATTGACATGTTCCAGCCAACAGTGCAATCGAGGACAGGCAGCCAGGAACCCCATGAGTTTTTTTGGGGGAAGAGGGGGTGGTCAACTGCTCCTTTCGGTGAACTCAAGGGCCCCAGCGGATGCCGATCGCAGCTGCTCCTGTGTCGATAAAGACAGAAATGGTGATTGGGAGGCAGGTGTGGCCACCGGGTCAGGGAAAGGAAGGGCTGGGGCTGGGGGACGTCCTTAATTAACTCAAACCCCGATTCCTCTCTGGAGCTCCCCTTAGCCAAGGCGCCTTATCTTCTCAGCTCACCCAGATCTGCCGCTTCGGCAATTAGAGGGGGCTTTTCCGGGGGCGAGAGATAGGAGTCGTGACTGAGAATGCAGGGTGAGCTGTTATTTTTAAGAGTGCTTTGCCGGAGAACAGCCAGCCGGTGGGTGCTTTGAGGGGGAGAGGAGGAGGGGGAGGGTGAGGTCCATCACCAGGAACAGGCACCTCTCTCCCCACTGAAGCAGAGGAAGGTAGGGAGTGAGAGGGCACCTTACCCTTCAATGGGGAGGGGGATGGTTCAGGGCTGGAGGCAGAGGTAGGGTCCTGTGGGGCCATGCAGAAGGGGTCCTCAGAGTCGGATAAGATCCTCAGTGGGCAGACTGGAGGCTTGGGTCCACTGCTGGTGAGACACCCATTGTTGTATCATTCCTCTGGGCTCTCCTGTCTCTTCTGTAATTCTACCTCAATTATCTCGATTTATTGAGATGTAATTGACATATAACACTGTATAAGTTTAAGGTGTAAAATGCAGTGATTCAATATACATAGATATTGCAAAATGCTAGTCACAAAAAGATTAAGTAGAACATCCTTACCATTTCATCGTTGTCCTAGCTCCTCCTTTCAAATGGTACTGGCCACTTCTTGGGAAAGTCCTGAGTTCTTTGGCAAGAGAGAGCGTCTCAGATCTGAGAGGTGGGGCAGCCAAGAGGTGTGTCTCCAAGTTGCCAAAGTTGCCACCTACATAGCTTATCTCAGAGACCCCCTGAACTGGCGGCTGGCCTGGGACCCCAGAGTTCGTGGGCCAGCCCTAAGGTAGCATCCCCATGTTCTTGGCATCATGACAGTCTCCAGCCTGGCTCATTCGACTCACTTAGGAAGGGACGTTCTTGGTGGTGCAGTGGTTAAGAACCCACCTTGAAATGTGGGGACGTGGGTTCAATCCCTGGTCAGGGAACTAAGATCTGACATGCCGTGGAGAAACTAAGCCTACCTGCCTTAGAGAGGCCGTGCACCCCCACCTTAGAGAGGCCGTGCACCATGCTGTAGAGTCCATGAGCCACAGTGAAAGACTGCATGCTGCAACGAGCTTCCCGTGAGCGCAGCTTAGACCTGATGCACCCATAGATACAAATTAAAAAAAAAAAAATCCTGCTTTAAAATGAACTGATGCCCCAAGACTTGGTCAATAATGGTTTTTTTCCTTTTTAATAGCTCCAGGTGAATCTATATAATATGAATCCATAGCAAGCTTTGCAAACTCTGGGGGTGACTGGCAGGTGCTGGGGGAGGCCCAACTGGACATCTTGCTTCTGACTGGCTTCCTCCAAACCCCTATGGATCACAACATCATTTGTAATAATTGATAATAATGCATAATTTTACCACCTTAAATGTTTCTGGTATAAAACAAGAGATCCATCAATTAATTTCCTCTTCATGCAGAAAGTTCCCATTTATAACAAACTTTCTTATCTTTCATTGGATCTTCAAAACAACTCATAAAGGAGGTCTTAATTAAACCCATTAAATTTTTTTTTTTTGGCCGTGCCGTGCAACTTGCAGGATCTTAGTTCCCTGACCAGGGATCAAACTCAGGTCCGGGTAGTAAAAGTGCCGAGTCCTAACCAGTGAACCGCCAGAGAATGCCCTAAACCTATTTTCTAGATGGAGAAACGGAGGCCCAGAAAGGGGTAAGACTTTGTCAAAGCCCCAGGAAAGTCATTGGCAAAACTGGCATTGGGTCCTAGACTCTGGGCTCTCAGTCCAGTGCTTAGTCCAGATGCAATGCCCGTGGGCCCTTCCCTGCCTGAATATTTGTCCATCCAGATGCAGCTACTGCTCTGACCGAGGCCCAGGCTGACCTCACCCTACTCCCAGTGGTAGGCGCCCTCTCTCAGGGTTGGATGCCCCAGGGGTCCCACTCACCCTCCCCTGGCATCTCAGTTCAGCTGACTGACATGCAAATTAGTTTAATTATTTCTTCTTCTAAAATAAATTATATTTTGCAGTAGCTGCAATATGTTGTGTCAGGCAAAATTACATTCAATATTTTTAAACTAATTGATGCAGCCTTGAGGAAGGCTGATTGACAGCCCAGAGCTGAGCAGGCCTGCAGTCTTAACCGATTCCTAAATTAAAATTAAACGTGCTTTGGCCGGGTGCTTCCTCTCTGAGCTGGCTCACCATTAATCCAGGGAGGTGGCAGGTGGAGCCCTGGGGGCCAAGGGGCTGAGAAGCGTGGGCCGTTCTGTGGGTGCCTTGGGAGGAGAGCAGGCTTGGGCAGGAGAGCCAGTGTGCGGTATTGGCAGGCCCCTTAGCTTCTCTGGGTGTCAGAGTCCCTTTTGTGTAACAGATGGGGGACCAGACTGGACAATTTGAAACTGAGACTTCTGTTTTTTGCTGACTACTACAGTTTGAGCGCCTCCTTTGTACCAAGGGCATAATACTGAACAAGACCAACACTGTCTCTTGGTCTATGGCAGGGACAGACAGCATTCCAGACTGTGATAAGAGCTGAGAGAAAAAAAGTCCAGGACTGTGAGAGGAGGAGGCAGGGGCTCCTGCCCTGGTGGGGCACAAGGATATTTACCCTGAAGTAGGGGACGGTGGCACCAGTGGTAAAGAACCTGCCTGCCAATACAAGAGATGTAAGAGACGCGGGTTCGATCCCTGGGTTGGGAAGATCCCCTGGAGGAGGGCATGGCAACCCACTCCCTGTATTCTTGCCTGCAGAATCCTATGGACAGAGGAGCCTGGTGGGCTAAAGTCCATAGTGTTGCAAACAGTCTGATATGACTGAAGATACTTAACACTTAGCAGGGGACCTTTAAGCTGAGATCCAACTAGGAAGTGATCAGGTGAAGGGGATGGGAAGAAAGAGTTCTCCAGACAGTAGGAACAGTATGTGCAAAGGTCCTGGGGTGGGAGGGGAGTCTGTAGATAGTAAAACTCTGGATTCCTTCTAAGGAAGACCCCATCCCCTGGCCATTCCTAATATAGTGTTTGGGCCAAACTGGACTTAGAGGCTGGAGGCCAGCAGGAAAGACAGAGGGTGTAGGGCCTGGCCTGGTGCCCCTGTTAGGAACTCCCTAGGAATGTGTGCCTCCCAGAAGGCCACCAGCAAACACATATAGAGAACCTGCCACGGGCCAGGGTTTGTTCTGCCTCATTTCATCCTGTCAGTCCCTGTGGGAGATACGGATTTGAATTACTGCCATTTTTGATGAGGAAACTGGCTCAGAGAGGTAAACAACTTGCCCAAAGTTTCACAGGGGACAATCAATGGAGCCTGAGCCTGGTTCAAAACAGGGACTTTCTACCCTTCAAATGGTATGGCCTTTGTGACTACCTTTAGCTGCCCGAGGCCAGCTTGCCTTGAGGCCCCAAATGTCTCTGCCTCCTCCAGGAAGCTTTCCTTGACTGTCCTCAGTCCTGGGCAATCAGACTATACATCCAAGACCTACATACCCATAAGGCCTGTGTGATCTTCTTCCCTGGCCTTGTCCCTCGCCCCACTCTCCTTTTCCTCTGATCCAAGTTTCCTCTTTACCCTCCTTCAGATACTTGCCCAGATGTCTTCTCAGTGAGACTTCCCTTGATGACTTTACTTTGCTCCTTGCAGTTCCACCAGATACCCCATTTACTGCTCTCTCTCTGTCATGTTTATCCAACATCCCTGTATTTTTGTTGTTGTTGTTCAGTTGCTAAGTTTTGTTTAACTCTTTGCGACCCCATGGACTGCAGCCTGCCAGGCTTCACTGTCTCCAAGCTTGCTCAGACTCATGTCCATTGAGCCAGTGATGCTATCTAACTGTCTCATCCTCTGTCTGTATTTTTACTTACTTAAACTCACCCATCATCTATCTCCCCCACTAGAAAGCAAGCAGATTTTTGGTCTCTGTTTGCTGCTGTCTCCCCAGCCCCTCTCTGCATGGCACACAGTAGGTGCTTAATAAAGGTCGGTCAAATGAATGGGTTTCACTGTCTGGCATCTCTAATCATGCTGGACTGCTGCAGAGTGGCAGGGAGAGACCGAGGCCTCTGGAGGGGTAAATCCTGCGGGGGCTGCGCCGCCCCTGAATCACATCACCAAGGGAGCAGTCTAGCTGTTCGACCCTGTTCCTGCCTCTCTCCCAGGACCAAGGTTTTCCCGTCTGTAAAACAAATGGAGCTGGACTCCGAGGTTCTCCTTGGTTGTCACAGAGAAAGAGAGAAGGCAGGGAGAGAGACAGAAGTGAGGACGCAAGAGTGGGCGTGGGAAGGAGAGTAAGAAGTGGGGAGAGGGCGGAGGGAGGGGCCACGGGGTGGGGGCTGCTAGAAGGTACCTCTTTCTCCCTCACCTGCAGTGGGGCAAGGGTAGCCCAGCCCCTCTGTTCCACAGTTCCCTCAGCTATCCCCCCGCCCCCACCACCTCCCAAGGGAATTAAATTGCATCCAAACACCAGGCTCTGATTAGCGCTGGCCAGCTGGGCAGGAAGATTTATCATCCCAATTACGAGCTGGCCAAGACAAGCAGGCAGGACGGCGAGTGGGGGGACTGGGTGAGTAGGCAGGGATGCTTCAGGGAAGGGGCGTCAGAGCTGTCAGGGGCGGATGCCTTTAACTCCCTGTCCGGTCCCCACTTACCTCCAGTGGGAGCACAAGGTTAGGGTGCCTTCTCTGCTTTTTGATTATCTGTTTGGCTTCCACATGGAGATTGGAAGTTTGACCTTGTTGAGATGGGGATGTTTCATCCACCAAAGGGTAGGGGAGGACTTCTGGGTAAAATAGGGGCCCTGGAATCGGGGGTGGGTGGCGGGAAGTTTTCCTTCCTAGGGCTGAGCTGGTCTAATACTCTGGGCTTTCCTACAAAGACTCTATGGACTTCACAAAAATCTTTGTTCCTGGTGGGATCAATTAAGTACCTAGGCGGCTCAGGATCCCGGGAGTTACCTGGTCCAAGTGGAACCCAGGCTTGATTTACACACCTCTGGTGATGGGGAGCTCACTACCTTATGAAGCAACCTCTTCCATGCAGGGCTGTGCCAAGCCTCTTCCCCAGACCACTACAGCCAGCCTCCCCAGCACTTCCTCCCTCTTTCCCTCACCCTGCCCTCCACTCTCAGCACGTCTCAGCCGAGTCTTCCTGACAGCCTCCCATCTGTTCCCTGCTCCAGGCTGCCCCCTCCCGTCCCCCTTCCCCCACGAACCCAAATGGCCACAGGGGACTGCGCATCTGACCATCTCCCTCTTCCACTTGAAGACCTCTGGCTCCCTGTCATCTCCAGGAGCTGTCCAGCTGCTCACGGGACATCCGAGGCCCTTCTTATAGAGGCCCCCAGTGAGCTTCTGCGTGCTCAGCTCATCTCACCTGCTCTAGCCACCCTCTGGCCCAGCCTCTAGCCACATCCTATTTCTCAGAATGGACAGTGGTCTTCCTGCTGGCCAAACCTCCAGGCCTTGGCACACAGGCGTCTTTCTGCTGGGAGCTCCCAACCCCACTCTCCTTAACCTTTGAGACCCAACTCAGACGTCCCCTTCTCTGGGAAAGCTTTCTTGCCTCCTTCCCCTGCTGCACCTCCTGAGAGCCCACCGCCTCATCCCCTCTACCCTGTGCTGTCCAGAGTGGGGCCAGACCTCCCGAGGTCAGGAGGCCAAGACTCTATCCCTAGACTCCAGTGCCCAGGCCCGGTGGGTGAGAAGAGGACCCCAGCAGACACTTTATATAAAGCATTCAGCACAACATCTGGCATACTGTGAGCTTCAAATAAATAGAAGCCACTACGATGAATAGTTATGAACTTCTCAGGTGGCTCAGTAAGTAAAGAATTCTGCCTGCAATGCAGGAGACACAGGAGAGGCAGGCTCGATCCCTGGGTCGGGAAGAAACCCTGGAGGAGGGCTTGGCAACCCACCCCAGTACTCTTGCCCGGAGAATTCCATGGACAGAGGAGCGTGGTGGGCTACAGTCCATAGGGTTGCAAAGAGTTGGACATGACTGAGCGACTGAGCACGCATGATTAATAGCCAACAGTAACCGTTATTACCCTCGTAGCTGTCCAATAGGGTGCCATTTCATAGGTGAGAAAACCAAGGCAAGAAGAGGGGAAATGACTGTCCATGCTCTCGGCTAGGGGTCGGACCACTAGAAGCAGTGTTTCTTTATCATGCTGCCTTCCTAACTGGGTGGGCAAGACCATTTACCATCCATTCAGGGAATATTGAGTTGGCCAAAAGGGTTGTTTGGGATTTTCCATATGATGTTACGGAAAATCCCGAATGACCTTTTTGGCCACCCTCATACTTGTACACACCTACTAAGCGCCAGACCCAGTGTGAATGCTACAGATATGGAAGAGACCCAGCCTTCATGGAAGGTCCTTTTCCCAGGAGACGAGAGATCCACAAAGTCGGCACACAAATGCATGTCTGAATCATAAAGCTTGCCCGGTGATAGAAGAGAAAAATCAGGGGCTGGTGAAATCAGGACTTGGCCTGGGGTGACCTGGATGGGGAAGCTCTAGCTAATCTAGTTAACTCTTTGCTGTCCAGCCAGAGACAACCCCTCCAGACCAGCTTAGGGCCTGGAAGAGGGGGCCAGCTGCAGCCCCCTGGCACACCGACCCCCTCTACCCCAGCGCCCGGCTTCGCCAGCCCGCCCGCCACCCCTCTGTCTCTTTGAAGACTGTCCCTTTACAACTGCCCTTTTTCCACTGAAGGATTCAGACACAAATTGTACTTTAAATTCAATATCGGTCATTAATATTTCATGATTACAAAACGTTAAAGATAATGTCAGTGGAAGGAGCGTCTGCATGGGCAGAATGGATGACTCAGAAGTTCGGGGAGAGGGGAGCCCGCATACTGAGTGGCTGGGGAGTCTTTGAGGTAATCCGGTCTGCCAGGCTGCGGCTGTGCCTCAGTGCCGCGTTCTCCTTCTGCTCTCCGAGGTGCTCACAAGGCTCCGCTGCTGTGTGTAAATATTTCCCCACTGATTCTTGTCACCTCGCGTTTGTTGCACCGGAGCAGGCGGGGCACCGTGACCCGGCCACTGGACCCCCGCCATGGACCCGTTTCTGAGAAGCCAAATAGATGCTTTGGCAGAAGGGCACCGGGGTGTGTGTGTGGCGGGGGCGGGTGGTTGGGGGAGACCCCAGGGCATTGTCCCTGAGGCTCTGGCCTGGCTGTGGGAGCCCTGCCCACCCCCATCCTCCAGGGACTAGCATTGTGACTTTGGGGCCAACGCGGTTCCTTCCTGAGCCTCTACTTCCCAGTCTGCAAAGTGGGGATAACAATTTGTCCTTGTCTCACGGAGAGGGCAAGAAGCTGGAGTGGGCAGATCGCTGGCGCTGCTCCTGGCTTCATGCCTGGCACCAAAGACATATGACTCGGGGGCAGCTGGGTGAACGCCGGGCCATGCAGTCAGACTGGCTGGGGCCCGGAATTTGGACAAATGACTTCACCTCCCCAAGTCTTAGTTTCCTCATCCATACACTGGGGGTAATGGCAGAATCAACATCTGAGAGGTGGGGAGCTTCCGTGAACACAGCACTGTAAAGCGCCTGGCACGGAGTGAGTCCTTCAGGTAAATGCACCGAGTCCAGATCGATAGATAGCATTAACTGAGCACTAAGTACTAGGCTAAGTTCTTTCTATCCCGTTTAATCCCCCCACCAGCACCGTGAAGTGGGAACCACTCATTTTATCATCAATCAATATCCTCGGTGAGACTTGGGCAGGAGCCCGGTCCTTTCCTTCCCCATGTTCAGTTACTGGGATGGTGTGGGGGCAACAGGGGTGGGGCCCAGAGAACATAGTGCCAGGAAAAGGGAGGCTGTGGAGCAAAGCTGTGGAAGAAACCAGGAAGACTTGGCCCCAAATCCTGGCTCTGCCACTGCACATCCTTGGGCAAAGCTCTTTATAGTCTGAGGCTCGATTTTCCCATCAATAAAATGGGTGCTGATCATGATTCAATAGAAGTATGCACTAAAAAGGATCAAACTCAGTATCTATTAGGTAAACACTGTAAAAAAATCTCTGTTGGGGAGAGGCCCCTGACACACTCTCTGTGAAATGGTAGCATTAGAGATTCTGTATGCTTCTCTAGCTGCTTTCTGGAAGAGATTCACAGTGCAGAAGCACAACGCTTAAGGGACCGGCTAGCGGTGGGCCGTCGGGCAGTGTGACAGCTGGTGGGGAGATGCTCTGTGGGTAGGGAGAGGGGGTGTCTCTGCCCAGCAGCCCGGCCAGGCCCTCTGGCTGCTCAGGAAGCAGGTTCAGGGAGGTGAGGATAGGGAGCTGTCTGCCCACCAGTCCAGCAGCCACTTCTTCTCCAACCACCTTTGTTATCTCCCTTTCATGTGGTGGAGAAGTGGATTCAAAGGCTTGGGAGCAGCAGGCACTGAGGTTTGAGCCAGCTTTGTATTTCCTTTTAAACCGAAGTTGAAAGAAATGAAGGGAACTTCAGCCTAGGGACTTCCTCGGCTGGAATGGGCTGGTGGGGCCAGGGAAGTGGGAGGCACCAGCCAGGGAAGGTGGAGGAGGAGAGCCGCCAGGAGGGCTTGAAGGCACAGGAGGGCCTTGGGGCCCGGCTCGGCAGAAGGGAGCCTGAATGGCGCCCACTTCCACCAAGGCTGAGACTCTGAGTATTCCTGCTGTCACCATCGGTTACTGGAGGCTCTGCTGGCTGCTGAGACCTGGAGAGCTGACAGGGACGGGAGCTTGCGGAGCTGGTCTAGCATGGCTCTGGCAGCGCTGCTGGTTGAGGAGGAGGCCTGCTGAACTGCCCTTTCCCCACTCCTGGTGTGCCATGAACCCCCATGCTCTTAGCCCCTCACCTCCGTGGCCTGACTTGTCTAGACTCCATGTCCCAGGGCCTCTTTCTTTCTCAGCTCACACGCCTCCCCCAGCTGCACCAAACTGCCTGTGACATGTGAGCACACATGCACACACACACACTCTTTGACACAGCCCAATCACCTTGGAGTCATTCTTGACCCCTCCATCTCTTTCCTCCATCTCACCCCATCAGCAGGTCCAGGGGGCTCTATTTTCAGCCTGCCTCTAAAAGCTACCACTTCTGACCATTTCCATGGCTATCACCCTGGGCCAGGCCACTATCTCATCTTCAGGGCCCTGTTGCATGTAAATTCTAACTGAGCCCCTGCTCCTTCCCCCTCTCCCCATCCCCTGATCCCTACCCTGCTGCCCCCAAACAACCTATTTTCAATGCAGCAGCCGTAGGTATCATGTCAGGCAACCTCCTTCCTCTGCTCAAACCCCTCATTGACTCCCCGCCTCATTTAGAGTCAAGTCCAAAGACCCATTGCAGGGTAGACATTCTGCCCCTCGCCAGCCACACTGGCCACCTTGCTATTTCTCCAACTATGACCTCAGGGCCTTTGCACTGGCTGTCCTCTCTCCTTGGAACTCTCTTTCCTCCAATGGCAGCATGACTCCCTCACTTTATTAAGCTCTCTTTTGAAAAGTCTCCTTCGCAGAGAAGCCTGCCCTAAGAGAAACAATTCCCCTCCCAATCCCTTTCCTCTAGTTTCTTTTTTTCCAGTTTCTTGTTAGCACTTAGCTGACATGCGAACACCCTTTCTCGAGGTTTCCTGAGGGTCTAGCTCTAGCCCATGGAGACAGGAGTTTTTTTTAACCTTGTTAGGGGCTATATCTCCAACCTCTATAAAAAGGACTGGTGTATAGTAGGTGCTCAATAAAAGCTGAAGGAAGAACGCCAGACTCAAGACTGGGCCCGGCCTTTGGGGCTTGGGATCCTTCCCACATATGTGTTCCTGTGGGTCAGCCTTTGCCGACCACGCCCCCACCTCAGCTCTGCCCAGTTTCTATCTTTTGCCCTGCCCCCAGCCTTTGGCCCCTCCTCCCTGGGCTTTGCCCCGCCCACACGCCCACCCTTCGGCCATCGCCCCTCCCTTTCGTATTCGCCCCGCCCCCTGGCTCACCCGCCTCCATAGCCAGCACTGTGATGTTGTGCCAGCCGGCCGTCTCTCGGTCCAGTCCCTTGCCGGTGACGATGGCACCCGTGTCCGCATCGATATCAAAGATCTGGTCCAAATCTGAGTCGCGGTCAATGGCGTACCTAAGAGGGGCAGGTCAGGGCTGATTGAAGGTGTCCTGGCGCCGATGAAGCAGTGCCCATGTCCCTCCACCCTCCCCCTAAAGAAGAACCACCTGCCTGGGAGACACAGGAAGCAGAGAGACCTTTTCCGACAGAGGAGGCGTGAAAATGGATCTGAGTTTGCATCTCAGCTGCACTGGGTTCCTGACGTGTGACCATGGGCAAGGCTAAACCTTTCTGAGCCTCAGCTTCCTCAGCTGGGTAACGGGGCTAATAATTTGCATCTCACGGTCGTTGTGAGGTCGGGAAGAAGGCAAAGTGCCCAGCACAGAGTTAGCATTCACAGGGTATTTGATTCTTATCTTTCCATAAGAGGTGACTCTGGAACCGGTCTTGAGAAAGGGACAGGATGGCATTCCAGGCATGGGGAACAGAAGCTGCAAAGTGAGAATCATTCAGGTGATGGCAAATGGTGCAGAAACGGCCAGAACTGGAAAGTGCGGAGGAGGAGGCTTGAGAACAAGCAGAGTGCAGAATTCAGGGCGTTAGGGTCCTAGAGGGATTTTCAGCAGGAAGGAGGGAGTTGGCTGTGCCGCTCAGAGGCTCGCTCTTCCGAGGCCCCAGACCTGGGACGCTGGCTGAGCCAGGAAGGGGTCTGAGGTCTGACCGCCGGCCCCTCCCCGCCAGCGCAGCGCGCCAGTGCTAATCTGCGGCTTTTCACTTGCCGCGTGAAAAAGCCCTTTGTTCCGCCTCCTTCCCGGGCCTTTGTGCGGCGGCTCCAGGCCTGAAAGGCCCGTGTCCAACACGTCTCGGGCGGCGGCGGCCCAGAGAGGCCCCGCCAGCTCTGTACGCCGCTTCCACAGGCAGATAACGCGGGCGGGGCGCTGCCAGGCTGCGCGGCCTACAAAGGCCCCCGAATGCCAAGCAAGGGCTCTTTGTGCAGCGGGGACAATGGAGCCTGGTGGGGCGGGGCACCCTTCCCCCTTTCTCCAGCTGGAGGAAACAAGCCCTTCCCGCATCTTCTGGAGCCAGAGCGGGGACACTGAGGCCCACGGAGAGGACGATACTAGAACACCCCCTTCCCTACCCTCACTGAAACTCGAAGCCCTGAGATGACCCTTCAGTGGGCCTTGGCTGCATTACCAAACCGCTCCAGGCCTCAGTTTCCGCATCTGTTGAATGGGGATAATGATACCCAGTGCACGTGGGAGGGGCTTCCCAAGTAGCCGGTGGTCAAGAACATGCCTACCAATGCAGGAGCTGCAAGAGACATGGGTTTGATCCCCGGGTCGGGAAGATCCCCTGGAGGAGGAAATGGCAACACACTCCAGTATTCTTGTCTGGAAAAATCCCATGGACAGAGGAGCCTGGAGGGCTACAGTCCATGGGGTCACCCTCACACTACTAAGCACAGTGGTACTCAGTGGAACTGTGGAGTCTGGGAGCAGTTGGAGCTGGCTTTGAATCCTCTGCTTCTTATTCCACCTGGGTGACCTTGGGCTTGGCCCTGGACCTCACTGGCCTCTGTTTACTTGTCTGCAAAATAGGGTGATTCATACCTCACTGGTGTGGGTTACAGGAAGTAATCCATGGAACTGGGCAAAAGTGACAGTCCTTACTGGTTTCACATTCACTGCTGTAGTGGAGGTGCAAGCTTGTGGCAGACTGCAAAGGGCTGGGCATGAGGGTATAGTGGGCATGACAGCTAGTCTCCTGAGGCCCTAGGTTTTTTTCTTTTTCAGCCATGCCACACAACATGTGGGATCTTAGTTCCTTGATCAGGGATTAAACCCATGTCCCCTGCATTGGAAGCAAACAGTCTTAACCACTGCACCACCAGGGAGGTCCCCGAATCCCTAGTTTAATGCTGCCTCCTCTCTCTAAGTTGCTAAGCCCACATCCTCTTTGGCCCTGATCAGCCTGGGTCCTCCTGACCTGGGTGAAAGTGTGTGGGTCAGATCCAAGATGACAATTCCTCCCATCAGGACAGCACTTAACAGTCTGTAGCTTGCTTTTCCACCAGCCATCCCTCCCTTCGTTCTTTTATGCCTAAACATTAGCTGAATGCCTTCTCCACGCTGCTCTGTGCTACAGTGAAAGTCGCTCCGTCGTGTCCGACTCTTTGTGACCCCGTGGACTATACAGTTCATGGAATTCTCCAGGCCAGAATACTGCAGTGGGTAGCCTTTTCCCTTCTCCAGGGGATCTTCCTAATCCAGGGATCAAACCCAGGTCTCCTGCATTGTGGGCGGATTCTTTACCAGCTGAGCCACCAGGGAAGCCTAAGAATCCTGGAGTGGATAGCCTATCCATTCTCCAGTGGATCTTCCCGACACAGGAATCGAACCGGGGTCTCCTGTATTGCAGGCAGATTCTTTACCATCTGAGCCACAGGGGAAGCCTACTCTGTGCTAAGCTTTGGGAGTAAAATGGCAAATGAGACAGATGAGGCCCCGCCCTGCCTGGCATCTTGTGAGGCTGATGTGTGGTCAACCCATTTTGCAGATGAAGATGAGAGAGGCAGCTTCCCAAGCTTAGGGCTGCCAAGTATGGTTGTGCAGGCTGAGTTCTGTGCAAAGTTACTAGGTGGAAGAGGGGAAGAGGGGATGAAGAGCAGCTGGTGTTCTTGCCCAGCCACAGGTGCTAGCTCAGGCAGCATCTTCTCAAAGGAGGACCTTTTCCTTATTTATGAAATGTGCCACATGGGCTAGTATAACCCTGCCTAAGGTTGCACAGGGCCTGTCAGAGAATTGGAATTTGTGCCCCAACTTGGGACTCTACATCCAGAGTTCTTTCTAGCGCATTGAACCATCTGAAGCGGCAGTGCGTGGGGTCTCGGTGACCCGTGGATCTAAGCCTGAACTGCTGGATGTTTGGGTCCAAAGGAGGTAGAACCAGACTCTTGAGTAGTGTCGGCTCAGCTGGAAGGAACCATGGAGACCTCCTCTTGATTTTACAGGTAGAAGTGAGTCCGAGAGACAACCAGAGGCTCCTGATCGCCTGGTCGGGGCTGGGCATAAGGCAGGGCTGATGGGAGGATGCCCACTGCCTTCTGTCTCCTCCTCTCTCTGCTCAGACCTCTTTCCTCTCTTCTTTCCTCCCAGTTACTCTTTTGTTTCCTCCTGGAGAGGAAGAGGGGGATGGATTCTAAGTGGAGGCAGCTGTTCTCAAGGCCATGGGAAGGGAGGGGGCGTGGGGAGCCGCCATCAACCAGCTAAAGACTTGGGGCTGCAGGTCCGTGTGGCTGCCCGGCCCAGGTGGCTTTGTTCCAGCTCAGGGAGCCAGCGAGCGAGAGAGGGAGGGGGTGGAGGGCACGTGGCAAGGAGCGTGGCCTGGCAGGTGTGGGGGCAGCGGGGGAGGCTTGAAGCCCTCACTTGGCGGCGCTCGAGTTGTGTGTCTGGTCTGTGCTGCAGGTGGTCAGGGCGCGTGTGATGCTGTGTTACGGCTGGAAGGTTCAAGAGTTAGGCGCTCAGACTTGGAGCAGGATCCACAATGACCCCAGGCAAGCCACTTCATCTTTGAGCCTTAATTTTAAGGAAAATGGAAAAGTGATTTAACTCCTATCTTGCAAGTGGTTGGGAGGATTATGCGCCTAGCTGGGGGACAGGTGCCTAGTTGGGTTCCAGGAAAATGAATCTGAGTGAGCACTATTGTTATTCTAATGACGATTCAGAAATGTCTGGTAAGGGGGACACAGGAGCCCCCCAACCCAGTGTGTGGTCTGCAGGCCTAGGGGTGGGAGGTACCATGCATGGATGTGGGAGCGTTGCCAGGGTCTGAGAAGGACAGGAGGCATCTGTGGTCTAGAAGGCTCTGCTCAAATCTTAGTTCTCCTTTGGTCAGCCAGGACCTGGAGGGCAGGAAGGGGAACAGGAGCAGGTGTGAGTGGAAGAGTCCAGTAAGAGAGTGTAGGTTTGTGTCCACTAGTGTGTGTGTGTGCACAAGTGCAAAGAAAGCCTGAGAACTGTGGTCAGGAGTGGGATCCGGTGGCCATCTGCCGAGGTTTGAAACCTAGCTATGTGACCTTGCGTCAGTCACTTAAGCTCTCTGGTCTTTGGTTCCCTCTTAAAAATGGTGCGAATAATAACCCCTACATCAGAGTGGTTGTGAGGATTAGACAAGGACTGCAATAAAACACTAATAGAACACTGTTAACAGCGCCGGGCCCCGCCACATGACGGATGGATTAGCTCTCATTTTTATTTGCTCAGCAAGACTCTGTGCCAGGCCGCTGTAATGGCTGCACGCGCAGGAGCCGCTCCCAGCCTTGCAGGTAACTGCCATCACTGCTGCTGCCAGTTTACACATGGGGAAACTGAGGCTCAGAGAAGCCAGGCGCCTTGCCCTGGGGCAGAAGGGCTGATGGGTGGCAAGGCCAGATTCCTAAGCCATGTGTGTCTGTGCAGAGTCCCGCGTCTGACCAAGACCAGCCGCCTCGGGGCCAGCCGGGTGCACCTGCAGGCGCCCCCACACCCTGGGGACACCACAGAACACTGCTGTTGTCAAGGTCAGGGTGAGAGAAGCGGCCAGGGCACATCTTCCTGACTTGAGGGCACATGTGGGTTTTCGCCACTTAAATATGTGCATATATAGCTCACGTAGGCATGATAAATACGATAGTGTGCAGACTCATGCGTGTCCAGGCTGCCCGGTGCTCCTGTATCCAGGCTCGTGTACACACATGTGCACACGCAGCAGGCTAAATGGTGCAGTCCTCGCCTGAGCTCCTAGTGGGGAGACTCTTCACAAGCAAAAAAGGGGCTGCTCCCCTGACCTGGGGATTCCTCTCTGCTCACTCCATCCTGCCTTTTGACTCTTTCCCTCCCCCCACCCCTTTTAAAGCACACCCTCAAAGCCCACACACGATGCCTAGAAATCTGTATGGGGTTAGTACTGGTTGCAGAATGAAGGGGAGTAGCGGGTGTCCAGACCACCGAGAAAAATGGTAAGGTCCATTTCCTGAGGACCTACTATGTGCCAAACACTTAATCCTTCCTCCAACCCTGGGACCACTGATCACAGAACCTGGTCCATAGTAGACATTTAGTACTTTTTTCTGAATAAATGAATGAGGCAGGAACTACCATGACACCCATTTTAGAGATGGGAAAACTGAGGGTTGGAGTAGGTGCAGTGATTTTCCCATAATTCTGCAACTGAGCTAGGATTCATTCCAGGTTTTCTCTGACTCTAAAAGGAGTACATCAAGACTGTATATTGTCACCCTGCTTATTTAACTTATACGCAGAGTACATCATGAGAAACACTGGGCTGGAAGAAGCACAAGCTGGAATCAAGATTGCCAGGAGAAATATCAATAACCTCAGAAATGCAGATGACACCACCCTTATGGCAGAAAGTGAAAGTGGAGAGTGAAAAAGTTGGCTTAAAGCTCAACATTCAGAAAACAAAGATCATGGTATCTGGTCCCATCACTTCATGGCAAATAGATGGGGAAACAGTTTCAGACTTTATTTTGGGGGGCTCCAAAATCACTGCAGATGGTGATCGCAGCCATGAAATTAAAAGATGCTTACTCCTTGGAAGGAAAGTTATGACCAACCTAGATAGCATATTCAAAAGCAGAGACATTACTTTGCTAACAAAGGTCCATCTAGTCAAAGCTATGGTTTTTCCAGTGGTCATGTATGGATGTGAGAGTTGGACTGTGAAGAAGGCTGAGTGCCAAAAAATTGATGCTTTTGAACTGTGGTGTTGGAGAAGACTCTTGAGAGTCCCTTGGACTGCAAGGAGATCCAACCAGTCCATCCTAAAGGAACTCAGTCCTGGGTGTTCATTGGAAGGACTGATGCTAAAGCTGAAACTCCAGTACTTTGGCCACCTCATGCAAAGAGCTGACTCATTGGAAAGACTCTGATGCTGGGAGGGACTGGGGGCAGGAGGAGAAGGGGGACGACAGAGGATGAGATGGCTGGATGACATCACCGACTTGATGGACATGAGTTTGAGTGAACTCCGGGAGATGGTGATGGACAGGGAGGCCTGGTGTGCTGCGATTCATGGGGTGGCAAAGAGTCGGACACGACTGAGCGACTGAACTGAATTGAAAACCCATGTGCTTTCTGTTGCACCCCATTGTGGAATGCTGGGAGGAAATGAAGTGTTGGCTCTCTCTCTGGTCCAGCATGGGCTTTCCTATTTTTGACACTGAAGGGAGACTCACGAGGGGGCTGGGGCTGGTAGGGCTGGGGATGGGCTGATAAACAGCCAGTCTGTCTGCTAGGCTGCCTGATCCAGAGATGGGCCCATCCGAGCCCTCTCCTCTTTCTCTTCAAAGCCTTCCAAGACTTCCCACTGCCTAAGGATAAAGTCCCACACCTTCACCTGACATTCAAGGTCCTCTCAGCTTGTCCCCAAGTGCCCCCACCTCGACCTCCTCTCTGGCCCTAACCCCCATCCTGTGAGCTCATTCAGCTGACCTCACTGCTCCTGAACTTGACCTCCTGGCTCCCTGATTCTGTTCCTGCCGCCAGGTCCTCAGAGCCACTCCACCCTGGATGCTGCCCTCCCATTCCAGCCCCATCCTCTTTATCTTTGCTCCATCCCTCCTTGGTGCCCAGAGAATGCTCCCCTCCTTGGAGCTCCTGAGTCCTTAAAGCCCTGCTCAGCCCACTGAGACTTAGATCTGTCACTTGACTCACATGGGGGCCCAGCCTTCCCCTTGCCCCCGTCTGACTCTCTGTGTCTCACGCAGAGGGGAGGGCACCGCATAAAGTTGGAAGCTGTTCAAACTACAAAGAGAATCAGAAAGAAGAAGTCTTAGTCGCTCAGTTGTGTCCAACTCTTTGCAACCCCATGGACTGCAGCCCACCAGGCTCCTCTGTCCTTGGGATTCTCCCGGCAAGGATACTGGAGTGGGGTGCCATTTCCTTCTCCAGGGGATCTTCCTGACCCAGGGATTGAACCCAGGCAGACTCTTTACCACTGAGCTATGAGGGCAGCCCTAAGAGAATCAGAAGCAGGGGTGAAATGGCAGAAGGCTGGACTCAAGAATCAGACAATCATGGGTTAAATCTCATTCCTTCCGCCTTCAGGCTGAGTGACATTGGGAGGGTCACTTCTCCTCTCTGACCCTCAGTCTCTTCATCTGTAAAATGAGTAAACTACAACCTGAGGGCCAAATGCCACAGAGTGAGGCATCTTCCACACTCCACAGTACAGCGACTCAGAAAAGTCACTTTCTAATCTGCATCTCTGGATTTCCCAGGTACCGCCATCCTAGGCAGAGTGGCCTAGGATATCACTTCATTTCCAGGAACACACTAAGCCTGTTCCTGCCTCAGGACCTTTGCACTTGCTATTCATTCTACCCCTGATAGCTCAGTTGGTAAAGAATCCACCTGCAATGTAGGAGACCCTGATTCATCCTGGGTCGGGAAGATCCGCTGGAGGAGGGATAGGCTACCCACTCCAGTATCCTTGGGCGTCCCTTGTGACTCAGCTGGTAAAGAATCTGCCTGCAATGCAGGAGACCTAGGTTTGATCCCTGGGTTGGGATGACCCCCTGGAACAGGGAAAGTCTATATCCACTCCAATATTCTGGCCTGGAAAATTCCATGGACTGTATAGTCCATAGGAGAAGGAAATGGCAACCCACTCCAGTGTTCTTGCCTGGAGAATCCCAAGGACAGAGGAGTCTGGTGGGCTTCCGTCTATGGGGTCGCACAGAGTTGGACACGACTGACGCGACTTAGCAGCAGCAGCAGTATAGTCCGTGGGGTTGCAAAGAGTCGGACATGACTGAGCGACTTTCACTTTCATTCCTTCTACCCAGAATGCACTTTGCCACATCTTTGTCTAGTTAGATCTCTCTTGATCATTCCGATGTCAACTCATTTGTCAATTCCTTGACCACTTAACCCAGGGTAGCCCCCTGTGGCCCCAATTGGTCTTATCTTATTACCTTGTTTATTTTCTTCATAGCTCTTATCAGCAATGACCCCTTTTAACCATCTGTTGACTTGTGGCGACAAACATTCAACTACTTATTGGCTGTTTCCCTGCCTCCCCTGCCCCCCAGGAGAAGGCAAACTCCGTGAGTGGAGGGACTGGGTCTTATCACCTCTGTTTCCCCATTGTCTGGCGCAGTGCCGGATGTGACATGACTCACACCCCTAGGTGTTGACTGAGTCCAGAACCCTTGGAACTCAGGGAGCTGGAACATAAGCCAGGCTCTGGGCTGCCCAGGTGGTCTGTGAGGACCCCTTCTCTAGCCATCTGTCCCCTTACAGACCAGGAGCTCCTCCCCAGCTCTGCCCTTGGCTGAGTCATCTCGGGCCTGGTTCCAGGCTGGGCACGGAGGAGGAGGAGTTGGGTAAATGTTTGTGGTGTGAAATTGGACCTCTCTCAAGCTCCTCACCGCCTCCACATCTGAGGAGCCCCAGGGAAGGGGCGGCATAGAGAGATGAAAGGAGGTGAGAAGCAGGTTTCAAAGTTGGCCCTTTCAGTGCAGATGAAAGCAGGGGGAAGGGAAGTCAACAGAGGGTGGAGGGGGAGGACTGGGGGAGTGGGGGAGAGCAATACTGGAGAGGAGGGGAGAAGGCAGCGGGTGCGCTGGACCTGGGAGGCAAGGACCAGGCTCCTACTGCTGCCTGGTAACTCTTGTGAACCCAGGGAAACGCCTCCCCCCCCTGGATCTCAGTTTCCTGCCAAACAAGGGTGATAATGCCCTCCTGGGAAAGGTCTGGGGCTGAGCCAGAGGCTGACGGGGATGTTTAAAGACTGTATCTATTGTCAGCAGGGATGGAAGGGTGGTGGAGGAGTTCATAGGCAGCGGAGGGTGGTTTTGGCCATGGGAAGGGTGGAGGCAGCCTAGGAGGCATTCAGGACCTCTGGACTGAGTCTGAGCCCTTCAGCCTATCTTTGAACCCTGCCAGACTTGTTGGTTCATTGCTCAGCCTCCCGTAGACATCACAGTCTACTCATCTCCAGACACACCTACCCCTTCTTCCCTTCCTATGCCTGTGTCTGGAATAGCCTTCTCCTCATAGCTACACTCAGAGAAGGCAATGGCACCCCACTCCAGTATTTTGCCTGGAGAATCCCAGGGACAGGGAAGCCTGGTGGCTGCCGTCTATGGGGTCACAGAGTCGGACACGACTGAAGCAACTTAGCAGCAGCAGCAGCAGCAGCATAGCTATACTGACCAGTCTCAGGTACACGGCTCAATATAATTCCCGCCTCCTCCAGGAAGTCTTTCTAGACCCCTGAGGGTAGCCTCCAGTCTGGGAGCCCATAGGTAGTTAAGCATCTTTGTGTCCTCACATTGGGGTTGCCATGTAAGGTTGCACAGGCTATGCACTGGACAAATTGGAGGGAGCCATTCACATAAATGATGGTGAGAATGCTACCCATATGGAGTTGAATAATGCAGAGATCCTTAAAGTAACTTCCTTTCCCTCCTCTGATGCTCAGCACAGAGCTAGGCACATAGTTGGCTCAGGGATCATTCACTATGTACAGGGGTTTCAGGGAATAAACAGGAAGCTCCAGATGCTTACATTCAGTCAACAGTGGGCATTCACCCCATCCTGACCTCCTCCTCTGGATCACTTTCTTTCTATCTGACATCCTTTCAACTTTGGCCATGGTCAGGGACTCCCCAACCTCTGCAGACTGCAAACCCTTCCAGGGACACCAACAGCGCCACAGCACCCTGTGGCCTCTGCCCACTTGCCGCTGGCCCCCTTCCCCCACGCGCCACCCCCATGCCTCTGTCTCTGGCTTTCTCTCCAAGTCTCCTCTTTCTGTTCCTACAGTGTCAGGTCGGTTCCTCCGTCCTTGAGTTACTCCTGCCCTCTTTCCACTGGTTTTCCTTCTCTGGCCACTTCCTCTCACTGTTGGTCTCACTGCATCTCCAGGAGCCTCTCTCTTCTCTGTCTTTCTCTGTCTTTACATTTCATTCATTCACCATGCGTCAGGGAATGTCCACTGAGCGCTAGGCAGCATGAGGCCCTGAGGATACAGCAGGTTAGGTGGTGATGAAGGATGAAAGAAAATGGATATGAAGTGTGGGGACACATTGAGGTGGGGTTGACATTTTAGAAAGGGTGGTCAGGGAAGGTTGCACTGAGAAGGTGACTTTTGAGGAAAGTCCTGGAGGAAGTGAGAGGACCAACCCTGGAGATGTTAAGCAGGAGAACATTCCAGGCAGAGGGATCAGGTGGTGCAAAGGCCCTGGTGTAGAGGTGGGCTGGGTGTATCCCTGGAGCTGTGAGGAGGTCAACGTGGCTGAGCAGAGTGAACCAGGGATGAGGTGAGCCAGGGTCTGAGAGGTTACAGTGAGGCCACATCCTATAGGGTCTGGGCTTTTATCCTGAGCCCCAGAGGTGCCTTTGGAGGGCTTTCAGCAGAGGAGGGCCAGTGGAGGGTGGTTTGGGCCATGAAAAGGGTGGGGCGGAAGTCAATCTGGCTCCTGTGCCCATTCTAGATTGAAGAGGGGTGATGACAGAAGCAGAGGGAGGCAGTAATCAGGCAAGAGAAACAGGTGGCCTGGACCAGGGCGGCAGCTGTGGAGGAGGTGAGAAGTGGTCAGATTCTGGAGATGTTTTTAAAGCAGAGATGACAGGCTTTGCTGATGGATTGGAGGGATGTGTGAGAGAAAAACATAAGTCGAGGATGTTTGCAACATTTTTGACCTGAAAAGCTGGAAGGATGAAATTATCTTTTTTTTTTTTTTCTTTGGTGGAGGACCGAGGCTGAGCCCAGGTCACTGCTGCGTCTGTCACACCTGGTTCTCTCTCGTTATCCTGAGTTCTCTGTCTCTCTGCCACTGTTCTCGAATCTGATTCCTTTGTCTCTGGCTCCCGGTGGCCATCGCTCTCTCCCCTCCTCCCTCACCATCACCGCCCCCCAACCCCTCCCGGTCCCGTCCCCACCCCCTCTGCCCGCCGTCTGTCCGCAGGCGCTGGCGGGGTAGCAGGCAGCAGGCGTCGGCCCCGGGCGGGGGTCTCACCGGACGGGCCGGTTGGCGGCGTCGGGGTCCCGCGCCGTCACCACGCCGACCAGGGAGCCCACCTGCGCGTCCTCCTGTACCTCCAGGAGGCCGGAGGGCGGCCGGAACTCGGGGGGCTCGTCCACGTCGATCACGGCCACGCGCACGATCGCCTGGTCGCGGAACGTGCCCAGGTCAGCGAAGCGGGGGTCCACGAACTTGTTGAGGGCCTCCAGGACCACGGTGTGCACCGGCTGGGACTCGAAGTCCAGGCGCTGGAGGGGTGGGCGGAAGGGAGCAGAGGGCCGGTGAGTGCGCTGGTCTGCTCACACCTCCAGGCGACAGAGCCCAAGTCTGGGGGTGGGGGGCTGGCCTGGCCCCGAGGGGGGCGGGGCTGACCCCCAGAGGGTGGGGCTGCCTTAAGGTCACAGTTGACAGGCATCACTGACTCAATGGCGTCACTGACACACTGTCGGGTTACAGGGAGTCAGGCCCTGCTAGGGGACGGCCTTGCTCAGGGACACAGGGTCACATGCTGACGCCCAGACTTCCTGCTACCCGGCACACGAGACTGGCCTTAATTTATTAACTTACAAAGCACTGTGTGCCAGTGTTCTAAATGTAGCGACTCATCTAATTTTACAGCATCCCAAAGAGGCTTGCATGATTATTATCATCCTATTTGACACATGAGGACGTCGAGGCCCAGCAGGCTCTGTAACTTGCCCTAGGTCACTTAGCAGTTAGTCCCTGGCAGAAGCGGAATTCACATCCGCAGCCCTGCGGCTGTCAAGTGCCAGCCCTTAACCCTACTGCAGGGAAGGGGCTGGATCTGTGGCTGCCCAGCTGTGTGTCTGCGGGCAATCTGTTCGGCCTCTCTGGGCCTCGGGTGGGAGGGTGAGATGAGACCTTCCTGGTGTTTTATTGGCGGCCGCTGCTAATGTGAGTTGAGCCTGATAAGCCGGGCCTTAGAGCGTCCCTCAGAGACCTCGCTAAAGCCACGCTGAGCCCTGGTCCTCATCAGGGGATGCTGGTGGGGGACCCTCTGATGGACAAGCTGCATGGCTGCGTGGACTCTGGCCTCCTAAGGATAACGCCTTTAGAGCAAAGAGAAAGGGCAGTGGTGGAGCCATGGCGCCACTGTTACATGCTGGGAGAGCCATCTGGGCAGCAAGGGCCACCTTCCTGGAGGACTGCCCTCCGTCTAGGGACCCTCCTTTCCTTTCACACTCCCCCTTCCCCAACAGAAAGAGAAGAAAAAGAAAGAAGGGCAACCTCCTCCCTCCATCCTGTTGCCTGGGAAATCAGGATGCAGGGAGGCAGGCGCGGACCTGGCCTGGGAGTGAATGATGGGCTCTGGAGCCAGGTCATCAATCAGGCGGGGGCTCTGCTCCCTGAGCCAGCACTGACTCCACAGAGACACCTCAGGCGCCACTGCTGGAGCAGGCGGGCTGGGGGTGGGGTTATGGGGCAAGAGGCAGGGAGGATGGGGGAGTTACTACAGGGGCACCCTGGGTATGAGAGCAAGTGCTGTGCTGGGGTCCCCGGGCTGGGCTTGGGGCCTGATTCTGCTGCTCTGTGATGCTGGGCCTCCCCAGGCCTCCAGTTCCCCCATCTGAGAAACGGGCTCATCTTACAGTGAAGACAAGAGGAGGTCAGAAAAGCCATGTAATGTTTAAAAGGGTGGATTCTGGAGACAGACTCCCTGGGGCCCTGGCCCTACAACTTCTCTGTAAGATGCTTGTCCTTGGATGCAAATGACTGAACTCAGGGCCTCAGATTCTCGCCTATGAAATGGGCAATAATAATACTGAGAGGCTTGTTGTAGAGATTAAATGAGTTAATACATGGAAAGCACTGAAAAGGAGGCTGGCACGCTAGTAACACTGCATTGTAAGTATTAGCCTCATATTCTTATCCTAGTTGAAGAGACAATTTTCTCTATCCTCAAATCCTCGTGGCCAGGGAGTTTGATTATTGAGTGAATGAAAGGCTGTCAGGGCAGATGTTTCTGTGGGTCCCAGGAGGCAGAGCCTGGGCTGACAGGAACAAGATAGACTGTGGCTGAATGGGAGAAGGAGGAGCAGGACACTGGCAGGGAGTGAGCATCCCATCCCTGGGAGTATACAAAGGCTTACAACTGTTTTTAGGCCAGGGCAGGGGACTCAGACCTCCTGTGGAACAGCAGCGTTGGAGTGGGCAGTGTCAAAGCCCTGTGCACCCCTGAGGTGCCAAGCTTGTGACCAAGCCCTTGAAGATGATTTTTGCTTTTTTATCTGACCTCTGTCTCCTTTCCCTAGGGGGTGCTGAGTTTGCTGTTTGAGCTTCTGGTTCCTGGGCTGGTCAGTGGGTAAGGAGGCTGTTAGACTCAGGAAGGAAAGAGCTTTGGGGTCACCAGACCTGGGTTCAAATCCTTCTCTATCCCTTACGGATATAATCTTGGGCAAGCCCTTTACCTTTCTAAATCTCTGTTTTCTTTCTTGTAAAAACGGTCATAATATGTTTTCTTTCCAAGGGTAACGTCGAGATGAAAGGAAACAGTGAGTGTGAAGGGCCTGGTGTGAACTTGAAGTAGCACAGCATAGTGTGTAAGAGCACAGATTCAAATCTGGATTGACTCCCAGCTCTTGACCGCTAGCTGTGCAACCTTGGACAAGTCACTTAACCTCTCTGTGCCTCATGTTCTCATTTGTAAAATGGGAAGGATAGCATTAGCGTTTTCCCAGGTTGGTCCAGCCTCCTGGAGAGACTTCACCCCTGGAGTGAAGTGGGATGGGGTATTTGGCTGCTCAGTGACCCCCTACCCGGCCCTGCTGCCCGGGGGCCTGCCTCCCCCATCACTTCCAGGGCGGCCGCACCTTCTGCACTACGATGACGGCCTCCTGCGTGTCACTGTCTGTGATGACCTTGAACACGTGCCCGCCGCCGCCGCTCTCCTCCCTGAGGTGGTAAGTCATGTCTGTGTTTTCGCCCACGTCTGAGTCCTCGGCCTTCACGCGTCCCACAGCCGTGCCGATGGGGGCCGACTCCTGAATGCTGAACTGGTACATCTCTGTAGGGGATACAGCTGTGAGCGGGGATGGTAAGGCAGCCCCTCCCCCAGCTTCCAGCGGCGCTAGAGGAGAGGAGGGGGGTCTCAGATGGGCTCCTTGGAGCTCCCTGCTTGGCCGGGACTGGTGCTGGGAGAGGCGCTTCCTCTGCAGAAATGCTGGATGCGGTGCAAAGAGGAGGGTTCTAATTCTGACCTTGGCTTTATCCCCTGATTGATTTGAGAAAGTGTCGGCAGTTCTTTGGGACTCAAGCGTCCTCATCTGCCCAAAAGGGGACAGAGAAGCACCGTGATCAAGGCTACAGCCCTGGAGTCAGTCCTAGCTGTGTGATTCTGAGCTCTGGTCTCCCTCATCTGTAGAATGGGAATAATAATAGTGCCTTCCTGATAGCACTGTCACTCCCAGTTAACTGAGAGGGTAGCGCACGCCAGTTGCTTAGCACAGAGGCTAGTATCTGTCGCTGCTGCTGCTGCTGCTAAGTTGCTTCAGTCGTGTCCGACTCTGCGGCCCCAGTGTTATCCACCCAATAAATGGGACGCACTGCATTCAAATAGTAGAGCTGCACACTGATTTTTTTGTTGCTGTGGATGTTAATGATATTGGTTCCTTCATTTCCACATATTTATTGAGCATCTGTGATGTCCCAGATGCAGCTCTGAGCACTGGGCTTCCAGCAACAAGCAAAACAGACCCAAATCCCAGGCCTCACAGTGCTTTCCTCTTAACGAAAGGAGAAAGACACTAAACAGTCATATCAGAAAAATAGGATGTCAGATGGTACTTGGGAGAAAAATAAAGCTGGGAAGGGAAATGGGGAGTGATGATGAAGGTGTGTGTGGAGTTTTGAACAGGGTAATTGGGACTTTCCTGGCGGTCCAGTGGTTAAGACTCTGTGCTTCCAATGCAGGCGGCGAGGGTTCAATCCCTGGTCGGGAAACTAAGATCCCACATGCCGCAGGATGCAGCCAAAAAAACTGTAAATGGGGTAATTGAGGAAAAGACAGCATTTCTGCAAAAGTCTGAGGAAGGTGAGGCAGTGAGTCAAGCAGATATTTGGGAAAGACAGAGGGAACAGCAGGTGCAAAGGCCCTGAGGTGGGTGCAATGCCTGGCTTGTTTGAAGAATGGCAAGATGGCACTGTTACCAGAGTGGAAAGCAGAGGGGGAAGCCAGAAAGAATGAGGGTCAAGTGGAACTCAAATGGCTCCCTGCTCTCCCTCCAGAGTGGAGCTGAAGGTGCGGGTGACTTGCTAAGTGATGGGCCCGCCCAGGGAAGCAGGGGCTGTGTCTCTGGGAGCCCGCGCTGGTCTGGATGCCCTTGTGTGGTGTGGCTGTCTCTGACTGACTCTCACATAAGGTCTTGGGGGACTCTTGACACAGCTGGCCATGCCGCCCCACTCTTCGCCATAGCTCCCACTGCGCTTGGAGTGAAGTTGTACAAGCCCCCTTGGCCCCTGCTGGCTTCTGCAGCCTCATGCCTCCAACTCCCCACCTCAACATGAGCCTTAGCCTGGCTGAGGTTCTTGTAATTCCTTCAGGATGGCTTGCTCTGTGCCACCTCTGGACATCCCCTCGCTTTACTCTCCTCTCTGCCTTCACTTCCCCTGTCTCCCCTCCTTTTTTAGTCTCAGCGACTGTCACCTCCTGTAATGGGGAGGGGCCCCAGACCTCCAGGCTCTGGTCCTACGTGTCCAGGGCCCCCAGGCTTATCCCATTGTAAGGATTACTTCATTTCCCTATTATTTTCTGTTTATTCTCCCTCCTTCTCTGCTCCCTCCCTCTGGGCTGGGAGCTCCTGCAAAGCAGGGATCACATCTCTTATTCATCAGGCATTCATGGTGCCTGGCAGAACACCAGGCTGTCACATAAATGAAATGTTTGAGTGATAGTGAGTGAATGAATGAAAAACAGCATGAGTTACACTCACTAGATTAACACAAATGAAGGAAATCTGACAGTACCAAGTATCAGTGAGGATATGGTATGATGGACACATGCATTTCTTCTTGGAGGAAAACAATTTGGCTTTATTTAGTGAAGCTGAAGATGCGTTTATTCTGCTCCTCTGTAGACTAAGGAAATTGCATGCAAAACAGCGGTAGGATGCATACGACCATGTTCAAAGTGGTGTCCTCTATAATAACCTCAGGCTGGAAGCAACGTGAGTGTCCATTGGCAGGAGAATAGAAAAACCATGGAATGCTATACAGCACTGAAAATGGAGGCATTATAGCTGGAAGCAATAGCATGTGACTTCACAAACATAATTTGGGGAGATAAAAAAGCAAGATGAATCATTTGTATTATGAGTTTCCACTTAGATAAGGTTAAAAAACTTATAAAATTAAACTATAGTGTTAGGTGATGCCTACATGGGTGAATTGACCCTAAAGGACTGGATAAAGAAGATGTGGTATATATGCATATTTACATATAATGAAATACTACTTAGCCATAAAAAAGTGAGATTTTACCACTTGCAGCAAGACGGACTTGGAGGGCATTATGCTAAGTGAAATCAATCACAAACAAAGACAAATACTGTATGATATCTCATATATATATATATATAATAGATATATATAATCTAAAGAATATTTAAAAAGAAACAGATTCACAGATATAGAGAACAAATTAATGGTTGCCAGCAGGAAGAGGGAATTGGCAGGGGCAATATAGGAGGAGGAGATTGAGAGGTACAAATTATTAGGTTAAAAAAACTACAAGAATATATTGTACAACATGGGGAATATAGCAACTAATTTATAATTAGTTATAACTATAAATGGAGTAAACCTTTAAAATTATGAATCACTGTATTGTACACCTATAATTTACATAATATTATACACCAAAGAAAGTGAAAGTGTTAGTTGCTCAGTCATGTCCAACTTTTTGCAATCCCATGCACAGTAGCCAGCCAGGCTCCTCTGTCCATGGAATTTTCCAGGCAAGGATATTGGAGTGGGTTGCCATTCCCTTCTCCAGGGGATCTTTCCCACCCAGGGACTGAATCTGGGTCTCCTGCATTGCAGGCAGATTCTTTACTGTCTGAGCCACCATGGAAGCCCCTATTATCCATCAACTATACTTCAATAAAAAAGAAAAAGAAAAGCAAAGAGATGATGGTCATGAAAGTGGGTGGTGGTTAACTCTGGAGGAAAAGGTAAGGGGAGAAGTTATAATCAAGAAAGGACTTGTGGCAGCTTCTGGGTCCTGGTCGGTGGTTACAAGAATGTTTGTTTTGTAATTATGTGTTGAACTGGACATTTATATTTTATGCATTTGTCTGTGTGCTGTATTTCCCAATAAAGAAATAAAGAAAAGTAGATGAACAACACGGCTATATATTAAAAATGGATGACCAACAGGGTCCTGCTGTACAGCACAAGAAACTCTGCTCAATGTCATGTGGCAGCCTGGGTGGGAGGGGAGTTGGGGGAGAATGGATACATGTATATGTATGGCTGAGTCCCTTTGCTGTCTGCCTGAAACTATCACAACATTGTTAATTGGCTACACTCTGATATAAAATGAAAAGGTTAAAAAAAGAAAAAGAAAGAGTACATGAATGAATAAAATAAGAGGTCTTCCAGGGGCCCTGGCCCCTCTTCTGCCCCACCCCTTCCAGCTCAGGGCTGGCACACAGCCTGGCACACAGAAAACTGGGTGGCCCCCGCCCCTTCACAGGGGCTTTGAAGCTTCCCATCAAGTGACTGGGGCTGGGCTGGGGGAGTGGCTGAGGGCGGCTCCTGGACCAGGTTCCCCGGGAACAGGAAAGATGGGGAGCTGGCTGGCGGGCCCTGCCCACCCCGCTCGGTGTCTGGACTGAGGCGCTTAGGCTGTGATGTGCTCTCAGCTAAGGGATTGGATTCCCTTATCTCTCGGGGGTCAGTCCCCTGTGGCAGGGCCTAATGTGAGCAGCAGGCCTCAAGTAATGACTCGCCTGATAGGGATCAGCCTGGCTCCCCACAGCAGTTAGTCTCTGCCAGCTTCGGCGGCTTCCTGGGCACAGCTTTCTCGTCTGAACCTGGGGCGGAGGGGGCTGGCTGGGCTGACGGGAGGTGGGGGACTGGGCTAGAGAAGACCCCTCCCCCACTCTGCTGTGCCTGGGGAGGCAGAGAGTGGAAAGCAGTCTCCCCCAGTTCAGAAGCACACAGTCCTCCAGGCTCAGAGGAGAAGGAAAAGACCTGTCTCTCCAGACCCTGGCATTTCTATGCACAAATGATAGGTGCCCCTGGGCATGGCTGCAGCCTCTGTCTGTATGTCTAAAAGACACCTGTGTCTGTCCCTCCATCCCCAGAGTACCTTTGCAAGCTCGGATCAGTAGCAGATCACACATAATAAGCATGACAGGAGTGTGTACAAGGACCAGCCGGACTAGGGGGACAGACGGGGGCTCACTCTTGGCCAGAAGCAAGGTGCAGGGGGGGGTGGTAAGTGTGTTACATGGATGTATGGAAAGTCAGACAACGTTGGGGCTGTCTCTTGCAAAAAGTAAGATTGGAGTGGGGAGGGGATGGGATGACTTGGATGGATAGACAGATGGACAGACTGGGGAGTCCCCCTATGGCGAGAAGGCTGCAGGGCAGCTTGGGGTCAGAGGGTGGCTGGGAGGGAAGGCCAGACAGACACACAGATCCATGCCTCCCTCTGGGAAGGCCTCACTCACTCTGTGGGAAGCGGGGCGGGTTGTCGTTGACATCAGTGACCACGATGGTGACGGTCGTGGAGCCGGAGAGGCCGCCCAGCTGGCCCGCCATGTCTGTGGCCTGGATCACCACCTCGTAGCGCTCCTGGCTCTCGCGGTCAAGGTCGGGCACGGCCGTCCGGATCACACCTGTGGGTGGGGGGTTGAGGCCAGGGATGCCCCTTGCTAGCTGCCAACCGATACAGAGACCCCTCCCCAGGCAGAGGCCAGGCTCATTCAAGTTCAGGAGGGGAGTTGCAGATGCAGAAGACACGGATACAACCACCATGTAGGTGTGGGGCTCCACATACACACACACACATACAGACACACACACACACATACACACACACACACGCATGCTTACACAGATAGGCTCACAGGTAACTCAAACTCAGCACTCCACACACACATACCGTCACACACACACACTACTCTTTCACACACATCAGATTCACGCATGCGTGTGTCTTCAGTTGCTCAGTTCGTGTCTAACTCTTTGCAGCCCCGTAGACTACAGCCCGCCAGGCTCTTCTGTCCACGGGATTTTCCAGGCGAGAATACTGGAGTGGGTTGCCATTTCCTTCTCCGGGGGATCTTCCTAGACCAGGGATTGAACCCACGTCTTCTGCCTTGTAGGAGGATTCTTTACTGCTGAGCCAACGGAGAAGCCCAGATACATGCACAGATACTTTAAAACACACACCTTCCCATCCGCTTGTCCACACAAACGCACACAGTATGTACAGACATATTAACATACGTCCACACACTCACACACACACACATGCATATTCATACACTCACATGCAACCCCAAAGCAACAGAATATGGACTATTTAGTTTACTAAAAAGAGGCTTAGGACCTAGAATCAGGCACTGTGTGACTCCGCCTTGAGCCTCCGATCCCGTTTTCAGGGTCTCAGTTTCTCCATATGAGGGAGAATCTCGACATTTTCTGGGTGAGCCTGGCCTGTGTCTGATTCATCTCTGGGTTCGTGTCACTCAGCCCAGAGCCAGCCCCAGCGTGGCAGCTTGGTGAATGTTCAACTGAGTGAACCAGCCTGACAGCCACCCTCAAACACACTCACGGTGGAGTCACACTTGCCCGCACATAAACACTGATGTCTCACACGCTTAGACGTACTATTAATACATAAATACACAGGTAACACCTGTGAGGTCACATGCACATAGCTACTAGCACACTTGTTCTCACACACACACACCCTCCATGATTAAGTCATCCCCCAGCCCTTTCCTCTGCAGCCCGGCCCTAGACTCTCTGTCCAGGCACCAGCTAATTGCTGATCAGACAATCCTTCAAATTGTTAATGGAAGCAGGCAGAGGGGCAGCAGGAGGGGGGTGGCTGCGAGATGAATTCTGAGCAGGGGGAGGCTGGACTTCTGGTCTCCCTGCACACACGCTTATACGGTGGGAGATCAGGCAGGAGGAGGGAGTTGATGAGCCAGTCAGAGCCCCCCACCCCTGACCCACTTCAACCTGTGAGCGCCAGGTGGTGGCAGGTGGTGCCCAGGGCCTGAGCACCAGGTGGAGTCACGCACCAGCAGCCCCACGATGCGCCCCATAAAACCCAATCTCTCCCTCCTGATGTCCCCCAGACAGCCCCTAGCCTCCAATAAAGGCAATGGAACAGGAGGAGAGGCTAGAGTGTGTGTGTGTGTGTGTGTGTGTGTGTGTGTGTGTGTGTGTGACTGGGGGAGCCAGGGTGGTGCCTCTAGGGGGTGTGCCTGCTTTGTGGGATCCCATGGAAATACGGAAAGTGCAGTCTGTCTAATCAGGGGTCATGGAGACCCTCTATCAGCGGCCTTCAAGACTCCTCAATAAGCTCCCTCCTGACTCCTCCTTGGCCTGGACTGATCTTTCCAAGGGCACGGGAGACTTGGAAGCAGATGAACTTGGGATAAATCCCAGATCTGCTATTTGTTGACCAAGTGATCTTGAGCAAAACCCCCTCACCTCTCTGGACCTCAGTTTCATCATTTATAAAATGGGACCATCACATACCTCCCCAAAGAGCAGGATTTCCACAACTGGCACCGTGGACATCTCGGGCAGGATAATTCCATCCGCGAGATGCTGGTAGTAGCACCCTCCCCCTCCCAGCTACAGTTCCAGACATTGGCGAATGGTCCCTGGGGGCAAAATTGGTGCCAAGTTTCATCTCATGAGAACTGCATGTGAGAGTAACAGCAATAACTGACATGGCTGTGCACTGTCCCCATGCTTGCCATGGTTCTAAGCACCTTAAGGGAACTGCCTCATTTAAATTTCTCATCAGCCCTATGAGGATGGTGCTGTGATTATACCCAGTTTACAGATGAGGACATGGAGGCACAGACAGGTTAAGTACTGGCCCAAGGTCGCATACAGAGAAAGTGCACAGTCAGGATTCCAGCAGGCTCTCTGTGGACGGCTCTGCTGGACCTCAGTAAGGATGGAGAGCTCCTGCCCAGCCAGCCTGGTATCCCCCACACCCCCCACCCTCAGGTAAAAGGGGAGAGTGCAGGCCTCTGTCAGAGTGATGCTGTGCTTCTGTCTCAGCTCCTGAGAGAGCCCTTGCTCATCTCCATCCTAATCAGGCAAGCCACGCTTCCAGTCATGCACTGGGCTCCTTGCCCCATCTCCCTGGTGCTGGACCTCAACACTGGGACTGTTAGAGGAATCCCTTCTGGGGATTAGGGCAGGACCCAAGTCCAGGATGGCAGGGGCCGTACTGGGAAGGTGCCCTTGTGTGTCCCTCTACCCTGAAGGGCTGAGGGAGGGAAAGAGCAGGAAGGGAAGAGAGAAGAGAGGGAGGATGACGGTGGCAGAGAGGGAAGGAGAGACAGACAGACAGAGAGGAATCTGAGAGGTCAGAGTGGAAAGAGATGGAGAGCACCACGTACTCGGAGGCACAGAAGGAGCAAACGGAGGGGAGAAGAGGGAAAGGGAGACCCAGGAGAGACAGAGGCCTGGAAAGAAACAGAAAGAAAGAAGAAAGCAAGGCCAAGATCAGCAAGGGCAGTGTGAACAGACCTCCCCAGGGATGCCAGAGAGGCAGACGGACAGGGAGGGGGTGGAGAAAGAAGGTGGGAGGGCCGAAAGGAGAGGGCCGACAGATGGACTGACAGGGGAGTGATCACGGGCCAGAGACGTGGTGGGGGGCTCCCTACATGAGCCAGGCAGAGGGGCTGGCTGGGGCGGGGCAGTCGAGCACTTAAGATGGGCTAAAGAAAAAGTGAAAGTTAAGTTGCTCAGTCGTGTCCGACTCTTTCTGACCCCATGGACTGTAGCCCACCAAGCTCCTCCATCCATGGGATTTTCCGGGCAAGACTATTGGAGTGTCATTATCAGAAAAATGCGAATCAAAACCACAATGAGGTACCACTGCACACCAGTCAGAATGGCTGCTATCAAAAAGTATACAAACAATAAATGCTGGAGAGGGTGTGGAGAAAAAGGAATCCTCTTACACTGTTGGTGGGAGTGCAAACTAGTACAGCCACTATGGAGAACAGTGTGGAGATTCCTTAAAAACTGGAAATAGAACTGCCATACGACCCAGCAATCCCACTGCTGGGCATACACACCGAGGGAACCAGAACTGAAAGAGACACATCGCAGCACTGTTTATAATAGCCAGGACATGGAAGCGACCTAGATGTCCATTAGCAGACGAATGGATAAGAAAGCTGTGGTACATATACACAATGGAGTATTACTCAGCCATTAAAAAGAATGCATTTGAATCAGTTCTCATGAGGTGGATGAAACTGGAGCTTACTATACAGAGTGAAGTAAGTCAGAAAGAAAAACACCAATACAGTATATTAATGCATATATATGGAATTTAAAAAGCTGGTAACGACGACCCTATATGTGAGACAGCAAAAGAGACAGAGATGTAAAGAACAGTCTTTTGGACTCTGTGGGAGAAGGCGAGGATGGGATAATTTGAGAAAATAGCATTGAAACATGTATATTATCATATGTGAAATAGATCGCCAGTCCAGGTTTGATGCATGAGACAGAGTGCTCAGGGCTGGTGCACTGGGGTGACCCTGAGGGATGGCATGGGGAGGGAGGTGGGAGGGGGTTCAGGATGGGGAACACATATTACACCCATGGCTGATTCATGTCAATGTATGGCAAAAACCACCACAACATTGTAAAGTAATTAGCCTCCAATTAAAAAAAAAAAAAGAATACTGGAGTGGGTTGCCATTCCTTCTCCAGGAGATCTTCCTGACCCAGGGACTGAAGCCAGGTCTCCCACATTGTTGGCAGACATTTTACCGTCTGAACCACCAAGGGAATCTACGGGCTAAGCTTCATCATTTATGTCTAGGATCTCACTGACGTGGAGTCTGGCGATGCGGCCACTGTGCATGGATGAGCTTGTGGACCAAAAGCTCAGTGACCTCGACTCTGAGTGGGGCTGGGAGCAGGGGTCTGACTGAGATCTAAGCTGTGGGTGAGGGGCCACGCTTATGTGACTGGCCTCCTTGCTGTCCCTGTCAATTCTGACTCCAGAGGAACTGGGGACACGTAAGTCTTCATCCCTAGAAATGGGTCATGAAGCCGTGCTGAGTGTGTGAGCAGGTGCCCTCTCTGGACAACTAGGAGGTGGGTACCCTGAAGCCATACTGCCCTCTGGACCCTGCCCCCAGGCCACACCCAGTGACAGGTTGCTATGGTGATAGCTCCCGAGGAACCACGCCTGCTGGGATCCACGCCTTGGGGCAGCCTCTCCCATGCTGTCTCCAGCCTCGGCCACGGGACTTGCTTTGGCCAACGGGACATCAGCAAGTGTGACAGAAGCAGAGATACTTGATAAACCCTTGTATGCTGGGGCTTGTCTCCTTGGAACCCTGAGACCACTGCACCGTGAAGAGACCCAAGATGAAAGGCCACAGCTGTCTTAGCTGACCTGCCAGCTGACTGTTGCTATGTGAGTGACCCCAGCAAAATAACTGCCCAGCCAACCCACAGAATCGTGACAAATAATAAATTGCTGCTGTTTTAAGCCACCGTGTTTGGGGACAGTTTGTCACATAGCGGTAGATAGCTAACAGAGAAATCGAGATTCCCCAACCTGTTCCTCTTCTGGGCTCACTCCTGTTTCACTGGAGGGCCATCTGGCTGGAAGGTCCAAGATGGCCTCATGTATTGATACATGCTGGGCACTTGATCCTGGCTGTTCACCAGGCCTTCTTTCATCCTCCTGTGGGCTGGGCTGGCTTCCTTAAACCATGATCTCAGGACCATGTTCCAGGAGAGAAGCATGAAAGCTGCAAGGTCTCTTAAGACCTAACCTAAGAATCTGCAGAACATCACTTCTGCTACATTCCACTGGCCAAGGCAAGTCGTAAGGCGGCCCGGAATCAAGGGGCGGGGAAATAGACCCCTTCCTCCCCCTCGATGGGAAGAGCTGAAGTTATTTCACTAGGGAGGCCAATTCAGGGATGGGAGGACTTGATGGCGTACTTTGCGATCTGCTGTATTCCACACCCCTTTCTACCCCCAGTGCGGGGAGAAGCATCCTGGAGGCTGGTGTCCACCTGAGAGTCTGAGGCAAAATTCTCAAATCAGCTCTTAAACCGTCTGGCTCTGGGTTTCCTTGGTGGCTTAGTGGTAAAGAATCTGCCCGACAGTGCAGGAGACACAGGTTCGATCCCTGGTGTGGGAAGATCCCACAGGCCAAGGAGCAACTAAGTCTGTGAATTGCAACTACTGAAGCCTGTGCGCCCTAGAGTCCATGCTCCACAACAAGAGAAACCACCACAATGAGAAGCCTGCACACCACAGTGAGAGTAGCCACCACTCTCCGCAACTAGAGCAAAACCCGCACAGCAACGAAGACCCAGCACAGCCAAAAATAAACGAATAAATAAAATTACTGAAAAATCTGGCTCTGAAAATTCATTCACTGACTCATTTGTTAGGGCCTTACTGAGGGGGCTATCATGTGCTAGGGCTACAGAGAGTCAGATAAGAAGTAGCACAAAAATGAGGGACTTTAGAGTCAGATTGATACAGGTTCAAGCCCTCTTCCCACCATTTATATGTTATCTGACCTTGGGTAAGTTCTTAACTCTCTCTGAGCCTCAGTTTCCGATTCTGTACAATGGGACTACTCAGTGGAAAGGGCTCTTACGTGGGTTAAATGAGACAAAGTTTCAGCAGCAGACCCCACATTTTGGAGATGCCTTGAGGATTCCCCCTCCTCAAGTCCTGGGTTGTGGACCCCATAAATCAGTTCCACAAGGGCTGAGACCCACAGTGGGCTTGTTCATCCTCTTATCCATATATTCCAGCACATAGTATGTGTTCGATAAACATTCTGACTTACAGACCTACAACCATAGACCCTCTGCCTGCCTCTCGCAGCCTGGGTGTAGTTGTCTGTCTGTATCCAAGCCCATGAAGGCAAAACTAGATCCAGTGCACCATCCTGACCCCCAGGATCTGGCACTTAGAAGGGTGTCTTTCCCTCTTCAGGAAGCCAGTGTTTCTGGCTCAGCTAAGAACGTTCAGCAGAGATCTCGAAGTCTCCGAGAGCCAGAGGCTTTCTATTCTTGCTGGGATGGTGGCTGGGCGGGGGGCTGGTAATGAGAACCTGGCCCCGGCTCCCCACAGCCTCGTCCTCACCCAACTCCCCCAGTTCCGGCTGTTATCCTCCCCACCCCCGCAGTCCCCTCCAAATGCTGCAGAAGGGGCCCTGGAGCCCAAGTGACGCCTCATTAGCCCCGCAAATGCCATCCCTGTTTTCCCAGTGGGGGTCTGCTGGCAGGCCTGGCCTTTAAAACACACACGCTAATTCCTCCTCTGGCACGGCCGTGGCGCCCCGCCTCCTCCCTTCCCTTACACCTTCCTCTCAGGCCCCATTCCGGCTCTGCTCCCTGCTATCTGCACAGCGAGAACAGACTGTACCTCGCCGCGGCTGCTAAATATAGACCCGCATCAGCGGAATATTCCTGGCTGGGGAAATGGAGCTGGGGCTGGAAATGGCACCAGGGCGGCTCCTACCGTGGGGCTGAAGGCTCGGGGAGGAAACATCGAGTCCCTCCTGGGCAATACCTCCACAAAGACCCTTTCAGACTGTGGAAGTTGAAGGATCCTGAAAACAAGGACCCCATTTGTGTTTCTCCACTTGCCTTGCCCTGTGCCCACTTTGGACCTTCTTGAGAACTATTCCTGCCCTCCCAGGCTCCACAGTCTCCTACTTGCCACCTTCCTCCCCACTCTCTGCAGCAGGGGATGCTCTTTCTTAGAATCTGACCATCCTCCTCATTCTCTTGGAGTCTGATGCTTCATCTGCCCACCCCTGTCACCTCCCAGACTCGGTCCTGGCCCTGCCCTTATTTCTCTGTCCTGCCTTTTCCTCCCTGCCTTAAAGCTGAGGAACTCTCAGGCTGAAGGCATGAAGGTTGCATCCCCATTCATCCCCAGGGGTTGCACTGAGCCCATCACACCCTCACTGTCCCCTGGCCTGCATCTTCTGTCCTAGATACCGGGTGGCCGACCCCTTCACTTTCATTCAGGGCTCAGCCCCAATGTCACCTCCCCAGAAAGGTCCGTCCTGATTTCCTCATCTAAGTCTACTCTCTTATCCTGCTTAGGTGTCTTCCTGGCACTCATTGCTACTCAATATTATGTTGTATGTTTGTGTGCTTGTTTTCTGTATTTCCTGCTTAAAAGCTCTGTGAGAGTAGAGTCTTGGGTTTGTCTATTGCTGCCTTCCTAGGGCCTGGAGACAGCAGGACATGTACAGGCATTCCATAGAGAGCTGGTGAATGAATGAATGAATGAATGAATGAATTCTACTGGACCCTCCCAGCAGTCACATGAGATGAGTATTATTATCTCTCTTTTGCACACAGGGAAGCCAAAGCTCAGAGTCCCAAGCGTTCTTGGAGCTTTACGCCCATATTTCAGATGGCCCATTCTAGACGATTCTTCCCTCCTCTGATCTTAAAGCCAACGGAGTTAAAATCGAATTAAACAGCTCTGCACCAGATCCTGAAGCATACTCAGTAATTCCTCTGCCCCTCAACAGTTTTCTTAAGCCACACTCATCCTTCTGTTTTTGTAGATGGTGCCCCTTTCCATCCCAGGTTCCGATGTTAGGAAAGCCCAGATCCCTTCCTTAATCTAGTCCTGTGCATTCACCCAGGTCTCCAAGGTTCGCCCTTTGCAGGATCTCACCGTCACCCCTCAGTCTCCCTCCTCAGCATCTCCACGAAGCTTTGCTAGCAATCCCGAATCATCTCTGGCCCCCAGCAGATGAAGCAAGTTAAGGAGTCTGGGTGGGCGCAGAGGAAGGGCACAGGTTTTGACTCTTGTCCTTCAGGGCTCTCTGCTGGCACCCCAGACTCCTGGGTGTCTCTGAAGTCAGTGCTTGCTTCTGAGCCATGCTATACAAGGGCAAGCCCGAGGGATCTTGTTAAAATGAGAACCTGAGCATGTCACTTTCCTGCTTTAAAGTCATCAATGAACCCACAGGGTTGGCAAGGGGGAGGGAAACAGGCTGTCTCCTAGGCGGCTCTTCGCAAGTGTAATCTGGTACATTTCGGCATTATCTATCCTGACTCCAAAAGCACATGCTCTTTGACCCAGCTTTTCCACTTCCCGAAAATTATCCTGCAGATACACTCACACAAGCACAAAATGATATATGTATGAGGTTATTCACTGTAGCATTGTTGGTTGTAGGAAAAGATTGGAAACAGCGTAAGTGTCCATCAAGAGGGGACTGGTGAAATAAATTTCAGTGTATCCACAACAGCTGTTAAATAAAAGAATGAGGAAGCTCTTTATGTGCTGATATGGGATAATCTGCAAGATGTATTGTTAAGCGAAAAGGGGCAAGCAGTGTGTATAGTGTGTGTTTATAGCTACCATTTGTGTAAAAAAACAAAACAAACAAATACATGTACCTACTTTCTTGTACATGCATAGAATAGCTCTGGAAAGATGCACAAGAAAATTACATTGGTTGCTTTGGGGATACAGACCAGGTATCTGGGGGACTAGAAGGGGTGAAAAATTTCCATTAAATACAAATTTGGACATTTTGGGGGCTGCGCTGGGTCTTTGTTGCTGTGTGTGGGCTTTCTCTAGTTGTGGTAACTTGGGGCTACTCTCTAGTGGGATGTGGGCTTCTCACTGCCGTGGCTTCTCTTGTCGCAGAGCTCGGGCTCTAGGCTCACAGGCTCAGCAGTTGTGGGTTGTGGTACATGGGCTTAGTCGCTCTGTGGCATGTGGGATCTTCCCAGACCAGGGATCAAACCTGTGTCTCCTGCATTGGCAGGCAGATTCTTTACCTCTGAGCCACCAGGGAAGCTCCCAAATTTGGACTTTCTGATTCTTGAAATGTATTATCTATTTAAAATATATATATTTTTCAAGTGAATGAGTTCAAGGTCTCATAGGATATATACACCACGTGGCTCCCTTTGGGGTTGCAACTTCTGAGGGTGAGAGTGCTCTTCCTTCCTCTCTTTTTAAAAACATTTCTTTTATGTTCGAATGTTTTCTAAAATGTATTAGTTTTGCAAGGAAAAAAAAGTAATGTAGATTATTATGTATAAGAGCATGTGATTATAGACTGGAACCCTCTCCCTAAACAAAACAAACTCACATACACACAATATCCCAATCTAAAATCTATCAAACACCCTCCCGCCTCACTGCCCTTAGAATAAAATCCAAGTGCTTTGCTTGCCTTGCACGTGACGCAGCCAGGCCCCAGCCAGCCTCTCCACGTCACCTCTCCACAAGCCTCTTCCCCAGTCCTGAGTTGTTTACAATTCCCCGTACGCCTCAGGCTGTTCTCTTCATCCCAGTTTTGCCTGCACCATGCGCTCTGCCTGGAATGCCCTTCTCTGCATCTCAGTCTGGCCAGCACTTTATCCTTCGGAGATTGCTGCCACTGCCTCCAAGAAACTGGCATCCTAATTGCCCAAGCAGACGCCTGTCCCCCTGCCCCGGCTGGACTAGGAGCCCCATGGTGACTTTCGATAGGCATTCGGTGGTGTCTGATGTCTCAACCCCTGCCTTCTCTAGTCCCAGGGACAGTGAGAGCGCTGCTCTTGCACCGACAGCCACAGCCAGTTGTGGGACCTCGAGTGAACCAGTTCACCTCTCTGAGCCTCCTCCTTCTATCCTCTTTGCCACTCCAGCAAGCCGCTCCGCCATCCCGGGATGTACTCAGGTTCTAGCCTCAGAGTGAGTGAAGCCGTGGACAGTGGGGAGGGGTACTGCAGCATTGCTTGGTGGTGGTGGGGAGAGCAGTAAGCCAAGACCTTCCCTAACGGTCTTGGCTTCTGTCTTCCCATCAGATCCTTAACAACTGTCACTTGAACAGAGGTTTCACAACTGCCAAAAATGTGCCTTGCACAGGCCCACTGCCGTCCCCCGCTACCTGTCGGCCCCCAGCCACACTTATGACTATGGCCGACTCGTATGGACTGCGGACACGTCTGCCCAGTTTAGTTCCTAGGCCAAGGTGGGGGCCACTGAGTTCAGATCCCTGCCGTCTTTTCACGAGCCCCATAGTGGTTGCCTCCCGCCTTTTGGTTTCCGTGCCAGGCTTGCAGGTGCCCCCACTCCATTTATCCCTCTACTGCTCTGTCCTCTCTTCCTGCCTGGCTGCCCTCCCTCTCCGCTACCCTGGGGTCTCCTGGATCCGGCGAGATGCTTCTGTATCCTGTCCTAACCTCAGCACTGTTCGTTGGAAGGCTGAGAGCAGAAGGCCGTCTTCCCCTCTGGCCCCGCCCCGCCCCCTTATGCCCCGCCCTTCCCCACCTATGGCCCCGCCCCCCGGACTGGCCCCGCCCCTCACCGGTCTTGGGGTCCACGGTGAAGTGATGCTCGCCATCCAGCACGCTGTACACCAGTCGAGCGCTGCTGCCATACGTGGGGTCATCCGCATCCGAGGCCATCACCTGCATCACCGATGTGCCTGGGCCCGGGGGAACAAGCGAGACGGACGTCAGCTGGCACCGCTGTGCTCCTTCTCTCCACCTCTCCCCACCCACGAAAAGCTGGGAAAAGACACTGAGGCTGGAGGCCACTGAAGCCAATCCCTTCACAGTCCCCTTGTCCATATTAAGCCCCAACCCGCTTCCAGATCTGGGGGCCCTCCCAGTAGCACAAGCAGGACTATGGAGCCAGATCTGGATTCAAATTTCCTTTCCCAGGCTCAGGACTCTGGCGAGAGGAGAGAGTCTCTCTGAATCTCAGTTTCCTCACCAGCAAAATGGGGACAGTCTTGGTTCTTGTTCATGATGGAACGCATTTTAAACTCCCAGTGCACAATGAACAGGCTCAGAGTCTTCTCTCAGTGGTGGTGGAAATGGTTAATTTCACCAGTTAAGGTCATCACAGTCAGAGTTAGAGCTGAGACTGGAAACCATGCACTTTACTCCCAAAGCAGGAGTCTTTCTACCCTTCCCAACCTGTCCTGATTTCTCAAGGAAATTCTGCCTTCTTCTTCCCACCCTCTATACTCTTATTCCCACCACGGAGGGGGTGTGTGCAGAGGTCAATGCAGAAGGACAACCAAGTTTACTGAGACTCAGCAGCCAGTGTCTCTTGGCTCCCAGGCAAAAGAACAGCAGCACCCAGCTCTTGCTTTGGGAAGTAGTTGGCTGTGGTCCTTGGTGCCCTCCTCGCTCCTCCCCCCTGGTGCCCAGACAGTCCCCAGTCCCAACGCACACACTTTTCCTCATGCTCTGCACGTAGGCTGCTGGGGAGAGTATAAATTGGATAAAAGTCCATCAAACAGCGGCAATTAAGTTATTGATTTTCGACGCTGCCTCATTAAACTGGGAGCTTCTCTCGGCCTGTCCCAGAGATGGCTCTAATTTGACATCATGTTCAATTTGACGAAAGCAGAGCTTGGGACGTGAGACTGGACAGGGTGAGGATGATGGAACGGGGTGGGGGAGGGGTTGGATGGAGGGACAGGCTAAGCTGAGTGGTCCATCAGAACCTTTCCAGAGAGGAGGGGATAAGACCCAAGAGGGAGTCATGAAGGCTTGGGATGGGACCCAAGGGGGATAAGACTCAGGCATCACTTCAAGGAGATGCCCCCTTCTGGGTGCCCTGCTAAGGTTCCAGATAGAGCCCTCCTGGTGGGCTGGGCTCTCCGGGCCAGCGGGGTGGCATGCTGGGGGTGCAGCCAGTTCACTGCCTGGCTAATGAGTGAGGCTCTGGAAGTGCCACTGCAGCAATTCTGCTGAGCCCAGACTGCCGCCCGCCTCTCCCGCCTCCAGCCTGGGGCCCTCGATCATTCCAGACAGACACATGTATTTATTTTTCACTCTTTTGCATTTCTCATTTCCCTCTCCGTGTCCCCCCCTCCCAGCTTCCTAAACCGGCCCTGCAATGCGCCTTTCTCTTTTGGCGGCTCCAGCTCCGCATCAACCATGTCAGAGTTGCCTGGAGAAGCTGAGAGGAAGAGGTTTGGGCAAGCCCCCTCCCTCGTGATGCTTGTAACCAGGAGTCTTCTATTCAGGGCCAGGGCGTGATCCCAGGCCCCTCCTCTTAAACAGAGAGAAGAGAGAGTAATAGATGCTACTGGACACTCACGGCGTGCCTAGCTTCACCAGCCACTTAAATCCATTATCTCTAATTCTCGTAACATCTCTGAAAGGCAGAATGGACCTCTCTAAATTACAGGTGGAGAAAGAGGTCAAACAGGGGAAAAGACCTGAATGGGGACACAGAGTGACGAAGTGGTGGGACTTGAACCCAGGACTCTCTAAGGTCAAAGTCCTCTGGAAGCCAGAGTCAGTACAGACACACACGGTGACTCTGGATGGTGGCCTGGTGTACTGAATCACAGTCAGTGACTCTGCCACTTCTTAGCAGTTTGACCTTGGGACTGTCATGAACCTCATTTTTGCCTAAATTTGCTCCTTTGTGAAATGAGGGAAGAGTACCACCAGACTCCTGGGATCGATCTCAGAATTCAAATTTCTGTGTTCAGCAGCAAGGACAGCGCCTACCCCCACGCTAAGAACTCAATAAATGCAGGCTGCCGTTGTCTTCTCAGGAGGCACTGCATGCCTGTGTACAACGGCACAATCAAGCCTCCCTCACAGACACACTGAAATGAGAGACGATACATACAGCATCAGGCTCATGGTGGGTGCTCAATAAACAGTGGCTGCTGTAACTGTTATGAGAGAGATCTCCCTGTCACTCTCCTCTGCATGTTGCCCCCACCCCCTGGGCAAGTTACAATGCTGGATTGAGTGACTCCCCAGGACATGGCTGAGCTCTCTCTCTCCCCCTGGCTGTATCCCAGGGACTCCCGCAGGGATGATGGAATCATTTTCCCAATCTGGGGTTCTTTATTGCAGCCATTACAGTTAATGCGGACGCATGGGGATGGTGAAGGGTCAGTGATTCACCCCTCGTTCCCCAGGCCCCACACTCCCACCTTCTTCACAAGTCAGCAGCTCCCCAGAGTGAGCAGACAAATGGGTGCCAGGCTTGTGGATGCTGCAGGACAACTTTGTGCCACCCCCTAAATTTAGCAGATTGCATTTTACAGCACGCCATCATGGCTCTTCTCTCCTTCAGTCCTCATGCCAACTCGATGAGGTAGATGCAGTGACATGCTGGCAAATGTTTAACCATTGGCTCTTGGGGACAGAGGGGTGGGCATAAATGCCCTGCTTTGTAGTGCTTGCTGATTTCTACGGTGTAAATACTCTCACCATGGCCAATTTCAAACTACCAATGTGATATCAAGTGGCTTATGAAACTCCTGAAAATCAATATTTGGCTCTCATGAGCTGATACAAGCCAACTTCAGTATACTCCTGCATCATTTCCATTTTACAGATGAGGAAACTGTTATGCACAGCGAAGAGTGACATTGTAAATTAATAATGAATAATAATGAAACCCATTATTACAGAAATGTCTTCAATGATAATGATAGATTAGGTTTATTAAATAACTACCTTGTACTACATGTTATAATAAACCCTTTATGCATAGTATCTCATGGAATTCACATAATAGAGTCTTGAAGTAAGCTCTATTAAGATTTCTACTTTGCAGGTAAGGAAATAAGAGGCTGAGTACAGTTTAATAAAGAACCCCTTTGTCTCAACTTCATCATCTGTGAAATGGGGGTACTCAGGACCATTGTGAAAACTCAAATAGATTTCCTTGTTCAACAGCTGGGACAGTGCCTGGCTAAATTCATCTGGCAAGGAAACAGGAGAGGCAAGATTCAAACCCAGGTCAATCTGATGTCAAAACACACATGTATCTTGCCTTATAAGGTAGTAGGGGTGGGAATCAATAGGAGTAGAAGTAGACAGGCAAGTGAGAGAAGAGTCAAAGAAAGGCAAGAAAGAAAGAGCAGGAGGAGAGCAAAGAACTGGATTCAGGATTCTCCCTCCCCGGCATTTAGTTCAAGCCCAGACTTTCAGAAGCAGGGCTGGGATTGGCTAGATTGAGCCATTCGCTGTCCATGGTGCTGCCCCCAGCCCTTCTGCCATATGAAGTTAAGGGCCTAATTCCAGACTGACGCAGGAAGGATTGCCCAAAGGATTCCTGCGTAAACAGGATCTCAGAACTCCAGGGCTCCATGTAGAATGTTGGATATGGAAAGGCTGTTCCTTGAGGGGCACAGAAACCAGTGGTTCTCAACCTGGCTGCACATTAGAATCTCTTAGGAGTTTTAAAATAAAACTGATGTTGAGCCCCAACCCAGATTAATTTAATAGCACTCCCTTGGGTGTGGAGCACAGGCAAGGGTATTTTAAAAGCTCCAACAGTGATTCTAAAGTGCATTCCAGACTGAAAACTGATGCCCTACATGCAACCCCAGATTGAACTGATGAGGAAACAGAGTCACAGAGAGACTCAGTGCGTTTCCCCAGGTGAAGTCACTAGTAAGTGGTAGGAAAAGATTCCAACCCACATCTCCGTAGCCAGCATGTCCCCCTGCTGAACTCGCTGTGCCTGCACTGAGACTGACACACAAAAGGAAGCAGAAAGTGTGCCACAAGCCACCAAATCAGCATGAGAAGTTGGACACTCCTACAAAGAGATGCCCCTCACAACTCCATGGGGACACGGGACTTCGGCATCAGAGAGTCCTGGGTTCAAATCCCACCACTTCCTCACTCTGTCCCCTCAATCAAGTCTTTCCCTTGCTTGACCTTTTTCCTCACTGATAAGTTAGAGGGTCACACTCTGCCTCTCAGAGATGTTATGAGGATTAGAGATGATGGATTTAAGAGGCTGGTAAAGCCAAGCATTTAGTAAGTGCTTAATAAGAGTTTATTCCTTCCTCTTCTCTCTCTATGGTCAGAAGCTCTCTGGGGCTCTGTCTTTGCCCCTGAGTGGGAGACTCCTGGGCACCAGTATCAGGAGGGAGGAGGCTTGCACAACCTTCATTTCTAGTTTATCTGGGTGGCTCTGACATGGTTTATCATGGGTCCAGAACTAGAATCTATGCTCTGGCTCCCAGGTCAGAACACTTTCTCTTCTCCCTTTAACCATTGCTGTTTATGAAATCCAACTGAGGCCCAAACATGGGCCCCAGAACCCCAAGCTGCTCAGGGAGAAAGTGGTGCCATGTGGAGTGGAGGTCAGGGGTTGAAGACAAATTCTCATTCTAGCCCTGTCCTTGGCTCTCTGTGTGGCTATGGGACAACTACCCAACCTGACTGGGCCTCAGTTCCCCTTCTGTAAAATGGAGGTAACACTTTATGCTTCCTGTATCCTGCGTGAGGGAGACCCCTTGATGAGATGAAAGAGATGAAACGCTTTGGAAAAGAATGGAGTCCTCAACCGAGCTGACCAACTGTCATTATTATGAAGATATTTGTAATTATTATCATTCTATTTCTTCCCTACCTCCATCTGCTGCCCTGCTGGGCCTGGGAAAACCCTTGGCTCACATTTAGCTTCTCAAACATTTATGAAAAATGAGTCCCACCCCCTGCTGCTGCTAGAACTGCGTGGAATGCTTTCTATTAAAAATTAAAAACCACTTGTCGAGTCCCTGGGAACATTCAGATTACACAGGAAACAAGTCCCTTCTCACACTCCCCCTCTTACCACCGCGCCCCGCCCCTATCAACTCCCTCTTTGCTCATCACTTACAATGCTGCTCACTGCACTGGCCTCAACTCCACTTCCAGCTGCCCAATCAGGGCAACCTAATATAGATGAATGATACACAGGAGATGCAGGAAAGTGGTTGCATGGAAAGGGGGGTCAGAAGATGGGACGGAGGAAGCAGGTCAAGAGACAAGGGACAGAGGAGGTGGCATACAGAGATGGAGTAAGAAAGTGGGTCAGAGGCCAAGAAACAAGAAACAGAGATGCAGACAGACGGACAGAGAGAAAGTGACAAAAACAGAGGTACCCAGATACATAGGGAGAAATTAGAATAGAGATAGAGAGATGAGGGTCAAAGAGGCAGATAAATATATATATATATATATATATATATATATATATATATATATATAGAGAGAGAGAGAGAGAGAGAGAGAGAGAGAGAGAGAACAGAGATGGAGACAGAAAGAGGTTGCCATGGACTCACCCAGGTAGGCAACACTTGAGTGTGTGTGTGTGTGTGTGTGTGTGTGTGTGTGTGTATCTCATCTGTCCCCCTGAGAAAGGGGATTCTTTTGTTCCAAATTGATCCCACTGACTCTTCCATCCTCTCCCCATTTAGATGGGTCCCTCCATGGAGTAGTTTGGTCACCTCGTTTATTTGGGGCAGCAACATTCTAAGTTTCTGCAGTAGTATCCCTCGGCCAGTTGCAGAAAACAAACATTTTTGGCGTATTCAGTTCTATTCAGTCGTCCAAGATATCCAGAGCACCTACTATGTGCTAGGCCCTTGAGGGTAGGGTGCCACATTTGCCACTTTTGTGCTCACTGACGCGTGGGCACCAGGCCTGGCAGAGAGGGGCTGCTTGTATTTGCTGAGGGGTTTGTTGGTGGAAAAGACAGAGAACGAAGTGAAGCCAGGGCCTGTGCTCCTCTCTGCCACCTCTCTCCACCAGAAACCTCCTGCCCCTTTTCTCCCCATCCTGGGTGGTGAGAGCAGTGCCGTTGCTAGGCAGGGAGATATTGCACATATAGATCTTCCTGGACTTTAATTAAAAACGTCTTTAGAATGTGTCTCTGCAGAGGCCAGCAATTGATTCCTGGCTTGGGCCTGAGGGCTGTTGAGCCACACTCTCTCCAGCAGCAGGTGGGACAGTCAGAGGCTCCCAGCCTGCCCTGCCCTCCCCAAACAGGACCTCCGGGGAGCACACTGCCCCCTGCCTTCCTCCTCTTCTCTCTGCCACCGTCCTCTCAAGCAAGGGCCCTGGCAAGCAGAGAGTATGTCCTCCCAATTTTACTTCTCCCTCCCCTCTCGGGCCTCAGTTTCCTCAGCTGTAAAATGAGGGTATCTACACTTAACCCAAGAGAGTTCCTGGGAGGATGAAATGAGATTAGGACTGTGAAAGTGCTTTGTAAGCTCTAAAGTCCTGTGCACACTAAAGAGATGGCTGTTACTGTTTCTCATGCCCACTGAGGCAAGTAGCTTAGGTTCTGGATCCAGGATCTGGATCCGGTTCTGGCTCCAGCTCTTACTATGGAACCTCAGGTAAGTTACTTTATCTCTCTCTGCATTTATCTCCTCATTGGTAAAATGAGGACAGTAATACCTGCCCTGCTTATTCCCCGGGATGGTGAGAATAAAGGGAAAGAGCTTTGTGAAAACAGTGTTGGCTGATAGCTATTATTCAGTGGATGTCCCGAGAAGTGCAGACTGTACTACAAAAGAGTCTTTTTCCATCTATTAAAGATGCTGCTCACAGAGGGATTGCAATACAAGGGAAAGCGGCGGTGGCAGGGCCCCTATCCGTTTCCACAGTCTGTTGAGCCCCAATCTCATGGTCCAGCAATGCCAATCCTATGGCATGTGTGCCTCCATAGTCGCCTTCCTTTGCTCCCAGCAGACATCACTAATCGATTGTGGCATTCTTTTCTGCTAAGCCTGAATGAGACCTCAGACACCTTCTCAACACAGCCCTACAACCAGTTGATCAGAGTTGGCACCAGAGATGAAACTGATCTGCTAACACTTTGAGGACAGTGGCAGCATCTTGCTTATCTTTGCATCTCACGTACCTAGCAAAGGACCACACACATAGTAGGAACTATCAGTATTTACTGAATTAAAGCAACTGCTTATTTTTCTATCCCGTTTGGGACATATATATATGTATATAGTAAGTACTAATAAATGTTTGCTTAGTTGGGTGACTCATTTTGCAACCCCTACAGACCCAAGTACATTGAAGGCCTTGTATATAATGGGTGCTAATAAACATTTGTGGATTTAATTCAATTGCTTATCTTTACATCCCCAGTAGTGCCCAGAATAAAGCAGTCGGTAATAGATGTGTGCTAGACTGAACTGCCAAGGATTTTGTCTTACACATAGTTGGCATTAATAAGCAGGTGGAGTTGAACTGGGCATGGGAGCCCTGTGAAATTCCCTTGCTGTCCACTGGTCAGATTCTGCCAGCCTACATAAGGGATCTGGGCCCCCTCAACATCAGGAGATTATCTAGTCGAACTTTTCCATACCAAAACTCACTCCTTTGTTGATTTCACCCAGCCTCAAGCTTTAAATTCTCGCTTTGAGGATGACTTCCAAAGTGGTAACTCTAGCCCTCATCTTGCTTTTGACCTCCCGACTTAGAGATCTAACTGTCCCCTTGACAACTCCACTTGGATTTCTAGTAGACATCTCAATATAAACATGTCCAATAAGGAACTCTTAATTTTGTGCTGCAAATTTGCTCTTCCTGGAGCATTTCCCAGCTCAGCAATAGCAGTTCCATCCATCCACTTGCTCAGGTCAAAAACTTCAGCCTCATTCTTGTCTTCTCTCTCTCTCACTCTCCTCATCCAATCTCTCACAAACCCTGTTGGTCTGCATTCAACATACATCCATCACCTCCTGTCCCAATTATAGGTGTCTCCTCACTGATCCCCCTACTTTCACCTTTAACCCCTATAGCTTAGTTTCAGCCAACAAATCATCTTTTAAAAATCTATGTTGGATCATAGAACTCCTCTCTCCACAACCCCCTCCACCCCCAACCCCGTCTTACTCAAAGCACAACCACAAAGCTTTCAGCAGCTACAAAAGTCCTATGTGCTCCAGCTTCTGATATCTCTTCTGACCTCCTTGGACCCTCTCCTCTTCCTTTACTCCTCTTTTCAGCCACACTGACTTCCTTGCTATTCCTCAAACATGATAAAACACATTATGCCTCAGGACCTTTGCACTCACTGTTTCCTCTTCCTGGAACATTCTTTCTCTAGCTTAGTTTTTGTGGATCTTTTGTTGCAGTGCAAGAATTCTTTAGTTGTGGTGCAGGCTTAGTTGGTTCTTCAAGTGTCCCTGGAACCAGCAGCGTCAGCATCAGCTTTGACAACATCTTTGTTAAAAATGCCAACATTTCTAACAGCCCAGATGTGCTGGGCTTGCCCAGTGGCTCAGATGGTTAAGAATCTGCCTGCCATGCAGGAGACCCAGGTTCCAACCCTGGGTTGGGAAGGTCCCCTGGAGAAGGGAATGGCAACCCACTCCAGGATTCTTGCCTACAGAATCCCATGGACAGAGAAACCTGGCGGGCTATAGTCTATGGAGGTTGCAAAGAGTGGGACACAACTGAGCAACTAACACTGAATCAGAAACCATGGGGTAGAGGGGAGCCTTCTGTGCTTTAACAAGTCCTCCAAGTAACTTGGATGTACAACAAACTTTGAAAACTATTTCACATGAACCTCACCAAGATGGTGGAGTAGAAGCACATGTGCTCATCTTCTTCTGAGAGAACTCCAAAATTACAAGTTCTGCTGACCCACCATCAACAGGAGAATGCTGGATCCCACCAAAAAAAAAAATGATACCTCACGTCCAACAGCAAAGGAGAAGCCCCAGCAAGATGGTAGGAGGGGCAAAATCACATTTAGAATCAAACCCCATATCCGCCAGAGACACTTGGAGGGCTCAAACAAACCTGTGCACACCAGGACCCAGAGACCCCACAGAGACTGAGCCAGAACTGTGTTTGAGTGTCTCTTGCAGAGGTACAGGTCAGCAATAGCCTGCCACAGGGGCAGGGGCTCTGGGTGCAGCAGACCTGGGTATGGCATGAGCCCTCTTGGAGGTCATTATTATCCCACCATAGAGCCACCAGAACTTACACTGGACTGGGAAACATACTCTTAAAGGGCACAAACAAAACCTTGTCTGCACCAGAACCCAGGAGAAAGGAGCAGAGACCCCACAAGAGACTGACCCAGACTTGCCTGTGAGTGACCACAAGTCTCCAGCAGAGGTGTGGGTCGGTGGTGGCCTGCTGCAGGATCAGGGGCACTGAGTGCAGCAGTACATGCATGGGACCTTTGAAGGAGATCACCATTATCTTCATTACCTCCACCATAGTTTGGCCTCAGGCCAAACAACAGGGAGGGAACACAGCCCTGCCCACCAACAGAAAGTTGGATTAAAGCTTTACTGAGCATGGTCCCACCCATGAGAACAAGACCCAGCTTCCCCCTCAGTCAGTCTCTCCCATCAGGAAGCTTCCACATAAGCTTATCTTTATCCATCAGAGGGCAGACAGAACAGAAAACCACAGTCACAGAAAATGAACCAATCTGGTCACAAGGACCTCAGCCTTGTCTAACTCAGTGAAACTATGAGCCATGCCATAGCCACTCAAGACAGACAGGTCATGGAGGTGAGTTCTGACAAAACGTGGTCCACTGGAGAAGGGAATGGCAAACCATTTCAGTATTCTTGCCTTGAGAACCTCATGAACAGTATGAAAAGGCAAAAGATAGGACACTGAAAGATGAACTCCCCAGGTCAGTAGGTGCCGAATATGCTACTGGAGATCAGTGGAGAAATAACTCCAGAAAGAATGAAGAAATGGACCCAAAGCAAAAACAATACACAGCTGTGGATGTGACTGGTGATGGAAATAAAGTCCAATGCTGTAAAGAGCAATATTGCATAGGAACCTGGAATGTCAGGTCCATGATTCAAGGCGAATTGGAAGTGGTCAAACAGGAGATGGCAACATTGACATTTTAGGAATCAGTGAACTAAAATGGACTGGAATGGGTGAATTTAACTCAGATGACCATTATATCTACTACTGTGGGCAAGAATCCCTTAGAAGAAATGGAGTAGCCATCATAGCCAACAAAAGAGTCTGAAATGCAGTACTTGGATGCAGTCTCAAAAATGACAGAATTATCTCTGTTCGTTTTCAAGGCAAACCATTAAGTATCACAGGAATCCACGTCTATGCCCCGGACAGTAATGTTGAAGAAGCTGAAGTTGAACGGTTCTGTGAAGACCTACAACACCCAAAAAGATGTTCTTTTCATTACAGGGGACTGGAATGCAAAAGTAGGAAGTCAAGAAGCAAGAGTTAGAACTGGACATGGAACAACAGACTAGTTCCAAATCGCGAAAGAAGTACGTCAAGGCTGTGTATTGTCACCCTGCTTATTTAACTTATATGCAGAGTACATCAAGAGAAACGCTGGGCTGTATGAAGCACAAGCTGGAATCAAGGTTGCTGGGAGAAATATCAATAACATCAGATATGCAGATGACACCACCCTTATGGCAGAGAGCGAAGAACTAAAGAGCTTCTTGATGGAAGTGAAAGAAGAGAGTGAAAAAGTTGGCTTAAAACTCAACATTCAGAAAACTAAGATCACAGCATCTGGTCCCATCACTTCATGGGAAATAGATGGGGAAACAGTGGAAACAGTGTCAGATTTTATTTTGAGGGGCTCCCAAATCACTGCAGATGGTGATTGCAGCCATGAAATTAAAAGACACTTGCTCCTTGGAAGAAAATCTAGGACCAACCTAGATAGCATATTAAAAAGCAGAGACATTGCTTTGCCAACAAAAGTCTGTCTAGTCACAGCTATGGTTTTTTTCAGTAGTCAGGTATAGATGTAAGAGTTGGTAAAAAAAAAAAAAAACTCTGGAGCACCGAAGAATTGATGTTTTTGAACTGTGGAGTTGGAGAAGACTCTTGAGAGTCCCTTGGACTGTAAGGAGGTCCAACCAGTCCATCCTAAAGGAAATCAGTCCTGAATATTCATTGGAAAGACTGATGCTGAAGCTGAAACTCCAATACTCTGGCCACCTGATGCGAAGAACTGATTCATTGGAAAAGACCCTGATGCTGGGAAAGACTGAAGGCAGGAGGAGAAGGGGATGACAGAGGATGGGATGGTTGGAGGGCATCACCGACTCAATGGACATGAGTTTGAGCAAGCTCTGGGAGCTGATGATGGACAGGGAGGCCTGGTGTGCTGCAGACCATGGGGTCGCAAAGAGTCGGACACGACTGAGCAACTGAACTGAGAACTGAGTTTCACATAGCTCCTTGGTCCATTCCCTTGGTTCCTTCAAACCTTGTTCAAATGTTCTCTTATAAAAAGGAAGGCCAGTATGTCCCTACTTCCCTGGTGGTTAGGAATCCGTCTTGCAATGCAGAGGATGTGGATTGAATCCCTGGTAGGGGAACTAAGACCCCACACGCACTGGAGCCGCTAAGCCTGAGCCACAACCAAAGAATCCTTGCGCCGCACTGTCCGTGTGACACAGCGAAGACGCAGCCAAATAAATGAATGAATACAAAAAGGCAAGGTCTCTCCCGACCCCTCTGTCTAAAATAGCACTCCCCCGATATAAGTCCCAATTCTCTTGGTCCTCACATTTACACCACAGGGTATATTTATATCTTGACTTTTTTCTTTCTTTCCTGTCTCTTTCCCTGCCCTAAATGTAGGCTTCCTAAGAATCTCCGATGCCTGAAACAGTCTCTGGCACAGAGTAGTAGCCCGCTCTGTGTTCAGAGGGGAACCTGGGGTCCAGAGTCGAGCAGGGACTTTCCCGAGGTCACGTGGGGCGCCAGGCTTCCTGACCTTCAGATGCGGGACCGCTTTGCAGCGTTAGGCTCAGCGTGGCTGGCGTGGCCCTCCTCAGAAGCGTGGCTCATTGGAGGCCCCGGGCACACTTCCTTTCCCTTTTAAGCTGTGAGTGGTTTAATTTGTGAGCGCTGCTGCCTTTCATGTCCCAAGCTGCGTCCCCGCTCCCTCTGATCTCCGATGCCGCCCAGACCCCGGTGCTGCTTGTCGGCCCCGCCCCCCAGCCCAGATCAGGAGGCTCAGTAATTGTGACTGATTTTCAAAGCTGCCTGAAGTCTCCGTAAGCACCCAAGTGTCGGATTTGCTTTTCCTTCAAAAAGTTGCTCAAATGAAATAAACTAATTTAATTTCTGCTTCCTCCTCTCCCCTCCTGGGTTCCCCCAGCTTGTCCAAGTTAAATCCCCACTTTTTCCCTGAGAGGAATGTCAGAGTCAGTGGACCGGGAGGCGGGGGTGGGGTAGGAGCAGGGGTTGGGGGGCGGTTCCTTGTGGCTGGGCTCATCAAGCTGGGGGCTGGCTCAGCCTCCCACTCTCTGGGTGACCTTGAATGAGTCCTTGCCCTTTTCTTGGTCACTTTCCCCATGAGTGACACAAGAACCTTGTCACTCGAAAAGCCTGGGAGCCCAGCACAACGACCTGCTTGGTCTTTGACTTGCTATGTGACCCTGGTCACATCATCTCCTCTCTCTGAGTCTTGGTGTTTCCATCTGTTCAGTGGGGTTGCTGACATCAGTCCTCCACCTCTCAGAGTCAAAGTGAGAGGGAAGTGTTGGTGGGCAAGCCAGCATGGGGGATATGGGGCTATACCTCCCTCTGGATCCCTCATTCCCATCCACTCTCCATCCTGAGGCAGAGGGAGGCTTCCAAAATGCAAGTCTGGCCACTCACTTCCTTGCTTAAGCTTTTCCCAGGCTACCTGCTTCCCTCAAGTCCTTTGCATGGGTCCAATTTCCTCCTCTAGCCTCATCTCTCGCTATCTTTCTGGCTTTTCCATGTGTAAATGTGCAGTTCAGTTTTGGGTGAAGAGAGACAGGGCTACATCTCTTTGGCCAGAGTCTGAGTCCAGGAGTAAGGGCTGCCAGACTTGGGAAATCAGAGGCTTCATAAGCTACCTCTGACTTCCAATGTGACCTGGGACCCGTCACGGCTCTTCTGAGCCTCAGTTTCCCCCACTTGCAAAACTGATTTCTAAGTACTCCCTGGGTTTCTGCCATGGACAACCTCCAAATTCATCTCTCTAGCTCAGACCTTGCAGCTGAAACTGGATACTGAACTGCCTTTTCAGGATCTCTCCTTGGCTTTCTAATAAATACTTTCAACTCAGTTCATCTAACCAAACTCGTGATTTCCCTCCGTCCCCACAGATCTGTTCCCCCCCGCTGTTTCTCCCATCTCAGTAAACGGAGATTCCATCTATTTAATTGCCTAGGTCAAAATCTCAGTAGTCATGCTTGAATTTTCTTTCTCTCACACCCCACATTCAATCCATTAGCAAATGCTTTCAGCTCTACTTTCGAAATATATCTAGAAGCCGAGCTCTTTTCAGTACCACCTTACTGGTACCACCTTGTTCCAAGCTACCATCATTTCCTGCCTAGGTAATTGCAGTATCCTCGTCAACAAGCTATCTGTTTCTGCCTTTCCCCCACTTCTCCATCTAATCTTCATGGAACAGCCACAGGATCCTGTTCAAATTAAGTCGTATCATGTCACACTTCTGAACAACCCCTCCACTAACTTCCCAGCTTGCTGAGCATAAGAGGCAAAACCTTGACTATGATTACATGGCTGCCCAAGCTGGTCTCTCTGCCTCCCCTCAGAGGGAATTCAGCCCTGGGACCTTTGCTTATACTGTTCCCACTGCCTGGAATGCTGTTCCCTGGGCGCAGGCTCTCACTTCTTTGCTTCAGTGTCTTCTTCCCAGCGCTAGGATTGGTTTGTTAACTTGCTTCCTGCCTGTCTTCCTTGACCAGAATCGCCCTTCCATAGAAGCAGAGAGGCTGGTGTGCCTTCTCCTTGCTGTATCCCCAGGGCCTATGCATACTTGTTAAATGAATGAATGAATTCACTCAGCAGACACATGACCTGTCGAATGCATGCACGGGTCTTAAAGGCTGTGCACATCTGCACACACGTGAGAATACAGTATGCACAGCAGGAAACACCAGCACACCAGTGTGTGTGTGTGTGTGTGTGTGTGGAACACAAACCCACACCCACATTCACACCCCCCCATTCCCTGTTCTCTCACCATCCTTTGTGCTCACCGTTTTCTCTGGTGGGGAAGGTGGTAGTGGCTGGCTTGCTCCTCAGCCCATGACTCCAGTTTCTATCAGGAGCCCTGGGCTAAGTGATTGTCCAGGACTGTGCCTGGGCACCTGGGCTCACAGTTGTATCCTGAATTCCCTCCCCGCAGCAGCCTCCCTCTCTCAACCCGGCTGCTCCCCTTCCCCCTCTTGCTGACTCACCCCACCCCCCCGCAGCCCACCGCCCACCTGTGGGTGAGAGCTCAGCCACGCTGCCAATGTAGGGGCCGTGCAGGAAGCGGGGCTCGCTGTCGTTGATGTCCTGCACCTTGATGATGAACTCCGACTCGGGCTCCAGCAGGCGGTTGGTGGCACGGTCCCGAGCTTGAGCCCGCAGCGTGTAGAAGGTTTTCTGTTCCCGGTCCAGGCGCTCCATGGCGTGGATGTCACCTGTCAGCTCATCAATCAGGAAGATGGTCCCAGCGCCCTCGCCCGAGATGGTGTACTTGATGGCCCCGTCACCCTCGTCTGAGTCCGAGTGGATCTGGGGAGGCAGGCAGGAAGGCAGAATGGAGGCCAGGGTGGGAGCTCCTCTTGGTGCCCCACTCCCCCAGCAAGTCCCACTGGGGGCCTGTTCTTAAGCACATCTCTTCCTATGCATTCTTCAGTGAAGGCACCGAGGCTGGGGAAACCAAACGTGATCCCAGTCCCAGGCCTCACTGTTTGGTCTGGCATGTTTCACTAGCCCTCCATGGCTCTTCCTGCTCCAGCCCTGCCCTTGTAATCCACCTTCCCCTCTGTGGCCAGAGATGTCAGCCTCAGAGGCAGATCTGAACAGGGCCTCCCCCTGCAATCTTCTATGGCTCCCTATCACCCTTACAAAGAAGTCACAGCCACCTCCACAACTCTCTGCTTCTTCTTTGCGTGTCCTGCCTTATTTCTCTGTCTACTGAAAGTCTTCTCATCCTGCAAGGGATGTGTCCTTGCCACATCTTGCAAGTTTAAATGCCACCTCTTCTCAAAAGCTTTTTTTTGGACCCACCCCCACCCCCACCTCCATTCCACCTCCAACTCTGCTATTCCGCTCCAAGATCTTTGCGAGACGTCAAGCCATCGTTATCACGTTCACTGTAGCCATGCTTCTCAAATCTTAATATGCATGCAAATCACCCAACATCTTGGTAAAAAGCAGATTCTGACCCAGGGAGTTTGGAGTGGGGCCTCAGAATTTGCATTTTTAGCGAATTTCCAAGCTGCTGTCCATGACTCTCGCTGCAGTAACAGGGCTAGGGTCCCTAGGCTCAGAGCCCCCAGAAGTATCTTCTTACTTCTTTGGACAGCAGCCTCAGGGCTTGGCATATGCTGGGGACAGGGACTGGAAGGACAGAGGGGGAAGGGGGTTGCAAACTGGAGGAGCACCCACCATGTGCCAGGCAGTGTGTTGAGCAATTTACATACTTATTTGGTGCAGAGGGCTTTAAAAAGAAAATTGCTATTAGAGTAGGTTTTGCTATCTTCACTTTGCAGATTTTTTTTTTTTTTTCATTTTCCTACTGAGGACTAGAGAAATGGGACGAATTGCTCACGGTCAGACCGCTGGAGGAACTGGCCTGGTCCACAGCCTGGGCTTTCTCACTCCATCCTCACGCCTCTTGGGAGAAGCCCATGGCAAAGGGGGAGAAGCAGTACAGCTTGGTCAAGCCTCAGTGCCAACATCACCTCCCTGTTAGTTCTTGCACAAGTCACTACCTCACTGGGCTTCAGGTCCCTCCTCTATAACATGCGGAGCATAATAGCACCTCCTCCTAGAGGTGCTGGAGGGTGACACGCCTGCGTGCTAAGTGGCTTCAGTCGTGTCCGACTCTTTGTGACCCCATGGACTATAGCCCGCCAGGCTCCTCTGACCATGGGATTATCCCAGGCAAGAATACTGGAGTGGGTTGCCATTTCCTCCTCCAGGGGATCTTCCCAACCCAGGGATCGAACACGTGTCTCTTACATCTCCTGTATCAGCAGAGGGGTTCTCTACAACTAGCACCACCTGGGGAGCCCACATGGAGGGCTAATTGAGTCTGAAGTCCACATAAGGCCCTTGGCACTTGCCTGGCACCAGATGATGTTTACAATATGTAACAGCCAGCCTGGCAGTGGCACTGCCTATGGAGTGGTACCACAGCAGAGCCCCTGCTGGTCCAGGTGGGAACACTTTGGATGCTGGATCACAGAGAGGTCCGAGGAGCAGAGCGAGCCGAGGGGAAGGAGAGGAAACAGACTATTTACCGCAGGTAGGGAGCCTTTTCACTATTCTAGCAACTGGTACAACTATACTGGTAGGTACGAGCTGAAAGTCAGTCCTGCCTGAGACATAGTAAGTGTCCCGTAAATGATAGCTATCATTATTATTATCTTATTACTAAATGTTAGCTATATATAACTGGGATTTAATCCAGGCATTCTAAGCTCCAGAACCTAGGCTGTTTTCACTGCACCGAGATCTCCTGGGCAAGGAACCAGCAGAAAGACTGTTCTCCCACATAGAAATACCCAAGTCCTTATCCTACAACGTCCAAATCTCTCAGGCAGCTCTGAGCAGAAGAAAACGCATCCGAGGAAGCCAGTGACCTTGGGTGGCGCTCTGTTGCTCTCTAAGCTTCCGTTGAGATGGGGCATGAACAAGAGAAGCCCTAAAGGCCCCTTTCAGGCCAGGGCACCATGTACCCCAGCCCACTCAGCAGGATAACAGGTGCCAATGAAGTCATCACAAAGAGGGATAAAAGCCCGCCCCCTGCCACGAAGGAGGAGCCCGGGTATAAATTCTGCTGGTGGAACTTTGTGTCTGAAAGGTGGATTATAGAAGTGCCATTTGGAAGATTGAATGGCCCATAAACATTTTCATATTTCATTAGCCGATTAATGGGCATCTCTCTCTTTTGGCGAGTCTGCTGATTCTCAGCAGAAATTGCGGGGAGTAAATGGAGGCGTCGGGTGGAACCTTTCCGGGTCCCCGTCCTGTTATAGATTGCCCCAATTAATGCCCGTCCTGGGCTCCACTGAGAAGCCTTCTTCCTGTCCAGTTACTGTTAATAGATTTCTCATAAGTGGCTGGATTGTAAAAACCTCATAACTCAGTTTAATACCCCCAATAAAATTATCTCAAGACATCGGCCCTGAATCATTGGCAGTGCTGGAGATGAGGAGACCTGTCTCTCCTGTTTGCTGTTTACGCTGTTCCTCCACCTCTGCCCGGAGGAGGTGGGGACCAGAGAGGGTGAATGGATTCCCTTTTCGGATGACTTCACCCACTTCCCAGTCAGACCCGTTGCGGGTTTATTTAATCAGCACACACTCCTCCCCGGAAGTCTGGTGGAATAGATGCCATTTGGGGGAACGCATAACAGCAGTAATCTTATAGTCTTTATCACCATCCTAATAAGAATGAAATGTCATTCTTAGTTCCATTTATCAGATGGGGAAACTGAGGAACACAGAGGGGAGGTAATTTGCCTGGTCACCCAGCTAAGAGCAGGAAGCCAGTCTCCTGAACCCATCACTCATGAACGTGTGATCACATCATCTGTTATTTTCATCCCTCTGGGTCCATTTTTCCACCTGAGAAAGCGGATCGAGTCCTACCTGGCACAGATGCGGCGAAGATGAAACAGGAGCATGACCTACACACTCTGTAGGGTCTCCCTAGAGGCTCAGTGGTAAAGAACCCGACTACAAATGCAGGAGAAACAGGTTCAACCCCTGGGTCGGGAAGATCCCCTGGGGAAGGAAATGGCAACCCACTCCAGTATCCTTGCCTGGGAAACACTCATGGACAGAGGAGCCTAGTGGGCTACAGTCCACGGGGTGGCAAAAATGTTGGACACAACTCAGCGACTAAACAACAACACACTCTGTAAGTGATTGTCTCCTTCCTGTTCCATCTCCTAGGTCTCCATCACATCCCTGAAGCCATTAACATTTTATCTCAGCCTCTGGCCAGGGATCACCTACCAGTGAGGAGTAGAAAGGAGAGAGTGAAACCCAGTGATGATGTCATTGATATTCTTCTGTGAAGTGTGACACAGAGTTCATGCTGGGGCCCAGGGGCTGCTCTCTGGGGACAGCAGAGTCGGGCAGAGCCGGTCAGCCTGCGGAAGAGCTAAGAGCTCAGAGCTGCAGATTTGGGCTGGGTCGGGGCTGCTTCCCACCCCCCACCCCCCGCCTGGGTTCTGGTTCTGGAATGGAGAGGAAGTGGACAGAAAATCTTGGCGGGCTAAAGTCCACAGGGTCACAGAGTCGGACACGACTGAAGTGACTTAGCACGCACAAACATGCCGATCATTCTATCCCAGGATGACATTTCTCAAGAATCTCAGCTATGACACTGGAGGATGGGACTTTTATTTACTGAGCGCCTACTACATGCCAGATTGCAAGCCTCTGCAGAAGTCTAATTTAACGTTGTGGCAGGACTTCCCTGGTAGTCTAAGTGGTTAAGAATCCGCCTGCCAATGCAGAGGACATGGGTTTGTTCCCTGGCCCAGGAAGATCCCACATGCCATGGGGCAAGTACCCTGGCCCATGTGCCACAACCGCTGAGCCCACACTCTATAGCCAGTGAGTTGAAACTACTGAGCCCACGCACCCTGGAGCCCGTGCACCACCACAGGAGAAGCCCCTGCAATGAGAAGCCCGCACAGCCCATCCAGAGAGTAGCTACCACTTCCTACCACTAGAGAAAGCCTGGTGCATAGCAGTGACAACCAAGCATGGCCAAAAGAAACAAACATAAAAGAAGACACTGTGGCCCATGTAAATGCCTCTCCATTTCCCAGGAGAACAGACTGAGATGGTCCCAGGTCTGTCTGACTCCAAAGCACAGGTTGGTCCCTCTGCAGCCTTTGGAATCTCGTCCACTTACACGGCTTCCCTGTAGCTCAGTTGGTAAAGAATCCAACTGCAATGCAGGAGACTCTGGTTCAATTCCTGTGTCAGGAAGATCTGCTGGAGAAGGGACAGGCTCCCCACTCCAGTATTCTTGGGCTTTCCTGGTGGCTCAGCTGATAAAGAATTACCTGCAGTGCAGGAGACCTGGATTTGATCCCTGGGTTGGAAAGACTTCCCTGGAGAAGGGAAAGGCTGAGCAGGTCCCAACTGACCTTCTCAGTTGGACACAACTGAGCGACTTTCACTTCACTTCACTTAGTCTGCTTACAACATTTCTGGTTAAGGAAGAGGGAGAAAGGATGAGGGAGTGGGCTGGAGGGCAGTCATGGTGCTGTGTGGCTTCGACAGAGGCCTGTACCAGCCTGTACCCACAGGCCACGGTCATTGGTGGCCTTTTCAATCTGAGCCTCTATCTCATCATTTGGAAAAGGACTTCAAAATCAGAAGAGGTGATGGGCTTTGGATACAGGAAGAGCCAGGTGCCAGCATCTGCTTTGTCACCTGCTTGCCTGGCCCTGAGTGAGAGGCTACCTTCCTCCAAGCCTCGGTTTTCTCAACAGTAAATGAGGCTGACAGTGCTTCCTCAGAGTCTAAAGAGGCACTAGATAACATGTGGGAGCTCCTGGCACATACTAAGCGCTCACTGAAGACAAGTTTCCTTTCCTCTTCTGGCACCTGGTCTCAAGAGAGATTGAGGGTCACCGAGTGCATCCATTCCCCCATCTCCTGACATAATAACCATAGACTCCAATCCTGACCCACTGGAGACAGGGGGCCATTATGCAACATCTTCTTGTCTTTTATTTTTAAAGTATTTATTTTATTATTGTAAGTATTGTTATTATATTATACTAATTATATAAGTATTATTTTATTTTATTATTCTTATTTTATTTATTCATATTTCCTGACCCTGCCACGTGGTATGTGGGATATTAGTTCCCTGACCAGGGACTGAACCTGCATCGCCTGCATTGGACGTGTGCTGTCTTAACCACTGGACCGCCAGGGAAGTCCCTCTTCTTGCCTTTTAGACTCAGCTCGTTTCCTCCCGCAGGCAGCCCTCCCAGAGGCCCTCCTATTTGCCCTCCCATTGGGCTCCAGTATTCTTGCCTGGAGAATCCCATGGACAGAGGAGCCTGGTGGGCTACAGTCCATGGGATTGCAAAGAGTCAGGCACAACTGAAGCAAGCACACACACACATTATGCAAGGCACGCACACTCCCCTCTGCTCCACACTCGCCTATGCTGCTGCTAAGTCGCTTCCAGTCGTGTCCGATTCTGCGACCCCATAGATGGCAGCCCACTAGGCTCCCCCCCGTCCCTGGGATTCTCCAGGCAAGAACACTGGAGTGGGTTGCCATTTCCTTCTCCAATGCATGAAAGTGAAGTTGCCCAGTTGTGTCTGACTCTTAGCGACCCCATGGACTACAGCCTACCAGGCTCCTCCGTCCATGGGATATTCCAGGCAAGAGTACTGGAGTGGGGTGCCATCGTCTTCTCTATAACACCTCTGTATTGCAGTCTGTCTCCCCAGTTCTCTTGGGGCTCAGGGGCAGGGACTAACTTTGATTCATCTTTGTTTCAATTCCCCATGCCAGGCACACAATAGGTGTCCTAACAACATATGCAGAGAAAATACAGGGGGAGTGGGAGAGGTGTGTGTGTGTGTGTGTGTGAGTGAGAGGGAGAGGGAGAGAGAGAGAGAGAGAGAGCAAGTGTGTATGTGAGATGGTGAGCTCAGATCAAGCATGTGGCTGTTCATGTCCATTTCCCTTGTACCTAGGTTAGGCCACAGCACCAAACACTGAATACATGAGTAATGAAATATACAGCTGTCATTGTGTGTGTGTGTGCTTAGTCGCTTCAGTTGTGCCCGATTCTTTGCAATCCCATGGACTGTAGCCCACCAGGCTCCTCTGTCCATGGGAATCTCCAGGCAAGAATACTGGAGTGGGGGTGCCATGCCTTCCTCCAGGGGATCTCTCCAACCCAGGGACTGAACCCATATCTCATATGTCTCCTGCATCGGCAGGAGGGTTCTTCACCAATCGCGCTTACCTGGGAAGCCCTGCAACTGTCACTGGAATTTGCAACTGTCTTCCAGGATTTCTGAAGGATCCAGTCACTCTGTTCAATCCCAGGTACTCGTGAGCTAGACTAGGAAGGACAATCACTAGGCACACTTTTAGACCCTCTACTGTTCAGTTCAGTTTAGTTGCTCAGTCGTGTCTGACTCTTTGTGATCCCATGAATCGCAGCACGCCAGGCCTCCCTGTTCATCACCATCTCTCAGAGTTCACTCAGACTCACGTCCATCGAGTCCGTGATGCCATCCAGCCATCTCATCCTCTATCATCCCCTTCTCCTCCTGCCCCCAGTCCCTCCCAGCATCAGAGTCTTTTCCAATGAGTCAGCTCTTTGGAAGGTGGCCAAAGGACTGGAGTTTCAGCTTTAGCATCATTCCTTCCAAAGAAATCCCAGGGTTGATCTCCTTCAGAATGGACTGGTTGGATCTCCTTGCAGTCCAAGGGACTCTCAAGAGTCTTCTCCAACACCACAGTTCAAAAGCGTCAATTTTTGGCGCTCAGCCTTCTTCACAGTCCAACTCTCACATCCATACATGACTTCTGGAAAAACCATAGCCTTGACTAGATGGACCTTAGTCGGCAAAGGAATGTCTCTGCTTTTGAATATGCTATCTAGGTTGGTCATAACTTTTCTTCCAAGGAGTAAGTGTCTTTTAATTTCATGGCTGCAGTCACCATCTGCAGTGATTTTGGAGCCCCCAAAATAAAGTCTGACACTGTTTCCACTGTTTCTCCATCTATTTCCCATGAAGTGATGGGATATTTCATAATGATCTTATGGCTCAGAGTTCATCCTTTCCCTGTTGTACAGATTGGCAAACTGAGGCTCACAGAGGGCACACATCCTACCTAAAGCCACACAGCTAACAAGAGGCAGCCCAAGGCCTGTCTGCCTCCACGTCCTGGGTTCTTTTCTCTGAAGCTATTGGAGACAGCCCCACAGGGGATTCCCCCTCCCTAAGCCTCAGCCCTGGATCATAAACAACTTGAAAACACCAGAGTGATGGCTTCTCATCCTTAGGGGGTGGGTACTGAAGAATGGGATTTACGAGGCCATTAATTACTTCCTCCTAATTAAATCAAAATTAAATGCGAGCAGAGGTACGTTTTCCTTATTAAAGACAATTAAACGGACAGTGCAGCTATGCAAATAAAACGAGCCCAGGATTTAAACGGAAAGCAAATCAAATAAAAAGCCTCCCCAGAATGAGGGATCTGTTCATGCCTGTGCTACTCGTAAACCAGGAGTTCATCAATTTTCTTTAAATATTAGCAACTTAATTAAATCTGCTCTCCTCCCCACTTTAATCCTGCCATATATCTAAAATAGATCTCACCGCCCACAGGAGTTGGTCATAAGTGCTGACCCCATAATTCTCTTAAAAAAAAAAAGAATTAAAAATCCTACAAAACCCACATCCAGCTGACAGAAGCCTCGGGGGAAATTACAGTTCGGAAAAGGGATTAGTCAAAGTACCCAGATTGTATGGAAATATTGGGAGGCCACTCTGAGGGTAGGAGCTGTGGGAAGGTGCAGGGAAGAGGTGGGCCCCCAAGCTGTTGCGGTGGGAGGGGGACAGGACAGCAGAGGGATTTGTTGGTGTGGGCCCCTGGTGACAACCACGGGGCCCAGGGGCTTCTGCAGGTGCCAACAGGAGCCTGGCAGTGAGTGATGGAGGAGGTGGCTGTAAAATAGGTTACCATTGGGCGCCTGGGGTTCACTCCACGGATGGTGCTGTTGCTAAGCTACCTTTGGAATTCGACAAGGACGGATGCTCCCAGCGGCTCCCTGGGGCGGGGGACCAGGAAGCAGTGAATTAACTGAAACTGTGGAGAAGTCCTTTCTCCCTGATGAGTGAGAGAGTGTGGTATGAATGTGTGCATATGTGTGCGTGCATACACAACCACTTGTACAAATGTGGGACTGGGCTGGAACAGGAACAGGTGGTTTTCAAGAGGATGAGCTCATCTTCCCAGAGTGAGGGGTGGGCTGGCGACCACCTCCCCTACTTTGTGATGAGAAACTAGCACATCAGGTTGCAACGAAGGCTTTCGGGATGTAGGGCGTCGGTTCATAATACCGGTGTATACTCAAGGCAGTGGGAATATCAGGCAAGATCCATCATAATAAAAGCTAATACTTACAGGCACATAGAATGTGCTCTCCAGGTTCTTGGCATATGCTAACTCATTGAATCCTCACTGCAACTCTTTGAGAAGGTGCCAGGTACAGACTCACTCAACAGATGAAGAAACTTAGGCACAAAGAGGTTAAATAATGAGCCGAGGTCAGAAAAGGAGTCAGCAGCAAAGCTGAGATTTGAGCCCTGGCAGTCTGACTCTGGTTGAACAGCAAAGTGAATCAGTCATACATATACATATACATGTATGATCATATAAATATATACATGTATGATAATATAAATACATATACATGTACGATCATATAAACACACACATATACATGTATAATATAAATACACATACATATACATGTATATGTATAATAATATAAATACATATTCCAATAAACTGTGGAAAATTCTGAAAGAGATGGGAATACCAGACCACGTGACCTGCCTCTCAAGAAATCTATATGCAGGTCAGGAAGCAACAGTTAGAACTGGACATGGAACAACAGACTGGTTCCAAATAGGAAAAGGAGTACGTCAAGGCTGTATATTGTCACCCTACTTATTTAACTTATACGCAGAGTACATCATGAGAAACGCTGGGCTGGAAGAAACACAAGCTGGAATCAAGATTGCCGGGAGAAATATCAATAACCTCAGATATGCAGATGACACCACCCTTATGGTAGAAAGTGAAGAGGAACTAAAAGCCTCTTGATGAAAGTAAAAGAGAGTGAAAAAGTTGGCTTAAAGCTCAACATTCAGAAAACGAAGATCATGGCATCTGGTCCCATCACTTCATGGCAAATAGATGGGAAACAGTGGAAACAGTGTCAGATTTTATTTTTTGGGGCTTCAAAATCACTGCAGGTGGTAACTGCAGCCATGAAATTAAAAGACGCTTACTCCTTGGAATGAAAGTTATGGCCAACCTAGATAGCATATTGAAAAGCAGAAACATTACTTTGCCAACAAAGGTCTGTCTGTTCAAGGCTATGGTTTTTCCAGAAGTCATGTATGGATGTGAGAGTTGGACTGTGAAGAAAGCTGAGTGCTGAAGAATGGATGCTTTTGAACTGTGGTGTTGGAGAAGACTCTTGAGAGTCCCTTGCACTGAAAGGAGATCCAACCAGTCCATTCTGAAGGAGATCAGCCCTGGGTGTTTTTTGGAAGGAATGATGCTAAAGCTGAAACTCTAGTACTTTAGCCACCTTATGTGAAGAGTTGACTCACTGGAAAAGACTCTGATGCTGGGAGGGATTGGGGGCAGGAGGAGAAGGGGATGATAGAGGATGAGATGGCTGGATGGCATCACCGACTTGATGGACATGAGTCTGAGTGACCTCTGGGAGTTGGTGATGGACAGGGAAGCCTGGCGTGCTGCAGTTCATGGGATTGCAAAGAGTCGGACACAACTGAGCAATTGAACTGAACTGATACATATACATATACACATACATCCCTGAACCACACACTCTACCACCTTTCACAAAAAAGAGTGCTTTGGGCACATGTTTGCAAAGAGATGGAAACCTCTCTTCTCCCTGCACAAAGTGCTTTTCTGGAGGTGGCCTTGAGAGTAAGGGAAAAGGGGCTCTGAGTGAAGATGATGGAGGGGGAAGATAACGTAGTCAGCTGGGAGAGGTTGCTGTGAGAAGGATCCCTGGGGCTGGGCACAGTGCGGGGCTCATCAGTTCAGTTCAGTCATAGAAGGTGCTTAATGCAGGACAGTACTGTGCAGCACAGGGAACTCTATTCAGTACTCTGTGATGACTTACATGGGAAAAGAATGTAAAAGAGTAGGTAGATGTATAACTGATTCACTTTGCTGAACACTTGAAAGTGTCACAACGTTGTAAATCAACTATACACCAATAAAAATTTTTAAAAATTGCACTGGAGGAATTCCCTGGCGGCCCAGTGATTAAGACTCCATGCTTCCACGGCAGGGGGTGTGGGTTAGACTCCTGGTCAGGGAACTAAGATTCCATATGCCCCGTGGCCAAAAAGTTAAAGTAAATAAATAAATAGGGTCAGGGTATCACAAAAAAAATACTATTAAAAATGCACTGGGGCAAGACCTGGTGTCAGTAGAGCCTCACCTCTTGAGGTTGGTTCTAGTACTGTGCTGGACTCACCCCATCTCTGCTGATCAAAGTCCCTGGAAAGCTGAATGGCCTTGTCATGATGCTCATGATGTTCTTCTGGCCTCAGCTTCCCCTTCTTACCAGGAAGGGAGGTACTAGGGACCCCCATCACCTGGGGATGGTGGTTCAAGGAGACAGGGGTGGTGTCTGACTCATGACAATAATTGGTAGGTGGATGCAGATGGAAGGTGGTGAATGAATGAGCAGCTGGTTTCTTTCATCTGTTGGGGATGTGGATGGCTGAGGAGACCTTCTCAGAGCCCCAGCTTGCAGGCAGACAACACAGCTAAGGTGCCTGAGACCACCGCAGCTGACAATCAGGTAGACGTGAGTCACTCAGTCACTCCCCTGAGTTTCTGGGCTTTTTCTGAACCCAAATCTCTCTCCCAAGCTTGGAGGTCTTGGAGAGGTTTGGAGGAGCAGCACATGGGTTTCAATCCTAGCTAAGCCACTTGCTCACGCTATGCCTGTCCGCTCTGCACCTCGGGAGTCTGTTACCTACAAAATGGAATGGTTTCTACCTTGCAGTTTAAGAGTTAAATGCTTCATATAGGAATAATGAGAAAACAACAATAAACAAATAACCAGGGACTTCCCTGGTGGTCCAGCGGTTAAGAATCTGCCTTGGATCAAGCACATGGCTGTTCATTTCCATCTCCCCTGTACCTAGGTTAGGCCACAGCACCAAACGTTGAATTATGAGTAATGAAATATACAGCTGTCATTGCGTGTGTGTGTGTGCTAAGTCGCTTCAGTTGTGCCCGACTCTTTGCAACCCCATGGACTGTAGCTCACCAGGCTCCTCTGTCCATGAGATTCTCCAGGCAAGAGTACTGGAGTGGGTTGCCACATCCTTCTCCAGGGAATCTTCTGGCCCAGGGATCGAACCCACATCTCTTTTGTCTCCTGCATTGGCAGGCGGGTTTTTACCACTAGTGCTACCTGGGAAGCCCACTTCACTCACGCACTATAAACATCTCAGCTGCTGACGAGACTCTAAATAAGCCAGGTTCTGTCAGGCTGTCAAGTCTTTTTATAGGCTATGCCCTCTTCCCATCAGCCCAAACTCCTACTCATATAGTAAAATGCAGCTCAGGCATTTAGAAAATACTTCCACAAAGCCAGGCAACAGATACCACTTAATGAATACCTACTCAGTGCCAGGTGTTGACCTGTGAAGGTTTTTATGCACCAGGATGTCTCTGCCTCTCCATCATTGCACCCATGAGGGGCTTAGGGATTAAAGGGATGAATGAAAGTCCTTCTCAGTTCCATATACTCAAGGCATAGACCTTCAGTCACATTAACCAACACTTACTCAGTTTGAGAAAGTAGCTTTCATTCATTCATTCATTCAATGAGCAATTTGTGAGCAATGTTTGTGCTAGGCGCTAGGGATTTTATGGTGAGCAAAACAAACACAATCTAATAGGAAAGACATGTGTTAATTGCATAATCAAACAAAACACATACACAATGAAGTGTTATGAAAGAAAGACATGGGGACCTCAAGGGGCACATGACAGGGAGGCACAGCCACATGCAGGGGGATCCGTCCCAGATGGGTGTGATCAGGGATGGCTTCTCTGAGGAAGTGGCATTTCAGTGGAGACCCGAGTGTGAGATAAAGTCAGCAGCAGAAGGAGCAGGATGGGGACGTCCCTGGTGATCCAGTAGTTGGGAGTCTGCCTGCCAATGCAGGGGATGTGGGTTTGATCCCTTGTCCAGGAGGATCCCACATGCTGCGGGGCAACTGGGCCCGTGTGCCACAGCTATTGACCCTGTGCTCTAGAGCCCAGGAGCTTCAACTACTGAGCCCATGTGCCGCAACCACTGAGGCCCACACACCTAGACTGCACTTCCCGACCAGAGAAACCACTGCACACTGAGAATAGCCCCCACTCTGAAACTAGAGAAAACCCATGCACAGCAAGGAAGACCCAATGCAGTCAAAAATATAAATAAAAAGAAGGAGCAGGATGGAGCAGTTAGGGGAGGCAAGTAATCTAGGCAGGTAAGGGGGTGTGGGGCTGGCAGAAGCCTCTGGGGGCAGCAGAGGGACCAGGGAAAGGGATCAGAAGGGTGTCCTGGTCCAAAACTCAGAGGGAGTGTGGCAGATGAGGTTGGAGGAGCCGGATCTTTGCAAGCAGTGGAGCAGAATTTGAACCTGACCCTGAGTGCATGGGAAGCAATGGACGGATTTTGAGCATAGCAGGGAGACTCTGTGTATGACATGATCAGATTTGCAAACTCCTTTCTACATTCTGGCAACCTGTTCCAGTATTCTTGCCTGGAGAATCCCATGGACAGACGAGCTTGGCTGGCTACAGTCCATGGGGTCTCAAAGAGTCGCACATGACTGAAGAGACTTAGCATAGCATAGCATTCTGCATCCTAGCTGGGTCCAGCTACAAGACGGACTGGCTTTCCGCCCTACTAGCCCTCTGGCTCCTCCGTAGGGTCGCTAAGAGTCGGCAGGACTGAGCGACTTCACTTTCACTTTTCACTTTCATGCACTGGAGAAGGAAATGGCAACGCACTCCAGTGTTCTTGCTTACGGATTCTCTCTTGCTTGGAGAATCCCAGGGACAGAGGAACAGCCTAATGGGCTGCCGTCTATGGGGTAGCACAGAGTCGGACACGACTGAAGCGACTTAGCAGCAGCAGCAGTCCTCTCTGCTCTAAGATGCGAAAGCAAGAGGGTTCAGAGAAGGATGCAGGGCAGGGATGCCAGCAGAGTGAGGATCCTGTGGTCCGCCAGCCCCATCAGGGCCGCTGGGAGGAGGCAGAAGGGATTTGGGAGGGGGTTGGGAGGGAACTGGGATCCCTTGCGTCTGCCAGCGGGTGTCTCTGGGGTCCTAGGAGTAGGATGGCGCGTGCTGGGTCCCACTTTACCTTGCCCACGTACAGGGGCTCGGTGCCCGTGTACTCCTCCACCACGAAGAACTGGTTCCACACCCAGCCGCGCTTCACGCGGCCAGCGCCGGGCGCGCCGTCCTGCACCGACGGCGCAGGCGTGCCCGCAGCCCACAGGGCTCCCAGCAGCGGCGGCGGCGGCGGCGGCAGCAGCAGCAGCAGCAGCAGCAGCATCAATGCGGGCGACAGCGCGGCTCCCGCCCGGAGCCCCCGGCCTTCGGGCCGCGGCCTCATGCTTGGCCTGCGAGGGCCCGTGCCCAGGAGCATGGACGGGAGGCAGCAGGGTGTCGCCGCTCGGTGGCCAGGACGGAGCAGCGCCGCCGTCACATGGTGGGCTCAGCGCGGCCGCCGGGGCGCCGCCCCCGACGGGGCACCCGGACAGGCCCGCGGCCCTGGTCGCCGCCCAGCCGCGGGGGCGCCCGGCTGGAGGGGGAGAGGGCGCGACCGCACCCGGGGCATGGACGGCCCCCGAGGCCCCCGCCCGCGCCCCCTGGCGCCGGCGTGGCTGGGTCACCAGGCAGCGCCTCGGCGGCTCCGGAGTCTGGGATGCGCCATGCTTCCTGCGCGAAGGGGTGCTGGCCTGGGCCGGTTGGTCCTTCGGGGACTAGAGGCCGTCCCGCCCAGGAGCCTGTGAGATATACAAGAAGACGTCAGAGGAGGCGCTCTGCGGGGGACGGGGCGGGTTGGGTCTGTCTTTTTGTCCTTTTAGGTACCAGGTAAACACCTGCTGTGTGCCTGGCACTGTGCAGGGTGGGACAAACAAGACCGAGTGGTCCCTGCCTTCTTGGGCCGACGGTCTAGCAGTCCTGCCCCTCCCCCGCTCCCTCCCCTAGCCCGGGTGCTTCCGGTGAACACCCACCACTCACCTCTCCTCCCCCAGCATCCCTTTTCCTCAGACCCCCTGGTCCAGCCCTTTCTTAGTGGTCCTGGGCCATCCCACGTGCCCACAGGGACAGGGACCCCTTGAGCGGCTTTTCCTGCCCTCCCCCACCTTCTGACAATCTCCGTAGCCCAGCCGCCCCCCTACCCGCCACAACCTCCGGTCCAGAGAGGAAGCCAGCCCTTCTAGAAAAACTCCAGAGCTCCCAGGACCCAGCCTCCTGGGTGCAGAGAGTCCAGCAGCCAGCCGGCCACCCCACCAACCTCCGGCCCTCCCGCGGCAGCACAGAGAGGTCATTCCATCCGAAGCAAGAGCCGGGGGAAGGCCCTCCTGACCTCAGGTGAGTCCCTCCACACCCCACTTACAGGAGTGGGGCACTTGAGTCCCAGAGGGCTTTGCTTGGAGGCACCCTGTGTGGCTTTGGCAGGGTCACACATGCCGTATCCCCCCTCCACCGCCCCTCACTCCACCCCCCGCCCCGCCACCCCCTCGCCCCCCCGCCCCCGCCCCGTGCTTGCCTTTGTTGTCTCCACCCCGCCCCCCCACCCCCAGAAAACCTTCTTTTCTCGGAGGCTGATAGACACACCTCCCACTGCCCCGACCAGCACTGCCTCCCCAGATCAATCCATCTCTCCTTCCCGCCACCACCTCCCCATCAGATCCTGCTTTCAGCCAGAAAGGATCTGAGGGACTCCTACTCAAGCCATAATGATGAATAATGGCTTCGTGTGGGTGTTTACAGGGGACAGCAAAGCTGCTTCCATGGAGGAGTTTCAGCCACTAAGAAGCGTGAGCAGAGGTGAATCCCCAAGTTCCCTCCCTCATCCCTGCCCCCAGCCTAGTTCAATTCAACCACCCATTCTACTGAGCTTCCATTCTGATCCAGGTTTGGGCTGGATGCTAAGACAAAGATGAAATAAGCTCACAGATTAGTGGGGTGGGAGACAAGACCCCCAGGAATGAGTTAAACGCTGGGTGGCGTATAATCAGGGCTATAAAAGGGAGTGCTACCTGACACCTGTCTGGAAGGTGCAGGTGTGTGGAAGGATATCAGGGCTGCTGCTTGGAGGAGGGGGCATCTGATTGGGTGAGAATAAAGGAATGGGTATTCTGGTAGCTGAGTGTGCAGCCAGGCTGGGGGTGATCTGGTTAGTTTGGAGAGGTGTGTTGGAAATGTGAGGTGTGTGGAGCTAAGCAGAGAATCTGGGAAAGTGCCTGGCCCCAGCCAGGTCCACCTGTGGGCAAAGGAAGTGGCTGGAATTTGGGAGTGGGGGCAGAAGACATGGTCCTCATGTGACCCAGGACCCCAGTGGGCAATTCTCACGTGTTTTTAGGCGTCCCCAATCTCTGGGATCTAATGTCTGATGATCTGAGGAGGAGCTGATGTAATAATCATAGAAATAAAGTGCACAATAAATGTAATGTGCTTGAATCATCCTAAAAGCATCTCCCCCACCCCCGGTTCATGGAAAAATTGTCTTCCCTGAAATTGGTCCCTGGTGCCAAAAGGTGGGGGCCCGCTGCAGTTTAACTCGCTAAGTCACATGAGTCACAACAGCTGTGAAAGTGGGCGTCTTATACCCATTTCACAGATGCTCAACTCCCCAGTGCTCTTTCCCACTCTCAGCTCCAGAATTTCTTTATGGAAAGGGTTCTGGGGAGGGAGTCATCTGCTGGGAGGTAGGGGCAGTGGTGAGGGGGTCTGCATTGAGGGCAGTGAGGAGGGGAAACCCCACAGAACGTAAGGAGGAATGGAAGGGAGATGTCCCGAGCCAGCCCTCTTTCCCTTTAGGACCCACCCTGAACTGATGGACATCAGAAGGACCTGGGACCCTGAGGAGAGCATCTCCAGCACCTCGTCCCACCCTCCTCCTCACCCGCTCTGGGGAGGTCTGGGCTTGAATAGGTTGGCAGACCCTCCCCCACCCGGGTGGTCTCTGAGCTGTGCTGCTGCCTCTGGGCATCCAGCGTCGATTCCCCACGTTATGGCCAGGGCTGGTCCTAATGAGACTGGAATTATGGGTGAGGAGGAGGCGCCGCTCTGAGGCCTTCATTTCCTGGAGCTTATGACTTCCCTGTGCGAGGCAGGAACTGGTCCCCTGACTCCATCAGGCAGTTTCAGGGCTCATCACAGCCCTGCAGGGATGCAGAGGGGAGGGGCTACCGGGAGAGAGGGTTTGGGGAGTCGGGGACCATCTCGGGGAGGGCTGTGGGGGTGCAGGAAATGGGAAGGGGTGACCCTCAATGTTTGCGAGCACCCCACTGTGGCTCTTTCTCCCTCCCCACCCCACCCCTCTTCTTTATATCTTTCTTTATAACACCTTTTACAAGACAGGGACACACTAAGATTCAATCATTCATTCATTCATTAAACATTAGTGTCCTCTACAAGTGGAGAGACAGAAATGCATTTCATTTATTCATTCAACACACTTTAAAGATCATTTCTTTGTGTAAGACAGCAAGATGCAATCAGTTCCTCAGCTATGTGACAGGAGAGAGGTGCATTTCTTCTGGTTATTCATAGACTCTTTCTACAAATATTTACCCGTGCCTCCCTGATTCCAGTTCCTGCGCTAGGCACTGGGGACAAAGTAATAAAATAAAGTCCCAGCTCTCATGAAGCTGACCTTCTGGTAACAAAGGAATAAATTCTACAATGCAATTCCAGGGAGTGGTAAGTCTTAAGAAGGAATATAAAGCAGGAAAGAGGAAGGAAGAGGGTGATGAAAGAGTTGGGGTGTGTTATGATAGACAAGGTATCGGGGAGGACCTCTCAGAGGAAGTGACATTCGGCTGATCGGGAAGAATGAGACGGAGCTGGAGACAGCAGGGAACAGTCTGTACAAAGGTCCAGAGGCTTGGAGAAGCTGAAACAGGGAGGAGGCCACTGTGGTTGGCACAGAGCAGTCAGATGAAGATGAAGGAGAGAGGGGTCCTGGCCAAACTGAGCAGGACTGGAAGAAGAAACACAGTGTCCATTTTATTCTGAGTGTGCAGAGAAAGGCTTGGAGGGACTTTATACAGTAAAAACATGGTGGAACAAAATGGCACAGGGCCATAAGGGACTTTCATGATGCAAGCCCTTCAATGTTGGAGGGCCAGGCATAGTGAATTGCAGAGTAGGGACAGCATCACAGAGAAGCTGGCACTTGGAGGTGAAGCACAGGAGGGATGAGGGCAGGTGGTGGTTGGGGTGTTGGGGAGGAGAGGGTGTGCTCTATCGGAAGGTTGCTGAGGTCCACGGTCAGCTGCCACTTTAGAAAGGGGCGGAGTCCAAGAGTGTCCTCCAAATTTGCACAGGATGCCTGATGATGGGGTGGGGCCTCAAACCCAGGACTCAGATTCCCCTTGGTGGAAGGCACCTTTAGGAGGATGGGGAAAGATGCCCCTCCGAGTGGGTCAGCCCCAGGCCAGGAGGCATGCTTGGCAGGACAGGGGTGGCCGCCTCTCAGCCCCACCTGCCCCTGGGCCAGGCGCCCTTGTACAGCACTGATCCTGCACCATTGTTTGAGGGGTGAGGTCCTCACAACCCCATCTCTCCCTCCTTCCCTGGGCCTTCATACCTCAACCCATTGGGTCCGCCTTCGGGCATGTTGGCCAGATGCCCTGGATGCGAGCCAACTCTACCCTGCTTGGCAAAGCCCTGTTGGGGCTGCTGCAGACATTCCAGCCTGTTCCCTCTCTCCCTTCCTTTCTCTCCAGTTCCAGCTGCTTGTCCTGAGTGGGTGTCAAGTACAGGGCCCCATCCTGGAATTCGTGGTCCTTCAGGGGAGGCAGCTGTAGTGCCGTGGGGTCACGTTGGCTCCATCGGGCCTCCCGGTGAGATCTTGGGCGTGTTGGTGGCCTTCTCTGGGCTGCACGCCTCATTCTACTGTGCAGTTGTTGAGTCCCACATGGTATGAAAAGTTGAGCCCCAGCCTGGCTCAGTTAGTGTTGGCTTCACCCAGTCTGCTCGTCAGCCTCACCTCCTATAATCCATGTGCTCTTGGGTTCTCGAGGAAATGTGTGTAGTTCCTGTATGCCTGTGGGCACGGATCTGCAATTGTGCTTGCTAGCATATATGTGTGTGTGTATCTGCTTCATTCTACTGATGTTTGTGAGTTTCCACTCTATGCTGTTCTCAGCACAATGAAAAGAAAGAGTGCTTGCCCTTGCACCTCTAGTGGGGGTCAGAGAATAAACAAACAAACAACATGTCAGACGATGTGGTTTAAGCACCATGGGGAAAAACAAATCTGGGGCACAGGAAGTGTTGGGGTGGGGATTTTCTCTCTCTGTCACTCAAGTATTATAAGTAATAGTTTATACATGGTGATCAGGGGAGGCCCCATGGTGAAGATGACATCTGAACAGAGATCTGAAGTGAGCGAAGGAGAGAGCTGTGCACATGGGTAGAATAAGAGCATTCCAGGCTAAGGGGACAGCAGTGCAAAGGTCCTGAGGTCAGGATGTGTGTGGCATGCAGGAGGAACAGCAAGGACCCCAGTGTTGCTGAACTGGAGTGAGTGCAGAAGGGCAGCAGGAGATGAAGCCAGTGAGATGAGCTTGGCATCAGAGCCTGTAGGTCTCCTTTGGGTATTTCTGTGAGTGAGATGGGACCCCGTAGGAGGGTTTGAGCAGAGGAATGACACGGTCTGACTTGAGTTTTAAAAGATCTCTTGGCTGGTGGATTCAAAACAGAGGGAAGCTGGGATAGGGGAGGGGAGTGGCCAGGGAGCTATTTTAGTTATCCAGCCGAGGAGTAAACATGGCTTGGACCAAGCGAGAGCAGAAGAGGTGCTGAGAAGTAAAGCTCCTCCTGCGCATATCTCCTCAAGATAAGCTGGTGGGTCGGAAGCGGTGCGAGGGAAGGAGAGGAACGGAGCATGACCACACCTGCAGGCTAGGCAACAGAAATGATGGGGTGCCCTTCCACAGGCTGCAGACGAGCATGAGAGCATGAGCAGAGCAAAACTGGGGAGGCGATCAGGGACTCGTTCGGACTTATTACAATCAAGTCCCGGATGTGTTACATTCCCTGTCTACTGGATACCCAGTGGAGACATCAAGCAGGCGACTAGCGCTTACAGTCAGGAGTTCAGAGGCGAGGTCCTGCCTGCAGGTATAATTGTGGGAATTTGGATGGTATTCAGAGCTGAGGCTGCGTGAGCTTGTAAAGGAGTGAGGGTGGATGGTGAAGAGGTCCAACATCTCAGCACGTAGAGACTGGGGAGATGAGGAAATAGTAAAGGAGCCTGAGAAAGAGGGGAGAGGGGAAGGGAGGCGAGGAGAGAGGAGGTGTCTTGGAAACCCGTAGAAGAAAGGAGGGAGGAGGCATTAGCTGTTGACCCTCTGTCCACCTTTGCCTGCGACAGTTCCACTCTACATCCTCTGTCCTGGCATAACTAGGAAGAGTGTCTTACCCCCTTTTACTCTCAGCTTGGATGATAAATTGTATGGTCATCCTACTGATAGGTTAGGTCAGATGCAGACTTTGAATTGACCATTGGATTTGGCAACACAGAGGTCATTAGTGGCCTTGACAAAAGCTATTTTGGGCTGGTGGTGGGTGTGCTGGTGCTACTGGAGTGGGTTCAGGAGAGGCAGGGAAGAGAATATGTGGAGACATGTGTGAGTGGGTGGCAGCCCCCTAGGGATTTTTGAAGGTCCCTTTTGCCTGCTCCCCCAGCTCCCGCCCCCTACCTCAGCAGTCTGGCTGGGTTTTATGATGTGTAAACAGAGTGATGGGAAATATGAAAGATGGGCTTGCTGCTAAAGACTAATTCATTCCCCTACCCTTCTTTCTTGTTTCAATTCTGTTTAATATCCATCCTCCCACAGCTGGGCCATGTGCACAGCTCCTCCCCTCGGAACAGTGATTAGTCTGAGCCAGTAAGAGCCATTCTCCCGTCTCCACCAGTGACTGGTCTAGAAAGTAACACACACACAATTCTGGTCAATAAAATATAACTCCTGGAGAGCTTCTGGATATATATTGTTTTAGTCTTTAAAAAGAGATGTCTTAAGGAGAAACCTTTTGTTTTCTGCACATATGAGGTGATGGCCAGAGCACTGGCAGCCATTCTGGGACAATGAGGCCAAAGGGCCCTACTGAAAATGATGGAAAAGTCTGTATCCTTGATGATATTGTTGAACCACCAAATATATCCATTCTGGGCTTTCATGATCCAGTTCTGGCCCCTACTTCCTCCAGACTCCCTTTTCTTTTTCCTCTGAACCCCTTCAGACCTTTATGGCTAGGTCTTCCTCTGAGGTCTGGGGTCAGCTGTGATGACAAGCTTCTAGAGGGCAGAGATCACGTCTATTCCTTCTTCCACCCTTCCCTGCTCCTTCCTACACACACCTGCCAGAGCCAAACAAGGAGTTGGGGCCTGGGAGGGACTCAGGAGAGTTTTACCTCAGATAGATTTTGGGAGCTGCTCCAGGCAACATGTCTTTCCCTTTGACTGAGCAGCTGCCAGCCCCAGTGATTTGCTGTGGCCCCATCTGTCCTGTGGGCATCACCGCCACTGTCTACAGGGTACACTTTTAGAATCCGGGCTGAGTGGCCAGCATGTCCTTTCCTGACTTTTTAGTGCCCGGGTACCATTGCTGCAGCACTGGAGTGCAGTGGCTCCAGAAGCTTCTTTGTCATCTGGCTGTCTCCCCGGGGACAGAGGAAGGGATTCTTATCCAACCCATCCCACATTGGTTTCTCGGCCTCTCACGCTGCCAAGACTAAGGAGAGGGGCAGGGCTCTGTGACCCCACAGGCAGGACAAAGCAAGAGGAACTTCATCATGTAGCCTGGAGCTCCTCACCTGTGCTTCCTCCCCCAACTTCTGATCATCTTCCTAGCCCCGACCTCTGGGACAGAATTTAACATTCAGGGGACCTGAAACCATGAGGTCCAAAGTCAGAACAGAATTTGAGTCCCAGGTCCATTGCTTTACTGTATGTATGATCTTGGTAATTTTCTCCTTTTCTCTAGCGTCTTAGTTTTCTCATCTGAAAACTGAATGTAACAGTGCTTACCTCCTAGAGTCAGTGTAAGGAATAAACGAGATGATGCAAGTGAAGAGATCCACAGTGTTTGGCAATAAATGCAAACTAATGTAATGATAATGGCTATTGTTATTATTATTTCTAGTCACTTGAAAAACACCAGTGGAGGGACTTCCCTGGCAGTCCAGTGGTTAAGCCTCCTCGCTTCCGATGCAGAGGGCATGGGTTTGATCCCTGGTCAGGAAACTAAGATCCACATGCCAAGGGGTGAGGCCAAAAGAAAAACCTATAAAATTACTAATTAGCCTCCAATTAAAAGGAATAATTAATTAAAAAGTTAAAAATAAAATAAAATTATTAATGGACTCGTACTGTATACGAAAGTATCCTGACCAGGTAAAGGGGGCTCATAGATACGTGTCTCCTCCCTCAGTCATTCGTTTATTCATTCATGCATTTAACAACTGCTAGAAGCCCATGAATGCACCTCTTTCTAAGAAGAGTGAGATCTTACAGCAGGCTGTGGTGCTTACTCTGGCTCCAGGGCTCTTGCCCGGGAGGAGATGTGTAATGCAGGAAGAGGCAATCCATTCATTTTCTCATCCATTCATTCCCTCTCTCTGCCCCACGCTGGCTTGACATGTATATGTCCTCTCTCCATGCCCACCTGGCTCCCAGGTCTGCCAGTGGGAACTGTGCCTGGCAGCCTGGCTCCTGTCGGCCCTGTCCGAGTCCTAAGGGCACTGTGCCCTCTGGATCCTGTGCCCAGAGCTCTCTGTGCTTGGCTGCTGCCTTCCCCTGGGGGAGAAATGATCCCTACCAGCTCAGTACTCTCCCTCCAGGCCAGAATGGACCCCAGAGTAATGTAAGAACTGTTGAGGTGTGGAGCGGTATGGGGCAGTCACCTGTGTCTGCCCACCTCTCACTGCCCCTTCCCAAGCCCCTGCTCCATGGAAGGCACGGCAGAGTCACAAGCGAGAAAGCAGACCAGTCACTGCCTCCGCCTGCCCTGACGCGCATGAGCATGGGTGTGCCTGAGCACATGTGTGCCTTTGCATCAGTAATGATGTGTGTGGGGGCAGCACGCATGCGCACAGTATCCCAGCAGCTAGAACAACTTCTGGCACGGGACAGGTGCTCAGTAAGTGTGGAGGGTTGACTGGATAGGGGCCTGCTCTGTGTGAGTTGAGCCCATGGGCTGTTTCCGGGGCCCTGGGGGTGATGCAGGTGTCCTGTGAACAGCGCTGTACTCTTAGGTGGGGTGGGGACTATCTCTCTGAGTGTTTGCATGGGGGCTCAGGATATGCCAAAGCATCTGGGCTTTGTAGCTGGACCTTTATCGAGGGAGGAAAATGTGGAGGATCAGGGGAGAAAGGGGACAAGGGGGTCATATGTACCCATACAAAGGATCACCCTATCTGCAAAGCTGGTCCAAGGGCCCCCGGTCTTGCCCCCAGTCTATGCTGGGCATGCTGTCAGAGCACCTTCATGCAGCCCAGCTCAGTCTGGAAGGTTCTGTTCAAATCTCTCCCCAGCTCCCTTCTGCCTTCAAGGTAAAGTCCAGACGCGGGCCTGGCATTCGTTAGTTGCCGTCAAGAGTAGCAGAGTTCTTCACGTTCAGTGACTCTGCCTAGACATAATCCTTTCAGGTGGGGACTGCTATTTGTCCTTATTTATCAAATGAGGAAACTGAGGTACAGAGAGTTCATGCAAGTTGCCCCAGACTCATCCAGAGGAGTTGGAGCTGGGATTCGACCCCTGGGCTGAGAGTTCCAAAGCTTGTTCCTTGAGCCACTGCACACAGGGCCACTCAAGGCCCCGGAAGTCTGGGCAGGCCCACTCCAGGTCACTGTCATGGCCTTGTTTCCAAAGATACTCTTTACATTCGTTGATTTGGCTGCATTGGGTCTTAGTTGCAGTATACAGGCTCTCTAGTTCTGCCCATGGGTTCAGTTGCAGCACTTGGGATCTCACTTCTTATGAGATTAAAGCCAAATCCCCTGTATTACAGGCGAGTTCTTACCCACTGGACCACCAGGGAAGTTGATATCATGACGTCTCTCCACGCACTCATCTCCTTGGGCAGATGGGATCAGCCCCTGTTTATTACTTTCATGCCTCTAGTTCTTCGCTCCTACCGTTGTTCCCTCTGCCAGAATGCCCTTCTCCCACGTTGCCCCACATTCATCCCTGACCCCCCTCATGGGGCCCAGCCCGATTGCCCTCTCCTCCAGGCAGTCTCTCTGCCTCCCTCCACCACCTCCCCAGTGAGCTCACTCATCTGAGCCATGGCTCAGAACCAGGCTCTCTCTTTGGTCTTCATCTCAGCATCCAGCCAGCTGGCTTTGGGCACCTCCCTTACCGCTCTCTGCCCTTCAGTTCATACCTGTGTACATGCTCAGACTGGCTGGTGCTGAATGTGTAGGTGAACTGAATGAAAGAAGGCATGAATGGATGGAGGATTGGATTGATAGATGAATAGACAGAAGGGCACGCATTGCAGTTGCCTGGTTACTGCCATACCACCTCCCTGTAGACCGCCCTTCTATGGCATCATTTCCTTCTGTTTGTTCCATTTGTTGACTCATTAAATATTTATTGAGCACCTACTCTATGCCAGGCACTGTGTTAGAGGCTGAGGATGTAGCTGTGGGCAAATCAAAGTCTCTGCCCCTGGTGTGTGTGTGTGTGTGTGTGTGTGTGTGTGTGTGTGTGTGGAAGACATTCATTAATCCGATCATCTCACAAGTAAATATACAATTACCAACGGGGGCAGATTCACAGAGGGAAGGTAACGGGAACTACCGCATTTAACATGAACCTCATTAGGGCTGGGTGGGCCAGGAAGGGGCAGTTCCCAGAGAAAGGGCTTTTGAGCTAAAAGGTAAAGGATGACAGAGGCATACTGGGGCCCAAGTAATAGAAGGTGCAAAGCCACATTCAGGGGCCTGAAAATTCACATAGCACGTGAGGGGGAGAAGTGGCTCACCAAGGATCTTAAGAAGTTTAGATTTTAGCTCCAGAGCAAATGGGAGGGCATTGAAAGCTTTTTAGCAAGGAGATATGATCAAACTTGCGTTTTGAAGATCATGGGCTTGAGACTTAAAGGACAAACTGTACAAGTGCAGGACCAGAAAAGGGGACCTAAGAGGACTCGATGGTGGCATAGATCAGAGAGGCTGTTATGGGATGGAGGGAAAGCAACAGATTTAAATTATTTAAGAAATAAAGTGGACCAGGCTTGGTGATGGGTCAGACATAAGAAAGGATGGGGGAGCAATATTGGGCATGACCCCTGGTTTGTAAGTGATGTTTATTGATCACTTACTGTTCCAGCACTTTTGGGGCATTTCCTTGCTTACGCCTCACAATAACCCATAAGGTAAGTCATCATCACCCCACTTCACAATCCCATTTCACTCTGATCAGAACTGGGGAGGGAGGAGGGGGTGACGGGACACAGTGGGGTTTGTCCCAGGCTTTGTTCCTTTGGGGAAACGGCCTTGGCAGATGAAAAGAATAGAGACAGAAGAAAGGGAGGTAGGGTGCATGTACTGAGCTGATTCTGAGTCACCAAGAATAATGATAGATAACATTTTTAGCACTTTTACTGTGTGCCAGGCACGGTGCCATTCAATTAGCTAATAATAAGAGGCAACACTTAGTTCCAGGGCATTTTATATCAATGATCTGACTGAAATCTTACAGCAGCTCTCTTTAAAATTTCTATTACAGAAGAAGGGAAAGTGGCGAGGAGAGGCTGAGGGACTTGCCCAAGGTCACACAGCTAGCTAGTAGTAGATGTGGAATTCAAATGGGCTGTGCAGAAAGTGGGGAAGGAGAATGAGCAAAGAGGGATTTAGTGGTTGCTGGGAAGGAAGGAAAGGCCTGCATTTGGCTCTACGGATGCGCTGTGTCCCTCCCCCAAATGCCTCCTGACACTATTTACCCCAGGCCTGACTGTCTACTTACAGCCTGACCTCCCGTGAAAGTTACGAACTCACACGTACAGACATATTGACACCTACCCACACATGCACACATGCAAGCCTTGGCTGCCACTGCTCACCTGCCCTGAAGTGACCACCTGGCCCCTCCATGCCAGGTGCCCGGGGCCTGCACCTGGCTCCCTGCCCTGCCCCCCATCCTGCCTGCCTGCTGGTGCCGCAGGCAGAGCCCGCTGTACATCATGTTGACAGTAGAAATTACATCCGAGCTGCTGTTTTACACCTCGCCCTGTCAGAACTCACCGCAGCCCAGTGATCAGGACAAATTGAATACCATCCTGGCCGTGTCAATATTTATTCCATTTTATAAATGCGGCCAGATGGGGGGCAGGGCCCCTGCCGCGGGGCCAGCCAAGCAGAGTCCCGGGAGGTCCTTCCTCTCACTCCTGAGTGCCCCCACACCTCCTCCTCCTCTTTCTTGACTTTGGTAACCAGTTAAAACTGTGAAATCAACATTCATACTGAAAAGTATAAGAAACATAAATGAGGAATTTAACAAATAATTAGAAAATGAACCCTGTGGATTGCCCTTTGATCAAACACGGAATGTGGTCCCCTCTTCAGAAGCCCCCTGCTGTGTCCCTTTTGACTATAACCCACTGCTTCCCTTTTCCCAGACTTTTGTGATAACCAGACCCTTGCCTTTTATATAGTTTACCAACTCATTTGCATTCCAATAGTCTTAGGTTTGTTTTTGAACTTGAGATAGACGGAATCATCCTGCATACACTCTTGCGTCCTGTTAGCATTGTTTTTAAGATTCTTTTTTGTTCTTGCATCTTTCCTTTTCACTGCTGTCTAGTACTCCATTGTATGAATATCCATTCTAGTCACTCCCCTTTTTCCTCTGCTTTCCTCCTTTCTCCTGCCCTTTCTTCTAGTCTGTTTCTTCCTACCCTTCTATCTTCTCCCCATTTTGCCTCCTTGGTTGTCTGTCTCTTGCTGTTCTGCCTGCTATATCTGTTCATATCACACATACCTGATCCCAGTTCGTCCGTCCTACCAGGGGCCTGGATACTTCCTCTGGGTCTCTGCCTCCCCCTACTCAGTTCTTGGAATATGTGGCTTAGGCCAGAAGGAAGTTTCCACAGACCTGATTCTATTAAAGTTTATCTGTTGTAAAGGATACTCAGGGGCAGAGACTGAGGCCCACAGCAGCGTCCTTTGCCCTCTGTACATCAGCTTTTACTCTAGCAAGCTTGGGGGAGAAGTTCTCACCCATCACCTTCACTCAGACAATAAAACACTGCCATCTGGGCTGGGGTGAGAACTGAGGTGACCCTGAGTGGTCCGGCAAGATGTACTAGTAAGATGCATAGGTGGGTTGAGGGGGACTGGAACCAGGGGAGTGAAGGGTGAAGCCCCATCCTCAGCCCTGCTCACTCAAGGCCTCTTGGGGCACCCGTCCTGTGCCTAGCATTGGGTCCCAACCCAGGCCAAAGCAGAGGAGACCAGCAGGCTCTGGGGGAAGGTGTCCTCCTAGAGGGGAGGGCCCTCCAAGGAGTCATTAAAGAGCCTGCCTGGATACCCCAGGAGTGTGTGTGACACATCTCATTTCCATCCCTTCTCTGTCTTGGAGCTGCATTGATGATGCACATATTCAGGGTAGTTAATTTTTACTGCAACCCGAGCAGATGACATTAAGGGATATGTCCCTCTGCAGCACAGGCAGGAGGAAGCTCTCCAGGATGGAAGGCAAGTGGACTGGGTTGGAGGATGGCTATGATCCCGCCCTGCTGGGTGACCTTGGGCAAGACCCCACACCCTCTCTGGGCTTCGGTACAATGAAAGGTCAAACTGTGGTTCCCAGGGCTCGTCCGAGGACCTGCCAAAAGCAGGGTCACGTTGGCAGCATAATAAGAGGGACTCTTTCAAAATCCATATCCCCAGGTCCCCAGGGCATCTGATTCACTAACAGTGACAGTAATACTAACAGGCGACATTTATAGGGTGCTTTCTACATGGCAGGACGTGGGTATCTGATGAGCTAAAAGTAAGAGGCTGTGCTTGTTGACCACTGTGCTACGCATTTTACATGAGTTACCTTGTCTAATATGTGCCAGTCTGTTTTAGTTACTATTATTATTTTACAGATGATGACATCGGGGCCCAGAAAGGTGAAGTAACTTGCCCAAACTCATAGCCAGGAAGTGGGGATCTAGGGCTTGATGTAAGAACTTCTTGCCCCAGAGTCTGTCCTAGGTCTGGGACAGCCCACTCTCAGATTCTGAAGCTGATCTTGGAGCCCCTGGACCAGGTGGTCAGGATGTTGTGTAACTAAGCATCATGTACCTACTATGAGCGACATGTTTTCACAGTGGTTCATCAAAATGTGTGTGAAGGACTCATCCAACCCACAGCCAGTGCCAATAAGTACAAAAAGTAACAATAAGTTCTCTTATTGTTACTTAAGCAAGCCTCACTCTATCCTCCTGAGATGGGAACTGGTGTCTCTAGTTACTGATGAAAAATAGAAGCACTTAAGAAGGGGTGGTTTTGCTCAAGACCGTGTGGCTAGGATCCAGCTACAAAGCTGTGAGCTTTCACCCTAGCACACTGCCTCCATGCCCCCACTCTCCCCTGTACCTTGTAACTCTCTGGGCCTCAGTCTTCCCATCTGTAAAATGGCGAGTTGGGCTAGTGGAATGGGAGTCTGGTGTCCCAGCTTTTGCCCCGAACACCAAGTGTTCTTGAGTAAGTTTCCTGCTTCTTTGGGCCTCAGTCTCCCCATTGGGAAAAGGAGGCTCTGTGATGCTCTTCCAACACTACACACAAAAGCTGTTTTACAACAAGCCTGCTGGTGAGGGAAAGCCTTAGGTCTGGTTCCCTGGAAATAGGCTCCAGGGTATATATGTGCCTGTGGGAGGTTTACTGGGGAGAGCTGAAGGGAACACGGGGGAAGGGGAGAGAGAGGCAAGGCTGAGCAGAGGGAGAACTGTGAGGCTGTCTCAGCAGAGGCCACAGCTGCTACCACGGGGGCGCTCCGGAGTTGGGATGCTCCAAGTTGAGCCAAGGGGTCCCGCCTTTGAATCCATGCACCTATCAGATACTGGACATGAGTTGTGGCCCCCTCCAGTGGGCATGACCTTGAGCTGGACAGCTCCCTTTGGCTGAGGGCAATGCCTGAGAAGGCGCTCAGCCGAGTGCTGTTGGCAGCCTCTGTCACAGCTGTCCTGGGCAGTACGTTCCGCTACATAAAATTGGCTGAAAAATCGGGGCCTGACCTCGGCTCTGGAGACGACAGCGGACAAGACGTGGCCTGAGCCTGGGGCTTAGCCGGCGCGGCTGGCCCTGCTCGGAGCCCTGTGCCACCCGGTCTGCTGCCCCCGCTGTGATCACAGCGGGATCAGCACCCCAGATCTCGCTTAAAGCCTCGGCTGCCACTGCCTGCCTCGCGGCTCATCTCCCGCGGCTCCCTGAGGTCCCAGCGATTATGCCACTGAAAATTCCGCTTTCATCTTGTCAACCTCGCAGTAAATTACAGGCCCGGGGAGGCGTGGGCCTCCTCCTTAAACAAGATTCAATTCCACTTAGCTGCCCCCTTCCCACCCCACACACGGGTTCCCTCCCTCCTACTACCCTGGGCTCAGGATTTATGGCCTCTCCTTGCAGGCAGCTGGTAACCATGGCAAGCTCCTTAGGAGACTTCCGGCTGGAGCCTCGTCAGCCCCAGACTCTAGTGCGGCCGCGTCCTCCTAGGATGGGAGAGAGGAGAGTCCAAGACAGCAGAATGGGGCTTCTGGAGGCCAAGGCGGAGCGATAACAGGAACCTCAGCAATAAAGGGGCACGTCCATGCTATCCCATCTATCCTCACACTAACAGTGATATGAGACACAACCATCACCCCCATTTGATAGATGGGCAAACTGGGGCCAGAGAGCATGGGGTCAACTGCCAAGGTCACTTACTGAGGAAGCAGGTGATTCCAGGGCGGCAGCACTTACTTAAGCACTACGGTCACTGCCTCTTCCTGCAACGGCCACTCCTGGTGGGCTGCAGTGTCTGAGAGGGTTTCATGCCCTTTAAGACCTTAGCCCACCCAGAGGGTTTTCTTGGTGGTCCAGTGGCTAAGACACCTTGATCCCAATGCAGGCGGCCTGGGTTCTGTCCCTGGTTGGGGAACTAGATCCCACGTGTCACAACTAAAAGATTGTGCATGCTGCAATAAAGACCAAAGATCCTGGGTGCTGCAACTAAGGTCTAGTGCAATGAATAAATAAGTAAATAAATAAAAAATAAGTAAGCAAAGCCAAATAAATAAGTAAAAGAAGAAAACAAGACCTTAGCCCACCATCTAATGTCTGAATCCTCTCTTAGATCTCAACCTCTGCTTGCATTTCCCTGGGGATGGGGAGATCGCTGCCTCTCTGAAGGACCCATTATCTCTTTAATGATTAGACACAGTCTCCAAATTATTGATCAAGCCTTGTCACCTCTTGGAAGCATTGCTTTGGCATTTGAGTGTCTCTGTGATCCAGCCACTCACTCCCTTCTCGATATTCACCTTTTGTGGCTCACCAACACAGTAGGCTTCCTGGGGGAGGGGAGGGGTTTCTCACTGGGTCTTTCTATTCCCCCACCCCCTTATAATTACTATCCCCTTTTATTTCCATCCTCGAATATCAGAGCTAGAAATCTACTACTTTCCTAATTTTTCCGATGGAGAGAGGCTCAGAGAGAGTGAATTTCTCCAGTGCACAGTGGGAGCTGATAATGGGCCCAAATCTTCTTTCAATGAAAATAATAAATAGTAATAAAATAGCCGACATCCACTGAATGCCTGATACCACCATCCTAAGCATCTCCTGTGTAATGCATTTTCTCAAACATCCGTACGAGGCAGGTCCTATTTCTATTGTCATTTTGTGAAGGGGATGAGGCACAGAAAGGTCAGGTGACGTCCCCAAGGTTGCACAGGTGGTCATCAGAGCTGTGCTTCTCACCACGTGCTCCCCCTGCGCCACTCCACCTGGCTTGTTTGTGAACAGTTAGCAGACAGAAGATGCCAAAAGGAGCCAGCTTACCGAGGAGAAGTACAGGTGGCTGCTTTGTCAGGCAAAGTGACCTGTCACTTGCGCTATCAGGCCTGGGGCCTGAGATCAACACTCCCCTCACTCCCAGCCTGCTCATTTGGGATCGTCACTTCCCACCTCCTCAGCAGTTTCACATCCACATCCCCAGGGACCTCCAGCCGTGCTGCTTCTTCCTACCAGAATGAAAACCCTGAGCCCCTGGAAGCAAGGCCGCGATATGACGCATCTCTGAGCCTAGCCTGCAGACCACACATAGTAGGTGCTCAATAAAGGCTCGCTTTCCTCTAAGGAGGGCTTTCCTGGTGGCTCAGACTGTAAAGAATCTGTCTGCAATGCAGGCGACCTGAGGTTCGATCCCTGGGTCGGGTAGATTCCCTGGAGAAGCGAATGGCTACCCATGCCAGTATGCTTGCTTAGAGAATCCCCTGGACAGAGGAGCCTGGAGGGCTGCAGTCTATGGGGGTCATAAAGCGTCGGACTTTTCTCTAAGGAAGTCGCATGGGACTTTTTGTTGCAGGTGACATTTGAATTGCTCCTTTAAGGATAAGGAGAGGTTCACCATTTAGAAGAAAGGAGAAGGGGAGTGCCTGGCAGAATGTCCTGGAGGGAGGAACATTCAGGGTATGGGGTAGGGGTAGGGCTTGTGAGGTGAAGAAGAGGAAATAAAAGTAAGCTGTGGACAGGCTGAGCATCTTGGCAAGCGATCAGGTCTTTTAAATTTTGTTTTTATTTAGTTTTGGCTGCACCGGGTCCTCATCACTGTGCGTGGGCTTTCTCTAGTTGCGGCAAGCAGGGGCTACTCTCCAACTGCACTGCCTGGCCTTCTCCTGCTGCGGAGCACAGGCTCTAGGGTGCGCCAGTTTCAGTGGTTGTGGAACACGGGCTTAGTTGCCTCTCAGCACGTGGAATCTTCCTGGACCAGGGATCAAACCCATGTTGCTGACACTGGCAGGTGGGTTCTTAACCACTGGACCACCAGGGAAGTCCGGCTGGGTCTTAACTTAGAGGTGGAAACACTCCTTATGACCTCATTGTGCCTGGAACAGATGGGAGAAGGGAACCGGAAAAGAATCTCTCTCACAAGTGCTGGGTTGGGACGGCTGGGGCTGCAAGCTGCAAACCAGTTTGGCCAAATCACCCTCCTGACTGTGAGCAGGGCCTCCTCTGGGGTGACAGATAGGCAGCACCGATGCCAGGCCTTGAAGGAGGTTTCACTTTCTTCTCTCTCCTGACAAGTGATGGAGCTGGCAGATAGGGCATCGTCTTCCCTAATCTCCTGTCTCCGGCTGGAACAAGAAAGCAAGCCGAGCTCGGCACCTTGTTCAAAACTTAATCCTTTCTTTCTTGAGCTTAAAGCTGTAGATTCGAGCCATGGATTCCCCAGCCCTTTCTCCAGGGGACACGGCAACCACTGAGGAAAACAGAGCTCCTACACAGGGCTGTACTGTAGAGGCTGCATGGGGGAGAGGTGAGACCTAAGTCTGAGTTTGTCTTGGTGGAGAAAGCAGGAGCTGATGTAGGGGTGTGGATTTGGGGATTGGACCTGGCCTCCCAACTCTGCGGCTGCCAGCTTTGTGACCTCAGGCAGGTTTCTTCACCTCTCTGAGCCTCAGTGTTCTCTTTTGTAGAATAGGGAAAATAAATCCTCCGAGGTTTCACTGTGAGGCTCACATAGATGAATATCCGAGTAATCCTCTGGAAAGAGTTAAGTGCTATAACCAGGTGAGGTTTGATGATTATTATCCATACGCGAGAGTGGATCAGAGCTTTGAGAGTGAAAGATAATAATAGTGGCTGCTATCTGTAGAGTTTTAACTACCTGCCATTACTACCCTAGGCTGAGCCCATTATAAGCACCCATTCATTCATGGAATCCCCACCCCACTGGCCCCAGAGGTAGGCACTATTATTATCCCCATTTTATAGATGAGAGAACACATCTCCCTCTCTCCTCTTTCTTGCTCTTTGCAACAGAGAAAATGTCTCTCTTGTCTGAGGACAGGCCCCTAATCTGAGTTCTAAAGCCTGCTTACAACTTGCCGGCATCTGAGAAACCTTACTCTGCAAATTCTCCCTTCTCTTGCCTTATCTTCTCCTGTCTCTGTTGGACCCCTGGCATTTCCACGTGCTCAAGAAGATTTCTTTCTCAGCCATGTTCAACTCTTTGTGACCTCATGGACATAGTTTGACAGGCTCCTCTGTCCATGAAATTCTCCAGACAAGGATACTAGAATGGGTGGCCATGCCCTTCTCCAGGGGATCTTCCCAACCCAGGGATTGAACCTGGGTCTCCTGCCTTGCAGGCAGATTCTTTACCATCTGAGTCACCAGGGAAGCCCCTTCCAAGAAGATCCCATCTTAAACAAACAAAAATAGGCACACCCCTCCTGACACCTCTCAGCCCCTTCCCTTGACAGCAGAACTTCTCTGCAGGTAGGGTGTCCTCACAATTCCTTTACTCGCCTCCCACTCTCCTCTTAAGCCACAGCCGTCTGGCTTTTGTCCCTGGCACTGTATTGAGACAGCTCACAGAGGTCACCACTGACCTCCATCTTGCTAAATCTAGCGTATGTTCTCCAGTCCTCATTTTACTTGACCTCGCAGCAGCATTTGAAACATGAAACTAAACAACTGGGCTCCTTCCCATGTCTCTAACAAAACTTTCTGCATCTCCTTTGCAGGCTTATCATCCTTTACGCCACTTTCAAACTCCTCAGACTCTTCCTGGGCTCTCAGCCATGCCAATCGCTTCAGTTACCATCGGTGCTGTGATGACTCCCAAGCTTAGTTTTACATTCCCGTCTGAAGAAGTCCAGAGATAAAGATACAATTACTTCTCAATACTTCCACTTAGATGCCTCTGAGAGATCTCAAATCTAATGTGAAAAGCCAAACATATGTTCTTCTTCCTCCATACTTGCCTGTCTTCTGGGTGCTCCATGTCGGTGAATGGCATCCATGTCTGTCACGTGGTCCAAGCCGGAAGGCTGGAAGTCATACCTGACAACTCTCATCTCTGCACCCAATCTATTATTAAGTCTGGCTCACTTTACTCCTTAAATAACTCTCTAGGTTGACACTTTGCATAATCTTTATCACACCCTAATTCAAACCAGGGGTTCTAGATGATTCTTAGATTCTTGGCCAAAAACTGGATGGTGTGACACCATGATGGAATAAATGAAAGAAGGGTTGGTAGGAAGCAAGAGTTCCTATTTAGGTATGTTATTTTTGGGACATTCACAAGATATGCAAGAGGAGATATGTAGCAGACAGTTGGATGGAACAGTCTGGACTCCGAGGAGAAGGGATATAAATCTGAGGTTTATCAGCATGTAGGTGATATTTAATGCTGAGGAAATGAATGTAATCACCTGGGGTGAGATAGAGAGCAGTCCCAGAAATGGCCCCTGAGGCCCACCAACATTAGAGATAAAATAGAGGAGGAAAAGGAAGGAGAAAAACTGAGAAGCTCCCAGTAAGGCTGGAGGCCATTCAACAGACTGGTGTCATGGAAACCAAGAACAGTAACTAGAGGTCAACATGTTGAAAGCTGCTGAGAGGCAAAGTAAATTGAGGAGGAGAAGTGACTCCAGTAGGCATTGCAGAAGTTGTTAGTGGGCTTGATAAGAGTGTTGGTGTCTGTCTTCCCTGCTGGACTATAATCCCTGTGAGACAGGGGGATGGTATTTGTTTGCTCACTCTGTACCTCTAGTGCTTATTTAGCTTACTAGCATTGCTTTCTGGCATGTCTGGTTATCTTTGACTATGTGTTGGCCATTGTACTTGGAATTTTCTTTTTGGTGGGGGGAGAATTTTTTAAGAGGAATTTTATGCCTCAGATGAAAGCATTTGCTTCTAAAAAGGATTTGCATTTGGCTGCAGTGCTACCATTCTGGGATTGCTTTAAAAAAATTCAGGGGTTGAGGTTCCCTGGAATACCCTGGTAGTGTGGATGAGGCTGCCAATTCATGATTCAAGGCTGGGTTACCTTTCAGTTCAGTTCAGTTCAGTCCCTCATTCGTGTCCGACTATTTGAGACCCCATGGACTGCAGCATGCCCAGCCTCCCTGTCCATCACCAACTCCTGGAGTTTACTCAAACTCACATTACCTTTGGTTCACCCTTAATGCAAGGGTGAAGCCCCCTGGAGCCCCAGCTTATTTTGGTGAGGGTCTCCTACTTGATTGCCCACTTTGTACAGGCTGCAGACTTTGGTTTCAATTCCCTTTATGCTGGGAGATTCTCAAAAAACAAATTCAAGATTTTCAAGATCGGCAAAAGCCCTCAGGACAAAAGAATTTCTGTGCTCTCGATCTTTTCAGGGCTTCTGTCTTCCCTTCAGTTTTGACCTAATAATTCCTGGTAATTCCTTACAAAGAGCTTGCTTGTCAGCTCTTTGATGATGCTTTAATAAGATGCTTTTTCTATTTTATCCAGTATTCTTAGCTCCTTTCAGCTGAAGGGTTGTTCCAAAAACTAGCCTCCTGTTTCTAAACACAGAAATTGCTCACCGCTAGGACTTGGCAACAGGCATGGGCACATCGTGACGACGCGATGAATATTTGTTGATAGAATAGATGAAGTGAATCCAGGTCTCCAATACCCCCATTCTTTCTAATGTGTTGGACATCACACTCCTGGCCAAGATACTAATGTTAACAGAGCGCTGTGGTCAGAACAGAGGGCCGTGCCGAGAGATAGGGCTGTGAGCTCAGAGGAGGGAAGATCCAAGTGGGATGGGGAGGGACCGTTAGCAGGGGTAGGGGACAGAGTGATAGGGAGCACAGAAGCACATTTTAGCATGTGAGGCATTGGGCTGGGAAAGGAGGACTCACAGGAAGTGACATTTTAAGTAGAAGTAGAAGCCTGGAATGAAGTCTGGAATGCGTAAGGGATCCATGAGCTAAGAGTGGGCGGTGGGCAGAGAAGCAAGGACCAGCCAGGGAAAAGTTTTGGAGGCCAAGGGAGACTTCTGGCTCCACTGTGAATGTGGAACCTGAGACCCAGCAGAGTCAGCTCCCTGCAGCCGGCAGAAGGGAGGAGAAACAGCTTTTGGTGAAATGCACACATAGTAATTGCTAAGAAGAGTATTTCCTCTAGTTTAAAAGGCTTTCTCCTCTGCATTTTCCTTGGTCTCAGTTTCAAAGGAATTTTAATTGCAAAGAAAATGTTGTTATCTCCCCCGGGGGAGAGGGCTCCGTGGCTTGGAACAGTCACGTCCTGGTGCTGATTCTTCTCCATACTGGGGATTTTCATGGTTTGGCTGCTTGGAAGCTGTCTGGGGATTGGGTGGTGTGGAGGGAGGGGGTGGGTATGAGACAGTCCTTCCGGTACCTTTCTAGGCCTGGGAAGGCTGGGTTTGCAGTTGGGGAGGTCTCCTGGCCTCGGTCCTGCATGAGGGTCTTTGGTACCAATCTGGTGACAGTCCTAATTTCTCTCTCCGCAGATCCAGTGGGTTTATTTACTTACTTATAGTCATCAAAGAACTGGTCTTTCAGCTCCCACCCTTGATCCACTGTAGACTATGCGCATAAGGAAAACACTTTGAAAGTGAAAAGTGAAAGTGTTCGTTGCTTAGTCGTGTCCAACAGGTCCCATGGACTATAACCCATCAGATTCTTCTGTCCGTGGAATTCTCCAGGCAAGAATACTGGAGTGGGTGGCCATGCCCTTCTCCAGGGGAAACTTCCCAACACAGGGATTGAACCCAGGTCTCCTGCATTACAGGCAAATTCTTTACCGTCTGAACCACAAGGAAACACTTTGGGAGTTTCTCAAAAAGTTAAACATAAATTTGTTATATGATTCAGCAAGTCCACTCCTAAGTATCAACCCAAGAGAAGTGAAAACATATAGCCGCACAAAGGAATACTATTAAGCAATAAAAGGAACACTCTGCTGATATATGCTATCATATGGAACATATCTCAAAAAATATTATGCTCAATGAAAGAAGCCAGATGGAAAACACACACACACACACACACACACACACACACACACCTGTATGGTTTTGTTTATGTGGAATGTCCAGAAAAGGCAAATCTCTGGAGACAGAAAACAGATTAGTGGTCGCCTGGGGCTGGCGGTGAGAACGGGGATTGACTGCAGATGGGCACGAAGGATCTTCCTGGGATAAAAAAAATTTCTAAAACTGGATAGTGATTGAGTTGCACAAGTCTGTAATTTACTAAAAATCATCGAATTGTATGCTGACAATGAATGAATTTTATAGTATGTAAATTACACCTCAATAAAGCTGTCAAAAAAAAAAAAAGGCTCTCATTTCTCTCAGCATAAAAGCCAGAGCTTCTGCAAGGCCCCGTGTGGTCTGTGATCACAGCCTGCTTGACTTCATTCTCCCTCCCCTCCTGTCCCTCCTTCCCTCTGCTCCAGCCCCGCTGGCCTTCTGGGTTTTCCTTGAACACAGCAGACATGCTCCCATCTGACCACCTTTGCGCTGGCTGTTCCCTCTGCCTGGAGTATTTTTCCCCTAAATATCTGCAGGGCTCCCTCCCTTAACATTTTAATCTTTGCTCAAATGTCACTTTTTCAGTGCAAAGCAACCCAACCACTCCATCTGAAATTACAGCCCCTGTCCAAGGCTCTGGCAACCCACTTTCCCTCCTCTTGATTTTTCAAGGCGTTTATCACCTTTTCATATACAGTTTACTTATTTCTTATGTTTATTGCTTGTTTCTCTCTCGACCCCATCATATGTGCTTCCCTGAGATCAAAATTCATGTTGGTTTGATTCCCTGATGCACCCTTTGGGCAGAGAACAATACCTGACACAAAAGAGTTTAACAAATATTTGTTAAGTGGAAGAATTAATAAGTGATTCACCAAACGTTTTATGAATGCCCTCTCTGTGTCAGGAGCTGAGCAGACAGCAGTGAAAGGGTGAACAGATCTCATACCCCCAGATGGCGTGCGTTTCAGAAATGTAGAAACGCCATAGCAAAGAGCAAATTTTAAACCAGGAATGGAGAGCGACTCCGAGTTCCATCACCAAGAAATCATAAACCTGACAAAAGGGTATGGGTTTGGGATGGGGGGGGTGGACTTCCTGGGGAGTGAACCATTGAATAAGTGGGAATTGGCCAGGTGGGGTGGAGGGAAGAGGGTTTCAGGGAAGCATGTGAGAAGGTCCAGAGCTCAGAGAGGGAAGGTGTTCTGTTTGGAGACGCATAAGATGTTCGTTCCAGTCAAACATGAACCTTAAGGGGAGTGGCATGAGAGATGGGGCTAGTGAGGTGTACGAGAGCCAGACTGTATAAGACCTGGGGCACATCGAAAGATGTAATGGTCAGTTCAGCGGGGCACCAACCAATTAGAAAAGACACTGTCCATACACAGATGGGATCCCCTGCTGAATCTCTGCTGTGTGCTAAGCCATGGGAGAGACCATGGAGTTAACACATGTTGGTGATCACGGGAGGCCGTAATCAGGTTTATGGAAGGATCACTTAAGAGCAGAATGGATTGGAGGGGCACGCATTGATTGGAGGGAGGTTGGACAGGGGCTTTTAAGGCAGTCTGCCTGGGAGAATGGACCATTGCAGGCAATGGATTGGATGTACGTGATCAGGAAAGGGAGGGGTCGTGGATAATATCCATAATCATAGCCAGTATTTCTAGGGCAGGTACTGTGTGACCAGGGAAGGCTCTGAGCACCTGGCAGGTCCTAGCTCCTAATCCACACGGCACACCAGGAACCGGAAACACAGGGAGGTTCCATGACGGAAGTGGGGCATCCAGGCTTCAGACACAGGCTAGAGATGATGTCAGGCTTTCAGGGGATGACCTCGGGTAGCTGATTTGGGTGAGTGATGAGGAGATGGGGCTGGGAGTGGGCAGGAAGATGCTAAACACACAAAAAGTGTGAGGTGCCACCCAAGTGGTGATGCCAACTACACAACTGAGTGTGTGGGTCTGGAACCCAGAGAAGAAATGAGAGCTGGCAGCAGGTGACTTGGCATCATGCCCCACCATGCCACCCCAAGACACCACCCTGGGTCAAGAATGAGCAATGAGAAAAGGCCCAGGTCAGCCCCAAGACTTAAAGGGTAGTAGAAACACAGAACAGGTTGTAAGGATGATCCCTTCAAGGTACATAAAAATAATGTAAAGATAGAGGTGCTGGAGTATGAACAAAACATTTTTCTAGAAGAATTATGAGACAGGGCGATCAGGGTTTGCTTCTGGAGAGTGGTTGGGGTGGAGGTTGGGGGTGGTCTCTCTGGATACAGCATATTCCTGAATGTGTGGTTCATGCACCACATCTATTAAAAAAAAAATCAGCAGGGGAAAATAACTGGTGAGATTTCAAATCATTTTTGTTCATTTTTTCCTCTGTATATTTTTTTTTGGCATTTTTAAGAAAAATGTCTTTAAACAAAGGGAGGGGCAGGTGGAGAAGGAGATGGCAGAGGTGATGGAGAAGGAATGCTCAGAGAGGCAGAAAGGGTCCAGGAGGGAAGGGGGGTCTTGGAGGTCAGTGAAGGGAGATTTGGGAGGATGCTGTGGCCACAGATGTCCAGTGTCCATAAAGGACCAAGGGGATGACTGTGACACAGGAATCGGAGGAGAGGAATGGAAGCAGTGCAGTAGGGGGAGGCCACGGGGACCCTGAGAGAGTTGTAACCAGGAGGATGGGCGACGCCAGATTGGAGTGGGTGGAGGCGTGAGTGGGAGGGAGTGAAACGGGGGCAACTTGATCAGTGGGGCTGGGAAGGAAAGGGGGAAGAGGGGAGCAGCTGCAGAGGAACCTGGACAGGAGAGAGGGCCATTTAAAGGAGAAAGAGTTAAGGGAGTTGATGCTGATGCAGAGGAGCTGGTAGAGCCAGAGGGGCTGAGGAGAGAGAAAGGGCTGAGTGCAACGACAGAGCGGGTGAGGGGAGAGACAGAGGGGCAGAGGGGAGAGACAGAGGGGCAGAGGGGAGAGACAGAGGGGCAGAGGGGAGAGACAGAGGGGCTGAGGGAGAGAAAGGGCTGAGGGGAGAGACAGAGGGGCTGAGGGGAGAGACAGAGGGGCTGAGGGGAGAGAAAGGGCTGAGGGGAGAGACAGAGGGGCTGAGGGGAGAGACAGAGGGGCTGAGGGGAGAGAAAGGGCTGAGCGCAACGACAGAGCGGGTGAGGGGAGAGACAGAGGGACAGAGGGGAGAGACAGAGGGGCTGAGGGGAGAGACAGAGGGGCTGAGGGGAGAGACAGAGGGGCTGAGGGGAGAGACAGAGGGGCTGAGGGGAGAGAAAGGGCTGAGTGCAATGACAGAGGGGCTGAGGGGAGAGACAGAGGGGCTGAGGAGAGAGACAGAGGGGCTGAGCGCAACGACAGAGCGGGTGAGGGGAGAGACAGAGGGGCTGAGGGGAGAGACAGAGGGGCTGAGGGGAGAGACAGAGGGGCTGAGGGGAGAGACAGAGGGGCTGAGGGGAGAGACAGAGGGGCTGAGGAGAGAGACAGAGGGGCTGAGGGGAGAGAAAGGGCTGAGGGGAGAGACAGAGGGGCTGAGGGGAGAGAAAGGGCTGAGGGGAGAGACAGAGGGGCAGAGGGGAGAGACAGAGGGGCTGAGGAGAGAGACAGAGGGGCTGAGCGCAACGACAGAGCGGGTGAGGGGAGAGACAGAGGGGCTGAGGGGAGAGACAGAGGGGCTGAGGGGAGAGACAGAGGGGCTGAGGGGAGAGACAGAGGGGCTGAGGGGAGAGACAGAGGGGCTGAGGAGAGAGACAGAGGGGCTGAGGGGAGAGAAAGGGCTGAGGGGAGAGACAGAGGGGCAGAGGGGAGAGACAGAGGGGCTGAGGAGAGAGACAGAGGGGCTGAGCGCAACGACAGAGCGGGTGAGGGGAGAGACAGAGGGGCTGAGGGGAGAGACAGAGGGGCTGAGGGGAGAGACAGAGGGGCTGAGGGGAGAGACAGAGGGGCTGAGGAGAGAGACAGAGGGGCTGAGGGGAGAGAAAGGGCTGAGGGGAGAGACAGAGGGGCTGAGGGGAGAGAAAGGGCTGAGGGAGAGACAGAGGGGCTGAGGGGAGAGACAGAGGGGCTGAGGGGAGAGAAAGGGCTGAGGGGAGAGACAGAGGGGCTGAGGGGAGAGACAGAGGGGCTGAGGGGAGAGACAGAGGGGCTGAGGGGAGAGACAGAGGGGCTGAGGGGAGAGAAAGGGCTGAGCGCAACGACAGAGCGGGTGAGGGGGAGAGACAGAGGGACAGAGGGGAGAGACAGAGGGGCTGAGGGGAGAGACAGAGGGGCTGAGGGGAGAGACAGAGGGGCTGAGGGGAGAGACAGAGGGGCTGAGGGGAGAGAAAGGGCTGAGTGCAATGACAGAGGGGCTGAGGGGAGAGAAAGGGCTGAGTGCAATGACAGAGGGGCTGAGGGGAGAGACAGAGGGGCAGAGGGGAGAGACAGAGGGGCTGAGGAGAGAGACAGAGGGGCTGAGCGCAACGACAGAGCGGGTGAGGGGAGAGACAGAGGGGCTGAGGGGAGAGACAGAGGGGCTGAGGGGAGAGACAGAGGGGCTGAGGGGAGAGACAGAGGGGCTGAGGGGAGAGACAGAGGGGCTGAGGAGAGAGACAGAGGGGCTGAGGGGAGAGAAAGGGCTGAGTGCAATGACAGAGGGGCTGAGGGGAGAGACAGAGGGACAGAGGGGAGAGACAGAGGGGCTGAGGGGAGAGACAGAGGGGCAGAGGGGAGAGACAGAGGGGCTGAGGGGAGAGACAGAGGGGCTGAGGGGAGAGAAAGGGCTGAGTGCAATGACAGAGGGGCTGAGGGGAGAGACAGAGGGGCTGAGGAGAGAGACAGAGGGGCTGAGCGCAACGACAGAGCGGGTGAGGGGAGAGACAGAGGGGCTGAGGGGAGAGACAGAGGGGCTGAGGGGAGGAGAGACAGAGGGGCTGAGGGGAGAGACAGAGGGGCTGAGGGGAGAGACAGAGGGGCTGAGGAGAGAGACAGAGGGGCTGAGGGGAGAGAAAGGGCTGAGGGGAGAGACAGAGGGGCTGAGGGGAGAGAAAGGGCTGAGGGGAGAGACAGAGGGGCAGAGGGGAGAGACAGAGGGGCTGAGGGAGAGAGACAGAGGGGGCTGAGCGCAACGACAGAGCGGGTGAGGGGAGAGACAGAGGGGCTGAGGGGAGAGACAGAGGGGCTGAGGGGAGAGACAGAGGGGCTGAGGGGAGAGACAGAGGGGCTGAGGGGAGAGACAGAGGGGCTGAGGAGAGAGACAGAGGGGCTGAGGGGAGAGAAAGGGCTGAGGGGAGAGACAGAGGGGCAGAGGGGAGAGACAGAGGGGCTGAGGAGAGAGACAGAGGGGCTGAGCGCAACGACAGAGCGGGTGAGGGGAGAGACAGAGGGGCTGAGGGGAGAGACAGAGGGGCTGAGGGGAGAGACAGAGGGGCTGAGGGGAGAGACAGAGGGGCTGAGGAGAGAGACAGAGGGGCTGAGGGAGAGAAAGGGCTGAGGGGAGAGACAGAGGGGCTGAGGGGAGAGAAAGGGCTGAGGGGAGAGACAGAGGGGCTGAGGGGAGAGACAGAGGGGCTGAGGGGAGAGAAAGGGCTGAGGGGAGAGACAGAGGGGCTGAGGGGAGAGACAGAGGGGCTGAGGGGAGAGACAGAGGGGCTGAGGGGAGAGACAGAGGGGCTGAGGGGAGAGAAAGGGCTGAGCGCAACGACAGAGCGGGTGAGGGGAGAGACAGAGGGACAGAGGGGAGAGACAGAGGGGCTGAGGGGAGAGACAGAGGGGCTGAGGGGAGAGACAGAGGGGCTGAGGGGAGAGACAGAGGGGCTGAGGGGAGAGAAAGGGCTGAGTGCAATGACAGAGGGGCTGAGGGAGAGAAAGGGCTGAGTGCAATGACAGAGGGGCTGAGGGAGAGACAGAGGGGCAGAGGGGAGAGACAGAGGGGCTGAGGAGAGAGACAGAGGGGCTGAGCGCAACGACAGAGCGGGTGAGGGGGAGAGACAGAGGGGCTGAGGGGAGAGACAGAGGGGCTGAGGGGAGAGACAGAGGGGCTGAGGGGAGAGACAGAGGGGCTGAGGGGAGAGACAGAGGGGCTGAGGAGAGAGACAGAGGGGCTGAGGGGAGAGAAAGGGCTGAGTGCAATGACAGAGGGGCTGAGGGGAGAGACAGAGGGACAGAGGGGAGAGACAGAGGGGCTGAGGGGAGAGACAGAGGGGCAGAGGGGAGAGACAGAGGGGCTGAGGGGAGAGACAGAGGGGCAGAGGGGAGAGACAGAGGGGCTGAGGGGAGAGACAGAGGGGCAGAGGGGAGAGACAGAGGGGCTGAGGGGAGAGACAGAGGGGCTGAGGGGAGAGACAGAGGGGCTGAGGGGAGAGAAAGGGCTGAGCGCAACGACAGAGGGGCTGAGGGGAGAGACAGAGGGGCTGAAGGGAGAGACAGAGGGCCTGAGGAGAGAGACAGAGGGGCAGAGGGGAGAGACACAAGGGCTGAAGGGAGAGACAGGGTCTGAGGGCAGAGACAGAGAGGCTTAGGGGAGAGACACAGGGGCTGAAGGGAGAGACACAGGGGCTGAGGGCAGAGACACAGGGGCTGAGGGCAGAAGCCAGAGGGCAGAAGCAGGAGAGTGGAGCCAGGAGCACAGACAGAGAGGAAGGCTCGTTTGACCTAACTGGAGGGTAGAGGGTGGAGGGGGGAACAGGGGCCGCTCCCTCCCACTCTCCCCTGTGACCCTGGGCTCCTGGGGACTCTGCTGACTTTGCACCTCTCCTTGACCCCTAATCCAGGCCCGGGCTTCCACGGCACTTCTCTAGACTGCTGGGTCCACTGGGCTGGGAGAGCGCAGCCTCCTCACCCTGCTCATCCTCTGGATGGCCATGTGGCCATCAGTGAGTCCTCCTCATCCCTTCCCCGGGCCTCAGTTTCTCCTCCCATGTCCAGCTCCAGGAGTCTACCATTTCACAGTTCAATGTCTCTGCCAGTCCATGTCTCAGCTGCCTCAGCCTCTGCCTAAGGAAAACTCATGGTGGAGAGAATCCTAAAGGAAATCAACCCTGAATACTCATCAGAAGGACTGATTCTGAAGCTGAATCCAATATTTTGGCCACCTGATGTGAACGGCTGACTCACTGGAAAGGACTCTGGTCCTGGGAAAGATTGAAGGCAGAAGGAAAAGAGATGACAGAGGATGAGATGGTTAGGTAGCATCACCACTCAATGGACGTGAACCTGGGTGATCTCTAGGAGATGGTGAGGGACAGAGAGGCCGGGCGTGCTGCAGTCCATGGGGTCTCAAAGAGCTGAACACAAACTGGCTATTGAAAAATGACAACAAATGGTGGAGGTGGGGAGCTTGTCCTCCCAGCTGACAAGCTGAGCTTCCTGTCCCAGAAATGGCCTGGGTACCTTTCTTATCACCAGAGGACACCTGTCACTTGGAATTTTGTGGATTCTGGGCTCTGGGTGCAGACGTGCCCAGTTGGTTTTTCCAGATGTTCTTGCTCTAAACCCCCCATGAACAGAGGGGGAACACCACGGCTGGAGCAAGCTGTGTACTGGGCTGAGGAAAATCAGGGCCAGCTCGGTGACTAGGAGGAAATTCTGCATGTCTCTGGGCCTCAGTCTTCTCATCTGAAAACTGGACACGATCTTTGCTCACACATGGCTTTCAGTGAGGGTTAAATGAGATAATGCACGTGACGCTTCTAGAACACAGCGAACGCTCAGTACAGAACAACTTTCATCATTATTCACAAGCCCTACCCGGATCTATGACCACATCTGTGCTGGAGAAACCTCAGCACGTGCTCCAGGAGATGCGCATGTAACATTTACAGAAGCACTGTTAGTAATGAGGGAAAAGAGAAAACATTCTACATGTCTATTGGTAAAAGAGGGAACACATAAAATGGGGTATATTCATACCATGGAACACAGCCACTTAAATGGAATGAACCAGATCTATCAACACGGATAGCTTTCAAACACATCGTTGGAGAGAAAAAAGCCAGTTGCCGGGTGATCATATGTCTAGTAGGAATCCATTAACATGAAAATAATACAAAACAACGCTCCTTATTTTCTGGAGGTCCATGTCATGTATGCTCAAGTATAAAAATGGTGTGAAATGATACAAATCAAACTCATCACAGGAGTGATTTCTAAGAAAGTGGGGAAGAGACCAGACTGGAGGTGGCGATAAAGGGACTTTATCTGGTGGTGCCCTGCGGCTTGTGGGATCTTAGCTCCCCAACCAGGGATGGAACCCATACCCCTTGCAATGGAGGCATGGAGTCCTAACCGCTTGACCACCAGGGCATTCCCCCATCAACAATGTCCTGATTTCTAAGAGAATGGATTCATGCATTTCTTATAAAATTAATTTTTAAAAGAAATTAACATAGGGACTTCCCTTGTAGTCCAGTGGCTAAGATTCCATGTTCCCAGTGCATCAGGGGACCCAGCATTGATCCTTGGTCAGGGAACTAGATCCCACATGCTGCAACTAAGACCTGACACAGTCAAAAAAAAAAAAAAAGAAAGACATTAAATTTAAAAAATTCTTGCCCTGCCCATTTCACGAAATTGTTTGGAGGACTGAATTATATGTGAATGTATAATTCATTTTCTAGTTGACAGAGCATTTTTTACCCACGTGATCTTATTCCATCCTCTCAACAAGACTTTGAAGGATGAATTGTAATTTCTGTTCTAGTGAGAAGGAAATCGGGAGTGGAGAGATGATGTGACTGTTTCCCAGGTCACACGTGTAGGGACAGAATTGGGATTCCAGCCTGGGGCTGTCTGGCTGCCTGGCTTGGGCCCCCTCTTTCTATGGCTTCAGGCTCTGGAATGAAAATGCCTTTTAAACTGTTTCCGGGTCACTGTTGTCACAGCATAATCTTGGTGGGGGCACCATCCCGACCCTGAACTCCCTCTCAGGGGGATCTGCAGCCTCTACCCAGAAGGCCCACAGCCCCACCGAGCTCTCTGGCCCCAGTGGCCGTGGACACCTGGCTTGGGAGTCTCTCTCTCTCTCCTCCTTCTTTTTGTAAAAGATGCATTTATTTTGGTTGTGCTGGGTCTTTGCTGCTGTGCGTGGGTTTTCTCTAGTTGTGGAGAGTGGGGGCTCGTCTTCACTCTGCTGCGTGGCTTTATTGTTGCGGTGGCTTCTTTTGTTGGGGAGCACTGGCTAAGGGCACCCTGGTTTCAGTAGTTGTGGCTTGTGGGCTTAGTTGCTCTACAGCATGAGGACTCTTCCCTACCAGGGATCGACCCCATGTCTGCTGCATTGGCAGGGGGATTCTTAACCGCTGGAACACCAGGGAAGCCCACTGTCTCTCTTGAGACCGCCACCCACTAGCTCCTGGGAGGTAGTGGCAAAAAAAAAAAGTGATGGGGAAACATACACACACACAAGGATTAGACTCAGAGAGACCTGGATTTGAATCCCAGCTCCGACCCTTACCAGCCTGCAACCTTAAACAAGCCACTTCCTTGCTCTACACAACGATACCTAGTTTGCAGGTTACAGTGGGCAAAAGGTACACAGGAGATGCTCCGTGAATATTGGTTCCTGTTCTTTCCCTCTTCTCACAGCTTCCCTAACTCTTAGCAGAAGCCTGACTTACCCTTGAACCCTGTGCCAGGCACAGTACATGACATAAAGTAGGTCCCCAGGGAAGCTGTGGCTTGGTTTCTCATTAGATTACATTATTATTTTTAAATTGTTTTATGTATTTATTTTTTTGACTGCACCAGACAGCATGTGGGATTTTAGTTCCCCAACCAGAGATGGAACCCACGCCCCCTGCAGTGGATATGTGGAGTCTCGATCAATGGATCACCAGAAAAACCTCCGGGATTAAATTACTGATGACAAAGGAAAAAGTCTTCACCATCTAACTGGGTGGCAGACCCCAGTCACAAGCAAGGGGCATCCTGAACTTTACTTTGAGGGCAGTGGGAGCCACTGAAAGTTTAATCAAGAGAGTGATGGGGTTGGCTAAGTCTCAGAAAGAACGCACAGTGTGGAGTGTGGCTTTGGAAGGGACAAGCACAGAGGCAAGGAGCCTGTGACAAGGCTCTGGTGAACAGTTCAGGTGACAGGTAGGGCCCAAGATCCCTTTTAATCCTGATAACTGGTGGACTGGCACAAGCCAGGGGAGAGTGGGATGGCTGGCTGAATTTGGAAAGATGCTAGAATTTTATAGGAGCTTGAGATAAAAACACATGATGTATAGGAGAACATGTTTCATAAACTTAAAAAAAAAGTGCATATCCCCACCCTGATGCTCTTAATGTCACAATCATAGGCTATTTGAGGCATACAGCCTCCCAGCCCCTTTGTATTCAGAGAGCATTGACAAGGTCTCAAGTAAATTCCCAGATCCCCTGAATCACTTGGCAGAAACAAGTTTTTATGTCCATTCACAAACCAACCGGTGTAAGCCCTCCGACAAACACAGCACATTACTGGGAAAGCAGGTAGCCCACAAAAAGCAATGGCCTGCTTTTCTCTTCCTTGTTTGTCAGACACATCTGTCGACCTCCACCCGGCATTGAGGGTAATATCACAAACACCCGAGACTTCAGACTCAAGGGAGAAGCAGGGAGGGCAGGTGGGAACATAGGTAGCATTGAGAGAGAGAGAGATTGCAGCTTATAATAAAAATAGGAGCTGCCAGCTTTTGAATGCTTACTATGTGCTGGGTGTATGCACTAATTCTTGTATCAATCTCTGACGTGGGTGCTATTTTAATATATGCCTTTTACAGATGGGGGAGTGCAGACCTAAGGAACTGAAGTATTTCACCCACATTCAGCAGCTGGTACGTGACAGGGCAGGGGTTTTGAGCTGGTTGAATGCAAGGTCCATGGTGACAGCAAATTCTCATCACCAGACTTGATGAATACCAATACTTCCCATTTTGCCCCTAAAGACAGTTATACTGATGATTTTAATGATGTGGCTTCATTTATTCAAAAAATAATTACTAGAGGACCTCCTCTAAGCTTGGCAACGAGGAAGGAGGGAAGGGCTTCCCCAGTGGTCCAGTGGCTAAGACTCCACGCTCCCAGTGCAGAGGGCCAGGATTTGATCCCTGGTTGGGAATTAGATTCCATGTGCCACAAGTTAAGAGTTGGTATGCTTCAACTAAAGATCCTGCATGCTGCAACTAAACTGGCATAGCTAAATAAACAGATTTTTTTTTTTTAAGAAAGATGGTAGGGAAGAGCATGGGCAGAGGTCATGAGACAGAGATGTGGGTGTATATGTGGGACACATCCAGACACCCTGGACTTGGTGAATTACATCCAGAGTAGGTTAGCCTGGGTGGGTGAGGAGCAGATCAGGGCAGAGAGGGGGTCCATAAACAACGGAAGTAGGGGTAGGAGTGCATGCCGAGAGCAGAGAGGGAATCCCGCTTCCTTATTTATTGCCTCTGAGCTCTCAAATGCATGACTACTAGGCAGAAGTGACAAAATAAAAGGGGAAGGAAAAACGCCAGCTACAGCCAGAATAAAATCAGGGCAAATAGAATAAAACCTGACAGCCAAGTATAAATAAATATTCGTAAAAGAGTTAAAGGACAGATTAAAATAAAAACACCAAATGCAATTCTTACCCCTTGACAAATGCAGTGCGAATTGGGTTCTTTTAATCAAATGTTTGGCAGGTGTATGAATTATTTATAATTCAATATCAGGTGGTTAAATGGAAAATGGAAGATGTTCCCGTCATCTTCTCAGCTTATCCGCCTCCCCCAATGAGTTTCCCCGGGAGAGGCGGTGGGTGAGGGCCCCTCCCCACACCAGGTACCAGGCTGGACGCTGAGCCCATAATCCCTGGCGCGCTGTGCTGGGCGGCCCCGTTTGTCAGTCCGTCTCCTGCTGCTCAGAGCCTTGTTCCAGAAGGCGGCCCCTCAATGCTGAGTACAGGAGTGGGGCAGCCTACCAGGGGCAGGGGAGCTGGGTCCAGACCCCTGGGTTTGTCCCCAGCTTCCGCAGACTCCAAGGATGCCCTTGTGTAGTCTTTCCCTCTCCCTGAGTCCTCTGCCCTCAAATGAGCTTCTCCCCTTGCCATCCTTTTCTCAGCTACTTCATGTTTCAGTTCACAGGGCAAGTTCCAACATGTGGGTCTCACCAAACCTTTCAATAGTGGAAAGCATGATAACCACTCCCATTTCACAAAGGAGAAAACTGAGGCTTAGAGAGATGCCAGAGGTACCTCTGGTCATCCCACTGGCATGAGCTCCAGATAGGGCTGGAGCCTAGGTCTTCAGATTCCGTGTTCGCTGGGAGTGTGTTTCTGAAAGTCTGACGTCCAGACAGAGTGGACAGGGCATGACTGCAGAATCAGACACCAGTCCCACCTCTGGCTCTGAAATTTACTGTGTGGCCTAGGGTAGGTTCCCTAACCTCTCTGATCCTCCGTGTTCTTCTCTGCACACTGCACTACTGACAGTGGCTGTTCTGGGGTGGGGTGGCGGAGATTAAGACTGGGCAGAGTTGCCTGCGCGAGCCTGGTCTACAGGAAAGCTTGACAGAGATGTTTCTGTAGCTACAGGAAATGACTCTCATTTTACTTTTTTTTTTTTGCTGCTTGTGAGATCTTAGTTCCCCAACTAGGGATCAAACCCAAGCCCCTGACAGTGAAAGCTCGGAGTCCTAACCACTGGAGCATCAGGGAATTCCCTACCTTTATTTTACCAATGAGAAGACAGATGCCCAAAGACACAAAGTGACTTCTCAAAGCCATTCAATGAGTCAGTGGCTGGGAATTATGGTCCCCGGGAGGCGCTAGTCAAGAACTTGTGTGGCAGGATCCAGCCTCCACCTCCCCTAGGCACCCATCCACGCCTGATTCTGAATACAGCATCACCTTTATCCCCCATTCCTACCCACGGGGCATTCATTTGTCCCTCTCTCTTACACACACACACACACACACACACACACACACACACACACACACACATACACACACCCTGTGAGTGAAAGCGGGAGCGGAGAATCCCACTGCAGCCAAATGTTGACGGCCTTCCCTGAGCAGCAGATGAATGAGTCCTTGCTGCTAACAAACGGCTGTCGGAAAGGTGGGAGAATGAAGGTAATTAGTCCCCTTAATGCCGATTTCAGACTAATCTTTCACACTTAAGGAAATTGTTCCAATGATTTTCTTATTTTCAGGGGAGCTCGTTAAGTAAGAATTAGAAAAATAGATATGGTAAGAGATAAGAAAATGGATTTCGTAATGACAAGCTGCCTAAACACACCAAGAGGGGGCTGGCTGGGCCAGGGTGGAGTGACAGCTCCAGGGCCTCCGGGGATGGGTGACAGGGGGGCTCCAGGGCCTTCGGGCAGGATGAAGACCCCTGGGGGCAAGGGTCCAGGGCCCACAGTCTTAGCTCGCTGGTGGTAGTTGATGTATCTGGACCCTGAACACCTCTCCAGACCCTGTGCTCCTGAGCCCTGGAGGGGTGGGCTCGGGAGGGCTCATTAGACATCTTCCTCAACATCTGGAAAGAGAAGTCTTTGCTCGGATCGAGGTCCGCTGCAGAGCATGCAAACCTCAGCACCTTTTGCATCTTCTGGGGAAGTCAAGGGACATTTATTGATTGCCTGCTGTATGCAAGTTGTGGTGCTGAGGGCTCTCCCTCTATTTCATCCCATAGTCCCACAGGGGTAAATATGTTGCTAGTCTATCAAGATGGAGGAGAGGCACAGAGGCAGGCCTGACGGTGTTCAGCCAGTCCTGCTGGCCCTTTTTCCTTTCCAGGTGTCATCTGTTCTGACTGGTCAGGGCCTGTGCAGTTCCAATTGTTAACTATTTTGAATGTCGGTCACCCTTGATCATGGGATGTGGCCAAGGCCACCGGGCTGTAAGTTCCACTGTGGCTGCAATTGAAACCCTTGGGGCCCAACATCAAAGCATCCACCTTTCCTTCCCCTCCAGGCCTCCTCTGGGTAATGAGTCCCAGTGGGAGAGAGGCTTGGAGGGAAGGACTTGGAGCCAGGAGGAGCTGTGTCCCCTGGGAAAAGGGGTGGCTTCCCCAGGTAGGACAGTGAGAGGCAGGGTCTGTGGGAGAAGGAAGGATGTCCTCATGTCTAACTTTCCAGAATGGGTACAAGCCATTTTATACAAGCTCATTTCTGCCTCATCTTTGCTGAAGCGGCACCTGCCCCCTGATCTGCCTATGACTCTCTCTTGTCTCTGCAAATCCTCCAGAGCCTCCCTGGAGACCAATTCATGTCATTCCTAGCCTTCATCCCCAACAGCCCAAGTTCCCTCCTTCACCTCTGAACCTGAGAGGGACCCAGCAGCCCCCAGGTTTCGCTGCAACACATTTTGGGAAATTCACCTTACACAAAAGGAAGTGACTTTCTGTGTGTGGACCAGGTTAGCATCATCAGCAGAAACTGCCAGGCAACTGGCTCTGCCAAGGAGAAGAATTGTCCTCTAACAGGACAAGTCGGAAAAGGTGACTCTGTGAAAATATCAACATGATATTTCTCCTTGGGTCATGGTGGGGTCATGAGTTCAAGTGTCGTCTTCTCCCCAACCCCCGAGACCTCCACAACATAGCAGAGCTTGTATGATGTTTCAAGGACACTCTTAGAATAGTGGTTCCCAACCAGGGGAGATTTTGACCCCCAGGAACATTTGCAGTATCTAGAGACACATCTGCAGGTCCCAGCTGGAGGGGTGCTACTGGCATCTAGTGGGTAGAGGCCAGGGACACTGTGAGACATCCTGTGGTGCCCAGGACAGCCCCCCGACAACAGAGAATTTCCCAACCCAAAGTGTCAGTAGGCTGAAAAACCACTCGTAGAGACATCGGATCCAATGTTCCCATTACCTAACTTATCCAGGAGGTGGGGATAGCACCCAGCTCTTATGACTACCCCTGGGATTCAACATGGAAAGGGCAATAGGCCTCCAAGTCAAGGATTCATGGTTCTGACAGCTCTTGTTTTCAATTCAACAATCATACATTGAACTTCTGTGACAGGCATTGTGCAAAGAGCTGGGTACTCAGTAGTGGACATCCAATCTCTGCCCATCTGGAACTCACATCATAGTGGACTTTGAGCTGGGTCACCTTGGACTTGTCTCTTTCTCTCTTCAGCCTCAGTTTTCCCACCTCTAAAATAGGCATAATACCCTCTCCCTGTGTTGTTGTGAGGCCTTCAGAAATTTCAAATTGCAACCATAGCAGTGGATCGACTGCTTCTCCTTCCTGGAGAGAACTGGACAGGCGGTGCAGACAGTTTTCCAAAAAGAAAGGGGAGAAAGTGAAGACGATATTGAGCTTCCTGAGCGACTGCTGAATGCTCCTAACCACACTGCTATTCGGCTGCAGTTCTTCTACTCAAGGGCTTCCCTGGTGGCTCAGCTGGTAAAGCGTCTGCCTGCAATGTGGGACACCTGGGTTCGATCCCTGAGTTGGGAAGATCCTCTGGAGGACAGAAAGGCTACCCATTCCAGAATTCTGGCCTGGAGAATTCCAGGGACCGTATAGTCCATGCGGTTGCAAAGAGTCGGACGTGACTGAGCGAGCGACTTTCACTTTCTTTTATTCAAAGTGCAGATAAGAAAACTGAGGCTGGAGGGAATGGGGTAGGAAACAGACAAGCTTAAACTGGTCAAATGTAGGGGCTGTGATTTGAACCCAGCTCTCCTGACTCTTTCATCTCTTCTTTTTGCCATCTCCAGGGCCTTTTAAGATGGTGCTGGTCAGGGAGTTGAGGTTTGAGGCTGACCAGGCCTGGCCTTCAAGCCTTATCCCCCCAGCATCCCTCAGGGTCTCGGTCTCACCCCATTAGCGCTGCTTTAAAAGTACGGACCGACCGGGGCGCGTTATTGCCCACATAAATCAGGCGGTTCCAAGTACGGAACACCTTTAAACAAACAGCTGATGGGAGTGAAGTTCCAGGATCATTATTAATAGCTTTTCATTTCGGTGGCCGCTGTGCTGTGACATGCCTTCCCAGCAGAAGCCCCGCGCAGCCAGCCCCCGGTCGGCTGATCCCCCGAGTCCGCCAGTCAGAATGAATGACTGTACCTTTGTGTTAATTGTGGAGCCCGAGCCGCACGCGGAATGCTAATAGGGCCAAGTGGGAGGGGGCAGGTGCCAGTCTCGCCTGGCTGCTGGGCAGGAAAGGACCCTACCTCTGGCTGTCCTCCTCGACAGCCAGCAGCAGGATCTGGCTAACATATTCGTCTGAGCTCCACCCTCCTCTGCTCGAGGAAGCACCATGGTTCCCATGGACTGGGGCCAAGTCTGGACTCCTGTGGCTGCCACACAGGGCCTTTCACATCTCGTCCTGTCCATCACTCCAGCCTCCTTGGTTGCATTCCCACACCATGAACCTTGTACTGCTCAAACTCCTATTCATTTATTCATTCATTCCTTCAACATTTACTGAGCCCTCTGAAGGGTGTAGGGGACGAAGCTGTGAACAAGACAGACGGTCCCTCATCTCATGGGTTCACCATCAAGCAGAAAAGACAAACATTGGCAGGCTCTGGAGCCAGGCTGCCTGGGTCCATATCCCAGTTTGGCACTTTACTATCTGTTTGATCTTTAAAAACATGTTTTTTATTGGAGTACAGTTGATTTACAATGGTGTGTTAGTTTCTGCTATGCAGCAAGATGAATCAGTTATACGTACACCTATACCCACTCTTTTTAAAGATATCTGTGTGATCTTACAGCACAAATAACCTCTTCTTGGCCTCAGTTTCTTCCTCTGTAGAATATGAACAAGAACAGTAGCTACCTCAGAGGGTTGTTTGAGCAATTAGATGACTAAAAACATGTGAAAACATGTAATACGGCATCATTTACTATTGAGCACAAAGTTCTCAATAATTGTTAGCTATTATTATCATTATCACCTCAGGATAGCATTACAACAAATGACAATGGGACTTTGCTAGTGGTCCAGGAGGTGAGACTCCGCGCTTCCCCTTCAGGGGGTGGGAGTTCGATCCCTGATTGAGGCCGAAAAACCTCCACAAAAACAAATGACGATGATGATGAAATAAAGTTACGGGGGAGCAAGCAGGGCATCAGACGGGGGACTGGTCCAGTCAGGGGCTGGGGAAGGGTTCCCTGAGGATGTCTGATTTTCTCAGACAGGAGGGCTGAGTGGGTGTTAACGGAAGCAGTGGAGGTGGGGAGGGAGAGAGCAGAGAAGTGGAGGGAACAGCATGGGCAAAGCCCTGAGGCTGGATGGAGTATGGAGTCGAGAAACCTGAAAGGCAGCAGGAAGCTGGCGTCAGGACTGATGGGGAAGCAGGGCTGAAAGGAGCCTGGAGAAGCTGGCAGGGGGCCACACCACGCGGGGCCATGTGGGTCTTGTTAAACTGTTAATTCTGTCCTGAGAGTAAAGAAGGGGAAGTTGCTGAAAGCTTCTGAAACAGAGGATCGCCATGAACCTTATCCTGTTTTTAAACTCACTCAGGCTGCTGCATGCATAAAGCCGGCGGGACACCCACCCTCCTTCTGCAGGGCCCCTCACGGGGTGGCTGAGAAAGAAACGGTGAGCGGAGGAGATGGGGGGAACAGGGAGAAGTAACTGCTGTCCTGGTGAGTGACAAGGGTGAGGTGGTCCCGGGTCAGGGCAGGGAAGTGGAGAGGAGAGGGGCTGTGTCTAGAGATCTACAGGAGGCCGGACCCTCCGGACAGGATGGGAGCGAGGCTGAAGGGCCTGTTGGGAGGACTCCAAGGTGGCCCCAGCGGTGACTCCCCGAGGGAGAGTGAGCCGCGGGTTTGGAGGGTCAGGAACCGAGGGCTCAGTGTGCATGCCCTGGTGCTCGTAGGACGCTGAGCCTTCGCATGTGCTGCTCCTTCTCCCTGGAATGCTTTTCCCCAGTGTTGTCTGATGGGGGATCTTTACTAATTGCTCAAAGCCAGGCTCCAGTGTCACCTCTGATATATGAAGCCTTCCTTCGCTGCCATAAATCTGGTGTCTCCTTCTGTCCAGTATCAACTCCCTTGTCTGTTAGCAACTTCTCTGTGTTAATTCATGACTTCATTAAAAGGTGTGAAAGCAACTGCAAAAGAGAGGGACCGGGAGCAGAGACAGCATCACTCGACTGTCCCAGCATCCTGAGCCTCGCCACCTTGTGCATTTCACTGTTCCTTTTGCTGTTTCCACCGTGTTCCCCATCCCCTGCTCCCCACATGCTGACAGGGCCCAGGGCTTAGTCCTTGGGCCGCTCATCTTTTCTGTCTACACCTACTCACTACGTCACCACATGCAGTCCCACAGTTTGAAGCCCCATGGATTTGCTGATGATGCCCACGTGTGTGTCCAACTCAGATTCCTCCCACGACCCCAACTCAAATCCACTTACTTGTTCAACATCTCCACTTGGAAGTCTAAAATGCATTTCAAACTCATCATGTTCAATGCAGAACTCCTGACTTCTATCTACCCATCACCCCTTCCACACACAAATAATAATAAAAGAAAATAAATGTAAAGCTGCTCCTCTTCCAGCATTTCCATTTCAGTAACTGACAACTCCATGATCCCAGCTGCTTCTGCCAAAAGCCTTCGAGTCCTTCTTGACATCACTCTATCTCACACCCTACAGCCAATCCATCAGCAAATCCCACCAGCTCTACCTTAAAATAGATCCAGAATCTGACTATTCTCACCACCTTCACTGTTTACAGCCTGGTCCAAGTCACCAGCAGCTCTCACCTGGGTTATTGCAACAGCCTTCTCGCTGATCTCCCTGTTTCTGCCGGTAACCCCCTACAGACTGCTCTCTGTTTTGGTGTTAAAACATAAATCAGATCATAACACTCCTCTCCAAATTCCTTTCTCGCCTTTCTCTGGGTAAAATGGTCCATAAGACCCAACAGGATACTTCTGAACGCCTCCTCCCATCACCGCTCCTCCCCCACATTCTAGCCACACAGTTCTCTGAACAGAATGGGCACATTCCCACCTCAGGGCCTTTGCGTTTGCCGGTCCCCTTGCCGGAACACCTTTGCCCCTGTTACCTGCAGTGTTTACTCTTTCCCTTCCTTCAGATGTCTGTTTAAATGTAAGACTTTCCCTGAAAACCTGAGAGGGAACCGCCTCTCCATTCTCAGGAGCCCCCATCCTCTCACCCCATTTGCTCCCTGCCCCAGCCCTCACAGAACTCAGCACTGTCTGATACAGCGCTGATTTATCATCTCCCTCCTTGCCCTTTAATGGAAGCTCGCTAGGAGCTTTGTCTTTGTGCTCAAGGCTGTATCGCCAGCACTTAGAAAGGCACTTGCCATGTAATAGGTACTCGGTGGCCATTTCTCCAATGACTCTGGAATCACTGTTTTGAACTAGCTGTCTGCTTGTTTGTCTATTTCTTTCTCTCCCCCAGTAGACAGTAGGCAGCAATGGATTCAATTCTCCACTGTTTTTCTAGTGTCCAACACAAAGCCTGGAGAGTGGACATTCATTAAATGTTTGAATAAACAGATGAATAAATAATAGAATTTCCAGATGGGTTGCCAGGAGTGATGCAAGGGAGGGGCTATGAGACAGTTGCCTCCTGGAACCTCTAACTCCGGCAGCCCTTCCTGCCTCTCCTTGGAGACCTGAGGCTACCTTGGGAGTGGGGAGGCAGATTAGGAGCTGGTGCTTGAAGGATCTGGAAATGTAGATTTCCTGTTGGAGCTAACCTGTGTATTGATTGACTGATTTCTCTTTCTTTTGGAAATCAAAGTATAGCTGATTTACAATGTTGTGTTAGTTTCTGGTGTACAGCAAAGTGATTCAGTTGTGTGTGTGTGTGTGTGTGTGTGTGTGTGTGTGTGTGTGCGCGTGCGCACATGCACTTGAGTGCTAAGTCACTTCGGTTGTGTCTGACTCTTTGGGACTCTATGTACTATAGCCCACCAGGCTCCTCTGTCCATGGGATTCTTCAGGCAAGAATACTAGAGTGGGTTGCCATGCCCTCCTCTAGTGGGTCTTCCCATCTCAGGGATGGAACCAGCATCTCCCATGTCTGCTGAACTGGCAGGTGGGCTCTTTACCACTTGCCCCACCTAGGAAGCCTATATATATATGTGTATGTATATATATAATATATATACCTGTGGATGCATATACAGGGGCTTCCTCATGACTCAGATGGTAAATAATCCACCTGCAATGAAGGAGACCTGGGTTCAATCTCTGGGTCAGGAAAATCCCTGGAGAAGGAAACAGCAACCCACTTCAGTATTCTTGCCTGGGAAATACATGGACAGAGGAACCTGGTGGAGGCTAAGAAATCTGAAGTTTTGGAACAGATCAAGGATTTAAAAATAGGATTTGAATTAAGGCGTGGGGTTTGGGAAACAGGTTGAAGTTTTAGATTCAAGGTTAAGATTCAGGGTTTGGGCAAATTCTGGTAAATTTTCTTTTCATTTTTATTCTATTACAATTTTTTTTCTAATTTTCCTTGTTATAGCTTTTTAGATATACCCATCATTTAAAAGTGGACATTTAATTACCAAATACATGAACTTTTAAGTAAAAGAAAAAAGATTCTGGGTTAGGGGCCAAGAGTCTGGGAGTTGAGGCTGACGCTTGTGGCCAGTTGGTTTTGACTCTGAGTAAAAGGATCAGAATTTTGGTTGGAAAATGAGACAAAGTTCCGGGTGGCATCAGGGGCCCAATTTGAGAACGTTCATTAGGTCTTAGAAGCATCTCTGATAGGATACTATCAGTATAAGACAGAAACTCACATTTTATAACAAAGTTCTGACAGTGATTCTCCCACCAGGGGACATTCAGCAATGTCTGGGCTCAATTTTGGTGCAACTGGAGGATGGTCTACTTAGGCAGAGACTGCTAAACATCCTGCAATGCACTGAGAGGCCCTCCTTTACCAAGAACGATGCAGCCCAGAATGTCAGTCGTGCTGAGGCTGAGAAACACTGTGCTGGAGAATTTACCCATTCTCTGAAGGCTTAGCCAAGGGCTAGTTCAGATGGGCCAGGACACAGGATATGAGTGTTCAGGCCTGAGGGCTGCTGTGATGGGGCCTGAGTTATAAAGTGAGATGCAGGTATCTCCCCGTGGATTCAGCTTCTCACAGCTGTCTCTGGCTCTGGCAGACTCACCAGGAGAGGAGGAGTGTAAGTGTGGAGATGGGATCCATGAAGCGGGATTCATAGACAAGCAGGGTGGGAGCGACTGGGAGAGACAGCAGCGGCGAAGGTAGGCTTGCGGGGCCCCAGGCTGGGCCCATGGAGGGGCTTGGGGTGCGGGGAGGGACAGAAAGCTATAGAGAGATGGCGTCTGGACAGGCCAGTGTCTGAGGCACCTTCTGCAACTTGTATGAGTGCCTTGTCCAGAGAGAAGTCATATAATAATAATAAAAACAGCAATCACCACCGTAACATTAGTAGGTAATATTTGCATAGCACTTACTCTGTGCCATGCTAAGGGCTTTACCTCTGTTAGTTCATTTTTAGCCTTCCCCCAAGCCTATATGGTAACTACTATTGTCATCCCAATTTTACAGGTGAGAAATCAGCAGAGTGATTAAGAGACGCCTCAGATCCCATAACTCTGTGTGGCAGAGCTAACTCTGGAGTTAGAGCTAAAAGGCTCAGAGTTTGCATCTGTAGCAGAGGGTTTGGGGGAGCCCCCTCTGGAGGTGGGCCGCCCACCCAACTTCCCGTGTTGCCGTCTTCCTCTGCCGTCTGCATACATGATCTCATCACACTCTCTCAACAGTTTCCGGAGACAGGTGCTATTATTACTGCCTCTGTTTCACTGATGAAGCGATGGAGGCTCAGAGAGGTTAAGTACTTCTCAACACAGCCAGGTCGGCCCGACATCAAGGCCACTTCGGATTCTCTGCGTTGCAGCTTAGGGTGCATCTCTGCACGGCAATGGGGGCCCGCCCTGGGGACCTCACTTGGTCTTCACAAACAAGGCTCAGACTGCAGGGTCTGTCCTTCTTGGCTCTGTTGACGTTTTGGTCTGGATCGTTCTCTGTGGTGGGGGCTGTCCTCCATGTGTAGAGTGCTCAGCAGCATCCCTGGCCTCTACCCGCTAGATGCCAAGGGCACCGCCTGTCAAGCAGGCTGTTTCCAGACACTGCCACTCATCCCCTGGGGGGTCCAAATCATGCCCCATTCCCCCTCGCCATTGAGAACAACTGCCCCAGAGAGAAGGCCAGGAGGAGCTTCCTGTGATATAAACAATCGTGGAAACTGAGACCTGGAGAGAGGTAACATCTTGCTCAAGGTCACCCAGAGAGTCAGGGCAGGACTGCAAGCAGGACCAAGTTCACTGCAGCCAAGAGGAACCTCTTGCGTCTGAGCTTTTCTGCTGAGGTTGTGCTCCTCCTGGGCAAGTATTCAGTGCACTGAACAGTGAGACAGGAGCTGGCCCTGGCTGCCCGTCCCACTCCACACACTGGTCCTACTGGGGCAGCCAGAACTTGCCCCTGAGCGTGCATTCTGCTCCCAGCTCTGGTTTCATGAAAACAGTTCAGGCTTTGATATCAAACAGACCAGATTTCAAATCCCAGCTCTGCTGCATCCTTACTATACGACCCCAAGCACAGTACCGAACATCCCTGACCCTCTATTTTACCATCTGAAAAATGGGCATATTGGACTAGAATCTTTCAAAGACCCAATTAGCTCTGAAATCCTGGTTCTCTGAAAAACTAAGGTATTGTGTTTTAGCCCCAGCTCCGGGTGGCACTTTGGGTAAGTCACTGACTTTTTCAGAACTCAGTTTCTTCAAAGGCAACCAATACTTGAGCCACACAGAACTTCTTGTTCTCTAAACTGTGAATACTCCCCTTTCTTTGTTTATGCTGCCCCTCTGAAATGCTATTTATTCCATTATCCACCTGAACTCCAATTCATCCTTCAAGACTGAGCCCAAGTCGTTTTCCCCACGAAGGGTGTGTGTATATGTGTGTATTCCCCAAAAGACTGAAAGAGTCCTTGAAGGTGGAGAAAACTGGGTATCCCTAGGTCTCATGTGCTCGTGGCCTGCATAGTGCCTGGCACAGAGTAGGTGCTCAATAAATGTTGAATAAGTAAGAATGAATGAATGGAGGGAGTAGATGGTTGCCAAGACCCTTAGCGGTTCCAGCACTCCAGAATCCAGGGAAGGAAGCCAGTCTCTTGCTGTTACCCAGTCTCACATTCAGAGAACTGTCCCCACCCCCAGCCCCAGCAAGTGCCTGCTGCCCCAGCCACCCACCCAGTCTGCAACCCCAGCGAGCACCTTGGACAGCGACAGAGACACTTTTCTTTTTCTTAAGGCTTTTATCCTTAGTGGAGTTGCCAATATAGGGAGCTGTCTGTGCAGACCTGCATTCCCTACATGTGCACAGAGACATTTACTAACAGAAGAGGCCTTGCTTCTTCCATTTTTCAATCCATCCCAGGCTGAGGATTGAACAAGAACCTGCATTCCTCACATTTATGCTTCTGAATACACAGCCTCTTACCAGGGGTGGATGGCGGCGGTGGGGGTGGTGGGGATTCAGTACTTCAGGAATGTCTCCCATTATCTCCTCCAGGAATCTGTCCTGCTCTTTCTCTAAAGCCACGAGTCCCCAAATCACTCTTCAACCTCCTTTTCTAAGAAGTCCTCTGAGTGAGGAAACTAGATCTTAGTTCCTAGCTTGGGCAGGGGGCAGTGAAGAGAGAGAGAGAAGTGGTCTGTTCTCTTTGAGATCCACCTATTCAACAAGTATTTTCTGAAAAGTTATTTTAAAAAACACTTGTATTAAACTTAACTTCCTGGGTCCTCAGTTATTCACTTGAAAAATGGGGGTAGATGTGGGTAAAGATTCAGACAAGCTCAAGTCCCTAAAGTTCGCATAAACTCGACTCCCTCCATGTAATACATCAAGTTCAACTTCCACCAACGAACCAAACTGCATGTCTTAGTTCAGCTGTTTCCTTCCTCTGGGACCCCGATTAAGCCTTTAGTTTCCTCCTCTGCATCTCTGGTTGCAAAAGATGGGGGTGGGGTGTGAATTCTGGTTTCTGAGTTCTAATTCAACTCTACAGGCCTGGGTTTCCTGGGTTTTGTAATAAAACTACCTCCTCCACTTTCCTCCAACCCAAGGAAGGGGCTGGACTCCTAGAGAGGTGGGCAGGGACCAGAGCTTCCTAGGGTGGGCAGGAGGGTATCAGGCAAGGAGGATCTGTCCCAGTCCGGGTGTGAGAGACGAGTTAACAGCTCAATTGTTATTTCAATTACACGGATTATTTGAAAACAATGTTATGAGTTTCATCACTGACAACCCAGGAAATGGCTGCTATGGCAACCAGGGAAAAGAATAGCCCTGACCAGCCAATCAGAAGTTCCAGTCATGCCCCCCAGTTTGTACAAACTCCCTCTCCTCCCTGGGAGCCCCTCCCATCCTCTGCTTAGGGAGGAGCCTTGGGAGAAGGAGAAAAAGAGAGGGGCAGGTGGAGGGACCAAGAGAAGGCAATGGCACCCCACTCCAGTATTCTTGCTTGGAAAATCCTATGAATGAAGAAGCCTGGTAGGCTGCAGTCCATGGGGTCGCTAAGAGTCAGATACGACTGAGCGACTTCCTTTTCACTTTTCACTTTCATGCACTGGAGAAGGAAATGGCAACCCACTCCACTGTTCTTGCCTGGAGAATCCCAGAGACGGGGGAGCCGGGTGGGCTGCTGTCTATGGGGTTGCACAGAGTCGGACATGACTAAAGTGACTTAGCATAGCATAGCATAGGTGGAGGGACCACTCTGTAAAAAGGAAGAGGACAAATGAGGAAACAGAGACCCCAGGGGAAGAGGGACTCCAGGAATGGGCTGTTTCTCCCAATTTCCTCAAGGGCCAGGACCATGCCTGGGTCACTGTACTTTCCTGGTGCTACAGAGAGCAGCGGGTTCCAGGACACACCCTTCACTCCCTGCTCAGCCAGACTGTGGGAGGGAATTCCCTGAGATGCCCTGACAGATGTCTGGTCGTAGGAACACAGCAATCACCTGTCACGGGCAGGGAGAGAACAGTCATGCCAGGAGACTCCACTGGACCAGAGAAAAGGGCAGGTGAGGCCCTCAGGGCTCAGAGGTGCCTCTGAGAAGCCTGGATGCCTTTCCCTGCTGCCCTCTGCAGAGGCAGCCTCTGTGTGCCGCGTGCCTGGGCCCACCCTCCTCTGAACGATGCACTCCAGCTGTCTCCAGAAAAAGTCCTTTCACTTAGAGAACATCCCATGCTCTCCTTATTCAGGAAGAGGCCAGTCTGATGGATAACTGGCTGGACTCTAGCTCTACAAAAGTCCAATTCTGAAAGCCCATTCCCTACACTGCTTGAGCACCTGTGGTGTCCACGTCCGCGTCCCTGAATGTTTCTTCAGTTTCATCTGACAAACCCTTTTCTAGAGCTCAGTAGGTACCAGGCAGTGTTCTCTTTATCAATATTAGTTCATTTAATCCTCACTACACCCTATGAAGCAGGTACTGTGCTTATCTTATATTACAAATAATAAGAGTAATAATAAGAAAATTATCTTACAGATGAGGAAACTGAGGCTCAGAAAGTCAAAGAGACTTGCCCAAAGCCACTCAGCCAGTACGTAGCAGATGAGAATGGGTGCCTAGATCCATTCGCCTGCCTGCCATTAGTAGAAGACATCGGTCCTGTTCTCGTGTGGGTGTGTTCCGTCGCTTCAGTGGTGTCTGACTCTTTGGGAGCCTACAGACTGTAGCCCGCCAGACTCCTCTGTGCATGGGATTCTCCGGGCAAGATTACTGGAGTGGGTAGCCATTGCCTTCTCCAGGGGATCTTCCCGTCCCAGGGATCAAACTCGCATCTCCTGCATTGCAGGGGGATTCTGTACTGCTGAGCCACCGGGGAAGCCCTCCCGTCCTTGAGGGGACTATCAGAGTCAAGATGGGTAACAATGGTTCACAAAGGGCCAGAAGAGGGCGCACAGGCTGAGTAGGGGGGAAGAGATCAGCCCAGGTGCACAAAGGCCTGCGGGGGAGAACGGACCTGGGAGCAACAGCTTAGCTGGGCCAGGTGGGCATTAGCACTCAGCCGGTGACCAGGTCAGATGGTGCACTGGGGCCTCAAATGCCAAGCAGATGGTTCTGGAGCCTACGGCTGAGGCCACAGGGAGCCAGTGCTGGCTTTGGGCCTTTTCCCCTCCGTTCTGAGGCGACCTCCCTCTCCCCCAGCAGAGCAATTTCCCAAAGCATTTTCTCTAATCTGTGGTCGTTTCCTAACCCAGAAGCAGTCAAGAGTCTCCAGCTTCTCCCAGCCCAGGAATGGAATGGAGCTGAGCTGCCAAAGCTGCTGGTCTCCGCCCCGAGTCCGGCCCACTTGAAGGACCCTCCCATCCCCGAAGCCCCACAGGGTACTGCATGGGCTGTGGGGAGGATCTTGTGCGTTGGCTGGGTTGGTGCAGAGCTCCAGTAATGGCTATAGAGCTGGAGTCAGTGCCGGCTGGTGGACAGAACCTGGAGTGTGAAGTCTGGGCCCCGAGATGGGGGTGGCTCCATGAGGGAATGGCGGGGTGAGGAGGGCACTCAGAGAGGAGAGGAGGGTTCAGAACAGGCCCAGAGGTGCAGTTAGAGAACAAGGGAGATGCATGCAGAAAGTGGCCCGGAGCCAAGTGAAGTGGTACGGACTCCGCGAGGGGCCTGGGGGTCCAGGAAAGGCTGGGGCTTAGCGAGAGGCTCTGGGGCTCCAGGAGCATTGGAGGCTCTGTTGGGGGCGGGGTGCGGGAGCTCTGCTGGGGAATCTGGGGGCTCTCTGCCATGAGAGGAGAGGGCTCCCACAAAGAGATAGGGGCTCTACCTCAAAGAAGAGGTATGGGCTCTGAGAGCAGGGGATTTGTGAGGAGATTGGGGGTCTTTAGGGAACAAAGGCTCGAAGAGGGAACAAGGGCTTAGGGACAGGATCAAGGACTAAATGGGGGGCAGAGGCTTCGGGAAGGGGACAGGGCTGTGTAAGAGCTGGGGGCTCAGAGAGAGATGTTGGCTTGTGAAGGGAAGGAGGCTAAGTGAGGGGTTGTTTTCAGAACTAAGGGGCCCTACGGTGCCCTGGCTCATCCCAGCCACAGGTTTGTCTGCCTCCCCACAAGTTCTCTTCGCCTTGGTCCTCCTCTCTTCCGCTCCCCCACCATTCTTCAAGGCAAGTCCTGAGTCCTCCCCCCGTGGCTCCATCAATGCCCCAGTCTACACTCATGCCCTGTAAGTCACCCCTATAGATTTCGTTTCCCCCTTTAGCCCAAACACATGATTAGGAGGTACTTCAGATACCTGTAATGATCACTAAGGTAGTCCTCCCTTCAAGCTAACCACAATCCCTCCAGCTGCAAGTGCAGCCAATGTCCTCTATTCTATCCTGGGAATAGAACACACCTTCTTTCGGGGCATCACTTATGACTTTAGCGACAGATGGAGGCTCTCAAATTTCTTTTTTCAGGTAAAAGAATTCTGGTCCCTTTCATTGGCTCTTCTAATCACTATCTTCATTATCAAGCTAGCAAAATATTTTACCAGAGCCTGGCACATAGTAGGCTCACAGGAAATGTAGCTCAGATGAATGAATAAGTTGGAGGATTATAGACGGGTGAGTGTGGACAAATGGGCAGCAGAAGATGAAAAGAATGGCAGTGGAGGTACCTGTGTGGTGGATGACGGGTGGAGGAAGGAGAAGGAAGGGGGTGGACTTGGTGGTTGAATGTTCAGATGGAGGCGGGTGGGCAGGGGGAAGATGGATGGGATGGTGGATGGATGGATGGCTTAGATGGGAGGCTGGATGGATGAATAATCTTAGCTGGCATCTCTGCTTTCCCCATATCTCCCAAGTATAGTCCCCTAATGTGGTTGACGGCACCCCAGTTCTCCCAGACACCCAGGCCTGAGACCTCGTCATTTTTCATTCTTCTGTCTCCCTCATCTTCCATAACCAACAGCCCTGTTGATCCTGTTTCCCTGGTACCTTGGCCCCCTGGCCCCTGTTCCCCCCAGCATCATTCAAGCCTCAAACCCCCTTGTCACTGGGACAATTCCAGCTGCCCCTGCCCACCGCTTCCTTTCTCTTTCATTCAAGTCGATCCTAAAACAATGCCATCCGCCTGATCATCCTTAAAGCTCTAGTCAACAGCTCCCTATGGCCTGCGTTCCTCACCTAGAGGCCCACCCTTCTGAATTCGGCTTAACTCCCGCCCCCTTTCTCAGCTTCTCTCACGCCTCCCTTTATTGGCTCTGCTCTGGTCACAGCAGGCGAGGAGCTGTCACCCAAACGTTCCCCAAGCTTCCCCGCTTCCTTCATGCTGTCCCACCACCACCTCCCTGCCCCCTCCTGTGACACTGCCTTTCTGGACCTCAACACACAGCTCCAAGGCTGCCTCCCGAATCCCTTCAACAGCATATAGTCCACGAGCCACGTCAAAACACATTCAGTGAGGACTACTGGCCTGGTGGCCCAGTGGTGAAGCATCTGTCTGCCAATGCAGGGGACATGGGTTAGACCCCCTGTCCGGGAGGATCCCATGTGCCACCGGACAACAAAGCCTGAGCCACAACTACTGAAGCCATGGAGCTCTGCAACCAGGAGCAGAGAAGCGAAGCCACCGCAGTGAGAAACCCGTGCACCGCAGCCAGAGAAAGCCCAAGGGCAGCAACGGAGACCCAGTGCAACCAAAAATAAATAATCAGCTTTTGAAAGACACCTTTAGTCAGCACCTACTGTGTACGTGCCCAGCTGGCTTCTTGGGCCCTGGTGGTAAGAAGTGAAGATGAGAGACAGGATGAGAAAGACAGTCTTTGCCGTCAAGGAGGTACAGCGTGCTTGTGGGGGCGCCTGTTAGTGTGCACCCACCCATAGAGAAGTCAAAGGAAAAATAAAGGCGAGACAGTGGCATATAAGCAGTTAACATCATGGAGCACTTCCTGAGGGCCAGGCACTCCTTAAGGGCTTCTCTCGTTTTTTCCCTCTCTGGTCGCGCATCGCGCTCCCGAGTGCCTGAGCTCAGTAGCTGCAGTGTGCAGGCCCTCTCTCCAATGTGCAATCTTAGTTCCCTGACCAGGGATCGAACCTGCGCACTCTGCACTGCAAGGCAGACTCTTAACCACTGGGCCACCAGGGATGTCCCAGGGCTGTACTTCTATTCACTCGTGTAATCCTTTCAACAAATCTCTGAGGTAGGTACAGGTGGGAAACTGAGGCACAGGTGAGATGACTCAGAGATCATCGAGCTAGTGACAGAGCCACGGCAGGAATTTCCATCTGGCTCCTGGGTCTGTGCTTTCAGAAGTACGCAGGAGGGTGGCAGAAAGAGAATCGCGGGAGGGGGATAGAAGGACAGATTCACAGCCAGGCTCACTCTGACCTCCCATTTCCCCTCCCCTTCTGGGTCATAACCTCCCCCTCTGCCAACCTGGTCCTCTTCCTTTCAAGCTCAGGTGAGAGGCTCCTTTCAAAGAATGGAAACAAAAAAGGACTAAATTAGAGGCAGAGGAACCAGTCTGTTCCCAAGACCCTGTAGGACACTCGGCACGTTCCCTCCTTCCCTGGGTCTCAGTTCCCCATCTGTAGAGGAGGACTGGGCCCATCCACACCTAAAGATCCTTTCATCTCTGATGTGCTAAATCCTGAGCAGCCGCTTGGAAGCTAGAAGAATTCCTAGGAGCCTCTTGGCCTCGGACCCTGGCTGTATCTCCCAGGAACTCCGTGTTGTCCCTGAAAACAGGATTTTCAGCTCCTGGCTCATGTGGGCTCTGCTGTGAGGCCGCAGTCCTATGTCTGTGGTCCCCTGAATCTGTCCAGCCCATCACTGCCCATCATCTTGTCTGCCCACTGACCTGGATCCATCTGCCTCAGCTGCTCATCCATCAGCCTGCCTGGGCCCCTCCACCTTGTGTCCCCCTGCCTGCCTGGTACCTGTCACTCTGCCCATCACGCACACACACACACAGAGTCCACCTCCCACACCCCTGGCACCTTTCTCTGCAAGCACCACAGTGACAACAGAGAGATAGGGCAGGGCTATTTTGCTCCTAGAGAAGCCCAGTGTTAACATCGGAACCTGCTTTCCAGGGACAAAAACATTTCTTGGCCATCCGGCATCCTCTTCCCTTCCCTGGGGACCCCCAGCCCCTCCTTTGGGGCCCCAGGGCTTCTGCTTGAGGAATCTGGTCAGGGCCACGTGCCTCCTGCCAAAAATGTCCGAGTGGTCCCCGAGGAAATCATCGGACAAGAGCGCGGGCGTGTGTACAAGGATGTTCATGGCAGAATTGTTTGTAATCGCAAAGGATTGGAAACAACCCAAATGGCCAATAGTGGGGGCTGGTTAAATGAATGATGGTCCAGCCACACAGTGGAGAATCATGCAGCTCTTAAAAAATGATGATGTAGATGTATATTTATCGAAATGGCAAGACATTCACAATATATTATAGAAAGAAAAAAGCAGGTTACAAAGGCCTATGGATAAAGCAAGATGCCATTTTTATTTCTTAAAAATCCACATAAGTCAGAAAGATAAGCACTGAAATGTTAGCCAAATGGTGGTGGGATTATGGCTAATTAAAAATGCCTTCATGTACAAAAAGACACATTTAAATACATACATATAAATTTACACACACATACACGCACAAGTTGTTATTGTTTAGTCACTCAGTTGTGTCCAACTCTTTTGTGACCCCAAGGACTGTAGCCCACCAGGCTCCTCTGTCCATGGGATTTCCCAGGCAAGAATACTGGAGTGGGTTGCCATTTCCTTCTCCAGGGGATCTTCCTGTCCCAGGATTGAACCCGGGTCTCCTGCATTGGCAGGCGGATGATTCTTCACTACTGAGCCGACTGGGAAACCCACACACATATGTAGTGACTCCATAGGGAAGACTTCCAACAAGCCCAGCGCTGGGCTGAGCCCTTTGTCTTTATCACTTCATTTACTCTTCTACAATCCCACAAGGGGGTTCATTAAAACCACCTTGCAGACGAGGAAACAGAGGCTGGCTCAGTAAGTGGCAAAGCCAGGATTTAAATTTGGCTTTCTCTGACTCCAGAGCCCGTGCTCTGGATCAGGAGGCTGTCATGCTTCTCATATTGTTTATCTGTAACTTGCCTGGTTAAAAAAATAACATATATTTACTCGGGTGATAAAGAAATGACAGAAGCTAACAAGACAAGGGAAAAATGAGGCTGGCAAAACATCCAAAGCGATATGCCCTCAGTCTCTGGGGTTTCTGGCAGCTTTTCGGTGGGTCTGTCCCATCGGTTCATCCTTCCGTCCATCCTGAATCGGTGGGCTGGTCCAGCCTTCTGGAGATGGGCTGGGCAACCCTGGGTAAGGCTGGGTTGTAAGTATTGTAAGCTTCACTGCTGAATGAACTAAACCCCTGCACCCCCCGCTCCTCAAACTCAAATGTGATTCAGCGGGGGTAGTTAGTTCTATGTCACTTGCTATGCTGAATGCTGGGAGGAAAAAAATGAAAAAACTCAGAGCCTGCCTTGAGGATCTTCTCATCCAGGGCAGGGTTTCTCAATCTCTGTGCTATCAACATTTGACGCTGCACATAGTGTGGAGCCTGTCCTGTGCATCGTAGGATGTTTAGCAGCGTCCCTGGCTCCTACCCACTGGCTGCCAGGAGCAGTCCCTCACCTACTTGTGACAAGCAGAGAAGTCTTCTGCTGTTGTTTAGCCATCAAATCATGTCCAACTCTCTTGCCACTCCATGGACTGTAGCCTGCCAGGCTCCTCTGAGCATGGGATTTTCTAGGCAAGAATAGTGGAGTGAGTTGTCATTTCCTTCTCCAGAGGATCTTACTGACCCAGGGATTGATCCACTGGCAGGTGGATTCTTAACTACTGAGCCACGAAGGAAGCCCCAGAAAAGTCTCTAGACATTGCCAAATGTCTCCCCTGAGGCGGGGGGCAAAATCACCCCTGATTAAGAACTGTGGATTCAGTTGATGATACGTGCAGATAGGAAAAACAAAACAAAACCCAATAGCTAGGGGGCTCAGTATAGATGAAAGTCATTTCTATGTATCTGGATGGATCACAGAAACCTTTCTGGGATGTTCCTGTCCTTGAAATTTGAGGGTCCCTCAAGGTTCTTTTCATTCTACACTTATCCTGGGTGATCTCATCCATCCTTGCAGCTTCAAAGATCTATTTCTGGCCTAGAACTCTCAGGGTGGCCCAGTCCTTTCTGTACAACTATCCATCAGGCATCTCCACGGCCTGTCCCAAGAGCACCTCACATAGGCTCTGTCCACTGCTGGTTTCTACCTCTTGAAAGCTTTGCTCCTTGCATGACCCATGCAGCCTCCCAAGTTAGAAACAGGGACTCCTCCTGTCTGCCACGTCTCCACGTCTGCTACCAATCTCCCAGCCCTGCCATCCTCCTCCTCCAGCCTCACCATCTCCCGCTGCTCCCCAGAGCCGGCCACTGGCAGCACTCAACATCATCTTCCCCCGAGTCATCCTCCACCCAGCAGCAAAGTGAGGCTTCTTAAGGCAGTGTCGTCATGTCACTCCCCTGCTGAAAACCCCTGAGTCGATCCCCACGGCTGTCACGATGCAGTCCAAGCTGCTCTTCGTGGCTCTCAAGACCCACAGGACCAGGCTTCCACCCACCTCGCTGGCCTTATTTCCTGGACCCCAAGCTCTCTGCATTCCATTTCAGCCAACTAAACTTGCAGTTTCTCCAATATTCTCTCTCACCTCTGGACCTGGGTACCCCTCACTCCCTGGCTTGGAACCTGTTCTCATCTTTCCTTTGCCCCACCTCTTTTATTTCCTGCTGCTGCTAAGTTGCTTCAGTCGTGTCCGACTCTGTGCGACCCCAGGCCCCGCCGTCCCTGGGATTCTCCAGGCAAGAACACTGGAGTGGGTTGCCATTTCTTTCTCCAATGCATGAAAGTGAAAAGTGAAAGTGAAGTCGTTCAGTTGTGCCCAATTCTTAGCGACCCCATGGACTGCAGCCTACCAGGCTCCTTCGTCCATGGGATTTTCCAGGCAAGAGTACTGGAGTGGGTTGCCATTGCCTTCTCTGCTTTTATTCACTAGATAGCTGCTAATCAACCTGCAGGTCCCTACTTAACCACTTCTTCCTCCTGGAAGCCTCTGCTGAGGCTTGGCTCTTAGCATGGCTTATGAGAATTGTTTAATTGTCTGTCTCCTTCCGGGGGCCATCAGATTCCGGTTGGCTGGGATCCTGTCTGCTTGTTCCCTGTTGTATCTCTAGCATTTAGCACAGTGCTTAGCACATAGTAAACATCTGACAAGGATGTGTAAATATATATTTTAAACTGGATAACGAATGGATGGATAGTCAGACAGATGACTGGGTGGGTGCACGGGATGGGTACTATTTGAGTTGGGTCTTTAATGCGCTGAAAGATCTTCAGGGGAAAGGTGTTCAGGTAGAAGGGCAGGTGTGGCTGAACGCAGGAGTGTCGGATTGGAGGAACAGTGGGAGATAAAGGAGGATGCAGACGGATTACAAGGACCTTGAATGTCACGGTGCGGAGTCTGGACTTAATTCAGTAGGCGATGGGGAGCCATGGAAGGGTTTTAATCAAGCGAGTGACACGATCCCACCTGCGTTAGAGAAAGATCGTTGTGGCTGCAGCAGGGATTGCAGTGGGGAGAGGATCAGAGGCTGGGAGGCCAGGAAGGGGGCTGCCACAACGATTTAGGCAAAGCTGGTGAGGTCTAAGCCAGAGCAAAGGACAGCAGGACAGGTGGGAGGGAGAAAAGAGGTAGAAACTAGGGTGAAATGAACCTGTGGGAATCTCAAACGTGTTCTGATGCCCCAGGCACATGCAGGGACTGGCCTGTCCCTTGAAGGAGGTCAGAAATAGATCCCAGGGGTCCTGACTCCTCAGGGGTGCAGGCAGTCAAAATCATGTGCAAAACTAAACAGAGGAATTGCTGCCTTCAGCCCCATGGAAACCAAGGGACAGACAGAGGGATAATAGCAGTAACAACACTCTGCTAAGCAACTTCCATACTCATGCACCTGTAATCTTCACAATTCAGTAAGGCAGGTAGAACCTTTTCCCTCCCATTTCTCAAGGGAGGCAACTGAGACTCAGAGAGGCAAAGTAACTTTCCCTAAGTCACACAGCTAGCAAGTAACAAATTCAGGCTGGTCTGACTCCAAGGCCCACGTTCTTAGTTAGCTGTTTATATTACACAAAAGAGGTTGCTAGCTGCAAGTGGGTGGCTGAAGGCTCCCCAAGAAGCTCCTCACTTAATCTCGATGTGACTAGACAGGGGTCTGCTGATGGGGTAAGGAAAGAGATTTGGGGGAGCAAGGGAAGTGCTCCAGGTCCCTGAACACCATGTGTTCAGACCCAGACTCACATATTCAGGAGGGTGTCCACGTGTCCAGGAGGTTAAAAGAACTGGGCTAAAGAGTACGCAGCATGTATATCCCTAACCCCTAGGAGCGCTAATTTGGGGGAATTACAGAAACATCTTCCTCTGGAGGCCTGTAGCACTACAGGCTCATGGCCAGAGGGTATATGAAAACTATTTTGTAAATTAGAGAATAGTGTCCCTTCCTCCAGAGGAAGGACACGGTCTACCATTAAGGCACCTGATTTGCTGAGTGGAGCTTAAGATGGATTTCTGGCCCTAGTCTCCTTTTGTATTGAGTCTCCTTGAACAGTCAACAACCTACCCAACTGTATATGACAATCATGCCTCCATCCACCTTGTCCTGCCAGCCACTCTGCATCATTCTCAATGAGAAAAACATTCCCTCTGGCAGATACCTAGAGCTCAGACCGTCTTTCAAACAAATTTCTTATTAGTACTTGACTCCTCCATGGGGGAAAAGATGAAATTCAATTATGCCCATTGCCCTGATGAAAAAGTTAAGGTCAGAGCCTGTCCTTGGTGGTTTTAGAAAAAAGTCTAGACTTTCTCTAGAGAGGCCTATATTGAATCACAAGCTTCTAGGAAACAAAGGCCTCTAGTCAAGAGCTCCATCTTAAGGGCGCTTGGAGGAGTCCAGGGCCGGTGGAGGGTACACCCAACCCTCGCTGGGGCCATGAAACTTTACTCCCTAAGCCTAGCCTGAGGCCTGGGTCTCCTCGAGACTTAGCATGGTGAATTCTCTGTCCCCAGTCCCTAGTGCCCTGTTTGGGTCACCCCAGAGCAGGATGGGGGTGCTCCCAGGCCTGAGGCCCCAGCTCCAAGCCATCTCCTTAGGGTCTCTTCTTTTCCTGGAACCACACTAACTCCATTCTCAGCTCCCACCTCCTCCCAGGCTGAGCCTCACCGGCTGCTGCCCGAGTTATATAAACAGGAATCATTCTCTCTCTCTCTCGGAATACCTGAGGCTGCATTTCCGAATGGAGCTTCCTGATGGAAGAAAAAAGGGGAGGAAAAAAAGAACAGAGAGAGGCAAGGAAATTTAATTGGCTGACTCCTATCGCCCATGTGGTAAATAAACTGGCTGTTCTAAACTTTGCTAACTCAGAGGAGACAGGCCCTCCTGGGGTCTCTGCTCAGCACCCCCTCCCCCAGAGGGCCGAGAAGTGCAGAGTTTTGCCAAGGCCTCAGAGGCCTGGCAGACAGCTGGGGGACTGGAAATCCTGCCCCTAGGCACAATTATTCCAGACCAACCAAAACACCGGAGAACACAGCACACACACTTTTCATAGAAGGGCTGGGACTTGCTGGGGATCACATCGAACCTGTAGGGGCTGAACTGCAGCATCCTCAGGGTCTATTATTAGGCTTCTCTGCAAAGACATTTCAACAGCTTTCCCTGGTACTGGCCAAGGTGCACAGCGGGGTGGGGGTGGGGGTCTAATTTAAACACCTCTTGCATTTAAGCAGGCGTCTTCTTGTTCTGCTTGCAACGTGAAGGCAAGAAACGGCTTCGTTTCCCCCTAGACCTGCCCGACATGTAAGGAGAATTGATGAGGCCTGGAAGTCAGGGCACCTGGGATCCCGTTCTGTCTCTGGCTATCGCTTATTGTGTGACCCGGGATTCTAAAAGGGGAAGGGAGAGGACCAGGTGATCTCTAATGTCAGGAATAGGGGAGGGGGTTCTTCAGCTCTGGGAGCCAGCTGGGAGGGCTGCTCGGGACAGATGGCTGCCCCTAGGCTGAGAGAGATTCAGCGGGCTTTCGCAAAGCGCCTGCCCCACAGGCCCTGGCAGGGGTGGTCCCCAGAGGGAACGTAGACACCCCTAGGAAGCAGGGTTAAAATGTCAACAATGGCCTTCCTTTCCAGGAAGAAAGGAAGAGAAGCGTCCCAGATAATGGAAGGGGGAGAGGAATAGGGGTGGGTGAAGTAGCTGGGCCAGGGAGAAACTGAGGCAGGCAGGAGGGGTGATGAGTGGAGGAGAAATGGTCATAGATGGGTCAAGACCAAGGGATGCGTGTAGAGACAAAAAGCCCTCAAAGGACTGTAGAATAGGGGCAATTAAGGGGGACAGAGTGGGCACTGATGGACAAGTGTAGGGGTACTAAAGAGGGAGAGAGGGCCATGGTGGGTAGGGAGGAGCCTATGGGTTCCAAGGCAATCCTGACAGTGGCGCTGACTAGCGGGAGAGGAAGAGGATAAGACCCAGAACCTCGCAGGAGGGGCTCCCTAAGAGGGCTGGCAGCAGGTAAAACCCTCAAATGTGCCGCTGCCCGTGCTGGGGTGGGGGGAAGGGGGGCACCTTGACCAGACCCAGGGACCCGGAGAAGCTGGAACCAGACCTAGAGAGCAGACCTGGTTTGTGCAACCTCAGGCCAGGCGGCGAAGGGGTGGCAGAGAAGACAAGAGGGTTCCCCGGGCGCGATCTTGGGAAGCCTCCAGCGGCTTCGAACGGCAGCTTCTCTGCCCGCCACCAGGGGGTGCCCCTTGCAGTTTGGGGAGACCCAGAGGGGCTCCAGATTAGCTCTCCCGCTGCAGCCCCGCCTGGTGGTCTCCTGCCCCGCCTGGGCTGGGGCAGGGGCCTGACAGGGCTCGGCAGGAAGGAGAGGCGAGGTCAAGTCCGGAGGCCCTAGTAAGACAGGCGCCCGAGGGTGCCCTCAGCGGGCCTCCCAGCACCCAGCGCGCCCGTACAACCCACACCACCACACAACCCCCACCAGAGCCCCGCTGCCTAGGGTCAGCCCCAGGCGGCGCTCCCTTTGGACGTGAGGCCGTCGGCCCTGTCCTTCTTCCGCTGAAGGGACATTATTGCCGGAGCCGGATGCTAGGGAAGAGGGCAGCGCTGCCCGGTCCGCCACCCGGCCCGACGGCCCCAGGGTAGCGGGGTCGCGCTGGTGGGCCCCGCGGGGAGGGGGCGGGGGTCCCCGCGGGCCAGCTCTCCCCCTCCCCCGAGGTGGCCGCAGCCGCGCGGTGTCGCCGCGACTTAAGTCAGCCTCCGGGTGCCCCCGGACGCGGCACGACCTCACGCGCGCGCACACACACACACACACACACACACCCGCGCACACGCTCACGCCGTGCGATATTTCCCGGCTCGGACCCCGCCTCTGGGAGGGGCCCGGGAGTCGAAACCCCATAGCAGGGGGTGGCGGCGGGGGGAGTGCGCGCCGGGAACGCCTGGGTCCCGGGCCCCCGGGCTGAGGCTGTGCGCCCTCTCCCCAGCCCCCTTTCGGCGCGCGGGCTCGGCCCCGGGCGCTGCCACCCGGCGACCCGCGGGGGTCCCGGCGGCTCCGGGGCGCGCGGCAGGCGGGACTGGAGGGGGCTGGGTGGGCGGGCGGATGGGGGCCGCGGGCTCCGGGCAGAGAGGCGGCGGCTCGGCTCCGCGCCGGGGAAAGTTTGGACGTGGGAAACTCCCTCCCCGCCCGCCCCGCCGAGAGGAGGGGGCACGCGGGGGCCGGGCGCGGGCACCCGGGCTCCCCCTGCGGCGGGAGGCTCGCGCGCCCCCCACCCGCCCCGCGCTGCCTGCCGGGCCACTCCCGCTGGCCAGGGGGGCTCCCTCCCGGCCGGGCAAGCCCTCCCTTCGGCCGCGATCCGGCCGCCCCTCACGCGGCACCCCGCGCTCTTACCTCGGGGAGCGGCCCGGGGCTCCCCCAGTCCTGCCGCCTCGGGACGCTGCGTGGGGCGGGAGCCCCGGCGCGGGCGGGCGGGCGAGTCCGGAGCCCGGAGGCCGCCCCGGAGGAGCCGGAGGAGAGCGGGCTCGAGAGGGGGAGCCGCGGCGGCGTGTGCGCGCGTGTGTGTGAGCGAGAGAGCGAGGGAGAGCGAGGGAGTGAGCGAGCGGGAGCGAGGAGTGTGCGTGTCTGACTAGGGGGAAGTGTGCAAGGGACGGATCCCTTCCTTCCTCCCGCAGCCTCTGGTGGAGACTCGGAGAATGCAGCGCCCGCCGGGCAGGAGCGCCGCGCCGCGCCGAGCCGCAGGCGGCCGCCGGGCCGGGACCCCCGAAGCCGGGGAGCCCCGGCCCCCGCCCCCGGATCGCGCCCCTCCCCCGCCGCCGGGGGCCGGCCTCTCAGCCCCACCCTCGACCTCGTCCCAGGAACCCCCGGGGGGCGGTGCCCCTCCTGCTTCCAACCGCAGATGCACGCGAAGGGAGCGCCCCCAGGAGGGGCGCCTTCTCCCTCCCCGCTTGGCAGCTTTCCACGGAGCCCCCGAGTCTGAGATCTGACCCTTCACCACTTGACTTTACCGCGTCCAGGGTTCCGCGTTTTCTTCGCACTACGAAAGGAGACTGGCTTCAGAGGAGGGGGGCGCAGGAGAGGGGTGGGGGTTAGGTTTCTCCAGCAGCCGCCCCTGGCTGGCTGCCCAGAAAGCAGCTCCCTGCCACCCGCCCCAGCACTGACCCTCTAGCTTCCGAAATAATCGCGGCCTGTTGAGGTGGGTAGAGGCCAGGGCCCAGTCCCTAGGGAGGTGCCAGGTCAGTATCCCGGGAGCTTCTCCCGGGTCGGGGTGGAGTGATGGACAGAGTAAGTAGGCAAGCATCCCTGCCCTCAACTTAGCGACAATTTGGCCTCCAGAGCCTCCCAATAAAATACCCGCCTCCATGACCAGGTGCATTTTCCCAAGCTCTTTAAAATCCAGCTAGTCCAAAGCCCGAGGTCTTTCTACCTGGCCTGGTTTCTTTCTCCCCGCTGCCTGGCTCTCTCTAGTTCCATCTCTCTAGGATGAGGCCTAACGGAGGAGACCGCTGGCCCCTCAGTTCTCAGTTTGAGCTTGTTGATGGTGGGCTAGGACCTCTGAGTTCCATAGGTCCTTTTTTTTCTTGGGTTGGGTATCCCCTTGGAAGCCTCCCCCTAGAGGGCTGTTGAATAGGGAGTGAAGGATGGCAGGAGACAAGACCCCCATTTCTACCTCTATCCTGTCATGCTGTCACTGGCCAGATGCATAATGATGTATGAAGTTCAAGGCCAAGAGGAGCAGGGCCCCTCAGGGACCCAGGCTCTACCTCAGCACCCGCCCCTCCCACCCTGCTGCTTCCTCTTGTGCCTCCTTCCCTAATTTCCATCTGTCCCCACGTCCTGTTCCTTCTCTCCTTCCAGGTGGTTGGAATCATCTCTCCCTATGGCTGCCCCTCTGGCCCCTCCCACTAAACTCCATCACTGTTCTATTTATTTTGAGATTTATTATCCATCGCACCAGTCTGTTCCTTCCCCTAAGTCCTTCTCTCAGTGTATTCCCCTTCACTGAGCTCTCCCAGCCCTCCTCTCGCCCCCTCCTCTCGCCCCTCCTCTCGCCCCTCTCTTCTCTATTCTTAGCCTCCGCTCTTTCATGCTTTCAGAGACCAGAGGCCAAACCTTCCAGAGGCATCAGCACACATTCTGTTCTCTCCCTTCCCTCCTACTCACTTTGGCTATTTGCTCTCCCTGCCCCTCTCTCTCTTTCAGTCCCTCCAGGCCTTGCAGTGTTCTGTTCATCTCATGAGTCACATCTGTTTAATTGTCCACAGGTAGTTCTGGCCCTGGGACGCTGTTGCTCGCACCTGCATCCACCCAGTAAGTGCTCCATAAATGTTCACTGAAGGGACTTCCTCTCGCATCTTTCTTTTGATCTCTCATCTCCCTGTGACTCTTGTTAGATCTGCATCTCCTCTTCTGAGGACTCTTCAGACTCCCTTTCATTATTTCTAATTCTTCCAACACACCTCCTTTGAACAGCCACTCTGGGCCAGGCACTGCACTAGACTGAGAACACACACTGAGATCACCCTCAGCCATGATGGAACACTGGCTGTATGCCACGATTTTCCTCTGAAGTCCTCCCAACAATCAGATGCTAACTGGTATGAGCCCTCATTTTACACATGGGGAAACCAAGGCACAGAGGGCTGAAATGTCAAGATCACACAGCTGGCAAGTCGTGAGATCAGGTTGGTGCTTGACACTTGGTTCTGTCCTGGAGAAGGTAAGCCGTGTGACAGAGCAACGAGAGGAACGAGAGGCTGTGACAGAGGACGCACGGAGAGGACCTGGGCTGAGAGCCGGCCGTATGACATTGGACAAGCCACTTCCCTCAGTGTCCTTGTGCAGATGAAATGACATGATAATAACAAGAGTCAGCTTTCAGCAAGCACATGCCATGTGTCAAGCCCCAGTGCTAATTGCTTTACATAGATCGTTACATTTGATTCTCATAAGTGTATCTAACCAACACATACACTTAGAGATGTAGAAACTGAGGCACTGAGAAACTGCCCCAGGTCACACTAGTAGTTTGTGGCAGAGCTGGGATTCAAACCATACCAGAGCCTGCATACTGAACTGCTGTGCGATACCTCTCCAGGCAAGCAAGGTGCCTCATGCATCGCAGGGACTCAGTTAGAGGTACAAACCTGTGCGGGATTACAGCAGAGCCTGGTGAGTGTACAAATGAGGGAGATACTGCTCTGCCAGGCACAGAGATGCAATAAGGGGGGGTGGGAGAGGGTGGGGCACAGGGCTAGGACGAATCCGGAGAGAGGTTTGTAAAAGTCCTCTTTTCACTTCCATCAGATGCTTCCAACACTGTCCTGAGACAGGGCATGTTTTTCTTTGGAGCCTGGCCCCATGGTATTTCCCTCCCTCTAGCCCAGGGTTTCTCCACCATGGCACTATTGACATTTGGGGTCAGATCATTTTTAGATGTGCGGGGCTCTCCTGTATCTTGTAGGATATTCAGCAGCATCCCTGGCCTCTACTCACCAGGTGCCAGCACATTCCCCAATCCCCACCCTCCGTGTGACAACCAAAAATGTGTCCAGGCATTGCCAAAGGTCTCCTGAGAAACAGAACTGCCTCCCCTCCTCAACTGAGAACCACTGCTCCCGCCTGAGCGCCTTAACGGCAGGGTTTAATGGCTCAAGAGTTTGCATGGGCGTCAAGCAGGCAGGCTGCCCTCAGCTCCAGGCTCTGCCTTCCTCCCTGGCCCTCCTTTTCTGTACTTCTTGACTCAGCGGCCAGAACCCACAGGGCCTCACGTCTTTCTGTCCTCACCTGCAGGCCTCGCCCTCTCTGTCTCCTTGCTCATTTCTCTGTGTCTGTCTGTTGTCTTCTCACCCGCTTTCCGACTGTCCCCCCTGCTCAGCCCCCCTCTGTCTTCTGTCCATTGGTGTTTCTGGTGTCCCCGGTCTCCCTGACTCTTTCTCTCTTAGTGTCTGGCCCCTTATTTGTCTCTCTCTAGCCGTCTTTCTATTCTTCTCTCTGGCGTTTCCTCTCTCTCTCCCTCCCCCAGCTGTGTCCCCGTGTCTGTCTTTCTCTGTCCACTTTCTCCTCTGTCTGTCCACCCTCGCTCATTCATTCTCTCTGCCACCTCTCTGTCTCTTTCTCTCCGTGTCCCTCGTCTCCCTCTGGCTTCCCTCCACCCACCTTATTGTGGCTCTCTGTCCCCATCTTCCTCCTCCGCTGTCTTCCCTCCTCTCCTGCGCTCAGTGCCTCCCTTTCCCCTTTCCACCTTCCTCTCCCTTCCTTCCTTCTTTCCTTCTCATCCTCTCCCCCTTCCCTGCCTCCCTTCCCCCTCTCCTCCTCTGTCCTCCCTTTATTTTCCTCTTCCTCCTTCTCCTCTCCCTCCTCTCGTTTTGTCTGTAGGAGCTGGAAGTTAAAAGCTTTTCCGAACTTGCTCTCCAGTCGCTGTTCCCGGCGCCTTTCATCTCCGCAGCACATTTGTAAAACTGCGCAGACTGAAGGGCCGTGACATGAACAACCAAAGAAATGTCAGCGCGGGGACTGGGGCCTCCAGCGCGCCGGGGGGCGTCGCGGGGGGCAGTCAGGGAGCGCCCCAGCCCCTCCCAGGAAGGGACCTGGGACCCGGACGAGGATGGGAGGCCCCCACGAGGAGCTCGCAGCGCTCTGAGCCTCTACAGACCCCAGGCTTCCTCCACTCTGGGGACCCGGAGCGCAGGGGCGGGGCGGAGGTCGGGTGGGGGCGAGGCCACCGGGGAGGGACCAGGCGCGCTGCGGGAGCCCCAGGCGCCCAACGCCCGCTGCGCACTTAAACACCACCCCACCGTGTTCATCCTGGGGCCAGACTGTCTAGGTTCAAAACCCATCACCCCACTTACCTGCAATGTCATCCTTGGCAAGTGACTTCATCTCTCCACGTCTCAGTTGCCTCATAGGTAAAACAGGCACGATGCTAAAAGTGCCTATGCCAAAGGACTGGGTGAATGAGCGAATCCATGTCAACACTTAGGATAAATGTTTGCTGTAATTAATAAAGAGAACAACAACCTGGAAAAGAGGGGGGCGGTGGTGGTTATCAGCCCTATGCTCCAGATGGGGAAGGTGTAGAGGGCAAAAGCGATGAGCCTGAGACTCAGAGCAAGTCAAGGACAGAAAAGGAGTTAAAGCCAGGCTCCTTCCTCCTCTCTGCCCCTTTCTTCTCAAGGGAGGGAGTGCAGGGACGGAAGACAAGCTCCAGGAGTTAAAAGACTGAGTCTGTTTTGTGGACTGCTGAATCTCGTGGATACTGCCTAGTAGATGCTCAATAAATATTGGTTGAATGAATGAGTGGAAGAAGAGAGGAAGGAAAATGGCTGAAAACTAGAACATGGAAAGCCTGCTCTGTTTGGGGATGTGGGTGGGTGGGTTGGTGTGTAAGAAGGAGCTCAGTGCCTGGGGAACTTCTGAGCGAGAAGAACTCGTGTGGGTCGCCGATGGCCAGCGGGACCCAGGCTGCGGCAGCACCATGGACAGCAGACACCCCCCCCCACCCCCACCCCCCGAACCCTGAGACGCTCTCTCCCTTCATCTCTGCTTGCATCCCAATCCCCGACTCAGCCCTTGGACTCTCAGGCTGAGACTAGACCCCAGCCTTCTGCCTCCGTCTGCCCCCAGACACACACTCTGTCCCTTTTCTTCTCTTTGGATCCACATCCAAGCAGCCCACCGCCTCTCCTTTCCCCTCCCTTCCCTTCTGCCTGACACAGTGTCTGCAGCCCTGAGGTCCCACACTGCAGGTGGCTGCCTGGAGATGGGAAGAGGGGCTCCCCTGGGCCTTCCTGAAAGGCCCTAAAGACACAGCGAGAGCAGAACAGCACCAGCGGAGCACCTGGACCATCCCTCCCGGACCCCTTCCCTGGGGCGGGAGAGTGAGACAGCCCTGCCACACCACCCCCTCCTCAACACTTCAAACACTCCACTCTCCCTGAATTATTCACCTGCCTCTCCCCAGGCTGCTGCAGGGCGCCCAGCCCAGGTGCTGAGGAAAAAGCAGGAGGGCCCATTAAATTTAAACACCGCTGAGGATTGTCAGATGTGAGGTTCTATTCCTGGCCTGGAGAAGAGCAGCCAGCGGGAGAGGGGGAGAAGAATCAGCAGGGGGCTGGGGGAGAGACCCACCATGGGGTGACTTGCTGAGCTCCAGTAGTCATTGGAGAAGCTGGGTTTTCCCTCTCTGGAGGCCCTCAATCACAAGGAAGTGGCCCTTGCTGTACCACCTCACTCACCTGGCTCTGATAAGGCAGGAGGACCCATCTGAAAATAGCTTCTCTGCAGTGGCCTGAAAGCCCATTACTGCTCCAGCATCAGCACCTCTCCAGCTCTATCGCTTGCTGCTTCCTTGTCATCCCTTACATCCTGGGAATGCCAAATACTTTAGGTATATATATATATATTGCACTCTGAGCTTTTATAAAGTCACTCTCGCCTGTTTTGGATATCTCTGACTTCTTTTGTCTCTCTGAAAAACTCCTATTGAGCCTTCAAAACCCAGCTTCAGTGCCACCACACCACATGTCACGAAGCTCACCCATCTCTGCCCTCCACTGGACCTGGAATACGCATCCCCTGTTTCTTCCCTCTTGGTGCCCCACACGGGTATCCTTGACTGTCAGGCTGAGGAGGCCATCATAAATCATGGTCCACTAAGAAGAGCAGAAAAAGAGAAAACAGAGAGACAGCAGAGAGGGAGCTAGTCACCCCAGGAAGTCTGAGCTCTCCCAGTCCTGGCTCTGGCCCCAGTTCTCTGTGTGTTTTGGGACACGTCCCTGGCTCTCTCTCTTTCCCTTTGGCTGTGCTGGGTCCCCAGTGCTGTGTGGGCTGCCTCTAGCTGCAGTGAGGGCTGAGGTGTGCTGGTTTCTCGTAGCGATGGCTTCTCCGGTTGCAGTGTGCAGGCTCAGTGGCTGTGTTGCTCTGGCCTACTTACCCTGCAGTATGTGGGATCTTCCCAGGCCAGGGATCGAACCCGTGTCCCCTGCCCTGGCAGGCGGATTCTTTACCACTGGACCACCAGGGAAGTCTGAGGGCAGGGATCTTATCTGTCTGGGTCACTGCTTCTAAATCAGTGCCTATTTCTACAGCAGATACACAGTCATTTCACTAAGTAAACAGCTGGGTCCTTGGGTAAGTCATGCTGCCTCCTTGAGTTTCCGTTTCCCCACACCCAGTCTGGAAGAATTATCATGAGGCATATATGCTAAGGGGGCCTGAGCTGCCTTAGAGGGGAGCTCAGGCCTGAGATCCTAGTCCTTGTTCTAGCAACAGCCCACGGTGTCACCTTGGGTAAGTTAACCCCTCTCCCCATGCCTTGGTCTTGCCAGGGCACCTGGGTGAGGTGACGAGCCAGACGGAGAAATCATTTCAGTCTTTGGGCTTCCTCTGCTGCTCCCACCCCCTCCCTTTGCCACCTCATTCATTCATTCAACAAATACTTAACATCTACGATGTCCCAAGGCATGGAAGATACAGCAGTGAGCATGGGGTTGCCCTTCAAGGACTCCCATTCCAGCTGGGGAAGACAATACATGGACCAATCTGATCACATGGACCACAGCCTTGTCTAACTCAGTGAAACTATGAGCCATGCTGTGTAGGGCCACCCAAGACGGACGGGTCATGGTGGAGAGTTCTGACAAATCGTGGTCCACTGGAGAAGGGAATGGCAAACCACTTCGGTATTCTTGCCTTGAGAACCCCATGAACAATAAACAGGGTAAGTAGTAAAATACATGGTATGTTAGACAGTGCCAAGGAGCGATTTAAAGTGGGACAGGGCACCAAGAGTGTCAAAGAGGGGTGGCGTGTCTGTTTTGGGAAGGGGGTTCTGGGAAATATCCCACTGCTAGATGAGCTATAAGAAAGACAAGACACAAAGGAGGTGGCTTTTGAGGGAAAGAGCCTTCTGGGCAAGTGCAAAAGCCAGGAGCAGAGGCTGGCTTGGTGTGTTTGAGGAAGAGCCAGCAGGCACGTGTGTCTGAAGCCTACTGAGCTGGGGCCAGTGATGGAAGGACAGAGGGTAATGATGGGTGATTCCCTCGCTCCCTCCATGGGGAGATGGCCTCTACGTTTGTGGCACAGGAGGCTGGGGCCCCCTCCTTCCATCCCTCTCCCTCCCTGCCTGCCTGCCTACGTCTCTCCTGGGCTGGTGGGGAGCCCAGCCTTGCTGCAGGTGCCCACGCTTCTGGATCGGTCATTTATCTCTCCGTGCCACGGGTTTCCTGGAGCCGGGCACTTCCTCCCCTCTCAGCTCTGGTCCCCTGAGTGGCAGAGACAGGTGTGAGGAATTAGCTGTGGGGACTAATGCCGTGACAGGAACCGGCACAAAAGAAGAGGACAGAGTGTAATGTTTATTATGTTTGAAGCAAAGCAAACACGCGGCCTATTTATGTATCTATAGAGAATTAATTGGCGAGCGGCAGCAAGAAGCAGATTATAAATTAGAATCATTTTCGCCAACTGAAACCCATTCATCTTGCTTCAGAATGGGCCTGTCACCTTCTCCTGACTAATTCCTTTTAAATGCGTTGCCTTTCCTCACCGGGTCCCCCACAGCTCTCACCTTGAGACCCGCCCAAACCCTGGGAGGTTGCAGGGGACTGGGGTGCTCAGCCTCTGTGCTTCTCGCAGGCCCACGCTCCCTCCTCACTCCAGCCTCCTGGACCCCCGCCTGCAATCCCCCATCCTGGGTCTGAGTCCCTAGTGCCCTGGCTTTACGTTGTTGTCCCTTTTCCCCTGTGTCCCAGTGCCTGCCTCAGCCTGCATCCTGCTCTGCCTGATCCCCGAGCATCTGGCAGAAGGGGAGCCCTAGCGGCAGCCCAGGCCAAGCAGGTGCAAGGGGACCCCAAGTTTGCCATGCTGGGGGCCCCAAGGCCCTGGCCACTGCGGCCTGCTTTTGATTCTGGGCTTGGAGCAGGCAGCCTCCCAGGGAATCAAAGGGAAACCACGTTGCCGTGTCCCTGTCGGGCCAGGCTTCAGCTTCTCTCACCTGGAGCCCATGGAGATGAAAGTCTAGGGTAGGTGCCAGGCCTGAGGGGCATGCATGACCACCAGGTGCCGTGACCATCACTAGTTAACCCTTCCCTGTCTCCTGCTTAAGCTGCCATCTTTCAAACTGGAGGTTGCAGCCTGGAGGCCTCTATCAAGGCCTTTTGGGGAAAGAGAAAACAGCCAGAATGTGGAAACTAGGCACTTCATGATAAAAGGGATGAGCCCTGGACTTGGCCAGATGGATGTCTGAACTCAGGAGCACCTCCCACCTACAGGTGGCAAGGCCCCACACTTCTCCAAGCCTAGTTCCTTGACTACAAAGTGGAGATAATGATAAAATACCCATAGCCTGAACTGATATTCAGCAGGGCTTGTTCAAATATTGCAATGCTTCCAGACTGGTCAGTAAACAGCCAGTGGACCCAGTGCTCTTCCGTGCTACCACCCCAGTCCCACCTAGGACACCTCTCCTGCCCACGATCCAGAAGGTCAGCTCCTTTGTGTAGCTCAAGGACTTGCTCTGGCATCAGTGGTGGATGTTCTGATGGATCCACGCATGCTATAGTGGGTTGCCCTGCATGCATCCCACAGATATCATGAGAATGAACTAAAATGACAGGAGGCCAGCACCTGACCCCCAGAAGGTGCCCAATAGATCCTGGTTGACACTATTATTAATCTTGACCAGGGCTCTAGGCTTAGAATCCTGGCATCCCAGGTGTTCACTTTTCCCTTTTCCTCTCTACCTTAAAAAAAGCCTTCTAGAGACTTCCCTGGTGTTCCAGTGGCTAAGAATCCACCTTCCAGTACAGGGGATGCAGGTTTTATCCCTGGTCAGGGAACTAAGATCCCACGTGCCAAGAGGAAACTAAACCCACGTATGCAACTACTGAGCCTGTGCCTGAGAAAATGATCCCGTGGGCCACAACTAAGGTCTGATGCAGCCAGATAAATAAATGTTTTTTAAAAGCCTGCCAGTATCTTCCATTCTCCACCAGGAATCCCCCACCCTTGCCCCAACTGCTAGCTTCAGAGAATCTCTGTGTTCACTCCCTGTTGTTGTTCAGTTGCTAAGTCGTGTCCGACTCTTTGCAACCCCATGGACTGTTGCACACAAGGTTTCTCTGTCCTTCACTATCTCCCAGAGATTGCTCAAACTCATGTCCATTAACTTGGTGATGTCATCCAGCCATCTCATCCTCTGTCACCCCCTTCTCCTCCTGACCTCAATCTTTCTTAGCATCAGGGTCTTTTCCAATGAGTCGGCTCTTTGCATCAGGTGTCCAAAGTATTGGAGTTTCAGCATCAGTCCTTCCAATGAATATTCAGGGTTGATTTCCTTTGGGATTGACTGGTTTGATCTCTCTGTTCTCCAACGAACTCTTAAGAGTCTTCTCCAACACCACAATTCAAAAGCATCATTTCTTCAGTGATCAGCCTTCTTTATGGTCCAACTCTCACATCCATACATGACTAATGGGAAAACCATAGCTTTGAGTAGATGGACCTTTATTGGCAAAGTGATGTCTCTGCTTCTTAATACACTGACTCCCTTCAGACACCCTGAGCACACACCTTCTGGGACTAGAGAGCCTTTGCCTTTGGGAATGTTGAGTTTCAGAGGCAGAATTGGGGCCCCTTGAAGGAATGACCCCAGCTTGACTGAATTCTATGCCCCTCATTCCCCAGACCACCTGAAAACCTGGTTATCTACAAAGGGCCCATCATTGAGACGAGGACAGACCTGGGCCCAGTTTCCCACAGGACTCAGAACCACAGGTGATCATTCAGGCATTCAGAAGGGCCCTTGATCTTCTTGTCGAGGCCCTACAGAAAAGTTAGAGATGTGAAAGGAAAAAGGAGAAAAAAGATTAGCTTGAAAACACAAAATGAAAACTGTAAAATCGAAATTAATGGGTGTTTAATTAAATGTCTACAAAACCTAGCATTGTGCCAACTCGTCGACAGCAATTCAACTCACCTTTCCCATACTCACGCATAAGAGATGCATGAGGTGGGGGTGGGTGTGTTTCACTGTATTTGGTGTGCAGTGGGGACCCCTCAGAGGAGGACTGTAATGGCCCTCTCTCCATCTGCAAACTCCCTTCAGTCCCGACTCTGCTCCTTATCACTGTGTGACCCTGGGCAAGTCACTCCCACTTTCTGGGCCTCAGTTTCTTCATCTGTCAAACGGGGAGAACCACTCCCTGGCTCTCAGGGTGGCTGTGGGAATGATGCGAACATGTTCAGGGAGGCCATAGTGAAGTTGCTCAGTCTTTTCCAACTCTTAGCAACTCGTGGACTGTAGTCCACCAAGCTCCATCCATGGCCAGCCCTAAAGCACTGGTCTTGTGCTCCAGTAAGGGGAGGGGGCTTCCAGAGACTGGCTGGGAAGGACTTGAGCTTCAATCCTGGGGCCTTGCTCAGGCTCTTTCTCCGACATGGGATTATGGACAAGGATGATATTCAAAATATATAACAGCTGTCAATGGACATTGGGAACTAGAACAGGACCCCGGAGGCCTTTTCTGGGTGAGGTGTAACCCACTACTTGCTAGATCCTGGGGAAGTCAAGGGCTCCGAGAAGAGCTGGAGGTCAAGGTAGGCTGAACCCTTGGGAGACTTACAAGACAGGAAGCCGCTGTTTAGCCACGAGGGTGGAAGGGCGTCAACTTTTAACACCTGGAATAGCCGTGTCTGTGCATCCTGGCTCTCCATGGCCTGCTGTTCTCCAAGGTGGGCTGGGATACCCTTGTGAGTCACATGAGATTTAGAGATCCTTGTTTATATGGTGACCTATGACCCAGGGATTCCGCTCCAAGTATACATCCCAGGGAAGTTCTCAGCATGTCCATGAGGGACAAATTTGGAGGGTGCTCATCTCAAATGCATCTGTGGTGAAGGAGGGAGGTGATGTGACCTGGATGACCTCCCTGGGGCAGGGGTCAGGCACATGCCAGGATACAGAGCCTGGAGATCTAGGCAGCTCTTCGTGCAACAGACTATACACAGTGATAGACATGGATGGGTCTTTACAACATGAAATGAAAGGATTAAGAAGCCAGTGGGGATCTGAAGATAATACCATTTATGTGAATTCAAAGAGCATTCAATTGGTGGTCACATGAATCTATGTGTGTTGAAATGTATAAAGCTGAACACCAAAGAAGAGTCAATGTTCCAGCATGATAAATAAAATAAAATAGGACAAGAGACCCCTTTCAGAGGTTTCGGTCTAAAAGGGGAGACACGCTTAAAAAATTGCATTCATGCAAAATTGTTCTCATTTGCAAAAACATACAAACAGACGGATCTCTTGTCCCCTCGCCCCTCCAGGAACTCCCAAGCTAATGCAGCAGACAGAGAGGGGAAAAGCCAGTTCACTCTAATATCATCAGGGCTATGCAAGTATACAAGGCACTCTGGCACCACAGATGAGGGGACAATTTATTCTGCCTGAGGGAGCCCCAGAAAGCAGCCCCTGCAAAAAGATGATGCGTGCTTTGTCTTACAAGGCTGTGTAAGAGGAGTTCAAGGCATAACACCATCTCCCCATCGGACAGCATGCAATGCTCCAACCCAAGAGAATCAAGCTTGAGCGGTGGGAGTCGAGGTGCCGGAGGAGGAAATGTTAGTTGGCCAGGGGGTCTTTCAGACTTGGGCACTTTTCTGCTTTATCAGCTGCTGGCGGCTGGGACCCCCTACAGTCCAAGCTGGGCTGAAATCAGCCAGCTGTGCCCCCTCCCCGAGAGCCTGGCAGGGCTCCTCTGTACCAGGGGGAGGATGGTGGTCTCCCTCCTGTCTGCCTGGAATCTGTGGGTCCCACCTCCCTGACTCTCCCTGTCTTTTATCCTCCCTCCGGCTTGCAATCCATTGCTCACTCTGCCCTCTTGTACCTCCAAATCGCTTACTGAATTTGTTTCCTCCTCCCCAGTCCCCGGCTAGCCCTTTCCTGGCCCATCACCAGTCTCCCATGTGTCTCTCCCTACCACCTCCCCTCATCCTATAGCCAGAAGGGGCTTCCTGACGTCAGCTCTTCTCTGTTGCTCTCCCTGAGTGGCTCCCTATCGCCCTTGGCATAGCGTCTGGAGCCTCCAGTCCCCTCCACTTGGTTTCCTACAGTTCCCCACCTCACTCCTTATCCCCAAATATCACTAGACCACTTGAATCCTGCCCTTTCTTATTTCCGTGCTTTGCTCATGATGCCGTCACCTTTTGGAATTCCTTTCCACCTCCATTTCCCCTAGTGAACTCCCATGTACCCCTTGAGGCTCCCTCAGACCTCACCTCCTCCTGGAAGCCTTCACTGATTACCCAAGACTGCATGGCGTGCTTCCTCCATGCTCCTGCAACCCCAAATGGACCCTATTCTAGTGTGGCTCATGCTGAATCAAAACTCTTTTATGTCCCCATTAGAGGTTTTGTAGTTAAAACAGGTTGACTCTGGACCCAGACTCCCTGAATCCACTACTGGTTCTGCCTTATCATGACTGTGGATAAATTCCTTGATCTTTCTCTGTCTCAGGTTTCTCATCTGTAAAATGGAGATAAAAGGAGTATCTATCAAAAAAAAAACAACAAAAAATCAAACCCCAGCCCAAAAAACTACCTACTTCAGGGGTTGTTGGGAGGAATCAATGAATTTGCATACGTTCTTAGCACAGTGACTGGCACATGGTAAAACTCCATAGTGTTGGCTGTTATTATCCATCTCCCCACGCCAAGCTATGAGTTCCTGGAGATCAGGTGTCCAGCACCTCCCCAGGGTCTGCTTGTTGAGTGGTCATCTTCTGGAGACCCAGCTGCTGGTGTTAGAAGTTGCCCCAGGTCTCAGAATTGATTCCTCTTTTTTTTTTTTTTTTTTAATAGGGGTATAGTTGCTTTACAATGTTGTGTTGATTCTTTTAAAATTTTTAAAATTGAGTTTGGAGTATAGCTGATTAACAGTGTTGTGTTAGTTTCAGGTCTGACAGCAAAGTGCCTCAGTTGTACGTATAAATGCATCTATTCTTTTTCAAAGTCTTTTCTCACTTATGTTATTACAGAATATTGAGCAGAGTTGCCCGTGCTATTCAGGAGATCTTTCTTGGTTGTCTGTTTTAAATATAGCAATGTGTATATGTCAATCCCAAGCGCGCACTCTAATTCTCCCCCTCTCATCCCCCAGGTAGTTCAATTGATTCTTAAACGCTTTGACTCGGGGCCCTGAAGTGCCTGTGGCTGTGGTAAAGGGACCATTGCTCGCCAGATCTCTCTCGGCCTCCTGGTGGGTCCCAGCCCCGCCTCAAGCCATCACTCCTGAAGGATGAAGCCGACGGAGCAGAGGATGGGGTCCTCTAGAGCAGGAGCTGTCTCTGGCCAGACCACCCTCGGTCGAGTGGGCTGACCCTCCTCAGGGCCTGACCCCTTGCCCGGGTCCCCAGCATAGCTCCAAGGTTCCCCAAGGCTGCCCCAACTTAGGCTCTCCTACCTGCGTGGTCCTCCGGCTGGGTCACAAAGAAGCTTCTCTTGGTGGTGTTAGTAGTTAGCAGTGAGAGATGATTAGTGTCATTAGCGGCCTCAAAACCTTTGTTTTCTGAGCTCCTTGCTGGCTTGCAGGGAAGCCCTGGACAGAGATGGGGTGGGAGCCTTGGCGAGATCAGGCCTGCGAGGGAGCTGGTGGGAGAGGCAGGGCGGAAAGACATTGGCAAGAAGAAACGAAATTTAAAGTGGATGAATTATTTACTGCAGGAAACAATCCCGAACTCACTTACTCTCACTCGGAACATCCCAAACTGTAATCCGTGGCATTTTTCACTTCTCCCTAGCGTGCTGAGTGATTTTCTTTACGACTAGATATCAGAGGCCAGGGTACTCTTGTGGGAGATTGGCTTAGTATTGATCATGTGTGCCTTCCTCTTCCTGGGCTCCAGGTTCTCATCCAGGCTTGATGTTCGCGGGCCCGGCTTGGGTCACACCCCCGAGGCTGGACAGGGCTGAGGTCAGCCCCAGGTGGGAGCTGACGAGGTGGTCATCTCTGCAGCGAGCACCCGGGGCCACCCGGATGGACCCCTCTTGTCCACAAATGAGCTGAACACCCCTGCCTGAGTCACCGCTCGTCAGTTATGGTCTTGCCCCAGGATGATCCTAAATGAGCACCTGAGATTTTGTCATATGCTTTAGATCCTTCATGTCATTACCTCCTCTCAAGAACCTTCAGGTAGACGTTATTAATCCCATTTTTCAGATAATAATAGCCGTAACTTTTTATTGACCTCCCCCTATGTCCTAGGTACTGGGCTAATACCTTTCATTTATTCTCCAAATGTTTCCCTGTGACAGCTCCATTTACTGAAAAGCTCAGAGAGGTTACATGGCTCGCCTAGAGTCACACAGGAAGTGGCAGACTCTGGCCCCAAGCCCTGATCTGCTCACTGCCAGCCCTGGGCACACACTGACTCGGTTTGAGAGTGATGGAAGAGGAGTCATTAAGATAAAGGATATTAAGCACATGATGAAACGGAACAGGTGTTCAGTAGGACTTCAGTGCCCCTTTGGGACTTCCTGAAGCAGGCAATGCTTAACCTGAAGGGCCGCGTGGCTCCCAGAGGGAGACAGTGTAGGGAGCGTCACTCACTCAGGGTCAGGGGTTGTCTTCAGAGCAGAGACACTGGGAGTCTGGCTGGCTGGGTGGACACGGCTGGCCTGACACCCGACACACCTCTTTTTCTGCAAGGATGCTTATGGTCCAGGGGGAGGGATTTCTATGGAGTCGAGGAGGAGGAGAGAGAAGCTGGGAGAGGAGGGCAGCGAGCCACAGAACTCAGGCTCTGCAGCTGTCTCGGGCCTCTGCGTCCCTTTCAGGGAGAAAGAGAAGGAATCCAGGGACCGGGGTTCTAGTCCTAACTGGGGGGCTAGGAGACTTTATCTGAGTCCCTGCTCTTCTCTGGGCCTCTGACTTTCCATCTATAAAATGACATCTCTGACCTAAGTCACACAAAAGGACTTCCTGAGTTCCAGGTGATTAGGTCAGCATATGCCCTTCTGCATGGGGTGGTTGGGATAGGGGTGGGGGACAGGGAAGATGGTTGGTGCCAAATCTCCCCTGCCACTCCTCCTTCCAAATGTTGGCTCATCAGTGTTAAAGTGACCTCTGATATCACTGATGCCAACCCACCCATTTACAGATAGGAAAACTGATGTCCAGAGGTGGGAGCCAAGATCACACAGTCAGGGGCAGAGCCGGGCATCCTGATTCCCCAGCCAAGCTCTTCCTGGGTCTGCCCCATCCAGGCTGCAGAGGCAACTTGACTCTAAGTCTACTTTGCTTGGGACTGAGGGGGCTACAGGCACAGGGCTAGGGGTGGGAGAGGAGCAGGGAGTGGGTCCCACCACAGGGGTCATAGCTGTGGCATTTGGCCAGCTTCTCCTAAGATTATAACTATAAATAAGACAGCTGGGAGGACTCCTAGCACATTAACAGGTTTAACAAGCAGTAATGTGCGACCCACACTACAAATGGATCTTTTAATAATGAATAAGCATTTATTTAACAAGCTGTAACAGTTTTACCACTCTCGGATCCTCAGAAGTCCAAAGCTCTGGCATCGACTCCTTAGACTGGTTTCCCCTGCTCATATCTTTTGTCCCTTCTTGTTCTGATTGTCTTTCCCTTATTGATTAGTAAATGTTCTTTGTATATTAAGGCTATTAACCCTTAATCTGCTGTGTGCAAACAGTTTCTCCTAAGTCTGTACATTTTTATTCCTTAGATTGTACAGAAATTTAAACATTTTATGTAGTAAAACATGTTTTCTGTTAACGTTGAGGCTTCTGAGTTTTGAGAATTGCTTATGATGGATCCTCTATTGGGGAATTGCAGGGTAAGACCAAGACACAGGCCATGGTGAAGGTGGGGAGTGCAGTGCGGGGTGGAGGTTGATGTTCAGCCAAATTCAAAGACAAGAGCCCTGGCCCTGGATTACAACCTTGAGTGAATCCTTGTCTCTCTTGGTCTTCAGATGTCCAGCTCATAAAATGAAAGTGCTAAAATAGACAAACTCTCCACTGCCTCTCACCACAAATGCCCCAAGATTCTGTAAGAAGAAGACCTTGTAGGGAAGATGCTGCCGAGCATTCTGGAAGGGGTCCCAGCCGTACTGTCTTCTATCTATGCATCTATCTCCCCAACCAGATCGCCAGCCCCTTTGAGAGCAGGAAATCTTTTTATTTGTATCTTTTATTATGAAGTCTTCAGCACCTTGCAGGAGGTTGCCTGCCCCACCCATGGGAGAATTTCTCCCGAGTTGTTGATCACACCCAGAAGTAGACCCTGGCTCCGTTTCATGCCTCTGTCTAGTGAGTAAGAGAGTGGGCTGCTTGAGTTTGGATACTGACTCTCGTTTGCTGGCTCTGTGACCTTAGGCAAGTGACTTCACCTCTCTGAGCATCTGTTTCCTCATCTGTAAACTGAGACAGAGCTTTCCAGAGACGTCATTCAGTTAGCATCAAAGATTGATCCAGGAGTAAGAAACACACAGTCCCTGCACATAGTAGGCATTCAATAAATGTCAGACCTCTCCCATATCTCCATTGCTAGCTACAGTGCTTCACATCTTGAGCTGCTAAAAAGGTTAGATGAGCGTTTTAGTTTGGGTTCCTGTGGAAAGAGACCCGAAGAAAAGGATTCAAGGTCAAGTAGTTGATTGGGGTAGGTCATCCCAGAAAGCAGGAGCAGGATGGTGGAAAGTGACAGGAGAGAAAGGAAGGAGCCAGTGAGCGGGTGATGACCAAGCCCTTTACCACTGTGGGCGACTGGAGCTTAACTCCATTAGGGAATTCTGGGAACCAGCATGTGGACACTTGAGTATCCACCCCCACAAAGTGTGAGAGAGCTGAGGTACCTAAACTCCAGCTCCAAAGAGTCAGTAATTCAGAGTTACTCTGTGGACGTTATCCCCTAGCTCTTCCAGTCTGCAATCTGGGCAGCAAACTAGCTCTGAAGGCCTGAAAAAGGGGAATTCCCTGGTGGTCCAGTGGCTAAGACTCCTCCCTCTCAATGCAGGGGGCTTGGGTTTGATCCTTGTTCAGGGAACTAGGTCCCACATTTTGCAACCAAGAATTCACAGGCCACAGGCAAATATCTCGCATGCCCCAACTAAGACTTGGTGCAGCCAAATAAATAAATATTAAAAATATGAACAAAACACATATCTTAAAAAAAAAAAGAGGTTCAGGCGTTGGCAGTTGAAAGTCAGGCAGGTGAGCACGGAATTGCTGACAGCCAGGCGATAGTGGTGGGGTCCCAGTACTTCTTCTGGAAGGGCAGGTGACAATGATTCAGGTGGGCTGGCCCCATGGGGGTTTAAGGAAAGGATGAGGTGGCTGAAGGCGGTTTAGCAGAACCTGGTTCTTCATCTCTCTCCACTCCGGGCGCTGCCTGAAATTGATAGCTGGTACCAAAGGGCAGAAGTGTCACCTCTCAATAAGATGAAATCTATGTCTCAGGTGGGTGGAGGCGACAGGAAGATTTATCAAGGCCCTGGCAAAATTAACATTTGGATGGGGACTCGGCAAGAGCAGCTTCCAGAGGGGGTCTCTTTGCATTTATTTAGGCAGGTTTCTGCCAGCGGCTGGACAAAAGACGGCTGCTGGGGTCGGCCTTCCAGCTGGCCTCCTCCTGGAGGGAGGCCTGGATGGACAGAAGCAGACACACAGGGCAAAAGGAGACTGGAAAGAGAACCCCCCTGGCTGGAGCAGGGAGGCCACCAGGAGCCCCGGGGCTGTGTCCCGGCCCTGCCACCTGGGTCTCAGTTTCCCCATCTGAAACATGAGGGCCTTGCACATGACACTTTCAGAACTGACAGTCTTGAGACTGTGGAGCAGGCGCATGCTACCCCCAGCAGTCCTGGGAGGCTGCTGTGCGTTCATCCACAGAAAAGATGGCTGCCTTTGCTCAGGCTTCCACCATGTGCTGGCCACTGCTTTTCTAAATAGTTCTGCAATACACTCGCCTATTAAGGTAGGCTCTATTATTATCTCCATTTTGCCACTGAACTCAGAGAAGTAACGTATCACACAGTGAGTCTGGGGCCAAGTAGCCCAGTCAGCCCAGGCCCCCTGGTTCCCAGCCCAGGGCTCCTTCCTCTGGAGTCACTGGCTCCCGTGACTGGTTCCAGGGCCTCCTTCACTGGGATTTCTGTGTCCTGACTTTCCCCTGCCTGGGAAGGCCTGCTATTAAGAGTTCAGGGTCTGAGACTTCCCTGGTGGTTCAGTGGCTAGGACTTCAGGCTCCCAATGCAGGGGGGCCGGGTTCGAACCCTGGTCAGGGAGCTAGATGCCACAAGCCACAGGTACAAGTCCACATGCTGCTGCTAAAGACTCCACATGCTGTGACCAAAGACCCTACATGCTGCAAAGAAGAGGGAAGATCTCGCACGCTGCACCGAAATGCTGGCACAGCCAAATAAATATAATTTTTTAAAAGCTCAGGTTCTAGATTCAGACAAACTTGGGTTTGAATCTCAGCTCAACCAAGTCCTTACTGGGAGGCCTCGCACAAAGTGCTTCACAAGAGCCTCCATTCTTTTGTCTGTGAAATGAGCACGTGATGGCATGGCTTACCCGTTCTTGTTCACTCACTCAGTCATGTCCAACTCTTTGCACCCCATGGGCTGCAGCACAACAGGCATCCTTGTCCTTCAGTGTCTCGCGGATCTTGCTCAAACTCAGGTCCATTGAGTCAGTGATGCCATCCGATCATCTGGTCCTCTGTCATCCCCTTCTCCCCCTGCCTTCAATCTTTCCCAGCATCAGGGTCTTCGAATAAGGTGGCCAGAGTATTGGAGCTTCAGCTTCAGCATCAGTCCTTCTAATGAATATTCAGGATTGATTTCCTTTAGGATGGACTGGTTTTATCTCCTTGCAGTCCAAGGGACTCTCAGGAGTCCTCTTATGGCTTATGGGGCTGGCTTATAGAGGAGATGACGTAACTTATGCAAAGGACTTCATCCCAGGGTCTCCAGGAACAGGATCCAGTGCAGGTCAGGATCTTGAGTACCTCTGTGCTTAGAAGGTGAGGCCCACCCTCCAGCTTAGCCCTTGTACGAGACGAGGGACCTCAGCGGGCCCAGAGGATAGTAAGTTTGAGGTCTGAGCCCAAGCATGGAGGAAGGGCAGGTATTGGGCACATGGACCCCTGCCCCACCTTAGACACTAGCATCAGATACACCCTCTGAAAACCCAGCTTTCTGCCTTGGAAATGCCAGCCCGCAGCCCCGGGAGGGAATAAAACAGGGCTTTCATGGGAGTGACATAATCCTTAAGTTTAAAGTGGGTATGGACTAGGCCTCCATTTCCCCATCTGCAAAATGGGCATAGGGAGTGCCACTCCGACTCCGGCTTTAATGATGTGTAACTGGCTTCCTGGTGGCTCCAGTGGTAAAGAACCTGCCTGCCAATGCAGGAGATGTAAGAGACGCAGATTCGATCCTTGGGTGGGGAAGAACTCCTGGATCTCTCTTGCCTGGAGAATCCCATGGACAGAGGAACCTGGCAGGCTATAGTCCATGGGGTCACAAAGAGTTAGACAGGACTGAAGCGACTTAGCACAGACACATGAGCTTTTAAACTTGGGACTCCAGACATGTGACAAACGTCAAAAATTCATTGTGGGTGCATCATGGCATTCATTATTGAATGCCTCCATGCCTCAGTTTACTCATCTGTACGACGGAATATACTTAGCACATTGGGGTGTTGTTGAGATTAGAGGTGCGCTGTCATAGAGCACTTTGAACAGCTCCCGGTGCCTAGGAAATGCTGTGTAAGAGATACTTGTTATTGTTGTTATCTTCATCATCATCTAAGATGAGGGTGCAAGGGTCCAGAGAGGGACGGAGGCTTGCTCAAGGCCACACAGCAGTTGGGATATAACCAGGGGTCTGGACTCTGAGGTTACAGCCATGCATACTGAGCCCAGCCCCAGCCCAGGTCCCCAGCATCCCTCCCCTAGCCGGGGCTGCCCCACCTCCACCTACCCCCTCCCTTGCCCAGGAGTGAGAGGAGGACCAAATCCAATTAGCCTGGGAGCCTCCTGCCAAGCGTCGCCCCTTTAATATAGCTGGAAAAGCTGTAGAGATAAATGGGAAATTAGAATTCTGCTGGGGTCCGTGAGACCCGCCGCCTGCCCTGAGCTGGGGCTGCAGCGCGTCTCCGAGGGACCAAGGGGCTGCCTGAGCCTTCATGGAGGGGCTGCCCCTGAGAGGCTCTGCTGAGGGCCCGGTTTGGCATCTCAGCTGGCCTGCCAGCATCTCTTGCCTCTGCCCTCCCATGAACCACCCCCTTCCCCCACTGCCATTACCCCTCCCTTCCCATCCCCCAGGCCTAGAAATCACCACTCCCCTCCTGAACACCCCTCCCCTTCTCCTATTCAGCCCCCTCCCTTCTCAGAACCTAAGGGCAGTGTCTGGGGGCAGCTGCGGAGGGCATCAGGCCAGGGTCTGCCTCTCAGTTCCTGAGGTGCCCTTCCCCTTCTCCCACTTCCTCAGCCCTAACCAAGCCCATCCTTCCCTCCTTTCTGTGATGGGGACCCCCTGGAGGGAGGAGCTGGGGCCTGAGCCTCCATTGACTCTGGGGCTGAGGCTTCTGCTGGGCTGGGGGGCTCAGCCACTTGTGGGGCTGGGGTCAGGCCTGCAGGGAGCGGGGATGGCTCTAGCCGCCTTCAAGAATGGGTGGTCTGCAGCAGGGGCTCCCCTGAGGGTCCCACAAATGGGAGACCTGCAGCCTCCCTCTCTGGAGGAGTGTGGGTTGTCACAGGAAGTCCCTGGTCATCACCGCTGTCTCCTCATGGGCTTCTACAGCTCCCAGCCACGTGCAGGCCTCAGTTTCCCCTTCTGTCCAGTGAGAAGGGGTTGACACCCCGTGGAGACCTAGGATCGGCCACTGGAGGCCCAGATCCCGGGCAGCAAGCGGCCCCCCACCATCAACCCAGCTCCGCCCCTGCCTCCCCCACTCCCTCCCCTAGGGACACATTTGCTGCTGGGAAAGTTAATCCATTACAGTTTAAAGGCTCCGTTCCTCGCTGGCAGTAAATTACCTACTTTGCATTTTGCAGCAACAACTTAACGGTATTAATTTATTGTGCTCTGTCTTTAACAAACATCATTATCATATTGCCAGCCAGGATTATGTAAATGGGAGGGACAAGGGAGAAAGAGGCCGATTCTCGTCCTCAAAGTCACCTTGATTTATTAATGCTGGGGCCAGGCAATTGGCCAGACCTGGGAGGCCCAGGTGAGCAGGGAGGCTAGGAGGATCAGGAAAGTCTGGGAAGAGAGTCTCAGGGCCACTGGGGGGCACCCAGGAGAGGACCCCTGTGAGGGAGGGACTGGCTGGGGTTAGAGGGATTTGCTTGCATGTGACTCTGAATAAGTCTACTCTCTCCCTGGGCCTTGGTTTCCCCATTTGTAAGATGGGGCTTGGATTAAGAGGGGGCAGGAGTTGATACTACGTGAACTTGAGATCCAACAACACATTCTGAATGACCCTAAAGACAGTGTGTGTGTGTGTGTGTGTGTGTGTGTGTGTTTGGCGGGGGAGGATGGACTGAATGGGGAAAGGTCAGGGACCATGTGATCCTGGACTGGGGTCCTTCCCCTGCTGGGTTCCCTGGCTCCTCACCAGACCAGTGATGGATGGATACCTGGTGGAAGGGGAAATGGGTGAACTGAGGAGAGAGGGATGTGAGGGAGACGCAGCTGGGAAGGGGGAGCCAGGACGCACCAGCTCAGCTGCGGGGCAGCAGCATCGAGCTTTTGGCTTGCCCTCGGGCCTGGGGGGCTGGGCTGGTCTGTACCATGAGGGCTCTAGAGGGTTATGTACCGGGTCTCAGCCCTCCTTCCCAGACACCTGGAGTCCCTCCTGAGTTTCCTGGGCTCTGAGCTCCCATGGGATGCTCCAGGTCGGCCAGTCTTGGGAGCTGGAGGCAGCTGGGGTCTCACTCTGCTCGCCTCACCTCCCGCCCGGGGTGAGTGCAGGCTGATTACACAGCTGGCTGCCCCCCAGCCCCCCGGCCGCCCACCGCCCATTCCCTACCACCTGCAGCCGGGCTCTGCCAGGAACACTTGGGCTGCTTCCAAGCACCCATGGGCTCCAGCCCAGGGTTCTGCCCCAGCCACCATGGCCCTGCCCTGGACCCTACGGAGGCGCTAAGGTGGGGGGCTGGAGAGGGGCCAGCAGGAAGAAGAAGGCCCCAGCCCGCCCGCTGGGTGCAGGGGCAGGTGGAGAAACAGCAGGGAGGGGGCGCCCTCCCGTGCGCTGAGGTCACAAGTCACCCCCATCTTCTCTGTCACTTCCTTGTTTCCCACCTCTGTGGCCCCCAGGGTGTGGGGTCCCTGCCCGGCCCACCCCCGTGTCTTTGTCTCTTGGTCTCTCCCAACAGGGCTTTCAGAGACGGGGGCTGGGTTGGGGAGGGAACTAGAAGCTGAGGGAGGGGGAAGCAGAAGAGGGAGGAGGCAATTCAGTTTCCAGAGTTGGTCCTGTCGGTTCAGGTCGCGGCGTGATGAGAAAGCCATCTCTGTGATGGGTTTCTGATCCACACCCTCCTGCCTCTGCATCCTAGCATCCCAAGGCTCCCTCCCCGCCTCTGCCAGAGCCAGAGGCTGGAAGGGACCCCTATTGCCCAATAGAGAGGGGCCATACTTGCTGCAAACAAACCAGGCCGAGGAGCGTCCACATGGCTGGGGTGAACGCCTGAGGTGCCCTTGTGGGCTAAAGAAGCAGACCCAGAGTGCTCCGTGACTCCCAGCCACCTGGGATGAGCAACCCCTCAGCTCCCTGCGATTCACAAGGGTGTGCACGATTGTGACATGATTGCTTCCCAACATCAGCCCTTTAGTTGAGGAGGGATCGTGCCCATTCTGCAAACGGGGAGACTGAGGCTTGGAGAGATCTGATGATCTGAACAGTGAGATGGGTAGAGAGAAGTGCAAGTTGGAGTATGCAGGGTAGGAATTGAGCTGCTAAGGGGGTGGGGGACACGGGGGAAAGAGAGGGAGCGGGGGTGGGCAGGGAGTGGGAGCCTGCCCCTCCAGGCAAGGAGAAGAGCCCCTCCCTCACCCTAAGCCCCCTTCCAACTCACCTGGACCTGGGCTGGCTAGATAGATGGGGGAGTGGGGGATGTGCCAGGGACATGCCTTCTGCAGCCAGCAGGTGCCAACCTCAGACCTTAAAAGGAGCAGCCCAATGGCGCCCAGCCAGCCCCAGGGCAGCTCAGGGCCATGGGAGTGGCCTCACGATGGAGTCACTGCTGGCTGGGCCAATAGCCCGTGGGCTGGAGAACAGGGAGAGATCAGGGTGGGCTGGAGAACAGGGAGAGATCGGGACAGGGAGGAAGAGGGTTCCTGGGAGTGTGGTAGGGAAGCCACTGCAGCTGGCAGCAGGAGACCTGGGCAGGGCGAGCCGCCACACCCCTAACCCCTTCCTGAGACACCTACCCGAGTCCTGACACCAAAAACATCTCTCACCTCTCCCAGGGTCCTGCCTGGGGACTCAATCTCTCCCTGGTTTCCTTTACAGACCCCTGCAAGCTTCCCTGGGGACCAGGGACAGGGACTTCAGCTGGATTAGGGCTGGGCGGTTGAGCTGGCTCCTTCTCATCCTTCCACAACCAGGAGAGAGTCAGGGAGGCCAGACCTTCTTGTTGCTTGATTCCTAGTGGCCCCAGGGGAGTAGGTGGTCCTCAGTCTGCTGGCTCCCCACTCCTGGCCCCCTTGATCCGCCCCACTCAGAGGTTTAAAGGGAGGAGAAGGGGCAGGGTGTACCTCCTGTTTGCTCCCCCAGGAGGTTTGCTGGAGAACTAGAGAGGGATACAGAGCAAGGAAGGATCTTTAATCCTGTCTGTCTCCCTCTGCCTGCCCCCTCCCCTGGCTGACTCCAGAAGGGCTGGGGAGAGGGAGGAGGAGGCTTGGTGATGAAGTTGGGCAGCATCCCTCATCCTCTCTGACCTGGCCTTGTCTGGCCCTGAATTTGATGGGGATGGGAGATGGGGTGCAGAAACCAGGCTGGGCCCAGCAGGCCGGGGGTGGCTCCCCAAAACAGCTGGGGCTGCGCAGGGCCGGGGGTGGTGGCGGTGAGTGGGACTTGCTTTTGCAGGCAAGCTAATCTTGTTTGGCTGCTGCAGCCTGCAGACCGGGGCCTGCATGCTAAGTGGCCAGAGGCAGCAGAGGGATTCAGGACAGGCCGGGGAGAGGGGACCGGCCACCAGACACACCCAGGGGGATCCGGAGGGCAGTGCTGTCTCGGATGAGGCGCCACGCTGGGCAGTGGCCGAGGGGCAGTGAGCAGGACCATGCGTCCTACGCTGTCAGAGGCTCCCTCACTACAGGGGGACCTGAGTGAAGACGGGGGGGCACCTGGGTCATCCGGCTCCTCTCTCAGTTCCGTCCTCCCCCCACCTAGCCCTCCTCCTGGCAGTCCCAGGCGTGGAGTTCGTCGGATCTGTGAGTGTGCACCACCCGGGTAGCAGACATCTGGAGAGCGAGCTGGTCCTGCTTGCCAGGAAACTGATTGAAGGGAGGGACCTGCGGGCAGACATGAGGGAAAAAAAAAAGGAGAGGGGGGTGCTGGGGAAGTCCGCAAGCGCAGAGGAGTGGGGAGAGGAAGACAGGGGGTGGGCGAGAAGCCTTGAACTCAGTGCCCTGCTCAGTCACCCCGCGGCCCTGCTCCTCCCGTGGCTTGTTTGGAGGGAGGGCCAGTGAGTCCAGAAAGAACTCCAGCAGCGAAAAGATGACGAGAACTCTGGTGAAATGCTCTGCACTGGTCTTTAGCTCAGATGGGGAGGGATGAAAATGCCAGGGGTGTGGGGGGCCTGGGTTGGTGCTAGGCTGGGAGGCAGGGTCTCCTGACTGCAACCCACACTCTGGAGCCTGGTCCCCACCCCCTTAGGCTACCAGTACCTTCAGGCCCCTGAGAGAATCCAGGAGGCACACAGGTAGCCTCAGTCTTTGGGCAGAGATCTGTGGTGTACTGACTGCATCTCGGCAAGAGATGGAGAACTGTGGGTGAACACTCTGATGCTCACCATCTGAGAGTCCGGGGGTGGGGGGCCCTTCCAGGAGTGTTCTGAGACTCAGTTTCTCTATGTGGGCCCGAGGAGCTGCTGATGAAGCAAGGCGATGCATGTCCAGTGTCTGGCCTCCGTGTCCAGGGTAACCTTGTTATCACTTTCTGGCATCACAACCAGCATCTGGGAGGCACCCCTCACAGTACTCAGAGCACCACAATGCCCCACCATGGGAGTCAGATGGGCCGTGAGGAAATGGCTCTGGAGCTCCCCGGTGGCTCAGTGGTCAAGGATCTTCCTGCCAGTGCCGGAGACACAGATTTCGTTCCTGATCTGGGAAGATCCCACATGCCACGAAGCAGCTAACCCTTTGTGCCACAACTACTGAGCCTGTGCTCTAGTGCCCGGGAGCTGCAGCTACTGAAGCCCTCGCATCCTAGCCCGTGCTCCACAACCAGGGAAGCTACTGCAATGAGAAGCTTGGGTACCGCACCTAGAGAGTAGCCCTCGCAGCAACGAAGATCTAGAACAGCCCAAAATAATACAATAATTTTATTTTTAAAAAGAAAGAAAATGGCTTTGCCCTCCCTTGCTCTGTGGCTGTGGGCAAATATCTTTACCCCCCTGAAGCCCAGATTCTCTCTTTGTAAAGCGGGAAAAGATTACTCACCTCACAGAAACGTCGTGCTTAGTCGCTTAGTCGTGTCTGACTCTGTGACCCCAAGGACTGTAGCCCTCCAGGGTCTTCTGTCTATAGGATTCTCCAGGCAGGAATACTGGAGTGGGTTGCTATGCTCTCCAGGGGATCTTCCCAAAACAGAGATCGAACCCAGGTCTCTTGAATTGCAGGTGGATTCTTTACCATCTGAGCCACCAGGGAAGCCTGAAATGTTGCAAAGAGCTAAATAACACTATAAAGATAAACATGAATAAGGGACAAATATAAACAGAGACAGTGTCTGGTATGCCACGGGTGCTTGAAATGTCTGTTCTTTCCTGTGGAAGTTCCGTGTCCAACGCTGACTCTCACGGGGTACATGGAGGTCCAGATGGGGGTAAAGGCTCACTCAGAACCCAGGGCTGGAACAAAGATCTCTGACACCTATGGGAAGAACACAAGAGACAGAATCTCTGGACTTCAGATCTGCAGCTGTAAGAAGAGAGGGTTGGATTGATCTCTGGTTTCCAGCTTGTCTCTGGGCTCTTAGGGGCCACAGTTGGGGTCGATGTCAAATTTATAGGTCTCCAGGCTCATCGTTCCTAATTCACCCAGACCACTTCCTTCTCACTCCCTGCGGGTTAACAGAAGACTATTTGAAAGAGCTGTAAGGGCTGTTAAGCCCCAGATGCGTAAACGCCTCTGACTTCTTCATCCTCAAAGGTCCTGGCAGCTCGGGCCTCTGGGACAGACATCCCTCGCCACATCCTGCCCGGCAAACCCTCCCTGTCCCTGCCTGGCTCCAGGCTGGCTCACCTGCGGGGCAGGAGATGAGTGATCCCACCCCAACCCCAGCTGGCTGGAGCCCGGGGCCTTGGACGCCGGCTCCGCTGGCAGTTTAAAGTCCCCCTGGTTGTCTAATTTAATCACAGCTGTGTGCACGGTGACTCTATAAATAATTTTTAGTGCGACATAACCATTATTTCACTAATTGCTTCACGTGCACCCCTGGCCTATGAGATAAATTAAAGTTTGCTGAGTCAGCACCTCTGGCCAATGCCACTTTGGGGCTTGGGTAGCTCAGCCCAGTAATGGCTGTTCCCATATCAGCTTCAGCTTGCACCCTAAGGTGCAGCTCTCATGAAGGGGACAAGGGTGGAAGGAGAGAGGAGGAAGGAGGGGAAAAAGCCTAGTAAGGGATGCCATGTACAGTTGCACAGGTTGTAACCTGTACAAGGATACTTGACCAAGGAAGCTAATGAGGGCTAGAATTCAGCCCATGCGATGCTTTATCCATCTGTGTGCCATCATATGGAATTTTGTGGATTCAAGAGAAAGAGGAACTTTCTGTAATCTATGTAAAAGCACTTGCTTAGACTAGTAGACTCCAGTTATACCCACCCAGCAAGTTGTCAGAGCCGACCCTGTCAGAGGGAAGCAAAGTAACATATGACTTAAGGACACTTCTCACATTATCAATGGAGAGGGACCTGGGTTCAAGGTCCAATGCTGAGTGACCTTGGGCAAGTCACTTTCCCTCTTCTGGGTTATAATATTTCCACAGTTTACCAAGCACTAATAACATCTAAGGCTGGGCTTCAGACTAAGTCACTGGCTCCACAACCCCCGTGCTCTTTCCCCACTGCCTGCATATTCCCAAATTAGTGGCTATGTCATGGTTAAGCACGTCTGGTTACCATCAAGTTAAACAGAGTTCTTTTCTGCAGGACTTTTCAGGGACGTGGAGTACGATACAGAGCACAGTGACTCAGAGAGGCTGAGAGATGTGCAGCTTTTCCTGAAGGCCTCTGGCCACGGAACCCTTTATTTGAGGACTCCTGTTGATACTGAGATCCTGGTGCAACTCTCTGGGCTTGTTAACAAGTGAATTTCAACCCCGAGGGCAGAGAAGACTTCCATTCCAGCTCACTGCCCAAGGCAGGCACACAAAGCCCTGACTCTGGACTCAGAGGGCTTCCCCATCTGTCATCCGTGAGCAGACCTGGGTCTTCCCTGGGATTGGTGCAGCCTCAGAAGAGATCTCTGTGTCCTCTGCCACGAAGGTCCAAGTTCCTCTAGGGTGGAAGTCCTGTCTGCTCCTTTATCTTTTGGGCTTAGCTCAGGGACGCTCTGTTGAGCGGATGAATACCTAAGCAGCTGAGCCGAAAAGAGATGCAGGCTGAGATACCTGGCTTTGTGTCCAGCCCTAAGTCTCACCGGCTGTGAGACCTTTGAGCAGATTGTTTCCCTGAGTCCATCACCACGTGAGCTCTTGTCAAATGAGGATCAAACTCTCAGTCCTGCTCCTCGTGAAGGGCGGAAGTGAGGCTCCAGGAGGTGAAAGAGTGCTTTAGAAAGCGTGGACCCCTGGACACAAGCGGGGGATCATTCCTCGTTTCTCCTCCTCCTTGCCCAGCACGGGGCTGGGGCTGTGATCACGTATTCAGGGACTCTGCTGCGACATCATTTGTATCCAGCACTCCTCACCACACTAGGAAGGTCCCAGCCTTGTTTTCTGATGAGAACACTGATGTTCAGTGGATTTGAACCCAGATCTGCCTAACTCCAGAACTTGCTTTTTCTCTCCTCCAAGGACTTGTTTCCTCTGGTGCCCGCCTCCCATCATTCAACTCCCCATTTGTGGGCTGGATGATAAAGTGGATTGTTCAGGAAGGTGAGCAGTGAAGGGCGAGGGTCCACCATCCGGTCATTTGCTACGTGTTAGCGGTGACAGTGGTTTGTTGAGTGTCAGTCACACACCTGGCATGGAGCTCGCTGCTTTAGATCCATCCCTTTCCCCGCTGACTCCTCAACTGTCCCTCCCCATCTTCAAGATGTGGAGACAGAGGTGTAGAACGTTTATGTGACCTGTTCAGTGGCGTGCAATTAAGGAGCAAGAGGCTGAACTTGACTCCAGGGTCTGACACACTGGGGCACCCCCTGAAGAAGTTGCTTTAGGGTCTCTTCCTACCCATCCCACCTCGTGCCTGCCTCTCCAGCTCTGTGGGCCCAGTTCTGTTGCCTGGTATGGATTTCCTTTTCTTCGTCGGTGCTGGGTCTTGCTTGGGACACGTGGGATCTAATTCCCTGACCAGGGGGTGAAACTGGGGCCCCTGAATTAGGAGTGTGAGTCTTAGCCAGTGGGCCACGAGGGAAGCGTGCCTGATGCATCTTTATTGCCCAGGAAACACGGAGGAACTGATCACTTTGTCAAAGCTCTTGTTTAACATCTGGGTGTGTGGGGCCAGAGGCGGAGGCAGGGAGGTAGGGCGCGAAGTAGCTGCTGACATTCACCGCTGGTGCCAAGTGGCTGCTGCCCGCGCCTCTCTCCCATGCTTTCCTCGGGAAGGCAGCCTGGGCCATCTCTCATCTCCCCAGGCTGCATCCCTCCTTCCAGTGTGAGTCCATCACCGCCGGTCACAGCCATGCCCTTGAGTGTGGTGTTCAAGGTCCCTCAGTTCTGTCTCCAGCATCCCTGTCTCTCTAGCCTCATCCCTTGCTTGTTTTATTTATTTAAAAATACATAGGCATTGATCCCTCATGTGCCTGGCAGTGCTCTAAGTCCTGGAGATACAGCAGTAGAACAGATAAAACCCCTGCCCTCCTGGACAGACCTGACAGTCAGCAAGCTATTAATAAATAAACATGTAGTGTCAGACAGAGAGAGGGGCTTTCGAGAAAACCAAAATCAAAACAAACCAGACTCCTCCGAGGGAGTTACAGACAGAATTCAGGGGGTCAGTGAAATCAAAAGGGGGAAATTTATATTTTTATTTCACTTGTTTCATGAAATACAGCATTTCTCCTCGATTATAAATGTGAGCAACACATCGTGTGGTCCTGGCAATGCTGTGACTTTGTCACCAGCAGAAATCAGATATTTCCTATCACATTACAGCGGTTGCAGACATTGTAAAGTATCATTGACACTCATCAGCACTTCAAAATTGTGGGAGTTAATAGAGGTGTCGCTAGATCTTGTTATCCAGTGTGTTAATAGAGAAGCACCTATAGGGCTGTATCACACATTTGTTTTGTAAATATTTTGAAAACTCTATTTCAGTATGCTAAGTCGCTTCAGTTGTGTTTGACTCTGTGACCCTATGGACGGCAGCCCACCAGGCTTCTCTGTCCATGGAATTCTCCAGGCAAGAACACTGAAGTGGGTTCCCATGTCCTCCTCCAGAGGGGCTCTCCAACCGAGGGGGTGAACCTGCATCTCTTCTGTCTCCTGCATTTGCAGGCTGGTTCTTTACCACTCAATTCAGTTCAGTTCATTTCAGTTCATTTCAGTCGCTCAGTTGTGTCTGACTATTTGTGACCCCATGAATCACAGCACGCCAGGCCTCCCTGTCCATCACCAATTCCCAGGGTTCACTCAGACTCACATCCATCAAGTCAGTGATGCCATCCAGCCATCTCTTCCTCTATCATCCCCTTCTCCTCCTGCCCCCAATCCCTCCCAGCATCAGAGTCTTTTCTAATGAGTCAACTCTTCACATGAGGTGGCCAAAGTACTGGAGTTTCAGCTTCAGCATCATTCCTTCCAAAGAAATCCCAGGGCTGATCTCCTTCAGAATGGACTGGTTGGATCTCCTTGCAGTCCAAGGGACTCTCAAGAGTCTTCTCCAACATCACAGTTCAAGAGCATCAATTCTTTGGTGCTCTGCCTTCTTCACAGTCCAACTCTCACATCCATACATGACCACAGGAAAAACCATAGCCTTGACTAGATGGACCTTAGTCGGCAAAGTAATGCCTCTGCTTTTGAATATACTGTCTAGGTTGGTCAAAACTTTTCTTCCAAGGAGTAAGCGTCTTTTAATTTCATGGCTGCAGTCACCATCTGCAGTGATTTTGGAGCCCAAACAAATAAAGTCTGACACCGTTTCCACTGTTTTCTCATCTATTTCCCATGAAGTGATGGGACCAGATGCCATGATCTTCGTTTACTGAATGTTGAGCTTTAAGCCAACTTTTTCACTCTCCATTTTCACTTTCATCAAGAGGCTTTTTAGTTCCTCTTCACTTTCTGCCATAGTGCCTCCCTATTTCAGTATAATTGGCTTCTTTTGTAATTCTGTGTATCTTCTATGTATTTAAAAGGCTATTCTGGGAAGGAGTCCATAGGCTTCACCAGAGGCCCAGGGGTCTGTGGCCCCAAATGGGTGAAGTCCTGGAGTGGAGAGTGATGGAGAGGAAAGTGCCTCCTCCCTGTTCATTTTTCCCAACTCTGGCTGAACCCCTATCAAACTCATCAAAGAAAAAGAAAACCTTTATGGACTCAAGCCGTTGTCATTAGATCTCTGTTATTAGCAGTCAAATAAGATGTCACAACCCAACTACCTATTAAATGTCTCCATCTGAAGAACACAGGCCAATGGGTCTGATGCTAGGTCTCCATGTTTCTCTCAAGGAACTCCTGGTCAGGGGAACTCAGACACCTAGGGGAAAAGGGAAGTAACAGTACAGGAGCTACACCCACCCATCCAACTATCCACCCATCCATCCACCCAACTGTCATCCAATTATCCATCAGTCTATCCCTCTATCCATCCAGTCATCCAACTATCCATCCATCCATCCACCCAACTATCATCCAGTTATCCATCAGTCTATCCCTCTATCCATCCAGTCATCCATCAGTCCACCCATCCATCCACCCAACTGTCATCCAGTTATCCATCAGTCTAGCCGTCTGTCCATCCAGTCATCCATCAGTCCACCCATCCATCCACCCAACTGTCATCCAATTATCCATCAGTCTGTCCCTCTGTCCATCCAGTCATCCAACTATCCATCCACCCATCCACCCAACTATCATCCAATTATCCATCAGTCTATCCCTCTGTCCATCCAGTCATCCATCAGTCCATCCATCTATCCACCCACCCATCCATCCACCAATCATCCATCCATGCATGCAATACCCAACCCTCCATCCATCCATCCCTTTGTTTGTATGTCCAGCTATCTGACAAACTTTTATCAAACATCTATGTATCCTGGGCCTTGTGCTAGACACAGGAGCTAGAGATGTGACTAATATATTTTGTGTGGTGCCCATTTGCCTCTATATGAGTAGGACCTCTCTGGAAGGAAACATCAGAAGAAAACCATGGCTGTCCCCATAGAGGGGGGCACAGCAGCTGGAGACACGGGTACTCATTCCTTTTGCACTTGGAGTTTTGTATCGTATGTACGTATTCACTATCTGAACAGTTTTAATTAAAAATATATGTTTGTCTCACCTAAACTGTCAGAATTTGCCTTGCTCCTGAAAGGATTTGAGGCAGCTTACAAGAATGCGCAGAGATGGACAGATGCACCTCTGCCGTCAGGGAGTTGACAGTTTCATGGGGAAGAGAAACGCGCAGACAATTTCAAAACAGTGTCACTCAAAGGGTAGAGGAGCATGGGGCTACACTCAGCCCCGGCTCCTGAGTAATGACCTGGCACAAGAGTCACCTTGGTCTTGCCCAGGCTGGGCCTGGGAACCGAGATGCCCACCTCTGGGTTTATATGGCTGGGACTCCTCCCGCCCCTACTCCACCAAGTTCAGGCACTTTTCTGAGCTGACTTCCAAGTCATAGAGCCAAACTCATGTCCATATCCCAGGTCGGGTGGCTGAAAAAGCAGCCCGTGCCGTGGTGGAGCAGGGATCCTCCTTGCTGGCCTGTTACTTGTGTGTTTATTCCACACGAGGCCCCTGGGCCGGGGGTGAACACACAGAACAGGAGGGAATTATCTCCCAGGCCCTGATGTTCAGCAGGGCCAGGACCCCTCCCACAGGCCCCGATTGGGAAGACAGGGCTGGGGTCTGACGGAAGACAGGGCTGGGGGCTGATGGAGGACAGGAGCCAGGATCGCATGGCTGGCTGGACCAGGGGAGAGAGAGGAAGAAAGAGAGGGAGAGAGGGACCAACCTGGCTGCTTGGAGGATTCGGGTCTTTTCAGAACAACCCTTTGAAATCGAGCAAGAATAACTTTAAACAATAAGATGCTTCTCTCCCCCCCCTCGGCTGTTGCCCAGGCAACGCCAGCGTGCTCAACAACTGTTTAGTTTTTTAAGAAACCAAATCTCCCTCCCTTTGGTCAGCTACCGCCAGGAAGATGAAGAGGCAGTGAAGGCGGCCCGCGTGGTCCATTGTGTGGGGACCCGGGTCAGCCGCAGTGACATTTAAATCTAACGCCCGCATCACAGATGAACCCGGAGCTGCACTCCTCAAGCTCCTGCCCAGACCCCCTTTCCCCTGTGTGTGGCTCCGGCAGTTCGGAGGCGGGGTCATAGAAGAAAGGCTGACCTTCTCCTGTAAGGCAATTCGTGGCCTGAGTGGGTTTCAGGAGGCCACCCATCCCAACCCTCTGCGTCACTTGTCCCAGGAGAATCCTCATCAGGCCAGGGGACAGCGCATCCGTGGGGTTTTAACCTCGAGTGTTTAACCTCGGCACGCATGCTTGAGCCTCAGTTGTGCCCAACTCTTTGTGACCTCCTGGACTGTAGCCTGCTAGGTTCCTCTGTCTGTGGAATTTTTCAGGCAAGCCTACTGGAGTGGGTTGCCACTTCCTCCCCCAGGGGATCTTCCTGATCCAGGGATCAAGCCCGCATCTTCTGTGTCTCCTGCAATGGCAGGCGGATTCTTTACCACTTAGCTACCTGGGAAGCCTGTTTAACCTCGGAGGCTCTCCAAAATCTCCACCTTTGAGCAAAGAACACCAGCAGCTTGCCTCTTTCACAATTTCCTGCTTGAAGGCAGTTGGATGCCATCATCTCCATGGGGGTCTCCGACGACCCAGGGAGGGAGGTCTTTTAGTGTGAGTCCAGGTGCGGGGAGCTTGCAGAGAAGGCTAAGGGGTGTCGGGCGCTTTCAAGCATAAATCCTTACAACTGTGCAAGGAGGTAGGTGCTACCAGGAGCCCATTTTGCCCAAAGTGGAAGCTGGGGCTGCAGAGATGGACGTGACAGCTAGTGGGTGTGGTGGGATTTGAACCCAAGCCGGCTCAGCAACAGCGTCTGCACTCATGTCTCAGCCCAGACCACCTTGGCAGGGCTCTACATCGCAGGCAGGGCCACTTCTTTCCCGGCTGCTGGGACTTGGCCAGTGTGCCTTTCTGGAGGAGAGATGACGCTTGGCTTAGCCTCCACAGAAGGGAAGTGATGGGTGTTGGCCACATGAAGTTCTGGGTCCAGCATCCTCAAACAAGTCAAAACAAGATTTAAAACCTCACTTTGCTCATCTGTAAAATGGCCGTGCAGTTGTAGAAATAATAATAGTAGCTGCCCCTTAGAGAGAACTTACTATGTATTCAGCAGGACTCGAAGTATATCTATTACTTCACTTAATCATCACAGTAACTCCAGACGCAGGTACTATTATGATCTTCATTTTCATATGAAGGAATGGAGACCCAGGGAGGCACAGTCACTGACCCAAAGGCACATAAACCCCGGGGCGGGGGAGGGGGTGCGGGACACTCCTGGCACATAGTAAGTTGAAGCAGAGGCTGGCTTTCAATTCCCTGGAAGATAAACAGAAGGGCTTCTGTCTCTGGGGTAACAAAACATGGGAGAAAGTTAAATTTAGAAAAGCTAAACCAGGTTAGCACAAGCCCCTTCTCCAGCTCAGCCGCAAAATCAGGATGGGAAATTGGCTTCAGCCACAACAAAAACCTAGCTGGGGAAGCCTGATACCGCTGAGATGAGAAAGACCGCGTTGGGGAGGGATCTCGAGGCTCGGAGGCAGGAGCGCCGGGACCCTCTCCTCCCGGCCTAGGACAGGGGGCCCTGCCCCGGATAGGAGTCCCTGGGGGCCCACGCCGAGTCCCAGGCAGTGACAAGGACACAGGCCGATGACAACCGCCAGGGCATCACATCCCCCGGACGACAGGTCTCGCCACACCCAGCTCAGGCCCTTCCACCTAGGAAACCGGGGTACGTTCATGCGCTTCCAACCTCCACCCGGAGAAGGCCTCCCCCCTCCGTCTGCTCCCGTCGTTTAGCGCCGCTAAATGGCCAGCCAGGGGGTGCGGCGACAGAGGGGATAATGAACTCCCATTGGCTTCTTTCACGAGATCGCTGCCTTAATTTACGAGGCCTGAGTGAGCCTCATTTCCCCAGTGCGCATTGAGTAATTAACTATTAATAAAAGCATTACTGAGTTAACCACGGGGGCATGTTTAATTCATGGGGCAGCCCTGGAACAGGACGGAGACTTTGGCTCAGTGGGGGATTCCTCCCAGAGCAAAACATGGCCAGCGGGATGCGGTTGCCCCCAGGCCCTTGGCCCCCTGAGGCCGGCACTTCTTCTCGCTAACCAGAAGGGTGGAATCCCAGGAGGCAGGTGAGACTCCTGGCATCCTAGTAGAGGGCTGCAGAGCAGAGAAGTGGAAAAGAGGGCACTGGGAGGTGTCAGACCTGCTGTGAGGGCTCCTGGCTACATCTGGGGGCAAGGGAGGTGAGTGACCTTGGGCGAGTCACCTGGCTCCTGGAGCCTGTTTCTCCTCTGCAAAATGGGGCGACTGGTACCACTGACCTCTCAGGGACGGACTGCAAAGGCGAAAGACAGGAAAGGACGTGGTAAATGACCAGATGCCCTTCGCTTGGGTGGGGTTGTCTTTAGGACTTCCCCCCACCCTCCCACCTGGAGGTAAAGTGTTGGTGGTGTGGAGGAGAAGAGATACCTACCTGTTCAGGTACAACAAGAGTAATTCCTATCAAGACACCTCCTTGGAACCTTTGAGCTTTCCAGAGGAGAAGACCCCCTCCTCCACCTTACCCGTGTGCACTTGTGACCTGCCACGGTGAGCTAATTCTGTGGTGGCGAAATGCACCGTCCCCACGTTCGCTCACACCTGTGCCTGCGTCTGCTCTTGCCCCTGCCTGGTATGCCTGTCTCCTTTCGTCTGCTTGGCAACTCCTATCCAGTCTTCAAGCCTCACTTCAAAAGGGACAGCTGCGACTGGGACTCTTGGCTCTCCTCCTGCCCAGGCAGAACTGGTCACTCCTTTTGCTCTGCCTTCCACACTGTCTTGTTATGGCATCTATCCATCCGCCCGTTGATCCATCCACCCATCCTTCATCCATCTGCTCGTATTCACTGAGCTCTGATGCTGTGCATCTCTGATCATGTTCTGAAGTTTTGGATAAGCCTGTTTCCTTGGGCTAGTGGTTCTTAATCTCTGGAGGGGGTCAAGAGACCCTCCCCTAGGAAAATGCTCATATGTGCAGATGTTGCTTTCCTCTTCAGGGATCTCTGGTCATGTGCAGAGCAGACAAGCGGAAGGCGGGCACTGGGGGTGAGCCCCGCCACGAAGTCCCCAAGTGCACTTGGGGGCGAGGGAGGTGAGTGAACTTCGGCCAGACCGTGTGGTGGATGCTGTGTGTGGTGGACGCTGTGATAGCCTGCAGGTCGCCTCTTGGGAATGACTTACTCCATGAGGCCCTGGGAGTGTGGCTGGAGGGATGGTCAGCCTTCTCTGGAGGGCTGTCTTATTTGGAAGACTGCCTCACCCAAGGCTGTGCCTCCTTCCAGGGTAGACTCAATTCCAACGACAGACCAGTGTGGAAGCGTGAAGGCCTGAACCTCTCTCACCTTGGCTTGTGACAGCTCTGCAGGGTCAATCCAGCTCCAAAGCTCCCCATGGGAGGAGCTGAGGCCTTTGCACACCTGCCATGAAGTTTGACTCCTCCCTCTGCTGAAACCTGCCTCCATTGCCTCCCTTCAGCAGGTGTTTTTCCAAGCCCCCTCTCTAAATAACATCATGGACTTTAATCTTTACCTCTGTGTATACTTCCCAGGGAGCCCATTAGATTTAAAAGCCCTGCAGAAGTTTCTTGAGGGCAGCACAGCACGTATAGCGGCTTGTGTATCTCCAGCAGTTCTCGCTGGGCAGGGCATGGGGGGACTTGCTCCAGAAACAGTTACTGAATGCATTTGAATGCATTTCCTCTTGCTTCTCTGTTCTGTCCCTCTGTTGGCCCAGCAGGAGAGTTCTCATCAGATATCCAGGAGAAAAAGATGAACTCATCGGCAGGATGCCAGCCGGACTAGGGCTTGTGGGCCTGTTTCTGGGGAAATATACTAGTTGCCAACGAAACTGTGCATAACCATGGGAACAGAAAGTCAAGCTAATTGGTTACTATGAAACAAGGTCAAAGGGGCCCGGCTGATGTCAAGGCTGTGTAGTTAGGATGGAGGCTCAAGGGGATGGCTGGAAGGCCAGCAGGGATGGGTGGTGGTGAGGGGACAGCCTTTTCTTATTCGGCAGATCATTTAGAAGTTAGACTAGTCCTCGGAAGCTGGGGAAAACATTTCACTTTCCATTGTTGGAAATTCCTTCATGAAATATCTGTCAAGTGTCTCTCCACTGTCCCAGGCACGGCAGCAGGGACAGTGACCTCAGAAGGCCAAGACCTCAGTGCTTGCTCTGCCTCTCACTTGCTTTGTCATCCAGGCAAGTTATGTGGCATCCCATGGCTGACGTTTGCCGAATGGTTATTACTGTGTGTCCTGTTATGTGTTAACTGCTTTACATACACTAGTTCATCTTCACAACAGCTTCGCTAAAAGATATATATTATCATGCCATCTTTACAGAAAGGACATAGGCTCAGAGGGGATCAGCGGCATGCCTGAGACACACAGCTGATCCCGGTGCCAAGGGGGGATGTGAACCCAGGTCTGGTGGAATCCCGAGGCTGTGTCCTTAGGCACTATCCTGCTCAATGTCTATGAGCTCAGTTTCCACAGCAATGAAAACAGGTACAATCAATTTTGACTGTTAGAGTTGTTAGCAATTAAATGACTGACTTGAGAGGCTTAGAAGGTGCCTGGTGAATGTCCAGTGTTCTCCTCCCCATTTCCTTTGTCCCCTGCGCCTCAATGCTTCCCTGGGCTGGAGGAATGATGGCCCCATCTGCCATCTCTCCAAGGACACACGTCTCTGTCCCAGGTCTAGCAGTGTCTGGCACACGGCCAGCGCTCACCGAATGCTCTCGGCCCCCATGGATGATCTGGGGGTCCCCACCCTCAGCTCTCTGGATTGCAAATCGCGGATCCCACTCAACCCGTTAGTCTGTGATGCAGCAAGCTGTGGCAAGTTCCACGAAGACAATTCTCTTAGTGCCATGGAACTCTGTCAAGACACTGGAACTTCTAGGTTTTTCTCAGCAGAATGGAGTGTTAACAGGTAAAATGTGATCCCCTGAGCCCTCCTGTGAGAGAGGGTACCAGAAGGAAGATGAGGGTATTCCCGGTCCAGCCTGATGTCTCAGCTTTCTCCCACAGGCAAACTCCACAGGCAAACTCCAGCTTGTTCTCTTCCTTACCACGCCACCTGCAGACATGCTCATATACTGGGGGCATTCACCTTCTTCCCACTGTAGGCCCCTGGAGAGGTGGTGGGCATGTAAGCACTAAAACTCGAACCTGTGGGTCAGCCCGCCTCCCGGCCCCCTCCTCAGCAGAAGCGCTGGAGCTGGAGGCTTCGTGGGGACAGACGCCACAGCCTTGGAGACAAGTCACATCCTCAGCTTCCTTCAAACTGTGTGCGCAACGGAGTTGCCATGGCGACACTGCAGCCCTGAGATGCGATGGCTGCAGGCAGCATGGGTGCTCCCAGGGCTCAAAGCTGAGGGTGACGCTGTCTGACCTGGGAGGCCAGGCGATTGGGTGGGCCCGGTAGGGGGAGGAGGGGGAGGGGAGCCTTCCTCTAGGCTTGGTTGGTAATTGGCGCTAAGTGAGGGGCCGCCACTGAAGCCAGCGTTCTTGTAGTGGGGGTCCTTGCTCTGCACCCCGTAATTACTGCACCAGACAGCACTTGTTCCCTGTGTGGGGAGACGGAGATGGAGTGGGGAGCAGACAGGAAGCTCTCATCCACCTGAGCCAGCGGGGCTCTGGCAGCCTCACCCCACTGCCCAAGCATCCTACATCCCAAGCAGGTTCTCTGGCAGAGGTGGAGGCCCCGGCCCTCCTGTCTGCTGGCTCTCCCATCAGCAGTGTGGAGCACAAGCTTCCTTTAATCCTACCCTCTGAGCCTACAGAATCCGAGGGGCGGGGGTGGAGGTGCAGCAACCAGATAAGACACCACCTCGGGGGAGTCCCTGGTGTCACACCTCCATCTGCAGGAGAAGTCTGCGCTGTGAAGCTGAGCCAGCAGCAGGAGACCTCGATTCTAATTCCTCCTGGGCCCAGAAGTTCTGGGGGCCTCAGGCTACTCACTGCCCCCTCCTGGGCCTCAGTTTTCCTAGTCTTAAGACTGGGCATGGGACTCAAAGTCGTTCTTAAGGCTTCTTCTACAGCAGGGGTTGGCAAACTCCAGCCTGCAGGTGGAATCCTGGTTTTGCAGAAAGCGTTCCCTGGAACACGGCCCCGCCCTTTTGTTTCTGTATCTCTTGCCTGTGGCTGCTTCTCTGCTACAAAGGCAGACTTGAGGAGCTGCGACAGGGACCATATGGCCCCCGAAAGGAAAATATTTACTATCTGGTCCTTTACGGAGAAAGTCTGTCGACCTGTTTCTAAAATATTAACGTTCTCCTGGGCTTGATGGGCTGGGCTATTCTAGCTCTGATCTGATTAGACCAATTCATAACAAGTCCCTCTACCTGGAGGCACCAGGGCAGGTCCTGCTCCCAGGACTCTGCCTGGGTTTGGCCGGTGCCCGGTGCCCGGTACCCGGTGACGGGCGGTTTCCGGAGCCAAAGCCTGGTGCGGTGGCGCCACCTGCTGTGAGTGCTGGGCGCACTGGGGCCCAGAAGGACCACCTGCCTCCCGCTCCCAGGCAGGGCAGCCGCATACAGAGGGGCATCTCATCTCCTCTCTCTCCATTTTATAAAGAAGACTGCAGACTAGTGGGCAGGTGGGCGGAAGGCCCAGGTCCCAGAGGCCCATAACCCCGCCATACATGTTCCATAGACACACATGTAGACACACAGAGTTGGCCGTGAATGTTAGCATGCATGCTCACTTAGGGTCTTGGCTCCATGGTTGTCAAAGGACTTTCAGAATATATGCGAAAATAACGTTTGATCTGCTACCAACATTGACACAGTCCTCAGAACACCTCTGAGATAACCATATCCCCATTCCACAGATGAAAAGACTGTGGTTCAGAGAGGTTAGGTAGTTTGCTTAAGGTCACACAGTGAATGACGAGAGTCAATATTCGAATCAGGCTGTGAAAACACTCGAGTCCCCAGAATATGAAACTCAGTACCTGTTCTTCGCTGCCTGCAGGTGTGGCAGGGCCCCAAGAGAGGGCCCTGGTGCTCCGACGGGAGACAGAGACAAGGGTGAGTCCGCTGAAGGAGGCGGAAGGGGGGAGGCTGGCCCCTCCCCCATCCCCGGCCCCACAACTCCAGGCAATACAAGGTGGCCAGTGGACCGGAAACCGTTTATTTCCAAGCTATAAATAGGTCTGCTTGAGGAGAAAGGACAGTCTCCAGGTGACGGGGCCCCCAGCATCCCCACCTCCCGTCCCTAACTGCACTGCAGTCCAAGCCCCAGTCCCCCAGAAACCTGTCTTCTCTCTAAAATCAGCATCCCGGCTCTGAGAGCCTGGCGAGCGGCTGCAACAGCCCACTCTCTGCTCCTGCTGCGACACCAGAGCTGCTGGGACCCCGCTCTGGCCAGGCCCGAGGCTGGCCTGGCGCCCACCCGGCACGCCAGCTCTCTGCCCTGGCCCCAGCACTGGTTGCGTGCCCTCCAAGGCCTGGCCCGGGAGATGCTGGGCCCACTGCTGCCCGGCAGCTGGGAAGAACCACCCGGGTCCCCAAGCTGCTGACTGGTCCCCCGGCTGCTCATTGCTGCCCCTGGGCCACGAAGTATTCCTCCTCCTCGTTGTCCTCATCCTCTGGCTGGCTGCTCCGGAGCAGCAGCTCCAGGTCGGGGTTGGAGCCCAGCCCCTTCAGGGGCTTAGGGGCGCCGTCACCTGGGGACAGAAACAGCAGCATCACACAGCCAGCAAGGGTCTACCTGGCCCGGCCTTACAGGAGAGCGTGCCAAGGGACCCATGCCCCCGCCCACTCCCTGGAGATGACCCCTGCAACTTCTCGGAGGAGAGGTGGAGGCCAAATCACCAGGTGAACTCCTGAATTAGAGGAACAGGCAGGGCAGGGGCAGCTGAACTGAGCAGACGGGACTGCAAATGGCTTGGGGGTCAAGAGCCACCTGCCTCCTCCTGGCAGGGATGGGCGGAGGGGAGATCCAGGAGGAGAGGGTCACCAGGAGAGGCTTCCGAAAGGGGGCTCTGGGTACCTCTGGCATGCAGGGCTTTGAGGGCAATGTGCAGAGATATTCCCGAGAGGCAGAGGGCAAAGCCCAGCCAGTTCAGGAGGCTGATCTGGTCACCCAGCAGATGCGCTGCCAACAGCAAAGTGCAGACTTCCTGCAGGAAGAGAAGCAGGGAGGGGGCGTGCTCAGGGCCGGGGCAGGGTGGGGGGGCGCTCCTTGGCAAGGGGGGCGCCGTCACAGTGCAGGGGAGAGGCAGACCTGCCCAAACTCCCTGCAATGCAAAAGCGTAAGCCTCCCTGAGTTCAGGGGCCAGCCCGAGACCTCCCCGGCTCTGTGTTACTGTGGACAGAGGGGAGGTGCTTTTCACAGAATTCTGTCCAGACTGGAAGAGGCAGACCGAATCCAGGCTGGGGACACAGGGTAGCAAGTCCGTGGCCACGTCCACAGGCATGAAGGACAGCTGCCCTTCCAGAAGCACCTGAGCACGGAGCGCCACTGGTGCTGTGGGGCAGGCGTGGGGTACAGTCACACTGGACTCTACAGGACCCATTGGTCACAGGGTTCTTCGTAAGCACTGGCTGCAAAGAGGGCTGATCAGAGGACATTCTGAGAAACACGGCTCATGCGTCATCACTGGGCGGGCAAAAACTTCAGGGAGCCCTGTGCTGCTGGTTTCGGGGAACACTGCTCCAGAATCAGGATCTGCCTGTCCACTGCCCTGGGCAGGAAGCAGTGCGTGATGATGGGGGGGAGGAAGGGGAGAGGAGACGCAAGGAGACGGCTAGGGGCTCCCAGTCAGCGGTAGAGGGAGGATCAGCAGCCGCAGGGCCCTCGTGATAGAACCATCCCTCACTGTGCTCCTGGCAGACACTGTCAATCACTGCCAAGCCCAAGACCCTGCGCTGATGATGTGACTGGGGGCTTCTCAACCCTGACTCCAGGCCGCTGCCTAACGACCAGAGTTGGCTTTCTTGGTAAGATGTAAACATGTCCCAGGCCTAGTGGAGTCAGCCTGGCTGCCTGCTAGCTGCATATCCCTGGGTAAGGGCAGCTCTTCATGTCTGTTCCCCATCTGTGAAGCAGGGCTGTGCCCCCCGCCCCTCTCCGCCCACTCTGGGCCATGGTGATGATGGACGGCCTGCCAGGTGAGACAGGCACTTCCATCTCTTCCCTGCAGGGCTCTGGGAAGCAGGAGCTGGGGCAGGAGCTGGGACACCCGCTGGAGAGGGGCTCCCCTCTAAGACAGCACTGGGGTCACCTCTAAGACTGTACCTTAAAAATGCCGGCAATGGAGAGAGTGAGGCTGGAGGTCCTGGAGACCAGGAGGGAACTCAGAGAAGCCCAAACCAAAGGCGAGAATCCCGCCAAGGAAGAGGCTCCCGAGCACCCGCAGGAGCAGCCCTGTGTCCTGGAAACGGAAGATTTTCTCAGATGTGGACAAATGGAGACCTGGAAGCAACGGGGGGAGAGAGCGGGGGGGCCACGTCCTGGGTGTGCCTGTCTGGGCGGCCTCACCCCACCCAGCTGTCGGGTGTGATTTGCCACGGCTGCACCTCACCCTCCCTGCACCCGCCGCCTGTCTGAGGCCCCTAGTCCTGGGACAGGGAGGCATCAGAGAATCTCAGGCAGATGGCCGGGGACTTGGGGAAACCAGGAAGCAGGGCCAGCTGCCAGGGAGCCCGGGGGCGATACAAGCCAAGGATCCTAACAGGGACTGATGGAGGCTTCTGAGCCTCTGGACTAGAGCAGGGGCTGGCACACAGCGGGCATCAGGCGGAAGTGCCTTGCTCCTTCACACACTGTGCCACCCATCTTTGGGGAGGAGGTGGCGGGGAGGGCTGTTACTTCCTATGGGCTTGGCAGCTGTGACACCCCATGGCCCAAAGAAGATGGGGCATCTGCTACATGAGGACTGTCAGTGCTCTGGGCCACTGGAGGAGGCCCTTCATTCCAGGTGGGTCCAGGGACAAAACTCCATCCATACAAACCTCCTCCATCTAACTACAGAGCTGTGGGGTGTAGCCGAGACATGTGCCCTTTTCTGGACCACCGTTTCTCCATTGACAAAACAAAAGGGACTAGACTGAACAGTGTAGTTTGAGGAACAGTCCTCAAAAAGTAAACATACACGCGTTTAAAGAGACAACAAAACCATGGCCCCTGTTCCAGAGATACCCACACAGGCCTCCACACACCAAGTTGTGCCCAGACTTTCAGAGGACCCTTGGGTCTCCAGCACTGCCCATCTGAGAGAACAGGAAAGGCTCCCGGGGTAGAAGCCGGTGGGAAGGTGAGCCCTAGACTCGGCAAATGGACACTCATGGGAGCGGGAGGCTGGCCGAGGAGGCTTTTGGAGGAAAGCACCGAGGAGAAGCAGAATGTTGGAGTCCCCTGGGCACACAGCCTTCTGACGCAGGACATCTTGTCTGGTGCTGGGCTCGGCAGCACTGCAAAGGCGTCGGCAAATTGAAGGGAATTCGGGGAAGAGCAACATAAGTAATGAAGGCGCTTGGGGGATTAATTTACCAGAAAAGATTAAAGAAGCTAAATCCATGCAGCTTTGCTAAGTGATGACTACCAGGGGCTCTCGGGTGAGAGTCTGCAGAGATGGGGAAATGGTGTAAACATCCGGGAAGGGAGGGAGAATGTGGCACTTGGTGAGGGGCACAAGGAAAGGATGGAGAGAGATTTTAAAACAGGGAAAAAAAAATGAGGCTGTGGAACACAAGTTTCCTGGACAACGGAGCTGCAGAATAATCTTCTCTGAGAGGTTTGAGACGCTTCACTGCTTGAAACTTAAATGCATGTGGGACAGAATTCTCTGTAATGACCCTGAGGACAGAAGGGACTCTGGGAGGGAGGATTAACAGACAGAGGACGAAGACCAATTCCAAAACTTCAGGGAGAGGAACATGGTGGCCCCTCCCTCCGGCCCCCCTGCCCAGGCTAGACACATCCTTCTGACTCTTCCCTGGGAGCTGATGGGGGAAGGGGGGAAGGAACTGCCCACCCGCCCCCTTCCTCATTCTCCCACTCCTTGATCGAGAAACAGCCAAGGCCAATCCCACACACCTCTCCACGTCTGAACTTCCTGTTCCCACTTCCTGGGGCGCCCGCCCTCATCAGGGTGTCAAAGTCCCATTCATTCTCCAAAAATGCACTGTCTGGGAAGCCTCAACTTGCCTTTCTGGCCCACCAATCTGGACATTCATGACTCTATTCCAACTAAGAGAAAGAGGGCATCATGGTTAAGAGAGGGGCTGGCTTGTACATGAGCTATGGGACCTTGAGCAAGGCTATCTTGACTTCTCTCTGCCGTAGTTTCTTTTATCTGCAAGATGAGGCAGTCCCAGTACTGGCACGTGGGGTTTTGGGGAGTATTAAATGAGTTAATACGTTTAGAACAATCAGAACAGCCCTGGTCTACCTTTAGCACTGTGTGCATTTACCAACATTACTGCCTGGTGTGTTTTACATGTGACTTCTCAGTAGCATTTATCCTGTGAGATTCTAGCCCCTTGGTTTAAGTGTCTGTCCAGCCCCCAAACCAGGCACTGCCAGGGTCGGGACCACCATCACTAATCTCTGGAACCTCTGCAGCTACCACAGTGCTGGGCTCTGAGCAGAGATCAGAACTCTGTGGGCCGCTGTAGGTCATCCCGAGGTCGATGACCCCACGTACCTTCAAACACGGCAAAGAGAGGGAAGAGCCCCAGGAACATGAGTGGCTGCAGGTGGAACATGGTGTCGATGGGATTCTGGAGTCCTGCACAAATGACCTGTGTGAGCCGTCGTGCCCGGCCTGACCCACCTGCACCCTGCCCTCCTCCACCCTGCCTGGTGCCCCGAGCCCACCAAGTTCTGCCTTCTGCAGGAGCATCTGGGTGAGGGTCCAGCGAATGCCGCCCGATGAACGAGGCACCCAGCACCAAGGCAAAGCCCTCGATGTTGAACTGCGTCGACTTGTAGGTGAACATGAAGAGGCCCCCCGGCGATGAGGAGGACCACCAAGACCAGCGCCGCGCTGGAAAGACAGGGCGGGGGGAGCAGCTGCAGTCAACTCAGGGGTCTCGAGTTCATCAGGCCTGGGAGACTGGGGGTCGGTGACCATCTTGGGTGCCCCTGGGGCAAGGCCTCCCTACCTGCCCCACCCTGGGGTCCTGGCTGGTCCCTTCCTTCGATGCTACCAGGGTTGACACCCGGTTGGCATGGCAGGTGTGCTATCCTACAGCGGCCCTAGGTCCCCACGTGGCCCCACCTCCCCCGGGACCCAGCACATGAAGGGCCCCAGCTGCACAGCAGGGGACCCCCGGACCACTGCCCCAGCCCCCACATCCTGGAACCTCGTCTCCTGCAGCCACCGCGCCTGCCGCACCAGTCCCTAAATCTTCTCCAGCAGCGCCCTGGGTCTGTTCCCAGGGACGGGGCGCTGCTGAGCTGGGCTTGCCTCCTTGGTCACAGGCAGGGAAGCCACTGAGCAGCTCCAGCTTTCTATTCTTAGCATCGGTGGGGGCGGGCGGGACGTGAAGAAAGCTGGGGCCTCACCAGCTCCTCCAGCTTGAAAATCAGAGAGAAGATGAGGATGAAGAGGACGGCTGAGGACTTGGTCATCGTGTACCTGCAAGGGAAACGTCCCCCGTGACGCGCTGCTGGAGCCAGCGACACAGACTTACTGCCAGGAAAGGAGCCCACGCGGCGCCACCAGGGGCGGGAGGAGGCCAGGGGAGACCCCTGACCTCCCTGAGGGCCGCAGGCCCCACACAATACAAAAGACCAAAAGAGGGAAGCCTAGTCATCTGGGTTGACACGCGACCTTTAATCTGAAGGAATCTCTGACTCGGAGGCCTCTGATTATCACCAGAAAATTAAAAACTGAGCTTCCCGAGTCCTGTGATTACATGCTCTTTAGTAGAGATCAGGATTAAGGAGGGAAGAGAGAAATGGAGAAAGAAGGGGCAGCCACACACGGCTCGCTGAAGCGCAGAACCTGAGATAAGCAATAGCTACTCCCTCTGTGCTCCGAGCCCCTTCCCCGCTGCCTGGCAGGGACCTGGCAGGGAGGGTGCAGCCCCCCGCCCCAGCCTCTGGACAGATGGCCAGAGGGCCCAGGACTCACAGTGAGACGGTGATGTAGAGGAAGCTCCAGTTGGACAAGCCCACATCCAGCGCCGTAGCCAGTGCTGCGGAGACATGGGGCACCCGTGGGACACCCCGCCCGGGTAGGAGCCCTCCTGGAGCTTTCTTTTCCACCCAGCAGCTGAAGGGTTAACTCCTGGCCCCACGCCCCTAAAGCAGAGGGGGCTGCAACATTAGGGAAACAGCCCACTGTCTAACTGCTTCCCATTTGTTGGATATTACGAACGCCGCGACCCCCACCCTCATGAGGAAGGGGTGTCCACCTGATCCTGAGGACCCCCCACCGGAAACTCTGCAGACTGGCTCCTGCCTCCCTCGGGATGAAACACGCTGTCCTCCAACAAACCCCCCTCCCCCGACTAGGACTTAGTCCTCCAGTATATGAGCCAGTTGCCTTCTCAGTTCCGCTTCCTCTCCCGACAGCTGAGTGCTCAGCTTCCAGAGACACTTTCAGTTCCCTGGCAGATCTGCCCATGCACCAAGCCTCTCCCGGAGACACGGGGGCCTCCCTTCCGAGGGGACCCACGCCCCCCCAGGTCTCAGCCCACAGCCCACGCTCCCGGAAGCCCTCCCCTGGGGGCCGTGGGCTCCTGCGCCCGGTCTCAGGGCCGGCCGTGATGTGTCTTCTGACCACCGTCTCCAGGCCGTGATGCACGTGCTCAAGAGCGTGGGAAGGCTGAGCCACCGCACCTCCCCCATCCCTGCCCGCCCCCATGAGGCAGCAGTGGGGGTGGGAAGGACGCGGTGAGGAGCGACCCCAGACGGGCTCAGCTTCATGCGTTCCTTCCCCTCTGAGCTGGCCCCTCCCTCCGGCCCACAGGCAGGCACCTACCGGTGGGAGCCACTCTTCTGAGGTAGTCGGGCCAGCTCAGCACCACACGGGCCCTGTGGCTGGAGCACTGAACCAGGGCCCTGGACAGGGCGGAGAACAGGAAGATCACAGCCAAGTGCAGCATCGTCATGAAGAGGGGGAAGTGGAAGCTCTGGGGAGCCCAAGCACATAGCGGAGCGCCTCCGTGACCGCCCGGCCCCGGCCCCCCGGCCCCAGCCCCCGGCGGCCCCCACCCCTGCTGGCCTGGCTGCGGGTTCAGGGGCCTCTGCAGTGTTTGAGGGCCCTCTGACCCCCCACGTTTGCCCTGGCTCACTCCCTAGTCTCCCCCTTTCCCAATGCCCCTCCATCCCAGTATTTCAGGGGACTCCCCAGTGAGGCCCTGTCCCACCACTGGTGTGAACTGGCTCCCAGCCTGGCTGGCTGAAGCCCGTGCCTCCCCGCTGCTAAATCTTAGGGGCGCCGCGGGCCCCCGCGCACCTTGGTCAGCCACTTGTTGTAGAAGGTGATGCCGATGGAGAAGCAGTAGTAGAGGAGCACGAGCCCCAGGGTCAGTGCCGCCCTCCACCACGAAGGCCACGTCGGGGCGCACCTCCCCATCCGCAGATGCCGGCCGGTGGGGCGGGCAGCAACCACCTCTCAGGAAGACGGCCCACAGGAAGGGCCGGTCGGGCTGGGCCTGCGACTTTCAGCAAGCACACCTCCCGGCTGCCGCTTCCATGCTCTGGAATCGTCCACGGAGCCGCAGGTGCCGTCCTCACCTTCGGGGCTGGTGGCCTGAGCCGACCCTCTCCATGATCAACGGTGGACGCGGCTCGCTGGACCCCAAGGCTGAGACTAGAAGGAGGAAAAGGGCCGCGCCGGTCAGCTGGGGCAGGGGGCAGGGACTCAACGCGGCCACCCCAGGCCTGGCCTGCAGGGAGCAGGGGTGACCAGGCCACGGGACTCCCCGCAACCTGTCCCCTCACTCCCCTGTCACCTCGAGCTCTTCTCCATGAATTCACACCAAAGTGACCTTTTAAAAATGCAAATGATGTGATCATGTCAGAGCAGCTGCAGCCCTTCAGCAGCTGCCAGGGCTCCTACAGCAAGACCAAGACCCTCCCCTGGCTAAGCAGGCCTGCCCCGTGGCTGGGCTCTGGGTGCCCTGTCTCACCCAGGGCCTGCTTTTCCCCTAGGCACATCCAGCTCTTCCCTGCTGCCGCAGGGAGCCGAACGCTCTGCACGCCCTGCATTCCCTCCTCGGCAGGTTCTACTGATCATCAGCTCGGATGGCTCTTCCTGGGGGAGCACTGCCTCCACAGGCCCCCCGAGACATGGCTGCTCCCCTACTCCTCCGACATCACACGTGTGCCAGGCCTGAGAGACGGCTGTGTGCCCCGTCATCGGGCGGTGAGCCTCAGGCACACAGGAGGCATGGTGTTCATGACAGCTTATAGTCAACCTGGCACCCTGTGTTCCCTATACTGTTCGATGAGAGAGGGCACGTGATTTTCAGGGGATGATCTGGTCTTCGAGGCACTGAAAATGAACCAGAAAACTAATACCTCCTGTGCCTTAGCCTCTAACAACTACTTTCAAAGAGGCAGTGCTTGCCTTCAAGTCTCAGCCAAAGAAAACCAATAAAACCAAGCCCTGCCTCCTTATCAATCCAGCCAAGCCTAATGAGCGTCCAGAGCATGCAGGTTGGGGTGGGGGAAGACTAGGCGGACCTGGGTCAAGTGTGACCCACCTGCAGCCCCATCTGTGTGTCTCTCCTTCCTCATGCTCCTCCCTGCTGAAATGCCACCTCCTTCTGGAAGCCTTCCGAACATATCTTAGCTCCCCCCCCCCGGTCCTTTCTAAAAGCAAAGCACTCCAGTTCTGTACTCTGGAGCCTGGCTTACCGTGTCCTCTCCCCATTGTGGGAGCCGGCGCAAGGCCTGGCCCGAAGGACATCAGAGGCTGTGGTTCTCTTTGGGAAATTCTGGAAACCTGTGCTCCCCATGTCAGACTCCTTCATGTGGCCAGAGTGGAGCGTGCAGGCACCAAACCCACCTCTGACAGAACTCCAGGCCCATGCTCCTTCCTCTATACCAAGGCCTCCCAACCGCAGCATTAGTGCTATTTGGGGCTAGATAATTCTTTGCTGGGAGAAGCCCTATCTGTGCACGGGAGGATGTTTAGCTGCATCCCTGGTCGCTGTGCACTAGGGGCCTGGAGCATCCCTTCCCCTCAAGTTGGGACGACCAAAAATGTCTCCTGATGTTGCCAACTGTTAACCCGGGGGGTAAGGGGTGGGAACTGCTCCCCCCTTGAGACTGACTGCTAAGTCTCACAGGCAACTGCGGGGCTTGTTGGCACGAGGTGAACTATCTCTTGGCACTCCCTCTCCACGGTTGGCCCTGGGCTCCCACACCAGGATGGTCAGCACCCTGCTGGGAACTGACTCCTTACACCTTCTGGCTTCTGGAATGGTTCCGGCTCCAACAGGCTCCAACGGTGCCATGTACGTGCTCCCTCCACTGTTCAAATCCAGCCCTTCTTTCAAGGAGCCAGCCCAGGCCCGCCACCTTCAAGAAGTCCCCATGAGGACCCCAGCCCACAGGGAGCACCTTTTCGAAAGTTAACGAGGCCCCTCACTGGTGTCCCTGCTTCCAATTCCTCCTACAGCCTGGAAGCAGCCTTCCAGCCGCAGAGGTGGCCTGAGCATGGAAAGCAGACCTCACAGGGTTAATCCCAACTCCTCAGCAGACCCGAGAGGAAGGCCTCCCAGCCTCCGGCCTCTGCCAGCTTCTGCAACCTCATCTTCTCCTTCCCTCCCCCCACCCGCCACGCTGGCCCCTGGCCATTTGTCCAAAACATCTGGCCTGTGTCCTTCTTTGTATTCGCGGTCGCAGATCTTCGCTTGGTTGAACACCTTGGGGCCTGGGGCGGGTAGGGGTGTGGGGGAGGGGGGCGTCCAATCCTGGTGGCACCTCCCACTACCTGACGTTTCCTTGTTTGTCCACGTGTTTACCATCCACCCCCGACTCCCACCGTACGGCGGGATGCGGCCTCTCCAAGTGCAGGGCCGGGTCCACGTGATGCCCGCCGGGGTCCCGCCGCCGAGAGAGCGCGGAGGCCCGGGCCCCTCCATGACCGCGATACCTAGGCCCGGGAGGAGCATGACCCGGGCGGGCCCCCGCGGCCGCGGCGCGCGGCGCCGAGCCTGGGCCCCACTCGCAGCACCGCCCTGGTCCCCCTCCAACCCCGGGAGCGCGCCGAAGGCCCGCCGCGCGCCCACTCACCTCGCCCCGCCGGCGCTGCAGGCCCGGATTCTCCTGCCGGAAGTTCGAGGCCCACCGCCGCCACTGGGGGCGCTTCTGCCGGAAGCCGCTGGGGGTGGGCCCGGGGCCAGGGGCGGAGCGTGTCGGGGGCGGGGCGGGGCGGGGGGGCTAGTCCTCCCCTGTGGTCTGCGAAACCGCCTGCTGCGCGCCCTGGCTTCCCTGGAAACCCGGCCTGAGCATCCCCCTTGGTTGTGTCTCCTGTTGTCAACCGAGGTCCTGGTCAACCAAGGTGCCTGCTGCAAGAGCCCTGCGCACCGCTGGCAGCCAGGAAAAGGTCACCTACTCATAAATTTAAGTATTTACCTATTCCAACCCAGTGCTGGGCAACCATGGAAACGCTTGGATCTCTCCTGGGCTTTTTCCTATGGGAGCTCAAGCCAGCTAGGGAGTGACATCGGAGGCATCAGATTTCAGGACTTAGAAGATCCGTTCAGTTCAGTTCAGTTCAGTCGCTCAGACTCTGCGACCCCATGAATCACAGCATGCCAGGCCTCCCTGTCCATCACCAACTCCCAGAGTTCAGACTCACATCCATCGAGTCAGTGATGCCATCCAGCCATCTCATCCTCTGTCGTCCCCTTCTCCTCCTGTCCCCAATCCCTCCCAGCATCAGTCTTTTCCAATGAGTCAACTCTTCGCATGAGGTGGCCAAAGTACTGGAGTTTCAGCTTTAGCATCATTCCTTCCAAAGAAATCCCAGGGCTGATCTCCTTCAGAATGGACTGGTTGGATCTCCTTGCAGTCCAAGGGACTCTCAAGAGTCTTCTCCAACACCACAGTTCAAAAGCATCAATTCTTCGGCGCTTAGCTTTCTTCACAGTCCAATTCTCACATCCATACATCACTACTGGGAAAACCATAGCCTTGAACAGATGGACCTTTGTTGGCAAAGTAATGTCTCTGCTTTTGAATATGCCATCTAGGTTGGTCATAACTTTTCTTCCAAGGAGTAAGCGTCTTTTAATTTCATGGCTGCAGTCACCATCTGCAGTGATTTTGGAGCCCCCCAAATAAAGTCTGACACTGTTTCCACTGTTTCCCCATCTATTTCCCATGAAGATGCCATGATCTTCGTTTTCTGAATGTTGAGCTTTAAGCCAACTTTTTCACTCTCCACTTTCATCAAGAGGCTTTTTAGTTCCTCTTCACTTTCTGCCATAAGGGTGGTGTCATCTGCATATCTAAGGTTATTGATATTTCTCCCAGCAATCTGATTTCAGCTTGTGTTTCTTCCAGCTCAGCGTTTCTCATAATGTACTCTGCATATAAGTTAAATAAGCAGGGTGACATTATACAGCCTTGATGTTCTCCTTTTACTATTTGGAACCAGTCTGTTGTTCCATGTCCGGTTCTGTTGCTTCCTGACCTGCATATAGGTTTCTCAAGAAGCAAGTCCAGTGGTCTGGTATTCCCATCTTGGGAGGGAATAATAGTAAACACGGGTGAAACATTTTGAGGGCCTAAAAATTTTATGAGCATGGTCTCAACTTCAGGAAGTTGAATAAGCAAGAACATCCCAGGCAGGAGAAATAAGAAGGCGAGAAGGCTGGAGTCTGGCTTGGAGCCCACTTGTTTACAAGTTGACAAAAACTATGCGTTAGAAAAGTAGGCAAAGGCAGATTGCAGTAGGCCCCAAAATGCCAACTGAGGAGTTGAGAACTTAACAAATCTTCAGGATTCAGGAAAAGCGTTAAGACCACGCGCGAGAGAGGACCATTTGGAGGCCAGAACCAGCTAGGGTACACAGTGGGGTTCAGTTAGGAAGTTTTTGCTCTCCCTCTCCAGCCGCTCCTGGATAGCTCACAGGATGGCTGCAAACAGGAGTCCTTACAAGTGACCCAGCTGGGCTCCTTGGCCTCTCTGAACAGAAGGCTCAAGACCAGAGTGTAAGCAGTTCTTTATGCAAACCACTGCTGCCCTGCCCCCGCCAGCTGGTATCACCAGGCATTCGTTCGTTCAGCACTTACACCAACACCTACAATGGCACCGAGGCTCTTGGCTTTATTCAGTCAAGGCTGCATACACTTTCTGTGCCTTTTGAAAGCACTTATCCTCACCCACTTCTTCCACAGAAGCAAGATGAAGTATCCGTTTCATCACGGCCCTCATTCCAGCCTCCAGGCTACCAAGTTTGAGGTTTGGAGGACAGTGTGGAACACCAGTTGGCAGGCTGGGCGCTGAGCACCGGCAACACTCAGGGTGAAGAACATGTCTTCCTTGTAAGGCACAAGTACTCGAGCTGTTTCTTGGCTGTGTCCCTCCCTGGCAGGGAGAAGAGGGAGGTCATGTCCTCAGGGGTGTACAGGATGCCTTTCCTGCTGTACCTGGCAGGCCTGAGCAGAAAGCACTTTGCGCTGGTGGGAGAGTCTGTGAGCGTCCTTAGCCAGCAGGCAGGTCTGTGTGTGTGTGTACATGTGTCTGTGTGTGTGTGCAGTCCTTCCTGCGTGTGGTGGGGCAGAGTGGCTGAAGAGGAGGAGGCAGCGGCTCTGGGAAGGTGGCTGAGGGCTCCAGCTGGAGCTCTCCAGTGTCTCCCAGACACAATGAAATGAAGGCTTGTCAAGGTGAAAGCTCCCCGGGGCAGGGAGCAAGTACAGAGAAACAGCTGTTAATGGGAACTGGTGTGTACATGAAAGAGTATTTATTGAAAACATGGTTACTGACAGGAAGCGCCTGGCCGCTCTCAGGTTACAATCTTGGCTTGCAACTGCAAGTGTTGACTTTTGGTTTGTTTTGTTTTTTTGGCCTCCCATTTTATTTTCCCTCCAACATTCCACCCTAGGATAGGTAGATCTTATATAAATATATATACACGTCTGTAGAAGTATGGCCTATAGTAAAGAAAATATACAGTACACTCTTCATTGGGCAGTCCCCACCATGCTAGGCTACCAATACCAAATGCCACGGTGCCCGCGTGTGTGGTTTATGAGTGCTGCAGCACCAGGGAAGCCTCATGGGCACAGCAGGGGCCTCCACGGGCCCCGGCCAGCTCCCTGAAATCGTGGCCAATGGCAGAGACCACAGCGCTGGGGGAGGGGGGGGCAGGGAAGGCAAACCTCCCGAGGTCCGGGAAGGCTGACGGAGCGCAAACCAGAAGGGCGGCTGTTCAGGTTAGGTGGGAGTTTTCTCCCCAAGCAAGGACATGATATAAGTGTGGAGGGGGCGAGGAGTGGACTCTAGTGACCGCACCACAGTCTAGGGCCAGGCCTCCTCTCAGCAGAGGGTGGGACTTGGCCTGCGTGTCTCTGACTTGCCAGGATGAGAGACTACAAGCTTGCGGGAGACATGACCCTCTGCCCAGGCAAACGCTTGGGCAAGAGGACCTAGTGGCTCTGGAGACCAGAGGGGCCAGAGCAGCAGCAGCAGATCGGCCCCGGGCAAGGCTGGGTGAGCCCTCACGAAGACAGCAAAAGCAAAGGCAAGGCATCGACTGAGCAAAGGCCGAGGCTTCCACTTGGATCTGAGACACAGGCCCAGGTCACTTGAGGCTTTCAACACGCCCAGCACGTCTGTCCTCTGTGGGAGGCCTTTCCTGGGCCAGCTCTTGCCCCCTTGGGGGATCCAGGCGACTGGTGAGCAGGCTCAGGGAGAAAAGGTGAGTGGCTGTGGCTGACCCCGCTCCAGGAGCAGTTTCTTGGCCTGGAAGGCAAGGGTGTCTGCTGTTCGTCCCTCAAGGCCCGTCCCCAGGCTCCATGGTGATGGCGAGGGCAGAGCACCTGCCTTCACGACTCGGAGTGGATGGGGACCGAGAGGAAGCTCGGGGTGGTCCGACTCAGGTGTGACCGGCACTGACTGGCCCCCACGGTCACTATGGATTCTGTACAAGCAAAGACAAGGCACCAGACTGTGAGTGTTCCTCCTGGGCCCCAAGTCCCTTGCGGGGTGCCGTCCGCTCCGGCTCTGGGCTCAGCCATAATGGTAGACGAAGTCGTAGCTGCTGGGCTCCTTGGGCACCGGCGGCGGGGCCTCGGGGATCTGGATGTTCTCCAGGTCCAGCAGGCGCAGCTTCATCTCCATGCTCAGCAGCGTGTCTAGGTCACTCTTGGTCAGCTCGGCTGGACATGTCCTTCCCCAGGAGGGCGCTGAGGCCATCGATCCAGATGCAGTACTGTGGGAGGCAAGGTGCAAATATCACCCAGGGCCCCTGGTCAGCAGGAGGGCCTGCTGAGCTCCCCTTTGCTGAGAGGGCTCACAGAGGGACAGGTAGCACTGATCCGAGACAACCGCAAAGGTAAGCTGGGAGGTGATCAGTTATCTGCTCAGAGACCTTTTGATTTTTATCAGGGATTTACATTTAAACTCCCTAAGATAATATGAAGTGTGATTAAAAAAAAATACTATTAAGGAAAATAGCAAAACGGGATCTAAGTACAGGGACATCAAGTACCTGAGATTGCCCCCAAATCTGTAATGGTGGGGAGGAAAAACATATTCAGTGAAAAAGGCAGGAAAGGAATCCTGGTAAAAATCAACTTTGTTTCAAGAAAAGTCAATTAAAAAAAAGTCAATAAATGTTAAAAATAAGTACTAGAAAAGCTGAACATGGAGGGCTTCAGGATAAGAGGGAACAACAGAGAATTCTTAATCCATTCCTAACTCCTCTTGTTCCACCTTTTTCATACCTTTGCTCACCTGTCTCCCACCTGCAAGTTCTTCATTTGTTCCCAATAAACTCCACTGGCAGCTCACGCCCGCCTTAGGGTCTCCTCTTCAGAAGCCCCACCTCCAGTTCCCTCCAGTGGCTCCCAGAGCTCACCAGACATGTGTGCTCTTAATCACAGTTGCTCTTTAATATCTAGCATCTATTGGTGCTACAGATGAAACTGCAGGCCCTGTGTCAGGAGCGCCAGATCCACCTGGCTTCAAAGCCAAGGTCAGATCCACTACATGTGCCCCAGAAACCCAAGGAGGGAGGATCCTTCAGGTTTTCTTGGGTGGGTGGCTGGCCAGGCAGAAACTACAAAGAGGAGACTTTTCCTAGTTCCAGGCACATAAGTTACCCCTAGTGGACCCTGTCCTTCTAAGACAACCTACTGCTGCTGGAAGGACCCCTGGCATGGCAGAGCTTTGGCATGCCTTTAGAAAGACATGCCTGTTCTGCCCACTCCTCCCCTCCAGCTGCAGAGCCACAGAGAAGGCTCAGCTGTCCAAGGCAGGGCCACACCACTCACCTCGTACTTATTAGGTGCAATGAAATTTAAGGTCTCATCAGGGTCATACAAGATGGAGAAAGCCAACTCCAGCACCTCCTAAAGGAGAAAGGGTTCCAGTTATCTGGAGCAATGGAATGGCCTGAGCTCTACACATCGAAATCCTGGCCAGAGTCCTAGCAACTTGGCACCACCACCAAATGTGCCGATTCAGATGTGATGGTATCAAGGTCCTAGGGCTCATGCACGACTGGGGCTGGAGATGAGGCCAGCGGTCACCAACGTTCACTTGCCCACTCCCCACCCAAGTCATGCCTGGGATATGATGATACTTTTAAGGTTATAGAGAACTCATCTCTCAATACTCTGAACCTTTGAATGTCAGAATCCACAACTGTGTATTGTCTCAAATATATATATATGGGTAATTAAACTGAAAGTCTTAACAGTTAAAAAAATAACCCACCACAACAAAAAGAAATTGTGGCCACAGATGGGACAACTTGAGCGTCAACAACGCGACTGTAATAAAAGAAATATAACAGGCTTAAATCCATGAGTTTATAATAATACTAAAAAACAAAACGTATGTACAAAATAGGTCACGCTGGACGATACCAGAGACCTAACTCCTTGTTTTAAAAGTAGGTACATAAAAGGAAAGAATCAAGCGTTTATCCTCCTTCTTATATAAAGCATATGACTGGGAAACCACAGTCAATGATGGCAAGTTTCTCTTTAGAGAAGTAGTTCAGTTAATACATGAAAAGGGATGACTACATTGGAATATCACTAGTTTGCAAACCTTAATTTACTAATGAAACAAGGCACTGAGCGTCCAGAGTCTGCTAACATCAGAGACAAGCAGACATTATGTGCCTCTTGATAGAATATAATACCATCTAGGAAGGAGTCTGGCCACAATAAAAAGGTCAGGCCTGGGCTGGATCAAGCCTCAAGGTCTCGCTACCAATTACAGATCTGGGGCAGAGGAGCGGACTTAACTACACCATGGGGAGACAATCAGCAGATTTTAGACTCTGGAAAACTACCAAACAAGCAAACTGGTTTCCTCAACTAATGAACTGCAAAGAGAGGGGGAGAAAAAGATGGAGGGGGACTTATGAATTAAGGAATTAAAAGAGAGAATTCTCCAACAGTCAGTTCAGTGGTCAGCACACTTGTGTTTTCACTGCTGAGGGCCTGGGTTCAATCCCTGGTCAGGGAACTAAGATCCCACAAATAAATAATAAACAAGTAAAATTCTTTAAATTAAAAACATTTTTTAAAGAATTAAAAAGAAAACCCTTAAAAGACAAATCACAACGTGTGTCTCTGTCTCTCACACACTCGGCTGTGTCTTATTCTTTGCGACCCCATGGATGGTAGCCCACCAGGCTCCTCTGTCCATGGAATTTTCCAGGCAAGAATATTGGACTTTGTTGCCATTTGCTCCTCCAGGGGATCTTCCAGATCCAGGGATCAGACCCGCATCTTCTGCACTGCAGGAAGGTTCTTTACTGCTGAGCCACTAGGGCAGCCCCATCACAATGTGTAGACCCTATTTGGATCCTGATTTGGCAGACAAACTGGGTTTGAGTGTGTGTGTATGTGCGTGCAAATGCTTATAAACATTTATGTATTTTTATGTAGAGAAACTGGGATGTTTTTAAGACAGTTAGTGGAAAAATCAAGTATCAGTGGAATATTTGATTCTAAATAAACAACTTTTTATTTCCTTTTGGATGTGAAAACGGTATTGTGATTATGTTAAATAGAGTCCTTATGATGCGGAGATACAATCTAAATGTTTACAGGTAAGATGGAATCACACTTGAGATTTTCTTCAAAGTAGTAAGCCAAGAGGGACAAGTGGATGTGGACATTACCATGGTGGATGAGGCTGGGCAAGGCCTAGAGGGTTCTGTCTACTTTGGTGTCTGTTCAGATTGTTCTTAATGAAACATTCAGGGTCAGTTTAAAGAGAGACAGAATGGGAGGCCACGCATCCAGAAAGCAGAGCAGCCACCACCGACGACCCAGGATCACTGGGACAGCAGCTCAAACTCAGGGCCGCCTCTCCACTCACCTTGTTCTGTTTTAGAGCGCTTTTCTCTTTCATGTGGGGACAATCCTTCCCAGTGACAATGGCCTTAATGTCTGCAACAGGAACTGAAAAGTGAAGAGAATTAGTTTCTGGAAGCTATATGCTGTAGTTGGGCCTTGCATCCAACCTGGTGCTGAAAGGGATGCCCTAGCCCCTGCCCCACAGGGCTGTAGGAGCTCAGGGAGGGTGGCCTACATCATTCCCTCCTCTGTGGCCACTTGGCCAGGACCCTGGCCTGCTGGACTGAGTCAAACCTAACTGGGGTCAGTGCAGGACCTCTGCACGGTCTCCCTAAGGCATGGGGCCTCAGACACCTCACTTCCACTTCACGGTAGTAAGATGACAATGTTGGCCACAGCAACAGCAGCTAATATTGACTCTTTCTCCCTCCCAGCCACTGTTCTAAGTGCTTTACAGATAGGACTCATTCAACCCTTCTGAAGGGGGTAATGTGGCTATTATTCCCATTTTATAGAAGAATCTTTAAGGCAGAGAGGAGAAGTAACTTGTAATTAATTAGAATTAACAACAAAGCCAGGATCTGAGTCCAGGGAGTCAGGCTTCAGAGCTTCTGCTCTTAACCACTGCCTTTCAACGCAGTATTGCATCATCCTTTCCAGTCTGCAAAACCTATTCCTATCTGTGATCTTACTGAATCTCCAAACAGCTCCTTGAAGTCGACCAGGTAGAGATGACCACCGATCACCAGGGAAACAGGTTCAGATGAAATAACTGGCCTCAGGCCAGGTAACCGGTTTGGAGCAGACAGGACCAGAACTCAGATCTGCTGACAGGGAGTCCAGCTACACGCAAGCCCAACAGGGACCTGAACTTACTCTTCTCCTGCAGGGATTCAAACGTCACCTCCCCTTGAGGGTTGTCATCCAAGTCCCCGTAGTGTAGGACTTTGTGGTTCAGGGCCAAGCGGCAGTACCAGAAGCGCTCTGGAACACACGGGGCCAGGCAGGTGAGCAGGACAGCTCCAGGAAAGGCCCGGCACGCACGGGGCCAAGAAGACTTGCTCCCTGCCCGCTCCCCCAGGGACGCCGCAGCCCCGCACGCGGGCTCGGGCGGGAGGGACTAACAGCCCAGGGACCGCGCCCTCAGGTCACCTTGCCTCCGGCGGTTCCCAATCTTCCGGAAGCTGCTCCCCTCACAGAGCCGGTTCAGCCGCTGCTGCTTGATCAGTTCCAGGATCTCGGGCTGGATCTTTTCCCTCAGCTCCCTGGGGTGGATGAGCATGGGAGTAAGGGGAGGCCACTGGGACGTGGTGGGGGGGGTTGCTTTGGAAGGGAGGCGGCGCTTGCCCTCCCGTCTGGGCACTTACACGATCGGCGGGGACTGGAAGTCATCCTGACTCATCCTCTCCGACTGGCGCAGCCGCAGGATCTCGGAATAGCTCAGGCTCCGCAGTTTTGCTCTTGAACTGGTCCAGAGAGTTGGGTTTGGAGGGCAAAGCTCGAGTGATCTGCTCTCGGACCACCTGCATGACCTGAGAGAGGAGGTGGCACGGCCTCAGCGCTGCTCTGGGAAACGGACACCAGGCTCTGCCCTCAGGGTCCTGGGCAGAGCGGGCACCACGGGCATCTGCTGGGTGAGGAAGCTCTCGAGACACACTGCCTTAGACGGTTACGGAGGACTGCGATGCTGACAAACTCATTTCTTGTACGTCTCAACAGGTCAACGGTGGGGGGAGAAAGAGAGGAGGTGGCTGGGCCAGACAGGGGTTCAAGGCTTGACTCTGAACCTTAATCTGTTCCTCGAGCAACTCAGTCAACACCCTCAGGCCCCACCTATTCATCTTTAAAGCGAGAGAAAGGAAGACACATCTTCGATGGAGACTGCCACGAGGAATGGGAGACCCCTAGTCTCTGGATGCACCATGCCCGGCCCACTGGTGTGTGTGCAAAATACCTGTTAGTTCCCTCAGAACGACAGCTAAAGTAAAAAGCAGGACACCATCCGTACATCCTATCAGCTCCCCACCAATGAAGGAAAAATACACAGAAAAAAAAAATACTAGAGGGAAACATAAACAGGGTCGTGGTGGCTGCGTAGGGGAATTACAGATATTTCCCTTCTTTAAATTTTATCAAGTTTTTACAATGAGATGAGCAGCTTCAAAAGTGCCAACTCCTAGATTATCAGCTTTTGAGGGCCTAGCAGGGCTGTCAGAGAGGTAGGTACTCAGAAAGTGTCGAGGAGTAGCTACTACTGCTAAGCACCCCAGCATGAATCCTTGCGGGTCCACTCGGGCCTCTAACAGCTGTAGCGCAGGCAACTGCCTCGGTGCCCGCAGTTTAAGTGCTCAGTAATCCACGCCGTCACTGCCATGCTTTCCTCCTGTGCCCAAAGGGAGGCAGGAGGGGCAGGTACTGGTCCACCGGGCAAAACAGGGGTCCAGCAGGGAGACACCTGCTCAGGGTTCTGGGGGTGCTGACGCTCTCAACGCCTCTGTCCTGTGACTCAGCACTGCCAACCACGGTGTCTTCCAGCTCAGGGATCGCCAGGCTTGGGCCAGCTGCCCCAGGCTGCCCTGGGGTGGCCTTGCCCGGGCCTTGGAGCTCTGCGGCCCTGACCTTGTTGAAGTCCTCGGCTGTCGCCCTCATCTCCTTCCAGGTCTTGTTCAGCAGCTGGATGCAGATGCCAAAGAGCTCCTCAAATGCACGGTCGTGGGTGAAGAACATCGGGTGGTAGTCGTTGCGTCCCTCGTTTGCTATGGAAGGAGAAGCGGGCAAAGGATGACACTGGGAGCCCATGTCTGGAAACCTGGGCTCCTCTGCAGTCCGGAGAAACAGAAGTAGACTGAGGACTGGGAAGGTAAGTGGGTGGTGGCAGAGCTGCTGAACATGCTCAAATCACCAGCTCAAACAAGCCACGGCCACGACTCTCATAAATGAGGGTAGATGGATTACAGCCCACTCAGTGATTAAAAAAAAAAAAAAAAAAAAAAGCCCAAGAAGGCTGTGCAGTCACATGGATGCCTAACGCTGTACCCTCGGGTCTCATCGGGCTCCTGAGCACAGGGAACAGGCGTGCAGGGGAGCCGCGCACTTACGCAGTTCCCCGACCTGCAGGATCTCACACAGCATCTTGGTGAGCTCTCTATTGCGCTGCGGCCAAAGGGGCACTCGTGCTTGTCTTCTCGGCTACTGTTCTCCAGGACGATCTGTTGGGGAGGAGAGAGGGTGAGGGAGGGAGAGGGGAGGCAGGCGATGGGCGTCCGCAGGGGGCAGCTGGCCCCAGCCTTTACCCGGATGTAGGTGTCCTGGTGGACTTTCGCCAAGTACAGCATGTTGTCCAAGGCCAGCATCCCAGGCGGAGTCTGAGTGAAGTCCATCGCGGGGTTGATGTGGTTCTGGGGAAAGAGACACCTGACTTGAGACCCGACGGTCTCCCTGTGTGGGGGGCTCACTTGAGGGGAAGTCTGATCGCCCCTCCAGCTCGTGCTGCCAGCATACCACACCTGCCCCTGCCGAAGCTCTGGTCACGTGCCACCTCTACGAGGGCTTGGGCTCCTGCCCACTGGACTGTGCCTGACTTGTTTGGCATCCCCAGGGCCTAGAATACTGCTGGTTGCTGAGTAGATGCCCAGTAAGTATTTAATTAACTCCATCCTCAAGCTGTCTCCTATTACAACACACACCCCAGCTTTTCATGGAACCAGCTGCTTCGATGAGCGGTCCCCTAGCCACTCATCTGGCCCACTTCCTGGGCCCTCCTCAGATGGGTTTGTTTCAAGGGGCCAAATGTTGCACATGAACTTGTGAACCTGCCACGGCCAAAGTGGACCAAGTGTCGAGGGCCCTCCAGCTTCTCAGTGTCTCTGCTTCCGGGGCTCCCATGACAATACGAGATGTTACAGGGTGGGGTGGGGGGCTGTCAGGGTTCTGTCTGGGGGAGCTCTCACTCCCTGTCAGGGGAGAAGGTCTACCATGTTAGTGTCTGGGAAACTTACAGTGAACCCCAGCATTTTGTAGTCCTTGGTGTACATGGCTTTGCGTTTCTCAGTCCCACTCCCGGGGGCGTTGCTGGGGTCAGATTCTGCATCAAATGCAATCCTCCTCAGTTCAAATATAATGTCTCTTTGAGCCTGGGAGGTGAAACAGACTGTCAGCAGATGAGTCAGCTGATCAAAGGAAGCAAGGAAAAGAGTGGGTTCAGCTTTTCCGGGCAGAACCGTGGCCTTGATCAATCCCTGAGGAGGCATTACACAGGACACAGATGGGCTTGGCCCAGAACCACCAGCAGGAAGGGATCGCGGCGAGGCACAGAGCTGACAAAACCATTTTTGCAGACACAACGAGGCACGGCTCCTGGCACCCAGCAGGCGCTCCAGAGACAGGGCACAACGCACCGTGTCACATGATACACGACGCCAACTGGGAGAGCCCGGTCCCACTGAGAGCCTACCTGGTCATTGGGGTCCATCTTGGTCATCATCCTCTCTTCCAGAAGGTTAAAGGTCAGGACTTGCAGGACATACAGCTGATGGGCCATCTCAGTTTTGATGGGGCGGTTCCCTCGGATCACATGCTGAAAAGAGCAAGGGCAGAGGGTTGAAGTGGTTTCTGCTGGAGGGTCGCATCCATGCTAGTGCAAAAGACAGACCACTGGGCAGGGGACGGTTTCCTCCCCCACACAGCGCCTGCACGCTCCATGAGGGGAGGGAGCATGAACGAGCCTGACTCAGGCAGGGCTGATGCACTGCAAGCCCCGAGGGCACCATCTTTCTTTCTGCCCAGTCCTGGGCAGGGAAGTGGGACGAAGAGTAAGGTTATGATGTGGGAGGTGGGTGGCTGGGCCTCATTCCAATTGATCCCGACAACAGAGAGTGTATGTCAAGAGTCACTGGCAGAACTGGACGGTACGCTTTGTCTTAGGAAAATGTTCAGGATGGCCTCATTGAGGAGACAGGTTTCAAAAAGATCATTTTCTTTCAGTCGTCTCGAGACACGTACACCAAGGCAGGAGGGCGTCTAATGCTCCCTGAAGGGGCCCCACTCAACCCTTCTCTCTCCCCTTCCCCCTGCTCACTGTACGGCCCCCTCTCTGTGTCCCACCCCAGTCTCTCTTCTCTGATGACTATCCCCCCTGCCCCGGGCTCACTGCCTCCTCCGCCGCCCCTGCTGCATCTCTGCCCTGCCCTACATCGCCCACTGTCCTCTGAGCTGACCATGCCGGTCCGCCCTGTCTCCCGCCCACAGTGGCCTCCTGCCCTTTCCTGCCTGCTCCCTCCATCTCACCCGCCATCCTGAGGCCCCGTCACTCTTGGTCTCTTGTCATCAAATGAAACTCTTGCCCGGTCCCCACATGTACCGCCACCTGTGCCTTTCGCATTCTCTTCCTCTGTCTAGCTCGTCTCAAGAGCTGTGCTGTCCAGTATGAGAGCCCCTAGCCGTATGTGGCCACGTGCCTCTCAGGCAGTTAAAATTAATTCAAGTTACGAGGTCTCATTTTAAGCTGAGGCACTAGCCTCACTTTCAGCTTAGGAGGCACCTGCGGCTGGTGACTACCATCCAGCAAGAGAGCTGGTATGGAGTATGTCCATTTGCAGAAAGTTCTGCTGGATCTAGAGCTCTTTCACTCTAGATCAGTCCTTCTCCAGAGCTTGCATACTCTCTTCAGATCTGTGCAGCCCAATCTGGTAGCCACTGGCCACCCGTGTCTGCTGCACACTGGAAATGTGGCTGGTCTAAACCGAGATGTGTTGTGAATGTAAACTGCACCCTGGATATCAGTCTTGGCATGAAAAAAAAAAAAGTAAAATATCTCCTTAATCATTTTTCTATTGATTACATGGTGATATCACAGGGTTTCAGACATATTGGGTTAAATGTAGTATGCTATCAAAATTAATTTTCCCTATGTACTATGCTATCATATCTGATAGAGTGCCTGATGAACTGTGGAATGAGGTTCGTGACATTGTACAGGAGACAGGGATCAAGACCACCCCCATGGAAAAGAAATGCAAAAAGCAAAACGGCTGTCTGGGGAGGCCTTACAAATAGCTGTGAAAAGAAGAGAGGCGAAAAGCAAAGGAGAAAAGGAAAGATATAAGCATCTGAATGCAGAGTTCCAAAGAACAGCAAGAAGAGATAAGAAAAACTTCTTCAGCGATCAATGCAAAGAAATAGAGGAAAAGAACAGAATGAGAAAGACTAGAGACCTCTTAAAGAAAATCAGAGATACCAAGGGAACATTTCATGCAAAGATGGGCTTGATAAAGGACAGAAATGGTCTGGACCTAACAGAAGCAGAAGATATTAAGAAGAGGTGGCAAGAATACATGGAAGAACTGTACAAAAAGATCTTCAAGACCCAGATAATCACAATGATGTGATCACTCATCTAGAGCCAGACATCTTGGAATGTGAAGTCAAGTGGGCCTTAGAAAGCATCACTACGAACAATGCTAGTGGAGGTGATGGAATTCCAGTTAAGCTGTTCAAATCCTGAAAGATGATGCTGTGAAAGTGCTGCACTCAATATGCCAGCAAATTTGGAAAACTCAGCAGTGGCCACAGGATTGGAAAAGGTCAGTGTTCATTCCAATTCCAAAGAAAGGCAATGCCAAAGAATGCTCAAACTACTGCACAATTGCACTCATCTCACATGCTAGTAAAGTGATGCTCAAAATTCTCCAAGCCAGGCTTCAGCAATACGTGAACCGTGAACTCCTGATGTTCAAGCTGGTTTTAGAAAAGGCAGAGGAACCAGAGATCAAATTGCCAACATCCCCTGGATCATGGAAAAAGCAAAAGAGTTCTGGAAAAACATCTATTTCTGCTTTATTGACTATGCCAAAGCCTTTGACTGTGTGGATCACAATAAACTGTGGAAAATTCTGAAAGAGATGGGAATACCAGACCACCTAACCTGCCTCTTGAGAAACCTGTATGCAGGTCAGGAAGAAACAGTTAGAACTGGACATGGAACAACAGACTGGTTCCAAATAGGAAAAGGAGTACGTCAAGGCTGTATATTGTCATCCTGCTTATTTAACTTCTATGCAGAGTACATCATGAGAAACGCTGGACTGGAAGAAACACAAGCTGGAATCAAGATTGCCAGGAGAAATATCAATAACCTCAGATATGCAGATGACACCACCCTTATGGCAGAAAGTGAAGAGAAGCTAAAGGGCCTCTTGATGAAGGTGAAAGAGGAGAGTGAAAAAGTTGGCTTAAAGCTCAACATTCAGAAAATGAAGATTATGGCATCCGGTCCCATCACTTCATGGGAAATAGATGGGGAAACAGTGGAAACAGTGTCAGACTTTATTTTTTGGGCTCCAAAATCACTGCAGATGGTGACTGCAGCCATGAAATTAAAAGATGCTTACTCCTTGGAAGAAAAGTTATGACCAACCTAGACAGTATATTCAAAAGCAGAGGCATTACTTTGCCAACTAAGGTCCGTCTAGTCAAGGCTATGGTTTTTCCTGTGGTCATGTATGGATGTGAGAGTTGGACTGTGAAGAAGGCTGAGCACTGAAGAATTGACGCTTTTGAACTGTGATGTTGGAGAAGACTCTTGAGAGTCCCTTGGACTGCAAGGAGATCCAACCAGTCCATTCTGAAGGAGATCAACCCTGGGATTTCTTTGGAAGGAATGATGCTGAAGCTGAAGCTCCAGTACTTTGGCCACCAAATGCGAAGAGTTGACTCATTGGAAAAGACTCTGATGCTGGGAGGGATTGGGGGCAGGAGGAGAAGGGGACGACCGAAGATGAGATGGCTGGATGGCATCACTGACTCGATGGACGTGAGTCTGAGTGAACTCCGAGAGATGATGATGGACAGGGAGGCCTGGCGTGCTGCGATTTATGGGGTTGCAAATAGTTGGACATGACTGAGCGACTGAAATGAGCTATGCTACCAAAAACAATTAATTTTCCTCCCTTTTGTTTGATGCTGCTACTGTGACACTGACAGTGAACCCAGCGGCTCACGTCGTATCCCACGGGCTGGCACTGCCTTAGGCGTCCTCTCCCCACCTGCGACTCCAGAGCTCTTCCTTTCCCTGGACTGCAAGGCCCAACACAGGATCCACAAGTCACAGATGGGCACTGAAATTTAAACTGAAACTGTCAAGAACGACAAGTTCAGTTCTCCAGGCGCACTGGGCACATCCCAAGTGCCCACAGCCACCCATGGCGTGAGCCACCGCTCCGTGCTGCCCCTGCTTGGCCCACGGTGTGCTCACTCATGCTCATCTCCCACCCTAGCCCTCTTCAGTCGCCTCCGCCGTGGGTCTGGGTGTCCGTCTGCCTCTCGAGCTTCCTTTTCACGGTCCGCCCCCGCCCAGTCTCTCTCCTCTGCCTCGGCTGCTCCAGCCCGCTCTGCTTCGCCCAGAGTCTCTTTCTTTCTCTGAGTCCCGCTGCCACTCTGGTTTCTCCCTACCTGTCTGTCCCTGAGCCTCCCTCCTCGCCTCCTTCCGTAATTCATGAAGCCACTCTGAAGAGAGCCTGGTTTTCATTCAATATAATCCCCCTTCCTCAAACTGAGAGGCGTCAGAGCCGGGGGAGGGTGGTTACTCCAGCCCCCAGCGGCTTGAGGAGGAACAGCTCCAGCGATGGAGTCCCACTCGACTGCCAAGCACCTCGAGGCCTCCGCTCTCTGACTCGACTCCACTAAATCCAGATTGAAGTGAGCGTGCATGAACCTTTTCTGAGCGGACCATCTGGGCCCCGAGTTCTAACACTGGACTGTCTTGTACAGTGGACGGAAGCCTTCCTTGTTTGCCAGGTTTGTCCAGGAATGAGCTGAACTTCTAAACCCATTCAGGTAAAGGACGAGCCCCGAAATTCATTGAAGGTCTCTGGGAAGGACACCCACTCCCACACAGGCAGAGGACGGTGCCCGACACGGCTGCCTGGGCACATGGACGGGCCCCGGTGCAGCAGGCGGGGGGCAGCAGCGTCTGCTCCTGTCCGTCCTGCCATGCTGGCAGGGGGCTCTGAGTGGGGAAATAGGCCCAAGGCGGGGGCTGATGCTGCAGGGTGATGTCCAGCTCTTCCCGTTCAGAGCAGCTGATCCACTTTTCAGGAGCCCACGGGGACGTCTCAAATCGTGTCCCCCATGGGTCTTGTTCACAGTGAAGGAATTGCCTCTGAGCAGAGTACTCAACAAGCGCCAGGCCCCTGCTAAGCCCTGTGTGTGCACAGTAGCCTGCTCGGTCCTCACATCCGGGTGAGCAAATTGAAGCCCACAGACAGTAAGTAGATTGCTCAAGATCAAAGACCAGTTAATAGTGGGGTGGGAAGTGCTGACTCCGGTTCATGTTCAGAATTCTGAAGGCTTTCACACTTGACTCTGATTTCCCATCTTGTTTCTTTCACTGCAGTCTCCCAGTTTCACCGTGGTTTTGACAACCGATACAATGGCCGTCTTTAACTGAGCTCCCTGGCACCCCTCCTCTGCCCTCACCTCCCGCCTCAGCTCTCTCCTCACCGCCGCCCCTCAGGAAACACAGACCTTGCAGTGTGATCTTTCTAAAAGGGCAGCCTGGTTATTTCACGATCCTGATTAAAGCTCCTCAATTGCTTTTCAAAAAAAAAAAAACAAACCAAGGTCCTCTTTGCTACCTCTCCAGCTGGTCACGGGCTTCCCTGGTGGCTCAGATGTAAATAATCCACCTGCAATATGGAAGACCTGAGTTCGATCCCTGGGTCGGGAAGATCCCCTGGAGGAGGGCATGGCAACCTACTTCAGTATCCTTGCCTGGAGAATCCCACAGACAGAGGAGCCTGGAAAGCTACAGTCTATGGCATTGCAGAGTCAGACACGACTGAGTGACTAAGCATAGCAGACCAGCCGATCACACAGCCTTGCTCCACCTTTACAGGACTCTCACTCCTCCTAGGTGTCCCCCTTCCCCGCACAAGAATTCCTCTCCTGACTGGTCTACTTGCCCTCAGACTCACCTACAGCCTCCTACATCCCCCCTTCACAGCGGGACAGCCGGTCCTCCCCTGAGCCCACAGGCTGGGCACCCCTCCCAGGGGCCCACACAACTCGAGGTTACGGCTGGTGTCAGTCGAATGAATTGCTCTTTTTGTGTCTATTTTAACACAGTCCTTCTGGATAAGACTTTTTTGGAACCGTGGGGCAACAAACAGTTATTAGCTGGCTGAAGACCTCTTGGGAGGCTCTGCAGCTCCTGGCGGGCCAGCTTCCTCGTGACAACCCTGCTTAAAAGGATCACACAACACAGCTTTCCAACTGAGGAAGGGCTAAGTACCTACCAGTACGTTTCCTGAGTGCCTACCTTGCTCCACAGCAATTCCACTAATAACAGTACAACCTTAAGAATCGTAGGGGCTTCCCTGGTAGCTCAGTGGTAGAGAATCCACCTGCCAGTGCAGGAGACACAGGTTTGCTCCCGGATCTGGGAGGATCCCACGTGCTGTGGAACAGCTCCTGGGCCTGTGCTCTAGAGCCTGAGAACCACAGCTGCTGAGGTCACCTGCTCAGCTACTGAAGCCCGTACAGCCTAGAGCCTGTGCAGCAAGAGTAGAGAAGCCCCTGCAAGACGCATCTGCACACCCCAGCTAGAAAGAAGCCCCCGCTTGCCACAAGCCCGCGCCAGAAAGACCCAGCACAGCCAAAAAGAAATAAATTGATTAAAAACACCCACCAATAGCAGCTGCAGCTAACTGTAACAAAACAATAACAGTATCAGAAGACAGCTTGTCTAGGAACTTACATTGAGGATTATGGACCGAAGGTGCTTCTGTGCGAATGCGTTGGCCATGTCCTGTTGAGAAGACGCAAAGGTGAGCCGGGTGGCAGGCACGGAGCTGTGACAGCGATCCAAAGGAAGGCCCGTCACAGCCCTCGGGCTTTTCCCCTTGATTTTTCTCTTCTTTCCAAATGAAAGGTGGGCACATGGGGTAAAGATTCACCTTCAACTATGTGTTTTATACTCTGAAAGATTCCCGCACATTTTCTTTCCAGAGTACAAATGAAGGCAAACAGGGCTTCCTTTCTCAATGGCGCAATCAACTGAGTCATCTTCAGAGAGGGACAAAGACTGTTTTAGGACGAGACGTTACAAGGACGCTGGGCAACAGACAATGAGCACAGGCCACAGAGCAGCGTGAAGGTCCCCAGGCCACATGAACTGTCCCCGGCTGGAGCCACTGCCAAGGGCGCAAGGGGCTCGAAGGCACGCTGACTCCAACCAGGGGCAGGGCTTGGCCCCAGCATCCCCCAGCCCCCAGCACCACGCCAGCAGGAGCTCGGGCGGGATGCTTGAAACAGTAAGTGGTCCATGACTCACTTCTGACCGGTTTTAGAGAACAATCTGTTGTGTGGTTTGGGGTAATTTCTCACGACAGGGTCGCCTTTTTGTTATATTGGGTTCAGATTTTGACAGTAACTGTTTAGCACACTCAGGAAATAGTGTCCTGAGTTAAGTGAACCTTCCAGGGAATGAAGCCTTAAGGGTCCTCTCAGAACCATTATTTTGGCCATTCCGGTGCTAATCTTCTCAGAATATATACTTCTTTATTTCTGAAGAGACTATAATGATTATAATTTAATCATTGCCAAGGATTTGGTTCCATCAGTAAAACCCATATCAGTTATTATTCTGTGTTGTGACACTGTTAAGGGGCTTCTGAAATGTGAAGCTATTTTCCGCTAAACAAAATGCGTCTAGATGACTATGCTTTTAATTTTTGGACAGCTTTTCATAATTCTTCCATCTCCTCCTTCCAGTGTCAGCCATCACTTCTTATGTTAATTCATATGGCTTCACACTTTCTAAACTGCCTCCATTTAGTTCCACAAATAATCATCTTTCTCAGAGCTAGAAGGCCTCTCTCTTGCTCCTAGATTTCTGGCCACATTCTGAACGGCTGACGCTGCCAGGAACATTAAGCTTTACTTTGTGTCCCCTGAGCACACACTGGCTGGCAGAGGAAGAAGGTGGACTAGAAACTTCTTCAGTAGCTATGGGAGGCTGGTTATGGAACTTAAACCTTGCTGTTGACAACTCATAGAGTAGGTAATTGCCAGTGATCTGCTACTGGAGTATAAAGGCCTTCGACCAAAGATTTCTCTGCGGTGCTGGCAGGGGCGGGGCGGGAGAAAGCACTCACTGTCTTTCATAGCCCAAGTAGAGCTGACCTCTCTGAGCTCCCTCTGACCAAGAAACGAGCATTCAAACTCCCTCTGAACCGTCTAAAGCTTCTCCAATTCCTATGGTCTAGTAAGCATCCAGAAGGGGACACATTTCCCTTTACTACTGCTACCGCAAACAGGAAGGCGATGCATCTGGCATCATCCAGATCAAAGTCACAGGCTATTTCTGAATCTGATCTTCTCCAGTGGAACCACAGACCCACATGAAGGCAGGTTACAAAGGACAGACGGGGCCATGTTCCCTGGGGCAGGCAGCCCCTTAACCCTTGGGGTGACTGATCCGTGGTGCTTCTCTGCATGTCCTGACAAATGAGATTTATAGCACACAACCTTTTCCTGTGTCTTGGAGCTCCCTGAGCCGCCTGATCAGATCAGGAGATTGTTGCCTGGTTTTGACCTCCCCACCTGGAAGAGAGCGGGGCCCTTTCCACACGGCAGTGCTACTCACAGTGACAGGCAGGTCTAGCGGGTTAAGGTGCTTGTCCTGCTGGCAGAAAGCAAAAAGCACAGAGAGAAGCAGATGGAAGAATGAGCTTTCGGCTTACATTCACAAAGGATTAGGAAGGAAGAGATGAACAGAGCAAGCCATCCAAGAAAGACAAGGACAGACAGAACCACAGATGCTCCAGGGCCTCCCACCAGAACCTTCCAAGAACTTGGTACATGATCCCACGGAATTACAACTTACTGAGCCCAGGGGGCTGACCGAAAATTACAAAGCCTTTCTTATGTGCCTCTCTCGGGCTTTGACCAGAGAAATATAGACCGGTAGTGTTGGGAGGGCCCTTACAGATCCTTTCACCTGACCTCTGCATTTTACAGAGAGAGAAGTGGAGACCCAGAGGGGCCAGAGCACTTGCCCAGCAGTGGTGAGAAAAACACTGGGCCTTGGGGCTCTGGCCGCTGAGGTCAGCGTTGCCCCACTGGCCTGCTCATCCCTAGTTTCCTCCCTGGGAAAACAGGGGTCTGCCTTTTCTCATGACATCCTTATGAATGGATGGGGCAGATGCTGCTCACACGTTATAGGTGAGGAAACTGGGGCTCAGAGAAGCAGAGCAATTTGCATCATGTCACATAACTAATAGGGAAAAGTTTAGAACCTGGATGAGAGGCTCTTTAGACATGAAACTTCGAGCTAAGTCTCTCCACTGTTGCTTCCTTCAGCAAGGATAGACCCCGGTAGAGCTGCCAGCGGAGTCTCTTCTCCTTGCTTCTTGATCCTCTAACCCGGGGGAGCCACACTAAAGTCAAGTGAGATGTCAAGGTCTTATGGAAAGACAGTCACCACACCCACCTGGTGTCTACTGTCTGAGGCTGCCTTGGCTATAGCAGGAAGGCTGAAGAGTTGCCACATAGACCATTAGGCCCACCAAAGAAAAAAAATATTTATTCGGCCTTGAGAGGAAAAAAGTCTGCAGGCCCCTGCCCTGACCTAGGACCCGGCTGGACTCCCCCTTGGTCTTCCCGGGGCCTTCTATATTAGCAAAGCCACTCTGATGGGGTCTGGCTACAGAGGGACAGGACGAAGGACTCTCCCTAAGTCCCTGACTGGCTGAGTGAGAAGTCTTCTCTCGGAAAAGCCCAGATGAAAAGCTTGAAAAGGCTGCCACAGACCTGTCGCTTGTCCTCAGGGGCCTTCAGAAAAAGTGCGTTAATCAGTGCAATGGCGTAGGTCTGAATCTCCTGGTTGGAGCTGTTTTAACAGAGAAAGAAGGCAAAGGGAGATTAGCAGACTGAACTGCAAGAGATGGTTTACAACACTCACTCACAGACTGTCATACAATAACTGGAGGCCAAGGATCAAAAGCCTTAAAACAGGGCAGAGCCCCTGACCCAGTAATTCAAGTAGGAGGAATTTATCCAAAGACAGCCATCAGAGAGCTGTGTGCAAGTTACTGGCAAAGTTTATCAAAGTACTATTAAGAAGAAGAATAGGAAATAATGTGAATGTCCACAGGAGCAACTCTGTTCATGTATGTTAAAATCCTAAGCAGTCATTGTTTTAGCACAAAGGTTCTTCATTTGGGGTTAGGGATGGGCTTAGGGTATCTATACACTCTAGGAACGGTATAGCCATTATTCCATTTATCTGGTTGACTATGTGACAGTTTTTCCAGGGAGGTGAGAGTCCATAACCATTACTGGATTTTCAAAGGCATCGGGGATGCAAAAAGATTAAAAACTACCCTTTTAGAAGGTTATTTGACAAGGGAACTGTTCAAGAGCTATTACTCTGTTAAAAAAAAAAAAGTCAAGGCACACAAAGCATGTGTAGCAAGATTCAACTTTCTTACAAGCATGCGTAGAAAAGAGGAGACCAGTGAGAGTCAATTTAACGTTAGGGACGTCCCTGACAGTCCAGTTGTTACGACTCTGCACTTCCAATGCAGGGGGTGTGGGTTTGATCCCTGGTCAGGGAACTAAGATCTCACATGCCTCGAGGGTGGGGTGGTAAAAAAAAAAAAAATGCTAACAGTGGTTATGTCTGGAGGTGGGGTAACGGGCAAATGATTCCCTTATTGTGCTTCTCTGTTTTTTCGAAGTCTTCAACTGTGAACATATTTTATTTTAAACAAACGGCAGCTACCACTTTTCTTTGGGATCTCATACTCCCAGCAACTGATGAAAACTCTCCACCTGCTGTGTCACAGCTGCATTCTGGGGCTCTTTCCAGAGGGGCTGCTGGGCTCCCAGGTAGAGCAGGGGCGTCTTGGAAGTCTGATTGAGGGCACAAGGCATCCCTCAGCCCAGCAGCAGCGGACATGACAGCAATGGGTTGAAAATATTCACAGACTGACCCCTAAGAAATGCCTAGCTCCTCTCTCCTCCCTAAGGAGGTGACTGGGTCATTCCAATTCAGAAACAAAGAAACAGAGGTAACTCTGAGGTCAGGAAAATCAGAACTCTCCATCTGGGGTTGCTCATGTCCCCTCACTTCAATCAACCTTTTTGGCTTTTGGGGCATGAAAACAGAGGCTGAAGAATCCCCTAGAGAAGTGACAAGGAGAAAGAAGTCAGAGTTGCAAATTTTCTTGTGCTTTTTTTTTTTCACTTGGGCTCATGGGAAGGTTTGGGCTGAGAGCATAGCTGAGTGAAGAAAAGGCTGCTAAAAACAACCGAGTCTGGGAATTCTGGCTTCCCCAGGAACCGGAAGGGTATTCAGTCAACAACCCACGTGCTGGAAGGGGGCAGTAGGCAGGAAGGTGTCAGCAGCATCAGCATTCTTGCTTTTGGAAAGTCCAGGCCCTTAAATTACATGGAATGGCTGAAAGGGAAGAAAAAAGAACCAGGAAGGGAGAACAGGCTCCAAAGGGTTCATCTGTCTTTAGATTTTGTTTACTATCTGTTAAATGTCTTAGGATGGGATAAACTTCTTAAAAAACAAACAAAAACAAAAACAATGACCAACAACAAAAAAACCTCTCGTGAATGAACAGCTATCCTGTGCGGGTCCCTACACGAGACCTTTGCTCTCCTTTGATCCTCCCAAGTCTGAGAGGTGGGAGGGATTAACCCCAGCGTAGAGGTGGGAAAACTGAAGCCAGGGAGAAGAGGTAGCTTGCCGAGCGCAGAGACCTCTTCTGCAGTAGATCCTGAACTGGAACTCATGCTCTGCAAGACACTCCTTGCTACCCTCAACCGCCCGCTGCTAGTTCAGCAAGAGTTCATTCAGCAAATACTAACAGAGCTTCTACGTAAAACAAGGGATACAAAACCGGTCCCTGTTCCCAACTCAACGCTTAAAACGAGAAAAAGATAATAAAAAAACAGTATTTCATGTAAATATGATTGTCATAGTACAAACAGGGACTACTGGGCTCATAGAGGAGAAAGCATCTAATTCTGTCTGGCCCCATGGTGATACAGAGAGGGACTGGGACAGTCTCACATTGTCCTAAGAGATGACAGGAGTTGCAGAGGGTGTCGGGCGGAAGCGCAGAATGAGCAGCTCTGAATTATGGGAGGAGCTCGGCAGGGAGTAGTAGGGCAGAGCTGATGAGTGGCAAGCATCTGGGATACAGGTGTGGCAGGAGGCGGCACAGGGCTGGGAGGACGGGGCTATGCAGGGCAGCATGGCGGGGTCGCACTTACACCTGGAGGTGCGAGATGAGCTGCCCCACAGTGATCTCCTCTGCGATCTTCTGGTACAGGCTCTGACTGTTCAAGACCATGCTCTCCAGGATGGCCAGGGACCTCTGCAGGATGGACACGTCCACCATGGGCTGGCTCACGTACCCCGCGATCTAGAGCCGGGAGGGCGAGGCGGTCAGGAAGCCCGCGAGGGCTGAAGGCTTAGGTTTCAGATGTCTGCCACCGCACCACCCCCCCTCACCGCCAGGACTCTCCCCGCTTAGGTGTGCGCCCACTTCTGGACAGTTGCCCCCAGGTGACAGTGGTGTCTGCTGTGTGGGCCAAGGTGCCAGGGAGTCCCCGGGCACAGATAATGCATAACTCAATTTCAAGTGACAGTATCCACTCAACTGTGTTTCCTTAAACCTAAGGACTTATTCTCTTGTTTTTAGAAACAAGGGTTTGGGCATGGAAGGGCTGAGTGTGAGCAGCAGAGGGTCTTCCTGATCCTGGGACCTGGTGTGCTCGCCACGGGCTGTTCCCGACGCACACTTTGTCCCTGTACACACACAGAGACTCAGGGACATGGAAAGGACCTCCAAGTCTCGTAATTTAATCTCTCTGCTCAGTCCCCACGAGAATATCCTTGACACATGGTCACTGCACTTGTGCCTAAGTGTCTCCAGCATCAGGAAGCTCTCAACTTCCCAAGCCAACGACAGGTACGATCTAGATTAGCTGAGATATCATTTATTGGTTTTCAGTTCAGTTTTGGAGGTGACACTGCCTCTTCTAGAAGAAGGACAAAACTAGAAGTCTCTCCTCTCCACACTGAGCTCATCTGACAAATAGGCTCGCCTGCAGATTCATACACAGAAGGCACACTAGTAAATGTAAGAGAATATAAGGCAAATGAAATGAACACTTTTTTTTTAAATCCCAAGAGGGCTCAGGAAGCAGTGAAGAGACTTAGGGACGGGGCTGGCGGGCTGGCCGGCCCTACTGCAGGCCTCACTGATAATCCGATCCCACTCTGGCCACACCGGGTTCTGGGAGCCCAGTCCTGCCTTCTCAGCGCAGGCCCTGTGAGTATAACAAAGTCTCAGTACATCTTCCAGGAGCCACAGGAAGGCCAGAGCCTGAGGAAGAAACACCTGGCCTTGGGGCTAGAAGGCCGACCCGCCCCTGGAGCAGCTGTGTTGCCTGCATCTCCCCTCGAGCCTAGCGGACACCTGATGACTAAGGGAGGAAGGTTGGAAGCCTCACCTGCTTAATAAAGGTGATTGAAACCATGTCCCAGGAGACAATGCCATGGTCCATGAGCTCTAAGAAGGCAGTCAGGGTGAATGCCAGCATCTCACTGTAGCTGAGACATGTGCAAAACACACACGAAATGATATGAAGATTCAGAACCAGAGAACACAGGAGTGAAGGGAGCTACAGCAGGCACGGGTTTCAGCGTAAGCACCATGCAAGAAATCCACGGACGCCACTGGGGCCCGGCGCCTGGCCGGGCGCCTACACGAGGCGGGGAGCAGATTCCTCCCCGATCTCTAGTATCACCGAGGGAAGGCGGCTGGGCAACCAGGCGTCCTCACCTCAGGGAAACAGTCCCTTGGCCATCTCCTGTCCAGCAATCCCCCATCAAACCACAACACCCGGTGGGGTGCCCAAGGGAGCTTGCGTCCCAGCCCACCTTTAGGCCAGGAGGCAGCAGGAGGCAGGAGAGAGAGGCATGAACTTTGGCCCATGGTTTCAGCTCCTGTCCGACCACTTCCTAGCTGGGCAAATTTTAGACTTCTAAACTTTTCAGACTTCTATTTCTCTGTAAAATGCAGTTCTTCTCACAGTCCTAATCTCACGGGGCTGCAGTGAGGACAGGATAAGGCATGAGGAACCTGAGCAGAGTGCTGGCGGAGAGGAAGGACTGGAGTGTTTTCTCCCCTCTCTGCTCTGTACACACTGTATCCGTTACACACCCGGAGCTGCGCCTGCGGGCTCAGTCCCTTCATCGTGTCCAACTCTCTGCTCCGCCTCGGACTGTGGCGTGCCAGTGCTCTATGATTCACAGACCCCAGGTTTCCGTTTACAAAACATGTTCTGACCCATCTCACCCACGATCCTCCTCAGGACACGACAGCCAGGTGGGTATCACCTCCATTTTAAAGAGGAGGGAACCACGGCCAGTCTAACCCCTGCACTCCTGGGAGACTAGGAATGCCCAGGTCAGGAGCTGATGGCAGCCACAGGCTTCAGGATTTCCATGCAGCCGGAGAATCCATGGCTTAAAACAACACTCGAGATGAGTTGCTCAGTTTGGCTAAGAAACTTCAACAGCTGACCCATCAGCTGAAAGAAGATTTCTGACTCCCTCTCTGCTGGCTTAGGTTCCATGGGCTTAGAAGACAAACTAAACATGTTTATCCACTGCTGATATCAACAGGGCAGTTTCCCACCACGTTCCCCTTGGCACTGGAGTATCACAAAGACATTTCCGGCACAGCACAAAGTCCTGGATGCCCCCTCTAACCCCGTCATGAAAACGGGTGACAGGGAGACAGTGAAGGGGCGAGGGAGAGCTATAACAGAGGAGGGCCACACGTCTGTGTATAAGGAGCTTGTGTGTGGTGGGGGGCGGGGGGGAGGGGGTGACTGGAGAGGAGGGGAGGTGGGATGTGGTGAATAGACAGACAGAGATCTATTCTAGTTGATAACAGACAGCCTGCTCATTAACCTCCATCATGTCACATCTACTTTCCAGAAATGATTGCACCTGCGAGCTGACCTCTCTTCCCAACATCCTCAGCCCAGAGTTTTACTTCTCACTTAGCACAGAGCTGCTAAGTCCCGTCTCTGAATTTGTGAGAGCCCAACCAGACTACAAGATTTAGGGCCACAACAGGTTATACCCTTCTGCATGGACCTCAGTGCTTGGCATGCTGCTCTGTATGCAGATGGAGCTCAATAAGCGCATCTGACTCAATGAAAAAGAGACTGGGATGCCCTGCAGAGTGTTGTAGATCTCAGAAGCCCCTATCGAGACCTCAGAAACACTCACTGGGATAAGAGCTTGGTTCCGCTTTCCACAAGCCGTGTCAACACAACAATGCCATCCATGTTGATGAACTCGGTGGCGAAGGTCACGTCGGCAGAAAGCTTGGCCAGCTCCTTCATGGCATCCAGCCGTGTCTCCATGCTGGAGGACTGGGTCCTTTCCATCAGCTGGCGTGCAGCCCGAGACTATAAGGACAAGATACCGGACATCAGCTCCCCGTGGTGGGTCGCTGCTCTGTAAATAACTCACAGAGGCCCCTATGGACTCTCAAGCCCGAGGCAGAAAGAGCTTTTCACGCAGCTTAATATTTGCTAAATGAATGTTTATTGGATGCATCAGGGAATCACCAGTAGGTCAAGACAGATTTGTAGCCAAGTGTATCCTTTCTGTATCACTCTGGTCTATGTATTAAAGAGAGTCCCACAGACGGAATATAAGAGATCTGAGAGATGGCAATCCACTACCTATGGCATGTCACAAAGAGACAGACTAATGCTGTTGTTCAGTGCTAAGTCGTGTCCAACTCTGCGACCCATGAACTGCAGCACGCCAGGCTTCCTTGTCCTTCACCATCTCTTGGAATTTACTCAAATTCATGTCCACTGAGCCAGTGGTGCTATCGAACCATCTCATCCTCTGCCATCCCCTTCTCCTTTTGCCTTCAATCTTTCCCAGTATCAGGGTTTTTTTCCAATGAATCAACAGACAACGGTTCAATCAATATTGGGGAGTCTTTCTTTTTCAGATTGACTTTCAGTTGGTTTAGACTGTTGTGTTAATTTCTAGATATACATACATTCTTTTTTGTGTGTTCTTTCCCATTATGGTTTATTATAGGGTACTGAAGCTAGTTCCCGTGCTATGCGGTAGGACCCTGTAGTTTGTACCTGCTAATCCCAGATTTCTGATTTACCAATCCCCTTCCCCCGGAGAAGGCGATGGCACCCCACTCCAGTACTCTTACCTGGAAAATCCCATGGACAGAAGAGCCTGGTGGGCTGCAGTCCATGGGGTCGCAAAGAGTCAGACATGACTGAGCGACTTCCCTTTTCCTTTTCACTTTCATGCATTGGAGAAGGAAATGGCAACCCATCCAGTGTTCTTGCCTGGAGAATCCCAGGGATGGGGGAGCCTGGTGGGCTGCTGTCTGTGGGGTCACACAGAGTCGGACACGACTGAAATGACTTAGCAGCAGCAATTTCTCCATTTGGCACCCCTAAGAGTTCTCTATTAACTAAAGCCATCAGACAGTGGAAGAGGTTGTGTCTTGAAGTACTGGGCTCTTGGTCACTGGAAGCAATCAAGGAAAATCTGGATGACATCTGTCAAAAGTGCTATTGGAGGGATTCCTGCACTGGGTGGAGAATTCAATCTGATGACCTCCAAGGTCTCTTTTTCAATTTGAAACTGGTAAGCCCAATTTATTTATTTATTTACTTTCTCTCAAAAGTCCAAATCATTGTTCTCCAAAGTGCTAGCCCTGGAGAAACTTTAAGAATGCCAAGCAGCAGCTAGTTTCGAGACAGCTTTTAGAAAAGGGCCGCCAGTGACAGTGCCTCCCCTGAGCAGGCGGCCCCTTCCCTCTTTGGAGCCTGCCTCCTCCTGCAAACGCGGCCGCGACTCCTCCTCCTGCGTTCACAGGTCCTTCCTGTTGCTGAACTTCTTAATTTTACAGCTGGCGCCTCACATCTTACTGGTTTTCTGTGTGTTAATTTCATGGTCTTGGTTTGAATGGAAGAGTCTGGAGAGCAGAAACACTCCCAGGGTCTTAATTTTTCTTACAGTGCTAAAGCAAGTGACTGGAGCCCCCGTTCTCCATTTGTGAGGAGTCAGGCTGCCCGCGTCTCTCCCTTCCAACCGTGCACGGCTCTTGAGGACACAGAAATCCTCCGTTACCGCCACAGTGGAGAACATGAGCGCCGGAGAAAGGGCCACAGGACAGAACGCTTCGAAGAGCACTGGCCTACATCACACTCAGAACTTTCCATCCCCAAAGGTTCCCTTTCCTCCTGAGACGGCGTTTCTGGGCGGCTGCCTCCTGCAGCTCCTGCCCCAGGGAAAGTCACCTGCTCTGCGCAGGGGCCCGGAAAATGCTTGGGCACTTCTGTAAAGGACACAGCTCCCAGACAGTCCATGCTGGCAGAAGCTGCAGATGCGCCCAGACCACCCGTGTCACGGGTCCTGCTCTGGCCGAGCAGTCAGGGCGAACCCCTTGCTGGGCGGTGGGCCTCTCCTGTCCTGTGGGCACCAAGGTCCCACCTGTCCGGTCGCTCACCCCCTTTCCCGCACTGGCAACCTCTGTCTCTTCCATCTGAAGACATTCTCAAGGACACAGAAAAACCACCAGAGAAGATTACAACCCTGACGGGACGGAGGAGGTGGGAGCTAGGCAGAGGAGACGAGAGGGAGGGAGACCTTTGCTGGCTCTCCATCAAACCTTGTTGATTTTGAATACATGAACGTTTCACCTCTTTTTAAGAAAGTGTGTCTTTTCAACTCCATATCCCCAAGCTGGTACCTTCTCTATCTACTTCCTTTTAAACGCTTTTAAACTCCTGATAATGCGGTGAGCAGAAGGTCCTTGCCTCCGAAAGTCGATGCACTGCCACCTGGCTGCCACAGGCCACGGGCCAGTCTCCCAGATCCACAGACACCTCCTCTGTCCTCAAGTTCCCTTCTCTCTGCTCACCGCCGACCACACTGCCCTTCATCCTGACGCTGCCCCTGCCCTCGGCTCCTAAGCCACTTCCAGCTCCTGTTTCCTTCCCACATTCTGGATGCCTCCTCAGCTACCCAGAAGGGCTCCCTGGCAGAAATCAGGGGGCCAGCGTGGACTGTCTCGCTCCTTCCAGCTTCTTCGCCAAGCTCACCTCCACTTTTCCCGCCTACCCTTTCATCTCCACGGCCACTGTCTTCACGGGCTGTTAACACTGCTCATCGGCTTCTTGGAGATGCCTCTGCTATCTTCCATACTGTCACTAAAGTAATCTTTCTAAAATATAAATCTAAATAAAAGAGTGCTTCCCGCTTCAAGTCTTTCAATGTCCCTTCTGGACACACCCCCTTCTGGATAAAGTCCAACCTGCAAGAAGGCCACAGAGGAACCTTCTGCTGATCACTACAGCCCCTCGGCAACCCAGCACTCACGCACCACCCAACAAAGCACATCTCTGGGCTCGGCGAACCTTTCCTTCTCCTCTTTCTTCAGCTGATTCCTGCTTACCCTCAACACTGGAACCACGTGTCCCTCCTCTGGAAGAGCTTTCTGGGACTCCTCAGGCTGAGTCAGGTGGGCCCTTTTCTGAGTTCCCACAGCTCCCTGAGCAACCTTCTCTCCAGACTCCGGAAGGAGGCCTTATATACTGTATTTGTTTACTCCCCACTAGGCTGTGAGAGCAAAGATGGGCATTTTTCACCTCCAAGTTGTACTTTCTAGAACAGAGTCCAGCCCATGGCAGGGACTCACGTACGCTTGACAGATAAAAGAATTCCCAAGGAAAGCAGAGTACCTACCGGGAGACGGCCAGCTGCAAGATTGTCCCGTTCTTAATGTCGCTGCGAGTCTGGGTGGCAAAGAGAAACAAAGAGCAGCTAAGATAAAATATTAAAATTGGGCAAGTAAGCTGAATCAACAAGAATTTTCTGTCATTTCTAAAGGAGTTGTAACTGACACTCTTCAGTCAGGCCCTCTCCTCCTGCTTGCTTCTTGGCCACGAATTTCTAAGACGCTTTTCGAGTGCCTCTCAAGAAGCAGAAGGCACATTTTCCAGCCACTAGAGAGTAAGGGCTGACGCTCCCTGACCTGCCCAGGGAGCGGCTCTCACCCCGGTAAGGGGAAGCTCCTGAGGGCCACTGGCGCTGCCGCTGCGGGCACTTCACTTGAGAGCCAGTTGCTGCACTAACCTGCTCGGTGATGTAGAGCTGGGGGCCGTCTGCGTAACGGAGGGTGTAATACTCCGGGCTTGGCAATGACCACCTGTGCAAGAGAAGAACAGTGCAGCCTCTTCGGCCATACACACCTGGGGGCCTGTCTAGAAGCTGCGAATAAAGAACTTTCAGTAGAGCTGCTGAAGGGATTGGGTGGTCGGTGTGATGTACGGGAGGGAAAAATCAAAGCGTTGGGTTGAGATATTCAACAGTAACCCCCTCTGCCTTCTGCAGAGACTGGCAACACAAAGGTGGGACGTGTAATTCGGCATGGGTCTCAGACCCCACCAGGACTTCAGGTGGGGCACTCCTACAGACTGACAGAGGTCTTGAGGACATCCCCACCAGCAATCCTTCCGTCGTGGGAGCCACAGAGTGGGGGCCCGCCTAATTGCAGGTCCTCGGCAAGATTCCTTTCAGGGCCTGGCAGTGCCCCTCTGTCTTTAGCCTGTCACTGTCTCCAACGGGGGGCAATTTCAACTCACCCATCACAAACTTCCTTGATGATGGACGCCAGGGGCCGTTTCTGAAAGAGAGAGGGGGTGGTGGGGATGAGGGCAGAGATCCTTCACCAGCTGCCACATCCTGCTAATGCCAGGGTCCTGATGAGAGGATGTGCCAGGCAGGCTCAGCCCAGTGCCTGAGCACGGACTTCTTCTCTGAGAGCTATTCTCGAAGAGGAAGCCTCTCGCAGGCTGTGGTGACCAGCCTTCCAGAGCAGGGGAAAGGCCTTGGCTGACTCCTACTCCTGATGCCAGTGGCCCCCACCCCCGAAAGACGGCCCTGCCCCGCACTCCCTGGCCCTCACTTCCAGAGCTTACCTGGTCAATTTCAAGGAGCTGCGCATTAGCACCTGGCCACTCGATGGCCACTTTGACGATGTCTGATGGCGGTGGCATCGTTCCCAACGGGGCCTGCCTCTCCAAGACAGACACACAGACACAGCTGCCTGGGGAGAAAGAACCGGAAAGAACGAGTTTGCCTTCGTTTTTTACTTTTGTTACATATTTTGAAAAATCGGAAGGTAGTGTCCAAAGAAACACATAGGACTACTTGCTTTGAGCTTTTCGAGATCACACCACAACCTTTCCTTGGGCCTTTTGTCTCTTTAGATTAAACTGGCTAGTAGAAAAGGGACAAACCTATCTACCCACTGCAGATAAGCTAGCAGCAAGATCTGCAATGTGATACTTGAGCTGGAGGGCTAGGAGGGCCCCGTGGTAAATGAGCATATTGACTGCAAAGCCATGTCCTGGGACCTTGAGAGGGAGAAACTTATGCCCGAAGACCAATAAGAACAGATACAAGCTGTTCCTGGCTGGGTGGTTAAAGGAGCCCCGCCGGCTCTGCGGTCAGCCCTGGTCCCAGAGTCAGCAGGGCCCAGCCACAGCTCCCTTGCCCCCTCCCTGTTTATCGCTGCCACTCCTCCCCCTCAAGCCTCCCCGGTGTGGGATGACACAGGGCTCAGAAAACGGGGAAGAGAAGCGGGACAGGAAATGCTGTTTTCATCCCAACTGCCCAGGGCAAGAGCCGCCAAGACAGAAGGGGAGGGAGGAGAGGACAGCCTCACAGGCCTCACTGTGGGAGGGCAGGCGCCAGAAGCGCCGCTGGCCCCACTCCCCTACAGCAGAAAGGAAGATCAGCCATTTTGAACAGGTCTGAAGATGGGCCCATGTGACCAGTCTCCTAGGCAACTGAGAGCTTAGTGGCGTTCCAGGCAGCAGCTAAAGCGATCTCTCTCCAAGGTCTGATGAGGGAAGTCGCCCCACTGATGGATGATTTCAATGTGTGTTTACACTCCAAGCCCGCAGCTTCAGGAGAGGCCTCACTCTTCATCAAAAGACCTTTTTCCTGTATTCTCCAGGTTTAACCACGCGCCCGCAATTTCTGCTTCTGAACGGAGACTGCCTGCCTCTCCTGGAACAGGCAACACAGCAGTTGCTAAGCTGGTATTCATGGATGCCATCACTTTTTCAGCCCAAGGACAAGTGTCAGTTCTGACAGTATTTGTAAGTACAAACCTCTTTGGTGATAGGGTACAAGTCCCTTGGACTTCCCAGGTGACGCTAGTGGTAAAGAACCCACCTAACCAATGCATGAGACTTAAAGAGACCTGAGTTCGATCCCTGGTTTGGGAAGATGCCCTGGAGGAGAGCATGGCAACCCAATCCAGCATTCCTGCCTGGAGAATCCTATGGGCAAAGGAGCCTAGCAGGCTACAGTCCATGGAGTCACAAAGAGTCAGACACGACTGAAGCGACTTGGCATGTACAGGGCCCTTACACTACCACCCCACAGGTCTCAAACAGAGGGAAGCTTTCCTGACCATTTCCTGACCAGGGTGGGCTGCTTCAGAAGTCGACTGTCAAAAATACCAGCACTTGGAATTCCCTGGTGGCCCAGGGGTTAAGAATCTGCCTGCCGATGCAGGGGAAAACATGTTTGATTTGCCTGGGCAGATCCCACATGCCGTGGGCAACCAAGCCTGACAGCTGCAAGTACTAAAGCCCAGGCACCCGAGAACCTCAGAACCCGTGCTCCACCACAAGAGAAGCCCAGGCTCCACGACAGGAGCGGCCTCCACTTGCCACGACTAGAGAAAGCCAGCGAACAAAGACCTAGCACGGCCCCACACACACACACACACACACACACACACACACACACACACACACGCGGTATATTTATATCACCAGCACTGACAGGACACGGCAGCGCAGAAGAGATGGTTTTTGACGTGCTATCACTTACTTCGTTGAGTTCTGCCAGCAGCCTTATGAATTAGGCAGAACAGGATTATTTGAAGACATCTCCATTTGAAGGTGACAAAACAGAAGCTCAGTGGATTAAGCTACCTGAGCTCACCCAGCATAAAAGCAGTGAAGGGGGCAGATGTGGAGCTGACTTTGGCCAGTGCGCCCCCTGCGCCCCCCCACCCCTACTCCGCTGGCCTGGATTTTTGCTCGCTCCAACTGAATCAAGCCTAAAGGTGAAGTGGGCTGGCCTCATGGCTCTGAGAGCTTTCACAGCTTCTGCAGCTCCAGGCAGAACTCACGTGTGATTTCTATGTGCCTAGACACACAACAAATCTCTGAAAAGAAACGGGCCCAGGTCCTGGTGGAGATGCTCTGCTCAGGTGACAGAGCAAAGCAGGCATGGTACCATGGATCTCTGGATCCCCAGGACACCTTTATCCTGTTCTAAGGGTATCCTTGTCTATCATTTTAATTTAGATACAAATTACATATAATAAAATGCAGAGCTTATGTATATATGTGTATATACATGTAAATACACACACACACACACACACACACCTTTCTGTAACCACCCACCTAAAACAAGACACTAAACATTTCACAGCCCCCAAATTTCCCTCCTCCTTCTTTCTGGTCAGCCCCTCACCCACCAGCCCTCCAAGAGGCAACTTCTTTCTGACTTCTATCACCATGGATTTGTCCTGCAGGCTTTTGTATTAATATAATACTTCATATATGTGGAAATGCACAACATGGCCTCTAAGAACCATTTATTATTTAATTTAGTTTCTTTTTTTAACTTTTTGGCCAGAGTGAGGCATATGGGATCTTAGTTCCTGGACCAGGGATCGAACTCACGTCACCTTCAGTGGAAGTACGGAGTCTTAACCACTGGACCTCCAGGAAGCCCCTGGTTTCTTCTTCTTTTTAAAATGAGTAGGCCGTGTAGGTGCAAGAGGAAGAGGGCTGGGCTGGGATGCCAGTCCCTGCTGAAGAAAGCACCTGGGTTCAGAGCCAGAGGACTCGGGGCCCCGTCACATCTCCGCCACTGAGTGTCTGGGTGATGAGCACGTGTCCCTTTCACCCAAGTCTCAGTTTTCTTCTCCCCTGTGAGGCGAGACTGTGGGACTAAAGCACGTGTAATGTGCCTTTTAAGTCTAAGATTCTAAACGAGAGTTAAAATTCCAAATGAAGACCACCCATTTCAAAGTTCTATGCATAAGAATCTTCTCCTTTGCTTCAGTGGTACTGCTAAGAAATAAACCATACATTTTGGAACTCCTAAACAAAGTTAACATTCATTACCGTATTTTACACTTCACTTTGACCCCATATGGCATTCCCTAGGCTGATTATCTCTTTATTAAAGTCAGCTGTGAGTGATTCTTGTCTGTTCCAAAAATTCACATCCATGTGAAAGCACGGGGATTTGCAATCACTGGGACTGTTCCAGAGACACTGTAAGCCCCTGTTCTCTGCGATTCTGCCCTTTTCCCAAATGCCCAGGCAGCCCACGTGTGTTGGCACTCTCTCCACCCACACCACGGCCTATGGGACCAAGGTGAACACCCACTCTCCACAGACTAATCCAATCTGCTCTCTTGAGCTTAAAAGACACAGGCTACGGGAGGTGGATGTGGACGGGCTCTGAAGCAAAAGGCCAGTCAGCTTCAGAGTGGGGACCACGGCAGGCCAAAGATAGGAGAGACGCAAAACCCCGAGCCTTACAGAGGAAGGAGATGAACAGACGGCAGCCTAACGTGCACAGGGCACGGAGCAGGCCCTGAAGGGACACGGGCCGGAATGCGGAAGCGCACAGCCCGCTTAGACGGCGCTAGTTTGTCTACCACAGTTCAGTTACGCAGTGGCTTCGTGGCAGGCATCCTGTGTGTACACTGATGTGCAGACAGCCTCTCTACACGTCATCACACACGCTGTGACGTTACTGCTGCTGACGCTCACCTGAACCCTGAACACCATCCCCGTAGACAGATGAGGCAGCCGAAGCTCACAAGGGATCAGAGCGGGTCTTCCACATGCCTCCTTCCCATCTCTTCTCCACACACACAAAAACAAAGAAACCACATCAGACCGGATCTCACATCAGATCGGCTCTTAGGGGGACATTCCCTGGTGGTCCAGTGGTTAGGAGTTCACCTTCCAATGTAGGGGATGTGGGTTCAATCCTCGGTTGAAGAAACTAAGATCCTACACGCCTTGGGGCAACTAAGTTCTCGAGCCACAGTGGAGATCCAGAGCAGCCAAAGAAAAAAAGACTGGGCCTTGGGACTTGACAGTTGGTTCTCTTCTGTGGCAGCCCTGTGTGATGTTATTCCATTTTATGGACAAGAAATAGAGGCACAGATAAATTAAGTTCTGTGCTCAGCATCATGCAGCGGGTAAGCAGCACCACCAGAATCTGACCCCAGCCAGTCTGGCTGTTTGAAAGCCACATGAAAGCAGGGGGCACTGTACCCACAGCAGGGCCCCCAGGGAGGATGTGGGTGTGCTGGACCTGAAGCTGAAGCACGCCGAGGCTGCACCAAGAGGTCACCACGGTGGCAGAAAACAGAGTCCACTGTCTAAAGAAGGTGACCTCCACTCTCCTGCACAGGGCTCGGTCCTTCATGGTCCAGCCGGACCTTCCTGGACTACTTGTTATTTCCATGAGGCAGGGCACGTTCCTCCTGCTCCTCTGTGTCTTTGCACATTTCCTTCCTTCCTTGGACCGTCAGGAGAGCTCGTATGCAAGCTTCAGAGCCCTGCTCAAATGTCACTTCCGCTCTGCACCAGCCTTGGTGAAGTGAAACAGGACAGGAGCCCGTGTTCTCATGGCCTTCTGTCCACAGCTCTGCGAAGGCTCCCAGGATACCCCATTACAGCTTTAGATTCAGACAGCTCTCTTCTCCACTCTCTCCTCCTGGGGGCAGGTCCAGCCCTGCAGCTTCGTCACTTAGCACAGCATTTTGAGCATCTGTATCTGCTCAAATCCAGCAGCTCCGACTTCTCCAACTCCTACAAGCCAGGGCCAGCAGCACACGGAAGGGGGCGGCCACCGGGCGCTCCAGCTGTGTGTTCCCTCCATGACTCGGCACCTTCCAACTCCACAGCATTTCCAGTGTTTTCACATCTAACATCAGATGTGTCTCACTGGAGAATCAGATTTAGCACATCTGACTCCAGTTAAAAGATGGAGGGAAAACATCCTTCTGCCTTTCTCCCTTGGAAACATTAGGAGACAGGAAATTACAGGAGTAGTATTCTCCAGGTAACAGCCCCATGGACAGAGGAGCCTGGAGGGGTACAGTCCGAGGGGTCACAGAGTCGGACACGACTTAGTGACTCAACAACAATAACAAACAGCCTGAGGATAAAGGATCTCCCTGTGGGGAACCCTGTCAGTACTCCTTTGCTTACTCTTCATTTTCACTTTAGGAAGGAAGCGAAAATTAGGTCGAAGCAATTCAGTAACATTGCAAAATTCTCAGGGTTATAAACAGCCTCTTGCTCTACCCGCTCGGCAGTCCCATAGAGTTCAACAGTAAATGACCAGGATGAGGGAGCTTTGGGTCCACATCCAGGACCAGAGGGCAAAGAAGTCATCAACCCCTTTCAATTAAATGACTCTCCACCCCACCCCGCCCCGCCCCCTTTCAAGTACTACAGACACAAAGATGACTGGGGAAACTGCTGCTGCTAATGCCACCAAACAAGAGAGAGACGCACAGCGATGTGGGGAAGATAATTCTACTCTAAGGCTTGAGAATGAAAGCCCAGGATTTCAAAAGCGAAGCCGGGGAAAACAAGAGGAAAACAGGACCTTCCGCGTCGAGCCTTCTTTAAGTGGCTGCTGGAAGATGTGCTTATAAAATCAGCATAGTTACAAAAGGCCCCACTGAGCTCCATCAATTAACCATGCCTGCGAGGGGGTGGGGTGGGAGGACCACTCCCAGGAGCCTGACCGCTGAGAGCCCAGCAGAAAGGAAGTGAAAGCCGATCCCTGGCCATTAGTAAGGAATTCAGACTGAAGAAGGAAAGCCAGAAGGTTCCAGCTCTCCCCTCCCCCCTCATTCCTAAGGATCAGGGCTGACTGTGCTTTTTGTTTCATTCTTCTGCTTTTGATTCAGTGGGGGAGGCTCGGGGAGCTTGGTTTCTGTTTCCTGTGAGAGGACCAGAGGTCACACTCTCTTTCTAATCGAGGGTGACAATCTCCACAGAGGCTTCTCAAGTGAGAAGTGACTCAACTTCCCTCAGGTCAGACCCCTGAGTGAAGGCAAGAATCGGGGGTACGGGGAGGGAAGCTGGGTTTGCAAACTCAGATTCCGCCAATCACTGCTAGAAACACCTAGAAGGACCATCGCATCAATGGCCCTGGAGGTTTCTCAGTTTTTCTGTCGGACACAAAACTCACCCAAACGCTTAGTTAAAAGCCACTGACTTAGAGCCAGAAGCACGGTGAGGAAGGGTGTGGGAAGACGGGAACTGTCTGGGTTTCTTCTCACATAACACTCGCTCTAAGAACCACCCAGGTCTCTGGCTTAGAAAAGTTCTGCAGCGGCCCGTGCTTACAGAATCGCGCTTAGACTCCTCAGCAGGGCACCTGGCTCCTTCCAGTCCCACCACGGACCCTCCTTAAGGATACTCCAAATGTCCCAGCGGACCACCCTGTTCCCCCGACCGCCAGACGCTTCCAAGTCATACTTCGGTCTCAGCCGTTACTGCCTCCATCTGGTCTGGCTGCCAAACTTCTCTTCGAGCTTCAAGCCCAACAGCCCCTCTTCCGCGTGGCCTTCCTGGTACTCTGACCTCAGGCAAAGTGAACTGTGCTCTCATTTGCATTCGCATCTTTTACACACGGTCACGATCCAGCTGATTCACAACTCCATGTGCAGCCTTTTCTCTGGCTCCTCAGACTGTGACCTGCCTTCTAGCAACACCGACATTGCTGGGGAGCTCCGCATAAGGCAGAAATCACCTACTCCAGCCTTGACCCGCTGAACCAGAAGCTGCCTTCAAACAAGATCCCCAGCTGGTTGGCATGCACACAACAGTCAGAAGCCAGACTCAAGACTGGTGGTTCTCCGCTCTGGTTGTGCCTTGTCCAGGCCCACCCCGGGTGGCTCAACACCTACCTCCCCACCCCCAGCAAGTGAGTGTGATAGACAGCCAGTGCTGGGAGCCACAGCTCCAGGCTGCCAGCTGAGGGCAGAGACTCCATATCTACTCCCCTGCCCACCTTTCCCCAAGGCTGGCGGCACAGGGCCTGGCACACAGCTGTCCCCACGGAATTCCATGCCAAAAATACCCTCCAGGATGCCCCTAGATCTGACTGCCTTTAAAAGAGAAACAAAAGCCTAATGACAGAGGACTAGCTGTTGCCTAGAACTCTGCAAATCCCTATAGTCATCAAGGTGGACGTAGAAGGAGTCAGTGCTTCCAGATCACTTGCCTCAGTTTCCAGAAATGAAAACAGACACTGAAGTGGAAAGGGTTAATCGGAAGTCCTGCCGGCCTTCATGGGGCTGTGGTGCTGCAGCAGAGAGGCAGAGCCTGTGTAGGGAGCAGGTATGCTGGGCTGAGAAGCCCTGGGGAATGACTGAAATCCCGGGCTGGGGGCCCGACTCCTTCAATCCTGACCCCAACAACACAGCATTGCTCTCACTGGAAAGCTGGGCCAAGCCTCTTGTTTTATGAATACAGGAAGTGAGGGCCAGAGAAGCTGGCAAGGCCCCACCACCAGTCAGGGACAAGAGAAGGCCTCGCCCCTCGCTTCTGGGTCAGTCCTCCCTGAGCACAGGAAGCCTGGCCAACAGCTCTGCCACAAGCCCGAGCCTCGCTGGGCCTCAGGTCCTGATTGACACCAGGAGGCTGGACTAGATGTAAGTGAGGTCCCTTCTAAGCTTGACCTTCTAGCACGGCAGAGTAACTTACTGAGATTAGGAGCTCGCGTTCTGGGGTGGGACAGACCTGGACTTGGATCCCAGCTCTAAGAATTTCTTTATCTGTAAAATGGGGATTTCAATCAACTGACCCTACCCTATTAGTGAACGATAATACACGTAAATCATTTAAGCATAATACCTGACCCACAGTAAGCGGAATTCCAACGGTGTGAACTTGACAAAGTTACAGAAACACGGTAACTGTGTTTCCCTGGCATGACAGCCCTATCTACTGGGCTTTAACACACTGATGACAGAATGAGAGAACATACGTTAAGGCAATCAGAGAGGGAAAATATATGATAATAAACACAACAATCAGATAATAAGTATTATAACAATTGTATGACATAATGATTATATGACATATAATACTTAATATTCCTTTCCAGCAGGACCTTGGAGAGCTTCAGAGTTCCAGAGCAGTGGCCAGTACCATGCCTAGCAGAAAGCAGGTGCTCAACAAGCTTTGCTCCTGGCTCAGGTAGCACTAGTGTGCCGATGGGCTCACAGACTCTGGCTGCTTAAGCCAGGCAGCATCTACATGGACACTGTAGGCAACTGCGAAAGACCCCCTGCCACAGCCTAGAGGACTTCAAACCCAGCATTAGAAACACGCCCATGCAGCTGCTACAGCCTCTGCACACCGCTGCTTCCGGTCCTCCGCTACACTGCGCAGTATCAGCCGCTCATCTAGTCACTCGGTGATCTGGCCTTGTCTTTCCGCATACCTGGGTGGCATCCTGAAGGTGAGGGCTGTGACCACACTCCCCAGTCTCCCCAGATCCTGGTCTCACAGTGATGGGGACCTCACTCCAGCCAGCTGCTGTTGAACTGAACAGCTGGCCTGTTAATTGGCACCTTGTACGAGGTGCTTCGACCCAAGGGCCAGGCTGAGTTGGTGCGGGTGCTGAGCTGCGGTTACTGGACCCAGAAGCACCGGTTTCGCAGGTTGTTCCTTCAACTGCATCGAGCAGGCTTGTTCCTGAGCCACCTACATAGGTGGTACTGATGCACCCAGACACACTGACTCTGCATGGACAGGCAGAGTAAGTACAGACCCACAGGTGCCATTTTTGGGGGGAAGTTTAGTCCCCACTTCCTGCACCCCAAAACTCCCCTGGCACCTCCTGGAAGCAGCATAGGGTACAGAAGGGCCAAACTCCAGATGAAGAGATTGGGGTCCTGGGACCCATCTTGCTTCCACTGCTCACAAACTTTAGGATGATGCTGGCAGGCAACATGACTTCTAGGAGCTTCATTATGTTTATTAGTGAAATGCACATAACAATAATTACCTCAAACGGTTTAAGGCGATCAAATACCGCAGGTATATAAAGCTTCTAGCACTGCACACCCCTACGAGTGGCTATTGAGCAGCTGATATGTGGTTATCACAGGCTGAGGTGGGCCCTAGGTATAAAACACACATCAGACTTCAAAGGTTTATTGTTGCCGTTTAGTCTCTAAGTTATGTCCAATTCTTTTGCAACTCCATGGACTGTATCCCACCAGGCTCCTCTGTTCATGGGATTTGCCAGGAAGAATACTCGAGCAGTTGCCATTTCCTTCTCCAGGGTATCCTCCCGACCCAAGGATTGAACCCATGTCTCCTGCATTAGCCGGTGGATTCTTTACCAGTGAGCCACCGGGGAAGCCCTTCACAGGCTTCAGTTCAGTTCAGAAGCTCAGTCTGACTCTTTGTGACCCCATGAACCGCAGCACGCCAGGCCTCCCTGTCCATCACCAACTCCCGGAGTTCACTCAAACTCATGTCCATTGAGTTGGTGATGCCGTCCAGCCATCTCATCCTCTGACATCCCCTTCTCCTCCTGCCCTCAATCCCTCCCAGCATCAGATAACACACAAAAATGTTAATACCTCACTAGTAATGTTTTTCTATTGATTATATGTCAAAACAATATTATTTGAAAATCTACTAGGTTCAGTAAAATGATAAGAAGTAATTCCACTTTTTCCCCTTTTTCTTTTTCTTTTTTGGCTGTTCCGGGACTTAGATGCACCAGGCAGGATCTAATTCCCCGACCAGGGATCCAACCCAGGCACCCCCTACACTGGGAGTGCAGAAGAACCTCAGCCACTGAATCACCACAGAAGTCATTTGGTTTTTAGTGTGGCTATTAAAACTTTTTAAATCACAAATATTGCATTATATTTCCACTGGACAGCAATGCTTGAGCACAGAGCCTGGCACAGTTTGTGGAGGACATTAGAGACACCACTCACAACCTGTACCTCTGGCCAAAGCCAAGTCCTCCATTCATATGTTTAATACATATTCACAGTGCCTGGCCCTGGGCAAGATGCAGGAAATACAAAGAGCAAGGAGGAACCCTTTCTTTTCCCTTGTGGACCTTACTACCTGGGGAGGGGGGGATAGACAGATATGAATATGTTCATAAGTATATGTCAAACTGCTGTGTTCATCGCCGCCCTCTCCTGCACAAACAGACCCTGCTTGTGGCGTGAAGGAGAAGTAAAGAGGGTGATGAAAGTGGGGAATTCACTTGCTGGGGGAGTCTGGGACCAGGGGTGCCTCTAGAGGAACTGATACTTGAGTGGAGATTTGAAAGATAAAGAGGACTTGACTGGAAGAAGGCAGGAGGGGAAGGTACTTCCTGGGGAGTAGGAAAGAAGGTTAAGGTTGCAGACCCTGATCTGGCCCAGGGCTCGGTATGTAGAAGGAACAAGAAAAGGCCAGTGTGACGAGAGTATTGAGCAAGAAGGGTTAGTAGACCGAAACTAGGGAGGAGAGGTGGGTGGCAGCCCATCTCCAGAGCTTGGGTGAGAATCTGAAGGTGGTCCTGCAAAGAGGTGGAAGCCGTCCAGTTACAAAGTAAGCCAGCAAACGGATCTGGACAGAATTTTGAAAAGATCCCTCGGGCCACAGTGCGAGGCCCACTGGAGAGCGGCCCCAGCGCCTGTGTGGGCAGATGGGTTAGAACAATGCATCAGTCCAGGTAAGAGGCGAGAGGTCTGCACTGAGGGGGAAGCGGCAGAGATGCAAGTAAATAAACGGTCTGGGGGAATACATGGCCGGCCCGGTAGCCGGGGCGGAGTGATGAGCAGGGTCTGTTTGTGCAGGAGAGGGCGGCGATGTAAAGGGAGACTCCCCAGGCTTCCGACCGGTGTCACCCAGCCCCACACACTCCCGGGCTCCGATCGATTCCTCAGCCAGCCGCTCCCCCTCCGGTCACCCCCTCCCTGCCTCCAGCATCTCGCCTCGCCCCCGGGTTCCATCCTCCCACCCTTCTCCTTCCCGACCCCACGTCCCCTACCCGGCCTAGCCGCAGCTCCTCAAGGCCTGGTCCGCCCTCTTCCCCACCAGCCGGCCCTTCTGGCTTGGGGACCCGGTGCCCTCCGGTCCCATCAGGGGCCTGCTGACCCCTTCGGGGCTCCGCGAGCCAGCACGGGGCGGCCCAGGGCCGCCCTCTCCAGCCCCCAGGCCCCCGGGCAGAAGCAGGCCTCAGCCCTCCGCCCGTTCCCCGGCCCCGCCCCTCTGCCCTCCGCCCCTCGGGCCAGGTCCCACTCCGCTGCCCGGCGCGCCCTGGCCCCAGGAGCGCCCCACACTCACCAGGGCGCCGACCAAGACCCAGCTCCCGCTCCGAGGTCCCCCAGCCGCCGCTCCGCTAGCCTCCCGCCTGCCCGACCCTCCCGGGATCCCGCCCCGCGCACGCCGACCCGGGCTCCTATTGCTCCGTTTCGCCGTCACGCTGAGCTTTCTTTCTTCAACTGGGCGGATTGCCCGTCACTCAAAACAGGGAGGGCCCAACTGCCGGGGCGGGGAGGAGGGAGCCGTCGGTCCCTGCCCGGCTGCCTGAGGCCTCTTAAAGGCGCAGAGGCGCAGGCTGCTTCTCCCGCCTCGGGTTATGGATTTTGGAGAAATGGGATTCCCTCCCTGCGCCCCCCCGCAAATGCAAGAAGCAGCCTTTCCTCCCCACATTCCCCTGCTCCCCGAAACTTTTCTTTTGGCACAGCCTGGGTCCCAGGTGATAAATCAGAGGTTTTGAGGGCTCAGATGTCCTCTAATGGCACTCGGCCGGGTGCCCAGCAGGCATGGAACGCACTCAGCAGTGGGATAACGGTGGTTTGGAGAACTGAGTGGGAGGTGACAGTCATGTCAGAGGCTGTGAGCAGCCGCGGCTGCTCACCACCGAGCTGAAGCTAATTATACCCGCACCCAGGGCTGACCGTGGGCGCGGAGCAGAGGCAGAGGGCTACAGCTCAGCCGTACTGCTGGTAGGGACCCGTGGGAGGTGGTATTTGTCACTGCACCTGCAGATCGGAGCCGGGCCCTGCGCCAGGGCCTCACTCGTGCTGCCTCCCTTTTACACGCCCAGCATCTCGGATCCATGTAGGTATTAAATGGGTCCCCTGCCCGTGCAGCTAGTGATGGGTAGAGCAAGACTCCGGCCTGTGCTTGACTGATTCTAAAGTCAATGCTTTAACCATCTTGTCTCACGGATCCTTACAACCCTCTGAGGGATGGGTATTTTGTTGTCCCTTTTACAGATGCTCAATGAAGAGAGGAAATAATGAAACTGATACTCAGCAAAGAGACTAAATAAGGACTCCCATTTATATGGCACTTTACACTCTACAAAGCATCTGAAAAGCAGTTTTACATATGTTGTTTCATTTGATCCTCAAAACATCTTGGAATTGAAGATGACCTTTATTAGTCCCCTCTTACTGGTGAATACAGTGATGATCATGGAGGTTGTGGCTTAGTAACAGCTAATGTAGCTACAGCCCTTGCTGCAGACGATATGTAAACCAGTGAGGGTGGCTGTGTTCCAATGCAACTTTATTTACAAAAGTAGGTGTTGACCTGTACTGTACTTTGCCCACCAAAACTTTTAGTAGACCATTGCGTTGTGAGATCTTCACAGAAGACTGTTATTACTCTGGCTGTTCTTTTTAATTATTAATGAATTACTGTTGACATTATCATCCTCATCATTTTACAAAGGAGAAACTGAAGGTTTAGCAAGGTTAAGGATTATATTGAGGTCAACTCAGGAACTAGAACTCAGGTCCAGCCTTCCTCATTCCCAATTTCATCTTCCGTCTACAGAATTGGTTGGAGGAACGCATGAGAGTTCCACCTTGGTCACAGTTCAGTTCACTATTTCAGTTGTGTCCGACTCTTTGCGACCCCATGGACTACAGCACACCAGGATTCCCCGTCCATCCCCACCTCCTGGTGCTTGTTCAAATTCATGTTCATTGAGTCGGTGATGCCATCCAACCATCTCATCCTCTGTCATCCCCTTCTCCTCCTGCCTTCAATCTTTCCCAGCATCAGAGTCTTTACCAATAAGTTGGTTCTTCACATCAGTATTGGAGCTTCAGCATTAATCCTTCCAATGAATATTCAGGACTGATTTCCTTCAGGACCAACTGGTTGAATCTCCTTTCTAGCAGAACTTTTTCCTGCCCCATTACAAGATGACAGGCCAAGTTCATTTTCCCTCCCCAGCCTCGGGTGGTAATAACTCCTGCAGCTCCCTTCTTCAGGAACATTCTCCCACCTCTTCTGGCCTTATTCATTTACTGTAGCCCATAAACACCTCTCCCTCCCTGAGCCCCCACACCAAGCAGCTTTATATTTTTATCATTTAAAAAAAAAACTTTTAATTTTATATTGAAACATAGGTAATTAACAATGTTAGTTTCAGGTGTACACCAAATTGATCAGTTATACATATGAGTATTGGTATCTATTCTTTTTCAAATTATTTTTCCATTTAGATTGTTACCTAACATTGAGCAGAGTTCCCTGTGCTATACCTTAAGTCCTTGTTAGTTATGGATTTTAAATATATCAATGTTGACAGGTCCATCCCAAACCCCCTCACTATCCCCTCTCACTCTTCCACCCGGTAACCATAAGTTTGTTCTCTAAGTCTGTGAGTCTGTTTCCCTAGTAGTCTTTGTTACTGAGAACAGACTCTGCTGGGAAATAGACTCCATGTGGGCAATGTCTTTGGTGGAGTCTGCTAGTTGTCTGCCAAAACCCCTTCTCCCAGCTTTTCATAGTGAGAGAGCTGCCTGGCTAAGCTTCCCTTCCCAGCCTCACTTACAGTTAAGAACGACTGGGTAGGGACTTCCTGGTGGCCCAGTGGTTAAGATTCCCTCCTTCCAATGCAGGGGGCCCAGGGTTAATCTCTGGTCAGGGAGCTAGATGCCACATGCCACTCAACTATGACCTGGCGCAGCCAAATAAATTTTAAAAAGCGAAACAAAAAAGACTGGGGAAGTTTGGGCCAGTGGAAGTGATGTATGAACTTCAGGCAAGGCCTTTGGGCCTGGCTCCTCTTCTCTCTCTAGCTGGGTCCAGTCTTGACCTTGTGATGATTATAATATGCTGGGGGATGAAAGGATCACCACGTAGAAAGTTCTGGGGTTCCTGGATAGATCACATGGAGAGAAAGCTACTGGCAGACCTGGAATAATTCTAGGTCACCTTATACTCTTATGTGAAAGAAAAGTAATCTTTGTTCTTTAAGCCATTGACTTTTTGGGGTGGCAGGGTACGTATCTGTTTGCTAGAACCAGCCCTGCACTTACATAACCCCGAGAGTGAAAGCTTCCTTAAATTTTGTGCCCTGGGTATCTCACTTGCCTAAACCTAGTCTTAGCCCTGTTCAGTACACATTTAGCCAAGGAATAAGTCTTTCCCTTTAGCTTTACAATACTTGGTATCCTCACCCTCCCAGCCCCTCAAGCGCAGGCTCTTTAATTGCAAGTCTCAGGAACCAACTCTGGTTAACTTTAGCAGAAAAGGAGTTTCTTGGCAGGCTAGTGGCAATTCACAGAGGTGGCAGGAAGCTGGAGGCCTAGGCTTAGGAAAGGACAGAGCCTGGAGATGTTCTGGGTGTTTAGGTAGCCAAAATGAATTCATCCCACCCTCTTCTCCCTTTTTTGATCAGATCTTTCTTTGATCAGAGTCAAGGTCCCTGGAGCAAGAGTCTAGCTGGGCTCAGATAACATGCCCAGCTAAGGAAACATCGCTTAGCTAAGGAAGGCAGACATACCAAGGCTGCTATACAAGGCAAGAATTCTTCAGATCCCTCCATCTCCACTCCCAGACGAGACCCCGGCATTGCAGACCAGGTGCCCTGTTTTCAGACTGAAATCAACTAGGAGAGGACCTGAAGCTGAATGTCATCATTATACGAACCCAACACAATGTCCGGAAGCCAATATGGCATGATAGTTATGATCCCTGGGCCTTGTAATTATACAAGAGCTCTTTGTAACCTCACAGACCTGCAAGACCAAAGAAAGAGCCCAGAGACAGGACATCAATAGTTTACTGTCTCTTACACAAGGGCTTTCCTGGGGGCTCAGTGGTAAAGAATCCACCTGCCAAGCAGGAGACTTGGGTTTGACGCCTGAGCCTGAAAGATCTCCTGGAGAAGGGAACAGCAACCCACTCCAGTATTCTTGCCTGGGACAAGTGGAGCCTGGCAGGCTACGATCCATGAGGTTGCAAAAGAGTCAGACACGATTTAGCAACTAAACAACAACTCTTACACAAAGGGTTCTGGAGCGACACCTTACCATGTGTGGCAGACGGTGGGCATGGCAGCAGTCTTCACTACTTGGGTGGAGGAGGAGGTGACCCTTTGTAGGGGGAGCTGATGCTAGGTGGAAGCATTAGTTACTAGTGTCTAATTAAGCTCCGTAATTAAGAGAATTGGATATTCATGTGAGTGAAGCGGGGCCAGGTTGAGCGGGGGATGTACAGAGAGCAAGAGAGCCGCCGTCTTGAATGGCCTAACCATGCAGGCCAAGCTGTGTGTGCTCGGGTACGTTACTAGATCTTTCTGAGGCTCAGTCTCCTCACCTGTACAATGGGGATAATAACAGTATCAACCTTGGTGGATTTTCAGGAGAATTCAATGAAATACAGTAAATGTCCAACACTTAGCAGGGTGCCAGGCCCATAATATAGAGAAGGAAATGGCAACCCACTCCAGTATTCTTGCCTGGAGAATCCTGTGGACAGAGGAACCTGGTGGGCTACATACAGTCCATGGGGTCGCAAAGAGTCAGACACAACTGAGCGACTAAACAGCAACAGCAGGAACATGTAAGTGCTCAGTAAGTTGTATGTAGTCTTCAAAATTATACTAAGCCCTCAGTAAGTATTCACAGTATTCTTTTAGTTCCTCTAAAGTTACATCTGAAACTGCAGCATATGGAAATACTTCTCTAATCCTCTGACCACCCCACATTTGTGTAGTCTGTCGTCCTCTTTGGGGCCTCACTTTCCTCCTTACCCAGCTCACAGCCTTACCCCTGGTCTTCACTATGATCATGCCCTTGTGTTTGCCCTCAACCTAAATCACCATATATCACACATATGCCCAGCAACGGACTGGAGCCAGAGAAAATACAGACCCTCACATCAGTTCTCCAGAGGAAACGATCCCTTATTCTTAACTGATGACCTTATCTCTCTGACAAAAGAGAAAAAAGAAAGGAAAAGAAACAATAAGAAGGAAACAACCTCATCTTCTCACTGCAAATCCATCCATCCACTTGCATCAGAGCCTGAATGCTTTGCGTCCTTCTCGGATCCTCTGTAAGGGCAATCCTGGAGGGGCAGGTGTATTTCATCTCCTGTCACCTACTCAGAAATGTTACTTCGGTAGTTTTCTCCTCTGCCTTGCAGACCAATGCTTTGGTTATTCCCATCAGCACCCACCTATGCCATACGGTGGTCCACCTCTAGAGTGCTGGGGGTGCTTAGACAAAATCTTCACCATCATCTTCAAGACCTCAGATGATCTGGCATTTGATTTCTTCCTACTCTCCTCCTAGCTCACTCTACTTGAGTCTCATAGGTCTAATCTCCCATTCCTTGATCAGTTTTTTCCTCCCTTTCTGCCTTTGCACCTGCTGTTCCCTCTCCTGGAATGCTCTTCCCCCATCATCACATGGCTTACTTTTTTACTTTATTGAGGTCATACTCTAATACCTCCTCAGGCAAGTCCTCCCTGACCATACTATCATTTGTAATCCAGCTCTTCCAACCCCGCTATGTATCCTTATCCTGCTCTAGTCTCTTTTATAGCACTTGATGTCACATTGCTGTTTTGTTTTATGACTTTCAGTTTGGTTGTAGACTCCATGATAGCAGGGATATTGACAGTCTTGTTCCTGGCCGTCTCCCCAAGACCTACAGCATGTGTGTGCATGCAAAGTCGCTCAGTCGTGTCTGACTCTTTGTGACCCTGTGGACTGTAGCTGGCCAGCCTCTTCTGTTCACAGGATTCTCCAATCAAGAATATTGGAGTGGGTTGCCGTGCCTTTCTCCAGGGAATCTTCCCGACCCAGGGATCAAACCCACATCTCTTATGTCTCCTACATTGGCAGACGAATTCTTTATCACTAGCGCCACCTGAGAAGCCCACCTAGAGCATGTCTAATACATAATACACGGTCAATATCTTGAGTATTGCATCATCGAATAAACAAAAAGAAATCATGGTTAACTGGTCTCTATGAACTTGACTCATGCTATGTTTGAATCTTCCTAAACACTCGGAAGTTAAGCATGTTCCTTCTTTCTCACAACAATAATTGTTGAAACATGATTCCTGACACCATATCAGAAGGGTTTATGACATGGTGGCTCATAATCGAAAACCAACGTGTATCTGCTAAAAGAAATAGAATTCGTATTTATTATGGGTCTACTATGTGCCAAGACATGTTGGGCGCTGTTATGCACATGATCTCATTTAAAATGGCCAGCTTTCTATGAAGCACTGCTGCTGCTGCTGAGTCTCTTCAGTCGTGTCCAACTCTGTGCGACCCCATAGACGGCAGCCCACCAGGCTCCCCCCGTCTCTGGGATTCTCCAGGCAAGAACACTGGAGTGGGCTGCCATTTCCTTCTCCAACTCATGAAAGTGAAAAGTGAAAGTGAAGTTGCTCAGTCGTCTGACTCTCAGCGACCCCATGGACTGCAGCCCACCAGGTTCCTCCACCCATGGGACTTTCCAGGTGAGAGTACTGGAGTGGGGTGCCATTACCTGCTCTAGTGAAGCACTAGGGTGCCCATTTTACAGATAAGGAAGGCTGAGGTTTAGAGATGCAAAGAAACTTGCCATGCAGCTTGTTTGGTACCCAAGCCAGTCTGACATCAACGTACATGACCTTCTTTTATACTCACCACTGAAAACAATACACCTGGGCATTTCACTCTTTGTCAAACACTTGTTAGGCTTGGATAGAAAAGAGATTTTGTGCCAGGGTCTTTACATGATTTATCTCACTTGATCCTCACGTTCCCATGAGGTGCAGACTCATTACCTTTATTAGACAAATGACGAAACTGAGGCACAGAGAGATTCAGACATTTGTCCGGGGTTAACTGGTGGAGTGGTGAAGCCAGTCTTCAAATACAGGTCGAATTTCAAGGTCTGAATCTCTTCTGCAATATTGTACTGCCTCCCCTTAAGACATCTCTCTGACTCGGAAAGAGGAGAAAAATGACTAAAACAGGCGAATAAAGCATCATTAAGAAAATTCATGGTGACTTGGTTTTTAAGTGGAAAGCAAAGGGCAGGAGGCAGACAGCCAGTCTAGCCTCAGCTCTTGCAGGTTGGGGGTTCACATAACTCACGATAACTTCATTTGCGAAGATCGCTCTTCCAGGAACTGGGGCTTATCTTGTATTTGTATGAGTGGAAGCCGAGCCGGGGGGTGGGAGGTGAAGACCCTGGTGAGCAGTCAGCTGTCAGCCCCGGCCAGGGACCGACTCCAGCCGCTTGTGTGAGACTAGAGCCCTCTGCTGGCCCGGGAAATCATCTACCAACATCTACAGCTTTGTGGGTGGGTGGGCGTGTGGCGGCGGGGGGGGGGGGGGGGAGGAGGGCATCAGGGGAATGAGACATTCAATGAGATTTGCAAAATGACTAGCACACCTAGTAGATAAAATAATAGTTACCACTTACCAGTGTGACATTAGGGTAGGGACAGGCACTGTTTTAAGGATTTGGGGCTGTGCTTAGTCGTTCTGACTCTTTGGAACCCCATGGATTGTAGACCGACAGGCTCCGCAGTCCATGGGGATTCTCCAAGCAAGGACACTGAAGTGGGTTGCCATGCCCTCCGCCAGGGGATCTTTCCAACCCAGGAATCGAACCCAGATCTCCCGCATTGCAGGCAATTCTTTACCGTCTGAGCCACCAGGGAAGCTACATTAATTTTATTTGCTCCTAGGGACTTTTACATCGGAGAAGGCAATGGCACCCCACTCCAGTACTCTTGCCTGGAAAATCCCATGGACGGGGGAGCCTGGTAGGCTGCAGTCCATAGGGTCGTGAACAGTCGGACACGACTGAGCGACTTCACTTCCACTTTTCACTTTCATGCATTGGAGAAGAAAATGGCAACCCACTCCAGTGTTCTTGCCTGGAGAATCCCGGGGACCGGGGAGCCGGTGTGCTGCCGTCTTTGGGGTCACACAGAGTCGGACACGACTGAAGTGACTTAGCAGCAGCAGCAGCAGTAGCAGGGACTTTTACATACTGTATCTAACTGAACCTTCACCCCGACCTGCTGAAGTCAGAATTCTGATTATTATTGCTCCCATTTTTCACAAGCGGAAACTGAAGCACAGAGAGTTTAAGTCATCTGCTGTATGGCTATTAAGTGGCGAATCTAGGGCTTGAACAAGCGGACTCAGCCTTGGCGTCCGTGCTGCGGAAACCACGACATGGCCATTCTTTGTGCCGCGAGCGCCCCCTGGCAAGTCCCCTGTGAACAGCTTCACCGAGGGCGGACACAGTAATGGCTCAACAATTTCCTGGAAAATGGTGAGCCTGCTCGGGTTTGCTGCTTTCTGGTCCTGAGCGGGGGCACGGGAGGTTGCAAGTTCTTCCTGAGGACTAGTCTTACAACCCACTGCATCCCTCTGAACCGGAGATATGCCCCTGGCCCCCGCTAAGCTTGGCCCCATGGATCCACTTCAGGAATAGAGAAGCCGAGAATCCTAAATAATAATGTGAAATATTTAACAACCAGTGAAGCATGAAGACTGACAGATCAGAACCGACAGCTCCTGGAGAAGATTCCTAAGAGCTCTGTCCCTCCCCCTTCCCATATGGCCATCGCTGCTTTAACCCTTTAGTTGCTGGACTGTGGGGTGGTGGAGGGGTCAGAGGTGGAGCGAGAGCTCAGAGAGGCTGGGGCTGTGGAGGAAACGCTGAGGGGTTTGAGGCATCTACTATTTATCAACTAATGTGGGGCAATTTTACTACTTTAATGGTTGCTATGGCTACGCAGGCTGAGTAATGCCGTCTTTACTGTGGGTCCTCAGGCTGGTTGCTTGATCTCTCTGAAATGTATTATCCTCATCTGTAAAATAGGGATAAGAGTGGAAATTGACTCATGGGGCTGGTGAGGGAGTTATATGAGGTGAAACCAAGTAAAGGTCCTGTTTGTAGCTCTGAGTAGCGTTCAGTCGATGGGGGTTGTTATGGCTAAACGGATGTGTATGTGTATGTGTGTGTGGCTGTTAGGTGTGTGAGGAGAGTGAAGCAGCCTTGTCGACCCAGGGCCCCTTTGTGTCACCATCCCCTGCCTTCATCACTTTAAGTGTAAGCCCAGCCCTGGAGATCAGAGCTTGGGTGTGAGGCGTGGGTTCCTTTATTGGCTGACGCTTCTTTTGCTCCTGGAGACACCTCTGTGAGTGTTCCTGAACTGGCTTGGTTTGTCTGGAGCAGCTCCTTGGTTGCTGAGAAGCTGGAGTGGCCGTGATAGAAGTGAAGACCCACTCTCAGGACTTCCCTGGCGGTCCAGTGGTTAAGGCTCTGTGCTTCCACCGCAAGGGTCATGGGTTCAATCTCTGATCCTGTCAGGGAGCTACAGCATCCAGGGGCGTGCATGCCTCCTGGCGTGGTCAAAAGACTTAAAAAACAAACCAAAACCCACCCTTGCCAGAGAACCTGGCCGTAGAGGTTTGGCTGGGGGAGGAGCCCAGCTGGAGGGGCTCCCGTTTATTGTAGCTTATCTGTTCCTTCCGCAAATATTTTTCAGGTGCTCAGTATATGCCGTTCACGGGTTAGACAGACTGAGCAAGACTAACGTGGCCCCTGCCCTCAGAACATTCCCCGTCCCGCGGTGGAGATAGACGGCAAACAAACAAGCAACTAAATTAATTAATTATTTAAAAACATTATTATAAACACGGATAAATGTTCTAGGAGAATGATTAGGCTCAGTTCAGTTCAGTCGCTCAGTCGTGTCTGACTCTTTGCGACCCCACGGACTGCAGCATGCCAGGCCTCCCTATCACCAACTCCCAGAGCTTGCTCAAACTCATGTCCATCGAGTTGCTGATGTCATCCAACTATCTCATCCTCTGTCGTCCCCTTCTCCTCCTGCCTTCTATCTTTCCCAGCATCAGGGTCTTTTCAAATGAGTCAGTTCTTCGCATCAGGTGGCCAAAGTATTGGAGTTTCAGCTTCAGCATCAGTCCTTCCAGTGACTATTCAGGATTGATTTCCTTTAGAATGGACTGGTTGGATCTCCTTGGAGTCCAAGGAACTCTCAAGGGTCTTCTCCAACACCACAGTTCAAAAGCATCAATTCATATAATGGAATAATATTTTTAAGGTACTGAAATAAAGACTCACTTATTTTTGGCAACAGTAAAAAGAAAAAAAGCATCAATCCTTCAGCACTCAGCTTTCTTTATAGTCCAGCTCTCACATCCATACATGACTACTGGAAAAACCATAGCTTTGACTAGATGGACCTTTGTTGGTAAAGTAATGTCTCTGCTTTTTAATATGCTGTCTATGTTGGTCATAGCTTTTCTTCCAAGGAGCAAGCGTCCTTTAATTTCATGGCTGTAGTCACCATCTGCAGTGAGTTTGGAGCCCAAGAAAATAAATCTCACTGTTTCCACTGTTTCCTCATCTATTTCCCACGAAGTGATGGGACCAGATGCCATGATCTTAGTTTCTGAATGTTGAGCTTTAAGCCAACTTTTTCACTCTCCTCTTTCACTTTCATCAAGAGGCTTTTTAGCTCCTCTTCACTTTCTGCCATAAGGGTGGTGTCATCTGCATATCTGAGGTTATTGATAGTTCTCCCGGCAATCTTGATTCCAGCTTGTGTTTCTTCCAGCCCAGCGTTTCTCATGATGTACTCTGCATAGAAGTTAAATAAGCAGGGTGACAATATACAGCCTTGACGTACTCCTTTTCCTGTTTGGAACCAGTCTGTTGTTCCATGTCCAGTTCTAACTGTTGCTTCTTGACCTGCATACAGATTTCTCAAGAGGCAGGTCAGGTGGTCTGGTATTCCTATCTCTTGAAGAATTTTCCACAGTTTATTGTGATCCACACAGTCAAAGGCTTTGGCGTAGTCAATAAAGCAGAAATAGATGTTTTTCTGGACCTCTCTTGCTTTTTCCATGATCCAGTGGATGTTGGCAATTTGATCTCTGGTTCCTCTGCCTTTTCTAAAACCAGCTTGAACATCAGGGAGTTCACAGTTCATATTGCTGAAGCCTGGCTTGGAGAATTTTGAGCATTACTTTACTAGCATATGAGATGAGTGCAATTGTGTGGTAGTTTGAGCATTCTTTGGCATTGCCTTTCTTTGGAATTGGAATGAAAACTGACCTTTTATAGTCCTGTGGCCACAGCTGAGTTTTCCAAATTTGCTGGCATATTGAGTGCAGCACTTTCACAGCATCATCTTTCAGGATTTGAGATAGCTCAACTGGAATTCCATCACCTCCACTAGCTTTGCTCATAGTCATGCTTTGTAAGGCCTACCTGACTTATTCCAGGATGTCTGGCTCTAGATGAGTGATCACACCATCGTGGTTATCTGGGTCATGAAGATCTTTTTGTATAGTTTTTCTGTGTATTCTTGGCACCTCTTCTTAATATCTTCTGCTTCTGTTAGGTACAGACCATTTCTGTCCTTTATCGAGCCCATCTTTGCATGAAATGTTCCCTTGGTATCTCTAATTTTCTTGAAGTGATCTCTAGTCTTTCCTATCCTATTGTTTTCCTCTGTTTCTTTGCATTGATCACTCATTTCCCCACATTTTAGCAATGGAAGGAGGAGGGTTGCAGTCTTGGAGGTCCTCTCTGAGGAAGTGATGATTATGAGACTTGATGGCTGAATAGCAGCTTTCCAGGTGAAGGGGAGAGGGTTCCTAACAGAAGGGCAAGCAATGTGGGAAGACCGGGAGGCAGGCAAGATCCAGCTTGAACTGGGTCATTAGACTGTAAAGGAAGGAGGAGAGATGGGCAGGGAGAAGCCAGTTAACGCAGGTCTTGTCAGCTCTGAAGTAAATAGTTTCAGTTTTGTTCTATGTTCAGTGGAAATCCACAAGAGGGTTGGAAGCAGGGGAATGACAAGATCTTTGACAGTTCTGCAAAAAGATCTCTTGGGTGCTGTGATCTGTGTTGAGAATGGCTGGTAGGGTTCAAAGATGGAAGCAAGAGGACTAAATGTGATGTGAATATTAAAAGCCTGCAGACTCCTAGGAAAAGACTGATTTTTCTATAGCCCTAGGGATAAATAACCACCAGAACTGGTCTTCAACCTGTCTAACAGGTCAAGGGCAACTCACCTCACTGATCCTGCCTCTGAAACCAGCCAACCAGTGACAGTCCATGCTTTGAAAACCAGCCAACCTGCAGCCGCTTCACTGAAATGAACATGCTTCTAAGGCTGGCATTGCCCTAATCCCACTTTTGGAAACAATGCAATCCCAAACAAACTTTTCCCAAAACCTATGTAGGATTAACCATTTGCTTTGCTCATGAGACTATGCTGAGCAACTGAGTGCTCCTGCCTGCAAGGAAGCAATAAATTCAGCTGGTTACAATACAGATTGGTGGTCTGACCCTGCTGCATCAGAGCTCTTTACAGTCATCCTGGCTACAGATGATGATGGTGTGTCTTCTTGTGACTGCTGAGACTGTCCTGCTGGGCTTTTTGCTGCTGGCTCTCGCTGGCCCAGGCTTCAGTGGCTGACCAATCCTCTTTTGAAGTTCACTCTCTCCCTTTGGAGGTTTTAGGCCTTCATTTTGGCAGTCACCTCTTGGCCCTGGGGGATGCTACCGCCTCTTTGAGGGGGAGGTATGGGTCATGGTCTAATCAGGAGTTGGAAACCACACCAGTTATTTAAGAGAGATATATTGATATAAAGAATTGTTAATGAGGTATCAAGTTGTTAGGTAGGCATCTAAAAAAGGATCAAAAGAACTCTTAAGCTCTCATGGAGGTAGTGACTGCAGGAAACGCCTATTACCTCTAAGGCTCAAGGAAAGACACTGACATTATTGAAACCAAGAGGTGTTTCAGAAGCCTATGAGGACAGTCCCTGGCCAGCTTGTGCTGGTGTCTGAGCTCAGAGGAGGGACCTTGAAGGTGGGATCCTGACCTTTGAGGGGGAGCCACTCCCCCAGGGGCTGGATGTCCCTTGTGGTTCAGTAGTTAAGATTCATGCTCCCAATGCAGGGGGCCTAGGTTCCATCTCTGGTCAGGGAACTAGATCCTGTGTGCCTCAAGTAAAGATCCTGCCTGTTGCAACTAAGACCCAGCACAGCAAAAACAATTATAGTAGGCTTCCCTGGTGGCTTAGACAGTAAAGAATCCACCTGCAATGCAGGAGACCCGGGTTCCATTCCTGGGTCGGGAAGATCCCCTGTAGAAGGGAACGGTTACCCTCTCCAGTATCCTTGCCTGGAGAATCCCAGGGACAGAGGAGCCTGGTGGGCTACAGTCCATGGGATCGCAAAGAGTCGGACACAGCTGAGTGACTAGCACTAACTAAAAATATGTTGGGTTTTTTTTTAAGTTTTCCGCAAGTGTTAAAAAAAAAAACCTTGCAAACTGGAATCAACTGGTGTTATAGGAAGAAATGTAGGTATGTGTGTTGTACTTAGTCTGACTCTTTGGGACCCCATGGACTGTAACCAGCAAGGCTCCTCTGTCCATGGAATTCTCTAGGCAAGAATACTGGAGTGAGTTGCCATTTCCTTCTGCAGAGGATCTTCCCGACCTAGGGATTGAACCCATGCCTTTTGAGTCTCCTGCATTCGTGGGCAGATTTTTTTTTTTTACCACTAGCGTCACCTGGTAAGCCCCAGGTGATGAGAGGAAGAAACAGGCATGCCCAGGGTGAACATGGGATGCTGGGGTGATGCTCTCAGGAATCATACAAAAGGACACGGGAAGAGCAGTTCCTTTTCCTCTTCCAGGCTTGCAGCTCCCGCCAGGACACTCTCCCCACTTAGCAGAGACTAGAAGGGGGCTGCTGGCAAAGCTGCAGAGCGTTTCCAGAATCCCAGTGCCAGCATTACAAAGCAGAGCATGGAAAAGTGGCTCTGGTGGTAAGAGGCAATAGCTTGATAGCTGAACAGGTGACATTCTGCATCTGTCTCTAGGCTGTGTTTTGGCTTGTCTTAGCATTTCCTAGTGGGCAGCCTTGTTTCTAAGATTTTGCAAGTCATCTCAGATTTCTCTTGGTTGCCCCCTCTCCAGTGGTGGGCACAGGTTCACGCACAGATTAGTTGATTCCCAGCAAAGAAAGGTGATGCCTCCAGTGAACAAAGGAACAGAGGAAGTGGGCGGTGGTGAGAGTTCAGCCCGAATGGTTCACATCCCTGGAAGTGGCCACTGTGCCTTTGCATTTGCGTTGAAAGATGGGTGATAGGTGGCATTCCAACAGCTTAGACACGGGCCCTGCAAGGCCTGTGTTATAGGCGAAGAAACCGAGGTTCAAAGCACCCACTTCTTCAGTCAGAACGAACTCCATCTGTCTGACTGCTGACCCGAGATGCCTAAACTTCTGCCTGGCAACTAGAGCTTGTAATTTCTTCCGGTTTCTCATCCTATAAAATGGGGATAATGACATCTGCCTTTTGGGTGGTGATGAAGATTAACTGGCTTCATATATTAAATAAAAACATAAAGCCATTTTGGGAGACAGATGCTGGACAGATTCCCACTTTCCACTCACCAGCCTGCCAATTTGTAGTTCAAGTTCGTGCCTCAGCAAAGGGATAAAGCAGTCCCTGTCGCGGATCTGGGGGTGGGAAGGGTGGTGGTGTTCTCACTTGGTTGAGAACAACCAAGAATGTAAAATCCTTGACTGTCACTGTCTCAGCGAATACTAATAATAGGGCTAATAATAATAATGATAATATGCTCCCATTTAACGAGCGCCTACTATATATGTGTCAGGTATTTTACATTATTATTCTGCTCTGTGTATTCATCCAATAGGTATTTAGTTCACTACATGCCAGGCATCATGTTATATTAACTCTAATCATCACAGTGAAACCGAGTGGTAGGTATTATTATTCTTGTTTAATAAATGATAAAAAGTGAGTTGATAGAGCACACAGACCAGGCTGTATAATAAGTATCACGAATATCTAGCGTCAAAGAGCCTAGCACATTAAACTTTTAAAAGCTCCCAAAGCTTTGTAAATGAAAATGTTTCATTAAAAAAAAAAAAAACTCTTTTAAAAAGTAAACATCTCAATAGATAGGTTAAAGAGCAAAATGGGTAGAAGAATTAGTGAGCCAGATCAAGCCAAGGAATTCTCCCAGAATGCAGTGCAAAGAAGAAATAGATGAGAAGTATGAACACAGTGTTAACAGACAGATATGCAAGCTCACTGTCTGCTTAGTGTGAGCTACAGAATGAAAGCAGAAGACAAAGGAAGGAGGGAATCCCCAAGGCAAGGCGATAATTCAAGGCATTTTCTTAGGATTTAAATACATGTGCTCTTACATCGAGAAAACCTAGTTATAGGTCCTGTACAGCTCACAGGAATTACTTCCTGTAATTTACAAGAAGACTGTCAAAAGACCTATATTTAAGCATATCGCAGTGCAATTTCAGGACCCTGAGCATGAGAAGAAAGTGGAAAAAATTAGGCTGAAATGAGAATACAGTGGACATCAGGCTTCTCATTTGCAACTTTGTAAGCAAGAAAACACCAGAATGATGTCTTCAAAGTTCCCTGGTGAAAGACTTGTGAATTTAGGATTCTTTCTCCAACTAAGCTACCAAGCAAATGTGAGGGCATCACAAAGACACTTTAAGACACAAATGGACTAAAACTGTTTGTAACTCTGAGTCCATACAGAACAGCAGTTCTCATCGGGGTCCTGCTGGCATTTGGGGTGGAACAACTGATCATTCTGGGCCCCACTTAGTGTCCTTCACGGCCATCCACTAAATGCCAGTGGCATTCCTCCTTAGTCACTGTGACGATACAAAACACCCCTACATTGGAAAGGGGTGCAGTATAGCCACTGGTTGAGAACCCATTGGTGTAGACGGTAAACTTCAGCAAAGAGAAAATGAATCCAGGAAGAAACCATGTGACATAAGAAGCACAGGTAAGCAAGGAAACCAAAAAAATTTATGTTTAAGTCTAAATAAATAAATTTATTTACAACAGTTAATCAAAAGTTAAGATGACAACCCATGGGGTCTCAAAGAGTCGGACACAACTGAGCGACTTCACTAACCTAAGATGATAACATGGGATGGAGATACATAAAATCTGAGAAAGAGGTAAGAGATTCTCATTTTATTTAGTTGGAAGACATAGGTATTGTGGAGCCTGATGGGCTGCCGTCTATGGGGTCGCACAGAGTCGGACACGACTGAAGCGACTTAGCAGTAAGCTATGGGACTTCCCTCGTGGTCCGGTGGCTAGGACACTGTGCTTCCAGTGCAGGGGACCTAAGTTCAATCCCTGGTCAGGGAACTAGATCCCACATGCCACATGCCACAACTCAGACCCAGCATGGCCAAAAATTAAAAAGAACGCGTTTAACGATGTGTGTCAAAGATATCATAGGAACAGAATATATATTTTCCAAGTCACTAGAAGGAAAATTAATTGAGAGCAAATAAAATGCTATCAACTAACCAAAAAGCAGGGGTGAAAGAGAAGCATGAAAACAGCATATGCAATAGAAAATCCATGGTAAGCTGGTAGAACATGTGCAAATATATCCAATCAGTTCAGTTCAGTCACTCAGTCGTGTCCGACTCTTTGCGACCCCATCAATCGCAGCACCCCAGGCCTCCCTGTCCATCACCAACTCCTGGCGTTCACTCAGACTCATGTCTATCGAGTCAGTGATGCCATCCAGCCATCTCATCCTTGGTCGTCCTCTTCTCCTCCTGCCCCCAATCCCTCCCAGCATCAGAGTCTTTTCCAGTGAGTCAACTCTTCTCATGAGGTGGCCAAAGTATTGGAGTTTCAGCTTTAGCATCATTCCTTCCAAAGAAATCCCAGGGCTGATCTCCTTCAGAATGGCCTGGTTGGATCTCCTTGCAGTCCAAGGGACTCTCAAGAGTCTTCTCCAACACCACAGTTCAAAAGCATCAATTCTTCAGCGCTCAGCCTTCTTCACAGTCCAACTCTCACATCCATACATGACCACTGGAAAAACCATAGCCTTGACTAGATGGAATATATCCATAGCCATAATAAATGTATTAAATTATATAAACTATATTGATACATTAAATCCAATATTAAAAGACAAAGACCCTTAAACTGAGTTTAAAGCCAAACTGCATGATGCTTTATAAGAGACAGCAAAAACAGAAAAATATAGGAAAATTGAAAATACTGAGATGGGAAAAGTATTCCAGGAAAATGACAGCAAAGGGAGAACATCGATGTTAGCACTAGGCAAAGTGGGTTCCAAGGCAAAAATAGTCAGTCTGATTGAAAAGGCAAAAATAGAAATAGAAATTGAACCTACCTGCTGGTGCAGGGGACACGGGTTCAACCTCTGGCCTGGGAAGATCCCGCATGCCGCGGAGCACGCATCGCAACTCCTGAGCCCGCACTCGCGCCCAGGAGCCAAGGAGGACTGCACGCCTGGCCGGTGCTCCGCAGCAAGGGACGCCCACGCACTGCAACGCAGGGCAGCCGCTCTCGCCGCAACTAGAGAAAGCCCCCGAGAAGCCGCAGAGACCCAGGGCAGCCGAAACTAAATAAGTAAGTAAAATTTAAAAATAGATATTGAGGAAATACTCAGTCTACCAATAAGTTTAATCTTTGTGCCTATATGTACCTAGTAACAGAGTTGAGATGTGTAATACTAAACCTGATAGAATTAAAAAAGAAAAAAACAAATCTACAGTTTTGTCAGAAACTTTAACTTACCTATTAGAAATCTACAGAAACAAGTAGTCAAGAAATCAAGAAAGGCGTTAGCATGATTAACAAGCTTTACAGAATAAAGTTATATATATAAATCTGTTATATGGAGATAATGTGTTTTCCCTTTTCAAAAACATGTGATAACTCTAACAAACGTACCTATTTGAAATAATAGTTTTTTTCTTTTAACCCCTCTTCTCACTTTTATCCTATTTTCTCCTATATTTTTTATATTTTTTCCAATTTCTGCTATATTTTCTTTCCTCTCTTCCCATTTTTCTCTCTCTGTACCACCTGCTTTTCTTCCTCCCAGGTAACCTTGCTAGCAGATGGATTATAGCCTCCTGTATTTTTTCATGTTCATAAAGTCAGATGCAAATGTACATATCTGTGTAGATTTCTCTCCCTATCTCTTACAAAAATAGAACTTTACTTTATAGTACATTTCTCTGGATCTTGTAGAGATGAAAGATGGAAATACCTTCAAGTCAGCAGACAGAGGCTTAAGACATTCTTTTTAGTAGTTGTGTGACGTCACGATAGAAACGTACCATGATGTATTTAACTATTTGAGTATACACTTTATTTTTAGGGTTTCATTGCAATCATGTTCATTGTGGATGTGAATAACCACAGCCACATATATTCTGGTGCTTTTATTTCTATGGGATGGATTCCCAGGCATGAGATTGCTGGGTCAAAGAATGTGTGGAACTGTTTTATCTTGATATACGTTGCCAGATTGCTCTTCAACAAGGTCATCGCTACTGGAATGTGGTGAAGAGAGTCCCTTCCGAGCCTAGAGTAGGTGTTATCATACTCTCGATTTGCTAGTCTGATGTGAGTAAAGTGATATCTCACTGTTATTTAATTTGCATTTCCCTGATTCCTAGGGAAGATGAACATCTTTTTCGGTTTGTTCGCCATTTGGATTTGTTCTTCTGTGCATAGTCTAGTGATAGCATCTGACCATTTAATTCTGATACTAATTTGCAAATGCTCTGTGTATATATAGATATTAACCCTTTATCTGCCATCTGCACTGCAGATAGTCCCAAGATCTGATTGAGGGCTGAAAGGTAAAGTGTTATAGGTATTCTTCTAAGATTTCAATGGTTTGATTTTTTTTTTAGACCTGTCTTTAATTCATTTGAATTTTTTGTTTGTTTGTTTAAATGATGTGAAATAGGGTTCTGATTCTATTTCTTCAGTCTCTCCATTCTCTGCTATAGTCCTCAGTAACCACAGGTGGCAATTATTTTATTTGAAATGTGACTGGTCTGACTTGAAATGGGCTGTAAGTTTAAAATATATACCAGATTTCCAAGACTTGATATAAAGAAAAGAATGTACAATGTCTCATTAATAACTTTTATCTCAATTACATGTTGAAATAATAATATTTTGGATATATTGAATTACATAAAATATTAAAATTACTTCATATATTTTCTTTTTATTCTTTTTAATGTGGCTCAGAGAAAATTTTTAATTACATACACAGCTTACATTATATTCCCATTGCACAGACTGTTCCTGATCATTGGTAGTGCCAGAACTATTTTTAAAACATTTTTATTCTCTTTCATTTATCTTTTATCTGCCTTTTGAGAGGTGTATCTGTTTTATTGCTTATAATAGACATCTGTCTGATTCATCACTTCCCATCATCTTTTAAACAGTCTTTTTATATTTGGAGAAATAATTCATCAAATCTCAAATTCCCAGCCTCCCTCACCATTAGGCTGTGTGTACTTGACTTTCGCGGATGAATGGGAAGTGAGCTACATGGGGAACCAGGTTCTAGGAGTTTCCATTTCCATGGGTCCAGGTGGCACAGGCAATGAGCTTTGAGGACAGCAGCCCCAGAGTGGTTTCAAGGTCCAGGTCGTGGCTTTGGACAGGTTGTGACAGCACAGCAGCTTCCTCATCGGGCAGGACTGGCTATGGTTTTGGGGCATTGCTCAACCTTGAGTCTGACTTTTCAGCCCTTACAATGACTCTTTAAAAAAAAAAAAAGTGCTTGCTCTTTAATCATCAGAATCAGCTTCCATTGCAGCATAGAACTCACTAGAGAATGGGATGGTCTTTAAGAAGAGGATTTGGGATATTTTTCTTACTGCTTAAAAAAATCTTCCATCTTTTTAATTTTTATTTTTAAAGTTATGAAAGTGATAACATTTATAGGAGACTTGGAAAATACAGAACAAAGTTACATATAGTTCCACTATAATTACAATTATTTTTAAAGTAAATAAAGTAAGGTTTTTAGTTGGAGTGTCAACATCAAGCTCTCAAAAATTAATAGAATGAATATACAGAGACGTAGAAGGATGTAGTAAACCTGAAAAGCACTATGAACCAATTCAGTGTGATTAAGATTTATACAATTTTCACACAACAGTAAGATACAAATTCTATCCAAGTTGCCATATACTGTAAACTAGGAGACTCTGGAACTATCCAGGGACACAAAACAAGGTGGAAAAACTTCATGGCCTAAAGGTACTGAAATCATACAGAGTCTGTTATCACTGTGAAATAAAAATATCTTCCACCCTAATAAGGTCTCTCTTCTTACTTTTATTCCCAGCTTATTTTCTTGTTCTTTTCTACTTCCCAAGGAGACTATTGTCTTACCCTGGCTTCTCCAGAAAATAGAGGCCTGTGTCAAAAGTTTACCTGCTAATACTTCACTGGGTTTGTGCAGCAGACCAGTTGCAGGAAACCAGGCTGAAGGAAAAAGTGAGGCAGGGAGGGAGCAGAGCCGACTAAGAGGCGGCATTTCTGAGAGGCCCACTGTTTTACAACCAGTGGAGCTAGCTGCTCGGGCTCACGGTACATCCCCAGAGAGGCTGGATGAACTACTCTGGCTTGGAGCATCCTTTAGCAAGAGAAGCTGAGATGAATTTATCCACTGGGTCCTTCTTTGTCCCCCAACTCCTATGGCTCAAAGTCTGCCTCAGAGGGCACTAACTCAGCATATCCAAGGCAGTGTTCTGTGGCCTCTGGAGAAGCCAGAACCTCCTGGACCAATCTGGCTGCTGCAGAGTGGGTTGTCTCTCCCCTTCTGTCTGTGCTACCGTGGGACTCCCCTATCTGTAGTGCAGACGATAGCAGGAGCCGTGACCTGGCTTAAGGACTAGGGAATAGCTTGCCGTTCCCTGCAGAGCCTCTCCATCTAGGAATCAAGACAGATTATTTAGGGGTGAGGTGGGTGAGTCGTGGGCTTGAGAGGGGCACAGTACAGAGGTCTGTGGAGGTGCATAACCTCAGTCTAACATCCTGCGCCTTGCGCCATTCGGATCCGCTTTCACCCTCTTGTAATATATGGAGCACACACAAGAACAAGGTGCCCTCATTTCTTCCCTCAGAGGGGAGATAGAAGTCAGTTTTTCAAGGCAGTAGCTGTTCAGAGAAGCAGAGAAATGCCTGGGGACAGAGGGAGTAGGGGGAGACAGGCGGGGGAAAAAGAGTGGAGAGCAGGGTGTGGTGTGGATCTGAAGCAATGCTTAAACTGAAGCATACACAAGCATTACACTCTTTCCATTTATAGATGAAGTTACTTAAGGTAAAAATCTCCCTTGAGGGTAGCCTTTTCTACCTCCCATAAGCTTTCCAATAAAGAAATCTCCATTTCTTTGTCTTCTGCTGCTGCTGCTGCTAAGTCGCTTCAGTCGTGTCTGACTCTGTGCGACCCCAGAGACAGCAGCCCACCAGGCTCCCCGTCCCTGGGCTTCTCCAGGCAAGAACACTGGAATGGGTTGCCATTTCCTTCTCCAATGCATCAAAGTGAAAAGTGAAAGTGAAGTCGCTCAGTCCTGTCTGACTCCCTAGCGACCCCATGGACTGCAGCCCTCCAGGCTCCACCGTCCATGGGATTTTGTAAGCAAGAGTACTGGAGTGGGGTGCCATTGCCTTCTTCGCTTTGTTTCTGTATAATCTGTAATTTCATTTTTCACTTTCCTTTGATTCAGGTGTTCCCAAACAGACTTAATTTCCATGTAGGTAGCATGTTCTGGTGACTTTAAAAATGATTTGCTTTTCATTTATTGAATGATGAGCAGAGATGATAGCCCATGAAACATCAAATTTATTGAAATTTTCAAGATTTTCCTTCTAGCCCAGGGGATGATACATTTTAGTAAATGCTCATGCATTGATGTATTGAATATGTATAAAAAGTATATTCTGTATTTGAAGAAACATTCGAGTTTGTAGATTATATTTTTAATTCTTCCATATCTCTACTTTTCCCTATCACATCTACTGATTTTGAAAGAAATATATTGAAACCTCCTACTGAAATTGTATTTTCATGAGATTCTCTTTGTCTTTCTAATACGTTTTGCTCTCTATACTTACCTGCTACAGTTTTAAGCCCATTGCATCCTCTTCACAAATTCTGCAGTAGCAGTGCCCTTCTTTGCAGCCAGAAAACTAAAAGACGCTTGCTCCTTGGAAGAAAAACTGTGACAACCCTAGACAGTGTATTAAGAAGTAGAGGCATCACTTTGCTGACAAAGATTTATATAGTCAAAGCTATGGTTTTTCCAGTAGTCATGTATGGATGTGAGAGGTGGACCAGAAAGAAGGCTGAGCACTGATGAACTGATGCTTTTGAAATGTGATGCTGGAGAAGACTCTTGAGAGTCCCTTGGACTGCAAAGAGATCAGTCAAACCAGTCAGTCCTAAAGGAAATCAACCCTGAATATTCATTAGAAGGACTGATGCTAAAGCTGAAGCTCTAATACTTTGGAGATGCTTTCACTGAATCGGTATCACAGCCTACTTCTCTAAACCTTCCTTCCTTTTGGAGATGTTGATCCCAAGAGTACTCCTTAATAAACCTTCTTCCTGGGCTTCCCTAGTGGCTCAGGGGTAAAGAATCCGCTTGCCAATGCAGGAGACACGGGTTGGATCCCTGATCTGGGAAGATGCCATGTGCTGCAGGGCAACTGAGCCTGTTCCTCACAACTGTTGAGCTTGTGCTCTAGAACCCGGGAACCCCCAGCTACTGAGCCCATGTGTCGCAGCTACCGAAGGCCCTGCGCCCCAGGGCCAGCGCTTCGCTGCAAGAGAAGCCACTACAGGGAGAAGCCCTCCCACGACAGCTAGAGAAAAGCACGCAGCAACGAAGGCCCAGGACAGCCAGCAACAATACATACAATTACTAAAAAACCTTCTTCCTTCCTTTTCACAAATGTTGATCCCAGGAGCACTTCACACGCAAATCTCTGTTGCAGTCTTTTTCCAGGAAAGTCAGCTCTGACAATAGGAGATTGCCCTTATTCTTAAGGGACGCATGCTTCAGAGTGAAGTGTCATAATATTGGGAACTTATTTTCAAAGATTCAGACAAAATGCGTATGTATGTATAAAACAAAAGACACAGAGATAAAGCAAATATGGCACAATAACATTTGGGAAATCTAAATGGTTCATATAGAGATGTTTATTGTAGTATTCTTCTGCCTTTTCTGGGGATTTGAGATTTTACAAAATACACAAGTGAAAATAAAATCCCTTTAAACTCTTTTTAATAGATGTCTCAGTGGGACAAAATTCACAGTTGAATAGTCAATCCTCTATCTTTCCCTGGGACCTCTTCATTATTTTAAATCTTTTGTTTGCTTTTCTAATAAAGTTATTTAAATCCATAATTCTTCCTTTGAATTTTTCTTTGGTCACACTTCAAAGATTTTTATATTTTGTGCTCCCATTGTCGTTCATCAAAATAATTGATAATTTCTATTCTAATTTTCTTTTTAATTCAATAGATAGCTAAAAGAGTGAATTTTGGATATTCATGTTTTGGAGGGTTTTGGTGGTGGTGAAGTTTTTATTTTTGTTTGGCTATTCTGGGTGGTGTTTTCTAGTTTTACTGCATTGTAGTCTGTGAGAGAGATTGTAGTATTTCTGCCTTTTGACTACAGTAAGTCCCCTACATTCGAACCTTCAAGTTGCGAACTTCCAAAGATGTGAACGTGAGTTCCGTCAATGTCAGGCCTGAGTGAAACTGCAGCTTGCCTACTGTTGATGATCCTTCAGCTCTGCCATCGCCCAACACCCCGCTTTTCTTGCCCGCTTATCCAGTGCCTGCCCCTGTGCGCCAGCTGTTGTATAGTTCTACTGGTGGCTCAGAGGCTGAAGCGTCTGCCTCCAATGCGGGAGACCGGGTTTCGATCCCTGGGTTGGGAAGATTCCCTGGAGAAGGAAATGGCAATCCACTCCAGTATTCTTGCCATGGAGAATCCCATGGTCGGAGAAGCCTAGCAGGTTACAGTCGATGGGGTCACAAAGAGTCGGACACGACTGAGCGACTTCACCTCACTATACTTTTCAAGGCACTGTACTGTAAGACTAAACATGTTAAGTTTTTGTGTTTGTTTTTTACATATCATTTGTGTGAAAGGCATTATAAACCTATTACAGTACAGTACTACATAGCTGGTTGTGTTAGGTGGGTACCTAGGCTAATTTTGTTGAGCTTATGAACAAACTGGACTCAGAACCCACTCGCAGAAGAGAACTCACTTGCATGCAGGGGATTTACTGTACAGGGAAACTTCCTCTGCGAATTCTGGGGAGATGGCTGCTTGAATACATCCTTGCTACTCTCATCTTTCAATTTAAAACCAGCTACTGAGTGCTTTTTGAGGACAGCAGCTTCTGAGGTCTAGAGTAGAAGTGAGATCGAGTGCATCTGGGGTCTAGTCTGGGTCCAGTGAGAGCAGGGCCCAGGGCCCGGGCGTGATGGTCAGAAGGAAAGAGGGAGCAGCTGAGAACATCTGCCTTATGCGAATCCAGGCTTCCTGCAGGAGCAGCTTCACCTGCCCCCCGGGGGGCATTCTCAGCCTCACTGCTCCAGAGCTCAGAAGGCTGAGCTGGGAGCAAGGAAGTGTGTTGGGCCCTTTCTTTCCCGGGGAAATGCCAGCTGAGGAGACGAGAGAGCAGAGGGTTCCTTCTGGGACCAGCACCCCACGAGCCGGAGCCCTGCTGACTCAGGAGACCCAGGTCTGCTGAGCCATCCTGGGCTCAGAGGCCTGACCGGCTGCAGGGCTCCAGCAGGGAGTCCTGAACACGCACCTCGGGGAGCCAGCAAAGGGAAACACCAACACACCCGAGGGGTCCTTGAAAGGAGAAAGGGAGAGAACGGGCGTGCCACAGAGAACAGCTAGTACAACTTGCTGCAGGAGAGAGAAGATAATGTGGACAGAAATAGAGCATGAAAACAACCCCTGAGGCAGGAGCTAGATGGGCCCCAGGCTGAACAGTTCTCTCCCCTGTGCCCAGAAACTCCATGAAAGGGGAAGGATGGAGGCGGCTGGGCCCTGCCCAGATAGGAGCTAAAAGACCACATATTTCTCGAAATCAAGGAGACCTCTCTGACTACACAGGTGCATAAAGGCTCCTTGGAGGTCAGAAAGGGAGACGGCGTCCCCTCGTAGTAGGTGATGTCAACTACCCGTAGGCCCCTTCACTACAATCGATCTTGGCTGAGAGATGCCCACGTGTGCATGGGAGGATCCTGAAATACACCAAATGGACTCAGAATCAGGCAGGTCAAAACGTCCCATAAAACTGATTCAAACCACCATAAGGGCGTGACTCTCTGAGCCAGGCCTGTGTGTCTGTCCACATATGGTGTTTTTCCTAATAAATACTTGTTTCACTACTTTTGGTCTCTGGGAATTCTTTTCCTGCAAATCCAAAGGGCCAGGCCTTGCCTGACCACTGGTTTAGTGTCTGGGATTTCGGGCTCTCTTTACCACAACCCAACCTTAGTCTCTGGCGAGGACCTGAAGCCCTGCGTCAAGTTGCTGCAGACTGAGGCCCCCGAGATCAGATCCACAACACTGTGTGATGTGTGTTTGTGTACGCACACACTCATGCTTGGCATCAAAGGAAAATCTTGTATTCAGACTAAAACATCTCAGGAGATGAATCCAGGAGAGCACGGTTGCTGTTGAAACCTGACGTGAATTAACACATAGAGAAATAAAAAAAGTTCAAAGAGATGGGGATAATGAGGTGAAATCAAACAGGTTGGGGGACTGATGGGATCAACCCAGTGAACACATGTCTGTTTGAATTATTCAATACTGGGATTATGACTATTGGAAAAAACAGAAATTCATAAAATGGAGGTACTGGAAGGCAGGCAATAATGAAACAAAACAATGGAGGAAATTTTCCCTGAAATTTTTCCAACAAAGACCTGATCGGAAGACATGAAGCATTCATCAAATTCCAAACGGAGCTTCAAAAGAGAATACTCACCTGTAGGCACGTGCTGGGAAAATGAACTCCAAGAATACATATAAAGCTTACCAGCCTCCAGAGAGGGGAAGTAAGTAATCTACCAAGAAAATCAATGAGGCTGGAATTGGACTTCTCATCTGCAATATTGGAAGCAAATGATGATGTAATACTATCTAGAGACTCTTTCAGGAGAAAAAGGAATCCTAAAGGAGAGATTAATAATAATATGGGACTATAAATACTGAAGGATCTCAGTCTGGCTTTGGGGGAGGGGCAGGTGCAGATGAAAATAAAAGTCTTTGAATCTGAGTCACAGAGCATGGAGATGTGAAATATTACAAAGGGTTGTCTTTTTTAAAAAATATTTTTTTTTGAAGCATAATTGTTTTACAGAATTTTGTGTTTTCTGTCAGATCTCAACATAAATCAGCCATCAGTTCTCTTCAGGTCAGTGCAGTTGCTCAGTCGTGTCCGACTCTTTGCGACCCCATCAATCGCAGCACGCCAGGCCTCCCTGTCCATCACCAACTCCCGGAGTTCACCCAGACTCATGTCCATTGAGTCAGTGATGCCATCCAGCCATCTCATCCTCTGTCATCCCCTTCTCCTCCTGCCCCCAATCCCTCCCAGCATCAGGGTCTTTTCCAATGAGTCAACTCTTTGCATGAGGTGGCCAAAGTATTGGAGTTTCAGCTTTAGCATCAGTCTTTCCAATGAACACCCAAGACTGATCTCCTTTAGAATGGACTAGTTGGATCTCCTTTCAGTCCAAGGGACTCTCAAGAGTCTTCTCTAACACCACAGTTCAAAAGCATCAATTCTTTGGTGCTCAGCTTTCTTCACACTCCAACTCTCACATCCATACATGACCACTGGAAAAACCATAGCCTTGAACTTTGTTGGCAAAGTAATGTCTCTGCTTTTGATTATGCTATCTAGATTGGTCATAACTTTCCTTCCAAGGAGTAAGCATCTTTTAATTTCATGGCTGCAGTCACCATCTGCAGTGATTTTGGAGCCCCTCCAAAATAAAGTCTGAGACTGTTTCCACTGTTTCCCCATCTATTTGCCATGAAGTGATGGGACCGGATGCCATGATCTTCGTTTTCTGAATGTTGAGCTTTAAGCCAACTTTTTCACTCTCCTCTTTCATTTTCATCAAGAGGCTTTTTAGCTCCTCTTCACTTTCTGCCATAAGGGTGGTGTCATCTGCATATCTGAGGTTTTTGATATTTCTCCCAGCAATCTTGATTCCAGCTTGTGCTTCTTTCAGCCCAGTGTTTCTCATGATGTACTCTGCATAGAAGTTAAATAAACAGGGTGACAATATACAGCCTTGACACACTCCTTTTCCTATTTAGAACCAGTCTGTTTTTCCATGTCCAGTTCTAACTGTTGCTTCCTGACCTGCATATAGGTTTTTCAAGAGGCAGGTCAGGTGGCCTGGTATTCCCATCTCTTTCAGAATTTTCCACAGTTTATTGTGATCCACACAGTCAAAGGCTTTGGCATAGTCAAGAAAGCAGAAATAGATGTTTTTCTGGAACTCCTGCCATAGGTATACATATATCTCCTCCAAAGGGTTGTCTTAATGTGGAGAAAGAGATGGTGTTTTTCATATAATGGAAGATTATATAATTATGATCATATATTTTGGTTTTTGATAATTTATATTCTATTTATTAAAATATATATGTATTTTTGCCACACTGCATGGCATGGGGGAATCTTAATTCCCTGACCAAGGAATGAACCCACATGCCCTACCTTGGAAGCTTGGAGTCTTATCCACTGGACGACCAGGCAAGTCCCCATGATCATGTTTTTGTTTTTTTTTTTTTTAATATGAAAAATAAAAGGTAACCATTAACTCTTACCAGAGAAGGCAGTGGCAGCCCACTCCCGGTCCTCTTGCCTGGAGAATCCCAGGGACGGGGGGAGCCTGGTGGGCTGCAGTCCATGGGGTCGCAAAGAGTTGGACACGACTGAGGGACTTCCCTTTCCTTTTTACTTTCATGCATCGGAGAAGGAAATGGTAACCTACTCCAGTGTTCTTGCCTGGAGAATCCCAGGGACAGGGAGCCTGGTGGGCTGCTGTCTATGGGTTTGCACAGAGTTGGACACTACTGAAGTGACTTAGCAGCATTAACTCTTATAGAACACCAAAACCAGATAATAAATGACTGTGTTATCAAGCCAGTAAAAAACAAGAAAAAGAAAGAGAGAAATAACAAAGTAAAATAAGTAGTAAGCCTAAATTAAAGTGGAAGGAACAAAATGAAGCGTTTCCATTTTTGTGGTAATCTCAAAGGGGCTGAATTGTCCTATGAAAACCCCAAGTGTGCTAAATAGGATTAGCAAACAAAACCCAGGCATGGGCTATTGTTAGGAATACTGTATCAGCCAGAATTGGGTGTAACAGAAACCTGAATCACAGTGGTTTAAAGGGGAGAAATTTGGTTTTCCTCGTGTAACGAGAGGCGGGTGGTGGGGGGGTAGGTTGCAAGGGAGTAGCTCGGCTGTTAGTTCTGGATTTCCCCCCAGTCGGCCCCTCTGCTGGATAAGTGGCTTACCTGCTGGCGTGGCTGTTCGCCCTCGCTCCTAAGGGATCTGGGCCTATCCTTGTCATTATGCTGTTCTCAGTATGAGGCCATGATGGATACACATGTCCATTTACCATCAAAATTGGACCCCTCCTCTATACACCAAGCTTAGGCGTCTTCCTTCTCTCTGCTGGTCATAAGGGACCCACCTTCCAGTGCATTCAGCCGTAGGTTTCAGCCAAGGGGCAGGCAACAGGCGGATGAAATGGGGATCTGGGCTGCTTACTCATGCAGCTGGCTTCTGCCATCTGGCCCTCCTCTGCTCAGTCTTGGCCACTCCTGAGGTGGGTGAGGGCATGTTGGCATGTTTGGAGCAGTCTCCCTAGGAAAGACTCCTTTTGAATCACTGAAAGTGGCCTCTCCCAGAGGAGTGGGGGAGGGCCCCCATTGCTTGGGGAAAGAGACTTTAACCAGCTCCTTGGGGAACACACACTTCAGATACAATACAGCAATTTTACTCCTATGTATTTAAGAAGAGAAATGAAAACCTAAGTCCATACAAAGACTTGTACACAAATCCTCACTGTTGCCTCAAACTGGACATAACACAAATATCCATTAATGAGTGACTAAATCAACAAACTGTGTTATATCCTTACAGTGGGATACTACTCAGCTCTGCAAAATAATGGACCATTAATACACCCAACAACATGGATGAATCTCAAAATGATGCTAAGTGAAAGAGCTGAGAAAAGAGAGTAGGGCACAGTGTTTGATCCCATTTATGTAATACTCTAAAAATGCAAACTAACCTATGGTGACAAAGTAGACTGGAGATTGTTGAGGGATGGCAGGGTGGGAGACAGTGGTGGGGAGGGCCACAGAGGCGCACAGAAAGCTTGTGGAGATAATTAGAATGGAATTGAAGTTTCATGGGGGCAGGGGAACGTCCTGAGCCATGACAAGACCTTCAGTTAGGGACTGTTGAGGTTGGGACGTGTTGTGGCATTCCCCAAATCATGGAAGAAAGAATTGTGCTACATTATATGTGGAATCTAAAGAAATGGTACTGATGAACCAGTCTGCAGGGCTGGAATAGAGATGCAGACGTAGAGAACAAAATTGTGGACACAGGGAGGGAAGGAAAGGAGCGAACTGAGAGTACCATTGACATATATATATATATGTATATATTGTACGTATGTATGTATGTGTATATATGTATATTGACATATACAAACATATATTATCATGTGCAACCCAGGTGGTGCTAATGGTAAAGAACCTGCCTGCCAATGCAGGAGATATAAGGGACGTGGGTTCGATCCCTGGGTCTGGAAGATCCCCGGGACATGGCAACTCACTCCAGTATTCTTGCCTGGAGAATCCCACGGCCAGAGGAACCTGGCGGGCTACAGTTCACAGGGTTGCAAAGAGTCGGACATGACTGAAGCTTCTCAGCATGCATGCATGTGTAAAATAGCTAGCAGAAAGCTGCTGTATAGCACAGGGATCTCAGCTTGGTGCTCTGTGATGACCTAGAGGGGGTGGGAGAGAGGTTCAAGCGGGAAGGGATATATGTATGTGCTTAGTTGTTCAGTCGTGTCTGACTCTGCGACCCCATGGACTGTAGCCTGCCAGGCTCCTCTGTCCATGGGATTTTCCAGGCAAGAATACTGGCATGGGTTGCCATGCGTCTCTTCAGGGGATCTTCCTAACCCAGGGATTGAACCCAGGTCTCCCACACTGCAGGTGGATTCTGTACTGTCTGATCCACCAGGGAAGCCTGAATATATGGATACATATGACTGATTCATGATGTTGTACAGCAGAAACTGACACAACATTGGAAGGCAATTATATTCCAATTAAAAAGGAAAGACCTGTGCTATGTATTCCTAACTTCATGTGTGGTACAAAGATGACATCTCTTGATTCATCTCCCGTTATTCCAGTGGTCTTCAACTTGCTCTTTTAAGTTATAGCTCCTCCAAGGGGACTTCTAAGATATTTTTCTCCCTTGTAATAATTCCTCCCCATAAAATTTTAATACCACAGATATAGTGCATATCTCTTTATGTACTATGGTCCTCTGAGGGCCACAAACCACTGTAATATCTAAAGATTTTTAAGGCTCTAAGAACCAATTTTCACCCCTTGGGGGCAATATTGCCCCTGTTGAGAATGCATGTCTATTCTTTTAAGAAAAAAAATTAAAGCAGGCAGGAAAAAGGCAGTCTTATAATTTAAATGATCTGATTTGTTTCTTTGACAGAAATGCGGTGACACACACATAACTGTGAAAATTGCCTTACCAGCACCGTGCATTAATGTGGGCTAATGAAAATGGGTGGCTGAAACGAGGAGTGGAGGGTTTGCAAAGCAGACCGCTGTCAGCCAGGGCGGAGACGTGCCGGAGTTATTCATGTGCGAGTAGAGCCCTCTGCTGGCCATTTTGGGAACATAACCCCCCCAAATTAAATGCCGCTTATTCCTTATCCCAGCATCCCTCACACGTCATTGATAAAATCCAGGCTCAGCAAAGTTTAATAATCAAATCAGAACCACTTAGTAGTAAGTGGGAAAACTGGCATCTGAAGTCAGTTCTGTCTGAATCCAAAGTCCATACTTTCCTCCTCAGGAGGTTGAGGTTCATTTATTCACCTACAGTTTGTCCAATGGCTCTAGCATTGTCTGTTGAAAAGCCTACCCTTCTTCCACTGAATTTCTTCTGCACCTTTGTTAAAAAAAAAACAGTTGTGTATATTTGTGTGAGTCTATTTATGGTTTCTTTGTTATATCCATTGATCTACAGGTCTATCCATCCACCAAAGCCACAGTCTTGATTACTGTAGCCATATAATAAATCTAGTAAGTAGACTGATCTTTCCATTTATTCTTATTTTTCAAAATTGTTTTAGCTAGTCTAGTTTCTTTTTATTTTCACATACATAAACTTTAGAATAATCTTTCTTATGTCTACAAAAAGATTCCTGCTGAGATTTTGATAGAAATTGCCTTAAACCTAAATATCAATACAGGGAGAACTGGCATCTTTATTGTGTTGAGTTTTCCAATCCATGAATCAGGTATGCTTATCCACTTTTTAAGATATTCTTCGATCATCATTTTGTAGTTTTCAAAATGCAGGTTTGGACATGTTTGGTTAAGCTTACATCTAACTATATTTGAGCAATTAAAAGAGGATATCATATTTAAAATTTTGATACCCATATGTTCATTGCTGGCATAAAGAAATGCAGTTGGGTTTTATATGTTTCTCTTGCATCCTTTGACCTTGTTGAGCTCATTTATTAGTTCTCGGAGGTTTTTCTGTTTTGTTGCTATTGTTTCCTTTGTAGCTTCTTTGGGATTTTCTACTTAGACAGTCATTTATCTGTAAATAGAATAGTTTTAGTCTCTCTTTTCTGATCACTATGCTTTTATTTCCTTTTCTTGTCTTGTTGCAGTGTCTGGAACTTCCAGCACAATGTTGAGTGAAACTCGTGAGAGCAGATATCCTTGCCTTGTTCCCAGTCTTAGAGAGGAAGCATCCAGTCTTTCACCATTAAGTGTATTGTTAGTTGTAGGTTTTTATAGATGCTCTTTATCAATTTCCCCCACTTGTATTTTTATGAGGGTTTTGTAATAAATTTCACGTATACTTTGTCAAATGCTTTTTCTTCATTGGTGGAAACTGTGTGATATTTCTTCTTTGTTTGGTAATATGATGAATTATATGTATTGATTTTGAATATTTAATCAGCCTTGCAGCCTTACAATAAATCCCGTGGTATAAAATTATTTTCATATACTCTTATGTCTTTGCATACAATTAATAAAAAATTCTATTTTCTAATACTTTGCTAAGGATTTGTGTGTCTAATTCATGAGGAATATTGGGTTGTATTTATCCTTTTTTGTACTGTATTTAACTTTTTTTTTTGGTTTTGCTATCAGTGAATGCTAGTTTCAAAAACTGAACAGGGAAGTGTTTTTTATTCTTGAATTTTTGGAACAAAGTGTGTAGAACTAGGGTTATTTCTGCCTTAAACATTTGGTAGAATTCTCTAGTGAAACCATCTGGACCTAGAGATTTCCTTTCTGGGAGTTTTAAAATTACAAATTAAATTTCCTTAATTCTATTTCATATTCAGTGAGTTGTGATAATTTATATTTCTGGAGGAATTGGTCTATTTAATCTAAGTTGTCAAGTTTATGCATATAAAGTTATTCGCAGATGCCCCTATTATCATTTTGGCGTCTTCAGGGTCTGTCATGATATTCCATTTCATTACTGATATTGGTAATTTATGCCTTATCTCTCTTTTTGTCAGTCTTTCTAGAGACTTCTGCAATATACCACATCGCCTAAAACCCAGACATGTATTTTAATAACTATCTTTGAATTCTTCAGAGCACTCAGCCTGATGAAATGCCCTTCAGTGACCTCAGGAAATCAATGGTGAATTAAAATTGACTCCTGCCTTCTACTCCTGGGATATCTTGGTGTTTCTGTGGAGTCTGAAGCCAAACTGCATTCCTGTAGCCTAAGGATAGCTCAGGGACCCTCCAGCCTGTTTTGTTGTTGTTGTTCAAGGTGGCACCAGTTTGAGCCTGCCAGCAGCTAGGTTTGAGATTCCAGAGGCCAGTGGGTGCCATCGGAGACCAACATTGGTTCCCAGGGCGGAGGGTCCATCTAAAGTGAATTTGTCTTTGGGGCTCAGATAGAGTCCATATGGATATATCATGTTGTGTGTTAGGAGTCTCCAGAAACAAAAATACAAAGGGACACACACACAAGAAGTAAGATTTCTTACTGAGACTTCCCTGGGGTCCAGTGGTTAAGAATCTGTCAATGCAGGGGACACAGGTTCGATCCCTGGTCCGGGAAGATCCCACATGCCATGGGGCAGCTAAGTCTGCGAGCTGCAACTGCTGAGCCCTCATGCCCTAGAGACTAGGGCGCTAGTCACACCACAATGAGAAGGTGCCCCTGCTCGCTGAAACCAGGGAAAGCCTGTGCAAGCAATCGCACACCCATCACAGCCAAAAGTAAAGACACAAAGACATCTTTAAATTAAAAGAAAAAAGACTTCTTTACCAGTACTCTGGAAAGAGGTAGAAGGGCCTCAGTCAGGGAGTTGGGCCAGAAACAACTCTTGGTCCTTCTGTTCAGAGTGTGTGAAATTTGCATCATGTTACCCTTTGTGAGAGAGCATCAGGACTGGGTGAGGAAGGTTTAGGACAGCTTTCCGAGGAGTCAGCTGAGCTCAGAGACAGACTGCACAAGATAGGCCCCATTTTGGGGTGTCTGTGAGAGAACAGTCCAGGCAGGAGGCTAGACCCAGCTAAGGAAATTTAATCTCCAATCCTCTCCAAAGACACTGTGCTTGCTTTATTCTCTACTTCTCTCCAGGTTCTCACTCTTGGCCTCTAAAGATGTGCTGATTGCCCCATAAACCGACAATCATAGTTTAGAATGATAATACTGGTTAATGATAATATAGTTCTTATGGACTGTTTGTATCCCTCCAAAATTTCTATGTTGAAATTCAAACTCCCCAATATTATGATGGTATTAGAAGGTGGGGCCCTTGGGAGATGCGTAGGTCATGAGTGGGGAGCCCTCTAATAAAAGAGACCCCAGAGAGCCCCTCACCCTCTCTGCCATGTGAGGAACAGGGAGGAAATGGCCAACTCTTCACCAGGAAGCAAGTCCTCACCTGAATCTGCTCGTGCTATGATCTTGGTCTTCCAGCCTCCATCACTGGGAGAAATAAATTTGTAGTTTATTAGCCCCCTGGGTCTATGGTATTGTTACAGCAGTCTGAACACTTGAAGACAATAGTATGACCTGAATCTGCCTCTTCCTTTTAAAGATGAATAACATTAGGCAAGGTCAAGATTAGAAGTCAAGTTGCCTACTCTCAGCGCCCTGAGGTCATTCCAGATAGTCAAAACAAGTGTCCTAAAAGTTTCTTCCTAGAAATGTCAACCAAGGGAGTGCCATCAATCAAAAAGACACACATGCCTGAGAGCCTCTTCCCCCAACGGTAGATTTTCTGACCACAAAGAGTTGAAATTAAGAAAGAAGAGCAACATGACCTGAACATATTTACCTGCTGATGGATTATTTCCTATAAGGTCATTTTGATGAGAGGCTAAAGAATCAAATGGTTAAAAATGATATAATCACAGGGTTGGGTTTAATGATATAATCACAAGACTTGCCCTTAAGTGCTTACATTTTAGTGGAATCTATATATATCTATATATAACTACATATATATAACTATATATGTATTATAACTATATAGGCTATATAACTATAGCCTATATATATATATAGGCTTCCCTGGTGGCTCAGATGGTAAAGAATCTGCCTGCAATGCAAGAGATCCAGGTTCAGTCCCTGGATTGGGAAGATCCCCTGGAGAAGGGAATGGCAATCCACTCCAGTATTCTTGCCTGGAGAATTCCAAGATTAGAGGAGCCTGGTGGGCTACAGTCCATGGGGTCACAAAGAGTCGGACACAACTGAGAGACTAACACTTCCACACTTTCATATATCTACATACATACTTTTGCCCAATCCTTTAACTTTCAAATTTCTTCTGTCACCTGGTTTTACTATTTTTTGGTAAACCACACATAGTTGAATTTAGTTTTTAACTGAGCATTAATCTGCCTCTGCCTTTGATATATAAATTCAATGTGTTCACATTACCTGCGATTACTTTTTTCATTTTCATTTAGTTTACTGTACTTTTTGTTTCTTTTTCACTTTCTTTACTTTTACACTTTGTCAATATTCATGTTATTATTTTTTTAATTAGAAAATTTTTTTACTAGGAAATAAAGGAAAAATACAATCAAGAAACTCAGTCATGTCAGGCCCAAACGACTAGTGGTACAAATACTTGAAAAAGTCATCATAGAGATTTTGGATACAGAAAAATAGATGAAAGAGAAAAACCTTGATTTTTATACCAAACACACTTTTGCTAACATTATAATACAATTATTTCAATCTGTTTCTTGAAAATTAAATAGAAAATACATACAAACACACACAGAGACAAAATATAAAGAAATAAGAAATACTCATGATCCATTTAATAACATGAAGCTTCCTCTCTGTCTCTCCCTGAATGTAAGCCCCCTCCTTCCTCCACAGATGGAAATGCTATGCTAGATCTTGTGTTCACCATCCACAGGTTTTCCTTTGTAGTTTTACTGCTTATTATATGTGTCCCTAAAAGCTTCTTGATGAAAGTGAAAGTGGAGAGTGGAAAAGTTGGCTTAAAGCTCAACATTCAGAAAACGAAGATCATGGCATCTGGTCCCATCACTTCATGGGAAATACATGGGGAAACAGTGGAAACAGTGTCAGACTTTATTTTTGGGGGCTCCAAAATTACTGCACTAGGTAATTGCAGGCATGAAATTAAAAGATGCTTACTCCTTGGAAGAAAAGTTATGACCAACCTAGACAGCATATTCAAAAGCAGAGACATTACTTTGCTGACTAAGGTCTGTCTAGTCAAGGCTATGGTTTTTCCAGTGGTCATGTATGGATGTGAGAGTTGGACTGTGAAGAAAGCTGAGCGCCGAAGAATTGATGCTTTTGAACTGTGGTGTTGGAGAAGACTCTTGAGAGTCCCTTGGACTGCAAGGAGATCCAACCAGTCCATTCTGAAGGAGATCAGCCCTGAGATTTCTTTGGAGGGAATGATGCTAAAGCTGAAACTCCAGTACTTTGGCTACCTCATGCAAAGAGTTGACTCATTGGAAAAGACTCTGATGCTAGGAGGGATTGGGGGCAGGAGGAGAAGGGGACAACAGAGGATGAGGTGGCTGGATGGCATCACTGACTCGATGGATGTGAGTCTGAGTGAAATCCGGGAGTTGGTGATGGACAGGGAGGCCTGGCGTGCTGCAATTCATGGGGTTGCAAAGAGTTGGACACGACTGAGCGACTGAACTGAACTGAACTGAAACAATGTACTGCTGAATTCTTTTTGAACTTTATATAAATGCAATAACATGGTATTTATATTTTCCTTTTACTAAACATTACTGTTTAAGGTAACAATCTCGATATGTATAACAGGTTTATTTTTATTGGTGTATAGTATTTCCAGTGCTTTGACAAACCTAGACAGTGTACTGAAAAGCAGAGACATTACTCTGCCAATAAAGCTCTGTATAGTGAAGGCTATGGTCTTCCCAGTGGTGACATACTGCTGTGAGAGCTGGACCAGAAAGGAGGAGGAGTGCCGAGGAACTGATGCTGGAAAAGACTCCTGACAGCCCCTTGGACAGCAAGGAGATGAAACCAGTCAATCTTAAATCAACCCTAAATACTCATTGGAAGGGCTGATGCTGAAGTTGAAACTCCAATATTTTGCTCATCTGATGCAAAAACAGCTAACTCATTGGAAAAGCCCTTGATGCTGGGAAAGATTGAGGGCAGAAGAGGGCGTCAGAGGATGAGATGGCTGGATGGCATCACTGATGCAACCGATATGAACTTGGGCAAACTTCGGGAGATGGTGAGGGACAGGGAGGCCTGGCGTGCTGCAGTCCAAGGGGTCGCAAAGAGCTGGACATGACTGGGTGACTGAACAATAACAATTCCCACTGTATAACCATACCAACATTTCTTTTTCTAGTCTATTGTCAATGGACATTACTACTTTCTTTTTTTCATCTGCCATTACAAAAACTTGCAACAAGGCAATAGACTTTCTCTTACTTGTCTATGGGTGTAGATGTCCAAGAATTTCTCAAGGGCAGGGTTTTCCTGTGATGGGGTGTTGGTATCCTGGCTGAGTCCTTTCCTCCTGTCCTCTCACTGACAGTGTGGGGTGCTGGGTATCTTCAGTCCTCTCATATACTAAATGCCTGTAGCACACTTAATTATTCTTTGGCATTGCCTTTCTTTGGGATTGGAATGAAAACGGACCTTTTCCAGTCTTGTGGCCACTGTTGAGTTTTCCAAATTTGCTGGCGTATTGAGTGCAGCAGTTTCACAGCATCATCTTTTAGGATTTGAAATAGCTCAACTGGAATTCCATCACCTCCACTAGCTTTGTTCATAGTGATGCTTCCTAAGGCCCACTTGACATCACATTCCAAGATGTCTGGCTCTAGGTGAGTGATCACACCACTGTGATTATCTGGGTCTGGAAAAGGTCAGCTTTCATTCCAATCCCAAACAAAGGCAATGCCAAAGAATGCTCAAAGTACTGTACAATTGCACTCATCTCACACACTAGCAAAGTAATGCTCAAAATTCTCCAAGCCAGGTTTCAACAGTACATGAACTGTGAGCTTCCAGATGTTCAAGCTGGATTTAGAAAAGCAGAGGAGCAATAAATGCTGGAGAGGGTGTGGAGAAAAGGGAACCCTCTTACACTGTTGGTGGGAATGCAAACTAGTACAGCCACTATGGAGAACAGTGTGGAGATTCCTTAAAAAACTGGAAGTGGAACTGCCAAATGACCCAGCAATCCCATTGCTGGGCATACATATCAAGGAAACCAGAAGTGAAAGAGACATGTGTACCCCAATGTTCATCACAGCACTGTTTATAATAGCCAGGACATGGAAGCAACCTAGATGTCCATCAGCAGACGAATGGATAAGAAAGCTGTGGTACATATACACAATGGAATATTACTCAGCCATTAAAAAGAATACATTTGAATCAGTTCTAATGAGGTGGATGAAACTGGAGCCTATTATACAGAGTGAAGTAAACCAGAAAGAAAAACACCAATACAGTATACTAACACATATATATGGAATTTAGAAAGATGATAATGATAACCCTGTACATGAGATAGCAAAAGAGACACAGATATATAGAACAGTCTTTTGGACTCTGTGGGAGAGAGCGAGGGTGGGATGATTTGGGAGAATGGCATTGAAACATGTAAAATATCATATGTGAAATGAATCGCCAGTCCAGGTTCGATGCATGATACAGGATGCTCAGGGCTGGTGCACTGGGATGACCCAGAGGGATGGTATGGGAAGAGAGGTGGGAGTGGGGTTCAGGATGGGGAACATGTGTGCACCCAAGGTGGATTTATGTTGATGTATGGCAAAATCAACACATTATTGTAAAGTAATTAGTCTCAAATTAAAATAAATAAATTTTATTTAAAAAAAAAGAAAAGCAGATGAACCAGAGATCAAATTGCCAACATCCACTGCATCATCGAAAAAGCAAGAGAGTTTCAGAAAAACATTTACTTCTGCTTTATCAACTATGCCAAAGCCTTGACTGTGTGGATCACAACAAACTGTGGAAAATTCTTCAAGAGATGGGAATACCAGGCCACCTGACCTGTCTCCTGAGAAATCTGTATGCAGATCAGGAAGCAACAGTTAGAACTGGTTCCAAACCAGCAACAAACTGGTTCCAAATCGGGAAAGGTGTATGTCAGGGCTGTATAGTGTCACCCTGCTTATTTAAATTATATGCAGAGTACATTATGAGAAATGCTGGACTGGATGAACCACAAGCTGGAATCAAGATTGCTGGGAGAAATATCAATAAATATCAATAACCTCAGATATGCAGATGATACCACCCTTATGGCAGAAAGTGAAGGAGAACTAAAGAGCCTCTTGATGAAAGTGAAAGAGGAGAGTGAAAAAGTTGGCTTAAAACTCAACATTCAGACAACTAAGATCATGGCATCCAGCCCCATCTGCTGCTGCTACTGTTGCTAAGTTGCTTCAGTCATGTCCAACTCTGTGCGACCCCATAGACAGCAGCCCACCAGGCTCCCCGTCCCTGGGATTCTCCAGGCAAGAACACTGGAGTGGGTTGCCATTTCCTTCTCCAGTGCATGAAAGTGAAAAGTGAAAGTGAAGTCACTCAGTCGTGTCCAACTCTTTACGACCCCATGGACTGCAGCCTACCAGGCTCCTCTGCCCATGGGATTTTCCAGGCAAGAGTACTAGAGTGGGGTGCCATCACCTTCTCATCACTTCATGACAAATAGATGGGAAACAATGGAAACAGTGACAGACTATTTTGGGGGCTCCAAAATCATGGCAGATGGTGACTACAGCCATGAAATTAAAGGACGCTTGCTCCTTGGAAGAAAAGTTATGACCAATCTAGACAGCATATTAAAAAGCAAAGGCATTACTTTACCAACAAAGGTCTGTCTAGTCAAAGCTATGGTTTTTCCAGTAGTCATGTATGGATGTGAGCGTTGGACTATAAAGAAAGCTGAGCACTTAAGGATTGATAATTTTGAACTGCGGTGTTGGAGAAGACTTTTGAGAGTCCCTTGAATAGCAAGGAGATCCAATCAGTCCATCCTAAAGGAAATCAGTCCTGAATATTCATTGGAAGGACTGATGCTGAAGTGGAAACTCCAATACTTTGGCCAACTGATGTGAAGAACTGACTCATTTGAAAAGACCCTGATGCTGGGAAAGACTGAAGGCAGGAGTAGAAGGGGATGACAGAGGATGAGATGGTTGGATGGCATCACCAGTTCAATGGACATGAGTTTGAGTAAACTCCGGGAGTTGGTATTGGACAGGGAGGCCTGGTGTGCTTCAGTCCATTGGGTCACAAAGAGTCAGACATGACTGAGTGACTGAACTGACTGACCCTTAGTCGTAGTGACAACAAATTACCCCAGCATTTCCAATCACTCCTCAGAATGCCCAGTGGTTCTAGGGTATGTGTCCAGAAGTGCGACTGCTGAGGCACAGCTTATGTGACTGTTCAGTTTTCACTTATTGCAAATACTGGATTGCTGAGATTCAGAGATAGAAGTGGGTTCCCCATATAAATCCAACATACATGTAATTCATGTTATACAGTACACTCATGTACTGTGTAACATATTCATATACTTCAGAAAGTCCTCCCATTTATATTCTATGCTGTTGTGCCAATAACTTATTCCTGCTTTGACAAAAGCTGCACATTTCACATTCTATTAAGAACTGAATATTTTATCATCTTTTTTTTGTAACAAGATTGGCATCACATCTAAAATACAACTTCTATTTTCACAAGAACATTTTCCCACAAGAACATCTTTATCCACGTTCTTAAAACAATACATATCTCCTCATATCTTTGAATATTTTTTGAAAATTTTAACACAATCAAATCATTCCTGTGTGTGCTCAGTCACTCAGTCATGTCCAACTCCATGTGGCCCCATGGACTGCAGTCCTCCCTAGGCCCCTCTGTCCATGGGATTTTCCAGGCAGAATACTGGAGTGGGTTGCCATTTCCTCCTCCAAGAGATCTTCTCAACTCAGGGATTAAACATGTTATCTCCTGCATCTCCTATATTGGCAGGTGGATTCTTTACCACTGAGCCACCTAGGAAGCCCCAAAGCATCCACAGAGGACTCCTATTTCATTTTTATATTACTTCTCTAATTACAATTAGCTATGACCTATTGAATTTCCCTGGTGGCTCAGATGGTAAAAGCATCTGCCTACAATGCGGGAGACCTGGGTTTGATCCCTGGGTCGGGAAGATTCCCTCTGGAGAAGGAAATGGCAACCCACTCCAGTACTCTTGCCTGGAAAATCCCATGGGCAGAGGAGCCTAGTAGGCTACAGTCCATAGGGTCACAAAGAGTTGGACACGAATAAGCAAATTCACTCTCACTTTCACTTTCATGACCTATTGATAAAGACTTTCCTGCATGTTGACATAATTGTGGTTCTGCCCTGTGATTTTGCTGGTGTTCAGTGAGCGTGACCTGCAGTGGAAAGTGTTTGTGGGAGTTTTCTCCCCGTGTGTTTTTCTTTGATATTTGGTGAGTTCTGACCTCTGGCTGGAGCTTTTTCTACATTCATTACTTTCATAGGGTTTGTTCCTCTGTGTGAATTCTCTGATGTTTTGTGAGGGCTGACTTTTTAAAGAAGGTTTTCCCACATTCAGGACATTTGTAGGGTTTGTCTCCAGTATGAGTTCTCTGATGTACAACAAGGTTGGATTTCACACAGAAAGATCTCCAGCATTCATTACATATATAGGGTTTCTCTCCTATGTGCATCTTTTGATGCTGAGTAAGGTTTGAGTTCACACAGGAGGTTTTCTCATATTCATTACATATACAGGGTTTCTCTCCTGTGTGAATTCTCTGATAGACGATGAGGGCTGACTTCAGGCAGAAGGATTTTCCGCATTCATGATACACATAGGGTGTTCCTATGTTCTCTGATGCTCAGTAAGGTTGCACTTCACAGAGGACTTTCCATGTTCACTACATTTGTAGGGCTTTTTCCCTGTGTACATGCTCTGATGGTGAGTAAAGTCTGTTTTCTTAGGGAAGCTGTCTCCACATCCACATTTAATACAGTCATAGGTTTTCTTCTCTCTGTGAGCACTCTGATTTCAAGTAAGGTGTGACTTCTCATTTAAAACCCTCCTACTTTCACTACACTCATTGTTTAGTTCTCCCAAGCACGCATTCTGATGTTGACTTAGTTTCAACAGCGTATGGAAGGATTTCTCACACTTACTCCCTTTCAAGTTTTTCTCACTTGTGTTAATTCTCTGATTTAGAGTAAGGTAGGACTCTTTTTTTTTTTTTTTTTAATGGGTCTTTCACTGTCATTACACTCACTGGGTTTTTCTGTTGTGTTTGTTAGTTCTCTGATGTTGAGTCAGGCATGGCTTTTCATGGAAGGATTTCCCACACTGGTTACAGTCATCAATTTTCTCTCCTGTGTGAATTCGCTCATTGTGAGGGTGGATGACTTCTGCAAGATTTCCTTCTTTCTGTTACATTCACCAAGTTTTCCTCTTGTTTGTATTCTCTGATGCTGAATAAGGTTTGACTTCTCACAAAAGGATTTCCCCAATTTATTACATTTACAGTGAGCTCTCTGAGGTATATGTTTTAACCTCGCATATAAATTTCCAATTTTTACTGGACTTATGTAGATTCTTTTCCCCAGGGGTTCTTGGACAAGCACTGATCTTTAACTTTTGGATAAAGGCTATTTTTCTATGAAAGGCTTTCTCATAATGATTATATTCAAGAAGATGCTCCAAAGCTGAAATCTTCTGATGTTCAATAAAGGCCTCAGTTTGCCTGTGGGATTTCTTCTTTTGATCATTTTCAGAAGATTTATTTTCTGTATGAGTTTTCTCATGCACAGTATCAAAGAACATACATCCACTTAAATCATCAGATTTTTTTCTCACATTACTTCTATTATTAATCATTAATTGAGAAACACTTTTCAAATTTGTTACAAATGGGTCACCCTGATGGGATATTTTTCTTGAGAGCACTGGATCTGTGGCCATACTAAGTGTTTCTCTGAAGGTCTTATTCCTCTTCGTAGTCAGTGTTCTGTTGTTGATGAATAAATCTTGCCTCAAATATTTGTCATTTTCTTGGCTTATCTCTTTCATGTTATTGGTTCTTTGGACTTCTAGAAATATGGAAAATCAACATACATTATAAATCTTAACACATTTCTTAAGGAACAGGTTTGTACATAAATGACCTAGGTTGAAGTGATTCTTCAATCTTAGACATAGACTCCTGGGGTGAAAGAACTCCTAAGCACATATTTATCTTACTCTTTTAGTTGGTACATGAAAACAAAAACATATATGGAAAAAATATATGTAGAAAAAGGGAGAGAAAAGAGTAGCTTTGGCTTGTTACAAAAATGACCTCAAAATGGGTAGAGAGTTTGAAATAAAACACAAGGAATGGTGGAAACTTCTCTGCTCAGAACCTGTACACCCTTCACGGTAATGCTATGACCCCATTGTTTAAAAATGAATCTCCTCAATATGTTAAGTTCCATTTGTGGTTAAAGTTGGCAAGTTAATACTGTCTGTATAATATATTCCAAAACTATCTACACAGCTATGTCACTTTCTATTTCTGCTTCCATGAACAAGCCTGATTTTCATTGCTTTTGGCAATTTTAAAGAAGTTTGGGGTTTCAGCTGCCTCCAATTTGTAATAAAAATGGAATTGACATTAAATATTTTTCCTCTGGATAATTTGGAAAGGAAAAAGGAAATGGAAAGGGAAAATGAAAAAGGGAAATGTTCATCACATTTACATTTGCATCTTGGAATTCATTCTACTCTCTTAGAAAACACTTTGTTCTCATGCTCCTGGGACACCACTGTATCCTGATTCTCCCTCTACCCTGGTAGGTGCTTTCTCTTGGTCTCTCTTGTTAGAGCCCTACATCTCTCTGACTTCCAAATTCAGTGCTCAAGGGTGTATCCCTTGATCTCTTCCCTCACTGAACCCTCTCTGGTCCCCCCAGCTTCCTTGCTGTTCCCTGATTACACCAGGCACACTCCTATCCAGAGGTTTGGCCCCTGATGTTCTCTCAATCTGGAATCTCTCAGATAACCCATGGTTCACTCCATTCCTTCATTCAAGACTCCATTCCTGAATAAAGTCCTCTTCAAACATCCACCTCCACTGAGAGGCCTTCTCTGATTTTCTTCTGAAACAGGATTCCCTGTCAGTCTCCCTCCCCTTCATCTGACTTTAATTTTTTAGAATTAAAGCAATCAGAATTCAGATTGCTACCAGAATCTTACATATGCATTTGCTATTTGGATCTATTGACAAGAGTAGAGATTTCACTTTTGTATCTCCTGTGACTTAAATAGAAAATGACTGGTGTATAACAGGTCTTAGTAAGTACTTAGTGAATAAAATGATGCATCAATAAATGCATAATTACAGGATGTTTGGCACAGGAGGGAAGGCAAAGGATCCCATCATTGAACAGAGAAAAACAGAGAAATAAGGGCCTAGGATGAGAAAGGCAGCAACTGGATTCTACAAAACCCAAGCAAATCTCTCTCACCAAAAGACAGAAAACAAAGAACATTTATATATGAGAGTGACATTTGGTGGTTTGATATCTAAGAGGTGGTAGTCATGTACCTTTCAGTCAGTTCAGTCACTCAGTTGCGTCCGACTCTTCGCGACCTCATTTGCCTTTAGTCACTTCTAAAAGGCTAGAGCCACTAAAAGAGATCCTTAAAACCCATTTCAAAGATACCACCCCCTGAACCAGCCAGTTTGGATCCAGTTTTCCCCAGTTGTCTTCTATCTGACCTCGTTAACTCACCGGGGTGGCTCTGGCTTGGGAGTTGTCCCTTTAATATCCGCAGTTTTTCTTCTTGCTCCAACTCCTTGTTCCAGTATCAGCTCAAGTTTGATAACACAGTGACCTGCTTTGGGAAAGGACATGGGACTTGGCAAAGTTGCTTAGGGGTCAAGCCCTTTGAACAATCAGAAGGGAGAAGCTTTTGGAGCCATACAATGCTGAGGAACCTTTCACTAGGGAGGTGAGAATACAATATCCTTTCAAGTTCCCCTAAAGGTCTTTGAATCCAAAATCTCAAGCCCAAAACTCATGACAGGCTCCAGTGGTTTGGTCCCTAAGACAGAAAATGCATGCTGTCAGGAGTGGCATGGGGGACCAGGCTTAACCAGGGACATCATGCGCTCATAGTTCTCCAGCATCATATCCTTGTGCAGGAGCCTCTGAGCATGGTCCAGCAGCTGCCACTCATCCTGGATGAAGTTCACCAATGCATCCTTGAAAAACATGGATCCCTGTAATAGCCCAAGGCTCCTCAATCTGAAATGCTCAAGACCAGATGGCATGGAAAATACTTATGGACTCTGATCCTACTGTATTCACTGTGAACAGTTTACCAGATAATGCTATAAGGGCTGTCTACCACATACCTTCTGTCATGCTATTCAGGTACCTTGGAGATATTGTGGGTTTGGTTCCACACTACTGAAGTTAACACACATGAACTTGGGAGGGAATTACCAGTGCATATGAAAGTTATGTTTATGCTATTTATTAAGTGTGCAATAGTATCACATCTAAGAGAACAATGCACACGCCTTAATTTATAAAACACATTATCGGTAAAAAAAAAAAAAAAGCCAACCATTTGGGTCTTCAGTAAGTTGTGATCTTTTCACTGGTGGAGGGTCTAGCTTTGATATTGATCGCTGATCAGGGTGATGGCTGCTGAAGATTGGGGTGGCACTGGCAATTTCTAAAAATAAGAAAACAACAAGTTTTGCAACGTGATTGAGTCTTCCTTTCACTAATGATTTCTCTGTAACATGCAATGCTATTTGATAGCATTTTATCCACAACAGAACTTCTTTCCAAACTGGAGCCAATCCTCTCAGATCCTGCCACTGCTTTGTCACCTAAGCGTATACATTCTGAATCTTTTGTCTTTTCAACAATCTTCACAGCATCTTCACCAAGCGTAGATTCCATTTCAAGGAACCACTTTCTTTGTTCATCCATAAAAAGCAACTCCTCATCTGTTCAAGTTTTATCATGAGATTGCAGCAATTCAGCCATATCTTCAGGCTCCCCCTCTAACTTTAGATCTCTTGCTATTTCCACCATGTCTGAAGTTACTTCGTCCATGGAAGTCTTGAACCCCTCAAAGTCATTCATGAGGGTTGGGACCAACTTATTTCAAACTCCTGTTAATATTGATAGCTTGACTTCTCCCTATGAATCACAAATATTCTTAAAGGCATCTAGCATGGTGAATGTTTCCAAGAAGTTTTCAGTTTGTTTTGACCAGATCCATAAGAGGAATACTTGTCTATAGCAGCAACTGCCTTATAAAATATATTTCTTAAAGAAATTACTCCTTGATCCATGGGCTGAACAATGCATGCTGGGTGAGCAGGCATGACAACAACATTAATCTCACTGTCCATCTCCATCATAGCTCCTGGATGAGCAGGTGCATTGCCAATGAGCAATAATATTTTGAAAGGAATCTTTTTTTCCCCCTGAGCAATGGGTCTCAATAGTGGACTTAAATTATTCAGGAGATCATGTTGTAACAGATGTTCTGTCATCCAGGCTTTGTTGTTCTATTGATGGAGCATAGGTGGAGCACATTTAGCTTTATGTTACATTCTTAAGGATCCTAGGATTTTCACAACACTACATGAGCAGCGGCTTCAACTTCAAGTCACGAGCTGCATCAGCTCTTAACAAGAGAGTCAGCCTGTCCTTTGAAACTTTGAAGCTAGGCATTGACTTCTCCTCTCTAACTATGAAAGTCCTAGCTGGTAGCTTCCTGACCTCTTTCAACCTTCACAGAATTGAAGAGAGTTAGGGCCTTTCTCTAGATTAGCTTTTGGTTTAAGGAAATGTTGTGGCTGCCTTGATCTATCCAGGCCACTAAACTTTCTTCACATCAGCAATAAGACTTTCTTATTATTTGCATGTTCACTGAAGCAGCACTTTTAATTTCCTTTAAGGACTTCTCCTTTGCATTTACAACTTGGCTAAATGATTGGCAGAAAAGGCCTAACTTTCAGCCTATCTCAGCTTTGAACATTTCTTCCTTACTAAGCTTATTCATGTCTAATTTTAGATTTAAAATGAGAAATGTGCAACTCTTCCTTTCACTTGAACACTTACAAGGTACTGTTGGTTCATTAAGTAACCTCATTTCAATAGTGCTGTGTCTCAGGGAATGGGGGAGGGGGGTCCAAGGAGACAAAGAGAGATAGCTGGTCAGGGGAGCAGTTGGAACACATACAACATGGATGGATGAAGTTTGTCATCTTATATGGGCAATGTTTGTGGTGCCCCAAAACAATTATAATAGGAACATTATCGATCACAGATCACTGCAACAAATATAACAGTGAAAAAGTTCGAAAAATTATGAGAACTGCCAAAATGTGACACAGAAACAAAGTAAGCAAATGTCATTGGACAAAAGGCCCTGGCAGACTTGCTCCATGCAGGGCTGCCATAAACCTTCAATTTGTTTAAAAAAAAAAAAAAGCCGTACTTGCACTTCAGTAAAGTGAAGCACAATAAAATGAGGTCTGTCTGTACTTTATTGGAGAAACAAAAACCAGACCAGAATACTCTGCCTCTGTCTTCAGCTGGTGATTCATAAAACAACTTGAGTTCCTCTACATGCTTATATTTCAAATCCTGGAAGATGCTGTGAAAGTGTTGCACTCAATATGCCAGCAAATTTGGAAAACTCAGCAGTGGCCACAGGATTGGAAAAGGTCAGTTTTCATTCCAATCCCAAAGAAAGGCAATGCCAAAGAATGCTCAAACTACCACACAATTGCACTCATCTCACACACTAGTAAAGTAATGCTCAAAATTCTCCAAGCCAGGCTTCAGCAATATATGAACCGTGAACTTCAAGATGGTCAAGCTTGTTTTAGAAAAGGCAGAGGAACCAGAGATCAAATTGCCAACATCTGTTGGATCATCAAAAAAAACAAGAGAGTTCCAGAAAAACATCTATTTCTGCTTTATTGACTATGCCAAAGCCTTTGACTGTGTGGATCACAATAAACTGTGGAAAATTCTGAAAGAGATGGGAATACCAGACCACCTGACCTGCCTCTTGGAAACCTATATGCAGATCAGGAAGCAAGAGTTAGAACTGGACATGGAACAACAGACTGGTTCCAAATAGGAAAAGGAGTACGTCAAGGCTGTATATTGTCACCCTGCTTATTTAACTTCTATGCAGAGTACATCATGAGAAACGCTGGGCTGGAAGAAGCACAAGCTGGAATCAAGATTGCCAGGAGAAATATCAATAACCTCAGATATGCAGATGACACCACCCTTATGGCAGAAAGTGAAGAGGAACTAAAAAGCCTCTTGATGAAAGTGAAAGTGGAGAGTGAAAAAGTTGGCTTAAAGCTCAACATTCAGAAAATGAAGATCATGGCATCTGGTCCCTCACTTCATGGGAAATACATGGGGAAACAGTGGAAACAGTGTCAGATTTTATTTTTTGGGGGGCTCCAAAATCACTGCAGATGGTGCCTGCAGCCATGAAATTAAAAGACGCTTACTCCTTGGAAGAAAAGTTATGACCAACCTAGATAGCATATTCAAAAGCAGAGACATTACTTTGCCAACAAAGGTCTGTCTAGTCAAGGCTATGGTTTTTCCAGTAGTCATGTATGGATGTGAGAGTTGGACTGTGAAGAAAGCTGAGTGCCGCAGAATTGATGCTTTTGAACTGTGGTGTTGGAGAAGACTCTTGAGAGTCCCTTGCACTGCAAGGAGATCCAACCAGGCCATTCTAAAGGAGATCAGTCCTGGGTGTTCTTTGGAAGGACTAATGCTAAAGCTGAAACTCCAATACTTTGGCCACCTCATGCGAAGAACTGACTCATTAGAAAAGACTCTGATGCTGGGAGGGATTGGGGGTGGGAGGAGAAGGGGACGACAGAGGATGAGATGGCTGGATGGCATCACCGACTTGATGGACAGGAGTTTGGGTGAATTCCAGGAGTTGTTGATGGACAGGGAGGCCGGGTACGCTGCAATTCATGGGGTCGCAAAGAGTCGGATACGAGTGAGCGACTGAACTGAACTGAATTGACATGCTTATAACTGTCCTAGTCAGAACCTGGGAAGACCTCCCAGCGCAGCAGTAGCTGTGGCTAAAAGTCAAAGCCTGTGGGCTTGGGCTTAGGGAACGTGATTCATGGAAGGGCCACCAAACTCCTGATCCCAAGGATTAACCCTGATCCTGAGGGTTAATGTCAGGAGGACTTTCCCTGTAAAAAGCTAGGAACTTCAACAAAGACCTACTGTAAAGCACAGGGAACCCTACTCAATACTCTGTAATATCCTATATAGGAGAAGAATCTGAAAAAGAGTAGATATGTGTGTATATATATAACTGAATCACTTTGCTGTATCCCTGAAACTATCACATTGTAAATCAACTATATGTGTGTGTGTGTGTGTGTCCAGTTGCTCAGTCATATCTGACTCTTTGTGACTCCATATTCTAATATAAAATAAAAAATTTAAAAAAGGCAAGGAACTGCCTCCAGATATCTGCATGGACCTTGAAACCAAAAGGGGAGCAGGGTATGGTGCTTGGTCCCCTGATTTGGGCACAGCGTTTGTTTCAAGGCAGCTCTGGGGAAACAGACTAACATGCCATCAAGGAAGAGGCTGCCCCCTTTAGCAGGGGGAGGGGGTCCCCTCAAGTTTCGTTCCCCTCTGTAGAGCCTAAGAGAAGCCAGTCTGTACACGTAACCCAGTAATCCATGTAAGAGGCCCCAAGTCAGTCCTTTCATTCAGGGGAAAATCTTGCCCAGGAAACAGACCTCTGCACTGCTGAGTATCACACATCAGCTGCTTCCATTGATCTAACGAGGTCTTTACTTTTCTCTTCACCCAGAAAGCAACAAAGGGGCCCAGATGCTAGAGGGAAAACAATCATCTGAGAAAGAAGCATCAGGAAGAGCAGACTTGAAGACTGCCAAACAAATAGAATGCCAATAAAAAGCAGCAGCCTGAAAGATACCAAAACCAACAGATTGAAGACGATGAAAGCAAATGTAAGTAAGATGCTGCAGAGAATAAATCGTAAGTATTCCCACTGGTGTCTGCAAACACATTAGAGAGTCTTATTTACCTAGAAGGAGAAAAGCTGGCTATGAACACAGAAAAAGGAAACGTGAGTTTTGTTGCTGACTCAGCACACCCACAATAAACCAGAACTCCTAAGAGAAGGCTTGAAAACAAAATGACTCCGATGGCAAAAATGTAGAGACCTTTTTAATGCCTAAAACATAAAAACACAGAAGAATGGAAATGATGAAAGAAACACAGAGGAGCACATTTGGAGAGAAGCACTGACTATCTCTTGGGATTTGGGGGCTACAGAAACAAAGAGGATGCAGGGAAGGAAACAAACACAGAAAGATCCAACAATGTCCCGGAGCAAGTGGGTTTTCATCTCCACAGGATCCATCCAATTACCAGGCAGGAATTCTGAAACAAGACAGGTAGCCAGACACACGACCTGGGGAAATAGCTGAAACCCAAGAGTAAAGAAAAAACTTACAAGAAGAAAAAAAAAAAACGGGCTACAACAAAGGATCAAGAATGAAGCTGTCACATGACTTCTCTGTCTCCCCAAATGCTAGGAGAGAATACAGATCATCTATGATCTTCTGAAGGAAAGGGATTTCAAACTAAAATTCTATAACCAGCCAGTCAGTCATGGAGTGGGGCAGAAAAAGGCCCTTTCAGATTCCTAGACTCAGAGGACATGTAACCCATAGGGATTCTGCAGAATACTCAAGAGGCCTCTATTAAAATTCGCCAGAATCTGGGAAAGTAACACATCAAAAGCAATCAATAACACAATAAAAATAAGCTGTGGGCCTTCAAAACCAGAAGAAGAAAATAAGAGGAAAGTAAAATAATAACACAGGAAAACACTGGCAAATGAAAAGGATGAAGAACAATTGACAAAAAACCATGGTTATTGAAAACGCAAAGTAACTTTAAGATGTCACTGAAAAACCTGAGTAATAAGTAAACAATTCACCTGGATTGTGTTCATTTTCTCCTGCTCCTGGAAAAGTTTAGAGAACTGGGAAGGCAGAGCTGGAGGAAAGGGATAGAGCAAAAAAGTTGGGAGACATATGATCTACCCTGAAGGTCCCCACAGCACTTGCCTAGAAATCCACACGTATTAGCTAACAAACAGTAACATGGAGGAAGACTGTCTCTGACCCTTTGGAGGGACAGGCAGGCCGAGGGGACTCTGGCAACCTTGGTGGAACAAGCAGAGCTAAGAGAAGCAGGCTTTTCACTGGTCAGAGTATTTTTTTCCTTAGTTCTTTCCAAAGAATCTGCCTGTAATGAAGGAGACCTGGGTTTGATCCCTGGGTTGGGAAGATCCCCTGGAGAAGGGAATGGCTACCCACTCCAGTATTCTTGCCTGGAGAATCCCATGGACAAAGGAGCCTAGGAGAGCTACAGTCTATGGGGTCCCAAAGGGTCAGACACAACTGAGCAACTAACACTTTGATTTAATAGTGACAAATATAAAACAAAAAGTCCAACTAAGAAAGACCTGGTTTAATGCTTCACAGCATAGAAAGGATGCCATGCCATGCTTTTGGCTGTTATTAAACCTGTTACATTCTGAAGGTTTAAAAGAATTTTTTTTTCTTTTTAATTTGGCTGCTGGATGGCTTGCGGGATCTTAATTTCCCCGACCAGGGACTGAACCCACACCCTTGGCAGTAAAAGTGCAGAGTCCTAACCCTGGGAATGCCCAGGAATTCCCACATTCTGAAGGTTTTGGTGTCTGGGATCTATATTAAAATAATCCAGTAGAGGAAGGCAGAAGAGGAGAAGTGTACGCACATGGTGGTGGTGTGGCAGATATATACGTTGATAACTGTGGAAGCTGGAATAAGTATACAGGATTTCTCTTCCCGGAAAGCCTGCCTCCTGCTACCACCCTCAGCCCAATTCCCTCTCTCTTTGAAAGCTGGCCCACACCCCCACTGACCAACAGTTCTCCACAACCTCTGGTGTGATGTTACTCAGATTGGAAGGATCAGGAATTGCTTGTTTCTGGGCCTCTGTCCCGCAGCAGTGGTGAGGCGTGTCCAGGTAACATGGGGATCTCCAAGAGAGATCCTGCTCCTGGTGGCCTGCCTTCTTTCCTCGCAAGAGCTGTATGAGCCAGGGAAAATTTGTTCCTGGCTGGGGCAGGGAGGGTAAATTCAAACAACCACAATCTTCAGCCCAGGTTCCAGCAACTCTCCCTTGGAGTCAGTTCACCATCTTCTACAGTGGAGGTTCTCAATGAGTTGTTCCCGACCAGCAGCATTAGGGACGTGTGGGAACTTGATAGAAAGGCAAATTCTTGGGCCCCTTCCCAGACTTCCTGAACCAGAGACTCTGGGGTGGAGCCCAGTGGAGTTATGGGTTTTAACAAGCCCTCCAGGTGTTTCTGATGCCAGCGCCTTTGAGAACCATTGCCAGAAAAATCTGACCTGGGAGTCTGTAAACTGCTGCAGGCACAGGTCAGATGGGCAATGAAAGAAGAGTCTAGAAGCCTCAGTTATGCAGTAACCTGAGGGCTCTGAACAGATACTAAGGAATCTCCAAGAGCTTCTGGAGAAGACTCAGTCCCCATACAGTCCAGGTTCTTCCCTGTGGCTCTTAGGGGCATGCCACTCTGCTTAGCACCCATGGACTGTGGCCCACCAGGCTCCTCTGGCCATGGGATTCTCCAGGCAAGAATACTGGAGTGGGTAGCCATTCCTTTCTCCAGGGAATCTTCCCCACCCAGGGATCAAACCCACGTCTCCCTCATTGCAGACGGATTCTTTACCGACTGAGCCACCAGGGAAGCCTGTGAAGTGTGTGCTGCTGCATAAAACCCAGTATGGGATCCGGAAATAAAACTGAGGTTTGTAATCCCAGCTTCTTCAATTCCTGGCCTTGAGTATTCACCCCCAGAATCTTGGTTTTCTTGTCAGTTGGAATGGGTAATACTGGCTTGCCAGTGGGTCTTTGAGAACCAGTATCTTTGTGAAAAGAACAGTGATAAAGGCAATGAACACTTCTTGAGTGCTTAGTGAACATGGAGTCCACGGCTGAGAATTTGCAGGTTATCTTAATTCAATCCTCAAAGCAACTGTGAGACAGGCTTTTGGAATAACCTCCTTTGACAGATGGGGAAACAGACCCAGAGGTGCATCCTTTTGTCCAGGGAGACTCAGGGGCCAGGCTAGAATCTGAACTTGTCTTAGTTCAAATAGAGACTCTTAAATCATCCTGTTATACTGCAGACCCTCCACCTGCCGCTAGCCTGCAGGCATATAATAAATGTTATCAGAATTAATTCTCGTCCCGCTGGTCTCCTGCTGGATGTGGTTCGATAATGAATGATTGGCCAGGTCACTTGCAAACTCGAGGAGCTTCTGGAACAGCTCGTTAACCTTTGGAAGCTTGCAGCGCATTTATTCTGACCTAGTAACCTGTGCTTCTCCCTTAGTCCCTTCATGGAAGGCAAGCTGCTCTATCACTTGTCTTTCTTTAGGCTCAAATGCAGACCAGACTCAAGAACAAGTGCTATACAGCGTCTCAGCCTACATGGGATTTGCGCAAGTTTTTGCTTCCACCAGTGGGCACAAAACCTATCCTAAACTCAGCAAAAACAAAAACAAAACCCCTCCAAACTAGGTTCTTACCTGTAGCGCATACCCCTCGTGCAGGACCCAGTCACTGAACAATGCATGGACCTGGTGGCTCCAGGATTATCTGCAGCGTGAAGCTGGTGACTAGCGAGCGAACAAGGAGGACGGACTACGCATGCGCAGAGGGAGCTGTGAAGGACCAGTTCCCTGCCCTCTCCTCCTCCTTGTAATCCATCTGTTACCCATTAGTCTCCATGTCCCCTTCCTTACAGTATGTCAGAAGAGCTCCTGCCTTATTTGGTGAGTTGGATCATTTGTCCACCTATACTCAAAACTAGATTTCGAAAGTAACGCACCAAAACTGTGGATAAAATGGCAGATACACATAAATGAAGTGAAGTGAAATGAAAGTCACTCAGCCGTGTCCAATTCTTTGCGACCCCATGGACTATACAGTCTATGGAATTCTTCAGGCCAGAATACTGGAGTGGGTAGCCTTTCCTTTCTCCAGGGGATCTTCCCGACTCAGGGATCGAATCCAGGTCTCCCGCACTGAGGGCGGATTCTTTACCAGCTGAGCCACCAGGGAAGCCCAAATCAAATGAAGGTTTGATCAGCAGGGAGCCCGCATAACTTCGTCCCCCAGAAATGCCCATGTTAGATGATATCTTTATTAAAATAGGACCCTAAAAGTTCAATGTGTTATTTTGATATTGTCATTAAACAACAGGTTAGTAATTTTCTTATTGTTTTTACCTTCTTATTTTGAAAAATTTCAAACTCACAGGAAAGTTGCAAGAATGATTCCTTATGAATGAACACCTGTAAAATGTTTACTGAGACTCTCCAAGTATTATTTTGCCACATTTGCATTCACTCAATTTCTCTCATCTTCCTTGTCATTTGAGAGTGAGCTCAAACAGGAACTGTCACCCATAAAATTTGCATATATTTTAAGTAACAGGAACATCCTTTTACATAATCACCACTAATCAAATTCAAGAAAGTGAACATTGATATGTTATCATACAATATGCAGACCATATTCAAATTTCACTCATTGTCCCAATAAGGTCCTTTGTAACACTTTTTTTTTCTGATCGAGAATCCGATTCAGCCAGTTCCTTACATCTTGTTGTATCATTTAGACTTCTTTCATCTAGTTCCTCAGCCTTTTTCATCTTTTATGACATTGGTAACTTGAAGAGGACAGACACTGTTTTGAAGAGTGTTCCTTCATCTGGGTTTGTCTGACTGTTTTGTCAAATTCGGGTTATACATTTCTTGGCATACATAATAGATATTAAATTCTTCTCATAAACTGTACCAGATCAATTTCATACACATGATATCAGTTTGTCCCACTTTTGGTAATATTAGCTGATTCCATAATTAAGATGATGTGCAGGTCAACATACTTTTACATCAGTTGTTTCTCATGCCAAAAGTAGTTAACAGAAAATAAGTCCCAATTATAGTAGCATTCAGTATCTAGAACTAGGTTAATAATAATTGGGCAGAATTTACACAAAAGACACTATTATACTCTACTGTGTGACATGAAAGATGTGAACAGAGACACATACTGTCTTTCCAGATAGGAAGACAACATTCTTTAACAAAATCCCAATTAAATCTCAGTACGTTGAATGATGTGGTTTCTTTAATTTTTATTTTACTTTATAAAACACATCTAAATTTCATCTGGAAGAACAAAAATACCTAGGGAAATGGCCAGGACATAAAAAAAAAAGTTACCTGTATTTCCTATCAGACATGAATATGAATAACATTAACATAATATTCAAGAAGTTGCCTCTGGCTCATTAAAGAACAGATACAAGAACAACAAGAGTTCATAAGAATTTACAGTATGATCAAGGTGGAATTTCGAAGTAGGCCATCATGTGGGGAGAGGAGAAAATGAAGTAGTCAAGAAAACATGTTAGGAAACTGGAGGCAGTATGGGAAGATGACCTCTCTTGCCCTTCACAGACATAAATTTCACATGGATTCTTGATTTAACATTTTTAAGCACATTGTTAAGCACCTAGAGAAAATAGAAAAGAATGTTCTAATTTAATCTCTGAGTAGGGATGGCAGGCTGTCAAGCCATAAACAAAATGACTACCGAATTTTACTCCAGAAAAATTTATAATTTTATTTTATTTAGTCATTAATTATTTTCTGCTGTGATGGGTGTCCATTGCTGCCTGGGCTTTTCCCCTAGTTGTGGCAAGCGAGGGCTACTCTTCACCGCAGTGCGAGGGCTCCTCGTTGCGCTGGCTTCTCTTGTTTCGGAGCGCGGGCTCTAGGGCAAGCAGGCTTCAGGGGGTGCTGCGCGTGGTTGTTTGGGCTTCCCCGCTCCAGAGCACAGGCTCAATAGTTGTGGCACACGGGCCTAGTTGCTGCACAGCATGTGGGATCAAGAATCTGAGACCTGTGTCTCCTGCATTGGCAGGTGGATTCTTTATCACTGAGCCACCAGGGAGGCCCTACTCTAGAGAAATTTAAAATCTTACTTTCAGAAAAAAGAAACCAAAAAGCCCAGGTGAAAATATATTTGTTAACTATATGAAAGAAATGGTTTACTGACTTTATTTCTTACACATTTATAAGAAGATCACCCTACCATAAAAATGATCTATGGATATGAAGGAAAAGTAATAAAAGGGAAAATGCAAATGAGGGATAAATATGTGAAAGCAGCCTGTGGGCTGCAAATAAAAATGCAATGGTTTAAATACATTTTTTTGCCTTTACAGTTGGCAAAGATGATAAAGAAAAATGATATCCAGGGGAGCATACATTTGGGGAAATGTTTATTCTCATAAATTTCTACTTGAAATATAATTTATAAAACAATTTGGAAGCTACTCTGTACCAAGATTTAAAAATAGCCTGCATTTTAATGGAACAATTCTATTATTAGAAATATGACCTATGTCCAAAGATACATGTATAAATACATTTCTTAAAATTTATGTTAAAAATACACTGTCAAAAGTCTAATGTAGGGGAAAAAAAAAGAGGCAGAGAGAAAAGAAATGAGCTTGTAGGAACCTATAAGGTGGGGGTATTAGGTAGCCATTAAAAATCTTAACAATGAGATGCATTAGTTGACATGGGGGAGTTTATATCTTTATTGTATTTTTAAACAAAATGCTCTTTACACAAGAATTTAAGGCATCGATCTTTTTTTTAAAAATCATCAATGTCTCCTAAGAGTATTAAAGCAAATGTAAAAATCAAATGTAGGAACAAAACTGAACCAAAAAAAAAATTGGAAATTACCTATATACATGAGAATAGAGTAGTCTAATATCCCCATAGAAATAGATGGAAGATAGGAAGAATGCATTCTCCAGGGAGCATAAATTTACATTCATTGTGGAGTGTTTCTGCTGTAATGCTGTCTTTTTTAATTCTCTCAGCATTAGCTCTGATGTTGTATTGAGTGTTCACCACTAAATTAACTGCACAGTGCGATGCAGTGTTTGTTTAAGTGTCTTTGTAGTATAACATCTAATTTCCACTTCAAAGTAATTGGTCTTCATGAATTTTTAAGCCCCCTAAGGGCCCTACCATTTAATGAATATTCGGATGAGACTGGAGTAGTAGTTGAAAGCTTTAAAATTTTTTTCATAACAATGAATGTTAAAATAATAGTCAAAATTATAAAATCATCCAAAATATTCTACAGCATCCGTAAGTGTGCTCACTAGCCAGGACACTAGCAACCCTGACTTGATTACGAAACAGGTATGTTTCAGTTCATGTGCTAGAGTGATACAGCCAAATCTCAACAACTTAAACACAGCTCACAATCAGTGCTCTTGACTGCTTCTAAGTGTCGTGGTTCTTTACAGTCTGTGGAAACTTTGGAAGACTTATATTGAAATTTGTACCTAATTTGTACAAACTTTGAAAGTTATGTGGTTATATTGAAATGTGTACTTAATTTGTACAAACTTGGGCTTCCCCGGTGGCTCAGATGGTAAAGAATCTGCCTGCAATACAGGAGACCTGGGTTCGATCCCTGGGTCGCGAAGTTCCCCCTGGAGAAGGGAATGGCTACCTACGCCAGTATTCTTGCCTGGAGAATCCCATGGACGGAGGAGCCTGGCAGGCTATATATAGTCCATGGGGTTGCAAAGAGTCAGACACGACTGAGCAACTAACTTCGTATAAAGTTATATGGTTCCTTACAATCTGTGAAAACTTTGGAAGACTTATATTGAAATTTGTACCTATGATATATTAGTATACTGGCTGTATACTAATGATATATTAAAATGATATATTAAAATAATGAGCAAAGATAAACAAATGGGATCTAATTAAAATTAAAAGCTTCTGCACAACAAAGGAAACTACAAGCAAGGTGAAAAGACAGCCTTCTGAATGGGAGAAAACAATAGCAAATGAAACAACTGACAAACAACTAATCTCAAAGATATATAAGCAACTTATGCAGCTCAACTCCAGAAAAATAAATGATCCAATAAAAAAATGGGCCAAAGAACTAAATAGGCATTTCTCCAAAGAAGACATACGGATGGCTAACAAACACATGAAAAGATGTTCAACATCACTCATTATCAGAAAAATGCAAATCAAGACCACAAGAGGTACCATTTCACACCAGTCAGAATGGCTGCGATCCAAAAGTCTACAAGCAATAAATGCTGGAGAGGATGTGGAGAAAAGGGAACCCTCTTACACTGCTGGTGGGAATGCAAACTAGTACGGCCATTATGGAAAACAGTGTGGAGATTCCTTAAAAAATTGCAAATAGAACTGCCTTATGACCCAGCAATCCCACTGCTGGGCATACACACCGAGGAAACCAGAATTGAAAGGGACACATGTACCCCAATGTTCATTGCAGCGCTGTTTATAATAGCCAGGACATGGAAGCAACCTAGATGTCCATCAGCAGATGAATGGATAAGAAAGCTGTGGTACATATACACAATGGAATACTACTCAGCCCTTAAAAAGAATAAATTTGACTCAGTTCTAATGAGATGGATGAAATTGGAACCGATTATACAGAGTGAAGTAAGCCAGAAAGAAAAACACCAATACAGTATACTGACACATATATATGGAATTTAGAAGACAGTAATAATGACCCTATATGTGAGACAACAAAGAGACACAGAGGTATAGAGTGGACTTTTGGACTCTGAGGGAGAGGGAAAGGGTGGGATGGTTTGGGAGAATGGCAATGAAACATGTATATTTTCCTGTAAGAAACGAAGCGCCAATCTATGTTCAATGTAGGATGCAGGATGCATGGGGCTGATGCACAGGATGATTCAAGTAGAGGATGTGGGGTGGGAGGTGGGAGGGGCTTCGGCATTGGGAGATTGTGTTCACCTATGGCTGATTCATGTCAATGTATGGCAAAACAAAAACAGTATTGTAATTTAATAAATAAATAAATTAAAAAAATGAGCAGATCTTAAGTTTTAACAGATGCATTTTCTATATTATTTCCTATATTATTGATAGACTTTTATCTTGCTAATATAACTCATCTCTTAACTCTTGTTTAAGAGCAAAACAAATATTGCATTCCTAGACTAAATCCAACTTGGTTAAGGTATTTTACCTTGCAAAAATACTGCTTTTTCGGTACTTATATGAGATGGTGGATAAACTTAAGTGGCAATCCTTTCACATTATATGTAAGCCGGTCCTTATGCTGTACACCTTAAGCTCACACAGTGCTGTGCCAGTTTCCATCTCAATAAAATTGGAAAACTATTGCCCAATTTTATTTGCTAATATTTTGTTTATAACTCTTATTCAAGAATGAGATTTATTTTTAATTTCATACTTATCTCTCTTTTTTAGGATTTATCTGTTTATGGCTGTGTGGGTCTTCATTGCTGCCAGGCTTCTCTTGAGTTGCGGACAGTTTTGCTGCACAGGCTTCTCACGGCAGTGGTTTCTGTTGCTGAGAGCATGGCCTCTAGGTGCATGGGCTTCAGTAGTTGTGGTTCGTGGGTGCAGAAGTTGTGGGCTCTGGAGCACTGGCTCAGTAGTTGCGGTGCAGGGGTTTAGTTGTTCCACGGTATGCGGGATCTTCCCAGACCAGGGATTGAACCCATGTCCCCTGCATTCGGAGGCAGATTCGTTATCACTGAGCCATCAGGGAAGCCCCTTCTTTGGTTTTGATATCAAGGTTACGCTAGCAAATAGAATAAGTTGGGGAGTGTCTCCTCTTTTACTAGTCTCTAAAACAATTTCAGAAAGATTGGGTTATTTCTTCTTTATGTACTTGGTAGAATTAATCAGTGATGACATCTGGACCCCTGAATTTTCAATTATGGATTCAATCTCAAAAAATAATTTAATATAGTTCAAAATTACATAGATTTTCCATTTCTTCTGTTGTCAGTTTTGGTAATTGACGTTTTTCTACAAATTCATTTATTTCACCTAAAAGCACTGGCAGGGCTTTCTCTTAATTTCTAGTTTTAATTCTGTCACTAACATCATGCATGGTCCTAGACCTACTGATTCAGAAAGTCTGGCAGGGGACTAGCAATTGATGTTTTTTTTTAACTAAGCCCTCCAAGGGAGGCTCGTGCGAGCTCAAGTTTGAGAATCACAGCTTTCATTTGCCTCTCCTCACCACACTCTAAGCCAGAAAGCTGGGAGATATGCAAGCAGGTGACTGGCCCTGATTGAGGAACCAGCAGATCCTGGGTGTGTTTATCGGAGCTCCATATAAGCAGGTGGGGGGAATAGTTTGTCACAGCAGCTGGATTTCCAGTTCTAAGAAAGGGTGATCACTCCCTCCCTCCCTCCCTCTCTGTTGGGAGTAGCAGCTTGGTTTTTTCAAGGCAGATTTGGTGAGGATGGTTCTAGACGGTAAATCATTCAAGCAGCCTGCTCTACCCTAACTCCTGGCTTCCAAGGCAGCCTCATGGGGCGTCCCTGAGGACTGATGAAGAGGGGGATGAGGGTCCGCGCCGGGGAGGCTGTTGCAGTTTCCCCTGTGTGCTGTGCTGGGGAAGGGGTCGTGGACTCTCATGACTCTCTTTTTAGTTCCAAGGTGTGGTTTCTCAGAGTTCTGCACTTTGCCAGTGAGAAAAGTACAAGAGAAGGGAGAGGATAAGATGACGCTTCCATATTTGAAAATCATGTCCCAAGTGATGACTCCGGTGGATTCACTTCTTGTCTCCTTTTCTGAAATGCCGATATTCAGCTCCTAACACATGAGCTTTACACATTAGGTTTTCTAGAATTTCACCCTAAGAGGCCACATCTAGTGGTATGATTTCCACATCTGAAACTAGTCAGAAAGCAGAGGGTTTCTTCCCTGGCCTTCTTCTCTAGTCCAATATTCTCATATTTATTCAAAAAGTACTCAAGGAGGTACTAACCAAGGGGTATCAGAAGACGTACTTTAACCATTTAAAATTTTTATAAATTATTTATCTCAAAATCTGAATTATGAGTTCAGTTTCCTTACTGTTGTTCAGTTGCTCAGTCATGTCCGACTCTGCAAACCCATGGACTGCAGCACCCAGCCTTCCCTGTCCTTCACTATCTCCTGGAGTCTGCTCAGACTCATGTCCACTGAGTTGATGATGCCATCCAACCGTCTCATCCTCTGTCACCCTCTTCTCCTCCTGCCCTGTTCAAATGATCTATTTCATATTGGGTGGGCTATAAAGTTTGTGCTTTTGAAGTCCTGAACCATTAAAGCTGTCTAATGTGTGTATGTAGAATCGTTCATACGATCCCCTTATGATCCTTTTAATCTCTGGAGGGTCTGCAGGGATGGCCACTCTTGTTCCCAATATTGACAATATCCTTTACCCCTGAATCCACCATGGTATCAAGTTTAGACTCACATACAATCTCCTACTTTGTATATCTCAAATATTAAGACTAGTATTTCTATAGGACTACTCGGCTATATGGGCAGTTGGAGAATCAAAGTACTTGTTTTTTTCAGGGGTTAGTAAAATTTAAAGACGTGTTCGTTGACTTCTCTTGGGAGCAGTGGGAATGCTTAAACACTGGTCAAAAAAACCTGTACAAGAAGGTGATGTTGGACAGCTACGAACATATGATGACTCTGGGTAAGAATAAATTTTCTCAGTTGATAAGCTGCCTATTTTGAGGCTTTTTCTTGCTATTTTACTGGTATCTATAGAGCTCGTGAAGTGCTGACCTAAGTTTCCTAAATTAACTGTAAGAACTTTCTGAAGGGAGAAGTGAGCACATTCATGCTTCAAACACTCAAGCTTCGTGTACCCAATTTCCCCAAATTTTCATATATTTCTCAAGAGACAATTGTCCTAAGGCTCTTGTGGACCCTGGATCGTCGGTAGAGCTACTTTTAAAGCACAGGTGGTTTATAGACTGAACTGTGAAAGAATGCTGCTCCCTGGCTTCCTTGGAGATCTCTTTTCTTACTAGGTATCAATATATAACTTCTCTTCCATTCTAAGTGGTGTTGGAAGTGAAAGAGAATGTTACAAATTATGCTGGGATAATGAAAGCAAACTGAGACCTGTAGACATCTTGCTTCTGGCCAAAAGATTGGGTTTAAATTCTCTGATAGTTAAAGCACTGAAAAGATTATTTTGCTTCCCTATATGCAGGGCAATGGGCTTTTAAAGCAAGAGCAATGTCATCTTTGAAGCAAGAGAGTGATCCCTGGATGCTGAAAAGAGAGGCAACAGATGACCCATGCCCAGGTAATTGACATGCAGTGAGCAAGGTGAAAGTCATCACAATTCCCACCCGAACTGGTCAGAATAACCTGGGTCCCTGAGCTGATGACAGATGAGCTCTGTGCACGGGTTTCCATATAGGAATGAAAAGAGTACTCCAGTGGATCTTTTTATCCCATCACTATTTTTCTAGAGCCCTTCCTGTCATCTCTCTCTTTTTAAAGAGGCAGATACTCACCTGTCTATGTGCATCTATTTTTTAGAAATTAATTTATTTTAACTGGAGGCTAATTACTTTACAATATTGTAGTGGTTTCTGCCATACACTGACGTGAATCAGCCATGGATGTACATGTGTTCCCCATCCTGAAGCCCCCCCCCACCTCCCTCCCCATCCCATCCCTCAGACCTTTGACATAGGTCAGGATCTGGGAAAAATAGGCTCTGATATCTGAGATTTGCACGCAGGAGCTTTTGGAGTTCTTTTGGGAACAACATCTGTGAAGAGGGGAAACTAGACTGAGCCAAGGGAGAAATCGAACTACTGTGCCACTGCAGCTCAGGCTTCATATCCAGGGACTTTTGAACTCAGATGCCCCTTTGGAGTGGTTCTGAATTGAGGCAGAGAAGTTGGACTTTGCACCCCCTGCCCTTTTGCACCCCTTACACTTATAGGAGGAGTGTAACTTCGGGTGAGGCGTCTTCATTCAAGCACAGTGGTCTAAAAGTTTACTCAGCTGTGAGCCACAGGCAGCCAATCTCTCAACAGGTGGAAGGAGCAGTGACTTAATCGTGAAAGAGCAGGAGGACTCAGGACTAAGTGATGGGTGATGGACCATCATATCCGTGACCTCCGTAGACGTTGATTTTTTTTTCATTTTTAACATTTTTATTTGACTGAAAGAACAGATACATGAATTGCTCAATTGCAAACAGTTTCAGTGGGCAAAAATGCAGGAGAGAATGATAATCGAAAACCCACCAAATCACAGCTATCACAGATATTTTAACAAATGGTTGTGGAGGAGGTTTTGGTTTTTTTTAATGTTTGTGGTAAAGCAATAAGAAAACTGGAGACTAAAACTTCATAAATTAATAAGTTTATGTCAAATGGAGGAGACAAGCTATGATCATAAATATCAATGTGGAGGACTTCCCTGGGAGTCCAGTGGTTAAGCATCCAGCTGCCAGTACGGGGAACACGGGTTTGATCCCTGGTCTGGGAAGATCTCACAGGCATCGTGGTAATTAAGCTCCTGCACCACAGCTACTGGAGCCATGGTCTGCAACAGGAGACGCCCCTGCAATGAGAAGCCCTTGCTGCTGCAACTAGAGAAAGCCCATGCGCAGCAACAAAGATGCAGCACAGCCAAAATAAAATTTTAAAAAGTCAATGTAGAAATGAGCAGGATTTCTAATCAGATAGAATGTAGGTCCAATACAGAGTTCAGAGATAGTAAAATATAATTTCCTCTTAAAGTTTAAAGAACTTTGGAAGACATAACTGTCCATTAATTCCTAAAAATTAAGGGGAAAATATGGCAGGGGGATATTTTTATTTTCCATCTTAATTAGGTTCAAAGAATAGGAAAGAAATGATCAAATGTAGATAAGCTATAATCAGTTTGTAATGTGGGCTGGGAACCTAGAAGTAAGTTAAACATAAGAGAATCAGATATAGTAAAAATGTTGAAAAAAATTTAATGATCTGAATTCTAAATAATATCTAGGTATTTATTTCCTGCGTTAAAAACCTCCCTCAAGGTGACCTTAATAACCTTCCCATCAGTAGTCAAAGTATAAACTTGATTGCAAGATATCAAAATCTGAGTTGGGATCATTTATGTAAAATATGAGAAAATATTCTTTCCCTGCATTATATTTTCAAAAGGTTCAACCTACAAAGTTTCAAAAAGAAACTGTAAGAAATGGCTCTAATCTCACCACTCATTTGGAACTGAAGTACTGAGTTGGTCAAAACATTCTTTCATGTTTTAAGTACGAGTCTTGACTATACCATGTCTCTGCCCTTCCCACCCATCTAGTTGTGGCTCCTTCTTGAAATCTTTTAGAAGATCTTTTGTGCTAGACTTATGATCTTTCTCATCAATAGTTTCTCTTTAAACAGTTGTAATTTTGGTGTGCTCATGGGAGGAAGTGAACTCAAGGTCCTCCTACTCTGCCATCTGGTCTCTGGACATCTCTACCTCACTGGTAGAGAGTCTTATATTTACTTTATACTTTTGTAATTTGTTTTATCTCATAAAGCAAAACCCAAATATCTAACAGCTGAATGTTGTTCAGTCACTAAGTCGTGTCCAACTCTTTGTGACCCCATAGACTGCAGCACACCATGCTTCCTTGTCCTTCACTATCTCCTGGAGATAAAAAGATCAGTGATAAAACAAAGTATCAGATTAGCAAAAATATAAAATATTGGTAGAACCCAGGGCTATAGAAAGTGATAGCAATGATTCATACATGTACTACAGTTCAGAATTTGAACTGGGAACTTACTTGAGTTTTATGCTTTAACATGTGGAACATACATAATTGAGATTCCTCTTTGAAAGAGTAATTCTGTGACTTTAAACACAGTATGCAGGAGACCTGGGTGCGATCCTTGCTTAGGGAAGATCCCTAGATGAGGCCATGGTAACCCACTCAGTATTCTTGACTAAGAATCCCCATGGACAGAGGAGCCTGGCAGGCTACAGTCCATGGGGTTGCAAAGAGTTGGACATGACTGAGCAACTAAGCACATACACACATCAGTTCAGTTCAGTCGCTCAGTCATGTCCGACTCTGCAACCCCATGAATCACAGCACGCCAGGCCTCCCTGTCCATCACCAACTCCCGGAGTTCACCCAGACTCACGTCCATCAAGTCAGTGATGCCATCCAGCCATCTCATCCTCAGTCATCCCCTTCTCCTCCTGCCCCCAATCCCTCCCAGCACCAAAGTCTTTTCCAGTGAGTATGCAGGTGGCCAAAGTACTGGAGTTTCAGCTTCAACATCATTCCTTCCAAAGAAATCCCAGGGCTGATCTCCTTCAGAATGGACTGGTTGGATCTCCTTGCAGTGCAAGGGACTCGCAAGAGTCTTCTCCAACACCACAGTTCAAGAGCATCAATTCTTCGGCACTCAGCCTTCTTCACAGTCCAACTCTCACATCCATACATGACTACTGGAAAAACCATAGCCTTGACTAGATGGACCTTAGTTGGCAAAGTAATGTCTCTGCTTTTGAATATGCTATCTAGGTTGGTCACAACTTTTCTTCCAAGGAGTAAGCATCTTTTAATTTCATGGCTGCAGTCACCATCTGCAGTGATTTTGGAGCCCCAAAAATAAAGTCTGACACTATTTCCACAGTTTCTTCATCTATTTCCCATGAAGTGATGGGACCGGATGCCATGATCTTCGTTTACTGAATGTTGAGCTTTAAGCCAACTTTTTCACTTTCTTCTTTTACTTTCATCAAGAGGCTTTTAGTTCCTCTTCACTTTCTGCCATAAGGGTGGTGTCATCTGCATATCTGATGTTATTGATATTTCTCCTGGCAATCTTGATTCCAGATTGTGTTTCTTCCAGCCCAGCGTTTCTCATGATGTACTCTGCATAGAAGTTAAATAAGCAGGGTGACAATATATAGCCTTGACGTACTCCTTTTCCTATTTGGAACCAGTCTGTTGTTCCATGTCTAGTTCTAACTCTTGCTTCCTGACCTGCATACAGATTTCTCAAGAGGCAGGTCAGGTGGTCTGGTATTCCCATCTCTTTCAGAATTTTCCAAAGCTTATTGTGATTCACACAAAGACTTTGCAATAGTCAACAAAGCAGAAATAGGTGTTTTTCTGGAACTCTCTTGCTTTTTCCATGATCCAGCAGATGTTGGCAATTTGATCTCTGGTTCCTCTGCCTTTTCTAAAACCAACTTGAACATCAGGAAGTTCATGGTTCATGTATTGCTGAAGCCTGGCTTGGAGAATTTTGAGCATTACTTTACTAGCATGTGAGATGAGTGCAATTGTACGGTAGTTTGAGCATTCTTTGGCATTGCCTTTCTTTGGGATTGGAATGAAAACTGACCTTTTCCAGTCCTGTGGCCACAGCTGAGTTTTCCAAATTTGCTGGCATATTGAATGCAGCACTTTCATAGCATCATCTTTCAGGATTTGAAATAGCTCTACTGGAATTCCATCACCTCCACTAGCTTTGTTCGTAGTGATGCTTTCTAAGGCCCACTTGACTTCACATTCCAGGATGTTTGGCTCTAGATGAGTGATCACACCATCGTGATTATCCGGGTCGTGAAGATCCTTTTTGTACAGTTCTTCCGTGTATTCTTGCCATCTCTTCTTAACACATACTGGTGATGAAATTGACAGAGGCCTATATACAAGTTAATGGACCACTTTTACATTAACAAATGGATACAATGCAAATTCCTTGTAATAAAATCGATGGATAGATCTAGTATGGCACTCTTAGTATTCAAAAGCATTCAAATTAGTGTACTACTTATATTGAGCCACATATTAAGTCGAGCTTCTCAGGTGGCTCAATGGTAAAGAATATGCCTGCTAATGCAGGAAACTCAAGTTCAATCCCTGGGTCAGGATGATCCCCTGGAGGAGAAAATGGCAACCCACTCCAGTACTCTTGCCTAGGAAATCCCATGGACAGAGGAACCTGCTCGGCTACAGTCCATGGGGTCACAAAGAGTCAGACATGACTCAGTGACAGAGCATGTGCGCACATATTAACTCATCAAAATCTATGGCTAAAAGAAAAACGTAGGTGTAAAGCCCTTTGTCTATTGAGTGTAACTTCTTAGTGTACCATTTAATAGGCAACTCTTAGAGAAATTATTCAGTTCAAACAATGTCAGTGCCTTATTTTTAAAAATACTGATGTTTAAGCTTAACTTTATTTATTTATTTGGCAGCACCAAATAAGAGATCTTAGTTCCCCGACTGGGGATCAAACCTGTACCAGCACTGGAAGCGCAGAGTCTTAACCCACTGGACCATAGGGAAGTCTCCTGATACTGCTTTTAAATAATCACCTTCGCCGCCACTCTGCACCACTCTGCCGCTTTCCAATCGCATATCGCCGCTGTATCTCTGTATTCCCTGACACATGCACAGACAGCTTGTGATTTACATTGTGTTGTGAGAGTCTAATTTCATTTTCTTTTTGTCTCCCCATTAGCCTGCCAACCAACTTTGGATTTTTCTCCTGAACTTCATGAATCCATGGGTGCCTTCCGACAGAGCTCACACTCGAGTGCACAGCAAAGATTTTACACACTAAGGCAAAGCCATGAGTGTGATAACTGTGGAACAGCATTCAGTCATCTCTCACACTTAATTCAACATAAGAAAATTCTTCAGTAGAGAAATCATACAAATATGAGGGTGTGCAAGGACCTTTAGACATCCATTTACTACTCACCAAAGCATTCATGCTTTACAGCAACTCTTTGAATGTCATAACTGTGGCGGTACTTCTACTAGAGCTTCAGGGTTTACGCAGCATCAGAAAAAGCATACGGGATTGAAAAGATACAAATGTGATGCATGTTACAAGGCCTTTAATTTTTATTCACTCCTTATTCAGCATCAGAGTTCACACTGGAGAGAAACCCTTTCAGTGTGATAGGTGTGGAAAGGCCTTCAGCCAAAAGTCAACCATGCAACAACATAAAGAAACTCATACTCTAGGGCAAAGCTTTGAAGGTAGCAGGTGTGAGGACATCTTTGACAGTCATTCAAAGCTTATGGAACAGCAGGCAGCTCCCTGGGCAATGAGTAATGATCAGGCTATGCATACTCAATCAACAGCATACAAACGTGACAACTGTGAAAAGTCCTTTAGGTTTAACTCATACTTAAGGAGACATCAGAGAACTCATAGTGGAGAGAAACCCTTCAAATGTGATGTATGTGAAAAGAACTTTAGCCGAGAAGAGGTTTTGAAACGGCATAAAAAAATTCACACTGGAGAGAAGCCTTTTCATTGTCAAGTATGTGGACATAATTTTATCAGTAACTTTGAGCTTATCCAGCATGCAAGAATTCATACTGGAGAAAAGCCACATAGATGTGACCAGTGTGGCAAGACCTTCAGAGTTGCATCTGTTCTTAGAATTCATAAAGTAAATTCCAGTTGAGCTATTTCAAATCCTGAAAGATGATGCTGTGAAAGTGCTGCACTCAATATGCCAGCAAATTTGGAAAACTCAGCAGTGGCCACAGGATTAGAAAAGGTCAGTTTTCATTCCAATCCCAAAGAAAGGCAATGCCAAAGAATGCTCAAACTACCACACAATTGCACTCATCTCACATGCTAGTAAAGTAATGCTCAAAATTCTCCAAGCCAGGAGAATACATGAACCATGAACTTCCAGATGTTCAAGCTGGTTTTAGAAAAGGCAGAGGAACCAGAGATCAAATTGCCAACATCTGCTGGATCATGGAAAAAGCAAGAGAGTTCCAGAAAAACATCTACTTCTGCTTTATTGACTATGCCAAAGCCTTTGACTGTGTGGATCACAATAAACTGTGGAAAATTCTTCAAGAGATGGGAATACCAGACCACCTGACCTGCCTCTTGAGAAATCTGTATGCAGGTCAAGAAGCAACAGTTAGAACTGGACATGGAACAACAGACTGGTTCCAAATAGGAAAAGGAGTACATCAAGGCTGTATATTGTCACCTGCTTATTTAACTTATATTCAGAGTACATCATGAGAAACGCTGGGCTGGAAGAAGCACCAGCTGGAATCAAGATTGCCTGGAGAAATATCAATAACCTCAGATATGCAGATGACACCACCCTTATAGCAGAAAGTGAAGAGGAACTAAAAGCCTCTTGATGAAAGTGAAAGTGGAGTGTGAAAAAGTTGGCTTAAAGCTCAACGTTCAGAAAACAAAGATCATGGCATCTGGTCCCATCAGTTCATGGGAAATAGATGGGGAAATAGTGGAAACAGACTTTTTATTTTTGGGCTCCAAAAATCACTGCAGATGGTGACTGCAGCCATGAAATTAGAAGATGCTTACTCCTTGGAAGAAAAGTTATGACCAACCTAGACAGCATATTCAAAAGTAGAGACATTACTTTGCCGACTAAGGTCCATCTAGTCAAGGCTATGGTTTTTTCAGTAGTCATGTATGGATGTGAGAGTTGCACTGTGAAGAAAGCTGAGTGCCGAAGAATTGATGCTTTTGAACTGTGGTGTTGGAGAAGACTCTTGAGAGTCCCTTGGACTGCAAGGTGATCCAACCAGGCCATTCTAAACGAGAACAGTCCTGGGTGTTCTTTGGAAGGACTGATGCTAAAGCTGAAACTCTAGTACTTTGGCCACCTCATGCGAAGAGCTGACTCATTGGAAAAGACTCTGATGCTGGGAGGGTTGTGGGCAGGAAGAAAAGGGGACGACAGAGGATGAGATGGCTTGATGGCATCCCTGACTTGATGGACATGAGTTTGAGTGAACTCCGGCGGTTGGTGATGGACAGGGAGGCCTGGTGTGCTGCAATTCATGGGGTTGCAGAGTTGGACATGACTGAGCGACTGAACTGAACTGATCTCACTTAGAAATGAAACCTTTGCTTGTGATCAGTGTGCAAAATCTTTACGAGGAAAGTATACCTTGTTCAACATCAGAAAATTCATAGGAAATAGAATTTCTAAAATCATGGTGATACTGCAAAGGCCTTTGGGTATCACATGGTCTTTATTAAATGTCTGAGAATTTATCCCAAGAAACCCTATTTATAGCTAAATAACTTTGCATGTTGATTATAAGATTCCATGCTTGTTCCTTAGAATGCACACTGCATGAAAAATTTTAGAATAAAACTAGTATATGAAATATACCAGTTTTTTTTAACATGCAAGGGAACAGCATCATAGGATGACAGATTTAATATTTTCTCTTACTTTGATCACGATTCTTGGAAATATCCACTAGAAAAATGACTGAGAAGGTTCAGCCTAGGATTTGAAATAAGCCAAGACATTGCTTTCATCATAGTCCCTACATTGAGAGTAGAAAGGGAGGAAGACTAATGTAATGAGAAAAAATAAATTTAGCTCATAATCTTATTTCAATGGATGAATAAATTAGGTCAGGAACAATCTTTAAAAATAGAGGCAACATGGTCAGTGATAAAAAGACTTGTGAGAGAAAACTATATATCAAATCCAAGTGGGCATAAGTAATGTGAACTCTTCCTAGGATTAAAACTAAAGAAAATTCCTATCTACAGAGACTAAAAGCCTTAACTGACTTGCTCCTTAATTCTGAAACTAAAATAGGGGTTGGTGATGGGTATTGACATTTGTAATAAAAATTAAAATACTGAGAATGACAGAATGTTTCTGCTGTCTTATCTGAATGGATGTAATGCCTGTGATATCTGGGCTTGTGCAGTTATCTAGAGAAAAATGACCTACTGCAACGGAAGGCTGTTGGACTTCCATTCTGAACGTGGAGAATCTATGGTCATGTTTTACTTGGAAGGAACTACATTTCTTAATGGATTAATAAGTAAACACAAAGCTTTTGAGCATCTGCTGCATAGTGGATTTCTGACACAAAGTCAGAATCCATCTCACATTGCTTGATCGATTCCTTCAACCATTAATGACAAAGTTCCCCTTTCCAGCTTAAGGCAGAGGGTATGGTTTAATAAGTTTCCCAGGCCTGATTCTAATGCACAGACAACAGGGGAATATGAACTTAAGTTATTGTTTCTTCCCTGTCACTCCTCTCTCTGATATTATGATGGCTTTTCCAAAGAAAGGACTTGCCAGGTGGCGCTAGTGGTAAAGAATCTGCCTGCCAGTGCAGGAGACACAAGAGATTTGAGTTCGATCCCTGGGTCAGGAAGAGCCTCTGGAGAAGGAAATGGCAACCCACTCCAGTATTCTCGCCTGGAGAATCCCAAGGACAGAGAAGCCTGGTGGGCTACAGTTGATGTGGCTGCGAAGAGTCGGACATGACTTAGCATCCAAACAGAACATAATCTCCAAAGAAAATTTGGCTTTGGGTTTCCAGATGAGCCTTGCATGCCCAATTCACTAACAGCCTAAAGAGTAACATGCATGATTCTCCAAGTCACAGTTGATACAGATCCTCAATTCTCTTGCCTCTGCAGGACCCATTCATTCCACTTTGATTGAATTCAACTTGGAGGATCTGAAACTTGGCTGAAAAATATTTGAGAAATAGCTAAGAACACAGAAATGAGTTTATAAACATGGTCATGAAGATAGATACATTACTGGCCTAGGTAACTCATGACTTCCTCAGTTAATGAGACAAAGGAAAGACTGATACGTATCACAACACCTTCCCCATCTCTGTTTCCTTTGCTGTTGTTGTTTAGTCAGTCAGTCGTGTCTGACTCTTTGTGACCCCATGGACTATAGCCCGCCAGGCTCCTCTGTCCATGAGATTTCCCAGGCAAGAGTACTAGAGTGGGTTCCCATTTCCTTCTCCAGGGGATCTGCCCCACCCAGGGATCGAGCCTGCGTCTCCTGCATTGGCAGGTGGGTTCTTTTACTGCTGAGCCACCAGCGGAGCCCCATCTTTGATCCCTAAAATCCTGCAAATTAAATGGCATGTGTATAGTGCTGACCCGATGGAAGCACCACTCCAACACCTGAATCCAAATAGGAAGGAAAACAAAAGAAACTGAATATAACACTAAAGAAACTTCTTCTGAGAAGCTGGCATCCACAAATAGGCTATCAGTACATGAGTAATAGGCCCATCATTTAAAAATCGAAACTAATGGTTTTCTCCTGTCCCCACTTTGCCATGTTTGTTTGGGGTTTTTACAGACTATAAGCCAGTCTCAGCCTCTGAATTAACCGTTTGAACTTAATTGTTTAAGAGGTAAAGAAAAAGGCACTCATAAGACTTTGGTCATCCAAAGACATGATTGAGAAAATCCAGGTAAAAATCACTTTAAGCTTTTAACTTTTAACATACCCTTTATGTTTAACATATGATTTTAAGTTAATGTATGTAAACTTTTTAACATATCCGTTTATAAATAATGGATTTATTATTTATTATACATATGGATATGTTTGCTATATTTAACACAATGTTTTCAATACAAAAATGATAGTCATGAATGACATATTTATCTTGGAATATCTGATTATAACAGTATTATACACACGTCCACTTTTCTTTAATTTTGTCATTTAATCTTCTATATTGGATACTTATGGTCACCCCTTTTGAGGAGCTATTAAGCTCCAACAAAGTTGCTCTGGTCAGAGTGGGCCTGGCCTGTAGGAAGAATGGATTCAGATTCTAATTCCATCACAAAGAGTTGGGGGTATTGATGGTACGGAGGTGAACACAGCTGCCTTCTATCACAAAGAGTTGGGGACCTATACTCTCTCGTCTAACCTATATGTTCTACACATCTCATTTTAAAAAGTGACTAGTATTGCTCTTGCTTCCAAGCAACAGGACCAAGATGATGAGATACAAAAGAACTAAAGAGAGATATTTTTGCAGGATGGAGGGCAGAATTCTGAGAATCAACGTCAATTTTCCAGCATTCTCCTACTCTAGCATCTGGTGTATCTTTGTAGCTTAAGTCAGAATTTACAGTATGTTTGACTGTCTCTATTCCTGCACCTCTGCCCGAGTCCCTGCTACATTATCTGTGGCTTGGACATCTGTAAGAATCACAGACTTCAAACTTGATCTGAGCAGTCCATTTACGCACTCTCTCTAGGAACGGCATAACCATCACCTAAACTGCAACCCTTAGGCAACACTGAAGTAAGTGAGAAAGAGAAAAATAAACATTAATGCATATATGTGGAACCTAGAAAGAATGGCAGAGATGATCTTATTTGCAAAGTAAACACAGAGGCACAGATATAGAGAAGACACATATGGACACCAAGGGGAGGAAAGGGGGTGGGATGGACTGGGAGATTGGGATCGACACATACACACTGCTATGTGTAAAGCAGACCGCTAAAGAGAACACCCTGCGTTGCACAGGGACCTCCACTTACTAACGGACTGTGGTGACTGGAATGGGGAAGGAGTCCCAAAGGGAAGGGACACGTGTCTACGTGTGGCTGATTCATTTCGCTGTACAGTAGAAACTAACACAACGTCGTAAAGCAACTGTACTCCAATAAAATTTAGTTTAAAAAGAAAGATGAGAAAACAGAGGTGAAAGTACCTAAGCCCCTAAGTGCTAAGTTGCTCAGTCGTGTTCGACTCTGCAACTCCCATGGACAGTAGCCTGCCAGGCTCCTCTGTCCATGGGGATTCTCCAGGCAAGAATCCTGGAGTGGGTTTCCATGCCCTCCTCCAGGGGATCATCCCAACTCAAAAGACTGTGACTATTAAGGAGATGATCATGATTTCTGCTTCTATAATTATAATGTCAGAGTGTCTAGTGGCAACTGTCAAGATATCCAGCCCTGGGTTCAAAAAAATTTGGGATATATCCCATCAGTACTACGACTGTCTGGCTGTATGATAGAAAAATAACCTGTTTGGATTTCCTGTCACTAAAATGAATTAACAACTGTATCTGTATCAGTAGCATTTCAAGATGCTGAAATAAAATAATTCATACTAGTGCAATGGAGGGTGATAGGATACTCTCAAAATAATGTCCTTTGGGGGCACATTAAGCACTGCTCACTGGAAGGAAAAGTTTTGTATAGAAAGAGAAAAGCCACAGTCTATAGTCCATGAATGAAGTCTTGGAGAGAGAGACAACATATTTTAAAAAATCTGTGCAGCACGAAGTATGAAAAATAAGTGGGTCTCTAGTACTGGTGGTTGATGAGCCGGGCTAAGGAACAAAAATGTCCAGGTGAGGAAGGCTTAGAAATGCGAACTTAGCCCAGGATTATGCCCTGAAGGGTGTGCCAAAGAGATGTCTTTCATAGTTGGCCAGATCTGGAAGCTCTGTGCTGTCCCCCAGTGCTACATGACCTTGGGCAAACAGCTTACTTCTCGAATCCTCCTTTTTGTCTCCAAAATAAGAACAGTGATTATTTTTAGAGGGTGACTGTGTCAGGGAATGCGATCATGAGTATAGAATGACTTAGCTAGGTTCTCAGGATCTGGCTAAAATGGCCATAAGGTACGTAAAAGGTACAACATCTTTACTTTCAAGCACAAGCTGGAATCAAGATTGCCGGGAGAAATATCAATAACCTTAGATATGCAGATGACACCACCCTTAAGGTAGAAATCGAAGAGGAACTAAAGAGCCTCTTGATGAAAGTGAAAGAGGAGAGTGAAAAACTTGGCTTAAAACTCAACATTCAAAAACTAAGATCATGGCGTCCAGTCCCATCACTTCATGGCAAACAGATGGGATAACAATGGAAACAGTGAAAGACTTTATTTTCTTGGACTCCAAAATCACTGCAGATGGTGACTGCAGCCATGAAAATAAAAGATGCTTGCTCCTTGGAAGAAAAGCTATGAACCTAGACAGCATATTAAAAAGCAGAGACAGTACTTTGCCAACAATGGTCTGTCTAGTCAAAGCTATGGTTTTTCCAGTAGTCATGTATGGATGGAGAGTTGGACCATAAAGAAAGCTAAGTGCTGAAGAATTGATGCTTTTGAACTGTGGTGTTGGAGAAGACTCTTGAGAGTGCCTTGGTCTGCAGAAGATCAAACCAGTCAATCCTAAGAGAAATCAGTCCTGAATATTCATTGGAAGGACTGATGCTGAAGCTGAAACTCCAATACTTTGGCCATCCAATGCGAAGAACTGACTCATCTGAAAAGACCCTGATGCTGAGAAAGATTGAAGGCAGGAGGAGAAGGGGATGACAGAGGATGGATGGATGGATGGCATCACTGACAATGGACATGAGTTTGAATAAACTCTGGGAGTTGGGGATGGACAGGGAGGCCTGGCGTGCTGCAGTCCATGGGGTCACAAAGAGTCAGATACGACTGAGTGACCGAACTGAACTGATGAAAGTGTTAGTTGCTCAGTAGTGTGACTCTTTGAGATCCCATGGACTGTAGCCTATTAGGCTCTTCTGTCCATGGAATTCTCCAGGCAAGAATACTGGAGTGGGCAGCCATTCCCTTCTCCAGGGGATCTTCCCCATGCAAGGATTGAACCCAGGTCTCCTGCATTGCAGGCAGATTCTTTATCATCTGAGTAAGGGAAGCCCTTTACTTTCTGTCTAAGCCAACTCTATTTGCTCAGCCACAAATAATGGCAGGAAATATATTCATATCACTCTAAGGTAGTTTCACATCTTCGTTCTTCTTCTTTCTTTAAATGAGTAAATTTTTATTGCACTTTTATTTTCGTTGTTAAGTCTCTTGGCCTTGCCACACAGCATGTGGGATCTTAGTTCCCCAGCCCAGGACAGAACCTGTGCTCTCTGCATTGGCAGCGTGGAGTCTCAACCACTGGACCATCAGGGAAGTCCCCACATTCATTCTTAAAACAGACTAGTCCCCACATCCTCATTCTTAAAACAGACTCTTGCGAAGTTGTCAGTTGATTGAGAAACAAGGTTCTGATCTCAAAGATGCTCTCAGGCACGTCCTCTCCCCATGTGTTCTCCTCTCTCCTCCTCTTGTGCCTGTGAATCAAGTGTTCCCTGCATGAGGGCCAGATAAGAAGTGAAGGAGCAGGGGGCATCTCAGGGCTGTGTATGGTCCGTGTGCTTAATCACACCTGCAATGTCCCTTTGCCATGTAAGGTAATGTAGGTTCCGGGAATCAGGATGTGGTCCTCTTGCCACAGTGCTGGTGATGGCCATTATCCTGGAGACCACACCCTGCATCATTCCCAGCCCCTGTCTGGGGTAAGCGGCTCATGGGATTCTCCGGTGCCTGCTAGTGATGATGGGCTATGGGGAAGAGGAGGTGCTATCAGATACCATCTCCCTACCGAAAGTAGGTAACTGTCTCTTGTCCTCCATGCAGCTGCCTCATGTGGGGCAGGGGCACCAGGTGAGAAGCCCTTCATCATCTCAGAGATTCAAGCGGGAGGAGAATCAGTCAGAAGATATGTTACATGACACAGTGGGGGTATATGGTAGGGGGGTGAGTAAGACCACTAGGGAATTTCCAGCCTAAATCTTGACCTACACACCACATCCCCTAATCCTTTCTGTGTCTAATATACTCAAGATAAGAAGGGCTGAGAGTCCTGCAGGCGGTGATGGGCCTTGATTGGGAAATGAGAAGGTTCTGGGTATGATGAGCTGGGCTCTATATAAGCAGGCCCTTGGTGCATGCTGGGCTGGCTGGCTGTGCTGAAGCTGATCTGTCTGGGACGGTGAGTTCGTGCTCAGTCATGCTGGGAAGCAGAGGGCGTTTTGTGCACTGCACAGCTGGGAAGCAGAGTGGCACACTCTGGTACATGGACCCAGGCCCCATATAGTGTGGTTCCAGCTGCCGCAGGCTCACACGTGGGCTCCTGGTGGAGCCTGGGAGAAGAGGTGATGTGTCAGGCTGAGGCTGGGAGGCGGTCTTGCATTCCTGGCTTCCTCTGTGTGTGTGGTTGAGGTGGTCGGGATTTGGGGTGGGGATGGGGGTTTGGACCTTTGGTCTCATGTACTTCTACTCTCAGTTTTAAGGTGTGACCTCTCTGGAGTGTTTTGCCTTGAGAATGGAAGGAGGAGGAGGAGGAAACATGGTTCTTTCATTTCTGAAGGTGATATCACAGGTGAATCAATCGCTTACTTCTGAATTCCTTCCTAAATACCAACTTACTGGTGGCTGTTTGGAGCCGTAAGGGAGTCTGCTGCCGGTCTCTCCCCTGGCTTCTGGTGGGTACTGGCTGTCCTGGGCGTTCCTTGGCTGTGGGTGCCTCATGTGGTCTCTGCCTTTATCCTCTAATTGTCTTCTCCCTGGGTCTCTTCACACAGTGGTCCTTCAGTGCATGTCTGCCACTGTATCCCGATTTCCCCTCCCTAAACCATTGGATTAAGGCCCACCTGAAGCTCGTTTTAACCTGATGACTTCTGCAAAACCCTATTTTCAAGTAAGGTCACATTTTGAGGTCTTTGGGGTCAGGACTTCCATGTATCATTTTTGGTGGTGGTGGTTTAATCACTAAGTCATGTCTGACTCTTCGTGACCCCATTGACTGTAGCCCGCCCGGCTCCTCTGTCCATAGGATTCTCCAGGCAAGAATACTGGAGTGGGCTGCCATTTCCTTCTCCAGGATCTTCCCGACCTAGGGATGAAACCCAGGTCTCCTGCCCTGCACACAGATTCTTTACCCTCTGAGCTACGAGGGAAGCCTATCTTTTGGGGGACCACTATAAATGCACAAGCGGCTCAGTGGTGAAGAACCGCCTGTCAGTGCAGGAGCTGCAGGAGATGGTGATTTCGACCCCTGGGTTGGGAAGATCCCCTGGAGGAGGAAATGGCAACCCACTCCAGTGTTCTTGCCTGGAGAATCCCATGGAGGGAGAACCTGGCAGGTTACAGTCCATGGGGTCGCAAAAGAGTTGGAGATAACTGAGAGACCGAGCATGCACACGTGAATGCATAACAGCCTGACACAAAAAAACTAACAAGGATTCTTCTGGGAGAGAATTTCTATTTCTGTTATGGTCATTCATTATTCAATTTCCTTTTTGCTTTCTAAAAAGCATTCATTTATTGGGCTGTGCTGGGTCTTAGTCATGGCATGCAGGGTCTTTTTAGTTGCTGCGTGTGAATTCTTAGTTGTAGCATATGGGATCAAGTGATGGTCAACAATGAAATCAGATTGATTATATTCTATGCAGCCAAAGATGGAGAAGCTCTATACAGTCAACAAAAACAAGACCAGAGGCTGACTGTGGCTCAGATAATGAGCTCCTTATTACCAAATTCAGAATTAAACTGAAGAAAGTAGGGAAAACTGCTAGACCATTCAGGTATGACCTAAATCAAATCCCTTATGATTATACAGTGGAAGTGAGAAATAGATTTAAGGGCCTAGATCTGATAGGTAGAGTGCCTGATGAACTATGGAATGAGGTTCGTGACACTGTATGAGAGACAGAGATCAAGACCATCCCCATGGAAAAGAAATGCAAAAAAGCAAAATGGCTGTCTAGGGAGGCCTTACAAATAGCTGTGAAAAGAAGAGAGGTGAAGAGCAAAGGAGAAAAGGAAAGATATAAGCATATAAGCTATTCCAAAGAATAGCAAGAAGAGATAAGAAAGCCTTCTTCAGCGATCAATGCAAAGAAATAGAGGAAAACAACAGAATGGGAAAGACTAGAGATCTCTTCAAGAAAATTAGAGATACCAAGGGAACATTTCATGCAAAGATGGGCTCGATAAAGGACGGAAATGGTATGGACCTAACAGAAGCAGAAGATATTAAGAAGAGGTGGCAAGAATACATAGAAGAACTGAACAAAAAAGATCTTCACGACCCAGATAATCATGATGATGTGATCACTCATCTAGAGCCAGACATCTTGGAATGTGAAGTCAAGTGGGCCTTAGAAAGCATCACTACGAACAAAGCTGGTGGAGGTGATGGAATTCCAGTTGAGCTGTTTCAAATCCTGAAAGATGATGCTTTGAAAGTGCTGCACTCAATATGCCAGCAAATTTGGAAAACTCAGCAGTGGCCACAGGACTATAAAAGGTCAGTTTTCATTCCAATTCCAAAGAAAGGCAATGCCAAAGAATGCTCAAACTACCACACAATTGCACTCATCTCATATGCTAGTAAAGTAATGCTCAAAATTCTCCAAGCCAGGCTTCAGCAATATGAACTGTGAACTCCCTGATGTTCAAGCTGGTTTTAGAAAAGGCAGAGGAACCAGAGATCAAATTGCCAACATCCACTGGATCATGGAAAAAGCAAGAGAGTTCCAGAAAAACATCTATTTCTGCTTTGTTGACTATGCCAAAGCCTTTGACTGTGTGGATCACAATAAACTGTGGAAAATTCTTCAAGAGATAGGAATACCAGACCACCTGACCTGCCTCTTGAGAAATCTGTATGCAGGTCAAGAAGCAACAGTTAGAACTGGACATGGAACAACAGACTGGTTCCAAATAGGAAAAGCAGTACGTCAAGGCTGTATATTGTCACCCTGCTTATTTAACTTCTAGGCAGAGTACATCACGAGAAACGCTGGGCTGGAAGAAACACAAGCTGGAATCAAGATTGCCGGGAGAACTATCCATAATCTCAGATATGCAGATGACACCACCCTTATGGCAGAAAGTGAAGAGGAGCTAAAAGCCTCTTGATGAAAGTGAAAGAGGAGAGTGAAAAAGTTGGCTTAAAGCTCAACATTCAGAAAACGAAGATCATGGCATCTGGTCCCATCACTTCATGGGAAATAGATGGGGAAACAGTGGAAACAGTGTCAGACTTTATTTTTGGGGGTTCCAAAAATCACTGCAGATGGTGACTGCAGCCATGAAATTAGAAGATGCTTACTCCTTGGAAGAAAAGTTATGACCAACCTAGATAGTATATTCAAAAGCAGAGACATTACTTTGCCAACTAAGGTCCGTCTAGTCAAGGCTATGGTTTTTCCAATGGTCATGTATGGATGTGAAAGTTGGACTGTGAAGAAGGCTGAGCACCGAAGTATTGATGCTTTTGAACTGTGGTGTTGGAGAAGACTCTTGAGAGTCCCTTGGACTGCAAGGAGATCCAACCAGTCCATTCTGAAGGAGATCAGCCCTGGGATTTCTTTGGAAGGAATGATGCTGAAGCTGAAGCTCCAGTACTTTGGCCACCTCATGCGAAGAGTTGATTCATTGGAAAAGACTCTGATGCTGGGAGGATTGGGAGCAGGAGGAGAAGGGAACGACCGAGGATGAGATGGCTGGATGGCATCACGGACTCGATGGACGTGAGTCTGAGTGAACTCCGAGAGATGGCGATGAACAGGGAGGCCTGGAATGCTGGGATTCATGGGGTTGCAAAGAGTCGGACACGACTGAGCGACTGAACTGAACCACCAGGGAAGTCCCTGGTTAGTCAAACTTTCAAGTCCAAATTGATGTGTTTATATCTGCCTTCATTTTTAAAGGATATCTTCACTGGGTATAGAACTCCAGATACACGGCCTCAACCAAATGCCCCATTACTCCATTTTCCACTCTGGCTGGAACCCCACATTCTTACCAGCACCACGTGACCTTCAAAACTTCTGTTTGACTCAGTATCCCAGCAGGTGTTGTCACAAGTTTGGCCCTGTGGTCAGCCATGGACCCAAGGGAAATTTTCATATCAGTGTTTAAGGCTCCCTGTCTAGCACCCTGCCCTCCAAGCCCACTTGTGTTGAAAGCTCCAAACTCTGGTATCCAATCCCTCTATCCAGCAAGGCCACTGCTCTCTACTTGTGTTCTATGTCCTTCCCCTGCAGCTCTAGAAACGCCATCAAAGAAAATGTCAGGATGGTACATGCTTTTCCTCTGTCAAGGATTACAGCCCTTGAATATGTTGCTTTCCAATATGTAAAAGTAAGGGTATATTTATTTATCTAGCTTTTCTTGCTCTTTCACAGTGAGAGGGTAACTAAAGCGACTACTCTATATCATCGTTGCTGTTTTCAGTCACTAAAGTCTTGTCTGACTCTGCAACCCCGTGGACTACAGCACGCCAGGCTTCCCTGTCCTTTACCATCCCCTGGAGTTTGCTCAAGCTCACGTCCATTGAATCAGTGATGCCATCCAACCATCTTGTCCCCTGTAATCCCCTTCTCCTCCTGCCTTCAATCTTTCCCAGCATCAGGGTCTTTTCTAATGAGCTGGTTCTTCATACCAGGTGGCCAAAGTATTGGAGCCTTAGCATCAGTCCTTCCAGTGAAAATTCAGGATTGATTTCCTTTAGGATGGACTGGTTTGATCTCCTTGCAGTCCAAGGGACTCTCAAGAGTCTTCTAGTCCTCTCTAACACCACAGTTTGAAAGTGTCAGTTCTTCAGTGCTCAGTTTTCTTTATGGTCCAACTGTCACATCTGTACTCTCACATCCAATTCTCACATCACTCCATCATGGGTAGAACCAAAGGCGTCGGTTCTTTCATTTAAAGCACAGGTCAAGCTGACTTCTGGAGAAGGCAATGGCACCCCACTCCAGTACTCTTGCCTGGAAAATCCCATGGACGGAGGAGCCTGGTGGGCTGCTGTCCATGTGGTCGCGAAGAGTTGGACACGACTGAGTGACTTCACTTTCACTTTTCACTTTCATGCATTGGAGAAGGAAATGGCAACCCACTCCAGTGTTCTTGCCTAGAGAATCCCAGGGACAGCAGAGCCTGGTAGGCTGCCGTCTATGGGGCCGCACAGAGTTGGACATGACTGACATGACTTAGCAGTAGGAGCAGCAAGCTGACTTCATTTTTGAAGGTCTGCCTTGATGCTTTGGCCCATATCATCTCAGTCATCAGTCCACACTGTCTGACACTGAGCAAGTGACTGTATTAATCATGGTCCTCTGGAGAAACAGAACCATCAGAATCTCCATATTATCTATCTAAATAAATACAATGATAAGGCTGAGAATAATGTGATTATGAAGGCAGAGAAGTCCCAACATCTGCAGTCAACCGGAGATTGGGAAAGCTGATGGGGTAGGTTCCAGGTCTGAAGTCTGGCAGGCTTGAAACTCAAGTAGAGGAGTTTTTCAGGAACAGACTGATGTCTTAGTCCAATGGTCAGGACATTGTCCTTATCATCCCACCTGCCTGGGACTCTGACTTGGAGGCCTGCAGTCATAATCCCACAGATGGTAGCTTTACCCCACTGACTCCTCAGCCAAACACATACACCAAAGGCATGTTTCTTTAGTTGTTACTTTTCCACGAGGATAGGTAATTTTGCCCTCCAAACTCTCTAAGGACAAGGTTTATTTCTTACAGTTTCTGGTGTGTGTGTGTGTGTTCACTCCTTGTTCTGCCTACCTCCCTATTATGGACAACTTGAAAGTTGTCTACCAAGGGCCACACAGAAGCATGTATATTTATATAGTATCAACTATTATTTCAGGAGTCAGTGAAGTTTAGAGACGTGGCTGTGGTCTTTTCTCCGGATCAGTGGGCTCATCTGAGCTCTGAAAAGAGAGAACTGTATCGGGATGTGATGCTGGATACCTGTGATCACCTTGTGTCACTGGGTAAGAAGATCTTTCCTTGTTAGTTTAAAATTGCTCAAGGTGGAATTTTTCCTTCCATGGGAATATCTGCAAAGGCCCTAGAAACACTTGGCTGAATTCAACTCAATGTTCCTCAGTAAAGTACTGGTGTTGTATGATGATTCAGTTCAGTTCAGTGGTTCAATCATGTTCGATTCTTTGTGACCCCATGAATTGCAGCACGTCAGGCCTCCTTGTCCATCACCAACTCCCAGAGTTCACTCAGACTCATGTTCATCGAGTCCATGACGCCATCCAGCCATCTCATCCTCTGTCGTCCCCTTCTCCTCCTGCCCCCAATCCCTCCCAGCATCAGAGTCTTTTCCAATGAGTCAACTCTTTGCATGAGGTGGCCAAAGTACTGAAGTTTCAGCTTCAGCATCATTCCCTCCAAAGAAATCCCAGGGCTGATCTCCTTCAGAATGGACTAGTTGGATCTCCTTGTGATGATAGGAGAGGGTATTATCATTCAGTGATGATGGATTCTTCACATTCTCCATCGTTTTCCAAACCATCACACTTTTTAAAAACATCATGCCTCTTAGGCTAGTGTCTGCCTAAGAAATACCTTTAAAAAAAAAAAAAAAAGAAAACCTAAAACAAACAACAACAACAAAAAACAGCTCCTGAAAGATTTTTGAGGTGATAATGAATCTCATTAGAAGTCTAGGTTGGATTTCTCTAATTACTACAGCATGGTGAAGATCATTTATTCTTCTTAGGACGCTGGGCTTACAAAGCAGAAGTGATGTCCTCTTTGAGGCAAGGGAAGGAACCCTGGATGCTGGAGAAAGAGGTGATGAGTGCTCCATGCCCAGGTAACTGACAAGGAACAAACATGTGGAGGCTGTCCCCACTCATACCCCAACTGGCCAGAGTGACCTGGACCCCGAGGTGACAAGAAGCAAGCTCCCCAAAGAAATCCTATTTTTACCCCACATTCATTCCTCTCCCTGTACTCCTCTTGTTGATCTCTAGTCTTAGGATACTAAATGGTGTGCTGGTAAAATTTGGAAACTTAAATGACCACACGAAGGGACAGAGGTATGAATAGTTAAACTGGTCAAAAAATTTATCAGTGATTAGAATGGATGGGCTCAGAAGAGTGTCCTGAAAAGCTCCCCTACTTTTTTCCCAAGAAAGAGTTAGGGAGATTGTCTTCTCTCTATATTCAGATAACAGGTTAATTAGACACTGAATAACAGATGAAAAAAGTAATCAAGTTTACCATCTAATTGGAGAGAAATGACAAGCCCATCACAAATAGAAAGTAGAAATTGCTAGAATGCAAGATGATCCAGAAATTTCACAGAAACTCTAAATTTCAGTGTATAACAGAGAGCATAGCTCACTAACAGACCTCTGAAAGTCAAGGGACAAAAAGTTAAATTTGCCCAGATGGTGCTCTGGGCTTTGGACATCCTTAGAGCTGAGTAAGTCACTAAATGCTTCAAAAATTTTAAATGCTTATAAGCCGTAGGCATTTTGGAAAGTGAGACTGTAATCCAGGAAGAAATTAAAAGGTTTTTATAAGAACTGTTCACTAGAATTCCAAGTAATCCTGGGCTTTCTTTGTTTTTAAAAACTTAATAAGCTGACCCCCAACTTCTACCCCCAAATTATCTATGCAGATGAATCATCTTTTGAACTTTCACCTCTATTCCATTAATATGTTGGTCTGTCTTCATCTTTTGTCTGGCAAAGTGAAGGAGGGCTAGAAGTTTTAAGTACAGAGAACAGAGCCAATCATATTGTTCAGTTTATAGTCAATAATCACTGTTGATTATTGAGAATTATATTATATGAGAATCCATTCTGTGTTCCCTTCATCTGTAGCCTATGATTTCATTAATCTTCCTGTCCCATGACAACCAGTTTAATATCTTTTCTATGTTGTTAAATATGCAGACCTTTGTTATAAAATACACATCACTGTTTTATATATGGCATTTTAATTTAAATGGCATGCTGTAAAACTTTTCTTATCATTCCAGTTATCTTTGAGATCTTTACATGTTCAATATACACGTTTTCTTTTATACTTCAGTGGCTTAACAGTGTTAAGTTTTGCTTAACAGTGGCTAAATCTCTCCAACTCATTCTGATCAAAATCTCACATGTTCCTTTAAGAACCTGTGTAATAATTTCTCTGGGTCACAGGGCATCTCTAAACAATTTCACAAATATTCCCAGATTTTTTTCTGGATGTCTGTTAATCCTACAAGCATTAACATCTGTTAATTGTATAAGGTCCTCTTCCCGCGTCTTACCAATGCCTGGTAATAATCTGCATTTTAATTGTTCTATTTTGATAGTAAAGTGTTATCTCCTTGCTTTAATTCTACTTTCTCTAATAGATGAAGCTCCCATGATATTCTTGCTCTCCACTCAGTATTCAGCTTTTCTGAATTGCCTCTTTGTATTCTTTGCCCATTTCTAATGGTTTTCTCTTTTCTTTGTTGGAAATTGAATTTTCTTTTATGTTCTAGATAATTTTTGCTTGGTTTAAGACATATGAAAACTTCCGCCAATCTGTCATTTGCCTCCTGATTCTGAAGCTTTTCTTGACCAGAAATCCATCATTTTGATGCAATCGCATCCTTCACATTTTTACGGTAGCTTTTACTTAATATCTTTCTGTTGTTGTTTAAGAAGCCCATTCCATCCTAGGTAACACACATAGTTTCGTGTTAGCTTTGCGCACATGCTCAGTTGCTTCAGTCATGTCTGACTCTTTGTGACCCTCTGGACTGTAGCCCGCCAGTCTCCTCTGTCCACAGGATTGTCCACTCAAGAATACCGGAGTGGGTTGCCATGCCCTCCTCCAGGGGATCTTCCCAAACCAAGGATCGAACCTGCAACTCCTACATTGCAGGCAAATTCTTTTACTGCTGAGCCACTGGAGAAGCCCCTTGTTAACTTTTGAGGCTTAAAATTCATACCTACATCTTTAATCTCTCTGGTTTTGAGAGAGAGAGATTTTTGTACACAGTGTAAGAAATCAATCAGCCCCATTTTTTTTCCTGGATAGTGAGCCAGTTTTTATACTACCAAGTCATCTATCCTGCCCTCACTGACTTGTGATGCCAGCCTTATCACATATAAGGCTCCTGCTTACTCGCTCAGTCCAACTCTTTGCAACTCCATGGACCGTTGTTCGCCAGGCACCTCTGTCCATGGGATTTTTCAGGCAGGAATACTGGAGTGGGCTGCCTTTTCCTTCTCCAGGGACATATCAGGTATCTATACAGATAAGTCATCTTCTGAACTTGTTCTTTTATTCCATTAATGTATTTATCTGTTCTGTGTTAGAACCATATTCTTCCTATTAGTTTCCTAGGGAGTATTCATTCATACTTAGGAGGTATTCCCATTGGTTCTTTTCTCTAAAATCAGTTACCTATCCATGGAATGGATTCTTCCACTGATGTTTGTACTGTTTTAATACTTTTACTTGATACTTTAAAACTAAGCCTCCTCCTGCTTTGGTTCTTTTATTAAAACTGTTCAACATAACATTGCTGCTAGGTCACTTCAGTCGTGTCCAACTCTTTGCGACCCCACAGAGCCCACCAGGCTCCCCCCGTCCCTGGGATTCTCCAGGCAAGAACACTGGAATGCATTGCCATTTCCTTCTCCAATGCATGAAAGTGAAAAGTGAAAGTGAAGTCACTCAGTTGTGTCCGACTCTTCGCGACCCCATGGACTGCAGCCCACCAGGCTCCTCCGTCCATGGGATTTTCCAGGCAAGAGTACTGGAGTGGGTGCCATTGCCTTCTCTGCAACATAACACAGTAAAGGCCAATATTCAAAGTCTCATAAATAACAATTATGACCATAACAAATATACATGACCTAATAGATGTGTGCAAAAATGAATTATTTTATGAACTAAATTAAGTGGCTATGACAGTTTAAATTGTGTGCAGTGTTTTATAATGATTACTCATTTATGAATGATACGGGAAAAGACCATGTTTTTAAAAGAACCGCTTAAACCACAACTAAGTTTATACAAGTGTTATTAATTCAGTCAAATAAACTTTCTCAATAAGGAAAAAAACTCAATAGAATATGAATACCAAGTCTGTAAGTGCATAAACATTTAAGATTGCCATGCTTCAGATTAAACTTCTTTATCATTATTAAACAAACATATATTTAGCATATAGAAAGCCTTCTAGAAAGCCTTCTTCAGTGATCAATGCAAAGAAATAGAGGAAAACAACAGAATGGGAAAGACTAGAGATCTCTTCAAGAAAATCAGAGACACCAAGGGAACATTTCATGCAAAGATGGGCTCCATAAAGGACAGAAATGGTATGGACCTAACAGAAGCAGAAGATATTAAGAAGAGGTGGCAAGAATACATAGAAGAACTGTACAAAAAGATCTTCACGACCCAGATAATCATGATGATGTGATCACTCATCTAGAGCCAGACATCTTGGAATGTGAAGTCAAGTGGGCCTTAGAAAGCATCACTATGAACAAAGCTGGTGGAGGTGATGGAATTCCAGTTGAGCTGTTTCAAATCCTGAAAGATGATGCTTTGAAAGTGCTGCACTCAATATGCCAGCAAATTTGGAAAACTCAGCAGTGGCCACAGGACTATAAAAGGTCAGTTTTCATTCCAATTCTAAAGAAAGGCAATGCCAAAGAATGCTCAAACTACCACACAATTGCACTCATCTCACATGCTAGTAAAGTAATGCTCAAAATTCTGCAAGCCAGGCTTCAGCAATACATGAACCGTGAACTCCCTGATGTTCAAGCTGGTTTTAGAAAAGGCAGAGGAACCAGAAATCAAATTGCCAACATCCACTGGATCATGGAAAAAGCAAGAGAGTTCCAGAAAAACATCTATTTCTGCTTTGTTGACTATGCCAAAGCCTTTGACTGTGTGGATCACAATAAACTGTGGAAAATTCTTCAAGAGATGGGAATACCAGACCACCTGACCTGCCTCTTGAGAAATCTGTATGCAGGTCAAAAAGCAACAGTTAGAACTAGACATGGAACAACAGACTGGTTCCAAACAGGAAAAGGAGTACGTCAAGGCTGTATATTGTCACCCTGCTTATTTAACTTCTAGGCAGAGTACATCATGAGAAACGCTGGGCTGGAAGAAACAGAAGCTGGAATCAAGATTGCCGGGAGAAATATCAATAATCTCAGATATGCAGATGACACCACCCTTATGGCAGAAAGTGAAGAGGAGCTAAAAAGCCTCTTGATGAAAGTGAAAGAGAAGAGTGAAAAAGTTGGCTTAAAGCTCAACATTCAGAAAACGAAGATCATGGCATCTGGTCCCATCACTTCGTGGGAAATAGATGGGGAAACAGTGGAAACAGTGTCAGAGTTTATTTTTGGGCTCCAAAATTACTGCAGATGGTGACTGCAGCCATGAAATTAGAAGATGCTTACTCCTTGGAAGAAAAGTTATGACCAACCTAGATAGTATATTCAAAAGCAGAGACATTACTTTCCCACTAAGGTCCGTCTAGTCAAGGCTACGGTTTTCCAGTAGTCATGTATGGATGTGAGACTTGGACTGTGAAGAAGGCTGAGCCTCGAAGAATTGATGCTTTTGAACTGTGGTGTTGGAGAAGACTCTTGACAGTCCTTTGGACTGCAAGGAGATCAGCCCTGGGATTTCTCTGGAAGGAATGATGCTGAAGCTGAAGCTCCAGTACTTTGGCCACCTCATGCGAAGAGTTGACTCACTGGAAAAGACTCTGATGCTGGGAGGATTGGGGGCAGGAGGAGAAGGGGACGACAGAGGATGAGATGGCTGGATGGCATCACGGACTCGATGGACGTGAGTCTGAGTGAACTCCGAGAGATGGCGATGAACAGGGAGGCCTGGCATGCTGTGATTCATGGGGTCGGAAAGAGTCGGACACGACTGAGTGACTGAACTGAACTGATGGTCTCTGATTTTTTTTTCGGTCCTTTAGTGAAATCCAAATTTCATATGAGAGAAAGTGTCTTCTTCTTCTTTTTTTTTTTTGCTTTCATTTTTGAAAGCGTTTTGCTGGGTATGAACTCTGGTTGACAGATTTTTGTTTTCTTTTAATACATTAAAGATTTTCCTTTTTTTTTTTTCCTGCAGTGTTCTAGTGAAGAATCTGATGTACGTGTGCAGCGTCTTTTCGCCCTCTGGCTGATGCTGCAGTTTTCTCTGCGTCGCTGACTCTGAGCAGCTCAACAGTGATGTCTTGGTGTGGCTCTCATGTTCCCCACGCTTGGCTCCACTGGCTTTCTGGATCTGTGGGTTCATAAGTGCTTGCTGGGCGTGGACATTTTGGGGCTATTATTTCTTTCAGTATCTTTCTCTCTGGTCCTTCTTTCTGTTTCTCATCTCTTTTCAGAGATCCTAGTTGCCCATATATTAAGCCATTTGAAATTGGCAAATCTTCTAACATTTTTATCCTTCTTTTGGGACTTATACTAATGGATGGTAATACTTCTCTTTGAATCCTGACTGTTCTAACTTTTGCATTACATAGTCTGTTTCTTCATCCTTTTCCCTCCGGTTCTCCAACAAGGTTTCCCATGTTACTGTGTTGTCTTTGACTATATAATTTGGTCTTTGGCATACAATGTTTCTATGCATGTGAATTATTAGGTTGAAATATTGTATTTCCAAACCAGTTTTCACCACTATATTTCATCTTACGAGGCGATGACTTATTGTTTAGACGTATCACTCGTGTGTGTCTTTAAACTGTTCCTCTGCATTCATACATTTTCTAATAACTTCAGTAGCATTTTAAGATCTAGAATGATAAAGGTAACAGAAACCCATGCTAGTTCTGCCGTCAATTAACCTTTTTAATTAAAAAATTCCTAGCCGCTAATGCATTTTATTTAGATTTCTTTATTACAAAAAAAACCCAGAAATTATCTTTTTGTGAAATTGGGGGAGGGTCATAAGGCTGATAAAGTCTAGAGTGATTAAGATATGGAAAGTAATGATGAGCTCACGCAGTGTAAGAACTTGAGTAGGTGTGGGTATACATAAAGAATCTATGTCTAGAATACATTTCAACAAATTAACAAAGATGTGTATATATGACTGTTCTTAGTGTTCTCAGAAATAACAAAATGAACAGATCTCAAATATCCAAGTAGAGCACTGGCCCAATCAATAATAGCTCTGTCCTGCAGTAAAATATTAAATATTAATACAATGGATAGACCAGGTTCATATTTACTCAGAGAGACCCTTCCCCAGTTTGTTGCTCAAAGGAAAGTATTTAAAGTCTAATTACTTTCACAAATTGCTGTATCTCTAGAGAGAAAATTTAAAGGACCTTAATGAAAGTAAAACTTTAATCCTTGCTTAGAATCTCCTGTGGCTGCTTTTAGAGTCTTGAAACATTTCTGTTTTGGTGATTACAATGGCAACAAATTATTTTTCAGTTACAAAAAGTATTTCAAGTTTAAAGAAATTTTTCATTGGATATATGTCGATCACTTAAATTGTTCTTGTACTCGGAGAACACTTCTCTCTGTCCCTCTCCTGGCGCGCTCCAGCTCCTCATCCCACCCCCTCCCAAGGCCCCAGTCGCTGGACCCTTCTGTCCCTGCCGTCGCACTAGCAGTCTCATTTGTTGTGAGGCCTGGCTTTAATTTTATTTTTCTCCCGCTGTCTTCCCATTAGCATGTCAACCAGCACTGGTGGATTATAATGCCCTTTACGAATCTATGAGTACCTTCGGGCAGAACCCTCACCAAGCAAAATATCAAGAATTTTCTGGTTTTGTTCAGCGTTATGAATGTGACGACTGCAGCATGGCATTCAGTCGTAGCTCACAACTTGCCGAACACCAGCGGATTCACCAGGAAGAGAAAGCCCCCAGAGACGACGAGGAGACAAAGGCCTTTAGGCATCGCGCATCATTTACAAGGCTGCAGAGGGTCGATACTCTGGATAAACACCTTGAATGTGACCAGTGTGGCAAAACCTTTAACAGAGCTTCAACATTCATTCAACATCAGAGCACACACAGCGGACAGAAACCACACAAGTGTGACGTGTGTCCGAGGGCCTTCTGGTTTCTTTCATCCCTGATTACACATCAGAGATTTCATGCTGGCAAGAGCCCACAACTGACTCAGCCTCAGAGAACTCCTACACAAAAGAAACTCTTTGTCTGCACGTTTTCTGGAAGGGCCTTTCACAGTTTCTCAGAAAAAATTCAACACCAACAAACTCATACTAGAAAGAAATATTACACATGTACTCACTGCAAAAAGGACTTCAACCCATATTCACAGTTTCTCTTACATCAAAGAGTTCACTCTGGAGAGAGACCCTACAAATGTAATGATTGTGAAAAATCCTTTAAAAGCCAATCGAATCTTAACAAACATCAGAAAATTCATACTGGAGAGAAGCCCTTCTCATGTAATGAATGTGAGAAGACCTTTACCCAGCTCGTAGATCTTAAGCGTCATAAACAGATCCACACTGGGGAGAAACTTTACATCTGTGATCATTGTAAAAAGACCTTTATCCGTTTCTCATATCTGACGCGACATCAAAGAACCCATACTGGAGAGAGACCCTACAAGTGTAATGTTTGTGAAAAAACCTTTAAACATCAATCAAATGTTATTAGACACCAGAAAAGTCATTCTGAAGAGAGGCCAGAGACCCCCTTTTCATGCGATGGATGTGAAAAGACCTTTCGCTATTACTCTGACCTTAACCGACATAAAAAAATTCATACTGGAGAGAAATCTTATAAATGTAGTGAATGTCAAAAGGCTTTTAACCATAGTTCAAATCTTAGTAAGCACATGAAAATCCATACTGGAGAGAAGCCCTTTGTATGTGATCAATGTGGAAAAGCGTTCAGTCTAAATTCGAAACTGTCTCGACATCTGCAAACTCATGATAAAAAGAAACCCTGACTGCAGAAGAGGCAGGGAGGCATTTAGAGATCACTTACCTTTTACTAGAAATCGCAAATCTAAACCAAATAGATCAATGTGGGAAGGGTGTTAGCCAAAGTCCAATTCTTCCGCATGGATTTATCCTGTGTGGAATATTTAAAAATTTAAATACAAGTTGAAGAAATGGGGAGATGCGATCAGACACATATTTTCTGTATTTCACTGACTCAGTTCTTTGAGCAAGAGCAGCTAAATGTGCCCAAGCAGAATTTGAACCTGAAAACAGCAGTTCCTATAATGGGAAGTAGACTCATAGGCAGCTTGAGGGTGGAGTAACAAGAACAGACTCATTTTGCTGATTGTTCGTTATCTATTTTCACTGGATGAGTAAAATCCTAGTTTTAAGAGAGGTGGCTCTCTATTTTGTATGGAGGGGATACAACTGTGATCTAGGTGTAAGTAAGGACCACAAAAGCCATTTCTTTGGAATTAAAACTTCAGAGAAGAAGAAACTTTGCCTGTAGACAATGAAAATAAAAGGTGGGTCACGATTTAAACATGTAAGAGAAAGTTAAGAGGGAAGACATGAGAAATTTAAAGGTGGTGGGTCAGTGAGCTACAAGACAATGTTTCTGCTCCTCCTCTAAGTGGATAGAATTCACAGACACCCAGCGTCCTGGAGTAGTTGGCACCATTACTGAACGTATCCAGGGAACCAAAAGGAGACAGAGAGATGGCAGCAATTCTATGACTTAGATTCAGGACTTGGAGAATCCATAGTAGTGTTATTCAAAATAAGTGGATTTCCTGTATTTCCTGATACATCAGGCATAAGTTTTCTAGGGCCTGCTAACACTGGTGGGAAATGCTGCTTACGTCCAAGTCTTGTGCCAGAAATCTACACTTCTCTGAATCAGTTCCCATAATCATCAGTGGCAGCTTAGCCCTGTTCAGTCAAGTGGGGTTGGGTGTAGTCGAACACGTCTCTTTAGGACTGGTCTCCAGCCATAGAAATTGATGGAAAGCCATTCAGCTTCTTCTTTGAGGGTCAGTCTCTCGTCTTTCTGGCCTCTGCTTCCCCAGATATTAGAGTACCATAGTGGCTGCCACATAGCTCAATTGTTGTGTAAACACTGGAGGCAGCTCCTCATCCCATGTTAATTCCTTACATGCTTTTCTTTTAAATCTCTAAGAAAGGGTATGGACATTAGCTCACTTTTTGCAAATAACCAATAAAATCATGTGTCTGAGTTATATATACAAAAAATGCAACTGAAATAAGTTTAAAAGATGAGTATAAAATAAATGTGATCAATGCAATTATGAAAATGTAAAATGGTTACTGGGGTACGGAGGGGAAAATGGGGCAATTACTCCTTTGGTTTTTAAAATTCTGGTTTAGAGTCAAATTAAACGGGAACTATTCTACGTGTTTAAAATATATTAAGAATTTCCAACATGGCTCTTAACTCTGGAGTCTATGAGGAAAGAAAGAAGCTTAACAGAACAGCTTGTTCTAAAAAGTCTAGTATTCCAAATTTGCTAACAGGTTCAACAGAAACCTTTTTGGGGGTGGTAGGGGAGGGCTTCCCTGGTGGCTCAGAGGTTAAAGCATGTGCCTGCAATGTGGAAGACCTGGGTTCAATCCCTGGAGAAGGAAATGGCAACTTTTAAAAAATATCTGTTACCATGATTCCTAGGAATAATCACTATAAACCCTAAGTCTCTAATTACATGAACAAGTTAGAAAATAAAAACAGGATATAGACATTATGCAAAAGTTAGGCCATTCAAGACATTCTCATTGGAAAGTTTCAGCTGAAAAAATTTCCTATTGGATTTTAAAATTAAAGCCACATAAGATATTTCTACTGTTTAAGAAAATAATAGTTGTTGGTATGATAAATGGAGAGAGAGCGAGAACTGCTTATATAGAGATTTAAAATGTCATCTAAACACTAACTTAGCATGTACAACTTTTTCTTTTTGCTTTTAATAATTTCTTATTTAAATTGAGTTTTCACTGTCACACACTTGAGGATAGAATCCAACAGGGTGTTGTGAGCTACCCCTGGCCCCCAACGAAAGATACACTGAGGTCTTAACCCCCGGGTGCAGGAAAAACTCAGTTCTCCTGTGTTCTTAACACTACCACCATACTGACACACTCGCACCAGATATGTGGGGGGTTTCTCACACTAAGCCATTCTGTGATATTGCTTGGGGGTCATAATTCAACCCAAATCTGTATCTACCTGGGGACTGTGTCAGACTAAGGTTAAGGGCCCAAGTCCCAAAAGACTGCCCCTCATCCCTAACTTCAAATCCCAAGTTTAGGTGGTCACCTGTGCTTTGGTAGGTTGGCTCTAAATCAGAAGTTCCTCTGACCACACCCCACTCCCTGCTGGAGTTTGCCTGAGCAATTTACAGAACTTGCTTGAGCAAGTTGCTAGAGCAACTCAGGTGAACAGCTTATTGTAAAAGGAAATTAGGGATACGGACAAACATTCAGATGGAAGAGATGTGTAGGGCAAGGTATGTGGGAAGGGGCCTGGGGTTTCTGAGCCTGTCATTCATCCAGCAACTCCACTTGGAAGCTCTCCAAACCCCATTCTGTTGGGATTTTTATGGAGGCAGCATCATCAAGCAGGCATGATCTATCCATGACCAACTCCATTTCTCAAATCTCTTGAGATCCACTCCAAAACATGGGAAGTAAATTCCTACACATCTTACCTGGGATTTGTTCATCTTCAAAGAAGAGAACCAAGAGTGATGACTTCAAAGCTGGATAAGAAAGAATGAAGAATGGAATCAAGAGACATCTAACACAGCAGCTCTTACTATTATTTACCAAGAAAATGGCCCTTTGATCCATCTGGTCCAAGAAGCACAGGAAACAACGCAGTGAGGGAATATCCACTTGTCAGAATTCTGAAATGATCATGTAGAACTTTTTATACTGAGAAAATGGAAGTAGTGGGCTTGCTTCCCTGGTGGCTTGGCAGTAAAGAATCTGCCTGCCAATATAGGAGACTCAAGTTTGATCCCTGGGTCAGGAAGATCTCCTGGAGAAGGAAATGGCAACCCACTCCAGTATTCTTGCCTGGGAAATCCCATGGACAGAGGAGTCTGGCGGGCTACAGTCCATGGGAAGAAAAAGAGTCAGAGGTGACTTAGCAACCAAAGAACAGATGTAAGTGATGGTTTTCTATGGAATGAATCCTCAAGAAGTGTCTTTTTCTCTTTAACACATCTGCACCATTCCTTTGCCCTTCCGTTGCAATGCACAGTTTTTCTTCTGAAAATTGAACTGAGGCTTTCATGAATCACAATGATCAATCAATGGTCTTCGAATATGGTGTGATCACCCAGGTTGTGCTCACTCTGGAGAGGAAAATTCTGGCCCCGAAACTCTTCTTTCAGGGATTCTTCTGTCTCTGCCTTAAAATCCTAGGGAGAGGTTTCAGTTTAGAAATATGTTCTTCCAGGTGTGATTTCTGTCCTTGGGGACTCCTGCTTTTTCCTTCACTGGGATGGTTTTGTTTCTACCTGGGCATAGCAGCCACATTTCCATCAGTTGGACTCTGCATTTGGACTCCCAGTGTTCAAGTGCCTGGTGAGCTGGACCTTTTCTAAAGTCCATTTAAGACTGCAGAGTGAGACAAAGCTGCAGGAGGCAGAATGAGCCTAGAAGCCTCGATTATACCTTGTGACCTAAGGAAAATAGGTCCAATGCTGTGATTATCAAAATACATAGTATAATTGCTTCCTAGGGCACACAGAAGGCAAGTCATCATGCCAGAAAAAAAGCCAATGAGGGTCGGCAGGGGGAATATATGTTACGAAGATCACGCATGTGTGCTAGGTTGCTTCAGTGTTGTCCGACTCTTTACGACCCCATGGACTCCTGCCAGGCTCCTCTGTCCGTGCGGGTTCTCTAGGCAAGAACACTGGAGTGGGTTGCCATGCCCTCCTGCAGGGGATCGTCCTGACCCAGGGGCGGAGCCTGCACCTCCTGCATTGGCAGGGGGATTCTTAACCACCAGTGCCACCTGGGAAGCCCCACAATGAGACTGGGAGTAAAACAGACCACACTAAGACAGATTTTTCAACAGTTTTAAAATTTACTCATTTACCATGGAATAAATCACTTTAGCTCTCTGTAAAAGAAGTTATAAAATATGCTCCTAAAGGTGAGGTAATGCCAACTTCACAGCCTGGTTGGGTGGAGTGAGTGAGAGATCTAAAAATCTTTGTAACACTGATCACAAGGGATACAAGTCCGGAATGTATTGTATTCTGGCTTGCTCCCTGCAACACACTTTTTTTTTTTTTTTTTAACTGCACCAGGAAGCATGTGGGCTCTTATGTTCCCTGACTAGAGATCCAACCCAAGCCCCCTGTGGCGGAAGTGCGGAGTCTTAACTCCTGGACTGCCAGGGAAGCCCCATGGGCTTGCTTTTTAAAAGTGCTATCTCGTTTTACCTCACAACAACCCAATGAGGCAAATATTATTTCACTTTTCAGATGAGAAAACATGATGAGTGTAAGTAAGATGCCGTGGGAAGCAGTGCTCTACTGTGACAGGACCCGGTCTAAACACAAACATCGTGCTCTTAAAACCTCATGCAGCACAGCCTCATGCAGCACAGCAGGCATCACCCCCGGCCCCCAGCCCCCTGAAACCTTTCCGGTCAAATCTGATCCCTGGCCATTCCTGCCAACTGAAGTTTACATTTTTCCTTCCAATATATGCACACTATAAAATAACTAATACAATGATTATAATATTTGTTTCCATAATAACTATTCTTTCCCTTCCCTGCTGTTCGCCACTACTCAACCCAGCCCAACAGGCTGCAGATCTAAGTTGCATCAGTGGAACTTTGGGGACAAGATTTTAGCTATTTGTTTAGTGGCTCAGCTGTGTCCAACTCTCTGCGACACCATGGACTGCAGCACATAGGGCTTCCCTGTACATCACCTGGAGTTTGCTCAAACTCATGTCCATTGAGTCGGTGATGCCATCCAACTATCTCATCCTCTGTCGCTGCCCCCTTCTCCTCTTGCCTTCCTTAGCCATGTACAAACCTTGCACCTTCTCAGAGCACCTTTTTTAAAAGAGGGGCTGCAGGGAGCACCGGTCAGGAGGCCTGCAAGTCAGGAGCTCTGCCCTCTGTCGCCTTTCTCTCGACCATCGACCGTAGGGGAACCCACCTCGGGGTGTCCCCGGAAAGGGATGCGGGCAGAGAGCGCGTCCGCTTTCCGCGGACCAAGGCCAGCTCCGCCCAGCCCTTCGCCCCCGGCCCGGAGGGCTCGGAGCTCCCTGCCAACCCTTTAACTTGCGGGTGCACCCGCTTCGCCCAGGTGACCGCGGAAGAGCGGGTTCCGGAGGCTGCAGGACTCTTCCCCGGAACAGCCTACAGAACTGGAACACGGACTCGGCAGAAAACTGGAAAGCACCGTAGGTAGCGCACTGGCCATGGCGCATGCGCAGAAGAGGCCGCCGGGCCGGCCTCCCCAGGGTTCCTCAAGGGGCGGTCCACGCTTTTCCGGACTACATTCTCCATAAGGCGCCGCGGCCGCCGCCCAGCGGGGGCTCCTTAGAGGAGCTTCTGGGGTCATCACCCGGCTTGGGTGATTGCCTGGAACCATTAATACAAAAAGAAAAGGTGCATATGAACTTCATCGAAGACTACAGATGAGAAGTGGAGATGACAGACTGTGAAATGTACCCCCAAATGCAAGTGATTCCCCAGGCCTTATGCTTCTCTTAAAACTCTAGGAACACCAGAAGGGCTTCCCAGGTGGCGCTACTAGTCAAGAATCCGCCTGCCAAGGTAGGAGACATAAGAGATGCGGGTTCAGTCCCTGTATCCGGAAGATCCCCTGGAGGAGGGCGTGGCAACCCACTTCTGTGTTTTTACCTGGAGAATTTCATGGATTCTAGCCTGGTGGGCTAGCTCAATAGGGTCGCACAGAGTCAGACAGGCCGAAGCGACTTAGCAGCAGCAGAAACACTAGAGGCTGATAGTCCCTTGTTCTTCCTGCCGTTGTTCCCACTCAACATCAGAAAAGCCCACTGAGCATTTTCACATCCTCCCCAGACACTGGGGAGTATGCCCACTGAGCATTTCACATGTGGGAAAGCCTTCTACCATAGCCTGGATCTCATAGGGGAGCAATCAGAAAAATGTGTGTTGCACGGTTGCCTGGTTTAGTGGCTTGGAAAGAGTAGGATTGAAGGATTGAGTGCAGACAAGAATATTAGAGGAAAAAGAGGGACATTATCAGTTAAGTTCAGTTCAGTCGCTCAGTCGTGTCCAACTCTTTGCGACTCCATGAATCGCAGCACGCCAGGCCTCCCTGTCCATCACCAACTCCCGGAGTTCACTCAAACTCACTTCTATAGAGTTGGTGATGCCATCCAGCTATGTCATCCTCTGTCATCCCCTTCTCCTCCTGCACCCCCACCCCACCCCCTCAGCATCAGGGTCTTTTCCAATGAGTCAACTCTTTGCATGAGGTGGCCAAAGTATTGGAGTTTCAGCTTTAGCATCAGTTCTTCCAATGAACACCCAGGACTGATCTCCTTTAGAATGGACTGGTTGGATCTCCTTGCAGTCCAAGGGACTCTCAAGAGTCTTCTCCAACACCACAGTTCAAAAGCATCAATTCTTCAGCACTCAGCTTTCTTCACAGGCTAACTCTCACATCCATACATGACCACAAGAAAAACCATAGCCTTGACTAGACGGACCTTGGTTGGCAAAGTAATGTCTCTGCTTTTGAATATGCTATCTAGGTTGGTCATAACTTTCCTTTCAAGGAGTAAGCGTCTTCTAATTTCATGGCTGCGATCAACATCTGCAGTGATTTTGGAGCCCCCAAAAATAAAGTCTGCCATTGTTTCCACTGTTTCCCCATCTATTTCCCATGAACTGGGACCAGATGCCATGATCTTAGTGTTCTGAATGTTGAGCTTTAAGCCAACTTTTTGCTGTCCTCTTTCACTTTCATCAAGAGGCTTTTTAGTTCCTCTTCACTTTCTGCCATAAGGGTGGTGTCATCTGCATATCTGAGGTTATTGATATTTCTCCCAGCAATCTATGGCACTGGGCAAAAACTGTGAAGATCTTTGTGTTTGTATTAGTTTTCTATGACTGTGAAACAAAGTGTTAACGACCAGAGTTCCTGGTCTCCTTAATCAATAGGAATCGATAAGAAGCCAGACAAGAAATTCAGCAAGGCTTTATCAGGGCCCCTGCTGCAGCAGTGAGGAGGGAAGGCAGAGGACACAGGTTAGATTCCTAGTTGGGGAGCGAGAAGTCCACATTCCTGTCAGCCAAAAAGCCAGCCTATAACAACAAGAGAAATATTGTAACAAATCCAATAAAGATTTTAAAAATTGTCCACACATAATATTTTTTTAAGAAATAAAACATAAGACAAATCTATTAAGCATAATTGTTTTTTTACATATACATGTTTAGATAAAGGTATGTACATTAAATACATATGATTGTGTAAATTTAGAAAGATATTGCAAGAATGAGGGGAAACAGGGAAAGGGGCTGGAGTCTTGAGTTCTATAGCTTCCTAGGTCTCCAACTCCACGTCTCAGGCCTGTCATCACAGAGCTCAGGGACTGGTCCTCGGAGGTGATGATTAGTCAGGGAGTCCAGGGGGAGGGGAGGGGAGAAGTAGAGGAGGGGTGGGAGGGGAAGGTAGATGGCTGGAGGCAAGATAGGAAGGAGAGGAAACCAATAAAAAGGAAGGAAGGTGAAGGTGAAGTCGCTCAGTCGTGTCCGACTCTTTGCGACCCCGTGGATTGTAACCTACTAGACTTCTCCGTCCATGGGATTCTCCAGGCAAGAATACTGGAGTGGATTGCCATTTCCTTCTCCAATAAAAAGGCAGACGCGCAAGCAGATATTGGATAATGCAGTTTACACTGTGGCCACTAGGTGGAGGTATTATCGCAGATCAGTGACCACTGAGGGCAGGTGAACTTCGTTCCCCGGGCAGAAGGCTCCCGCTGCTGTTAATCTGGGTCGACTCCTCTGTGGTGGATGTCTATTATTGTTAGTTGTTTGGCTTGTGTTTGGTCCTCCTGACATCTATACCACTTTTTCCTGATAACAAGCGCTTCCATTTTTCTTTGGGGAACAACCCTATTCCCATTAAGGTCTACCATATACACTCACATAGGCTGTGCACCGCACAACTTCACGGGATCTGTCCATTTTAGACTGCTGGGTGGTGCCCACCGGAACCGAGCGGTACTCAGCCTACACAACCGTCAGTGTCAGCCACTGAATGATGGTCTAGTAAGCTACCCAACCTACTTCTGGTCTAGGTGGGGTTGATTCATTCTGATATGGATGCCATGTAGTCACTGCCCAATTAATTCCTGCCATGTGGATCCCTGGAGTTATCCTGGTTACGATTCTTTCCAGCTCCAACCAATTCCTTTCTGATTTCATTAGCCAGAGATACTTTCTGTTGCCAGCAAAGAACTTAACAACCAGTCACAGTCTTCACCTCAAATCTTCCTCAAACTGGAAGCCAGATCTCAGCAATGGGTCTTGAGTATTAGAATTAAAATTTGTTTTTATTCATTATCTATTCATTTGTGCTCAGCTGGTAAAGAATCCACCTGCAACGGCGGAGACTTAGGTTTGATCCCAGGGTTGGGAAGATCCCCTGGAGAAAGGGAAAGGCTACCTACCCACCCCAGTGTTCTGGCCGGGAGAATCCCATGGACTGTATAGTCCACGGGGTCATAAAGAATCAGACACGATTGAGCAACTTTCATTTTCATTCATTCATTTATTCATGTAATAAATATTTGGGAGCATCTCTTAGATTTGTACATTTATTGAATTTGTATACTTATTTAAATATTTGTACATTTATTGAAACTGTTTTACTAAATACACAAATCTAAGCTGTCTATGATGTAAATAGTGATCCCTAGGGTGTGCAGTGCACAGCTTGTGCACAATCTCCCGAGCAGCCCTGGACACCACTCTCTCCTCCAATACCCATGTGTCCTCAAATGCATGGAGACCCGTTCACCTCAATAGGGGTAAATGGGGGGGTCTCACCGTGAAGTGGCAGGATCCCCTTCCTGTATGGACATCACACCCCCTGGTTTCTTCCAAGAGCCCAGTCTGTCCTGGGAACAGTCTCCGATGACCCTGTCATAAACAGGGCTGGCCTCCTGTGGCGGGGGCTTGGGCCGGGCCAGGTGGCACTGAAACAGGCCATGGAAGGCGTCCCGGAAACGCTGGGACATGAGGGCATAGACGATGGGGTTGACGGCGCTGTTCACGTAGATGCAAAGGCGGCAGAAGAGGAGGAAGCCACGGCTGAGGTAGGGCGGGCTCAGGAAGGAATTCACCACCACCAGGGCGCGGTAGGGCAGCCACAGCAGAGCGAAAGGACCACCACCACCGCCAGCATCTTGGTGACCTGCCGGGTGAGACAGGAAAACAGGAAACGCCTGGTGCCGAGGGAGAATCCTGGCCTCCAGGTCTCTGTAACACAAGAGTGTCCGGGCCTGGCCACTCTGTGATCGCATGCATGTCCTCACCTCAACTCCATCCTCACCGAGAAAGCCGCTCTGTGTCCTTCTCTGCTCTGCTCAAGTCTTCGGAAACCTCCCAGCTCCAATCCACCTCCAAAGCCTTTGAATGGGTGGCTCCCACATACTGGAAGCAAATTCCCTCATCCACTGAGCGTCAGCCCTTTCTCTATAAGATGGAGACACGGTACTGTGTACGTGGACACGAGAACTGAAGGAGTTCATGCCAGTAAAGAATGTAGAATAGCGCCAGGCATATGAGAGATGCTTTTGTGGATTTACTGTGGGTTTACTCCTGCTGCTACTAACATAACCTCTGCTACCACTATCGCAACTGAGGTTCAAAGCGGGCACAGCCGGGTTAGAATCCTTGCTCCACTGCAAACCAGCTGTTTGGCCTCGGAGTGTCCTCTCTCCAGCTACATCGCTTCTCCCCAACAGACCCAGCCACAGGCTTCCTTCCGGCTCTTTCACTCACCCTGACCCTCCCTTCTGACTCTCCTTCCTGCCTTTGCTCTTGGCCCCCTGTTTGCCTCTCCCTGCCCCCTCCTCTTCACTTCCTAACTCTTCAGATCTCCACAGCACTTCCCTCAAAGCACAGACTAAATGAAGCCTCCAAGAGGAGTGCACACTGGAAGGTGTTTCAAAAGATGCAGTTTCTAAATTCTGGAATGAAATCGCCACAAGAGGGCGTCTGTCAGGGGGCCGGGACATCACTAACCGCGGAGGCTAGCCGCGCCCACGAGCCCCGGACCCTGGAGTCCTCAGTGACCCCTCCAGAGACCAAAACACTGTGGCAAACGTTATGAGCTGCAACTGCTCAAATAGTCCTTGATGAGCTTAATGAGCTGCAACTGCTCAGATAGTCCTGTCACCGGTTCTGTGACCAGCAAACCCTGGATACATTCAATCAGCTCCAGGAAACGGGAGAGACAACTTTCTCATCAAGGCAGAAGCTAGCCTGGTTTTCCAGCGTACAATTACTTCTTAGAGTCTGTGAGTTTAGTTCCTCTCCTAAGAGGCTTGGCTCTGGCTGAGTCAATAAATTCATGTTATATAATATTCTCCAGGAACCATGAAAAATCACAGGAATTCCCTAGAAGGTCTTGACTTCTGACTGTACCAAATTCAGATCCTGTTCCATTCTATTTTACGTTCGCTTGGGTGAGAAATACCAGCAGGGTGGTGGGCTCTGGAGCCCGGTTTCCTGGGTTCAAATCTTGGTTCTGTCACTTACCAACTCTGTGACCTTGGGCAGCCTTTCTGTGACCCAGTTTCCTCTGTGATGATGACATGATACATCACAGAGTTGGTGTAAAACTCAATGTTATAAAAATAAAACACAAATGCCCCAACAAAACAATAGCAATAGGTACCATATATTGAACACTTACTATATGTCAGATTTATATTTACTATCATCCACCGAGGTAGATAGACACGATAATTATTTTTATTTTCCAGTGGAGGAAATCAAGTCTCAGCAAGGTGAAATGACCTACCCAAAGCCACACAGCAAGACATTAACAAAGCTAGGGGCCAGAACCTAGGTCTAGAATACTCTTTTCACTTCTAGAAGTTTCACCTACAGCATAGGTCAGGCAGGATTTTGATCCCAGTCCTTCCGGGTTGAGCCTGAGAGCAGTAACAGTAGTAAATAAGTGGGAGGGTAGGAGTTGCATTTGTCTGGAACCTAAACTTTCTATTTCAGACCTGCTCAGCCCGTGTCCTGCCACCTTCCCTCTAAAAACTACTTTGATTTAAGTTGTCTGCAAGCAGGATGGGCCAAAGGGGCTTTTGGGGCAGCTGGAAGAGCCCCGCACCCCCCCCAACAGCGTGCCCATCCCAAGAGGCAGGGAGATGGCACAGATGGTTCTTGCCGGGCTCAGGAGTGATTCAGCCAGGACGAGGTGCCTCCGGCTCCCACATGAGCTGTGGGTCAGGGTGGCAGGCTGAAGATAAAGACCAGCTGGACCCAGAGAGCGCTCCTCCCACCTCCATTCCTGGAAACCCCATGGTATGGTGAAACTGCTGGAACAGGGCTGAAGATGCAGGCATGGGCGATTGGGTTCCTGCTCCCAGATCCCCTTCCGTGTCGCCTTGGTCCCTCCCTTGTCCCTTCTGCCTGTTGCCTTGTCCGTAAATTCAGGTAGTACACCTCCCAAACAGGAGTGATTTTAGGAACCATCAGATAATCAGGCACACAGCAAGCACTCAGCAGATGCTGGATTCCTCCCCAGGACCCTTTCTCCTCTTGTGCTTTCAGACTGTCCCCTGAAGCAGCTTTAGCACAGAGGGTGTGGAGTTGTCTTGGAAAGTCACTTCACCTCTCTGAGCCTCACTTTCCTCATCAGTAGAAGAAGGGGAATAACGGCTATGGTGCAGGGAATCATTGAGGAAGTATAATAATAAACCAACATGAATTTAGCCTTAGTGTCTGGCTCTTCGCGACCCCGTGGACTGAAGCCTGCCAGGCTCCCCTGTCCATGGGGTTTTCCAGGCAACAGTACTGGACTGGGTTGCCATTTCCTTCTGCAGGGGATCTTCCCGACCCAGGGATTGAACCCAGGCCTCCTGCACTGCAGGCAGACTCTTCACCACCTGAGCCACGAGGAAAGCCCACGTTAGTGACATCGACTCTAAATGAATTATTCCATTTCTGTGGGCACTCCAAAGTGCTCCGCATTGCCCTTGCCTCGTACAACAGGAGAGGAAACAGGCTCAGAAAGGCAGACGTGATCTCTCCCAAAACAAGCCCAATAAGTGTCACGACCTGGATTTGAGCTTGACTCCAGAGGGCTTCCGTGGTGGCTCAGACCGTGAAGAATCTGCCTGCAATGCAGGAAACCTGGGTTCCATCCCTGGGTGGGGAAGACCCCCCGCCCTGGAGAAGGGAATGGCTACCCACTCCAGTACTCTTGCCTAAAGAATTTGGACAGAGGCGCCTGGTGGGTTACAGTCCACGGGGTTGCAAAGTCGGACACGACTGAGCCACTAATCCCTCCACTACCGTTTGACTCCGGAAGGGCCCAAGGTGCCATCCCCCAATCTGCTGCAGGCTCAGTACAGGGGTCTGAAAGAGGGGGGAGGAGGGCCCTACCTGCTTCCGGGAGTTGAGGGCACCCCTCCTGCCGCGGGAAGACAAGCGCCTTTGGCCAGCGGGGCCTCCCTGATGCACAGAGCCCGACCGTCCGGGGTCGCCAGGAGGCAGCGGCCCCGCGAAGAGGACGCGCGCTATGAGCGCGTAGCACACGGTGGCCAAGCCCAGGGGCAGCGCGTAGAAGAGCGCGAAGTCCAGGAAGTAGACAGGCAGGTAGAGGGAGCGGGACACGCGGTAGCCGCACTGCACCTGCACGCCGTCGGCGTACGCGGTCTCGCTCGTGTCCACCAGGAAGAGCCAGAGCACGCAGTAGGCGCCGATGCCCAGCCACACCAGCGCCGCGATGCGCTTGGCTCGCGCCGCGGTGCACAGAGCCTGGGCGCTCAGAGGGCGGCAGATGGCGAGATAGCGCTCCACCGTGAACGCGGTGATGGAGCCCGTGGACGCGTTGATGCCCACGTACTGCAGGTAGGTGATGCCCAGGCAGCCGGCGTGGCCGAAGATCCAAACCCGGGCGGAGGCCGCCTCGGTCACAGTGGGCACTCCAGCCGCCAGGAGCACCAGCAGGTCCGCGGCGGCCAGGCTCACCAGGTAACAGTTGGTGGATGTGACCATGTGGCGGCTCCGGGCCACCACCAGGACCACCATGGCGTTGCCTGCCACGCCCACGGCGCACACGAGGGGCACCAGGGTCAAGGTCACTGCCTGGACAGTCAGTGGGGGGCGGGGCATGAAGCCTGGGCCCGACGAGTTTGCGCGCTCAGAGTGCTCGGTGGGCTTCTCCATGAGTCCCGGTCCGCGCTGCCCCGCGGAGGCTGCAGCGAGTTGGGGCAAAGGTGTCCTGGGAGAATCTCCCTGGGAGAATCTCCCTGAAGGAAGCTGCGCGTCTCGGGGAGAAGGGGCGGGTCTCTCAGCTGTCTCCAGCTTGACTGGTTTCTCCAACTCCAGGCAGGGTCTCACTGCCACCACCCGGGACGCTGGGAACTCGGAGGCTGTGCAGCTCAGTTGGCACGATCGCTCCCGGGGTGGGGTTGACTGCAGCAGAGCATTCTGGACTGTAGGGTCGCGCTCTAGCAGGGTGCCGGGCACCCGAACGCCGCTTCCTTCAGGACCAACTGCTGGAGCGCTCTCAGCTCTTACCTTTCCTCTCCAGTTCTGGGGGCTCAGGACTCTAGACTCGGGGATCCAGTCGATGAAGCTCGGTGCGAGGACTGACCGATCCCTTGCCTCTCTAACCTCTCCGCTCGGCTCTGCACGACTCCCCCAGGCAGGCTCCTCTACTGTTCCCTTGTCCTCTCCACTGATGCCACTTGGCTCATTCCAGTTGCCCCAGCTCGGCACCAGTTCTTTCCACCAGCTCCTGGCACCGCACGAGGTCAGATGAGGGACGGTGCGGTGGGGAACGGAAGTTGAAAAAGGAACGGTGCGCCCTGCTCGCGCGCCCCTACCCTGGGCTTTGCTTCCTTTCTTCTTTCTCTACAGGAGCATCTCCTCTGGACCCGGAGTTGGGCGGCGGGATAGGGGAGGAGTCGAAGACCCGCTGGCTTTCCAATACAATTCCGGGATCCTATCCTATTCTCCCTGGCAGAAACCTCAGCTCTGCTCCTGACAAATGGGGATCAGAGACCCAGAGCTACGGGAAAGGAACGCTGCTTGCTTCTCTGTACTTGGATTGCTCCTGTCTCCTCCTAAACCAGTGAAGTTGCTCAGTCGTGTCCGACTGTTTGCGATCCCATGGACTGTAGCCTACCAGGCTCTTCCATTCATGGAATTTTCAAGGCAAGAGTACTGGAGTAGGTTGCCATTTCATTCTCTTGCTTACTTTTCCTAATTTTCTTTCCTTCCTCCTGAAGCTGACCTGTAAATTCTTGGAGGGTGCCCCGCCCCACAAGAATCTCTCCCGTCTAGACGGTGCCATTCACAGGGCACAAACCTGTTAGGAATCTTAAGCTCTGTTCCTGGGGCTGAAAAGATGCTTAAGGGTAGTTGAATCAATGAAAGGACTTGTCTCTTCACTAGAGGAAGCTCCTTGACGGTGGGACCACACTAAGCTTCATAAGAGGCATAGAGGCTGCTTCCAGGGAGCCTAGCTTCCTGCCTGCACCTAGCAGGAATCGACCTGACGATCCGTCGATTATGCTCTCTAAAAATTATTTCTTCATCTGTGAAATGGAATAATAATGATAGAACCCATCTCGGAGAGTCCTTGGGAGGCTCACATGATTGATGTGGGGAAAATCCATGTGAAACACTTAGCTGTGCTTGACTGTGGCAAGGGGCGAATATATGGGTAGTCACAGTTCTATCTCTGTCTATCCATCTATCTATCGCTCTATCCCTCTCCTCCCCCTTCTTCTTCCCCTTCTTCTCTGAAGAGCTTGGTCTGTCTACAAATCTGATAAATGGACAAAGAAAGAATGAGAGGGAACTTGCCAGGGGAGTATTCTGGGGGCACCAGCCAAGATTCCATTGTCCCCATTGTCAGTCTTTATCACAAATGATGACTAATGTGTATGAAACACCCGGTATTGCCTGGCGATGCTCTGTGTGCTTTCCAAATATGTAATTCTATACTCTCTGTGTCCTATGGGGAAAGTATTATTAGATCCCCACTCTGCCCTGTTCAAAGTTCTGACACACAATCCATGAGTTTTATAACATGGGTGGTTGTCAGATAATGAGAACGGAACCCAAGTGAACCAAACTGTCCTCAGTTATCAGAAAGCAAAGACTATCAAAGCGGGAAGGGAAACCCACTCAATAATTTGACACATGTGCACTGATGGTCTTCTGTTATGTTAGGGTCTGAGCTGGGTTGTTGTTATGAATAGCCGACTTAGAATTAGGCAAAGTGGGCACGGTTGCTCCCCGTTTTACAGATGTGGAAACAGGGTTTTAGAGAGATGAAGTGATCTACTTGGTGTTACTTGACAGTAGAGATAAAGTCGGTGTTGGAACCAGATCTATCTGGTTCTAAACCTTCCACCAGACCCTGCCCTTTTGAAGGCATTTCAGTTAGGGGGCCACTGTGAACACAAAAAACTTGGTCCCTGGCTTTTAGCACTTACAGTGTAGTAAGAGAGGAAGGCAGGAAGCAAATAGATAATTACACGTGTCATTTTGAAGATACTACAGCAGTGTGAGTTGGAGAGCCATAGTTTTTTTTTTTTTTTCTTTTTATTTTAGGTTTTGACCACACCGTGTAGCAAGTGGGATCTCAGTTCCACAACCAGTGACTGAACCCACACCCCCTGCACTGGAAGCACAGAGTCCTGTCACTAGACCACCAGGGCGGTCACGGTCACGCAGTCCCAAGAAAGTGACATTCAAGCAGAGGTCCTGGCCATCCTATTTGTCCATCGTCAATTCTACCCCCAAAGAATTTAAGTTACTAGTTTTCTTTTCACCCAGGATCCACAGAAAATAAATTTTAAATAGTATCTCAGTATACCTCTCACACTCACACGCACACAACGAGCTGAAACGATTTTTACAAAATTACACTTGGGCTTACTATGAACGACGTGTGCTGGTATTATTTTATTCTATTCTATTCTATTTTATTTTTAGAAAGACTGGTTGCCATCTGTTAATTTGGTTCCTGATCCACATTTTGTGACTCATCCTTTGAAAAACATTTCAGCCAGTTTTGCTAGTCCCATCTCCCCTCCCAGTGATCAGGGTGGAGAGAAGCGAGAGACTAATTCTAGTTAATGAATCATGAAGGTTTATTGCTGGGGGGTGCTCTGGGGAGGTTATATTCTTATATAACCAGCTCTAGTGGGAGGGAGGGGTGGGGCAGAGAGAGAGAGGGAGAGAAGGGAGGGGGAGAGAGACAGGGAAGGGGGGAGGGAAGACTCTAAGAGAGTCATGGGAGGGACACACCGCCATCTGCAGTCCGATGGTTTTGATGGTGTTACAAGAGGGAGCCTTCTTCCTCTCGCTCCTGTAACTTGCCACATGAAGAACCTCTGGTCTAAGACCCGAGCACAGGTGGGTGGTCTCGCTGTTTCACAGACTGCTCCCACCCTCCTTGGCTTCCTTCTGATCAACAGGGAAGAGACAAGAGCCCCTGAGAGCTGATGCTGCAGAGTCGCCCAGTCCTTGACCGGAGATTGGAACCCAGCCCTTGAACTCACGTCTAGGATCACCTTGGCATTTCCAGGTGGGCAATGAGGTGGGGCAGCGGGGTCGTTGGTCTTCTTACCTTTTCCTCCTGGCGCTCATCCCAAGGATGGTCCTGCGGCAGCCAGCAGAGGGCGTCAGCTGCTGGCAGCTTTCCAGGCCCCTGGACCATTCACCGTCTCCGCCGGAGACCCCAGGGTTCTCTCCACCTCCTCAGTCAAGGGAAATTAGCACCACCTCGCCCATCTGGCTTGCTCTGAAGTCAGGGTAGGAGAAAGGTCAACATTCACATTTGTGACTCTGGGAAAAATCACATAATCCTCTCTGAACCTCAGGCTTCTCATCTGTAGACTGGGGATGACGACGGTCCCTTTGCTCATGTCAGAGGGCTCTTGGGATAGAAGACAGAAGGAGGTTCCAGCCCCATGTTTTCCAGTCTCTAGGCCAAAGAGAAAGAGACTCCCGAGGTAAAGTGTGGGACTGTCAGGAGGGCTGGAACTGGCCTTCACTCTGCTCCGTCCTTCTGGGCCGGGCACCCTGCAGGAGCCCGGTGGGTGTCCTGAAAGGAGCTGAGCCTCAGACAAGCAGTTTGACAACCTCCTCCTCATTATCATTTCTGTTCTTCACAGACATCAAACTTGTCTCCACTTCAGGGCCTTTGCACTTGCAGCTTTTCCTGTCTGGAATGTTTTTCCCCTTCTCTTTTCAGGTCTGTCTCCTGCTTATCCTCCAGGCCTCAGATCAAAAGCTATCTCCTTAGAGAGGCTCTCCCTGGCCACCCCATCTAAGACTGCTGACCGCCCTCTTTGTCTCCAGGTGAAATTATCTTGCTAATTCATTACCTTGTTTGTTGCCAGTCTTTCATCTAGGATGTATGTTTCATAAGGAGCTTCACGTATCCCTTTACCACTGGACCAGCAGACCTCAGCACAGGGCTTAATATACAGAGTTGTCCAATAAATATTTGTTGAGTAAACATAAGCAATGTTGGACATCTCAGGTGGTGCTAGTAGTAAAGAACTTGCCTGCCAGTGCAGGAGATGTAACTGATGTGACTTGATCCCTGGGTTGGGCAGATCCCCTGGAGGAGGGCAGGGCAACCCATGAACAGAGAAACCCATGAACAGAGGAGCCTGGCGGGCTGCAGTCCATAGGGTCACAAAGAGTCAGACACAACAGAAGCAACTTATTACAGCACAGCACACAGCACGTGAAATGTTGGTGAATTCCGTGCATTTGTAAAGCCTGGGCCAGACGCTTCTTTCCATGCGTATCTCACATGGATAGAGGAAAGTTCTGTTAGCTCCCACTGAAAGGAAGGGAAAACGACGCACAGAGAGACTTGGTGATTTGTTTGGTGCCACACAGCTACTAACTAAGTGGAGGAGTCTGAGCTCTGCTGTTTGTTAGCTGTGTGGCTTCGGGGAAATAGTTAACCTCTCTGAATCTCAATTTCTTTGCCTCTAAAAAAGATAACAATAATACCACTGATCTCATACACTTCTGTGAGGTTTAAACCAGATGATGTACATGGGGTTTTATAGAGTTTGGGGCACATCTGATGGCGTGCTGGAGCCAGCTCAAGAGTCAATTGCAGGCATCTCTTCCTAGGTCCTCTTCCGGTGACAACATGTGGGTTGCTTGAAATCAAATGGTAGGAGTATTTACACCATGGAAATCAGCAAACACTATATATGAGGGCTTTTTTTTTTTTTCCCCCTTAAAGAGCCAGTTGTTGAGCATTTACTAGCAAACTCCCCACACCCAGCAAACACTAGCTATTATTATCTGTAATGCTCTAATTTTTATAGGGGCAAAAGTTCATGTAACACTTGGGAAATTTTTAAAAAATGTGTGGGTGAGTCGCTGCCCACGCAAATGACAAGGCAGCTTTGTGGGAACGGACGTGATGGGGGCTGGGTGTCGGGTGCTCCTCGGGGATGAGGACAAACACCTTTGGGGAGTGGGTGGAAGAGTGGCCGGGTGTGGCCAGCTCAGTGCAATTGCTGACTCACAGCCGAAAAAATACCTCAGAGCTGAGGGCGTGGGGGTGGAAGGGGCGGATGGCAAGATTTCTGTTCTCCATCCTTGTGAAAACCCAACCACCGGGATGTGCCTTTGGATGTCAGTTCCATTAAAGGGTGGGTCAGAGGCGCTGGCTTGAAGCTCCACCTGTGTGCCCTCCCCTGTAATGACGTGTGACTGCAGGGGAACCTGGCTCACTGGGCTCGCCTTGAGTCCTGGCATTCAGATAAACACTTTGGTAGCAACACAGAGTGAAAGGGAAAGTAATTTTATTTTTAGTGGAGTTTCTGGAGAAAACCCCAAGGGGGGTAATACACCACAAAAATGTTTTTAAAAATCCCCTTTTCTCATCTCTGTGTCTCAGTGTTTCATCCTCCAGGCAGCAACATTATGAATATTTTCTCTTTCCCTCTTATTTCTAACCTGCCTGCCTCCCATCTCAAAAGTATCCGTCTCTAGGGCAAATGTGATACCCAATCCATTCTTCTTCCTAATATCCAATCAATCCTCCTTTTCAATGGGGTTTTCAACTGGGTAAAACCTTAACCCGTAGCATTCAGTGGAGTAGAGGAGACCAGAATGGAATAGACAGACTGTGCTACAATAGAACAGAACCAGATATGATTACATGGACTGGGACAGAATAGGACAGGAGAAAAAACATCAAAGTGCGTTGCACAAGTTAAGACTAAATGTGGGGTCTTCCCTGGGGTCCAGGTTTGATCCCTGGTCAGGAAACTAAGATCCTACGTGCTGTGTAGCAACCATGCCCATGTGGGGCAAACACTGAGGCTATGAGCTCTGGAGCCTGCGTGAGATGAATGAGTCCACGTGCCACAACCAAAGACCCTGTATGACACAAGGAAGATCCCACATGCCATAACGAAGACCCGACACAGACAAACAAATGAATAAATGATTAAAGAAACTTGTTTTTCATTAAACTTTTATTTTAGTTTGTGTGTGTGTGTGTGTCTTGTGCCGCGCATGCGTGCGTGCATGCTCAGTTGCTTCAGTCATGTTCAACCCTTTGTGACCCCATGGACTGCAGCCCACCAGGCTCCTCTGTGCATGGGATTCTCCAGGCAAGAATACTGGAGTGGGTTGCCATTCCCTTCTCCAGGGGATCTTCCCCACCCAGAGATCGAACCCAGGTCTCCTGCATTGCAGGTGGTTTCTTTACCACTGAGCCACAGGGGAAGCCCGTGTGTGTGTGTGTGTGTGTGTGTGTGTGTGTGTGTGTGTGTGTGTAGTTGCAAAGAAACAGGTATTTCCTGTGTGGGCTGAGGTCAAAAAAGTTTCAAAGTCATTATTTTGGCATGTCTTCTCAAAGTATAGTTTTCAGTCTTTGGAAAACTGAAATCTGTTTCCCAGCTTTACAGATTGGATTCCAGTGTGATTGGGGTTCTCTCACTAGTGGTAAAGAACCCGTCTGCCAGTGCAGGAGATGTAAGAGACACGGGTTTGATCCCTGGGTCAGGAAGATCCTCTGGAGGAGGGCATGGCAACCCACTCCAGTATTCTTGCCTGGAGAATCCCATGGACAGAGGAGCCTGCTGGGTCAGAGTCCATGGGGTCGCACAGAATCAGACACCCCGAGGCGATATAGCATACACGTGCAATTTGTGAAGTGAAAGTAGAGTTGCAGTTTCATTGCTTCTATTTCTGTTGGTAAGCAGTGTCCTGAAAGCCCGATCACCGTGTACAGCCACGCAAGGTAGGGATGCTCAGCCCTTCACCTGGGGATGCATTATTCATGTGGCCTGTGCTATGGACCGCTTCCCCTAGAGGTGCGCCTGTGGTAGCCCTGCTGGAGGTGCAGGGATCTCAGGATTAGGGGACTAGTATTTTGGGAGTTGAAAGGCCAAGCCTAGGCATCCATGTTTTGGGGGCAAGTCTCCCACATGCAGCCTGGCTCTGGTTACAGAGGCATCTTTCTCATCCGTGGACACAGCTAAGAGTGCATCCTGAGAGCCAGCAGTTTGAACCCTGCTTCCTGATTTCTTACCTTCCTGATTATCCCAGAGCCAAGTTCCCTGCTAAGACAGCTCTGCACCCTCATTCCTGCAAGTCCTTTCCTCTAGTACTTCCAGCCTTTCATAAGGACTCATTCCCTGTGTTAAATATCTCCTGGCTTAAAATATCTAAGGAATTTCCTTTAATCTGTAATCAAACCCTAATTGAGAGGGCACCCAGTTAAGGTCACATTAGTTCTTTTAAAATTAGATCAAATTAGTTTCATATTTCTTTTTTTTTCAAACTTCAAACTTTTTATTTTGTATTAGGGTATCAGAGCAATTCAGTCACTCAGTCATGCCTGACTCTTTGCGACCCTATGGACTGAAGCACGCCAGGCCTCCCTGTCCATCACCAACTCCCGGTGTACACTCAAACTCATGTGCACTGAGTTGGTAATGCCATCCAATCATCTCTTCCTCTGTGGTCCCCTTCTCCTCCTGCCTTCACTCTTTCCCAGCATCAGGGTCTTTTCCAATGAGTCAGTTCTTCACATCAATTGGCCAAAGTATTGGAGTTTCAGCCTCAGCATCAGTCCTTCCAATGAATATTCAGGACTGATTTCCTTTACGACTGACTGGTTTGATCTCCTTGCAGTCCAAGAAACACTCAAGAGTCTTCTCCAACACCACAGTTCAAAAATCAATTCTTCAGTGCTCAGCTTTCTTTATGATCCAACTCTCACATCCATACATGACTACTGGAAAAACCATAGCTTTGACTAGACGGACCTTTGTTGGCAAAGCAATGTCTCTGCTTTTTAATATGCTGTCTAGGTTGGTCATAGTTTTTCTTCGATGGAACAAGCATAAATTTTAATTTCATGGCTGCAGTCATCATCTGCAGTGATTTTGGAGCCCAAGAAAATAAAGTCTCTCACTGTTTCCATTGTTTTCCCATCTATTTGCCATGAGGGGATGCCATGAGCTTAGGTTTTTGAATGTTGAGTTCTAGGCCAGCTTTGAAGTCAGGCACATACATGTAGCCACACCCCACTCCCATCCAGGTTGGCACATAACATTGACTAGAGCTCCACGTGCTATACAGTAGGTTCTAGTTGGTTATCCATTTTGAATACAGGAGTGTGTACGTGACCGTATCTACCCATTCCTCACATTGCACACAAAGGAAGACCTAGAAACTGACTCAGAAGCAAGAAAACTTTTTTAGATGTTTAGGAGTGATGATGAAAAGATTGCATCTCCTATTTTGTTTTTTAAATCTCTATTGTTATAAACAACAACAAAACACAACTCATGGCTTTACGGTACTTAATGAGGATTTATGTGCCTCCCAGATCCACTCTAGCCAGAATTTGGAGGGGAGCAGAGGGCATCAGGGGAGAGGGGAGTGCTGGGGACCCCACAGCCCTGCTTTCTCCTACTCTGCCAGCTTGGCTGGCACACTCCTTGGTTCACGGCTCCTTCCTCACAACAAAATCACCCAAACCTCTGCGCTGGTCATCATGTCCCCTCTTCCCGACTCTGTCCTTTCTTCTCCGCCTTGTAAGGACATTGTGATGACATTGCCCTCCCTCGCACACGATATTTCAGGATAATCTCCCCATTTCAAGACACTTGACAGTCACATCTGCAAACCCCCTTTGGCCATGTCAGGTAACACACTCACAGGTTTTGAGGATTAGGGCGTGGACCGCTTTGGGGGCATTATTCTGACATTACTTTCCCGACTAAGGTCTGTCTAGTCAAGGCTATGGTTTTTCCAGTAGTCATGTATGGATGTAAGAGTTGGACTGTGAAGAATGCTGAGTGCCGAAGAATTGATGCTTTTGAACTGTGGTGTTGGAGAAGACTCTTGAGAGTCCCTTGGACTGCAAGGAGATCCAACCGGTCCATTCTGAAGGAGATCAGCCCTGGGATTCCTTTGGAAGGACTGATGCTAAAGCTGAAACTCCAGTACTTTGGCCACCTCATGCAAAAGAGTTGACTCACTGGAAAAGACTTTGATGCTGGGAGGGATTGGGGGCAGGAGGAGAAGGGGACGACCGAGGATGAGATGGCTGAATGGCATCACTGACTCGATGGACACGAGTCTGAGTGAACTCTGGGAGTTGGTGATGGACAGGGAGGCCTGGGGTGCTGCGATTGATGGGATCGCAAAGAGTCAGACATTGCTGTGCGACTGAACTGACTGAACTGATTCTGTCTACCACAGGCTTGGTCCTGAGGGAGCTGGCCTTGGCATGCAAAGCTGATGGCTGGAGTCTGATGCGATTCTCCCAAACATACTGGCTGTTCAAGTGGAAACACTTGGCTTGGGATATGCTCCTACTGCTTAGCATCTTCCCCTTTGACCACAAACTCAACCTGCTTCCAGTGCCTGACCACCCCCTCCTGCAAGCCCCAGATCTTCAGGAAGGAGCTGAGACCAGAGAGAATGGAATTCTACCTCCTGGGACTTCCCTGGTGGTCCAGCGGCTAAGACTCCGAGCTCCCAAGGTGGGTGGCCAGGCTTAGATCCCTGCAGGGAACTAGCTCCCACATACCTCAACTAAAGATCCCGCGTGCAACTAAGACCCAGTTGCAGCCAAATAAGTGAATAAGCAAGTATTTTAAAACATTCTACCGCCAGGTATCTGGCTGTGGGCATAATCATTACTGAGCCCTTGCTCAGCTTCTGCTTGAGGTGCTAGGAAAACTGTGGAAGACCAGACAGATAGCATGGAGTTTGCATGCTTGTGGGCATGTCATGAAACACACCATCAAGTAAACAAACAAACAAAAGGAGAGAGCTAACTATACAAATGCATATGTTAAGACAATAAAGGATATTGGTAGAGATATGTATAAAGATGATGGAACAATTTAATATGAAAGATCAGGGGTCAGCAACCATTTTATTTAAAGAGCCAGATGATAAATATTTCAGATTTCCTACACCATGCCTGAACTATTCATATTTCCCATCATAGCAAAGGAAGTCAGAGACTACTTAAATAAGTGTATCAAAAGTCCAACAAAACCTATTCATGGAAACAAACCTGATCTGGCCCACAGATTGGAGCTTGCTAACTCCTGCAATAGAGGAGAAGTAGGTGGGATGGGACAATTTTAGGTAGAGTAGTCAGGGAAGGCTTCTCTGAGGAGGTGACACTTTAGCTAATGTCCCAATGATGCAAGAAGCTGGCCTTGATTGAAGGAAGAATGTTCCAGGATGTGGGAATAGTAAGAACATCACCTTGAGGTGCAAACCAGCCTCTGGGGAGCTTAAGTCCATGCAAGCGAGGGAGAGGCTGACTTGGTCAAGAATTTGTAACCCAGGCAGGAAAGAGATCTCAAAGGGATAACTTAGGAGAGTTTAATGAAGACACAGAGGTGGGGACTTGGTGAAGGAAAGGATGGGGACGCCCCCAAAGACCTGTACCTGGTAGACTGGTACCTCTGGAAACGCAGCAGGAATTGCAGCCACGGAACAGGGGTCACGCAGAGCAGGAACACGGGCCTCTGCCAGGAGGTCTCCCGGACTAACATCCTGACCTCTCTCCCCCGCTCCCACGTTAGACCTCTTGCCAGCGCATACTGTTAGCTGAGCCCAACCAGAGGTCAGAGGTCAAGAGAGTGAGAGAATCACTAAAGGTCAGATGCCTGGGAAAGAGAGCAGGTGAGAGAAGGGCAGAAAATGACCTAGAGGGAAAGACAGGGAGCACCAAACCCACAGGGTAAGGAGTTGCGACGGTATTATAACTTCGATAGGGATGAAGTGGCCATAAACTACAATTACCTATCAATTTGAATTTCAGATAAACAACAAATATGGGTCTCATGTAAGTATCTTCAGGATGTACTTATACAAAACCTGTATTGGTGTTTATCTGAAATTCAAATTGAATCTGGTCTCGTGTACATTTATTTGCAAAACTTGGCCACCTTAGTTTGGAAACCCCTGAAGGAACTGGAAGGAAAGGAATAACAATCTAATTTAGAATTTAATAAATGCAATATATTTATAAAACCAAGACAATCTTAATGACTATAAATAAGTCCAGAGGATTCAGGAACATAGATAAGTCCCAGGGGGCATTTCAGACAAAATGAGGGTGCAAAGTCTCCAGCTCCGGGGGACAGCAGTCAGTGCAGCGGGGAGCCTGGACAGAAGGCCCCTGACTTGCCCAGAGGAAGCCTGTCTGCGCTGTGCATCATCCTTTTCTGTTTATCCAGGCCTTTGCGTCCCACTGTCTCATCCCATCCTTACTACGTTTCCATGAGCAAAGCAGGTCGCATTAATTGTTGTTGCTGCTGCTGCTTCTAAGTTGCTTCAGTTGTGTCCGACTCTGTGCGACCCCATAGACGACAGCCCACCAGGCTCCCCCGTCCCTGGGATTCTCCAGGCAAGAACACTGGAGTGGGTTGCCATTTCCTTCTCCAGTCCATGAAAGTGAAAAGTGAAAGTGAAGTCGCTCAGTCGTGTCCAACTCTCAGCGACCCCATGGACTGCAGCCTATCAGGCTCCTCCGTCCATGAGATTTTCCGGCAAGAGTACTGGAGTGGGGTGCCATTATGCAGTCCTTATTCAGATAAAGAAACCAAAGCTCAGAGACAAGAAGCAAACTACCCAAGGTTACAAAGGAGGCAGCAGAGGGACCAAGGTTACAACTCAGGTCTGGGCGACACTGAAGCTCTTACCCCTCAGTCTCACTGCTCCATGTCCTTCCAAGTGTCCAGCAGGTCTGTCTACCCATGCTGGGCGCTTGCTGCCCGGCCTGGGGGTCAGGAGCAGGAGGAAGCGTCTTGCGGCTGTGCCGGCTGGCCTCGGTGCCTGTCGTATCTTCGCTGGAGACGGGCATGAAGGTGGCGGACCCTCCTGGCCTCCTGGGTCCTGAAGAAGGAGGCAGCAATGCTGTGCCGCAAGCGGCGGGCGTAGGTCTCCAGGAGGACCGTGGAGCAAGCCGCGAGCTGCAGGGCGCCTGCAGCCAGGGGCGCGGCCATGTGCGGGCGCCAGGCGGGCAGCAGCGGGCAGCCCGGGGCAGTGAAGCGCAGCTCCCACTGGAAGGAGCTGTGGGCAGAGAGGTAGGGGTTCTCCAGAGGCGGCCGGTTGAAGAGGAAGGGATGAAGCCCAGGATGATATACGCAGCCTTCAGAAAGGAGGGAAAGGTCAAGTCAGCAGACACCCCAGCCATTCCCTCCCCAACAAACATGCTTCTGGGGCTGGTCGGGTCCAACTTTCCCTGCCTGCGTGTCTGCAAACTGGGCACAGAAGTAACCCCTACTTCCTGGGCTTGAGGAGGGCCGAATGAGATCAGGAATCAGAAACAGACTTTTTGCCGAATGAAAAGCACCAGACAAATGCTATTTATTACTATTATTACTCTCTTTGCAGAGAATGCTTTAGAGAAAACCACTTCATGCCTACGGGCATTTTTCTCTCCTCTGAGCCTTTAGTGCTTACTTCAGACATTCTAATCCATCAAATAAACACAGTTGTATGAGGTTGATTCTATCAAGAGCCTCATTTAAAAGATGGGAACATAAGGTCACATTGAGAGTTACATGCAGCCCACCGGGGGATCAGTCCCAGCCAGAGTGGGTCCCAATGTCCTGCTTCTATTAATACATATGTGCGTGCTCAGTCACGTCTGATTCTTTGTGACCCCATGGACTGTAGACCACCAGGGTCCCCTGTCCATGGAATTTTCCAGGCAAGAATACTGCAGTGGGTTGCCATGCCCTCCTCCAGGGGATCTTCCCAACCCAGGGATCAAACCCACATCTCTTATGTCTCCTGCATTGGCAGGTGGGTTCTTTACCACTAGCGCCACCTGGGAAGCCCATACAGAATAAGTACTCAATTAAATATTAACTACTAATATTATTAGCTCAGATCAGATACTTTGGCATGTTTTACACAATGGACTTCTGTGTGAGATCTCACCATTAAAAAGAAAAAGATTTGTGGCCAAAGAAGATTAAAAATCACAAAACTAGATGAGATAGTAAATTTTTCCAGCAGTAAATAGATGGTATTTTATATATCATTATTAAAAGAGTAAATATTTCAGGCTTGGAAGGTCATACAATCCCTCTTGCAAATAGAGCAAGAGCAGGCATAGACAATACATGGACGTGGCTAATTTGAGTCCAATAAAACTCAACTTACAAACACAGCAAGCTGGAAGAATTGGCCTGTGGCTCTTGCTGGTGGACTCCTGATCCTGACCATTGGTAAGGTCACCTCTAGTCTATTATCTATAGATGTGAGCTATTAATAATAGCCACTACTTATTAAACATCTCCTATGTGGCATGGGAGACTTCTAGGGACTACCACTTTTTAAGGCTCACGGTAATCTTGTAGGGTAAGGAGGATTGATCCAGTTTGTACACATGAGAAAAATGAGGCTGGGACATGCTGTCACACGTGAAGAGTGACTTTGGGGGCAAGTTATTGTGAATGTCTCTGGGTATCAGTATCCAGAGTGATAAGGGGTGAAAACAGAACCCACTGCCTTAGTCTGTCCTGAGAATTAAATGTGTTCATCTACCAAAGCCTCTGGATCGCATGCTTATCCAAAGACAAAGACTTGCAGGCAAGAAAAATTCCATTATGAGTCAAGGGTTTAACAAACCCTATCCTTTCCCTTAGGCTTCTCTGATGGCTCAGACTGTAAAGAGTCTGTCTGCAATGCAGGAGATACAAGTTCGATCCCTAGGTCAGGAAGATTCCCTGGAGAAGGAAATGGCAACCCACTCCAGTATTCCATGGACAGAGGAGCCTGGTGGGCTACAGTCCACAGGGCTGCAAACAGTCAGACACGACCGAACAACTAAACAACAGCAATCGTTTGCCTCAAGGAAATGACTCTGTTCACACCTTCCGGTCATAGCACTTACATCATACTTGATGGTGAGCGTGACGGGCACAGCGGGCAGCTCCCGAGCCCAGTCCACGGCTGCCTGGGCCAGGAGGAAGGCCACGTGGTCCATGGCCACCGTCACCGCCACGGCCAGCAGGAGCAGGGTGAACAGCCCCAGCTTCACCAGACAGCTCAGCAGTTCCACCTGGGACAGCCTCGGCCGGGCTGCCCAGAGCAGCCAGGCTGGAGGGGAGGCCGTCAGGTGGGTGGCTCCGACCTCTGCCAACCGCTGAGTCAGCTGCCGGGTGGCATAGATGTTATCAAAGCGCAGGTCAGTCAGGTAGCGGTGGAGGTACCAGGCTGAGTCCAGCAGGAGGCCCAGCATAAAGAGCCCGGTGACCACCCTCTGGGTCCCCAGTGCTACCACCCGGGCCGAGGACTCCAGGCCAGAGAGAAGTCCTCCAGGACCTGCTGGGTGGCCCTGAGTATGTGGAGCCGGGAAGGCGGTGGCGCTGTCGCCCTGGGCCTGGAGCGTCAGGCCTTGTCTGCCCGCCTGGCCGTCAGGGGCCCAGGGCCTGGGATGCTGTCTGCAGCCAGTGAGTGGTGTTGAGCAGACTTTCCAAGGAGCCCTCCGTGACGCACCTCAGCACCTGCCCAGCGGCACGCAGGTTGGCCAGGACGTTGGGCACCACGGCGATGGTCAGGGTGGCGGTGCTCCAGGACAGCAGAAGCCGGCGGCCTTGCTCTGTGCCCAGCGTGGGCACACTGAGTGCAAACAGGCAGCGGGCGGGGGGGCACCAGGACCAGCCCCAGGAAGGCCAGGAGGCCGCAGACAGTGGCCACCACGGCCGAGGGCCCGAGAGGATAAAGCAGCGAGGACGCCAGCCAGCAGTAGGTCAGACTCGCTGCAGCAAGGGCCAGGGAACTACACAGGAGGACTTGGGTCAGCAGCTGGCCACAGCTGGCTGGGACGGGCTGGGAGTAGTCAATCCAGGTGGCCTGCAGCACGGCAAGGGCCTTGCGGAGCCCCAGGTACCAGTATCTCCACCTGCACAAAAGTAAATCAGGGGAACCTCTATCAGGAGGGTTGGAGGGTTGCCTGTTTGCCCAGGGGTAAATTCTTCAACTGTTAACAGGCTCCACCCCCTTAGCTACAGAGGTGAGCAGAGCTCCCAATTGGTGGGCCAATCAGAGAAACCCATCCCAAACCCACAGGACCCAAGCTGAGCCAATCAGAGCCTTCCCCAAGACTATTCTCACTGAGTTATGAAGAAAAGAATCCAGATTACTGAGGATGTGTATCTGGGCTGTTTATGTCTTGTGAGGGCAACTGGTACAGGGGACTGAAAGAGTCATGGAGAGAGAAGCATAGATGAAAGAGAAAATGCACAAGAGAGGTGCAGGGTGTGTTAGTCACTCAGTCGTGTCCAGTTCTTTGCAACCTCATGGAGTATATATCCCCACCAACCTCCTCTGTCTATGGAATTCTCCAGGCAAGAATACTGAAGTGGGTAGCCATTCCCTTCTCCAGGGGATCTTCCTGACTCAGGGATCAAACCCAGGTCTCCCACATTGCAGGCAGATTCTTTACCATCTGAGCCATCAAGGGAGTCCCAGGGAGAGGTGCTATTTCACTTGGCTTCATAGTTTTGGTCAGCTCACTGTGTGACCCTGGACATTCCTTCTTTATAGACCTCAGTGTCTCCTCTATAGTTTAGAGGATGGAGAGAGTGGACCAGCTGATCTGGGGAAAATTTCTCCTCTATTATACTCTTATTTATTCATTTGACAAACACTTGCTAAGCAGTTACTATGTGCTAGTCATTGGAGAAACAGGAATGAATAAAACAGAGGAGAATTTCTGACCTCATAGAGCTTCCTTTGAAGCGTGACAACAGAGAAATAGTAAGGAGAGCTGGGTTCTGGATACATTTTGTTGGAAAAACCAACATGACTGGCAGACTGATTGGCTGTGGGTGGGAGAGAAAGAACGGGGGAGTCAGCATGACAGGGAGGTTTTGTGTGATGTTTCCTGAGATGGGAAACCTGTGGTTGAAACAGGGTTGAGTGGAGGGGGCAGAGGGGAAACTGAGACCCCGCTTCAGCCATTTGGTGAAACTGCCGTGTGTGATTGAAAACACAGTCTGGAATTCAGAGAGACCAGGCGGGAGATAGAAAGTTGGGAGTCATGGACTGATAGATGGTCTTTAAAGATGGGGAAGATGAAATTCTTTAAGACTGCATGTAGCCAGGAAAGAGAGAGCTCTGAGGACAGACCCTTGTGGCACTCCAGAGTTCATGGGCTGGGAGGTGAGGAGGAGATTGAGAGTGAAGGAGACTGAGAACCAGGCCAAGTGGGGCTTGGGAAGCCAGGCCAGTGAAGTGTTTCAAGAAGAAGGGAGTGATCCAATGTGCCAAGTGCTCCTGGTGGGTCAAGAAAGATGAGGACTGAACAATGACCATTGGATTTAGCCACCTGGAGGTCACTGGTGATGTGGACAAGGGCAGCTTGGAGGCATGTTGGGCCACAACCTAACTAGAGTGGACCCATGGGAGACTGGACAGAGAAGAACGTGAGACATAAGTGCAGACTCTCCAGTTTCAGGTCATTTGTGCAGTAACGGTGCTGAGAAATGGTATAGTAGCTGATGTGGGAAATGGGACCAAGTTCATTTAAGTTAGAGGAAGTCTAGCATGTTGGCAGATGGAGGATCCAATCAAGAGTGGAGACAGTGATGAAGGAGAGGATCCCTGGAGTAATATCCCTCAGTGGGTGGCAGGGCATGGAAGCTAGGGCTGGTCTTAGAAAGGAGCAGGGTCCTTTCTTCTTCAGTAGTAGGTAGGATGGCAGAGAAAATAGGTACAGGTGATGATGAATGGACAGGCAAGGGTAGGTGCATATGTATCAGCATCATCCGATCCACACAGAACAGAGCAATAGTTAAGTGTGTGACCTCCAGACTGCTTGGGTTCAAATCCCCACTTCACCACTCACCATCTGTGTGACCTTGGGCAAGTTTCTTTCTACCAGCCTCAGTTTTCTCATCTGTAAAATGGTACAACAGAAGTGGTACCTCACAGGGTCATTTTGTGACTGGCACATAGCAAGTACCATGTCAGCCATGATCTATCATGAGAGCATCAGTTTCACCGGTACAGGGACTTGGTCTCTGTTGATCACCGATATACGCCAAGTACCTAGAATATGGTCTGATGTATAGTCGGTGCTCCGTAAATATTTGTAGACTGTTACATGTTTGTTTCTGTTTGTTCAGGGTATCAGGAAGCCAGATCAGCATCGATGGTGAGAATGCTGGAAGAGATGATGGAAATTTGAAGATGGACAGGAAGGTGTAAAATATTTGTCCAGGAGAGTCAGCAAGTAAATGAACTAGGGAAGTTATATACATGCTGGGCAGCGTTGAGGACCCACTTGAGGATAGGGATGATGAATTACGGACTTCCCAGCCCCTGATGGCATTTTAATTGGGGACTAAGCTTTCTATGGTATAATTCATATTCAGAACATGATAGCTGTTAAAATGATAGCTAATAATTTAAATGATATTGGAATGGAAAACCAGTTCTAAGTCATATCGTGTACCATGGTGTGCGCTGAATGTTGTAAAGGATAAAGAATCAGCTGCCATTCGCTGGATGTTTACTCTGAGCCAAGCACGATGGCACGCAGTAAGCGTGCATCTTCTCATTCAGTTCTCACAACGGTCTCACAGACATTATTATTACTCCCATTTCACAGCTTAAGAAAATGAGACTTGAAGAAGTGAAGATTTCCCTGAGGTCACACTGCCGGGGAACGGCAGAGCGTGAGACCTAGGCTCATACCCATCAGGCCTGTTGACTCTTTTCTTGCCTGTGGCCCCCAGTGTCCAAAGTCCCCAGACCTACCTGGTCCTGATGAGGTGTTCAAATGTCCCCCTGGGGGCCTCATGCTTCCTGAACAGCAGCAGATGTGGGCAGGCGGGCTCAGGCAGCGAAGGCAGGTGGAGGGGAAGTGGGGGAATTGCGTCCTCCAGGACTTGGGAAATCCTGTCACTTCTGCTTTTCTGCCCTTAATCAAGTGCTCCTGATAGCCTTGTCCCGCCCTGCTTGGGTCCACCTCCCAAGGGGGTTGGGCAAGCTGCCTCATCCTCTTCTGGCTGCCAGGAGTTGGTGGAAGGTATGGGAGGAGAGAAATGGTCTTTTACAAGCAACACTACTAAACCAGATAGCAGGAAGGTAGAATTAGTCCCATTTCACAGAAGAGGAAACTGAGGTTCAAGGAAGCCATGCAGCTCATTGGTGGTGTTGTTGGGGATAGACCTCAGCTCAGCTTCTCCTCTTGCTCCCACTGAACAGTTATGTGCCCCCAGAGGAGCCTGGTCCCTAGCTCTTAGGGGGTGGGAACCCACGGGAGACCACTGGACCTCTGCTCTGATTCTGACCGTCAGTGACTCTGGACCCTCTCTCAGCTCCCTTCCTGTCTTTATTCCAACGTGGACCTGGCTTTGAATCACAGCTCTGTCCTGCCGCCACCCCCATGCCCACCCAACCAGCTGTGTGACCTTGGGCAAGTGACCTCACCTCTCTGTTTCCTCCTCTTAACAGAGAGTGCTTATAAGAACAGTTAGCATTTATTGAGCACTTGCTAAGGATGAGGCAAACTCATAAGTAGCTTCTATTCGTGCCCACAGAATTGCTTCTCCCAACAATGCTGTTATTTCCATTCCTCAGTTCAGAAAATTGATCCAGAGACTTCAGTCCCTCAGTCCAGCCACTTAGCTAGTAATAGCTAGAGCCACAATTTATAGTCAGTAGTCTTGCTCCAGAATCTCCTAGCCAGCCCCTGGGCCCTACTGGTGGGGAGGGAAGAACTCACAAGATTCACATTGACCTTGAGATGCATCCGGCCCTGGCAAGAGCAGCCATTCAACACGAATTCCCCGTGGGGGGCTCTACTGCAGTCACTGCCCTGCAGGTACCCTTCCAGGCTTTTCTGAAAGCCAGTCTCTCCTTGGAAAGCAGACACCCCTCCCCTACCCCTCACCCGACCCAGGGTCTCTGTGCCCATCACTGCCAGCAGGACCATCTGCCCCAGGAGGCCTCTCCTGAGCCCCCAGCGCCCCACCCTGCAGGACAGACTGGTACAGGCGGCACACCTAGGCGACATTCCAGACTCCTTGTCATTTCCCTTCTAAGCACATCAGCTGGATCCCTTGCTCAGGCCTGAGGGAGGGGCGTCCCACGGCTCAGATAAGGGAAGTGACATTCTCATAGTCACGCAATTGGGATGAGACACCTGCAGCCCTCAGAGGGCCGTACACTCTGCCCGGATCACAGCCTGGGAAGCTGGGCCGCCGTCAAGTCTGCCAAGGACTGGGGACCCAGAGTAGGTCAAGAGCAGGAAATGCAGGTGCCTGCAAATCCAGGAGCAGGGTGAGCCCGATGGAAAGAGCAGTGAGCTGCCACGTGGAGACCCTTCGAGACGCGTAACTTCTACTCTGCTCCCTGAACAGTGTTGAAGCCCCTTGAAAATGAGGCCTAACCTTACAAGAGTGGCTAGTTTTTCCAAAGATGCCACTCATTCCCGTTTTTATGTGACATTCCCCCGATTTAAAAGCTAGCATTTTTTTTTAAAAAAGGCAAGACCAGGCACAGGCCAATCTTGGTAGGTCTATGGGCCCGCATGAGGGCCGCTGGACCACCTCAGCGGACCGGTGCAGGGGGCTGTCTCACTGTTTCTCTGCTGCAGGGGCCCTGGGCTGAGATGCCAGCTGTGCCGCTTAGTGTGCTGTGTGACCTTGGGAAAGACACTGACCCTCTCTGAACTTTAATATGGTCTGCTATGAAGAGAATACTAGTACCTACTTCTTAGGGTTGAGGAATTCAATGTGATAATGTATGTACAGGGTCTGGTAAACAATATATAAACTTTCCAGGCCTGTTCCTTTCAACCTGGGCTAACAGCTTGGCCTGAGTGAGCCCCCAGGCTTCTCAGATAAGATTGTACAGGCCTCTGTGATGCCCACTGGACCAAAGCCCTGGCCTGGGCCTCATCACAAAGGAAACTTCAGATCCTTGTGGTGGTTGGAAGGGAGTCTTGGGAAGACACTGTCATTTGCTTAGTTCTCACAGTGGCATCAAGGAACTGATTGATTAAGAAGCATGTTGGTCATCTTTCCAGGTCCTCTAGTGGATCCATAAAATCTGGGAGGATGGGAGCAAAGGGAGGGAAGGGGCAGAAGATATTTTTGGCTTTTTTCAGCAAACATAGGCAGTCAATTCTGCCTATATAAGTGCTGGTCTGAGTTCAGGCCCACAACATCCAGAAGGAGTGTCTGAATCATCAAAAATAGAATGAACTTTGTTGAGGGGAATTTCTGGGTAGAGGATTCAGAGCCATAAGACAGAACAGAAAGAGGAAGTGGTAAGTCTTCAGATCTAGAATCACAACCGGAAGTCCATAGAATATCAGAGTCAATGAGTTTTACAGCTTGTGGGTATAGTATGTTGCCACCATCCATCCCGTTGGCTTGCAAAAGTAGAGAGGTGGCTAGATTCTTATCAAGTTGGCCATGCTAGCCAAGAGAAATGATGTGAGTCACATACATAATTAAAAGATTTCCAATAGTCATACAAAACTGAAATTAATAAAATATTTTATCCAACGTACTACATCCCAAGTATTATCCTTTCAACATGTAATCAATATAAAAAGTATTGAGGACCTGGATGAGGTCCACCAAAGGGTCCCCCATGCATCCTGGCCTCTGTTGATGAGTTGGTAAATTTTATGTGTCAGCTTGGTTGCGCCACAGTATCGGGTATTTGGTCGAATATTCTTCCAGGTCTTTCTGTGAAAGTGTTTCCAGATGAGATTTTACATTTAAACCAGTGGAGTTTGAATAGAGCAGATTGCTCATCTAATCAATTGAAGGCCTGCAAGGAGCAAAGACAGACACCCCCTCACTCCCTTTAGACTTGAACTGCAGCTCTTTCCATATATGTACATCTTGTTGGTTCTGGAGAACCCCGACCAACACAGCTGGGCTGGGGAGCCCCAGGAGAGCTGAGAGAGAAGGGGGAGGAGGGACACCCAGGGTGGCTACTCTACGGGGTCACCAAGGACTGGACATGCCCCTGGACTAAAGTCTCCAGCTCCAGGTCAGCATCTGCCCTAGAGCCCCAGGGCTGGAAGGTGCTTCTCCATGGCTGGTCCCATTGCCCATCACCACCAGGGTCCATGCTTTCTCTTGTGGTTTCCATAAGCGACCATCTGCTCACACCTTGCAACTAGACCTTCTACTAAAATCTCCTCACATGAGCTAGTTTGTGTGTTTACCATCTCTTTTTGAGACCTTGACTATGATGCCCATCTCTCAGAGAGGGAAACCAAAGTCCAAACAGACAAGGATTTGCTTAAGGTCATACAGATGATATGGGTAGAGCCAGGTGTCCAGTGAGGTTCACTGAACTTCTACTCAATGATTTTTATTCCCTCCCTTCCACTTCCCATCAGGGTTTCCATTCCTCTGCCCACACGACTCTGGTGTGTACATGCTGAAATCTGTCCATTTCCTCTCTGTCACTCCACATTTCATTGCTTCCACCTGTGGCCATGTTTCCCCAATGTGAAATAACCCCTCTTTCTCCAGTGATGGCCTCCATCTCCTTGGTACCTCAAACAACACTGGCGTGAATACCCTCCTATATTATCCCTTCAGGGATCCAGGTGGTGACTTTGCTGCGATATGAGCCCAAGAATCGGATGGGCCACAGGGAATGCCTACCTTCCTGATTACTGCCAAGGCGCTTGCCAGGACAATGATAGCTCGCTGTCTTGGCAACAGAACATGAGAGTTCCTGTGTCTTCCCATTTCACCATCGCTCACTGTCTACTTCTCCAGTTTTTGCTAGTCTGATGGGTGCATTGTTGACTCTTGGTTTAACTCGCGCAGGTCTGATCACAAGCGATTTGAACATCTCTTTAGAAACCTGCTGGCCACTTTCACATCCCTTTTCAGAATGGCATATTTGTATCTTTCACTCAATTTTCTCTTGAGTGCCATGATGGAAGGCCTCCAAAGTTGGTGGCCCGCCGTCTTCTCCCCTGTTTGTGGGTGACACGCCTCCCATCAAGGAGCCGAAGTTATTTCCCTCCCACTGAGCCAGGCTAACCCTGTGACCTGCTTTGACCAATAGAATGCATTAAAATGGAAGTTTTGGACTTCCAGGCCCAGGCTGCAAGGGGCCTTGTGGCTTCCGCTTTTGCCTTCTGAGAAGTCCGCTGTCATGTACAGCAGTCCAGGCTGAGCTCCTGAGAAGCCACATGACCCTTGGGGTGTCCAAAGCCACCTTGGACATTCCAGCTCCAGCAAAACCCCCAGAAGAGTGGCCCTACCCACACCATGTACAGCAGAGATAAAACCATACTGCTGAACTCTGACTAAATGCAGAAATGTGTCGCATTTTGAGGCCCTGAACTTTGGGCTGATTTGTTATGTACCCACTGGTAAGTGCCTGCTATGCTTTTGTCTCTTTTGAGTTCTGGGTATTTCTTGTGTGTTTCAGATGAGTTACTGGTATATTTCTAATGACTCTGTACCACCCTGCCACCCCCCTTCCTCCCACAGTACTGTGAGCACATGGCTGACTCCTGCTGGCCTTGGTCCCATGCTGCCTCCTCAGGGAAGTCCTCCCTGACCACCCCAGCTAACATAGCCTCAGAGTAGGTTTGTCGCACTGGCTTCTTAGCCCAGTGTCACCTTATTTGTTTACCTGTCTACTGCCTGTCTCCTGGCATAAGTTCTATGTGGCTAGGGACAGCGAACTAGCATAAAATAGGTTCTAAATAAATACTGTTGGGTGAATAAATGGAAGAATAAATGAATAAAGAAATAAGCCAAACAAACCCTGGGTCAAAGAGCAAGATTGTTTTGTCATAATTTCTAGCATAGATTTATTTATCAAATATTTACTGAGCACCTACTATGTGCCAGAAACTGTTCTAAGTATTGGATGTACAACACTGAACAAAAGAAAGTTTGCATTCTCATAGGTTTATATTCTAGAGGGTGAGAAAATTAATTAAAAAGAAAATAATACAGCATCCTGACTAAATACTAAGAAAACTATAGCAGGGCAAGGGGTTAAAAAGTAATGGGGGTGATATTTAGACCCGATGGTGAAGGAAGCCTCTCTGGGGAGGTGGCCTTTGAGCAGAGACCTGAATAAAGTGAGGAAACAGGCATATATTTGGGAGCAAAGTGTTTTAGGCAACGGGAACAGCAGGTGCAAAGGCCCTGAGGCAGGAGAACTGGAGTGTGTGGCTGGAGCGGAGTGGAGAAGGGAGAGCAGCAAGGACATGAGGTCAGTTCTGTGACACCCCCAGCTCCAGAATGTGGGGCTCTGCAGCCATACAATGGCTGCCAAGGCAAATGATTCCAGGCCCAGGGTTGATTAACATTCTTTATTTGACAGCATTTTCAATCAGAAGTATTCGAAATCACTATTCATCTGGTGATAAGCCCCTTGTGTTTCTCTGTGAATGAACTTCTCCCCTACCTCTTCCTATGGGAGGGCACCCCCAATCCCAGTGGGCTGCAACTGTGACTAAATCCTGAAGGACCCCCTACAGGAAGGACAGGAGCCTCTTCTTCCTCCTCCCAGCCACTCCCAGGGAAAGGTCCATGACTCACACGTACTGTTCCAAGGACAAGTGCAGTCCCCAGGGTGTGGCTCCCCAGCCGAGCTGCTCAGGGAACCACATCCCCTGGAGGAGGCGTAGGAAGGGGGGGCTGTGAACTTTCTGGGCCCTCAGCTGAGCTGACGTCAAGCTGCTGATTGCAGAGAGATTTCCTGAGTGCCTGTCGTGCCCAAATTGCACTGTTTCCGGGGGTGGGGGTGCCTAGATGATACCGCTTGAAACATGGAAGGAGCACCTCCTTCGGGACGGGCCCCACCAGCCCCCGGCTCAGGGGACGTTATCTTTGTCTGTAGAAGAGGATTACGGGGTTTCCTGCCTAAGATACTGGACTTTTTACAAGGCCTTGATTTCTCTTTTGACTTTTCTCTCCCCTGGAAAATGTGGCCCTTGCTAATCACACATGCTTACCACCTGGGATGGGGGCGGGGAGGCAAAAAGCGACTCTGGGAACAAGAAGCAGCCAGCGGCCGGGAAAGCCCGTGTGGGAGGCGCCTGGCTGGAGGAGCCGTGGGCCACCTGTTAGGGGGCATGGCCCACACTTGGCCTGACCCTGGAACTGTGGCCACACTGACTCAGACTAATCAGGAAAATCTGAAAAAGCTTGGGTAGAAAGGTCTAGAACTCCCCCTTGTGTGCTCGGGAGCCCAGAGAAACAGCAAAGAGGCTCCGCTCAGCCTCCATGTCCTCAGGATGTCATCATTCTCTCCCGCCCCTGGCTTCTAGGTATCAGCAGGGCCAATATTCAAACAACTGGTACAGAGAGGGCCCCCACCAAGCAGAGCACACACCAGCTGGGAACAGCTGGAACAGCTGGACGGGGACACGGCAGCCCCAGCCTCTGGAAGGAAGGTGACCCCTAAAGGCAGGATGCTCTCTCCAGATGAACCTCGCATCGTCAGTGAGGGATACTAGCGGTGTCTCCTGCCTCTGCTGTTCAAGACGAACGCCATTCCGGATTGGCTTACTGTTGCTGAAACTGGGCTTTCTTGCATCCTAACCACAGATCAACTCAGAGATAAAGGAGCTTGTTTCTCAGGCAGCAGAACTGGGAGGAAGTGGCTCCCTGAACTGTGTGGGAGACGAGAAGGTATCCTAGATAACAAGAGTGTGGACCCAAGTAGACCACTGGAAGTCACCCTTGCTTGCTGTGTACTGGATCACAGAGAAGAATTGCTTGCTCAGCCTGTGGGGTCCCAGCAACAGAGGATGGTGAAACCCCTGGGAGGGTACAGCCCGAAGAGAGTTCCTGAGCGGGGCTCAGAGGGTCCGATATGTGCCGTTAGCCAAGCTGGATGGCAGTGCTGTGACGTTGGCTAAGTGGAGGTCGGCCCAGTCTGGGAAGGTGCCCAGCTGGAAGATGGTTTGTGCCCAGGTATTCATAGCCAAGCTGAGCAGCAGGACGCCCATCAGGTTCATCAGGAGTCCCGTCCGCACCTGCAAGGGAGCCCAGAGTCAGGCAGGGTTCTACTCGAGGCCCATTATACAGATGGGGAAACTGAGAGTCAGAAAGTCTTTCACCCAAGATGAAACACCTGGGAGAGATGGAGGGGGAGCACAAACCCAGGACGGTTGATACTCAAGACCCTTCCATCTTTACACGCCCTAGGCTGACCCTCAGGAGCTGAAAATGTCCCCTTTCCTTCAGTGGTTTCCAGGGGCCAGGCACTGTGCCATGCAGTTGTCATACAGCTATGTCATTTACCCCAAAAGCAACCCTTTTAGGGTTGTTCTTATTATTATTCCCATTTTATAGAAGAGAAAAATGAGGCTCAGAGCAGTTGGCTCACCCAGCATCACACAACTTGAAAACAACCTGCTTGGATCACTAAACATCCCCCTGCTTTGCATTTCCCGTCTCCTTGGAGGCAGGCCTGTGTCTCCCCTACCCGGCACCACCTCCACGCCTGCAACGCGGAGTGTGCTCAGAAAACACGTAGGGTGAATGAACTAACGAATCAATGAATGTCTGCCTCTGCTCTGTCAGCTCTTCCTGCCGCTCACTCTTGTTTTCTCTCCCTTTGTCCTGCTGGGGTCTCCATGCCTGGAGACCCTACATGGGCTAAGAACATTGAGCTGATCCCTCTCTCTGCAGCCCCTGAACTGCACGGTGCAATCATCCGAGGCAGCCAGTGGAGGGGGAAGGGCAGTAGGAAGCAGGCTGAGGAAGAGGCTCAGCTTGGAGGAGAGCCTTGCTAAAAGCTGGGAATCCCCCCCCCACCATCCTCGGCTTCCATCTCCTCTCCAGGTGACCGGGCACTGACATGCACCCCTATGTCCCTGGTGTGGTCAGCTGCTCCGTCTCCCTAGAGATGCTGCCGGGCTCGGAGCACTTGGCCAAACAAGTTAGAAGACGGTGGGGGGGTGGGGGTGGGTAGAGAGAGGGGAAGGCCCTCATCTCTGAGGCAAACTTTGAAAAGCAGTAGCCGAGTCAGTGCTTCCTGAAATCACCTAAGCAATCATCTCAGAGTGTTTGCTAGAAATATCAATTCTGGTCCCACTCAGAATGACCTGTTCTGGAATTGGAGAGCGGGGGAGAGTGGGAGTCCTGCCCCGGTTCCTTGCCCACCCCTCGCCCGCTCACTGCTCAGGGCCTCTGCTGGAATATGCCTGCGGGGGAGAGCGGGAGTCCCGCCCCGTCCCCTGTCCACCCACTGCTCGGGGCCTCTGCTGGAATACGCCTGCACTCACCATGTCTTTGACCAGCAAGTGTCCGGAGGCAAAGGCGATTGAGTTGGGGGCGTCGAGACTGGGAGCATGAAGGCATAGGAGCAGCCGACGGTGCCGGGGATCATCAAGTACAGGGGTGCACCCGCAGACGGATGGCCTAGGCCCGGCAGCCAGGGGCGAGACCCAAACAGAGAAAGACAGAGAAACCACACGCGAGGTGGAGACAGGAGGAAAGTGAGGGACACGGCGGCAGAGGGAGAGACAGGAAAAGAGCCAGAGATGTCCGGAGAGGGATGCGCAGAGGGGCAGAGAACAAGAGAAGCGAACGAGATGATGAAAGACACACGGAGAAAAATGCAGCCAGAAATACAGACACACAGGCCGAAGGAGAGACAGACAGACAAGAAGAGAACCATACAGAGGGAGACAAGAGAGAACGTTCCTAGGTTAGCAATGCTCCAAGGTCACGTGCAGGTTTATCAGGGAGGACGGGCAGGGGAAATTATTCTAGAACACTCCCTCTCCGCCTTGAGTGCATATCAGAGTCACCTGGAGGGCTGGTGGCCCCATCTCTCGCAGAGCTGCTGAGTCAGCATGTGTGGGGTTTGTTTCGGTGGGGGCCGGGTAGGGGGGGTGGTGGTGGCAAGAATTTGCATTTCTGACAAGATCCCAGATGATGCTGACGCTGCTGGTCCACATTTTGAGAATTTTGAAGATGTGCTGGGACCACATATTGAGAATCACAATTCTAAAACCTCATGCCCTCTGCCTGATCCTTCTCAAATGGTCCAAACAAGTAGGTAGAGAGCAGGGATGCTGCTAAAGATCCTACAACGCAGAGCTCCATATAACAGAATTCTCCGGCCCCACGTGGCCACAGTGCTGAGAAACTCTGCTTTAAAGGGAAGCTAGAGCTTTGCCTACCGTCAGAATTTCTGGTATCGTTATCTGTCTACTCAGATTTTCTACTTCTTAGTCCATATTTGGTCATTTCTGTTTTCCTAGAAAACTCTTTATGTCACCATGGGTTGCTTTCCCCAAAGGAGGCCCTCTGCTGTGCTTTGAAAATATTTACTGTTTATGCATTTCTTAGAGAAAAAAAAAAGTATTAAAAAATCATGGTTCTGACACTTTTATGCATTTTGGACAAGAATGATGACAATCGTGGCCCCCGTGGAGCTCCCAGGATCAGGGAAGAGACGGGTGAACCTGTGTTGGGGAGGGATGTTGCCCTCCCATCCCAGGACCCTGTAAGGACCCTCACCAGCTCTGCCAGGACGGGCAGGAAGATGATGATCGTGGCCGTGTTGCTGGCAAACTCGGTGAAGAAGGCGACCACCACGGTGATGAGCAGCACGGCCAGCACCGGGGGACGTTCTCCAGGGGTGCAGCTGCCCGCCGATCCACGCCGACAGCCCCGACTCCTGCGGAGGGAGGAAGCAAGAGCACCTCTTGACACCAGCCCACTGCCGCCTGCCACCCCCAAGCCTGGGCCACGTGGGAGGGGGTTAGGACTGGCTACAGCGATGAAAACTACATCCTTTCAATTACAGGTTGACTGAGGTTCAGAGAGGGTAGGTCAGCTGCCCAAGGTCACATATTCAATCAGCCTCTCTGCTTCCTGAGCTGCTCTCTACTCCACACTCCACAGGCCCAGAGCCCAAACCCCTGGATCTTTCAAATAATCCAGGTGGTTCTCCCAATAGTTCATTTGGTTTGGGTAACTCCCTAATTTGAGTGGGAGAGGGGCACTGGAACCTCCATGTTAAATCTTCTCACTCCTCCAATGATAGCTATCACTGCCAAAAATATTAACATATTTATATAAAATATTCACTGTTAAAATTTATAATTGTTTCAGTACATATTAAATATATATGATATTTGTATCATATATAATAGAAAACATGCATCAGCTAGAGGTCAAATACAACACAGTGAATGTGTGAGTGCTCAGCTGCTAAGTCATGTCTGACTCTTTGCAACCCCAGACTGCAGCCCACCAGGGTCCTCTGTCCATGGGACTCTTCAGGCAAGAAGACTGGAGCAGGCTGCCATTTCCTTCTCCAGGGGCTCTCCCCAACTCAGGGACGGAACCCACGTCTCCTGCACTGCGGGCACATGCTTTACCACCAAGCCACCAGGGAGCCCAGCACAATGAACAGGATTACCGGCAATAAAGATATTTATGATGATTATTGCAATGATGGTACACAAACACTACCATTATTATTTGCATCATTATTCATTAGCATAAGAATCACCAACCGTTCAGCAAAGTAAACATTCCTTCTCGTGTTACAGAGAAGGAATCCTAACAAGCGAAGTTTTTGTGACTTGCTCAGTGTCCCCAAAACACTGACTGAGATGTGCTTTGCACTAAGGGCCACGGAGTCAGCATACTAACATTCTCCTGCAAAGCGCCCTGCCACCATGTACTCTCCAGTGGACACACCTCTTAATGAAGGGCAGCGCCCAGAGCTGACCACAGCTCTCCAGGGCAGTAAAGACAAGGTCGATTGTCGTCTCTCTGACTCCAGACTCCACGTGCCATCAATGCTGCGGAATTTTCTCCAAGCTCTCTCTCTGCTGACTTCTCCAGGAATTACTCTACTTGTGGGTATTTCATGATACTATCCCGCTTCTGCCCTCCAGGCTTCAAATGTATCCTTAACAAACCCAGAATGCAATGCACCTTCGTTAAGTCCCCAAAGCGGGAAAACGGATGTAAAATTGTGCTCGATGCTGCCCCTGGTGGTGCCATGCGGAAATACAGCAATAAGGCTACAGGGGCGCCACCTGTAGGTCGTTTTGTTGACAAAGATAAAGCAGTTGCAGGCTCAGGAGCGGATCAAGGCCAGGGTTGGGTTAGACCCCTATCACTTAGCCAAGTGTACGTCTACCACAGCCCTTTTATCAGTGCAATATCTTCTGGTACTAACACACTTTGGTTTATCAGAGAACAGGTATGCATTTCTTTTTTGTTGAATAGAAAATTTGCTGTTTATCCAAAACTAAGCTTTCATTGTGGATTGTAGCATATAGTATACTGTTTTGACACAAATAAAATGAATTATTTTATTTGTCCCTACACCATGACTTAAAAGTTACCTTCAAGGAGTGAATAATAAATGCTTAAAGATAATTCCCTAGAAGAGACCTTATAAAAAGTAAGATTCTTCTTTCACATCCACACTGTTTGATAACCTAGAAATTATAGTGTATGGCAGAGTCCAGACCCCGGCCCCTCCTCTGGCACAGGGAACCCTGCAGGGAAAAATGGGACCACTAGTTTTTCTCAGAGGCCACGGCTCTGGCAAAGAGACCCACGGCAGTGTGTGTAATTAAATGGAGAAGGGCTGGGGAGAGGGAATATTAATGACTTGGATGAATAAGGAGCCAAGAGCTTCCCCGTAGCTGGGCCTCTGGGTGCCAGGCTTCCAGACAACCTCCCCATGGGCAATCAGGGCCTTGGCTCAGTTTCTGTAGCTGAAGGGAGGTCTGGCAGCTTCGAGAGAGAGGAGACCACCCCCCAACCAGGGGCTCTCGGGGGACTCAAGGGGCTTCACCTGCCCTTTCCTGTTTCCTGAGGAATCAGAAGCTCTGTTTCCATGGAAACACACGGCCACAAGGTTTTCCCAGGGACTCCAGGACCAGCAACTTGCAAGGCCAGAGGCGGCATGCCCAGGAGGTGAGGAGAAAGGGCTCTGGAATCAGACTAGGCTTGTTCTCTCACCTTCATCCATTCTGCTGCATCTTCCTCGGCAAGTAACTAAACCTTTCAGTGCCTCAGGTCCTTATCTGTAAACTGAGATGCGACAGTGCTTGTCCTCGGGGGTCACAGACTCTCCTGGCTAGTTCAGCTGGTAGCATGGACTCTCGATCCCAGTATGGTGGGTTCGAGCCCCACACTGGGCAGCTGTTCTTCAACATTTGGGCTTCCCTTGTGGCTCAGTTGGTAAAGAATCCGCCTGCAATGCGGGAGACCTGGGTTTGATTCCTGGGTTGGGAAAGATCCCCTGGAGAAGGGAAAGGCTACCCACTCCAGTATTCTGGCCTGGAGAATTCCATGAACTGTACAGTCCATGGGGTCACAAAGAGTTGGACACGACTGAACAACTTTCACTTTAGGGGGTTATGGTTGGGAGAAAAGGAACTAATCTCTAAAGCTCTTATAAAAATGCTTGGGTACCAGGTCAGTGCCCCAAACATGCCATTGGCCATTAGTGGCATCAAGTCACGAGATACCAGCAGTGGTGGGACACTCAAGAAACTGCCTTGAGTAGTGGTTGTCAGACTGTTCCTTACAGCCCCCAGGGATGCCAAGAGGTGCCTCGGGCCACTGATGCAGCATGAGAGAGGCAGGCGGAGCTGGCAGGACGGTGACCCCTCTTTCTCCTCCTTTCTCACTTCTGTGAGGTCTTTTCTTCCTGATTTTGCTGATAAACAGAAGGATCAGATCTTAAAGGAAGATGTTATGGTAGAAATGAAATGTTTCCGGTTGAAATTTCCATAGAAAACCCTTGGAAAATCTCTTTAAAGACCTCATAGACAGTAGGCTCAGCCGTGTGTACACAACTCGATGTAAGAATTCTCAGGTAGGGACTTCCCTGCTGGTCCTGCGGTTAAGATGCAACTAAAGACCCTGTATGCCACAACCAAAACCCAGTGTGGCCAAATTAGATAAATAAATAAAGTAATAAAATAAATATGTTAAAAAGACTGATACTAAAAAAATAGAATTCTTAAGTGGAGAGAGCCAGTGAACTTGATTAAAGGAAAGGAAGAAAAGACTTTCTGCACATGCATGAGCATTCAAACCACTGTAATGCTCACAGGCTGTGTGGATTGGGCGAATTAATGAATGTCTCTGCTCCTTGCCTTCTTCAAAGTACAGGTAAAAACAATTCCTATATATGATAAGTACCAAACAGGGCTTACTATTGCTTATTTAATTTAACAAACACTTCATACAGTGCTTATTCTACGCTGAGAACTCTCCTCAATACTTTGGTAACATTAACTTATTAATCCTCAGAACAACTCCACGAAGGAGTGGTGATGTGGGTGCCTGTGTGCCCAGTTGTTCCAATTGTTTGTGACCACATGGACTGTAGCCCGCCAGCCTCTTCTGTCCATGGGATTTTCCAGGCAAGAATACTGGAGTGGGTTGCCATGCTCTTCTCCAGGAAACAAACCTGTGTCTTCTGCATCTCCTACACTGATAGGCAGATTCTCTACCACTGTGCCACCTGGCAGGGATGAAGTAATACAGTTACCCATATTTTATAGTTGAAGAAACTGAGGCACAAAGAGGTTGTGATATGCTCAAATAAGTGAAATGAGTTTGGAATTTTGTGCTCAGAATCCGGCTCTTACTTCATAATGCTACCTCTCCAATAAAATGATAAGAACAGTAAGAACAGCAAATAACAATAACTCTCCAGCAGAAAATGAGGGATTCAGGAGAATACACATGTTTCTACTTGCCTATGGGGTGTAACTCAGCAGTGGCCACAGGACTGGAAATGTCAGTTTTCATTCCAATCCCAAAGAAAGGCAATGCCAAAGAATGCTCAAACTACCGCACAATTGCACTCATCTCACAGGCTACTAAAGTGAGAATTCTCCAAGCCAGGCTTCAGCAATACATGAACTGTGAAATTCCAGATGTTCAAGCTGCTTTTAGAAAAGGCAGAGGAACCAAAGATCAAATTGCCAACATCTGCTAGATCATGGAAAAAGCAAGAGAGTTCCAGAAAAACATCTATTTCTGCTTTATTGACTATGTCAAAGTCTTTGATGGTGTGGATCACAATAAACTGTGGAAAATTCTGAAAGAGATGGGAATACCAGACCACCTGACCTGCTTCTTGAGAAACCTGTATGCAGGTCAGGAAGGAACAGTTAGAACTGGAAATGGAACAACAGACTGGTTCCAAATAGGAAAAGGAGTACATCAAGGCTGTATATTGTCACCCTGCCTATTTAACTTATATGCAGAGTACATCATGAGAATCACTGGGCTGGAAGAAGCACAAGCTGGAATCAAGATTGCCGGGAGAAATATCAATAACCTCAGATATGCAGATGACACCACCCTTATGGCAGAAAGTGAAGAGGAACTAAAGAGCCTCTTGATGAAAGTGAAAGAAGAGAGTGAAAAATTGGCTTAAAGCTCAACATTCAGAAAACTAAGATCATGGCATCCGGTCCTATCACTTCTTGGGAAATAGATGGGGAAACAGTGGAAAAAGTGGCTGACTTTATTTTGGGGGGGCTCGAAAATCACCACAGATGGTGATGGCAGCCATGAAATTAGAAGACGCTTACTCCTTGGAAGGAAAGTTATGACCAACCTAGACAGCATATTAAAAAGCAGAGACATTATTTTGTCAACAAAGTTTCGTCTAGTCAAGGCTATGGTTTTTCCAGTGGTCATGTATGGATATGAGAGCTGGACTATAAAGAAAGCTGAGCACTGAAGAATTGATGCTTTTGAACTGTGGTGTTAGAGAAGACTCTTGAGAGTCCCTTGGACTGCAAGGAGATCCAACCAGTCCATCCTAAAGGAGCTCAGTCCTGGGTGTTCATTTCCCAGGCGAGAATCCTGGAGTGGGTTGCCATTTCCTTCTCCAGGGTGGGGGGCGGTCTTCCCAACCCAGGGATTGAACCTGCACCTCCTGCGCTGGCAGCCAGATCGTTTACCACTGAGCCACCAGGGAAGGTCACAGCCTGAGGGGTAGATATGGCTACAGGAAGTACTCAAGGTGTAAGAGAGAGAGGGGGCTGTATGTCGGGGGAGGCTGCCTCAGATATGGTGCCAGAGGGGGTTTCTCTGAGGATGTGACCTGGAAGCCGAGACCTGAGGGTAAGGACTCAGAGATCTCAGGGAGAGCATTCGGCAGAGAGGAAGCAGGTGCAGAGGTCCTGGGGATGCAAATGAGTTTAGTGTGGCCGAGGGGCAGGCCAGTGGGGCTGGAGAGGAGCCCTGAGGGGACAGAGATAAGAGCTGATGTCGGGGTGATGGGCAGGGGCTGTTCTCTGGAGGGCCAGGCAAATCTTCAGACTAGAGTCTAACTACGAGGGGGCGGCATGGACAGGGGGCTGGGGGCGGGGCTGTTCTCTGGAGGGCCAGGCAAACCTGTAGTAGAGTCTAACTACGTGGGGAGGCATGGACAGCTTTGCAGCAGGAGGAGACTGGCGAGAGCATCAGGCAGGTTTCAGCAAGTTACTCAAGCTCTGGGCAAGCACTGGGGTCTGCTTCCAGCCCCTCAAAACCAGCAGGTGGGCATCTGCACATCCAGGCTCCCTGTGGGCCCGGTCCAAGGGCCTCCAAGCCCCGGGAGGCCTGGCGGTGACCTGGCGAGGGCACTGGGCCGGGGCTGGGAAATAGGATGCGCCATGAGCATTCTGGTCCCTCCTGGGACAGGCTGCCTGGGGAGGGGATGGTGTGAGCAGGGGTTGGGGGAGGGGGCCGCTGTCACACAAAGTCTTTATTGCACAGAAACCCCGGCCAGCTGCCCAAGGCTGGGCCGGGAGCCAGACTGGCCTCTCCAGCATGCTCAGCGGTCCTGCTGCCCAGCCCCCACTGCGAGCCGGGCTTTGTCCACCACTCCAAGCGCAGAGAAGCCTCTGGGGTGTGGGTCAGGCTCAGGGTGAGGCAAGGGCCATGTCCTCTCATTAAATGGCACCATTTCCACCGAGTTGCTCAGGGCAAGAACCTCCACTTTTCCAATCCACTTAGTAATTGTCACAACTCTATGCAATGGGCACCAGTACTGTGCCCATTTTACAGATTAGGAAATGGAGGCACAGCTCAGAGGTGGAGGACTGACTCCAACCCAGGTGGTCTGGGTCTACTGCCCATGCTTTCCACTTTTGCCCTACATGGCCTCCTAAGACCTGGCTAACATGCCACTTCCTCCTGGAAGCCTTCCCTGCTATGTCCCAAGCAAGAGGCAGTGGTGAGAGGAGTCCGACAAGTTCAAATCCCAGCTCTGCCCACTGTGAGCTGTGTTCCCTCATGCTCTGCAGCCCATGTGCCACATTTAGAGAACTGGTGTGCTGCCATGGAAGATCCTGTGTGACACAGCTAAGACCGGTCGCTCAGATGGTAAAGCATCTGCCTGCAATGCAGGAGACCTAAGTTCGATCCTTGGGTTGGGAATATCCCCCAGAGAAGGAAACAGCAACACACTCCAGTACCCTTGCCTGGAAAATCCAATGGACAGAGGAGCCTGGTAGGCTACAGTCCATGTGGTTACAGTCAGACATGACTGAATGACTTTAAAAAGACCCAACACAGCCAAATAAAAATAAATAAATAATATTTTTTAAATCCTGAATTTTAAAAAGTAAGCAATCTGAGAAGTAATTTCAGCTTTCTTTTACCTTAATTTCTGATTGACCCTTAACTGGCTGTGGTTTTGAAATCTAGGGGTAGGGTGGGGCCCAGCTTCATGAGCTGTGGGTTCAAATACCACTCTGCCAGCTTTAGCTGCACAAACATGGGCAACGTACTCAGCCTTGAGTTGCCTCTGTTTCATCTTTGAAAGGAGAATGACCACAACATCTACTTCGGCGGTGCCTTGAAGATTAGAGGAGTCAATATTTGCATAGCGCTTCCCGTGGTGCCTGGCACTTGGGAAGTTCTCAAGAGTAAGTATTAGGAGGCTAGACTCTGAAATCAGATGGACTAGAGTTCAAAAACCTCAGTGCCCAAGCAGAGGGTAACTGCATGACATTAAGAGAGCTGCTTAATTTTTCCAGGCCTCAGTTTTCCTACCTGTAAAATGGGGATAAAAATATTCCCTAGCCCTGAGGGTCAGTGTGGAGATTTCATGAGCTAATAGGTTACTACATGTTGGACACTGAGGCTGCACTTCCACTGAGCAGGTCTGGCTGTGTTGAAAACGTGTGCCTCTCAAAATTCTTCTCTGTGAGTGCCTCGTTCACCTCAGTCTAGTCCTGGCTCTTCCTCTGTGCTCACAGAACCCTTTCAGTTCAGTTCAGTTCAGCCGCTCAGTCGTCTCTGACTCTTTGCGACCCCATGAATCGCAGCACACCAGGCCTCCCTGTCCATCACCAACTCCCAGAGTTTACCTAATCTCATGTCCATTGAGTCGGTGATGCCATCCGGCCATCTCATCCTCTGTTGTCCCCTTCTCCTCCTGCCCCGATCCCTCCCAGCATCAGGGTCTTTCCCAAAGAGTCAACTCTTCGCATGAGGTGGCCAAAGTATTGGAGTTTCACACAGCCCTTTGCTGCTGCTGCTGTTGCTGCTGCTAAGTCGCTTTAGTCGTGTCTGACTCTGTGCGACCCCACAGATGGAAGCCAACCAGGCCCCGCCGTCCCTGGGATTCTCCAGGCAAGAACACTGGAGTGGGTTGCCATTTCCTTCTCCAATGCATGAAAGTGAAAAGTGAAAGTGAAGTCACTGAGTCGTGTCCAACTCTCAGCGACTCCATGGACTGCAGCCTACCAGACTCCTCCGTCCATGGGATTTTCCAGGCAAGAGTACTGGAGTGGGGGTGCCATTGCTCTTTAGAACCCCATTAATAGTAACACCAAGTAGTTAATATTCATAGTATCTGGGCCCTAGAGCCAAACTACCTGGCCTCTAATCCTGAGGACATAGCTGTGTGGCCTTAGGCAAGTTACTTTACCTCTCTCTGTGCCTCAGTTTCCTAATCTACAGAATGGGGATAATGGTGGCATCTACCTCATAGGCATGCTGGGAGGTTTAAATGCACTAACACGTGTAGGGCATGTTGAACAGTGCCTGTGGCAGGGTCAGCCTGCGAGGGTGAGTCCTCTGTTCGCACAGGACCCTCGGGTCGTGATATGAGGATTAGCAGCACTGGCACAATGCTCCCTGCCAGCTCCTCGAGGGCCCACACTGCACCGTTTTCCTCTCTCTCTGGGCAGCACCAGGCACAGCACGGAGCTGTGATCACCCCCACGTGGGAGATGGGGCGTCTGTGTGGCTGGTGGGGCTCGCTCAGCCCCACGCTTGCAGCTACCCCAGGATGGGCGCTCACCTCCCGAGCTGCCTGCCGCCTGCCCCTCTTACCTCGCAGCCTTTGGCCATGGCGAAGCCCCCTCCCAGGAGAAGGATGATGTTCCAGGGCACCGTGTCCTGGGCCCTCTTCCACGTCAGCAAGGGCACTGTCTCTGTGTTGGGAGCTGGGTGGAGAGAAGACACTGAGCTTGGGAGAGGATGCCCAGCTCCTCCCACCACGCCCCCACCCCAGGCAGGGGAGGGACCCGACACTCTCTCAGGACCCTCAACCGGAGGAGGGAACATCAGCCCCTGGAGCCCCGTCTCCGTGGGGACATGCAGGGGTCACTGGGAAGCCTCAGTCTGGCTTCAGCATCCCATTTAGGGGTTTCAGGGAAAAAGACAGAAGCATCATGACGGGGCATTTGCTCTACTCAGAATCTTCTGGAATTGCACAGTTCACATGCAGGACATCCTTTCAGTACCTAACAGCCCTTCTGGGTGAGTGTTACTTTCACCCTCGTTTACACGAGAGAAGGTCCTCTTTGTAACTGAACGTGTACAGAGAGGAGAAAAAAAGAGGAAGGAAATTCAGGAGAGTAGAAACCGAAGGAATGTCTGGTCCATGGAATCATGAGGCAAATTGTATTTCTTCAAAAGCAGGGATGTCTGCAGTGGATAGAACACGGGGCTCGTGAACGTCTGCTGTAAAGGGGTGGCTGCTGCTGCTGCTAAGTCGCTTCAGTTGCATCTGACTCTATGCAACTCCATAGACAGCAGCCCACCAGGCTCTGCCGTCCCTGGGATTCTCCAGGCAAGAGCACTGGAGTGGGTTGCCATTTCCTTCTCCAATGCATGAAAGTGAAGTCACTGAGTCATGTCCAACTCTCGGCGACCCCATGGACTGCAGCCCGCTAGTCTCCTCCGTCCATGGGATTTTCCAGGCAAGAGTACTGGAGTGGGGTGCCATTGCCTTCTCCAGTAAAAGGCTGGAGGGGCACTAATTCAGGCTCTGCAGGTCTCTGTTGCGGTCAGGGTGCCACAGAAGCATGGAAGCAGCCACAGAGGCGGCAGACACACGTGGACGGGGCATCGTTTCCACGAAATTCTATTTTCAAAGCGGGTGGCAGCTGGATTTGGCCCACGGGTGGTAGTTTGTTATCCCTGCACTGAGAGCATCCTCCTGAACCTTGGTTTGCTGCGGGTCCCTGGAACATGACCTTGCCTCTCAGAGGCCCCATATCCTCAGCTGACCCCTGACACAATAATGGAAGCTGGTAGGTCCTTGTGGGCACTGATGAGGCAGTGATGGAGCTGTGGGCGGAGGGACATTTCGGTTCAGTTCACAGCTGCCTGGCACCTGGAAGTCACTCCATAAACACTTGTCAGATGATATATACAACACACGGAGCCCAGTGCCTGGCACCAAGTAAGCTCCCTGGAACCGGGCCTTCTCACTGCGGGCTGCCGGCAGCCTCCCTGGAGGAGGATGGGTCTGACCCATTCAAAGTTCCCCTGCTGCCAGGACAGTCCCTAGTTAAACACTCTTTGATATTTTTGTTCCCCCTTTTTGGCGTTTTTCAAAATTTTATAGCATGGTTATCTAACACAAAAGTTTCTAACTGGATAATAAAGACAATGCAAAGCCACTTAATAAAGCCCCCTACTAAACAGTCCATGGGGTCACAAAGAGTCGGGCATGGCTGAAGCGACTCAGCACACATGAGATGCATGCAGCCCATGGGTGTATGCATGTGGTCCTGATGTCACACACTGCAAGTGGATTCGTGGGCCACACCCAAGTATGAGTAAGACCAGAGCTGGAAGAGGCAGCTGGAGACATCAGGTGGCCCAGCCCTTGGCCTTTAGGTGATAAAATAGTATTTCACTAAAGAGGCACCCAAGGTCTGAAAAAGTGACCCACCTAGAAGGTAAGGGTTGTACAAACAGAGGGAGGCGGCCCTGAGGATGAGCTTAAGGGAGTTAAGATAATGAGGTTAAGTGAGTGAAGTGGTGAGAGTGTGTAAAGCTGCTCACCATATGGTGAAGTCAGTTAGTGCCAGCTGTTGCTGCCCTTATTATCTTCCCACCCAACCATGCCCTTGGCACTGTTTCTTATAAATGCAGCCTCTGGCTGAATTTCTCACTTCTGGCTCTACATTATACTCTCTGCCTTCTAGAGCAGGAGCTGAAGGCACAGACTGTGAGGTTGACCTAGAATCCAGTCCTGGCCCTGCCATTCAGCTGTGTGACTTGAGCCTAGTGCCTCCATCTGTCTGAGCTTCAGAGTCCTCATCTGCCAAAGGGAGCAAGAGTACCTCCCTGGAGACCAATGCAGACGATGACCTGGGCCGTATATACTTGCTAATGAAATGAGCAAGCAGGTCAGGCCCAGAGCTCATCCCACAGCCTTGGAGGGTGACGGGCCAGCCACAGCCTCTGTCACCGGGAGCAGATGTTGGCACCTGCTTCTGCAGACACCAGCTGAAACCCCAATGGGGTCATAATCTGGAGGTCTGAAGGCCAGCCTACAGATGCTTTGGTTTGGGTGCTCAGTGATTTCCTGAGGCTGGAATTGAATGCCTGGGTCTGGGTTTGCTGCAGTCCCCCTGCTTCCTCTCCATCTAGAACCCAGCAGATTTCCACCTCTGGCTCCTTAGGCTCTTGCTTTGGGCCCAGAGTTTTTCTGGGCAGAGCCAAGACTATTGTAGAGGCACTTACACGACCAAAGAAAATAAATGTCCATGAATTTCTTCTTCAAGAAATAAGGATTTTATTTGTGGACAATGAAATTTGAATTTCATGTCATGTTCATGAGTCAGAAATATATATATTTTTTTATTCTTTTCAACCATTTAAAAAATGTGAAAGGCATTATTCTGAGTTCAGGGACTATACAGAAACAGCCACCAGCTGGGTTTGACCCAGAGACTCTAACTGCCAACCCTTGCCCTGGACTGTCACCTCTGGCACCTCTGTACCCAGACCTCGTAAAAGCTCAGACAGGGAGAGAGAAGCCGCAGGATCGTGTGTTTGTACAAAGGAGCTGTCAGTCTCAGGAGGGCCCCGCCTTCAGGCCACTGATCACCACGCTCCAGGCCACCGATGCCCCGGCCTTGCCCACCTTACCTTTAAAGTCAAACCACCACTTGAGGGACGGCTTTTGTGATGGGAAGAAGAACAAGATGGTGACAACAGACACGCCGGTGACAGCGTCAGAAATAAACCTGCAAGGACAAGGCACCTCAGCAGGCCAAGGCTTGGCAGTTTTGCAGCTGTAGCTCTGCGGCAGGGGCTTAGGCCCACTGGGAGGGGACGCTGTTGGAGGGACTGCGCTCAGCAGGGACTCGAGCCGCCCGTGGATGCGAAAGCACTTTATCCACAGCTCCCTGGGGCATTTAGACTCTGTTGGAGCCAAACCAGTGTTTATCCTCCCACTTCAAGGACGCTAGGAAGAGGGATTTGATCAAGGAGGGGAGAATCTGAGAGCCGCAGAAGGCTGGAGTCTGGGACCCCTAGGCATCACTATAACCGGGCTCTTGTGAAGTCCTGAGTGTATTTGTTCAGCTCCTGTTTGCACTCCTCCTGGGCTGGGCAGCTTAGCACACAAAGATGCAACCCAGAGATGCAGCCCACACCAGCAGAGCCCACCTCACAGCCCCGCGAAACCTCCCTGCCACCTTCCAAGAATCCACAAGGTGCCCGGTGGGGATATCAACCCCACCGAAGTCTCAGAGACAGTTCTCAGGGGAAGGCATCTTCCCTTTCAAATAAGGAATCTGAGTCTCAGAGAACAGCAGCAACTTGCTCAGGGCCAGACCATGGTCTGCAGAAGAGACGACTTTGAACTCAGATATTTCTGGCTCTGAGTTCAATAAAGCACAGAGCCAAATGCCAACAAAGGCGCTTTCAGCCCACACATTTGGGAAGAAGAGTATTCAAACGGCCAAGAAACTGGGAAAGATGGTCAGTATCAATGTAATAGAGAAACACAGAGGAAAACACGTGCTGACAGACAAGTAAAACATGAAAAGGCTGATAATATCTAATGGGGATGTTGAGAAACACAGGCTATTGGTGGGAAAATAAACTTTCTGCCAGGGGGAGCTGGCAGTACGTTTCAAAACTTTACGTGAATACCCCTTGATCCAGTTCTTGTACATCTAGGAATTTATCTTCAGGGAATAACTGGGCTCTTGTACACAGATTATGTACCAGGATGTTCATTAGTGATAAGAACAAAAAAAAAAAAGCGGGGGATTTTTAGTAGGGCCGTGTTTAGATAAATTGTGTATTATCATATGTATAATGAAGTGCCTCTTGGTTGTTTAAAAAAAGATAAAAATAACATCAACTGTTATGTTTGACACGGAAATACAACTGAGATACCTTGTAAACTAAAAAAAAAAAAAAAAAAAGGCAAGTTTTTGGGACTTCCCTGGTGGTCCAGTGGCTGAGAATCCACCTGCAGGGGACACGTGTTCCATTGCAGTCCAGGAATATCCCACATGCCGAGGGGCAACTGAGCACCTAATACGTGCTCAATAAAAGTTGATTGATTGAATAATGGAAGGAATGAATGAACCACGTGCTCAGGGTTGCACAGTTTGTAGTGGTGGAACTGGAATTTGAACCCAGTTTTGTCTGATTCCAAAGGCAGAGCTCTTATCACACGAGAACCCAGATATTTTATCATCCAAACCTAAGCTCTTGAGAGCAAAAGAAGGAACTGGTAATAACCACACGGGATGAGAGGCGGAAACCTAGCCCAGCTCTCCCCAGCGGCTCTGCCTCCTTAGCTCCGGGCAGCCCAGCCCCGAGGCCCCCCTGTTGGACTCCATCCCACGGGTCCCCAGAGTCTCACCCAGGGGTGAAGAGGCTGGCCCAGCCAGGGATGAACTTCGGGTCCCGGGAGAAGAGGAGGATGGCAAACACGCAGAAAAGGATGAACACGGCCTGTTCGGCAAACCTGTGACACAGAGATGTGAGCACCGTGGTGACCCTGGGCTTTGGCCTGACATCAGCAAGGGAAGGCCTGGGCGGGGGCCCACTGGGTGTGGGTGTGAGTGGGCCCAGGCCCTGCCTCTGAGAGCCAGAAGCAGTAGTTCACTGCCTCAGCGGTCCGAGAGTGAGGGCGGGGAGTGCCGGGTGTATCCGGTTCCTTCCCTGGGGCCTCCCTGTGCTCCCAGCATCCTTCCTAAGCATCAGGCCCGCCTCCCTGCAAACATGTCATATCATCCCCAGGGTCCTAGGTACAATGCAGAGAGAAAGAAAGCGAGACAGGAACAAAGTCAGAAAACCAGAGAGAAAGGCAACTGACGGGAACAGAGAGCTGGCGAAAGAGAGGAACAGAGCGACAGACACAGAGAGAGGGGCAGACAGCGGCAAAAGAGAGACCCCCCAAATATTTGAGTAAATATCTACCCAATGTGCCCATTTCACAGATCAGGAAGCAGGGCCCAGAGAGGGTTAGTGCTTTGCCCAAGGCCACACAAGAAGTCAGTAGCAGAGTCAGACCTGTGTGGGCCTGCCGACTCTTGGTTATTTCCACGTTAACATGCACTGAACAAGGTCCTGGGAGCCACCTGAGGCAGGGATCAGGAGGGAAAGTGGGCACTAGGCAGGGAGGTGACACGTCCCCACTCCAAGTGCAGCCTGAGAGGTTTGCTGGTCCTCGGGGTATCGAGCCCAGCGCTGGGGCAATAGGCTGACTGTGTTAGTCACCTCCCTACCCTCCGTCTCCAGGATCCCAGGCTTTTGGTCTGGAAATTCCCTCTGGACTCAGTCCCCAAGAGGTAGCTCTCCTGAAAGTCTAGTGCCCAGTTCTCTTCCCACCCCAAGCAAGGATCTCTGCGCCACGTACTTGATGGGCCCCAGGCTCTGGAATTCCTCCCGAATCGTGTCTCGAGCCCTATTTTCTGCATCAGTTCTGAGCTCAGATTTCTTCTTCCTCCAGCCCCTGAAACAGAAAGTGGGAAACTGAGGACTGGCCATGCAGTCTAAAAACGCTTTGGCGACCCACCTCCATCTAGCCAGGCCTCTTTGCCTCTGTTTTGGAGACTCTGTGACAGCCTGCTGGGTGGTCACCCTGCCTTCTTGTCTCCCTTCTAAAATCTGTTCTGCTCACCTATAGCCTGGATGGTCTTTTAAAAATGTGAATCTGATCATTTGGCTCCCAGGCTTAAAATCTTTTTGGGGTCAGACAGACTCAGAAATAAACCATACACACCAAGGAAATAAAATACAAAGTCCAGAAATAGACCCCACCATAAATGGGGATTTAGTCTATGATAAAGTTGGTGCCCCAGCTTGTTGTAGGAAAGATGACCTATTCAGTCAATGATGTGAGACATACAGATCAGTGGAATCTAATAGAGCGTCCAGAAATAAACCCACACTTCTATGGTCAACTGATTTCTGATAAAGGTACCAACACCATTCAACGGGGAAAGAACAGTCTTTCATCAAACGGTCTTAAGACAACTGGACACCTGCGTGCGTGCTCAGTTGCTTGATCATGCCCGACTCTTTAGAGACCACATGGACTATTGCCCACCAGGCTCCTCTGTCCAAGGGATTCTTCAGGCAAGAATACTGCAGTGGGTTGCCATTTCCTCCTCCAGGGAATCTTCCTGACCCAGGGATCAAACCCTCATCTCCTGCCTTGGCAGGCAGATTCTTACCACTGAGCCACCTGGGAAGCCCCAAGACAACTGGACAGCCACATGCAAAAGGATGAACATGGAACCCCCTACCTCTTGGTACATACAAAATTTAACTCAAAATGGTTCAAAGACCTAAACATAAGAAGAGCGAGACCTATAAAATTTTAGAAGAAAACATAGATGTAAATTCTCATGGCCTCAGATTAGGCACATATTTCTTAGATATGACACAAAAAGCACAAGCAAACAAAAATAAATTGACTTCATTAAAATTAAAAACGTTTGTGTGTCAGGAAAAGGTATTGAGACAACTCGATGGTTATCTGGAGCAAAAAAAAATGCTGACTCCAAACCTGTACCCCAAAGTTGCATCCTTACACTGCACCCTAAAGGACAAGCTCAAATAGATGAAAAGATTTAAATGTACAAAATACAAAAATACTAGAAGAAAACATGGGACTGTTCTTTCATAACTCTATAATGGGAAGGAAGACCTTTCTAACTGCAATTGAAAATTTAGAAGCCATATGAGAAAAAATTGATAATTTCACCTCATAAAATGTTTCTAAAAATTTCTGCACAGAAGAAAGCATGATAAGCAAAGTGAAAAATCAGGGAAAAAAAGTTGTAACTCATACTCAAAATAAGCACTAATCTTTCAATACAGAGAAAATACTAGAAATCAATAAAACCAAGACCAGCAATCAAGTTTTTCAATGTACAAAGTATATAAACACACAGTTAAACAATTCACAGGAGAGGAAATACCAGGGTCTCCTATGAATATATGAGGGTTTCAAATGAATATATGAAAAGTTTTCATCTTACCCCTTAGTATGAAAAGTTCTTCAAAATTACTCCTAAAGCAAATGCAAATTATTTTTCTCTTATCAGATTGGCAAAAACCCACCTTGCTGCATGGAAACAGATGCTCTCATATATTGTATTTATTTTTTAAGTTTTTGGCCACACCTTAGAGCATGCAGGATCATAGTTCCCTGATCTGGGATCGAACCCAGGCCTCCTGTATTGGGAGCACAGAGTCGTAACCACTGAACCACCAGAGAAGTCCCTTATATATTATAAGTGGGGGAATGTGTGTGCTTAGTCGCTCAGTCGTGTCTGACTCTTTGCGACCCCATGGACTGCAGCCCACCAGGCTCTTTTGTCCATGGGGATTGCCTAGATGAGAATAATGGAGTGGGTTGCTTCCTGTTGGTTGGTTCCTCCTCCAGGTAATCTTCCCAACCCAGGGATTAAACCCGTGTCTTCTACTTGGCAGGCAGATTCTTTTCCACTGAAAGTGAAAGTTGCACAGTCATGTCCGACTCTTGAGACCTCATAGACTATACAGTCCATGGAATTCTCCAGGCCAGAATACTGGAATGGGTAGCTTTTCCCTTATCTTCCCAACCCTGGGATCAAACCAATGTCTCCCACATTGCAGGCAGATTCTTTACCAGCTGAGCCACAAGGGAGGCCCAAGAATATTGGAGTGGGTAGCCTACCCTTCTCTAGCGGATCTTCCCGGCCCTAGAATCAAACTGGGGTTTCCTGCAAGTGGATTCTTTACCAACTGAGTTATCAAGGAAGCTGTATTCCACTGAACCACCCAGGAAACCAAGACTTCATTTTTATCCCCTATCTACAAGTGAAAATTGTAGAAATTAAAGAGGTAAAGCCTCAGGGAGGGGACAGAGTTGCTCCAAGTCACGCAGAACTGTGATGTGAAATCTGGTTTATCTGAGTCCAATGTCTGGGCTTGCTGCTCTGGACTAAGCCAGGCTTTGAACCCCAAGTTTCTGCTCTGACAGGTCAAGAAACATCACAGTCAGAGCTTTTCTATTCTCAAGGGGTTTTCATATCTGTTTGATCTTGAATAGCTCTTACTGGTCCCATTTTACAGATGAGAAAAATTAAGGCCCAGAGAGGTGAGGAAACTGAGTCAGAGAATGACTTATGACATGCCTGCTACTCCAGCCCTGAGCTGAAGCTCCTATGTGAGTATTTTCCCAAACTCACACATTCATAAAGGAAATCAGTCCTGAACATTCATTGGAAGGATTGATGCTGAAGTTGAAACTCCAATACTTTGGCCACCTGATGTGAAGAGCGGACTCCTTGGAAAAGACCCTGATGCTGGGGAAGATTGGAGGCAGGAGGAGAAGGGGACATCAGAGGATGGATGGCTGGATGGCATCACTGACAATGGACATGAGTGTGAGTGAACCCCCGGAAGCTGGGGATGGACAGGGAGGCCTGGCGTGCTGCAGTCCATGGGGTCGCAAAGAGTCAGACCTGACTGAGCGACTGAACTGAAGTGAACTGACACATTCATAACTGCCTTCACAAATGTTCCCATGTTCACGTGCCATGGGCTCCAACTAGATGTAGTGTTTTAATTAAAGGCAGATATTTAAATAGAAAGCTTTCTATCACTGCCACAAATAGCAAACAAGAATCACTTGTCAACCCATAAAAAGAAAGAAAGTACCCATAAAAATAAAGACATGAAAGCAAAGCAACATTATTACATCTGGCTGGATACCACTGCTGGCTTAAGTCTCTGGGCCTGAGATTTGCTCTTCCTTTTTTAAAAGGATGATTTGAAAATATTCAGTTCAGTTCAGTTCAATTGCTCAGTCGTGTCTGACTCTTTGTAACCCCATGAATCGCAGCACGCCAGGCCTCCCTGTCCATCACCAACTCCCAGAGTTCACTCAGACTCGTGTCCATCGAGTCAGTGATGCCATCTAGCCATCTCATCCTCTGTCGTCCCCTTCTCCTCCTGCCCCCAATCCCTCCCAGCATCAGAATCTTTTCCAGTGAGTCAACTCTTCGCATGAGGTGGCCAAAGTACTGAAGTTTCAGCTTTAGCATCATTCCTTCCAAAGAAATCCCAGGGCTGATCTTCAGAATGGACTTGTTGGATCTCCTTGCAGTCCAAGGGACTCTCAAGAGTCTTCTCCAACACCACAGCTCAAAAGCATCAATTCTTCAGCACTCAGCTTTCTTCACAGTCCAACTCTAGCATTCATACATGACCACTGGAAAAAGCATAGCCTTGACTAGACGGACCTTAGTTGGCAAAGTAATGTCTCTGCTTTTGAATATACTATCTAGGTTAGTTATAACTTTTCTTCCAAGGAGTAAGTGTCTTTTAATTTCGTGGCTGCAGTCACCATCTGCAGTGATTTTGGAGCCCCCAAAATAAATTCTGACACTGTTTCCACTGTTTCCCATCTATTTCCCATGAAGTGACGGGACCAGATGCCTAGAGAGATGTTAAAGTTTTCCCCCACCTTACTGAGACTTTCTCCCCAGCATAAGCAGCATTGATAAAGGAATATTTTTCTCACTCTCAGAGTCAGTGTTATTTGATACCTTGTCCTCAGGCTGCCCCAAATTACCTCCTGTACTGAGGCCCCGTGAAATGAGAAACACTGTACATTGTTTCCTGTGGTGTGAGTGTGGACCTGACTTAAGGAACAATACGATTAGTGATTATTGATGGTGGGTGGCATTCACCCAGGGCCTGGGCTCAGCAGGCAAGATCCCACACCACCTGTAATCCGCACTCCCTGGGAGGCCAGGATGACTACGGGCACTACATCCGACTGGAAACTGGAAGGACTTAGGAGGGTCACTCGCTAGGGAGTGGGAAGCTGGGACCCCAGCCCGGTTCCATCTGCCGCAAAGCTCAAGTTAAGTGCCCGGGTACCTCAGGGTTATCCCTCCATAGAGGAAGGAGATCCAGAGCCAGCCCACCAACAGGAACAGCAGCATGAGAGGAAAGGCGAAGATGAACCAGGAGCCGAAGTTCACCACGTCGCACTGTGGGAAGAAACTGGAGAAAAGAGAGAGGTGAGAGCCCGCCAGCGTCAGCCAGACAGATGGATGGACACATCCCTACAGAGGAAAACTAAAGGAATTATGCTTGGTATTCACAGGGGCGCTAGAGGTCTTCAGATTCTCCCCCTGTATTTTCTGAGCAATATATTGTGTTGCCCAAGAAGCTCATTTCATTTTTTCATGGTCTGGAAAAAACAACCCCAAACGAACTTTTGGCCAACCCAATATAAAGTTCCCATATCAGGTGTGATCAGAATAAACCAATACAATGTACTTGGGGAGCGAAGACCAAGGTGAACACGCAGGGCAGCCATTTTCCTGTCTCCCCACGTGCCCTGCTAGAAAATCAGAACCTCATATAAACCCCACATTCCTTTCAAATACCTCCCTTCCTGATGAGAAGGTCCAGGCTTATGCAATTAAATGTTGTATACGTTTTGCATGTAATTTGCATGCCCTTTACTCAAAATCCTTCATGTTGGATATTTTTACTTAAAGTTCCAGCATTTTCTCCCTAATCTCTTTTCAAGGCTTGCTCACATCAGAGAAAATAGGCAGCCTGAAAACCCTCTGACAGCAAATACTCTCCCATGTCCCCCATCCCCCAACTCAGGGCCAGACCCTGAGGGCCTCAGAACCCCCATCTTTCCTGTCCATCCCTGTGGACAGCCTCCAGCAAGAACTAACACCAAACACCCTGCTTTGTCCTCCCAGCTAACTGCCCCTTTGCTAGCACTTCCTGATAACCGAGGAGACAAACGTGTCATCCCACACGGCCCCCATATCTGAAGCAGAACCATCTTGGCTTCTGGTTTTCAGTCTCACAGCCAGGCCTTGATCAAAGAATGGAGATGAAAAGACACCAAAGGTTTGCAGTGGGGGCTGAAATCAACGGGGAAAAGACCGATGCCTGGCCCCCATGCCCAGCCTCCGAAATCAGCATCTCTGCAGCTGAGACCAAGCGTATGTTTCTTCACCTTCCCTGGAGACTCTAAATGCACCTATGGCTGAGAATCACTGTTTTTTACAGACCTGCCTCTTGAGAAACCTACATGCAGGTCAGGAAGAAACAGTTAGAACTGGACATGGAACAACAGACTGGTTCCAAATAGGAAAAGGCTGTATATTGTCACCCTGCTTATTTAACTTATGTGCAGAGTACATCATGAGAAACTCTGGGATGGAAGAAGCACAGGCTGGTAACAAGATTGCCAGGGAGAAATATCAATAACCTCAGATATGCAGATGACACCACCCTTATGGCAGAAAGTGAAGAGGAACTCAAAAGCCTCTTAATGAAAGTGAAAGAGGAGAATGAAAAAGTTGGCTTAAAGCTCAACTTTCAGAAAACTAAGATCATGGCACCTGGTCCCATCACTTCATGGCAAATAGATGGGGAAATGGTGGAAACTGTGTCAGACTTTATTTTGGGGGGCTCCAAGATCACTGCAGACGGTGATTACAGCCATGAAATTAAAAGACGCTTATTCCTTGGAAGGAAAGTTATGACCAACCTAGATAGCATATTGAAAAGCAGAGATATTACTTTGCCAACAAAGGTCCGTCTAGTCAAGGCTATGGTTTTTCCAGTAGTCATGCATGGATGTGAGAGTTGGACTGTGAAGAAGGCTGAGCGCCGAAGAATTGATGCTTTTGAACTGTGGTGTTGGAGAAGACTCTTGAGAGTCCTTTGGACTGCAAGGAGATCCAACCAGTCTATCCTAAAGGAGACCAGCCCTGGGTGTTCATTGGAAGGACTGATGCTGAAGCTGAAACTCCAATACTTTGGCCATCTCATGTGAAGAGTTGACTCACTGGAAAAGACCCTGATGCTGGGAAGGATTATGGGGCAGGAGGAGAAGGGGACGACAGAGGATGAGATGGCTGGATGGCATCACCAACTCGATGCACATGAGTTTGGGTGAACTCTGGGAGTTGGTGATGGACAGGGAGGCTTGGTGTGCTGTGATTCATGGGGTTGCAAAGAGTCAAATACGACTGAGTGACTGAACTGAACTGAAAATCAAAGGATTTTAGAACCTGAGAATATGGTGGCGAGTTAAGGTTTTAAAATCAGCTTGTGAGGTAAGACATGGGTGTGCTTAAGTTTTCTCATGAAAATAACTTTGACTACCCACAAATATAGAACTGACTTATGCACATCAAACCCAGTCTCAGGAAGACCAATGCAGTTAGCTTTTCTTCCATCATCCCTGTAAATCCTTGATTCTTTGGCTGAATACCAGATAAAGACGTCAGCCAGCACATTGAGTCATGTTGAATATCAGAAAATTTTGTTGCTGCTGATTTGTTAAATGCATACATTTGGATTCATGTGGATTAATTTAATATATGGCACATCTCCACCTCTCAGAATCTTGGAATCTGAAAATACTTAGAATCTTGAAATACAAGGATTTTTAACATCTTCAGACTAACTGGTTTGGAAAAAATGGAACTGATGTCAAACCATCAGAGAATCCATCTCTTTGATTCTCATGCCCTGACAAATGGCCACTCAACCTCTGTTTGAACAGTTTCAGTGATGGGGAGATTTTACTTGGCAGAGCCCACTCCACTGCTGGTCCATGTGCCTGGCTGAAAGGCTTCTCACAGGACATCACAGCCACACACCAGTACCTCCCACTGGGGCTGGTTTTAGAAGGAGATGTCAGCCATGTCACCCCTCCGCTCTCAGCTCTCCTCTGACTCTCCTGACAGTGCCTGCCCAGGTCTTCTTACCTTACCCCCTTCTGCAGCCCAGCCTGGCCAGTCTCTGTGCTGCTTCCCACCTTTGTGCACGCTATTCCTTCTGTCTGGGGTGCTCCTCCCTCCTGCGTCCACAAAGTTCACCCCCTCACTTCTAGGTCTCTGCTCAAATGTCACCATGTTAGAGGGATGGCACAATACCGAGCAACCTAGATAAAACAGCACCCACTCCTGTTACCTCTGCCCCCTTCTTCTGCCCGATTTTAGTTTATAACGTATCACACCAACATATTATATATTCTCTTGCTTTTTCCTTTATTGTTTGTCTCTCCCACCAGAATGGAAGTTCCCCAGAGCAGAGATTTTGCTGGGCTTTGTGCATCGCTGGGTCCCCAAAGCCTGGACAACGGTAGACACCCAAGACAGAGCCCTGGATGCTGGGTGAAGGAGGAGGTGGAGGAGAGGCAGAAGCCCTGTTGCCGGGGGCGGGGGCGCTCGCTCTCACCTCTTGAGCTGGCCGAGCAGGATGAGGTTGGGGGCTGTGCCCGTGAGGGTGGCGGTGCCCCGATGCTGGCCGAGTAGGGGATGGAGATGAGGAAGCCCTTCCAGATGTTCCTGCGATATTCCTCCTCCTTGGAGGTAGGGTGGAGATCCGTTGGAGCCTCTGCCTCCTCAGGGCAGTCTTTGCTTTAAAAAACCCAAAGAAAAGCCATTCAGAATTCCTGGCCTTATGGAGAAACACACTGCCCGGGATGGGAGAGCTAAGTGAACTTTCTAGAGGGCAATTGGCATCGGAATCAAACACTTCTAAAAATGTGCAACCCTTCAGCTTAAGTGTTTTACTCCAAGAAGTTGTCCTAAACTAATACTTGGCATTAAATATAACTTAAATGGAAAACTTCATTTAAATATCCATCAAAAAAGGATTGGCTAGATTAAGACGATCCTGTTTCTAGATGGAATACCAAAGCAGCTATTAAAAATGGTGATTTAGATGGGTATTTATTCAGATGAAAGATGTCCATTATCTAAAGGGAAAAGGTAGGTAACAGCACTACTTACTTCTTTTATTTTAAAAATATACACATATTTCATGAATATATGAGTATTAAGAAAAGTCTAGAATGATATACACAAAGTTGCTTTGGGGACTTTCGTGGGGATGGAATTATGGATTTTTTCCCCCTCTTTTACTTTTTATTTGTATTTTCTGGGTTATTTTCCTGGTACCTTTGTGGAGTTTGGGAAATAATAAAGTCAAAAATTGTTAATTATATAATAAAAGATAATGATGCTGACACAAATTTACTGAGGTGAAAAGACATCCACTGCACTCAGTTAGCTGAGATGACAGGCTATGAAATGGCATGTGTAGCATGGTCAGTTATTTTATTAAAAATACACACACACACACACATATATAGGTAAATGGTCTAGAATAGTATTCATTTAACTCTTCTAGTCTATCTTTGGGGGTGAGGTGCTGAGTACATTCTTCTTTTTGTTTAAGAGTTTTTTTCTTTTACTTGTACAATTATAAAATGTTTATTAGTGGATGAAATTAAGAATTATCATTGTGTAACAAATCAATTTTTTTTTAAGAATGTAAGACACTTCAACTATCTTGGGGCTTTAATTACCAACATGAAGGGCCACTTCTCCAGTGGGTGGTGGGGATGTGATCTGGGGTCTAAAAGGAAGACAAGGGCTGGAAGCAGCTGGAGACAGATGCCATGCTTGGTTATCCAGGGTGAGAGGCCCAGTCAGGGACCTGTGGGCTCCCTGGACCTGGGGCTCCAACCAGACTGAGCCTCAAGGGAGAATGAGAGCAGAAAGTGTTCTTCTCGTGCACCCACTTCCTAGTTTGGATGGAAAACTGAGGCCCAGAGCAGGGCTTGAAGAAAGCAGGGAAAAGCATTAGACTATTCAGGGATGACCTAAGTCATCCGATTATACAGTGGAAGTGACAAATAGATTCAAGGGATTAGATCTGATAGATAGAGTACCCAGTGAACTATGGATGGAGATTCGTGACATTGTACAGGAGGCAGTGATCAAGACCATCCCCAAGAGAAATTCAAAAGGCAAAATCATTGCCTGAGGAGGCCTTATCAATAGCTGTGAAAAGAAGACAGTTCAGTTCAGTTCAGCTGCTCAGTTGTGTCCTACTCTTTGCGACCCCATGAATTGCAGCATGCCAGGCCTCCCTGTCCATCACCAACTCGCAGAGTTCACTCAAACTCATGTCCATCGAGTTGGTGATGCCATCCAGCCATCTCATCCTCTGTTGTCCCTTTCTCCTGCTGCCCCCAATCCCTCCCAGCATCAGAGTCTTTTCCAATGAGTCAACTCTTCGCATGAGGTGGCCAAAGTATTGGAGTTTCAGCTTTAGCACCAGTCCTTCCAAAGAACAACTAGGACTGATCTCCTTTAGAATGGACTGGTTGGATCTCCTTGCAGTCCAAGGGACTCTCAAGAGTCTTCTCCAACACCACAGTTCGGTTTGATCCCTGGTAGGGGCGGTGGCTGAGAGGAGCAACCCTATGTCCAAGGAGCAGTTACTGCGTGGGCGCAGGAGGGCCGAGAGGAGCTACTCCACCTTTAGGGTCAGGAGGGGTGGCCATGAGGACATACCCTTGTCCAAGGTAAGGAGCAGCGGCTGCACTTTGCTGGAGCAGCCATGAAGAGATACCCCATGTCCAAGGTAAGAGAAACCCAAGTAAGATGGTAGGTGTTGCGAGAGGGCATCAGAGGGCAGACACACTGAAACCATACTCATAGTAAAGAAGACAAGCTAAAGGCAAATGAAAAGGGGAAAGATACACCCATCTGAATGCAGAGTTCCAAAGAAGAGCAAGGAGAGATAAGAGAGCCTTCCTCAGTGATCAGTGCAAAGAAACAGAGGAAAAAAATAGAATGGGAAAGACTAGAGATCTCTTCAGGAAAATTAGAGATGCCAAGGGAACATTTCATGCAAAGATGGGCACAATAAAGGACAGAAATATTATGGAACTAACAGAAGCAGAAGATATTAAGAAGAGGTGGCAAGAATACACATAAGAACTATACAGAAAAGATCTTCATGACCCAGATAACCACGATGGTGTGATCACTCACCTGGAGTAAGACATCCTAGAGTCTGAAGTCAAGTGGACCTGAGGAAGTATCACTACAAACCAAGCTAGTGGAGGTGATGGAACTCCAGCTGAACTATTTCAAATTCTAAAAGGTAACGCTGTGAAAGTGCTGTGCTCAATATGCCAGCAAATTTGAAAAACTCAGCAGTGGCTACAGGACTGGAAAAGGTCAGTTTTCACTCCAATCCCTAAGAAAGGCAATGCCAAAGAATGCTCAAACTACTGCACAGTTGTACTCATCTGACATGCTAGTAAAGTAATGCTCAAAATTCTCCAAGACAGGCTTCAACAATACATGAACCAAGAAGTCCCAGATGTTCAAGCTGGATTTAGAAAAGGCAGGGGTACCACAGATAAAATTGCCAACATCCATCAGATCATAGAAAAAGCAAGAGAGTTCAAAAAAAATATCTACTTCTGCTTTATTGACTATGCCAAAGCCTTTGACTGTGTGGATCACAAAAACCTGTGGAAAATTCTTCAACAGATGGGAATACCAGACCACGTTACCTGCCTCCTGAGAAATCTGTATGCGGGTCAAGAAGCAATAGTTAAACTGCAACAACAAACTGGTTCCAAAGTGGGAAAGGAGTACATCAAGGCTGTATGTTAGCACCCTGCTTATTTAACATCTATGCAGAGTACATCATGTGAAATGCAGGGCCAGGTGAAGCATGAGCTGGAATCAAGATAGCCAGGAGAAATAGCAATAACCTCAGATATGCAGATGATACCACCCTTATGGCAGAAAGTGAAGAAGAACTAAAGAGCCTCTTGATGAAAGTGAAAGAGGAGAGTGAAAAAGTTGGCTTAAAGCTCAACATTCAGAAAACTAAGATCATGGCACCTGGTCCCATCACTTCATGGCAAATAGATAGGGAAGCAATGGAAACAGTGTGAGACTTTATTTTGGGGGCTCCAAAATCACTGCAGATGGTGACTGCAGCCATTAAATTAAAAGATGCTTACTCCTTGGAAGGAAAGCTATGACCAACCTAGATAGCATATTAAAAAGTAGAGACATTACTTTGCCAACAAAGGCCCATCTGGTCAAGGCTATGGTTTTCACAGTAGTCATGTATGAATGTGAGAGTTGGACTATAAAGAAAGCTGAGCACTGAAGGATTGATGCTTTTGAACTGTGGTGTTGGAGAAGACTCTTGAGAGTTCCTTGGACTGCAGGGAGATCCAATCAGTCCATCCTAAAGGAAATCAGTCCTGGATATTCTTTGGAAGGACTGATGCTGAAGCTGAAACTCCAATACTTTGGCCAACTGATGCAAAGAACTAACTCATTTGAAAAGACCCTGATGCTGGGAAAGATTGAAGGCAGGAAGAGAAGGGAATGACAGAAGATGAGATGGTTGGATGGCCTCACCAACTTGATGGACATGAGTTTGAGCAAGCTCTGGGAGTTGGTGATAGACAGGGCAGCCTGGTATGCTGCAGTCCATGGGGTCTCAAAGAGTCAGACACGATTGAGCAACTGAACTGAACTGAACGGAGAGTGGGGCTGGGGTCTACAACCAATGGACACAGAGTTCCAGAGGGTAGGGATCAGTGCTTTTCCACTAGACTCAACACAAGCTCTGCCTGGGTAGATGGTTAAAACAGATTCCCAGGTTGCAAGGTGGCAAGTGGTGGGACCAACTACAGAACCCATATCTCAAAGGTGGACTCACAGCCCCCAAACATGGTGCCAGGGAGGAGCACAGGCCTCAGGATAAGACAAACTGATGTAAAATCATGTCCCTATCTGCTAGACCCTCCATCTGTTCCCATCTCATTCAAAGCCAAAACTACATCAGTGGCCTGTGGGGTACCACATGCTCTGTCCCCAACCAGTGCTCTCCTGCCACACAATCTCTGTGACCCCACCTCCAGCCACATGAGCATCCTGGCTGCGTTGAACTTTCAGGGCTTTGTACCTGCTGGCCCCTCTGCTAAGAATACTCTTCCCACAGATTCCCCAGGACCTTTCACCTCCCCCAGGTGTTTCCCCAAGAATGACCTTCTTAGTGAGGTCTTCCCTGACACACATTTAAATACTGCTCTTTCTTTCCCTCCACCCCCTCCCTAGCCTGCTTTCCAATGCTTTGTTCTCCTGTTCATTGCCATGTGCCTGACAGTACCTGGCTCATGGTAATTTCTCTATAAATCTGCTGAATGAAGCAAACAGACCTGACTGATGCCCAGCAATGATGCCTTGAGCAAGTCAGTTTACTCCCTGCTGTTTGCTTCATCATCATGAAATTGAGATAATGATACCATTAATAACAAGCATTACCATCTGTGCATGGAAGGCCTAACAACCAGCTTTATCTACATGATCTCATTTAATCTCAAAAACAACCCTCAAAAAGAACCCAGTTGGGTTCTGACATCATGTCCAGTTGGTAGGTGAAACTGAGTTTCAGAGAGGGGGAGTGATGTGTGCAAATCAACAGAGCTGGTAAGTGGCAAAGCCAGGGTTCAAAGTCAAGTCTGCTTGACCCCAAGCACCCAGGTCTTATATCCTCGCTGCTGTATACAAAAGACATCAAAGACTAACTGTGCCGTCAAGGTCCGATGCTTCCTGAGTCACACAGGTGTGAAGGGCTGCTACTGTCTTGGGATCTTTTGTCTGCAGACAAAGCTTTAGCTTGGCCAGGTACACCCTCTCCTCCTTGACGATCGTGTGGTTTGTGCCTCCTGCCCTTCTGGTCCTTCCTTCCAGACCCTTCACCTCAGCAGACCTTTAGGGGTTTACTGTACTCCCCTGCCCATCCCATGTTTTCCTTCTTCAAGGAGGCTGGAGCTCAGGGAGAAGTGGTGGAAACTTGGGCATTGGGTCATTGGGAAAAGAATGGGGGTGGGGATTGCCTGCAGCATGGAATTCTTGTTCATCCTCTCCTTGGATCAAGCACGGGCTCCTCTATGAATTTCACCAGGAGAACTCACTCTTCTGTACCGGCAATGAACTGCATCTCCGTTGGCACAGTGTGCAGGCCGTTTTTCCGCACAGCAGCTAGGAGGAAAGAGCATGAGGTCTTTAGTGGGATGTAGCAGGTGGGACAGAAGCGTCCCCTTCTTGTGCAATCAAGAGTACTTCTTCAGGTCCCAGCCTATACTAGTCTTTGGATTAAAAAAAAAAAAAAGACATTCAAAATTCCATCCTTCTACCCAACCTGTTCCTATTAGGAGAGGGCTTCAGGCCTGGGGGCAGGAAATTAGCTGTAAGGCAGCTGGACAAGCCATAACTCAAGCCTAGGCTAACCTCAACTGTCATTGTCAAGGGGATGTTTGGGAAAGACCAGCTATGAGTGGTAATGGATCAGCAATGGGATGGGTGACCCCAATCTGCCACTCATTCAAAATGCACTTATTAAGCACCTACTGTATACTATTGACCATCAGCTTGGGGTACACAGTGAATAATATAGGACAATGTCCTTGCTCCCACAAAAGCACTATTCTAGAGAGGATGACTGACAATAATCAAGAAAGAAAACTTCGTGTGTCAGGGAACGTTTAATTTTAAGGAATCCTATATGTTGTTTTCTGTTTCTCAGGGGCCTTCTGTTCCTTATCAGTTCCTGGAAAACAGGAATGAGCAGAGCTGCACGCAGTTCTCAGGACTGAGGTCATGAACTTTCAGTAACCTTTTACTTTTCTATAAAACTACTTAGCCATGTTCCTATTTCCAATACATGGTTTGTCTTCTGGCCCTGTGATGACTGTTATTTCCCTAGTTACTGTTGTTATGGCCCCATGACGGCTGTCATTCCCTTAGTTACTGTTGTTATGCATTTGCTTTCTGTAGTTTTGCTTAACTTTATATTTTTCTGCCTAAAGTTTCTGTGTATAACAATATATATGCACACGCCACCATGATTAAAGCACACTTGTTCCACTAGAGACTTGGATCCCCCACGTCCTTCTTTTCTTCGTCTTCTTTTCATCGACTGCTGTCCTTAGGTTCTGGTCTGTCAAGACCAAAATAAGTGGCGCCCGAACAGGGACCTGGAGTACATCCTCGGCAAGCTGACGGCGCGACTGTGGACCTACTGAGGTCAGTAAGTGTGGGGTAATAGGACAAATGGTTGGAAAGCCCTACCGCTTTTCTACTTTGCTTCATCATTTATTTAAAGTTCAAGGACTCTGTTTCGTGTCAGTGAATAGAGGCTTGTCTCCAAATGGTAATTGAACATAATCCCTGGTTCCCTGATGAAGGTAGTTTTGATTTAGAGATTTGGAACCAGGTTAAAGAGAATGTTGAATGAGCCACAAGATGGGGAAAAAATATTCCAATAGATTTCTGGCCCTCATTAAAACTGTAATTTTGCCATTTCAAGGAAATTCTAGCCCCCAATATTCGACAACAGGCAGAACACTTGTTACATGAATATGAATTAGATGATGAAACTTTACAAAAGGCCCAATTAGAACAACATAAAATATTTCAGAATTTTCCCACCAGCACTGCTCTGGTTGCCCCAAGTGCTCCTCTTCCTCTTACAACAGGCGCCAAACCGAAAGTCCTCTCAACTCAAGGACAAGATGACTCTGATAATGACTCTTCTGAAGCTGACAATACTTTCCTTGATGACAATGATAAGCCTTTAACTTGTACTCGTATTTATGAGAAAACATTATCTACTCATTGTCCTTCATGACAAAGGCTTTCTGGATTGCTGGCTTCACAATCTCGAATCTCTGAGGCTGATGATTTTCTGCGTTTCCTGTTTTAAAAATCCTAATGCTCAAGGCCAAATTATACCTCAATACCAAGACATTGATTTTTCTCACATGCAACAAATGAAAAAAGCTGTAACTATGTGCAGCCCTCATTCGCCCTTTACTGAGGAACTTCTAAACACTATGGCATCTCCTATCGGAAATTTTGTTCCTTATGATTGGCGACTTTTGATAAAGGCTCTTCTTAAGCCAGGAGAATATCTTCAGTGGACAATGTGGTTTCAGGATATAGCCCGAGATCATGCCAATTCTAATGCTCAAGCTGGCACTCCCCAAAACCAAATTACTTTTGAAATGTTAACCAGTACAAGGCAGTTTGATGCAGTGAAAGCCCAAATACAATGCCCTCCCTTCCTACAAGAGCAACTGAAAGAAGCTGCTCTTGAAGCTTGGGATCAAATTACTCCTCAGGGGGAACCTAAAGGCAGCTACACAAAAATATTTTGAGGACCTAATGAAGCCTATGCTGATTTTTCAACTACATTGGAAGTTGCTATTTCCCATAGTGTTACTGGAGAAGAAGCCAAAAGGCAACTAGGAAAACTGCTTGCTTATGAGAATGCAAATCAGAAATGTCAAAAGCTATCTCTCCAATCCATGAGACTGGAGCTATTAGAGCTATTATCAACTATTTGAAGGCTTGTCGCAATTTAGGACCAGAAACAAAAAATGCAAATGCTAGCTGAAACAATGGCTCCTGCCTTTAAAAAGGAGAATGAAAGATGTTTTGCATGTGGAGATAAAACACATTTTAAAAAGGATTGTCCTAAAAGCACACACAAAACATTAAAACTGTTGAAAACCCCCAGAAATGTGCCCTCGTTGCCATAAGGGGAGACATTGGGCCAGGGAATGTCAGTCTAAATATGATGTTGAAGGAAAGCCTATTTCAGGAAACTCCAAGCTGGGGACTCCTCAGGTCCCCATCAACAAAAACCAGGGGCAAACTTCATCTTTTCCCTCAATCGCTCAACATCTGGCAGTGCTGCCATTGATATACCAGCCCTAAACGATTTTATCCTTTTTCCTCAAGCAGTCCCTTTTAGAATGCCTACCAGACTTTTTGGACCCCTATCCCCACAAACCTTCAGCTTTTTACTTGGCCAATCTAGTCTGACTTCTAAAGAAATTACTGTTCACCCTGGAGTAATTGATTCAGATTATAAGGGAGAAATCCAAATTATGATGTCATCTCAGATATTATGACAATTTAAAAAGGGAGATTAAATTGCTCAATGACTTCTTTTACCTTACATTTCTATTAACTCCTCTGATGGTACATGGACAGATGGATTTGGCAGTACAGATCAAAAACAATCCTTATGGACATCAATTATATCCGAATATCACCTGACCAAATATAAATATCAAAATTAATGGCAAAAAGTTTTCTGATCTTCTTGATACTGGATCTGATATTACTATTATCTCCAAATATTTATGGTCCAAATCTCGGCCTATCCAGAGAGTTTCTTGCCAGATTGCAGGAGTTTCTCAGTACAAGAGGTTTATCAAGGTGTTCAAATACATCCATGTGAGGGACCAGAAGGCCAGCCCACAACACGATGACCTTCTGTGAAAGATGTACCTCTTAATTTAATAGGAAGAGATTTACTTATGCAATGACAAGCTCAAACATGTATTCCACATTTTTCCTAGGGGCCACTGCTCACTTAACAAACAATGCAGTTATTAAAATTACTTGGAAAGTGACAAGCCTATTTGGACAGAGCAGTGGCCCCTTACAAAAGAGAAAGTAGAGGCTGCTAAGGAACTTATCTGTACACAATTGAAATAGAAACATATTGAGGAATCTTGTTCTCCTTGGAATTCTCCCATTTTTGTAATAAAAAGAAATCTAGCAAATGGCATCTCTTAATAGACCTTAGAAAAGTTAATGCATCTATGAAACCTATGGGTGCATTACAACCAGGAATTCCATCACCTACCATTATTCCTCAAAACTCGCATATTATTATTATAGATTTACAGGATTGGTTTTTTACTATACCTTTACACCCTCTAGACTGAGAAAGATTTGCCTTCTCTCTTCCTTTTCCTAATCACATTGGGCCTCATAAGTGATATCAATGGACTGTATTGCCTCAAGAAATGATTAATTCTCCCACCATGTGTCAATATTATGTAGCCAAAGCCTTTTTGAACCTGTGGGAAAACAATTTCCTGACTTTCCTGTTATTCATTATATGGATGATATATTGTTTTTGGCTCCATCTGTTTTAGAGACTCAACATATGTTTGATATAGCTCAACAATGCTTAAAAGACTCTGGATTAATTATTGCCCCTGAAAAATTCAAACCTCTACACCTTACCATTACTTAGGATCTATTGTTAATAGACAACATATTACTCCCCAACTCACAGAAATTCGTATTGATAAATTATCAACCTTGAATGATTTTCAAAAACTTTTAGGTGATATAAACTGGATTAGACCCTCTTTGGGTATTGCAAATTATCAACTGACTAATTTATTTAATACTTTGAAAGGAGATCCTGATTTAAATAGCCTTCGTTCACTTTCACAAGAGACACGAGAGGAATTCTGTTCAGTACAAAATAAATTACAAAAACAATTTCTTACTCGTATTAGGCTTGAATTGCCTTTAAAGTTGTTTAAACTCCCCTCTCTCCATTCTCCCACCAGACTTCTTGCCCAACAAGAACACCCAGTATAATGGATCTATATGGCAAAACCAATACAATAAAGTAAAATAAATAAATAAAATCTGAAAAAAATAATGGATCTATACCCATTTTAGAGGGACAAAGTCATGCCCTATCTTTATTTAATCACTCTGCTGCTGCTGCTGCTGCTGCTGCTGCGTCACTTCAGTCGTGTCTGACTCTGTGCAACCCCATAGATGGCAGCCCACTAGGCTCCTCTGTTCCCTGGGATTCTCCAGGCAAGAACACCAGAGTGGGTTGCCATTTCCTTCCCCAATAAATGAAAGTGAAAAGTGAAAGTGAAGTCACTCAGTCATGTCTGACTCTTTGTGACCCCATGGACTGCAGCCTACCAGGCTCCTCCATCCATGGGATTTTCCAGGCAAGAATACTGGAGTGGGTTGCCATTGCCTTCTCCTAATAATTATCAATGGGAGAAATAGAACTAAGACTTTGATTGGCTCCAATCCCCATAAAATTGTATTACCTATTAATGAAGTTAAATTTGAAAATTCATTACAAACTTCTACCAATTTTCAAATAGCCTTCTTAGACTATTTCATTATCCTTCTAATAAACTTTGAAATTTCTTCAAAAATACTGAATTTATTATCTCTCACATTGTTACATCACAACCTATACCTCAAGCTGATGTTTTCTATATAGATGGGACTAAAAACTCTAAAGCCTCATTTGGGTCTCTAAAAATATAAAAAGTCTTTTATACTAAATTTCATTCTGCTCAACAAAATGAATTATATGCTCTTATTCAGGTTATTCACCTACATCCTTACCCTATTAATATAGTTTCTGATTCCTCATATTCAGTTTTTATATTAAAAATATAGAAACTTCTACCATAAATTCTAATCAATCTATTATTTGACAACTTTTTCTTGAATTACAATCCATTATTATATATTACTCATATTCGAGCATATTCCAGCCTTCTTGGTCCAGTGACTCATGGTAATGAACAAACTGATAAACTTGTTTCTTTTCTACTCCCAAAGAACAACATGCTCTATTACATAATAATACTGGCTCCTTATACCAGATTTGGAAAATTCCATACTGCCATGCTAAAGAAATAATTAATAATTGCTCTACGTGTCGACCCCAACATCTTCGACCCATTTCACAAGGTATCAGTCCTCGAGGATTACAACCCAATGAATTATGGCAAATGGATGTGACTCATTGCCCTGAGCTTTCTCCATCTTCTTTTTTTACATGTCTGTATTGATACAAATTCTTCTTTTATATGGGCCACACCTCTTTGAGGTGAAGCTACACAACTTGTTATAACCCACCTGTTAGCTTGCTTTGCAGTAATGGGAACACCTAGTTCCCTAAAAATGATCCTGCTTATATATCTAACCAATTCAAAAAAAATTTTACAATCTTTTTTAATCAAACATATTACAGGCATTCTTTATAATCCACAAGCATAAGACATAGTTGAATGAGCACATCACACACTGAAACTACAAATAAAAAAATTTAAAAAGGGGGAACACACAGGAACAATTCTATCTTCCCTATCCAGAGCAGACTTTACTAGATTCCAATGAAAAGACTCTGATACTAGGAGGGATTAGGGGCAGGAGGAGAAGGGGACGACAGAGGATGAGATGGCTAGATGGCATCACTGACTCGATGGACGTGAGTTTGAGTGAATTCTGGGAGTTGGTGATGGACAGGGAGGCCTGGTGTGCTGCAATTCATGGGGTCGCAAAGAGCTGGACATGACTGAGTGACTGAACTGAACGCAAGATATTCTTTAATCCTATAACTATTGTTAATACAGCTTTATTTGTTTTAATTTTTTAAAACTTACCACAAGGAGATATCTTGACAAGAGCAGAAGAACATTTTGAGGAATTGAAGGACACTTCTCTTCCTCTGCTCATTTGGCATGAAGACGGGCTGACTAAACAATGGAAATCTGGGAAATTAATCTTACAGGGAAAGGGGTTGCTTGTATTTCTCCAGATGGATCCAATGAACTCACCTGGCTCCCTCTTCAGAAGATCTGCCCCAAGGGAGCCTCTGGCATTCAAAATAAAGATGAAACCAAAAAACGCCAGGAGGAAGAAATTCCAATACAGGCCATGGCGGCTCTGAAAATCTCCAAGAAGACCAAAACATTCAGGTTCTGATGAAAGTGGTGGAGAAAGCAAAACTGAGCAAAGCAATGGAGGTGACTGCAGAGTGGGGTGGGGGAGCAGGTCCACAGACGAGACATGTGAGCCGACGGCTTTGAGCTGAGGCCTCAAGGATTAAAAGGAGTCAATCATACGAAGAGTTGTGGCAAGAGGGACCGGGGCAACAGGAACAGCAAGTGCAAAGGCCCTGGAGTGAGAGTGTGTCTGGTATGTTGGGAAGCAGAAGGAAGACCAGTGGGGCTGGAGGGGCCTGATGGAGAGGGAGATTAGGAGGAGGTGGGAGATGGGGCGGGGCTGGGGTAGCAGAAAGGGGGCTGGATCACGCAGAGGTCTTGGGGCTCACCGTAAGAATTTTAGCTTCTCCTCTGAGCCAGTTGGGAGTGGAGCCAGGGGAGAGTTTGAGCAGAGGAGAGTCAGAAAAGGATATGACTTCATTTCTAAAGAATCCCTTGCTTGACAGGTCAGCCTCCCCACAGGAGAAAACGGAAGAGATCAAAATTTCCTGCAGCTGAAACCATCACCAAGAGCAAAAGATCCATCCCTGGGCATTGGAAGTGTGATTAATAACTGAACACATGGGTTCAGGGGTCAAGTCTCCATCAGTTGCTTTGTGACCTTAGGTCAGTGTGATCCTCAGCTAAGGTCGATTCTGCCTCCAACAGACATTGGACAATGTCTGGAGAAATTTTTGGTTGTAGCAACAGGGATGAAGGTAGTGGGAGTGCTGCTGGTACCTAATGGTCAGAGGTCCAGGATGCAGCTAAACATCTTGCAGTACATAAGTCAGCCCCCACAAGAAAGAATTTTCCCATCTAAGATGTCAAATAGTGCCAAAGTTAAGAAACTGGCTTAGATAAATCCCTTAATCTCCTTGAACTTCTTTAATCCATAAAAGTAATAATAAAAAGTAATAATTCCCCTGGGGTTATCAAGAGAATTAAATAGTTGATTTATCTGCTATAGACAGAATATTTTCATTCCCTCCCACTCTCCTCCAAATTCAAATGTTGAAACCAAATACCCAGTGTGATGGTGGTGTTAAGAGGTAGTGCTTTGGGAGGTGACTAAGTCATGAGGGTGGAGCCCTCATCAATGGGATTAGTGCCCTTATAAAAGACCTCACAGAACTCCCTTGCCACTTCTACCATGTGACTACACAGCCAGATGACAGCCAGGCTGTCTGTGAACCAGGGAACAGGCCCCCAACAGAAGCTAGGTCTGCTGGTGTCTTGATCTTGGACTTTGCAGCCTCCAGAATAGGGAGACCTAAGTACTCAGCCTGCGGTATTTTTGTCGTAGTAGCATGAACAACGGAAACACCATTTAAAGCAAGGACTGACAAACTTCTTCTGCAGAAGGCCAGGCAGTAAATATTTTCGGCTTTGGGGGCCATATGATGTCTGTTGTAACTACTCAAATCTGCCATGGTATCATGAAAGCAGCCCTAGATAATACGGAAATGAATAAGTGTGACTAAACCTTTATTTTTGGACACTGAAGATTTCACATAATCTTCATATGTCATAAAATCTTCTGGTTGATTTATACAACTATTTAAAAACATAAGAGCTATGCTTAGCTCACAGGCTAGATGAAAAACACGTGGCAGGCTAGATTTGGTGCACCCAAGTTTGCCAGCCCCTGAGTTTAGAAATTTAACAGGAATCTGAGCACTAGTGAGGCTTCAGGAAATGTGGGTTACTATTAAGAAAGTACAAGAAAATGGCCCCTGGAGTCTGGAACTGGTCTGACCCAGCTACGACACAGCATCCTCTTGTTGGACCTAGATAATCTTACACGTCACTGACTCCAGTCACTCTGAGACTGATAAAATGAGCCAGAGTGAGGACACTGTGATCTTGTTTAAGCACAAAGCCACTTGCCACCCACAAAATACCAAGCATCTCCTTCTCTTGCTAAAGAAATGGCTACTTCTTACCTAATCACAGAATTGTCCACAGGTTTGTTTTTTTTTTTCTATTTGCTTTGTTTTTGGCTGAGCTGAGTCATCCTTGCAGTGTGTGGGCTTAGTTGCCCTGCCACATGGGGGATCTTAGTTTCCGACCAGGGATCGAACCCATATCTCCAGTATTGCAAGGTGGATTCTTAGCCACTGGACCACCAGTTTCTGACAGCACCCAACCTAAAGCAAACCCTGCTTCCTTAGGTCCCCACCCCACTCCAAATGCCCCAACCACAGTCCGGAAAGTGAGAGGTTCTTTCTGATATCTCTGAGTTCTTTGTCATTGCCCATGGTGTGTGTCTTTCCTCACTGCACCAACGATAACAAACTCAGCCTGTTTAGCTACAAATGCACTCTGGCCACTTTGGACAAAGGAGGAAGGCTCTAGACTCCAGCTCTGGCCCTTTCCCTGGCTCGCCTCAGGGGCCTGGGGAAGTCTCTTCCCTTCTCCACTCTGGGCTGTTCTCCTGCTGGTACGAGGGAGCAGGGTTCCACCATGGCTGACTGTCATTTTTACTGTGCCTAAGGCTGGGGTCTGAAGGCCAAATTCAGATCTCACCCTGGGCCATGGGGAAAGGGCCTCAGGGCTCCCATGGTGGGAGCTCACATTCAAATGCAACACCTGAGGCTGGAGGGCAGGACACTAAGGCAGGAAGTGAAGGGTTGTTCATAGGACACTGATGCTGGGGTTGGGAGGATGCAGAGTCACTCCCTGGGGGCTGACCAGACAGGGAGAACTCTGACCCAGTGACTCCCAGCCGCCACCCATCCCTCACTCACTCTGTACTCTTCTTAACTTGGTCAGGAACGGCTGTCCTGCAGCATCAGATACTTGCAAAGCTTACCAGCATCTCAGGTATAACCACAGCCCACCCTCCTCAGCCCTGGATGAACATTAGAATGTCCTGAGAAAGCCCAGGTCCCACTCTGGAGGTTCTGGTTTAGAGGCTCTGGGACCTCAGTATTTTTCGAAAGTTCTACAGGTGGTTCTGTTGTGCAGCCAGGACTGAGAAAGCGTCCCTGAATTTAGAGATGCGGAACTGATGTCTCCAGTGGCTGTCCATGACCCTATGGGGTAGGGGGTTGTGTGTGCTCACCAGCTTGCCACAGTCCCCACCTGGCCCCTTTCTCATCCCTGGAACCTGGGCGCTGCCCGCATCAGATCTGGAGAGCTGGATATAAAACCCTAGGGTTGCAGACAAGGCATGCATGCATGCTAAGCTGCTTCAGTCGTGCAAAGTCAACTCTTTGCAACCCCGTGGCCTGTAGCCCGCCAGACTCCTCTGTCCATGGGATTCTCTAGGCAAGAACACTGGAGCAGGTTGCCATTCCCTCCTCCTGGGGATCTTCCCGACCCAGGGATCGAAACTGGGTCTCCTGCATTGCGGGCAGATTCTTTACCGCCCTGTGCCACCAGGGAAGCCCACAGACAAAGCAGAGGAGGATATTCACACACACACACACACACACACACACACACACACACACACGATTGTAAACAGTAGTTATTGGTAGCAATTAAGATTAGGAAGGAGAGACTTTACTTTTTCTTTATGCAAATTAGTTCTATTCCATTAGTAATGTGAAACAGTTTGATACCAAGTATTATTTCCCTCTAATAACGATGCCTTTAACACAGCCATTGACTGTGTGGATCACAATCAACTGTGGAAAATTCTGAAAGAGATGGGAATACCAGACCACCTGACCTGCCTCTTGAAAAACCTATATGCAGGTCAGGAAGCAACAGTTAAAACTGGACATGGAAAAACAGACTGGTTCTAAATAGGAAAAGGAGTACGTCAAGGCTGTATATTGTCACCCTGCTTATGTAACTTCTATGCAGAGTAACTTCTATCCAGCTGGGCTGGATGAAGCACAAGCTGGAACCAAGATTGCCGGGAGAAATATCAATAACCTCAGATATGCAGATGATACCACCCTTATGACAGAAAGTGAAGAAGAAATAAAGAGCCTTTTGATGAAAGTAAAGGAGGAGAATGAAAAAGCTGGCTCAAAGCTCAACATTCAGAAAACTAAGATCATGGCACCTGGTCTCATCACTTCATGATGGGGAAACAGTGGAAACAGTGGCTGACTTTATTTTGGGGGGCTCCAAAATCACCACAGATGGTGATTGCAGCCATGAAATTAGAAGACGCTTACTCCTTGGAAGGAAAGTTATGACCAGCCTAGACAGCATATTAAAAAGCAGAGACATTACTTTGTCAACAAAGGTCCATCTAGTCAAGGCTATGGTTTTTCCAGTGGTCATGTATGGATGTGAGAGTTGGACTGTGAAGAAAGCTGAGCACTGAAGAATTGATGCTTTTGAACTGTGGTGTTGGAGAAGACTCTTGAGATTCCCCCGGACTGCAAGGAGATCCAACCAGTCCATCCTAAAGGAGATCAGTCCTGGGTGTTGATTGGTAGGACTGATGTTGAAGCTGAAACTCCAATACTTTGGCTACCTGATGCAAAGAACTGACTCATTTGAAAAGACCCTGATGCTGGGAAAGATTGAAGGAGGAGGATAAGGGGACAACAGAGGATGAGATGGCTGGATGGCATTACCAACTCAATGGACATGGGTTTGGGTGGACTCTGGGAGTTGGTGATGGACAGGGAGGCCTGGCGTGCTGCGATTCATGGGGTCGCAAAGAGTCGGACATGACTGAGTGACTGAACTGAATAATGATGATGATAAGGTCAATGAAGATGAAGTAGAAAAAAAAATTGGAAAACCAAGGTGCTACTCAGTCCCTCATCCCTTTGCTTACTGTGACCACGGTGACCCACGTGACCACATGAAAACAGGCCAAAGTCTCCAAAGATTTTAACTTCCCCGGGTCCAGAAATCACCGGCTGGTTAGGAGCTTGGTGCTTATGTAAGGTCTTAGTCAAATAATAACAATCCCGGAGCTGATATCAGGCAGGGGGAGCTGAACACTCACATCTGTAATCTTACAGCAGTCTGGGAACAACCTGGGAGAGCTGGGCAGGGGTATTCCTTCCTCTTTACACCTAGGGAAACAGGCCTGGACAGACAGGGTAAGGTTGGGATTGAGATGACCCACTGGGTCATCATAATGACCCAGTTGAATTTTGGGGGCAGAGTGTTTAATGGCAGAGTCAGGCTTGTTCCCAGGACTGTTGATTTGCCACCCCTGAGTCTCGCCCCCATCTCCAAAGGCTCAGACCTAGAACAGCTAACTATAATGTAACCTCCCCAGCATGACTGAAATATTCTTGAAGTGGAAGGCCCTTAGGAAAGAGTTCTTGTGTCAAATTTGGAAAAGAGCACCCCAGGGAGAACAAAGACCCCAGGGAAGGTAGGTTTACACCTGTTCATTTATTTAACACTCACAGCCACTTGGGCAGTAAGGATTTGTATCTCCATTTTATATATTAGGAAACTGAGGCTTAGAGCAATTCAGTAACTGGTTTGTTTATTAATTGATAGATTCCACACATTTATTGATCACTAACAGTGTTCTAGGTGAACAATACTATAGTTCACAGCAAGGAAAAGGATGGACAGAAGCTCCCTTGGAACATGGAGTCCATGGAGATGGGTAATCAACAGATAAATCCTTCTCAATTAGGAGTCATGGGAAACTTCAGTCTGAATCAAGGTGTAGGGTCTTATTACCCACTCTTTCTGATTCTTGGGACCCTTATACTGGTTTTTATATAATGGCAACTGTGTAACTGCCACGTATTACCCATGTCTGTGTGCCAGGATCTCATTTCTCATGTACGCTTCACAATGATATACGCAAAATGGGAGGTTTTGTCCTCATTTAATAGATGAGAAAAGAGCCTTGGGAAGAGGCCCCTCTCCTAGCCTCATGAATAAGGAGGGAAGGAGAGGGCAGTGCTTAGCTCAGCCAACAAGACTGCTTTTGGAATGATGGCATCTTCAGCATTCCTAAAGGAAAGACATGGGTGGCAGGTCAGCTTTTTTCTTTCTTTTTAGTTAATATATTTGGCTGTGCTAGGTCTTAGTTGCGGCTCGAGGGATCTTTAATTGCAGCATGTGGGATCTAGTTCCCTGACCAAAGATTGAACCCAGGATCAAACTGCACTGGGAGCATGGTCTTAGCTACTGAACTACCTGGGAGGTCCCGAGCCAGCCTTCTTTGGGCAGAAACAAGGAGGGGAAAGCATTGTAGAGTTTAGGTTCAAAAGCCTGGTGGTCCCCTTATTGGCTGAGGGGCTTTGGGCAAATACTTCTCCATTCTGTGCATCAGTTTCACCCTCTGTGAAGTGGGCCACCCCTTCAGGGATGAAGTGCAGGCTCTCATCAGAGCATGAGTTGTAGAAGGATGCTGGAGAAGCCGCCATCCATGCAGCCCTGGCCCCCAGGCAGTGCAAGGAGCCAAGTGTGTGGCAGGACTTCAGAGAAGCAGCGGGGCTGCCCCCAAGACTGAGGCCCCCCAGGATCCTGTCCAGCGAGCCCCACCCCGCCCCAGGCTCTATCTCGTCCTGGCACATGCCTGTAAGCACAGATTTCAGATTCAGACAAAACTCGGCAACTAACGCACCATGTTGCTTTGGGCAAATCATTTTGCCTCTCTGACCCTCATTCTCTTCAAAATGGGGACGATCTTCTTCATAGTACGGTTATGAAGATTAAATGAGGGAATGGGTCTGAAAAATTTAGCACAGGCATAGGGCGTCTTTAGAAAATGGCAGCTCACATCACCCTCACTGTTGTTGCTCTGGGTTCCCCTCAGGGACCTCGAGCCTCCAGGAGCCTCCACCTCGGCCTGGCCGCTGACCAGAGTCTCCACTCCGTCTACCCCTGCCCGCTCCTCCTGCCACCAGGACAGAACCCAGAAACTGGATGAAAGGGAATGAATGTCTCTTTGCCCTGGAATTACCTGGTTTAGGTCTGAGGGCTGATCATTAACCAATCCCTGCTCTCTGATCCCACCGCCTGATGAAAGCAGGCGTCTGCTCCCGCCCCCCGGCCGGGTCTCCTGTCTCCTGACATCCTGCAGAGTAAGGGCAGAGACTCTGGATCTCATTTATGTACCGACGCTGTGTGTGACCTTGGGCAAACCCCTTCCCCTTCCTGAGTCTCAGGTTTTACTTCTTCTTTCACGTAACTGGCTTTCACGCTTTTTGCCACTAAACTCTTGGGGGGGCGGGGTGCGTGGGAAACTTCCGTGGGAGGTACATCAACAGAAGAGCACAGGCTGTAAAGTCAACCAGATTGAATTCAAAATACCAGAGCTGCTGTTTTGAAACTACGTGACCTTGGGGACTGCAGTCAACCACTTTTTCAGTTTCTCCCTCCTTTTCCATTCCTCGAAACGAGGTCAGTGCTAGTCCCATGTCATTCAGAGGTAAGGCCCTAAGATGAGAGCCACTTAGCACGAAGTAAGTGCTCAACAAACATCGGAGACAGTTACTTGGAAGCTCAGGGTATAAAGTAGCATAAAGAGGGAGCAGCTGGGTTGAAATGAGAGAAGGAGCGGAGTTAACTATTTGCTGCCACCCCACAGTGACTATGAGGCAGTCTCTTGGAGCCCCAAGACTCAGGGGAAACAGTTGGAAAACGGACAAATACTGAAAAGTGAAAGTGTTAGGTGCTCAGTTGTGCCCGACTCTTTGTGACCCCACAGACTGTAACCTGTCAAGCTCCTCTGTCCATGGGATTCTCTGGGCAATAATACTGGAGAGGGTAGCCATGCACTTCTCCAGGGAATCTTCCCAACCCAGGGATCGAACCTGGTCTCCTGCATTGCAGGCAGATTCTTTACTGTCTGAGCCAATCCTAGGCATCTGCTAGGGAATATTCGAGATCTGCACACCGTGGTCCACAGGCTGAAACCTGCCTGCTGCCTGCCAGCTATGGTTTTAAGTGGATGGGAAAAAAATTGGTAGAAGAATAATATTTTGTGATGTAAAAATTATACAAGGTTTTAATTTCAGCACCTACAAGCAAAATTTCATTGGATCACAGCCACACCCACTCATTTACATATTATCTACGGATGGTTACTCCCTGCAAGGGCAGAGTTTGAGTGGTTGTGACAGAGTGGCCAGCAAAGGGTTAAATATGTTACTGTCTTGTCATTTATAGAGTGAGTTTGCTGACCCCTGCCATAGAATATCTCTTCCTACCCACATGGAAGACTTTGACCTTGTACAGATCACGCCTTTGCTACTTCATCAACAATGTGATTGATTCTGGACATACCATGTCACCTCTCTGAACCTCACCTGTAAAGGACACAACTATTTCTAGCTTTCAGGGCTGTCGTGAAAAGAAAATAAGACCCTTGACTGCATGATGAAAGAATACCCGTATCACAGTAAGTGAGATTAACTGAGATGGTGTGTGCTTGTGTACTCAGTTGCTCAGTCGTGTCCAACTCTGCAACCACAGGGACTGTAGCCCCTAGTCTCCTGGAATTTTCCAGGCAAGAATATTGGTGTGTGTTGCCATGCCCTCCAGGGATCGGATCTATGTCTCCTGCGGCTTCTGCATTGGCAGGCAGATTCTTTACCACTGAGCCTCCTGGGAAGCCAGCTTAGATGGTACATGAATCAGAGTTTAGATTTTTAACAGATAGGTAATTATTTTCACGTATATTCATAAAAATAGCACACACAAGGCTATGGTTTCATAGATAAGGGTTGTTGTGTTTGTTGGGGTAAATGATGGAAAGGTACTGGGGCAGACCTACCATCTCAGCTCTCACCACACACCTTCCATCTTTGGGTCCCAGGTAGCATCTCTCATCTGCAGCATCCTATTCACATCTCGGCCAGAAGAAGTAGGAAGCAGGCAGAGAAGGACCAGAAGCTGCACACACCATTCGTACTCATATCCCATTGGCTAATTGTGATCACACGACCATATCTAATTTCAAGGGAAGCTGAGACATTCAGCCTTTTCTCTTCACAGTCATGTGCCAAGGTGGGGGTTCTATTATTAAAACTGAAAAGGAAGAATTAAGATTGCAATCTCTGCCCTCTTATATACCAATTAAAAAACCTCCTTTTGAAACACATCTGAGTTAAATCTGAGTTTAATTCATCCATTCCAGTCCATCTTAGTTCACTGATTCCTAGAGTGTTGATGTTCACTCTTGTCATCTCCTGATAGATGGGGAAACAGTGAAAATGGTGGCTGACTTTATTTTTCGGGGCTCCAAAATCACTGCAGATGCTGATTGCAGCCATGAAATTAAAAGACGCTTACTCCTTGGAAAGAAAGTTATGACCAACCTAGACAGCATATTAAAAAGCAGAGACATTACTTTGTCAACAAAGGTCCATCTAGTCAAGGCTATGGTTTTTCCAATGGTCGTATATGGATGTGAGAGTTGGACTATAAAGAAAGCTGAGAGCCAAAAATTGATGCTTTTGAACTGTGGTGTTGGAGAAGATTCTTGAGAGTCCCTTGGACTGCAAGGAGATCCAACCAGTTCATCCTAAAGGAGATCAGTCCTGGGTGTTCATTGGAAGGACTAATGTTGAAGCTGGAACTCCATTACTTTGGCTACCTGATGCAAAGAGCTGACTCATTTGAAAAGACCCTGATGCTGGGAAAGATTGAGGGCAGGAGGAGAAGGGGATGACAGAGGATGAGATGGTTGGCATCACCAACTCAATGGACATGGGTTTGGGTGGACTTCAGGAGTTGGTGATGGACAGGGAGGCCTGGCGTGCTGCGGTTCATGGGGTCACAAAGAGTCAGACACGACTGAACAACTGAGCTGAACTGTGTAAACAAAAAGAAAGATGTTTTAAAGCAGACAGGATATGGAAACCACTTTGAAATTAGGAAGGGAAGACCAAGGGAATCACAGAGAAGCCAGTGAACAGTCTTGACATTCCTGTGTCTGTGAAATGACCTGACACTGACCTTCTCTGACAAGGAAGATAACCCTTTGTTCTTTAAGTCACTTGCAGACAGGCATCCTCTTATCTGTAGCCAAAAGAATTCTCAGTGATGCTGCTGATTCCACAGGGAAGGGAGTGGGCTCTGTAGCTAGGCTGCCTGGGTGCAAAGCTGGGCTCTGCCATTTGCGTGCTGTGTGACTCGGGAAGTCAGTTTTCCTGTCTGAGCCCTCATTTAGTCATTTAAAGATACGGCAGCCACTTGTGTTTTGTCGCCTTTAGAACACAATTTCTGAGATTTAACTGAGTCTAATCCCTCAGCTCACAGTAGGTTCTGATTCTGTGTTGCACGAGGCCACTCTTATTTATTTATTAATTTGGTCCCTTTTATCCCCATTTCTCAATTCCATCTTTTTCAGAGCAACCCCTCTGATGCATTGAATGTGTAGCTTTTCCTTTGTTTATGTTCTTGCAAAATGTTCTGTGTTTTGTAAGTATTTTTAATTTACATAATGGTGTTGTATCCTCTTGGGTTGGCCCAAACATTTATTTGGGTTTTTCCATGAGGTGTTACAGGCTTCCCTGATAGTTCAGTTGGTAAAGAATCTGTCTGCAATGCAGGAGACCCCGATTCAGTTGCTGTGTCGAGAAGATAGCCTAGAGAAGGGATAGGCTACCCACTCCAGTATCCTTGAGTTTTGCTGTGGATCAGCTGGTAAAGAATCCGCCTGCAACGTGGGAGAAAGGGGTTCTATCCCTGGGTTGGAAAAATCCCCTGGAGAAGGGAAAGGCTACCAACTCCAATATACTGGCCTGGAGAATTCCATGGACTGTATAGTCACAGGGTCGCAGAGTCGGACATGACCGAGTGACTTTCACTTTCACTTTTATAAGGTGTTATAGAAAGCCCAGTGAACTTTTGGGCCAAACCAATATAACTCATTCTGTCTTTCCCAATCACAACTAGGTTTTACGAGATTTATATAAATATGTGTGAATGCTAAGTTGCTTCAGTTGTGTCTGACTCTTTGTGACCCTATGGACTGTAGCCCACCAGGCTCCTCTGTCCATGGGATTCTCTAGGCAAGAGTATTGGAGTGGGTTGCTAATGAGAAGATGCCCTCTTCCATCTTCTCAATTCAGAGATCAAACCCACATTCCCTGTGACTCCTGCATTGCAAGCATATTCTTGACTGTTGAGCCAATGGAGAAGCCTTATATAACTTTATGTTCCTCTGAATCTTTCTTCCAGAAAGCAGTTTGGTGCTCAGTGAGGGTGCCCTCTACAATCCACCTCCTCCATTACTGGAGGTGGTGGCCATATCTGAACCCTGGCCCTGACCCAGCATACCATAGGGACTGCTGCGCCAAAGATGGTCACATGACATGTGTCTCCTTCTGGACTTTTGGTACTTGCATTCAGGGCTAAATTTCTGCATTCCAGGGTATATGAACCCTTAATTTGATTAAATATTTGCAGAACGCCCTTAGGAAAGGCTCATCGTTCACACTCTGTAGCAGCAAAGAGAGTTCCAGTGGCCCCCATTCCTGCCAACATTGGGCACTCTCCAGCCTTCTTATTTTTGCCAATCTCACTGAAGTACATTTCATTGTTGTTTCAATTTACATAGTACCTACTTTATAAAGGCTGTTTTGAGAGGCCAAGGAGGTAATGTATGTAAAGTGTTTAACTCATTGCTTGCTGCTACTGCTAAGTTGCTTCAGTCATGTCTGACTCTGTGCGACTCCATAGATGGCAGCCCACCAGGCTCCCCCATCCCTGGGATTCTCCAGGCAAGAACATTGGAGTGGGTTGCCATTTCCTTCTCCAATGCATGAAAGTGAAAAGTGAAAGTGAAGTCACTCAGTTGTATCTGACTCTTAGCGACCCCATGGACTGCAGCCTACCAGGCTCCTCCATCTATGGGATTTTTCCAGGCAAGAGTGCTGGAGTGGGGTGCCATTGCCTTCTCTGAACTCATTGCTTAGTACATAGTAAGTGCTCAATAAATGTACTTTAAAAAAAAGGTACTGTGGTTTGATTTAGCTAATCCTCAGTTATTCTCATTACTAAACTTGGCACGTAGTAGGTGCTCAATAAGTGCATCCCCTCTGCCTTCCCTGACACCGCTTGATCATCCCCACTCCCACTCTCCCACCCTGGTGGAGTTGCTCCCAGTCCCTTCCCACAGACTCACCCACAGCCTCTTCACTCTCCCAGCTGAGGTCCTTATGAGACTCCCTGTGGCCGAAGAGACTCTTCAAGATGGCATTGGCGATGGGCAGCATCATGGCGGTAGAGGCAGTGTTGCTCAACCACATGGACAGAAACGAGGTGGTCGCCATCATCCCCAGGATGAGCCTGGGAACAGAGGGAGTTAGGGGCAGATCTAGAACCGGGGGCCCTGGGCCCAGTTTGCATCCCACTTGTCTACAGATGGAAAGTCAAGGCCCAGCAAGGACGAGCCCAGTGACCAGTGGAAACCAAATCCACTCACCATGCTTATTCTGTCTCTTTAGGAAATTGACTAGCTGTATGTAAGTGAACTGACCTCAGGTACCCAAGGTAAAATAGTTCTTGAGGGGCACCAACCCTAAATTTTCTCTCCTTTGCCCCCAAATCCTTAATGGCTCCCATTGCAGAAAAAAAAAGATGCCTTGACACCTTGATTTTTCACTATTTTACCCTAAACAGTCTTTCCAGCCTCCTCTCCCTCGTCCCTTCTTCCCAGGTACCCCTCTCAGGCTCTGCCAAATTTCTCATCAGCCCCAAACATGCCTACTGATGCCCGGATGGCCTGCCATCACTTGGTCCTTCCCACCAATAGGAATCCAAATTTAGTGGGGATTTTTCCTTTACATTGAACTCTTAATCCACCTGGAATTTATTTAGATGTATAGGCATATTAAAAAGCAGAGACATCACTTTGTCAACAAAGGTCTGTCCAGTCAAGGCTATGGTTTTTCCAGTAGTCATGTATGGATGTGAGAGTTGGACTGTGAAGAAAGCTGAGCACTGAAGAATTGATGCTTTTGAACTGTGGTGTTGGAGAAGACTCTTGAGAGTCCCTCAGACTGCAAGGAGATCCAACCAGTCCATCCTAAAGGAGATCAATCCTGGGTGTTCATTGGAAGGACTGATGTTGAAGCTGAAACTCCAATACTTTGGCCACCTGATACAAAAAGCTGACTCATTTGAAAAGACCCCAATTCTGGGAAAGATTGAAGGAGGAGGAGAAGGGGACAACAGAGGATGAGATGGTTGGATGGCATCACCGACTCAATGGACATGAGTTTGGGTGGACTCTGGGAGTTGGTAATGGACAGGGAGGCCTGGCATGCTGCCGTTCATGGAGTCTCAAAGAGTTGGACACAACTGAGCGACTAAACTGAACTGATAAAGCAAAGTCAGATCTAAGATTTTTTTTTTAATGAATCAATTATACCACCATCTACCATTTATTGAATCCTTCCCTTCCCCACAGATCTAGATTTATTCCAGATTATTTGTTATGTGTTTTAAAAATCTGCTTCTGAACTAGTGTCTTACTGTTTTCATTGTTATAACTTTAAAACTCTGAATATTCATTGGAAGGACTGTTACTGAAGCTTCAATACTTTGGCCACCTGTACGAGGAGCTGACTCATTGGAAAAGACCCTGATGCTGGGAAAGATTGAGGGCAGGAGGAGGAGATGACAACTTGAGATAGTTGGATGGCATCATCAATTCAATGAACATGAGTTTGGGCAAACTGTAGGAGATAGTAAAGGACAAGAGAGCCTGGCATGCAGCAGTCCATGGGTTCTCAAAGAGCTGGGCAAAACTTAGTGACTGAACAACAACAAGCTTTAAACTGTGTTTGACAGTAGCCTCATCCTTTCTTTACTGTCAAATATAACCTCCTCCAGGAGGAAGTCACCTGGGCGGCATCCCGCTTCTCAGCCTCATTTGCTCCCCACGTGGCAGCCAAGAGGAATTTTTAAAAATGCCAATCTAGTCATGTCATTCCCCAGTTTAGAATTCTTTAAAGCAGAGAATCATAGACAGAGGTGCCATGGATATAATTTAGGACGGAAATGATGGGAGTAAATGAAGCTCTACTAACATCTAATATTCCCTTATAGGTTAGTCGGTAAGGAGTCCACCTGCAACGCAGGAGACCGGGGTTCAGTCTCTGGGTTGGGAAGATCCCCTGGAGAAGGGAAAGGCTACCCATTCCAGTATTCTGGCCTGGAGAATTCCATGGGCTATATAGTCCATGGGGTCCCAAAGAGTCAGACACAACTGAGCGACTTTCACTTTTACTTCATTAGAAATTGAATATTTCCTTCAGTGATTAATGAAAACAATAAAGTTCAGTATTATTAGAAAGGACTTGGTTACAGCCTCAAAACTACAGTTACTAGGCTGTTGCTAGACCTTATCATTTATTGTGTTAATAAAGAAGTTTATATGGTATTCTTTCAGAAATGTTTTCCTATCACAAATTTGTGTGGTTTTAAAACATTATTTGGATAAGTCCATTTTGCTGTGATTGTTGTTGTTTTAACTCCTACACGTGCTTTATGCATTTAAATAACATTACTGGGAAGGACGCCTTAAGATGCAGCAAACTGCAAAAAAACCAAAAAACAACTTCATTTTAAAGGCCATTCAAGTCTCCTCAAATGAAAGTCTGCATCCTATCCAGGAGGCCCGAGGCCCCGTAGGAATGGACCCTATCTTCTTGTCTCTCCAAGGCCATCTTTCCATCCACTCTCCACCCACTGGGCCACCTTGGCTGGTAAATAGAAAACCAGGATGACAGAGCCAGCACTTATTGTGAAGACTCTCATATCATTATTTTATAGGCAGAGAGAGGGTAGGTCACTACCAGGGTAGGAAAGGTAGGATTCAGCCCCAAGTCACCTGAGTCAAACTGCTAACACGGCCCCGCCCTAAAACTACTGGACACGAATCCCTGGGGTGAGGTCTGGGAACCAGTGTTTCAACTGACTCCCAAGTGACTCTTATGTAATTCTGAGAACTGCCCAAGAGCCTAGCACTGTGTCTGGCACACAGAGTGGGGCTCACTAAATATTTGGGGAATGAACAAGTGGATGGTGGGACATGATGAGTTTGTCGCTCCAGATGACCAGAGCAGGAAGGGTGGGGTTGGGCTCTGAGAATGGGGTCCCTCTGCCTCCCCACCTCCAAGCTGGACCCCATTACCTGGCCTTACCTGGCTGGCTGGACGCCGGTGAGCATCAGGACCTTGAGGGCGATTCTCCGGTGCAGGTTCCACTCCTCGATGGCACTGGCCATGATCAGACCGCTGAGGAAGAGGAAGTTGGTGTCCAGGAAGTACTGGGCGCACACCTTGTTGGAGGGCAGGATGCCCAAGAAGGGGAAGAGGACGATGGGTAGCAGGGCCGTCACCGAGAGGGGCAGGGCCTCGGTGCACCAGTACACCGCCATGAGCAGGATGACGAACAGGCAGCGACCTTCCTGCAGCGGGGAGATGCAGGCTTAGGAGGGTCCACAGAGCTTGGGGTGGCGGGGACAGAAGAGGTCCTGGAGCAAGGCCCATCCCCGAGGCACGTTCCTTGGGGAGGCAGTGGAGAGGGTACGTGCCCAAGGCTCAGACCTTGACCAGGTGGTATCACCGATCTGAGCCTCATTTCACTCAACTATGAAGTGGGGGAGCCATACCTGTCATTTTATAGGACTATGCGAAGGTCACGTGAAATACCCCCACTGTCTTTGAAGTAGTCCCTGAGATGAGCACGAGAGTGAAAGCGGTTTGAGGGACTTCCCTGGTGGTCCAGTGGTTCAGACTCAGTGCTTCCACCACAGGGGGCACAGGTTCGATCCCTGGTGGGGGAGCTAAGGTCTTTCATGCCACATGGCACAGCCAAAGAGAGAGACAGTGTGTGAAAGTGGAAGTAGTCTGCTTGACGGGCAATCCTAGAAAGCTCTGAAAGGGAAATAGAGGAGGAAGCCAAGATGCTGTATTACCGAGACGGTTACCACTGTGGGCAGGTGGAGTGCGATCTTGATCGGGACCCCCGAAGAAAGGGCAGATCAGGCCTCAGTCCCCCGGGAGGCAAGGAAGCTGCCAACTCTTGGTCATCATTGGTTGAGGGTTGCTCCTGGGAGCATTAACTCCCCAGCACTTGGGCCTGCCCTGTGCAGCAGCTGGAGAACATGCTCCTGCTGAGCATCCTGGGTGCAGAATGGGGAGTGCCAAAGGGGATGCAGACAGAGCCGCAGAAGCTACTGCTGCACCCATACACATTGGCATTTAGCACAACGCCCAATACCTGGTACACACTCTATGAAGTGACAATAGTTACTGATATTCACTGGGTTATTGGTCTTCCCAGGTGGCTCAGTGGTAAAGAATCCACCTGCAAATATAGGAAATGCAGGTTTGATTCCTGGGTGGGGAAGATCTGCCGGAGGAGGAAACAGCAACCCACTCCAGTATTCTTGCCTGGAGAATCCCATGGACAGAGGAGCCTGGTATTGCAAAGACAGAGGAGTCCATGGTATTGCAAAGCGGTCAGACACGATTTAGTGACTAAACAATAGCAACAGCCTTGGGTTATTAAGTACCGGGTGTTGTTTATTCCTCACAAAATCCCAGTGAAGTAGGTGCAATTAATATGACCGTTTGATGGATTGGCAATTTAAGATGCAAGGAGGTCACTAGCGAGGCAATGACTGTGAACCAAAGCAGTCTGCCTCCAGAGCCAACTCTCTTAACCAAGTTGTCAGCTGATTACTAGAATCTAGGACAGCCTGACAATGCAATTTCAAAGATCCAAAACAAAACAGATTGAGGCTGATTCAAATGCGATCTATTCCAGAGACAGCCTCACAGACACTTGGAAATAATGTTTCACCAATGAGTTAGGCATCTCTTAGCATGGTCAAGTTGACTGATGAAATTAACTTGAAAGCAGATTTTTATACCTTACTGGTTTTCTCCTCCACTAGAATGTAAACTCTAGGAGGGCTGGAAGCCCTGAAGCCAAGAGCAGTGTCTGGAACTTTTAGTAGGAACCCAAAGTATTTGTTGACATGACTAATACTTGTAACTCAGAGACAATGCTTAACAACACTTTCAACTCACTGTCTTCCATTCTGCAAACATTACTCCTGACCAGACTGGGAGTTGAGACTAGGAAAATGACTGAGATATTATCATGCAATTTTACCAGCAAATCTGTGCCAATCATAGGACCATTTTCAATAGTTAGTTCTCAAACTCAAGTGACCTTATCAGACTCTACCCACCTAGTATTCCTCAAGTGGTGTGCTGGGAAATGTTTAACAACTGACTCTGAAAAACTAAAGGTATGTGTGTGTAAAAGTTCTTAATTACTATTCAGTTCAGCTAAGAAGTCACTCAAGTCATTGATCAATGAGTTTAGTTCCACTATGAATGTGTGTGTGCTAGGTTGTGTCCCACTGTTTGAGACCCCATGGACTGTAGCCCGCCAGGCTCCTCTGTCCAGGCATTTTCCAGGCAAGAAGACTGGAGAAGGTTGCCATTTCCTACCAGGGCATCTTTCAGACCCAGGGATTGAACCCGTATCTCCTGCATTGGCAGGCAAATTCTTTACCTCCAGTGCCACCTGGAATGTTAGTTATATTTTCCTTTATATTAATTATTAAGACAAAATGGACTCAATGACTAGTCCATTTATCAATGGTGTGTCTTCTTTATTGAATCAAATGATGGTTTTCAAATACTGGAGGAGGGGACTTCCCTGACGGTTCGGTGGTTACAACTTTGCCTTCCAGTGCAGGGGGGTACAGGTTTGTTCCCTGGTTGGACAGCCAAGATCCCACATGCTTCATGGTCAAAAACCAAATCATAAGGCAGAAACAATATTGTAATAAACTCAATAAAGACTTTTAAAAAATGATCTACATGAAAAAACGTTGGATAAAAGCTCCTCATTTTTGTGCTATTCACAATGTCCCAGCTATAGACAACACATTTTAAGTGTGATCCGCATTACTAAATTTTCCCATCACCTTAAAACTAGACAAGCACCCAAACAATAAGCCAAGCCCTGATTTGTTGTGCTCACTGATTTCTATGGTGTGAATACCTCCACATGGCTGATTTCAAGCCACCAAGTTACATCACTGGGCACAGAATGCTCAGAGATGGACAGTATAACAACACTCTACAGTATTTCCACCGTACGTTAAGAGGTAAATAATAGTAGAGGTAGATAACCGTAGATGTAAATAATGTCAAGGCCTTACAAAACAGTAGCACAACTAGGAAGTAATGAGCTTTGACCATTACCTTTGTTTTGATATATTTTATTTAACACCAGTTCATAAACTTTCACCATAAATAGTGTCTATGTTCAACAACTAGCTAGCAAAATTCATGAAAATTTAACCATCGGGTCTCATGAGCCAGAAGTACACAGGCTCCAGTCACTGTTGTGGGCCTCCAGGCAGAAGAACAAACATGGAAAGCCCCCAAGGAGTCAAGGTCATTCTGGGGCAAACTTGACATTCTTCAACCCATGTGTGGTATCACGTTCCATCATGCACCCATCGTTTAAAAATAATACAACTGTTTGCTGTCAAAGCTTGCTGCTGGCTTTGGAAGACACACCGCATCTATCCTGTTTTATATACCACCTGACAGGCCAATAGGTATTTCAGTTTGAAAAAGATATGTGTGTCTAATCAAGCAAATACCTTAGGCTGGGTGGCTTAAACAGCAGACAATTATTTTTCACAGTTCTGGAGACCAGAAGCTCTGAGGTCCAGGTGTCAGCAGATTTGGGGAGAACTCCATTTGTGACTTATAGATGGCTGTCTTCTCCTAACCTCCTTACTTGGTCCTTCTTTGGTGCCAGGCATAGAGAAACATGCTTTCTTCTAATAAGAGCTATAATTTCATTCCCAGGCTTCCCAGGTGGCGCTAGTGGATAAAGAACCCACCTGCCAAGGCAGGAGACATAAGAGTTTTGGGTTCAATCCCTGGGTCAGGAAGATCCCCTGGAGAAGGAAATGGCAACCCACTCCAGAATTCTTGCCTGGGAAATCCCATGGACAGAGGAGTCTGGCAGGCTATGGCCCATAGGGTCACAAAGAGTCAGAAACGACTGAAGCGACTTAGCACATAGCACAATTCCATCCCCACCCTCATGAACTGATCTAATCTTACAGCTTCAAAAGGATACTAAATAGATAGTATGAACCACTTGATACCAGTAAATTTGATAACTTGGAGGAAATAGAAAACTTCTTGAAAAACATAACTTATTCAATTATTACAGAAAGAAATAGAAAAACTATTTCATTGACTTTGAAAGAAATGGAATTAATCATTAAAAATCCCCTGCAAAAAAAAAAACAAACAAAAAATAGTTCTAAGCCCTGCTGGTGTCAATGGTAATTCTACCAAATGTTTAAAGACTAAATAATATCTGTCTTCCCTAAATCCTTCCAGAGAATAGAGGGAAAAAAGGAGCACCTCTCAATCCATTTTGTGAGGCCAGAGTAACCCTGTTACCTGGGTTCTCCTGACAAAGGTATGAAGCAAAAGAAAAGAATATTATAATAGTTGAGGTCACCTGGAAAATTCGAGCTCTGAGAAGCTCTGTTTAGAACTGCCCTCTCAATCCTGCCTCCCATCACTATGCAGCAGAGTAATTATAGTAATAATGACAGCCACCAACATGTTTTGAGTATTTATTAAATTCCAGGCATTTGACATGTATTAATTCATTTAACGAGAGGCCCTATTATTTTTCAGAGGGGATTACAGAAGACATTCGTTTAGTCATGCGTGTGAAGCTGTGACCCAGATAATTCGGTCCCATGGTGGTGTTGCAATTCATGAACTTCACATCCAAACTGAAATTCTAACTTTTAAACTCTTTTCCCTTAAACATTTAAAGGACTCCAAGTATAACGAGAGCTTTTATGACCAACCTAGATAGCATATTCAAAAGCAGAGACATTACTTTGCCAACTAAGGTCCATCTAGTCAAGGCTATGGTTTTTCCAGTGGTCCTGTATGGATGTGAGAGTTGGACTGTGAAGAAAGCTGAGCACCGAAGAATTGATGCTTTTGAACTGTGGTGTTGGAGAAGACTCTTGAGAGTCCCTTGGACTGCAAGGAGATCCAACCAGTCCATTCTGAAGGAGATCAGCTCTGGGGTTTCTTTGGAAGGAATGATGCTAAAGCTGAAACTCCAGTACTTTGGCCACCTCATGTGAAGAGTTGACTCATTGGAAAAGACTCTGATGCTGGGAGGGACTGGGGGCAGGAGGAGAAGGGGACGACAGAGGATGAGATGGCTGGATGGCATCACTGGCTCGATAGATGTGAGTCTGAGTGAACTCCGGGGAGTTGGTGATGGACAAGGAGGCCTGGCATGCTGCGATTCATGGGGTCGCAGAGTTGGACACGACTGAGCGACTGAACTGAACTGAACAAGTGCTTACAACTAGCCAAGTACTTTTCCTAGTAATTTACATGCATTAACTCATTCCGTTCCATAGCTCCTCTTGGAGGCAGGTATTATTAATATCCATTTTACTGATGGGACAACTGAGGCAAAGGGGGTAAGCCAGGTATCTTGTCCAAAGTTACTGAGGCAGAGCCAGGATTTGAACTCAAGTTGGCCTGACTCCAGAGTTTGCACTCTGTACCACATCTCTGCATGATCCGCGGCTGCCCTTTCCAGATTCCTGCATCCTCTAGATCTCTAGCATCCCTGGAATCTCTCAAATTCCTAGATCAAAAGAACCCCTCTGAAGCTCACTGGCCTGGCCTTGCCATCTGGGTCCCTCCATCACGTCTCATCTATGTGCCCCCACTGTCCCCAAAGAAGACGTTCTTAATGACTACCATGTCCCCCTCCCAATTTCCCCATGCCAGAAGCCTCACCCTTCCATTTTGTCTTATCTTCTGTAGAGAATGATCTAACTGGAAGCTATCATCCTTGCTCTCATTCATATGAGAGCAACCACCACCAGCACCATAGTAAGACTATTAAGAACCAACATTTACTGAGAACATACTACAGGCCAGACACCATTCCAATTTCTGTCCCTGCATGATCTCAGTTTAGCTGTGACTGTCACAGCCGCCTTATGAAGCAGGTCCCGTGCTTATCTCCATTCTGCAGGTAAGGGAACTGAAGCACAGAGTGGTTAAGTAACCTGACCAGCATTACAAAGGCTCCCAGGTGGCACTAGCGGTAAAGAACCTGCCTGCCAATGTAGGAGACATAAGAGACGCAGGTTCGATCCCTGGGTTGGAACGATCTCCTGGAGAAGGGCATGGTGAAAACTGACCATTCTACTTTCTATGCAGAGATCATGCGTGTGCATTCAAGTAACTGGAGGATTTTAATTATTAATACTTCTCAAGAGGGATGGGAGAAGTCGTGGTCTTCAGGACCACGTGAGTTATAGGGGAAGAACGTCCCTATACATTTTTAGAGCAACAACTGGAGAGAAAAACAAACATGACTTTTAAAATATTAGCTTTATGAGCTATAGTTTACACACAATAAAATGCATCTATTGTAAGTGTACAGTCTGTGTTTCAACAAATACATGAACCCACACAATCACCATCCCAGTCAAGATGCAGAACATTTCCAGTAAAGAAATGTGGTAAATATGTACAATGGAATACTACTCAGCAGCAATATGTATGGACCTAGAAAGGAGCATACTAAGTGAAATAAGTCAGAAAGGCAAATACCATATGATATAAATTATGTGCGGAATCTAAAAATACGATACAAATGAATTTATGAAACAGAAACAGACTCACAGACATGGAACACAAACTACCATATATGAAAACAGAGGGCCTACTATACAGCACAGGGAACTCAGTCAGTATGTCATAATAAATTACAATGGGAAAGACCCTGAAAAAAAAATATATATATATATAACTGAATCACTTTGATGTATACCAGTCCATTCTGAAGGAGATCAGCCCTGGGATTTCTTTGGAAGGAATGATGCTAAAGCTGAAACTCCAGTACTCTGGCCACCTCCTGCGAAGAGTTGACTCATTGGAAAAGACTCTGATGCTGGGAAGGATTAAGGGCAGGAGGAGAAGGGGACGACAGAGGATGAGATGGCTGGATGACATCACCGACTCGATGAACGTGAGTCTGAGTGAACTCCGGGAGATGGTGATGAACAGGGAGGCCTGGTGTGCTGCAATTCATGGGGTCGCGAAGAGACAGACACGACTGAGTGACTGAACTGAACTGAACTGATGTACACCAGAAACTTGCAAAACATTGTAAATCAACTATAGCTCAAAAAGACACAGAACATTTCCATCCTCCCAGAGAGTACCCCTCAGCCCCTTTCAGGTCAGTCCTCAGGACCCCTTCAAAACATGGCTATGATTTCCATCACTATAGCTTTTTCCTCCTCTTCTGGGAGTTCACTTAAATGCTCACTGTAGTACCTGTGGCTCATCCATGAGGCTGTGTGTGTTTGCACTTTGCTCTTTTTCATAGATGCATAGTGTTCAATTCTGTAAATATGCCACTCTTTCTCTGTACATCTTCTTGCTTATGGAAACTGGAGTGTTTCCAGGTTGGCATTATTGTAAATAAACCTGCTATAAATATTTGAGCACTTCTGCTTCAGGAGGGACATCTTGCCAGTCCTTTAGTGCAACGCTATAAATTCTGTTCATTATATGATGGGAGGGGGTGTTGGTAAGTTCTGGGCTGCCTGGGTGGCCTTTCAAAAGCTTTTGAGTCCCAGGCCTGGACTCTCTCTCTCCCTTTCCCCTCTTTTCTCCCTCCCTCTGTTTCTCTCGCTCTGTCCCACTTTCTCTTCCCTCTCTGGGTGCTCTTGCCAGGAGGTCAACATCCATCTTTTGTGGAGAAATGACTCCAGATCCAGCACGTGTCAGCCGGGGGTGGTGACCCAAGGGAAATGGCAGGAACCAGGAAGTCGATCGTTGGCCTTCACGGCGCTTGGGCAGTAAGTGGGCCAACAGTGTCTTGTCCACTCGCTGGTTAGGAATTGGAGCAGGGCCGAGCTGACCTCAAGTAGCTCCCCTGCCCGGGCTGAGCTTCCTGTGGGCTAACTGGATTCAGAATTGCCAGCTGAGTGCCAGGCATCTGGTGAGGAATTAATAAGTACTGCTGCCCCTCACCCCCACCTCTCCACCCCTGCAGTTCTCTAGGCCAGAGCTGAGTTCCAGAGAGCAAAAGTCTCCCAGGAGGCCTGGAGGCAGGACCAGAGAGCTGGCCTGCAGACGCTAAGCGGGGACTCTCAGCGATTCAGCCAACCAAGCCGGTTCCCACCTCCAGGGCTTTGCACCTGCTGCCTCCTCTGCCCGGCCTTCAGCACTGATCTCTGCCTACCTCACTCCTCCTTGTTCAGCCTCATCTCAAAGGTCACCTCTTCATGGACCACGCTACTGTCCACGATCTGATCCCTACGACCCAGCCTCATTCTTGTCAAGCACTTTCCAATGACTGAAGAATTTATTCATTCACTTATTAGCTCTCTTCCCACTAGACCTCAAACTCCATGCAAACAGCATTCTTGTCTGTGTTTGCTCACCTCTCTCTTCAGGGCCTCAGTGGACATTTGTTAAATGAATGAGTGTGTGTGTGTGTGTGTGTGTGTGTGGTTAGTCAATCAGTTGTGTCCGACTCTTTGGACTGTAGCCCGCCAGGCTCCTCTGTCCATAGGACTTCCCATGCAAGGATACTGGAAGTGATTGCTATTTCCTCCTTCAGGGGATCTTCCCGAACCAGGGATCGAACCCATGTCTCCCAGTCTCCTGCACTGCAGGCAGATTTTTTACCCACTGAGCCACTGGGGAAGCCCAAATGAATGACTAAATGCTCTAAATCAGGCATCACAAACTCAAGTGCAAGGAACAATTTAATGAGTGAAGCGGGCTAGCCTAAGAAAAACCACTTCATTTTCTGGAGTCTGATTTGCACTTCTGACAGTGCTGTGGGTACAGGGAACCGATCTTTTAACATAGGAAAAAAGTGACCAAATTTGATGATAAATTACAGCTGGCACTGGGCTTTCGCGTCATGGGTGCAACAGGGAGAAGTGGGGACTCTGGTGAAGTGGGGAATATGCTGCTGCTGCTGCTGCTGAGTCACTTCAGTTGTGTCCGACTCTGTGCGACCCCATAGACGGCAGCCCACCAGGCTCCTCCATCCCTGGGATTCTCCAGGCAAGAACACTGGAGTGGGTTGCCAAGTCCTTCTCCAATGCATGAAAGTGAAGAGTGAAAGTGAAGTCACTCAGTCGTGTCCAACTCTTAGCGACTCCATGGACTGCAGCCCACCAGGCTCCTCCACCCAGGGGATTTTCCAGGCAAGAGTACTGGAGTGGGTCACCATTGCCTTCTCCGAGTGGGGAGTATAGGCTCCTTGAAAATAGTAACTGCCACTCAGCTCCTGACTGTTGCCATGGGGCCCAGGATACCAGCTCTGGTTTTTCAAGAGAGGCTTGAAATTGTGCTTTTATGTGACATTGCATAGTTTTAAATTATTTGCTCATTAAAATTAAAATATGCCCCCCCAAAAAAAAAAAACAACCCATGTCTGCAAAAGGCATCAGACCCCTGGTCACCAATGTATGACCTCTCATCTAAATGGTCTTAATGGGTGGAAAGTCCCAGAAAACAGCTCACACACACACAATTCTGATCTAATGTCAAGTTGTTCACGGATTACTAGGAATCACAGGATGCTCTGTGAGAAGTCCCTGTTCTGTTTAAAAATCCTAATTTTACAGGGACAGAAACTGAGGTCACAGGAGAAGCCACACGGAGCACAAGAGCAGATCTCATGGTTCCTGGTCCAGATAGTGGATCAGGGAGCGGGGCCCAGGGAGGTCGGTTTTACTCCGGCACACAGCACGTCTGAGCCACCTCTACCTCGGGGCCCCCTGTTCAGTGAACTCAGAGCAGCCACCTGGCCACAGGGAGAGTCAGTCTGCATGTCTGCCGAACAGAATCTTCCTTCGATTCCCTCAAGGGCAGGCTTGGGTAAAGGCTAGTGTCACATGAGCCCAAGGCCCTGCTCCTTTGAATTTTACCTCTGGAGTCCAGAGGTCGGGGAGGCGTCTGCTCTTGCAAGCTCACTTTCTGGGTCATCTCAAGAGTCATCAGTGTGCCCCTTGGGCACGCTGTTCAGTCTGGATGTTCTGCTTCAGGAAGGGGAATTTGCTGAGATGGCACAGGGTAGACGGAGGTGTGGCTCAAGGTGAAACATTGCTCACAGCCCCAGCCTGTACCCTCTGCCAGCAGAAGCTGCCGTGACTCAACCCTCAGGGGGATTACCCGAAGGAGACTGCAGTCCGAGAAGACTGAGGTGAGAAGCCAGAAGGCTGGTCCTAACTATGAAAGCTGAGCATGGCAAGGGCATCAGAACTGGGGCATTTCTCCCTGATGCACAGGCCAACTCTTACACCAAAACTTTTTCAAGTCCAGAAGTGATGGATAAGCAAAACATTTCTGAGCACAAAAGGAAAACATAACCTAATTCATCTTCCAGTGTTTTGTGGCAAAGAACTGGATCATTCCAATTGCTAGAGACATGTGGGACAATAATCTTTATTTTTTTATTTATTTGTTTATTGTTTATTTGGTTTTGTGCATCAAACTTTACTCGATCCTGTTTGTAGGTAGACAAATACTACAGGCAGGCATGACACAAATGTGTTTGGAAGGAAATTAAAGCTATAGACTTAAAAAAATATATATATTTATATATATTAACCTTTCTAATTCCATAAAGCAATTAATCTTCAATTTAAAAAATAAATTTAAAAGATAACAACAAAATATTAACCATTCCAACTAGGATTTCTAAATCTGAAAATGAAAATGTTTTGTATTAATAATTATAAAGCAAAACTGACTATCATCTCCAACAAAATTATATGCCAACAATTTCATAAGTGTGAAATTTGGATGATGCATATTTAGGGACAATAATTTAAAGTGAATGTAACCGAAAAGCTATTAGAAATACATTTGAAATCTGAAACAAATTTTATAAGATGGATATGTTCTAATTGATTTAAAAAAAAAAAAGAAGAAAGCTGATTGACCCCAGAGGCCAGAATCTGGAAGGACTTGATACGGATGTGGTTGGGGGATGGATGAAATGCAAAGTGGTCAGATTTCTTTTTCAGAAGGGAAAAAGAATGCCAAGGAAATCTCTAGAATTGTCCAAATATACCAGCTCTGGGCCACTGGTGGCTGTATAAGTTTGAAGTCATTAATATTAAATGAAATTTAGAATTCCAGGTTCTCGGTCACATGAGCACCATGTCAAGCGCTCCACAGTCACATAAGACGAGTGTCTACATTCTGGACAGCGCAGCTCTAGGACGTCCCCATCACCGCAGAAAGTTCTCTTGGACAGAGTCGTTCTAGAGGATTCAGGTCCCAGGGCCAGGAAGCCTGGGTGTGGTGCTTTGCCCCTGGATTCTTGTGTCAAGTCACTGAGTTCATCCATCTGCAAACCGGGAATAATAATAATGGTGTGATAGCTACATCCTAGAGGACCCCATGAGAAAGAAGGCACGTAAACAGATTCTGAAATACGCACTTAACAGGTAGAGTAGGAGTGAGATTACGAACGAATTTCTTCATTTTTCCAAATTTCAATTAAATGTGTACATGTTTTTAAAAATAGACATTCCCTGAATACATATGTAATGTATCTACAAAATTCTGAGGTTGCATTCTCTTTTCTGAGAATTAGGAAATACTTCATTGTGCAGAAATCTGAGGCCAGCCTGATTTCTTCCCCCTTACAGCTCATCAAATTTTTTGCCTGGATATCCATAACATTATTTGGTTTAATCCTCGATTCATTCATGTTGCCATGACATAGCTCAGAGTTGATGAGTCTCTACATTTTTTAAAACTTGGAGACAGAAAATTTGCATATGTTTTAAATTAATTTGACTTCAGAGTCATTTAATTATTTAATCCTCTAGAAATAGAGGTAAATTAATTTTGTACTATTAAAGATTCCAATATTGTTTTGTTTTATTTGTTTGATTTCTTTTTCTTTCTTCTTCAGCAGCACCAATTATGCAGAAGATGGATTTCCTTTGTCTTCCATATTGACCACTTTTCTTTCGTCCCTTCATTCTCTTCCGACACTGCTTTTCTCAACTCCATCTACTTGTTATTCTCTTCTTTGAACCTTTTATTTCTTATCTTGAGATTTATTTTAGGAAGGTCATAATTTCTTAATTTTTGTGTGTATTTTACAGAGAAATGTCAGTTCAGTAGTTTCTCCTACTTCATAACACAACCCTTCCAGTATTTTTCTTTGTTTATTTTTCATTGGATGTTCTCTTTCCTCTTATTTCTCACACAACCTTTTTGTAGGTCCCATGCTGGCTAATCACTGATATTTATTAAAGGAAAGTGTGTGGACAGGAGCTGGAAGGAAGCTGGGGCAGGCAGGTAACCCTGTGGATTATCTTAGATCCTTTATCACCAGCGCTGTCCTGAAATATATTAATATCTCTACTCTAAGCAATAGACTTGGAGTGGACATTAAGTATAAAGACCTAAGAATATCACAGTTCTTCAGTGTCTCCTTGAGTGAGTCTCTGACTCACTGAGAGAGAAAACGAGAACCCTTAGAACCAGACGGCTGATTGCTATCTATTCTTTCTCTCACCTGCTGCTTTAACACCCTCCTTCTTGCCAAGGGTCTTCAAGTCTCTTCATCCAGTTCATCTGAGCTTGGAACTGTCACATCCATCCCAGTGACTCTCCCTTCCCCTGTGCAGGCTTCAGGCTTTGCCAGGATTAGGAAGGGTTCACAGAGCTGAAAAATCCTTCTGGAGACTTCTACCTCCTGCTCAGGAGCTGCAGAAGCACATGCCACTCGGTTCCCTTCTGCGCTTTGGTCCAAATCCCACAGTCATTGTCAGCTCGTCTTCACAAACAGGGTGGGATTGTGATCTGCCCTTCTTTTTATCAGATATGGCAATTTCTTCTCCTTTGTTGCTTTTTGCTACTTTTTCCAGACTGCTTCAGAAAGGTGAATGGAACAGAAAAGTCTGGACTCCACCATCGCAGTAATTTTGTCATCAGAAAGTACTATATCTCCGTTTGCTGATCTGTCTTTTCTAACCTTCCTATGATAAACATGCACAGTGGAAATAGTACTGGGCTTCTAAGGTGATACTAGGGTAAAGAACCTGCCTGCCAATGCAGGAGACGCAGGAGACACGGGTTCAGTCCCTGGGTTGGGAAGATCCCCTGGAGGAGGGCATGGCAACCCACTCTGGTATTCTTGCCTGGAGAATCCCACGGGCAGGGGAGCCTGGGGTCACAAAGAGTCGGACATGACTGAGGTGACTTAGCCTGCACACATGGAAATAGTATTGGCTTTGGATCCAGACAAGCCGAAACGCTAAATGCAATCCTCCCACACTCTAGCTGTGTGATCTAGCTATTTAACTGCCCTCACCATCAGTTACCTTGTGTGCTATAGGCACGTAGTAGCAGTCTCTACCTTGGAGAGTGATTTATTTCATATGAAATGACCACTGACATGGGTATGCTCAATAAATCTGAGCTATTGTTACACTGCAATAACAATACACGTGTAGGGGTTTCCCTGGTGGCTCAGGTAAAGAATTCATCTACCAATACAAGAGACACAGGTTCGATCCCCGATCTGGAAGATCCCACAGGCCGTGGAGCAAGTAAGCCTGTGCACTACAACTACTGAGCCTGTGCTCCAGAGCCCGGGAGCCGCAGCTATGGAGCCCACGTGCCGCAACTACGTAAGCCTGGGTGTCCTGAAGCCCCTGTTCCATAGCAAGAGAAGCCACCACAATGAGAAACCCATGCACCGCAGCTAGAGAGTAGCCCCCACTTGCTGCAACTAGATAAAAGCCCACGCTGCAAGGGACGCCCAGCAGAGCCAAAAATAAAAACATTATTTTTAAAATAATAATACAAGTTTAATTTCTTAAAGTGAAAGTGAAAAATTGCTCAATTGTGTCCGACTCTTTGCAACCCCATGGACTATACAGTCCCTGGAATTCTCCAGGCCAGAATACTGGGGTGGTTAGCCATTCCCTTCTCCAGGGGATCTTCCCAACACAGGGATCGAACCCAGGTCTCCCACATTGCAGGCAGATTCTTTTACCAGCTGAGCCAGAAGGGAAGCCCAAATTTCTTAAAGCTGAGTTTCAAATAAACTATTCTTAAATCTTTAAATACATCCTAAAATATCCGAGCTGGAATTAACCTGAGATTACTTAACCTAGCGGTTCTCAATAGGAGATGACTCTGACCCCCAGGGGACAAAGGGAACATTTTTGGGTGATTGGAGGGGATGATGCCAGTGGCATCTAGTGGCAGAGGCTGCTAAACATCCTGCAGCGCCAAGACAGCCCCCCCAGCAGAAAATGACTTGTTTCCAATAGGAGCAAAGTCACCATTGCTGAGGCTGAGAAACCCTGGTCTAATTTAACCCCTAGCACAATGACTGCCCAGAGAAGGACAGTGTCTCGCCTGAGGTCACACAGCGAGGCAGATGTAAGGACTTGTTTTACCTCGTTTCGTGGAAAGATCATTGCACTCTGAGGTCTATCAGGCAGCAGAAGCTGGGAGCTGGGCTGGGATGACGGTGAGGCGGGTACATGACCCTGACAGTGAGTCCCTCCTGAAACTTTGTTCCCGGAGTGCTTCACCTGGCTGTCCCTAGTCCTGACCCTGGCTGGGAGCAACAATTGGGCCAGGGTCCTCATAGTCCCTCACCAGCCCGACTCATGCCAACCTGACCCAGACATTTCTGACAGAAAGCCTTGTAATCCGCCCACCGAAGAAATCCCAGCTTCTCAGGCTCAGCTGGTCCGTAAGTATGGGGATTAAAGTCTGCAGGCGAAACACGCAGAGGTGACAACGAGAAGGAAGAAAGTGCCAGGTCAGGCAGTTAATTTTTGAGCTGGGGGAATGATTTCCAGACAGACACAAGGCAACTTGTCCCCCATTGCCCCCAAGCCTGCCCCCCTCACCCAGGAAAAGAAAGAGCACTGGGGTGTTCTCTGAGTCCGGGGCGGGAGCTGCTCGGAAACTGCGTCCACCCCATCACCCTCTCCCCCTGCCCCACATCCAGCTTCCTGCTGGGTTGCGCTTTGTCAAGGCGCTGGGCCGTGAGCGAGGCGCCATGCCAGGCCCTTTGGGAAGCAGGATCAGGACCAGGTGCTCACAGTGGAGCCCTCCTGCCGCCTACCAGAGGCCCATTCCCCAGGAATGTCCAGGGCCAGGGCTGTGCAAAGCCCTGAACTCTAGAATGGCCAGAGCCAGGCCTTCAATCTCTCAGTATCCCCTCCAGCCCAAGGCTGGGCCTCCTCCACAGTGGTCAAAACCTCTGAGGCCACTCGGGGCTGGAAATATCGGCTCAGGCACCCAGGGCTGGTGTGAGGGACCTTGGGCAGGTTCGGACCTCAGCTTGCTCATAGATACCATAGGAACTACAGCATCACACTGCACCTAGAAAATGACCAGCCCCTGAGAAGCAGGAGTCATTGGGATCAGCAGAAAGAACAGTGGACAGGGAATTAGGAGACGGGGTGGGGGGCTGAAATCAGAGCCCGACATGAAGCAGCAGAGGCGCTTGAGTTGAGAGCTTGGCACCTAGCGGTAGAGGGCCTGGGTTTGAATCCTGCCTCTGCTGCTTCCTAGAACAAGTGACTTGTTGTGCCTTGGTTGCCTCATCTGTAAAATGGGGATGATGATAATGATGATAAGAATTTCAACCTCACAGAGTTACTGTTATAAGGATTAAATGCAGGGAATGTAGGTTGAGTGCTGGGAGCAGTGCGTGGCAGATTAAGTCACAGAATGTTACCTCCTACTGACAGAATCTGTTACTTCTGCCCATTTTTTGCCTTCCTTATACTAGTGGTTTCATCCCAAGGATCCACAAGGCACTTCCAGTCTGCACTTCATGTGCGGATGAAGGCAATGGATGCTGGGTAGATATTAACCCCAAAAGGAAGGGAGTTTGGAGCACACACAGCAGACTCAGGCAAAGGACCCAGCGAGGCGAGAGACAATACAAGAGAAACTCTCTGCTGAGGTCAAGAGGCACAAGCCTCCACTTGAAAAGACGGAGTTACGTAAGGCAGCTGGGGCTCAGGGTGACGAGGCCCAAAGGGGTCCCAGACTCCCAGGTGCAAATACTGGTCACCACCTCCAAGCTTTGACCTTTGGGCTGATCAGCGGCCTTTCTGAGCCTCCGCATCCCCACCCATAAATCAGGGTGCTTGTTGGCCATCCTGACAGAGCTGGGCAGGAAGTCAAAGGGAACGCGGGTGGACATGGCATGCTTGGAAGCCCTGCCAGGCTGGCTACATCTCTCCCTGCGGTCTCCTGAGCAGCTGCCCCTGTGACCTCAGAGCACCAGCACTCTTATTTGAAACGGCTGCCCACACTGGGCACTCAAGACGTGCCAGGCATGGTGCCCGTGGACTCCCTCCTTCAACAGTGCGTGGCAGATTACCCACAGCCCCTCGAGGCAGTAATGACCGCTGTCCCCGGGTCACGTGTGGCTCAGAGAGCTTGACCAACTGGCCCAAGTTCACACTGCGTCTGTTGTGAGTGGCAGGTGGCAGTAACGAAGCCACCGCTCGCGGAGGGCTCACTGTGACCTGGGCCGAGCCTCGCCCTGGACACGCTGAGCCCCCTGCTCGGCTCACGGCCCTGCTTAGAAAGCAGAAGTCGGAGGCTCGGGGAGGTTCGGCCACCTCTTCACCCACGTGTATGTCTCTAGCAAGGGGCGGAGCGTGATTTCAGCGTGGTGGTCTGAGCTCAGGGCCCTGGGCTCAGGGAAGAGGATTACTGTAGCGATGGTAACAGTCAGGGTTTACTGACTCACTGTGTGAAGGTGCTGGGTTAAGCCCTTGAAACTTAACGTGAATGTTGCTCCTCCCACATTCGGGTAGGTTCTATGAAGGAAAACAGAAGGACAGATATTCAACAGAAAAGCACTTCAGAGGTCCTTTTACATCCTTTCTGGGTTCAGTCCTGAGGACAAGCCTGGCTGATCTTAGAGTTATCTACCTTCTGGAGGAGGAGGCTGAGGCCTGGAGGGTGAAGCCTGAAACTGGCTCAGGGTGACTCAGCGGGAAATACGTAAGACAGCCCAGATTTCCAGCCAAGGCTCCCTCCTAACCTCTCCTCAGCCCCCCAAACAATCCGAGACAGCAGTTAGAAGGCCCCTGTGGGCCATCTGGGCCTAAGACTCAACAGGGGAAACAGGAGAAATGGGAGGGAGAGACTTGCCCCAGAAGACCTCCAAGGCTAGCCACCCCATCCTTCCACTCCTTCCACTTGAATGGACTGTGTTAGACCCCTGGACTTATTAGCAGACATCACGAGTTCAGGTTCTTCGAACCATTCATGAAAAGTGTTCAAGGGGCAGCTCACACCCCACTGCCCCCTCCAAGCCTCACTAATCATTCATGAGCCAGGCAGGCGGGTGGGGGTGGGGTAGCAGCTGCCCAGTGACCCTCTGCTGCCCGTGGTCCCTCACTTCTCAGGGCTCAGGGGCTATGGGCTTCAGGGTTAAAAGAATGGCAAGGGAACTTCCACCGGGATTTTTCTTTGAATAGCACTATCTCATTTAAAATCCCAGCAACTCCTAGGAGATCAGTTTTTCCCCATTTTATAGGGAGGAGCCCTCCAAAAACTCCCCCAGAAGCCTGACTCAGTCAGAGGACCGAGAACTTTTGGAACAAGTTCTTCCCCAAAAGAGGCCAAGTGACCGTGTGACCTCAGGCAGCGCCTTCCTCTCTGTGGGCCTCAGTCTCCCCATGTGTCCCAAGGGCCCTTCAGTCCCCAACACAGGTGGTGGGTGTGTCAAAGGCCCCCTCAGGGCTAATCCACCTCCCCTTGCTCCTGGCAGCTGTCCCACCCCTTCGGAGGCCTGTACTAACAGGAGGCCTCTCTTGGGCTGAAATGAAATCCAGCCTGAAGGCATCATGGTGGGATCTGCCTTTAAATGCCACCTATGCTCTTCACCCGAGTTTCTCTGTGATCAAGGCGTCGGTGGTCAGAGTCCTGGAAGGGCTGTCATGAGGACCCAGGAAGACCGTTCGCTATTTCTTGAATGCCCCCATGCCCCCACCTAAGCATCTTTGCACTTACTGTCTCCTCACCTGGAATGCTCCTCCTTTCTATGCTCTCAAGGGCTTGTTCCTCTCCTCCTTCAACGCTTTGCTCCAGTGTCTTCTCCTTCAGGTATTTGTTCAAATGTTCCCTTTTCTGAATCTTTCTGACTCTAAAATTGCACTTACCCCATTCCTGGCTCCCTGCCTTCTGTGATTTTATTCTCCACTGATCATCATTTGACATACTATAGATCTTACCCTGGAGAAGGGAATGGCAACCCATTCCAGTATTCTTGCCTGGAGAATCCCATGGACAGAGGAGCCTGGCAGGCCCCTTTGAACTCCATGGGGTTGCAAAAGGTCAGATAAGACCGAGTGACTAACACACACAAACACACACAGATCTTATCTATTTATGTGTTTTCTTAAAAAAAAAAAAAAATGTCTACCCCTCTAGAATGTCAGCTCCACAAGTAAAAGGACTTGTGACTATTTGGTTCATTGCCGTGTACCAGACTAGTAGCTGGTACACAGTAGGTGCTCAATTAATACTTTTAAATGTAAGGATCACTCGTGGACAGTGCCTGGCACACAGGAAACACTAAAGAAATATTTGCACTGATTCCATATTCATTTTACACATATTTATTAAGCACTTTGTATGCCAAGTGCTGGGGATATACTGGTTAACCAGACGGGAAGGACCCTTATTTGTACCTTACCATTTGCAGGTACTTTTTCACTCTTCACAAAGTGCTTAGTTTCCCTGGCTCCTCAGCATGGCCCCATGAGGCGAGTGGATGCATGAGACAGATGGGGAGACCAAGGATGGCAGTGGAAGTGCCTTGTTCCACCCACCTCCCACCCCACCCCCACCCCCAGACCAAGTTCTTGGCAGGGATCCATCCTGGATCAGCTATGGGCCCACCACTCAGCCTAACTTCTCTTGGGCACTTAAGTCTTCCCTGCCCCTGACATTTTAAGTCTCTACCATTTACCATTGTCCCACCTCCACTCTGGTCCAGCTCGCTCTGCCCCAGGCCTCCTGGGAGTCAATACAGGGGATGATGGGAAAGCTGACCCCTGGTGCTGAGGCCTGAGCTATGACGTTCACAAGCCCTTCTTGACAATGACTCTCCGCTGCCTACAATCCTTGACTTCTTAGGCCTCTGGGGCTCTGGGCTTCAGAGTTAAAGAATGGCAAGGGAACTTTCACTGGGATTTTTTTCTGAATCAGCACCATCTCATTTAAAATTCCAGAAGCTCCTAGGAGATCAGCTTTCCCGCATTTTATGGTGGAGGAATTGGAGGCTCTGAGAACCCAACAACCTACACAGAGAGTAAAGGGAAGAAGCCAAGAGGATGCAGAGGCAAGTCTCGTCCCCTATAAAGTACTTCCAGGCCCCTAGATCCGCAGGCTCATTCACAATGCAAATAGCGATACTGCTACTGTTACTCTTAAACCTGACGCAAATAGCCAACTCGCTGGAAAAGCCCCTGACGCTGGGAAAGACTGAAGGCAGGAGGAGGGGATGACAGAGGACGAGATGGCTGGGTGGCATCACCTATGCAATGGACATGAACTTGGGCAAGCTCCGGGACGTGGGGAGGGGGGAAACCTGGTGTGCTATAGTCGAAAAGAATTGGACACGACTTGGCAACTGAACAACAACAACAACAGTTCTTTAGCTAGCACGTCTTATGATCAGGAGCAGCCCAGAGTATTTCAGGTATCAAAACCCATCTTCACAACCCCCCTCTGAGGTAGATCCTATTGGTGTCCTCACACAGAGGAGGAAACTGAGGCACAGAGAGGCTAAGTAACTTACCCAAGGTCACACAGGAAGTGGGGGAGCCAGTGTGGAGTCCGGGAGACCTGGTGCTAGAGTTCATACTCTCACGACGTTGCCCCCTCCCCTTCAGAGAGTGATTCTGGAGGACAAATCAGCCCAGTGACTCTGGGCAGACCCTTTGTCCAGGGAAGAAAAGTCAAGGTCTGGAGGAGGTCCAGATCCCATAGAAAAAACAGATCAGGAGCAGGAAAGGAAGCCAGGTATCCCAGATTGATGGGTAGTTTAGTAGGGGTAGGAAGGGCCTCTCAGGACTGCCTCAGTTTCCCCAAGAAGAAGTGACAGCTGGGCTGCAGGCAGGGCCGTGCATTACGCCTCTGCTGGCTCCCTCAGGCCTGGACACCCCACGTTCTGGTCTCACATGTCAACACAGCAGAGCTCATTTCCAAGATTCATGTCTCAGGAAACTGCTCACACTTCTGTTTCTCTGACTCCATGCTGTCAAACGCTCGGCTCAGGCACCAGGAGAAGTTTTGTCAAGTCCCAGCCCTTTGAGAGGAATCCAAGGGGGCTCCAGACGGGGCAGAAAATGGCTTAAAGGGGCAGGGAGCTGTTTCCTCCCTTCTCCCGCACTCCAGGCTGCCGGGGGCCAGCCAGCAAGCGGCTCGTCATGCGAGAAAGGTGGACTGTCATGTGGAGCCGAGGGGACAATCGGGGCTGTGGGTGGCAGCGAACAAGGGCCGCTCTTGTTATTTCTCCCGATCACGGGAAAGGAGGCTGGTCCCGCCCGCTGAGAGCCAGGAGGGCAGAGGGGACCGTCAGCTCCACACAGCAGAGCCTGGAGCAGGGCTCACAGGCCCTGGAAGGGCCTTCTTGCCTGGAAGGCCCTCCATTTCCAAATCCCCTCCACCCGGGAGGCCTTCTACAGTCAGGCTGTGAGTCCACAGGCAAGCTCTTCCCCCTCTCTGGGCCTCAGTGTTCCTGACAGAAAATGGGACCTGATCACACCTGCCTCACTGGCCTGCTGGGCGAGGACGCCAAGCAGAAGCACTGGGCAGGGGCTTCCAGCCTTGGTGCCATTGGCATTCGGGGCCTGAGAGCTCTTCATTGTGGGGGCAATACTATGCACTGTAGGGTGTCTAGCAGTGTCCCTAGATGCCGGTAGCATCTCCATCAAGCTGTGACAATCAAAACTGTTTTCAGGCCTTGCCAAATGTCTCCTGGAGAGCAAAACGCTTCAGAACTCTGCTTTAAAGGACTCCCCAGAGCCCAGGACACAGGAAGTGGTTTAGCCATGAAGCCAGCCAGCATTTGTTGAGCCCTTTACAACTATCATCACCTGTTATCCTACCCATTTATGGATGAGGAACTTGAGCACAGAGAAGTTATGCAACTGGCCCGAAGTCACACAGCATATTAAAAAACCAGAATTTGCACCCAAACCCAAGCTCCTACATATCATATTTGACAATTCATGTTAGTTCCTATCTTCAGAGCCCCCGAGACCCCAAAACCTCCAAACTCCTACTCCAGTGTCAGGATGACAGGTCTCTCCACTGGGAAGCCTTTCTTAATGTATTTCCTGACCTTTCCCCCCTTGCCTCCAATGAACCAAGAAGCAATGTGAGCTTTCGATAATGCAGACATAGGCTTGAATGGCAGCCTGACTACTCATTCAATGACTGTGAGGTGCTAGGCAAGTGTCTTCATCTCTCTGAGCCTCAGGCTTCTCGTCTGTAAAATGGGTCCATCTCCCTTGTGTCACACAGCGGCTAAAAGCACAGACTCTGGAGCTAGAATGCCAGGTCAGAATCCCAGCTGTGCCACTTCCAAACCATGGGAACTAGGGCAAGCGACTGAACAATTCTGTGACTCAGTTTCTCCATCTGTGAATGTAGACAATAATAGCACCCGTGCCACAGAGCCAGGACGAGCATACACGAGCTAGCCTATCTCAAGTGCATTGAACCATGCCTGACACTTCATAAATGCTAAAGAGGTGTTGGCTATGGCTCTCAAGGGGCCTCCTGGGGGACAGAGGAGAGGGCATGAATAAGGCATGTGGCCTGGGACATCAGCAACCTTGAATTCACATCCTGAGCCTCCCAGGGACCGGCACATTCCTGCTGGAGAGCTTAACATGGCTGAAATCAAATCCCTCTCTCCAGTCCAGACCAAGAGAGGGCTTCGCAGGAGAGGAAAGGAAAAGGAACTGGGCAGGGAAGCCACTGGGCTGCCAGAAGGGGCATGCTGGCCTCGCCAGCCTTTTTCCAATGTCTTTACTGAGCTGGGCATCACTGTTCTGTCCTGTGTATCAGTCCTCCTGACTCCCCTCGCTCCCAGCACAGACTCCTTCCCATTGGCTGCCCCTCCCCTTGTGAATTTCACGAACAAGTAGATAGAGTCAAGCGCCTAGTACCCCTATTTTGCAGATAATAGCAAGAGCCACAATTCTTTACCAAGTACCTATGTTGCGTCAGGCACTGCCAAGCCTTCCGAGCAGGTGGGTGTCATTATGCCCATTTATCAGATGAGAAATTGAGGCTTACCAGGGATGGCATGGCCTTGTGCATCTCTCTCATCCCTGGTGCACCTCAGCTGGAGGGAGCCGTTGGGACACATTTGTGTCATTTGCTTCAGGTCCGGTCTAGCTAGGGTGCTCACTTTGGATTCTCAGGGTCTGGGGTGGGGGCAGTGTCTCACAGTCCTGCTCATCAGTCCAGAGGGCACTGCCCAGCTGAGTCAGGTCAGGAAACACGATCTTGCTCCCCATCCCCTCATCAAGAATTGTGTCGGTCTGTTTACACACCTGGCAGGATCTCCAGGAAAGTGGAAAGTTGGCTAGGCCTCAGAGGAGTGGTTCCAAGGCCAAGGGGTCTGTGTGGGCAACGGGTCAAACCTGGCGGGAGAGCATGGAGGGGGCATAGATGAGGGTTCTGGGACCACCTGGCTGGGAGGGGTGGGAAGGTCCTTCCATGTGCCCTCTGGGCCTCAGTTTTAACCGCTGAAAAAGGAAAGGGCTGGAAACACTGATTTCAGCTTAAATCTTCTACAAATTAGTAGCAGTCTAGGAGTTTAGCAAGTGCACGTGTTCAGAAATCAGAGCTACCTGGCTCAAATGCAAATTCATTCACTGGCTAGTTTACTGAGTACCTACTATGTGTCAGACTCTGTTCTAGTTGCTGGGGATGCTGAGGAAACAAGAAAGACACAGGCCTTGCCCTTATATCACTCATAGTCTCATGGAGGAGGCAGGCAGTGAACAAATAATGAACATTTCAGGTTGGAATGAATGCCACGAAGGAAATAAAACAGGACGCTGTTTTAGAGAGTGTTTTGTACAGTGAGGAGGGCAAGTGTTATTGAGAAGAGGTAATCAAGGAGGTTTTCTCAGAGGAGGTGCCTTTGGAGCTAAGACCTGAATGACCAGACAGATCCACCTGTGGAAGATGAGGGGCAAGAGCGTCCCAGGCAGCGAGAACAACAAGTGCAAAGGTCCTGAGGCAGGAACAAATTTGGCAGGTTTAAAGAAACAAAGGAAGGCCTGTAAGTCTGGACCACGAGAGAAGAGAAGAGTATGGGAGACTGTAACAACCATGTTTTCCAGTTTCTGAATGTGATGCTCTAGCATCTTGGGACCTTGCTAACACTGGAGGGTCTGCCCCTCCCAAGGCTAGCTCATTCCTAGAGATAGTAAACAACTCACCTGTGCATCGGCTTTTCAAATGTAAACCATACAATCCCAGGCCCACACCCCCAACCATCTCCTTTCTTGGACTCTCTCACTCCAGGCCACTATCTGCCTGCCCTCATCACCCAGGGCCAGGGACCAAACAACCGGGGACAGCCTCTCTGTCCCAGAGCCCACTGAAATAATTTGAACTAGCCAACTCTAAGCCTGCTTACCCTGACTTGCCCGTTCCTTAAATACATAATACATTGCCAGATAGTGATGAAGACCATGAAGCAAAATAAGGCAGGGAAGAGGGTGTAAAGGAATTTTTATTTTCTATGTTAGATAGGGTGGCCAGGGAAAGCCTTTGAGGAGGTTTATCTTTGAATGAAGATGAATGAAGTGTGGGAGCAAGGCTTGCAGACATCTGGAGGAAGAGCAGTTTATAGCAGAAGGAACAGTAAGTGCAAAGGCCCCGCAGGCAGGTGTGCATGTGTTTAGTTGCTCAGTCATGTCTGACTTTTAGTGACCCTCTGGACTGTAGCCTGCCAGGCACCTCTGTCTATGGGATTTTCCAGGCAAGAATACTGGAGTGGGTTGCCATGAGCTCCTCCAGGGGATCTTCCTGACCAAGGGATCAAAGCTGAGTCTCCTGGGTCTCCTGCATTGGCAGATGGATTCTTTACCACTGTGCCACCTGGGAAGCTGGTATAGGCCCTGCGGGTGAGAGCAATCTTGGGATATTTAAGGGACACCAAGAAAGCCAGGGTGGCTGGCACAGAGGGAGAGAGGGGGCCAGCTTCTAGTAAGTAATCAATAAGTATGAGGTGTTCTTATCCTTTCTTGAGGGCTTACTATAATCTGAATAGAAATATGGGAGCTTGACGTCTACTTCCCTTCACCCTTTATCTAGAAGGTAGGCTTTAGAGGTTAAATGAAATATAATGAACTAAAATGTGAAAGGCATGTAAAACAGTATGGGGTGGATGAGGAAAACACTTGGCAATCATTACTGTTATCAGCTCCCACCCTGTTTTGACACAGCACGGGACAATTTCTGTATCCTAACTGAATTAAATCTCACAGTAGCCCTTCAGGGACCCATGAGTCTTCCCCACTTCACAAGTGAGGGAAACGAGGCTCAGAAATGGGACGTCTCCCGCCCAAGCCCCTTATCGCACAGTCTGAGAGCTAAGACCCTAAACCCAAGTCTTCCCAACTCCAAGGCCCATGCTCTTTCATCCTCTTTCTTCTGAGTCTCAGCTTCCTCATCTGCAAAATGGGAGAGTTAAAACATACCTTGAGAGCTGAATGAAAAAGTAAGAAGTTAGGATGCCAGCACAACATATGATTTCACTAGGCCCAGAGAATAACCAGCGGGGGAAGGTGATATTATGGGCGTGTTATCGCTGAAGAGACTGAGGCCCAGAGAAGTCAAACGACTTGTCTAAGGTCACAGACCAGGGATGTGGAATGAGAATCCAGTTCAGATTCCAACGCCTCAAAACTGGGAAAGAAAGGCCCATTTTCTTGGTCATCCACCTGAACATCCCCCACTCATGGATTAGGTGAATGCAAAACAGTGGGCCTCTGACTTCATAGGTATAACTACCACCCCTGAACAAGACTCCTGCAAGCCAGACAACGCCTTCATGCAAACTGGAGAGAGGGGCTCTTCCTCAGGGGGGTCCAGCACTGCACCAGGATGCCAGGGTCGCAGGTGGAGTACGGGTGGATTCAGTCTCATTTCACCTCCTCCCTTCTCTCTGTGCACTGCACAGCCTGCACAACAGCGTCCTGAAGCGTCCTGCCCAAACACTTTTATTCCCATTGTATGTTACATTAAGAAACATGTTAGTCACTAACACCCAAGAATATGGCAATACTATATCATGATAAATATATGCATATAACAGGAGGGGGCTTTGAGCGTGCTGATATAGAGACTTGAAGGAGGCTAAGATTAGTGAAGTCAGATTATTTTGCCGACAAAGGTTTGTCTAGTCAATGCTATGTTCTTTCCAGTAGTCACGTATGGATGTGAGAGTTGGACTAGAAAGAAGGTTGCGCACCGAAAAATTGATGCTTTTGAACTGTGGTTTTGGAGAAGACTCTTGAGATCCCTTGGATTGCAAGAAGATCCAACCAGTCCATCCTAAGGAGATCAGTCCTGGTTGTTCATTGGAAGGACTGATGTTGAAGCTGAGACTCCAGTACCTTGGCCACCTGATGCAAAGAGCTGACTCATTTAAAAAGACCCTGATGCTGAGAAAGATTGAAGGCAGGAGGAGAAGGGACGACAGAGGATGAGATGGTTGGATGGCATCAGCGACTCAATGGACATGAGTTTGAGCAAGCTGTGGGAGTTGGTGATGGACAAGGAAGCCTGGCGTGCTGCAGGCCATGGGGTTGCAAGAGTCGACACGACTGAGTGACTGAACCACAACAAAAGATCTCCCGAGAAGCCAGACCTGCCGCCTGGGAGGAGGCCCTGCCCGGAGTCCCCTACTCCTACATGCCTCCTCATCCTCAAAGCATCCTTAGAAAGAGCCACCTGTGAGTACCCACTGGAAGCACTCCTGATGGCCAGATGGTCAGTCCAACAGGATTTGCTTTTAGTAAGTTGGGAAAGGAGGTGAGATTCTCTGCAAATATATGGGGTTGGCGCTTATCTGCAGGCTTGATTTAACACTCTCCTGTCTCCCCTAGCCGCCCAAGGCCAGTCCTCTGACACCCAGCTCCCAGGATGGCCATTCTTAGAAAACTGCGAGGCAGTCCCTCTGGCAGCATCCTGACTTCCTCAGTCTCTGGCACTCTTTGGGGTGAGAGCCATGATCCCCGTGGCCCTGGAAATTGCAGCCACTGCATTCCAGAAGGGCATCCCACTCCTTTTCACCCCTGCTGACAGTGTTCCAAGCCAGGAGGACATAATGTAAGAATTGTTCCCATCCCCCGCCCCCAGCCCCTAGCTCTACCCTTCAGATTAACCCCAGCCTCCCTGCAGCCTCCCTCACCAGTCACCAGGGGACAGGTGCATGATAACCAACCCTTATAATCATACAGACTTCCAGAACATCAGAGCAGCGATGCTCGAGACCTTATCAAGCTGGAAAAGCAGGACCCGGTGAGGGGAAAATGACCACTGCCAAGGATCTCAAACTTCTTCCCTGATATCAACAATTTTGCAAAAGTTTTTGGGATATGAACCCTATAACAGGCACTGGTGGTTCCAGAATTTCTAGGCGAGAGAGGCCTAGAAGCAGCAGCCTAATGTTAGGGGTGAGGGTGGACACCGAGCATGCTTGCCTTGAAGCTTCATTTGCACAAAAGCACACTGTTTTATACTGTCAGCCTTTGTCTGGGGAGGGTTATCACAGGGTTAAACTGGTGAAGATTACAGGAATTGCTTTGAAACCATGTGTGCATAGCACACCCACTCTGTTTGCTTTATGTGTATGTCATAGACCAACAAAAGCCACAAATTTTTCTGCTCACTCTTCTCTAAGGATGCTTTTATTCACCTTCTACATTAGATTAAGAAATATGTCAGTTATTAACATCCAAGAATATGATAATAATACAATGAGATAAACGTATACATATAACATGGAGGAAGAGGGGGCTTTGAGTGTGCTGATAGAGACTTGAGGGAGGCTAAGATCTCCTAAGAAGCCAGAGCTGCCTCCTGGGAGGAAGCCCTGATTTATTAGCCAGTTTAAAAGGCAGTGAGATCTAGAGCCACACAGAGTCCCCACTGGGGATCTGGAGGGAACCAGGAGAGGCTCTCACTCAATCAGAATTAAAGAAAGAGTATAAAGTGAAGCAGCCAGACACAGACAATGCATTCTGGCTTTGTATAAGTTGTGTGACCTTGAACAAGCCACCTAACCTTGCTGAGCTTCCGTTTCTTCACCTGTTTCAAGCTAATAGCAGTTGACTCCCTGGTGATGTGGGTATTACATAGGACACCACCTGAGAAACAGAAGAGTGAAGCACTCAGTGAAACACCTTATCGATCAGACATGCGCTGTTATCTATCTACACTGGGGATCATATGGAAGTGGGTTCACTGTGAAGCTAATGAAGTTTTTAAAGGTTCAAAGCCACTCCCAAGCCGTGTACTAAATTCTGTACTTGTAAATTCTGTATGCTTTTTCTTAAAGAAAGCCCCTCAGTTAGTACGTTTCCAGCCCCATAACACTTGGACCTGCCCCTGGGTTCATTGCAGAGCGGAGTTTTCAGAACCCTCTGCAGAGGAGAGAGATCCTGTGTGTTTCATCACTTTTTCCTCAGAACTCCGCCTGGAACCCCCAGACCTATCCTGCCTTCCATCAGCGATGCTTCACAAAGTGAGGCAACGTCTTTGCTCAGACCCTCACACCAAGTGTCGGAAGCTAGCATGGCAATCCTCCACCTTATAGACAAGGAAGAGGAGACCCAAAGAGGAAAGGAGATTGGTGCAAGGTCCTGAAGTTAGCAAGTGGCCAGGGATGGGACAGCTTTTAAATAAGCAACCTAATCCTTACACCAGCATTTACTGTTTTTCTCTTGCATGTCAAGAAAGTCTAATTGCTAGGATAATTCCACACCAAAGAATTTGTCCTGGATCTTTCGACACCATCTTCTTAGTATCATTTCCTCACCCCTTCCTCCAGGCAGCCCTCTCTGAACACTTCTCCCAGCTCCCCTAGTCTCACTAAATTATACCCTCTCTTTACTTTTATTTTTATGAACATTTAATGTTTCATTGATGGCAATTAAATATCTTATTGTTGGACGGTATCACCAACTCAATGGACATGTGTTTGAGCACAGGGAGACAGTGAAGGACAGGGGAGCCTGGTGTGCTGCAGTCCACGGGGTTGCAAAGAGTCGGACTTAGCAACTGAACAGCATCTCATTGAGGGACAGTGAAACAACTTCCTGGAGGTAGAAGCCTTGTCTAACGAGCCTCATTCCTAACCCTGATGCCCTGAATGTGCTGGGCGCAGGTGAGGGACCCACCAGGGGACTTGCGATACCATCTCCTCCTCCCACTGGTGATGAATTTTGTCATGACACTTCTGACCTCAATCTGCAGCCTTTGATCTTCTACAGATTACTTTCTTTGAGAGTCTAGAAACAACCTAGGTTCTGGATTCTGATAAGCCAGGGATTGATCCCACTCAGCTGCCTGTTGTGTGACTGTGAGCAAGACACTTCTCTCCCAGCCTCACTTTTCTCCTCCGGAAAATAAGGCAAATAACCCTCTCCATTCAGAGGGGCATTTTCAGCCTGGATTAAGTCAGATGCTGCACATAGGCGAAGTTTAGCGCTGCACCTTGCCCCTGGTGCTCAGATGGTAAAGAATCTGCCTGCACTGCAGGAAACGTGGGTTCGGTCCCTGGGTCAGGAAGATCCCCTGGAGGAGGGCATGGCAACCCACTCCAGTATTTTTGCCTGGAGGATTTCATGGACAGAGGAGGCTGATGGGCTGCAGTCCATGGGGTCGCAGAGTAGGACACGACTGTGTGACTTTCACTTCACACTTGCTCCCAGTAAGCATTTCTTAAATCTTGGCTGTCTCCATCATACACGATGGAGACAGTGCAGTGCAGTCCTCGGCACTTACTGGGTACCAAGCTCAGTTCAAAGAGATTAACATATATTGCCTCTTTTTAATATTCACCACTGTCCAATGGATCCGTATGATCATTTCCCCTGTGTTTACAAATGAACAAGCTGAAGTTCAGAGAGGTTAAGCCCCATATCACACAGCTTGCCACTCATTAAGCTTGAAGCTTGCCAAGCATCAAGTTTCTTGTGATTATCAAGTGAAATGTGCAACATATCAGCAAGCACACAGAGCTCGATAAAGAGGATCATTCCTGCAGAAATGACCAGATCCAGAGGCCACTGGGACCTGGGCTCCCAGGAGCAACAGCAGCTGGGAAAGGGGAATTGTGTCCATAGCAGCGCAAGGCAGGGAAAGCGAGGGAACGCAGTGGGTGGGGGTGGGGGCGTCTGGTGAAATCTAGACTGCGACCTCTGCGGTATTGAGGCTCGGGAGGACAGGGTCCTGACTGGCGCGGCCGCCCACGGCGGGCGGAAGGGGGCCGCCCAGGAGAGGCGGCGTTACCTTGGGCGGGAGGGCGAAGACCACCGGCAGCAGCACGAGCGGTGTGAACAGCAGCACCAGCAACCGCCGCGCGCTCCACACCTTCTTGGCCACTGTCGCCAGCGCCGCCATCTGCGCGATCGCCCCGCGGAGCGGGCCAGCCCGGGACTGCCCGCGCCGGCCCGGCTCCGGGTTTATAGCCCGGGGGAGGGTCTGGGGGGGGGACTGCGCTCGGGGACCCGCCCCCCCTACGCGCGCCTTCCGGGAAAAAGGGTGGTGCCTGCGCCCCCGGGACTGGGCGAAAGAGGCCCGGGAAAGTTAGGAAAAGTTGGACCCAACAACCAGGGAAGCGCACTCCAGCCCAGAAGACCGAGTAGCCACCTGACTTTCCAGCTATGTGGCCCGGAGGCTTCACGATTCCGTACTTGCCTGTGAAAAGGGCCACAGCAGACAATCTGAGGACTGAATCACTAGCCTTAACTGAATTCGTACACCGCCTCTGCGCATACTAGTTGCGTGATGAGATCAGTCGGAACTACACAAGAGGTCTGTTGGGAGTTCTTGCAGTTTGATACTGTTTTACTTACTTTTCTTCCGGTGTGGGTCAGTCATCTGTAGGTCGGAGTCTGTGTGTGTTTGTGTCACTTGTCGAGTCTGACGCTTTGGGACCCCACAGGCTATAGTCCGACCGTCAGGCTCCTCTGTCCGTAGAATTCTCCAGGCAAGAACACTGAATGGGTAGCCGTTCCCTCCTCCAGGGGATCTTCCTGACCCAGGGATTAAACCAGTGTCTCCTAAGTTACAGGTTGCCTGGAGGAGTCTTTTTGTTCCTTCAGGATAAGTGCAGGGGAAGACAGTCCTGGGTTGTATGGCAGTTGCATCCTTTTTTGTTGTTGTTGTTGTTTTTAAGACACTGCCAATTTTCCAAACTGCAATGGAGGAGTGATCCAGTTTCTCCATATCCTTGCAACATTGGACTTGTTTTTTTGTTTTTTTTTTTTTTTAATTTTAGCCACACTGATGGGAGTGTAGAGAAATCTTGTGGTTTTAATTTGCATTTTCTTAATGGCTAATGATATTTAACATCTTTTCATGTACTTATTTGTCATTTGTATATCTTCTTTGGGGAGAACTATCTCTTGCTGTTGTTTGCCATTTTCTCACTGGACTGTTTTTTCTGCTCTTGAGTTTTGAGAGTGCTTTATATAGCCTAAATACTGATCTTATGTTAGATATGTTGTTTGCAAAAATTTTCTCCCAGTCTATAGCCTGGCTTTTCATCTTGCTAACAGATCTTTCACAGAGCAAACACTTGTAATTTTGGTGGAGGCAAAATGATGAAATTTTCCCTTTTTTGTGTCATGCTTTCAGTGTCAAACTCTTTGCGTAGCCCTAGATCCTGAAGATTTTCTCAGATTTTTTTCTAGATGTTTGATAAGTTATAGTTTTATGTTTTATATTTAAGACCATGAGCTAATTTTTATATCAGGTACAAGGCTTAGGTTGAGGTTTTATTTTTGCCTATCATTGACCAATTGCTGCAGCATCATTTGTTTAATAAGTTATCTTTATTCCATTGAATTCCTTTTACACTTTTGTCAAAACTCGGTCGGGCATATTTGGTGGATCTATCTCTGGGTTCCCTATTCTGTTCCATTGATCTAATTGTCTATCCCTTTCCCCAATACAGGGTTTCCCCAATGGCTCAAGGGGAAAAGAATCCACCTGCAATGCAAGAGACCCAGGAGACTCCGGTTTGATCCCTGGGTTAGGAAGATCCTCTGGAGGAGGAAATGGCAACCCACTCCAGTATTCTTGCCTGGGAAATTCCTTGGACAGAGGAGCCTAGACATGACTTAGTGACGAAACAACAACATCTGCAGTTTTGAGCAAAGTAAGTGGTATTCTATTTTTTCAGGATCCATATGCTCACTGATAGTATATTGAAATAAAGTTGAGTTTTGAATGTTTACTTTATACCCTAAATCTTGTTCAATTCATTTATTAGTTTTAGAAGTGTTTTGTTTTGTTTGTTTGTTTGTTTTGGTCACATCTTTGAGACTTTCTATATAGACAATCATGTCATCTACAAATTGTAAGGCTGGACCCTGGGGCCATGATGGGCCGCCCCTCCTCTCTCCCGCTGGATGGTGAAGTCCCTAACGGAAGGAGCCTCCCAGATCCCGGGGACCAATGACAGCACTTCGCCAGCTAAAGCCACCCTGCTCCAGCCACATAGAAGGACCTGTCAGCCCGCCACATCTCGGCCTGGCGACGTATCCGAACCCCCATTCACTAACCATGCCTTTTTTGGGCGATCTAGCCTGACCATCCCCCACAACGAACGTATATAACCCCCTCCCCAGCACAGCCGGGCGCGGATTTCCCTCCACCTGCCTCGTTCGGTCCGGGAACCCCACCCGGGAGTGCTTCCCATTAAAGCCTGTTCGGCACTCTTTTGGTGTCCTGGTCGTCTTTTACCTAACATTTGGCGCCCAACGTGGGGCCCGAGGCGAGGGCCCATCCCGCGACGAGTGGGATTTGCGGCCCCCTCGGGTCTGGCCCGCTGGACCAGGTCACCCCGTCACCCCTCGGGACCATTCAGCCGTCTGGCAGGATCCGGGGTGAGTCCCACCGGTCGGGCTCTGGGGGCGTTGCTCCCGTGGTGAGTATTCCTAGGGTGTCTCATACCTTTAAATCGCGGCAGAGTCCGGACCCCTCCTCCGCAGGCCAGGCCTGCTCTTCCTCGGCGCCAGTCAACTCGGAGATGCCCGTCTTGGCTGAGTGGCCTTCTCCTCACCTCGCTGGGCTGACGGCCGTTCGGGGACGCCTGACCGGACTGCTCCCAGCCCCACTAACGATTGGTCCAGGACCTTCGTTTCATATTTGCCATGGGGACGGCTGCCTCCAGGGCTGACCAACCCTGGTCCCCACCACTAGAATGTTTACTCGCCAACCTCAGAACTCTACCTATCTCTGGAGAAATTCACTCCAAACGCTTAACCTTCCTCTGTTCTGAGGCACGGCCCCAATATTCTTTAGATAACGGCTCACAATGGCCGCCAACCAGAACTTTCGATTTTAACATCCTCCGTGACTTAGATAATTACTGCTGGAGGACGGGGAAAATGGTCTGGGTTACCCTGCGTACAGGCTTTCTGGCTGCTGTGCTGCCATCCCACCCTATGTACCCGCTGTTCCCCTTCTGAACTTCTCCTAACCATGGCCCTTCCTAGCCCTACACCAACTCCCCTCTATCGCCCTCACCAACTTCCTCCATATCCACTCCTCCCCCATCGTCCTCACAGCCCAGCCCTCCTGTGACTAAGCCACCTCTATACCCACCCCTTCCTTCGTGCCCTGACTCACCAACCTCCCCCACACCAACTTCCCCTCTATCGTCCTCACCAACTGCCTCCATACCCTCCCCTCCCTCATCTTCCTCACAACCCAGCTCTCCTGTGACTACGCCTCTCGCCGCTCCCTTGGCTCTGCCTCAATATCTACCCCTTCCTCCATTATCCTCCCCTCCCCCATCATCTTCATAGCCCAGCTCTCCTGTGACTAACCCTCTCACTGCTCCCTTGGCTCCGCCTCAATATCCACCCCTTCCTCCGTGCCCACCCCTTTCTGACTCACTGGTCAGCTCACACACAAGGTCCCAAACCGCTCCCCATCTACTGTCAGCTCCCCTGCTTCCTCTCCGTGAGGTGGCCAGCCCAAAGGGTCTTGCCCATGTCCACGTGCCCTTTCCACTCCAACATCCTGCCCATATTTAACAATGGCTAGGCTCCTACTCGGCCAACCCCTCTAACTACATCAGTAACTTCACCCAGCTGCCTCGTCTTACGCCCTCACCTGGCATTCACCTCATTCTGGGGTCCACCACTACCCCAAAGGAGAGAAAGGCCATTTGGGCCGTGGCAAAAGTGGTGGCTGACCAAAAACATCTAGCTAACCCAGCAGACCCAGCCTGGCCACCTGGAGCTGCTGCTATTCCAGATGTAGACCCAGACTGGGACTATCAGGAGGGACAGAGAGGAAGAGCCAACATTTGATACATGGTAAAATGCCTATTCAAAAAAATTAGAGATACCAAGGGAATATTTCATGCAAAGATGGGCTCAATAAAGGACAGAAGTGGTCTGGACCTAACAAACAGAATATATTAAGAAGAGGTGGCAAGAATACACAGAAGAACTGTACAAAAAGATCTTCACGACCCAGATAATCATGATGGTGTGATCACTAATCTACAGCCAGACATCCTGGAATGTGAAGTCAAGTGGGCCCTGGAAAACATCGCTACGAACAAAGCTACTGGAGGTGATGGAATTCCAGTGGAGCTGTTTCAAATCTTGAAAGATGATGCTGTGAAAGTGCTGCACTCAGTATGCCAGCAAATTTGGAAAAGTCAGTAGTGGCCACAGGACTGGAAAAGATCAGTTTTCATTCCAATTCCAAAGAAAGGCAATGCCAAAGAATGCTCAAACTACCGCACAATTGCACTCAACTCACAGAAGGTAAAGCGTCTGTCTACAATGCGGGAGACTCAGGTTCGATCCCTGGGTTGGGACGATCCTCTGGAGAAGGAAATGGCAATCCAGTCCAGTATTGCCTGGAAAATCCCACAGACAGAGGAGCCTGGTAGGCTACAGTCCGTGAGGTCGCAGAGTCGGACACGACTGAGCGACTTCACTTCACTTCACATGCTAGTAAAGTAATGCTCAAAATTCTCCAAGACAGGCTTCAGCAATACGTGAACTGTGAACTTCCTGGTGTTCAAGCTAGTTTTAGAAAAGGCAGAGGAACCAGATATCAAATTGCTAACATCCACTGGATCATCGAAAAAACAAGAGAGTTCCAGAAAAACATCTATTTCTGCTTTATTGACTATGCCAAAGCCTTTGACTGTGTGGATCACAACAAACTGTGGAAAATTCTGAAAGAGATGGGAATACCAGACCACCTGACCTGCCTCTTGAGAAATCTGTATGCAGGCCAGGAAGCAACAGTTAGAACTGGACATGGAACAACAGACTGGTTCCAAATAGGAAAAGGAGTATGTCAAGGCTGTATATTGTCACCCTGCTTATTTAACATATATGCAGAGTACATCATGAGAAACGCTGGGCTGGAGGAAACAGAAGCTGGAATCAAGATTGCCAGGAGAAATATCAATAACCTCAGATATGCAGATGACACCACCCTTATGGCAGAAAGTGAAGAGGAACTAAAAAGGCTCTTGATGAAAATGAAAGTGGAGAGTGAAAAAGTTGGCCTAAAGCTCAACATTCAGAAAACCAAGATCATGGCATACAGTCCCATGGGAAATAGATGGGGAAACAGTGTCAGACTTTATTTTGGGGGGCTCCAAAATCACTGCAGATGGTGACTGCAGCCATGAAATTAAAAGATGCTTACTCCTTGGAAGAAAAGTTATGACCAACCTAGATAGCATATTCAAAAGCAGAGACATTACTTTGCCGACTAAGGTCCATCTAGTCAAGGCTATGGTTTTTCCAGTAGTCATGTATGGATGTGAGAGTTGGACTGTGAAGATGGCTGAGCGCCGAAGAATTGATGCTTTTGAACTGTGGTGTTGGAGAAGACTCTTGAGAGTCCCTTGGACTGCAAGGAGATCCAACCTGTCCATTCTGAAGGAGATCAGCCCTGGGATTTCTTTGGAAGGAATGATGCTGAAGCTGAAACTCCAGTACTTTGGCCACCTGCATACTCATTGGCAAAGACTTTGGTGCTGGGAGGGATTGGGGGCAGGAGGAGAAAGGGACGACCGAGGATGAGATGGCTGGATGGCATCACTGACTCAATGGACACGAGTCTGAGTGAACTCTGGGAGTTGGTGATGGACAGGGAGGCCTGGCGTGCTGTGATTCATGGGGTCGCAAAGAGTCAGACACGACTGAGCGACTGAACTGACTGAACTGAAAATGCCTATTGGAGGGAATGGAGACCACCTCCCTCAAGGTAGTAAACCTACTTAAGCTAGATGAAGTAACCCAGGGCCCCGATGAGAACCCGGCAGCCTTTCTTAACAGAGTGACAGAGGCTCAACAAAAAGCCAAACTCCAGGCTAACCTCTTTGAGAGACACACCCAGGCACTGATAGCAGCCCTTCAACAGGCCCCGGGACAGAAGGTGGGTCCCCAGAAGCCACCGCCGGGAGCCTGCTTCAAATGCGATCATGAGGGCCACTGGGCCTGCCAATGCCCAAACCCCCTGGCTCCCGACAAAGCCCTGCCCTCGTTGTAAATAGCCGGGACATTGGCCGAGTGATTGTCTCCGGGTGACTCAGGCCCTGGCCTTACTGGGCCGAGGTCTGGGCTCCCAAAGGACATTTCCTCCCCGCACCTCACCCTGGAACTTCTCTCCTTTGATGAAGATTGACGGTGCCCAGACTCGGGGACCCCCATAACCTAAGTAGAGCCCAGAGTAATGCTTCAAGTGGCGGGTAAGTCTATCAATTTCTTGATAGATACGGGGGGCTACTTACTCAGTCCTTCCCTCCTCTGGGGGCACCTTGCATCCTTCCCAGTTGTCGGTGGTGGGTATAGATGGCACGTCTTCACGACCCTGGCAGACTGGGCCTCAGCCCTGTCAGCTTGATCACTTCTTGTCCACACACTCTTTTATAATCCCTACATGCCCCACTCTCTTGCTGGGGTGGGACATTTTAGCTAATCTTATGGTCACCATTCACCTACCTCTCTCACTTTCCCAATCTCTCACCTTGCCCCTACTCCTCCTTTGCTCCCCTGAGGCTCCCGTTGTCGACCCTAGCATCTGGGACACCGAAATCCCTCTGGTAGCAACCCATCACACCCCTATCCTGATTAAACTACGTGATCCTTCCTGCTTCCCAAGCCGCCCTCAATTCCCCATCTGTCAGACTCGCCTACGCGGTCTTAAACCAATCATAGACTGTCTCTTAGGCCAGGGCCTCCTAGTCCCCACGGCCTGTCCCTACAATACCCCCACTCTCCCGGTACGGAAAGCTGCTGGCGGGGCTACGGATTGGTCCAGGACCTTCGACTGATAAACGAGGCCATGATCACTGCCTATCCGATTGTCCCCAATCCCTATTCCTTGCTTTCTGACATCCCTAGCAGTATGACTCACTTTACTGTCATAGACCTCAAAGATGCCTTTTTCACTATTCCCTTACACCCAGACTGCCAGTTCCTCTTTGCTTTCACATGGACCTACTCAGAAACCCGACAGTCCTCCCAGCTAACGTGGACAGTCCTCCCCCAAGGGTTTAGAGACAGCCCCCATTATTTTGGCCAGGCTCTAGCCCGGGATCTGGCCACATGCCCTTTGACCCCTACTCTCCTCTTACACTATTGACCTTCTGCTCTGCAGCCCCTCACAAGCTCTCTCTCAGACACATACCACTATTCTTCTTAACTTAACTCTAAAGGATACCGAGCGTCTTAACAAAAGGCCCAACTCACCCAGACCTCTGTGACTTACCTAGGTCTAAAGATTACCCTGACAACCAAGGCTCTAACTATGGACAGACTCAGTCTTCTCCGAGACCTCTGCCCCTCTTCCACTGGAGAACAAATCTTGTCCTTTTTGGGGTTAACAGGATTCTTCTGGCACTGGGTCCCCAAATATGCTTCGCTGGCTAAACCCCTCTACGCAGCCACAAAAGACACCCCTACTGGACTGCTCTCTTCAGAAACAGAGGTCCAGAAGGCTTTCTACAACCTTCACTCAACTTTGCTGTCCTCTTCCCCGCTCTTCCTGCCCAATCCCAACCTCCCCTATCACTTGTACACTGATCTTAAAAAAGGGGGCATAGCCTTTGGAGCCCTCATATAGCCTGCAGGCCCTGAAATGCTGCCAGTGGCATTTATCTCCAAACAGCTAGACCCCACCGCCGGGGATGGTTCCCCTGCCTATGCGCCCTGGCGGCAGCAGCTTCTCTATATGCAGATGCAAAAAAGCTAATTCTAGATCAATCCCTAACTATATTCTCACCACACCGTCTGGCTGACCTCCTGGCTTCCAAATTCCTGTCAGACCTTAGCGACTCTCGGCTCCAACAATTCCACCTGGTCTTTCTGGATAACCCCCAGGTTACTTTGGGCTGCAGCTCCCAGCTAAACACCCTATCTTCTCTCCCCCTCGCTTCCAATCTGTCCTTCAGGCAAAGACACAGGACCTCACTCATGCATAGAGGTCCTGGACACTCTTACCCAACCACCCCCAAACCTTTTTGCTACTCCGCTGCAAAACCCAGACCTCACACTATTTGTAGATGGCAGTTCAAAACGAGACCCTAATGGTCGTCGGGCTGCTGTGTGTGCAGCTGTGACCACCAATGACATCCTCAAGGCTTGCTCGCTACCAGAGGGAACCACCTCCCAAAAGGCAGAACCAATAGCGCTCACTAGAGCCTTACACCTGGCAACGGGAAAACGGGTTAACATCTATACTGACTCCAAATATGCCTTTTGATTGCACATTCACATTCAGCTATTTGGAGAGAAATGGGATTCCTCACCACCAAGGGATCACCTGTCTCTAATGCCCCCCTAATCGCCAAGCTCCTGGAGGCCATCTCACAGCCCACCTAGGTAGCCTTCCTACACTGTAAAGGACATCAGACGACTCACAACATGGTTTCCCTAGGCAACAATAAAGCTGACCAGGTGGCCAGACAGATAGCCTTACAACAGGGGCCTCTGCCTATACTATTTCTCAGGACCTCCCTTACACCTAACTACTCAAAGGCCAAAATGGAGGCCCTCCTCTCACAGGAGGGCGCTTCCAAACACCCCTTGGGATGGATCGTGCTCCACGACAAACTAGTCCTACCTGAAAAACAGGCAATGTCCATTATCACTCAGATCCATGACTCTTTACACATTGGGCCCCACGCACTCTTGACCTTCCTTAGCCTTCTCTTTTCCCTGTTACATCTCTGACCTACCATTCAGGCAATCCATCATCGCTGCCTAATCTGTGCTAAGACCTCTCCTCAAGGAGGACTCAGGCCGCCACAAGAAATTCACCAGTTGAGGGGACACCTGCCAGGACAGGATTGGCAGATAGACTTTATTCACATGCCTAGATATTGGACCTTCCGGTATATGCTGGTCTGTGTTGACACTTCTGGATGGGTAGAAGGATTCCCCACTGCCCAGGAGACAGCCGATACCGTCGCCAACACTCTCTTAACACACCTCATTCCACAGTTGGGGCTCCCCAGCTCCATCCAGTCTGATAACGGGCCCTCCTTTGTTTCTCAAATCACTCAGCAAATAGGTGAGGCTTTAAACATTTCTTGGCACTTACATGTCCCATACAAGTCTCAGTCATCAGGCAAGGTAGAATGGGCTAATGGCATCCTCAAGGCTCATCTGACCAGGTTAACAGCAGAACTCCGTCTCTCCTGGGTCGATCTCCTGCCAGCAGCCCTGACCCGCATACGGACAACTCCTCATGCTAAGACAGGTTTGACACCTTTTGAACTGCTATACGGTAGGCCATATCTGCTAATTAACCTGGATCCCCCAGCCCCCCTTCTGGGGACTTACTTGCCCTATTTCACCCTCCTGAGATTCCTACTTAGAGAACACACTGACCGTGTCCTCCCTCAACCTGTCAGAGATCACGTCCAGGCGATCCCGTCCCCCCGCTTTGGCACCAGGAGGTCAGGTTCTCCTAAAGACACTGACACCTCAGCCCCTTCAGCCCCAGTGGACTGGGCCTTTCACGGTGGGCCTCACCACCCCTACAGCAGCCAAACTCTGGGGACACGAGCCATGGTACCACATCACATGGCTCAATTGGGCTCCACTACACGGCCTGCCTTCTCCCAAACCCCTGGAGACTTACACCTCTAAAATCTTGGGACCTACCAAGATCACCATTACTAAGACACCCTCACCTCCCGCCAGTGAGTGACACGCCCCGTCCAATGCTTGTCTGGCCTCATCTGCTGTGGCTGTTGCCAGTCACAACTCTGGCCATACTCTTCACCATTGGACTGGCTGTCATGGCCCCCTGAGACTGGCTGCTCACACTTCGACTTTCACTGGCCCTTGCTTACCTTATTATCTGTCCACTAGTCCTGGGGTGTTATTCCTTTGGGGCGGCCTGACCTGGCCATATGTCTCTCACCCTAGCCTGCCTCAAAGACTTTATCCTGACCCTATTACAGAACCTTTAGCTGGCTACCCCAATTATTGACTGTGACTCTTTCAGGCAATTTCTGATCTACACTTGCAGGAGACCTTCCTCCTTTTTACAGAATCACCCCAATCTTCCTTACCTTACCTCCCTACCATTCTGCTAATGGCTAAAAAAGGGGACCTGTCAGTTCCTAAGGGAAGACTGTTGTTTTTTCGTTAATGCCTCGGGGATAGTTCAGAACAAGGTCCAAGAGCTGAGAGAAAGCATCAGACTTAGGTCGAGTCAGACGGTTTCGATTTCTCGGAATGGGGGTGGAGGTCGTCTTGGGCAAGATGGCTTCTCCCACTTGTTTGACCCCTCGCAGCCTTGCTCCTCATCCTGTCGATAGGACCTTGTATTTTTCAGATCATCCTCTGGAAGGTCAAGGAGCTGACCCAGACAGCTACTGGACAGATGTTGATGGTGGCTGCATACTCCAGACTCCCCGTCCAGAGACCCTGAGGCCCCCTAAAGGTCACCAGGATCTGGCCATGACCCTCAGCACCAGTGACGCCCCAGTTCAGCAGGAAGTAGCCAGAAGCGATAGCGGCGCTCCTTATCCTATCAAAAGGGTCAGAATGTAAGGCCGGACCTCGGGGCCATGATGGGCCGCCCCTCCTCTCTCCCGCTGGAGGGGGAAGTCCCCTAACGGAAGGAGCCTCCCAGATCCCGGGGACCAATGACAGCACACTTCGCCAGCTAAAGCTGCCCCGCCCCAGCCACATAGAAGGACCTGTCAGCCCGCGACGCCTCGGCCTGGCGACCTATCCAAACCCTTGTTCACTAACCATACCTTTTTGGGCGATCTAGCCTGACCATCCCCCACAGCAAATGTATATAACCCACTCCCCAGCTCAGTCTGGGCGCGGATTTCCTCGACCTGCCTCCTTTGGGTCCGGCAACCCCACCCGGGAGCGCTTCCCATTAAAGCCTGTTAGACACTCTTTTGGTGTCCTGGTCATCTTTACCTAACACAAATAAGAACTGGTTTATTTTTTCCTTTCAAATCTGTATGAAACAAGGCTATTTCAATTATCTACTTTATACTGAGTGCACTGTGATAGTTTATATTGAGTTGGCCAGAAAGTTCTTTAGGGTTTTTCTGTAAGACGTCATGGAATTTTCTAAGGAGGTGTTCTATTTCTTGTAAATTGTTAAATGTTTGCGTGTGGAGTTTTGAGTACTCCCTTTTGATATCGGCAGGTTCTATAGTGATACCTTGATTCCTTCATCCATTCTTGATTAATTCATTTGGTAACTTGCATCTTTTCTCTCTCTTTTTATTAGCCTTACTTGAGATTTTTATATTTAATCCTCTTTTTAAAGAACTAATTCTGTGAGGTTGTTTTTTCTGTTTTCAGTTTCATTGATTTCAGTTCTTATATTTCTTTTTCCCATCCTTCTGCTCATTCTTCTTTTTCTAGGCCATTGAAGTGTGGGAGCTTAGATTATTGAGATATTTTTCCTCTTTTCAAAAGTATACACTTAATGATAAACATTCCCCCTCTCTACACTGGTTTAGCTGTATCCCACAAATTTTATGTGATATATTTTCATTCAACTCAATGTATTTTTTATTTTCCATTGCAATATCTTTTTTGACCCATGGATTATTCAGAAGTGAGGAATTAGTTTCTACGTGTTTGGAGATTTTTGTACTGTCTTTCTGTTCAGTTCAGTTGTGTCTGACTCTTCGTGACCCCATTGACCACAGCATGTCAGGCCTTCTGGTCCATCACCAACTCCTGGAGTCTGCTCAAACTCATATCCATTGAGTCGGTGATGCCATCCAACCACCTCATCCTTTGTTGTCCCCTTCTCCTCCTGCCTTCAATCTTTCCCTGCATCAGGGTCTTTTCAAGTGAGTCAGCTCTTCACATCAGATGGCCAAAGTACTGGAGTTTCAGCTTTAACATCAGTCCTTGCAATGAACACTCAGGACCAATCTCCCTTATGGTTGGATCTCCTTACAGTCCAAGAGACTCTCAAGAGTCTTCTCCCAACACCGCAGTTCAAAAGCATCAATTCTTCAGTGCTCAGCTTTCTTTATAGTCCAACTCTCACATCCATACACAGCTACTGGAAAAATCATAGCCTTCACAAGATGGACCTTTATTGGCAAAGTAATGTCTCTGCTTTTGAATATGCTGTCTAGGCTGGTCATAACTTTCCTTCCAAAGAGTAAGCATCCCTTAATTTCATGGCTGCAGTCACCATCTGCAGTGATTTTGGAGCCTCCAAAAATAAAGTCAGCCACTGTTTCCCCATCTATTTGCCATGAAGTGATGGGACTGGATGTCATGATCTTAGTTTTCTGAATGTTGAGTTTTAAATCAACCTTTTGACTCTCCTCTTTCATTTTCATCAAGAGGCTTTTTAGTTCTTTTTCACTTTCTGCCATAAGGGTGGTGTCATCTGCATATCTGAGGTTATTGATATTTCTCCCAGCAACCTTGATTCCAGCTTGTGCTTCATCCAGCCCAGCATTTCTCATGATGTACTCTGCATAGAAGTTAAATAAGCAGGGTGACAATATACAGCCTTGACGTACTCCTTTTCCTATTTGGAACCAGTCTGTTGTTCCATGTCCAGTTCTAACTGTTGCTTCCTGGCCTGCATACAGATTTCTCAAGAGGCAGGTCAGGTGGTCTGGTATTCCCATCTCTTTCAGAATTTTCCACAGTTTGTTGTCATCCGCCCAGTCAAAGGCTTTGGCATAGTCAATAAAGCAGAAATTGATGTTCTTCTGGAACTCTTGATTTTTCCATGATCCAGCGAATGTTGGCAATTTGATCTCTGGTGCCCCTGCCTTTTCTAAAACCAGTTTGAACATCTGGAAGTTTATAGTTCACGTATTGCTTAAGCCTAGCTTGGAGAGTTTTGAGCATTATTTTACTAGTGTGTGAGATGATTGCAATTGTGCGGTAGTCTGAGCATTCTTTGGCATTGCCTTTCTTTGGGATTGGAATGAAAACTGACCTTTTCCAGTCCTATGGCCACTGCTGAGTTTTCCAAATTTGCTGGCATATTGAGTGCAGCACTTTCACAGCATCAACTTTTAAGAACTGAAATAGCTCAACTGGAATTCCATCACTTCTACTATCTTTGTTCATACTGATGCTTCCTAAGGTCCACTTGACTTCACTTTCCATCATGATTATCTGGGTTGTGATGTGGTCCACTAGAGAAGGGAATGGCAAACCACTTCAGTATTCTTGCCTTGAGAACCCCATGAACAGTATGAAACAGCAAAAGGATATGACACTGAAAGATGAACTCCGCAGGTTGTTAGGTGCCCAATATGCTACTGGAGATCAGTGGAGAAATAACTCCAGAAAAAATGAAGAGACGGAGCCAAAGCAAAAACAACATCCAGTTGTGGATGTGACTGTTGATAGAAGCAAGGTCCAATGATGTAAAAAAAAAAAAAATATTGCATAGGAACCTGGAATGTTAGGTCCATGAATCAAGGCAAATTGGAAGTGGTCAAACAGGAGATGACAAGAGTGAACGTCGAATCAGCAAACTAAAATGGACTGGAAAGGGTGAATTTAACTCAGATGACCATTATATCTACTACGGTGGGCAATAATCCCTTAGAAGAAACGGAGTAGCCATCATAGTCAACAAAAGAGTCCGAAATGCAGTACTTGGATGCAGTCTCAAAAAGACAGAATGATCTCTGATCATTTCCAAGGCAAACCATTCAATATCACAGTAATCCAAGTCTATGCTCTGACCAGTAATGCTGAAGAAGCTGAAATTGAATGGTTCTATGAAGAGCTACAAGACTTTTTAGAATTAACACCCCCTAAAGATGTCCTTTTCATTATAGGGAACTGGAATGCAAAAGTAGGAAGTCAAGAAACACCTGGAGTAACAGGCAAATTTGGCCTTGGACTACAGAATGAAGCAGGGCAAAGGCTAATAGAGTTTTGCCAGGAGAATGCACTGGTCATAGAAAACATCCTCTTCCAACAACAGAAGAGAGGACTCTACACATGGACATCACCATATGGCCGACACTGAAATCAGATTAATTATATTCTTTGCAGACAAAGATGGAGAAGCCCTATACAGTCAGTAAAAACAAGACCAAGAGCAGACTGTGGCTCAGATCACGAACTCCTTATTGCCAAATTCAGACTTAAGTTGAACAAAGTAGGGAAAACCACTAGACCATTCAGGTATGACCTAAATCAAATCCCTGATGATTATACAGTGGAAGTGAGAAATAGATTTAAGGGCCTAGATCTGATAGATAGAGTGCTGGATGAACTATGGGTGGAGGTTCGTGACATTGATGCTTTTGAACTGTGGTGTTGGAGAAGACTCTTGAGAGTCCCTTGGACTGCAAGGATATCCAACCAGTCCATCCTAAAGGAGATCAGTCCTGGGTGTTCATTGGAAGCACAGATGTTGAAGCAGAAACTCCAATACTTTGGCTACTTGACGGAAGAGCTGACTCATTGGAAAAGACCCTGATGCTGGGAAAGACTGAGGGCAGGAGGAGAAGGGGATGACAGAGGATGAGATGGTTGGATGGCATCACTGACTCAATGGACATGGGTTTGGGTGGACTCTGGGAGCTGGTGATGGACAGGGAGGCCTGGCATGCTGCGGTTCATGGGTTGCAAAGAGTCGGACACAACCGAGTGACTGAACTGAACTTTCAATATGCATATATCATTATATTTGAAATGAACTTCTTATAGACAACATACAGTTGGGTCAAGCTTTAAAAACACCTACTCTGCTAGGGTCTGTCTTTTAATTAGTGTTTTTAGGTCATTTACATTTAACATAATCATTGATATATTAGGGCTTAAATCTGCCACTCTGTTTTCTATATGTTCTCTATTTCTCTTTCTTATTTCTCTACTTCTTATTTCCTCTGCCTTTCAGTGGATTATTTGAACATTTTTAGAATTCCATTTTGATTTTTATATAGTGTTTTTGAGTGCATTTATTAGTATAGGTTGTTGAGTGAACACTAGGTATTACATTGTATATACATAACTTAGCACAGACTCAGTTCAGTTCAGTTCAGTTGCTCAGTCATGTCTGACTCTTTGTGAGCCCATGGACTGCAGTACACCAAGCCTCCCTGTCCATAACCAACTCCTGGAGTTTACTCAAATCCATGTCCATTGAATCGGTGATGGCATCCAACCATCTCATCCTCTGTCATCCCCTTCTCCTCCTGCCTTCAGTCTTTCCAAGCATCAGGGTCTTTTCCAATGAGTCAGTTCTGCATCAGGCAGCCAAAGTATTGGAGTTTCAGCTTCAGCATCAGTCCTTCCAATGAATATTCAGGACATGAACAGTATGAAAAGCAAAAAGAATCATATCAGACAATGCCATAATTTTGGCTTCAACCATTAAACATAACTTAGAAAAGCCAAGAAGAAAAAGATCTTATTGCAGTTACCTATATTTTTTGTTTGCTGTGTACTTTCTCCTTCCTGATATTCAAATAGTCTTTTGTTTATCATTTCCTTTTGGTTTTGAGAACTTTTAGTCATTCTTTTAGAGTAGGCAACAAACTCTCTTAGTTTTTCTTCATCTGAGAAGCTTGTGACTTCTCCTTTATTCCTAAAGAATATTTTCACTGGATATAGGATTTTGAATTGACAGCTCTTTTCTTTCAGCACTTGAAAAATGTTATGCTCCTTTTTCTGGACTTTATGAATGTTGGTGAGAAATTTGCTGTCATCTGAACTGTTTTTCCTCTAGAGGTAAGATGTCATTTCTCTCTCACTGCTTTCAAGATATCTGTCTTTAGTTTTCAGAAGTTTGACTTCTGAAGAGTCAAACTTTTATGCATTGGTGTAAGTTTCTTTTGGACTTCCCTGGTAGTTCAGATGGTAAAGAATCCACTTGGGATGTGGGAGACCTGGGTTCTATCCTCAGGTTGGGAAGATCCCCTGGAGGAGGGCATAGCAATCCAGTATTTTTGCCTAGCGAAAAGCTTCTTTCAGTTATCTTGTCTGGCATTAAATCAGCCTCTGGACTCTGTAGGTTTATTCTTTTACCGAATTTGAGAAGTTTTCAGCTATTATCTCTTTGAATACTTTTATACTCCTTCCTGTTTTTTCTCTTTTCAACTCCAATGACACAGATGTTAGACTGTTACAATCCCACAGATTCTTGAGGCTCTGTTCATTTTCAGTCTATTTTCTCTCTGCTGTTCAGATAATGTAATTTCTATAGTTCTATCTATGAGTTTTAAAAAAGCATGATTTTCTAAAATATGAATAAGAATTAAACTCCATGGGATCGGGACTTCTGTAATGATCTTGGTGTAAAAGTTTTCATAAGTTTCATCCACAATGAATTTGTATCTATGTATGATAGCATAAAATGCTTGAACCATTTAAAAGAAATCAGATTTATTGACATTTATAATTGCAGTTTATTTTGTTCAAGAGAATTTAATAAAATTAGTTATCTATGTGATCAAATGTGCAAGGGATATTGGCTTTCTTATTTATTAATGAATAAGAGCCAGCATTCACTGGTACTTACTCTGTGCCAGGCCCTATTCTAAATGATTTATATGATTTAACTCATTAAACACAAAATGACTTTATGCAATAGATCCTAGTATATTCCCATTTTGCAGAGGAATAAACTGTGGTACAGAGAGCTTGAGCAACTTATCAAACAACACACGGCTATTAAGGGGGACTCAAATCCCAGTAGTCTCCATGCCTAACCACAACATAGTAGTGACTCACAGTGTATGTTTTATTAGCTATGTTTCATCATACGTGTTCATTAGATATGAGATATATGACTTTTACACTGAACACTAAAGTAAAATAGCACCCAATCCCCTCAAATATTGTAAGACCTGTCAACAATTTGAGTATATTTAGTCGCGAAGTGGTTTCCCAGTACTCAGTACCGTCAGGTAACAAGGACCACCGACACTCTTATAACATAAAATCTGACATGGTGGTTCTCAACCCTGGCTGCAGCGTGAATTGCCTGGGAAACTTAAAATGCTGGTGCCAGGTCCTGCCCTTAGAGACTCTGACTTAACTGTCAGATGTGGGATGTGGCCTGAACACTGGAATTTTTAAGAGCTCCCAGCAGATTCTAATATGCAGTTAGGGTTGAGAGGCACTTTTGGAACAACTCCACTGCTTTCCAACTCCCCACATCCCCAAAAGCTAGTCCATCTTTGGTCAGATTCTGGTAGAATCATTTCCCTGATGCAAAATCTCAGTTGGCATCTATCACCTCACATCTAGAGACTTCAACCCAGTTCTCATGGCCCTCCTAAAAGAAAGAAAGTCAAGTCAGTCAGTCATGTCTGACTCTTTGTGACCTCATGGACTGTAGCCTGCCAGGCTCCTCCATACATGGGACTTTCCAGGCAAGAATATTGGAGTGGGTTGCCATTTCTTTCTCCAGGGGATCTTCCCGACCCAGGGATCAAGCTCAGGTCTTCTTCATTGCAGGTAGACTCTTTACCATTTGAGCCACCAGGGAATCAGGTATGGCTCACCAAGGAATGGCCCTCCTGAGTTCTACCGAATTTTGCATCTTTACATCTCCACCAGGCATTGTCTGTGGTAGACAGTCTGTTAATGTTTACTAAATTAATATTTGAATACCAGACTTGGTTTTCCTCATCAGCAAACTTGGCATCCAAGCCTTTCATTATTCCTTTCATTCAAGAAATATGGACTAATTGGCAACTACAGGCTATGAATACAACAATGAATAAGACCAAAATTTTTAAATCTCTGCATACACAGAACTTATATTTGGTTGAGGGAGGGGAGGTGGAGTTGGAGGGGACACATAATAAACAAATGAGTAGAACGTATGATAGCATAAAGAAGAGGAGACAACGAGGGCTACGGAGGAAAACGAAGCCAGACAGAGAGATGGAGAGTGATGGAGTGGGGTGCCATTTTGGATAAGGTGGTCAGGGAAGCCCTGGATGATTAGGTGGCCAAGTGCCCTAAGTTAAGCAGAGACCCAAGGAAAGTAAGCAACTGGGAGCCTCTGGGAATGTGAAGGAAGGATCCCCAAGAGGAAGGAAAAACCAAGAGCAATGGCTCCAAGGCAGGAGCAAGCAAGAGCTGGCTTATAGCCATCAGGGGACTGGGGTGCAGAGCCAGTGACAAGAACACACAGCATCTTGAAAGGCTGAAAGAGGACTTTGCATTCTACACTGAATGACAAGGGGAGCCACTGCAGGGACTTAGGCAGAGTAACACATTCTGCTTTCATTATGTTAACAACAGATTTACTTGGATATAACTGACATAGCATACAATCCATCCGTTTAAAGCCAACTGGTCAATAGGTTTTAATATACTCACAAAGGTGTGCAATCATTACTAGAACCGATTTTAGAACTTTCTCATCATCCTAAAAAGAAACCCCATACCCATTAATAGTCTCAATCACCCCCAACCTCCAAAGACCTAGATAACCATAACCACTGATCTACTTACTTTCTGTCTCTCTAGACTTAATGGAATCATACAATATGTGGTTCTTTGTGTCTGACTTCTTTCACTTAGCATGATTTCGTTCAGGGTTCTCTCACACTGTAGCATGCATCAGTACTTCTCTCCTTTTTGTGACCAAATAATGTTCTGTTGTATGGATATACCACATTTTATTTATCCATGCATCACTTGATGGATACTTTGGGGCTATTATGGCTAACACTGCTAAGAACATTTGTGTACAGGTTTTTATGTGGATCTGTCTTCAGATCTCTGAAGATGAGACAGAAAGGAGCTGTTGTTGAGACCAAATGAGGTGGTGGAATATTTCTCAACATGAGAGAGGCAGACCCATGAGGAAACACAGATCATTTTATGTTGCACTAGATAGCTCTGCTGGTAAAGAACCTGCCTGCCAAAGCAGGAGATGCAAGAGATGCAGGTTCGATCCCTGTGTTGGGAAGATCCCCTGGAGGAGAGCATGGCAACCCACTCCAGTATTCTTGCCTGGAAAACCCCACGGACAGAGGAGCCTGGTGGGCTACAGTCCATGGGGTCAGACACAATTGAGCATGCACACACAGAGATGGTATTTAAATAACATTTAATCCCACAGAGTGAAAGTTATTTCCTGTGTCAACTTTCTTTAACTCTTCATTACCCCACGGAGAGGGTCTCCGCTGGGTGTTTGTCTCCCATTAACTCCTCATCACTTGGTAACTCCCTTTCTAACAGCCTGAGAAGACTTCAGGACCAGGGACTTTGACATCTTGCTGCAATTTGACAGCACTGGTTTCTTTTTATTTTGTTTATTCTTCTAATTACTTTTGACTTAGAGCAAGTGATTGTTTTTAATTAAAGCCAACGATTTGTTTTTGATGGAGACCATTCTTAAAGTTTTTTGAGTTTATTACAATATTGTTTCTATTTTATATTTTGTGTTTTTGGCCTCAAGCCCACTGGACCACCAGGGAAGTCCCTAAAACCCATGACTTCAAAATATTCCTCCTTTTAAGCTATATCTATTGAAGTTTACAATGTGAAGCAATTCAAAGAAAAATACTAAGTTAATTCTGGAGAGTGCATGGTTATGGCAAAATTCCAAAAATTAGATGCAAAGATCTGAAATTTTGGAAGCCAAGCCAAGCCAAGAGAAAGGCCCAGACAGAGGTGCAGTGTTCACTTCCTACCCAGGTCATGCTGCCATGATTCCCATAAACCCTAGGCCAAGTTATTTCCCAATGGACCCTTGCAGGTTGTGATGAAACCTTCTCCCATGTCCTTTCAGGTTGGAGACCTGACCTTGAGCCAGTCCAATAGTCGGCTTCATCAAAGGTGCTAGCCAGGTTAGCATCAGATGGTCTTGGATGGACTGCACAGCCCTACAGGGAGCACTTTGGACATTTGAGGAGTGGATATGGGAGGATGGGGTGCTTCAAACTGGAAAAACTAGTCCTAGGGATTTGGACCAGCTGACTTCACAGAAACTCAGGTCCATTCCCCAAAGCCTGGGTGGAAGCTGCTGGGACAGGGTATACTGGACCCAGTGTCCCTAGACAAGCTCCCTTATTCTGAAACCAGCTAAGGGATTAAGAGTACAAATATTTTCTATTAGAGCAGATGTTTCAATCTGGTGGCTCAAATGTATTAATAATAATAGCATACAGTCCATGGAATTCTCCAGGTCAGAATACTGGAGTGGGTAGCCTTTTCCTTCTCCAGGGGATCTTCCCAACCCAGGGAACAAACCCAGGTCTCCCACATTGCAGGTGGGTTCTTTACCAGCTGAGCCACAAGGGAAGCCCAGTAATAGCACTGATAATACCAAATACGTATCCTGCACTTACTATGTGCAGGGCACAGTTTGCAGCACTTTATATGTATTTGCCTTTTTTTTTTTTAAATCTCTGTAGTTTCTTTTCTTTTCTTTTTTAACTTTGTAATATTGTATTGGTTTTGCCATACATTGACGTGAATCTGCCACGGGTGTACACGTGTTCCCCATCCTGAACCCCCCCTCCCTCTTCACTCCCCATACCATCCCTGGGTCATCCCAGAGCACCAGCCCCGAGCATCCTGTATCACGCATCAAACCTGGACTGGAGATTCGTTTCACACATGTTAATATACATGTTTCAATGCCATTCTCCCAAATCATCCCACCTTCGTCCTCTCCCACAGAGTCCACAAGACTCTTCTATACATCTTCTATACATCTGTGTCTCTTTTGCTGTCTTGCAAACAGGGTTATCGTTACCATCTTTCTAAATTCCATATATATGCGTTAGTATACTGCATTGGTGTTTTTCTTTCTGGCTTACTTCACTCTGTATAATATGTACTTACTTTTAAAAAATCCTTACAGTAATCTGTTTCCATTACCTTATTGAGTCTGGGAGCCTCCCTGGTGGCTCAGATGGTAAAGCATCTGCCTGCAGTACAGGAGACCTGAGTTCAATCCCTGGGTTGGGAAGATCCCCTGGAGAAGGAAATGACAACCCACTCCAGTACTCTTGCCTGGAAAATTCCAGGGACTGAGGAGCCTGGTGGGCTGTACAGTCCATGGGTAGCACAGAGTCAGACACGACTGAGTGACTTCACTTTCTTTCGTTTATTGAGTCTGTGACCTTGCATTAGATGAAGCTACATTCAAATTCTATTCCACTTGCTGGTTGTGCAACCCTGGGCAAGACATTTAATTCCATGGGGCTTCGGTTTCCTCATCTAAAATGAGAACAAAAATTGTATATAACTCATAAGGATATGGAGAGAATTATTAGGTGAGTGTATAGCACAGAACTTGCACACAGGCAGATAACAACCTCTGTAGCAAATATATATATATGTAAACATGCTGTTATAGTCATCAGGTGAGTTACTAAGGGGCCTACTGTGTGCCAAGCACTGCGCCGGGCACTCACATGAATGACTGAGTCCTGCTGAGTACTTCAACTCCATGTCCTACCCTCCTTCCCTTCAACCACCGGGTGCCACCCTCTTTGTGACCTTCTTCCTGCTCCTTGAACACGCCAAGTTCTTGCCCTGACTGCTCCCTCTGACTGCATATCTCTTCCCCCACTCCTTCCTACCATCCCTCATAGTGGCCGCTTCCTTCTCCTCACTCAGGTCTCAGTTCAGATGTCACCTTCTCAGTGGGGCCTCTGTGACTACCTAATTTAATGAAACACAGCGTTCCTCAACTTGCCAACACTCCCTCTGTATAAAATCCCCTGTGCTGTTTGCTTCACAGCATGACTCACCATTTGAAATTCTTCCTAGATGAAGCCCTGTGAGAACAAGGAGTCCAGATCGCACCCTGCCACAGTCCCTGTGCCTGGGACACAGCAGAGGCTCAGTCAACTGCTGAACAGTTGAACATGCTTTAAATCACTGTATTGTATTACTGTGAACATCTACCAAAATCACGCCTATCATTCATTCAACAAATATGAATTGAGTGCATCCTATGTACCAGGCATCATTCTGGGTGCTGGGACAACAGCAGGGATCAAATGAAACAAAAGTGTCTGCTCTCACAGAGCATTTGTTTCGGCAGCTCTATAGCAAGATGCGAGCATGAAATACGCAGCATTATATTCAGCATCACGTGCTGTTTAGTACTATGAAGAAATATAAAGCAGGGAGAGGGGAGAGTCTTCTGAGGGGCCTATGGGCACTAGTCTCCCACTCTGCCTGCACAGAAGGGCCTCTTGGTGCGGCCCCCATTCCCCTCACTAAGCCCCGTGGTACCATGGTCAGCATCTCAGTGGGACCTCTTGGTCGAAGCCTCTGCATCTCCAAGAGCAATATTGGCTTTGAAGCCAGGCCCAGCAGGTGGGGTTGGGATAAGTCAGCCCTTGAGATGCCCTGGAGGGAGGGGGTCACGCGGCTTGACCTCTCAGGGCCTTTCCTCACTGTGGGAAAAGTGGCAGGCGATGGACTCCCCTGGCCTGGAGCTGCAACCAACCCTGGATTCTGGGCCATCCCCTGGAGCCCCTTTATCTCAGGCAGAGAGCCAAGGTTTACAAACATCCAGAGGCCTTTGATCAGCACCAAACCCCCAAGGGTTCTGACTGTTTTTTGTTCTAAGCCGCAGGCCAGGATCCCTACTCTGCTTTGCCTCCAGCAGGGAAGACTGTGGGTAGGTGGTGTGTGTGTATGTGTGTGTGTGTGTTTGACACAGTGGTAGGAAAGTGCACATGGCTCCTTGATTTTTTTTCTCCAACATCTCCCTCCAAGGCTGGGCTTGTATGAGGGAATTCAATTCAGTAGATGTTTACCGAGCACCCACTACCTTCCAGGCACCAATGCAAAAACCAGGGCTGGAACAACAAAGCAAACAACACCTTGGCCCCCAGAGTGGCCAAGAGGGAAATGAGCAAGTGAATGGAAATGGGAGCAGGTGCTCGAGAATGGGCTGCAGACAGAGCTGGGGAGGCAATGGGGCACCTCTGCACAGGATCCTCCCGGAAGACCAAGTGGAGTCTGGGAGAGACCTGAAGGGAGCAAAGGCGGTGGCCATGTGAGGATGTATGAGGAACAGTGTGGCAGGCAAAGGGAAAAGCAAGTACAGTGGCCCAGAGTCACTGGAAACAATTCCAATTGGATGAACTGCGTGACTGACCCAAAGTGAGAAAGACGGGGTCAGAAAGGTAAGAGGGTGAGGCTGGGGGCAGGTGGGTCTCTGGCCCTGAGGGAGCTGGCAACCCTGGAGTGTTTTGGACAGAGGAATGAAGGACATGATAGGAATTGGTCTTGAACAGGATTCCCTTGGCTGCTGTGTGGGAACAAGACCAAAGGGGATGAAGCGGAAGCAGGGAGTGTGGTGAGGAGATGGCCAGAATGGTTCAAACGAAAGAGCAGAAGGTCCAAGTAATAGGATGTAGGTTTTGTGGTGGGGGTCGGGTGTGCTGGGTCGGGGGGCAGGAGCTAATTTCCGTGTTTTCATGAATAGGATTTACTTTTGCTAGCCATTGTATATTCATAATTTCTGGCAGATCCCCTAAGAAGTGAATGACTACTTAATATTCTTGCCTGGAGAATTTCATGGACAGAGGAGCCTGGCGGGCTACTGTCCATGGGATTACAAGGAGTTGGACACAACTGAGCAACTAACACTTTCACTTTTTTTTTTCCAAAAGAAAGATTCATTTAAGTGTGCGTGCAGTTGGATGCAACAAATCCACCCAAGTAACCAGCATCAAGATGGAGAAATGGAACTTACCCCTCTCCCCCCAAGAAGCCCCCAGAAGCCTGTTCCATGTCTCTACCCCTCCTCCAAGGGGAGCCACTCTCTCAGCTTCCTGATTATATTCTGGAAGTAAAGCTAAGAGGATTCACTGCTGGGTTGGGGAACGGGGTGTGAGGGTGAGAGAGCGGAGTCAAGGGAGTCATTTCCTATGATGGGGAAGCTGGGTGGGAGTAGAGACCAAGGGCTTGAACCAGGAGTTTCTTTTTGAACAGACTGCATTTGGAGCTGCTTGTGCAATCCCTGGAAAAAGATAGAGACCAGCCTATCTGGGGGCTTCAAATTCAATACTTACGGGGATGAGCAGCACGAGGGGAAGAAGGTCTGCAAGTAAGAAATGTTTCACTCTCTTCTTAACTGCATCGTGAGAAAAGCAAGATGAGCATGGGGATAAATCGTGACCAGCAGCCAGCCTCAGAGCCAAGGGGCAACAGGGCAGGGTGGGGCCTGGGGTAAGCTAGCAAGCACAAGCCCTCCCCACTCAAAAGGGGAAGTACTGGAATGAGGGTCCAGTGTGGCTGGATCTCCTGACGGCTTCCAGAGAAGTCAGATACCTGGATGTTGCTATGAAACCATCCTAATCATTTAACACTGGCAACCAAAAAAACACAGACACTCCATGGACCCATCAAACTTGTCTACAGGTACCACAACCAGTCCAATCCAGATGAGAACCTTCATTTTACAGATGGGGAAACGGAGGGCCAGAGAAGTCTGGGATTTTTCCTAAATTCAGAGAGGAAGTTAGTGGAGAGATGGGCCAGGCGCTGAGTGGGCCGGATCTCAGGCCACTGGCTTAACCTCGTTCACCACTGCATTTAAAAGCAGGCATTGTTCACATAGCGGGCAGCTGCACAGGCACCCATGCCAGGCTGTGCAACATGGCTGGGCTGCTGCGCTGCTGAGTCTTGCGGGCAAAGCATGTGCCCAGGCCCAGTCTTGCACCACCTGGCTCCTGGGCACCACTGCCCCTTTGGGAACTGCCATGGCCACCAGGATCCGAGCAAAGTCACTGCAACGACAGGAGGCAACATCAACAGTACAGAGGAGAAAAAGCAAAGCAAGTCGCAGCAGCTGAAAAAGACTTTTCAAAAATATGGTGCTCTTGGCATGCCACTGGCACACTGGAATCTCATTAATCTCCTTGGGCATGTTTTACATGGTTGTTTCAAGTAGTGCAGGCATGTCGGCCGTCCTGCTTAAACTCGGGTTTAAAGTCACTGGTCCAATTAAAAATGGCAGCCGGCACAAATGCCTTCGTGGTAGCAAAGGCCATCCACTCATAAACATGCATGGGTGTGAACATCACTGTTCACACTCATGAGGATCAGCATTACCTTAGTGTCCTGGCCCTTGACTGTCAGATATTTTCGAAAAGTGAGAATTTTTAAATTCCCTCCACCTGTAAAGTCTTGATGAACTCTTCACTTGCAGACCTCAAAACCTACTTCTTTTAAATAACACATTTTGGGTTGGCTTTATTAGTAGGATGTAAGTTTTGTGGTGGGTGGGGGGCCAAGGGCTAATTGTTGTGTTCTTGTGAACAGGATTTACTTTTGCTAGTAAAAATTCAGGGTTTCAAATCATTGTAATTTGGGGGGGCTTTATTATTTTTGGTAACGCTATTCATCACAGGGCTTGTCTGCATAATTGAAAACGTCAGCAAAACACCACCGATGAGTTCTCATCTCAAACAAAACTTTCACCTAGGAAATGTTCTTCCGGAAGACCATTGCTGAGGGTCTGCCTGCAAAACCCTCAGGATTTTAATCTTTGCTCAAGTTCTTAACGGACAATGGTTCATCAAGCTGGTTTTAAAATTCTCTTTCCTCCAGTGTTTGTTGTCAGGCTGCCTGCAGCTTAGCGTGCAGTATTGTGCAAAACAGCCACCAGTGCTACAATTAATGAAGCAGAATTTAAGGATTCACAATATGTAATCAGGATCTAAATTAGCATCAGCACTTTGACATTCATTACTTGTTTTGGGGGAAAGAAAAACAAATATTTCTGGTATGTTTCATTAATCCCTCCAAACACCTTCAAATCTGGACATGATGGGGCCTGCCTCAGCTGGTTTTTCCCAAATTTCTTTAAAGTAGTTAAGAATCATTTGTCTCTGTTCAGGTAAAATAGGAAACTTCGTTCAATACTAATGGCATCAGTTGGCTTTGGACACCCGGGTCCTCAGAGCAATCTGGATACTGCACGTATATGGAAAGCTGAGGCAACCTTGGCCTAACTGACTCCGTCTCAGACTTCAGACATTCCAGAACTACCGTCACAAAGTTTACATTGTGTTGCTACTTATATTTTTTGAGTTAAAATTACATATGTTAAAAAAAAAAAGATTCTGCGTCATTCTCTAAAACAGGAAAATTACTAGCAGTTGCCGTAAATGGGAGGCAACTGTGAAATAAGAATACAAGCCCAGGAGGGACTGAACCAGCTTATCAGCTAAAGGGGGCGTGCCCTGAGGCCCCTTGTTCTCTGTGAGGGACATTCCTTAAAAATAGAAATCCAAGCACACAGACCCAAACTGAGACTTTCTCTTAAAAGTCAGGAGCAGGCAAAGGAAAAGGAATTCCTCCCGCGGGCTTCAGCATCGGTGGCCGCTGTGGCCAAGGTCCTGCAGGGCACCTGTGAAGGTAGCCCGTGTGCCCTGCCACCATGCGTGAGGGCTCGTGTTTATCTTTTCTGGCTCCCAGATTTATTTTTATTTTGGGGGGCTTGATTAACTATATTTGTGACAATCAGAAAACTAAAGGAACCATAAACTGATCAACTATAAACTGATATCTATAAACTGATAACTATAAACTGGTTTTGCTGAGATCTGACTATTGACAGTTTCCGAGTTAGCCCTTAAAAAACCCATGTCAATCAGTTATTTCAGTTAACTTTTTAAGAATCTTTGTGGGACAAATTCTCCACTTTCAAGATCTCTAAAGTGGATCCATTATACTCCTGCCCCCTTAAAACAATTAAAGTGAAAGTGGCAGTCGCTCAGTAGAGTCTGACTCTTGCGACCCGATGGACTATACAGCCCATGGAATTCTCCAGGCCAGAATACTGGAGTGGGTAGCCTTTCCCTTCTCCAGGGGACCTTCCCAACCCAGGGACTGAACCCAGGTTTCCTGCATTGCAGGCAGATTCTTTACCAGCTGAGCCACAAGGGAAGCCCAAGGATACTGGGGTGGGTAGTCTATCCCTTCTCCAGCGGATCTTCCTGATCCAGGAATTGAACCAAAAGGTTTTAGATGGCATCATCTACTCAACGGACATGAATCTGAGCAAACTCCAGGAGACAATGACAAGATAGGGAAGCCTGGTGTGCTGCAGTCCATGGGGTTGCAAAGAGTCGGACATGACTTAGTGACTGAACAACGATAGGTTTTAACAATTTAAAGTTGGAGCTGCCTTTCTGGGGCCAAATTCAAAGGACACGTGCATAGCAGAGCCAGACGGTGACGCCAGTGCCAGGTAATTCCTCTTGAAGACAGGACGGGCGTTTTGTATTGCTGTCTTTATGTAAAACAGTTGGCTTTGGGGTCCTAACCACCTTCCACAAGGAGCCTCCCTACCATTCAGATCCCAAGTAACGCCTCAAGAAATTCCTCTGTAGGAATTCCTACAGGTTTAAGGGCTTAAATCTCAAACTTTGATTCTGTGTTTGGAGAAATGGGAGTGGACTGAAAGGGCAAGCAGGAAAACAAATTACCATACCAAACAGCTATTTGTTCAAGGCATAGTTCTCCTCTAAGCCTTGGCGCCTACAGCCAGTGGTCAAAACACAAGAGTAACTGGAGAGGTTAAGAGAGGTGAAAGTAAAGTGTTGTCGCTCAGTCGTGTCCGACTCCTTGGAACCCCATGGGCTCTAGCCTGCCAGGCTCCTCTGTCCACGGAATTTTTCAGGCAGGAATACTGGAGTGGGTTGTCATTTCCTTCTGAGGAGAGGAAGTTAAAAGATAAGGGAACTAGAGCATTACGTGAATTCTTCAGCAAAGTGTACAAATCACTTGTAAATTTACATTGTTTTCATGGAACTAGGGGAATAAAACTGATGATCCATTTAAAAATGTAATAAATGAATAAAAGCAGACATTGTTGATGGGGGTGTGTTGGAGTCAGAACTTAGAATTCTCATACTCCTCTCACCTTCTATAAGAAGCAAAATCTTCCCCCAGCGCAAGCGTCAAAGGTTTTCTCTGGCGTCCTATTGGTCAGAAAAAGGTCACAGAAAAAGGCTTTTAGGAGGCAACAGACAATGTCTGGCACAATCTCTACCATACAGGCTGATGACTCTGGGCAAGGTGTTTTGTGGGAAGATCAGGAAATGGATGCTGGGGGGCGAGGGCAGAGACAGTAATGAATTTGCTCTGACCCTTTTACAGTGAGGAAGGGAAGCTGGAAGGGCAGGAAGTTTAACTTCTTTGCACCCAAAATGACAGAAACTTGCGACCTCTGGTGGCAAAGGAGAGCCACTCCACTGGGTTCAGGGAAGGGGGAATTGAGTCCTTAGGAATTGCAGGGCCCTGAACTCAGGACACAAGAGATTACTAGTTCCCAAAAGAGGGTTGGGGGCAGGCCCTTATAAAGACATGGGCACTCATTCAGGGTCTCCATTAGTTGGTGATGGCAGGGTTAGGAGTTAAGGATGAGTGCAAGGCCAGAGCAGCACTTGCCTAGGGACCCCAAGACTCAGTAACTGAGACAAATATTTTAATGCGATATTTTAAACAAATCAACCTGGTAAACTATGGGCCACAACCAGACATGTCTGTTTAAAGGAAATCGTATGGGAAGTGGCATCAGGATCCAGGCTGACTCTTTAGTTACAGCAGAGACTACAGCCCACGGGCCTCACCAGTGTGCCCACCTCCCCAAGGGCAGCTCAGACGGTTCAGGAGCACGCCAGCATGGGGCACTCACCAGGCCAGGCTTGAGTAACTGCATTCCGTGGCCCACGGGCCGGCCAGTTCTCCAGATGTGGCCTGGGTCCTTTTGCTGGACACCTCTATGTCAGCACCTTGCCCTGCTCTGCCACTCATTCGCTGTGTGACCTGGAGCAAGGCTGAGTTTCTCTGTGCCTCACTGCCTTCCCGTGAAGACGGGGCGATGTACACAAAGAACCTAACTGCTCAATACAGTTAACTGATGCTGCAAATGGGAGCTTGAATCCCAGCTCTGTCGCTTACTGAGATCCTAGCACATCATACTCCACGTTGCTCAGTGTTTCCTTATCTGTAAGGAAAGGAGGTTTGAACCCCTCTCTGGGGGCAGGGGATTCCAGGGAGAATTCACACAAGGCTGCTGGTGCTGTTGACTCACTGATGCAAAAGCACAGGCTGTCCCCACGTGGAGGGTCGAAGGAGCTGGGATCGCAGAGGGTTCCCTAGCCTAGCCTCTGTGAGACACTGAACTAGGAGAATCCACTGATCCCCTAGAAGGCTTGTTCACCCTTGTTTCCCAGCCTGGAGAATGGACTGGGGAAGATGGAATGTTCCTCCTGGGAACAGGTAGACATCTCTCCACTCTCCGGTTATCTCCTTCTCCCCCACCTGCAGAGGCCAGTTGTTGCCTCCCTGTTGCTGCTGACACCTCCCCCAGCTGCTGGCCAGCGTGTCACGTGGCTTACCATCCACCCATCGACCATCATCACAGGCTCAACCTTCTCGCTGCTCTCTTGCCTTCACTGACTCCATATAGTCTTTCTTCTACTGATGCCATCCTTTCACAACACAAATCAGATGCTCCCTGTTTAAAACCTCCTGAGTTGCGTTAAGAAAAACCCAACCTTGTTACCAGGCCCGGAATGACCCAGCGCTTACCCACTTTTCTGATTTCACTTCCCACTTCTCCTTGCTTGGCTGCCAGAGTCCCACTGGCCTTGCTGTCCCTCGAGCAAGTTCCTCCTTCACCAACGTGGTACACCATGCTCCATCTGCCATCTCTCGGTTCTCTGGCGCATCTCAGTGCCAACGTCACTTCATCAGAGGCTCCTCTGACCACTCCTGCCCCTCCCCCTGCGACGTGCATTCCTCGCGGGCACTTGGGATCTCAGCACCCTTTACAGCCCTCATCACTGTCTGAAACTGTCTTAGGTACTTAGTTTGTTTCCCGAATGATTCACACCCCGTGTCTCCAGTGCCTGGCACACAGCAAATACTAAGTATCTGCTGATGTAACGCCTGCACACATGGGTCAACCATTCCCTCCACGAGGCAGAGATTAGCTATATTAGCTGTACAGTACAGAAGGAAACTGGGGAATGAGCCTGCAGTCTCATTGAGAATATTCATTGAAAAAATTATGGCCAGCCTCTGTGGCCTTGGAATTCTTTGAAAAACAGTGTGATATAATGCCAATACCTAATGTAATAATTTAAAGACGTGTCATAGCCAGCATCTCATTTCTTAAAGGGTCAGTGGAGTTAAGCAGCATTTTTCTTTTTTTTTTAACCATACTCTCAAAAAGAACTGTATTTTACACCAAAACCTAGTATGTACTGTTGTCTCTATACACATTTGAAACAAGTTTCATAAAACAATATTTACAATACTACATATAATGCACTTTAATATTTTCTAATCTCTGATTCCATTTCTTTTTTTAATATGCTGGTTGCATCCCACTGTACTGGTTTCAAGAGGAATATGTCATGAACACAACAACAAAAAAGGCTGGTTTACAGAGCTGATAAAGATACACTGACACCAACTGAGGCTCTGTCCTTGTCTCACCAGAAGCACTGAAATGTGGTTCAGTGTAGTTCACTGGTTCAGCATGTGGTTCAGCGTTTTGTAACATCATGCCCTTCAACCTGAGGTGTACACCTTACAACTACAGAGAAAGACTGAGATTTATTGTGAATGCCCATTCCGCCAGACATATACAGAGTAAGTGAGAACAGCCAATGGCAGGTGATAATGCCTAACAAGCACGATCACAGCTCTTAAAATTAGCCGACCATCTTTATTTAGGTAGAATCTCATACTCATAGCCTTCCTTCGAACGTACTGTGAACAGTTTCCTGCCTGTGGTTGTCACTCTAGCCCACCATGGATCTTTTTCTCCCTCTGAGGCGCACCTCATCTAATTTTTTAACACTGGTTTTGACTTTCTGGAGGAGGTGGAGTAGCTCTTCAGAAAGGCTTCAAACACAGTCTCAGTGTTGGGATGGGTACTGAGGAAGGCCTTCTCTAGCACGTACAGGTCAACTCCCTTGTCTTCCGGAAGTGCTGAAACAAAGCTCAGCCCAAAGTCTATAAGCACAATGTTCAGCTGCTCCAGAGGGGTTTCAGGAGCATGTTGGATGTGGTGAGATCACCATGAATGAGGTCTTCGTCGTGCATTCGAGCCAAAACCTGCCCGATGGTCCTGGCTAAGCCCAGGAGACTTTGGGAAGATTTTTCAGTCTCCAGAGTGGATTCAATATAATCTCGAACAGTCACTGAGCCTTCGATTTCTTCCATAAATAAGCAGTTGGAAGCATAGTCCACAAAAAAGACAACTGGGGCACATATTCCTGTAACCAAGATATAAGGGGTCACTGAATTAGATACTTTTTTTTCTTAATAGTAAGCTTAATTTTCTAGCTCAGTCAGAAAAATTTTCCAGTGTATATCTGCATATTTTGGGGAAAAGATTTAGGAATGCTGCAGAATGTACAGCTTTCCTTCTCTGGAAGTTTTTCCTGCCAGACAATGCTTAGACCACCCCAGCTAAGGTAAGCACAGCCAAAGCTCCCTCCTCCCTTCTACCCACTGTGGTTGAACTTCATTTGTCATATTTGGGCTTCCCTGGTAGCTCAGCTGGTAAAGAATCCACCTGCAGTGCAGGAGACCCTGGTTCAATTCCTGGGTCTGGAAGATCCAAAGGAGAAGGGATAGGCTACCCACTCGAGTGTTCTTGGGTTTCCCTGGTGACTCAGCTGGTAACGAACCCACTGGCAATGTGGGAGACCTGGTTTTGATCCCTTAGCTGGGAAGATCCCTGGGAGAAGGGAACAGGCTACCCACTCCAGTATTCTGGCCTGAAGAATTCCATGGACTACAGTTCATGGGGTTGCAAAGAGTCAGACACAATTGAGTGACTTTCACTTTCCCTGTCATACTTCTTCCCTAAAATACAAATCAAAGTAAACAGCCAGAAGGGTAAGCACCATTAGTTATATGTTCAAACATATGAAAGCAGTTTCCTGACAAGGACAGAAGCAGGACAGCAAGCAGCATGCTGGCTTAGAGATGCATCTTCACAGAGAGGAAAGAGAGTCAAGTCGCTCAGTCGTGTCCAACTCTTTGTGACCCCATGGACTGTAGCCTACCAGGCTTCTCCGTCCGTGGGATTCTCCAGGCAAGAATACTGGAGTGGGTTGCCATTTCCTTCTCCAGGGGATCTTCGAGACCCAGGGATCAAACCAGGGACTCCCGCATTAGAGGCAGACGCTTTAACCTCTGAGCCACCGGGAATACAAAGAGGAAGGACAAGTTCAAATCCCAGCTCCCTTCCTTTTTAACTGTGTTTCTTTAAAGTCACATGCATTTCTCTAAGCCTCCATTTCTGCATCTATAACATGAGATCAGTACTACCAATAATCCAATAACTTCACTGAATTTGAAGATTCAATGACTCTTTACTGAATGTCAATCACACTCAAGACACTTCGAGATACTAGAGACAAAGGTGTAGAGATACAGCAGCAAACAAAGCAACCGGGATCCCTGCTTAAGAGAACTTAGCTGCTGGAAAGGGTGAAAATAGGAAATACAAACACATGCATAACTTTGCAAATCCAAGCAAGGGCAGAGACAGTGTGCCTGTTGGCAACTGAATTTCTTCCAGATCTCCCAGCACCTGACAATGTCCTGGTGTACAGTAGATGCCTAAGAAGTTACCAATGAAAGAAACAGAGGTAGAAAGTGTAAAAGTGAAATGCCAGTGTTTCTGAGTCAGAGGGACAGGGGGTGAAAGCCTTACTAACTGTGCAACCTTGAGCAAGTTACTTCCCCCCTCTGAACTCTGTTTCTCAACAGAGGCAAAGGTTTACGGTCATGGTGCAAAATAGTGTTTAGTCAAAGCTATGGTTTTTCCAGTAGTCACGTACGGATGTGTGCTGGGAGCCAGCACTGGAGATCCCACCCATGACAAGGTCATGTGGAGACACCCTGATGGGGCAAGGCGAGTCAGGTCTCAAGGGGTCCTCTGCCTGAGCATCTACCCCGAAACCAAAATTTGTCTGTTTACTGTCTGCTATATTATACTCTTCTGACATTACAGGGGGCTACCTCCGACCACCTTTCTCTGGAAAAAGTTAACTTAGAGTTCCAACAGGTCTCCTGCATATGAAAGGAGTGTCTCAGCTCAGATCCCTCTGATGGCTCTCTAACTTGCTGACAGGTTCCCCTGGACTTTTACAACGACACATGTGATTGTTTAGAGCTGCCCAACCGCGAGAGGCACGAAGCTTTAAACATCTTAAAGATACAGAGCCTTTTAGAGCTAAGAATTAGTTTGGTGAAGGGTTCCATTGTTGAGTTAATGGTTGCCGCCAGGCCGCCATATCCTTTACCTTTTAGGCACCTGGGAGGATATTAATCAATGTAATTGGGATGCAGAAATAGGAATATAGTAGTTTTGGTGTTAGCAATACTAGACTTTTGAGTTAATTAATTTTCTCTTTGTTATAAATCACTGTACTCCTCTTTCTTTGTTATAAATTGTTGTGCCCTTGCTATGTAAGAATGTAACTTTATTTAGTGCTTCCTGAGAGTGGCACCAGACTTTAGTAAGAACAACACTTTTAGAGCAAACAAGTTTTCTAGTTGAAGGACCCTCATCAGAAAAAGGGCCATAAAATGCTAATAGGCCTCCTGGCCAGAAGATGATGTAAATCACCTAAGACCTGTGTATACAGCTAAGCATGCAGAGAGAAAGCCTGGTCTCGATAAGGGTCACGGCTGCTGACCCTGCATGACTCTGTATTGTCCACTGATATCTATGTACAACTAAAAGTATAAAGCTTTTCCTGGAAAATAAAGGACATACCAGTTTCTCGGGCCAGTTCCTGGAAAGATTGGTTCCCCCGCGTCCTTTTTTTTTTCTTACTCTATTTTCTGGCTGATTCCCATCTGGGGCATAGAGGCTAGCCATGTCTACTTATTTGCCCGGGCTTCTAAGACCCACGTGAGAGGGAGCCCAAGGTGGGGCACCCTCCACTGTTCAAGCTGGCACCTGTGGCCCTACGTAGATGGTTCGAGTCCCTTGTCTCGGGGCTTTATTGGCTTTCTATATAAACCAAGGAATACAGCCTCTTTCTCTCCTCTATTCTCTTAACTGCAAACTCTTTCCTTATCTCTCTCGCCACACCGTCCCTGCTTCGAATTACCCTGGAATTATCCAACCAGGGCTGGTCTCCGGTAGATGTGAAAGCTGGACTATAAAGAAAGCTAAGCGCCGAAGAACTGATACTTTTGAACTGTGGTATTGGAGAAGACTGTTGGATTCGGAGATCCAACCAGTCCATCCTAAAGGAAATCAGTCCTGAATATTCACTGGAAGGACTGATGCTGAAGCTGAAACTCCAACACTTTGGTCACCTGATGTGAAGAATTGACTCATTTGAAAAGACACTGATACTGGGAAAGACTGAAGGCAGGAGGAGAAGGGGACAACAGAGAAAGAGGTGGTTGGAAGGCATCACCGATTCGATGCACATGAGTTTGAGCAAGCTCCGGGAGTTGGTGATGGACAGGCCTGGCCCGGTACAGTCCATGGAGTCACAGAGACACGACTGAACTGAGCTAGACTGTGTGAACCCAGAGACCCTGGCTCCTGGGCAAGTACTTGTAACTACATCTGCTTCTTAAAAGTAACTAACAGCGATCGAAAGTTGAGATTGTACAGATGGGGAAACTGAGGCTCGGGGCAGTTAAAAAGACACGCTCAACGTTGAGTAAATGTGGAAGAGTCGGAACTGAACCAGGAGCCAAGAGCTCCGGGACAAATGCTCGTGGCTATAACGTCAAGTGGCTTAAGAGTTAATGAAAGGAAAAGAAGGATGAAAGGATGACATTCCTTAATGGAAAGCCGTGAAGAAGGTACAAACGGAGAAACTGAGTCAAATCTCGCCCGCCCCCAACCCCGCAGCGCAGGGGAGCCTCACCTGCGTCGCCCGGGCCCCGGAGCCTCGGGGGTCCCCCGCGTCCCCACGCTGGGCCGTCTTACCTGCGCGGCGACAGCGGAGCAACGCCCGGGCCTCCTGCACCGTCCGCCGCCTGCTGAGCCGCGCTTCCAGCGTCGGGTGCCGGTAGCCCTTGGGGAAGCGGTGCTTCACCACGGCCGCGCGACCCTGGAAGCGGCCGCGGAACACGCGCGCCTCGGCGCCCTGCTTCACCAGCTCCAGGCCGCTCAGGAAACGGCTGCTCCGCTCCCGGGCCGCGGCCAGCGCTTCGGCCGCGGGCGGCAGCTCCTCGTTCAACTTAGCGGCAGCAGAGCCGGCTGCCGCCATGTTCGCGTTTCTGCGTCGCCTCTCGGAGCCCTTCGGCCACCTCCGGAAACTGTCGGGGCTGCTTCGGCTTGCTCCGAAAGTTCTCGGACCTCTTCGGCCTCTCTGGCCTCTCTAATGCCGACCCTTTTGCCTCTTGGAAGTGGTTCCTCCTCCCAACCTTTCGGCTCTTTTCTAAGCCTCCTGGTCCCGCCACTCGGCTCTTCGGCTATTTCCGTAAACCCTCGGCAGCTCTCGGTGAGCCGCTCTTTCCACTCCTCGGCTCTTTCCGGAAATCCTTCGTGACTCTCGCGTTTGGCTTTGGTGGCGCCACCTCTCAGCTGTTCGGCTATTTCCGGAAAGCTTCGGCGTCTCTTTGAAAAACCTCTCTGGGAATCTGCTCTCAGGAATCTGGTTCCTGGGAAGCTGCACTTCACAGTCCCTGCGTTTCATTCATACACAGGAAAGGTAACCTTTCAAACATCAGACCCTTTGTTTTGTACTAATGTGGTTTCCGGTACCTTTCATCAGTTCAGCCTACTTGAAACTCCTATAGAACCAATTCTTCTTGGTTTGGAAAACCCAGTTTCCCAAGTTTGTAGTTTCATTATCATAATTCTTAGTGTCCATATGGTCATCTCCATGGTTACCAAATCTGTCTGAACTGCTCTGTATGGTTGTTAGCATAACTGAGGCCATTTTGGGTCTGTACAGTTCCTTCTGTCCTTCTGCTCACCCTACCTATGGCTATTCTGTGTAGTAAATCTCTTCTCTGTCATCAGTGATTTTTAGGTCCAGGTGGCCTCTATGCTTTGTTAGCCTCCAAACGATGAAGACCTTTGCTGATGTCCTCTTGGTTGCTGCAAAAACTAGTTATCCATTCATAAATCTTGACTTAGGAATGCACTTCCTGTTTCCAAGGATGTACCCCTAAACCCTAGGTTAACTATAAAATTGTCCCACTGGCCTCTTGAAGGCTGCAAATGCTTCTGGATCTCTGTCCACTTGATTCTACCCTGTAAGTTACCTTACAATAAACATATCCATTGATTATATGGAGCTGCCTGCCTTGTTTTCCATTCTCAAGATACCTTTTCAATTTGGTGAGCACTTTTTGTTTCCTCCAATTTCCAACATCCTCCTTTGGAAAAATCCATTGTGCAAACATATTTAAAAGCCCCAGGCTTGCAATAGTCAGACTGGTTCTGACTTTTACCATAGGAAATCTAGTTTAAAATCTTTCAGTGGCTCCCTGTTGTGCTTCAGACAAAGACCCATGAGGTCCTGCATGGGGTCCTGTGTCCCTCTTGCAGATTCATCTCCCACCAAACTCCCCTTTGCTCTGGGATCTTCAACACATTTGCCTTCTCTCAGTCTCATTCTTGCCAGGCTCCCTCTTGCCATGGGGCCTTGGCACCTACTATTTCCTACATCAGAAGTGCTCTTCCTTCTCTTGGTTGCCTAAACTCATCTAGGCATCTTTCCATTTCCAGCTCAAATGTTACTTCCTCAGGAAGCCCTCCTTGACTTCTCATAGGAGGGAAAACCCAACTTAATAATGCCTGGAGTCCCTGTGAATCTCTCTTTTGTGTTGCCTTTTTGTTTGCTTACGTAACTATTTGATTAGCGGCAGGATTTAGTTCCCCACAGATTGTTAATCTGCGGGCTTTAGTTCTTCCCTGGCTATTGCTGGAGGCCACCCTCAATTCTTGCCACACTGGCCTCTCCTCTGGGCAACTCGTAACACAGCAGGTGGCTTCCTCAGAGTGAGTAAGTGATCAGAAGAGGTTGAGCAAGATGGAAATCACCATCTTTTATAACCTGATCTCTAAAATGACAAACATTTTAGAGTACACTTTGCTGTATTCTCTTTGTTAGAAATGAGTTACTAGCTCCTGCCTCGCCTCAAGGGAAGCCATTTTTTAAAATAATGTTTACTCTTTAATTTTATGTATTTATTTATTATAATTTTTTGTGGCCGTGCTGGGCCTTCATCGCTGCACGTGGGCCTTCATCGCTGCACGCGGGCCTTCGCTAGCTGCAGCGCTGCGGTGAGTGCAGCTACTCTCTGGCTGCGGTGTGTGGGCTTCTCATTGCAGTGACTTCCCTTGTGCCGGCTTCTCCTGTGGTGGAGAACGGGCTTTAGAGCACATGGGCTCAGTAGCTGTGGCTTGTGGGCTTGCAGCTTGCCCCATGGCATGTGGAATCTTCCCAGACCAGGGATTGAGCCCAAGTTCCCTGCGTTGGTACGTGGGCTCCCAGCCACTGGACCACCAGGAACGTCCAAGGGAAGTCATTTTTGAAGACGCCTACCAAATGCCCAATTAGAACTTTTTCTTTCTCATTTGGGAAAGAAATGGGTGAAGAGAGATTCTCTTTCTCTGGAAGAGACAGAACCTGACGGCAGACTTGCAAACATCCTCCCTACATAATGCAAGCCATGAAGATCAGACTTCCTGCCCTTTTTCATCATATAATTTCTACAAGTTATCTCAGGAACGGAACAGCCTAGGCTTTTCTGTATGTCTCCTGGTGACAACTCCAGATACGCACGTGAAAGCGGAACTGTCACGTGGCAAAAGCCAAGAGGCCTCCTTGGGCTCTTCTCCATGCCAGAAAGGCAGTAGACCTGATGGAAAGAGCGTGGTTTTCCCCATGAGCTTGACTTTAAGCTCAGCTATATACTAGCGTGTGTCCTTAAGCACTATTGATTTCATGTATTGTTTATGGTGCAAGTTACTTCAGTTCCCTTTGCCTCAGTTTCCTCATTCATAAAATGCTCCTCTCCCAGTCCATCTGCACTTAGCGAGTCTGTCTGACAGCTTTTCTCCAGCCTCACTGCTATCACTTTAGTCCACAGCAGTGTCACCTTTGGAGAAGGCAATGGCACTCGACTCCAGTACTCTTGCCTGGAAAATCCCATGGATGGAGGAGCCTGGCAGGCTGCAGCCCATGAGGTCGCTGAGGGTCGGACACGACTGAGTGACTTCCCTTTCACTTTTCACTTTCTTGCATTGGAGAAGGAAATGGTAACTCACTCCGGTGTTCTTGCCTGGAGAAACCCAGGGACAGGGGCGCCTGGTAGGCTGCCGTCTCTGGGGTCGCACAGAGTCGGACACGACCGAAGTGACTTAGCAGCAATGTCACCTTTTCACCCTGCAACAGCCTCTAAAGGGTCCCCTGATTCCACTCCTGCTTCCTTTCACCTGCTAAACTGCCCAATTATTTCTGTGTCAGTTGGAATAAAGTCTCATCCTGATCTTGGCCTCCCGAGGACTTAAATGATCTGGGTTTGCCAACACTTACGGAGAAGGCAATGGCACCCCCCTCCAGTACTCTTGCCTGGAAAATCACATGGACGGAGGAGCCTGGTAAGCTGCAGTCCATGAGGTCACTGAGTCGGACACGGCTGAGCGACTTCACTTTCACTTTTCACTTTCATGCATTGGAGAAGGAAATGGCAACCCATTCCAGTGTTCTTGCCTGGAGAATCCCAGGGACAGAGGAGCCTGGTGGGCTGCCATCTATGGGGTAGCACAGAGTCGGACACGACTGAAGCGACTTAGCAGCAGCAGCAGCAGCAGCAGCCAACACTTGCCTTGGACCCTGGGCTTCCCAGGTGGCGCTGGTGATGAACAACCCGCCTGCCAATGAAGGAGATATAAGAGCCTCGACTTTGATCCCTGGGTCAAGAAGATCCCCTGGAGGAGGGCATGGCAACCCACTCCAGTGTTCTTGCCTGGACAATCCCCATGGACAGAGGAGCCTGGCTGGCTACAGTTCATAGGGTGGTGAAGAGCGGGACAGAGACTGAAGTGATGAAGCATGCATGCACCTTAGCGACTATCTCCTCTGTGCTCCAGAAACTCTGGCTTTATTTCTTTTCATGCTGCATAAGCTCCTCCCTGCAAGGTCTTTGCCTTTGGTCTACTTTCTGTCTGGAAACCAAGATCTTAGCTAAAAAAAAATCCCGCCCCCGCCCCGCCCCGGCGCCCCAGCTAAAGCAGCCACCTGTGGCTGCCTAACCCAGCACCCTAGCTTGATTCTCTGCCTGGCCTTCATCACTAGATGGTATTTCTCTGGTTCTTTTGGCTATTTATCTTTCTGCTTCCCACAATAGAAAGTAAACTCCACAGGAACAGAACGAACTGTCTTTCTGGTTCTCCCTGCCCATCCTTAAGACGTAGGAGAGTGCCTGAAGGGCAGGTGGGAGGTGTCCAAACCTAAGTGTTCAATGAATGGAAAATGAATCCGTGTGAGCGTGAGCGGCTGGAAGTGGGTGTGTGTGTCAGTGTGGACGCATGAGTGTGTGTGTGAGTGCACACACACACACACGCTCGCTGGAGAGGCCATACTAGCGTGGATCGCAGTGATTCTGACTCCTTTCCTCTAGGAGGACAAATTGTGGGCTCCCCACCCGCAACCGGGATGACGGTGGGTGGGGTCCCAGCCGGGCCGGGCAAGACTAGCGACGTCCCGAGCGCACCACCGTCCCGCCCCCCGAGCACAGGGGCCCTGAGCTGGCCGACGTGGCGGCGGCGCTGCAGGCGGACAGGCAGGGAGGGAGGGACGGAGGCGGGCCGGAAAGTTTGTCCGGCCGCGGCTGCCGGCTGCCGAGGCGGGGACTCGGCGGGGGCGATGCACACCCAGTCCCCCGGCGCTCCTCGCTCGCCTCGGGAGCCCTGGTCGCCATGGGTAAGTCGCGATCGGCGCTGCGGGCAGAGGGGTGCTCCGGACCGGGAGGCCATCCTTGCGCGCGCGCACCCTCTGCCCGCCGCTGCCGCGCCCAGACCAGATACCGCCCACTCGGGTGGCCGCCGGGACAGCAGGCCTTGGCTGGGGGCTGGGGAAGGGACTTGGGCCCACTTCCTTCCACGCTCCTTTCTGCCCAGAAAAAAGTGACCTGAGAGGGCTCCTTAACTTGACACCAGGAGCTTACCCTGGGACCCTATCTTCTCCTGACCGCTTGAAGCCTTGCAGCGAGCGTCCCACGAGTGAGTGAAATTGCTCCTATTCTGCAGACAAAGAAGAGCCTCCGAAAGGAGCAAACTCATTCGTGGATTCGCTGAGCACTTCTCTCCAGGCACTGTTCTAGGCTTGGGATGCTGCTCTACACAAAACAGACAAAAACCTCTGCCGCTACTGCTAAGTCGCTTCAGTCGTGTCCGACTCTGTGCGACTCCATAGACGGCAGCCCATCAGGCTACGCCATCCCTGGGATTCTCTAGGCAAGAATACTGGAGTGGGTTGCCATTTCCTTCTCCAATGCATGAAAGTGAAGTTGCTCAGTCGTGTCTGACTCTTCGGGACCCCATGGACTGCAACCTACCAGGCTCCTCCATCCATGGGATTTTCCAGGCAAGAGTCCTGGAGTGGGATGCCATTGCCTTCAGAAGCCTAATAGACAAGAAATAGAGAAAAGTGGGCGGGGGTGTGGGGGTCGGTGGATGATTAGGAAACTTCTTTGTTGCTCCGGGGGACTAAGGTTTGTGTTTTTCTCTCTGGATTCAGAAGCCTCAAAAGGTCAGTCATTGATCCATCTACTACCTGGCAGACATTGGTTTGGGGATTGGGGCCTCAGTAGACTTGTATGTAGATTTGGAGGTCCGAAAGACAGGTGGGGCAGGGGGAATTCCAGCCCTCATTCTCCCATTTCCCAGGTGCATCCTGATCTAGGACAGGGTAGTTAACTTCTCTGACCTTAATTTCCGCATCTCCAAAACAGTCACCAAGAAACACCCCATCATAGGGAATGTGAATGACATGAGAATATGAACTGAAATACTCCATATACCACTTGCACGTGGTAAATGATCATTAACATGAGATTTTTTTTTTTAATCATACCCAACATTGGAACTCTGGAATCAGACTATTCAATTTCAGAATCTGCTCTGTGACTTGATAAACTCTCACCCTAGGCAAATGTCTTGGGAAATAGATGGGGAAACAGTGTCAGACTTTATTTTGGGGGCTCCAGAATCACTGCAGATGGTGACTGCAGCCATGAAATTAAAAGACGCTTACTGCTTGGAAGAAAAGTTATGATCAACCTAGATAGCATATTCAAAAGCAGAGACATTACTTTGCCAACAAAGGTCCGTCTAGTCAAGGCTATGGTTTTTCCAGTGGTCACGTATGGATGTGAGAGTTGGACTGTGAAGAAAGCTGAGCACCGAAGAATTGATGCTTTTGAACTGTGGTGCTGGAGAAGACTCTTGAGAGTCCCCTGGACTGTAAGGAGATCCAACCAGTCCATTCTAAAGGAGATCAGCCCTGGGTGTTCATTGGAAGGACTGATGCTGAAGCTGAAACTCCAGTACTTTGGCCACCTCATGTGAAGAGTTGACTCATTGGAAAAGACTCTGATGCTCGGAGGGATTGAGGGCAGGAGGAGAAGGGGACAGCAGAGGATGAGATGGCTGGATGGCATCACCGACATGATGGATGTGAGTCTGAGTGAACTCTGGGAGATTGTGATGGACAGGGAGGCCTGGTGTGCTGCGATTCATGGAGTCACAAAGAGTCAGACACGACTGAGCTACTGAACTAAACTGAGGCAAATGTCTTTACTTTTCTGTGCCTCAGTTTCTTCATCTGTAAAATGGGAAAGGCACCAGTGTCTGTGACACAGGGTTAATGCAGGAATTAAGGCAGCTGCTACAGGTATGGCTTCTGGAAAAGGAAGTGGACTGGCTATAGTATCAATAGTCTCACTTATATCACCTGTTGTTGGGACACTTGGAAGCCAGCCGTCTGGGTGAAGATATTTGCATGGGTCAGTCTCACCCCTGGCTTTTCCCTGGAGTTTCAAGGGAAGCCACGGCAGGTCTCTGGCCAGGGAGGGATCCAGTTCATTGTGCCTCTGGGTGAGATGCTGTCTAGTGTCACCCACCGGAGACGCCCTGCGACTTGCAGCTGGTGACATGTGCAGCCATGACCTGGGTTTTCCTCTCCACCTGCCCCTTGATTCTCTCCCCTGGGAAGCTCTGCTTTCAAGAACTGAGGGACTTCATCCAGTGTGAGCCAGTTTCACATAGAATAGACAGACAGACATAGACAGACAATCCATAGAAAAGGAGTTGTTTAGTCGCTCAGTCTTGACCGACTCTTTTGTGACCCCATGGACTATAGCCCACCAGGCTCCTCTGTCCATGGGATTTCCCAGGCAAGCATACCGGAGTGTGTTGTCATTTCCTCCCCCAGGGGATCTTCCCGACCCAGGGATCGAACCCAAGTCTCTTGTATCTCCTCCACTGCAGACAGATTGTTTACCTGCTGAACCATCTACTACCTAAACTCAGGCGGTGCTGTCATAATTTGGAGGCCAGGATTTACTCCACTTCCTATCCATGGCCACTTCCAGACTCTGAATCCGCCAAGATGCTCAAGAGCTCAAATCCTTTCCGTCTGGATTCCCTATGTCCTGAATTCACTCTTTCATTCAATCATGTGTTTACTCAACCAGTATTTACTGAGTGTCTACTGTATGCCAGGAACTGTCCCCAGCCTCAGGAGACAACTGAGAATGCACAAAGAATTCTTGCCCCTTTAGGGCTGACATTCTGGTTGTTGAGCCCCCAAATATGTAAAATGTATAGTTATTTCAGATGATGACATGTACCATGGAGGAAAACAAGCGGGCAAGTGGAATGTGAAGTACTGGATGCCATGGGGGCTTGCAGTTTTAAGTAGAGCACCAGGGAAGGCCTCATGAAAAGGTGATGCTTGAGCAGAACCAGAGGGAAGCAGGGTTGGGCTCACTGAAATGGAGGGAAAGGGCTTTCCCAGCAGAGGTGAGACCTGGTAAAAAGCTTTGACTTGAGATGGGCATGGAGTGAGGAGGAACTGCAAGGAGGCTGGTGTGGCAGGAGCTCAGTGAGAGGAGGCAGGTCCTATAGGGCCCTGAAGGTCACTGTCAGGACTTTGGCTTTTTCACACCAAAAGAGGAGCCTTGGAGGGCTTTGGGCAGAATGATGTGGCCTGACTTGGGCTATCATAGGATCTCTCTGGCTCCTCTAGAGCATTAAATTAACTTCATATGTATCTGACACAGTCCTTGGAATGGGATGTGGAGATACTGCCCTGGATCCTGACTCAATCTTTCATTCACTCAGTAGAAGCTTTAATTGGCCCATCTTAGGTTTCAGAGTGGGGCTGGGCCCTAGAGACACAAAGACACTAAGTCTCTGTTCTCATCATGTCCTGTTTAATAAGGAAAACACATCAATTTCACAATTACTTGGTGTGAGCAAATGCAGAAGAAAGCAGAATTGGCTGGAAGTGAAAAATATGACTTGGAAAGTTGAGGAAGATGTACAGGAATTAGAGTCTCTGTCAAACTAGCTTAACCAGGAAAAAAAAAAAAAAGGTACTTCTTTATTGGTCCTGGAAAAATTCACAGCTTCAGGCATGGTTGGATCTAGGAGTTCATGCAGTGTAGTCAAGATTCCTTGCTAGGGAAAAATGACCCTCAGCTGCTCCAGGCAGGTAAACTACCAGCTCAGAACCCGAAATAAGGAACCACCCTGGGCTGGACTGTCTCTCACTGGCTCAGGGTCAGCCACGTGGCATTCACCACTGCCCAAGGCTGGAGAACCTGCTAGGTAGTCAGATCTGGATCATGAACACAATGTCTGGAGCTAGGTGATGGGGGCTGGAGGTGGGGAGGTCAAGTCTGCACAGATCCAGAGATTGAGAGATGAATACAGGAGAGGCGAAGGCAGCTCCCCACGGAGCACAGGGTACTGAGGCCAAATCACAGATGTGTGTTACCAGAGCCCCTCAGGGAGGTGAACTGGGACTGAGCAGGATGAGTGAGCATTTGGGGAAGAGAGGTCGGGAAGAGAGGGACCGTAGAGGGCAGAGCAGCATGAAACTCTATGATGTGTGCTGGAAACAAGTGTTTGCAGGGTGTGTCGGAGGGGGGGGAGTAGGGGTGGAGGGGAGAGGTGGCCAAGGAGGTGGGCTGGGGCCACCAGCTCATGCAGGGACTGGGAGGTCATGCTAATGAGTTAGGACTTAATAGAGCAGGTGGTGGGAGCCTTGGAAAGCTTAAATACGTGGGTTTGGGAGTCAGATGGCACAGCGTTTGAGTCCTGATCCTGTTGCTTCCCAGCTGTGAGAACACTGTTTCTCACAGAACATTTAGAATCTGAGCCTTAGTTTCCCCATCTGTCAAATGGGGGTAATGGGAGCAGTACCACCTAGAGTTGTCACCAAGGTGACTTGAGAGAAAGCACCTGGAGTCTTTGCAGAGAGGAGACACTCTGTCAGTGACACTTGTTATTATTACTGTTTGATCTTCCTTTATTGTTGCTGTTCTGCTCTTACCACTGAGACCGGAGTCTGTCCTTCAGCATTTTCCGGTGGAACCTGTGGACAGTTAGCTTTGCCCCTGGGCCCTTTGGCTGGGTTCCCATTCACCTCCAGAAGAACCCAGGACATGGCAGAAAAGTTCTGTGTTTGCACGGGATTGCTTCACATGGCCTGGACGAACCTTCCCCTTCTGGCAGTGAACTCTAGAAACTGAGGGGGGTGGGGCAGAAGGGGGTGACACGGGGCAGGGCCTGGGCAGCATGGGCCTCCCAGGGTGTCGGTTGATGGTCGTGAAGAGGAAGGACTAGGCCAGCGAGGGAATGGTAGGCGGTTGATTCCTGGGGGCCAGAGGTGATGGGGAGAAAAATGAGCTGGGTGAAGGGGAGGTGATTCCTCCACTCATGAAAGTCCTCTCCCCGCCCTTGCACAAAAATTGCCTAACATAGACGGGATGAGGCAGAAGTGAGAAAACAGTGAAATTTTATTCAGCCAAGGTTTTATACTGGAGTGCCTAATACAGATTGTGGAACCAGACTGCCAGGCTTTGAATCTCAACAAGCTCCTTACCATTAACACTCTTCATCTTAGGCAAGTCATTCCGTGTCTCTGATAATCAGTTTGTCTGTGTGTGCTCAGTTGCTCAGCGGTGTCCTACTCTTTGTGACCCCGTGGACTGTAGCCTGCCAGGCTCTTCTGTCCATGGGGATTCTCCAGGCAAGAAGACTGCAGTGGGTTGCCATTCACTGCTCCAGGGCACCTTCCCAATCAAACCCAGGCCTCCTGAATCTCCTAAATTGGCAGGCAATTCTTCACCATTAGCACCACCTGAGAAGCACGGTGGTCAGTGTACTCCTTCATAAATAACACAAAAGCCCACCCCATAAAGTTGTGGTGAGAATTGAACGAGCTAGTCCGCTAAAAGGGCTCAAAGCAGTGCCTGGTCCAGAGCAAATACTCCATAAATCCGACTACAATGTTATGAATGTTCTTGTCAGGTCCAGGGTAGGAGGTGGGTGAGACAGATATGTCTGGACTACTCTAGATGCTTCCAGAAGTACTTGTTTAAATATGTGAATTAAAAATTAAGAGCAACCTGTTTAGCTGCTCTGCCAGTACAGTAGCTGCTGGCCACATGTGGCTATTTTTACATTAATTAAAATTAAATAAAATTAAAACCACAGTTCCTCAATTACACTGGCCACATTTTAAGAGTTCAATTAAAAAAAAAAAAAGTGCCTAGAAACCACTGATCTGGCCCCTGCCTACCTCTCCTACCTCATCACCTGTTACTCTCAGCCACTCTGGCCTCCTTGCTCAATAGGCCATGATTAAAAGCCTGAAGTCTCTAGTCACATCACCTTTGCCACTTACTTGCTGTGTGAGCATGAAAAAGTTTCTTCACCTCTGTGCCTTGGAGGATGGTGCTAATAATGGTAGATTTTAAGGTTGTTGTAAGAATTAAATGAGTAATACATGTAAAGCCCTTGAAACAGAGCCTAGTACTTAGTACCATGGGAGTATTAGCTATTAATAGTTATTTTTCAAACATACCCCAAACTGTCCAGCTTCAGAGCCTTTATTTCTGCTACTCCCTTGTCTAGAATGTTCTTCTCCCATACTTGACACGACTTTCACCCTCACTTCATCTAGATCTCTGCTCAAGTTTTCCCTCTTCAGAGATGCCTTAGCTGGCTGGCTGCCCTATTTAAAACAGCACCCCTCCATCGCTCTCAACCCCCCTTTCAGCTCAGCCCAGTCGCTCAGTCGTGTCCGACTCCTTGCAACCACATGGTCCTCAGCACTCCAGGCTTCCCTGTTCATCACCAACTCCCAGAGCTTGCTCAAGCTCATGTCCATTGTGTTGGTGATGCCATCCAACCATCTCTTCCTCTGTCGTCCCCTTCTCCCCCTGAGTTCAGCCTTTCCCGGCATTACCTGCTTTTTTTTTTTAACGACACCTATCACCTATTCATTTATTATCTGCCTTTTCTACTAGAATGTCGGGTTCTGGAAAACACCGCTGTATTGCCAGCCCCAAGAACACAGCCTAGTGTGCTGTAGATGCCAGATAATTTTTTGAATGATTGGATGGATGAATGAATGGATGGGTGTGTGTGTGTGTGTTTCTGGGTAAATAGTGAATAGACTGCAACGATGGGTGGATGAATATATGTTTGGAGAGATGGATCAATAAATGGATGGATGTTTGGGTGAATTAAGGGGTAGATGAATGGAGCAATGAATGGAAGAATATGTGGTGCATGAAGTAGGTGGATGGATGGAGGAGTGGATGATGAAGGGATGGGTAAATTGATCAGTAACTGGATGAACAGATGGAGTGGATGGATGGATGGGTAGATGGATGGAAGGAAGGATGGAGGGAGAGATGGATGAAGAAAGAAGTGGATGAAGGGATGATGAAGGAAGGATGGATGAAGGATAAAGGAAGAAGTGGATGCATGTGTGTGTGCATGTGTGAGTATATGGATAGATGGATGAATAAATGAATAGATGGATATATAAAGAGATACCCAGATGGATGAGTGAATAGATGGAGAGATGGAGGGCTGGGCAGATGGAGAGGGACAGACAGATGGACGGTTGGATGCTCTGGCACGGAAACATTCTGCACCCGCCCTGTCACTTTTGTTTTTCAGGCCGACCTTCACTCCTCCTGCCCCTGTGTGCCTCGGTGTCCTTGCTGGGTGGCCTGACCTTTGGCTATGAACTGGCAGTCATATCGGGTGCCCTGCTGCCGCTGCAGCTTGATTTCGGGCTGAGCTGCTCACAGCAGGAGCTCCTGGTGGGCAGCCTGCTCCTGGGGGCTCTCCTTGCCTCCCTGGTGGGGGGCTGCCTCATCGATCGCTACGGCCGGAAGCAAGCCATCCTCGGGAGCAACTTGGTGCTGTTGGCAGGCAGCCTGAGCCTCGGCCTGGCCAGCTCCCTGGCCTGGCTGCTCCTGGGCCGCTCAGTGGCTGGCTTTGCCATCTCCCTCTCCTCAATGGCCTGCTGCATCCACGTGTCCGAGCTGGCAGGCCCACGGCAGCGGGGAGTGTTGGTGGCCCTCTACGAGGCAGGCATCACCGTGGGCGTCCTGCTCTCCTACGCGCTCAACTACGCGCTGGCCGGTGCCCCCAGGGGATGGAGGCACATGTTTGGCTGGGCCGCTGCGCCCGCTCTCCTGCAGTCACTCAGCCTCCTCTTCCTCCCCCGCTGGTACAGTCGGGGCTGCAGGCCACAAGGACCTCATCCCCCTGCAGGGAGGCGAGGCCACAAAGCTGGACCCGGGGAGGCCAAGATATGCCTTTGTGGACCTCTTCAGGGCCCGGGATAACATGCGGGGCCGGACAATCGTGGGGCTGGGGCTGGTGCTTTTCCAGCAGCTGACCGGGCAGCCCAACGTGCTCGCCTATGCCTCCACCATCTTCCGGTCGGTCGGCTTCCAGGGAGGCTCCTCCGCTGTGCTGGCCTCTGTGGGACTCGGTGCAGTGAAGGTGGCGGCTACCCTGACGGCCCTGGGGCTGGTGGACCGAGCTGGCCGCAGGGTGCTGCTGCTCGCCGGCTGTGCCCTCATGGCCCTGTCGGTCAGCGGCCTCGGCCTCGTCAGCTTTGCTGTGCCCCTGCACTCAGGCCCAGCTTGCCTGGCCATGCCCAATGCCACCAGGCTGTCAGGGCTCCCTGGAGACTCCAGCCTGCCCAGGGGCTTGGCTCCACCACTGCTGCCCACGACTGACCAGAGCCCCGGGCAGCCAGTCTTGTCAACCTCTGAGAAGACCAGGCCTCCTCCTGGAGCCGAGGGCCCTACAGCCCTAAGCCTCACCCCCCCTGCAGGCCTTTCTCCCGCCCCCCAGCACGCCCTGTTGCACTGGACCGCGCTGGTCTGCATGATGGTCTTTGTGAGCGCCTTCTCCATTGGCTTTGGACCCGGTAAGTGGGAGTCTTCTGCAGGTAACTTGGAAGCTTTCTGCCCCTCCTAGTGGAAAGCCTGGGGACTGAAACTGTCAGCGTCTCAGAGGGGCCAGAGGTGGCTTGACCGTGAGAACGATGAGCTCAGACTCCAGGGCTCCTTGCTTCCTTGAAGCTACTTCTTCCAAGCGCAGGAACCTAATTTGTGTCTGTCATGTTTTCTTTCTTATGAAGACCCCAAATCTTTTAAGCTTCATTAATCAGAATCTGCCCCTGGGTAGCTCCCTCAGAAGGGTTGACTGGAAAGGAATTTAATAAATAGGGTGACCAACCATCCCAGTTTGCCTAGGACACTGAAAGTCTGAGGTCCCAGGAAACCAACGGGTCGCTGGTCCTTCTAAAGGGAATCTTATGGCCACGTGGGTGAAACAGCCGGGAGAAATGAGTGTCAGGGGCCTGACCCTGCACTGGAGTCCCATTGTTGGGGGGCTGTCTGCTGGACTGTGGGTGCCAGGCCCTGGGTCCTGGCTACTAGGCATCCTCTCTGCCCTTCTGTCCTAGTGACCTGGCTTGTCCTCAGCGAGATTTACCCCGTGGAGATCCGAGGGAGGGCCTTTGCCTTCTGCAACAGCTTCAACTGGGCCACCAACCTGTTCATCAGCCTCTCATTCCTCGACCTCATCGGTGAGTCCTCTGACCTAATTCTCTGGCCCAAGATCCAGAAACAACTGCCTCCAAACAGAGCCCAGGCTTCCATATCGTCTGGATATAAGTGACAGAAAATCCCATGCAAACCAGTTTATGAGCAAAAGGTAATGTTTTTGTCTTAAGTCATGAAAAGAGGAGGGTAGTAGCTGTCTTTAACCATGACTGATCCAGAAGCTTCAACAAAACTGTGAGCCCGCTTTCATACTCTCTTGGCTCTGCCTTCCATGCTGTGAGCTTCATTCTGGGGCAGACCCACTGCATGGCTGCAAAGATGACCACAAGTGGGGTTCTTCATCTTGGCAGTCCCCCGGGAAAGAAAGCCTGTCTTTTCCAATGGCTCTCACTCAAGTACTGGGACTGACTCTCATTGGCCCAGCAAGATCACGTGCCCATCAGTGAACCATCACTGGAAGGCTGCAATATTCTGATGCCCAGGCCTTGGGCCACATACACAGTCTGAACAACGTGGGGTGTTAGACACCCCACTGCATGGACTGAGAGTTGGGGGAAGGTTCCCGAAGGAAAACTGAGGTGCTAGTGAAAGAATGAGAGGGGGTGAGAGACAAAGACAACAGGAGATACGACCTGCGAAGTTTCTACTTCCTTCCAGGCCCCGTTAGTTGGCAGCAGAGGGGTGGGGAGTTGAGGCTGAAGAGGGGATAGAGCTAAAGCATCCATTCTCCTCAGTCCAGGAAGCCATCCCTGATTGGTGGTGGGGGGATGAGTTTGTTCACAAACCCAGAGTTTGTTCTCCGGGTAGGGAGTACGGAGATGTGGTCTGAGTGTGGGCCTTTGCTCTCTGCCTCCATCAAGACAAGTCCATTCGCCCCTAGTAACTGAAAGTTTCCACTCTACAGCAGAGGACTTTGCATTTTTTTCCTATTTGCAGCAGCAGAACAATTCTCCAAATAAAATTTTGTGCAGAAGCTCCACAGAAGTGCCTGACAACATCCAGAACTCTCAGACACGCTGTAAAATCCTCCAGGCTGGAGAAGAGGGGAAGGTCCACTTCCCCACCCACCCCCTACCCCTGGAGAGAACATGTCTGATACCAGCAGGAGCCACAACCTTTCCTTTTCATTCTAAACCAGCTTAAACTGGCTCGTGCCCACCTGCCAGCAGGAAACTCTGCCCAGATCTGGTTTGAGTGACATCTTCTCTTCCTACCTAGCATTCAGACCCAGTCTGAGTGCTGGTGGGATGGGCTAGGAATTATATGGACCCAGAACACCAGGGTGGGTGTCCGAGATGCAGAGGATACTCATGACTCAAGGTCAGGCGTCATCGAGGCCCAGATGCAGGGGGGCGCTCCTCCCCCAAGGCAAGTTCTGAGAGTTTAGTTATTTTCCCACTTCCTGCAGCCAAGGGTTTCTCCTTCAAAGGAGGAGCCCTTGGGGGCTGTGGGAAATACTGGTGGAAGAACCCATCCACCGTGCCTGTCTCCCACACCCAGTCTTTGGGAATTCAAATTTCTCACTGGTGCCTCAGTTTTCAAGCATTCCTTTTATGTGGAATGAATGAGCGATAAGAGAGGAAGGAAGGGAGAGAGAGGAGGAAGGAAGCAAGGGGAGGAAGGGCTTCTTAGAATTGTTTCATAGCCTATCATCCCCATCTCACAGATTGGGAAATACATCCTTCCCAAGTCTAGCCAGGTAATCAGAAGACTAGAACTCAGTCCTCCTTCTCGCAGCCCAACACTCTCTGCTGGTATAAGGACTGAGTGGAGGTCAAGCTTCCCAGATGGCTCAGAGGTAAAGAATCCGCCTGCCGACACAGGAGACACAGTTCAGTCCCAGATGTTTTGTGGATTTGGGTCCTGGCCCTTTGCCTGCCTCTGGGACAACCAGTCCCACTCTTGCTTTATGGTACTTTTATCTGACAGTGTGTTCGTCATTCTGCAAATCTCCTGTCTGGAGAATCTGTTCAGGGTAAACTGATTTTCAGTGTTTCACCTGGAACACTGGTCAACCAGTTGGCCCAGGCTAAGCTCCGCCCACATTCCACCCTGTTGTTCACAGGTGCCATTGGTTTGTCCTGGACCTTCCTGCTCTACGGGCTGACTGCTGTCTTCGGCCTGGGCTTCATCTATTTATTTGTCCCAGAAACAAAAGGCCAGTCGTTGGCAGACATAGACCAGCAATTCCAGAAGAAATGGTAAGGTAGTCAGGGCTGGCCAAGGGGAAAGAGTGACCTCAGACTGTGAGCACTTTGCTTCAGGATTTAGTCCTTACACTTTTGCAGAAGAGTGCTTTTCTTCTCTTCCTATTGTTCTTACTGCCTGGACACAATCACTTTTGTCCTCTCTTTGTATACCAGCTCTTCTCCTTGAGTGGGATGGGAAAAATGGGACTGGAGGGCGGTGATCTGGAAGAGGCTGGTTGGGCATGATGTCACTTCCCAGCAGGAGTGACAGGAGCTAGTCTTTGTGTTTAGGAGGCTCAGCCTGGCTGTGATGGGGAGATCTGGCTGTAGAGGGCATGGGTGGACCCAGGAAGACCAGGGGGAACAGCTGGGCTGTTCGGAAGATAGAAATGTACATTAAGGCAGAAGGCAGGAAGGGTCAGGTAGGAGTGGGGTGGGGATGGGATGGGGACCCCAAGGATGGTCCACTCCCATCACCCCCAGGGAAGGGTGCCAGGCCCTGCCAACCTCCGACCCCACCTGCTCTCTGCGCTCCAGGTTACCCTTGAGCTTTGGCCACAGGCAGAGCTCAGCTGGCATCCAGTACAGTCGTATCGAGGTCTCTGCAGCCTCCTGAGTGAGTCCATCTGGAAGGTGCTGGAACCATGGCTTTAACAGACAGTCTTCAGCTTCCTGCTTGCCTGGGCCCCAGAACACAAGTGCTAGACGGTCCTTCAAGACTCGCCCCTGCTCCAGAAGAGGTCTGTTTTGCTGGGGGAAGAGGGAGGAAAGTCTGAGAGCTACAGTCTTCATTTTGAGTCTCAGGCTCAGAGGGTTCCTGAGGCGCTGCCTTCCTGCCTCAGTTTCCCCACTGACTCCACACATCTCTGCAGTAATACATGATGAGAGCATCTCACGGTGACTCTGCTGCTCTGTGGGCTTTCTCAAAGAATCTCAAAGGTACCACCCTGGCAGGAAGTCACTCCTGGAATCACCTCTAAATCCAGCAAAGGTTACCATGTTATCTGCTCTCTTTCTCCATCTGGCTGGGACTTTTCAGGGGGAACACCTGCTCTTTGGTACTCAGATCTCATTTTGTTCAACCCCTCCAATTCTCTTGCCAGAATACTTGTCATTCACCAGCGACTTAGATGGTTGGTAAGAGGCTTGAGTTCTAGCCCTGACTGGCCTCAACTTCCCTTGTGTGTACAATGGGGGATCTGAACCAGGTGGTTCTTAAGATCTCTTCAGAAGCCAATGAGTCAGAATTTTAAATGCTGGCAATACCACAGATAATCAGCATGGGCCCTGCTTTCAGGTTGCTAGTGGGGAGATAAGTTTTAATTAGGAGAAAGGTGAAGAATTCCAGAGTTGTGTGCCCTGAAATCCAAGGGCTGTCACAGTGCAGCTCATGTGCTCCAAGAGCAGTGTGCAGGACGGCACGGGGGGACTTTGCAGAAAGAGGATAGGTCTGAAAGCTATCAAACCCGGCTGTCGGTGGGGCCTCCCACCTCTTGGAAGCTACTGACCTTGAATAAGTAACAACTCCCTCAAGCCTCAGTTTCCACATCTGTAGAATGGAGTTGACTTTCCCCCTAAGGGTGTATTTAACCTCTGTCTCTCATCAGGAGTATCTTCAACTAGTCCCATTCAGCTGGTCAGGGTGAATGGGGTTTCTCTTTACCCTCAATACCTAGGTCCCTACCTTTGGGACATTGTAAAGGGTCACCCCCACTGTCCCAGGCCGCAAGGGTTGAGTCAAATGGAGACAGAGCAAATAGCTCCACCCCACAGGACTCTGGCCCCTCCTCTCCTCTCATTTCTAGATACTTCCTTTAGAGCACTGGAGCTGGCTTGTGCTGGCTTCTGAAAGCTGACTGTTAAATTTTCAGACTCTTGCAAGATCATGATTAAACCCAGTTGCTAAAAAATTAAATTATTTAAATTTATACTTAAATAAATTTTCTTAAAACCAAGGTAATGTATACTCTGAGCTCATCACTTCCTTGTTTTACTGCATTTTGCTTTTGTCTGTGCTCTTAAGGTGATTTACAGCTATTGTATCACAAGAGGAGCATGGGGAAGGGGCACTGCCCACCCCTTGCCGATTCTGCATTCGTGATATCATGTTGGTCACGTGAAACGTCCACAGGGAGTGTCTTTGCATCAGAGACTGAGGAACAGGACGGATCAGGGCTTGATGTATTGTTTTGTTGATTTTCCAGTCTCAACAATGTGATTGATTAAATGTCAATAATGTAAATTAAACTTAACAATTTGTCATGTCTGTAGGCGATACATGGTGAATGGCAGAAAAAAATGGAGGGATTCTTATCCAGTTCAGCCAACAGGTGACTCATGTCACCAGTGAAGGAGTCTGAACACACATCTTCCTTGTTTTGCTTCCATCTCACTCATTAACATGAGCAAGACTTCCAGCTCGCGTTCGCATCCCAGGGGCACACGGTCTTCACTGATGCGAGCAACTCCCTTACTGAGCTGCGTCACTGTCAAGCATTTCTTCATGGTCTGGTTTTGTGAAATCATGGCTAAATTGCAGCGACAGTTGGTTTTGGAATCCAGAGTTTGATCGGAAAATCAGTGAAAACATTTCTGAGAGAATTAGTTAGCTAGCTAGCTGGAGTTTACAACAAAGAGTATTTACAATGAAGTGTTTATTATTGTTTGTAAATTTGTCAGGTTTGTGCAACAGTACATCCTTTATCCCAGTAAAACACACATTTTTTTTCCCCCTAAAGAGCAATTATTACCAGTCCACTAGCAGCATTTTAGAGAAGGCAATGGCACCCCCTCTCCAGTACTCTTGCCTAGAAAATCCCATGGACGGAGGAGCCTGGTGGGCTGCAGTCCATGGTGTCGCTGAGTCAGACACGACTGAGCGACTTCACTATCACTTTTCACTTTCATGCATTGGAGAAGGAAATGGCAACCCACTCCAGTGTTCTTGCCTGGAGAATCCCAGGGATGGTGGAACCCAATGGGCTGCTGTCTGTGGGGTCGCACAGAGTCCGGCACGACTGAAGCGACTTAGCAGCAGCAGCAGCAGCAGCAGCATTTACCCGGCCACCATCGCTTACAGCTGCTGTTTTGGCTTCTTCAGACCTAATTTTCTCTGCAGGAGCCTCCAACCTTCTTAGTTCTCCTTTCCTGTCAGCCTAAGGGGATTCTTTTCCAGCTTAGGGTGGGTTCCCCTCTATTTTGATCAGGGTCATAAACTCATAGATCAGGCAGGGGATGTATTGCATGTGCGAAGGCCCTGAGGTAAGACTGAGATTCCTTCTTGGAGGAATGCGAAGGAGGAGTGAGTGAAGGGTGGAGTGATGCAGAAGATGAGGAAGAGGCCAGCAGGGGTTACATCATGAAGGAACTTCCAGAAACAAGCATTTCCGGCTTTCTTCTAAGTGTTCTGAGGAGCCACTGGAGAACTTTGACAATGGAATGGCATGATCAGACTTAATGGTATAAAATACTCTTTGTGGGTGATGTTGGTGAATACAAAAAAAAAAAAAGAAAAGAAAAGAAATGTCAGTTCAGAAATAAAAACCATAAAAATACTATAGAAGTAATCCAGTTCCACTGGATTTGATTCTTTGCAATATTGTCAACAACTGATGGCTTTGAACTTAAGGCCTCCTCTGTGTTGAAAAGGGGGCTTAGCAAGTGAGAGAGGTGTTCATGACATAGCAGCACCATCCTAAGATTGTGTCTGGATTGAAAGAACAGTGGTGTGATTCAGCACATTTACATGTTTGTGAACCACCAAAAACCGTTTCCAGTGCCACGGGCACTATGCTTCCCAGGCTTTGGTTGATGTAGCGCTAGAGTGAAACAATCAAGGAAGTCTTACGCACCAAGAAAGAGAAAGGGTGCCTTCAGTTCAGTTCAGTTCAGTTCAGTCGCTCAGTCGCGTCCGACTCTGCGACCCCATGAATCGCAGCACGCCAGGCCTCCCTGTCCATCACCAACTCCCAGAGTTCACTCAGACTCACGTCCATCGAGTCCGTGATGCCATCCAGCCATCTCATCCTCTGTCGTCCCCTTCTCCTCCTGCCCCCAATCCCTCCCAACATCAGAGTCTTTTCCAATGAGTCAACTCTTCGCAAGAGGTGGCCAAAGTACTGGAGTTTCAGCTTTACCATCAGTCCTTCCAAAGAAATCCCAGGGCTGATCTCCTTCAGAATGGACTGGTTGGATCTCCTTGCAGTCCAAGGGACTCTCAAGAGTCTTCTCCAACACCACAGTTCAAAAGCATCAATTCTTCAGTGCTCAGCCTTCTTCACAGTCCAACTCTCACATCCATCGTAGTTACTCACTAATCAGACCCTGCTGGAGAGGAGCATTGGCAGTGTCAGCCTGGAACAATGGGGACAAGAGCAAGGTCCCCACAGCAAGTGACCTTCAAGGAGGACTGAAAGGATGAGGGGACGGGTCCTCCAGCACAGGAGAGGGCTGTGCACATCCACCCACTATCTCCCTGCTGCTCTGAGGGACTGCTTATTCATGAGACAAGATGTGAAACCAGTCATAGCCCATGCCTGAGGTCATGGGTCATGAGACTTGGAAGAGGAATCTCCATTTCTGCTTTGTGGACAAGGAACCAAGGCTTTCAAGGAAGATGACTGACCCTCTCCAGCTGTAGCATCCTCTTGGATGACACCTCAGCATGGCCTCTCTGGGTCCCTGTACCTGCCACTCCATCAGCCTCCTGTTCCACCCCAAACCTGGTCAGCCTCAAACCCTACTCAGTCTTAATGTTTTATATCAAACATCCCACTTCCTGGTCACCATGTGCTAACATTTCTCCTAGTACTTGGATGCTCCCCCTGGCAATAACTCTCTGACCTCACAGATCTCTGATCTCTAAATGCTGATCCCTGACTCCACTGCTTTTCCAGAACCCATCAAGAGGCTCATGGGCTTCACTGTCCTTCTTGTCGGATCTAGACCCCACATCCCAGCATTAGGATGAATCCCTGCAAACACCGTCTTATAGATTAGCCCTGTTGATGCTGGATTAATGTACACGCCTGCTGCACGTGGGCAGAAAATGCACATGTCAGCCAGCCTGACAAGCAGGTTTCACTGGAAGCCCAGGAACTCAAAGCCTCACACTCACCCTCCAAATACTCCGACACAGCAGAGGAAATGCTCAGTGAGTGGAAAAGGCAACCGACAGAATGGAAGAAAATTTCTGCAAGCCCTAAATTTGATAGTTAATCTCCAAAGTATATAAGGAACTCAATTCAATAGCAACAAAGCGCATAATCGAATTTAAAACTGGGTGCTGGACCTGAATAGACATTTTCTTCCAAACACATACAAATGGCCAACGGGTACATGGCAAAACCACTCTCAAAACCACAGTAAGACCACGCTGGTGAGGATGAGCATAATAAAACAGAAGAGATAACAAACGTCAGCGAGGATGCAGAGAAAAGGAAACCTGCACCATTGGTGGGGATTACAAATGTTGCAGCCACTATGGAAATCAGTGTGGTGGTTCCTCAGAAAGTTAAGAGGAGATCTATCATGTGAGCATCCGCTCCTAGGCACATGTTTGAAGACACTGAAGTCAGTATCCCAGAGTCATCTGCCTACCAGGTCCTCGGTAGTATCACTCACAGCAGCCAAGCCCTGGAAACTGCCATGGATGTTGGCTTTGGCCATGTGACTTGCTCTGGCCACTAGGATGTGGGCTGAAGCTACAAGGCGTCAGTTCCCAGCCTTGACATTAAGAGGCAGTGGGTGTCTCCTCTCTCTCCTTGGGGAACTTTCTACATCTACCATAACAACAGGGTACCCCAGCCCATCTAGCCTGGGCCCCAGAAGGAGAAATCTGGCACAGTCCTGAAGCCGACCTGTAGCCTGCAGTGGGGCTGTGCCAGCCAACTCACGTGTCTGAAAGTGAGAAAGGAGTGCTAACTTGTGATTCTGGGATTGCTTGTCGCACAGCAAATAGTGACTAATACAGAATCCACCCAGATAGTAAGTGCTTTTAACCTCGCCCACGGGCGTGCAATTGGCATGACTGAAAGCCCTAAAATAAAACAATAATAATGAAGGCAATAATAATAGCCATACAGTCTTTGCTCGCAGAGACACAGGCTACTGAAAACATCGAGAAAAAAAAACCCACCCAAGCCCTGCTATTCAAACATATTCACTAACGCGTGTCCATGCATGTCTGACTCTCTGCAACCCTATGGACTGTAGCCCCGCCAGGCTCCTCTGTCCATGGGGATTCTCCAGGCAAGGATACTGGAGTGGGTTGCCATGCCCTCTTTCAGGGGATCATGCCCACCCAGGGATTGAACCTGTGCCTCTTACGTCTCTCGCATTGGCAGGTGGGTTCTTTACCACTAGCGCCACCTGGGAAGCCCAAAATCACTAACATCTTGGTGTACATCCATCTAACCTCTTATCTTTGATGGCAGATGAAGCAACTTAGGAAGAGAGATAAAAGGCAACCTCATCCTTCAGATTGTTCAGATTGGGACCTTGGAGGCATCCTGGACTCCTCTTTTTCTCTCTCACATCCGGTCAGTGCATCCTGACAGAATCCCATCTTTCTGATCACTTCCTCCATCACCATCGCCACCCCACCCCCACCTCTCACCAGGAGGATTGCAGTAGTGCAACACGGGCCTCCTTCCTTCCGTTCCTGCCTCTCGTCTGTCCTCCACGCAGCGGCCAGAGGGAACCTTCCCAAACCTAAGTCGGTCCACGCCACCCTTCTGATCTGATTGCCCCACAATTCCTCCTCTTACTCAGCAGAGCACTGACCACCACCTCTCAGGCCCTCTGTGCGGGGCCACCCTTTCCTCTCAGACCTCATCTTTTCTCCATCGCTTCTAACCCATCTGACCAACTCCGCCTTCCGTTCTTGGCTCCTTCTGTGCCCTGTGGTAGGAACGTGCACACAGCAGATACTCGGACTGCTCAGCTCCTAGCTGCCTTCCATCTGTTATTCCCAAGCTGCCTTCTCCGGAAGGCCTTCACTGGCTACCACAGCTAAACTTGCACGCTCGCATGTGCACACACACACTGACACTTCACATTCTCCCCTCCCTACATCCTCGCTTCTCCTTGGCCCTTTCCAGTCTCCAACAGACTGTAGCTCATTTATTTGTTCATGTATTATCCATATCCCCTGTGAGAATATACGTGCCACAAAGGCAAGGTATTTTGACTGCTTACCTCTGTACTTCCCGTGTCTAGAACAGCTCATAAGTGGACACTCAGTATTTACCACATGAATGAATGAAGGAATGAGTGATGGATGAGTGAATGTAAAGTGCCTAGAGTGTTGCAGATACAGAATAAAGGCTATTTGTTAGCGCCAGAGACTTAAGGAAAAATGTTTTCTTCCTCTTATATCACAGGTGTTATAAAAAGTTGATATAAAATTTTTAATGGAATATAACTATTTAAAGTCATAAAGGTCATACTGGTAGAATAATAATATAAGCAATAACATCACTAATGAAAACAAGGGAATAAAAGGAAAGAAAGGGACAGTGGAAGGAATGCCGATGACCAAAATTCCTCCTCTCTCATCACGAGACGTTGTCCAGGACTGAGAATTTAAGAAAAGCACTGTGTTTATTTTTTCAAAGAAGAGGCCTCAGTGCTGTAAAAACAGGCGCTAAAGTGCATTCTATTTGGCCCAACCATTGCTTTTGACTTTTTGAGTTAGTACCAGCTTTTGAAATTTGGGCCGTTTCCACATGCAGCCTTGTCTTTAAAGAGATCTGGCTTGCGCTCTGATGTCTAGCCAGCAGGTGGCGAAGGGTATCAGCCTTTCTCTTTAGATGGGGCTTTTAACCCACAGTTGGCTGCGGACCCACCTAGCTGTTCACTCCTGGTATAGTTTTATGGTAACAACCTTAAAGGAAGGAAGGCGGGCAGGGATGAAGGGAAAGAAGAAAACAAAATTTTAACAGTTGATAGCTCACAGATGTGGGGCCTGGGAGTGCTGGAAAGATGAGCTACTCCCTGATTTGAACCTTTTAAGCTCTATCTTCAGTATATTCATGTAAATTCAGGTACGCATGTCTTGTTTCAATAATGAAGGGGTTGCTGCTGCTGCTGCTGCTGCTGCTGCTAAGTCGCTTCAGTCGTGCCCGACTCTGTGCAATCCCAGAGATGGCAGCCCACCAGGCTCCCCCGTCCCTGGGATTCTCCAGGCAAGAACACTGGAGGGGGTTGCCATTTCCTTCTTCAATGCATGGAAGTGAAAAGTGATAGTGAAGTCGCTCAGTCGTGTCTGACTCTTCGCGACCCCATGGACTGCAGCCCACCAGGCTCCTCCGTCCGTGGGATTTTCTAGGCAAGAGACCTGGAGTGGGGTGCCGTTGCCTTCTCCAATGAAGGGACTAGTTAGGTTTTTAAAAAATCATTGAAAAATAAATGTTTACGTTAGGAAAATCTCAAAACACTGATAAATCTAAAGATCAAAAATAAAACTGCCCATGCCCTGCCAGTTACTAACCACATGTTGGTGTATGGTCACTGAACCTGTTACTTATGATGATAGCTAGTTAAAAATGGAGACAGACAACACTCTTGATAGACACTTCCACATCACTGAGACCATACTCTATCTAAAACGTGCTGGCATATGCCTTTGTAGACCATCAGACACTGACATGAGGCTGAGTTCATGTACGTATTGCCTTCACCGGTGTTAAAAACTGTATCAGCCCTTTCACTGTCTGGCTTTTCTTTTACTTAAGAACGTATAGAAAATCGAATTATGTGCATACCAAGCCAGCATTCCAGTTTTCCTGGCAAAGACTGATTTCTGCCAGTGGAAACAGAGTGTTCTCATTTTCCTTCTTCCCCCCATCAACCTCTGATTTTCTGGCTTCTCTGTGAGCATATTTTCGCCCTGGATCTGGCACTGTGAAGTTGCTAAGTTCTTCCAGATTTGGGATCTGATGCCATCCTAAATCTCCGGGCTTGACAGGCGAGGTCGGTGGTCACTGAGATACGATCCAGAAAGCTTGCTCTCAGGTCCTCTCCCAATCAGATGTCACCCCCAGAGGCGGGGGGAATCTGGCAGCCATCCTGCCTTTGGACGCCAGCTTTCACTGCCTTCCCCCTGAAATACATCTGGCACGACACTGGGCACAAAATAAGTGCGCATTACATCCTTGACAGTTGGAACCAACTCAGGTAGCTCTTGGCAGGAGAGAGAATTTTGCTCCAAATCAAGTCTTCACTGCCCTCCTTAGCAATATTTCCATATCTGAACAGCATTTAAAGCAACGATGTGCATGCTCAGTCATGTCCAATTCTTTGCGACCCTGTGGACTGTAGCCCGCCAGGCTCCTCTGTCCATGGAATTTCCCAGGCAAGAATACTGGAGTGGGCTGCTGCTGCCTTCTCTAGGGGATCTTCCCCGTCCAGGAATCAAACCTGCATCTCCGGCTTTGGCAGGCGGATTCATTACCACTGACCACCTGGGAAGAAGCCCATAAAAGTACCAGCGGCCGTTCTAAATTCTCGAATGCCACTGTGGCTTCATTTCTGAAGATATGTACAATGCGACCTCCGTGTTAGCACCTGCGACTTCCAGCCTTCCAGAGTCACCCTCTCTCACGCCGGATCTGAAGCTCCATTCCATACGGTGGCCCTGCCTGCCGTCACTGTCTCTTTGAACTTGCTCCTGGGGTAGACACATTCGAGCACACTGAAAGCGAGGAAGCCAGCAGTTGCGATCAACCCTATTTCCTCTCCCGCCAGGCACTCAAACACAGTGAGTGGGAAGGTTCTTTACCGGGCCCCACGTGATCTATCCCACAGACTCCATAGCTTTTCCGCTCACCCGTAGACAATGATAAATAACAATATACGAACAGTAAAACACCTTCCAGTTATTTCCAAGCGTAACGGTCTGTGCGCACTCAGTCACTCGGTCGTGTGCAACTCTTTGCCACCTCATGAACTGTAGCCCTGCCAGGCTCCTCTACCCATGGAATTTTCCAGGCAAGAATGCTGAAGTGGGGTCCCATTTCCTACTCCAGGGGACCTTTCTGACCCAGGGATCGGACCCGCATCTCTTGTGTCTCCTGCATTAGCAGGCGGATTCTTAACCACTCTAGTGCCACCTGGGACGCTAAGTGACAGTCTAAAATCAGTAATTAACATGTCATGTCAAAATTCCCAATTTCATTCAGATTACATCTTCCCCTTCCCCACGCTCCACCAGACACTGAAGAGGTGAGAGGCACAAAAGGCCTTACCTAGCTGGCACTGTTAGGACACGGTGTTGTGCCTTCTGGACTCAGCAGCTGTTTGCAGTGGTTTGCAGTGGGGTGTGCATGTGTGCGTGGCGTTTCTTGGCCATTCCCCCACCGGGAACCTGTGAACTCACTTCCTTGGGGGCAGATCCTTGGCGTTCCATGCTCCAGTCCCTGCCCTCGGATCTCTCACCTTTCCAGGTGGTCCTGCCACTGAGAACCCAAGCGAGCTTCTGTGGGTTCAGAACCAGCCCTCGGGAAAATTCACACCTTTGACCCATTTGGGCCACTTCCTGCTGTCGTTTGCAGTAATCCATTTCCTATGGAGGCTGAGCGGCTACTGTCTGAAACTTGTAGACTGTTGGAGGCCCGGGTGTGTCCACGAGACTCAGGGCAAACTTCCAGGTGGTTCCCCACATTGCTCTGACTTTTCTGGAGGTGAGGAGCTGCCAGCAAGGAGAGCCTAGTTGAGGATGAGGCCAAGACATAATGTGGCAGGGTGACAATAAGGAGAGAAATAGATTTCTAATGACATTGTTTGAGCATCTCACATCCGAATTCAGACCCACTCATGAACTTTTTCATGACTGTAAAATCTCCTTTTGTTCTTTTAAACCCGTTTACATTTTTTTTTCTTTCCTTGCAATCAATAGACCTGACTGATACAGAAAGAGGAGCAATCGTCTCCCAGTAGGGGAAATGATTAAGCATTTAGTCTGAGACATGCCTAATCTTAAATGTCTCCTTAGCATAACTCACAGCAAGAATCTCATCAATTCATTCAGCAAGTATTTCTGGGCTTCTCTGGTGGCTCAAGTGGTAAAGAATTCATCTGCTGATGCAGGAGACATGGGTTCGATCCCTGGTCAGGAAGATCCCACATGCCACGGAGCCACGGAGCCACCGAACCTGTGTGCCACAACTGCTGAGCCTGTGCTCTGGGGCCCGGGAGCCGCTCCTCCTGAGCGCGTGGCCCCAGCTATTGACGTCCATGCACCCTATAGCCAATGCTCTGCAACGAGAAGCCACCGCAGTGAGAAGCCCGCACAGCAATGAAGACCCAGCACAGGCAAAGAGAGATAAATAAAATTATTTTTTTAAAAACAAGTATTTCTGAAGCACGTGGATTTCCCTGACAACCGCCCCCACCCCCCCACGAACCAAGTTAAGTATTATTATCCATATTTTATCAGTAAGGAAATGCAAGTGTCAGCAAGGACACGAAACTCTCCTGTTGTCTCACACTGGGATGTCAGAGCTGGGTCTGGACCCCATGAACTTTCCCATCAGGTTTCACTGACTGCTCTGTGAGGCTGCTTATTGGATCACATTTCAGAAGGGAGCTTCTGGAGGTGCAGGGCACAGGTTGTGTCATCCCCAGGCAGTTGATCAAAGCCATCAGTCGAGGCAGGGTAGGCAGCAGGCTCTCTGCCCTGGGAGAGTCTTTAGATTATGTCCATGTGACTCAGTGAGTCCGAGTCAGCCTGGAGTCTTTCACCGGACTTAACACCATACATCCAGTAGGTGCTCAGGAGTAGTTTATCAAGTGAAGGAAATAATAGGGAAAATGCCCATCTCCACAACTAGTGCCAGTGCTGATTCAAAGTGGTGCAGATTGGCCCTGGGAAGAACCACGTGTGTGTCTGCGTGCTAAGTTGCTTCAGTCGTGTCCGACTCTTTGCAACCCCATGCACTGCAGCCCGCCAGGCTCCTCTGTTCATGGGATTCTCCAGGCAAGAACACTGGAGTGGGTTGCCATACCCTCCTCCAGGGGATCTTCCTGACCCAGGGATCAAACCTGCGTATCCTGCAGCTCCTGCATTGCAGGTGGATTCTTCACTCTTGAGCCATCGGGGAAGCCCGAGAAGGACCACATACACACGCAATTGTATGTCTAAGAATTCTCCCACAGGTACATTTGCACATCAGGGCTCCAGTGCAAGGCTGGGCAGACTGCACTGTCCAACATGAGGGGGCCACTTTTATACATTATGGAAGATGGGAGTGAGAGGCAGATGACAACTTTTCACTCTCTACCTTTTGTATCGAATGAATTTTTTTTCCTTTTACCACAGTCATATAAAACTTATTCCAACGAGAAACTTGATGTCACGACTGAGAAGGTGCATTTAAATTACTGAATACGCTGCTTCGCACAGCGGTCAATCTTACTATTGCTGCAATTTTTAAAGATGTACTGTTTGAACGTCCTACAGTGTTATTACACCATAGAGACACACGAGGGCGCGCCAAGCACCTATTAAAGAAGCTTCCTAGAGGCTCAGAGGTTAACGCGTCTGCCTGCATCTGCCCGCAATGCGTGGAATCGACCAGCGTTCGATTCCTGGGTCTGGAAGATCCTCTGGAGAAGGAAATGGCAACCCACTCCAGTATTCTTGCCTGGAGAATCCAATGGACAGAGGAGCCTGGTGGGCTGCAGTCCACGGGGTCGCAAAGAGTAGGACACGACTGAGCGACGTCATTTTCACTTTCACTTTCACAGCTGTGGCCCTTGGAGGCTCTAACTTTAAGAACACAGGGGTGGTGGGGAAAAACATCCTGGGGATCTCCTGTAAGTGACGAGGGCGATTCTTGGCTTCATCTTGGTCCCGTCGGCCAGCCCTGTCAGTGGAATTCGAGGGCGTCCTGAGCGCGTCCATAAGAGGAATCAGGGCGAGGATCCATTCCTTGTAGGTGGTGGGGAGGAGAGCTGGTGAAGCCAGACTGAGCAAGGGAGTGTTTGTGCTCTTGGGCCTCAGTGTTCTCATCTATGCGATGCGGACAGTAAGTCACACCCTGCAGGGCTGTTGCGAGGATCAAGCAGGGACTCTCAGAGATCAGAAGAAGCCTGAACTAGTTCTCTCTGTAGTGAAAAAACGAAAAGAAAAAAAGAGAGAGAAAATAAAAATAAAGCCCCAAACGGAGTTACCAAAATCGAAGTCACGTTTACTGAGGTTAGATTTTAAAACTCATGCCTCAAACACACACACACACAAACACACACACACACACACACACACACACGTAAAAGCTGATGCCAGGACCTGTAGCAGACAGACTGCTGTCCTCCCTTCCTCCTGACCGAGCGAACTCCCACTTTGTTCCAGCACAGAGCATATTGCAGCGTGCTCAAGGGAGAGATGCTCCGGCCCGGGTCCCAGGAGGACAACTGTTATTGATGTAAATCATCCCCCTTTGCCAGTGATTGGTTTACAGGTGGACGGACGCCCTGGTTCTGGCCAATGAGAAGTAAGTGCATGTCTCCTGGAGGCTTCTGGGGAGATTTTCCTGTGTAATAAGAGAAAGACGCTTGAGAAACTTCTCCTCTGCCTCTCCTCCTACCTTTGAACATAGTCAGAATGTCTGGACTTGCAGCATCCATCTTGCAACCACAAAACCAAGCCCAGGGGGATGCAGGGATCCCCATCCTTCTGTTTGACATAGTTGAGGCTGAGTGAACCAAACTTGGAACCATTTAATTCAAGACTACTTGTTACAGGATGCACTTTCTAGAAAATACAGTTCAAACCTCTTCTAGATTATCCGTTACTTGCAGCCAGAAGCACATCTGATGATACAGGGTTTATGTGAACTCCGTGAGGCACCTGCCAAATGCTTCTTTGTCAGAACCTGCGTATCTAACAAGCTCAGAGTAGGTTGTGCTCTCCTCCAAGGGATCTTCCCAACCAGGGATCGAACCTGCTTCTCTTATGTCTCCTGGATTGGCAGGCGGGTTCTTTACCTCTAGCACCACCTGGGGAGCCCCAGATGGAGGATAATCTCTTCGCACTGTTGTGGGTTTCTGCCATACAACTATGCGACTCAGCCGTAAGTGTACAATGTATATCCCCTCCCTCTTGAGCGTTCGTCCTTCCTCACATCCCCCTTCCCACCCTCCACATCTGTTTCCTTCTCACCGTTGTATCTCTGCTTCCAAGCATGGAACCTGGCACACAGTAGGTGCTCAACAAATACTGATATTTTCTGAATACAATAAATGGATGACTAGCAGCAGTTACACACACTGCATAGTTGTGAGGATTTGATGGGATAATTTTGTGAAGCATCTGGCACAGTGCGTGGCCCTTAAGTGTTAGTCGCTCAGTGGTGTCTGACTCTTTGTGACCCCATGGACTGGGGCTTGCCCGGCTCTTCTGTCCATGGGATTCTCCAGGCAAGAATACTGGAGCAGGTTGCCATTTCCTTCTCCAGGAGATCTTCCTGATCCAGGGATCGAACCTGGTCTCCTGCATTGCAGGCAGACTCTTTATCATGTGAGTTGCCCAGCCCTTAATCCGCACTCAACATGTGCAGGGCAGGGTGGAGCGGAGCAGGCAGTGAGAGCCTTCCTCTGTTCTAATCTCTGATTTTCTGAGGTCCAGGCTTTGGGGATAGGAAGAGCTTCTCTCCCCAGGAACCGAGGAGGTAAAGAATCCCCGCCCTGACCCCTAGCTGGACTCCCCAGCCTTTGAGCACTTTCTGAGCCAATCTTGTGGCTCTCTCTGCTCCAGCCCGGGAGGAGCCTAGGGAGACTTGGACCCCATTCTATTTTCCTTGCCCCCACACTGGAGAATGGGAGGTCCACGGGCCAGGGAATGAGTGAGTTTTTGTTTTGCTAGCTCTCCTTGGCCCCTGGAGGCGGGGACATGGATGCCTCCACACCTCTGGGGCTTCTCCCAGCTCAGCCAAGCTCTTTGGCCTCCCTCATTCATCCACACCCACCGGGGACCTGTTTGCCAGATTCTTTTCACCACTTTTCTTTCTCCACAATAACTCTGACCCTTTCTGCTATTGTTTTTCTAGGTTAATTGAATACGTGCTCTTTGCCGTGGAGGCCTGTGGACCACGCCAAGCACAACAGGCCCAGCATGAAGTGTGCCTGGGAGGCCCGGCCCACCTCGGCAGCCTGAGGCCCGCTCAGGCAGGGGCAGGGGATGTCTCTAAGGGACCAGGGATGTGAGCTCACCTCGCATGGGCAGCAGCCAATGGGGGTGGGAGGCAGAAGGGAGGAGGGGGTCTTATCTGCTTTTCAACTTATTTTTCTTAACAGAGCAGATAATCCCCAAATTATTCTTTTCTTTTTTAATAAAAAAAAATCTTTTGGCTGCACCGTACAGCATGTGGGGGTCTTCGTTCCCTGACCAGAGATCGAACCCATGCCCCCAGCATTGGCAGCATGGAGCCTTAACCACTGGACCATCAGGGTTTCTGCTCTTGTTTAGTCACTCAGTCATGCCCAGCTCTTTACGATCCCATGGACTGAAGCCTGCCAGGCTCCTCTGTCCACGGAAGTCTTCCCCGGTTATTCTTTAGGAACTCATGGTGATATTTTCTGAAGAAGAAAATCTGTAGCAAGGTGTTGGGGATAATAATAGAAACCAAGAGTGCAGTGGTTCTCAACTGGGGGCATCCGTGCCCCTGGGAGACATTGGCCACTGTCCAGAGACCTTTGGGTTGCTGTGGTCTTTGGGTGGGGTGTTGCTGGCATCTACTGAGCAGAAGCCACGGATGCTGCTAAACTTCTTAGAGTGCTCGGGACAGTGCTCACAAGAGAGGATCACCCGACCCAGAGTGCTGACAGGGCCGAGGCCAGTTCAGGTCAGTTAAGTCGCTCAGTCGTGTCCCACTCTTTGCAACCCCATGAATCGCAGCACACCAGGCCTCCCTGCCCATCACCAACTCCCAGAGTCCACTCAGACTCATGTCCATCAAGTCAGTGATGCCATCCAGCCATCTCATCCTCTGTCGTCCCCTTCTCCTCCTGCCCCCAATCCTTCCCAGCATCAGAGTCTTTTCCAATGAGTCAGCTCTTCACATCAGGTGGCCAAAGTACTGGAGTTTCAGCTTTAGCCTCATTCCTTCCAAAGAAATCCCAGGGCTGATCTTCAGAATGGACTGGTTGGATCTCCTTGCAGTCCAAGGGACTCTCAAGAGTCTTCTCCAACACCACAGTTCAAAAGCTTCAATTCTTCGGCGCTCAGCCTTCTTCACAGTCCAAGTCTTACATCCATACATGACCACAGGAAAAACCATAGTCTTGACTAGATGGACCTTAGTCGGCAAAGTAATGTCTCTGCTTTTGAATATGCTATGTAGGTTGGTCATAACTTTTCTTCCAAGGAGTAAGCGTCTTTTAATTTCATGGCTGCAGTCACCATCTGCAGTGATTTTGGAGCCCCCAAAATAAAGTCTGACACTGTTTCCACTGTTTCCCCATCTATTTCCCACGAAGTGATGGGACCGGATGCCATGATCTTCGTTTTCTGAATGTTGAGCTTTAAGCCAACTTTTTCACTCTCCTCTTTCACTTTCATCCAAACAAACCAGATTTCTCACGATCCCATTGTATGGATGACCCGGCTGAGGTCCAGAGCAGTTATATAATATGTCCAGTGACACACAGGAAGGAAGGATTGGGACAAGGTTTCGGCCAGAAAACCTGCCTCTGCTACCCTCCTGTCCCTCCCACTATTAGATCACATGATGCTTGCTCCTTGGAAGAAAAGCTATGACCAACCTAGATAGCATATTCAAAAGCAGAGACATTACTTTGCCAACAAAGGTCCATCTAGTCAAGGCTATGGTTTTTCCAGTGGTCATGTATGGATGTGAGAGTTGGACTGTGAAGAAAGCTGAGCGCCAAAGAATTGATGCTTTTGAACTGTGGTGTTGGAGAAGACTCTTGAGAGTCCCTTGGACAGCAAGGAGATCCAACCAGTTCATCCTAAAGGAGATCAGTCCTGAATATTCATTGGAAGGACTGATGCTGAAGCTGAAACTCCAATACTTTGGCCACCTGATGTGAAGAGCAGACTCATTGGAAGAGACCCTGATGCTGGGAAAGACTGAAGGTGGAAGGAGAAGGGGACGAGAGTGGCTGCGATGTTTGGATGGCATCACCGACTCAACAGACATGACTTTGAGTAACCTCTGGGAGTTGGTGATGGACAGGGAGGCCTGGCGTGCTGCAGTCCCTGGGGTGGCAACGAGTTGGACACGACTGAGAGACTGAACTGAACTGAACTGGGGTGATGCCATGTGAAGGAGCTTGGAGGAGGGGGCTCATTCCGGGCGAGGTGGGAGGTGGGAGAGGGGTGAAAAGTGGAGGGTGGAGTCCGGGGACCTACCACAGACGGGGGAGGCACTGGGAAATTTGGAATCTCAGAGGATGGCCAAGTCTATCATGATCACTCTTCTCATTCACTTTTACCTGCTTCCAAATTTCCATGGGGCACCTCCAATCGCGACACTTCGGGCGGATCTTGGGAGCTGCGCTGCAGTATCCAATGGTAAGCAGCAGAGGGCGCAAGAGGTCCTTTGCTACCGTTCCGCTTAAAAAGCTTTTTCATTATAAAGGAATAGGTGTGCCTTAAAGAGAACGAGGCCAAAACAAAAAAAGTGGAACAAAGAACTCTAAACTGCCCCTAGTCCCACCTCCAGGGGCAGCTAAAATTTAAATCATACTTTCTTCTTCTTCTCAAGCTAAGTTGTTTATGATTTCTCTTTCGTTAATTTTTCAACACAGGTGTGATCACCCCCAGAGGCTTGATTCTGTGGCCTGGATTTTCACCCAAGGCCACATCTGAAGATTTTCCCAACTGTCTAACAAGCTCTCCGTACCACCTGTAGTCCCTGAGTGGCGGCATTGGAGAAGGAGGGGGTGTAGGCGTCCAGCCAACAATTGGGTTTTAAGTGCCAACTGTGTGCCAAGCTGTGTTTGTGCACAGTGGTGGGGATGGAGGCCAAGGTCTGGGGACACAGGAGATACCCGGGATCCCTTCATATCTGGAGCAGTGCAGAGGGGTGGGGTAGGAGGGAACCCCCAGGGTAATGTGATGGGGACTCTGGGGTGGTGGTCTCGGAACGCCCCTCCGAGGATGGGACCTTCAAGCTGGGACCTGGAAGATGACAAGCAGTCAGCTGGCAAATGAAGGGAGAATCAAGTTCTTCCACCAGGAGCTCGCCCTGGCACATTCAGAGACTAGGCTGGGGACAGGGCAGAGAGAGGAGAGCGGGCAGCCGCCAGACCAGGGGAGCCCCCCGGGAGGACCATGGAGGGGAGGTCCATCTTCATCCGAAGAGCAGTGGGATGTCTCAGGGTTTTCTGCACAGTGGGTGACGGGCTCTTTGCATTTTTTTTCCCTTGGGGATGGGGGAGCTGCAGGAGGAGAGGAGCCAGGAGGCTACCGCAGACACCCAGCAAGAGAGGACGTTGGTCGGGAGAGCGGACAGACAGCAGCTTCATCCAGAGCAGGACTTTCCTTTCCCGGTGGCGCTAGTGCTAAAGAATCCACCTGCCGATGCAGGAGACGCAAGAGACGCGCTTTCCATCCCTGGGTCAGGAAGAGCCCCTGGAGTAGGGAATGATTAACCAGTATGCTTGCCTGGAAAATTCCATGGACAGAGGAGCCTTGCCGGCTATAGTCGTAGGATAGCACGACTGAGTGCACACACAGAAAGATTTTCTTAAAAATCTAAACAAAAGTAGAGAAAATGGTAAGGTCGACCCCACGACCACCCCCTCTGACCCCCCAACTCCCAGTCCATCTGCCCTCATTGATGGACCCACCCCACCCCACCGCACTGGGTGATTTTGAGGCAAACCACGGATGCCACGTCATTTTACCTGTGGACATTTCGTAAATATCACCAAAATGAGAATTTTAAAAAATGTCACCTTGAGACCATTAACATGACTTCAGAAATTACCCATGCTGCTGCTGCTAAGTCGCTTCAGTAGTGTCCAGTCTGTGTGACCCCATAGACGGCAGCCCACCAGGCTCCTCCATCCCCGGGATTCTCCAGGCAAGAACACTGGAGTGGACTGCCATTTCCTTCTCCAATGCATGCATGCATGCATGCTACATCGCTTCGGTCATGTCTGACTCTGTGCAACCCCATGGACGGCAGCCCACCAGGCTCCTCTGTCCACAGGATTCTCCAGGCACGAATACTGGAGTGGGTTGCCATTTCCTTCTCTACCATGATTCCATAGTCAGTTCAGTTAGCGTCACCCTAAATCTAGTGTTCAAATATTCCTGATAGTCCAAATCAGCTTTACAGTTTATTTGTTCAAACAAGCATCCAAAGAAGGAACAGATATTGTGAATGGCTGATCTGCCATGGGCTTCCGAGGTTGGTGTAGCGGTAAAGAATCTGCCTGCTGATGCAGAAGACTCAGGAGACACAGGTTTAATTCTTGGATCAGGAAGATCCCCCAGAGTAGGAAATGGCAACCCATTCCAATATTCTTGCCTGGAACATTCCATGGACAGAGGAGCCTGGTGGCCGGTCCATAGAGTTGCAAAGAGTCAGACATGACTGACCACACACAGATACAACCTGCCCCTTAAATCTTTTTAATCTACAGGTTCCCCCTTTTTCTTTGTGTGGTTTTGGGGGGCGGGGGGGAAAGCTGGGATTCAAAGACTAAGAAGGAGCTGGACATGGGAAGAATGAGGTTTGACTCTTTTACTTAAAACCGCAGTCATTCCCCTTTCCATGCTTGCTTGCTTTCACCTTCTAACATAGATTTTGATTTCTGAAATTAAATTGTTCAGTTGTCTCTGACTCTTTGCAGCCCCATGAACTGCAGGCTGCCAGGCTCCTCTGTCTGTGGAATTTTCCAGGCAAGAATACTGGAGTGGGTTGCCATTTCCTTCTCCAGGGGATCTTCCCGACCCAGGGATCAAACCCATGTCTCTTGTGTCTCCTGCATTGGCAGGCAGGATTCTTTGCCACGGCGCCACCTGGGAAGCGCATTAATTGGATTTATTGCTTATGTCTTTTCATTGGAATGCCAGCTCCGTGAGGACTGTTCTGTTTGCCAGGGATCCCTCAATGCTTAAAGCAGGGTCTGGCACACAGTAGGGGCCTAATAAATTTTTCTTGAGTGAATGAACGTTGCACTCAGAGGCAGCTTCAGATTTCTTGTCAACAGTGAGTTCCCAGCAACCACGAGGAATCAGTCAGAACAGGCAAAGGAGATAAACCCAAAGCTACGGGGATTCAGCAAGAGGAGACTACAGATTTGTCAAAGAGGTTCCAGCTGAAAACCCTTTCAGTGGGCTTCTAAATCGGACTGAATTGGCTTCAACCCCAGGTCCACCACTATATAAAATGTATGATCTTGGGCAAATCCAGTGTCCTCTCTGAGCCTCAGTTTCTACATCTGGAAAATAGGGGAAAAAATAGGTGCCTCCCAAGGTCATTGAAAGAATTAACAAGATAACATATGTTAAGAGTTACAAGGGCCACAGGAAGGAGAGGGATCGGGGCCATTACATTTCATCTTTAAGTTCACTTCCCATGGGTCTCGTCTACACTGGAAGGTACATGAGGTCATCACAAAGTTACTGGGAAACTGAGGAGCCAGGTAGGAGGAGTAGGGGTCACTTTGGGGCCTGGGCACACTCTCTGTCCCCTCTCCCTGCTGCACTGTCCCCTCCCCTGACTCCTTCTGGTCATTCGAGTTTCAGGTCCAACATCAGCTCCCTAAATGGGTCTTCCCTGGTCGCTGTGTTAGAAGTAGCCTCTCTCCTCCTCTCCTCGCCTCCCCCTCTCCTTGCCTCCATCACCGAGTTGATTTCGGTCATAGCGCCCGCCACCACCTGTAAGTCACCATTGCTTCGCTGTCTTTGTTACTGTCTGTCTCACCCTCTGCCAGCCATGCCTCCCCACCAACCGTGGCCATAAACTCCTTTTCTGCAGGGAGGGGCACGGCTGTGCTGGGTCTTCACTGTGGCGCGCAGCTTTCTCCAGTTGCAGCTCGTGAACTTCCCTAGGTGCGGCACATGGGCTTAGTTGCCTTGCAGCACATGGGATCTTAGACCCCGGACCAGAGATCAAGCCCTCATCCCCTGCATTGGAAGGTGGATTCTTAACCTCTGGACCACCAGGGAAGTCCCTCGATCACAAACTCCTTGAGAATGGGCTCTCACCGGTTTTTTCTTCACCACCTGAATCCCCAGCACCTGAAACAGTGTTCGTCCCATAACAGCAGTCAAGACGCAGGTGCTGAATGGCCGAATGAATGAGTGAGTGACTTAGGACGATGAGAAGAACTCGTGGAGGGAAGGCATGGGAGGAAGGGAGGCTGAGAGGCTGTCCCCCAGGAGAGGGATTTTGGAGTTTCAGACCGCGGTGGGTGGAAGTGTAGAAACAGATCCCCAGGAAATACCAAGCCTCCTGCAATATTACTGGTTTTTAAACGTGGCCTTAATGTGATTTTGGCATATTGGGAGTAATAAAAGTGTAGGCGATGTCTGCTCAGAACACACTCCCCGATTCAATTTCCACTCTGCTCGCGAGCATGTTGCTAAATTGTCTGGTCCCCTGGGCTGAGAACTCAGGTCCCTCGTCTGCTAGACTCGAAAGGCTCTGGGAAGTGATCTGGCGCAGAGCTCTCCACTTCCTTCGGAGGCAGCCCACGATAAAGAGCGACGTGGGAACCCGGCACCCACTCCAGCACACAGGGACCTGAAAGTCAGAGGAGACTCACTCACCCTTCCTCATGCTCAGCTATTCACACTCTGCTGTTTTCTATTTTTGAAATAATGGTCCCAACCTCCAACTTGATTGTGTGATTCATTTATCGGGTTTCAGCTCACAGTTTGAAAATCAGCAGACCTAATGCCTTCAACTTACAGGTGGGAAAGTGAGGGAGGCCCAAGGTGGGTCAATGACCTTCCTAAAACAACAGGAAGTTAGTGGTAGAGCTCAGGGTTTCCCAGGTGGCACTAGTGGTAAGGAACCCGCCTGCCAGTGCATGAGATGTAAGAGACAGAGGTTCGATCCCCAGGTCTGGAAGATCCCCTGGAAGAGGGTATGGCAACCCACTCCAGTGTTCTTGCCTAGAGAATCCCATGGACAGAGGAGCCTGGTAGGTTACCGTCCATGGGGTCGCACAGAGTTGGACACGACTGACTTGACTTACCACACACTCATTTCAGGGTGAAGGAGCTTCCACTTTCCTTCCAGAGTGGATGTCTGGGAGCCTGGGAGTCCAGGGGAGAGCAGAGAGCCTGGAAACGGAGGAAATCCAGCGTGGAGAAGAGCGATTTTGCTGTGGGGTCCTATGAGCCCCACTGAATACCCTTTCCACACCCGCCCTGCTAAGCTAGCGTCTACGTCATCACGCTGTCAGACTGTCTTCAAGATGCTATTGCCAGCCGGCAAGATGGTGTTCACTTGTAGGTTTCCTTGTTGTCCATTCCACCCCCACAGTACCCAAAATATAATCTGCACGAGAGAAAGGACTTAACTGCGTGGTTCTCTGCTGTGCCTCCAGCACCCAGAAAGGTGTCTGGCACGTAGTAGGTGTTCAATAAATCTTTATCAGCTGACTATGAGAATAAATGGAGCAGCTGGCAGCAGGCATCCTGGTTTTGATGAAAGCAAATCTCAGACCGCATCCATTTTACACAAACTGTTACTTATCAACAGGCAGCAGAAAATAGCCACACAAGTTGACCTGGAAGCTTAATGGACCGCCGGATCCTTGTCCTTTTCGAGGGTCAGAAAACGCTTTGCACAAAAAGTTCACGGGGTCAAAGGCAGCAATATTCCAGCAGCAGGATTTGTCTGATATCCACAGGGGTCAGAACCAAAGTCACTCAGGGATCTGACCTAGGATAGCAAAGGGTACCACTCCCTAGATCAGCTCTGTCCAACAGCACTTGCAACAAATGAATTTTCTACTCTGTTCCATCCAGGACATTAGCCCCCAGCCACATGGCTATTGAGCACTGAAATTCAAGCTGATGTGACTGAATTGAATTGAATTTTTGATTTTATTTAAACTTGGGTTAGTTTACAATGAAGTTGAAATACCCACCACATGGCTTATAGCTATTGTATCAGACATCACAGACCTAAACCATTAAACCGTGTTCATGCAAGTACAGGGAGCTGCTGTAAAATATTTTCTGCCACCTCCTTTCCTTGAGTAGCACTGAAGTCGCTGAAGAGAACACATTCTAACATCCACTTTGTTAATCATCAGCCACGACTTTCACCAACGCCATTTATGCCTAATGTTCATTGTATCAATTAGTGAAGTCTCTGGTATTGACCAAACATCAAAGTCTTTGCCTCTGGAGTGTGAATTATTGATTAGAACAACTGACCACCATGAAAACGGTGGTTGAAATGAACAGTCAGCCCTCTGTATCCCACTGGTTCCACATCTGCAAGTTCAGCCAAATGTAGGCAGCAAACCTAATCTACCATCCAAGGATGGCTGAACCTGTGGATATGGAGAACTGACTCTAGGACTTAAGCATCTAGGGATTTTGGTATCCGCAGCGAGTCCTGGAACCAGTCCCCCAAGGATACCCAAGGATGACTGCCCATCTATGTGCCCCGTCTCTGCAGAAGAAAAAGAAACACTAAATGCATTAATGTAATTATCCATGGTGATGAGTCATGAAAGACCTGAATGGGAGAAGGTTGTGGTTAAACCCAGCTTCCCGAGCAGGTGATTTTTGAAGTTCAAGACTGAGAAGGAGAAAGCCAGAGGAGGGCAATGGGAGAGGGCACGGCAGAGGCAACTGTAAGCGCACAGGGCCGGGGGTTGTCCTCGGTCGGTTTGAGGAATAGAACAAAGACCAGTGTGGAAAATTAGTAAGCAGCCAGCACTTTCTGGCCGTGCCGTGGTAACAGGGATTCCAGATTTTGTTTTCGCATCCCTCACTTGAGACAATGGCAGATACTGGGTTAAGCAAAGCTCAGAAGAAGCCGGAGACTTCGAGTTGAAATGAAATCCTCTGTATAGGCTTTCTGCTATGGGATCCAACTCGGTATCGATATTCTCATTTAAAAAATACTAATTTCCATTAGATTGAGGCCAGAATGCCCCGGGAAGCCTAGTGTGGTTTGCCAATTGATTCACAGAATGAAATCTTATCTAAAATCTTTTTATTTTATGCTATTAAGGACACAGGAGGGAGCAGCGAGTAAAAAGTTTCCCAGGCAGGTTAATGCACAGGGTCAACTGAAAGTGGCCCCAGGGCTGTCTTAAAAGATTGTCATTTGTGATTTCTCACTATTTTGTTTCCCGCTACCAGTAATTGAAAATTTTTTTCCTTCCCTTCGGGGGAGGTTAATGGATTGACACCTTCTTATCAGCACCTCAGATCTTTATTGGCAATTTCTTCCCGGGGCTGGCATCACTCCCAGGTGCCCTTGGAGGGAGTGGAGGCAGTCAGCGTGGTTTGCTCACACTGGTCTCTGCTTCTCCTCCTGCCGATGGGAAGCGGGCAGGGGGCGTTGAGGGAAGGAGAGGGTGCTGCACACAGTTCTGAGACCACAGGCATCTTTGGCACTGACCATGTGATAACCCAAGGAAGGACAGACTTGAAGGGATGCTCAAGTCTCATGGGAAGTCATCCACTGTCCCGATGCAGAACTGATCAGGAGGAGAAAACCATCAGCTTTCCACTGGCCAGAAGAGAGGAGAGGTCTTCCCTCCTCTTCTTTTGCTCTTCCTTTAATGATAATAAAGGGTTTTTATTCCCATGATGAGACTTCCCTGGTGGCTTAGCAATAAAGAATCAGCCTGCAATGCAGGAAACATGGGTTCGATCCTTGGGTCTAGAAAATCGACCCACTCCGGAATTCTTGCCTAGAAAATCCCATGGACAGAGGAGCCTGGTGGGCTATAGTCCATGGAGGTCACAAAAACTGGACATGATTTAGTGACTAAACCTCCACCATTTCCACCATACAAGTTCTGTGCTCTCATTAGAGAGAACACAGAAAGCACAGCAAACATCCACCCCTTTTTCTCTCTGCTCCAGCCTCACTGACCCCCAGCAAGTTTTTATGCACTTGCTGTTCCCTCCACTTGGAACCTTCTTTCTCCAAACATCCTCACTCCCTCCTCTCCTCCCCATCTTTGTTCAGCTGTCACTTTTTCTCACTGAGGCTTTCCATTACCCTGCTTGAACTCAAACCCCCATCCCCAACCTAGCACTCCTGTCCCCCTGTCCAATTCTATTTGGTTCTCCCAGGTACGTGCCAAGCCCCAACTTGCTCTGTATTTTACTTACTTAGGTGTGTATTGTCTGTCTCTGTCCATCAAGAATTTTTGCAACTTGTGAGGCACTGTTCTCTTTTTCAGTGCCTATAGTAGTATCTGGGACCTAGTAGATACTCAATAAGCATTTGTCAATGAATGAAGCAGAGAGGTTGGAAAAAAATCACCCACACTTCTCTTTCATAGTCAACCACGGTAAGTATGTTGGTGTATTTGCTTCCTAATTTTTTTTTTTTTTTTGCATATATTGGCTTTTGTTTTCATTTCTACAGTGGAGTCATTGTGTACACCAGGGTTAGAGTATCAAGAAAAATGCCTCTGGAGAGAAACCAAAAATGCCCATGAAAGCTGCTAATTGCTCCCAAATGATTTTGTCTACACAGGAAGTAGCTGGTTTGCTTTTGAAAGGTTTGTTGCATGGAAATTACATATCCTGAGTTGCCAGAGAGTGACGCTAAGGGGGAGATGCTCTCAGGAGTACTGGAACCCAGAGTCTCTGTCCCCCGGCATCTCACCCCCCATTTCACACTCAATTCACAGCAAACTGTCCTTAAATTAGAGGAACTGCCTGTACTGTGTAAATAAATTTTTTCTTTTCTATTTATTTATTGAAGTATAGTTGATTTACAATATCATGTCAGTACAACATATGTATGTATATTCTGTTTGACGTTCTTTACAAGTCACTAGAGAACAGTGAGTGTGGCTCCCTGTGCATACAGCAGGTCCTTGCTGGTTATCTGTTCTGTATAGCGCACATATGTGCGTCTCAACCTCCTAACGCCCTCCCCTTTTCCCTTGGTGACTGGAAGTTTGTTTTCTGTGTCTGTGAGTCTCTTTCTGATACATGCACCCCAACATTCACAGCAGCACTATTTACACTAGCCAAGATGCAGAAGCACCTGACATGCCTGTCGACAGATGAACAGATAAAGCTATGGCATGTTTATACAATGGAATACGACTCAGCCATGAAAAAGAATGAAACAATGTCATTTGCAGCAGTGTGGATGGCGTACTAAGTGAAATAACGCACTAAGTGAAATAACGCACTAAGTGAAATAACGCACTAAGTGAAACAACGCAGACAAAGATGCTGAGTGAAATAACTTAGACAAAGACAAGCATCACATTATTGTTTATATGTGGAGTCTAAAAAAACCCCAAACAGACAAGATACTAACGAACGTATTTGTCAACCAGAAAAGTCTCTTTCCTTTTTAAATGTTTTTGATCAAGAGACTATATAGGTGACTTTACTTGCAACTGATGGACATGCATGCAGCTCGCCTATGTACAACTCTAATTTCAAATCGTGCTTTTTCACTTCATTACACTGTATTTGTTTCCTATGTTCTTGCAAACTTGTCATGCCTATCATCTCTAAAGGCTACGTAATCTGCCCTTAGGATATGCTCTCATCTATGTCTTGTTCAGCCCATCCTGTATTCTTGTACATTTTTCCCTGTACCCTGCCCAGCTTTATAAATAGAAACCTCCCTTCAAAGGGCCCTCTTTAATTCCGTCCCCATTTCTTCCTCAGACCCCGGCTGATACAGATTTCTCTTGGTTTACATACCCTCAGCATTACAAGCCAAGATTGCAAACTAGTGGCCCTTGTGGGCTGAATTTGGGTGTCACTCTTGCTCAGCTGATCTTTGCCACCATTAGTCATCAGGAGAGCTCACGTAACTAGAAGTCCACATGGAAGCTTAGATCTGGTCTCACACAGCTGCCCCTCACAACATCTCTCAGCCATCAGGGAGGAGCTGTGACATCTATCGCCTTTTTAGGAGCTTGACCCCAAGCTCTCCAAGAACTACCCTCCCATCTAAACCAGCCTTTCCTATTGACATTACCTGCCTGGCTCTGCCAGGCATTGAGCTTATGACCTCTCAAGTCTTCCAGACTTCACCTGCCTTTAACCATGAGCCTGCTTGCAAGAGAAACCAGAACTAGGATCCCATTCTCGGGTTTAGGAGGAGAGCTCAGATGGCAGTCGATATTGGAGGAAATGGACTGGCAGTGATGGTCCAGGAGCTCTCGGCTGCGGTGGGTGTGGAGGCAGCAGGCAGGCTACGTATAGATCGGACCGAGTTGGAGAGACTGTGCTTTGATCTCCAGCGAAGCTAGTTAGATTTGGGAATAGCGGCCTCGGTAATTAGCCAGCGGTTAAGAGCTGCGAGGCAACATGAGACCTTCTCACTGAAAAGTCTCTCTCTACGATATGAGTTCAGATGGAACCAAAGAATTAGAAGACTCTGCACTAAAGGCCACCTTTGCCTTCCTCTCTGGGGTTTCTGATGGAGCTCTGGGACCCAGTAAGAGCGAGAAGATCAAGGCCCTTGACCTTCTAATGAGATGATGCTGTAAATTTCCCTCCAATTTGCTTATCAAGTTTACCAGCTCACACTTAACCAAGAGCAAGGTTAGGCCTGGAGAGAGCTCCCTTCATGATCAATGAGCTGAGAAAGCTCTCTGGAAGATTCCCAACACACACACACACACACACACACACACACAGATCCCCAAGCCCAGCACAAGAGAGAACGTAGAGACAGCATGGAGAGTTAGGGCAAAGAATCCCAATTCAGAGGCTTCCCAGGTGGCAGCAGTGGTAAAGAACCCACCTGCCAAGGCCGGAGATGCAAGACGTGGGTTTGACCCCTGGGTCGGGAAGACCCTCTGGAGGAGGGCATGGCAAACCACTCCAGTATTCTTGCCTGAAGAATCCCATGGACAGAGGAGCCTGGTGGGTTATAGTCCATAGGGTCACACAGGGTTGGATACAACTGAAGCGAACTTAGCCTGCACACACGCACCCCAATTCAGTCTGGGGGTTACACCACCTAACAGGTCTCACTGTATTGGTCCCGAGCTGGCACCCATGGTATTGTCACATGGACAGTTTGGGAAAGTTCAGTTTTGCAAGCACCTGAGGGACAATTTTCAGACTTGGGGTCTGCAATATGATCGGGTGATCCATTAACATCTGGGAGTTGGACAGACTTCAAATCCAGCCCATCTCCCAAAGCTTGGTGCTTTTAGCAATGAGACTAACCTCTCTGCGCTGGCTTTACTCGTCTGTAACATAGATGCCGGCCGTCACTGCTGAGTCCTTGATGCACAAAGCAGAGGATCAGCAGCACAGCATCACCTGGGAGCTCGTAGAAATGCAGGACCTGGGGCCCCACCCCAGGCCAGAAGCTGTGTTTCCACAAGATCTCCAAGTGATTCATGTGCATGATACATCTTGAGAGGTACTGACTGAGCTTTTGTGAGAAGGACGTGCAATTAATTCTTTGATTCAACACATTTCTTGAGCACTTAGTCTTTGCCAGGCTCTGTGGCAAACACTGGGATAACACCAGGGAACGTGATCCACAAATCCTGACTCTTCTGGAATTTAATTGCTATGGAGGGAGACCAACAGGCTAGGAAGTGAAGCAGTGCTCCTAGATGGGGCTTGGCAAGAAAGATTATGATGGTGGAGAGAATGACAAGAAGGTGGCAGCTGAGCATGAGCCTGATGGAGGTGAGGAAAGGGGCGTATCACAGCTGACCTGAAAAAGTACCTGCAGAGACGCCTCAGCAGAAGCCATGCTTCCTGCGCGTGAAAGAGCAGAGTGGCTGAAAGGAAGAGAAGGCGCCAGAAGATGAGTTGGGAGAGACGAGAGGACAGGGCAGGTAATGGGTGACTTTAGGAGTCGCTGAAGACGGTGGCTTCTCTTTCAGCAAGCAGGGACCTTCCCCCAGCCCCGGCACTGGCAGGTGGAGAAAGAAGGGGTAGCAGATGGTAAGTAGGCAACCAAGGGTGACACCATTGTTGGAACTTTCCCCGTTACCCAGGTGGTGTGGAAGCAAGTTGGAGGTTTCAGCTTGGACACCCCTTCTCTAGAATTCCTTCTCGGACTGCCCACGCTGGAGGGGAGGAATTATAGCCGTCTGAGCGCCCACAGGCTTCTGAAAGTTCTTGGGTGTGTCTGGGGTAGGGAGCTGGCCAGTCTTACTCGCGATCATATCTCAGAGCTGAGCACAGTGCTTGGCACCTACAAGATGTTTAATAAATGCTTTGTCAGCTAAAGGAATGAGTGTATACAAAGACCCGGGGTGTGTGGACGGGCAGGTGTGCTCAGAAAGGGTGAGAAAGTGGCTGGGGAGGAGTGGCGGGGTGTTGTTAGATGCCAGCACCTGAGCTTTGTCCCTTCAAGGTGCCCTGGAGCCTGACACCCAGGAACAAGGCAAGGGCCCTGGCCGGCTTTGGTCACACAGCTGGGACAAGTGACCCAGAGGCCGCAGGGACTTGGGGCCGAGAAATCCTGGCTTTTAGTGCCGAGCGTGGTAAGGCTTCTGCCTCTGGCCACCTTATGCTTGGGCCCAGGCTCCTCCGCAGTTTTCTCTCCAGCAGCGGTGCTTGGCTCTGGGAGCTGGAGCAGAGACCCTTGGTGAGCCACATGGCAGCGCTCTGAGAAAGTAATAGTGCGCACACTCTCAGACAGGGCATCCTGCCCACGGCAAAAGCCCAGAGCAGGGATTCTCAACCAGGACAATCCTGCGCCCGGGGGGACACCTCGGCAACGCCTGGAGACATTATTTAAAGTCTTATTTATGAGGCTGTGTCAGGCAGTTAGATGCAGTGGTGCACAGGATCCTTTCCTTGCAGGCACAGACTCTCTAGTTGTGGCATGTGGGCTCCAGATCACGTGGACTTCAGTAGTTGCCAGAGGAGGGCTTAGTTGCTCTGAGGTATGTGGAATCATGGTTCCCCCACCGGGGATCGAACCCCTGTCCGCTGCATTAGAAGGCGGGTGCTTAACCATTAGACCACCAGGGAAGTCCCTGGAGACATATTTGATTGCCACACCTAGGGGCGCGCTACTGGCCTCTAACGGGTAGAGGACAAGGAGGCTGCTAAAGGCCCTACACTGCACAGGACAGTCATCCACATCAGAGAATTATCTGGTCCAAATGTCAATAGTTATTATTGTTTCCTAAGGAGCTTTTAAGGAGGGCATGGCAACCCACTCCAGTATTCGTGCCTGGAGAATCTCCATGGACAGAGGAGCCTGGTGGGCTACAGTCCATGGGGTCGCAAAGAGCCAGACATGACTGAACAACTAAGCACAGTGCAACACAAAGGAGCCTTTAGGGGCATTTTTCCTAAATGCCCACCCCTAGGAAATGTTAATACCACAGGGACACTGTGTTTCCTATATCTGTTTATGTGCTGTAGGTATAGCTGTGCTTTATACATAAGCAGAGTTAAGGGTTTTAAGCATCCCTCGACAGATGAACAGATAAACAAAATGTGGTCTAGACCTATGATGGAATACTACTCAGCCTTAAAGAGGAAGGGAATCTGGACACAGGTTACAACATGGATGAACCTGGAAGATGTTCTGCTAAATGAAAGAAGCCAGTCACAAAAAGACAGACCCTTTATGATTCCACTTATAGGGAGTACCTGTGTGCATGCGTGCTAAGTTCAGTCGTGTCTGACTCTGTGATCCTACGGATTGTAGCCCGCCAGGCTCCTCTGTCCATGGGATTCTCCAGGCAAGAATACTGGAGTGGGTTGACATGCCCTCCTCCTGGGGATCTTCCCTACCCAGGGATCGAACCTGTGTCTCCTGCAACTGCTGCATTGCAGGTGGATTCTCTACTTCTGAGCCACCGAGGAAACCCATAGGAGGTACATAGAGCTGTCAGATTCATAGAGACAGAGAGTAGAAGGGTGCTTGGTAGGGGCTGAGGGGGAGGGCGAATGGGGAGTTACTGTTTAACGGGAATAGAGTTTCAGTGTCACCAGATGAAAAGGGTTCTGGGAGATGGATGGTGATGATGGTAGGACAATAACGTGATGTACTTAATACTACTGAACCATATGCTGTAAAACAGTTGAAATGGTAAATTGATGCCATGTGTATTTTTTTTTTTAGGGGTTTAATTTTTAATGTTGAAAGGCTTATTTACCATTTGAACAAATACATACATATGTTTAAATGAGATATGCACAAGTTCTTTGATTGTTTTAACGTAACACCTGCATTTCCCCCATGCCTTATTTTAATGCCATCCTAGCGAAGGAATGCCCCTTGCTATCTTCATGGTGGTGGTGGTTTAGTTGCTAAATCAGCACAAACTTTTAAGAGTTCTGTGTTGCCAGCCCCACAGCAATCGATTCTTATCCCCTGGGGGACAGTGGGACACCTGTTAAGAATGCATAGTCTAGCAGGTCCTTGTATAGGACACACGTGTTTGCGCATGCATGGCAGCGCAGCTCACACAGGACACATGCATTTCCATTACATGGCAGCGCAGCTGGAGGAGATGGGACCTGGGTGTTCCTCCCTGGTGACTGGGGGAGGATGGTGACTGCCCAGCCATGCAGGGCGGAGGTGCTGATGGAAAGATGCTTGTGTTCAAAGCCTGTCACAGGTGCTCCACAACCATCCTCTCCAGGTTTTCAGAAAACCCATTTACAGTCAAAATGTCTCTTTGCTCTCTCGAGTTGATGACTCAATGACCATTTCAAGCCAACTGCTTTCCTGGATGCTAGAACTTTCAGAGGAAGGATTAAAGAAGCGGTCGTGAACCACGTGAGTTCTGCTGGCTGCTTGGGAATTAGCTAGGTGAATGAGGCAAGGAGAGCATGGGGCACATGGAACATGAACCATCAGGGACCTTTCACAAATTCTCGGTGACTGAGTGGGAGGCCAAAACAACGAGACATAAGATGAGGGCAGAGACGTAGGCAGGGGCCAGACCAGGAAGGAGCTTGGTCACCCTGGCAAGTGAGGAGGTCGGTAGGTTTATGGGATGGATCATATAATTTCTGGCATACCATTGTAAGGACTAAAATTTTCCCGGAAGGAGATGGAAGCCACGGCTGGGTTTGAGCAGAGGCAGCACATAGTCTGGGCTCTCCAGGTGGCACTAGCGGTAAAGAACCCACCTGCCAGTGCAGGAGACATAAGAGACGTGGGTTCGATCCCTGGGTCGGGAAGATCCCCGCAGGAGGGCATGGCCATCCACTCCAGTATTCTTGCCTGGAGAATCCCATGCACAGAGGAGCCTGGCGGGCTATGGCCCATAGGGTTGCAAAGAGTTGGGCACGACTGAAGTGACAGCATGCACGCGCAGCACATAGTCTGACTTAGGTTTTAACGGAAAGGAGGTGCCACTGATACTTGCCCCTGAAACTCAGCCAGACCATACACCAGGTTGAGGTCTGTTACTTCTTCTCTGGAGTAGTTTCTAAGATGAGAATTCAGCCTGTCACCCCCAAATACAGCAGGCCATTAGCCCCCCATCTTAATCAGATCTCATCTATCTTATTAAGCAATTTGGGGCTGTTTCTAGAGAAGATTTTGTTATTTCCCTAAATCTCTGGCTGCTTCATTTAGACCTGGTGTTTAGGTGGAATGCAATTAACACATTCCAAACCTGGTTTCCCCTGAAATCCAATCAATTGTAACTCGTTTTTAAATCACGCCGCTTTCTCTAATTGGGAGCTGCAGCCTCCACAGAATAGCGATTTAAGTCAATTATTGCATCGCCTGCATGAAAATTGCCCTATTTATGTTGGCAGCTCCCCCACATTACTGATGAGCTTCCTCCAGCTAATGGAATAATGAAAACACAAAACAGATTTACTGTTCTTAATAAGAGAGAGAGATAATGAAGGCAAATTAAAATGGAAGCTCAGATCTGAGTGGAGAACAGGTAATGCAGTTTCTTCTTTTAAATTAACACTCGAATTCTCAAATGCTGATGGCAGGCTGTGGAGAGGAACTCAAAATTCTATTAGACACAAGTGTACCACTTGGGTTTGGTTTGGGAGATGGTGGTCTTCCTTTGTACTTCCTGGAGTTTAGTTACGGGACGCTGTTAGGAGCTGAGCCCCCTGGTGCCCCGTTCCCCCATTCTCACCCCTACACCTCCATTTATTAGAGTAAACTCACTTTCCGCCAATCACCAGTTTTTCTTATTACATGCATTCAGTCATCTGCTGCTACTGCTGCTGCTAAGTCGCTTCAGTCGTGTCTGACTCTGTGCGACCCCATAGATGGCAGCCCACCAGGCTCCCCTGTCCCTGGGATTCTCCAGGCAAGAACATTGGAGTGGGTTGCCATTTCCTTCTCCAATGCATGAAAGTGAAAAGTGAAAGTGAAGTCGCTCAGTCGTGTCCGACTCTTCGAGACCCCATGGACTGCAGCCTACCAGGCTCCTCCATCCATGGGATTTTCCAGGCAAGAGTACTGGAGTGGGTTGCCATTGCCTTCTCCGATTCAGTCATCTAATCCTCCCCAAATTCTACAAGCTTGGTGGTGTTATTATCACCATTTTACATTAGAGGAACTGGGAGTTAGATCATGGATTTAAGGTTTAAAGCTGCACGTGAATCCATATCAGAGTTTCTCAGCTTTGGGGCCCAAATTGTCATCTGGAGTTGGATAACTCTTTGTAGGGGGGATGGATGGTTGTTCTGTGCATTGTAGGACGTTCTGTGCATTGTAGCATTCCTAGTCTCCACCCACTAGATGCCAGTGGTACCCCTGTCCCCCAATTGTGACAACCAAAATGTCTCCAGACATAGCCAGATGTTCTCTGGAAGGTGATACCATCCCCAATTGAGACCCGCTGGTCTAGAATCTGGGTGTTCACTCACCACCCAGGCAGCCTCTCTTGCCAGGAAGGACAAGGAACGTGGGGTTGGAATTTGGGAGACTGATCCTGCTTCACAGTGGGATCCAGAAGAAATCATGACCCCTCACTAGGCCTGGTTCCCTGACTTGTCAAATGGGGGTAATAACACCAGGACCTGGAATCTGGCTTGGCTGAAGAGATTTGGCCAAGATCTTAGAAGGTCTGGGCAAATGAGAAGCAGCAAGTCAAGGGGAGGACAGACAGAAAAGGACCAAAGGGATGCCAGGGGCCAGGAAAGCTAGTTGGAGGGTCCAGACTGGCAAGAGGAAAGGCCAGGGACTTCCCAGGTGGTCCAGTGGCTAAGACTCTGAGCTTCCAATGCAGGGCGCCCGGGTGGGTTCCATCTCTGATCAGGGAGCTAGACCTCCCGTGCTGCAACAAAGATCATGCCACAGCTGCAGCCCACTGTGGCCAAATAAATAAATAAATGTTTTTAAAAAGAGGTAAGGCCAGAGAGGGGGCCAGCAGCCAGCACAGGCAGGGCCTGACTCTGGAAGCCGGGAGAGTTGGACCCTCCGCCACCCCTCTTCCCTGCCTCCCTCTCCCACCTCCTTTGTGCCAGGCACTCAGCATCATAGACTCAGTTGTTGTTGTTGTTTAGATGCTAAGTTGTGTCTGATTCTTTCGTGACCCCAAGAACTGTAGACAGCCCTCTGTCCATGAAACTGTAGACAGCCCTCTGTCCATGAAACTTCCCAGGCAAGAATGATGGATTGGGTTGCCATTTCCTTCTCTGGGGATCTCCCCAACCCAGGGATCAAACTCGCATCTCCTGCGCTGGCAGGTGGGTTCTTTACCACTGAGCCACCAGGGAAGCCCACAGACTCAGCTACTCCTGCACTTCCGTTGTGTGCTTTCTCATCTCCTAGGGCAGGTGGGTCTGAGTGACACCCCAGAGGTTGTCACAACAGTGATGCAAGTGAATATGAAAATATCAGCAATGCATGTGCAGCGCCGTGCTAAACCCCGCGCATCCTGCCAATGCCACGAGGTCCTCCCAACGGCTCTTGTTTTTTTCCAGTTCACTCATACCTTTTTTCTTTCTTTTTCTTTTTCTGGCTGTGCTGCATGGCATATAGGATCTTGCTTCCCTGACCGGGAATTGAACCCTCACTCTCTGCAGTGGAAGCTCTGAGTCTTAACCACTAGACTGCCAGAAAAGTCCCTGGATCTGTATTCTTATCACTTCTAGCCCAGTGGGATGGCCTACTGCTAAGTGTCCCAGAATATGAGGAGAGGCAAGAGGATCCTTTGAGGCCAAAGAAAAAGAAAAGAGAAGGGGTGGGGGACGTTTGCTGGTACCAGCTGTCATTTATTGAGTGCGTCCTCTATACCAGGCCTTATCCTAAGGCCCTTAAATGGTTTTACTTGTTTACTCCTTACCATAACTTTTAATCTCCATTTCAGAGCTAGAGGTTAAGCCAGTTGCCAAGTCTGCACAGCTAATGAGTGGTAGAGCTATGATATGAACCCACATGGCCTGGCTCCAGAGTCTGTGCCCCTAACATCTGCCCATTAGAGCTGTTGGCTGCAAAGTGCACCTGGGAAGTTAGGGCTAATCTTACCAAAGGCCTTGTGTCCTGGTCATGGCGTGAGCGACTGGGGCTTCCTGCCTGGGTGGGAGGATGTCTCATCAAGAGGGAACTGTGGACCAGTAAGAGCCACCTCCCATGAGTTGAGCCATCCCCGGCCACCGAACATTGGAACAAGACTTGGATGGGGGCACCCCAAAGGACTAAATTTGGTTTTCCCTACAGTTCACTGACATGCATGTGGCTTGGAGACCAAAGGGGAAGTGCTTAGCAAAGCACAGCAAAAATTTACCTGAGTTTGTGGACCAAGAATAATCCAAGGACAACACTCAGTCAGTAAGAAAGAGGCCCAGCGTGGGGGGTGGCAAGGAGCAGGCACTTAGCTTCTTCCCGAGTTCCTTACTACCCCACTCACCCTCAGCTTGGCTGACCCTGTGGCTGGGGTTAGTTTTGGGGTAGATTTGCAGACTTCTGACTGCCCCCACCCCCTCACTTGCTGCAAACCACTCTCCCTTAGTGACTTCTTTTTCTTTTGAGAGGCCCACGTTTAGCTGTGTGACCTTGGGCAGGTTGCTCGACCTCTCTGAGCCTCCACTTCCTGGGGGTTGGTCGGGATCTGTGGACTCCCAGCTCTAAAGCTCTAGGAATCTGCACTCTGCTGGCCACCCTCTCTCTCCTCTTTTCCTCCCCCTCCTCCTCCTACATTGTTTTCCTTGCACCTCTGCACACACCTTTGAGACTGTCTAGATCATGACTGCCCAGGGATGAGGGGCAGGATAGCATAGAGAAGACCCTCTGTTTTTCTAAGAGGTTCAGGCTAGATAGGGGGTGCTCAGCTTGCCTTTTCCAGAACTTTCTAGCACAGGTAGAGCTCAGCTGACATCTGGTTGACAAGCTAAATATTTACCGAGCTCCTAAGATTTCCCGCCATGTTAAGCCCATTGCTTTATCTCCCGTCTGCACAGAGCCCTTCTCTGTTCACCTTGGGTCAGGCATTTCCCAGAATCCTCTGGGTTTCAGGCAGCATCTCTCAGGAGGGTGATGAAACCACGTCCGGCTCTAATCACTTCCAGTAATAATAATAGTTCCCGACATTGTATAAGATTTCTCAAAGCCCCTTTGCACACGTTATCTCACTTGCTTCTCACAATATCCCTGAGACCTGGACCTTCTTTTGAGTCCTGTTTTAGAGAGCACTGTTAAGCCACCGGCCTCCGAGCTCCCAGCCAGAGTAGGGCAGAGCCATTGCAGCCCCTCGCGGGCCATCTGCAGTGACCAAGGGCCGCTCATCCAGGTTCAGCTCATCTGTTGGACCTGGAACAAGAGTATAAATGGAGGCCCAGGGACTTCCCTGGCAGTCCAGTGGTCAAGACCCGGCATTTCCAATGCCAGGGACACAGTTTCAATCCCTGGCCAGAGAACTAAGATCCTACGTGCCACCTGGCACAGCCAAAAAAATAAACAATATAGTAAAGTTAAAAGTTTTTAAAAATAACTGGAGACCCGAAGCTTCATATGCAAAAGGTATGAATAAACCTAAGAATTTTTTTTTTCTTTCTCTTTCTACCTTGACAAACATATCTGGAAGGCCAGGTTTGAATTTAGCGATCTCACACTCCTTGGCGTTTCACGCTGGAATGTGCTAGAAGCCATAGTATACATGGCCTTTTCAGTTTCATGAACCAATAATTTTTCTTTATGCTTAAGCCACTTATGCTTTTTGTCACTTATGACTAGAAGACCCGCTAATACATCGCTGTAGAAGACAGATTGGGGGGCAGGAAGGTGGCTCAGTTGTACCCTTTGAATTGTGAAGGTTAGAGGCCCACGGTAATTTATAACCAGACCTTTTAGATAAAGAAATAGTGATAGAAAGTTGAATAGAAGAATTTATACCAGAAGATGCATAAATCTCTGAACAACACACATATACACTATACCTTTTTAAAAAAATTATTTTTAGATCTCATATTTAGGTCTATGATCCATTTTGAGTTAACTTGTTGTATATGGTGCAAGGTATGACCAGTTGCTGTTTTTTTTTTTTTTTTGCATAGAAGTATTCAAATTTTCTTGGAGAAGGCTATGGCACCCCATTCCAGTACTCTTGCCTGGAAAATCCCATGGATGGAGGAGCCTGGTAGGCTGCAGTCTATGGGGTCACTAAGAGTTGGACATGACTGAGCGACTTCACTTTGACTTTTCACTTTCATGCATTGGAGAAAGAAATGGCAACCCACTCCAGTATTCTTACCTAGAGAATCCCAGGGATGAGGGAGCCTGGTGGGCTGCCGTCTATGGGGTCGCACAGGGTTGGACACGACTGAAGTGACTTAGCAGCAGCAGCAGCATTCAAATTTTCAAGAGTTATTTTTCGTTCTGCACCTCTCAGCATGTAGGATCCTCATTCTCCAACCAGGGATCAAACCTGTACCGCCAGCATTGGAAGGTGAAGTCTTAACCACTGGATGGCCAGGCTACTCCTATCACACCTTTTTAAGATAAGAAAATAATTCAGAATAGTGTGGGCACCTTGAAATTCTCAGCCACCACTTACTCTCACAAACAATCACAGCTCATCTGATTCAATCCCTTTATTATACAAGAGAGGAAATGAAGGCTCAGAGAGAGGAAGCTCAAATTCTCACAGCTCCTGAACAGCACGAATCACTCATCAAATCAGCAAGTATTTATCGATAACATAGCACATCCAAGATCTTATGGGAAGCATTGGGATACCACAGGACAGAGATAACAGAAGATACCACTGTGGCCCACCATCTGTTTTTGCAAATAAAGTTTTATTGGCACACAACATTGTTCATTGGTTATGTATTGTCTGTTGTTGTTTGTGTTTTGCAGTGGGGCTGTTCAATAGCTACAACAGAGACTACGTACCATGGGAGGGTTGGGCTTACCTTGGGTTCTGACCACCTACAAGTTGATACCCCAGGCTCAAAGCTTCCACCATCCTTATTGGAATACAAAGACCCTTGGGTCAGCAGGGCAGGCATTCCGGCTCCTCTCTCCCGTTAGAAGAGGCCAGGGCAGCAATCTTGACTTCAGAATCTTTATTGAAAAATAAATACCATTAATGTACAAGAAATCCATCCAAGGGTCCAGTCAAAACATCCCCTTGTGGGATTGATGCCATTCTAATGGACTCCAGATGTCCCCTGGCCCCAGTGTCCCGGGTGACCTGAAGGAGGGAAGAAGGCCCTGGGAGGGAGACACATAGCAGGTTCAGAACCCAAAGAGGCATCTTTATCACCCCAATTTCTTCCTAGTGGGGAAGTTTGGGGGATTCCCTCACCCCACCCTGCTCACCAGACCTGGTTGCTCTCTGCTCTCGGTGGTCCCGACAGCCCCCTTCTCTTGTGTTTATTCACCTGGCCAAAGGAGAGAGCCAGGGTTAAGGTTCTACTTGGAATGGGAGCTGGGGGTGACTTCTACCTGGCCAAGCAAGAATCTCTGCCAAAGCCAGCCAGTGCAGCAGAGAGAATTGTGGAAGGAGCCAGCTGTAAGGGGTGGGGAGTGAGTTATGGATGGAGGAGGCCAGAGATACATATCAGAGCCCAGAAAGGAAGACACCAAATTGGGGCGGTGGGGGGCGGCAGTGGAAAGGCAAACGCAGAAATGGCTCTATGTATTATGATTTTAAAGACAACCATTCAAAAGCATCACTTAAATACCTCTTCATTCACTTTTCCATTTAAATACCTGAGCTGGCCCCCAACTCTCTCCCTCTCAGGCCTCACTTCCCATCAGTCATGGGGCTCCAGCTATACTTAGTCTGCTTACTATTCCTCCAACAAGACGAGGATCGTCCTGACTCCAGGCCTTTGCAGCTCCAGGTCTTATCTGTATTTGAGGATGGCTTGCTTTATTCAGATGTCCTTCTCCAGCAATGCTTTCCCTGTCCACTTGCCTCCTTCCCATCTGATTCTTCTATCTCTTAAATTGTTTCACTTTTTTTCCAAAGGACTTCTCTAGCTGCCATCAAATTCAGATGGTGTATTTCATTGTCTGTTCATTCGTTTATTTTTCCACATCCCTCTCTGCTAGTTTCTGCGTGCCACCTGGGGACTGTGTCTCATTCACTGCCTTGTCTCCAGCACTTGGATCAGGGCCTGCACTCTCAAGGTGCTCAGTCAATATTTCTTGAACAGGACTTCCTGGGGGTCCAGTCATTAAGAATCCGCCTGCCAGCAATGGAGAAACTGACATAGAGAACAGACTTATGGACACGGGGAGAGGGGAGGAGAGGGTGAGATGTATGGAGAGAGTAACATGGAAGCTTACGTTACCATAGGTAAACTAGATAGCCAATGGGAATTTGCTGTATGTCCCAGGGAACTCAAACAGGGGCTCTGTATCACCCTAGAGGGGTGGGATGGGGAGAGAGACGGGAGGGCGTTTCAAGAGGGAGGGGACATAGGTACATCTATGGCTGATTCGTGTTGATGTTTGGCAGAAAACAGCAAGATTCGGTAAAGCAATTATCCTTCAATTAAATAATAATTTTAAAAGAATCCACCCGCCAAGGCAGGAGATACAGGTTCGATCCCTGGTCCAGGAAGATCCCATGTGCTGTGGGACAACTAAGCCCCCCATGGCCACAACTACTGAAGCCGGTGCACCTCGAGCCCAGGCTCTGCAGCAAGAGAAGCCCCTGCAGTGAGAAGTCCTTGGACTACAACTGGAGAGTAAGCCTGGCTCGCTGCAACTCAAGAAAGCTCGCATGCAGCAACAAAGACCAAGCACAGCCAAAAATAAATAAAATGATAAAAATTATTTCTTGAGCAACTACTGTGCCCATACCATCCTTTTTGTAACAACAACAAAAAAAAGATTTTTGATGTGGACCATTTTTTAAGTCTTTATTGAGTGTGTGACGATACTGCTTCCGTTTCATGTTTTGGTTTTTCGGTCCTGAGGCATGTGGGATCTCAGCTCCCTGACCGGGGATCGAACCCACACCTTCTACTCTGGAATTGTGGAGTCTCAACCACAGGACCGCCAGGGATGTCCCTGTGCTAATGCGTTCTTGATGTAAAAGTAGTTAAATAACCCACCAGATGAGACTTGTGCCCTTGGGAGGGTTGGAGCCACCCCCAACCTGGTCCCGGACTGCCCCAGTGCCCCGTGCCCCTGGAGTCAGAAGCAGACAGTCATGCCTCTCTGTGATGCAGGCATGTCTGATCCCAAGGGCTGAGAGCTGGGCACCTGTCTCATGCACTCTGGTTGGCCTTCCTCTCACCCCTTGGCTGCCAGAGGATGACCACTGGAGAGGGCTCAATAGCAACCAAGCAGTAACAGTAATTCAGGCTGATAGCTCAGAGCCCTCATTAAGCCTCACGATAACCCTGGACAGGAGGTTGCAACCATCACTACCCCGTTAGCAAAAGAGGAAACAGAGGCCCAGAGAAGTTAAATGCTTGCCCAGGGTCCTGTGCCCAGCAAGCAGAGGAGCTGAAGGTGGAAAACCACAGTCATCCTGCTTAGGAATTTGGTCTAGGTCTGCTGCTGCTGCTAAGTCACTTCAGTCATGTTTGACTCTGTGACCCCAGAGACGGCAGCCCACCAGGCTCCCCTGTCCCCGGGATTCTGTAGGCAAGAACACTGGAGTGGGTTGCCATTTCCTTCTCCAATGCATGAAAGTGAAAAGTGAAAGTGAAGTCGCTCAGTTGTGTTCGACTCTTCGCGACCCCACGGACTGCAACCCACCAGGCTCCTCTGTCCATGGGATTTTCCAGGCAAGAGTACTGGAGTGGGGTGCCATCGCCTTCTCCTGGTCTAGGTTGCTTGGGGCCAAAGCCAGCATCCTTGTCTTTAAAACAGGGAGCTCTAGTGTGCCCTGGAGTCCAGGAGCGTTAAGTAGTTTCCATCATCAGTGTGGTTCTGCAGGGGAAAGAAGCCAGAGAGGAGAATTACCTTTGGGCATAGCAGAGAGAGAGAGGATCCCGCAAATGGGATGACCCAGTATCCAGGGTCCTGCTCCACCAGTTGCCTCTTAGGATGGTCTTCCATCCTCCCCTCCCATTATTGCCAAGACAGTGGAATCAAGGTTTGTGGGGGCTGCAAGAAAGAGCCCTGTGGGCTCTCACCAGACCTCCCTCCCTGAGAGAACACAAACTTAACAAATGCCCAGTGACTGGTGTGAATTTCTCATGATGTACACAATCCAGGATTAGCTCTATCAGCCAGAAGGAAGCAGAGCCTTCTAGTAACCTAGCGCTAAAGGGGGACTTAAAAACCATCTATCCATTCTCCCTTTCTTTCGCTCTGTCCCACCTTCACTGATGTTCTTGGAGCACACAGGGCTCCAAGGGCACCCCAGGGCCTTTGCATATGCTGGGCCTTCTGTATGGAACAACAGTCTATCTCTTTCCTGTCAGAAAAAAAAAGTCAGCTTCTCAGTAAGGACTTTTTTAGAGTTCTTTTTTAAAATGCGGACCACTTTCCAAGTCTACATTGAATTTGTTACAGTACTGACTCTGTTCCAAGTCTTGGCTTCTTGGCTGCTGGGCATAAGGGATTCTAACTCCTGACCAGGGACTGAGCTCGCACCCCCTGCACTGGAAGGCAAAGTCTCAACCACTGGGCCGCGAGTGGAGCCCTGTCAGTAACACCGTCTCTCCCCGTTTCAGACTCACACCTCTCACTGGTCCTTCCACTCCTCTTCCTCACTTCACGTTTTCTCATGGGACTTTCACATCCTCTTTGTGTGTGTGGAAGTCATTTCAATCGTGTCTGACTCTTTGCAACCCTATGGACTGTAGCCTTCCAGGCTTGTCTATCCATGGGATTCTCCGGGCAAAAACACTGGAGTGGGTCGCCATGCCCTCCTCCAGAGGATCTACCCGACCCAGGGATCGAACCTGAGTCTCTTATATCTCCTGCCTTGGCAGGTGGGCTCTTTACATCCCGATATACATGCTATTTACTTATTTTCGTGTGCATGACCTTCCTCCCATTCTCCAGGATGTCAGCTTCATGGGAGTAGGGGTTCCTGCCTGTTTATCCAGTGCCAGGTACATAAGAGGTGCCCGATACATTCATTGAATAACTCTATGTTCAAGAGCATCCCATTTTACAGGTGAGGAAGTTGAGGACCAGCAGAGTGATGGACTTGATCAAGCCATGAGATAACATCTGTATAGGTGTCCTCAGGTTGTTGGGAAAAAATTGCCACAAACTTGGTGGCATAAAACAAACCCATTTATTCTGTCATAGTTCTGGAGGCCAGAAATATGAAGCTGAGGTGCTGGTAGGGGCTGTGCTCCCTCTGAAGGCTCTCAGTGGAGGATCCTTCTTGTCACTTCAGCTTCTGGGGGCCTCAGCATCCTTGGCTCGTAGCTGCATACCCCCTTCCAGTCTCTGCCTCTGTCTTCACATGGCTCTCTGCCCTGGGTCTCTGGGTCCATGTCCTCCTTCTTGTAAGGACACCAGTCATCGGATTTAGAGTCCCCCCCCCCAACCAGCTCTGGGATCAGCTCACCTCGAGATCCTTAACAATTACAAATCTGCAAAGAGCCTATTCCAAATAGCGTCACATTCTGAAGTTGTGGGTGGACATGAATTTGGTAGGATGCTGTTCAACCACTACGCTGGTAGAGCTGACAAGGACCCGGGTCTCCCCCAGCCATGTCCCCTAGGGGGCGTCACCCAGGTCTCCCACAACCACATCCCCTGGGGGCTTCACCAGTGGCCCGGCTAAGAGAGGCTGGGTTGGCAGCCGGCGGCTGTGGCTGTCAGTCTCCCGTGAACTTGTCAAGACGGAGAGGGAAAAAATAAACTCTGGGGTTAATGAAAGCAGTGAGATGATCTGGACTGATCCTCGTAATCCCCTGCTCTGAGCTCAGCTTTCCATCATCAGTCGAGGGTTCTTTTTACCCCCTTCTTTTCAGAGTTTCCCCAGAGAAGCAAAGCTTCCAAATTTAATAAACTTCCCTGCCCCCAGCTTTCCCTGAAATAATGTAACAGCAGGATGATTTTCAAATGTCTGTCTTGACCCCATGATTGATGAATCCCAATGAGCAAAAAATGAAGGAGAGGGGGGACACAGTGACGAGGGGATGAGAATGCACCAGTATGTGTGTTTTTAAATAATTTTAGTCATTCATTTGGCTGTGCTGGGTCTTTGCTGCTGTGTGCAGGCTTTCTCCAGGGGTGGGCACCCGGGGCCACTCTCCAGTTGTGGTGCACGGGCTTCTCACTGCGACGGCTTCTCTGGTTGCAGAGCACAGGCTCCAGGGTGTGCGGTAAGTTCAGTCGCTCAGTCGTGTCTGACTCTTTGCAACCCCATGGGCTGCAGCACACCAGGCTTCCCTGTCCATCACCAACGCCCAGAGCCCACTCAAGCTCATGTCCATCATGCTGGTGATCCCACCCAACCATTTCCTCCTCCATCATCCCCTTCTCCTCCTGCCTTTAGTCTTTCCCAGCATCAGGGTCTTTTCAAATGAGTCAGTTCTTCACATCAGGTGGCCAGAGTACTGGAGTTTCAGCTTCAGCATCAGTCCTTCCAATGAATATTCAGGACTGATTTCCTTTAGGATGGACTGGTTAGATCTCCTTGCAGTCCAAGGGACTCTCAAGAGTCTTCTCTAACACCACAGTTCAAAAGCATCAATTCATTGCCACTCAGCTTTCTTCACAATCCAACTCTCACATCCGTACATGACTACTGGAAAAACCATAGCTTCGACTAGACAGACGTTTGTTGGCAAAGTAAGTTCAGTTCAGTTCAAGTGATGTCTCTGCTTTTTAATATGCTGTCTAGGTTGGTCATAGCTTTTCTTCCAAGGAGCAAGCGTCTTTTAATTTCATGGCTGCAGTCATCATCCACAGTGATTTTATTTCCCAAAATAAAGTCTCTCACTGTTTCCATTGTTTCCCCATCTATTTCCCATGAAGTGATGGGACCAGATGCCATGATCTTCGTTTTCTGAATGTTGAGTTTTAAGCCAACTTTTTCACTCTCCTCTTCCACTTTCATCAAGAAGCCCTTTAGTTCTTCTTCACTTTCTGTCATAAGGGTGAGGCATATCTGAGGTTACTGATATTTCTCCCAGCAATCTTTATTCCAGCTTGTGCTTCATCCAGCCCAGCGTTTCTCATGATGTACTCTGCATATAAGTTAAATAAGCAGGGTGACAATATACAGCCTTGAAGTACTCCTTTCCTTATTTGGAATCAGTCTGTTGGTCCATGTCCAGTTCTAACTGTTGCTTCTTGATCTGCATACAGGTTTCTTAGGAGGTAGGTCAGGCAGCCTGGTACAGTCAAAGGCTTTGGCATAGTCAATAAAGAAAAATTAGATGTTTTTCTGGAACTCTCTTGCTTTTTCAGTGATGAACGGATGTTGGCAATTTGATCTCTGGTTCCTCTGCCTTTTCTAAATGCAGCTTGAACATCTGGAAGTTTACAGTTCACATACTGTTGAAGCTTGGCTTGGAGAATTTTGAGCATTTCTTTGCTAGCATGTGAGATGAATGCAATTGTGCAGTAGTTTGAACATTCTTTGGCACTGCCTTTCTTTGGGATTGGAATGAAAACTGACCTTTTCCAGTCCTATGGCCACTGCTGCGTTTTCCAGATTTCTAGGGTGTGCGGGCTTCAGTAAATGCGGCTCCAGGCTCTAGAGCACCGGCTCAGTAACTGTTGCGTGTGGGCTTAGTTGCTCTGTGGCACGTGGGATCTTCCCAGATCAGGGATCAAATCCGTGTCTCCGATTGGCAAGCAGATTCTTTAGCCACCAAGGAAGCCTTGTTTGTGTGTTTGAGTCTCTGCACGACTGCTGTGAGTGACAGTGGGAGTGGTCAGCAGAGAGATGTGTGTGTACAAGAGTGTCAGGTGGCGTGAGGGGGGTCAGGGCTGAGTGTGAGTGAGCCATGTGTGGGCAGCTGATGCTGCTGGGTAAGCATGTAGATGTAACTGAGTAGAAATGAGCACACGTGAGTGCACATGCATGCTTGTGATTGTGCGTGAGTGCATGTCAGAGAGAATGTGGGCAAGTATGTCAGAGTACGTGTGTCCAGGCCAAGGATGTACATGTGCATGTGTGAGTGTGTGTGCTTACGTGCCCATAGGCTAACATAAGCGCAGGTCTGAAGGGTGTATGTGGGCCTGTGGGACTGTGGGTGTGAGTGTGTGATGGAGAAAGTGTATGAGGCTGATGACACAGTGACAACGGTTGACACCACCAGGGCACATCCTTGAGAGCTGCCGGGAGAGCAATGCCTGAATGTTCTCCCCCAGAAAAACAGCAACAACAAACTGGACTTATGTAGGATGAGAGCCGCGTTAACCTTATTGTGGTAAGCATGTCACAGTGCATGTGTGATGAAATCATCCATACACAGTGTCACATGCAAATTACATCCTAACAAAGCTACAAAATGATGTGTGGGGCCCAAAAAGGATTTATGTAACCATGAACATCATGCTGCTCCTAGCGCCCCACACAGTCTGCCGCCTCCCACATTTCCTCTCTGAACTCACCTCGTACCACTCCACTCCCCCATTCCCTCTCCTCCAGCCACACCAGGCTCCTTGAACACAGCAGGCTCATGTTTGCCTCAGGACCTTCACACTTGCTGTTTTTCTTGCCTGGAATACTCACCCTCCAGAAACCCACATGACTTCCTCCCTCACCTTTTCCTGGCTCTGCTCTAACGCCATCTGATCAGGGGCTCCAGCTGTGACCACCATCGTCATCTGCCAGCCGTCCCAACCCCCTGTCCCTGGGATGGAGCAGAAGGGCAGAAGGACAGACCGGGAGGAGGGAGTGAAAGGACGGCCAGAGGTGAGCGGTGAGCTGGTGACTATTAGGAAAACTTCACTGGCTTGACAAGCAATCCCAAGTCACGTAAAATTCTTTGTTGTCAAATCTTGGAAGGGAAGTTTTTAGACTGTTTGGCCGGAGGGGAATTCAGAAACCATCTAGCTTCATGCTTCTTAAATGATTTGTGGTTATGAACTAGTATTAAGCCTCTCTGGATAAAGAGTGACAAAAATATAAAACTTCAAAATGACTTAAACCAAAAAGCAAATCTGTTGGCTCATGTAACTGTAACATCCAGAAGTGAAATTGGCCTTCAGCTTGGCTGGGTCCGGGGGGCTCACTTGTGTAGTCAGGAATGGTGCCCCTCCATCCCTCACCTCTGCTTTCCTTTGTGTTGGACTCAGACTCAGGGGGCTGTCTTGGCCTGGGTGTCTCGAATGATTTGGGGCTTTCATTTAGCTTAGCAACCCGAGTTCATATCCTTGCAGAAACAATTCTAGGATGACACCCACTGCCCTGACTTGAACCCGCTGCTCAGGCCAGAAAGATGGCTCGCTGCACAGGGTGTAGAAAGCACTTAATATTTTTGCTAACCAGCACGAGCTCTGCTGTGCTGTTCTCAGTTGCTCAGTCGTATCTGATTCTTTGTGACCCTGTGGAGTGTAGCCCACCAGGCTCCTCTGTCCATAGAATTCTCTAGGCAAGAATACAGGAGGGGGTTGCCATTCCTTCTTTAGGGATCTTCCCCATGCAAGGATCGAACCTGCGTTTCCTGAATCTCCTGTATCACCGGGTGGATTCTTCACCACTAAGTCACTTGGAAGGCCAGATACTTGTGCAGTGTTACGGGTACTCTACCACAATGGTAGATCGTATTTTCTCGGACTCCAAAATCACTGCAGACAGTGACTGCAGCCATGAAATTAAGAGATGTTTGCTCCTTGGAAGGAAAGCTATAACAAACCTTGACAGTATATTAAAAAGCAGAACTATCACTTTGCTGACAAAGGTCTGTCTAGTCAAAGCTATGGTTTCTCTAGCAGTCATGTATAGATGTGAGAGCAGGATTAAGTGCTGAGGCCCTCATGCTTTTGAATTGTGGTGGAGAAGCTCTTGAGGGTCCCTTGGACTGCATGGAGATCAAACCAATCAATCCTAAAGGAAATCAACCCTGAGTATTCATTGGAAGGACTGATGCTAAAGCTGAAGTTCCAATACTTTGGCCACTTGATGCAGAGAGCCAACTCATTGGAAAAGACACTGGTGCTGGGAAAGATTGAAGGCAAAAGGGGAAGGGGGCAGCAGAGGATGAGATGGTTGGATGGCATCACTAACTCAATGAACATGAATTTGAGCAAACTCGGGGGATAGTGAAGGACAGGGAAGCCTGGTGTGCTGTAATCCATGGAGTCACAAAGAGTTGGACAGAGCTTAGCAACTGAAAGACAACAACCGCAAAAAAAAAAAAATCACCTCCAAATGCCAATGCATTCCTTATTTGCTTACGTTCAGTTGAATCGCATTTTTACCTTTTAAAACCACAGCTTCACGGTAGCACTAGTTATCTGCCTTTGACGTATATCTGTCCTGTGTCCCCTCCCTTCGTGGGCTCCACTGGCACCTGACCAAGCATCTGGATGAAGGTTTTAGCAGGTGCCAATGTGCTTAGCACTTCTGGGTGTCACGGTGTGAGTTCACTCAGGCTCTTGGTAGAGAGTTCAAGTCCAAAGGCGAGCTCCCATGGTGGAACAACCTGAGAGTGAGCTGGCTTCCCCACAAATCCATAATAGCTTCATTCAACAAGCAGCACTTCCTGAGGTCAGCCTCCTGCCCCTGGGAGTGGCGAGCCCGGGCACACTGGACTGCAGGAGCCTCCGGGGTCCCCCATCCCAGGGGAGCAGCCCCGCCTCCCCTACAAGGAAGCAGACTGCGGCAGGCCAGACAGCTATCCCACTCACCCCTCTGTTCGGCCCTAAATGCTTCCCCCACCCGGATTTTTATCCCTGGGGATAATTACATGTGATTTCCTGGTGACAGATGCTGTCAGATTCTGAGACCCTGGTGGGACAGACTGTTGGGTCTCCCCACTCCCTCCCTCCTCACCTTGTCTGGCTCCCTTCCTTCGCCTCTCGACCTCCAAGTGGTTATTAAAGTAAGAAGTGGGATTTCTGATCCAGCTGCAGCATTTCTGACGGCTCTCGTCGCCGTCCTAGACAGGGGCCTTCCCCTCTCCCTCCAGGGGCTGGAGAGATCTACCCCAGATGGCCTCCTCTCTGGTTTCTCTAACTCCAGGTCATCTGCACAGTGGCTCACGCAGCCGTGTGTTCATTCTGGCCACTGCGATTTTGCTGGCCTCATTTCCTACCTCTTTTACTTGATGGTAGGACCCACCACACTTAACTCCTTTCTGCTCCCCTGATGTGCCCATCTTTCCCCTCCTTGCCCTTCCCACGCCAGCCGCCCAGCCCTTGTGCTGGCCTTGCTCTCTGCCGGGAACTTTTTTTCCTTAAGAGCTTCTCGCAGCTGCCTTGTCTTCATCCTCCAGATCTACGTTATCAGAGAAACCTTGCTTGACCATCCAGACCAAGACAGTCTTCGCCCACCAGACACTTTCTGAATCATGGTACTCTTTAACTCTTTGGAGCATCAGCATTTTCTGTTGATCTTCTTGGTGATCTACTGATGGGCTTGTTTCTGGTCTGTGATCCATTCCACTCACAGGAAGTAAGGGTCAGAGGAAGCCTGGTCAGTTTGTTCCTGGAGACCAAAGCCACTTCTGGCCCCAAGAGGGTCCTCAGAATCTTTGAATGTCTGAATTGGTCTCCACAGGAGCAGACACCGTGACGGGAATTCAAGTGCAAGAACTGTATTTGGGAAGAATGAGTGGGGAAGTGATGCGGGAAGGAAGACGGCCCCGCAGCAGGTGGCATCAAGCAAGTTTCCTCCTCAGGCAACTGGAGCCTAATCCCATTGGGATGCTCGGGGCAACCATGGAGAGCACGCACCTCAGTTACCCTCCCCCGGGGAGTGAGCAAGCTGGAGTAATCTGCAAACTCTAATCAGTCATTAGCTGAGGGTTGCTCTTGGGAGGGAGGGAGTGTTAATTTCTTGGTACCTCCTACCTGCCACATGCAGAGCAGAACTCATCACAATGGCTCATGGAAGCCCTCAGGCAAAGAAATACAGACGTTGGCACCTGCAAAGTCAGTCTGGGGTATACTGAATAAAGACCAGATGGACCCATGCAGAGGGCGGCAGGCTGATGGTGTCTGCTTGGTGAATAAATGAATGAATAGAAAAACATCGTCATTCATTAATTTCATAAGCCTGAATACTTACAGAATATATAAAGCCCTGGCGACAGAGTGATGATTTAAACAGACATGGTTCCTGGCCTGATGGAGCTGGTAGTCTGGGAAGGGAAATGAGATAGACTAGCAAAAACCAGACTTCACTGTTTAATTTCAACTATGACACAGGCATTAAGGAGATGGGGAAGGGAGGGTGGGGCTCTGAGTGGCTGTAAAGTGGAGACCTGGGGAGGATCTGCGGCATGACGGAGGGATCTTCCTGAGCAGGTCACAATGAACCTGAACTATTAACCTGAAGGAACAGCATTTGCACAGACGGAACAGCATTATGAAGGCTCTGAGACAGAATGGTGATTTGTTTGAGAATTACATCATTCGGCAAATTCTATCTTCAGTGGCCTGTCTCGAATCTCCACTAGGTATTAACAGCTAACGAACATCTCAGATTAATGTGGTCCCCCCACCCAGAAATGTTTTTCCGATCCCAAACTTGCTTCTTCCGAAAAAGTTTTCCCCTCCTTGTCAATGGTTCTTGCACTCTCCCCAATTACTCAAATGTCACCTTGACACAGAAGAGCCCTCTGGTCACTAATATGAACATGAAGCAGTATTCTACCCCATTCTGTTTCTTCATCACTGGTATCACCACCTGACCAATTGTTTGTGCTTTCATTATCATCTGCCTCACTGAAATGTCAGATTCTCGAGAAGACACATGTTTCTCTCTTTCCTGAGATATCTCTGCCCCTAGAATAGTACATGGCTCAACTAGTATCTGTTTAAATAAATGAATATCTGAACAAAAAATGAGTGGATGATTCTGTCTCCACTACCAGACTACATGAAAACTAGGACTGTGTCTGACTTTTAGCTTAGGCTGCAAGAACCAAAATTCCCAGCCAGCAGTGGCTTAAGTACCCAAGACATGCAATTGTATCATTTAACAAGATTTCAGGAGCAGTCATGCTCAACCAGGGGTGATTTTGCCCATCACAGGACATTTGATAATATCTGTGGAGACTTTTTTTTTTTTGGTCATGACTGGGATGTGAAATCTACTGAATGGAGACCAGGAATGCCTCTAAACATTCTATAGTACACAGGACAGCTCCCCACAACAAAGAATTATCTGCTCCACATGAGGTTGAGAAACTGACCTAAATGAAAATTTCAGGGTCTAAATGGTCTCAGAGTTTGTTCAATAGTTCATCAATGGCAGGACTTTGTGTCCTGTGATTTTCTAGAGTTTTCCCTCCTGGTTATAATGTGGTTGCCATAGCTCTGAGCATCACACTCTTCATCCCAATCATTACAAAGAGAAACAAATCTCTCTCTCTCTCTCTCTCCATCTCTTTCTGAAAAATCATTCATTATATGTCCAGCCTTGGGTCACATGTCCACCCCTAGTCCAACTGTCCAGTGAAGACTGAGTTACTGTGATTGGTTTGGATCAATTGACTCATTCTCTGGGACAGGACCCTGTGCCTGGGATCAAAATCAGGGTCATATGAGTAATAAAGAAGCGGAATGGCTGTTGGATAGTCAAGTCAAAGGGAAATGTCCATCACTGAAAATAATTTCATTTTTTACTTTTTATTGCTGCTGCTGCTAAGTCACGTCAGTCACGCCCAATTCTTTGCAACCCCATGGACTGCAGCCCACCAGACTCCTTTGTCCATGAGATTCTCCAGGCAAGAATACTGGAATGGGTTGCCATTTCCTCTTCCATTCTTAATGCTCCTACCACCCAAACCAAAAACCAACAAACAAGTAGAAAATGCCTTGCTCTTCCAGTTATTGCCCACCTAGAGTTCTACCTTTGCCAAACTAACCCCACTTCCTCAGTTTGCTAGAGAAAAGAAGGCAACTCTTTCCACTGTTCCCCATCAGATCATGATGGGTCCTAGGTTTGCCTTTGAACCCAGATCAATCAGACACCCCTTCCAATATTCCCTCAGTGAAATGCCCCTTCTTTTTCCTGCCAGAAGTCTCTTACTGGCTGGACAGCTCTAAGCTGCTGGTAGCAGTGGAACAAACATCCAAGTTCACCAAAGAGGCCTGACCTCAGGAAGGCAGGTGAATGTTAAGCAGCCTGAGCCCATCCGTCCGCAAATGCTAGACAGCTGTGCACATCTTTGGGGTGGAGATGAAAAACAGATACTTAATGTATCTGGTTAGAAATGAGGATTTTCTGGTTTGGTTATGCCTGTCATTTCGAATGTGTCTCTTCTATTATTTACAGCCTTTGTGCACCTGACCTTGTCAATTTCATCCCCAGAAGCAACTTGGCGAACCATCTTCACAATCCAACCAGAGGTGCGGGGGAGCTCTCTGCGCAGACTCAACCTCTCAAGCCTTTGTTGAGAGACAAGTCTGGGTAAAGATGCGCATGTAGGAAAAGATTTGGGAAGCTGTAGACACCGCTTCTCAACTCAGGGTAGAGCCAAAGCAAACTGGTTTCTTGATTTCACCTTCCTTTACCTTCACCTCCAAATCTGTGGATGGCCCAACACCCAACCCATTCCAAGTCTCTCAGTCTCAAGGTTAAGGTTAAGGTTATCCTTAAGGTTAAGGTAAGGTTAAACTTTCCTTCTCTCACACTGTACATCCTTTCCATCCATAAATGCTATTGGCTCTTAATAAAGTTCATTCCCCAAACCCATCTACTTGCCAGCACTTCCCTGGCCCTCACTCTGGTCCAAACCATCATCATCTCTAAAGCACTACAGCTGCCCTCTTGTTGGTGTTCTTCTTTCTGTTCTTGCCCCTTTAAAGCCAGTCTCTACAGAGCAGCCAGAAAGATCTTTCAGAAAAGAAATCGGGTCAGGGGACTTCCCTGGTGGTGCAGTGGTTAAGGCTTTGCTTTCTAAAGCAGGGAGTCTGGGTTCAATCCCAGGTCAGGGAGCTAAAATCCCACATGCCTGGGGCTGAAAAACCAAAACATAAAACAGAAGCAATATTGTAACAAATTCGATAAAGCCTTTTGAAATGGTTCACATCGAAAAGAAAAAAATCTTTAAGAAAAAAGAAGAACTCATGTCAGGTCCCTGCTGCTACTGCTGCTGCTAAGTCGCTTCAGTCGTGTCCGATTCTGTGCAACCCCATAGATGGCAGCCCAGCAGGCTCCCCCATCCCTGGGATTCTCCAGGCAAGAACACTGGAGGGGGTTGCCATTTCCTTCTCCAGTGCATGAAAGTGAAAAGTGAAAGTGAAGTCTCTCAGTCTTGTCTGACTCTTAGCGACCTCATGGACTGCAGCCCACCAGGCTCCTCCGTCCATGGGATTTTCCAGGCAATAGCACTGGAGTGGGGTGCCATTGCCCTCTCCCTACCTTGCCTCAAATCCACCAATGACTAATTATTGCCCTTAGAATAAAATCCAAATTCCTGGCAATGACTTCTAAGCCCTGCATGATTGGTTCCCCGGAGACTTCTGTTCCAGCCATGAGAGCTCTTCTGCTCCCTGATCACTGCAAACTGAGTTCCACCTCCCAGCCACAGAGGATGCCTTCCTCACACAGGAAAGACACAGTTCTCGGACCCAGTTCTCAGACTTCCCTTGCCATGGCTCACTCCTTGTCATTCACATCTTCACTTCAGTGCCATATCCTGACAGCCTTCCTGAGCCTCCAGTCTATGCGGCCAACTCGCTTCCTCAGTCACCATGACGCCATTCCATTCTGTCTGTTGATTACTTGCTGAGTACTTTCCTCCCTCCATTAGACTGTCCCCTCTGTGAGAACAGGAGCCGTTTCTAACTCTTTTGACACTATTTTCCAAGTCTAGAATGGGACCTTGAACATAGCAGAGGCTCAGTAAATTGTTGCTTCGGTCCCTCCGTCGTGTCCAACTCTTTGCAGCCCCATGAACGGCAGCGTTCCAGGCTTGATTACTAGTGGCCTTTTCGCCAGAGAGTTGTCCTGATGTCCTGGGCCCCCAGGACCCCTGCCCTCTCTGCGTCTCCCCGAGCCTTGGCTGTCTGCTGCTGCTGCTGCTAAAGTCGCTTCAGTCGTGTCTGACTCTGTGCAACCCCATAGATGGCAGCCCGCCAGGCTCCCTCATCCTCTTGGCTGTCTAGGAACCTTCAAAAGGGAAGCAAACACCCTGGGAATGCCCTTCTCTCAACTAGACTCTAAGCTCATCAGGACAAAGCCTGGACTAGATCTAGCTCTGTCTTCCCCTGGTTAAGTGCTGGATGCATGGTGGATGGAGAATTCTGTCTCTACCTCAGAACAGTACTGAGTCCCAAGAAAAGCTTGGCTTTTTATTCTTGGCAAACTCAAAACAGCACAGCATCTGCCCCAGAGTGCAACCTCTCTGATGTGGCACTTCCACTGCTAGGACACAGGTGTGAGGCACACACGTGTGAGGCAAACTGCATCGAGGGGGAGGGGTGTTTCCTGCGGCATCGGTAATCCTGGGGGAAACCTGAAACTTAAGCCGAAAGCTCCTCCTTACAGGAATGGCTTCTCCCAGCAGCAGGCAACACTCTAAGTTGATTTTTTTTGATGTGGGCCATTTTAAAAGTCTTTATTGAAGTAGTTACAATACTACTTCTGTTATAGGTTTTGATTTTTTGGCTGCAAGGCATGTGGGATCGCAGTTCCTCGACCAGGGATCGAACCTGCATCCTCTATGCTGGAAGATGAAGTCTTAACCACCAGACCACGAGGGAAATGCCTCTGAGCTGATTTAAAAGACACAAAAGTGCTTGGATGCTGTGTTCTTTCTTGAGCGCCTACCACGTGCCAGGCCCTGTGCTAAATATATGGTATGTAACGGGGAGCAATGAGGACAGAAATCTGTGCTCAAGTTGAGGAAGACAAGCAGGAAAACTAAATCAAAGGAAGAATAGGGCAGATGGGGATAAGGGCAATGGAGGAAAATTAAAAATTAAACAGGCCAGGGTCAGGGGATTGCCTACCTGTCTCCGAAGTCTCGTGGAGATGAGGGTCCTGGGAAGAGGGGGTAATGAGGGTCTGGGCTTCTTGGGGTGTCTGATGGAGTCAAAGGGTCAAAGGCAGATTAGTTCTGATGGTTTTGAGGCAGATAAAGGTGAACAGTGGGTATGGAGGGGAGGTGAGGAAGGGGTCTTGCTAAGAAAGCATGGAGCCTCCAGCACCCCCCCACCATGCAAGCTGACAGAAGGACGCCCAGGGGGGCAGGTCACATGGGCTTCCTTCGCTGCCCCTCCAAATCCATCCTGGAGGACGAGCCAGAGGGTAAATCTGAGCGCTCTCCTCCCCCAGCTTCCTGTGGGTTCAGCCAGTGAGAAGCCCCAGCAGGAGCTGGACACACAGAAGCAGAGTGAGCGCAGGGTCTCTATCCCCCTGCTCCCTGCTGGGCACAGTCTCTCTCTATGCATCTCTCTCTGGGTTTAGGGGCTCCTCCCTTCCCCCTTCTGGCCCGGAGAGGTGAAGGCTCCCACTGCTGGTACCCCAAGTGCAGAGCACCATCTGCAGGGTTCTCCCTGCCTCCCTCTACGCCTTTGTAAATATTTCATTCATTGAACTCTCCTCTGTGACCTAGACTGAATGCTCCATCTGTTTCCCACAGGATCCTGACGGACACACAGTGGAGTCCCTTAGCTATAAGAACCAAAATTACCCGTGGGCAGGCACAGAGACTTCCAGAGTGGAAACAAAGCGTCTCCAGGCCCACTGGACCCCCGGGAGACTGGATACAGTCTGCACTCTCCAGACTGGCAGAGCTGATCGAGGTCCCTTTGGAGAATTCGAGTGGACTTCAGGGATAGTCTGACTTGAGGCAGGCCCAGGATGCGTTGAAACACCAGGTTCTAGAACCTTCTTGGGAAAGGAGCACATGAGAAGCATCCTCCTCTGCCAGGCTGCCTGTCCTTCCCTGACACCTGGTGCACCATTGGAGACAGACAAGATGGAGAAGACCAGCCATGCGCCAAAAGCTTTGGAGCTCTCTCTTTCCCAATCTTCTGATCACCTCTGTGCAAGAAAGCTAGCATTTCATAAAATCACAGCTATTTGCCATTCATTTTCTAAAATTCCAAATGTCCATTTTTCTAATTAAAGTTCATTCACTTTTCTACAGTAGGCAACCATTCTGGTGTGTTCAAGATGTATTTTGGCGGAATTCCCTGGAGGGTTTCAGTGGTTAAGAATCTGCCTTGCAATGCAGGGGATGTGGGTTCAGTCCCTGGTCAGGCAACTAAGATCCCACATGCTGCAGGGCAATTAAGCCCGTGGGCCACAACTAGAGTCCATGTGCTGCAAGGAGAGATTCCGCATGATGAAGGAAAATCCCTCGTTCCAAAAGTAAGACTTTATCCAGCCCAAAAAAAAGATGCATTTTGGGTTTGCATGTGCCCATATACAAACTGTGCAACCCCAGAGACGGCAGTCCACCAGGCTCCCCCGTCCCTGGGATTCTCCAGGCAAGAACACTGGAGTGGGTTGCCATTTCCTTCTCCAGTGCATGAAAGTGGAAAGTGAAAATGAAAGTGAAGTCGCTCAGTCATGTCTGACTCTTAGCGACCCCGTGGACTGCAGCCCACCAGGCTCCTCCGCCCATGGGATTTTCCAGGCAAGAGCACTGCTGCAAGAGAGCCTCCGCATTTTATCCATCTACTCCCTCAGTAATGAGCGCCTGGTGGACTCTTCTCGCCACCACCACTGATGCTGGAATGATGTCCTTTGGGAGGTCCTTTTATGACCTTCATGAGAGTTTGTCTTGAATTAATACCTGGGAGAGGATTACCTCTACTAAGGCAGCAGTGCCTGCCTTCTGCTCTTTAGAAAGACTGCATCAGATCACCCTCCCGTAGAATATTTTTGCTTTACCCAGTTTTTATTACTTTTTACATTTTGAGTTTCCACGGTTAGGTAGACCAATGTCCAAAGTTTCCACAGTCAGGTATACCAATGTCCAAAGTTTCCACAGTCAGCTATACCAATGTCCAAAGTTTCCAGTCAGGTATACCAATGTCCAAAGTTTCCACAGTCAGGTATACCAAGGTCCAAAGTTTCCATGGTCAGGTAGACCAATGTCCAAAGTTTCCACAGTCAGATATACCAATGTCCAAAGTTTCCACAGTCAAATATACCAATGTCCAAGGTCCTTTTTGGTGGCTTTTTCCTTCTTGTTCACACACAATTTCCCTCTTTGTCTTTTTCAAAGCTCTTCATCTCAAATTCTGTTTTGTTGGGCCCCAGGACCTGAGTGCTTCCTAATTTACATGCTGCCTTTCTGACTCAACACTCGTGCCTTCTAATCCCACTGATCAGGATTTATGTCAATGTCCATGGCTCATGCATGTCCATTGTCAAGATGGGATAATTCCTGTTGATGGATTCTTCAAAACAACAGCCTTTTGCCAGCAGAGAAAAAAACAACTGACTGTCTAAGAAATGTAATGAAACTGTTGTTTATGCCTGCTCAGAATCCATTCCTTTTTCTGTCCTTAGAAGCCCAGTTTTCATCTGGGAAATCCATCCCTTTCTTATTCCTAGTCTGTGAGGATCCATCTCTCCCTGGATCCACATCTTGGCAAATCAGAGTATCCCACGCTCCTGGCCGCCGTGATTGGTTGAGCAAGGGCAACTGACCCACACCATTTCACAAAATTTAAACCCAAGATATTACATGGAACTTTTAGGAAAAGGTACTCTATTTCTCCTGAGGTGTCTAAGCTTGCAGAATGAAACATGGAACCACTGGAAACCACCTTAGCCATAATATGTAGAAAGCCTGCTCGAAAGGGAAACAGCTGACAGAGAGAGACACACAAAGAACTGAAAATTCATTATGACACCATTGTCTTCTGAGCTACTAGATTCAGCCATGCCTGAAACCTGCATGCCTCTGTTGTTTTTTTCTTTTCCCATATACATGATCTAATAAAGTCCCCTGTTTTGAAGAAGATAATTTGAGTTGGATTTCTATCATGTACAGCTGGAAAGTGCCTGATACAGTGAGTGACAGGCAGTTTACCCCAGTACCTATTGGAAAAAAAAAAACTACCCCTAAATTACCTATTAGCCTTAGCCCCTGCCCACCTCTTGAAGCTCGTAGTTTACCTGGCTTTCTCACACACACTCTGCCTCCTGGCTATTCCCCGGAGCACCACAGCTCGTCCCTCCGGCAGACCTTTGGGTTTGCTGTTCTCTCTGACGTGGAGTGCTCCACTGCCCGACTGTCACCTCCCCATCTCCTTGTCAGGCTTCAGGACTCAGCTAGGATGCGGACTCCCGCTTGGGCGCTCTCCCATCACCCTGCTCTTCAGCTGGGCACAGCCGCCCCACATATGTGATGCCTCCCTGTGTACTGAGTCCTTTACTTCATTCCTACTTGTTTCCCTTGGTACCATGATGCTGTTTTTTCATCACCATAACCCTGATGTTTAGAACAATGATTCCTGGAAGATGCTCCATAAACTAACAAAGGAAGAGAATTTGGCAGGGAGGGAAGAGATAGGGAAAAAAAGGAAGAAAGGAAGAGAGAAAGAAAAAGAAAGGAAGAGAGGAAATGAGGGTGGTGGAGGATGGATTCAAACAAATGTTCTAGGTTTAAGAAAGAGCCATTCCTTTCTTCTTCACACCCTCAGACTTGGTCCAGACCCAAACTCAGAAAATATCAGAGCCTTTGAAATCGTATCTCAGAATGTCCCTCTGGCCCGTCACTTAATTAAATGACCCCATAATGAAATTTCTCCCCATTGAATCTATATTTAATAATTAATTGACCTCTTCAGCCCAGCCATGCTTGGAGTCTCATCAATTATGCATCTTTCCCTTCTGCACTCAACATTCACCTCCTGGGAAAGTAGGACCCAGACAGGAGAGACTCAGAGTGGCTGGAGCCTAAAAGGGTCCCTCTGAGGGGGTGAAGGGCCCCCAAATGCTGATCTGTTGGAGAGATATGGGGTGGAGGTTTGGGGGCAAAGACAATCTTGGGCCTGAAACTTATTCTATCTGAGGGGCCCTCTTTATTAAGAAGAAGACAAAATTACTGATACAAAATCTCATACAAACTGAAATATTTAGAAAAAAATCAAAAACAATTACTTAAAAAAAAAGCTGGCACAAGCCACAGAATTCAGAAATAAGAAGCAATATCATTAATTAACTTCCTGGTATGCTTTGAGAGGGCTTGCCAGGTGGCTCAGTGGTAAAGAGTCCACCTGCCAAGAAGGAGACATAGGTTTGATCCCAGGGTCTGGAAGATCCCCTGGAGAAGGAAATGACAACCCACTCCAGTACTCTTGCCTGGGGAATCCCATGGACAGAGGAGCCTGGCAGGCTAAAGTCATGGGGTCGCAAGAGTTCAGACACAACTTAGCGACTAAACCACTACCGCCATCACCAAAGAGAAAAGGAAGGTAACTCAACCTTTCCTCTAGAAGAGTTGATCAGGAAAAAAAAAAAAACAATTGACAATTTTTAGAAAAGTTTCTCTTGGCCTGGTAATCCATGATCGGTAATGTCACATCCAGTGTTAGCTTGCTACAGCTGTCATAACGATGTACCACAGACTAGGTGATTTAAACAACAGAAATTCATGTTCTCGCAGTTCTGGAGGGTGGAAGTCTGACAGCAAGGTGTCAACAGGGTTGGCTTCTACCGAGGTATCTCTCCTCGGCTCAGAGATGGCTGTCTTCTCCCTGGGTCTTCACATGATCTTCTATCTGTGCCCACGTCCTCATCTCCACCCCGTCTAAGGACATTAGTCATATTGAGGAACTCATTTTGACTTAATGACCTTCTTAAAGACCCATCTCCAAATACAGTCACATTCTGAGGTACTGGTGTCTAGGACTTTAACACAGGAACTTGGGGAAGGATGCAGTTCAGCCCATGACACACACTTTTGCAGGACGGTTGTCAAATTTGGGGAAAACACTCTCAAGTTTCTTTCCTACATGAGCTAAAACATTTCAAGGCATTTCAAGTTTTCTAAGCCCAGTGTCTCAGCTCCAATACCATCTAACTGATGACTCTCATCAACCAGTCTGTCAATGCCATCCATCCTTGAGTTGTGACGACGTCCCTGGGGCCACCGTGAGCAAGAGGAATTTTCTGGGAAGCCATTCTCACACCTGGAGGTCAAGCAATGACTTAACTTTGCAGAGATGTCTGTGAGCCACACAAAACATCTCATGGGGCCAACTGAACGCAATCCCAACCAAACTTCCCTTTGGCCAGCCCCCTAGGGCTGTCCCAACACAGTGGTCTTGAGAAATAGTAGTTAAAATAGCACACTTTTGCAGATTTCACAAACATGTGGTTCCCTGGACATGGTGTTAGGGCTCTTCCCAGAGTTTTAGAAGATGCCCGGGTGAGTGACTCAGGCCTTGAAGTTTAAGCTTCATTAATTTCACAGGAAATCTGCCTCTGGGGGTTGGGGGTGGTCTGTGTTCTGAGCATCCCCTCTCCAGCCCCTCAGAGTCCTGGCCAGGCTAGAGTTCCAAAAAAAAAAAAAAAAAAAGCAAATGGGGCTTTTGTGTGTGTGATGAGGCGTATATTTGTTTCCTAGCATCACTGTAACAAATTACCACAAAAGTCGATGACTTAAACAATATGAACTTATTCAGCCACAGTTTTGAAAACAAGAAATCTGCAATCAAGGTGTTGGCAGGTCCGTACTTGCTCTGAAGATTCTAGGTGAGAACCTGCCGTGTCTCTTCCAGCTTCCAGTGACCCCTGGCAGGCACTGACTTTGGCCAGCATCACTCCAGTCCCTGCCTCCGTCTTCACCTGCCCTTCCTGATGTCTTTTCTGTCTCTTATAAGGATACCTGTCATTGGGTTGGGCCAGCTCAAACCCAGGAAGACCTTATCTTGAGATCTTTACTGTAATTACATCTGCAAAGACCTTTATTTCAAATAAGGACACATTCATAGGGTCAGGATTTGGAGATATCATTTGGGGGGCACTATTCAATCCACTACAGGGGGTCACCAATGCCCTCACCAAGCATGGCCTTTAAAGAACAGGCCTAGGCTCCAGGGATTTCACTGGAAAGACCACCTACTCAAGACTGAAATCCCACTATTATCACTCTACTTCAGGCTCAACTTGATTTCAGCACATCCATCCATCACCCACGCTTGAAGCCTCTGAAAGCAAATGCGTGGGAGACAGGTTTCTCTCCAACACAGCAGAGTTGCCCAAACTTCAATCACCTTCTCAACTTCTAGGATGAATTTCATGTCCACAAACCACTTAATGTTCTACTATTCACTTAATGTTTTTTCCTCAAATGGGTCTATTTTTAAAACTTCACACCCATGAAGGGGTTTGACATGCTTCTTCTGGTTTTGTCTCACATCATATACATTCACATCATTAGAACTCACAGGTAGAGATCTCTAGTTTTGTGCCAGGGGGTCTCTAAGCCCTGGTTAATTAATCCTCACAGCAACTCTGAAAGGAAGGAATTTTTTATTATCATCCCATTTCACAGTTGAGAAACTGAGGTATAGAAAGGGTAGGTAACTTGAACCAATTAACGCAAGAAAAAATGGGGTGCAGCTTTGTTTCATTCACCGCTGTTTGCCAAGAGCCTTGAGCAGTGCCTGACACTGTAGGCAAAGAGTAGGCATTTTATTGTGGAATGCTGTCCCAATGTGGCAGGATCAGCACATACAGGGAAATGAGAGTATGAAATGAGGGCGGAAAAGTGTCCCGGTGCAGGACCAGCGGGGCCATAGACCTTGGCAGGGATCAGAATTGTATTCTTGTGCAATAGGAAATTAATGGAGGACTCTGGGTCACAAGAAACAAGTTCTGATTCTTTTTTCTATTTTGATTGACTATGATTTCTTAAAAAAATTTTTTTTAAGTACAGGGTAATTACAATATTCAGTTCAGTCGCTCAGTTGTGTCTGATTCTTTGTGACCCCATGAACTGCAGCACACCAGTCCTCCCTGTCCATCGCCATGTTATTAGAGGATAATTACAATCTTCCCTCATAGCTCAGTCAGTAAAGAATCTGCCTGCTATGCAGGAGACCCGGGTTCGATTTCTGGGTTGGGAAGATGCCCTGGAGAAGGAAATGGCAACCCACTCCAGTGTTCTTGCTTGGAGAATCCCATGGACAGAGGAGCCTGGTGGGCTACAGTCCATGGGGTTGCAGGAGTTGGACACAACTTAGTGACTAAACCAACACCACACTATTGTGATGGTTTCTGCCATAGGTATATATGTGTCCCCTCCCTCTTGAACACCCCCTCCCCCACCTCCCTCTTCATTTCACCCCTCTAAGTTGTCACAGAGCACCTGCATTGGGTTCCCTGCTTCACACACCATCTCCCATTGGCTTATCTATTTTACATACCTAATGTACAAGCTCTGATTTTGAAAAGATTGCTCTGGCTGCCGCAGAGTGATGCTGCTGCAGGTGAAAATTTGGCAAAGTGTCTGACACTGAGAATGTGTGTTCTAATCAACTGGCCTGAGAGCAGCTGAGTGAGGAGGTGTTTGGAGAGGTGGGAGGATGGGACCAAGAGGTCCTCCTTATCCACCAGGCCAGTGGCCCTGCTGAGGAAGGCCTTGCACTAGGCCTTCTGAAATTACATCTAAATGAGCTCTCCACTTAGTCCCAGGGCTTCCCTGATAGCTCAGTTGGTAAAGAATCCGCCTGCCTTGCAGGAGAACCCAGTTTGATTCCTGGGTCGGGAAGATCCCCAGCAGAAAGGAAAGGCTACCCACTTCAGTATTTTGGCCTGGAGAATTCAGTCCATGGAGAATATAGTCCACGGACTATACAGCCCATGGGTTCACAAAGAGTCGGATATGACTGAATGACGTTTACTTCACTTCACTTCGTCCCATGGACCGAGGAGCAAGAAGCTGATAGGAAACCGAGATTCACCTCCTACAGAGAAGCAGCTCATCATCCAACCGGACCCTTGACCACATTACTGGCCACCCTGTCTGCAGGCCTCTTAAGAACTATCATTGTACAGCTCAGTCCTATAAGCGTCTTTAGGAAAAGTACAATTTGATGCACTTTGATTGGTAACGGGCTGGGGAGGCGGGGTCAGGTAAGGGTGGTATTGGGGGTGGGGTTTGGGTGTGAGGAGGTGCAAAAGGGTTGATGCAGTCAATGTCTATTTAAAATGGGATAGAATTTCAACACCCTGCTTCCGCATTTCCTGTGCATACCTGGTATAGCACTAAAAATGAAGCGGGGAGGGGGGTCACTCAACGTCACTGAGGGTCCCTTGGGGACAGTCCCGGACTCGGAGTCCCTGGGGAGCTCCGACTCGCTGGGCTTCCTTGGCTGCGAGGTTGGTCTCACCTGGCTTCAGTCTCCCGCACTAAGCGAGGTCACAGAACTCAGGAGGAGGCCCTGGGTGCGACAGAGGGGTTGCGGTGCCCCGCCCCGCCCCCAGCCCACCCTTTTACCCCTGCGCGCTCTCTCCATCACCCCCTCCCCCAGGCGGGAACACCCCTAAGAGACGGCTGCGGTAATGACCCTCGACAGCTGCGCTCCCACTAAGCAGCCGCCCCTCCCCGGGCCCCCGCCCTCCACCCTGTCGCCTCCCGAGACAGGTTCGCACCTGCTCGGGGCCATTTCTCATCAATTAGGCCTTGGCAGCGCTTTGAATGCGGCCCGGCGAGGGCGCGTCCCGGCGGCCCCTCCGCGTGCCGCCCCCGGCCGCCCCCGGCGGCCCGGCGCACAAGATGGCAGCCCGGGCGCAGCTGCCCGCCGGGCTCGCGGGGGCCACAATCGGCCCAGTGTTCGCTGCCCCCAGGTTGGGCAGGGGGCCGGGCACACCTGCGCGGCGCAGATGGTGCCGCCCGCGGCAGCAGGCACCGAGGACCCTCCAGGGACCCGGAGGCGGGACGAAAGCGGGGGTGGGGGGCGGATGGGAGGGGTAGGGGAGATATGGGGCGGGGCGGGGGTGGGGGGTGTCCTTCCCTCCCTCCCCGCCCGGTGATGCCTTTCAAAGCCTGGAATCTGGAGAAGGGGCAACTGAGAAAATGGCATTGGGCTGTGGGACCAAGCCAAGCCCCCCGTCTGTCCCTTCGCCATGCCATGCCCTGCGCCCCTGGCCCGGTGGCCTCCCCAGTCCCCCTTGATGCAAAAAGAATGAGTCCTTTTTGGTAACCTAAATACTCAACAATAGGGGATAGACTAAAAAATGTGCTGTGGTTTCTGCAAAGCCCTGACATGCAGCCATGAAAAAAGCATATTACAGAAGGGACGCAGGTCTTGAAGCAGTATGTTCAGTGTACTGGATCCAAGACTGGATTCTGGCTTGCTTCATTGCTTTGGAGCTCTGCAAAACTGCTGAGATCACCTCTTCCAATATCAGTTTTCTCATCTGTAGAGTGGAATAATAATAGGACTATTGCAAGAGTTTAAATGAGACTGTGGGTTGAAAGTGCCCACCATAAGACATAGTTAAGTACTTAGTATTTTTTATTTCTTATAAAAATAACACATATTCATTGTTAGGAATTCACACTTTATCATACTGTATAAGATTCCAAGTTAAAGTATCATCCTTTCACCTCTGCCTGAAATATCCATTAGTAATGGTTTACTGTTTGGCTCCAGGATTTTTTCTACATTATATCTACATTATATGTATAATATACATTTGTGCTGTGTGTGCTCAGGCTTGTCTGACTCTTTGCAACCCCACGGACTGTAGCCCCAGGCAAGAACACTGGAGTAGGTTGCCATTCTCTTCTCCAGGGGATTGTCCAACCTGAGTCTCCTGCATTGGTAGGCAGATTCCTTATCACCAGCGCCACCTGGGAAGCCCCCTATTTATTCACATAGACTCCCAAATCAAATGAGAAGCAGTTTACTTTAGTGATTAAAATCTGAAACTCTGGGGCCAGACTGCATTCAAAAAACCTGACTCTGTTGCTTGTCTGCTGTGTGTCCCTAGGAAAATCACTCAATTTTTCTGGGCCCCAGTTTCCTCATCTAGAGCATTGCAGGAAGGCTGTGAGATTAACTGAGCTAATGCACACAAAACATTTCAAACGGTGCAAATAGAAATATTAGCTTTATTGTAGATACTGTTTTGTAAGTTTTTTTCTTACTATTTTTCTGGTTCAGCAATGGATTGTTAAAGCAATAGAATTCTTTAAACAACTGTAGAATATGCCATCCTATGATAGACCGTCATGGACTTAAGCAGTCCTCTTTGTGGCTAGCTGGTAAAGAATCTGCCTGCAATGCAGGAGACCTTGGTTCAATTCCTGGGTCAGGAAGACCCACTGGAGAAAGGATAGGCTACCCACTCCAGTATTCTTGGGCTTCCCTTGTGGCTCAGCTGGTAAAAAAAATCCGCCTGCAATTCGGGAGACCTGGGTTCAGTCTCTGGGTTGGGAAGATCCCCTGGAGAAGGGAAAGGCTACCCACTCCAGTATTCTGGCCTGGAGAAGTTCATGGTGTCACAAAGAGTCAGACAGACTGAGCAACTTTCACTTTTACTGGAAGAGACTTTGGGTTTGGTTCCCTAGTGTTATAGCAAACACCACTGAATGCACATCTTTATGCCCTAGGGTGAGATTTTCTGTAGTTTCAGATCCTAAAGGTGGTTTTGCAGAGTTAGACTCTCCTGGGCTGGGACTAGGGAGAGGCAATCAAGCCACCCCACTCAGGCACAAAATTTAACAGGACACCAAAAAGAACCGTAACCAAGATACATCAGACGTTAATGCAACAGTTCTTAAAAAATGAATGCTAAAAACAGGTCACGATGAACAAAATATCAGTTTTACAGATGGGATCTGGCAGTGCCATACTGAACTACACTGAAGCCTGTAGCCAAAGAAAATGCATGCCTCTATATACAGAATTTTGTATATTTTTTAATGGTAATTTTTATCCAGAATATTTTTAAAATTTATTTTATTGAAGTATAGTTGATGTACAATGCTATATTAATTTATATTGTAGAACAATGTGATTCAGTTATACATATAAATACACTTTTTCATATTCTTTGCCATTATGGTTTATCCCAAGATATTGAATATAGTTCCCTGTGCTATACATCCATTCTATATAAAACAGTTTGCATCTGCTCATCCTAGACTTCAAAGCCATCCTGCCTCTACCCCTCTCCCCCACTTGGCCACCTAAAGTCTATTCTCTATGAGTCCATTTCTGTTTCATCAGTAAGTTTGTTTTTGTCATATTTTAGATTCCACGTATCAGTCACATCATATGGTATTTATCTTTCTGACTTAGTATGATAATCTCTAGGTCCATATGTATGGCTACAAATGGCATTATTTCATTCTTTCTTTGTGGCTGAGTAGTATTCATTTTATGTATGTACCATGTCTTTATCCATTCCTCTGCTGATGGACATTTAAGTTGATTTCATGTCTTGGCTGTTGTGGATAGTGCTGTTATGAACATAGAGGTGCATGTATCTTCTCTAATCAGAGTTTTTTTCCAAATATATGCCCAGGAGTGGGATTGCTTTTTTCCAGAATACTAAAGTAGTTGGGAAAAAAAAAAAAAAACATTGTAAAGTTGAAAAGTAGGCATGTTAAACAAAACAGCATTATTTTATGTTTAAATAGTTTACTCATATCAGACAGAATTTGTATGTTTTACTTTCCTGGCTTTAACGGACGTAAACTCATCACTAGTATTTTCAAAGTCTACTTCTGGAAAGAAATTAACCATGAAAAAAATTACATAAAACGTGTTTATCGGGGATGCACATTTTTTCTCTTGCCACAGGCTCTAAAATGACTCAAGAAGGTTCTGGATGTTGTAAATTTGTCATCCCAAGGGGTTAGAACAATTGTCATTCCCACTGACAAGGGACTTCATTTTTCAGGCATCTTTGGGCATTAAGCTGCTTCCAGCAGACAGTCATTATTTCCACATTAGGCCCTTGTCTGAGAGGACCCCGGAGCTGGCTTGCCTACCGGGGCTGGCTTTCTGTCCTCATTCACTGCGGAGCAAAACCCAGACAGCCCTACTGGGCGGGCTCAGGTTACATCAGGCTCTGAGAGCAGCCTTATCACAGATCTGCAGAGGCCCCACGCACTCAGGAAGACCTTTCAACTCCAGGGCAAACTCTAAAAACCCCGCAGCTGCCTCGGGGGCAATGACTGCAGCTCCAGAATTGACTAGATCTGAGGACCCTCGCTGAAATAATCTCATGAATGTTCCTTTACCTGTGGCCAGCAAGAGGGGTTCTGCTCCTTCGCTTCTTCACTACCTCTCTGGACACTCTGAGCCTCGCTGCTCTGAGCGGCCCTGAGTCAAGCCCTAGGACCAGAGCGGTTTCTGGAGTGCAGAGCGGCAGACAGCTGCTGCTGCTGCTAAGTCTCTTTAGTCATGTCTGACTCTGTGCGACCCCATAGACGGCAGCCCACCAGGCTCCTCTGTCCCTGGGATTCTCCAGGCAAGAATACTGGAGTGGGTTGCCATTTCCTTCTCCAATGCTTGAAAGTGAAAAGTGAAAGTGAAGTAGCTCAGTCGTGCCGGACTCTTAGGGACCCCATAGTCTGCAGCCTTCCAGGCTCCTCCGTCCATGGGATTTTCCAGGCAAGAGTGCTGGAGTGGGTGCCATTGCCTTCTAACAGTAGTAGCTGTAATAGTAACAATGATGATGAGGGTGATGATGAGGACAGAGTATTTACCGCAACCAGGACTGTTCTAAGTGCTTTATGCACATTAACTCATTTAGTCCTCGTCAGGATCAAATACTTTTCTGTGCTGTCTAGTTCCATTTTACAGATGAAGAAACTGAGGCATAGTGGGGCTTAGTCACTTGCCTGAGTTTCTGAAGATGGTAAGTGGCAAAGCTGCAAAATGATCCCACGGGTCTGGCCCCAGAGTCTGCTACACTGCGATCTTCTATTCCTTTAGTTTTCCACATCTCGGAAAAACAGCAGCACTCAAAAGAAGAAAAAAAGAGAGAAAGGAAGGAAGGAAGGAGGGGAGGGAGGGAGGGAGGGAGAGAAAGAGGAAGGAAAGAGATTCAGCCACCACTTTCATTCCACTCTTTGCCAGTCTTTTTCAAAACCACCTTCTCATCACTCAGATATCAGAGACGCCGGACAGCCGAGTTTCCCGGAAGCGCCACAGGTATGCGGTTAATTTGAGAAGCCTGAGGCAAAGGGAAGCGGGGGAAGGAGGCAGCGGCGTGAGCAGCCACTGCGCATCCCTTATCAAACCAGCGGCCACATGGTGACCACGGTTTCATTCCTCAGACAAACCCTGGGAAACAGTGCAGATTACGCGCCCCAGAGTTATTCTGCCCAAGGTGAGGGAGCTAGAGTGTTTATACATTAATTCCTGAGTCACTGCTTGAGAGCTGTCGCAGTGTTAGATCCTGGGTACTTCTTCCCATTGGCAGCAAAGCTTTCTAGTTTCAAGGAAAGAAGCTCCCAGGCCCAGATGTCCATACTGGCAGTTAGAGGTTATTAGAGCCTCCAGGGACCATTTTCTTTGGCTATCCCCTACTCTTTCTCCTTTCTCTCCATACAATGTTATGGACTGAATGTTTGCAACCTCCACCCAAACTAATATGCTGAGATATATAACACCCAATGTGATGATATTTGGAGGTGGAACATTTGGGAGGTGATTACATCATGAGGCTGGAGCCCTCATGAATGGGATTAGTGCCCTCATAAAAGGGGACCCAGAGAACTTGAATAGAATTTGCATACTACTGTTGTGTGAACGTAGTATAAATCTCAATTACGTTGAATTGGCTCATAGCGCTCTTCTGGTCTCCTGTATCCTTCTACTTCTCTGTATATTCATCCTATTAATTTGCAAGAGTTGGATATTGAAACTCCAACTAAAAATCTTATTTATCTACTAAAAAATAATTGTAATATATAGTGGAGCTATATGTAACTTTGTTCTGTTTTTTTTTTTAAGTCTCCCGTAAATGTGTTATCATACTTTCATAATTTAAAAAAGAAAATTACTGACCGAAAAATAAGTAAATAAAAGAGGACCCAGAGAGCTCTCTTGCTTGCTGTCTCTGACAAGTGAGGATCCAACAAGCAGTTGGCAGTGTGCCACTCGAAAGAGAGTTCTTACCAGAGTCTGATCATGCTGATCCCCTGATCTCAGGCTTCCAGCTTCCAAGACTGTGAGAAATCAATTTTTAAAAATTGTTTTTGTTTGTTTTTTTGCTTGCAACTGGTCTTTGTCGCTGCATGGTGGCTTTCTCTAGTTGCAGCAAGCAGGGGAGGGAAGCTGCTTCTCATTGCAGGACACAGGCTTCTCACTGAAGTCGGTTCTCTTGTTGTAGTTCACGGCCTCTAGGATGTGGGCTCAGACATTGTGGGACATGGGCTTAGTTGCCCTGCAACATATGGAATCTTCCCGGACCAGGGACCAAACCCGTGTCCCCTGCACTGGCAGACGGATCCTTCACCACTGCATCACCGGAAAAGTCCGGAAATCAATTTCTATTATTTGTCAGCCACCCAGTCTGTGGAACTTTCAGACCAAGACAGAAGACAGAGAAGAAAAGGAAGCCAAAATAGAGTGCGTAACCAAGGAGGTGATCACTGCGGGCGGCCAGAGTTTCGTCTCACTGGGGCTGTCCGGATGTGGGGGTGGCGCGCAGCACCGGACAGATCCCTCCTGCCGGGAGAGGGAGCACAGGTATTTATCCTCCAGTCCCCACCTGTCACTGGGCGAGGGCTGCTTCTTCGAGCATTAACTCCTCTGTCCTCTGGCTTGCCCTGAACGCAGGCCAAGCATGCTCCTGGGGCCAGGAAAAGAGCCTCAGGCTGGAGGTTGGCAGGTGTTTGCAGTGAGCATTCTCTGGTGAAAGGAGGGCAGTGCGAGGGGACGTAGATGAGGCTCCGCCGTGGCTGCTCCAAGTCACTAGCTTAGAGGGAGAAGCGGGTGGCGGCCCTGCTATTTGCCTAGCATCATGCTGAGTGCTTTCATTGTGCAATTTCACTGCAAAACATTCTCATGTAGCCCCATAGGTGGATGAGAAAGGCAAACTTTAGGGAACGTAGGACTTTGCCTAAAACCACATACCCAGTTAAACATGGCAGATTCATGATTCAAACCAGGTCTGTTTGATTTACCAGACCCAATATTTTCCCCCCTCAGTCCATTTCTCTGCATCTCTGAGATTCGTGAGCCTCAGCATTCAGGCCCATCAGGGTAATATGTACCAAAGCTCTTATGAGTGCCGAAGTGAATAAAATGCTAATCCTCATCAATAGATTAAACTGAGAAATGCTTAAACCAGAGATCTGTCTGCAATAAAAGCAATTGGGTTGTTTCTTTGTAATTTGACTGCTCACATGAGCCCAGGAACCTGCCTTATAGCTTTACAAATCTGTGATAATTTCCTTCAACTTTTCCATTTTATTGCTGCCATTAAAATCCCGTTGTGTTCTTAAAACAGGAAAAAAAATGATTAAAACAGATGTGGCTCTTAAAGTTACAATATGAATTTTACAACCCAGGGTTTTATGGTACTGAGAGAAATTTCAGCCACCAGGGTCAGAGGCAAGAAAAATGGGACCGGATTTCTGAAATGGGTTTGGGGAGGGGGAAAGAGTCAGGGCACGGGGTTCAGAATGACAAAGACAGCCAACAGAGCTAATTTCCTGACGTTTACTTCTCTCTCCAAACTCTCGGGACCAACTACAGGATGTCACATTTGCAGCTTGCACCCCAAGTTTAGTCTCTGCAGCTACCAAGTTTTGATTAAACCACTTTCCCTCACTCCAGCCTTCCTGCCAAGCATCTCTTCTCAAATCATACTTTCCACTTAAATAGTCTGCAGGGATCTTTGTTTTGTTTATGGAGGCAGCATTTTGTCATAAAAGAGCATTGAGACACGAGTTCTAGACCCAAATCTCCAACAGATTCATTGTGTGATGTGGGCAAATCGCTGAACTCTTGTGCTTCAGTTTCTTTGTCCACAAAACCAAGGACTGTACCAGGTCTCCAGTTTCTCTCCCAGCTCCACAGTTTCCTGACCTTGTCTACAGGATCATGGTTTCCAACACAAAGAAGACTCTGAATATTTGTTGCCTGGAGAAATAAGTGAATTCCTAAATTCTTCATTTCTCTTTTTAGAAAAATGAAGGGGTTATTGACTTCTACTAACAATCAAAAGAGAATTAAAACCACCATGAGATTGGTTTTCCATTTTTAAAAAAATAAGTTATCAGCCTGGCAAAGAAAGACAGAAAAATGGGGATTCCTCTATACAGCTGAGTCGGATTGTATAATGGTATGTGTGTGCTTAGTCGCTCAGTTGTTCTGATTCTTTGCGACCTCATGGACTGTAGCTTACCAGGCTCCTCTGTCCATGCGGATTCTCCAGGCAAGAATACTGGAGTGGGTTGCTATACCCTCCTCCAGGGGATCTTCCTGACCCAGGGATTGAACCCAGGTCTCCCACATTGAAATTAAAAGACACTTACTCCTTGGAAGGAAAGTTATGATCAACCTAGACAGCATATTAAAAAGCAGAGACATTATTTTGTCAACAAACATCCGTCTAGTCAAGGCTATGGTTTTTCCAGTGGTCATGTATGGATGTGACAGTTGGACTCTAAAGAAAGCTGAGCACTGAAGAACTGATGCTTTTGAACTGTGGTGTTGGAGAAGACTCTTGAGAGTCCCTTAGACTAAAAGGAGATCCACCAGTTCATCCTAAAGGAGATCTGTCCCAGGTGTTCATTGGAAGGACTGATGCTAAAGCTGAAACGCCAATACTTTGACCACCTGATACAAAGAGCTGACTCATTTGAAAAGAACCTGATGCTGGGAAAGATTGAGGGCGGGAGGAGAAGGGGGACAACAGAGGATAAGATGGTTGGATGGCATCACTGACTCAGTGTACATGGGTTTGGGTGGACTCCGGGTGTTGGTGACGGATAGGGAGGCCTGGTGTGCTGTGTTTCATGGAGTTGCAAAGAGTCAGACACGACTGAGTGACTGAACTGAACTGAACTGAACTCCTGCATTGTAGGCAGATTCTTTACCATCTGAGCCACTAGGGAAGCCAAAAGTGGTATAATGCTTATTATCAAAATGTTAAATGGGCATATCCTTTGATCAGCAATTTCATTTGCAGTAGTTTATCTTAAGGAAATGATCAGAAAAACATAGCATGAAGAAATGCCCACAGTAAAAAGTCTAGGTAAAGAGAAAAAAAGAATATAAACAACTTATGTGCTGTAAAAACCTGAAAAGATTTCTGTATTGGAAAAATAATCTGAATCCTTTTCAGATTTTATATGTATATTTATTATATATAATATATATTCACTATATATAATATATATTATATTATATATATATACAGGGGCTTCCCAGGTCACACTAGTGGTAAAGACTCCACCTGCCAATACAAGAGATGCAAGAAACATGAATTCGATCCTTGGGTCAGGATGATCCCCTGGAGAAGAGAATGGCAGCCCACTCCAATATTATTGCCTGGAAAATCCCATGGTCAGAGGAGTCTGGCAGGCTACAGCCCATGGGGTCACAAAGAGTCAGATATGACTGAGCACTCATTATTTCCTGCTGCTAAGTTGCTTCAGTCATGTCCGACTCTGTGTGACACCATAGATGGCAGCCCACCAGGCTCCCCCATCCCTGGGATTCTCCAGGCAAGAACACTGGAGTGGGTTGCCATTTCCTTCTCCAAGGCATGAAAGTGAAAAGTGAGAGTGAAGTCGCTCAGTCGTGTCTGACTCTTAGTGACCCCATGGACTGCAACCTACCAGGCTCCTCCGTTCATGGGATTTTCCAGGAAAGAGTACTGGAGTGGGGTGCCATTGCCTTCTTCGTACATATGTATAGATGTACATTATATATATATCAGAATCACTTTGCTGTACACTTGAAACATTGTAAATCAACTATGTATCAACAAATTACTTTATAAAACCTTGTATTTCACATGTGTTTAATTACGTATTCAAGTTTCATTCAAGTTGTCCCACAACTTGAGTGTCGAGTCCATGAAGGCTATTTCCTTAGTACCTAAACCAAGCCTGGTGTATAGAAGGTGCAAAAACCATGAATGGTGCCTTCAGTGGATGAACAAAATAGGCAGATATGTATATGTATATACAAGAGTAATCTGTTGCAGTGTAGTTTATAATAGTGAAAGTTTGTTTAGATGTAATACAGTATATTTTCATCTATATTTGTCATTCTGTAAATACTCCATTTTGCTATTGAAATGTTTTACCTTTTTCTTGTCAATTTCTAGGAGCTCTTTGTAGGTTAAGAATATTACGTCTTTGCCTGTCCGTTTTGTTGTAAATGTCTCCTCATGCTCTCCTGAGTGTATATAAACATTCTCTCAAGTATTATCCAAATGTCATGTTATTTTCTCACATTTAGATACTTGATCCACCTAGAATTGATTTGTGTATAGTACGAGGTAGAGTCTAACCTACCTCCTGATAAATAGATAGCAGTAAGGCTCTCTGAAATCTTACAGCAGTACTATTGTAAAATAAAATATCCTGTTTCTACTGAATTGAAATGCCACCAAAGTATTTTTTTCCATATATACTTAGATTCTTTTCTGGAATTTAAAATTTCCTACAAATCTCTTTGTTTATTCTTAACATTTTTCTTTCACTAGTTTTCTCATAATATAGCAGCCAGGGTCTCAAGAGGAAAGAAACGTCCCACTCAAGCAAGAGGACACAGAAGGGGTTAACACACGACTTGCCAAGGGAGAGACAGGGTCTATGGAAGCCAACAAGGGATAAAGCAATACAGGGCTAAACTCAGGGAGCTGCCACGATCTCGAGATCTTAAAGGAGGCAGAGGAATGCTGGAACTAGCTTGCACTGGCTAGCAAGAACCAGTTGTCATCTCTTTTGAGCTACGCATGACTTCACATGGGTAACTTGAAATCAGCCACGGTGGGAATATTTTACACCAAGAAATTGGCAAATGCTATAAATCAGAGCTCCTCATCCCCAGAGTCAACACTTCAATGCTTAGCAGCACACCACCGGGAGAAGTGTTGCCTGGAACCGGGAGAGTAGACTTGTCTGGAGCAGCCTGTCTGTGAGGAACTTTGATCTCTACTAGGACATAGCCCAGTCACCACAGCCCAGCAGGGAAGGAGAGGGGGGAAAAGTATGCTGATCTCCACCTTGCATCCCTTCATACCTCTCTACCCTTGCAGTGCCTCCCACTCCGGAAACTCCAGCAGATGTCAGGGAGCTGGAGACACAGTCCGAGAGATCAACTTCCAGGGGCATGGAGCAAAGGGTGGAAATGGAAATATCCAGATGGAAATGGCCTCCCAAGACAATCTGGTAGGACAGCTTGTCTAATCCATCCCCACCCTGATCCTCATTTTCAAAAACATCTTGGAGATTCTTATCCATGTCCCTAAAGACCTTGTTGAGATAAGGATTAGAATTTTATACAACTTAATGATTAATTTGGGAAGGATTGAAGCTTTGTGAAATTAAATCTTCTCATGCAGGGACATGGAATGTCTTTCTTTGGATGCCATTTATTTAGGATTTTGTTTCTTATTCTTTAATTAAATCTTAAAGTCCTTTTGATATGGGTCTTGTGTTATATTTTTATTCCTAAATTTCATCATATTTTATAGTTTTGATCACTGATATGAGTGAAATCATTTTTTACCGTCCTTGTTCACTAAATTCATACTTAAAAAAGAAAAGCTATAGATTTACTCATCTTTAAAACATATCAGAGCAATTTATAAATTACCATTTACAAATACCAAATACTCAAGTGAATACTATTTTTTAAAATAACCTCTTTTGAATTTTCTACACTTACAATGATATGATCTGCCCCTTAAAAGAGACAATTTTGCCTCCTTATTTTGAATATTTACACTACCTATTCCATTTTATATAATTACATTAGCTAATTATATAACTAGCTAAAACTCTTAAATAACAGTAGAGACAATGACCTTCCTGCCATATGTCTCATTTTACTGGGCCTGATTCATGTTTCATGGTATCTTAATAAGTCCACTGTTAGGTTGTCATAATTAATTTTATTCTATTTATGTAGCCTCTTTTTATCCTTGGTTTTACTTAGAGTTTTTCCTAGGAACAGCTGTGGAATTTTATCAAATGCCAATCCAACATTTTTAAAATATAAAAATGGTTGGTTTCCTCTCTTAATTTGCTAAAGTAATGAGGTAATAAATTATATTGTCAGCTCTTCTAATGAGCTATTCCTGCTTCTGAAAAGGATGTTATTTTCCCATGATATATTATGCCTTTTAATATGCCACTGAATTCTATTTGCTGACATTGTATTCAGATTTTTAGCATCTCTATTCACAAGTGAATACGATCTAGGGTTTTCCTAATTGTACTGGGAATGAAAAATCTTGGCATTAAGGTTGTTCTTTGCTTTGATAAATGACTTAGGGCCTTTGCATCAGTTTCTACTGAAATGCTTTGAATAACATTTTGGTAAATTTTTAACAACTTCATTTTTTCCTATGGTTTGCCTTTTAACATTTCTGACCTCTTCTTGAGTCAATTTTGGTCATTTATACTTTGATTTTAAAAATCACTTATTTCCTCTAGATTTTCCATGTTTTTGCCCATGGTGTTTCCAAGCTGTTTTCTTAAAATAATTTTACTTTCTTCTTCATCTGTAATTATATTTCTCTCTCATACTTGACGCATATTATTTTCTTTTTCTTCCAGAAGGCTCACAAAGGATTTACCTACTTCTCCCCTTCTTCTTGACCCTCTCTTGCTCTAAAGAACTTTGTTTGGCTTTGTGTTCTGACTGTAATAGTGTGTGGAGTGATGGGAAGGGTTTTGGATGCCAGTACACATTCTGCCACTTGCAGATGGGGGACCTCGACAAAGCATTTCACTTTTGTGAGCCTCAGGCTCCTTATGTTCCCATGTCCCACTGTTGCTCCCTGTGGTCATCCATTCTATGAAATGATAAATTTTGATCGAGTTTCCATCACTTGCAACTCAGAGACCTGAGCAACTCTGAAGGGTACCCTATGAATTAAACTGCAGTTGACTTTTTTGGCCCAAAGGACCCCCTCTATCTGCACAGCCTCCAATCCCTCTACCACTGTGTCCCTAATCCCAGGATACGGTAATTGCCTCTCCTCTTGTCTTTCTCTTCCCAAAGACTGCAGCTACTAGAGACCAGAAATTTTTTTCATTTCTGTGTTCTCCTCGTCCAGCCTAGAGACCAGAACCAACAGTTGCTGGGAGCCTACAGTGTAAGCCCATCCCTAACTGTAATGCGTGGGTTCCTTACTCATTGCGCAGATAGCTGACCACATATACCTCTACGGGGAGCTCCCCGTGCCCCTCATACTTCAGAGTCCCCATTTAACCTGCCCTTAATGCTCTGTATGTTTCCTTAACACCACCCAACATACCTGTTAATCACACACTTGTCTAGTGCCACACGGGAGCAAGGACACCATCCTGATGGTTCTCGGCTGTGTCCCCAGCCCTGGAACAGGACCCGACCCATCCTGTATGTGTACTCAGTCACTCAGTCATGTTCAACTCTTCGAGACTCCCTGGACTCTAGCATATCAGGCTCCTCTGTCCGTGGAATTGGACCAGCAAGAATACTGGAGTGCATTGCCATTTCCTTCTCCAGGGGGTCTCCCTGATCCAGGGATCGAAGACATGTCTCCTGTGTCTCCTACTTTGCAGGTTGATTCTTTACCACTGAGCCACCAGGGAAGCCCCACTAGGAAATCCATACAATATTTACTGACTGGATGAATGAATGAGATCAACCAATTTGTGCTCAGATCTGGAGGATTCTGGTGGGTTAATGATCAGTTCCTCTCAGATTGCAAACTTATTTATATGTCATCAAAGTGTTAGTCGCTCAGTCATGTCTGACTCTTTTGAGCCCACAAAGCTCCTCTGTCCATGGGATTCTCCAGGCAAGAATACTGGAGTGGGTAACCATTCCCTTCTCCAGAGGATCTTCCCAACCTAGGGATCAAACCCATGTCTCCTGCATTGCAGGCAGATTTTTACTGTCTGAGTCAGCAGAGAAGCTCCAGACACCTCCCAAACCTTCACCTGGAGCTGGAATACTGAGCACCAGAGCAGGGTGACCTCTCACCTGGTCTGGATTAACATGAGGACACCTTCCACACCCATCCCACTCTGGGCTGCCTGCCCACCTAAAGCTGAGGCTATGTTTCCTGTTTGTATAAAAATCTCTCTCTAACCTCTGCTCTTAACTCCCCTGAAAATGTCACCCCATCTGCCTTTAAAGGAGTAATAAGTGAAGTCGCTCAGTTGTGTGAGCCGACTCTTTGTGACCCCATGGACAGTAGCCTACCAGGCTCCGCCGTCCATGGGATTTTCCTGGCAAGAATACTGGAGTGGGCTGCCATTTCCTTCTCCAAAAGATAATACAAACAAGGATGATAGGAATTATCTGGTGATCAAGTCCCTACTTGGGGAACTAAGATCCCACAAGCCACATGGCATGGCCAAAATTTAAAAAAAAGGATGATAATAACAAGTGTTTATCATGTGCCACGCACTTAGCACACTTCAGTTCATCTAATCTTCTCCCAGAAATTCTATAAGGTGGAGGTACAATTATCGCCCCCATTTCAGAGATAAGGAAACTGAGGCCCAGATAGATTAAATCAGTTATTCACGGTCACACAGCTGGTAAGTGATGGAGCCAGACAGTCTGACCCCAGAAAAACCTCACATAACCACAAAACTATATAATAATGACTTCCCTACATTTTTTTACGGTGACTCACAGCAAAAATACTCTCTCTCATGACCCAGTTCACACATATGCATTCACCCACAAGAAAGACTGAGACAGAAGTTTCGCAAAGCAGTACTTACTTTCATTACGTGTCACGCATTCTCTCTCCTAAAGAGAATAGATGATGGGAACGATCCAGGGCAACTAATAGGTGGTACATGTTCAGTAGGTTAAAAATTAGGTCCATGTCCCGTTTGAATGGGCAACATTTCTTTTTGTTGTTGTTTTACATCAGAATTCGACAGCTCCACCTTAGCCAATAAGACCTGTGTCAGACTTCCAACCTACACAACTAAAATGATAATAGATCCGTGTTGTTTTCAGTCACTAAGTGTGTGACCATTCATTACAGAAGCAACAGGACACTAACCCAGCTAAAAAGAAACCTTCGGTTCTTAGTTGCCTCTGGGAAACAGGAATGATCAGTTGAAGGACAGGAATGAAAGAGTATAGCATGGAAAGAATACACTGTTTGAATTTTGAACTATGTAAATGCATGGTTTTAACGTAAACAAAATGTTTTGACTATTTGGGAATTCCTTTTAAGTCTCCCCTAAACCCAGACTAGAAAGCCATTGATCCACTCCAGTCCCCCTGGGAAACATCAGGTAATGCTGCCTTCATATAGCATGACGCCCCTTTGCTCCAGCTCTTTCAGTCTGACTTTCCTTTGAGAAAAACTTTCCCACTCTTGGGCTTCCCTCATAGCTCAGTTGGTAAAGAATCCACCTGCAGTGCAGGAGACCCTGGGTTGATATCTGGGTTGGGAAGACCTGCTGGAAAAGGGATAGGCTACCCACTCCAGTATTCTTGGGCTTCCCTTGTGGCTCGGCTGGTAAAGAATCTGCCCACGATGCAGGAGACCGGGGTTCGATCCCTGGGTTGGGAAGATCCCCTGGAGAAGAAAATGGCAACCCACTCCAGTATTCTGGCCTCGAGAATTCCATGGGGTCACAAAGAGTTGGACATGACTGAGTGACCTTCACTTCCCACTCTTACTCTCTGTCTACATGATTTTTGTAGGTCCAGTGCCTCGTGTCAGGCTTCCCTGGTGGCTCAGATGGCAAAGAATCCACCTGCAGTGCAGGAGACCTGGGTTTGATCCTGGGTTGGGAAGATCCCCTGGAGAAAGGAATGCCAATCCACTCCAGTGTTCTTGCTTGGAGAATCCCCAAGGACAGAGGAGCCTGGTGGGCTATACAGTCCATGGGGTGGCAAAGAGCTGGACACGATGGAGTGACTAAGCACAGCACAGCACAATCCCTAGTGCCGGGGTGAGCACGTGACCCAGGCTGAGCTCAGCGCAGCCTTGTTCATCCGGGCACAGTGACTGTCCGGGCGCGGAGGTGGCTCCAGAGCGATTACTCTTCCCCGCTGCACTATGCCCGGCTAGGTGGTGTGCTGCGCCCAGTTGTCCAGCCATGTCCATGGACTGTAGCCTGCCAGGCTCTCTGTGACCCCGTGGTGGCAAACGTCTCCCTCACTGCAGGTGTATTCCTTACCAGCTGAGCCACCAGGGAAGCTAGGTGGCAGTGAGAATTAAATGAGACCAAACTTGCCAGGTGCTTAGTACAGGGCATGGCACAATAAATTCGAAGCTCCACAAACGATGCTTTTCTGACTTCACGCACTCTCTTCTGCTGCCTCTATGTCCATGCATTACTTTACCTGTGACACACCCAGCTACATGCTTCTGGAGGCCTGGCATCCATTGATCTAACTCTGGAGAGAGACTGAAGTCAGTCTATTCCTCACAGCAGCTCTGGAGGAGAAATTCCCACAGGTCTCACCCCAGAGGTGGCTAAACCATGTCTCTGAAGACCTTGGCAGGGCCAGAAAACTGTGCCTTAGTCCCAGGCAGACAACCTAGAGAACTCAAGTTCAGAGTTGAAGAGTTCAAATCCAGGGCAGCTCATGAATGTTCCTGGACCCCAAAGAGAAATCCGAGAAATTGTTTGTATCAGCGAAGAATGACTTAACTCTTGGCAAATTCTAGTAGACATCCTCTCTTCCGATTTCTAGAGGCCTTCCAAAGAAAAGAAACAGTTTAGGTTTTGCTCTGCTCTGTGGTTGACTGGACACTCCCACCCTCTGTGGTGTAGGGGACCTGTGGGTGAGATCTCAGCTCCCAGGAACAGCGGGAGGGAACATTCACGGAGTGCAAGCCAGAAAGTTTGGTTTCTCTGGCCACGGGGGGCCTCTGAGTCGACCTCAGAGACCACCAAAGGGTGGAAGGGTCTTCAACACTGATCCCAGGATCTCGACTCTGAACTGCACCTACCAGACAACAAGGCTGGTCTCCTCACCACTCCAATCCAACCTGTTCCCTCTCCCACCATCTTGCCTTCCGACACATGGAGCCAGCTGCCTGGGATGCCCAACCTGCCGTGACTAAACAAATCTATTTCAGCTTTCAATACCCTGGTAAAGTGCTACACCCATCCCGTGGAGACTGCCCTGAACACCACAGTTCAACACAAACTTAAAAACAATTTTTTTTAAGCTTTATTTATTTGGCTATGGTGGGTCTTCTCTAGTTGCACATGGGCTTTCTCCAGCTGCAGAGAATGGAGCTACTTTTTTCCATGTGCAGGCTTCTCGCTGCGGCGGTTTCCCTTGCTGCAGAGCACAGGCTCTAGGTGCACCAGCGTCAGCAGCCGCAGTGCTCGGGCTCGGTAGTTGTGGCCCATGGGTTTAGTTGCTCCCGCAGCATGCGGGATCTTCCCAGACGAGGGATTGAACTGGTGTCCTTCACACTGCAAGGCTGATTCTTAACCACTGGACTGCCAGGGAGGCCCCCAACACAAACTTTCATTTCTTTCCATCAGCCTGCTACACTACTTCTTCATTCATTAATCCAGCAAATCATTTCAAAGCAAGCAGTTCTCAAGGCTGCTGGTCTCATGAACCCTGTAGACCCTTGAGAATGATAGAGGACTCCAAAGAACACTTGTGTTCTGTCTATTGATTTTTACTGTATTAGAAATCAAAACCAGGAAATGTTTAGAATACACATTAATGTATGTGCAAAGAACAATAACAAGCCCAGTCCACGTTAATATCGGGTGATGACATCATCATACATCATGTGACCTCTGGAAAACTCCACTCGACACTTGTGAGAGAATGAGAGGGAAAAAGACAAACAGCTTCTTATTATCATTATATCAAAACAAAAGTAAGTTTTGATCTTACGGATTCGCTGAAGGCTCTGGGGGAGTCCAGGACCCTGGAAGCGCAGTTTAGGCGTTAGAACCCTCAGAGGCGCTGAGATCTCCTCTCCCTCCGGAAGCCTTCTTATCTTTTATCTATCATTGCCTTTTTGGTGTAACTTCAGTATTTATGTTACAAGTTCTGGTTAGCATTTTAAAAAATCAAATAGGATAGGAAAGGGGGAAAAAAGGGACAGGAAGGAAATATTAGTGTGTAAAAATGGATAAAAGTGAGAGTTTTCATTACTTCTCATGAGGCTGTGTATCTGAAATGAATGAGAACCATAACATCAACCAAGAGTAGGATACATGTGTGTATAGTCTAGATACTTTGCTATGCATTGTTCTAGATACAGCCAAGACTGCATTCAGATATCGATATATCTATACAGGTTGAGATATGAATGGGAATACAGATATGGTGATGAATGTGGGTATGTACTTGTTACCATCAGTGGGTGACTGTAAAATTTTGAAAACTAGTCTACAATATGACCTCTTGTAGAGGTTCCGCAGTGTAAGGCATTGTTGAGCAAAGTATGGGGGCCTTTCCCTGTGGTAGTATGGGAAATGATGTTTTGGTTGCAAACTGCATGTGAGTATGCTATGTAACACTTTATCACATAGTGGGATTTGCCAGGCAAGAGTACTGGAGTGGGTTGCCATTGCCTTCTCCAAGTGATAGTGTTAATAATCCCTGTCCAGTTATCTTTCAACTATTCTATGACATCCAGGAGAAAGTCTCACTTCAAGGTAAGGATGCACCTAACACGGATGCTCTCGTGCATGCATGTTCAGTTGTGTCCAAGTGTAATCCTACGGAGAGAGGAGCCTGCTGGGCTACAGTCCATGGGGTCACAAAGAGTCCTCTGTCCATGAGATTATCCCAACAAGAATACTGGAATGGATTGTCATTTCCTCCTTTAGGGGACCTTCCCGACTCAGGGATAGAACTTGCCTCTTCTGTGTCTCCGGCATTGACAGGCAGAATCTTTAGCTCTGCCCCACCTGAGAAGCCCCACTTTCAACACTAACACATACTCTCCCTTCATAATTGAGGCAGCTTCAAGTTCAGAGTTCTCAGCACATCACAGCATCTAGCTGAGATTGAACAACATTGTTTTGGTTTCATTAAAAAATAAGTATATGTAAGTACATGCACATAAAGTATTAGAGTTACTGTTTGTGTTATAGTAATGCTGGTTTTCCATTCTGAGATGTAACATTTCATATTTAAATAAATTTATTGATGTGATAAAATGAATTGATTTAAATAGCTTTAAGAAAGTAATGTTGCAGGTGGTGTGCGTATCTGGTGAAAAGTGTGAGATGAAGGTGGCTACTGAGTGGTTGAAGTTCCAGAAATACTCATTAACTTGGAAAGAGCACTAGATGGAGTTAGACATATGTAGGTTCAAATCCTGACTCCACCATTGGCTTTGTGATCCAGCCAGTCTGGGACTCATTACTCCTTTGGGCTTTGGAAGTTTTCAAGGATCAAAGACATCCCAGGGTGAATTAAGATGACTTCAGGTGAGAGAAACATCCTTGTAATTAATTCTGTGCTACACTGTGTGCTAAATAAACAATCCATGGGCATTATCTCATTTCAGACTCACAGCTACCTTGGTACAAGGACAGTATTTCTACAGCTGAGAAGAGAAAGGCAGAGGAAGTGCAATGATCTGCCCAAGGTCACATGGCTGGAAAGCGCAGGAGCAGGTACTTGAACTCAAGTCTATCTATCCATTGGGGTCCTGGAAAACTTGCCCAACATCTTGGATCCAGTTACAGAAGCGGGAGTGGCCATCTGGTCAGGGCCCCCACTAATCACCCTCCTCTTTCTGCCTCTTCCTCTACAGATGCTACTGAATATGGTGGGAAAAGTCGAGATCATTTTAATTTCTTCTGTTATAGCCATAATTTATTTTTACTTGCTTTGTAATTTACGTCTGGGGGAAAAAAAGCAGGCCTTTTATTTTCCCCTAGGACTAAGAGACTAAGATCAATGACATCATTGGCATTGAGTTAAGCATTAAGAGGCTGGTTTGTCAATTCAAACTCAAGGTTACATTAAAAAAACATTTAGTTGAATTGAATTTTATGAGGACAAGAATATGCATAAATCTGATAGAAAAGATTTCTTCCCATCCACCCTGCTTATATTTACATTTTTGAAGTCTTCAAGGTCTGACTTACAACAACAGTTTCCACCTTCATTCAGATAATCAGCTGTCACGGCCGGTTCAAGGCTTTGTATTTTGAAGGACTTGCATGCAGTTCAAAGCTTCTATTACAAGTGAATGGCTTTGATTGGAGGTTTAATTTCATTCAAAATTAAATCTGAGAATTTTGGAATCATCATTGTGATTCCTTTCAACAAACCAATGATCTTAGTTTCAAACGTGAATACCCGCATACCCAGGCATCACTTTTATATCAGGTCATCTTACATGGGGAGGAGCATTCAAGCACAGGCAATAGCAAGGGCCAAGGTCTTGAGATGAGAGTGACCCCCTAGTTTCCAAGGAGAAGCTTCAGGGTCTCCAAGCCAAGGGAATGGGATCAGATGGGATCAGAGAGGTGACGGGAGTCGGGAAGGAGAGGCCATTCAGGGTCTGTGCCCCATGGAAGGACTTTACCCCTCCTGCCCCAGTGCCTCAGTGGTAAAAGAATCCACCTGCCGAGGCAGGAGATTTGGCTTTGATCCCTGGGTCAAGAAGATCCCCTGGAGAAGGAAATGGCAACTCACTCCAGTATCCTTGCCAGCCCCACGGACAGAGGAGCCTGACGGGCTATATTCCTTGGGGTCACAAAGAGTTGGACAAGACCGATCACATCCACACCTACTTTCAGGTAAGGACTTTGGCTTTACTCTGCATAGGATGGGAAGCAACTGGAGGGTTCTGTGCAGAGAAACAGGATGTTCTGTCTTAGGTTTCAATAGGATCACTTAGGAAATGGTAATGATACTAGGTCTTGGAAGGAGGACTAGCTGAGGATTCTATACAATAAGAAGCGTGAGAGATGGTGTTGGCCTGGGTGAGAGGAGTTTGTTCGGGCCACGCAGTTTGAAATGCCCACTAGACATACAATAGCAGATGTTGACAAGAGGGCAGGGGACTGAGTCTAGAATGCAGGGGAACGGCTGGGCTGGAGGAAAAACAGAGGGAACTGTCATCACAACGACTCTATTTGAAGCCCAAAAAGTGTTTACCGAATGACTGAAGGCTGTCGAGGGAAGAAGTTTCCATTGAAAAGGAAATTTGAGTGCTAAAAAGCTAGAGCATCTCAAGAAATTGGGGAGTGTTCTCAGCCCAGACAGAGAAAGGAGAACCCAGAAAATATCACCCAGCCAGGACCCCAGCCTGAGGGTAGAGGCTGCGCAGAGGCATGGCTATGGACCATGGACCGAGTGCTTCTGTCCCCCCAGAATTCTTAGGCTGACATCCTAGTTCCCGCGGTGATGGTATTAGGATGTGGGCCTTTGAGGGTGGGTTGGGATTAGTGCCCTCATAAAGAAGGCCCCACAAAGCTCCTTTGCCCTTTCTGCCACGTGAGGTCACGTCAAAAGGGCACCGGCTGTGAACCAGGAAGCCGGTCCTCACCAGACGTGGCGTCTGCTGGCGCCATAATCTTGGAACTGCCCGCCCCCAGGACTGTGCGAAATAAATTTCTGTTGTTTATAAGCTGCCGGGTTCCTGGTATTTTGTTAGAGCCGCCCGAACAGACTAACACAGACGCCCAAGCCAGGGCAAACCACGAGGCCTGGTTACAAAATGACACCAGACGTGTTGTAACTGAATCACAGGCCACTGTCTCTTCTCTGAAGTATTTTCCCCGAGACTCTGCCTGCTTCTGGGGCTTTGCCATCCCTCTCGTGGTTAATTGTTTAATAGCCACAGACTCCTCCATTCCCGCTCACACAGCCCTCGACAATGTGACTGCTGCTTCTCCCATCCGGTGGTGGTGGTGGTTTAGTTGCTAAGTCGTGTCCGGCTCTTGCGACCCCATGGACTGTAGCCCGCCAGGCTTCTCTGTCCAGGGGCTTTTCCAGAAAGAATACTGGAGTGGGTCATCATTTCCTTCTCCGGGGACTCTGGACCCAGGGATCGAACCCCAGAATCCTGCCTTGCTGGTGGTCTCCTGTACTGCAGGTGGATTCCTTACCGAATGAGCCACCAGGGAGGTGAGGTCTATTTCTCCACCCCTTTGAATCTGAGCTTGACTTTGTGACTTGATTTAGCCAACATGATGTGGGGTTCCAGAGCGTGTTCTTAAGAGACCTTGAAGCTTCTGCCTTTACCTTCTTGGAACCTTGAGACCACCACGTAAGGTGGTGTGTCTAAACCTCTTGGGGGATGAGACCCTCTGCGGAAGAGGACCCAGGTATCCCAGGCAACAGCCAGCAAGACAGAGGAGGGAGTCTATTTGCAGCCCTTTCAGCTTCAGCCTATCTCCCAGCTCTGCAGACACACTGGTGAGCCCTGGCCAATCAGGAGAGAGACTGCTCATCCAAGCAGAACCACAAGATGTCACATCCAGAGTCACCCAGCCTATATCAGCAAAATCTGTGTTCCCAACGACTTTGCCTGTGTTTCTCCTTCTATGAGTACACACTCCCCTGAGCTACAGTGAAACAGGATAAGAAGAAAGTATCTGAAAAATGTTTTTCAAGCGGCTTCACCGTCCCCGTCTCTCTTCCTGACTCGCGGCCCTGCTCCCAGGTTATCCTTGGAAAACTCAAAATGTCTAAGACGATAAAAGTTTCCAAACTTCCCCAGCCGAAAGGACTTTAATCTCAGTATTTCCCACATTTTGCAATGATTTGCCTTTTGAGACACCCCGAATTCTCTCGCCTGACAAGCTAGCAAGAGCCAGACCATCTCTCAGGAGAGCTGATGTTAGCCCGAGAAAAGAAAACACCACTGTGTATTTCGCAAATACCATTCAAATTCAAATGTCCCAATTTTTGTTTCAGTTATTTAAATAATCCAGTCAATTAACTTCTTAATTTGAATTTTTTATTATTAGAGTAACTTTAAGCCTCTCCACCCCTCAGAGAAAAAAAAACAAAACCACATCTTTAATCCATTTGCTTCCATCACCCATGCATTGCATTTGTAAAAAGGAAACAATATAGTTACAGTTTCATGGTTTCCTTTTTTGTTATTGTTTAGCTGCTAAGGGACTCAGGGAAGCGCGGTTTCCTTTTTTACACTTGATAGAATATTGTATGGGCTTTCCGGTGGCTCAGACAGTAAAGAATCTGCCTGCAATGCAGGAGACCTGGGTTCAATCCCTGGGTCGGGAAGATCCTCTGGAGAAGGGAACACCCGCTCCAATATTCTTGCCTGGAAAATTTCATGGACCGAGGAGCTTGGTGGGCTACAGTCTCTGGAGTTGCAAAGAGTTGGACACAACTGAGTGACTAACACTTCCCAGGGATCAGCAAACTTTCCTCTGTAAAGGGCCTAATAAATCTTTTAGGCTTTGCAGACCAGATGGTCTCTGTTGCAACGACCTGAGTCTGCCACTGTGATCACAAAAGCAGTCACAAGCAATCCATCAGGGAATGGGTGTGGCCGTGTTCCAGTGAAAACCTTTCGCAAAACGGGTGGCCCGTGGGCCACAGTGTGCAGACTTCCTGTATATGCTTTTAAGCATGCGGTGCAGCGGCATGGTAAGGAGCTGAGGCTGAGAGTTTAGCACCAAACCTGTGTTTCAGTTTGAATTGTTCCAATACAAGTTATAGAATTCTGATTGCACAAATCATACAACCGCTCTCTGCCCCAATTTCTTCATCTGTATAATGGGAACAGTATGACTAGATCCCACGTCAACAGTATTAAACGGGCTAAAGTGGGCCACTCGCTCAGCCCCTTCACTGGGCGTGGCAGCGCCTGCAGAAGCAGTCGCTGCTGGGATGACTTGCCACCTTGAGCCAGGCCTTTTGTTTGTCTTCCATCTGTCTGCACGTTAGTCCGTTGAGTAAATATACTTTAATCTTTTCATTATTTTTCCCAGACTGTCTACTTTAAAAATCATTCAACGCCTTTGAAGAGTGGAGGATGAAGGGGAGAAATTGATTTGAATTTGGGGCCACATGTCTGAGTAACTCTGTGTGTTTGAGTGACGGGTGGTGGAGTTTAAAGACATCATCAACAGTGAAACATTAGTGCTCGGGAAGACTTTCCTTCCCCTCCCCCATCAAGGAGATGTCTACTAGAAAACGTGACTGCATTACAGAATTCTTTGAGCTTGAGTTGGGTTAGATAGGCTCGTCACTGAAAGTAAGAGAAACTTAAATTCCTGATGGTCCAGGGAAGTCCTTCAGCGGGGTTCTTATAAACCAAACAAAGGAATTTGTTATAAGGAATCAGGGATGTTCTATGGATTCCAAAGCCCAAACATGCAGGCCACACCAGCAATCCAAGATAAGAATGGAAAGATGTTGGGGCCAAGATAAGGGCATCTCTTCCTCTGGGGCAATATGGTACTTTCTCCCTGCAATGACTGCAGAAAAAGGTACACCTGGATAGTGTCCTTTAAATCTCATTCTATGTGCAGCCTCCTTCATTGGATCCAAGACTACAGAGTTATTATTATCAGGTGGGGGCAAGGAATGACAGAGAATAAGAGAAAAGAAGGTATCTGTGTCTTCACTTCCCACCATGGTTTTGGACCAGGAGACCTACAGCAGACAGCTTAGGGGAGCCTGAGATAAGAGGGGCTCCTGCCTCCATTTTCATGTAAGACTGAAAATGGATCCTCTCTCTGGCTTCCTCTGGCTGACTTGTCTACACTTAGGGATGTCACATTGGGAGTGAACTTAGAGCAGCAAGTTGGTAGGGCAAAGAAAGCCTTGGCTTTCTGCTTTGCCCTGCTATTCTTGGTTCCTGACATAAGTAAGGGTGAGACCTGGCATTCCCTGTGGCTTGTAAGTTGGGACTCAGAAGGCAGCTAAGTCAAAATTTAGCACATGGATCATGGTACCTAGGGAGGTGAAGGCAGCATGGCTCGCTGCAGAGGCTGGGATGGAAGGTGGACTGCCTGGGCATGATAAAATTATGGGGGCACGGTTCACGGTGGGAGATGGGGAAAAAGGGAGGCACCACGGCCATTTGCAGGGGAGAGCATTGGCTCAAAGAGCCCCAAGGCGAAGGAGAAAACAAGTTAATAGTGAGGTTCTGGCTGAGTTGAGGAAAAACAGATATCCTGTTCCATCAGCCATCAGCTTTCACTGTGGAGGCCCCGGGACCTCCAGGGACCCAAAGAGTCACAACAGCAGGCTGTGGATGCAAGGACATCTTCCCTTTGGACCACCTGCACTCACACTGCCTCTGAGCACCTGGAGATCATCTCAGCAGGACAGACACAGAAATAGGGGACCTGGGAGTAAAATAGTACAATTTAAATATACATAATAGGAAAACAAAATTTGTTAATGCCCCTCACACCTCAACAGTAGAGGTCTTCCTCTATTTGAAGATCAGTTTTCAGGGACTTGGAAGAGCGAAATGGCTGATGGGAACATAAAGATTTATCTAGCATTTCCATGTTTGTATTGAACATTGATAGAACTGGGTGGAGGCAGACGGAGGTGGGAGTGAGGATCGGGTGTGAGCAGAATGGGGAGTCCGTTGCACTGTTGACAGAAATATGGAAATTCACAAGAATCGTTCATTGTACAAATTACAAGGTGTATTCCACCCATGATGTGTGCTGAGCTTAGTCTCTTAGTCATGTCTGACTCTTTGCGACCCCATAGACTGTAGCCTGCCAGGCTGCTCTGTCCATGGGGATTCTCCAGGCAAGAATGCTGGAGTGGGTTGCCATGCCTTCCTCCAGGGGATCTTCCCCACCCAGGGACTGAACCCAGGTCTCCCATATTGCAGGAGGATTCTTTACTGTCTGAGCCATCAGGGAAGCCCATCCTTGAGAGTTCTTGTTACAAGCACACTGTTCTTGTTTAGTTGCTAAGTCATGTCCAACTCTCTTGCAACCCCATGAACTGCAGCCTACCAGGCTCCTCTGTGTGTGGGATTTCCCAGGCAAGAATACTGGAGTGGGTTGTTATTTCCTTCTCCAGGTAATCTTCCCGACCCAGGGATGGAACCCATGTCTCCTGCATTGCAGGCGGGTTCTTTACCACTGAGCCACCAGGGAAGCCCGATTTCAAGCAGACGACTAGGTAATAAAGAAAACAAAATATTAAAAAAAAAGGAAAAAGAAAAGAGACCTGAGTAGCTCAACAGCTGAGCATTACCTAGAAGAAGTATTTGAATCACTAGATTAGACTCTTTTTCATAAGATAGCTTCTAAAATTTTTTTTCTTTAATGTAATATTTAAGAGGTCAGCAAAGTTTTTCTATAAAGGGCTACAGTATAAATATTTCTTTTTCCAAGTTATACGGTCTCCACCATGAATACTCTATTCTGCTGTTGTATGCAGCAAACAGCCTTTAGGCAGTTGTAAACAAATGGACATGGCCACATTCCAACAAGACTTTATGGACACTGAAATTTGAATTTCATATAATTTTCAAGGGTTGTGAAATAGTCTTTTCATTTTTTTAAACCATTTCAAAACCACAAAAACCATACCTAGCATGAAGGTCATACAGAAACCACAAAAAGTTATATATAAAATATGTTATAAAACACAAGAATAAATAAAAAACCTGTGAACTCGGCATCCAACTTAACTTTCAAAATATTACTCACACCATCGACTCTCTACTCCCTTCTCCCATCACGCTGCCTCCCGCTACCATGCCCCAAGGGGACCACGTTCTCAGTTTTGTGTTTACCTTCCAGTTTTTTCTTTCAGTTTTATCAAATATGTATGTTTCCCTAAGCAACATGTGTAAAAACTTTGCTTGTGGGGGGAGCTTTCTAAAAATAATATTATATTGTCTATAATTTCAAGGGACTGGCTTTTCAGATGTGACATTTTATTGCTAAGATTTATCCATATTGTTCCATGCAGCTGTGGCTCCCTCATTCTCACTACACCAGGGGTCCCCAACCTCTGTGCTCTATTGCCTGATGACCTGAGGTGGAGTTGATGTAATAATAACAGAAATCAAGTGCACAGTAAATGGAATGCGTTTGAATCATCCTAAAACCATCTCGTCCGCGGAAAAATTGTCTTCCACAAAACCGGTCCCTGGTGCCAAAAAGATTGGGGACCACTGCACTAAATAGCATTTTAACCAAATAGAGATGAGAGTAAGTTTCTTCCCATGGAAGAGGGTTCATGAGAAACCGGTCAATCAGAAAATAAATCCACCACCTAGACGAGTCCGCATTGTTTCCTCCTTCACTCACTGCTATTTTCCTTTCCAGCAGGCATGTGAGCAAACATGGCCACCTCCAAACCTCCAGCTCCTATATCCTCACTCCTGACCTTTGTGGAGGAGGCTGCCCTGTATGTTGAGGGATGTTTAGCAGCACCCCTGGCCTCCACCCACTAGATGGCAATAGCAAGTTGTGACAACCAAAAAATGCGTCCAGGCAGTGCCATAGAGGACAGGGTCAATCCAGGTGAGACCTGCAGCACAGCACACGCACAAGGACTTGTTTTAAACTTGAGTAATAGCAGAGACCCACTCAGTGTTTGAGTGTCACATGTTCTAATTCTCCGGAGGACAAATCTGACTGTCCGGCCTGAAACTGGAGGGGCAACAGCGGCCAAAGATGGCACGGGGGCTGGGGGAGTCACGTGGTAAACACTTGGCCTCGGCGACTTGGCCACAGGTCATTAGGGGCTGTTCTCCATGAACAGGATCGTGGGGCTGGGTTAGATAACCGCTAAGGTGTGGATTACACCAGTTCATTTTATCAGTAAGTATTCAATCTTGTATTTTGCTGACGGAATTTAATGCAGGGAATTGATTATGAAGGTGTTGGAAGGGCTGGAGGAATGAGATGGAGGATGTGAGGTTACTGGAGTCCACAGGCTGGTGCCTCTGAGTCTGCTGCTGATGGGAACGAGCTGCCTGGCTAGGGTCAGAAGCCGCATGTCACTCTGCCGTCTCTGTCACTGGTCAAAGGAATCACCAGGAGCAGGGGAAATGGCCTCTTCCCTGTCTCACCTTCCATTAACTCCATGGTGCTGCCAGAACCACAGGAAGCCAGCTAACAAGGCGGGTGGGAAGTGTAGTTTTCAGCTTTTTAGTCCCTGCAGTGAAGGAGAAAGGGGAGTGTGGGCACATGGAGCTGGGAGTCAACCTCCTTTGCCTGCTCATGCTGCCCAGCCTGCGGCATGCTAGTTCCCCAACCAGGGATCAAACCCACGCCTCCTGCACTGGAAGTGTGGAGTCTTAACCCCTGGACCTCCAGGGGAGGTCCTGAATTCCTAGGAATTCTTGGGGCTGTTGTTTATTTCATTCTTAGGAATTACTGCAAATCTTTGATGTGCAGCTCAGTTCAGTTTAGTCACTCAGTCGTGTCCGACTCTTTGCGACTCCATGATGTGTTCACGTGCTCATAAATTTTGCAAAATAGAAGTCTCTTAGGCTCCCTGGTGGCTCAGTGGTGAAAAATCTGCCTGCAATGCAGGAGCCGCAGGAGATGATCCAGGGATAAAACCCTGGAGGAGGGCATGGCAACCCATTCCAGTATTCTTGCTTGAAGAATCTCATGGACAGAGGAGCCTGGAATCCATAGGGTCGCAAGGAGTCGGACACGACTGAAATGACTTAGCAGGCACACGAGAGGCTCTTAGGGTTCCATATGTATGTATGTGGCCAGGCACAAGTGCTGTTCCACCTTCATAGTGTGATCACATCTACCCTAATTAAGTGGACAGATTTGGAGAGGGGTGGATTGGTTCCCAAGGAGGCTGAAATGCTATTACCAGAAGAGGGAATTATGCTGGGTCAGCCAAAAAAATTAAAAAAAAAAACAAAAACTTATTCTGAGGGAAGGCAGAAGCAAGGAGAGTTCCAGGCAGAGGCTATGAAGATCAAAGAAAACCTGTGATGCTTCAGAGGACCCCAAGGAATGCTCAGGACTCAAGGTCCTACATCCGAGCTGGCAATGTGAGAGATGAGCCTGGGAGGCCAGGCCACAGGGCATCTCCAGCCACCTGAGGGTTTCGCCTTGATCCCAGAGGCAGTGAGAAGCCACCGCAGGACTGAAGAAGGAGACTGAGGATTCTGAATTGCCTTCACGTTTGATGAGTTAACAGTTTTGCAGAGAGCAGGTTGAGAGGGAAGAAGCACTGTTCTCAAGATCAGATCTTGAAAACAACCCTATTAAAGCAACTGGGCAATCATGTTTTCCAGCGGAACCCATGTGGGTGACATGTGTTCCTCCAATGGGTATTAACAACCTGGAGATGCTTTTCCAGGGCAAGATGGCCCTCTGACCTTCATGCTGTTTGCTGTGATTCACTCAAGTGATTTCACTCCTCAGGTGAAAGAAGAAGGTGCTTGTACAGGGGCTACAGCACGCCCTGCCCTGCAACTTTTAAAAGGTGCTTCTTATAGAAAACAGCGCAGGTGCTTCCAGCAAATGGTTAGAGTTAACCCTTCAGCAGCCTCAGTCATCGCCCTGCAGGTGGGCCATGACCATCCTCCATGGGAGGACAAATCCCACCTTTGAAACAACCATATGGGGCAAGTTCCGCTCCTAAGACAGTGTCTGCATGTCTGGTTCTGCACGTAGTTAAATTGGATGGAAAGTGCAACTGGGTTTGTCCCCGGTTTTCCCATTAGGGATAATATAAATTGGAGGCGGAAGTTAATTGAGTTCCGAGTTGACTGTGTAATGTCGGGGAATTGGGACTCTGGCAAGCTGGTCGTGTGTAACATGTGTTCTTGGGGGTAGCATGTTCACACGACCTCCCTAGGGGAGGAGAAGTTTTCTTTCACCAGGAGTGCAACCTTCAGAAAACAGGCTTCTGGAGTTCCAAAGGGGCTTTCACCTACATTACAGGATAAAGGTCTCATTTTGCTTAGAGAGACTTTCTTGCAATGGTGCATGTTCATGATATTCAAGAAAAGGTAATAAAAATCTCCTGCCTTTCAACAAGAGTCATAAAGTCCAAGTGGTTAAGAGCTGGGACCCTGGAGCCAGACTGCCAGAACACTCACAAGTTGGGAGATGTGGCACTGATCACTTAACCCTTGGGGCCTCGATTTTCTTATCTGTAAAATGGAGTAGTCAATTGCACCTCCCCTGTAACACCACAATGAGGATTAAACAAGTTAATCTCCGTAGTGCTTAGAGCATTGGCTGGCTATTTCATTGTTTGCTGTTAATAATGAGCATTTCTGTGCTAGGACATGGCACAGTTCTTTACATGTCTTGTTTCATTATTTAAAAAAAAATATGAGAAAAGTCTTCATGAAAGCAAAAGTGGGTTTGCGTGCAAGTTAGGTTGCTTCAGTCATGTCTGACTCTTTGTGACCCAGTGAACTGTAGCCCACCAGGCTCCTCTGTCCATGGAATTCTCCAGTCAAGAATACTAGCGTAGGTTGCCGTGCCCTCCTCCAGGGGATGTTATGAACCTAGGAATTGAATCCCGTGTCTCTTGCGTCTCCTGAATGGCAGGTGGGTTCCTTACCACCGGTGCCACCTGGGAAGCCCCAAAATGGGTTTACCTTGAGGCTATTAAAGTTAAAAGAAGACCTCTGGGAAAGCTCCTGACAGCGTGTATGGTAACGCTGGCAAAAGTCAGACCTGCCTGCTTATGCCCTTATTCTCAAAAAGGACCCCCAAAGTTATATAATCTTCAGGCTCCAGAATACCACTTCCTTCCCTGGAGGCAGGGAGTCTTATTCCCATTTCACAGAGAAGAAAACAGGTTCAGAGAGCTAAGACGACTTGTCCAAAGTCGCCAGAGAGCAGCAGAGCTGAGATGCCAGCCCAAGTCTATCCAGTGTCTGTGGGACCCCACTGCCTGCTCTGGGAGCAGAGAGACAACTGCAGGTCCCCACCAGCCAGAACCTGCTTCTTCTCATCTCTCCTACTTGAGTCCTGCCCAAGTGGCCATCTAGAGCTCAGCCTCCATAAGCACAATTTAACACAAATATTTTCTGGATGAATGAATGAGTGATTTTTTAACCTCCCCCTCCAGATCCAGTCCAAGGACCATGACTTCTCTTCCCCACCGCATGTGTCTTAGGGACCCCAGCATTGTTGTTAATCAGGTGGGACCCCATCCCTGGCCTAGAGAGGGCACAGGAGCAACCCAAGCTAGGACAACAGGGGGCTTCCTCTCTGGAATGTGAGCTCAGAGTGACTAAAAGACACAGGGGAATTAATTCCTGCCTCCTACAGCGTCCTTGGTCCTTCCCGTTCTTTTCCCCTGTTCCGAAGCCTTTCCCAAAATTCCATGACCTCCTGATAGCCTCACCGTAAAGTCTCTTTCACTCAAGGTTGCTGAGAGGAGGGTGCTAAGATTCACAATCAAGAGCTACAGTCAAAATTAATTAATTAATTATGAATTTAGGGGGACAAAATTTGTCCTGTAACAATTGGTTTCATAATTTAATTTTTGTATTAAGTTTTCGCTATACATCTTTGCATTATTTTTTAAATTGCTTTACGGAGTATATTCTCAACTTCTCATAGACTCCCTACAATTAGGCTTATATCACTTCATGTAAAAGGTAGAAATACTATAAGTTTATAGATCCACATTCTCTCCTCTTTCTGTTATAGCTGTTATCTCTATTAAGTCGACATACATTATAAACTCTAGATAATGCTATAGTATAGCCTATGTTTAAACATAGATATGTATTATAAAGAAATTAGAAGGGAAAAAGCGAAAACATAGGATTTGGTATTCATCCAACTATTTAACATTTGTAATGGTCTTCATTCTTTTCTGAAGCATGAGATTTCCATTTGGTAGCATTTCCCTTCTGCCTGAAGAAATTCCATTAACACCTCTTGCAAGCAGAACCCCTGGCAAAGCAAATTCTTTTAGTTTTCTTTCATCTGATAATATCCTTCATTCTTGATGAATGTAGAATATCTTCATATCGGATATGGAATTCTGGGTTGACAATTTTTTTCTTTCTTTCATCATGTTAATCATATGGCTTCACCCTTCTGTGCTCTGTGTTTTCCAATGGAGTGTCAAACATTAATCAAATCTGTGCCCATATCTGTCATATGTTGTCTTTCTCTTGCTGCTTTCATGGCTTGCTCTTCAGCCTGACTTCAGCACCCCCCTTCTCATCTCTGTTCTTGGTGTCCACTGGGCATCCTGAATGGGTGAGTTCATGTCTCTCATCAAATTTGTGGCATTTCCAGCACTGCTTGCTTAGTCGCTCAGTCGTGTCTGACTCTTTATGGCCCTGTGGACTGCAGCCCCCCAGGCTCCTCTGTCCATAGGGATTCTCCAGGCATGGATACTGGAGTGGGTCGCCATGTCCTCCTCCAGGGGATCTTCCCAACCCAGGGATGAAACCCAGGTCTCTCACATTGCAGGCAGATTCTTTACTGTCTGAGCCACCAGGGAAGCCCATTTTTAGCATTATTTCTTCAATATTTTTCTTTATCTTATTCTTGTTCTTCTCTCCTTTTCTCTGTCTCTCCTACTCAATCAATTTCAAAGCGGGGTCTGAATCACCTGCAGGATGAGAGGTAGGGAAGACTTGTACAAAATGCAGATTGTTGGTTCCTACCCCGGGCCTGTTGAATCAGTCTCTGAGACTGAGACCCAGAGAAATAAGGATAAGTGCCCCAGGTGATGTTTATTTATGCGCAAAGTCTAAGAATGGCTGCATAGCATTTTCTAGGCTTCAAGGGCTGGACCATGTCTCATTCATCTTTAAGATGGTCCTTACTTGTCCTGTTGTGCCTAATACCATGCCTTGTACCTCGAAGGGACTCAATATACAGGTTGACTTACATGTGATATTTGTAGAGATATGTGTGATGGCTTATTCTTCAAAATTCAAAAGACGTTTCTTATACCACTCCTTACCTCATCTTAAAGTTGAGGTGGTCGTAGTTCTACTGCGTTGATCAGAACTCTGTTGGTTTCCAGTTACAGAAACATAACCCTAACTGATTTAAACAGAACAAAGGAATTTGTTAGCCCAGGCAGCTGAAAGTCCAATGGTTGCATCAGCATCATTCATGGCTGAACCCAGGGCACTAGCAACACGTTACTAGTCCCTTTTCTCTCCTTTAGGTTGGTTTGTTTATAGGCAGGTCTTTTCCCACTTCAAGACAAACACTGTTGTCAAGTTCTGGGCTCCTATGATCCTCACTTGTGAAAGTAAATGGAGAAACATTTCCCAGACATCTCCAAACAAAGGCCTGACTTAAGTACCCATTTTTGAACCAATCACAATAGCAAGGAGATGGATGACTCTAATTGGCTTTTCTGAGTCACATGGTCAGCCCTAAAGTAGGAGAGGCAGGGCCATGAAATTGATGGCTGTTGGATAGGAAGAAGGAAAGGACGCTGAGCACACAAAGTAACAGATGTCCCCTACCACAGTTTCCAGATAATGGATGTGAATTCCTGTCAATGCCTTTCACCTGAGAAACTTTAGAATTGCATTTGTGAAATGGGCCCCCTTCTTATTCCAGGGAGGTTACAGCAAATTCCATAAACCAGTCATTCCCAATCTTGGCTGTAAATCAACATCCTCTTGGTATGCTTCCTAAAAATACAAATGCTTAGACCCCTCTCCAGACCTAAAGAAGCAGAATCCCGGGGGTTGTGACCAGGGAGGGCATATAGTAATTGACATATAGAAGGGTAATGTTTTTCCCAGCCAGCATATATTCCGCTTTCCTCTAGAAACTCTAGGTCTCCTTCTGAAACCACATTCTCCAAGCTTCAATCTATGCAGCGGCTGGAGGGGATGACACAGCCCCCAATACTGAGAGTGAGCACAGACCTGGACCTGGTCAACCAGAGAACTTGCTCCCTCTGTCCACAGAGATTGGTTCAAGGGCAGGCACTGAATGCAACCCGAGCTTGTGAACCCCAGTCCCAAAATTTAATTGGAAATCTTGTAAACCAGAAGTCCTCTCTTTCCACTGGGAACACTAATGTGAGTGTGATGGAAACCTGCAGTGGTCAGGGTCTACCACCTGGTGAGGACCCACTGGAGAGTGAAGACTTCAGTAGGCAAAATGGAGCTGGAAAGGGAAAAAGAGGTGTCTATAGAGTCTCTTCTTAAATATTTATTTAATTTATTAGGCTGACAAATCTTAGTTGCAGCACATGACTCTTTAGTTGGGGCATGCCAACTCTTAGTTGCAGTATGGGAGATCTAGTTCCCTGCCCAGGGATTGAACCAGGCCCCCTGCACTGGGAGTGCAGAGTTGTAGCCACTGGACAGCAGGGAAGTCCTGATTCTAGAGGTTCTTAAGGGAGCAGCCCAAGAATGAACTCATATGCAGAAGACCCAGAGGGCTGAGAAAATCAAAGAGAAATGAGGCCATAGTCCTGAAGCATGCATCTGTAGCCTGCCCTATCCCTAGATTTGCAGTAAGGAGAGCCTCTGGCCTCCCTTTAGAGCAAAGACAGTTTGAGTTGTGGTTTTTTGTTACCTGGTGGTTCAGAGGGTAAAGCATCTCCCTGCAATGCAGGAGACCCAAGTTTGATCCCTGGATCAGGAAGATCCCCTGGAGAAGGAAATGGCAACCCACTCCAGTATTCTTGCCTGGAGAATCCCATGGACAGAGGAGCCTGGTAGGCTACAGTTCACTGGGTCGTAAAGAGCCAGACACAACTGAGCAACTTCACTCACTCAAACAGAATATGCCCGAAGTCCTTCATTCATGTTCCAAAGCTTAATCATTCATTCAACAGTCATTTATTGAGCGTCTACTATGTCTTAGCACTATCATAGATGCTGGGGACACAGCAGTAATCCAGATACACAAACTCACTGGCCTCATGGCGATTCCAGCTAGGAAGGTTGACAGGCCATCAATAACACCTATTTGCATATATACATAAAGTATCACTAAAAATAGCATATAAGAGGGAGAGAAAGAAAGCAGGGAAGGAGGATAAACCATGGCAGGTTTCTGAAAAGAGGAGGGTCATGGGTTTTGTGGCCTTAGGGCAAGTGGTTTCAGCTCTGTGAGCTTCATTTGCTTAATGTATAAAATGAGAGTGAATCCCATTAGGTAACCATCATAGTAATAATTATTTCAGGCAAGATCTACCCACAAATGCTAAAATCAGTGGGCAAAAGTTTACAGAGAGACAGGATACTCACAGAGCATGAAAGTGTCACCTCCAGGATATTTATTAATTACAAAAGGAAATCTTAGAACTTTACAGCAGAGAAAATCAACAGGCACAACCTTGACCAAGTGATCAAGGTTAGCATCACCAATAATAAGACATAGGGAAGTCATGTAACCCCTGATAAGATGCCATGAGACTGCAACATCACTTTTGCACTGTTCTTGCCAAAGATTCATAAGCTCAACCTAATCCGAGAAAACAGCAGACTAACCCAAATGAAAAGACATAACTCACCACTACTCATCAATCAGAGGCCGTGAAAAATCAACAAAGGTGGAGAAATTGTCACAGACTGGAGGAGACTAAGAGACAATACATCTAAATGCTATGTGGGTTCTTAGAGTGGATTTGGCAACAGAAAAAGGATGTGAGTGGGAAAAACTGGTGAAACTTGAATAAGGTCTGCAGTTGAGTTAACAGAATTGCTCCAGTGTGAATTTCCTGGGGTTGGAGATTGGTGCTTGTACAATGGTAGGTAACTTGCTAACACTGGGGGCAGCCAGATAAAGGGTATATGGGAACTCTCTGTACTATTCTGCAGTTTTTGCTGAAAGTCCAAAATTACTGCAAAATTGAAAATTAGGGCGAGTTAGTTCTTATCATAGAGATGTTATACGGATTGGACACACATAAAGCCCACAGTGCAGCACTGGAGAAGCATCCTGTAAGTGAGGGTGACTATGACTGCTAGCCCCTTTACATCTGTTAGCAAACACTTGTTCACATAGCACCAGCGTGTTCATTGCTGCTTAGCGGCTTTTGCTGCCAATTTCCCTCAGCAGTGACTTCTCTGTTTGGGACTGAGTAAACAGGATTCCTCAGATCAGTCCTAAAACCAAGAGTTCCACCAAAAGCAAACTGTGACTCTGGCTGCCTGTATCACTCCAATTACGAAATAGAAACCAGAAGCTCCCGAGTGCTAGATGCAATACGTTAACAAACAGTCCCGGCCCTGCCTCCCCAGAAGCAGATGGTATAATTTATTTGCACAGGTCTACGAGGAGTAAGAAGAAAGCATCCACTCGCAGACAGACCTGCCAAAGTCTCGAAGGCAAAGGGGCCACTTGCGGTTTCACCCTGGATCACGTTCTACTCTAAACCAGTGTTTTCCAAACTTCTGATCAGGCAAAACATTTTGAAACTTCTCCCCCAAAATTGATATATTTACTCACAAATCATATACATTTTCTACTCTATTAGCATATTCTCTGAATGGTGAAGCAGATGCAAGAAAAAGTGTAAGAAGTGATAAAGAATATTTTGGAAACAATGATTCAATGACATCAGAAAATCTTTTACTCTCATTAAACCATTATTACTGTTTGCATATTGCAAACAATGTGACTCAATAGCCTTTGTTCTTTTGAAATTCTTGGCTTATAATCATATGGTAGATTTTCTAATCAATTATTGATTTTAATGACTGTCATAAATGGAAAAATAACTTCATAAAGATATGTCTTCCAAGTGGAAGAAGAGTTTCACCTGCTGTAGTTGCTTTCTAAAATGCTTTCCAGCCTTTCCATCCCATATACCAGTTTTGCAAAAGTTTTGGTTGCAATCTGTCTGCTTCCTTCTGTCTTCCCTGAGGTTAAGCTATTGTTCTTGAAAATGGATTCAAGAGTGTTGAATTTTTGTGCTTTTAACCCATGAGTTTAAAATCCCCTGACATGTTAGGTTGAGATGATTTTTTTCACAATTTGCTCAACATTTATTTATTTATGGCCATGCTGGGTCTTCACTGCTGCATGCACGCTTCCCTCTAGTTGTAGCAAGTGGAGGCTCTTCTCGAGTTGTGCTGCGTGGGCTTCTCACTGTGATGGCTCTCTTGTGGAGTATGGGCTCCAGGCATGTGGGCTTTGGTGAGTGTAGCACACAGAGGCTCAGTTGCTGCAGCACAGGGGCTGGAGGGTTCTAGAGCAAGGGCTCAGTAGTTGTGGCATGTGGGCCCACGGGATCCTCCCGGACCAGGGATCAAACCTGTGACCCCTGCCTGGCAGGTGGACTCCCAACCGCTGGACCACCAGAGAAGCCCTAGGTTGTTTTGCTTCGTTATACACAATGGGATGATTTTAAATTATATTAGGGAATGCCATTTCCAAGTCTTTACATTGTATCCAGTTTTGAGCATCTATATAGGTAATTTACATAATGTTGAACCATGTAAAAATATCAACAGTAATCCCTGAACAAGAATCTTTCCAAGCATTTGTTTTCAAAATAATCTCTCTGTAGTCCAGTTTTCTTTTGAAAAGCAATCCTTTCTCTCGTTTTTAAGTGCCACCTTCACCCTGAAGGCCCTGAATAAGTCTGTGGCTGACCCAATGCCTGGAGTAGGAGGAACTCTGCCCTCTTCCTCTGCTTGCATGAGTCTCGCCATCTTCTCCCCAAGGCATCTCTTCAGCCACTTGGCCATTGCGTTTTGGGAAAGGTTGGTTCAATTACAACCAGAGTGGCCACAGAGCCCCCATCTGGTCCTCCTCCAGCTGTGTCCTCTCCCTGGGGGAGGAGTCAGTGAAATGAAGGGATGCGCCCACTCAGATTCCACACACCATCTCCCTGACCACCCACTCTGGACCCTAGAATTTCCTTCCCGGGCTGTTCGAGCTTCCTCCCCAGGGCCATCGTCCCACGAGAAGATTGCATCAGCAAGGTCCACATGTTGCAGCCCCAGAGAAAGCCAAGCACAGGGGTCAGGACAGAGCAGGCACATAGGCGCTGGCATGTGCCAACGTGTGCATGGAGCTCCTCATAGTAGAAGGAGTTAGAGGTAGAAGGAAAAGGGAGGTAGGCTATAGGCTGGGTGAAATTCCAGCCAGAACATGGAGAAGTTCTAGAATTCTAAATCTGAACCTGGCAGTCCAAGTCACATGACAGTGTATTTGTGAAAGTAGGAGACTTGATAAAGCTTTATTTAGCATTTGAATATTTAGACATATGGTAAGTGGGCCCCCATTTGTACAATTGCCCTGGGTCCCACAGATTGATAAGGGCAGCTGATCAAGACAAATTGGTATCATTCAGCTGCCTCTTCTACAGGGGCAGCCACTTTAGAAGGCCATTCAGTGAGATTCTTCATCAAATGCCATCCATTATCTGGTGCTCTCTCTTGAGCTCTTATTGCCAGCGGGCCCTAGGAGGCTGCCGGCCTGCAACAGGACAGGCTGTTCTCCCAGCTTGAGACCACAGTGTCCATCATTAATGGCAGACTGGCATGAATCTGAAAGTCCGAACCTACCAATATGAGATGATTCACTGTGGGAGACTGGGAAAGAGAAAAGTTTTCAGTTTCACCCCAGACCTAAAAACCATTTCAAGGGCTGCTATAAATCAACTCCACTGTCAATGTGAAAGATATTCCAAAAATATAGAGTGAAATGAACAGTTGTCCAAGAATGGAGAGAGTGCACAAATAGTTTCTAAGTAGCATTTGTTAATTTCTAAGTGAAAGTGAAAGTTGCTCAGTCCTGTCTGACTCTTTGCAACCCCATGGACTGTGTATATAGGCCATGGAATTTTCCGGGCCAGAATATTGGAGTGGGTAGCCTTTCCCTTCTCCAGGGGATCTTCCCAACCCAAGGATCGAACCCAGGTCTCTCTGCATACCAGCTGAGCTACAAGGGAAGCCCCTAATGTCTAAGTAGTGTTAGTTAATCGACTTACCTTCAACCTCATGACAGAGGTAAGTGAATGAATGAAAGTGTGTTGCTTCCAGCCTCTCAACTTCAGAAAACTCCAGTTCTTCCCTCTGCAGTTCTCACATCGCTAAGGGACCCAAGACTATCTAACCTACAGTCTGAGGGGGCATCACTGCCAACAGGAATATTCAGTATTCGTAGAGCTGAATGGCTTTCTTATTATTTTAGATACTTAGAAATAGTTCTTCTGTTGTCCTCTTCAATTCCAGTGGCTAATCTGACCTACTTCACATTGGAGACCCTGCCCTACCTAGATCATGAATTCCAATTACAGGAGTTGAAAGCCTTAGAGCAGATCATCTGCTGAAACAGACGCCGAGGCAACCAAGGCTTCTCCAGATTCAAAGGAGGAAATTTGGTAACACATTTTAGTTACCTCATTGGAGAGAAAGTTCAAGAATTTCACCTCTTGCTAATGAATATGGAGAAAGGGAACAGGGCTCCAGCAGAAAGAGGAATTACTGAGAAGTCAGAAGACCAGCACCTAGTTCAGCCTCTACTCAACCATGTGATTGGAAGCCTCAGTTTCCCCATTTGTAAAATCAGAGGGTCAGCCTTGATGCTTGCAAGTTGAAAAGCTTAGATATGCATCAAATTAAGGGCTGCAAGTTCAAATGATTGTAGGGGCCAAGGAGAAAAGATACACGAATGAAGAAGCCCAGGAGGGACAGCACAGGGAGTGGTGGAAAGCACGGTGAACAGAAGAGAAAAACCACGAGTCAGCGCCATCAGCTGCCACCGTTTAGGCAGGATTAGAAGCCGATTATTGACGGATGTTCCAATCATTTTGGGAGAAACAGAAATCCAGATCTTAGAGAAGTTTTTCGTATCATTCATGATGCCATCCAAGTTTTAAAAACAATTTTTGGTAACACTGGACAAACAAAATCCACCCTGTTTTAGAACACGGTCACATGTAACTACCATTCAACTTCACTGGCAGCATTGATTAGAAAGACTTTATGTTGCCCTGTCCTCATGGCCTTAATGTTTACTTCTGCAAAAGATGTTTATTCGCCTGGGAAGCAGCTCCCTAACAGAAACATTTGTTTTAACTGTTGTGGCAAATCATCCATTTGCTAGGAGACCAAGAACAGCCAAACTTTTTTCCCCTACAAGAGAGGCCAGTTTATAAAAGCATTTGCAGATTTGTTTGTCTCTGTAACAGAGGCCAAAGTTGTCTTGGCATACAATGATGCCCTCTTGTACAGTTGAGATGCAAGTTTATAATCCGGCACTGCAAATTCAGCATCTGATACGGGAGACCTTGATGATCTTGGTAGAATTTACACTCAGTCCTACACACAACTGTCCATGTGAAGACCCATTCTTCTTCCTTCCTCATTCACTTGTCCATTCATTTATCTGAGCCTACTTTGTGGCTGATATTGACCTATTTTTTATAATGAATATCAAGTTAATTTCTATCCTCCTTGCTTCACACCATTTCATGCAAATGATCCCTGCCTAAATGCACATTTCAAAGGGGACTCATTTTATTTGATCCTTCAATCTTAACTTTGCCCTGTAAGCATGCCAGAGATACCTACAGCCTCGATTTTTAATATAACTGTACAAAATATTATGGGAAAATAGAATCCAAATGATGGACTAGATTTTTTTTATATAATCAGGCAGGAATTAATTTTTCAAAATAATTGTCTAGAGGTGATTCAGTTTCACATGCTCTTTAAATATGTATTTTTCAGTGTTCTATGGCTTGAAGGAATGATTTTAAATTAGTGTATAGAGTAGGCTCTGAATCATAAAATAAAAACGCTAGCAGTGAAGCTCTGTCATCTTGGTTAAAACTATTTTGTCTAAATGATATTCTGCCTTCCTGTTAAATCCACTTTCTTCCCCTCTCCTCCACTGTCTAATAATTTTATCAGTGGAAAGACAGAGGATTGGGACTGCCCTGATGGCCCAATGGTTAAGACTCTGCACTTCCCCTGCAGGGGCCATGGGTTCAGTCCCTGGTTGGGGAACTAGGATCTCGCACGCTGTGCGGCATGGGGGAAAAAGAAAAGAGAAGAGGATTGTTTGAATAATTGCCACTTAGAGACGTCCTGGCTGGAGAAATTCTAAGACGGTTCCCACGATCTCCGCCCTGGTGTTAATGCCCTGTAGAATTCCATCCCCTGCAGAGGCAGGGTTCCTGTGACTTCCTCCAGGCCAGTAGAATTTGGCAAAGGTGGTGAAATGTCTCTCCCTTAATTAGGTTACATTAAATGGCAAAGGTGAAGGGAGTTACTCCTATGATTTTATATATGCACATATAATTTATATAAATGTAAATATTTTATATACATATATAAAACTTCACAGGAATTTTTATATAAAATATGTATATAAAGATTTTACATGTGTGTGAGAGAGAGAACCCTGTTGCTAGCACAATCTAGAGGAGAGAGAGATTCTAGCTTGAAGCAAACAGCTCTACCTGTGTGAGCTCTCCATGGTGAATATGAACTCTCAGAGTGAGTGCTAATGGTTCTGACCCAGGTCCTTGCACTCTTTCGTCTACAGAAATTGTTAAGAGGCAGGGGCTTCCCTGGTGGCTCAGACAGTAAAGAATCTGCCTGCAGTGCAGGAGACCCGCGTTCGATCCCTGGGTGGGGAAGATTCCCTGGAGAACGGAATGCCTACCCACTCCCTTGCCTGGAGAATTCCATGGACAGAGGAGCCTCCTGGGCTCCAGCCCATGGGGTCGCAAACAGTCAGACACAACTGAAGCGACTTAGCATGTGCAAGAGGCCAGATGAGACATTCAGGAAGGCCTTATGCTGTAGCACAAGACAGGGAGAACTAGTAACAGGGACCCCTGCTGGCCCTGGCAGAAGGCAGACTGGTCCCTTACATAGGGTTAAGAGGGTGGAGCAGGTCAGTGGGTGGGGCCATAGGCGTGGCTTAGGTGGCCCGCCCCTTGCTGGTGCTGTGTGCAGGCACATGTAGGACCCTGCTTTTGCTTCTGCCATCTCAGAAGTGGGGGTTGGTTGGTGGCTTTTTTGTATCTTGTTGTACATAATTTGCCCCAGTGGACAGAGGTATGGTTATTTTTAGCCCCTTTCAGTTCAGTTCAGTTCAGTCGCTCAGTCGTGTCTGACTCAGTTCAGTTCAGCTCAGTCGCTCAGTCGTGTCTGACTCTTTGCGACCCCATGAACTGCAGCACGCCAGGCTTGCCTGTCCATCATTAACTCTCGGAGTTCACTCAAACTCACGTCCATAGAGTCAGTGATGCCATCCAGCCATCTCATCCTCTGTCATCCCCTTCTCCTCCTGCCCCCAATCCGTCCCAGCATCAGAGTCTTTTCCAATGAGTCAACTCTTTGCATGAGGTGGCCAAAGTACTGGAGTTTCAGCTTCAGCATAATTCCTTCCAAAGAACACGCAGGGTTCATCTCCTTCAGAGCAGACTGGTTGGATCTCCTTGCAGTCCAAGGGACTCTTAAAGAGTCTTCTCCAACACCACAGTTCAAAAGCATCAATTCTTCGGCGCTCGGCATCAGTTCTTCACAGTCCAACTCTCACATCCATACATGACCACTTTGACTAAACAGACCTTTGTTGGCAAAGTAATGTCTCTGCTTTTGAATATGCTATCTGGGTTGGTCATAACTTTTCTTCCAAGGAGTAAGTGTCTTTTAATTTCTTGGCTGCAATCACCATCTGCAGTGATTTTGGAGCCCCCAAAATAAAGTCTGACACTGTTTCCCCATCTATTTCTCATGAAGTGATGGGACCAGATGCCATGATCTTCGTTTTCTGAATGTTGAGCTTTAAGCCAACTTTTCACTCTCCTCTTTCACTTTCATCAAGAGGCTCTTTAGTTCCTCTTCACTTTCTGCCATGAGGGTGGTGTCAGCTGCATATCTGAGGTTACTGATATTTCTCCTGGCAATCTTTGATTCCAGCTTGTGCTTCTCCCAGCCCAGCGTTTCTCATGATGTACTCTGCATAGAAGTTAAATAAGCAGGGTGACAATATACAGCCTTGATGTACTCCTTTTCCTATTTGGAACCAGTCTGTTGTTCCATGTCCAGTTCTAACTGCTGCTTCCTGACCTGCATATAGGGTTCTCAAGAGGCAGATCAGATGGTCTGGTATTCCCACCTCTTTCAGAATTTTCCACAGTTTATTGTGATCCACACAGTCAAAGGCTTTGGCATAGTCAATAAAGCAGAAATAGATGTTTTTCTGGAACTCTCTTGCTTTTCGATGATCCAGCAGATGTTGGCAATTTGATCTCTGGTTCCTCTGCCTTTTCTAAAACCAGCTTGAACATCTGGAAGTTCACAGTTCACGTATTGCTGAAGCCTGGCTTGGAGAATTTTGAGCATTACTTTCCTAGCATGTGAGATGAGTGCAATTGTGCAGTAGTTTAAGCATTCTTTGGCATTGCCTTTCTTTGGGATTGGAATGAAAACTGACCTTTTCGAGTCCTGTGGCCACTGCTGAGTTTTCCAAATTTGCTGGCATATTGAGTGCAGCACTTTCAAAGCATCATCTTTCAGGATTTGAAACAGCTCAACTGGAATTCCATCACCTCCACTAGCTTTGTTCGTAGTGATGCTTTCTAAGGCCCACTTGTCTTCACATTCCAGTGATCACACCATCGTGATTACCTTGGTTGTGAAGATCTTTTTGTACAGTTCTTCTGTGTATTCTTGCCACCTCTTCTTAATATCTTCTGGTTCTGTTAGGTCCATACCATTTCTGTCCTTTACTGGGCCCATCTTTGCATGAAATGTTCCCTTGGTGTCTCTAATTTTCTTGAAGAGATCTCTAGTCTTTCCCATTCTGTTGTTTTCCTCTATTTCTTTGCATTGATCACTTAGGAAGGCTTTCTTATCTCTCTTTGCTATTCTTTGGAACTCTGCATTCAGATGCTTATATCTTTTCTTTTCTCCTTTGTTTTTGGCTTCTCTTCTTTTCACAGCTATTTGTAAGGCCTCCCCAGACAGCCAGTTTGCTTTTTGCATTTCTTTTCCATAGGGATGGTCTTGATCTCTGTCTCCTGTACAATGTCATGAACCTCCGTCCATAGTTCATCAGGCACCCTATCTATCAGATCTAGTCCCTTAAATCTACTTCTCACTTCCACTGTATAATCATACGGGATTTGATTTAGCCCCTTTAGCGTCTTCGTATTCTGTGGCTGGAGGAGAGGTTTGTCCATGTGCAAGCACTGCAGCAAAGAGTCCCAGGTCCTTGGCCTCAGCCTGTCTCGTGAACTCTGTAGGATGGATGTGATCTCTCCATGGTGAACCGAACCCCTTATGATGAGGACCACGAGGCAGGAAACTGCAGGTGGCCTCTGGAATCTGATGGTGGCCACCAGTTGGTGGCCTTTAAAGAACTGGGGCCTGTCATGCAACCACAGGGAAATGAATTGTGCCATCAACTTGAAGGAGGTTGAGAGTAAGTCCTTTCCCAAGTTGTTAAGCCTGTGGGTGAAAACGGTGCCTGGCTAGACCCTGACTGTGGCCCAGTGAGATGTGTGCAGAGGACTTACTGAAACTGAGCCTGGACTCCTGACCCACAGAAACTGAGCTAGTAAGTGTATGTTGTTTTAAGCCACATAGTTTGTGATAACTGGGGCTGTACAGAAATAGAAAACTAATAAAACTGATTTGCGAGGACTTTTGCAAATCTTTCAAGTCAAAAAAACTTTAATGCTGAGAAAGACTGTAGTCCAACCCCTTCATTTTACAGAGGAGCCCTGGAAATCAGAAATGGGGGCAGACACACAGCACGTAGTGATAAAACCAGGAATCCTACCTCCTGGGAAGTGGATTTTATCCAAAAATCTCATACCTAAAAACAGAATAAGGATAGCTAGCATTGTGTTATGTGATTTGCATAGATCATTTTTCCCCAAAATAATTCCTTTTTAAAAACTTGACCATTTTACAATTTGTGTTTAATTCATTGCTGGATCATATGGTAGTTCTTTTTTTTTTTTTTATTTTTTAAGGACCCAACATACTGTTTTCCATAGTGCTTGCCCCAATTCACATCATTTCCACTAAGAGTGCACAAGAGTGCACAATTGATTCACATCCTCGCCAGCACTTGCTATTGCTTGTCTTTTTGATAACAGCCATTCTAAAAAGTATGAGGTGATAGCTCATTTGGTTTTGATTTGCATCTCCCTGACTATGAGTGATGCCGAGCATTCTTTCATGTGCCTTCTAGCCATCTGAAATCTTCTTTGGAAAAATGTCTGTTCCAATCTTCTGACCATTTTTTAATCAAATTGTTTGATTTTTTTGCTATTGAGTTGTATGTATATGTGTGCTCTTTATATATTTTGGTTATTAGCACCGTATCGAATACATGATTTAGAATGCTTTTTCTTCCATTCAGTATGTTGCCATGTCAGTAGGGGTTCCAGTTTCATTCTTTTACATGTGGCTGTCCAGTTTTCCCAACACTATTTTATTAAAGAGAATATCCTTTCCCCATTGTATATTTTTGGCTCCTTTGTTGTAAATTAATTGATCATATATCCATGGATTTATTTCTGGGCTTTCTATCTGTTCTATTGATCTATGCCTAATTGTTTTGGCAATGACCTCCAATGGGCTTCTCTGATGGCTCTGTGGTAAAGAGTCTGCCAGCTAACAGGAGACACAGGTTTGATCCTTGGGTTGGGAAGAACTCCTGGAGAAGGAAATGGCAAGCCGCTGCAGTAGTCTTGCTTGGGAAATTCCATGGACAGAGGAACCTGGCAGGCTGCAGTCCATGAGGTCGCAAAAGAGTCAGACATGATTTAGTGATTAAACAACAACAGCAATGACCTCTAGTACTGTTGGATAAAAGTGGCAAGAGTGGGCCTCCTTGTCTTGTTCCTGATTTTAGAGAGATAGCTTTCACCTTTTCACCATTGAGTTTGATGCTAGCTGTGAGCTTATCATATATAGCCTTTATCATATCACATCATTACATTTCTTCTATATCCACATTGTTCAGAGCTTTCTTTTTACCGTAAATAGATGTTGAATTTTGACAAATGCTTTTTCTGCATCTACTGAGTGATCATATGGTTTTTATCCTTGATTTTGTTAATGTGGTGTATCACATTGACTGATTTGTGGATATTAAACCATCTTTGGATCCCTGGAGTAAACCCCACTTGATCATGGTGTATGATGCTTTTAATGTATTATCAAATTCAATTTGCTAATATTTTGTTAAAGATTTTGCAACTAAGTTTATCAGGAATATTGGCCTGTAATTTTCTTTTTTTCTTTTTTGTACCATCCTTGTCTGGTTTTGTTATCAGGGTAATTCTGGACTCTTAAAATGTATTTAGGGAGTTCTCTCCTCTTCTGTTTTATGGAAGAGTTTGAAAAGGATTGGTATTAATTCTTCTTTGACTGTTTAGTAGAATTCACCATCTGGTCCTCGACTTTTGTTTGTTCAGAGGTTTTGATTACTGATCCAATCTCCTTGCTAGTAATCACTCTGTTCAGATTTTCCATTTCATCATGATTCAGTCTTGGTAGGTTGTATGTTTCTAGGAATTTATCCATTTCTCTTAGGTTGTTCAGTGTGTTGGCATGTAACTGTTCATAATAGTCTCCTATGATCTTTTGTGTTTCTGTGGTATCAGCTGTAACATTTTTCATTACAGGTTTTATTTATTTGAGCCTTTTCTACCCATTCCAGTATTCTTGCCTGGAGAATTCCATGCACAGAGGAGCCTGGCGCTCTTTCTTGGTAAGTCTACCTAAAGCTTTGTCAGTTTATCTTTTGTTTATTCTTTTGATCATACATAAATACTGTCACTCATATTATTTATGACATCCCATAAATTACATTTCTCATACATATAGATTCACCTTCTTAAATACTGTCAAATATGGGTACACCAGGGCACTCAGCCATTTCTCTTCGGTTGCCTTTTGTCTCCATCTGCTTACTCTTATAAACAAGGTTCGGTTAAATTTTTTTGTGCATGCTCACTGTAGACTTCCTTAACCTGTGTCTCTGGTGAGGAGACAGAGTACAGAATTCTTGGGTTACTCTTTACATTTTACTTAATATCTCCACATTTTTCTCTTAAGTGGTCACACCAATCTGAACTTACAAGGGATGTTACACAAGAGAAAGCATGCACACGAAGCTCAGTAACCCATTGTCAAGCGCTGAATGCGACAGAGACTGCCGTCACTAGGTATGTCTTCCTGCCTTAGTAATAGAATACAACTGATCCTTGAACAGCATGGGTTTGAACTGCAGTGGGTCCCCTTATACACGGACTTTTTCCAATAAATAGCATATTACAGTACCATACAATGCAGTTGGTTGAATCTACAGATACAGAAAACCCACTATAAAGTTATACTTGGATTTTTGACTGCTGCTAGGTCAGCATGCCTAACCCTCACATTATTCAAAGGCCAACTGTATTTAGCTCAGCAATATCTATCTGCCTAAATAAGAATAAAATTCACATTTTCCAAACTTCCATGGAGCTAGACATAGTTATATCATTAAATTCTGGTCAATAGAATGTGAAGGAGGTGATGTGTTCAACTTCTGCGCAGATCCTTTAGGAGAAAAGAATGAGCCCTACAGCGCTTTTCCCTCTTCCTGCTGACTGGAATGCAGACGTGATTACTGGTGTTAGAGCAGCCATCTTAGACTATAGAACGGAAGCCACTTGTCAATGGCAGAGCAAAAAAACAGAAGGACCCTGGGTCCCATGACTGTGGAGCTATCAAACCAGCCATCCACTGCCTACCCGGACTTTTAAGCAAGAGAAAGAGAACTGTATTGAATAAAAGCCACTTTGGGGGAATGTCTTTCTGTCACAACAGCCAAAACAATGCAGTCATTAAATTCTAAAAGAAAATTATCTGGTAAAAGAAGATTCCAACTGGGGGATTATAAAAATATTATTTTACTTGATCGTCCCAGTGATTCTGCAGGGAGGACATTTCGTCTATGGGCGTTAGTTGCCGTCACTGTTGCAGACTGTTACAAAGGCTTATAGCACAGCCATCTTATTCCCCTTGAGACTTTTCCACACTGTTGGAGAGGGAAGGCCAAGGCATTCAGCTCCGTTGAAGGAACCAGGAAGAAATGCTGTCCAAACCAACTGGGGTTTTGGCAATGAATCTGCATTTGTTCACCAGTATAGCTTTTGTTTAGATTCCACTGTTTTGAAAAATTAAGTGGTTGAGCATTTTAAATTTTTTCCTAATCCGAGTGTAACGAATGACCTTTCCTCTCCTTAGGTCACTAAAAAGAATTTTCTTGTGTTTGTGCCTAATTCCTTCATGGCAGAGGCCCAAATAAGGGGGCAGGGGGACACTTAGGTCAAAGCTAAACATGAGATGAGAGCAGGATCCTGGATTTCCTGCGGCCCATTCCATTTTCAGTCATCCATACTGCGATACATGTGTTTGAGTGGTTTTCTGTGTACTGAATAAGCTGTACACAAATTCTAGGAAATAATTTTGAATTACTAACGTTACAACTTACCAAACCTAGTTTCTCCCCCTTGGGTTTTTAAGTTTCCTTTTTCAAATCTATTGCTCTAAGAACAAAATAACAAAAATTCAGCCAGTGTTTTTAAGGAAGTCATGGATTAATATTTGGTCCCACTTAAAACATAACTAATTAAATGCCTTAAAACACTTGAAAATGCATTTCTAAATTTGATATCCTGGATTTTCTTTGCAAGTACTTTAACTGTTCAATATTTCTACTTCTCAGTCCATTCTTTTTTTTTTTTTTTTTTAAGAGAGAGACTGACTCTATTTTATTATTTATTTATTTATGGCCATGCTTGGTCTTTGAGGCCGTGTGGAGGTTTTCCCTGGCTTCGGGGAGCAGGGGCTATTCTTCATTGCTCTGTGCAGACTTCTCATTGCAGTGGCTCCTCTTGTTGCAGAGCAAGGGCTCAGCAGCTGTGGCACACGGGCTTTGTTGTACCGCGACATGTGGGATCTTCCCAGATCAGAGATCAAACCTCCCCAGCACTGGCAGGCAGATTCTTAAACACTGGGCCACCAGAGAAGTTCTCAGTCAGTTTTTATAAATCTAATAGATCACACTTACATAGAAAACCTTAAATTCTCTTAAGTGGTCTAAGTGATTACAGATAAACTTAGTACGACTTTGACTTACAAATTTCACATTTAAGCAGTGCTTCAATTACATCAAAAATGATAATTAGCAAGTCTGACCAACATCCTATTCTGATGGGTCCAAGTCACTTAAACATGAGTCTCTCAAAGTATGTAAACTGTTAAATATGAACAATTTCCTTCTTAACAAAAAATATTAATATAATGATTTTGACTTTGTTGAGTATTTCCACATTTATTTCTGAATCTTAGTTAAAATATGCTTCCTGATAAAACTGCTTTCCCATTTCAGCTATTTCTATAATTCACTCTAAATGTTCCTGGAGTTTAAAGATGAAGAACTAAAGAGCCTCTTGGTGAAAGTGAAACAGGAGAGTGACAAAGTTGGCTTAAAACTCAACATTCAAAAACTAATATCATGGCATCTGGTCCCATCAGTTCATGGAAAATAGATGGGGAAACAATGGAAATAGTGACAGACTTTACTTTGGGGGCTCCAAAATCACTGCAGATGGTGACTGCAGCCATGAAATTAAAAGATGCTTATTCTTTGGAGGAAAAGTTATGACCAATCTAGATAGCATATTAAAAAGCAGAGACATTAGTTTGCCAACAAATGTCCATCTAGTCAAAGCTATGGTGTAGTCATGTATGGATGTGAGAGTTGGACTATAAAGAAAGCTGAGCACCGAAGAACTAATGCTTTTGAACTGTGGTGTTGGAGAAGACCCTTGAAAGTCCCTTGGACAGCAAGGAGATTCAACCAGTCCATCCTAAAGGAAATCAGTCCTGAATATTCATTGAAAGGACTGATGCTGAAGCTGAAACTCCAATACTTTGGCCACCTGATGTGAAGAACTGACTCATCTGAAAAGACCATGATGCTGGGAAAAATTGAGGGCAGGATGAGAAGGGGATGACAGAAGATGAGATGGCTGGATGGCACCACCAACTCAATGGACATGAGTCTGAGTAAACTCCGGGAGCTGGTGATGGACACAGAGGCCTGGAGTCACAAAAAGTCAGACATGACTGAGTAACTGAACTGAACTGAACTGTTCCTGGAGTTTAAAGATGCTTAGCTGAGATTGTTTCCAACTAGGCTTCTTCACTTGGGGTGCATGGCAGAATTCAGGGGGTCTGTAAACTTGGATGTTAAAAAGTATCTTTATATTCACCAACCTCTAAGTGAAAATAAACATTCCCTTCAAATGTGAATGTGGCAACAAACCATAATAGATGAACAGGACCTCAACTCTGTTACCAGCAGAAATCACGGGTATTTTCATTTCACATTATGGCTGTTAACAAACATCTTGAAATATCTTTTATATTCAGCATTACTTCAAAATTATGAAAATTAAAGGCCTTCTCCTTTATCAATGTGTTAGTAAAGGAACTCACATGACTATGTCACAATATTTTAATACTTTTGTGGAGATATGTGCTCAGTGGCCCAGTAGTGTCCAACTCTTTGTGACCCCATGGGACTGTAGCCTGCCAGGCTCCTCTGTTCATGGAATTTTCCAGGCAAGAATACTGGAGTGGGTTCTCATTTCCTCCTTCAGGAGATCTTCCAGACCCAGGGATTGAACCCAAGTCTCATGCATCTCCTGCATGGGCAGATGGATCCTTTACCACTTTACCATGTTACCTCTTTGGGAACATTGTAAGAGTTTAATTTTATCATTTTTGATGTATAGACATATAGATAGAGATACACCGTGAAGCCATCAACACAATCCACAAACTGGAATTTTCTTTTTTGTTTGTTTGCCACATGGCATGCAGGGTCTTAGATCCCTGACTAGGGATTGAACACATCCCCCTGCATTGGGAGTGCAGAGTCTTAACCACTGGGCTGCCAACGAACTCCCCCACCCTGGACTTTCTCATCATATCCTCAACAGTTTCTTTGAGCTCTTGTGTAATCCATCCTTCCTTCCACACCCATCCACAGGTGACCATTGCTTTGCTTTTGGTCACTGTATATTTTTGAGAATTTTATATAATTGGAATCACGCATTGTGTCTTTATGGAGTGAATGAGGGTCTGGCACTTTCCTTCAACATAATGATGTTGATATTCATCTCTGTTGTGTGGGTACATTTCTTTTATTGCTGAATAGTAGTCCACTGCATGGATATACCACAATTTGTTTATTCATTTACCTGCTTTTGAGTAGTTTCACTGTCTCCAATTCTTAGCAATTACAAATAAACTTGCTAAAAACATTCACATACAAATCTTTGTGTGGATTTGTGTTTTCCTTTCTCTTGGGTGTTAGATGGCTGGGTCACATGACTGGGAGATGTTTTACTTTTTGAGAAACTGCCAAACAGTTTTCCAAAGTGGTTTTACATTCCTAATAGCCATGTATAAGAGTTTAGCTGCTCCATATCCTTGTCAGCACTTGGTATAGTCAGTCTTTTTAATTTTAGCCAACCTAATGAATACATAGTAGTATTTCATTATATTTTTTAATTTATGTTTCCATGATGATATGATGATTGATGATGTTGAGCATCTATTTTATACCTATTGGCTATTCATGTATCTTCTCTGAAGTGTTTGTTCAGAAGTTGTACCCATTTTTTAAATTGTTTTGGAAAAATTATTGAGTTATTCAAGTTCTTCATATATTGTTATATTTCCCTTATATTTTTATGTCTGTCTGATAGAAGTATTATATTTTTTCCATTCTATAGCTTGCTCTTCATTTTCTCAGTTTTGTCTTTTGAAGAACAAAAGGTTTTATACTTTGATGTAGCTCAGTTGACTGATGTTCACGGTTGGTATTTTCAGTGTTCTAAGAAATGTTTGCCAACCTCAGAGTTGCAATGATTTTCTCCCTGTGTTGTCATCTGGAAGATTTACGGTTCTAAGCTTTCCTTTTAGGGTTCTAATCCACTTTGGGTTAAATTTTTTTTTCATTTTGGGTTAATTTTTGTGAACAATGTGAGGTAACCTTTTTCTTATCAGTAAGAAATAAGAAATAGTTTCTTATCAGTATTCAGTTTTCTAGCACGCTATGTGCATTATAGGCATTTCTGTATATATACAAGCATTTTTCTGAGTAAATGTCCTTAGACTTCAGCAGACTGCCAAAGAGGTCCCTGGCAGATATTCTAGAGATTCCAGCAGAGCGAGATAAGGAATTGCAGACTTGCAGGGAAAATACTCCTGATGTGCTTGTAGGAATCCAGCAAGCCAGCCCACCCAGTACGGGGCACCCTTTTTCAGCACGATGATATTGCATAATAACCATAGATCTGGTCCAGAGTGCTGACTGGGGTCTTGTCAGAGATGTGGATGGACTTCCCCAACCCACATCAGGAAGCGTTAGGTTGATGATTTTGTAATTTCAAGAAGGATTGCTCACAGCCCCTAGTCTATGCATGGAAGCTGCCACCGCCTCTTGTGTGATCACTTGATGGAGCTTCTCGTGCTTTTGTCCTCAGGACATATCCAAGTCATCCTGTTTAGGCAGGGTAGCCATCTGTCCCAGTTTGCCTGGAACAGTCCTGGTTTATGCTATAATTGATTTGATTTTTAAAAATCTTTAGGCCGTGCTGCACAGCATGTGGGATCTTAGTTCCCCAGCCAGGGATCAAACCTGTGCCACCTGCATTGGCAGGGTGGGGTCTTAACCACTGGGCCCATCAGGGGGTCCTGAGGTTTTGCTTCTGTTTTCTTTAATTGAAACACAGTTGATTTACAATGTTGTGCCAGTTTCTAGTGAACAGCAGAGTGATTCAGTTATATATATTCTTTTTCATATTCTTTTCCACTACGGTTTATTACAGGACATTGAATGCAGTTCCTCGTGCTACACAGTAGGACCTTGTCTATCCATCTTGCATATACTAGTTTGCATCTGTTAATCCCAAACATGCTTTATTACAAATAGCGCCCATTCCACTCTCTCCTGTACCAGTATCAGAAAGCATTCTGATTTGCTCAAGTAATTCTGTTAGTTTCTATCTTATATGCGCTGAGTATCATGAACCCAGCGAAGCACTCTGAAATCCATGGCTTCCGATCTTGACTCTGCAGAACTCTGGGTGCTTCTTCAAGACCCTTTACAAGTACCCACAGGAGAAAGGTGCAAGGCACGTGGCTGGGATTTTTCAACTCTGTTTTCCACATGGAGATTCTATGTATGCTTGTGTGGCTTGTGGGAACCTAGATCCCCAATCAGGGACTGAATCCCAGGCCCTCAGCAGCAAAAGCAAGGAGTCCTAACCACTGATTGCCATGCTTTTTTTTTTTCTTTTAAATTCATGTTAAAAACATGAAATGCTTCAAAGATTTGCACATCATCTTTGTCCAGGGGCCATGCTAATCTCTGTATAAGTCCAATTTTAGAATACGTGCTACCAAAGCAAGCACAAAATGCTTACTTTTGAGTTCAAGAAAGCTTGAAAGCCACTCATATAATGAATTGCATTTTCCTCTTTGCATTGACTGCCAGGAAGCTCAGCATCTAATTCTCAGTCTGCCAATAACAAGTGCTCAGAACCTCCTAGCCTACATATTTACGCAAATCCAACCTTGAGTGTCTTTTCTTTTCTTCTCCATGTTTCCCCTTCACCTGCTTTTCTTGTTTTTCACTCTGCTGCCACATATATGTTTTTGCATGTAACCTCAAGTCCTTTTTGGAAAAAGTCAAGGTTTAAATGAATGCATTAAAACAAACAAAAAAGGATACTTTTTCTGTAGAGGAAATTTTTACAGATGGGAAAGGAATGTGATTAGAATAAGGCATGATTTGGCATGGTGAGGGGCAAATGTGTGTTTGTAGGATATGTATATACACGTTGAAAGCCTTGTGAAGTTTGTTGTTTTCAAAGTTAAGCTGGTCTTCTGGCTTCAGAGGACATTTATACTTGGAAGATTTTAGGGGAAAAAATACTTTACTCCAGGTTAGGCATGCCTGTGGTCTATACTCCAAAGAATCTGCGTTATGGTTTAGCATTTTCAGATTTTGTCTGGGATTATTTTTCTGGTCATTATAACATGAGGACAAATAGTTATCAAGAAGAAATCAAGGGAATAAAGGACAGGAAAGAAGTGCTCCAGCAGAGGAAGGGGTCTGGATTTTAAGTGATCTTGAGTAAGAAATGGTTGCCTTAAATCTTATTTGAGTTTCCATCTCATCTGCTGTGAATCTGTGATCAAGTCCTTTTCTCCCAAACATGGGGACTCTCACCCTCGGCTGCACACTAGAATCACTGGGAACCTTTAAAAATATATGCTGATGCCTCAGTCTCTCCCCCAGAGAATCTGGTTTAATTGGTCTGGGGTGAGGCCTCAACACGGGAATTTCTAAAAGCTCCCCTGGAGAGTCTAATGTGCAAGTCAGAGTTGAGAACCAGTGCCCTGAAGAGAAGGAAAAAATAAAATTAATAAGCACCTGCCTCCTGTTTCTCTCTCTCTGGGGCTGTGGGGTGTGGCTGCGATTTATGAGATAATGGGCCAGATTCTAGTGAAGGAGTTGAGTAGGGGAAGGCGGGTAAGAGTGGATTAACCCTTTATATTCCATTGAGCACTCTTGGTTAATAAGTGTTCTTCACCATTTTGCCCACCATTTGCAAGAAGGAACACATTTCACTTCCTGACTTCCTGACCCAGTACACACACACACACACACACACACACACACACACACAGAGTCTTACTCTGCATGCAGTTCACTTGATATTTTCTATTCCAGTCTACTCCATTCTTTTACTTTAGAAAAACAAAAGGCTGCTTACTGCCACTATTTAAACATTCTGGGACTTCCCTGGTGGTCCAGTGATTAAGATTCTGCCTTGTAATGCAGGGGATGTGGGTCTGATCCCAGGTCAGGAACTAAGATCCCATGTGCAGCTACAGAGCCCAAGCACTACAACAAGAGAATCCACAAGGAAAGATCCCACATAAAGCAACTAAGACCCAATGCAGCCAAATAAATAAATATCTTAAAAAAAAATTAAACAGCATTCTATGAAGGCTTGTGGACCCAGATAAATTAAATACCTCTGGAGAGCATTAAGATGCTCAGTCTATAATGACTTAGAACTTTTTGCAAAGATGCTATGGGAGGCAAAAGTTTGTACAGTAATATCAATATATGTAGAACAATGCTCGTGCCCAACTACAGTCACAGGTTCAGGAATGTGACCTCAGTGAATCATCCCAATAATAATGTAAGATGGGTACTGTTCTCTCCAGGGCTTCCCTGATGGCTGATTTGGTAGAGAATCTACCTGCAATGTAGGAGACCCAGGTTCAATCCCTGGGTGGAGAAGATCCCCTGGAGAAGGAAATGACAACCCACTCCAGTATTCTTGCCTGGAAAATCCCCTGGACAGAGTAGCCTGATGGGCTACAGTCATGGGGTCACAAAGAGTCGAACACATGTAAGTCACCATCTCCATTTTAGACATGAGAAAGTCAAGGCCAAGTACACATATACGTCCTGCAGCTAGAAAGCAGAAGAGTTAACTTCATCCAGGAACAGGAGATCTAACCTCAGCACTGTCACTGGAGGAGAATAACCGTGTTCACTGAATATTAATAGATTTGCATGCCTGAATTTTGGGGAGCAGAAAAGGGATGGAGTAAGTTTTGACCAGAGGTGGCTCCTGGTAGAGGAGGAGAAAAAGAATACGAAATTATGAGTCTGAAATTAGGTACGAAATTTCTTTGAATTAAGAAATCACAACAGGGGCTTCCCTGGTGACTCAGTGGTAAAGAATCCACCTGCCAATGAAGGAGACATGGGTTCGATCCCTGATCTGGGAGGATCCCACGTGCTGCAGAGGAACTAAACCTGCGTGTCACGGCTGTCGAGCCTGTGCTCTAGAGCCTGGGAGCCACAGCTACTGAAGTCTGCATGGCCTAAAGCCCATGGTCTGCAGCAAGAGAAGCCACCGCAGTGAGAAGCCTGCAGCCCGCAACTGGAGAGTAACCCCTGCTTGCCACAACTAGAGAAAAGTCTGTGCAGCAGCAAAGGCCCAGCAGAGCCAAAAATAAAATAAACAAAATTATTTTTTTTTTAAAGAAATCACGACAAAGGCATATTTTAAGCTGAAGAAGACCACCAACATTACAGATTCCCAACTCCTCTTCCCCTCCACTGGATCTCTGAAATGCCAGTGGCCACTCCCATACACCCTACTCAAGGTCAAGTGCTCCAGGGGGAATCAGAGTGGAGAGAGATGGTGGGCTCTGCCACTTGCCACTATCAAAAGCAAACAACTTTCGTAAATTTCACGTGAACCCATGAATACATTTCTAGGTCCCTGTCAGGGCCTTACAAAGAGGCATAGCAAGAAAGGCACCCAAGGGTTTAAGTTTCACTGTCTTCCCAGTAACCCCACAAGTGGAGTTACAGGCTCTATATTATATCTTGAGAGCAAGCGCTTTGAAGTCAGCTTGATCTGAACTTCATCCCTGACTCAGACATTTTCTACCTTCTCTTTGAGCTTAGATGATCATTTGCAAACAGGCATGCTAGGGGCTTCCTTGGAGGGTTCAGTGGTTAAGTCTCCAAGCTCCCAATGCAGGGGGTCCCAGTACCATCCCTGATCAGGGAACTAGATCCCACATGATGCAACGAAGATTGAAGATCCTTCATGCCACAGTTAAGACCCAGGGCAGCCAAACTAAAAAAAAAAAATTAAAGAATAGGCACGCTAGCAGCATCTACCTTCTGGTCTCTTTGGGGGATCAGAGGAGACGAGGAAATGTCCTGAAAACTGGATGGATGTGGGGAGGCCAGATATAGCAAATAAAAATATAGGTCTAGTTAAATTGAATTTCAGAGAAAAGTGAATACATTTTTAGTAAAAGTATATGTTACCTATTGCAGAGGACATACTTATACTAAAAGTTATTTCTGTTTTTCTATAATTCGCATTTATCTGGGCATCCTGATCCCAGAAAAATATAATTGCGTGAGCTTAACAAATGGCAGTGGTTGACATTGCTTTCAGACCGAAGCAGCCTGGGTGCTTATAAAGGGGCTTCCTGAACATTAGAAAGTGAGTGAGAGGAAGAAAAATGCTGTAAAGGCTCTGTTGATGACAGTTTATTATGGGGAAGATGGAAAGAGGAGAGGATGAAGTGGGGTGCCTTCATTTAAGGGTATGTGTGGAGGGCATTATACCAGACTTTAGGTAAGCCAGTTAAGTTCTTGGGACCTCAGTTTCTCCTACGTGTAAAACAGGTCAAAGGAGATCCTCGAACTCTCCTCCCACAGATATCATCAGAAATGGCACTTTCTCATTATACAGACGTCACCTCCTCAGGGAAGTCTTCCTGACTGCTCCAGCCAAGATTCCTGTTCCCTTGCCCCAGCACATACTTCCCCTCCGCCATAATAATTATAATTTTCTGAAATTGTCTTGATTCTTTTCTTGATTGTTTGTTTACGGTCTGTCTCCCAGTTAAGTTCCGAGAAGGATCAAAACTAGTCTGACTTGTTCTAGCTGAATCTCCCAAGAGCTGTACCTGGCACATAGATGTTCCACAGATGTGGAATGAATGAAGAAGTGGCTGAATGAGTGAATTCGGTGTCACCCTTGAGGTCCCTTCCAAGCAGTCTTTCTCTTCTGAGGGGGGCCGCGCCTGGGTTGCCGAAGGAGGAGGTGTGGGTGTCGGTGGGTGGGGAGGAGGCTGAGACCTCGCCTCCTCTAGGACCGGCTGGAGCGAGCGCGTCCGGCTGGGCGGCAGGCGCCGAGGCCAGCGCCGAGGCAGCTGCAGGGCCGGAGCCCCGCGCCCCGCGCACAGCCGCCCGGGGTGTGCGCGCCCGCGGAGCCCAGCGCCGCGCCTCGGCGCCCCCACGCGCCCACGTCGCGGCGCGGGGACCCGGGCGGGGGCAGAGGGAGGGCCCGGCCGAGGGAGGGGAAGGGGCCGGTCCTCCCCGCGCAGGCAGCGGCCGCGGCAGCCCAGGAGGCGGAGGCAGTGGCGGCAGCAGAGGCAGCAACGTGCCCGCCGCAGTCAGCCCGGCCGCGTCGACCCGCGCCCGCCTGGCCGCCGGCCCCGCGCCGCGCCCGGGCGCCCTCTCCACTGCGCGCGGTGAGTACCGCCCGCGGCGCCCGGCTCGGGCCTGCCTGCGGGGATTCGCCGGGGCTGGTGTTGACCCGGACACCCTGGCCTGGGGCCTCTCTCTCGTACTCGGCCAGCCGGGGCCTCCGCAGCTGTCGGGGCCCTCGAAGGCGCACCGGCAGGGTCTCGGCGTCCGGGGCCCCCAGGGCGTCTCAGGCACAAGGGCAGCGGGGAGAGCGCGCAGATCTCGGGAAAGTCCGTCCCGGGGCCTCAGTTTCCCCTTGCGCCCGGAAGGCCACGACCCTGAAGTGTGCGCTCCCGCGCGGGACAAGTGCATGACGCTCGGACTCGCCGGGGTCCTCCGCGTTTGGTTCGTTTTACGGCCCCGGTGGTTCGCGATGAGCGGCTATCCGCTCATCGGACGCCTGAAGCCGGGAGCCAAGCTCAAGCCCTCGGGCGCTGGTAATGGGTAACGGAGCAAAAGCTGGAATCCCAGGGATGGCGCTGGAATGGCCCCCTGAACCTTTTCTAGCTGTATTTCTTAAAAAAAAAAAGGGAGGGGGAATCCATCTGCGCTCGGCCAGCTATGGTCCGGCTCGCCGGGCTTTGTACTGGAACCGGCGTCCGGGCGCTAGCTGAAGTTGGAGCTGAAACTTAGAAAACTTTACATCAGAAGGATGTTTAGAAGAAAGCGAGTGTTTGTTGTAATGGGACAAAGCGGATAATGGAATGGGGTTGTTGCCTTTTTTTTTTTTTTAAGCGAAGCAGTCTGGGGGTTAAACGGCCGTGATGGCTCTTAAATCTCCTGTCCCCAAACAAACAGGTTATACACTTAAGAAATGTTAGGAAAGCTTGACCGGGGAAAAAACTTTGGCATCCCCAAATCTTCAATACGCTAAATTCTCAGCCGCGTGAAAGGGAAGCGCTTTGACGGTTTAAGGTTCCTACTTCCCCTTTAGCGAAGCTTCGAAGCTTCGCTGAGGCTGAAGTTGACAGCATGCACTCTTGCTCTTTAAAAGCAAGACTGATGCTGCGACTTTTATGGATACCTTTTTTCTTTTCTTCCCCCGAAATGCAACGTAATCTTTCGAATTACTTTTTAAAAATAACCTTGAGGTATATATAAATCACCCCTGGTGGAGGTACCTTTTAATTACGGGTCACCGTGGAATGAGTGAGCATCGGAGCTGGGTGTTGTGGGCAAGGCAGAGGCGAGGCAGAATGATTTACAAATATCAAGTGAGAATCTGAGTGCTGAATTAGGTTTGAGTTAGGGCGCTCCCTTCCAAAGGAAATTATAACCAGCGGACAATTTTATTTCAAGCCGAATCTGTTCATTTCATGAGCCCTTTCCTGCTTGAGTGAAATTTCTGCTACTAGAGTCTGAGCTAGAAGCCGCTTTCCCAGCCTATGGTCCTTTGGGGGGCGGCGGGGTGAGTGGGGGAGTTGGGGCCAGAGAGGAGAACCTCCTTTTAAAAATGATTGTGAAAAAATCTTCAGGCAACTTTACCCAAGAAAGGTTCATTTTTTTCCCCCGCCTTTCTCTCCCCATCACTTTAAGCCCCTTAAACTTTATACTTCCTTGCATTTAGAGGTACTCAGACTAGGAAAACTTAATTAGTAATTTATGTAACAAATGCGGACAGTATGAATCTTGCTTTAGACTAAGCATTAACTCCAGTTTGTATCCCAAATCTCCTTGCCTTTTGAGGAAATTCTAAATTTTGCAATTTCAATCTATGTGGCTAGATCTGAAGGGACCTGACCTTTAAAAAAACACTTCATGTGTCCCATACCTAGTTAGTCACTCCAGTCTTATAACTGTAGGTTCACAATATGATAAACTATTTTACCTTAAAGGTCTCGGCATTTTTCCTGTCTTGAAAATAGCTCACCTATTGAGTGTAGTGACTGTATGTATGAGAATATTCTATAAACACATACATTTTCCTAATATGAAATAGCTAAGACAATACAACAAAATGTTATTGTCCCAATACTTTGAGATTTAGAAAAACAGATGTTTTCAGCCCTGGAGTTTTAGAATCTTCTTTTCATGCCTTTTGTGTTGTATTAAACACATCATAAAGAAATATGATTTGTTGACTTGTTATAGGATTACCATTTGGCAAAAACACCCAAGACACGCTGTTTCAAATACGCGGTATTACTTCTGCTTTAAATTGCATGTAAGAGATCGCAAGCCTTGTTCCAGATGGATAAATTGATAAAATGCTAGCTGCTGTTGGGAGAGCAAAGTAGTCCTCCACACACACACACACACGCACACACAACAGACCAAAAACGAAATAAATGCTTTGTGGTGCAGCTGAGCACATTTTGAATTAGGCTGAGCGAGCTACTGAGACGCTGGGCAGTTTGGGGAAAAGTATCCACAATTCAGGCACGTCCACTTTAAGACGTTTTTGGTTCCCCCAGGACAAAATGACTCCTTTCCCACAAAGAAGAAACCGTTTCCTTATTTTTTCAGTTACTTTTCCAAAGATAACTTGTGTCAGGCGCAGGAGATCAGACTTACGCAGAAAGCCAACCATAACCAGCTCCAAAAACGAGGACTCATTCTTACTCCTTCCACCAGATGTTTTTAGGTGTCCTCAGCTGGAATGCCCAGTTTGAAACTAATTAGGCCAGCAATAAACTCCTTGTATAATAAAATCGCAGGCCGTTATGCTGCATAAGTGGGGTTCCCGGCAGCTCATGACAGATGCCTCTCTGCAGAAAGAGCCATGGCTGTCAGGAAAAAATGAAGGAAGTGGGAATATCTTGTTTGGATTTTTTTTTTTTTTTTTGCCTGGCCCTTAGTATCCAAGCACCCCACACACAGTGCCTCTTCTTCTCCAAGGAGGTGGGTTGCATCAAGGGTTGAGTTTTGTCTTTGGGGACAGGCCTCCTTAGCATAAAATGCTTGGGGAAGAAGGAAAACCATAAGTATTACTCAGTGGCCACAGGTCTGAGGTGTAGTGTTGAGCTTTGGAGTGTGTGTGTGTGTGTGTGTGTGTGTGTGTGTGTGTGTGGCAGGCGCATGCACATGGAGAGTGGGTCAGAAGGCTTTCTCTCCACTAGGCACAGATAAAACGCAGGGTTCTTCGGCCTGACGTCAATTCCTTCCAGGAGAGGATAACTTTTTCCCTTAAAGATTTTTTACCTCTTTTTCCTGTTATAGTTTCTCCTTATCTGCAGGGTGGGGCTGTGGGGGAGAGTTGGTTTGCGGAGATGAAGTGGCTGGTTATTCAGTTACCTCCGAAGGCTGAACCTTCTCCCTCTTGCCAAGACTGAGTTTTGTTGGTGGAAGGAAACTTTTTTTCCTAGCTAGCTGCTCTGAAAAAAGGAGTCGGTGGACTCGGCTCAAAAGGAATCCCTTTACAGAGAATTAACCCCAGAGCTGAGAAGACACGGCCTGTTGACAGAAAACACACATACCCACTCATTCCCCACCCCACAACGCCTCCCTCCCTCCCCACCTTCCTCTGTAACCCCCAACCCCCTATAGCACAACAGCTTTCCGAAGGGCCGCTTTTTCCCCCTAAAATTTGTGGCTGTTCAAATAGTCCCAAACATATAAAACAAAAAGAAGGCTCTGGTAGGGAAACAATTAGCAGAGAGTTCGCCAGAGACAATACTTCATTTTCCTATTTGAAGATTGTAACTAGCCTAATGGTGTTTAACTAACACCTCTTCTAATCCGAGGATAAACCTGCCTCAGTCAGGTGACAAATACTTGAAATGACTGTCTTAGACCCACTGTCTTGCTGGAAATGAATCAGAGAGGCCAGAACTAGCTCTTTGTTGCGTGTGATTTAGAATCAATTTCAAGATACGAGAGTGCCGGCCAGGTGGATGGAGGGGAAAAGGACGAAGAAAGCATAGGATTTAAATTTTAATTTTTTTTTGGCTGCTTTCATTCTTTCTTTTGCTCATTTGCTATTGATGCCTCTGTCATTCCTCTCTGCTTAATTTCTGTCCTTGTAGTTAATAGTGATGATGAAAATAACCGAGCGTTTGTTTGTATGCCAGGCCTGAAATCAACTCTTGACATGTATTTTTCAGGATGGCTCTGACAACATTTTGAGTTAGGTATTGTTACTATTATTAATTTTCCCAACTTCGTTAACAAAGGAACAGAGGCACAAGTCAAACATCTGACAAGGCTGAAGGGTGCATGGGCCAGAATCTAGGCCTTTAGCCTTCTACTGACTGGGCTGTGAAAACCTTGCCTCCGAGCATATTTCTGCTCTTGTTTCCCTTTGAAAAGAGATGTTGAATTTGGATGATTTTAAATGCCCTAGCTGATTATTTTTTGCCACTGTCCTAAATGATAGAAAAGCACACTAAGTGTTTAGAAAACACAAATCTGGCCTTGGTGAACCATGATATTTAGCAGGTTGTATGTGGTCTATAAAGGAAAAAAAAAAAGTTTATTTACAAGGACTAATTTGATTTGTTCCTTCAATACTATAAACGCGCATTTCAGTTCCTAAAAAGAGTCAATAAATTTACTGGCAGTGGCAAGGCCCGAAAACGTTACGGTAGGCTGTCCAAATCCAGTTTACCGGAAGGTGCTGGATCGCTATGGGTGGGTTGTTGTTTGGAGGTTGGAATATAAACATTTGGAGTTCGAAGAATAATTTGGAACAGGTGGTCCCAAGAGTCAGGTAACCAGAGCGATTTATCTTTGCCACTTTGAAGGTTAAGGGAGGCTTGGTGGTTGCCTGAATCTGGGACAGGCAGCCTGAGGGTCAGGCAAGGGCTGAGAGGGCCCCCACTTTGGGATGGAGCCTAGAGGGATGGATGAAGGGTCTCTGCACATAGACCCAGGTCTGTAGAAAGCAGGACTTTGTCTTGTGTGTCATCGCCCATCTGATGATACTAGTTAGGGTGCAGCAGTGACTGCTTATATGTTCTTACAAAGGCTGCCTCTGCTCTCAGATATACGCAGAAATTTACAGCAGGAGCTCAGAGGAGCACAGTCAAGGAAGCAGGTTTACTTCTCACCAGTTTTGAGACTGTGCACAGGCCAATTGTGTTTGCCTAATAATGCCTATTTAGACATATTTAAACTTGAACCAAAGATTTGAAAGAGGCTAGAAATTATTTTGTCTCTTAGTATCCGTAGTATTGTGTCAATAACATGAAAACTTATGTGGTTTCTTCATTGGTTTGGGTTTTTCCCCTCTAGTTTCCTTTTGAAGATCTAGTAAAGTTAGATTTTTAGATCTGTGCATTTCCAGCTTTAACATATCTGTACCTATGTACTTATTTATGATCATTTGGAGGAGAATTGTTGGCTCTCTGAACTTAACTAAAGGAAAAATATTAAAATCGACATTTCTTTCTCCCAAAGAATGAGGAACTGGAGGGTTAGACTACTGTCTTACTTTTTTTTGTCTTGCATCAGCTGAATCTGTCAACTCTCCTTTCTTTACTGTTCATCTCCTAAGAATGGTCTTTCATAACTGAAATGTACAGTATATTAGCCAAAAGACGTTTTAATTTTGTTAAGAAAAATCATGCCAGAGACGGCCGAGTCTGTTTCAACCATTATTGTTTCTGTAGTGTGCATACTTTGGGTTTCATGGTTAAGATGTGGGTTTGCCAAGAAAGAAAATTACAGCAAGAAACTATGTTGAAAACATATACACTTCTGTTTGAGAAATGGGAAAAACACGGAAAAATTCCACACGGTAATTGCTTTAACGTGAGTTTTAAATGTCATTGTTTGACTTATGTCAAAAAGTCCCTCTTAGCTAATTCTCACAGATGCTGTTACCAAATACCTCACCTTAAAAATGGCAAATGTGGGTCTTACTCTGATGATCTTGAGGCTTTCAGAGATAGCTGCAGTCCCAGTGGAAGCATTCCAAATTTTTAGATTGTGCAGGCTTTTTTTTTTTTTAAGGTTACTTAGATATCGATTTTATTTTCTTGACCCAAAATAAGAAAACACGGGGAATTCTCAAAAGCTTTTTACAGGCTGCTATTATGAGAAAAGAAGCCAAACCAACGTGTATTAGGTCATGAGCTTGAAGTGCATAAATAAGCCCTTGAAGGTCACCAAAACAGGGCGAAAACCACCAGTTCTCTTCACCTCGGCCAAGTCTAAATTCCTGCCTATTAGACGTGTTTGGTTCAGAGTGGACAGAGAGTGGGGGTTTCTGAGTCTACGGCTGAAAGATCTTGATTTGGATTCTGAAGATGTTCTTGCAGGAAGAAGCTAGATTGGAGGGCTGGAATTCCCATCTCCTTTGGATCTCTCCCTCCCACGGCTCCACCAAAAAAGCAGGTTCCGGGGCCACCCCTTCCTCCAAAGCTGATGTTTCATTCCTGGTGTTTGGCGGTGTGGAAGCCAGAGGTTGAAAATGGCTTGTGTTCCTTCTGGTCAACTGCTTCGCCTCCCATCCCTTTCCTGTAGTAACTTTGCGGTTAAGGTATTAGTAATTTCCAAAACAACTTTTTGTTGTTGTTATTGTTCTAGGAACATGTATGTGCGTTTTGGCCTGTGGGGTACAAGATATAAGTACAGACCTTTCTGTCTTCATTGATGGGCAGCTCCTGAAAATTCAGAGAGGTGGAGAGAATTCTGCTGCATCCCTGAATTTGGTACCAACACTGGGGCTGATGGAAATTCCACGCAGGGAGAAAACCTCCTCGTAGGAGACACAGAAAGGGTTTCGCTGCAAAGAAGATTGTTTTCTTTTGTGGGTGTGTATTATTTGCAAGGATGGGAACTTTAGTTTCACGGCATTCTAGAAACACTTGTCTCCCCAGCAGAGGTCTGAATGCCCTTCCTAGTTGGGAAGGGGGAAGGGGAGAGAGAAGCCGAGCGGGCAGATTCCTGCCCCTCTGGCCTTTTGTGTGACTGGTACAGTAGAGGGAAGTGGTGGCTCGCTGCTTAGAGGGTGTCATGTGGCATAACAAGTTGTGACTTGCTGCTTGTGTTGTAAACAAAGTTTTGTCCCCATCCAGCCGTGGAAAAGAATGGAGTTGAGATTATTCACCTCCAGGTCTGTGATGGGGCTTTCTGGCGGTCTCCCCTCGCTAAAGAACCCCGGGCTCTCTGGAGACTTTAATTTTGGAGTGTGGAGTGAAGGGGGGAGGGTGGGAGGGGAGAAAGAATGTCTTAAACTCAGCAAATGTCTGAAACGCTCCGAATTTCTCCAGCATTGCTGTGACACCCACAAGAAAGACAATGATAAAAGGACACAGAAGCAGGCTTTTGGGCAGATGGGGCTAAGAAGGGAGATTGGGAGCTTGCTAGTAGTTTGATCTAGGGCAGAGAGTTTTCAGATACCTTGGGACCCCTAGAATGCCTTGCTAAGTGTCTGTAGGAAACCAGTTATCTTTCCCTGCAGTTTTGTTGTCCTTTCTTCGTGCTTGTTTTTAAAAGAATTAGTTTTTAGTTTTGTTTTTAAAAAGACACAAGATTTGTTTGGGAATAACAAGTGGCTCATGGTTACTGAATACTTACTATGTGCCAGTGTGCTAAGCAAACACTTATATTTCTGACTCCAAATAGCCTTAGATGGAAGGTTCTATTATTATTACCCCTATGTTACAGATGTGGAATTGAATCTCAGGGAGAAGTAATTCATCCGCGGTTACATGGCTCTTATCAGAGCCAGAATTGAACCTAGTTCTGATTCCTAACCACTAGTATACCCAGCTCTCCCACCTCCAACGCCCCACGCTGGTGTAATGAGAACTACGTTTCCTGTACATGTCTGTTTTGGAGAACTAGATTTCAAAGTCAGTCTCTAGTTGTTTTGCCTGGAGGATATTCAGTGATGATCAGGTATAAAAGTTGGGTTCAGAAATAAGCGACATTACCTGATTCTCATAGAATCTTGAGCCTGTCCTTGTAGAATAACTAAAGTTTAGAATTGAAATCTGTTGAAATGTTGGCTGCATCACTACAGTGAGCTGGTCTAAGCTATTCCTTATGGCCGCTTCTGTGCTAGCAGAGTTGAGTTATTACTATAGAGACTGCATGGCCTTTTACAGAAGGTTTGCTGACCCCTGAGCTATTGCAATATGACAAGACAAATTTTGTTGACAAGGAAGAACATGCACTTGGGACATGACATGTACCATTTCGTTGATTTTATTAACACTATTTACTGAGTGTGTCCTACATGCCTTGTGTGTTGCATGGTGATGGGGAAAGTTACAAATGCATTCATTCACTCATTTATTCAGCTTTATTTATTGAGCTGTGTTCTAGGCATTGGGCTAATTAATGGCAACCCAAAGGCAAGAAGGACCCGATCTGGCACCTCTGATAGCAGGACTGATATTCGCATGGATCTCTAAGATTCATGAGCCAGGAGCCAGGCTGCTTGGGTTCAAATCCTTGCTCAGCATTAACCAACTGCTTAATGTCGGGCAAGTTACCTAACATTTACCTGCCTTGGTTTCTTCACCTATAAGGTTGTTATCATGGAAATATGGGCTTCCAATGTGGCACAGTGGTACAGAATCCACCTGCCAATGCAGGAGATGCAAGAGACATAGGTTCGATCCCTGGGTCAGGAAGATCCCCTGGAGTTTGAAATGGCAACCCACCCCAGTATTTGCCTGGAAAATTCCACGGACAGAGGAGCCTGGCGGGTCCTTGGGGTCACAAAGATTTGGACATGACTGAGCATACTCACACACGTCCTGGAGCTCAAGCTAATAAATATAAAGTGCTTGCAGTAGTACCTGGCAGCTAGTGTGAGCTATATCGAAGTCAGCTACTGTATTATTGTTATTATTATTATAATTATTTCAGCTTAAACGCGTTATTTGCATAGTTGCATGGCCCTAGTCTCAGTCTCCCCTCTGTAAAATGGAGATAATGATAATGACAGTAGTAACTTCAAAAGGCCATTGTGAGAATTTAAATGAGGCAGTACATGTAAAACACTTTGCTTTGCTACAGCGCCTGCCTTCATTGAATGCTCAATAAGCCAGCTATTATGCTCAAGCCAGCTGTCATTACGCTTGAGGTTATAGGGAATTACATACCGAGCCAATGATGTGCCTTTAAGCTATTGGTCAATGGAGTCCTTTTTCAGTATCAAGCAAATGTAGGGCAGTGGCTAACAGTCCAGACCCTGAACTCAGATCTGACTTGAACCTTAAGTCCACCACTCACTAACTATGCCAGCTCAAGTTGGGGGATGACCCCCTCAACTTCCCAAACAGTGGAGGCAAGGGTCGCTGTGCATTAGGAGGTCCTGAGGGTTAAAGGGGTTGCAGGGTGTTTGGCACATAGCAAGCACTCAATAAACGCAAGCTCGTATTATTATCACCCCGACTCCTTGCCCTACCCCCACTCCCCAGAAAGCACTGAACATTAGTAAATTTTAATTTGAAAATAAAAGAACACATTTTAAAACTGCCAAACAGATTTAAAATAATATTCATTAAACAAAATTAAAATATTCTATTAAAGCCAGACTTTGGGCTCAGACCAAATTTTTATAACCCAAGCTTAAAGGCCAAGGAGTCCCTCAGCCACAATGGGGACATTGTGATTGAACTTGAGACTTCAACGCTGCTATTGAGCGGTCTTTGAAATGCACGCACGTTTCCCGTTAAAATGAAAGGGAAGTCATAGGAAGAAAAAAAGTGAGGTTCTTGCTCACCCCAACAAACCTTAATGAATTGAAAAAGAAAAACAAAAGATTTCTCATTTTTCTCCTGCTGCCTTATCCTGCCAAAGACGCCTGGCCCCCTCCTAACCCTCCTACCCCAGCGGGTACCCCTGAATGGTACCCGCTCAGAACATTTCAGATCTGATATGCTCCACCAGCTAAGCTAGCCTAAATTCTGGTCTTTGTCAGGTTTTATAGGTGGTGGTGTACAGTGGGAGCTGGGCCCTGAGAGCCCAGCTGCTAGGGTCCCTATTCCAGTGCTGCCGCACCGAACTCTGCCTCACTCTCCATAACCAAAGATAACCCCCTCTTACCTTTCTGTAGCATCCTTCATCCTCCCTGAGCCTTTCACAACACATGGGAAAAGTGACATCCTTCTCTAGGTGGGGTTTCTTGCCAACCAGTGGGTGGCATGACCTCCTTCTCAGCCCTTGGCTGTGATGTGGGGCCATGAGATTGGGAGGAGGGAGGCTGGGCAGCCATTGGGGAGGGCATGGGGTGGACTCCCGGATCCATCCTCCACCTGCTGTGTGATATTGGGCAGAGGACTTGGGCTCTCTGAGCCCCTCACCCATTCATGAGTCATTTGCCATCTCCTCAGCTACCCACTCCAGTGTTCTTGCCTGGAGAATTCCATGGACTGTGTAGTCCATGGGGTTGCAGAGTCAGACATGACTGAACGACTTTCACTCACTCCTCCATGCTGGGTTTGGTAAACAGCTTCAGTACAGTGATAGATGGGAACATGGCCTGTAGGTTCAGAGAGGGATGGTTCTTACAGTGGACTTGCATCCACCCCTAGAAGTACTAAGAAAAGACAGGAAGTGACTGCTACTTGCCTAGGGAATATTCCTTCTTATTCTTCAAGTAGCTTCAGTCTTGGGATTTCAACATTCTGTAAGAATCTACTGGTCTCTGAAGGGTAATCTTCTTACTGGGGGTGGGGTAGGGAGGGTGTACCGTTTCCACATTAAAACATGGATGAATATATTTTTTTAGAGTTCTGTCTTTATGTTATTATAAATTGGAAAAATAACAGGCACTTCAGAAAAATGGTTTCATATGTTTTTAACCGTGTAAGACAAAAGTATTTTAAAAATCAAGTCCACCAGGTAATTATAGCAAAAGTGGCATCTAGGTATTTACAGCAAATAACTCAAATAACAGAATTTTCTACTAACCAGAATTGGAATTCTGCACTCAGTTTTCAGAGGCATACAGTGAAACAAATGAGTTTTCTCATTTGTAAAGTCATCTCAGAGCACATGTCTGGACATATTCAGTCTGTATCTTATATCTTCAGAAGAAGAATGGCTGTCCTTTGGATGAATATGATGCTAATTAAAATAACCTCAGTTCTAGGATCTGTTCTGATCGACTATAAGGATCAACTCACTTATTCCTCACAACAATTCTATGGCAGAAGTCTATTACTATTCACATTTTAGAGGAGGACAGTAGGCACAGAGAGGTTAAGTGGCTTGTTCACGGTCACACAGCAAGAGAGGAGTAGAGCCAGGCTTTGTCTGCAGATGGTTCTAGAGACGGTCTTCATAACCCCTGCACTCCCTGCCTTTTTAACCATCATAGAAAAAACTAAATTTTCCTTCTCTTTGACCTTCACGTTACTGGACAGTTAATTAGTTAGGGACAGGCGTGTGAGGGAAACAAAGGGACTGTCTGTCCTGACTGTAATTTTTCAGCATTTTACAAGGGTGTGTTGGTGTATCCTATTAGCCTCCAGCGCAGCATAATGCAGGGGTTAAGAGCCAGTCTGTCCAAGTCTATGACATATTAATACTATCTTACTTTGGATTTATTTAACTTCTTCCAGCGACGGTTTCCTCACTTAGGAAGTGAGGATAGTGCGTCTACAACATCAGAGTTAGCAAATATTAATCTACATCATCAGAGTTAACAACTATGATCTGAGTAGCAAAGGGCATCTGATACAGTGACTGATTGTCTGGACATGTTTATTACCTGTTGGGGAGAAAGTAACTGTAGAAATCGTCTCTCCCAGTGAGGCACAGTTGAAGTGGGGGTACAGTCTGGAGTGAAGGAGAAGGGAAAGAGCCTGGGATATGGGGCTCGAGCTGGAAAACAGCTCAGGATTTTCCATATGAGATCAGAGACACTGGCTTTCCTCGTTCCCACGTGAGAAATTGCAGAGACGACTCCTCAGCAGGCAGCCGGGAACTCTTGAGCCCGCCAGTGTTAGAATCTGCGCTTGAGGACCCCGCGCCCCCCCGCCTCCGGAGGTCGGGGGGCGGGGGGGCGGGGGTGAGGCTTGACTGTCACGTGACCAGTACCTGGAAGCGGGGAGACACTCCCCACCATCCCAGGAAGAGTTGGACTTTGGGCGTGAGCTCGACTCAGAGGCAGAGAAGAACTCTTCCAAAAACCCTTCCCCACTTGCCTGTGCAAACTAAAACACAACTGCAGGCTGTGATTCCCTTTCTTCTGTCTTGGAAAATGTCCTTCTCTCCGGAAGCCTCTGCCGAGCTTCCAGTGGCCGGGTGTGCAGACCATCTGGGTTTGCCGCCTTCCACCTTGCTGCTCCGCTTCAGCCCCCTCCATTTCCTCTTGAATATAGAAAATGGAATTTCATTCATTCATTCAAAAATACGTATTGAGCACCAGCTGTGTACCAGGACCTACCCTGGACACGGAAAACAGTAGAGGACAGAAACAGCCGAAATCTAATCCCTCCTTGAGCTACACTTAAGAGGGGGAAAGACCACAGATAAAAACCTGTATGTGTGCAGTACACTGGATGTCAGACGGTCATGCCTCTGTGGGGAAAAAAACACAAGAGAAGGTTGATGGAAACTTTAGGGGTGATGAGGTGGGAATGAGAGGGTCTCCTGAGCAGACAGCCTCTGAGCACACCACCACTGGAGTGAGGGAGCCCTGCCCACATCTGGGGAAGAGTATTCTAGAAAGAAGAAACCAGCAAAGGCAAAAATCTTGAGATGGGCATGGCCTGGAGCCCAGTGGGCTAAGCCCACTGAAAAGGGGGCAAAGGAGGTGAAATTGTGATGGAGGAGCCCCATCCAGGAGGGCCATTCTGTGTCAGTTAGACGTGTCTGAAGTCAACAGTATTATAATTTTTTAATGAGTTTTTAGAAGTACATAGGACCTAAATCTGAAGTCAGTCATTGCAAATTCAGATAGCCAGAGTGGCCAACTAGGTAAGAAGTTAATGAAATGAGCAGGGTAATTAACCAGGAGAAATGAGGACTCCATATTGCCATTTGTTCTGATTTTTCAAAAGGCACCAAAACCTGGACCTTTGTGAGAAATGTTCTGATTTTTAAATCAGCCTGCAGGAACCTCGGGCATGCAACTGCATGCTCAGAGTTTGAGCCCACTCTTCCAAACATCCCTGTCAACCTTGGGAGTCTGACTTCAGTGAAAAGGCATCAAGCCTTTCTCACACACCCTTCTTTTTACCAATCCCTGACCAGAAGGATGCCAAGAGGTGCGAAAAATTGTTTCCAGGAAAAAGGAGGACTTGAATCTCTTGGGGATGGGGGGCTGAGATATCTTCCAGGGAGCAATCAGTTTGCTTCATTTTTTATGTCTTTCTCAGGACTTTTTCCTGATCACCCCTCATCATGGGTAATGGCAAACATGGTCCAAATCTGTCCTCCTTCGGGTTTCCATTAGTTTCATGATGATTATTATTTTGTCATCTGGGGTTGATTTATGAGCGGTGAAATGTTTGCAGGTTTCGTAAATGGTTGTCAGCCACTGTTTAGAATGGCAAGGAACTTCTCGTATTTTTCACATTGTAAGGACTGTTGTGATAGTTTCCAGTGGCTACAGACATGAAATGGGATAAAAGGAGGGGGCCTTGAAGGAGTCCACATACAGTGATTGGAAAATTGAGTAATTAGTTGGAGGTGGGGGGCTCTGAGGGTAGGGGTGGTGCTCAGAGCCCTAAAGATCTGGAATGCCGAGGCTGACAACACCGACTTTATAATCTGCCTTCTCAACCCCAAAGATGGAGTTAAGCAAAATCCCAGGCTATCAAGATTCTTCTGGATGAAAGTAACAGAGAACTTACTTCCAAGCTGGTTTAAATAAAAAGGAAGTGTATTGACTTGGGAAAATGTAAAATTCTGGGGTGCGCTGGCTTCAGGTGTGGCTGGTTCAAGAGCTCAGATATAGGTGAGGCACCCATCTTTCAATTCATCCCTGTTCAGGAGGAGTCTGTCCTTTGTCACATGCCACTTCTGGGACTCAGGATGGAGTGGGTGAGAGGTAGATTCTCAAACTGAACTCAGCAACGTGAGGAGTGGACTGGTTCCCTGTGGACCCCCAAATTGCAGTGTAATGCTGCTCTAGATTTGCCTTGACCGCCCCTCTTCTGCTGAGCTACAGTGCCATTTGTGAAATGTGTACTTTCACTCTTTCTGTACATCATCTCCTCAAACATTCCTATGAGGATGGCACTTTGTGCTACTATTCTGCCTCCCACGTGTTCTTTCCCACAGACCTAGAAGATGATCTTTTATTTCAAGTAAAGGTGTTTTCCCATCTATTTCCCATGAAGTGATGGGACCAGATGCCATGATCTTCGTTTTCTGAATGTTGAGCTTTAAGCCAACTTTTCACTCTCCTCTTTCACTTTCATCAAGAGGCTCTTTAGTTCCTCTTCACTTTCTGCCATAAGGGTGGTGTCAGCTGCATATCTGAGGTTACTGATATTTCTCCCGGCAGTCTTGATTCCAGCTTGTGCTTCTCCCAGCCCAGTGTTTCTCATGATGTACTCTGCATATAAGTTAAATAAACAGGATGACAATATACAGCCTTGATGTACTCCTTTTCCTATTTGGAACCAGTCTGCTGTTCCATATCCAGTTCTAACTGTTGCTTCCTGACCTGCATATAGGTTTCTCAAGAGGTAGGTCAGGTTGTCTGGTATTCCCATCTCTTTCAGAATTTTCCACAATTTATTGTGATCCACACAGTCAAAGGCTTTGGCATAGTCAATAAAGCAGAAATAGATGTTTTTCTGGAACTCTCTTGCTTTTTCCATGATCCAGTGGATGTTGGCAATTTGATCTCTGGTTCCTTTGCCTTTTTAAAACCAGCTTGAACATCTGGAAGTTCACGGTTCACCTATTGCTGAAGCCTGGCTTGGAGAATTTTGAGCATTACTGTACTAGTGTGTGGGATGAGTGCAATTGTGTGGTAGTTTGAGCATTCTTTGGCATTGCCTTTCTTTGGGATTGGAATGAAAACTGACCTTTTCGAGTCCTGTGGCCACTGATGAGTTTTCCAAATGTGCTGGCATATTGAGTACAACACTCACAGCATCATCTTTCACGATTTGAAATAGCTCAACTGGAATTCCATCACCTCCACTAGCTTTGTTCGAAATGATGCTTTCTAAGGCTTCACATTCCAGGATGTCTGGCTCTAGGTTGAGTGATCATACCATCGTGATTATCTTGGTCGTGAAGATCTTTTTGTACAGTTCTTCCGTGTATTCTTGCTACCTCTTTTTAATATCTTCTGCTTCTGTTAGGTCCATACCATTTCTGTCCTTTATCGAGCCCATCTTTGCATGAAATGTTCCCTTGGTATCTCTGATTTTCTTGAAGAGATCTCTAGTCTTTCCCATTCTGTTGTTTTCCTCTATTTCTTTGCATTGATCACTGAGGAAGGCTTTCTTATCTCTTCTTGCTATTCTTTGGAACTCTGCATTCAAATGCTTATATCTTTCCTTTTCTCCTTTGCTTTTCGCTTCTCTTCTTTTCACAGCTATTTGTAAGGCGTCCCCAGACTGCAGTCATGAAATTAAAGGACGCTTGCTCCTTGGAAGAAAAGTTATGACCAACCTAGATAGCATGTTGAAAAACAGAGACATTACTTTGTCAACAAAGGTCCGTCTAGTCAAGGCTATGGTTTTTCCAGTGGTCATGTATGGATGTGAGAGTTGGACTGCGAAGAAAGCTGAGCGGCAAAGAATTGATGCTTTTGAACTGTGGTGTTGGAGAAGACTCTTGAGAGTACCTTGGACTGCAAGGTAATCCAACCAGTCCATTCTAAAGGAGATCAGCCCTGGGTGTTCTTTGGAAAGAATGATGCTAAAGCTGAAGCTCCAGTACTTTGGCCACCTCATGCAAAGACTTGACTCATTGGAAAAGACTCTGATGCTGGGAGGGATTGGGGGCAGGAGAAGGAGACAACAGAGGATGAGATGGCTGGATGGCATCACGGACTCGATGGACGTGAGTTTGAGTGAACTCTGGGCGTTGGTGATGGACAGGGAGGCCTGGCGTGCTGTGATTCATGGGGTCGCAAAGAGGCAGACACGACTGAGTGACTGAACTGAACTGAACTGAAAGATGTTTTAGGGGCTTCCCTGGTGGCTCAGTGGTAAAGAATCCACCTGCATTGCAAGAAACGCAGGAGACTCTGGTTCGATCCCTCGGTCAGAAAGGTCCCAGGGAGGAGGGCATGGCAACCCACTCCAATATTCTTGCCTGGAGAATCTCATGGACAGAAGAACCCAGTGGGCTGCAGCCCATAGCGTCACAAAGAGTTGGATACAACTGAAGCGACTTAGCACATGCATGCACAAGGGTGTTTCAGAGAGGGTCCTCTCTTTACACGGTGTCTTGTACAAAATTAACACTCAATATTGGGGTCTCCAGCCAAGCATGGGAGCTGCAGTAGACTTCTGAGGAAAAATGAAAATGTCTCAGCATCACCTGGAGTGGCTGGAGTGACCTTGGGGAGGCTGTGCTTATGTTTCTGGGCCTTTGAAGATTAACCTGTATTTCTTATCCTCCTCTGAGCTTTGTCCTTCACTGTTGCCTCCACTCCATTACTGCCTTTTTCCTGTTGCCTTTAGTGACCCTACAGTAACATCTGATGCAACAGAAAGGTTTCAAGCCAGCAGCCAAAAGGCATTTTGTTTGGTCTGCAGAACATTTAAAGTAGAAAATGGAGCCAACATTTGAAAATCTGTACATAGCACAAAAATGCAGATTTCTGGCTTCCATTTAAAAATCAGAAGATCTGTTGACACTTTGCCCATATCTTCACGTGACCTCAATCGACTGGAACTGGGAAATGATTGCCTCTTTTAGATGGATGAGTTCTTAGTTCACCACGGTCCCCACCTTTCTCTGTTGTCTTCCCAAAGCAGGGGTTCAGGGTTAATTACCGTTGCCCATCAGGACGGTGCTGTTGGTTGTCCTCCCGTCCTATAGTAGGTTTCAAAAGGAAGAGAAGTCTTTCCTATATCCAGGTCTTCATCAATAGTGTGAAAATGAAGTGTAATTCGAGTTGGTCATTAGTATTAAGAAAAATAAGGAAAAACATGTTTCTCAACGCTGGCCCCGTGAAAATTTGAGGTTGGACAGTTTTGTTTGTGGAGATGGGTCCTTGCATTATAGGATGGCATTTAACATGTCCACATATGGACCATACTCCTTTCAGAAATAAATAGTTCCCTTTGCTCCAGGCATCCACCACCAGTTTGGTAAGAAGAGTTACCGTAAGAAAAATAAAAAACAAAACTGTTTTTGCCCTGAATTGCTTGCTGGCGGGCCCTGCATTGGCAGTAGAGGTTCTGAGTTGGCTGATTTGGGTTTAATCATAGGTAAACTTGCCAACTATTGAGGCCACTTATGACAGCCTGTCTAAGATGTTATAGAAGAGATTCAGCATTGGAAGAGAGGTTGAACCATCTTAAAGAGTCTTTGGAGAATTTCTTGACTTTCAGCTGTGAAAGGACATTGTGGCCACTACTTTCAAAAGGCTTGCAAACAGTCGGTTCTGCAGCTGAAAGTGGGCCAGCATCGAGGCTTGCTGCAGAGAAGATAGAGGAACCAGATGGTCTCTGGGTGTCTCTTCCAGCTCTGATTCTGTGAGCTGCCCCTCAAAGAGTGAATTTCCCCAAGACTGGTTTGGTTTGTTGCCTCTCGCATCACAGCAGCTCCTAACAGTGGTCTGTGATGGGAACCCAGAGGAACATGGTTGTCCAGGGAGGGAAATGAGGCTTCCCTAGGCCAGCACTGTGTGCTGCTGCCTTGGTTTTTTTTTGCTTATTTGTTTTGGCCTTTCACCCATGGTCCAAATCTGGTCAAGTGTCTGAAATAGTGTCCATGTTTCAGTTTCCCATAATGACAATAATGGGTGCCGATCATCTATTCAACACATATTAATTGAACCCCTGCTATGAAGCAGCCGCTCTTCCAGGCACTTGGCAGGAAGCTAAGGGCAAAACTGACCAAGCTGGCCCAGTAGCTAAGACCCTGCACTCCCGACGCAGGGGGCCTGGGTTCAGTCCCTGGTCAGGGAACCAGATCCCACATGCCGCGGCCAAGAGTTCACAGGCCGTAACCAAAAGGTCCTGTGTGCTGCGAGGAAGATCAAAGATCTTGCATGCCACAACTAAGACCCAGTGCAGCCAAAAAATTGAAAAAACAAACAAATACAACTGGGCAGTATCAGGAACACAAGGAAAAATACATATAGTATGACAGAGAGTGTTAACTGCTATGGAGAAAAATTAAGTGGGAAGGGGGAAGGAAGGAGGGTTGTAATGCAGCAAGGAAAGGTGGTATTTTTAATTTAGTTTTAATTTAAAATAAAGTGCTCAGTGAAGCAGTGTGCTGCTGAGCTGGCTGGAAGCATTTGCCACTTCCCATGGTGTAAATATTCCCACCATGCTGATTCAATCTCCTGATGGTGTAACAACTGGTTCACAATATTCACAGCAATTTACCAGTCATTTCTTGCAGGTTGGTGCTGGCTGGCTCTAGCATGCCACCAGTGGGGAGGGCCCCTCACATAAACTATCTGGCCGATGAGCACATGCAGAAGCCCTGAGTGAGACTGTGCTTGATGTACTCAGGAATAGCCCAGAGTCCATTGTAGCTGGAACAGAAAGAGGGGAAAGGGACAAGAGGTGTGGCAGAGAGCCAGAGGCAGATGACCTAAGCATTTTAAGCCACGGCTGGATTTTTGGCTTCTCCTGTGACTGAGGTGGGAGCCCCTGGAGGGACCAAGCAGAAGAGAAACAGGATCTGATTTACATTGAGCAGAATCCCTCTGATTGCCCTGAGAGCAGGCAGCAAAGACAGAGCAGGTAATCCTGTTGTGAGACTGCTAATGACAAGAAATAATGACTTGGAATCAATACTTTCCCCACTTGATGCAAAGAACTGACTCATCAGTAAAGACCCTGATGCTGGGAAAGATTGAAGGCAGGAGAAGGGGACGACAGAGGATGAGATGGTTGGATGGCATCACCAACTCAATGGACATGAGTCTGAGCAAGCTCTAGGAGTTGGTGATGGACAGGGAAGCCTGGCGTGCTGCAGTGCATGGGCTCGCAGAGAGTCGGACACGCCTGAGCAACTGAACTGAACGGAATGACTTGGAGTAGGCGAGTAGCAGCAAGGGTGGGGAGAAGTAGTTAGATTCTGGATGTATTCTGAAAGCAGAACCCATGGAACTTGCCAACAGAATGTGTTTGGGAAGTGATATGAAGAGTCCAAGGTGACTCCAAGGTTTTTGGCCTGAGTATCTGGGAATCTGGAGCTGACATTTCCTGACATAGGGAGGCAAGGTGAGGAGCAGAAGCTTAGGTGTTCTTCCTATGGCCTGGCTTTGAGCGAGTGCTAACATGCAGCCTCTTCTTCCATGCTCACGAGGAGGTTCTTTTATTACCTCATTTTCGAGAGAGTGTGATAGGGACTCAAAGTGGTTAAACAGCAAGCCCCAAATGACCCCCGCTAGGACCTGACCAGGCCAGAATTGTCCCCCTCCACCTCTCTGCTGTCTTGCCATGTTTCCTTGGCTCTCCCAGCCACATTCCTCCTCTTTGTTCTGAGAAAATGGAGGCAGAAAATTTCTGCGATGGAACCAACCAAAAGCAAAGGAGCTCTGCTGGGGTTAACAACATAGGCGCAGGCGGGTTCTGCTCAGTCGGTCCACTGCCTGCCTCTTTCTGTGACAACTATGTTGGACTGACTCAAGAAGATTAATATTTCACAGGGGAACTCACACTTGGCAGAATCTGCCCGTCAATGCAGGGAGATGAGGGTTCAATTCTCGGGTCGGGAAAGATCTCCTGGAGAAGGAAATGGCAACCCACTCCAGTACTCTTGCCTGGGAAATCCCACAGACAGAGGAGCCTGGCGGGCTACAGTCCCTGGAGTGCAGAGTGGGACACGACTGAACACACCGCCCCCTACACGCCCCTGATGCTCTTGCTAGGGGCATAGGGACCTTAGGGGACTCACACTTAAAAAACATTAGTCAACAGCCTAGAAGGCTTTGGTTTCGGACGGACATAGGTTTAAATCCAGATTCCACCGCTCAATAACTTTACCTGCCTGAACCTCAGTTTATCCATTTGTGCCATGGACACACTAAGAGTTCCTCTTGAATTAATGAGATAATACATAAGGTGTTTGGCACTATGCATAGCCCAGAGGCCACACAGGGCAAATGGAGAGTCCCAGGACCGTTATGGTTTGGAGTGAGGGAATGAGAAGCTTGGGTTTAATCGTAGACAAAGGCTGACTGGCCTTCTGAAGCTGGGGTGGGGATAAGGAGTTGTGAAGTGTGTCCTGCCTCAGAGCTCTGTAGTTTGGCCTTTTTTTTTTCTTTCTTTTTGTCCGGTCCTGGAGGTTGGCGGCCTCTGTCTGCATCTCTGCTGTGCTCACAGGCGGCCAGTCCTTGGCCATTTACTGCTGTCGGAGCCCCCAGAGGGGCCGACCTCGGCCCCACGGAGAAGGCTGCCTTGAGATGTCATTTGTCGATGGCAGAACAGCCTGTTCTCTCAACAAGCAAATCCCCAGATGGGAGCCCATTCAGGGCTGCCACGTTTTTCCTGATGAAATTCCTGACTTGGTGTGTTGTGTTTTTTAAAAACACGCCCACTGCCTCCCAAAACCTCAGCCGGAGAAGAGAAACATTTCTCGTTGAATTACTGGGTTTTGAAAGGGTGTCAAGTTATGCCCCACTTTCATGGCCTACATACGCCACTCTTTCCACTCACTGCTTTGGAAGAGAGTCCCAGATGGCAGAGCCTGGCTGTTATCTCAGCCACCCTTGCGTTTCGCGGATAGGAAAACTGAGGCTCAGAGAGGCCAAGGAGGAGAGCCACACGCTGAGTTGGTCTCCGGGCCTCGGCCAGACCCAGATCTCTGGATTTCAGCCCATTATTCTTCCTCCTTCATCAGAGGTCACCAACGGGCAGCCTGTGGCCACCTCTACCCCACAGATGTGCTTTCTTTGGCCCAAGAGTGTTTTAATTTGCATCAGTTGCCAGCATTTAGAAATCAGGAGATTCCATATAAAAACCCACATTTCTGGCTGCTCTTAGACCATTGGGAGATCTGCCAAATGAGGTCTGCATTCCTGCCTGGTGACCATTGAGGATCTCAGTAATGTCCACTCCCTTTAGCCCGAGCATGTCTTCATTTTGCTGCAGTCCCCACCCCGCCCTCTAGTCTCCCTGGGTGCTTGGGGCTGAATGTCAGTTACCATCACAGAGCTTCTCCCTTCCTGGTTCTCTGATGGCGATGTGTGTGTGTGTGTGCACGTGCACGCAGGCACTTAGTCCCTCAGTTGTGTCTGACTGTTTGTGACCTCATGGACTGTAGCCCACCAGTCTCCTCTGTCCAGGGGATTCTCCAGGCAAGAATTCTGGAGTGGGTAGCCATTCCTTCCTCCAGGGGATCTTCCTGACCCAGGGATCAAACTTGGGTCTCTTACACTGCAGGCTGATTCTTTACCGTGTGAGCCACCAGGGAAGTGCGATGGTGGAGTGAAGAGGAAAGTAAATGATATCTTGAAGCTGTGTCTTTATATCAAAAACAAAGAAACAAAAGATGAACTGAAATGGCTGCTTATTTTAAAACTAATGGTGCAGAATATTATTTCTTTGTGGCAGGGAAGGAATTTTCTGTGAATTTAATGTGCAAGCAGAATACATCGGTGTCTAAACAGCCAGCCGTCTTCACTCCCTGACATTGCCTCTGCCTCCCCTTTCCACCAGCATCCCATTTGTGACCACCTCCATGCCAGGGCTGAGGTTTCCACTTATTTTTTTTAAGACAGAATTAAACTTCCTTGACCGAAGTCTGCCCCACTTCTCTGAAACTTGAAATGCTATTAAATGAAATTAAGAAGTTTTTAAAAAGTTTAAATAATCTTTTCACTGCTCAAGAAAGACCATGTGTGTGAGTCTGCATGAGTCTGTGTGTGTGTCCATGCGCATGCATGCTGTGTGCCTTTGTGATATGTTCTTGATTTATGGGATTTCCCCTGAATAGAACTGGATGAAAGTGTTTTTCCCCTGGCTCTGGGACTGGCACTTCTGGACTTTGGTGTAAATTTAAGCCAGGGTGCAAAGCCAAGTGGTTTTAACTCTCTTTTAATGGTATAGCAGGGAGCTGGGTTAAGGTTGGGTTAAGAGTGACGTTTCTTCTTTCTGGGCCATATTGGGAGGGCTCGTCAAGAAGAAGAGTTGTGGATTCCAAGTTTTTAAAATGATCATCATGCTCCTTCCAGGAGAGCTGACCGAGAGAAAAGAGACTCACGTTTTCAGAATACCTGCTGTGTGTCAGAACTCAGTGTACAGATTCTTTCAGTCTGCTTTCTGAAGTGAGCTATGGAACTTTCTTTGAATACTGACCTGTTCTTGTTCATCTGTATTAGGAAAAAATAGAGAAAGATAGCTGTAAAGCAGATAATGGGTAGTATTTCCTAGAACGAGGCGCAATTTGTTTAAGGGAGAAAAGAGTGCATTTAGAGGAAAAATATGTAAATAGCACAGGTGGCTTTGTGGATGTGACAGGATCATGAGCGATGAGTTTATTTTTCCCCCTCACAATACTCAGGAGTGGTCAGGTGGTCAACCTGCCCCTAAGCTTGGAAACCCTTCTAACATCGTGTACTTCCTCAAAGCACTTAAACTTGTCATTAAATACTTAGTTGTGTAACCTTCTGCATAGTTCTAGCCGACTTCTCTGAACCGAGGCTTTGTGGTCATTGCATTGTTGCTGCATCCCTAGCCTCCGGGAGAGTGCCAGGCATGCGGTAGGTGTTCAGCGAATAGCAACACAGGGCTGCGTGGACACCCTGCGAGATTCAGAGGGGCTAAGCGACTTGCTTTCAGGTGTCACAGCTCGGACAGGGCAGAGCCATGGTTCAAACCATTATGTCCTCTGATCATAGGAACACTCCCTTTCATTTATTTTTCCAAGGTTTTCTGAGTGCTTTCCTGAACTTCAAAAAAATTATGTATTTATTTTTGGTTGCGCTGAGTCTTTGTTGCTGCACAAGGGCTTTCTCTAGTTGCGGCAGCAGGGGGTACTCTGTTGAGGTGGCTTCTCTTACTGCGGAGCCCAGCATCTAGTGTGCACAGGCGTCAGTCAGTGGCTGGGCTTAGTCGTTCCGAGGCACGTGAGATCTTCTCCCACCAGGGATTGAACCCCTGTTCCTTGCGTTGGCAGGCAGATTCTTATCCACTATACCACCAGAGAAGTCCTCCCTTTCATTTATAAAGCCCTCTCGAAAGCCTTTTCATAGCGATTGGACTCACTTCTACAAGATGACCTTGGCCTGTTTTTGTTGATGACTGATCTAAGGCAGAGAAGGGGAAGGAAGCAAGTTAACTTTTTTTTCCCCCTTCAGACCATCCTCACCAACTTTCAGTTTGGAAAATAAAAGCAGTTTTTAATACCCAGGACACCTCCACCTCAGGGGAGGGAATGCAAAGTGATTTGATGAACAGCCAGAGTGAGCAAGGTCAGGGGAGAGCCTAAACTGCATCACGGAGTCACAGTAAGGGTAGAACTAACAGTAAGTTGAGACATCTAGAAAAATTCTAGTGTGTGGGAGAGGAAATCGTTAACTGCAGTTAACTGTGGGATGTGGAATGGAGAGAGAAGAGATTTTTGTTTTTCACTTTATATACTCTCTGAACATTCTGAAAACTTTTACTAAGGGCATGGATTGTTTTATAGTCAAATAAACAGTGAATTTTGAAATGTAACAGTAGCTGACTTTCACCTGGGACACTTAGAGTATCAAATAGTGAATTACAAACCTTAAAAAAATAGGGATCCAGGAGTCTAAGCCAATAGTAAATAGGTAAGTAAATAAACAGCAGAGAGGGAGGTTTCTTGTTTACAGTAGAATGACAAGGGCTGACGGGAAGTGTGGGGCGAGGGCTGGATTGGAGACATACCATGTTGCAACCATTATGGTAAAAGACTTGGTACTGTCAGGAATCATTCGTGGATACCAAGTCTGGGGTGGGGATGCTGATGAGAGCCAGGAACTTGGTATGCTGTTTAAGGGTCTCCCCACGGATGGCTTGTTAATTTCAAGGGGAAAAAGTACTCACTGTGCAGTGGAGAAATCAGATGACACGTTGCCTGGGTGATCAGTATTAACATCATCAGTGAGAGGAGGGTGAGTACAGGATACCCTTAGAAGGACACACCATCAGCTGTGCAGTGGGCTGGTCGAGAGTGCAGAACCTGAGTCTAATCATGAAGAAACAGCAGAAGAACCAGAATGTGGAACACTCTGTTTTTAAAAAACCCCACCTTATTCTTTAAAAACGCCAGTGTTGTGAAAGACAGAGAAAGGCCAGATTCAAGGCATCTAAAGAGATATGACAACTAACTTCAGAGACCATATCTAGACTGGGTCCTCTGTAGGAGGGGAAATGCTGTGCGGAACGTGGTTAGTCAGTTGACAAATCGTAATACGGAAGGTGGATTAGGTAAAATAGGATATTGGCATTCAGTGAACTGATGGTAACTGTCCTGAGATTATGTACGAGAATATTCTCAGGAACTACACCCCAGTGAATGAGTTCTTTAACAGTAAAGGGCCATGTATCTGTAACTTACTGTTAAATGGTTCAGAAAACAATTAGATGAATGTGTGTGTGTGTGTGTGTGTGTACGCACGTGCGTGCATGCACATGTGTATGGAGAGAAAGAACAGTTTGTAAATCAAATGGGATAAGATGCTTACAGCAAGTGCATCGGGATAAAAGGTACACGTGTGTTCTTCGTACTAGTGAGTCTGAATACTCCAGTATTCATGGGCTTTCCTGCTGGCTCATATGGTAAGGAATCTGCCTGCAGTGCAGGAGACCTGGATTGGATCCCCTGGAGGAGGGCATGGCAACCACTTCAGTATTCTTGCCTGAACCCCCATGGGCAGAGGAGCCTGGCAGGCTACGGTCCATGGGGTCTCAGAGCGTTGGACACAACAGAGCAACGAAGCACAGCACAGCACAGCCCTGTTATATCCCTTACTCCTCAGAAAGACCCAGCATCAGGCACGGTTATGCTTATTTTCACAGATGAGAAAACTGAAGGTAAGGGAAGTAAAGTTGCATCAAGACCCAGAGCAAGTCGGTGCGAGAGCGGTACTCCCACCTTTCTTCCCGGAGCCACCCGGTAATGGAACGCCTCTTCCAGTGATGGTTTTTCAGTGTTATGCCAGCGGAGCCCTGGATAACATTAAGTCACTGAGTCATTTTTTTTAAAAAATCTCATTTCCATTCACTTTTGATTCTTTTGAGTTCAGAAAAAAGTCTCAAGATGGTGGGAGAAGGTTAACAGCCTATATCTTATGATTCTTACTGAATAAGAGAGCATCACTGGGCAGGCGACTGTTGCAGGCCCTCCACGTGTATTTGCTCTCCACTGTATCTCTAGGAGGAGAAGGCAATGGCAACCCACTCCAGTGTTCTTGCCTGGAGAATCCCAGGGATGGGGGAGCCTGGTGGGCTGCCGTCTATGGGGTCGCACAGAATTGGACACGACTGAAGCAGCAGCAGCAGCAGCAGTATCTCTATGAAGATAGACAGTTTCATTATCCTCACTTTACAGATAAGGAAACTGAGGCATAGAGGTTAAGGATATGGATAAGGGAGGAGGTGGCTTTTGAAACCTGGGAGTTTGGCTCAGACACTGTGCTTATTTGGGTTCACCATTCTGTTCAACAAGCTCAGGAGCATGCATTTTAATGAATGAGAAAATAAAGACCCCCAAACCTTCAGTCAAAGTCCACTCTAGGCAGGAGTCTCTGATCTTTCAAGCGCTGCCTGGACCATTCTTAGTTCCATGAATTTCCTTTTTGTTATATATGTATAAATGGGGATGAGGATAGTAATAAGATCTGCTGTTTACTGAGCACCTGCTAGGTGCCAGGTGCTGGGACAAGTACCCATACATCTTGTTTTTCTCTCACTTGACTCCTATGCAGTAAGTACTATTGTCCCCATTTTACAGATGAAAAGACTGAGGTTCAGAGGGGCTCAAAATCTTCAGTTGCTCAGTCTTGTCTGACCCTTTGTGATCCCATGGACTACACAGACCCCATGGACTCAAAATCTTAGGCAACCCGTAAGTGGCAGAGATGGAGTTTGAAGGCACATTTCTCGGATTCCAGAGTCTGGATCCATCACCACCCCCGCTTGGCCTGGGCCCTTGGGAAGCTGGCTTGAGGATTCAAGCTATTTTCTGTGCTCTCTGGCACAGGGCGCTGGACAGGTAAAACCACCAAGGCCTTGGGTGGTGGTATTACGTCTGCTTGTGGAAAATTGACCTCAGCTGTCGTTGGGGTCTCCCTTTCCTCCTCTGCTGGGTTAGGGTACAGATGGCCGTGCCAGGAGGGAGGTCAGGAGGCAGCTTTCAGGGACTGCTTTATGGAAAGACTTCTAGAAGGTTGTGTGGCCAGGAAGCGGCACTGCACTGATGCTGGGGGCCTCTGCCTCAGAACTACAAGCAAATTCTTCCCTCCAACAAGAGCACATTGTGTTCTGGCCCCGCTCTCCCACCCGAGCTACTTAAAATGCGGATCCTGCTGCCAACAGCTACTTTTAGCAAGGGCAGACTATCATAAGGAGAGAAACTTGTGAGAAAATAGCAAAATGGAAGCATTGTTCCTGAGGGTTTGGAGCAGGCTCCGGGAACTGTGGGGTGGGAGAGGCCTAGAGACATGCTTTGCCATCACAAATAAGTTGTACGATAATAATAATAATAAAGTCCCAAAGCTTTTTCTGAAAACTGAAAGGAAGAGAGGGCTGGAGAAATGAGTTCTCAAAGGTCAGGGTCCTGTGGTCCTGTGGAACCTCAGCTGGAGGAGCTGGGGGATGTTTGGGAGAAGAGAATCATATCTAGAGGCTGGAAGGAACTGTGAAATTGATGGAGTGATCGTTTGTGAAGAATGTGGGACATGAGGGTAAGCTTGTGGGTCAAAGGGTAATGGAGAAAAGCCTCTTTTTTGAGGAATTAGAATTCCTAGGGACAAACAAGTATCATGAGATGAAACGTTGCAAGGGCAGTTCCAACTCCACACTAGTTAGACCTTCGATGCTGCCAGGAGGCTGCCTCGTGCAGTAGTGAGTAGACCGTCCCCAGAAGCATTTAAGCAGAGCCTGTGTGATAATACAGGGATTTCATCTCTGAGCTAGGACACAAGACTTGAGCAGAGGCTCACAAACACTGGTTTGTGTGTCATGGCCAAGAGAATTGAGTAGTGACATTTTAATCCAAAAGATGATATTAATGTTTTTTAAAAGACTGCCCTTTGAGACTATGACTGAGAGGGTGTTACTCGCTCAGTCGTGTTTGACTCTTTGTGACACCATGGACTATACCCCTCCAGATCCTCTGTCCACGGGATTCTCCAGGCAAGAATACTGGAGTGGGCTACCGTTTCCTTCTCCAGGGGATCTTCCCCACCCAGGGATCAAACCTGGATCTCCTGCTTTGCAGGCAGATTCTTTACCGTCTGAGCCACCAAGGAAGCCTCTTTGAGGCTATCCCCTTCCTATGTTTGGGTGTTTCAGTGTCCTTTATAAAATTACCAGCGTGTGGAATGCAGAAGCCTGGAAATATCAGGATTAGATAATGTCCCAGTCTGTTCCGTTGCTAAGATTCGGTGATTTTAGGAAAATATGCTTCTGATTTGGATGAAACAGGATAGGGGGGGAATGCATGTAAAATCAAGCCTAAAACTGACACATCCAGAAATGGTCGTGTCAGCATATTATTTAGAAATGTGGAGTTAATTACCAGAAGGAACAGCTAAAAAAGTTGACAGTGGTTGCCCCTTGAGAACTGGGCTGGAGGTGAGTTTTCCTTTAGTAGCCATTCTGTGTTATATGAATTTTGAATTTACATGTAGCTATATGAACTTTGATTAAAAACTTTAAGAAATAAAACACGATAGTAGCTGCCATTTTTTGGATTCTATGCTAAGACCTTTTCAGATATTGTCATATTTAATTAATTGTATCTTAGAAATGAGAAAATGTGCTCAGGGAGGTGAAGTGATTTGTTTTGCTCTACAAAGAGGGCTCCCTGGTGGCTCAGGGCTAAAGAATCTGCCTGCCAATGCAGGAGTTTCGGGTCTGATCCTTGGGTCGGGAAGATCCCCTGGAGAGGGTAATGGCAACCCACTCCAGTATTCTTGCCTGGAAAATCCTATGGACAGAGGAGGCTGGTGGGCTACAGTCCATGGGGTGGCAAAGAGTCAGACACAATTTAGCAACTGAGAGCACACACACAAGGAGGGAACTGCCAAGGCTTTTTTTGACTTGAGAACCCAAGTCAAACTCATATACACAATTCTCTGTTGTCCTCTGCCCAAGGTGAGACTTCTGTGAGGTTTGAGAAGAGGGAGAGGATGGGGAGGTGGATGGTGCTACAGAAAGAACCAGAAGATAACTGGAAGAGAAGTGATGACAAAAAGAGGAGGTTGTGGTTTGGTTTCTAGATTGTGCGTTCTGAGAAATTCTGCAGAGAAGGGACAGATGCACATTAAAAGAGAAATTAATGAACAGTTTCTTGTTTCATTTTGGCCTTGATGGGAGGGAGGCAGAGAGGGAGAAAGCAAGCTGTTTTTGAAGACTCTGCTCTGTGCCAGGCACTGTGCTAGGAACCTTAGGTAAATATCAGCCCGTCTAGTCCTCACCATGACCCTGAGGAATAATCGTAGTCACTATAGAGGTCACTCTGGAATGCCTACTGCAGGGTTTCTCAACTTACAGTTGGGGGCTGGAGAGTTCTGTTGCGGAGGTGCTGAGCACCGTAGAATTTAGCTGCACCCCTGGCCTGTATCCTGTAGATGCCAGGCACATCCCCCTACCCTCTCAAGTTGTGACAATAAAAAATGTTTCCAAGAAATAGAGACACAAACATGGACAACAAATATATGGACACTAAGTGGGGAAAGCAGAGTGCGGGATAAGTTGGGATTGACATAAACATATATATCGCTGTGCTGTGCTTAGTTGCTCAGCTGTGTCCAACTCTATAGGACCCCATGGACTGTAACCCGCCAGGCTTCTCTGTCTACGGGGGATTCTCTAGGCGAGAATACTGGAGTGGGTTGCCATGCCCTCCTCCAAGGGATCTTCCCAACCCAGGGATCGAACCCACATCTCCCGCATTGCAGGAAGATTCTTTACCCTCTCAGCCACCAGGGAAGCCCATGAACACTGAAATGGGTAGCCTATCCCTTCTCCAGGGGATCTTCCCGACCCAGGAATTCAACCAGGGTCTCCTGCATTGCAGGTGGATTCTTTACTAGCTGAGCTACCAGGGAAGCCCCATATATATACTACTATGTATAAAATAGATAACTAATGAGAATCTACTGTGTAGCTCAGGGAACTCTACTCAGATGCTCTGTGGTGACCTAAAATGGGGAGTCCGAAAGGGGAGGGATACAGGTATCCATCTGACTGATTCACTTTGCTGTCTGGTAGAAGCTAACATGGCATTGTGAAGCAACTATATTCCATGAAAAATTAATTTAAAGATAAACAAATTTAAAAATGTTTCCAGACATTACCAAATGCCTCCTGGGAGGCAAGACCACCCCAAGTTGAGGATCACCAGTCTCCTGTGACTGGGCATGCCATATGGATTGTCTTTAATCACCTCTACAGCTAGTGGTTGGGATGTCCACATTATAGATGAAAAAACTGAGGCTGAGAAAAGGGAGAGATTCACCTGGGGACATGTAGTTAGTAGTAGTAGAGCTGAAAATCAGAGTATTTCAATAAAGACCTGCATCTAGGCTTGACCTCAATTTTCCCCGGGCTAGCATTAAAATGCAGAATTGAATCATACTAGTATTTCATTAACGTTTTCAAAGCAGGCTGGACAGCACCAGATGCTGGCAAGGGTGTGGAGCAACAAGGCCTCTCATTCATCGCTAGTGCGAATGCAAAATGGTACAGCCACTTGGAAGAGAGCTCAGCGGTTTCTTACGAAACTAAATATACTCTTACTACTATCCAGCAATCATTCTCCCTGGTATCTACCCAAAGGAGCTGAAAACTTATGTCCACACAAAAACGTACACATGAATGTTTATAGCAACTTTATTCATAACTGCCAAAACCGGGAAGCAACCAAGATGTCTTTGAGCAGCTGAATGAATAAACAGGCTGTGGAAAACTATTTAGCACTGAAGAGAAATGAGCAATCGAGCCATGAAAGATATGGAGGGAACTTACATGCACATTACTAAGGGAAAGAAGCCAATTATATGCAGTGTGGTTCCAACATCGTATAGAAGGCAAAACCAAGGAGACAGTTGAAAGAGCTGCAGTTGCCAGGAGTTAGGAGGAAGGAGGGGGTGAATGGGTAGAGCACATGGGCTCTTCAGCACAGTGAACTCCTACATGTGGTACTTTAATGGTGGATATATGTCATTATACATTTGTCCAAACATAGGTTGCATACCACCAGGATGAATCCTGATGGAAAGTATGGACTTCAGGTGATAATGTTCTGTCAGTGCATGTTTTTGATGGTGGTGAAAATGTACCCTCCTATAGGAGATGTTTTTCTTTTGGCTATGTAGGATCTTAGTTCCTGACCAGGAATTGAACCCATGGCCCCTGCATTGGAAGTGCAGACTCTTAACCACTAGACCAATGGTAGGGGAGGTTGATAGGTTTAGGGGATGTTGATAGCACTATGCATGCTTAGGGGCAGAGTATATTTAAGAAATCCTGTATCTTCTGCTCAGTTTTGCTGTGAACCTAAAACTGTTCTTTAAAAAGTCTTAAAAAAGGCTGGTAGTATTGTAGCCAAGAAAACAGGCTCTGGAGCCAAAAGCCTTTATTCACTCTACTTACCCAATTGGAAACCCTATCATGTTATTTAACATCTTTGGGTCTCAGTTTTCTTCTCTGCAAAATGGAGTTAATGATAATACCTCTTCACAGAGTTTTTCTGAGGATTAAACCACACAGAGTAAAACAGTACTTGGCAGATCAATATTCAGCATTGATGTATACGAGCTGTTATTCTTATTTGCGAGCTTTTAAATCCATTTCACGTACTCAGGCCTGGAACTCAGACCCCAGTGACTACGTCAGAACCTCATCGCCTAAGTGGCTGACTCTGCTTCTCTGCAGCAAGTCCTGGAGTTGCAATTTGGGTCGATTTTTCACTGACCACTGAGCAATCATTTCCGGGCTGCAGAAGTAGCCAGATTTGGCTTGAATGTCCCAAGAAGAAGCCATCCAAGCTGATCAAGCATTCGCCTTCCCCACCAACGGGAGTCTCAGGAGAACTATGGAAATATCTCTGCACATGGAAGAGATTAATTCATGCAGCCACAAATAGCTTGAACACTGTGTCCTCAGCGCTGTGATCTCCTATCCCCTGAAATTTACTCAGGGTGCCAGCTCGGCAGCCGAAAAAGCCACAGGGCTGCCTTAGCTACCCAGCCTGTTCAGCTGGGGACCTCTTAGGGATTGAAGGGGACAGAATGAGATTAAATAGTTGGATTGTTTTTAATTTCACCCTCCCACTACCACCCCCATCATAGCTTACTTCTGCCCTCCCATACATCAGCCAAATGAGCTTGCTGTATGGCCAGAGTTCCCACCTCCCAGGCCTTTGCCTCCCTCATTCCCCCACTAAAAAATGCTCTTTTATCCCCATGACCCCCTTTCCAGTCTCTACAAGGCTAAACACCGACATCTTTCGAGTTTAGTGCCGCCTCCACCACCTCCTTCTAGCAGATCACAGATGTGCGACCTGGAATGGGGTTTAAAACCTCAGCTCTGCTAAGAAGGGGCAAAGGGCTTACTCTCTCTGAGCCTCAGTTACTCGCCCTGTAGAATGGGAAGACTGATTGGTGTCTTCTTCCTCAAAGGATCATTTCAGATTTAAAGGAGAGAAGTGTGCTCGGTGCTTCGACACTGATAAGCATGTGATAATGACTCAATTAGGTTAGCTCTGGATGGGCGAGGCAGAGAGACCCCTTTGGATAGCTGGGGATGGCAGGAGAACATGCGAAGAGGCAAAGGGAACGCCCGACTGCTCAGAGCCCTTAAGCAGCAGGTGATGGCTGCTGCCATTTGACTGGCCACACCGCCTTAATATGGCAGATAAGGCAACAAGGCACCCTTATGGATTTAGGCAGCAACATCGGTAAGAAGAGCTTGGCGTCAGCTTCCGCATCCCCATAGTCCCAAAGGGCTCCAACCAAAAGCTCCACTGGAGCCACAGGATTGACTCTCACTGTCTAACTTGGGTCCCATATCCACCCTTGAACCAATCACGATGGCCAGGGATGAGTCAAAGCTCTGATTGGCCAAACTTGGAACATGTGTCCATCCCTCAACCAATCACAATGGTCGAGGACAGGCCAACGCTCTGAGTGGCTGGGCTTGGGACCTATGCTCATCCCTTTAAAAGACAATGTGAGACCGTCAACTTCATCCAGTTTGTATAGACTGAGAGTGAAGGAGGAGTGGTTCTCTAGAGGAAAGTCGAGATGCTGTTAGAGAATGCGAGATCAACACTGGGCAGGCAGGGATAACAGGTATCAGTTAGACCCTTGAAGAAGACGGTTGCATGGTTAGAATGAGAGTTCAGAAAGTGGGACAGGAAGTCCGGACTGAAGGGAAGGGAACCTCAGAGAGAGGAAACAGCATGAGCAAAGGCCCCAGAGCATTACATGACATGTTTAGGAAGCAGATACCAAGCTCACATGTGTGGACCACAGGGAATTGGATGGGAGTAGGTGGACAAGTTGGAGAACTGAGAAGGGGCCAGGTCACCAGGGGTCTTGAATGTCAGATGATTCAAAGAGGAAAGCGCTATGGTCCACCTCGTGTTTTAGAATTTATTCCTTCAGCCAACACAAATTTGAGGAGCACCTACTATGTGAAGAAGCAAGCTCCTTGGTTATATTTTCATGATACCCAAGGACATGATAGGGGAGGCTGCGTCTGAGGCAATGTGCCCAGTGGGGAGGCCAGTGCACCAGTACAGACAGAAGAGGATCAGACTTACTGGGGATGTGGGGCATATTTCCCCCGAATCACAGCTCTGCTCAAAGCCAAAGCTGGGCTATGTAGAGAGAACGCTTGAGGCTCATTGCCAGGCTCTCACTTGATGCCGCTTCAGGGCAGCCTGCTGGGAACAATTTTGTAGCATCTGCTTGCCTAGACTGCCACCCACCGAGTTAGCCTGGATTCGAATCCTTGCTGCTGTATACACTACTGGCTCTGTGGCCTGCCCCACCTCTCTGGGCCTCGGTCTCCTTCTCTAAATGGCTTAGTGATGGTACCTGTCTCCTGGGCTCATCTTGAGGATTAAATGGGACTGTGCCAGCCAAGCACTTGGCACGTAAGAAATGCTCAGTAAGCGGCAATGTTGCTAGTTACTTTTATTACCGTGACTGTTTTCAAGGCATGTCACCTGCTGGTACTCATCTGACTCTCTTGGAAAATGAATCTTGATGCCTGCATCTTAGTGGGGAGGTCAAGCACTTAGCAGCTCTGTGGCCTTGGGCAGATGATGTCACCTCTCTGTGCCTCAGATTCCTCGTCTTAAAAAACAAAAACAAAAACAAAAAAAACAGAGCTAATCTTAGTACCTGCTTACAGGGCTGCTGTGCAAATTAAATGAATTATGTTAGGTGCTTAGAAGAGTTCCTGGTATGTAATATGCCCTTGATATACATCAGATAAATAAATATCAGTAGTCGTATGCCTTTAATGAGTAGGAATAATAGTGATAACTAAGTGAGGTTATGGCATAATAAGAGCTTATTAAATAGTGGCTATTACCCATATCATCATCTTCCCATCAAATACTTTGAGGGAAATGACAGCATTTGGTTTTACGGACAAAAGGGACACCATTTCCTCCCACAAAGGCGGATGCCTTTCTCCCCAAGTCACATGGATATTAAATATTGCTCCTTGGGTGGGGTGAAAAGACACCCATTGAGGAAAATTTGCCCCCAGCCCTCTTCAAACAGGACAGGAAAATGAGGCTGGTGCCTCTCTCTGACTCACTTCTCCCAGGATAACAGGAGGGGGTGCCCCCGACTCCTCGTGAGAGTCCCAGGAGTTGACTGTAGCTAGCATTTTGGTGTTGGGACTTCGAGATTTTTTTTTCCTCCCTTCTGCCTGGAATAATTTGTGGCTCCATTTACAAAAGTAAAGTTCTTGTGATCAACCCCACTCAGGTCCCGGAAGGAGTAATGCCTGGAAAGTGGTTTGGAAAGGTCAGTTGAGGGCAAAGTCCAAAGTGATTTTAAGTGGCCCAGCTAAGTGCCAGGCCGAATGGAGAGCCCTTTTAATTTATGACAGCCTTGCCCTGAGAAGAAAAAGACAACACCGCTCTGGAGCCGTTTGACTGCAAAGTAATAAATCCCTCTGTGTATGTAAAAAGTACAGACAAATCTAGCTCGCGTTTCAGAAGGAGAAAAAAATCTCAATTGGGGGGGATTGGAGTTGAATTCATGGACATGAACCTACAGGAGGAGCTTCATGGAGAATAAGGGCTTTATAATCATTGTACTTTTGTATTTATATGGATTTTATCTGAGGCTCTTTGAGATCACAACTGAGATCCAAAGTTGTGTGACTTTAAGCAAGTTACTTCACTTCACTGTGCCTCATCTGTCCAATGGAAAGAATAATAGTACTAGTTTCTAGGGTTGTTGTAAGAATTTAAGTGATTATTAGGCATAAGGAAAAACAGTGCCTGGGATACTGAACACCCTTGGTAAGAGTTACTTAGTATTACCTTATACAGACTTTTGTTTGGAGGTTGGTGGTAATTTTCTGCCTGGCACACAGGAAAGTCAGTCTAGAGAACGGCCTTGTTGTTTGCAAGAGAAGCCTGTAATTGTCTATTTCTCCTTGGTTTTCTAGCTTGGAGTCTAGTGCATTTCATCATGTCTTGATTTTTTTCTTTTTAATCCAACCTTTCAGGATATGCTTCCTAGCAAGGCATTTAGAATTCTTGAATCCCAGAGAGATTTTTCTGGCCACATTAATTCACAGAGGAGCTCTTCAAAACCAACAGGAGACTGCAAACCACTGGTTAGAAAACTGACTCATTCATTCATTCATTCTACAAATATTTCTTGTGGGCTTACTATTCACCAGATCTCTGTGCCAGGCTCAGGGTACAGAGCAAGCATGACATAGTACAACTGACTCTTTGGGGAACCAGACCCTGCTTTTAGAGCTGTGCCTCCACCAGTCCACTTACTCATCACCCCAGCTCTACAGTAGATGCCATTTGCATTCCTAGTACACAGATGTGAAACTGAGGCATAGAGAGTTAAGTAACTCAAAGGGCTACTTAAGTGGAGTCCAGATTCAAACAGAGGCAGCCCACCTCCAAAGTCTATTCTCTTCTCTTTTTCTCCCCAGTTTCTTAATTTGGAAACTATCAAACCCACAAAATTTACCAGTGTGGTCCAGTGAATATCAGATCCTTGTCACATGGCACCAGTTGTTAAAAGTTTGCCACATTTGCTTTCTCTCTTTCTCTATACATTTTTGCTCGACCATTTGAGAGTTTCCTGCAGACATCCTAATTCTCCATCCTTAAAAACTTCAGTGTGTAGAGGAGTTATCTATTGCTGTGTAACAAATTATCCCCCAAAATCACGACTTGATAAAACAAATGCTTATTGTATCACAGTGTGGAGGGCAGGAATCTGGATGAAGCTTGTTAGCTGGGTCCTCTGCTTCCAGTGTCCATCACTCAACTGGAATCAAGGCCAAAGCTGGGGCTGTGTTTATGTGAGGCATCATTATACTAGGCTTCCGTGGCTCAGATGTAAGAGTCCATCTGCAATGCAGGAGATGGGGGTTTGATCCCTGAGTTGGGAAGATCCCCCTTTGGGAACAGCTACCCACTCCAGCGGCCTGGAGAATTCCATGGACAGAGGAGCCAGCTGGGCTACAGTCCATGGGGTTGCATAGAGTCGGGCAGGACTCAGCGACTAGCACACGCCACGTGGCTGTTGGCAGAAGGCCGAAGCTCCTCTTCACGTGGACCTCTTTATAGGCCTGCTCGTGGTGTGTTGGTTGGCTTCGCAGTGAGAGAGAAAAAAGAGAGATGGAGAGAAGGAGAGAAAGAAAAAGAAAGGGGAGGGGTGAGCTGCCAAGAAGCCAAGGCGAAAGCCACAAAAGAGGGACCCAGGGGCAGTCAGAGGCTGTGGGTCATCCCAGAAAGACATGAAGGTGAATCCTGAACTGGTCTTGGGATGGAGAGGATGGCTGGGAGAGCAGTTCGGAAGATAGAGTCTCCTGATGGTGGAGGTGAGGTGGAGTTAGGGAAAGGGAGGTGGTCAGATTTAGGGATGAGAGAGCTCTGAGAAGTCAGCATGTCTTTAAGAAGTGGGGTTGTCCGGAATTCGGTGCATCAGCTTGTGATGCTTAAGGCAATACTGAGGATGGGAGGTTCTCCTTGGTAACCAAGTTGAATCACATGATTCAGAATCTGACTCTTTTAGGAGGGGCAGTGAGCCTTGAGATTAAGACTCTGACTGCTCGGGACTTCCCTGATGGTCCAGTGGTTGAGTCCACCTTCTAGTGCAGGGGGTAACGGTTCAATCCCTGATCAGGAAACTAGGATCCCACCTATCATGGGGCAGCTAAAGCTTCACCCTTCAACTAGAGAGGAGCCCGAAAACCACAACTAAGACCAACACAGCCAAAAAATAAATAAATATTTTTTTTTAAGAAATGACTCAGCCTGTTGCCTGGGTTTAAGTTCCAGTGCTACTCAGCTGGGCAAATGGTTTAAATGCCCTATTTCCCTATCTTTAGAATGGACATTCTACCAGTATCTACCTCATAGGGTTGTTGTGGAAAGAAACCAGTTAACTGGTGTTTTCCAGACCTGCCATTCCAGACCCAGAGAAACCTCTGAGTTTGGGGGCTAGCTAACATTCCTTCCTCTTCTTTTGGTAACTTGCCTGGATTTTCCTTGAGGAGTCCCTCACCCACTCTCAGGTTGCAGAATTTTCCCTCTGTTCTAGTTCTGTGCTGTGCTGTTTCACTGTTTTATCTATTACCCCAAAGTTTCCTGATGAACTTACACGTCTCTCTCTCTGTCTCTCGGCTACTGGACTGTGAGTTGCCAGTCCAGATCCATTCCACGCTCTTGATGTAAAATCATCTTGATTGTCCTTTTGGAAGCACTCCTTCCCCACTCTCAGTTCAGGAGGGTCTGACTCCCTTCCCACGCACCTGGTGAGCACATGACACAGGTTTGACCAATGAGTACGATATAGCATCACCCTGGTGGTGGTGATTGGTTCAGGGATGGGCACGTGGTCCAAACTTGGCCAGTCAGAGTAATTCCTGAGTTTTAGCTGGTACTACTGCTGCTGCTGGTAAGTCGCTTCAGTTGTGTCGGACTCTGTGCGACCCCATAGACGGCAGCCCATTAGGCTCCCCCGTCCCTGGGATTCTCCAGGCAAGAACACTGGAGTGGGTTGCCATTTCCTTCTCCAATGCCGGAAAGTGAAAAGTGAAAGTGAAGTTGCTCAGTCGTGTCCGACTCTTAGCGGTGGACTGCAGCCTACCAGGCTCCTCCGTCCGTGGGATTTTCTTCACTATTAAGAAAAAATATAACCTTACTATAGGGGCTGTAGAGCTGGCAGGGGGTCAGGCTGGACACACCAAGGTCTATCTTTGCCAACAACTTGGGGGAAAGAATGCTGAGAATGAAGCCAACATGGAGGAGAGTAAATCAGAGCAAGAGGGATGGTAATGACGTTAGTTTCTAAATCCCTGGATCAAGCTATATCTGAAGTTAGCTAATCCGAAGGTTTCTAGTTATGTGAGTCAATAAATTCCCTTTTTGCTTAAACCAATTTGAGCTAAATTTCCTGTCATTTGCACTGAAAATGATCCCAATATGCACATCTTCCAGGGAAAGAGAATGATTTACTGTAAATCCTTACCACAGAAGCTAATTTGTTTGCAGCAGAACTTTGCTGTAAGAAAGCAAGGCTGATATTCTTAGAAATCAGAGCTCTTGGCTGTGTGCCCTCTATTTGTAAAAGATGGTGCAGCAAACCCTCTAACCTTCCTGCCTTACGTAATGGGTTTGCCCATCCCCCAGTAAGTTCATCAAGGCCTAGCTGTCCCCCATATTACTGCTAGGATCTTGAGTAAGTCACTTACCCTCTCTAAACTTCAACTTCCTTATCTGTAAAATGGATATATTAATAGTACTTAAAGGTTTAAGAAAGAGTGAAATGGTATATGTTAAGTATTAGGACAGAGCTGGATATATAGTAAGTGCCCAATAAAACTATAGCCGTTTGTAGTTATTATTAGATGAACGATCTTCTGTGGGCCCATTATTGTTCAAAGATCTGTGAGAAGATATACCTGGAGTATGATATGCCTGCCTAATATCTCAGGAATCTTCATGGAGGAAAATGGCTTGATCTGGCCTTTCAAGGATTCAGCCCGATTTAAAAATATAAATAAATAAATGGGCTTCTTAGACAGAGTGGACAGAAAAACAAACCAATGGATTATTATATAAACAAGAATGCAGAAGCATGAAGAGGTTAAATCGTTGGCCCAAGACCACTTTGGTCCTAAGTGAGGACACAGGATTGGTGTGTCTGTATCCAGAGCCCACATTCCTAATCATTCCTAATCACTGCAAGTAACCCAAGTGTTAGTTGCTAAATCATGTCTGACTCTTTGTGACCCCAAGGACGTGTAGCCCACCAGATTCCTCTGTCCATGAGATTCTCCAGGCAAGAATAGTGGAGTGGGTTGCCATTCCCTTCTCCAGGCAATCTTCCTGACCCAAGGATCAATCGTGGGTCTCCTGCATAGCAGGCAGTTTACCATCTGAGCCTCCAGGAAGCCCAATTACTCTGCAAATACTATTGCTGATTTTAAAAACAAATGAGAAGAACAACAGCAGTTACTGAGGTCACATGGCTGAAAACTCAAATGGTGACAAAGATGTGAAAGAAACGGCATGGAGATCACCCAGGTAGCCAGGGCTAGAGCCCCGCTCTCTGGGCTCTGGCCCTCAAGCAGTTAAACCCTTTGTTCTGTGGTCATGGTCAGGCCCAGGCAAGGGATTCTGGGAGAGGAAGGCGACAGGCCAGCTGAGGGAGGGGTGGACAGCTCCAGGCAGCTGGTGCCACTGGGGGCAGTGGCCAGCTGTCTCCCACTCACCAGGCCAGGCACCCCCAGGCCTCTCACAGACGAGGCCTGACAGCTGTGGGAGGGGAAGGGTGCCTGCCACTTCAGCGGACCTGCAGAGCTGGCCAGTGACCCCGGGGTGAAAGCTTTGCCTGCCGGCTCCTCAGCCTCCTGACTCGCCATCTGTCTCGTGGCCTGGAAGTGCCATTTCTGATTGTTCCCTTCGGGGTAAATGGGGAAACGACTCTGAAATAGACAGTGGGCACTGTGCAAGACACAGCATCTTTCAAAAGCTCTGGTCCTGCCGGCTGCCAAAGGGTATTCAGTGGAAAGGCTGGTTGGGGGTATCATCAAAGAGATGGTGCGGTGAGAAGACTGTACCTTGGAACCCCAGGGGCCCAGGTTTGAATCCTGAGTCTGGGCAAGCCCCTCACTGGATCACATGTCATGTATGTCTTCCGTGAAGTGGCACTGGAAGGATTTAGTGAGATGATGTTGATTACACACAATGTCTAAAACCAAACTCCTAGGTTCATAGCCTTAGCTGTGGCTTTGGCAGGTTCTTTAATCTTTCTGGGGCTTAGTTTCTAAAATTTCTAAAATAGGGTGACAGTTTTGTTGCTGTTTAGTCATTAAGTTGTGCCTGACTGCTTTGCGACCCCAGGGACTGTAGCCCTGCCAGGCTCCTCTGTCCATGGGATTTCAATATCTACCTTATCATCTATCAAGGTAAGAAAATAAAGACACTTCCCCTAGGGTAAGAAAACAAATGCACTCTTTTTTAAAAAAGTTTTGTATTTGGCTGCACAAGCTCTTAGTTGTAGCATGGGAAGTCTGGTTCCCCGCCCAGGGGTGAAACCCGGACCCCATTCACTGGACATGCAGCCTTGGCCGCTGAACCGCCAGGGCAGCCCCAGTGCACTCTGTAGAACTTTAGTGAGTGCGGTTAGGAGAGAGGCGGTTTGTCCTGGTGAGTAATTCCACTGCCTGCCAGCTGTGAACCCGAAGCAAGTTACTTCTCCGCTCTGTGCCTCTGTTTTCCTCATCTGTAACATGGAGCTCCTCGTAGCCCCTTCCTCAAAGGGTTGTTGTAAGGACTAGAGGAAATATGATAAAAGCCCTAGGAGAGTAGTGGTGAGCACACTGTAGACATCAGCCCTTCATTTTATGAAAGTGCTTGTCAATTGTGAAGTTGATTGTGACTAGAGTTCTTGTTACTGACATTCTTTCTAGAAAATTCCTCACCAAAGAGGGCACAATAGACAAGCCAAGGAAAGGCACCGTGTTATAACAGAAATACCTCCTTAGACAGAAGATGAGGAGTAGGGCAAGGGGCCCACTGATTTCGGGGGACACTTTTTGTGTCCTTGAGAGAACCTAAGAGTTGAGTTCATGCAGCTCCAGAATGGAACCTCTTCAAGGCCTCCAACAACCAGCTGTGCAGCCTTGAAGATGTACTTATAGCTGAATTAAATGTGCGCAGGTCTCTGGGGAGAGAGACCCACTGGGCTGAGGCCTCTCTCTGATGCTAGCTCTGTGACCTTGGGCAGGAGCAGGTGACCTAACCTCCCTCTCATCTGTGTGATGAAGACCCCAGCAAACTTGTCTCACAGAGAGGATTCTGTGAGTGAGTCCTCATAGGATGGTTGTTCCTAACCAGGGGTGTCTTTCTCCTCCCACCTGCAGTCGACATTTAATAGTGTCTGTAGGCATCTTTGTCACAGCTGAGAAGCGGATGCTATAGAGGTTCCAGTGAGTAAAGGCCAGGGATGCTGTTAAACGTCCTACAGTGCCCAGGACAGCCCCCCAGCAGAGAATTATCCAGCCCGAAAGGTCAAAGAAATCCTGACCGAGTGTACGGTTTCAGCACAGTGCTGTTAAACGGAAAGTGCTCATATTTGTTGAAGGACTTAAAAAACTTGCTCTCTCCGTCTCAGCTTTCTTCTTGCATGGAGAGGATGTATATATATGTGTCTAGATTTGTCATGAAATTTAAGGGGAAAAATCTATGGAAGTTCCCAGCCCAAGGCATGACCTCTTCTGGACCGGGTCCCTGTGGTCAGCTGTTGAATGAACATGGCAACCAGGAGGCACAGAGTCCCAGATCTGGAATTGGGGAGTCAGTGTGAATTTCTTCCAGTTCAAACTGTTTTCTCCCTGAAGGATTTCAAGGGTGACATGTACCCAGAGAAACAAGGCTGGCAGCAGAGTGAACAGAAGGAATCTCGGATCGATTTGACCCCTGGGGTCCCCCCACCTCCCAGATTTCCAAAACTGTAAGAATTTTAGGGGAACTTAATCCACGTGTTGTTGCCTGTTGTGATTCCTCAAGTCGCCTTTCTGTTAATAGAACCTCTGTGGCTCGAAGCCATTTATTTTTTTTTTTCTTTTACTTTTCTCTCTCTCTCCCTCCTCTTTTCTTTCTCTTTAAAAGGATGCCTTTCCTCTCAAGTACAGGAAGGTGGCTTAGGCCAAAAACAAACAGGGTGGTTGCTGAAAGCTCTCAGGGTCAGCTTGGAGCCTCTCAAAGCTCCCTGAGCGGCTTTCTAACCAGAAACCTCCTCCCTGCTTTGTCTTCTTCTCTGGCTGGGTCCCAGTAGTATAGTAGTTCAGTGCTCAGTCGTGTCCGACTCTCTGTGACCCCATGAATCGCAGCACGCCAGGCCTCCCTGACCATCACCAACTCCCTGAGTTCACTCACACTCATCTCCATGGAGTCGGTGATGCCATCCAGCCATCTCATCCTCTGTCCGTCCCCTTCTCCTCCTGCCCCCAGTCCCTCCCAGCATCAGGGTCTTTTCCAGTGAGTCAACTCTTCACATGAGGTGGCCAAACTACTAGAGTTTCAGCTTTAGCATCAGTCCTTCCAATGAACACCCAAGACTGATCTCCTTTAGGATGGACTGGTTGTATCTCCTTGCAGTCCAAGTTCTCCCAACACCACGGTTCAAAAGCATCAATTCTTCGGTGCTCAGCTTTCTTCACAGTCCAACTCTCATATCCGTGCAATGACCACCGGAAAAGCCATAGCCTTAACTAGATGGATCTTTGCTGGCAAAGTAATGTCTCTGCTTTTGAATATGCCATCTAGGTTGGTCATAACTTTCCTTCCAAGGGTCCCAGGAGGACCTGCCAAATGATCAGTGCTCAGGAAAGCTTGTCGTGTCGGTGACTTGTCTTAGCCTGTTTGGGCGGCTGTCACAGGTTACCATAGGCTGAGTGACTTACACAATAAACGTTTACTTCTCCCAGTTCTGGGGCCTAGAAGTCCAAGGTCAAAGCAGATTTGAAGTCAAGTAAGAGTTCATTTCTTGAGTGACCATTTTCTCATTGTGTTCCCACCTGTCAGAAGGGGCCTGGGAGCTCTCTTGGATTTCTCTTAAAGGGGAGCCAGTCCCATTTAGGAGGGCTCCGCCCTTATGACCTAATCACCTTCCAAAGGCCTCACCTCTGGATACAACCACACTGGGGATTATGTTTCAACATATGGATTTTGGGAGAGGCAGAAACTTTCAGATTATAGCATGTCTCAGATCTTACCTAATTGATGCCAACTGTGCACTGAGAAGAGGCATCAGGTAGGAAGGGAGGGGAGCATGAAAGGTAATGATGCAGGCTTTACCATCTCTTCACAATTCTTTTGAAAAAATATGGGTTTTTGAAAATATATGCCCCTGCGATAGCCATGGGAAAATTCCTCCTTTATCTGGGTGGCCTTCACTTCCCTGGGCCTCAGTTTCCTCATCTGTAAAATCGGACTAATTATAGAATCTGCATCATATTGTGGATTCCATGAGACCGCCTCTGTAAAGTGCCTGCAATAACGTCTGCTGTTTCCTAAATGCCATGTAAGAATTGGCCAGGGTGGCCGGACTCTGAGTGCTGATCCGGGGGATTTTTAGAAAGCTCATCTTGTTTTGCTTTGTTTTTTTAACCAACTCTGAGGCATCTCAGAGAGTTCAGCAGCCTGTCTTACACCTTGGCGTTTGATGATTTTGGACAGAGTCTGCCTTTCACCTCTGCAGCCGGCTGGGCCCTGTTGGGCGTTGTTGCCAGAAGGGGGTGCCTCATCGCTCCCTGTCTGCCTGGTCAGTGACTGTCGCAAGCTCTTGATGTGATGACTGAGTGTTTCGCTTTAGATTTCCAGACCTCAGGCAGGCCCCACTGCGGAGGGTGGAGGCGCTGGGACTGTCAGATCAAACCAGCAGCTGCTGAGTCTCAGCATGGAAGACGCTAAGCTGCCCTTCCCTGGCCCGAGGCCCGGCACGCAGGCTCTAGTGTACTCGCAATGAGGGCTGACTTGGAACCCAGGTGGTCGGGGCACAGAACACTTGAGCGCTGAGGACCTCAAGAATAAGTGTTGAGCTTGGGATACCATTCCCAGTGGAAGTTAGAGTCTTATGGTTGAGCTTGTCTTTTTCTCCAGTGCCTGCTTGTGTTTGAACTTGTTCCTCCCCTGGACTCACCCATTGGTTCCCTGTAAGACCATCCGACCCTCTACCAAGATGGGCCATTGGTGGAGAAGGCTGCTCTCTCCTTACTTCTAATCTCAGAACCCTGGGCGGTCTTGCCTGTGGAGATGGGGTGCGTGGCTCTGTGTTTTATTACTATTTATTGTTCCTGTTATTTTAACATTTACGGAGCACGTCTTAGCTGTGAACTCATTTCTTGAGCGTCATTGCGGTCGAAATCTCTCCAGGGTGCAGGGCCAGAGGTTACTTTGATTCGTTTTTGGCTTTTGCCCTATTTAATTTATTAAAAATATTGTTCTGCTTGGGGCTCCCTTTGTTCTAAAGGATTTTTCTGGAGATGGCTTTGAGTCCACCTAAGCCTCCAAACACCACTGTTTGAACATAAGCCTGGGCATACTTGCAGCCAAGAATCAGCAAACGTTTTCTGTAAAGAGCCAGATAATAAATATTTTGGGCTTTGCGGTCCAATGGTCTCTTTTGCAACTATTCAATTTTAACTGCCATCACACAACAGCAACCATAGACAACACCTAAACTAACAAAATTTAATGAAAACAAAAGGCAGCTAGAATTTGGCCCAGGGCTAGGAGCTTACTGAATCCTAATGTAGATGGTGGGGTTCTTGTTCTTCTAATAGAAACTCATTTTTAGTTCTTCTGTGGATCTCAAATATAAGTCCTTCCATTTCAATCTGTTTCTACCTTTTTGATCCCCTGGAGCAGGGGCCAGCAAACTTCAGCCCACAGGCCAAATCTGGCCAGATAACTATTTTGTCAATAAAGTTTTATTGGAACACACAGTCATGCCCACTCACTTCTGTATGGTCTGTGACTGCCTTCGCCCTACATAGGCAGTGTTGAGTAGTTGTGACAGAGACCTCTGGGCCTCCAAAGCCTGAAATATTTAATATCTAGCCCTTCACAGAAAATGTTTGCTGATCCCTGCTCTAGGAAGATGGAGAAGAGCTGCAAAACACCATTTCTTTTCATGTACATGAAGAGTATTGAAACCAGCTCCTCTAAACGTAACTTCTTATGGGGCTTCCCCAGTGTTCCAGTGGTTAAGATTCTACCTTCTAGTTCAGGGGTGCGACTTCAATCTTTGGTCAGGGAATTAAGGTCCCATGACTCAGGTCCCACATGAGGGTATGGTCAAAATATTTAAAAATAAGTAAACTTAACTTCTTAGACCTTTTCCTCCAAGTTCTCCTTTTAGTCCTCCAAATAGTTTAGATGTTCTTTTCTGGACCTAAGTTTTTCCAAAGTTCCATAGTATTGCCTCTAAAAACTTTTTGCCATGATTCTCAGTAAGAAATATATTTACTATGATCTTGTAATGACACAAGAAAGAAAAACCACATGTGCACAGAGAAGACATGCCTCCCACCAGCCCCACCACCACACAGAATTTTGTTCAGTCACTTAAGTCATGTCTGACTCTTTGTGACCCCATGGACTGCAGCACACCAGGCTTCCCTGTCCTCCCCTGTCTCCCAGAGCTTGCTCAAACTCTTGTCCATTGAACTGATGATGCCATCCAACCATCTCCTCTTCTTTCATCCCCTTCTCCTCCTGCCTTCAGTCTTTCCCAGAATCAGGGTCTTTTCCAATGAGTCAGCTCGTTGCATCAGGTGGCCAAAGTATTGGAGCTTCAGCTTCAGCATGAATACACAAGGTACATATATAAGTAGAAGTCTCAGTAAGCAATACTGACCCTTACTGCATGTGGTCCATGCTCATATTATCTATTAATATCAGTCAAGATAGGCTTGACTCTGCTGTAGTAATAAATAGCCCCAAATCTGAGTGACTATAAATCAACAGATATTTGTTTGCTGTTTTTGTTCTGCATCCCTCCTGGGTTTCTGGTGACTCTGAAGCTATAGAACATCATACACTGGTTCTCTAAGCCTCTGTCCAAAAGGGTTCATCATCAATTCCTTTAACATTTCTTTGGCCAAAGTAACTCATGTGTCTATAACTTTAAATAAGATAAAGAGGCATAGTACTAGCCAAAAGACAAACCTGACCTATTTGATGAACAGTATATATATTAGTTATCTCAAAGACAGGGTTTTAAATTGCAGTTGGCATTTGAGACTCTTTTTAAGGGGTTAAGGGTTTAGTGTGGAAATGTACCATAATGCACTCTACAAGGCATTACCAAAAACATAGATGACTGATTTCTTTTTATGGAAAGATCTGAAATAGAGAAATTGAAGCAGTAGGATGGGTTTAACAGTTTAGAAACTGTCCCAAGTATAAGTTGAACTAAACTTACTCTCATAGTCAAGACAAGTCACATGTTACAGAAAACCCAATTAAGACTGACTTAGCGAGTAAAGGGACTTCATAGGGTCGAGGAACTGAGAGTTCAGGGTTAGATCTGCGTTCAGGTATAGCTGGTTCAGGGGTTCAGGTGAGGCAGTCAGGATTCCAGGTGCTTTCTGCCTCTTGATTCTATTTTCCATTTTGGGGGCTTAATTTTCGGACTGCAGGTAGAGCTAGATAGTAGAGGTATCTCCATCCCCACATCCTCTCAGGCACATAGTAGACGCTCAGTAAATATTTGCTTGTTTTTGTCCGTGCTGGGTCTTCATTTCTGCGTGGGCTCTTCTCTAGCTGCGATGAGTGAAAACCACTCTCTGGTTGTGGATCATGGGCTTCTCGTGGCAGTGGCTTCTCTTGCCGTGGAACACAGAATCTAGAATGCTGGTTCCAGTCGTCGTATCTCCCTGCCGTAGAGGACAGGAGTTGGCGCACATGGGCTTAGCATGTGGGATCTTCCTAGATCAAGGATCGAAGTTGTGTCTCCTGCATTGGCAGGAGGATTCCCTATCCACTGAGCCACCAGGGAAGCCTGTGAATATTTACTGCTAAGATTGGTTTGAACGGTTGACACTTTTGTTCAAGTGTTAAGCTGATGCCTATTTGAGGACTTGCGTGCATTGCTCAGTGTATGGGGCAGAGGCAAATGCAGACACACGTTGCTCTTTTCTGGATGCACTGGGTCTTCCTTGCAGTGTGTGGGCTTCTCTAGTTGTGACGCTTGGGCTCCAGAGCATGTGGGCTCAGTAGCTGTGGTGTGTTGGCTTAGTTGCCCCACAGCAGGCAGAATCTTAGTTTCCCTGACCAGGGATCGAACCTGCGTCCCCTGCTTTGGAAGACAGATTATTCATCACTGGACCCCCTGGGAAGTCCTGAAGCAAACTGCTTTGATTGCAGCCTTGACTGCATCACTTATTCACCATGTGGCTTTGGGCAAGGGTCTCAACCTCTGCGGCCCTTAGTTCTGCATCTGCAGAATGGAAGCTAAGAGTTGCCTAGAAGTTCAGATGAGGTTGTAGTAATATTTACCACTTCCTGACAGCTCCCCAAGAGTCACACACTGTCCTTGGGTATTTACATGAATTATTGAATCTTTACAACATTCCCTATGAAGTAGCTACTATCGTAACATGCATACACCACACAGGGAAAGCGTCACACAGAGAAGCTGAGTGGCCTGTGCTCAGTGAGTGCTGGATCGGGTGTGCCTCCAGTAGTCTGGTCCCCAGAGCACATGTGTTTATCAACTGTGAGTGCGTAGTGCCTGGCACAGAGCAAGCACTCAATAACTGAGATGATTATCAATGCATGCTGGTTTGAAGGTGATGGTGGGTCACGGATAGGCTGTGCACCAAGAAAAAGCAAAGCCCAGCCTCCACTACAGCTGCCCCCTGCCCCAAGCTGCTCCCTGGAGCTCATCTTCCACACAGTGTTTGATCGAGTCCTGCCAGCCCAGCCTGCTTATCCCTTGGGGCCTGTGGTATCCTCACTCACTCTCTAACACCCTCACTCCAGGTCAGCCCCACTGGCATAGAAGCAGAGACTCCTAAGACACATATAGAAGAAGTTACACCCTTAGTTAGTTTAAGATACAGAACCCAAGGCGTTTTCCCAGAGGAGTGAGGGTAAAGGAGTCACCCTGTACCTAAACACACAGAAAATGAGACTTCGTCTGTATTTCCATTTTGTTTTATTTCAGTTTTGAACAACTCATGTAACCCGATTTTCAGGTACCATCCTACTCTATGAGACCTGATGTTTGAAGTTCCAGAACTCTCTTTTTTGAAAAGTTTTAACGTTAAATATAGTTTTACCATTATTTCTAATATTACAACTTGAGGAAACTTTTCTGGCGGTCCAGTGGTTGAGATGCCATGCTCCAAGGCAGGGGACATGGGTTTGATCACTGGTCAGGGAACTAACATCCCACGTGCCACATGGTGTGGCCAAAAGTAAAAATTAAAACAAAACAAAGCTTGGAAGATGCGAAAGAGAGATAGCTGAGTAATCTTAATAGCTTAATGTTTCTCTGCGACTTAGTAATGTGCCACTATTTGATGCTTTACATATACTAATTCATTTCATCTTCGTGATGATCCTCTGGGACAGGTTTCACATTAAGCTCATGTTACAGTTGGAAAAACTGAGGTCCCAGGGCTCAGTAGCTCCCCAAGCTCACCTAACTGGTAGGAGAGCCCCACCCACCATGTCTATAACCTTCACACTAGGTTAACCCAGTTATGACATCCGACCCTAAGGAATTTGGTACCGTCATAGGTAGTGTTTTCATGGTTGGTAGAAAGAGCAGCAGCAACATAGAAGGAGCTCAACTATATTAAAAATGAATGAATATAAGAACAAGTGGACTTGGGAGCAGGGGAAATGTGCCAAAACATTGGCTTGGAACAGGACTTTTCAGCCTTGAACGGAGAGACGCGTGATTGTGGCGGGGATGGTCCCATGCACTGTAGGGGGTTCCGTAGCATCCCTGGCCTCTATCTAGGGGGTTTCGTAGCATCCCTGGCCTCTATCTAGGGGTTTCGTAGCATCCCTGGCCTCTATCTAGGGGTTCCGTAGCATCCCTGGCCTCTATCTAGGGGGTTCCGTAGCATCCCTGGCCTCTATCTAGGGGGTTTCGTGAGCATCCCTGGCCTCTATCTAGGGGGTTTCGTAGCATCCCTGGCCTCTATCTAGGGGGTTCCGTAGCATCCCTGGCCTCTATCTAGGGGTTCCGTAGCATCCCTGGCCTCTATCTAGGGGGTTTCGTAGCATCCCTAGTGCAGCCACCATAGCCACCTCCCAGTTGTAACAACCGAAAGTGGCTCTAGTTATTGCCAAGTCTCCCACGGAGAGTGCCATCATCCTGGTTGAGAACCATGAGGTTATAGACGCTAAGATCGCAGGTGGCATCACAGGCACCATTTCCTCTTCTTTTTCTTTTCTATGGCTTCCAATGTTCCTTTGAGAGGTAAGCTTGGGTTACATAAATAAGTTGGAATAAAGAAGCTCCTATTAGGAAAGATCATGTCTTGCTTGTTCAGAACCTTCCAGTGAATTCCGAGTATACTCAGCCTCACCAAGACCGACAAGACCCTGGTGTGATCTGGCCCCTGGCTACTTCCTGGCTGTGTTTGCCTGTCCCCATTACTCTCACTCACCACATTCCAGCTGCTCTGTTATTCTTTCTGTTTTTCAGACACACCTGGCTCATTTCCACCTCAGGACCTTGGCATATGCTGCCCTGCCTGGTTGCTCATCCCTATCTCCTCTCCACATCGCTTGTTGAGCCACATCAAGTGTCTATTCAAATGCCACCTCCTCCGAGAAGCCTCCCCTGGTCACCCTGTCTGGAATAGTCATGTGTCCTCCCTTGACTGTCTGTCTCTCCCACTAGAATGTCAGCTCCCGGAGGGCTGGGACTGTGTCGTTTACTGTTCCATCTCCAAACCCTAGAACAATGCTTGGCATATAGTTGAAGTTCAATAAATATTTGTGGAAGGAGGGAAGGAGAGAGATGGCAGGAAGGAGACTTGGAGGAGAGGAAGGAACAAAGGGAGGGAGGAAGGAGAATAATTAAGAAAAACAAAATCAGGAAGCTCAGGAGCTTATGGTAAAGGCACAACCTCACAACCCACACAGCTGTGTTTCTCTCTAAAGTCCAACTCATTTTGAACTTGTGGTTTATGGACAAAAGATTTGCATAGCAAACAGGCTCCAGGCAGCTAGCTCCCTTGGAGAGAACACATGAATATGATTTTTATGCTGCCTCTTTCCAGAAATACCGTGCTGATGAGTGACCTGTGTTAAAGCAGCAATAACATAAGCAGAGGCTCCTTCCTTGAGCTGGTGAGTGACGGAAGGACTCTTACACTGTGTCGTCCCTCAAACACCAGGAAGCACCAGAGCCACCGAGTCCTCCTCAAGGTCTCCTGCTCAGCCTTGAGCAGAGCTGTAGTTCACATCACCCTTGACCTTGACCCAAAGGGAAACAAGCTCTGATGACAGTTCTTACAATGAGATGTGTGTGATGCTGAATTGGTGTGATCTGTGGGCTAAACATTTTTAACAGACCACTTATTCTAGGTTTTTTGTTTGCTTGTTTGCCTTGCCTTTGGGGTGGGAGGAAGCAATACCATACCTTTGGTTATTCCAAAGGTCAGAATGAGACGATCAGCGCATCCTAGTCCTGGGTTGATTTCCAGGCTCTGCTGGGTGAGCAGAAGGAGGTGGGTTTTTTCTCTTCTCTTTTCATCCTTTTGTTATATTACTCATTTTCTCCAACACTTGGCTCATGCTGTCAGTATACATGGTTTTGTTTGTTTTGTTTTGGCCAAGCCACATGGGCTGTGAGATCTAGTGCTCTGACCAGGGAGCAAGCCTGCACCCCTGCATTGGAAGCACAGAGTCTTAACTACGGGACCTTCAGGAAAGTCCTGAGTAAGCACACTTTTAATAGTATATTCAAAAGCAGAGACATTACTTTGCCGACTAAGGTCTGTCTAGTCAAGGCTATGGTTTTTCCTGTGGTCATATATGGATATGAGAGTTAGACTGTGAAGAAGGCTGAGCACCGAAGAATTGATGCTTTTGAACTGTGGTGTTGGAGAAGACTCTTGAGAGTCCCTTGGACTGCAAGGAGATCCAACCAGTCCATCCTGAAGGAGATCAGCCCTGGGATTTCTTTGGAAGGAATGATGCTAAAGTTGAAACTCCAGTACTTTGGCCACCTCATGTGAAGAGTTGACTCATTGGAAAAGACTTTGATGCTGGGAGGGATTGGGGGCAGGAGGAGAAGGGGACGACAGAGGATGAGATGGCTGGATGGCATCACAGACTCGAGGGTCATGAGTCTGAGTGAACTCCGGGAGATGGTGATGAACAGGGAGGCCTGGCGTGCTGCGATTCATGGGGTTGCAAAGAGTCGGACACGACTGAGCGACTGAACTGAACTGAACTGAATTGAAATCAGCATCTACGGTGAGAGATGGTTGGATAGCATCACCGACTCAATGGACATGAATTTGAGCAAACCCCAGGAGACAGTGAAGGACTGGGGAGCCTGGCATGCTACAGTCCGTGGGATCTCAAAGAGTCAGACACAACTTAGCAACTGAACAGCAGCTGTGTTGCCAGCCAGCCCTAGCCTGGCATTTAGAGAGTCTGAGGAGGTATAAGAACTGTCCTCCACAATTTCTGCTTCACCAACAACCTTTATGCTCTTTGAGGTTCAGATTTCTTGTGATTTTTTTTCTTGTATTGGTTTTATTTTTAATTACAGAAGTAATTAACAGGCTCATCATAAATTCCCAGGTTTTCTTTTAACAGGACCACTTGTAATTGTTGGGTGTGTACACTTGCAGATGTGTTTTAATGTGTATGCAAACCATCATATGAAGTCATATAGTTTTCTTTTTTACAAAAATGAGATTGGACTTTGCACACCGCAACTTCCTGCCCTCTACTTTTATATGGTGGACAAGTTTTCCATATCAGACACTGTCAGTTGGTTCATTGGCAGATACAGCATAATCTTTTTCCTTCCTCTGTTGGCTAACCAGCACAAGGACCAGCAAACTTTCTGTAAAGATCCAGATGGTAAATATTTAGACAGTCTTCACTGCAGCTATTCAACCCTGTCATCAACGTAGCATGAAAACAACCACAGAGAGATGTAAATCAAGGGGCATGGCTGTATTTCAGTAAGACTGTATTTGCACACCAGGTAGTGGTGACCAGATTTGGCCTCCAGACCAAGTTTGCCAATCCCTGACTTTGTAGTCTTCTCCATTTTTCTTCATACTCTTGTGTTCCTAAATGCATGGATTTAGCTTTGGGTTTACTTAGGTTTTTTATTTTTTTCAATTTTGAGGGTTGAGAAGAAACAGGAGGAATTGCTGATTATTTTAAAATACTGTATTACATATGTTTAGCATCTTTTTTTGGTCAGTGATATTCATGGAATTGCCTTTAAGGCAGTTGATATCATCGCTCTTATTTTCAATGGCTGTATAAAATTTCATGTAGTAGATAGACTGTCTGTATTGGTCTAGGTAATGCTAGCTGCTATAACAAATAAACCAGGTAGTCTGTGGCCTTAACACAATCACAGTGAATTTCTGGCTCACTTAAAGACCAGTAACACTGTTCCTGGTAGACTAGTGTCCTGCCTGTGGTCCACTAGAAACCCGGGCTCCTTCTGTTGTGTAGCTCTGCCTCCTTTCGTGCCTCAGAGGCTAGTCCAATCAGCAGATGGATAAAGAAGGAGAGGGCATGGTCGAGTGTTAAAGACTTTACCAGCCAGGCCTATACATTACACACAACATTTCTGCTCCCGGTTTATCAGCCAGCGCTCAGCCATTGGCTGCCTCTGACTGCAGGGGCTTCCCTGATGGCTCAGCAGGAAAGAACCCACCTGCCAGTGCAGGTGGATATAGGATTGATCTCTGGGTCAGGAAGATTCTCTGGAGAAGGAAATGGCAACCCACTCTAGTATTCTTTCCTGGAAAACCCCATGGACAAAGGAGCCTGGTGGACTAGAGTCCATGGGGGTCACAGAGAGGTGGACATGACCTAGCGACTAAACAACAACCACAGTAATGGCAAGGGAGGCTTGGAAATAGTCTAGATCTGTTTAGAAGGAAGAAAAGCTGGATTTTGGTAACCATGTAAGTATCTCTGCCTTAAGAACTAAATGACTTGATTAAGCAGTTACAATCTGGCTCAGTATAGAGCCAGCACTCAACAGGTGCTACCTTGATGATTGTAAACATGAGGCTTGGTACTGTTCTGACAGTGTAATGCTCTCAAGATTTAATACATGAAAGTAATACACTGAGAAGTTTTCTAAGGATCTTTTAGGAATAAAATGCATAAGTACCTCAATTTGTAGCGAGTCCCAAACCAAATTCCCTGCTCTCTCCTACCAAATTTCTTCCTATTGGCTGTGAACTCCACTGTCCACTCATGGTTCATGCTGAAAACTCCAAATTCTCACTGGTCTTCTTCCAATCCCTCCCTTCTTGTATCCAGTTTCATCTGTCGCTAAACATTTGAAGTGGCTCAGAAATAGCTCTGGATCCACCCTAACATTTTATTCTCATCATCACACCCTTAGTTGTAACTTTGGTGTCTTTTGCCTAAGCTAGAACTTTTGTTAAAAAAACCAGTCTGCCTACCTGTCCCTACACCTCCGTCCATGCCACCCACCAAGATGCTGCCTGGGTAAGGTTTTCCAAAATTGTTTCTTTGCCCAACATTCTCCATGGGCTCTCCTGTCCCCACAAGAGAAAAATTCAAGTGTGCAGCCAAGTCAACTGCATTTCTAGCCAATTTCCAATCATTGTTTAGGAGATGAGTTAGGCTGGGAGCCAAAACATGCCTGGTTGCAATAAAACTTCATGATATTTGGTGAATCTAAGCCCATGTTTTCTATAAGTATGAGAAACCATGAACATACAGTTTTCCACTGTTAATGTGAAGGTAGTAGCATTATAGGAATGAAAGATAACATTCTTATGCTTGTTCAATCGCTCAGCCTTGTCCAACTCTTTGTGACATGGACTGCAGGCTTCCCTGTCCTTCACTCTCTCCCAGAGTTTGCCCAAACTCATGTCCACTGAGTCAATGATGCCATCCAACCATCTCACCCTCTGTCATCCACTTCTCCTCCTGCCCTCAGTCTTACCCAGCATCAGGGTCTTCTCCAGTGAGTTGGCACCTTGCATCAGGTGGCCAAACTATTGGAGCTTCAGCTTCAGCCTCAGTCCTTCCAATTAATATTCACAAGTGACTTCCATTAGGATTGACTGGTTTGATCTCCTCAGCAGTCCAAGAAACTCTTAAGAGTCTGCTCCAGTGCCATAGTTCAAAAGCATCAATTCTTCGGTGCTCAGCCTTCTTTATGGTCCAACTCTCACATCCATACATGACTACTGGAAAACCACAGCTTTGACTAGGCAGACCTTTGTTGGCAAAGTAATGTCTCTCTTTTTAATACGCTGTCTAGGTTTATCATAGCTTTTTTTCCAAGGAGCTAGCATCTTTTAATTTTATGGCTGCAGTCGCCATCCACAGTGATTTTGAAGCCCAAGAAAATGAAGTCTGTCACTGCTTCCATTTGTTGCCCGTCTGTTTGCCATGAAGTGATGGGATCAGAGGCCATGATCTTAGTTTTCTAAATGTTAAGTTTTAAACCAGCTTTTTCACTCTCCTATTTTACCTTCTTCAAGAGGCCCTTTAATTCCTCTTTGCTTTCTGCCATTAGAGTAGTGTCATCTACATATCTGAGGTTATTGTTATTTCTCCCAGCAATCTTGATTCCAGTTTGTAATTCTTCCAGCCTGGCATTTCAAGTGATCTATTCTGCATATCAGTTAAATAAGCAGGGTGACACTATACAGCTTTGATGTACTTCTTTCCTAATTTTGAACCATTCTGTTGTTCCATGTGCGGTTCTAATTTTTGATTCTTGACCTGCATACAAAAGTTGAAGAGTTCCGACAAAACATGGTCCACTGGAGAAGGGAATGGCAAACCACTTCGTCATTCTTGCCTTGAATTCCATAAACAGTATGAAAAGGGAAAAAAAAAAGCATTCCCATGAGAGAACCCATTTATTCCTTGACATCCAACACATAGCAGATGCTTAGGAAATAAGTGTTGAATGAGTACATACATGAAAATGCATCCAGGTTAGTCGCAAAGACCTTTTATAAATGGGGCCGCCGAGGGTCGGACACGACTGAGCAACTTCACTTTCACTTTTCACTTTCATGCATTGGAGAAGGAAATGACAACCCACTCCAGTGTTCTTGCCTGGAGAATCCCAAGGACGGTGGAGCCTGGTGTGCTGCCTCTGTGGGGTCACACAGAGTCGGACATGACTGAAGTGACTTAGCAGCAGCAGCAGCAGTATAGTTGATGTACAGGTCTTCCCTGGTGACTCAGCAGTAAAGAATCGCCTGCCAATGCAGAAGACTTGGGTTCAGTCCCTGGGTCAGGAAGATCCCCTGGAGGAGGAAATGACAACCCACTCCAGTATTCTTGCCTGGGAGATCCCATGGAAAGAGGAGCCTGGTGGACTACAGTCCATGGGGTCACAAAAGAATAGGACATGACTGAGTGACTAAACAACAGGCTCGGTTTACAATGCTATGTTCATTTCTGCTCTACAGCTAAGTGGCTCAGTTATATATGTATGTGTACATTCTTTTTTATATTCTTTTCCATTATGCTTTATCCCAGGATATTGGATATCGTTGCCTGTGCTATGCAGTCAAACACGACTGAGTGACTGAACGCCAGTACAGTGGGGCCAGGTTGCTGATCCATTCTGTACTAGTTTGCATCTACCAACCCCAAATGCCCAGCCCATCCGTTCCCCCATGCCTGCCCCCTTGGCAACCGCAAGCCTGTTCTCTGTGCCTCTGAGTCTGTTTCTGTTTCATAGATAGGTTTATTTGTGCTATATTTTAGGTTCTAAAGACCTTTCTAATTGCATTTGCATCCATCACTGTAGACAATAAAATCCTCTTCCTTAGCTCAGAGTTTCTCGACCTTGGCGTTATCCACATTTTGAGCCGGATAGTTCTTTGTTGTGGAGAACTGTCCTGTGCATGGTAGGATGTTTAGTAGCATCCCTGGCTGCTACCCACCGGATGCCAGTAGCACCTCTTCCCCAGGTGTGATGGCCAAAAGTGTCCAGACATTTCCCAGGTTCTCCTGGAGGCAAAACAGCCCCCATCGCTGCTTAGCTGGTCCTGCGGAGGTGCTGTGCCTCTGCAGAACTTCACTGCCTCCCCCGACAGAGCCATCTCCCTCCTGCAGCACTCTGCTGCTTGTACGCCCAAGACACACGCATGTGTGTGCACAGATACACACATCTCCCTTCAACTGCCTCCACTTTGGCATATAGACCTGTCAGAGGATGAAGACTCTCTTACCCTCCCTCCCCTGACTATCCACTTACTGAACCCAGAACCCGGCTGCTATCAGGGGTGTCTCCTTTCTGAAAGTCTCCGAGTACCCCATCCCATTGAAGTCAGCGGGAGCTCCGGCAGAGGGATGGTGCCAGAGACTGTGGGAACTGCCTGCCCTGTGTTTTTCTGTGCCTTTGAAACCTCAGGAAGGAGTTGTGCAGAAAAGGTTGCAAGAAAACGACATTTAAAGGGGCCCCTCTGGCCACACCTACCAGATACAGGCCAGGTCAGCAGCCTGCGCTCATAGCCAAGGTTGTAATGTGCCCAAGGTTTGCTCTGATTTGTTAAATGTTTCTATGCGTATCATTCTGGGAAGTGCTACTATTGACTTTGGCTGTTGAGCACTTACTATGCACTCGGCGAAGTAGCTTGTTCTTATACTTGGCATGTATACACTCATTTCATATCATAGCAACCCTGGAGATGGACACTATGATTACCCCATTTTACAGCTGAGAAAATGAAGGTTGAGAGTCTCCGTGGCCCCAGGGACAAACCTAGTAAGAGAAGTCTCTGGGATTTAATCTCAGGCCCTTCCCCTTCCAGATAGTAGCTAGAATCTACTGACGTGTTTACCGAGTGCCAAGTACTGCCTGGAGTATTTCGTGTGCGTTCATTTATTTAATGCTCCTAACCACCCTACCAACTCAATTCCTTTATGATTCCCATAGAGAACTGAGGCATGTAGAGGTCAAATGACTTGTCCAAGGTCCCACAGCTAGGCTCCAGTGGTCTAGCTCTTAAGCCCTATGCTGTGGTGCAGAGGTGGGTAAACAGTGTCTCAAGGACCAGATCCAACCCACAGCCTGTTTTTGTAAATAAAGTTTTATTGAGACACAGCCATACCCATTCATTGACATGGAGCTGCTTTCCAACTACAGTGGTAGAGTTGGCCAGTTGCAGCAGAGATGATGTGACCCACACAGCCTAAAAGGTTTACTCTCTGGCCCTTTAAAGAAAACATTTGCCAACCCTTGCTCTCGGGCCTTCTCTGATCACCATCCAAACATCCGAGCTGTGGGACTCCCACAGCCTACCAGATTTGGGGCATATGTTGTAGTTTTAAACAAGTTGATCTTTTTGGCAGCTACTGGAAAGAAAACCCACATCCTAGAAGGTGTTGTGGAGGTGCCCTCAGAGCTGAGTTCTCATCTCCATCACATTTCTTACTTTAAGATTAGGTCAGCAACACATGTGCAGGCACCTCCTCGGCCCCCAGGGAAGGGAGAGGAAGGTAAAGAAATCTGAGACTCTTTTCCCTTGCTTCATTTAATCCCAGACAAGCAAATAAATAAGCAAATACATAAGCTACTAGTTCAGGTCATCCCAAGTGCTCTGGAGGAAATAAAACAAGGTGACTTCTACACCCAGGGGTTCTCCATACTCATTGGGAAATTTTTTTAATCCTGAGATTCAGGCTTTACCCCACAGAAATGCCTGATTCAGTTGATGTGAAGTCAGGACTGCTGCTGCTAAGTCACTTCAGTCGTATCCGACTCCATGTGACCCCATAGACAGCAGCCCACCAGGCTCTGCCGTTCCTGGGATTCTCCAGGCAAGAACACTGGAGTGGGTTGTCATTTCCTTTTCAAATGCACGAAAGTGAAAAGTGTAAGTGAAGTCACTCAGTTGTGTCTGACTCTTCACAACCCCATGGACTGCAGCCCACCAGGCCCCTCTGTCCATGGGATTTTCCAGGCAAGAGTACTGGAGTGGGTTGCCATTGCCTTCTCCTGAAGTCAGGACTAGGCATTCATTAAAAAAAAAAAAAATCACTCAAGATGGTTCTAAGGTTCAGGAGAGTCTGCAGGTGGGTCACAGGCGATGGTGAGACAACATTCATGGGGTGGGCAGGCAGCTTCCCTAAGGAGATGGCCTTTGGCTAAGCCAGATGAGCAATCAGGAAGAGGGAACAGCATGTTCAAAGGCCCGGTGGCGAGAGGGCGTATGATGCAGGGGGTTTCAGCCTGACCAGAACTCAGGCTACCAGGAGAGGGTGGGGAGGGATGAGTCTGAAGGGCTGCCCGGGCCTGAGCCGGAGAGTTCTGAAACCAGCGTTGTTCAGACTACAAGTTTGAATGCCTCGGTGGATCGTGAAATCAGTTTAGTGGGTCACAGCTGGCACTGGGCGGGGGAAATAAAGAATAGAATAGAAAATATTCATGTGTGTTGACCATGAGGTCAGTGTGGTTTCTCGAGACTTTTATTTCAAGTTTTATAAAGGTGTACTCTGCACGGCATTGAAAAATGTGTTTCTTACTGTGCGTCTCAAAGATTTTGAAAGGCACTGTTTTTCATCCCTGTGAAAGTCTGGAACTGAGCCCGAGGGCAGTGGGGAGTCATGAAAGAGGCTTTAGCAGGGGCTCGATAAGGTCAGATTTATGTTAAAATCTTACCTGAGGAGCATGGAGAAGGGGGTTCAGGGAGGTGGGCCATGGAGGCTGGGAGGTGCCCCCGGGGCTGCTGGGGTGGGCCATCAAGAAGCGAAACTGAAACCCCAGGGGTGTACAGGGCGCGGAGGGCCTTCAGGTAGCTGTTGAAGAGATGCATGTGCCCCGAAGTTGTGCCTGGGGAGTGGAGGGGCCGGAGAGTTGGAAGGTTGAGTTTGAGATTCTGCCTGCCAACCTTCCCTCGGGAGCCTTGACCTCAACTTGTCACCTTTCCTGTGGCCCAGGTATCACTTGCATGATGGACCTAGGGCTCTTCTTTGAACACTTCCTCTTTGCCAGACACTCTGCTGAACGCTTTCAAGTATTAGCTCATTTATTACCCTCACAACAACCCATTGGTAGGTACTACTATTATTCCCATTTTATAAATGAAGAAACTGAGGCCCCAAGAGAATAAGGTCACAGCTATGATCAAGTTACATAGCTGGGATTCCAGCCAGGTGGTGCAACGCCAGCATCAGCAGAGGGTCCATGGGAGCCGACATGCCCGAGTTTGAGTAATAGCTGAGGGCTGTAGTGAGGATTCAATGAGCAGTACATTCAATGAGTAATACACATAGAGCAGTGACTGGCTAGAGCCTGGTGAGTGATGGCTGAATAGCTGTTGGTGCTATTGCAAAGTGATAGGGCAAATCAACAGTAGAGCCAGGGTTCAAATCCGCATAACTAGTGAACAGAATGGCAGCTCCACCTGCCAGGACTTGGATCCCCCCTCTGCGGCTGACCCTCTGGGTTGCCGACACGTGGGACCAGCGTTAGCTCTCATTTAGGCCCTCATTGCTGAGGACTTAGAACTGAGTCTGGCCTGTAGCGGTGACCCCTTTCCAAGTATGAGCTCTCAGTGCTGCTATTCAGACCTGAATACAAGCACCAAGGCCAGGGTCGGGGTTCAAGCTTATTGTAGCCAGCTCACTCCGAAGCTCATAAAGCCCGGTTTAAAAGAAGCCAAGACACCAAGGCTTATTTCTCTTCTGCTCCCTCAAACCCCTTAATCCCGTCTCTCCACCCAACAGTGGACCTAAATTAGAGCGTCAGGCCCAGGAGGGACTTGGGAAGGGGCAGCTTCAGAGAGTGCTACAGACTCACAGCCCCCAGGGGCCACGTGGCCTGGGCCACTCCCAAGTCTGACCTGGTCAGCTGCCTCCTTCCTGTCTCATCTCAGAGAACTGTTTTCCTTGGCATAGGACGGAGACAGGTGACCCCACCTGGCTGTTTCAGGCCCAGGCTCGTTCAGCCTCTCAGATACTTGGTCGTGGCCTCTTGGCTTCCCCACGGTTGGCACAGCCTTACCCGCCTTGGCTCCTGTCCACCGTGCCGTCCCCTGCAAGTTCAAGTGGCCCTTTCTAGAACGTGTTTGTCCGGTCAAGGTTGACAGACTCTCCAAGCCACCATCTCTTGGCTTTTGTGGGAATCTGTGGCTGCCAGGCGTGGACGTTTCGCTCAAGCCTTGTCTTTCCTTGGACTGTGAAGTCAGCTAAAGAAGCAGGGGAACTGGCTAAAAGCTGGCGCCCGTGTTATTCAAGACTAGGCAAGTGAACGAACTGTAATTTCGTGGATATAGCACCTGGTAAACATTTGGAGAACTTTAAAATGCAATATATAAGCTCTTCTTGGCAACCAGGATATGAACCTGGCAACCGCTTACAGGCTGTTAAATTCGTTCACTCATTCACTCATTTGTTTATTCAGCAGATCTTTATTCAGCACATATTCTGTGCCAGCTGTCCTAAGTATTGGGATAAGTAAGGAACAATCTAGTTATGATGTCTATTCTCATGGAACTTACTAGGTCTCAAGCCGCACCATCCAATAGAAATGTAAGTTAAGTGAAAAACACAAACCACATGTGTAATTTGAAAGTCCCTAGTAGCCACATTAAAAGATAAGAAATAAGTGAAATTAATAGTATATTTTTATTTTACCTAATGTATCAAAACCCAATCAAACCAGTCAATCCCAAAGGAAATCAACCCTCAATATTCACTGGGAGGACTGACGCTGAAGCTGAAGCTCCAATGCCTTGGCTACCTGATGCAAAGAGCCAACTCATTGGAAAATACTTTGATGCTTGGAAAGATTGAGGGCCGGAGGAGAAGGGGACTACAGAGGATGAGGTGGTTGGATGGCATCATCAACTCAATGGGCAAGAGTTTGGGCAAGCTCCAAGAGATGGTGAAGAACAAGGGAGCCTGGTGTACTGCAGTCCATGGGGTCACAAAGAGTTGAACATGAGTGAGTGACTGAACAAGAACTATATATAAAAAACTAGTATCATTTCAATATATAAGCAATACTTCTACAATTAATTGATGTGTTGTTTTACATTTTTTTGGTATTAAGTGTTGGAGATCAGGGTGTGTTTGACATAGCTCAGGAGTCACACCTGGCTCACAGCTGCTATGTAGGACATAACAGGAAAGGGAAGCATCATACAACCAAATTTTCAGCTAATCGTTTGTTACAATGATAATAAACACCATGATCAAAAAGTGCACGGTTCAGTGAAAACTAATCCAGTAAGGGCAGGTGGTGGTGGTCAGGGAAGGCTTCCTGGAGGGAGTGGCATTGTGACATTCATGCAAAATCCTAAAGGTGAGGGTGGGTGGGGCAAGCATCCAGGGCAGAGGTAATAGCTGCACATAGAACCCGAGGTAGCAAGGAGCTTGCTGCTTTTAAGGGGCAAGGGGTGAAATAGCAGTGTTGCTAGAGGGTAGGGTGGTGAGGGACGTGATGGGAGAGAGTGACATGGTCCCCTGAAGTGGCCGGCATTTGTCTGGTGCAGGGTGAGGCTGCACTACTAAATGGCAGCCGGTGCTTGGAGAGGCAGCCGCATCTTCCAGTTATACCACATGTCTAGAAGGTGAGCTTGGCTGGTGTATTGAGTTCCTCCAGGACAGCCTGGGTTGATGGCTCAGCCAGTAGCCATTGCCCCTCTTCTGGACCAACAGACCCCCAGTCTTGTTGGCCTTGTGCTCAGGCCCAAGGGGTGAAGGATGACTGGACTGAGCCCCTTACCATGAGCCAGTTCTGACTGATGAGACATAAGGCCATGTATGCTGGACGATGCTGCTACAGATGGTCCTCTGAGATAAAATGAAAGGCTGAATGCCCCTTTCCCACTTCTTCCTCCTCTGGATGGGTCATCCTAAGTTGTGTTGCTGGGACCTGTGGCTTGTGGCATCTTCTGCCCACAGAGGAGGCCAAGAGATGTGCTGACCTAGTGTGTGTGTCTCAGTCCTTGATATTCTTGACCCTCTGGGCCCCGTTGACAGACGTCTTATGAACTGTGATAACAAATTCATGTGTAGTTTCCTGTGAGGTGCCCTGTGTGGAGTGAGCAAACATGTACCTGCCGCTTACTACATGCTAGGCATTCTTCCCAGCACTTTAAGTCACTTCATTTTCTCAGCATCTCTCTTATCCAGGGTGTACAGGTAAAGCCAGAATTCACACTTAGGTTTTTGGGCTGTTTAAACCACCATTCTGTACTGCCTTTCCGCTTTTCTAATGTGTTCACTTGCAAAGTTTATCTTTCCCCACAGAACAGCATCGTTCTAAAACAGGGTCTCTCGTTGGCACTTGGGACATTTGATTCTTTGTTGTGGGGGCGTCCTGTGCCTTGTAGGCTATCTAACAGCCTCCTGACCTCTGCCACTAGATCCCAGTAGTGCCTTCCTGTGATTGTAACAGCCAAAAATGTGTCCAGACATTGCCAAGTGGCCCCTGCAGGACAAAATTACCCCCTCCCCACTGAGAACCTCTCCTCTAAAAATGTTTCACTGGACTTCCCTGGTGGGTCAGTGGTTAAAACTCCATGCTCCCAATGCAAGAGGCATGGGTTCCGATCCTCGGTTGGAAAACTAAGATCCCGCGTGTCACTGGGCATGGCCAGGAAAACAAAGAAAGAATAAAAGATGTTTTAGTGCCAGTCACCTAGGTGGCCCTTTGTGCAGGCTGTTTAATCTTTCTGGTCCTCAGTTTCCTCTTCTGCAAAACGATGGCCAGGGCGGGGGCAGGGGGGTACAAAATTGATCTTATTTACTTTGAGGATTAAATGAGCCAGTATATAGAAAGCAACTGACATAGTGCATGGTATACAGTGAGCTCTTTCTCAGTGTGACGATTTGGCTTAGATGTCCCTCTGTCCTGTCTATCTTTGGCTAACAGGAACTGCTAGCTGGATTTTTCTAGTAAGAGTGAATTCCATGGTCCAGAGTGAAATCTACCAGGATGTTGATTCTGGGAGTCAGGAGTGCCATCTGTCTTGCCCCTGCCCCCAGTGGACTCCTGGGGCTTCGATCTGTACCATAGTACAAGCTCACAGCATTTATTGAGTGACTAAGTGACTTAAACCCTTGTGAATATCTACCTTTTAAATGTCCCTTAAGGTTTCTCTTGTCTTTCTTTGTATTTGTTTTTTTTTAAACTTGTTTTGTATTTTTAGTTTGTTTTTGCTATTGTCGTTCAGTTGCTAAGTTGTGTTCAACTCTCTGCGACCCCATGGACTACAGCATGCCAGGCTTTCCTGTCTATCACCGTCTCCTGGAGCTTGCTCAAACTCATGTCCATCGAGTCAGTGATGCCATCCAACCATCTCTCCCTCTCTCCCCACGTTCTCCTCCTGCCTTCAGTCTTTCCCAGCATCAGGGGCTTTTCCAGTGAGTCCGGAAGCCAAAGTATTGAAGCTTCAGCTTCTTATTGGAGCTTCAGCATCAGTCCTTCCAAAGAATATGTAGGGTTGGTTTCCTTTAGGATTGTTTTTGCTGTAGCTGTGTTTCAACCATCCCAGGAATTGTAGATCCTGAGGATTCTTTGGTGCTGCTATGGGCTGAAGAATCACCAGCTGGACCAGCCTAACTCCAGAGCCTCAAACCTGCTTTAGCTACTTCCCTGGCTTATTTTGGGCTTCTCTGGTAGGTCAGCTGGTAAAGAATCCGCCTGCAAAACAGGCGACCCCAGTTCGATTCCTGGGTCGGGAAGATCCGCTGGAGAAGGGAAAGGCTGCCCACTCCAGTACCCTTGTGCTTCCCTGGTGGCTCAGCTGGTAAAGAATCCGCCTGCAGTGCGGGAGACCTGGGTTTGATCCCTGAGTTGGGAAGATCCCCTGGAGAAGGGAAAGGCTACCCACTCCAGTATTCTGGCCTGGAGAATTCCATGGACTGTATAGTCCATGGGGTCGCAAAGAGTAGGACACGACTGAATGACTTTCACTCTCTGACTATTTCAGCCCCACAAGGCACCCTTTGGCCCTTTGATTTTTCCCCTGCAGCTTGTGGCTGCATATTAAATCTTGCCAGGGGCAAATCTCGGCAGAGGGGGTATGCTTCAAGCTGTTGGGTTTAGGATCCATGTAGAATTTGGAAGTCCTTTCCTCTTTTGTGTATAAATACCAGTATAATACAATTTCTTATTACATGTACGGATAAAAACGATGTGGAGGGTCACACCTGTCCCTGAAACCTAATCCAACCACTGGAAGAAAACAGGACTGTGAGTTAGGATGGCGTTCCCATCCCTACATCCTTTTTATAAAATGTATCTCGTGTTCTTCCATCGGATCCTGACGGTAGTAAGTACAATCCAGCTTGAGTATGAACTGACATTTCTCTCGGCGGCCACCATTTTGCAAACTCCTGTTTCCATTTCTCCGCTGGTCTCCACTGTGGAAATGAGGGCTGTCTACTTGCTTAAATGTATATGTAAATGTTTAGAGTCCTGGTGTGTGACCAGGGCCCCAGGGGGCGTTTGGCAGTGCCTGGAGACAGCTCTGGTTGGTACGGCTTGTAGAGGGAAGTGCTGCTGTTATCAAGTAAGGATGAGGACCAGGGATTCTATGAGAGAGCCTGCCATCCACAGGCCAACTCCACACAGAAAAGAGTCATCCAGCCCAAATCTTAAAAGTGCCCAAGCTGAGAAATCCTGAGATCAGTAAAGATCCATTGGCTCATTGATTAAAGTGGCAAAAAAAAAAAAATGAAATTAACATGAGAGTCCATAGATTGGGGGATGATGATGACTTTTATACATCATTTCTATGGAATATTGAGCATTCCATATTAGGAATTAGGTGGTTCTATGTGCATGTGCCTGCTGTGTGTAGTGATGTTGAAAATTGCCCACGGTATATTTTTTACATGGTATTTTTGGTTAAAATAAATTAAAATCTGCTTTAGTAATATTAAGGAATTTTCTAGGCATGATAGTATTATGTCTGTGTTTTTGAAAAAAGATTTTGGGTTTTTTCAGAGATTCACTTACAGATATTTACAGACGAAATTTTTCCAGATGAAAGTATATTTTGGCTGGGATTTGCTTCCAGGTGGCTCAGATAGTAAAGCGTCTGCCTGCAACGCGGGAGGCCCGAGTTTGATCCCTGGGTTGGGAAGATCACCTGGAGAAGGAAATGGCAACCCACTCCAGTATTCTTGCCTGGAGAATCTCACAGACGGAGGAGCCTGGCAGGCTACAGTCCATGGGGTTGCAAAGAGTTGGACACGACTGAGCGACTTCACTTCACTTCACTATGAAAGAGGAAGGAGACGGATGAAAACAAAGCTAGATTGGCCATGAGTTGGTTGTTGAGGCTGGGTGCTGGGCAGAGGGAGGCTCATTAGCTGAGTCTGGGTATTTTTGTGAATGTTGGGATTCCACATAATGAAAGTTGCTACACATATACACACACACATGCATACATAAACGCATTGAAAGAAATCTGGTAGGAGATACATAATAAATAGGTGTAGACAGGCTTCCCAGGTGGCGTTAGTGGTAAAGAATCTGACGGCCAGTTCAGGAGACACCAGAGACACAGGTTCAATCCCTGGGTCAGGAAGATCCTTTCGTGTAGGAAATGGCAACCTGCTCTGGTATTCTAGCCTGGGAAATTCCATGGTCAGAGGAGTGTGCAGTCCACGGGATTGCAGAGAGCTGGACACGACTTGGCACAGCATACAAGACAGACAGACAGTACAGACACAGATTTGGTTCTGTGTAGCAGAGAATTGAAATCATGGTGGCATAAATATCCTAGAAGTTTATCTGTCTTTTATGTAAAAATTTGAGCTGATATAGATAAATATATCTAGATTTTTATATAAGATAAATATATTGTTTTTCTGTAAGGTCATCAGAGGCCCAGACTCCTTTCATCTTTCTATGTCATCCTTAAAATGCTGCCCTTTTTCTTGTGGTCCAAGATGACTATCACATCGAAACCTAGCAAGTAAGAATGGGAGAGAAGGGAAGGTTCACCCCACTTTTTAAAGGACCTTTAAAGTGTTGCATGCGTCACTTTTGATTCCATCCCAACCATAGTTTAGTCTCATAACCACAGCCTCACCACAAGGAAAGCTGGGATATTCATTCTGGTGCCTGTATGCCGTGCCTGGAATCACAGATTCCTTGATTGTAAAAGAAGGGGAGAGAGGAAGAGAATGTGTGGCGGAAGGAGCCAGTGCAAGGCCACGAGATGGTTTGAGTGAAGCGAAACAGTGTCCCTGCATTTAAGGAAGGACAGACATTCTGTTACTGACCCAGGTTCTCAGATTCTTCAATCAACAGAAGCTGTTAAGAGGCCAGACGAGAAACTCAGGCAGGGCTTTCCTGGGGTTCGTTCTGCATGAGGGAGGGTGATACACACTAGTGGGAGCCCTTGCTTGCTCCCTGGGGGATCTGGTCCCTTAAATGGGGGAAGATACGGGCAGGTCCAGGGATCGGGCCAGAGGTGTGGCTTGGATGGCCCGCCCATCCTGTTGGTGGCACACCCTGCTCCTGCTCCTGGCACCTAAGAAGTGGCAGTTGGGTGTTTGGTCTTTTTGTATCTTGTTGTTCATAATTTGCCCCAACTGGGCATGCACGCAGTTACTTTTAGTCCCTTTAGTCTCTTTGTATTCTGTTGCTCAGAGGAAGCCTTTGTCCAGGTGTAAGCACTGTAGCCAAAGGTCCCAGGCCCAGCCTGCCTCACTCCCAGGAGACGAGATTGGAGGATGCTTAGCGCCCACATCATGCAGGACCTTGGATCTGGTGTTACATTAAGCCATTTCGGTATTACTCTTAAGTCGTTATGGCCAAAGGTTGTTTTTCCTAATTATTTGCAGTTATTTTCAAAATGTGGAATTATATTTCACTGACACAGTATCATGCAGTAGGAGGAGGGCCTGTTCAGCACCGTCAGCTCTGGGACCTAAGGACATGTATTCAGCTTACTGGCCTCTCGATCTCTTTACCTGGAAGGGTAGAAAAAGAGGAGTCTGTGTCCTGTTCCGTTCTACAAGCTGAACAAGCAGTAAGTCAGCCTCACACTAGCCCAGGTGGTGCCATCTATCCCCATTTGACAGGTGAGAAAGTTGAGGCTGAGAAGTCAAGCAAGATCCCATACCCCTGATAAGTGGCAGAGCTGGGATTTGAACCCAGACTCCCAGGCCCCCAAGGGAGTCCTGCTCAAGTCAACCCACTGTTCCGGGCTCCTGTTGGCTCGGCCCAGCTCACAGGCTGGTTGGGGAGAGGACAGTGAAGAAAGATTTGTGGCAACAGTTTGGCAGCATGTCGATGCTGCACAGATGTATGCATAAGATTGCAGTACTCCCAGATAACTCTCCCCATTCAGAATACATTTTTAAAAAACTTCCAAACCCCTAATGAAATAATTGATCCGAGCCCTGAGCATGAGTGGATGAAAACATTAGATGAAAGGTGTCGGGGGCTTCATACTGAAGGGGGCAGGGTGTTGCCACCTGGCCTCGCTGTCACTGGAAGGGCAGGGTGGACACGTGGACACCATGCCCCTCCTGATGCGAGGCGATGGGAAGAACTGAGCACCACTCGGAAGCCTTGCGGCCCTCCCCCCAGATTGATCCAAACCCAATCTCATTTTAAAGTGAAATCATGGGACATGAAGTAGAAAGAGAAATTAACAACACCATGAGGAAGCCAACGGATAAGTCCAGAACATGAAATGGTCTACAAGACAACTAACCTACATCGCCAACACGTCAATAGTCTGTTTAAAAAAACAAGGAAGGGGGAGGCTATTCTAGTTTAAATAAATGTAAGAGATACAGTAGGCAAATGTGATGTATGGTCTTTGTTTAGACCTTACAAACAGGTATCTTATAAACCAGTTGAGGGCATGTGGAGACAAGGTTTGAAGATGAACAGTGTTAAGATGGCAGGAAGTACTGTGACTTTTGTTAGGCATGATCATAGAAAGTGTTCAGATTTTTATGATACAAATGAACTTACAAAACAAACAGACTCAGACTGAGAGAAGGAACTTAATCATTGCCGGGTGAAAGGATGGGAGGAAGGGAGTTTGGGATAGACATGTACAAATTGTTTTATTTTAAATGGATAACTAACGAGGTCCTACTGTATATATAGCACAGGGACCTCTACCCAGTGTTATGCGGCAGCCTGGATGGGAAGGGGTCTGGGGGAGAATGGATACGTGTATAAAGCGGCAGCCTGGATGGGAAGGGGTCTGGGGGGAGAATGGATACGTGTATAAAGCGGCAGCCTGGATGGGAAGGGGTCTGGGGGAGAATGGATGCGTGTATAAAGCGGCAGCCTGGATGGGAAGGGGTCTGGGGGAGAATGGATGCGTGTATAAGTATGGCTGAGTCCCCTTGCTGTTCACCTCAAACTATTGCAGCATTGTTAATCCGCTATACCCCATTACAAAATAGAAAGTTTTTTAAAAGTGTTCAGATTTTTAAATGATGCTCAGTGGAGAGAGGAGGTATCAAGAATTTTTAAAAACACTTTACCGAAGAGAGAAAAAAAAAAGAGACACATGTGGTGAGATCTTGAAAACGGCTGAATCTGAATGGTACACAGCATTTCATTTTACCATTCTGTCTGCTGTTGCGTATGATTCAGATTTTTCATTAAAAAAAAAAAACAACTTATAGCCTTCACTCCAAAATCATCTTACCAAAAAAGGAGGGGAAAAAAAAACCCTCAGTCTATGAAATTGCATAAAATTAGCTAACCTCAACACAAGAAGAAAAACATTTTAAAAAACTCATGAATCACGGCATGGCCCATTCAGTTTGAGAGTAATGATGTAACTAAAAGAGATCCATCATTAGGGAAGATTAATTTTAAGACATCTGTTGCCAACGTGGCAGATGGCAAGAGAGTAGGGCTTTCAGCATCAGACATCCTGGCTTTAACTCCGCCTCTGCTACTTGTAGTTGATTCTAGGCAAGTGACCTCAACTTCCTGTCCTTGCTTTCCTTACCTGTAAAATGGGATCTAAGTTCTGCCAATCTCATGGAGGCTATTGGGAGGATAGAAAGAAAGAAGAAAGTGAAGTTGCTCAGTCATGTCCGATTCTTTGTGACCCGTGGACTATAGTCCACCAGGCTCCTTCCTCCATGAGATTCTCCAGGCAAGAATACTGGAGCGGGTTGCCATTTCCTTCTCCAGTGGAGCATCCCAACCTAGGGATCGAACCCAGGTCTCTCCCACATTGCAGGCAGACTCGTTACCATCTGAGCCACCAAGGAGTCCCATTTGGGAAGATAACATGAGTTCAAATCTGAGAAAGCACTTAAAACAGTGCCTGGTTCTGAGACAGCATCCACTGCCTGAGAATTACTGTTCTCCAGTTTCATAGTGGCCAGTGCTTCCTGGAGACCCAACTAAAGATTTGGATAGGATGGAGAGATTCTAATATTTATTTTCAGAAGTTTTCTTTTCAGCTGTATAGGGTCTTAGTTGCTGCTGTCGGGCTGTTCCTTGCGGCGTGTGGCCTTCTCTAGTTGGGGCTCACCGGCTCTGTAGTTGTGGTGCTTAGACTTAGTTGCCCTGTGCCATGTGAGAGCTTAGTTCCCCGACCAGGGATGGAACCCATGTCCCCTGCATTGGAGGGCAGGTTCTTATCCCCTGGACCACCAGGAAGTCCCTCTAATAGTTCGTGTTTAGTACAGTTTCTTTTTGCATTTCTCCACTATCTTTCTCCCAACCCTCCCTCTTCATTCACATTAAAACGTTCTTGCTCTGTGACCTCAGAAGCAGTTTCTCCGTGGTTTAAAATGGGTCCAGGCCATTGCGGTGGACTGTGGTTGGGTGAGTAAGAGGAAGAGGGGTAGTGATGGGCAGCAGGGCTGGTGTGGTGTCTACCGAATGCAGGCACTGGACTCAGCAAAGGCCTTTGCCCTCCAAGGAATGCTGCCTGCCGCTGGCTGCCGCTTGCCTGCCTGCTAGGGAGGTCCCTGGGCTCCTGGTGGCCCCCGAGCCCTTGATGTTCCCCGGCCACCACTGGTGCGGGCAAGCCTTCCCTTCAGTAAGAGTCCGTGGTGTTTTGCTTTGTACCTTGTTTTGTTGGTTGTGGGTTGGAGTCTTGTTTTAATGGCTCTGCATGAGAAATATTCTATAAAGTTCTGCATTTTGCTCCAGGGCTGTGCTGAACCCAGCCTGAAATCAGCGGGCTGTGTGGGTCTCATCTCGGTTGTCACCACACGTTGGGTGCTTTTGTGAAGTTTGTCTCTTGTGGGTCTACTGAGTATGGGAAAGCGCACTGTTAAATGCAAGCATCTGACCTTGAGTCATTTTTAAGCCAATCTCCAGCAGTCATGTACTGTATGATTCTATTTATGTAATATTCTGAAAGTGACATTTTAGAGATGAAGAAAGGATTAGTGATTGCCAAGAGTTAAGGGTGTTGGGAATGAGGATGGCTGTGTTTCTGAATGGTGTAACACAAGGGGGAGCTTTGTGGTGATGGGATAGTTGTCTCTCTTTTTTTAGGAGGGTTCTTTTTAAAATATTTATTTCTTTGACTACACTGGGTCTTAGTTGCGCATGCAGGATCTTTGATATGCATTGTGGAGTGTGGGATGCTTTTAGTTGCAGCCGGCAACATCTTTAGTTGTGGCGTATGGGATCTAATTCCCTGACCAGGGATCGAACCCAGGCCCCCTGCACTGAGAGCATGACGTCTCAGCCTCTGGACCACCAGGGGAGTCCCGGAATCACCACTCTTGATTGCAGACGTGGTTACATGAATCTGCAGATGAGATGAGATGACACAGAGATACAAACACACTGTCCCAATGTCAGTGTTCTGGTTTTGATCTTGTGCTATGATTTTGGAAGATATAATTGTGGGGGAGGAGGGAGGGATTTGAATCAAGGGTACCCAGGACCTCTTTGCACTTTTTTTTTTACAACTTCTTATGACTCTGCAATGATCTCAAAATAAAAAAAAACAAAACCGGATTCTTCTAAACAGTGGGCTCTTGTTTTACATGGTATCGGGGCTGAGAGAAGCGCAGTAAAATTCTCCCTTGATGTTTTTATTCTGCACCAAGTTCCCATACAAGAGAATTTGTCAGACCTGAAAGAGAGAGCTGTCTGGGGCTAAGATTCAAGACTCAGGCCGGTTTTCCTTTCCGACATAAGACACAAGACTTCCCTTTCTAAGAGAAGAACTTCATCTGCTTGGCTGAAAGATGGTATGAGGAGTGGCCTGCTGCTGTGGGACAGATGTAGATAACTGCTGCGTCTTCCTAGGAGAGTTTTGGATAAAGGCTTTCCAATCAGGGAGTGGAAACAATACAAGGCGTGAAGATAGGACATGGCCACTAGGAATATAAATTTCGATCAGCCACTCCGAGGCAATTTGCCAACGTCCCTTACAATTTTAAAGGCAGACCCAGCCTTTGCTCTCTTGGGATATCACCCCTAGCCAAGAAGACCTATCCCAGGCAGCGTGGCATTGTTATATCAACCAGCCTTGGGAGATCTGAGGGCTGGCCCAGAGCCCTGGGAATCCTATGCAACAGTTAAAAAGAATAAGCTAGATCTCTATGTTATGACATGGAATGAACATCAAGACATTTTTCTTACTAGAGCCAAAAATGTCCTAAAAGAGGCTATTCAGGAAATGACACTGATAGAAACGTATTCATGAAATACATTTGTAAAGCAATACTGTGTGTGTTCAAGGATATATGTGTGTTTATGACTAGAAAAGTCTGCAAAGCTCTTCATTTCATCAGTCATTGTGGATATAGCTGATGAGAGACAGTGACCAGAGGTGCCCTTGCATGTGTGCTGAGTCACTTCAGTCGTGTCCGACTCTGCAACCCCACGTAGCCTGCCAGGCTCCTCTGTCCATAGGACTCTTCAGGCAAGAATACATGAGTGGGTTGCCATGCCCTCCTCCAGGGCATCTTCCCGACTCAGAGATCTAACCCACATCTAAGATGGCCTTAAAAATGTGAAGTCGGCTCAGTCGTGTCCGACTCTGCGACCCCGTGGACTGTAGCCTACCAGGCTTCTCTGTCCATGGGGTTCTCCAGGCAAGAATACTGGAACGAGTTACCAATTCCTTCTCCAGGGGATCTTCCCGACCCAGGGATCAAACCTGGGAATCCCGTATTGGAGGCAGATGCTTTAACCTCTGAGCCACCAGCTTTAATTTTATCTAAAATTCTAAAATTTATTGAAATGTTTTGAGATATTAGCTGGGTTGTTAAAACTGTATCATAAAAAAGTAGAGTAATACAGATAACAGAGCTGTGATAGGTGGCTCAGAGGATAAAGCGTCTGCCTGCAATGCAGGAGACCTGGGTTCGATCCCTGGGTTGGGAAGATCCCTTGGAGAAGGAAATGGCAACCCACTCCAGTATTCTTGCCTGGAGAATCCCATGGACAGAGGATCCACAGGGGTTGCAAGAGTCGGACACAACTGAGCGACTTCACACACACACACACAATAGATAATAGAGATAATAGAGCAGGAGGAGGTCCATCTATGTGGCTGGGAGATCTAACCCAGCTATCTGGGGTCACCCACTGATGAATGCCACCTAAGACTGAAGAGCAACTCAATCTAGAATGTCAACTCTGTGAGAGCAGGGAACTTGTCTGGCCAGTTTGACACTGTATCCCCAGTGCCTGGAACAGTCCTTGGTCTTCCCTAAAAAAAGTAGGGGAGGGGGGGAGTAAATTAGTGAATGAGTAACAGTTTTGATTTTTGGTGTATGATATGAATAGAGTCATTCAAAAAACTAAGGTCACAGTATCTGGTCCCATCACTTCATGGCAAATATATGGGGGAAAAGTGGAAGCAGTGACAGACTTTATTTTCTTAGGCTCCAAAGTCACTGCAAATGGTGACTGCAGCCATGAAATTAAAAGACTCTTGCTCCTTGGAAGGAAAGCTATGACAAACCTAGACAGTGTATTAAAAGCAAAGATCACTTTGTCAACAAAGGTCTGAATAGTCAAGGCTGCGGTTTTCCAGTAGTCATGTATGGATGTGAGAGTTGGACTATAAAGAAGGCTGAGCACCGAACAGCTGATGCCTTTGAATTGTGGTGCTGGAGAAGACTTTTGAGAATCCCTTGAACTGCAAGGAGATCAAACCAGTCAATCCTAAAGGAAATCAAACCTAAATAGTCATTGAAAGGGCTCATGCTGGAGCTGAAGCTCCAATCCTTTGGCCACCTGATGTGAAGAGCCGACTCATTGGAAAAGACTCGGAGGCTGGGAAAGATTGAAGGCAAAAGTAAAAGAAGACGGCAGAGGATGAGATGATTAGGTAGCATCATTGACTCAATGGACATGAGTTTGAGCAAACTCCAGGAGATAGTGAAGGACAGGGAAGCCTGGCATGCTGCAGTCCATGGGGTCACAAAGAGTCAGGCATGACTGAGCCACTGAACAACAGCAATGTGAATAGAGTCAGTGATTCTAAATGATTGACAGCTTGACTCAGCGAATGAATTTAGTGTCAGCTGCGCTCCTACCTTACCAGCCTTCTTCCTAGCATTTGGAGAGGAGACAGAAAGCACCTCATTCATCTGGGGTGTTGGTTCCCTCTGTATCCCAGCCTTGTCCCACAACTTCTGTTAAGTGACATCTTCCCCACGGTAAAGGGGGGACACAGGGTGGAGAGATGGAGCTGTGGACAGGAGGAGGGGCTTGTGACTGTGCCAGTCAGCAGGTGGCATCCTTCTTCCTAGATGTGGAAGGCGTTTGTGGTGACAGCAACCCCTGAATTTCACTGTATTTACAGTTTTTCTTACACTGAACACCAAAGATGTGACATGCATGTATCAGAATGGGAGTTACAGTCTTCTAAGACTGTGCCACTCAAAGGTAGTCTGTGGACTTGCACTGCCAGTGAAATAGATACCTTCCTAGGTTTGTGTCCTGTGGGAGAAATATCTTCTACGTCGGGTAACCCGGGCCTCTCATTGGTCTCCATTGACTCATGTGACCATCACCGTTGAGCCAATCACGAGACAGAGGGATGAAGGATGCAAATAGCCAGTCTCCAGGCCTGTCAGTCAGCCCCACCAAGCCACATGCACAGAAAGTGGGGGAAAAGCAGTTCCCCTAAGGAAAGGAAAGATGCTATGCCGCAAGAACCACCAGGACCAAGTGCTAGGCACCCGCTCCTCCCACCGTGTTCTTTAAGTGGTAACTTTCTCCTCCATGCTATTACACTGGACATTTCTGCTTTCTAAGCTCCAAGTGGGACTACCAAAATCCCTCTGCAATATATACATGTATCAAATTATCTCATCATATGCCTTAAACTTACGTAATATGTCAGTTATATCTCAATAAGCTGGGAAAAAAACAAATGGGCTGGGGGAGCAGGAACACCAAGGACATGAGAGCCAGGCAGAACTTAATAGTGTGATAGCCATAATTTAAAAACACCTGTATCATTTGGCCAGGAGCTTGTGGACTACTTCTCCCTTCTGGGATGGCCTGGGGACAGTATCAGCCAACATCCATGTACTTTTAAATTTTTCACTTATTTTTGGCTGTGCTGGGCCTTTGTTGCCGCATGCAGACTTGCCCTAGCTGGGGCCGTCGGAGGCTGCTCCTGAGCTTCTCATCGTGGTGCGCGGGCTCTAGGCTTGTGGGCTCAGTCATTGTGGTGCTCGGGCTTCACTGATCTGCAGCCAATGTCCACGTACTTCTGAGCACGTCTACATACAGTGCCAACGCTGGCAGGAAGAGTAAGCCAGGGGTCTCAAAATCCTTTCCTAGAAGCGCCAGGCAATGAATGTACATAAGTGTCCTGTCCAAAGTGGGGACAATGACAGTGACCAGCACAGTGCTTGGAACATATAACAGGCGGTTAATACTGGTTGAATAAGTAACGTTTATTCATACAGCACATTCATTCATCTTACAACAAATATTTATTAAATAGTCATCAAGAACCAGGCCCTGCAGGAGACCTGGGAACTGTAGTGGTGGACAAAATAAAATCCCTCAGGTAGGTTGTAGTCTGGTTGGGGAAGACAGATGGAAATTAAATAGCCTAAAAATTGTTAGAGTGACTGGCACGTGAAAGAGAGGGGGCATGGGTCCCTGGAATGCACCAGGGGGAAGGGTCTGTACTCAGGGACGGGTAGTACCCCAGATCCCTGGGGGAATCCTGCTAGAGCTGAGACCCCCAAAGGGCAAGTGGAGGGGAGTCATATTCCAGGCAGACGGAATGGCATGTGCAAAGGCCCCGTGACAAAGCATGGGATGAGAGGAAGGTGAGCACCCTGGAATGAGACAGCAAATGAAGGGAAGCTGGATCAAGGCTGTGCTCAGAAGTTTTGCTTTGTTCTAAGAACAATCAGAGGTTTCAAGCAAGGATGAAGTGAAGGTGGCAGCTTCAGATCTATGTTGTCAGAAGTCCCTCTTGGCTGGCACACAGAGAACAAGCAGGAGGGAGGCCAGAGTGGCCCCAGGGAGACGGTTCGGAGGCTGGTGGTAGTTGCCCAGGGCAGAGAGGGTGGTGGCTTGGCCCCGGGCGATGGTTGTGGGGGTGGTGGGGGAGAAGTTCACAAGTTCCGTGGATGTTAGCAGATACACTTGACAACCCCGAGTAATGGATTGGACGTGAGAGCTGAAGGAGAGGGAGGAGGGGGGAAGATCCTGGGCTTTCGTGCGAGCAGTGTCCGTCCCCACCCCGCCTAGGCTCAGAGAGACGGAGGTGGAGGGGCAGAGACATTTCACGATAAGCAGATGTATTTTGAATGAAATCAAATGGGATGGAGGCAGCCAGGAAGGTCCAGGTTGGGCCACAGCTGTTGGCCCTCCAGAAGCCGGTGATCGCTGTCGGCAGATGTGGATTTCTAAGCCCCTGAAGGCTGCCGGGAGTTGGCCCTCTCTAAGGGCCCTCTGGCCGACTGGCCATCTGTCCTCTGGATCCAGCAGGCAGGGCCCCTGTTCTCAGACAAGGTAGCAATGCGCTCGGTGGGGAGTGCAGAAAGGTGAGCTGCCTGCCCTCCTGGGACCCTCCATCTGCTTTTGATGCTTCCCAGCCTTTGAAGTCACCCCCACCCCCACCCTCCAGCTGTCATCTCTTGGGCTCCTCCACACTCCCCCAGAGCTTCTCCGTCCCCGGGGACACCAGTGGTGACAAGGATAACAAATGATGGCAAGCCGCTGGCAGCCACAGGAGGAGGAGAGGGCAGAGGGCGGGGACTTAGGCCCCTTTCTTCTTTCTCGTTCCTCCTGTCCTGGTTCTGAAGCTGCTGGGGTATCGGAGTTTTGCAGCAGTGCAACGCAGGGCAAAATTTTATTTGGTAAATGAATCCCACGCCTTCACTTCCTTTCCCTGCCTTTATGAAAAGGAAGCTGAGTCTTTCTCCTCTCCTTGGACTCTGTTATGACAAGCCTGATTTTTCTCTAAGCTTCCCTGCAAAGAGAATAAGCCAGTCTCCTCTTTCAGGTAATTGTAAGGGGTGGGGGAGAAAGCGAAGGAGGTCTTCCCAAAACTGTGAGAGAACTAACTCTGCCTGTCAGACCGTGATAGGAGCCAGTGGTTTCCAGACAGTCCTCAAGGTGGTTCCCAGCGTCAGCCACTGTGTGTTTCAAGCTTTTGTCTGTGAATGCAAATAATGTCAGTAATTACTCTTTATTGAATACCCACTCACTCGTGTCTTCTCTGACATAATGTGCAGAACAACCTCCCTGAGAGGGTATTATTATTTTCTCCATTCTGTTGGATAAGGCTCAGAGAAGTTAAATAACTCATCCAAGGTCACAAGGTTCATAAGACCCAAAGCTAGGATTTGAACCCACATAGCAAGTGACAGAGCTGGCTTAGTGGGTGTTGGAGCTGGATGGACCCTGGGTTTAAATTCTGACCCAGTTTCAGTCACAAGCTGTGGTTAAGAGGACACTTCCCAGGTGGCTCAGTGGGAAATACAAGAGACGTGGGTTCGATCCCTGGGTCGGGAAGATCCCCTGGAGAAGGAGATGGCAATATTCTTGCCTGGGAAATCCCATGGCCAGTGGAGCCTTGATGGGCTACAGTTCATAGAGTCACAAAAGAGTCAGACGTGAATTAATAACTAAGCAACAGCAACATGGTTAAGAGCACAGACCCTGGAGCCAGACCAGCTGGTTCTGAATCCTGGCTCCCCCACTAACTAGCAGGTCACTCTCTCTTTTTTTTTTTTAATTTATTTTAATTGGAGATTGCTGCTGCTGCTGCTAAGTCTCTTCAGTCGTGTCCGACTCTGTGTGACCCCATAGACGGCCTCCCACCAGGCTCCCCCATTCCCAGGATTCTCCAGGCAAGGACACTGGAGTGGGTTGCCATTTCCTTCTCCAGTGCATGAAAGTGAAAAGTGAAAATGAAGTTGCTCAGTGTGTCCAACTCTTAGTGACCTCATGGACTGCAGCCTACCAGGCTCCTCCATCCATGGGATTTTTCAGGCAAGAGTACTGGAGTGGGGTGCCATTGCCTTCTCCTAATTGGAGGTTAATTACTTTAAAATATTGTATTGGTTTTGCCATACATCAATAAGAATCCGCCACAGGTATACACGTTTTCGCCATCCTGAACCCCCTTCCCTCCTCCCTCCCTGTACCATCCCTCTGGGTCATCCCAGTGCACCAGCCCCAAGAATCCAGTATCCTGCATCGAACCTGGACTGGCGATTCATTTCATATATGACATTATACATGATTCAATGCCATTCTCCCAAATCATCCCACCCTCTCCCTCTCCCACAGAGTCCAAAAGACTATTCTATACATCCGTGTCTCTTTTGCTGTCTCTCATACAGGGTTATCATTACCATCTTTCTAAATTCCATATATATGCGTTAGTATACTGTATTGGTGTTTTTCTTTCTGGCTTACTTCACTCTGTATAATAGGCTCCAGTTTCATCCACCTCATTAGAACTGATTCAAATGCGTTCTTTTAATGGCTGAATAATACTCCATTGTGTATATGTACCACAGCTTTCTTATCCATTCATCAGCAGGTCACTCTCTCAATCTCAGTCTCCTCATCTCTACCCACATCACTGCATTTAGATGAGCTGACACATACAAAGAGCTCCTAGCCCCAGAGTCAATGTTCTTTAAGTGCTGGCTGTTTTTATTTCTATCGTCTATAAAATGAGCACTATAATGGGGCCAGGTTAGGCCCTTCAGAGCCCTCAAAACACTGGAGAGATTAGTGCCACTTTCTCTGATGCCTCAGGAATTCAATAATAAAACAATATGACCCATAAAACACGAACACAACATTCACCCTGTACTGAAATTTACAAGCTTTTTTTTTTTTTTTTTTTTTAAGATCCTCAGGGCAGAATAGGAAATGTTCACCAAACAGGAATGATTCTCATTTCCTTGGTCCCTGTGCTTTGCTTAGCCCTAAACCTGTGTTTGGTCATCCTGTTGGGAAATATGGGGTGAGCCAAAAAATTTGTTCCCTGAATGAACTTTTTGGTCAACCCAATAGACGTGGATAATCCTATTTCCCCATGTGGTTGAGAGAATTAAAGGAGATAATTAAGGTAAAAATTATCGAGGAAAGTGCCTGGCACATAATAGGTGCTTGGGACATAGGAGCTGTGGTTAGAATTTTTGGAAAGATTTTTCTCACTTTATGTTGCCTTGAACTATTCACGTTGCTATAGTTTGTGGTTAATGGTTTGTGTCTATGAGATAGCAGTGCCCGTAAACTCGAGGTGGCGGCAGGAAAGAACAATAATCAGCTTCTTAATTTAGGGTCCTGTTCAGTGTGTGAGGACTAACATTTTTTTAATATATTGTATTTATTTTAAGGACTACTTTTTTTTGGGCTATGCTGGGCAACCTGTGGGATCCTAGTTCCCTAACCAGGAATTGAACCCAGATCCTCAGCAACTGAGAGCACAGAATCCTAACCTCTGGTGTGCCAGGGAAGTCCTGGGACTAACATTTCTACTGCTTTGACTTTGTTTGTAATATTTATTTATTTGCCTCCAAAGGAGTATATGTTTGTACTGCTCTAGGTATGTTTGAATTTTAGATCTTGCATTACCTAACAAAGACTCTAGTGCAGTACATTGAATGTAGTTATTGATAAATTGAAGTTTAAATCTATCATTTTTTTCTATGCATTCCATCTCTTCTTTGTTTCTTTTCTTTCTTGCTTTCTTTGGATTAATCAAGTACTTTTATTATTCCACTTTCTCCTGGATTAGTTTGTTGGCATACATTTATTATTTTTATTCTCTAAGCAGTTACCCTAAAAATTATAGAATGCACCCATGATAAATCTTTACCAGTTTACTATAAATTAGTACTTGTATTACTTCAAGGAAAATGCACAGTCCTTAGAATGTGTTAAGTTTATTTGTTCCTCTCTGCTCTTGAATTTACCCTTTTATGTTGCTCTTTATCCCTCCTTGAATTTTTATGCTTCCAGAGTATTATTTTGTACTGCAAGTCTATTTGCTATAGTAATCTAAATTTTGTAGCAAAATTAAGTGGCAAATGATCTTAATTTGTTTCATTTTTGTCTTCATATTTGAAGGCTTTTTGTTGGCATAGTATTCTACATTGGCAGATAAAATTCCATTGTTTTCTGGTTTCCGTCATTTCTGTTGAAAAGTCTTATTAGCCCTTCTTTAAAAATAATGTGACTTATTCCCCCTCTGACTGCTTCTGAGATTAGTATATTTTACATGTGTGTAGTTTGACCGTGATATGCCCTGGCATATTTTTCTCTGTGTTTATCCTGCTTCTGATTCACAGAACTTTTTCATTGCTTTGGCTTGATGTCTTTCATCAATCTCGAGGGGTTTTCAGTCAGTTTATCACTAAATATTGTTTCTAAGTTGCTCTCTCTCTCCTGTCCTCTGTGGTCCTATTACATGTATGTTAGACTTTACTTGATGTCCGATGTTTACTTTATGCTTTTTAAAAACTTGTTTTCCAACCTTCTTTCTGAAATTAGTCTAGTGACTTATATCTCAGTTCATTCTTTGCTTCTATTATAGCCAATCTGTGATTCAAATGGTCTGCTGAGTTCTGAATTTCAGTTATAGTATTTTTCAGGTTTAGAATTTCCGTTTGATGCTTTTTAGAAATTCTAGTTCTCTGGTAGCATTTTCCATTGTAAATCTCTTTTCTTAATCACATTATCAAGGTTGTTGATAAGTCCTTGCTTAGTTACTCTGATATTTGAATCTTATATATGAGTTTGGGTTTTTGTCTTGGTTTTTGACTGTTTGGTTTTGTCTCTTGCATACCTGTGTTTTTATGAAATGCTAAGCTTTGTGGCTGGATGGCATCACCGACTCGATGGACGTGGTTTGGGGTGAACTCCGGGAGTTGGTGATGGACAGGGAGGCCTGGCGTGCTGCAATTCATGGGGTCACAAAGAGGTGGACATGACTGAGTGATTGGACTGAACTGAACTGAAGCATTGTGTAGGAAAAATTTTGGAAACTTTGGAAGATGACATCTTCCCCAAAAATAAAGTTGCTCTTCTGGCAAGTGGTGACAGTTGAGGCAAATCACTTTGATCTAATAAGAGATTTAAATGATTCAAGACAGGATCTATTTGGTTGGTCCTTACTCCAAGGGAGTGACTTTTCAGAGGTCTCATTAAAAGGCCGATTTGTTTACCAAGGAGTCTCATCACGATGGACTGTGAACTCCCAATTTTGTCTCCCTGGTGCTGGGAGATTGCCAAATCTCTGCTTCATTCCTGGCCTTCTTAGCCACCACCTTTCTGCTTTGCTTCTCTGACTCTTACCCCACCCAGGTTAGGTTTCAGCGAACACCTCAAAGGTAATGACTGTCACGACGTCAGGCTGACTGCTCTGTGGTTGTCACATCTCTAAGATCTTAGTTCCTTGGGTCCTAGCTGCCTTAGTAACCTGAACTCCAATTGTTGTTTCCCCAGCTCATTGAGACTGGAAAACTCTAAGCTGCTTCTTTTTTCTTCTATGCTTATAAATTGGCAAATGTCATGAGGGGAAAAGTAGCCGAGGCCAGACTTAGCTCAGTCCACGTCTCATCTCTGGGACACTGGGCCTTCGAGTCCTGCCTTAGTCGCCCTGCAAAGTCTTATTGCTGTTGTTCAGTCGCTCAGTCATGTCCGACTCTTTGCAACCCTGTGGACTGCAGCACGCCAGGCTTCCCTGTCCTTCACCAACTCCTAGAGTTTGCCCAGTCTCATGTCCATTGAGTCGGTGATGCAATCCAACCATCTCATCCTCTGTCATCCCTTTCTCCTGCTGCCCTCAATCTTTCCCAGCATCAGAGTCTTTTCCAATTAGTCAGCTTTTCACATCAGGTGGCCAAACTATTGGAGCCTCAGCTTCAGCGGCAGCCCTTCCAATGAATATTCAGGGTTGATTTCCTTTAGGATGGACTGGTTGGATCTCCTTGCTGTCCAAGGGACTCTCGAAGTCTTCTCCTAACACCACAAGGTTCGAAAGCATCAGTTCTTGGGCACTCAACTTTATTTATGGTCCACCTGTCACCTCCATACAGGGCTACTAGAAAAGCCATAGCTTTGCCTATACAGACCTTTGTCAGCAAGTGATGTGTCTGCTTTTTAATATGCAGTCTATATTTGTCATAGCTTTTCTTCCAAGGAGCAAGCGTCTTAATTTCATGGCTGCAGTCACCATCTACAGTGATTTTGGAGCCCAAGAAAGTAAAGTCTGTCACTGTTTCCATTTTTGCCATTCCACATTTGCCTAGAAGTGATGGGACCAGATGCCTTGATCTTAGTTCTTCGAATGTTGAGTTTTAAAGCCAGTTTTTCATTCTCCTCTTTCACCTTCATCAAGAGGCTCTTTAGTTCCTCTTTGCTTTCTGCCTTAAGGATTCTGTCATGTGCATATCTGGGACTGTTCCTATTTCTTCTAGCGATCTTGATTCCAGCTTGTGATTCATCCAGTCTGGCATTTCACATGATGTACTCTGCATAGAAGTTAAATCAGCAGGGTGATAATATACAGCCTTGATGTACTCCTTTGCTTTGTCACCGAAAAGAAACACAACAACAGCAACAATGGAGTAATACCTAGGCTCCACAAGGCACGCCAGGGAATCCACAAAAAGGGGGAGAAAAGAAAACCTAGACGAATGGGCAAGGATAAAAGGTATGAATAGACAGTTCCTAGAAACTCATATGGCCCACCATTATGTGAATATATGTTCAAAGTCTCTAGAATCATAGAAATGAAAATTAAAACCAGTATGAGAGAATTGCATTCCATTTAGCAGTTTGGCAGCCATTAAAAAGCTGGACAACGCCAAGTGTTAGCAAGAATTTATGAAATTAGAACACACATGTCCTTCTGGCAAGAATCTAAATTAGCACAGGATTTATGAAGAAAAATCTGCTAGTACTTGGGTCAGGTTCATTTCATATATACCCAGTGGCACATGAATCCTCCTGAAACATTTGTATGTTTTAAGAATATGTATGTGTGTGTAACTACACCACATTACATGTGTGTGTGTGTATATATATATAATGAAGATATTCATTGCAGCATTGTTTGTAGTAGCTAAGAGATGAAGGCATCCTGTATGTCCATCACTAGTTCAGTTCAGTCGTTCAGTCATATCCGACTCTTTGCGACCCCATGAACCACAGCACACCAGGCCTCCCTGTCCATCACCAACTCCTGGAGTCCACCCAAACCCATGTCCATTGAGTCAGTGATGCCATCCAGCCACCTCATCCTCTGTCATCCCCTTCTCCTCCTGTCCTCAAGCTTTCCAAGCATCAGGGTCTTTTCAAATGAGTCAGCTCTTTGCATCCGGTGGCCAAAGTATTGGAGTTTCAGCTTCAACATCAGTCCTTCCAATGAACACCCAGGACTGATCTCCTTTAGGATGGACTGGTTGGATCTCCTTGCAGGCCAAGGGACTCTCAAGAGACTTCTCCAACACCACAGTTCAAAAGCATCAATTCCTCTGTGCTCAGCTTTCTTTATAGTCCAACCCTCACATCCTTACATGACTGCTGAAAAAAGCATAGCCTTAACTAGACAGACCTTTGCTGACAAAGTAATGTCTCTGCTTTTGAATATGCTGTCTAGGTCGGTCATAACTTTCCTTTCAAGGAGTAAGCGTCTTTTAATTTCATGGCTGCAATCACCATCTGCAGTGATTTTGGAGCCCACAAAATAAAGTCGGCCACTGTTTCCCCATCTATTTGCCATGAAGTAATGGGACCAGGTGCCATGATCTTAGTTTTCTGAATGTTGAGCTTTGAGCCAACTTTTTCACTCTTCTCTTTCACTTTCATCAAGAGGCTTTTTAGTTCCTCTTCACTTTCTGCTGTAAGGGTGGTGTCATCTGCATATCTGACAGTAAATACTCAGTAAAAAAACCATATAGGGCTGAGGCCAGAAGTGTCACATTGCTGTCTCTTTCCTCATCAGGCTTGTTTGATGACACATAATCCATGGAGCTCAAACACAAAAGCCTGTAAAGACCACAGGGAAATATAAGGAGGTGGAAAAAGAGGGGTCAAATATAAAACACTAGGGAGTGGTGGGCACTGTGGCAAACGAGCTCGTATGCCTTGACCAAAGCGGGCAGCCAACTGATAGTTGCCATATAGGAGTGGTCAGTGTTCCTCTAATTCTTCAAGAGAAGCTGAAACTCTATAGATTCTTCTGTGAAATCACCTCATTTTTAAATATTGGCAACTACTTCAAATATTTTTAAACCCTAAGAAGGAATAAAAACAATTCCTTACGTTTTTCACTGGATTTGGTCATTTAGCTAACAATTTGCTGCTTTTAATACCCACGTTCATAGCATTTGGATGTTTGGACACCTATGCAGTTTTTTACAACATTGTTTATGTTTTAACCTTCAATTATTTTCATATATCAAAAAGAATGAAGGGAATGAGTTTGGATAAAATGCAAATTTATGACACCTACAGTCAGACAATAAGTTCAATGTCTGCTATTTGCCACAGTCCACACAATATGTTTTGACATATTAAAGAGATACGGAGGCCACTTTCTGGAGTGTCCTGTGGTGTTTGAGGAACAAGAAAACTGGATCTCAGGACCCATGTATACATGGGAACACTTAGGACCCAAATGTTTAGAGGCATCAGCACCAGGAGCTAGTCTGTGTGGAATTTTCTCCTCTGATTAACAAGCACATATAAAGCGCATCCTATATGCAAGTCCTGGGATAAGTGATTCCTTTCTTTGTTATGAATTCTTAGGTACTTGGGGCATGCAGAGATACAGAGCAGCCCTGCGACAGCTTCCCGGTGGCTCAGTCAGTAAAGAGCCCACCTGCAATGCAGAAGATGCTGGTTCCATACCTGGGTGGGGAGGATCCCCTGGGAAGCCCCATGGATGGAGGAGCCTGACGGGCTATAGTCCATGGGGCCACAAGAGTCAGACATGCCACAGCGACTAAGCCACCTCTTGTTGTTCAGTCGCTAAGTCACGTCCGACTCTTTGCGATCCTGTGGGCTGCAGAAGGCCAGGCTTCCCTGACCTTCACTGTCTCCCGAGCTTGCTCAAACTCATGTCCACCAAGTTGGTGATGCCATCCAACACCTCATCCTCTGTCGCCCCCTTCTCCTCCTGTCCTCCACCACTTGCTTACAGACTAAAGCTGGGGGTGGCAAACTTCTATGCCAGATACGAAATATTTTCAGCTTTTGTGAGTCTCTATGGCAACTACTGTACACAGAAATTGCAGCATAAAAGTAGCCGTGAAGGATACAGTAACCTGCCAAGCAGGGCTGTGCACCAAGAAAATTTTACTAATGGACACTGAAATTTGGATTTCACATAATTTTCACAGGTCATGAAATGCTATCCTTCTTAGGATTATTTTCAACCATTTAAAAATATGAAAGACATTCTTAGTTCATGGGTCACATAAAAACAGATGATAAGATGGATTTGGATGGGTCAGAGTTTGTGTCAACCTCTGAACTACATTGTTGCAAACACAGTTGAAGCCCCAGGGTACCTCTTCCTAAATTTCATCCCCTGATGACCCCTAGCTAACCATTCTCCTGAAACAGGTGTCTATCATTCCTATACTTATTATTATCTTTTTTATTGATTGTCTCTATCCCTGAACAGTGTGTAATATTGATTTGTATGCTTGTGAACCTCATAGGAATGGTATCATACGTTGGGTGCCCCTCTGCCTCGTTGCCCAGCGCTTCGTTTGGCAGTCTGTCCATCGTACTGAGTGGCGCGCCAGGGCAGTATTCTTCATTGCTGCGCTGTATTCCACTGTGAGACCTTTCTACCTGTATTCTTCATTCCTGTGGTAGTGAATGGGCATTTAGGTTGCTGCCTGGTAGGTCCTTTATTTATATCTCATCTCTTTGCATCACCATCATGACCTTATAAGGGGAGATACTGATAATTCCCATTGTTCAAATGAGAAAGTCTGGTTAACTTGTTCTAGGTACTGAGTAGTGAAGTGGGACTTGAATCCACAGTCTTTTCAGAATGGAATGTGAGTTCATAACCATGTTGCCTTTGCTTGGTACACTGTGTTTTATTAACACAGTAATGATGGATCCTGCCAGGGATGACCTTGGATACTAACGTGCAGTGACTGCCATGGCCTTCTCTGAGGATGACTTGAATCAGTGTCACATGTTATTGGTTGTAGTTTAGTCCTTTGAAAATTGCTGTGTTTGATGTTGTACACATTGATAAACAACCTTCCTCCCCGTGTACATGGTATCATATGCTACTTGCCTTCCTCCCCGTATACATGGTATCATATGGTATTTGCCTTCCTCCCCGTGCACGTGGTATCATATAGTATTCGTCTTCCTCCCCGTGTTCAGTTCAGTCACTCAGTTGTGTCTGACTCTTTGCGACCCCATGAATCGCAGCACACCAGGCCTCCCTGTTCATCACCATCTCTTGGAGTTCACTCAGACTCATGTTCATCGAGTCAGTGATGCCATCCAGCCATCTCATCCTCTGTCGTCCCCTTCTCCTCCTGCCCCCAATCCCTCCCAGCATCAGAGTCTTTTCCAATGAATCAACTCTTCTCATGAGGTGGCCAAAGTACTGGAGTTGCAGCTTTAGCCTCATTCCTTCCAAAGAAATCCCAGGATTCATCTCCTTCAGAATGGACTGGTTGGATCTCCTTGCAGTCCAAGGGACTCTCAAGAGTCTTCTCCAACACCACAGTTCAAAAGCATCAATTCTTCAGCGCTCAGCCTTCTTCACAGTCCAGCTCTCACATCCATACATGACCACAGGAAAAACCATAGCCTTGACTAGATGGACCTTAGTCGGCAAAGTAATGTCTCTGCTTTTGAATATACTATCTAGGTTGGTCATAACTTTTCTTCCAAGGAGTAAACGTCTTCTAATTTCATGGCTGCAGTCACCATCTGCAGTAATTTTGGAGCCCCCAAAATAAAGTCTGACACTGTTTCCACTGTTTCCTCATCTATTTCCCATGAAGTGATGAGACCAGATGCCATGATCTTCGTTTTCTGAATGTTGAACTTTAAACCAACTTTTCCACTCTCCTCTTTCACTTTCATCAAGAAGCTTTTAAGCTCCTCTTCACTTTCTGCCATAAGGGTGGTGTCATCTGCATATCTGAGGTTATTGATATTTCTCCCGGCAATCTTGATTCCAGCTTGTGTTTCTTCCAGCCCAGCATTTCTCATGATGTACTCTGCACATAAGTTAAATAAGCAGGGTGACAATATACAGCCTTGACGCACTCCTTTTCCTATTTGGAACCAGTCTGTTGTTTCATGTCCAGTTCTAACTGTTGCTTCCTGGCCTGCATACAGATTTCTCAAGAGGCAGGTTAGGTGGTCTGGTATTCCCATCTCTTTCAGAATTTTCCACAGTTTCTTGTGATCCACACAGTCAAAGGCTTTGGCATAGTTAATAAAGCAGAAATAGATGTTTTTCTGGAACTCTCTTGCTTTTTTGATGATCCAGCAGATGTTGGCAATTTGATCTCTGGTTCCTCTGCCTTTTCTAAAACCAGCTTGAACATCAGGGAGTTCACGGTTCACGTATTGCTGAAGCCTGGCTTAGAGAATGTTGAGCATTACTTTACTAGCATGTGAGATGAGTATACATGGTATCATATGGTATTCGCCTTCCTCCCCGTGTACCTGGTATCATATGGTATTCGTCTTTCTCTTTCTGCCTTAGCTCACTTATTATGATAATCTCTAGATCCATCCGTGTTGCTGCAAATGACACATTTTTACGGCTGAGTAGTATTCCATTGTGTGTGTGTGTGAACCACATCTTCTTCATCCGTTCATCTGTCCATGGACAGTTAGGTTGTCTCCATGTCTTGGCCGCTGTAAACAGTGCTGCCGTGAACATGGAGGATGCATGTATCTTTGAGAAGCAGACTCAGAGACAGGACAGATTTGTGGTTGTTGAAGGAGAGGAATTGGGGGAGGGCTGGTTTAGGCGTTTGGGATTAGCAGGTGCAAACTGTTATACATAGAATGGATAAACAATAGGTTCCTACTGTATAACACAGGGAAGCTATCTTCAATATCCTGTGATAACCATTATGAAAAATAATATGCCAAAGTATTTATATATGCCATACATATCTCTATCTCTATGTATATATGTATGACTGAATCACTTTGCTGTACAGCAGAAATTGGCACAAATTGTAAATCAACACAGAGAGCTCAGACTGGTGGTCTGTGATGACCTCGAGGGGTGGGATAGGCAGGGGTGGGGGAGCGGAGGGAGGCGCAAGAGGGCAGGGGTGTGTATATAATTATAACTGATTCCCACTGATGCATGGCAGAGACCACCACAGTTATGCTGTGATAGAAACAGCCAACCTTTTTTAAGGAATCTCCACACTGTTTTCCATAATGGCTGTACTAGTTTGCATTCCCACCAGCAGTGTAAGAGGGTTCCCTTTTCTCCACACCCTCTCCAGCATTTATTGCTTGTAGACTTTCGGATCGCAGCCATTCTGACTGGTGTGAAATGATACCTCATTGTGGTCTTGATTTGCATTTCTCTGATAATGAGTGATGTTGAGCATCTTTTCATGTGTTTGTTAGCCATCCGTATGTCTTCTTTGGAGAAATGCCTATTTAGTTCTTTGGCCCATTTTTTTATTGGATCATTTACCCAGCAATCCCACTGCTGGGCATACACACTGAGGAAACCAGAATTGAAAGAGACACATGTACCCCAATGTTCATTGCAGTGCTGTTTATAATAGCCAGGACATGGAAGCAACCTAGATGTCCATCAGCAGATGAATGGATAAGAAAGCTGTGGTTCATATACACTATGGAATACTACTCAGCCCTTAAAAAGAATAAGTTTGACTCAGTTCTAATGAGATGGATGAAATTGGAACCGATTATACAGAGTGAAGTAAGCCAGAAAGAAAAACACCAATACAGTATACTGACACATATATATGGAATTTAGAAGACAGTAATGATGACCCTATATGTGAGACAACAAGAGACACAGAGGTATAGAGTGGACTTTTGGACTCTGAGGGAGAGGGAAAGGGTGGGATGGTTTGGGAGAATGGCAGTGAAGCATCTGTATTTTCCTGTAAGAAACGAAGTGCTAATCTATGTTTGGTGTAGGATGCAGGATGCATGGGGCTGATGCACAGGATGATTCAGGTAGAGGATGTGGGGTGGGAGGTGGGAGGGGGCTTCGGCATTGGGCGATTGTGTTCACCTATGGCTGATTCTTGTCAATGTATGGCAAAACAAATACAGTATTGTAATTAAAAAATAAATAAATTTAATTAAAAAAAAAAACAGCCAACCATACTTCAATAAAATAAATTAAAAAAAAAAGAAACCTCATTCCCTAACCAAAATGGGGGTAGAAATTTAAGAATAAGTACTGACCTAGTGCAAGAGTTATAAAATTTTTCATTAAAAAATGAGAATGACCCCCAGAGATTTGTCCCTTTTCTTTGCTGCCCTCCCCAACGCGCCCGCCCCCCATACCATTTATCAAAATCCTGGGTAATTCAGGAGCTAACATTTTCTTTCTTGATGGAGACCACAGTGCTGGGCTGAGTGCTCTGCTGCCTGAGGGACGTTTACATATCCATGACATGTTCTGAGCCTTTCTCCGTTGGCACAAGCAACATGTAACACCACATTCAACTCTTAACTGCAGTCAACACCACCTTCTCTCCACGCCTCTGGCTTGTAGGAATCCAAATTCAATCCTACCTCGCCACCTGTTTCTCTCTGCCTCTATTGGAAAGTCTCCTGGCTCACTCCAGCTCAGTTCGATGACATTTAAAAGGCCCAAATATAATTTTTCTAATGGCAAAGTACAGGAGGAAGGAGGGGAAAGTTTTAATCAAGTGGGTGTATTCTCCGGAGGGGAGCAAGCAAGCCCTTCATTTCAATTCCTCATTTCCCTCTGATGAAAAGTTCAGTGAATTTTTATGATGTAGAATTTATAAGATGGCTGAGTTTAGGTAGTCAGCTTTAATATTTATACTCTTAGGGAAAGAAATGGGAATCATTAGTAAACATGCATAATTAATGAATAAATTATATTTCCCTTTGTTTTCTTGCAGGTACAAGGAAATGCTAGAACTACTGGTCTCACCCAGCCTTACTGTAAACAGTGATCGTCCGGGGAAACTGAAGCTTTACCGTGCTGACGCTGATGTCTGGACTCTGAGTGACAGAGAAGGTAGGCCTCCTGCTGTGTGTTTAAGCGGGCCTGGTGGTGGTTCCGTTCACCCCACGGAACACGGTGAGGGACTGAGGGCCCCTAGACCCGCATCCTCCCCAAGTACTGTCCATGACGGCAATTTCTTTTCCCATCCAGTTACATTATTGACTCTGGACCCAAACTTTGTACGTTGCTAACAATTTTGTCGAGTCATTAAAGGTAAAATTATGCTGGTTCGTGTTCTGAACTTCCTGTCTTGGTCTCCAGTTCCAAGAAATGCTGACACCTCCACAGGCGCTAGTCAGTTTCAGGTTCCAGGCCCGGCCCCGGGTGTGTCCTGCAGGCTCTGGGGCTGGACCTCTGAGTCCTCTCCTTCCACCGCCCCATCCAGGCAGGCGTCCTGTTTATGGGGGGTTGACGTTGGGACAACAAGTCATCTGCCTTTTGCTTTCAGGTCAGGTTGGAGTCAAGCAAGCAGAGGAGAGTTAAGCTGTTTAAAAACTATTGGCAAATGATGCAGTCGGACTAGTTTTCACTAGAACAATTCCAGCTATTGTTTGCACTGTTTGGGATCTGTCAGCCTTCCTGGTAAAGCTCAGAGTTACTTAGCAAAAGGCATTAAGCTATTATGTTTAACCATTGGCCTTAACCCTTTGTTTGAGCAGCTTTGAGAGTTGCTGCTGGTATTCCAAGACCCCTGGCTGTCTCTCCTTCATTGTTTGCGTTTGAGACCAGTTCTTGGGGACCCAGTGCTATGTAATTGTCATGGAAAACCAAAGAGACATGTTTCTAGCTGAATATAACGTCAGAAGGAATTTGCTTTTAAGCAACTCCGGGCTTTGGGGAGTGATTACTGCTGTCACCAAGACAGCAGTCAGTAAGGTCTTACATGCTGGTCATGAAGCTGAAACAGCCTTGCTGAAAGTGCCATCAGGAGGGTTTGGGCTCCTGTGCCAAAGCTGCATAGTAGACCAACACACCCTCGTTCCTCCCAGGCCTGCGGGGCATCTGGGTAAGCCACCCTGAGCTCTTTGAGAGTTTGAGATAATTTCCGGAGCCCTGTTCAAAGACCGTCTTCCTTTTCCTTCAGCCTGAAGGCACCAGTCAACTAAAGACTCTTCATTTAAGAGCCAGTAACAACAGAAAAGGGCGTAGACTGCTGAGGGAGGAGGATCCTAGATTGACTTCCAGCCAAGTGACCTTGGGAAAATTGCTCAGCCTTCCTGAGCCTCAGCTTTCTCATCTGTCAAATGGGGAGCTGGGAGACATGACCACTTTCTAGGGTGCTTACTGCAAGGATTAAATGAGGTGATGTTGTGTAAAGTGTTAGTCCTTCAGTTGTGTCTGACTCTTTGCTAGCCCATAGACTTTAGCCCGCCGGGCTCCTCTGTCCATGGGATTCTCCAGGCATGGATACTAGAGTGGGTAGCCATTCCCTTCTCCAGGGGATCTTGCCAACCCAGAGATCAAACCTCAGTCTCATGTATTACAAGCAGATTCGTTACCGTCTGAGCCACCCTATTGGAAGCATGATAAATAAATTTACATCCATTGAAGTAAATAGCCATAACGGGGACTTCCCTGGAGTCCAGCGGGTTAAGACTCTGCACTTCCAATGCAGAGGACTCGGGTTTGATCCCTGGTCGGGGAACTATCACATCCCACGTGCCACACAACATGGCCAGGAAAAAAAAAACCGTCACAGTGGACTCAAATCCGTGGTTGCAAACTTGGCAGCTCACAGCCAAGCCTGGCCCTCAGGTGCATCTTTGATTTATACTGTTTTAAATAAAGGTAACTTGGAAAAGTTGAGAGAGTGCACATAAAACCTAGGATTCCAGTTTCTCTGGAGATGCTGAGTGCTCTAGCAGTGCTAGGCCTGTGTCCCCACCTGGGCACCGGGCTGCCGCCACTGGGGACTGCGGGCAGCTGTGGGGAGCGCGAGTGACTGCCACCCCCTCTTGCCCTCCGTTTTTGTGAGCATCGACTCTGCCTCGGGCCCTGTCCAGAGCAATAGAAATCTAGATGAACCCTCCTTCTCCTCCATCACTGTCAACCAAACCCTTGGCACCTGCTGTGTGTCAGGCATTAAGTGTATTAACGCTTGAGTGTCTGCAACTCTAAGAAGTGGACGCTTGTTTTACAGGTGAGACACAGGTTAAGTGGCTTGATTGAGATGACAGTTTAGTGATTGCCAAATTTGAACCTGAGTAATCAGACTCCAGGGCGTCCCGGGTGGCACAGCGGTAAAGAATATGCCTGCCAGTGCAGGAGACACAGGTTCAGCCCCTGGGTCAGGAGGATCCCCTGGAGAAGGAAATGGCCGCGCACGGCAGTATTCTTGCCTGGAAAACCCCACACCTCGTGAGCTGCAGTCCATGAGATTGCAGAAGAGTCGCACGCAACTTAGAGACTAAATAACAACAGGTCTGACTCGAAAGTCTGTTTTCCTAATTACTGTTTCCCCATGTAATTATTACACCCCTATTGGGTTATGAACCCATTTTAGAGATGTGGAACTTGAGGCTTGGGGAGTCGAGTGACTGGCTTAAAGTCACACAGCTCGTGGCAGGGCCAGGAATTAAACCCAGTCCCCTGGCTCCAGAGTCTCTGCTTCTAAAGTCAAGATCTTAAGGGTCTTCAGACCCCAGATATTCATCCCTCACCCCTAGTGGTGTTACCCACAAACACCTCGCCTCTCCTTTTTGTGACCTGGCGCTGTCTTCACCCTTTCCAATGCTGGGGGTGTCAGCTGGGGCCAAGAGAAAGACTTTGGGGGTGAGCAAAGGGGCAGAGAGAGGTTGCTTCCAAATTCAGACCAGGCAGGGCTGGCGGGGTCAGGTTACACACACACACACATGCACACAGACAATGTACACGTGTTTCTTTCTCTTGATTATCGGTGTGGGCGGTGAGCTCTGGGACTCAGCAGGGGACATTCCACTCTAGCTGTGGCCTCAAGTGTCACGCTCAGCTACTCCTCCTGCCTGACCTCTGGGCTCCCCTCCTCCTGGGCCCACCCCTTCTGTTACAAAGTGACCACGAGGGTCCAGCCCCAAGGAGGACCTCAGGAGGCATGGGCCACAAGGCCTACACTCCAGGAGGTCTGGAGGGGAAACTCAAACCCAAGAAACCCCCCAAGGCTCCCATTGTGTTTCCTACTTTAACTCCTACCTTTTTAAAGTCCCTAGTCTAGTGGCCTAATCTCTTGGGGGCTCTTTTGCCTCTTCTGTTAAGTAGAATAATTAGTCCACCAAGCTCATGGTCGAGGTGAGGTTGAAATGATTTAAAACGTGGAGAGGGCTTGGTGTTTTTAAAAAGTATAGAATCAGATCTAAATTCCTTGCTCTTGGCCAGGGGGCTCTGCTTTGTGTCCCTGGCAGCCTCTCAGGCTGGACTCCACCCCATCGCCCCTGCCCCCGGCGCCCAGCCCCTGGCCCTGTGGCTTTTGCTCTCACTGACAAGTCTGATGCTGCCCCGGGGGTCTTCACATCTGCTGTCCCTCTGCTCGGACCAGGTTTCCTCCCATCACAGGACCATCACTTGATCCTCTAGTTCTTAGCAGAGAGATCTTTCCTTCCAAAAGTAATCATTTGTTTATCCATTCATGTGTTCATTCAAGAAATGTTCCTCAAGCACATGCCCAGCATTGTGTAAGTACTAGGAAGAAAATACAAAACCTTTGCCTCCTGGAGCCTAACCGAGGGTGCTGATAGGGCCAGGGTCTGATGGTAACAGTAGATAAGAAAGATACGTAGCATGGTGGATGGTGCCACGCACTGTGCTGGGGGACAGAAAGCAAGGTGGGACAAGAAATGCGGGGACATGGATTGCAGTTTTTGTTAGGGGCACTAGAAATAATGTCACTGGGAAGGGAGCACTTGAAGAAGGACCTGAAAGAGCAAGTTCCCTGGCCATCTGGTGGCTAAGAATCCTCCTTGTAACACAGGGGACTTGGGTTTGATCCTGGTCAAAGAAGTAAGATTCCACATGTCTTGCAGCAACTAAGCCTGAGCACTGCAATGAAAGGTCCCACATGATGCGATGAAGATCCCAGGTGCCACGACTAAGGCCCAACACAGCCAAATAAACAGATTAATTTAAGGATGAAAAAAAAAAGACCTGAAGGAGGTGTGCGAGAGCACTTCATAGTGACAGAGAGGAAGAGCCTTAGGAGCAGAGGAAATAGCATGTGCAAAGGTCCTGAGGCAGCAGCTGTCCCAGAGCCTGTGAGGAGCACTAAGGAGGGTGGTGTGGCTGGAGCCCAGTGAGCAAGGGACCAGTGGCAGGGAGACGAGGTCAGAGAGGCACCCAGGATCAGACTCCGGGAGCTCTTGGAAGGACTTGGCTTCTACCCTGAGCGAGATGGGAGCTGTGGGAGGGTTGAGAGCAGATGAGAGACGATCTGATCTACTTGACAGGATCCCTCAGGCTGCACGTGAGAAAGGACTGGGGATGTGCACAGTGGGAGTCCAGGGGCTAAAGAAGAGTTACAGTAACCCAAGTGAGAGGCCGCGGTGGCCCAGATGCGGTGGTGATGAGGGAGGGGAGAACAGGCCAGGCTCCGGAGCAGGTGGAGGGGGGAGCCAGCGGACATCCAGCCATGCTGCTCTGTTTATCTGGTTTGTATTCCTATTCCCTGCCCGGCGTGTTGTGTTTGCTCACTTGCTTTTTGTCTGCCCCTCCACCAGCATGTAAGTTCTCTGAAGGCAGATCTTAACCTGCTTTAGTTGCCTACATATCTGCTGAGAACAAGGTATGATGCTTAGTAAGTGCTTAAAAATACTTGTCAATAGAAAATAAACTTACAGTTACCAAAAGGGGGCGGAGCAGGGATAAATTAGGAGTTTGGGATTAATACATACTACATATAAAACAGATAAATAACAAGCACCTACTGTATAGCACAGAGAACTATACTCAATATCTTGGGTTTTTTAATTAATTAATTAATTTCAACAAGGATCTAGTTCCCTGACCAAGGATCAAACCTCGAACCCCTGCATTGGGAATGTGGAGTCTTAGCCGCTGGACCACCAGGGAAGTCCCCGGTAGGCTTTTTTTTTCTTATTTTGGCTGTGCTGCATGGCCTACGGGATCTTAGTTCCCTGACTAGGGATCAAACCCCCTATGCTGCAGTGAAAGAGCAGTCTTAACCCCAGACCACCAGGAAAGTGCTTGTTGTCAATACCTTGCAATGATCTCCAACGAGAGAAAATCTGAATCACTTTGTTGTACGCTTGAAACACTGCAAATCAACTAAACTTCAGTTCTTTAAAATGATACTCTCCATGTTTAAAAAGAAGAAGAAATAGTTGTAAAAGGAATCAAGACAGGAGACACAGCATTCTGCAAGACTATAGGATGCGGTGATTAAATGAGCGCCACCCTCCATGATCTCACAGCCTTAGCACGAGCTGTGTCGCCTGTCTGCAGCGCCCCCCTTGCTGCTGCTGCTTTTTTTAAAGACAGTTCAGTTTCTGATCACCAGGCAACGTAGTCCTTATAAACACTTGAATGTTAGGGCAAATTCCCCTTTGCTGCATTTACCCAGTCTTAGTGGTTTCCTCCCCTCCCCAGAAGTAACTCCTGTTATCAGTGTTTTGTGTTCCTGTTATTGCAGATTTCTGTGTGTAACGGGTGCATAAATGTATGTTTCTGTAATTTAAGGAGATACGCTTATGTTCTCAAATTCTCTGGTGCCTCTAAATCACCTTGGAAGTTCTGTTGGCACACCAGTTGCAGGGCCCCATTCCCACATTTCTGCTTCTGTCATGGTTTGGGGCTGGGGCCCAAGAGTTTGCATTTCTAGCAATTCCCAGACAATGCTGATGTTACCAGTCCAAGGACCATGCTTTGGGAACTAGGCTCCAGGACTGATTTTAAACCTGGGTGCACGTTGGACTCTCCTGGGAAATTTTTTGGTAAAAATCTAATGCAAATGTCTAGATCTTACCCCCAAGGAGTCTGATTCAGTTGTTCAGAAATGTGACCCAGGCAGTGAGTCATGTTTTTAATTTTTACTTTTTGGCTGCCCCACGAGGCCTGTAGGATCTAAGTTCTCCTCTCCAAGGATCGAACCCCACCTGCTGCATTAGAAGCACAGTGTCTTAATCACTGGACCATCAGCGAAATCCTGAGATGTTTTTAAAGCTCTCCAAATGTGCCCAGTTTTATGCACCCAAAGTTTCCCTGCTCTAGATGGTGAATTACTTCAGGACAAAGACAATTTTTTATTCCTACAGAGAGTGAAGAGTGAAGTCACTCAGTCGTGTCCGACTCTTTGTGACCCCGTGGACTGTAGCCGGCCAGGCTCCTCTGTCCATGGGATTCTCCAGGCAAGAATACTGGAGTGGGTTACCATTTCCTTCTCCAGGGGATCTTCCCAACCCAGGGATCGAACCCAGGTCTCCCGCATTGGAGGCAGACGCTTTAACCTCTGAGCCACCAGGGAAGCCCTTCATATGTATTTAAATTTCTGTTCCTAATTAGCACACAGCTCAGTGCCTGGCTTATGGTAGATCCTTAAAAATTATTTATGGGTGGGTGGGTGAGTGAGTGAATGGAGGTGAAGTGGATGCTTGGTTGGGTGGAGGGATAGGTGGTGGATGAATAGAGTAGCCTGTGGGCTTCCCAGGTGGCGGTAGTGGTAAAGACCTGCCTGTCAATTCAGGAGACGTAAGAGTCACACATTTGACCCCTGGGTGGGGAAGATTCCCTGGAGGACGGCATGGCAGCCCACTCTGCTCTTCTTGCGGAGAATCCCATGGACAGAGGAGCCTGGCAGCCTTCAGTCCGTGGGGTCACACAGAGTCAGACAAGACTGAAGTGACTTAGCACGAGGAACCACAGATAACTTCAGATTGATATTGGTTTTGAATCCTTAGTAATGTTTCTTTGACTTCCCTTACCTCATTTTCCATATGTATAAAGCAGAGAATAAGATGTTCTGGGGAATAAAGAGATAAGGCCCATGCAGTCCTTAGCAGCGTGCCTGGCGTGTAGGAACCACCTGAGAAATAGAAACTCTCGTTCGTTACCATTTAAGGCAAAATTGGATTTGAATTATATCCCATCTTCTGGAGGGAGGAGGGAAAATTTTATGGAACTAAGGAAGCAAAGCTGAATCAAGAAAAAAAGAAAAAAATTTTTTTCTTTTTAAAATGCAGACACATTTTGCAAAAGCTGAGACTATAATCTCATTAAGTGTTTCCTTGGAGAGGTGAAGTCACCGCCCTGTGAAACAAGGGGGCTGTCATCTGCACTCAGACCGCCTGCGCCTCCTCTGCCCCTGGGCGGGATGTGGTTTCAGTTCCAGTTTCAGTCACCAGTTCTAGCCAGGGGCTGGCAGGTTTTCCTTCATTTCCCCCAAGCCAGGTTGAGCTGCCCAGAGCTTTGCCTGGGTCTGGCCTGGGGAGGCACAGATCAACTTGACCTTTGCCATTTTGAAGCTTTTTCAGCAGGCTCCCTGGGAGGCCTCCGCCCCTAGAACGACCACTATACCGTGCGGTGCACATGCTGGCCTCATACAGTGGCCCCTCCTGCGGTCTCTGCCCCTGGTCTTGGTGCCGCTTAACGCACCCACAGGGGGAGATGAGCTGATGAAATTTACAGGCACGCATCTTCCGCAGCACAGCCCTGCCTCAAGACATCTTGCATTAGAAACTATCTCATCTCTTGGGGATCAGTTGGAAGTGGCCCCTGGGGCCCAATTAGGCAACACAATAGTGGTGGCTGCCTTCAGAATCATTAGTTTCTTAATCCTCCCAGTGAGAAGATAGGTTAAAAAAAAAATGTGTGAACATTCAAATTGGGCTTACAATGGAAGGGGATTAAGGGAGAGCCCCAGGAGAATAGAAAGCTAATAATAGCTCCTCTGTGTTGATCAGTTACCATTTGGTAGGTACCTGCTTTGCAGCAGCCCTACAGGGATGAGATGGTGCCCCATTTTGTGGATGTGGAAACTGAGGTTTAGGGAAAGGAAGTGATGGACCCAAGGCCATACAGTTATAGTGCAGCAGAGTCAGGATTTGAATTTGACCCTTTAGCCCATGTACTTTCTTTGGAAGGAACAATAAGACAACAAATTATGAGACGTGAGTTGTAAATCTGGTCCACAGGAGGTGCATGGTAAGCATTGTTGAGTGAATGAACCCACTGTGTCTGTCCCTGGGTAAGTTACATCACACAGTCACACACACACAGTCACATACCACATGTGCACTCACACACACAGACTCCAGCTCCAGTTTCCTCATATTCCATTAGATCATTTATATTCCCGTCTTGGCCCCGGTATGCATTTGCGTTTGTGACTTCTGGAATGAAGATTTATTTTTATGAAGCCAGAATTGGGACTTCTTAGTAATTTGCAATTCCTTATGAGCCTGTGCTCTAAACTCTCTCTACTCGAAGTGGAGTTTCCGGGCCTGCCGTGTCAGCGTCACCTGGGAGCTTCCGTGACCTACAGGCTTGCAGTCTGCATTTTAATAAGATCCCCGGGCGAACCCTGGGCACAGTCACGTTCCAGGTGCTCTTCTCCGTATCCGTGCCTTCTTCTGCACCTTGGTACAATTATAATGAAGTCTCTACCTGTGTATTTGTTTACCGTCAGTCTCTCCTGCTAAGTGGGCTTCCCTGGTGGTTCAGACAGTAAAGTATCCACCTGCAATGCAGGAGACCCAAGTTCAGTCCCTGGGTTGGGAAGATCCCCTGGAGAAGGGAATGGCTACCCACTCCAGTATCCTTGCTTGGAGAATCCTGTGGACAGAGGAGCCTGGTGGGCTGCAGGCCATGGAGGTTGGACACGACTGAGTGACAGACTTCCACTTTCACTCCCCTGCTAAACTGGAGCATCCATGAGTACAGGAACCCTGACTGGTTTTGCTGATTCTTGTAACCCATTACCTACCACATGCCTGGCATGTGGAAGGTGCTGAATGAATGAATGAGATCACCCTGAGGCTCTGGCTGTTTAGCTAATGCTTCTCCCTTCACCCATAGGAAGCTGGGGAGGAAGAAGGGACTTAGAGCTTTCAATTCACAAATGAAGGAGGCTCTCTGCCCCTCCCCTGAGAGCCAGCTGCCCCAGTTTCTGTGTTAAGCACATCCCTCGGAGACACGTCATGAAGCTTGGCGTAAATAGATTTGGCGATGGCGGTGAGTTGGCTCACCAGGGCTGTTTTCACCACCGGCAGCGTGGACTTAGCGCTGGTGCTAAGTCGTGTCCCACTGTTCACAGCACTATGGACCATACACCATCAGGCTCCTCTGTCCATGGGATTCTCCAGGCAAGAATACTGGAGTGGGTTGCCATTTCCTCCTCTACGGGATCTTCTCAACTCGGGGATCGGACTCGCACCTCAGGCGTCTCCTGCGTTGGCAGGCAACCTCTTTACCACCAGCGCCACCTGGGAAGCCCCAGCGTGGATGTAAGCCACCATCAACGTGGACGTAAGCTGCCATCGGTGACTCTGCCACTGACCCCAGTCTTGTCCATCATGGCGTGTTCACTGGCATGGCCAAGTCTGAGGACAGAACACTGTGGTCAGTGGGAAGGTATCTCCCTCCACCTTCCAGGCTCTGGAACCCACCAGCATCAAAAGGCTGATGCTGCGACAGCCGGTGGGGTCTTCACCACCCTTGGGGCTCACTTGAGAACAAGAGTTAACACGTCTTCTGCCCCTGTGCTAAGGTCCCATGTTTGTGACGGGGCAACCAGGAGCAGTATGACCACTCCCCCGACTGCTGGCACGCCCTCTGGGCCTGGGACACTGGCCTCGTGGAGAGACTCGGGACCGAAGTCCACATTCTCTGTCCCTCTGGCAAGCTGGGATGCGGTGGGCGTGCTGCTGTCCGGAGGGTCATGCCTGCACCCAGGGGCATTGCCAAGTCTATGGGCCAGACCATTCCTGAGCTGCATGCAGTGCTGTCTGGCATGGTCTCCACCCCATGTAAGTCTAGCTCTGACTTACATTTGGAGAAAGCTGTCACATACCAGCAGCCAGAGAGTGGTGACTCTGGGGGTCCCTGAAAGGTATCCAGGGCTACCCGAGAACCAGGCTGTTCCTGCGACGTGGACAGTAATGCCTCTTCCACCTTTCATGCTGGGGCTGGCATTGCCCCACGACCACTCTGTCAAGCCCTTTCCTGATACGCAGAGGATGTATGGCTCCAACTGCAGCTGGGCCTCCTGATCCACAGGACTAATATCCCTGGACCCCAGCAGAGGAAGAGAGACGCTCTCTGCTTTTGGGGAGTCCCTGCTCCACCTCTGCACCCAAAGAGTTGAGCGTGGCTGTCCTGACACAGTCCCGCTCCAGGGCCCGCAGGAAGGGGAGGAACTTGAGGACCCAGTGCCATCACATCCCATCAGGATTCTCCAAGAGGTCCATGCCATCCTTACCAGGGACAAAAAGGAAGAAGAAAGGGAAAGAGATTACTTTCTATAGAGTACATTCATTTTCCAGGTTCTCAATTTTCCCAGGCATCTTGGATTCAAAAAAGTTAAATGTGATACCAGTTTAAAAAAAAAAAAAAGGAGAAAGCCTATGTTTTTCAAAAAGCACATCATCGGCAGAAGGAAAATCTTGTAGCAGTGACTGAAGGCCTGTTTCTGGCTTGTGCAGTCTTCCTGGGGGTTGTTGGGGCGGAAGAGGGAGAGGATAGGAGGTTTGCATGGCCGGAGAGGGAGACAGGCCCACGTGGGGAGGGCAGAGCATGCAGCGGTTCAGAGGAACGGAGGAGGCGATTGGCACCGCATGAACCCGCAAACCAGCACGCAGAGGTTGCGGGCAGGGGAAGATGCTTTCTTCACATTCCTAGAGTTCATCTGAGCCCACGGGACTGTTTCCGTAGATTGCGATTTGTATGAATATTTACATGTTTATTAAAACATACTACAAAATGTTTAATTCAGTATCTTATGTAGTGTTATTACTAAACATAAATCACATGCTTCTTACCAGTAATGAAACTGAGGCTGTTTCAGAAGGAGACGGTCCTGGGGGAATCTGAGGAAGGGGATTATGGGAGGTTCCACCTGGGGCAAAAACCCAGAGCAGGGGCATTAGCAGTGAAGGAGCGGAGCCAGGGCCTTTCCTTGGCATTGGACCCCGTTGGCCCGACTGTTTATAAAGACAGCACATAGGAAGATACATTATATTACACAGTCATCCAGCACACGCACACACACATCACATTCTCACATTTATAGCTAGAATAAAAGTTTTCCATGGTTCCTTCTCGTGTGCTGTGTGGCCAATATATGCTGATGTTGTCCGTCCTATTTTATTTTTAAATTCTAGCTATAGCTCTCTAAGTGGACTTCAGGACTTGCCTCCTCACCCTAGTAGCTTGGGACTCAAACAGAATTTGACTCAGCCAAGGAGATGGTTAAGGAAATGGACTTGAGACTCCCCTGGCAGTCTAGCGGCACGAGTTCCATCCTGATCAGCGAACTAAGATCCCACATGCCACAAGGCGCAGCCCGCCCCCCAAAAAAGGAAATAGACTTGGAACTAAACAGCCTTAGTTCGAGTCCCAGTTTCCATGTCTGCAGGCTTGAGCAAGACACCTCATCAGCCTTTGGAGCCTTGGTTTCGGCATGATTGCATGAGGAAGTCCTTATAGCATTGCCTTGGGAGTGAAGTGAGTTCAGGCAGTTAACACAGAGCCTGGCACGTGCGAGCTTGTTGGTGGGGGCTGGTTGTTATTAATGATGATGAATGCCCTCGTGGGCTGCTGTGCCCTGCTTGGGAAGCCAAACTCCAGAGCCAGACCACCTAAGCTCAGACCACGGATCTGCCCCTTAGGACCCATGCGTTCTTGAGTGAATGATGTCAACTGCACCTCCATCTGTAACACAGGGACGGGAACAGAACCTTCCTCAAAGTGGGAGGCAGGGAGGATTATGAGGATTAAAATAATGAATGCAGATAACAGGTTTAGAAGAGAGTTTGGCTCATAGCAGGCACAGGGTAAACGATGGATAGAATCATCACCATTACCATCATCATAATCTCATTTCATCCTCACGCACCCTTGTGAGGTAAATGTTTTCCCCCATTTCACAGGAGGGTGCCCTGAGCCCCAGAAACTATAGGCGATCTGCCCAAAGTCTCAGTGCTGACTCAGAGGTACAGTTGGGATTGCAGGTTGGTTTACAGAGCGGCTCAGAGCCCTGGAGGGCGTGGAGTATTTCTCAGAAGGCACAGGGACACCCCTGCCCCTGCCCTGCAGACCAGGGAGTGGGAATTGGCAGGTTGGTACACTCAGTTGACACGTCATCTAGAACTTGCCGGGGCTCCACATAGGACATTGCGTTGTCTTTGTTTAAGATGACACAGCACAAAATCCCCCCTCCCCCACACCCCCCACCCCCACCCACTCCGGCCCCCTCCCTCCCCGTGAACTGATGGTATTTAAAATGATCCTCTTGGCAACATCTCTCCCAGCAAAATTGTATCATCTCTTCCTCATCTCCTGATCATTGCCTTCCAACCGTGGTTGGAGGCTGAGTGCCCAGGGACACAGCCCTTGTACCAGGACTTCAGGCGTCTCCCATCTCCCTCCCCACACTCTAGTTGGAGCCTCAGAGACAATCCAAGGTGTGTCTCCTGTAAGTGCTGGAGCCAGCCCCACCTGAACCCCACGGACTGAAACTAGGGAGGGAGAGGAGGAATATCAATGTGATGTCCTCAGAAGGAAGGAAAATGGGTGTCGGATAGCCAAAGCCAACCAATATCTGCCTTTCTGGGTTTCTGGGGTTGCCTTTAAAGCAAAGAAAAGAGTGGGTCTCCATCTAGGAGTAGAAATTGTGCCATCTGCCCTCAAGTCATGGGCCTGGCTCAAGCACATTCTTTCTGTCTCTTTGGCCTCCATTTCTCCATCTGTACAATGGGTAGGGGGATGGATTCCACCCTGATGTTTCAAGATGCTACAGATTGTATATACATAGTCCTTCAGTTAGTACCTGAAGACAAAGCATACCCAGAGAAGGTTTCTCAAGACGGAAAGTGCTACAGTGATGTGGCTTGGATAAGCCTGTGTGCTTGAGAAAGTCCCTAACTGCAACTCCATGAGTTTCTTCCCCTCAACCTGGTATCTGAAGTCACAGCTTCTGGGGACCATCTCTCTGACAGCTCAAGTCCTTCAAATGTTTTCTTCCCCTCCAGGCATCACCACATCGGCTCCGAGTGTGTCCCAGCTCTTTGCAAGGTGAGTACCCTTTCCTTAGCTTCCTCTCACACTCTCTCCCTTTCCTCCTTGGAGGCAGAGGCTCTGGAGCCAGACTCCTGGAGAGGAATCCCAGTGATGCTCTTACTGCTTGAGCGACCTTGAACAAATGACTGCACTTCCTCAGGCCTCAGTCTCCCCATTTGGAAAAAAGGGACAATCCTGATGTCTGTTTCATACAAAAGACACTTAGAATGGGGTCTGGAATAGACTGTTCTGAGAGTGTTGGCTATTGTTTTCTTGTCCTTTTTCAATCTTTTCTTCCTTTTCTTCCTGTCCTTTCCTAACAAAGATTTTCTCCTTTCCTGTCTCCCTCTTGCTTCTCCATCTCTCTCTGTTTTTCCTTCCTTCCTTTCCTCTCTCTTATCTCTCTCTCCTTCTTCCGTCCTTCCTGCTCCAATATTCACCCAACACTGCTCGATTACCAAATCTCCTAGGAGCTCTGGAGACTTGCAGAATCAATGAGACACAGCCCCTACCCTCGGAGAGCTTCCAGTCTAGTGGAAAGTGGCCCAGTAGATCAGAGATCTCAATATGGTGACTGGTACAAATGCCCCACCAGAGCTGCGTCCAGGGGTCGGTGGGAGCCTGGTGATGGACAGGGCTCACCCAGGGCATCTGGGGAGCTGCCTTATCTGCACCCCGCAGGGTGAGAAGCCCCAGCCTTGGCGGGACGGTCAGCTTGGACCTCCTCTGAATACTCACCTCCTCCATAGCTGGATATTCTCTTCCCCGGACAACCCCAGAGAAGCTGTTTGTAAGGAACACACTTTCTCAGCCTTCCTTTCCCTCCAGAAGATGTTTTGGGGATTGTCAGTAGCGACTGAGGTCTATTAAATCTACCTAACTTGTTTTATGGCCTTGGGGTTAGAGAGCTTCCTTGTCCTCTCTGGCTTTTCATTTGAGCCCCAGTTTATTCCAAGAAACTCACATCAGTTTTGATGGGAAGCAGGAATTGATCATCTCGGATTTCTACCTTCTACTTCCAGACAGGTGTAAATTGGGAGAATTTTCAAATAAAATTCTCTGCTCAGTGCTAAGTCCCATGCTCTGGATGCGTTTCCAGGCACCTCATAGGGTGAGAGTCTTGACTGATGAAACACATTCCAGTACTGGATCTGGAGTCTCCTGTTCAAGCGACTTTCTTATGCATCTTGGGACAAATTACAAAACAAGCGACTTTCTTTTGCATTTTGGAACAAATTCCCTGACCCTTTGGCACAGAAGTTGTCAAAAGAAAGGGGGCCTGAGAACATCTTTTTATAATTCTGTGAATTTTTACATCTGTCTCATACATGCCATTAGGCTTCATATGCAGGAGCAACTCTGGAAATGAGAAGGTTTCACTCTATTAATGTGATCAGAATGGAGTCAGATACCGGTCTGGGAATCTCATTACCATCTGCTGATAAGCTCATGGTCAGAATGATTCGATATAGTTTGTCAAGTTGCACAGAACTTTAGTGTCTGGGTTTTTGACCTAAAGGGCCTAGGTGTCCTAGTGGAGTAGTTAAGGACGTGGCCTCTGGAACCAGGGTTCAAGTTGTGAATCAGCTGTGTGCATTCTCTCTGCCTCAGTTTGCTTATCTGTAAAATAGGGATTGGAATAGTAACTGCCTCCAAGGGTTGTCACAGTTGCTATGATATTTAAATGAGCCAGTCCACATACAGCAATCAGGACAGTGCCTGGTGTATCATAGACCCAAGAACTGTCAGTGTGTTTTATCACAGGAAGGACTGTTGAGGACAATGTGAGAGTCAGAAGAAATTCTCAAATCCAGCTGAATACAGCACCCAGAAGAGCAGACCCAGGCTTTCCAAAGCATCTGCTTTGCAAGAGAAGGGGGAAATAAGGAGTGTGTGAGTTCATGTGTGAATCTCTCCTGGTTTTAAAATATTGGTGACTCCAAACTAAGAAAAAGAAAGACTGCACTGGCCAAAGAAGCTGCATCTGCAGATCCACCGTCTTGTCCCCGTCCGGTTAGAATGAGCTAAGCTTGAATCTGTTTATTGCTGCCTACAAGACTTGGTCAGCCCCAGGCCCGTCCCTGAGCAGCAGCAAAGCTCCATGGTTACAGGTGTGGGCTCAGGAGCCAGACTTCCAAGTTCAGATTCTGGATTTCCCCCTTTCTAGCCGTGACTTCTGATCTCTGAGCTCAGTTTTCTCTTCTCTAAAATGGGAGTTAGCAGAGCCTCTACCCCAGGAAGTTGATATCATTATGTGATGTGCCATAGACCACGTCAGGCCTATGAGACACAATTCCTAACCTGTGGTCAGAACTCAGTGGTTACTAGCAGTGGTTACTAGCAGTCATTGTGTTACGGACGTTGTAGGTCAGCAGCCCTTTATTTACTTTCTGAGGACTTTTTACTGGTATTATTTGGTTTTGGTTGCACTGGGTCTTCATCGCCGCTCACAGCCTTTCTCTGCCTGTGGCAAGGGGGTAATGTCTAGCTGCGGTGTGTGGGCTTGTCTTCACAGGGAACGTGGGCTCAGTATTTGTGGCACGCGGGCTTTGTTGCCCCGTGGCATGTGGGATCGTCCCAGACCAGAGATCAAACCGATGTCTCCCACATTTGCAGGCTGCCCTGGTGGTTAAGAAGTCCCTCAGTGGCCCTTTAAATCCTAGCCCATCATGGAACCGATTATTCATCTTGAAGTAAGGAATTCATTTGTGTTCTTTGGGTGCAAGTAAGACAAATAGACCCCAGCTCTGTTCAGATGCTCAGGTGTGTCCAACTCTTTGTGACCCCAAAGACCCAGTCCCCTCTGTCCGTAGGCATCTCCAGGCAATAATACTGGGGCGGATTGCCATTTCCTCCTCCAGGGCATCTTCTTGACCCAGGGATAGAACCCACATCTCTTAACGTCTCCTGCATCAGCAGGCAGATTCTTTCTGCTGGCACCGCCTGGGAAGCCCAGACCCCAGCTGATGTGAGCCCGAAAGGAGGTGTTTTGTTTTGTTTTGTTTTTGAGGATCTGAAGTAGCTCACAGTGAAATCAAAACTGGAATAATCAGGTCTTGAGAAAGACCCGGAATAGGACCGCTTCTGAGATCCAAGCAATAGGAAGGGAATAAAAACAGTCTTTTCAGAATGTGGTTGTTGGAATGAATTATTCAGCCCAGGATTTCAGTTCCTAGAATAGAATCTGATTGGATAATCTTGCACCCTGTGCCCACCCCGTGGCCTAGAGCAGGGCATCTTGACTGGCAACCCTGTCAAAGCTGTATCATTTGGGAATGTGCCTAAATAAGGGTAGAAAGTCACAGCGGAATGGGCTCTACTGTAGTAATCAAGAAACCCTGGTCCCAGTGGATTAAGACAACAAAGGTCTGTTTCTTACATAAAGCCCAGGGATGGCATGGACCTCTCCAAGGCAGCACTCCTCCACAGCTGACTCGGGGTTCCAGGGTGCAACCCTGCTGGCTCTGCCCTCTCAGCTGGCACCCGCCACAGTTGCTGCTGAAAGAGGAGAGAGGGCAGCAGGTCTCGAGGAGACGGTTTTATTGGCTAAACTGCTGTGTTGAGCAGAATCCAGTCATGTGGTTGAATCTGACTGCAAGGGACCCGGGAAGTGTCATTTTCCTGGTGCCCAGGAAGGGTAAATGAAATAGGACTTGATGAACATGTAAGATGTCTCTTTCCTGGAAAGAGTACATGGTGGTCCAGGGGTTAGGACTAGTCTTTTCATTGCTGGGACCAGAGTTCCTGATCAGGGAGCAAAGATCCCAAAAGTCGCAAAGCCAAAAACAAATTAAAAATACCCAAAGGGAAATAGTGGTAGTGGTGATACCAGGGGGAGGGATGTGCTAGGCTGGGCTTGGAGATTTAATCTTCTTTCTTCCATGCAGACCTTGCCCGCGTGTCCTACCCGGTCAGCCTCCCTCGGCCATGGCAACCTACAGCCAGACACAGTACAGTGCAGGGATCCAGCAAGCTACCCCCTACACGGCTTACCCACCTCCGGCTCAAGCCTATGGGATCCCTTCCTACAGTGAGTACCTGACCAAGCCCTTGCTTTCCTCAGAACCCCTGACATCATGGTCTTCATTCTGCCCAAATGCAGAAAGAGGCATGCAGCCAGCCTGATTTTGGATTGGAGATAGAGAAGAAGGACAGACACTTTCAATACAGTTCAAGTTCTAGAGACTATGTCAAGGCCTCTTTTATTGCAAGGGTAAGAAACTTAACCCAAGCTGGCTTAGAGAAAATGGAAATTTAATGATTCACATACTGGTAAGCTTAGGGACATTGCTGATATCAGGTATGGCTGGATCCAGGTGCTCAGAGGATGTCAGGAGGAAAATGTCTCTCTCCATTTTCAGGTATTTTCCTCTGAGTTATCTTTACTTCTGCTTGGGTTCTGCCAAGATAATCTAGAACTGAGATAAGGTGGCCCTTGGATATTTTTTAACCAATAAAATATACTTGTCATGTGAAAAATTAATTGCCAGTTTTTAAATGGGAAATGTTTACATAGTAATAGGTATTTCTAAAGGGCTTCCCTGGTGGCTCAGAGGTTAAAGCGTCTGCCTTCAATGAGGGAGAGCGGGGTTCAATCCCTGGGTCAGAAAGATCCCCTGGAGAAGGAAATGGCAACCCACTCCACTGTTCTTGCCTGGAGAATCCCATGGACAGAGGAGCCTGGTGGGCCACAGTCCACAGGGTCTCAAAGAGTCAGACACGACTGAGTGACTTCACTTCACTTCACGTATTTCTGATATCTTAAAAAAACAACAACAACAGATGACTGGCCAGCACTGAGCCCACATTTTTGCGTCAAAAGTAGGTAACTGTGTAGGGCTGACCCTGTTAGCCTCTGTTGGCCACAGTCCTCTCCTAGTCCTCATTACTCACTTAAATTAGCTGCCTGAAGACCTTTAAGCTTGCAACCCCTGGCCTAGAGGGAGAAAAAAAAATCGTAGCTTAAAATAATTTCAAATTATGATTCATGGGATGAAGGAAGACAAGATCGTGAAATGGAACAGAACAAGCAAGGTTTAACTTAGGTTCCAGCTCCAAGCGTGGTCTTTTACAGAAGGAGCTGATTCATCTGAGAACTGAGAGACGCCTGCTAGTGAGCACGGGAAGAGAGGCGTCCAGGCAGAGGATGCCTGGGAATCCTGGGGAGGTGGATTTGGCAAACCCCAGAAGCCAGTGGCTGGAACACAGGACCTAGACGAGATAGGCGAGGTGGGCAGTCTTTGCACCTGGGGAGGACTTTATTCCAGTGAAACAGGAACTTATTGGCAGATATATAAACACAGGGCTATCTGATGCAATCGGGGGTTTTTAAAGGTCACTTTGGGCTTCCCTGGCGGTCCAATGATTAAGAATCCACCTTGCTATCAAGGGACACTGGTTCAATCCCTGATCCGGCAACATCCCTCATGCCTCAGAGCAACTAAGCCCGTGCGCCACAGCTAATGAGCCAGCGCTCTAAGCCCACTCGCTGCACCTGCCAAAGCCCGCCTGCCTAGAGCCTGTGCTCTGCACAAGAGGAGCCGCTGCAGTGAGAAGCCCCACGCGACTCTGAAGAGGAGCCCCTGCTTGCCACCATTTGCGAAAGCCTGCGTGCAGCAACAGAGACCCACCGCAGCCAGAAAATAAATAAATGTATCTTAAAAAAAAAAAAAAAAAAAAAAGATCACTTTGGCTGCTGTGGGGAGATTGGATTGGAGAGAAACAACAGGAGAAACAGGAAGGCAAGTTGGGAGACTGATGAAGCCTGGCGTGGAATGATGGTAGAAGCCTGCTGGGGGCAGTTAGGCAGACAGAGATAGACATATTCAAGAGCAGTTGTGGCGTTAGGAGTGACACGTCATGGGACACTGGGCCGGGCATCCGTCAGAGACACCATCACTGAGATGCTGTGTCTTTGAGATGCTGTATTACTGAGATGCCGCCACCCACAGTCCTCAGGGCTCTGTATCCACTCATTCTTTGAAGCCCCCACTCAACTCTCCAAGGAAGGTCCGATCATTATCCTCTTTCAAGGGATAAATAAATAGAGGCTCAGAGAGGATAAATAACTCGCCCAGGGTTCCCCCACCCAGTTGATCGGTGGTAGAGGTGGAATTACACCCAGCATCCTGGGCTCTGGGGTCCAAGCCCCTCACCGCTGAGCTCTGCTGCCTGAGCACACATTCCAGAAATCCTGGGGGATTACCTGTGATGGACCTCGGCCAACTGGTGTGGGCATCTTTTCTAACTTCTGTCCCTCCTGTGCCAGAAGATGGATGATAAAATCACAGGTGAGTCACCTGCCTGGCTGACAGTCAAGACACATGAAACCGGATTATTTTTCAGCATAAAAGAGAACCCTAGCCCTGCTTCCAGACAAAACATGGCATCCGGTGGAAATTAATTTGGTCCAAAGTCATTTTTTAGTGCCAGTTACTTTCAGAGGCTCTCTGCCCTCAGAATACACCATAAGGGGAAAGGTCACATGTCCTGGGTTCATACCCCACCTTTGCCCCCTTACTCGTCCTAAGACCCAGGGCGAGTCACCTCCTTCATACAAGGAGAGTGATACTAAGTCTGGCTTCCTAACCATTGTTGCTGCTGTAAATGGAATTATCTACATCCAGGATCAGCTACCTTTTTTCTTTAAAGGGCCAGTTCCTAAGTATTTTCGGCTTTCTGGGCCATGCAGTCTCTGTCACAGCCACTCAGCACTGCCGTTAGAGCATGAAACCAGCCAGACAATATGTAAACTAATGAGTGTGTCTGTGTTCTAATAAAGCTTTATTTACACAAACAAACAGTGGGCCACAGTGGGTCCACAGACCACAGTGTGTCAGCACTTGATCTATATTAAGGGCTTAGCTCACGGGGCCTGGCCCAGGGAAACGTTCAGTCAGTACAGTAGCGGCCGGGCTGCCATACACCTGGTATGTCCACATCACTGAGTAATGACAGGTGGGCTGAAAAGCCCTTTCCTTTCACACATGCCTGTGCCCGAGCAAGCGGTGTTTGCTCACTGTCTGGACAAACCTTGTTGAATCTTGTTAGGAAACTTTTCTCCTTGCTCCTTGGCAAATAGCGTTATTCACCTTTGTTTAAATAGCTGCAGGGAAATAATAACACAGTTGAGCAAACGAGAGGCAAGGAGGTCAGGAGCGTGGAGTACTTTTTTCTCAATTTGTTACGCAAACATAATGTTATGCAACATTTAAGACATATGTAAAAGAGTAGCACTGTAAATAACCGTGAGCTGACCATCCAACATGAAAAATAGAGGGAGGTGATCTCCCTTTCTTGTCAGATACCCACATCCCTGGATTTGCTGATTTCTGTCCCTTTCACTTTATTAATGTCATTGCTCTGCCTTTCTTTATGTGGAATGCTATGTGTGCTCAGGCGTGTCCAGCTCTTTGCCACCCCATGGACTGCCAGGCTCCTCAATCCATGGGATTTTCCAAACAAGAGCACTGGAGCTGGTTGCTGTTTCCTTCTCCAGGGAACCTTCCTGACCCAGGGGTCGAAACTGTGTCTCCTGCATCGCCAGGTGAATTCTTCACCAGTGTGCCACCCGGGAAGGCCTTATGTAGAGTAGAGGTTGGCAAACTTTTTCTGTAAAGAGCCTGATAATAAGTATACTTGGCTTTGTAAGCCATACGGTGTCTATCAAAGCTACTCAACTCTACCCCGTATTTTGATAACAGCCACAGATAATACATAAGTGAACGGGTGGACAGGCATGCCTTGTTTTACTGCATTTTGCTCTCTTACAATTCACAGATACTGTGGGGGTTTTTGCCTTCTTTTTTTTTTTTTTTTTGCAAATTGAAGGGCTGTGGCATCCATGCTTTGAGCTAGTCTGTCAAGGCCATTTCCACACTATCTGCTCACTTCATCTCTCTGTGTTGCGTGTTGGCAGTATTTGGGACTTCTGCATCATTACTATATCTGTTATGGTAATTTGTCATCAGTGATCTTTGGTGTTATTATTTGATTGTGTGGGGGCTCCCTGAAATGGCCCACATACGATGATAGATTTAGTCAACCAATGTTGTGTGTTCTGACTGTCCACCAGCTGGCCGTTCCCTCATTTCTCTCCCTCTTCCCAGACTTCCCTGTTCCCTGACACACAACAATATGAAATCAGGTCAATTAATAACCCTTCAGTGGCCTCAAAGTGTTCAAGTGAAGATGTGTTCACACATCTCTCACTTTAAATTGCAAAATGCTAAAAATGATTAAGCTGAGGAAGTCCTGTTGAAAGCCTAGACAGGGGACAGCTCGGCTCCAGCACCAAACAGTTAGCCAGGTTGCTGTCATAATTTCAGTGAAGTCGTGCACCATCCAGAGTGTAAAATCCCTTCACACCCATTACTGAGAGGCATCAAGGGAAAGCAAAGAAAACCTAGACTTCAGAGTTACCTGCTACTTGCAAGACTCTGATTAAGTGGCCTGGTTTTCTGAACCTCAGTTTCCACATCTTTCAAATGAGGAGAAACTTCCCTGGTAGTTCAGTGGTTAAGATATCATGCTTGCACTGCAGGGGGTGAGGTTCGATTCCTGGTCCAGGAACTAAGCTCCCATATGCCTGCCTCTCAGTTTGGCCAAAAAAATAAATAAATAAAATAAAATAAAATGGGGAAAATCATATTGCCTATTTCATGGGATTGTTGTGAGTACCTCATTCACAGCTTTAGATATTCACTCATTCCCTTTCTTTTCATCTCCCAGAAATCCTGCCAGTGGGAATCAGCATCTTATTTCATAAGGGAGGGGGTTGGAGGAGAAACTGTCCAGGTCACCAAGTAATGAAGCAAACCATCAGTCCTGGGCTCCTGCCCAGACCACTTGAGTCAGAATCCATTTTTTATTTTTTTACCACATTAAGCATTCTCTTTATTTATGGGGGTGAATGGGTAAGAAGGAGGGAAATCATAAGTACAAAACCATCCCCAGAACTAGCAGTGTTCTTTTAAAAATGCAAATTTAAATAGTATTGAAATACTGTTTTACACCTATAAAATAAAGATAAGCAAAATTGATTACGTGTTCAATAAAAATACCATATATGGGCTACTGATGATAGATCAGCTTCCTCCCTCAGTACAGTTCCTTCTCCAGCCAGCTGCTCTTGGAATGGGTGCCCATGCCTTGGGGAAGCATGTCAGACTTTGACTAAAGCAGAAGGCAGATTTGTAACTGTGGCTTTTGGATAAGTAGGTCCTTCCATGAGAAGAGTGCAGAGTATGTTGTAAGATTAAATGGCATCATCTTTACAGAGGGAAGGTGGTTCATTTAATACCTTCACCCCAAATCCTGATGGACTTCTAAGTCATGCATGGAGCTAGTTCTTGGCGTGCATGCTCAGTCACTCAGTCAGGTCCGACTCTTTGCGACCCCATGGACTGTAGCCTGCCAGGCTCCTCTGTCCATGGGATTATCCTGGCAAGAATACTGGAGTGAGTTGCCGTGTCCTCCTCTGGGGTATCTTCCCAACCTAGGGGTCGAGCCTGTTTCTTCTCCAGCTCCTGCACTGATAGATGGATTCTTTACCGCTGAGCCCCCTGGGAAGACCCCAGTCCTTGGAGTAGCGGGTTATAAACTCATTACCCTCAGAGTCAGGCAGGAAGCTGACCACATGTGCAAAAGATGAGATCCGCTTAGCCTGCCTTTCTCTTTCTCACTTTTGAACATGTCCTAGGATGTAAAAACAAACAAAAACACCAAAAAAAAAAAAAAAAAAAGCTGTGGTGAAAAATAGCACCTTAAAAACAACCTCCATGTCTCAGAGACAGTATGGGAACCATGGTGACCGGGGAAACTCACAAATTGGGGAGCTTCTGGGGACAGCATATTGTCATGTGGGAACATAGTCATGAGGTTTCTAGATCATCCTGTTGCTCAAGAGAGGCCATAAGTCTAGATTTTGGGGGTGAAATCTCCTGATTTTTAAACAGAAGCAACCAGTTTCAGGTTTTCCTTTAAAATACACAGGCCAAGAAGGACACGTGGGACTGAGTTAGAGCTGAAGTAGAGTAACTTCCGCTCACAGTCCACCAGTTTGCAACCAGTTTGGAAGCTGATAAAACCGCTTGCTGTCTTGATTCCGTAGCTCTTCTGCAGGTGACAAGGAAGCATCCTAACTGTGTATGCCTGGTGCTTCTCTCTCCCCCTTCCAAGGCATCAAGACAGAAGACAGCTTGAACCATTCCCCCGGCCAGAGTGGCTTCCTCAGCTATGGCTCCAGCTTCAGCACCCCACCCTCTGGACAGAGCCCATACACCTACCAGATGCACGGTGAGTGCAGCGCCGCGCCCCTCCCTGCCGTCTCTAAGGCACTGCCCGAGTCGGGTGTCCAGTCATTTGTTCACCTATTCAGCAGCCTTACTTAGTACCTACTATGTGCCAGGACCTATCTCAAGTAGTGGAGCTGCAGTGGCGGGCAGAGGAGATAACGACTTCTGCCTTCATGGCGAGTACAAGGGCAGGACGGAGAGACTGACAATTCAAGAAGGCAGCAAAGAGCAAATGGCTAATTTCAGAAGGGGCTGAATGCAACAGAAGTGAATAAACGTGGCGCTGGGACAGAGAGTGATGAATAGTCGAGGGGTCTGGAGAGGCGGGAGGGGTAACTTTCATAGAGTCATCAAGGAAGGCTCTGGGAGGATGTGGCATTGGACAGAGGCCTAAGTATGAGGCAGAACCAGCCCTGTGCAGACCAGGGGAAGGGCATGCCCGGCAGAAGGAATATCCTGTGCCAAAGCTCTGTGGCAGGGGCGGGGGAGTGTCTTACTGTGTTTAGGGCACAAAACAAGGGCTGGTGGGGCTGGAGCAGGATTAGGAGGATATAAGAGGAGAGAGTCTTAGGTGAGAGCAGGGCTAAAAATCATGCAGGGCCTTGAGGGCAGAGGGGAGGTGTTGGCTTTGATTTGAAGTGTGATGGGACAGGCGAGTCCACTGTAGACTCACAGAAGTGACAGGTGTTGGGAACACTGGACAGCAGGTAAAAGCGTTGTTATTCCAGGCAGGAGGTTCCAGGCTCTGCATCCCCATTGGGTAGCCTTAGAAAGGGAAGAAACTCCAGTGTAACTCCCACCAACCCCACGTACCCTAAGGAACTGGCCTGCTGCATTCTCCTGTTCCCACCTGTCACCATCCAAAGGCCCGTTCCCTTCTCCGGTGCCCCGTGGGGAGTGTGTCGGAGCTGATACATGGAGTAGAAGGCTGGTGGCAGTAATCTGGGGCATCCTCACCCTGGTATTCTTTTTTCCTTCTTGAAAGCTGTTAAGAATGATCACCAAGCGTCTGAAAAGTAATGTGCAAAATTGAAAGAGTGATGACAAGGTGGTGGGCTAATCCATGATGCTACATTTCTTTGAAAAAAAAATCTTTGCAAGTTTTGCTGCTTTGTCTTTTAATTAAGGAAACAATTTAAATGGATGTTAAGGGCATCCTTTCAGGAAAAGGCATTATGAAGAGACAGCAAATGATCTTAGGGGTACGTAAGAGAAAGGAGGTGATGAGCATTAATGCCCAGACATTGGAAGACCATCCATGTAAAGATTTGCAGTGGAGTTTGTTGATGACGCCATCAGCTAACGTTAACCTAGCACTCACCACATGCCACACAAACTGGCTTATGATCTCATACAACCTTCACGACACTCCACAAAGTGTTGTTTCTAATATTATCCCCATTTTACAGGAGACAGAACTGAGTCATAGAGGGATTGCCTGACCCCCCTGCCCCCCCCGACCCAGCATCAGGAAAAGGTGCTTAGATTTACTGCAAGTGCAGTGAGAAACAGGTTGCAAGAAGTGTCTTGGGGGTCTGGTGGATTCCCAGCCCCAAACCTGACTCAAAGCCTGCTCTCCGCTGTGGTGCCTCCTGCCTCCCCTGCTTCGCTGGCACCTCTGTCTCCCTGGGGGTCTTTTCTGAGTCCCGCTGAAGGAGATAAGGTGCTGGGACCCGTCTTCCAGTGGGGAGTAAACAATAGCACAATCCTGATCATAAAGGCTTGTGAAGACCCTGAACTTGAACTTATATTTGGATTGATCTTAACCATCTTAACCAGTTCTTTCTTCAGCTTTTCCGATAGAAATGTATGTGACTGCCTCAGGGCTTCTAAGGAGACAGACAATGAGCAATTAAGTCGATCATAACAGGTTGTGCTAAATCGCATGAAGAACCATACCAACAGGGTGCAGTGATGGGCCTTGATGAAGGGAGTGGTGATGGACATTGCCCAGAGGGTCAGGAGGCCTGCGTGATGGAAAGGAACCAGCCTGTGACTAGCTGGAGACTGGACCGCCAGGCAGAGCGACCAGCGGGAGCAGAGACTCCAGTGGAAACTGGAATCTGGAGGTAGTGAGAAGGGGATATGAGACTGGAAAGTGAAGCAGCAGGAGGCACCCCTGGGCTGGGACGTAGAGAATATGTTATTTCTTCTCTGGACCTTACAGAAGTTACAGGAGGCGGGCTCCATCAACGCTGCTTTAAACACAGTGAACATGAGGAAGTGGCTTGCCCAAGGATCACAGGGCCCGGAAGTGATGAGAGCTGGGATTCAGAGTAGAGTTCTGGAGCCTGTGCTGTTCCCTTGCAAGTGCTGTTTCCCAGACTCCTTCAGACTCCAGATGCTGCCCTCATTCTGCACAGACACCATTCCCTTGATCTTCCCAGGAGCTCTGTGATGTAGGTTCTGTTGTATCCTCATCTTACAGGTGGGAAAACCGAGGCACACCATGGTAAAGTGGCTTGCCCAAGGTCACCCGGCTGTGGCAGTGGGATTTCAAGCCAGACAGTTCCCATCCAGAGCCCAGGCACATAACCCCAACACTAGTCCATCTTCCACACTCTCATAGATCCTTCTAGAAGACCAACCTCCGTGGATGAGCCCGGGCCCAGACCCCACCCCCATCAGCCCTCACAAATAGAAAAACATCTCCTGATCCACTCCCACTGAACCATGGGAATAGTCCAGGTTATTTTCTTATCGTCTTCATGGCCCAGATGCCAGCTGGACTTTGTCCCAATTAACTGCCTTCAGTCTAATGCTAATGGCCATAAACTGCTCTTGAGACAGCCCAGGCATTTTGCAAGCCTGACATATTCCTCCTTGAGTATTTTTTTTTCAAATGCAAACACACAGAAGGCTCACACACCGTGCCCATGTGCTTCCTATTAACTTTTTTTCAAGTTGTTCCAGAGGAGAAATAAACTCTCCAACGACTCTGTGTGCCTTTTAGAATGGAAGATGTTGGTTAAGCGTAGGGTTTTGAAAGAAGAAGAGAATCAAGAGATATTGAGACTGAGTTTGGGGTCTGAAAGCACCAACTTGGAGTCAAATTGGTGCATATTCAGAAACTGAGCTGAGTCCTTTTGTTTAAGAATTTAAAATCATCATTTTATAGCAGTAAAAATAAGTCCCTGAGTGGGGACCACTCCATCATTTACAGATGGGTAAACTGAGGCACAACAGCAGCAGCATAACTTGTGTAGGGTAAGCATTGGAAAGCATTAAAAATGCCTCCTGCTGGGTCTTCTACCCGATCTCAGAAACTTCAGCAGAGCCGTTTCCCCTGCCCTCCACGGCCCTGGTTGGAGATCTATATCTGCTAATATAGCACTGCCCCGCTGCCAAATGTACAGTAAACGTAGAAAAGAAAAGTTCACAGCCCCTGTAGCCTTTTCATGGCTGTTTATTTTCTTTTTAAGTTCACCCAGGGGTTTTCGCAGCTGAAATGTATTTCTTATGAGTTTGATTTTGTTGTTGTTGTTCCATTTCGGCTTCTCCTGCTAAAACACTGCTGTTCATGGAAACGGCCACAAAGATTAAAAAGAAGAAAAAAATAAACAAACAAAAACTCTTGAGCGTGTGTTGTAAGAACTTACCTGTGCCCCCGAGGGGTTAAGAGCCCTGGACCCGGCTGCAGTCTGCATTGTGTCCCGCGGTCTGCGCTGTGTCCCGCGGGCGGGACCCGGGTGAGCTGCTTGGCTTCTCCAGGCGTCCCTTTCCTCACCTGTGGCAGCGTCACAGCCCGCGCGGTGAGCCCGTGGGGCTACTGGGGGGCTGTCCAGAGCGGCCGCGAGCAGTCAGAGGAAGGCCTTCAAGACTGGGTGTGCTTTTCATTATTTCTCTCGCTGCTTCTGTAACATGAGAGTCAAAAGCAGTGACCCTGAAGTCAGGCCGAGCGAGCTTCCCAGTTGTTCCTGTGTGACTTTGAGCCTTGAGACCTCTTGGTACCTCAGTCTCTTTCCCTGTAAAATGGGGATACGAATTGTACCCACGCGTGGGGTGCTGCAATAATTAAATGAGTTACCGTGTGTGAAATATCCAGAATGGCACGGGCACAAGCTACATGCACTATAAATGTTAAATATTATTTTCATCCTAATGTCTGATTTGATGGTATTGTGTTTTCCCCAAATTCATTTCTCTTTCCTGAACTCTCCTTTTTAGGAAGTAGTTTTGGTAAGAGAAAAGAGAAATACCAATTTGAGATTGTTGAGCCACCCACATTAGCCTTAGATTCCCTGCTGGTGAAATATGGTGAATGGGGGCGGGGCGGCAGGCCTTTCAAAGAGTAGGAGAGCCTTCTTCTGAGGGAATTCCTCTTTACTATTATTTACCAAAGTCAGGGGTTGTTTGGCTGCCCTGGTGGCTCAGTGGAAAAGAATCCACCTGCAAATGCAGGAGATGTGGGTTCATCCTGGAAAATCCCATGGACAGAAGAGCCTCGGTGGGCTACAGTCCATGGGATTACAGGAGTCGGACATGACTTAGTGACTAAATAACATCAATAACAGGGATTGTTAATAGCGAGCTCAGAACCCAACATAAGCCTTTCGAGAGCAAATGGAAATGTGTGATTTGAGGATGCATAGGAATATTGAAAGCCTAGTGGAAGAGTCTAAGCCAGTGATTTCACCCAGAGGACTCTGAGGTTGGTTTGTGCTGGATTCATGAAACCTAGCACCTTCTCTGGCTCCAGCCAGATGTGTGACTTTGGACAAGTCACTGAACTCTAATGATCTGTGTTTCAAAGCTCTGGTACTCACAAATACTCACTGAAAAATAAAGAAGTTGGGAAAAGTCGTCGTCAAATACATCAAATACACTTGGTGAACAGTGTGCAGTGTGGACTTAGATGTCTTCACTGTAGCACTTTTCACTCAGCCGTGCCCACCTCTTTGGAGTTCTCCAGGCCAGAATACTGGAGTGGGTAGCCATTGCCTTCTCCAGGGGATCTTCCCAACCCGGAATTGAACCCAGGTCTCCCGCACTGCAGGCAGATTCTTTACCAGCTGAGCCGGCTTCCCGGGTGCCGCTGGTAGCAAAGAACCCTCCTGCCAATGCAGGTAGACTTAGGAGACTCGGGTTCGATCCCAGGGTTGGGTAGTTCCCCTGGAGAAGGGAATGGCAACCAACTCCAGTATTGCTGCCTGGAGAATCCCACGGACAGAGAAGCCTGGCAGTTTAGTTCAGTTCAGTCGCTCAGTCGTGTCCAGCTACTTGTGACCCCGTGGACTGCAGCACACCAGGCCTCCCTGTCCATCACCAACCCCCAGAGCTTACTCAAACTCATGTCCATCACGTTGGTGATGCCATCCAACCATCTCATCCTGTCTTCCCCTTCTCCTCCTGCCTTTAGTATTTCCCAGCATCAGGGTCTTTTCCCATGAGTTGGTTCTTCACCTCAGGTGGCCAAAGTATTGGAGTTTCAGCTGCAGCATCAGTCCTTCCAGTGAATATTCAGGACTGACTTCCTTTAGGATGGCCTGGTTGGATCTCCTTGCAGTCCAAGGGACTCTCAAGAGCCTTCTCCAGCACCACAGTTCAAAAAGTATCAATTCTTCGGCACTTAGCTTTCTTTATAGTCCAACTCTCTCATCCATACATAACTACTAGAAAAACCATAGCTTTGACTACATGGACCTTTGTTGGTAAAGTGATGTCTCTGCTTTTAATATGCTGTGCAGGTTGGTCATAGCTTTGCTTCCAAGGAGCAAGCAGTCCATGGGGTCATACAGAGTCGGACACGACTGAAGCACGCACGCACATAGGACTTTGCAGAGCCTTTGCAGACTAATGTGCCTTGTGACTCTCCAGGAGTGGAATTCAGTAGTCAGTTTTCCCAGGCAGATTTGAACAGGGGCCTTCTCCCTAAACTAATGTTCTCTGCTCACTGGGAAGCCCTGGTTGTGACGACCATCAGTCCTTGTGCTCAGCTGTTTCAGTCGTGTCCGGCTCTTTGCGACCCTTTGGACTGTAGCCCACCAGGCTCCTCTGTCCATAGGATTCTGCAGGCAAGAATACTGGAGTGGGTTGCCCTGCCCTCCTCCAGGGGATCTTCCCCGCCCAGAGATAAACCCCAGTCTCCTATATCTCCTGCGTTGGCAGGGGTGTTCTTTACCACTAGCACCACCTGGGAAGCTGTTAGGCCCCTTCCTGTGTTAAAATCCTTTCTCTAAATTTTTTTCATGATGATCACGCATGTGTTCCTTTTTCCTGTATTTTCATTTATTTTTTGATGAGATTAATTAATATACCATAAGATTCACCATTTTTAGAGTGTAGATTCAGTGATTTTACTGTATTCACAGAGTTGTGCAACCATCACGCTATCTAATCCCACAATATTTTCATCACTGCAAAAGAAACTCCACACCCGTTAGCCACCATTCCTTAATTCCCCTCCTGCCAATTTATTTCCTTTTTAAAATTTTAATTTATTTTTGACTGCACTGGGCTTCCCTGGTGGCTCAGCTGGTGAAGAACCCACCTGCAATGCAGGAAACCTGGGTTCGATTCCTGGGTTGGGAAGATACCCCGGCAAAGGGAATGGCTACCCACTCCAGTATTCTGGCCTGGAGAATTCCATGGACTGTATAGACCATGGGGTCACAAGAGTCAGACAAGACTGAATGGCTTGCACTTTCACTTATCACTTTTGACTGCACTGAATCTTCGTTGCTGCGCTCGGACTTTCTCTGGTTGCAGCAAGCAGGGTCTGCTCTGGATTGCAGTACAGGGGCTTCTCATTGCAGTGGCTTCTCTTGCTGCAGAGCACAGGCTTGAGGCCACATGGGCTTCAGTAGTTTGATAGACGGGCTTAATTGCCCTGAGGCATGTGGGATCTTCCTGGACCCGTGTTCCCTGCACTGGCAGGTAGACTCCCACCCACTGGACCACCAGGAAAGTTCCCAGTGTATTTCTTTTATAATAACAAAAAGATATATTTAAAGTTACTCCTTTGTATTTTTAAGCAGGTTATGCATTTATCTACTTTCAACATCTACAGAATCCCTATCCCACCCTCACCCAACATCCACTCAGCTTCTAAATCCCTAGTACTTAGCCTCTGTTCTAGGTTCTTGTGAACCCAACCGGAATTTCCTCTTGCAAATATAAGCAAACATGAGCGCAGTCTATGACACTGCATATTTCTATGCCAGGAATCGACTCCTTGTGATTCATAAATAAGGAAATGATGGCAGGGAATTCCAAAGGTGTATCGGTTCATTTACGATTTTCTCCTTATCATTGGTTTGAAGCAATTTAATTTTGATGGGCCTTGATGTAGTCTTTGTGATTCTAGTGCTTTGTGTTCATTGAGCTTCTTAGATCTGTGATTTTATAGTTTTCATCAAATTTGGAAAATTTGGCGGTATTATTCAAATATCCTCCCCATGTCTTCAAGTAAATCAATCTTTTCTTCTGCAGTATCTGATTTGCTTGTTAATTACTCTCCAGTGATTTATTTTTCATCTTATACATATTTTTCATCTCTGAAAGTTTTATATGAGTCTTTTTTTTCTCTTCCGTGCCTCTATTTAACATGCCCAAGCTTTCCTCTGGCCCCTTGGGCAATACACAGTACTGTTTAATGTGCTTATCTACTAATTCTGTCACCTGTGTCATTTTGACATTTTTATTGATTTTCTCTCATTATAAGTTATATTTTCCTGCTTCTTTGCATGCTTGATAAGCTCTTTTAATGTTTATTTTTATTTATTTGGCTGTGCTGGGTCTTAGATGCGGCACGAGAGATCTTCTAGTTTGAAGCATGCAGGATCTTTGGTTGTGTCTTGCAAACACTTGGTTGCAGCACGTGGGGTCTAGTTTGAACCCAGGCCCCCTGCACTGAGGGCGCAGAGTCCTATCTATTGAACCACCAGGGAACGCTTGCTTGATAAGCTTTGATTGGATGTCAGACATTGTAAGTCTTGCCTGGTTGACTGCTGGATATTTTTCTACTTGTGTGACTATTCTTGAGCTTTGCTCTGGGATGCTGTTGTTACATGGAAATAGACTGAGTCTTTGGAGTCTTGTTTCAAGCTTTGTTGAGGGGACAGAGCAGCATCTGGTCTAGGGCTCTCTCTACCTAACAGGTTTTCCCAGGACTGAGGCAAGCCTCTCTTGAGTATTCCTCTCAATGCCCCAGGAAGAAGAGGTTTTCCGGTCATGTTGGTGGGAACAGGAACTACTCTCAATTCTGTTATGAGCTCTGAGGATTGTTCCTTTTGATCATTTCAAGCGGTTCTCTCCTGGTCATGAGTAACTTCTTCACAAGCGTATGCTAGTCATTGCTCAAGGGAGCTCTCACGGGGAGTTCGGCAAGCCTCCGGTGCACTTTCTCCGTGCAGCCCTCTCTTTTCTGGTACCTTGCCCTGTAAAGTCTAACCACCTTGGCCTCCCTGGACTTGCAGCTCCATCTCCTTAATTCAGAGAGAACGCTGGGGCCGCCTGGGTCCCCCTCCCTGGATGCTCCCCATGCTGGAGAGAATCACCACCTGTTTCCTCTCTTTCAAGCATTATGGTCTTTCTTTCCTTGGGCTTTTGTTTCTTTACCTTGCTAATCACTGACCTATTTATTTATTTTTTGGACTTTTTGTTGTTGGAGTATAGCCGATTAACAGTGTTGTGATGGTGTCAGGTGGACGGCAAAGGACTCAGCCATCCATGCACGTGTAGCCATTCTCCCCCAGACTCCCCACCCCACCCCGTCCAGGCTGCCACGCAACACTGAACAGAGTCCCCCGCCAGAGTAGGAGGCCCTTGTTGGTTATCCATTTTAAATAGAGCAGTGTGTATTAGTCGAAGGTATCATTGTCGTTCGTTATCTGACGCCCAGTGTCTTGGCAAGCCAGTTTTTAAACCATTCCCTGTGAGAGGGAGACCAGGCCCTGGGGCTCAGTCTTGGCCAGAACTGGAGGTACCGCTGCCCTGATTCATCGGCACTTTTCTCCATCACACGTGGTAACAGCAGCTGAACGCAAAATACTTAACACAGGTAAAGACAACAAACCTTGTAGGAATAATTCTGCCTCTAGTGACCCGTATTCTTCCTCTGACCTCAGCTTGGCCATGTGGTCTGTTTTTAAAGAATCTGTGTTGCAGCTTCCCCCAATCTTGGTGTATTTTGCCCTTGTCTCCATGATTCGACACCTCTGTTATCCTTCACCGCCCACCCCCATCAAGATACCTTTACCTCCTTTTTAAGGGGAAGTCCTGTACTTAACATGGCACCCCTCTGTGGAGCACTTATTTATTTTTTTCACTGTGCTATTATTTTTATTGGGATTATTATTGCTTTCATTAATGCTGTGGTTACTAAGTTGCATGGCTTTTAGCAATCTGCTTGAATCCTGCTTTTTCCCATAAGCCTCATTATTTTAGCACACAATTTTACACAACTCCATGGCCTCTCAGATTATAGGAAAACCTTTGTGCATATTGTTTTCCTGGGAAACATAGTGTGCGTACTCTCTGTACTTTGCTTTCTTAACTTAGCTATATGCCTTGGGGAACTTTCTCAGTCAGTCTGTAGAAAGCGCTTCCTCATTCTGTCTACAGATGCCTGTTATTCCATTGAATGATATGCTGTAAATGATTTAACCAGTTCCTTATGGGGTATTCCCAGTCTTTTGCAATTACCACCAGTAGGCTATAAATATACTCCTATATGTATATCATTTTGTTTTTCTGCAAGTATATCTGATAGACAAGTTCCCAGAAGGGTCAAGGGGAAAGTCCATATTTAAATTTTCTAGATACCTCCACCTTACCCTCCACAGGGAGCCTATCCTATACCCCTACCAGCAGTGTATGAGAGCGCCTGTTTTGCCAACCCAGTATAATCTTACTATTGGAGTTTTTTCATGAAAAAAATAGTATCTCAGTGTGCTACTAATCTCTAATTGTATCTTACAAGGGTAAGCATCCTTTCAGATCTTTTATCAATTTATGTTTTCTTTTCTGTGAACTCGGAGATTAGACTTGAAAAACTGTGCCAAAGAAGAGTGCTAAGGTACTAGGCATACCAGTATTGACACAGAAAGCTGGAGGGACTTCCTGGCGGCCCAGCGGTTAAGACTCCACGCTCCCACTGTGAGGGGCGTGGGTTCAATCCTGGCTGGGGGATTACGATCCCACATGCTGCGTGATGCAGCCAAAAAAGTTTAACAGTAAAAAGAAGAAATATAAAGCTTTACTAATCAAAATAGTGTGATTCTGATTTTGGAATGGACTGGTTGACTTGGAGAGGAGACCATATAGTCCACAATGAGACCAACCGTGTCAGGAAATCCAGCACATGGAAGAAGACAGGATATTCAGAGAATGGTGCTGGAACAACCGATTAGCCGTCTTGGGGTGGAGGGTGGCGATCCATCCCTATTACTATATACCAGAAAAAAATCCAAGTGGATCAAAAATTTAAATGTCAAAAGTAAAACTATAAAATTATAGAACAAGGGTCTTTCCCGGTGGTCCAGTGGCTAAGACTCCCTATGCCAGTGTAGGAGGCCCAGGTTCAATCCCTGCTCAGTGATGTAGGTGCCTCCCTGAGGGGCATCAAAATAAATAGAGTTTTTAATGCTTACCACTTAAAAAAACTGGTAAGGCTGGATGGCGTCATTGACACAATAGACATGAGTTTGAGCAAACTTCAGGAGATGGTGAAGGACATAGAAGCCTGGTGGGCTGCAGTTCCTGGGGTCACAAAGAGTCATACATGACTGAACAACAGCAACAAATTTTTAAAAGTTCTAGAACAAGAGTGAATCAAAATTTTTATAACCTTGACAACAGTTGGACGTCATGACTAAGAAATCCAGACGCCATCAGTGAAAAGACTCACAAATTTGACAATCTTTGAGTGGCTCTTTGGTTTTGCTTTTGTCTTTGTATGGCAAAGAACCCCAGAAGTAATGTTGGAACAACAAAAACAAGACAAAAAGCAAGCAGCACACTGGAAGGAAAGGTTGACATGTCAAATCAGAAACACATACTCTTTCTCAAGTGAATTAAGCTGCTCTAGGATATGATTTTTCTAATTAAAAGAGAAATGAGCCAGATGTACTGTTATAGGGAGTGGTAGGGTCCGTGGCAGTTAGAGAGTACAGACCCATCAAAGTTAAGAGGTGGGTGTTATTCAGCTTCAGCTCCTTGCTACTGCACTAGAATGGGAACCTGGAGAGGCCAGATCTTTCCTTTTTCAAGAAAATCCTCAAAACTATATATTTTCAATAATTTTTACATTGATATATTGTATTTTCATTTTTATTCAGTTCACAAATTTTTTTTTTAATTTTCTTGGCTGAGTGACATGTTAGTTCCCTAACCAGGGATCAAACCCGCACCCTCCCATGGAAATGTGAAGTCTTCGCCACTGGACTGCCAGGGGTTCCCTCAAAGCTGAGCTATTGTCTTTTAGCCCCTAAGTCGTGTCCGACTCTTTTGCGACTCTGTGAACTACAGCCCACCAGGCTCCTCCGTCCATGAGATTTCCCAGGCAAGAATACTGGAGTGGGTTTCCATTTCTTCCTTCTCTCATTCTTCTTCAGTATTGGCAATAGATTTAAACACTCTTTAAAATACCTGTGAAGCGGACACACATGTATAAAGCCACTGTTGATGCCTCTGCCTTGCAATCTGGTTCTGTATTTTCGTAATTGAACCACAGATTACGAGACCAGGAATGGAAGGAGAAAATTCCAAGCCAAGTGATGACCTGGGGAGCCAGAAATATCACCTCCCTTGGCCCCCATCTCTGATTTATTTCACCACCGAGGCACGTCCCAAAAGACTGGAGTTGTGGGTATGGTTATAGCTGAGTTGGAGCCCAGTGGCCTCCTGGTGAAGTCAAGTATTTCCCTATTTTTGCTTGGCAGCAGCAACTTTCAAGCCATCCTGGCTCAGCTAGTTTTGAGCAGTCTGAGTCTGCCTGGTCTCACTGTGTCGGTCAAGACAGGAGCCAGGCTTGGCATTCCTCGGGTTCCTGGCTGGTGGTCAGGTTTCCTGGAGTGAATCAGCAACTCTCTGCACACGATGAAGTGGGTGAAGTTTTCCGATACCTGTCAGCACTCTTGTGCCACGCAGTGCCTCTACCCTGGTGGCTGCTTTCTAGAGACCTTCATGCCTCTTGGCAGGCTTGCTGCCTCCTGCTTGAGCTGAAGTCCTCTGGATTTAGGACATGTCAAGATTAAATGGATGGTCTTTTCCTAAGGTTGTGTAGCAAGTTTGATTTGGTCACTCCCAGCTCCAGAAGCTGCTAGAGGTGACAGATGAAAACAGCTGGAGAGACTGAGAGTTAGTTTGGGGACCAGCAGGGATTTTCATAAAACAACAGTGCCCTAAAGCCAGCATTGGCCTGTAGACCTTTTGGTGATGATGATGGAAACGTTCTTTATCTGTGCTGTCCCACATGGTGGCTACTAAGTTCATGGGGTCGCAAAGCGTTGGATGCGACTGAGTGACTGAACTGAACTGAACCATGTGTGGCTGTTGAGCATTGAAATGTGGCTGACGTCCATGGCCATACCACCCTGGACACACCTGGTCTCATCTGAAATGTGGCCAAGGCAAATGAGGAGCTGAAATTTCTACTTTGTTTTATTTTAACTAATTATATCAAACATAAATGTGGCTAGTGGCTGCCATATTAGGCAGTACAACTCTTAAGAGATGATTAAAACCCAGCTCTCCACCTGGTTACTTCTGGAGTTGAATAAGGATGACTAGTAGGCATTATGAACTGAGTGCTTTTGTCCCCCTGAAATCCATGTGTTGGAAGTCTTAACCCCCAACGTGATAGTATTTGGAGACGGGGCCTTTTGGAGGTGCTTAGGGTTAGGTTAGGTCTTGAGGGTGGGGCCCTCTTGATGGGATTGGCGTCCTTACAAGAAGAGGAAGAGAGAGATCTTTTCTCTCTCTCATCTTACACCCTGAGGAAAGGCCGCATGAGGACACAGCGAGACCATGGCCATCTGAAGCCAGGAAGAGAGCTCTCATCCGGAACCAGATCAGGCAGCACCCTGATCTCAGACTTCCAGCTTCCAGATCTGAAAAATAAATTTCTGCTGGGTAAACTACTCTGTGGTATCTTGTTGTGATAGCCCCATCTAACTAAGCTGTAGATTTTTCTGAGACATTTAAAAGCAAAGAAACAGGACTTCCCTGGTAGTCCAGTGGTTAAGAATCCACCTGCCAATACATGGGACATGGGTTCAATCCCTGGTCCAGAAAGATCCCACGTGCCGCAGAGAAACTGATCCCGTGAGCCATCACTACTGAAGCCTTCTCACCCTGGAGCTCATGCTCTGCAGCAAGAGAAGCCGCCGCAAGGAGAGGCCCATGTGCCACAGCTGGAGAAACCCACACAGAACAACAGAGACCCAGTGCAGCCAAAAATACATACATAAATAATTTTTTTAAGCAGAGGAACATTTTTTAAAATTTCTTCTTTGCAGATGCTTCATCTCCTTCTGTTCTTGCCTCCTACTATGAGAGAGATTTTCAAGGCAAAGGTCCATTCAGTCAGTTCAGTTCAGTTCAGTCGCTCAGTCGTGTCCGACTCTTTGTGACCCCATGAACCACAGCACACCAGGCCTCCCTGTCCATCACCAACTCCTGGAGTCCACCCAAACCCATGTCCATATGTCCATTACTGAGGGCTTCATAAGTGTTAAGTCCCCCGAATGTGGAACTGAGAAGGAGGGGCAAGGCTGCCACCTTCCTACGACCGTTATTGCAGCAAATATTAATAGAGCCTCTTCTCTGAGCCAGGTGCTAAGGGCACAAAGGCAAGCAAGACAGAGAAAGTCCCTGCCTGTCTTGCCAAATGATGGCAAGACACATGTAAAATTGCATCAGTAAAGCACCGGGAAGTAGGGCCAAGGCGGACTCTGCAGCTGTCTGTTCCAAGCCTGATCTCTTCATCTGGTCCAAGACACGCCCACCAGCCCAAGTGCTGCGGGTAGTGAATGGAGGAGCCCACACCCTACATTACAGGGCAGCTCCTTTTGCTGTATGCATGGGTCAGTTATCTCAAATTTTCAAAACAAAAAACAGAGATCTGGAATTTTCTCAGATATTTCCCAATTTAAAAAACAAAACAAAACTTAAATTGGTGGCAGCAAATTAAAAGAACTACTGTGCAGGTCAAAACAAAACACAGCTACAGACTGGATTCTGCACCCCCAGGCCACCATGTTGCTAACGCTGTTCTCCGTGGTGACCGTGGAAAGGACTGACATCTGGACAAGAGACTCTGTGCTTATTTTAGAGGCCTCGCCCTCAAAGAGTTGACACCCAGCACCAGCAAACAACTCCCCATTACTTTGTCTCTGAGCCTGACTCCAAGGCACTGCCGGAATGTGTTCCCCCATTTGTTCAACAAACATGTATAGAGGCCTGCTCTCCACAAGCTGAGGTTCTGTGGCATGAGACAGATAATAAATATGAAAAACAAAGCATATAGGATGTGAGATGGCAAGAATAAGAATTAAGGTAAAAATGATAGAAGGAAGCACTGGAGGTTGCATGTTTTTTTAGAGTGGGAAGAACCCACGGAGGAAGAACTGAGCAAAGGGAGGGATCCATATGGTAGGTAAGCAGTCCAGGTCTCATGTGCTTGAGGAAAGTCAGGATGACCCGCGCAGCTGGAACAGAGTGAGCGGGTTGAGGAGGGCAGTGGAGATGAGGGCTTCGCGCCATGGAGAGAACTCCAGCTTCTGCTTTAGGATGGGAGACTTGGAGGAGGGGAGGGCTTTGAACAGGAGAGTGATGTGATACAGCTTAGTTTTAACAAGCTCCCTCTGGCCACCATGTAGAGAACAGACTGCAGGGGCAAGAATGAAACAGGACACCAGTGCAGAGGTGACTGTAGTAGGTCAGGCAAGAGACGGTGGAGGCCAGACTCGCAGGGGAGGTGGAGGTGGGAGAAGCGGTCAGATTCGGGGTGCGTTTTGAATGTGGAATTGCTGATTGTGGGGTGTGGGCTAGATGCATTTGGACCATGAGAAAGGGAAAGCTTCCTGATCTGTGTCTCTCTAGGATCCAGAAAAGAAGCTGCATCTTCAAGCTCGGTTTCCCTAGGAAGGCCTTTGGGAGCCTGTGAGTAGACAGCAGCCCGGACACCAGGGCTGTCTATATCCCAGTTCCTAACCCCATCGGGCTTCCCAGGTGATAAAGAATCCTCCTGCCAATGCAGGAGATGAGGGTTCGATCCCTGGCTCGGGTAGGTAGATCCCCTGGAGGAGGAAATAGCAACCCACTCCAGTATTGTTGCCTGGGAAATCCCACAGACAGAGGAGCCTGGTGAGCTATAATGCGTGGAGTCGCAAAGAGTCAGACATGACTTAGCGACTAAACAACAAACCCCATCAGACCCAATGCCCCCTGCTCTTTTTCAATTACAAATGTCCTAGAAAACCCCTTCACTCTCTTGAAATTTAATTCATATATAATTTAACCTACTTGCATGTATCTTTTAAAGTCAAGCAGAATGCCCTTGCTATAAAATAATTATAAACTGTGTTTTTGAACAAATAAACTGCCCAGGCATGACCCCACTAGATAACCTAATGAAACAATCAGACACACCCATGGGAAGACTCATGAGATCGCGGCTGATGAGCTGGGCTGTGTGGCCAACCAGACATCACCAGCATGTGGCTGTCAGCGAGATGCACCTCCACAATGGTAGGCCAGTCTTGGTAAAATCCAACTGCAGCAAACGACAGCCATCCTTTTACTGCCAGTGGTGGCATCCTTGGGAAATTTCCCTGAAGCAGTGACAGCGTCCAGGGAAGCTGTTCTCCCAGAGGTCACAGGGATAAGGCTCCCAGAACAAACTAAGATGTTCAGATAACACGGTTTATTAAATTGACTTAAACTGAGGAACCCGGGAGAGAGAGATGGAGTTGGCACCTTTAGGACAGGGTACAAGGAAGTGGAAGAGCCATACGGCCTGGGTCCTGGGTTCTGTGTGCGTCCTGTCTTTCTCTCTCTCAATCCCATCAGCCTTCTTGGTCAGTCGGACTGGAGTTCAGGCTGAATAAGGGGCTCAACAGGTAAAAGGTACCTGGACCTAGAAAGCCGGCCCACCTCTGCTGTGCGGGAGACAGACGGGAGCAACACTGCCTGCTTCCGCGGTGGCCTCCAGTTGCCCTGCTGGGCAGCCATGATTTTAGCCATGTTTCTAGGGCACTTGGGGCCAGAATGCCACAGACTGGCTGTCCCTAGTGGATGGCCAATTTGGGGTTGATAAGAGGTCAGTGGAGAAATAACTCCAGAAAGAATGAAGAGGTGGAGCCAAAGCAAGAACAATACCCAGCTGTGGATGTGACTGGTGATAGAAGCAAGGTCCGATGCTGTAAAGAGCAATATTGCACAGGAACCTGGAATGTCAGGTCCATGAATCAAGGCAAATTGGAAGTGGTCAAACAGGAGATGGCAAGAGTGAACGTCGACATTCTAAGAATCAGCAAACTAAAATGGACTGGAATGGGTGAATTTAACTCAGATGACCATTATATCTACTACTGCGGGCAGCAATCCCTCAGAAGAAATGGAGTAGCCATCATGGTCAACAAAAGAGTCCAAAATGCAGTACTTGGATGCAAATTCAAAAATGACAGAATGATCTCTGTTCGTTTCCAAGGCAAACCGTTCAATATCACAGTTATCCAAGTCTATGCCCAAACCAGTAATGCTGAAGAAGCTGAAGTTGAACGGTTCTGTGAAGACCTACAAGACCTTTTAGAACTAACACCCAAAAAAGATGTCCTTTTCATTACAGGGGACTGGAATGCAAAAGTAGGAAGTCAAGAAACACCTGGAGTATCAGGCAAATTTGGCCTTGGAATATGGAATGAAGCAGGGCAAAGACTAATAGAGTTTTGCCAAGAAAATGCTCTGGTCATAGCAAACACTCTCTTCCAACAACACAAGAGAAGACTCTACACATGGACATCACCAGATGGTCAACACCGAAATCAGATTGATTATATTCTATGCAGCTAAAGATGGAGAAGCTCTACACAGTCAACAAAAACAAGACCAGGAGCTGACTGTGGCTCAGACCATGAACTCCTTATTACCAAATTCAGACTGAAATTGAAAGTAGGGAAAACCGCTAGACCATTCAGGTATGACCTAAATCAAATCCCTTATGATTATACAGTGGAAATGAGAAATAGATTTAAGGGCCTAGATCTGATAGATAGATTGCCTGATGAGGTTCGTGACATTGTACAGAAGACAGGGATCAAGACCATCCCCATGGAAAAGAAATGCAAAAAAGCAAAATGGCTGTCTGGGGAAGCCTTACAAATAGCTGTGAAAAGAAGAGAAGCAAAAGCCAAGGAGAAAAGGAAAGATATAAGCATCTGAATGCAGAGTTCCAAAGAATAGCAAGAAGAGACAAGAAAGCCTTCTTCAGCGATCAATGCAAAGAAATAGAATGCAAACAACAGAATGGGAAAGACTAGAGATCTCTTCAAGAAAATTAGAGATACCAAGGGAACATTTCATGCAAAGATGGGCTGAATAAAGGACAGAAATGGTATGGACCTAACAGAAGCAGAAGATATTAAGAAGAGATGGCAAGAATACACAGAAGAACTGTACAAAAAGATCTTCATGACCCAGATAATCACGATGGTGTGATCACTCATCTAGAGCCAGACATCTTGGAATGTGAAGTCAAGTGGGCCTTGGAAAGCATCACTACGAACAAAGCTAGTGGAGGTGATGGAATTCCAGTGGAGCTGTTTCAGATCCTGAAAGATGATGCTGTGAAAGTGTTGCACTCAATATGCCAGCAAATTTGGAAAACTCAGCAGTGGCCACAGGACTGGAAAAGGTCATTTTTCATTCCACTCCCAAAGAGAGGCAATGCCAAAGAATGCTCAAACTACCGCACAGTTGCACTCATCTCATCACACGCTAATAATGTAATGCTGAAAATTCTCCAAGCCAGGCTTCACCAATATGTGAACCATGAACTTCCTGATGTTCAAGCTGATTTTAGAAAAGACAGAGGAACCAGAGATTAAATAGCCAACATCTGCTGGATCATCGAAAAAGCAAGAGAGTTCCAGAAAAACATCTATTTCTGCTTTATTGACTATGCCAAAGCCTCTGACTGTGTGGATCACAATAAACTGTGGAAAATTCTGAAAGAGATGGGAATACCAGACCACCTAACCTGCCTCTTGGGAAATCTGTATGCAGGCCAGGAAGCAACAGTTAGAACTGGACATGGAACAACAGACTGGTTCCAAATAGGAAAAGGAGTGCGTCAAGGCTGTATGTTGTCACCCTGCTTATTTAACTTATATGCAGAGTACATCATGAGAAACGCTGGGCTGGAAGAAACATAAGCTGGAATCAAGATTTCTGGGAGAAATATCAATAACCTCAGATATGCAGAAAGTGAAGAGGAGCTAAAAAGCCTCTTGATGAAAGTGAAAGAAGAGAGTGAAAAAGTTGGCTTAAAGTTCAACATTCAGAAAATGAAGATCATGGCATCCGGTCCCATCACTCCATGGGAAATAGATGGGGAAAGAGTGGAAACAGTGTCAGACTTTATTTTTTTGGGCTCCAAAATCACTGCGGATGGTGACTGCAGCCATGAAATTAGAAGACACTTACTCCTTGGAAGAAAAGTTATGACCAACCTAGAGAGCACATTCAAAAGCAGAGTCATTACTTTGCCGACTAAGGTCCATCTAGTCAAGGCTATGGTTTTTCCAGTAGTCATGTATGGATGTGAGAGTTGGACTGTGAAGAAGGATGAGCGCTGAAGAATTGATGCCTTTGAACTATGTTGTTGGAGAAGACTCTTGAGAGTCCCTTGGACTGCAAGGAGATCCAACCAGTCCATTCTGAAGGAGATCAGCCCTGGGATTTCTTTGGAAGGAGTGATGCTTAAGCTGAAACTCCAGTACTTTGGCCACCTGATGTGAAGAGCTGACTCATTGGAAAAGACTCTGATGCTGGGAAGGATTGGGGACAGGAGAAGAAGGGGACGACAGAGGATGAGATGGCTGGATGGCATCACGGACTTGATGGATGCGAGTCTGAGTGAACTCTGGGAGTTGGTGATGAACAGGGAGGCCTGGTGTGCTGCGATTCATGGGGTCAAAAGAGTTGGACACGACAGAGCGACTGAACTGAACTGATAAACATCAGTAGATAGCCTAAATGTGGAAATTAAGTGTCCATGGGTCATGAGTGTTCTGGACAGACAGGAGGCTCAGTGGCTGGAGGAGGGTAGACGGGGGGAAGATAAGGTTGGAAGGTGGGTGAAGCCAGGCCTTGAAGAGCCTTGTGGCCATGTGGAGGTGTTTAGATTTCATCTTGAGAGGATCGAGCAGCCATCAGAGGTTTTCAAACAGGGAGGGTTGGTCTGGTTTGCATTTTTGAAAAAAAAAACAGGTGGCCGCCATGGCGTGAGTAGATTGTAGGGAGGTTATGGAAGATGTAACCAGGAGGAAGGTCTCTCTGACCACCAGCCCATCCCTGGGCCTCCCTTCCGTCCAGGGCTTTAAAGGCAGGCACAGTTGAAGCCCATAGTCACGGAACTTGGCTTGTAACAATACCTACCAGGTCCCAGAGGCTCAGTACAGAATATTCTAGACTCATCCCAGCTTATCGTTTCATTCTTGAAGGAGCAAAGACCCAAAGAAGGGCTTTGACATTGTCCCTCTTGTGTATTTGTTTTCATTTTTAGTTGTAATGTGTCAGTGAAGCAGGAACTGGGCCCACAGCAAGGTCTGTGTCCACAAAATGTGTTGAAAACCTGGAAGAATAAATCTGATAAGTACGGTCAGAGAGTAGGAGGTGATGCGGAGCGAGGAAAGGAAAACAAAAAGGAACCAAATAACAAAACAAACAAGCAAACAGAACCCTGCAGACTCACAGAAACGGGCTTATACAAGGCACACGTCCCCGCCAGGCACCTCCTCACAGATAAAAGGAGGGCGCCGTCCGCTCCCAGCCCGGGCGGGCTGCCTTCTGCTGAGGACTGAAATGGATAATGAAGGGTGGACAGCGAGGGGAGGGAGGAAACACAGCCTCAAGCAGGGAACCGTTGATTAGGCTAGAGACAGACAGACAGACACTGCAGATGCATCTTCACCCAGAGAGAAGCCGAGGTCAGGATGGAACCAGGCTAGGGACACAGAATGTGTACCTTAGAACAAATCAGACTTTTCTGCTCCTAGAAGTTGTTAGGAAAGGGGGACCAGGGCCCAGATCCCACCCTGGAGACCTCTTGCCCTGATCCAAGGGAACTCGTAGGGAGTTTTTCTGATGCCTGAGGGTTTCTCTCGGTTGTCTCTAAGTTCTCTCTCTCAGCATCATTTCACGTTCAGTAGTGTCTGCATGCCCCAGCCAGGCAGCATCCTTCAGACCCTAATCCACTTGGCTTTCTATAGTTATTTTTACTTTTTCATGTACTTGTTTTAAATCACATAATAGTATTAGTGTTGCATCTTTCTGGGACATCTCTGCAAGAGAGAGTGTGTGTATTTCTCCTCCCACAACTGGAAAATTCCTTAAAAAAATAAAATACCTTGCTGTTCATCTTGTTTTATAAACTGTCTTTTATATTTGTCACTAAATGGCATGTTTTGTAGATCTCTTAAAGTTAGTCCAGATACACCCAGATTATTCTCTGGTTTCTGGCCTCCTGCTCCATCGGAAAAACCAACCACCTGGGTTTGAATCCCAGCATCACCACTTACTGGCTGTGTGACTTCACACAAATAACCTCTCTGGGACCTAATTTTCCCATCTGTAAAATGGGGTCTCTGGGAGTAGCTGATCTGTTGTGGATCTGGGTGCTAAATAGTACGTGCACAGGGCCTAGGGCGGTGCTTGGAACAGTCAAGGCACTTTGTTGGTGTCGGCTATTATCATGCCTAGGGCTTCCCTGGTGGCTCAGACGGTAAAGAATCTGCCTGCAATGCAGGAGATGCAGGTTCGATCCCTGGGTCAGAAAGATCCCCTGGAGAAGGGAATGCCTACACACTCCGGTATTCTTGCCTGGGAAATGCCATGGACAGAGGAGCCTGGCGGACTACAGTCCATGAGGTTGCAAAGAGTCGGACACGACTGAGCAACTAACACAGCAGTAACGATGATTCTTACAGATAAATCGTGGTGTTTAGCCATTCCTCTTTGGAGGCAGTTAGATGGTTCCCAACATCTCGCTGTATTTGCCTCCTGTGTAGCCCATAATCTCAATACCTCTTCCGCCCCCAGAATATGGGTTGCTCTCTGGAGTGTTAGCTGTTGGCTGGAACCTTGATTGTCGGGCCATCTGTTGCCCTTGCTGCTTCATCCTGGGATCCCCATCTCTGTGTGTGTTTGTCCCTCTTTGGGGCAACCAGGACCCCTTCTGATGTGTTCAGCAACCTCTCCAGGTCTCACCAGACCTTGAGTCTCTGCTGCGCCAGCCCTAGATCATGGTCTCCAAGAACTGGCTGCTCAAAAGATTGGGCAAACCCCCAAGCCACAGCCCGGAGCTGCTGCAGCTGCTGCTGCATTTGGGCCCCAGTCAGCTGCCTGACCTTTACCTTCTCCAGGCTTCTCTGAATGACCTCCTTAGAGACCCCTGGGACCAAAGTAGGGATGTGGCCAAAAGGGTGCACAGGAGGACCCCGCCATGGGGAGGGAGTGACCTGTGACCTCGGAGGCCCAGATTCTTAGCATCTGCTCCTGCTGGGGCTTTAACCTTTCTCATGGCCTGTCACCTGCCATAGGGTCGTTCACCACGTGGGCATCTGATATCGCACGATATTGCACCTTGGGACGGCGGGCCGATTACCCTGGCCTGGAAGGTTGGGGCAGGTTATTAAAAGGAATAGGTGGACTCATCTTCCAGTGTTTGCCCATGTGGGACAGTGTCAGGGATAGCATAGCCTTCTCTCTGGAACTCACGTTTCCCACCTGTAAAATGAGAGAGTTGCACGAGATATCAATGGCTTTCAACCTTCTCTGATCACAGTCCACACTAAAAAGACATTCAGCGTCACAGCCCGGTACACACTAAATGTATAGATGTTTGCTTGCATGACCAAGTTTCTGCAAACACTTAAACAACCACTCTTACCGTGTGATCACCCTGGGATCTTTTCAAGGTCGAGATTCAGCTCCCGCCCCTTTGAAGCTGTGTGACCTTGGCTGGATTACTTAACCTTTCTGTGCCTCAGCTTCTTCAGCCCAAAGTACAACAATAGCCCTATTCATTTGTTGTTGTTCAGTAGCTAAATCATGTCTGACTCTGCAGCCCCATGAAATGTAGCCCTGCCATGCTCCTCTGTCCATGGGATTCTCCAAGCAAGAATACTGGAGTGGGTTGCCATTTCCCGGGGATAGACCCTGCGTCTCCTGCATTGGCAGGCAGATTCTCCACCACTGAGCCCCCAGGGAAGCCCATAGCCTACAAATAGGATTGTTGTAAAGATGAAGGGAGCTGGTATTTATGATCTACACAGAATAGCACCTAGAACATGCTATATGGTTGATAAACATAAGTCATTGTGCTTTACAGATATTGTGACTTTTTCCGGAGGAGTTATCTATGATGTTGGTTGAGGACTGAAGTCTATGGAGTATTTATGGTTGCTCAAGGACACGGGAATAGAGACGAGCTTGGCTTTAAGGCCTTTGGCAGGCAACTGTATTTAGCTACAACTAAAACCATTTGTTTTCTGTGTATTTTCTATTTTTACATTTTCATTACAGATGGCAAGTGGTATTGATTTTCTCATATGGTAGTGATGTAAAGTCTTTTTCTCAGACAAATTTATTTAAGAAAAACAATGGGTGATTTTGTAGACATTATGACTTAGGACAAAACAAAGTTTTCTAAACACGAGTCAATCTGAAGTTGACTTAATAGAAATAGAAAGTGAAGTACGTAAGAGTGGCTTGGGGATGTGGTGAAAAGCATAAAGAGGTAGGAGGTAAGGTCTGGATACATGGATCTAGTTTGAGATCTTTCTTGCACTGACGTGGAAATGGAGGCTCAGACTGGAGACGTGCTCGATCTGGGGGACCCGCTCCTCAGTGACAGGGCCCGGAAGTGTCCCTGGATTTTGCAGTTTGGAGTCCAGGCTGTCCTTGTGCCCACGTCCCTCTCCCTTGTTGTTCAGCAGCTAAGTCGTGTCCGACTCAGCAACCCCATGAAATGTAGCCCTGCCATGCTTCTCTGTCTCTTTTCCATGAATGAAAAGTGCTGAATGCCAAGCAAAGCAACAAGATCAGCTGCACTAGTCCCCTAAGGCTGCCATAATGAGGTACCGGAAACCGGGGATGCCTTTAAGGATAAAAATTTCTTGCGGCACAGTTCTGGAGGCTAGAGTTTGAAATCAAAGCGTTATTCACTAGGTCGACTCCTTCTGGAGGCGGCAAGGGACCGTGTGTTCCACGCCTGCCTCCTAGCTTCCGATGGCTGCTGGCTCCCTCCGCATCCACTCTCTGCCTGACTCTTCCCGGCACGTTCTCCCTGGGTGTCTGTGTCCAAATGTCCCTCTTCTTGCAAGGACGCCGAGTCATTGGATTGGGTGCCACCCTAATCCGAGATGACCTCATCTTAACCTCCATTACATCTGCGGACACCCTATCTCCACCTAAGGTCACAGTCACAGGGACCAGGGGTTAGGAGTTGAACAGATCTTTTCAGGGGACACAGTTCAACCCACAGCATCGCCCACCTGGGGTCCCAGCAGCAAGAAGGGGCTAGGAGTAGGGCTAGGGGTGGGAGGTGGGTGGCAGGGCTGAGAGCTTGCTCTACCCCTGAGATATCTGGGCTGTGCAAAAAAAATTGAAACCACCCAAGCAAGAGGGGTCGGTCAAGGCCCCTGCTGCTCAGCTGGCTTGCATTAGTCTCAGTCGAAGTCTGTGGCGGCAGAGGCGGTCCAGGCCCCAGCACGTTCGACAAGGACTGGCCGCCGCCAGCAAAGGTCAGGGCCCCCGCTTTACAGTATAAATATCACCCGCTTCCCGGCCACCCCCCTCCCGCAGCCACACAATATCTCTTTCAAAGATCTCAAAACACCAAAGCAGACCGTACCAAATTGACTTTATTATTTTAAAACCGGCCCCTTCTGTCCACCACCACCCGCTACCGCCTTCCCAGGGGGAAGAAAATTCATAATAGATGTCTCTCCAGCGTGTGCCTCTGTTCTCTGCTCTCTGATGGTTCTCGGAACCCTGGGGCAGTAACTCTCATAGTGTGTCCTAATATCCAGCCTTTATTTGACAAATATTTAGGGACCGCCAACCTCACCATGGCCACCAGGAGTCAATGGCCTGTGTAGTGACAGGTGCTGAATCCTGGTGAAAATAGCTTACCCGGGGCAGCAGTGTGGTGGGGGCGGAAGGGCTTCTGGGGGCGGGAGGGTGGGGGCCAGACTGAGGGCTTCGGCTGCGTTCACTCCCTTGGTCCTCACTTGAGCACTTTGCAAGTTCGTTACCATTTGACAGATGAGAAAACGGAGGCTCCAAGGAAGGAAGTCACTAAGCCAGGACATGCCATAACCAGGCTTCAGTTCAGTTCAGTTGCTCAGTTGTGTGCGACCCCATGGACTGCAGCATGCCAGGCTTCCCTGTCCATCACCAACTCCCAGAGCTTGCTCAAACTCACGTCCATCGAGTCGGTAATGCCATCCAACCATCTCAGCCCCTGTCGTCCCCTTCTCCTCCTGCCTTCAATCTTTCCCAGCATCAGGGTCTTTTCAAATGAGTCAGCTCTTCGCATCAGATGGCCAAAGTATTGGAGTTTCAGCTTCAGCATCAGTTCTTACGGCTGAGACTAAAGTGAAGTGAAAAAAGACATTCTCCCAGGTGCAGAATTTAAGAGGATGTCCAAAACTCAGTAATCATGATCAATGTCTTAATACAGTATTTAAAAGAGTCAGAGTCAGTGCCAAAAATCCCTGATGAGGAAAGTGTCAAAAAAATTTATGCCTCTTTTCTTTTTAATCTTTTCTGGCCACACTGAATGGCATATGAGTTCTTGGTCCCCTGACCAGGGACCCTGCATTGGCAATGAAGAAGTCTTAGCCAATGGACCTCCAGTCAAGTCCCTCGTATTTTTAAATGAAGACTGCTGAGTTTCTCTGTTTTTCAGCCTTGCTTTATTGTGCAAGGGGCTTCGTAGGTGGCTCAGTGGTAAAGAATCTGCCTGCCCATGCAGGAGAGGCAGGAGACGCCCTGGAGGAGGAAATGGCAACACACCCCAGTGTTCTTTCCTGGGAAATCCCATGGACTCAGGAGCTTGGTGGGCTACAGTTCATGGGTCACAAAGAGTTGGACGTGACTGAGCACACACTCACTGTGCAAGGGGAACAGTTGTTTCCAACTGTCCCGTCAGTTGTTTCCAACTGACCCACAGTCACAGGGTCCTGCCAGGCTGGTCTATGAGGGTGTGCAAACAGATTCGGCAACTTTATATATAGTTATAGCTTTTTGAACGTAGAGTGTTTAATAACTTTTTCCACTCGGTTCAGAATGTGAGAGGATATGTTGGTAAAGACACAGAGGACCGGGTGTCTTCCCTTTCCCGTAGGCTCGGCACCAGCTAGGACGGCCCTCCCGGCAGCCTGGACGAAAAGTCTTTGTCTTGCATTATTGCCGTCTGGTGGGCCTTAACAATGTCGGTGTATACACGCCCTCGCGCCATCTCCACAACCAAGTGTGAGGGCGCAGACCGTGGCCTCTGCATCCGACCTAGCTTCCTATTCCAGCCCCACCACCTAGCAGCCGTGTGGCAGGCAAGCAGCTTCGCTTTTCTGGGCCTCCGTTTCCACATTTGTAATAAGAGTCAGATCACAGGCATCTCTGTCGCGTTGCTAAGATTGTTGTAAGGGTTAAATGAGTCCATGTAAAACCCTGAGAATGGAGCATGACACAGAAGAAACAGCACCCATTCCGGAGTAGGACTGCTATTTTATTTTCATTTTTAAAATTTGTGGCTGCACTGAGCTTTCATTGCTGCAGCAGTGTTTCTCTAGTTGCAGAGATCAGGGGCTCCTCTAGCTCCAGTCACTGGCTTCTCACTGACTTTGGCTCGTCTGGTGGCAGAGCTCAGGCTCTAGGTACACAGGCTTCAGTAGCTGTGCCCCAAGGGCTCTAGAGCACCAGCTCAGTCGTTAAGGTACTCGGGCTTAGTTGCTCCTCGGCATGTGGAATCTTCCTGGCCCAGGGATCAACCCCGCGTGCCCTGCATTGTCGGGCGGACTTTTATCCACTGCACCGCCAGGGAAGTTTTATCTATGAGTATTATTGTTATTATTTATGAATAGTATAAGATTGTTTTCTATTGGTGCTGTAACAAAGGACTGCAAAATCGGTGGCTTAAAACAGCACACATCTGTTATCTTACAGTTCTGGAGTTCAAAAGTCTGAGGTCGGAAGGTCTCACTGAGCTAAAATCAAGGGGTCAGCAGGACTGCTTTCCTTCTGGAAGCTCCAGGGGAGCATCCATCTCCTTGCCTTTTGCACCTTGGGGAGGCTGCCCACGTTCCTCGGCTTGTGGCCCCTCCCGCATCTTCAGCATCAGCAGCGATGGGGCAGGTCCTGTTCACATAACATGGCTCTGATCTTACGTGGTTACATTTCTCTGCCGCCTCCCTCTTCTGCTTTCAAGGACTATGTGGTAACTCTGCATTCACCTGGGTAATCCAGGCTCCTCTTCCCATTTTACAGTCAGCTGATTAGCAACCTTCATTCCATCTACAGCTTTAATCCCCTTTTGCCATGTAACCTCATATAGTCCCAGACTCCAGGGATTAGGATGGATAATGGGCCAGGGAGGCATTATTCTGCTCACATCACTCACTCATTCACTCATCAGTAACAAACAAATATTTATTCAGGAGTGTGCTGTGCTTAGTCACTCAGTCATGTCCAACTCTTTGCGACTGCTAGCCCACCAGGCTCCTCTGTCCATGGGATTTCCCAGGCAAGAATACTGGAGTGTGTTCCTGTTTCCTCCTCTTGGGGATCTTCCCAACCCAGGGATTGAACTTGAGTCTCTTGGTCCCTCATGTCTCCTGCCTTGGCAGGCGGATTCTTTACCCACCAAGCCATTGGGGAAGCCCCCTGTTTATTCACAGAAGGCACCGAGTAGCAGGTTTGAGGTCCCAGCCGTGACAGTACAGACAGAATTCCACACTCTCAGCTCCAGCTGTCCTCACTGTGAAGCCGAGCAGCCTCACCTCCTTGTGACACTCCTTGCCCTCAGAATCCCTCCCTCCTGGGCTTTGCAAGGTGCCAGCAAAGACAAAAACGGAACCGTGCGCCTGCCCCTCCAGGCGTGCTTTGTGTAGGAACCCCTTCAATGCCAGAGCAGCTGGCAGTGTCTGAAGAAGCGGAAATGCTGTCCTGGCTTGTGCGGCATCAATGCTTGGATCCTGTCGACCCATCGAAGCCAGTTCAAGTCGACCCTGGGACATGTCCGGAGGTCACTGGCCAGTGTGAGGTGCCCAGCCCCAACTGCCTGCAGGACTGCCACTGCCTGGACGGCCTAAGGGCTCCAGGGGCCGTGTGTCACTAGAAGCGGGGGGTGTGGATGGGGGCAGAGAGAGGGAAGGAAATCCAGAAGGTTATCACTGAATAGTACATGTTTGGTTAACCCTTGGAGTGCCGAACTATGTCCTCAGAGATGCAGGTGATTCAGAAGCACCCTGGGGCTCTTGCAGGTAAGCAACTCAGGCCTGGCTGGAGGCACACACCACCACCACCACCCTGCCCCCTCCCCGCCCCCCGCTGCACCGAAGTTAGATAACCAGCCAGCGGGCATCACGAGCTGGGCCAGGAGCTCAGCTGTCCCCTCTGCCGCTGGAAGTTAAACTACAGACCAACCTGCTTTTGCTTCTCCAGGGTTTAAAGGACTCCGCTCTTCAAGACATCTAGAAATTTTGTCAGCTCTAACCCACCAGAAAATCCCCCCATGCTCTTTCCTTTCATGATATGTTAATCCCGCTCTGTGCATAGTTACTATACACACCTAGTGAAGAGGGAGCGGGTCCATCCCTCTTACAGCCCCCACAACTCCTCCCCGGAAGCAGCTCCTGGCCCCAGTTCTTGGGTGTCCTTCCAGAGACAGTCAGTGGGTGTCACATCTGACACTTTCTATACAAATGATAAAAACCCGACCCTAACATACCAGCACTCATAACCTTTTTGCTGCTGCCTGTGGCTCACTCTGGTGTGTTCTTAGCAGCAGCAGCTTGCAGTGGCAAGTTCTGGATTTTGTCAGAATGGGAGGAATCAAGGAAGCCCTTGGTGAATTTCATTCAATAAACGTCTGAGGCCTGTGGGCCTCAGTGGAAAAGCGTGTGGGGATCAGTTAGCGATGTCTGCCTTGATCGCAGTAGGGGAGGCTATGGGGTAGATGGTGCAGTTTTCTCACTTGGTCCAGAAAGTGCTTCCCAAACGTCAGGCACTCCAATCCTTAGTCATGATTTTCGTCACATCTAAGTCCCATCTGTGACATGACTGCACAGCTGAGCACAAACACACAAAGTACCACTTGTATTGTTATTTGATTTTTTTTTTTAATTTATAGGCTTCTTTGGGCTTAAAATAAATTCATTTTAAAAGGGAAATTTGTACCATCACCTTAAGTGGAAAGCCAGCATTATTTGCTATAAATGGAGAGAAGTGGTAAAAATAAGTTCACTGAATATAAAACAGTATTATTAAGTTCTGGCCAAGGCTCTGAATCTCTTAGCTAAAAAGAAATTAGTGAGTATCAGAGATTTTTCTCTTTGACCTATTAATAATGAATATTTATTTAAAATTATGTTCCAAGTGGTACCTCATTAACTACTCACAACTACTGTATAATATAGAAATTGTTATCATTTCTGTTTTATAGAAGAGGAGAAGGAAACTGAGGCACAGAGAGAGCTGATAACATACATGTTCAGAATCACTCAGCTAATGAATAGTGAAGCCGGGATTTGAACCCAGGCAGTCTAGTTCCAGAGTCCAAGCTCTTAACTTCTGAGCTAGGCTTCCTATGAGATAGATTAAAAGAGAATGAAAAAGGGATTCATCTAAAATTATCTTCTGTACACCCAGTAGGGATTTCTGTTACACTGAGACCTATAGACTAGTAGAAGCAGCAAAACTAGTCTTAGGACATTAGTCCAGGTGCTAATCCCATTTCTGTTAATAATCCATCTGTGACCCTGGTCAGTCTCTGATCATCTAATTCCCCACTGTAAAGAACAGGAGTTGGTCTGTATTTGAGCGTCTAGATGTCAGGAACCTTCCCTTAATCTCACAGGACCCATGGCATCGGGCACACATTTTCAGTTAGAAAGCCAGAAGCCCCAGAAAACCCAATGTCCCGGCTTTCCTCGGTGTATCTCCCTTATTGTCCTTAACCTCCAGCTTTCACCCTCATTCTTGTCACCTAATAGTCACCAACTGGCTGCTTCACCTCCAGCCCTCACCTCCACATTCCAGGCAAGCAGAATAAGGAAGAATCAAGAAGGAGCAAAGCCATAATCAGGAAAGCTAAAGTTTTCAAGTCTTGCATTGGCTGGATTTGTATCACATGGCCACCCTTGGCTGCAGGCAAGGCTAGAGAAGGGACTATTTTTACCTGGATGCATTGCTACTCTGGGTGGCTTCTCTTAACAAGAATGGGGAGGAAATGGACATTGGGTAGGCAACCGTTCGGTGACTGTAAACACTCAAAGAAGGAAAGGCAGGAGGGGAGGGTTAATTCCTTAGACCCCTTCCAGCTCTACAGAGCTGTGATAAAAGAATGTTCATCCTGCTCCCTCTTAAGGCGCTCAGTGCCCAAGAGCATAAACACTATATTTTTCCATAAATGGGCTTTTCTGTGAACTTCTTCATGTTGAGGCCACTTTTGTTTTTACTGGCAACCTTACTCCAGGGGAATGAAAGTTCACCATGGTGCAGATGTATATTTAAGTACGACAGGAGGCATAGGCAGGGGACCCATGGAAAGAGAATGTTTTAAAAGAGGGAGGCAAACATTCAGCCTGGGAAGGTCAGGTAGAAGTCTCTGGAAGAATGTGTCAGGTGCCTCCCCTGCGACGGTGGGACAGGAAGTGGCCTTGGAGCCAGGCTTGCTTCTTCCAGATGCCCGTGGTCATGAGTGTGGACCACATTTTTCATGCGACCTGCCAGCAACCTTTCCACAGTGCTGTACTCATAAGGCAGTTTCTCTGTTACTTTATGACTTGGCCCACCTTAGCGTTTCCCCATCCACTTTCTAGCTGGGTGGCCTTGCAAAAGTTTCTTAACCTCTCTGTTCCACAGTATTCTCACCTGTATAATGGGCTGTTGATGATATCACTTCATAGAGTTATTATGAGAGTTAAGTGAGTTAATACATACAGTGCTCACAGAGACTTTCCTGGCACATTATACACTCCATATTAAGGTTATTGTATCGGCATCACCATCCCACGTGAGAGGGTCAACAGAGGTTGATCCATTCCTGAACAATGTTTGGGCACCTTTGGCATAATCATCTCATTTTCACAATGGTCAAGAGGGATAGTTCAACAACACTGTGAGATTTTAGATCCCAGTGACCCTGTCCAGAGACAGAAGATCCTTTTCGCCACAAACCTATTAATAAATCCATATTCTTGGAGAGAAGGCTTGAGAAGGTGTTCATGAGCTTGGTTGATGTTGAATAGAGCTGGGTACTGTTTGCCAGCATTCCCCTTCCCATCAGGTACACGACCCTAGGCCGTACCCTTCACATCAGAGTCATCACAGACGTACATCATTATCAGGACCACTTTGAATGTGCAAGGCCTCCTTCTAATGGGACTGCTTTCCACATGCTTATGTTCACACATCCCCAAAAGTCGTGGATGCCCATGAACACTTCTTACATTTATTCATTCATTCATCAAATGTTTGTTGACACCTACTGTGTGCTGGGCATGGTTCCAGGGACTTGAGATGCTTCAGGGAACAAAACAGCTAAAAATTCTATTTTTGTGGTGGGAAAGACAGGTAAAAGCCAACATAGGAGATAAAATAAATAAGTCTGTTGTATTGTAGGGTGATAAATACTGTGAATGAAGACCAGAGTTAGGGAACTTCCTGGGCAGTCCAGTGGTTAAGACTCTGCACTTCCATTGCAGGGGGCCTGGGTTCAATCCCTGGTTGGGGGAACTAAGATCCCACATGCCACCTGGTGCAGCCAAAAGAAAAGACAAGAACAGAGGTCAGTGGCAGGAGGATTGGGATGTGGCAGTGGGGACAAGCTGTATCTTTCCATCAGGTGAGGTCTCACCAAGAAAGCGACACTGAGTAGTTGGTTCATTCAGACAACGAGTGTTTGTAGAACTGTTGTCTGTGTGTGTTAGTCACTCAGTTGGGTCTGACTTTTGTGACCCCATGGACTGTAGCCCACCAGGCTCTTCTGTCCATGGAATCCTCCAGGTAAGAACACTCGAGTGGGTTGCCGTTTCCTCCTCCAGGGGATCTTCCCAACCTAAGGATCAAACCTGGGTCTCCTGCATTGCAGGCAGATTCTTAGTCTGAGCCACCAGGGTAGCCCTTATAGAACTGTTACATCAACTGTTTCATCCCTTCACTTGATAAATATTAATCAAGAGCATGCTGTGTACCAGATCCCATGCTGGAAGTTTTAACACTCATCCTGTCATTTCATCTCACAAAAATCTCATTAAGTAAGTACTAATATTTCTTCCACATTGTAAATGAGCAAACTGAGTCCCAGAGAGGCAAAGTGAGCTCCCCAAGGTTACACAGTCAGAGAGCAACAGAACATAATTCTGAATCCAGGTCTGAGACCCTCTTGAGTACACACTTCCTACCACTTAAATATACTTAACAAATAGTCACACTAATCAACCTAGATAGTATATTCAAAAGCAGAGACATTACTTTGGCGACTAAGGTCCATCTAGTCAAGGCTATGGTTTTTCCTGTGGTCATGTATGGATGTGAGAGTTGGACTGTGAAGAAGGGTGAGTGCCAAAGAATTGATGCTTTTGAACTGAGGTGTTGGAGAAGACTCCTGAGAGTCCCTTGGACTGCAAGGAGATCCAACCAGTCCATTCTAAAGGAGATAAGCCCTGGGATTTCTTTGGAAGGAATGATGCTGAAGCTGAAACACCAGTACTTTGGCCACCTCATGTGAAGAGTTGACTCATTGGAAAAGACTCTGATGCTGGGAAGGATTGGGGGCAGGAGGAGAAGAGGACAACAGAGGATGAGATGGCTGGATGGCATCACTGACTCGATGAACGTGAGTCTGAGTGAACTCCGGGAGATGGTGATGGACAGGGAGGCCTGGCGTGCTGCGATTCATGGGGTCGCGAAGAGTCAGACATGACTGAGCGACTGAACTGAACTGAATCAAATGATGGTGACTTGATTGATGCTATGAAAGAAGAGTACACGGGGCTAGACCTGAGCCGATTTAGAGACCTGAGCAGATTTAGAGAAAAGTCAGATGGTTCCTGTGTATGGACCGGCTATTGCTGTGTAACAAACCACCCCCAGACTTAGTGGCTTGAAACAGCAACAGTGTGTTGTGTGTGCACATGTGCAAAGTCATTTCAGTCGTGTCTAATTCTTTGTGACCCTATGGGCTGTAACCCACCAGGTTCCTCTGTCCATGGAATTCTCCAGGCAAAAATGCTGGAGTGGGTTTCCAGTAGCCCCCTACTCCAGGGGATCTTCCTGACCCAGGGATCAAGCCTGCGTTTCCTGAGGCTCCTGCACTGCAGGCAGATTCTTTACCGCTGAGCCTCTGAGGAAGTCCCCCAACAGTGTGTTACTCCTCACGATCTCTGGGGTTGATTGGCCTCAGCTAGGTGGCTTTTCTGCTCTTTCCAGTGATGCCTGGGGTCTCCATGCTGTCACATTGAGCTGAGATGTCCAGGAGGGCCGTACTCGCTCATGTGGCGGCTGGTGCTACTCTAGGCTGGGTGCTTTGGTTCTCCTGCACGTGGGCCTCTCTTCCTCCGGCTGTCCAGTCAGCTTCCTGACAGCGTGGCAGCTGGGTTCCAAGAAGACAAAGGCCAGAACTGCCAGCTCTGGGAGTTCTACATCAGTCTGCCATGTTAGTCGAAGCAATCACCAGGCCAGCCAAGATTCAAGGGGAAGGGAAAGGGGCCCCAGCACCAGATAGAGGAATCTGCACCTGCATACAGTATTCAAGGGATTCTTGTGAGCCGTATTGAAAGGCAACCTACCACATTCTGTCTTAAAAATTTCTCAGGAGTTTCCGGAGTAGCCAGAATGCAATGTTCCCATGGCTTTGTTATCGGAAGGAACTTTTGTCTGGGGCTGCCCCTCTCCTTTTCTCAACTTTTTCTCCTGGACATCTATATAAGTAATGGAATTGCTATTGGACCAAGAGAATTTCTCTCAGAAAACTGCCAGGACCCCAGTCTTGGAGAGTTTCGTTTGACATCAGTGGTGTATGAGGGTTTGGGAGTGGTGTTGGAGAGTATACAGCTCAGCTGCTGTAACAAGTGAAAGTCGTTCAGCCATGTCTGACTCTTTGCAACCCAGGGACTATATAATTCATGGATTTCTCCAGGCTAGAATATTGCAGTGGGTAGCCTTTCCCTTCTCCAGCGGCTCTTCCCCACCCAGGAATCAAACCAGGGTCTCCTGCATTGCAGGTGGATTCTTTACCAGCTGAGCTGTGAGGGAAGCCCTTGTAGCTGTAACAAAGACCAGAATTAAAGTCAGTTCCACGGGGACTTCTGTGATGGTCCAGTGGGTAAGACTGTACCCTCCCAGTGCCAGGGACCTGGGTTTGAACCCTGGTCAGGGAACTGGAACCTATATGCTGCAACTCAGAGTTCACATGCCGCAACTCAAGACCCCACGTGCCACAGCTGAAACCTGGTACAGTCAAATAAATGGATTAAATATTTTTTAAAAGCTATTTTTTACAAAGCAGTTCAACAGGATAGCAGTGTATTTCTCCCTGATGTAACAGTCTGGGTATAAGCTGCTCTGCAGAGTTGGACACTCAGACCCCTTCCTTCTTGCTGCTCCTCAGTCCCCACTTGCTGCCCTCCACCTCATGACCCAGGAGGGCTCCCACCAAGCTTAGCCCAGCCAGAGGGAAGGTGGGGGAGAGGAGCAACGGGGCCACACCTTCCTTTTAAGAGCATAACCTTGGGGTTGCACATCACACATACACTCACGTGACATTGGTCAACTCCTAGGCACTTGGCCGAACCAAGCTGCAAGGGATGCTGGGAGATGTCAGGGTGGCCATGGCCCCAGCTCAGACTTGCAAACTTTGTCCCTATGAGAGAGAAGGAAGGGACAGACATCTGGGGGCCGTTATCACGCTCTGAGTGATAGTAGAAACAGTGACAGATTTTCTTTTCTTGGCCTCCAAAATCACTATGCATGGTGACTGCAGCCATGAAATTAGAGGATGCTTCTTTTCTTGGAAGAAAAGCTATGACAAACCTAGACAGCATATTAAAAAGCAAAGACATCACTTTGCTGACAAAGGTCTGTATAGTCAAAGCTGTGGTTTTTCCAAAAGTCATATACAGATGTGAGAGCTGGACCATAAAGAAGGCTGAGCACTGAAGAACTGATGCTTTCAAACTGGTGTTAGAGAAGACTCTTGAGAGTTCGTTGGACTGCAAGGAGATCAAACCAGTCCATCCTAAAGGAAATCAGTCCTGAATATTCATTGGAAGGACTGATGCTAAGAGCTGACTCATGGGAAAAGACCCGGATTTTGGGAAAGATTGAAGACAAAAGGAGAAAAGGGTGACAGAGGATGAGATTGTTAAACAGCATCACTGACTCAGTGAACATGAACTTAAGCAAACTCTGGGAATTAGTGGAGGACAGGGAAGCCTGGAGTGGGACATGACTTAGCAACTGAACAGCAATGGGGCTCTGACACCCGTGGCTGATTAGGGGGAGAAATATGTGGGTATGACCAAGGATGACAGTGACCAAGTTATCTCTGTGCAAAGCAGTTGACTCCAGCTGCCTACTGGCATTCACAACCCTCTTTTTTTTTCCTTCTATTTTAAGAATTGATTTATTTTGGCTGTGCTAGGTCTTCATTGCTGCATGGCCTTTTCTCTAGATAAGGGAGCAGAGGCTACTCTCTAGTTGCAGGGAATGGGCTTCTCATTGCAGTGGCTTTTCATGTTGCAAAGCCCGGGCTGTAACGCACACAGACTTCAGTAGTTGCAGCTCCTGGGCCCTAGTACTCAGGCTCAATAATTGTGGTGCACGGGGTTAGTAGTTCCCCAGCACGTGGGATCCTCCCGGACCAGGGGTGGGATCCACATATCTTGCATCTCCTGCATTGGCAGGCAGATTCTTTGCCTCTGAGCCACCAGGGAAGCTCTCAGCCCCCTCTTGGTGTAAATATCCAGAGTAGGAGCATTGACGGCAGGCTGGTGTTGCGAGTGGCTAGGAGCCAGATCCTCCTAGCCAAGTGTGGAGTTAGTGCTGATCTGCTTTTTCTGGACCAGTCGTTTCATCTGCTCTGAATGTGTCATCAAGTGGCTGCAACCACAAACAGCCCAATGCAGGGCCAGCTCCAGTCCAGGTTAATCACCGTAACATGTGCCACTGCTTAAGCGCAGGCCGGCAAGATTTGAGTTCAAGAGTTCAGCAGCTTGGTGTGCTCCTCGGGGGAAGCTCTGACAGATTTGAGCACCTCTTGGAAATACGGAACAAAGACAGGCTCCTACTGGAGCTAGCTAGCCACTTACCAGCTGTGCAACCTTCAATCTGTTACTTAACTTCCCTGAGCTTTACTTTCCTTCCTTTTGAGATGGTCACCATGGGTATGATATCTGTTTCCTCGGGTTATTGTGAGGACAGAACTTAGATGACATTGAGGCAACTTGTCCGGTTTTCTAAAATTTTGTGTATTTTCATACTTCTTTTTTTTTTTTGGCTGTGAGCAGCCTTCGTTGCAGCACCTGAGATCTTCAGTCTTCGTTTCAGTATGCAAACTCTTAGTTGCAGCATCTAGTTCCCTGACCAGGGGTCAAACCCAGGGCCCCTGCATTGACGGCATAGCGCCTTAGCCCACTGGAACAACAGGGAAGTCCTTTGTTTTTGTTTTTTTCTTTTTGCACATTCATCATATGATTTTTGCTTTTTGAAGCTTAAATGTTGTATTTAATCCCCTCAAATATTCACTTAGACTGTAAGATTCTTAAGGGCAGAGTCTGTGTCTTCTTCTCCATTGCGTCCTCAGTGAATGATCACAGGACTTGCATGCATGCTCGCATGAGTGAATGAATAAGGCTCCTGGGTCCGGGGGCAGCAAGCACGAATGGCCACAGGAACAGGGCAGGCCACACGAGTGAGTAAAGTGGACTGAGCCTGAGAGAAATTGGCCTCTGCCGCATTTTTCTCTCTTATTTTTGTTGGAGACAGGAACGCTATTAGTGTCCTATTAGTGCTAAAAAAATTGCCCAAATTTAGTGTCTTAAAATAACACAGTCATTCTCTTGGGACTTCTGTGGTGGTCCAGTGGTTAAGACTCTGTGCTTCCAATGCAGGAGGTGTGGGTTTGATCCTTGGTCAGGTTAGGACATTGGTATCTTTGGGGTCCTTTACTCAGCCAACCACAGATACACTAAAAAAAAAAATTTTAACTGTAGAAAACATATCAAGTCAAGGATGGTAGATTTATCCTTAGTGATGGGAAGGCAGTAGGGAGGGGAGGGGAGTGTGGGCACGTGGAGGGCACATTCTCATCTAAAGGGGCAGACGCTCCTCATTTGGAATGTGTGATGGCATGGCAGAAAGTAAGCCCAATTTTCCAGAGCTCCTCTCCCTTTTTGCTCAAAAAAAGCAAAATCTGGGTTATATGAAATTAATAACTTCTGTCAGTTTTATATTTTAAGTTTTGGGTCATGCCATGCGGCATATGGGATTTTAGGTCTCCAACCAGGGGTTGAACCCACTTCCCCTGCATTGGAGGAAGCATGGAGTCTTAACTACTGGACCTCCAGGAAAGTCCTGTGTGAGTTTTTAAATCCTTATGCCACAGTTACCTGGCAGATACTATGAAATCTCCAGGTTGATAAGCTGACAGAGGACACTGGATTGCTATACATGTTTCATCCCATTCTCTCCCAACAAAAGAGCAATAGCAGAAATGAGAGTGATGAGATTAATGATACTAACAGGAGATGACATTGGTTACAGCATTCAGAACCCGATCCCATTCTCAACACAGGACACATGTTGCTTCATTTAATTTTTACAGTAACCTTGTCAGGTGGCTACTATCTCAATACCCATTTTACAGATGGAGAAATTGAGGCACAGAGGGGTTACTTAATTTGCACTGGATCACCTAGCTAGTAAGTATCCAATTCAAACTCCATCAGAATTTGTCCTTTTCGTTTTTTAACTTTTTATTTCAAAGTGAGTTAAGACTTGTAGGAGGAGGGTTGCACAGATGGGACAGAGTCCCTATGCACCCTTCACCAAGCTTCCCCAGTGTGAGTTTTCTGGAACCGTAGTACAGTGATCGAAACCAGGAAATTAAGTGGGGCATGGTACTTCTAGCTGCACCACAGACCTAACACGGAATTCACCAGTTTTCCCACAAATTTCCATTTTCTGTTCCAGTATCCCACATCACATTTAGTTATTTGGTCCCTCCTGGTCCCCGATCTCTGACAACCCTTCAGCCTTTCAAGGCCTTGACACTTTGATGAATACTCGTCAAGCGTTTTTGTTGGAAGTCCCTCAGTTGGGTTTGTCTCATGTTTTCTAAAGGTTAGACTGAGGTTGTGCATTTGGAACAAGGAGACCACACACGTGATGCTGTGTGCCCTCCTTGCCTCTTATCGGGGCTACATGATATCAGGCTTATTACCCGTGATGTTAACCTTGATCAGCAGAGTCCCTGCCCTATAACCCTTTGCTTTAAATGCTTTCCTTCTGCAGAGAGAAGGGAAAATACAAAATGAACAGAAAATACACAGAGCGACTCGTTGGTAGACCTCATCCAGCCCGCACACTGACCTAGTACGTAAGATTTGCTTTGTGTGTGTGAACACCCCTCTGAGTTTTAAGAGAGACTTAAAAACACCCACGAGTGATGGCAGGAGTGGGGAAGGACGACACCCAAGTTCTGGGACTTTGGAAACCATTGAAGGTACAGAGATTGGAAGAGCTGACCAGAGAAGGGGAAATAAATCCAGCAGAGATGAAAGCCAAGGTCTGCAGCTGCTTGGACCATCAGATCTTTAAAAGCCACGTGAGGTTTTAGGGCAGGGAGTGAATTATGGCTCTTAGGACCCAGGACAGTCGGCTTTGATCTAGAAGTGGGGGACATCTTAAGGGAAACCGTGGCCTTTACGTAAGATATTCCCACATCCTCCTGGGGTGCATTAGATGGACCCACTTGGAATTTACAGGTCTGCGGAAGCAACCTTAGTCCTAATGGTAAACACTTGCAAGAGGCAGCTTTGTAAGCAGAGTGACGCATTCAGGAAGAGCCAGCCCCGTACTCCCCGTAACGAGTACCTGAGAGGGATGCACCGTTTTACGAGACTCTCTGCCTCCCCCTCAAGTCGGACAGATGTAGGATTTGTGAGCTTATGAGGCATTCGAGGATGGCTGTGGGCGGTCATTTTGGTGAGCACTTGACCTCTCTATTTGAAAAAGTATCAATTTAGAGAAGGTTGTCTTTACTGCCAAGAAACTTTAGACCCGAGGCTGTGCTGTGGCTTTTTGGACGGCCACCCTGTCACGAACCAGATGTTGGCCTCTGTTTGCCCCAGGGCGAGCCCCTGACCCCTCCAGTAGAATTTCCCCTGGCTGCTGAGCGCTGGCTGCCAGGAGATTATAAAAACACGTCTGCAGCGCTTCCCCGCTGCAGACTGGCTTTGGGGCCTGCGGCTGGCATCGCAGAGCATGATCCAAACAGCCCTGCAGGCAGCTGTGTACTGTCGGGGGATCAGAACCCGGTGGAACAGACCCAGCAGCCAGGGGCACCCTGGAAGGAAGAAATTTTCAACCAGTCATACACTGAAACTATTAATGAACCTTCCAGGGCCGGGGGTGGAAATTCCAGCAGGTTGGAGGTTGTTGAGATGGAGAACAGCAGGGCCCAGAGTCGGGCAGTCCTGGGTTCCAACCCCTAGCCCTGCTACTTACCATCTCTGAGTTATAAATCGCAAGTGGTGTAACCTCAGTAGGTGTGGCTTTCTCGCCTTCTGCAAGGCTTTACTAAAAGGCAGAGCCTTCCCTGACCACCCACCCTGTATCCCAGCGGTCCCTAGCTGCCGCCCTCGCTTTGGCTGGCTCCAGCACCTGTCACCATCTAACACGCTATTTGACATGTTTCTTCACTTCCGGCCCCTTCCCACTAGGAGGTCAACTCCACGAAGGCAGTGGTTTCTTTCCATTATCTTATTCACTGCTGGGTCCTTTGCACTTAGGACAGACTGGCACACAGTGGGTGCTCAGTAAACATTGGTGAAATGATTGAAAAGAGATCACACCGAGCCCGCTTTGTTCTGTTCTCCTTATCAGAAGTGGGATAAACTAGGATAATTAAAATGAGGGACTTTGTGTAGTTCCTGGTACAAAGTATTAATAAGTACTCAATAATCAGTTATCCTAGTCAATTCCTTCACTTTTTAATTCGTTCAATAGATAGCTGTTGAATGTTGGTAACGTGCTGCATATGGTGCTAGGAGCTGAAAATGGTGCCAAAAACAAAGCCTACCTTCTTTTTTTTTTCCAAAAATCATTTCCAGAGAGCCCATCATATACCACCTACTCTTCTAGAGACCGAGCATAGAACAGTGAATAAAAGACAAAGTACCTGCACTCAGGGAGCCTACATCCAAATGAGAATGAGATAAACAATACATGTGTATCTAAAGATGTAAAGATGATTTCAGAGGCTGTGCTGCTGCTGCTGCTGCTAAGTTACTTCAGTCGTGTCCGACTCTGTGTGACCCCATAGACAGCAGCCCACCAGGCTCCGCTGTCCCTGGGATTCTCCAGGCAAGAACACTGGAGTGGGTTGCCATTTCCTTCTCCAATGCATGAAAGTGAAAAGTGAAAGTGAAGTCACATGCGTGGAGTGGCTGGAGCGGCTGGGGCAGTGGGGACTGCTTTAGCCGGTGTGGTCAGAATGTCCCATCAAAGCTGCGGCTGACGAAGGAGGCAGCCCCGTGGAGAGGGGACAGGACCTCTGGGCAGGACCGCCAGGCCTGGCAGCCTCAGCATCACCTGGGAGATGGTTAGAAACCTCAGGACTCACCCAGAACCTAGAGAATCTACTCTTTCACAGAATCTCTGGATGATTCGTGCAGACGCTAACATTTGGGCTATAAGCAGGTATTCCAGGCGAAGGGAGGGGCAAACACAGACATCTCAAAATGATGTTCTAAATGGCCAGGAAACTGGAAAGAGGCCAAGCAGAGGTGTCCTGGTTTGCTAGGACTGCGATAACCAAGTCCTACAATTCTGGGAGGCCAGAAGTCCAATATCAAGGCGTGTGCAGGGTTGGATCCTTCTGCAGGTTCTGAGAGAGAATCTGTCTCTTGCCCTGCCCCCAGCTTCTGGTGGTTGCCGGCCATCCTTGGCCTCCCTGGGCTTTGGAAACACATCACTCTGGTCTCTGCCTCTGTCCTCACAGGGCCGCCTTCCCTCTGCCTGCCTGTGTCCAGATTCCTCTCTTCTCATGAGGACATGAGTCACTGGACCATGTGATGGGTACTGTCTCTCAGTCCTACTGGACGCTTTGCAGCTCCGTGGACTGTAGTCCACCAGGCTCCTCTGTCCATGGAATTTCCTGGGCAAGAGTACTGGAGTGGGTTGCCATTTGCTTCTCCAGGAGATCTTCCCAATCCAAGGATCAAACCCACGTCTCCTGCATTGGCGGCAGATTCGTTACCACTGCACCACCTAGGAAGCCCGCCACTGGATCGGGGCCTGCCTAATCCAGAATGACCTCATCTTAACTTGATTATATCTGCAAAGACCCTATTTCCAGATAAGGTCATGTTCATAGGTCCTGGAGCTAGGACTTGAGTACGTCTTTTCAGGGGGTGCAGTTCATCCCACAGCAGGGCAGAAAGGTGGAGCCCAGTGAAGTTAGAGAAGACACAGGTCTCAGCAGTCCTGTGGACGTAGTGAAGGGTTGTAAATACAATGGGAAGCCAGGGAGGCTGTACTGATCTGAAGCAGAGAGGGCCTTGAGGATGAGGAATTGAACCAGGAGCTGGGTGGGTGCAGGAAAATCAATGAAGAGGCGATGCATTCTCGGGCAAAGAGATGATAGAGGCATGGAGGTGGCGGTGGTGGAGATGAAGGAAAATGGATAGACTTGCAGGGTATTTAAGAGGCCCTATTCATAGAAATCAGTGATGGCATCTAAATCTGTGAGGGGGGAGAGCATCAAAGATGATGATTCAATCATTTCATCTGATCTTTCAGCAGACTTTTTGCATATCTACTCAGTGAAAAATGGGTATGTTATCTCTTTTGGGAGGAGGGCAGTCGTGTAAATGCCAAGGGCCCTCATGGTTCCCACGTGGCTGCAGCAGCTCAGCAGTTTTACGATCTGCTATCTTGAGATTCCCTGTCGTTTGGACCTGCGTGGTTCAGAGGCACACCCCTAAAGCAATCATTGTGCTCAGGGGAATGTGATACAGTAATCGATCCAGGCTGGCTCACACACCCCCTTCTTGTCAAATTTCCGCCAGGGCTAAGGCCTGCCTAACCTTAGTGCCCTCCCTGGGCACTTGACATCAGTGTACATTTCTCTGAGCTTGGGGCTACCCTGGTGGTCCAGTGGCCAAGACTTCCGCACTCCTGGTGCAAGAGGCCCAGGTTCAGTCTCTGGGGGTGGAACTAGATCCCACATGCCACAGCTAAAGATCCCATGGGCCGGGACTAAGACAAAATACATACATACATAAATAAGTATTAAAAAAAAAAAAAAGAATCTCTGGTCTTTATAGGCTCCCATTCTCAAGAGTCTCTCTAGGAGCTGCTTGGCAGTAAAAATAGCGAATTTGGCCTTGGCATCCATTATCACCCCCTGATGTCGTTCCACCACACTAAGCAGAGAAGTCACACAGTCAGTCCTTTCCCAAGTTGTATCAGATCATGCCATTCCCCTGCTTGAAAGCCCTGCTGGGGTTTCCCGTTGCAATCAGAAATAAATGCCAGTGCCTAGCCATAGCTTCCCCTGGCCAAGCCTGGCCTGGGTCAGCGCCTGAAGAGCCTTTCAGACCACATCATGCATATGGCCCCCTAAGCCCTTCTTCCATTTCAGCTCACACTGGCTTCCCTTTTGCTCTTCCCATCTCAGGGCCTTTACGTTGTGCTGATACCCCCAACCTGGAATGACCTTTCACCAGCCCTTCACTGGTTGGGCTGGTTCTGTCTCATCCGTTGAACTTCTGCTCACCTACCATCTCCTCTAAGAGGCTCTCCCAGTTTATCCATCTTTCTATGTAACTGAAACGAACAGATTTCCGTGTTTCATCTGGCATGTTTGCTCAGGGCAGCCTCGCCATCCTGCCTCTTGCCTTTCTCACCGAGCGCCTTGGCCGTCTTCCCGCAGCAGCACGTGTGGCCCTGCCTGCGATGGCTGGCTCCCCAGCACTATCCTCGCCCCTCCTGGCGCCCCCACCTCCCCCGCCTCTGCCCCAGCTTTATTCCGACTCGTGTGGCAGAGACACAGTGACAGGGCAGCCGATCTGAAAAGGCATTCTCAGGAATGCGGATTGTTTTATTACCAGTTAAATATGCTTTATGCTACCTGTGAATGAGGCCATTGTGACATTTAGCAACTGATTTGATTAAACGCAGATGTGGGCTGGACTCCACGTGGAGCAAAGATGCGAGAGGACAAGCTCTAGGGGTGTGTTTGGATTTGTTTTAAGATGGCAAAATGGGCTTGACGACTCGGTATCAGCAAGACAGACCTGGGCGCCTGTCTATGGACCACGAGTGGGTCTCAGAGCTGAGAGCTCAGTATGGGCCCACCCCAGAATCCTCTGTTTTCATTTAGAATTTGTGTTTGGCCCTATCCAAATTGTTTTCTTTTCTTTTTTTTTTCTTTTTCCAACCTTCCTGGATGTTTTTACTTCCATGAACATTTTTTAAATGCTGGATCAATGTAATACTCTCCTTTTGCACCTCCAACGGTAATTATGAACCCAGAGAGGATCATAAGCTCAGCTGCTAGTTACTGAACACTTACTCTGTGCTGGGCTCTGCCTCTCATAAGACTTATCTCACAGAAACCTCATAATAAATCACATAAGTAAACTGTGCTCGGTTCCACTGTTTAGGTGGTAAAACTGAGGCTTAGGAAAACTGAGACTTGTGCACAGTTACGAGAGCAAAATAATCAGTTACATCTGAATTCACTGTTGTCATCCACCCCTTCCAGGCTCTTAGATCCAAGAAGACAGGACCCACTCTCTCTCAAGATAGAAATCTTGGCACATAGGAGGCACTGAGCAAACATCTATTGAATAAATGAGTGAATGTCTGGATGAGTGGACACAGTAGGAAAAGGGCTGGGCCAGGGCATACCAGGTCTTTGTGGTCACTGGATCCTGGGTAAAGAAAAGAAGCAGAAAATCGCCCTGAAAAAGAGCTGTGATTCATCCCTTTCTGGAACCTGGGCCGTGGATGGGATGCTTGAGTGGGTGGGTTTCTATAACAAGCTCCCCTCTTTCTACCTGTGGTTTTTCTCTGTGGAACATTATCTGCCGATGCCTTTGTATATCACCCCTCCCAACTGCATGTCCAGAGTTTTCTCACTTCCAGTCCTGGTATGTTTTCATCAATTTTATTCTAGTACTGGCAACAGTCAGACTTAATGAGTGAGTGAGTACCTGTTGGGGGTGGAGGGATGGGGTTTTTAAAGCGTCTTTTAATACGTAGTTAGTTGCAGCAAGTGCAGTCTCTAGTTGCGGCAAGTGGGAATCTAGTTTTTGAGTGTCATTGTGGACCCAGGAGAGGAAGTTCCTTTGTTACAGGGAAGGAAATTGTAAGATAGATTCCAGAGCAAGTAGCATGGATGAGAGGGTGCTTGTTCACTGGGACTCTCTGTGAGATTTCCTTCGCCTGGGATGGCGGGTCAGACACGCGGTGACAGTGAAATCAGGAGGGCCTAAAGAACCTGTGACCTTCCCGCAGCTGCTTGGAAGGCTGAGCTAGCTGCACACAGGCTGGGGCCTGGAGCTTTGGAGTCAGGCTGACCTGGGCTTGAACCCTGCTCTCTCACCTACTGATAGAACCTCTTTCCTTGGGTGCGTACTGGAGACACAACAAGATAATGCATGTAAAACAACCAGCCCTGGAGGAGGTAATGAGTGCTCAATAAATGGAGACTATTACCAGTAGTAAAGCTGGTAACTGAAGCTTCTCGGGGCTCAGATTAAGTTAAAGCCGAGCTTGAGAGGGAGGAGAGTTTTTCATTGACAACTGTCACCATCTCCTTAAAAAGAGGGAGTCCAGGGACTTCCCTGCTGGCCTGGTGGTTAAGACGTCACGTTCCAAAGCAGGGGGTGAGGGTTCGATCCCTGGTTGGGGAGCTAAGTTCCTACATGCCTGGCAGCCAAAAAACCAAAACATAAAATGGAAACAATATTGCAACAAATTCAATAAAAATTTCAAAAGGGTCTACATCAAAAAAATCTTTAAAAAAAAAAAAAAAGGAAATCCAGAAGGTAACAAGCTCAAGAAGGGATATGCAGAGTCACCCAGTCGTCAGAGAAATGTGAATTCAAGACAATAAATGAGATGTCACATTGGATAGCAGAGATTAGCAAGTGGGGTTATGCCAACCACTTGTGGGATTTGAGGACAGGGGACCCACCGGCACTGCCAGGAGCTGTGCCAAGAGCGCTCACTCAGTCCTTACGGAAACTCAGTCTGTTCAGCCTTGGGACCTAGCAGCCCAGCTCGTGGGGGTACATCCCAAGGAAATTCACACACAGACCACGAGGGAGAGGTCCAACGATGTTCACAGCAGCCTTGTTGGTGATGGAGGCATCCCACGTCCCCTTCCGGATGGAAGAGGGGTAACTAAGAGGTTAATACCATAACAGGAGAACATGGACATAGATGCATCCCACTCCGAAAGGATGTCATACACTTGCCAACTTGTGCTTTTCGTCTCACATCTTATAAGCAACACAGGTTAGTTTCAGCTTCAGTTTTCCTTCCTGATATAGACGCGTGTACCTCGTTCTAGACAATGGCTGACTTTATGCTTTGATTAGTCTGCATTTGTGTATGTGACTTTTGTCTTGAAAGTAGTAAAACCATAGACATGTGCAAAACAAATAACAAATGTATAAATATTAAGTATGTAATGCAGAAATCAGCTGTGTACTTAAAACTATTTTTGCCAGGTCTGGAACTTTCAGGGGATTCATGCAAGAAATATAGAACATAGATTTTTAATGAGCTATGTTAAAAGATACCAATAAAGATACTTGAGGAAAAAAAAAAAAAGAACCTAATGCTGGATGAAAAATAACTAAGAAATCATAAGAAATGTAATGCACAGAATTTACCGGAATTACATATAAATGAGTGATGATGTTAGTCCCTCAGTCGTGTCTGACTCTTCGACACCCCATGGACTGTAGCCCACCAGGCTCCTCTGTCCATGGGATTCTCCACGCAGGAATACTGGAGTGGGTAGCCGTTCCCTCCTGCAGGGGAGCTTCCTGACCCATGGATTGAACCCAAGTCTCCTGCACTGCAGGTATATTCTTTACATCTGAGCCACCAGGGAATTATATATTTGCCCACGAAATGCCAGTGCACTACTTGTAAGAACACAGAAACAAAGGATGCACACAGACACACTGGGATGGAAAGTGTGCAGAGAACGTGAATTACTCCTCAGCACTTAACATTTTGCATGATGACAAAGGCGGGGGTGGGGGGCGGCGAGGTGCCAGCCGCACAGGTTCCCCGACACCAGTGGCAGTACAATTCCAGGGGCATAAAGAATTCCTCAGTCCCTTGTCTAGCGTGTTTTTTTTTGTTTGTTTGTTTTGTGTTTGTTTTGTCTGACTACTTTGTATTTATTGCGTACACTTTAAAATTGGAACATTTCATACAAATCCAGATTTCTGACTTGTTTGGAAAAATCAGACACCCTGGCTACTTTAGACTCACATTTCTAGGTGACAGGGTGAGCTGGAGCTGAATAGAATTTTATCAGTTAAGAATGCTTTGGTCTGCAAGGAACAAAAGCTCAGTAACATCAGCTTACACCATAATGGTACTTATTGGGTATTTAGCCAGAAGTCTGGACCCCCAAGGTTGTTTGTCAGCTCAATTTTTTTATCTTCGAGGACCAATCTGTTCATCTTTTTACTTCTTCTGCCTCAGCCAGTGGACTTTTCGTTTTTATGGGTGTGACCTCATGTCCCAAGATGGCTGCTGTAACTCCAGACATTACATCCTTACATAATCCAAGGAGGGATCCAGCAGAGGATCAAAAGTCTCTCCCAGAAGCCCCCTTGACCAGAGCTAGATTACATGGCCATCCTGAAGCTGCTGGGAGAAAAGGAATTGGGAATACCTCCTGGGGAGCCAAATAGTGTCTGCTCCAAACTGCTGCCCACTTAGATAGAAACTATACATTCCAGTTTGACACAATCCCCACCACCCTCATCATTCCCTGACCCTGAAACTGCATGTCAGTCACTATTTATCACTGTCTGCACCAGCTCCTTCCGTCTCTTCCCTGTAAGGTTTTGAGGGCTTCCTGTCTTAGCTGCAGCACACACGGCCACTTCCGACTTGAGGGTCTTTTTTTTTTTTTTTAATTTTAACTGGAAGCTAATTACTTTACACTATGGTGGTGGGCTTTGCCATACATTGACATGAGTCAGCCCTGGGTGTGCATATTCCCCGTGACGTGAGGGTCTTGCTGCTTTCTCAGCAGCTATGTGCGTGTGCAGAGAACAGAATCCCTCTGCCCCACGACTCCTGCTGGTCCTCACTCGCCTCCTCTCACTCTTTTCCCTTCCCTCTTGCTCTGTCTGACTTCTCTAGCCCAGAGAATTGCATCCCCCACTTGAGAAAAGCCTTCTCTCTTCCTGTTTCTTACTAAGCCATTTTACCTACTTCAACCTCATTCTTAGCTGGCCTGCCAAGTGGGATCAGCCCACAAGCCTGCTGGCCAGTGGTAACAAACATATAGGAAAGTGGAGTGAGAAGCTTTCACAGCAGCTCCATCTTGCCCCCAACATCCAGGCCTGTGATCAGAGACTCGTCTCCTAGAGCAGGGTGTGGACCAGTTCAGGACTTGTCAGATCCCAACGTGAACAGCCGCATCTTCTTCCCCAAAGGGTTAGCATTTAAAAACCAGCGCTCACACATCACTGTTTCAATCTGTCTGGAATTATCTCAACTCCTTGTGTATCTGTTCACACAGTAGTCTTCTATCTGTCCTCTCTGAACATTAGTGTCAACCCTTGCCTATTGTATGATACTAGAAAAGTTGTAGACACAACTTGTAGTGTTTGGTACATCACTGGGAACTGATTATTGAGTAAATGAATGACCATTCACTTAAAAACTGTTTTACTGAGCCAGGCAGTGAGAATCAACTTTTACTTAAAATCCAAGGAAGCCAACCAGCCAAAAAAATAAAGCAGTTCTCCGATATGACACACAGAATAGCAGTGTCTTCAGCAAGAAAGAAGGGCATTTCTCTCTCACCTCAAAGTCCAAACTGATGTGGCGGCTCTGGTCTGCACATATGGCAGGGGTCCAAGCTCCTATGTCTGGTTCCTCAGTTTTGTGGTCCAACATAGCTCCATTCCAGGCAAGGAAGAACCCGCCTCTGCCCTTTGAGGTCATGACTTGGAAGTTGCACACAGTAACTTACCCCTCTTCTCTTCCCTGGAGCTCATCACATGACCACACCAGTCACAGGGGAAGCTGGGCCATGCGGTGCTTATTCTAATCGGCCATGTGTGCAGCTTGAAAGCAGAGATTCCCTTAATATGAGAGAGAAGGAATGAAGGGATAGTGGAGGGGACCACAAAGCAGGATCTGTCACCATCATCCCCTTAAGAGATGTTTTTCCTCTTCTCATCCTTGCCCTCCCCAGGCCTTCCACCAGCCAAATGGAGGCAAGAGGTCAGTGTTTAACATTCCAGCTCCAGTTGGGTCCATTTGCAGACCACATATGTGGCATGAGGCATCTGGGGCTGTCTGCCCCCTTCCTCCTGCGTCCTCTCTGGCATGGGAGGGTTCTCTCACTGCGGGGACTCAGGGACTGCCCTCGGCACGCTGCGGTTTGTTCAGCTGCCCATTCTTCTCATGCCCCTGGGTCATAAAATGTAAACAAACAAGAAGCCATTTGGGAGAAAGAATACCAAGGGATGAGATTGTGGGCCGGTTTATTTCTAAACCCGCCCCATTCATCATTCAGAAGGTTGCCTCCAAAGAAAAGAGAAATCAGGAGAGAAAGCACCGAATCCAGAAGTGACTTCCCAAGGCAGTCATGCCTCTGTGATTTAGCAGGGAGGGTTGCCATGGTAACCAGGACCCCCAAAATGACCTTGAATGAAATAGATTGGCCTAGACTTTCTGCCAGATGTGTCCTGACAGGCCGTGGAGGAGAGAATGGGATTCCAGCATATCATGCCGTATTAGTGTAGACACACTCTCTGGTTTCTGGATAAGCCTCCGTGGAATGACGATCTGAAGCAGATGCCCACGTGTGCTGATGTTCCTGGTTCGTGCTCTCTTCATGCAGCTCACTCCTACTCATCCTTCAGAGACTAGTTTAGTTGTCATTTCCTCCAGGAAGCCTTCCCTAACTCCACGCCTCCCAGTTGGCATTTCAGAACCCTTCCCTGTGCCCCCCAAGCTCCTAGTGAAATTACTTTCTGGCAGTTTACTTCTCCCCTGCCTTACCAGTGCTTGGGACACATTCCCCCACCTCTGGGTAAGAATGGTGGTGTCCAGTTGCTAAGTCCTGTCCAACTCTTTTGTGACCCCATGGACTATACGCCACCAGGCCCTCTGTCCATGGGATTTCCCAGGCAATAATACTGGAGTGTGTTATCATTTCCTACTACTGCAGGGGATCGCAGGAGGATTCTTTACCACTGAGCCACCTGAGAAAGCCCTGGATAAGGATATGGTTAGTTTATTTTGTCTTTTTGACTTTGGAACCATTTCAGTGTTTTATATAGTTGTAAACCAAGTTTAATAGCAAACTGTTATGAATCTAATTGTATATTGAGTTAGTGTTGTAACCTCTTGGAAAAGAGATTTTACTTACCCATATTTCTACTCTTTTTCTTTCTTCCTACCTGATGTTTCAGGATTCCGTTTCCCACTCCCCCCCCCCGCCCCCAGTTTTAAAAATTTCCTGTCTCTTTTAAGAACTTTCTGTAGCCCTTATTTCAGGGGAGATTTACTGTGTGACAAGTTCTCTTGGTTCTCCCTTATTTTGAGAATGTGTTGATTTCCCCCATTTCTGAAGGATGTTTCCTCTGGATATAGATTTCTGAGTTGATACTCTTGCATAATGTCATGCCGCTTTGTTCTCGCCAATACAAATTGTCAAGCTTATTCTAAAATTGATATGTAAATGCCAAGGTTATACTGAGAAGGCGAAACAATCTTGGAAAAAAAAACCAAGTTGGAGAACTTACGCTAGCTGGTTTCAAAACTTCATATAAAGCTACAGTAATCAAGACCGGATGGAATTGGTGTAGAACGTTTAGGTCAGTGGAAGAGAATAGAGAGCCCATAAATAAACTCTCATGTTGTCAATTTTTGACAAAGGTGCCAAGTAATTTAGTGAGGGAAAGGACAGACTTTTTATTCTTGTGTTGGAACAACTGGGTAGCCATGTGCAAAAAGATTAATTTAGGCCCTTATCTCACACAGTACACAGAAACTCACTTACATTAGATCATAGACCTAAATGTAAGGCCTTCAACTCTAAAATTTCTAAAAGAAAATATTAGAAAGAGTCTTTATGACCTTGAGTTAGGCAGCAAAAGCAAGATTTATAAAAATATTAGCAACTTTAAAATTTTTGCTTTGCTTTTCAAGAGACACCATTAGGAAAATTAAGACAGGATAGGGGATAATATTTGCAAATCAAATGTCTGATAAAGAACCTGTGTCCAGGGTATATAAAGGACTCTTACAAATCAGTGTTAGAGGACACCCTAACATTTTTTAGTGGGAAAAAATTTGAATGAATCTTCATCAAAGAAGCTACCTGAATGACTAATAAGCACATAAAAAGGTGCCCAGCTTGATTAGTCATTAGAGAAATGCTGCTTAAAACCAAAAGAAGAGACCACCACACATCTACTTCTCAGTTGCTCAGTCGTTTCTGATTCTTTGCAACCCCATGGACTGAGGCCCACCAGACTCCTTCGGCCATGGAATTTTCCAGGCGAGAATACCGGAGTGGGTTGCCATTTCCTACTCCAGGGACACATCTACTAGAATGGCTATAATCAAAAAGAGCTGCCTGAGGATGGGAGAAGAGGTCGACTGCAAACAGGCCTGAGGGTTCTTTGAGGGTAATGGAAATGTCGTAAAGCTGCACCGTGGTGACAGCGGTAGGGTTAAGCAGTTTACTTTAAACATTATTGAACCAACATTCACAGTGGAGGGGTTTTATAAAGTATGCCCCAAAAACAGTTCTAAAGAGAAGCAGCTTTGGCAGTCGAGTGTGTGTGCTCAGTCACTTAGTCGTGTCTGACTCTTCGTGACCCCATGGACTGTAGCCCGCCTGGCTCCTCTGTCTGTGGAATTCTCCAGGCAGGAATGCTGGAGTGGGTTGCCATTCCTTCTCCAGGGGATCTTCCTGACCCAGGGATCAAACCTAGGTCTCTAGCATTGCAGGCCGCTTCTTTACTGTCTGCACCACCAGGGAAGCCCTGGCAGTATAGGGCCGTGTTGAAAGAGGAGACTTGAGCCAGACTGCCTGGACTCCAGCGCCCGAGGCCGCCGCTCACTATCCAGCTGCCTGGAGCACCAGACTTAATTTTCCTCTGCTCACGTCCCCCACGAGGAGCCCTGACACACACGAGTTCACTGCTGCTCTGGTGGTAACCCCCCTCTTCCTTCTCTGGGCTCCTGCTCCATTGACCCCTTTTTCTCTCTCTGTAACCTATCAAGCTGATAATCCCTACCTGAGAGTCTCACCCTCGGTGTTGGTGAGGTCTCTTCCCTCAGGGTGTTTCCATCACTGGTTCCCTCTTACCATTCATGACTCAGCTCAAATGTCATATTGCGAGTCTCCCCTGACCGCCAGCTTACCTGGTCAGGGGAGACCAGGGAAGGCACCCCACTCATTCATTTACTCATTCACTGACCAAGTAGCATTCTCTAGTAGTAGTATCATTTTTATTTCCATTTTAGAGGTGGGACAACTGAAGTTCAAAAAGGAGAAGTTGTTTTATTCATTCATTTAATTCAAAGCATAATCATTGCTACCTTAAACCCTTTAAAATGGCTGCACTTTTTTTTAAAAATCAGAAAATAAGTATTGGTGAGGATGTGGAGAAATTGGAACCCACATGCACTGTTTTATATATATGTTTAACCGAATCACTTTGCTGTATGTCCAGTATTAACACAACATTTTAAATTAGCTATACTTCAATTTTTAAAAATAAAAACAAGATGGTTAAAATGGCCAGTGTTATTATGTACATTTTCCACAATTGTTTAAAAACTAAATTATTTCTAAAGCATAGTTACCGAGTACCAGAAGCTATATTGTGTGCACTCTCATTCATCTCTCACCAGAATCCTTTGAAGGTGTTATTTGTATTTTATTCATTAACTGAGAGAACCGAGGTTCAGAGAGATCGTCAGAGTCATAAGTTCCATTCCAAACTGTCGAACCTCCAGCCTTCCACTGCGCCTTTCTCCTCCACGTTCCTCCCTGACTGCAAGAGCTCACCTGTCGCTCCTTCCCACAGGCACGGCCGGCATCTATCAAGGAGCGAATGGACTGACCAACGCGGCCGGATTCGGAACTGTGCACCAGGTAGACTAGCTCCCTGCCAGTGGTCTCCTGGGCTCTTTCCATAAGTGGTCCCCTTAAATCAGGGCGGCCAGAGAGGCCACCTGCACCGGGCCTCTCATTCTCTGGGCTTGGAGGCCACAGGGGCCAGGCTACACTAACAGCCATCAGGAAGAGACAGCATAGAGGCAGAGAAATCGGAATTGTTGACACGTTTCCAAGATGAGGGGGCTCTATTCCGTGTTCCATCTTGATCCCTGTCAAAAGACACCCGTTGACTGTTGAATCTGGAATGTATGCCTTTCACCAGACCCTGAGCTCTTCAAGGGTGAAAGGACATCATCTTTACCTCTGCGTCTCATTGTAAAGTGCCCAGCGCAGAGTAAGGGCATTATAAATACTTGTGAAATGGAACTTAGTCAACACCATAAAGATGGATGGATGTTGGTCAATAATGTGAGTCTCCTGGCTTCACTTGGAGAGTGAGTTAAGAATTAGCCTGCTCAAGGTGGAGGGAACTCTGTGTGCTCCCCGTGTGCCTTTCCTGTTAAGAACCTTCCATGAGTTCTTTGCAAGATTGAGAAGCTCTACTTTCCAGTGGGGCTAAATGTATGAAACAGTGACTTTGGTGGGAGAGCTGGACTATTTGGTTAGTTGGAATAGACCAAGATCCTCTTTGATAAAGAGGATTGGTATTCTGTGATTGCATCTCTAAGACTCCCTCCTAGAAGGTTCTGGATCCCTAATGCTGTGTAGGTGTACTACATTTGAGCCACCACCACCACCACCACCCACCATGAACCTAAAATGTCACCTGGTCTCCTGAGCAAGTGTATGTGGTCTTCACTCCTCACTCAGTTGCTCTTTAATTTTTTTCTAGCATTTATTGAGTGCCCACGTGTGCCCAGCACTCTTCCAGGCACTGGAGATACAACAGTGGCTGAGACGGACGCTGTCAGAGCCATACCCATGTCCCTTAGGGTGCGCCTGTTGGCTTCCAGCTGCCAGTCTCTGCATCCCTGGGCACACGGGTGTTTTCTGGAACTAATGTATAGCGCAGTTGGAAGTGCCAGGGAATTGAAACCCTCTGGGAGCAGCTCTCAAGCAAAGATTGGCTGGAGTTGGTGTATAAATACCCTCGCTCCTTTGCCCCCTGGGAGAAATCTTTCTGAGGTGTGTTTTTGCCATCCCAGCATCTCCTGGGTAGAATTCAGCTCCAGTCCCCACTGGAGAAGCCCCGTGCTGACTCCTTGCCCTTCTTCCTTTTGCTACCTCACTTCCCCATTCCCCAGCTGATCTTGCCTTCACCCCCAAATCCTCTACTTGCCCTTGAATCCTTGTCTTGGGGGAAAATCTGCTTTAGGGAAAACTCCAGCCCTCATAGAACTTTTATGGTAAGGTGGGGGAACAGGGATCAGTGGAGGAGGGCCCTCGCCCGCGTCAGCCTGACGGTCTTCCCCACTCACAGCCTTGTGGGTTTCCCTTTGCAGGACTATCCTTCCTACCCCGGCTTCCCGCAGAGCCAGTACTCCCAGTATTATAGCTCATCCTACAGCCCTCCTTACGTCCCAGCCAGCAGCATCTGCCCTTCTCCTCTCTCCACGTCCACCTACGTCCTCCAGGAGGCATCTCACAACATCCCCAGCCAGAGTTCTGAGTCGCTTGGCGGTAAGTACCATCACTGCCCTGTGGTCATCCATGGCTGTGGTCTGAGCTCTTGTATGAAAGATGAACTGGGTGGAGGTCCCAGTTGTAATGAACTGGTCACCCATGAGTTAACATCAGCCCTCAGATATGTTTTGCTGGCTTTTCTTTGTGTGTGGGTGTGGGGGCGTGATGTACGTGTGTTTTAAATTGCACCCATGTTTTAGAAAGTCATAAATTTTTACCTAAAACTTCTAATGCCTGCCTTCTCTTAAAAGATGATCCGGTCACCCTAGGCCCACATTGTTAAGTGGCAGTGCTTGGCTGGAGCTGAGTAATGTTTGCTCCGTTTAGACAGAGCACCCCCGATCCCACATCCAGGCCCTTCGGTGATATTTGCATCCCTGTGCAAACTAGCTCACCAGCTTGTGCATTCATTTACTGATTTCATAAATCTGCTATGCACATGTCTACTCTTCATGAGACAATTTAGACTCATCACCATTAAATAACATGACAGCTGTAAATTAGAACGTCCAGTGATGGGAAATACCATTGCATTTTCTTCCTTTCTGAAGCCTCCTGTTTCTGGGGCTTTGTAGAAGGCAAGCTAGCATGATGTGTATGGACATTCATTCAGTAAACATTCCTTGGTGGATGGCTAGAAAAAGAACAGTAGTGAAGACTCACCACTTCCGTTCCTGAAGTTCTTGGTGCGGCTGTTGCTTGCATTTTCCATCAGTTGGGGTGAGTTACAGAGCACTGGCTTGCTGACAAATGGAAGACAGCGTGGCCAAGCGTGCTCTAGTCGACTTGGAAGGCAGTTTAAGGTTTGGGCATTGGCTTTGGTCATGGTGACCTCATCACAGAGTACAGAAGTAATGCATGCTACCCACCTTCCAGTTTCCAGAGTTTGCTTCCTTGGAAGAGTATGAAATGTAACAAACTTGCTGAATTGTCTTTGCCCATCCTGCTTTTCAGCATATGGCCTCTTCAAACTGGTTTCAGAAATGAAATATAAGCAGGAAATCTTCCATGTGGTGCTACTATCTATAATTTGCCGGTGAGCTGGATTCTAGAGACTGACTTCTCAAGAATTTGGGTGATGTGAGATGGTCATTTTTGTTCCCCATCCGGAGCGAACATAAAGGCTCTTTGTGTCTCTTTGAAATTTTCCCTTATTGTTTCCCCCTGTTCTTCATTTATCCCCTGGCCCTAAGGTTCAACAATAAGTGGTTGAGATGGTTTTTACTGTGTGTCTAACAAGCTCACATAAAATCTAATGACATAAATAATAGTCAGCTGTAACCAAGGTCTCTTGCCTCGTCTCCCCCGTGTCTGTTATAAAGGAATGGCATGTAGCTTACTTGTGCGCACACGCACACACGCACACGCTCATGCACTCTCTTAAAATTCCCCATAAAAACTCCACTTCTGAAATTATCCAGGATCTCCTTGAGTGGTTGGTTCTAAATTCCAGAGGCTCGAGAGGTTTATATATTACTGATAGATCATGCTCACCCCTTGTACTGTCCGCATACGCTGTCCTCAGGCTCTGCTCCTCCGCAGCCCACAGCCCCATCACCGCACAGTTGGCATCAACACACATTCACAATTACGTGAAGCCCCAGCAATTCACAGACGTTAGCAGGGCAATTCGCTGATGGCGGGAAGATCCGCTGGAGAAGGAATAGGCTACCCACTCTAGTATTCTTGGGCTTCCCTTGTGGCTCAGCTGGTAAAGAATCCACTTTGAATGAGGGAGACCTGAGTTCGATCCCTGGGTTGGGAAGATCCCCTGGAGAAGGGAATTGGCTACCCATTCCAGTATTCTGGCCTGGAGAATTCCATGGGATCACCAAGAGTCAGACACAACTGAGAAACTTTCACTTTCACTTTTGCTGATGGCAAAGGCAAAATCTGAACCTCTCTTGTTACTCAAGAGAAAAGACAAATCAGTAGTGGTTGCTTTAATTCAATTATTCTACTTCTACAAACTTACACTAAAAATGAAGTTTCACATAGGTACAAAGACTTAAGTTAAAAGAATTCTTTATGCAGCAGAGCAAAAGCCTGGAAGTAACCTAAATATCCATGAATAGGAGTCAGGTTAAATAAGTGGTAGTGTATCCACCCTCAGCACACTATACACCTGTTGAAAAGAATTCACTAATACGGATCTCTTTGAGCTATTGTGTTAGGTGAGGAAACAAGAACTGCATGCATGACATGGTCCTGGAGGGTTTTAAATATGAGTACAGTTTAATGCCCATATTCACATAGGAAGTTTCCAGAAGGATGCAAAGACAACCATTAACTCATTTTCTCTGGGGAGGGAACTAGAGGGAAAAGATGTGACAGACAACCTGTAGGCCCCTCCATGGAACAGCAAAATTCACATTTTTTCAAATGCACGTGAAACATTCACCAAAATAGAACTTCCAGGCCATAAATCATGATGTCTCATTATATTTAAAAGGTTTCAAGGAATTAAAAGTACATACTCTGAAAATAGGGTACTTAAATTAGAAGTAAAAGGAAGATTTTTGGAAAATTCGCAAATATCCAAAAGCAAAGTATTTGGAATACACTTCTAAATAACTCATGTGTGATAGTTTTATGTGTCAGGAAGAGAGAGAGTTCTCCCTTCCTTTGCCTTCTTGTTCTACCCGAATCCTCAATGGATTGGCTGATGCCCACCCACATTGGTTAGGGCATTTCGTCTCTACTCACTAATCTCTTTGGAGATACCTTCACAGCCACACCCAAAAATCATGTCTTACTAGCTGTCTGGGCCTCCCTTGGCTCAGACAAGTTGACACATAAGATAAACCATCCAGAATATGTTTTTATTAAAAACTTTCAAAACCAATAATAAGAAAACAACCTGATAAAGAAATGGGCAAAGTACTTCAATAGACACTTCACCAAAGAATATACCAGCACGGCCGGAAAAACAAGAAAAGTGCCTGACTGGAACTTCCTGGCGGTCCAGTGGGTAAGAATCTGCTTTCCAAAGCAGGAGGCCCAGGTTCAATCCCGGTGTCTAAGATCCCGCATGCCGCAGGGCGACTGAGCCCACGGACCGCAGCTAGAGAGCAGCCCTCACCCAACAAGGATCCCTAGCGCTGCAGCTGAGACCCATCACAGCCAAAAATAAAGAAATATTTTGTAAAAAGCACATGACTAGGGTGCTGCGTTAGTCAGAGAAATGCAAACTGAATGGCTGTAATTACAAAGACTGACCATACCAATGACTGGCAAGGATGCAGAGCAGCTAGAATCCCCTTAACCTTGCTGGTGGGAGTGTGAAATGCTACAACCACTTTGGAAAACATTTTTGCAGTTGCTTATGAACCAGCAACCACAGTCTGTCATAACGAGAAAGCTCATGTCTATGCAAAGACTGATGAGCACTGATGAGTGAATGTTCATAAAAGCTTTAGTCCAGCCAAAAACTAGAATCAACCCAAATGTCCGTCTCCAGGTGAACGGATAGGGATTCTTCCACCCAGTAGAGCGGTACTCAGTAACACAGAGAGATAAACTAGCGATAAACATAGCAACATGGATTGAATCTCAGGACAGTTCTGCTGGTTGAAAGAAGCCAGAAAAGTGTGTGTTTGTATGTGTGTGGACATCACATACTAAGTGGTGCCATTTGTTTAAAACTCTAAAAATACAGACTAATTTATGGTGAAAGAAAGCAGACCTCTGGTTGGCTGGGGAGTGGGTAGCAGGAGGAAGCGACTACAGGGAAATTACAGAGAAACCCTTGGTGCTGCATTCGTTCATTATCTTCATTGTGGTGGTGGTTTCATAGATGTGACCATGTGTCCAAAACTTGTCAAACACTGCTCTAAGTATGTATGTTCTTTTTGTATGCCAGTTATACCTCAGCAGTTGTTAAAATAAGTATAAACATTAAAAGGGGAGAAAGAAAAAGAGTGAGATGACTCCAAGGAGGATTACTACAATTTACTGTAGCATGTGTACCTCTGACTTTGTCCTTGAACTTTGACCCTTCATTCTCAAGAATGTATAAGGTTGGGGAAAGCTGCTTTTTTGGCACCCCTGATAAACTGACTTCACCCAACACCTTATTGGGACATTTCTTAGGTAGCTGGTGTTTCCTCCTCTTTTAATAATATTTGCCTAGATTTTAATGGGGCCAACGAGTGTTTTCTAAGCCTCCATAGTCTTAGAACTACCAAGTGAATCAGGATAAACTTTATTTATGACTCGTAAGCATCTGTGAATTTATTTACTGCCTTTTCCTCATCCTCCAGAAGAAAGTCTTTGTTAGTTTGATGTTTTGGGAGTCTCTAATGCTGTATCCCAAAATTGGGGGAGCTGGAGACAGCCCAGCAGTTCTACAACTCAAAATCACATCTTTTTTATTATGTCCTTAGTCTGCTAAGAAGTTTTATAAATATTAAATAAATAAAATTCAATCCCTTGGGTTAGGGAGGGAAATAGTCCTTCCAGGGTAGGAAAAAAATTAATGGCTTGCCAAGTATTTTTAGACAAAAGTGTTTCTCCCCGCCACCCCAATGATCCAAGAACTGGCAATTATGGAAGGAAAGAGGGAGTCCACAGGGTACATTTGGGAGCTGAGACCAGCAGATGTAAGATGAGAAAGTGGGACGGGAGGTCCTCTAAGGTTCCAGGCTGGTTTACAGTTCTGTCACTCTAGTGACACAGGGAGACCCAAATCTCAGTTCTGGCTTTATCGCTCATCTGCAGGGTTACAGGCTTACATCATCTCCATAAGCCTCAGTTCCCTCATTAGTTAAATAAAGATGATGAAGTCTAATAAAATGCATTTAAAACTTCTGTGCTTAAAAACCGACACAACTTGAATGCTGGCTCTGGGACTTAAGTCCTGCGGGCTGCTGACCATTTGTTCATTGCGGATCATTAGACAATTGCCCAAGGGCAGGAGCCTGGCAGCCTCTCAGCACACTGTGAGCAGAAATGCCCCTTCAATGAGAATCCTAAGGTGCCCACCCTCATCCCTACACCTTCTCACTGGTCCTTGCATGTATGTAGGGCTCGTCAAGCCAGAACTCAGTTTAAGCCCTTTGCTGATATCTCCTAAATGCCAGCCCTGTGCTGGATGCTCTTGCCTTAGAATCTCAAATTGACAGATTTCTTAACAAGCAAAGCTTAAAGGACTTGCTTTTAAGATACATGCAGAAAATGCAGCAAGCTGCCTAGTGACAGGAACGTAGAGAATTCTCCCCACACACTCCCTACTCACCCCAATGGAGGGAGTTTGATAGGCAGCTACGTAGTGAAAAGTGATAGTTGGTTGCCCAGATGTGTCCGATTCTTTGTGACCCTGTGGCTCCTCTGTCCATGGAATTCTTCACATGAGAATACTGGAGTGAATTGCCATTCCCTTTTCCGGGGGATCTTCCCAACCCAGGGACTGAACCCTGCATTGCAGGCAGATTCTTTAGCATCAGAGCCACCAGAGGAGCCCAGCCAAATACACATGTCTGTGTTATTCTCCTCCTTCTGTTGGTTTAGGGATTCTCAGACCTTAGGTTATATAGACAGTTGGAAGCACAAAACTCCATTCACTGAAGCTGTAATGCCCCACCCTCGCCTCTCTCAGATCCCTGCTCAGCTGTCCCCTTACCCACGAGGTGTCCCCTATAAATTAGTGGCCCCCAGCACTCTCCTGGTCTTATCCGATTCATCAGTTCTCTGTCACACACATCCCCACCTGGCATGTTACATGTTTACTTATCTCTTTGATGTCTCTCTCCTCCCTCTAGAGGCTGGGTGCTGTGGGAACCAGTGCCTGGAACGATACCTAGTCAGTAAATCTTTGCTGGATGAATGAATGATTGTGAAAGGGCAGTTTAAGGAACTTTTGAGAGTTAATTTTGATCCTACTGATCTTTGCCTTCACCGCTGCCTTTGGGACCTCCCACTTTGGAGTTAGATGGTTCTGGTATAATTGTTCACAGGAGGAGACACTCAGCCAGCTCTCTGACCTGTCTGCCCTTTCCTTTCCTATGCCAGGTGAATATAACACACACAATGGGCCTTCCACACCAGCAAAGGAGGGAGACACAGACAGGCCGCCCCGGGCCTCCGACGGGAAGCTCCGAGGCCGGTCTAAGCGGAGCAGCGACCCCTCCCCAGCAGGGGACAATGAGATCGAGGTAACTTCAATGCTTCCGCCCGGTTGAGTGAATATCATGTCCACGTGTGGCTGGAACAGGAGGTGGGGACCAGAGTTCTCTCCAAGTCCCTGGGGGAAAGATGGCCCTTTGTGTTCACAGAGTGCAATAACAGAGAAAAGTGCCCTTGATGAGGAGGAGGGAAGAATTTGGCCACACGGAAGCACTGTTGACTGGCCAGGCTAGGAAAAGTGACCCTAGAGGTGGTAACAACCGGTGAGCCGAGACAGCATCACCTGGAGGCCTGGGAAAACCCAGACTGTGCCCACCGCCAGGGCTTCCAAGTCAGTAGATCTGGGGCAGGGCCTGAGAAGCTGCATTTCCAACAGATTCCTAGACGCTGTTGATGTGGTGGGAGACCATGCTTTGAAAACCTCCAGTAAAGATGACATTGGACAGTGGACCTTCCCCATTGGATTGGAGTGATTCTTAACCTCAGCTACTGGTTAGAATCACCCAGGATGCTTTTGAAAATTCAGATGCCCAGGCCTCCTCCCAGACTAATTAACTGGACATTGCAGGGAGTTCTAAAAGTTCCCCTAGTGACCCTACTGGGTATGTGTCTCTCAGTCGTGCCCGACTCTTTGCAGCCCCCTGGACTATAGCCTGGCAGTCTCCTCTGTCCATGGGATTCTCCAGGCGAGAACACTGGAATGGGCTGCCGTTTCCTCCTCCAGGGGATCTTTGCAGCCTGGGAACTGAACCCACGTCTCCTGCATCTCCTGCGTTGACAAATGGACTCTTTCTTCTGCCACTGAGCCACCTAGGAAGCGATAGTGACCCTCCTGCAGCTTAGATGTGTATCTATCTGGAGATAGGAGGCTGGCTGGAATGAGTTTGCATTGTTTCTGTGATTCTGAGTGGCTCTCAGTCTGGGCTGCACATAAGAATCTTCTGGGGACTTTCCTCATGGTCCACTGGTTAAGACTCTGCCCTCCCAACGCAGGGGGCCCAGGTTCAATCCCTGGTCAGGGAACTAGATCGCACGTGTCACAACTAAAAATTCATGCCGCAACTAAGACCCAGTGCTGCCCAATAAATAAATTTAAAAAAGGAGAAGAATCTTCTGGGAAGCTTTGATAAAACCTTCATTCTCAAGCTGCACCTCAATGATGATCCAGATCAATGAAGTCAGATTCCTTGGGGAGAGACCCAGGTGTCAGTATGTTTACGCTCCCTCAGAGATTCCAGTGCAGCCCAGGCTCAGAACTACTATGGAAGGGCCACAGCAGTCCTGATTATAATGAAGCAAGTGTGGGGTTGTTGGTCAGGGGCTGACATTTTCCCAAGCAAACAAAAAAGGACAGTGTGCATGAGAGATGGAGGAGACAAATAAAGGAGACCCATGCCCCCGGAGTGTGTTAGTCACTCAGTCGTGTCCGGCTCTTTGTGACCCCATGGACTGTAGCCCACCAGGCTCCTCCATCCATAGCATTTTTCCAAGCAAGACACTGGAGTGGGTTGCCGTTTCCTTCTCCTAGGGATCTTTCCTGGCCCAGGGATTGAACCCGGGTTTCCCACATTGAGGGTAGACTCTTTACCGTCTGAGCCACCAGGGAAGCTCATGTTACCTGTCCAGCTCATGTTACCTGTCTAGCTCCTGTTACCTGTCTAGCCCAAGTTACCTGTCCAGCTCATGTTACCTGTCTAGCCCATGTTACCTGCCCAGCTCATGTTACCTGTCCAGCTCATGTTATCTGTCTAACTGTTAGCTAAGGGAAAAAAACGGGCACATGCACAAGTTTGTACTTGTCCGCAGAAGGCAGTCATTTGTCGGCTTGAGTGTGCCATGGGTATACATGGGTAGTGTTGGCAAAGCCTGGGTCACTGTCTAGGTACCCAAATGCAGCATCATCACACTCCTTTCACAATCGTGTGCAAATCTGGCAGCTACAAAGCTCAGCCGGCAAACTCAGGTATGCTAAGAAATACCATTTTCATCGTTTCCTTAAAACCAGTGTCATTTTGATTCTGAGTCCCCATCCACCCAGATCAGTTCAGTTCAGTCGCTCAGTCGTGTCTGACTCTTTGCGACCTCATGAATCGCAGCACGCCAGGCCTCCCTGTCCATCACCATCTCCCAGAGTTCACTCAGACTCACGTCCATCGAGTCCGTGATGCCATCCAGCCATCTCATCCTCGGTCGTCCCCTTCTCCTCCTGCCCCCAATCCCTCCCAGCATTAGAGTCTTTTGGGAATTCCATTTCATTACTGGGGCCCTTACCCCTGCGGGGATTATGTGAGAATCTCAAGGTTCATGTGGTCTCAGAAAAGAGAATAATAGGAACTTCCTGGCAGGCCATTGGTTGAGATTCTATGCTTCCAATGCAGTGGGTGTGGGTTTGATCCCTGGTGGGGGAACTGAGATCCCACATACTGCACAATGTGCCAACAAATAAATAATAATAATTTTTAATTTTTTAAAAAGACAAAATAATGGCCTCTGTTGTCCAGTGTGGCTTGGTGGCTGCTGCCTTTCTCATTTTTAGGATCTGCAGTGGTCACTGGCAGCCCAGCCATTCTCTGGGGTCTCCTGCCATATGTTGGGCAGAGAGATCCTTGTTGACAATAAGGACTTTGAGGTATTAGGTATAGTCCTTTGGTTGCAAGGAACAGAAACAAATTCTGGTTACTTAAGCAAAAAGGAATTTACTGGGAGGAAATGGCATGAAGAGGAAGTGATACCACCAAAGTTATGAAGAATATTATCAAAGGCCATGCTGGGAAATCCAGGGAGCTTCAGGGTGCCAGCCTCCACTGCAGAGTCCTTTAAAGCAATTTGTCCAGAAAGCCAGACAAAGGGAAAATACTGTAGAAGATTCATGAATCCATGCCTCCATTAGTAAGATGACTGAAATAATGGGCCAAATAGTATATTTTTAGGTAGAAGGGAAAAGAAAAAATCAAGCCCATGATTGGTTTTTTAGAACATTTTAAATGACTACAAAATATTATGTGTGTGTAGGGTCAATTTTGAAAAATATAAAAAAGCAAAACGAAGATCTCTCCTCTTACCACACAGAAATAAAAACAATCACTAACACTTCAGAAAAATTAAAAATAAAAATAAAAATAAATAAAATAAAATTCTAACACTATGTCACTCGATGTTTGATTCCAAAGAGGTGGCATCCCATTGGCCTGGTCTAGGTCCTCACTCGTGCCCAGATGGACAGTCCCACCAAGAGAGCACGCCATGGGAAAAGAAAACGGGATGCTCCTCTAAGCCAGTGGGGGCTTCCCTGATGGCTCAGTAAAGAATCCATCTGCCAGTGCAGGAGACAGGGGTTCAATCCCTGGTCTGGGAAGATCCCACATGATGTTGAACAACTAAGCCCGTGTGCCACAGCTACTGAGCCTGTGCTTTGGAGCCTGGGAGCTGCAACTACCGGAGCCCGTGCGCCCTAGATCCTGTGCTCCGCAACTCGAGAGCAGCTCCCACGTGCTGCAACTAGAGAAAAAGCCTACGGAGCAACAAAGACCCAGCAAAGCCAAAAATAAACAAATAAAAATTAGTTTTTGGAAAAGGGGTGGATGCTGGAGACCCTAACAACAACAAATGGCCAATATTAGGACATTTGCTATTTAGCCAGTATTCTCTGGTAGGACGTACTAGTTAACCAGTGTTTACTAGTAGGGCTGTACTAGTTAGCCATCTTCACCAAGAGAGCAGTGGCAGTTGTTTATGGCTGGTGTCTGTTCCTATCATCCTAGAAGTTGTGAAATATTTTGAACATCACTCCCCCTCCCCTACGGCTTCCTAGGTGGCTCAGTGGTAAGCACCCTGCCTGCCACTGCAGGAGGTGTGGGTTCGATCCCTGAGTCGGGAAGATCCCCTGGAGAAGGGAATGGCAGCCTTCTCCATATTCTTGTCTGGGAAACCCCATGGACAAAGCCTGGCAGGCTGCAGTCCATGGGGTTTCAGAAGAGTCGGACACGACTGAGCGTCTAAACGGCGACTCTTCTCCTGTGCGTGGTCAGCCTCGGGAGGTGTACCCAGCCGCCTCCTCTGAATGTGTGTGGTCAGCCTCGGGAGGTGTACCCAGCCGCCTCCTCTGAATGTGCGTGGTCAGCCTCGGGAGATGTACCCAGCCGCCTCCTCTGGGAGTTTAACTGCGCTGGGAACCTGCCACAGAGCATGAGTTCCCACTGCTCATGGCACCATTCTCAGTCCAGAGGATTCTGTCCTTGCTTTTCCTCTAATTCTTAAAGCCACCACCTTCCAAAACCAAAGAGACTTTGCACAAACCCTTCAGGGGATTAGGCCTTTGCGAAGAGTTAGAAGAAAAAGTACTGGCTCCAGGTTAACCTTGCTTTCTGCCCTCCCAGATGCCTGCGGATTTTCTACCAGCTAGAAGTTGCAGAGCTATAGAAAATCCCGGAGAGCAACTCACACTTTAATATTTTTTTAGTGTATTAAGTCACTAACGTGGTTTCTGCTCTTGGTAGGGGCCAGTGGAGGCGGAGAGACATTTTTCCATTAAGCTGAGAAGGGGGGTGGGGTGGCATGGAAGTGGGGGATTATGGAGTGATATTTTTCTAGAAACATCTGCTGCTTGATTCCAGAGTAAGTACCACTGGGCAGGAACAGTTGAAAAGGTGTGAGCTGTGTTTCACTGCCGTGCTTAATATCAGCATGGAGGGTTTGCACGAGTCGCACCTCTTAACTCTTTGGCACTGCTGCCAATGACCGTAGCCCACGAGAGAGGAATTAGGTAGAGGAGTGGAAAGAAGGAAAATTCGGAGTCTGTATTAGTTAAAATCCCTTGACTGCAGGTGCCAGAAACCAACTTGAGCTGGCTTAAGTGAAAAAGCAGAATTTATTTTAAGGATACGGGGATTCTCTTAGAACTTCTGAGCCAAGGGGACAGCCAGTGTCGGCAAGATACTGTAACCAGAAGGTGGGAGAGGCCAGGAAACGCATTTACGCCTTCTCGCCCCACGTTCCACAGTGTAGGTGCTAGAATCCCCAGGCAGGAATGTCTCGTCAATGTACAGGTTACTGGGCACAGCTCTCCTCCAGGCCCCTCACTCTATGCTCACAATCAGTCACTCAGTCGTGTCCGACTCTTTGCGACCCTATGGACTGCAGCCCGCCAGGTTCCTCTGTCCATGGAATTTCCCAGGCAGGTCCTGACCCAGGGATTGAACCCACGTCTCTTGCATTGGCAGGTAGATTCTTGACCCCTGAGCCAGCTGGGAAGCCCTCACTAAAGCCAGCTGAGCAGCTGAGAAGTCCCTGCTTCTCACTAAAACCAAGTCCTACAAAAGTCTTGGATGGTGTTTCCCTCTCTCCAACCTCTCTTCCTCTCCCTCCGCAGATTTGCCTGGCCTGGCCTCCAGATCATGTTGCCAGCAACAGCCACCCAAAGACAATGAATTTCTTTCCAGGCCCCAGTTTTGAGTTCCCGAGGAAAGGCTTCTGACCCAGTGGGGTTAGGGGCCCAGCCCTGGCTGAAACCCGGTGGGCTAAAAGTTAGGGTCATCAGCAGAATGGCCATCGCAAACAACATACCCACTAAAAATCTAGGGCAGGGAGATTGAATGGTAGCCTAGTGAGGAAGAGGGACAGATCCTCTTCAGAGGGAATATAGTCAATAAATTAAGGGAGTCTGCATTAAATTTGAAAAATATTTGTTGATTTTTTTTTAAATCCTCTTACCAAAGTATCTAAGTTTAACTGATCCAACCCAGTTGGATAAATTAGGACTTAGCATATTTAACCCCCCACAGTGATTTTCAAACACTTTTTACCTTGACCTATAATAAGAACAATACTTATTATCATGACCCAGAATATATATACACATAATTGTAAGCAGAGCAAAAATTTTACAAAGTAATATTCAAGTCTACTAATTGTTTTGAAAACCTCTGTATCCATTGATCTTTTTCCTTTGAGATATTACCTTTCTCTTCACTTTTAAAGGCATTACAGATGTGTAAATACAACCCCTGACCCCCCAGAGAGTTTTCCAAGGTGGCCCACTCAAGTTGGTAGACTAAGTAGGTACCTTTGCTGCCCCCAACACCAGCTACATAAATGATCACTCAGCCCTTTTGTTCTTAAAAATAATGATCATCAGAAAAATTAAGAAAACCTACAGTATGAAAAATTATGGCCAAGATAAATGAATAGGATAAATGACAAGACAGGTAACTTAAGAAACAAAAGCGATCATAGAAAAATTCTGTTTGGTTTTCTTATTTTGTATCCACAAAATAAGAAGTGCAGGCTAATGGAAACGAAACACTCAGAGACAAAGAAAAAGCTACTGTAGATTTTTAAATAGTAGACTCCAAAGTTTCATAGAAAGGTTAAAAGAGAAAGTTAAAGACATCTCTGAGAACATTTATTTTAAAAAAATTATAGAAAAAATATTTTTAAAGTATAAGTAATATCAATCCAAAAGGTCTAATTTGACTGTTGGAAATTCCAGAAAGAAAGAACAGTGGGAGAGATGAGAGGACATTATTTAAAGAAAAGGGATTGAAATTATTTATATGCTGAACAGTAAGAATGAAAAAAGACTATACCTAGATATATCCTCATGGAATTCGAGGATACCAAACATAAAGAAAAGAGCCTAAAAAAATCCAAAGAGGAAAAAAAGTAAAACCTACAAAGAACTGAAGATCAGTGAAACATCAGACTTCTCATTAATCATGCTGAATACTACAAGATAGAGGGATTCTTTCAAAGTTCTAGAGGGCATTATTTTCCCATTGGAATTCTGCACTTAGAGGAACTTTACAGCAAATTAAAGGTATGATTAGATTTGTAAAAATGCAGGAAGAGTACTTTCTATGCACCCTCTTAGAAAAAGCAACCTAAGGATATACTCAAGCAAAACAAGGAAGAAACCCAAAAGAGATTTGGGATCCAGAAAACAGTGAATCTGACCCAGAAATGCAGTAAAGGGGAGTCTCAGGATCCTAGCTATGTGGCAACCCTAAAGATGATCCAGTCCACACTGGAACATTCTGTCACAGAGGAAGAACATCTTTGATACAGAGGGTGTGGCTAAATTTGAGATTCTAATAAAGACACCATATTGGAAGCAAAAGAATTAAATCAGTTAATAAACTCCAGCAAAAATAAAAAGTTATTCCAGACAGGCATGATTCCTCTGTGAAAAAAACTGAGCTATGACATGATTTTAATCAAGATGGAGTACAAGAAAGGAGAATACATATGACCTTAGTGGCAGAAACAGTTTCCTTAAAGTTGTTCTGGAGGGGACTTCCTGGTGGCCCAGTGGCTAAGACTCCACACGCCCAGTGCATGGGGCCAGTGAACTAGATCTGGTCAGGGAGCCAGATCCCACTCGCTGCAACTGAGAGTTCACCAAAGATGGAAGAGCCCACGTGCCACAGCTAACGCTTGGTGGAGCTAAATAGCTACACTGTTTTGTTTTTTTTTTAATAAAATAAAAATAAATGGGCTCCAGAGTTATGACGCTGGCTACATAGAAAAGGAAGTAAAATCCTAGCTCATTACTTGGCTCCTCAGTGAACAGTAATCACAAGATGTAAATAAATGCCCTTTACTGGCTACCAACTTTTAACATCAACATGAAGACAGGGCACCTAAGGCACAGCTATGAAACCCAACACACAAACCAGTTTATCCACATTGACAAGGCAAAAGCAAGGCTGAAGCTCAAATACTGGAGAGGGGGGAGCTAGCGGAAAGGGTAGGGACACCAATATCCATATTTTCCATATTGAGCTTGTTGTTTTAGCCAAAAGAAAATATCCAGAGCTGATGGGAATTGGAAATAGAGCAGTTTACATATGTGAAAAATATAAAATTCTGGATAAACGGGGAGATTACCATGAGCTAAACCTTCATCTTTCTTTTTTTTTTTTTTTTTGAAAAAAAAGAACCATTCAAAATTTATTCTCCAACAGACAGCATCAGCAGGTAAAAACTACAGGGGTTTCTCCGTAGATCATACATTCACAAGGCATTATTAAGCTTAACAAAACCTTCATCTTTCACAATGCCCAGTCTAAAGTGGGCAATCAGGGATTTCCCTAGGGGTCCAGTGGTTAAGACTCTACCTTCCAATACAGGGGCACGAGTTCAACCCTTGGTCAGGGAACTAAGTTCGCACATGCTTTGAGGTGCAGCCAAAAATGTAAAAAGTAAAAATAGAAACACACAAAAATGAGTACAGTTGGCAAACCAATAAGTGAACGTAGGTAGTTTAGAGTTATAAAGGTAATCACCAGAACTGCTAAAAACAAATGCTCAGAAGTAGCTAGGCTTATGGTGAGCAGTCAACGTAAAATGGCAGTATTTCATTTTGTCAAATGAGTTATATGATTTTTATTGTTGGTTTTGGACTGAATTCCTCCTTTTTGAGCTTTTATGTGAAAGGCAAGAACAGGCGTCTCAGTTCTGGCATCTGTGGGTTGACAGGGACCCCCAGGATTGGCCATCAGAATATATTTTACACAGTTGAGGTTGAATGGGGACTCAAGAGTCACATGTTTTAGAAATTAGAGATAATGTTTTTCAAGACATCTTTCTCTTCCCAGGGAGTTAATTTCTGCAGACATCAAGTCAGATGCAAGCAAATGTATTTATCTCCTTTCTCTCCCTCTCTTTCATCCCAGCGTGTGTTCGTGTGGGACCTGGATGAGACGATAATTATTTTCCACTCCTTACTCACGGGGACTTTCGCCTCCAGATACGGGAAGGTAAGAATCTTGTTGTCTCTCTGTTTCTCTCTCTCTTTTTTTCAGCATAACAGTCTGTCTAGCTGGTTTATCCTGGGAATTGTGGGGGCTGCTGGTGAGGCAGCTTCTCCAAGGAATGCTGCCCCTTTGCATCAGCCCAGGTTGGAGAAGTCCTTTAGAATTTTCCCTTGACATGTGAAAATTCAATCAGCTTCCCCCATTGTCTGCCTTGCCTTTTCTTCCAACACATGAAACAGTCAACATCCATTTGATCGGATGTAAGCTTGTAGTCTTTGCCTATCTCCCTCCTCCTAAGAGGGCTAGGAGATGCTTCAGCCAAACCCAGGAATCCTAGCTGGAAAGTGAGGTAAAGTACTTTTCTTCCTCCCTATTGTTTATCTTAGTATCTCTGGCAGATGAATTTAATTTTCCTCCCATTTTTCTGAGACAAGGGAGGAGGCATTTTGTCAGCTCCAACAGCTTTGCAAATGTATCACCGACAAATTATGTCGAGGAACCATCCAGTTAGAATTTCAGGCAGATGCCGTTGGGGGACTGGTGGTCCATGTGAGAACCACCAAAACCCCTTAAAATGCAAAAATGAGGGTTTCCCCAGTGGCTCAGTGGTAGAGAATCCACCTGCAATGCAGGAGATGCAGGTTCGACCCCTGGGTCAGGAAGATCCCCTGGGGAAGGGCATGGCTACCCACTCCAGTATTCTTGCCTGGAGAATTCCATGGACGGAGGAGCCTGTCGGTCTACAGTTAATGAGGTCTCAAAGAGTCAGACCAAGCGACTGAGCATGCATGCAGTGCAAAAATGAACCCAACTGCTAAAACCCAAACCCTGCCGATTCTTTGCATCCATCCTGAGGGCTTGGTTTCAATCCCACTGTGGATGCTCCAGCTCTTCAGGGAGACAGGTAAAGGTGGGGGTGGGGTTTTGGGGGACAGACATAGAATCAGCTCCTCCCTAGTTAAGCGACCTGTCGGCAGCTGCTTCCACGCATGAGTGGGAACCAGGAGACTCACCAGCGCCTGGAAAATATTTCTGTTTCTGTTTAGAGCCCAGGAATATGATTTGACATCACCTCATGGCTTTTCCAGCTGCTCGTGTTTTTTTTTATGAGGGTTGTAACAAGCTGGATGTGTAATTAGCAAGATAGATTTATCGTCTGCCGTTACGTTGTAAAGAACGTTAAAATGGTGTTGGTGGTGCAGAAACCTCTCGCCGAGGAGGAATGCCGTTAATATGTCTAGCAGCGCCTGCGGGAAATCCGGCATGCGTTTTTGGAGCGTGCACAGCTTAGAGAAAGGATGGCAGAGTCCAGAGCTGCTGGAAGCAGACTTGGAAGCTGTTGCAAAAAAAAGAAAGAAAGACAATGGGCTTTCCCAAAGGGGCTGCAGTAGTGAGATGCCCACCCGGGCTGGGCGTTCTGTGGTTCCTAACCACCCAAATAAAACCATCTCCCTAAGAACCATTCCTTCACTCTTCTTGCCCTTCAAGAAGTTCCACTGCTTCACGCAACAATTTGGTTTCCATGCAGGGCTTTGTAATCTTGGGTATGATTTTTGTGTCTGTGTCTCACCACCACTTTTTAAGCCAAATTATACTCCTACTGCTGCTGAGAATTTGAGGGTATGGAAAGCTGGAGAGGGAAAGTTTAAGAGATGACATGCAATTGTTCTCTGCGTCTATGTCTCTGTTTCTGCTTTGCAAATAGGTTCGTCTGTACCTATTTTTTTTTTCTAAGGAGGATGGGATGAATTGGGAGATTGGGATTGACATATGTACACTACGTATAAAATGGGCTTCCCTGGTGGCTCAGTGGTAAAGAACCTGCCTGCCAGTGCAGGAGATGAGAGTTTGATCCTTGGGTCAGGAAGATCCCCTGGAGAAGGAAATGGCAACCCGCTCCAGTATTCTTGCCTGGGAAATCCCATGGACAGAGGAGACTGGCCGGCTACCGTCCACGGGGTCACAAAAGAGTCTGACATGACTTAGCAACTAAACAACAATACTGTATATAAAATAGACAGCTGGTGAGAATGATGCAGCACAGGGAACTCTCCTCAGTGCTCTGTGGTGACCTAAATGGGAAGGATATCCAAAAAAGGAGGGATGTATGTATCCGGATAGGTGATTCAACCCACTCCATTCTTGCCTAGAAAATCCTGTGGACAGAGTAGCCTGGTGGGTTACAGTCCATGGGGTTGCAAAGAATCAGACACAACTGAACGGCTTTCCTTTTCATAGCCGATTCACTTTACTACACGACAGAAACTAACACGATGTTGTAAAGCAACTCCAATGAAAAATATACTCAGTAAAAATTAAAAACAAAGTACAGGCTCGCTTGAGGCAGGCACAAAGCTCAGAGCCCTCTTCTGGGCCCCATGGCCCCCGGTCTATGTCGGCCCTCATCACTAGCCAGCTCTCTGCAGCCCGATCACCTGATCACCACCACCTTCCCCTGCAGCTCTCTGGTCTCCACTCTTGCCCTTTCCAGCCGCCTACAGAGAGGTCATCCTAAAATGCAAGCCTGGTCTCTCCTCTACTGAAAAGTTGTCAGTGGCTTCCCTGTAGAGAAACCCTAACCCCAGCCTCCACGGCTCTTCATGAGCTGACTCCTTCCCGTCTCTCCCGCCCCATTTCCTGCAACTTGTCCAGAGTTGCTTTCTGTCCTTGTAACCTGCCACATTCTCCCCCATCTATCCTAGGTTTCTCCCAGAATCAGAGCCTGAGGCCAGGAGAGAGTGAGTTCTGGTAGTTTAGCTGGGGGGTGATCCCGGGGAGCACTGGGCACAGAGTGGGGGAAGTGAGGTGGGGAGAGGAAGGTAGCCTCTACAGGGTACGTGAATATTGGGTTGGCCTAAATATTCATTTGGGTTTTTCCATAAGATATTAGCTATTAACAAACAGTAGCTATGGCTGCAGGTAACTAGGGCTCAGAACTATTGGGGACCTCTGGGAGACTCAGGAACACACCTCAGAGGTGATAGCCCAAGGAGCAAGGATGATGAGATATTTATTTACAAATTCCTTGCCATCATGGGTTGAGGGATTCTTCTAGGGGTGTTAGCTGTCTGTCTTGGCCTGCCCCATGAAAACTCTAGGGCAAGAAATCACAGGTCCTAACAGGAGAGAGCCTCTGCTTGCTGAGAGGACCTGGAAGAGGGGCATACTGGAGGTTTCTGCTATAATCTAGAATGTTCTAGAAAGTTGGTGTACTAGGTTAACTCACACTTATCTTTCAGTTCCCATTTTCAGTGTAACTGCCTCCAAGAGACTTTCCTAACCACTCCCATCTACATTGCATCTCTTCTCATAATTCTTATTTTTCACTTACAATTATGGAATTCCCTGGTGGTCCAGTGGTTAGGGGGCCTTCCCAGTGGTAAAGAATCCGCCTGCCGATGCAGAAGATGAGGGTTCAATCCTCGGGTCAGGAAGATCCTCTGGAGAAGGAAATAGCAACCCACTCCAGTATTCTTGCCTAGGTAATCCCATGGACAGAGGAGCCTGGCGAGGAACAGTCCATGGGGTGGAGTCAGACACAACACAGCTGGCCGACTGACACGCTCACCAGTGGTTAGGACTCCATGCACCCATTGCTGAGGGCTCAGGTTCCATTCCTGGTCAGGGGACTGAACATCCCATGAGCCTTGTGATGTGGCCAAAAATTAAAAGTAAATAAATAAAAGTAATTGTGTACTCACTCCCTGTCTCCCTTCTAAGTTGTATGTGCCCTGAGGACAGTGACCGTGACATTTTTTTTTTTAATCAACCCACCTGAGCGCAGCGCACAGACCGGATTGCTCAACGGATATTTGTTGGGAGAGTGAATCGGGGTGGTCCTCTAGAATGAAAGCAGCATGATGACAGGCACTTTTTCCCACCATTTTGTTCATTGCTTCGTCCCCAGAGCATAGAACAGTGCCCCCACTTAGCAGGCATCAAGTAAATATTTGGTGAATGAAGGGAGGAAGGAAAGAAAATAGTATCAAAACAAAAAATTCCTAACTGGGGGCCACCCGCCAAATTCTGCCTGAAGACATTTGTGTTTTGCCCCTAGAGTGTTAGAAAAAATGTGAATTTGTCGCCAACATTTAAAAAACCAGGAGATTGCACAGACCAAAATAATCGCAATGTCCAAGTCTTCTTGAAAAATTAGAAAATCTGGCAATCCTGCATTCCCAGGTGGCAGCAATCAGCAGGAGTTGAGCGGGGGCGGACGCTCTCCAGCCCATCCACGGCCCGCCTGGCCTGCTTAACCCATTTAGGGGACCTTCCTGACCCCACTGGCACCTGAGTTTCAACATCTGCCCTAAAATTTCAGAACCACGGAAGTTAGAGCTGGAAGGACCTGGGAGATCATCACGTCCAATGAGTCTCCATGGGACAGTGGGAGAAACTGAGACCCTGAGACCCAGGGACAGTAAGAGAAACTGAGGCCCAGAGACAGTAGGAGAAACTGAGGCCAGGGACAGTGAGGTCACCCAGGGGATAACAAGAGGCATGCTTCAGGTTCACATGCCTCCCTGGGTACTTGCACAACTTTAGGGAAAACTAAAGTGAGATGCTCTTGGAGACCCCAGGTCTCCTGTGCCATCATCATCCCTCTTCTAGACTCTTCCATAAAATTAGAAGATGCTTGCTCCTTGAAAGAAAAGCTATGACAAACCTAGACAGCATATTAAAAAGTAGAGACATCACTTTACCGACAAAAGTCCGTATAGTCAAAGCTATGGTTTTTCCAGTAGTCATGTACAGAGGTGAGAATTGGACCATAAAGAAGGCTGAGCATCATAGAATTAATGCTTTTGAACTGTTGTGCTGGAGAAGACTCTTGAGAGTCCCTGGGACTGCATGGAGATCAAATCAGTCAATCCTAAAGGAAATCAACCCTGAATATTCACTGGAAGGACTGATGCTGAAGCTGAAGCGCCAATACTTTGGCCACCTGATATGAAGAGACCACTCGTTGAAAAAGACCCTGATGCTGGAAATATTGAGGGCAGGAGGAGAGGGGGTGATAGAGGATAAGATGGTTGGATGGCATCACTGACTCAATGGACATGAGTTTGAGCAAACTCTGGGAGATGGTGATGGACAGGGAAGCCTGGTGTGCTGCAGTCCATGGGGTCACAAAGAGTCGGACACAAATGAGTGGCTGAGTCAGCCTGTCCCCCCCTCCCCACCCCCCAAGCCAGAAATAGCTCTTCCAGAACCAGACACTTTGGCTGAGATTGGAAGTCACATCACTTGAGCCATCCTTGATGGATTCTGAATCCTTTCTTGGCTCCTCAGCCTTCTACCACAACCCCTGATTTATGAGCAGCCCATAACTTTTTAGGATGTCATCATATGTGTCAAAGAGAGATGAGTGGGAAGGCCCAATCTGATAACCAACTTCAGGGCCTCTCTAGATCCATGAATGTTACCAAATGCAATGCTTCCAAAAGTAATTTTTCAGGAAAAGTTCAAACAATGAAAAGCACAACTCTTATCTGTACACTAGCTTGTTCTCGTGGGGATCAAAAGTTGGCTGCTTCTGGTGGCGGTCTCTTTCACCCTGATCACAGGGGTCTTTCAAGACTTTGGACAACTACCTCCAGCTCTCCTAGGTGAGTATGGTTGGTTGGTTGGTTTTGCTAAATCCAGCCACTCTAAGAGAGACCCAAAGTAACCAAGGGTCAAACAAGATAGAAGTTTACTCCTCTCACTTTGCAGTCCAGGCATAAGCAGTTCAAGCTGATAAGGCTGCTGCCCAACTCCAGGGACTACAGCCCCTTCCATCTTGTTCTCCTCCATCCCTAGAGCATTGCCCTCATTGCCAAGGTGAAACATGGCTCACCCCTGCATCTGCATCCATCCAGTGAGAAGGCAAGCAGGAAAAGGGAATCCACTCCTCTCTTTTTCAGTTTTATTTTTTTTCCCCTCTCTTTGAAGGGCCAGATCCAGAAGTTGCACAGATCATTTCTGCTCATATACCATTGGCTGTGAGTTGATCACATGTCTACCTCTAGTTGCAAAGGAGTTTGGGAAATGTAGTTTAGTCACATGCTGCATTAAAATTCAGGAATTCTAGGATTCTGAGAGGAGAAAAAGGAAGAAGGCATATTAGAGGACAGCTTGCGTTTTCTGGGGGCTTCCCTGGTGGCTCAGAGGTTAAAGCGTCTGCCTCCAATGCGGCAGACCTGGGTTCAGTCCCTGGGTCAGGAAGATCCCCTGAAGAAGGAAATGGTAACCCACTCCAGTATCCTTGCCTGGAGAATCCCATGGATGGAGAAGCCTGGTAGGCAACAGTCCATGGGGTTGCAAAGCGCAGTAAGAGGAAGAACCAGGAAAGAGAAAATTGTTGAGGAAAAATAAAACTTGCTCTGTTCAAGAGACCTGGAGGGCAATTGCATTTGTGCGTCTGCAGCTCTGAAGGGAGGTCTGGGCTATAAACTGAGAGGACAGTGGAGAGGATACAGAGGAGCAGGAGGAGTGGGAGCCCCATTCTGCAGACAGAGTGACTGAGATGCAGAGAGGTTATGTAGTCAGGCTCTTCACAATGGAACTAAAATACACGGCCTTGACTCCTGGCCCCCAGTTCTTTCTCTTTGTGCTCTTCTTATAGCTGCAGCTACATGAAGCCCGTTATTAATAGCTTGTATCAAGCAGGACACAGCTCCAGCACTCTGGAGTGTTTAAGCTACAAAGGGAATTTATCAGATCACAATACTTGAAAAGCCCAGAGGTAATGGGATTCAGGTTGGGCTGGATCCATAAGCTCAGTATCTTAGGACTGGGGTCTTTCTGCATCCCTTGGCTGACTTTTTCCATGTGGCAACTCCTTCTTAGAAATCCCAGCTGAAAAAGAATACCTCCTTTCCAAAGTCCAGTGCAACTCCCAGGCTTGAATCTCATTAGCCCAAACCAGGTCAAATGCCCACCCATGTATCAAAGTCTGTGGCCCTCTGTAGCCAGCCTAGGTCAGGAGCCTGGCATTGAGGGAACAGAGGAGCAGGTCAGCTCCATCCCAACCACGTAAATGCCCACCCATGTATCAAAGTCTGTGGCCCTCTGTAGCCAGCCTAGGTCAGGAGCCTGGCATTGAGGGAACAGAGGAGCAGGTCAGCTCCATCCCAACCACGTGGGAGTCAGAGGTGTGTCCTGAGTGGGCTCTGAAGGTCTCGACCCTCTGTACATCACACCACAGGCCAGCTTGGTGGCCATTGTGTTGAGCACCTTCCAGGAAGCAGAGGTCACATCAGTCGTGGTCCCAGCCAGCGGGGAGACTCACTGTTTACTTAGGAAAATAAAGAGCTCCAGAGCTAACATGATGAAGGCATGATTCAAAACAGAGTGACTGAATTTAGAACAGAAACAGGGCTCTCTTCCTGTTCCCCACCAGGGCCTGTGCTGCTCAAGGCTGTCATCTCTCCACTTCCTTTCTGTCTCTTCCCGCCCAGCGCTCACAGCCAGAGCGTCTCTTTGGTGGCTACACCTCCTCGCATCTTGTGGATCCATTAGAGGTTCCCCGGAGAGCCGGAGCTGCCAGTGATCGCCGCCTCTTTCCTGACCTCTCCTCCGGCCCCACCTCCCCTCCGGCCCTGAACTCTGTTATTTTTCCAGCCGGGACTAGACAAATGCAAGGTGGGCAGGAGCCTTTGCCTGTGGCCAAGAAGGGCTCATAGGGAGGACTGGCAATCGGTCTTCCTGGGTTCACAGTGAGTTGGCCCCGACTCTCCCTTTTGTGCCCTGCCTTCCAGGCTGCTCAGTACCGATTGGAAGCTCAGCTCTAGGCCCAGTTGTGGGTATGTGTGTTTTAATAACAGCTTATTGAGATATAATCCACATACCATAAATCTACCATTTCACTGTGTACAATTTTATTAGTTTTTAGTATATTCACAGAGTTGTGCAACCGTCACCAGCATCTAATTTTAGATCATTTTCATCACCCTTAAAAGACAGCCCAAACCCTTTAGTAATCACTCCCCATTTCCTTCAGCCCACCCCCACCCCCAGCCCCTGGTAACCACTAATCTACTTTCTGTCTCTATAGATTTGCCTCTTTTGGACACGTCTTATTAATGGAATCACACAATATGTGGCTTTCTGTAACTAGCTTCTTTCACTTAGCATAATGTTTTTAAATTATCCGTGTTGTACCATATATCAATACTTCACTTTTATTGTCACATAATTTTAGTGTATGGATACACTTCATTTTGTCCATCCATTCATCACTTGATGGACAGTTGGGTTTTGCCTGTGATGAATAATGCTTCTGTGAACATTTGTATACTAGTTTTTGCATAGACATATGTGTTCAATCAGAGAAGGCAATGGCACCCCACTCCAGTCCTCTTGCCTGGAAAATCCCATGGACCCAGGAGCCTGGTGGGCTGCCAGTCCATGGGATCGTGAAGAGTCAGACATGACTGAGCGACTTCACTTTCACTTTTCACTTTCAAGCATTGAGAGAGGAAATGGCAACCCACTCCAGTGTTCTTGCCTAGAGAATCCCAGGGACGGGGGAGCCTGGTGGGCTGCCATCTGTGGGGTCCCACAGAGTCAGACACGACTGAAATGACTTAGCAGCAGCAGCGTGTGTTCAATTCACTTGGGTATATACCTAGGATTAGAATTGCTGGGTAGTATGGCAACTATTTGTTTAAACTTTTGAGAAATTGACAGACTCTTTTCCAGAGTAGCTGCACCATGTTGCATTCCCATAAGCAAGGTATAAGGGTTCCAGTTTCTCCACATCCTCACTAACGCTTGTTACCATCTGTCTTTTTGGTTATCGTCCTCTTAGTGGATGTGAAGTGGCATCTCATGGTTTGGGTTTGCATTCCCCTGATGACAAACTGTGTTGACTAATGACTAATGTTTTCATGTGCTTATTTGGCTATCTGTAATACCTTCTTTAGGGCGGCCCAGGTGGCCCTAAGAATTCTTCAGTTGTAAAGAATTTGCCTGCCAAGCAGGAAACACAGGTTCAACCCTTGGGTCGAGAAGATCCCCTGGAGAAGGAAATGGCAACCCACTCCATTATTCTTGCCTGGGAAATCCCCTGGACAGGGGAGTCCGGTGGACGACAGTCCATGGGGTCACAAAAGAGTCAGACATGACTTATCGACTAAACAACAACAAATATCTGCTTTATTACCCGTTAAATCCTTTGCTGTTTTTTATTGAAATATAGGTGATTTACAATATTGTATTAGTTTCTGGTATATAGCAGACTGATTCAGTTACACATATATATTCTTTTTATATTCTTTTCCATCAATTTATTTCAAGATATTGAATATATTAATAATTCCCTGTGCTATAGAATTGTTGTTTAGTTGCTAAGTCATGCCTGACCTTTTGCAACTCCATGGACTGTAGCCCGCCAAGCTCCTCTGTTCTTGGATTTCTCAACAAGAATGCTGAAATGGATTGCTGTTTCCTTCCTAATCCCTTCCTGAGGGATTGAACTGTTTTTCAAGATATATTCAATATCTTGAAATAAACTAATGGAAAAGAATATAAAAAGAATATATATATATAACCGAATCACTTTGCTATATACCAGAAACTGGTACAATATTGTAAATCAGCTCTGTTTCAATTAAAAAAACAACTAAGGGTTTAATAGGTATTTCTTTAAAGCAGATATTTGTTGTGTAGTCGCTAAGTCATGTCTGACTCTTTTGTGATCTCATGGACTGGTGTCCACCGGGCTCCTCTGTCCAGGGGATTTCCCACCTTGGCAGGCAGAAAGTCTCCTGCCTTGGGAGGTGAATTCTTTACCACTGATCCTCCTGAGAAGCCTTATGCTATACAGTAGGACTTTGTTATTTATCTGTTTATATATATAGTAGTTTGTACCTGCTAATCCCAAGCTCCTAATTCATCCCTCCCTTTGGTAACCATAAGTCTGTTTCCAGTGTCTGTGAGTCTGTTTCTGTTTTGTAAATAAGTTAATTTGTATGTTTTAGATTCCAGATATTACTGATACCATGCAGTATTTGTCTTTCTCTGTCTGACTTACTTCACTTAGTATGGTAATTTCTAGGCCCATCCATATTGCTGCAAATGTCTTTATTTCATTTTTGTATGGTTGACTAGTATTTTGACATACACACATATCTTCTTTTATCTGTTCACCTGTCAATGGATCCTTTGTCCGTTTGCAAGTAGTTTAAATTTGTCTTTTATCATTGAGTTGTAAGAGTTCTTTACACATTCTGGATAACACACCATTATCAGATACATGATTTGTAAACATTTTCTCCCTTTCTGTGGGCTGTCTTTTCACCTTATTGATGATGTCTTTTGAAGTATATGAAGTATTGCGGGCGGGGGGAGTTTAAATGAAAACTTTTTAAAAGTGGCTCCAGGAAGGAGCCCTCATGGAGAGGCTAAAATTTGAATAAAGACTTAAGAGGAGGTGGAGGAACAGATATCTACTGGAAGAGCAAGAGGAAACGGCAAGTGCAAAGGCCGTGAGGCAGAAGTCTGCCTGATGTACTTGAGGGACAAAAAAAGCTAGCGTGTTTGGAGCTCAACAAGTCAGGGGAAAACAGTGACTCAACTCGCTTTTCCCCTGAAGAGGGAGCCGTGAGGTTTGAAACAGAGAAAGGACAGACAGGGTCTGAGTTATATTTCTAAAGAGTCCCTCTTGCTGCTCCCCAGAAAAGAGGGGGTGGCCTGGCTGGAAGCAGAGAGACCAGTGAGGGGACTACTGGAGCAGTCCAGCGGAAACATGATGGCTGTTTGGACCAGAGTGGGGGAGATGCTGGAAGATGAGAAGTGCGGCAGACTGGATATACTGGGAAGGCAGAACCAACCACACATAGAGTGTAAAGCGAGTCCTCGTTCTCATCCGCTGGGCTTCAGAGACTTCTTACTCACTGTCCCTGGTCTCCCTCTAAAGGGACCTGATCTCTTCCCCCTCTATTGCCAACTAGCAAATTCCTCTTGGAAAAAATCTCCGCTTTTGGGGGGGAGCACATTCACTGTATACCAAGTACTCTGCTGCTGTGAACATCTGGTTTTTGGGTTTTGGTGGGGTTTTGTTTGTTAGTTTTGTTTTTTTGAGTTGAACCTAAGTGCCAACATTGAGTTATTCACATTTTGCCCACACAGGCCTCTTCCTTATATCACGTGGGCACATGTATGTTTCCTTGGAGGCCCATTTGGACTCTCCCTGCTCCCCCTCCTTGTGGTTCATTGCAGACCACATTGTGTACTTTCCTGTAAAGTATGCATTACCTTCTTGTGTGCGTTTATTCCTTCTGCCTGTAGGTGGCGCTGTTTGAGTAGCCCTTGTTTCTTCCCTCACTGTGGCCCCAGGTCCTACCACGTGGCCGTATGCCCTGCTCCATCGCTCTAACTCAGTGGTCTTCGGCTGGAGGTGACTTTGCCCCCAAAGTGACATTTGGCAATGTCAACCGCTTTCGGCTGTGGCGACTGGGGGTTTCTTACTAGCACCTAGTGGGTAGAGGCCAGGTATACCACTAAACATCCTACAAGGCTAGCAGTCCCCAACTTTTTGGCGCCAGGGATGGGTTTCATGGAAGACAGTTTTTCCACAGACCAGGGTAAAGAGGACGGTTTCATGCACATTACATTTATTGTGCACTTTATTTCTATTATTATTACATCAGCTCCACCCCCGATCATCAGGCCTTAGATCCCAGGGGTTGGGGACCCCTGCTGAAACGCACAACAGAGGATTATCTAGCGCCAAATGTCCTTAGTGCTGGGGTTGCGAAACATCACATCCATCTGCTGCTCTGAGTTCCAGGGTTCCGCGTCTTCCTTATCCCTCCCTGCAGGGAGGTCCCCCAGGGTCCCCCAGCTGCCCACCAGCACAGAGAATGCTGTGAGAAGCATCCTTTATGAGCTGCCTCTGAGCTTTATACCACTAACCTATAAGGCAAGACTGTTCTATTACACCCATTTCTGGGAAGACTGAGGCTCAGCAAGGCAGCATGATTCAGCCCAGGTCATCCACCTTGAAAGAGATGAGAGCCAGAAGGCAGCCCACTGCTCTTAGTATCTAAACTGCATCCCCAGTGATCCACGTGAATGTCTTCAGGGTGCAAATTAAAAGCCACTGGAGGGACTTCCCTGGTGGCCCAGTGGTTAAGAATCCGCCTTCCAATGCAGGTTCAATTCCTGGCCAGGGAACTAAGTTCCCACAAACTTCGAGGCAACTAAGCCCACACTGCAACTAAAGAGAAGCCCGAGCACTGCAGTGAAGAGCCCACGTACCACAGCTAAGACCCAACGCAGCCAAATAAATAGTTTTTAAAAAGAACTTCCTTCAAAAAAAAAACACAGTGGCGTGAACTCGTCTGCTTGACTGGGCTCCAGGAGCACACAGACTGGATCTGATGTCTTCATAGCTTCATCCCCTGGCACCCAACAGTGCCTGGCATATCCAGTTGATAAATATTTGTTGAACAAACAAATAAATAAACAGCTCATGGGTAGGGAGTTTTCGGTGTGTGTGGTTGCACACGCTGCAGAAATGAGATTCCAGGGTGTCTGCCCTGCAGGGAACAAACAACCACATGCTTGACAAGATAGGGGGCTGTCAGCATCGATCCGAGGCCAAGATGCCGGGTGCCAACCTGGCCTGACCTCACCCAGAGCTGGGCCCACAGCAGGAGCTCAGCAAAGGCTGTGGAAAGTTGAGTAAGTGGCCCCTCCAGGCAGGCTTGGGGCCAGGGACTCTTTGGCAGGTGGAGGACTTGGGATGGAGCCAGGTGACCCTTGGTGCCTGGAGCAGACTCCAATCAAGGGCTTCTCTCGACGTCACCCGTTTAAAAGCCAGCCCCTGCTCAATCTGAAGAAATTAGAGATTTCAAACTGGCAATGTAGGGGGCCAGATCTGGCTTGAAGACAGGTTTGCCCTCTGGCATTTCCTTAAGTTCTCAATTCATTGCGAACTTAAGTATTGTATTGTAAAAATTGGATTGTAAAATCTGGATGTCTCCCTTCTCTTGAAAAATAGGAAGATCTGGCAACACCAGGCCTGAGCTTTCAGAGTGGAGACCCTTTGGCAGGACATGTGCCCTGGGGTTCACCCCTGCCCCCTTCTCTCCCTGGAGTCACTTACCCTCCCTGGGCTGTGGGTTGTGGCTCCGTGGTGCCTCGTTTGCACCCACAGAGGCATTTACATTTGTGCCCTGCCAGGGCCAGATTGCGCCCAGCCTAGGTGGGATATATAGGGCAGAGGTTACTGGTCCTTGTGCCTTCCGGGTCCTCTGCATGGACTCTAAGACATGTGGGTCCCTGGTTCCCTCCAACCAGATTCCAAGCTTTGTCAGGTGGCTCAAAAATGATGCCTTTAGGACCGCCCACCCCCACAAAATGCAGGCTGCTACTTCCTAAGGATCATCTGTTCCAGGAATCCGTTATCATGACTGAGAATTCTGTTCACTCAATGTGGTTTAAATGCTACCCTCTCCTCTCCGCCAACAAAGAAAAGAGAAACAATGCTATTATCCAGGGTCCCTTCCTTAGGCAGGTCTGCCTGGCCTTCCCAGCTGGTTAGAAACGCCCTCTAGAGATGACAGCAGGCTTCCCATAACACGTTTCTTGATGTGATTATTTGATGATAGAATAACATCACTATTATTCTATGATCGTTCAATGGCGGGGACTGAATTCCCACTGAAGTAGATGCCATTAATGCCTCATCTCTCTCACCACAGCCCTCCCCATCCCCACAGGCATGGTGGGTTCCCTCTGTAAGAACCTGTGACACTCTGGGGTGCGGTCTCCCACATGTCCCCAGAAGGGCAGAACCCACAGCAGCACCCTGCTCACGGACCTGCCCTTGCTGTTCCTCTGCCCCACCACCTCCGTACTTGCTCACCAGGGCTTCCTGGGGTCCCCTCCCAGATAAACTGCTTGACCTGAATCTTAGGCTCAGCATCTGCCTCGCATGGGGAGACCCAAACTAAGACAGTAAGGATGCCTGGATGTTCAGACATCTTCATGATGGGTTTCTTATAGGAGCTGAAACTCCTCATCGCCGGACCCCTGTTGTAACATAAGCCCTCCTGGCCCCTCAAAGTGTGGTCCAGGGCCCGGCCTCATGAGGGAGCTGTTAGAAATGCAGTCTCAGGTCTCAACACCAGAATGGACATGTCGACTGGACATCTCTGCACCTTAGTCTGTGAAGCAAGATGAGAGCCATGCGTTCCCTGGTGACGGCGTTTCTCGTGGGTCCTGCCAGCCTGCCAACCTCTTTATGTATCTAGAAGAGGTTGGGGAGCCCAACCAGGTCTTGGCTCTACACATCTCTGCCCGGGGCTCCCCTACCCTCTCCGATCAGCCAGTCCTCCTCCCCTATCTCTCAACCGGTGTAATTACGTGATTCCGGCTCAGATTCCGGAATCCAGTACCCAGCACGGTGCCATCAGGATTCAATCAGATCCAGTTGGCGAGACACGGCTTGGCCTGTCCATTACTGCTTTACAAACTGAGAAGAAAAAAAAAAAAAAAAACCCTGCTTTTATGACCCAGCAGTTAAAAATTATTTGTAGAAGTTACTAAGGTTCAAATCAAAAGTGCCCTCCCTAGAGGGCGATTAGTTAATTTCAGAGGAGCACAGCTTTTCTTTTCTTTCTTTTCTCCCCTTCTACCTGGAGATGTGGGTCTAATTCATTTCTGCCCTTCAGACATCGAGAGCGCTCCATCCTTGGACAAACACAAGCCAAAGTGCTTAAGGACATCTGTTTATTTTATTTCTTTAATGAGAAAACCTTCCAATTTCTCCGGGCTCAGCTGTGTTTATTTACATTGTGTTAACCATGTGAGGCCAGCACCTTGGATGTTTAAAGGCCTGGCTGGGGCCCTTGCTGCGGTCTCCAGCTCTGAAATGGAGTCAGCCCAGCCCAAGGAAAACAGAGTCCTTGGAACTCTATAAAATAGATTTTCAAAATAAATACTGCCTAATTCACTCAGTAGATGTGGATTAAGTCAAGATGAATACAATTTGGAAAGGATTTTCTGAGGAAGTCGGAGATTTCTTTCCCCACTGGGGGTTAAACCTTGTATTTGAGTCTCCGCGCCCACCCCCACCTCCCGCTCCACCACCCCCACACCCCGCAAGCTCTCTTTTCAGTTAGGTAAAGGGTATTTAGTCTTTGTTGGCCTCGTCGAAGTCCTTTCTTTGCAGGACTAGGAAGCGTGACTTAACTAATCGCTGTGTTCTATCTGGGAAGGGCAGGCCGCGAACATCTGCCCTTGGCATTCCGGCAGGGGTGGAGGAGGAAGAGGTGGCAAATGCTTTCAGAGCTGTCCTCAAGGTGAATGGCAGTTGGAGGGGCCGTGGGCAGGGGGTGGGGCCCTTTGTAGCTTTAATCTCCTGTAATAGTTCTTCCCTGAGCCGTGCCTCCATGCCAAGTGCCTCTGCTTATGTATTTTAGAGCATTAAAGGATTATTTTCAACATAAAATATATTTCAGAGATGGTTCAGGATTGTCAGAAAGGTGCTCATTAGCAGAGACTTTCTTTGAAGCCCCAGGCTCGCTCTGCTGGGAGACAGACCATTTCTACTTTGGCGGAGGGTTTCTGAGCTAGTTAAGACTCTGAGTATGCCTCGTTTTCCGCCCTCAAATTGAACAAATGCGGCTGCTTTCCCAGACTTTGGCCAGTTTTGTTTTTTTTTTAGTCTAGCCTCACCTTTCACTGAATGCTGCAGGGCACCTGGACAAAAAAAATAATAATGCTAATCATAATAAGAGGGAGTTAAATCTCCTGTGCAAAACCTACAAATTGTTGGTCGGGTTAGAATGAGAAGCTCTTTTGTCTGCTATAAATATAGGGGTGCTGCTCACAATGATAAGTGGTGGGAAAAAAATCCTGGGCACCCTGCGAACCTGAATAATAGGGACAATTTTCCTTTACACTTAACTAGCAGGTTGAGAGGCCGTCTCCCCAGTGTCCCCCCACCCCGTACTTTTTAATGGTATTTATATTCAGACAAAAGGGCTCCTGAGCTGTCCAAAGATCACAGCCCTTTCCATGGGCCTTGGGTGATGAGGGCGTCTGTCCATGCGTGGCAGAAAGGTGTCAGGGCGGTACTATGGGAAGTTAACTTTGACAGGGAGAGAGGAAGTTCCCCCCGCCACGCCTGCTCCCCACACTTCTGTGAATTCACGAACTTGTGGGCCCTTCCGATGGCAGAGAGGGGAAAGTACTAGTGCAAAGTCCCCGATGGGGACTAATTCAGAGGAGAAATGTGCAGTGTGAGAATCTCTTTGGAAATGTCCATCAACAGTTGAATGGATAAACACATCCTTGGATAGTCATACAATGGAATATTTTCAGCCATAAAAAGGAATGGAGAACTTAATACGCACTCGATGTGGACAGACCCCAAAAACATTATGCTGAAGGGAAAGAAGCCAGGCACAAAAGGTCATACACTGTATGTTTCCATTTATATGAACTACACGGAGTAGGTGAGTCCATAGAGGCAGAGTACAGCTTGGCTGTTACCAGGGACCGGAGGGGAGGACGGACAGAGAGCAGCTTCTTCGTGGGTGTGGGGTTCCCTTTGGGGGTGATGAAAATATTTTGGAACTAAATAGAGCTTTGCTCATCTGTAAAATTGGAATAACAGTTCCTGCCCCACTGACCTCAAAAGACCAGTCCCGGAATCATCTGATGTTTCCCTAAAAGCACTGTGGGTGCCGTTAAAGGAATGCAAAACTGCCTGAGCTGGTAAAAGATGAACATTTTTTTTTAACTTGAAAAATGAAGGTTTGTGTGTTTGTTTTTTTTTAAATACTCTTCTTATCTGGTTTTGGTGTCCAGGTGATAATGGCCTCAAAAAAAAAAAAAAAATAAGAGCTGGGAGCTGTGCTTGGTAGAGTTCTCCAGTGAAACCATCTGGACCTGGAGATTTCGTTTTCAGGAGGTTTTTAACTTTGATTTCGGTGTCTTGAATAGTTACAGCTATTTCACCCTGAGTGAATTTTGGTAGTTTGTGGTTTTTGAGGAATTTGTCCGTTTAATTCATTGTTGAATTGAAGTGTCTGGAGTTTAAACAAACAAAAAAAAAAGTATACTTTTACAGTGACTTTCAGTTTCTAGCATATTATAACCCATACCCAGAAGCCTTCAATTACAGGGATAAAAAATATAAATCTCTCCCTGCATGCGTGGCAGTGGGCTATAAGTCATCTCTTTGGTCCTCAAGATAAACCTACAAGGTATATGTGATCCTCATTCTATCCAGGACACACCTGGATTTTCGACTACCAGTTTCTTAAGTGGCAGAGAAAGAATTAGACCCCACACTCCAAAGGCCATTGGAAGCCCTTCTGCCACTGAGCAGAGCACAGCCCATCAGAAGACCCCCCAGGTTCCATGCACAGCTTTCAGACCTTCGGTCCAACTCTAGGTCCTTCCAATGCCTGATTTCCCCCAGTGGGCGAGAGGAGAGCTGCGGGCTACACCTGACTCTCAAACATCTTTTGGGTTACATTAAGTCAGCTGCCACCATTCAAACTGGAGAGATTTTTTTAAGCTTTATTTTATTGAAGTGTAGTTGACCTGCAATGTTGTATTAGTTCCTCTATACAACAAAGTGATTCAGATATATATATATATATATATATATATATATATATTCTTTTCCATTATGGTTCATTACAGGATATTGAACACAGTTCCTTGTGCTATACAGTACGACCTTGTTGTTCATACGTAAGAGCTTGCCTCTGCCAATCCAGAACTCCCACTCTGTCCCTCCCCCAGCCTTCCACTCTCCCTTGGCAACTGCAAGTCTGTTCTCTATATCTGTGAGTCAGTTTCTGTTTCATAGATAAATCCATTTATGTCATATTTCAGGTTTCACATAGTAAAAGCGAAACCACACGGCATTTGTCTTTCTCTGTCTGACTTCACTGAGTATGATCATCTCTGGGTCCATCCATGTTGCTGCACATGGCATTATTTTGGTCTTTTTGTGGCTATTCCATTACATGGGTGTACCATATCTTCTTTATCCACTCATCTGTCGATGGAAATTTGGTTGTTGCCATGTCTTGGCTATTGTAAAGAGTGCTTCTATGAGCACGGGACTGCATGTATCTTTTTGAATTATAGTTTTTCTGGATATATACCCAGGAGTGGGATTGCTGGATCATATGGTAACTCTATTTTCAGTTTTTGAAGAACCTCCTTGCTATTTTCCACAGTGGCTGCACCCATTTACATTCCCACCAGCAGTGTTGGAGGGCTCCCTTTTCTCCATACCCTCTCCAGCATTTGTTATTTTTAGACTTTTTAACGATGGCCATTCTACATGGTGTGAGGTGGTATTTCATTATATGTTTGACTTGCAGTTATCTAATTATTAATGATGATGAGCATCTTTTATGTGCCTATTGGCCGTCAGTATATTTTCTTTGGAGAAATGTCTGGTTAGGTCTTCCACCCAGTCTCTGATTGGGTTGTTTGTCTTTTTGTTATCGAGTTGGATGAGCAGTTTGTTAGTCACATCACTTGCAAATATTTTCTCCCAGTTCATGGGTTGTCTTTTCATGTTTATGGTTTCCTTTGCTTACAAGGTCCCATCAGATGATGAGTTTTATTTCTTTATTTATTTGGCTGCACCTGGTCTTAGTTATGGCACCTGAGAGCTTTGATCTTCACTGTGGCCTGCAGGGTCTTTTAGCTGTGGCATGTGGGATCTTTGTTGAGGCCTGCAAACTCTTAGCTGTGAAATCTTGTTCCCTGACCCGGGATCAAACCTGGGTCCCCTGCATTGGGAGCATGTGGTCTTAGCCAATGGACCACCAAGGAAGTCCCAGATGGGGGATTTTAGATAAACAGCAAGGATATATTGAATAGCACAGAGAATTATAGCCATTGTCATGTAATAATCTTCCACAGAGAATAATCTGTAAAAGTACGGAATCTATGTACTATGCTATACACCTGAAACTAATATATTATCAATCAACTAGACTTTAAATGAATAATTTTTTAACTGTGAGACTTTACACAGAAACTGAGGCTCTGGGTTCTCTTAAAAAATCAGAATATCTGGTCATGCTGCATCCACACTCCCAAAGGTCACCACTTGGCTGGAGCTGCACAGCAACTGGTTCCTTGCATGGGGTAGGTGGCTTCCAGTTGGCCACAATCCCCACCACTCCCCCGTTGCCTCCCTAACACTAAGGCCACATGTCAGCTTCCCTTCCTGTCTCGCTTGCACTATTGTCTTTCTCCAAGAAGAGTTAAGGGGAAAGTTAAATATTTCTTGTACCAACAGGTAGAAATTGACAGACCAGCAAGGAGCATGCTTCACTCCGTGAAGTGAGCCGCTTAGTCTCTGTAAGTCTTGTTGGCTTGTTCTCATTCACAGAATAAAGTCCAGACCCTCTGGGCTGGCTTGCAGACCTTCCGTGACCTTGATCTTCCTTCCATTCTGTCCTGTCTCATCTTGCAGACTCTCGTCTTTCTGTTTTCAGCTACAGCCTTACGGTTGCACCAACAGACTCCCTCAGCTTTATCCATGCTGTGCCCTTTGCCAGGAAGGCTTTTCTCACTTGCCATTCATTTGCCCAGCTAATGCTCACTCAGCATTCAGGTCTTAGGTTAGACATCTCTGCCTCCAGGAAGCTCTCCTTGACTACACTGAGTTAGGTGTCCTTCCCTTGTGTTCCCTTAGCGCCCTCTTCTATTTGTCTGTAATTATTTTATCACCCACTGATTCGTGTCTTTCCCTCACTGGACTTCAGAGCTCAAATGCAGGGGCTGTGACCGTGTCAGCCCCTTCCACATCTCTGCTTTCTAGCACAGCACAGTCCATGTGCCCCGTAATTAGTGGTCAGTTTAATTTTCTCTCCATTATAACTCAGCACAAACTGATTTAAACAGAAAAGTGAATTTACTGGCATTTATAACCAAAAAGTTCAGGGGCATGGCTGAATCCAGAGGTTCAAAAGGTGTCGACGGAAGTCAGCCTCTGCATCCCTTGGCTCTGTTTTCTTCAGTTGGCTTTGTTCTTTTCACGTGTGATGGCAGAAATGCCCCCAAGCAACACAGGACTTCCAGCCTGATAACTGTTGTAAAAAGAGAGTAACTCTTTCCCAGGAGTTCCAACCAATTGCCAGACGAAGCTTTCCTTGGCCTGGCTAGAGCCAGTCACTCAAAGGTGGACGTAGGTAGAGACAGCCCCCTTGGAACTACACAGATGGGGAGTGATAGAATACCCCCTGGCACAAACACCCAGGATACTGTTACCAGAAGGTAACAGCATGGATGCTGAGAAGACAAGAACAGCAGCCCTTAGCTTCCATGTGTATGTTTTAAGCCATATGAGAGCCAAGAACATGTTGGTCTTACACAGCTCATAGTAGGTGCTTAGTAAGCTCTTGAAGACAAATCTGGCCCAGTTACCAGGGGCCACGCCCTTAGATGTGGCTCTGAAGGGTCTGGCCCATTACCTCCATGCCCTCATCTCCTAGGACTCCTCTCCTCCCTCTCTCTACTCCAGCCACACTGGTACTCAGGCCTGCCAGACACACGCCGACCTCAGGGCCTTGGAACACTTGCTTCCCTCCATCTGAACCGCTCCTCCTCCCACATGGCTTCCTCCCTCTCCTCCTGAAGATGTGTTCAGATGCCCAGATTCACACGAGGACCTCCCTGACCATCCTATGAGATGCAGTGCCTCCCCACACAGCCCACACAGCACAAATCCTTTGCTGTGTTTTTTCCCATAGTCTTTATCACCCCATGTATAGAATGCACTTTGCCCAATTCTCGGAAGCACACTTCCATGGTGGTCTGTAATAAATATAACCATAAGTAATAATGAGCGAATGAATGCCTCTTAAAGAGCTGCATCTTTATTTATTTATCTGTCATATGTTTATTTGGCTGTGCTGGGTCTTAGGTGTGGCACACAGGATCTTTAGCTGCAGTATGTGGAATACTAGCTCCCTGACCAGGGATCAAACCCTAGCCCCCTGCATTGGAGCTCTGAGTCTTAGCCAATGGCCCACCAAGGAAGTCCCAAGAACAGCAGCTTTAGAAGCATGTTGCTGGTTGTGTAAGAATATCCTCTCTCTGGAATGTATCACTACCACTACAAATAAGAGTAAAAACAATAATGAAAATAATAATGAAAAGCAGAAGACTCAAGAGCATTGATGAGGACATGTCCATTGCTGGACAGAAGCAGGAGCCACTTTCCTGGGTGTCAGGCCCTGGTCTAAGCACTTGGTGTGAACTTCCAGAAATGCACTGATCTCCCATGCCAAAATGCACTGGTCTCAAATGCCCCTCTTCTTCAGCAATCAATGCAAAGAAATAGAGGAAAAGAATAGAACAGGAAAGACTAGAGCTCTCTTCAAGAAAATTAGAGATACCAAGGGAACATTTCATGCAAAGATGGGCTCGATAAAGGACAGAAATGGTATGGTCCTAACAGAAGCAGAAGAGGTGGCAAGAATACACGGAAGAACTGTACAAAAAGATCTTCACGACCCAGATAATCATGATGATGTGATCACTCATCTAGAGCCAGACATCTTGGAATGTGAAGTCAAGTGGGCCTTAGAAAGCATCACTATGAACAAAGCTAGTGGAGGTGATGGAATTCCAGTGGAGCTGTTTCAAATCCTGAAAGATGATGCTGTGAAAGTGCTGCACTCAATATGCCAGCAAATTTGGAAAACTCAGCAGTGGCCACAGGACTGGAAAAGGTCAGTTTTCATTCCAGTCCCAAAGAGAGGCAATGCCAAAGAATGCTCAAACTACTGCACAATTATACTCATCTCACATGCCAGTAAGGTAATGCTCAAAATTCTCCAAGCCAGGCTTCAGCAATATGTGAACCATGAACTCCCTGATGTTCAAGCTGGTTTTAGAAAAGGCAGAGGAACCAGAGATCAAATTGCCAACATCCACTGGATCATGGAAAAAGCAAGAGAGTTCCAGAAAAACATCAATTTCTGCTTTATTGACTATGCCAAAGCCTTTGACTGTGTGGATCACAAGAAACTGTGGAAAATTCTGAAAGAGATGGGAATACCAGACCACCTGACCTGCCTCTTGAGAAATCTGTATGCAGGTCAGGAAGCAATAGTTAGAACTGGACATGGAACAACAGACTGTTCCCAAATAGGAAAAGGAGTACTTCAAGGCTGTATACTGTCACCCTGTTTATTTAACTTATATGCAGAGTACATCATGAAAAATGCTGGACTGGAAGAAACACAAGCTGGAATCAAGATTGCCAGGAGAAATATCAATAACCTCAGATATGCAGATGACACCACCCTTATGGCAGAAAGTGAAGAGGAAATAAAGAGCCTCTTGATGAAAGTGAAAGAGGAAAGCGAAAAAGTTGGCTTAAAGCTCAACATTCAGAAAACAAAGATCATGGCATCCGGTCCCATCACTTCATGGGAAATAGATGGGGAAACAGTGGAAACAGTGTCAGACTTTATTTTGGGGGCTCCAAAATCACTGCAGATGGTGACTGCAGCCATGAAATTAAAAGACGCTTACTCCTTGGAAGAAAAGTTATGACCAACCTAGATAGTATATTCAAAAGCAGAGACATTACTTTGCCGACTAAGGTCCATCTAGTCAAGGCTATGGTTTTTCCTGTGGTCATGTATGGATGTGAGAGTTGGACTGTGAAGAAGGCTGAGCACCGAAGAATTGATGCTTTTGAGCCGTGGTGTTGGAGAAGACTCTTGAGAGTCCCTTGGAATGCAAGGAGATCCAACCAGTCCATTCTGAAGGAGATCAGCCCTGGGATTTCTTTGGAAGGAATGATGCTAAAGCTGAAACTCCAGTACTTTGGCCACCTGATGTGAAGAGCTGACTCATTGGAAAAGACTCTGATGCTGGGAGGGATTGGGGGCAGGAGGAGAAGGGGACGACAGAGGATGAGATGGCTGGATGGCATCATTGACTCGATGGACGTGAGTCTGAGTGAACTCCGGGAGATGGTGATGGACAGGGAGGCCTGGCGTGCTGCAGTTCATGGGTTTGCGAAGAGTCGGACACGACTGAGCGACTGAACTGAACTGAACAAATGCCCCCTCGGTCATGAATGATGATTCGAGTTAGGATGGTCATCTCATCTAGGTCATCTGGAACTTTCCTAGTTTTCACACTCAAGGTTCCAAGTCCCAGGAACCTCCTCGGTTAGGCACATCTGGACAGTCGGTCCCCCTAATCCCCGTTCACAGCTCCATTTATCTATTTAATTTTTTGCCTTTAAATTTACATCCTAGGGAAATGCTTTTAAAGCTGCCAGACACCTCCAGCTGAAAGAACATTTTTCAAAGGATAAAAAAAATCTTAAGAGGCTGAGTAGTTGCGTAAAACTTCAAAAGAAGAACCAGTTTAGACATCTTTGTTTGTTCTCTTCCATTTGACTATGAATTTGTCATTTGTCGTCAGGTTGATTCTTTTGTGATTCAGTGATGACGGGGATTTATCCTTCTGGGTTTTTGGGGTTTTTGGTAAAGTTCTTGTGAGTACAAATAGACCCATTTGCTGAGCTAAGAAGATCTTTTCTATTTTCTGTGTTCTCCTATGAAACTGCCAAAGAAGCCAAGTTTTTTTGTTGTTGTTGTTTTTTTTTAGCTTTACTGTTTAAACATGTGAATCAACCTTTTTTTTTTTCTTTACCACCATCATTTTCTTGTCTTCCTCTTTCAAACAAGCTGATCTGTTTTCCAGGAGTTTCCAAGTAATTAAACCCAATTAAAACCATTAAATTCTTTCTTTTAATGACAACTTTATTATTAAAAGCTAACCACAAGGAGGAGATTTAACTGGCAAAGCCCTCCATTGTGTGTTAATCCGTCCCTAACCTCTGGCTGACACTTCCAAGAGATAAACCCCACAGAATAGCGAGACTCGAGACTCGTTTAATGAATAGCTTTAATTAATACTTTTCTTCCTTGCGGCAGAGTAATTATTTGTTCAGCTTGTAAACAGCTACTTGGCAGTGTTTTTTTAAAGGCCCAGTTGGCTTGTATGGCGTGATGGCTCTGATTGATTTCGTCTGTTTGTGGGCTTGGTTTTCTTTTTTTCTTTAAAAGGGAGAAGGAGAGGTCTGTGTTCCAGAATCGGTACAGAAGCACGTTGACCCCAAGTTGGGGGCGTCAGGGTAATCTACAGAAGAGAAAAGCCAGGCGAACACACGGGGCAGGCCGCCTGAATTTGTGAACTGTCTCCAAAGTGGGCAAGGCTGCCCTTTGCAGGAGTCTGCAAGCCCAGACAGGGTGCCCGGCAAGACACAAGCCTGGCTTGTGGCGATCTGGGTGCTGGGATGAGAAGGAAAAGGCCAAGGTCACAAAACGCCAAACCAAGCTTCTTCTCCACGTCTCCCCTGATCGCCCCTTCAGGTGGCGCCCGAGAAAGGGACAGCCCAGTGCAAGCGCTGGGTGTGGCCAGTGAGGCCCCGGAGAAGTGGACTCTGTGAATAAGGATGACAGACCCTCTGTGCTTGCTCCCAACTCGGTATCCACTAAAGAGCTTACATACATCAGCTCGTTCACTCTCACCACTTTAGGAGTAGATGCTCTGGATACCCACATGTGCAGGCCAGGAGATGGGATGGGTACAACGACTTCTAGACTCACCTCCTAGTAAGAAGGACAGAGCCCGAGTCTGCAGACAGGGGCCTGGCTGCGGTGGTGATGCCGAACGTCTGGGCCATGTGGCCTTTTGGAACAGGAGAAGGGCACCTTACACTCAGCTGGTTGGGAGATTGAAATGTTTTTAACTTGTCACTTATTTAGAAAGCTAGTTTCATTGATAAGGTCGTCCACTCTAGAATTACAGAGTTCATTGACTAAGAGCCAAGCCTTTCCATTAATTTTAAAGGAATTAGAGCAGCGGTTCCCCACTTGAGGGTACTTTATCCTCCTGAGTGCTTGACTGGAGACATTTTTGGTTGTCACAACTGGATGAGGGGGATACTCCTGGCACCTAGCGGGTAGAGGCCAGCGATGTTGCTGCACAGCCTGCCGTGGACAGCACAGCCCTAGCGAAGAATGATCTGGCTCCAAGGGTCAACAGTGCCGAGGCTGCAGCCCTGATTTATCAAGAGCTCCAGTTTTTCATTCCAGAGACATTCTGTAAACAAGCAAAAGCAGAGTTCACGCTCCCACCTATCAGTCTCCTACAGAACTAGCCCAAACTTCTTCTTTTAAAGTAATTAAGAGTTCCCTGGTGGTCTAGTGGTTAGGATACGGCACTTTCACTGCCATGGCCTGAGTTCAATGCCTGATTGAAGAACTGAGATCCTACAAGACAGGGGCCCCCACCTCCAGCATCTAATGCCTGATGATCTGAGGCAGAGCTGGTGTAATAATAATGGAAAAAAAGTGCACAATGGATGTAATGTGCTTGAATCGTCCTGAAACCATCCCCCCACCACCCCCATCCATGAAAAAAATTGTCTTCCACAAAACGGTCCCTGGTGCCCAAAGGTTGGGGACCCCTGCTGCGAGACACGAAGTGTGGCCCAATAAACAAGAATAAAGCAATCGACTAAGCAAGTCTCTTAGTGAATGTGACTGTTAACCATGCCGCTCGCTTTCAGAAACACATCTAAGGAGCCGAGTCTCACCGGAATATTAGCCGTGAGCCTGCTAATTAACAAGTAATTAGCAAGATCACATCCCGAACTCACAAACATCTACCTCTGCTGGTTATACACGTTTCCTTAAGGAAATGGCTTGTGAGGAGCTTGAAATAGGGTTAACTAATTCCATCACCTAAGAAGCTTCGGGGTGAGAGAAGAGTTTGGAAATCTCCGGATGCCTCTTTAGACATGCTTCCCGCTGGGAGCACTCAGAGATTCCTTTGGAGCGGGAAGTCCAAGAAGGCTTACACCTGGGGCTGGGTCCACTTAGAGACCAGAAGTGGTTTAACCTGTAGGATGTCAGCATAGGAGCATCTTGGAGGAAAGACCATGGGCTGCCCCCTCTTCTTGTTGAAGGACTGACTGGCGTTTCACCCGAGACCCCCGTGATGGGGGTGAAAGAGACTGCTCCTGGAAGCTGCCGTCCTTTGATCCCCATGAGAACAAGATAATGTGCATACAAGAGTTGTGTTTTTCATTGTTTGGTTGTTTTTTTCTGAAAATTGCTTCTGGAAGCATTGCATTTGGTAACATTCATGGATCTAGAGAGGCCCTGAATTGGTTACCAGGATGGGCCTTCCCCCGGCTCATCTCTCTTTGACACATATGATGACATCCTAAAAAGTTATGGGCTGCTCATAAATCAGGGGTTGGGGCGGAAGGCTGGGGAGCCAAGAGAGGAGTCAGAGGCCTTCAGGGCCGGCTCAAGTGATGTGACTTCCAGTGTCAGCCAAAGCGTCTGGTTCCTGAAGAGCCATTCCTGGCTCGGGGAGTGGGGGAGGGGGGACAGCTAAGAAGTGAGGGATTTACTGGGTAACTTTGCTTTTCTCCATCACGTCTGGGAAATGAGAGGCACAAATGCTCAGGGGCAATGAAGGGAGATCCTTCTCCAGCCCGTGTTCTCTCCTTTTATCCACTCTGAAGCCCAGCAGTTATTAAAAGGGAAAGCTAGCCTGAGGCCTGAGAAAAGAATCAGGCTGATTGTTGCATGGCAACCACCTGTCATTTCTCTTAACTTTGGAAGTGTAATTTAATTAAATGGGTCCCTGGTTCATTAATGGAGAAGGAAATGGCAACCCACTCCAGTATTCTTGCCTGGAAAATTCCTTAGACTGAAGCCGCTGATAGGTTACCGGGTAGCCAGGGTCCATGGGGTCACAAAGAGTTGGACACAACTGAACGACTTCACTTGTTCATTAAAAATAATCTGACTGTAGTTTCTTTTACTTAATAAAGCACTTGTTAGTAGTTCCTGTGAAGACATACTCCATGAGAAAAATGGATAAGATTTTGGTTTCTTTGGTAATCCTGCTACCGAAAGAGTGTGGGGTCCGGCTGCTCGCCACTCCAGAGCCAAAGGAAAGTTAGCTTTATTTCAGATACCGTCAGCTCAGAGGGAGAGTGGCGGACGTCTGTCCAAAGGCCAACTCCCCACCACCACCACTGGCAACCAGTGGGCAAGAGCTTTTTCAGAAGTCGGGGGGGGCCTACATGCGAAACAGCCCAGTATCTCTGACAGTTATCTTCAAGTGGGCCATCGGTGCTCTGACCAGTGTCGTCTTGATTGTTTTAGGTCCAGTTAATCTTCAATTCCAGGGTCCATTTGTTGCCATTGCTTTGCAGCCAGTTTTCAGAATTGTGGCAGCTCATGTCCTGGGTACAGTATCGCCATCGTGCAGCTAACTTCTCCACCTGCTATTTCAGTATAAGACAGCTCACAGGGTTTGGCTCAGAATACTATCCACAGCCCTTGAGAAAGAACTAAAGGTCCTCAACTCTGCTTAATGACCACATCATTATTATTATTCAGTCTCCTTTGCCTGTTTTCCTGTTTGCACATTTCCCCACTCCTTGGATTCCACTTATTCTTTAGCATTTTCTGCAGACAAAAGGCAGGCAGAGGCATGATGGGAGAGGGGCGGCGGGGGCAGAAGATGGAAGGACCATGGGGTTCTGCTCCACTTCAGTCCTGGGCTTGAATCCCAGCCCTGTCGCTTTGAATCTCATTTAATCCGTTAACTAGGGAAGAGATGTTTTGAGGAGGAAGTGTGCTAATATACAAAAGACTTACACACACTTAAATATTTATTTTTAAAAATACTTAACTGAGCATCTGCCTTGTACCCGGTCCAGGTCCAGGTTACATAGCCATAGCTCTCCTAGAGCTTGCGTTTCTGGTTGAGAGAGAAGCATCAAAAATCATAAGATCTTTCCAGATAATGATAAATGCTGTTAAAAACTGTAACAGTGTGATGAGATGTCGCATGAGTGGAGGGTCAGCACCCAGGTTACTTTAGGCGGGATGATCAGAGAAGGTCTTTCTGGTATTGAAAGTGGGAACTGAATGTGACGAAGGGGCCGGCCATGATAGCGTCTGGGGAAAGGAGATTCCAGGCAGTGAGCACAGCAAGTGCAAAGGCCCTGAGGCAGTATCGAGTGGGCAAGCTCACAGAGCAGACCAGTGGGTTAGAGGGGCAAAGTGAAGGATGCTGGCACTGTTCAGAGGCCCAGAGGATGCTGATGGGTTTTAAAAGAGGAGGGACAGTTCTGGGTTTTGTTTTAAAAAGACCGATCTTGCTGCTATGGGGACAATAGCTTTGGAGATGAGTGGAAGCTAGCTAGCTGTATATAGCCCAGCGTACAAATGTCCTTGTTTTCAGCCTCCCTCACCATCTCCCTCTCTCATTGATGATCTAAAGGCCCCTTGGGAATAAAGTAAAGACATGAATTACAGGCTAGGCTCAGATAATTAGAAACAGGTTTCTTATAACAAGAGTGTCCAGCAATGAGATGGGAAAGTTGCGTGGGATGTGTGACAACTTTGCATTACAAATGACTGTCCTGTATCCCTGGCACCCTCTAATGTGTATTTTCCAGCATCACCAAGCAGTTAATTCAATTCTGACTCCGTCTTCCTGAAGACAGCAACACAGGTTAATCCCACTCGCTAAGGGCTCAGCCCCACAAGACTGCCCCACGTCAGATGCCACTTGCAAATCTACATTGTTCCCTGTGCTTCTGACCAACTGGCTATAAATCAGAGGTTCCCATGACCCCTGCTTGGGTTCAACTAATTTGCTGGAGCTCACAGGACTGAAAGAAACACTTACATACAGGGACTAGTTTATTACAAAGGATATTAGGAAGGATACGGATGAACAGCCATGTGGAGAAGTACATAAGGAGGGTCCAGAAGAGTCCCCAACACGGGAGCACCCACATGCAACTGGGGTGCGCCACCTTCCCAACATGTGGATACGTTCGTCACCCCAGGGAAAGTTGCTCAGTCATGTCCGACTCTTTGCGACCCCATGGACTGTAGCCGGCCAGGCTCCTCTGTCGGTGGGATTCTCCAGGCAAGAGGACCGAGTGGGCTGCCACTTCCTTCTCCCAGTTTTACATTAGTTTCAGGTATGAAACATGATGATCCTGTATTTTTTAAGATTTCATAGCATGAAAAGTTATGATAGTATGATTGGCTGTATCCTCTGAGCTGTCCATTACAGCCCCGTGACTTACGTGTTTTACAGCTGGTAGTTTGCACCTCTCAATCCTCCTCGCCTGTTCTACCCACCCCTCTCTCCTCAGGCAACCACTTGTTTGTTCTCTGTATCTATGAGTCTGTTTTCATTTTATGTTTGTTTGTTTTGGTGTTTTGATTCCACATATAAGTGAAAACAAATAGCATTTGTCTTTCTCAGTCCAGCTTATTTCACTGAGCAAAATATCCTCCAGGTCCATCCATGTTGTCAAAATGGCAAGCTTTCCTTCTTTTTCGCGGCTGGGTAACAGTCCGTTGTATATATATATATACCATATCGTCTTTATCCACTCAACTGCTGATAGGCAGTTAGACTGCTTCCATACCTCGGCTATTAGAAATTCCAAGGGCTTTAGGAGTTCTGTGCCAGAAACAGGGACAAAATCCAGATATATATTTCTTACTATAAATCACAATACCACCCTCCCCAAATGCCACTTCCCCCAGTTATGACAAGGAGGAGTGTTGCCCAAACTTGCAAACTGCTCTCTAGGGGAGATGCCACCTTTGCTGAGAACCACTGCCTTAAAACAGGCTTCTCTGGTGGCTCAGCAGTAAAGAATCCACCTGTAGTGCAGGAGCCGCAGGAGACACGGGCTCGATCCCAGGGTCAGGAAGATCCTCTGGAGGAGGAAACAGCAACCTGCTCCTGTATTCTTGCCTGAAAAGTCCCATAGACAGAGGAGCCTTGTGGGCTACAGTCCACGGGGTCACAAAGAGTCGGACAGAGCTTAGTGCCTAAACAACAACTGCCTTAAAACATGGTACAGGAGGCCACATCCCCAAAGAGCAGCATTCTGTCACTTTTTTCATTGCGTGCTGTGTGGTAGGCTAATGGGCCCCCAAAAGGTGTTCAGGTCCCAGTCTCCAGAATCTGTGAATGTTCCCTTGTATGGCAAAAGAGACTTAAATAGGTGTGATCCATGTAATCACAGAGTCCTCAGAAGAGGGGGCAGGAGGTGAGAGTCGATAGCAGGAACTGGCTGCGGCGAAGGAGCCGATGCCGAGGAATGCACTGGCCTCTGGGGCTCCCCTGGTGGCTCAGAGGGTAAAGTGCCTGCCCACAATGCGGGAGACCTGGGTTCGATCCCTGGTTTGGAAAGTTCCCTGGAGAAGGAAATGGCAAGCCACTCCAGTATCCTTGCCTGGAGAATCCCACAGATGGAAGAGCCTGGTGGGCTACAGTCCATGGGGTCTCAAAGAGTCGGACACAACTGAGCGAGCTCACTTCACTTCACTGGAAGCTGAAAAAGGCAAGGAAACTGATTCGCCTTTGAAAGCTCCCCGAAGGAACACCTTGACTTAATTTTTAAAATTTATGTTATTTATTTCTGGCCGCACTGGGTCTTCGGTGCTGCACGTGCTCTCCTCTAATCGCAGAGAGCGGGGGCTGCTCTCTGGTTGTGGCGCGCGGCTGTCACTGTCGCAGAGCGCAGGCTCTATGCTTCAGTAGCGGCAGCACAGGGGCTCAGCAGCTGTGGCACACAGGCTTAGTAGCTCCATGCCACGTGAAATCTTCCCGGGCGAGGGATCGAACCCCTGTCCACTGCTTTGGCAGGCAGATTCCTATCCCCTGTGCCCCCAGGGAAGTCTGAAACACCTTGATTTTAGATTTCTAATGTCCAGAACTCTGCAAGAGGATAAACTTGTGTTGTTTCAAGCCACTGAATTTGTGGCAGTCTGTTGCCGCATCCACAAGAAACTAACATGCATGCTTATCTTCGTGTTTAACTTTCTGTGATGGTGAGTGGAACCGGTTTGCCATCTATGGTCATGAGGACAAGTTTCCTTCTGAACTGTTTTTTTGTTTGTTTTTTGTTTTTTTTAATGTGCAGGAAGGGTAGCTCAATTAAAGGAAAATCATAAGTTAACACAGCTGCTCTGCAGTGTGTGAAACTTGCAAGGGTGTTACAAGAATGGCTATGGTTTAGCAAATACCAGGTGGAACTACTGCACGAATCTAAGTGGGAAAAGCTTTCTGATCGGAGGTTTTGGACTCTGATGACTTTTTGCTAATTTGCCTGTGCTAATAATACCTAAGCACCAGGAGGAAATCATATCGCACTCAGTATCCTACGGGAGCCCTAGAAAGGAGTCACTTGCTTATATTCAGGTGAGGACACTGAGACCCAGGGAGGGTGAACATTTCATCCAAGGTCATGTCCCTGGCGAATGGCAGTCCTGGGATTTGAAGCCAGGTCCTGCTGACTCCGCAGTTAATATTCTCAGTCGCTTTGCTTCAGGGAGCTTCTTGCCTGTGGCCACTTTCATGCACAGCTGGTGAATGGTGGAGGTGATCTGCGGTGCTCATTGGAGGAAAGCCACTTGCTCCATTAGGCGATGCTTGTATAAAAAGAGACTGTGGCCCTAAGACCAGAAAATAAAACAGACCCTTCTGTGCACTTGACTTCACAACACTTTAGGGTTGAGGGAGTAAGAGGTGACATCAAAAGAGAAGACCGTCTTCTGAAGTGCTGCCTGGAAAGGCTCAGTTATTCCTGAGATGTGCAGAAGCACTTGAACTTGCCTGTGGTCATTGCCACTCTGACTGAAATATACCTGTTCGGGTGCAGACACAGGGAGGCTGTGAGCAGAGTTAAGAATCTTTCAATTGCATGCAACAGAAACAGCATACTTTAGTTTAAGACAAAATGGAAAGTGTATTCGTGTAACCAGAATATCCAGTGGATTTTGGAAACGGTGTGATCTGATCCCCCAATAGTTTCGTATGAATTTGCATATGATGATGTACTTTATGTTCTCTCATCTATGCCGCTGCTGCTGCTGAGTCGCTTCCGTCGTGTCCGACTCTGTGCGACCCCATAGACGGCAGCCCACCAGGCTCCTCCGTCCCTGGGATTTGCCAGGCAAGAACACTGGAGTGTCAGCTTTTCTAGAGATTGGTACATTTTTCCCTGGTGGCATAATAAATATTTTAGGCTTTAGGCTAGGCTCTGCAGGAGCGATCAACTCCGCCATTATAGCCCGAAAGCAGCCACAGTGAGTGAACAAGTGGGCATGGCTGTGTTCCAGTAAAACTTTATAAAAACCGACAGCCGTAGTTTACTAACCCCTAGATTCTCTTATATTTCTTTCATTCTTTTTCTTTTTAAGCTGGTCATTTTTAAAGTAAACGTTCACTAAAAGGATGACAACCTACTCTTTGAAAAACTCATTTAATCTTTGTATTAATAATTTTATGAGTTGATTAACCCCATTTTACAGATGAAAAACTGAGGCACACAGAGGTTAAATAACTTGTACAAAGTCATCTAGTGGTAAGAGGTGGAACTAGCCTTGAACATAATAAGCAGTCTGGCTCAGAAACCACACTCTTAACCTATTACAAAACACTCAGTAATGACTGGCTATTATTATTATCCAGCCAGCTGTGAAAAAAAAAAGACCACAGTCTTATAAGTTAATTTCAAGGTGAATCTGGGGTGTGCCTTTCTTTTCTTCAAAGTGTTGTGATGCTGAATAGTGTGGCTCTCACCTCTTTAAATTATAAACGGAATTAAATGATGAATTAAACCATCTACTACAAAAGCGTTATGTGCTTAAAATAGAAAACTTGGAAAAGTCAATAAAGGAAATTCTCTTTTGGACTAATAGAGCTGTGATTCATTACATACGACTTTTGGTTCAAAACTTGGACTCCTTCAGAAATGAAAATGGTTTCCTCCTAATCCACAGGGATTGGGCAGAAGACCTCTAAGAATACGGCTTAAATCGGAGAGCTTGGATATTTGGAAGTGATGAAGGCACTTGACAGAAAACAACTGCCGTCATCTAAATTAACATCTAAATTAACCCCGAAGAATTTTTTGCATTCAGATTTAGAAACCTCCAGGAATCCACATGCCATTTTCCTCCTTCAAGTTTGTTTGATATTCGATTAATTTCATTTTAGGAAAAGACTTTCTGTTTTAAGGCTCTTACCCTCTCCACCCGCATCCAGGAAATACAGCCATAGGTCACAAGATAACTTACTGATCTACAAGGCAGATCTTTGAGGGGCCCATATGGTGAACACCCCACCATCTTCCTCTAATTAAGAGAACCTCACCAAGAATGCGTGATAATTAGGTTACAGCTGCATCCAGACCCACAGCATCTGCCTCGAGGGGGGTGTTCCAGGGCTTGGAACGTCCTCATCAGCCTCCTAAATGAAAGCGTGCATAGCCCACCTCGCCGTCATCAAAGCCGAACCCTGACAAATCTGTAGAACATGAGAGCACATTGGAAAAATCTGCAGTCTGATTTGTCCCTTTGTGGGGAGAGAGCCACCCACAGATTCTTGAGTCAAAGATGACATTCCATCCACCCAACCCCAATGGCCCCCAGCGCAGTCCTTTCCACAGACAAGTTACAACTCGAAGCCTGTTTTGGAAAAACTCCCTTTTCTCAGTGCTCCATTCTGGTTTAAATTGATCTGTTTCTTGCTGTTACTTGCTTAAGAAATTAACCACTGATTTTTTTTTTAATCCAAAGAGTATGTAATGATTAAGAAAATGGTTTTCATGTGAGATGGTATTTTCATAAAGCACATCTTTCCTAGAGTACCATCTGATTCGGGATATTCCTTCTGGGTTTACAGAAACACGAGGAAGTGGACTGGGATGTTTTGACAATAACCAGAGCTCGTAGAGTGCCTGATATACCGGACCCTGGGCTAGGGGTTTACCTGTGGGCCATTTCATTCAGTCCTTTTATTAGCTGGAAAAACGTGGCGCAGAGACTCCATATTTTAGCCCTTCTTTGACTGGGAGGAGTGCTAGTTCAGGCAGGCTTCCTCCCTCTCCAAGCTACAGGGGGTGAATTAAGCTAACAAACCAGGACGGTGTGTTTATAGAGCATGTCAGGGATGCATTCAGGGGGCAGCGTGAGAAGAAACCCCTGTCTGTCATCCTGTCCTCACATTAATTAATGCTCAGCCTCCACCAATTTTTATTTCATTTCTCAGTCTTTACAACCCTGGAAAAAACATTTTCTACTTGGATACAGTGGTCTGGCCCAGAGTAACACTGTGTGTCACTCAACTACAGGGACAGTTGTACTTTTCTTGGGCTGTTCTAGACTTTTCCACCTCAGCAGAATTAGTTTTTATCAAGTATCTTGAAAAGAGGTTTCTGCTACACAGTTTAAAATCATCTAATAGGCAGCATGCAAGCAGATTTTAGAAAAAAACTGAAATAAGAGAATACTTAGGGAGTCGGACAGGACTGAAGTGACTTAGCAGCAGTAGCAGTAGGGAGTAGTTAGGTATTCTAAAAGTTCTCCTCAGAAACCATTGAGTGTCTTGAAGTTTTTGTTTCAGTTTTTAAAAATCCCAGAAATGTTTGATCTCTTCTTTAAAAAAAAAAAATTTGAGACTATTCTAGATAATGCTAAAGCTCAATTTGATCATCACTTCTAATTTCTCTCCCCTCTACTCTTTCCAAAGGTAATTACTGTTCTGATTATGGAAATATATCTTTTCAGATATTTACAGATACATAAGGGTCCATGGAAAATATGTAGTAACATTTTATATGTCTCCAATAAATGGTAATAACATGCAGTATATAACTCTTGGATATATACTTTCAGTCAATAATATTTTTTGATGTGTCCATGTTAACACCTGGAGATCTGGTTCATTTGTTTCCATTGAATTTGGTTTCCCATTGCATGAATATTCTACATATTATTTCTCTAATCTCTTTTGGTGGACAGCTAAATAGTTTTCAGTCATTTTCAGTTTACAAACAACTCTGTAATGAACATCTTTTTACACACCCCTTGTTCACATATATGGATTTTTCTCTAGAGTAGTATTTACTCTGTGCTTCCCTGGTGGCTCAGACGGTAAAGAACCTGCATGCAATGAGAGACCTGGGTTTGATCCTTGGGTTGGGAAGATCCCCTGGAGAAGGAGATGGCAACCCACATTCCAGAACTCTTGCCAGGAAAATCCCCATGGACAGAGGAACCTGGCGGGCTGGAGTCCATGGGGTCACAATGAGTCGGACAGGACTGAATGACTAAGTGCACAGTGTTTACTGGAGGGTAACGAGAACTTCCAGATGTTCAAGCTGGTTTTAGAAAAGGCAGAGGAACCAGAGATCAAATTGCCAACATCCACTGGATCATGGAAAAAGCAAGAGAGTTCCAGAAAAACATCTATTTCTGCTTTATTGACTATGCCAAAGCCTTTGACTGTGTGGATCACAATAAACTGTGGAAAATTCTGAAAGAGATGGGAATACCAGACCACCTGACCTGCCTCTTGAGAAATCTGTATGCAGGTCAGGAAGCAACAGTTAGAACTGGACATGGAACAACAGACTGGTTCCAAATAGGAAAAGGAGTACGTCAAGGCTGTATATTGTCACCTTACTTATTTAACTTATATGCAGAGTACATCATGAAAAACGCTGGACTGGAAGAAACACAAGCTGGAATCAAGATTGCTGGGAGAAATATCAATAACCTCAGATATGCAGATGACACCACCCTTATGGCAGAAAGTGAAGAAGAACTAAAAAGCCTCTTGATGAAAGTGAAAGAGGAGAGTGAAAAAGTTGGCTTAAAGCTCAACATTCAGAAAACAAAGATCATGGCATCCAGTCCCATCACTTCATGGGAAATAGATGGGGAAACAGTGTCAGACTTTATTTTTGGGGGCTCCAAAATCACTGCAGCCATGAAATTAAAAGACGCTTACTCCTTGGAAGGAAAGCTATGATCAACCTAGATAGCATATTCAAAAGCAGAGACATTACTTTGCCGACTAAGGTCCATCTAGTCAAGGCTATGGTTTTTCCTGTGGTCATGTATGGATGTGAGAGTTGGACTGTGAAGAAGGCTGAGCACCGGAGAGTTGATACTTCTGAACTGTAGTTTTGGAGAAGACTCTTGAGAGTCCCTTGGACTGCAAGGAGATCCAACCAGTCCATTCTGAAGGAGATCAGCCCTGCTATTTCTTTGGAAGGAATGATGCTAAAGCTGAAACTCCAGTACTTTGGCCACCTCATGTGAAGAGTTGACTCATTGGAAAAGACTCTGATGATGGGAGGGATTGGGGGCAAGAGGAGAAGGGGACGACCGAGGATGAGATGGCTGGATGGCATCACGGACTCGATGGACGTGAGTCTGAGTGAACCCGGGAGATGGTGATGGACAGGGAGGCCTGGTGTGCTGCGATTCATGGGGTCGCAAAGAGTCAGACACGACTGAGTGACTGAACTGAACTGAACTGAACGTTACTCGCGGAGGTTCCCCTGTTTGGGCGGCACTGGGCCTTTGCTGCTGCTCGGCTCTCTCCAGTTGCGGCGCTCGCTTCGCACTGCGGCGGCGTCGCTTGTTGAGCTCCGCTCTGGGGCCCGCGGGCTGGTGGCTGTCACGCACAAGCTGAGTTGCCCCGTAGCATCATGGGAGTCTTCCTGGACCAGGGATCAGACCCGTGTCCCCTGCTTTGCCAGGTGGATTCTTAACCACTGGACTACCAGGAAAGCCCCTCCTTTTGTTTTTCATTTAGTTTTCTTTTAATCCAAGAAATCTATGCATAGAGTTTAAAACTCATGTCTTCTCCAAAGGAAAGGATTATGAAACACAGAGAGCAGTCCCCAGTGATTTCCCCCAATCCCACCCTGTTTTTTTGCCCAGAGGCAACAACTCTCAACTCTTCTTGATTCTTTGGGTATTTACCTTCAAATTTTTAAGTAACCTGCTTCTTTACCCCCTGCATGATTTTTTTTTTTCTGTTTTAGGCAGGATCTCTGGCTTCCCAAACTACAACGTTAAGACTTTAGCTCTCTCTTCTCACCCACCCTTGCCTCTCACACACATGTAGACTTTCCTCTCCACATCCTCCCAATATCAGTAAGTCATCATTTCAGCTTTATTGATGTAGAAGATTCGGCTTCTTATAACTATGCAAACAGTTGTCACAGGTAAGCCATTTTTGTCCACAGTAATTGCTCTACCTGTTTTGCGCGCTGGTCTGAGAGTTGACGTTTTTCTGAATAAATCCTTTCAGTGGATGAATCTAGATGGCTCCTCCTTCTTGCTTCCCACTTAGTACATGGAGGGTTGGGCATAGGTGGTTAGACGTATAAATAGCCTCACCAGGAAAGAATGTGTGCAGTCCTGCAGAGGTGAAATGGTTTGGGTTTGAGGAGTTTGTGGAAACACCCCCAAACCTTTCCCAAGGTCACACAGTGATTCCTTACTTGGCTCCAAGGAGTTTGTTTTCCCCGTTTCCTCTTCGTTTTTCATGGCCCACTCTACCCTGCGACTTGCAGCCAGGGCCTGGCGTGCTAAGCTTTGGCTATGGAAGCCCTAATGAGGTGTTTCACCTAATAGCTGTGTTCCTGGGCTTGATTCTTCACAGTTGTGTGTGTGAAGCTGAGATCACCAGCTGCGATCTTCTGTTTTTTAAGGGTCAAGACGGGTTTATGTCATTCATTATTTGCTTTTATAATAGAGGTAATACATCCTCCTGGTGAAAAATTCAACTGGGAAAAGAAGTGTATAGAGGTCAAGGCCACCCTTCCTCCCTCTCCCAATCCTGGCCCCTCCGAGGCCTCCTCTGAAGCTGAGCTGCCCTGAACCAGATTACTGGCTTCAGATCCCAGCACTCGCTAGCTGTGGCACCTTGAGCTGGTTGCTCTGTGAGCCTCAGTGTTCTCATCTCTGAAATGGGAAGATAATAAGTGCTCACTTCAGAGAGCATTGTGGGGATTAAATGAGTTAATAAATACTTAGAGAGTGGCACAGAGAAATCACCTAACAGATATTAATGAGGACTATTACTAAGTGTTGTCTCTCCTTGTAGACCAGTGGTTCTTAACCTTGACTGCACACTGAAATCAGGTATGGAGTTTAAACTTTTCTCGTGCCTGGATCCTACCCGCAGCCATTCTGATTTTATTGATTTTTAAATGCTCCTCACATCAACAAAGTGTGCAGCCAGGGTGGAGAACCATTGTGCTCTATATTTCCCATGGGTATGCATCAGCTGGAATCAGTGAGGTTATGCTGCAGTAACAAACATGCTCCGAATCTCACCCGCTTCTTGTTTATGGTACATGTCCCTTGGGGTCTGTTGTAGCTCTGACACGCATCAGCTTTATCCTGGAACCCAGCTGACCGAGTCACTTGTGGCTGGAACATTTAGCCTTGTGAAGTGAGAAGAGAGAACGGCAAACCATACCCTAGCTCTTAAAGCTTCCAACCAGAAGTGGGAAAAAAGGGGGGAAGTGTTAGTCGCTCAGCTGTGTCTGACTCTTTGAAATCCCATGGACTGGGGTCCCACAAGGCTCCTGTGTCCATGGAATTCTCCAGGCAAGAATACTGGAGTGGTTATCCATTCCCTTCTCTAGGGGATCTTCCTGACCCAGGGATCGAACTTGGGTCTCCTGCACTGCAGGCAGATTCTTTACCATCCCAGCCACCTGAGAAGCCCCTTTAACCAGAAGTGAAACATATCTTCTGCTGACATTTCATTGGCCAAAGCAAGTGACCACTGAGCTCCACAGGGAACCTCTAAATCAGGGGTCAGCAGCCCTTCTCTTCAGGGGGCCAGATAGTCAGCACTTTAGGATCGGTAAGGATCTGTCACAACTACTCACCTCAGCCTTCAAAGCCCAAAAGCAACCATATACAACACACTCTCCAAAAATGTAAAAATCACTCAACCTGTGAGCCGTTCAGAACGGACAGCAGGCTAGATCTGACCTGCAGGCTGTAGTTTGCCAGTGCCTGGCATATCATCTTCCTACAGGGAGAAGCTTTGCAGGAAGGGACCCCAAATGTGGATGAAAAGCAATGCAATCCACACACTGTGTGTAGGAAAGAGAGGAGAGAGAATGGGCCCTTTTATTGTACATTGTGTTTTACACAATAATTGCAACCAGTCCATTCTGAAGGAGATCGGCCCTGGGATTTCTTTGGAAGGAATGATGCTAAAGCTGAAACTCTAGTGCTTTGGCCACCTCATGCGAAGAGTTGACTCATTGGAAAAGACTCTGATGCTGGGAGGGATTGGGGGCAGGAGGAGAAGGGGATGACAGAGGATGAGATGGCTGGATGGCATCACTGACTCGATGGACGTGAGTCTGAGTGAACTCCGGGAGATGGTGATGGACAGGGAGGCCTGGCATGCTGCGATTCATGGGGTCGCAGAGAGTCAGACACAACTGAGCGACTGAACTGAACTGAACTGCATGCGTGCTAAGTTGCTTCAGTCGTGTCTGACTCCTAAGGACCATAGCCCACCAGGCTCCTCTGTCCATGGGATTCTCCAGGCAAGAATACTGGGGTGGGCTGCCATGCCTGCCTCCAGGGAATCTTCCCAACCCAAGGACCCAACCTGCATCTTATGTCTCCTGCATTGGCAGGCGGGTTCCTTACCACTAGCGCCACCTGGAATGCCCTTTACACAGTGTGCTGTGATACGATTTGCTCTTGTTCCTTAATACTGTGCTTCTGGATGATTCTTTCATGTCAGGAGTTCTAGCATGACTCCGTTTTTTTCTGCCTTGTTTTCCCTGGTATGGATGTACTACAGTGGGTTTTGTTTGTGTTTTTATAGTTAATCCTCTCTTGTTAGATAACAGTGGTTTTTTCAAAACATCTGGAGCAGGAAGGCAGCGTCATAGACTGATCAGTATAAAACGAGAACCAGGATCCCAAGTCTGCCAGTAGTTTACACATGGTTTACACTGCTTTCCCTGAAATGTCTTGTTTTCCAAGAGGTTCTCTTTCCCTCCAGCCATTTGTGGTTCTTGCAACACTGAACACAGGTGCCACTCCAGAGGCATATTTGGCGGGGGGTGGGGGAGCGAGATTTAAACACTGACGAGGATAAATAGAAATGGTGAAAAAGTAGAGGTGAAATCCCAGAAGCTGTGCAACAGTATCACCCTGAGCCCACCTGGACACACATTTTAGGCCGTGTGGGAGCCACAGAGATGAAGACAGACCACAACCACCGTTCACAGGTGGGACCCGAGGAGGGGAGGCTGAGAGGACACCAACTCCGCTTAGACGCTTTTCTCCTCTTCTTCCTAACAGGACACCACAGCGTCCGTGCGCATCGGCCTCATGATGGAGGAGATGATCTTCAGCCTCGCAGACACACACCTCTTCTTCAATGACCTGGAGGTTTGGAACTGTTTGATTACTTGTTTCATTCCACCGTTGCTTTATTTAATCACCTGCATCTGGTTTGGAGGCGGAGACACTGCCTTTTCATTTTCCCCTTTTTCTTTTTCATTTGGAGACTAGAAACTTTTGCTTGCAACCCCCAAGAAGGCATAGGACTGTGGCCAGCCACAGCTTATTGGAAACACACTTGACCGAATTCCCTCTGTGGTTAATGGGCTTTTCTCTCTGCTCTAGCAGTGATGTCCACTGGCAGTTTTACTAATCCAATCAAAGCTGTGTAGTTTCTTCCTCCTGAAACTTACTATTTAATAAAGTTTATTAAGGCAAATTAGTATGGATCCTCCTGGGTCAGGAATAATTAGCAGTGGGCCAGGATGGAAGCTTTTAAAAACAATTTACATTCCCCTGAAAACATGTTTTACAAAGAGAAAGGGGAAGGGGAGCAGGCTGATTTAAAGTATCCGCTCCTGTGCCCTTAAGCAAGGAGCAAGGGAGATGGGAGAAGGGGGAGAGCAGCTTCAGAAATAAATTTAATTCATTTGTTTATATACTGCCTGTGTCCGAAAGATTGGGGAAGAATCTCAAATAGAAAACATATTTAAAATAGAGCTACTAAAGCAAACACAAAGGAACAGAAAGCCACGTAATGAGTAAGGCTGAAGCACTATACAAAAATAAAAATCTGGCTTGGGTTAATGATAGCAGGTCAGAGCCTGTCTGTGAGCTTCCTGGTAGCAAAAGCAAGAAAGGAAATAAAATGCACTCCTTCCCCCAGTGAAAGAGCAAACCGCTTTCTCCAAGGTAAGGAAAGACTGTCTGATAAGAGAATTAACGTGGGAATCTTCTAGATTTGTAAATTACATTCTCGTTATTGGCTTAACAGATAGAAAAACAAAGGCAACCTAAAATATAACTGCTTATGAAAGAACAATTCTATTTATCCTGGTAGGAATATTTTTTCCTAGAATCTGAAAAATCCCTGGGGACTCCACTGCGAAGTAGAAACATCAAGGCTACAAATTTCAAATCTGTCCTGGCCAGCCTGGAGCATTGCTAATATTTATCATCAGGAAAGGATACAGGGTTTCCTTCCTGTTCTGCTGTCCTAGAGTTCCAGAGGGGAAACGCTTGCTGAAATGATCGGCCTTGTGTTCTGTCCAGTCTCGACAAGCCATTTGGGCCTCAGTCCTCACATCTGTGAAATGAGGTTGATGCTCTCTGCCCAGCCTCTTTTTTAAGAGAAGATTGAGATACAAACTTGCTGAGAAAGAAAGAGAGCTTTGGAGTAGTGGAAAATGCCAGTAGCATCAAAGCCCAAAACTCTCTCTTTCACCAAAAGCAACATGCACGCTTTCCTTAACAAGGCCTCATATCTTTGTGGGAAAAGAGAGAGAAAGAGCTTAAATTTGGGAGAAAAAAAAAACACACATGGCAATTGAATTCGGCAAGTATTAAGGAACCTAATGTAGTAAAAACTCCACTGATCACACATAGCAAAACCTAAGCCGCTTTAGCAAAAAATGAAAACTGTTGGCCCTTTTAGTTGAAAAGTCCAGGGTAGATTTAGTTTTTCCCTGTCTCCTGCTTAGAATGTTACTTATATGAGAGCAGAGACCATGTCTGTCTGATTCACCTTAAATCCCTGGAGCCCAGGCAATCAACAGCCAACAAATTCGTAAACAAGAATGCTCGTGAGAGTGAAAAGGACATGAAGAAAAGAAGCAGTCAGGTGTGATAGTGAGGGAGCAGGGTAGGGGAACAGCATTCTCTTTCTCCATGGAGTCTGGGATGGTGTCTCCAGGACATGGCACTTGAGCCAAGGCCTGAATGATGGCAGGGGTCAGCCAGGTGGAGATGAAAGGAGACGGGGTCAGCAGGTGGCTGCGAGAAGGCCACGTGACTGCAGAGGGTGCGTGGGAGCAGAGAGATGAGTCTAGAGAGGCAGGCGTGAGCCAGACCCAAGCCATAGACGTCAGGTCTATTCTGAGTGCTGCAGACAGCCCTGGGGCAGGAGAGCAGGAAGCAGGAAGAGCCACGTGACCTGGCATATGTGTCACAGTGACCACTCTGGCTGCTGCATGGAGAACAGGCAATAGGAGGGGGAGGCGAGAGACTGGGCGACTAACTCGGAGGTACCTCCAGGCACACGAAGAGAAACGGGTTGGATTGAGATGGGAAGAAGATGTGCACTTAGGGATGGCGGTAAAGCCAAGAGGCCTTGCTCACAGGTTGGACAAGGGGGATGAAGGAGAGTGAGGAGGCAAGAGAGACTCCTGGGCTCCGCCTGACCTGGGTGATGGTGCTGTTCTCTGTGATGGGCAACACAGGGGAGGTGAAGAATCCATCTCTCTGTCGAGTGCACCTGGGGTCTGAGATGTCTGGGACACTCCAGCAATGACACCAAGTGTGTGTTAGTCACGCAGTCATGTCCCACTCTTTGCGACCCCCATGGACTGTAGCCCACCAGGGTCCTCTGTCCATGGGGATTCTCCAGGCAAGAACACTGGAGTGGGTAGCCATTCCCTTCGCCAGGGGATCTTCCCAACCCAGGGATCAAACCCTGTCTCCCACATTGCAGGCGGACTCTTTACCATCTGAGCCACCAGGGAAGCCCAATGATACCAAACCGTCAGGCAAATACATAAGCGTTTGAAGCTCTTATGCAAGAGAAAGGCAGATACATAGTAGGGGCTTTGTCCACCTTGGTTGAAACTGCGACTCAGAGCCAGGTATTTTGAGGGGACCATTGTGTTTGAGTTCAAGCCCATATCTTCAGACCCTTGCCCCCTCTGCCATTCCTCACTGGCCCCAAAGTCTAAGTCGCACCTCTCAGAAAACCGTCTTAATTACCAGCTGGAGCTACTCAGGAAAGACAGTTTGTTTTTATTCTCTACACTTTTTTTTTTCCAAAATGTCCCCAATGCCAGAAGCCCCGAGGGTACCTCGGCAGAATTGAAACCACGTTCCTCGATGGAGAAGTTAAGACTCACACAAGTAAAAACATACTGCTTGCTGGTGCTGGGGAGCCCCTGTCAAAATCTGAAGAGCAGCCTCGTAGATCACCGCAGGGAGGCTGTTCCAGACTGGGCAGAGGCTTGCTGTCTGCGGGAGTCCAGTGCAAGGCCTGACTCCTGGGCCACTGGTTAGATTATGGCATTTGGGAGCAAAGTCTGATCCCTTTCCCTGAGCCTGCAGTGCTCTCCATAAATTAGGAGGTTGGCTTCCACAAGCAGCAGCAATTTATGGAGAATTAAGTGTTCGCCAGGCCCTACTCTTAAGTGCTATGAATTCAGTGGCAAAAAAAAAAAAAAAAAGTACAGCAAGATCCCCCACCCTGGATGCACTAACCTTCCAGTTGAGGAAACAGACCATAAATAATTGAATATAAAATGTCAGATGAAATGCTCCAAAGAGAGCCTAGCGAAGTCGGAGGAGATGGACCCTGGGGGTATTTTACTTGGTATAACCAGATAAGACGTCTCTGACATTGGAGCAGAGACCCGAAGGAGGTGAAAGAGAGGAGCATGTGGGTATCTAAGTAAAGAGTGTGCCAGACAGAGAAAACAGCAGTGCAAAGGCCCTAGGGCATGGGCAAAGTTGGCAAGTTCCGGGAACAGGGAGGAGAGGCCAGTGCAGCTGGAGCCAGAGCAGGAAAGATTGTGGAGGGCTGTTTGGGGGAGGGAAAGACAGCTCATATGGCCCATGGTAAAGTTCCAGATAACATTCTGAGAGTGACCAGAAGCCACTGGACAATTTTGAGCGGGGGAGCAAAATGACCTGACTCGTGGTTCAGAGGCGCCCTCTGGCTGCTGGGTGGAGAAGACCAGAGAGGGAAATGGTGGAACCAAGTGTTTTGCATTAAATCAGTGATTCCGGGCCTCCAAGGGTGAAAGGGCTCATGGGGCAGGGGAGGGGGAGTGGAATCCACAGAGGAAGAATTGGTCAGAGACAAAGTAGGTGCCAAGTTCAGCTTTCCCTCTGGACATTCGGGATGCGCATCCTGAGTTCAGGGCAAGCACCTGCTCATCAGCTCAGTCTGCCTTTGACTCCTGGCCCCACCATCTCCTGGGCTGTGTGACCTGAGTGAGTCACTGCATCTCTCTGAATCTCAGTTTTCTCATCTATTAAAGGGGTAGCTGAAAAGCCCCTACCTTCCAGGGTCATCATGATGATGGGAGATGTATGGAAGCAGTCAGCACAGAGCCTGCTCCCGTGTACATGTCCAGCAGATGGGCCTCCCCCACCAGTGGCCACATGTACCACTGGGACCTACATGAGAATGGGGTAACATGGTACGGGGCAAACTGATTAATAATTGTTAGATGCATTGTGTGATGAGCTAGAAACTAGCTTACCCAATCCCTGATTTAACCATAATTCAGTAACCATACTTGTAATACAGAGATATGGCAAAGAAAAGACAGTGGTGGGTGACTTGGACCCCTGCTGACAGCCAGTTGCTGGAGTCTGGGCAAAAGTCTTGACAATTACCTGGCTAGTTTGCCTTTGTGTGAGAACTGCTTCTTTTGCAGGAAAATCCAGGGCAGAGGACCCTCACCTGAAATGTCAGTGGGGCTGCTGGGCGAGGGTGGAGGCTTGACAGCTCCGGAGAGGTCAAGCCTCCAGGGCTCAATGAACTGCGCGTGTGCGCCCGCCACGGCCGGGGCGGGACCCAGTCCTGTGTCCCTGCGACCACAAGCGCTGGGGGAAACCCCTCTGGGGTTTGGTTTCAGGGCTCAGTGAAGGCAGGGTTGGCGATGCTGTTCATCCACGTGGCCCCTGGGTGAAGAGGTGAGTGGGGCAGGGCGATTCAGGCAAGAGAAAGCCGGCCCTCACTTTCCCCACCTTCCCTCGCTCTCAATGTCAAGTGGGGGAGAGTGAGTGTGGAAGTGGGAGGGAAGAGTGGGTGATCACACGAAAGGGAAGAATTTTTGGCTTCTAGCAGGCGGGGCCAGAGAAGCCACATAACCCAGTACTTTGGACAGCCTTGTGCAATGAGGAACCATTCCACCCAAAATGCCAGGGGCACCCCGTTGAGAAATGCTATGCGGAGCCCTTGTATTTGCATATCACCTAGTCAGCTCTGGGCTTCCCTGGTGGCTCAGAGGTTAAAGCATCAATGGCAATCCACTCCAGTATTCTTGCCTGGAGAATCCCGTGGACAGAGAAGCCTAGTAGGTTACAGTCCACGGGGTCGCAAAGAGTCGGACACGACTGAGCGACTTCACCTCAACTCACCTAGTCAACTCTACCGCATTTACGAATTACCTAGCGTTCAGCACGACCCAGGCTTCACGTAGCTTACTTTTACTTGAAAAAAAAAATTTTTGTTGTTAAACTTATTTTTTTTTCTTACTAATGTTTTTTGGGTTGGGGGATGACTAGCACATTATGCCAGTGATATCCTTGGTGATATTGCTTAGAATGAAACTAAGGTTTTATTTGTTTGTTTGTGTTATTGGAGTATAGTTGATTTGCAATCTTATGTTAGTTTCTGGTGTACAGCAAAGTGCTTCAGTTATATACATATATTATTTCATATTCTTTTCTAAATGGTTTATTACAGGATATTGAATACAGTTCCCTGTGCTAAATATAAAGCCTAATTGTTTATTTTATATATAGTGTTGTATATCTGGTCATCCCAAACTCCTTTTCCCCTTTGGTGACCATAAGTTTGTTTCTTATGTCTGTGTGTCTGTTCTGTTTTGTAAATAAGCTCATTTGTATCATAGTTTGGATTCCACATAAAAGTCATATGTTATTTGTCTTTCTCTGACTTCACTAAGTATGATCATCTCTAGGGCCACCTGTGTAACTGCAGATGGCGTTAGTAAATTCCTTTGCATGGCTGAGTAATATTCCATTGTGTGTATGTACCACATTGTCCTTATCCATTCCTCTGTTGATGAGCACTTGGGTTGCTTCTGTGTCTTGCCTATTGTAAATAGTGAGGCAATGAACATGGGGTGTATGTGTCTTTTTTTATTATTTTGACTTTATTTTACTTTACAATACCGCATTGGTTTTGCCATACATTGACATGAATCCGCCACGGGTATATACGAGCTCCCAGTCCTGAATCCCCTCCCACCTCCCACCCCATATCATCTCTCTGGACCATCCTCGTGCACCAGCCCCAAGCATCCTGTATCTTGTATTGAACATAGGCTGGTGCTTCGTTTCTTATATGATAGTATACACGTTTCAGTGCCATTCTCCCAAATCATCCGTCCCTCTCTCCGACACCTGCCTAGGAGTGGAGTTGCTAGATCATATGGTAACTCAATTGTTAGTTTTTTAAAGGACCTCCATCTTGTTCTTCATAGTGGCTACACCAGTTTATGTTCTCACCACCAGTGTAGGAGGTTTTCTCCAAACCCTCTCCAGCATTTGTTATTTGTGGACTTTTTAATGATGGCCATTCTGACTGGTGTAAGGTGATAGCTCATTACAGTTGAGATTTGCAATTCTCTGCAAATTAGAAGCCAGTTTTTTAAACATTTAAACAGGAGAGTTGACTGAAAGAAGTATGATAAGAATGCATCACAAATCGTAGTAGTGAATATGTAGTAGTGTTTGAGAAATTGTTTCAGTGAGATCAGTTCTGTTTCAGTAATTTAAATCTGTCTGTGATAGAAAATGTGTCTCTTATGGAAGGTCACAGTCAAAACCCCTTGAAAGCCAGTATTCTAGAGCAGGGCTGTCCAGCAGAATTTTCTAAGCAATGTCAGTGTTCTGTTCTGCACTGTCCAGCAGAGTAGCCTGGGCTACCTGAGGTTACTGAGCACTTGAAATATGGCCAGTGTGACTGAGGCCCTGGATTTCTCGTTGCATTCAACTTTAAGGAATTTTACTGTAATAAGCCCCGCGTAGCTGATGGCTATCCTATTGGACAGGACAGAACACTGACCTCATTGTACTCACTGTGTTAGGCTTCCATGGTGGCTCAGTGGTTAAGAATCTGCCTGCCAAGCAGATGATGAAGGTTTGATCCCGGGGGAGGGAAGAGCCCCTAGGGTGGGAAATGGCAACCCACTCCAGTACTCTTGCCTGGAAGATCGCATGGACAGAGGAGCCTGGTGGGCTGCAGTCCATGGGGTCGCGAAGAATCGGACACAGCTGAGCGACTTCACTTTCACTTTTCAGTTTCATGCATTGGAGAAGGAAATGGCAACCCACTCCAGTGTTCTTGCCTGGAGAACCTCAGGGACGGCGGAGCCTGGTAGGCTGCCGTCTATGAGGTCGCACAGAGTCGGACACGACTGAAGTGACTTAGCAGCGGTGACTTAAATGACTCGTCGTAGCAAGTTCCATGAGGCAGTGCAGCCCTGGAGCCCTAAATCTGTAAGACATGACGTACGTTTTCCGTTAGGATGGTGATGATATTAACAACAAGAACAGTAATCACAGTTGGCATTTACTGAGCACTTAGAGGTAGCAGGCACTATTCTATGTAGTTCACATGTACTAACTTGTTTAATCCTGATTATTGTTATCCCCACTGTCTCAGTCTGCCCTAGATGCCATAACAAAACACCACAGACTATATGGCTTACACAACAGAAATGAATTTGGGACTTCCCTGATGGCTCAGATGGTAAAGAATTTGCCTGCAAAGCAGGAGACCCAAGTTCAATCCCTGGGTCAGGAAGATCCCCTGGAGAAGGGCATGGCAACCTACTCTGGTGTTCTTGCTGGAGAATCTCATGGACAGAAGAGCCTGGCGGGCTACAGTCCTGGGGTCACACAGAGTCGGACACGGCTGAGGGACTAACAGTTCTGGAGGCCAGAAGTCCCGATTAAGAGGCTGGCAAATGTGGTTTCCAGTGAAAGTTCTTTTCCTCGCTTGTAGAGATCACCTTCTTACTGTCTCCATGTGACCTTTCCTTGATGTGTGTACAGGAGAGAGAGAGAAAAAAAGAGTGTGTGTGTGTGTGTGTGTGTGTGTGTGTGCGCGCGCTAGCCAGTTTGAGTTTCTTCTTGACTATTATGAGCGCATATGCTCAGCTGCTAAGTCATGTCCGACTCTTTGCAACCCCAAGGACTATCGCATGCCAAGCTTCTCTGTCCGTGGAATTTCCCAGGCAAGAATACTGGCGTGGGTCACCATTTCCTTCTCCAGGGGACCTTCCTGACCCAGGGATCAAACCTGTGTCTGCTGCACTGGCAGGCGGATTCTTTGAAGCCCACACAACACAAATCCTATCAGATCAGGCCCCACCCTTACAGCCTCCCTTAACATCAATAACTTCTTTAGATGCCCCCTCTGCAAACAGAGCCACACTGAGGGCTCACACTTCCCCACGTGAATTCGGGAGGACACAAACATGCAGTCCGTAACATCTATTTTACAAATGAAGAGACTGAGGTACAGAGGGGGTAAGCGAACCATCCAAAGTCACAGTTGGCAGTGGCAGTCTTCACACCCAGGCAGCTGGCTCCAGAGCCCTTCCACGCATCGGCTGTGCTGTGCAGTCTCTCCCAGGAGAACGATTGCCATCTGGCTGAGAGCAGAGATTCCCAGTGGGAAATCTCGACTTGCACAGGGCTGTAGACAGTGGGTTCAGAGGGAAAGGGAGAGCAAGGAGGATAGATGTGCCAGGAAGCCTGGAGAAGGACTGACAGCAAGGGAGTAAATTCCCGGTGCACGTGAAGAAAGTGAAGATGAAAAACTCCTCTGTGAATTAGCATGGCATCTTCGCATTGTATATGCAAAGATCACACAGGTAACAGCAACCTAAACCACACTACAGGACCAGAGCACCCTCCCTCCCCCTGACCCCCGCAACAGGAACAAAGCAATGAACAGAGGCTCTAAATGCAGGACATGGACAGAGGTTGGAGCTGAGTAGGAGGCACTGGTGGGAATAATAATCACAGTGACAGCTGACATGTCCTGAATGCTCACCTGTATGCCTTCATTTAACCTTTACAGCAGCCACAGAGGTAGATTCTGTTACGTATCCCCATTTTAGAGATGGGAAGACTGAGGCACAGAGAGGTTAACTTACTCAGGGCTGACTTGTATTGAGCTCTAACACTGTGCCCGGCATCACACATGCATTTTCTCACTGAAATCTCACAAGTACCATGCAAAGGAGTTGTTTCTTTTTAAGTCTATTTTATGGATGAAGAATGAAACCCAAAGAGGTCACTTTTCAAGGGTCACAGAGCTAGTAAAATAGAATGGAGGTCTGATCCCAGGCCAAGCTGACTTCTAGGCTAGGACATTTATCTTTCAAAGAAGATACAATTTTGAGATGAATGGTGACTTGGAGAAGGAGAACAGGTCCACAGAATAGATGGAAGAAAAGAGTCCTTCATAAGAAACGAGATCAACGGAAAGGTTTTGGCAAAAGGTGTCCCTCGCCCGACTCAGGCCTGGCCAGGCAGGCGGGCGGGCCAGAGGGAGGACATTTCTAGATGCTGCTGGAGCTCTGGGAAGTCTCATGCTGGAGGGACTCAGAAGTGGCTGGAGCCTGGGCAGGCCATGGCTGCCTGCCTGACACACAGGCCTGATTGCTAAGCGTCTGATTCATGGTTCTGCAGGAGCTATCAGGGAGAGTAATATTTCACCGTGTCAGCGCTGAGCTGCTCTCCAGAATGTCCTGCCCAACTGAACATTAATGCAACATGGCCACAGCCTCTTTAATGCTCTTCAGAGAACTTACACACGCAGACAACACGAGAAAGATGGCCCGGGTTTCCCTCCCAGGAAGCAGGCCCCTCGCTGGCTAACCTAGAGGCAGGATTAAGCAACCTCGCTCTTAAAATATACCTGCCTCGGAGGAGAAGGAGTGGGCAGGGAGTCCATCTGCGCTCTGAGTCATTTTTCTAAAGCAAATTTGTCAACGGTTTCCTTTCTGCATTCGTGTCTCCAAGCAGCCAAGGACAAAAAGTAATGGGATTGGATCACAGCAGAGCAGGTCGGGAAAAGCCCAGCTGTCACCAGCTTAATCAGAATGGATTTTGATGGGTATTTGTCACCAGGCTTACTGTTCCTAAATGAGCAAGGATACAAAGTAGTGAAACCTGTGGGATGCAGGCAGAGTCTAATCCAGATAACCTTAAGTTACATTTATTAGAAAAACCAGGAAAATTAATAAGAACTGGTCATTGAAAAGACCATTAAAGTAGATAAGCCCTTGGTAAACACAAACAAGGAGAAAAAGAGAGAGAGAGATCAGTAACCAACATCCAGAATGAAAGAGCGGACATTATAGGTTCAGAGGAGAGTCTCTTTTTTAAGTATTTATCTTGTATGTATTTATTTGGCTGCACTGGGCCTTAGTTGTAGCACAGGACTCTTTAGTGTGGCATTCGACTCTTGGTTGTGGCATATGGGATCTAGTTCCCTGACCAGGCCTCGAACCAGGGCCCCTGCGTTGGGAGTGTGGAGTCTTAGCCACTGGACCACCAGAGAAGTTCCTCTTGTGTTTTTTTTTTTTTTAATTATGAGAATAGCAAAAGTAAAGTGAAAGTGTTAGTTGCTAGGTCATATCCAACCCTTTGCGACTCCCATGGACTGCTATAGCCCGTCCGATTCCTCTGTTCATGGAATTCTCCAGGCAAGAATACTGGAGTGGATAGCCATTCTCTTCTCCAGGGGATCTTCCAGACCCTGGCCTCCTGCATTGCCTGCAGATTCTTTACCATCTGAGCCATCAGGAAAGTTTCAATTATGAGAATACCAAGAGCAATATTATACCAGTGAACTTGAAAACCTGGGTGAAGTTGACCCTTTTCGGGAAGGTACAAATTATCAAAATTAACCCAAGGGGAAATTATTTAAATAAATATAATAAATCAATGGCCATGGGAAACTGAAATTGTGGATAAAAACATACATCTCTAAAAAGGCACCAAGTCCAGCTTGTTTTAAACAAGAGTACCACCAAACATTCAAGGAAAGGATAAATAAGTCCCATCCTCCACAAACTGCAAAGTGCAGAAAAAGAGGGGGTGCTCTCCCATGCATTTGAGGAGACTGATGTCACCCTGAAATTAAATCTGGACTTTGAGCACATGACAAAAGGATGAATCACTGTCATTGATAATGAGCGGTGGGATGCTCCTGCAGTCCCCCAGCACCTTTACCCAGGCCCTGTGACTCTTTATGTAAGTTCCACTGACCCAGTCTGAACTTCAGTTTCCATGCTGGTGAAAGGAGGGGTCTGGACTATCATTGGAATCCTTTATTAGGCCAGCCACATGCCTCATTACACACCTACAAGTGGATGCGATAACCATATTTCATGATTTTAAAATCCTAGAGACCTTGAAGGCCCAGAAGCAATGACACTCCTGTGGCAACTAGCATACCTAGCACCCAGACCTTGGCTTCTAAACACCATTTTCCAGTGAAAGGAACCAGGGCTCCTTGGATATGAGACTGATTCTAGGGCTGGGACAGGAAAGACACTTGGTAACATGAAACATCTCACAGTGCCCCAAACTAAGGACATACAAATCCCCATGATGATGGGGCATGTCCTAGGGATACAAAAGCTGACCAGAAAGAGTTCCCAATGGTTCGAGCTGGAACAATTTGAGTACTAAATACTAAAACAAATAACATAGCACCTAACCCTAAGTATGGGCTTCCAGGTGGCACAGTGGTGAAGAATCTGCCTGCCAATACAAGAGATACGGGTTCGATCCCTCAGTTAGGAAGATCCCCTGGGGTAGGAAATGGCAACCCCTTCCAGTACTCCTGCCTGAAAAGTTCCATGGACAGAGGAGCCTGGCAGGCATGGGGTCACAAGAGTCAGACGTGACTGAGCAACTAAGCACACACACAAGCCTAAGTATAAAGTAAGTACCCGTGAGTCCAGACTGACACAGAGAAATGACTGAATAAATAAATAAGTGGGGGAGAAGAGACAGCTTTACAGTGGCGAGACCTGGGGACACCGGCTGAGCCAGGCGACCAAGGTCAGCACCACCAGTGTTACATCATGCTGACGGAGCATGCCCTTGACCTGACGTGTTGGGAGTGGCACTTTCACCTCTGTAATCTTTCTCCCCAAAACCCCTAGCCCCGGTCTAACCACGAGAAAAGCATCAGAGAAGTCCCAGTTGAGAGACATTCTGCAAAATACCTGACCAGCATTCTTTTAAACGGTCACCAAAAACAGGGAAAGTCTGAGAAACTATCACAGTCCAAAAGAACCTAAAGAGACAAGACAAAAATATATAACGTGGTACCCCAGATGGGATCCTGGAAGGGAAAAAGAACAGTAGTGGGAAAATGGAATTAAAAATAGACAGTAGCTAATAATAATATAGTGATATTTATTAGTTATGACAAGCCATTTGAATATAAGATGTTAACAACAAGGAAAACTGGGCATGTGCTATATGGGGATGCCCTATACGATTCACAATTTTTCTGTAAATCTAAAACTATTCTAAAATTTAAAGTTTATTGTAAAAAAAAAAACAAACTGAAGACTCATCCAGTAACTTGCCCAAGGTCACACACCTAGGAAATGGCAGAGCTGGTACTGGAGCCCAGGGATGGCTTTTGTAGGCCAACTACAAAGTCGAGGCCATGTGAAAGTGAATGTGTCTCCCCCGTTCTCTTCTGCCCCGTTCCCTGAGACGTATTAATGTGTAGCATCCTGATGTGTCCGTGGCATTAGGACTGAAGACTACAGGGTTCTGCTTTGCTTCTAAATTGTTTCATCAGCAGAACTGACCATCCATGAATCTCTTGCAGAGGTGAACTCAGTTCAGTTTGAGGCTATGGAATTCACAATAGGAACAGAGCAATAATGGAGACAAACGAGTATGTGGTATTTTCTATAGTCGAGGGACTTTTCAAAGTGCTCTATCTGTATTGATTCAGTCAGTCCTTACAGAACTCTATGTGGGAAGTACCGTTCTGCAGCTCAATTACAAAGAGGCTGAGAGTCAAAAAGATTCAATACCTTGTCCAGGTTCATTCTGTAAGTAGCAGAGTCAGAATTTGACCCAGATCCCAGAGTCTGTGCTGTACTCTCTGACCTTGCAAAAACCAGTTTAAAAAAAAAAAAAGGACACTACTTCACAATTTCCCAGTTCAATAGATAAATCAGCCCGTGTATCAGGCCTAGATTCATCCTACAGACCCCACAAATTGCAGAAATAGAGAAACATTTGTCCTGAAATGGGGTAGAATTGGGGCAGTTTTTTACAATCGCAGTGACATCAACAAACCTTTGCAGGCTTTAGATAGTTGGACAGAGAGAGGGGGAAGCATTCAGAACAGAAGGCACAGCAAGTGCAAAGGCCCTGGGCAAGAGAATGAGGTTTGTTGAAGGACTAGCAGAGGCTCTGTCTGCAGTGCGTTGGGAGATGAGGGGTGGAATCCGGTGATGAGTGGCAAGGTGTGCAGACAAGTGGGGCCTGAATCATGGTGAGGACTCAGAGGGAGGTGGGAGCCATTGTGGGGTTTTGAGGAGGGGAGGGCCAGGATCTGACTTAGGGTTTAGCAGGATCCCTCTGGCTGCTGGATGAAAACTAGGCTAGAAAGATGGAGGGTAGAAATGAAGAGGTGATTGTAATAGTGTGTGTCAGAGGTCCACCATCTTCTTCTATCAGGAGCCAGAGAGTAAATACTTTAGGTTTTTCGGGGTCAGACTGTCTCTGTCTTAACTACTCACTTCTCCCATTGCAGGGCAAAATCAGCTACAGACCAGAAGTAAATCAATGAACATGGCAGTGTTCCAATAAAACTTTATTTGTACAACAGGTGGCCGGACAGAATGGCACGAGCGGGGAATTTTGGTTTTCAGTTCTGTTCAGTCGCTCAGGCATGTCCAACTCTTTGCAACCCCGTGGTTTTTCATCAGTGTAGACCCCGGGGATGCTGGCTGTCTCCATCCCTAGTCTGCTGCTTTTTGCCCTGCAGGACGTCTTTGTGGTAGCCTAACAATCTCCGTCTTCCTTCTGAGTGGCCAGGTAGGAGTGTCCTGAATGGATATACCACAGTTCATTCCGCCATGACCCAGTTGAGGGAACTGCAGGTGATTCCAGCTTCTCACCGGGGTGACCGGCCTCCTTGCACAGGACTCTGTGTGTGTGTGTTTCTCTGGGTCAGAAAGCGTCAGTTCCTCAGCACCACTGCGCCTCACCAATGTCAAGGCCACAGGAACCCCCCTACTCTGTCTTGGAAGGGCGTTCCTGCTCAGATCCCACCCCCTAAATTATAGTCACACTTTGAGTCGAGAGAGGCCAGAGGCACGCTGGGCAGCGAGAAGCTGGCATCCTCAGCGTGAGGATGCCCGCCCCCACACAGCCCAGTTGAGGAGCCGGGGGTCCTCGCCCCCAGGACCCAGCCCATCCTCACACCCTCCGCCCTGCCCCGCTCCCCTGGGTGCCGGCTCGGCAGGTAACTCGATCCAGGTCAGCTGGCGGAGTATGAGGTAGCGTCTAGCTGAGCGTCACGGTGTTTTATTAAGCCCGAAATGTGATCGCTACTGTTGTCGCACTTTAGCGCCCCCAACATCCCCTGGCAGATGAGAAAACCAGAGCCTTCCCGCATGCCTTTCCCCTGACGTCAGGGAAAGTGCAAGGAACCCTGCCCGGCCCGAGAGCCTGGGTGACCCCCGGAGCAGCTTTCAAGCCTGAGGGAAGGACCGGGGGCCACTGGGTGGTGTTTTTCTAATTTCAGGCAAAGCTGCGGACTGGGGGAAATCTGCTATTAATTTCTCCTCGGTGCCTGGGTCTCGGAAGTCAGCACTGGCTTTTCAATACAGTGTTCGTTAACCTATTAGGATGGCGGGCCCTAGGATCCTTCTGTCTAAATGACGTTGCTCTGGATCGGGGGTCTCAAACGAGGATGCCCACAGGGATCCAGGTGAGGTAAAGTGAGGAAAACCCAGCAGAGGCTGTGGAGGAGTGGAGATGGAGCTTGAGGCTGTGGATGGTCAGGACAGAGGCACGCAGGCCCTGCCTTGCCAGAGCATGTAAATTCTCAAAGTAGCAGAAAATCTGGAGAGACAGAGAAAGAGGGAGAAGAAGGGAGGAAGGGGAAGTGAGGGAGAGAGGCAGGGAGAGAGATGGCTGTTGTTCCAAAAATTGTTTTACTGTTTTAAGACCGTTTGGGCTAGATGAGATACCTCTCCTGGCCAGCTTGCAAGCTCTTCCCTAACTGAACCTGTCAACACCATAGTGAAATTGTCCACCCTGTTCCTTGGTCCCTCCGGGAGCTGCGCTGTCCAGTGGACCTTTCTGCAGTGATGGAAACACCATCCAGTATGGTAGCCATTGGCTCCATTTGGCTATGGAGCCCATGAAATAGACCCAAGGAACTGAATTTTCCACTGAATTTCTTAATTTATTTATTTATCTTGGGCCACACTGGGTCTTCACTGCTGCACACGAGCCTTCTCTGGCTGCAGCGCGTGGCCTTCTCACTGCAGCGGCCTCTCAGTGCAGAGCCTGGGCTCCAGGGTGCATGGGCTCAGTAGTTGTGGCACACGGGCTTAGTTGCCCTGTGGCATGTGGGATCTTCCTGGAGCAGGGATCGAACCCTTGTCCCCTGCATTGGCAGGGAGATGCTAAACCACTGGACCACCAGGGAAGTCCTCTATTTAATTCTAATTGAGTAACTATACAGAACCACGTGTGGCTGATTTCTGCTGTGTTAGATAACATGATTATCGATCCTTTTCAGTTGGAGGTATGCCATCACTACTCTTTAGGAAAGATCACGCCATCTCAGGGACGGCGTGAGATTAGAATCCTGAGTGCATGGAAAGAAAGGCCATGTGGAATCATAAGTAGAAATGGCGTAGGTGTCAGCCAGATGTCTGCTAGCTCAAAGAGTGGTCATTCGGTGCCTCCCAGGTTTTTATTTTTCCACTACTACCCAAAGAGTCTCTCAGTCAGGGTCACCGCTGAGCGTCTGCCATGTCACTAGCCCTCTGGTCTGGCTGCCCTCTGCCCAGGGCTGACCCCAAGGAAGGCCCTGGGTGGACCTCCCTGCTGTTGCTGCCATCCAGGCATGTCAACGTGCACCACCCACCCCCAGGGACCTCAGACACAACATGTCCCATGCCACAGGACCCCAAGTCCTACTTTGGCACTGCCACAGAACTGTGGGCAAAGCAGGCCAGGGACCCTGGGCACAAACCTCTTTCCAAGCCAAAGGCTTCAGCAAACCCCCTTCCCATCCACAGGCCCTTGAGGAGGCCAAGGAGGGGTCAGCGCCACATCACCCCTTCTTCTAGATTCCGACCTAACTGTATCTCTTTCACAAGTGATGGGAAGGTGGTTCCATTATCCCCCAGCAAAGCTCCTGTCCTCAAAGATGAATTCCAGCCTCCTCCTTGTGTAAAAGAAATCTGCTCAAAATGTTGATAGCACCATTTTTTTCCCCAACGTGTCTCCTCCTGTGAGGAGTCCAGGGATGTAACAACCAGTTTTTTTTCTCAGAGGTCAAGCTCCAGAGTTCCACGCGTGTCTTCTCTCTCTAACAGTCTTTACTAGGAGGTCTCTCCTCCCTGAAATTGTCTTGCAAAAACCAGAACGTGGATGTTTACAAATCGTAACACAGTAATCAAAGCTAACATTTACGCAGCACCGGGCGTTTCTTCTCTCGTCAGCTATGTAAGCGGGTTCTGTTGTTATCTCCATTTGCCAGTCTGACCTCTGAGGTTCAGGATGGCTGTGTCATATGCTCAAGGTCACACATCTAAGCAGTGGTTGGATCCAGGATCCAAACCCAGGCGATCAGATTCCAGAGCCTGCGCTCTAATCGGTACCAGGGTGGCGTGCACAGCGCACTCGTGATTTTTGCCTTATAGATCTTTCACCTGAATGTACTTTATGGTGGAGGTGGAGCTCTTCACAGGGTTGGTGGGACTTGCATGTGGCTTCCTTGGGGGCACCAGCATCACTCTTGCCTCTTGGTTGCCAACTGCAGGAAACCCCTCTCCACTCCCTTAAATAGAAAAGTCCATGCATTCCTTTCCTGTGACTGCTGTACAAATTACCACACACTTAGTGGCTTAAAACAACGCCACTCTAGAGGTCAAACGTCCAAAATCAATTTCCCTGGGCTGAAGATGTTGGCAGAGCTGGTTTCTTCTGAAGGCTTTAAGGGGAGAAACTGTTTCTTTGCCTTTTCGACTCCTGGCAGCTACCTGTATTTCTTGGCTTGTGGCCTCTTTCTCCACCTTCAATGCACTTCACTCCAGTTCTCATCTCTGTCATCAAACAATACCCCTCTGCCTCTTACTTGCAAGGACCCTTGTAATTACATTCAGGATCCAACCAGCATACTCTCCCCATCACAAGATGGCTAACTTACATCTACAGAGTTCCTTTTGCCCTGTAAGGTTCCTGGGATTAGGACATTACACATCTCTGGGGGCTGTGGTTCAGCCTACTATAGGGGTTAGGTGGCCTCCTCTCAGTTGGCGGCGGGATAGAGCGAGTCATGTGATTGAACTTCATCCATCTCTCCAGCTCCCAGACCTGCTTTCCTCTAACAGCCCCAGGCTTAACCCCACCATCCAGCAGTCCCAGGGAAAGGAGAGCTCCTCTTTCTCAGAAGTCCCAGGACTGGTTCTCATTGGTCCAGCTGAGACCACACCCTCACCTCTGAAGCAATCACTGTGGCCAGAGGACCCTGGGTCTCTCTGATTGGCTGAACCTAGGACACGTGCCCACCAGTGTCATCCCCTCCTCTCTGTCTTAACTGCCATGTGTTAAGGTAGTTCTGTAAAGAGAACATGAGTGGTGGCTGGCAGCTTGTTACTGGAATCCGTTGAATGGCCAGTGCTTGAAAGGGTACCCTGGCACACAGTGGAAGTGAAGATGCTCAGTCATGTGCGACTCTTTGCGACCTCATAGACTGTAGCCCACCAGGCTCCTCAGACCCTGGCATTTTCCAGGCAAGAGAACTGGAATGGGCTGTCATTCCTTCTCCAGGGGATCTTCCCCCACCCAGGATCAAACCCAGGTCTCCTGCATTGCAGACAGACAGACCCTTTACCCTCTGAGCCACCTGGGAAGCCCAAACTATACGCCTGGCACATAGGAAGTGCTCAATAAATGATGGCCACAGATGGTGGGACACAGAGGGGAACTCGGGCAGGGGATATTTCCTGAAGCTAATGCTTGAAGAAGGCAAGGTTCACTAAGCAGATGAAAGCAGAGAGCCCTCCACACGGAGGAAGCACCTTGAAGAAAGCAAAGGCTTCCGCTGTATGGCCGTGGTGACCGTGGGTCCTAGTGCACCTGGGGGCAGAGGGAGATCAGACTGGTCCTATTTTGTGCCTGTCCTCCCAGCACATTGCTGATAGCAGCCCCCTTTACACTGCAAAACTGTCAGGGTGTGCATGGTAAATTACAGTCATCACCACCCCTTAGAGCCAAGCAGCTCCTTCATAAGGAATCCAGAGGCAGAAGAGGATGAGACTTACCCAAGGTCACCCAGCATTTAGTAGCAAAGTCTGGACTAGAATTCAGGACTCCTGACTCCCAGTCCAGTGCTCCTTCATCCTCCAGCTTATGAAATCAGTTCTCAAAGGCTACATCAGCTTCACCAGTCACGTATCTCCCTTTTTCTCTTCTTGCCAAATTCTCCATAGGATTGTGACCAGATCCACGTGGACGATGTCTCATCTGATGACAATGGGCAAGATTTAAGGTAGGAATTCAGAGAGTCAAAAATGCCCCTTCTGATTACGAATCAAGCTCACTTATCACTGGGACGCAGAGAGGAGGCTGGTTATCAGGGCCAGGGTGTGCCTGCCTCCACCATAACTGGGACTTGTTTCTCTGAACTCAAAAAGCACAATCGTGCCCCCCGACCCGGCAGCTTCTTCCGCATCATCTCAGATTACTGGGGCTGAGCTTTCCACAAATTCCCTGTAACTCTACTTCTGCTGATCTCTTTGTGGGTCTTTTTATTCCCTTGCTTACTAAAGTAATGCATGCATGGGGGCACGGGTTCAGTCCCTGGTCAGGGAACTAAGGTCCCGCGAGCTGCACGTGCACAGCAAAAAGTAGAGCATTAAAATATTATAACAACAGAATAGAGTGATGCATGCATATTGTAAAAACTGTCATACACCACTCCAGTACTCTTGCCTGGAAAATCCCATGGACGGAGCAGCCTGGAAGGCTGCAGTCCATGGGGTCGCTTGAGGGTTGGACACGACTGAGTGACTTCACTTTCACTTTCATGCACTGGAGAAGGAAATGGCAACCCAGTGCAGTGTTCTTGCCTGGGGAATCCCGGGGACGGGGGAGCCTAGTGGGCTGCCATCTCTGGGGTCACACAGAGTCGGACACAACTGAAGCGACACAGCAGCAATCTTGCCTCCCAGAATCACTACCATCAAGAGTTTAGTACACCTTTTTCCGAGGATTGACTGCACTCATTAACATATGTATATATTATTTGATATAAGATCAACACAGTCAATACTCAAAAATGTTTCTTGAATTAATAAACGGTATGTTGGTTTTCTAGGAAAATCACTCCTAGGACATGAATTCCACAAATAAGGTCCCCAACTGCTCAGAATGAGAGCAGCTTTCTGAAGACTGTGGCTGAGGAGTGTTCCAAGCCTGCCCGTTATAAAAACAGAACCCTTGTTAATCTGTGCTTATCAAAATGATCACTATCCAGCGCCTCTCGGCCCATCAAAAGTATTGTGAGACCAAAACGATGTTTTGCTTGTGGGCCGTTTGTGGTAATTTCGCTTAGCATTGGCTTCTGAGGTGTGTCTTCCAACTTACTCCAAAAAAGAAATCAAAGTGTCTGTTACTGAGCCCTGCAAGTCTTTTCAAAGCCCAGCTCAATTACAAGTGATTGGTGGGCATCGCCTGCTTCGCTTTAATTAGCCATTCAGAAAATCCTCTGCAGTCAGGCCTGGCCAGGACCAGCCAGGCTCCAGGGCCCGCCAGGACTGCTCAGTTTATGGAGTAAATAAATCCCAGATCAAGGCTAATTGTGTCCTTTCCATGAAGTCATCCCTGGGAACCACTCTCTCTTTCAAAGCAATAAGCGACCAGTGTTGTATTTATCCTTTCCGCTGTAGTGGCTGGCTTGAGTCGAAAGCAGTGCCCCTCTGAACCCTGACTGGAGCTGAGCTGTTGGCACCTCACTTCAAGAATCCACAATCCAAGGCTGTTTTTGGCCCTAGGAGCCAAATTCCCCATGTGTTCATTCAGGAAATATCTGTTAAGGACCTACTGTGTGCTAGGCATCAAATGCCCCCCCCTTTTTTTTCTCAGTTAATAGTAAAAACTGAGACTGCCCTGGTGGACCAATGGTTAAGGCTCTCTGCTTCCAAGGCAGGGGTCACAGGTTTGATCCCTGGCTGGGGAACTAAGATCCCACGTGCCACAAAGGTGGCCAAAATATAATTTAAAAAAAAAAAAGAAACACGGTAAAAAGGAACAGTGGTACCGTCCTTATCTTGCACCATGCCCTGTTCCAGAGGCTTCACGTGGCTTACCTCATTGCACCTTCACAGCAATTAGGAAAAAGTGGCTCTTATCATCCTCATTTTACACTGGGGAACAGGAGGTACAGAGAGGTTAAGTAACTTGCCCAGCCTGACACAGCTGGTAAGGGCAGGGGGAAGGATTCATGGACACCCTGCCCTGCCGTCCACCTCCCGGCAGAACATCCAGCCACCTCCCCAGGGTGTCCTCTGAGTTTCGAGTCAGCGTTTTTCAAGAATAAATCCTCTAGCCTTTCTGCACTACCCAGGGAGGAGCTACTGCTGGCTACCGATCTCAGAGCTGACCCCTGCCTCTCCCAGAGGCTCTCGGGTTCACCCGCCCACCGCCGCTCTGTCACACAGACTCCCCTCTGAGCCATCCCTGCAATACCAAGGGACCTTCCCCAGCGGGTCTGATGCGGTGGATACTGGTCCGGGAAGTCCTGCACATGCGCGGTACCATCTCCCGGGAGTACCCAGGAGGTCGTGCCTGAGCTCTGCTTCTCCAGGGATCCAGAAGAGTTTGAAAAAGAAGAACAAGCCACTTTTGAAAAGGAGGAATGTTAGGGTGCATGGATGCTCCAGCACCCAAGTTCACTTCCACTCAACCAAGGTCACAGATGGGTCTAAAGTCACACAGACGCCCTCTGTGCCTGCCCAGCTGACTCCTCATTGGAGACTGCGGTGCTCAGACCACTGGATGGGAAGTGGTCTGAAGCTGTTCTTCCACAGACTCTTAAAAAAAAAAAAAAATGGAAAAGAAGTTGATAGAAATTAAATGAAAAAACAAAATTCTCTAGCAAGATGAGAACTTTAACAGTAGAGAGGAAGGAGCATATGGCAATTTAAAGCGTGGGTTCTTGGGGCATATAATTCTCCTTAGTAACAACATTTGTCTTTCAAAGCTTATGAACATTCCCTCTTATAATTTGTCTTCCTAGGGACATGGTCTTTGTATTGTGATTTATCAAATCCACTGACTTTCATAAAAATATGTATTTTCCCAACATATGTTAAAAACTATAGTTGAATATCACTCATCAGGCTATTCATATCAGTGGTTTTAAATACTACTCCAAAATTTGAAACTTAAATTTCAGGAAAAAGTATCTTGATATTTTTATAAAATATTGTGAAATATCCAATATATTTTCCCCTTACTGTGTCAACTGAAAAAAAAAAACTCATAAAATTTCCTTTACTTGATAAAACTAAGGAGTTAAAGATTTTTAAAAATCCCAAGTAAAAGACCTTATATACAACAAGCTATGTAATGATTTCCATTTAACATTAGACTTAATGGTGGTCACTCAGATAAGAAGTAACCTTGTATTTATCCAAACACCCAATAAAGCAAAATTCTCAGGTGGAAAAAGAAAAAGTGTCGGTTCTAGAAAAGAGGAGCCCTGATAAAGTCACATAGATCCTTTCTCATCAGGTTAAGAATGTGCTCGCAAAGTGCCCAGCACAGTGAGTAATCCTTACTAATGGCTCTCTGTCCCTGATTAGATGTTGACTGCTCCCTTTTACTAGTTGGGAATATTTTATTTCTCTTTAGCCCCTGATCACCACCACCCAAGGGAGGGGCTGAGAAAAGGCAACAGCAACACCTCTGTGTAACAAACCCAGTGGCATCTTTCTGGGAAAGAGGAAGGACTCCACAGTCTCACCTTCCGTCCTCAGGGAGCTGGTCCCAGCTTGTGCAGGACCTCTGGGGCCAGCATCCACAGCGTCAGACCCGCTGGGGAGCCTCCCTTGCGGTTCAGGGACGGTGGGGAGGGAGAGTCTGTGCTACACAGAGCAGCGGTGGGCAGGTGAACCCAAGAGCCTCTGGGAGATGTAGGTGTCAGCTCTGGGACCAGAGTCATGCCAACAAGTTGTTAGAACAGCCACATCTTATCTCCATGCAGAAAAATTTTTTTAGTAATCTTCTCAAGATCTCAGAAGTTATGATGTTAAATGCCACATTATACAATCTGTATTTTTCTTTTTTTTGGTCATACTACACAGCTTAGGAGATCTTAGTTCCCTGACCCAGGATTGAACCCACAACCTCAGCAATGAAAGCATGGAATCCTAACCACTGGACCACCAGGGAATTCCTCATCTTTTAAATCTGAGTAATTCAGTAAAGAGCAGAGCAGAGACTGTGATCACCTCTATTCGACTCTACCATCTCCAACTCACGACTTGCTGATATTATGACTGACTTGCTTCCAATCTTGTATATACTCACAAATGTCTGTGAAAAATGACCCAGGTGAATGTGTGTGTGTGTGTGTGTGTGTGTGTGTGTGTGTGTGTGTGTGTGTGTGTGTGTGTGTGTCTTTATGGCCATATGGGCAAGAATTTGTCTGAAGAACAGCTTCTGTCAGCCCGTTAGTATCTCTGGGATTGTCCATCCGGCCTCCTCTGGAGAGAATCCCAGCGTCTGCAGCTGAGCCCTTTGGCATTAAGTCACCCCAGTCAGTGTCCTCCTGGGCCGCCTGCCCCAGTGGTGAAATTTGCTTTTGAAGTTGAGGCATCAGGCAAGGCATCTCTGTGGATCCTGCAGGGGTTTTGTGGTCACCAGTTCGATATTCAGGCTGAGCCCCATGCACAGGAGAAAATGACCCAGCGCTTCCCATTTTCACATTCCCTTTTCTCTGTCGCAGCACTTGAGTTGAACTGGGGATACCTAAGGTAAAATTCCCTAGTGTTGTTTCATTCCTAGTGCATCATATCTCCACCCTCAAACCCATCACAGACAATCCAGAAACAACAAAATAATAGGAAGAGATAAACGTCAGCCAGCCAGCCCCCCACCCCCGCCATTGAGAGGCCCTGGCACCACGCTGAACTGTGCCCCACACCACACCCAAGCTTTTTCTCTCTGAAGAGACCTTAACTTTGGAAGTTTTGGTCCACACTTTGCCTTGTGACGTCCCGTGATTTTGCAGACCTGCAAAATCCGGTGGTGGGAAAGAAAATGGTGTTCCGTGAGAGCTGGGGTTTTCCTTCCCATGCTCTAGCTGCTGTAGGTGATGAATTGCCCACAATTCCCCCTTCTGGTTCCCAGCTGCCACTCCTGTCCTTAACTTCCTGAGATGCTCTGACATGTCCCCAGGGCATGCTCCATGCTGACGGAGGGTTCTGTCTGCAAAGTACCAGCAATCGACTCTGCCTGATTTTTTCATTTTTGGCTTCAGCATATGCACAGGCTTTCTCCAGCTGGGGCAAGCATGGGCTGCTACTCCTCGCAGAGCTCAGGCTTCTCGTTGAGGTGGCTTCTCCTGTTGCGGTGCACGGGCTGTAGAGCGCGGGCTCAGTAGCTGTGGCCTGGGGGGCTTATCTGCTCTATAGCACATGGGATCTTCTGGGACCAGGGATTGAACCTGTGTCCCCCGCACTGGCAAGTGGATTCCCAACCCCTGGACCACCAGAGAAGTCTAACTCTGCCTAGTTTAAAAGATAAAATTAGTGTGGGGAATGCCTATGGAAAGATGCAGAGATGCTCACAGCAGAGGGAGAAAGGGTTAGCCGCCAGGCCTTTCGAGGCATGTGAGGCAGGGCAGATTTGGGGATCAAAGTGCTTTCCTTGGCTTGGCTACTGCATGCAGAGAACAGAATAACTGCCCCTCAAAAAAAAAAGAAAAAGAAAACAGATGTTCTTTGATGCCAGAAGGAAAGAGAATGGATGCCGACTTGGCACGAGCACAGGCTGCCACCGCTGTTTGGGAAGTTAATGAAAGCCTTGATGCTGCTTCCCCAGAACGCAGATACTCAGAGCATCCTCGCACGTTCGAGGACACAAACATAAGCCCACCCACGGTCTCCTGGTGAGAAGCTCCCACCTCCCCACAGTAACGCTGTCTCTTCTCCCTCTGCCGCCTCCCCAGCACCTACAACTTCTCCGCTGATGGCTTCCACAGTTCGGCCCCGGGAGCCAACCTGTGCCTGGGCTCCGGCGTGCACGGCGGTGTGGACTGGATGAGGAAGCTGGCCTTCCGCTACCGGCGGGTGAAGGAGATGTACAACACCTACAAGAACAACGTCGGCGGTGAGCCGGCCGGGAGAGGGCCGCCCACGCGCTCGGAGGGTCTGCCTGCCTGGGCCCCGGGCGCACCCCCAGACCAAAGGGAACCCATCAAGAGTGGACACTGTCACTCACACCCCACCCCTGCAGCGCCAGGCTCCGAGAGGCCCGCAGACCCTAGCTCACCCAGGGTGGCCCTCGTGGCGGCCTCTGGAGAGCACTAGGACCTCGCCACCCCCACTTTGGGCCTGGGGAGGCTGAGGAAGAGATGACGTGTCCTGCCCGTGCATGATCACGCCTCCAGCCCTGCTGCGGTTCTCCACCTCTGGTCCTCGGACCAGCAGCATCAAGGTCACCAGGAGGCTCCTTGGAAATGCAGATTCTCTGGCCCCCACCTTAGACCTATCAGATCAGCAGCTCTGGGGTGGGCCTGGCCCTTTGCACCTGGACTGGCCCTCCAGGTGATTCTGATGCTTGTTGAAAGCTTGAGGGCCATGAGCTTCAGCCCTCACTACTCAGACTGTGGCCCCTGGGGCGGCCACATGAGCCTCACCTGGGAGCTGGTGAGAAATGCAGATGCCCAGGCCCCTCCCAAGGCAACTGAGTCAGATCTGTGTCTTTTAACAAGATTCCCAGGTGATTCGTGAAAACACTGGTTCTCAAGCTTGGCTCTTATTGGAACCCCCTGAGGAATTTCCCCTTCTGCTTATCTTGGCCTGGCTGGCGCTTGGCTTCGGGACTTACTGAGTTCCCTGCATGATTCTGCTGTGCAGCCAAGTCGTGAAAGCCACCAGCTTCAGTGGCAGGAGAGCGTCGGTTTATCACACTGAACAAGAAAGCTGGAAGGGGCTGGAGGCAGGGTGGGTTCACCAATGACCGGGCCCTTGATCACTATTTCTGGACTTCTCTAGGCCTTTGACTCTTAACAGGTGAGGCTGCTTCTTCCCCGGGAGGCCCATGGGGGTGTTTTTTATTATCACGATGTCTCTAACCAGCTACTAGCCAGCAAAGGGAATTAGATTTGAGTAGGTGGATAATAGAATCTGCCATCTACACCTTGACCCCATTCCCTGAAAGAAGAGAGTCCCAGGAAGAATTCAGGGTCTCCAACTGGACAGGATCCACTTCTAGTCCCAGCGCTGCCACCTGCTAATTCTCTGACCCTTAGTTTCTTAAGTCTGTGAAATGGGGATAAAAATAATTCTGCTTCCCTAGTGACTGAAAGGTTTGTTGTTAATGCATACAAAGGGCAGGACTCTGTGCCTGGGATGCAGCAGGCACTCAGTAAACAGTAGCATTTATTACTAGTTCCTTTCAGTTTTGCTTGAGAGTCTTAGGTTCTTCTCTGTTTGCTTTCTGCGGGTAGAGCATCAGTTCTTCAGGACAGATTTTCTGCCTGGTCTCAGGCTGCAGTCCTGGCAACAGCGGATGTTTATTGAGCATTCCCTCCATGCTAGGCTCTGTTATGAAGGCTTTTTTGTCTAATAGTAATAGCTTTTGCTCTTCACAACACCTCTGTAATGTCACAGCTTTCTTTTAAATAATTTTTCTATTTATTTATTTTGGCCTGTGCTGGGTCTTCGTTGCTGCACGGGCTTTTTCTCTAGTTGCAGAGAGCAGGGGGCAACTCTCGCGTGTGATGCCAGGGCTTCTCGTGGCAGTGGCTTCTGGTTGCAGAGCACCAGCTCTCGGGCGTGTGGGCATCAGTAGTTGCGGCTGCCAGGCCCTAGAGCGCAGGCTCAGTAGTAGTGGTGGCACATGGGCTAGTTGCCTCGTGGCATGTGGAATCTTCCCAGACCAGGGATCGAACCTGTGTCTCCCATGCTGGTAGACGGATTCTTCACCGCTGAGCCACCAGGGAAGCCAGGTATCAGTTTTTATCACGCATGTTGTACGAAGGTGGAAACCGCAGTCAGAGAGTCTCACAGCCTAGGCGGCAGAGCCAGTCCTGGGCCGGCGGCTTCACCTCTGCCCACACTTCATGGCCTCTTACATCCAAGCCTGTCAGCTGCAGGAGGGAAGCAGAGAGCTTCGGGGTTGGCCCTGCCTGCTCACCCATCTCTGCACACAGTCGGAGGGAAGCGGCTGTGCTTGGAGTAGGGGCAACAGGGACCGAGTCAGCCCACAGAGGCCCTCGGGTCCTCATCCAAGTTAAACCCCAGGAAATGCCCAGGGCTTCTGTCCGGCTGTTACGCTTTCCCATCAGCTCAGGGGAAATTATCTGATATATCAACAGGCGAGGAGCTGGCAGCTGGCAGAACACGGGTGGGCAGCCCCTTCCTGCTGCCCCACCCCCAGCTATTTCTGCATCACAGAACCAGACCGGTGAGGGCTGCGGACACCAGCCCAGGGGTCACCGTAGATAGCAGCATCCTAAGGGTTTCAGTAAATGTGTCTGGAAAAGAGCAAGATACAGGATGTAAAGAGAAAATGCTTAATAAGTCAGCATCTGGGAGGCAGTGAATGATCAATCCATCCATTGAGCCTATCAGTCAATCTCAAAATAAAGTTTAGCTCACTGGATTGAAGTTGACCTTGGGTGTCACCTGACTTGAAACCTCAAAGTGCAGTAGCTAGACTCCCTTTCCGTCACCCTGCTACCCCAGGACCTCTAAAGTGATAACTGGATGTTTGTTGGCTTTGTCCACAGGCTTGATAGGAGCTCCCAAAAGAGAGACCTGGCTACAGCTCAGAGCCGAGCTGGAAGCTCTGACCGACCTCTGGCTGACCCACTCTCTGAAGGCACTAAACCTCATCAATTCCCGGTAGGTGGGAGCCCTCATGTCTCTTTGTGCCACTGAACTTTCTCCCATTCGAGGCTGGTGGCCCCTTCACTTCCACACTGAGACCATCGAACTCTCCAAATTCTCCCTGCCATACTTTCCAGCCATTTGATAAAGCTGGGACGTACCAGGCACCATGGACACTTTGTCCCATAGAGGAGCAGATAGCTGCAGAGACTCAAGCAGGGGCCAGCAGAGCTAAAGACTTTGTCCGTAGGTCTGTCTTCTCCCGTCCCCTCTTGCCCACGACACCCTGCAGCCACAACGTCGCCCTGTGAAAACCATTTTATAGGATACCACAGTTTACCTGGTGGGCCCTTAGTGAGGTCAGAGGAGTCCAGTTTCATTCTAGGCCTCCTAATAAATTGCCTCTTGCTCCTAAAAAAAAAAAAAAATCACCTGCAGCAGAGAACAAATTACTCTGTACCAACATCAGAATTCTTGTGACCCAACATATGGTTACAAAATGGCAGCCCATGAGCTGAATCCACCCTACTGATGCATTTTGTCTGATACACATTTGGCCCCAAAGACAGGGAAGGTTAATCCATAACCGCAGGTATTGAGGATGCCAGGTGTCAGAACTCACCCGTGCTTTCCAGTCCTCATGCCAGGCCTCACGCCTCCCTGCTCTCTACACTTCTTCTGTGCAACTCGGGTACATTCCCACTAGGCCCCTGCAGCTATTTTAGTGACCCTTGCAATAAACATTTGCTTTGTAAATAGAAGTCTTATACTTGTATTCAATTGCACTGTGTCAGGAGGCTTGAAAGAGAGGAAGGGCTGGAGGATCCTGGAGCTCCATCCACCCTCACCTGAAGATGACTTAGCCAGAGCCTCCAAACCGCACCAGAATTCCCACCGACTCCAGGCTCAGCTACTAAACTCCTTGTGCTATCCTGGAGTTCTGACCCACAGTCTGCTTTGTCCTCAGGCCCAATTGTGTCAACGTGCTGGTCACCACCACTCAACTGATTCCCGCCCTGGCCAAAGTCCTGCTGTACGGATTGGGGTCTGTGTTTCCTATTGAGAACATCTACAGCGCAACCAAGACAGGTAGGGAGCCTGGACCTGCGGCGGGGGAGGGCAAGGTCAGCTTTGCCAGGATGAGAGGTGGTTTAATGACACCAGGGAGGTTAAAGAATTTGTCCAGAGGCAGACCAAATTCCCCAAACCCCCCTCATAACCTCTGCTTCTAGAGAAATTGCTTAGTTTTGCAGTTTTCCAAAGTGTGTTAGTAAGATATGCACAAAGCTGCTATTAACAAGTACCCGCAAATACAAGGGTTTAATTACATTAATGTGTGTTGTGTGAGTGTGTGTGGGCGCTAAGTCGCTTCACTTGTGTCTGACTCTTTGCAAGCCCGTGGACCACAGCCGACCAGGCTCTTCTGTCCGTGGGATTCTCCAGGCAAGAATACTGGAGTGGGTTGCCATGCCCTCCTCCAGGGGATCTTCCTGACCCAGGGACCGAACCCGCATTTCTTTTGTCTCTTGCATTGGCAGGCGGGTTCTTTACCACTAGCCCCACCTTTGGGAAGACCCTAATTACATTAGGGCCAAAGCTGATTTCTCTCAGATGTCAACAGACCAGAGGCGAGTGATCCAGGCTGATGGGGTGATTCTGTTCATACTCACCCAGGAAGCCAGGGTCTTCCCATTTTTCCCATCATCATCCCTTCTAATTTTTTTCTCATGTATATGGTCAAATCAGAATCTGCCATATTGTTATTCTAGCTTATGGGGAGGGAGAAAAGAGGAAGGGGTGATACACCTCCAGTATTCTAAAAATCACACTGGGGGAAGGGTTTACATCTCCTCACCTATTGGCCTAGCTTAGTCACGTGGCCACAACTAGTTGCCAGGGAATCTGGGAAACGTAGTCCATAGCTAAATGACCATCGCTAAGCCCCGGTAAAACTAGGGAAATGATATTACTAAGGAAGAAGAGGAAAACATTTCCCACCCCAGGATGGTACATGAGGTGGTTTTATTCTGGGCAGTACATTAAATAACCTAACCTTGAACCACACAGAAGACTGGCGATTTTTTAATGCTCTTTCAAGAAGAGTATCTCAATTTAGTGTTATCCTGTTTCAACAACTCTTTCATATTTGCTAACCTCCCTTATTAACAGATAAAACACCTTAGGCTCAGAGCTTTCATCAAATAAGAGAATTCAGTAACTAGAAATGAACAGCAGCATTTGTCATCAGGACAAGTAATATTGGTTTTTCTGGGGTAGGGGTAGAGGGGCACTGTGTCTTGGTGTGTGTGTGTGTGTGTGTGTGTGTGTGTGTGTGTGTGTGTGTGTGTGTGTGTGTGTGTGTGTGTGTGTGTGTGTGTGTGTGTGTGTGTGTGTGTGTGTGTGTGTGTGTGTGTGTGTGTGTGTGTGTGTGTGTGTGTGTGTGTGTGTGTGTGTGTGTGTGTGTGTGTCTGTGTGTCTGTGTGTCTGTGTGTCTGTGTGTGTGTGTCTGTGTGTGTGTGCGCGTGCGCGTGTGCGCGTGTGTGTGTGCGCGTGTGTGTGTGCGCGTGTGTGTGTGCGCGTGTGTGTGTGTGTCACCTAAAAATGTATAATAATACAAAATCTGGTTAAGATGTTTTTGATGAGACATTTTTACCTGTGTTTTTTTTTCTGGAGAAAAAATCAATTTGTAATATATATTTTGGAAGCATTTCCTTAGAGCAGAGCCTTTACTAAAGTTCTAGACCAGAGATGGCACTGGATGTCCTTCAGTGCTCAGGGTGGCAAAGAAATGAGCCAACCCAAAACGCCAGGAGCACTGAGGCTGAGACACGCTGATAGAGGTGAAGCGCTCAGCAGGCACCAGCACAGAGTCACAGCTATCACTATCAGCACACTTCTCGGTTACGACGGTAGTTCCTACACTTGCCGACAAGGTCAGGATGCGCTAAGATCTGAATTCAGTGTGCCAGGACTGATGCTGCTGCCTGGCCACCTGGGAGGAAGGAAGACATGAAAAGACGATCATCTACACGACGCAAGAGAAAAACAGGGGAATCACACGAGGGCCACTCTGGCACCAGGCTGCCCACCCTCCGACACGTGAAGCCCCACACTTCTGCTTCCTAACCCTGGGACCCTGGGCAGATCGCCTCACCTCTCGGGGCTTCACATCTAACCTGTAAAACGGGTCCATCGCTCTTAACCAGATAGCTGCACAGACACCAGAGCGTGTTTCAAACCCCAGTTCTGCCTTTCTGCTGGGTCCCCGTGGACCACCCTCTTAACCACTCTGGGCCCCTGTCTTGTCCCGTTGCCTGGGGACAGGGACACCTCCAGGTTTGCTCGAGGATGAAATGATTCATCCCAGGTCCTTAGGAAGATGGCTGCACGAAGTAAGCTCTTAATTAGCGGTGATTATTCACCACAGCCCCAGGTCCTCACCCAGCATCTTCCTTTCCTTCCGTGCATGCAGGGAAGGAGAGCTGCTTCGAGAGGATAATGCAGAGGTTCGGCAGAAAGGCCGTCTACATTGTGATCGGTGATGGTGTGGAAGAGGAGCAGGGAGCCAAAAGGTACTTCCTCCACGCAGCTCTCAGGGCGCTTCCCCTCCTCTGTTAAGCCTGTCTCCTTTCCAGGCTCTTTGGTCGCCGGTCCACTCCCACTCAGACATTGCAGAAGCATCCTGAGTCATTTCCTTCTGCAAATCCCCTCTCCGTGCCTTTGGCTGCTGCCCCTGGTAGCCTTGCGTTGTTTCTGGGACAACTGCTCAGGAGCCCAGAGACCCTCCATCAGGGCAGGCTGGTGGGGGAGCTGGTGCACGTGTGTGTGTTTTATTTAATACTCACTGATCATATGTTCCAGGAACCCTTCCCAGTTAATAAAGACAGCATTAAGCTAATGAAAAAGAAAATCCTGCTTTTGTGATCTCAGGCCCATGAGGAGACGGACAGGGGGTTCTGGTGGCCGCAGCTCTGTTCTTGGAAAAGAAACAGCTGCTAAAGTCTGGGGTCTGGACCTGTCAACAGCATCCCAGAGAGCCTGCCGCCCCGCCCCCTCCCCACCCAGAGGCCTGGAAAGTGGATTGTTAATGTCACAGAGCTTAATTTGGGGGACCTGGCTTCCCCCTTCCTGCCTCAGAAACAGATTCTAAGGAAATGCAAAAATGTTTAGGGTCTCAGTGGATGAAACCCACAAGAAGATGGAAGGTCCTGAGACAGGGGCTCGGGAGAGGGGAAGCTCAGAAGGCTTTGCATATACCGGTCCAGCCTCCTGGAAGGCTCCTCCCTTTTCCTTCCTCGCTCCTCCCCTTGCTCTTCCAGACTCGTCCTTTTCCAGCCTCAGCCTCCCTCCAGAAGAGGCTTTCCCTCCCAGCTCCCACTCCCATCTTCCAGCTCAGTGAGGCCTGTTTGCACTTCCCTCCCCCAGCTCTCCATATTCCTCCTCCAAGGCCTTATCCCCTCTAGTCATGAAGGAGTTACCTTTGTGACTTGTGGCTGCATCACCGACCCTCCACCTAGAGTGCAAGCTCCGTTAGCTGAGCACCTACTGTGTGCCAACCTCTCTTGCAGGCGCTATGCCTGGGCAGCGAGCAGAACACACAGGTCGTCTCACCCCTCACTCAGCTCACAGCCTGGGAACAAGCAGTCAGCACCTAAGTGTAACAAGCGCGTCAGATGACCGCCAGAGCTTGGGAGAAAAGCAAAGTGGGGAGTGGAGAACAGAGACGGCACGCGTGGTGGGCAGGCTGGGAGTGTATGTGGTGATCAAGGCAGGCCTGGCTGCGAGGTGATGGCCGAGCAGAGATGGGAGGAGAGAAGTAAGCCAAGTGAGCATCCCTTAGTTCAGTCGTGTCTGACTCTTTGCGACCCCATGGACTGCAGCATGCCAGGCCTCCCTGTCCATCACCAGCTCCCGGAGTCCACCCAAACCCATGTCCATCGAGTCGGTGACACCATCCAACCACCTCTTTCTCTGTCATCCCCTGAAGTTCTCCCGCCTTCAGTCTTTCAAGCATCAGGGTCTTTTCTAATGAGTCCGATCTTCGCATCAGGTGCCAAAGTGTTGGAGTTTCAGCTTCAGCATCAGTCCTTCCAGTGAATATTCAGGACTGATCTCCTTTAGGATGGACTGGTTGGATCTCCTTGCAGCCCAAGGGACTCTCAAGAGTCTTCTCCAACACCACAGTTCAAAAGTAACTTTTCCCTCTGATGCAGTGAGCATCAGAGGGAGGGAATTTCAGGAGAGGAACCAAGGAGTTCAAAGGTCCGAAGGCTGGCGCTTCCTGCAGAGAGCCTCAGCACCAAGCAAAGGGCAGGGTGGGTCAGGGAGGTGTGGTCGTGGAGGTGCCTTGGGCCTTCAGAGGGACTTCAGTTTTTACTCCGAGTACTTCTTTTAAAGCAGATTTCTTTAACTTTAAAAATGAACTGATTTTGAGGGACTTCTTTACCTGGCTGTCCTTACCACTGGCCCTCCAGTAGCTAAGATGCCACACTCCCAATGCAGAGACACAGGTTTGATCCCTGGTCAGGGAAGTGAGATCCCACACACCACACGGCACGGCTTACATTCGATTTAGAGGAGAAAATATTAATCGTAGCTATCGGGGTGACCATGGAAAAAGCAGAGCACCGAAGAATTGATGCTTTTGAACTCTGGTGTCAGAGAAGACTCATGAGAGTCCTTTGGACTGCAAGGAGAACCAACCAGTCCATCCTAAAGGAGATCAGTCCTGAATATTCACTGGGAGGACTGATGTTGAAGCTGAAACTCCAATACTTTGGCCACCTGATGTGAAGAGCTGACTCACTGGAAAAGACCCTGATGCTGGGAAAGATTGAAGGCGGGAGGAGAAAAGGACGACAGAGGATGAGATGGTTGGATGGCATCACCGACTCAATGTATATGTGTTGAAGCAAGCTCTGGGAGCTGGTGATGGACAGGGAGGCCTGGCATGCTGCAGTCCATAGGGTCACAAAGAGTCGGACACAGCTGAGCAAGTGAGCTGACTGATAGGGATGATACATCAGGATATGACCAAAACAGTGGTGTGAACCTCATGAATTATCACATGAATCCAGGACCAGTGTGCCAGGTCAAGAGCTGGTCTCTGGTGAACCTACCTGAACCCCACTGCTGGGGTGGGAGGGGGAGTCTAGAGCCCCTTTTCCAAGCTCAGATCTAATTGAGAAGAACTTCTGCCCAAGCATGTGACAGCGATCAAAATAAACTTTAGCTTTGAGAGAAGCAGACTGAGAACCTGCTTAGGCCCCTGGTTGTGGACACCTGCCTACCTGCCCTCTGGTTCTCACCTGGAGAATGACGAGGAAGTCCATGGAGCAGTCACTGCTGTTTACCTGCCTTCTCATGTCAAGGGGCGTTTCTTAGGGCAGCATAGCAGATGTTTTCAAACATCTTCAGATGAGTCAGCTCTTCGCATCAGGTGGCCAAAGTATTGGAGTTTCAGCTTCAACATCAGTCCTTCCAGTGAATATTCAGGACTGATCTCCTTTAGGATGGACTAGTTGGATCTCCTTGCAGTCCAAGGGACTCTCAAGAGTCTTCTCTAACACCGAAGTTGCATCAATTCTTCGGCACTCAGCTTTCCTTATAGTCCAACTCTCACCCATACATGACTACTGGGAAAACCATAGCCTTGACTAGATGGACCTTTGTTGGCAAAGTAATGTCTTGCTTTTAATATGCTATCTAGGTTGGTCATAACTTTCCTTCCAAGGAATAAGCATCTCATTTGAAAAGACCCTGATGTTGGGAAAGATTGAAGGCAGAAGGAGAAGGGGACGACAGAGGATGAGATGGGTGGATGGCATCACCAACTCAATGGACATGAGTTTGAGTAAACTCTGGGAGTTGGTGATGGACAGGGAGGCCTGGCGTGCTGCAGTCCATGGGGTCACAAAGAGTCAGACTGAGCGACTGAATGACTGAGCAGATGTTTTGAAATGATAATTTACTATCCTGAAATGAAATACTAATGGATAATAAAACCCCCTTAAAACCATAGTGGCCTACCCCAGGAATATTTTAAAAAAGAAAGGAAAAAAAACCATAGCGTCCTGGAGATCAACATCCAGTGATACAGAGAGAAATAAGGGCAGGGCCTTCCTGGTGGTTCAGGGGTTAAGATTCGCCTTCCAGTGCAGGGGCCGCAGGATAGACCACAGGGGCTAAGATCCCACATGTCTCAAGACCAAAGCATAAAGCAGCAGCAGCATGGTAACAGAGTCAATAAAGAGTTTAAAAATGCTCCACATCAAAAAAAAATTTTTAAGAAATAAGGGAAAGTCACTTGTACTCAAGGGTTCCTCAGGTGGCTATAGAGGTAAAGAATCCACCTGCTAATGCAGGAGACATGAGAGACACAAGGTCGATCCCTGGGTCAGGAAGGTCTCCTGGAGGAGGGCACAGCAACCCATTCCGGTATTCTTGCCTGGAGAATCCCATGCACAGAGGAGCCTGGTGGGCTGCAGTCTATAGGGTTGCAAAGAGCTGGACACGACTGAGCACACACATGTATTTATACTCACAATAACGTGTGCTCCAGAGGGAAACGTTTGAGCACAGAGCCTTGCACCCGGAAGTGCTGTCACTGAGGATGCAGCCTGGCAAATGCAGGGGGACACGCGTGTGCAGTCTCGGCCACTCACAAAGCCAGCAGGCTACTGCAGCCATCGCGTGATTGCTCCAAACCACAGAGCAGCCCATGGTCAGGCTCGGAGTAAAACAGAATGCAGGTTCCCCAGCTCACACAGTAATTGCAGCCCTGGAAAACATTTATTAAAAGCATGTGAAAGGTACTCTCTGTAGGTGACAAAGTGGAGTTCAGGGTCTCCACTCTGGTTATTATGCATGCGTTTGTACTTAAATATCTGGCAGAACATTTGAGCATCATTCAAGTCAAGGTATGTGGGATGACTCAGGCACCTGCCCCACGTTTAGTGCCCCTAGTCATGACAACAGTGAAAACTCACACAGTCACTCCTAGGGGGCAGGCTGCTGCTTTGAGAACCGCTAGTCTAGCTAGGATCGCCCTCCCTTAGAGAGCCAGGAGGAGAGGAAGCTGACAGAGACACCTCTTGATAAACTAAAGGCGTCCTTTTTTTTTTTTTTTTGAGATCTTAGTTCTCCAGCCAGGGGATCAAACCCACGCCCCCGCAGTGGAAGTGCAGAGTCTTAACCCCTGGACCTCCAGGGGAGTCCTGGAGGCGCCTCCCTCGCCTCACCCTACAGCCACCTGGCTCTCACAGAAACGGGTGGCCAGGGTAGCCTATTTTGCCCTAAACTCCAGCTCTGCCATTGTTGGCCCTTTTAATCCATCACACCTGCAGAGAACAGACACCAAGGGGGCCAGCAGAGGAACCATGCAGTTAGAGAGTTAGACCTCAATAGCCCAAAGCGATACAGTTACTGCTCCCTGGGGCTGCGGGAGAAAGCTAAATCCATCTTCAGAAATTCAGAGGAGGGTCTCTCTCCAGGGGAGCCAGCAGAGAAAACAGGAGTCCGAATTTGCACATAACAAGGGGGAAGATGGAATGAGCAAAGAACCTAATTAGGCAAAGAAGAGGGGTTTCCCTGGTGGCTCAGTGGTAAAGAATCCACCTGCCAATGCAGGAGACACAGGTTCGATCCCTGGTCCGGGAGGATCCCACATGCCACGGAGCAGCTGAGCCTGTGCATCAAAAACTGCTGAGCCCGTGTTCTAGCGGGAGCCTTGCCTACTGAGTCCACTTGCCCTGAGTCCGTGGTCGCCAACGATAGAAGCCACTGCAGTGAGAAGCCTGAACGCCGCACCTGAAGAGCAGCCCCTGCCCCCTGCAGCTAGAGAAAAGCCCTCATGGCAGTGAGGACCTGACACGGCCAAAGAGAATTAGGCAAAGAAGCTTAGAAAAGAAAACAGGAGAAGTCTAACAAATAGAAGACACAAAGTAAACTAATGTCAGAAAAGCCAAATGTCATCACACTAAACGGGAATGAAGCACAAACTCAAAGTCAGCGATTTTCTGATAGTTTAAAAAAAAAAAAAGCTGGCTGAATGTGAAAGATTCCTAATATAGAGAACAGTTGAAAAATACAGAAAAGGTATTCATATGTATACTAACAATGAAAGCCAGTGCAGCTGTATTAATATCAAGCAAATGGATTTTAAGGTGAAAATCATTACTAAAAATTAGAAATATAAAAGTGTTCATTTGAGCTAAACTTCAGTTCAGTTGCTCAGTTGTGTCCGACTTTTTGCGACTCCATGAACCGCAGCATGACAGGCCTCCCTGTCCATCACCAACTCCCAGAGTTTACTCAAACTCATGTCCATCGAGTCGGTGATGCCATCCAGCCATCTCATCCTCTGTTGTCCCTTCTCCTCCTGCCCCCGATCCCTCCCAGCATCAGGGTCTTTTCCAATGAGTCAACTTTTCGCATGAGGTGGCAAAAGTACTGGAGTTTCAGCTTTAGCATCATTCCTTCCAAAGAACACCCAGGACTGATTTCCCTTAGAATGGACTGGTTGGAGCTCCATGCAGTCCAAGGGACTCTCAAGAGTCTTCTCCATCACCACAGTTCAAAAGCATCAATTCTTTGGCGCTCAGCCTTCTTCACAGTCCAACTCTCACATCCGTACAACTTGCAAGTACCTAATAAAATAGCTTGGGCTTCCCTGGTGGCTCAGAGGGTAAAGCGTCCGCCTGCAATGTGGGAGACCAGGGTTCAAATCCTGGAAGGAAATGGCAAGCCACTCCAGTACTCTTGCCTGGAAAAGTCCATGGACAGAGGAGCCTGCTAAGCTAATGTCCATGGGACTGCACAGAGTCGCACATGACTGAGCAACTTCACAATAAAATAGCTTAAATTAAAAAAAAAAAAAAAAATCTGCCCACATAACAGAAACTCACCCGTGTCTTGTTTGGGCAAAGTCCACAGGAACAAGTGTGTCACTGAGTCCAGGCCGAGGGAGTGGGTGAGGTAGTCCCCAGCGGGGCCAGGTTTTGTTCAGTGGAGTTTGCAACGCCAGAGACGCCGGCTGGAGGCTTCAGCAGCAGAAAGCCGTCTTTCTCCCGTTCGCTGCCCACAGGGCAGGGGCAGCGCCAGGGGCCCAGGCCCCTTCCATCTCGTTGCTCTGCCAGTCCCAGTACTGCTCTTACCACACGGTCCACAACGGCTTCTCTCCCCCTCCATGTCTGCACTCCCCGACCAGGAAAATCAAGGGGGGGGAGAGGGGAGGGGCTTCCCGGCCCTTTAAGAGCACAGGGGATACAGGTGACATCACGGCTGCTCAAATCCTATTGGCCAGATTTTTGAGTCAGAAAGTCACACCTTGCCACAAAGTGAGCTGGAAGACGCAGCCTGATTCTTAGCCACTCCTGCCTAGCAAGGAAAGAAACAAAGGAAAAAAGGGAAGAAAACAAGGCAGGAGCATTTTCTGAGAGAGAAGCGGAGAATGAACGTAGGGAGCCAGCCAGCAGTCTCCATCACAGCCAGCAGGTGGCGGGGCTGTAACTCATCCCAGCCTTCAGTTCAGTTCAATTGCTCAGTCCTTTCTGACTCTGCGACCCCATGGACTGCAGCACGCCAGGCCTCCCTGTCCATCACCAGCTCCCGGAGTTTACTCAAACTCACGTCCATCGCATCGGTGATGCCATTCAACCATCTCATCCTCTGTCGTCCCCTTCTCCTCCCGCCTTCAATTTTTCCCAGCCTCAGGGTCTTTTCCAGTGAGTCGGTTCTTCGTATCAGTTGGACAAAGTGTTGGAGTTTCAGCTTCAGCATCAGTCCTTCCAATGAATATTCAGGACTGATCTCCTTTAGGATGGACTGGTTGGATCTCCTTGTAGTCCATGGGACTCTCAAGAGTCTTCTCCAACACCACAGTTCAAAAACCATCAATTCTTCGGCACTCAGCTTTCTTCACAGTCCAACTCTCACATCCATACATGACCGCTGGAAAAACCATAGCTTTGACTAGACAGACCTTTGTTGGTAATGTCTCTGCTTTTTAATATGCTGTCCAGGTTGGTTACCCACTACTCTTTATTACTGATGTCATCATTTTATTTAATCCTCCCAGCCCCTCCCCCACAAAGTAGGTACCATCCCACTTCATTTTATAGAGGACATGTTTGAGACTCAGAGAGGTTAATTAATTTACCTAAGGTCACACAGCTGGCACACGTAAACTGCTATGTATTTTGCGCCAAGCACCTGGTAGGAAGGAGGTGAACTTAAGAGTTTCAAACACTGTCGTTCCACACCCCAGAGCTGGTCAGAAGAGAGTGGAGTCCACCAAAGAAGTCTAGGGCACACCACCCCCATACGCCAGGCTCCCCTGAAAATTCCCACCAGTGTCTGAAGCAGCAGCCCCAGCCCATTAATGAGCAGCTCTGTGCACCAGCAGCTCTCCTGGCCTGATGGATGGGCCTCATTAGCCCAGGCCACTGGACACCTGAGCAGTGTGAAATACAGCGACAGGACAGGGGGCTTCAGCTGTTTCAGCTGACAGTGTTGTTAATATCTCCATTTTAGCGGGCCATTTGTCTCCACCTCTCCACAAGTGATAAATCCACCCGGGCTCTGCAGCCACCAGGCCTGGGAGGGAGGCTGCTGAGACAGTCTCTTCCCCTTTCCTCATTTCCTCTCAGAAAAATGAATTACATTGTTTAAGGAGGGACTGGATTGGCCAGGCAGCCACCAACATCCATCTCTGCAGAGGATGAAAGGGGAGGAGGATGGGGGAGCTGAAAGGCATTAAAGAGGTGGCATCTGTTGCCCACAGTGGATCATTTTTTGCTTCCTTTGGGCAAAAGAGAAAAGATGTGTCCACTGAGAACTTTGCTTTGAGAAACTCTCCTTCCCTCTTCTTCTCCCTCCCTTCCTGTTTTCTTTCATTCCACGAATATTAAGTGCCCACTGTGGGCCAAGAGGCAGGCTAGGCAGCAGTGGATACGACTTTCCAAGCTCAGAGCCTCCTCAGGGCCTTTGTTCTTGCTGTGTCTTCAGCCTTGACTACCTCCCCCGACATTTGCGTGGCCCCTGCCTTCCCATTCTCTGGGGGCCTACTTAAAGTCACCCCTCCGGAGACACCTGCCCTGACCCAGCTATCAAAAGTGCAGAGCCTCCAGAGGCAAGAAAGTGTTTATTGTGCGCCTGGAACCAAAAGGACACTTGTATAGTTTCTACCCTGTGGGCAAAAAACCTCACAGGGCAGCAGATCTACCACGGAACTAGAGGCATTCATATGTGTTCATCATACATCCCCTGTTCACTCAATAAATAACTGAAGGTCACTGACTATCTTGAGGAGGCTCAGTATCTTTTAGCTGTAATGAAGACTTAAACACTTGCTCACCTAACAAGATTAGAAGTAGGTGTACCCTGGGTTGTTTCAGTGGGTCAAAAAATTCGCCAAGTATCCCTTTCCATCATTTTGCTCTGCCTTTCTAATCTTTGCCTTTTTATTTCTGCTATGTTGCCTCATGATCTCAAAATAGTTGCCACAGCTCCAGACATCACATAATGAAAAGAAAAAATAAGGAGAAAAGAGTTTTCAGGTGCTTCTCTCTAACCATGAGGAAAATCTTTCCCCAGACGCCCCCAGCCAACTTCCTCATTGGCTTCAGTGGCTCACAAGTCAAGAGGGATACAGGACAAATCGCTGACAAACAGGGTTGGGATTGCCATAGCTTATTTATATAATCATAATTCACCCCTTACTTACCTCTCTGGCACAGTGCTGCCACATTCAGGGTTCTGGAAGCAGGGAGGAGGAGGATGGCTGTCGGACAGGCATCAGCTTTAGTCAGTGGTTACATTTTCTGGTGATGAACATGCAGTCAAGTTTTTTCTCTGGAGTCAGACAGAATCTCTGTGTGCCTCAGTCCCCTCATTTGTAAAACAAGATAGACATGGTATACAGCAAGTATTATCCCCATTTTTCAGACAAGCAGCAGAGTAAATCACTTAAGGTCCCCCAGCTAATGAAGGTAGAGCTTTGACAAGGACAATCTTAAACATTTAACCTTCACACTATGGAAGTGTTTCACAGATTTCTCCTTTCACATGACTGATTTCTTTCCGTAACCAACATAGCACCTCTTTTACACCAATTACTTCTGCTGTATCTGCATGCTGCCTGTCCTGTTATCTACTCCATGTTTCCCTTTCAGTCAGCGCACTTATGTTTAAAATGAAAAACTTCATTGCATGATAGGAACACAGAGCAAGTATCACTTGCTGTAAAGAAAAGATAAAAACAGTCTCTGGGACCAGCCCTGTCTGTTCACATGGAAATCAGTGAGTGTCAGGGAGGGCTTAAAGACACTGTAGCATCTGGCCAAGACTTCCTATCTGAAATATCCTGATTGAGAACACATTTTTAAGACAGAATCGCTTTCCTGCTGTGTGATTTGATGCCATGTCTGTGCACCACTTTCCTTGTGGCTCAGACGGTAAGAACTCCGCCTGCGGTGCAGGAGACTCAGGTTTGATCCCTGGGTCGTGAAGATCCCCTGGAAAAGGGAACAGCGACCCACTCCAGTATTCTTACCTGGAGAATCCCATGGACAGAGGAGCCTGACAGGCTATAGTCCGTGGAGTCGCAGAGTCAGACACAGCTGAATGACCATCACTTTCAGCACATCAAGACCACAGCGGTCCCAACGGAGGGGAAAGGGGTCAGCAAGTCCACATGTCAGACAGTGCAGGATAAGGCATCAGAAGAGGCTCAGAAGGGGACTCCCCTGGTAGTCCAGGGATTAAACGCCACACTCCCAGTACAGGGGGCACAGTTCCATCGCTATTGGGGGACAAAGATTTCCCCAGGACACCGGGCAAAGCCAAATAATAAATAAATAACAGGCTCCAAAGAAGTAGAAAGGATGACCAGACCGGTGGGTACTGATCCCACCGGCGGGGGCCTGGGGGTCCACCATGGTGTGTTGACTTGGCGACTTCTCCTAAAGCTCTCGCTACAGGCGAGGGCCCAGCGGGGCTGCCGGAGGTGCCAGCAGCGCCGTAACCGTTGTCTGCGGTTCTGTGTTCCAGCACAACATGCCCTTCTGGAGGATCTCCTGCCACGCGGACCTGGAGGCCCTGAGGCACGCCTTGGAGCTCGAGTACCTATAGCAGCGCCCGCGGCCTCGCCACCTGCCGTCAGAGACGCCGCCCACCAGCCCAGGCCCCCGGCCTTCCCCGCCGCCCCGCCAGATGCTGGACACCAGGCAGGGTCCCTCCAGCCAAGAGGTGTCCAGTGACCATTTCAGAAGTTGTCCTTTCAGTCCCAACGCGGGTCCTGAGAAACAAGGCACCCAGCAGTGGCTTTGGAATATTTAACTTTGGGGAAGAGGGCTGGCTCAGAGTCCAGACTATTCTGCAAGACTCACAGAACAAAAGCAAGGAATTGCTGATTCGGGGGAGGGCTGGTGATGAGAAGGGAACAGGCTTTTTTTTTCCACTTTAATTTATGGACTAATCTCATTACTCCACTATTATGCTCTTGTACCTGTGTTGTTGGTTTTCTTAGCTGTTGGTTTTTTTGTTGTCTCAGCTGGCATGTTTGGCGGTGCACAGTTCTAATTGAAGCCTCTCTACTCCGAGTTGTGCTTTGGGGGTACTAGTGAAGGAGGCAATTCGGGGCTGTGGGGAAGACTGTTGCTTATTTTGGTTTTTAGGAACCTAACCTGACATCATGTGGACGGTGCGCATGCCTTATGCTGCCATCTTGTTTTCTGGGAAGAGGGGACCCTGGGGAGGAGGTGGTATTTTGCGACAGAAAGAGGCATTAAATAAAACCACGTTTACATTTTGAAGTGGGGTAGGGTGTCACTACTTGATGACCACCTTTGCGGCTTCTGAATATGTTGGTCTTTTCCGTTGCAGAAGTATAAAATCCAACTCAAATTGGCTTAAGCCAAAAAAAAAAAGCGTCTCCAGGAACTTTAGTCCATATATGTCTTCAGGCATAGCTGGATCCTATAGTGGAGATGGGAAAACGACCTGATGACTGGAGTTCCAGAGCTAGAATCTGATACACAGAAAGCCATCACCAACAGTGAGATAGGCTCTGAGCTCCCTGGGGGCAGGTGCTGTTTGTTTCATCTCTGTTTCCCCCAAAATCAAGCATGGATCCTGGTGGTCAAGTGACTTTCTCCTGGGTGGTTTTACTTCTCAGGCAGGCTCTTTCCTGTTGTGGCAAAAATGGCTCCGAGAATCTTTCAGCAAAACCCACCAGTAGAAGGAGCTGCTTCTGCCTTGAGGTTCCAACAGGAGCCCCAGTACTGTGACTCACTGGCCAAACCTGAGTCATGAGCTGCCCATGGAGCTGGATTTAGGGTTCAGTCTCTCATGAGCAGAAAGTTGGAGAGAGCTGGTTCCCCAAAGGAGGAATCAGTGAGCTACTACTAAAAAGAATTTGGGGGGTGCTATGGAAGTAGAACTAATCTCCATGCCAATGGCAGGAGTCTGTTTTCCAGGGGATGAACCGAGGATTCGGTGTAGGAAACAGGAAGGGACATCCGGAGGAGTTCCAAGGGCATCCTGCGCTCTGTTGCCGCCCACAGAGTTCCCAGCAGAGCCTGGATCCATTTGCTTGGATGCTAAGCCTAAGTATAAGCTCCTCCCTCTATTCATGTTGGTGAAATCCAGGGCCTTAATTGGCTGGCATCCATGTCAGTGAAGATGAGAAAGCGATCTGATGATTGGAGTCGCAGAGCTAGAATCTGATACATAGGGAAGCCACTACCAACAGTGACATAGGCTCCTCCAGGTGCCGAGCTCCCTGGGGGCAGGTGCTGCTTGTGTCATCTCTGTTTCCCCCAAATCAAGCATGGAATGATGTTCTTGGAATCAATCCACAGAGTGGATGCTAACACTGATCGGAATCCCATTATAAATGAGGTTCCTATATCAAACCGACACAGCATATTAAAAAGCAGAGACATTATTTGTCCACCTAGTCAAAGCTGTGGTTTTCCCAGTGGTCATGTATGGATGCGAGAGTTGGACCATAAAGAAAGCCGAGCACCAAAGAATTGATGCCTTTGAACTGTGGTGTTGGAGAAGACTCTTGAGAGTCCCATGGACTGCAACCAGTCCATCCTAAAGGATATCAGTCCTGAGTGTTCACTGGAAGGACTGATGGTGAAGCTGAAACTCCAATACTTTGGCCACCTGATGCGAAGAACTGACTCGTTGGAAAAGACCCTGATGCTGGGAAAGATAGAAGGCAGGAGGAGACAGGGATGACAGAGATGAGATGGCTGGATGGCATCACTGACTCAATGGACATGAGTTTGAGCAAGTTCCGGGAGTTGGTGATAGACAGGGAAGCCTGGCATGCTGCAGTCCATGGGGTTGCAAAGAGTCAGACACAACTGAGCGACTGAACTGAACTATAGATGAGGTAGAAAGAAGGATGGAAGTATAATTGAAATCATAGCAATGTAATTGGCTGGGTGAATGGAATATTTGTAAAAATGGATGACTAGATATTTAAATAGTTGGGTGAGTAGGTGGCTGGTTAGGTGATTGGAGAATGGATGAATAAATGAGTGGATAACTCTTGGGATGACTAGATAGATGGTTATATAGATTATGAGTGGTTGGATGACTGGATAGATAACTGAATTGATGACCAAATGGTGAGATGGTAAGATGGATGGGTGGATGCTTGTCTGGATGAGTGGATGGTTGCATGGTGAGATGGACAGATGGTTAAGTAGGTGAATGAGTGGCTAAATGGATGGGTGAGTATTTGAATGAGTAATTGGATAGAATGACTAATGGTTGATGGGTGATTGTAATACTGTGATGGTTGGATACGTGATTCCAAGAATGGTATAATGGTTAGATGGACAGATGGTTAAATGGAGGTAAAGAGTCCCCAGAGTTGGCTGCTGAAAACATGGGTCAACCTCAGTGTAATCTGCCAACTTAGGTTTCTTCTATGAGTGGAGGAGTTGTACTGGATGAATTGACTTCTGGCTGGAGAAGAAAAAGAGACTGGAGCAGAGCCACCCAGGGAGTCAGTGATGTGAACACTCCTGGATCCCCCCTGTTTTCCCTATCAACACCCTGGCCACTCAGGTGCTCACTTGTAATCACGTGCTATCCACCCTTCCCTTCCAGCCACCATCCCAACTTGCCATCAGATAGAGAACAAAGTTGTGGTTGCCAAGGGTGGGGTGGAGGGGAGAGGGACGGGCTGGGAATCTGGGGTTGGTAGATGCAAACTACTACATTTAGCCCGGATAAACAACAAGGTCCTAATGTGCAGCACAGGGGACAATAGTCAGTATCCTGTGATAAACCATAGTGCAAAAGAATGTAAAAAAGAATGTGTATAACTAAGGCACTTTGCTGATTTGCAGAGATTGGCACAGCGCTGTAAATCAACTATACTTCAATAATTTGAAAAACAGTAATAATAAAATTGTCCTACCTCCAAATACTAAAAAAAGAAAAAAACTGCTGTCAAGAAAAATTGTTTAGAGTTTAATAAAGAGTAAATTTACTTATAAAAGAAATTTTATTTTAAAAAGGCTTCCGTTAGTGGCACTGATAGTAGACTCTCAGCTGTCCACACAGAAAGAGGTTTGGGGTGAAACAGGCCTGTCCCTTAATCCTGAAATTAACTGCCTAGGTGGTCAACTACTTCTCTGTTGTGATGACTGACTGTTGAAGGCTGGTGCTGACGGTCCACAGTTGGGATGTGTTTCATTCTGAACTCTAGATAACTAGATGACTCGGAGCCCTCAGGGGGTAAAGACACTATCTCTCTCATTCTGTAAGAGAGATGGCAATAAATGAATGGTGGAGGACGGATGGTGGATGGATGGATGGATGGATGGGTGGATGGATGGATGGGTGGATGGATGGATGGATGGTGGATGGATGGATGGATGGTGGATGGATGGATGGATGGATGGTAGATGGATGGATACATGGATGGATGGATGGCTAAGATTCAGTAGTCCCAGACTGCTTTCCTTCACTGTTTATCCAAAGGTATCTTGCAGCCCTCTGGAACACTCTTAGAAGTAGAGTACCTGGACTATGCAGTACTCCCAAACAAAAGCCCTTGGCCTTCTGGAAGTCTGAGCATGACACCAGAACTTCCTGGCCAGCTCAGCAGGACAGAGAATCAAAGAAGTCTTCAGGTCAATCTCCAGGGCTGAAGGTATTTGTTTCACAAGGGCTTCAGTTGCAAATGGCATGCTGCTGCTGCTAAGTCGCTTCAGTCGTGTCCGACTCTGTGCGACCCCATAGATGGCAGCCCACCAGGCTCCCCCATCCCTGGGATTCTCCAGGCAAGAACACTGGAGTGGGCTGCCATTTCCTTCTCCAATGCATGAAAGTGAAATTATGCAAATGGCATAAATACCATGAAAGTGGCTTTATTAAAAAAGATGTCTTTGGCCTACTTGACTGAAAGGTTCAGGAATGTGTGATCTCAGACCCCATCATCACCAACACCCCAAATGCAAAATTCAACAAGTGTCTCTAAATTCTTTTAAATTCAGTCTCTTTGTCTCTATAACTGGACTCTGTTTCCTCTGACTTGGCTTCATTTGTAGACAATAATTCACACACTTGAGGTAAAAGATGTGGCAGGAATGATTCAACAAAGATTTCTATTGATTGAGCATTGGTTAATTCTTAGAAGGATAATTGCTTAGGAAAGATAGGTTAAATTTATTATGTGAGATTAAAATGTCCTGATGGTTGAAATATTCTGAGTTCGTTCTTCCTTAGTTATTTGCAGCCAAAAGCATCTCAACATATATAGCACATAATAAATAGTATTAGTAGTGTATCACATGGGCTCAGATGTCTACTCAGAAAATCAGTCATTCAAGTGAGTGGACATTTCTTCCATTAGATATTAATTGAGTATCTACAATGCACTGGCAGTGTCCCAGGCACAACAGACACATATTTGAATGAGACATATTTGAATAAGACATTGTGCTTGCAAAAAATTTGAGAAATTTGACCACCTTAAAAATACTTACTGAAAAACGTAAGTAAGGAAGGCTTCCCTGGTGGCTCAGTGGTAAAGAATCCACCTGCCAGTGTAGAAAAGGCTGGTTCAATCCCTGGTCTGGGAAGTTTCTACATGCCGAGAGGCGACTAGACCCGTGCACTACAGCTTGCTGAACCTGTGCTCTAGAGCCCAGGAGCCCCAAATACTGAAGCCCACTTGCCCTACAGTCTGTTGTCCACAAGAAAAGCCACTGCAATAAGCCTGTGCACCACAACTAAAGAGCAGCCCCGCTCTCCCCAACGAGAGAAAAGCCCTTGCAGCAATGAAGACCCAGCGCAGCCACAAATCAATAACAGAAATAAAAGCATGAGACAAAAGTCAAATTGAAATTCAAATCACAGATGACAGCAAGCGTTCATCCCCCTTAATATATAAAAAGCTCCTAGAGATAAATTATTATTTCTATATTTGGCCAACAACCCAAATAAAAAATGATCAGAGGCCGTGAACAGACATTTCTGTATTTTTTTAAAAAGTACAACTGGTTTTTAAACGTATACAAAGATGCTCAAGTTCACTCATAATAAGAGAAACACAGATATATTGAGATACCATTTTTCACATCAGAGTGACAAAAATTCGAAAGTTTTATGACTCACAGCACTGATGGAGCTGTGGGGCTTCGTGCATTGCTTGTGGAAGCTGAAATTGGTACAACCCCTCAGGAGGGAAAGCTGGCCACATTTATCCAATTTGTAAGTCTGACTCAGTAATTCCACTTCTGAGACTCTACAGATATATTTACCTACGTGTGCATATTCTGTATAGAGTTATTTTCTACAATACTGTCGATAATAGCAAAGAATGAAAACCAACCGAATATCCATCAGCAGTGGACTGATATATATTGAATGTGGGACTTTTTATCTCGTTGGAGTTTGGACCTTACTCCAAATTCAGTGAGAAGACACCAGAAAGTTTAAAGCAGGAGAGGGGCATGATCTGCCTTCTGGTTTTAAAATCATCCTGATCTGGGGGTTGGGTACCCAAGTATAACCCTGTGTAAGAATATGTCACAATGTGCACTTGAGCTTGGTGCCGTAAACTGGGTGTAGGTTACAAAGGGAGAAAATGCCCTTAAGGTCATGAGAAAGCCCATGACCAGCTGTTTTTGCCCAGACACCCTGCCTCCATCCTTCCCGCTGGAAACCATGCTCCCCGACGCAGCTGAGGAGGGACGACGGCCCCTCGTGGTCCTTCCCAGCCTCCCACCTCTCTCCTGATTTGTCACCCCAGATCTCCAGGCTCCTATAAATGGGCCAATACAGAATGCAGCCTGGTTTCTTTCCTCACCAGGATGTGGGGAAACTTCTAGGATGTCGTCCAGATCCATAGACAGTTCATTCTGGGTAAAGGAAAATCTGAGTTGAGCGCGCTCCGTTCTCCCCCAGAGCCCGCAGCCCAGATGCTGCTGCCGGCTCAGCACCCGCGACGCTGTGCTCACTAGTGACCACCAGAGGGCAGTGCGAGCCCATCTTTGGCCCCAACTGCCCGCAGGTGCCACCCCCAAGTTAGGCCTAGAAATAGCACTGCAAGGATTCCAGAAGCATTTTCTTAGGCTGCGCCCTTGCTTCGGGGAGTGCTTCCCTGAAATTGCAGCACCTTCAAGGATACGTTCAGGCCCAAGAGTTAAGGATTAATTGGCCTGCTGTGGTCGCAATGGGGATTCCAGCAGAGAGCAGCATGGTGGCCGCGAGCCGTCAGCAACCACTACCCTGGAAGCGCTTCTCCCTACGCTCAGCCCGGCTTTAGAAGCTAACTGCCCCAACGCCTAATACCACGGCCACGATAGTTTAAACTGTCTAACAAAATGCTGTGGTTTTTTAATCCATAAATTCAATGTAGCAAAATATGCAGTTCATTCAAGGATGATGGATAAGCCAGCTCCAGCCAAATGCTGATTTTAAAATTCAACCATCAAGTATTTGGCCAAAAATGAGTTATCTGGGGGAGCTCAGGCTGCAGGGGAGAGGGTGTCTCTTTGCCCCTGTAGCTCTGTCCCCAGCGCATGGGTACCGGGACCGCAGAGGCCCAGCCCGCCTGTCTCTTGCAGCCCTTGGATTCCTGCAGGCCACCTGGTGTGGCTGAATGAGGAGCCTGGCTCGTGCATTTATTAAGCACCTGCTCTGTCCCAGGTACCCGGCCAAGCCCTGGACTTGCACTAGCTCCTTTCATTGCAGTCACACAGGTGCTGTCTGGAGAGGACAGATTGCCTGTGGTTAAGATGTGGCCTGAGGTCACATCCCAGCTCTTCCTTTTCCTGTTTGTGGAAACTTCACTCTCTGAACCTCAGCTTTCTCACCTGTAAAATGGGGTTGATGAGAAAACCCACCTCACAGAAATGTTGCCAGCACTGAATGCATTCAGACATGAACAACATTTTTTATTTCAAAGCCTCCTTTTCGGTCACTGCATATGAGAAATGCACATTATCTATAACAAGACCCAGTCTAACGTAGATATGTGTGTGCATATTATGTGTGTAAAACTAAAATATGTTCCACAAAGCAATGCTGACCTATAATACTATGATACGTCCTGTTATTTTCCATCCTGTCCTGGTCTCTATTTAAAAGATGCAGGTCACAATCCACTAAATCGACTTCATGACCCACCGTTTAGAAAATACTGGTTCAGTAAAAGGGTCAGCAGACCATGTTGTTCTCAGGAGTCCCATTTTACAGAAGGGGAAACTGAGGCCCAGAGAGTGTCGTGGCTTGCCTGTGACCCCACCCACTGGAAGGTAGCAGAACCCAGACTTCAACCCAGTATCTCTGATGCCTAAATTAAGGCTCTTCCACACAAGATGCAAACTGGCCAGATCTGACCCACAGAAAAGTTTGACTGATTTTCACGTTTGCAAAATTTGGTACAACTATAGGTAACTTGGAAGACGTAACTCAAAATATGAATTTTCAACTTCCCACTAAAAAAAAGTGGGCAATCTGGCAACACGGGGACCTACGTATGCACGGGACCAGCAGGAGCCACACCAGAGCTGCCACTTTGAGCTGCTCTCCAGGTTCATTCGTTTACCCCAGTCCCCACCATGCCATGGAGAGAGGAGCCTGGCAGGTTACAGTCCATGGGGATCTCAGAGAGTCAGACGTGACTTAGCAGCTAAACAACAATCACTGTGCTGTTTTCTGTCCCAGACATTGAGACAAACCATCAATTGCTGTAGTCTATCTATGTTTTTTTCAGAATGGGGAAATATTTTTCTATCACAAAAGGAAAACCAGGACTTCCCTTGTGGTCCAGTGGTTAAGAATCTGTCTGCCAATGTAAGGGACACAGGTTCGACCACTGGTCTGGGAAGATTCCACATGCCGTGAGACAACTAAGCCTAAAACTATTGAAGCCACTTTCTAGAGCCCATGCTCTGGAGAAAGGGAAGCCATCGCAGAGAGACCCACGTATTGCAATGAGAGAAAGCTCCCTCACAGCAGTGAGGATCCCGCACAGTCCAAAATACATAAATTTTTTTCAAAAAGGAAAAACAAAAACTAAACCAAGGGACCTACGTTTCAAAAAAAGTACAAATCTTTTCTCACAAATTTAAATACAAAGAAAACACATCAATATCAACTTAACCCCAAACCTGTTTCACCTGTCTCTATTCCCTGACTTGTTGAGAATTTGCAACCCCCCATCCTAACCCTACCCTTTATCTACCTCCGCCTGGTTTGCCCACCATGTCCCCAGTACCTGAAACTGCTCAGCCAACAAAAAGTGCCTAATTAAGAATGAATGGCTTGTATACAAAAGCTTCTCGCAATATTAACAAATACGCAGTAACGGTGAGCAGCAGGCACTTTGGTCAACAGGACGGCTCAAGTCTGGCTTCTGCCGTCACCAGCTGCATGACCTCAGGCAGCTTCCTCCATCTCTCTGGGCCCCATGTTGTCCTCAGCTGCAAAATGCACCGTGTACATAAGTGACCGGGAATGTGAAAAATGCTAGATAAATGAAGTTCCCTTCTCTTCCTTCATTTCGTCAAGGTGAACCGAGGTCAGTACTCAGTCATGTTAACAAGTCACCTGGTGACCAGTTAGCCTGGCCTTGGATTATCTACAGGGCCAGGGAGGTGATGGTTTCCCATTAACATCATGGCCTGAAAAGAAAGCCAGAGGGCAACATCAGAGATTCCATCCCCAGGCACATCTCTGGGTGAGAACTGGCTTTTTCAACGTCCAAGCATTCCTCTTGCTGCTTACCTTCCTGAACTGAAGAGGCTGGAGAGCAGAAAATGTCATCTTCCAGACTCCCTTGCAGCCAGGGATCTGAAGCCTTTAAGGGCTCACCCATCAGCCGTGTCCACAAGACACCTGTGCTTGTGCTGAGTTAAGAAAGGGAAAAAGGCTGAACACAGGAGACTGGCCTGCAGGTGAGCAGGGCCTCCTGATCCTGTGGCAGTGGCTCCCCTGGGGCCCAGGCCAGCAGTGAGGCCATCCTGAGAGTCTGTACATACTCATGATGTTATCAGCCATACCCTAGGAAATTTGAGCAAACTCAGGGAGACGGTGGAGGACAGAAGAGCCTGGTCCACGGGATTGCAAAGAATCGGAAAGACAGTGTCTGAACGACGACAATCAGTCACACCCAATCAGGGAAGCAGCCAGATCCAGGCATGTGGCCGGGGAATGGAGCTAGTGATAAAGAGCCCACTTGCCAATGCAGGAGATTTAAAAGATAAGAGGTCCAGCCTGGGGTGGAGAAGATCCCCTGCAGGAGGGCATGGCGACCCACGCCAGTGTTCTTGCCCGGAGAATGCTACGGACAAAGGAAGCAAGACGGGTTGCAGTCCACCGGGTCACACAGAGTCAGACACGACTGAAGCAACTTAGCACGCACACATGCACACACAATTTATTATGAGAATTACTAATAAGACTTTTCAGCCATGTGGGAGGAGGTTGAGAAGTGAGGTCTGAACAGGGACTTGTGGAGCCACCAACCAGGCAAACTGAGAGGCCACCGGGTCCATCTAGTCACCAAGTGAGGCTGCCGAGGGCCCAGAGTAGAGAAATGGGCCGGGAACCACTGCCTCTGCAGCCGAGCGGCCACTGACAGCCAGGTGCGGCTGCCCAGGAGTCGGAAGGAAGACATGGACGCAGCCCAGACAGCAAGAACACGCCGGAGCCTGCAGGCATGTCTGCGGCTATTTGTCACCACATCAAACCACAGCAACCTTGTACGAGGACAGACTGCTGCTTCCCGTCCACCTTCAAACTCTCTCCCAAGTTCAGTTCAGTCACTCAGTCGTGTCTGACTCTTTGCGACCCCATGAATCGCAGCACACCAGGCCTCCCTGTCCATCACCAACTCCCCGGAGTTCACTCAGACTCATGTCCACCGAGTCTGTGATGCCATCCAGCCATCTCATCCTCGGTCGTCCCCTTCTCCTCCTGCCCCCAATCGCTCCCAGCATCAAAGTCCTTTCCAATGAGACTCCCAAGTTACTTTTGGTCAATTTCTACCTGGGAACCAAAGAAAGGGATTCTGGGAAATATAGTCCCAACCTAGCCAAATCAACACAGCAGAGCACAGACTACTTGGCTCACGACACCCTTCTGCTCCAATTAGTAGGCTGGCTTCTGCTCAGGTAAACTGACCTGACTGATAAAGAGACTTTGGACAAGTCTGCAGTGGGTAGACTTTTTTGCCAATGCTTTAATTTCCCATCTTACAAATCTGCACTAGAAACAGCCTGAATCTGTTTCCCAGCTTCCCTTGCAGTCAGAATAGAAGCATGTGACCTCAGCCAATCAGATACACCCAGATGGTACCCAGGCTCAGCCAATCAAATACAGCCAGATGGTTCTTGGGCCTCAGTTAGCTACAGCCCCATGGAATGTAGGCTTAGCCAATGGATACACCTACATTGAAAGCAATGCAAGCGGATTCTGACGCGTAGAATTCCATCTAGAGGAAGTGCAAGAGACGTAACTAGTGTTGCTAGTGACCGCCGCTGTGTGTGGACCAGTGGTGGTGACAGGTCCTGCAGTATAATCTGTATGTTGTCCGTGGTTGTCTCTCCAGCCCTCCCTCCCAAAGATCTGAGTCACTTAATATCCTTTCTAAGTTCCTTTCCTGCTCAGACTTACCTATAATGGATTCTATTGTTTTCAAGTAAAAACCTGACGCCCCTCTAACTTCATTTAACCATCAAGTCTGTCTCCCAGCCTAGACAAAGAGGGAAACGACGCCCACTCCCGGGGCAGCGGAGTAAACTTGCCACAGTGCCACCGACTCTGGGCCAGTGTCATCTGAGGGGGTCACGGACCTGGGTCGTGAGTCGGGCTGATTTGAATCCCGGCTCTGGCGCTGACTGACCAGTTCTGTGACCTTTCCTCATCTAGAGAATGGACTGGGATTGGTGCCTGCCTCGTGGGGTTATCATGGAGACCAAAAGATTCCAGTACGGAGCAATCTCTCAGCACAGAGCTCAGGACGCACCCACACCAGTGATACTAGAAGGAATGTGAGTGACCTTTGTTTCGCTGGATTAAAGAAAATAATAATAGAGGCGGTGTCCTGATGGCGGAGTCCAAGATGCAGATGGACTGTGAACAATGAAGTTTAGAAAACATTTACATGTTTAAAACCCAACCTTGACTAATGTCACTGAATCGTACACTTTAAAAAAAAAAAATGGTTAAGAGGACAAATTTTGTTACATCTCTTTGACCCCGTTAAAAAAAAAAAAGTGAAATCCCCTGCTGGCTCACACAGCAGTTACACACTTTAAATGCTATGCCAATAAAGCTTTTAAAATACCAGCCACCCTGGCTTCCCAGTTCCTCCTGATCCTAGTTCAACCCCACGTCCCCCGACCTCTCTTCTTTCTCTGACCTCATCAACCTCCAGCGCTGAATCCCTCATTCTGGACTCATTCGCCTTCCTCTTCTTAGCCAGACGCCCCCTCGGGTCTTTTTTATTTGCTCTCCCTTCTGCCTGGGATGTTCTTCCAATCAGGCTACAGGCTCTGAGATCGAGCTGCCCATCAGAATCACCTGAAGAGCTTTATGGAGGCCCAAGCCCCACCTCGGAGTCAGATGTTATTACTTGGGGAAAGAGGGTGGCACCTGGACATTTATTGGTGTGTCGTTTTGAAATTTGCCAGGTGCATCTAACGTTCAGCCAGCTTTAAGAAATCACTGCCCTACACATACCGCTCAGTCTTTAGGTTTCAGTTCAAAGGCCAGCTCTCCAAAAGGCTGCCCCCAATCATACCATTTACCTCCCTTCCATATCCTGCTTATTTCATTCTGTCCCCCTAGCATTCTGTTATATACGTATCTGACTGCTTCGCAGTGAGAATGTCAGATGGATGAAGGCAGAGGCTGGGTCCTCAGTGCTTGGCTCACACAGGTGCTCAGCACACAGCTGTTGCTGGAGTGAACCTACATCGTCCCGCCTGGGTCTAGCGCCAGCTCTAGGGATTGCAGTTCTCCAGGGAGGCCACGAGGTGGCGATAGTATCTGGCTGTATCAAACAGCACTTTGTCAACAAAGGCCCGTCTAGTCAAGGCTATGGTTTTTCCAGTGGTCATGTATGGATGTGAGTTGGACTATAAAGCTGAGAACTGAAGAATTGATGCTTTTGAACTGTGGTGTTGGAGAAGACTCTTGAGAGTCTCTTGGACTGCAAGGAGATCCAACCAGTCCATCCTAAAGATCAGTCCTGGGTGTTCATTGGAAGGACTGATGTTGAAGCTGAAACTCCAATACTTTGGCCACCTGATGCAAAGAACTGACTCATTGGAAAAGACCCTGATGCTAGGAAAGATTGAAGGCAGGAGGAGAAGGGGATGACAGAGGATGAGATGGTTGGATGGCATCACTGACTCAATGGACGTGAGTCTGAGTGAACTCCGGGAGTTGGTGATGGACAGGGAGGCCTGGTGTGCTGCTGTTCATGGGGTTGCAAAGAATCGGACACGACTGAGTGACTGAACTGAGACCCACCAGGCCAGCTGGGCAGGGCGGAGCAGGGAGGGGATGCCCATCCTGCCCTGCGCCCGGCCATCGCTCAGAGACAGGGGCAAGAACCGTGGCAGACAGCATTGGGGTCTCCCTCTCCTCCTCATGCCTAGACTCAGAACAACTGAGCCCTGAAGACACTCCACTCAGACTAAAGTCAGAGGAAGAAGGCCCCGCTGCCCTGTCTGGAGCCTCCAAGTCCTCCCCCGCTTACCTGGCCACTCACTGATCCCTGGATGTAACCCGGGATGACTCCCACAGGCCCCTCTGCTAGCCCATGGCCTGCACACAAGCACAGCTGCTAGCCACGCCTGAATATCCATCAGCTGGGGGCTGTGACACGCAGTCACCTCCCACGTGGCAGACTCCCACAGCCGAGAACAAGAAGCTCTCGTACGGTCCTCTCTAAACCAGTCCCATTCCGCTCCTTCCACAGCGCCGGCCAGGGATGGCCTGAGGGGCCAAACCATGCCCTGCTCTTGTCCAGCCATGAGCTGAGGCGTGTTCACATGCTGAAATGACTGGAAAAAACAAAACCAAAATAATTACGTGACACAAGATGAAATGGCCAGGGTGCGCCTGGGCAGAGTCAAGGCCACACGTTGCCCAGAGCTCCTTGTAGCGCAGGCTGCCATTTCGGCCGCACAAAGACAAATTTACTTCCTCCCAGAGAAAGCAATGGCACCCCACTCTAGTACTCTTGCCTGGAGAATCCCATGGACGGAGGAGCCTGGTGGGCTGCAGACCATGGGGTGGCTAAGAGTCGGACACGACTGAGTGACTTCACTTTCACTTTTCACTTTCATGCACTGGAGGAGGAGATGGCAACCCATTCTGGTGTTCTTGCCTGGAGAATCCCAGGGACGGGGGAGCCTGGTGGGCTGCCGTCTATGGGGTCGCACAGAGTCGGACACGACTGAAGCGACTTAGCAAGTGTTCTTCCAAGACTGACCCAGAATTTCCCTTCTGTCTCCATTTCCGTCACTAAATCCCCAAGAACTGGACTTCCCAGGAAAGCTCCCAGTGGGGGCGTTAACATAATGTGGAGAGAAGGCTTCCTGACCTTGTGTGGCCCCGTCTCCATGTTTGGTCCAAACCTGACACGGCCATCCCGACCAAAGGGAAAACTGCAAATTCGAGGACGACCAAGGCATTTTTCCAAAACAGTTTAATTAAAAAAGGGTGAAGAATCTGAAAAACTTAAGGGGTGGGGGGAACCCAAGAGAGCATACCGCGTGAGTCTACTGGCTCAGTCACAAAGAAACACCATCATCAAAAAGATATTTAAGTTTAATACAAATTTTATACAAAGAAAATGTGAAAAAATACTTCCATATGCTAAAAGCAATTATGCTTCACAAATAAGGCCAGCTAGGCTAGGGTTTTTTTTTGTTTTTGTTTTTGACAACTGCAATCGACAAATGTTCTTTCCTGTTTTCTTCTAGGACTCTCTTTATTTCTTCTCTAATATGGGTAACTAGCTGGAAACTGTACAGTTTGCATCCTCTTATCAACAATGAAGAGAAAGGAAACGAGACTAAAATGTACAACAGAATGTACTGGAATGATATGGTACAATTGATTTTTCTCATATACATACATCACCTTTTTGCTTTGTTCAATGCTTCTTGTTTTACACAACATACAAAAATGATACTACAGCATACGTAGTGTGACAGACAGCACGGCGGCGTCCTGCTTCCCCTCAAACTGCCTTTGTTTCATGCTGACATAAAAACGTAAAATTCCATCGTATAAATATTACATACATGCTTCATCTCAGACTCAAATGTCCTCTCCGCGTGCGTCTCGCCTTGACTTCTCACTTCCGTGAAGCACGGCCATCTCTTACCAAGCGGGTGTGAGTGTCTTTAAAGGAACCACAAAGCAAAGAAAAACTCTCCGTTTCAGAGCTTCGTACTCAAACGCTTTCTACGGTCCTCTCTTCTGCAAACTGAGCTGAGCGGGTCTTGTTTCTAGTTAATCTTCTGTAAACAAGGATGTGGGTTTTTTTCCTTTTTTCCCTTTTACAGGAGTAGCGTCATCGTGGGAATCACATACAATTGACGAGCTCCTCCGTGTGTCCTTCTGGTCCAGAGAGCTTGCCTTTTGTAACATGATAACGTAGTATTCGAAAGGGGCCAATGGGTGCATGTGATGTTGTCCACAGCAGCACCGAATTGTGCTGGAAATTCCTGATCCCAATGTGCCGTTTACAGGCATACGAATGGAAACCGCTCACGGGGCATCAGAAGAGGAGGAGCTGTGTGCCCCAAAGCGAGCCCTGCACCCTCTCCGCATCCCTGTGACAGACGGGCTAGACGACCATCCTTTCTCCAGCATTCAAACATTATTTTTGTTGTTGGGTGTGTTTTCTGTTTTTTATTGTTTTTTCTCCTCTCTTTTTTTTATAAGTTAAAGTCAATACAAATATAAAAAGGGAAGGTACTCTAGGCTTGATGACATCCACAAATTGTACATTATTTACATCTAAAGCAAAGGTTTCACGTGGGTGGAACAGTCCTCAGTCAAGGCTATCGCTGAACGTGATGTAGTGTGGGCGGCCCTCTGTGCCAGGTGCAGAGGCTGAGTCTGAATGGCTGGCATCCTCCAGGCTGAAGGTGGTGGTCTTCCGGTCTCACGTTTCTTTGCGGTTTCCGGTTTCCCTGGTGTCTGGGTTTTCTCCCTCCATGGGGTGGGCAGCTTGTGTCCCAACGTGTCCCTAGTCCCAGAAGGTGTCCAGGCGGGACTCTTTCGGGATGAGGCTCTTCGAACTGGTACCGGCGTTGTGCTCGGAGCGGGCCGACCCTCGCTTCTCCTCGCTGCCACTCCAGCAACTGGACTTACTGCTGCGGGAATGGTCTGGGAGAGGGGGAAGCCAAGGGGAAAGGGAGCTTTAGCGTCCAGGCCCACCCCTGGCCAAGGGCAACCATCCCCTTCTACATGATCTGCAACTGCTCCCCCAGGAAGCCACCGTCCCCTCCCGACTCCCCACCACACACAGGGGCAAAATCCTGCCACCGTTTACTGCCCTGCATTTGTAAGGATTTAACAAGAGCAGGTTGGAAAACAAAAGGGCATCATGCTCAGAGAAAATAAAGACAAGTGGGGAAAAGGTACTAAATTATCGAGGAAGATGTTTCTAGTGTGCCACTTGGGACCAGGTACCCTTGCCGCATGAGCAGACACCAAGTACCTCCATGTCCTTGTTGCGTCCGACCTTGGCCACTAAAAAGGCACTGAAATTTGGTGTTCAATCTACTCCTGTTAATGGGGTTTCTTTAATCATTGTACAGGCAACTTGAAAAAACAGACTCACACCTAAACCAGCCAAAGGAAAAGGAGTGAGGACCAGAAGGGTTAAGCCCACCTGGGCTTAATGGTTAAGACCAACTGGCTCCCAGTAAGGACGAGCTTAAGGGTCAACTGAAGGACGCAAGAACCAGAGACCTAAGTGAGCTTCAGGGACGTGTGCGCTGTAAGGAGCCACACTGTGGATGAGCAAGATGTGAGGGCACTGAAGGGCGAGCCAGAGGAGGCGTCTGTCCAGCGGGGAGAGAGTCCAGCCTGCAGGCTCAGCGGGGCGGCCGACTCTGAGAGACCCACCAGCACGTCACTTGAGATCCCATCATATCCTAGATCATCTACCAAGTTCAGACAGATTGGGACACAACTTTTTTTAACTTCTCAAGGTGGGATGATAATATTTGATCGAAAGAAGTCGGCTGTCAAGCTTAGAGACAGAACAGGAGGGAGGGAGGAAGGGACCGGATCATGGCCTAGAAGGGTGACCGCTCTGTCATCGGCCGGTGATAGAGGCACGTGTGTGCTCCTGAGCTCTGGTTCTGGAAGAGAAGCAGCAAAGACAGGGATAAGGATCTCCCAAGTCCTGGATGCATTCAGGAGGGAGTGCTTCCTTGTCACTTGCATCTGTGACCCAAAGGGGGCGCTATTGTGGTGGGCAGAGCTGGGGTCCCAGGTCGAGCTCTCTTATGATCCTTGAATCTACCTCTTCTTACACGTTCTTCCCACCTGTGACACCTACGCTGTTGTTCCTCTGGAAGGTCAGTGATGCAGCTGGTCATCACGACACAGAAACTCTGACAAGGCAGTCAAGTCACACTGGAGTCTCCCCAGCTCTGCTGAAGGCAGAGACCAGCTGGGCAGCAGGGCTTAGCTAACTTAGCACAGAAGCCGCATCCCAGAGCCAGGCTGGCCGCCTGAGGAACTGCAGAGCCGACAGGACAGGGCGTGGTGGCTGGTCCAGAGGGTGTGACTCCAGGACTCATCATGGAAAGACCAAGGATGAAGCCCCTTCAAAAAGCCAGATCGGGAATTCCCTGGCAGTTCCCTGGTTAAGACTTGGTGCTTTCACTGCCAAGGTAACAGGTTCAATCCCTGCTTGGGGAACTAAGATCCCATGAGCTGCACAGCATGGTCAAAAAAAAAAAAAGAAGCCACAGACCATCTGTCCTGGCTCTCTCATTTCCTACTGCAGTTTCTGATGGCCATCAGAGGCACAATGAGGAAGAAACCAGGCAAAGCCAAGACCCATCACTCAGGAGAACAGGAGAAGACACACCCACAAAGCAAACACACACGGACACACACAAGACAAGCCCTCCGCCTGCCGGGAAAAGCTCCCCGCTGGCTGCCATGAGGCGGGTTCATACTTACACTTCTGGGCTGGGTAGTTGGGGTGCGGCTGGTGGTCTGTGGAGGTTGGGGCAGAGGCAGGTTGCTTGTCGCACCTGTTGCTAACTGGAGAGATAGCACAGGCCCCCTCAGAGTCTGGCAGAGAGCTGAGTCCGCCAACCCCACGGGCTTGCTCTCCTGCTCATCAACAGGCTACTGGTCTTAGCACGGGGCGGGGAGAGAGGGGGCTGCTGGGTCAATGTCGCCATCTTCCAACTCAAGGCATTCACAGGAGACTAAGGCTTTTCAAAATGCATATTAAAACCATGAACAGGATCCCTGGACACAGCACGAGAATACAGGTGAAAATACGCCATACAAGGACATAAAAGCAACCACGTGAAGCCATCAACTCCCAGAATTCTGACAACAAATTTTTCTCGGAATCACTAGCTCTACCAAGAGCTTAATTCAACCAGGGAAACAGGAGGTGCCAGGCCCACCACACTTAGGTGGGACGGCGCCACCCAAGGAACCCAGATTTAGGGCAAGAATAACCACAAATCTACTGCCAAGGCTGATGACAGATCAGAAAAGAGCAGGCGCTGGAGCTGTGTGTGGTGAGGAGGACTGAGGGAGGAGCCACAGGGAGGAGAACTGAGGGAGGAGCCACGGGTGAGCTTCAGGGGGCCACTCCTCAGCCACGATGGCAGGACACCAACACGTAACTGTCTGAAGTGCAAGAGCCCAAAATGAGCAACAGGAAAAGTGTCTCCATAAAACAACTGTCACGGCAAAGAACCTGGCAGGGAAATCACCAAAGATGCGACACAGGGAAAAGTAAGGCTATACAGAGATGGAACAGCACGACCGTAATGACGGAAACAGAGATGATCGCCTGTCAACCCTTAAGAGAGCCAACAGCCGGAACTGAGAAGGGCCAACTGCAGCTCTAGAAGCGAATGCACACGTTCTCCACCTTGATGATGGGGAAGTCAGGGCAGGGAGATGGAAAAGGCTGAATATGACAGTGGAGGAGAGGTGAGGGACGCGATGAGCACCAAGAGAGGAGTCCAGGGACAACTGTTTCCTCCAGCTGGGAGAACAAGGACGAAGGAGTCAGTGTGGAAGTGGACCACAGGAACCCACAGAGCACACCCAGCAGTGACAGTGGTCTGGGGGAGAGGGGAGGAGAGAGGTGGCAAGTGGCCCCGACTCTCATCTCCTGAAGCCAGAAGTCAGCAAGCAGTGTCTAGACAAAGTCGAGAAACAGAAATATGGGGAAACAAGTTATTTACAAGTAAGTACCAGATGCAAAAGATAGCCATGGAACTGGGGCAAGGAATTTTTTTCCCTGTTCGATTTTCTCTGACTAGTCATCCCTTGGTATCAGGGATGGTACAGCGGATTTATTCCAGGACCCACCATGAATACCAGATTCCATGGATACAAAGTCTCATGGCCAGCCCTCCATATCCACATCCACAGGTTCAACCAGCTACAGACTGTGTAGAACTATATTCATTATGGGGAAAAAGATCCACACAGACGTGGACCTGCATGGTTCCAACCCATGCTGTTTAAGAGTCAACTCGATAAGCAGGCATCACTTTAAAATCTTAAAATGAAGAGATAAGTGAGCAGGAGAGGCCCACGGCCACCCCCAGGAAGCTCCTGTCTCCTTTTCAACCTTTCTCCCTCCCGACAAGACCCTCATCTTAACCAGCCAGGTTCCAGACGAGACCCTCATCTTAACCAGCCAGGTTCCAGAAGCCGATAAAGAACACAGGAACCTCCATGTTTTTGCAAAGCCCGCTTTTCTCCAGATCCCTTCTACGCTGTCAGTGAGCAGCACGCACTAACAGAAGCCCGGAGACGCATGAGGAGTCAGAAAACGAGCTGGTCTGTCTGCTTTGACGACAGCCCATCAGTCAGATGGCTGTGGAGTGCAAACGGGGGGCAATGAGGAGCCATGAGCTCCCAGTCCTGAACCAGCCTCCAGAGACCTCTGGTTCAGCTCTCTTCTGCCTCCGCTCTAGAATAACACTGCAGCACTCCCTGAAAAATGCTGACAATTTGGGATCTTCCCCCTGCCCTCTAGTTATCAGACTCCCTGGGATGGTCTTCTCCCCACTCCACCCTCCGCACCAACTCCCCAACAACTCGAACCTCCCTACCTCCTGTCTCTACCCTCCCTTTCTACTCCCTTGCACGCCAGGGTGCTTCAGGTCAGGGGTCAGCCAGTGACGGCCCACAGGCCAAACCCAGCCCAACGCCTGCTTTTCCAAGTGCAAGCTCACTGCAGCACAGGCCCATCTGTTTACGTGCCATCTGCGGTTGCTTTCATCCGACAACGGCAGTTCTGATAAAGATGGTGTGGCCCTCGAAGCTTCTCCTCTTTTACTCTCTGGTCCTTTACAGAAGGTCTACTAACCCCTGAGCCAGGGAACACCTCATCCACCTCACAACTGGGAGATGCTGTATCTCCCAACTGCCTTCCTGCACGCAAGCCTCCTTGCCCCACTGGATTCCATACCCCACAGCATTGCTGATCTTCCTAAGGCCCATTAATCTTCCCACATAGATGACGCCACTTTGGTGCTCCGAGATCTCAACAGCGGCCCCTGCCCGCAGCAGTGTTTTCCCCAACTTGAACCCTTCCCCACCCCAAGCACCTCTGCAGCTCTGACACATCCAAAACCCTCCTACGAACGGCTCAGCTGATGTTTCTAAACTCACTCTCCACTTAAGTCAAACAGAAACTCTTGTATCACCACCGAAAGCAGGAACGCATAATACCTGCCATACACAGCAGGCAACTCTATAAACCAACACAATGAAACCCAAACTGTAGCAGGAAGCTTTAGGCAGGTGCCACGGTGCTGAGGTCTCGGGTCCGCTCTGCCTTTGTTAAAAAGAGAAGCTGGAAGAAGGGATGAGGAAGACCTCAGCTCCAAACTCAACGTGTCCTCAAAATGCAATCACAAGACCTGAGTGAGAGTAAGAAGGGAGCTGACACGCGGTTCAATCATAATTCCATGCCCAGTTCATATTCCTCCCGAAGTCAGCTCATGCCACCCCCTTTCATGTCCCCTGAACCTAAACCCCACTTCCAGCACCACTGGGAAACCTCTAGCCACCCTAACAAGGAACATCACCTCTTCCTCTGTGTACTCAATACGCAGAAATGGAAAAAAAAAAAAATTGGTTTTCAACAGAAGAGAATGATCTAGAAAAGAAAAAGACCCTGGCTGGAGCTGAAGGATCCTGAAAGCAGCAGAGAAGTTCTCACTGAGGATGAACCCTTTTGGAAGTCCTTAAAACTGGGTTGAGAGAGGGCAAGGGAAACACACATTGGGCCAGAAGACAGCTCAAACTCCACAGAAGAAGAGAACCAGAAAAGTTAGCGCCAGCCTGCCAGGTTATCCCTCAAGAGGAAAGATTTCTACAGAAAGATCACCTAGTAGAAATGGGTGTTTTTCCTCTTAAGGCTCAAGAACCCTCCTCCATGGAATGTAGGCACTGGGACCTCAGGGACAGTTTCACACAGTTTCATTCCACTTGGAGAAATGCCTCAATGCCGCCTGCCCAGCCACTCCCTCACCCCTGCTGACCGGCCCAGGGCGCCCCGAGAATCCCTAAGGAAACCCAGTTTGCAAAACACACCCCTGAACCCTTCAGGCTCTCCCCTGAGGACATAGCTCCCCTCTGCCCGTGCAGAACATAAAAAGCACATTCATCCATCGGGGCAACATACCAGAGCCTTGGTTGGAGCCTAAGAGAATGGAGGAGGGTGTCTCCTGGAGCCAGAGAGGTCGAGGGTCTAGAAACACAAAAAGAGAGAGATGGAGGCAAGGCACTGGGGTCAACGGAACCCTCCCAGGGAAGCCCTGGGATCCATGGGGCGCTCGTCAAGGCCTCGCCAGCACCTTCATGCCCCCTACCTGGCGTGCTCAGGGAGGGGAGGCCAGGTTGGCTGGCATGGCCTTACCTCTGTGCCCTTTTCTGCCCTGTCTCCCTGGACACAGGACTAGGGGGCCCCTTACTCCACTCTAGAGCCTCAGCGTCAAGAACACTGTTCCTCAACTGCCCTCTCTCTGACCTACAACCCTCTCCAGATTTCTACCCTATCACAAAAGAAGTACAGCTGTCCCCCAGGACCCAAGGTGGAATGGATCCAGGAGCCCCCAAGGCTGCACAAGTTCCTTATATAAAATGGCCCGGAAGGATGAATATAACCGTGCCTTTGTATCCAAGGGTTTCACATTCACGGATTCAACCAAAGACAGAATGGTATTTTGGCAGGTTGCATCTGCAGATGAGAAATCCACGGATACAGAGGGCTGACTACATATTACACCCTATTATACTGATTCACGTTTATTTCACAATAACCTCTTCCTAGGCAATACGATCAATGAAATCAAAGAGGTCTGACTTCTGGGATGACTTGATGTTTTCCCTAATACACATGAAGTAAAACCATAATGACTACAAATGCAAAAAATGACCGTGTCATCTATAATAATGTCTGCATACAATCCATATACCACACCCTGGGAAAAGTAAGAGGTGCAATCTCTGTGTCCAATATGGCAGCCACCTGTGGCTACTGCATTTAAATTAGTTATTACTCAATTAATTTAGTAACATCTGAAATCCAGGTTCCTGGTCACTCTGGCCACAGTTCAAGTGCTCCACAGCCACCTGTATCTGGTGACTCCCACAGGGGGCAGAGGAGATGTAGAACACTCCCATCATCACAGAAGGTTCTACTGGACAATGCTTACCCTCAACACACACCTGGGGGAAGGAGCCCTGCAGAGACCCTGTCGCCCCCACCTGCAGCCTGAAGACAGGCTCGCCGTGGCGGTGGGAGCGGGGCAGGTCTGAGACTCTGCTTAGCCCCGAGGCGTGTGGGATGTATACTCACCGAGCCACCGTCCTTGCTTTTCTCAGCTGGCGTCTCCTTCTCTTTCGAGGCGCTGCTTTCCGTGGGGGCTGCCTGAGTACTGGAGGAGGTGCCCTGGGATGACTTGGTTAGTGTTTCTGTGTTCACCTCAGGGTCTGCTTCCTGCTGAGGGGCAGTAGCTGAGTGCAAAGGGCGACACAAGCCACGTATAAGCCGAGAGTAGCAGCGCCCAGGCCCACAGGGAACCCTGCTCCATGCAAACCACCACATGTTGAGAGATGACAGCCAACCCCGCCCAGGGCACAGCGCCGGCCCAGAAGAGCTGGACCAGAGCCTCTCCAGATGCAAGAATTCCAAACCCTGCATGAAGATATGTTCATTTTTCGGAGTCTGTGATTTCAGTTTTATTAAATCATTCTGGAGACAAAAGCATGTTCGTGAAGCAAACAGCCTGGTATGGCTGTTCCAATTACTCATTTCCCAATTTCTAATTTTAGACCAGTGTTCACCTCATGAACTCGATTTCACCCTGTAACAGCAGAGTTGAGAGGTTTTGACAGACCCCGTGGGCCACAAGTCTTAAAACATTTATTCTCTGGACCTTCATAAAAAAAAGCTTACCAACCCCCTGCCTAGAGCTTCTCAAACTTGGGTCATTCATCTACCACCTTTGAAAAATTTGCCAGTCTACTGATACATTCCCTTGTCATATTATTTGTTATTTGCATTTAAATAAACTCTTTGAAGTAGAGACTTTTACTTCTAAACACAGAAATCTAATATTGGCCATAAATAAGCGCTAACTGTAAAATATTACTGCTGCTAAGTCGCTTCAGCCGTGTCAGACTCTGTGTGACCCCACAGACGGCAGCCCACCAGGCTCCCCCGTCCCTGGGATTCTCCAGGCAAGAACACTGGAGTGGGTTGCCATCTCCTTCTCCAGTGCGTGAAAGTGAAAAGTGAAAGTGAAGTCGCTCAGTCGTGTCCAACTCTTAGCGACCCCATGGACTGCAGCCCACCAGCCTCCTCCGTCCATGGGATTTTCAAGGCAAGAGTACTGGAGTGGGGTGCCATTGCCTTCTCCAAAATATTACTAATAAATATTATTAATAAGTTCTAACTAGATGGTGTTTCCTGCTAGAGTCTCCTGGCCTGGGATCTGCTCACTCTGCGTTAGAAAGAGATTTTAAAGACAATTAGCTCCAAACCAACACTTTGCCGTTTACAGAAGAACTGGTGACGGTTTAAAGCTTTGAGTCCGGGATGGGATCCAGGGTGGGGGGCTGTCTTGTGCGCTGAAGAAGGGGGTAGAAGATGCACTGGGTTTGAGTGTGTGTCTGCTTAGTCGCTCAGTCATGTCTGACTCTTTGTGACCCCATGAACTGAAGCCTGCCAGGCTCCTCTGTGGGATTCTCCAGGCAAGCATACTAGAGTGGGTCACCATTCCATTCTCTAGGGGATCTTCTCAACCCAGGGATCGAACCCAGGTCTCCTGCATTGCAGGCAGATTCTTTACCATCTGAGCCAGCAGGGACGCCCACATTTGGTTTGGGCAGAGACAGATATTGCCCCCAGTGGAGAACCACAGCAAGCCACAGGAAATTGAAGTCATCTGGGCTGTCATTACAAGCTCTGTTCACACAAGGGAACGCCGCCACGGAAACCAGAGGGTGGAGACAACGGAGCCTGGAGACCTGGCTGCGTGTCTGCCCACTCTCGTGTGCAGGAGTCACTTGTGGTGAGTGAGCGTGGCAAGTGTCCTGCGGTCCACGGGGGGGCCACAGCCTGGCCCGGGGGCGCTCCTAAGGCCCTACCTGACTGGGTACAAGACTTCATGTGCTCGGGCCAGTGGGCCTGCTGGCAGGGATAGTCGCAGTAGCTGGTGTTCCAGCAGCAGTAGAAGATGGCCTCCTTCTTGCAGTTGGCGCACCACTGCTTCTTCTTGGTCTCGTCCACCGCCTGCTGCTTCTCCAGCTCCAGCTGCTTCTTCACCTCCGCAATGAGCCGGTCCCGCTCCTGCTCCAGGCTCTGCCGCATCTCCGCCATGGTCAGCTCTGCCAGGGGAGGAGAGGGGAGAGGACACCAACTTCACTCCCCATCCCGAGCCGTGGGCTCATTCACAGCAGGTCAGGAGGGTGGATCCCAACAGCTGTGAATCCCTGGCTCGGGGGATGTCCTGGTCATGTGAGCCAGTGCAGAGAGTCACCCAGCCTCCCTGAGCTCCAACGTCCTCATCTGTAAAATGGGCATCCACCGAGCTGACCTGAGGAACTATTTGTAATCAGGAATGTCAGGTCCTGAGGCTACTGATACTGGGGACCCGTGGTGACTCTGCAGGAAGTGCTCACATAAATCCTCAGAACAATTTTCACTCAATTCATTTTGAAATTTATCATTCATATAAACTTTTTTCTATCAAATACTTATACAGCACCTATGATCTGTAGGCACTGTTGTTAACACTTTATAAATATGAACTCTTTTAATCCTTAATCTTAAGGAAGTGTCTACTACTATAATACCCATTTCACAGATGAGGAAACTAAGGCACACAGCTGCTAAGATGGGCAGAGCTGGGGCTAGAACTTGGATATACTTCCTTTTGATGTGTTTAGTGGCAGTGGATCTAATCTGCCAGAGGACATCAGGACTGATCATTAGGCTGACAGGACAATTATCAAACTGCTCAGGCTACTGAGATGTCTCTCAGTTTTACAACAGATCAGAGCTCACAAGCAGGAGCAGCTACCGCAGCTGTTGGGATGAGCTGGTTGCTGATGTTGGTATTTGGAAGAGAGGAAAGGGGGTTCCTGCCAGCTCCTGCTTCATACCTGCTTTCTCCAGGTTAGACTCCCCAGGATGCTGTGTTCTCCCCAGGAATGGTACATCCCCCTGGCCTACTTTTGACCCAGTTCACATCTGGGCCCAACTCTAGACATGGCAAGAAGTTCCTATCCAGAGCCTTCGTCAGTGCAGAGCCGGTCAGCAGCACTTACCCAAGTTGTGTTTCATTTCCGAGAGCTCCTGCTGGTGCAGCCACTGGAGTTTCTCTATCTCAATCCTCAGCCTGCGGATCTGTAAGGGGACAGAAAGACTTACAAAGCACATCTGGGTGTCTACTGCCAATAGGGCTCAGAATCTCCAGCTCTCGCTATGGGTTAAAGTCACGTGCTGAGTCAAAGGGTGGGCAGCCTGGTCTCTGCTGGCCTCCCCCAGATGGGTGCCAGTGAGTTAATCCAAATTCATGAGAAATTCTGCTTCAAAAAACCAAATACAAGTGATTCATCTTTTCTAAGAGATACTCCAGGAAAAGCCATTTAAAGCAAAAAAGAAGACCAGATTTTTCAAAATAAATAGTATAGTGAGTCCCCTACATACGAACAAGTTCCATTCCTAGAGCCTGATCATAAGCCCAATTTGTTTATAAGTCCAACAAAGTTAGCCTAAGCAACCAACTAACACAATTGGCTATATAGTACAGTACCAGCTACGTCACCGCTGCATAAAAGCGGTGGACATCCTGGGCTTGAGATAAAGATACTGTAATACTGCACCCCAGGCAATGGCACCCCACTCTAGTACTCTTGCCTGGAAACTCCCATGGGTGGAGGAGCCTGGTGGGCTGCAGTCCATGGGGTCGCTGAGTCAGACACGACGGAGCGACTTCACTTTCACTTTTCACTTTCATGCATTGGAGAAGGAAATGGCAACCCACTCCAGTGTTCTTGCCTGGAGAATCCCAGGGATGGGGGAGCCTGGTGGGCTGCAGTCCATGGGGTCGCTGAGTCAGACACGACGGAGCGACTTCACTTTCACTTTTCACTTTCATGCATTGGAGAAGGAAATGGCAACCCACTCCAGTGTTCTTGCCTGGAGAATCCCAGGGATGGCGGAGCCCAGTGGGCTGCCCTCTATGGGGTCGCACAGAGTCGGACACGACTGAAGCGACTCAGCAGCAGCATACGGTAAAAGCACTTCCACTTGCAGAGGATGTACGCACGCGACGCACATGCGCAGGACACGGAGGGGGCACGCACGGCACGACGTGCGCCCGACACGGAGGGGGGCACGCACGGCACGACGTGCGCCGACACGGAGGGGGCACGCACGGCACGACGTGCGCCGGACACGGAGGGGGCACGCACGGCACGACGTGCGCCGGACACGGAGGGGGGCACGCACGGCACGACGTGCGCCGGACACGGAGGGGGCACGCACGGCATGACGTGCGCCGGACATGTGAACTAACCTACATGACTGGACATGCAGACGTTCGCGTCTTTCAAAGTTCCCAACTTGAAGGTTCACACGTAAGAGACTTACTATATGAAATAGCTTTAAACAGGACTTTGGCCTAAAAAAATAAAACTAAAACACCCTAAAAGCAGCGTTATCTCTGACCTAAAGTTTTGGGTGGGGGCCATAATCATTCACCTGAAATCCCAAAGCCTAACCATTCTGGAAACCATGGGGTATTTGGGGTGGAGGGAAGGAGGAGTATATTTGGGGCCAAATTCCTCTGGAGAGAAGAAAATTTAAACCCACACTGAATTGGTACAAGGCTGTTGACAGTGTTCAGTCATCGCCATGGTCCTTAACTGGGATGACTTCTGCCCCCTCCTCTATGACGCTGCAGCGCCTGGAGACATTCTGGGTTGTTTCTGGCATCCAGAGGGTAGAGACCGGGAATTCTGCTCAACATCCCAGACGGACTGGACGGCCCCCACCAGAGCGAAACATCTGGCACCAACATCAGGAGCTTCAAGGCTGAGAAATTCTGATTCTTCCAACAGGGTGGGAACAGTCGTATTATATCACTGCAGAAATGCTATCTCTACTTGTGGAAGGGGGCTGTATATTACCTCATTAAAATCTGGAATATTCTGACATCTATCGAGACCCAAGGTTTCAGGTAACCCGACATCAATTAAATGAACAGAAAGGAATGAAGTATGACGACAGGTCAGGGTGAAGGAGAGGAGGTTTTTCTAAAAACAGCATTTGGCCTTGTTTGACACCCCAGCATAATCATAAAGACGGTCATATAGCAAAAATACCTAAGGAGATTCATTGATTTTTCTTGGGACCTCCCTGAAATCTTTACATACGCACAGCTGTCTTGGAACTTCCCTGGCAGTCCAGTGGTTAAGACCACACGCTCCCAATGCAGAGGTCACAGGTTCAATCCCTGGTCAGGAAACTAGGATCCTATAAGCAGCTCAGTGTGGCAAAACAACAACAGGCTGAAGCACACAGTTCTGTTTAGGCCCATCAGAGCATCTTCCTGGAGACGCTCCCCTTTTCCGGTTGCCAGCCTCACTCTGCCTGCCCTCTCACATCAATGGCTCCATGTGAGGTTCCCCTCACTTTCCATCGTGACTTTCAATGATCGCAACAAGTCCTGCCACCTGTCATTTGCCCAAGGGACCTATTTGCAGCCGGCTTGCACTGACATTATCCTAGGAAGAAAATTCAGGAGGCTTTTCTTTTTAAAAAATAAGTGGTCACTTCCTAAGTGGACATTTCCATGTTTTAACCACTCCATTCTCTAAGTAATCGCCTAAAGTGAGGAAGTTTGGGATACTACCTCTTGAACACCAAGATCATGTGAATAAAAAAATCCAAACTTCAGGAGATGACAAAGGTGCCAATTTTATATGGGGCCAAAATAACCGGTTTCTGGTTTTGCCAGTGGGTCAACTCGGGCTTTGGTTTCGGCTGTTTGGTTAGAAATCGTTGCAGAGAGCAGGGTGTGTCTCCACAGCACCAGCTTCCTAGCCAAGTGAAGAAATACCCTCAACACCACCATCAGGGCAGAGCAAGCCTGGGGACCGGGGCCAGAACCTGAGAGGGGTTTCCAGAGAACTTCTTCAGGGCGTCCCCATATCAGCCCAGAGAAAACACCCTTAGCAAACAGGGAGTGAAGAACCGGAGGGAGGCTCAAGGGAGAGGAGACACGTGTACATACAGCGGGTTCACACTGTTGTACGGCAGAAACTAGCAACACTGTAAAGGAATTTTACTCCAATTTTTAAAACTTTTAAAAAATACAGAAACACAGATAACAACCACAAAGAAACAAGAATGACGTGTGTCACCTCTGACCTCAGCTATTGTGCTTCCAGTAGTGTTCTTAGAAAGATCGTTATATATTTCCGTCATCGTGCCTTTTATTGCATCCATCATCTGAAAAGATAAAAAGAGAAACAATTCGGGTGATCAGCTTCCCTGAGACATTTTCTAGATGACATATATCCAAAATCTATCTGTACACAGCAAAGGAAACCATGAACAAAACAAAAGACAGCCTTCACAATGGGAGAAAACACTTGCAAATAAAGCAACCGACAAGGCAGTCATCTCCAAAAGGAATGACTCTCCAAAATATACGAACAGCTCATGCAGCTCATAAAAATACCCAAATAACCCAATCATAAAATGGGGAGGGGGATCTAAATAGACATTTCTCCAGAGAAGATACACAGATGGCCAACAAACACAGGAAAAGATGCTATGTCCATCTCATAGCAGTCAGAATGCCCATCATCAAAAAATCTCAAACCATAAATGCTGGCAAGAGGGTGGAGAAAAGGGAGCTCCCCCTCCCTCCACTGTTGGTGGGAATGTGAATTGGTGCAGCCGCTAAGGAAAACTATATGGAGGATCCTTAAAAACTAAAAGCAGAGCTACCATGTGAGCCAGCAACCCTACTCCTAGGCATGTATCTGGAGAAAACCGTAATTCAAAAGGAGGCACGCACCCCAGCGTCCACTGTAGCGCTGCTGACAAGAGCCGGGGCTCGGACAAAACCTAAAGTGTCCATCGACAGAGGAATGGACACACAAGATGCACCGATATACGACGGAGTACCGCCCAGCCATAAACCAGGCACCAAACAGAGCCACTTGCAGAGACATGCGTGAACCTAGAGACTGTCACAGAGTAAAGTAAGACAGAAAGGGAAGAATACTGTCCAATCTCACTTCTATGTGGAATCCAAACAAATGGCAGAGGTGAACTTACTGGCAAAGCAGAAACAGAGTCACAGATGTAGCAAACGAACTTTCGGCTACCAAAGGAGGGGATGGGGGAGCAGGGAGATTCAGACCGGGACTGACATATACACACTGCTGTGTATACAACAGACAACTCATGAGAACCCGACTGCTCAGCACAGGGGACTCTCCTCCACGCTCTGTGGTGACCTAAATGGGCACACAGCCGCTGAGCCCTCCCACATCACAGGAGGGGCAGGAGGGGACAGGAGACCAAACCAGGCCTCGGCTCTGGCCTAGCCACCACCAAGACACCCCGTGCTATGCAGTCTGCTCCCATTCAGCAAGAAAAGAGGACAAAGCGCACCCTTGGATCTGATGCCCGAGATTTGCTCCTGCCATCATATCCTGCCATCCACAACTCTCTCTGAGCCCCAGGCATAAGACAAGGATAATGACAGTGCCCCCTTGTAGGGTGTGTACAAGGATTAAATGAGAAAGAGAGGAGACCGTGGTTCCGTACCTGCTGAGCAGTTCATAAAGAAATACTCGTTTTCTTATTTTCACAGAAGAATTAATTCTCAAGAACATGTGATCACAAAACTGCTGCCAACCCCCAAAAGAGTAACCCCCAATTCACCCCCAAAATAGGCGGAAAATGAATAAAGTATCTGTTGAAATATTAGTTCTCCCCCTTCTTGCAGGGACCACAAGGGGATGTTGCCAGCAAAAACACTTTGTGCTTTATGGTCTGTACATGCCTCCCTGCTCAGGTCCATTTAAAATATTCAAACGAAATTGCTTTACAAGAAAACTTTAGAGAGTGGATGAAATCTAATACTTTACTAACGCCATAGTTAACATTCCATTTTAAAGAAATCATGAATTTGTGGACTGACCTTTGTTCTTACTTCCAAATATAGCAAAGAACTCAACATTAATAAAAAGAGCCCTTCTGCCAAAACACACAAATCTGGGTCTTCAACTCTGGGTCACCTCAGACACAGGCAAGTTCACCAGCTCCAAAACTATGTCGCTGAGTGTATTTTCTTAACTGCAAAGAAAATGTCTATCAAAAAGTTCATTCCTCAATTTTGCTCCATGAGGAAGGGGGAAAACTGTAGGAGATGGAATAAAAGGGCTGCAGGAACAGTGGGCTTGGTGTGAACACCAGCCTGAGCTGCGTGGCAGCCTCAGTTTTCTCATCTGTAAACGGACAACTTAGACCCAATCAACGGAAGGCGATACAAGAAATCCCATCAATGGCAAGCAAACGGGAAGCCATGTGGGGGACTTCCTGGCGGTCCACTGGCTAAGCTTCTGCCCCTCCAATGCAGGGGGCCTGGGTTTGATTCCTGGTCAAAGAACTAGATCCCACATGCGAACTAAGAATCTGCACACCACAACTAAAGACCTGGAACAGCCAAACAGATAAATAATTTTTTTAAAAAAGCCATTTAGGCAATACTAGACATCCTAAGTCAGTAATTTTAAAAAAGTACCCTCTTTCAGTTCTCTTGTAATTCTACAACAGATCTTGTAGAAGAAAGTCTCCACGTGGTACTATTAATTCTTTTTTGAATATGACTTAATTTTTGCATTTACTTCTGGCTGTGCTGGGTCTTTGTTGCTTCACAAGCTTCCGTCTCGTTGCAGCGTGCGGGGCTACTCTCCAGCTGCAGTGCGGGCTTCTCGCTGCGGTAGCTTCCTGTGCTGGATGGAGGGCACAGGCTCTCGGCACGGGCTTCGGGAGTTGCGGTTCCCAGGCTCTGGAGCACAGGCTCGGGGGTTGCGGTGGATGGGCTAGTTGCTCTAGGGTGTGTGGGATCTTCCCGCATCAGGGATGGAACCCATGTCTCCTGCATTGGCAGGCAGGTTCTTTACCAACAAGCCACCAGGGAAGCTTGCATTAATTCTCTAACACTTTCATGCGAATCACTCTTTTTAACAGAAGAAAGATGGACTTAGGCTTCAAGCCTTGAAGAACAAGATCTAGTGAGTTTAGACTTAATTTTACTTCTATTATGTCACTATAAATAAAAATATGAAGTCAATCCTAGTTCAAGGTGATGAACAGGTAAGACAAAAACCCTGAGGATGCAACCATACCTAATAGTTGAACCCTTCCTGTTCTGAAACTCAGGGACTCAATAAAAATTCTTGTGTTTTTATTCAAAAGGGGGGAACAGAAATACTAAATATAGAGATGTTACCCCAAGACTTGGGTTTTATCTCTTTAGCCACACTGACTCAAGTGCGATTGCTTTAAAAAGCCACATGTAAGAACAATAGGTTTGTGGACACTGGACAGCTGTGGTCAGCAGGCCTGGTGTGAATTCACAAGTCAGCTCAAAGCTGGGTTTAAGCGGATACTCTAGATCCTGGCTGCTATCATTCAAATGCCAGTTAGACATTCACGGATTACGTGACCCTGGACAAGCTGTGTGGCCTGGCCGGTTCCCAGTGTGCTCATCTATAAAATGGGTGTGAGGACGTCCCTGGCAGTCCAGTGGCTGAGACTGTGCCTTCCACTGTGGGGGGTATGGGTTTGATTCCTTAGTCAGGGAACTAACAACCCACATGTCTTGCAGTCAAAAAACCAAAATATTTTAAAAGAAGGAAAATAAAGCAATATTGCAACAAATTCAATAAAGACTTTAAAAACTGTACATGTCAAAAAAAAAAAAAAGGTACTGATAAGAAGCCCAATGAGAAGTTAGGCAGCAACCTGCTTTCATTCTACAACTATGTTATCAAGCACTGTTCTAGGCCCCAACAGAAAGCAGAATGGACTCCCCAGGGAGCTGCAATTCTGGTGGTGATTTTCACTCCATGGGTTCTACAGACATGAACCTGAACATCACTCCAGAGCACCTGCATTTGACAGCAAGGAGAGCTGCAAGCTTTACTTGCCCGAATTCAACAGTGAGCATAAAAGCACTTGGCAAATTAAGGGAGAAGTGGAGAGGAAGGCTGGGCTGGGGGACGGGATACATTGGGAGTATGGGGTTACCAGATAAAAATTATTATACAAAGAATAAACAAGAAGGTCCTACTGTATAGCACAGGGAATGGCACAGGTGATAAACCACAATGGAAAGGAATATGACGAAGTATATATGTATATAGCTGAATCATTTTGCTACACAGTAGAAATTAATACAACATTGTACATCACTTATACTTCAACAAAATAAATTTTAAAAGAGAGAAGACACGGAGAGGGTGCCCACAAGTGAACACAGAGCAGGGGAGCCTGCCCACCACACCCCTCCAAAAGGAAGATGCCAAGAGGACAGGCGAGTTGGAAAGGGGCTCCACCACATCCTGGTCCCCTTTAATTCCCGGTGAGATCCGAGGCTGGTCCTCCCCGATCCCCAGGCACTCACTTTGCTGGTGTACTTGGCAATATCTGCAGCTACATCAGCCGAAGCGGTGGCGATGGGCAGGTCTGCGCCCGACTGAAGATGCGAGCGTGCTCGTGGCCCCCGAGCTGGTGACCAGGGGCGACGACTGGGTGCTGGTCACCAGGGTGATGGTGGAGGTGGATGGGCTCTGTGTGATCTCTTTCTGCTGGACAGCTGGGAAAGCAAAGGTTCTTGGTCACCCCACTGCCTCAGGAAGGCTGCCCCAGCTCGAAGCTGTGGTGGGAGCAGGGCCCAATCCATACCATTTGAGTTTCTCTGCTTTCAAGGGACAAAAATTCTCTTGTCGGCCAAACTCAAGCGAGGTTCCTCCGAGCCCTTTCTCAGTGAGACCTCCATCTGGGTCTATAAGGACTACGGTTTCCAACAGCTCAAGGCTGCATCCCTAGGATGACCCCCACCCCTTTAAAGTCCCCACCTAAGAAAACTCAAGGCTGCCAACAGAATTGCCGATTTGCTCCAGTCAACACCTAACGATAGGGCCCACTGTCCAGTCTCTGTGGGAGGGCAGAATAAGCCTACCTTTAAGAGGTACCAGAGTCAGCAAACCCAGACATTTCACATGGACCAACAGCCCCTTCCCACTCTGGGTAAAACTGTCCCTTTCTGACTCTACAGAGCCCCTACGATTCCCCCCTCCCTATTCCCAAATTCTCCCTTTAAAACCCCAGTCCCCAGTGTACACGCTGAAGTTGACTTCAGTTCATGTCGGACATTTTGCTCTACTGCAACAGTATATGGCAGCTTAAAATCTATCTTAACTACTTCAACTAGTGGCCAGCTTTGTTTACCGTTAACAGGACAGTCTGGGAATTAGGAACCATACCATCAATGAGCTCCTTCTCGCCAGCTCCCAAGTTCCCCAGGATGGCTCATTATACTTAAGGGCTATGAATCCAGGAGACTCAAACTGACCATCCCAACCTGAAAGATCCCAGACTCGGTTCTGCCCCAGCAGCTCCTCAGGCAGCAGGATCGGTCCGGCTGTACGCCAACACTGCGTCCAATTGCTCAGTCTCCTTCAGCCCCAGTCTTTGAAGGACTTCCCTGGGGCCCAGTTCAAGATCTGGCTACTCTTCATTTCACAACCTGCTGCAGCTCTCAAGAGTGCACTCAGTACGTGAGAGTTTCGATCAAGGAGCCCAACCACGAAGGATCTCAATGCGGGTTTCCCCACGAAACAAGCCCTGTGACAGTCCTCAAGAGAGCTGGACAAACTAGTACCCATCAGGTCAGCGCTTTGTTCGGCTTTATGTCAGCCCAGATGGAGCCTCCTGCTGGGAGCTGTCATTGAGCGCTTCAGCAACGGTTCCTGATGCTGATCTTCTTGCAGGGGCCGGGGGGGGTGGCTAATCCCTATTTATTAAGGTATCCTTTACTATCCACTTCTCATACTGTACTCTTTCAAACAGAATGCCCAGGGGTTCATGGGCATGCACGAGGAAACTTACACAAAGGTCTTCAGTGCAGCACTGTTAACAACAGGAAAAAACTGGAAGCAACCTACATGTCTATCTGTAGGGGATACTTTATTAAATAAACTGTGGAATACTACGCAGCAGTCCAAAAGAATCAGGGAGAGCTCTATGTACTGACATGGATGGACCTCCAAAACATGCTGATGGGTGGGGGGTAAAAAAGGCAAGGATGGTACCATTTTTATGTTTCCAAAAGAAAAAAATAATAATACTTTTATGAAGTCATATATATATACATAAATATATATGCATACATGCATTAAAAAAGATCTTATGGTTAACAATAACCTCAGAGAAAGGGTGGAGAATGAAATAGAAAGTCAATCAAGACAACAGATTTGTGTGTGTCTAGGCATCTATTTCACCCCTTTCTGAGAAGACGTGCATGTACCGTTTATAAAATGAAAAAGGAAAAAGAAAAGTACAAAAAAGCAAGCTGCAAAACAATTTTTAAAAATAATGCCAAATGGAATGTGTCAGGCCTCCAGGATAGGGTGGCCAGGCAACCAAGGGGAACTGAAAAAAATTAAAACGAGGACGATTTTTCTCCTGTCCGTGTGGCGAAAAGGGAGCGGGCGCCACGGAGAGTGGAGGGGGAGGCTCGGTACCTTTCACAGCCTGTCTGGTCTGATATCTCGTCCCCTGGGAAGACTGAGGCTGCGGCTGCTGCTGGCTTTGCTGCTGCTGCTGCTGCTGCTGGCGCTGCATCTTCTGCATGTGCCACTTTTGGGAGGACGTTTGAAACTTACTTGATGAGTTCCACACGACCCGCTGCACGGCCGGGGCAGTCTCCTTCGGTAAGCGGCCTCTGCTTTTCACCGGGCTTCCCGTGGTGGTGGTGGCGGTGGCGGTGGCGGCGGTGGCAGCGGCGGTGGCCGGGGCTGTGACCGTGGACGTGGTGCTGGCCGTGACCCCAGCCGTGGGAGTTTGGGAGGATGAGCGGGTGAGGACCGGCGTTTCGGAGGGAGACTGGCCGCCCACTGTCGTGGATGGTGGAGCTTTACCTACGACTGAAGCCAAGGCATGAAAACAGAAAACAGAAAGTAGACGGGACTCAGGCTGGCCTGCAGGGTCTCCAGACCAACGAGTTCTAGGAGACCACCCCTTGGCAGGCTAGCGTGCCAAGGACCTCCCTGAGAATGCGCACATTGTCACTTGATATGCTCAGGCCACTTCTGCAGCAGGTTCTCGCATAAAACATCAGCCTCCTTGGCTTACATACTGGCTCACATTTGAGATACTTGTCAAGGCCTCCAGGGGACTGAGGCCAACATGACCCAGCCCCTGGCCCGGAGTTGCCCACCCGCTAGTCGATGACCCAGTGGATAAACAGAATCACTGCAAGTACCTTGTTTTACAAAGTTAAGAGTTCAGTGAGCACTTTGAGAAAGACTGAGCCAAAGTCCATCTGGAGATTAACAGGAGTCCTTTTCTTGGCCAGGAAACCTACCGAGCATGTACCCCACGGAACCAGACTGCCTCCCAGTGGCCAAAGCACTGAATAACAATGAATCACCCAGAAAGAAGAATATTGTCTTTCATCTCTTCTAATTCCTTCCAGAACAGTCTCAGTGTGGTCCTGGCAGCCTTGACACCTAACACTCAAGGGAACGCCACCCCAAGGCCAGAACCTTCCCCAGCACAATGGTATTTATGGAGAATTTAGAAGCCTTGCTTTTGTTTTGACTGCAGTTATTCCTGTTACGTCTTTTATGCAGAGCACAAAATACTGTTTCACCTACTGTGTGGTAGTCAAGTTTAAGTCCAAAATTGAGTTCAGTTTGTTTTTTAAAAAAAAGAGCTGCTGCTTCAAATAAAAATATATTAAGTCAACAATTGTATGAGCAGGTCTTGGGTATGGCAAAAGAATAAATGCGAGTGCCTCAAGTTTGAAAAAAGCTGCCTTTTGGAGTGTATCTTCTGGGAGGAGCAGGGCTATAAGGGAGGAGGGCAGGATGTCAACAGGCAGCAGGGAGAATTTGGAGGGCAAGAGCTTTAGCCAAGACATGCCCAGGAATCGGCAGCATATTGGTGAGTGAGGGCAGGCCGTGAGACGGGCTGGTCAGAAGGCAGGTTAGAGCCAGAAGCACTGAGCGGCAGAGAGGGGATGACCACGTGAGTGCTCATCTGTAAGGGGGAGGAGGTCAGTTACTACTGCAGGGGCCTCAGGCCCTGCAGAGATGAATCTGCGTCCCCAGAGAGGATTCCCCAGGATTCACACAAAAACACGGGTGCAAGTCAGCATCCTTGATCTGATGTGCCTGACATCAAACTCTTTTTCAGAAACACTGAAAGTGAAGTCGCCAGTCGTGTCCAGCTCTTTTGCAATCTCACGTACTGTAGCCCGGCCAGGCTCCTCTGTCCATGGGATTTCCCAGGCAAGAATACTGGAGTGGGTTGCCTTTTCCTTCCTTCCCCAGGGGATCCTCCTGACCCAGGGAACGAATCTGGGCCTCCTGCATTGCAGTTGGATTCTTTACTAGCTGAGCCACCGAGGAAGCCCTTAGTAAGGACTACACCTTTTTAGGGCTCAGCATGCTTCCACCGCTTGACTCCATGCCTGTCATTTTGAGATTTCTATCACCCAAGAAAGACATGCGCTCTGGATCATTCTAGGGGAAATTTTCAGTTAACGGTGGGTCTGGAAAAACCAAGGAGTGTAAAAGGAAAGGAGTGTTGACAGGCTGACTTTACTGCCTGGGGGTGGGAGTGTCTCGGTGGTTATCACAACTAACTAGCCTCTTGCTCCTCTGGGGAAAAATTCAGCCAAGGTCCTAGGCAAGAGCACAGGGCGGGGCTGGGAGAGATCTCTACCTAGAGTGAGGAGCCCCCATTCTTGCCCAGGACAACCTTCCAGATGTCGGACACAACCTCTGCCCCTTCCCCTTCCAGGGGCAAAGGTGGCTTTGAGCTTGGCCCTTCTTAAAAGGGAGAGAGAGATCCCACAGGCAACGCTTCTAACCAGCAAAAGCATCTTTAGTGCCTCTCTTTTCTGCCATGAGATTTAAAAATATACTGCCCTTGTTGATTAGCTAGCCTGAACCGTCCTTGGGCAAAGGGCAACCACAAAAGGTCTTTTACTCTCTCTCATCTTGCAAAAGCAAACAGCTGGCTTTGTAGATGGGTTACTGCTCTGCAAGAGTCCCACGGGAGCTCTTTTCCAAATTTAAAAAAAAAAAAAAATTCCAGGCTTGACATACTCTTGGCGGGGGGTGGGGTGGGGGTTCATTTAGACACTAAAACATTTTAATTTCTAGAGGATGCTGATGGTTTATTTGGGGGCCAGGGGATAGGGAGAGGAAGAGCCATGGAAAATTCCATTTGTCCTAAAAATTTGGGAGCGTATAATCACCTGTAGTCTCAAAAAGAAGTGAATTTCTTAAAGGTCAACACTCCAAAAGTGACCCCACCCAACTAACCTACTTGTATCAGACTTAGATTGCTGTCTTGTACATTAAAAAGGACTTTTTAAGAGAAGGCTGGACATGACTGATGTGACCCAAGTAAGCATAGTCAAGGTCCTGAAGTGAGCTCCCTTAGCCTCTGCTCTGGGACCTCTAGCTCGAACAGCCAGCCGTCTTTCTATCTGAGGATTCAGATTCTGTGTATAAGCTGCACTCCGAACTGAAGATCAACTGGAGGTCACCAAGCGCTCTGCAAAACACCCTTGACTTAATAAACTCGTGAGAGCACATCATTGAAAAGATGCTCAACTGCAGAGTCGGACACGAAGTTAAATCTTCAAAACCCAAATCATCCTCAGGTGGCTCTGGATTTCATCCCCTGCGAAGTTCCTTTAACTGAATTATGTTTCAGAATCATCCTTTGCTTGAAAGTCCCACCACACACTCAGGGGCTCCTAGAGAAATGTGCTCCAGATACCAGTGAGAGGAACAACTCAGCTTCAGTTTATCAACTGGAGTGCTTTCTATTTAGCGGGGGGAAACATGAGATCTTTTAAGGCACTCATATGTGTTTCCCTTTTGCTTTGACTGCCAGGAAGCTCGGACCCAAAATGGAAGCCTGACTTTGCTAATTCTGAAAGCTGAAATAGTTATTTCTATATATAAACTTCCCCAGATCTCTCACTGTTCTATTTTCATCTTTCTCACTGATGTCTTGATTTCCATTTTATCAGTATGTCACAAATCCTTTCTGGAAAGGGCAAAAAACCCCACAACCAAACAAAAGATCTATTCCAGAAAGAGAGGAATAGTATAAATGTATCAGTCATAGGAACACTGCCATCTGGGACCCAACAATTCCACAAACTTCATGGAATAATTGCTACCCTGTTGCTTTCTACAGCATCAGAAGTGGTACCTCAAACCCCAGCCCACACAGAAATGGATGTTTCAGATGCCATTCATAAGTCTAAGGGATGGGGCAGTGATCCATCCTTCCTGACCCACTCAACTGCCTCTCTCTCTTCTTGCCTTCTATCACTGAGAGACATGCCATCCTCTTTCAATGAACTGTAGGAACTGAGGTTCCAGAACAATTCATGTTGATACAAACACAGAAGGAAGATGCTCAAAGCCCACACCCCTCCTGTTTAAGCAGCCAGACTAAGAAATCCCCAGGGGACACATAACTAAGAAGTTACCTCCTGTCAGAAGCTGTGTATTATCTGTCACTCAGTCATGCCCAACTCTTTTGTGACCCCATGGACTAGAGCCCACCAGGCTCCTCTGTCCATGGACTTCTCCAGGCGAGAATACTGGAGTGCATTGCCGTTTCCTTCTCCAGGAGATCTTCCCGACCCAGGGATCGACCCACATCTCCTGCACTGGCAGGAGGATTCTTTACCACTGAGCCACAGAATTAAACCTGGCTATCCCCTTATGTAACCCACAAAGTACAAGAGTTTTATGGCTAAAACCTCCAATTTGTCTTTTGGCCGTGTCTCTCCTGGTCCCTTAATTAATTCTTCATTATCTTTCTTGGGTATATTGGAATCCCCTCACCACCCACTTGCCAAGCCAGCTGAGAAATTCGTTGACTGCTTCGCCCATGGGCCAGACATCTTTCAAATCATTCCCATGTTCCACTGGGGGTGTCTGCCAACATGCCTGGGATGCAGCGGGCTTGAGAACAGCCACAGCTGGTTCGGTCCCTAACAGCAGTGAAGGGGGAGCTTAGGTAGTAGTCCACAACTAGGAGAGATTTTATTTTGTTAAGACCCTTTTGAAGGCCACCACTGGGTAGATGCTACTGACATCCGGGGATACTGCTAAACACCCTCCAATACACAGGACAAAGAATTATCTAGCATAAAAAGTCAATTAGTGCCAAGGCTGAGAAACCTCGGGCCCATGTCAGTTAAACGCAAATATGGCAGAACACGGGCTTAGGTAGGTATCATACAATAATTCCCCCTGGATTTCTAGAGGCCTTAAGAACGCAGCAGTCTGGTGCCACCGACCCAAAAGGTCTTATACTCTAGTAAGAAAATGTGTTTTGAGATGCCTGGGCAGCGTGAGGGGTGGTAAAGGAGAATAAACTCTTCAAGGTCTTTGAACACTTTTAACAATTTCAGCCCTGTTCAATATCTTAACATTGACAAACACTTTAGGCATGTAAGTGAATACATTGGAAAAGAAACTGCTTAGGTTCAAAATGACTTGACTGTTAGAAGCAACTACTACTTTCTAAGAGACGTCTTTTCCTGTGTTCAAAATCAACCACATTGGGTACTTAAGATAAAGGTGGGCAGGCCCAGGCTAAGGCCTGGTCCGCTCAGTAATCAGCTGGGTGACCAGGAGCCAATCCCAGCTTTGCTGTGCCACCCTTCACAATGTCAGAGGGCGAGAGGACACATGATACTACAAACGGCAAGGTGGCATTCTCACACAAACCAAGAAACGGGAAAGGGGTGCAAGCACTTACCCTCCTGCTTGGGAGACGGTTCTTTGGGTTCCTTCTTATTTTTTCGACCCTCCCGCCCAGAATGGTCTTCTCCTAAATCTATGACAAGTTCGCTCTCTGAATCGGAGTCCAGGCCCAAATGCACTGTTGGGGAATCCGTCTCATCTTTTCCCTTCAGCTTATCCTTTGTGGGATGAGGTGAGGGTTTTGCTTTGTCTGAAAAGTCCTTCTCAGGCTGGGGGCTCGTCTTCTCCTTGACTGAGCTTGGGTCCGCTTCGCTGGCTGGTGACGTGCTGACTTTCAGCTCCTCTTTCGTCTCCACTGGGTTCGGCAATTTGGGCTTTTTTTTGACGGCAGATGACTCTTTGTCCATCCGAGCCCCCTCTTTGTCTTCGGCATCTTCTGGCTCGTTCTTGGACCTCTGTTCCTCATCACTGACAGAGTCACTACCGCTACTATCTGACTTCTCAGAATCCTCTGAATCGCTGTGCTCGACAGCCGTATAAACGTCTTCCGAGATTTCATTTATGCCTAAATTCAAAAAGAAAACCCAGCATGTGGCGTAGTCACAGAATAAAGAGCAGGACCAAAAACGCAAACATTTTCCATGCCCAACGCTGGAATAAAAAAAGAAACATTTCACATTGCATCACATTGGCCTGGTGGGGGGTTAACAGTAGACTCAAGTTGCAGCTGACTACAGGTGACAAATGGAACTTGTCTGCTGAGGGTTTCAGTTACTGACATTTCAAGATGAATTTCTAATTTATCCAGAGCTCAATGTTGGCAGCATGGGTAACTCTCTGGGACACAGAGAATGGGAGGAATGGAAGGAAATGCCACACGGGAGTTGTTAAAACTGGATCCATTTTACAGATTAGGAAAAAAGAGGCCCTGAGAAATCACTTGTCCTAGGACACAAAGAAAACCAACACAGAGAGGCGAGGCCACTAGGGCTCTTCCCATGAATTCCCAGAGCATTAAGTCTATTACCCTTTGTGTCCAGGACTCAAAGAAACAGGCCAAGGCTTAACGCAGGGGATGCAACTCACAGCCCACAAGCCACTGGAGCAGACGTGTTATTTAGGAAGCAATGGTTTGACCCAATGCTTTCCAACACTATGTTATTTTTTAACTTAGAACGTGCTGGCCAATTCATAAATCGGGACGTTTCACACAAAAATTAAGATGCTAGTCTTGTGCTGCAAGAGCAGAAGACCTGGCTACTCTGGGTCGCAGGCTTCTGAGGCTGGCTGGGGCCGAGAACCACTGGCCCCTTCCGGCTGGGGAGCACGGTCTCCAGGTGGCCCAGCAGCCCAGCCCCTCACTGCCCCCCACCCCCCCGCCCTGAGGCAGAGTCAACACCACTGTGTTTCTACTGTTGCTCTGCTTGTAACTGAGTCCAGAGGACAGTCACCCATTTCCACGTCTCAAGCAAAAGGAGAAACGATAAAACAGCAGGCGTTTCCTATATACAAAAGCCAAAATGGGCAAAAGCCTATTTCTAACAATAGTTTCATTTAACCTATTCATGTTTCCTTCCTGCTCTCGGTAGTGAGCGTCATCCACCTGGAGGTAAGTAATCCAATACCCTACAATTTTGAAAAGAGGAAATCCTCGTCAGCTCTGTATTGTCTTCATTCTAGAGCAATGGTTACCATGAGTGGGGGGTCACGGAAGAGAAACTGGTGAAAGGCTAAGAGCCACAAACAGCCCAGCAGAATCAGGAGTGAATTAGATCCACCTCCTCCAGGGATCAAATTGAAAGAATCTAAAAACCAAATCTCATTTAATTTCTGCGTCTCATGGCTTGGGCAACTGGTAACTAAAGGCTGGACACCAGACTGACAAGCACGGCCATACACACTTGGACACTGGAGCCCAAGGATGCGAATTCAGATCCCATTCCTCCACTTCCATTAGTTGTGTGACCCTGAACGAGTGAACCACCTCTCTGAACCTCCATTTCTTCACCTGGACAATGGGTTTGATAACAGGATCAAACTTCCAAGACAATCGATGCACAGGGCAGGGGGCACGGGAAGTCCTCCATAAGTCCTTATTAACAACAACAAACTGAGGAGCCAGACCAGCTGCTTGGAAGAACCCAAGAGGGATATAGCCTGCAGAATTTCATCCATGTCACTCAATGTCCTAAACTAACGGGCAACCCAGCAAGGAATGCTTTCCTCGGACAGCCTCAGTGACTCCCAGCTACCTTCTTTCTCACCCAAAGGTCCAGGGCACCCAGTGACATGGAAATCTCATCTTCAACTGGCTTTCTCTACTGAGACCCAGCCACCTCCTATTTCCTTATAAATATCTTCTGACTTCATTTACCTCTTCAACAAACATTCTAGAGCATCACTATGTATATAAGACCAAGTACCTTGGAGAAGGCTAGTCTTTATAACATCTTTATAAGACAAATCTCTCTGCCCTCAAGGAGCTTCCGGTCTAGACTGGGAGGAATACCCCCCACACAAAGGGACCACTGATGCTTTGGAGCCATAAAGCTCCAAAGGAGGTGGGCAGATGGGGAGGGCAGTCAAGGAGGACTTCCTAGAGGAGGTGATGCCCAAGCTCAGCCTTAGGGATAGGGTTTAGGTAGGCAGTGTAAAAGGTAGGCAGCATGGGGACGAGGAAGGGAGGCAATAGATACAGAAACAGGAGGCATGTGCTAGGGGTGGGGAGGGCGTGGCCCAGCCTGGAGGGGAAGGGTTTGTGTTGGGGACACTTGTGGGATACACACGATGCTGAAGTGGAGACACCGACATGTGCAGAGAAGCACAACGGCAAACTCAGGAGGCTCTTCCTGCTTCCAAACTGTCTTACAAGCGGCACCTCGAATCAGCAGGCCGCCACAATCAAAGAATGCACTCTGACAAACTCAAAATACCCACGGAACAATTAACTAGCAAATGTGAAATGTTCTGCCATGAGAAATGATTTATTGTTGAACCAACACACCGAAGTTAAATCTGCTGCGAAAACAGCAGCCCGGATCGGGCTTTCATTTCATCCAGGTGGCCCCCTAAATACAGCAGTGATGGTGATAAGGATATAAGCAAGCCGAGACACATACCTAATTGTGCTTTGCAACTCTCTATCGTCTTGTCAAGATTTAGCTGGAATCTGCTGCGAATCTGTCGCTTGGGAGAGATGAGAGGAACAGGTGTAGACTGCTGCTGGACAGACTCACTCAGCTCCTTCAGGTCCATCTCGGCCTTGCTTCGATCTAGAAGACACCACCACACCCTCATGAGATCAGGCACTGGAGAGAACTAGTGAATAACGTTCATCACTTGGCTTCTTCTCGAAAACACGCTTTTGAGCCCAGGAGGAAAAACCTAAAAGTCTCTGTTAATCCCAACAATATTATCTACTCGACAGCCTGGGCTGACTTGGTGATAAGAGCCTGAAAGAACATTTGGCCGGTTTCTACTGAACTCTCGCCTGGGTTGCTTTCAATACAGAGAATGCACAATCCCAGCCAGATTATTGGTTTCTAGGAAGCTCAGCATCACTGTGGATCCTCCAAAGCCAGAGGTTATGCTGTGTTCAACCTCAACAAAGCAGATAAAGTGACACCGAGTCTGGCCAGTTTGCTTTGAATTTCAGGCCCAGAATAGAGCGGGCTTGTAACCTAGAGAGGCACTGAGCCTTGCGGAGAACATGTTGATAAAGACAGGGAGCCCAACTCCTCCTTTACCACAGAGACTTCGATCTTCACCAACCTAGTCTGGAGCTCAAATTAGAAACAAAGGGTAAACAGGGACCTCCCTGGTGGTACAGAGGTTAAGACCCCGTGCTCCCAAGGCAGGGGCCCCAGGTTTGATCTCTAGTCAGGGAACTAGATCCCACATGCTGCAAGTAAGAGTTCACAGGACGCCAAGGAAGGCCAAAGATCTCACAAGGAAGACCCAGCCTAGCCACATACATAGATCAGTATTTAAGGAAAGGGAAAATACAGGACAGGCAGACCCTCCTGCCGGGTGTGCGGTAGCTCCCTTTGACTCCTGGCATCTATCTGAGGAATGAGGACCGATTAGTCTTGGACATGAACCTATGTCTTCTTGCTCAGATAAGATGTCAAGTCCTCCTCACCCTGATGGCAGGCAAAGGCCTCTGCTTAACGACTCAGGTCCAAAGGTCCCGCCTACCCCCACATCTGCTCTGAGTCTTTGTACGACCAAGCTGGCCCAGATTCCAAAGGATCCGTGAGCTTGTATGTCTTGAACTCCTTCCCTGCCTCCTCTGCTGCCCCCTCTAGCTACTCCCCAAAACATAAAAAGGGGACGATGTGGTGGAAGTAGCAAAGGCCGGCAAACAGTGAGAGACTCTGCAGGAAGGAAGCATGGTCTTTCATCCTGACGCCGCCTCCCAGACCCCAAGCAGAGAATGCGCTTGGGGTCTGATAAGGGGGTGGGGGGTGCCCAGCTCCTCTGCTCAATCCCTGAAAGCGGGTCAGGGTCAGAAAGCATGTGGGATCCCTCAAGGACCCGTCAAGAACAAAGATGAGGCGCCTGGGAGCCAGTTCCACCGGCTACGCGCTCACTACCTGCTTCTCCAGTCTCTTTGTTGCCCCTACCCAGAAGGCCACCTCTAGCCACCAACCTGGTACAAAGACCAAGACAGAGACTGATGGCTGGACTGCAGGGCTCCTCTGAAGCCTTCATTCCTCCCCTTAACATGACCCTTGCATTCTGCCCTGCACCCAGGAAGGGGGCATGCTCCTCACACCACACACCAGAGATTTACCCTTTTAAGGGGCCACAGGTTGTCTCCCCAAAGCCCCACACAACCCACTCATAGATGACTGGAGCCACAAATCGCTCCAGCTTCATTTATCACCATAACGAGGTAAGATGAGGAACAGCCCTGTCCCAAAGACACACTTTGGGTTGGCCACCAGCGAGATTCCAAAAGTGAGCTTTCAAAGCAAACAGGGACAGCATCCTCGTCATTAAAGCAATGGCTCTAAAAAAAAAAAAAACTGGCCTGCGTGGTGCACGCATGTGTCTGTCTGCTGTGTGTGCACACGCTGCTCAGGGGACCTTCAGAGAGCCTCTCGGGGCCAGGGCTGAAGACGCTTGCGAGGAGAATGGCGAGTGCACAGCTACTTCAGCGGGGGAAGAATATTCATTCCACTTTATTGGAGGCATCTCACAAAGTAAACAGGGAGAGGGAAAGAGATAAGAGGGAAAAAAAGAGGACGACGACTGGGGAACACAGAAAAGAGGAAGATCCCATTAAACAACAGTGTGATCAGGACTTAAGGACTTCAACGGCTGAGCCAAGACCGTGACAGTAAAAGGGGGGAAGACAGGGGGCCCGTCTCGTCATTTCTGCTCTCAGAAATGAAGCAGCACTGCGTTCCAGAGGGAAACTGCAGGCAGCCTTTTCAAGCATAACGTTGGAAAAGAAGTATCTCACAGAAATACTTTCCATGAAGTGGAGTAGCAGGAAATGACGGCGTTGCCTCCGTTACAGGAGGACACCCTGTCCTCTACAACATTCCTATGTGGTTAACAGATTCCACATAGCTGTTACCAAAAACACAACTGACCATTATCAGGCAAGGGTCAACCAAATTTTTTCCGTAAAGGGCCACAGAATAAATGAAGCTCTGCAGGTGTATAGGCTCTGCTGAGTGCCATAAAATAATGTGTTCAATGAATGTGGCTGCATCCCAATAAAACTTTATTTACAAAAATAAGTTGGGGGCCAGATTTGGTTCACAGGTTAGAAACTGTGGACCCCTGACTGCTAACCTTGGCTGCATGTTGAAATTGCTCCCTGTACAGTCCAAAGCTTTAAAAAAAAAAAAAAAAGACCCTGACTACTTGGCCCCATCCCCAGAGACTGAATTCACCAGCATGGAGGGAGGCCTGAGCACTGGCTATATAAAGGTTCCCCAGGTGTTTACAATTGGCAGGTAAGGCTGTAACCCCTTGTATTGGACCAATGTTGTCTTTGACTAAAGAAAATGCCTCATGATTAGCCTTAACCCTTATGCAGCTTGTATGAAACCTTGGGGTTCATACAAACAGATCTGCACATCACCAAAAGAATCAAGTATGAGCACGTGTGTACCTGTGTGTGTCTACACTGCGTTGTTTTGTTTTTTGCCTGTGAGCTCAGTCATGTCTGATTCTTTGCAACCCTACGGACTGCAGCGCACCAGGCTCCTCTGTCCTTAAGACTGCCCAGGCAGGAATACTGGAATGGACTGCCATTTCCTTCTCCAGGGGATCTTCCTGACCCAGGGATCCACACTGACAGGCAGATTCTCTACAGGCAGATTCTCTACCACGGAGCCACCTGGGAAGCCTAAAGGGCATGTTGCCTCCTTTTGTGTCTATGTAAGGGCAATCTCTTAACTTTAGCCTGAAAATTGAATATCCATAATCAAGAGGAATGAAAAGATAAAGCACTTCTTTTCACAAAATACAGGGTCAGTGAGCTATTGTGATGTTTATTCTAATAAGAAACCACCAAAAGCCAGGGAGGGGACTGCTCCAGGGTCCCTGAGAGCGGACCTTCAGGAGTTAAGCCAGATATAATTATCTTTCTCAAACTTTCAGCTGTGTGTGGATTCAACTGTCCTCCGCAGGGGGAAAAGATGAGCTTCTCTTTCTCAATTTAGCTCCTAGTAGCTTATCAGGACTCCTTCCACCTCTGCCCTTCTATATCGGGAGTATCTGAAGAATCCACCCTGGCTGTCAACATTCTGAACTTCTCAGTTGATAGGAGAACAGCTTAGGCTATAAACGGAAACCAGGGATTAAAAAAACAAAAAACCTCCCAGGCTAGAGAAACAAGGCGTGATCCTCACACTGCAGAACCACCCTGCAGAGGGCAATCTGGCAATATCTTTCCCAATGTCAGCAGCTCCACTTCTAGGAACGTATCCTGTTTTTAGATCCTGTTCACTACCACCTGGGCAGAAGGGTCTTCATCACAGCTGTTTCCAGCAGCAAAAATGGAGATCTACTCAACAACTAAAGTGCCTGGATGAATAAGTTACTGGTCACCTTTAAAGGGAATAAAATATAGCTGCTAAAATAACAGCAGCATGGCCCTCTGTGTGGGATATGGAAAGCCCATCTGTTTAATGAAAAGGAAAAGAGTCAGTCAAGGACAGGAGCGCTGGTGCGGGAAAGAAAAGGAAATGCAGATACTAACATATGTGTCCTCCAGCTTCTCCGTGTGGGCATTTGGGCCTCGCGGGGTGGGGGGTAGGGAGCCAGGAGGGGGTTCTGGCACTGCAGAACCTTTGACAGCAACCCTGACCTCCACCCACTAGATGGCAGTAGCACTCATGTCCCGGTTGGGACAATAAAAAGGGGTCCAGGGGATTCCCTGGAGGTCCAGTGATTAGGACTCCACATTCCAACGCAGGGAACACAGGTTTGATTCCCGGTCAGGGTACTAAGATCCCACATGAGATACACAGTGCAGTGCCCCAACCTGGACTCCTTGCTTCAAAAGTGTCTAGACATTGCTAACTGGGGACCAGATCACCCAGCTGCTGTTGCTGCTAAGTCGTTTCAGTCGTGTCCGACTCTGTGCGACCCCATAGACGGCAGCCTAACAGGCTCCCCTGTCCCTGGGATTCTCCAGGCAAGAACACTGGAGTGGGTTGCCATCTCCTTCTCCAGTGCATGAAAGTGAAAAGTGAAAGTGAAGAAGGTGCTCAGTCGTGTCCAACTCTGTGACCCCATGGACTGCAGCCCACCAGGCTCCTCCGGCCATGGGATTTTCCAGGCAAGAGTACTGGGGTGGGGGTGCCATTGTCTTCTCCAGATCACCCAGACTGATGTCTGAAAGAGCTCTCCAAGGAGACTAAATAGAGCCAACAGGGGCAGAGGATGGACCAGAAAAAAGGAGCCAACACTAGCCACTCTCTTTTGGCAGGCAGCAGGGGGAGGATAAAGAGGGGAACAGGTGATCAGAGGTGACAGGTGTAGACTGCCTTTTCATTAACCATCTTTCTGTACTTTGACTTGGAGAAGGGAATGGCAATCTGCCCCAGGATTCTCGCCTGAAGAATTCCATGGACAGAAGAGCCTGGCGGGCTACAGACCAAGGGATCGTACTTTGACTATCTGCTTCCGGTGTGCATTCATTACTTATAAAAACAAATTTTTTTCTTCAATTGTGTGATTCTGCAAAAGTCAAAACCCACTAACAAACAGCCAAGCCATCCCTGTGGTGTCCTGAGAGAAGACAAGCCAGCTTAGACATATGACAGACTAAAACCGCACTGCCTAAGGCTCCAGCCGCAGGAGAAACGGTCATCGCAACAAAACGTTTTAAGGGCACCTCCTTGGCAGTCAGTGATTAAGACAAGGTTTTCACTGCAGGGGCACAGGTTCCATCTCTGATCCAGGAACTAAAATTCGGCATGCCATGTGTCATGCACCTGCCCCCACTGAAGAAAAGTTTTACAACAAAAATATAAGCACTTCTTTTTAAGCTGAAAAAAAAAAAAGAACTCCTTTATTCAAAAGACACAAGCAGACAATAAAGAATGGTCTTTCAGGAGACACAAGACAATGGCTCCTTCAAAGGAACGATATCTTTAGACAAGACACCCAGGCAGATGCTCTTATCAATCAGTAAAGCAGAGATCTTCCTCACCTCATTCACTCTTAAACAAAATCAAGACAACATCTGGAAAACCAGGGTACCCAGCCCTGCATCCACATCCTCAAAGGATGCCTGGCATCCAAAGTCTTGCCTTATGCTGATGACACAACGGTGGAAGAATAAACTAGAGGCAAGTTTTCAGGTCTGAGGACGTTCCATCGTCGGCATCTCTGACGGGGCATCGAGGCACATTTCGTCACTAACACTGTGACTAACTGCTGAGTTTTTTGAGCCCAAAGCAAACACCACGCATGAGACAGGAGGAGAGAAGGTTCCCAGAAAAAGCAAAGAGGAGTCGAGATGAAGCAAAGAAACACCCCACCCCACCACGTGCATTCTTATTCAGGACTCATCTTAGCAACTGCCAGAGAGGCAGAGAAGGAGCCAGAACCATCTGCCTAACTTGGCTCCTTATTTTAGAGCAGAGAGAAGGGGCCCAAGACAGCAAGTGAGGCCCAGTGTGTCAGCAAGCAAGGCCTTCTTCCTCCCCCCAACACCTCCATCATGCTGTAAAATAAATCGTAACAGTATCCAACTGGTACTCAACCAGTGGGCTGGCTGTATTTTTGGTTGTACTTGTTTCTTTGGTCTAAAAAGTGATGGGTGTGTTGGTCTATTTACTAACTTACTTCCTTGTTTATCTATTTTAATTTGCTTCCGGGATTTTAGTTCCCTGAAGTGAAGTGAAGTCGCTCAGTCATGCCTGACTTTTTGCAAACCCATGGACTACAGCCTATCAAGCTCCTCCGTCCATGGGATTTCCCAGGCAAGAGTACTGGAGTGGGTTGCCATTACCTTCTCCAGGGAATCTTCCCGACCCAGGGATCGAACCCGGGTCTCTCGCATTGTAGACAGATGCTTTACCATCTGAGCCACCAGGGAATTTCCCTTAGCAGGGATCAAACCCTTGCCCTTGGCAGTGAAAGCACAGTCCTAGACACTGAACCTTCAGGAATTCCCCAAACAGAGGTTTTTAATGAAACTGATAAAACCTAGAAGAGTTCTTATTAAAAACCTGGATTCCTGTTTTCTTGAAAATTCAGGGTTGGACAGCACAAGATCAATAGGTGGAAGCTGCTGCCTTGAAAACACACTTGGCGCTTCATTCCACTGCCATCCAAATCCTCACCTGACCCTTGACCCCTACAGCTGGGCCAACTAACCCTGCGGCACTAAGTGCTAAGAGCCCGTGAAAGTGAAAATACGCCGTCCTGCAGCACTGCAGTTCACATGTCTTGGTTAAAAACACAAGCTACACACGGCAGACAGACCCAAATCTAAAGGCCAGAGTCAACCACAAACCATGTGTGATCCTGGGTAGGAAATTTTATTTCTCTGTGCAATGGTGCTATTACCTTACCTTGAAAGTCACTGTATATTTTTTAAAAGTTTTCAAACACAGAGAATAAAATTCATATTTTGGAGAATACATCAATTTCAACACTTGTGCAGACACAAGTAACCACCAAGACAAACAGACTGCAGAACAATTCCATCTACCAAAGAATCCCTTTGTGATGTATAGTCAAACCCCTCCCACCTCCAGGCAATACCTGATCTTTTTCCATCTGTATCAGTTCAGTTCAGTTCAGTTCAGTCACCCAGTCGTATCCGACCCTTTGCGACCCCATGAATCGCAGCACGCCAGGCCTCCTGTCCATCACCAACTCCCAAAGTTCACTCAGACTCACGGCCACTGAGTCAGCGATGCCATCCAGCCATCTCATCATCCGTCGTCCCCTTCTCCTCCTGCCCCCAACCCTCCCAGCATCAGAGTTTTTTCCAATGAGTCAACTCTTAGCATGAGGTGGCCAAAGTACTAGAGTTTCAGTTTTAGCATCATTCCTTCCAAAGAAATCCCAGGGCTGATCTCCTTCAGAATGGACTGGTTGGATCTCCTTGCAGTCCAAGGGAGTTTTGCCTTTTCTAGTTTTTGGTTTTGTTTTGCTTTTTAATGAAACACTATTTTGTTAGATAGAATAATGTCATTATTATCCCTGGCCCTCTCACTTTTCTCTGCTCAAAGTAGTTACGGGGATGCCAGACATCAAGTGCCATGAGAATTATTATTTCCCTCCACTTTCTGATTTTTCTATCCATTCACAGCACTTTTCACCAGTCCCTATCTGATCCTCTTGGCACTGAGTAACTGAAATCCCAGCCCCAAAACTGCCAACATTGCCAATGCTTTTGTTTCCACTGACATGAAGCCTAGGTCCCAGGATTGGAAGGAACTGGCAGGGAGCTTCTGCAAAGAGAGCCTGGGACTCCACTGTGCCCACCACTGATACACACACCAGGAGAAAACCTTTCTCTCCCACCACATGACTCAAATCAAACAGAAAGACCCAGAGCACTGCACAGATGCCCAAGGACAGCCTCGTTTAGGGAAGGAGCTAGTCCTGCTATGCACAACTGGCAATTAGGAAGGGTGACCGTGAGAACGCCTCTGTACAGCTTTCTTTTTGAGGGTGTGGAGGAGAGTGTGAGAAAGCAAACCACACTGCTAAGAACGGGAGTGATCCCCAGGGGCGCAGATGGGTCCTCATGTACTCAAATGAGTTCCCACCAGCCAACCTGAGGGGCAGCCCCTCAAGCCACTGCCCAGTCTGTCCCGTCACTTCTGGGCCGGACGAGCAGGTGACAGGGGTGAACACGGCCTCGGCCTCCATGAGGACAGAGACACGCCCCAGCCCCGCCACCTCTGCCTCTGCAATCCTAGTCCCTGGGGCCCCTCTCCAGGCCTCAGCTCCTCCATCTGAAAATGGCATCTCAGGACAAGATGAGCCCAGAGGGCACTGACCACCAGAGTCTGTGGATTCAGGTGGAGCATCACTCCACACAGGTGGTTTCCCTCCCTCCCTGCTGCTGCTGCCAAGTTGCTTCAGTCGTGTCCGACTCTGTGCGACCCCATAGACGGCAGCCCACCAGGCTCCGCCATCCCTGGGTTTCTCCAGGCAAGAACACTTGAGTGGGTTGCCATTTCCTTCTCCAATGCAGGAAAGTGAAAAGTGAAAGTGAAGTTGCTCAGTCGTGTCCGACTCTTCGCGACCCCATGGACTGCAGCCCACCAGGCTCCTCAGCCCATGGGATTTTCCAGGCAAGAGAACTGAAGTGGGGTGCCATTGCCCTCCCTCCCTAAAACCTGGTGTATTCAAAGGGCTCTGTGATCATACACCCGAGCGCTGCTTTCTGCTTGTCTCCGGCTCCTTTCTCAGTCTCCTCTGCTCACTTTTCCTAAGGTTTACATGCGCAAATGGGCTACTCTGATGGCAAAGAGCCACAATGCAGGAAACTCAAGTTCTACCCCAGGGGAACATCCCCTGGAGAAGCAAACGGAGCCCACTCCAGTGTTCTTGCCTGGAAAATCCCATGAACAGAGGAGCCTGGGGGGCTACAGTCCATGGGGTTGCAAAGAGTCGGACACAACCGAGCAACTAAACAAGGACATGTGCAGGTGGCTCGGGCCTCTCACTCTTTCTTTATGCTCTGGGCCAGGGTCTCTGAACCTCAGCACTATCGCCGTCACAGCTGGATAATTCTGTCCTGGGGACTGTTCTATGCACTGCAAAAAGTCTAGCAGCGTCCCCAGTCAGCAGTCACATGCCAGCAGCATCCCTCGTTCCCCACGTCCCCTAAGTTATAAGACCTACTGCTTTGAATCCAATCCCATGAATAAATCAATATTCTCAGAATTACACATTCTGCCCTGACCTGGCCTGGATCCAGGCCTCCACCTGCCCTCATGTCCTCTCCACCTAGGAATCTAGCTGGCATCTCAAACTTACAAAATGGAAAACTGACCCCTTGCCTCCTGTTTCTCCTGCTGTAACCAAATCTGTCAACCCAGGCATGACCCAGCAAATCTCGGTTGTGGGGCCTGCTCTAGATGCTGGTAGCAACAGCCTCCCCGGCGAGCTGCAACAACTGAAAATGTCTCCAGACATTACCAAGTGTCCCCTGGGATGAAGGGGAAGCTGTGCCTGGTGAAGGATGGCTGACACCAGCTAATTCCCAACACAGCACTCAGAGACGTCCTTCTACAAAGCCCGGTCACATCACTCCTCTGCCCAGATGTCCCCACCTCAAAGTCCACAAGGTCACTGGGTTCTCTGACCTCAACACCTCACCTCCGTGCCTTCACCCATTGGGACGTGTCACTGGGCTTCCTTACCATTACTACAACACACCAAGGCCTTGACATTCCTCTTCCTTCTAGAATATTCTTCCTAATCTTGGCATGGTTAGCTTGTCATACAAATCCTTGACAGGCTATCACCTCCCCAGAGGCTTCCCCTAACCACTGCCTCTTCCTCCCTGCTGCCATCCTGCCCAGCTCTCCCCTTATCAAAGGAATGCCTTTTACCTTCCATGATGACATGACCTGTCTTGGTTTTTTCCCCAGTTTGATTATTATTTCTTCCTCTGTAGAACCTAGCTCCATAAGAGAGCAAGGCCCACACTCACCTCTCTGCCCCAGGCCTAAAACAGTGCACAGCACATAACAGATGCTCAATCAAAATCCGGGCTCATGATGCAATGAATTAATAAAGTAACTTCACAGTTGAGTGTTAAGCATTCCTGGTGCCAAGTGTTGTTAAAGACTTTGACCTGAGAGAATGCTTTTGAAAGAATCTACTGAGACTCAGTAAGTTTTTTAACTTTAAATATACATGTTTACACATGTAAGAACTGAGTTCCAGTGGTCAAGAGCAAGTAAAGTGGTAAACACTGGCCTAAAGTATTTCAAAATAAAACAGCCTTGCATTTCAACAAGTCCCAAGCAATCCTGTGCCAGTTCCTTCTACTGATCTCTCTTCATCTCCATCCACTGTACCTTTTCAATATTTTGCAAAGAAAAGAGTGATTCAAGAACCATACATGAGGACTTCCCTGGTGGTGCAGCGGTTAAGACTCCATGCTTCTAATGTGGGGGCATGGGTTCGACCCCTGGTCGGAGAACTAGGATCCCACGTGGCCAAAACCAAATAACATTAAATTAAAATACCAACCTTAAATTTAAACAAAAAAGAACCACACACTAAAGAGGACATTTTAACTTGCAGAAATATGCACAGCTGCCACAGAAAGAAGCTTCCCAAAATTTCAACTGACCCAGGTTAAGATTCAGGATGCTTCCCGTGGTGGATGTCTTGTCCGTTGCGTGGTGACTGGCGTTGATACTTGAGGAGAGAAAGGTTTTGGGCTGCCGGATAAACTCCCCGCTTGTCCTGTCTTGGTGGAGGCTGGTGAAGCTGAAAAAGCAGGTTACTTGTTAAAAGACAGATTTACAAATAAAGGAACATATAAAGCTTGTAGGTGTGGGGCAGAGAAGAGAGTACAGAACCTGTATTTTATTTCAACCAGACCCCCAGAGCACCATGGAGGGGTGGGAGCAGGAAGGGCTGGCCATTTATTTTGAGCAAAGAGCTTTAACCCAATGTTAAACGGTCAAAGCCACGAAGGAAAAAGGCCACCCCAGTCATTCTATTAAACACAAAGCTCTAAGACAAATCGGCTAAGCTGCCACTGAAATTGGTTTGGCCCATTCACGGGTGTAAATCTCAAAATAAAGAGCGATTAAACCAGCCCCCACCACAGTCCAGATGCAGAGGCCAGAGCCAGGCTTACAAATGGCATGTCATCCGTTTGTGGGAGACACAGGGGCCCTGCGCACAGCCACTGCACCTGCCCCGGGGCCAGCTTGACCCGCTAAGGGCTCGTGGGCTTCCCATTTCAAAGGTCCTGCGATGCTGAATGAAGCCAAACTCCACACCAGATGGAGTGAGGGAGTGGCTGGTCAATTATCTGCCTCCTCACTGGGTTTCAAACTTTCATAGGACAGAGTCATACCTATGCCTGAGTCTTTTAAAAGAAGTTAAAATTCCCCTACTTACTGCTCCCCTGAGCTCTGTCCACTGGTTGGCGGGAGGCAGGACAGAAACCATACCATTTAACAAAACAAAGTGTTCAAATGGGCCAAGTGGAGCCTGCCAAGGATCTCTGAGATGCCGCCCCCGTTGCAGCAAGGGCTCTACATTACTGGGCTGTCCTGTTACTATAAACACCTGACAGGGGCTTCCTGGTGGTCCAGTGGCTAAGGCTCTGTGCTCTCGGTGCAGGCAGCCCAGGTTCTATCCCTGGAAGGCACTAGATCTCATGTGCCGCAACTAAAGATCCTGAATGCCGCAGCTAAGACTCAGCGCAGCCGAAATAAAGAAACATTAAAAAACAAACAAACAACGTGTGACAGGCACTGGCCGTGCATCCCCTCAGACACACAGGAAGCCTCAGGAAAGCTGTGGATGGTGACGGGCTTCGAACTGAGACACCCCAGGGACTTCACACGTGCTTAGACACGCTGGGGGTTCTTGCCTTGGTTTCCTTATCTGCCCAACAGGGATCCTCCGAGTGAGGATTTAATGGACTTAACTCTACACCAGGTTCAGCCGGGTCAGCCTACATGGCAGCCCCAGCTCCAGGGCCAAGACCTGCCAATGCTATTTTTAACACAACACAAGTGGGAAAGACTCTAGACGTAGGGAGCAATGGATCCAAGCACAGATCAGGAGTCAGAAGCGAGGTGCAAATCTCAACTCTGCGGCTGACACACTATGTGACCTTGGGCAAGTGGCTTGATGTCTCTGAATCTCCCTTCCTGATGGCTACAAGGGAGGACACTGATAATACGAAAGGGTCGATAAAAGTGCCCAACTTGGGGACTCCCTGGAGGCCCAGTGGCTAAGCCTGCAGGCCCCAAGGCAGGCGGCTTGGGCTCGATCCCGGGTCAGGGAACTAAATTCCCACATTCCACAACTAAGAGTTCCATGCCCTAACTACAGATCCCACATGCCACAATTAAAAGATCCCGAGTGCTGCAACTCAGAGCCGGCGCAGCAGTCACCAAAAAAACAACCAAAAATGCACCTAACTCATCAACTATAAGGAACAAATAAATTCATCAATTATATAAACAGTGCCTGATCTCTATTAAGTACTGTATTATCGGCGCATTTAGCACGGGCGGCTGCAACCGGCGCACTTAGCGCGGCCGAGAGGAGCTACCCCACGTCCGAGGTCAGGGACAGAAGCCGGGAGGACCCCATGCCCAAGGGACGATGCCCAAGAGGAGCTACCCCAGTCGGAGGTCAGGGGTGGGGGTGGCAGCCAGGAGGAGCTACCCCGCGTCTGAGGCCAGGGGTGGCGGCGGGGGAGGAGTTACCCCGCGCCCAAGGCCAGGGGCGGCAGCAGAGAGGAGCTACCCTGTGTCGGAGGCAGGGGCGGTGGCCGGGAGGAGCAACCCCAAGTCGAAGCGCACAATGGCTGCGCAGGCGCAGGAGGGCCTAGAAAAGCTATTACACGTTCAAGGTCAGGAGGGGCGGCTGTGAGGAGACACCCTCGTCCAAGGTAAGGAGCAGCGGCAGCGCTTTGCTGGAGCAGCCGTGAAGAGATACCACATGTCCAAGGTAAGAGAAAGCCAAGTAAGACATTGCAAAAGGGCATGAGAGGGCAGACACTGAAACCATGCTCACAGAAAACTAGTCAATCTAATCACACTAGGACCACAGCCTTGTCTAACTCAATGAAACTAAGCCATGCCGTGTGGGGCCACTCAAGACGGGAGGGTCATGGTGGAGAGGTCTGACAGAATGTGGTCCACTGGAGAAGGGAATGGCAAACCACTTCAGTATTCTTGCCTTGAGAACCCCATGAACAGTATGAAAAGGCAAATGATAGGATATTGAAAGAGGAACTCCCCAGGTCAGTAGGTGCCCAATATGCTACTGGAGATCAGTGGAGAAATAATTCCTGAAAGAATGAAGGGATGGAGCCAAACCAAGAACAATAACCAGCTGTGAATGTGACTGGTGACAGAAGCAAGATCCGATGCTGTAAAGAGCAATACTGCACAGGAACCTGGAATGTCAGGTCCATGAATCAAGGCAAATTGGAAGTGGTCAAATAAGAGATGGCAAGAGTGAACATCAACATTCTAGGAATCAGCAAACTAAAATGGACTGGAATGGGTGAATTTAACTCAGATGACCATTATATCTACTACTGTAGGCAGGAATCCCTCAGAGAAATGGAGTAGCCATCATGGTCAACAAGAGAGTCTGAAATGCAGTGCTTGGATGCAGTCTCAAAATGACAGAATGATCTCTGTTCGTCTCCAAGGCAAACCATTCAATATCACCATAATCCAAGTCTATGCCCAAACCAGTTAACACTGAAGAAGCTGAAGTTGAACGGTTCTATGTGAAGACCTACAAGACCCTTTAGAACTAACACCCAAAAAAGATGTCCTTTTCATTATAGGGGACTGGAATGCTAAAGTAGGAAGTCAAGAAACACCTGGAGTAACAGGCAAATTTGGCCTTGGAATGCAGAATGAAGCAGGGCAAAGGCTAATAGAGTTTTGCCAATAAAATGCACTGGTCATAGCAAACACCCTCTTCCCACAATACAAGAAAAGACTCTACACATGGATGACACCAGATGGTCAACACCAAAATCAGACTGATTATATCCTTTGCAGCCAAAGATGGAAAAGCTCTATACAGTCAGCAAAAACAAGACCAGGAGCTGACTGTGGCTCAGATCGTGAACTGCTTATTACCAAATTCAGACTTAAATTGAAAAAAGTAGGGAAAACCAGTAGACCATTCAGGTATGACCTGAATCAAATCCCTTATGATTATACAGTGGAAGTGAGACAAAGATTTAAGGGACTAGATCCGATAGATAGAGTGACTGATGAAATATGGACAGAGGTTCATGACATTGTACAGGAGACAGAGATCAAGACCATCTCCATGGAAAAGAAATGCAAAAAAGCAAAACAGAAATGCAAAAAGCAAAATGGCTATCTGGGGAGGCTTACAAATAGCTGGGAAAAGAAGAGAAGCAAAAAGCAAAGGAGAAAAGGAAAGATATAAGCATCTGAATGCAGTCTTCCAATGAATAGCAAGGAGAAATAAGAAAGCCTTCCTCATAGATCAATGAAAAGAAATAGAGGAAAACAACAGAATGGGAAAGACTAGAGATCTCTTCAAGAAAATTAGAGATACCTAGGGAAAATTTCATGCAAAGATAGGCTCAATAAAAGACAGAAATGGTGTGGACCTAACAGAAGCAGAAGATATTAAGAAGAGGTGGCAAGAATACACAGAAGAACTGCACAAAAAGGGCTTCACGACCAAGATAATCATGATGGCGTGATCACTCATCTAGAGCCAGACATCCTGGAACGTGAAGTCAAGTGGGTCTTAGAAAGCATCGCTACGAACAAAGCTAGTGGAGGTGATGGAATTCCACTGGAGCTGTTTCAAATCCTAAAAGATTCTGCTGTGCAAGTGCTGCACTCAATATGCCAGCAAATTTGGAAAACTCAGCAGTGGCTACAGGACTAGAAAAGGTCAGTTTTCATTCCAGTCCCAAAGAAAGGCAATGCCAAAGAATGCTCAAACTACCGCACAATTGCATTCATCTCACATGCTAGTAAAGTAATGCTCAAAATTCTCCAATACGTGAACCGTGAACTTCCAGATGTTCAAGCTGGTTTTAGAAAAGGCAGAGGAACCAGCGATCAAATTGCCAACATCCGCTGGATCATGGAAAAAGCAAGAGAGTTCCAGAAAAACATCTACTTCTGCTTTATTGACTATGCCAAAGCCTTTGACTGTGTGGATCACAATAAACTGGAAAATTCTGAAAGAGATAGGAATATCAGACCACCTGACTTGCCTCTTGAGAAACCTATATGCAGGTCAGGAAGCAACAGTTAGAACTGGACATGGAACAACAGACTTGGTTCCAAACAGGAAAAGGAGTACGTCAAGGCTGTATACTGTCACCCTGCTGATTTAACTTATATGCAAAGTACATCATGAGAAACACTGGGTAGAAGAAGCACAAGCTGGAATCAAGATCACCGGGAGAAATATCAATAACCTCAGATATGCAGATGACACCACCCTTATGGCAGAAAGTGAAGAGGAACTAAAAAGCCTCTTGGTGAAAGTGAAAGAGGAGAGTGAAAAAGTTGGCTTAAAGCTCAACATTCAGAAAACAAAGACCATGGCATCTGGTCCCATCACTTCATGGGAAATAGATGGGAAAACAGTGGAAACAGTGTCAGACTTTATTTTGGGGGCTCCAAAATCACTGCAGATGGTGATTGCAGCCATGAAATCAAAAGACGCTTACTCCTTGGAAGGAAAGTTATGACCAACCTAGATAGCATATTCAAAAGCAGAGACATTACTTTGCCAACAAGGTCCATCTAGTAAAGGGTATGGTTTTTCCAGTGGTCATGTATGGATGTGAGAGTTGGACTGTGAAGAAAGGTGAGCACCGAAGAACTGATGCTTTTGACTGTGGTGTTGGAGAAGACTCTTGAGAGTCCCTTGGACTGCAAGGAGATCCAACCAGTCCATTCTGAAGGAGATCAGCCCTGGGATTTCTTTGGAAGAAATGATGCTAAAGCTGAAACTCCAGTACTTTGGCCAACTCATGCAAAGAGTTGACTCATTGGAAAAGACTCTGATGCTGGTAAGGATTGGGGCAAGAGGAGAAGGGGACAACAGAGGAGGAGATGGCTGGATGGCATCACTGACTTAATGGACGTGAGTCTGAGTGAACTCCGGGAGCTGGTGATGGACAAGGAGGCCTGGCGTGCTGCGATTCATGGGGTCACAAAGAGTCAGACACGACTGAGCGACTGAACTGAATTGATTAGTATCATATTATTTCCCCATTATTTCCCCATTAACCTCTAGGGTTTTGTTTTCAATCATCTAACCTGTGACTCTCAGCCAGGAGTGACTCTGCCCTCCAAGGGGTAGTGGGCAATGTCTATAAACAGTTCTGTTTGTCACAGCTGGGCAGGGGGTGCTCTGGAATCTAGTAGGTAGAGACCAGGGATTCTGCTAAACATCCTGTGATGCAGAGCACAGCACACCCCCTCAGAATAAATAATTATCTTTGGCCTCAAATGTTAACAGTGCTAAGGTTGATAAATCCATACAGGAATGAAGGAGATGTGTCTCCAGGAAACCTTCGCCTGATTTGTAAGTAAGGTGAGGAGGCCGGAATGAGATAAGTAAATACATGCCAACTGGTACTTAGCAAGTGCTCAATAAACATTTGACATTATCTTGAGATTTTAAGTTGTCTAAAAATATAATCAGTTTTATTGCAAGGATTAAATGCCCTGTCCCAGCACCTGGCAGACAGCATCCTCTCCAATGATGACCCTGTTTCCCACTTGTTCTCTAACTGTAGGCCCTCTAACAAGCAGAAATGCTTGTCACACAAAGTAAGAATAAAGAAAGATAAAGGCATTTCAAAAGATATAAGTAGTACCAACAAAATCTTCAGCATTAGGACTTCTAAATTATGATTATTCATTCATGTACGTTCTAGCTTCCGAAAGAGATGATCAGTGGCTGAAAACGTCAAGGAATTGTGTTCCCTCCACAAGGACTAGAGTCAGGGCCTTTTAGTCGTATTCCCTTAAGTAAGCGAGGGAGCTGTGAGGTCTCAAGAGAGGGTCTTAACGCACTCCAGAAGTTCTGCTTCTGGCTGCAGGCAACTCTGACAAGGAACTCTAACCCCAAAGGGTAGCAGGAACCAAAAGCCTGCAGAAGTGTGGGGTCACACAGAGAACTCAAGCAAGTCGAGTCCATATTTCCCTTCTTAACAGATCAAGTTACAAAAGTAAGCAGCAGCAGCCGGCAGGCAGTCTAGCAGAGCCCTTCTCGACTGAGGGCCTGCTGCAGGGAATTTACCAAGAACAGAGGGGGAGTCATTAGTGTTATAACTCTGTGTGTGTGTGTGTGTGTGTGTGTGTATTCACGGAGTTAAAAATAATAACTGGAAAAATGAGCCTTTAATTTCACAAAGTTTCCTTTGTTAATAAAACTTAAGTATTGAAGGTTTAAGAAACATGTCTAAACCATGCCTCACCAACCTTCAGCGAGGCCTCTGCACACCACTTCGAAAATATAGCCCAGTCTCCCCACTTATCTCCACCCCCATCTCCAGGGCTATCACCCTAGTGCATGAATTCTGAACAGGGGTAATGTGGGCCCCCAAAATACATCTTAGGGCCTGAAAAAGATCTTGCTCTTTATATATGTAAAGCCCATTCACAGTGTGTAATGGGACATATAATACTTTCAGATTTCATGAGGGTCCACTCTCAGATATGGAGCCCAAAGAACTGAAAACTTGCACTCAGACGCCTCAAGGCAGCCCTATTCAGCCCAAAGATGCAGACAACCCAAACACCCATCGACAGACAAGCAGTTGTGCAAAAGAATGAAGTTCAGATGCGCGCTGCCAGGTAGGTGAAAACATCACATGAAGTGAGAGGAGCCAGACACAAAGGTCACATTTTACAGGATTTCACTAAAATGAAATATCCGGAATGGGCACATTCATACAAATAGAATGCCGCCTGGTGGCCGGCGGGGCTGGGCTGAGAGAAGGATGGGGCGGGGGGGAGGCGGAGGGATGAGGAGGGGGTGGTTTGGTAGACACAGGATTTGATTCTGCAGTGACAGAAAAGTTTTGGATCGAGGTAAAGGCGGTGAATGCACAGTATCACACAGTGTTGTGACTGCACTAAATACCGTTGAATTGTTGGCTTTGAAATGATCAATCTTCTGTTATGTGATTCTCACCTCCACTTAAAAATTCAAGGGAAGACAATTAGGAAGAAAGTGTCAAGAAAAGGCTCCTTAGGGGGTGATAATCAATGATGGGGGGAGGGGGGAGGTTGGGAAACATTGCCCTTACCTACCATTTCCACAGAGACCCTGTAAAAGCTTCCCACTGGTCCCCCAACTGCCTGCCACAGCACCCCTCTCCTGGGACACCTCCATCTGGCAGCTGTGAGGCACCTAAAACAAGAAAAGGGAACACCCAGGGACGCCCTGCCGGCCAGCATAAAAGCCAAGAAACTTTCCTCGGCTCTTTCTGGAACCTCCAGCCATGTGGCCTTTTGTGCTTAGCCCTTCCAGATCAAGTCTGCTCCTGACTCAAACCTTTACACTTGGAATTTCCCAGGAAAGACACCCTTCCCCCTACCCACCACTCCCACTCAGATCATACTGGCTGGCAGTCCTCTACATTTGAGTCCAACACCACCTCCTTGAAGCCCTCCTGCTGGCGCCACCTAAGGTGGCCCCAACGCCCCTTCTGCCTTGAGAATACCAGCTCCACAAGTGCAGGCTCCTTGCCTGGCCTCTGCCAGGCACCTGAGACGCCAGAATGAGTCGATATGTGAGATGATTAATTGAAGAATCAGGTCTCCATTTCTCTTCTCATGACGGTGGTCACAATAAGCAATAAAGAAATGATAATAACAATCAAAATAAAACCTCTCTCAGACACAGGTGCCAATGTACACCATCACCTCGATATTCTGCAGCTATTGGAGGTGTTCTGAGTGATTAAGCATCCAAGGAAGAAACATGGATAAGCAACCCACAGAAAAACATACAAAAGCTCGAGAAGCACATTTAGAGAGAAACTTGAGTTGGATATAAATAAAGGTAAACTCAGCTAAAGAGGCACAGAGATAAATAGATACAGTCTGTCTATTTATAGGCTCTATCCTACAGCCTTTCCATCTGCATGGTATACTTGTTACAAAAAAAATAACACCTTGGGCCTTCCCTGGTGGTCCAGGGACTCTGTATTCCCAATGCAGGGGGCCTGAGTTTGATCCCCTGGTCAGCCTACTAGATCCCACATGCCTCAACTAAGAGTTCGCATATGGCAATTAAAAAAAAAATCCCGCATGCCACAACAAAGACTGAAGGCCTAGCGTGCTGCAACTAAAACCTGATGCAGTCAAATAAATAAGTATTTTTAAAAATAAAAATGAAACATACAGGGCATCCAGGGAATTCCCTGGCAGTCCAGTGGTGAAGACTCTGCATTTTCATTGCCAAGGGCCTGGATTAGACCACAAGTCACACAGTACAGCCAAAAAAGAAAAAGTGTGGAAAAAAGAGAGAAAGATAAAATCAAGTGTACAGAAATGCCCCCCATACGTGTAAATACTTCCCAAAAGCAGTCCCACATCCTTAAATGAATGCATACTTTTTTTTTTCCTATCAGCACATTCTATAGCTATAGAAACTTTGGAGAAAAACTGGAGCCCAGAATTCAAGGATTACAAAAAAAAAAAAAAAAACTTTAGTTTTTTCATATATACCTTTCTCACCTGCTCTAATATTGCCTGGGTTTCATTTTATTTTAATTCTAACCATGTGAGTTTAGTCATTTCATCATTTTTTTTTTAAGTCAACTAGAGGCATTTAGATTATGGATCATTTTGCTCTTTTTAAAATGCTTTTACTATGGTTTTGTTGGGGGAGAGCATTAAACGAGTGCAAAAATATATTTATTAATATAAAAATGTAAGTAAATGAGAGAAATTCTGTATGCTTCCAGTAACATTCAATAGATATGTTCTTGAAGACTTTTATTCATGACCATCTAGAGAAACATGTAAAATACTAAGCTGGCCAAAACATCTTCAGCACTGGGGGTTAGAAAGTGAGCAACTCTCTCTCTCTTCCCCTCTCTCTATATATATATTTATATATAGTTGACATTAAGAAAACAAGTTACTGTATCTGTTTAAAACATCTGCATTCGTATGATTTCATAAAATCTACCTACTATTGATAATAAGAACTGTTGATGTTTAGTCACTAAGTCGTGTCCAACTCTTTTCAACCCCATGGACTATAGCCCTCCAGCGTCCTCTGTCCATGGGATTTCCCAGGCAAAGGATACTGGAGTGGGTTGCCATTTCCTTCTCCAGGGGATCTTCCTGACCCAGGGATCAAACCTGTGTCTCCTGCACTGGCAGGCAGATTCTTTACCACTGATCCATCAGAGAAGCCCAATAATAAGTGCATGCAAATAAAATGATGTCAAAGACACAATGCCAGGTTGAAAGAAGCAAAAAGTTCAGTATGATCCCATTCTATCACACACATAAAATAATTTTTATTACTTTCATCATCAACGTGATTATACACATTAAAAATCTGAAGGACCACCCAATTCTTAGTAGCTGTCACCTCTCAGGATGGAATAATGGCCAATTTATTCTACAATGTTAAAATTTCAAAGGAATATTTTATATTTGGGGGAAATGATAAAATATAAATATTGAAGAGATTCAAACCTGAAAGCTAAGCAAAGTTTTATTGGTGCTGAAAATCAAAAGCATGGTACCTAAATCTATGATTCCCGATGAGGACTGGAGATGACCACGCCCCTCCCACAGGGATGTGTGACAATGTCTGGAGAGGTTCTGACCACGGCAGGGGTGGAGACTGGCATCAAATGGGTGGAGGTCAGGGATGCTGCAGGGCACAGGACAGCCCCACCACACAGAACCATCCGGCCCAAAATGTCAGTAGTGCTGGGGTTGAGAAACCCTGTTTTAAATCACTCTAGACATTTTCAAAAGCAGAAAGACATTTGGAAATGCTCGTTTCAATTATGCCTTCAAATGGATGCCAATCCTTTTATAAAGCCATAAATCTTGCCCAAAGGAAGACCTAATTGCCTTTGAAGTCACAAATAATTTAATCAGATAATCTACTTTGATGTACAATTCACGAGTGCTGGCTAAAACACATCATTTATTATCTACATTTACAAAACCTCCAGCCTGTGCTAAGTGCCCTTTGACTACATGAAATACAAGTTGTAGAATTAAATTAGAAAAAGGGGCCCTTTCTCCCACGCACCCCAGCACTCTGGGTGGGGTAGCCGGTGGAGGAGTTATGATTCATGCTTCAGCTCCTCTACTTACAGAACTTTGGGCTGCTGGCATCTTGCACCACTCTTGGTGGCTTGTACAAAGGACCCACAGAGCACAGAATCATTGGGTGATCCCGCACAGGACAGAAATGCTGCTCTGAATGGTAACTGAGTAACATGGAAAAGTAGTCAGAACACAGTTTTCTTTTTTCTCAATTCAGCTTCAGCTGCTCTGTCATCTCCCGCTCTCTGGGGCCCCATGGGCTATGGCTCGCCAGGCCCCTCTGTCCATTGAATTCTCCAGGCAAGAATACCAGTGGGCAGCCATTCCCTTCTCCAGGAGATCTTTCCAACCCAGGGATCGAACTAGGGTCTCCCACAATGCAGGCAGATTCTTTACCATCTGAGCCTCCAGGGGAACCCATTAAGAATTCAAGATTAAGGGAAATAGGCCTGCTCTAAAGAGGTGGGCCACGAAGCAAACAGTTCCCAGATGCATTTGATGCAGCCTAGTTTTTTTCACTTGTCTTGGTTTGTAAAATCCCACAGCATGTGTGATCTTAGTATCCCAACAAGGACTGAACCATGCCCCCTGTACTGGGAGAGCAGAGTCTTAAATCACTAGACCACCAGGGAAGTCCCTCTGAGCTATTTTTAAAAATTAGAGATAAGGTGTAAAAGCTGGGGTAGTCTGCATTTTAAAAAGTACTTGGGATTTCTCCTGAACAACACAGAAATGTGGCAACACTGAGCCAACCTTCCCACTTGGCTAGAACCAGCAAGGGGAGAGGACCACCAGTGACTTTAAAAAGCACAGGTCTCCAGCTCAGCACACACATACAGGAAAAGTCAGTACTGCTTTGAGAAGCGTTATAGACACAAGCACCCATGAGTGGTTAAATGGTCATGAAGACAAGCAGATTTCTGCTTCAGTTCAGTCCCTATTGCTTCCAATCCTTGTTTATTTCTGTATCTGCCTGATCCCCCAAAGTACTTGAGTTTTCAACTTGGCATATGATTGTGTCAACCAACATAGAAAAAAAAGCTCAGGACGGGGAATTCCCTGGAAGTCCAGTGCTTAGGACTCCTCATGTTCACTGCCAAAGTTCGATCCTTGGTCGAGGCACTAGGATCCAGCATGCTGTGTGGTGCAGCCAAAAGAAAAAGTTCAGGAAACAATCTCTAAGGGCTGACTGTGGAAGGTGGGATTATCCCTAACTTTAGTTTCTGTAACTAACCATTGCTTTATGACAAATATGTATTGATTTCACAGGGCAAAGGGTATACGAAACCATCTTCCTTTCTCTCTGGAGTAACCCATGTGGAGCTGCAAGACCAAAGAACCACCATTAGCCCAGAGGCTAGTGAAAGCCAGGCCCCAGCATTCTTACTCTAATACATATTAATTGCAGTTTTATATGTATAATTTCAATATGCATATAAAATGCAACAGGATCCTGTAAGCAAAATACTGGCAAGGCATCAGTTCTGGCCAAGAGGTCTAGATAGAGAAAGCAGACAAAGCATGGAGAATATAAACTACTCTGACCCATAACATGACAAGATTCCAGGAGTGAATAGCTTCTGGCTGACCCAAGTGCTCGTCGAAGACTAAAACCAGCCCTGAGGATTACAGACTCATGATTCTGAGCTCCTCAATGCCCTAAACAAAAGGAGGGTTCTAAACTCTCACGAAATTTTTATCTAATAACTTATTTTAATGTGTACATTTATGCTGCAGACTATAAATTTTAACTTGCTGAAACTAGTAAGGTTTTGCAATCCTATGACAAGCTACTATTTTAATACAATCCTAGATAAGACACAGTCTTGTCTCAGTTATATTCTCAATGATTGTGGGGGCATTTCAACAAATATCCCATGTTTTCTTCCATTAAATGCTATTATCACTGCCAACAGCAGAGGGCAGTGGCATCCAAGGCAAAGAAAGCCAGTCTCAGAATCTGGCTGTGGAACTCCCTCATTCTTCTGAGACCTCAACTTGCCTTCTGTAAGAGGAGGAGAGTGACTCAGAGTTTCTCTTAGTTTGTATCACATATTGGCAAACCAACCCATGTTGCCTGCAAGCTAAGAAGAGTGCTGTTCTTGTTGTTTCATCACTAAGTCGTGTCCAACTCTTTTTTTACCCCATGGGCTGTAGCCCGCCAGGCTCCTCTGTCCATGGGATTTCCAGGCAAGAATACTGGAGTATCCCCCTCCTCCAGGGGATCTGCCCGACCCAGGGATTGAACCTCCATCTCCTGCAATGCAGGCAGACTCATTACTGCTGAGTCACTTGGGAAGCCAAGAAGGGTATTTACCATTTCTAAGTGGTTTAGGTGAGAAAAAAAGGAGTCATAGCTCCTGAAAACATAACAATCATATGGAATTCAAATTTCAGCATCACAGTCACATACTTACTGCCTATGGCTATTTTAGTAACACAAACAAGGTATTGAGTAATTGCAGAGTTGACAAGAGACCTACAAAGCCTAAAATATTTACCATCTGGCTCCAGAAAGGGGACAGTTTCTAAGACTAAAAAGATTTTTAATAAATACCTTCTCTTCCTACACTACTCATTGGCTGCCTAACTAATGATCAGCAAAATAACTCAGACACATACTAGCAAGCAGATTATGTTTTGGAAACAGATTTTAAATTCTACTGAAATGGGGCATCTGCTAACTCACCATCTCAAAGGTCACTCAAATAATGAGGAACTTTGTCAGGAATTCTGGCATCACTTCAACCTCTGCCCCTCTCGAGGGACGAGAGAAATTTAATTACGCCTGTGATATGTGTTCCTCATACTCCTCTGAACTGTGTTTCCTGAAATATGGTGTAGAAACATCCACAGTGGTTCACAGACCAACATGTTTTACTGTACAAGCTATGTGCTAACTTCATGTACATTAGGGAAAAAAAAACAAACCAGCAAGCAATTTAAACACATGAGCTTATGTATTTTATCTTCACATGAAGCTAAATTGTGGGTCTAATATATAAGAATGTAATAAAACAGGTGGCAAGCACATTATAGCAAAAAAAAAATCATGGTGATGAAAAGTTCAGTTCAGTTCAGGCGATCAGTCGTGTCCAACTCTGCGACCCCATGAACTGCAGCACGCCAGGCCTCCCTGTCCATCACCAACTCCCAGAGTTCACCCAGACTCATGTGCATCAAGTTGGTGATGCCATCTAGCCATCTCATCCTCTGTTGTCCCCTTCTCCTCCAGCCTCTGATCCCTCCCAGCATCAGGGTCTTTTCCAATGAGTCAACTCTTCGCATGAGGTGACCAAAGTACTGGAGTTTCAGCCTCAGCATCAGTCCTTTCAATGAACACCCAGGACTGGTCTCCTTTAGGATGGACTGGTCGGATCTCCTTGCAGTCCAAGGGACTCTCAAGAGTCTTCTCCAACACCACAGTTCAAAAGCATCAAGATGGACGGAGGTACGTGACATTGTACAGGAGACAGGGATCAAGACCATCCGCATGGAAAAGAAATGCAAAAAGGCAAAATGGCTGTCTGAGGAGGCCTTACAAATAGCTGTGAAAAGAAGAGAAGCAAAAAGCAAAGGAGAAAAGGAAAGATATAAACATCTGAATGCAGAGTTCCAAAGAACAGCAAGGAGAGATAAGAAAGCCCTCTTCAGCGATCAATGCAAAGAAATAGAGGAAAACAATAGGGCGTGGCAGCACCAGACCCGCGACGCGCCGCCAGTCTCAGCTCGGCTCACTGGCTCGGGTGTGGGTCTGGACCCTAGCGCAGTGTCAATGTGCAACCCGTCCCAAGTTCAAATGGAGCAGGGGGCCGAGGGCCTGAACCCGTGGCATGTGGCTTCGCACCAGTTCACAGAGGATGCTGAGAAGTCATTGTCCATCTTGAACATGTCTTCATCTCCCGGAAGCAGTGGAATGCACACCTCTTGGAACCATAGTCCATTAGGCATTCAACACATCCCTCAGTGCACAGAGCTACAGAGGATCCCATTGGCTTCTGCTGAGGCACCCAGGCAGAATGCCAGTGAAATGGGGCCACAGTTTAGTATGGCACTGCCTGACCACTGTGTGAGCTACTGCTCCCAACTGACTTTCACCCCTTCCCAGATGACTTTCACTCAAGGAATGTCTCCTTCACAGCCAGGAATGATGATTTTCAAGGAACCCCAGATGATGTCCTTAGGAGAGCCCAATATTCCAAGGATGGGCATGACCTTTGGTGGGAATCTAAGGATGCCCCTTAATGGGCCACCAGCCTCACCTCCCAGTGAAATCCCAATGATGTCCCACATCAGAATGCAAACAATGTCTTATCCTGGCCTCCCAACAGTAGCTTCTAACAGAGACTCTTTACCACCTAAAACATTATTAAATCCAACTGTGCCTTCCACTGAGACCCAAGCACTGTTCCCTCCTGTGGCTCAGATGTTGCCTCCTAGAGAGTCTCACAACTTTGGGATGTCCCCAGGCGGATCTTCATTATTGCTGGCTTTGGAATCCCAGGGCTCTTTTGTGAACCAGCCAGTCTCCCAAGAAGACCCCTTCCTACCTAAGCAGCCCATACCTGCTCCACAAAGAGCAGAGCAGCAGTATTCCAGGACCCAGGAAAAGGCTCCTAGGCGGAGATCCCCAGTTTCAAGGCCTTACCGCTGCGACTATGAGAACTGTGAAAAAGCTTACACTAAGCGCTCCCACCTCGTGAGTCACCAACGCAAACACACAGGTGAACGGCCCTATAAATGCACGTGGGAAGCCTGTACTTGGTCCTTCTTCCGTTCTGATGAACTTGGAAGACATACTCGGATACACACCAAACATCGACCTCATAAATGTGACCAGTGCGGCCGACAGTTCATGAGATCTGACCATCTCAGGCAACACCAAAGGACTCACATGAGGACGCCAAGATCTCCAGACCCACCGGCTAACAATGGATGTGTGGCTGGTGGTCCTCCTACTCCTCAACTTTAAGTCAATCTGCTCATCCCCTCATTTTGGCTTCTCCACCCAGATCATGTGTGTCTCTGACCCGCTAGTCTCTTTTTGGTGGGTGTAAGCTTTGATGAAGACACTGAGATTATGAGGCAATGGTGAAGCCCATATGAGCTCTGGACCCCGTCAGGGCTCCTCAGAAACTGCTGGGTGTCCTCACATCTCTGGGGCCACCTACTTGTGCCAGGTTCAGCCACATGGGAAGATGGAGCAAAGTAAAGAATGGGAGCTTTATTCAAAAGCTCTTTATCTTATGTCACTCCCAGCTTGAAACCCTTTAGTGATTCTCCTTTGCCTGCTACACAAAATCCAAGTTCCTTATCTTGGTCTTTGACATTTTCCAGAGCCAGACTATGTTCAAATCCTGAATTTACCACTTACTAGCCATGTGACTTTGGGAAAGGTTTTTGACCATGGTGCCAGGTTTCCTCTTCTGATAAGTGAGAAAAACAGTATTGGACTGTTGTGAACACGTCTTATGTACAATATCGAATGCTCTCTGGCACTCACTAGCCACATATCCAGTTTGTCTCCTCCCATCATTTCCAGACTTGGATGAAATGCTTCCCACAGGACATGGGATCTGCTATCTCAAGTAGCCACTAGCAACCCAGGAGTGTGGAAGAGTTAATGCTCCAGGAATAGTGTTTGACTACTGGGAGCTGGGAGAAATCCAGGTAGATAAATTGCCTCTTCTTCCCTCCCTTGCCTGAATGGGTGCAGGATTTCTCCCATGGGGAGGCCATTTCTCCTGTGGGGAGGCCTCCCCGGCAGCCAGTGCGTGCAGCTTCTGTGCCTCTTCCAGGCTTGTCACGGAGCAGTCTGTGCTGTCGCCTTGCATTACCTCCCATCCTTCCTTACCTTGTGCCCCTTTCTCATCCTCAATACCCTGGGATTTTGTCACCCAAATAAAACACTGATACTTTAAAAAAAAAAAAGAAAAAAACAATAGAATGGGAAAGACTAGAGATCTCTTCAAGAAAATTAGAGATACCAAGGGAACATTTCATGCAAAGATAGGCTCGATAAAGGACAGAAATGGTATGGACCTAACAGAAGCAGAAGATATTAAGAAGAGGTGGCAAGAATACACAGAAGAACTGTACAAAAAGAGCTTCACGACCAAGATGATCACGATGGTGTGATCACTCATCTAGAGCCAGACATCCTGGAATGTGAAGTCAAGTGGGCCTTAGAAAGCATCACTACAAACAAATCTAGTGGAGGTGATGGAATTCCAGTGGAGCTGTTTCAGATCCTAAAAGATTCTGCTGTTCAAGTGCTGCACTCAATATGCCAGCAAATTTGGAAAACTCAGCAGTGGTCACAGGACTAGAAAAGGTCAGTTTTCATTCCAATCCCAAAGAAAGGCAATGCCAAAGAATGTTCAAACTACTGCACAATTGCACTCATCTCACATGCTAGTAAAAGAATGCTCAAAATTCTCCAAGCCAGGCTTCAGCAATATGTGAACCATGAATCTCCAGATATTCAAGCTGGTTTCAGAAAAGGCAGAGGAAGCAAAGATCAAATTGCCAACATCCGCTGGATCATGGAAAAAGCAAGAGAGTTCTAGAAAAACATCTATTTCTGCTTTATTGACTATGCCAAAGCCTTTGACTATGTGGATCACAATCAACTGTGGAAAATTCTGAAAGAGATGGGAATATCAGACCACCTGACCTGCCTCTTGAGAAACCTATATGCAGGTTAGGAAGCAACAGTTAGAACTGGACATGAAACAACAGACTGGTTCCAAATAGTCAAGGCTGTATATTGTCACCCTGGTTATTTAACTTATACGCAGAGTACATCATGAGAAATGCTGGGCTGGAAGAAGCACAAGCTGGAATCAAGACTGCCAGGAGAAATATCAATAACCTCAGATATGAAAAGTTCAAGCAACAGTAATTCATGAGATTGTTGCCCCTTAAAACACTTTCTCAAGCAGTAGGATTTTCAATAGGAACTCAGAGGCTGAGGAGCTTGTATGATTATACACCATATGTTGTTAACTTGGCTTAAATGAAATCATGTCATGGAAAAGTAAGCCTTTAAGGACTCTGGTCAGAAACAAGGGGGCAAAGGGCAAGTTTTTTTCTGAAGCTATATCCACAGAAGTTATGTCATCCCAGAACAAAGCTCTTAAACTCAGCCTTGAATCACTGAAGAAGAGACTGCAGCCTTCACTCTGAAGAATCAAAAGCTTTTGGTGATGAACTCTGCTCCACCTAGAGCCGTTCAGAGAGCAGCTGCAAGCAGTACTTGAAAATAAGCAGCCACCCAGAAAGAAGCCACAGCGTGAACCAACATGAGTGGAAATCTTTTGAGTTCACCATTGACTAAGGCTTCATCATTTATCTTATGGGGATACTGATGTTCTCGTAACTGATGCCTGCTTCTTTTTTGGGCGGGGGGGGACGGTGGTGCCACGCAGCTTGTGGAATCTTAGTTCCCCAACAAGGGATCAAACCCAGGCCCCAGCAGTGAGACCTTGGAGTCCTGGACCACCAGGAAATCCCCGATGCCTGCTCCCTAAAGAGTTCTATGTGAAGGAAAGAAGGGTAAGAGGAAAGGAGGGAGGTGGGGAGAGGGGGCAGGGAAAGGCTATCCAAGGGTAATGCTCTGGCCAGAAGTCTAAATACTGGTGGTCCAACCTATGGATGTGCTTTCTTCATTCTGGCAAATATCTTAAGACAGTTTGAGCTGAACTTTCCTAACTGGAGAGTCTACATAAAAAGGCAGATTCCCCATTTCTCTATAAGAATGCTGAAACGTGGAAACCCTAAGTCCACATTTCTGGGCAGCAACCATGGGCTGAAACCCTTGAGAATGGGGCATGTGCCCTGAGGTTCACCAACAGTCTTCTCGGCCCAGAGCCTGCAGGCTGCCTGCGTTCATCATCACGTTTATGTAAAGCTTTGTTTTTTACTTATGCCTCTCAAAGAACAAGAGTGAGCAAACAGTAAAGGCCATGTTTTAAGAAAAATGACAGTAAACCCATTTCCTTGAGGAAACCATAAAGTTCTCACAGGCTTTTTCTTTCTTTTTTTTTTTTTAAATATTTATTTATTTAGCTGCACCAGGTCTCAGTTGCGGCATTTGGGATCTAGTTCCCTGACCAGGGATCAAACCTGGGTGCCTTGCATTGGGAGCTCAGAGTCCCAAGCCACTGGACCACCTGGGAAGCCCCTTCATTGGTTTTTAACATGCAACTTAATTATGTCTGGATAGAAAGGAATTCAGTTTAAGTCATCCTTGCTTTTGTTACACTCAGCCAGCACCCCTCCTTTGCAACACCTCTCCGGATCCGTATCAGCATGGAATGAGTGACTACCAGAATAAATAATAGAGCAGCCAACATTTTTGTAGCACTTATTATCTTAGGTACTATTCTAAACCCCTTATATATATCGGTTCATTAATCCTCACAAGAGACACTGAGGCAGGGCCTATCGTTATGGCTGTGTAACAGGAGGGGAAAGCAAGGCATGGGAGGGTCAGGCGCCTTGCCTAAAGCCACAGAGCTAGTAAATGACAGAGATGGGACCTGATCCGAGACCAGCATCCTCCTCCTTCACCTCTGCTACAGACATGACTGTTAACCTGAGTGGGGCGTGGGGAGGAGGGGGCTGGGGCCATTCCAGAAGTGGGAGCGCTCTGCTCTCTCTGGGGAGAGAAGATTCTTGTTTCCCTTACATGTTTCTCTAATATTTGAGCCTTCAGTAATGCGAGTATCTGGTTTTGATAGAAAAACACTGTTTCCATTAAAATAAAATTCTTGAGAAAGAAAAAAACGATTGCAGGAAGTTGTGATTCATCTCCGAGGCATTTGAACTGAACTCTGAAGGATTTCTGGCCACCTCTGCCCACTTCTAGGAATGACCTTCAGCTGGCCTTTGGGGAACGTTTTTCTCATTTGTGGGGCCGTGCTGCAGTCCATGGGGTCGCAAAGAGGCAGACACGACGTAGCGACTGAACGACGACAGCAAGAATTCCAGTGGGTTTACTCACTTAAAATTTAAAATCGGCTCCACTGGGATGAGATTCCCCCACCCAGCTCCCTCTGACTCTATGATGCTCACCAGGTAGGCAGGGCCAGACAGGTGTCCCCCAGATGAGAACCCCTGTGTCATAGGGACCCCCTGCACCCTCTCTCCCCGGGGCTGACCTGTGCTCTTGTCCAGGAAGTCCATGGACTCTTCACTGGCGCTGAAGTGGCTGGACGTGGCCTTCTTCTCAGCATCCTGCTCCACATCGGAGCCCGTGTGCACGGAGGAGTTTGTACTCATGGGGGAGCGCGGCATGTCAGACAAGGAGATCCTACGGCCTGCACCCCCGCTCAGCATCGGCTTGCTCATCAGGATCTTGGGCGATGCCGTCATGTCAAAGCTGAGCTTGACCTTCTCCTGCTTGTCCATCTTGGCAGCACCAGCACCAGGGTTGGAGGGGTCAAGCAGCATTTGGTACTGGCTGTTGGGCGTATAGGGTGTCCTGAATGGAGAGTAATTAAAACCCCGAACTTTCGGCGGATGTTCTCCACGTAAACCTCCATCTCTTGCATTGCACTGTTGAAGATGCTTTTAGTCTTTTTCACAGAAAAAGGAATTTCTTTAGACATGAGGTAGCAATTATTTATTGGAACCCAGGCCCTGGGAGCACAAAAGAGAAAGGGAGTTTAAATCAGCCTTGGTCGTTTCCAAGATTTTAAGGTTTTTTGTTTTACAAATTCGATTGTGCAAGAACACTTAAGTTGAGATCTGCCCTCTTAACAAATGTACTCTCTTAACAAGTGTATCATACATTACTGCTGTGTCAACAGAAAAACAGCACAGCCTAAAAGTTGAGAATTATGTTTTATTTGGCAGACAAAACTGAGGACTTTAGCCCAGGACACAGCCTCTCAGATCATCTGAGAGACTGCTCCAAAGAGGCAAAGGAGGAGTCAGGATATACAGGAGGTTTTTTGCAACAAAGACCAGGTAGCCATAACTTCAAAAGATTCCTATTAAAGAAAAACCAGACATCTCATGTTAAGGAATTCAGCATTTTTCTCAGTCTGGGAAGATGCAAGAGTCTGGGTTCACTGAAATCTTTCCTCTGACATGCACCTTAGCTATCTGGGGCTTTCTCAGCCTGAGTCCCCTCAGGGTGCACCGCGGGGGATGGCTGCAGCGGCTGAGTGCTTGGCAGCTGGGAACCCATTTGTCTCCATCCTAAGCTCCCTCAGGGTTCATCATCTGGGTGTCTGTACTGGCTTGATGGCAGTACTGTCCTTTGCTTACTGATAGAGCAGGCAACATTTTTCAACAGCTAGCTGTAGGTTTATGCCAGCTCTCTAAAGCTTATTCAGGTTGTTTAACTGAAACTTTCTATCTGTTAATCAGTAGTCACCCTTTTTCCCCAGTCCCCAGCCCCTGGCAACCACCACTCTACTCTCTGATTCTATGAACCTGACTATCTCAGATACCTCCTACAAATAGAATCATGCAGTATTCGCAGAACTGGCTTATAACACTTTGCCCAAAGTCCTTCTGGTACAGCCGTGATGCTTCATCTTTCTTAAGGCAGAACAGTATCCACTGTGTACAGAGACCACATTTACTCCATCCATTCATCTCTCGATGGCCACCTAGGTTGTTTCCAGAATGGTGTTTTTTCTTTTAATGCAAACCAAATTATCCTGGTGGAATTACCAAGATTCTTAAACACATATTCCATTTTTTTAAATGACTTAGTTTGAATGGTTAATTAACAATCTACTTAAAAGGTATGTTCTGTCATAAGGACGGAATGTGAACAAAACACTCAGCTACATTAAAAGGCTCAATAGTTTAGTCAGTTTAATCCATTAAAAAAATAAATTCCCTTTGCCTCTGGGTTGGTAGAGAGTAAGAAAACAGTCTGGATCCTAGACCACACCTCCGAGAAGATAATTATTCCCCAAATCTCACTCTCGTGCACTCAGACATAAAGAGGTTTCTTTTCTCTTTTAAAACTGCGATTCTCCATGGGACTAGAAGGAAAGGTTAGAAAACCACAACCCTAAAAGGGGTGCATGGTTCTGAACGTGAGATAATTCACAGGAAAAAATGGGAAAACAGCCTATTAGCTTTGGGGTATAAGCCATTCAACTCTTGATTCAGGCTAGTTCAGTCTTCCTACCATCAGCCCTCACATCCTAATGTGCTCTGCAGAAATCCAGTAGAACATGAGCTGCTTTTCTGGAATCAGCCACCCAAGTGAAGGCAGACAGGAGATGGAAACAAAACCACCATGCTCTGGAGAAGGCAAGAGTAGATATAAGAGCATTCGGGTGTGCCTTTGCAATACCTCATGCCCCTAGCCTCAACCCAGCATGTAGATGGGAATCTGGTAGGAATAAGCATTTCCAAGGAGACCTCATGGATTTCATAGACCATAAACTCAAGTCAGGTACAAAGCCATGGGGAGCAACGTGGACTTAGTGGGGAAAGCTGGTGGGAAACTCACACCCGGTCTAATGCAAGGACCCCCTATTCAGGTGCTATCAGACTGCCTTGGGAATGTGGACCCAACACCAAGTCTTTCAAAATTTTAAACTAGAAAATATAAACTTTCTATCTTCTCTTTTACCCAAATGTCAAGAGCATCTCCTTCCTATTTTTTAAGAGCAGGGCACAGGCTGGCTGCCCACAGCTCACAGCTCTTGGTGATGCTAGGTCACGATGCATATGAACACGGAACCCCTCAAAATACCCATCCATGCCCTCAGAGTGCTAGAAACCACCCGCTTCGCATCCGCTCCCATTCACTGCTGTCATTCTGCAGAGGCCCGAGGAACCAAAGGTGCAGCCAGGCAGAACGAGGGCTGAGCAGGATCCAGATGCCCCCAGGGCCAGCGTCTGTGGGGCCTCCGGAGCTTTCAGCCGAGTGGGCAGGAGTTGAGACCAAAATGGGGCTCTGAGGAGCATCGGGGAGCTCCAGGCGGCCCCGAAAGCTGATGCCCCTTCGGTGAGCCAGCCTCCACTCTGTTGTTGAGGTGGAAGATGAGCCCCTACCTGGAGGGATACTGGGGAGACACATCTGACCGGTACCTGCACCCCCAGGAGCTGACCAGCCACAGTCACTGGGGTTGCACCCTCTCCCATTTTTGTCTGGCATTGGTGCCCTAAGTTCCATGAAGTTATTTTACAAGTGATTTCAGAAAAGGGTTTCTTTTTCTTAAAGGAGACCCAGGAAATATTGAACGGGATATCCTATTTGCTTAGTGACAGGAAGCCTCTAGGAGGCTATGTCTTGAGAGGCAATACAGTCACACAGCTGAGCTACTTTCTAGTTCTGGGCCTTGGTTTTCCTATCAATGAAATGGGGATAAAAGCAGCTTCTATTAAAAAAAGCACTTAAAACAATGTCAGCTGCCACAGTAGCAGGCACTTGGCCTGGCACACGGCACACACTGAAAATGTTTCTTTGAATGAATGAACGAATAAGGGAATTTCAGAAAGCTTCCCAACAAAAAAATGGTCAAGATCAAAATGTAATACTTGCCATCAAACCTAGAACCATCTCCGCTAATTTCCATCTTGTCTCCCTATCAATGCACTGCTTGGATTCCTGGTAAGTGACTTTGCAGATTACTTTGAAATTTGTTTTTTTCCCCCAAAGATGACAAGCAAAATTTTACAAGGAGCAATTATTTCAGATTCTGCTGTTGTTTCAAATGATAAACTGTATTTTCTGTATGTTCTGTGGGTGGGTATAATTTTCAAAATATGTCTTTTAAATATACACACACACAAACACTTTCCAGCCTGCCTGCTAGGGCTCTGGGAGGAGTAGGGGGCGGGGGTGCCTCATTTAATCACAACATAACTTGCTGAAAGAGAGCCGGAGATAGTAACCGCTGCTCATCTCCATCTACCTGTTGTTCTGAAGCAGGTGGGGGGCTGCGCTCTGCAGAGAGCCGCTATTAGCTAGAGTAATTCACATCTAGCTAGAATAATTCGATTCGCTAGGAGGGGAGGGCAGGAAGGCTAGGAGGAGGGCTCCTACCTGTCAAAACAGCAACCCATTCTAATTCCCATTTTAGCTCCACAGAAAAAGGAACAGGAGGGGACTACCCCACACGACGATGGGAGATTCATTTACCAGCAATCTGGGGAAATGTTTCTGATCCCTGAAAGCATTATTTTGAAAAGCAATTTGTGCGGTGATTTAATTTACTGCAGGGGAAAAAAACAACAAAAAAGAACAGCAGAGCTTAAAATAGCCGTGGAACCTTTGCCCACGCTGGCTGCATCCACAAAATCACGAAAGCAAGATCCTTTCCAACCTACCTGAAAAACGGAAGCCGGTGCACAATCAGGCTTAACACAGCCCAGGCCAGTATTTTTAAACTACAAGATCATCAGTGGGTATCATGACAATCAAATAATAGCCGTGCCGCCCACCCCTTCTCGCATTCATTGGCAGGATCAAAGGCTCACTTGGAGCTACACGTTTGAAGCCCGTGTTTAACTCCCACCTGTCGTGTTGTCCAAAGAAACGGGCATCCACCTGCCCATCTTTATCCCTCAGAGCTTTCGCAGGCCAGAATGGAAACCCCTTCAGTTTTGCCCAAACCAAAGGATGTGGATTGCTCTAGGAAGAGAAAAACAAAATCCCGAGTTTGTATGTATTCAAAAGCAAGACCCATATATAAAGCTCAGTAGATGAGGTTCAGGCAAGGGAGCGGTGAGACAGGCCACAAAGTGGAAGAGGACAGCTTCAAGCAGGGTCTGTCTCCCCAGATGCGTGGCCAGGAAGCCTGGGCAAGGCTGGGAGTTAAATGGGGCAACCGAGAAGAAGTGAGCACTGACAAACCCAGGCTTGAATCCTGGCTGTGCCACTACCACCCGGATGGCTGTGAGCAGGACACTGACCCTTTCTGGGCAACACGGGGACAGAAAGACCTACACTCTCCATTAAGCTGGAGGGTTAAATGCACGTGACACCCAGCACAGAATAACAGGCAGCACTACATACCTTTGGTCTCTATCAAGTGCTCCTCAAAGCCTGAGCTTATTCAGACATTCATCTCCAAAGGCAGGAAAAGCTATCAGCTATGCTTTGATTCTCAACTCGAATGCCAAGTCTTGCTGCCCAGTTCCCTCTACCCCCAACCCCCATACTCCCAGCCCACCCCAAAACACACCTCTCTCTGCAAAGCACCAGTTTGGAAAATGTAGATCCCTGGGGGCAACGAAGGTGACTGACCTTCCCCCATCCCATCCTCAAGAACCATGGTCTCAGATGTAAAATAGACAGCTAGTGGGAAGGTGCCATATAACACAGGGGAGCCCAAGCTGGTGTTCTGTGACAATCTAGAGGGGTGGGATGGGGTGTGAGGCGGGAGGGAGGGTCAAGAGTGAGGAGACATATGTATGCCTGTGACTGACTCATGTTGGTGTATGGCAGAAACCAACACAACAATGTAAAGCAATTATCCTCCAATCAAAAATAGATTTTAAAAGGGGGGGAATCCAGACAACCCTGTATTTTCCTGCTCTTTCCTGAGCTCTGACTATGTCAGTGTTGATTAGATCATTGATAAAATCTTAAAGAAAGGGAAAAAAAAGAACTATGGTTTGGCGAGATCATGGAGTTAATCCTAGAAGGGATTCCCAAACCTCTTAAAATAGACCCAGGTGATTTTAAGTAACATACTCATTTCCCACCACTGGCTCACTATCTGCGTGATGTTGGTGTCTCTCTCCTCTGATGAGTTTCTCTTTTTCTCTGCATCCTGCTGTTTTCAAGGACTAACAGACCCCGTCGATGATGATGCTTTGAACTTTTAGCCAAAGAGGTTTATCCCACCTGGATTACTCCCCTTTCTGACTATAACTGTATCAGTAAGAAAATTATCTAAAAACATCATCCAAAGTTCCATCCAGTAAGCCACCTGGAGAAAGCTGTCCTGGGTCATCCAAGGCAGAGAGCTCAGAAAACAAGGATAGAAAAGGAAACCCAACTTACACAAGGCTCACAAAACCAGTTATCTCGTTTTTGGCAGGCAGCTAGATAACACTCTGGACAAACTTCAATTTCATTCATCTGTAAAGCAAAAAGGTGTTAGAATGTGTCACTCCCAGGGGCCTTGTATCTGCAAGTCCTCAAGAAATACATGACGATACTGGCAGGTAAGGTTAGCTAAACTAAGTGCCACGGTGGGGAACACCCTGAACATTAATTGGACTATTTCTCACCAACCTTGATGCATTCACCTAGCCCAAGCCATCATCCTCTCTTTCTGAACCTCATCTCCCAGCGTCCTGACTTGGTCCATTCCCCAAACACATGCAACAGCCTGAGCCCAGCCCAGGAGGTTCATTTCATCCACACCATCAAAACTAGGGGGCATTTTTCCAGGACACCTGGGCCACTCTTGGAGAAATTCAGGACATTTCCTGCAAATAACGTCAAATGGAAACAGCTGCCACAAGAAGACTGGAAGGGAAGAAGGGATCGGCCTCTGAGCAACAGCGACGCAAGATGGCAGCCACCACAGGCTCGGATGATTTGTGAAAACCGAATATACAGCCTTAAAATAGAATGTGGACCTAGATACCCAGAGCGCCCCACTTTGTAACAAAAATTAACATGAATGGAGCTAATAGTTCTAATGGAGCGGTGGACCCAAGAGCCATTATCAGTGCTAGCAAAATGGCAGAATTCTTACAGCATCCAAGTTGTCCTGCAAGAGCTTCGGCGCCTAACGACGTCTAAAGAAAATATGAAACTCCCTCAGCCGCCTGAAGGACAGCGTTACATCAACCAATCAAAAAGAACACCACAGGCCTTCACCTGTCCTCCATTCAATTTAAGCAATCTTCATTTTACACAGTAATAAATTTTCTAGGTACATCTTATAGACCTCAAAGTACTGGAAAGAAAGCTCCCATTCAAAGGCAGTTTCTCTTCAGATACTGTAAATGATACTAATTTTTTTGTCCATTTGAAATATATAAATTGTGCTATAACAAAAAAAAAGAAGACTAAAAAAGGACCCAGGAAAAGCCACAGACTGTGGGGCAAAGAAATCATAAACTCCACGCTACATGCAGGGCTTGACCACCAGTCAAGGCTGAAAAAATCCTCTTGATCACAGATAAGGGAAGGGTGTTATTTTATCACATACTAGGGTCCCCTCCGTTGCTTTTACTTTCCTCGAAGACAAGAGACACTGTCTGTGCGTCAACAAATTCTCCAATCTCCACAACTACCCTCGGACAGTTCCACCAATGGGAACATCAAGCACCCAACCCACCACTCCAGGCACGCTTAAAAGGGGGCAGTGGGGACACATACCTCGTGCTCACAGATTTTGATGACCACTTTCGCAATCTGTGTCAATTTGTGATTTCCTAAGGGAATAAGACAATAGGATTAATTCAAATGGCAACACAGGAAACACCTCAGGATTTATACCTAGAGAGCCTTAGGATTTATACCTCTATTAGCAACCTTTTCACTTGCTTTCCCTTGGGAGTAACCCTTTAAAGGTTAAAAACAAGACATGTCTGGCTTCTAACATCAGTGTAGTTGACTTTTCCCAGGAACCAACCTTTGGTGCTGAGATACTCCCTGAAAGATGACAATTTGTGGTGGTTTCCCAATAGTTCACAAGCTAATATTTAAAAGATGCTTTTATAGTTTCAAGGCCCAAATTAGTGGAAAGGAGCCTTATGGACTTCCCCAGTATAAATAAAGAGTCTGCATGCCAATGCAGGGGACGCAGGTTTGATCCCTGGTCCAGAAAAATTACCACGAGTAACTGAGCCCAAGCACCTCGGAGCCCATGCTCTGCAACAAGAGAAGTCTCCACGAGAAGCCCACGTGTCTCAACTAGACAGTTGCCCCTGCTCTCTGCAACCAGAGAAAAGCCCACAGCAACAAGGACCCAGCACAGCCGTAAATAAATAAATATATAAGTAAAGGAGCCTTCTTCTGCCCATTGTCCCAGACACTAACCCAAGAAGTGAAAGTGAAGTCAGCTCAGCCGTGTCCGACTCTGCGATCCCATGGACTGCAGTCTACCAGGCTTCTCTGTCCATGGGATTTTCCAGACAAGAGTACTGGAGTGGGTTGCCATTTCCTTCTCCAGGGGATCTTCCTGACCCAGGGGTCGAACTCAGGTCTCCTGCATTGCAGGCAGATGCTTTACCCTCTGAGCCACCAGGGAATACTAAGAAGAAGAGTCCAGGGAAAAGAAAACATTTAACTAACTCCAGCGTGCCTGGTGCAATGAACTTAACTCCTTAAAAAGCCTTATTAGGAAGCAAGCATGAATGGTCTCATTTCACCTAAGAGTAAACCAAGGTTCAGCAGTCATCACATATATGAGATCACTGAGCTAATGAATTGAGGTTATGGCTCCAGGTCTAACTCTTAATCCCTCACCTTTGCACTAAACCAGAGAACAAGAAGGTCAAAAAGCCATGTTGTATTGAACAGTATGTTTTCAAAAACTGTAGATTTGGTGGCAAAAGATTTCATACATACAAATACCTAGATTTCTGACATGTTTAAAAACTAGGATCAGAAAACTCTGTATCCAATAAAACCACTGGAGTGTCCAATGGGGACCTCTCCAGAGTGGGCAGGAGTTCCCTGTTGTCTGCAGTCTCCAGCTCCCCACACTGGTCATCCTGGCTTATTCTGCTCTTTTTCTGCTACCTGGCTTCATTCACTTGTTTATATGATCTTACCAGCCTTTCTCTGTATTTGAGTTTATAACCTTTACACAAATTCCCAATGCCTAGATACATATCTTTCTCTCATCCCTGCATCCCCAGCCCTGCAAACATGTTAGTAATGCAAAATATGTACTTTAAGCAGATAGTCATCCACTCATATTTCCTTCTTCAAACATCAGCTAACAACAATCTACACTAGGCCCAAGCGTGTATAGGAAACAAAATAAGCCCTTAAAGCCCTTTACGCCCTGGTGAGCAACTCAAAATTTTAAAAGCACCATCAAGAAAGTGTGATAAAAACTGTCATATGGAAGGACAGGTACTGAGAGCCCTTAACAAAAGTATGTGAATGGTCTGGGTCACAAAGGAAGACTCCTCAGGACTGAAAGGCTGAGACTAAAGGACAAGGAAAAATCATCAAGGCAAAGAGAGAGGAGTGTTTCAGCAGGGGACTAGAGGGACAGGTTGGGGCAGGACACGCTTAAAGATCTACCCAGCAAGAAGGCAGACAGAGAGGATTATGGGAGAAGATAGGGCAGTGGGAAAGGTGCCCATGGAAGAGATTTTAATGGGAAGTTAATCTCCTCCAATCTGTCCAAAAGGCTTAATCCACCAAACATAACTAACAAAACTTTATACAGAATCTAAAGAAAAGTCCTAAAACTCAATAATAAAAAACTCAATTTTGAAATGAACAAAAAATCTGAATAGACGTTTTACCAACAAAAGATGCATAAATGACTAATAAACACAAAAGGTACTCAATACCGAGACAAATAAAACGGCCATTGCATAACACTTCAAGAACGGCTACACAGTATCAAATGTTGGCAATGATATGGCACAACAAAAACTCTCACATACACTGCTACAAGGAGTGTAAAATAATACAACCAACTGACGAAATGGTTTGGTAAAATTTCTTTTAATTTAAATACAAACCTACTCAATGATCTAGCAATACCACTCTCAAATGAGCGCCTATGTCCACACAAAGACTTCTGTAACAATGTTCACGGGGCGGGGGGCTTTATTCATAATAGTCGAAAACTGAAAACAATACATATATCCATCAACATCAACCAAGGAAATGGAGACATTGTATACTGACAGACTACTGACCCCACTCCACAGTAAGAAGAAACAAGGCAATAATATGTACAACAGAAGTGAATCCCCAAAACATTACACTCTGTCAACACAGTCAAGACTCCACTGATACGAAATTCCAGAATATGGAGAATTAATTCTCAGTTATAGAAAACAGAACAGTAATTCCTTTCGAGGAGGGTGGATTTAGTGGAGAGAGGCAACTGGGATATACCAGAGTGATAGAAATGTTTCAGGGTCTTATTTGCGGTTGGAGTTACGGAGGTGGGAACACATTTCTCAGACTCATGGAATATACCTGTGAATCCTGTGCTTTCTACTTTATATAATTATTCCTCCATTAAGAAGGACAGGGAGGCCTTCCCTGATGATATAATGGTTAAGAATCTGCGTGCCCGTGCAGGGCACATGGGTTCAATCCCAGATTCCACATGCCATGGACCACCTAAGCCCAGGCACCATGACCGAAGCCTGAGCACCTAGAGCCTGTTCTCTGCAACAAGAGAAGCCACTGAGAATGGGAACCCCATGCACGGCAAAGAAGAGTAGCCCCCACTCACAACTAGAGAAAGCCCACACACAGCAGCAAAGACCCAGCGCAACCAAAGAAAAATAAGTAAGTATTTTTAAAAATTAAGAGGACAGATAAAAGCATCACATAGTCACAAGCAACAGTGGACATCAGCTCATACCCTAAAATGCCCCCTATTCACATATATTAGCAATCTACTTTAGCTCTGGGTTCTGACGCATGAGAAGAGATCCTAATTTTTTTTTTTTTTTAATGAAAGGCAGGAGAACAGGCAACACACACAGCATATCCTCTTTTCTAAGAGTCATCTAAGCCACTCACCCCCATTATAAATGATGCAGTTGTGCAAAATCCATTTTGCATCAGCCAGGAAGGCTTCTGTGCAGCCATACATTTTCTTTTTAGCATTCTGGGGAGAAAAGCCACAGAAAATAATCACCAGTGAGTCTCTGTAAGCCACAGCCTGTAACACCTGCGCCCCCACATAATTTTCTTAGCAGTCATTTGCCAAATTAATTAATGCTTTTACTCATTTCCCAAGATGCTATTACAGTTGAGATCTATAACTCTATAAAAATGCATTCACTGAATTCATCACACTAACCTGAATCTTCTCATCTTATAGCACTATCATTTATCAAGCAGCTTCTTCCAATGAACCAGGTTATTTTATATATTTACACATTTATTATTAATTGTACAGTGTCCCCAAAAGCCTCATAATTGAAAACTCAATGAAGCCATTCTTATCCCCATTTGACAGACAGGGAAACTGAGACATAGTAATGTTAAAGAACTAATCCAAAGTTCCAAAGCTATTAATTTGTGAAATTAGGATTCTAACCTCATCTTTTGGAATGTCTTTTTTTTTTTAAACACCATAAGGGTGTGAGAATTTCTCCAAAGCAGGCTGAATTTACTGTTTGGAGGTTGGGGGAGTGGGTCCATCAATACACACAATATAATGTTTTCTCCTCATTCATGTTCTTCTTTAAGAATATTTTGGTGCTAAAAATTCAAAAATCAGCACCAAGATGACAGACACTATCTAAAATGCTACCAGTGTAATTTTCAGCATGGAATTTCAGTTTGAACCTTTGAAAAGCAGGGTTAGGCACTACAGAAATACCCTCCTCCGTGAAATAAGTCAAGATCTAAGAAGCCACATGTTTACTGCTAACATGAAGGTTTCCCAGATACTTGATTTTCTCTGCTTCCTTCCTGCTGCTCTCATTAACACCTCCAAAAGAAAGAGAAGGGTAAACCCCAAATCAATCAAATCACTATTGCTTAGAAGCTGTAACTTTCTCAGATAAAAGGCTAGAATCACCAACAGAAATACTACTTGACGCTAAGCAGTGGGTTTCAACACCCACTGCAATCCTTGGGAAAATATTACAAAGAAGTTAGGGGAATGAGCGTTCTTCCATCCAAACAAAAGTGGGGCAGGGGAGACACAGAAGAGACATCTAACTTGAGACAGGGCTGGGAAGTGAGGGTGAATCTTGAGTCATCTCAACAGCTGTGGGCTCTTTGATGGAAGCCCACCTTTTCCAATGTACAAAGGTCCATGGGGTGGAAGATGTATTCTGCATAGTCAGGATGTTGCTCCAATGGGACAGGCTTCTGAAATGCATCTGTCTGTAAAAGAAAGGACGCATACAGACAAACACAAACCCGTCACTGCTACGGGAGACCGCACGCATTAACGCCTACAGAGTATTTCCACAATGGAGGCATCTCTCCAGAAAATACAGTTCTAAAACCCTCTACAAAACAGGCCCCTGAAAAGCTCCAAAGTGGTTCACCTTCTAATTCTGCCTGGTTGTCAATAATCACGGCCCAGCTGTGTCGCAGTTTTCTCATCTGCTCTGTTTTCAGTGTATACTCAAATAACAGGTCCAGGCCTCTTCAATTAAGATCAACAAGAACAACGGGCTATCAGCTACTTTAGACCTCAACTCTGAAGGAAACTCATCTGTAGTACACTGCAAATGACCATAATTAAAACTGACTGGCGGTGAAATTTGGCTATACCTAGGGATGACATCAGAGAAGGCAATGGCACCCCACTCCAGTCCTCTTGCCTGGAAAACCCCATGGATGGAGAAACCTGGAAGGCTGCAGTCCATGGGGCTGCTGAGGGTCAGACACGACTGAGCGACTTCACTTTCACTTTTCACTTTCATGCCCTGGAGAAGGAAATGGCGACCTACTCCAGCGTTCTTGCCTGGAGAATCCCAAGGACGGGGGAGCCTGGTGGGCTGCAGTCCATGGAGTAGCTGAGGGTCGAACATTGACTGAGTGATTTCACTTTCACTTTTCACTTTCATGCCCTGGAGAAGGAAATGGCAACCCACTCCAGTGTTCTTGCCTGGAGAATCCCAGGGATGCGAGAGCCTGGTGGGCTGCCTTCTATGGGGTCACACAGAGTCGGACATGACTGAAGTGACTTAGCAGCAGTAGCAGAGATGATATGCCAAAAGTTCCCTTAAGGGCCAACAGATATTTTACACATGGGTGGAAATCTTAGTGAGATTTTGCTCCTCCTCTTAGGAGCCAAATTACTTTCAACACAGGGACTATGTAAAGCAGTGGTCCCCAATCTTTAGGCACAGGGACATGTTTTGTAGAAGACCATTTCTCCATGGACGGGGGTGAGGTAATGGTATGGGGACGATTCAAGCATATTACAATTATCGTGCACTTTATTTCCAGTCTAATGCCACTGCTGATCTGACAGGCATACCAGTCTGTGGCCTGGAGGCTGGGGCTCTGGAGTAAAGATTTTATATCTTACTCCACTTTTTTAAGCCCTATTTGAATCAGTTCAAAATGTGACGCCTGGTTTGTCAATGGGCACTATGTATTTATTAATAAAAATATATATAGGGAATTCCCAGTGGTAAGGACTCAGTGCTCTCAATGCCAGGAGCCCAGGTTTGATCCCTTGTCAAGGAACTATGACCAGGAACACACATATACAATTTATACAGACACACACACACTTATAGATAAGATTTAATTAACGACCAAATTGTGCTCAAGCAAGGCATGTGAATGGGTTACCATTTGCAGTTATCCAACCTCTTTCTCATCCAGAATAAGTTTGGCTTTGTCAGTTTAAAAGATGCTTCCATAAAATCAGCAACTTTCTGCCCTGATTTTGTAACAAACAATTTAGGTAAGAAATCAACACCTTCTTTATCTTTTTGGTTTATAAATTCTACAGTGTTGACAAATCTAAATAAATCAATTCTTGTCAAAGTTTGGTGTCTTACTTTTAATGAGGCTATATACTTTTGCTTCCGTTGATGGAGTTTTTGTGAAAGGGATTCCCAATTTAGCAACACCCAATGGCCATGCTCTGAACTTTTTCCTTCATGATTATCAAATTTCAGAATATAATCTCAAAATTAAAGTTTCTACATTTTTAAAGAAATTAAATCACAATGGCTACTAAAAGCATTCAGATTCTGTATTTCCATGTATTCCTTTGACTTAGAAAGCAAAGTCTGAAGAGTTTCATAAAGGGTCACCACTAGCCCACCTGGTGCCTTTGTGTAAATCTACCAAAGAACTCTACAAAAGAACCCAACTTTCTGTAGGAAAAATGTCCTAACGCTGATAATCTTGTCATAAAGTATTATTTTAAAAAACAAGGTATGTTACTGCCATCTTTCTGACAATTGTTGCAAAAAGCTACAAAATGACAGCTATGGTAACTGAGAGTCTTTGAGAAAAACCACTTTAAAGTAGACAGCTTGCCAGCTGAACATGGCAGGCCTGCTTTCACATCGATTTTCCTAAGAGCAAAGGCTGTGCATCAAATCCCAATCCAAACTTAAAGAAACCAAGAAAATCCTCGCCCTTTACAGGAATCTCGAAATCTCCCTCATTAGACCCTGATTACAAATACCCTGGGCTGCACTCAGCTCTCTCACTGAAATGGAATTTTTACAACTCCCCCTTATCTAGTGTGGTCTGAGGTTTCACTTTGCAACCACTAAGAATTTTAAATCCCCACCAGCTTCCTAATATATGTCATTTCCTGACTAAACTCCTAGGGGACACAAAATGTACACTTTTGAGAATTCACTGAATGCCTCTGTCCAATTAAATTTACAGGGATTTGCATCTGGGCACACAAGACCCAAAGAGTAAGAAACACACGTGTCTGAAAAGCCAAGGTAACTACAAGGAACAAAAATGTTAACAGAACAAAAATCATCGTTCTCATTAACACATGTAACAAGGGGAAGTGTCTTCTTACCCCTGGCTGTTTCATTTTCTGAATGGCGAACTTGAGCAGGTATGATAACTGTTCGATGGTGAGCATCGTCATGGCTTTACTCTGAGTCTCGATGCATTCTGCTACTGTGATCTTCTGCAAGTCAAAATCACACAAATACCCAGTTAGGAAAGAATATTATGATGCCATGTATTCATTTCCCTTTCCTAATTTTCCAGTAACTTCAAACATAAAAAACAAACCCCATCTAAATGAGACCAGTTGTTTCTCTTGATGAGGACTCCAGTCTACTTGACCCGGGGCTGGATCTGTGGATAAAAATGAAGCAGCATACCAATCCACTGATGACCTGATTTAGAAGTGTTGTTAGCTCATGGAGGCAATATAATCTGAAAAGAGGGGGAGGTGGGCAAGGACCCGAAAAATCGTCATTCTTATAACCTTGGGTTTCAAAATAGGACCCGAAAGGTTCTGGGCTATCTTTCAGGAAACTGACAGGGCATTAATGCAATGACATCATGGATGGGGCAGGACAGTCTTCCCTATAGAAAAAGTCTAATGCATGGAAGTGAACTAATAAGTATGATTTCATTCTCCATCACCACTGACGTGAACCCACTTAGGACACTCCAGCAAACTATCCAAGGAGCAATCTTACATGTCTACCTCCATGGGCGAGAAAAGAGAAATTCCTATCAAAGACATGTCTGAAACCAGATTCTGCTATATAAACTGGTACCAGATCTCTGAGCTGTGGAATCCTTAGGTAGCAGCAAGAACAAAATAGCCAATTCGGATGATGTCACTCTTGAATCACCTATGTAGGGAGAGCAAAGCAAGATTTCTCCAACTAATCTGGATTTTGTTTCCATTCTTCAGATCTCCGGATCCTCCAAAAGGAACTTTCATGGCTGGTTGTTGAGAAAAAGGGCAACACACGAGGTGCTTGGAAGAGGATATAATGCATGGATCTAACTGTTCAGCTATCAGAACCGGAAACAGCTAGTCTTCCCAGCTGACTGCCTCACCCATTCACTCCTGGAAGAAATCCAAGACTCAAAGTCTTAGAGACAGATCACATATCTGTCTGAACTCCAGTTCGTTTCAGGTAACTCTCCATGGTGAACACCTGAGTTGCTCACTCAACCGTGGACCTCTTCTCTCCCAGCCCAGCCCAGTCCTCCTGGCTGGCAACGCCCGGGTCTTATAATACAGACTGAAAAGGGGCCAGACAGACGTTTGCAAGCCTTTCCTGCCTGGGGACTGGTGAGCCAGTCCTGACCAAGGAGCCCAAGGGCATGTCTTTTGCTTGATACAAAGGGATGTGAGGAGACACACTTCTCCCAGGAGGACTACTGTCTAGCCACACGTGATAAAACCTCCAGCCACCATCTTACAGCCAGCGACACGTCACCTCAACAGCAAAATGTCAAGATTCTGACTCTGAACAAACTCTGTCCTGGTCCTGCCTCTGGCTTCTTTCTACACACGATAATAAATCCCTATGGTTTCAGCTGCCTTTCATCAAGCTCTATTCTCTACAGCCAAAGTATCCTGCCTGAGCCACTATCTTCGCTGAGAAATTATTAAACAATTGGAAAGGAATGGTCAAGACAAAGGAAACAGATGAAGGCTCCAATTTCCACAATTAAACGCAGAGAATGAGGTTGGACTCTGCATAGGAGGCCACTGCTGAACAATGTCTCTGTCTAAAGTAACCCAGACAGAATCAGGGATCGTCTTTTGCAATTCTAGGGGTGTAACACCATTAAAAAGTCATCATCATGTTGATCTGACACCTGATTTCTTCCACAGAGTTTCCTTCTACTGTACACAAAAGCAGTACTACAGACACTGTCCTAAAGCTTGCCTTTTCTTCCCCATGATCAACATCTGAGAACTTTCCATCTCCTACGTAGAAAGCATCCTCATTTGAGATCTAATGCCAATGTGCCTTTGAATTCGGGCGACACTCCATATCAAGTAACTTTGTAGATGACATTCTTTTGTGTGCTGTTGCTGTTGTTCCACTTCGTTTTTGGTTTCTAGATAAAATTCTTACTTTCAGCATCTGGAAAAAGCATCTTAGATGGATGTTCCCAAGACTAGAAGACACTTCAGAAGACTGGAAATCATAACTGTTTTCATGAAGAGTGTTCAGGCTTTGCTGCAAATGAAATACACACGTCCCCTTCACTGTGCCAGCGTGCTTCTGACTCGGTTCCGTCCCCACTGCCTTTTCCCATGGCTCCATGGCTCCTTCCCTTCTTTAAGTCTTTCTTAAATCGTAAGAGGACTTCCCGGACCTCTTCATTTAAGAGATATGAAAAAGAGCATCAGACGGCCACCACGTGGGATATACAAACAACACTGGTCTTCCAGCTTGGCTACTGCCGAGGATTCAATGATGTAGCAGGAAACAACATCCAAGAAGGAAGAAAAGAGCTTGGTAGAAGTTTGTAACTTCCGGAATGCTCATTCCAGAAGAATCAAAGAAGGCTGAAGATCTCAGAGGGATCCAAAAACCCACGAAGACTCAGAATCAATATTCAGTGCGACTGTCTTTCCAAGAGCTGGAGTGCTAAGGCCACTTCCAGTGTCGGTCCCCCTAAGGGGGTATGATCAGGACCGAGCAGAGGGAAGGCAAAAACTTCTCTTTTCCTTGTGTTTGGATTATTTGAAAAATTCGATATCAAAGGAAGGAACAGAAAGGAGAGTAAACGAGGCAGACAACGCATTCATTCATCAGGAACTAACCTCACATTCAGGACAAAACCAGTCCCCCTCTGGTTCCGATGTCAGTCTCAGACACTTAGCGTGATAAACCCGGGGACAGAGCTCACAGCAAAGGACTTGGCCTTCCCGGTGACAAACCCAGCAGTAGAAATCATTTCGTCCGTCCTGCGGTACAACATCAACAGGGTCTGTGGTGAGTGGCTGCTTCATATAGTAAAACGGACCATGTCTTAGTTCTGACTGAAATGTAGGCAAGAAAGACAGGTTTGGTTTCAAAACAAATGTGCATTCTCAAAAGGAATTTGAACAAATACAACAATAACAACAAAAGAAAATCAGAGCATTACAGACATTCATTAAAAAAGCTATCTGGGGTTACTCTTTATTACTATAAAATTTGCAAGTCACTAGGTATTAAGATTTACTTTTTCAATCATGTATTTAAAGAGGCCATGACTTGAAAAGCTGGTGTCTGAGAGTTAACAGGCAGCCTAGCAGGAGAGCACAATGGCTAAAACCAAGGCATGCCTGGGTTCAAATTTAGCTCGACCAGCTGCAGGACCAGGGCAAGTATCTTAACCACCCCCAGCCTCAATTTTCTCATCTGTAAAATGGGGTTGATAACATCTAATTCCATGGGATTGTGGTTGGAATTAAAAGGAATCATACAGCGTATGCAATTAACCCAGCGCCACCATGACAAATATTGCTGGTACACTTAGAAGTCCCACATACGGAGTCTAAATGTAAAAAGCCAAGCAAGTACGGCAATTTGCCCTGGGAGTCTTTCAACAATGGGCCATGGGAGAATGGATCCGTTTGGAAATGAGTCACCAAAAATGATCATTCATTTTTTTGAAGGCTACCCCCAATGCACAAAGAATTATAGCCAAGAAGAGGCTTTCCTAAAACCATGCTTCTCAAACACAGGAGGCCCTGGTATTTGCAGAGAAGCCACATTTCTTACTGAAGACAAACAAGGGCAGAAAGATAAGAGGGAGAAGTGCCAATTCCTGAGAGCTAGACCCCTCCCTACGCCAAAACAGCAAGAGAAATGCTTCCCTAACAATGCATTGGAAAAGACCCTGATGCTGGGAGAGATCGAGGGCAGGAGGAGAAGGGGATGACAGAGAATGAGATGGTTGGATGGCATCACCAACTCAGTGGACATGAGTCTGAGCAAGCTCTGGGAGTTGGTGATGGACAGGGAAGCCTAGTGTGCTGCAGTCCATGGGGTCAAAGAGTCAGTCACAACTGAGCGACTAAATGATACGTAACAAAATCCAGCAAAGCTACTCTCTGAAAACAATCCGTCAGAGAAACTCATTCAGAAAATGCTTGTTTGAGACCAGTAAGAAATCTTGTTTAAGAAATATGAGAAAGTCTAGGGGTAAGTGTTCAAAATGACCTGGTAACTTCCCATGTGACCTTGGGAAAGCTACTCAACCCACTTGACCTTGATTCCGTGGACCAGAGGGCAGCCACAACCACAGTGCCTACCTCTAAAACACCTCTTTTCCCTCTCCTTCAGTAAAGCTTTACAGTTTTTCCATAAAGATCTCATATATTGGTTAGGGAATGCATAATTTTTGTTGCTGCTGTGAATGGGTCATTTTCCCACTACAGTTTCTAAATAGTTATTGTTGGTACATAGAAGCACTATTAGATTTTTAATACTACATCTATATATATATATATATATATATATATATATATATATAAACACAGTTTTAATAGTTTATTGATTAAAAACTTTTATCATCTCTAAGTAACATTCGTTTTGTCTGCCCATGTCTAATATTCGTGTATCATTTTCGTTTTCTCCTTATTTTCCCAGCTAGGACCCCCAGGATAATGGAAGCAAGTGACCACAATTGCAGGCATCCATCTTGCTCCTGGTTTTTCTATGAGGTTTTAATAATGTCTCTCAAATGCCTGGAACTTCCACATTCCTTGATAAAGAGTTTCAGAGATGCTTGCTTAGCAGATCTTCATGAATCAAGCCTCCCAACTCATTTCTACTAAGAAAAGAGCTAAGACTAATAAGGGCAGTTGTGTAATTTTTGAGTCCTGTTTCAGTTCAACGTTTAAATAGCATGCTCTACTTGGTTTCCGGCGGATAATAGCATCATTATGCTATTCTCTCCACGTTACGCTTTGCAGCGCACTGTCACACACACCATCTCCATTCTGTCCTCACCATCCCCCAGAGAGGCACGCAGGGCAGACACCACTAGTCTTAGTGGACAGATGAGAAAACGAAGCTTAAAAGACTCATCTGACCCCTCGAGTCCAGAAGCAAGGACTCCCACCCGGGTGTCCTAGCACTTTTTCTCATCCCTATGCCCCACAGAAGATGAAGCTGAATGAAAAGAGATTCTGATGATTCAGTGACCCCCTCAGAGAACATTCTCTGTAATTCAAAATAACTTCTGCCAAACAAACTTATGATTATTACCAGGCGGCAAAGGGAGCGGGGGATGAATTGGAAGATTATGACTGACATTTACACATTACTATATATAAAATAGAGGGGCTTCCCCAGTGGCTCAGTGATAAAGAATCCACCTTCAATGCAGGAGACTCAGGTTTGGATCTTCCTGGTTCAGGAAGATCCCCTGGAGGAGGAAATGGCAACCCACTCCAGTATTCTTGCCTGGGAAACTCTGTGGACAGAGGAGCCTGGTGGGCTATGGTAAACAGGGTCACAAAAGGGTTGGATGTGACTGAGTGACTAAACAACGACATGTAAAACAGAATAGTAACAAGGACCTACTGCATGGTGCAGGGAACTCTGCTTAATACTCTGTAACCAACTATACGGGAAAAGAATCTAAAACAGACTGGATACACCTTATGTGCCTGTTTCTCTTTGCTGTATGCCTGAAACTAACACATTATAAATCAACAAAAGTTAAGTAAAGTCACTCAGTCGTGTCCGACTCTTTGTGACCCCACAGACTGCAGCCCACCAGGCTCCTCAGTCCATGGGCTTCTCCAAGCAAGAATACTGGAGTGGGTTGCCATTTCCTTCTCCAGGGGAATCTTCCCGACCCAGGGATCAAACCCAGGTCTCCCGCATTGGAGGCAGACACTTTAACCTCTGAGCCACCAGGGAAGACACCAGTAAAAATTAAAAAAAAAAAAAACCTTCTACTAATGCAAAAAAAAATAGAGCAGAAAAACAATATGAAGTTTAGGAAGACAACTAGAAACATATGGAGGGGACAGGAAAAGATAATGGTATCTAGAGTAAGGGGTTCTCAACTCAGATGACATCTTGGGCTAAACAATCTTGGTTGTGGGGACCTGCTCCTGTGCACTGGAGGATGTGTGGCATCATTCGGGGGCACCCCCACCCACCAGGCACCAAACTGGGACAACCAAAAATGTCTCCAAGCACTGCCCAAGGTCCCCGGGTGGGGCGCAAAACTGCCCTCAGCTGAGAGTCACCCAGGCAGAGGTCTGCTCTCTGCCTAGGAAAATGGTTGCTTGAATTTCTACAGGGAGGGTGTGAAAGTGGAGGGGCTGGGGGAGGGGAAGGTGGAGGAACCCCCAAGAGAGATAAACTGGACCTATCAAGCAAGCAGAACTATTTCTAACCTGAGTGGGGTCCTCCAGGATGCACTGCGGCTTTCTGCAAGATAGCAGGAAGGGGTATTTGAGGGCCCAACTTCCTTTCAGTAAGTTAATAATAGAACAGGAAAAGGCATGAAAACCTCAATGAAACTAGAAGAATCAGAATGTGACAGCTCATCATCTCTTGAGCGGGCAACCCAAGTCCTTTCCATCTAACAGAAGCCAGGGGATTGCCCCTTGAGAAGTTACGCTCCCCTTCTCCATGTCCCTGCCCCCACCCCCCACCTGGCCAGGGGTGGGCGTTTCCGGGAGGACCAAGAGGCAGGCAGGCCAGGCTGCCCTCTTTTTAGGAGGGTTCATCCTTGATGAGAACTAGCTGGCTGGGAATCACCTTGCCAATCAGATACAGGCCTTATCTGCTGCTTTTAAGTGTGTTCTGCGCCATAAAAATAATCTGATAAATATGCAACATTTTAAAAAGGAAAGGTAAATCATTTCAGGTAGAATGAGTTATGATTTTTCTCCCCCACATGCACAATGTGTGTTTTTTCAGAGTCAGGCAAGCAGGTTGCTATGGGACTAACTGCAGGCTCCGAGCGCACACGTTCTTACGTCCCTGTTCCTTCCACAGGTCAGCTTAATGAGAAATAGACAGGCTTGTTCATCGGCTCCTGGAACACCCCATGCAACACCCCAGCCTATACCAGGAGCCAGCAAACCTTCTCTACAGAAGGGTTCTATAAAGACAGGAGGTGAACAGCTGAGGCTTTGCAGGTCATATGGTCTCTACTGCAACACTCTTGTCACAGGAGAGCAGAAGTGGCTACAAACGAGGTGTCACTAAGTGGACGTGGCTTTGTGCCTGTAAACTTCATTTACAGAAACAGGCGCTGGGCCACACCTGGTCTGTGAAAACCAGAGAACATGACTGGGGAGCCGGGTGGGAAGGACCACAGACTCGAATTCCTTCTGAGGCCACACAGGAAACACAGACGAAGGAAAACCGTCCTCATTCCAGCCTGTGTTTTCCTGCCTTTGATAAAAATACACAAGGGCTGCAAAATAAAGAAAAACTGCTCGGCCCTGGAGTATGAGGATGGTACCGGAGAGAAGCACCAGGAGGGCAGAGCATCCTCGAGGCCCTCGGCTCCAGGGATCGGGAGTCCTACCGACTGTCCCCTCATCTATCTTGGCTGTTAATACACGGCTCCCACCCAACAAGGAATCTCTGTTTTTAGACAATGCATGTGCTGTGTACTGAGCGTAGTCGTGTCCCACTCTTCGAGACCCCGTGGACTGCAGGCTCCTCTGCCCATGGGGATTCTCCAGGCAAGAACACTGGAGTGGGTTGCCATGCCCTCTTCCAGAGTATGTTCCCAACCCAGGGGTTGAACCCAGGTCTCTTACACTGCAGGCGAATTCTTTACAGTCTGAGCCACCAGGAAGCCCAAGACAACGCATGGGCCCAACAAATTAAGTCCCAGCTCGCCTCCTTATGAATATGTATAGCCCTGAACTCAGAGGAGGCAAGAGGGCCCTGTCATTTCTCTGTTATATTTGATCAAAGGTACACTAAGGCCTTATGCACAAATCTGTTAGCAGATTATTGCTCAAGACTTGAATAAGAAAGAAAAGAAGTAAAGAAAGGAAGAAGGGAGAGCAAACCTCCCCAAAGGATTCAAACTCAAAAATGTCCTAAGAACAACCGATAGACTGGTATTTCTCAATAAGGGTCCAATGTCACTTGAGAAAAGGTATTTCTCGCCCCATCTACCAGAGGTCATTCAGCAACCTAACTCTCCTCCACACAACACCAGAAACATCCTTCCTTCCAGGCTCTGGATGTCCAGCCCCAGTTCAAAGGAAAAGGCGCCTACATACTTTCTCACCTTTGTTAAGAGGTGAAACAAGACAACGGTGGTCCATTTCAGTTGGTGAAATCCTGGTGGCCCAGTGGTTAAGAATCCCCACCTCTCAATACAGGGTACACGAATCTGATCCCTCGTCCAGGAAGATCCCACATGCCTCGGAGCAACTAAGCCCGCAGGCCGAAACTACTGAGGCCCTCAAGCCTAGAGCCTGTGCCCCGCCACAAGAGAAACCACTGCAAGGAGAAGCACTCGTACCATAACAAAGAGTAGCCCCTGTTCCCCACAACTAGAGAAGGCCCACGTGCAAGAATGAAGACTCACCACCGCCAAAAAATAAAATCAATAAGATTTTTAAGGTATTTTTTAAAAAGAAGTAAAATCAGTGGAGAAAAAGGTTGAAAAAAATTAAATACAAACCTTAGAACACTTCCCCTGAAAGTGTGTTCTAAAGTTCTTCTCGGACTTCCCTGGTGGCTCAGACGGTAAAGTGTCTGTCTACAATGTGGGAGACCCAGATTCGATCCATGGGTCGGGAAGATCCCCTGGAGAAGGAAATGGCAATCCACTCCAGTACTATTGCCTGGAAAATCCCATGGACGGAGAAGCCTGGTAGGGGCTACAGTCCATGGGATCGCAAAGAGTCGGACACAACTGAGTGACTTCACTCGCTCACTCACTCAAAGTTCTTAAAACTCTTAAAACTTTTAAAACTCCCCTAAAAGTAAAGTGAAAGAAAAGGAAGTCGCTCAGTCGTGTCTGACTCTTTGCGACCCCACGGACTATAGCCTACCAAGATCCTCCCTCCATGGGATTGTCCAGGCAAGAGTACTGGAGTGGGTTGCCATTTCCTTCTCCGGGAGGATCTTCCCGACCCAGGGATCGAACCCGGGTCTCCCGCATTCCAGGCAGAGGCTTTAACCTAAAATAATGAGCCCCCAATACACGAAAAATGAGCGGAAACTTAAAACCCGTAACTCTACTTCATAATAACCCATCTCTACCAAAAACGGGAAAATATGAGGTGGGGGGGTGGCGGTTATTATGCCAGAATGGTTTTCTTTTTAGAACACTGGAACACAGAGAAATTTCAGCATGAAGAAAAACAAGATAGCGGTGAAGAATTTTGATACATATCAAAAATCAAGAGTATGTACACCTAGAGAGAGCTAAAGGCAGAATGAATGAGCAAAGCTGGCAGGGGACACCACTATAGGGAGGGATGGAGAGTGCAGAAAGATAGAGCACGCAGATCCAGTGTCCAGCTATTGTTGGATTTTTCTGAGTTTTTGTTGGAACTCTAAAATATAAGTTGATATTTCACATCTCATGATCATCAAAGGTTGTCAGAAATTACATTGGTAAAACCTAGCATATGGAGACATACATTTTGTATTTAATTCCGTAACTTTTTTTCAATTCTGTAATCTAAAAGAAGACAGAAAAGGGAAAGAGAAGATTTTTAAAAAGAGTCCAGAAGAATTTTTTTAAGGATTTATGTTACCCTTAGGAAAACAGACTATGCCCAAGGGGAAGCTGCCTCGAGGGAAGGTTTGCATAGTTTATGCAAACACTATAAACTAGAGTGAATTATGGGGTCAAGGGTCAGGAATTTCTTTTCTTTACAGTTCAGGCTATTTCTCTGTTGCCAACTCCTGGCCGTTCAGCCCCTGGGAGTTTTAGATGTGAAAACGAATCAAGCTTAGAATGTTCCTTCCCAGTTCAAACCCCTGTTTTACCAGGATGGGAAAGCAACTGATAAGGTCACCCAGTGGGTTTCCCAGACGCAGTGGGGCAGGAAGGAGTCTGGACTTCAGGCCTGGACCACTTCTCCTCCAGAGACACAGCTCTGTAAACGCTCTCATCACTGCGATGACTGACTCTGCAGACGTGTGGTCAAGCCCTGTGTCCAGCCACCCCTGCTGCTCTGCTCCACATGCCCAGAGCGTTCTGTATTCATGAGCCCCCCTGTGTCACACTCTGGGGTGACAGCAGCCACTGGACACTTTCTGGCCACAGATTTACAAATACACCATTGTGGTCATGAGGTTTAGGTGTTAAGAGGACCCATGGATGAGGAAGGGGGGAAAAGAAAATCTGTGAATTGCCCAAGTTGGTCAGATTCTAGAAAGAAAGATGTGAGCCAATTTTTTTATTTTTATTTTTTTAATGTGAGCCAATTCTTCAAGGACAGGAGGAAGTCACTAAGTGCACACACACAGAGAACCACTAGGAGACTCTCTCTCCCCAGAGAGGACAATATCTGCTTCACGACTTTACTGATAACTGGTAAAAGAGGGCTTAAGATTTGAGGATTATTTATAGCCTTTGTGTTTCTTAGTCTTCAAGCCCAACAGCTATGGGATGGCTAATGGTGATGGGGGGTGCGGGGTGGGGGGTGGGGTGGGGGCAGCAGCTTCAAGCCAGACAGGCAGAGCTAAGTTTCTTGCTATAAGGCCTTGGGGAAGTAACTTAACCTCTCTGCCAGTAAACCAGAGACTATACCGTTCCTCGCAGCATCATTATAAACATTCACACACAAAAAAGGCTTCTGAAAGGACAGGCGCACTCTAAGTTCTGCTTTTAGTATTAGTCTCACCAACACTATTACCATCACTTCATGGGAAATAGATGAAGAAACAGTGGAAACAGTGTCAGACTTTATTTTGAGAGGCTCCAAAATCAATGCAGATGGTGACTGCAGCCATGAAATTAGAAGATGCTTAGTCCTTCGAAGAAAAGTTATGACCAACCTAGACAGTATATTCAAAAGCAGAGATATTACTTTGTCCGTCTAGTCAAGGCTATGGTTTCCTGAGGTCATGTATGGATGTGAGAGTTGGCCTGTGAAGAAGGCTGAGCGCGAAAAATTGATGCTTTTCAACTGTGGTGTTGGAGAAGACTCTTGAGAGTCCTTTGGACTGCAAGGAGATCCAACCAGTCCATTCTGAAGGAGATCAGCCCTGGGATTTCTTTGGAAGGAATGATGCTAAAGCTGAAACTCCAGTACTTTGGCCACCTCATGTGAAGAGTTGACTCACTGGAAAAGACTCTGATGCTGGGAGTGATTGGGGGCAGGAGGAGAAGGGGATGACTGAGGATGAGATGGCTGGATGGCATCACGGACTCGATGGACATGAGTCTGAGTGAACTCCGAGAGATGGTAATGAACAGGGAGGCCTGGCGTGCTGAGATTCATGGGTCACAAAAAGTCGGACACGACTGAGCGACTGAACTGAACTGAACACTATTACTGAGCCACCATAGCTCAGTTGGTAAAGAACCCACCTGCAATGCAGGAGACCCCAGTTTGATTCCTTGGTTGGGAAGATCTGCTGGAGAAGGGAAAGGCTGCGCACTCCAGTATTCTTGGGCTTCCCTGGTGGCTCAACTGGTAAAGAATCTGCCCACAATGCGGGAGACCTGGGTTTGATCCCTGGGTTGGGAAGATCCCCTGGAGAAGGGAAAGGCTATATCCACTCCAGTATTCTGGCCTGGAGGATTCTATGGACTGTACAGTCCATGGGATCACAAAGAGTCAATGTGACTTTCACTTTCACTCACTTTTCCAACACTGTTATATGATCTTTCAAACTGCAGTTTGAAATGATCTTTTCAAGTGATCCTGATCAAGATCTTGACATGATCAAGATCACTGAAAAGATCATTGAAATGATCTTTTCAAATTGCAAAAATTTACTTAGAAGCTATCAGATTCTCCTGTAATAGGAGTTCCAACTCATTAAATCTGGGCTGACCAACATGGCAGCTATAAACCAGAGGTGGCCACGTAAATTTAAATTCAATTAAAAATTCAGTTGCTCAGGCACAGCTGCCACTTTTACAAGTGCTGTGGCCACACGTGGCTTGTGGCTATCACACTGAACAGCACAGGCCTGGAACATTTCCAAAGCTATCTAATTATTTCACAGATAGTCTGTGTGATTATTTCACTTAGTGGAGACTCTCGCTTAACTTTTATTATTTATGTCATTTAGCTCAATTCCTCTTCACAACAGCCCTGCGCGTTTGGTAGCAGTAAGATCATTATTCTCATTTCAGAAAATGAGAAAATGAAGCACAAAGAGGTTAACCTGCCCACAGCCACAGGGCAGCAACAGCGCTGGCATTTCACTGTGTAATTTGGAGAGAGAAAATAGATTCGTGCCCAGAAACACCCCCTCTCAAGAGTCCCGGGCGTTTAACCGTTGCTGGGTTCCTTCCCGTGAAAGCAACAATCTTATTTTATTCGACCTCAAATCCCCCAGGCCCACTTCCACATCCATAATCTGCACAAATGCGTGAATACACCCCGAGGAATCCCCTCTGAAATGGTTATCAGAAAACCAGGCATCCTGTTTGCTCCACGCTAGGAGACTCGACCTCATGGACCACGAAAGCACCTCTCATCTTTTGAAGTCAGAAGAGTAGCTTGTTTGCAGCACAAAATTTTAGAGCTAGAAGGTCCCCGAGATAAGATATAAGATGGTGAATCGACGTTTGCATCGAGGGTGGGGTCTGCCAGGGACTGGGCACTCTGAGAAGAGATGGGAACCAAATACCTAAGTCACAGTGGGCAGTGGGTTGGGTTGGGAGGGCAGCTGTCTCTCACCACAGTCCTAAACCCATTCCTTTACAGATGAGAAAATTGACACCAAAAGGGACCACAGGCCTCAGCCATACCACCCCCTCCAGGCAAAACTCCAAACTGTCCTACCAGCCCAGCCTAGCAGGGCAACACCCTCAGGCCACGAGGGCAAACAGTGCTAATATGAGAAAAAAAAGAAATCCAAGGAAAATCCCCAAATCCTAGAGCATGGTATCTCTATCTTATATGGGTCACTGCCCTGTCCCCACAAAAAGATCTGAAAAGCCACTGGGAATTTCTCCCCAGGCCCACTTTGAGCTCCCCTTTCTGTCCTCGGCAAATGACAGCCAGAGCAAGGCAGCTTCCCAAATGCCAAGCACACGGGCAGTTGGAAAACATCAGCCCTTGCCCGCAGCCCCTCCCCACCCCTCCACGCGCGTGGACATTCCCGGTGGCCTCTTACCTGCTCCTTATTGTTATTGTTCAGTAAGCCGGGTTTCTTTTTTCTTTTTAATGGGACTTGTGGATGAGTCCTGTGGCGAGTGGCCATTGGAGGAATGAGGAGGGCTGGGAAACTTTCTTTTCTGGGCTGTTCTCTCTGTGGAGCCAGGATCTGAAAGAGACACACAGGATCGAGTATTTTAACGCAGTCAGGACTAGGCCCCCGCAGGAAGCAGGGTGTGGAGGACACACTCATCTTGTCCCCAAACTTAATGCTATCTTATTGATCCTCCTAGAATATACTTACCCCACTGTCTTCATTGCATGTCTCAAAGAGGTAAGACAGTCTTTCTTTTGCATACAAACATTTCTGTGAAATTTGTAATTTATAGCCAAAATACAAAAATTGGGAAACTTCAAATAACACCCTAGATTTGGGGCTTCTATTAAAAAAAAAAAAAAAAATCAGAGCCTGCAGGGCCTTATACAACCAGATAGAGCTGAACACTTGCCAGCTACTTTTTAGAAGGGACTAGGACCTCTATTTTGCCAAAATCCCCACCATTCCCTTTGTTGATAAAGGTCCGTCTAGTCAAAGTTATGGTTTTCCAGTAGTCATGTACCACTGTGAGAGTTGGACCATAAAGAAGGCTGAACGCCAAAGAATTGACGCTTTCGATTTGTAGTGTTGGTGAAGACTCTTGAGAGTTTTCTTGGACTGCAAGGAGATCAAACCAGTCAATCCTAAAGGAAATCAAACCTGAATAGTCATTGGAAGGACCGATGCTAAAGCTCCAATACTTTGGCCTCCTGATGTAAAGAGTCGACTCATTGGAAAAGACTCTGATGCTGGGAAAGACTGAAGGCAAGAGGAGAAGGGCGGGGGCAGAGGATGAGACGGTTGGATGGCATCACTGACCCAATGGACATGAATCTGGGAGACAGTGAAGCCAGACGTGCTGCAGTCCATGGGTCACATGCAAACAGTCAGACAAGACTTAGAGACTGAACAAGAGCCACCACCAGCCTTCCCTACTCTGTCCCTGTTGACCAGGTCATGAACCAGCAGCCAGGAGCTGTCACATATGCAAGAAAAGAAAGAAAGAAAGTGAAGTTGCTCAGTTGTGACCAACTCTTTGCAACCCCATGGACTACAGGCTCCTCCGTCCATGGGATTTTCCAGGCAAGAGTACTGGAGTGGGTTGTCATTTCCTTCTCCAGGGGATCTTCCCAACCCAGGGATGGAACTCAGGTCTCCCGCAGTGCAGGCAGACGCTTTACCATCTGAGCCACCAGCCACACACCCAAGGCTGATGCAAAAGCAGGAGACCATAAAAGACAGACCAACAAAATTAGGCCACATACTTTTAAGAAAATGAAGCAAACCTAACTCGTGGTAGAAAACATTTATTCACGTTTATCAGATTAACAAAGTGTAACTACGTAGAAAAAACATACACCCCACACCTCAGAGTTCCTGTGACCCAATCACCAGCAGACATCGTGTTTGTGACTATCCTCCAAAACAGAGATCAACAGAAAGCTGCATTCTCAACCACATCTCATCTGAAAAATACCAACGCCACCCTCATCAATCCGTTTCTATTTTTTTTTATTCTCCCTGTACCTCATTTAAACACAAGCATTGACACAACCATCCCATCTTCACCTGCAAAGATCTGAATCCGTTCCATGCCTGATGGCTCTCCCACTAGCTGACGGAGGCCATAAGGGAATGGCCTGGAGCCCCTGCTATGCTTGAGGAATGAAAACTCCAGGCACCAGAAGAGTGCAGGACTGTGCCAAGAGCACAGGTGGCAGAATGGGATACAGAGTTCAGAAAGATGACTATCTGCGAAGATGGCCTGATGACGTTCCCCAGCTCCAGGGTTAACTCTCGGGCAAGTCCCAGCACGCGGGCTCTGCTGTGTGACACCAGCCTGTGTCTGGGACGGTGGCCAGAGCTGCTGGGGCAGATCACCAGGGTCCAAGAGCTGGAGCACCCTCCAGCACGCTTCAGACAATGGACCACTTTTGCAGAATCCAATCCACACCAGGGAGTTCTCTCCGCTCACCAGGGAGGCTGCAGGAAAATCCTGAACACGTGTTCAGAGTGCTGCACTGAGACTAGCCCCAAGAGGAAATTAAATGCTAACCACAGGCACCTTGAGGGAGAAGAGACCTCAGAGTCAAGAGGCCACCCCACAGACATCAAAACAGCAGCCTGGAGAGCCCAAAGGGATGGCTCAGAGGCATACAACAGCTAGTTAGTGAGGAAATGCACCGAAAAGATGCAGCCCAGGACTGGCAAGTTTCCCTGGAGAGAACCTCCTCTCATTCCCACAGGGATCCTCACCCCACATCACCATCATACGTGAAAATGCCCATGTTCTCCATAGGGTCTCTGACCTAACAATCTCCTCCTAGAAACTAATTCTACAGGCCTGGTCACAGGGCAACAAAGCACATGCAAGATGATTCAACTGCAGCACTTGGTGTTACAGCAAAGACTAGAAAGGGCTTCCGTGTCCACAAACTGGGAGTTGGTCTGAACACATAGTGGGATAGAGCCATGAAGAACAACAAATCACCTTCAGACAAACTGACGTATGATAATCTCCAAGCTTCTGGGCCAGGTTAAACAGCATGAAAATACCAAGGACGTTCTCCACAGAACTAAAAAAACTACAATTTTAAAATCTGTATAGGAACACAAAGACCCTGAATAGCCAAAACAATCTTGAGAAAGAAGAACGGAGCTGGAGGCATCACACTCTCTGACTTCAGACGATATTATTTAATACATCACTACACTCATCACAACACTTTGGTACTGGCATAAAAACAAGACACATAGATCAATGGAACATGATAGAGAGCCCAAAAATAAACCCACACACTTATGGTCGATCTATGACAAAGGAGGCAAGAATATACAATGGAGAAAAGACAGTCTCTTCAATAAGCAGTACTGGGAAAACTGCACAGCCACATGCAGAAGAATAAAATTAGAACATTCTCTAACACCACAAAAAAGCAACGCATGTCTAGCACCAATAATAGACCAAAAGACACAGCCCAAAAGAGATGGGTTGGTTTGGGTTAGCTTGGTTTTTTTCGGGATGTTTTTTCCCCCTCCATTTTGTTTGGGTTTTTTGTTTCTTTTTAAAAAGATGTTTTCGTATATATTCATATTTACATAAGCCTAAAATACTCCTAGTTGAACACAAAAGTGTAAGTTCTTAATGGGGACCGGAGGTTGCCTCAGGGGAGGACAATCTGCAAGGAGTGGACACGGGACTTCATTCTTCTTTCCACTGTGTAGCCTACTGTACCTTACCATATTCCTGAACTACTTTAACAAAATAAGGAAAAATTAAAAGGAAGTATTTAGAAGGTACAGTGTCACATTTTGAAAAAAAAGCAGTGGGTGCAAACAAAAGCCGGTAATGAGCAAGTGACAGAGGCCTGACTCAGGATAAAAAATGTGACCAGATGTACAAACCTAGGGTTGATCCGTGTGGGCCTACAGACCCCAGGAAGGAGCTTGAAATTTATTCTGTGTGAATCTAATACAAATAACTCCATTTATGTATCAGAGGACAGGTGTTTAACAAAATCGTTTTGGGGGCTCAAAGGAGATGTGTCCCAGAAGAAATGGTACCCGGGCCAGGAAAAAACTGAAAGCTACCAGGCCAAGGTTGTGCTTCTCTCACGTGTATTGTTTCGTTAGCGTATAAAGTTTGAAAGAGGAGAGCACATGAGCAAAGTCAGGCCAGTGGAAAGCTAGGAAAATGGGGAAAAAACAAACCACCACAGACTTGAACAACAGAGGGTTGGGCCGTCAACCACTACACAGTTGAAAATCCACACACTGCTCTCTCTGCCTCAAAAACAAAGGAATTGATAAAGGACTCACCAAAAAGCAGGAAGCTGAAGCAATCTGGACAGAATCAAGACTCAAGCCCTGGCTTTTTGTGATTTCACATACTGTGATTTGTAATCGAATGCAAACTTGTCCGCACACTTAAAAATTGGTAAAATGAAAATGCGTGCGTGCTCACTCAGTTGTGTCTGACTCTTTGTGACCCCCATGGACTGCAGCCTGCCAGGCTCCTCTGTCCATGGGATTTCCCAGGCAAGAAAACTGGAGTGGGTTGCCATTTCCTACTCCAGGGGATCTTCCTGACCCAGGGATTGAACCTGTGTGGCCTGCACTGGCAGGCTGATTCTTTATCATTGACCCACCTGGGAAGTGCAAAATGAACAGACAAGTATTCTAGGTACTGGAAAAAAAACCCACATTTAAGTGGATAAGAGTAGATTCAACACATGTTCTTCAAGAGTCAAGTTTAGTGTATCGATGTTTCTCGATGGAGTACTAGGGGATTTTGGAAAGGATGGGCCCTCCTCATTGCAAGGACAACCCCACTTCCCCGACACCCGCTGCCATTGATGGTCCCAAACACTGTGAAAACCAAAAGCACCCCAAATGCTTCCTGAACCCTCTCAGAAGTGGTACCAGCCTCCTGGGGCACCTCAGAGCTAGAGTATGGGGCACAGTGGATGAAACCCACAGCCCAGCCCACACCTGGTCAACCTCCAGGGCCAGAAATGGCTCCAGCTCCTCCCTGGGCCATCTAATCGTCCGCCTGTGGCTGAGATCTCCCTAGGACGATGGATCCCCATCAAGTGTTGTCCCCACACTAGCTGCAGCATCATCTGTGAATTTGCCAGAAATGCATGTTCTCAGGCTCCGTGTCAGATCTACAGAATCAGAAACTGGAGCAGGGCCCAGCAATCTGGGGTTTAAGCAGGCTTCTAGAGGATTCGGGTGCACGCTAATTGGAGATGCTCTCACATGTGTGTTTGGGAGACAGAGTCTGAGTTCTCCAGTCTCAGGAATCACCTTTTCTTCCTCATCACCATCTAGAGGGTTGGTTCAGGACCCCAGGAAACAGAAGCCAAGAATGAGGCAAGGAAAGAACTAAAACAGCTAAACAACTTTCCCTCCTTCTCAGGGCCTCGGGGACACATCTGTAAAATGGGAGGAAAGGTAAGGAAAGGGACCAGACCAGTTCTTACCTAGAGTCCATGAAAGTGCCTCAAGGCCCCATGAGCTACCTGCCACAGTTCTATACGGGGATGCAACTTCCTGAGAAAGGGGGCCTGAGCCTATTTCACCTTTTTAAAGGTGAATCAACTCTAAAGATCAAAAAGCTACAGGACCAGAGGATCCTAAAGTCTTTTAACTTTGAAAGTCTTTAATTAAAATAGATAAAAGAAATAAAAAGAAAAACAAATAAAAAGAGAGGAAAAAAAAAGAAAAAAAAAACAACAAAAAAAGAAATTCTTTAATTATACATGAAAGAGCAGGATGGCGGGGTGGGCAGGATTCACTAGAAATGAATATACTCATAAGCCACTGAGTGGAGGAAACAGTTTTCCCCAAGGCCACCAGGAAATAAAAGGACAGGAGGGTCTAACTCAGTGAGAGGAGGGGGTCTGACCCAAGGCTGCCCACACACCTAAGAGGATCCTCAACCTTCTAGTCTGAGCAAAACAGAAGAAAATCCCCAATTCTGTTCCCGGTTACACATACAGCAACTCACTCCAGAGTTAAGGTGAGTTCAGTGGCTGTATCCAAGGGGATACAAGAAATTTAATAGAATCCAAACAACAGACACATCTGTCAACAGCAGAGGCTCTCAGTGAAGCCTCTTAGGGAGAAAAACTGAGAAATGCTAGTTGGATTCAGTGTCCTGAGATACGAGACAGCAGGCCGGCAGCATTCTGACTAACAGCCTACCCACTCCAGTGGAGGCTAGGCCTCTGCTGGTGATAGAATGGTGGGTGGGAACCTTGCTGGAGTCATGGTAACAAAGCTGCCTCGAAGACCTTTTCCAGAAAGCTGAGTCAAAGTTTAGTCTTTTTTTTTTTTTCTCCTTTTGATGGTTTAATTCTGACAGGGACACATTTCTAAATGCATTTCATGTATAAATTTGGAATGATGATGACACACAGCCACTGTGCACCAGATCCTCAGGGAAAATGGTTCACCCTTGATCTGAGAGAACTTCCTGGCAAAGTGGCAGGACTCGGGATGCTACGGGGCTGGCCCACGCCCACTCCCCCAAAGTGAGGCTGGTTCTGAAGGAGTTAACATGGGCAAGAGAGCAGAGCAGAGACGAAAAGGCCAGGAGCTGTGACTCAGGAAAACAGCTTGGCATGGAGCAGGAAGCAGGAGAATTTCCCCTCCTGTGACATTTCACTGAAATCTTAATAATATGGCAAGTCTCCTGGGTATTAGGAGCCAGGCATGTGACGCCATCCTCCCTGAACCCATGTCTTGTGAAAGGCCGAAAATAATCCCACTCAGCCCTTCCTAGATGTGCCTTGACACAAGGGATGCCCTCCTCCCAGATAACGCAGCCGCAGATAGTAACAGCTAAGCTGCGCTTGTATTGCAATGCACCAAGCCCTGTTCAAAACGCCTCTTGTGTCCTTCCCTCTAAGTCACTGGCCCAAGAGCATGCAAGTGGCCAGGCTGGGATTCAAGCCCAGGCAGCAGAGCAGAACTTCAAGGCCCACAGGCTGGGCCTCACCCCAGGGAGAGGCTTGCCTCCGCTCTGTTGCCCTAAGACGTCCTAATTCAGGGTCTTTGTGTTCAACAGCACATGCTCCTTTTGCTCCAATCACCCGGGATGTGGGGGTTGGGGTGCTCCAGGAACCAGGAGGAAGATGGGAAATTGTGACCGTGTCACTTCTAACGATGCATGGTATTGAAGCACATTCCGCCTCCCAACCCTCACAGGTGGCACCACAGCCTGGCTGGCATCACAGAACAGGCCGGTGGGGAGTGGCGCTCCACAGCCATCTCCCTTCCCCCAACACTCCTCCCCAGTGTCCATCCATCCAGGCACCCCTGCCCCCCACCCACATCCGGCACCTGAGTCACACACCCCCACCCCCCCACACTCCACGCCTCCCTTCTCCAGAGTCCAGGAAATGACAAACCAATTACAGGGAATTGTCTCCTCCAGAGAGGGAAGATGCCCCAGCTGAAGGCAGGGCGCTTCCTGGGGAGGACCAACCCAGTAGTGTGTTTTTATGGGTGTTAAATTTCCCTGATGCTGTCAATGGCAAGGCGGACAGGGAGGGGCTGAATGAAACAGACCCGGACCAGCACCGAAGGCCACAGAGGTGGGGTGACCCACCATCAGCTGGCTGGAAATGGACAGTCTCAGGCAAACCTGGACAAGCTGGTCCCCCTACACTGAAGTCAGGCCGGGCGGCACAGGACACAGGGCAATCGGGACACTTGAGAGTGCAGTGTGGCTCTAAGCAAGTTCCTTAACCTCTCTGTGCCTCCACGCTTCCTTCCAGCCCATGGCGATGGCAGTAACCCACGGAGTAATCCACAGATTAAACAGTTAATTCATGAGATGCTCTTGGTAAGACAGAGAGGAAGCACTGGATAAACAGTAGCTAGTTCTTTTAAAAAGCAAGACACATCCCCCCTTCTTCGCCATCTTCCTCCTCCTCCATCCTTCTCCAAAAACAGAGTCGATTTCTCCGAGAAAGCGTGTTAAATCAAGGCCACAAATTCTGTTACGGAAATACCAGCCTATATGAAGTGGAGACAGGAACGACCCCAGGACGTGATATCTCCACGTTCATCAGATTGTGCAGAGACCAGGTTTCCCCTGCCACCACGAAGGCAGGGGCAGGGGCAGACCGGAGGCCTCAAGCACGAAAGCAGGAGCCATAGCTGCCAGCCTTCAGCATGGCCTCCTTCCAGCGTGACCACACGCTGCTCTTTCCCGGGAGCAGCAGAGCCCAGCGCGGATCATCCTTTCCGAGCCTTTCCCAAAGACACAGAGCAGGTACCCTAACAGACCTCCCTCCCCAGGAATCCTTCCGGCCCTCTCCAGCCAGTCATTACATCATAATGAAACAAAAGCCCGGAATTTCCTCTAAGCCCAGAGCAAAAAGGAGAGGAATCTAGAGTGAAGCGTGGGGGCGGGGGAGGGGACCAGGTCCCAGCCACGAGGAACACGTGAGTGACCGAAACGCTCAGGTGAACAGTCTTCAGACCGGGGACCCACCAAAGCTGGAAGACAGGGCCGCGACCTGGGCCTCCCAGGGAAAGGCCGCCCTGGCCTAAGCCGGGCTCCTTTAAAGGTCTCCCGCATGTGACTGTGAACTTCCAGATCAGGGAAAGAAGGGCTGGAATGCAGATGAGGAAACGGGTCGTTCTCAACTTGGGGGACATGTCACTGGACCAGAATCTGGGTACCTCGGAGATCCAAGCGAGCAAGGGGCAGGTAACCCTGCCAACGGAGCACTTACCTGCCATTGAGAAAGCTCTGCCGTTCGGAGGGCCTAGCCTCTCTTTAAAAGAGAACAGAGGCTCACACACGGCACACATTCCTGCTTCCGGATGCTCAGCAGCCTCTCCCAGGGGGAGGGAGGAAGCGGCAGAGCCGGCAGGCTAAGAGTCACCACTTCCCAGGCCGGCCGGCGGGGCCGGGACAGCCTCGCCTCCCTGCAATCAGGCAGCCCGAGGCCCACGACAGGCCTCCGTGTCCCCCAGGCTTGCAGGCTCTCATTCATCACCCTTGGCAGACAGCGGCTCGACTGAGCTGAAACTCTTCAGTGCCAGCACCAGAGAGCCATCTATTTCGCTGATGTGAATGAACACAACAAATTGCATGGTCTACTTGGCCCGACTGAGAATATCAGAAGGGAGGTGGGGGTGGGGGTGGGGATGAAAGTTGGGGTGGCTTGCATTTTGAAGGTGGTTTTTTTTCAATAATTGTTTCCAATTTAGTTCTGATGCGCCTCTCCCAGAAATGAGAAAACCATCTTCCCACTGTACAGACTCAGTCTCCCTCTCCCTCACCCTCCTCCCTTTCCACCTCCCTCTCTCTCTCCACTCTCTCTCTCCCCACCCCCCCTCTCCCCCAGTAATGCGGAAGTGGTGATTAAAGGACACATTCATATGTAAAGATGAACTTCCAAACTCTCCCGACCAGACGAGAGATGGCTTCCACCGAGGGAAGGAGAAGAGGCTGATTTACAAATGTTTAGCCTTCAACATCTAGAGGCAATGGCAACCAAGTAGCCCCTTCTCCTTCCCCCGTCCCCCTCCCCCAACCCCAGCTGGGATGAAGCTTCTGGAAAAACGACAACATCTCAACAGGAATTTCCTGGTTCCAGAATGCCAAGCTCTTTCAGGCTTTACGGAGCAGAGGGAGGGCAGGGCCCAACTCCCTAAGAAAAAAACCACTCACTGTGCCCCACCCACCCCCTCAGCAGGTCTAGGCCCAGAAGGCTGGCAATCCAACGTGTGTACACAGACGAGGCCTTTAAAGACCCGCCAGACTGCCACAAAGAAAATGTGGAGGAACCAGTTGCCCTCGGCCTTTACAGCGCAGCTAGCAGAGGAGCAAGGTCGCAGGAGGAGCTGGTCCCAGAGCCCCAAGCATTATTTATCTGGGCGGCAGGTACTCGGCTCAGGTTTTGGAAAGCTCAGGCACTGGTGGGTGGCTTTCCAAGTGCAATGGGAATTGCAGCATCAGAAGGCCAGTTCCAAAACAAAGACTGCCAGCCGCCAGCTGAAGTAGCAAAGTGGGCTGGAGAAGAGGGGACGATAGAGGCCACAGGGAAGAGGGTGGGCAGATGAAGGAAGAGGTGCTGCCCCCCACCCAGTGGTAACCAGGCAACGTTCCCCACCCACCCTGGGCGGGGTCTGGCCTCTCTCTAAGTGCCTTTAATGAAGACAAAGAAAATTCTCTAGAAGACACCAGAGAAGAAGGGACAGGCCCTCTAGTCACCTCATTGCCCTTTTTTTTTTTTTTTGGAGGAAGCAAAGATGTTAGGCCCAGAATGTCACTCAAATTACCCCGGTCAAAAGGACTCCCTAAGATCACCCGGGTATGGAGGCCCCCAGGCTTAAGTGTGTACAGAAGCACGGATTAGCAAAGCCACTACAACATGCCTTAAGAGGAAAGTCCAAGATGGGCAGTAACTCCAATGTCATCCATAGGGGACTGACGTGCTGTCATAAAACCAAACAGGGAAGGAAGCACGTCTTTATGTACTGGCGTGGGGCAAAATCCAAATGAAAAAGGCCAGAAATAGAACCTGGGTGAAAGAAATAGGAGCTGCGTGGGCTCGGGCTTTGCAAAGGCCTAGAGGAACACCCAGGAAAATCAGCCAGCACGGAACTCCTCTTTGAATGCTTTCTGAGCCCAGTCACGTATTTAACTATTTAAGGTATTTTTAAATGGCCATGGGAGAAATGGATAACAACAAGGATTTATGGGGCTCCCAGTACATGCCAGGGACCACGTCTGCATCCCACCCCCCCACCCCCACCCCCACCCCCCGCACGCAAGAGGAATTCAGATCATCTCCCACATCCCCACCACCCTCTTCCTACCCTGGCATTCATGAGGAGCTACTCTTAAGGGGCTCAGGTGTCTGAAACAGTGAAAAACTGGTTCTCAACCCGTTCCCCTCAGGGGACACTTGGCAATGTCTGGAGACACTTCTGGCTGTCATAACCAGGCAAAGAGAGGGGGGTTGCTACCTGGACTCTGAGTCCAGGGGTGCTGCTCAACACCCCACCGTGCTCAGGTCAACTCCCATCCCAGTGAATGATCAGGAACAGGACATGTCAATAGCACGCGATATTGAGAAAAACCCTGGTGGTAAAGAAACTTCCCGGGAGCTGCCAGGCAGGTCTAACTTTGTGTCAATACACCACCCACGAAGGTTTCTGCAGCCATTAAGAAGGAAAATGATGCCTTATGTTTCACCTGGCGGCCCTGACTTCAGATTTCAAAGAGAAGAAAACAATGGGATCAGTCAGTCAACAAATAGTCACTGAGAAACTCCTAGACATCTGGGCTCCCTGAGAAACCACCCAGGGAAGGGGCCTGCCCCGCTGGGAGGAGAGCCAAAGACAAACAGTCCTAACAGCTCCCGTCCGTGGCCCACGTGTCACCTGTTCTCGACACAAGTGCGAACTGACTCCCCACTGCAGCTCTAGGAGGCAGTGGGGCCAGAGGCTCCCCCAGTGTTACTGATGAGGAAACTGAGGCCCAGAGAAAAGCAAGCCCATGAGGAAGTGACTAGTAAATAATGGATACAGAATATATTCCACCTAGAAATACTGAATGAGAAACTGATTACAGACAGACAAAAAGCTGAGCAGGACAAATACCGGGAATTTGTAAGTAACACACTCGGGAGAGTATGACCAGGAAAGGATCTCTGGACTTTCTTTCTCAAACCTGGCTTGTGTTGAGTCACAGCTGATATTTATTAAGAAGCTACTTGACAAATCCTCCCCCAAATCCCATGATGGTTTTTGTTTGGGCTTTCTGCTTTGGTTCTTGGCCGTACCACGTGGCATTTGGAACTTCCCTGACCAGGGATCAAACCTGTGCCCTGCAGTTAAAGCACAGAATGTTAAACCAACGGACCACCAGGGAAGTCCAACGATGATGTTTTTGTACCCATTTCATCAGTGAGAGGTGAAATCACCTGTGCCTTAAGGCACGCAGGTCAAAGCAGCAGGCTGGGGCTCCATCATAGCTGGGTCCCACTCCAAAGACAACACCCCGTACCCCAAATCAGTCAGCTGACTGTCCTGAGGTCCAGGGTGCCACCTTGTAATTCTCCATCACTACGGGCATGTTTACCAGAGGGGCTTCCCTGGTAGCTCAGCTGGTAAAGAATCCACCTGCAATGCAGGAGACTTCAGTTCAATTTCTGAGTCAGAAAGATCCCCTGGAGAAGGGAATGGTTACCCACTCCAGTATTCTGGCCTGGAGAATTCCATGGACTATATAGTCCATGGGATCACAAAGAGTCAGACACGACTGAGCGACTTTCACACTCAAGGGCATGTTTGGTGCCAACCAACATCAACACAACACTATTGTTCAGCACGTGGACTTTGGAGCCATACCACCAGTTCTAAACCTGAACCCTGTCACCAAGTCCTTCGGTAAGTGACTTAACCTCTGTGCCTAGTCAACCCAGCTGTTAACTGTGAAAGACTCTTCCTTCAAGGACTGTTAGGAATAAAAGAGGTACTGTGAGCACAGTGAACAGCTCAAAACACCACCAGCTATTACTGGTTGGTAACCTCAGTGCCAGGGCAAAGACACGAACCCAGAAATCTCAAACCAGTTTCCCCAAATCATTTTGCCTCTTCACCTCGATTTGCCCCCAATGAGCCCTTCCCAGCCTGTTCCTGAAAAGGTTCATCGATGGGAAATACCAGACTTTCATAGTAAGTCCTCCCAGGCTGGCACAAGTTCAATCAAGCCAGCTTCAAATCCCCTCAGGGCTCAGGATTTCCTCCCAGATCAAAGAAGAAGCACCAGGCTGGTGGCCCACAGACCCAGCCCCGCCCTAGGATGACCTTCCACCCTAGGATGCCTCCTAACGCCCTCTCCTCCCTACTCAAGTGAGACTCAGGAAGCCTGGGAGAGCGGTGGCCTCAGAATCCTAGTAATCCGCAACATGCGTGAAGAATGCCAGATCTGGCAGGGTCAGGATGGAGGCATGAAGTGCCTACGTGCTGTCTGGCACGCAGCGTGCTCTGCAGAGAGCTGTTCCTCCCCTGCCCACCCTCCTCCTGCCTGTTCCCCTCTGGCCCGCCCCTTCACAGAGGCCACCATCTTGATCCCAGCCCTGGGACTATTCAGTTGCCCTTGCCAGCAGCCTTCTTCAAACCTAAAGGAAATAAGCCATCCCCTACTTAAAGCCCACTGCCAAGGGGGCTTACTGCAGGCGCCTAGCATCTTATCAGGACTCACCGTGCCCGCAGGGATCTGGTCATGCCCATCTTTTATCCACCTTTCTTTTACTCAGCCCTAACCACAAACAGCTTCTTTTGTGGCTCATCCCCAAAGAATCCGCCTGCAATGGAGGAGACCTGGGCTCCCTGGGTTGGGAAGATCCCCTGGAGGAGGGAAAGGCTACCCCACTCCAGAATGCTGGCCTGGAGGGTCGCAAAGAGTTGGACACTACTGAGGGAATTTCACTTTTAACCACAAACAGCCCCAAAGGAGCCAATCTCATTTGTCCTGGCTGATTCTTCCACCTGGCACATTCTATGCCCAATCTTCCCATAGTTGGCAGCTTCTACTTTTGGCTTCGATAGTCACCTCCCCAGAGAAGCCTTCCCTTACCAACCCAGTCTCCGTCGCTGATTCTACCATCTTAAAGTGGTTTCCGCCCCCACACCCCGCCCCTTCATTGAAGCCATCTCTAGCTGGAAATTATCGAAACATTCTCTTTTTCACTGATTCGCTAGCTTATTGTGTCTCCTCCAGAATGCGAACTCAATCTCAGTTTTTCTGTCTTTGCTGTAGCTCAGTGCCTGACACCAAGTGTGGCTCAGAGGCAGTCCCCAAACACACTGGACCAGGTAAATGAAGTGTGATCACAGCAAACTCAGTTTTTCTTCCTAGGTCTAAGCATATGTCCCGGGAAACCAAGGTGGCCAGAGGGTCTTGGTGAAGTGGGCAGGGAGGATTACACAAAAGGGAGCCTTGCCATTCCAGGGTCTGAAAGAAACTGAAGGAGGAAATTCCCTTTTCAACAGGTACTCGGCTATTCTCGTTTCTGGCCTAAAGAGCCCATTTTCCCCAAAGAAGGAGATTAAGTGAGGATTTATATCTTGAACGTGATGGGGCCTAGCAGCTAAACACAATTACAGAGAAACCAAAGGCAGAAAATTCAGAAGGGCTTTCTCTGGCCACTCATTTCCTAACTCCCTCCATTCTTCTTGGGGAGAGCTATTGTTTCAGAAAGATTTAGTGTTAGAAAAGAAGAATGACTTTCTCCAGGGAAAACAAACTCCCAACTGGGAGACTGCCCACTGTGATGACCATTTCACCACACCTCTTAACCCAGATTCTTGGCCCTTTTTCTTATCAGACCTTTTTAAGGCCACCGAGGTTCTCTTTTCCACGCCTCCCTTAAGGCTCTCCTGGACTGTCCAGCGCGGCCCTCCAAGATGAAAAAAGGGGCCCTCGCATGGGCACTCATCCATGGGAAGCCAGCAAGATGGGCTCGGCCTCAAAAGGGGAGAGTGAAAAATGGCTTCTCAAGATCATCTTCCCTCCATCCCACTCAACAGGCATGTGACAAGAGAAATTAAATTTGCTCTCTTGTCTCCACCTCTGTTCCCCTGGGCTTCTCAGATAAAAGCATTTTCACCCGGCTTGAGGGGAGTCTCAATTTGAGTAACTCTCAGCAACTACTAATATGTCTGGTCTCAACCCAAGAAATAGCAGCCTGGTTTGAAAGATGGTCCCCGTGTTCCTGTGTGGGTATGGGCGGTTACTACAGGCTGGTTAAGAAGGTGAAGGGCAAAACCAGGTCAGTCTTACTAGGAAGAGGGCCCAAGTGACAGCTGATGAGATGAGCCAGTGATCTAGAAGAGAAGCAATGGCCAGGAAATCATCTAAGGAAACCAACAGCCCTGGCCTGGGTGGGAGATGACCCCACGGAAGGATTCCAGACTGCATCCAGTCCACTCCTCACAACTGTGTGATTCTTTAGTTGTTGATATTTAAAAATTGGGAAAAACTGATCAAGAAATCCAGATTACTAGCTCCTCTTTAAAAAAGGAAAATTAAGATCCAGCCACAAATAGTCCCCATTTCCACATGGTACAATCCTCCAAGCTGCTTCCCCTACCCTTAGGATGGAACATGAAATTCCCCATTTGCCAAGGTTTCCATCATTCTTAACTGTCAAGATAATTAATCGTAACCTTGAAAATCCCTTCAAGGCAGAGTAGAGCAGAGAAGGGCAAAGCAGGTAAATAGTAGGATAAGAGATAAAGGATGCTTTGCTAAAATGGCCAAGATCGAGACAATGCAAGCCCAACATGGTATACCTTTGTTTTTATTTTTCTAAGAGGAAGACAAAGGACAGATGAAAACATATCAAACTGTCAACTAGGTTACCTGGCAGAGGATTTCTGAGCTTTTTCCTTGTATACTTCAGCTTGTTGCCAGGAGATGAATTGACTTTATCATTTGAAAAGAAAATCCAGGGACTTGCCTGGAAGTGCAGGGGTTAAGACTCCACGTCTCTGCTACAGTGGGTGCGGGTTCATCCCTGATATGGGAATTAATATCCCACTTGCTGCAAGGTGCACTCAAAAAAATGATTGAAAAAAAAGTGAAAGTGAAAGTGAAGTTGCTCAGTCGTGTCCGACTCTTTGTGACCCCATGGACGTAGCCTACCAGGCTTCTTCGTCCATGGGATTCTCCAGGCAAGAATACTGGAGTGGGTTACCATTTCCTTCTCCAGGGGATCTGGAGAAAAAAAAAGAAAAGAAAATCCAGGGCTTCCCTGGTAGTTCAGTGGTAAAGAATCCGCCTGCCAATGTGGGAGACACGGGTTCAATCCCTGCTCTGGAAGAATCCCACAAGCCACGGAGCAGCTAAGCCCATGCACAACTATTAAGTCTGTGCTGCAGAGCCTGGGAGCCGCAACTACTGAAGTCTGTGCATCTTAGAGCCCGTGCTTCACAACAAGAGAAGCTGACACTCCACAGCGAGAGAGTAGCCCCTACTCTCTGCAACCAGAGAGAAGCCTGCGCAGCAGCGAAGACCCAGCACAGCCAAAAGTAAAAATAAAAATTACTTTTTTTAAAAAAGCAAAGAAAATCCAATCAACCATTTTATGCCCTTACTTAGTTTCTATTTCTTGGAAGAGAGTCTTCGTTCAAAAAGCATTTATTGAGCAGCTACTACAAATCACTGGTTTAGTCACTAAGTCGTGTCCAACTCTTGCAACCCCATGGACTGTAGCCCACCAGGCTCGTCTGTCTGTGGGATTCTCCAGGCAAGAATGCTGGAGTGTGTTGCCATTTCCTTCTCCAGGGGATCTTCCCAACCCAGGAATCAAACCCAGGTCTCCTGCATTGCAGGCAGATTCTTTACCCACTGAGCCAAGAGGGAAGCCAGGACTAGACATCGCTAGCCCCACCTTAAAGACCTAAGAAGACCTGGTCCCTGTTATCAGTTCAGGAGGAGACACAAAGGGAAAAGAATGCAACAACAGAGGCTGAAGGCTGGGAAGAGGGTGGCCCAGCACATCCTGGAATCTTTTTCCCCCAGCCAGTGCACCAAGATGCCAAAGAGTCTGGCAGAAAGGCAGTTCAGAGGGGCCTGGATAACAAATACCAGTTGAGAAGATGGGAAGATAGCTATGTTCTTTCTTTGCGGATCTTTTCAAAAAACAGCAAGCCCAGGAGAATCTAATCAAGTGAAATTTAAGACACCGATAGAATTATTTTTTTAGCATGTTCTATGCTGAGCCAATCCGTAGCTAGGTGTTTCCACCCACTACATCCAGCATGACATGTTAATGTATTGAGAGTCGTAATGCAGTGCCGTCCAACAGAATTTTCTATGGTGATGGCAACATTCCGTATCTGTGCTGTCTACATATCTGGACAGCCTCTAGCCACGTGTGGTTACTGCGCACTCGCAATGTGACTAGTCCAACTGAAAAAGGAATTTTTATTTCAATTAATATAAACTGAAACGGTCACAGAGTAGCTACCTAATCAGACAAGCCCCGCTTCAGCAGCTCAATATACAACAGACAAGGGAGGAAGTTCAGGAGGCAAGCAGGACCCTTTAGAATCCTCCACCAGTGCCTACGGGAAGAATCTGGCAGTAGCCTTCAAAGCACAATGATTCGGGGCTAGAAATGTTTGTGGACTTGCCACCTTCAGCCTAGGTTGGAAATTTCTCCAACCTTCAGGATGTGTGAGAATGTCTGATCAGAGTGGATTACCATCCTGTCCTTTTCCTGGCCAATTTAGGGGACTTTCCGAGGTGATTTCTTTTTTCTTCACCATGCTTGCAGCTTGCAGGATCTTAGTTCCCTGACCTGGGATGGAACTTGTACCCTCGGGCAGGGAAACCATGAAGTCCTAACCGCTTGACAAACTGCTAGGGAATTTCCCCAGGGAAGGTTCCACTAGAGGGGAGCCTGGGTCCCTGAGGACATGGAGAAGACAGGTCCTCAGGGAGAGCAGTCTGGAAGGATGGACAAACGTATGACCTGGAAGGATGGACAAACGTATGACCCGGCGAGGAGCAGGAGGGAGCCTGCAGGCACTCAGGTCGGACAGGCTGAATAGAAGGGGCAGGTTCTGCTGGGACACTGACTAGAGCCCCAGAAAGCACAGATGAAGTAGGGCCTTGAATCTCAACTCAGGGCTGGGGTCACCTTCAGGAGCCACCAGCAACCCAAAGCAGGAAAGCAAGACAATCGCACTTGTGTTTGGAAAAGGGCCCATTACAAGTGGGCTTAATACCTGGGGAAGGAGAGAAATCAGAGGGAAGGAGGCCATTTCAAAAGCCTCGTATCCCTGAGGGGAAAGACAGGCAAGCCACCGATCATTTCAGAGAGAGAAGAAATCTGAGCTTAGGTAATTACTTCCAGGCGTGGAAGATGCTGGAAACAAAGCCATCCACTCTAGCTGAAAGGCTGCTTTACTTCTTTCTCCAGGAGTTCTATCCACCTGGTAGACAAAGTCAAGTCACACTCATTCATTCAAGAGGTATATTTATTGTGCTCCAGCTGCAACAGGAACAAGTGGTGGTACAACGCGCACCCGGGAAAACGAGCTGCACGAAAACAAAGGCAGGACCCACCCCCCACCTGGAGCCTGAGCATCCAGGGAAGGAGGATGTTAGGAGAGCAAAAGAGAGGGGAGGACCTTCCTTCAGAGGATCTGAAGACAGCAGTGTGGCTGGAGCACAGAGAAAGGGGCACACGGAGGCAGGAGGCTGGAAAAGCGGGCAAGGCTCGCACACAAGGATTTTAGGATTTTGCTCTTCATCCTAATACCAAGAAGCGAGCCCTTAAGACTTCAAAGCAGGAGGTGGTAGCTGAAAGAGAGGCTCCCTTTAGAAAGATCAGGAGGGTAGGGGCAGATAAGAGATGGGAGCCCAATTAAAAGACTACTACGGGGACTTTTCTGCTGGTCCAGTGAGTGGCTAAGACGCCACACTTCCAATGCATGAGGTGCAAGCTTGGGGGAACTAAGATCCCACATGCTGCTGGGTAAAGCCAAAAAAAAAAGACTAGTAAAGTTCACCGGTGATCAGCTGAAGAAGAGTGATATGTACAATGTATTATTCTAAGAAAGCAACAAAAAAGGGCAAAAGGATAGAAGAATCGAGGCTCAGTCCTATATCCCTGGCCTAGCCAACTGGCAGAGTCCTGGCTTATTCACCATGGAGGAGAAGCAGGTGTTTTGTCGGGGAGCAGGAGGCAAGGTAGACAGTGAAATCAGTTTGGGACGTGTTGAGTTTGAGACGCCCAGGACCAGCAGGTCGGGCAGTCAGGTAGGCAGCTAGCCCTCTGCATCGTAACTCAAGAAACATCTAGGCTGGAAGTAAGATATGCCTGAGTCATAAAGCCACAGATGTGGGTGAGATCACCCAGGGAAAGAACATGCTGGGCAAGATGAGGAACCAAGCTTTCAGTGACGCCAACACTTAGCGGTGGGGAGAAGAGGAGGAGCCGGGGAAATCAGAGGAAAAGCACAAGAAGAGGCAGGTTCCAGGAGAAGGATGATCAGCAGTGTCCACCGCCTCTGCTAGATCAGAGCACCAAGTGCTGACACCACCCACTGGAGTCTACAGGAAGCCCGGCGGGAACATGCAGCATCTCGGTGGCTGCCACCACGGAGCTGGCGGAACAAAGCAGGAAGTAAGGAAACCAAGACCTAAATACTGATGCCCCTTTTACCAAATTTGGCTATGGAGAGGCCAGAAAAGGAGAAACACTAATAGGAAAGATGCAGGGTCAAGAAAGGAAATGTGGAAAAGACCTGCGTGTGTTCAAAAATCTGTACATTTCTCAAAAGGCTAAACACAGAGCTACCCTATGACCCCATAACCACATTCCAAGGTCCACATCCAAGAGAAATGAAAACATACACCCACATAAAAACTCGCCTACAAATGTTTACGGCACCGTTCTTCATGACAGCCAAAAAAAAAAAAAAAAAAGAAACAACTCAAGTCCATCAACAGATAAATGGATAAATAAAACAAAATGTGACAATGGAATAATGCGATGGAACATTATTCAGTCATAAAAAGGAATCAAGGAGTGGTATGAGGGGACTTCCCTGGTGGTCCAGTGGCTGAGACCCCACACGCCCAACACAAGGGGCCGGGGGTACAATCCCTGGGTCAGGGAACTAGGCCCCACATGCTGCAACTAAGAAGTTCACATGCCACAAAGTTGCTTGCCACTAAGACTCAGCACAGCCTTAAAATAAGCAAAAAAAAATTTTTTAAGTGATATGTGCTACAACATGACTAAGCATAAGAACATTAATCTACAAGTAAGAAGTCAGACATGAACGTTCACATACTACATGATTCCATCTATACGAAATGAGCCAGGTAAGCAAATTCCAGAGAGGAAGAAAGCAGGTTCATGGTCACCAGGGGATGGGATAACTGGGCGATGAATGGGGAGTTACTGCTAACAGGTCAGGAAGTTTTTACTGGGGTGATGAAAATGTTCCAAAATAAGACTGTGGTGATTCACTGAACGAAGCTTCCTGGTAGCTCAGTGGTAAAAGAATCCACCTGCCAATGCAGGAAACGAGGGTCTGATCCCTGGGTCGGGAAGGTTCCCTGGAGAAGGAAATGGCAACGCACTCCAGTATTCCTGCCTGGGAAACCCCACGGACAGAGGAGCTTTGCGGGCCACAGTCCACTGGGTTGCAAAAGAGTTGGACACGACTGAAAGACTGACAACAAGATGATCACTGAACAATTCTGTGATTGGATTAAAAATCATGTTGCTGGGAATTCCCTGGTGATCCAGTGGTTAGGATACTGTGTTCTCACTGTGTCTTCAGCACCAAAGGCACTGGGGTTCGATCCCTGGTTGGAGAACTAAGATCCCACACGCTGCACAAATTGCCCAAACATAATAATAATACTTTAAAAATAAAAACCATGTTACTGTTCCCTTTGAAATGCTGGATCTCTGGGTTCCAGGAAAGCTGAAGGTAAGACAGAATTGGGCGGGGGGGCACCCCACTCACCCTGACTCTGAGATGCGGGCTTGCCAAGCTTGCTCCCCTCAAGTTAATCATCAAGCGGCCTCCACCAATGGAGCAAAGTGAAATATCTTTGAAACTTTCAAGCAAAAAAAAAAAAAAAAAGTGTCAGGATCTCTAAAAGGCCTCAGACCTAGAATGTTAACTCCAGAAGCACTGGGAGAAGGAAAAAGGAGAGATGGTTCTTTTGAAACTAAGGTTGAAAATGGTTCATTGTAGAGCACAGCCTTCTGGAACAACAGCAGTCATATAAACACGTAACGTAGGTCAGGCTTCAAAACTGGGGCAAACGCAAGGTTTTCCACGAGTGAACCACAAAGATAAACTGCACAGAAGGTCCTGACAGGATTCCACGAGCAGACTGCACCAAGGCTCTGCAGGCCAAGAGAAGGTAGAAGGTTTCTCATTCAGAAAGCCATATCCAAAAATTCTCAAGAGCTGCAGGAATATTTTAGACCTTGGGAGAGGAACAATCTGGTAGTTATCTAACTTGCAAATCAATTCCTTCCACTGCACAGTACATGGATGGCACTTCTCGGGCTGGAGGAAATGTGAAAGAGCCAAAATTGAGTTAAAAATACTGATGCTCATTTTTGAAAAGAAATATTCTCAGCACTTCAGCCTCGCACTGTGACTTAATGGGTGTTTACGGTTATAGTTTCTTAAAGTTTCCTTGGGGGAGAATGATACAAGGTCTCTGTCTGAGAACCGTCCTCATAAACAGTCCCTTTGTGAAACAAGCTTAATTTACATACAACAGTGAGAACGAGGATCCTGTACTAATTAAGGTTGAGCTGGTTAGCAAATTGCTGTAATTGTATATTCTCCAGCTTCCTGTCTTGGAAAACATATTCATACCAAGGCAAATCTCAGCAAAAATGGTACTGTTCAAGATTTTAATATCTTGGGCTTCCGTTGCATCTGTGCAAGGTTTCCAAGTGGCTCGTTCCCTTGTGCGGGTGACATTACACAGACATTTTTAAAAAATGGTTTCAGCTTTGGCAGCCTGGCATCCGCACACCACAATCATTACTGCAAAATGCACACGTAGCAGGATCAAGACAGGCAGCCCAAACAGGGGAGCCTTTGTACGGAGCCGTGAGCACCTAGCGTCCATCACTTTTCAGACTTTAAGTCCCTGTCCTCAGAGGAGCCACACTCCTACATCGTGTGGCTAAAATCCTGTACTGAACTGTGCTGTGTCCAGTCTCCTGCAGAGACTGCAAACCCACAACTCTCCCACCACTTGCGACCCGGAGATGTGTTCTGTTGGGCTCATGCATGGTCTTTCAGAAACTGGGCTACATGGATCACGATTCTAAATCAGGCATTTTTACAGGAGGCGGGCGGGGAGGGGAATAAAATCCCAGCTGGTGACACCAAATGAGACATATTCCTGTTCCTGCTTTGTTCAGCAATCAGATGGAGGCACCCTACCCCTTTAGGACAGACAGTCTCCCACCCACCAAAGGCCCCGAAACCCTGGATACCAGCTACATTCACTGGTCCACCTGCTGGCCCCTGAGGACATCTCACCCAGGATCCTGGGGCTCATGACCAAGTACAAAGGGTTAAGATCAAAGATAAAACCTAACCTCTCTTCTCTACTTGGCCACTTCATTAATCCCTCTGAGCTTCAGTTTCCTGAACTATAAAATGGGAATAACAACACACCTGTAACACAGCATTATTAAGAGAATCAGATGAAGTAATTTACATCTAATACTTGACACTTAGTAAGTACTCAGGAAAATAGCAGCTAGGCAAACACACTTGGCACCTCGACGGTACTTCCGAGTTTTGCTCTAGCATCTTTCAGCAGATCATTACCCCTGGACACAAATGTCAACCTGACATCTTGAAAGTGCGAAAGCTCTGTCTCCTGAGAACTAAAATGCTCCAGTAAATGCCAGGGCTGGCATTATGGCAATGACTGGCTTGGGAATTATTCAGTTAATAACTGAGTATGTGTCAGGGGGAAGAGGGTGCACAAATTGAAATTCAGTTAGAGAATCCGAAAGGTCGTACAAACTAGACAGGAATAGAATGAAAGAATTCTGAGCCAGTTCCTGTTAGGACTTCTACGTTTCTCCAGTACAGTTCAGGGTCTCCTCTCCACCCATAAGGAGGGCATGATGCTGCCAGTTTCCCAAGATGCCCAGTGGGCCTCATTCTCCTTTGAGGAATTATCTCTTCCCTGGTGAGGGCAACCCTGGGGGTCCAAGTGTCTAGTACCAACCCTTCCTTGGCCAAAGGGCAAAAAAAGGCACTAGGTAAGGGACTCTCCCTGGGGACTCTATCCTACTGATCTGAAGAGACTGTACATTTAGCCTCACTCCTCAGGCGCTGGGCCTCCAGCCACTCCACCGAGTCCATCCACCTTCCAGTCCATCCCTTCCCTGCTCCAAAGAACCCGACCTGGCTTCTGCTGCTCACAACAAAAGAACCCCAATCGGATGGTATCAGGTAGGGGCTGAAGCATGAATTTCCCAAACGGTAAAAAAAGCAGGCTAGAGGAACAGGTATGTGTTCACGGAGCCCACAGCCTCACAACATGGATTTCGAATCATCGGGACTGAGAGAGAGGTAAGCCTTCACTCCCGCCTTTGCAAGGGGGTCACATTTGGACCAGGCTAACTTTAGCTCTCAGAGCCCCAGCAACCCAGTATCATAACTCCAGGCCTTTCTTTGTGTATCCGGCGTCCTCACCTAACCCCAGAGGTTCTATCAGAAAGGTTCCCTAGACAGAGAAGCAGCCAGTCAGTCACCTGGGCACCCAATGACCCTGGAGGGTGGAAGCTCGGCTCCACACAAGGAAAGCCATCCAAAGCAGTCCCTGGGGAGAGTGGAAAGTCTCCCTCGAAACCAGGTACCCCTTCCCCTCCCAATTCCCCACCAGAACAGAGGCTCCAAAGGTCCTGAGAAAATCAGTCCAAATGTCTCAGAGGATAGGATGCTTGTCCTAAGCATACCCACTGGGCTACCCTATACAATTCTCTTTTTTTCAATTGAAGTACAATTTTTTACTGATTTATGTTATATTAAATTCAAGTATATAGCATTTCAATTCAGTATTTTTACAGATTATACCCCATTATGACAAAGTGACTGTAATTCCCTGTGCTGTGTGCATATCCTTATTGTTTATCTATTTCATATGTAGTGGTTTGTAGCTCTTAATCCCATACCCCTATGTTGCCCATATATACATATTCCACACATAAGTGAGAGCATACAGCGCTTGTCTTTGACTTATCTTGTTAAGACAAATATTGTCTAGGTCCATGCATGTTGCTGCAAAAGGCAGCATTTCATTCCTTTTTATAGCTGAGTAATATTCATTTGTATATATACCTCTTCTTTATCTCTTCTGTTGATGGACACTTGGGTTGCTTCCATATCTCAGCTATTGTGCTGCTATGAATATCAGGGTGCATGTGTCTTTTCAAATTACTTTTTTTTATATATGTATACAACCAGGAGTGGAACTGCTGTAACACGGTAGTTCTATTTTTAGTTTCTTTGAGGAATCACCATACTGTTCTCCATAGTGGCCGCACCAGTTTACCATCCCAACAATAACACAGCAAGGGTTTCCTTTTCAAAAAAAAAAAAGGGTTTCCTTTTCCCCGATCATCGCCAATGCTCACCACTTGTACTCGTTGATGACGGCCATTCTGAAAGGGACGAGGTGAGCTCTTATTGTTAAAGTCTTGACTTGCATCTCTCCGACATTTGCGACACTAGGCATCTTCCCACATGCCCAAAGCCCTTCTGTGTGTTTTCTTTGGGAAAATGTCTATGCAGGTCTTCAGCCCATTTTTTGATTGGGCTGTTTGTTTTCTGATATTGGGCTTTATCAACTGTTTATATATTTTGGATTATACAATTCTTCATTAATGAGCTCCATGCCCTCTTCCTGGAGACTGGAAGCAGGGAAAGAAGCACAACTTGCTGAGTAGGCGTCCACCTGATAGGCTTATCAACACAAGTGTACCCTCCTCAGCTGATGCTCATCGTGGTTAACACGTCCATGCACTAGCCATGTTCCTGGCACTGTTCTGGGTGCTCTGCACACGTGAGCAGCACATGGGGTCCAGTTCTCTGACCAGGGATTGAACCCAGGTCCCCTTCATTGGAAGCGTGGAGTCCTAGCCACTGGACCACCAGGGAACTCCCCATTTAAAATCTTAATCTCCACCATAACCCTCTGTTCTTATCATCCCCATGCACAAGGGGAAACTGAGCCACGAAGAATAGCCCAGCTAGGCAGAGGGCAGCCAGAATGTAAGCTCAGGGAGTCTGACACTAGAAGTGGCTTTTCTTAAACCCCCATGCCATCCTGCCTCTCAAATGGAACGGAAAAGCTGGCAGTGGTGGTGCAGGCCCTGGAGAGAGAAGGGGCCTGCAACACAGCACAGGAGACCATCAACAAACAAATAAACGGACGTATAATATCATGGACAAGGTCCATGAAGAGCTTCCCGGAATGCCGTGAATGTTCATCGCTCTTGATCTGGGCCATGGTTCCACAAGTGTGCACACGTGTTCAAGTGCATCAAGCTGAATGCCGAACGTGAGAGTTCACGTGCCCTGCAACTTAACATCCTACAGGCTGCAACTAATCTTGTACAGCCAAATAATCAAACTTTTTTACGATTTTAAATGTACCAGAAAATGGTAAAGAATGGCAGATGGTAGGAGCCACTTCTCACTGTGAGAGAGGGAGATCAGAGATTAAGTAAGGACAGAAAGCTAGAAGGATCTAGGTGGTAATGGACCAGAATCAGGGACAACTGTAGGAACGCAATCTAACATAGATACCTATAGAAATACTTATAGACGTGCCCACATGTAGGTTCCCATACACGTAATGTGTATGGGAACCTACTTCATTCTGTCAGCTGAAAGGAAAGACACCTCAGTAGCAACGAGCACATCCAGCACCCAGATCTTGGTTTCTAAAGCCATTCTCCAATAAATAACAGGGGGCCTTAGGGAAATGGCTAATTCTAGGCAGAAAATACATACAAGAGGAGCCTATGTGGTGGTGGTTTAGTCGCTAGTTGCTAAGTCGTGTGCAACTCTTTGAGACCCCATGGACTGCAGTCCACCAGGCTCCTCTGTCCATGGGATTTCCCAGTCAAGAATACTGGAGTGGGTGGCCAATTCCTTCTCCAAGGGATCTTCCTGACCCAGGGATGGAACCTGCAGGTCCTGCGGCTCCTGTAACGCAGGCAGCGTACTACTGTACGCTGAGCAACCAGGGAAGACCCAAACGAGCCTAAAGCATCCTAAGAAATGCCGAGAGCACTTCTGCAGGGGCAGAAAGTACAACAGCATTCAATCAATCAACCGATCAACGGACAATGACGTCAAAGGGACATAAGAGCCAACTGAAAATGCTCCCAGAGGCCAAAACTGGAACAATTTGAGCAACAAAATAAGTAAGTAGTACTGAACTATATAACCCGAGATATAAAACAGTTTAGTCCCTGCTGATATAAATAAATGGCTGAACAAACACATGAGAAAAACAAGACAAATCTCCCATACAGAAGAACACAAAATACTTTATGTAGATATTCTGGCCTTCGGCAGATGGGACGTGGCTCCCCACTCTGTAAACGTGGGCTGAGCACTGTGACTTCCTTCCAAAGAGGAAGGGGAAAACCTGACAAACATCACCTTGGCCAAGTGACCGAGGTCAACAGCACCAGTGGTGAGCCATATTCGCAATACATACCCTTGATATGACGTGATGGAAATGGCACTTTAAAGCCTTCCCCTCAGAAACCCGTAATTCCAGTCTACTCCAGTCCAACCATGAGAAAATTATTATCCCCAAATGAGGATCATCCTACAAAATACCGCCAAACTAGCAAAGCCATCAAAAACAAGGAAGACCTAACAAACTGTCACAGCCAAGAGGATTCTAAAGGAGACACATTACTTAAATGTCATGTGGGATCCTGGGTGGGGTCTTGGAACAGACAAGGGATCTTAGTGGAAAAAACTAAGGAAATCTGAACGAAACACACCAATTCATTAATTGTGACATATGGACCAGACCAATATATAGTGTTAAAAAGAGAGAGGAAATGGTGTGTGTAACTATGTGTGTGTGGGGGCGGGGGCAGGAGGTAACACGGGAACACTCTGCTTATCCAGAAACCTAAAAACTGCTCTAAAATGAGGTTTATTTTGAAAACCTATCAGAAAACGATGGAATGGCTCTGTGGGCTGGGTGGCCACCGAAGGTCTCCGTGAGGAGACGATGTCTGAGACGGCTCTGAGATGAGAAAACTAACTAGGCAGCGGGACCCAGGGTGGCGTGCTCCCAGCAAAGGCCCCCCAGGAGAAGACGGAGCGGGGAGCTCAAGTGAGGTCAGGTGCACAGAGCATCACAGGCAAACAAAGAAAAGGAAGTTGAAGGGCTGAAGCCAGGCAGGTTGGTCACAGTGACTGCAAACTGGAGTCTGAGGGTGCTGGAAGGGCAGCGGAGGGACTCAGCAACAGCAGACAGATCCTATGAATGTGTTTTTCCAAAATCACCCTGGCTGCTGTTGGGAGGGGATGGGGCGGGGCAGATAAGAAAGAGGGACAGTGATTATCCCAGAGCAGTCACACCTCAGGCAGCCTAGACATAGGGTGAAGGGCCAGGAACGTCCAGGAGGTCTGCAAGAAGATGAGAAGTGGGGTCTCCACACACAGAGGGATGGGCCTGAGCAGGCTGATAGTCCCCAATTTGGACCCTTTTGGAGAACTACTGGGTTCCGGGCCCTTCTAGGCTGAGTGTTGAGGAAAGAAGCACCTCCTTGGAATCAGAGCCTCGATTTGGTCCGATCCCATCCTACACTTACGACCTGGGAGACATTAGCACTTGGAGCCTCAGTTTCCTCATCTGAAAATGGGAACACAACCTCTCACATCCTCCCAAGTTAAGAAAAGGCTCCTGGACCCTCCAAGCACAGCCTACATAAATGCCGCCAGGACACGTTACCTTTACAAGAGAAGCCCAAGGTGGAAGGACTCTTGGAATCTAACCCAACAGCCCATTTTACAGGTAAGAAAACTGAGCAGCGGAGCCAGAAAAGTGTCCAAGTGATGCACAGATCAAGCACAAAGAGCCCGCCTCCAGCTCCCACTCTCTCGAGTTTCTTCTCCATAGTCAATTCTGACCACAAAGGGGAGCTGGGACCTGCTTCCCATCGGCAGCTGTCTCTGGACACCTTTGGTTCATATTCCCCTGCGGCTCTGCTGCTGGTCTAGCCTGAACTGGGTGGGGGCTGTGGGGAAGGGCAGCAGGCTTCAGACTGAGCCTTGTCTCCCTCCCAACATCCTCTTCCCGCTCCCCAGGCACTGACCACCCACCCGGGCAGCCCAGCCTGCCCACCTCTTTGAACCAGGCCCAGACCCTGTCAGGCTGGCCAGACCCAACAACAGCCACCACTAGCTGACCCTCATCATCGCCCAGAATGACAGGCTGTCTTATAAAAATCCTCAAAAAGCTCTGTTGTCTCAAACACCTTTATAGAACCACATTTTGTGAAGCTCTTAAGCTGGAAAGGACTCTTTCTGGCAGAGTCTGTACTCATCCTCTGTCTAGCCCTTCCTGCCGCCCCCAGCACAGGTACCCAGTGACTTGTCGAAGGCATAACAACACCATGGTACAACAACTTAGTTTGGAGAGGAGCATCTTCATCAACCTTCTAAAAGCACCCCTAAGGCAACGTGGGTAAGTCTCATACAGACCAAACAAAAACTTAGCAATATCACAATTAGAAGACCTTTGAGGCGCTCTAACACAGGACTCTGAACAGAAGCACACACCCGAATTGCAAAATTCTAACAGTGGCCCCAGAATTCCAGGAGGTCCTAACATTTTCCTTTACTCACTAACCAAGACCACCGTTTTCCAGGAAGTGGATCACCTTCATTCCACCTTCACGATTCCAAAGAGACCTTTTATTAAAATCAGAAACCAAGAAGCGGCTGGAGATGCCCGTTGCTTCTAGAACATGCTTTATTTAATTGATTCCCAAAAGTCACCCTGTAGAGAGCTAGCCAGCCATCCTCAGTCATGACACACACCACGTAAAACTGACTGTCGGGACAATTCCCAACAGGTCAGAACACCTAGCCAGACATGCAAGGGAAAGAAAATCAGGAGGAGATTTCTCTATAAATGAGGGTCATCCATCAAAGGCACCAACCTCTCAAAATGGGAGGAGTGTTGCAGCCTCGGCTCGTAAGCCACACTTGACTGCACTACAACAACAAGAAAAAAGGAATTCCAATTTCCTCCTCTGCTCTGGAATAGATAATACAAGGTTTTTACTTACCTTTGGAGCGGGTGGAAATATCCATGCCCTCTACCACCTCCTGTTCTGTTTTTATTTCCTCTTCAGCCAAGCTGAAACAGAGCAAATTATGTTCACGTTTTAGGTACACTGAGAACTTGCCCCATGGGGGCATTTATTCAGAAGTTCTAACAACAAAGCCACCTTTTAAGACAATCCCCCATCCTTAGAAGAGGCAAAGGGAAAGAAACCCACAGCTGATTTCAAACAAAGTGTTAAGATTCCTATAGGGTTTTTTTAAATACTAGTTTGTTCTTGAAGTCAAAAGACTATTCCAGTTGTCATGCTATTGGGGGATGCAAAAGGCTTTTTTTAATGAGACACACAGTTACAATCTACCGCCTTGGACCAATGAAAACCCAGCCTCTGAGTAAGTAAGTTTCTTGTTAACACTGGGTTCAAGCTGGAGATGGTTTTCAGGGTACCCGGAGTTCTGATCTCCTTGAGTTCTGGAAGGCAAAGAGTATCTCTGCAGAATTCCCTGCTAAATCTTAAAATTCCCCGATTAGGCAGTGATGAGGCAGGAACATGAAAATACATACATTTAAATCACAAAGTAAAAAAAATATGCCTAGGCTAGAAGCAAAAGGCCTGGCTTCAAAACATTCAAACCACCAGCATTTAGCCCAGGAATTAAGACTGGGGTCTCCACATTCCCAGCCCCTGGGATGTTTCTTCTCTGCAGCAAGCATGGCTTAGAGAAAGCATTCAGCACTCTTCTGAGCTGTGACTAATTATCCCCCCCACCCCCAACACAAACCCCCACTAAAGTGGAATGAGGGATTATTTAAAAGACAGGCTGAGAGTCGGGGGTTGGGACAAGAAGTAGGGAAAACCAGGCCCCTTCACCAGAATCTTCTCTCCCTCTCTTGGCTGGAACACTCCCCAGCTTAACAAAGTGCAGGTCATTTCCATTTTTCCCATGGATACACACACACTTCTCAGGCCAAGCCAGGAAGATCTGCTTTTAAAAGTGCCAACTATTTGAGATGTCGGAACTTTCCGAACATTCAGCTGACAGCAAAGTGATAAGAATTTGAGCAATTATTCTAGATGCATTTCCATCGGACTGTGGTTCAACAAGAAGAAATGAGTGCATCTCCAATTGAGACGGCTGAAATTTTCTGGAAGACTGAAGAGCCAGGAAAGGAGGGAGGGTGGGTAAGGCAGGAAGAATCAGAATGTCCAGCCTGTGCTTCGTGGTCTGGGACAGTGATGAGACAAGAGAGAAGTCCCAAATGGCTTAGAACCTCAGGGTCAGGTGGAGATGCATTTAGCAAAGTTCTGTGTTTGATGAGACTAGATAGAAAAAGGAAGAGATGAGAGCTCAGGATTAAGTTTGAAGAACTTGGAGGCCTCCAACTTCACTGGTCTCAGCAAAGAGAAGAAAGAAAGGTAGTTTGCTTTTAAACCAGAATATGAACACATTTAGGCCTCTGATTATTGAACCCTGTTGACAATTTCATTCACACTGCATCTGTAGGGAAAGCTCGGGACACAAACCACCACAGAAACAACAGACATGTTGTCACAAGCGGTTTTCGTCAGAAGCCAGCGCCTTTGAAATTTAAACATGTCGCTAACATGCAATAACAGAACAGTGATTTGTGGCAGGTGATTTTAGCACGGGTACTTTTTCTTCCAACTTAAGAGGCAAACATTCTCAACTTCAAACACACCCCCTGCATGCAACATACCCAGCCTGTCAAATGGATGTTGCTCATGGTTTCTTGCTTGGGGTGACTGGAAATAAATTTTAACAGAAAGCCCCAGGCGGTCCCTTCAGAGAGGGGGAAAACGGTCAGCTTCAAAAGCACAAAGAGCAACCTTGATCTTTCTAGCAACTAGAATTCTGTTCCCCTCTCTAGCACGAAGTATGTGAAATACTAAACTTCTTGAAACTGATCCCATATTTTGAGTGATGGAGGAAACACTAATCTGGTATCCAACCAAAATGTTCGGTGGTGAAAAGAAACAATTATGCATTTACAGAGCCTACCCCCGCCCCCCCAAAACCCACTTGAAGGATTTCTGCAGTGATGAAAACATTCAAAGGTGTATTGATCACGGAGGAGGGCTGCATTCAAGAGAACAATTATTTGGCTTGTAACAGCCTAGAGGAGGCTGAATACTTCAGGGAGGAAAGCTGCTGAGAGGCTAAGAAAATGCAAACTAGCAAAGGGGTGGCTATTTGCTGCAGAGTTTAAGATAATCAATGCCGGAGCAGAAAAGAGGGAAAAGAAAGTTAAGCTGTTTTATCTTTCCAAGTATTACAAAGTGGGCACCATAATCACCTAACTCTAGCAACAGCACCACCAGCTTTAGCCAAGGATCTGAAGGACAACAATTTCAGAAAACCATCTTTTTCACAGATCAGCAAGCCATCCTTTCAAAGGGAACTCATACATGCACACACACACACACACACACACACACACACAATAACTTGTATTTGACTAAAGGAAACTGCAATGTCTATGCATTTAAAGGGCAAAAAAAAAAAAAATTCATTTACAAAAGCAAAGACCAGAATGCACAATTAGTCATTTTGAATAGCCACATCTAAAGGGACTTCCTTTTTCTACACCACTGATCTCTCTTTTTTTGCTTTTCTGGTTTAGTGTTAAGTTCTAGTATGTTGTTAGGTGGGGGGAAAAATATGAATATTACATCAAAAGTAGTGGTGAGAAAAGATCTGTACCTGTCTGAATGCCCCACAGATCTCAGTCAATTTAGGTTAAGAACTGTTCAGTCATTTGGAGGAAAACAAAAAGCAGTCAAATAATAACTGTTAAGAAAAAGAGGCTACGTCTGGAGAAAAGACGTTGAACTCTTGTCATTAACACATTAAAGTCTTACAAAATACACAGCATTTTTCCTTCCATATCTGCTAGCTTCTAGCAACCCAGATTATTTAAATCCAAAACAATGGAACAAGCAGTGCTTGTTTCAAACTGACATTACTTTTTTTTTTTTTAGGTCGGCTGGGGGCCCGCTAAGGAAAGAGTAAAATTAGCTGAAAATCAAACAACAGCCTCTCACCCCAACAGGAAAATACCCCACCGACTAGTTGTATATACTGTATGCTCCCCACCACCATCCCCTCTTGCACTCACAGGTTCACCTAAGTCACTTGCCCCTGGATTTCACACACTGATACATTTCAGGCAATTAGAGAAGAAATAACCAGCGCCTGCACAGACAACCAAAACCATCCCATCCCGCCCAGAAAGAATAAAAGATTTCTCCCCCAATGCCTGAGCAAGAAAACCTCTGCTTACTTAACCTGCATGCACTGGAAAAGAGCAATTAAAAGTTGCAGATGAACTGCACCTCCAGGATGTCTTAAGCCTTCTGATTATTAATTCTGAAGACTCAAGGCTGGTCTGTAATTCCCAGGAATCCCATCCCCTCCACACTTCCAGTAGAGAGAGAGAAAAAGAGAAAATAGCTAGTTTGGATAGAAAACTGCCTGGAAATACAATGCCCAGATATTTCTTTTCCCCAAGTGCCCTTACTATTTGACTTTTAACCAAGAATATCTAACCCCTCTTAGAATATATAACCAGCATGCACAAGACTCTGGGTCTACAGCTGAGGACCATCACACAGCAATTCAAGAATCATGCAATCAGTAGAAAGGACTTTTCCTTCAGCTTTTTCACTTTCATTCAAAATACCAAACTGGTCCAGGCTGTAAGAAATATTTCATCCCCAAGATACAAACATCTTTCCTCTTCCAGATCACAAAAGAGGGAATATAAAAATCCAAACACCATGCTTCCCTAAATCTGCAATTAATTTATTTAAAAATGGGGGGGAGGGAGGGAATGGTTAGCAGCTTTATATAAGCACTCACCTAAAACAGGCAGAGTCATCGGGAGCTAAGCTATTTATGCAGGATTCTTAAAATGGCGTCTGGCAACACTGCCTCATTCCTGTATTGAAGCTAAAATGGTAGCAGTTTGTTCAATAGCTGTAGCTCTGGCTTAAGCAGCCCTGCTAGTTTCAAAGCCACCTTCCTAAATATCAGAACTAGGAAAAAGCTCAACCAAAGGACACCAACAACCCAACGTTTAGAGGCTTAAAAAAAAAATCTGCAGTGACAGGGGGAGTTTGTGAAGTCACAGGTTCCTAAGGAAAACCCTTCTCTTTCAGATCCTGAGCCTTCAACGTGAGGCTCTACAGTGAGGCCCCCTTACCCTCAAATTAGGTGGGTAAAGGTTAGGAATCAGGCAGCCCTGTGGCATAAAGTGCAGACAGACAGGTGTCTGCGCAAACAAAAATCTTAAAAGGGCACAGGCTGGGGAGGGGGAAAGAAGCCCATTCCCCCTTGCTGGTAGATTAGAAACCAGCCTTGCATCCCTACCAAAGAGGAGCTGGGGAAAATGAAAAGTGCTTCCAGGGCAGCAGGCATCTGAAGGGCTGTACCCCAGTCTGAGGCCAAAGGAAAACAAAAAGCTGTTTAATAAGCCTGGAAACGGCCCCCTAACACCCAGCCAGTCCTAAGACAGTTAACATCAAGGAAAAGACAATCCGAGTCTGCAGAGGAGAAACAACAGGAAAACCTCCCCCTTAGCCAAGGTGCAGAATACTCACAAATTAATTTTTGTCCACCCCCAACAGAGCCCTCAAAACTAACCATGGGTTTGGCAAAACCTGCTTTCACAGGCCAAGCTAAGAGCCTCATAGTGGATAATGTAATTTACGGTTACAGGTCTGAGCATGGCCTCAGAGTTTTCAAGGTGACTGTTTTGGAGCTTCAGGAGAGAAAGGAGGGCAGAGTGCCCAACGCTGTGCCAGGGCGAGGACGGGCAGCTGGCTCCTGGCCGGCCGGTAGGTAGGTAATCTTGATGAGGAGGGACAGGCTGGCAGCCCAGTTCGCTGCACTGCTGAAATGGCTCCTGCCTGCTTGTTTATCAGTAAGCAGAGTGGGGCGGAGGGGGAAGGGCGGCCATAGCCTTAGCAACCTGAAGCCAAGGGTGAATCCTTACTTGTTTCTGCCTTTGCAAGCAAGGCAAGGGCTGGCTTGCTACACTGACTCTCCCTTCCTCCTTCTCTGCGGTGGGGTGACCAAGGCACTTTTGCAGGTATCTTTCTTTTCAGGGTCAAAGCAGAGGAAAAGCCAGACCTAGGGCTTCCCAGCTGACAAATGTTTGTGGCCTCTGCCCAGGAGACGGAAGAGGAAAGGAGGCAAGAGAAACAAAGAGATCACACATATGTCAGGTGGCTGGACTTTGCAAAATAGAAAAACCTACCTTTGCCTTCAGGTTTTGCTGGGTTGCTGTCACCCCGCTTTCTGAAAGAGTGACTCATCCCCCACCCCCATCTCTCCTGTTTAAAACCTGAAGCCATTTCCCCACTGTTCTCCCCAGGGTAAGAAAAAGGGGAATGTTTTGTTTAAAAGAAAAGGGGTAACAAGAAAGAAAGAAAGAAAAAAAGGTATTGTTTTCATCTCTAATTTATAATCCAGGAGGCCCCATTGTTGCTTTTCTTTCTGACTCAAATCTTTGAGCTGTTAATTATAAAAGTAACTAGACTCAGCTTCAGCAGGCAAGCCATGTTCCTATGCAGCAATTAGAAAAACTGTGTAGAAAGTTTACTGAGTGATTATATATAATTAATTCTTAGTTACAGACAGAACACGGACCATTTTCTGGAGCTAATAAAAGCAGTTACTCCCCCTCCCCCATGCGAATGCCACTTAATTTCCCAAAGCAGAAAGTGAATCCATCCTGGAGGGTCTTGAAGGAAAAAAAAGAGAGAAAGAGAGGAATCAAAAGCTCCAGTGTGTCTGTGTTTGCTCCTTGCAGCTGTGCACCCTCTTTGGGGACCGAGGAGGCAGAAGGAAAAAGGAAAACAGCCCAACGGTTCTGTTCTTCCCTCTGCAATTTACAAACGTGGCAGAGAGAACCCGGCTACCTTGATGTAAAAAAAGAAAAGGTGGGGGAGGGAGATGCCCTAGGCATGGAACCTAGGAGATGCTTCAGCTCAGCAGACCTCCTCTTCCTAAAAGGAACAAAGATGGTAGAAATTTCCAGAAGGCCTGATCTGGGTCTGACCACTGCAATTGTCATCTGTAACCTTTCCTCCAAGTCTATTGGTTCAAAAGCTGGAAAGAGGAAGCCCATTGGGCTGCACTGGGAGCCAGCCTGCTGCCTCTTACCTAGTCCTGCTGCAATGCAGACATTCATTTACCCCCACCCCCCACCCCCGAGTGAAAACTGGAAAACAACACTACTTTGAAAGCAATTAACTTTTTACAGACTCATGTCTGCTGCTTGGCCACAGTACCAGAGGCAAGAGGCTGGCTTGGTCCAGGGCTGAGAACTTGCTGGGGCTGCACATCTGAAAACAGATTTAGGCTTTGCAAACCTGTGGGAGCCATTTTAATGCAAGCTTTTGGAGGACAAGTGCCCTGCCCTTAGGTCTCCTTCCAGCCCAACAAATACACCATTATGCAAACAGTGACAGCAAGAAACCAGCAGTCTTGTGATTAGATACTGCTCCTATGAACCTCAATATGTAATTTTCATTTACAGCCAGGAGATAAGAACAAAGAAAAGAGCTAAAGTGACTGAACTTTCTGGTGTGGGTTAGAAGCACACAGTTCTAAGTACGTTACATCATTAATGGCCTGTCTCTTTACTCTGAGAAGCTGGCCTGTCTTACACAGACTTTTCTCAAGCTTAGAATGAGGTACATTCCTCATTATTAAATGACCTTTTTCCAATGGGTTCTCAAAGGTGGGTTGCTGAACACCACTTTAAAAGAAAGACTATTGACTCCATATAGTTGGCATAATACAGCAGCTGAATATACTTCCAGCTTTTACAGTCCTGGATTGGTCTCCAGGCTGGAAATGTATGAAGTGGAACATCTAGGGAAATTCTGAAGCGAATGCTAAACAAGAAGCTACTTTTTTCACTCTGAAGTTCTAGCTGCAGCCTTGAGAGATCAAGAGGAAATGTAAAAAGTAAGAAATAAATCAGAAGTAAAGGCAGGCGTGCATACAGATGTGTGGGGCAGGCTTGGAAAAAGGCAGGGTCTGGGATGTACTGAATCCTGAATCAGACCAAGTTTGGCGGTGGGTGGGATTTTTACAGACATGTTAAGTATCTTAAAACATAAGTACTGACACCACCCCACCACACACACACCACCACCCCGAGCTCCTCCCCCCCACCCCCTGCCTTTAAGGTTCTGTGACTCTAACACCAAGCAGTTTCCTTACATTTCACAAGCAGATTGCCTCCCCAGAGTTTTCTACTTAATATCCAAACAAACCCAATTCAAGGTCTCCAGTCAAGTCACAATGAACTGAACAATTTCTCCCTGTCTGAGGGTAAACAGGAAGTATAATCTTCAATCCTAGCCCCAGGTTATCAGGAAAAACATAACAGTCACCTGAAATCAAGACTCTATTTAAAAGCCCTCCTTGGGTTCCTGCTCACAAAAAAAAAAAAGCCCCCAACGGCTGGAGCCAAGACCCCCTGTTACAAACAGACCCCAAATGTTCACCAAACTCTTTATACATGGTCACAGAAATGGATTGCTTTACTTACCCAACAAATGTTCAAGCAACCGTCTCATTTTTCCACAGTTAAGAAGAGAGAACAGGCTGGCAGATTTGGGACTTGATCAAAAGGAAATTTTTAAACAGTTACACGGGATTATTAAAAACACACACACAACAACACCACCACAACCCAACCACTGAATATGGGATGCTGCCATGAGCCACAGACGTGATTTTATTTCCTCTGCACTCTATCACACAGGAGGACAGAGGATGATCCAATGTAAAAGGAGGAAAGGAGAATGAAAAGGCAGGAGAAAGGATACATGAGTTCACTGAAAGCCATGCAGGAGGAGAAAACTAAGGGATTCAAAAGACTCCTCAGATTTATTGCAGGATGTTGTCCAACATCTCTCCCCCACAACCTCCTACACTCCCCCCCACCCCCAATCCCCACCCCTACTCCAAAAACTTCCTCCAAAGCCTAGAAAACACTTTCAGAAACATTTGCTGGCTGTAGGCTGGCTTTGCAGAAGAACACTCTGTATCAACAGAAGTCAGGAAAAAAGGCTGAACAATGTAGTTTCAAGTGAAGAAATCCTGCAGGGAGAGAAAAGACCAGAGGGAGACACCACCACCCACCTAGGCCCCAGGCCCCAGGACCTGTCCTTAGCACTGCTCTTCTGCTGAGGCCTTTGGTTCTGTTTCAAACACACATCCTCTCTGGCCAGCACTGAGTCCGGCCTTCCCAGCACCTCTTTGGAGGTAAACTTGCCTGCTTTGCTGTCTGCCATGAGCTCTCCTTGGAGGGGAGGCTGCCTGCTTACCTTCCATTTTCTTTCCCCAGCAGGCATGTGACACAAGAGAAGACAATAGTACAGGGTTGGGGGGAGGGGGAACTGCTCAGAGAGAGAGAGAGAGAGAGAGAGAGAGAGAGAGAGGGAGGAAGGAAAAAAAAGCTTCTTTTTGGCAATACCAGGATCTAGCTTCACACTCTTCTAGAAACACCATGTCCTGGTGGAAGAAAAGGTGTGCCAGGCCCTTGCCAGTTTGCAAAATCGAGCTCTGGCTAATGGCTACTTAGCCATGTGACCCAAGAAAGCAAAAAAAAAAAAAAAAATTTCTCTCTAAACAGTTCCAAGTTAACCTAAGTGCTGTGGGGGTGAGTGTGGCACGGCCAGCCACAAGAAATCACACGGCTCGCCCACAAATGCGGATGTCTCAGAGGGAGGGGGAGAAAAGATGGTTAAAAGTCGAGCTTACCTCTGTGGATGCATTGTTAACACTGTGTAATGTCAATACTTATAAAACATGGAGGACAGGCTCCTAGTTCTCACAGAAAAAGGGTTTGGCACTTCGGCTTGATGATCTGGCCGCCTCATGAAAGCGCACCCCCGATTGGCTGCCCCGGCAAATCGGAGTGTAAGGCGGCCCCGGATTGGCTGAGACACTTCCTGAGCGATTATCTTTGTGAGGCTCTGGTGAGCAAGAGAGCCATCCTGTGCATAGAGAAAGACAGGCTAAGCTAGGCCTTTTGCAGCAAGAAAAACTGAGGAAAGGGGGCCCCCAGACGCCCTTCTCCCACACCCTGACTAGATTTCCCGGCGCGGGCGAACCAGTGCAGCCAGCCTGACCTGCTCCAGCAGAGCCTGAGGCCCGCAGGCCACGGGCAAGAGAGTTTTGGGGGGTGAGCTGGTAGGACTCAACCTCATCTGCCCCCTCAGAAATGGCTCTCTCTTGCTGGGAGGAAGGCTAACCCTTTTCTGGAACAATCCAGCAGAATGTTCTGCCCCCTACCCCACCCGCGGTGGGGAGGGTGGGCGTGATGGCTGTAGGGAAGGGAGGCCCAGGAAGAGGGCCCCGGGGCAGGAGAAGGAGGCTGGAGGCAGGCCTCTGAGCAAGCCGCACAGGCCAGGGGAGCCCCTCGACCCCACCCCGAAACTGCCCCAGAGCAGCCCTGGGCTTCTCAGAGGCCAGAGGGCTCAGGCTGCCAGGGGAGGAGGGGAACCGAGTGGTCAAGTTTGCTTCGTCACTGTCCGAATGCCTCCTGTGGACAAAGCAGACAAGGGAGGCCACTTGTCCCCCGGCCCAGAATCTAACCTCTCACCACCCCCACCGCCCCCGCCAGCCAGAACTCAAAGGGAAAACCAAAATGGTTTCCAGCCTCCCTGCCAGGATGCCAGGGCCCCCCACCCCCACCGCCACCTCCACCTCCGTCCTTACCCTAAGAAAAGCCAAAGGCGCTCCTAGCAGGCCACATGCCTACATCTACAAACTTCCCTTCCCCTGCCCGGCCCCCTCCCCCACGGCTGAGGCCTGCTAAACCTGTCAGTTAAACAAAAATCTGACTTCCGTATTAGTCTGCGATGGCTTCAGCTTCCTGCCTATTAACCCTCTCTCGGACTCTGGGCCTGGCTGGGAAGAACTAGGCCCTGAGATCGCAGAAAAGGCCTGTGGAAAAATACCAGCGGCAGCTCCCCCGGCAGATGCAGAAAGAGAGAGAGAGAGAGAGAGAGTGAGCGAGCTGCTGTCTCTCTCGCCTTGGCTTCCCAAGGAGGCGTGTACCTTCTGAATCCAGGGCACAGGCAGTGCCTCCCGGGCTGAGAAGCCATTTAAATCCAGAGGGAGAAAGAAAGATGTCAAACTCAGCCGGGAACAAGAACCCCCATTATTAGTCAGGCCTACACCCACTGCTCAGACCTTCCTGCCACAATCAGCCTTGTATGGTGGTGCTCGGGAAACGGCCCTCAGTGGGCAGACAGATCCCATGAGCTTCATTAAGGACTCTTGCTTAAATTTATTTCCACAGAGAGCGGCTTCTTCGGGTCCCCAAAGGCAGACGCAACGGCTGTTTCACGCTCAGCCCTACCCTGGCAGTTCCCCACCACCACCACCACCACCTCCACCGTATCTGTGGCCCTGCTTCCCAGTAAAATATTAACTAGCATTTCAGAACCGCTTATAATTCCACCCATCTCGACAATATTAGAAGGTCTCCGCCTGTTTCCTCTGTCGGGCTGCCTTTGCCGTGGGTCTGTAGCCTGAGGAAGAAAAAGCAGATCCAAAACGGATCTTAAAACATTTGGTGCTCTCTTGTTTCTTCTTTTTTTCTTTTTAAGACAAGGTGCTTAATGAACAAGTTTAAAAAAAAAAAAAAAACGGCAAGCTGGAACAACAGAAACTAAACACCGTTCTTCAGAGGCTGGAGAAATCTTCCAGAGGTGACGCAGCCATATGCCAGGAGGTAAAAACCATAGCCCAGGAAAGTCTCCTCTTCTCCTCCTAAAATTAGGACTTGCGGGCTTTCTCCTTCCTACCCCGTGTGTTGCCACAAAGAAAACAGTGGAGCTGCGGGCCTGCTCGCCCTGCCCCTGCCCCCCCGCCCGCAAGGACAACAGATGCCCACCGCGTGTACATCAGTTCTTCCTGGCCGGGAATCTCCTGTCAAGACAGGAACAAGCCAGGAATCCAGCCCAGCACACTGGACACCGCAGGGGCAGGGCCCAGGCTATATGAAAAGGGAGGGGATTTTGTGGCTGCTGTCGTTGCATTTTAGGCTGAAGAGGCCAAGATGCAGGGAGGGACACCTCCACAAAGGTCTAGCACTCAGGAAAACAGGCTGGGCCTCACGAGAAGGGAGGAGCCCCCTCTTCCTGGGGGTGGAACTGGGTACCGGGAGACCAAAGAGAGGGCAGGGAGGGGGGTACGGGGACAGGAGGCCAGAGCTAATCGGACTGTGCTCTCCCTCCCGGCAGTGTGGGCAGGGGCCCCCACCGCCGTCCCTGAAGGAATACTATCTGTGTCCATGGGTGCTGCTCTGGGGGAGGGGGAGACAAGTAGGACGACGAGCTTGTGGCGGATCTCCCAAACAACTCACTTCCCAAAGTGGACGAGGAAATAAAATACAGCGCTGGTTGGCGTGGTGGATTTTAACCCCGGATTAAAGCCGGTTGCATAAGCAGCTGCAGCATCCTCCCCCCACCCCCACCCCATCACTTGATCACTTGAAATGTTTTCTGGGGCAAAGAGCAGGAAGCTGCCGGCTTATTCTGGCAGCTCCGCTCTGTTTGAGGAATGCTGCTGGCATTCGAGTAGGTCTGAGGTTATCTGGAAAACAGCAATTCGGCTGGGGACAGAGACAAAGGTATGGTGGCAGATAGAATCCTAGGAGGGACGCAGATTGAAAAAGAAGCCCAGGGCAGGCCTACTAAGGGCCAGTTCCCAGGGTTTGATGGAATGTGGCTGATAAGCAGGGAATAAAGAAAACCAAATGCTGCTGGCTTCAATCGAGAGATTACCCAGTGGGCCCCTCTCAAACCCCCCACTGCACAGAGTAATCTCAGCAGCTTCTGCATGCTCGCCCTGGGCCTCGGGCTGGCTAAATCAGCACTTTACACAGACTGACTCCATGAAGTGGGGAGCACTGTTTGAGAGCTGGAACTGAGCCCAGAGAGGTGAAGTGAACTGCCCAAGGTCACACAGCAAGCCAGTGCTAGAGGTCAGATTTCCAACCCAGTGAAGACGTCATATCCCTAAAGCCTGTACTTTTGCCTGCCTCTAAAGAAAAAAAAAAAAAAAAAGCCGAACCAAGCAGAGCAGAAACGAGGCTGAAATCTACCAACAGTGACTGCATGCTCCGCATTTTCTTTTAGGAGTTTGACTTCTTTAAGAATGTTTTAAGGACTGAATAATGAAATTGGGAGACCTTTAGGTCAGATTCCTGCAAAGGCTCAGAGAAAGCTCCTCTCTCCCTACAAACCGCCAGCAAGATGTCCAAGGTGACCCTTTGCAAACTAAAATCAGAAATATAAAAATCCCTGGAAATCAGCTTTTCTCAAAAGGGTGGTTTTGACCCCCAGGGGATAGATAGCAATGTCTGGAGACTTTGGGACAGTCACATTGTGGGAAGAGAAGTGCTCTTGGCATCCAGCAGGTAGAGACCTGGAATGTGGCTAAATATCCTGCCACGTGCAGGACAGCTCCCAGAAAGGACTGATGTGATCTAACCGTCCACTGCACCCAGGTGGAAACCTTGGCTTAAAGGAAAGGAAGAAAAATCCAACCATTGTGCCTCTGGATAGCAAAGCCAACACAGGCATAAACAAGCAGGTTTCATGGTGATATGAATAAGCCAAAAGCTAGTAAGAATAGAAGCAACCATGTCTCTTTTAATATTTCCAGGAGACAGAGAATCTGGGGATAAAATCTGGCTGAAGGAAGCCAGAGTGTCTCAGTGACAAAGCTGAGGGCCTCCGAGGAGAGCAAAGGGTTGACCTCAGCCCCCTTCCCTGGCCTTCTTACTGGCCCAAGCCTGGCCCCCTGAAATGGCCCACAGCCAGGCCAGTAGCAGGAGCGACCGCCTCTGCAAGCTGCATCCCAAGATAGTCTGCTGGGCTGACTATGAAAATAAGCACCCTTGCAGTTATCTGCCTCTAGCGAGCAGCAGGCCTCCCTGTCCGTTAAGTGAAACGGCCAGGACCGAGGGCGGGAAATGTCTTAAATACCTTGTTTTGTTTTGTTCCCTTTTGGCCAATTGAAACCAAGGCTGACTTCGGGCACGGAAACAGAAAACTTCAGAGCATGAAGCTGACCGAGTCATGTTACAGCCGAAAAGGGGCAATTAGGATTCGGTCCCCTACCTCGGAGAAGAGGGGTCCTCTAGAAGGCTTTCTTCGTTTTGTTTTGTTTTCATCTTCTTTCTAGGAGGGATTGGCAGGATTACGCTAATGGAGGGAGGGGGGAAGGAAGGGCAGGTGGAGGGGGGGGGGGGATGGTACTTGACCATCAGGCAGATGGTGGCAGTGTGGGTGGGCAGAGACATAATGGAAGCAAGAGAACACAAAATCAAAATCAGGAAGATTCAGGGCCTCCCCTACCTAACCTGCTCTTTTTATTTCCTAGCAACTACCGTTAATGGAAAGAAGAGCATATATTTATATGCTCTGTTTGTTTCCATCTCCCACCAGACCAGTGCCAGTGTCTGGAGACGATTTAGGTTGTCACACCTGGAGGAAGGGAGGCGATGCTACTGCATCAAGAGGGTGAGGATCAGGGATGCTGCTAGATGTCCTAGAGTGCCCAGAGCAGGCCCCCACAGCAGAGAGCTAGCCAGCCCCTTAGCCTCCAGGGCTGACGCTGAGAAACCCTACATTAGTCTGAGAGCTTCTACAAGGCAAAGATCTGGTCTGAATCCTTCACCATGGTCCCCTTAGAGTCTAACACTGTGATCAATATGTATTAGAGCTCAATTAAACATCATCTCCTGCCTGGGCAGTTGCACTTATCTCCTACCTAAGCCCCTGCTTCTGCCCTTGCAAATGCTTGTGCACCCACACAAACACACACACAGATCCTTTAAAAACAAGTCAGATCTCATCCCTCCTCTGCTCAAAATCCATCAATAGCTCCCAACTCACAGTAAAAGCCCAAAGACTAAATACGGCCCACGGGCCTCCCCGGAACATCAGTGCCCTTGGCATCCCTGACTTCATGCATCGCCTTCTCTGTTCCCTTGGCTCACTCTGCTCTAGCCTTTTTGTCCATCTGTTCTTTCCAGGGCCTGACTCCGAACCTCCCTCCTCTAGGCCTTTGCACTTGATCTTCCAAAGCTCCCAATCATGGACCTCTCAACTTCCCCAAAGCACCCAAAGCAGCCATTCCGTCCTCTGCCTGCATGTGGCTGCCTCTTCCTTCCTGCCTTCTTGTCGGTTTCAGAAAGGAGGTTCCATTCCCACAGCCATCACCGCATCTCCCCAGCCCTGCCCCTTCTATCAGATGCCTTCTGATCTGAGCCCTGGTTCCACAGCCTTTCTCTTACGTCTTTAACCTTTTTCCTTTCTTTCCCACATCAAGAGGGAGAATGGTGCAGTGGTTGAGTGTGTGGCTGCTGGCATCAGGCTGTCTGAGTGTGAATGCACCTCCCCTACTTGCCAGCTGGGCAGTCTTGCCTGAGCAACAAAATTCTCTGTGCCTTGATTTCCTCATCTGTACAATGGACACAACTGTAATGCCTACCTGGAGACATTGAAGGGACCCATCCCATCAAGACTTGCAGCAACACATCACTCACTTGTTTGCTATTCCTTTTACCCTCTCTACTCACTCTTAAAAGGATACTTCCTGGATAATTCTCACTCAGTTTTCTTTCTTCTTTCACCATCAAATTTTCCAAAAGAGGAAAAGTGATAAATTCTGATACCTACCATGTTGCAAGTACTATGTCAGGTACTGTTCTAAGCAATTTACATGAACTAATCCATTCACCTATACAACTCTGTAAGGTAGTGTTAGAATCATCAACCCATTTCCTAGATGATGAAATTGAGGTAGGAACCATCAAGAGTCCTATTCTAAGAAAACTTCTGTGTTTCTTGACTTCCTACTTCTGCATTCCAGTCCCCTATAATGAAAAGGACATCTTTTTTGGGTGTTAGTTCTAAAAGGTCTTGTAGGTCTTCATAGAACCGTTCATCTTCATCTTCTTCAGCGTTACTGGTTGGGGCATAGGCTTGGATTACTGTGATATTGAATGGTTTGCCTTGGAAACTAACGGAGATTATTCTGTCGTTTTTGAGACTGCATTCCAGTACTGCATTTCAGACTCTTTTGTTGACCATGATGGCTATTCTGTTTCTTCTGAGGGATTCCTGCCCGCAGTAGTAGACATAATGGTCATCTGAGTTAAATTCACCCATTCCAGTCCATTTTAGTTTGCTGATTCCTAGAATGTCGATCTTCATTCTTGATATCTCTTGTTTAACCACATCCAATTTGCCTTGATTCATGGACCTAACATTCCAGGATTCTATGCAATATTGCTCTTTACAGCATCGGACCTTGCTTCAATCATCAGTCACATCCACAACTGGGTATTGTTTTTGCTTTGGCTTCATCCCTTCATTCTTTCTGGAGTTATTTCTCCACTGATCTCCAGTAGCATATTGGGCACCTACCGACCTGGGAAGTTCCTCTTTCACTATCCTATCATTTTGCCTTTTCAACAAAAAAAAGATGTCCTTTTCATTATAGGGGACTAGAATGCGAAAGTAGGAAGTCAAGAAACACCTGAAGTAACAGGCAAATTTGGCCTTGGAATACAGAATGAAGCAGGGCAAAGGCTAATAGAGTTTTGCCAACAGAACGCACTGGTCATAGCAAACACCCTCTTCCAACAATACAAGAGAAGACTCTACATATGGACATCACCAGATGGTCAACACTGAAATCAGACTGATTATATCCTTTGCAGCCAAAGATGGAGAAGCTCTATACAGTCAGCAAGAACAAGACTGGGAGCTGACTGTGGCTCAGCTCATGAACTCCTTATTGCCAAATTCAGACTGAAATTGAAAAAAACAGGGAAAACCACTAGAACATTCAGGTATGACTTAAATCAAATCCCTCATGATTATACAGTGGAAGTGAGAAAGAGATTTAAGGGCCTAGATCTGATAGATAGAGTGCCTGATGAGCTATAGACAGAGGTTCACGACATTACACAGGAGACAGGGATCAAGACCATCTCCATGGAAAAGACATGCAAAAAAGCAAAATGGCTATCTGGGGAGGCATTACAAATAGCTGGGAAAAGAAAAGAAGCAAAAAGCAAAGGAGAAAAGGAAAGATATAAGCATCTGAATACAGAGTTCCAAAGAACAGCAAGGAGAAATAAGAAAGCCTTCCTCAGCGATCAATGCAAAGAAATAGAGGAAAACAACAGAATGGGAAAGACTAGAGATCTCTTCAAGAAAATTAGAGATACAAAGGTTAACATTTCATGCAAAGATGGGCTCGATAAAGGACAGAAATGGTCTAGACCTAACAGAAGCAAAAGATATTAAGAAGAGGAGGCAAGAATACACAGAAGAACTCTACAAAAAGATCTTCATGACCAAGATAATCACGATGGTGTGATCACTCAACCTAGAACCAGACATCCTGGAATGTGAAGTCAAGTGGGCCTTAGAAAGCATCACTACAAACAAAGCTAGTGAAGGTGATGGAATTCCAGTTGAGCTGTTTCAAATCCTAAAAGATTCTGCTGTGCAAGTGCTGCACTCAATATGCCAGCAAATGTGGAAAACTCAGCAGTGGCCACAGGACTGGAAAAGGTCAGTTTTCATTCCAATCCCAAAGAAAGGCAATTGCAAAGAATGCTCAAACTACTGCACAATTGCACTCATCTCACATGCTAGTAAAGATTAATGCTCAAAATTCTCCAAGCCAGGATTCAGCAATACGTAAACCATGAACTCCCTGATGTTCAAGCTGGTTTTAGAAAAGGCAGAGGAACCAGAGATCAAATTTCCAACATCCGCTGGATCATGGAAAAAGCAAGAGAGTTCCAGAAAAACATCTATTTCTGCTTTATTGACTATGCCAAAGCCTTTGCCTGTGGGATCACAATAAACTGGAAAATTCTGAAAGAGGTTGGAATACCAGACCACTTGACCTGCCTCTTGAGAAACCTGTATGCAGGTCAGGAAGCAACAGTTAGAACTGGACATGGAACAACACACTGGTTCCAAATAGGAAAAGGAGTACGTCAAGGCTGTATATTGTCACCCTGCTTATTTAACTTCTATGCAGAGTACATCATGAGAAACGCTGGGCTGGAAGAAGCACAAGCTGGAATCAAGATTGCTGGGAGAAATATCAATAACCTCAGATATGCAGATGACACCACCCTAATGGCAGAAAGTGAAGAGGAACTAAAAGCCTCTTGATGAAAGTGAAAGTGGAAAGTGAAAAAGTTGGTTTAAAGCTCAACATTCAGAAAGCGAAGATCATGGCATCTGCTCCCATCACTTCATGGGAAATAGATGGGAAAACAGTGGAAACAGTGTCAGACTTTATTTTGGGGGGCTCCCAAATCACTGCAGATGGTGACTGCAGCCATGAAATTAAAAGACGCTTACTCCTTGGAAGGAAAGTTATGACCAACCTAGATGGCATATTCAAAACCAGAGACATTACTTTGCCAACAAAGGTCCGTCTTGTCAAGGCTATGGTTTTTCCTGTGGTCATGTATGGATGTGAGAGTTGGGCTGTGAAGAAAGCTGAGCACCGAAGAACTGATGCTTTTGAACCGTGGTGTTGGAGAAGACTCTTGAGAGTCCCTTAGACTGCAAGGAGATCCAGCCAGTCCATTCTGAAGGAGATCAGCCAGTCCATTCTGAAGGAGATCAGCCCTGGGTGTTCTTTGAAAGGAGTGATGCTAAAGCTGAAACTCCAATACTTTGGCCACCTCATGCGAAGAGTTGACTCATTGGAAAAGACTCTGATGCTGGGAGGGATTGGGGGCAGGAGGAGAAGGGGACGACCCAGGATGAGATGGCTGGATGGCATCACTGACCTGATCGATGTGAGTCTGAGTGAACTCCAGGAGATGGTGATGGACAGGGAGGCCTGGCGTGCTGCGATTCATGGGGTCGCAGAGTCAGACACAACTGAGCTACTGACCTGAACTGAAGAAAACTTCCAGTTTCTTCTGCCTCACTACACACCAACTCCTTAATGCCCTTCAATTAGCTATTTACTCAGAAGACACCATGCCATCAATAAGGAGTGATTAAATAAGCATGGTCCTGCCACACAACAGAATACTATGCAGCTGTGAAGAAAGAATCTGGGTCTAAAAAGAAACAGAAACAGAGGAATAAATAAACAAAGAAACTGGTGGTTACCAGAGGGGAGTGGGATGGGAGAGTTTCGACAAAACAGGGGAAGGGGAATAAGAGGTACACACTCAGAATGTACACACTCAGGAGATGGACAGGAAAGCCTGGCGGGCATGTTACAGCCCATGTGGTCACAAAAAGTTGGACACGACTGAGCAGCTGAACTGAGCTGACTCCCACTTATAAATAACAGAGATGTAGTGTACAGCATAGGGAATAGTCAATTTTGCAATAACTTTGTTTGGTGACAGTAACTAGACTTATGTTGTATACCTGAAACTAATAAAATATTGTATCAACTATACTGCAATAAAAATAATAATGGTGTGGGGTTTTTGCAGTTTGTGTCTTGGCCACACCACATGGCTTGCTGGATCTCAGTTCCCCAACAAGGGCTTGAACCCGGGCCGCCACAGTGGAAGTGCCGAGTCCTAACCCGTGGACTATCGACTGTCAGGCAATTCCCAATGTTTTTAATCTTATTAAAAAAAAATATGGGAAACCTTTTATGGAACAAACTCTAAGACATATTGTTGAGTTTAAAAACACAAGAACAGAACATGGAATATAGTCTTTTTTTAAAATAAGCAAACCTGTGTATGTCTTTAACATGTTTGCTTATTATGCATAGAATTTCTTGGAAGCATACTTCAGAAACTGCTAGCAATGGTTGCCTCCAAGGGGTCCTGGGTGGCTGGGGGTCAGGAGTAGGGAGGAGATTTTTTCACTGTTATCTTTTTATTTTTTAATTGAGTATAGTTGATTTACAACGTTGTGTTCACCACTATATCTTTTGAATTTCAACCACGTGAATGTATTACCTCTTCAAAAATAAATTAATATATGTAATATGAGGAAAGTTGTTAAAGAGTGGAAAAGCCTGTCTAGCTTCCCCATTGGGTTACCTGTACCTTTCATTGCTTTGGCACTATTTTACAACTTGTAGAGGACGAATAGTCATGCAAATGATGCTTGTCCATAGAAATGCAAATGGAATCCCCCTGGAATGCAATTGATCATTGCCCGGTGGATAACGAACTGCCGGTTTTCGCACCTATTTGTAAATTCAGCATTCCTTCCTTAGCCGGGCAGTACTTCGAATCTTCCTTTGAGTTTGGTCTTAACACCTTAGAAACATCATTATTTAAACGAGTTAGATAAAATCTCTAATGTGTTTATTTTATATTTATATTATTTTTGAGCAGTGATTTTAAAAGAAAGTCATCACTGACCTCCAAGAATCTACTTCAACAAGCTAGTTAGTGTCGGGTCCACATTTGATGCTGGGCATTTCTGAGTCTCAACCAGTGCTCTGCCCAGAGACTCCAACTCTCCATCTCCACCTCTAACTCCAGACTCTGCTCCGTCTTCCTGGCCAACAGCGCTTTTCATCTGGGCTCTAGAGCCAGCTTATGGGGGCAAGGGGTCCATTCCAAGCTCCTTGAGCAGGTGACTGCCCTTTTGCGCCTCAGTTTCCAAGTCTGTGAAATGGGGATTATGGTCCTGGCTGCAGAGACATTGTGAGGATTAGTTTAACAACAGGCACAGACTGCGGGCTCAAGAAACCTTAGATGTTTTTTTTCTTCCCTCGAAACTTTTCACGTAGTCATTCCGTCCATTGCCATAGTAGAGACCGAACGTAACTACCCAGGTCCAACCTCTTCCCTGGGCAGCAGGCATTTTCCTGCTGTGGATCCAGGCTGTCTGCAAATATGCAGGGGGCCCTAGCTCTAGCCCTGAGATTTATTGTCTTTTTGGGCAGAGGAGGTAGGGAGCTATTAAACACATATACTAATAACATAACATTGAGACTAATGCTGTGAAGAAAAAGCAGGATGAGGATACAGACAAGTCACAAGATGGTTGGGGAGGCCTGCTGTACACAGGTAGGGAATGCGGTGGTGACATCGGAGCGGAAGGATGAAGGGGATGGAGCTCCCAGGTGGAGTAAGCAGCAGGACAAAGGCCCTGAGCAGGCCTGACTTGGCAGCTTGGTGTTTCAGAGGAACAAAAAAGTCCAAGTGGGACTGCTATACTTGAGCACGAGAAGCAAGAAACAAGCTCACTACTTCCTGCCATCCTTCCGTTACTCAGACTCAAAACTCTTCCAGAATATTCTTTATCCTTCCACATACACACCCCCCACACACACATGTAGTCCAGCCCATCTCCAAGTCTCCCCAAATGAGAGGCCCCTGGAACATGTACAATCAGGTGTACCGCCGCCAGGTAACAAAACCCCAACTAATTTCCATAACGCCCTACACCTGGCTCTCTCCCTACAAACAGTACTTCCAATCTCATCAAGTTGGACTGAGGAGCCAAAGAATTAAAAGGTATGAAGTGATAAATTAGGAGTTTGGAATTGTCAGATTCAAGCTACTACATATATATATATATATATATATATATAAAAATAGATAAACAAGATGCTACTGGATAGCATAGGGAACCACGTGATAACTTATGATGGAAAAGAATATGAAAAATGATAAATGTACTATAACTGAATCGCTTTGCTGTACACCAGAAACACAACATTGCGAATCAACCATTCTTCAACTTCAAAACCTTAATTAAAACAAATAAAGGGTATGAAAGCACCTGCCAGTAAATGAAGCATTCACACCGACCTGTCTCCCTGCTGTTTTCTGAGCGATTCTCTAATTAAATGCAGCCCTGACTCCTCCCATCAGCACCCCTTCATCTAACCCCATACCTGACTTTCCCACCCCATCGCCCTGTTTTTCAGCGAAGCTGGGAAGCATGTCCCAAGTCTGATACCCTGGGGTTCCTTCTCCTGTTTCCCTTGCTTGCTGGCCTAACACCCACCTAGTGGCCACCTCACGTCCAAGAGGTCTTTCCTGATTTCTCACCTGGGAGATTTCTAGGCCCCTGAACTCCTCATGGCCCCTGTCTGTGTGAATTCTCAGCGTGGGGGCTTCTGGGACCTCCCACTGAATAAGGCAAACTCAACTTCTAGACTGTCCCAAACCAGCTCCTCCAAAAGGCAACAGAATCACACCCTTTGACGGGTTTGTTTCAAACCCCACCCTTGACTCCCACTTCCACACATACCCTCCTCCAAACCATCAGCAAGCCTGGGCATCCTTCCCCCAAGAGTGTTCTGAACCTGGCTCTTGGTTGTCAACTATCACCCTGAATCAGCACCATGGCCTCTGCGCACCCAGGGGACCCCTACAGCCTTCTTCCCAGTGGTTCCCAATCCGCCATCTTCCTGCTGAATCACCTGACGATTCAGTTCTAGAGGCCTTGCTTCACCTCCCAGAGGTTCACCCTGAGCAGTCAAAACTAGGAATCCTGTTCTGACTGGTCTCCAGTCTCCTATCCTGCCCTCTCTGGGCGCTTCCCCTCACAGCATCTAGAGGGAGCCTATTAAAAAATATCAGTCGCCTGCTCAAAACTTTCTGTGGACAGCAATGGTCGCAACAGACAAAAGGTACAAACAGCTCAACTGTCCACTGACAAATGAATGGATGAGCAAATTCAGTGTATGTACAGAGTGGATTATTCAGCTGCAAAAAGAAATGAAATACTGATGTACACAACAGGAGTGAACATTGAAAGCCTTATGCTAAGTGAAAAAAGCCAGATACAAAAAGCCATATTTAAATGAAAGATCCAGAAGAGGCAAACTCAGACAGAAAGAACACTGGTGGTTGCCGGGGGCCAGAGAGGCCTGCGGGGAAATACGAGGAGGGGCTGCTTAATGGATATTGGCGGTTTCCCTTTGGGGTGATGAAAAAGTTCTGGAACTAGACAGTGGTGGTTGTACAACACTGTGAATGTACTTAATGCCCCTGGATTGCACATGCTGATATGGGTGGCGGGACTTAGCCTGGTTGTCCAGTGGCTAAGACTCCATGCTCCCAGTGCCTGGGGACTGGGTTCGATCCCTGCTCAGGGAACTAGATCCCTCATGCCAAGCAGCCAAACAGGTAAACAATAAAAGTAAACATTAAATAAAATGGGTGAAGTGGTCAATTGTGCATTATAAATACGACAACTTAAACTTTTCACAACCTTTTATGTCACCTTGGATAAAAATCCCAGCTCCTCCACAGCCCTCCCCTCTGCCCCCACCGACTTCCCACTGGCTCACTGCACTCCAGCCACCTGTCTGCCACCCTGCTAGTTTTCAAAGCACCCTTTGCTTTTTCCTACCCTTCATTTGGGGCTCAGTGGTAAAGACTCTGCCTGCCAATGCAGGAGACATGGGTTCAACTCCCGGGTCAGGAAGATCCCCTGGAGAAGGAAATGGCAGCCCACTCCAGTATTCTTGTGTGGGAAATCCCATGGACAGAGGAGCCTAGGGGGTGCTACAGTCCTCGGGGTCGCAGAAGAGTAGGACACGACTGAGCGACTCAAACTGCCCACAATCTCTCTTTTGACCTTAAAGTTTGTCAGTATTTCTATCTTGCTCTTGAATCTCTCCTGCTGTTACAAAGTTTACAAGGGTAAAACTGCCATTTACATCATGGGTCCCCCTCCAGTGGCACCATGACTGTTGAGGGAAGTCAGAGTTTGTTGAGTGACGAACTGCTTGGTTGGTTGGAGTGGATTCTTTACATTCACTTTCTGGCATCACACCCTGTCTTCATACCTTCCCCTCTTAAAACACACCTTTTCATTCCCTGGCTCAAAACCCTCCATGGGTTCCCAGGAGTTGAGAACAGGAATCTGCGAAGTACAGCCCACAGACCAAATCCAGCCCACCACCTGTTTTTGTCTGGCCCATGAGCTAAAAAAGTTTTGTTACATTTTTAAATGGTTGGGAAAAAAATCAAAAATGAAAGCAATTTGGAGAATGCATGAATTATACGAAATTTTGGAGAAGGAAATGCAACCCACTCCAGTAGTCTTGCCTAGAGAATCCCATACACAGAGGAGCCTGCCTGGCTGTAATCCCTAGGGTTGCACAAAGTCAGACACAACTGAAGCAACTTAACACAGGAAATTCAAGTTTCAGTGTCTATAAGTAATGTTTTATTGAAACACGGCCTCGGGCACACACTTGTTATCCAGGCCTGCTTTTATGCTACAATAATAGGGTCTCATAGTTGCAATAGAGATCATACATGGTCCTCAAAGTGAAAGTCGCTCAGTTGTGTCATACTCTTTGAGACCCCATGGCCTATACAGTCTATGGAATTCTCCAGGCCAGAATATTGGACTCCGTAGCCTTTCCCTCCTCCAGGGGATCTTCCCAACCCAGGGATCGAACCCAGGTCTCCCACATTGCAAGCAGATTCTTTACCAGCTGAGCCACAAGAGATAGTCCTCAGAGCTTGATATAATTACTACCTGGTCGTTTACAGAAGGGCTTTCCCAGGTGGCTTAGTGGTAAAGAATCTGCCGGCCAATGCAGGTAAAGACTCTGTCGGCCAATGCAGGAGACGCCTGTGTGGGGAAGATCCCCTGGAGAAGGAAACAGTAACCTGCTCCAGTATTCTTGCCTCGAAAATTCCAGAGGAGCCTGGCAATTACAGTCCTGAGTACGCATACACATTTACAAAAAAAATCTCTGCAAATTCCCTCTCAGATGAAAATCCTATACCTGGCCTGCAGAGCCCCCTCAGGCCTGGTCCCTAAATCTCTGAGCTCGAGGTCTTTGCTCAGCACCCATCTGAGCTGGCTCCCTTACCCTTCTGGGACATCGCCTGTTATTTCCTTCCTAGGACACAGCACAACACATAAGCACTTTAATTCTTCACTTAGTTAATTTTTGCCTGTGTACAAAGGAAGGAACTCTGTGAATCTGTTCACTAATATTCCCCAGGCTACCATAGACCTGGATACCACAGGAGCTACTCAGTAAATATTTAGCCAATGAATCACACTTTTTTCTTACATAAAGGAGTTTCTCTGCAACATCTTCAGTAGATCAGGCCCTGATTTGGATTTTGTACCTTCTTGCGATGTATAATGTCATAATTTATATACAAATAGAGAAAGTTGACCACCAGTCATTCTATCTATGGCAATATAGAGAAATATAAACAAAACAGCTTTCCCCTTTAACTGTTTACTGACTCCAGTCACCTGACCTACTTGAGGGTCCTGGAAATGCGGCACTTGCATCTAGTCAAACTAGTCCCCACCCTTTCCAGGACCTTTGTACCTGGTCCTTCTGCTTCAGAGCCAGGACCAAAGGTTACCTCCTCCAGGAAGCTCTCTAGGATCACGCCACATCCCAACAGTGATTTGCCTTCCCAATGCTTACCATATTCTAAAGTTAAGTTTCATATTTCCTTTTAAGTCAGGAAACGTGTTGTTTTCATATATTATACAGTTACCACTGCAGAGTCCAGAACAGGTCTAGAATTCAAGACTCTCTCAGTGTTTGTTTGCATGACTAAAATCCCTTGAGTTTCTGTACACATTTTTTAAATAGTTTGTTACCGGATATAAAAAGATGCTTAACCCTTTATTGATGGGGGGAATTTTTGCAGAAACTAAAGCTTGTGGCTGGTCATTTGTTATGTAAGTGATATTGATAGGGCTCTGGTCAATAATGTGTTAATATGTACTTGCTAAGTAACTAGAGTGACTTCTAGGAGCTTTCACCTCCTTTTAAAGCCACTCCCACCTCCAACTCTTGCAAGAAGATATCAGCAGTGTCTGGCAGCATCATCTTTACCTTAAAGAGCAGAAACACCCACTGAGTTTACTACCTCCAGGTGCTGATACAATCTTTATATCATTTAATTAATCCTCCCAATAACTCTATGCATCAGGTTCTATTATTACCTTCATCTTACAGGTGAAGAAACCGAGGCAGAGAGACTAAGTAAGATACTCGTCTGAAAAAGGAAGAAAAAATGAACTCCCAACCTCAGATTTCAAGGAACAAAAACTGGGGGAAAGGGGATCAAGGCAGAGAGGAAACACTCAAACACGATCCGAAATCAGTTTCACAGCAACAAAGCAGAGGACAGCAAAGCTCCGAAAGAAATCCCAGACTTGGGCGATTTGGTCAAAACTCAATTCTCAGATGATCTCAGGCCACCAAAGCTCGTATTTCCCAGCCAGTACTGCAAGTCCCAAACCTGGTCGTCACCCGTGACCTCTCCTCTCCCTCTCCTCCCCCACTTCCCATCTGGAAGCTCTGTAGGATTTACCTTCTGAGCGTCTGACACTGTCGGCAGCGGCGACGTAACTCCATTCTACAAAGGTGGTGGCCTGCTCCAGATCCACCATTAGCTGTTACCTGGGCAGGGACGGAACAGCCTCCCACCAGCCCCCAGGTCCCAGTCCTCTCCCATCCCCCACTCTCAGCAGCCAGAGGGATCTTTTGAAATTTCAATTTGGATCAGGACACACCCCCACTACCCGCCCCCTATCTCCAAAAACCTTTCAAAGATTTCCCATTGTTCTCAAGTCAAAGTCTTTCTTTCTTAACCAAGCCTTCCGGGGTCTGCAGGATTCCCTTCCCCAACTTCAGCTTAGGTCTCAACTCCAACCAGACCCCAGCCATCTTGGGAGGTTCTGATACCAACAAGGCTTCTGACACGGTTCAAATTCTGACCCTGCTATTCATTTTCTGTGTGACCTTGTGCAAGTAACTTAACCTCTCTTGGCAAATGCGAATTGTAACATAGTCCGTAGTGTTGACAAGAGTCAACTTGTTCCTTTCAGTTCACTTCAGCCGCTCAGTCGTGTCCGCCTCTTTGCAACCCCATGGACTACAGCACGCCAGGCCTCCCTGTCCATCACCAACTCAGACTCATGTCCATCAAGTTGGGGATGCCATCCAACCATCTCATTTCTGTAGTCCCCTTCTCCCACCTTCAATCTTACCCAGCGTCAGGGTCTTTTCAAATGAGTCAGTTCTTCACATCAAGTGGCCAAAATATTGGAGTTTCAGCTTTAGCATCAGTCCTTCCAATGAATATTCAGGACTGATTTCCTTTAGGATTGATCTCCTTTGCAGTCCAAGAGATTCTCAAGAGTCCTCTCCAACACCACAGTGCAAAAGCATCAATTCTTCAGTACTCAGCTTTCTTTAGAGTCCAACTCTAACATCCATACATGACCACTGGAAAACCATAGCTTTGACTAGACAGACCTTTGTTGGCAAAGTAATATCTCTGCTCTTTAATATGCTGTCTGGGTTGGTCATAGCTTTTCTTCCAAGGGGCAAGCATCTTAATTTCATGGCTGCAGTCACCATCTGTAGTGATTTTGGAACCCCCAAAATAAAGTCTCTCACTGTTTCTATTGTTTCCCTGTCTACTTGCCATGAGTGATGGGACCGGATGCCATGATCTTAGTTTTCTGGATGTTGAGTTTTAAACCACCTTTTTCACTCTCCTCTTTCACTTTCATCAAGAGGCTTTTTAGTTCTTCACTTTCTGCCATAATAAGCAGGGTGACAATATAAAGCCTTGACGTACTCCTTTCCCAATTTGAAACCAGTCTGTTGTTCCATGTCCAGATCTCACTTGCTTCTTGACCTGCATACAGATTTCTCAGGAGGCAAGTAAGGTGGTCTGATATTCCCATCTCGAAGAATTTCCCACAGTTTGTTGTGATCCACACAGTCAAAGGCTTTGATGTAGTCAATAAAACAGAAATAGATGTTTTTCAGGGAACCCTCTTGCTTTTTCGATGAGCCAACGGATGATGGCAATTTGATCTCTGGTTCCTCTGCCATCTCTAAGTCCAGCTTAAATATCTGGAAGTTCATGGTTCACGTATCGCTGAAGCCTGGCTTGGAGAATTTTGAGCATTACTTTACTAATGTGTGAAATGAGTGCAATTGTGCAGTAGTTTGAATCTTCTTTGACATTGCCTTTCTTTGGGACTGGAATGAAAACTGACCTTTTCCAGTCCTGTGGCCACTGCTGAGTTTTCCACATTTGCTGGCATATTCAGTACAGCACTTTCACAACAGAAGCTTTTAGGATTTGAAATAGCTCAACTGGAATTCCATCACCTCCACTAGCTTTGTTTGTAGTGATGCTTTCTAAGGCCCACTTGACTTCACATTCCAAGATGCCTGGTTCCAGGTGAGGGATCACACCATTGTGGTTATCTGGGTCGTGAAGATCTTTTTGTACAGTTCTCCTATGTATTCTTGCCACCTCTTCTTAATATCTTCTGCTTCTGTTAGGTCTGTACCATTTCTGTCCTTTATTGAGCCCATCTTTGCATGAAATGTTCCCTTGGTATCTCTAATTTTTCTGAAGAGAACTCTAGTCTTTCCCATTCTATTGTTTTCCTCTATTTCTTTGCATTGATCACTGAGGAAGGCTTTCTTATCTCTCCTTGCTCTTCTTTGGAAATCTGTATTCAGATGCTTATATCTTTCCTTTTCTCCTCTGCTTTTGGCTTGCCTTCTTTTCCCAGCTGTTTATAAGGCCTCCCCAGACAGCCATTTAGACTTCTTGCATTTCTTTTTCTTGGGAATGGTCTTGATCTAATGTCACAAGCCTCCATCCATAGTTCTTCAGGCATTCTGTCTATCAGATCTAATCTTTTGAATCTACTTGTCATGTCCACTGTATAATCATAAGGGATTCGACTTCGGTGATACCTGAATGTTTCCTTTAGTAATAGTGTTTACTTGGCACAGTGTCTGGCACTACTTAGCTGCCATTATTGTTAGCAGAAATCTCCTACTCATCCTTCAAAACCCAGCACAAAATTCATTTCTTCAGGGCACCCTTCCTGGAGTCACTTTCCAATTAATTAGACTCAGTTCAGTTCAGTCATGTCCAACTCTTCGCAGCCCCATGGATTGCAGCACACCAGGCCTCCCTGTCCATCACCAACTCCTGCAGTTCACGCAGACTCATGGCCATAGAGTCAGTGATGCCATCCAGCCATCTCATCCTCTGTCAGGCCTTCTCCTCCTGCCCCCAGTCCCTCTCAGCATCAGAGTCTTTTCCAATGAGTCAATTCTTCGCATGAGGTGGCCAGAGTACTGGAGTTTCAGCTTCAGCATCATTCCTTCCAAAGAAATCCCAGGGCTGATCTCCTTCAGAATGGACTGGCTGGATCTCCTTGCAGTCCAAGGGACTCTCAAGAGTCTTCTCCAACACCACAGTTCAAAAGCGTCAATTCTTCGGCACTCAGCCTACTTCACAGTCCAACTCTCACATCCATACATGACCACAGGAAAAACCATAGCCTTGACTAGACGGACCTTAGTCGGCAGAGTAATGTCTCTGCTTTTGAATATACTATCCCAGTTGGTCATAACTTTTCTTCCAAGGAGTAGCCGACTTTTAATTTCATGGCTGCAGTCACCATCTGCAGTGATTTTGGAGCCCCCAAAATAAAGTCTAACACTGTTTCCCCATCTATTTCCCATGAAGTGATGGGAGCAGATGCCATGATCTTTATTTTCTGAATGTTGAGCTTTAAGCCAACTTTTTCACTCTTTTCTTTCACTTTCATCAAGAGGCTTTTAGTTCCTCTTCACTTTCTGCCATAAGGGTGGTGTCATCTGCATATCTGAGGTTATTGATATTTCTCCCGGCAATCTTGATTCCAGCTTGTGTTTCTTCCAGTCCAGCGTTTCTCATGATGCACTCTGCATAGAAGTTAAATAAGCAGGGTGACAATATATAGCCTTGACCTACTCCTTTTCCTATTTGGAACCAGTCTGTTGTTCCATGTCCAGCTCTAACTGTTGCTTCCTGACCTGCATACAGATTTCTCAAGAGATAGGTTAGGTGGTCGGGTATTTCCATCTCTTTCAGAATTTTCCACAGTTTACTGTGATCCACACAGTCAAAGGCTTTGCCATAGTCAATAAAGCAGAAATAGATGTTTTTCTGGAACTCTCTTGCTTTTTCCATGATCCAGTGGATGTTGGCAATTTGGTCTCTGGTTACTGTGCCTTTTCTAAAACCAGCTTGAACATCTGGAAGTTCACGGTTTGCATATTGCTGAAGCCTGGCTTGGAAAATTTTGAGCATTACTTTACTAGCACGTGAGATGAGTGCAGTTATGTGGTACTTTGAGCATTCTTTGGCATTGCTTTTCTTTGGGACTGGAAAACTGACCTTTTCCAGTCCTGTGGCCACTGCTGAATTTTCCAAATTTGCTGGCATATTGAGTGCAGCACTTTCACAGCATCATCTTTCAGGATTTCAAACAGCTCAAGTGGAATTCCATCACCTCCACTAGCTTTGTTTGTAGTGATGCTTTCTAAGGCCCACTTGACTTCACATTCCAGGATGTCTGGCTCTAGGTGAGTGATCACACCATCATGATTATCTGGGTCGTGAAGATCTTTTTTGTACAGTTCTTCTGTGTATTCTTGCCACCTCTTCTTAATATCTTCTGCTTCTGTTAGGTCCAGACCATTTCTGTCCTTTATCGAGCCCATCTTTGCATGAAATGTTCCCTTGGTATCTCTAATTTTCTTGAAGAGATCTCTAGTCTTTCCCATTCTGTTCTTTTCCTCTATTTCTTTGCATTGATCGCTGAAGAAGGCTTTCTTATCTCTTCTTGCTATTCGTTGGAACTCTGCATTCAGATGCTTATATCTTTCCTTTTCTCCTTTACTTTTCGCCTCTCTTCTTTTCACAGCTATTTTTAAGGCCTACCCAGACAGCCATTTTGCTTTTTTGCATTTCTTTTCCATGGGGATGGTCTTGATCCCTGTCTCCTATACAGTGTCACGAACCTCATTCCATAGTTCATCAGGCACTCTATCTATCAGATCTAGGCCCTTAAATCTATTACTCACTTCCACTGTATAATCATAAGGGATTTGATTTAGGTCATACCTGAATGGTCTAGTGGTTTTCCCTGCTTTCTTCAATTTGAGTCTGAATTTGGTAATAAAGTGTGCATGATCTGAGCCACAGTGAGCTCCTGGACTTGTTTTTGTTGACGGTATAGAGCTTCTCCATCTTTGGCTGCATAGAATATAATCAATCTGATTTCGGTGTTGAAGACTGCCGCGTGCTATTTGCTGCCTTCATGCTGCTAGGGCAGTCATAAATGAATCCTTAATGCATTTAATAACTGGATGCAAAGTCATCATTGATTCCTTATTTAGTGTCTATTTTGTTCAATTCTGTACCTCCCTCACACAGAGTAGGAGCTCAGAAGTCATCTGGTGAGTGCTGAACAGACTGGCTGAATGGAGCAACCTTAAGGATCCCTGAATCTGCAGTTGAAGAAGAATTAGGAAAGTTGAATTTTAATGAGAATTCCAGAAAACTGGAGCCAGCCTGAGGGGGCTTAGGAGGGGAGGGGGTTACTAGGTTACAAAAAGGAAGCTACAGTGATTTGGTACGTAAAGCAACAGTGGGAAGGGCTGCGTGCAGGGAGGGGTCAACCTAAACTGACTCCTGAGAATTCGTAGGAGAGCAACTCAAGTGTTACCCTGGGCCAGGAATCTGCCTGGGATGTGGGCTGGTGGGCTGCCGTCTATGGGGTCGCATAGAGTCGGACATGACTGAAGCAACTTAGCAGCAGCAGCAGCAGCAGCAGCCCTTTCTCCTTGCTCTTACCCACCCCCAACCCCCACTTCCCCACCTCCCTGGCTCACCAGCCCCAGTTCCTCTTGTGCTAGCTATACCCCAGGCCTCAACCAGCCTAACATCAGAACCTGTAAAGGGTGGCCAGGTTTAGCAAATAAAAATAGAGGACACCCAATCTAAAATTGAAAAGTTCCAGCACCACTAAGTCTTACTCTCTGGTCCCATCAAACTCAACCCAGTAGGGTCTTCTCTTAATTACCTTTCTGTTTTGGAGTCCTGAACCTCCTTGGAAGAGTCACTCAACCCCTCTGACCTGCTTCTGCCTCTGGATAAGAGAAAACTCTGAGAAAATGAGCTACCCGGGTCTTAGCACCATAAAGAGCAACCAGTAAGGCCATTCTTCTCCCTTCTTCTGATGTCATCTCCTGGTGTTTCACCAGGAAGCTTTCAACATGAATTGCTGAACCTATTTTACAGAGGAGGAAAACTGAGGACAGCCAATCAGAGGAGGACTAAGAAGTGAATTCCCCTGTCTTTGGGACTCTCATGCTATAGCGCTTCTTGACTATCAGATGCGAATGTACAGTAAACTATAAGCAACAGGAAGGCAGGGACTTGTCTTGGGTTTTGATGATGGACTCCCAGAACCCAGCACACTGCCTGGCTCTCGGGAGGTGTGGCATAAATATCTATGGAACTGGGGACTTCCCTGGTGGTCCAGTGGTAAGACTCCAAGCTCCCAATGCAGGGGGACCAGGTTCAATCCCTGGCCAGGGAGCTGAGTCCCACAGGCCACAGCTGAGTTCCCACGACACAGCTAAAGATCCCACATGCTGCAACTAAGACCTGGGCAGCCAAATAAATAAATATTCAAAGAGAGGTCCACGGAATAGGTGGATACAGGTCCATCAGAGTCCCCGTTTTGCAAAAGTGCTTGCTCTTGCGTGTTCTCTCTCTCTCTGCATACCCTGGGTGTCGAGCCCATGTCTACCTTTCTGCACTTGCTCCATTGCCCCAAATACATTGGGTTGGTGAGGGGAGCAGTGGAGGGTTAAGCTTAAGGCAGATTTCTGTTTGTTTTTGTTTTCTCTTTTTCTAAAAATGAAGCAAAGTGACAAAATGCAGATTTAAAAGGAAAGAACCATGACCTTGGGGGTGTCAAAACAACCACCTGGGTTGCTGTCCACCTGGGCAGGAGAGACCTCTGAGAACCTGAATTCAAGACAGTTCCATTCTGCATTCCTTAGACACCCCGTGTTTTCCCATCTGCTGGCAAGTTGTCCTGAAATAATTAGGAGATAAAGGGATTTTCAGGAGAATAGGGTTTTGAGGGTATCTGAGGAGCTGTATTGAATCCAGCCTAGAAAGCCCCCTGAGAATGTGGAACCACGACGTGGTCACATGAATTAACCCGCTCTGAGAGTCAGCAGTGGGTTTACTGGGGCAACCATGGTACCTGTTCTTAACTGCTCCCACCTGGACCTAAAGTCAGACAGAAACACTGGGGTCTGACTTAAGGAATTATTCTCTTTCTCACCAATGTTTTCTTCATTTGGAGACAGGAATCGGATGGTCCTGGGGTGTGATAAAGAAGTCTGGAATTCTAAGACCAGTTTGATCAGACCTCATGCTCTTTGCAGTTAACCTGAATTGACTTGCCAGTGTTATAGGTTCTTTAAGTTCTCACCTTTGGGGCACCCCCCCGCCATGGCCAGTGACAGCCTGGCCGTGGCTCTTGACCTGACCAGTGGACCTTTCTCCATGAACGTCCCTGGAGGAAAAGCCTTCAGCTCCAAGGTCACCTCCTCCCAGAGGTCCTCCAAGGCGTCCCAGCCCCACCCAGCAGTCGCCCTGTATGACATCACCCTGTTGCACAGAGCCCTGGGGCTGTCAGCAGTCACACCACAGGCTGTTCTCTGCTGACTTACTGGATTCTTGGTCTCCCCCGGCTAGACGTTCAGCCCCTCAAAAGACAGGGTGCTGTCTGGCTAGTTCATTGTGCATCCCCAGCCCTAGGAGCCTGACAAGTCCAGAGCAGACGTCACGTTACAGCCTGTTAAAAGGATAAATAATGGTAATAGTAATACTAACTCATGTTAACTGCCTGCTGACTATTTTTTGGTCTCCAGGTGAGGCGCTAATCAATGGTTTTCATATATTAAGCCACTGAATCCTCCCAGTATTCTGAGGTAGGTACCCTGGCTGCCGCTTTGCACTGGCTTTACCCTGTGTCTGGAATATTCTTCCCTCAAAAAGCTACAGGACTCACCCCCTGCCTTCATTTAGGACTCCGCTCAAATGCCATCAACTCAGAAGCCTTGCCAGCACCCCCTCATCTCATGGCCCACCGTTAGCGGCTGAACTGCATTGTCTCTGCCAAGAAGCGTAATGGACCACTGCACCCACCGCCCCCAGCTGAGAATGTGGCCTCTGGGGAAGTAGGATCTGTACAGAGATCAAAATGAAATGGGGTCATGGGGGTGCGCCCTCATCTAAGAAGCGCGGTGCTCTTATTCAAAAGGGACCTTTGGACAGACATGCAGAGAAAAGACGCTGTGGAGACGCACAGGAGAAGGCCTTGGGTAGATGGAGGATTGGTCTGCAGGATTTACAAGCCTCGGAATGCCCAAGAGAACCGGGAAACCAGCAGAAGTGAGGAGGAGACAAGGAAGGATTCCCCGCCCCCAAAGGTCCCCACTGACACCTTGGATTCAGACCTCTGGCCTCTAGGAGGGCAAGACAATAAGGTTCTATTGCTTTAAGCCTCCCGGTTTGTGGAACTTTGTTCACAGCCCTAGGAAACCAAGATACTTGCCTGTTTTTCTTCCTGGCACTTACCACCACCTGCCACCGCACTGATACATTTTGTCTCTTTACTCCCCGCACCCAGCCTGGAGTGTCAGTCTCTCCAGGGTCAAGGTCTAATGCTCAAGCATCTGTTACAAAGCCTGACATGGATTTGTTCCTTCCAGAAGCATCTACTGAGTGCCTACTGCGTGCCAGGTTTTTCTGTAAGTGCTGGGGATACAGCAGTGAATTTGGCAAATATCCTTTGAAGCTGACAGTCTAGGGAGAATAGACAGATAATAAACAGGAAATGGTGATAAGGTGCTATGGGGACAAATATAGCAGGAAGGGACCCAGGGAGTTTGTGGTGGGCGGCAGTGATAATTGGGGTGGACAGAGACCTCCAAAAGGGAGGTGACAGCTGAGTGGAGGCCCCAAGGAGATGAGGGAGGAGGCACAAGGGTATCTGGGGAATACATTACAGGAAGGGCCACAGTTCCCCGCCTAGAGATTTTGCCCCCATCCAGAGGACATGTGGCAACTTCTGGAGATATGGAGATTCTGTGGACAGCTAGTATAGAGAGGCCGGGAAGGCTGGTGACCATCCTGAAATGCACCCCCAACTCCCCTACCCCGCAACAAAGCTAACTAACCAGCCCCAGACACCCGTAGCATGAAGTTAAGAAGCACCAAGGTGTGGGGAGGAGGAAGGCCCACCCTGAGTGCGTCCTGCAAGTGTGGGCGCTGGGTGTTGGAGGAGTGCTGGAAAGATTTACACCAGGGCAGGAAACAGCAGCAGAGGAGGCCAAAGGTCACCGAGGGAGGGAGGAACAAGACGGCCATTGGGGCCATTTTAAGAAGCTCAGTTTGTTTCCCAGTTTGGCTGCTTTGGGTCTTGGTTGCATCGGGCGAGGTCTTTAGCTCTGGTTCATGGACTCTAACTGCAGTGTGCGGGCGTTGTGGCTCTGCGGCACGTGGGATCTTAGTTCCGCCAACAGGGATTGAACTCGTGTCCCCTGCAACCCCCGGACCACCAGGGAAGTCCCAGGAGCTTCGTCGTTACCCTCAGTGAGACAGGGAACCACTGGCAGCTTTTCAGCAGAGGAGAGACCTAGGCTGGCTTACTCTGAAGGAGTAAGCCTCTCCTTTGAGGCTGCAAGTAGACCAGTGACAGGGGTGAGGGCAGAGGAGGGAGTCCAGTGGAGAGGCTGTTGGGTTACTTCAGGCCCAGGCAAAGGTGGCCCAGATCAGAGTGGAGGCTGAAGAGGTGGAGAGAAGGGGTAAGGTTCTAGATCTGCTTGGAAAGTCCAGCTGACAGGGTTTGTGTGGGGGGCGGGAGAGGAGCGGATGGCTCCAAGGTTTGGGGGCCTGAGTTGCTGAGAAAATGGAGTTGGTGGGGCAGAGATGTGGAGGCAAAGGGGGAGTGGGTTGGGGGAGGACAGGAGAGGGGACGAGCGACTCTTAGTCATACCGGTAGATGGCAAGGAAGCAGCTGAGTAGCTAGGGCAGTGTGTAGGGGGAAGGGGAGTTTGAGCTGGAGGTATAAATGTGGCAAGAGGCATAGAGAGTAGATGGTTGGATGGCATCAGCGACTCGATGGACATGAGTCTGAGCAAGCTCCAGGAGTTGGTGATGGACAGGGACGCCTGGCGTGCTGCAGTCCATGGGGTCTCAAAGAGTCAATCAGGACTGAGCAACTGAACAGAAAGGCATGATAGGGGATGAGGTTTCCTAGAACTGGAGGTTCTAGGGACAAGGCACAGGTCCAAGGGCCAATCCCTGAGGCTCTCCACAGTCGGAACATTTGGCCCTGACAGTGAACTCCTAAAGATGCTAAGAAGTGTCCGGTGAGCTGGGAGGAGAACCAGGCTAGAGGCGCTTCCTAGGACCCTAGGGAGAGCGCGTCTGAAGGAGGAGGAGTCAGCCACCTCACCAAATGCTCCAGATCGGTCAAGTTGGCTGCGGCCTGAGAACGGACCATTGACTGGACTTAGCAACACAGATGGCCACAGAAGCGCTTGACAAACCTAAACCTTTGTTGATGGACAGCCTCAGACGTCCTCAAAAGATGGTTACTTCAAGCTGTGGGAAAGCAGCAGAGAAAGACATGTGCGTTCAAGCCTGGCTCGGGCATTTTCTAATTGTGTGACCTTGGACATGTTCTTGCCCGCCCCAATGCCCCAGTTACCCCCAACACTGTCTGAGTAGATGAGATCATGATTAGTTAAGAGGCTCTTAGAAACGCCTTGTAGGGGGCAGTGTCGGTTGCTGGCATCTGTAAAGACACCACCACTGAAATAGACACTCAAGGTCACCCAGCTTCTGCTGACATCATTCAGCAGAGAACAGACTGAGAATTCTCCACCTTTCAAGGACAGTATGTGCTGTTAGCGTGAGGTCAGAAACCTTCACACTGACCAAGATATAACACATGTATTATGTTCATCTGCATGATTTTGAATAGGAAATGAATACACAGGGTAAAGAATTAAAATATAGAAAGGTATCCAGGGAAAAATTAAGTTTCTCTGATCGTTTGATGTCCTCCCCAGAGGCAATGACTAGCACCAGATGACAGAAAGTACCCAGGCATCTTCCCCAGCAGTGGTACCCCACCCCCTTTTTTTTTAATATTTTGGCCACACCTCGCAGGCATGTGGGATCTTTGTTTCCCCTCCAGGGATCTAACCCACACCTCCTGCTTTGGAAGTATGGAGTCTTAACCACTGGATTTCCAGAGGAAGGCCCAGAAAGGAAATTTAGACACAATGGGGAAGATGAGGTAAACAGAGGCAAGGACAAGATGGCCATCTACCAACCAGGGGAAAAGGCCCAGAAAAAGTCCTTCTCCCTCCTTGCCCACACACTGATTCTGGACGTGTTGTCTCAGATGTGAGACAATACATGCCCGTGTGTAAGCCCCATAGTCTGTGGGACTTCACTGTGCCAGGCCAAGCAAGTGTCTGTCGGCTTACCTGCTCCACCAGTGGAAGGTCGGCTCCACGAGCACCAGGGATTTATGTTTTGATTTTTCCAAACCTGTTTATTTCTCATTGAAGGAAAACTGCTTCACAATATGGTGCTAACTTCCGCCATACATCCAGATGAGTCAGCCATAATTCTACATGTGCCTCCTCCCTCTTTAGCCTCCCTCCCACCGCCCACTGTTTTTTTTTTTAACATTTGTTTTTATTTATGTGTTTGGCCGCACCGGCTCTTAGTTGCAGCACACAGGATCTTCCATCTTCGCGGCAGCAGGAAGGATCTTCGGTTGTGCCTTGTAAACTCCTAGCTGCAGTGTGTGGGGTCTAATTCCCCGACCAGGGATGGAAACCGGGCCACCTGCATTAGGAGCGTGGAGTCTTAGCTACTTACTGGGCCGCTAGGGAAGTCCTGATTTCTGTCTGTTTTTATCACTGCTGTATGCCCAGGGAGCTACAATCTGGCAGATTGTAGAGGGGTGGCTACATTTCCGGAAGGAACAAAAGGCGGCCTGTGAGGGCTTCATTCTTGGGCAGGGAGTGTGCTGGGCTGAAGAGGTGCGTAGGAGAGCTGTAAGTTACCCATAACCGAGGGGTGGGTAAGAGTAAGAATAACATGCTGTCTTGTCCTGTCTGGACACTGTTCTCCAAATACATAAAAGCCTGTGTGAAAGGTTACAGATGAGAAAAATCAAAGGTCAGAGAGGGGAGATGTAGTAGGTTGATTGATGGCCCCCAAAGATATCAGAACCTGTAAACGTTACCTTATTTGGAAAAGGGGGCAAGTTCGGATGTGATAAAGTGGAGGATTTCAAGATGCGGAGATTATCCTGGGTTTTCCAGGTGGGCCCTGACTGCAACCTCAGGTATGCATTCCCTCTAACCGAAAGGCAGTGGGAGACATGAAGACAGAGAGGAGAGACCATGTGATAGACTGGAGTGATGTGGCTGCAAGCCAAGGAAAGCCCGCTGCCTCAGAAGCTGGAAGGGGCAAGAGCCTCCAGCTCTGCGACACCTTGATTTTGACCCAGTTACGCTGATGCTGGATTTCTGAACTCCAGAACTGTGAGATGATAAATTTCTGTTGTTTTGAGCAGAGCGAAAGCAAAAGCTGCCTAATTCCGTATAAGTCCAGGTGTTAAGGACACTCCATGAGCCTCTACCCCGTCCCGCTGCCCCAACCCTGGGCAGAACCACCATCATCTTATCCGGGACCTTCACGTATGGCTCCCTTCCTGTTCCCCTCACGGTTATGCTTTCCCCCGCATCACAGTCCTGTACCTTCTCCATACCTAGCGTGACCTGAGGAGTGTGTTTCTCCCCACGTCTAAATCCTGCCTTTTCACTGCACTTTGGATTTCTTGCAACCTTTTTTTTGTTTGTTTATTTTTTATTGAAGGATAATTGTTTACAGAATTTGTGGTTTTCTGTCAAACCTCAACATGAATCAGCCACAGGTATACATGTATTCCCTCCCTCTTGAACCCCCCTCCATCTCCCTCCCCATCCCACCCGTCTAGGTTGATCCAGAGCCCCTGTTTTGAGTTTCCTGAGCCATACAGCGAATTCCTGTTGGCTATCTATTTTACATATGGTGATGTGAGTTTCCATGTTACTCTCTCCATCCATCTCACCTCTCCTCCCCTCTCCCCATGTCCATAAGTCTATTCTTCATGTCTGTTTCTCTGCTGCCCCATAAGTAAATTCTTCAGTACCATTTTTCTAGATTCTGTATATATGCGTTGCTGCTGCTGCTACTAAGTCACTTCAGTCGTGTCCCGACTCTGTGTGACCCCATAGACAGCAGCCCACTAGGCTCCCCCCATCCCCGGGATTCTCCAGGCAAGAACACTGGAGTGGGTTGCCATTTCCTTCTCCAATGTATGAAAGTGAAAAGTGAAAGGGAAGTCGCTCAGTCGTGTCCAACTCTTTGCGATCCCATGGACTGCAGCCTACCAGGCTCCTCTGTCCATGGGATTCTCCAGGTAAGAGTATTGGAGTGGGGTGCCATTGCCTTTTCTGATATATGCATTAGAATACGATATTTATCTTTCTCTTTCGGACTTACTTCACTCAGTATAATAGGTTCTAGGTTCATCCACCTACCTCATTAGGACTGACTCAAATGTGCTCCTTTTAAGGCTGAGTAATATTCCATTGTGTGTATGTACCACAACTTCTTTATCCATGCATCTGTCAATGGATATCTAGGTAGCTTCCATAAAAATATGGAACACTTCACGAATTTGTGTGTCATCCTTGTGCAGGTGCCATGTTAATCTTCTCTGTATCATTCCAACTTTAGTATATGTGCTGCTGAAATGAGAACCAAAATTCTTAAAAAAAAATTCTTTCCTGTGCTGGGTCTTAGTCACAGCATGCAGGATCTCTGATCTGTTATGGCACCTGGGATCTCTAGTTTCAACAGATGAATTCTTCATTGCAGCGTGTGAGATCTAGCTCCCTGACCAGAGATGGAGCCTGGCCCCCAGCACTGGGAGCATGGAGTCTTAGCCACTGGATCACCAAGAAAGTTCCTCTTCCAAAATTCTTGACACCGCCTACAAGAACCAGCCTCGGAGTCCAGAACCTAATTTTCTTTGTTGTTGTTGTGGACATGGTTTGATTCTTTAATAATGATATCATATAATTTGTAAAATATAAAAAGTGAACATAAAAGCCAAAACACTAAACCGAAAAACTATTAGAAATAATTATAATTTTTTAAAAACTAGCAGTATAAATGATTAACACACTCTTCTCTGTTACTCATATTCTTATACAACAAAAATATACATACATATAAATTTTAAAATCTAATTAACAATAACAGTAAAACCAATTAAGTCGATAGGCACCTAACCTTTAAGATGGAGAAGGCAATGGCACCTCACTCCAGTACTCTTGCCTGGAGAATCCCATGGACAGAGGAGCCTGGTGGGCTGGAGTCCATGGGGTCGCTAAGAGTTGGACACGACTGAAGCAACTTAGCAGCAGCAGCAGCAGCAGCAGCCTTTAAGAAGAAAACTATGAAACGTTGCTTGTTGTTTAGTCATTAAGTCATGTCTGACTCTTTGCCACCTGATAGAATGTAGCCCATCAGGCTTCTCTGTCCATGCGATTTCCCAGGCTAGGGATTGAACCTGAGTCTCCTGCATTGGCAAGTGGATTCTTTACCACTGAGCCTACAAAGGACATAAAAGAAAGTATGAAAGAGTTGAGCCATAAATAGACCCAAGTATATATAGAATTCTCATAACAGAAGTGATGCATTAAATCAGGGAGAAAAGATGTCAAGTTCAGTAAATAATCCTCAAGACAATGTAGCTATTTGGAAAAGAACCGTGCTGGACTCGTGCCTTATTCCTTGGCTATCAAAGATGTAATAGTTAAAAACAAACAGAGCATAGAAACACTAGAAGAAAGCATGAAAATCGCCTGCCAATACAGGAGGCCCAAGAGACACAGGTTTGATCCCTTGGTTGGGAAGATGCCTTGGGTAGGAAATGGCAACCCACTCCAGTATTCTTGCCTGGAAAATTCCATGGACAGAGGAGCCTGGTGGGCTAGGGTCCCAAAGAGTTGGACATGACTGAACGAGTGAACACAACACATAACATTTTAAGGCCAACAAGCAACTCAGTTTCAACCTCAGAAGTTAAAACTCCACCTCCAGTGCTCTTCAGCTCCAGCTGTTAGCTACTACTCAGAAACGTGAGCCCAGTATGGCCAGATCTTATGATTTTTAAAAAAATCTAAAATCTAGCTTTTCCTGGAGAACACTTAAAAACCCCACAACTTAGTCTACTTTTAAAACACATGAGGGAGGGGAGGTGGGCGGGGGGTTCACGATGGGGAACACATGTACACCCGTGGCGGATTCAAGTCAACGTATGGCAAAACCAATACAACATTGTAAAGTAAAATAAATAAACAGAAAAAAATAGAGAAAAAAATAAAAATCATACAAAAATTTCAATCATTACAAAAATAACTAATGAAAAAAAGAACGTGGAATAGCCCCAAATTCACAGGGCCACGCCATGGCCATCACAGGCCACGAACCTCAGGCCGCTGGTGCGAGCTGCGCTGTCTGCTCGCACTCTTCTCTGCGTCTCAGTGGGGCTACGTTAGTGAACGTTTACTTACTACCTTTAGTTCCTAAAACCGAGCTCCTGCTGCTGCCTTCCCAGTGGCCTTCTGGCACTTTCCTCTTCACGAGGCCCTGCTTTGCCTTCCTCTGAGCCTGATCAGCAGGGACTTGTTTGCTTCTCCACTTCCACAGAATTTTCCCCCAAAGGCCAGCTGTGGCCCTCCAGCTAAGTTAGTCCTCCTTTTCCAGTCTGAGTCTCCCTTGACTCCTTTTCCGTTCCTCTGCAGTGCTTATCACACTGGGGAGAATCCATTCATTGTAGAATCCAGTATCCCTGTACCAGGCTGTCACCTCTGACATATACCTACCTTTCTTTTTCTTTTTTTGGCGTTAGTGATAAGAACCCGAACCCGCCTGCTAATGGAGGGAGACATAAGAGGCATCCCCTGGAGGAGAGCATGGCAACCCACTCCAGTATTCTTGCCTGGAGAATCCCATGGACAGAAGAGTCTAGCTGGCTACCGTCCATGAAGTCGCAAAGAGTCAGACCCCAATGAGCACCGATGCCTCATCAACAGCCACATGAAGAGAGATAGGAGCCAGGTCCCAAACAAGAAGCCCCTGTCCTTGTGGGGTGCGGGGCCTCACACAATGGTGCGTGAAAGCCTTCTGGTTCCCTGCATGGAAGCTGTCTGCGAAAGGACTACAGAGTTGGCCTCGGGGGGTTTATGGAGGCTTGACCACACAGACATGACTGACTAAGTCATCGGCCAATGGTGATTTGTTTGACCTCAGCAAGGAGGACCCAGCACAGCCGATAAATAAACCAATCTTTAAAAAGTAAAGCGCTTTAGAGTGAGGACCCACTACCTTGTTTCTCCAGCTATACAACCTGCATGTGAGTCTGAGTTACTGTGCTTTTCTCACCAGACATCAGCTGTGGAATCCCTTTGTTCTCCGTGTCCCCTGGAGCTCACTGCTAGGCACCTAGTAGACTGTTCCTTTATTTGTTCATGTGTTCATTCAAAGGACAGTATAATGTAGACTTTGAAAAGCCTGCCTTACGGGGCCCCAAATTTAAATTTCTAACAGTGCGACACTGTGGAGCCCACCATGCATCACTTATTAATTATTAAGGTACCTTTCCTGACGTGCATTCTGCCTTTTATATATTAATTTGTTTTCTGTTAAGGGGGAGGAAAATTCTGTTATGGTAACAAAACGTAGGCTTTTTATTTAACAAGGCTGCCTTCGCCTGGCCCGGCGTAACAAGGCAGGGCCACTCCTCCTCCCTCCCCATCCTTCATTCTGAGTGAGACCCACCCTAGCGACTTCAGAAGGCAGCCTCTGGAGCCGGGCTGGGACCCCAGGGAGTCCAGCGAGGCCCAGGGCCCCACATTTAAGGAGGCACTTACTCTCAGGCACCCAGTCAATACTCGCATGACCCTGAGTGTCAGCGCCTCCTTAAATGCTGCCTTCTGGATGCCTCCTTGCTCCACCCCAGTCCCAGCCTGCTTTTCAGTCCAGGGCCGGGAGTCCTGGCTCTGTGACAGACCAGGAGGTGGCCAGACCCAGAGAGGGGGTCTTCAGCTGTGAAATGGGGGTCTTGGTGAGGATTAGGCTAGACAGGGACTTGTAAGGGGGTGTGTAGAGTGCTTTGCATGCCTCCAACACTTAACTATTTGCTGTCCTTTTACCAGTTATTCCCCCAGCCAAGGCCCAGGCCAGGAGCTTTCTGGAGTTTCTCTAGTTTCTTCCTCACACAACCCGGGAGAAGCCTGCATCCCAATTCTGATTCTACAGATGAAGGAATCAGGCTCTGACCCCCTGGCCTCCTTCTGACTCCAACACTTTCCTATCCACCCAAAGCTGGAGGCTTTATTAATAGGAAGGCAGGTGCTTCTTGGCTGGGGGTTTCAATCCTCACTGGATGTCCGTATTACCTGAGGAGAAAGCACAGATGCTTCAGGAAATTCTGGATTAATTGGTCTGGGAGAGGACCAGACACTGAGACAGTTTTTAAAGATCCCCAGGGACTTACCCGGTGGTCGGGATTCTGTGCTTCAAAGGCAGGGGGCACTGGGTGACCTCTGGTTGGCCACTAGATCCCACATGCCACACTGGGCAGCCAAAAAGAAAAAGGAAAAAAAACCTCCAGCTAATTCTAATGCACAGTCAGCTTTGAGAATAAAAAGCTTTATCCTGGAAGGGAACTCCAAGGGGTTGTTGTGAATTTCAGCATCTCATGCAATGCATAGATGCATGCACACACACACACCACAAGCTTTGCACTAAGTCGAGATATATATATATACACACATATATATATCTGAAATTAAATTTCAGCTCCACTTTTCAAACAAATGTGGTTTAGGGGAAATCTCTTGACGTCTCTGAACCAACCTGAGCACCATCAGAATCACTGAGAAGCTTTACTGAACACTCAAAGGCCCACCCCCCAATAATTTCATCATAATGTCTGGGTGGGGGCTGCAACTCCCCAGGTGCCGCTGGTCCCCGAAACAGGCTTTGAGAATCACTGCTGGGTCAATTGCCACGGTAATAACCTCTGATCAGGTCACCATGTCCCGTTTCGGATTCAATCCTTGACACCTGTAAAGTGTATCGCCCTGTATCCTTGCAGCCGCGGGACTCCATGGTTATCAGTAGTTGAGGAAGGAGGCGACCCAGGTTCCCAAACGTGGCATGGTTAGGGTCATACAGCCAGAAAACCGCCAAAGTCTGGTCTGAACGCTTGTCTATAATTAAAGGCAAGAGAGGGCCTGTGCCATCAACTTCTTTTCAATCAACAGAGCAAGCTCTCCCACCAGCTGCCAGAGCTCGCCTAGACATCCGCGTGGCACACCCAAGGCTACAACAGGCAAAAGCCTCCTGGCTGCTCGCTTTCTTCAGCGGCTTGGAGAGCGGCCAGCGCCCGACTCCGTGGAGGAACGGCGCCCCCTGGTGGCTGTTTGGAGAGCCGCGTGCTGCGGCCCTAGCGGGGCGCTCTTGGTCTTCTCAGTCATCAGCATTTTTGGGCCCTGTTACTAACATGGAAAATATGATTCAGTTCATTCCATCTGCAGAAAGAACTCCGGGTGTTGAAAGGGGGTGGGGACTTCAGAGCTGAGGAATGTCAAGGAAGGGCGGTGGACCGGGCCCTGGGGACTTCAAGGGGCTGGGGTAAAATGGTGAAGCTGGTCAAAGCACAGCTGAGAACAATCAGGACTTTCACCTTTGACCTTCCCCAAGACTCCTGCTGAGGAATGTCCAGGATGAAATCTCCTAGAGTTGTTATCAAAGTCCGGGGTGTGTTCCCTGAAGGCCAGTGTCCCCTTCCTGATCTGGTCCATTTGTTCATTCCGTTAATCATTCAACAGATATTTTTTGAGTGCCCTCTCTGTGCCAGCACTGTTCAAGGTGCTGGGAATACAGAAATATGCAGGACAGAAACCCCTAGGATGATCAGTGAAACAGTGAATGAATGGGACACATGGAGAAAAATTAAAAGGGGGAATGGAGACCTCACTGAGAAGATGACATTTAAGCAAAAACATAAGGGAGAGAGAGAGAGGAAAGAGGCCATTATCTGGGGAAAAGAATGTTCCAGAAAGAGCCCGAATGATAAGAGCAAAGGCCCTGGGGCAGGGCAAGCATGTATGTTTGAGGGCTTAGAGTAAGTTCTTGATGGGAAATTAGGATATATTTTTCATATCCAGGAACCACTTGCCCTGTTATAAATGGAATGGTTTCACTACATTCTAAAACATAAATACTTTAGCCTGATCGGGGTGGGTTGAGAAGAGAGAGGGAGGTGTAAAAGGGGGAGTCAGGAGTTATAAATAAACCTTTAAGAAACTTTACTAAAATAAGGAGCAGAGAAATAGTGCAGTCCCTGGGAATGACATCTAGGATGGGATCCAGGTGGAAGAGATCCAGTGGATCCAGGTAAGACTCCTTGAGGCTCAGCTGGTAAAGAATCCCCTTATAATGCAGGAGACCTGGGTTTGATCCCTGGGTTGGGAAGATCCCCTGAAGAAGGGAAAGGCTATCCACTCTAGTGTTCTAGCCTGGAGAATTCCATGGACTGTATAGTCCATGAGGTCACAAAGAGTCGGACACGACCGAGCGACTTTCACTTTCACGTGTCTGTGGACCTTGGATGACCCCTGGATTTGGGTCCCGGATTCTGCCCTTCTAGGTGATTTTGTTTGGTGCCAAGATTTTAATTGGCATCTTGATGACGACTTCCCCACTTATGTCTGCTCATTTATGTTTCCTAAGCATGTGCCTCCAGCCATTGTCACATTGTCTAAAACAGAACACTTGACTGCTCCATCAAAACCCACCACCTTTCCATTTGGCTTTGATAAGCATGAAAGTGAGGACTGGGTTTTGCCCTCTCTTCCCTGGCACCCCATGTCTGGGATTGGTTAGCCCTATGGGCACCAACTCCCCATCTCTCGCTGTCCTTGCCTTCATCCATGCCCACTTGCAACCAATTTCCTACCCAGCATTCAGGTGGATCTGAAAAAGTAAATCATACCAGACCCTGACTTAAAATTCTCCACTGGTTTTCCATAACAGGAGGAAACCTCTCTACCATGGCCTCCAAGACCCTGCATAATGGTGCCCTGGTCTCTGATTTCATTTCATACATTCTCTGCCTCTTCCATTATACTCCAACCTGTCCAGCCCCACTTTGTGTTTCTCAAAGATTCTCTTTCCAGGGAATTTCCCTTGAGATACTCCCCTCCAGGGTCTTCGCATTGACAGCTCCTTCTCGTCGTCCATTCTCAGCCGAAATGTCACTTCCTTGAGAGGCCTGCCCTGGTGCCCATTCTAAAGTGGCTTCCTCAGTGATGCTTTGTGTAAATGTAGCCTCCCTGCTCTGTAAACCACAATTAATCACCTATTCTAGTGCTCATTAGTTCCTACCCACTGGGTTCCCAGCCCCAGGTCCTGGTTTTTCAAGAAGCCTGGTTCTTCAGCTTTTCTTTTAAGTCAATAAATTCCCCCAAAGCCTACCAATAGATTCCATCTTGTTTTGCTTAATTTAGGCTTTTTTTTTGGGGGAGGGCTTAATTTAGTTTTCTGTGATTTGTAACTAAAGAGCCCTAAGGATTATAGCTTCCATTATAGGCCATAATCCTTACGGTTCAAAGAGAATTCACTGAACTGCACCTAAGAAATGCTTTAGGTCAATGAAATAATGATGATGATAATTGAGAGCAGTAAAGTATCTACCTGCAATGCAGGAGATTTAGGAAATGTGGGTTCGATTCCTGGGTCAGGAAGATCCCCTGGAGGAGGGCATGGCAACCCACTCCAGTCTTCTTGCTGGGAAAATCCCGTAGACAGAGGAGCCTGGTAAGCTGCAGTCCATGGGGTCACAGAGTCAGACATGGCTGAAGCGACTGAGCATGGGCGAATGACAATAATATGAAATCCATACCCTCATTGAGCAGCAGATTAGAATGTGGGCTCTGTAGCTGTACAGAGACCAGAAGAGAATAGGAGACTAATCCCCACTCTGTCTATTGGCTCTAATCCCTTGAATCTATTTGTGCATTCGCCACATTTTACCAATGAACTCTCCCAGCGATGCTCCGCATCCCTGCCTCTACCTTCACGCGTGTCATCGCTGTGGGCATTTTGTGCCTGTCCCCTGCGGGAGTTATACTCAGGAAAGGTGACAGCCATGTCCTAAGGTATGTGGGTGGCAAGTCTGGGCAGGTTGCTCCCAGCAGCGCTGCTCCCAGTCTTTACTCCCACTAACAGCCGACTAGGGGAACCTATGCCCCCTGGGAGGCTTTCCTGGTGGCTCAGACAGTAAAGAATCTGCCTGCAATGCAGGAGACCTGGGTTCAATCCCTGGGGTGGGAAGATCGCCTGGAGGAGGGCATGGCAACCCACTCCAGTATTCTTGCCTGGAGAATCCCCATGGCCAGAGGAGCCTGGCGGGCTACAGTCCATGGCGTTGCAAAGAGTCGGACACGACTGAATAAGTATTGCCTCCTACAGTAGGCAATACTGAGCTGGACCGCCAGCTCAGTTCAGTTCAGTCGCTCAGTCATGTCCAACTCTGCGACCCCATGGACTGCAGCACACCAGGCTACCCTTTCCATCTCCAACTCCCAGAGCTTGCTCAAACTCATGTCCATCAAGTCGGTGATGCCATCCAACCGTCTCATCTTCTGTTGTCCCCTTCTCCTGTCTTCAATCTTTCCCAGTATCAGGGTCTTTTCAAAGGAGTCAGTTCTTCACATCAAGTGGCCAAAGTATTGGAGTTTCAACTTTAGCATCAGTACTTCCAATGAATATTCAGGACTGATTTCCTTCAGAACTGACTGGGGCTGGATCTCCTTGCAGTCCAAGGGACTCTCAAGAGTCTTCTCCAACACCACAGTTCGAAAGCATCATCTTCGGCGCTCAGCTTTCTTTATAGTCCAACTCTCACATCCACACATGACCACTGGAAAAACCATAGCTTTGACTAGATGGACCGCCAGGGAAGTCCCAAGCTACCTCTCATCTTAATCCTTGTGATTCACTGGGACTGACCTTGCTCTCTCCTTGACTGCACTGGCCCATCAGCATGTCGCATCTCTCAGCCAAGTGAAAGCATGGGGCTCAAGATGGGCCAACTTAGAGCTCATTTAGCACTTTCACTGGAATCTGGGGGAAAAGACTCCTGTGGTGGCTAGGCTGGTAATTCTGGAGTTGTTGGAGGCCATCGTTGTTACTATCTCCAGGGAGAAGCTGCTTGAGGGGCTGCAGCCTTCACAGAAGAAAGCCTAGCTAAGAGATGAAGATTAAATATGGATGTTATTGCTTGTGCCCCTGGAACCAACCATGCCTGAAGCTGACTTGCACTGAAACTTACAGAAGTCCATAAATCCTTTGTTTGCTGAAGCTAATTTGAGTTGAGCTTGGGTTACTAACAGCGAGAAATATTTACTGGCAGCCCATGACTCATCTACCCTGCTGCCAGGCACACGTGGGTCAGAGAACAAACATTTGTTGATTGAACAGGTGACTCCATGTGTGGGAGTAAATAAGACTTGAGAAACAACCCCCGTGAGCTCTCGAAGAGTTCAGATGAGGCAGTACTCCTGGGAAGGCCCATAAATAAGAAAATGGGCTTTAAAGAAATTCCTTTTGCTAAATTTAGGTTCTAAAGCTAAACAAGACATCGGAGAAGGTGATGGCACCCCACTCCAGTACTCTTGCCTGGAAAAATCCCTGGGTGGAGGAGCCTGGTGGGCTGCCGTCTATGGGGTCGCACAGAGTTGGACACGACTGAAGCGACTTAGCAGCAGCAGCCGCAAACAAGACACAGGAAAGCTCAGGCACTGCCGTTCAGTTTTGTTCTTTTTGCTTTTAGACCAACAAGTCATCCTCGTTAAACTAGGAAGGTAACTTAAAACCCAGCCACCTGCCCCCTAGAGGGATGGAGACCAAACATGCACAAGACTTTCTCTTTCAGGGATGTTTTCCTTTGCACTCATTTTTATGAAAAGTGAGTTGACACAGGTGCTAAGAAATCCTAAGAGTGCCACCCAGCTGACAGTGATTTGAACTAAACATAAAATTTGAATGTTTTTGTCTTCAAATTTTTATTCAAAAAAAAGTAATATGGGACTTCCCTGGTAGTCCAGAGGCTAAGACTCCATGCTCCCACTGCAGGGGCCCAGTATGATCCCCAGTCAGGGAACTAGACCTCGCATGCTGCAACTAAAAGAGATCCTGTGAGTTGCAACTGAGACCTGGTGTGGCCGAAAAGAAAGTAATATGTATATTGATTAAAAACAATTTTTTTGGCTGCTCCATATGACTTGCAGCCCCCGGCAGTGAAAGTACAAAGCCCTAGCCATCAGACAGCCAAGGGATTCCCTGCATTTGATTTTTAAATTACCAAAGGTCCAGAAGAACAGAAGGGCAGGATCCTTTCCACCTCTGACTGAGGCCCCAGTTGCCTTCTCCAGAGGCAGCCACATCGCCAGGTTCTCTTGTCACTTTCTAGAGATTCTCAGCCTATATAAGTTCTATCAGCCAAGGCTCTTGACTGCAAGCAACAGACACATTGGCTTACACTGCAAAGGGGTTTTTTGGAAGACTATGAGGAGCTTATGAAGTCAGTAAGAAGGATAAAAACTGACAGGAAATGAGGGAGCATAGAAAGAGCCAACTCCTTGGAAAAGACCCTGATGCTAGGAAAAATTGAAAGATAAAGGAGAAGGGGGCAACAGAGGTTGAGATGGTTGGATGGCATCACCGACTCAACAGACATGCATCTGAGCAAACTCTAGGAGATGGTGAAGGTCAGGGGAACCTGGCATGCTGCAGTCCATGGGGTCGCAAAGAGTCAGACACGACTGAGAGACTGAACAACCTCAAAGCATGGAAAATTCTGCCCAGGTCAATGTTGCTGCCTCCACTGGACACATGGAGAGCTGGATCACATCCCTGCCTGAGCACTCAGTTGCTGATTCCTGGCCAGCAGAGTAGATCCCAACTCACTGTACGTTGATTTCAGCATTTTTGAGTCAAGGACTGAAACTCCTGGGCAGGAATGTCTAATTGCCCAGGTTATCTGCCTCCACGGTCAGGTGGGAGAGAGAAATTCTCTTTATTTGTAATTTTGAGAAATCTTGCTAAATTTCTTTCCAAGAGAGTGTTTCACTCTCTGCTTCTAACAGCAGTCCCCAAGAATTTATCTTGCCCCAAAGGTGCCAAGAGAGCATAAAGAGTAGGATTTTGAACCAACAGTGGATGACTGAATACTCTACACATTGTGAGAAAGATTAAAAACATCTGACAGTTGTTGGTCCAAAGCCCAACAGAATTCAGAGATTCTAGCCTGGTCCTGCATAAGACGAGAAAAACCTCGCCTGGATAACAGAGGTGTAATTGGCCCCCCGTGGCACTTGGGGGATCCCCTTGACAATCAGCCTGTGATGGGGGGGCAGGGTCGGATTTGTTTTTGTCTCTATTGTTAAGCCTTGAATTTCGAACTCATTAGAGAAGAAATCCTGGAGGTACCAGCTCTCAAGGGGCCCATTAAGATTTGACTTCGGGGAATGGGCTTTTGAATTGCCAAGCAAAACGGAACCATAAGTGTAACGGTGGCGTGGTACTGCTGAGTCTAAGCAGCATAAGAAACGAATCAGTGGAGTGATTTTCTTCCAAAACAAGGACTCTGGAAGTAGGTGGCTGCTGTTGCTGGGTGAAGGATATATCAGAGCCAGCCAGCTGCTCTGTGATCATCTTGGCCTTTCTTTCATGGTGCAACAAAATGGCTGCTGCAGCTCCTTGCATCATGTCAGTGTTCAAGGCAGGAAGAGGTCGGGGCAGGGCTGCAGCCAAGTTTCGTCCGTCCCTTTTATCAGGAAAGCAAACGTATTCCTGGAAATCCAATAGCATAGTTGGCAGCCACGGCTGCAGAGGATCTTTCCAATTTCTAAAATAGGAGGAAGAAGAGAATCAGAGGTTGGAAACAGTAGCGGGATCAGCCAACTGGCTATATCTGTCCTGAGAAACATAAAAAGCCACAGTGTTTTGGAATATTGAAAGCTCTTGTCTTTCCTTCAGTTCTTGCACCTGACGGGCACTGCCATAATTTTTCATGCCTGTGTACATCTACAGGAGACTTACTAGTAAGTCACTATGTGAGTTATTAAGGGTTATTAAGACACTGTATTTGTGAACTAAAATTAGCCAATTTATCCCCGCCAGTGTTCTGCCAAGTCAGTCTGGCTGCCACTCTATGCTTGATGGCCTTGCCTTTGCACAAATAGCTGAAATTCCTACAATTTAAGGAAAAGACACTTTGTTATTGAAGTTATCTTAAATTAGTTATGGTTCTCAGGAGCTGCTTCTATTTCCTGTATACAAAAAGATATTACACCTTCTTGTGATTGAGTCGTGGCTTCCAAGAAGGTATGTTCAAGTCCTAACCCTTCTCCTGGTGTGACCTTATTTGGAAATAGGGGCATTGCGATGTAATTAAATAAAGATGAGATCATCCCGGGCTAGGGTGGGTCCTAAGCCAATGATTGGAATCTTTATAAGAAGAGAAAACAGACCTTTGTGCACTGTTTATGGGAATGAAAAATGGCATAGCCACTGTGGAAAATAGTGTGGTGCCTCCTCAAAATGTTAAACATAAAAGGACCTTCTAACCAAGGAATTGTGCTCCTGGGTATACAGTTGACTCTCCGTATCAGTGAAACCTCCATCCTTGGATATGGAGAGCTGACTGTAGGTGACTTTAGCATCTTTGGATTTTCATATCCAAGGGGCTGGCGGGATGATTGTGGTCCTGGAACCAATCAATTGATTGGTTGATTATCTACCCAAGGTAATTGAAAACAAAATTTCAAACAAAGACACGAATGTTCATAGCAGGACTATTCACACAAGCCAAAAAAAAAAGCATAAATAACCCAAATGTCCATCAATTGATAAACAAATAAACACAATGTATTATATTGGTACAACAGGCTACTATCTAGTCACAAAAAGGAATGAAGGGGAATTCCTTGAAGGTCTAGTGGTTAGGACCCTGTGCTTCCACCGCAGGGGGCACGAGCTCAATCCTCGATTGTGGAACTAAGCTCCTGCAAGCCATTTGGCACGGCCAAAAAAAAAAAAAAAAAGAGGGGGGGCGCTGAACTACTGATCCATGCTACAACACACATGGATGAACCTTGAAAACATGCTCAGTGAGAGAAATCAGACGCAAAAAGGCCACTTACTGCATGATTCCATTTATGTGAGATGATTGGGATAGGTAAAACCATATAGAGAGAAAGCAGGGTAACAACTGCTAGGGGATGAAGGGAGGGAGGGATGAATGAGGAATGATGGTAATGGGTACGGAGTTTCCTAAATTTTAGGATGATGGAAATGTTTCAGAATTAGACAGAGGTGATGGTTATACAACGCTGTGACTATATAACCTCCAATGATGGTTAATTTTGTGTTATGTGAATTTCACCTCAATTTAGAAAGAGAAGGAGGGAGAGGAGGCAGAAAAGGGAAAGAAAGGAAAAGAGTCATAACATTTATTGCTGGTGGCCATATGGAGGAAGTCCATATACATTTGCATATTGTTACAGTGGCCTTTGGTGGATATCTTTTTAACACTTCTGTGGGATAGGTTCTACTCTTAGGAACCAATATGTAAGGATATACATATTGTATATGAACTATAAAGAAAGCTGAGTGCCGAAGAGTTGATGGTTTTGAACTGTTGTGTTGGAAAAGACTCCTGAGAGTCCCTAGGACTGCAGGGAGGTTCAACCAGTTCATCCTAAAGAAGACCAGTCCTTAATGTTCATTGGAAGGACTGATGTTGAAGCTGAAACTCCAATACTTTGGCCACTGGAGGCGCAGAGCTGACTCATTGGGAAAGACCCTGATGCTGGGAAAGATTGAAGGAGGGAGGAGAAGGGGACGACAGAGGGTGAGATGGGTTGGATGGGATCACTGACTTGATGGACATGAGTTTGAGTGAACTCCAGGAGTTGGTGATGGACAGGAGGCCTGGCATGCTGCAGTCCATGGGGTCGCAAAGAGTCGGACACGACTGAGCGACTGAACTGAACTGAAGGATATACATGAAAGATTTATGCAGTATTGTTCATAGTGGCAAAAATGGGAAACAAAGTGAATACCCATTGAAAGGATAGTGAATACGTCATGGTGTAGCCACACCACAGAATACTGCACATCCATTAACATGCTCTCCGCCATTCTCACCGGGAGGGCTTTCCATGTGATCCTGTTTTAAGTGATATTTATTTGTCTGCTTGTTTCTGGCTGTGCCAGGCGGGCTTTGGCTCGGTTATGGCGGCTGGGGGCTACTCCTTCGCTGCAGCGCGTGAGCTGCAGTAGCTGCAGCGTGTGAGCTCAGCAGCTGGGGCTCCCGGGCTCTAGGGCATAGGCTCAAAAGCTGTGGCACATGGGCTTACTTACGCCAGGGAGGCCTGGCGTACTGCGGTTCATGGGGTCGCAAACAGTCGGACACGACTGAGTGACTGAAGTGAACTGATAGACTGAACATCCTCCCTGTCCTTCACCAACTCCTGGGGTCTACCCAAACTCATGTCCATTGAGTCGGTGATGCCATCCAGCCATCTCATCCTCTGTCGTCCCCTTCTCCTCCTCCTTCAGTCTTTCCCAGCATCAGAGTCTTTTCCAAGGAGTCAGTTCTTCGCATCAGGTGGCCAAAGTATTGGAGTTTCAGCTTCAGTCCTTCCAATGAATATTTAGGACTGATTTCCTTTAGGATGGATTTTTAAACTCCTAAGATGTGCAGCTGAAGTTGAGAATTACTGACCCAGCTAAGGTGCTCCTTAAACTTTAGTATACATGGGGAACACTGAGGCCCCACTTTCGACATTCCCATAGAGTAGGTCTGGGTGAGCCAAAGAATTTACACTTCAAACAAGGTTTCAGATAATGTGGATACTGCTGGTCCATGGATGACACTTTTAAGAACTTATCTAGCGGGCTGAGGGGAAGGGGGAAGAGAGGAGCAAAGGCTGGGAGGTGAATGAGGGGCTTGGCAAGTCAGGCACTAGAGCTGCTGAGGGCAAGGGGGCAGGAACTTTGAATTAGGATTGCCGTGAATCGTGAATTGCGTTTCTGTTCTTGAGATGGGGGTGGGAAATGCGATTCCTCTGCAACTACTTTCAGCTGCTGAGCTGTGCCTCCCAGGTGACTTCTCCAGGGATGAACCTACACGGATCTCTTAAGTTCGTGCGGGTTGCACTATCTGGTTACCCTCCATTGTTGTCACTAATTTTTTCGTCCAGTAGAAGTGATCACAGGTCAAGGATAGGCCACGGAGGTTTTGCCCTCTTGAGTGGACCATAGTCTAGAGAGTTAGCTCCTGTGGAAATGAGTCTGAGAGTTAACATCCGCCAGGTATCCTTGTTTGCAGTACATCAGCCTCTCATCTGGGTTCCCTTTGTCTCTTCAGATGAACGGCACATCCGTCATGGACAGGACTCTGGTTCTGCTTGTTTTCCCTTTGTTCTTTCTTTCCTTTTTTTTCTTTAGTTCTGCCAGTTTATGGCTACCAACCCATCTCCCTCCACCCTCATGCCTGTGTGCTCAATCATGTAACCCCATGGACTGCAGCCCACCAGGTTCCCCTGTCCATGGATTTTTCTAGGCAAGAATACTGGAGTGGGTCGCCATTTCCTTCTCCTGTTCTTTCTTTCATTAAATATTTCCTGCACATTTTCTACCTGCCAAGCTTTGTTTGAGGCTCTGCAAATATAGATCAAACGAAGTAATAACGGCAGAGATGGCTGGCTGACCACCAGTATCCTCATTCCTCCCGCACCTCCTTTAAAAATTGAAAAAAAGAAAAATTTCTGGCCATACAGCACAGCTGTCAGGATCTTAGTTGCCCAACCAGGGATCTATCCTGTGCCTGCTGCAGTGGAAGCGTGGAGTCCTAACCACTGACTGCTAGGGAATTCGCCTCTCCTTCGTTCGTGAACAATAGACCTCATGAATTTTACCTGGCACGTGCTTGTTCAGTTGATAACTGCATTTCTGAGCTTCTTTTGAAGCCAAGTGTTCATGTGACTAAGTTCTAAGATGTTCATGTGAATTTATGTTGAGATGTGAGCAGAAACGATGCATGCTCCATCCGGGTCTATTTAAAATAACGGAGAGGGAATCTCCTGGTGGCCCAGTGGTTAGGGTGCCGCGCTGTCACTGCCAAGGGCCTGGATTAGTTCCCTGGTCAGAGAACTAAGATCCTACAAGCCTTGGCCAGAACAAAATACTGGATATGTTCTCTGTTTGCTCTTCCTCCTGCCCTTTACAACTGGCTGAGATGATGGCCTGTTGGCAGGAACTAGAGCAGCAACCTTGGGCCCAGAGGTTCAGATTGTGCCTTGAAGTTGTCAGTGTTTCTACCCTAGAACCACCTAAGTCTGAAGTAGGTGAGAGAGAAATCAACTTGATTTTGTTTGAGCCGGTGGCAGCCTAGATTGTACCTAGACTAAGTCTCTGATCATCTCCTGTAGTGAAAGAGACAAAAGAAGTAGTTACCGAAAGTGTGTCACAAGTACTGAAATAAAGATAACCCTATGGTGTTGTGGGGCTCTAAACTAGGGCATGCTCAGACTTAACCTGGGTGTCCAGTGGTTAAGACTTCATATATTCATTCCAAGGGGCATGGGTTCAATTCCTAGTTGGGGAACTAAGATCCCACATGCCATGTGGCAAAGAAACAAACAAACAAACACCCAAACTTGGCTATGTTGAGCATAGGCTGGGATGTCCATTGATAAAGGCTAGTTGAGGAGGATCCCTGAAAAGGATCCCCACAGATGGAAACTGCAGTAGGGTTAGGCACTTGAATCAATGAAGATTCTCTGATTTTAAGTAACAGCAACAAAGTCCAACAAGGACTGTATCTAAGAGGTAATTCATTTATTCAACAAACTTTTGCCTATGTTCCTGGCTCTGTTTAGGTCCTGGTGATTGGCAGTGACTAAAACAGACAAAACTTCCCAAATCAAAACATAGCTCTGCCCCCACAGACCTTATGATCTAGTTGGGGGAGATTTATTATCTCACAAACAATACAATCCACAGACAGGTGGTCTGGGGCTGGTAGACATGGAGGCTCAGCACTGTCTTCAAGGACCCACATTCCTTCCATTTCTTTACTCTGCCGTCCTCAGTGTGTAAACTTTGTCCTCAGCCTTGTAAACTCATGAGTGCAAGATGGCTGCCAGTGTTCCAGGCATCACATTGCATACACATTAACCCAGTGGAGTAGAAAAGACACTGTTTCCTCCCATGCAGCTATTCTTTGAAGCCCTCAGCAGATTTCAAGTCCCATTTTCTAGAACTGTATCACATTCCTGATAAAATCACTGGCACAGGGAAGGAAACAACCATGAGTGGCTTAATCAGAGATCATCAACTCTTAAAAATTATTAATGACCTCAGAGAGCATACTTTTGTGTTATATCAACTGATATTTGCTGTATTCAAAGTTAAAATGAAAAATTTATGTGTTCATTAGTTCATTTAAAGTTACCCTTTGCATGTTAATATAAACACATTTTTTAAAATAAAAATAGTATATTTTCTCAAACAAAAAAATTAGTGAAAAAGTGGCATTTTAGATTTTTCTATATTGCTTTAATTTCTGGCTTCATAGAAAAAGCTGTATTGTAATTTCTGTTTTGGCCTTTAATTCACTGTGATAACTTTTTCTGTTTGAGATATATGAAGAAATTCTGGCCTCACACAGATATGTTGTTGCAAAATGCAGGGCCTTGCCGACCCTCGGGAGGGTCTCAGGGACCCTCAAGAGTTCTTGGATCACACACTGAAACCCACTGGTTTAGATCAATAAAAACTTAGTCCCCTATTACCATCTGTACCATTTTTCTGGATGCCACATGTATGTATTAACATGTGATATTTTGTTTTTCTCATTCTGACTTCCTTCATTCTGTATGACAGACTCTAGGGCCATCCGTGTTTCTACAAGTGACCCAATATCGTTCTTTTTATGGCTGAGCAGGAATGCAGACGCAGACGCAGACGTACAGAGTGGCCAGGCAGACAGTTGGGAGTGGGGGGGAGGGGGAGGGGAGGGATGGGGAGGTTGGGGGAAGGGATGGATTGGGAGGGAGGGGGAGGGGATGGATGGGGAGGTTGGGGGAAGGGATGGAGTGGGAGGGAGGGGAGGGGATGGATGGGGAGGTTGGGGGAAGGGATGGAGTGGGAGGGAGGGGGAGGGGATGGATGGGGAGGTTGGGGGAAGGGATGGAGTGGGAGGGAGGGGGAGGGGATGGATGGGGAGGTTGGGGGAAGGGATGGAGTGGGAGGGAGGGGGAGGGGATGGAGTGGGGGGATGGGGAGACGATGGATGGGGAGGGAGGGGGAGGGGATGGAGTGGGGGAGGGGGAGGGGAGGGGATGGATGGGGAGGTTGGGGGAGGGGATGGAGTGGGAGGGAGGGAGAGGGGATGGAGTGGGGGGAGGGGAGGGGATGGATGGGGAGGTTGGGGCTGGCGCTTCTGCACTGCCGTGTGTAAAGCAGCTCCCTGCACGGTGCAGGGAGCTCAGCTCAGTGTTCGCGGTGGCCTGGATGGACGGGATGATGGGAGGTTAAAGAGGGGAGAGGCACACGCATACGTATGGCTGATTCACTTCAGTGTACGGTGGAAACTACACAACGCTGTAAATCAGCTATACACCAATCAAAAAAAAAAAGCCAAAGAGAAAAATGAAACAACCCACTCCCCGGGCTCTGAAGACGCTCAGCTCCCACCCTGACGCCACACAGCTCAAGCTCCCTGGGAACACATGGCTGCTGCCATTCTTGAAGATCACACAGTTCTTGTAGCAAGGAGAAAGGACAGCGACTGTTGGGCAAGCAGCCCACAGTGTTTGCCGCAAACCGCTGTGTACTAGCGCTTTTCAAGGTTATTTGACTGTGTCCATAGGGAGAGATAATACTTTATATATATTACACACATACATACAATAGGAAGAAAAGTTTTGTAAAATAATACTTAGCCTTACAACAGGCAGTGCACTGATATTTTCTTTTCCTTTTTTTTTTTTGAGTGATAGCCATAACTCATTAATTCGTCTCATGACTCACTCTCTCTCATGGGTCATAATCGTCACTGTGAAGAATACTGCTCTCTAGGGACTTGTTAGTTGATTGGATAGAGGGGCTGGGCCAAGGAATCTAAGAGGAGGGAATTTAATACGAACTGTCTCAAAACTGACCAGAAAAATTTCCTGAGAAGCCTAGGTTGACCCTGCCTTTTCCCTAGTGACCTGTAGTAATTCCTTTATGTTTATTAGGAGGAAGTAGGCTCAACTCAGTCTTCAGTTAAAAAAAATAATAATAAAAAAATTTTTTTGACTTATAATTGGGAAGCCCAGGAATTTCTTGAACATCAGGCATAGCCGGAATCAGGTACTCCACCTATAAACTTGGATGCTCTCCAGGTTGGCCTCAATTTCAGGCAAGAGTGGCCCCCTTCAGCAGCACAGCTTTAAAACCCACAGAGGAGGGACTTCCTAGTGGTCTGGGAGTCTGTGCTTCCGCTGCAGGGGGCGGGATTGATCCCTCGTCGGGAAACTAAGAATCCCCATGCCACAAACTGCAGCCCCCCAAAACAAAACAAGAACAACAACAACAAAACAACCCACAGAGGAAAGAAAACTCTGGCAAAATATCCCGGTGCTGATGCTCATTGGCTCATCCCCTTAGGAAGAGGATGTTGAGATTTGACTCACCTGAACTGCATGGGATCAAGTCTCTAGTGAAGGACTGGGGAGCTGTCGCCTAGAGGAGAGGGTTCTGAGCAGGCAAGCCCAGCAGATGTTCAGTATCCCAGGCGTCTTAAGGAAAAAGAAGGCATTGGATCTGGACCAACGTTATATTCCCAGGGAGTGGCACAGACGAGGCTCAGAAAATATCTGTTGCCAGAACAAGCCTTATTTGTTTGCATGACAGAGAACGCTGAGCCCATGTGCATGTTTCAGAAGGTAAAAGATGTCAAGATGGACCAATAGATCAACGGAAGAGATCAGAGAGGCCAGTTTAAATGGACACATACATGGCAAACATTTTCAATAAAAGTACCAAGGTAACTCAGTGGGCAAAAGAATTTTGTTTTTTAAAATAAATATTGCTGGAACAATTTCATAACTGAAAAGAAATGAACTCAAGGAGAATTCTCTAGTGGTTCAGTGGTTAGGAATCCATATTCCAATGTGGGGGGCTGAGGTTTGATCCCTGATTGGGGAAATAAGAGCCCATGTGGTTTGAGGTAACTAAGCCTCAGCTACCAAGTCTGAGTGTTCTGTAGCCTGCGGGCCACAGCAGAAAACTGATGCAGCTAAATAAATGCATACTCGGCACACGCTAAGCGCAGGCGGCTGTGAGAGCCTTGGCCGAGGCACTAAGCGAGGCTGAGAGGAGCTACCCCGAATCTGAGGTCAGGGGCAGCAGCCTAGAGTGCCAGGCTGCGACGGTGCAGGAACGGCCGAGAGGAGCTACCCTGTGTCTGAGGTCGGGGCAGCCTGGAGGAGCTACCGCGCGTCCAAGGTCAGGGCGGCGACCGGGAGGAGACACCCCGCGTCCGAGGTCACGGGCGGTAGGAGGGGGAGACACCCGCGTCCGAGGTCAGGGGCGGACAGGAGGAGACAGCCCGCGTCCGAGGTCAGGGGCAGCCAGAAGAAGCCACCTTGCGCTCCAGGTCAGGGCAGCAGCTGGGAGGAGCCACCCACCCCCGAGGCAAGGGCTGGCGGCCGGAGGAGCAACCAGAGGAGCGGTGGGTGCGCAGGCGCAGGAGAGCTTAGAGGAGCTATCCCACACTGAAGGTCAGGAACGGCGGAGGTAAGGAGATAACCCTCATCCAAGGTAAGGAGCAGCGGCTGTGCTTTGCTGGAGGAGCCGTGAAGAGATACCCCACGCCCAAGGTAAAACAAACCCAAGTAAGATGGTAGGTGTTGCAAGAGGGCATCAGAGGGCAGACACGCTGAAACCATACTCACAGAAAGCTAGTCAATCTAATCCCACTAGGACCACAGCCTTGTCCAACTCAATGAAACCAAGCCATGCCTGTGGGGCAACCCAAGATGGGTGGGTCATGGTGGAGAGGTCTGATAGAACCTGGTTCAGTGGGGAAGGGAATGGCAAGCCACTTCAGTATTCTTGCCTTGAGAACCCCATGAACAGTATGAAAAGGCAAAATGATAGGATACCAAAAGAGGAACTCCCTAGGTCATTAGGTACCCAATATGCTACTGGAGATCAGTGGAGAAATAACTCCAGAAAGAATGAAGGGATGGAGCCAAAGCAAAAACAACACCCAGTTGTGCATGTAACTGGTGACAGAAGCAAGATCTGATGCTGTAAAGAGCAATATTGCATAGGAACCTGGAATGTCAGGTCCATGAATCAAGGCAAATTGGTAGTGGTCAAACAAAAGATGGCAAGGGTGAACGTCGACATTCTAGGAATCAGCAAACTAAAATGGACTGGAATGGGTGAATTTAACTCAGATGACCATTATATCTACTACTGTGGCCAGGGATCCCTCAGAAGAAATGGAGTAGCCATCATGGTCAACAAAAGAGTCCAAATTGCAGTACTTGGATGCAATCTCAAAAATGGCAGAATGATCTCTGTTCATTTCCAAGGCAAACCATTCAATATCATAGTTATCTAAGTCTATGCCCCAACCAGTAATGCTGAAGAAGCTGAAGTTGAATGGTTTTATGAAGACCTACAAGACCTTTTAGAACTAACACCCAAAAAAGATATCCTTTTCATTATAGGGCACTGGAATGCTAAAGTAGGAAGTCAAGAAACACCTGGAGTAACAGGCAAATTTGGCCTTGGAATGTGGAATGAAGCAGGGCAAAGACTAATAGAGTTCTGCCAAGAAAATGCACTGATCATAGCAAACATCCTCTTCCAACAACACAAGAGAAGACTCTACACATGGACAGCACCAAATGGTCAACACCAAAATCAGATTGATTATATTCTATGCAGCCAAAGATGGAGAAGCTCTATACAGTCAACAAAAACAAGACCAGGAGCTGACTGTGGCTCAGATCATGAACTCCTTAATACCAAATTCAGACTTAAACTGAAGAAAGTAGGGAAAACAGTTAGACCATTCAGGTATGACCTAAATCAAATCCCTTATGATTATACAGTGGAAGTGAGTAATAGATTTAAGGGCCTAGATCTGATAGATAGAGTGCCTGATGAACTATGCAATGAGGTTCGTGACATTGTGCAGGAGACAGGGATCAAGACCATCCCCATGGAAAAGAAATGCAAAAAAGCAAAATGGCTGTCTGGGGAGGCCTTGTAAATAGCTGTGAAAAGAAAAGAGGCGAAAAGCAAAGGAGAAAAGGAAAGTTATAAGCATCTGAATGCAGAGTTTCAAAGAAGAGCAAGAAGAGATAAGAAACCCTTCTTCAGTGATCAATGCAAAGAAATAGAGGAAAAGAACAGAATGGGAAAGACTAGAGATCTCTTCAAGAAAATTAGAGATACGAAGGTTAACATTTCATGCAAAGATAGGCTCGATAAAGGACAAAAATGGTCTGGACCTAACAGAAGCAGAAGATATTAAGAAAAGGTGGCAAGAATACACAGGAGAACTGTACAAAAAGATCTTCATGACCCAGATAATCATGATGATGTGATCACTAATCTCGAGCCAAACATCTTGGAATGTGAAGTCAAGTGGGCCTTAGAAAGCATCACTACAAACAAAGCTAGTGGAGGTGATGGAATTCCAGTTGAGCTGTTTCAAATTCTGAAAGATGATGCTGTGAAAGTGCTGCACTCAATATGCCAGCAAATTTGGAAAATTCAGCAGTGGCCACAGGACTAGAAAAGGTCAGTTTCCATTCCAATCCCAAATAAACGCAATGCCAAAGAATGCTCAAACTACCACACAATTGTACTCATCTCACATGCCAGTAAGGTAATGCTGAAAATTCTCCAAGCCAGGCTTCAGCAATACATGAACTGTGAACCCTCTGATGTTCAAGCTGGTTTTAGAAAAGGCAGAGGAACCTGAGATCAAATTGCCAACATCCGCTGGATCATGGAAAAAGCAAGAGAGTTCCAGAAAAACATCTATTTCTGCTTTATTGACTATGCCAAAGCCTTTGACTGTGTGGATCACAATAAACTTTGGAAAATTCTGAAAGAGATGGGAATATCAGACCACCTGACCTGCCTCTTGAGAAACCTGTATGCAGGTCAGGAAGCAACAGTTAGATCTGGGCATGGAACAACAGACTGGTTCCAAATAGGAAAAGGAGTACATCAAGGCTGTATATTGTCACCTTGCTTATTTAACTTCTATGCAGAGTACATCATGAGAAACGCTGGACTGGAAGAAACACAAGCTGGAATCAAGATTGCCGGGAGAAATATCAATAACCTCAGATATGCAGATGACACCACCCTTATGGCAGAAAGTGAAGAGGAGCTAAAAAGCCTCTTGATGAAAGTGAAAGAGGAGAGTGAAAAAGTTGGCTTAAAGCTCAACATTCAGAAAATGAAGATCATGGCATCCGGTCCCATCACTTCATGGGAAATAGATGGGGAAACAGTGGAAACAGTGTCAGACTTTATTTTTGGGGCTCCAAAATCACTGCAGATGGTGACTGCAGCAATGAAATTAGAAGATGCTTAGTCCTTGGAAGAAAAGCTATGACCAACCTAGATAGCATATTCAAAAGCAGAGACATTACTCTGCCGACTAAGGTCCGTCTAGTCAAGGCTATGGTTTTTCCTGTGGTCGTGTATGGATGTGAGAGTTGGACTGTGAAGAAGGCTGAGCACCGAAGAATTGATGCTTTTGAGCTGTGGTGTTGGAGAAGACTCTTGAGAGTCCCTTGGACTGCAAGGAGATCCAGCCAGTCCATTCTGAAGGAGATCAGCCCTGGGATTTCTTTGGAAGGAATGATGCTAAAGCTGAAACTCCAATACTCTGGCCACCTCATGCGAAGAGTTGACTCATCGGAAAAGACTCTGATGCTGGGAGTGATTGGGGGCAGGAGGAGAAGGGGATGACAGAGGATGAGATGGCTGGATGGCATCACAGACTCGATGGATGTGAGTCTGAGTGAACTCCGAGAGATGATAATGAAAAGGGAGGCCTGGCATGCTGCAATTCATGGGGTCGCAGAGTTGGACAGGACTGAGCGACTGAACTGAACTGAAGTCCTCACAGGCTTGGCCAGCAATAGTCAAAGCAATTCTTTCCGTTATAGCCCCAAACAGGAAACAATGCAAATGTCCATCAAATCGGTGAGTGAATAAACAAACGTTGGTATATTAACATAGGAATGTGATCTTGTGCATTTCTCTCTCCTCAGTGCCTCGAATACTTGCCTGCCTGGCATATACTGGGATGCTTAGTAAGATGATGATGTGATGATTGTTGATTCTAAAACCTGAATAAATAGCATCTATATGAATATGATTATGTAAATATTTTCCACCACAGAACAAAGATGTTACTGGCCTGACTTAAAGGGAAACAGAAGTTCCTCTGTGGAACTGTCTTCTGCTACGTGGCCCTGGTCCTAGGTCACCAGGAACATCCCATTGTTTTGAAGTGTGTTGGTGCCTTTTTACCAATGGTGTGCTGGAGCTGTTAGATACCAGCTCACAGAAACCGACTGCACACATCTCTTCCCACCTCCATGTTCAGTTATCTCATGTTGGCAGCTTAAAATTGGCCATAGTAGGAGTATTTACATCCCCGAATTGGAAAACAAGACATCAGAGCTTTTTCCTAGAGCCAGTTGTGAACCACGCACCAGCACATCACTGCTTAGGCCTGTCTCTAACCCCCGGCTGCCTCTTGGTTTCCTTTCAGCTACTCTGATCTTCCGTCACCTGTGTGACAGTTGCCCACAAATTCCTCCTGTGTTTCTGTCTTCTAACAAGATCCTAAACTTATTCAAAGAAGAGATGAATTTCTTCACTTTTTGCTTTTAGAACATCTTCAAATGAAACAAATCTACTTCTTGATGGCATTTTTCCTAGAGCCTATTGACTTTATGTTCTATCTTGTTCTTAAGTCTTCTCGGACTTGCTGCCCATGTTCGTGCGTTCTTAGGTTAATTCCACCATCTCTTGCACAGTGTATCTTCTGCTTGTTTTCACTTCCACTTTTAATTTTCTGGGGTTCATCTTGAATTATTAAAAAAGGCAGGAATATGTTGAATATGAAAAAGCTGAATATGGAAATATAGGCCTAAAGCACTATTTGCTTTAAAACTTGAGCTCCATATTCTGAAGTATTTCCTTGCCCTAATATTTCTAAACACTGATTTGGTCTTTTTCTATTTTGCAGCATATACACAGGTAGAAATTTTTTTTTTCAATTTCCATATTCTTGTTCTGAGGTGCCACCTTGGAATAAAGTTGAGATGACTGTGGCTGTATAGACAAAATATGGCAAAAAAGCTTTTTGCACAAAAAGTCTTGAACAGCAAAGATCAAAATAAGACTTTCACACATACTCTGGTGATGAGGCCAGAAGAAAAAAGGCACTGGCATATACTGATAGTACAAAATGATACAACTTCCCTGCGGATACATTATAACCTGTGTTAAATGCACACTGGCATTTTCCCTTTGCCCTAGCAACTCCACTGTCAGGTATTTGTATTTCAGACACACCTGTACACATAGAGGAGAAAGTGAGCACAAAGTTCCCATTGCAGTGTTATTAGTCATTGTAGGAGTGGAAACAACCAAACTTTCCATCTATAGGGAGGGACATAATCACATGTGGAATAGTATGTAATACTAAAGGGAAAAAATGAGGAAGCTCTTTTTATTGCTATTGAATAACCTTCAGGAGATAGTGAAGGACAGGGAAGCCTGGCATGCTGCAGTCCATGGGGTCACAAAGAGTCAGACATGACTGAGTAAAAACAGCAAAATATGCATGTTCAGGTTGGATTATTAAGAGAAAAAAGCAGGGTACAGAAAAAATTTATACAGGATGCCCCCTCTTTTGTACAAGGGGGCTCCATATTTTTATTTGTGAACAGGAAGTGTTCACAAGAAACTAACGAAAGTGTTTACCAGTGGCAACGGGAGCTCGAGGAAGGAGCTCAGTGGACAGGGACGAGTGGAAGCCAGTTTTATCTGTATATTCTTTTCTATATCATCTTGCTTTTTTAACCTTATGGATGTAATTTCTATTTAAAAATTAAGTGGAGGACTTCCCTGGTGATCCGGTTGCTAAGACCCTGTGCTCCCAATGCAGGAGGCGCGACTGAGCCCTAGTCAGGGAACTGGATTCCATATGCTGCAAAGAGGAGCTCACACACCGCAACTAGAGACACTGCCTGCCGGAATGAAGACCGCACACCCCACGTGCTGCCACCAAGCCCGGGCACAGCCTAATAAACGTTAAAAAAAGAGAAAGATTATTTTAAAATAAATAAAGAAAAATTAAATGGAAAGAATGTAAAGCCAGAGCATGTCAGTCACTTATTACATGCAATTCCTATGCTGAGAACATTTCATGTAGAATCTCATTTAAAACTCATGCTGAGAAGCAGGAATAAAACCCAGCTTCTCAGAGGTGGAGACTGATGCTCAGATAAGTTACACTGTAACTCTCTGATTTGAACATGGTATGTCTGGTTCTAGGTCTTTGCTCTTAACCTGTGGCTGACTACTTTCCATCAACTCCCATCAACTGCACTTCATGTCTGACTCTGTGCGACCCCAGAGATGGCAGCCCACCAGGCTCCCCCGTACCTGGGATTCTCCAGGCAAGAACACTGGAGTGGGGTGCCATTGCCTTCTCCAATGCATGAAAGTAAAAAGTGAAAGTGAAATCACTCAGTCGTGTCTGACTCTTAGTGACCCCATGAACTGCAGCCCACCAGGCTCCTCCATCCATGAAATTTTTCAGGCAAGAGTACTGGAGTGGGGTGCCATTGCCTTCTCCAAAGATTCTTTCAAGGTAGGCATTAAAAAATGTGACTGGGGAATTCCCTGGCAATTCAATGGTTGGGACTTGTCACTTTCACTGCAGGGACCACGAGTTCAACCCTGCAAGTCACGCAGCAAAAACAAAATGGCTATGCCATCCAGCCATCTCATCCTCTGTCGTCCCCTTCTCCTCCTGCCCTCAATCCCTCCCAGCATCAGGGTCTTTTCCAATGAGTCAACTCTTCGCATGAGGTGGCCAAAGTACTGGAGTTTCAGAATCAGCATCAGTCCTTCCAATGAACACCCAGGACTGGTCTCCTTTAGGATGGGCTGGTTGGATCTCCTTGCAGTCCAAGGGACTCTCAAGAGTCTTCTCCAACACCACAGTTCAAAAACAATTCTTCAGCGCTCATCTTTCTTCACAGTCCAACTCTCACATCCATACATGACCACAGGAAAAACCATAGCCTTGACTAGATGGACCTTTGTTGGCAAATATCTCTGCTTTTTAATATGCTATCTAGGTTGGTCATAACTTTCCTTCCAAGGAGTAAGCATCTTTTAGTTTTATGGCTGCAGTCACCATCTCCAGTGATTTTGGAGCCCCCAAAAATAAAGTCTGACACTGTTTCCACTGTTTCCCCATCTATTTGCCATGAAGTGATAGGATCAGATGCCATGTTCTTCGTTTTCTGAATGTTGAGCTTTAAACCAACTTTTTCACTCTCCTCTTTCACTTTCATCAAGAGGCTTTTTAGTTCCTCTTCACTTTCTGCCATAAGGGTGGTGTCATCTGCATATCTGAGGTTATTGCTATTTCTCCCGGCAATCTTGATTCCAGCTTGGCTTCTTCCAGCCCATGATGTACTCTCCATATACGTTAAATAAGCAGGGTGACAATATACGGCCTTGACGTACTCCTTTTCCTATTTGGAACCAGTCTGTTGTTCCATGTCCAGATCTAACTGTTGCTTCCTGACCTGCATATAGGTTTCTCAAGAGGCAGGTCAGGTGGTCTGGTATTCCAATCTCTTTCAGAGTTTTCTATAGTTTATTGTGATCCACACAGTCAAAGGCTTTGATGTAGTCAATAAAGCAGAAGTAGATGATTTTTCTGGAACTCTCTTGTTCTTTCAATGATCCAGTGGATATTGGCAATTTGATCTCTGGTTCCTGTGCCTTTTCTAAAGCCAGCTTGAACATCTGGAAGTTCATGGTTCGTGTATTGCTGAAGCCTGGCTTGGAGAATTTTGAGCATTACTTTACTAGCATGTGAGATGAGTGCAATTGTGTGGTAGTTTGAGCATTCTTTGGCATTGCCTTTCTTTGGGATTGGAATGAAAACTGACCTTTTTAGTCCTGTGGCCACTACTGAGTTTTCCAAATTTGCTGGCATTTTGAGTGCAGCACTTGCACAGCATCATCTTTCCATCACCTCCACTAGCTTTGTTCATAGTGATGCTTTTTTAAGGCCCACTTGACTTCACATTCCAAGATGTCTGGCTCTAGGTGAGTGATCACACCATCATGATTATCTTGGTCATGAAGATCTTTTTGTACAGTTCTTCTGTGTATTCTTGCCACCTCTTCTTAATATCTTATTTCTGTTAGGTCCATACCATTCCTGTCCTTTATAGAGCCCATCTTTGCATGAAATGTTCCCTTGGTATCTTTAATTTTCTTGAAGAGATCTCTAGTCTTTCCCATTCTGTTCTTTTCCTCTATTTCTTTGCATTGATCGTTGAAGAAGGCTTTATTATTTCTCCTGCTATTCTTTGGAACACTGCATTCAGATGCTTATATCTTTCCTTTCCTCCTGTGCTTTTTGCTTCTCTTCTTTTCACAGCTATCTGTAAGGCCTCCCCAGACAGCCATTTTGCTTTTTTCATTTCCATTTTGCTTTTTTGCATGTCTTTTCCATGGAGATGGTCTTGATCCCTGTCTCCTGTACAGTGTCACGAACCTCTATCCATAGTTCATCAGTCACTCTATCAGATCTAGTCCCTTAAATCTATTTCTCACTTCCACTGTATAATCATAAGGGATTTGATTTAGGTCATACCTGAATGGTCTACTGGTTTTCCCGACTTTCTTCAATTTAAGTCTGAATTTGGCAATAAGGAGTTCATGATCTGAGCCACAGTCAGCTCCTGGTCTTGTTTTTGCTGACTGTATAGAGCTTCTCTATCTTTGGCTGCAAAGGATATAATCAGTCTGATTTCAGTGTTGACCATCTGGTGCTGTCCATGTGTAGAGTCTTCTCTTGTATTGTGGGAAGAGGGTATTTGCTATGACCAGTGCATTTTCTTGGCAAAACTCTATTAGTTTTGCCCTGCTTCATTCCGCATTCCAAGGCCAAATTTGCCTGTTAATCCAGGTGTTTCTTGACTTCCTACTTCTGCATTCTCTATAATAAAAAGGATATCTTTTTTGGGTGTTAGTTCTAAAGGGTCTTGTAGGTCTTCATAGAACCATTCAACTTCAGCTTCTTCAGCGTTACTGGTTGGGGTGTAGACTTGGATAACTGTGATCTTGAATGGTTTGCCTTGGAAATGAACAGAGATCATTCTGTCGTTTTTGAGATTGCATCCAAGTACTGCATTTCGGACTCTATTGTTGACCATGATGGCTACTCCATTTCTTCTGAGGGATTCCTGCCCGCAATAGTAGATATAATGGTCATCTGAGTTAAATTCACCCATTCCAGTCCATTTTAGTTTGCTGGTTCCTAAAATGTCGACTTTCACTCTTGCCATCTCTTGTTTGACCACTTCCAATTTGCCTTGATTCATGGACCTAACAGTCCAGGTTCCTATGCAACATTGCTGTTAACAGCATCACACCTTGTTTCTATCACCAGTCACATCCACAACTGGGTATTGTTCTTGCTTTGGCTCCATCCCTTCATTCTTTCTGGAGTTATTTCTCCACTGATCTCCAGTAGCATATTGGGCACCTACTGACCCGGGGAGTTCCTCTTTCAGTATCCTATCATTTTACCTTTTCATACTGTTTGTGGGGTTCTGAAGGTAAGAATACTGAAGTGGTTTACCATTCCCTTTTCCAGTGGACCATGTTCTGTCAGACCTCTCCATCATGATCCATCCAGCTTGAGTGGCCCCACAGAGAAAACTAATATCATGTTTGTGGCCTCATAGTCACAGAAAAGTAGCCAGTCTGATCACATGGACCACAGCCTTGTCTAACTCAGTGAAACTAAGCCATGCTGTGTGGGGCAATCACAAAGACCTGGGTTCAAATTATATCTCTATTTTGATCAAGCATACAGTACTGTTTATGGAGTGTCTCCAGGCTCAAGTTTATGGAGTCACGAGCAAGACAAAACATTGCCATGCCTGTGGACTAGTAGGGGGAATTGACTTTTCTGAATCTCAGTTTCGTCATCTGTAAAACACAGTACCTAATTCTCAATGTTGCTATGTTAGATATTTGTTTGAAAGTGAAGGTGTAGTTGTTAAGTCAGGTCTGACTTTTTGCGATCCTATGGATTGTAGCCTGCCAGACTCCTCGTTCCAGGGGATTTTCCAGGCAAGAATACTGGAGTGGGTTGCCATTTCCTTCTCCAGGGGATCTTCCTGGACCCAGGGATCGAACTCAGGCCTCCTGCATTGTGGGCAGTCTGTTTACCGCCTGAGCCACCAGTGAATCCCTTTCTTCATTTGTTTATATACTGTACTTATCAGTCGCTCACTATGTGCCTGTCAGCCTGCAAGAAAGCAGGGCTGAGGTTCAAATCCCAATCTACCACTCCTTAATCAAATGGCTTAAGCCTCTGAGGCTTAAGTGAAGGAGGCTACTTCAAGATGAAAATGAAAGGAGAGAAAAATAAGTAAATGGAAAGTTAAAAATACAAGGAGAAGGTTAAAGAGAATGATTTCCCGAAACCCAAGCCTCCCGTAAGTATGTCCCACCCGTCCTCTGTTTGGAACACAGACCAAAATCACACGGCATTTGAGGCGTTCTTCCTCTGTCCCTTGGCTGAATTGAACTTGTGCTGCTTCCTCTCTCCTTAAATATCCTTTCCTCTGGACAGGATGTTCCTGAAGGAGGCAGAACATCTTGGCTAACTTTAGTTTGCTATTTTCAGTCTGAATTTGTTCCTGGGCAAATCAGCCACGGTCAGAGTATCCTCCCCAGGTTGGATGCTTCTGGCACGATGCTGCAAGGTTTTGTGGGATGCAAAAGCTTAGTTGTACTAAGATCTGAATCTTAACACTTGGAATATATCTGCGTTAGGGTATCTTATCCAGTCATTAAAAAAAAAAAAATCCCTGAACTGCAGAAGGTATGGCAAGATGGGTATATTGCTGATTCCTTTTTTTGATGCAAGTAGGGAAAAAAGAACAACAAACCACACAAATCTTCTCAGAGCTGTCTCTAGCGGACTGAGAAGCTGGGGGGTACTTAGCCACTGACTCCTGTATCTTATCAGTTGAAGATGACTCCTAAAGGCAGCAGATCCCTGGCACTTTTTCTGGGCTGCCCTGGAGCCCGTCCTAGAGATAGCCCTCAGGCTGGAAGACCCAGGTGCGTGAATTAGGAGGCTGAGAGCGAGCCAACGCTGTCCAGCAATTGTAGCTGACCTCAGAGGCAGGTCACGGGGTTTTGGCATGGGGCACCAAGGGCATCGGTTATAAAGAGAATGCGTGTGTTGGTCTGCAGAACTGGGAATACAGGGGGAATTCCAGTTTCAGGCAGTGCTGGATCAAGGACCTCAAATAATGCCAACAGAAAGTGGGTTCTGTCTTTTAGTTCTAATTCTCTGTTGGCTTTATGCCCCACAGGGAGCTCCTAGCAGCTCCAGATTCAGCCCTATTGGTCCAGGAACTGAAACCGTTTACCTCAGATTGGGACTTGACCCATCCGCTGGAACTCACACCTGGCCAAAACTCAGCCTGTGACTCACCCGCGTGGGCCAGCACCCACATGGCTGGCTCTCAGCCAAAACCCATGGTACCTGGTTTCAGGACCTAATGAAGCTCAGGTTCTTGATGTCTTATTGTGAAATGTGATGTGGTTAGTTTTTATGGGCTGGGTAATTTCACATGCTAATGAGTGAGGATTTTTCCAACTATTTTGGGGAAGGGGTGGAGATTTCCAGGAATTGGGTCACCACCCACTCCTTGGTCTTTTGACAGTGCCTTGGAACCAACCTGGTGCCTCTGGGTGTGTCATTTAGCTTGCTGATTGAGGATCAAGGTTGAGTCTTGGACCCATTTGCTGCCAGTTGGTTTATGTTGCATCCTTGGGCTATGTCATTCTTTCAAAAGTTGTGCCCTGCCCCCTTTTCTCCTGTTGCAGAACCCCAGACAGAACATTTCTTTTTAACACCTGAACTGACTCACCTGGCCTGGCTTGAGTTACCTGCCCAGCTGGACTCTGTGGTCATGAAGGTATGGCCCTCTGATTAATGACAACCGAGTCACAACAGTGCTGGTAAGTGTCTAACATGGCTTTTTGGGCAAATAAAGGTTTGATTTTAGTATTCCCTGGTGGTCCAATGGTTAGGACTCTGTGTCCCCTGCTTGGGGTCCAGGTTCCATCTCTGGTCAGTGAACTAAGATCCCACAAGCCTTGCTGCTTGGCTGAAAAATAAAACAAAAGGTTTGATTCATAGAGTTTGCCAAGTCCTGTGGTGTAAATACTCCTACCACAACCAATTCAAGTTACCCGTGTGATGTCAACTGCCTCACAATGCTCCTATAACTTCACCAGCAGCTCTTGTGAGCCTGTGCGTGAGCTGACTCACAGCTGTGAGTCAGCTCACGCACAGCACTTGCTCACAAGTCCACCCTTTAGCCCAGGCAACTAAGCCACCCTATGCATTCCATGTGGACTGACAGTGGGAAAGGGTGGTTCCTTAGAGGAAAATCAGGGTGTGACTATAGGCATAAGAGTGATTAAATGCTGAAGTGGCAAAAACAACACAGGTCCATCTAGTGTCCAGTGACATCCACCTATTGGATTTAAAAAAATTTGGCTGCATCGATTCTTTGCCATGGCACGTGGGATCTTTAGCTGCATATGAACTCTTAGTTGCGGCATGTGGATTCTTATTTCCCTGACCAGGGATCGAACTCGAGCCCTCCTGTATTGGGAGCTTGGAGTCTCAGCCACTGGACCACCTCCAACCATCGTGTTGTATTAGTTCACATTTGCAGCCTTCCTGCTGAATAAGACATGGCCTCAAACACCTGAAACTAGTAAGACCTTATTCTCATGCTCCTGGGTCAGCAGATCATGGCTGGGCTCAGCGGGCCAGGCCTGCCTCAGGCTGCAGGTATGCTGGGCTGAGTTGGCCCCGCATGTTCTTCATCCTTTGTGGACCAGTGGCTCCTTGAGATCTGTTCCTCATCAGGCACCCATAGGAGCTCCCGAGGCCAAGTCAAACTCTTGGAAGGCTCTTCTCACAGGACATCTGCTAACATTCCATTGGCTGAAACAAATCACGTGGCCGAGCTCAGCTCTGGAACTGAGCTGTGCATCCCACCCACAGTGGGAGGATCTGCCAAGTCACCAAGCGCTCCCAGGTTAGCGAAAATCTACTGTGCGTGTTGTGTTATTCGGCAAGTCTGTTCACTTAAGGCCTCATGATTGTTCCTCCAGGTCAGCAGGTATAGATCTAACTGGTTCTTCTGAATATTTGAATCAAATTCCATCCTATAAACACACCACAGTTTATCAGCCATTCCACTATTGATGCATGTTTATGTTAGCAGGTGTTTTTTTTTTTTTCAAACATTCTGCAGTAAATATCTTGGTACGTATATCTGTATATATTCTGTTTCTAGAACAGAGATCAGAAAACAGGTTCCACAGATCAAATGCAGCCCAGCACCTGTTTTTGTAAATGAAGTTTTATTGGAACACAGCCAAACTTATTCACTTGCATAATTTCTATAATTGCTGTTTCTCACTACCCTGGCAGGGCTGAGTCACTGATGCAAAAACTGGATGGGTCACAAAGCCTAAAGTATTTACTCTCTGACTTTTTACAGAGAAAGTTTGCTAATCCCTGTTCCATAAGGTAGAGTTCCCACTACGGAGACACTGGTTAAAAGGAAAAGAGTATATGTTTTCAAATTTTTACTAGATATTGACATAATTATTTCCCAGCAGTAAAAATATTCCTTCTTTATTTTGTTTTTTTGAAAAATTGTTTGTTTGCCTGTGCTGGGTCTTATTTGTGGCATGCAGGATCTAGTTCTCTGACCAGGGATTGAACCTGTGCCCTCTGCATTAGGAGCTTGGAGTATTAGCCACTGAATCACCAGGGAGGTCCCAGAATATTCCTTTTTTTGTTTGTTTGTTCTTTTTTATTTTGTATATTTTTAAGAATATTCTTTCTTTTTAGAGGTATACACACTGTTGTAAGTGAAAGTATTAGTTACTTAGTCATGTCCGATTCCCTGTGACCCCATGGACTATAGCCCTCCAGGCTCCTCTGTCTATAAAATTCTCCAGGCAAGAATACTGGAGTATGTAGCCATTCCCTTCTCCAGGGAATCTGCCCAACCTAGAAACTGAACCCTCTGGTCTCCTGCATTGCAGGCGGACTCTTTACCATCTGAGGGAAGGTATAATTAAATATAGAAGTAATAACGGTATAATGACAGTATAATTAAATATAGAGCCACCAGGGAAGGTATAATTAAATATAGAAGTGTATAAAGAAGAAAACACACTCCTCCACTGCTGGAGTTATCAGTTTGGTATGGCATTTCCAATCAACAAAATCAATGCAGACACACAGACACACATATTTCCTTATCTCCTTCTCTCCCCTCTTTTTTTTTTTTTTTTTGAAGAGAAGAATGAGATCAGTTTGTTCCTATAGCTATTATCCCTGAAACATTTTTGTATTACTCTGCTCTCTTTCCAATGGCTCCTGTCTGAAGAGATCACTGCAGGTGTTTGGACACAAAAGTCCTAGCAGCCAGTGCCCTTAAAAGTAGAATTTTCATTCATCATGTTGAAACTCAGACTATCTGTTGGCTCTGAGAAGATAATGACCACCTGTTTCAAAGCTCTCCGTCCCTGAAGAAGCCATATTCGTATGACTCTTGTGCTTCAGGTCATCTGGTGGCTTCTCAGTTCAGTGAGTTAAAAATGCAAAATATGCACTGTAGCCTGCGAGGCCCCCGGTGACCCAGCTCTCAGCCACTCTTCTGGGGCTGTTCTCCCCCTGCTTGTCTGCCGTCTTTCACTTCCTCAAAGTTGCACCAGGCCCTTTCTGGGTTTGCTCTGGGCTGGCCAGGATTCTTTCAGTTACAGGAGGCAGAAACCCAGGTCAGACTGGCTGAAGTCCAAAGGAGCTTCTTGACTTGTGTGATGGAAAAGCCCCAGAGAGAAAGTTAGAATAAAGACGGGATGCCTCATCCCCATGGCTTATCTCTGCCCTCTACCATATTATCTTTTTCTCAGTCTTTCCCAAAGGGGTATGAAGACTCAGCTTGCATCCTAACGAGCTACCCTAGTGGAAAGAGTGGTACTTTCACTTCCTCCCAGTCGCTCTAGAGAAGTGCCTATGGATGACACTTACTGAGTCAGCTGGGATCGACTGACTATCTCTGAACCAATTGCTATGACGGATAGCTAGGTATCAGGATACACTGATTAGCCAACCCCAGGTCTTATCTCCCACCGGCCCCACCAGCCCTGAGGCGGAATCTCCTCACCTGCAACTCAAGCACCACAGCCAGGGAGTTCGCCCAATGGAAACCGAGGTGCTGCTCCCTGAAGCGGGAAAGTGGCTGCTGGCAGGCAGAAAGAACGCCCTTCAGACATATTGTTCCCTCTGCTGGCAACACCCTTCCCCGACTTTCCACCTTGACAACAAGGTTCTTCTCTGTAACTTTGGTACTAGGCAAAAGATTGAAAATGGCACCACTGTGTATTGAAACAAAGGACTGGCAGTAATCGTGTTTTTCAAAATATGGTTTTAACAGCAGCAGCACCTGGAAATTTGTTAGGAATGCACGTTCTCAGGCCCCACCCTCCATTTACTGAGTGGGCCCTGTAGTCTGTGTTTTAAATCTGCATGTAAGTTTGAGAACCACTGAGTTTGAATATGAATGCTGAATCATAAAATAGAAAGCTATTGGACATTGCAGTTTCAGAAACCATTTCCTTAAAGACTCAGAATTTGAATAACAGCAAGTTGCTCATTGGTTACAAAAGCTCCAATCACTTTTCTGGCGCTGAACTTAGCTGTTCAGATTGCCTTGTGCCATTGTTCCCGTGGCTTCTGTGGCAGCCATTACAGGTAACTTTCGATTTCTGAGTTCAAAACTCTTCTCCTTGGGACTTCCATGGCGGTCCAGTGGTTAAGTATCTGTCTTCCAATGCAGAGGACTCGAGTTCAATCCTTGGTTGGGGTACTAAGATCTCACATGCTGTGGGGCAGCTAAACCTGAGTGCCACAACTCCTATACCATAACTAAAAGCCTGCTCACAGCAATGAAGACCCAGTGCAGCCAAAAATAAATGATAAATAAAATTTTAAAAATAAATAAAAAGTATATTAAAAAAAAAGAAACAGTAAGTCTTCTCCCTTACCTAGAGGCCAGAAGGCTGAAAATTATATTTCCAGCTCCTTCTCTCCTTGAAGCTAGGGGTGTCTGTATAAAAGGAAACCTGCTGGGGTCCTGGTTCAATCCCTGGTCAGGGAACTAAAATCTTCACAAGCACAAACTGTGCAGTATGCCCCGTACCCCCACCCCCCACCAAAAAAACAACCCCAAGGGCAAGTGTACTGACTTCAAACTATGAAAGAAAGAGAAAAAAATAGGAATGAATATGACTATAAAACAGAATTTTATAGCAGCATTATTAATTGTGAAAGCCAGTCTTCATAAAAATGCCTCTGTATATGGAAAGCAGTTTGTCGGGTAGATTATCTCACTTTGCAAGAATGCAAAGTGACGTGTGGTAACTGCCAAGAAGCTGCAGCCCACAGCAAATTCAATGAATAATAATCAAATCATTTAAATTACAAAAATAATGTCAGAATTTTCTACAACAAAACAAATAATGCAAATGTGGGTACACTTGAAAATTTCTTATAAGACATGAGGTAGTGGTGGTGGTTTAGTTGCTAAGTCGTGTCTGACTCTTGTGATCCCATGGACTGTATGTAACCTGCCAGGCTCCTCTGTCCAGGGAATTCTCCAGGCAAGAATACTGGAGTGGGTTGCCATTTCCTTCTCCAGGGGATCTTCCCAACCCAGGAATCCAACCAAGGTCTGCTTACATTGCAGGCAGATTCTTTACCAACTGAGCTACGAGACTGATAAGTGGGACATTGCAGATTCAAAGGTCCTTAAAATAGCTGTGCTTGGCTTCCTTGGTGCCTCAGTGGTAAAGAATCTGCCTGCCGATACAGGAGATGTGGGTTTGATCCCTGGTCCAGGAAGATCCCACATGTCAAGGAACAACGAAACCCATGTACCACAACCATCGAGCCTAAGCTCTGAATCAAGAGAAGCCACTGGAATGAGAAGCCCGAGAACCGCAGCTAGAGAGTAGACCCTGTCCCCTGCAACTGGAGAAAGCCTGAGCCAAGCAGCGAAGACCCCGCGCAGCCAAAAATAAATAAATGAATAAATCTTAAGAAAAGTAGCTGTGCTCACTCTCACACAGTAACTGTGCTGCATAATCAACGCAGGGCGTCTTCTCTAGAGTTTGGTGAAACTGATTATACTTAAACCAGTTAAATATCCCAGCTCCTAAAATGAGCTTTAGGAGCAGGTAGACCGAACAGTTAGCTTTTTTGTTTGAAGCATCGACCTTCCAGGGGAAGCACTGTGACTGTCTCCAGTATCAGTTGACTTCCTCTGTTACTTAAGTCACTGTGATTTGTGTGTCTCTCATCACCAAAATGAGTCAGAACTGACACATAGCCAGGTGTGATTTTTTTTTTAAACATATGCATATGAAAATAATATTTTATTGATGGTAGGGGCTACACATCTGGATACTGGTGCCCAAATTCATCTAACTGTGCATTGAAATTTTTATTGTATATAAATTTCAGCTCAAAGTTGGAGAGGAAAGAAATAAAGCACAATAGGTATTTTAAATTATTTACTTTTGCCCATGCTGGGTCTTTGTTCCTGCGTGGGCTTTTCTCTAGTCGGGGTGCAGGGGCTTCTCATTGTGGTGGCTTCTCTTGTCGGAGAGCCTGGACTCTAGGGCACGTGGGCTTCAGTACTTGCAGCTCCCAGGCTCTCGAGCCCTGGCTGTAGTGTGGCACGTGGGCTTAGGTGCTCTGAGGCATGTGGGATCTTCCTGGACCGAGAATCGAGCCTGTGTCTCCTGCTTTGGCAGTTCAGATTCTTCACCACAGAGCTACCAGGGAAACACAATATTTTTTTTTCTTTTAAATGTAAAGAAAAAGCATCTGGGCACTTCTCTGGTGGTCCAGTGGTGAGGACTTTGTGCTTCCACTGCAGGAGGCATGGGTTTGATCCCTGGTCAAGGACCTAAGATCCCACAGATTGCACAGTGAACAACAACAACAAAAAAACCCAACAACCAGAACCCAACTGTGTTTTAGTCAGGATTTTTTCAAAAACAGAACCAGTGGAATATATATATACATATATGTGTGTGTGTGTATCTTTAAAAAATAAGAAATTGACTCACCTGATTATGAAGGTTGGTGTGCCAAAATCGGCAGAGCTGGTGTCCCCGTGCAAGTCCAAAGGCCAGCACAGAACCAGGCAAAGCTCATGTCTCAGTTTGAAGGCTGGCAGGCAGGAGAATTCTCTCCTCCTGGAGGAAAGTCGGTCTTGTGTCCTAGCCAGGCCTTTATAGGATTGGATGAAACCTATCCTCTCTATGGAAGCCCGTCCCCTATCCGCTCTATGGAAGCCCGTCCCCTATCCGCTCTATGGAAGCCCGTCTGCTTTATTCAGTCTACCAGTGTAAATGTTAATCTCATCTTAAAACACCCTGACACAAACAGTAGCTGGAATACTGTTCGACGAAATCCCTGGGTACACCATGGGCTCTGCTAAGTCGCTTCAGTCGTGTCTGACTTTTGTGACCTCATGGACTGCAGCCCGCCAGGCTCCCCTCTCCATGGGGATTCTCCAGGCAAGAACACTGGAGTGTGTTGCTGTGCCCTCCTCCAGGGCGTCTTCCCGACCCAAGGATCGAACCCGAGCCTCTTGTGTCTCCTGCATTGGCAGGCAAGTTCTTTACCACGAGCGCCACCTTGGAAGCCCCTGTGGCCGGGTCAAGTTGACACATGCCATTACCTCTCATACTGAGTGTGTTGTATTAGTCTGAAAGCAAAACAGAAAAGGAAGCTCGTGTTGCTCTGCATGATGTGCCTGTGAGCTTGCTTTTCTTTTAGCCCTGAAAAAGGCGTGCGTATATATGGAAGCTATTCAAACTGCAACACAAATTTCTATAATTAAAATCCTCGACCTGCTGACCATAGTCATTCCCTCTGGAATGACTGTTTTTTTTGTGTGTGTTCTTTTGAAATATGCATGTTCAGGTGTAACTATGTGTGTGTGTTCAGAGGATATTAAACCAATGTGTAAAAATACATGGGTCCTAGGACTAGACACTCTATAGGCCCAAGATCCAGGGCCTGGCCTGGAGAGTGAGGTCCTAGCGTCCCTTACAAAGTGTAGAAAGCCTTGTTCTGCCTCTCATAGCAGGCTCCTGCCTGGGACTGGGAGCCCTTGTGGAAAAGGCCGGCATGACTGAGAACAACAGGCTTCAAACCAGGGTGCAGGTACCCCTCGGGAGCTGCGAAGAGAGTTTAAGGGAAGCTCTTCAACTTCCCTTTGCACATTTCTCTCCAGCTATTTTTTTTTTCCCTACTGACCCTGCGTAATAACTGTTCTCTCCCTTTTCAAGGGAAAGTCACACTTCTCCCCACTCCTGAGCAACTTTTATTACGGTTCATTGTCCCAAGGTGTAAAAATTTTCATAGCACCACCCAGAAATGCAATTTGAAATATTGGTAACCATTATTCCCCTTTAATTGATCCAGAACAAAAAGTTTTAAAACTTTTAATAAGAACACTTTTGGTCACAGGAAACTTTTGAGAAATAAATTATGTCTATACACATATATTTCCTTATGGCCTACATGGCCATAGGATCTTAGTTTCCTGCCCAGGGATTGAGCTCATACCCCCTGCAGCGGAAGGTTGGTCTTAACCATTGGATCTTCAAGGGAAGGTCCTTTCCTGGTGACAGGAAAGTTTAAAACAAAATTAATTTCAATCCTTAAACATATTATTTCCAAGGAGGCGAAAGAGTGATCAATAAAAGACTCTAAAGCACAGACTTATAATACCTCAGGATAAAATATCGTTGGGGGAGCAGAATGCAAATTAAAGAACCACAGTGGGTGAAGTAAAACTGCCGTTCTGTTATTCGTGGCTTCTTTTTAATGGATGGAAATCAAATTATGGTATTGATATGCTTTAGGGATAATTCTAGGGTTATGAAACTGTTTTGAGATATCAGTACTTACCGTATGCAAATATTACATCATTTTCAGCTATTCTAGTGATTTGATTTTTTTAAATTGAAGTGTAGTTGATTTACAATATATTATTTTCAGGTGTACTGACTTTGTAAAATATGCTAGTTTTCTTTTAAAACATATTTTTATTTATTTGGCTGCTCCAGGTCTTAGTTGTGGCATTTGAGTTCTTCGATCTTCGTTGCTTCGCGCAGAATCTTTAATTGTGGCACGTGGGATCTAGCTCCCTGACCAGGGATCGAATCTGCTCCGCCTGCGTTGGGCTCAGAGTCTTAGCCGTAGGACCAGCAGGGAAGTCCCCTGTGTGGTTGTTTTTTTCAACTGAAGTATAGTTGATTTACAGTGTTGTATTACTTTTTTCTATACAACAAGGTGATTCAGCTACACACATATATATTCATTTCCATATTCTTTTCCATTTTGGTTTATTACAGGTTATTGCGTATAGTTCCCTGTGCTATACAGTAGGACCTTGTTGTCTATCCATCCTATATATAATAGTTTGCTAGTTTGCCTCTGCTAATCCCAAATTCCCATTCCGTCCCTTCCCCATCCCCCAAGCCCCCTTGGCAACCAGAAGTCTGTTCTCTTGCATCAGTTTTGAGAATGCCTTCAGAAAAGAAGTGACCAGAAAGCTTGGAGACAATTGAGAGAGGGGAAGAGAAAGCCTGAAGTTTTCTGGCTTAGTGGCTCGTGATGGGGGAACAACCAGGGAGCTGAAAGCCCGGAGCGGAGATGGTGTGAGATGCAGGGCACATGGGAGAGGAGGGCCTTCGCTCATGCCTAATGTGGACTCCACGCGGAGAGGGCTCTGTAAAGTTGCCTTTCTGCTGATGAAAGACAGTGCAGGGGGCGTGGACAGGCAGATGGCAGACACTCCCAAGACATTCATGCATGCTATCTGCTAGGGGGTGGATTATCGCTTGGCTGGAGATGATCCTGCAAGTAAGTCCTGGGGAGCAGCCTCAGCAGGCCTTGGGGGAAGGCCTCCAGCACTGGACCGAGCCCACAGTCGAGCCTGGAGCAGCAGACGCCAGGAGAAGGCCTTGTGATGGGACCCAGCCAGTGTTCCTTGGAAGATACCCACTCATCCCCAGCTAAAGGCCTCCTTTGCTGGTGCCCCAACCCCTAAGTCATGCTTTTTTTGGAACATCTTAGAGACGGATTGTTCTATGGACTGAGTTATGTCTCTCCCTCCTTCCACAAATTCATGCACTAAAGCCCTAACCCTGAATGTGATGACTTTGGAGATGAGGCCTTTGGAAGGTAGTAAGTTTTAGATGAGGTCATGAGGGTGGGGTCCTTCTGAAGGAGTTAGTGTCCATTTTAAGAAAAGAGCTTGCCCTCCTCTGCCCTCCCTGCCCTGCTCACATGCTGCGCTGTGCTCAGCACCTAAGTCACGTTGGACTCTTTGGGACTCTGTGGACTGTAGCCCTCCAGGCTTCTCTGTCTGTGGGGTTTTCTGGGCGAGAATACTGGAGTGGATTGCCGTTTCCTCCTCCAAGGGATCTTCCTCACCCAGGGATCAAACCTGAGCATTGGCACCTGGTTTCTCTACCTCTGAGCTACCGGGGAAGCCCTCCCCAACACGAGGACACAGCTAAAAAAAGAAATAGCCATCGAGAAACCAGGGCGAAGGTTCTTACCAGGAGTGGAGTTGGCTGGCACCTTGATCTTGGACTTTTCCAGTCTCCAGAACTGTAGGAAATAATTGTCTTGTCTGAGCACCAGTCTAAGGTATCTTGTCAGAGCAGTTGGAGAAGACTAAGCGTGGGAAGAAACAGAGCTCTAAAGGGCTTGGTAATCACTTGACTTCTCCAAGGAAAGCCTGAACTGCCCAAGTAAACTGTTAAAAGCTATATTTCTCAATCGGGGCTTGGAAATGGCATCTCCTGGGCCTTTAGCAAGATGCTTGTGCCTGAACCCCCTTCTCAGAGGTTCTTACTTCATTTCTGTGGCATGCAGTCTTGGCATCAAAGCCTTCAAAATCCCCAGGTGATTCTAGTATGTAGCCAGAAGCAGAACCACTGGTGTAAAGAATAATGTAAAAACATTATTTCTTTTACCTCCAAGCTTCTCTCTCTTTTTAACAATTTTTATTTTATATTGGAGTATAGTTGATTTACAGTGTTGTGTTAGTTTCAGGGGTACAGCAAAGTTTTACAGTTGTATGTATTCATATATCTATCCTTTTCAGATTCTTTTCCCATACAGGTTATCACAGAATATTGCATAGGATGCCCTGTTCTACACAGTAGGTCCTTGATGATTATCTATTTTATAAATATATAGCAGTGTATATATGTTAATCCCAAACTCCTAATTTATCCCTCCCCCACCTTTCCCTTTGGTAATCATAAATTTGTGGTCTATGTCCGTGAGTCTGTTTCTGTTTTGTAAATAAGTTCATTTGTGTAGTTTTTTAAGATTCTACATAAAAGCGATATCATATGATACTTGTCTTTCTCTTTCTGACTTTCTTCACTCAGTATGATCATCTCCAGGCCCACCCATGTTGCTGCAGATGGCATTATTTCATTCTTTTTTATGGCTGAGTAATATTCTGCTGTATATGGGCACCACATCTTTATCTGCTCATCTGTCGTTGAGCAAGCAGGTTGTTCTCATGTCATGCCTGTTGTACATAGTGTTGCAGTGAACTTTGTGATGCGTGTAGCTTTACAGATCCCGTTTGTTTCTTTGTTTTCTGGATATACACCTAGGAGTGGTATTGCTGAATCATATAGTAGTTTTTAAGGAAACTTCACACTGTTCTCCTTAGTGGCTGTACAAATTTACATTCCTACTAACAGTGTAGGAGGGTTCCCTTTTCTCCACACCCTTTCCTGCCCACTTTTCATTAGAATTGGGATTCTAATCAAAAGTTCTTTGGTGACACAGCTTATATGCAGGGTCCACACAGTCAGCTGTGCTGAATGAAAACTGCAGAAAAGCACCTGTCTGAAGGGGTTGAAAATTCAGCTTTGCACTGGTCAACTTCAGTTCATTTCAGTCACTCAGTCCAGTCTGACTCTTTGAGACCCCATGGACTGCAGCATGCCAGGCCTCCCCATCCATCACCATCTCATGGAGCCTGTTCAAACTTGTGTCCATTGAGTCGGTGATGCCATCCAACCATCTCATCCTCTGTCGTCCCTTTCTCCTCCTGTCCTCAATCTTTCCCAGCACCAGGATCTTTTCAAATGAGTCAGTTCTTCACATTAGGTGGCCAAAGTATTGGAGTTTTAGCTTCAGCATCAGTCCTTCTAATGAATATTCAGGACTGATTTCCTTTAGGATTGACTGGTTGGATCTCTTTGCACTCCAAGAGACTCTCAAGAGTCTTCTCCAACACCGCAGTTCAAAAGCATCAATTCTTTGGTGCTCTACTTTCTTTATGGTTCAACTCTCACATCCATACATGACTCCTGGAAAAACCATAACTTTGACTAGATGGACCTTTGTCAGCAAAGTGATGTCTCTGCTTTGTAATATGCTGTCTAGCTTGGTCATAGCTTTTCTTCCAAGGAGAAAGTGTCTTTTAATTTCATGGCTGCGGTCACAGTCTGCAGTGATTTTGGAGCCCAAGAAAATAAAGTGTGTCACTGTTTCCCCATCTATTTGCCATGAAATGATGGGACCGGATGCCATAATCTTCACTTTTTGAATGCTGAGTTTTAAGCCAACTTTTTCACTCTCCTTTTTACTTGCATCAAGAGGCTGTTTAGTTCTTCATCACTTTCTGGCATAAGGATGGTGTCACCTGCATATCTGAGGTTACTGATATTTCTTCTGGCAATTTGGTTCCAGTTTGTGCTTCATCCAGCCCAGCGTTTCACATGATGTGCTCTGCATGTAAGTTAAATAAGCAAGTTGACTATGTACAGCCTTGATGTACTTCTTTCCCAATTTGGAACCAGTCCATTGTTCCATGTCTGGTTCTAACTGTTGCTTCTTGAGCTCCATACAGATTTCTCAGGAGGCAGATGAGGTGGTCAGGTATTCCTATCTCTTGAAGAATTTTCGACAGTTTGTTGTGATCCACACAGTCAAAGGCTTTGGCATAGTCAATAAAGCAGAAGTAGGTGATTTTTCTGGAACCCTCTTGCTTTTTTGATGATCCAGCGGATGTTGGCAATTTGATCTCTGGTTCCTCTGCCTTTTCTAAAACCAGCTTGAAAATCTGGAAATTCACGGTTCATGTACTGCTGAAGCCTGGCTTGGAGAATTTTGGGCATTACTTTACTAGGTGTGAGATGAGTGCAATTGTGCGGTAGTTTGAGCATTCTTTGGCATTGCCTTTCTTTGAGATTGGAACGAAAAATGACCTTTTCCAGTCCTGTGGCCACTGCTGAGTTTTCCACATTTGCTGGCATATTGAGTGCAGCACTTTCACAGCATCATCTTTCAAGATTTGACATAGCTCAACTGGAATTCTATCACCTCCACTAGCTTTGTTCATAGTGATGCTTTCTAAGGCCCACTTGACTTCACATTCCAGGATGTCTGGCTCTAGATGAGTGATCACACCATCGTGATTATCTGCATCATGAAGATCTTTTTGTACAGTTCCGCTGAATATTCTTGCCACCTCTTTGTAATATCTTCTGCTTCTTTTAGGAGGGAAAAAATGCCTTTCATAGGGGACTTCTTAGTTGCTCCTTGGCATGTGGGAGCCTCCTGGATCAGGGATTAAACCTGTGTCTCCTGCATTGGCAGGCAGATTCTTTACCACTGAGCCAGCAGGGAAGGCCCCAGAGGGGACCTTTAAAACCTTACATAGAAGTCCCTTCTCATTAGGCTGGGGGAGGTAGCCTGTAAAAATATGTATAAAGTCAACCTTCTTTACTTTCTTCACAAGGTGGGAGCTTCCCAAGGATTTTAGTCTATGAACAAGGTCCCATCTGTGGAGTTAGTTTTTGTCTTAGTCCAAGCAGTATTTTGATGCAAAGACAATTGTTACATAAAACTCCAAATTTCCTATTCCTCTTTAAAAGTAAGATCTGGAAATGACAGCATCTCATTTCTACATGGCAACAAATGCTGCTGCCAGAGCATATGGTCTTGATTTTTCCACAGTCCCCACCATGCCCTGTTGTCTCCCATTAGCTGGATTTACTCGTTCACTTTACGACTCATATGAAGTGTTTGGTTTGTGAGCTCTGCTCTACCATCCTACACCTTGCTTTCTGTCTCTTAGAGATTTTTCTGTCTGTAAAGTTGCTTCATCTTTCAAATGGCTGCCCGGTATTCCTTTGGATCTCTGGCTTACAGCATGCCTCTGCTAATGGGTGTTTAGGTTGTATCCAACTTTTTACTGCTACAAACAGTGCTGCAGTGATTATCTTTTCTCATGCTTTATACATAGGCAATGTGCTGCTGAGTCGCTTCAGCCGTGTCCGACTCTGTGCGACCCCATAGTCAGCAGCCCACCAGGCTCCACCGTCCTTGGGATTCTCCAGGCAAGAACACTGGAGTGGGTTGCCATTTCCTTCTCCAATGCATGAAAGTGAAAAGTCAAAGTGAAGTCGCTCAGTTGTGTCCAACTCCTAGCGACCCCATGGACTGCAGCCTACCAGCCTCCGCCCATGGGATTTTCCAGGCAAGAGTACTGGAGTGGGGTGCCATCGCCTTCTCCGACATAGGCAATAGTGTGCCTAAATAGGCTGTACCTGTCCAGAGTCAGCTGTTCAAAACTCAATAATCTTAAGAGCCAGTTGCTGAACTCCAGGTAGCTTGAAATCAGCAATGGCAAAAGTATTGTGTATTTACACCATAGGAATTGGAAAATGGTACAAATCAGAGTGTCCCGCACACCTTGCCCTGGAAAGCCTTTTACCAGTCCACCCTTGCCGAAAGGCATTCTGCTGCTGCTGCTGCTAAGTCTCTTCAGTCGTGTCTGACTCTGTGCGACTGCATAGATGGCAGCCCACCAGGCTCCCCCATCCCTGGGATTCTCCAGGCAAGAGTACTGGAGTGGGTTGCCATTTCCTTCTCCAATGCATGAAAGTGAAAAGTGAAAGTGAAGTCGCTCAGTCGTTTCTGACCCTTAGCAACCCCATGGACTGCAGCCTACCAGGCTCCTCCATCCATGGGATTTTCCAGGCAAGAGTACTGGAGTGGGATGCCATTGCCTTCTCCTAAAGGCATTCTACATAGTTCCAAAGATCAGGAGTCAGAGAGCAAAGACAGTTAGCACCATGAAATCAGAACAAGCTCTGGCCAGAAGGGAGATACTTGTTGCTTGGGGAGGAATTGAGGTCTGGGTAGCTGACTGACTTTTATTCCGAGCTACGGACCCTTTGAAACAAAACTAGGGTACTGAGGAGGTGGGAATTCTTTTCTCCTTTAATTTATTATTCCTTTGGCTGCACCAGGTCTCCTGTGTGGCGCAGGATTTCCCACCTTCCTTGCGGCATGCAGAATCTTTGGAGGTAGCCTGTGGGCTCTAGTTTTCTGGCCAGGGATCAAGCATAGGCCCCCGCACGGCAGCAGGCAGCCTCAGCCACTGTACCACCAGGGACGCCTCCTTAAAAAAAAAATTAAAGCATAATTGACCTAAAACACTGTTAGTTCCAAGTGTACAATACAGTGATTAATACTTTTATATATTATAAAATGATCACCACAAGGGTGGGGATTCTTAGTCATATACGTGCTCACAGATTTTGATTTAGTACTCAAATGCCCAGGTGACTAGGATGATGGTTTTGCTCAGAGCTGAGGTCAAAGATTATTGGTGGTGATGGTTTCATCACTAAGTCATGTCTGACTCTTGCAACCCCATGGACTGTAACCCGCCAGGCTCCCCTGTCCATGGGATTCTCCAGGCAAGAATACTGCAGTGGGTTGCCATTTCCCTCAGGGGATCTTCCTGTCCTAGGGATCGAACCTGGGTCTCCTGCATTGCAGACAGATTTTTTTTTTTTTTTTTACCAACTGAGCTATGAGAGAAGCCCCATTATTACACAAGGTCAGAGATTCCTGCCCTGTTTGTGGTAGGCATCAAATAGGAAAATGGATACAGATATTTGGAAAAGCATAACTAGCCTCCCAGAAATGTTAGGTAGATGTTAGAAAATCGCCACACAATGATTTCTTCTATAATAATTAACACTTTTCCATGGAAAAATTAAGTCTTTCTTGGCCCTGGCAGAGCAGTGTTGCAGTGCAGAGTGCTTTGTTCGTGCATTGCCTGAACATCCAGCATTTCGTGCCCCAGGAAAGGAAAGAGGGGGAGAAAAATGCCCCACACCCACCCTGTTTTTGATAACTGTACTTGTGGGGGTTAAAGAGGCAGTTTAGCCTTATCTGATTGTGAACTCGGTTCTTTTTCAAAATTTGTGTTTATTAAAATTTTTTTAAAAACTTTGGTGGAGGACTTTCTGGTGGTCCAGTGGTTAAGACCCCACACTTCCACTGCAGGGGGCTTGGGCTTGATTCCTGGTCAGGGAACTAAGATCCTGCAAACCATGTGGCGTGGTCAAGAAAGAAACACCAGTTTTTCATCTCGTGAGTGCCTCAGAAGATGGAAGTGGCTTGGGCTCTTTTCAACCTCTGAGAGGCCCTGTGAAACCTGGTTTCTTAGCTGAGATGGTCCCGCCTACTTCCCTCTCCACGGCCGTGTTTTAGCTCCTGTTGTCAACCCTCCGGTGAGGTCATAGGTAGGACCTTTGGAAAGATGGTGTCTTGGGCTAGGTTCCTCTCTGCCAGATACAAAGACTGCGGTGCAAATAGTCAGCATGGAAGGTAGTTCCAGGAGGCCCCATGAAGGAATGAGGACGTAAGGCAAGGGAGGGATAAAACCCACCACATCTGTGTTGATGAACAGGCTGCCTCCATTACCAAGTGCCAGGCAAGATCCTACAGGGGCTTCTGGAAGATTCCAAGGCACATAGGCCGTATCACCGATTTATGCCACCTGAGGGATGAGTGCCACCCCTATCACTTAGGGCTGCTCCTGGGACAGCTTCCCAGTACTCTTGCCTGCCCAGAGCAAGGCCCATGTGTGCCAGAGAACATTCTCAGGGGGAGACTCACAGGTGTGTCCAGTAGGTACCCCCAAACTCAGTGGCTAATGTTCCAAGTCCATCTCCAGAGTTTAGGAGGACTCTGGAAATTGCAGTCACTCGTGAACCCCTCAGTCATGAAGTAGCCTGGAAAACCTGTTTACCCACCGAGTTACTGATTTATTAAAAAGAATATTAAAGGGTATAAGTCAACAGTCGGGGCTTCCCCCGTGGCTCAGCAGTAAAGAATCTGCCTGCAGTGCAGGAGATTCAGGAGGCGCTGGTTTGATCCCTGGGTCGGGAAGATCCCCTAGAGGAGAAAATGGCAACCCGCTCTAGTATTCTTGTCTGGAAAACTCCATGGACGGGATCTTAGTGGGCTACAGTCCATGGGTTTGCAGTCAGACACGACTGAGCACAGTACACACCATCAACAACCAGATGAAGAGATACAGGGAGCAAGGTCTCAGACGAAGAAGCTTCTGTCCTCGTGGAGTGGGAGCCCTGCAAAATGCCACATGGAAGCATTCTCTCTGAGAAAGGACCCCACAGTTGTCCTCTGGGGGCTTTATGGAGGCTTCATCCCATAGTCGTGACTGACTGAGTCATTGGCCAAAGGAGACTGGTTCAACCTCAGGTCCCTCCTGTTGTTGTAAACTAAAGTCCCTCAGTTGTGTCTGATTCTTTGCAACCCCATGAACTGCAACACACCGGGCTTCCCTGTCCATCACCAACTCCCTGAGTTCACTCAAACTCATGTCCTTCGAGTTGGTGATGCCATCCAATCATCTCGTTCCCTTCTCCTCCTACCTTCAATCTTTTCCCACATCAGGGCCTTTTCCAATTAGTCAGTTCTTCATGTCAAAGTATTGGTTTCAGCTTCAGCATCAGTCCCTCCAGTGAATATTCGTGGTTGATTTCCTTTACAGTTGACTGGTTTGATCTTGCAGTCCAAAGGACTCTCAAGAGTCTTCTCCAAAACCACAGTTCAAAAGCATCAATTCTTCAGTGCTCAGATGAGACTGAAAATTCCAACCCTCTAATCACAGTTGCTCCCGGCAACCAGCCCCCTGCCCTTGAGTGAGGAACTGAGGACAAGAGAGCAAATTTCGGGGCTTCCCTGGTGGTCCAGTGGTTAAGACTCGGTGCTTCCAGTGCAGGGATACAGGGGGCACAGGTTCAGTCCCTGGGCTGGGAACCAAGATCCCACATGCTGCATGCATTGTTCCCCCACCCCACCAAAAAGACCAAATATTATCCCATTGTTCTTTTTCAGTTAAAAAATTTTATCTGTTTTTAATCAAAGGGTAATTGCTTTACAATACTGTGTCTGTCATATATCAACATGAATCAGCCATTGGCACACGTATATTCCCTCCCTCTTGAACTACCCCCTGGGTCAGATGGCAAATTCCCACTGGCTTGTTCGCATGTGGTGATGTTGGTTTCCATGCTCCTCTTTCCGTCCGTCCTGCCCTCTCCTTCCCCCTTTGTGTCCACAAGTCTGTTCTGATTGTCTTCGTCTCCATTGCTGCCCTGGAAATAGGTTCGTCAGTACCATCCTGCTAGATTCCATATCCCTTTGTTCTTTTTTTTTTAATGCAATGAACATAAAGCCACTTTATTTATTTATTTATGGCTGCGCTGGGTCTCTGCTGCTGTGTGAGGGCTTTCTCTAGTTGTGGCGAGCAGGGGTGACTCCTCGCTGCGGCGAGCGAGCTTCTCGTCACCGGGGCTTCCCTTGTTTCGGAGCACAGGCTCGGGGTTCACTAGGCTCTAGGGCTTCAGTAGCTGCAGCTGGCTGGCTCGGGGTTGGCGAACAGGCTTAGCTGCTCTGCAGAAAGTGGAGTCTTCCGGACCAGGGATCAAACCCGTGTCCCCTGTATTGGCAGGTGGATTCTTATCCACTGAGCCATCAGGGAAGTACCCCCCCACCCCCCCCCCCTGCCTGTTCTTATCTTTCAGAAAATTTTGAGGGTTTCAGGGGCTGTGAGCCAGGACTGCAGAGGTGTATTGGTCATCTGAATGACCAAATGGATATTTTTCCTGTAAATTACAATACAGCACATCAGCATTCTGAATTTCGGTGAGAGAAGAGAATGTTGCTTCTTAAGACCCCCCAAATCCCAGCAACAATTAAGGCCTGAATAATGCCCCTGGTGGTTTTGATGGGGAGAAGGGAGGGACAGTTTCCAAAATCTTTCAAAGGCCATTGATGTGATTGCACAATTGCTTTCCAGACAAAAGGGCAAATTGAACTGTTTTTTAATGTCAAGAGCTAAATAGCCTGGAGAAAAATATAAAATAAGCAATAAGCAACAGCTCTAGACATACAGCTCTTTCATTGTAAGAGCATTGAAAATCCTGGCTCAACATTTCCCACTTGCAACCAGTACCTTCATGGAGTTAACCTTCTCCATTTATCTTCAACTGAGCAAGGGCTAAGCCTTCTTAGCTCTTGGAGCTTCTGATTTGAAAGTCTTTCCTTAAACTTGTCTCAATCTATGTGATTCAAAAAATGCTCCGATTACATATTGAGAGTGGCTGTGTTAATTAATGGTGATGATCAGACCTAATGAAAGAGGGACTTTGTCAGCCATCCCCTGGTTGCTTTCATAAAAAGGAAGGGTGCTAACAAGTGCTAACGGTTTGACTTGGGGAGTTCACCTCCTTGGGGGCTTTTGACCTTCAGTCACGTCCTGAAATATTACCCTGGAGTTTGCTCTAAGCAACTGAATGTTTGATTTTCCTCGTGTAAAGAGGGCTGTATATACTCAGATTTCTCCATTGAATCCCTCCTAGAAACTAGAGCCAGGCTTCAAGTCACAGTGAGCAAAACCCAATCACTCTGTTCCTGTGACCTAATAGCTGTGTTACTGTATAATATGTACTGTGCCCTTGTGTGATGTTACATTGTATTATTTTATAATGCTGTATATATTTTATTTTATTTATTAGTTTATCTGCCTCATAAGAATCAAAACTCCCTGAGGGCAGAGGTTGGTCACCATTTACCTCTGTAACCTCAGTACTTAGATGAGTGTACAATAAGAATCTGTAATATGTCTTTGAAATAAATGAGTGATCTGTTTATCGTCCAGAGTCAAAAAAATTTAGAGAAAAAGTCTGAATTCAAAAGTACATTATTGGGGAAAAGACAGTATCTTCAGTACTGTGATGCTGGGAAAGCTAGACTGTAGCATGTAAATCAGGAAATATGCTGGGTTGGTCAAAAAGTTCATTTGTGTTTTTCCATAAAGTATTACTAAAACCGTGAAAGTACATGGAAACATGGGTGGGTTTGGTTCAGTTTGTTGAGTGGGCCTGATGATGTTATCAAAGACAAGGTTTCTTCCCATTTATCTGATCTTTTCCTGTGGTAGCTGCTGCTGCTGCCAAGTGGCTTCAGTCGTGTCCGACTCTCTGCGACCCCACACAGGCAGCCCACCAGGCTCCCCCATCCCTGGGATTCTCCAGGCAAGAACACTGGAGTGGGTTACCATTTCCTTCTCCAGCGCATGAAAATGAAAAGTCAAAGTGAAGTCGCTCAGTCATGTCCGACTCTGTGCGACCCCATGGACTGCAGCTCACCAGGCTCCTCCGCCCATGGGATTTTCCAGGCAAGAGTACTAACTGCCACGGTAGCAGTTAGTAGTAAAAGCTGACTTCCAACCCTGTGATCACAAGATGGCTGCCATAGTGCAGTCTGTTTCGTGACTCCTCAGTCATGTGCAGGGATGGAGAGAGAGACTGTTCCTCTCCCAGATGCCCCAGAAAATCTAGTTTCTCATTGGCTTAAGTTGAGCTGTGTGCCCAGCCTTGATCTGAGAATTTAGGCCAGGATATTGGCTTAAGTGAATTAATTTGGCTGTATACTATATGCCACCAAAGTGGGTGTGCAGTCAGTTTTCCTTAAGATACATGCTCTGTGCAGGGGTAGTGTGATGATTGGACTGAAAATTAAAGCACTGTCCAAAGACAGTATGATCTATTTTCTATGATTAAATTTCACATTTATGTGAAAAATACTATGTGTTTCCTATGGTGGCATATATGTCTATGGAAATCTATATGAAGAATACTGGAAGGATCCACTGCAAATGTATATTAGTGGTTATTTCTGGGGAGAGGCCTTAGACTGCAAATTAGTAATCAAAGGCTGTTTTGGATTTATCTAGAAGGTTTAGTCACTAAGTCGTGTCTGACTCTTGTGACCCCGTGGACTGTACCCCACCAGGCTCCTCTGTCCATGGGATTTCCCAGACAAGAATACTGGAGTTGGTTGCCATTTCCTTCTGCAGGGGATCTTCCTGATCCAGGGATCGAACCCGGGTCTCCTACACTGAATCTAGAAGACGCATCCTCATCCGAGGTGATTCTGCCCCTCCAGGGGACATTAGAAAGTGTCTCCAGATATTTTTGGTTGTCATAGTCAGGGGAGGGGTGCTTCTGGCATCTAGTAGGTAGAGGCCACCTGCTGTTAAATGTCCTGCAATGCACAGGACAGTTCCCACAGCAGAGGAGTGGTATTAGCCTAAAATGCCACTGGAACTGAGGTTGCAAAACCCTGATTTAGAACATTTTACTTTTTTTTAAGCAATTTTGTCTATTTATTTTTGGCTGTACTGGGTCTCCGCTGATGTGTGGGCCGCCCCAGTTGTGGTGCTCGGGCTTCTCACCGCGGGGGCTCCTCTCGTTGCGGAGCGCCTGCTCTGGGGCACATGAGACTTCAGGAGTTGTGGCCTCCGGGTTCTAGAGCACAGGCTTGATCACTGAGCATGGGCTTGGTTACTCTGCAGCATGTGGGATCTTCCCAGATCAGGGACTGAACCCGTGTCTACTGCCTGACCAGGTGGATTCTTTCCCACTGAGCCGCCAGGGAAGCCCCTACCTAGAACATGTTGCTTTTTATAAGGAAGTAAGATTCAATATTACTTGCATAGCTAAAAACTGATTTTTTGATAAAAGGTTGTGGATACTGTGATTTGCTCTCCACATTCCCGTTCAGGACCCAGGATGACTCACGTTTGTATCCCTCTTTAGAAATTGCCCTTAGCTGGAGGAAGCTGCCTTGTCTAAGCTTAGGAGAACGCTTCAGGGGCAGCCTTTATCTTTGAGAAGCCTCGGCGGCTTCAGACACTTGGGGATGATACTTCTTTGTGGTGGGAGTGCTACCCTGAGTGTTCGAGGCTGTGCAGCAGCACCCCTGCTCTCTACCCTCTAGAGGTCTCCCCTCCACTTGCAATAATCAAAAATTTTCTGGATATTGCCAACTATCCCTGGGGTGGGGGGATTGGTCCCCTCCCTGCATCATGAACCACAGCTGTATCCAATGCCTGCTTGATGCAAGGGTCCAAAGGGCTGGCCCCCAGCCTCAATTCGGAACATCATTGAGGGTTATTCCAGCATTAGAGCTCCTCATGGAGTTGGCTGAGGTCCCTGTAATTGTCTCGAGGCTCCATTTCTCCCTCTGCCCCATCCCGCTTCCCTCACCCTTTCATAGCCGTTTTTTCAGGAACATTCCCTGGTAAACATTCCACCTGCTAATCGCCCTCTCAGGGACTGTTCCCTGGGGCAGCCCATCTGAGATCAAGATCAAGTCTCAGAGGGGTTGAGTGATTACAGAAGACGGCACAGCAGGAGCTGAGATGTGATGTGGAGCGAGGATAGGAACCTGGCTTCTTACTTCCAAAACGGTGCTCAACATGAAACTTCCAGATTTTCTCCTCACTGGGGTCTGCTGACACTGCCTCTCAGTGAGCTCTGACTCTTCCACCCCCACGCCTACCCCTCTCTCACCAGAGGGGCAGAAAAATGCATAGAATGTTAAACCTAATGGCATGAATTCAATTCCTCTCTTTCTTGTTCCTAAGCTGTGTACCTTGTAGACACGCCTGTCTGCAAATTCTTTTGACGAGCTGACAGGCAGCAAGTCCACACATGTAGACTTTTCAACTACAGGTACTTCAGACAAGTGCATAAAGGTCTTCTGTTCAGAAAACTTTTGCCTTCAGATAAAAATATGGAGATAAAAGGTGCCCATAAAGACCATGATTGGGAAAAAGTCATTTCTCCATGTGATGGTCCTTTTTCAATGACAGAAGGTTAATGATCTTGTATAAGTTTTTACTATACCAATGATAATAATAATGAATATTATATAATAATAATAATCACTAATAGAGCCATTCAATCCAGTTCAGTCGTTCAGTCTTGTCCAGCTCCGTGTGACCCCATGAACTGCAGCATGCCAGGCCTCCCTGTCCATCACCAACTCCCGGAGTCCACCCAAACCCATGTCCATTGAGTCAGTGATGCCATCCAACCATCTCATCCTCTGTCATCCCCTTCTCCTGCCCTCAATCTTCCCCAGCATCAGGGTCTTTTCCAATGAGTCAGCTCTTGGCATCAGGTGGCCAAAATCTTGGAGTTTCAGCTTCAACATCAGTCCTTCCAGTGAACACCCAAGACTGATCTCCTTTAGGATGGACTGGTTGGATCTCCTTGCAGTCCAAGGGACTCTCAAGAGTCCTCTCCAACACCACAGTTCAAAAGGATCAATTCTTTGGCGCTCAGCTTTCTTTATAGTTCAACTCTCACGTCCATACATGACCACAGGAAAAACCATAGCCTTGACTAGACGGACCTTTGTTGACAAAGTAATGTCTCTGCTTTTTAATATGCTGTCTAGGTTGGTCATAAATTTTCCTTCTAAGGAGTAAGCGTCTTTTAATTTCATGGCTGCAATCACCATCTGCAGTGATTTTGAAGCCCAGAAACATAAAGTCAGCCACTGTTTCCACTGTTTCCCCATCTATTTGCCATGAAGTGATGGGATCAGATGCCATGATCTTCATTTTCTGAATGTTGAGTTTTAAGCCTGCTTTTTCACTCTCCTCTTTCACTTTCATCAAGAGTCTCTTTAGTTCCTCTTCACTCTCTGCCATAAGGGTGGTGTCATCTGCATATCTGAGGTTATTGATTTCTCCCAGCAATCTTGATTCCAGCTTGTGCTTCTTCCAGCCCAGTGTTTCTTTTGATGTACTCTGCATATTAAATGAGCAGGGTGACAATATACAGCCTTGACATACTCCTTTTCCTATTTGGAACCAGTCTGTTGTTCGATGTCCCAGTTCTGTTGCTTCCTGACCTGCATACAGATTTCTCAAGAGTCATTGCTCTATGCCAATTGCTACATGCTTTTTATATATATTTATGATTTATATATTATTAGCATGTGGTATCATATTAGTATGTATTTTATATGTATTGATAGTATCAGTCAGTTCATTCAGTTGCTCGGTTGCATCTGACTCTTTTCTACCCCATGGACTGCAGCACTCCAGGCTTCCCTGTCCATCACCAACTCCCGAAGCTTGCTCAAATTCATGTCCATCGAGTTATTTATATGTATAGTATGTTGCATACCATGTATCTATGAGAGAAGTATTGTTATTTTGCTCACTTGTTGATAAGGACTCTGAGGCACAGAGAAGTTAACTAATTTCCTCAAAGTCACACAGCTAGTAACGGGCACAGCCCAGCCAGCCTGCATGACTCCTAGTAGTTTTCAGGATCTGCGGTTCCAAGTTAGAGCACATTTATAAAATTGAATACATTTACTAGGAAGAGATGGAAAACTGTTTTCCTCCCTGCCATCTCTCATCCCGCCCAGCAAAAAATAACTGAACATAAAAAAATGAAATAGTCTTTATGTTAAAGAGGGATGTTTAAGCTTCCATCAGGGAGCATGTGTAAGTGCTAAAATGGACCTCTGTCATTATATGTTAAAAGGAAAATATAATTATGGATTTGTGATGTATTTTTAAGCATTGGAACTGCAAAGTCTTATGTAATGCGTGATTATGTTATTCAACTTTTGATCCTTGAAGTGTCCTTTTTTTCCCAGTTGTGTGTTGTATGTAGGCAGCAGGGGAGGTGATCAGTTACTTAGCAGTTTAAGCACCTTCTGCACTGGATCTCTCTGTGGGAGGAATGTGGTGAGAACTGGGACTGACTGTGTCACTCATCTTTTACTCAGCAACTCTGACTTGGGTTATGTATTGGTCTGTTTGTGCTTCACCACTGGCAAACAGGATCTGATCAGCCTGAACTTCCTGTAGAATAATTCACAGAAAAGTTATTTATGGCTTCTTAATCTTCCTGATCTGAATTAGCAACTTAGGGTAAAGGAAGAGTGTTGAGGAAGTCGTGCATAGGATTAAAAAAAAAAAAAGGAAGAAGAAAGAAAAAAAGAAATGAAAAGGTCAGAATGATCACCATGCTAGATGTCCTTAGAGGAAGAAATTGTTCGAAATCACAGGCTGAGCTATATATTGTATTTGTGTCTCATATGCTACAATCTAACAGAGGATGGGGAAAAAATCCCCAAAGCTTCTTAATTCTAAGATTGAAAACTTCTGCCTTCCTTTTGAGACTATTCAAAAAGCTTAGCTGAGTGGTTTGGAGTCAGATCACCTGGGTTGAAATTCTGCTTCTACCACTTCCTAGTTGGAAATCTTTGTGTCTCAGTTTATCTTTGAAAGATTAGCTGAATTAATACATGTAGAGAAGTGCCTGGCTCTAAGTAAACTCTCACAAATATTATATAATAATCGTATGATTATAATAACAATAAGTGATAATAATATCAGCTGTTATTATTTTAGAAGGAAACTTTTTTCCCTCACAGTTCAATTTAATTCATCAAATACTGGTTGTGTCCTTTCTAGAGGCCCAAATTTTGTGGTTGGAATCAGATCTGCTGGAGCTACCATCCATTAAAAAATTTTTATTTTATTTTTAAAATTTTGGCTACGCCACACAGCTTGTGGGGATCTCAGTTCCTCGACCAGGAATTGAACACAACAGTGAAAGTGCTGATTCCTAGCCAGTAGGCCACCAGGGAACCCCCTCAGGGCCACTGTTTTAACTCTGTTTGAGTTGTGTGTTGGGCTAGGAAAGAAAGTAGACTTGGAGACTAAAGACTCCTAACTTTAGATAGCTAACTATCTGATAGCGATGTCTGGTTAACACGGTTCACTTGTGATGTAAAACATGAGCAGATTGCAAATTTTACTGAGTTGAATATCATTCTTCAGAAATTCATGTCCAATACAAACAAATTTATTTACAAAACAGAAATAAACTCACAGTCAGAAAACAAACTTACGGCTACCAAAGGGAAAAGGTGGGGGAGGGATAAATTAGGAGCTTGGGAATGAAAATATACACACAGCTCTTTTAAAACAGATAACCAACAAGGACCTACTGTATAGCACAGGGACCGATACTCAGTATCTTGTAATAACCTATAATAGCATTTAAAAGGGAATATATATTATAATATGTAATAATATATTATAATTATATTATATATATTATATATTATAATATATATATCTGAATCACTTTGCTGTATACCTGAAACTAGCACAACATTGTAAATCAATGATAGTTCAATAAAAATTATAAAAAATTCATGTCTACCAAGACCTTATTTGGAAATAAGGTCTTTGTAGATGTCATCAAGTTAAAGGAGGTCATACTGGACTAGTGAAAGTGAAAGTCACTCAGTCACGTCTGAGTCTTTGCAACCCCGTGGATTGTACAGTCCATGGACTTCTCCAGGCCAGAATACTGAAGCGGGTAGCCTATCCCTTCTCCAGCGGATCTTCCCGACCCAGGGATTGAACAGGGGTCTTCTGCATTGCAGGCGAATTCTTTACTAGCTGAGCTACGAGGGAAGCCCTAGGATGGGCTCTAAATACAATATGAATGGTGTGCTTATAGGAAGAAAGAAATTTGGACATAGAGGCACAGACACACAGGGGAGAAGGCCATGCGAAGATAGAGGCAAGGATTGGAGGGATGTATCTACAAGACCGGAAACAGCAAGAATGCCAGCCCAACCAGAAGCTGGAAGTGGCAAGAAAGGATTCTTTGAAGGGAGTGCAGCCCTGCCAACACCTTGATTTTCCTCCTCTAGCCTCCAGAACCGTGAAAGAATGCATTTCTATTGTTTAAAACCATCAGTGTTGCGATAATTTGTCATTGCACACTCACACGGAGAGAAATGAAAATGAAAATCACACTGACATGCCATTTCTAGCCTGCCAGTTTGATAAAGATCAAAAAGTCTGATAACACACTTAGTTGGCAGATGCGCTGGGAAATTTATTGCTGTCATGTATTGCTGATGGGAGCATGCGTAAAGATCCACCTATAATCTCTTTGGAGATAATCTGGCAATTTCTATCACAGTTACAAATGCACATACCTTTTGACCCAGCAATTCCACTTCTAAGATTTATCCTACATATGAGAAATGTGCATGGAAAATTGTGTGTAGGCAGATTATGCATTGCAGTATTATTTGTAGTCACAAAAGATTGAGAGTAAATGTTCCTTGTCAAGCGATGTTTGAACTATAGAACACCTACGCTAGCAGTCAGCAGACTCTTTCTGTAAAGGGCTGGAAAGTAAATATTCCAGGGGTTGCAGATCATGTGGTCTCTGTTGCAGCTGTAGTTCAAAAGAAGTCATACCCTATACAAATGGCCATGGCTATGTTCCAATAAAACTTTATTTACAAAAAAGACAATGGCCAGATTTGGCCTATGGGCCTTAGTTTGCCAGCCTCTGTCTGACTTATGCAATGTAATTCGGAGCTGCAAATTAATGAGACAGCTTTCTATGTTTTGTTATGCAATGACTTGCAAGAATAAGTGAAGAAAGGCAAGTTCAGAACAATATGGATTTGTAAGAAAAAAAAACCTGTATAAAAACAATTTATTTGTATATTCATGGCCAGTATAAAGATCAACAAGATAGTTGACCCCAGTGCTTATTTCTGGTACAGGGAATTGTGTGGCTCAGGAATGCGGTTGGGGGAATATTTTTCTTTGTACCTTTTGAATTCTGACCCATGGTAAATTACCTATTCAGAAAGCTAAGTAAACATTTAAAATTTAAAAAGTGAATGGATTCCTTTTACTACCACAGAGATATTCATTTCACAGCCACTGAGCTAAGAAGGATTTTTATTTTAAAAAATAAAAATAAAATTGATTTCTTTTAAAGCAAAAGAAGAATAATTTTTAATACATGAAAATGATATAAAATTCAGGTTTCGATGTTGAGAAACTGAACTGAAAGTCAGCTACATTCATTCATTTATGTTTTGTCTGTGGCTGTTTGGGGCCTCTAGTGGCAGAGCTGAATCACTGAGGAAGAGGCCTAAAATATTTATTATCTGGCCCTTGACCTAAACAATTTGTAGATCTCTGTTCTAAATTAAAGAACAAGACAATCTTTGGCAGCCTTCTAGAAACAGAATATTTTAACTGAATATCGAATGACCAGGGACTTCCTTGGTGGTCCGGTGGCTAAGAATTCTCCTTGTGCTGCAGGGATGGGGTTCAACCCCTGGTCAGGGAGCTAAGATCCCACGTGCCTGGAGCAGCTAAGTCCGCATGCCACAACTAGAGAGTCAGCTCTTCATTGCGATGATGAAAGATCCTGTATGATGCAGATAAGACCTGATGCAGTCAAATAAATCAAAATGTACACAGTGAGTGACCTGTCCTTTTTCTTTAAAAAAATAAAAATAAAAACTAAATGGTTCTTGAAGAACTCAAAAGGAAACTGGGAGTTTTCTGGCTTCTTAGAGAATGTTAGAAAAGCCAGGGCCTCTGTAAACTTAAGACCTTTACCCATCAACTTTGTAAATCAGCTATACTCCAATAAAAATTAACTTAAAAAAAAAAGACCTTTACCACCTGTCTGGATATCCTTGTTCTCTAAGCTTGGGAAGGTCATCAGAGTCAGAAGAAGTATCCCAATCCCCAACCTTATCTTACCAAAAATTCAAGTATTTGAGGTTAACAAAAAGCCCAAGATGGCCTAGAACTTCTTCTAAGCTTTATTAAGACTGAATCAAAGCTTTTGGTTTTTGTTGGTTTGATGGTAGGAAGAGTATTTTGTCCCCAATAAAACAAGTCTAAAAGTTTACCCACTCTGAAAGTTTAGTTCTTGATTTATAAGCAAAAATGAACACATATACAAAGTTAGGTAACAATAGGACAGTCAATAGCTGTGTGTTTCAATCTTTTGGACACTGATCTGTAAAATATAAATTTTATACTATGAACCAGTATACACATAAATACCCATATGCTGAAATAAAAGTTCTGGTTTCAATGTATGTCATTTAGTGTGTTGTGATATCTTCTATTTCATTTCATGATTTCCTATTTCATTTTGGTCTAGTGGACAGAGGAGCCTGGTAGGCTGCAGTCCATGGGGTCGCGAAGAGTCAGACACAACTGAGCGACTTCCCTTTCACTTTTCACTTCATGCATTGGAGAAGGAAATGGCAACCCACTCCAGTGCAGTATTCTTGCCTGGAGAATCCCAGGGACGGGGTGCCTGGTGGGCTGCCGTCTATGGGGTCGCACAGAGTAGGACACGACTGAAGCGACTTAGCAACAGCAGCAGCAGCAGCAGCAGTTTGCTTGTAAATGAAGTATTAATCATAACTTGGAAAATTAATTTCAGAACCTACTAATGCAATGTGAAATTCATGGATTGAGATGTGAGACTTGAAAAACACTGATCTGGTCTCTACTCTTTAGGAACAGTGTCAGGGAGAATGGTGTATGGAATTCCCTGGCAGTCCAATGGTTAGGACTTGGTACTTCCACTTCTGTGACTCAGGTTCAATCCCTGGAGGGTGAATTGAGAACCCCCACACCGGCAATGTAGGGGGCGCGGGAAGAATGGTTCAGGGAAATTAAGTGAAATGTGATACAAGTGTACAGTGTAATTATATAATCATTAAAATAAATGTGGATAGTCTATGTCCTGATGCAGAAAGGATCCCCCAAATATATTTTTGTATTTAAAAAACAAGTTGTAAAATGCACAGTATTAGGTAGGACTGTTTTGGTTGCAGATGACAACAAACACCCACATTCATATTTCAACTTCCCCTGGCTTCAGCAAAAGGAAGTTACCGACCTTGCTTGACTCACAGCTCCTTCTCCTGGAGTCAATCTATAGAACTGGAGGTGGGTGAGAGACGCTTCCCACGTGGTGCAGTTGTAAAGAATCCACCTGCCAGTGCAGGAGACACAGGAGAGCAGAGTTCAGTCCCTGGGTTGGGAAGATCCCCTGGAGAAGGAAATGGCAACCCACTTCTCTTACCTGGAAAAATCCAGTGGACAGAGGAGCCTGGTGGGCTACTAAAACAGCAACAAGCGTTTGCCCAAGTACACTCTTCTAGCCATTCCCACTTGCTACACTTTCTCAAAGATTACGAACAGCATTTCCTCGATCACATCTGCAAATTATTTCAGTCCTTTGGAATGTAATTCATCAGTTTAAAAACTTTTTGACAAGGTGAACATGGTAAGAGTCCAAAAGTTGAGCGCTTTTCCGGGAGCCTTCTCAATCTCTCCCCTTCGTGTAAGATTCTCCTCTGATTACTTCTCCTTTAGGCTGTGTTTACATTTTGTGATTTCTTAAAGTGGGTTCCTAGGCAACCAGCAGAGCTGGGGTCCTGGTTGTGCACAGAGAACTAGGAACTGGGAAACTGGGCTCCTGGCGTGACCTTGCCCCGATTCACCACATGACTATAGTAGATGTCTGTAGCTCAGTCCAACTAGCAACTTTTCCTCCTTCTTGTAGGAACTTCACTCCAGGGTTCCTCAGGGGAATTTCCCCTCCCCACTTAGTCGCTGGTTCTGGTGGGGCTGACCCTGTCCCCCACCCCCTCCTCCAACCCTTCAGTTCAGTTCAGTTCAGTCACTTAGTCATGTCTGACTCTTTGCGACCCCGTGAATTGCAGCACGCCAGGCCTCCCTGTCCATCACCATCTCTCGGAGTTCACTCAGGCTCACGTCCATCGAGTCCGTGATGCCATCCAGCCATCTCATCCTTGGTCGCCCCCCTTCTCCTCCTGCCCCCAATCCCTCCCAGCAGCAGAGTTTTTTCCAATGAGTCAACTCTTCGCATGAGGTGGCCAAAGTACTGGAGTTTCAGCTTTAGCATCATTCCTTCCAAAGAAACTCCAGGGTTGATCTCCTTCAGAATGGACTGGTTGGATCTCCTTGCAGTCGAAGGGACTCTCAAGAATCTTCTCCAACACCACAGTTCAAAAGCATCAATTCTTCGGTGCTCAGCCTTCTTCACACTCCAACTCTCACATCCATACATGACCACAGGAAAAACCACAGCCTTGACTGAGATGGACCTTAGTCAGCAAAGTAATGTCTCTGCTTTTGAATGTGCTATCTAGGTTGGTTATAACTTTTCTTCCAAGGAGTAAGCATCTTTTAATTTCATGGCTGCAGTCACCATCTGCAGTGATTTTGGAGCCCAGAAAAGTAAAGTCTGACACCGTTTCCACTGTTTGAATAAGCAAGTCACTCAGATCTGCCTGGTCCGTAGTATAGCTCTTCTCGGTGATTGGCTCGAAGATGAGTGAGTGACCCAGAGCAGTCCAGTGAGAGTCAGTTCTGGGATATTTACTAGAAATCTTGGGAAAATGTGCTCTTTTTCTATCAAAGTATGATAGGATATAGGGTTGTACCTACTGTGGGCTTTGGTGGGCCACCATCCTTGGAAAGCTTATTGAAAATGAAGGCAAATAAAAGAAATGGCCCAGAGATGAAGGGAGGATCGTGATCTTACTCTTTGAGCCTCCGGGTCAGTCCACACCTGAAGCTGGGACTGTCAGTGTTATTGCAATCCTGTGAATCTGTGACTTTTCTTTTCGTAAGCTAATTTCATTTGGATTTCTGTTCCTTCCTGTCAAGAATCCTGATTAATGCAGTCCTTGGGTGAGTTACTTCATCTGTTGTTGCCTTAGTTTTCTTATCTGAAAAAAAGTACTGACAATGTGAAGTGAAGCAATTTATTGAAAAGCAGCTGAGACGAATATAAATTCTATTGTTGCCAAATAACGTATGAGAATGCGTAGTTACTTCCCAACATCCATTTTTTGTTCATTCTTCATATTAACAGAACGCCAACTTCTAGTATAGCTTATTGTCACCTAGGATAATGGTTAAATTTCCCAACTTCTCTTGTAGTTTGATGTAGTCACATGACTCAGTTCTGGCCAATGAGATGTAAGTGGAAGTGAGTGGAGGCTTCCAGAAAGGAAAGGGTGTACCTGTTTCTCTCTCTCCTTGATTCCTGCTGCAGGGATGCAGATAGGACAGATGGTGTTCCAGCTGCTATCCTGAGTCCTGTGGCTTTAAGAGTGGCAGGCTAGATGAAGCAGGCAAACAGAAAGAAACCAGGACCATTGGGGAAACAGACTTAACATACCAGCCCTGGACACCTGACCTACAGAATTCTTTTACAAGATAGAAGAAATGAACGTCTGTCTCACTTAAGCCACCAGTTTGTCACGCCTCAGTTATCTGTATCCAAACCCCAGTTCAACTGACAGTGCCATTTTCCCCACACCCTTAGCAAATTAAAAAAAAAAACTGGGGGACTTCCCTCCTCTGGTGGTTAAGACTCTTCACTTCCAATGCAGGAAGTGTGGGTTCAATCCCTGGTTGGGAAACTAAGATCCCACAAGCTGCACAGCCAAAAAATGAGAAAAAAAAGATTAAAAACATTGTTTTCATTTTACTAATTAAAAATCAGTAAAAGTATTAAAAATAACAAATTATTAGTAGTAAATAAAAATATTATATAAGTTGTTAAACTCTTAGGGTTTCCCTAGTGGCTCAGTGGTCAAGAATCTGCCTGCCATGCAGGAGGCATGGGTTTCATCCCTGATCCAAGAAGATCCCACGTGCCTGGGAGGCAACTCTACTGAGCCTGGGTTAGGAGAAGCCACCACAACTAAGAGTAGCCCTGGCTCGCCACAAGTGGAGAAAAGCCCCAGCAGCAACGCAGACCCGTCACAGACACAAAATGAAATAAAAAGATAATTAAAATTAGTATTATTAAAAGTTTTTTATTTTACCAATCTGGTAGGTGAAACCAATGCCACTTTGTAGCTTTAAATACATTTCTTGTAAGAGATGATCTTATTTTTATATGTTTATGAGCTGTTTGCCCTTTATCTGTCTGAGCTGTTTTCTTTTTTTGACTCTAATCTCAGGCTGCCTCTTCCCTATGGTTGTAAAAGTGACCAGCTGCTCCTGGCTTCTGTCTCATCCTCTCAGCAACCTCAGCAGGGAGATACCACTTCGCTAGATGATCCAACACAACTTTAGTGATTGTCAAGGGAACGAGAAGAGAAGGCACAGATGGGAGAAAACATTTGCAAATGACGTACCTGATGAAACACTGTTTTCCAAAATAGACAAAGAACTCCTAAAACTCAACACTAACAAAGTCTACAATCTAATTACAGAATAGGCAAAGGATCTGAATACATTCCTCATCAAAGAAGATACTCAAATGGCAATGTCATCAGGGAAATGCAAACTCAAACTCTAAGTAAATATTGTTACAGAGCTGTTTAGTTCAGTTGCTCAGTCATGTCTTTGTGACCCCATGAATCGCAGCACGCCAGGCCTCCCTGTCCATCACCATCTCCCAGAGTTCACTCAGACTCACGTCCATCGAGTCCATGATGCCATCCAGCCATCTCATCCTCTGTTGTCCCCTTCTCCTCCTGCCCCCAATCCCTCCCAGCATCAGAGTCTTTTCCAACGAGTCAACTCTTCGCATGAGGTGGCCAAAGTACTGGAGTTTCAGCTTTAGCATCATTCCTTCCAAAGAAATCCCAGGGCTGATCTCCTTCAGAATGGACTGGTTGGATCTCTTTGCAGTCCAAGGGACTCTCAAGAGTCTTCTCCAACACTACAGTTCAAAAGCATCAGTTCTTCGGTGCTCAGCCTTCTTCACAGTCCAACTCTCACATCCATACATGACCACAGGAAAAACCATAGCCTTGACTAGATGTCCCTTAGTTGGCAAAGTAATGTCTCTGCTTTTGAATGTGCTATCTAGGTTGGTCATAACTTTTCTTCCAAGGAGTAAGCATCTTTTAATTTCATGGCTGCAATCATCATCTGTAGTGATTTTGGAGCCCCCAAAATAAAGTCTGACACTGTTTCCACTGTTTTCCCATCTATTTCCCATGAAGTGATGGGATCAGATGCCATGAACTTCGTTTTCTGAATGCTGAGCTTTAAGTCAACTTTTTCACTCTCCACTTTCACTTTCATCAAGAGGCATTTTAGTTCCTCTTCACTTTCTGCCATAAGGGTGGTGTCATCTACATATCTGAGGTTACTGATATTTAGAATGACTAAAATCCCAAACGCTGGCAACACCAAGCGCTGGCAAGACTGAGGAACAACAGGAACTCTTGTTCGCTGCTGGTAGCAGTGCAAACATGGTACAGCCATTTAAAACGATGTGCATTTCTATTTACTTATTTATTTGGCTGCTCTGGGTCTTCGTTGCGGCAGGCAGGATCTTTTAATGGCAGCATGTGGGCTCTAGTTCCTTGTCCAGGAATTGAACCTGGGCCCTCTGCATCAGGAGTGTAGAGTCTTAACCGCTGGACCACCAGGGAAGTCCCGGTATGGCCATTTGGAAGAGAGTTTTATAAAATTAAATATGCTCTTACTGTATAATCCAGAAATTGTACTTTTTGGTATTTAGCCCAAGTTAATCAAAAACTTGCATCTGCCTGGAACCTGGGTCTCTGTTTCTACATGCGGACTTGTCTCTAGTTGCGGCAAGCAGGGGCTCCTCTCTCTAGTTGTGGGGCACAGGCTTCTCCTTGTGGTGGCTTCTGTTTGGGGGCACGGGCTCTAGGGTGAGGGCTTCAGTAGTTGTAGCACAGGAGCTTAGCTGCTCCTTGGCACGTGGAATCTTCCCAGACCAAGGATTGAACCCATGTTCCCTGCATTGCAAGGCAGATTGTTAACCACTGCACCACCGGGGAAGTTCAATAAATGTTCATAGGTGCCAAGCTTGGAAGCGAGCAAGATGTCCTTTGTTAAGTGAATAGACAAATAACCTGTGCTACTTCCATACAGTGCAAAATTATTTAGTGCTAAAATGAAATGAGTTACCAAGTCACAGAAAGACGTAAATGCACATCACTAAGGGAAAAGGAACAGGCTCCGTACTCTGTGCTTACAATTGTAGGACATTCTGGAAACGGTGAAACTGTGGACACAGTGAAACGATCAGTGGTTGAAGGATGAATAGGTGGAGCACAGAGGATCTTTCTTTAGGGCAGTGAGACAGTTCTGTGCCATGGACCCATGCCATTCTACATCTCAGGTGGCCCCGCAGTAAAGAATCTGCCTGCCAGTGCAGGAGGCACAAGCGACGCGAGTTTGATCCTGGGGTGGGGGAAGATCTTTTGGAGTAGGAAATGGCAAAACCAATCCAATAATCTTGCCTGGAAAAGCCCACGGGCAGTGGAGTCTGGCAGGTTACAGTCCATAGGGTTGCAAAGAGTTGGACAGGACTGAGCGACGGAGCATGCACAGGCATAGAATGATACGCCAGCAAGACTGAACCCTGAGGTTAACTATGGACTTTGGGTGACAATGATGTGTCAGTGTGGGTTCACAGATTGTAGCCAACATACCATCTGGTGGGGAATGCTGAAGTTAGAGAAGTGTGTATGTATTAGGAGGGAGGATATATGGGAATGCCCTGTACTTTCTATTCAATTTAAAAATATATACTTATTCTTATTTATTTGACTGCTCCAGGTCTTAGTCATGGCACCTAGGATCTTCAGTCTTTGTGGCAGCATGCAGGATATTTAGTTGCGGCATGAGAACTCTTAGATGTGGCATGTGGGATCTAGTTTGAGGATCAGGAATCAAACCCGGGCCCCTGCATTGGGAGCATGGAGTCTTAGCCGCTGGACTGGCACAGAAGTCCTTGTGAATCAGAAACTGCTATAAAAAAATTTTTTTAATCTATTAAAAAGACAAAGCAAAGCAGAGGGTTTGGGCCTGACTAGATGAACTTAGCTCACATGTCTGTCTCTGATCCAGAGTGGCCGGGAAACTGAGCCTGCAGTTTGAGGAGGCCCAGGTACATGGCCGTCTCTGGAGGGAAATCAGTCCTCCAAAACCACATGGGAGAGGGATGGGGAGAGGTAGATGCCTAGAAAGAAAATAAGGGCTTGTTTCCTGAGAAGAGGAGAATGGATATTGGGAGTTGAAAACAGTGGATATTGACTTATTGATTATCCTTGGCATTGAGGAGCCATCCGATCCTATAATCAGACAAAACAGAAAGTCCAGAGGCCTGGAGATAATTAAAAAGACAGAGCTTTTAGGTATTTAATGAACTCCTATTCAAGTTGACAGCTTTGTTAATTTATTGATCACCAAATTTGGGTCAGAGAATATGCTTGAAGTTGAGGAGACTTTTGTGAATAATAACTCAGTGGACAAGTCCATTAATTTTCAAAAGCTTTCGTGTTTATTTAGTTAACATGTAGGAGACAGTTTCACCACTCCAAAATTAAATTACCCATGGCCTAATTAGAATATCCATAAACCTCCCAGATCATTACAATTTCGGAGAATTCCAGAGTTCAGAGGAAGCCAGAGCGGTCCCGTGACTCACCACGATCCCCACCCCCACCCCCAGGCTCCCAGGACACACAGCTAACTTTTGAACTTGACTAACTTATAATGACCACTTAAAGGAAAGAAAGTGCTCGCCAAGCGTTGCCCATGGTTACTCTTGAGGACCCGGCCCCCTAACTGTGTGCGTCAATCTGGAGATTGTGTAATTGTTCAAAAGAGTGAAATTCAAACCAGACGGTAATGAATTGTTTTCACGTAGCCTTCAAAAGTTGTTTTTACATAGGCCTTTTGAGGCCAACAAAACCAACTTTTGACTATAATGCATTGAAATGAAACACAAACCCCTTTTTTTCTGAGATTTAGTCTCTGGATACTTTTGAAGTGATTTTGTTAGTTTTTTAGGTTCTGCTTCACTAAGTCCCGCATTGTTCTCGTTACTGTCTGTGATAAAGAAGGCGACAACAATTCCTCTGCCTCCTCCACCCCAGATTGTTCTAGTTTCTCCCTTAAAGAGACCTTTACCCAGAGGAGAGAAAGATGGGCCATATCATTAACCCTTTGAGTCCATCTGCATTTATTAAACACTTAGTATGGACTTGATACTTGAAAAAATCAAAGAAATGGGCCCTACAGACCATCCATAGAGAAATAAGACTCTCTCAGTGACAGGCTGTGTGATCTTCGGCTAGTTACTTAACATCTCTGAGCTTCTGTTTCCCGAATGTAAAATAAGGATGAACTATATGCCTGCCAGAGTCTTTTTAAAAATAATAAATTATCTAAGGGCTACGCTGGGCCTTCATTGCCGCACTTTGTCTAGTTGCAGTTGGAGGGCTTCTCATTGTGGTGGCTTCTCTTGTGTAGTACAGGCTCTAGGAGTGTAGGCTTCAATAGCTGTGGAGCATGGGCTTAGTGGCCCCAAAGCATGTGGAACCTTCCCTGACCAGGGATTGAACCTGTGTCCACGGCACTGGCAGGTGGATTCTCAACCATTGGACCATCAGGTGGTTTACTTACTCATTTATTCAACAAACATAGATGGAGCTTCTGCTCTCTGCCCCCATACTCTTTTAGGAAGTACGGCCACAATAACCCTGCGAGTTGTACAAGGATTTTGGTGCAGGTGGAAGCCAGGCAGTAAACAGGAAGCCTTTGTACAAGAGCATTTACGGTAGATTACCTACAGAAACCTCAGAAGAAAAGAACATGAGTCTCAAAGGCCACTGTATTAGTTATCTATTGCTATGGAACAAACTGCCTTGAAATTTATGAGCTTAAAACAGTCAACATTTCTTGCACAGTTTCTGGGGTGGGGTCAGGAATCCAGGAGGGTTTAGCTGAGTGGTTTGGGTCTCCCACGGGGGGCTGCAGTCACCTGAGGTTCAGTAGGACTGGAGGATGGGGCTTTAGCCCTTTTATGTGGTTGTTGGCAGGAAGTATGGTCCCTCGCCTCACGGGCCTTCTCATAAGCCAGCTGCTGGCAGAGCAGCTGGCTGAGCAAGTGATTTAAGGAAGAGAAAGAGGGGACTTCCCTGGTGGGCCAGTGGTTAACAGTCTGTGGTTCCAGTGCAGGGGCCACTGGTTTGATCCCTGGTGGGAGAACTGAGATCCCATGTGCCACATGGAGTGGCCAAAAAAAAAAAAAGAGAGAGAGAGAGAGAAAGCATCCAAGACAAACTTGGTGTCTTTTATAAGTTTATCTCAGAAGCGACAATGTATCATCATTCTGCCTGATTCTCTTGGTCTTACAGACCTGCCCACTGCTATGTGTGTGTGGGAGTGGGGGAGGCCTACACAGAGCTGTGAGAGCCAGTGGAACAAAGGATCACTAGGGGCCATTTTGGGGTTTGGCTACTAACCCCCTCCCCAGTAGGTTTCTTGTGTGTGTGTGTGATTTCTCATTTTAAGTCAGTATTCTCCTTTACACTTAAATTTTGGGTTCATCATTCTGTTCATTTGTTTGGTTTTATTATTTTCTTTTTGCCCATACCTCACGGGATGTGGGTTCTTAGTTCCCTGACCAGGGATTGAACCTGTGCCCCCTAGCAGTGGAAGCATGAAGTCTTAACCACTGGACCTCCAGGGAAGTCTTGTTTGCTAGTTTTTCAGGAAGGCTTCCCCAGATAGCAAAATCTTCAGGTCCCACTAAACCTGGATCCATCTCTGGTCCCAAAATAAGTCCGCTGTTCGTGACACTGGGAGTGTTAGAGATTTTGCACGCAGGGTTGGAAGAAGATAGGACCCAGTCCAGGGAACTTGCTAGCTGAGGGCCTGCCCTGCCTGGGGGATGGTATAGATATCAGTTCCTCCCTCAAGGCCTTCACTCAACATTTCTCTGGAAGCTTAAACTGCTGGAATCAAATCAGAGGTTTCCAGGAGTGACAAAGAGATAAAGTCGTGTGTGTGCACTGTGGTGCTGTATTTAAACATTTTGACAGTGATCAGGTAAAACTTTGCCAGTGCTGATCCACTCTCCTGTAAGTGTTTATGCCTGGCAGGAGGGCCCAATGGCCCAGTGATTGGACACTCACTTTCAAGTTAATTGACTTGTTTGGTCTTCTTAAACCAAGCAAGTGATGAAATGCAATTTTCCCCCCTCTGTTTTCTTTCCTCATGCACCAAGAAAAACAAAGCTGGCTTTGAAACTCTAATGCATCTATTAATTTCTGAGGCTCCAGCTCTAAATTAGCAAAAACAAACAAAAAAAATAGACCAAAAACTCCAGCTTTTTTGATCCTTGTTTGGGCCTCTGTGATCTGAGATGGACCTGGTTTCCCTGACCCCACACAAAGCAGATCGTGAATGATGAGTTGTGATTTGTTGTATAAAGGAAATGACCGCCATATATTGAATACACACTTTTTGTGTCACAGCTTCTGTATGTATCATCTCATTTGCGATTCATTTAACAAGCTAAGTTTGATGATCCCCATTTTGCAGATGAAGTTCAGAGAGGCTGTCTTGCTTACATATAGTCACACAGCAGAGAAATGACAGATTTGGGTATGAATGGAAGTGTGTCTGGCTTGGGAACTCATGTTCTTTCTACTATGTGGCCCTCCTCCTTCCTCTGATTAAGTCAGATTCTTCTACTATATGATTTGAAAGCATCCAGTAGCTTTGCTGCACAGTATTTATTCAATTTCATTGTTATATTCCATTGTAACAGTTATCTATTGCTATGTAACAAAAAAACTATCCCAAAACTCAATTGCTTAAAACAATCTTTTTTTTTTTCTTATGAGTCTTTGGGTATGATTCTTCTGGGTTTGCTGGGACAGCCAGATGCCAGGGTCTTTTTCCCCTCATGTCTTTCCTTCAGTGCTTTTGCTGACCTGGTGGACTTAGGGCAGAGTTCCAAGTGAGTGAAAATAGAAGCTGCAAGGCCTTTCAAGGTCTGGGCTCTAGAACCGTACTGTATCCCTTCTACTCATTATATTGATGGAAACGGGTTCCAGTAAGCTTCACGTAGGTTTAAACCATGTCAATCTGTTTCCCCAGTGCCTGGAACAGAGCTGGTACACAGAATATTTGTTGACATAAAAGATGATCACAATGTATTTTTCTCCTAGCACTGGGGAACTTAGAAGTTCCCTAAAACGGTGGTTATTCTTTTATAGCTTTCCCAGGGAACAGAAGTAATATCAATGATTTTTATTGCAATCAGGACACCCGATTTCTACCGAATGGCACAGAATGATCTTCACTGTTCTTCCCAACCTACCCCCAGTTCCCTGTTATCTGATACTTAGTAAATTGCTAGCGATGCATTGCCAAATTAATAGAGGGGCAGTGAAAAATAAGAATGAAGAGTATGGTCATGGATTTCAAATCCTGGTCCTATCTCTTACTAGCTGTGGGATCTTGGGCAAGTCATCCAAGCTCTCTGTGCTTTTGTTTTCTCATCTGTGAAATGGGCATAATACTAGACTATACATCTGGAGAGTGATGGAAGAATCAAGTGGGTTAATACTTGCATAAAGCAAGAAGGTTTAGCATTCTGTCACTATCGTATAAGTGAAAGTTGCTCCGTCGTGTCTGACTCTTTGCGACCCCATAGACTATACAGTCCATGGAGTTCTCTAGGCCAGAATACTAGAGTGGGTAGCTGTTCCCTTCTCCAGCGGACCTTCCTGACCCAGGAGTTGAACCGAGGTCTCCTGCATTGCAGGCGGATTCTTTACCAGCTGAGCTATCAGGGAAGCCCAAGTATTCTTGCTTGGAGAATCTCATGGACCAGAGGAGCCTGGCAGGCTACAGTCTGTGGGGTCACAAGAGTCGGACGCAACTGAACGACTAAGCACAGCACAGCATTATATAAGAGTTAGCTGTTATTGTAAGTAACCTACAGGGCCTGACTTCAAGTTTCCAATGAGTCACTTTCTTAAGATACCACATGATCTTTTGAGAGCTGTTGTTCTTTGCCTTATCCAACAGTCTTCAGAGAATCAGGAAGCCATCAAGATGAGCTCTGAACAAGTGTGAAAGCAACCTTCTCCAGTTCACAGTTGGACAGCTTTAATGCACCAATTTCTAATTTCACTTATAGTACTTAGATTTTTAACTGTAGTTTTCTATCCATATGAAGGAGGAGACTTTTAGAGAGAAGTCAGCTTTACAGGCTGACACAGAAAAATTCTATTATAGCATGGTGCTTTCCTTTATTGTATTATTATGTTATAATGGAAACTTTCAGACATGTTCAAAAGGAGAAAAAACAATATAACCAAGCCCTGTATCCATCATCTGTCTGATGATTTGAGAAGCACCTTGCCGACTATATGCTGGTCTGTCTATAAAATGGTGTACAGCAGGCTTTAAAAAGAAAAAAAAGTCTTCTGTTATGGAAAATATGTCTAAGAATATTAAGAAAAAAGTTACAAAACAGTCTACACACTGTATTTCCATTTGGTATAAAAACAATGTGTTTTATTGGCACATATTTGTAATATCGTCATTTATTCCCACAGAGCCTGAAAGAGTGGGCGGGATCACCAAGCAAATTTACTGCTACACAAGCCACACGCACACATGCACACACACAAACGCACACACACGTGGGGTGCTTGGGATCAGGGGACTGGGTCCCTCTTCTCTCTGCCCATCCCCAAATCCAGTTCAGGCCTGGATGGAGCTTGCACTCTTGGGGTTCTTGGGGATGTTGTCATTCGAAATGGCAACACTCACTCTAGGTTGCATTTGGAGCTGTCTTAGCAGGAGGCTGGGGCTTTTTGGTGGCTCATATGGTGAAGAATCTGCTTGCAATGCAGGAGACCTGGGATCAATCTCTGGGTCAGGAAGATCCCCTGGAATGGCAACCCATTCCAATATTCTTGCCTGGGAAATCCCATCGACAGAGAATCCCGTGGGCAGAGGAGTCTGGCAGGCTACAGTTGATGGGATCCCAAAGAGCTGGACAGGACTGAGCCACTAACAATTTCACTTGCTTTAGCAGGAGGCTACTTGGCTTTCTGAAGTTCTCAGAGGGAAGTATTTTTGTAAGACACACATCTCTTTCTTATGTTAATGTCGGGAGCTTCCCTGGGCTCCACTTTCGTGTATTATCATCCTGGACTGAGATGGGGAGGGAAGGAGGTGTGTATCAACACCCCCTTCCACCCCGTTTGGCCTCCTAGGGGCTCCCCAGACACTGGAAGTTAACATCTTGGAGTATTTGCCTTGAACTTGTGTTTGCAACCACGCTGGGGGATGGGTGCTGTTCCTCTGCACAGCTTAGGGATGAGGAAGCTGCAGAGAGTTCAGAGACATTCCCAAGGTCACACTGCTAGGTGTGGGCTGCCTTTGAACGTCAGTCTCTTTCAGTTCAGTTCAGTCGCTCAACTGTGTCCGACTCTCTGCCACCCCATGAATCTCAGCACGCCAGGCCTCCCTGTCCGTCACCAACTCCCAGAGTTCACTCAGACTCACATCCATCGAGTCCGTGATGCCATCCAGCCATCTCATCCTCTGTCGTCCCCTTCTCCTCCTGCCCCCAGTCCCTCCCAGCATCAGAGTCTTTTTCCAACGAGTCAACTCTTCACATGAGGTGGCCAAAGTACTGGAGTTTCAGCTTTAGCATCATTCCTTCCAAAGAAATCCCAGGGCTGATCTCCTTCAGAATGGACTGGTTGGATCTCCTTGCAGTCCAAGAGACTCTGAGCTGCCTAAACACAAAGAATGTTCTTGAAAGACAGCAGAGACTGAGTTCAAGGCAGTTCTCTCAGGGGATGGAGCCTGGGCAGGGGGAGAGTGTGAGGGGAAGGGTGCGAGAAGGCTTTCGGTGTCCATCCACTACTTTGGCCAGACAGGTGATAATAGCAGAGTTGCAGCTAGGATCAAAGCACAGATTCAGAGCCAGGTGACCTGAACTCACATGGGGCTTGACCACTTGACTGGCGAGTGACATGAGCCAGTGACTGCCTTCCTCTGCAAATCAGTGTTTTCCTATTCATACGGAGATGATGACCAATGTCTGCTTTCCTGGGGCTGCTTTAAGGAGTTTTTGTTTTTGGCTGCCCTGAGTGGCTTGCAGGATCTTAGGTCTCCTGACCAGGGATGGAACCCATGCCCCTTGGAGCGGAAGCTCAAAGTCTTAACTGCTGGACTGCCAGGAAAAGTCCCTAAATGACTTAAGATAGTCCTAAAACATTTACAACAGCAACAAAACACTTAGAACGGTGCCCTGTCATATAGCAAACATCGAACAAATTTTAACTATTGTTACTCTGAGCATTGATATTTTCCATGAATATGTATTTTACTTTTAAAATAATAAAAATAATAGACTAGTTCTTTTAAAGGGTCAATACAATGTCTAATAAAGTTAGACCTATACCTACCTTGCTGCTAAGTCGCTTCAGTCGTGTCCGACTCTGTGCGACCCTATGGATGTCAGCCCATGAGGCTCCCCCCGTCCCTGGGATTCTCCAGGCAAGAACACTGGAGTGGGTTGCCATTTCCTTCTCCAATGCATGAAAGTGAAAAGTGAAAGTGAAGTCGTTCAGTTGTGTCTGACTCTTAGCGACCCCATGGACCTACCAGGCTCCTCTATCCATGGGATTTTCCAGGCAAGAGTACTGGAGTGGGGTGCCATTGCCCCATAATTCTACTCTGGAGTTAAGAGAAATATGTGCACATGACCACAAAAAGACTTGTTCAGGATTGTTCATTACAGCTTTTTCTCATAGACTAAACTGGAAATGTCCACCAACAAGAGGACAGATAAGTAAATGGTGGTACAATCAGAAAATGGGATGAAAAAGTGAAAGTGTTAGTCACTCAGTTGTGTCCAACTCTGTGACTCCATGGAGTGTAGCCCACCAGGCTCCTCTGTCCATGGGGTTCTTCAGTCGAAAATACTGGATTTGGATAGCCATTCCCTTTTCCTGGGATTCCAGATCCAGGGATTGAACCCAGGTCTCCTGCATCACAAGCAGATTCTTTACGGTCTTTCCACCAGAAACTGGAATACTCAACAATAAAAAGAAAAAAAATAGTTAAAAAGAAAGAAACTGTTGATACCTCTAGCAGTCAATATGATTGAATCTGAAAAACATTATTTGGGTGAAAGAACCCAGATACATAAGGGTTAATTCTGTATGATTCCATTTATGTCAAGTCGAAGAACAAGCCAAACTAATTGTGATAGAGGTCAGAATAGGGGTTAACTGGTTTGGGGGAGGGGAGAAGGCAACTTTCTAAAGGATGGGAGTGTTCTGTGCCCCAGAAGCCATTTTTGGTTGTCACAGCCAGCAGTGAGAGTAAAGACTACCAGCATCTGCTGGATACAGGCTAGAGATGCTATAAACATCCTCCAGTGCTCAGGACAGTCCCCACCACAGAGATTTATCTGGCCCCATATTTCAATGAGAAACTTTGGTATAGGGTTTTAGTTGCTTAAGCATGTCCAAGGATTTCTGCGTTCTCATAGATACTTGCCGTTATTATAGGCAAAATCTGAGTAGCAGAGATGAGTAGTTACCCTTGGGATAGGATTGTTGCTTGCAAGAAGCTCTTCAGCCAGGAACTTTTCCTACCCTCCTTTGCATCTAGGCACAGCCAGACAATTCATTCTTGCAAATAGAAGGAGCAAAAGTAATGTATGTTAGCTTGAGGCGAGGCAGTCAAGAAACATGTACTCTTTCCCCACTCTTTCCCCTGCCTCCTCTGGATGCAGACAGTGATGAAAAACTGTCAGTCAACTGGCAGCCTAGCACAGGATGGCCCCATGAACAGCAGATAAAATTCTGTTATGTAAACCCTGGAACGTTGGGGTTTATTTGTTGCAGTGGCTCATATAATTCGAATAGAATGTTCAACCAAAAATATAGTCTCCAAAGTGGAGATTTTCCAAACTAATCTGTTAAGGAACAGTTAATCTCACTTGTAAATTCTCTGAGAGCAGAGATCATAGGATACACATTTTCTTAATCCTCCATAAGGCTAAGCACTGTGTATCTTTTTTTCTTCTAAAGTCATATGGCTCCATGGATTGGAAGAGATTTTAAGTATCCTTCTGTAACCTTTCCAAGACACATTTATTGGACCACAAAACACCAGCTCTCACACTCTCATCACATGTCTTCTGGGGTAGTTACCTTACCTGATGCTCCAGACTTGGGTTCAGACTGACTGGAGACAATCAATGTATTTTCATCTCCCTAACATCAGTCTTTGGGTCACAGATGGGCACATAACCAAGTCAGAACCAACATGATATAGGATTGTAGCTGAGGCTCCGGCATGGAAACAATTCCTTCTCTTTCAAGAGAGAACCCTGGGGACTTCCCCAGTGGTCCAGTGGTTAACAACCTACCTTCTAATGCAGAGTACCTGGGTTTGAGCCCTGCTTGGGAAACCTGGTAGCTCAGATGGTAAAGAATCTGCCTGCAATGCAGGAGACCTGGGTTCGATTCCTGCGTCAGGAAGATCCCCTGGAGAAGGGAATGGCAACTTCCTCCAGTATTCTTGCCTGGGGAATCCCATGGATAGAGGAGCCCGGCAGGGGTCCATGGGGTTGCAGAGTTGGACACAACTGAGTGACTTACACACACACTGGGGAACCAATATCCCACATGCCTCAGGGAAGCTAAGCCTGTGAGCTTCAGCAATGGAGCCCACACTCTCTTGGGTGGACCATGCTCCACAATAAGAGAAGCCCCCCGCACTGCAGTGAAGCCCAGCACAGCCAAAAATCAGAGAGAGAGAGAGAGAACCCTGAATTATTCTCTCTCTGCCCAGTTGTTGCTATAGGTCTGTGAGGCTTCCGTGGAATCACTTTGCTGACAAGACAGCAATGCTTGGAGCTGACAAGGAGCCGCAGGTAGAGACGGTTCCCAGGGGGCTCAAGCAGGGTCAGGACTTACGTTCTTTCTGCATTTCTTCTCTGTTTCACTCAGCATCTTAGCTTTGCTCACTTGTGGTGACAAAACGAAATCCACAGTTCAAAACATTCTAATGACAATGTCATATACCTCTGTTTACGAGAAAGACCTTTCCCAGCAGCACTCAGCAGATTTCTCCTCTTATTGGTCTAGAGGGTATCACGTGACAGTGCCCCACCAATCACTGCAAGGTGTCTGCATCCCCATGATTGGCTCTATCGCTCACGTCTCTCTTCTTCACGTTGAGGCTGGGACCAGGACCCATCTTCCTGGAAATACGTGGCCACCAGAAGGAAACCTGTTCACAACCAGAATTCTGATGTAAATAGGAAGAATTTTATTTTTTGAGTAGGCAAGTATAGTGTCTGCAATTATAAATATTTAATTACGGTTATTTGTGTATAGGTCGGAGAAGGCAATGGCACCCCACTCCAGTACTCTTGCCTGAAAAGTCCCATGGGCGGAGGAGCCTGGTAGGCTGCAGTCCATAGGGTCTGCGAAGAGTGGGACACGACTGAGTGACTTCACTTTCACTTTTCACTTTCATGCATTGGAGAAGGAAATGGCAACCCACTCCAGTGTTCTGGGGAGCCTGGTGGGCTGCCGTCTGTGGGGTTGCACAGAGTTGGACACGATTGAAGCGACTTCGCAGCAGCAGCAGCGTATCAGTCAATTGGCTTCCCACATGGCTCAGTGGTAAAGGATCTACCTGCCAATGCAGGAGATGCAAGAGACTCAGGTTCGATTCCTATGTCGGGAAGATCCCCTGGAGCAGGAAATGGCAACCCACTCCAGTATTCTTGTCTGGAAAATTCCAAGGACAGAGGAGCCTTGTGGGCTACAGTCCCTGGAGTCCCAAAGAGTCAGACACATCTGAGTGATTGAGCACCCATGCATATTGGTCAATTCCAAAAAATAGAAAACTTTCAAAAAGAACAAAAGGAGAAATTGATGGGCTTGCACAATTCAAAAGTTCAAGGGCTTCAGCTTCAGAGATGGCTGGATCCAGGAAATGATGTCCTGAATACATGGTCTTACTTTTCATCTCTTGTTCTGTTTGCCTTTTATTCTTGAGCAAGTATTCACTAAGAAATGGCCCCAGAAGTAACAAGCTTACTTCTTATTTGGCAACTCTTGGGCAGTTGTTTTAACAAAAGTTTAAGAATTGGCTTGGATCACAACTCTGTCCTTGAACCAGTCACCGTACCCACGGTCTCACTGGCCAAGCATAAATCCTGTGCTCACCTCTTGAACATGAGGTCATCACTATCTCAAAACAGATTCATAATGTGGGAAAAGAAGCCAGAAGGCTACTAAGCTGGACTTGGAGTGACTGGATGACCCTGAGGGCACCTCCCGGCCCCAGCCTGCTTTGTCCAAGGCAGAGGATTCTGAAGCTCCTCAGACTTCCCTGGGTTCCTTCATGGATTCCTCCCTGAGACTGAGACTTGGTCTCTCTTTCTCTGTACTTCCCAAAGCCTATATCTGGGGTAGGGAGGAGGGGTGGGCGTCTTGCTAAAATTCAGATTCTGATTGAGCATCTCTGAGTTGGAACCCCAGATGCTAGGTTTCCGTGACCCTCACTTTGAGTAGCAAAGGACTACAGTGCTTCCCGGATATGCCCTCAGCCTTCCTAAGGAAGCCGTAGTTAGCTGAGGAAGAGAATCAGATCATATGAACTTTCCTTTTTAAAGAAAGGTAAATTAAAAGGTGAATCAACTCAAAGAAAAAACTATTAAGGAATAAAAAAGTGGTTTGTTGCCACGGCAAGATTCCCTAAAGGTACACGACCGACTGAAATCTGCGGAACTCTGCTAGAGCCAGGCTCTCTTTCGGACTTTGAACCAAGCTGGACAAAGATTCTTTGCATGAACGCTGGTGCTAGAGAAATCTTTCAAAGACAGGCAGCTGCTGCTTCCTCTAGGTGGGGCTTCAAAGTCCAAACAGCCTTTATTCACAGCCTCTTTAAAACCTGGGGGCAATTTTTTTTTTCCCCTCCAAGTAAGACCTTACTATTTGGGAAAGGAGAAGGCATTTTGTATACTAACTGCTCGTTGCAAGAACCAAGTGGCCAAGGCATCTGGCTTTTGAAGTCTTGCCAAACACACTTATAAAAGTTAGCAGCCCAGGCAAGACCCCAGAGTAGCGTCCAGAACTTGAGGCCTGGAATGATCCTAGCTGGTTTATTTTCTGGAAGTCTGCCTTTGCTGACCAGGCGGATTTAAGCCCCACTCAGTGCTGTGAAGACTGTGTGTGTCTGTCCTGGGTTGCTCTTCTTTGACTCATCCAATTATAAACACCTGATTTCAAGGAACCATGGTTCATGTCAGCTTGGATTTATCCCTGGAGCATCACATATTTATTTTGGAGGTGGTTGACGTGGCAGAAAGAGTGCCGACGCACCCCAGAGGGGAAGTTTCAGCATGTTTTTCTGACCTCGGTTTGCACCAGTAGTCTCCCTAAAATCACACCTCATTTGGATTATTTTGGTGAAAAGTGCAAACTGATTTTAAAAAGTGCATCTTTATTCTACAACACTGTTAAATACTTCTAAATCTCGATAATAGGGGATTATTTTTTTTGTTTATTAAAAAATTGTTTTTGGCTATGCCATGTGGTTTGTGGGATCTTAGTATTCCAACCAGGGATTGAACCCAGGCCCTCAGCAGTGAACGTACAGAGTCTTCACCACTGGACCACCAGGCAATTCCCTGGGGTATTTTTAAAATGCAGATTCTGATTCAGCAGATCTGAGTTGGGGCGTGAGGGCCTATATTTTCATGGACCGAACTTTGTATTTATTTATTTATATAGAAATATAGTTGGTTTACAATGTTGTGTTAATTTCTACTGTATGGTAAAGTGACTCAGTTATACACATGTATACTTTCTTGTTTTATATTCTTTTCCATTATGTTTTATCCCAGGAGATCAGATACAGTTCCCCGTACTATACAGTAGAACCTTGTTGTTTATCCATTCTAAAAGCTATAAATAGTTTGCATCTAGTAACGAACATTTGTTGGCAAAGTAATGTGTCTGCTTTTTAATATGCCTTCTAGATTTGTCATAGCTTTTCTTCCCAGAAGCAAACATCTTTTAATTTCATGGCTATAGTCACCATCTACAGCGATTTTGGAGCCCAACAAAATAAAGTCTTTCACTGTTTCCATTGTTTCCCCACCTGTTTGCCATGAATTGATGAGACTGGATGTCCTAATCTTAGTTTTTGCATGTTGAGTTTTAAGCCAGCTTTTTCACTCCCCTCTTTCATCTTCATCAAGAGGCTCTTTAGTTCTTCTTTGCTTTCTGCCATAAGGGTGATGTCATCTGCATATCTGAGGTTATTGATATTTCTTCTGGCAGTCTTGATTCCCGCTTGTGATTCATCCAGCTTGGCATTTCAAGGGATGTACTCTGCATAGAGTACTTCTGCTTTATTGACTATGCCAAAACTTTTGACTTTGTGGATCACAGCAAACTGTGGAAAGTTCTTCAAGAGATGGGACTACCAGACCACCCGACCTGTCTCTTGAGAAATCTGTATGCAGGTTAAGAAGCAACAATTAGAACTGGACATGGAACAACAGACTGGTTCCAAATAGGGAAAGGAGTACGTCAAGGCTGTGTATTGTCACCCTGCTTATTTAATTTATATGCAGAGTACATCATGAGAAATGCTGGGCTGGATGAAGCACAAGCTGGAATCAAGATTGCCAGGAGAAATATCAATAACCTCAGATATGCAGATGACACCATCCTTATGGGAGAAAGCAGAGAACTGAAGAGCCTCTTGATGAAAGTAAAAGAGGAGAGGCTTAAAACTCAACATTCAGAAAACTAGGATCATGGCATCCGGTCCCATCACTTCATGGCAAATAGATGAGGAAACAGTGCAAACAGTGTCAGACTTTATTTTTGGGGGCTCCAAAATCATTGCAGCCATGAAATTAAAAGACGCTTGCTCCTTGGAAGAAAAGTTATGACCAATCTAGACAGCATGTTAAAAAGCAGAGACATTACTTTGCCAATAAAGGTTTGTCTAGTCAAAGCTATGGTTTTTCCAGTAGTCATGTGTGGATGTGAGAGTTGGACTATAAAGAAAGCTGAGCCCCAAAGCATTAATGCTTTTGAACTATGGTGTTGGAGAAGACTTTTAAGAGTCCCTTGGACTGTAAGGAGATCTGACCAGTCCATCCTAAAGGAAATCAGTCCTGAATATTCATTGGAAGGACTGATGCTGAAACTCCAATACTTTGGCCACCTGATGTGAAGAGCTCACTCATTTGAAAAGACCCTGATGCTGGGAAAGATTGAAGGCAGGAGGAGAAGGGGACAACAGAGGATGAGATGGTTGGATGGCATCACTGACTCGATGGACATGAATTTGAGTAAACTCCAGGAGTTGGTGATGGACAGGGAGGCCTGGTGTGCTGCAGTCCAAGGGGTCATAAAGAGTCAGACACGACTGAGTGACTGAACTGAACTGAACTCTGCATAGAAGTTAAATAAGCAGGGTGACAATATATAGCCTTAACATACTCCTTTCCCAATTTGGAACCAGTCTGTTGTTCCATGTCTAGTTCTAACTGTTGCTTCTTCTTGGCCTTGAAGGTGAAGGTGAAGTCGCTCAGTCGTGTCCGACTCTTTGCGACCCCGTGGACTGTAGCCTACTAGGCTTCTCCGTCCATGGGATTCTTCAGGCAAGAATACTAGAGTGGGTTACCATTTCCTTCTCCAGGGGATCTTCCCAACCCAGGGGATCGAACCCGGGTCTCCCACATTGGATGCAGATGCTTTAACCTCTGAGTTTTCCCCTAATTAAGCATTTATTTTGAGATATCTGAAGATTCATGTGAAATTGTAAGAAATTACATTGGTCCTGTGTGCCCTCTACCAAGTTTCCCCCATAGCAACATCTTTCAAACGTGTAGTACAATATTGCAACCAGGAAGTGGACGCTGATCCATCCTAGATACAGAGCATCTTCATCAACACCAGAGTTCTCATGGGACTGCAGGGTGTTTGAGGGCTGAAGGGATTTAGTCTGTGGGCATTTGCTTTCTTGGGAGAATAATGCTTGGAACACAATTGAAACTTCTAATTTGAATTTAACAATTCAATATAGGGCTTCTTACATTTTCCCAGGATTTAAAATGCTCAGACGCCAGGTCCTGGTCACCTGGTTTCCATAGTTCATTGGCAACTGGAAATTTAGCACAGTCACTGTTCTTTTTGCTTATCTCTCAAGGTTTTTCAGATAAGTAGGGACCTGATCCTGGAGAAACCGCTTTGGATCCAGGGGAAGCTAAATGGTGGCTTTAAAACAAAATACCTTCATTAAAAATTTTTGGCCACATCGCTGGCTTATGGGAACTTAGTTGCCTGCAGTGGCAGTGTTAGTCACTGACTTGTGTCTCTTTGCGACCCCCGACCCCACAAACTGTAGCCTGGCAGGCTCCTGTATCCATGGGATTCTCCAGGCAAGAATACTGGAGTGGATTGCTGTTCCCTTCTCCAGAGGATCTTCCTGATCCAGAGATCTTCCTGGTCTCCTGCATTGCAGGCAGATTCTCTACCATCTGAGCTACAGGGACGATGAGGATAGTTTCCTGACCAGGGAGCGAACCTGGGCAGTGAAAGTCTGATCACTGGAATGCCAGGCAACTCTATCCTCATACTAGTTGAGAGGAAATTATTATGCCCAGCTGAGAATATCTAGGTCTCCCCTTGGAGTCATCAACTATCCTAATTTTCCCAGGATTGAGGTGGTTTCTGGCATGTAAGTGCTAAAACCAGGAAAGGTCCTGGGCAAATAAGGAGGAGTTGGTCACCCCACACTCAGCTCCAATTTGGAGGATGGAGGGGAGATTTCAAGACAAAGATTAAACGAAGCAACAGTTCTGTTCTTTCAGATACTTTTGGTCAGCTTTTTCCTCCTACACAGTTTGAGAGTTCCATGCACACAGAGCCCATTTTTCACCTGTAGGTCACCCAGCATCTACCTGCTGAGAACAAGGTCCCTGCCCTCCCTCATTCATGGAAATACATTCATCATCGTGTTCAGAAAATTCATCATGAACATAAAACTGTTTTCTATCCTCTTGTGCTCAAATTTCCCCAGCTGTCCTAGTAAACTTCTTTATAGCTGCTTAAAAAAAAAAAAAATCAGAAGTCGAGAATCGAACATTGCTTTCCATTGTCACAGCTCCTTTGAATCTCTCTCTTTGGCCACGTGTGCAATCTTACTTCCCCAACCAAGGACTCAGCCTCCCCCTCTGCAGTAGAAGGGCAGCGCAGTAACCAGGGGGCCCGCAGAGAAGTCCCTTGAGTCTAGATGTAATCCAGCCCCCTGACCTTCCTTGACCTTTCAAGACGATTTTTTTTTTTCTTCCCAGAGTCTAGGCTAGTTCTACACCGTGTCCCTTAGTTTGGGATTTGTCTGATTGTTTTTCCAGGTTTAGATTCTGGTTAAACATTTGGCCAAATATTGTACTACAAAGGTGATAGTGTGTGCGTCCTTCTTGGGAATAATTTTTAAATTTATGAGAGCTGACAGCCCAGCCCCTTAGAGGGGAAAGTACTGAAATCACTGAAAGGAGAAGTATCTTGGTCAAGGTCATATTTGCTCCTTTATTGGTGAACCCAGAATCTAATTCTGGTTTCCCATGTCCCTCTGAATCTACGTTCTTGGTCTGCCTTCTCTGTTCTTGGAAACTGATTTTTTTACCTCCCTCCACAGTATACCTTTTTTTTTTCTTTCTGGTCAGAACTCTGCTTTTGAAAAACAAAACCTTTTTTCCTCATTACTTTGGAGAAGGAAATGGTAAACCCACTCCAGTACTCTTGCCTGGAAAATCCCATTGACAGAGGAGCCTGGGAGGCTGCAGTCCATGGGGTCGCAAAGAGTCAGACACGACTGAGCCACTTCACTTTGCACAACAAGGCCTGGACTGCTATTGTTTGCTGCAAACTTCTTTGCATCCGATTCTTCCTCTTTTCAAGATAAGGCCTGTTTTTTTCCCAGGGTTTAGGGAACCACACCTATAAGAGCTGTTCCAGGCTCTCTAGCATTGTTTCCTTTCTCTGATAAGGGCCTTTGCTAAGAGCTCTCCCTTAGTCTCTTACCTGTCTCCACTTAGAAAGTCATACTGTTCATGGGGTTCTGAAGGCAAGAATACTGGAAGAGGCAGAAAACAAAATGGGAGAAAGCAAAGAGGCATTAAAGAGCCTCTTAAAGAGGGTGAAAATCTGACTTAAAACTCAACACTAAAAAACTAAGGTCATGGCATCCAGTTCCATCACTTCATGGCAAATAAATGGGGAAAAAGTGGAAACAGTGACATTTTATTTTCTTGGGCTTCAAAATCACTATGGATGGTGACTTTAGCCATGAAATTAAAAGACATTTGCTCCTGGAAGGAAAACTATGACAAACCTAGATAGCATATTAAAAAGCAGAGACATCACTTTGCCAACAAAGGTCTGTCTAGTCAAAGAAACCTATGGTTTTTCCAGTTGTCATGTACAGATGTGAGAGTTGGATCATAAAGAAGGCTGAGCACTGAAGAATTGATGCTTTTGAACTGTGGTGTTGGAGAAGACTCTTGCGAGTCCCTTGGACTGCAAGGAAATCAAACCAGTCAATCCTTAAGGATATCAACCATGAGTATTAATTGGAGGGACTAATGCTGAAGCTGAAACTCCAATACTTTGGCCACCTGATGCAAAGAGCTGACTCACTGGAAAAGACCCTGATGCTGGGAAAGATTGAAGGCAGAAGGCGAAGGGGGAGATAGAGAATGAAATGGCTGGATGGCATCACCAACTTGATAGACATGAGTTTGAGCAAGCTCCAGGAGATAGTGAAGGACAGAGAAGCCTGTTCATGGTGTTCAGGAAGCCTGCAGTTCATGGGGTCGCAAAGAGACAGACAAGACTTAGCAACTGAACAACAACTCAGAGTCACCTTTCCCTTAGTTCAGTAGCGTGGCCATTTCTGTGAGGATGGGTCAGTCATTCCTGTGTTGCGCATTCTTGAGAGTCAGTTAGCAACCATCCCCCAAATCGGGGCTTAAACTAAAGGTTCTGACACTGGAAAATGTTAGGATTTCCTTGGTGGTCTGGTGGTTAAGAATCCACCTTGCAATGCTGGGGATGCAGTTTCCATCCCTAGTCGGCGAACCGAGATCCCATATGCCTTGGGGCAACTAAGCCCGAACTCCACAACTACTGAGCCCACACGACGCAATGAAGATCACATCCCCCTGTGCTGCAACTAAGACCCAACGCAGTCAAATAAATTAAAAATAAATATTAAAAAAATAAGACTTGAAAAGTGCATCAGGGCTTCCCAGGTGACTGAGTGGTGAAGAATCCGCCTGCCAATGCGGAAGACTCAGGAGACTCAGGTTTGGTTCCTGGGTTGGGAAGATCTCCTGGAAGAGGAAATGGCAACCCACTCCAGTACTCTTGCCTGGAGAATCCCATGGTCAGAGGAGCCTGGCGGGCTACAGTCCATTGGGTCTCAAAGAGTCGGACACAACAGAAGAATGAGCCCGCATACATGCAGAGACATCGGAGCCACCTGCAGGGCTTGTTCAGTCGCTGGTTGCTGGCCCTACATCCAGAATTTCTGATTCAGTCACTGGGGAGGGGAGGATGTGCATTGCTAACCTGTTCCAGGCGAAGGGGACGCTGCTCGGCTATAGCCTACACTTTTAAGAATCATTGACTTGGAATTCCTTGGTGATCCAGAAATTAGGACTTGGTGCTTTCACTGGCCAGGCCCAGAGTTCAATCCCTGGTTGGGGAACTAAGATCCTGCAAACTTTGTGGTGCCAAAAAGAAAAAAAAATCACTGCAATAAGTTGGCACTTATGTAATACTCCAATGCTTCTATTGAAGTAAATTACAGACATTATAACACCCACAAACCTGATAATCCCTTCTTCCCAATGGCTCAAAACTTCTACTTTCCCTTCTTCCCACTTCAAACTAATCTGTCTTGAAGTTTTTTCCTAGCATCTGTAGAGACCCCATATCCATCCCTTTCTCCTGCATCATCCAAGTCCAAGCTCACATCATCTCTCACCCCGATGCTGCAGCCAGTTCCTCTCTGGTGTCTTCTCTAACTCCCGCCCACCCCTCTACCCCCTGTCACCCAAGTGATCTTTGAAACCTGCAGGTCAAATCATGTCACTCTGCTGAAAACACATCAGCGGCTATTGCTATTAGAATAAACCACAAACTTCTTTTACAACAAACCAGAACCTGCCTGTCCCAGCTCCCTGCCTCCCTGCTGGAAGTTATCACCTTTTTCTCCTGCACTGGAGTCCACCAGGCTCTGCACACACCAAACCATTTGCTTGAATAAATGGGTAACCCTGGTTGCCTCTAGGGAGGGAATCTTGTTAATGTAAGAAATGAGTAAATACAATAAAAACGAACAAAAGAAGTAGTTCTGAGGAATTTCCTGGTGGTGCAGTGGCTAAGGCTTTGCACTCCCAATGCAGGGGTCCAGGGTTCTGGCCTTGGGAAGTAGATCCCACATGCCTCAACTAAAGATCCTGGTGAACTACAAGGAAGACTGAAGCTCCCCCATGCCACAGCCTGGCACAGCCAAATAAATATATATATTTTAAAAAAGAAGTAATTCTGTGATTGCTCTCTAACCTATCATAATAATCCATGTATTTCTTTTCCTTTCTTATATATATATTTTTGCCACACCACACAGTGTACAGGATTTCCTGACCAGGGATCGAGCTCGTGTCCCCTGTAGTGGAAGTTTGGAGTTCTAACTACTGGACTGCCAGGGAAGTATTTCTTTTTATGGCACTGATTATAATCTGTAATTATCTTGCTTCTGTGTTCAACTTTTCTTTCCTGCCCCTGCCCCATCGCTCGATTAGACTCCCTGAGAGCAGGGAGTGTGCCCCCTCCCTCCCTCCCTCCATACTTCCCCTCCCCACTGGGCTCACCCTTCTATTCCCAGGGCTCAGCAGAGTGCCTGGTGGATGGCAGTTATCTTCACAAATATTTGTGGAATGAATGGATCTTGTATAACAAGGACAAGGTGGGGAGGAATGTGTAATGAAATCACCTGGAGATTTAGAACCTGCATACTTGGACTCCAGACCTGTAGGGACGGAGCCTTCCAGGGTTAATTACTGTGTAATGCACTTTGAATGCCCAGACATCCTCTGCCAACTCCCATGCCAAGTGGTTGTGGCTGCTTGAACATGTCAGAATCAGCAAAATAATGCTGGAACTGGTTTTGCTGGGTCAGGACTTAGCTTTTCTGCCTGCAAAATGGGCAGAGTGAATTAAAGTCAGCTTTAGTCTTTATGGTGGCTCAGACAGTAAAGAATCTGCCTGCAATGCAGGAGACCCAGGCTTGATCCTTGGGTCTGGAAGATGCCCTGGAGAAGGGAATGGCAACCCACTCCAGTATTCTTGCCTGAAGAAGTCCATGGAGAGAGGAGCCTGGTGGGCTACAGTTCATGGTGTTGCAGAGTTGGACACAACTGAGCAGCTGACACTTTCAGTCTTTCTTGAGATGTTTTTATGACTTTTGCCATATACTTGTACCATCAATAATTTTTTTAGTATTTTTCTTAAGATCAACATTTCTTTTTGGTTATATGCATTTTTGTTTTAAAAGGAAATATTCTATCAATGTATAAGCATCCTTTGATATAAACAGAAAGAAGAATAAAAATAAAGACAGTGAAACAACCTAGTGTGAATACATTTTGGTCAGCTGGAAGCTTTAGAATTTCAGATGGTTTTTTCTTTGTTAAAAGGAAATTACACTCCACTGAGACTTTCTACTAAAGGTGGAAGAATTGGAAGATGATGTTAAACATGGATGATTTTTTTCACAGTGCTATTTTTGATATCTGGATATTTTTCCAAGAATCATCTCATCTGCCTGCAGGGAATCATCTAATTCAAGCAGCTCATTTCAAAAGTGGGGAAACAAGGCCCATGATGGGGAATGGAATTTCTCCAGGACACTCACTGGGAATTTAGCACGTGCTTTAGACTGTGAGTTTTGGCAATAGGGGGCTGCAGCCACTTGTGCCTGGGGCAGGGGCTGGCACAGAGAGTCACGCAAGAAATGCGTCCCTGATCACTGACATTTTGCTTGTATGGTCATCATCCACTCTATGGGAATTCTGGGTCAACTGACGTTGAATCTTTTCGGTCCTTCTTGAGGGCAGGGACTGTATATTGGAATGTAGTTCATATACCGTTCAATTAATCCATTGAAGTGCACAGTGCCTTCACTCATTTGTTGAGTTTGGGCTATCTGGCTCTTCGTCACTGCTCACAGGCTTTCTCTAGCTGCAGTGAGTGGGGGCTACTCTCCGGTTGCTTGGGTTTCTCATTGCGGTGGCGTCCTTGGTTGTAGCATGGGGTCTGGAATACACGGGCTCAGGAGTTGTGGTCCACACGCTTGTTGTCTCTCCATATGTGGGATCACCCTGGACCAGGGATCGAACCGGTGCCCCCTGCATTGGCAAGAGGATTCTTCACCACTAGACCACCAGGAAAGTCCAGAAGTGTACAGTTCAAATAAGGAAAATATATTTATGAAATTAAAATGGTTGGCAGTGTATTTGCAGAGCTGCGAAATTGTCATTACAATGTTAGTACAATTTCATAGTCCCCTAAAGAAACCCTGTACCCACTAGCGGTCACTTTCTGTCTCTCCCTCCCTCTTACTGTGCTAACCACTAACCTACTTTCTGTCTCTATGATTTTGCTCATGGATGTTTCACATAAATGGAATCCCACAATATGTGGCCTTTGAGACTGGCTTCTTTTACTTAGCATAATGTTTCAAAGTTTGCCATGTAGCAGGTATCAGTACTTTCTTCCATTTTATGATAGGATATTATTTCATTGATGGATATACCACATTCTGCTGATCCGTTCGTTGGTTGATGGATGTTTGGGTTGTTTCCATTTTAGGGCTTCTGTGAAGAATGCTGCTATGAATATTCATGGACAAGATTTTGTGTGAACACGTGTTTTCAGTTCTCTTGTATAGCTATCTGGAAGTGGATTGCCAAGTCACACGGTAACTCTAAGCTTAACCTTTTTAGGAGCTAGATTGTTTTCCAAATAGCTGCACTATTTAAAGGGTGCCTTGTAGGGGCTTCCCTGGCCATTCAGTAGTTAAGGCTTCGACTTCTAAAACAAAGCACAACAAAACACAAAACAGAAACTCTGTTGTAACAAATCCAATAAAGACTTTAAAAAATGGTCTACATTAAAAAAGTCTTTAAAAAATGATATTTCATAGTATTCTGTGTTTTATGTTACTTTGGAGCAGTTGGTTGCAAGGTATGAAGACTCACTCAGTGGACTTTAGGAAAGGGTGGGTTTATGGTAAGGATATTTGTAGGAATCTCACCTGTGGCTTCATTCTTATAGAAAGCCAGCACTAGCCGAGTAAATAGGCCTTGCAGGAGAAACGGGATCAAGACCATCTCGTCTCATCCTGCTCAGCCACACTGCCTGCCTGCCCCTCCGGGCGCCCCCAAGTGAGTCCCCGCCTTTGCTCCCTCTCAGCAGTTCCCTTTCCTCGGCTATTTTGAGAGCTGCTGTCTTGTCGTTGTTCATGGGTCACCTCAAGTGTCATCTCGTTTCTGGAGTCTGACCTGACTTCCTAAAGTAGCTTCACCAGCCTCTAGCTTCCCTTCAGGCGCCTGTATTGTTTCTTTCATGGCCTTGAACACGTTCTTATTTTATTTTTGTTTGCTTCGAGATCATTCATCCCTCTGCCCAGTTTCTTCACCCGCAGAACCAGAGCTCCCTGGGAACAGACCTGTCCTGTTCAGCCTTCTATCTCCTGTCCTACAATAAGTGCCTGTGAGTATGTCCCCTTACATGGTAGAAGGAACTTGGTAGATGTAACTAAGTCAAGGATTTGGAGACGGCGAGATCCTCTGGAATTATCCCAGTGGGTCGAATGTAACCACAGGGTCACTTAAGAGGGAAGCTGGACAGTGAGAATCAGAGATGTGATAGCAGAAACAGAGGTGGGAGTGATGGGAGTGCTGGATTTGAAGACAGAAGGAGGCCACGAGCCAAGAAGTGTGGGCAGCTTCTGGAACCTGGAAAGGCAGGGAAGCGGATTCTTCCCTGCAGCCTCCAGAAGGAAGATACTTTTCAACTTTAACCCCATAAGTCCCATTCCAAACTCGTGACAATCAAAACTGTCAGATAATATATGTGTTATTAAAAAAAAAAAAGATTTATTGGCTGTGCCGGGTCTTAGCTCTGGGATGTGGGATCTTCTGTCTTCGTTGCAGTGTGTGAGATCTTTAGCTGTGGCACATGGGTCTTTAGTTGTGGCATGGGGAATCTAGTTCTCTGATCAGGGATTGAACCTGGCCCCCCTGCGTTGGAAGTGTAAAGTCTTACTTAGCTACTGGACCACCCGGGAAGTCCCAGCTTGTGGTATTTTTAGTCACTATACTTGTGGCAAGTTGTTAGAGTCACAGTAGGAAGCATTAATAAATAAGCACCTGGTCAAAAAATGGATGATAGGAGAAGACCTCACAGGTACTCAGGTCCTAACAGAGAGCTCTGCTGACCTGGGCAACAGTCCCAGGACTCCACTTACCACCAGCAAAGCTGGAGCTTTGCCCTTAACCAAGCTCTGTTTCTTTCTGTATTTTGGGGTGTTTAGGGTCATCTTCTTTTCCTTCTTGCCTCCTACCAGCTTCCCTTACCCTCTACTCTGCTTGATTCCTGGTCAAACTGGCTTGGTCTTTGTATATATGTATATACATATATGTGCATATATGAGTCTATAGGAATAGTTCTTTAAACATATTTTGACTCCTTCTTCTGTGTCTTTCTTTAATTATTTCTAGCCGTGCCACATAGCTTGAAGGAACTTAGTTCCCTGGCAAGGATAGATCAAACCTGTGCCCCCCCACAGTGAAAGCGAGGATTCCTAAGCACTAACCTGTCAGGGAATTCCCTGTGTGTCTTTATTTTTTAAATTTTATTTTAAATTAATTTTTGTTGGACTATAGTGAATTTTCAATGTTGCATTGGTTTCTGCTTCAGTTCAGTTAAGTTCAGTCGCTCAGCCGTGTCCAACTCTTTGCGACCCCATGAATCGCAGCACGCCAGGCCTCCCTGTCCATCACCAACTCCCGGAGTTCACTCAGACTCACGTCCATCGAGTCCGTGATGCCATCCAGCCATCTCATCCTCGGTCGTCCCCTTCTCCTCCTGTCCCCAATCCTTCCCAGCATCAGAGTCTTTTCCAATGAGTCAACTCGTTGCATGAGGTGGCCAAAGTACTGGAGTTTCAGCTTTAGCATCATTCCTTTCAAAGAAATCCCAGGGCTGATCTCCTTCAGAATGGACTGGCTGGGTCTCCTTGCAGTCCAAGGGACTCTCAAGAGTCTTCTCCAACACCACAGTTCAAAAGCATCAATTCTTTGGCACTCAGCCTTCTTCACAGTCCAACTCTCACAACCATACATGACTACTGGAAAAACCATAGCCTTGACTAGACGGACCTTAGTCAGCAAAGTAATGTCTCTGCTTTTGAATATACTCTCTAGGTTGGTCATAACTTTTCTCCCAAGGAGTAAGCGTCTTTTAATTTCATGGCTGCAGTCACCATCTGCAGTGATTTTGGAGCCCCCAAAAATAAAGTCTGAAACTTTCCACTCTTTCCCCATCTATTTCCCATGAAGTGATGGGACCAGATGCCATGATCTTCATTTTCTGAATGTTGAGCTTTAAGCCAACTTTTTCACTCTCCTCTTTCACCTTCATCAAGAAGCTTTTAGCTCTTCTTCACTTTCTGCCATAAGGGTGGTGTCATCTGCATATCTGAGGTTATTGATATTTCTCTTGGCAATCTTGATTCCAGCTTGTGTTTCTTCCAGTCCAGTGTTTCTCATGATGTACTCTGCATAGAAGTTAAATCAGCAGGGTGACAATATACAGCCTTGATGTACTCCTTTTCCTATTTGGAACCAGTCTGTTGTTCCGTGTCCAGTTCTAACTGTTGCTTCCTGACCTGCATACAGATTTTTCAAGAGGCAGGTCAGGTGGTCTGGTATTCCCATCTCCTGAAGAATTTTCCACAGTTTATTGTGATCCACACAGTCAAAGGCTTTGACATAGTCAATAAAGCAGAAATAGATGTTTTTCTGGAACTCTCTTGCTTTTTCCATGATCCAGCGAATGTTGGCAATTTGATCTCAGGTTCCTCTGCCTTTTCTAAAACCAGCTTGAACATCAGGGAGTTCACGGTTTGCTTATTGCTGAAGCCTGGCTTGGAGAATTTTGAGCATTACCTTACTGGCATGTGAGATGAGTACAATTGTGCGGTAGTTTGAGCATTCTTTGGCATTGCCTTTCTTTGGCATTGGAATGAAAACTGACCTTTTCCAGTCTTGTGGCCACTGCTGAGTTTTCCAAATTTGCTGGCATACTGAGTGCAACACTTTCACAGCATCATCTTTCAGGATTTGAAACAGCTCCACTGGAATTCCATCACCTCCACTAGCTTTGTTCGTAGTGATGCTTTCTAAGGCCCACTTGACTTCACATTCCAAGATGTCTGGCTCTAGATGAGTGATCACATCATCATGATTATCTGGGTCGTGAAGATCTTTTTTGTACAGTTCTTCTGTGTATTCTTGCCACCTCTTCTTAATATCTTCTGCTTCTGTTAGGTCCAGACCATTTTTGTCCTTTATCGAGCCCATCTTTGCATGAAATGTTCCCTTGGTGTCTTTAATTTTCCTGAAGAGATTTCTAGTCTTTCCCATTCTGTTCTTTTCCTCTATTTCTTTGCACTGATCGCTGAAGAAGGCTTTCTTATCTCTTCTTGCTATTCTTTGGAACTCTATATTCAGATGCTTATATCTTTCCTTTTCTCCTTTGCTTTTCACCTCTCTTCTTTTCACAGCTATTTGTAAGGCCTCCCCAGACAGTCATTTTGCTTTTTTGCATTTCTTTTCCATGGGGATGCTCTTGATCCCTGTCTCCCGTATGATGTCACAAATCTCATTGCATAGTTCTCTATGCACTCATCTATCAGATCTAGGCCCTTAAATCTATTTCTCACTTCCGCTGTATAATCATAAGGGATTTGATTTAGGTCATACCTGAATGGTCTAGCGGTTTTCCCTACTTTCTTCAGTTTAAGTCTGAATTTGGTAATAAGGAGTTCATGATCTGAGCCACAGTCAGCTCCTGGCCTTGTTTTTGTTGACTGTATAGAGCTTCTCCATCTTTGGCTGCATAGAATATAATCAATCTGATTTTAGTGTTGACCATCTGGTGCTGTCCATGTGTAGAGTCTTCTCTTGTGTTGTTGGAAGAGGGTATTTGCTATGACCAGTGCATTTTCTTGGCAAAACTCTATTAGTCTTTGCCCTGCTTCATTCCTCATTCCAAGGCCAAATTTGCCTGTTACTCCAGGTGTTTCTTGACTTTCTACTTTAACATTCTAGTCCCTTATAATAAAAAGGATATCTTTTTTGGGTGTTAGTTCTAAAAGATCTTGTAGGTCTTCATAAAACCGTTCAACTTCACCTTCTTCAGTGTTACTGGTTGGGGCATAGACTTGGATAACTGTGATATTGACTGGTTTGTCCTGGAGACGAACAGAGATCATTCTGTCATTTTGAGATTGCATCCAAGTACTGCATTTCAGACTCTTTTGTTGACCATGATGACTGCTCCATTTCTTCTGAGGGATTCCTGCCTGCAGTAGTAGATATACTGGTCATCTGAGTTAAATTTACCCATGCCAGTCCATTTTAGTTCGCTGATTCCTAGAATGTCAACGTTCACCCTTGCCATCTCTTGTTTGACCACTTCCAATTTGCCTTGATTCATGGACCTGACATTCCAGGTTCCTATGCAATATTGCTCTTTACAGCATCGGATCCTGCTTCTATCACCAGTCACATCCACAACTGGGTATTGTTCTTGCTTTGGCTCTATCCCTTCATTCATTCTGGAGTTATTTCTCCACTGACCTCCAGTAGCATATTGGGCACCTAATGACGTGGGGAGTTCATCTTTTGGTATCCTATCATTTTGCCTTTTCATACTGTTCATGGGGTTCTCAAGGCAAGAATACTGAAGTGGCTTGCCATTCCCTTTTCCAGTGGACCAGGTTCTGTCAGCCCTCTCCACCATGACCCACCCATCTTGGGTTGCCCCACAGGCATGGCTTGGTTTCATTGAGTTAGACAAGGCTGTGGTCCTAGTGTAATTAGATTGACTAGTTTTCTGTGAGTATGGTTTCAGTGTGTCTGCTCTCTGATGCCCTCTTGCAACACCTACTATCTTACTTGGGGTTTCTTACCTTAGGCGTGGTGTATCTCTTAACGGCTGCTCCAGCAAAGCACAGCTGCTGCTCCTTATCTTGGATGAGGGGTATCTTTGTTCTGCTTACAACAAAGTCAATCAGCTATACACAGATTCTAATCTTAAGAAGAAGCTTTTGGGATCCTTCCCCATACACCCTGTTTCAGAGCGCTGAGTGGAGTTCTCTGTGCTGCACCGTTGTTCCGGGCGCTGAGGTTCTCAGTTGTGTCGACTCTCTGCCACCCGATGGAAGGTGGCCCACCAGCCTCCGCTGTCCAGGCAAGCATACTGGAGTAGGTATGCCATTCCCTTCTGTGGGGGATCTTCCTGACCCAGGGATTGAACCTGCGCCTCCTGCATTGGCAGGCAGCTTCTTTACCACTGAACCACAGTAGGTCCTTATTAGTTATCTATTTTATAGGTGGTAGTGTACATGTCAACCCCAATCTCCCGGTTTCTCCTCCCCTGCCTCTTCTGTGTCTTTGATAATGAGGATATCCTGTCTCTTCCATGGTTCTGATCTAGCCGCCTGGAACTGAAGTTCCAGGGTCTAATCCCACCTTTGCTGGATGTGCTGATCCTGAGGACTGTTTCTGTGGGTTGTGATTTAGGAAGGATAGGAGCCTGGTGCTTCATTTCTGGTCTTCGTATTTGCATTCCAACCTGAGACCCTTGCTCTTTGAGATACCTCTCTCTCTTGGCTGCCATAGTATTAATTCGCACTTTACAGGTTTGGTTTTCAGTTCTATTTTGGGGTTTTTTCATTTTTTTTTTTTTGCACCTCTGGGGATTTCCCTTATTTTCTTGTGAACTCAGTTATTCATTTGAAAGAATATTTGTTATCTTTTACCCAGAATTTTCAGATGTTTTTGTAGATGGGCGGTAGGGTGTTTCAGGTTATCTAAATCTGCTATATTGCTGGGAAAGAACTGCCTTCACTTTTTTTTTAGTGTCTTTTCTTTGAGGCCTTTTTTTGACTAGCTGATTCACTCCATAGTGTCTGGTTTAAAGTTACTTTTGATGGAAATCTGACAAGTCAGTCTGTTTCCTGTTTGGTCAAATATTTTTGTACCCCGCTACCTTAGAAATCACTCAGCAGCTCACGCATTGGCTGCCCTTGGTGCTGCTGCTCGTAGATGATCCAGTCAGCTGCAGTGTGAGCAGAAGTGGCCGGTCACATAATACCAAGGATGGTGACTTCTGTCCTTCCTTTAGAACAGCCTGTGGGTGGGCAGGCCTCCCGATTGACGCGTACAGCCATTTATCTTTAATAGACTCTGCAATCCAGGGGATTAATAATAGCAAGTTTTGTACATATATATATATATATAAGCTAGAATCTTAAATTGGCTTATCCATTCAGCTCTGGCATAGATACTGTTTATATGCCCCAACACATCCATTTCTCTACTGTTCTTACTCTATAATTACTAAGTAATTAGAAGAGGGTTTAGTCCTTTTAAATGAGCTCTCTGTCATCACTTTAAAACTCAACTTTATATAAAAATAAAAGAAACTATGATTCCAGGAATGGGGTCAGCCAACCTTTAAAGCCCTAGATTCCATGTGACAGGGCACCACGCATCCAAGAAAACATAATAAAGATGTTCAACATGTAGCAGTCTGAAAGATCTCCCAGATACAAGTAAGTAAAAAAGTCAAAGGCAAAACAGAGTGTATAGTATGCCATATTTTTGTTCCAAAACATATATATGTATATGTGTCTGTGCGTGTGTAGACATATTTATTTGTAAATGCATCTCTTAAATATTAATAACATCAAAAAATTGGTAATAGTGGTTGCCTCTGGGAGAGGAATTGAATGGCTGAATAAGCTGATCTTGTATCTCCTATGTAGAATTTAAAAAGAGAGGAAGAAGGAAGGAAAGAAGGAAAAGAGGAGGAAGGGAGGGAAAATGTACTAAAAGCCCTTAAGCCCAGGTGGAGAGATTTTGCTGAAGAGCAACTGGTCCTCAGATGTATCCCTCTCTAGAGAAGGGGTGAGGAGTAGGCTGGTCCCTAAAGCTGCCACTTCATAAGCAATTGCCTTCCCACTGGCAGAACGCCCCACTCTCACTTGGATTTATACTTGAGGGGGAGAGGGTATTTGATTCTCAGTTCTGTGTACTAAGCCTAGCAAAAAGGTTTGAGCTTATGAGAAGAAACGTGGAGGTCAAAGACGTACCCTGGCTTGCTTGGCATCTTTAAGCATGGACTGTAAATCACAGCGACAAATATATTTCACATTGTGATTCAGTATTCACATTTCTATATATACTTGAGACAAACATTTTAAGAAATAATACATACCATGTGAAATCCTTTCTGACATTTGGTAAAATTCTATGACAGTTTTTCAAAATAGTGGACTAATCCCATGATGTTGGTTTCCAAACCTAAGACCAGGTTTTGTTTGACCCACTATCTAGAAAATGTGATATAGTCTCATGAATTCAACTCCAGTATTGCCTTTTGGAGATACTGATTTTGGCATCTTCAAGGATGTCCTTTCACAGCCGAGCCCCAAAGCTCCAGCCTCGGTGACTCTTTCATTTTGAGACACTGAACCACTTTGATCCAAAACGCTGCCATTGCTGGAGGACTGCCTTGTTTCCTCCCCACCGCTTGCTCTGGTTCTGTTCCTCTGTTGATGCCAGGAAGATCCTGTTTGATATCACTGAACTCTTGTGGAAGGAGTGTATTACTGAGATCTCTGCTTCCTTCTTTGTAATCTGTGATGACTTTAATAGTAGCTATTAAAATGTTGCTTTAAAGTAAGAGGTACAACACACTGCTATATTTAAAATGAATAACTAACAGACCTCTTGCATAGCCCAGGGAACTCTGCTCAGTGTTAAGTGCCAGCCTGGATGGGAGGGGAGTTTGGGGGAGAATGGATACACGTGTACGTATGGCTGCATTCCTTCACTGTTCACCTGAAACTATCACAACGTTGTTAATTGGCTATACCCCAACACAAAATGTTTTAGGTGTTAAAAAAATAAATAAAATTACCAAAAACAAAGTAAAGTGAGAGGTACAAGGAAATTCATTGTAATGGAAAAAGAAAGGAGACAGCCCGAATGTCAATGAGTAACAGCCACCTACTTGCAACACTTGTTAAAAAGAGAAAACAGACAGCTCTCTATGAACCTTATCATGAGGTCCTTTGGGGCAATTTCCATGATCCATTTTTAAGTGATACAACAAAGGCTGAAACGTGGTGAACAGTAGGCTCTTGTTTGTACAAGAAGCAGCACAGGTATAGGGAGTGTAAGTAAAGAATGTCTGTAGAAGGACAAGTGAGAAAATGGTGGCAGCAGTGTCCCGGAAACGCAGGTGGGAGAGACTTACTTTCCACTGTTTACCTTTTTGTATCTTTTGAGTTTCTACCATTATTTGAAATATCTTTCTTTTTCATATCCCTGAACAAGATATGAAACAAGATATGAGCAAGATAGGTACTTTTCATAATTGCATTAACCACAATGGGTACTTAAAAAAAATCCACCCCAAAATAAAGTGTTTTTAGCATATCCGTAGAGTGACACAACCATCATCACTTTGTGATTTCAAAATGCTTTCGTCAGGCCAGAAAGAAACCCAGTACCCCACCCCCAGCAACCAACCACCAGCACCCCCATCCTCTGATCCCTAGCAACCATATATCTACTTTCTGTTCCATGGGTTTGCCTATTTTGAACACTTCATCTATAACAAGATTCATATAACATGCATCTGGCTGCTTTCACTCAGCACCATGTTTTCGAGGTTCATCCTCATTATAGCACCCATTAATATCAGTACTTTGCTCTTTTTGGGGGCTTCCCTGCTAGTTCAGCTGGTAAAGAATCCGCCTGCAATGCAGGAGACCCAGTTCAGTTCCTGGGTCAGGAAGATCCCCTGGAGAAGGGAAAGGCTGCCCACTCCAGTATTCTTGGGCTTCCCTGGTGGCTCAGCTGGTAACAAATCTGCCTGCAATGAGAGAGACCTGGGTTTGATCCCTGGGTTGGGAAAATCCCCTGGAGGAGGGAAAGGCTACCCACTCCAGTATTCTGGCCTGGAGGATTCCATGGACTGTATAGTCCATGGGGTTGCAAAGAGTCAGACACAACGGAGCAACTTTCACTATTCCACTGTGGGATAGACCTCTCTGGCTTAACCATCCATCAGCTGATGGTCACTTGGGTTGTTTCCAGTTTTGGCCAGTGTGAATAATGTTGCTCTGAAGATTTCTGTGTAAGTGTTTTGTGTGGACATATGTTTGAAATCTTCTTGGATATAAACCTAGGAATGGAATTCCTGGGTCATGCAGCAACTCTGCATTCCACATTTTGAAGAGCCTCCAGACTGTTTTCCAAAATAGCTGCACCATTTTATAGACCCACCAGCAGTGTATACAAGTTCCAGTTTCTCTTTATCCTTTCATCCTTGCCAACACTTAAAACATGTTTTTTAAGCATTGGGTAGCAAACACATTTAAGAAGTAAATCTCAGGGTCTTCCCTGGTGGTTAAGACTTTGCACTTCCAATGCAGAGGGTAAGGGTTCAATCCCCGGTTGGGGAACCAAGGTCCCACATGATGCCAAAAAGATTTAAAAACAAACAGCCAAACTACAAAATAAAAAAAGAAAGAAAAATAGATCTCAGAAAGGAAAAAAGCTAGAAGTGAGCTGGGCTTAAAACTCTTCCAGCTGTGGAAAGTCTTTTGCAAGCTGTGGGGAGGGAAAGTCTGCTGCAGCCAGCTCCGGTGCCAATTTAAGTGGGCTCATGTGCTGTCTCTTGCATAGATATCACAGGTCACCACGCTGATCTTGGTGAAAAGCAAGAGGCATGAATATGTTTCCTCTGGATTGAAAGTGTTGGGCAACTCTTTACTACCAGAAATTCGCCTTAAATGTGGTTCTTTGGAGCGGTGTTTCCCCACTTTGAGCAAAACAAAGCGTTCACTAACTCTAAATCTCTTCTGTCTTTCTGCTGCTCCCCCTCAGCTGTGTGTCCTACCTGAATAGTGGAATGGTTCAGAGTATAGTCTGGGCATGGGCCTGGGCCAATGCCAGCTCATTTTCAGATTAAGTATTTCGAAACTGAGTTTTAGACATGTACAGGGTTAGGTATCCATCCGAGCACTCTATTTTCACTTGCAGGGAAATTTCGGACTGTAATAACTATAATGAGGCAAAATGGGGGAAAAGGAGGGAAATTGTTCCTAACCTTTGGACACTAACCTCTGTGAGCCTAGACTTTGGAACTGCCACCCAGAATCATTATTAACATTTATTGAGGGTGTGCTCTGTGCTTGACGCTGTTCTTTGGGCTTTTGCTGTGTTGTTTTATTTAATCCTCATAATAGCCCTGTGAAATAGATATTATTATTATCATTGTGGTTCCCATTTTAGGAAGTGGAGGCGCAGACAGTCTGAGGAACCGGTTATTAGCATACAGATTTATAAGTAGCAGAACCAGCTGAGCAATTCAGGCAGGGGAGTACTAAAGCCCACACTCTTAACCACTAGGCTGTACGGTTACACAACGATAGAGGGACTGTGAGAAAAGGCAAGGGCAGAAGCAGAGACTCTGGGCTGGACCAGGCACCTGAGAAGCAGTCACTGGTCCACTTACTGTGACTGAAGTAGCAAATGCTCGGGTTGCTCGAGTTCCTTGCAGTGAGGGTGACCCTGTGACCCATATCTCCACTGTAATAAGAGGGAAAGAGACATTTGTTTGGGAAGTGGGGAGCACTGAGAGGGAAGGGAGTAATTTTGGGAAAGAGTTTTACATCTGAAAAGAATAAGAGGTATAATGTTTCTCTCGACACTCACTCCCTCTTCTGCTTCCTGCATTTGGACTCGATGGTGAGTTGATGTGTTGCATCAGATGTGGCAGTCATCTTGGAACCTGTGAGGCTATAAACTAAAGACGGAAAGCCAGGACGCTGAGGATGGTGGAGTAGAAGAACTGTGATGATCTTGGTCCTTGATGAACACACTCTGAAACTCTCTACCTCTAGACAAGTTTTGTTTGGCAATTAAATGTCTTTATTGTTTTTGCATCTCTGATGAGGCAGTAAAGCATAATAGTTAAGAGTATGAGCTTGAAAGCCTTGATTTATATCCTCACTCTAACACTGAGTGTCATACCCTTGGGCAAATTGCTTCCTTGTTAAATACCCCCCTTAACTCATCTGTAAAATGGAAATAATGAAAGACCCATTGCTTAGGGTTACTGTGAGGGTTAAATGAACTAATGTATTTAAAGAACTTTGAATAGTGCCTGGTAAGCATAGGGCTTCTGTGAGTGCTGGCTAGTACTATTCTTTTTCCTGCTATAAGTTCCACTCACTCCCCCTCACCACCTCCCCCCGCCCACTCCCCGCCCAACTGCTGCTGCTGCTAAGCTGCTTCAGTCGTGCCCTACTTTGTGCGACCCCATAGACGGCAGCCCACCAGGCTCCCCCGTCCCTGGGATTCTCCAGGCAAGAACACTGGAGTGGGTTGCCATTTCCTTCTCCAATGCATGAAAGTGAAAAGTGAAAGTGAAGTTGCTCAGTCATGTCTGACTCTTTGTGACCCCATGGACTGCAGCCCACCAGGCTCCTCCATCCATGGGATTTTCCAGGGCAAGAGTACTGGAGTGGGGTGCCATTGCCTTCTCCACCCCCCCCCACCCCCCACCCCGGCGCAACATACACATTCAAACTTGTTATTTTTTATTTTGGAAAATTTCAAGTCTACAGAAAACTTGCAAGAATAATGAATAAGTACTTATGTACCTCTGAAACTAGATTTACTAATTGATAAAATTTTGTTGCATTTGCTTATGTGCATGGTGTGTGTATTTGTGTATGTGTTTGTGTGTGTGTTTCCCCTACCTGAATCATTTGAGAATAACTTATAGGAGGTGACTTAGCACTATTATTAGTCTAGTAGTGTGTTACTTGCATACTCAACATGTGACCCAATTGAACGTAGACCAGTTGAACAAATTCCTCTTTTTAAAGAATAATTATTTATTTTTTTGGCCGCACTGGATCTTCACTGTGGCTCGAGGACTTTCTCTGGTTGCGGTGGGCAGGGGCTAACTTTTAGCTGCGTTTTGCAGGCTTCTCATTGTGGTGGCCTCTTCTGTGGCATAGTGTGGGCTCTCGGGCATACAAGCTTCAGTAGTTGTGACAAGCCATCTCAGCAGTTATGGCGCATGGGCTCAGCTACCCTGGGGCATATGGAATGACACCAGGATTGAACCTGGGTCTCCTGCATCGGCAGGTCAATTCTTAACCACTGGACCACCAGAGAAGTCCAACTTTCTCTTTTTGAATTTGAATCTCAGAGCAGGGTGATAAGAAGATGAGATAAAATGATTGATCTTCTTTAGATTTACTGCAGGTCACAGATAAGATGCTCAGGATCTTTGTTTCCCCTAGCTTTTGACATTTCTGGGCCTGATGCTTCAGCTGTTGCTTTGATTCTGTGAGTTCTTGTGTATCATTTTACTACTTTTCAGAGTCTATTGTTGTTGCTGGCCACCCAAGAACCCTGGCATAGCTGCCCTTGAGAAAGTGAGCCCCCACCCTGGGAGCATGCAGGAGAGGCTTTGTGTAATCAGACATGTCATAAGGAGAATCTCTTAATTTTTGGAGGTCTTTAGCTACATGCTTTCTAGTGATGCTTTCTAAGGCTCACTTGACTTCAGATTCCAAGATATCTGGCTCTAGATTAGTGATCACATCATCATGATTATCTGGGTCATGAAGATCTTTTTTGTACAGTTCTTCCATGTATTCTTGCCACCTCTTCTTAATATCTTCTGCTTCTGTTAGGTCCAGACCATTTCTGTCCTTTATCGAGCCCATCTTTGCAGAGTACATCATGAGAAACGCTGGACTGGAAGAAACACAAGCTGGAATCAAGATTGCCGGGAGAAATACCAATAACCTCAGATATGCAGATGACACCACCCTTATGGCAGAAAGTGAAGAGGAACTAAAAAGCCTCTTGATGAAAGTGAAAGAGGAGAGTGAAAAAGTTGGCTTAAAATTCAACATTCAGAAAACGAAGATCATGGCCTCTAGTCCCATCACTTCATGGGAAATAGATGGGGAAAGAGTGGAAACAGTGTCAGACTTTATTATTTTGGGCTCCAAAATCACTGCAGATGGTATCTGCAGCCATAAAATTAGAAGACGCTTACTCCTTGGAAGAAAAGTTATGAGCAACCTAGATAGTATATTCAAAAGTAGAGACATTACTTTGCCGACTAAGGTCCATCTAGTCAAGGCTATGGTTTTTCCTGTGGTCATATATGGATGTGAGAGTTGGAGTGTGAAGAAGGCTGAGTGCCGAAGAATTGATGCTTTTGAACTGTGGTGTTGGAGAAGACTCTTGAGAGTCCCTTGGACTGCAAGGAGACCCAGCCAGTCCATTCTGAAGGAGATCAGCCCTGGGATTTCTTTGGAAGGAATGATGCTGAAGCTGAAAGTCCAATACTTTGGCCACCTCATGCTAAGAGTTGACTCATTGGAAAAGACTCTGATGCTGGGAGGGATTGGGGGCAGGAGGAGAAGGGGACGACTGAGGATGAGATGGCTGGATGGCATCACGGACTCGATGGACGTGAGTCTGAGTGAACTCCCGAGAGATGGTGGTGAACAGAGAGGCCTGGCATGCTGCGATTCATGGGGTGGCAAAGAGTCGGACACGACTGAGGGACTGAACTGAACTGAACTGGCTACATGACATTCTAATCCCATTTGCACCAAGTTTATGCTTCTGTGTTGCCAGGCCAAACAATTCTATTGGAGTAATTTCAGAATTTGAGACCTCTCTTCTTGTCTAGTGAAAGTTCTCAAGCACGATTCAACAAAAGTCCACACATGTAGATTATTTGAGTTATCGTTGTTGTATAATAAACCACTGGAAACTTTAGTGGCTTAAAGAACAACCATTTTATTATCTCTCATGATATTGTTGGAGGAAGGCAATGGCACCCCCACTCCAGTACTCTTGCCTGGAAAATCCCATGGATGGAGGAGCCTGGTGGGCTGCATTCCATGGGGTCGCTAAGAGTCAGGCACAACTGAGTGACTTCACTTTCACTTTTCACTTTCATGCACTGGAGAAGGAAATGGCAACCCACTCCAGTGTTCTTGCCTGGAGAATCCCAGGGACGAGGGAGCCTGGTGGGCTGCCGTCTGTGGGGTCGCACAAAGTAGGGCACGACTGAAGCAGCTTAGCAGCAGCAGCAGCATGATATCATAGGCTGATGGGGCTCAGTGGGTGATTTTTCTTTTCCAGGTCTGGTTGATGGGCGCTGTAGGGACTGGAATGTGCAAGAAGGCTGGCTCACGAGGCTTTTGCCTGGCCCTTCGCTGGAGCTGTTGACTGCAGTGGTTTAGTTTTCTTTCCCTTGGCTCCTATGTGTGGCTTGGCTTCCCACAGCTTGGCAGCTCGGTTCTGAGAGGAAGGAAACGGAAGTTGCCAATCTTCTTAGGGCAGGCAGATGTTCTGGTAGCACCTGTCACACTTGCCCCTGGTGGGCTGAGGGTCTCATTGTCTTGTATGAGGGCAGGGCAGGGAGTGAAACAGGAGGGAAGAGGGGCAGGGCATATCCTTCAAAAGAATGACAGCCATAGGACATGACCCCCTACCCCCAAAAAATTGGTTAGAACCAACTGGGTCCAAGACGGCAGAAGATTCAACTTCCAGTAGACACTAAGGCTCATCGTATGCTCATTGTAATACTTTTGCATGCTAAATGACACACCTACCAGCACCATGATATTTCTGAGGCTAACCATAAAAGGCCTAAAAGTGGACAGTGGCCCAATTCCTTGAAGACTCCACCCCTTTCCTAAAATAGTTGGACTAATCCTCCCACTCATTAGCCTATGAAATTACCCAGCCCATAAAACTAATCATCCCATATTTCAGGGTCTCTTATCTCATGAGATGGCCCATACTCTGTGGAGTGTATTTCTCTCTAAATAAATCCACTTCTCATTTATCACTTTGTCTCTCACTGTATTCTTTCTGTGACGAGACATAAAGAACCGGAGTTTCAGGACGTCTCTGTGATTCAGTGGCTAAGACTCCAGATTCCTGATGCAAGGGGCCTGAATTTGAACCCTGGTCAGGGAACTAGATCCCACATGCATCAAGGAAGATGGAGGTGCCACAACTAAGAAGATCTAGTGCAGCCAATTAAATTGAAAAAAAAGACAACGACAACAAAAACAACCTGTGCCTCATTAGATCCTGAGACCAGGTGTGTGATCTCAATGAAAAGATGGTGGGTTCAGGCTGGGCTTGAGTCTAGTCTGTTGTGCAGTTTCACCACTGTAACACGTTCAGGTTGGAAGTGGCATAACTTAATACATGTTTTTCCAAAGATACCTCTTAGCGACTGAGTGGGGGATGGCTTGTGTGTGTTCAGTTGCTCAGTCATGTCCGACTCTTTGCCATCCCATAGGCTGTAGCCCACCAGGCTCCTCTCTCCATGGGATTATCCTGGCAAGAATATTGAAATGGGTTGGCATTTCCCCCCTCCAGGGGATCTTCCTGATCCAGGGCTCAAACCCGCATCTCCTGTGTCTCCTGTAAGGGCAGGTGGATTCTTTACAGCTGAGCCACCGGGGAAGCCTGAGGAGTGGCTTATAGGATGACTAATGACAGGCAAGGAGAGCAGCTAGCTGTGGTTGTGCAGGTGAAAGGTCACCCGGGTCGTCTTATTTCATCTCTGGAATCTTAACATGTAACATGGTACTTGGTATCTGATGCTTGATGAGGGGGTGAATTCATCTATGCAGTAAGTATTCAGTTCAGTTCAGTGGCTCAGTCGTGTCTGACTCTTTGTGACCCCATGGATTGCAGCACGCTATACTATTGCTAAGCTCTGTTGGGAGTGCTAAGAGAATATGTCAGAGAACAAAAGACCCCCAAACTCTGCCTTCATGGAGCTTTCAGTCTAGTGAGGAAAATAGATAATTAGCATTAAAACCAAACAAAATTCCATGGTGTTTCTGATGATAGAAAATGTTGCAGAGAGAAATGAAGCAAGGAAGAGGAGTAGGGGAAGCTGGGATTGGAGTGGGTGGGAACTTAAAATAGAGAAAACAGGGAAGGCCTCCCTGAAGCAGTGACATTTGAACAATGACTGTGGGGGAACTGAGAGAGTGAGTGATTTGGATTTTCTGGAAAAAAAGTGAACGAGGCAGTGTTAGTGTTACTTGCTCAGTCGTGTCTCACTCTTTGTGACCCCATGGACTATAGCCTGCCAGGATCCTCTGTCCATGAAATTGTCCAGGCAAGACTACTAGAGTGGGTAACCTCCCCTTCTCCAAGGGATCTTCCTGACCCAGGGACTGAACCCAGGTCTCCTGCATTGCAAGTGGATTCTTTACTGTCTGAGACCAGAGAAGCCCAAGGAATAGCAAATGCAAGACCTCTGAGGCCAGAGTGTGCTAGGAATGTTGGGTGGACCCCAAAGAGTCCAGTATTTCTGAAATACAGTAATGAGTGGATGAGAAGTGGGTGATGAGCTTACAAAGGGATGGGCAGGGCAGAGTCAGGTTTCATGGGGCTTTGCCGGTGACTGCAAAGAGTTTGGAAGACAAACCTCAAGGGACTTAGTTTTTCCCCAGAGTCCCTCTGGCTGCTGTATTGAGAACAGACTCCAGGGGAAAGAGTAGAATGGACGCAGGGAGAACAATGAGAAGGCTCCTGCAATAGAGCCCGATGCAGACGGTGGTGTATGGAAGCAGGCAGAAGAGTGAGGAGGCTTCAGTGAATAGTCCAGGTGGCAATGGCGGTGGTGGAGCTAGCAAGTGGTTACTTATTTTATTCTGCTGCTGCTAAGTCACTTCAGTCGTGTACAACTCTGTGCGACCCCATAGATGGCAGCCCACCAGGCTCTTCTGTCCCTGGGATTCTCCAGGCAAGAATATGGAGTGGGTTGCCATATCCTTCTCCAATGCATGAAAGTGAAAAGTGAAAGTGAAGTCGTAAAGTCGCTCAGTCCTATCCGACTCTTAGCGACCCCGTGGACTGCAGCCTACCAGGCTCCTCCATCCATGGGATTTTCCAGGCAAGAGTACTGGAGTGGGATGCCACTGCCTTTATTCTAGTCATGCTCAAAATGTATTTTATTTTATTATTTTTTGAAGTGGAACATTTTTAAAGTCTTTGTTGAATTTGTTTCAATACTGTTTATGTTTTGTTGTTTTTTTCGGCTGCAAGGTGTGTGGAATCTTAGCTCCCTGACCAGGGATCGAACCTTTACCCCCTGGATTGGAGGGCAAAGTCTTAACCGCTGGCCTGCCAGGGAAGTCCCTCAAGTTATTTAATACTGATTCAATATTATTATCTATTATATAGTCTTTATTAAAATTTCCTCCAAGGTCCTTTTCACAATAAACAAAACCTGGATCCAGTCAAGGTCCACCGTTTGCCTTCGGTTTTTATTTTTCATGCTGTGGTATTTTTAAGAGTCCAGGCTTGGTATTTTGTAGTAAGCCCCGCATTCTGTATCTGCTTCTTTTTTGTTTTTAGTTATATTCAGGTTAGCATTTTTTGGCAAAAATACTGCGGAGGGGGCGTTATGTTTTTCCTATTGCATCATATCAAAAACATATACGTCGATTTGGTCCATTATTGGTGATGCTAAGTGATAGTGATTGATTTGATAGCTTGGTTAAGGTGCTGTCTGCCAGATGGCCCCAGTGGAAAGCAGGCTCTTCCGTTTTGTAGGTGATGAGTACTCCGTGGGATGATATTTTGGGACTGAATATACAGTAAATGTGCTATTGCCCAATAACCTTTCATCCAGTGACTTTAGCATCTAATGAACAGCCCTGTGCTTTCCGGACCTTGCGCCTGTCTTCTCCTTTGAACACAGGCTAAGAGTGGTCCCTAAGGGATGCTTGTTTTGAGGATCAGTGCCTGGCATACAATAAACGCTCCATAATTGTTATTACTGGACGAAAGCAAGTATGAAAAAAAATTAAGGGCCAGGCTAGGGTTGCACTCCGTACCCCCGGGGACCGCCACAGCTCCCAGGCTGGAAGTCAGTGACAGAGGCCCTGACGTCCACGCGGCCACACCCTCGCGCCGCGGAAGCCAGACCGGGCGGGACCACCCAGCGCCCGGGGCCGCGCAGGCCCCCTGGGACCGGTAGTGCTGGGCGTGGCCACAGGACTACAGGTCCCGTCGGCCTCCCGCTCCGCGGCTCCCGGCTGCGGCCGCCTCAGCCCCTTTACAGCGACGGCGGCGGCCGCGGCGGCTGGAGTCGGTGGCGGTGGCGGCGGCGGCGGCGGCGGCTGCTGGCTGAGGAGCGGCGAGTTTCCGATTTAAAGCTGAGCTGCGAGGAAAATGGCGGCGGGCGGTGAGTGGAGATAAAGGAAGAGCGGCGGCGGGCGGGCGGGGCGGAGGAAAGAGGGCAAGTCCCCCGGGCTGCGGCGAGCCCGCGGCTCCGGCTCCGCGGAGGCGCTGCGGGGCGCGCTGCGCGAGGGGCGCGCGGGGGCACTTTCGGGGTGTCGGGGCCGCGCCGCTCTCCCGCAGCCTCTGCGCGGCCCGCCGCCGCGGGAGGGGTGTCGAAGCTGGGCGGCAGCTAGCTTGAGGGTGCGAGGGGGTCCTCGCGCCGAGGAGGTCACTCCGAGGAGTTTGGGGAGACGGCGGGGGCTCCACTTTTCCCGCTTGTCCCTGAAGTTTTACCCTCTTGCAGCCCTCGGGGTGCTTCTGAAAGCTCCCCACGACCCCCACCTCCCGCCGCCTCGGTGTCTCTCGGTTCTTCAGAAGAACTAGAGGGCGGGGGGAAGCCGCACTGCTCCCCACTCAGCCCAGCCCAGCCTCCGAGTGGTACCGAGAAGCGGCTGGGATTTTACTGCCGTGTTTCCTCCTGCACTTGGGGCGTTTTAAGTATTTTTAACCCAGATTATCTGTGGGATTTCCATTTTGGGCACGGATAGATTCTCAGCAGTTTTTCTCAGTACAAAGGCATTTTTGCTACTTCTGGTGTGAAGGCTGGGAAATGGCAAGTGGAAGTTAGTGAATTAAATTTGGGGTTGGGCTGTCTTTATCATTACTCTCCCACCCCCTCCCCCTTTCCCATCTCTGATCTTCCTACGTACATTGACTCAATTTGTGATGGTTTAGAGAAACTGTTGGTTTTGCACATGCTTTAGAAAAGCAATCCACGAGTTGTTGGGAGGGCTTAGTTGCTTCCTAGGCAGTTTGAGGGCACTCAGGGTGGAAAAGTTCACCAAAGAGCAGTTGTGAGAGGCAGAGAGCATCGTCTCGAAATCTCACAAGCAGGAGGAGTTCGGGCTTCTCAAATGGAAAGACAGGGAAAGGTCTGAAATTCTCTTGAAGTAGAAACTTTTTCCCCCCCCCGAATGTGAAGACTTCCTTCTTGATCGTTTTGAGCAGCAGCGCTTCAAAGCCAACCTGTTTTTGTTATTAAGCCTGTACCGTAAAGAAACAGGAAGGCGAGTACCAGCTGTCTTGCTGCAGTGGTTTGAAATGGAGTTGAATGAGATGAGTGAGAGTGCTAGTAGTATTGAGTGAGATTGCGGCATCTCCTCGATTCAAAAGCCTGGGCTCAGATCCACCTTATTGGTCCCTGGCTGCAAAAACGCTTCAGTATTTGTTGCAGCAGGTTGTTTAGAGGATGATGGAAAAAACAAAAAACTTAAAGTCTTGTGATTGCTGCATAAACCAAAATGTTAAATAGAAATCTGTAAGTTTTGGAAATGTGCTTTGTTAAAAACATATTCAGTTGTTGCTTGTTTGCTTAGTATAGGTTATGCCCCATACAAGTGGTCTCGGGACTACTGGGAGGGTACAAAAACATTGAAAATGAGCCTCTCTCCTATTTTAAACCCTCCAGTTCCCATTTCCAGGAGGCAACAACTCTTACTGGTTTCTGGAGTATTCTTGGTGTTTGGAATAATTATTTTAAGAATTTTCATTTGAAACACACTCCCGTTGGATAGCAAAAGCAGGGAAAGAAAATGTACAAAAGAAAGGGAAAAATGGGTGGGAATACAGTTTCCTTTTTACTATCTTCAACAATTGTTGATGGCGACTGGAGAAGCTCTTCCAAACTTACTGCTTGTGTTGCCTTATCTACTAACACCCTTAAGGAAATAACAATCTGTGGGGCTTCAGGGTGAAGAATCCTGCCAGGGTTCATTGTTTGTATGTAAGATGAAGCCTCCGTTTGGAACATGTAAAATGATATTGAACACCAGCTTCTGTCACTGGAGGTTGCTTCAGGTTCTGCATTTAAATGAGCAGTAATCTAGATTGCCAGTGATCCCAAATTATAGGGGAATTTTATGTATCGATAGAAATGACTTAATTGTCCAATTAGCATTTTTAAAAAGGCATATGCCAGCTTCTGGTATATAGAAGAACATTTTGGACTTGAGGATGATTATGGACTAAGTGGGAAGCTGCAGTATTTGTAGAGCAGTTATTGGAAATATGTCCACCTTAAAATATTCTTTCACTCCAGAAGCGTTGAAAATGCATAACAACCCTAGCATAATTAACAAGATAAAAAAGTTTTAGAATGGTGGTTTTAAATTTACCAACACTAACAGTTCATTAGAAAAATGATATTAAAGGCTAGGGATTAACAACTGTATTAAATATACATTTTGAAAGTGAATATTCTGTGCTTTTTTGCCATGTAGAAATTATTTCTGTGCGTTGAAGCCCGCACCCCACAAATAAGCTAGAATTCATTCACTACAGAGTGAATGTTCTATAGGACCCTCGATCCTTTTTCTAGGAGACATGTAAATAAAAAATAATTTTTGAAATGATTATGTACCAGTACCTTCTTGATTGGTCATTTGAAATAAACTTTCTGTGTCAGGTATGTCAGGGACATATTAAAGATAAAAGGTTTATTTTTTCTTTTAAATTCAGTCCTTTGAGCCTTAGCAGTATGATTCTAGAAAAGTTACTTTTGATTTGGAGACTAGTAGGTTTTTGAGAAGTCTCTTAAAAGAATGACTTAACATTTTAGTTTGGACAATAGGGTAGGATAAAAAAAAACACGCCAACTACTATTGTCCTATGCCTTATCGGTGTTAAATGGCTTTAGGGTTTCTTTCTGCATTTTTTTTTAGACTATATAATTTTGAGCCTTGGCCAGAGGATGTGTTTTCAAAACTTTTAATTTGTTGCAAGTTTAGAATGAATATAGCCTCTATGATGATAGGCAGCCAAGTGATCACAGTTTAACCGTTGTTACTCTTTAAATGCTACCAGGACTAGAAAAAAGTTGCTGATCGTGATTGAAGAGGAGCTGCAGTTTCTTGAAGGTTAAACCAGGGAGTACCTAGCCCAGTTTGGTTTGAATTCACTGTACTCTGTGGTGTAGAATATTCCTTTTTTGCTTTATTGAGTGGTTAAAGCTTTGGGAGCAGGAAATTAGTATTGGAAATGTTTGTTAGCTTTTCTTTTTCCTCATAAATTCAACACATTAAAGAGAGAGGTCTGTCTTTAGCTTTTCAGGCATAGTATTGAGGTTGAGTGCTGCAGTGAAATGTGGGCATCTTCTTTCGTTTTATGAGTGCTTTTTGGGGTGGGGGAGGGGATGACAAGATGAACATTTCACTTAAGGTGGAGGAAGGGCTCTGTTGTAATGAGGTTTAGTCTTTCACTTTATTAATGCTAGGTAAATTCATTTGGCCCATTGGTTTTCTGACAGGGTTTCTGCGAAAAGATTATTTTGAGTTAAATATGCAGTTTAGCTAGGACACGACAGAGTTGCTCAGTCGTGTCCGACTCTTTGTGACCCCATGGACTGTAGCCTATCAAGCTCCTGCGTCCACGGAATTTTCCAGGCAAGAATGCTGGAGTGGATTGCTGTTTTCTTCTCCAGGGTATCTTCCCGACCCAGGAATCGAACCCAGGTCTCCCACGTTACAGACAGACGCTTTACCGTCTGAGCCACCGGGGAAGCCCCTAGTTTAGCTAGAGCTTAACCTTATTTTCAGCTCCCTAACAAATGGTGGAATTGACTTGAGTTTAATCGCCTTTCCCTTTCCTACCTTCTGGTGGAGAGTTGTTAAATGAACAGGAAAATGGCCAGAAGATACACAGCAGGAGTTGAACGGAAGGCCTGCAGTGTCTAGAAGGCTGATTTAGTAGCCCCAAACTGGATGATCTTCTTAGAGCACATACTGCCAGTTCCCAGCTCTGTCAGGGTCATCTCAGCTTGGTAGTTTCTTTGGCCTAGGTCAGGTGGCAGGGGGCAGTAATAAAACTGCCTGTGTGGTAAATGTGGCGGCTTGGAGGCAGAGCAAAGAAGCCTGACCTGACTGGCAGAGAGGCTTTACCTGTTTCGAAGAATAGTCAGCTAGTGTGTCTGTGTTTGTCCTTTTCCTCTTTTTCATTAGGAATGTCTGTGTCCTATTTTTTCTCTTCTGTTAATATTTTTAATTGATGTGTTCTACCAAAGGAATTCTACCAAAGGAGGAATTCTTCTGAAATTTTAATTTAGTTAGAGCTACAGGTGAGGGTTCTGAAACTCTACTTTTTGGAAAATAGGCTGACTAGATGGCTAAGTTTAACCTCTTCATCATGCACAGGATGAAGAGAGAATTTTGGCCTGGGTATCCCACAGTAATAGGTAATCTAGAGCTCCCTGGGGCTTTGCTTTTGGTGGCTGTGGCAGTTGAGTAGGAGTGGTGGATGGATAGATGAGGGAAGGACTGCAGAAGTCAGCATAATCCTCAATTAGGATAAGCCTCATGGTTAATTGAATGTTGAGTGTACAGGTTAAATCCCATTATAACAAACTCCAGGGGCTGGCTAAATTATTTTGTTGTACTGGGACTTGCTTTATTGACTAAATAAATTGAAATAAATTGGTCTTTATGTTTTTGTTAGAGATGCTGGAAAAACTTTTGTTTTGTTTATGGCACACTGTTTGTTGTAACAGTTGGAAAGTTGTTACTCATGAGCCAGTGTGTGTGTTTCACCTTCATTTTTAATGCTTTTGCCTTTAAAAAGGAAGGAACCCTTGGTGAGCTGAGCAGATAATTTGTCCCCCACACTCCCCCATGTCTCTGTCTAGAGTAACTCCATTAGTTTATCTCAACAACCAAAAAGTTTATTAGTGAGTACTACTGCCATGATCAAAGTGTGGTGGAAGGAAATGGGAAATCCCCCAGGTTTCCAGGTGACTGCTGTTGGTAATTTTTTTCTGCCTATGAAAACTTTAAAAAAACAAAGAAAATTACTTCATTTTAGTGTGGCCTTTGCTTTGTCAGTAATAATTAAGGTAACCCTTTTCTCTTCAGCACAGTGTGGTTTGAGATCTTTAGATTTCCATATAGTATTGTCGAAAGAGCACATTGCTAAGCTAATCTTTAAGGTGCTTCCATATAAATGTGGGATCTTTCAGAAATAGAATTAATGCATACATGAGAAAAAGACTATTCTTAAATCTTTGCCAGAAATACACTTTTTTTCTTTGGATTGGTATTTGTCAAACTTTAGGCACTTACATCCTCCTTTCATATCTAAAGCTAGCATTTTTAGTTTGCTGAGAGCTTTTTGATTGGGTGCAGCAAGACATTTTTGAAGTCATTCTTTTAAATAGATGTCCCATGAAGGAGGGAAAAAATCTGAAAGAGGGAATTTCAAAGCAACCCAAGCAGTGTTTTCAAAGTTCTCAAGTCTTAAGAATAATGACTGACTAGTGGGCAGGAAGCCTGCAGTTGTATTGTGGTATTGTTCCTCCATCTTATGCATTTGAGAACTTGAGTACAAAAGAGGAGAAAGCTTGGGGAAGGGGAAGAAAAGGTTTTAACATGCAAGAAAAGGGGAGGGGGAGACTATTAATGTAAATACTCTGCTCTTCTGTTTAAGTGAAATCTAAAACCAAATTTTACTTTGAGAAGAAATATTTATCAAAAGCTGAAGGTCTAAAACTGATATAAATGATAGTTGATATTGGTGGAAAGAGCTGTGAGATCATATGCTTAGGTTTAAAACAATTAGGGAAAAAACCCTACAGGTGAAAGAAAAACCTTAAAAATTTCCCGCTTTGTTACCTGAGCAGTGTCATTTGTTAGCTTGTTACTTTGAAAAGAATAGTACCAGGGAAGAGTTTGAGAAAAATTTGTAAGTTTGTAGTCCGAGAGAGCAAATTGGCCTCTCCAGGTGCAAAGAGATGGAGTCTGTGATCCTCCAGGGTTCCTTGTATTAGAAAATCTTATAAACTTAATACATCATATAAATATGGAGAATGGCCTTAATTTTTTTTTTTCAAATATTAAATGGTTTGAGCACTTTGTGCCAGATAATGTGCAGATACAGGTTTCTTTGCTGACTCAAGAGTTTGGGGACAGGAAGACTTTGAGATCTTGACTTCACCCTAGTGATATATGCCACAAGGGCAAAATTTGTGTGTTTGTGTGTGTATGAGGTGGGGCAAGGAGGGGAGAGACTCTTCAACCTCTTCCTTCTGGTGTAAGAAAATGAAGTCATATTTTCTTTACTCCCAGTAAAGCTGTCATCAGTGAAATGGATTATTGAATTTAAGTCACTGTAGCGTAGCTACATCAGCTTGGTTTTGTTTCTAGATTGAAATTTGGCAACTGTATTCAAAACTGTTTTAAGGATCACCCAGCTTTCCGTGAAGCAGATTGTGTCTAAATTTAGTCTACACACTCTCTGCTCCATCCAGACTTATCTCTCTCTCCTTTTTTTTTAAACTTGCCTGGTGGTGGTGGTTTCATGACAATACTTTCATCCAAGAGAGTTGGTTCCTTTTCTGTCAGAGCAAGTACATGGGTGCATCTAGGAAAATCTTAACTTCACCAGTGAGCAAAATAACTCCACACACATGGACGCATCTCTTGGGAGGGTCAGTGGTATCTTTTCATAAGAGACAGGACTGTTACTATATTAAGTTTTAGAAATAATTTCATTGGGAATCAGTAACATTAATTCAGGAGGCTGCTTTCAGAGTGCGTAACCACATCTAGAATGGTGGAAGCCTTAGGTGTGTGATCCCCAAATTAGGCGAACCTAAAATCATGAACTTGCCAAGTAACCTTCCGTCTCCCTTTTTAAACCATATACAAAATGGCTCCCACATGTGACTTTTAAAACTGACTTTCATAGCACCATTTTCTTAGCTCTGAGGCCTAAAGCTTCAATCATGTTTAATTGGCCACTGCTTGGCTGCTGCCCACTCCCCCATAAACACACATGCTTAAACACTGTTTACCAAGCTTGTACTATTTAAGGCGCCCTGAGAGTTAAAAGGTTTTGACCTCCAAGTGCACACAGTCAATCAGGTATTCACATCACTTCACAACAAGGTAGTCTATTTCCCTTGTAAAGATCTTGGAGAAGTTCAGAGGAGGAAAGGGGCTACCTCTGACCAGGTGATCAGGAGGCAGGGCTTTGAAGAATGACTGATTTTTATTATGGAGAGAGCACAGTTCCTATTGGTGGGAAATGGTTAGCAAGCGTGAAGAGGTAAAACATTTCAAGACTTGATTATTTATTTATTTGGCCGTGTTCTGTGGCATGCGAAATCTTAGTTCCCTGACCAACCCCGGCCCTCTGCATTGCCCTCTAAGTTTTAACCACCGGACTGCCAGCAAAGTTGATTATTTTAAAATTCAGTTACAGTGTTGAATAAATGCTTTTGGTTTTGCAGAATCCTCTTGATGTATTATTCTTATATGTTTCTAAAACTAGTCCAGGTCCTAGGTTGCTATAATAATTTTTCAGTTAGTCTCTACTCTTTCCCTAATCCTATTTTTCTGCCATTTTACACTTTTTAAACATTTTGAGCACATTTTTTTCTAAAAAATCTGCAGAGTACAACCCCAATTCCATAACCTAATACTCAGTTCTTATCATAGCCTTTTTAAAAAAAGCTGTCTTTTCCGCTTTTATTGCTGCTTGTTTTAGTCATGCTTTTTTTTTTTCCCTTTGTCCCGTGCTGTCTAGTCGGGTCATAAGGCCCAGCCTAGAGCCTGTCTCGTTTCAGTAAATTTCTAGGCTACCACAACTGAAAATATGATTGTTCATTCCTGATTTGAATCTTAATGATCTCCTTCCATGTATAGGAATCCGTATTCATTGATTGAGAGGACAAATTCAGTCAGATTGTCTATGCTTTGAGATAGGCACTGTACCTTTTGTAAGCTTTTAAAATCCTCTTTTCAGTTATATTCACTTTAAGTCCCCCAAATGTTTGGTGTTTGAATGTGGGAGTTTCCAGAGTTCAACTCTAAATCCGGTTTTCTACCTGGAAATTGAGATAAAATTAGCGTCCTTGGGCTTTGCTTGGGACTTAGGTCTCCCTTGTAGAGTTGGCCCAGAGGAGTCTTGTCTGGGCTTTAAAATGCCGCATTCCTGTTTGCCATTTGCTCGTGGACTGGGCGGATGGTCCTATAAGTTGCTTAGATGTTTTCATCCAGTACCACTGTTCTTCAAAGAATTGTGCTAAATGTTGTGGGCTTTAATATCCCTTTGTGATCTAGGAGTTTGTAATTTAGATGAGAAATGAGTGTAATTGAAAAACATAGCTGCAGCAACATAAATAAGTGGTTCAAAAGTTCAGAGGAAGAAAAGGCCATTTTCAGCCGGAATTGGTAGGGAAGCTCCGTGGAGATGGAGGAGATCTGAAGGGAACTCATTACTGCTTGTAATCTCCCTTGCCCACCTCTTTTATTCTGTGGTGCTTACTTAACATAAAATTATAATGTTTAAAAAATTCATTTAAAAAACGTATGTGAAAAAGTAAAAGTAAGGCTCCTGGTACTCTAGGTCTTTGGACATTATAGCTACCCCCTATCTCCCTTAGGCTACTACTGTTAGAGGATATTCTATACTTTTGCTTACAGCTGTCTGTTTAGTTTCTATTTTTCTATACCACCCCCGCCCTGGGGATTGAACCCAGGCCCTCCGCAGTGAGAGGATGGAGTCCTAACCACCAGGGAATTCCCATATCTGAATATCTTACACATTAGTTGCTGGTTTTTTTTTTTTCTCTCTCTTTAGTTGCTAAGTTGTGTCTAACTCTTGGAACCCCATGGCTTGGAGACTGTCAGGCTCTTCTGTCCATGGGATTCTCCAGGCAAGAATACTGGAGTGGGGTGCCTTTTGGCTCTACTTTCCCCCTTTTACCCCAGTAGAATTCTGTTCCCTGTGTTCTGATACAAATTAGATATAAAAGATAAAAACTGCCATTCATCAGGAACCTGTGTGCCTGCACGTTGCTGTGTGCTTAATGTACATGATCTCATTGAATAGTTTGGGTTTTTCGATTTAGAGCCCTTTTTCCTTCTTCAAATGAAGTCTTACACAAAGCCTTATTCAAAATAGAAAAGGTGAGTCTTTTAAAATTTATTTTCTAGGTTGAAATTTAAATTGTTTACTGGTTATAAAGGCAGTGAAAATGAAACTTGAGTATAAAATTTGAAATTGGGTTATGAAGAACTGTTGTGGGCCTAAATCTTGTCTCTGCCTCGAGTTCGTTTCTATATTAAAAAAATTTCAACTCATACATGGATATAGTTGCTGATGGTCTCAGTTCAGAAATATTTTTAAAACTATATAACAGGAGCACATGGGGCAGATTTGCAAGGTACCAAAAGGGTGTACAGTGGAAAGTGAGACACCATCCTTAACCGTCTGCCAGCCATTTCTCTGTCTCCTGCCCAAAGGTGGCCATTGTTACTCTAGGCATATAAATGCATGCACTTAAAAGGTTTAAGCTTAATGAATTTCTCCCATATTTGGGGGTAAACTTTATATTGAAGTGTAACATCACTCAGAAAAGTGTACAGTACAGTCTGATAAATTTTCGTTAAATGAGCACACCCATGTAACTGGCACTTAAGCCCTATTCTGGACTGTGGATACTTTTTAAATGATCTTGAAGAGGTTTCATATCTGTTTTTATAGCTACTGATTTCTTTCTAAAGGTTATATTGTATTCTGCTATATGGATATATATCATAATTTATCCAACTTCCAACTGTAAGTGTATTCATACATCTTCTCATGTTTTGTTACAAAGTATATAAAAATTTGTGGTTGGAGAATGCTACTTTAAAGACTGTGAATTTAACTTTTTATGGATATTGCAACTTACTCCCTTTAGGAGTATCCATTTACCAGTGAAGTGCCTGTTTCCCTCATCTCTGAGTAGTATGTTGTGGTATCAAATTTTTAATTTGAGAAATTTAAAATGTTTCATGTATTTACTATAGTGCCTTTTTCCCCTTTTAACATAAAAATATAAAAATTTAAAAACATAAAAATTGAAAATAAAGTTAGGACATCAAACTGTCGCACGTGTGTGTATGTACATATGTGTGTGCGTTAGTCAGTCATGTCCAGCTCTCTGCGCCCCATGGACTGGGGTCCTCTAGGCTCCTCTGTCTATGGAATTCTCTCAGGCAAGAATACTGGAGTGGGACTTCCCTGGTGGTTCAGTGGTTGAGAATCTGCCTGCCGACGCAGGAGGACATGGGTTCAGTTCCTGGCCTGGGAAGATCCATGTGCTGAGGAGCAGCTGGGCTGGTGCCCCACACCTGCTGGAGCCCAAGCGCTCGAGGGCCCTCTCGCCACAACTCCCGACGCGTGAGAGCCCTAGAGCCCACGCTCTGCGACCCGGGGAAGCCACCACAGTGAGAAGCCCTCGCACCATGACTCGAGGGGAGCCCACCCCTGACCTCTGCAGTAGAGAGGGCCGGTGCAGCAAAGACCCAGAACAACCAAAGTAAGTACATAAATAATACATAAATAATTGGAAAAAAAAAAGAATACTGGAGTGGGTTGCCATTTCCTTCTCCAGGGATCTTCCCAACCCAGGAATTTAACCTGGGTCTCCTGCATTGTAGGCAGATTCTTTACTATTTGAGTTGGCGTAGATTAATGAGGTGATAGACTATAGTATGTTGTAACTACATATATTTGTTCCTTTTAGTATATTTGAAGATGTTTAAAAGGTGCCTCGGAGAAGGCAATGGCAACCCACTCCAATACTCTTGCCTGGAAATCCCATGGATGGAGGAGCCTGGTAGGCTGCAGTCCATGGGGTTGCTAAGAGTTTGGCACTACTGAGCAACTTCACTTTCACTTTTCACTTTCATGCATTGGGGAAGGAAATGGCAACCCACTCCAGTATTCTTGCCTGGAGAATCCCAGGGACGGAGGAGCCTGGTGGGCTGCCATCTATGGGGTCGCACAGAGTTGGACACGACTGAAGCGACTTAGCAGCAGCAAGAGCAAAATGTGCCTAGATAACATTTGGATGTGCACTTTTAAATTTCAGAAATCTGCTTTCGGTTCAGCTCATTTGCTCAGTAGTGTCCGACTCTTTGTGACCCTAAGGACTGCAGCACACCAGGCCTCCCTGTCCATCACCAGCTCCCAGAGTTTACCCAAACATATTGAGTCGGTGATGCCATTAAACCATCTCATCCATCTCATCCCCTTTTCCTCCTGCCCTCAATCTTTCCCAGCATAAGGGTCTTTTCCAATGAGTCAGCTCTTGGCATCAGGTGGCCAAAGTATTGGAGTTTCAGCTTCAACATCATTCCTTCCAAAAAAACCCAGGGCTGATCTCCTTCAGAAGGGACTGGCTGGATCTCCTTGCAGTCCAAGGGACTCTCAAGAGTCTTCTCCAACACCACAGTTCAAAAGCATCAATTCTTCGGTGCTCAGCCTTCTTCACAGTCCGACTCTCACATCCATACATGACTACTGGAAAAACCATAGCCTTGACTAGATGCTTTATTGAGGTGTAATTTTCTTATAATAAAAATCAATCATTTTAAGTGTGTAGTTTGAGTTTTGATGGGTGTAAACAGTTTTACTATCACTACAATCAGAATACAGAAGATTTCCATCACCCCAGAAAGTTCTTGCTCATTTGCATTCAGGCCTTTTTAGGGTTTTGTGTTCAATCATCCACTGTTCTGCTTTCTATCATTATAGTTTGTCATAATTTTCCCTTTTTCTTGCATTTTTCTTCCAACTTTGAGGTGTAATTGACAATTAATTGCATATGTTTAAATTGTGCGATTTGGGTCTTAATGTATTAATAAATGTGTCTACCCATAAACCCATTATAATTACATTTAGTGGAAGTATCTCTTACCTCTGAAGTCCACATTTTGATCCCTCCTGTATTCCTTTGTAATTCCTCCCTCCCCCATCTTCAGGCAGTTATTCATCTGCCTTGTGTCAGTGAAGGTTAGCTTTATTTTTGAGAGCTTTTTATAAATGAGTTATATATACAATATGTACTTTTTCTGTAGTGGCTTCTTTTACTTACAGTGATTTTGAAACTTATTCATGTTGCATATATTAATAGTTTCATTTCTTTTTGGTGGCTCAGAGGTTAAAGCGTCCGCTTGCAATGTGGGAGACCTGGGTTCGATCCCTGAGTCGGGAACATCACCTGGAGAAGGAAATGGCAACCCACTCCAGTACTCCTGCCTGGAGAATCCCATGGACAGAGGAGCTTGGTGGGCTACAGTCCATGGGGTCGCAAAGAGTTGGACACAACTGAGCGATTTCACTTTCACTGTTGTGTTGTGTAGGTATATCACTATCCATTCATCTGTTGATGGACATTTGGGTTGTGTCCAGTTTTTGGTTATCAGAGATAGAGCTTTTATGACATTTGTGTTACAAGGCCTTGTGTGTGTACAGATGCTTATATTTCTTTTGAGTAAATGTCCAGGAATGGAATGTGTGTGTGTATGTGTGTCCCCCCCCTCCCCATTTTCCAAATACTGTTTATTTCACTGAACCCGGGAACGGGGAGAAGGCATGTGAAAGTCTGGGATGCCAAGCCTAGGAGTGTGTAACATTTAAAAATTTTAAGAAACTGCCACCTGTGTCTCAACATGATTGTACCATTATGTATTTCTCCCAGCAGTTTGTGATAGTTCAAGTTGTTTCACATCCCCACCAGCACTTTGTATGGCCGGTCTTTTTAATGTTAGCTATTCTAATGGGTATATAGTGGTAGCTCATTTGTGGCTTTGAGTTAATGATTAGTGATGTTGAAAATATTTTCATGTGCATACTTGCTATTGGTGTATCTGTTTTGGTGAAGTGTCTGTTCATATCCTCTGCCCATTTTTAAGTTGGGTTTATCTTACTGAGATATCAGACTTCTTTTATTCTAGACCCAAAACCTTTTTTTAGATATGTACTTATAGAGATATTTACTTTCAGTCTTGGTCTGCTTTGGAAGAGCAGAAGTTTTTACTGTTACTGGCATTCAGTGTATTGATTTTTGTGTTGTGTTTGAAAAATATTTGCCAAAGATTTTTCTCATTTTTCCCCTTAGAAATTTTATAACTTTAGCTCTTAAATTTAGGTCTGTAACCTATTTGAGTTAATTGTCTTCTATGGTGTGAGATAGGGATGAGGGTCATATTTTGGTATATTGTATTGAACTTTTCCAACACCATTTGTTGAAAAGATTTTACATTCGCCATTGAATTGACTTGGCACTGTTGTTGAAATTCAGATAGTTAAATAAATATGTGTAGGTCAATTTTTGGAATCTCTTCGGTTCCGTTGATGCATATTTCAGTCTGTCTCTACTCAAGCTTTGGAATCACATAGGGAAGTCCTCCAGCTTCCCCCCTCCCCCAAATTATTTTGGCTATTCTGGGTCCTTTGCCTTTCTATATATTGTTAAACTCTTGTTGATTTCTGCAGAATGTCTGTTGTGATTTTCATTGTGATTGCATTGAGTCAGTTGATCAATTGGGAAGAATTGATTTCTTAGAATACTGTCTTCTGTTCTATGAACATGTTATATATCTCTCCATTTATTTAGGTCTTCTTTAATTCTCTTACCAGTGTTTTGTAGCTATTAGTGTACAATCTTATAAAAGCTTTTATCACTGAAACATATATGTGTGCCTAGGTTTTTTTGTTTTTGCTACACTTCATAGCACATGGGATCCTAGTTCTGCTGCCAGGGACTGAATCTGTGCCCCCTGCAGTGGAAGCATGGAGCCTTCACCACTGGACTGCAAGGGAGGTCCCTAAATTTTATATTTTTAAAATGTGATTGTAAATAGTATTTTTAAAATTTCAACTTTCAATAATTGGTGTATATAAGTATCATTGAGTTTTGTATATTCACCTAATATCTTGCCACACTCGCTTGTTTTAGTAGCTTTTAGATAGTTTGATTAGGAAGATTTTGTACATCAGTGATCATGTTTCTTTACTGTAATGGCTAGTGTTTCCAGTAGAATGTTGGGATTTTGATTTTGATTGCATTGAACCATTTGACCAATTTGATTAATTTGGGGGCGATAACTTTGTCTTGTTCTCAGCCTTAGTGGGTAAGTAGTCACTCTTTCACCGTTAAGTAAGATCTTAGTTTTTTTTTGTTGATTTACAGTGTGGTGTTAGATTCTGCTGTATAGCACAGTGAATCAGTTTTACATATATCCACTCTTTTTAGATTCTTTTCCCACATAGGTCATTACAGAGTATTGAGTAGAGTTCCCTGTTCTATACAGTAGGTTCTTATTAGTCATTACAGAGTATTGAGTAGAGTTCCCTGTTCTATACAGTAGGTTCTTATTAGTTTTCTATTTTACATACAGAAGTGTGTGTATCAGTCTCAGTCTGCTAATTTATCTCTCCCCTATTCTTTTCCCCCTGGTAACCGTAAGTTTGTTTTCTGCATCTGTGACTCTGTTATGAAATAAGTTTGCTTGTCCATTTTTTTTTAGATTCCTTGTGTAATACCGTAGAGTGTTTGTCTTTGACGACTCCACAAAGTGTGACGATCTCTAGGTCCATCTGTGTTGCTGCAAATGGGATATTTCATTTTTTTTTCCCCATGGCTGAGAAATATTCCATTTAGGATATGAAGAGCTGCTGGGAAATACTTAAGGCAAAAGGAGATGGGGGCGGCACAGGATGAAATTGTTAGATAACATCAACGACTCAGTGAATGTGAACTGGAGCAAACTCTGAGAGATAGTGGAAGACAGTGGAGCCTGGTGTGCTGCAGTCCGTGGGGTTGGAAAAAAGTTGGGCACGATTTAGTGACTGAACCAACAACAAATATCCCATGGAATATATGTGCCATATCTTTATCTATTCATCCATTAATGAATATTTATGTTGCTTCCATAGCCTGGCTGTGGTAAATAGTGCTGCAGTAAACATTGGGGTGCATGTATCTTTCTGAATTATGGTTTTCTCCAGATGAATATCCAGGAGTAAAGATGTTAGTTGTGCTGATCTGTCTTATATCAATACAGCTTCCCCTCCTCTCCCCCATTCTTGTGTTGAATTTTAAAAGGTTTGTTTTTTGATGTTTTTAATGTATATTCTGGATATACATCTTTTTATCAGATGTTTTCCTAATACTTTGTCCCAGTGTTCTAGTCTTTGGTGGTACAGATCTTTATTAGTTGTTAGTGATGTCTTTGTATTAATGCTCAAGTTTTTGGTCATATGTATGTTTTGGGGGCTAGCAGGCATTTCAAAGCTTGAGTAACAGTTACACAGCCATGTATTATAGATCCCATTTCTTAGTTCATATAAAGACAAAGAAACAAATTGTTAACCTGGGCCATATCAGTTCTTAAACACAGAAAATTATTTGCCACTGTATTTAACTGTTATAAGTCATTTTTCATTTTTAGGTAGTGGAACTAGATCTTTTTACCTCTTTAATAAAAATGAGACAATAAGTGCTTGTTTATATTCTCATTTATTTTTACAAATTAAGATGAAAGCATCAAATATTTTGGTCTGGGATAATCCTAATGAGAAGGTGCCAGGAACTCTGAATCTTACCAGTGAGGCTTGTCATTGTTCTGTCTGTAAAAACCCAGTCTTCATGGCTCACCTTAGCTTGGAATATATTCCTTTTTCACCAGGCTATACTGTCTGTCTTTTCAAGGTTTCTATGCCTAACTGTTCTACTGGTTGTGTTAGCTTTTGAATGCCTCCTCTCTAAGCTTGTGATCAAATATCAGCAGCTTCACAATGTGCTATTTTTCACATTTAGTATTTATATTACATTATTGCAACCTTAAGTCACCTCAGTATCTTCCTGGACACTTTTTTTTTCTTACCAGGATAGAGTGACACCCTAATTTACTTACCAGTTCCCTTACCCTGATTTGAAGATAAGTATTTTAAATCTTTTCTGATTTTGATTTATTCTTTCTGTCATGCTATAACTTTGGAATGTTTTGCAGTTTACATTTAAGAAGGCTTATTTTAAAAAGCCAGTGGAAATTTCCAGCTTAAAAAAAAAAATCCAACTACTGGTCTAATAACTGCTTTGCAGGAAGAAAGAAATATGAAACAGAACCGCAGACATTCTGGATGTCAGCCTGTGAAATTTTCCACTATTTCCCATAATAACATGCAGGCATGCTTCTGCTGCTGGGTCCAGTGCCACTGCAGTTGCACTGTGAGTGGAATGTGAAGCTGCTCTATCAATGATAGAATGGCATCTGGCCAGCGTTTAGAGAGCAGTGCATAAATTCACACACTATACTGTATGTTTGTTTCATCTCTGCCTGAGTAGTGTGGCTATAACACTGAACTTGCAAAGTTATTTAAAAATCTTGATTTCAAAATTTCTGTTCTAGGTGAATTTTGATTTTTAAATGTTCAGTAGGTATATTACACTTCTGAGAATACAGATTTATAAAATTCTTTTAGTCACAATACTTGTAGAATTTTATTTTAGAGGATTTTATACTCTGTTGAAGAATGCTCAGAAAATTAAAAGTTTAAAAATTTTTCTTAAGCTCAATATTTGGTGTGATTCAAGAAAGATTTTAGTCTTTATTTCAGGTTCCTTTTAATCTTTCAAAGAACCAAGGAGGGCTTACATTAAAACTAGTAATCGTGTTTTTATTTTGGTATTTCAAATTTAAAGGCTCACAGTTACATTATACTCTTCCCTAGTGAGGGAAGCCCATGTTGCCAAGTTCTATAAACTGGCGAAGCTGAATGACGAGGAGTAAATTGCAGATGTGCTGTGACTGCCTACTTCTGCCTTGTTTTCACCTCTTTCATGGCAAATGCCTAATAGTGGTATTAAGGAATGAAGTTGAAAAATTCAGATTTTGTGAATTTAAACTCACTTCTCCAGTGGGAATTTGAGCATTCAAAGTGATGCAACAGATATACATACATATCTTTGTATGTTTTAAGACTTGTAAGTCACATTTTGGAAATAAAGACATATGACATGTATCTTTTTCAGAACTGTTGGCTCTTAGCTTTGAACAGGAACAACTTTGTGATATAACAGGGGCCTCCGCCCCGACCTGTGGCCTGCTGCTCCGCCTGATGCTCTCTCTCCCTTCCTCCTGACTTCTCCTGTGTCTCTAACCCTTCTCCTGTCCTCTTCATGCACTTCCTCTTCTCAGCCCTCATTCCATCTCTGGCTGTTCAGTCCCTTTCCTCTCAGCCTAAATTTTCTTCTGGCCCATACCTTTTTTTCCTTTGTCAACTTTCCATCCTTCAGATCTGTAACTTTTTCTAATTGCTCACTGTTAACCAAGTCTTTTCTTTATCTTTGGAAGGCCTCTTTGCTCCTAGCTTCCCTGCTTCTGTCAGATTGATTTTCTTTTAGTTTTTGAACCATCAAACACATACATCCTCACACTTTCCCAAATCCTTGAACTCTTATTTCTGCCTTCATGTTTCAATTTATTTTACAGAGATTTATTGAGTGCTAGCCATGTGTTGGGCTTTTCCTTAGATGTTCAGGATATACTAGTGATCAGAATGTCTGTGGGGGAAAGAGGATGCATGAGGGGACTGGAAGCTGGTGTGTATGTTGTGTTGTGGGGCTTGCATTTTAGATGGATAGTCATGGTAACCTTCTCTGAGAAAAAGTGACCTTTGAGCAGAGTCCAGGAAGTAAGCCCTGTGAGTATTGGTAGAGTGGGGAGCACGGGTGTGGAGGGAGCAGCTAGCGGAAAGGCCCTTTGGTGGGAGAGTGTTCTTAGTGTACTTGAGGAAGGGGCGGTGGCCTGCCAGAGCAGTGTGAGCAAAGGAGTACTAGTCGGAGGCAGTTGAGAGGTAACAGTGGGCCTTGCAGGCAGTGGTAACGCTTTGAGCAAAGTGGGAAACCGCTGCCGGTGTTCCATTTTTGGTATTCCAAAAGATCTTGTGAGCATTGTTCACCCCATTCCACTGCTTTTCTTTTTTTTAAAAAAGCATTTCGTTTTTAAATTATAAAAGTAATTTTATATGGAAAATACAGAAAAATACAAAGGAGAAAGCTTTACTTTATCAAAGAACAAATATATATTACCAGTATACCTCATCATCCATTATTGAAGGTTTTGTGTGTCTCTTCCCACTTGTTTTTCTTTGCTTGTGCGTGCATGCACGCGCCCCCCCAACACACACACACCCGTGCCTCCTGCACTGTGGGGTTTTAGTGGAGAGCAAATAAACTGAGTTAGGCTTTACAGAGATGCCTCCAGCTGCTTTGTGAAAAGTAACCTATAAGAGAGCAAGAGTTGGGAGACCTCTTAAGGGGTGTTCCAGTAGTTCAGGTCCCAGGAAAAGTAGCTTGGACTTCAGTGGTGGCAGAGGAGGTGATAGGAAGTGATCAAATTCTGCATATATTCAGAGAGAAAGCCAACAGAATTTTGCAATGGATTCAGGGTGGGGCCATGGCAGGGTCGGGTGGGGCCTGGTGAGAGAGAAGGAGGGGAAGAATCAGGGGTGACTCAAAAGTTTTTGGCTTAAGCTACTAGAGACCTTTGGTTTCATTTTTCTTTCTTGTCAAACTGCCCATCCAAGGTTCAGTTCTGGCTTCTTTATTATGTGTTTTTCTTGTTCATTTGAACTCATGATTACTTCTTTCACCAAGCCTCTAGTCTGCTCTGCCCAGCTTGGCGCTTGGAATACACCACAAGATGCTATATATAACAAATTTTTTTCATTAGAATTAGTCTTCCCTAACTAGGTAGTGAGCATTCTTTTACTGGATTGTGCTGAATTTATGCAATGTGCTCTGAGACTAATAACTTTCTGAGTACTTTGTGGGCATTTAGTAAATGTTGTTTAATTGTATACTCCTCAGGCTTGAGAGAAGGATATGAGGAAAACCTTAAAGTAAATGCCTGCTTTAGCTGTACTTTGGTATACGGGCATCTGCCCGCCCCCCCGCTTTTTATTTTCCTTTTTACTTCTAACATCTGTTCTGGCTTTTCTGCTTTTTCCCAAACCTTTACTTAAATAATGTGTGTGAAAGCCCCTCAGTTGTGTCCGACTCTTTGCAACCCCATGGACTACACAGTTCATGGAATTATCCAGGCCATGATACTGGAGTGGGTAGCCATTCCCTTCTCCAGGGGATCTTCCCAACCCAGGACTTGAACCCAGGTCTCCACATTGCAGGTGGATTCTTTACCAGCTGAGCCACCAGGGAAGCTGTTACTTAAATAAGGGGGAAAAATAAAGTTTGGATGCCCTGCTTTGTTTCCAGGACTTCATTTTGTGTTTCTGCTAAGATTTTTCTCTAAAGAAAACGTAAGTAGTGTTGTCTAGGAAGTATTGTGTTTTAGTGTCTGTCTCAGTTTGCTTAGCTTTTTCAATTTTGGAGACAGTCTGTTAACTCATTTGTGCTTTTGGCTTTTCCTTCTTGTGTCATGGAAAATAAAATATGAACTCTCTGAAGGCTGGCAGTTAGTTATTTTGTTCACTGCTAGATCATTAGTGCTGAGAATGGTGGCAGGCATGTAGTTGGTATTCACATATTGAGTGAATTTAGAGTAACAGTAGCAACAGTTCCTATTTATTGAGCATATACTATATGCCAAAGTGCTAGGTGCTTCGAATGGATTAGGGGGCATGTACATCTTACTGCTGAATGAGTTTCCTGTCCACATGTTGGTGTTTGAATGAGTATGACGGAGGAAGGACAGATGCCAGTTGTTACCAGATTTAATCAAGTTTAAGATGCCATGATACACAATGCATTATTTTACCTACCAGTACATAAGAAAAGGTAAAGCTACCAACTGTGGGATGTGGTCAGTAGCACACTCTAATTTCAAAGGTGTAAAAACAGGAAAAAAAAATCTTAAGAATTTCTATTGTAAATTAACTATACCTGACTTTAAAAAAGTGAAAAAAATCTAAGAATCTTTAAAATAAGGCATACCACCTATAATACTCAACATTGGATTTTACATAAACTCTCATTTAATGATCATAGAGTTAGGTAGGCATTATTATTCTTATTTTAGAGATGAAGAAGCTGAAATTTATGGGATATATTCGTAGGTTCTCAAGCTACAGGATCCAGATTGAGGCCATGGCCTTTTACCACCCCACATTGCTTCAGGAGTCAGGGCAGCAAAACAGTGCACTGGCCTGTCAGCTCTGGCTGCAAGGCTCTTACTTGGCTTGGCTTTAAATACTTTCTTAGTGTGACTGATTTAAAAAAAAAAATAAAAACTTTGTATTTAATAAGTGCCAGCTACTCTGTATTTTTGAAAGTGAAAGACGTCCGACTCTTCGCGACGCCATAGACTGTACAGTCCATGGAATTCTCCAGGGTAGAATACTGGAGTGGATTGCCTTTCCCTTCTCCAGGGGATCATCCCGACCCAGGGATTGAACCCAGGTCTTCTGCATTGCAGGAGGATTCTTTACCAGTTGAGTTATCAGGGAAGCCCTGTTTGTATTTTTATATGGATACAAAATGATATAAGGCCTTATCTCTTTCTCTCAAGGAATTTATTTACAGTCTATTTGGGGAGATGAGAAGTAAAAAGAAAGTTAGATAAGCAGAGAAGATTTAAATAACATTTCAGAGAATGTGGGAGACCTGGGTTCAATCCCTGGGTTTGGAAGATCTCCTGGAGAAGGAAATGGCAATCCACTCCAGTACTATTGCGTGGAAAATCTCATGGACAGAGGAGCCTGGTAGGCTGGAAAATCTCATGGACAGAGGAGCCTGGTAGGCTACAGTCCATGGGGTTGCAAAGAGTTGGACACGACTGAGCGATTTCAGTTCAGTTCAGAGAATAAGGAAAGAGGTTTAACAAGGCAATGCAGGATTAATTGCTAAATAAATTATACAAATAATTGCTTTTTAGTTCAGAGGAAGGGGAGATGGCTTGAGGCTGGAGTAATCCAGGGAAGGATTTAAATAAATTCCTGGGAGATAGTTTCAGTTAGTGAGATTATTTATTTACTTTAAAATTGTATTAATGTTTATTACAAATGGAATTCTGGACTATGGAACATGAAGAACTTTGGTACATTAAGTTTTTCTGTCTATATGAGAGCAAAGGAACTGCCTGCCATAGAAAAATATAAGACATCATGTGGTATCAAGTAGACAGGCAAAATACTCACTTAAGAAGGGCCTTTGGGAGAAAAAGAAGGAACTCCTGAATGCCTTGTGTGCCATGCCCCTCTTACCACATTTTTACAATCAGTTGCACTTTCTGAACTATCACCGAGGTACTTGCTGTGGCTCTTAGAGTTCGTGATGAACTTCTGAATATTGGAAGTGAGTGTTGATGTTCTCTATGTTATTCATATTTCTTGTGCTTTGAAATAGGAGCTCTTAAAGACTCACAGCACATAAAGAATAGTCCACTATGTTTCTGGAGGATATGATTGGCAGTGTTTCTGGTTACATTCCTGAATCAGACATGGAACTCGACATTAGATTGAGTGTGTTATTACTTGTTTTTACAGACTAGTCAAAAGCAAAACAATAAAGGCTTGGAAAGCAAGAGAACTCTGTTTTGGATCTTGTTGGTAGTCTTGGCCATTTTATTTAACCTTCCTTGTTAGGTCACATGTAAGGTTCTTTCCCTATTTTTTTAAGAACATTTTTTTCTTACTTTTTAAACAATTAGTAATATATATACATGGCTAACAAAATTCAAACTTTTCCAAAGCATATGAAGGTTCCTTTCACTTTTTGTTTCCTAATTCCTTTCTCAGAGGCAGTCACTGTTACATTTCCTTTTGTATATGTTTACAAACATATCTGTGCATCTTTAGAATTTACTTATTTGCTATAAGCACATGGAGTAGCATTGTTTTGTACCTAGTACAAAAAACCCCATTGTTTTGTACCTAGTTAGTTATGTTTAACATTACATTTTGAAAATGGTTTCATATCAGCGCATACAGATCTAGTTCTTTTGTTAAAGTAGACTATCATTTTTATAATTAATCAGTTTATCATTAATGGATATGTTGCATATAACAACAGAGTGCTATGGTGAGTTTTCTAGTATACATTTTATTAAAGTTTATATCTGCATCTTGAATATTAGGAGTGAGATTAAACATTGTGCCTCACCTCCTAAATGTTTAAAGGGCATTCGTATTTTCTTATTCTATAAACTCTTGTCTACTTTTCTTGAGGTTATTTGAAGTTTTTCTTATTTTCATATAATAAAATAAATTTCATATATTATAAAAAGCATTTGCCTTTGAAAAATACCTGTTGCAAATAATTCACTGCCTTTTAAACAGTAATTGTCCTTTTGCAGATAAATATTGCTTCATTTTATACTAAAATGTCCTCTTTTCCAGTATTTTTCATTAAATTCTTCATAGTCAATTTGTATGTTTTTATACAAGATGAAATTATGCTTTTAATACATTTTATATGTAATATACCTAATTTTACTGTGGTAAAGTATACATAACAAAACATTTACCACTTTTAAGTGTACAATTCAGTAGTATTAAGTACCTTGACAGTGTTGTACAACCATTATCACTATGCATTTCCAAAACTTTTTCATCCCAAATAGATCTAATATGTACTTAGGTAGTAATTTCAGTTTATGACTTAATAACTGCCTCTCATACTTAAAAGGATACATGTGTGCTCTTTTCAGCCTGGAGACACAGAATTCTATATCCTTGCTTGGAGGAGAGATTTTGAGTAAGAGGCACAGCTATAATTGGGAGAAAGTCTCTTGTGCTTAGAGGATTCTGTTCTGATTCTAGTCATCAGGTTAGGTTGTCATTTTCTTGATCCACTTTTAGTGAAACTGCTTTTCTGGGGGCTTCCTTAGTGGCTCAGTGGTAAAACCCACCTGCCAGTGCAGGAGATGTGGGTTAGATCCCTGGTCTGGGAAGATCCCACGTGAGCAGCTAAGCCTGTGCGCCACAACTCCTAAGCCTGTGCTCTGGAGCTTCAAGCCGCAGCCACCGGGCTGTGTGCTACGACTGCTGAAGCCCGCACAGCCTAGAGCCATGCTCTGCACCAAGAAAGCCACCACAGTGAGAAGCCCATGGGCCGCAACTGGAGAAAAAGCCCACGCGGCATTGAAGACCCGGCACAGCTGAAAATAGATAAAACAAACAAACAAAAAGGACTTAAAAAAAAATGCTTTGTATTTTGGAAAATTTCAAACAAGAAAAGTAGAATGGTATAGTATTTCCAATGTACTTATCACTCAAGTTTACTGATTATCAGTTTATGGCCCATCTTGTTTCATTTATATCTCCAGTTACTGATACTTTCTTCCTCCACATTATTTTGAAGCAAATACCAGGCATCATATGATTTCCTTAAGAATCTTTAAAAGATAAGGACTCTTTCAAATACCATCTCCCCCAACCCCACATAACACAATTCCATGTAGAAAAACTAAAGTAATTCCTTTAGCAGCACCAAATACACAGTCACTATTCAATTTTCTAGTTCTTCCTGTTGCTTCTCCTTTTAAAAAAAAGTCACTCAGATCCAAGCAAGATTCACACATTGCAGTTTGGTTGGTATGTATTTTATGTACTTTTTAAAGTATTGGTTGCTTCGCCTCTGTTCTTTTGAATTTTTTTTTTTCCTATAGAATTTCTTGTTGCCTAGATTTTGCTGAGTATATCCTTGTTGTTGCTGTTCTTGTTGTTGTATTAGTTGCTCAGTTGTACGACTCTCTGAGATCTCATGGACTATATAGCCTGCTAGGCTCCTCTGTCCTTGGAATTCTCCAGGCAAGAATTCTGGAGTGGGTTGCCTTTTCCTCCTCCGGGGGTCTTCCTGACCCAGGGATCGAACCTTCTCCTGCATTACAGGCAGGTTCTTTACTGTCTCAGCCACCAGGGAAGCCCTGAGTATATCCTTATGTTATTTAAACGGTTTTTCTGTATATATATATATTTTAATGTAAATTGGTAGATGGCTGTCAAGATTTGATCAGATTAAGGTTCAGTTATTTTGGGCAAGTTCATTAGTTATCTATTGCTGTGTAACAAAACAACGCCAGTTTTAGCAATTTAGAACATTTATTATCGTCCATAGTTTCTGAAGGTGAGCAGTCTGGGAGCGGCTAAGCTGCGTGGTTCTAGTGTCAGGTCTCTCATTGGTCGCAGTGAAGCTGTCACCCAGGGCTGCAGCCATCTGAAGGTTTGACTGGGGCTGAAGATCTGCTTTCAGGATGGCTTACTCCCATGGCTGTTGTCAGAGGTCTTAGTTTTTGCCTATCCTCAAGGCACTCTGGACTTCCTCAAGACTTCCCTAGTGGCTCAGATGGTAAAGCATCTGTCTACCATGCGGGAGACCTGGGTTTGATCCCTGGGTCGGGAAGATTTCCTGGAGAAGGAAATGGCTACCCACTCCAGTACTCTTGCCTGGAACATCCCATGGACGGAGGAACTTGGTGCAGGCTACTGTCCATGGGGTTGCAAAGGTTTGGGCACGATTGAGCGACTTCATGTTCTTTCACTTTCAAGGCACTCTGTCAGAGCAAGTGTTCAGAGAGAGAGGGAGATAGGGAGGAAAAAAGCTGCAGTGCCCTTTATGAGCCCAGAATTGACGTACTGTCAGTTCTGCTCTATTCTTTTGGTGCTGCACACCAGCCCTGATGCCATATGGGAAGGGGCTACTTAAGGGTATGAATTTTAGGAGATGGATATCACCGGGGAAAATTTTGAAGACTGGCTATTGTAGTGAGATAACTATTTATGTGCTGTGGTTTATTAGGACACACATGATGTTTACTTCTCTCTTTGTAATACTTGATATTATTGATCAGTACCCGTCATCTGCTAATTTAGTAGGTATTGCAAATGCTAATACTGTCATACTTTTAAAGTTCATGTAGGAAAGGCAGGATGTTTGGTTCTTTTTCTTTCAGTTCAGTTCAGTCACTCGGTCATGTCCGACTCTTTGCGACCCCATGAACCGCAGCACTCCAGGCTTCCCTGTCCATCACCAACTCCTGGAGTCCACCCAAACTCATGTCCATTGAGTTGGTGATGTCATCCAACCATCTCATTCTCTGTTGTCCCCTTCTCCTCCTGCCCTCAATCTTTCTCAGCATCAGAGTCCTTTCAAATGAGTCAGCTCTTCGCATCAGGTGGCCAAAGTATTGGAGTTTCAGCTTCAACATCAGTCCTTCCAATGAACACCCACCCAGGACTGATCTCCTTTAGGATGGACTGGTTGGATCTCCTTGCAGTCCAAGGGACTCTCAAGAGTCTTCTCCAACACCACAGTTCAAAAGCATCAGTTCTTCGGCGCTCAGCCTTCTTCACAGTCCAACTCTCACATCCATACATGACCACAGGAAAAACCGTAGCCTTGACTAGACGGACCTTTGTTGACAAAGTAATGTCTCTGCTTTTTAATATGCTGTCTAGGTTGGTCATAACTTTTCTTCCAAGGAGTAAGCATCTTTAATTTCATGATTGCAATCACCATCGGCAGTGATTTTGGAGCTCCCCCACCAAAAAAAAGAAAAACAGTCTGCCACTGTTTCCACTGTTTCCCCATTATTTGCCATGAAGTGTTGGGACCAGATGCCATGATCTTCGTTTTCTGAATGTTGAGCTTTAAGTCAGCTTTTTCACTCTCCTTTTCCACTTTCATCAAGAGGCTCTTTAGTTCCTCTTTGCTTTCTGTCATAAGAGTGGTGTCATCTTCATATCTGAGGTTATTGATAGTTCTCCCAGCAATCTTGATTCCAGCTTGTGCTTCATCCAGCCCAGCGTACTCTGCATAAAAGTTAAATGAGCAGGGTGACAATATATAACCTTGACGTACTCCTTTCAGGATTGGAACCAGTCCGTTGTTCCATGTCTGGTTCTAACTGTTGCTTCTTAACCTGCATACATATTTCTCAGGAAGAGTTAAGGTGGTCTGGTATTCCCATCTCTTTCAGAATTTTCCACAGTTTGTTGTGATCCATACAGTCAAAGGCTTTAGTATGATCAGTGAAGCAGAGGTATCTATTTTCTGGAATTCTCTAGCTCTTTCTATGATCTAATGGAGGTTGGCATTAGAGAAAAAGCATTGTCAAAGCATACAGTTACTGTAACATGTTCCTTGTAACATCAGTCTTTTATAAGTAAATATATATATAATTTCCACTAATCTCACTATTTTTATGCTGATATGAACTTTCCAGTAATTAGGGTTGTCTGACATTTCATTCTCAAATAAATTCCCCAGGATTATCAATGGCAGCAGGATTATTTGAGTTCTGCTATGTTTAAAAGTTTGCTGGTAGCACTTCTTGCAAGCTGGTTTGGCTGATTGTAAACTTCTTTCTAGAGTGTGTGTCATTCCATTGTCTTCTGGCCGTAGAGCATTGCTGTTACAGTCTGAGGTGAGTCTGGTTTTCTTTCTAAGTGACTTAGTTTTTTTGTCTTTGCCTGAATGTCCAAAGGCTCTTTTTCATAGTGCTGTTATGTATTGGTATTGGTTATTCTGACTCATTTTTTTTTTTCCAGTAAGTAAATCCTTTCAATACGTAGTTTTAAGCCCCCTCTACGCTCCTTTTTCTCTCAACATTAGGACAGATTTCTTGACTTGTAGGTTTTTTTCCCTTTTGTTTCTGTTGTTCTGCTGCCTTGCTTTTCTTCTTTCAGTTCAGTTCAGTCGCTCAGTCATGTCCGACTCTTTGCGACCCCGTGAATTGCAGCATGCCAGGCCTCCCTGTCCATCACCATCTCCCGGAGTTCACTCAGACTCACGTTCATCCAGTCCGTGATGCCATCCAGCCATCTCATCCTCTGTCGTCCCCTTCTCCTCCTGCCCCCAATCCTTCCCAGCATCAGAGTCTTTTTCCAATGAGTCAACTTGTTGCATGAGGTGGCCAAAGTACTGGAGTTTCAGCTTTAGCATCATTCCTTTCAAAGAAATCCCAGGGCTGATCTTCAGAATGGACTGGTTGGATCTCCTTGCAGTCCAAGGGACTCTCAAGAGTCTTCTCCAACACCACAGCTCAAAAGCATCAATGATGCTTTTGATGCTTTTGAATTGATGCTTTTCTTCTTTCAGGTATACACTATACATATGTTTTGTCTTTGTCAACTGTTACGTGAGATAAGCTTTTCTTCTTTTGTAGACTTTTATATTCACCTGTCTTCTCAAATCTTCCATTTGGGTTTCTAATAAAACCTTAAAGTCAACATGTCTAAAATTGAACTTTTGTGACCTTCCCTTCTAAATTTCCTTTAAGAAGCCTTCCATGTCTCTTGTTGGTAATTTGATTCTTTCAGTTGTGCTGGACAAAAACCTGAACTCCTTTTTCTCTCACTTCCATATTTTTAGTCACTGAGTTGTGTCTGACTCTTTGAGACCCCACAGACCAGGCAAGAATACTGGAGCAGTTTGCCATTTCCTACTCCAAGGATCTTCCTGACCCAGGGATTGAACCCGAGTCTCCTTTGTCTGCTGCATTGAAGGTGAATTCTTTATCGCTGAGCCACTGGGGTTCTGTCTGTTAATAACATAACAGTTGGACAGATATTTTAAAAATCCTAAGCGATTTGGTATTTATCTCCTTATTCTGCAGAGGTTTTCTCATTTCATTTAGTAAGAAAGTCCTTCCTTGGTGTATGACACCTTCTGCCCTTTGCTCCTGATAGATCTCAATGTTCACCTTTCATTCCTCTCTTTCTCTCTTCCTTACTCTTGGTTCAGTACTGTTCTTCATCAAATGGGGCTTAGTATTGCCTCTGGGTGTGCCGTCTTTGGGGAATGCTTTTTCACTCTGTTTGACTAACTTTGTTATCTCTGTGTGTCTCAAATCTCACCCTCCTAGTGAGGCCTATTCGCACCACCCTATTTAATACTGGAACCTTGCCCCTCATAGCACTGATCTTTTAACATACCATGTAATTTACTTATTTATTGTGTTTAAAAGTGATATGCCTTTCCCTGATAAAATATAAGTTCCACAAGGACAGGGATCTTAGATAAAATGCATGGCATATGGTAGATGTTCATTATTCATTTGTTGAGTGAATAAATAAGCTCTGTATTTCCTTGAAAGGAGGATGTCCTTCTCAAACTCTTCTCCTGCCCATGTCTGTGGCATGGTGTTTTTCTGGGGCATAGTCTGTCTTTAATCTTCAAACTCCATGGGACTACATTAGGGAAGTCCCTGGTCTCTGTTGGTTTCATTTTAGCTCTTGGTCTGTTTAGGCTAGAACTGGTTCTAGGAATCCATTCAGGATGGATGTTCACTTTCAGTTTGTTGAAAGGTAGGGTGATCTGTTAATGTGAAGAATCCCTGAGCAGTAGTTAACCATTTATTGTATGTACAAGGGAATTTCTTTTTATTTTTTAGCCAGACTAATAATAATTCACTATCTTTTACTGAATTTTCAGTGACAGTATGAGGAAGGAGTTGGTAGCTATAGGCATTTGTTAATATGTAGTTGAAAACTGCTTTATTAAAAAGTGTATATGCATTATTATGTCTTCCCAGTGTCTCCGTATTTTGTTTCAGCAAATTAAGAAAGTTACAGTAGTAAATATTGTTATCATGACAGTTTCTTGAGTGGTCTCCCCAAGAAAGGCTACTCTGCTATCAGGGACAGGTACAAAATGTAGGATACAGGATATAGCAATGAGATCTTTAATTGTAGAGCATGATAAAATCAACTAGTGTTACAAAGGGCTCAAAAAAAATGAAACTTGGTGAGGTTTTTAAAAATTGTTATTATTGAAAGCATTTGTTAAATATTCCTTTTCTCAATCTGGATTGGATATAATGCATAAAAAATTCAGTGACATTATAAAAACATTTCTTATGAAGTTAATACCTATTCTCTATCAGTCAGTCAGTCAGTCAGTCAGTTCAGTCCCTTAGTCATGTCCGACTCTTTTCGACCCCATGAAGCGCAGCACGCCAGGACTCCCTGTCCATCACCATCTCGTGGAGTTCACTCAGAGTCACGTCCATCGAGTCCGTGATGCCATCCAGCCATCTCATCCTCGGTTGTCCCCTTTTCCTCCTGCCCCAATCCTTCCCAGCATCAGAGTCTTTTCCAATGAGTCAACTCTTCGCATGAGGTGGCCAAAGTACTGGAGTTTCAGCTTTAGCATCATGCCTTCCAAAGAAATCCCAGGGTTGATCTCCTTCAGAAGGGACTGGCTGGATCTCCTTGCAGTCCAAGGGACTCTCAAGAGTCTTCTCCAACACCACAGTTCAAAAGCATCAATTCTTTGGCACTCAACCTTCTTTGCAGTCCAACTCTCACATCCATACATGACCACAGGAAAAACCATAGCCTTGACTAGACGGCCCTTAGTCAGCAAAGTAATGTCTCTGCTTTTGAATATGCTATCTAGGTTGGTCGTAACTTTTCTTCCAAGGAGTAAGCGTGTTTTAATTTCATGGCTGCAGTCTCCATCTGCAGTGATTTTGGAGCCCAAAATAATAAAGTCTGACACTGTTTCCACTGTTTCCCCATCTATTTCCCATGAAGTGATGGGACCGGATGCCATGATCTTTGTTTTCTGAATGTTGAGCTTTAAGCCAAGTTTTTCACTCTCCTCTTTCACCTTCATCAAGAGGCCCTTTAGCTCCTCTTCACTTTCTGCCATAAGGATGGTGTCATCTGCATATCTGAGGTTATTGATATTTCTCCTGGCAATCTTGATTCCAGCTTGTGTTTCTTCCAGCCCAGCGTTTCTCATGATGTACTCTGCATAGAAGTTAAATCAGCAGGGTGACAATATACAGCCTTGATGTACTCCTTTTCCTATTTGGAACCAGTCTGTTGTTCCGTGTCCAGTTCTAACTGTTGCTTCCTGACCTGCATAGAGATTTCTCAAGAGGAAGGTGAGGTCGTCTGGTATTCCCATCTCTTTCAGAATTTTCCAAAGTTTATTGTGATCCACACAGTCAAAGGCTTTGGCATAGTCGATAAAGCAGAAATAGATGTTTTTCTGGAACTCTCTTGCTTTTTCCATGATCCGGCAGATGTTGGAAATTTGATCTCTGGTTCCACTGCCTTTTCTAAAACCAGCTTGAACATCAGGAAGTTCACAGTTCACGTATTGCTGAAGCCTGTCTGGGAGAATTTTGAGCATTACTTTCTAGCATGTGAGATGAGTGCAATTGTGCGGTAGTTTGAGCATTCTTTGGCATTGCCTTTCTTTGGAATTGGAATGAAAACTGACCTTTTCCAGTCCTGTGGCCACTACTGAGTTCTCCAAATTTGCTGGCATATTGAGTGCAGCACTTTCATAGCATCATCTTTCAGGATTTAAAACAGCTCCACTGGAATTCCATCACCTCCACTAGCTTTGTTCGTAGTGATGCTTTCTAAGGCCCACTTGACTTCACATTCCAAGATGTCTGGCTCTAGATGAGTGATCACATCATCGTGATTATCTGTGTCTTGAAGATCTTTTTGTAAAGTTCTTCCATGTATTCTTGCCACCTCTTCTTAATATCTTCTGCTTCTGTTAGGTCCAGACCATTTCTGTCCTTTATCGAGCCCATCTTTGCATGAAATGTTCCCTTGATATCTCTAATTTTCTTGAAGAGATCTCTAGTCTTTCCTATTCTGTTCTTTTCCTCTATTTCTTTGCATTGATCGCTGAAGAAGGCTTTCTTATCTCTTCTTGCTATTCTTTGGAACTCTGCATTCAGATGCTCATATCTTTCCTTTTCTCCTTTGCTTTTCGCCTCTCTTTTCACAGCTATTTGTAAGGCCTCTCCAGACAGCCATTTTGCTTTTTTGCTTTTCTTTTCCATGGGGAGGCTCTTGATCCCTGTCTTCCGTACGATGTCATGAACCTCATTCCATAGTTCATCAGGCACTCTATCTATCAGATCTAGGCCCTTAAATCTCTTTCTCACTTCCACTGTATAATCATAAGGGATTTGATTTAGGTCATACCTGAATGGTCTAGGCAGTTTTCCCTACTTTCTTCAGTTTCAGTCTGAATTTGTCAATACGGAGTTCATGATCTGAACCACAGTCAGCTCCTGGTCTTGTTTTTGTTGATTGTATAGAGCTTCTCCATCTTTGGCTGCAAAGAATATAATCAATCTGATTTCGGTGTTGTCCATCTGGTGCTGTCCATGTGTAGAGTCTTCTCTTGTGTTGTTGGAAGAGGGTGTTTGCTATGATGCCCTGCTTCATTCCTCATTCCAAGGCCAAATTTGCCTGTTACTCCAGGTGTTTCTTGACTTCCTACTTTAGCATTCCAGTCCCCTATAATGAAAAGGACATATTTTTTGGGTGTTAGTTCTAAAAAGGTCTTGTAGGTCTTCATAAAACGGTTCAACTTCAGCTTCTTCAGCGTTACTGGTTTGGGCATAGACTTGGATAACTGTGATATTGAATGGTTTGCCTTGAAAACGAACAGAGATCATTCTGTCATTTTTGAGATTGCATCCAAGTACTGCATTTTGGACTCTTTTGTTGACCATGATGGCTACTCCATTTCTTCTGAGGGATTTCTGCCTGCAGTAGTAGATATAATGGTCATCTGAGTTAAATTCACCCATTCCAGTCCATTTTAGTTCGCTGATTCCTAGAATGTCGATGTTCACCCTTGCCATCTCTTGTTTGACCACTTCCAATTTGCCTTGAATCATGGACCTGACATTCCAGGTTCCTATGAAATATTGCTCTTCACAGCATCGGATCTTACTTCTATCACCAGTCACATCCACAACTGGGTATTGTTCTTGCTTTGGCTCCATCTCTTCATTCTTTCTGGAGTTATTTCTCCACTGACCTCAGTAGCATATTGGGCACCTAATGACCTGGGGAGTTCCTCTTTCAGGACCCTATCATTTTGCCTTTTCATGCTGTTCATGGGGTTCTCAAGGCAAGAATACTGAAGTGGCTTGCCATTCCCTTCTCCAGTGGACCAGGTTCTGTCATCCCTCTCCACCATGACCCACCCGTCTTGGGTTGCCCCGCAGGCATGGCTTGGTTTCATTGAGTTAGACAAGGCTGTGGTCCTAGTGTGATTAGATTGACTAGTTTTCTGTGAGTATGGTTTCAGTGTGTCTGCCCTCTGATGCCCTCTTGCAACACCTACCATCTTACTTGGGTTTCTCTTACCTTGAGCGTGGGGTATCTGTTCCTTGTAGGTAACAGTAAATTAAAATGTTAAAAAAAAAAAGAAACAACCCAGGAAGATCATTTTGGTGTATACTTTTTCAGTCTTTATCTATGAATACACAGTACATAATAAATGGAAATGAGGTCATATGTTACAATATATTGTGAACATTTAAAAAAGCTTAGTGTTTCATTATGTGGATATAACTTATTCACTTTTCTGATGTTGCCCACTTAGGTTATCTTTATTTTCTATTATAAAATTACATTGCAGTGAAAGTTTCTCAAGTAATTACTTGTCTTATTCAGCTTAAGTGAAACCTTTATGGATGTTTAAGTAATTATCCTTAAGAAATTTTTATCTTTTTCAAATTATTTTAAAATTGTATGTGAAATTAAAAAAATAAAATTGTATGTGAAATTAAAATTTTACAGTAACCTTACTGAAAAGAGGACAGACTTTTGGTAGTCATTTAGATTACAAATACTCGTTAAGATAAAGTTCTTCAAAAGTATAATTTACCATTTGCAGTAATGAGGTCTGATTACGGTCATCTTTTTGGTAAGTAAAACATTGGAATCATTGGAATGAAGAATGCTTTAGGAGATCTGGAGCTTCCCCCGGAAGACCCGCCCCCTGTGCCGTGGAGGCCAATGGGCGAGGGCGACGGTTGTGACGGTTGGATTTTGAAGGAGCCAATGAGTGCTTGGAGCAGAGAGTTTAAGTCGTCCAAGTCCTCGCTGCTAAAGCCAGTCTGGGACCGGAACCTGCTCTAAACTGACGACGTTCCCATGGCCCAATTCGTGTTCGAGAGTGACTTGCACTTACTGCTGCAGCTGGATACACCCATCCCCAATGCACCCCCCTGCCCCCCGCCCCGCCCGCAAGCAGCGCGCAAAGCGAAGGAAGCCACGGGGGCTGGCCCCCTCGCCTATGTGGGCAGCCAGCCGATCCCACAGCGCCCGGCAGGACCCCAGGCCGAACTTCCTGGCAAATCCAGCTCCAAGCTTCAGACCACTCCCAGCAAACCTGGTAGTGACCACTATATCCCCCATCACAGAGCTTCCCAGATGGAGGTGGCTAGCTTCCTCCTGAACAAGGAAACCAGTCCGACACAGTGGGACTCCCACCAAGGAACATCAGAAAGCATGGGCTTTGAATCTGAACGGTTTTGACATGGAGGAAGCCAAGATCCTTCGGCTCAGTGGAAAACCACAAAATGCCCCAGAGGGTGACCAGAACAGAGTAAAAGTACTCTATAGCCAGAAGGCCACGCAGGGTCCAGCAGGAAGACCTCCCCTTACATTCCTTCCCTGCCAGACCGCAGCCTGGATGCCCCTGAAATCCGGAGTGACTGCTACCCGAACCTCGTGGATTGGAGCTTCGGGAATGTACTGGCTCTGGCTTTGGACAGCAGTGTATCCTTGTGGAATGCTAGGACTGGTGGCATTTGCAGCTGCTGCAGATGGAGCAGCCTGGGGACTATATATCTTCTGTGGCAACAGCAGTGCCAAGGTGCAGCTGTGGGATGTGCAACAGCAGAAACGGCTTCAAACATCACCAGTCATTCTGCCCGAGTGGGCTCCCTCTGTTGGAATGGCTGTATCCTGTCCAGCGGCTCACGCTAGGCCACACCCACCACCACGATGTTCTGGTAGCAGAACACCATGTGGCCACAGCCAGGAAGTGTGTGGGTTGTGTTGGGCCCCGGATGGATGGCATTTAGCCAGTGGCTTCAATGACAGCTTGGTCAGCGTGTGGCCTAGTGCTCCTGGAGAGGGCGGCTGGGTTCTTCTGCAGACTTTCACCCAGCATCAAGGGGCTGGAAGGCTGCAGCTTGGTATTCTTGGTAGTCCAACGTCCTGGCAACTGGCGGGGGCACAAGTGATCGACACATTCGTATCTGGAGCGTCTGCTCTGGGGCCTGAGTGCCATGGATGCCCATTCCCATGTGTGCTCCATCCTCTGGTCTCCCCACTACAAGGACCTCACCTCAGGCCATGGCTTTGCCCAGAACCAGCTGGTTATTTGCAAGTACCCAACCATGTCCAAGGTGGCTGAGCTGAAAGGTCACACAGCCCGGGTGCTCAGTCTGACCATGAGCCCAGATGGCTACAGTGGCATCCGCAGCAGCAGACGAGGCCCTGTGACTGTGGCGCTGCTTTGAGCTGGACCCTGCCCATTGGCGGGAGCGGGAGGCCAGTGCAGCCAAAAGCAGCCTCATCCACCAAGGCATCCGCTGAGGACCGACTCTTCACAGTGTTTTGTGGGGTTTGTTTTGTTTTTCACTTTTCTAATAAAGTCACGTACATCTCCCTCAAAAAAAAAAATGCTTTAGGTGAATAACCAATGTACCTTCAGCCAATTACAGGGATTTTTTTTTTTTTTTAAGTACTTGAGACTGTGCTTAAATAGGTATATATATTAAGAAGCGTTAAGAGAAGAAGCCCACCGTAACTTGTTAATTTGGGCAAAAAATGGTACTGTGTGCTCCTGCCTCCTATATGTCTTCAAAAATTCTTGTATGGTACCATGAATAACTTACTACTTGTTTTAAAATATGTAAATATTTAATTTAAGTAAATTATTTACATATTTGTTTTAAAAATATAGACTTTGACAAAGGTTCAAAAGTTTCCAATTTTATTTAAAGTTTATGCATATTGTTAACACTAAGGAAACAGTCTTTTCTGATATTTTGTAATTTGTGTTTGTATTTTAAATGCACTAAGAGAAATTTAGGCAATATAAAAGTATATGTGTAGAAGCTAGCACTAACAGTTTTATATGTATCTTCCTACATACCTGTGTGGACTTTTAATATATATTAGAAATAAGGGATTTTTGCATGCTGTTCTGTAATCTTTTATTATTCTCACTAATGTGATGAACATCTTTCCAGGTTAATAAGTTGAAATCAGTATTATTGTTATGGCTTGTTCTAGGCATTTGACATCCCCCCACCCCCAGGGCCCCTGCTTCTTTCCATATATGCATCATCCTTTAAAATATCCATCCTTTGCTGATAAAATGTTCAGTTCAGTTCAGTTGCTCAGTCATGTCTGACTCTGCACACCCATAGACTGCAGCACACCAGGCTTCTCTGTCCATCACCAACTCCTGGAGCTTGCTCAGACTCAGTGTCCATTGAGTTGGTGATGCCATCCAATCATCTCTTCCTCGTCGTCCCCTTCTCCTCCTCCCCAATCCCTCCGAGCATCAGGGTCTTTTCCAGTGAGTCAGTTCTTCACATTGGGTGGCCAAAGTGTTGGAGTTTCAGCATCAGTTGAACTGATTAGTCAATATTCATTAGTCCTGATAATGAATATTCAGGACTGATTCCCTTTAGGATTGACTGGTTTGATTTCCTTGCAGTCCAAGGGACTCTCAAGAGTCTTTTCCAACAGCACAGCTCAAAAACATCAATTCTTTGGCATTCAGCTTTCTTTATGGTCCAGCTCTCATATCTAAACATTCAGTTCAGTATTCAGTTCAGTTGCTCAGTTGTGTCCAGCTCTTTTCGAGCCCGTGAACTGCAGCATGCCAGGCTTCCCTGTCCATCACCAACTCCTGGAGTTTACCCAAACTCATGTCCATTAAGTTGATGATGCCATCCAACCATCTCATCCTCTGTTGTCCCCTTCTCCTGCTCTCAGTCTTTCCCAGCATTAGGGTCTTTGCAGATAAGTCAGCTCTTTGAATCAGGTGGCGAAAGTATTGGAGTTTCAGCTTCAACATCAGTCCTTCCAATGAACACCCAGGACTGATCTCCTTTAGGATGGACTGGTTGGATCTTCTTGCATTCAAGGGACTCTCAAGAGTCTTCTCCAACACCACAGTTCAAAAGCATCAAAAGTTGAGCATCTTTGGTGCTCAACTTTCTTTATAGTCCAGCTGTCACATCCATATATGACTACTGGAAAAACCATAGCTTTGACTAGACGGACCTTTATCGGCAAAGTAATGTCTCTGCTTTTTAATATGCTGTCTAGGTTGGTCATAGCTTTTCTTCCAAGGAGCAAGTGTCTTTTAATTTCATGGCTACAGTCAGCATCTGCTGTGATTTTTAAGTCCAAGAAAATAAAGTCTGTCACTGTTTCCATTGTTTCCCCATCTGTTTGCCATGAAGTGATGGGACTGGATGCCATGATCTTCATTTTTTGTATGTTGAGTTTTAAGCCAGCTTTTTCACTCTCTTCTTTCATCAAGAGGCTCTTTAGTTCCTCTTCACTTTCTGCGTAGGAATGGTGTCATCTGCATATCTGAGGTAATCGATATTTCTCCCGGCACTCTTGATTTCAGCCTGTGGTTCATCCAGCCCAACATTTTGCATGATGTACTCTGCATAGTAGTTAGAAAATCAGAGTGACAGTATACAGCCTTGATGTACTCTTTTCCCAATTTGGAGCCAGTCCATTATTCCATGTCCAGTTCTAACTGTTGCTTCTTGACCTGCATACATATTTCTCAAGAGGCAGGTGAGGTGGTCTTGTATTCTCATCTTTTGAAGAATTTTCCACAGTTTGTTGTGATCCACGCAATCAAAGGCTTTAACGTAGTCAATGAGGCAAAAGTAGGTGTTTTTCTGGAATTCTCTTGCGTTTTCTGTGATCCAGTGGCTGTTGGCAATTTGATCTCTGGTTCCTCTGCCTTTTCTAAATCCAGCTTGAACATCTGGAAGTCCTCAGTTCACTGAGAAGCCTAGCATGGAGAATTTTGAGCATTACTTTTTAGGTTATTTCTAAGTTTATGCTTTAAATACTTTGTTAACTTCTTAACAAAGCTAATACTTATAGTTTGCTTTGACTCCCTTGCAGGACTTCCCTGGTGGTCCAGTGGTTAGGATACTGAGCTTCCACTCAATCCCTGGTCATGGAAGGAGGAACACGCATGCCCTGTGATGTGGCCATAAAAGGGGGAAAATTACTCCTTGCCTTCACCTTTTTTAATTGCAGATATCTTAGGGAGTTCATTTGAAGTAAAAAAAAAAAAGGCAGGGAAGAAAGTGAGAAGTGAATTATCTTTGGCTGTGAATGATTTAAATATTTCTGCCATTTTAGTTAAGGTATACAGTATATTGATTACTAACTGATGGCAGAGCATGTCCAATAGATTATTTTTCGATAGATTTCTCTTAAAAAGTTAAATGTATTTTAAAAATTAGATAAAGTTTTAAAACATTTAACCTATTAGTTGATAAATGTGTTTTCATGTTAAAATAGAGGTAATCATGTAGTGGTTTTCTAGTCATATATTGTGGAATATAGCCTTTCTAAGTAAATATTCTCTATCTTGTGTCTGAGTTCTTTTGGTGTTTTGTATAGGAGAGAAATGTACCTTTCCTTTTTAAAAATCTTTTATTACAGTCAGTAAGGAGACAATTTAAAGTGATGGGGCAGTTTTTCTTCACATTGCAGTTGTAGTTGTAAATAGTCTTGCCATTTTGGGAAATTTCAAATATTGCATTTTAATTTTAATGTAGATGTCTGTCTGTACATACAAAACAGTCTTCTTGTTTTTGAAATTCGACTTTAAAATTGCTTGATGTGGATTAACAAAGCACTGATGTATAAGATACTTAGTTCTCCCCCTCCCTTTTACTTCTTAAAAAAAGATGCAACAGGAAATAGGTTTTTGAGTGAATATTTTGCCAGGTTTATAGTGTTTTGATGTTGTGTTAACTTCTGCTGTGAGATAGGTTATATGGCAAGGAATAAAGATAACTGAAGCTAATAAAAGTCAAAGTCTTATACTCACTTTGACATGTTATTTTGGTGTATTGATTTTTTTGTCCTGTTGCTAGCCTCATGTTGTGAGGGTATACTTTAAAAAATGAATGTAAGTGTATTTATGTATATATACATGTATTTAATTCACACATATATAAATATGCACAAGTACGTAATTCTCTTAAGATTACTGACAAGTTCTGGATTATTTAAGCTTTGCCTGTGGCCTGATAGGTGTGCTTCTTTTGCGCTGCTTGCTCATTTGGGCTGCGCTGGGTCTTTGCTGGAGGGGGCGCTGTCCTGTGGCTCTGGGGAGGGGGCTGCTCTCCCTGTAGTGTGGGCTTCTCATCGCAGTGGCTGTGGTTGTCGAGCACAGGCTCTAGGCTCGCCAGCTTTGGTGGTGGTGCACGGACTTAGTTGCCCTCTAACGTGTGGAATCTTCCTGGAGCAGGGATCAAACCTGTGTCCCTTGCATTGGTAGGCTGATTCTTAACCACTGGACCACCAAGGAAGTTCAGTAAATGTGTTTTTGTGTTAAAGATAATAGAGGAATGTTTACTGGTGTGTATCTTGCTAATATACAGTAATGCACATTAAGTGATAACATTCCAGAGAAAGTATTTGGTCCTCTTTTTGAGGTTCGAGCTTCAAAATTTCATAAATATTCAGAGCATCAAGATGCTTCTCTGCATGTTGATCTCCTGACTTATGTTGGTCAGTTGGAGCTATTAAAATTCACTGCACATGGTGTTTTTGTATGGGTTTGGATTTTACTAGGGTCCATGAAGACTTCCCAAGGGATATATGAGCACAAATAATTTTAAGAAACTTTTTAATATGAAATTTCTAACACAAAAACTAGGGGAGAATACTATGAGTTCTTATGAAACTATCTCCTGGCTTCAGCAGTTAGTAACTCATGGCCAGTTTTAGTCATACTCCTTTTTTCTCCTATATTATGTTGAAGCAAGTCCTAAATAACATACTAGTCTATCATAAAAGTTTTCATAAATGTCTTAAAACATAAGGACTATTAAAAATTCTTACCTTAAATGTTTTAAAATATCAAATATCTAGGGATGTTCACGTTTTCATTTGCTTGAAACATAACTGTTTTATGCTTTATTTGGATCAGATGCACATATTGCGGTTTGTTGTTGTTTTTCGTTTTTATTTTGCGCTGTACTGTGTCGCTTCTGGGATCTTCATTTTCCTACCAGGGATAGAGCCCATGCCTTGAGCAGTGAAAGCGCGGAGTCCTAACCACTGGGCTGCCAGGGACTTCCACCGTCTTCCATGTCTCTCCTAATTTAGCGCTCCTGCTGTTTCCCACTCTCTTTCCTTGCAGTTTGTTGGAAAAACTGAGATTATGTCTTGGAAAACTTTCCATTTTGCATTTGATTGGTGTCATTTAGTACATTCTTCTGTCCTCTGTGTTTTCTATAATGTGTGAGGCTTTAAAGACTTGAGTTTCTAGGTTCGTAAACTTTTGTTCTCTTAAATTCTTAAGTTGGTCTGCTTGAGAATGATTTTGTAGGGTCTTTTCTCCAGATGTCTCCTTTTACAATTGTTCTTCTAACTGCCAAAAGAAAGGAATAACTTTATACTGTGTTGCATTGACACTGGATGTTAGCCAAAAAAGGAAAAATCTGGGGTTTGAAGCACACAGTTAACTACATATATTGGTGTCAGGATTTAGAAAAGTGAAGGACTCCAGTGGCTGGGTAACAAGTGGTCTGTCAGGTGCTTTTGAGTCTATTTTCATCAAAATCAAAATCAAAATAGAAGGGAGGGTGAATCAAACTGCTCTCTGGGTAATAATGAACAAATAATTTTTGATAGTTCACTGAGATTTTTGTCATGTAACTAAGATTGGATTGAAAGAATTGTGCGACATTACTTTCCCATAACTTCTTCCACTTAATTATCTGTTCATGTCAGCAAGTTTTATTTATATTTTACAGACAAAATGTATAAATTGACAAATACTGCTGCAATTTATGAATATTATTCATTGTGATATCTGAATGTATGGGGTGGGGTATGGAGAAGAACCCCTGACTCTGTATCTTAACAGATTCACTTACAGTGAAAAACATACTTTTTACATGTATTTTGTCAAAATTTGTAATACGCTTATATTTTGAACATCAACATCCTAATAATGATGCTAGTAATAATTCAAAATAAAATGTGTTTTCAGCACTTAAAGCCTGTGATCAGATGGAATTCAATTTTCAGTTTATATATCCTTTTGTTACAGAGATGGAATGATCAATAAAATACTTTCAGGCATAAAATAATATCCCATTATGATCAAATACTGTGAGAGAAGGGGAATGAGAATTTGCATTTGAGGAGAAAGGGACAGTTATAAAATTTCTTGCTGTTGTGAGGGATGATATTAATTCAGATTCCTCTGAATACTTAATAGTGATCTAACAGTTTATTAAAATGCTAATACTTTGAAATTACTGATTTGTAACTAGTTAAGCTGATGAAAAATTTAAATGTCAACTTACAAATATTCTGGGTTACATAGTTTTACAAAATACTTTTGGTAGGTACGAGAGCAGAAAGTTTGAAGTCCTTTGGTGCCCACTTACGTCAGGCTCTGTGCTTACTGTGCTTGTGAGGAAAGCCAGAATAACACTTGGTCATTTTAAGGAGGGGATTCTCTAGGAAAACTGCATCTATGTTGGAAGGAAAGACACATAACTTTATATATATGAAAACTCTAAATGCAAAGAAGCTTGCATTCCTCCTCACCCCATTGTTAGCAGACAAACAGCTGGTTCTTTAGTTGTATATGTAGGATTACAGTTTCCTGTTTTGTATTTGGAGTTTTTAAATCAACCCTGCCTTGTGTTTTCCTTGTCAAGGTGCAGATAGGAAACGAAAGGATTGTATTAAAAGAAAATTAGAACAGTGGTGATTCTGTTGAAAAATTTAAACTGCACTAAAAAAAAAAAAATCATTTGTTCATATCTCAGCAGTTTATTTTGCCCATATAGGAAACATGAAAGAAGAAATTTTACATGGCTTAATATTTCATCATTAAGATAGTTTAATGTGTATAGTCCCCTCTTCATGAAGAATAAATAAATAGAAGGGCTAAAAAGAAAGGTTGATGTATAAACATTTTAAAAACTGATTTCTTCCTTTTTTTTTTTTTGACTTGAAGGAAGCTCTGTTTCCCTAGGGTTTTAAATCCTCATGCTCCAGGTTGGTCCTTTCACTGAGGATGAGGCACTTTGGTGGTAGTGTTGCCATGGTGACTGCTTTCCAAGTGCTGCCTCAAGGTCACTCATCACTCATAGTCCTGAATACTTGGATTTTGTTAAAGAAAAAAATATCAACACTTAGTGGATAAAAAATGAAGTTAATTATCACATTGCATTATTCAGTCAAACCTAGGAAAATTATACTAAACCATGTTTTGTGTTGACAGTATTGATAAGCTATATTTTCTTTGAATATTGCATTTTAAACTGTCATATTGGAAGGCTAATGGTATATTTATAAATTGCCCATAGCCTTGTATTGTAATAATTTGATTATACTTCATTTGTGAACCCTCCCCCCTTTTAGATGAAACAAGTTTTTATTGCTTTATGTTTGAGTGTGTCTTAACAGACCTGCCTCAGTATTTTATTTTTGATATCAGACAAAGGCAATGATTTCTTAATAGTCCCTTTTCTTTTGGTAAACTTAACTTGAAATTTCCAGTTGCATCTCATATTAGGATGATCATTTTATTTTCCCCACACAAGATTTTGGAGATCTATTGTCTACTTGATTTCAACTTCATGTATTTTTGTCTTATACTGCTGTTAGTTTTCCTTGTGCTTACTTTCTGGATTTTTATCTTCTGGTAAAATACAAATGTTATATCATCAGAGATTTTCATATATTGCTATCAAAATTGGTTTTCAGTGATGGAAAATAAGAAAAGAAATGCCTCTTTGCATTAATGTTTATTTTTTTTGTGAATATTATTCTAAGGAGGGAAGAGTCAGCCATGTGCCTCCATTAGGTTGAAAGGTGACTTTGAAATCAGAGATAAGAAACATCATTTATAAAAGGAAAGTGCTACCAAAACAAACAAAATGCTATTCAAACACATATGACTAAAAATTTGGTCTTACAACTAATTAGAATTTAATTAATTGCTCTACCTCCAGGGCAGTTGGATGAATTGGTTCTCGTAAAGCATTTTCATCTCTGCTTTTGCAGAGCAGGCACCTTTGCAGTGTCTGATCAGGATATTTTACATGCTTGAAATTTCAATGAATGCAGAGCTGTATAGATAGTATTACAAATATGCCAGGTAATATGTGCCAGCTAACGTTTGTTTCACTTATACATATTTATGCAACCAAGTATGTTATTTGATGCTATTTTTGCTAATTTATTTGAAAAAGGAATTGATTTAAAACTGTGTAAGCTATGATGTGAGGCAGTATGATTCTTTTTAAAAGAATTTTAGACTGAGAGGTCAGGGCCTAGCATTGATCCTTTATCTTTCTCACTCTGTGAATTTGGTCCAGTCACACTTTGTGCTTCATTTTACTCAACTCTAAAACAAAGTTTTTCCGTTTCCATAGTGGTCTTCCATGTCCTTGATTCCGGTCCTGGTCTTGTTTTGTGTATTACATTTGGATTATATTAAGTGGAGGAAGACTGCAGTTCATTCTTGTCTAAAACATTGACTCTTTCTGACTAATTTTGGATATGCATTTATTTTATGCTTTCTTAGGTCACATTGAAGTAATTTTGTGTTCTAGGTGCATATTTAAGTAGATTATTTTGAAAGGAAGGGAGAAAGAGTTTGGGAGTGTGACTGGTTTACAATAAATAGCAGTTTTTAACATGTTTCGTGACCAACTCTGTAGAATTAGAATTGACTGTAGAAACTGAAAAATATTGAATAGAAATTGATTTTGAGTATCTTGATTGTGTACTTTATATTCTAGACATTTTCACTGAGGAGGGAGGTTTGGCATGCAGTATGTTTTTCTTCGAAGTTCCCTTAACATATCTCTTTCCACAGCATAGGAAAGCACCAGTCTCAAAATATGGTGCCCATCTGTGTTTCTTTTTCTATTAGAAATAAAGATGAGTTTAAAATTTTACAGGATGTAGGCTATATTAGCAAAAAGTGAAAGCAATTTGTGATTTAGTATTAAATGTAAACACATAGTTTTTACTTTGTTGGATCCCATTGTGCTTATTCTGTTATTGCCATCTTTTTGTCAGAACAGAGATCTACTTCATTTAAAAAGTAATAAAAATTCATTAGACTATAATGAATCTAGTATGGTCTAATATTAAGCCAGACCTCTATTGGCTGGTTAGTAAAATGGTGCTACAAAGATCATTCTTCTTCCATTTTACCCACTTTTGCATGTATTTCCATAGAACTCTGTCAGATTTCTGGATCAGAGGGATATCCTTAATGTTTGGGTAGATATTTCAAAATTGCCTTCCAGAAAGGTTTACAAGTTTACAGTTCTCCTAATAGTAACGCCTTTTTGTGTACATTTGGATGATGATCTTATAGCTACCATTTATTGAGTACTTACCTTGTTTTAGGAATTGTGCCAAGTGCTTAATTTAGCTCTCACTAATCCTGATAATCCTGTAAGATGATATTTTCATCCCCATTTACAGTTGAGGAATTTGAGGGTCAGAGAGGTGAAATAACTTCCTTAAGGCCACATAACAAGTAAAGGGCAACACTGGGCTTTTAATCCCTTTTGCTTTGAATCCACAGTCTGTGTTTTCTTCATCGAAAAACAGTATTTCTAAAATTGTTCAGGTTGACAGTGCTGTGTGACAACCTAAGGAGTGGGATGGGGAGGGAGGTGGGAGGGGTCCTTAGGAGGGAGGGGACATATTTTATACCTGCGGCTGATTCGTGTTGGTATGTGGCAGAGGCCAACACAATATTGTAGAGCAATTGTCCTCTAGTAATTGTATTTTGTTCTATACTTAGTATTATACAGTTAAAATCTTTGATAATTATTGGTTACTCAAGAGCAGTTATGTTTTATGAGTATTGTTCCGTTGCCATCACCAGTAGGATGATACTCAGATGTGTTCTTTTCTATAAAGCTTGATAAGTGATTTAAAAAGATGAAATTGTTCAGGTTGGAGAGGTCTCTTTAATACGTCCACATGAAAATTTGGAATATTCATTTTTCCTTAAAAACAAGTGATACAGTGTTTTAGATCAACTTAGTCCAAATAGTATAGATAATGCACTTTATTTAAAAAAACTTTAAAATGTATAAATCATTCTGTATAAAGATTCTAGCTTGAGGTATTTGATTTTTTTAACTTTGAAAATTTGTCTAATTCTAGGTAGTATTGAGATTAGCTTGTGATTAGAAATGTCATGCCAGTCTGGAAACCCAATCTAGTTTTAGGAAGAGTAGGTTGCATTAGTTTGCTTGGGCTGCCATAACAAAGTACCACAGAGCAGGTGGCTTAAACAACAGTAATTTTGTCACGGTTCTGAAGGCTAGAAAAGTTCAAGACCAAGGAATCTGCAGAATTTTCTCCTGAGGCCTCTTTCCGTGGTTGTAGATGGCTATCTTTCTTCTCCCAGGTTCTTCACATGTTCTTCCTCTGTACATGTCTCATGTCCAGATTCCCTCCTCATATAAGGACAGTAGCCACAGTGGATTAGTTTAGTCAGTTCTCCTGCCCTGATGACCTCATTTTTATTTGCCTTTATAAAACGTTATCTCCAAATAGCCACATTCGGAGGGAGTAGGAGTTAGAGTTGCCACTTGTGAATGTGGGAGCACACAGCCCAGTTTATTGTGCACTGTATGATATTTTGTCTTCCATATTTTAAGGATTTTGGAAGTTTCTGACATTGAAACATGTAATTTTAAGTGCCTTTTCAACATTTGAAATGACTGATTTAGTATTATGAGAATTTGAAATACTTTATAACAAAATTTTCTGTTCTTCTAAAGGAAAATACAGTCTATTTGGGTAATAATTAGAGCTAGTTTTTGTAATAAGTAAATTATTATTGTGGGGGAGGCAGTTTAGAAGAAGTACAGTATTCATGTTAGAAAAGAAACTTAGATAATGAGAAACAATAAGTAATAGGAAAAAGCCTGAACTCTCAGGATATAACTTCTGCTACCTGGATCTTTGCTTTCTAAGATTCTTGTATCGTAAAGCAATAATAATGTCAGTAGCTACCACTTATTGAACACTGGATACATGTGTCAGAATCTGAGTATTTTAAATGTTTTATATAATTTTTATAATTCTCACAATGCCTTAAGGTATTCTTTTTGTCCATTTTAGGGTGAGATTCTCACCTGGCCAGGCTGGTCTATATACAGAGTTAATTTCTACTACCTACTTGTTTTCTGCTTACTTAAAATTTTTCATTTTTATGCCAGCGCTCTCTACCATATTATACATGATTTCATCCTTTCTGGGCAGGCTAGTCCCCTCACATGTAGGAGCCAGAGGTTCTTCTCTGTGTTTGGCGGAATTCCAAACATCATTCCTGGAACAGAAAACTGAAGACATTTGGTGTTTTATAGCATGATATTAAGTCATAAGTGTGTGTGTTTTAAATTCCAGAAACTGTAGTAGCTGTGTTGGCATCTTTTAATTATATTTTAACCTCTTGAGTCCAAGAGATTTATATCACTACCATAGATTATTTGATGGCAGAGTTAGTCTTATTTTTCAATAGTGCTTTCCTTTATTTTCACTTGTGTTTATAACCAAAAGATAATCTTCTGTATAGTAGTAGAATATCTTCTTCAAATAGTTTCTCAAATGTTAAGAGCTTTTATGTAAATCCAATTATGTAAAACCTTTTTAAATTTTTGGCCAGGCCATGTGGCTTGAGGATATTCCCCTATCAGGGATTGAATCCAGGCCATGGAAGTGAAAGCCCAGAAGCTTAACCACTAGGCCACCAGGGAGCTCCTGTAAAACCTTATATATTGGTAAGCAACTTCTAGGTGTTTGACCTCTTCTTGGGGAATGATTCCTCTAAGATCTCTGAGCATCTATATGTATTTACTTGAACGTATCATTTCTGCCCTCATTCATGAACAAAATTTTGTGTGTCTGCTGTGTGTTAGGCACTGGCTGAAACAATGCAGAGATATGGACTCTGCCTTTAAAAGGTAGAAGGGGAATAAGAGAGGCAGTTACCAGGTGAAAAGCAAAATAGGGATGTTCCCTTGTTAGTTACCAAGCTTACTGAAGGGGAGTATATAACCTAATATGGGATTGGTAACATAGGCTGAAAGAGATAAAGTTGAAGCAGCTGGGTAAGCTTTCAGGAGGAGCTGTTACACAGTGTAAATTGAAGGTGAGTGACAGAATCAAGATTGCCAGGAGAAATATCAGAAATATCAATAACCGCAGATATGCGAATGACACCGCCCTTATGGCAGAAAGCAAAGAAGAACTAAAGAGCCTCTTGATGAAAGTGAAAGAGGAGAGTGAAAAAGTTGGCTTAAAACTCAGCATTCAAAAACTAAGATCATGGCATCTGGTCCTGTCACTTCATGGCAAATAGATGGGGAAACAGTGGAAACAGTGAGAGACTTTATTTTTTGGGGCTCCAAAATCACTGCACACGGTGACTGTAGTCATGAAATTAAAAGATGCTTGCTCCTTGGAAAAGCTATAACCAACCTAGACTACATATTAAAAAGCAGAGACATTACTTTGCAGACAAAGATCCGTCTAGTCAAAGCTGTGGGTTTTTCCAGTAGTCATGTATGGATGTGAGAGTTGGACTATAAAGAAAGCTGAGCGCCGAAGAATTGATGCTTTTGAACTGTGGTGTTGGAGAAGACTCTTGAGAGTCCCTTGGACTGCAAGGAGATCTAACCAGTCCATCCTAAAGGAAATCAGTCCTGAATATTCATTGGAAGGACTGATGTTGACGCTGAAACTCCAATACTTTGACTACCTCATGCAAAGAGTTGACTCATTGGAAAAGACCCTGATGCTGGGGAAGACTGGAGGCAGGAGGAGAAGGGGATGACAGAGATGAGATGATTGGAGGGCATCACCGACTTGAAGGACATGAGTTTGAGTGAACTCTGGGAGTTGGTAAGGGACAAGTAGGCTTGGTGTGCTATAGTCCGTGGGGTCACAGTCCAACATGACTGAGTTACTGAACTGATGGGTCAGAATAGCACTCTAGCAGGGAGCAGCTTGGCCAAAAGGACTTGGAGTAGTTGGGTTATTCTCTGGGAAACGGTAAGTTATTTACTGTGACTAGATCCTATAATACAAGGAGAAATCTTCAGAATAAAGGTAGGCTTTTAGAATAATCCAGGGGAAACATGCTACTTGAACTGCTAAAGGGTAGTAGTAATGAGGTTAGAAGGAAATGGATAGATTTCACACATAATAAAAGCTATAATGATACCATGGAATGAAGGAGGTGAATAGGACATGAACTTTTAAGAGCATCTTTTGTCTTGGAGTTTCTGGTTTGCTCACAGTAGGCATTTAGTAACCACTTATTGAGTAATAAATTAGATGGGTAATTTTGGTGATCAGAGTTTATAAGTCTAACATACCCCTTTTCTCAGTTTTGTGTGTTTTTGGCCATCTGAGTATTGCCATTACGAGATGTAGTAGTGGAATTTTCACATAAATCTGTGTAAAAAGCTGTTAAAAGACAATATGTCAGATTATTTACTCATATTTCTCTCTAAGGTGAGACCTTAGACCTCATGATAGAATTTTGAGATCTTAATTCAGGTGTCTTTTTGTGGTTACCTCATAGGATACTTTGTTGAGGCAACATACCATATTTAATTGAATGATATTAATTTCATACAAGCCTTTTTGAAGGCTTTATTTGGTATTTTGTTGTTTTAGTCACTCAGTCGTATCTGACTTTTTGTGACCCTATGGACTGTAGCCAGCCAGGCTCTTCTGTCCATGGGAGTTTTCCAGGCATGAGTACTGGAGTGGGTTGACATTTCCTTCTCCATGGATTTTCCTGATCCAGGGATGGAACCCTCATCTCCTGCAGTAGCAGGAGGATTCTTTACCACTGAGCGACCTGGGTATTATTTTGTTTGAAAGATAATAAATTAAATTTCAACTTTAACTTAACCTTATTGGTGTATTTTGAGAAATGAATTCCATTTCATTTGACAAAAATTAGTTGTGACTTTCAAAAATAGTTGTGGAGCAGATTAAGAATTGTCGGGGGCAAGTAGGCAGGATGAGAAAGAAGGATGGAAGGTGTTCTTCACATTGGGCTTCACGAGATCTAAAAGAGATTTGCTCTTGTTTTCTGCTTCTCAAACGTGAACTCTGCTTTTCTACAGTATTTGTATCATCTGGGTGATGTTAGAAGCCCTGTCTATCCCAGGCCTGCTGAGCTGTAATCTCTGGGTGTGACACCCAGGAATTGTCAGAGCCTCTTCCCACAGGTGATTCTGCTTCTTAAAGTTTGAGAAGCACTGTTGTAGACAGTAGGAAGGGAGGATTAACTCTCTCTTTTTAGGAGTTCATTAACTCCTGTGTGCTGACTCTTATGCCCTAGGGCATGCTGTTTTAAACGGTTGGGTTTCCTCTGTAGCAGTGATTCTCAAACTTCAGAGTGTATCAGAATCCCTTGAATGCTTAAATTACAGATTGCCAGGTCCTACCTTCAGACAAGAACTATACAAAAAGATATCGTCATGACCCAGGTAACCACGATGGTGTGATCACGTACCTAGAGCCAAACATCCTGGAATGTGAAGTCAAGTGGGCCTTAGGAAACATCACTATGAGCAAAGCTAGTGAAGGTGATGGAATTCCAGCTGAGCTATTTCAAATCCTAAAAGATGATGCTGTGAAAGTGCTGCACTCAATATGCTAGCAAATTTGGAAGACTCAGCAGTGGCCACAGGACTGGAATAGGCCAGTTTTCATTCCAATCCCAAAGAAAGGCAATGTCAAAGAATGTTCAAACTGCTGCATAATTGCACTCACCTCACATGCTAGCCAAGTAATGCTCAAAATTCTCCAAGCAAGGCTTCAACAGTACGTGAACAGAGAACTTCTAGAAGTTCAAGCTGGATTTAGAAAAGGCAAGGAACCAGAGATCAAATTGCCAACATCCACAGGATCACCAAAAAGCAAGAGAGTTCCAGAAAAACATCTGCTTCTGCTTCGTTGACTACGCCAAAGCCTTTGATTTTGTGGATCACAACAAACTGGAAAATTCTGTGGAAAAGAGATAGGAATACCTGCCACCTTACCTGCCTCCTGAGAAATCTTTGTGCAGGCCAAGAAGCAACAGTTAGAACTGGAGATGGAACAGTGGAGTGGTTTCATATTGGGAAAGGAATACGTCAAAGCTGTATATTGTTAACCCTGCTTTTTAAACTTCTATGCAGAGTACATCATGTGAAATGCTGGGCTGGATGAAGCACAACCTGGAATTAAGATTGCTGGGAGAAATATCAATAACCTCAGATATGCAGATGACACCACTCTTATGGCAGAAACAAAGAGGAACTAAAGAGCCTTTTGATAAAAGTGAAAAAGCTGGCTTAAACCTCAACATTCAAAAAGTGAGGATCACGGCATCCTGTCCCATCACTTCATGGCAATTGGATGGGGAAACAGTGACAGATTTTATTTTCTCAGGCTCCAAAATCACTGCAGATGGTGACTGCATCCATGAAATTAAAAGATGCTTGCTCCTTGGAAGAAAAGCTGTGACAAACCTAGATAGCATATTAAAAAGCAGAGACGTTACTTTGCCGACAAAGGTCCGTCTAATCAGACCTATGGTTTTTCCAGTAGTCATTTATGGATGTGAGAGTTGAACTATAAAGAAAGCTGAGCACTGAAGAATTCATGCTTTTGAACTGGGTGTTGGAGGAAACTTGAAAGTCCTTTGGACAGCAAGGAGATCTAACCAGTCAATCCTGAAGGAAATCAGTTCTGAACATTCTTTAGAAAGACTGATGCTGAAGTTGAAGGTCCAGTCCTTTGGCTACCTCCTGTGAAGAACTGACTCATGAGAAAAGACCCTGATGTTTGGAAAGACTGAAGCCAGGAGGAGAAGAGTAGGACAGAGGAAGAGATGGTTGGATGGCATCACCAACTTGACAGGCATGAGTTTGAGCAAGCTCTGGGAGTTGGTTATGGATAGGGAAGCCTGACGTGCTGCAGTCCATGGGGTCGCAAAGAGTCGAACAAGACTGAGCAACTGAACTGAGCTGATTTATACCACAGGACTTGGCAAACACTATGAGTCAAACCTTTTATTTTTATTTTTGGCCGTGCAGCAAGATTTGTGGGCTCTTAGTTCCCTGACCAGGGATCGAACCTGCACCCCCTGCATTGGAAATGCGGAGTCTTAACCACTGGATCCCAGGGAAGCCCCTGTGGCCATTTTTCTATTGAAAATGTCAGTACTGGCATTTGAATGCCATGAATTTGAGCAATTTGTGCAACTACTGGGAGGTAGTGGAGGACAGAGAGCCTGTCATGCTGCAGTCCATAGGGTCACACAGAGTCAGATACAACTTAGCAACTGAACAAATGTAGCTAAATATCAGCAGATTGGCTTAAGCTGATTGCCTTAAATCTGCTTAGAATATTTTTACTGTGTTAGGAATTCCTACTTGTGACAGACAGAATCTTAGCATACTTGTGAGTGTGCTTCAACAGGATGGAGAAATCATAGCTTCTTGAGTCATCTGTAAAATGAGATACTTTTCTCATAAGTTGATGTATATTATTTTAATTAACTTACAGTATTGTAAAAATACAAGTGTTATTGCTGAATTTTCTGGTGGTACTCTACAAGTCTTTTGGTAATAGAAATTTTAAGTTCTATCTAATTAATAATTAATGTCTTTTTTTGAAAGCCTGAACATACTTTCCCACTATGGTGCTTGAAAGCACTGCCTATGTGCACAGTTTTATATTCCCTAAGGCTTGTTAGAAAGTGGAGTTTCCTATTTATATATGTCTGAAAAGATATTTGTGTAATAAGCAGCAAAACCTTAAGTGCTCATTAGTACTTACAGACTTTGATAAGTACTTCCTAATAATGATTAGGAATTGTCAAGGTCAGTATTGCTTTCCTTTTTTCTTGCTTTCCTTCTGTGTGAATTTGCTCAGAATCTGTGATTATCAGCGTGGGTAAGGAGCCACCTGTGAAAATGGTCTGAAACATTATTTTTCCTGATTTCTTTCTTTTGGTCACGCTGTATGGATTGTGGGCTCTTAGTTCCCAACCAGGGATCGAATCCAGGCCACAGCAGTGAAAGCGCTGAGTCCTAACCACCAGACTGCTAGAGAATTCCTTCTTCGTTTCATTTTAACTTCATGATTTGTGCATTTTGTATTTAGTAACTTAAATTTCTTCTTGACAAAGTAGCTCTCAAGTTTTTGTGTGAATCATTAACAGTGTGTAGGAAAAGGAGTACGTCAAGGCTGTACATTGTTGCCCTGCTTATTTAACTTATATGCAGAGTACATCATGAGAAACGCTGGGTTGGATGAAGCACAAGCTGGAATCAAGATTTCTGGGAGAAATACCAATAACCTCAGATATGCAGATGACACCATCCTTATGTGAAGAAGAACTAAAGAGCCTCTTGATGGAAGTGAAAGAGGAGAGTGAAAAAGTTGACTTAAAGCTCAACATTCAGAAAACTAAGATCATGGCATCTGGTCCCGTCACTTCATAGCAAATAGATGGGGAAACAGTGGAAACAGTGGCTGACTTTATTTTTTGGGCTTCAAAATCACTGCAGATGGTGACTGCAGCTATGAAATTAAATGACGCTTACTCCTTGGAAGGAAAGTTATGACCAACCTAGATAGCACATTGAAAAGCAGAGACGTTACTTTGTCAACAAAGATCCATCTAGTCATGGCTATGGTTTTCCAGTAGTCATGTAATGGGTGTGAGGTTGGACTGTAAAGAAAGCTGAGCGCCGAAGAATTGATGCTTTTGAAATGTGGTGTTGGAGAAGACTTTTAGAGTCCCTTTGACTGCAAAGAGATTCAACCAGTCTGTCCTAAAGAAGATCCAGTCCTGGTGTTCGTTGGAAGGACTGATATTGAAACTAGAATACTTTGGCCACCTGATGCAAACAGCTGACTCATTTGAAAAGACCCTGATGCTGGGAGGGATTGGGGACAGGAGGAGAAGGGGACGACAGAGGATGAGATTCAGTTCAGATGCTCAGTCATGTCCGACTCTGCGACCCCATGAACCACAGCACGCCAGGCCTCCCTGTCCATCACCAACTCCCGGAGTTCACCCAAACCCATGTCCATTGAGTCAGTGATGCCATCCAGCCATGTCATCCTTGTTGTCCCCTTCACCTCCTGCCTTCGATCTTTCCCAGTTTCTGGGCCTTTTCAGTGGGTCGGCTCTTTGTATCAGGTGGCCAAAGGGTTGGAGCTTCAGCTTGTTTCCCGTTAGCATTTTGCATTAGTGTGGTACGTGATTCAGTTCAGTTCAGTCACTCAGTCGTGTCCAACTCTTTGTGACCCCATGGACTGCAGCACGCCAGGCTTCCCTGTCCATCACCAACTCCCAGAGTTTACTCAAACTCATGTCCGTTGACTTGTTGATGACACCCAATCATCTCATCTCTGTTGTCCCTTCTTCTCTTGCCTTCAGTCTTTCCCAGCATCAGGGCCTTTTAAGTGAGTCAGTTCTTCACATCAGGTGGCCAAAGTATTGGAGTTTCAGTCCTTCCAATGAATATTCAGGGCTGATTTCCTTTAGGATGGACTGATTAGTTCTCCTTGCAGTCCAAGAGACTCTCAAGAGTCTTTTCCAACAGCACAGCCAAAAGCATCAAATCTTCAGTGCTCAGCTTTCTTCACAGTCCAACTCTCATATCTATACGTGACTACTGGAAAAACCATAGCTTTGACTAGATGGACATTTGTCTGCAAAGTAATGTCTCTGCTTTTTAATGTGCTATCTAGTTTGGTCATAATTTTCCTTCCAAGGAGCAAGTGTCTTTTAATTTCATGGCTGCAGTCACCATCTGCAGTGATTTTGGAGCCCAAGAAAATAATCTGTCACTGTTTCCACTGTTTCCCCTTCTATTTGCCATGAAGTGATGGGACCGGATGCCATGATCTTCATTTTTTGAATGTTGAGTTTTAAGCTAACTTTTTCACTCTCCTCTTTCACTTTCATCAAGAGGCTCTTTAGTTCTTCACTTTCTGCCATAAGGGTGGTGTCATCTGCATATCTGAGGTTATCCCAGTCATCTTGATTCCTGCTTGTGCTTCTTCTAGCCCAGCGTTTCTCATGATGTGCTCTGCATAGAAGTTAAATAAGCAGGGTGACAATATACAGCCTTGACATACTCCTTTTCCTATTTGGAACCAGTGTGCTGTTCCATGTCCAATTCTAACTGTTGTTTCCTGACCTGCACACAGGTTTCTCAGGAGGCAGTTAAGGTGGTCTGGTATTCCCACCTCTTTCAGAATTTTCCACAGTTTATTGTGATCCACACAGTCAAAGGCTTTGGCCTAGTGAGTAAAGCAGAAGTAGATGATTTTTCTGGAACTCTCTTGCTTTTTCTATGAACCGACAGATATTGGCAATTTGATCTCTGGTTCCTCTGCCTTTTTAAAGCCAGCTTGAATATCTGGAAGTTCTTGGTTCACATACTGTTGAAGCCTGGCTTGGAGAATTTTGAGCATTGCTTTACTAGCATGTGAGATGAATGCAGTTGTGCAGTGGTTTGAGCATTCTTTGGAATTGGAATGAAAACTGACCTTTTCCAGTCCTGTGGCCACTGCTGAGTTTTCCAAATTTGCTGACATATTGAGTGCAGTGCTTTCACAGCATCATCTTTTAGGATTTGAAAAAGCTCAGCTGGAATTCCATCACCTCCACTAGCTTTATTTGTAGTGATGCTTCCTAAGCATTCCAGGATGTCTGGGTCTAGGTGAGTGATCACAGCATTGTGATTATCTGGGTCATGAAGATCATTTTTGTATAGTTCTTCTGTGTATTCTTGCCACCTCTTCTTAGTATCCTTCTGCTTCTGTTAGGTCCATACCATTTCTGTCCTTTATTGTTCCCATCTTTGTATGAAATGTCCCGTTGGTATCTCTGATTTTCTTGAAGAGATCTCTAGTCTTTCCCATTCTTTTTTCCCCACTGTTTCTTTGCATTGATCACTGAGGAAGGCTTTCTTTTCTCTCCTTGCTATTCTTTGGAACTCTACATTCAAATAGATATATCTTTCCTTTGTTCCTTTGCCTTTTGCTTCTCTTCTGTTCACAGAGATTTGTAAGGCCTCCTCAGACAACCATTTGGCCTTTTTGCCTTTCTTTTCCTTGGGGTTGATCTTGATCACTGCCTCCTGTACAGTGTCATGAACCTTCATCCATAGGTCTTCAGACACTTTGTCTATCAGTTCTAATCCCTTGAATCTGTTTTTCACTTCCAGTGTATAATCGTAAGGGATTTGACTTAGGTCATACCTGTATAGTCTAGTGGTTTTCCCTACTTTCTTCAATTTCAGTCTGAATTTGGCAATAAGGAGTTCATGGTCTGAGCCACAGTCAGCTCCTGGTCTCATTTTTGCTGAGCATATAGAACTTCTCCATCTTTGGCTGCAAAGAATATAATCAGTCTGATTTCAGTATTGACCATCTGGTGATGTCCACATGTAGAATCTTCTCTTGTGTTGTTGGAATGACCAGTGCGTTTGGTATGAACAGTGCATTCTCTTGCAAAACTCTATTAGCCTTTGCCCTGCTTCCTTCTGTACTCCAAGGCCAAATTTGCCTGTTACTCTAGGTATTTCTTGACTTCCTACTTTTGCATTGCAGTCCCCTATAATGAAGGACATGTTTTTTGGGTGTTAGTTCTAGAAGGTCTTGTAGGTCTTCATAGAGCCATTCAACTTCAGCTTCTTCGGCATTACTGGTTGGGGCATAGACTTGGATTACTGTGATATTGAATGGTTTGCTTTGGAAACGAACAGAGATCATTCTGTCATTTTTGAGACTGCATCCAAGTACTGCATTTTGGACTCTCTTGTTGACTGTGATGGCTAATCCATTTCTTTTAAGGGATTCTTGCCAACCATAGTAGATATAATGGTCATCTGAGTTAAATTCACCCATTCCAGTCCATTTTAGTTCACTGCTTTCTAAAATGTCCATGTTCACTCTTGCCATCACCTGTATGACCACTTCCAGTTTGCCTTGATTCATGGACCTAACATTCCAGGTTCCTATGCAGTATTGCTCTTTACAGCATTGGACTTTATTTCCATCACCAGTCACATCCACAGCTGGGTTTGTGTTGCTTTAGCTCCATCTCTTCATTCTCTCTGGAGTTGTTTCTCCTCTGATGTCCAGTAGCAGATTGGGCTCCTTCCGACCTGGGGAGTTCATCTTTCAGTGTGGTACATGGTATGTTTGTCATAATATACCAATATTATATTAACCAAAATCCATAGTTCATAATATTTACTTTGTGTATAGTTCTTTTTGTAGGTTCTGAGAAAGGCATAATTTCATGTATCCACTATTACTGTATCATACAGAATAGTTTTACCTCTGAAAGTTACCTGCACTTCACCTATTCATCTTCCTCGCCTTTTCTTCAACCTATGGTTGCTATAGTTTTGGCTTTTGCAGAATGTCATATAGTGGAATCATATAGTATATAGCCTTTCAGACTGGCTTCTTTTACTTACCAGTGTGTATTTATGGTTCCTACATGTCTTTTTTGGCTTGACTGTTCTTTTTATTGCTGAATAATATTCCGTCCTACACTGCAGTCTGTCCATTCACCTATTGAATAACATCTCGATTCCTTTCAATTTTGGGCATTTATAAATGAAGCAGCTATAAATATTTTGTGTAGGGTTTATATGAACATATTTTTTGAGTCAGTTGGGTTTTTAAATACCTTGGAGTGTGATTGTTGGATCATATCATAAGACATTGTTTAGCTTTGTAAGAAAGTGCCAACTGTTTTCTTAGGTGGCTGTACCATTTTGCATTCCCTAGCAATGAGAGTTCCTTTTGCTCCATATTCTCATCAGCATTTGTTACTGTCAGTGTTTTAGATTTTAGTCATTTTAGTAGATGTGTGGTGGTATCTTGCTGTTTTAATTTGTAATAACCTCAAAGATATGACATTTTGCATCTTTTCCTTTGCTTAATTGCCATCTGTATATCTTCCTTGGGGCTTCCCTGGTGTCTCAGACAGTAAATAATCTGCCTGCAGTGTGGCAGACCTGGACTCTTTGGTGAGATATTTAGATCTTTTGCCATTTTAAAATTGTGTTGTTTTCATACATTAGTTGTTTCTTACAGTTATTTTAAGAGTGCTTTGTATATTTTTGAATACAGGTCCTTTATCTGATAAATGTTTTGCAAATATTTTCTCTGTCTGTGATTTGTCTTCAGTTTTTTGTTTAAATTGGTAAAGTTGAAAGGGGGCTTGATATCTGACTTACCCCAAGTATTAAGCATATGAATCTAGGTAGACATGTTCTCATACTTGAAAGCAATCATATGTTGCCTCCAATTTTTTAAAGTTGTTTCATGGACATCTTTTTAGGTGATTATTTTCACAGATCTGTATTTGTTTCAGTGGCTATATAATTAACCATTTTTGAGTGTCCTTTCTTTAGCCATTAATTCATTAATTCTACAAATACAGTACCTGTCAATGTATCAGTTACTGGGGACAAAACATGCTAGAATCTCTCCTCAAAGAGCTTGCATCAAATTAGAGTTCCCTATTCATCTTATATATCTCTCCTTTTTTTGCTCTTTTATACAATGTTATAGTAAATATCCTTGTATACAGATCTTGTATATCTTGATACACTTGTACTATGTTTCTAGTTATGGGCCTACTGAACCTAAAGGATACTTGCTTAAAATTACTGATTTTTGCCAAGTGGTAAAAATTATTTTCTTTTATTGTTTTAATTTTACAGTTCCCTAATCCTTGGAAGAATTGTGCTTGTTTTACTATGTTTTGTCGACCGTTTGTACGACAGTGAACTGCCTTATTTTGATTTTTTTGCCCATTTTCCCTCTTATGTTGTCTTTTCTTACTGATTTGTGAGAGCTCCTGTATATCATGGGTTTTTGTTCCTTGTCTGTTTATACACTGCAGATATTTTCTCCCAGTCTTATTTACGTTTTATTTTTTATTTCTTCTTAATTTGGGACTTAACCTAGAAGTTGCATGATTAAGACTTCCTGGGTGCCCTTCACTCAGATTCTTCAAATGTTAACATTTTAGTATATTTGTTTTTTCCTTTCATTAAAAAAAAATAGTATCATGAATTCCTTGGCGATCCGGTGGTTAGGACTCCATACTTCCAATGCTGAAGTGCAAGTCAGGAACTAAGATCGCACTGAAACCATGTACCTCTGATTGGGACTTGAACCCATGATTTTAGATTAGAATCATTCATCTGGTGTCTGGATGAGGCTCAGGTTCTTTGCGTCTCAGTGCAGAAGGAATTTGGCAAGAGGCAAAGTGATGGTCTAGAGGTGTTCATTAATATAGGATGCTTGTGAGAGATGCAAGCTGACATGTGAGGGGTTCTGCTCTGAAGGCTACATGTTTATAATCAAAGGAAAGAGGGATGAGGGGGAAAGACCACCTTCTTTCTCATTCTTTGAGTAGATGTTAGGCTTACATCAAGAGCTCCTCCTTCATACTGGGCAGAAGAGTGACCTTCTGAGGTCAAACTAGGACTGACATAGTGCTTATTCAAATCAGCAGAGGGGTGGTAACAGTTTTCTTTCATTAAATGACCTGGGACTGTATCTCCTGCTTTATAGTTAAGCAAGCCTGCTTCATTCCACAATGTTTCTTGAGCCATCTTTGACTTAGAGTGGTCTTCCAGAGTTCCCTGGGCTTCCCTCTCTATCTATGATCTCCTACTGGGACTTCGACAACTGCATGGGTGACTGTTCTGTTATATTGCTCCACCACAGTCATGACAACCTTGCCCCTCCCCAGCAACAACCGTTAAGGCGCAAAGCTTGTTTAAAAAAAAAAAAAAAAATTAACCCTCAGATATTGAAATCCTTACGTGTATTCAGACTTCTCTCTTTCAAGCAGTGTGGTAAATGTATTTACTCTTTTCTTAAATGGTTCAGGATGTTAGGAACATTATTATTATTATTATTATTTTGCCTATGTGTGACACCTTTTGTACCTCTTGACTTGAACAGGAAAGTTTCTCATTAGGTTGAATGAGTCTAGGCCACTCCTAAGAGGTTTTGTTTGCCTTTCTTAAATAAAAAATTATTTTTTTTTCCTATTTTCCTTCACTATCTTTTGCTTGCCAGTTAGCTGTACTTTCTGTTAATAAATACTTTATTGCTTCTAATAGTCTCTAATTTGCTGTGAAGTTGGGAAGCCAGATACATGCAGTATTCTAAGAAGCTGGATCTAAATAACAAATGAATTCAAGTGTGAGGCCATGGGAGTCTCCCTTAATCAGTGGATGGACTGTATGTTTTTTCCACCAAGAGACATGGCTTTTCCTGACAATGATGGTGGCAGTAAGGATCTCAGACATTCCTAATTGCCCTTGGAGATAGGTAGGCCAAGAGATGTTATCCTTAATTTATAGAGGAAGTAATGGGTGGTGACGGTAATGTTGTTATTAGGAGAGCTGAGATTTGAATCTGTTTTTTTCGTCTAAATCTACTGAATAAGCATTGTTTTTAGTAATACTTCTTTGTCCTGTCTATTGCTAATAATACTTTCTAGAAAGTTACGTTGTGTCCTGGCTTTAAGTACCGTTCTCTCATGAATTTTTATTAAACCTAAATTTTAAATTGAAATAGGTTACTCGCACAGAATTTTCAAGTTCCCATTGGCCTATAGCGTAGGTTCCAGACTAGAAGTGGGAAGATTGAGTCTATTGGACTTAATCAATTTCATTATCATTAATAATTGTTAATTTCATGGGAATTCCATGGTAGTCCAGTGGTTAGGATTCTGAGCATTCGCTGCTAAGGGCCTGGGTTAATCACTGGTTAGGGAACTAAGGTCCTGCTTGCTGTGCACTGTGGGGCCCCCCAATAAATTTCATTATCTATTAGACTATTATATACAGTCCTGTCTGCTATCTGCCTGGAGCTCTCTCTGCTTGGTTGGTTCCTTTCAGCTCTCAGATTAAATGTTGCATCTTCAGAGCCCTTTCCTGACCTGAAATTACTTCTCTCTTCCTACGTCTCTCTTCTTCTGTATCGTATCACCCTGTTTATTTCCTTTATGGCACTTAATCACTTTCTGGAAATGCCTTTTGGAAATATCTTGTGTATTGTTAATATCCAGTAAAATGTTAACTCTGTGATTTTTATCCTTTGTCCATCTTTAGGGTTTATTTTATCTCATAGGCAAGTGCTTCAGTCTTTTTGAACTCCTCCGAGCAGCTTCCTGTGCCAAGGAATGAGGCACTTTGAATTTAAGGGCTTCTGTGAGGGCCTCCTGTCTTGTTTACCTTTGTATCCACAGAACCTGGAATAGCAGTCTTGTAGAATGTAATTTCAGCAAACATTGTGAAGTGAATGTAGTGACAACATATTATCTTTTTCACTCGAAAGGTACAGTTGAGGCTTATAGTCTAATGTGCTTTTCAGAGAATAAGTGTATGGCATAGCTATATTATTTGATGTGGTTCAGTCGCTGAGTCGTATCCGACTCTGTGACCCCATGAACTGTATCCTATAAGGCTCTTTTGCCCATCCCAGGCAAGAATACTGGAGTGGGTTGCCATTTCCTTCTTCAGGGGATCTTTGTGACCCCCGGGATCGAACTGTCTCCTGTTGGCAGCCCAGCTACATTATTACTGATTAATAATATCATTTTCTATGGTATATGTATTTTTAAACAAAATTTTCAGTTACCAGAGAGCCAGTCCATCCAGTTTGAAGCCATAGAAAACATTTGAATTAAAAAAACAAAAACAAAAACACTTGTTCTGTGAATCTTAGAGTGATTCTCAGACTTCTCTCTGTGAGCCACTTAGACAGAGCAAGGAGACATGCACACTGCTGTCTGGTTTGTTTCGATGGTCAGCGGTTCTTCCTAGGCTCCGTTTTTGGCGTAGAAGCTGCGTTAGTATGGGAGAAGAACCAGCCCACTGACTGCTGTGCCCCCGTTTAGCCAGTCTTCTTTTCCGGATGCAGAGCGCCTCGGGTGCTCAGATAACACCAGGGGCGAAGAATGATTCGGTTGGAGATGCCAGGAAACTGCACTTTCCGTGCCTGGATTGGTTTGTGACAAGAAGCTCGCTACCTCCTGTTTAACTCTGTGCTTTGTTCTGAGTTATTTTTGGAGTGACTTATGTGATGGAAAGAAATAATATAGAGGATAGGAGAAACTGAGGAAAAATGTATTCCTCATGTCCTGGGGAGAAGGTATATAAAGAGCTGATTTACTGTATGTTCATTTTTAGGGTTTGTTCTTTTGCAAAGGCGTGTGATTAAGTCTCATTGAATTCTTCTGAATGCCTTCCTTTGCCAGGCCCAGCTACTAGATTATCTGGATTCAGGACTACTCACAATATTTTTTTGCTTGGTTGCCTTCCTTTTTCTAAGATGATTTTAAAAGCCCTTTACATATACAGAATGCTCTATGCCAATTAACTAATAGCTTTTTCTTGCCAGTCATTGAAAGGTAAAAGACTTAAAACAGCATCGCTTTGTTTGAACTTGTGCATGTAACATCATTTTATTTTTGTTGTTGAAGTTAAAATGAAAGGATGGGGAGCATAAGGGAGGGAAAAATTATATTCTCAATTTATGTAGAAAATAGAAATATAATGGCTTTGAACATGTTGACAATTAAAAAAGGACCAGGTTTTACATTTATTATATAACCATTAAAAGCATGTTGCTGATGATATCTCCCTGGAGTATCTTGGTTCAGGCATATCTTCCATTTGATGGGTAAGAAAAATTAGACACACAGTCAGTGTAATTTTTCCAGTTACATATAGAGAAAATAATAAGTGGTGTATAGTTTTCCTTCCCTCTGTCTGTATTTTATCCAGTTGAAATATACATGGAACTCAGGACAGGTGATGTACTTTGTATAGTTTCCCGCTGTTCATAGTAACGGCTCAATTAAATTTTGACATTATTCTTCAGGGAGAAGTTTTGTTCTGGTTGCTAATGACGTATATATTGATGTTTTTGAGCATGGACATAATATTTATTTTCATGTTCATAAGAAAATTGAATTGGATTTCAGTACAAACCTTTTGTAAACATTTTGCGATACAGGCTTTTGTATTTCGGGTTTCTGCTTTTATGATGTTTAGGCCACCGTTGGTTTTAGATAAGAGGAGTTTGAATCTCTTGACTCTGCTTTCTTCTAGGGCCGCATCTGCCTTTGCAGGCGTTTTGCATAGCAAGTACAGGTCGCATTGTGCTGAATGCTTCAACATTTACTTCAGTGTTTGGTGTTAGATGGTTTGTATAGTATATGTACTGAGGATATCTCTGTAATTTTGACATGAGTATAGTATTGCATATTGATTAAATTTCTGTTTTTAAATATTAAGGAGTGCAGATAGCTTCATCTTTACCTGCCAGGAATTGTGGGGTTTCCTTGTTTCACCTCCTGCAGTTGCTGCTGGTGGAGGTAGGAGCCCTTCTCAGTGCTAATAAGCGCCACCACCCACTCCCTCCCCAGCTCGCACTGGAGCCTGCTTGGCCTGCAGCTGCAGTGGTAGGCATCTTTCAGGAAGTGACCTTGGCTTGTATTAATCAAATTCAGAACACACAAAAAGCTTCTTGCTAACATGCTGACTTGATGTAAAATTTTATCGCATCCATTTTCTTTCAGAATGAGGCCATCTTGTAAAAAGAAGACATACAGAAGACTCCTCCAATTTAATACATTAAAAAAGCTCTGTAAGCCATGTTAAAAAAAAAAACAAACCTAGATTTTAAAAGTAAAGACTATTAATGGCCAAATGTGCATAAACCTAAATCATGAAGGTTTGGGAGTTGTTACTAGAAAATTAACTTGTTTTAATGCTGAATAAAAAGAAAGTCCTGTATGTTAGCATCAAACTTATTTACTATTTAGCTACATTAAATACAGTTTAGTATTATCTTTAATATTTATATCAAAATATTTAAAAAATAAGCTAGAAATTTAATATATAGCTACATTAAATTATTGTGGAAAATTTATACACTATGAATTTATTTGGGGGCCCTTTAGGAAACGTATTAAGAGAGATACTTTTGTATATAGTTTATCTTTGGGTGTTCAGAAATGACTGTGATCTTACTGTGTTGGTTTGGATAAGAAAACTAATATCCTGCTTGGAATCATTTTCTTATGTAGTGGTAGTACCTACAGGGACTTCTACATATAACAGAAGATTAAGTCAGCAAGACTGCTAAAATTTCAACCACCTATTGTATTTATGAGAAATAGTCTAACTACAAATTCACACAGTTGCTTCTTTAGTATTTAGCTGATCATTATGATAGAGCAGTTAATATAGTCAAAGAAATCTAGTTTTTAAATGTAGGATAGTTTGTGTCGTAGAGATCTTTATTTTAATCTTGTTCAGTGTTATATGTAGAAAAGAGTATTTCATGGATTAGTTTGCTAATGTTGTCTACATTTGGGAGAAATTTACATAAAAACCAAAACTTGGAGCTCAGTCACATCTATTGCCAAGGGGTTCACTCTTGAGTTTATTTTGTATAGGAGTCATTTGTGTGTACTGAACTGTTTTAGAAGAGAAATACAGAAAAAGAAAGCTTAAACCTTAGGAGCTGTACCTGCATTTTGGTAGATGTACAGTATGAAAAGTACAGGCATGTTGTGTGTTTATTAATGATTAGGAGAGGAGATAGAGAACTTACGCAAATTAAAAATTGGTGTTAGATAAATAATGGCTTCAACATCTGAGTTATTATTTACTGGAAACATAATCAGCATTATCTGTGATTGTATTGTAACTTGTTCTTAGAATTGCAGCCTCATGGAGATAAATCTATCTGTAACCTGCCTAAGTTCACTCTTTGTCTTGATACCAACATGAATAATTGGTTTGTTAGATACTACAGGAGAATTTCGGAGAAGGCAATGGCATCCCACTCCAGTACTCTTGCCTGGAAAATCCCATGGATGGAGGAGCCTGGTGGGCTGCAGTCCATGGCGTTGCGAAGAGTTGGACACAACTGAGCGACTTCACTTTCACTTTTCACTTTCATGCATTGGAGAAGGAAATGGCAACCCACTCCAGTGTTCTTGCCTGGAGAATCCCAGGGACGGGGGAGCCTGGTGGGCTGCCATCTGTGGGGCTGCATAGAGTCAGACACAACTGAAGCGACTTAGCAGCAGTAGCAGCAGCACAGGAGAATTTCAAGGAAAATGACTTGATCATTTTTCTCCACTCAAATACCTGTTTAAAATACATGGTCTTCAATAAAATTGTCACCTTGAACTTAAAATGTTCTTTGCCTTCTCCTCTGCTGCCACCTTCCCATGCCCCCCATTCTCCCCTAAGAAGGAGAAAGGAACGCCTTACGAGAAAAGGAATACATACAATCCTGGTAGCCAATGAGTTAATGTTCATTTGCAGCCTGAGGGTCAGCGTTCAGTCCCTGTTTCCTGATTGGCTGCTAAAAGGTGAAATTGAAACCACTGTAAACTTTTGACCCTGTAGCAATTCTTGTGGAACGCCTTCCACTGGTGGAGCCCAGAGCTTCAGCTCACCTCTCACCCAACCCCTCCCACCCCCTTTCCTGTATTTATTTTGTATGATCGTGCAGCACTGCATGCGGTTTTTCCAGGAGAGGGGGGGAGAGGGAAGCAGAACAAGCACCAGCAAGCGGCTGGCTTCATGCCTGTTTTAGCAACCATGTCATTACTAGCTACAACTCAGCCAGAGATAGGGAGCTTGTTAATAAACTGGTCTGCCAACTGGATTTTCAGTTTTCTCCTTAATCTTCAAGGTAATTTAAAAATGCAGAATGGTCGTATTTACTGTCATTGTTCATCAGTGGATAGTATCGTAGTGTAAGCAAAATATATGGCATGATTTCCTGAATGTGTTGAGTTAAAAATAGCTTTCATATTCAGCAATCTTTATATACCCCATTAATGTTTCCTGTGTCTCTTATGATTTTTACGTAAATGCCTGATATTTTACAAAAGTTTTCTTTTTTCTTCTTTGCCTTTGTCTTTTGTTGTAAAGAAACTCAATTGGCATTTCATTTCTGACTATGGGGAATAATTGCAGAAATTATCTGTAACATTCAAAGTTTGCTAATAATCCTCCCCCTTCTTTCTTGGATGAGGTAAGTGGTTCTGGGTTTGTCCTCCATTCACATGTAAATAGTGCTTGCAGCTGCCACAGAAACCCGTTAACACGGCAGGACTGTCCTCTTCCCTCCTTCGCCACTCTTGTCAGACTCTGTCCTGTCTTTGGTTCCTTCTTGTATCCCTGGCGTCTGGCAGAGTGTAGCAGGTGATGCTCAGCAGATACTTACTGAGGGAGCATAGTTTTCTTTTCAGAAACTATAGTGGCTGTTTGTACCTGCTACTCCTTTCCTAATTAATAGCAGGAACCATATTTTGCTTACACTTTTGAGGGCCTGTGCAGCACCTGGCATCTGATAGGTGCAGAGCAAACATTTAAGTGAATTAAATGCCTTCCGCAAGGTTATGCATCTGAACTTCCAAAACCTAGGTTTTCTGAAACTAAAGCTTCTTTTTAACTGCCTCTTTAAAATTTTCAGATTGATTCTACGTAGAACTAAACATTTATTAAAACTTATTAAATGGCTATTCAGAATAAGTTATTATAAATCAATTTGGTCTTTTCTAATATACATCATAGGCTGGGTGGTAAAACATGTCAAGTGTTGTTTTTTTTTAAACCCTGTCCTTACTTTGCTAAGCCTGCATGTGCTATAATCTGAAATAATTCCTACTCCCCTTGTCAGAAAGACTGGTAATTTTGAAAGTTTGTTATCAGTGTATTGCCAGTATTCCCTTGGGTACCAAATACATTTTTCCTTATTTACTTGAAGACGAAATAATGGACTAATAAATTTTGAAGAGAAAAATTCTTTTTTTCTGTGAAGTTTATACAGCTTTAAAAACAGTAACATCTTTTTATATAATTTAAAACTTTCCTATTGGTATTAAACTTACATCCTTTCTTTCTCCTTTCATTAGATTGGTTGTAGTTGATTGTTGTAAGTAAAATCTGGTGTTACAGTTTTGACAAAGGATATATTTTTTGTTTGATAAATAATGTCAACTGCAAAAAAACATGTTCTTTGTGCCAGTATTATGTAATCTTTAAGTAAAACAGGATGTTTAATTGGTGCACAAGCTGATTGTTTAGCTCTTTTAAGATGAGTGGGCAACAGCTGGCTTTTCCCAAAGATGGTGTTTCCCCGTCTCCATCTATGATTTGAGGAAACTGAGGAGGGAGTCCCTGGGAGCCCTGCCTGCCGCAGCATGGAGAGAATAATGAGCTTAATATGATTAATAGTAGAGTCCTTGCCCCCTTCCGTGCTCAATAGCAAAAGAAAAACACATTCATAATATTCAGTGGCCTCTCTTTGTCCAGTTGGTGTTTCCCAGCATCAGCATTATGTAGTTTGGATTTTCCTCTCAGCTCCCCTCCCCCAGTTTGATTCTTTGTTCTGGCCTCAAGGCACATCTTCTCAGACTAGCTCTTATTAACAAAGCTCAGTTTGATCTCCCCAAGCCCCCAGTAGCTTTCTAGTGATGCAGGTTTTGATAATGTGGATCTCATCAGTCACGTTTATGTTAACTATAGTAGACAAATTGGGGCTTCCCTGGTGGCTCAGGGGTAAAGAATCCACCTGCCAATGCAGGCTTCAACCCCTAGGTCAGGAAGGAAGTGACAATCCATTCCAGTATTAGTGCCTGGGAAATCCCATAGACAGAGGAACCTGGTCGGCTACAGACCATGTGCTTGCAAAAAGAGTCAGATGCAATTTAGCGACTAAACAAACAAACAAACAAACACAGTCCTAGGAAATCTGCTCTGACTATTGCCTTTGCAGAATCTTGGTTCTAGACTAGTCAACTGCAGTGTCCCAGCGGTTCCATACTTGACAGGATCTTGGTAGACTGTACTTTTTAGACTAGACTAGTACTTTTTAGCTCCTTGCAGTTTGCTGGTAGGCAAGCCAGCCATTGCTCTGATTATTTGGGGGCCTCTGTAATCCAGCTGCACACTTCTTGGGAGAGGAGCACTTTTTAGCTGGTATTCCTTTATGTTCTGGGGGTTGTGGGGCACAGATTGGCTGTGTCAGTGCTCCTTTGGGTCATTCTCATCGGCAGTACAGCGGCGCTTGAGTATGAACGTAGGCTCTCTCACCAGCTTTTCACATTAGGCAGCAGTGCTTGTTCCCTGGATCAGTCATTAGGTACATTCTGACTCCAATGCCTTTTCCTGCCCACCCATCTTGTTCTCTAGGTACTGATGTCACCCCCATGAACTCCGTCTTACCTCTCAAAAGGAGCAACAACAGAAGAACCATTTCTTTTTAAAAATTACATTTGTTTATTTTTGGCAGCACTGGCATGCGTTGCCGTGTGCAGGCTTTCTCTAGCTGTGGTCAGCGGGGCTGCCATGTGTGAGCTTCTCAAGCCTGCAGCCTCTCTTGTGTTCGAGGCTCTCAGGCTCTACAGCTTGGGCTCAGTGGTTGTGTATTGGCCAGGTTGCTCTGAGGCATGTGGGATCTTCCCAGACCAGAGACTGAACCCGTGTTCCTTCCATTAGCAGGTGGATTCTTAGTCGCTAGACTGCCAGGGAAGTACAAAAGATCCATTTCTGAGATGAAGTTTGATTTAAAACTAGGGCCAGAAAACCTTGAACTTTCTTTACAAGACTTTTGCCTACCTTCCCCCCTCCACTGTCCTCTAGTTAAATTGAATATAGAAATTCAAGTTATAAAACACTGAATTGAGTGAATTAATGAATTAAAGTCGCTCAGTCATGTCTGACTCTTTGTGACTGAGTGGACTATACATTCAGTCCTTGGAATTCTCCAGGTCAGAGTACTGGAGTGGGTAGCCTTTTCCCTTCTCCAGGGGATCTTCCCAACCCAGAGATCGAATCTAGGTCTCCTACATTGCAGGTGGATTCTTTCCCAGCTGAACCATCAGGGAAGCCCAGGAATACTGGAGTGGGTAGCCTATCCCTTCTCCAGCAGATCTTCCCAACTCGGGAATTGAACTGGGGTCTCTGCATTGCAGTAGGATTCTTTACCAGCTGAGCTACCAGGGAAGCTCAGTTCATTTAAAAACCAAAGTTGTTTGTGTTTTCTCCTGTTTTTTATTTCCATGTGGTTAGAAACTCTTGTTATACTATGTGTCAGATAGTCTTATTTGGCTAATAATTGTTTTTATTTATTGTGCTTGTATATACTAGGTACTAGTAAGTAATTTAAGCATTTTCACTTAATTGTCACAAGAACCTTATGAGTTGTGATATCTGTTTTATGAGAAATTTAAGGCTCAAAGATGTCTTACATTGATCCAGGCTTACCAGACCAGTAAGTGAAAGAGCTAGGAGTTGGTTGATTCTAGATCTGGTGGGCTCTGAAGCTTCTGCTCTTTAGCCATTATGCTAAGAAGGTTATCCCTGGTAGCTCAGACAGTAACTAAGTCACTTCAGTCGTGTCCGACTCTGTGTGACCCCATAGATGGCAGCCCACCAGGCTTCCCCGTCCCTGGGATTCTCCAGGCAAGAACACTGGAGTGGGTTGCCATTTCCTTCTCCAATGCATGAAAGTGAAAAGTGAAAGTGAAGTCGCTCAGTCGTGTCCGACTCTTTGCGACCCCCATGGACTGGAGCCTACCAGGCTCCTCCATCCATGGGATTTTCCAGGCAAGAGTACTGGAGTGGGTGCCATCGGCTTCTCTCTGTATCCTAACAAATCCACCTCTTACCGCTTTGTCTCTCAATGAATTTTTGCAATGAGACATCAGGGCGTGAGTTTCATTAGTTTTGCCCGAGCTTGAGTCCCGGGAGAGAGCTTAATCGGAGGTCTAAAGTGTCTGCCTGCAACGCGGGAGACCCAGGTTCAGTCCCTGGGTTGGGAAGATCCGCTGGAGAAGGCAATGGCAACCTACTCCAGTATTCATGCCTGGAAAATGTCATGGACCGAGGAGCCTGGTAGGCTACAGTGCATGGGGTCGCCCTTCCTGCTCTTTAGCCAGTATGCTAAGAACCCATATGTACTATTGTGGATTGGAAGATGCAGTCCAAGAACTAGCTTCCTTTTGGCACTGTCTCAGTGATAAACTGGAGACTGCTGTGATTATTAGTAGACACGATACTAGATGCAGCAGTTCCTTTTATAATTGCATGCCACTTAAATATTACCTAGGTTTTCCTCTTCTCCCTTCGTCAGCAACGTTATGATGTGATATCCTTCTGCCCTCAACCCTCATCCCCCGCGTCTCACCTTTAATTTGAGTTTCAGAAGTGCAACAGATCCTTCACATCATGCACCTAGACTGTGATTGGTTGTCTCCTATCTACTGTGTGGATTGGCCTTGACTGTGATGTGTTTGTTACCTTGAACTTGTGAGTGTATCATTTTTCCTTCCATCCTTTCTCAACAAACCTGCCAGTTCCAGCACGAATGCTATTAACTTAAGGGCTTAGCTATGGTTGTTGTATCTACAGATAGCTCTAGAACTAGTGGTCAGAGTGTGCTTCGTCACATTTGGAAAATCGAAAGGTGAGAGTGCATGTTTTTATTGGCTCACTTTTTTGTTGCACTAGAGCCTGCTCCACATTTCTTCAAGTGCAGAAGTCTGCAGTTCTATATGCTCACGTATTTATTGAAGTTTATTTTGAAGAACTGTCCTTCATTTACCTGTCTCCTATTTAAAAAAATATATATATATATATTTGTGAATGAAATGATGTACCCTTTCCTAGAGGGGAAGAAAATATCTAGTACTTTTTTTTCTTTCTTTCTCCCTTTTTCTTGGTTGCTTTATCTATCTATCTAGTGGGTATTTATCTTTTTGGACTTGAGGATTTAATTAGCTTCTTACAGGATATTTATATTGTTTTGAATTGTCAATTTGTTGAATATTCCCTTTGGATTTGAGGGGAACATCCCAAGTTCAGATTACCCATCTGGTTTCATCACTCTTCAGAATTTGGAGCTGGTCTCCTTCATCACTACTTTGCATTATCCATGTTTACAAACTGTGATGGATTGTATTGTGTATGCCCTGCCTAATTTTTTTTTTTTTTTTAACAGACTACTATTATATGGCAAAATAAGACATCAAGTTCAAATTCCTAGGAAGAGGCTTCATACTTGATAACTTTTTGTTAGTTTTGTTTCTTATGTCCAGGGATGGAAGGTTGGGAAAAGTTAACTTGTGTGTGACTAATAAGAATATTTATATTAAGAAAGGGCAATAAAAATCAACACCCTTTTTTATTTGTTTTTGTCCTCAGGATCAAAATACTTGCTGAACAGTGGAGTCAGAGACCAGTAAAAACAAACATAAACTACTTGAACAGCATTTGACTGGTTAGCCAGGTAATTCAGTTTTACTTTGGATCCTTTGTAATTTTCTGACTTCACCCTCTGAAGATACTGCGTACTTTGTGATTTTATGATTTCATTTTAAGCTTGTTTTATATGTTATGTTGTCCTCTTTAATGATATTGTTAGTTGAATGAAGGGTCTTGGAATGAGTTAATATATATGTATATTCTATTTACAAATATAAATTTGGAGGGAAGGAGTATGTTACAGTTTAACATGAGATGCTGCCATCAGCCCTCTTCTTATGTGTGAATATTTAAAATCAGAATCAGCGCCACCCATTTTGACTATTTCACCTTGCAGAGGCTAATTTCCTCAGATTGCTTGTGCTGGTGTGTAACATTTCAACTGACTCCTCTCCTAACTTTTGTTATTGCATCAGGATAGGAAAAATGAGAATGAGAAAACTATCTGATAGCCATGAAAGCACTTACACCTTGTTTAGGTGGTTAAATTTCTTTTGTTGGTAACATTATTATTCTCTTGGTTGGCTGGGCTTGAAATCTGAGTCATCTTTGAATCCTACCCCCTTTGATATTTTTAGTAAACAAGCCTTATCTGGTTTTCTATTTTCATGTCTCCTCTATTCGGTGAACTTTCTGTTACCAATCTTAGCTTCCTAGGCCAAGACCCCGTAATTTCATGCTTGTGTTTGAAGTGTCCCTTTACTGCTTCTTATCTATACTGTTTGAACCCACTTGAAAATTTGCTGGAGATTTTTCTTCTGTATATCCCTTTAATCAAGCCTCTTTTCTGTTAAGAGCTTTGTATGACTGTTCCCTGGCTTACAGAAAAAAAAATACAAACTCTTCTTGCTTACATTTGAAACAGTACTTTATCTGATACTTTATCTAGGCCTCCAGTTTGAACTCTTGCTATTTCCCAATAAAATCCTTCAGTTAATTATGGTATGCACCCATTATATTCTGAACATAGTAGAGAACTATCTTCATAGTATTTATCTTAAAAAACAAAACTTTATTTGGAAATTTCCAGTTTACAAAAGTTAACAAAATAGAGTATAAAGAATTATCTAGATATCCTTAGTCAGATTCACTGTCTGGTTTTATTATTTGCATTTGTGTGGGCTCTTACTCTTTCCTCTCTCTTTTTTGAATTGTTTGAGGGTTATGTTACATAGAATGTGCTTCTTTCCTCTAATACTTCTGCTTTATTTCCTACGAATAGGGTCATTTTCTCATATAACCATTGTACGGTTATCTGCTTCATAAATAGATGTTAATATATACTTGTTGTCCATCTTCCAGTTTTGTCAGTTGACCTAATAAAGTGTCTCCCAGCAGTTTCCCTTGCTTCTTGTAACGGAAACGAGTCTAAGCTCAGGTACTACATGTAGTTATTATTTTTCTTTGGCCTCCTTTTTCCTGGAATATTTCCCAAGCCTCTTTGTCTGATACGACATTGACATTTTTGAAGACTGCAACCCTTCCTCTCCCTTATTAGAATGTTCTTCATTTTCTGTTTGAAACAGGATTGGAATGAGGCTATTTATTCTTGGCCAGGATACTGAATAGGTGATGTGATACCCCGAGAAAGATGTACAGCTTCTGGAGGCACAGGATGTCTCCTGTCCCTCATTGGGATGTTAATTGTGATCATTTGGCCAATGTGTTGCCTGATTTCTCTGCTGTTAGGGTTTCTCCCCCTTCTTTAAGCAGTGATGGGGGAGACGATGCCAATACCATGATTCTCATCACAGTTTGCCCTAGATTTAGCATTCACTGATGATTCTTGTCTGATCTAATTGTTTACTGTCATGCTTCCAAAATGGTCATTTTCTCTTTCCGTTCCTGGTGGAGCTCTTTAATCATGCTCCTGTGTCCTTGTGGGAGATAGCATTAGAGACCAAGATCCTTGGTAGGCATCCTTATTGCTCCTAGATTGTCTTCTCTTCTTGACCCCTTTAGTGGACACAGCTAGGAAATAAATGCGTGTTTATACATGTACACACATAAACATACTTGTTCACGTGCACACGCACATAGCGACATGCCCCTGCGTAGCTTATAAATCATGTCTATGTCAGTATGTCCAGTTTCACTCCACATCTGCAGGGTTTTTCCTTGCCCCTCTCACTTGATATTTTTATGTCCATTTTTATACCACGAGAGCCCTGGTTCCCAGCATAGTATATTTACTCATTTGGTCTGTCCTATAATATATCTAAAATCATTTCAGATTTGCTTTGCCCATTTAATTACAGTAAACACAGTGAGTGGGGAATTTGTATATAGCTTTGCCTAGGACTGAGAGGAAATCCTATATTCATTTTTTTGACTTACATATTTGTATTTAAAATTTTTTCATTAAAAAATTTTCATTGGAGGTTAGTAGTTGATTTACAGTGTTTCACTAGTGGTTGATTTTCGGGTGTAAAATGCTATATTTTTAGATACTTGAATTAGTCCTCCCTCATCCTACCTTCCTTTCCCTCCCCATTTTCGTTTCCCACCCTTACTTTCTGCATGATGTAGTTGTGATATTTGTTTGAAACGAAATTAGGTTTATTTATTTGTGTGCTTCAGTTTCAGTTTGTTTTAAAATGTTCCTCCTCATCCTGATTCTGGTTTTATGTTGATTATGTAGAATATGAATATGTTTTCAAAGGTCAAAATTACACAAAAGACACACATTCCCTTCTGTGTCTTTTCCACCCTCCGTTCCCCCATTTCTCAGAGGAAGTCGCCTTCAGTGTTTTTAGAGCGTTTTCCTGTATTTTCTTTTGTAATGGCAAGCAGATATGTGTATTTTTTTTTCTTCCCCAATTGCTCACCAGTAGGAGTCTGCCCGCAGTGCAGGAGATGCAGGCTCAGTCACTGGGTTGGGAAGATCTCTTGGAGGAGGAAATGGCAACTCACTCCAGTGTTGCTGCCTGAAAAGTCCCATGGACAGAGGAGCCTGGCTGCAGTCCCCAGAGTGGCGATGAGCGGGGCAGGGCTGAGCCGCAGCCGCAGCAGCAGCGTTTTGGTTATGTGCGCACACCATGGGCTGTTCAGTCAATTGCCTATGTATGGGCATTACCTAGGTGGTTTCCAGTATTTTGCAGTTAAAATGATGCTGCAACGAATAACCTTGTGAAAATATATTTTCATATTCTTGGGGGAGGATATACCTTCAGGATAAATTCTTAGAAGTAAGATTACTAGGTTGGAGGGTAAATGTATATGTAGTTTTGTTAGATGTTGTCTAATTACACTCCATAAGCATTACGCCATATGGATTCACACCAGTAATGTGTGAGAGAGCCTGTTTCCCCGCTGTCATATTGTATAAGTTCTACTTAGTGTTTTTTAGCCACATCCACATTTTTGAGTATATCAGTAGTTTATTTTTATTGCTGAGTAGTATTCCATTGGGCTTCCTGTTTTTGGCTTCTATGAATAAAGCTTCTAGGAATATTTAAGTGCAAGTTTTTGTTCAGATTTTTTCCCTCTTGAGTAAATACCCAGGAGTGTAATTGTCTTATGTTAAGCGTGTGCTTATTGTTATAAGAAATTGAAACTGTTTTCTAAAGTGGCTGTACCATTTTATATTCCACTTGCAGTTTATGAGAGTTCAAGTTCCACTTACATCTCTTTATGAAGCGTATGTTCAAATTTTGTGCATTTCTTAAATTGGGTGGTTTGTTTTCTTATTGTATGACTTAAATTTTTCTGAGTACAAATTCTTTTTAGATATATTTTGAGAGTATTTTCTTCTGGTCTTTCTTTGGTCTCCCTTTTCATATTCTTGAAATTTTTTTTTTTGAGAATATAGGCATTTTGAATAAAATAAAAATTGTTTTTGCTTATAAGTAATTGTTTTTAGTGTGTGAAGAGATCTCTGCCTATTAATGAGTTGATGAAGATTTTTCTCCTTTGTTGTAGAAGTTCTGTAGTTTTATCTTTATATTTAGGTCTGTGATCCATTTTGACTTAATATTTGCATGTGGTGTGAAGAAAGGATTGAGGATAAGTTTTTAAAAACATTGACATTCTGTTCCATGGCTATTTGTTGAAGACTCCTTTTTCCATCGCGTTGCTTTTTAATTGTGTATGTGTGTATGTACACGCGTGCTCAGTTGTGCCCAACCCTTTGCTGCTTTCTGTGTGTGTGTACATGTGCGTGTTCAGTTGTGTCTGACTTTGCTACTTCATGGGCTGAAACCCGCCAGGCTCTTCTGTCCAAGGAATTTTCCAGGCAAGGATAATGAGTAGGTGGCCATTTTCTCCTGCAGCAGATCTTCCCGAACCAGGGACTGAACCTCTGTCTTCAGCATTGGCAGGCGGATTCTTTACCAGTGAGCCACCTGGGAAGTCGTGTGTGTGTGTGTGTGTGTGTGTGTGTGTGTGTGTGTGTGTGTGTGTGTGTGTGTGTGTGTGTGTGTGTATAAAATAGTCAGAATCTACTTCTGGTCTTTATTCTGTTCCATTGATTCATCAATCCTTATGCCCATCAATCTAGTGCAGCTTTATAGTAAGGCTTGAAAGAAGTGGTGTGAGTGTTCCAACTTTTATTTCTTTGTCATGAGTTCTCTGAAAGTGAAGTTGCTCAGTCATGTCTGACTCCTTGCAACTTCATGGACTGTAACCTGTCAGGCTCCTCCGTCCATGGAATTTTCCAGGCAAGAATACTGGAACGGGTTGCCATTTCCTTCTCCAGGGGATCTTCCTGACCCAGGGATTGAACCCTTGTCTTCCTCTTTGCAGGCAGACGGCTTTACCATGTGAGCCAGGATTTTGGTACAAATCTCAGGATATGTTTGTTAGTCCCTGCAGTCTTGTCAGTCTCTCTGAGAAACTGCCCTGCAGTATCTGTCCAGCTTGACCATTCTGAATTCTGGTTATTATCTCGTCCATTTTGCAAGATTTCTGGGCTCTGTTTGAGTTCTTCATCCCTCTGTGTGATCTGGAAAAATTGCCTCCTAGAAGGGCTCATGTTACCATGTTGTTCCTTCTCCCCTCATGCCCAGTTGTTTTCTTAATCTCAGGGACCACAATTTCTCACTGCTTGTTCTCTGATATTTGAATATAGTTTGTTCAGTTTATGTTGGGATGAGTCTCATTATTCTCTGTTGACCTAAATTGTAAGCCTAGAGTTGATTCTTGAGTTACTTAAAAAAAAAAAAAGGCTCTTCTCATGCTGTGCCAAAAGGAGCAAAAAGATATTTTTAACCATAGAAGCGTCTTTGATTGCTATTTTATTTATTTATTTTTTGGGCTGTGCTGTGCAGCATGCAGAATCTTAGCTCTCTGACCAGGGATTGAACCCGGGTCTCCTGCCATGGAAATGTGATGTCTTAACTATTGGACTGTCAGGGAATTCCCTGAGGGTATTTTATTGAACAGCTTCTGAGACCAGAGGATTAATTTCTCTGGAAGTTTTCCTAAGGAATATAGACTTGCATTTCTAAAGTCTCTTTTATTCTCATATCTTGAGACTAGGAAACCAGTCTCAAAAAACTCTACTAGATTTCAGTTGCAGGACCTATAAATGTGAGTGAATTGTCTCTCCTCCCAGTTCATCAGATTTACTGAGTCTCTGGTCTACTTTTGAAGCAAAGAATAGGTACCAGGCCTATAGGTATTGACTTATAAAGTGAAGTCATTATTTGTTAATGATGGGCTTGTCATGCCTGACTAAATGAGAATTACTCTCAATTATGACATTCAAGATGCAGACTTGATTATCCAATTATCCTGATAAATGGGTTGACAGATTTTTATTAAACCTATGCAATTAATAATATTGACATGAAAAGTAGAGAGACTCAGTTTTTATGTTTGTTTTTTCCCCTGCAATTTGAGGACATCGAATCAGGTGCCACATAGAATGCTTTTAGAGTACATAAGTGTAATTTATTAAATTGAGGGCTAGATATAGAAGAAAAAGAAAAACAGCTTCTTTATAGAACCCATTGGAAAACATAATACCAAACAATAATATTCTAAAACAAATAACTACAGTTAAAATCTTCACTAGTTAATTCAGTCCTGTGTAAATCTGGTTCGCTTAATCTTTTTTTTTTTTTTTTTTTTTGCAGTCTGCTTTGAAGACATCATCCACTTAGGTGTATAAAGGGACCTAGAAATTTTGACTTAGTTCATCCTCCAGTACAGTTGTAAAATTGTGTAAGTTACTGTAGGTCAGTAGTCTGTCACCCAGAATTTATTTCATAAAATATTTAGGTTTGTTATCTTTTCCATGAGTATGGAAGGCAGAGACTTCAAGGCAAACAGCAGAGGAACCGAGCCACCCGTTTGGCAGGAAGACATTTGGATGTCCTTCCTTCATTGTTACGGACAGGAGTTTGCATCTGATGTTCTTAATCGTTGGCCTGAAGGAGTACTTTTAGTTCCTAAAGTATTTGAGACTAATTGCCACAGATTTTACTTATGTGAAAATGTTTATTTCACATTCATTTTTGAAGGAGTCCCTGTATATAAAATTCTGTGTCAGTTGCTACAGCACTCTAAAGATCTTGTTGTCTGATTGCTTCTAAAAAGGTAATTTTTATCTTTGTTCCTCTGTGTATATGGTCTTATGGTCTTTTTTTTTCTTGTGACTACTTTCAAGATTTTCTCTTGATGTTTGAATTTAAATAGTTGGACTATAATGTACTTAGGTTTGGTTTTCTTTGTATTTATTCTTCTTGGGATTAACTGAACTTCAGTGTGCAGACTGAAGTTCAGTCTGGTGTTTTCATCAAGTTTGGGGAAGTTTTGGCCATTATTTCTTGAAGTTTTTGTTTTTGCTTCAGTCTCACTTCTGGGGCTCTAGTTAACATATTTGATAGACCATTTGATAGACCATTTTCTCACTTGTCCTTTCCATTTGTCTTCAATGTGTTCTCCTTTCATTCTTCAGATGGATAGTTTTGATAACCCTTTAAGTTCAGTTTATTTCTTCTCCAGTCTGAATGATATTCAGTAAGAAAGTACTTTTCTGTTTCAACCTTGTTCTTACAACCCAGCGTTGTAAAGGGCTTAAGCCAATGGATTTATCAAAGTTGTATAACTAGTTTGTGATGTAACTGAAGTTAGAACTTACATCTTGATTCTTTGCAAACTTTAGATCCTTTCTTTCTATATAATTTCTGAACTTTTTATTGTAGTAAGTTGCAGTCTTTTTAAATATTCATGCTGAGGAGGTAGAGGATACTGCTTAAACATTATGCAGTTGCAGAAAATTAAAGGTAAGTTCTTATTTGTGGTTTAAAAATGATTTTTAATAGAAAAATGTAATTATCACTGGGGTCAGTAATACCTTAGAAACTTACAGATGACATTACTCCAGCAGTGAAAGTAAGCCTGTGTTTATTCAACAGAAAAATTCAACTTTATCTATAGTAACATCATGACTTTCTAGAGTTTAGGCTATGATATTATTAACTTTTTGAAATTGGAAATTAACTTTTTGAATACAACCTCAGTTAATGGATGTATTTCGTGTAGATTTCTGAAACTGATTTTTATGTCATCTTTGTTAAAATTAAAACACTGGATAGTTGGATAGAGGAATGAAAATATTGCCAAGGCCAGGATAATTATCACATGTTTTCATATCATATTTTATTAATAATATTGTAGTTTCTAAAGTTCCGGCAGAAGTCCTGAGAATCTTGATATTTAGAAAAAGTATTGCATATGAATGATGTTCTAAGTTGTGAGAACTGTATTTTTCTCTGTCCTTCAGTTTAGTTTGATATTGAATTACTAGAGTTTAAAGATAACAGTTTTAATTATAAACTGTGTTTTTTATTCTTTATAGTTAAAATGAATTAAACTCATGGAAATCTGTAAAGCCACTATTATTTAAAAACCAAACAGTTTAAGTGAACTGCTTCTCCCCTACTCAGTGTAAATGAATGATTGTTAAATTAGGAGATGAAACTATCAGTAAGATGAAGATATTTAAAATTGTTTTTTAAAGTGATGTGCATAAGAGTGGGTTGAGAATCTGTGGTACTTGGTGATGACCAACCTGGTAAAGGCTGTACTTCTCACTATTTTCTTTTATAAAGACCAGTAGAAAATTCTAGTGAATGTGGCTGGAAAACAGTCACTTCTTATTCAGGACTTCAGATGAGCCAGTTCTATTGAAAGTCTGTTGTTGAAACAGCTGTAAATGGTGCAGTTAAACTCAGAGATTCCATGAAAAAAGGAGTAGAGTATTTGATGTCATAAGTGTTAAGGTTTTTGGGGATTTTAAGGGGGATGAGTGGAAATATTTAAGGGCTCGGGCTCTGACATTGGCAAGACCTGGGTTTAATTTCTAGCTCCATCACTTACTAAATATTTGACCTTGAGTGAGTTATTTTACTTCCCTGTTTTCTTATTAAAAGGAATAAAGTTGAATTCTATGCTTTTATCTGTTCTTTGTATCAGAGGATGACTGCAGTGGGGATTGAGTAGTAGATGAAATACACGCAACACAGGATCTAGCTCAAATGGTAGATTAAGGATTTGTCCACATAGTTTTTACAGTTTAACATTAAAATTATGCATTATTTTATCTGAGCAAGAGTATATATTATTTGTGAGTTATGAAGTTTACTTTGATGAACAGCTGTGAACCCACTACTTGAATGTAAGAGCCGGAAGGTTGTTAGGTGTACCCATTCCCTCTGCGAGTCTCCCTGAACTCATCTTGCCTGGATCCCAGAAGTAAGAGTTTCCTTTAGTTGCAGTTGCTTTCAAAAAAGTTCAAAAAGCCACATGTATATGTGTTCCTGAACAATGTTCAGCTTTGTCTTTTACCTTTACAAAAATATAAGAAATGTAGTGTATTTGCTTTTTTAACTTTGGCTTGCTTTTAAGATTCCACCATGTTATATATAATCTATTTATTTTTTCTGCTACTATATTGTAGTCTTTTGTATGGCTTTATTAGAATTTTTTACATTTGGAATTGAACATTAGTTTTCTCTAGTTCTTGATGTATGAATGATATGTCAATGAACATTTTAATACATGTCACTTGTTGCAGAGAGACTTGTTATTACTCTAAAGTTTTAAAAGATAAACTTGATTTCTAACTGCTGATGTAATAAATTTACTTTTAATGGGGAATTTCTTTAGAAAAAAGTAAATTTTCTTATTGAAATAGCCCTGTTTCATTAGCTAATTTATTTCATACAAGTCATTTATTATTTATCACAGGATTGGCAGTATATACTGCGATGTTTTTAAACAACTTTATAATAAAGTATAATTTGCAGACAATAAAATTCACCAACCTTACATTTACAGTTTGAGTTTTGGCAAGTGTAACCATTATGTCAGTTATGACAGAAGACACTCGTGCCACCCCCTAAAGTTCTTTGTGCCCCTCTGCAGTCTGTCCTCTCTCTTGGTAACTGGTGGCCACTGGGTTGCTTTAAGTCACTACAGTTTTCCTTTTCTTGAATTTCATATAAATGGTAATCCCCCTTATGTGTGTATTATTTTGTAATTGTTCCACCTTTCCTGAATATTCTGTCCTTTTTCTTCTTTGTATTCTTTGGAAAAGAGAGAAAAAGGGAGTGAGGGAGAGAAAGAAAGAAGTGTGTGTGTGTATTCAGCCTCACTGGTTCCACTCCTCTCACCAAGCAGCTCTGTCCATGGATGGCATTCTTCATTTTTGTTAGTGATTTTGATTTTAATGCTCTCATTTGCTTTTTAGTTTCCGTCTCTCTCCTTACATTCCCCATCTGTTCCTGTACGTTGTCCACTTTCACCATCTGAGCCCTTAGCATATTAATCGTACTTACAATTGCACAAGTGGTTCCACTTAAAACATTTTAAAGGCCCTGCCTCTTTCCTGTTTACTGGCGGTCTTCAGAGGGTTCTTATATAGGTGGCCACATCAAAAGCTTGATGTTCACAGTCACAGTGCCCATGTTAGCCAGAAAGTGGAAACAACCTCATGTCCACCGACTGATGACTGGATGAGTGTGTATCTGTATAATGAAGCACTGTTAGGTGCCACAGCGTGGATAGACCTGTAGGCCAAGCCAGCCACAGAGGATTAGACACTGTATGGTTCCACTTGCATGCGCTGTCCAGAATAGGGAAATCCAGAGACAGAAAATAGGTTAGTGGCTGCCTAGGGTGCGGATGTGAGAGAGGTGGTGTGGGGTGGGGGTATGGAAGCATTAGGGGAGTGACAGCTGAGAGGTTTCTTTCTGCAGTAATAAAAATGTTCTGAACTCAACAGTGGTGACAGCTTTTAAGTGTGTGGTATATGAATTTTATTTTTTTAAAATTCTTGCTGTTGATATTTTTATTTTTAATTGGAGGATATTTGCTTAACAATGGTTTATTATATCTTAATGAAGCTGTTAGAGAATATAGCTGATGTATTCAGGAATACTAAGTCTATGATGCCATAAAGGAATTTTATGGGAAAATATGGGTATTTTTCTAATGGCACTGACTTCAGAAGATGTGCTGTGTATCTCAAACTTTTCTGAGATTCAAAAATAACATGTTAATTAAACTCACCTCAATTTTTAAAAAACCTTGGTCTTTGTTAGAGTTCTAGGCCTGAAATTATAGGGTTAATGTGAATTCCAGCCCCGTATCTTCATTTGTCAAGAAAGTTTATTCAAAAAAGAATTCAGAATCATACCTAAATCCATCTACACTTTTCTATTTGTCCGTTAAATGCTCATAAGTTACTTATGGACATTTTGCAGTTATACATCCAGAAATCAGTGTTTTGCTCTCAAGCTTATAAGGCCGATTAGAAGATACTAAGAAAGCCATAATTTGGTGGATCTGCTCTCTTGGGCTGATGAAGTGCTGTGGTTTTTAAGTGGCAAAGCGAAGTTATTTTACTTGAGATAATCTGGCTACACTAAGTCTCTCCTTTTTTATTTTTTTAGGTTTTAAGCTTTTAAGAGATTCTTTCTGTGCAATGATGACTGATGACTAGTAATGTATTTAAAATGTGGATGTCACTAGTTTTATGATATATAGAAGAATATAAATATTTCTAATTTTGAAAGCTTAGTTTGAATTTCATGTTGGTGAAAGAGCAATCTACTTTTCAAAGAGAGTTTTTGCATAGGTCACATACTATACAGAAAAACTTTAAAAAGAAAATTCCTATTAATAGTTTTGTTCTATTATTAAAGTGAAAAACTGTTTAAACTGGTTTGTTTTAAGGATGAAGCTTTCTGAATATGTAGAGAAAACTCTTAAAGTTATAATATCCATCTTTGGCACGAATAACAAACTGTCTAAGTTGCTGTCCTAGTGTAGTCACTATTTTTCTGCTCTTGGCAAAAGTGGGTGGAGGTGCGGTTGCAGTGATTGTTCACAGTCACGGTTTGTTAAAGGGACAGTTTTATCAGACTTGGAAAATATAGACATAAAGTCATCAGGTTGGTAATAATATAGATCTTGTAGTACTTAATTTTGTAGCTTAATTAACAATATAATTGGCCTAAATATCAGCTCAATGATCCAGAAATACAAATAATCTGGTTTATATCACAGTTACCAGTGGCCCTGTCTCTCATGTGCCAAACTCTTACTTTTTTATGACTCTGTTCTCAAAAGAATATGTTTGGAATCTGTAATTTTTAACATGTAAAGCCTGCATTATTTTGAAGTTGATATTGAAAACCTATAAACTTCTGACCTTGAGTAGAATTTTCTGTGTATAACCGTTACATGCAGCTGGTGGATTCAAAATTGCCTTTTCTTGTACTCTGCTTTGTGAAAAATAGTATGTATTGGACATGAGTGTATGACAGCTGACATTTATCAAGGATAACAGGAGCTCATTTTCACATTTTAAAAACTTTGAAAGCTTTGCATGTGTACACATGCTCAGCATATGTTCCTAAGATTTAAATATATTTTCCATCATGTATCAATCTTTAATGAACTTCACATATTAAGCTCATACCATGTAAGTTCACCTCCATAAAATTTTGTCTTTCATAGTTGAAAAATCATTCCAAGTAAAAAAATGAACCTAACGTTTTCCAGGTAGCACTCCTGTTACATAATGTGTGATTGTCATTACTTCCATTGCTCTACTATAAAATTTGCCCCTCATGTAGAAACGGCCTTATAGAATCTTTATTTTTGTTACATCGACTGCTGCTGCTGCTGCTAAGTCGCTTCAGTCGTGTCTGACTCTGTGCGACCCCATAGACAGCAGCCCACCAGGCTTCCCCGTCCCTGGGATTCTCCAGGCAAGAACACTAGCATTTTGTTATTGGTTTAAAAAGATTTTTATAGAGCTAGTTGTTTCATTGGAGGGTGACCATAAATAGAATTGGAATTGGATGATTCTTAATCTTGTTCTTAGCCTTTTAAAGTTTTCTTTAAAATGAGATTGTGATAACAATTTTAAAAGAACTTTAGAACTGCAGAGTTCATAATGTGTTGGCAAGCTTGCTAATGAAAATAACACCTTTATGGTTGGTGCAGGTTTCAGATATTGCAGCCCTTGGATATGTTGACATGCAGATCACATTGACTTGCTGCAAGGCAACAGGAGACATGCTCTGACTTCAGAAGATAAAGTGGCCATGCACAGCTGTAATCCTACTGTCTTTTCATTTCTAGTCTTGATTTAGTAGTATGAGGTCTTTGATTTCTCAGCCCTGGGAAATAAGTTGAAATATAATTTTTGTACGTATTAAGGGTTTATATTTTGGCTTTTGATAAGCCTGTTATGTGGTGTAAATGTACTATGTAAATTATAGGCATTTTATTACTAAAGTAACTCCCAATTCTATTTGCAATATAAGAAGCCTGAGTTTTGTTTCTTTCTGTTTTCTTTCAGCAGTTGAAAAGTAAGCCATTTTATTAAGAATGATGAGTAATAAATGGGATTTTAAATTTAGGCTAGTTAAATTGCCAGTGTCTTTATATTTTTAAAAATTGCAGTGAAATTAATTATGAATTTTAACATGATTTTTCAAAGAAGAAATGGTCCTTAAATTGCAACCCAAGTGTCCTTTCTAATAAAAGATACTGTTTCAATGAATTATTTTGACAGGGAAATGTATAGTATCAGAGAAGTTTAAGGAAAATATTTGAACTGTTTGCATAAGAGCAGTTTGAGACCACTACCAAAGCTATATTGTAAATCTGAGCATCTTTGAGAATTTAGTGCTTCTCGAGTGACATTTGGATTAGCTTAAGTCTATTTTGCTAATATCAGAGTTGGGAAACACACAAATACATTGTTTCCTGAATTTATTTGAGTTGTAGAGGTAGTTATTTTATAATTATTTTCTCTTTAAAATAATTTTGATTCTGTCTATAAATCATAAGATTCTTGTGGGAGCCATCTTTCAGGCCTACCATTTGCCCACCACTGAGCTTTTGTTTTTGAATGTGTGGTTTTTTAAAAACTTCTTTTAGCAACCTTTTAAAGGTGATGGTATATCCACTCTCAAGAAAAGAACATTAAGATGCAGAGATTTAAATTTGGCAAATACCGTATTGGGGCTTAGATCAGATCTGTGTTCTGTCCCTTCTTTTCTTCACTGTGCTGCCTTCTGGTTGGACTCATCAGTCCCTGCACCCTGCCCCAGTTCAGGGGTGATGTGTGTGGTGTCTGTCTAAGAATTAATCCTCATCTATTGAGTTTTGCTTAAAATGTGGGCTTAAGCATCCCATGCTAACCACATGTATTCAGAGTTCTGATATTTGGTGCTCAGATAATGGGCAATATCATCTTTTTATACTTAATAATTTATGAAGTTTTATGTTTTATTCTTTTTAGAACATTGTTGCTCTATATGTATTATATTTTCATGGCTGTTGATTATATTCTTAACGATTGTAATCATTTATTTTAAACTTATTTGAAGATTTTAATGGGTGGTTAATTCATCTTTTGAAATCAGTGCAATTTCTTGGCCATCTTTCTTAGTTCAATTTTTAAATCCACTTGGTAAGTTTAGTTTATAATTTGTATCTTGAGTAGGAAGTTTCTCTTTTTTGATGCACATTGTGTGTCCCCCTTTCCCTGTCTCTGGCACTCATAGCTCATTTGTGTTGCATTCAGAAATCATTCAGAGAAGGCAATGGCACTCCACTCCAGTACTCTTGCCTGGAAAATCCCATGAACGGAGGAGCCTGGTAGGTTGCAGTCCATGGGGTTGCTGAGGGTCGAACACGACTGAGCGACTTCACTTTCACTTTTCACTTTCAAGCATTGGAGAAGGAAATGGCAACCTACTCCAGTGTTCTTGCCTGGAGAATCCCAGGGACGGGGGAGCCTGGTGGGCTGCCGTCTATGGGGTCACACAGAGTCAGACACGACTGAAGTGACTTAGCAGCAGCAAAAATCATTTCTACTGTACCATTGGCCTATTTTCAAGATTCTGTTCTGAGGTATTATTGTAATATCAGAACTATGCACGATGTGGGTTTTGTATGTACATGTTTTCTTTGACTTACAATGGGGTTCCATCCCAATGAGCCCATTGTAAGTTGAAATGTGCCACTGCCCAGTATCATGAGAGAGCATCCTACTGCTTTTGGCCAGCTGGGAAAAAATAAAAATTCAGAATTTGATATAGGACTTGACTGAATGCATATCCCTTTTGCACTCTTGTAAAGTTGGAAAACTGTAAGTTGAACTTTTCTAAGTTGAGGTCCAACTATATTACCTCCCCCCGCTTTTTTTTTCTTATGTAACTATAGGTAACAGTGTGATATAATCAGCTAGATAGCTACTGACAGAGCTTTTTTTTCACCTTTCAGGAATTTTATGTTTGATTTCTACTTATGAGCCTTGCTTTCTATTGTTACCTTGTACATGATTTAATTTCTTGAGTTTCTTTGCTAGTTCCTAGTGCTAGAGCTTTGGAGAAGGCAGTACACCCCACTCCAGTACTCTTGCCTGGAAAATCCCATGGATGGAGAAGCCTGGTGGGCTGCAGGCCATGGGGTCGCTAAGAGTTTGACACAACTGAGTGACTTCACTTTCACTTTTCACTTTCATGCACTGGAGAAGGAAATGGCAACCCACTCCAGTGTTCTTGCCTGGAGAATCCTAGGGACGGCGGAGCCTGGTGGGCTGCCGTCTGTGGGGTCGCCCAGAGTCGGACACGACTGACGTGACTTAGCAGCAGCAGCAGCAGCGCTAGAGCTTAGTAGGTTCGTAGACTCAACATAGTGCTGTATGTTTGTTCTGTGTCTTGGTCCACAGACGTATTTGTTATGTTTGTTATGATTGTATCTTTCAAGATTCAAAAAAATATTTTGTCATTATCATATTAAGAGCAAGGGGGGAGAGTGTTGTTGGTTGAAAGCGGATTCCACTACATCATCTCATCAGGAAGTCCTTTGTTCTTTTGATCACCCAACATGGCTTATTTATATAGGCCTGCATATAGTAGATACTGGACTATTTATTAAATGAGTAGAGAATCTTGGAGAAGATGTACTGATCTCAAACCCTCAACCCCTACTTTAATCTAGGACAGTGCTTCTCAAATGTTGGTTTGTGAACCCTTGAGAGTCCCTGAGAACCTTTTGTGGAGTCCACAGTATTAAAATTGTTTCATAGTAACATATTTTCCATTTTCATCCTGTTAATGCCCTGATGGCACAAAGGCAGTGATGCCTAAGACTGCTGGTGTCTCAGCATGAATGAAGCGGTGGCAGTGCCAGACTGCTGGTAGTCAGTTACATTTTTCACTCCTCTGTGCTCAGACTTAAAGGAAAAGAAATGAAGAAAAACGTCACATAAACTCCTCTTCTTTATCACTTGGGATTGTCTTTGATGAAGGAACAGAATTTGCTAATGTCATTAAATCTTGACAGTTGAGTACTGTATTTTTACATTCTTTTAGTGAGAATGGAAAATATGCAAAAAGCACTGCTCTCTACCAAAGTAGGATGGTTGTCTTGGGGAAGAACACTTGTGTGATTGGCTTTTATACTGAACAGGCCACTTTTTTTCATGAAATATCATTTTTACTTGAAAGAATGACTAAGAAACAATGGCTTTGAAATTTGGGGATTTGGCAGACAGTTCCTTAAGGCTGAGCAAGGTGAACCTGTTGCTTTAATGAAAGCATCTGAGAGTATTTGTTGACAGTGATAGAGCTGGAGTTTTCAAGTAGGAAAAGTAGGAATTACGTTAATTCTGAATCTGTCACCATGACTGTGGCAGCTTCTCAGTACTCAAGACTATGAATGCGGTGGGTCGTGATATTGATGTGGAGTTTTCATATTGTATAATGTATCAGTATTTGAAAATCTGCTTGTTCAGTGAACCAGTGTTATCCAAATGGTAAGGTATGATGTTGCAGAATCATGCATGGTAAAAGTTTTATCAGCGTGTAAGTTAGTATGAAAATTCACTGATAGGGTTTCAGATTGCACTTTGCAACTGACCTTTAAGAAAGTACCACTTTCTCAATGCCAGGGAGTGCTGGCAACACCAGAAGCTAGGAGAGGGTGGAGCAGGTCTCCCTTGGAGCCTTTAGGAAGAGTGTGGCCCAGTCGTGCCGTGTCCTTTTTGGATATTGAGCCTGGAGAACATCAAGAGAATATCCTGTTGTTTGTGGTAATTCATTACAGTAGTCACAGGAAACTTAATACATTAAGTAAATCTGAGTAAGATGTATTCAGGGTATGCCTTATGCTATTTTGTTTTGTTGTTGTTTTTTGCAATATTTTGTAAGTTTGGAAGTATTTTCAAATGAAAACTGAAAGTACCACTTGTCATTTTAGCATAATATCAAGGAAAATTATTTATAATGAATTATAAAAGGCTGTTGAAATAGTCCTTCCTTTTACAAGTACGTGTATCTGTGACTGGATTTTCTTCATATATTTTGATCAGTATGATGTATCGCAGCAGGTCGAATGGTGTAGTAGGTAAGATTCAGCTGTCTTCTGTTGTCTGCCATTAAGGTTTGTAAAAACGTGAAACATGCCACCTCTCATGCGATTGTTTTTTTCATGTTATTTTTCATAAAATTGTATACAGTAATGTATAATGGACTTATTTTTAAATGTAGTAATATTTCAAGTGTTTCTCAGTATTAATTTCTAATGTAAATATTGATAGGCAGTAACCCACATAACCAAAGCTTTTTAAGAGTTCAGGAAATCCTCATATTAAAAAGGTGGAGAACTGCTGACCTGGTGCATTTGGTTAGAACTGTACCAGCTTTTGACATAAACCTTGCACCTCGTTGTATCTTTGAATAGCTGTGTGACATGGTGTACTGTGTCTGGTACTCAGTTGTTCCTGCTTTTAAATTACACAAAAGTCTTAGTTGCTCAGTTGTGTTTGGCTCTTTGTGACCCCATGGACTGTAGCCCGCCAGGCTCCTTGAGTCCATGGAATTCTCCAGGTTAGAATAGTGGAGTGGGTTGCCATTCTTTTCTTCAGGGAATCTTCCCGACCCAGGGATCAAACCCAGGTCTCCTGCATTGCGGACAGATTCTTTACCACCTGAGCCACTGAGGAAGCCCTTTATATTACATATTAGCCATTAATTTTCAGTGGAGATGCTTTATAGCACAAAATACAATTTGTGATTCTACATGTACTAGTTTGTTGATTTCCTGGCACTGGGTCATCAGCTTATTGGAGGCCAAAACAAACAACCCCAAAACAATAACAACAAAAAACTTGTCTATTTTGATCAACAGTTCATCCCAAGCATATTGGTATAGGAAATGCAGTTTCCTTTGTGTGGCTAACACTCAGGCTCTTTAAGATCCCCCGGAGAAGGGAATGGCTAGCCACTCCAGTATTCTTACCTGGGGAGTTACAGGGGCTGAGGAGCCTGGCAGGCTGCAGCCCGTGGGGTCCCAAGAGTCAACTGAGTGACTAACACTTTCACTTTCACACTTAAAAAAACCAAACAAGAAAAACTTTCCCTCCTCCCCAGTTTTATTGAGAAAATTGTTGACATATGTCACTGAGTAAGTTTAAGGGCTTCAGCAGGATGGTGTGATTTACACATATTGTGGCATGCTTGCCACTATGGGTTCAGCTACATCCATCGTCTCACATAGATACGATAAAAGGAAGTAAGGAAGGAAAAAGATTTCTTCCTTGTGATGAGAACTTTTTAGGATTTACTCTTAACAACTTCTCTGTTTCATACAGCAGAGTTAGGGTAGTCCTCATGCTGTACTTTATGCCCCTGTTACTTTGTGACCGCTCTCAGGATGCTTGCCGAAGTGGGTTTTGCTTTTACAGTTTAGTTGTTATGAATGGTTTTACAAGTGTTCATAATTAAAATTTTGCCTCAAATATTCTCTCACGATCCCCTCCCTCCTTCATTTATTCCACACGCATAGGCAGGTTTGTGAAATACACAGAAAGGCTCTAAGTCATGCGTCATAGAACTGACCTTTGAGTAGGAAAAAAAAACCACACTACGTTTCATGTGAGATTATTTAAGTGATGATCTTCTCATCCTGTTCCTCAGTAGTTCACAGTCTCGCTTGCTGCACATTTCTTCTCTTGAACAGTCGTGACCTAGAGGTGCAGCTTCTTAGCTCCACATAGTATAGTAGGTATATTTTGGAGGAGAATAGGAGGCGGTTGAAGTTTGGTTTGGACTTTGGCTTTTTCAGCCATGCTACCGCTACACCACTCTCCAACAGGTAAATGATATTAGGAGTGCATTCTTATTTTCTTTTTGGACTTTGGTACATATGCTCTCATTCACTGTTTGTATTACTGTCATCCTGAAATCAATAGTGACTTTTGGAGATTTATTTGAAGAGAGAACTTCTGTCATCAGACATATAACTTCTAGGCATATGGAAACATTATTTTTTAAAAAAGGATTCTTTTGAATTTAAGGTTATTTAGTCTAGGAGTGGAATTATAATGACTGAAGAGTAACTATGCTGTGAAGTCAGAAAAAGAAAAAGACAATGGAAACCGCGAGGACTGAGCGCAGACTAACTGTAGCCTACATGACGGCCCATTCAGGGAGTCTTACGAGTCAGCCTTGCCATGTCACGTTGCTCAAGTTAGAGACCATCTGCCCCAACGTCTTTTCTTTTAGAGAAGGAAATCTGGCTAGGATGTTTTTCCTGTGATACCTTATTTTCTCTTTTTCTACCTTCAGTACCTGTTTTTGGAAAATTAATTCAAAGTGCTTCATCATCTTATGTTTCCCTAGTGTGAGTTTTTGAGATGTCAGTCGTACAGGGACGCTCAGTGCGGCTTCTCTGCATTCTTGGTCTCGGTGGGGAGCGCTGACTTCAGGGCTGCGGGGAGTGTCTTGGTGCGTCAGCCTCTGACTCTGCGGGCACGCCCCTTTCATCAGTGTCTGTCTTGCAGCTGGCCCACGCTCCTTGTCCCCTGCATCGCTCATTCATTCCTCGACTCGTGCTGCTTCTACAGCAGCTTTGCTGCTCGCAGTCGTTTGGTTGCCAGGTGACTAATGGCATCATTTCTTTAGCTTTAGCATTTCTTAAAATTTTTTTAAAATTATTTTTGACTGTGCTATGTCTCCTGCTTTGCAGGAGTTTCTCTAGTTGCCATGAGCAGGGGCTACTCGTCATTGCATTGGGCGGGCTTCTCGCTTGTGGCTTCTCTTGTTACTGAGCTCAGACTCTAGGGCACATAGACTTCAGTAGTTGCGGCCTGTGGGCTGGGTAGCTGTGGCTCCCGAGCTCTGGAACACGGAGGCTCAATACTTGCGGCTCGCAGGGCTAGTTGCTCCATGGCCTGTGGGAACTTCCTGCATCAGGGATCAAACCCATGTCTCCTGCGTTGGCAGGTGGATTTTTGCCACTGAGCCACCAGGGACGCCCTTAGTTTTGACATTTCTTAAAATATCTTTTCTTCTCTTAGGTAGCCTGGAATAGGAGAGAATGAGGCACATGCTGTGATCATCTCTCCTTTATATCTTTATTGCTTATTAATTAAATTTATATCAGATTTTATTTCTGCTCTGTGCACACACCCCTCTAACTCCCCACTGCTTATCTTAATCCAGAGCTTTACTGCTTAGCTCAAGGAGGTTGAACACTTTTTTCTCCCTTCCTTCCTAGCTTTCTTTTCTGCTTATATTTTCATTATGTGCCAGGGGACAGCCTTAGGTATAAATAATACTTTTGATGTAGAGCTATTTACATCTTTCAAAGAAAAAAAAACCACAAATCCAGAAATACAGAGAGGCCTTAAAAAGAACCAGCAATCTTTGCTTTACTGGGAACCTTTGGAGGTACTTGAATAACCTCTTCACAGTCTTCTAAAGGTGCCTGCTTACTCTTCAATTACACTTATTTATCTTAAGGACATAGACATCTATGACAGTAGTTTTATTCTATCTTTATGGTTTTATGTTAGCTAATAACTGCCATTCACCACACTATTTCAGTGGGAAAATATTTTGAATTTCAGTCAGTTATCTATACACTGAAGATAGCTGAATAGTTCTGGCTAATTCATTTGTCTGAAGTTTTTTAATTTGTTGTTGTATGGGATATTTGTAATGATTTGTTTTTCAAATGAGAACAAAATCGATGTTGCTGAACATGCATCTTTGTTCTTGGTATGATGTACCTTGGATGGTTCACCATTTTGCCCTATTCCAGTTGCTTGCTTTGTATTGGTTTTCATTCTCACAATAAACATAAGAATATGGAAGATATGATTATTCCCAGTTTTTACAAGCGATCAGCTTTTTTATAGGTGACAAAAGTCTGAGTCCAGCAAAGCCCTGCTGTCTTTTTATTGTATCACAGTACGTCAGCTGAAGAATTCGAACCCTTGAGTTTTATATTGATATCTTGAAGCCACCATATTTTTTCTGGAATGGAAATATCTAAGTGAAAAATGACATGTCGGAAAAAAGCAAAACTGTTTTACAAGGTATTTAGCTCCGTCCCCCTAGTCTTCTCTGTATTTTAGGAATATTGTGGTTGGTCAGAAGTATAGCTGATGGGAAGGAAAGAAAGAGAATTGAAGTTGGAAAGAGGAACACAGGGAATGGTGGTATTAGGAGTGAAAAGATGGAGGGAGTTTGTGATAAGATAGTCTCTACACATTTTTATAATGGTTTAGAGCTGATAGTATAGAAAGTGGAGACAAATGTGGATAAGGTGTATTATTGAAAATAAAGTATGAAAAATGCATTAGAATAAAGGAGGGGATGGCTTTAAAATTTATTTAATTTATTTACTTTTGGGTGTGTTGGGCCTTCGTTGATGGCAGGCTTTCTCTCGTTGCAGGGAGTGGGGGCTGCCCTTTGTTGGTTCTTGGGCTTCTCCCTGCGGTGGCTTCTCGTGCTGTGGAGCCCAGGCTCTCGGTGAGGGCTTCAGTACCTGCAGCTCGTGTGCTCTAGAGCACAGACTCAGCAGTTGTGCAGCATGTGGGATCTTCCCAGACCAGGGGTTCAGCCCTTGCCCCCTGCATTGGCAGGGGGTTCTTATCCATGGTGCCACAGGGAAGTCCCGGGACAGCTTTTTCTAATTGGTTACTTGGGAATGGTTTCACCAAAGGTGATAGTCACTTGATCCTGAAGGATGACTAAAAGTGTTTCAGTATTGTAGATAAGAGAGAGATAGAGGGGACATCTAAAAAGAAATAAGTGACTTAAGGGTTAAATACAAATAGTAGCTGTTTTCATGAATATGTTTTGTCAGAATCTTTTTCTTTTTAGGCCACTTGGGTGGTGGAGGTGGTGGTGAAGAAGTACAACTAGATAGTATGTTGTTTAGGAATGGAATAATTTATTATTATTATTAATAAATAATATAATAATGAATCAGGTTTATGATGTTCAAGCTCATGTCTCATTCCTGTGAGTGAGAGTGATTCAGCATGTTAAATTGTTGGAGTCACTCTAACCTTTAAAGCAACTGAAGAATCGCCCAGCTAGTTAGTGTGCTGTCAGGGAGGGTGATTTGATGGCAATGGAATTGGCTCGCTCAGCTCCCTCTGCACAGTGTGCATTTGTGAACTTCATCTCTGTTGCTTGTGTAGAGGTTGAGAAGTCTCTTGGCAACAAGCTTCCAGTTGCATTCTAGCACCTGCCTTGGCTAATTGGTATGCCCAGTTCTGGTACTAGAACCTCTGGGGAGTTTGTGTTTGAGTTCAGCTTCATCAGGCTTAAACCAGAGCATCCATGTAGAGGGGCTTTGGGGTTAGCTGTTGATTGACGAGGAAGAGGCAAGCAGTGCAGTGAGAGAAGAGAGAATGAAACCTCATGGGTGAAATAGCTGTTGCTTCATGTTGGATGTTTCTCACCTCAACTTATATATTAAAAGTAAGATATTTTATTGCTCTCTGCTAGCCCCTTTCCAAATCTGCAGGCATTAGTAACTAAAGACAGAGGAAAAGAATTGACCAGGACGCGAGATTTATGCTGTTCCGTGGCAGATGTCCACACCAAGGTAGTTTATTGTTGACACAGTTTATGCTTTTCCCCTGTTTTTAGAAAACTGTAGGCTAGTAGGTTTCCTGTCAGTTGCGCCTTCATTTTAACACTTACCAAATTATGTTGTTATAATTGTATGTTTTCCTCTTCTGCTTGCCTGAGAATCACTCTTTGAGACCCCATGGACTGCAGCCTCCCAGGCTCCTCAGTCTATGGGATTTTCCAGGCAAGAGTACTGGAGTGGGTTGCCATTTCCTTCTCCAGAGGATCTTCCCAACTCAGGGATTGAACCCAGGTCTCCCGCATCGCAGGTGGATGCTTTACCCTCTAAGCCACCAGGGAAGCTTGTTCTAATAGTGGGTGGAGTCATTTATCTCTTATTTCCTGGTCCCAAAATGGTCTGGGCATGCAAATGTTTGAACAGAAGTGGAATTAGATTTTAAAAATGGATTGCATTAGGTGATTTTTAGTGCATCCTACTAAACATCCCAGGTTCTCAACAACAAAATAAAAGGATGTTGCAAGTTAGTTTTTATTTGGACCCCCAACCCCCGACTTTCAGCTCTTATCCTCTATACCAAGATTCAGTTAAAACGTAAAGGTAGGAGATAGTCACTGGTGAGGAAATGTCCATAGTGGCTCCATGTTTATGGACTTATCTCCTCCTTTGCTTTTTCTTGTCCCCTAAACACATGCATTTTATTTCATTTCCTGTCTTTGTTCCATGGTGCTGTTTCTCTTGGAGCTGCACAAAAGACTGAAATAAAACCTCTAATTTTATATTTTAGAAAATATATTCTTGTAGGATTAAGCCTAACTGGTGATGACTATCTGTATACTATATTTGAGTAAGAGTGTCAATTTGGAACTTATATTTTGGGTAGCGTGTTTATGTACGGATGTCTCATAAATCTTTCCCGAGGGTAATTTTTTTCTAATTGGCTTAATCAGTCTGTATTTTTTATATAATGTTTCAGGCAGTTTTCAATAAATAATTCAAATTCACAGTTGTATGAAGATTTTCTTAAGTTACTGAGATTCTCAGGAGACTCCAGAAATACTCCCTGATTGACGTATTTAATCATACCTTGTATAATATGTCAGACAGACAAGCCTGATAAATAAACCAGATTATTGGTGGGATAGTCAGAAGTACTTAGCTCTAGCATTTAATCTTGGGAAACCCAAGAATGAAAATACTTGACAGGTTATTTTGGTTATACTTGGGGCTTCCCAGGTGGCTCAGACAGTAAAGCGTCTGCCTGCAATGTGGGAGACCTAGGTTCAATCCCTGGATTGGGAAGATCCCCTGGAGAAAGAAATGACAACTCACTCCAGTACTCTTGCCTGGAAAATTCAGTGGACGGAGGAGCCTGGTAGGCTACAGTCCATGGGATTGCTAAGAGTCAGACACGACTGAGTGACTTCACTTTCTTTCTTTTTCTTTCTTTTGGTTATAGTTAACGCTTTTCTGAACTAAGCTTTTATCCTTGCCATGTGAGCCACTAACTGTTGGTATCAAGTAGAAATAAGAGTCATGGTCAGTAGAGGGTCATTTATTTGGTGACTGAAGAATAGTGGTTGATTTTTAGAGGCTTGAGGGAAATAGCATTAGTACCTGCTGAACCTGGAGCACCTCATTGCCTCTGACCCTAATACTGCATGTCCTTAAACCCTCATGTAACAGCTTCTCAGTGTTCTTACTGATGAGCTGAGAAATTCTCCAGTTAAGTTGTTAGCAGAGATGGTGTGATTCAACAGTGTGATTGGTTAAATTTTTTTTTGGAGTGAGGGGTGAAATGCCCAAGGACCATCTGATACATATTTTTTGATTATAAAATTCTAAAAATATTATAATCGCAGCTCTGCCATCTAGTATCTCTGATCTAGATGCTGTTTTATCTATAAAATGGGAGTAATGCACACTTTGGAGAATTGTGAGAAATTATACCAAATATGTGATATGCCTAGCACTGTACTGCCACAAAAGTTATGTTTCCTTCCTCCTCCCTTATTGATTTAGGAAAATGAAATATTTTAGTTGGTCTCTATCCCATTGGAGATTTACTGGGTAACATACCTCCTTGAGCCTCCCCTGGTGGCTCAGCTGGTAAAGAATCCGTCTGTAATGCGGGGAGACCTGGGTTCGATCCCTGGTTTGCAAAGATCCCCTGGAGAAGGGAAAGGCTATCCACTCCAGTATTGTGAGTTGGAGAATTCCATGGACTGTATAGTCCATGGGGTCGCAAAGAGTTGGACACGACTGGGCAACTTTACCTGTTTCACTTTATCTCCTTAAATTTTGGCTTGTCGTGGCTTTTCTTAGGTGCCCCCACCCCCCCGCCCCAATAACTTCTTGCTCACCTAATGGACACTAGCATTGTTGATTGATACTGCTTCCTTTTGGACATGAAGTACTTCCTGTATCTTTGACCGTCTGCGTAGTTTGTTCTACATAATCAAGATTTTCCCTCCTGTCTTAACTGTGAATAACCCAAAGGAAAGGTAGTTAATGCTACTAAGCCACATGTCATTGTTTTCGTGGCTTTTGAGCTGGCAGATACAATTCTTTGTTGCTTTTAAAGAACATTCCTTTTCTACCAGTTTGTTGTACTCTGTGCGTATATAAACTTAAACCTGTACCACAGCTTGGTTGTATTGTATAGAAAGGCCTGTAGTATTTATAGAGGAATTTTATCCAGTTGCTGTAAGATTTTTGCTCATTTTAAATCTGATTTATCATGAATCTACGTATGACTTTTCGAAATAATACAGAAATAGGTAAACATTATATTTTGAGAACACTAAAAGTTATTACAAATTTCTAGTATTCTATATTGAAATAGTTGCATAGAATATTTTGCTTAAATGTCATTTTTAAAGTGTACACTGCCATATTACTGTATTTAAGTAGTATAGCATAGAACTTTTAAGTAGAAACGTTTCATATAAGGAAAATGATTGTAAAAATGACTCAAGGATCTAGACAGTTGAGTTTACATTGAAAGACAGAATACATTTTGGGCCTTTGAATCTGATTCAATGAAAAGTCTTTTGCTCTAGTCTTCCGTTACTGTAGTGTCAGGGATGTGAAAAGCCTTCTGTGACTGGATTGTATTCTACCTGGAAGTGTGGTTGAGGTGTTACTCCAGTTTAACTGTTAGCTGGGAAACATCTACATTCACAACTTCAAAATATATTATGAACCTCACTATTGGATAAGAGTACAGGAGTAGGGCAGGTTATTTTGTGGTCCTGATTTCTTTTCAGCTCAGCTGTGTGGATGATAGTCTATCTGTAGGGGATCAGAATTTAGAAGGAGCTCAGTATCAATAGGCTGTCCCGATGAGAGAGGTACTGGGAAGCTCTTGTGCTGTATCACTTCCCCTTTGACTATGGATTTTACCAACTCTGTATATTCTTCAGACTAGATGGGCTGTAATTTACGATGTGAAGATGTAGGCTGTACAATTACTGATCTGTTTCTTAACTTTTCTGGGGGCGGAAATTAATCTGCTCATGGGCCTGGTACATGTTCCATTTCCCCCTCCCACCCTAATTCTTGACGAGTGACTGAAAATGGTCTGATTTAGTGTGTATATGCTGTATATGCCATGAAAGGAATAACTTCCAAACTAGACAATATATCCCCCCAGATAAATATAGTTTGAGTGTGGCTCCACCAGTGAGAAGTAGGCAACAGGCCTGGCAAGTAAAACAAATGCTTTTATAGTTTTTTGTGTTCATAAGTAAGATTGATACCAAATGAATAGGAAGTGGTGCATGAAGAGTTTGTTGTAGTCATCTGTTTTTAGGAATTATTGTATTACTGAATATGTGGAAACTTGTTTTTTTGGGACTGAAATACTTCTGTTTGTTACTTCTCATGTTGAACATTTTCTTTAGTCGGGTGACATTTAAAGATACATTTATTTTACTTTGATTTTTTGTGACACAGCATTTTGTCATTCAGACTTGTGTATATAGTCTTTTAGGCACTGTATAGTGAAGGTAGCACCAGGGTTTATCTCTGTCTAAGCAAGAGCTAGAAAAGAAAATCTGTCAATCCTGTTTCTAAAAAATGAAATTTGAAAATTATTTTATATCTTAAATAGTAATACCTTCATGTTTGAATAAACACCAGTACTGTGGTTTTAAATTAGAATCGTGCACTGGTACATTTTTGGATAATTAATCTGTGTTACTAGAGTTCATGGGACTCTGTGAAAGAGTAAACTCATTAACATGTAGACTGCAGTCATATACACGTTATATAACGCTTGTTGTTCTGTTAGATCAAGAGAAGGGGAGCCATGTGTGTATTTGGACATAGTTCCTCAGTTGTGTTGGACTCTTCATGACCCCCATGGATAGGCTCCTCTGTCCATGGAATTCTTCAAGCAGGAGTACTGGAGTGGGTTGCAGTTTGCTTCTCCAGGGTATTTTCCTGACCCAGGGATCAAACCCTGGTCTCCTGCGTTGCAGGCAGATTCCTTATTGTCTGAGCCACTAGGGAAGTGCGTATTTGGATATAGTTGACATATTTAGGTTTCTTTTATATGTACATAAACATTGTCTTTATATGAATGATATGTGCACATGTCTAGTTTACATGATAATTGTGATTACTGATTTCTTTCATACTGAGATTTTCATGGTTTTGATTTCTCTATTGGTATAATTATTGTCTCTAAAAATTCATTTTGGTGACATCCTATATCGGCCAAACAAGTAACAATTTAGAAAGTTTAATCTTTAAACTTTTTTGTAGATCAGAGTGGAGGAAAATCTGAAATACGACTGCAGGGGTTGAATGTTCCATTTACTCAGTACTTTTTGAGGCATACTTACAGATCATCTGTTATATGCTGGGCAACTTAAGCTCTACTGGAGACCCAGCTTATGTGTAACAAAGTTAAGGAAATAGTACAAAGAATATAGAATAAATTATGTCTTTTAGGGTAAAGAAATACTGTTATTCACTAAAGAATTTGTTAATTTTGAGGATTCAGCTTGTGTTTAACATCAAAGTAAGGAAATAATACCTAAAATTTGGAGTATAATTTTTTAAATTATATTTTTAAAATAATTGCTATTATTCACTGGATGGTTGGCCACAAAGTTTAAAAATAACCTGTGAATGAAACAAAAATATAAAGGTAATTGTATTGAGACATAGCTAGTTATTCTATTTCTGTTCTTTAAGGAATCACTTTCTTAAAATATGAAAATTGGAAGTCAAAGCCGAACATGCATTTAACTTTATTAGGAAATAATTTTAAACTTAAAGTTGTAAGAAAAAGAATAGTACAAAGAATTAAAAAATTTTTGCCCAACTGAGGTTCACCCAGTGTCAACAGTTTGCTAGCCTCCTTTCTGGTCTCTTCTTCCCCTCCCTTTCCCCCTCTTCTGTTCCTTTCTCTCTTACTCACTCACTTGTAAGTATGTAAACCCTCCCCCCAACCATTGGAGGGTCCCTTGTGTACATAATGGCCTTTTTGTCCTAAATACTAAGAATAGGGATAGTTTCTTAAATAACCACAGTGCATATTTAACATTGGTAAAATACTGTATCTGTTGTCCATATTCTAAATTGCCAATAGATCTAATAACGTATAGCATTTTCCCTGTCTAGAGCACAGGATTCAATATAGGATCAAATATTGCATTTAATTATTGTTTTTCTTTAGCTTTCTTTAATCTATAATACTTAAAGACTTTATTTTTTATGACATTGTCATTTTTGAAGAATATAGTATTGTGGCATTGTGGGATCTAGTTACCCTGTAAAATCATAAGGTTGGGCCATTATTTAAGTTCTTTTCTCTCCTTTATTTTAACTTATGTTGTGAGGAAAAAAACACAAAATTCTTGAAATATAACAGCTATTCAGCCATTACGTTTTTTTAACCAAAATTATTGGTAGAATAAATTTTGCTAGTGTTTAATTCATACCTAGGACATCTGTAAAGATGATAATGCAATCTAAAACTCTGATTTTGTTTTTTTTCTGAAGCTGATTATTTTAAGTTTCTTGTGTGAAATTTTGCTTCTCTGTTGATTTGTCTCTCTTCCTGGCAGGATTGTGCCACCTAGTGGAAGTTTATGTCCTTCTGTGTAGGTCTCAAACTGTGGATAGAATGCAAGATGTGTTTTAACAAATTAAGAATAAGTAGTTTGGCGTGTTTGAGCTTCTCTGTTGTCTTGGAATTCTTTATAACAGCGTCTTCGTAAACAAGAGTTTAGGACAAATAAATTTCTTGTTGCGTGAAGGATTAATTCACTTCAGTTCAGGCGCTCAGTCGTGTCGACTCTTTGCGACCCCACGGACTGCAGCACGCCAGGCCTCCCTGTCCATCACCAACTCCTGGAGTCCACCCAAACTCATGTCCGTTGAGTCGGTGATGCCATCCACCCATCTCATCCTCTGTCGTTCCCTTCTCCTGCTGCCTTCAGCCTTATCCAACATCAGGCTCTTTTCAAATGAATCATCTCTTTGCATCAGGTGGCCAAAATATTGGCGTTTCAGCTTCAACATCAGTCCTTCCAATGAACACCCAGGACTGATCTCCTTTAGGATAGACTGGTTGGATCTCCTTGCAGTCCAAGGGACTCTCAAGATTCTTCTCCAATACCACAGTTCAGAAGTATTAATTCTTCTGCGCTCAGCTTTCTTTTAGTCCAACTCTCACATCCATACATGACTACTGGATAGCCTTGACTAGCCTTGACTAGATGGACTTTGGTGACAAAGTAATGTCTCTGCTTTTTAATATGCTGTCTAGATTGGTCACAACTTTCCTTCCAAGGAGTAAGTGTTTTTAATTTCATGGCTGCAGTCACCATCTGCAGTGATTTTGGAGCCCAGAAAAATAAAGTTTGCCACTGTTTCCAGTGTTTCCCCATCTATTTGCCATGAAGTGATGGGGCCAGATGCCATGATCTTAGTTTTCTGAATGTTGCATTTTTAAGCCAACTTTTCCACTCTCCTCTTTCATCAAGAGGCTCTTTAGTTCTTCTTCCCTTTCTGCCATAAGGATGGTGTCATCTGCATATCTGAAGTTACTGGTATCTCTCTCAGAAATCTTGATTCCAGCTTGTGCTTCATCCATCCCAGCATTTATGATGTACTCTGCATATAAGTTAAATGTGCTAAAATTATGAGCTATTGAGTATTTCCTTTTCCAACAAGAAATACCCTTATTTTTTAGAAATATCTATTTTTAAGGTATTTTAAAAATAACTTACTTTAAAAAATACATTGTTTTATCAATGCAACTTTAATCAAGGCATATTTCCTTTCCACCAGTTAATAGTAAATAGTTGTTGTTCTGTGGATCTTGTCAAAATCCTCCCACCTGGATTTTTCTTGTTATACATCTACTTTGTAAGCAGAATGTATTGGAGCTTATGTATTATTTATGGAGTCTCAGCTTATTTTGAAGTATCGGAAGAAAAACACATTGAATGATGAATGCTAAAGAAATGGCCTACAGGAAAAAAAAAAGCACTACTTTGAAAATAGCTTGAAAATAATTTTGAGATTTATCATTCAAAGACTTTTTACTAGTTGGCCAGATAGATCTTATTTGTATATAATTTAGTGTTTTATCAATTGGAGAGTTGATGGTCTCTTTTTCTTACTAGATATGAAAAAGATGCCTTGTTCTTTGTGAGCTATTCAGTATACACATTACTTGGTCTTGAGAAACATTTGTCCCAGGGTTGGACATTCTGTCTAATTAGGAGAGTATAAACTCTTGAGGTCTTGAGAACAGTTGTGTACTGTAAAGAATATTGAGACTTTTCCAGCCCTTTAAGGAAAGTAGTCCTGAATTACAAAGTGCAGCCATTCAAGTATATTATGCCTTTATTAGAGTCATGGATATTTTACAGTGTTTTTATCTTATTATTCTTTCTTAGTTGCTAATGTATATTCACGATGAGTGGGTTAGGAGAAAATGCCTTGGATCCACTGGCCCCAGATTCACGAAAACGCAAGTTGCCATGTGATCCTCCAGGGCAAGGGTAAGCAATTTATTTCCTGATACTTTAACAGGATCACCGCCCCTCGCCTTTATTTGTTTGGTTTGAAGATAATATTTCAGCTTTCTGTTATTTGCTTTCTCTGGTTAGATTTTTATTGTTTATTTGTTTCAATATATACTAACTGTGACACTGTAAGAAGCATTTCTCAAGGGAGTGATGTAGAAGTTACAGATAGATAAGATTATTACAAGTAAGTTAAGATTATTACAAGTAAGATCTTTAGTATCCTTTAAGAACGTGTTATAAGTTGATAGTTTGGCATTTGTGAGGTTTTATCATTCTTTTCCTGAGTGAAGTTAGAAGTTTAAAAAACAAATGAAATACTACATTCTATGCAGTGACACTTCATAGCTTTTTAGTATTTGCCAAGGTCAGTAGCACTTAAATTTCACTCTTAGGTTGCAAAATAAAAAAACCATCTTATCATCAATATAATTCATGAGACCTTATTATTAATAAGTAGTTATTGCTGTTTAATTATTTGTTAATTTTACTGTTTCTTTGTGGTAAAGACTATCCCCACTTTCCAGAGGATGAAGTGAAGCTAACTGACTAAGGCCACCAGGCTAACAACAGGTAGACTTGAATTTAGGTTTGCACAGATTTCAACTGTATTACACCAGGTCTCCAAGACATTGTTTAGGGAGTCTCTGTGGGCTGAATCTACTTTCCTAGTATATGGATGTGATAGTATTGTGTAGGTACTGATTCTACTCACAGCTCGTTTCTGACTGATATATTTATGGTGTTTCCCCCATTTCCCAGCCTTGCCTGCAGTGGTGAAAAGTGGAGACGGGAGCAGGAGAGTAAATATATTGAAGAACTGGCTGAACTAATATCTGCTAATCTTAGTGATATTGACAATTTCAATGTCAAACCAGATAAATGTGCGATTTTAAAGGAAACAGTAAGACAGATACGTCAAATAAAAGAGCAAGGTAATACAAAGTAAGAAAACACTCAAGTCTTCTAGCAGGAACTTGTTAACTGTGTTCACGTTTGTCTTTTGCTCGGTTGTTGCTTAGATGGGAACTGCTATTCCCTGAGGGCTAGTAGCCCCTGTGGGGCTTGATAGTTAGGTTAGTTTGACCAGTGGACCAGCTGTGCTCCCTAGGACGTAGTCACCAGAACTGGAAGGAGGCCAGGGCTGCTCACCCTGTTATTTGTTAGTTCCTTTTTAGGAAGCAGTGAAATAGTGCTTTTAGTAGGGAAAGAAAATCTAGAGTATCTTCTGTGCTCCTGGGTAACTCAGAAATTTAATTTTAACCCTTAAAAATTGTAGCGTCATTTTCTTATCAGAAAACATTGTCCGTGCACATGCCCATCGGTCTGTGTGCCTCTTTGTTCTGGGAGCAGTTTGAGGTGCATTTAGACTGTAACTGATATATATGCTATTTGTAGTACTGCCTTATGTCTTTTCAGGAAAAGCTATTTCCAGTGATGATGATGTTCAGAAAGCTGATGTATCTTCCACAGGACAAGGAGTTATTGATAAAGACTCCTTAGGACCACTTTTACTTCAGGCAAGTATAAGGTTTTAGTTCTAAAGTAAGTGAAGTGAACTCGCTCAGTCGTGTCTGACTCTTTGTGACTCCATGGGCTATAGACTACCAGGCTCCTCTGTCCATGGGATTTTCCAGGCAATAGTCCTGGAGTGGATTGCCATTTCCTTCTCCAGGGGATCTTCCTAACCCAGGGATTGGAACCCGGGTCTCCCGCATTGTAGACAGACGCTTTACTGTCTGAGCCACCAGGGAAGTCCATGAAAGCAAGTGGTGTTGAATTTAAAAAAAAAAAAAAAAGATAAAATTTTGGGTAGGATATGAGAGCAAAAAGAAAATGTTCCTTTTCATGAGATAGAACTCAGTATTTTGAATATGATTATAAAATGCTCTTATGTTTAAAATATATGTAACTCATGAGGTCCTATGTACCCACCCCCCGCCATGCATTTGGGCATATTTTTTTAATTGACTTTTTGGTGCATTTTTCCATAATTGATAGGATGGTGCTTTAATTTCATATTTTGGAGGAATTTTTAAGACTTTAGATATTTTTTGTAAGTAGTTGTCTTTAACAGATCTAGTTAACCTGTTGTACTTTACAGAAGGTTTCTCTTACTTTAAGTGATGGCTAGAAGCCCTTTGTTAAAGCTCACTTATCAGATAATTTTGTTCCAGTTGGTTTGTTCCAATTACTTTTTAGTGGATCAGTTCAGTTCCTCTTTGTAAATTCTCACTACAGAGTGCTCTAGTTCCTATAGTTTGACTTGATACCAAATGGAAATGGGGAAAGCATTCAGGGTGATTTTTTTTTTTTTTAATTTTTAAGAACTCCTTTGAAGAAGTAATTCTTCAAAAATCAGATTATAAATTGATTCAAATTTCATCTTTGCTGTCATCTTTTCAAATCATCTGTATTTTTTCCTGCTGCTGCTACTGCTGCTAAGTCACATCAGTCGTGTCCAACTCTGTGCGACCCCACAGACGGCAGCCCAACAGGCTCCTCTGTCCCTGGGATTCTCTAGGCAAGAATACTGGAGTGGGTTGCCATTTCTGTCTCCAGTGCATGAAAGTGAAAAGTGAAAGTGAAGTTGCTCAATGTCCGACTTTTAGCAACCCCATGGACTGTAGCCTACCAGGCTCCTCCATCCATGGGATTCTCCAGGCAAGAGTACTGGAGTGGGGTGCCAACCCTTTATTGATGTTGCTAATGTTAATAGACATAGTGGCTGATAGTTGTTAAATCAACAGTTTTTTTCAAATTCTGTTTAGTACTAAGGCTGCCATAACAAAATGCCACAGGCTGAGTGGCTTAAACAATAGAAATTTATTTTTTACAGTTCTGGAGGCTGGAAGCCCAAGATCAAGGTGTTGGCAGTCTTGGTTTCTCCTGAGACCTCCCTCCTTGACTTGTAGATGGCTGCCTTCTCCTTGTGTCTTCACGTGGTCTTTTCTCTGTGTGTGTGCATTTCTGGTGTCTGTCTCTCTTCTCATAAGAACACTAGTCCTGTTGGATTAGAGTCCTACTCTTATGACCTCAATTAACTTTAATTACCTCCTAAAAGGCCCTATCTCCAGATAGAGTCACATTGAGCTTTAGGGCTTTAACATACGAATTGTGGTTGGGGAGGGGATAGAGTTCAGTCCATAATAGCCAGTGCCAACATATCCCACTTCAGGCATTGGACGGCTTCCTCTTCGTGGTGAATCGTGAAGGAAACATTGTATTTGTGTCAGAAAATGTCACCCAGTACCTGCAATATAAGCAAGAGGACCTGGTTAATACAAGTGTCTACAATATATTGCATGAAGAAGATAGAAAGGATTTTCTTAAAAACTTACCAAAATCTACAGGTAAGTTTTTAAAGTATATTTTCCAAGTAAGTTAAAATTTTTTTCTTAATCATTTCTTAGAAAATTGAATATACTTTTGAAAGTCAGGTGATGACTCTATAGAACAGGGAAAGCTGTAAATAGCAAAATTTTCAAATATGAATTTAAAATTTGGTATACATTTCATAGGTCTAAGATATACAATGAGTTACAGAATATGTGAGATACCTGTTGAATTTGAAATTGAAGTTATTCCAGTGTTTTATATATTGTCTCTTTGAAATGTACTGTGGAAGATGTATAATGAGAAAATATATACAGCTCAAATTCTTTTTTGCTTATTGGCAAATAGTTGATTTATAGCTTAAATTCTTGATAAGTTAAAGACTGAATTGCCAGCCTTTACAAAACTCCTTTCTATTTGTTTCCTAAAGTTAATGGAGTTACCTGGACAAATGAGACCCAGAGACAAAAAAGCCATACATTTAACTGCCGTATGTTGATGAAAATACCACATGACAACCTGGAAGACATAAACACCAGTCCTGAAATGCGCCAGAGATACGAGACGATGCAGTGCTTTGCACTGTCCCAGCCGCGGGCTATGATGGAGGAAGGGGAAGGTGAGAGCCAGCACTTGCCCATGATGTTTTATCAAGCAGTAGCAGCCAAACTTGTTTAATTCTTCCTACTGAATCCCACATTTTTACTTGCCTATTGAATAGATGCATCCAGCGTTCACTTTTCTGTTGCAGACTTGCAGTCCTGTATGATCTGTGTGGCACGCCGCATTACCACTGGAGAAAGAGCATTTCCATCAAGTCCTGAGAGCTTTATCACTAAACACGACCTTTCAGGTAGAAACTGTGCGTGTGTGTACATTTTGTTGAGTTTGGAAATTTTTATAAGGTAACTTTTTACAGCCTGTTCTATCTTTTAAGTGCCCACGCCAACTGTCATGAATACTTTGCATGGATTATTTCTGGTGTTTGTTATACAACTCTGAGAGAGATTCACTAAAACCATAGGCATTTGAGTTGGGTGTGTCTGACACTTCAAATCCCTCAAATAAACTAACAACAAAAAAGGTAGAGATACCTGGCTCTCTTTCCAAATTGCATTTCAAATCAGAAGCCAGTCTTTCTTTTCTGTAACTTCAAACTCATTTTTCATAAACACTTTTCAAAAATGTGGGTAATTTAATGAGAATTACTGGGAGTAATTCTTGACTTGAGTATGAATTATAATTTTGGTCTGCCCTTTTGCCTATGAGAGTAAAGAATGAAAACCATTGTAGTTAAATAAGGCACAATGATGAAATTAAACACAGTGGCAATTTTCTGTTTAATAGGGAAAGTTATTACTATAGACACCAATTCACTGAGATCCTCCATGAGACCTGGCTTTGAAGACATAATCCGAAGGTGTATCCAGAGATTTTTAGTCTTAATGATGGGCAGTCATGGTCCCAGAAACGTCACTATCAAGAAGGTAAGGAATTTGGAGGTTGATTCTTTATCTCATTTGTCATCATGTTTGGGTACCGTAGAGCCTTAAATACATATATATCCGTTCAGTTCAGTCACTCAGTCGTGTCCGACTCTTTGCAACCCCATGAGTCGCAGCACGCCAGGCCTCCGTGTCCATCACCATCTCCTGGAGTTCACTCAGACTCACGTCCATCGAGTCCGTGATGCCATCCAGCCATCTCATCGTCTGTTGTCCCCTTCTCCTGCCCCCAGTCCTTCCCAGAATCAGAGTCTTTTCCAGTGAGTCAGCTCTTTGCATGAGGTGGCCAAAGTACTGGAGTTTCAGCTTTAGCATCATTCCCTCCAAAGAAATCCCAGGGCTGATCTCCTTCAGAATGGACTGGTTGGATCTCCTTGCAGTCCAGGGGACTCTCAAGAGTCTTCTCCAACACCACAGTTCAAAAGCATCAATTCTTCGGCTCTCAGCCTTCTTCACAGTCCAACTCTCACATCCATACATGACCACAGGAAAAACCATAGCTTTGACTAGATGGACCTTAGTCGGCAAAGTAATGTCTCTGCTTTTTAATATGCTGTCTATGTTGGTCATAAATTTTCCTTCTAAGGAGTAAGCGTCTTTTGATTTCATGGCTGCAGTCACCATCTGCAGTGATTTTGGAGCCCCCAAAATAAAGTCTGACACTGTTTCCACTGTTTCCCCATCTATTTCCCATGAAGTGACAGGACTGGATGCCATGATCTTCGTTTTCTGAATGTTGAGCTTTAAGCCAACTTTTTCACTTTCCTCTTTCACTTTCATCAAGAGGCTTTTTAGTTCCTCTTCACTTTCTGCCATAAGGGTGGTATCACCTGCATATCTGAGGTTATTGATTTTTCTCCCGGTAATCTTGATTTCAGCTTGTGTTTCTTCCAGTCCAGCGTTTCTCATGATGCACTATATATGCATGTATACATACATACATACATACACACACACATACATATATACACATACATACACACACACACACACATATATATGTGTGTGTGTGTGTGTGTGTGTGTGTGTGTGTGTGTGTGTGTGTGTGTGTGTGTGACAGTAGTTGTTTTCCTCTGTGTAGGGAGGAAAATGGTTGTTGGACATTGCTATTTTGGCCTGCCCCTAATTTCGGTGAGGCTCGGCCTTCTGCTGGACTCTGAGGGTGTTGGGCTTTTGCATAGTTACTTTTCCCCCCCGTATGTGTTTGTTTTGCCAATTGTACTTGCGACTAATCGGATATTTTCCCGACAGCTTATATCCACGGCCATGCAGAAACCCCACTGTATCGATTCTCTTTGGCTGATGGCACTATAGTGACTGCACAAACAAAAAGCAAACTCTTTCGAAATCCTGTAACAAATGACCGTCATGGCTTTGTCTCAACCCACTTTCTTCAGAGGTAATGGTTGATTACTGTGAGTTCTCATGTTAAATGCAGCAGTTTCTCAAGATGCTTTATTGTTAATGTAAAAGGGAGAAAAATTAATGAGGAAAATAGGTTGTTGGGTTTGCTCAAGTACACTTAGATTCCTGTAGTATGATGTTTATTTTTAAGGTTACATTTCTATGTGAGAGTGAAGATTTGTTCATTAAGTAATTCCTGGGAAAGCTGAAGGATAGGAAGGCTAATGGGTAAAAGAATACATAAAATCTGACTGTGTTACTTTTCATTTCTAATGATACATTATATTACTCTTAAGAATGGAATTTAAAATTTGGAGGTAGACTTCAAGAAGAAAATGGTTACTGTTACTATTGCTAACAATAAATGGGAAACACGTGAAGGAGCAGGGAGGATATTAACCCATAAATTATCTTGGGTAATTTGTAGGCACCTCCAGGTTGACCCCTCAGTATAGGGGAATTGCAGGGAATTGCATAGGGAAAAGCCCCACCGAGATTCCAGCTAACGTAACTTTGGGTCCTTTATGGTGCTCTCATGGTGTCACTTGTTTAGATTCTGTGACTTATTAAAATGTATGTTATTAGATTAATGACTGATCAATATTTAGATTGTTATAGTCACTAGGTATTGGAATGATGCTCAAGAAGTTAAGTTTCTGGGACTCATCTTTTTTTTTTTTTTTTAAATCAGACTCAGGCTTTTAATACATGCCTATAGTTAAAAAATTTTAAAATTCATTTGGCTGTTTTGGGCCTTAGTTGTGGGTCGTGGGCTCAGTAGTTGCTGTGTACAGGCTTGGTAGCCCCCAAGCCATGGGGGCTCTTAGTTCCCCAACTGCAGGTTAAACTGGCTTCCCCTGCACTGGAAGGCAAATTCTTCATCATTGGTCCACCAGGGGAGTCCCCATACCTGTAATATTTTAGTAGAACTTTGATGTTCTGTTTCTTTGCAGGGAACAGAATGGGTATAGACCAAACCCGAATCCTGTTGGACAAGGCATTAGGCCTCCAGCAGCTGGATGCAACAGTTCAGTAGGCGGCATGAGTATGTCACCAAACCCAGGCTTACCGATGCTGAGCAGCAGGACTTACGGCTTAACTGATCCTGGCACTGCGGGGCAGATGAGTGGAGCCAGGTATGGAGCTTCTGGTAGCATAGCCTCCATGAACCCCGGGCCAGGCATGCAGTCACCATCTTCCTACCAGAACAGTACCTACGGTCTCAACATGAGTAGCCCTCCACACGGAAGCCCTGGTCTCGGCTCCAGCCAGCAGAATATCATGATTTCCCCTCGTAATCGAGGGAGTCCAAAGATGGCCTCACACCAGTTTTCTCCTGTTGCAGGTATTTGTGTTGCATTTTGTTTTATTTCTTAGTAATTCTTTTCTTTCCATACCACTGTACTTGTTAATTTATTTTAAAATAGAAACTTTGAACTGCTAAGTGGTGTTTGTTACTGCATATGATCGTCTGTTTCTTTTCCTGACTTCTTTTTCCAAATCCAGGTGTGCACTCTCCCATGGGATCTTCTGGCAATACTGTGAGTCACAGCTTTTCTAGCAGCTCTCTGAGTGCCCTTCAAGCTATCAGTGAGGGTGTGGGGACTTCTCTTTTATCTACACTGTCTTCGCCAGGTCCCAAATTGGATAATTCTCCCAATATGAATATAACTCAACCAAGTAAAGTGAACAGTCAGGAGTCCAAGAGTCCCATAGGCTTGTATTGTGACCAGAATCCAGTGGAGAGTTCAGTGTGTCAGTCAAATAGCAGAGATCACATTAACGACAAAGAAAGTAAGGAGAGCAGTGTGGAAGGGTCTGAGAATCAGCGGGCTCCTCTGGAAAGCAAAGGTCACAAAAAGCTGCTGCAGTTACTCACCTGTTCTTCTGATGACCGGGGTCATGCCTCCTTGACCAACTCCCCCTGGACTCAGGTTGTAAGGACTCTTCCATTAGTGTCACCAGCCCTCTGGCGTCTCCTCTTCCACCTCCGGAGGTGTATCCTCCACATCCAACGTGCACGGCTCGCTGCTGCAAGAGAAGCACCGGATTTTGCACAAGTTGCTCCAGAATGGAAATTCACCAGCAGAAGTGGCCAAGATTACCGCTGAAGCCACTGGGAAAGACACTAGCAGTATGACGTCTTGTGTAGAAGGAAACGTCAAGCAGGAGCAACTCAGTCCTAAGAAAAAGGAAAGTAACGCCCTTCTTAGGTATCTGCTGGACAGGGATGATCCTAGTGACACACTCGCCAAAGAGCTCCAGCCCAAAGTAGAAAGCGTGGACAGTAAAATGAGTCAGTGCAGCAGCTCCACTGTTCCGAGCTCGAGTCAAGAGAAAGACACTAAAATTAAGGCGGAAACAAATGAAGAGGTAACTTGTCTTCTGTGTGTTCCTGCTTGATCCTCGTATTTCATCTTTTCTGTGTTTTAAAGACAGTGGGTTATACACAAATTCTTACTTTGTTTTTAAGGTTTATTTAATGGAAGTTAATCTGGAACTGTCATTTTTTTGGTAACTCTTCTGAGCAGCAGTAAAGTGAAATATCAGATGTGTACGCTTTCAAATGTGACTTCACCTCATTAGCAGCCAATTTGAAATTTTTCATGAAAATTTTTGTTGGAATGAGCACATTAGGTCGTTAAGTGTATAGAAGAAATGGGGAAAAATCCCTCTGAATTAAGGAAGATAATTTTGATTTTTACCTAAAATCAGGTTTCATGTACATGATCACATTCTGTACAAACATTTCCCAGAGACGTTAATATGCACCTGAGAAAATTAAGTCTTGGAGAAGTTCTACTGTTAGAATGTCTGTTTAATTTTTTTAGTGTTTCCCAAATGTACTGATCAAAACCCCTTTTTAAAGCATAGCCATGAATTTGTTGAACATCAGCTTGTCTTTATGTTGTCTTAATCGTATGTGTTTTCAGAAGTATGTGTAGAGGCAGACGTTGCTGTCAGCTCATGATTCTGACTAATGTTTGCTGGAAAATATCCTTCAGTTTGAGAATTAAATATCTAGAGTAAATTTTAAAGTGCCCTTTTGAAAGCATTTCCAAACCTATCGATTTATCTCAGTATTTGAATCTGTGTTTTACTTTTAAGGTAGAAGTGTAAGAAACGTAGGGATAGTCATAATCAGCCAGGCTCTATGTTGGGCATTACCATTTAGGGTAACTGTTGTATTTTACTTGTTCCCATTTCATTTCCTTCTGATGAATATGTTTATACCTATGTATCTCGTAATGAACACAGGTTAATTAAAAAAATATTTTCAGGGATCCGGAGACTTGGATAATCTAGATGCTATTCTTGGTGATCTGACTAATTCTGACTTCTACAATAATTCCATATCCACAAGTGGTAGTAACCTGGGAACTAAGCCACAAATGTTTCAAGGAGCTAATTCTCTGGGTAAGGAACTAGATTTTATTCTTGCTGCCTTTTGAACTTCTTGCACAGCTGTGTGTACTCTTACATTAAGACTAGGATCCAACTTTAAAATGTGTACTCTGCCTTAGTTATTTTTTTTTAAATAATTTATAACATAGATGCTTTAAAAAGCCTTTTGTACAGTTTCCTATTTCTAACTAATATGAGGCCAGCAATCACGGCGCTTATAGGAAAACATTCTTCTTTGATTGCTACAGGTGAGTCGTAGGTACTAGGTCCCTACTGGTACCTTTATTTGTCTTGGCCACAGAGAATCAGATTAAAAAGCAAATCAAAACCTGTCCTTTGATACTAATTTACTTTGGTGTTTGTTGGTTTCACCTAACTTTTCGCTTGTAGCTGAGTACTTCTAGATTTATCAGTGTAACAAGGATATGTATCAATTGAAAAAGAGTAATCCCACAATTATCTGGAAAGGTGGTTATTTATTTTTGGTGTCACTGTTTCCTCAACTGTAATGCATAGATAGATCAATCTAATAGATTGGAAAAAAGATTTGGAAACTTTATGTTATAGGCCTTATTTGACTAGAAGCAACTTATCTGGTTACATTTAAATGTAAAATTTTAAACTAAGTATGCTTACTGAAGAACTTTCAGGACCTTGAAACATTGGTAGAATCTTTACTATTTAATATAAAGTGAAGCTGAATCAGAATGACCATGTGAGGCTGTAGAAAAGTGCCCAGCCAACACCACGACTTCAGCCAACACCAGGACTCTTGTTTTCTTACTTTATTTGAAATAGGAGGCCAGTTTTCTTTATTCTTTTGAATTTCTTTTGGTTCTAAGTGTGTGTTTGTAAAAGAAGACAGTGTTCATTTTGAGAAGAAAGATATTCTTGGGTGGGTGGTATTGGTATTTATGTTTTGTACTTTATTAATTATATACTGCACCGTCAGAAGATACTTATGTATCATGCTTCTGTGTTTTTAACAGGTTTGAGGAGTCCGCAGTCTGTGCAGTCTGTCCGTCCTCCATATAACCGGGCAGTGTCTCTAGACAGTCCTGTTTCCGTTGGCTCAAGTCCTCCAGTAAAGAATATTGGTGCTTTCCCCATGTTACCAAAGCAACCCATGTTGGGCGGCAATCCAAGAATGATGGATAATCAGGAAAATTATGGCTCAAATATGGGTCTGTTATTTCTAATTAATATCAGCTCAGTTCAGTTGCTCAGTTGTGTCTGACTCCTTGTGACCCCATAGACCCCATGTCAGGCTTCCCTGTCCATCACCAACTCCTAGAGCTTGCTCAGACTCATGTCCATTGCATCAGAGATACCATCCAACCATCTCATCCTCTGTCATCCCCTTCTCCTCCTGCCTTCAGTCTTTCCCAGCATCAGGGTCTAATTTAAATTTCTTTTGGGAAAAGCAAATTTAAAATACTTACAGCCACTGAAATAGAGTTAAATAGGTTTTTGAATAACAGGAACATGTCTCTTTCATGAGCATCCTTCGCTTATTCTGTGTCTTGGTGATTTAAACTTTCAAGGAGGCTTTCTGTCCAAGACATTTTCTTTTCTTTATTTTTGGCCGTGCCATGTGGCATGTGGAATTTTAGTTCCACAACCAGGTATTGAACCTGTGTCCCCTGCACTGGGGACGTGGAATCTTCACAATAAAGTGAGTTGTGAACTTTTTGATTTCCCAGTGCATAATAGTTAGGTTGCATTATACTGTAGTCTCGCTCTTTTTAAACAAACACAAACAAACAAACAAAAATTATGTAGTTTTGGCTATGCTGGGTCTTTGTTGCTCTGTGGACTTGTTTCTAGTTTTGGTGAATGGGCACTAGTCTCTAGTTGTGGTGTGTGGGCTTCTCATTGTGGTGGCTTCAGCTGTGGTGGTGCACAGACTCTAGGTACATGGACTTCAGTACTTAACAGCTCCTAGGCTCTGGAGCACAGACTCAATAGTTGTGGCATATGGACTTAGCTGTTTCAAGGCATGTGGGATCTTCCTGGACCAGGGATTAAACCAGGGATCCTCCTGAATTGGCAGGTGGATTCTTTACCATCGAGTCCCCAGGGAAGCCTGTACTGTAGTCTCTTAAGTGTGCAATAGTATTATGTCTAAAAAGAATGTTGTTGTTTGTGTCTAACTCTTTGCGACCCCATAGACCGTAGCATGGCAGGCCTCCCTGTCCTTCACTATCTCCCCAAGTTTGCCCAAGTTCATGTCTGTTGCATTGGTAATGCCATCCAGCCATCTCATCCTCTGATGCTGCCCTCTTCTCCTTCTGCCCTCAGTCTTTCCCAGCATCAAGGACTTTTCCAATGAGTCAGCTGTTCACATCAGATGACCAAAATACTGGGGCTTCAGCTTCAGCATCAGTCCTTCCAATGAGTGTTCAGTGTTGATTTCCCTTAGGATTGACTGGTTTGATCTCCTTGCTTTCCAAGGGACTTTCAGGAGTCTTCTGCAGCAACACAGTTCAAAGGCATCAGTTCTTTGGCGTTCTGCCGCCTTTATGGTCCAGCTCTCACAACCGTACGTGACCACTGGGAAGACCATACCCTTAACTTTATTGACCTTTGTCAGCAGAGTAATGTCTCTGCTTTTCAACACACTGTCTAGATTTGTCATAGCTTTCCTGCCAAGAAGCAGCTGCCTTCTTATTTCATCGCTTTAGTCACCATCTGTAGTGATTTTTGGATCCCAAGAAGAGGAAATCTGTCACTGCTTCCACCTTTCCCCCTTCTGTTTGCCTTGAAGTAATGGGGCCAGATGCCATGATCTTAGTCTTTTTAATATTTAGTTCTAAGCTGGTTCTTTCACTCTCCTCCTTCACCATCAAGAGTCTTTTTGCTTTCTGCCATCAGAGTGGTATCATCCACATATCTGAGGTTGTTGATGTTTTTCCCGCCTATCTTGATTCCAGCTTGTAACTTACCCAGCTCAGCATTTCCTATGATTTGCTCAGCATATAGGTTAAACAGACAGGGAGACAGCAGACAGTGCTGTCGTGTTCCTTTCTTAATCTTGAGCCAATCACTTGTTCCATACAGGGTTCTAACAATTGCTTCTTGACCTGCATACAGGTTGCTCAGGAGACAGATAAGATGGTCTGGTATTTCCATCTTTTAAGAGCTTTCCATGGTTTGTTATGATCTACACAAAGGCTTTAGCTTATTATTGAAACAGAGATAGATGTTCTGGAATTCCCTAGCTTTGCCTATGATCCAGCAAATGTTGGCAGTCTAATCTCTGGTTCCTCTTCCTTTTCTACCCAGCTTGGACTTCTGGAAGTTCTTGGTTAGCATAATGCAGAAGCCTAGCATGCACAGTTTTAACTTTGACCTTACTAGCATGGGAGATGAGTGCAATTGTCTGATGATTAGCACGTTCTTTAGTACTACCCTTCTTGGGAACTGGGATGAGGATTGACCTTTTCCAGTCCTGTGGCTGCTGCTAGGTCTTCCAGATTTGCTGACATATTGAGTGTAACACCTTGATGGCATGATCCTTTAGGATTTTGAATAGCTCTGCTGAAATTCCATTGCATCCGCTAGCTTTATTAACAACAAGATTCCTAAGGCCCACTTGATTTCAGTCTCAAGAACGTCTGGTTCTGGGTAACTGACCACACCATCATAGTAATCTGGTTCATTAAGATCTTTTTATGGTTCTTCTCTGTATTCTTTTCATCCCTGTCTCTTCAGTGTCTACTAGGTCTCTGCCATTTCTGTTCTTTATTGTGTCTATCTTTGGGCAGAATGTTCCCTTGATACTTCCAGTTTTCCTGAAGAGATGTCTAGTCTTTCTCCTCCTTTCGTTTTCTTCTAGTTTTATGTACTATTTATTGAAGAAGGCCATCTTGTCTCTCTGTTCTACTCTTTGGAACTCTTCATTTAGTTGGATGTACCTTTCCCTTTCTCCTTTGCTTTTCATTTCTCTTCTTCCTTCAGCTATTTGTAAAGCCTCCTCAGATAACCACTTTGCCTTCGTGCTTTTCCTTTTCTTTGGGACGGTTTTGTTTGCTGTTTCCTGTACAATATTATGGGCCTCCGTCCAAAGGTCTCCAGGCACACTGTTAGCTAGATCTAATGCCTTGAGTCTGACCCATTACTCCACTGCATATTCATAGGGTAGTTGACTTAAGTTCTACCTGGCTTGCCTAGTGGTTATTCCCGCTTTCCTTAGTTTAAGCCTGAATTTTGATGTGAGAAGTTTGATGATCCGAGCCACAGTCAGCTCCATGTCTTGTTTTTGCTGACTGTATACAGCTTCTCCATGTTTGGCTACAAAGAATGTAATCAACTTAATTTTGATTTTGACCATTCAGTGATGTCCATGTGTGAAGTCATCTCTGTTGTTGTTGAAAAAGGATGTTTGCTATGACAAATACATTCTCTTGGCAGAATTCAGTTAGCCTTTGCCTTGCTTCATTTTGTTCTCCAAGGCCAAACTTGCCCATTACTCCAGATATCTCTTGACTTCCTACTTTTGCATTCCAGTCCTCAGTGATGAGTAGACTATCTTTTTTGGTGTTAGTAGGAGGTCTTCTGGGTCTTCATAGAACTGATCAATTTCAGCTTTTTCGACCTTGGTGGTAGGGGCCTAGATTTGAATTGCTGTGATGTTGAATGGCTTGCCATGGAAACGAACCGAGATCATTCTGTCATTTTTGAGGTTGTACCCAAGTACTGCATTTTAGACTCTTTCGTTGATTATGAGGACTACTCCGTTTCTTCTATGGGATTCTTGCCCACAGTAGTAGATACAATGGTCATCTAAATACGCCATTCCCATCCACTTTATTTCACTGTTTCCTAAGATGTTGATGTTTATTCTTGTCATCTCCTGCTTGACTACGTCCAATTTACCTTGATTCGTGTACCAATATTCCAGGTCTATACTGCATCGGATTTTACTTTTGTCACCAGACACATCCACAACTGAGTATTGTTTTCACTTTGGCCCAACCGCTTCATTCTTTCTGGGGCTGTTAGTAGTTGTCCTCCACTCTTCCCCAGGAGCATCCCGGACACCTTCAGACCTGCGGGACTCATCTTTTGGTGTCATGTCTTTTGAAATGAAGCTGTGAGCCATGCTGTGTAGGGCCACCCCATATGGACAGGTCATAGCAGAGAGTTCTGACAAAATGTGATCTACTAGAGGAGAGAATGGCAAATCACATCAGTATACTTGCTGTTAGAAACTCATGAACTGTATCAAAAAGAATGTACTTAATTTAAAAACATGTTATTGCTAAAATATGCTAACCATCATCTGACAACGCAGGGTTGCCACAGACCTTCAGTTTGTAAAAATGGCAGTATATGCAAAGCACAATATAGCAAAGGTATGCCTGGGGGCCTGTCAGAAATTGTCGGCCAGCCCTAATCTGAGAATGACAAAGCACTTTTTTGTCAAGGATCATGTGTCTTAATGATCGCACCTGTATGACATAAGAATTTCTTTCCAATGTGGAAAATGCCTCATCATTTCTGTTTCAGGTGGGCCAAACAGAAATGTGACTGTGAATCAGGCGCCTTCCTCAGGAGACTGGGGCTTACCGAGCTCCAAGGCCAGCCGCATGGAACCCGTGAATTCAAATGCCATGGGGAGACCAGGAACTGATTATAGTGCTTCTTTACCCAGACCTGCCATGGGCGGCTCGATGCCCGCCATGCCACTTCGGTCCAATAGCATCCCAGGTGCGAGACCAGTGATGCAGCAGCAGCAGCAGCAGCAGCAGCAGCAGCAGCAGCCCCAGCCGCAGATGCTTCAGATGCGTAAGTCGCCCCTTCAGAAGAAAAGAAAACTGGATGTTTCAGGCCAGCTTTTGCCATTGACTTATTTGAACATTTACCCCACCCACCTTTTTTTTTTTTGCTCCCCCAGGGCCTGGTGAGATTCCCATGGGGATGGGGGTCAGTCCTTATGGCCAAGCAGCACCATCAAACCAACCTGGTTCCTGGCCAGATGGCATGTTGTCCATGGAACAAGGCCCTCATGGGACCCAAAATAGGTGGGGCTTTATTAAGTGGCTCTATAGAGAATGGAAGCATTGGCTTATCTAGAAGAGGGTTAGAGCGTAGGAACAAACCTGGAAGAGAATGAGAAAAAGTCTCTGTGAATGAGGTACTCATTGCCATCTGTGTGTGAAAGAACGCTGAGCCAGCAGGCGGCGGCGGTGACTGGAGAGAGAAGAGGCAGCACTGTACTGCCAGCCACCAGGACTGAGTGGCCGCGCCTGGGGCTGCCATGTGCCACAGCTGTCTTAGAATGTAACGTCCTCTGCCGTGCGGAGGGGATAAGCTGGCACTACTTTGACAAGCTAAATGGTGCTCGGAGGGTGAGCCTTGCTTTTCTGCAAAGTTCATTATTAAGGATTGGATAATTTTCTTTTAAAATTGTTTAGAACATTTCAGGGATGAATGTGGGAGTAAAATAAAGCACTCTTCTGTTCTTGTGGATTATGCCTGTATTTCACTTTTTAGCTTGGCCAGTAACTCGTTTGCATGAAAGAGGCCACCTGTCAGTGTCAGCTTTAACTTGAGTTCTACAATAAATTAAACAAATGAAAACGAATTGATCTGTTGAAAAGGTGGAAGTGTAATTACATGAGTTTATTAGCTTGATTGTTTCTCTGCTCGGTAGAGAGCAAATAGTTTCATCACGGAATTTTTCTGAGGCTGGATATATTGTCTAGCTCCATGCTCCTGTAATGTCGGAGAACTGTGGCATTGCTGTGGGTGTGTGGGGTTTGTCAGTACGTGAGCTCTGCGGGCCATGTATGAAACCAAGTTATTTTGGTAGATCCCCAGACTCAGTTCAGCATATCTCCCTTTTTTCTCATTCTTTTTTGATTTTTCCAACCTGCAAGTATCCTAACTGTCACTTCTGTTCTAGTAGGGTCTTGAAAACACTGCCCTCTTCATTCCTCCCATCCTTCTCCCTGCCCCTGCCAAATCTCTGCTGTCTTGTAATATCTAGCAGTTATGTTTTGGTGGTGAGGTTGGAAGTTGTGAGCTAGGATGTGGTGGTTGAAGATGACCTGGTGAGGTTTAGAATAATGGGTCTTGAATAAATTGATGCTGTTCCGTTAGTTTATAATTAATACTTGCATCATTTGAGTTATTGCATGTTAAAAATATTGTGTGGGGTTACTTTGCACCATTGAAGTTGATTACATGTCTCTTTTAGGCCAATTCTTAGGAATTCCTTGGATGATCTCCTTGGGCCACCTTCTAACCTAGAAGGCCAGAGTGATGAAAGAGCATTGTTGGACCAGTTGCACACACTCTTGAGCAACACAGATGCCACAGGCCTGGAAGAGATTGACAGAGCTCTGGGCATTCCTGAACTGGTAAATCAGGTAGGTTGCAGTACCGTGGAAGTAGAAGAGTGTGTGTGTGTGTGTGTGGGGGTGTGTGTGTGTGTGTGTGTGTGTGTGTGTGTGTGATGTGTATGTGTGGTTTGTGTGGTGTGTGTGTGTGTGTGGTGTGTGTGGTATGTGTGTGTGGTGTGTGTGTGTGTGTATGACAGAGCTCTGGGCATTCCTGAACTTGTGTACCATGGAACTAGGGGGCCTATGTGTGTGTCTGTGAGAGAGAAGCCATGTATGACAGCACCTAATCTTTCCTTTTCCTTATGATAAAGCACTGTGTTCATGGATATGAGCATTAAATTTAGAAAATACTTTTTAATTGTGATAGAACATCCAGCAGTTTGCTGTTTTATAAAGATGCCACATTTTAGGCACCCACAGAAATGATCCAGTTAAAACCACTATACAGTTTTAAAAATGCTGCTTTTTGCTTATAATGTTGAATCCTTATTCTTGTAATTAACTTCTCTTCAGTACCTAGCAGACAAGTGTATACTCTGAGGAGGCAGACTTTTTTTGTGTGGTAAACAAAACCTGTTTACAGTGGTAAATCTTTGAACATCTCAACACCACCATCTCCTGTTTGCAGTCATCTGTTCAGCTGTATGAAAATACGCCATTTGTGAATCTGTGTTTTGAAACATGAATTTTGTAGTGGATCTTTTCACATATAGGGTGCATGTCTGGGGGCACTGTTTCAGTCTGTGTGCTCAGTGATAAGCGGGGATGGTCCTTGGTTCTCAGGCTTTGTTGGGGAAACAGGTATAAAACGTGTGTACTCTGACGTGGCAGCAGTCTACAGAGCTTTTAAAGGGTGGATGAGAAACACGGAGCGGTGATGATGTCCTCCTGGGGGTACCAGCCATCTGTGGCCTCCGGGAGGAGCGGTGTCTTACTGGCTGGGGAGGATGTGAGGGTCGCATGAGGACCAAGAAACTAACTGCCACTAGGATTTTACTGAAGCTGAAAATAGCTTTCTTTGTCCTCATGATAAAATAGTTAATGGTGCTTATATAAAAATCTGACAATCACAAAAGTCCATATGTTTTTAAAAAGTTGAACATCCTCCATAATCTTGGCACTAAGAATCATAAGTAACTTTTGAGTGTACATATAAAAAAAGAGAGTGGTCTGAATATACCTTGGCAGTCTGTTTTACCTTAAGAAAGTCATCAGTTATCTTTTTTGTTTAATATATACATCTTTAGTGGTCAAATAGTATTCATTCTATTAAACACTATTTAACCAGTTATCTACTGATGAAAATTTAATTGTTCCTAAGTATTGTTATAATTCTATGAATTACGTATATCTTGTTCATGGAGGCTGTTTTCTTAGCCACAATCCAAGAGAAAGGATGATTGGGTTAGAGTGCTTATTTTAGAGGTTTATCTACATACTCTCAGGTGGTTTTCCTGAACGATTGCACAGCTGCTTTTCTGCAGCGGCGTGTGATGACCACAGTCCGTCACCCTCACCGGCACTGCTGGCCTGGTCCCCAAAGAGGAGAGAACCCATGGTGAGAATAAGCAAGTGACTGGACAAGTGCTGAACATGATTGTTCTTGCCAGTCTAATGGCCAACACAGATTCTTGTTTTAAATCATATTTATCTGTTTAGCAAGACTGAACATATTTTGTATTTTTTGGTGATTGAGATGTGTTTAATAGATCTGATGGGTTTCTATTTTGTTGATCTCAGATGGTGCTTTTTGTTTAGCTATTGATTTGCTTGTTGATTCCCAGGTGGCTCAGCTAATAAAAAATCTGCCTGCAATGTGGGAGACCTGGGTTTGATCCCTGGGTTGGGAAGATCCCCTGGAGAATGGAACTGCTACCCACCCCAGTGTTCTGGCCTTGAGAATTCCTATATAGTCCAAAGGTTGCAAAGAGTCAGACACGGTTGAGCAACTTTCACTTTTCATTTTCCTTTGTTTAACAAATACTTGTCTTCTGTATGCCAGTCTTCTTGGAGACTGAGAAGCAAGAGTGAACAACTTAATTTCCTCCTCCCAGAGCTCAGGCATGGAACCACACTGATGGAAGTAGACATGATGAAGGAGCAGTTAGGAGGAAAGGCATGTGATGCTATGAGACCATTTTATTTAAGAAACCTTTTCTTAGAGTGGGGCGGGGTGTTAAAATGTCTCTAAAAAGCACGTTTACAGGTTGACGGTTAACTTGTCCAATGTATTATAAATAGTTTGCCAGGTTTCTTTTAGCGGGAGCTTGTTTATAGTTCATTCTTTAGTTTAAAAATGTTTCTGATTTCAAATCCAGGTTGATGAGATAGAGATTAATGGGGACTGGTTCAAATAAGAAAGGTTTTTCTGGAGAGATGACATATAAGTTGATACCTGAAGGATGCAAAAGAGCCAGCTAGGCACACAGCTTAGGGGAAGGATGGTCTAGAAGAGGACCAGCTAACTCAAAGGTGCTTAGCTAGGAAAGAGCTTGTGGGTTCTAGGAAGTGGCTGAGGTTGGTGAGAGCAAAGAGGGAGTGGTGTGAGCTGGGGGAAGTACTTTCTCTGTGTATTAGGAAGCCTTGGAAGGATTGTCAGCAGAGTACTTACTCTGCTGAATCTGGTCTTCTTTTTTGTTGTACTTTTTATTTTTTAGCAAAGTAATCTGTTTTTAAATTAAAAATAAAATGATAGAAAAATATGCTTAGGAAAGAACCACAGTCCTTTGCCCCACTGGAAGATAGTGAAACTCACCTCTTTATTTTGATATAAGAAATATGCTTACGCAGCTATTTCTTTTACCAGCTTCATTCTGTCTATTGATTCCTGGATTTGAAAGTTGACTATACATTTATAGTTCCTTATCTGAACCTGGGTATCAGACATGCTTTGAAATTGAGGAATTTGGGGATTTTAGAAGGTTAGAATAGTGCCTTGGTACACTATGTACTACAAAATACTGTATAAATTTTGAGCAGTACTGTAATTTTGGGGCAGTAGCCGGTGATCAAACGAGCTAATAATTCTACAGCAAAATACATAATCACACTAAGTGGGATATTATAGAGGTTTATGTATTGCTTCATACAGGTTCAGGCCAGCTTTTGCTGGAAAATACATTGGGTACTAATGAAAAATTTTTAGTCTTTTTTTGGTAGAGCTTAAAATTTTTTTTTGAATTTTAGATAAGAAATTGTATGTCTGTATTTATATCCTGTTCATTCAGTAAGCACCTCATGCCTGTACCCACTGCATACACATGGGCACATATAGTCTCTACCCTCAGTGTAACTGTGTCAAAAATTCTAAGTTGAAAATAATTTTTCTTATGAAAAAATAGTTCCATAGTTTCTGGTATCCAGTGTTGTCCTTGAGTCGTATTCCAGTCTGATTCCTCTACTTTTATGTGCTACCCATTTATTCTCTTTGGAATTATTTAGGAACCTTTTCCCTCCGAAATTTCATGATTCCTTGTCTTGATATGGGTCTTGTTTCATTCATTCTGCTGTGTATTACTAATAGACAAGCAGATATTCCCTTTGGTTTGGGAGCATTTTAAAATATTTCTTCAATGATTTTAATCTTTTTTTCCTGATTGTTCTGGGATGTCTATTGACATGTTGGGTGTTACATGGGTTTTGTGGTGCTTTTTATTTTTTTAATCTTCTGTACTTTTAAGTTACTTCCTGTTTGAGTCACTTTGATATTGGAAGCTTTCATCATCAAGTTAACTGGTGATCCTTGATTATCTTTTTATATTTAAGAATGCAGGATCAGTTGTCTTCACTGAAAGTGACTAACTGGGAGTAGGGAGACTGACCTTTATTTTACATCCCCCAAATTGCAGCATGTTGTCATTGCCCCTATCCCACATACAGAATTTTATATAGATTTTCTAGAGAAGACTGTTTCTTTCCTAGAAATTTTTAAATTACCTGGTTGCATTTTGGGGGCTGGGATGGGGAGGCAAGTTGATGATCCTGTAGTGCTTAAGATATAAAGTTCTAAAATATAAAAATTTACTAGAAATTATAAGGATCTAAGATTCCCTGTTTTTAGTCCCTGCCCTGCTCCTGCCCTCTTCTGGGCTTGGTGTCCCTGAACCAAGGCCTTGTGGAAGTAGGTGGAAGATACAGGCATTTGGAGCTCTTGCTCGGACTCCTGGCAGCCCCTTGTCTGGGCGCACTCCTTGGCCTTCTGCCGTCCACAGTGGAGTGCTGCCCCAGCTCCACAGGAGACGGGGACTCAGGCCTCAAGGGGTTTTCTCTGCAGGTAAATGGTTCTCAGGTTCTTCTTTCTGTCTGCCAGATGCCTGTTCAATTTTTTAAATCTTGTTGCCTTCAATATTCTCTCTCTCTCTCTTTTTTTTGATAAATACTACCTTTTAATTTGTTTGTTGTCATTTTAGCAGGGTTAGCAAGAGAAATAGAGGTGTGCTATATTAATAGTATGATTTACTTTGTAAACAGAAACATCAGATTGCGGTCTAGAAGAGGCACAGAGTAGAGGTGTCTTGGGAAGGGTCATGGCAGTGGACTGATAGGAAGAGAAGCCTCTCCGCTATGTCATCGAGGAAAAGCTGACAGGACTTGGGCTGTGTGTGCACACGTGTGCACTTGCACACTTGGGAAGGGGACTGCGAGAAAGCGAGGTGCTGGCATTTAGTTCCAGGTACATGATGTTGCCATGTGTTGTGGTGAGTAGTGAAGATTGAAGGAGAATTGGGCTTTTTTTTTTTCCCCTGTAGGAATTTGTCTGCTACATGTTAAGTTTGAGATGCCTGGCACATCTGGGTAAAGATGCTGAATGGGCTTCTGCATGAGCAGTTAGAGTCTGAGGCCCTGGAGCTAGAGACAGACACTTGACAGCTGTCACCAGTGCGAGAGAGAGCAAGAGAAAAGAGGGCCTGGTGCAGATGCACTCTTAACAGTCCTCCAGGGAACGGCCCGAGAGGGCGCAGAATGTTGGGAACGGGGTCACGGTCGCGAGGGGCGAGGTGTGCTTTGGGCCGAGAGTGGGTGAGGGTGTTGACTGCACGCGTGGCACTGAGGACGAGCAGATAAAGGCCACCGCAGCGCCGCCTGGCTTTTCTCATCTTAACACTGCAGGCTGTCCCCTCCTTCAGAAAGCGTAGTTTTTCTGCTGGATGTTACTTTGTATGTGTGGTTGGCATGCAGAGAAGTGATACCTGGTACATACCACTCAATACACACCTGTTGAATTAATAGGGTTCTTTCTTCTCAGGTACATATAGTAGTGGATGACTGACCACCTTTAGGTTTTGTTCATGTGGTGACTACACCCGGGGAACCTGAACTGTTGCTGATTAACCTGTCTCTACTAAATTTACCTCTTAGCACCTTCAGAAACGTTCTTGGGCAGAGTACATGAGAATTCATTGTTGGTACAGAAATCTTATTTGGAAGAAACAGTATTTCTCCAGGTCCTCAGTACTTTGCTGATATTTGGCTCAGAAAATATTCGAGCGTCTCTCTGTGTGAGATCAAGGGCGTTAGGACACAGCCGTTAAAGACGGCATGGTCTCTGCTCTCGTGGAGCTTCAGACAGGAAGCTTGATTTTGGTGTTGAAACCCGCGGCACCGTCATCACATACATTGACTTTATGTTTCACCTCTCTTAGTGGGTGTGATTTCTGTTGCTTCCCCATGTGTATTTCACCATTCATTTATGTGTTTGATGTTTAGGGACAAGCGCTGGAGCCCAAACAAGATGCTTTCCAAGGCCAAGAAGCAGCAGTAATGATGGAGCAGAAGGCAGCACTATATGGGCAGGTGTACCCGGGGCAGGGGCCTCCGATGCAGGGAGGCTTTAATCTTCAGGGACAGTCACCACCTTTTAACTCGATGATGAATCAGATGAACCAGCAAGGAAATTTTCCTCTCCAAGGAATGCACCCTCGGGCCAACATCATGAGACCCCGAACAAACACTCCCAAGCAACTTAGAATGCAGCTTCAGCAGAGGCTGCAGGGCCAGCAGGTAACGGTCACATGCTCATTTCGCTTTGCCCGCTTCCTCTTCTGTTTTCATACTGTGTTCCTCCAGCTCCTGCCACTGGCTCTCTGTCCTTCCTCAACTAAAGAAATTTCCTTTTGTTTTTATTGCTGTGTAACATTGTATTTGTATGGACAGTTCCTTGCTAGGGATTGGTTGTACTAGAATTGGATACCTTTCTGTAAGAATATTCTACTGTACAGGTTGAAAAATAAAAACGTCAGGATTGCTCTTTGGGGAGAATAGTGTTTCTTGATGGTTTCACAGCCGTAGAGATAGACAGTTTTTATTATTAAAATGTCCTTGCTATTAATAGATATTGAAATCTTATTGGCTTCCCTGAGCTCAGTTGGTAAAAAATCTGCCCGCAGTGTGGGAGACCTGGGTTCAATTCCTGGGTTGGGAAGATCCCCTGGAGAAGGGAAAGGCTACCCACTCCAGTATTGTGGCCTGGAGAGTTCCATGACTCTGTATAGTCCATGGAGTCACAGAGTCGAACACAGCTGAGCGACTTGGAGTACCACTGTAAAACCTTACTGATTTGAGCACTCTCTTTAAGGAACCTCTGCTTTCGAGATGTGTTATAAAACTTAAGTTCTCTTAATATCTTTTCCTATTATTCCTTAGTTCATACCAAAGTTTTAGGGATTTAATTGTTTATATTTTTTTGTACCTTGAGTGTGCACAATTCTTAAATGTGGGGAAACTGAACCACATAAGCAGATGAGTCAACTGAGAATCCAGCGAGCTGAGGACTCTTACATTGTTGTTCCCTAAAGTCAGTGTAGCTACTCAGGAGAGCTGTGTTAATACATTCACGGTATCCCTTTTCTTCTTACAGTTTCTTTCCAATAAAAATTACCTAGGAAGAGGTAACAGAAGTAGTTTTCTCCATTGTTACTTTTATAAAATTAAAGCTGTTTCCCCAGTGGCCTAAATTATGCCAAAGAAAATTGACTTTATAAATCCTTTGGGTTCCTGTTGAAGATACTCTTTAAGGTGTAGGATTGCACTTCCACTTTTCCTCCTGATACTGAACATGAAAGCCTCCTGTGCTGGCCAGGGGCTTTTCAGCACCAGCCTTTTGAAATGTGAGCGTGTCCTGGTTTAGCTTAGCCATAGCTTAGCCAGGTTAATGGGTTTAGAGGTGTTGTCACAATCTTGCTGGGTGGTGCTGAGGGTGTAGATAGTTGTTTTAGCCTCATTAATGAGCTCCACTTGCATCCTGACCACCCTGTCTCTCCCCAGTTTTTGAATCAGAGCCGTCAGGCACTTGAAATGAAAATGGAAAACCCCACTGCTGGCGGGGCAGCGGTGATGAGGCCCATGATGCAGCCGCAGGTCAACTCCCAGGTGAGGATGTGTCTCTTCGTGCTCAGGGCTTGAATGCTCTGCACAGGGCTTGGCCCCTGCTTGACTCTAAGGAAATATTTGTTAAACAAAGACAGTGCACAATCTCAAATTCCTTGTGTAAGAAACCATCCCAGGGTCCTGTCACACTTTCCTTCTTCCCTTCATCTTTTCCTGTTGGTTACTAGGAAGAATCAGAGCAAGAGGTTCATTTTTTTTTAAATCACTGATAGGTGTTTTTAAAGTTAATTCCCTTTGTGATCACATGCTCTGTTGTGAAACTGCTATCACTTACTTTTTAGGGATTGAAAATAATAAATCTGTAAACTTTTCTCTGTTCCTGGATTGTGAAACTACATTCTCACTGGGTAGAATTTGATATAAGAAGTCTAAAGCAGCAGGAAAAAAAAATTCATAATCCCACTCTCAGTGACAGTCTTTGAGATGACTGATTTCCCATGGTGGGCGGGATGTTCTTAATGGTCTCTGCCTCCAGCCCAAGCTGGACACTGTATTAAGGCATTTCCGTAGTGTGCACAAGGCAAATGAGTAAACAAAAATACCTTACTGTGGTTTGAAATACTGTTAAACAACTGAAATGCCTAGTTTTCACTCTCTTAGGTGTGCTTAGAAGTACCAGCACCTGTATATTTTCTTGATAAGCAGACATCCTGTATCAGCTGAGCTAGGATAATTTCTAAAAAGGTGATTAAGTTTTGCTTTTTGGAGATGCTGAACAAGGAAGCTGATCTGCCAGCTAGGAGATGATATCACCTCCTTGCCCTCCCCCGTCAGAGGTTTAGAGAGACTGCAAGGCCTTCAGGAGTGGATTCATGCTTCTTCGCGTGTAACTGCCCTCCTTTGTGGATTCATGCTTCTTCGCGTGTAACTGCCCTCCTTTGTGGATTCGTGCTTCTTCGCGTGTAACTGCCCTCCTTTGTGGATTCGTGCTTCTTCGCGTGTAACTGCCCTCCTTTGTGGATTCGTGCTTCTTCGCGTGTAACTGCCCTCCTTTGTGGATTCGTGCTTCTTCGCGTGTAGCTGCCCTCCTTTGTGGAGTCGTGCTTCTTCGCGTGTAGCTGCCCTCCTTTGTGGATTCGTGCTTCTTCGCGTGTAACTGCCCTCCTTTGTGGATTCGTGCTTCTTCGCGTGTAACTGCCCTCCTTTGTGGATTCGTGCTTCTTCGCGTGTAGCTGCCCTCCTTTGTGGATTCGTGCTTCTTCGCGTGTAGCTGCCCTCCTTTGTGGATTCGTGCTTCTTCGCGTGTAACTGCCCCTCCTTTGTGGAGTCGTGCTTCTTCGCGTGTAGCTGCCCTCCTTTGTGGATTCGTGCTTCTTCGCGTGTAGCTGCCCTCCTTTGTGGAGTCGTGCTTCTTCGCGTGTGACTGCCCCTCCTTTGTGGATTCGTGCTTCTTCGCGTGTGACTGCCCTCCTTTGTGGATTCGTGCTTCTTCGCGTGTGACTGCCCTCCTTTGTGGATTCGTGCTTCTTCGCGTGTAGCTGCCCTCCTTTGTGGATTCGTGCTTCTTCGCGTGTAGCTGCCCTCCTTTGTGGATTCGTGCTTCTTCGCGTGTAACTGCCCTCCTTTGTGGAGTCGTGCTTCTTCGCGTGTAGCTGCCCTCCTTTGTGGATTCGTGCTTCTTCGCGTGTAGCTGCCCTCCTTTGTGGATTCGTGCTTCTTCGCGTGTGACTGCCCTCCTTTGTGGATTCGTGCTTCTTCGCGTGTGACTGCCCTCCTTTGTGGATTCCTGCTTCTTCGCGTGTGACTGCCCTCCCTTTGTGGAGTCGTGCTTCTTCGCGTGTAGCTGCCCTCCTTTGTGGATTCGTGCTTCTTCGCGTGTGACTGCCCTCCTTTGCTCTATTTTTCCCCCAAACAGAATCTCATTCCTCCCCCTTTGTTTTATTTCACAGTTTTTGAGAAGTTTGTCCTCAACTTCTACTCCTAAATATTCTCTCACTTTGAGGACTGTTTTCGAATTACGTTAAAGCCTGATGACTTGACTGCTTTCATCCCCTGTTGTTATTGTTTAGTTGCTAAATTGTGTCTCTTTTGCAACCCCACAGACTGTAGCCTGACAAGCTGCTCTGTCCATGGGATTTCTCAGGCAAAAATTCTGGAGTGGGTTGCCATTTCCTTCTCCAGGGGATCTTCCCCACCCAGGGACTGAACCTGCTTCTCCTGCTTGGCAGGTGGATTCTTTACCACTGAGCCACCTGGGAAGCTACTTTTGTCCCCTAGCCCCCAATAATACAGAGGTCCCTGTTCTGTTCCCCCAACGCCCACCCCCATACTGAGTCAGAAAGCTGTTACCATAATGAGAATTGCGCATTTCCTTTTTCTAATGATAAAGAAAAGCATTGGGTGTTTTTTTCTTTGATACCTAATGTGTCATGGGTGTACCGTACACGTGAAACTGGCTGACTCTTGCTATACGTGTGTAATTGTGTTCTTTTCTCTGGTGTTAGCAGGGTTTCCTTAACGCTCAGATGGTTGCCCAGCGCAGCAGAGAGCTGCTGAGTCATCACTTCCGGCAGCAGAGGGTGGCGATGATGATGCAGCAGCAGCAGCAGCAGCAGCAGCAGCAAAGCCAGGCCTTCAGTCCACCCCCGAATGTGACTGCGTCCCCTAGCATGGATGGGGTCCTGGCTGGGCCTGCCATGCCGCAAGCTCCACCCCAGCAGTTTCCATACCCACCAAATTATGGTACACTTGACGGTGATCATGTCTACCCCCAAGTAACATTCCTGAGGACATAATGTTCACTAGATGTGTTGTATGTTAGAAACAAATGCTGTTCACTCTCCTATTATTTCATAAACAGATTAACCAAAAATAGCAGAACAAAACTGTCTGCTTCAGTGCACAGGTGATTGTCATTGAGGTAGATGATCGCTCAGTAGTTGAGGTTTCTTCCCCTTGGTCTTGTTTTTTCAGTTCCTTACATCTTAATTTGGAAGAAAGCCATACCAGGACATCCCTGCCCCAATATGTCCCAGTGTAGTAGAACTCTGCCATTGCTGAACAGTGAGAGGAAGGTGCTGTGTAGGCTTTCTGAGTTCCTTTCCTTGGTGGATTGAGCATGTTAATTAAAGGCATGCCTCTGTGAGGTTCCAGAAACATGAAGGAGTGGGGCTCGAGAAATCTCTTGGGGAGCTGACATTTGAGGGTACATCCCTCAGGGACAGCAGCCCCGTGCTCTAAAGAGGGCTGGAGGGCAGAGGGCTGCGACCTGTTGTCCTTGTGTCAGAAAGCTCACTGGGGTGGCTGCCCTTTGGGGGATCCAGATGGGGGTTATCTGTGTGGGAAGCATGTTGCTCTGGTTGTCACCTTGGGGAGAAGCAAGAATTACTGATAGGCAGCATCTTTATACCTTATACTTAACTACATTCCCCCACATTAAAAAAAAAAGAAAAGGAACCTCAAGTTTCTATAGAAAGCTGATATTCTAGGGAGGTAGCGTTTGAGCATTATAATTTTTTTCTTCTTTCCTTTTTAAAGGGATGGGACAACAACCAGATCCAGCCTTTGGTCGAGTGCCTAGTCCTCCCAATGCGATGATGTCATCAAGAATGGTTCCCTCCCAGAATCCCATGATGCAGCATCCTCAGACCGCACCCATGTATCAGTCCTCAGAAATGAAGGGCTGGCCGTCAGGAACCCTGGCCAGGAGCAGGTAAAGAGCAGGGCCTTCTTTTTTGGCCGTGTCACCAGTCTTGCAGGACCTCAGTTCTCTGATCAGGGATCAAACCCAGGTCCTGTGCAGTGAAAGTGCAGAGTCTAACCACTGGACTGCTGGGAAATTCCTAGAACAGGGGCTTTGAAAGTCAGCCACTAGAATGTGCCGCAAGTTCAGGGAGTTAGTCTCTGTTTTGCAGCCAAGCCTGTTTGGATGGGGAGATCCAAAGACCCGGGCTGATACTAGAGAGTATTATTCTACCTCCCTAGAATATCAGCTTTCTATAGAAACTTGAGGTTCCTTTTTTTTTTTTTTAATGTGGGGGAATGTAGTTAAGTATAAGGTATAAAGATGCTGCCTATCAGTAATTCTTGCTTCTCCCCAATACTAGAGAGTATTATTTGAGTATTATTTGGCTCATCCATTCTGAGACATCTTCCTACTGTGTGCATATCCACAAGGGTATGAGCACAGACAGCTGTGAAAGAGAGAAGACAGGCTGTCTGAGCTTTTTGCTCATGTCCTCTGCTTAAGTGCAGCAGCACTGGCAGAGCTGTGGTGGTCTCGGCGTGCCTCTGCTGTGCTTTGAGAACGGCCCAGGAGGTAATTTCCTGCTTTTCTTCACAGTGCCTTTCCGCAGCAGCAGTTTGCCCACCAGGGGACTCCTGCAGCCTACAGCATGGCGCACATGAACGGCAGCACTGGCCCCATGGGGCAGATGAGCATGAACGCCGTGCCCATGGCTGGCATGCCCATGGGTCCTGAGCAGGTACAGGGTACAGGGTTCTGCTCCTTCCCTTTCTCAACATTTTTTCCCCTGTTCTCTGGAGAGAACCAAACCCTCAACTATAATGTAAAGGCCCTAGGTAGATTTCTAACTTGGATGTTTAACTTAAAATATATAATCCTTGAACAAACTTCTGGTTTGAAGGCATTGGGCCATTTGATACTTCTAGAAACCTTGTATCTAAGAACGGAATCAGTCAGCCAGAGCCATGTGGCAAGCCAACCGTGGAGACATAGGGATTCTTTTCTGTTAGACAAAGCGTGTGTTTTACTCACGTTTCTTCTGGTTGCCAACAGAAATATTGCTGACATGTCTACGCCATGACCTCCAAGGAAACCACTGTACAATGGCACTGCGCTAGGATTACCGGGATTAGTGAACCATTGTTCTAGGCGTCCAGCTTGGAAGAAAGGACGAGCTCCAATCTCCATCAGCGGTATTCCAAGTGATGTCATTTGAGCAGGACTGAATTTTAACCTGAAGTGTGGTATCTACCTGTTTTCATTCCCTCCTCCTATGTATCATGGTGTTTAAAACAAATATTTTTGACATTCTGCTTTTGGGGATATGATTCCGGAGGTACTGAGTGTTACTGATTGCAAACTGTCCTGTGTCACTTTTTTTCTGCTTGGCTGTCCAGAGTCTTTGGAAAAAATAGAGGTGAGGCCAGAGAACATTGGAGAAATCAAGAGACGAGAACACCTGGTTTCTTGATAGTTGCAGTACTGGGTGAAGAGCGTGGTCTGCATTCAAGGGTTTTTGTCGCAGGCTGTCTTGTGAAGGCGGCATTTCCAGGTTCTCCTTTAAGGATAGCTCCCAGCCTCCTCTTGGTTGTCCTAGGCTTTTTCCTAAATAGGATTTTTATCTGCCCCTAACGTCCTGTAATACTTCACCTCCAGGAATTGTCCTTGGCGTCAGATGGCTTGCAGAAGGGAAAACAGATGACAGTATTCAATTGCAGCAGTGGCAGTTTTCACTTGCTGATGTGCAGCCGAGCGCACTTTATTTAAAAAGTAATGGATACATGCAATATTCTCTCGGTCTTGAGGAATGGTGAACCACATTCCTAGTTGTTGTCTAAACTTAACTGTTGGACAAGAACTACGATTTTTGTTGTTGTTGTGAAAAGTACTGGTTTCACCCTTTGCCTATATGGTAGAGCAATAATGCTTTTGAAAATAAACTGCAGAAACCCCAAGGCCAGGTACTGCATTCTGAATCAGAATTTCGCAGTGTTTCTGTGAATAGATTTTCTTTTGTAAATATGACCTTTAAGATTATTGTATGATGTAACATATGTATATACCTTTTTTTTTTGTAGGCCACAACAACTCATTTTTACAGAGTTTGTGAAGCTAAATATTTAACATTGTCAGTTTCAGTAAGTTCAGTGTGGTGAGGTTACCAACAGACATCGTGCCCTGGATTTTGTGGCCTGGGGGAGGGGCTGTGGCCAGCAGACTTTCCTTGCCCCTATTCACTCTCTTAATCTAAATGCTTTTTAAAGCGATCATTTAAATGTAGACATTTACATTTTTTAAAAACAATTTCTCTACCAGAACTAAGCACTTCATTAATTTGGGGAGGAGAGAACAGATAAGGAGAAATAAACTTAAGAAAAAATCAAGAATTTTAAAAGATAAGCAATTTGATTCCAAAGAAGAATGTTGGATTTTTAGGCAGTCCATAAATAGCAAGTCACGGTATTTTTTTTTTTCTAAATTGAATGTGTCATCTTCGCATCCATTTTAGGAGTGCTCTAAGGTTTTGGTTGCTAGGACTTGAATCTTGCATTGAGATCTCAGGCATAGAATCCTTGATGTGTGTGTGGTTTCTGCTCAGCTGAAACCGCCTCTGCTCAGCTGTCTAGTCCTTCTCCTACTGTGATGTCCTGAGAATCGGAGGAAGTAGCATCATGGTTATTCCCTAAAGAGTTCAGTCTGCAGAGCAGCCATTTTCATGTGATTGAGAGCCAGGATCTGATTGGGCAGCTTTGTATTTCCTCTCTCCTCCTCTACCACCCCTTTCTACTGCTGCCACTTGTCAGTTGGGAATAGGGAAGAAAGTCAAGTTTGATTCCCTTTACCTGGCTTACTTTATCAGGTTCAAGCAGTTGAATGAAATGGGGTTTTTTAGACTATCTATGAATTTCAAATGTCTGTTAGCCTTGGTGTCATTTCTTGGCAATAACTGAGAGCCAGTTAAACATTTTTTCACCCATTTAGCCAATCTTTCTAGGTGTCTCTGAAGGTAAGATCATTTGATTTCTTTGACTTGTGTATGACTAAGTGAAACTTGTATTTCCGGAACCACCACTAGAGTCAGTTTGAGTTTCACACTCCCCTCACCTGGTTAAAAATAAATCTAAGACTACAAATCCATTAGCTTCCATCCCAGGGGCCTGCACTCTGCAGATAATGCATCCTCTGGTCTGGAGACAGAGGCAGAGCTGAGTAAGAGTCTCTTTTAGACACAATTGCATCAGGTGTATCTGAACGTTTCTTGAAGTTGCATGTATGTGGGAAGAAATAGAATGGTGCTCTTACCTTTCTTGACTTTTAATTAAAAACTCAGTTTTGGGATTCTTTTTCTCAGTCCTTTCTGAATCCAGACTAAGTGGAAGGCAAAACCCCCTTTTATATGGAAGAAAAGTGAAGTTTATTATAAGTTTTTATATTTTCTACTTGTTCATTGGTGCAAATTTAAAATTTTGATTTTCTTTTAATAGATGGCAGTCTTTGAGATAATTTGTTGTTTTTACCTTAATTCCTCTTTTATTTTTATGGATAATTCTTTGTACTTCTGCTGCCTACCTCTCCTCTGCCCCCTCCCACCACTTTTTAAACCTTAGTATCTGTTGGGTGAACAGTATAAGTAACGTTTTCATCTGCTTTTAGAATGTGAGATATTTCCAGTACCTACTTTTTTGCTGAATCCAAAGATATATAAATACAAATATATATATTTTATAAAGATCAAAATGATATAAAGGAGATAACATTTCTTCCTTTTAAAAACAAATAGAAATCCATTGTTAATGTTCATATTATGATGCCACTTTTCTAAATCATGCATCTTGATGGAAAGGTGTAAATATCAATCAGCAGGATGCTTAATCAGTATTTAATGTCTGAGGTGAATTGGGGTGTATAGGGGTGGGTAGTACAGAACATAGTTGGCTTGCTGTCCTGTAAGTTCTGTGATCCATAGACCGATGCAGCTGAAAAGTAAACAGAATGGGTTGCCAGTTACCCATATGCCTGTCCGGTTAGTTCCCTCTTTATTTGCAGAAGCCATGCATTTGTTTGCAAGTGGGAAATTCATAGTAAAACTGCTCGGACAGATGAACTGTCCCCTTCTGCAGAAGAGCAGGAGCTGCTCTTCAGCTCCAAGGCAGACTGTCTAATCATGAGCAGGGTGTTTTCTTTCTCTCTCTCTTTGAAGAAGATGGAAATGTCATTCTGAGAGCAAGATTTAAATTCTCAGGAATTGACTTACAGTACTGAGAATGAATTCACTTTAAAACAAGTTTACATTAAATGTTTGTAAAAAATCAAAATCATGCTTTACACTGCAGAGAATTCAAACCACATGGGCTAACTTATGAGACAGTTGAGTGGTAAGCTATGACTCTGATCATTTTGGACATCATTGTAAATAAAGGTTTCTATTTAAAATTGAAGGCCAAGAGCGTGCCGCCTTTTTTTTTTTTTTTTTTTTAATCCTAGTCGAAAGCAGGGTAAAATATAAGAAATTGTGTTTCAGATAATGGATAAAGGTTTCTATGAGGCTAAAAGAAATCTTGAGAAGCATGGCCCTCTTCTTACACAAGGTAAGTGCCTAGGGGGTCATGTGTTAGGGAGAAATGTGTGGAGCCAGGTGAAGTTCCTCTTCCTCCTCCCAGTCTAGCATTCCCACAGCTGCCTTTACTGGTCGGACTGCCTTGTACATGACGAATGGCTGGCTAAGGTGAGTGGCTTTGCAGTTGGTCATTATTTTTACAAAGTGTGATCCTAAAGCTGGTGTGATATGCAATAAGGTTCCCAAAGTATGGTAAATTCTAGTCAGTTTATAACCACATATAGCCCTTTTTAAAAAACCATCTAAACCCAAGGTGTCTTCCTTCCAAAAAAGATGTTGACTGGTAGTATCTCAAATGCTTAAAAAAAAAAAACCAAACAAACAAAACCAAAACACCAAACACACCAAAAAAACAAACAAACAAAAAAAACCCCACAACTCCCAAGAAATGGCCTTTTAGAAAAATGTCAAAGGTTACCTCATACCAAGTGCTGGTCATTGACTGGGGTTTTCAACATTGTATGACAATACGTAGACTACAAAATTCCTTTACAAATACAATTTTGTTAAGACTTGGGGCATACATCAACTTCCTGTCTCTGCAGGACTTTAAAAAACATCAGTTCTGGGACAGATAATGAAGGAATCCTGGGAGAAATGGCACCTGGTCAGGAAGAGGAATGTCCACAACTGCACGGGGTTTTCTTTTACACGGGCCACACCATTTATTACCACCACCACTCTTGAAAAATTGGGTTTTCTTATTAGATTCCCCTAGAAGTTTTCGAGCGGGTTACATGTAAATAGTCACGTATATATACATTGAAGTCATTGTCTTCAGAGGCAGCCAGGGTTATAGGGCGAGATAGAAATTCATGTCTTTTGTGCTGTTGACTCATTGTCAAACTTGGTGCACCATTTCCTCCCTCTGTCCTGCTCCTTCTTTGTGACAAACCAAAAGAATAAGAGGATTTAAAACAGGGTGGTTCTTTCCCTGTGATTTTTAAAAATTCCAGTGACTTTCACCCTTAGGGGAAATTTCCAAGAAAATCTCTCTGTTCTTCTTCCCTTGTGAGCCCCTCAGAGAGGGTTAGTGGTCGTGACTTCTTGATATGAAAATGCGTTTTGTGCAGCTGGTGAGGTATAATCCAAAGCAAAAGCAGGGACAAGCATGGACTTCCAGAAGTCTCACTGCTCCCGTTGGTTCTCGTCCAGAATCTGCCGCATTGACTCAAGGCGGGTTCCGTGTGTCTCGGCCTCCTGGCTAACAGCACAGGTCTGCTGGAAATCATTCAGGGTTTTTCATTGTACAGGTGACGCCTCTGGTTTTGGAGATCCAACTCGTGCTTCTTAACCTTCCCAGCCTTCCCACAGCTGTCCCCTGTAGAACAAAGCAGACAGTGTATCATGCTGCCTAAGGATTTCTTAATCGGCCCTACAGCTGAGTCAGCTTTGCATCAAGGATGTGGCTGCTGAGAAGAAATTAATTCCAGATCCCTCAGACAGGGCTTGCTATTGTCTCATCGTCTAGAGTGTCAGTTGTTGACTCACACATAGTGACTGGCAAAGGTGTCATGTAAGGATCTGGACAGGATGGTGGCTAAGGAATGTGAGAATTACTTTGATTCTCATTGCACCAGAGAAATGCTTAATTGGCCCATTATTATTTTCCTGTTAAAGCCACACAGACTTATATGCATATAGAAAATGAGGAGGCCAGAGGTTACAAATGGCAGCTTACCATGGGGATGATTGGCCTGCAAGGTAACATCAAGTCAGATTAGTTGCCACCGTTAACAAATTGTCATATATATCTGCAGTTCTGCATTTTCTCAATGAGTCAGAGGATTCAAATTGCATCTCATTCTGCTCTCTTTAAAGCAGAGTGACCTTTCCAGGTTGCCATGGCCTCCTGGCCCCTCACAGCCTCTGCTGACCCTAGCGTCGGTGAGCTCATAGCATGGGTGTTCTGGAAACCATTTAATAAGGTCACCTTGCTGCTGACACTATGGACCAGGGAGCAGCTCGGCAGCCACAGCCTTCAAGATGCCTGGTACTCAGCCAACTGACACGCTTCTGAGCCTCTCAGGGAGGCCTTCAGCTTCCAAAGCAGAGACAATGATGTGGAGAACAAGTATTGATCTAGTACATGCAGTGTATCCAAGTAGGTTATTTTACTGGAAAGACTGACGCGACTGCTTCCCATCTTATGGAACAGAAGAGAGGAATGAGAAAAGGGCATGCATGGGGAACAGCCTTAGCAAAGCGAACCAGGTCAGACCAGCTCTCTGGCTGTAAACTGGTTCCTCAACTCACAGTGATTTGGAAGAAGGTCTCTTCATTTCTGGCCACTTTCGACGCTGAAACTGCCTAAGTTTTCAAGTGTCAAAAGGAGAAAGAGTATTAACCATCACCAAGAAAGAAAAAGTGACCCCCAGAGAACTACACGAAGAAGGCCTTTTAGGGGACAGCTGTTGCTGGTGGGTGAGCCAGGCCCTGGCAGATCAGAGATAGGGCAGCGCCCCAACCTCACACGTGCAACCTCTGAGGTTAGACTACAGGACGCGTCACCGTACAGGGCAGCTCTCAGGCTTTAAAAGCAAAAGCAGTACCTGTATTGCTCATAACTTCCTCCATCTTTCAGACCTAAAGGACAGAAACATACAACATGGAAACATAATTTTAGGGCTAAAATGGCACCAGCAAGGACAAACTTTATAATTGTCTCTCTCCTTTTTAAAAACGCTTTAGTGTTTAGGTCATAAGCCCATGATGTTGGAGTGACCCCTAGACAGAGGGGCCTGAATTCCCAGCAGTCCCTAAGACACTTGGTGACGTATGCTCTAGGAGCCTCTTTGTCACGTTCAGGCTCCTATCGCAGACATTCAGCACCAACCTTGGTCATTCATGGTGGGGGACCCATGGGTGGTCGTGAACACCTGTGTTACCGAGGACAGACAGTGGGGAGATCCCAGCTGTGGGCTCTGGACCCAGTCCCGTTACTCATCACTAAACGAGGACATGCAGATTCACCTGAGAGGGTCGTCGGAATGCCTGTCAGTTAATGCCTGGAAAGCCCTCAGCACTCTGGCGGGCCCAGAGTGATGGATCTAAGTGACGGCATTCACTGTGAAAGTAGCACGTGGCTGGTGGATGTTAGCGAATTCACCTCCTGGGGATTCTGAGTTCACTCTTCAGATGGGCCCTCCTCAGTGCCCTCCTCTGGTCACCCCTTTCCATGATGGGGCCCTTGCTCACCCAGGTCCATGTTCCGGGTTCGGGGGTTACACTGCTTGTAGCCCTTGCAGCTCCTCAGCTCCATGAGCTGCACGTGTAGCTGATTGAGGACGTCTCTGTCCAGGGTGTTCACTGCGTTCATCAGCTGGTTGGAAAAAAGGTAGGTTATCAACGAGATGCGGATGGGGGCCCCCCACCCTCTTCTACCAACCAGGGGGCCTGATCTGGGCAGGTGGGGGAGTATGAGGTTGGTAAGGGGGTGGTGCCATCTACCTCCACAAGAGCTAGGGTTTGGAACAGTTGCCTCTAGCCTCATGTGCATGAAATCTCAAAAACCGCCATGTATTTCACATTGAACTCTGGGAACCACTGGTCAGCAAACGCACCAAGCCTGGGAAGAAGCCCTTCCCAGCCTCTCAGGTCCTCTTGATGGGAAGGCAGCTATTTGGCAAAGGTCTGGGTGAGTGTCCAGGTACTGCTGTGACCCACTAACCTACCAGTTCAGTCAACCCCTTTTGTAAAATACGGGGATGCCTGGTGGCCTATATGGTAATTAATAGCAAAAGAAGACAATCGAGTTGCTGGCATTTACAAAAGGGTGTAAAAAAAATTGCTGTCAGGCTTTTCTACAGAAGACTGGACAGTGCCAAGGCCATGCTGCTGAGAAGCTCTAAGGCTGAAGCTGGGTCATGACCATGTTTTATAAGGGACAGGCAAGTTCTGCTCACGAGGCTCTGTGGCTGATGAGTCCCATTCTTCAGTCCCGTGGGTGTTCAGATGAGTTAGTACATGGAAGCGCACAGTAAGGGCTGCGCGATCGTTAGGCCTATGGTCTACAGGATTTGGCCTGACCCTAAGAACCCCTGAAGATCCAGGTTCTAGGCATTCCTCAAGATCCCACAAAGCCTGCTGCAACAGTCCCAGGTGGGTAAGTTGGAATAAAGAGGCTATGGGTGATCAATCAGTAGATGGTGGATTCGGGAGGAGGCAGGCAGGCAGGCAGGCAGGGTGGCACACTGAGCTCCAGCCTTCCCAGTGCCTTCTCCTCACTTTTGTCTTAGGGACTCCGTGGGACTTGAAAACCTGTTGGTCATTTCCACGGGCCGCCTACCTGGCAGGGCCTGTAGTAAGTACCCCATGGCCCCCTTTCTCCAACCTCTGTTGTCTACCTGGTAGGGGTCTGTGTTGAGATCGAAGTACTCCAGGAAGCCGGTTGCAAATTCACAGAAGAGGAAATTGTGGGTTTCGTTGATGGTCCTCATGCACCAGTATGTGTTGTTGTTGGCGCTGGTGCAGGCGCAGAAAGGCCCCACTGCCAGGGAAGAGAGAGAGTCCTGAGCCGAGGGAGCCTGGCTGCCAGCCCCTTCCTGTCTGCCTGAGCTCGCTGGGGGACCTGCTCCTGAAAGGCCCACAGGGGCTGGCAGGAGCGCTCACAAGCTGGGGGGATGCTAGGACACACGGGGGAGACCCCGCCCGGGCCCGGCTGGCTCACGCGTCCAGAGGGGCGCCGTCTGCCAGTGCTGGTTATCGTGGGTGAAGCACGTGAGGCCGGGCATGCTGCACGTGTCGTTGTTCTGCAGGCGCTTGAGCAGCTTGCGGAGTTTCTTCTTGCGCTTCTGTTCCCGTAGCAGCCACACCTTGTCCTTCTCTTGCAGACCCTTCCTAGGGGCACACAGGGCCACACCCCTCACACGTCCCCGTCCCCACGTGGGAGCCTTTTCCCTGCCCCGGGAGCCGTGGGCACAGCCCTGGAGACTTCCCAAAGGGCCTTTCAAATCCTACTGCCGGTGTGGGGCAGGGCTGGGGCCAGATGAGGCTCCTGTCATCCTGCATTAGCTCCCTCCCAAAGGAGCACAGGGGTGGATGGCGCTAGGAGATTGCCGGGCCTCCTACTCACACCTCCGTGCTGGGGCCTGCGTCCTGCCCTGCCCTGCCGTAACCCGCTCTGCCCACAGGCAGCGCCTGGAGCCAGGCTTAGGGTTGATCTGGAAGTCGGGGCTCTGCAGGGCCTGCTGCGCCTCCCAGGGAAAGGCCAGGACTTGGCTTGTCCTTGTTTGTTTCAGCTTCGGGGAAGGGCCCCCTTCTCAGGAGGGCCTGCAGCTGCCCTTACCTGAAGGGATGCAGGCTGGAGCCTTTGTGCTTGAGGCGGCCTTTGTGCTGGGAGTGGTAACTGCAACAGACCCCCCAAGCCCAGCTTTCAGACGCTGTGCCCAGGGCCACCCTAGTGGGTGGCTGCAAGCTGTGCTTCTCTGGGACCCCTGTTTCTCCTCCTGGGCCATGCTAGGGAGACACTATCCCCGGGGTAGCAGCCTCCTGCCTGCCTGGCTGCTCCTTCCTTGCGTGAGCTGGGAGACGCTGGCTGAGGGCCTCGGCCAGACAGAGAATGTGAGGGTAGGTGTAAGTTACCCAAGCCTGGAGGCTGCGCCTGGCTCCAGGTGGGTTGCCGCCAACTCTCCTGCCCGCCCAACTTTTGCTTGATCAGGGCCAGCCCTGGGAAACCCACAGTGGGTAAGCCCTTTCTGAAGGCAGCAGGGGCTGTGGTAGCCACTAGCCCCCTGGGGCTATTTCAGTTTTAATTAAACGAGTGACTCCATTGCAGTGGCTGCTGTTCAGAGCTCTGTAATCACAGGTAGTAGCTTGGCCACCACGAAACTGGACAGCACAGGTACAGCGCCTTCTGTCACTTCAGCAGTGTGGCTGGACAGAGCTGCTCTTGAGTTCCGGACCCTTGGAATGGGGATTTCCTGATCTGTTAAGTGGGTCCCAGGCCACGTGGGCTGCTCCTGGAAGGGCTGTCTGTGGAGGCACTTTTCCTTCTGGGAAACTGGTCAGGGGCTGCCTGTGGGCAGGGCATGAAATCTGGACATCTGGGTGGTGACAGGATGTGCCTTATTCCTGGTTACTATTGTGTTTCCTCCAAGCAAGGAATATAAAAATAATGAAAGAAGTCACAGAGAGGATGCTGTGTCCCTAGGAGGGATCCTGTGGGGGCTCTAGGGGCCTCTCACCTGATTTTGTGACAGTCACATTCTTCTGGCCGCTTTTTCTTCAAGTGACCTCGGACTTCCCTTAGGTTCTTGATTTTATTCTGCAGGGTCTCGATCTGAAGGAGGAAGCAGGAGAGGAGGCCGTGAGACTCCTCGGGGGGCTGGGTAAGAAGGGCCAGCCTGGCAGGGGCCCCAGTCGCAGCCTGTGTCTGTGGTTTCTGAGGTGGGTCCTTGGTTCTACCTGCTGAAGGAACCAAAGGTCATTCTCCTGTCTTGTCCTGCCTGAGAACCAGCTGAGCCCTTGGGGGACTTGAAGGCCTCCTCCCAGGCTTGTTGGAAGGAAGGGCTGAGTGTGGAGTAAGCATCTTGTATATCACAGAGGGGAGTGTCACAGCCGCGCGGTCCTTCCCTGCCCCTCGTCCCCCAGCAGGAACTGTCTGAGGCCCTGGTGAAGAGCCTGCAGGACCTCTGTCCCCTGGGCCTGGCCTCCCTGCTTCCTGCTCCAGCCAGTGGCCCCGCTGAGCTCGAGGTGGCAAGCACCCTCCCGGTGCAGACTCCCTTCACCTCATGGTCAATGTGCAGCTTGTGGTCCTTCCAGGCCTGCAGGGACTTGTACAGGTCCAGGTCGCACTGGACTGTGTCATTCTCCAGGATGTAGCACCTGTTTGAGAGAAGGGGTCACGGGGTGCCCTTGGGTGGGGTGGGTGTGGACGCCCCTGCTGAGGACCCAGCCCACCTCCTTTATCCCTGCCTGGACTCTCACCGATGTGTGACTTTAATGGGGTTAGGGGCCGAGTAGTCCGGGAGGCCCCCAGTGCCACTGAAGTCCCCGCCGTCCCTGTCGTCTTGGTCCTCAGGGGCTCCTGGCCAGTGCCTCTTAGTGAGGTTGCGGGGTTTGGATGTGTCATCCAGGCTGACGTGGTGCCCCCTGACGGCCACCGAGCGGATGGAGCGATTCCGGGTGTAGCTGGCCTTGTACTCTGTGGGCATCAGAGGGGAGGCTGGGAAGGCAGACCAGGCTCCCTGGGCAGCAGACCCTTGATTCAGACAGGGCTGCCCTCCCAAGCTGGGGGCTCAGGAAAACTAGCCCTCGGGAAGCTGGCTTTAGATCCCACTGGAAAGGACCTCTAGGTGATTCAGCTGGGGAAACTGATGTCCCAGAGCTGAGGAGGAACTGGCCGGAGGTAAATCTCCAGGAAGAGCTGTGCATAGATGAACTGTCTGCGATGGCCACACAGTGGAGGATTCGAACGCTAAACTCAAAGGTATCCACACCCTCATGTTCACTGCAGCGTTATTCACAAGAGCCAAGAGGCGGACACAGTCTAAGTGCCCATTGACGGGTGCATACAAAATGGACTATTACTCAGACGAAAACCAGGAGAAACCTTGCTGTTTGTGACAACAGAGGTGGGCCTCGAGGGCGCTGTGCTAAGGGAAACAAGCCAGAAAAAGACAAGACAGTGCGTGACCTCACTTACCTGTGGCATCTCAAGTCAACCCAGCTCACAGATACAGACAGAAAACAGATCAGAGGTTGCTGGGGCAGAGGGGAGGGCAGGTGAAAGTGTCAGAGGGTATTAACAAACTTGCAGTTGTAAGTCCGTCCTGGGGATGAAGTGGACAGCGCAGCAACCAGAGTTCATAATACTGTGCTGCATCTTTGAAAGTTGCTGGAAGAACAGATCTTCAAAAGATTTTTGTGACTGTGTTAAGTGGACTTCTGGGGTGATCATTTCACAATATGTACAGACTTCAAATCGTGACATTGTACACCTGAAACTAATGTGATACGTGAATTTACACCACAATAAATCCTCAAAAACAAACCATTCATTTGAACTGGACAAAAAGCCAAGCAGCACATTCTCCCAGATCAAAAAGGGAGGCGTTGGGAAGGTCTCTGGTCTTGGACGCTTTCTTCAGGGGAGGGCAGTGAGGTTGGGGCTGAGAAGTGTTTTTTCTAAGCTCTAAGTCACCTGTGGGAAACTGAGGACATGCAGGTGCTGGGGCTCAGAGCAGGCCGTCCCGAGACAACACAATGGCATACTGATTATTTTGAATGCAAGTTCATTGAAACAAAGCTGGTGGCTGAAAGGAATGGTATTAGAAAATGGTCCAACTCTACCTCTTTGCCCCTACACGTGAGGATGCCTCCCAGGCCTGCAAATGACTAGGAGGAATCTCGGCTGGAGGCTGATAGTCGAGGTGTGATAGGAGTGATATGCTAGGCCTTTCTCCCTAAAGTTAACTGGTCTAAGGTTGAATTCTGTACTTGGAAGGAAAGCATGCCAAAGCCTTTTGAACATGTCATGCAAATTTTTCAAAGGCACAGTGCCGTTAGCTGAGAAGCTCCAGTGTATACAAAGCTCTTGAGGTCTGCTCTAGTGGGAAAGCGTATCCCTGACACTAGAAAGCAAATTCACAATAGTGTGGTTGGTTGGTCTAGGCCACCACTTAGTGTGATAATGAAAGCTGGAGCTCAGTTCTTTGCGAATAGTTTTCAGGAATGCAGGGGGAAAACACGAGTTGAAAGCAATAATTCTTGGCCCACAATATGAACCTTTAGAAAAAGAAAAGCATCACACCTATGGTCAATGGATCTTCGACAGAGGAGGCAAGAAAATACAGTGCACGAAGACAGGCTCTTAGCAAGGGGTGTTGAGAAAGCTGCACAGCCTCACGTAAAGCAGTGAGGTTAGAGCAAACCTCCACACCGTACATGAAAATAAACTCAAAATGGCTTAAAGACTTAAACACAGGACATGACACCATAAAACTTTTAGAAGAGAGCACAGGCAAAACATCCCTGATACAAATCGTACCAGGTTATCTTAGGTTAGTCTCAAGGCAACAGAAATGGAAATAAGCAAACGTGACCTAATTAAACTTGTTACAAGCTTTTGTGCTGCAAAGAAAACCATAAAACAAAAAGACAGCCTAGTGACTGGAAGAAAATATTTGGAAACGATGCTACCAATGACAAGGGATTAATTTCCAAAGTATATAAGCAGCCCATACAACTCAATAACAAGAAATCAAACCATCCCATCAAAACGGGCATTTTTCCAAAGAGAAAACAGATTTTTTTATACACATGAAAAAATGCTCAACATCAATTAGAGAAAATTAAAACTATAATGAGGTATCACCTCACACCAGTCAGAATGGCTATCATTAAAAGTCTACAGATAACATGCTGGAGAGGGTGCAGTGAAAGGGAACCCTCCTACACCATTAGTGGGAATGTAAATTAGTGCAGCCACTATGGAAAACTTGGGTTCCTCAAAAACTAGAGTTGCCATACGATTCAGCAATCCTATACCTAGATGTATATCTTGAGAAAACTTGAAAAGGTACATGCACCCCAATGTTGATAAGCACTGTTTATAATAGTCAAGACATAGAAGCAACGTAAAGGTTAATGGACAGGTGAATAAAGAATAGGTGAGATTTTACTCAGCTATAGATGTTTTTCTGGAACTCTCTTGCTTTTTCCATGATCCAGCGGATGTTGGCAATTTGATCTCTGGTTCCTCTGCCTTTTCTAAAACCAGCTTGAACATCAGGGAGTTCACGGTTCACGTATTGCTGAAGCCTGGCTTGGAGAATTTTGAGCATTACTTTATTGGCATGTGAGATGAGTGCAATTGTGCGGTAGTCTGAGCACTCTTTGGCATTGCCTCTCTTTGGGATTGGAATGAAAACTGACCTTTTCCAGTCCTGTGGCCACTGCTGAGGTTTCCAAATTTGCTGGCATATTGAGTGCAGCACTTTCACAGCATCATCCTTCAGGATTTGAAACAGCTCCACTGGAATTCCATCACCTCCACTAGCTTTGTTCGTAGTGATACTTTCTAAGGCCCACTTGACTTCACATTCCAAGATGTCTGGCTCTAGATTAGTGATCACATCATCATGATTATCTGGGTCGTGAAGTTTTTGTACAGTTCTTCCATGTATTCTTGCCACCTCTTCTTAATATCTTCTGCTTCTGTTAGGTCCATACCATTTCTGTCCTTTATCGGGTCCATCTTTGCATGAAATGTTCCCTTGGTATCTCAAATTTTCTTGAAGAGATCTCTAGTCTTTCCCATTCTATTCTTTTCCTCTATTTCTTTGCATTGATCGCTGAAGAAGGCTTTCTTATGATTGCTATTCTTTGGAACTCTGCATTCAGATGCTTATATCTTTCCTTTTCTCCTTTGCTTTTCCCCTCTCTTCTTTTCACAGCTATTTGTAAGGCCTCTCTAGACAGCCATTTTGCTTTTTTGCATTTTTTTTTCCATGGGGATGGTCTTGATCCCTGTCTCCTGTACAATGTCATGAACCTCATTCCATAGTTCATCAGCACTCTATCTATCAGATCTAGGCCCTTAAATCTATTTCTCACTTCCACTGTATAATCATAAAGGAATTGATTTAGGTCATACCTGAATGGTCTAGCGGTTTTCCCTACTTTCTTCAATTTGAGTCTGAGTTTGGGAAATCTGTATGCAGGTCAGGAAGCAGCAGTTAGAACTGGACATGGAACAACAGACTGGTTCCAAATAGGAAAAGGAGTACTTCAAGGCTGTATACTGTCACCCTGTTTATTTAACTTATATGCAGAGTACATCATGAGAAATGCTGGACTAGAAGAAACACAAGCTGGAATCAAGATTGCCGGGAGAAATATCAATAACCTCAGATATGCAGATGATACCACCCTTATGGCAGAAAGTGAAGAAGAACTAAAGAGCCTCTTGATGAAAGTGAAAGAGGAAAGCGAAAAAGTTGGTTTAAAGCTCAACATTCAGAAAACAAAGATCATGGCATCCAATCCCCTCACTTCATGGGAAATAGATGGAGAAACAGTGGAAACAGTGTCAGACTTTTATTTTTGGGGGCTCCAAAATCACTGCAGATGGTGACTGCAGCCATGAAATTAAAAGATGCTTAATCCTTGGAAGAAAAGTTATGACCAGCCTAGATAGTATATTCAAAAGTAGAAACATTACTTTGCTGACGAAGGTCCGTCTAGTGAAGGCTATGGTTTTTCCTGTGGTCATGTATGGATGTGAGTGTTGGACTGTGAAGAAGGCTGAGCGCTGAAGAATTGATGCTTTTGAACTGTGGTGTTGGAGAAGACTCTTGAGAGTCTCTTGGACTGCAAGGAGATCCAACCAGTCCATTCTAAAGGAGATCAGCCCTGGGATTTCTTTGCAAGGAATGATGCTAAAGCTGAAACTCCAGTACTTTGGCCACCTCATGCGAAGAGTTGACTCACTGGAAAAGACTCTGATGCTGGGAAGGATTGGGAGCAGGAGGAGAAGGGGACAACAGAGGAAGAGATGGCTGGATGGCATCACGGACTCGATGGACGTGAGTCTGAGTGAACTCCGGGAGATGGTGATGGACAGGGAGGCCTGGCGTGCTGCAGTTCATGGGGTCGCAAAGAGTCGGACACAACTGAGCGACTGAACTGAACTGAACTTACTCAGCTATAAAAAGAACGAAGAAATGTCATTTGCAGCAACATGGAGGGACCGAGAGATCATCATGTTAAGGGAAGACAAATACCATATGGTATCACTTATATGTGGAGTCTAAACCACGGCACAAATGAACTTATTTATGAAACGGACTCGCAGACATAGAAATCAAACTTAAGGTTACCAAGGGGGAAAGGGAGTGGGGGAATGGATAAATTAGATGTTCGGGATTAGCAGATATAAACTACTATATATAAAACAGATACAGTCCTGTATAGCACAGGGAACTATATTCAATATCCTGTAATAGACCATAGTAGGAAAGAATATGAAATATACCCACACAGCTGAATCACTATGTTGTACACCCGACACGCAACACTAAATCAACTATACGCCAATTTAAAAGCTAGAATACAAAAGCATGACCCTGAGAGCAACTCCAGGCTCACCCAGAGCTCTTCCTATTTGCCTCCAGACAACTGCAGATGCTAAAAAGCAATCAGGACAATGGAGGAGACATTTGTCCTACACTCAAGAAAGTTGGAGGGTCAAGCCCCCTGGGCCCCAGCATGCCCAGAAGGTTCCTTCTTCTTCTGAGGGACAACTCTCTCTCAGATGGGGTCAGCCAGCCCTTAGCTGGACCCTGGAGGCAACTGTGGACTTAATTATCTACCTGTCACTTCTGATTTATCCAAGCATCCAATCTCTGGACAACTTACTGCATTACCCACATCTCAGCCCACCCTGGTATCTTTCGGGGCCTCTTAATACCCATCCTGTCTAATTTCCAACTGCTTAACAGCAAACTTTCTCGGTAGAGATTTGTTATTTAATGACACTCATGAGAAAGGTGTTTTTTATTTACTTGCCCTCATACCAAGACCCAAATCCCCATTTTTAGGAACTCATGCTAATTTAGATTCCTCTGAAGAGGATGAGTCTTTACCAGATATCCCAGTTGGTCCTTGGGTCACGCATGCTGATGAAGCTGGATTCCCATGAAGTGCTGAGCCTGTGTGCATGACCCAGATCTCTGCAGAGATGCAGAGTCAGGGATGAAATCTGTGACAAACTAATCTTAGACCCAGGTGTGCTTGTCTTTACTTCCTCACCCTGTCCTGCTCCAATCTTACCAGCCATGAAAGAAGGGAAATTTGGCTCAGATGGGAACCGAATCTCTCGATTTTATATAAGACCTAAGAACCAGAAATAGCTTGTGATTCCCAGGCACTCTGGCAGCCTCAAGCCAGCTGTTTCCCTCACCTCAGCTCCCGTTTACCCAGCCTGGTTTGAGGTAACTGAGCTCTGGGTCAGCTTCCTCTTCACTCCCACGCACCTGATTCACAGCTTCTCTTTGCATTAACCTTTCAAGGAAGACAGGTCACAGGGACTGGCATAGCCTCGGGAAGTTTTCCTCTCCCCTCATAGATTCTTCTTGCTGGTTTAAGAATTAAGTTGACGTGAGACAGAGTAATAGGAGAAAATCAAACAAAAGTTTAATAACATGTATCTGTGGGCAAGACCCAGAAAAACCTGGAAGCTGCCACCTGAAATACACCCTCAGCCAATGAGGATGTCGAGGATGGGGAGAGCCCGTCGTCAGAGGTAACCAGGAAAACAGTAAACAGGGTCACTGTGACACAGAGCTAAGCTCTGGCCATCTCCATGGAGAGAAGGTTCTAGAGATTAGATCAGCTTCCTCTTCCAGGGACAGAGGGCGACATCATTACACGTGGAGATCTCCCTTACACACATCAATGTTTCTTGCAAAAATCCTCCTCCTACCTGACTTGCAGAGTTTTCCCCCGTGTCTACTGTTTCCTAGAAAATAACCAGCTCAGAATAATAGGTCAAAGACATATTTTCGGCTGGCAAATCCTGCTCCACTACAAAGCTTTGAATCTGTTCTGCTCAGGGACCCCCTTGTGGCCCAGTGGTTGAGGCCCCATCTGCCAGTGCAGAGGGCACAGAATGATCCCTGGTCAGGGAAACAGACCTACAGGCTGCAATTTAAAAAAAAATCCTGCACACCCTAAGAAATAAGAATAAATGCTGTGAGTAAGTTTTGGCCACACCTGCAGCTCCTGGCTACCTGATGTGATATGGGCACCTACACAGCAATGAAGATGGCAGGATTGCTGCAGGCATTCTAGGGCAGCCTTTTTGCCTCATTTAAGTCCTGCCCACATTTCTCATGCCAGTTAGACTCTACGGCACCAGCTCCTCCCCCACGCCCCCAAGCTTACTGCGTGTCCAGAGTGACTGCAAAGCTAGTCCTGTAACCGTAGGCTCCTGCTTATCTCTGCTTTCCGTGCTGTGTCTGCTGGCTTACAGGTTAGGTGGGTGCAGCTCTTAGCGGGAGAGACAAGCTGTGGGCAGGCTCTTAACCGACCCATCGCCTTCCACGGTTAACACCCTCAATCCGGCTCCTTCACCCTCCTCCCTGATGGTGGAGAGCACCGCTCCGCGCCACATGGGAGCCTCACAACTACGGGAGTGGCCTAAAGGCCGTGAGATGAGCTCTCAGACATCCCTTTAGACTTCCATTTTTGCGAGGCTCCCCCATAAATGGAATTTGCAGGGAAACATAGTAACTGGTTATGCTGTTTCCCCCATGTGAACGACTTGAGGCGTGTTCTGTGTCCTGTGAGGCGAGCCCATGCAGCCAAATTCACTGCTCTTTCTGGAGCGTGTGCACGAGCAGAGAGGACTGTTTACAGACTCCAGGGTGCTTCTGGAGTCTGCCAGGCAGTCGGTACCACGTGGAGGTTCCGTGGATTCCTCACCTCTACAGGTTCTCCTAGTGCTCATGGGCATGTAAGTGCTGCGCTGTTACGCTAGACACACACAGACACACAACAGCTCTTACACACAGACACAGCTCTTACACAGCTCACACAGACACACAGCTCTTACACACAGCTCATACTTACACACACACACACACACACCCCTCTTCCCCCAGAAATGTGAAGTCGCTCAGTCGTGTCTGACTCTTTGCGACCCCGTGGACTGTAGCCCCCCAGGCTCCTCTGTCCATGGGATTCTCCAGGCAAGAATACTGGAGTAGGTTGACATTTCCTTCTCCAGGGGATCTTCCCGACCCAGGGATCGGACCCAGGTCTCCCTCATTGTAGGCAGATGCTTTACCCTCTGAGCCATCAGGGAAGTCCATGTGAAGGTGCCCTCTCTACACCAGGAGGCTTAGCATCCGTATCACCAGAGTCAGAGGACTCAAGGCTAAGAAAACTCAACAGACCATTTCTTCACTAGGCTGCTACCCCAAGCAGCAGTCCCTTGGTTCTATTAAGTATTCACAAATAATTCTTTCCTCATCTAAAAATGATGTATGAACAGTCTGCTTGGCGCTTTGGGGGTCCCACTTCTAGGAGACCTCTGTGTGTATGAATTATATTTTCCCCCCTGTTAATCAGTCTTGTGTCAATTTAATTATTCAGCCAGCCAAAAGAACTCAAGAGGAACCGGTGGAGGGGGTGGGGTGGAATTTCCCCTTCCTTAACACAGATTGAAGTCAGAAGCCAGATTTCTTGTATCTTCTACATATTAAAAGACAAATTTGGCCAAGTTGCTAACATTTCAGAAAAATGGTGGGGTGGGGTGGGGTGGGGTGGCTGGGTGTCAGGAGCACACGTTTCCGGCTTCTGAAGACAGAACAGGAAATGTCTGTCTACACCCCGTCTACGGGTGGCATGGTCAGTGGGGCAGGGAGCTGGCATGCTGCCATTTCAGACAGGGCGGTGGTCTCCCATTTGGCCACAGTCCCCACCACTCCTTCCATTTTGGGTCCCACCCAGGCCTGCATCGAGTCGGTAACCCCGCTGCCCTGAACACGCCTCTGTTTTGGGAGCCCGGCCTGGAGCCAGCCCTGACGCTCGTTTCTGCTGGGCTCCAAATGACCACCAGGTGGAGACCAAGGGTCGAGGACTGGCTGGAGGCCACACGTGGGGCCCAGGAAGGGAGGGGGGAGCCCTCTCCCACGTGGCTCAGGATGTCTGGTGCCCCCCTCTCCCTTCTTGGGGCAGATCTCTGTGCTTTTCCTCCTTGTATCAGAGTCTCAGGGGGCCTGAAGACCTGGGGGTCCAGGTCCGGAAGAGGCATTTCTTTGACAGAGCCCTGGCCTTTTCTGACCCCCCGGCTGCTCTCTCCTGGCCATTTTCCTCCCTGAGTTCAGTCTCTGTGAAGCTGCAGTGCCGGGGCCAGAAACGCACACACTTCTGAGCTGCTGTCCCCGCGGGAGCATGTCACAGCTGCCCAGGAGGGCCGGGAAGCAGACCCAGCGGGGTCTTTATGCTCCTTTGTGTTGCTCTGGGGTGCTCCATCCCCAGCCTTACTCCTGGGGGTCCCTAACTACGGCCACCAGGCCCAATCCCGGCCTCTGATTCTCTTTGGAAGCTACTCTCAACCATTTGCAGAGTCTGTGGCTGTCTTCTCGCCACAGTGACAGAACGGAGCATCTGAGTGAGACAAAGACTGTTTAGGTCCCAAAGCTTCAAACATTTACTCTCTGGCTCCTTAGAGGAAAAAGCTGTCAGCCCCGGTGTACACCTTTTCCAGGACTGAATCCACACTACTTACTCTCCTTGTCACCTTAGGTGTCTTTGTTTCCATGGTCCTGAAATATATGTGCCCTTCCTACCGTATATATCAGGAAGGTGGGTGGGTTGTTGGATCGCTAAGTCATGTCTGACGCTCTGCGACCCCATGGGCTTAGCTCACCAGGCTCCTCCGTCCCTGGGATTTTCCAGGCAAGTATACTGGAGTGGGTTGCCATTTCCTTCTCCAGGGGATCTTCCCCACCCAGGGATTGAACCTGAGTCTTCTGCACTTGCAGGCAGATTCTTTAGAAAAACTAAGCCACCAGGGAAACCCCTGTATCAGGAAGTGGGGACTCATGGTTTGGGCTCTGATGGCTTGGGGCAAATCCCCGAGCCCAATCCTTGGGCAGCTGAGTTAATTTCCCAGCAGCTGGACCTGCCTGCCAGGGCTCTTTGGAGTGTGATGTGAAACAGACCTGGTAAATGTTTCAACTCCTGGAAGCTGACATGCAGCAGCTGCTCTGCTGGTTAGGGACCCTGCAGCTGACATCCTCGCCCAAGGTCACAACTGGGCCCTCCCAGCACCCCAGGCCTGGGAATGCTAGGGCGGTGTGGCCTGCCCGCCTGCGTGGGACCACAGGATCTCGCTTCCTCTTGCCCTGGCTCAGAGTACTTCCGCTCTGCTGGTCACGCTCTCATTTAAATGTCAACTCACCACCCACCCTACAGCCGCAGCCCCTCTCCACCTGGCCACACCCCTGTTTCATTTCCTCCACGCATTCTTTACCCAGGGAAGTGAGCTTCCCACTTTGTTAACTGGCTAACACCTGGCCTCACCCATGAGGTCTGATGGTGTCTCTCACGTTCAACTGTAACCTCAGCAGCTGGCACGTGGCAGGGCTTGCAGATTTGTTGGGAAATGAGATGAACCAACACTGGCCACCTGGACCCATCATCCCCCAAGTCCTCGTCTCCTCCTCTGGGTCCTGGGTCTCTTCTGCTTCTGTCCTGGGTTGGCTGCTCTGCCTCCTTCCTCATCCCCAGTGCATGAGGGCGAGCCAGGGACTGAGCTGCTTGGGGTCAGGGCACCTCAACCTCAAAACTGGCAACACTCTGCAGCTGTATGACAGCCGCTGGGGGAGGTTGACCTGTACCTCACAGGATGTTAGGCAGCTTCCACAGCGTTTACCACTGGATGCTAGGAGCATCCCTCCCCACTCATCATACGTGACAGCCAGAAACACCAGCACACAGCCAGGCAGGTGAAATTGCTCCCTGCTGAGAACCCCCGCTCTAGGCCGGCTGCACAGAAAGGAATGACAGAGAGCATCTTGCTGGCAGGCACGTGCAGGAAAAAGAGTGTTGGGCCTGGTGATGGGGACGGAATTTCCCCAGGCGGTAAGGAGCCGCCCCGTCTTGCTCCCAGGATCCTCTGAGCACACACAAGACAGGGCTGTGATGTCACACTGTCCTCACGGGAGGGCCCGAGTCCAGCTGAGTCTCAGCTGTTTAGATGCATATTGAGTGCCACACTCACTATGCCAGCAAATCTGGAAAACTCAGCAGTGGCCACAGGATTGGAAAAGGTCAGTTTTCATTCCAATCCCAATGAAGGGCAATGCCAAAGAATGTTCAAACTATTGCACAGTTGCACTCATTTCACATGCTAGCAAGGTAATGCTCAAAATCCTTTAAGCTAGGTTTCAACAGTACATGAACCAAAAACTTCCAGATGTACAAGCTGGATTTAGAAAAGGCAGAGGAATCAGAAATCAAACTGCCACCATCCACTGCATCATAGAAAAAGCAAGAGAATTCCAGAAAAACATCTACTTTGTTATGCTAAAGCCTTTGACTGTGTGGATCACAACAAAATGGAAAAATTCTTAAAGAGATAAGAATATCAGACCACCTTAGCTGCCTCCTGAGAAATCTGTATGCAGGTCAAGAAGCAACAGTTAGAACTGGACATGGGACAAGGAACTGGTTCCAAATTGGGAAAGGAGTACGTCAAGGCTGTATATTGTCACCCTGCTTATTTAACTTCTGTGCAGAGTACATCATGAGAAATACCGGACTGGATGAAGCAAAAACTGGAATCAAGACTGCTTGGAGAAATATCAATAAGCTCAGATATGCAGATGACACCACCCTTATGGCAGAAAGTGAAGAGGAACTAGACAGCCTCTTGATGAAAGTGAAAGAGGAGAGTGAAAAAGTGGGCTTAAAGCTCAACATTCAGAAAACGAAGATCATGGCATCCAGTCCCATCACTTCATGGGAAATAGATGGGGAAACAGTGGAAACAGTGGCTGACTTTATTTTCTTGGGCTCCAAAATCACTATAGATGGTGACTGTAGCCATGAAATTAAAAGATGCTTGCTCCTTGGAAGGAAAGTTATGACAAACCTAGACAGCATATTCAAAAGCAGAGACAATACTTTGCTGACAAAGGTCCGTCTAGTCTATGGTTTTCCAGTGGTCATGTATGAATGTGAGAGCTGGACCATAAAGAAGACAGGGTGCCACAGAACTGATGCCTTTGAACTGTGATGCTTTCGAACAAGAGTCCCTTGAACTGCAAGGAGATCAAGACAGTCAATCCTAAAGGAAATCAATCCTGAATATTCACTGGAAGCACTGATGTTGAAGCTGAAGTTCCAATACTTTGGTCACCTCATGTGAAGAGCTGACTCATTAGAAAAGACCCTGATGCTGGGAAAGATTGAGGGCAGGAAGCGAAGGGGGTGACCGAGAATGAGATGGTTGGATGGCATCACTGATACAGTGGACATGAGTTTGAGCAGACTCCAGGAGATAGCGAAGGACAGGGAAGCCTGGTGTGCTGCGGTCCATGGGGTCACAAACAGTCAGAGACGACTGAGTGAGCAATACAGCACAATATAGTCTCTGTCCTCTAAGCATTAATGGGGGGGCGGGAGGCGTAACTAAATCACAAGTTCTATTATTTAAAGATTAGCCAGTGTGCCATGTACTGAAGCAAGATCTTAACTGTGTAATTCAATCTGAAACCAATCATTTTATTCAGCTGAAAAGATTAGCTTAGCACTTACTAATCAGCTAGTGAGGAGTTGTAACGGGGGACCATCAGTGGGGAAGTGCCGTTAGAGGCAAAAGCTGGGTCATTTTGGAGACAAACCAGCTCTCGTAACGAAGGTGTCCTCTGCAGAGACAGGAGGACCCTCTGAGCCTGCTGCCAGCCAGCCAGTCTCTAATTAGGCTACAGGGGAGTCTCACTCAGCCTGAAAAAGGATGGGGATCCTGACGCAGGCTAGAACATGGATAAACCCTGATGCCGGGTGAAATAAGCCAGACAGCAAGGACAGATCCCGTGTGATCCTGCTTCTGTGAAGTACCTACAAGAGTAGAACTCAGAGAAAGCAGCGGGGCGGCTGCCAAGAGCGGGAGGAGAGGGGCTGGGGCGTCAGTGTTTCTCGGGTGCTGGGCTTCAGTTCTGCCAGAGGAAGAGAGCTGGGGACGCACGGTGGTGATGGCCGCCCAGCACCGTCAGGGTCTACTGACCTCGACCGTCAGAAACGGTCACAGTGCTGAGTATCAGGTACTGCTGACGGGACCACAGTGAAAGAAGACAGAGAAACAAGCACAGTCTCGGACTAGGCTTTGGCTCCCCTTGGGTTAGGGGGTTAGAGCAATGGTGGCCGGGCAAGTGCCCGGCTCTGGAGGGGGACATTCCAGCCAGGGCACCTGTCTCGCTGAGACCATGTCCTGGCACCCGCAGCCCGCCAAACATCCTCAAAGCCCAGGCGCACCCTCATTCGAACGTTTGGCCAGGGGCGTGCTCCCCAAGGGAGGTGACCCTCAGAATGGGGTCGTGACCACCCACTGGGAGGGTGCGGCCAGGTTGAGAGGACTTCCCTAAGTGCCTCCCCTGGTCGCTGGCTTCCTAACTTTCTGTCCTTTGGCCCCTGCTGTGGGGAGGTGTGAAGACTAAGGCAACTTTTCCACTTGGGATGGGGAGGTGCTCTACCCTCTCCAAAGTACAGCTGACCTTGAACAAGGCTGGGGGTCATCTGCATGTAACTCATAGTTAACCCCCTCTCCCTCCGGTAGCCATGGTTTTCCTACATCTGTAGATTCAGACCACGAATGGTGCAGAACTGTAGCATTTACTACTGAGGACGATCTGCGTGCAGGGGGACCGTCGCTCAAGGGTCAACCGTGCAGTGGATTCCTGTTACTCTAGGTGGTCTTGTTCCATAGCATCACCTTGGCACTGAACTAGCGAGTCGGGAACCTGTGCTCCTGGGGCAAACATGGGGTGAGGTTCCTGCCAGCGCTGGGTCACAGCACACTTGTCAACCATCAATATGGAACCGTATTGCACACTAGTGTCTCCATTTTGTGTAAAGACACCTGACTTCACACGTGGTGATTCTCTGACATTGAACTCAAGGTAGCAGCCGGAAGCTCATCTCACCCACATGTTCCCCTCCTCAAAGCACATCCCAGCCAGTGGGACTTGGGGACCCAATGCAAGATGTCAGTGCCACCTTGGGGCCACTTTAGATGGTGAAGCCACTGCAGAAAGATGTGCGGTGCCAGGGACATGATGCCAAACAGATGGTGGTGCTAGTGGTAAAGAACCCTCTTGCCAACGCCGGAAACATAAGAGCTGTGGGTTCAGTTCATGGGTCAGGAAGATGCCCTGGAGGAGGGCATGACACCCTACTCCAGTATCCTCGCCTGGAGAATCCCATGGACAGAGGAGCCTGGCGGGCTGCACAGCCCATGGGGTCACAGACTCGGGACACGACTGCGGTGACTTAGCGCACCTGCAGGCAGGTAGACAGGAGGCTGAAGGGTGTCGCCTTGGCGTGGCCTCGTCTGGAAGCCGGCACTGGGGGATTCAGCATCTTTTAGCGCTTTGCAGGCGAACCTGTCCAGCGCCTGCAGCGCAGCTGGAGGGATGCTATGGAAGCACAAACCTGATCCTGGCTCCTCTGCTCAAAGCCCTCCAGGTCTCTGGTCTCAGAGGGGCTCCACCACGTGCCCAGGGACAGACCCCCTCTCCCCTCCCTTTCTCTTTATGCTCCTGCTCTTCTCAGCCCTCTACACGTTCATCTCCTCCTTTATACTCCCTGCTCACCTCACCTGGGGCTGGGTGGATTGATGGTGTGGGGCACGTGGGTTTGTTTGAACGAACAAGCAAGGCTGCTTGGGTGTGTTCCCTCCCTGCCCCTCCCGTCCCACTTACTCTTCTTGAAGAGCTTCTTCCGGCGTCCGGCCAGGGTGAGCTGGCTGTCCCCGCTGTCGCAGACGCAGCCCTCGCCGCCCGGCACGTAGTACTTGGGCACCAGGTTGGAGAGGGCCCTGCCCCTGGGCCGCGCAGGGCCCTTGCACTTGTGCAGCTTCAGCTTGCCCGAGGCGTCCTCCACGCACTGCCACTTCTGCAAGACACACGTGGCCTCAGCCTCCCAGGCCTGCTCGCCCGGCCCGCTGCTTCCCTGCTGCCTGCTCCCAGCCACCCCAGACGCGTCCCTCTTGTGGCCCCAACTGGACACAGGCTGGTGCCCGGAAGGAGCTGCTCTGTGATAGATGAACACCTGTCCACTGTCGGGGAGCAGAGAAGTGAATGGTACCCAGGGTGATGCGCTGTGGCTGAGCCGAACCCAGCCACGGGGAAGCCCCGTAGGAGAAAAGCATTCGGGTTGGAGGGCGTGGCTGGTACACATGGAAGGGCCCTTCCAGAAGGTGTAACATGAGGCAGGCAGCGCGGCGAGGTGGGGGAGTGGTCAGCAGGGTGTGACTGCATCTGCAGAGGTGGGAGGGGGTGTCTGGGCTGGGACCCTGGAGGCCCCAGTGCACTAAGTGCAGGCCCGTGGCAGAGGCCTCCCCAGCTGGCCTTGGCTCTTCCCGCCCCACGTGCTCCTTTCCTTTGGGTTAGGCAGTGCGCTGGGGTAACTGGTTTCAAAGACAGATCAGGCAGCCCTCTCACTATCAGGGACTGCCAGACCCCCAATCTGCAGGGAGAGGGTGGGGATGGGCCAGCAGGGGGATTTGACTACGGTCCCAGGGGGACAAAGGCCCCTCGTGGCCTCACTGATTCATTCCCTGAAGCTCAGAACTGAAATCTGAGCCCCTCTGGGGTCTGCCCAGATGGTCAGCTCTGGGAAGCCAGAGCTTTCTGTCCAGGGCTTTCTTCCTGTGCCCGGCAACAGAGGCAGCCTTGAATGCTGCTCCAGCATGGCCCAAAGAGCTCCAGGGGCATGGGCAGGGTCCTGATGCCCTCCACGGCAGAGGGAGGGGCTGGGAGGGGGTCGTGATCAAATGCTGGAGGGAGCAGGGGAATTGTGAGGATAGGTTGGTGCCAGTTCTGAGTCCAGCGATAAGACAGAGCTGCCTGGATGCAACCTGTGACATGTATCCAAATGGTGCCCCGGCCTTGGCAACCCACGGGTTTATTAAGGAGAAATGGAATGTGGAGGCCCCGGGTTTACTTCCTGTTACTGGTGAAAGGGGCTTGCATCTCCAGGCCTGAGCCAGCATGGCTCGAAGTCTCCGCTCACAGACTGAGGCAGGGAAGCACCTTCTGTTGGCGGTGCCTGGGTCTTTCCAGGGTGCCCCCACCTGCTCCGCCTGCTCATCTGCCCGCCTCTCTCCCCTGAGCCTCACCTCGGGCTAGCGTCTCTCTCTCCAAGGCTCCGTCCTCACTCCCCATCCTCTGCAGAGCCCACCTTGACCTCCCAGGCCTCAGAAAATCGAGTTCAGACTCTCCCAAACCACCGACAGAGTTGCTGTTATCTCCAAATACTGTCTGGATTATATTGTCCTTAACATTTCTCTTGAAATCAGCTCGCATTTTTACAACCTAAACTTGTTTACGTCAGAAGGTAATTTCCTGTTAGTCCTATATAAGCGGAAAGCCAGCCACAAAGATGATCTGGGAGAGTGAATACAATGGAAATAGTTATTTAACTTTTAAATACTGTGCAGAGGCCGGCTGCATCTTTGTTAAAGGGGATCGGGCAAGAGTCTCAGCAGCTAAAGACGCACTTGCGCCCGCGGGGAGCTTTCCTGGCGGGAGCAGGATTTTCTGAGCGTGGCCTGGCGTCACCCTGGGGGTCACGCTCGTCAGGGACACTGGCCTGCTGCTCTGAGAAGCAGGCCTGGGCTGCGGTTTGGGCGGGGGGCCCTGAGAGGGAAGGAGGGAGCCCGGCGCCGGCGCCGAGCCGAGCATCCTCACCTGGCCCAGCTGCTCGCACGCCGTCTGGTACTCGGCGCGCTGACACAGGTCTTTGACGCGCTGGTACTTGGGCAGGAAGTTCTCCTCCTGGGCATCCACCTTGTCGCTGTCCCTCTTGTGCAGCAGTTTGCTGTGGGGCAGAGAGCAGAGGCGGGGCTGGTGGCCCAGCTCTGGGGGCACGCGGCCCCACTCAGCCCTGGTGCAGCGTCACCAGGGCGCACGCGCGGCCAGCCGGGCCGCGTCTTCCGACGGTCAAGAGACTTAGGAAGTGGGGATCTTATAAGACGCCTCCCGAGTTACGCGAGATGGCAAATAAACGGAGACGCATGTGTGACACTGTCCAGGCAGGACAAAGCGCGTCTGAAGGGCACGGGGCGTCCAGACGTAAGGTCCGATTCAACCACAGGGACCGCGAGCGGCTTCCCGAGTCCAGGGGGCTGAGGACAGCTCCCGGCCCCTGGTGGAAGCTGGCGGAACAGCATCAACCTCCCTCCCGCCCTTGACATTTGTAGTCTCGCGGGTGCAGGTGGGGCTGCCTGGCGCTTCCTGGGAGGCACGGGTGGGGTTTGCCCGGTGCCGCCCTGGGGCGGCTCCTCCAGACCCTGGCACTCACCCTCTCTCCACCAGGAAGGAGTCCCGCCAGACCCTCAGCTTCTTTTTCAAGTGAAACCTGGGGGAGAAAGCACATGTCCATCTTCTCATCAATGCAGGTGGCTACCACCTCCCTCCATCCTTCCAGAAGCAGGGATGGGACTCAGAGACAGCCTTGATTCACAAGCAGCGCAGACCCCAGGGGCAGCCAGGGCAAGTGGGGGACACACACACACACACACACGGACACACCCCCACACGTGGACACACACCCACACGGACACATACCCAGACACATACCCACTCGGACACACACCCATACAGACACACAGACACACACACATGGACACACACACACACTTGGACACACACCCACACAGACACACACCCACATGGACACACACCCATGGACACACACCCACATGGATACACACATATGAACACATACATGGACATACACACAGAGACACACGGACACACACACACCTTTCCCGCCCACAGCAGAGCTGCACTTCCCTAGAGCCTTGGGTCTGAACACGCGGCAGAACGACCCAGGTCAGTCGCTCCGAGTCACGTGTAGTCACGTGTGTGCCCCTCTGTGACTGCCAGGAAGCCCAGCAGCTCCCCAGGCGCTGGAAGAGATCGCTCCCCTTTCACTTCAGCACCAGATGAAACGCTTCTCCTGACTTTAGGTTAATTACATTGTGTTTGGGGGATGTTTTTCCCTTTGATCCTCTGTCGTTGGATTTAAGTGTGCATTTTGTGGAGTTTCGCGCTATCATTTCCACTTCCCAGACAGGGCCTCAGGCTGGGAGAGAACACTTCCATTCTGCACTCAACTCCCCAGAGTCCTGGCTCCCAACACAGCGCCCCCCGCCCTCCCCAAACACGCCCACTTTGCATCCTTACAGCTCATAAAACCTCCTAGTCAGAGGGAGGAGGCTCAGTAGAGGTGGTTCCTTCTACAGGACACTCAGTCTTGGACAGACAGTGCCCACCCGGCCTGGCCCCTCTGAGCTGCAGGAGGTACCAGCTGGAGGCTGCATCCGTCAGTGCTGAGGGGCCCTTATCTCGGTGGGCAGTTACACTGATGGCCGCTAGATGCCGCTGCTGCCACGCCAGTGACTGCGTCCTCCGCCTTCCTGTCCGACCAGACTCTGCTCACCTTCCCACCTAGTTTTTGCTCACCATTCACTGTATAGTGGGAGAAAGAAATGGCAACCCACTCCAGGAGTCTTGCCTGGAGAGTCCCATGGACAGAGGAGCCTGGCGGGCTACAGTCCATGGGAGTGCAAAGAGTCGGACATGACTGAGCGACTAAAACAACACCTTATAGATAAAGCTATGGTTTTTCCAGTGGTCACGTATGGATGTGAGAGTTGCACCATAAAGAAAGCTGAGCACCAAATAATTGATGCTTTTGAACCGTGGTGTTGGAGAAAACTCTTGAGAGTCCCTTGGACAGCAAGGAGATCCAACCAGTCCATCCTAAAGGAGATCAGTCCTGAATATTCATTGGAAGGACTGATGCTGAAGCTGAAGCTCCTATACTTTGGCCACCTGATGCGAAGAACTGATTCACTGGAAAAGACTCTGATGCTGGGAAAGAGTGAAGGTGGGAGGAGAAAGGGATGCCAGAGGATGAGATGGTTGGATGGCCTCACTGACTCAATGGACATGAGTCTGAGCAAGCTCCAGGAGATGGTGAAGGACAGGGAGGCCTGGCATGCTGCAGTTCATGGGGTCGCAAAGAGTTGAACACAACTGAACAACACACTGTTCTTTTGTTTGCCTCAAGGACACCCAGGAATATGTTCCCAATACCATCCAGCATTAGAGCCACAGTTCGTGGTGATTAAGAGTGTAGCCTCTAGCCTAGAGTCTGGATGCCTGGAGTGGGATCCAGACCTGCGCCAAGAGAACCATGACAAGTCACCTGACTGCTCTGGGATTCAATTTCCAAGCTGGGATCATAATAACGCCTACCTCACTGGGTTACTGTGAAGATTAAAATGATAAAATCTGCTTCAAAGCACTCAGAACAAGGCTGGCATACAGTAAGTGCTTAATTAATGTCAGCTCCAATAGCTGTTTTTTTTAAAGTTTCACCCAATTTGATTTTTTTTTTTTTTTAAAGTTTCACCCAATTTGAGCTGTGGTGGGTCCTCAGTGTGTCACTGTGGCCATATTCTAGCTGGAAAGGTGGACTCTCAGAGAGGGAGCTTCCTTTCCTGCCCCCCCCCCCACCATGACAGGTAAGTGGTCAGGATGCAGGGCCCTAGAACCCCAGCTCCCGAGTCTGGAAAAACCCCTGCCCCCCAGACACACACAGCTAGGCCAGGAGCTCAGACAGTTTGGGGTACTTGGCACCCCCAGCACCCGCCCCGTCCCCTCACCGATTCGCCGGTCGCTCTGTGTCCAGTAGCTTGAGGATGGATTTCCCGTCCATATCCGAGGGGATGTCCAGCCCAGCGATGTCCAGGATGGTGGGGGCCAGGTCGATGTTGAGGACGATGTGGGGATTCCTGAGGGAGGTGGAGTGAGAAGGACTCCGTCACTAGGGCAGGAGTGACCCGGCCTCCCTTGGGGAGGGCAGGCTGGAAAGCTGCCATCCATCACATCACTCTCCTGCACCCTGGCCCTCAAAGCTCGATTCATCTGAAGCCCAGCGCTCACCTTCCCACCCTCTGCACAACCACGGGGGCTGCGGTTCACAGGCCCACACCTGGCTTCTGCTTGGCTCCTTCTTCTGCCAGGAAGGCCCTGCCTGCCCCAACTCCTGAATGGAGAACGCTTTCTTTTGAAATGTACTCCAAACCCTGGACCTTCCCCCGGACCCTTCTCTGAGCCTCTGATGTGAACCCTGGCCCCCTCGCTGCTCCTGGAAGGCTGAGCGCAGCCCAGCCTCTGGGCCTTCGCCCTGGTGTCCCCTCTGCCTGGAACATTCTTCCTCCATGGCCCCAGCGAGCACTCTCACCACCTCTAGCTCTTCGCTCAACGATTACCAAAGAGGCCGATGACAGACTCAGTGGCCCCGAGATCCCCAGCTCTGGGGTTCACAGCCTGTGTGATCCCCTCTCCTTGGGGGGTGGGCCAAGCTGACAGGACAGGCAAAGGGGGGTGGGATGTCAGACCAGGGGGACACCATGTGGCCCACGCCTCTGTCCTGTTAGCCGTCCCTCCCTCGCTTCCTTTTCTCCCCTGGTTGGCCCTGAAGACGCTCCTTGCCACAAGTTCACCCCCAGCAAGGATGCCTGGTGAACACTCTGGGAGGCCGGCTGTGTGGGCTCAAGTCCTCCGTCTGCACCTGGACAACCCTGTGTGTGGAGAGACGGGTCCTCCCCCAGCTGAGCCTCTCTGGCTCTTGAGTCCCAAGAAGCAGATCACAGACTCTGAGGCTGACCAGGGTAACAACAGTTGCTGGAATACAGTTCAGCCCATCTTCTCTTTCCGAAAGCAAGTAATCCTAATGACTTTAATGGCCATACATTCTTCTCAAATAAGGAAAAACGTTTACAAGTATCAGAAACCTGGTTTTGAGACAAATTCCAGCTCCTCTCTTCTGTGCTATGTAATCTCAGGCAATTTAACCCGAGCCTCCGTTTCCTGTTGTTTAAAACACGGGTAACACTCACATCTACCTTAGAGGCTTGTTATCATGCTTAACTCAGTTACCTGGATAGAAGGTGCTTAGACCAAAGCCTGAAGAATCACACTGTATCAACACAGCTATTATGATAATAGCTATGATTACAGGTGGGGACCCTGAGATCCAGACAGGGAGGGACCCAGTGAGGTCGGCAGAGGACGAGAGATGAGGCTGGGCTACAGCTCGCACTGCCTGCCTCCTGGAAGCGCCACCAAACCTCCTGGGCGGGGCAGGAACGTCTTGGTCCCAAGACGTTGCCCTTTCAGGAGGAATCCCGTAGCCAAGTCAGTGTCTGCGTGTGTTCAGGGCTCGGATGGAAGTCAGACGCGATAAGCACCAGTGCAGTGAAAACGTGCATTTCAAAAGACCCTTCGAGTTGGTCTCCGTAACATCCCGGCTGACCTGAGGAAGCTGCAGCTATGATTACTGGCCTTTCTACCCCTCCCTGCCCCAGACATGACACTTTTGCTGCCAGGACGTGTCGTTTCAAAGGTTAACCCAGAGGGACGGCTGGCGGAGGGCCCACGTGGCCCTCGGGGAAGGATGGGGGGAGGCTGGTTCCCTTAGCGCTGCCACTGAGCTGGCCGTGCTGACCTCAGCCCAGGGCCCCTCCCTGACAACCACCAGGCCCACCACCAGTTAGGACAGACAGAAGTCGAGGTGGCATCTCCACGCGCTGGCAGGGGCACACAGTCCGGCTTCCTGACTCTCTGGCACAGTGCCCGCCCACGAACAGTCTGTTTTCTTGGGTGCTAACAGCCCTGGCCTCCCTTTCCCCAACAGAGGGGAAGGCGATGATCAGAATCCACCCTGGGTGACATCACTGCCCCTTCGCTCAGCACCCAGGCCCACCTGCCCAAATCCCGTGCTCCCAGGGGGTGGCCGGGGGCTGCCCGCTGAGTTGCCTGCTGCTTGCCCTTGTGGGTGCCAACGAGCCTGGAGGCCTCCCCGCAACTGCGGGGTGCTGGGGGTGGGGTGATACACTTACAGGGAGCCGGCCTCCACGTTGGGGCCCCTCACGTAGAACGGGACCCTGATGTCAAACTCGTAGGGCATCGACTTCCCTTTCACCAGTCCAAACTGGCCGATGTGGTAGCCGTGGTCGGCTGTGTACACGATGTGGGTGTTGTCCAGCTCGCCCGTCTCCACCAGCATGTTGTAAATCTGAGACGCAGGCAGGGTGGTGAGGATGTGGGGAGGGCCAGTGGGCAGCGGGCACCCGGCCCGCTCTCCCCTAAAGGGGGCGGTGTGCTGGGGTCTCAGGACCTGTCCCTCCCCTGCCTCAGGTCACCTGTCGCCTCTCGGTGGGGCCGCTGGGACTGACCCAGGGGTCCCTAGGGCCTCCTCACCTCCCACCCCCTCTGCTTGCCTTCTCAGCACTTATTTGTGGACTGGTCTCCCGGCACTGGAAGGTAGGTCCCATCTGGGTGGGCCTTCTGTCATTTGTTCCCTGCTGGGGCCTGTGTGTGCTGGTGCTCAACGGATGCTGTGGGATGGGTGGATGGATGGATGACTGGCCCAAGGCAGGAGTCTGTGACCCACAGCAGAACTTTCTGCGATGCAGGCAACGGTAACACCTGTGGCGCGAGCCCCGTGTGGCTATTCAGCCTCCAAGCGTGGCCAGTGCAGCCGAGGAATGGAATTCTAAATTTTACTGGGAAGTGACAGTGCCAGCTGCGCAGCTGTGTCTGATTCTTTGTGGCCCCGTGGACTGTAGCTCACGGCAGGCTCCTCTGCCCATGGGATTCTCCAGGCAAGAACACTGGAGTGGGTAGCCCTTCCCTTCTCCAGGGAATCTTCCTGACCCACAGATCGGACCCAGGTCTCCTGCATTGCTGCCAGGTTCCTTGCTGTCTGAGCCACCCGGGAAGCCCTTACTGAACTTAAATAGTCATGGATAAATTTAAAAATACATATCCAGGCAATGGAATGTTTCTCAGCAACAACAAAAAAATTAAGTACTTTCAAGTGACCCTTGCAATCATCGCACAAAGTAGAAGAAGCCAGATACAAAAAAGCCACATATTGTAGGGTTCCTTTTATATGAAATATCCAGAATAGGCGAATTCACAGAGACACAAAGTAGATGAGGAGCTGCCTAAGGTGGAGGGGGGTGGGGGTGGTGGTTTGGGGTGATGGTTAAGGGCTGCAGGGTTTCTCTCGGGGTGATGAAACTGTTCTAAGGCCAACTGTGGCGATGATCGTACAACTCTGTGAATAAGTGAAAACCCACTGAAACGTGTGCTTGAATCGGGTGAGCTGTGATTAAAAAGCATACGTAGCCACACGTGGTTGCTGTAGTGGACCAACCAGAGCTGGAACAGTTCCCCCAAGGGCTGGGGTTCCATCTGCATCACTCAAAGCCGTTTCAGGGGTGCCCCTCCCTTCTGCCCTGTTCCTTCCTCTCCCGCTTATGGTGCTGGGGGGCGGGGCGGGAGGCGGCAGCCTACCGGTGCTGGGGGGCGGGGCGGGGCAGGGAGGGGAGGGGCAGCCTACCGTCTCCATGGAGTCGTCCACCGACAGGAGGGTCTGCAGGCGCTTCCGCTGCAGCATGTTGGTGAACTGCATGTGGATGGGCCTCATGGGCCCCGTGTAGCGCATGATCCAGTGCTTGTCCGGGTTGGGCGCGTAGTTGTAGCTTGGGGTGCTGATGGGCAGATACGCATAGAGGTCAGACCAGGCCGCAGGTGGGGGTGCTGGGCCCTGCCCCCCAGCTCTCCCATTCAGCTCCCCCCCACAATATGCCTGGGGAAGCAGCCGCCCTGTGCCAGGGCTGCAGCCCAGGCTGAAACCTCGCCCCTCTGGAGGCCAGCATGTCGGGGGCTCTGCCCCAGGTTAGGTCAGCATCTCTCTGGGTGGGGGGCATGCACACGGGAAGACTGGGGGTGGGACACAGCGACAGGTGACCTGGAGGCCCCCAGGGGGATTGTCCCCCCATCTCAGCCCTGTCAGCACACCCAGCGCATCAAGGCTGAAGTCTCAGTCTGTGCTGGGCTCTCTTCTCCCTCGAATTTGCCCACCTCCCTTTGTACAGGAGGGGAGAGGTTCAAGTTGAGAACCACTCACGGACACAGCACTGCATTCATTTTTCAGCTACATTGGGTAGATGGCGAGTGCCAGTTATCGTGGCTAATTAAGGTGTGTCACATGGAATTTCCTTTTGCAATAGATTTTTGTTTTTTTAAAAGGGAAATTGGTTAAAAAATTCAGTTAATAACAGTCAAGCAAAACTGTGAGAATGGCCTGAATGTGTACGTTTGGGACAGGCTGATTCTATGACTTGTCACAATTATTCTTCCTGTGTGGTTTACTCTCCCATTTTAAAAAAGAGGAAACGAGGGTCAGAGGAGTTCCGGGACCTGCCCACGGTCTCACTGAGTGACTGGTGGAGCCACTGGGCTCCGAGACTTCTACTGTGGGGGTCAGCCGTGATGCTCAATGATAAACGAATAAATACATGATAATCTGACCCGGGATGAGCACTGGCCATGTGCTGGGTGCACCCAGAAGTCTCCACCTATATCATCTCATTTAATATTCAGAACTGTCCTTGGCGTCGGGGCTACTTTTATTCACCCTGAGTGAGAAATGGAGACTCGCAGCCCAGTGAGGGGATGACCTTGTCAAAGGTAGAGCCGGGGGCTGATCTCAGGAGTAGGAAACCCCACAAGGCATGGGTGCCCCTCGTAAAGGGTCTGATGATACTGGAAGGCCAGGGGCTGCTCAGATCTTACCCCCTTCCCCTTCCCCAGGCAAAACTGCAAACAGGGGCTAAGCTTCCTCTCCTTGAAGACAAAAGCTTTTCAAGAGGGCTATTAAGGGGGACGGCTGAGGGAGTCGGGGAGGGGATAAGGGTCCCAAATGTCCTCCCTTCCTCGAGACTTCAGCCCCCTCAACTTCAGAGAACTTTGCCAGGGTGGAAGGAAAGACCCTGCAGTTCACGGGAGCCCATAGTTATGAAGATGGTTGCTATGTAGATGGAGTGGTCACAAGACTCCTGGACTTTGCATTTCTGGCCAGTCTCCTGCCGCTAAATCTGCCCTGGCTCCTTCGAGCCGGTTTAGGGCCTGAACACGGTTCTCCCCCTCCTCCAGCCAGCTTAGGGCCTGACCCACGTGCAGAACATTCCCAGGGTCAAGCCCACCTCCTGCACCAAGGGGGGCTGAGGGTGGCAGGAGCAGCACAGAGAGACGCCCTCAGGGCTGGTTGGTGGTTTGGGGAAATTGTTCCCATGGCCCCAGGGGCCTGGATTCTGGATGGAATTCTGAGCAATTATCCCTGAATCTGTTAGATTCTAAGGGGCTGGTGTCTGCCCTGGAGCACAGTGAAGGGGTGAGTCTGTCAAGAGTCTGCTTTCTGAAGCCCCTTCTCTGGAGACGGCTTTTGGAGCAGGATCTGGGGGTCCTGCTTGGGGCCAGGCTCTCCTTGCTCCCCTGGGATGGGGTCACATTTTCACAGGAACCCAGCCGTCTGCTGAACAAAGAGGCAAAGCCCTCACCTCTGAAAGAATCTGAGGAATGTCTGCTTGTCCAGCCTGAAGGACAACATCCCCTCTTCTGCCGCCCCTTCCGGCCCCTCGCTCTGTGTCTGGAGGCCTGGCCCCACCCCCACCCCAAGATGCGAGCCTGGGCCTGGCTCCCTTGGGTGATGGGAGGAGAGGCCCATGACCTGGTCAGATGCCACACTCCAAGGAAGCTCTGGCGCGCGCGTGTGTGTGTGTGTGTGTGTGTGTGTGTGTGTTCCTGTCTCTGTATGTGCATGTCTGTATGGTGATATATTTGCATGTTTGTCTGTGTGTGTTTGCATCTGTGTTTATGTGCGTCTCTGTGTGTTTGTTTTTGTGTATCTGTGTGTGTTAGTATATGTGCTTAGATCTTTGTATCTGTGTGTTTGGGTGTCTGTTTCTGTGTATATTTGTGTATCTGTGTGTGTGTGCCTGTATATGGGCCTGTGTGTACATGTCTGTGTATCTGTGTAATTTGTGTGTCTTTGTGTCTGTATCTGTGTGTTCTGTGTATCTGTGTTTGTGTGCGCACTGGTGTATTTGTGTATGTGAATGTGTTAGTTGCTCAGTTGTGTTGGATTCTCTGCAAGTCCGTGGACTTTAGCCCACCAGGCTCCTCTGTCCATGGGATTCTCCAGGTAAGAATACTGCAGTGGGTTGCCATCCCCTTTTCCAGGGTATCTTCCCAACCCAGGGATGGAACCTGGGTCTCTTGCATTGCAGGCAGATTCTTTACCATCTGAGCTACCAGGGAAGCCCAATTTGTGTGTACATCTGTGTGTATCTATTTGTATATTTGTGTCTGTATCTGTGTGTGTGTTTGTGTGTGTCTGTGTGCGTCTCTGTATGTATGAAGCTGGGGAGGGTGGATGGGGCCCTGGGCAGGTGCAATGGGACCGTATCGCAACAAGCAGCATTTGCCAGAACCCAAAGCCCAGCAGAGAATGTGACGCAGGCTTGACGGGGTGAGAGTCTCTGACAGGGGCCTCCTGTCGGAAAGATCTGGAACTCTGACCTGAGGGCTCTGGCCCCTCCTCAGTCCCCTGACTATTGTAATTAAACATCCCAGCTGCAGAACTTTCTGGTTTGGAGGTTTGTTTTGAAAATGATTATACCCTAGAGATAAGAGAGCCTTCCAAACACACTCCTAATAAGGAGGGGTGGGGGTCGCTCTGGGTAAGTGATAGCAGGCGGTGCTCTTGTTCAGGTTCTATAATTTTCATTTCAAAGGGAAAATAAATGAGCAGGCGATGTCAAACAGCCTCATCACGAAACTCCAGGGCTGCTGGGGGGCCAGCACCCCTTTTAGAGGAGACACTGCAGAAGCCAAGCGAACCTTCTCCCCACCACCCCACCCCCACGGCGCCTCCCGTCCTCCCATCGGCAGGACCGAGCTGGCCTCACACCCTCGGCAGAGGCAGGGGGCGGCAGGCTGGCCTCCCAGGCGGGAGGAGTGCGCAGGTGGGGCTGCCAGGCCAGCTTTGCGGAGAGGCGGTGCTGCTGTCCTAGGATGTGGTTCATCCTCACCTCCAACCCTCCTTCCCAAAGACCAGGGGGTCGGCGGACACGCTGCCTCACCCCCAGGAGCCACACTGGGTGCTGTCCAAAAGGAATCACAGCGAGCGGGGCGAGGAGGGCGATGTGTTCTGATTATAAGGAAACTTAAACACCCTGAATATTCAGGCGGGCTCCAAACTGCCCTGCTCTTGTCGCCCCAATGTCAGAGTGAAGGTTTGCTGAGCATCATGGCTGAGCAGGAGGTGGTTTGAGGCAGAGGAATGTAGAAGACTCCAGAAAGATTTTCTAGCCTGCTGGAAGGAGGAGGACTGGAGAGGTGGGCAGAGAGACGGCAGGCAGGAATGGGGGCCGGATGTGAATCTGAGCTCTGCTGTTTACCAGCTGTGTGACCTTAGGGAACTTACCTCACCTCCCTGACAGGCAGCCTCCAAGACAGCCCTCAATGGCTCCCTTCTACCGTGCGTAGCCCCCTCCCACTGGTCCGTGTGATGAGTAGAGTATGGTGGAGATGGTGTGTCCTTCTGAGATTAGGTTATAAAAGACTGTGTTGGCCCTAGGTCAGAGGCGGCCCTGTGCGTGAGCCCCAGGCAAGCCTCAGGTGGGGCACCCAAGCTGACATCTTGATTACATCCTCTGGAGACCCTGAGCCAGAGCCAGACAGGCAGTCCCCAGATTGCTGACTCACAGATACTGTGAGATGCTACACACTGGTGTTCTAAGTGGCTCAATTTCAGGATAACTTGTCATGCAGCAATAGATGACTGATACATGAAGGGTCACTGGGACTATTCAGGGATTCAGTGCAGAAGATCCCCTGGAGAAGGAAATGGCTACCCACTCCAGTATTACTGCCTGGGAAATCCCATGGCCAGACAGTCCAGGGGTCCCAAGAGTTGTACACGACTTAGCAACTAAACCACCACCACAGGGCTTAGAACAGAGTCTGCCATGGAGTCAATAGCTTATACAGCCTGTAGACATATTAGTAGCCTGATGAAGCTATAGACTCCTTCTCAAAAGAATGCTTAAAAATGTGCAAAATGAAACAGGATTGAAAGGAAACCTATGGTACAGGTGTACACCTGAAAGGCAGTTCTAGCCGCAGATCTCGGTGAGAGGATGTGGGTCCCACGTTAACCACTCTTGTTGCATGCTTTGTGTTATTACTGGATCTGTATTCCAGATCTCCAGAGATCAGCTGTGTGCTTCTGGGTTCTTTAAACCAGGAGGAATAGAGAGAAGAGGCAGCCTCGTCTCCATCATTGCATCACTGTGACCGAGCCTGACCCTCCCGCTTTGGTGCTGTCCAGTAGCTCTGGAGGCAGTGCCCTGACACTTACATGTGCTGAGATGCATTAGGAAAGAGGCTTGAGTACTGGGGGCTGAGTCCTCAGGACCGTGGGGGGCTGCGTGGCTGATGACCATGAGCACAGGTCTATGCGGGTACATCTTCTTGGATGTGCGGAAGAAACTCACGCTGTCGTTGGTAATCAGGTCCGTCAGGTAGTCCTGGGGGCCAGGGAGAGACAGGAGAAGGTGTGAGGAGCCGGGCATCTGTGCTGAACATCGGGAATGCAAAAGTGACCGAAACAGACAATCCTTGCCCTCCTGGAGCTGCTGGTCTAGGGGCAGACATGCAGCAAGTGATGAAGTAAAACAGGGAATACAGACAATCAGCAGGCAAGCAGAACAGGGCATGTCAAATGATAACACTTCACAGTGGAGGAAAAACCCTGAGAAGGGGTCAGGGAGGATGGGAGAGGAATTGCAATTTGCCATTCATTCATGACAGATATTAAAATAATAACACTACTGAGTGCTTACGGCGTGCCAGGAACTCTTATGGGTTTACATGTATTAGCTTGTTAATTCTCACATAGTCCTAGAAAGTAGGTGGGATGATAAGCCCTGTTTTCCAGGACAGGAAAATGAAGGCCCAGAGAAGTTAAGTGAATCGCCCAATGTCACACAGCTGATAAATGTTGGCAGTTGGGCCTCCTGAATCTTGGTCGCTAAGCCTGAAGTCTTTTTTTTTTTTTTTTATTCTACATTACAATACTGTATTTGTTTTGCCATACATTGACATGAATCAGCCACAGGTGAACATGATCTCCCAATGCCGAAGCCCCCTCCCACCTCCCACCCCCATATCATCTCCCTGAATCATCCTGTGCACCAGCCCCATGCATCCTGTATCCTGTATTGAACATAGACTGGCGCTTCGTTTCTTACAAGACAGTATACACGTTTCAATGCCATTCTCCCAAAATATCCCACCCTCTCCCTCTCCCTCAGAGTCCAAAAGTCCGTTCTATACCTCTGTGTCTCTTTTGTTGTCTCACATAGAGGGTCATCATTACTATCTTTCTAAATTCCATATATATGTGTCAGTATACTGTATTGGTGTTTTTTCTTTCTGGCTTACTTCACTCTGTATAATCGGCTCCAGTTTCATCCATCTCATTAGAACTGAGTCAAATTTATTCTTTTTAAGGGCTGAGTAGTACTCCATTGGGTATATGTACCACAGCTTTCTTATCCATTCATCTGCTGATGGACATCTAGGTTGCTTCCATGTCCTGGCTATTATAAACAGTGCTCCAATGAACATTGGGGTACATGTGTCTCTTTCAATTCTGGTTTCCTCGGTGTGTATGCCCAGCAGTGGGACTGCTGGGTCATAAGGCAGTTCTATTTGCAATTTTTTAAGGAATCTCCACACTGTTTTCCATAGTGGCTGTACTAGTTTGCATTCCCACCAGCAGTGTAAGAGGGTTCCCTTTTCTCCACATCCTCTCCAGCATTTATTGCTTGTAGACTTTTGGATCGCAGCCATTCTGACTGGTGTGAAATGGTACCTCATTGTGGTCTTGATTTGCATTTCTCTGATAATGAGTGATGTTGAGCATCTTTTCATGTGTTTGTTAGCCATCCGTATGTCTTCTTTGGAGAAATGCCTATTTAGTTCTTTGGCCCATTTTTTTATTGGTTCGTTTATTTTTCTGGAGTTGAGCTGCGTAAGTTGCTTGTATATCTTTGAGATTAGTTGTCAGTTGTTTCATTTGCTATTGTTTTCTCTCATTCAGAAGACTGTCTTTTCACCTTGCGTATAGTTTCCTTTGTTGTGCAGAAGCTTTTAATTTTAATTAGATCCCATTTATTTATTTTTGCTTTTATTTCCAGTATACTGGGAGGTGGATCATAGGGGATCCTGCTGTGATTTATGTCAGAGAGTGTTTTGCCTATGTTTTCCTCTAGGAGTTTTATAGTTTCTGGTCTTACATTTAGATCTTTAATCCATTTTGAGTTTATTTTTGTGTATGGTGTTAGAAAGAGGTCTAGTTTCAATCTTTTACAAGTGGTTGACCAGTTTTCCCAGCACCACCTGTTAAAGAGACTGTCTTTACTCCATTGTATATTCTTGCCTCCTTTGTCGAAGATAAGGTGTCCATAGGTGTGTGGGTTTATCTCAGGGCTTTCTATTTTGTTCCATTGATCTATATTTCTGTCTTTGTGCCAGTACCATACTGTCTTAATGACTGTGGCTTTGTAGTAGAGCCTAAAGTCAGGCAAGTTGATTCCTCCAGTTCCATTCTTCTTTCTCAGGATTGCTTTGGCTATTTGAGGTTTTTTGTATTTCCATACAAATCTTGAGATGATTTGATTTAGTTCTGTGAAAAATACTGCTGGTAGCTTGATGGGAATTGCATTGAATCTGTAGATTGCTTTGGGTAGTATACTCATTTTCACTATATTGACTCTTCCGATCCATGAGCATGGTATATTTCTCCATCTATTAGTGTCCTCTTTGATTTCTTTCATCAGTGTTTTATAGTTTTCGATATATAGGTCTTTAGTTTCTTTAGGTAGGTATATTCCTAAGTATTTTATTCTTTTCGTTGCAATGGTGAATGGAATTGTTTCCTTAACTTCTTTTTCTACTTTCTCATTATTAGTGTATAGGAATGCAAGGGATTTCTGAGTGTTGATTTTATATCCTGCAACTTTACTATATTCATTGATTAGCTCTAGTAGTTTTCTGGTCGAGTCTTTAGGGTTTTCTATGTAGAGGATCATGTCGTCTGCAAACAGTGAGAGTTTTACTTCTTCTTTTCCAATTTGGATTCCTTTTATTTCTTTTTCTGCTCTGATTGCTGTGGCCAAAACTTCCAGTACGATATTGAATAGTAGTGGTGAAAGTGGACACCCTTGTCTTGTTCCTGACTTTAGGGAAATGGTTTCAATTTTTCACCATTGAGGATAATGTTAGCTGTGGGTTTGTCATATATAGCTTTTATTATGTTGAGGTACGTTCCTTCTATTCCTGCTTTCTGGAGAGTTTTTTTTTTTATCATAAATGGATGCTGAATTTTGTCAAAGGCTTTTTCTGCATCTTTTTAAGGCCCTAGGGACTGAAGCGACTTAGCAGTAGCAGCAGGGATCCCACTGTGGAGGGTGAATACATGCCTGCGATGCTGAAGGGTCTGTCCTGGGGGCAGGAGCAGGTGAACGTATAACCAAAGAGTCAAGATAGTGATGAGGAGTGACAGGAGGAGGAAATAAGACAAGATGTGGCAAAGAGTAATTGGGAGCTGGGGCAATCAGGGAGGTCCTTTTGGAGGAAATGAAACTCGAGCTGAGACCTGAGCGGCAAGAAGGAACTGGGCGTGGGATGATCTCCATCACTGAAGTTCACTCTCAGCTGCTTGCTGGAATCCTTAGGGGAGCTTTACTGATGTCTGGGCTTTCTTCTGGTTTAGCTGCTCTGTGGTTCAGCCTGGGCACTGGACTTTAAAAAAATCTCCCCAGGGGACTCCAATATGCAGCCAGGAGTGAGAATCACTGATCTGGAGGAAGTGTGTCAGGCAGAGGGGAGAGCAAATGCAAGGGCTCTGAGGCAGGAACAAGCGTGGCTTGTGTTCAAGGAAGAGAAAGAGGATGAACAGTCAGTGGGGACAATGCAGGGACAAGCAAATCATGCCACAGACACAGGCGTGCAGTAGAGGCTCCACAACAGTGAGGCCACGGAGATAAGCGGGCAGGAGGATGGATGAGTGGGAACATTGTGGACAGGAAACGAGGGCTTTAAAAGCTCAGCAAAGAAGTTGAAATTTGTTTCAGTTCTTCCTGAACTTGGTAAATCTTTAGCTGCTGATTTCTTTGGAAGGGAATGAATTCTTAAACATTTACCCTCTGCTTCCTAGGAAGCAGCTCTGTCCAAAATGATAACTTTCAAAAAGAGATATTATTTTACAGGAAAAAGGTGAAGAAATGGCTACGGTTTCTACCCTTCTACCATTGTACCCTGTACGAAATGCATGCATATTCCCTGGGTTCCTACGCCTCTAGAGACACACACCTCCAAGGACACTTGTGCACTAAATCTCCGTGCATAGGACAGTTACTGCACCACAGTGACCAGCAGTGGGACGATGACTCATGACCCTGGACTGCTTTCACACTGTGCAGTGCTGGGCAGACACGGAAAGGGAAGCAAGTCTATTGTGACCGAGGTGGAACATTGTCCAAGATATACTCTTAAGGGAAAGAGCAAACTACAGAGCCAAACTTCAGAAAAGTTTATTTATATCTTTTTTGTGGGAGGAGTAGGGCAGAGAGGAGAAACCAAACCCCTACCTTCCTATGCTTATGAGCACTAAGAAAAAAATTCAGAAGGACAGATCCCTAAGTGCTAACTGGGGACCAAGATAAGGGGAGAAGGGAGAAAGTCACTCGTTACTTCATGCATTTTCCCTTGAAACATTTTGGGGAGTAAAAAGGGTCTTATAAAGTGGGCCTTGTAGAACATTACATAAAAATAACTTTCTTCTATATGATATAAATCAACAAGCTGCAGCTATAGCTGCATTTCAAAAATGGCTCTAATACCAGTCCCTTCAGATGGTGATTTCACACAAACTTGACAAGTGAATAATGCATTTAGCCAGGAGCCTGGTACCAGGGGAACCCACAAGGGACACTGGCTCTTATCGTTATCAGACCTTTGTTCCACTGACCTTCATAGCAACTTTGCGAAGTGGACACCATGCCCATTTTACAGATAGGAAAACCAAGGCCACAAAACTAATAAGCAGTTCATTCAGAGTTAGAACCCAGGCCGTTATGTTTTTTGTCTGGTCCATCTTTTGTCCCCTGACAAACAAAAATATTCCTGGGAGGAGATGGTGGTTTACATCAGGTCTTAACAAACCTTTTCTGTAAAAGGCCAGATGATAAATATTTGAAGCTTCATAGGCCAGAAGTCTCAGTTACAATCACTCATTACCACCATTACAGCTGAAAAGCAGCAACAGCAGCAATGAATGGGCACGTCTAGGCTGCAGTAAGCTTTATCCACACACACTAAAATCTGAATTTCATATAATGTTCACCGGTCATGAAAATCGCTGTTCCTTTTATTTTTCCAGCTAAGTAGACATGGAAAAACCATTCTAAGCTCAGGATTGTAGCAAAACAGTTGGTAGGCTGGGCTTGACCCAAGAACTATAGTTTTAAGAATGGATTTTGAAGCCTGATGGCCTGGGTTTGAATCCTGAAAGTGAAAATGTTAGTTACTCAGTCGTGTCTGACTCTTTGAGACCCATGGACCACAAGAATCAAATTCTCCAGGCAAGAATACTGGAGTGGGTAGCTATATCTTTCTTCAGGAGATCTGCCCAACCCAGGGACTGAACCGAGTCTCTGCATCACAGGCAGATTCTTCATTGTCTAAACCACCAGGGAACATTCCCCTTCCAGCTGTGTGGCCTGGTTTCTTCGCCTCTCTGGGCTTCAGTTTCCTCATTTAGTGATCAGGAAACTAACAGCAAATCGCTCACAGGCTCTGGTGAGAAATGTATGGGTTAATTCATATACAATGATTCCAGCAGTATCTGGTGCGTGATACCCTCTAAAGGAGGGTTAGCCTTTATTCCTCAGGAATCAAGGATTTTCCTTGTGAAAACTGGAACAGTACAAACAAAGCTGAAGTTCCCTTTGATAACCTCGCATCTCCACTTCCAACCGTGGCCTCTCAGTCTCCTACTGAGGAAGAAGTATCTTTCCTGATGTGTTGTTACGTATGTCACGGTTGCTCTATGCATCTTTTTCCATGAATCCTATCATACTGCGTGCTTCCATTCATCCGAGAAACACAGCAGTGGACAAGACGCCTGCCTTCATGAGCCTTGTTTTCAAATCGGAGGACAGTTAACAAATGAATCCGTGATACGCACAGGTGTGGCGCATCCATGGTGATGGAGGGTGGGGTCGGGGTGGGGAGGTGCCCAGTGCACAGGGTGGTCTGGGAAGGCGGCACCTGACTAGGGACCCGGAAGAGTCCTGCAGCTTGCTTTCCCACCAGTCCTTCCACCCTAAGCTTCTCTGATGGCTTTAGACACTAACCCCCTCTCATCTTTTTCCAGATGCTTCCATGGTCATTTAGTCATTTCCCGCATTAGTGGGCTTTCTTGGTTTCCTTCAGTGACGCATCTGCAGCCAACAGCTGGGCTAAGCCCCTCGGCATAGGAGGGAGGCTTCTCTGGAACAGAGAGAAAGCGCAAATGGTGGGTGCACTCAAGTTCACGGCAACCACCATTTCTGCAGAGCCTCCCACCACCTGGACCCTCCCCCTCTCCCCACCTGGTCATGCCTGTCTCCCTTCCGCTACCTGTTCTGCATTCTCCTGCCCTCTTTGACCATTCGGCTTGCTTTATACATCGTTCTTTTCTCATCAGCGCTGCCTCTCTCTTTCCACTCTGTTATGAGGACCCCTTTTGGGGGCATCTGCCCACCTTCATGATCAGTGATTAGGGCAGAGTCTTCGAGGGCCTTCTGAGGGGCACTTGGGAAGGACTGCTGATTTCTTCCTTCCCTGGGCCTCTGCCGGGGTGCCCAGGGTTAGCCTCGGCAACGATGCTCCGACCTCCCAGAGTCACGGGTCCTCGCTCCCCAGCTCTGCCATGGCTGGAAACTCCGCGCTCGCTCCTGCTCCCTCCTGGTGCTCCTGCCACCCACTGCTAACCTTGCGAGCTGCACCCTGCACCTGAGCCAGCTCTGACCCCCGAGGGCCCCCATCCCTCTCTGTTTCCAGGCCTCCGGTAACTGGGATCCCAGGACCCTCCCATCTTTGTCAGGGGCGCGCCTCTCATTCTCAGGCTGAGATGCATGGATGGCAGGAGACGGTGAGAAAGCAGCCGCTGTGCATCCCATTCTCAGCGCCAAGGGGCTGGGGTCCCCTGGATAACTTCATTATCGGGCTGTGCTGAGGCCAGGGTGGACATGGCAAGGAATGTTAACAAGGAGGGCGTGGACTTTTCTGGGTATTTGAAGAATCTGCCTGCACTGAGGCTGGGAGGAGAGAAAAGGTGTGTTCAGCCCTGTGAGACTATGCTTTATTTCTAAGGAGTCCAGCAGACTGGCTAATCACCCTCAACCAGGACTTTAGAATGAGTTTGCTCTGAGGAGGTCATGGAGGCAGGCCTACCACGTGCAGAGTGAGACACGGGGTCAGGGAGAGGCACTGCCCAGGTGATGCCACGTGTGGTTTCTGCCACTCGGGGCCTTATCAGGCTTACACACGTGGATGGTGATTACCTGTCAAAGCTGGGAGGGCTCCCCAAATGTGCTGGTATCTCCAGAAGGGAAATGGGATAGAGTGTATTTTGGCTGCTGAGATGGCAGGAATATTTGCTAGTCATCGGATGATTTTTTTTTTTAATGTAAGTTTGGATGAACCCTCAGTATTAGTCTCTCTTCCTCCCTGTCATCATCACCACCATCAGCATTATTTAAGCCAGAGGTCAGGAAACTACAGCCTACTGGCCAAGTCAGGCCTCTTGCCTGTTTTTTTAAATAAAGTTTTATTGAAACACAGCCAGGTTTATCTGTTTACGTATCATCTACAGCTGCTTTTGGACTGCGAGGGTGGACTTGAGCAGTTGCAATGGAGATTATAGCTTGTAAAGTCTAAAGTATTTAGTATTTGGCCCTTTGCAGAGGAAGTTTCGTGTCTTGATCTGAACTAATATATTCTGATTGTTCACTATGTCCAGTGATCTCCTCTATTATTCTACACATATTATTAACTCCTGTAAGCTTCAAAAGCCTTTGTGGAAAAAAAAACTACAGTGAAATACCACTATACTCTTCTGACTGGAACGGTGTATGAGGGAGCCTTCTGGGGGGTTGGCACCGCTCTATAATTTGACCTCGGTGGCAGTTACACAGACGCACACATGTGTGAAAATTTCCTGAGCCATCCACCTAGGATCCAAGTACGTTACCTGACTGCAGTTCAACAAAGCAGAACTAGAAAAAGCATGGCCTGGGGAATGGCCTAGGGGCTTCCCTGGTGGCTCAGATGGGGAAGAAACTGCCTGTAATGCAGGAGACACGGGTCCGATCCCTGGGTCGGGAAGATCCCCTGGAGAAGGAAATGGCAACCCACTCCAGTATCCTTGCCAGGAGAATCCCATGGACAGAGGAGCCTGGCAGGCTACAGTCCATGGGGTTGCAAAGAGTCAGACACGACTGAGCGCCTAACACACATACATACGGGGAAGGAGGAGGTTAAGGTATAGAACACGATAAACAAGGATGGAGGAGCTACACGCACAAGTAAGAACATGGGTGGATTTCAGCAAAGTATTCAGCAAAAGAAGGGATACAGAATTAATCTACGATGCTGGAAGTCTGAGTGACAGAAGTCCTTGTAGGAGGGGTGGTTGATGGAAGGAGTTACACGAGGGGACCTTCTGGGGCTGGTGGCAACATCGCTTCCTGACCTCCGTGATGCTGGTTGCACGCATCCGTTCAGCTCGTGAAAAGTCATTAAACTGTATGTTCTCTATGCACGCTTTCTATAACAAATTTCTGCCTTGGCAAAATGTTGTAAAATAATGCTTTCATATCACCTGGTGCCTGTTAGAATGGCGAGCATCAGGAAGACAAGAGATGACAAGCGTCGGTGGGGATGTGGAAGGAAGGGAAGCTCTGTGGACTGCTGGTGGAATGTAAACTGATGTAGCTACTACACAAAACAGCAAGGAGGTTCCTCAAAAATTAAAAATAGAACTACTCTATGATCTGGGGATTCCACTTCGGGTATTTATCCAAAGGAAGTGAAAACTGGATCTTGAAGAAATATCTGTACTCTCCTGTTTATTGCAGCGTTAGTCCCGGCAGCCTGGGTATGCAAACAACCCGAGTGTCCTCAGTGATGAATGGATGGAGACAATGCGGTGTGTACACACACACACACACACACAGGAATATTATTCCATCACGAGAAAGAAGGAAATAATCTTGGCTATTTGCAACAACATGGAAATTATGCTAAGTGACTGAAGTCAATCAGAGAAAGACAAATATTGTGTGATACCACAAAGTATACATGGAGTTCGAAAGAAGTAAACTCATAAAAACAGAAAGTAGAATGGGTTCTCCCAGGGGCTGAGGGATGGGAGAACTGGGGAGATGCTGCTTAAGGGGACACACTTAGAGCTAGTGAATGAGGAAGTTCTGGAGGTCTCATGCATAGCATAGAGATTAGAGGCAACAGTACTGGATTATAATGAATTTGAGCAAAACCTGGGAGATAGTGGAGGACAGAGGAGCCTGGTGTGCTACAGTCCATGGGTCACAAAGAGTCACACACGACTTAGCAACTGAACAGCAGTTGTATTATAAACATTAGACTTGCCAAGAGACTAGGTCTTAATTATTTCCCCCAAAAGGAAAAATTACTTCTGCAACATGATAAAGCTTTAGCTGACATGATTCACACACTGCATTATATGTATGCACTGAACCAACGTGTTGTACATGCTAAATTCACAGTGTTATATGTCAAATATATTTCAGCTGAGAAAACCCAACACTCTTATATTGCCATTTGCAACCACACAGATGGACCTAGTGTTATACTTAGTGAAGTAAGTCAGAGGAAGACAAATATTAATATTATGTGATACTATTTTATGTGGAATCTAAAAAATAATACAAATGAATCTATATAGAAGACAGAAAAAGACCCACAGACATAGAAAACAAACCTATACTTATCAAAGGGGAAAGCATTGCTGGGGAAGGATAAATTAGGAGTATGGGATTAATAAACTCTCCACATAAAATAGGTGAACAACAGAAATTTTCTGTATACCACAGGGAATTACAGTCCATACTTTGAAATGACTTATAATGAAAAATAATCTGGAAAACGTAGCTGCATCACTTTGCTGTATCATTGAAACTAATTGCAATTTTGTAAATCAACTATCCTTGCTGTTGCTCAGTCACTAAGTTGTGTCCAACTCTGTGCAACCCCCTGGACTGTGGCCCGCCAGGCTCCTCTGTCCATGGGATTTCCCAGACAAGAATACTGGAGTGGGTTGCCATTTCCTTCTCCAGGGGATCTTTCCAATCCAGGGATTGAACCTGCATCTCCTGCTTGGCAGGTGGGTTCTTTTACCACTGAGCCATCTGGGAAGTCTTAAATCAACTATACTTTGATTTTAAAAAAATGAAAAATAAAACAGTACTCTTAGGAACAGAGACTATTATTTGAGAAATGAAAGAACTGAAGCAGAGGGTGTCAGCAGGCTGTCAGAGCCTCACGTGTAAGTCACGATCCGAGCCCAGGCAGTTGGGCTCCCGTGTCCCAATCCCCAGGGCTGAGCCCCACTGCCACCCCAGCCAGGAAAGGGGACTCACCTTCCGAGTAGTCAAAGCCGTGTTTCTCCTTCACTCCATTCCGACACAGCGTGTAGTTATAAAAGCGGGAGTTTTTGAGGAGGCCGACCCATTCCTTCCAGCCTGGCGGCACGTAGGAGCCGTTGTATTCATTAAGGTACTTCCCGAAGAAAGCTGGAGGGGAGAGGCACCAGGAAGCCACGTGAGGTTGCAGAGAGCAAAAGCCTTCTCTTGCCACCACTCCATAGAAATCTCCAAACCACGCCAGGCCAGGACGTGGCGGCAGCACTGCCCCTGAGCCACGGAGCCCCTTGCCAGCAAGTGCAGTCCGTGACCCTCTTCTCAAATGTTTTCACATGCAGAAAATAAAATACACAGGATTGCAGAGAAAATCAATTGTTTTGGAAAATCAGTGACCAAAGTATTAAGAGTTTGCCATTGAGTAATGGGTCCTTAAAAAAAAAAATGAAGATGCTAAACACAAGCCTTGAAAAAGTGATCATTTCAAAGTAGTGATGAGTGAGAATAGTTTTGTAAAAATATTTCTTTATTTGGCTGCACCGGCTCTTAGCTGCAGCATGTGGAATCTTTAGTTGCAGCATGCAAGATCTGGTTCCCCGACCAGGGACTGAACTGTGTGGAGTCTTAGCCGCTGGACTGCCAGGGAAGTCCTGAGGGAGAATATTTCATTTTGCAATATCTCCAGCAACTGCAATGGAATACTGAAATATCAGTGATTTCTACAGATGACAAATTATAGATTCTGCTGACATGCCACAGTTAGAGGCCTACATTCCTAATTGAAGCAAATGTCAAGTGTCAGTTGTAGGTCAGTGAAAACAAGAGTCTAGTTTTTTATCACTCAGGTTTATGGATCCCCTTGGATTCTGTCTATGACTCAGTGACCAGAAGGGCTAACAATAAAAAAAAAAAAATGGTCCAAGGCCAGTCATTGGTGGGGGCTTGGAGCATCTGGAGCTCTCACACGCTGCCAGTCAATGTGCAGACTGATTCCGGCATGGAAAGAAAACTGTTTGCTAGTATCCATTAAACTTGATCATAGTCATAGCTTCTGACCCAGCCATCTGAATCCTGGGTGTTCATTCAGCAGAAACGCATTCATACGCTCACCCAAAGCCACAGGCTCACAGCAGCACTATTCATGACAGCAAATAACTAGAAACAAAATCGAAATCCATCTGTGCACGAGTGGGGAGACAGGCCCACCCTGGTGGCTAAGAATCCACCTGTGGGGGACACGCGCTCAATCCCCGGTCCGGGAAGACCCCACATGCCACGGGGCAACCAAGCCCTTGTTCTTGACAGCCTGTGCTTCTCAGCAGGAGAAGCCACGCAACGAGAAGCCCGCGCGCTGATGCGGGAGTAGCCCCCACTCAGGGCAACGAGAAAAGCCCGTAGCAACCAGGACCCTGTGCTGCCATGAACAACAAACAAATGACTACAATTAACAAAGAAGAATGGAGAAATGCAATGCATGTTTATATGCCCAGTACGTATAGAAACAAGGAAAATACCAGTGCCATGTTTACTAACAGGGATGAGTCACGACAACCAAACAGCGTTAAGAGAAATAAACCAGATATAATCGTATCACTGCACGATCCCATTTACATCAAGTTCAAAGCCAGGCAGAAGGAGTCTATGGCTTTGGGAAGAAAAGCTGTGGTCATTGCTGGATGTGGAGGAAAGGTGGATGGAAGGGGACTTTTCAGGTAATGATGGTCTTGTGCTGTTGCTGGGACACGGGCGGTTCAGCTGGTGAAACTCCATGGTGCTGGGCATTCACAGCACAGCGTGTCTCTGCATGCCTGCTCCCCACCACCAGCAAGGCGCACTTAAAAAAATTTTACCCTGATTCATCCAGACTGGGACATACCCTAAACTTTCTGTGGGCAGTGAGGTGACACAAGATTTTTGAGATATTTTTGGTTCTTTGTATCTTCCTCAATAAGCAAGGACAATTTTAAATAATTATGACCTATAAGGCCATTTTTTTTTTTTTTAGCAATGGACAAATCTGTAAGAGTTTTCCAGAGGCCAGGCCAGCCCTCTCTTCCGGATGAGAACACCGGGGCTCCAAGACACTCAGGACCACTGCTGAGAGCTCAGGTCATGGAAGGGATTTATAGAGATTCTGCAAGCTGGGTGCTGAGTGCTGTTCCTGGCAAATAGTGAGTGTCCAGTGGGTGTCAGTTCAGAGCCTAAGATGAGAAGAGACAGTCGGAGATGAGCGCTGAAGAACTGATGCTTTTGACCTATGGTGCTGGAGGAGACTCTTGAGAGTCCCTTGGACAGCAAGGAGATCCAACCAGTCAATCCTAAAGGAAATCAACCCTGAATATTCATGGGAAGGACTGATGCTGAAGCTTCAATACTTTGGCCACCTGATATGAAGAACAGACCACTAGAAAAGACACTGATGCTGGGAAAGACCGAGGGCAGGAGAAGAACGAGGGCAGCAGAGGATGAGATGGTTGGATGGCATCACTGACTCAATGGACATGAGTGTGAGCAAGCTCCAGGAGATGGTGAAGGACAGGGAGACCTGGTGTGCTGCAGTCCGTGGGGTCACAGAGACTTAGACACGACTTAGTGACTGAACAACAGAGGAGAGGGAAGTGGGCAGGGTCTAGGCTACGATGCCAGCAGAGGTAAGATGCGGCCATCCACTCAGAACTTCTAGAAAGCATGGAGGCCCGCTTGAACCCTGTTGGCTCAGAGGAGGGGGGCTGGGCCAGGAGAAGCTGCCATGGAGCGGAGCCCTCTCTGGGGTTTCCCTGGAGGCCTGGCAGGTGTCTGGCACTGCCCAGGGGTAGGAAGATCCCTGCTCACCCACAAACACCAGATCCCCACATTCCCCCGGGCACAAGGCAAAGGGAAGTGTTTCCATTAGATCCCCACTCCTGCACATAGAACCAAAAGGGAGTGCTCCTGAGGAAGGAGTGATGAACTGCCTCCTAGAAAGATGCTGGCATGAGGAGTTGGTGGAAACAGGAAGGGAGGACCCCCAGCGATCCGGGGGTCGGTGGGGCCTCCCTTCACTTGGGAGGACAGTGCAGAAATGACTGGAAAGAAGCCCTGGGCTGCCAGGGGCTGGAAAACTGGCTGCCCTGGCTCTGAGTCCTGAGTAACATCCAGTCTTTACAGAGGGAAAGGTAAGCAGGTGATGGGTGCCCAATTTAACAGTGACTGCATGTCCCGGCTGGGTGTTGGGGCATCAAAGACTGAATTACCAGCTGGAGGTAAGAGGCAGCTGGAAAGTATCAGGTGAGCTGAAGGCTGGAGCCTCTTTCTCGAGAACATCCCCTTCTACAGGCTTGCTGCATTCACCCTGTAAAGCAGTGACTGAGCTGGGGGCAGCTTTGCCCCTTAGACACGGCAGGGTCTGCAGGTGTCTCAGGTTTATCACAACCTGGGGAGGTGGGCACTGGTGGCTTTTAGTGGCCGGGAGGCCAGGGAGGCTGCTAAGCATTTGACAGAGCTCAGGACGGCCCCTCCCGCAGAGAATCACCAGGCACCCAGTGTCAATAGCTTGGAGTTGAAAGAAAACCCTGATTTAAAATAACTCCACCCAACTCTCAGCATCTCTTTCCTGCCAGTAAAAGAACCAATTTGTGAGAGCTGAGAAAGTACCTGGAGACCAAGTACAGCCCAGGAAACAAGATCTGCAGAGTCTCAATGACCTTACTCCTCACTTCTGATTTTCTTTCCATAATTGGGGAGCTCTACTCTGCTAACATGGCCGGCCTCTCTCCATGCTTTCCTATTCCTCCTCCTCCAGGAAGACTGTCCCTAGGGGCAGCAAACCTTCCTGTAAAGGCCCAGAGAGTAAATATTTTAGGCTTCCTGGACCAGATAGTCCCTATTGCAACTATTCAACCCTGCTGTTGCATGAAACAGTCATAGACAACTGAGTATGGCTCTGTTTCAATAAAACTTTATTTACAAAGGCAGAAAGAGGACCAGATCTGGCTCATGGACTGCAGTTTGCTGACCCTAAGCACATATGTCTGGTGGGTTTGAAGGGACAAACTGGATATGCAAAACCCAACCCTTCCTTTTCCTTCTGTAAGGAGTGAGTTACCTTCAGGCAATGCTAGCTCAAGGGGGCTTGGCTCAGTGAGAAGTCTGTCTGACTCTGGAGTTTAGCATCGGGAAGCCCAACTGCCCTCAGAAGGAAGCCAGGTCCTCAAACCTGGCCTTTCTCAGATTCCTCCAAGTGCTATTTTAACATCCATCTGCTGACTCCTTAATTTTATTCCTCATTTGATTCAAAATTTCAACAAGGAAGAAGGGGACTTTAATAAGACCAACACTTTGTCATGACAAACAATATTGGTGGTGATGTAAATGTTTTCTTTTGAAACAAAGTGAAGTAAAAAGAGTAAAACAATTGAGAGAAAATATTAAGTGAATGAAAGAATCAGTGTCCTGGGCATGTAAAAATCAATATATTCATTTAACAACTATTTATTAAACACCTAAGGAGCTGGAGCTGTCTGCACCACTGGAAACATGGCAGCAAAGAAGACCCACAGGGCCCCTGGCCTCACGGGGCTCACATTCTGTGCCTCTGTGGGATGACTGTTGCAAGCACAGAGTGATGTTGGTGAGAACAGTGATGAAGAAAATAAAGGACAATGATGCAGCAGAGTGGCCAGAGATGGACCATGGGAGGCGCCCCTGGGCCAGGTATTCAGGGGAGGGCTCTTGGAGGAACGAGGAGAATGAGACGATGGGAATACAAGGAAAACGCTCCAGGCCGAGAGCACAGCGAGTGCAGAGGTCTCGAGGCAGGAACGAGCTTGGGAGCACACGTCCTCCGAGATATCAGATGCCAGAGCTCGCACTTCGTGTGCATTTTTCTGGAAAGTCCACAGCTTTTGACGTATTTTGAAAGGAACCCAGGACAAGTCATTTAAGAAGCACTGAACTTCACTCTCTTGGTTTGCAGAAGAGTGAATGAAAGTCCAGAGAAGGAGGTTCAGTGACTCCCCGCTGGGGGAACTAGGGTCCCTCCCAGATCTCCCCAGTCCCCAGCTCATGATCCTACTGGTTTGTCCCTGAAGACCTGGTCCAAGGTCTTTCTGATGAATGTGCAACTTGGAATGCTAAAGAGCCTAAATTCTTGGCCCGGCTGGTGGGATAAATATTTCTTGGGTGGTGGGAGGAGAGATGACTCTGGAAGCCCACCCCTGCCTATGATGGTCCAATGCTATGTGTGTCAACACATCTAGAGCTATTTCCTCTGTTAGAATCTCCTCTTTCACATCTCTCTCTAACCTCCAACCTTTAAAAACTCCAGACTTTATTATTATATTCAGCTTCCACAAGGCCCTAGAAAACAGGGCTTCAGTCAAAGGCTTTTAGTGCCAAATTAGATTTTCTCATTTGATTAGATTTCCCCAAGGCAGTTTTTTAAATGGCTATTCCAGCACCAGTTGAGGTGGGCCCTGGGGCTCTGAGGCTGGGAGATATGGGCTGGAGAATGAGCTAGAATTAACATCAAGATTAAAAATACAGACCATGTCACGGTTGCAGTCTGAAGTCGCTGAGCCTTCACTGCTAGGATGGTGTAAAAGGAAGACCAAACTGGGAGCTGGTGAAGGGGTGGAACAATTTGGCAAGCAGATTATAAGGATTAAACGCCAGGCCAGGAAAGATCGCTGACCAGGTGCCGGCTGTGGGCTGCCCCTAGGACGTAGGGCTGGCATCAATAGAAAGGACAGTGCACTAGCTGGTTCCTGTGTACCAGAAACTGGGTACAAATTTACACCTGGCAACAGAGACTTCAGTTTCGCGCTGTGATTCTTTGGGTCCCACCACTTCCTTATGTAAATACACAGCGGCTGCATGTAATCTCAGTCTGACCAATCAGAGTGCTACATTCCCTTGACTACTGCCATTGGTTCAGGGATGCGCATGTGACCCAAGTTAGGCCAATGAGAGTCAGACCTGGGATTTTAGGGCACTGGCGACTTCCCTTTCGCTTTTCACTTTCATCCATTGGAGAAGGAAATGGCAATCCACTCCAGTGTTCTTGCCTGGAGAATCCCAGGGACGGTGGACCCTGGTGGGCTGCCGTCTATGGGGTTGCACAGAGTTGGACACGACTGAAGCGACTTAGCAGCAGCAGCAGCAGCAGCAGCAGCAGCAGCAGCAGCGGGAAGGGAGCTAAGTTTTTCTTTCATGGAGCTTGAAGCTGGTGGGATATAAGCTTGAAACTGCCAGCAGCCATCTTGCTACTAAGAGGGGGAGTCTGTTTGAAGGTGAAGCAACATGGAAGAAAGCATCGGAGGTGAGAGACAGAAAGAGAGAGAGGTGGAGAGAGGAATATCCTTGTTCGAGTCCCTGTGTCCACTCTTACCTGAAGTCTCCTTTAATGGTAGCGCTTTCAGTTATGTCGTGTTTGCCAACATTAGGGGACACTGGACAGTGGGTACCTTGTTAGTTGTCACAAACAGCATCAAGTGGGTAGAGGTCAGGGATGCTAGTAAACATCCTGTACGTCACAGGACAGCTCTCCAGGAGAAAGAATTATCTGGCCCAACACATCAGCAGTGCCAAGGCTGAGAAATCCCAAGTTAGGGCAACTAATAAATCCTAGCACTCCATTTTTTTTGGTCGTTTGTTTGCTTAATTCCTTTGCGGTTGAGGTCTTTCCCCAGCAGTTAAAAGGCCCAAGGAAAAGACAGTGAGATGAGTAGTGCAGAGCAGGGTTTTGGCAAACCGCATCAGGCCTGCCCCCTGCTCTTGTAGACAGTTTCACTGGAGCACAGCTCACCCATTTGTTTCGGTATTATTATGGCTGCTGGCATGCTACAAAGGCAGAGTGGGATTGCTGAACGGAGGCCATGTGGCTGCAAGTCCAAAATATTTACTATCTGGCCCTGCAGGAGAAGTTTTCTAACCCTTGATGTAGAACAAAATTCCCTGTGTGGGGTGAAGGACCCTCTGGGATTTAAAACAGGGCTGTGGTGACTTGGAAGAAGAATGCGAGTTCAGCAGAAGCAGGCTCTGAACTGGGCCAGGATGGTGGGGGCCCCACAGTGTGGAGGGAACACAGCAAGGAGGCTGGCATGACAACCGGGCAGGAGCAGCCAGTTACAGGCTGTCCGTGTGCATGCGTGGTCCCGACACGCACAGATGTGGTATGTACATACAACGGAACATTACTCAGCCATGAAAAGGAACAACACTGTGTCATTTGTAGAGATGTGGATAGACCTAGACTAGACCTAGGCCTAGACTTATGTCATACAGACACAAGTCAGAAAGACAGAAACAATACCATATATGTGGAATCTAGAAAAATGGTACTGAAGAACCTATTTCCAGGGCAGGAAGAGAGATGCAGACATAGGGAGTGGACATGTGGACACAAGGGTCCACTAATGGGAAGGTGGGATGAGCTGGGAGATTAGGATCGACGCATATACACTACCACGTGTAAACTAGATAACTGGTGGGAAGCTGATGGGCAGCCCAGGGAGCTCAGCCTGGCGCTCTGTGATGACCTAGAGGGGGTGGGAGGGGAGGCTCAAGAGGGAGGCATATATGTGTACATACAGCGGATCTACTTTGTTGTCCAGCAGAAACACACCACTGTAAAGCAGCTATACTCCAAAAACAAAACAAAACACAGTGTCCCACAGCATGGTTCAAACTCAGTTACGGCAGCACAGTAACTAACCGCATGAAGTACAAACTTCAAACCTCAGCACGAGCGCCTCTGTCCACACACCGCTGTGTAAATAACAGATGCGCATCAGGATCGGGTCACATCACTTCCCGCCAAGTCTGTCAGTGGCGGCTCGCTGCCCACCCCTAGTTCATGCACAGAGAGCAATGCATCCAGTCGTGTTGCCTTCTTGTCGCCCAGAGACACAGCTGTACAACATTTTACAAAAGTGGATTATCAAAGGAGAAAGCTGGCCACCAGAGGCCAGAGTGCAGCCAATAAACAAAGGGTTAAAACGCTGAAATCGAAACCCTGAGTTGAATGTCAGTGGAATCGCAGAAGTGGTGGATCAGATCATGGGGATGTGGACACTCACGGTGTGGGGAAACTCCGGATAGGCGGCCAGATGAAGGCAAACGTGACCCGGATGTAAACGACAAGGACGAGGATGTCTCCAGAGGAAGCGATGCTAAAGGGACTCAGAGGTACTTTGCAACACTGAAAGCTGCGTGATCTTGAGCAAGTCGCTTCTCTCCATGCCTCAGTCTCTCCATGTATAAAACGGGGACAACAACAAGTATCTACCTGGTGGGTGGTGGTGAGAACTCATATGTGTACAGAGTCTAGAAACAAGTGCCTGCTGAGTGTTGCAGCTGCATTAGCGCCAATGCACCCAGCCCCTCTTGCTCTGTTAATACCGTGTCTAAGGGAGGCCCCGCAGAGACCGAGGTCAGAAGCCAGGCCCTCCTCCTCCCCACCTGGAGGGGATTCTTACCCCCACGTCCTTCCTCAGCGCTCTCTCCTGTCCTGCAGGCCCGGGCAGGCAGCTCTGGTTGCAAGCGGAGGGCCCGCTTCCCCTGCTGGCTGCTGCTTTCTGCATTTGTCTGAGTTAAGTGCTGCTGGGGAACCATTCAGAGTCTGATGGGAGAACCAGGCCCTTTTGTTATCTCTCCCAGCCCCGAATCTAACTGAAATTGCCTCCCTAATGATCGCATTTGTGGTCTGTAAAAGCTATGTCTCGCAGCGACCGGAGACTTAAGTGAGCTGGCGGTGAGTCTGACACAGGAGCACAGACGGAGGCATCACTTTGGATTTGGGGAGATGGAGGGTTTGGGCAGCTGGGGTGAAATAGGCATCCGGGGTCATTCTCTGTGCTGGAGAGTGGGTCAGACTGAGCCAAAGCAGGGGCACCACTGTTCTGCGCCTCCAGGCGGCCATTCCCCTTTGTTGGGGGTGACGTGGGGGTGATATAGACAAGCAGCCCAGGGGCATCTCTGCAGCCAGACTGTCTGGTCTGCTACTTCCTAACACCTCCAACAAGTGACTTCACCCCACTGTGCCTCAGTGGACAAGGATAACAGTTAAGCCACTGCCTGCTGTCATGTGGAGTTGGGGAAAACCAACATGTGCATGGAACAGAAAATAGTCCCTGGCATGTCCTGAGTACCTGGCAAGTGGCAGCAAGAGGGACTGACCTGCCTTCAGGACCCTCGCCTCCCCAACGGTGGGCCATCAGGGTGGAACTGTCAACAAGGCTATTTCAAGGGCACTGGAGCCTCTGAACACACATTCAGCCCACACCATCTCCACCCACATCCTACATTAGAGACAATCGATAAATAACTAAGAATCAAAATATTCCGGAGTGGACTGGTTGATCATGCTACACTTCACTATTTACATTCGAATATAAACATCTCATTAAATATTTACTCATTTTGATTGGGTAGTTTCCTCGTAATTTGGAGCTAATGGACCGATATCTATACATTTGCATGAATGCACACACACACACTCTTTTTTCTTTTAGGTGTCCCCTGAAAAGCCACAGCCACCAATTCCTCTTAAATACAAAGATCCCAAGTGTCCATCAAAATGCTCCTTCCCACCCAAAGGGCGGGAGTATGGCTGAGGTTGATCAAGCTGACTCTGCCCTGGGATTTTGAATCTGGAGTTATGAGACTCAAAGGTGGAAAAAAGGGTTGGATTTCTGTAACACCCTCCATGAGACAGTTGCTCAAGAGCTGCAATCTGAATCCTCAGATGCAGTGCTTGGGAATCCAGATGAAAGAGGCAAGGCCTTCAGGGTGATTTAGTCCAAAAGGAGAAATGCATCTTGCTCCTCCATCCTCATTTCTTTGCACACAGAGGAAGCAGCCTCCACCTGGACTCTGTGCCTCTAACCCAGAACCCCCCACGCCAAGTGTCCAGAGGACCCTTCTGAACCCAAGATCTTAGTTGTTTTGCTTTAGTGACTCGCCCACCCCGTCCTACAAACTTCTGCATGTCCCATCACTTGCCCCACTGTCCACTCTGTTCTGAACACTCCCGACCTTTCGCTCCTTAAAACGCTTTGAACTCACTGCATCTCAGGACACTTGCACCTGCTCTTCCTCTGCCTCAGATCCTAGCCTTCTTCCTTCTCACATGGACTGGCTCCTTCTCACTGTGACATCTCGGATCAGATGTCACGTCACCCTGAGAAGGTTGTCTCTGATCACTGTCCAAGGTCACCCATCTCTCTCACCATACTATTTATCTTCTCCATGGCACTCGGTGCTGAGATTATCCTGTAGGTGTGTTTGTTTCCCTGTTTATCATCATCTCCCCAGGCATGCTGGGTCCACAAGGCAGGGGCCTTTTCTGGGTGCTGCAGCCCCAGCCTGGTGCCTGGCTAAGCATGGGCACATGCTGACAGCTTCTGACAGGGTGCCTGGGTCAGTGGACTTGGGGAGGGCCCACGGGTCGGGCAGGGTAAGGCTGCCCCATCCAGTGTCTTAAACCTCACACCCTTCCTGGGAGGGCTGGAAAAGCAGCAGCTACAGGTTTTACATTACTTCGCCAACTAAGGTCTGTCTAGTCAAGGCTATGGTTTTTCAGTAGTCATGTATGGATGTGAGAGTTGGACTGTGAAGAAGGCTGAGTGCCGAAGAATTGATGCTTTTGCACTGTGGTGTTGCAGAAGACTCTTGAGAGTCCCTTGGACTGCAAGGAGATCCAACCAGTCCATTCTGAAGGAGATCAGCCCTGGGATTTCTTTGGAAGGAATGATGCTGAAGCTGAAACTCCAGTACTTTGGCCACCTCATGCGAAGAGTTGACTCATTAGAAAAGACTCTGATGCTGGGAGGGATTGGGGGCAGGAGGAGAAGGGGACAACAGAGGATGAGATGGCTGGATGGCATCACAGACTCGATGGACATGAGTCTGAGTGAACTCCAGGAGTTGGTGATGGACAGGGAGGCCTGGTGTGCTGCGATTCATGGGGTCGCAAAGAGTCGGAAACAACTGAGCGACTGAACTGTACGGACAGGTTTTATTAGAAGGGATTTCTATCACAGTATTGGCTAGGAGAGAATGCTGCATGGTGGAAAAGGGCTACCGAGAGGGCCAGGTGACGTCAGCCCATGTGCGGAGCATGGGGAATGCGCATCAGGCCAGCTGGGGCAATCCGCCCTCCCCAGGGGACACTGGCAACATCTGGAGCCATTTCTGTTTGTCACAACTAAGGGAGAGGCACACAGCTGACATCTAGTGGGTGGAGGCCAGGGATGTTGCTAAATACCCCGTGGTGCATAGGACCGCCCCACCACAAAGAGCGATCTGCCTCCAAAGCACCAGTGGTGCTGAGATGGAGGAACTCTGTGCTGGCTAGTTTCAGAGGTTGTGTGGGTCTCTTGGTGGCAGAGACTGGGGTGCAGTGTGGCTTTGAAGAGCTTTTTTTTTTTTTCCCCAGAATCCTAAGGGCCAGGGTTTGAGCCCTGCGTCCTCTGGCAAGTGAGTGTTCCTCTCTGAGCCTCAGTGACTTCATCTATAAAATGGGGGCAGCAGCAGCAAATGAAATCATGTCTGGCAGAGGGGGAGCACTCCAAAAAAAGGAACTGTGAGTTCCCAAAATATAGCTCACTTTCCTTTATGGGGGCGGGAGGATGAGAATTCAGGTCCCTGGAGAAACAAAAATAGTTGTTAGGAACCAGATTCTCCTGCATCTTGGAAAATGACAAGGTTCCTTGGAGACTCCAGTAATGAGCTCGGGGAAGGATGTTTATGCTGCACAAAGAAACCGTCTGAGTATGACAGGATAGCAGAGAGGACGGCAGAGCGGAGCCGAGCCAATGACAACAAACAACGTTTGCCAGAGCGTTTCAGAAAGGTCAGTGAAAAATGAAGTAGAAGCCTGGAAAAGTCCATCTTTCCCAGGACAAACCACCCCGTTTCACACACGAGGAGTTTGGGAAAACGCAAATGGTTCTTCACCCTTCCTGACTTCTTCCAAATTCCAGTTGGCCTGTGTCTCTTTCATATGTTTTTGCCATTAAAAAAAAATTAGGTAAGTATTTATTGAACATCTACTTTATACTGTTGTGTCTGAGGGTGAAACGGTGAACAAAACAGACAAACTTATCTGGGTCCAGTGTACTTCATGTGTTTATCCATCTCTCAGTGAGATGATAACATTTGGCCATTTTTATGTATCCTTTGGACGGTTAACAAAACTTAAAAACTTTTTCCTTCCGGGTCAGTTCATTTGGTGCCAAACAGGCATCTCAAACAGGAGTTTTGGTTGGCTCCCCTAAAATCGCCTCTCACCCCACCTTCTGCGGCCACACCCCCGGGGCTCCAGCTGCCCTCTCCCCTTCACTGACACACGCGCTGATGACACGTCCCAGGGGCTCCGGATTCCGCACACGCTCAGCGCTGAGCGCCTCCACATCTCTCTGGGACCAGCGTGGTCCTAGCCACCACCTTCTCTTGCCTGGACCCGCGGGGCCTCCTCCCCGTCCCAGTGCCTCTCCCATCTAACCTCCAAGCTCCAACCTTCCCATCCAACTGCCTCTGTCGCCAGAAGGGGTTCTGTTAAATCACAGACCGGGCCCCGGTTCTGCTCCAAACCCTTCAACAGCTCCGCGTCACCCTTGAACTCAGACTCAGAGTCCTTGTCATGGCCCGCAAGGTCCCACGTGATATGCCTCCTGCCCCCTCCCTGCCCCCCGCCTCTCCCCTTGGCCTTGGCCCATTCGGCTCCCACTGTGGAGGCCTCCTCCTGTCCTCCTAGCCCCCGGAATCTCATTTCTGCCTCAGGGACTCTGCCGCTGCTGTTTCCTTTGAAGGAAGCATCGTTTTCAGATGCCTGCATGGACCGCTTCCTCCCCTTTCCCAGACGAACTGCTCCCGGGTTACCTTCTGGCAGGTGTCCAAACATCCTACTGAGATGGCCTCTCCCTACTCCGGCTCTCCTTCTTCTCCTGACTTTGTCTTGAACTAAGACTCAGAGTCCACGGTACTTAGCACCACCTGACAAATCTGTTCTCTGGCTTTTCCCACCTGCTCACCCAACTAGAGCACCTGCTCCGTGAGGGCAGGGGTTTCTGCCTGCCTTGTTCTCACCGTGTCTCTACATCGAGAACTGAGTCTGCCAAGCACGAAGGCATCAGCGAGCATTTGTAGAGTGAATGGTGAATTGACGGAGCCAATGAATGCCCAGGGGAGGGGAGGCCCGCGGGAATCTTGTCCAGCTGAGAGGCCAGCGGATTCCCTGTCGCCCGGCGCCCAGAGTGCACTGTCTTTGAGCAGAACAGCAGATGGAGTTGTTAGCCCGTTGTCTTTCTTTCTGATTTGTGGCCTCTGATGGGTTGACCTGGGATCTCCTTCATCCGCACGGAGCAGGGCTTCCCTGTGGGTGCTTTGCAAAACTGAAGAAGGTCCCCAGGCCAGTGTTTGTCAACAGTGGTCACATCAGTGTCCCTTCAGAGTCTTAAGAGCTATTGAGGATGCGAATTGCGTTCACATTGGTTATACCAGGTGATAATTATCATACTCATGCTAGAAATTAACACTGAGAAGTTAAAAACACACACATTCATGTAAAAATAGTAATAATAAACCTACGTGTTGGTATGCTGCTGCTGCTGCTGAGTCGCTTCAGTCGTGTCTGACTCTGTGCGACCCCATAGACGGCAGCCACCAGGCTCCTCCATCCCTGGGATTCTCCAGGCAAGAACACTGGAGTGGGTTGCCATTTCCTTCTCTAATGCATGAAAGTGAAAAGTGAAAGGGAAGTCGCTCAGTTGTGTCCGACTCTTCGCAACTCCATGGACTGCAGCCCACCAGGCTCCTCTGTCCATGGGATTTTCCAGGCAAGAGTACTGGAGTGGGGTGCCATTGCCTTCTCTGCTTGTTGGTATATATATTTCAAAATTACAAGTAAACATATTTCCCCCAAAAAATAAAATTAGCGAGAAGAGCTGGACTGTTTTTAAAGTTTTGCAAATCTCTTTGAAAGTGAAAGTCGCTCAGTCATGTCCGACTTTGCGACCCCATGGACTATACAGTCCATGGAATTCTCCAGGCCAGGATACTGGAGTGGGTAGCCTTTCCCTTCTCCAGGGGCTCTTCCCAACCCAGGGATTGAATCCAGGTCTCCCACATTGCAGGTGGACTCTTTACCATCTGAGCTATCAGGGAAGCCCTTTAAGGGTTCCCTGAAGGTATGGTTTAACAGAAGACACCTGGGTTCTCACAGCTACATCTGCAGTCGATGTGTTGTAATTTGTTGTTCTGGTTTTGTTTCGTGAAAAACCCAACCTCGCACAGAAAGGAGGGGGAGTCTTTTCATACCCTTTTAGGCGGTGGCGGGTCTGCTGTGTACCCATTAGATACACTGTACACATGAAGAAAATGCATGTTAAAAGGCAAATGATGTCTTGGTATTATCATGAAAATGGTTTGGTGCCCAGGGTTCCTGGGGTACACCGAAAACCATTGAGTTGGACAGTGATGGCGTTCTGCAACAGCCCAACAAGGCAGGTAATATTTCTGCCCCCATTTTACAGTTGGGGGACAGAAACTATTGGCAAACCAGCTGGAGAAACTGAGGCACAGAGCCATGAAGTCCCCTACGCCACCCCAGGTGGCAGAGCTGAGACTGATGTCTAGGTGGTCATCTCCAGCCCAGCTTTTGGCTACTACCTTGTCCTACATCTTGCCAGGGCCGTGACCCCAGTCACTGAAGATGGGGGCGTCTCCCACCTGATAGGGTGGGGAGATGCTTTGCAGGGGATCCTTCAAGCAGATTCAGCCCTATTATTTTCCAATCACTAGTAAAGAATCTGCCTGCCAATGTAGACTCTCGTTCGATCCCTGGGTCAGGAAGAGTCCCTGGAGGAGGAAATGGCAACCTACTCCAGTATTTTTGCCTGAGAAACCCCATGGACAGAGGAGCCCTGTGGGCTACAGTCCCTGGGGCTGCCAAGAGTCAGATGCAGCTGAGCAGGCACTCAGTTTACGCAAAAGGGGACACACCGTGTGCCACTCCTTGCTGCAACCTTTCCTCTGCTCTTGGCGTTCACCAGCTCCCTTTCTTCCTCTTCCCTGGAAGAGAATGTACTCCGTTTACAACAGGGCACATACATGCAAATGAGATTCTGGTGCTCCGTGAATGAATGCGATGGGCCAAGAACAAAAGAAGGAGAGGTGTGCTGTGAATGGAGACTCAGGCCCTGCCGATGAGATGTCACAGCATCTGTTGTGTTGCCCAGTGTCCACGTGCTCCTCCTTCATTGAAACCCAACTGCTAGCTGGCACAAGGCTGCTAGGACGGAGCCGACAGGCTCAGCCTCGCTTGTGGGTAGATGTGGCCAGGACCAACTTTTTGGTGGACGGGCGTGGTGTGCGAGTTCTCGTGAAGGTCCTGCAAGAGGCGGGTGCACTTCTCCTGTATCTTCTACTTCCTGCTGGCTGGCTGGATGTCGACGTGGGCAGTCATTTTGGACAAGGCTAGTTCCCCAGGACAGTGCAGCAAGGTGATAGGAGCCTGGGCAAGAATCCTGTGTGCCATATCACCCCGGGGCTGTGATGCCAAGCCGTCAAATCAGAGAGAAATCAGCACTTCTTATCCCTAAATGACTGTTACTTGGGGACTGATGTGCTTGCCTGGAGAATCCCAGGGACGGAGGAGCCCAATGGGCTGCCGTCTATGGGGTCGCACAGAGTCGGACACAACTGAAGCGACTTAGCAGCAGCAGCGCCTGAACAGCAGCATCAGTTGTTGCTGAGCTGCGAGTCATATCTGACTCTCTGCGACCCCGCTGACTGTGGCCTGCTGGGCTCCTCTGTCCCCGGGATTTCCCAGGCAAGAATGCCGGAGTGGGCTGCCCTCACCTGGACCTGCATTCTGAAACACTGGGACAGCTGTGTCACAAACAAGGCTGGCTACTGCCATCCCCGGGGCCAGCAAGCCGTTTCTGCAGAGTCAGACTGAAAATATTTCTCAGCTCCGTGGTCTCTGGTCCCTGGTGCAGAATCAGCACCGCCACCGCAGAGTGAAAGCGGCCACAGGCGATACAGAAATGAATGGGAGTGACTGTGTTTGAATAAAATTTTATTTATAAAAACAGTCGACAGACTCCTGTGGGCTATGGGCTGCTAACACTTATCATTCAGGAATGTTGCTAATATTGGTAAGATCATCATCTTAATTTTTTTTTTTTTTAAAGCTTGGAAATCTGGATTATGGGGTGAAATTCCCACATTAAAAAAAAAAAATCTTGTAACTCAAGCACAATAAATTTAGGGTTAGAGTGTGGACTCGGGCTGCTGGCTGCCACGTTGTGAGACCCAAATTTGGTCCCAAGGGTGCAGAATAGAGACTGAGCTGGCCCAGGCCACATTTCTACCCATTCCCACTATCAGGAGAAGGACCCTGAGTTGTGAGACCAGAGCCATCTGTGATTTGGCTTTTGGGGCAGAGGAGAATAAACCCACTAATCTTCTGGGGACAGAGCTGGGGTCAGCTGAGGAACAAGTGATAAATGAGAAGGAAGAGCTTTTGCAAACTCTAGAATGCTATAAATATTAGATGCAAAATGCCACATGGCTGAAGTCTTTTGTTTTTTGGCAGACAAATTGGCTGAGGAAGCAGGGCCGGGAAGAAATACATTAAATAAACCCAGAGCTCCAAAGCTCTTAGGGCTGGGACATTTCTGATCTTCTGTAACTGGATCCTTTTAACTTTGGGCTGCTTGCAAGGTTACATGAATCTCCTTCTTCTGCTTTTGAAAAGATACCAAATGTAGATTGCTGCATGAAGTGATAAATCGATGCTGTAAAAGTTCTGGATGCCAGAGATGGGATCGTGCTGAGCTGAGAGCTATGGGAAAATTCATGAGGAAGGTGGGGGCCTGATTATGTATGAAGGAGGCATCCTGGGCTGGAAGCAGAGAGAACTGGGGGCCGGGGGAAAGGCCTTCTTTCCACTTGCCTCTTGAAGTGGAACCTGGATTTGGGTTTCTGGAGCAGAATTGCCCAGCACCAATTCTCCTGTCTTTTGGTGACTGTGTTTCTGAAGGAACCAACATTTTCCCTCTCTCAGTGATACCTGTTCCAAGTGAGGCTTTCTCTAGCTCCCAGCTCCTGGGCTGAGCACATGATCTGGGCCTAGTCAATCAGGGTAGCCCATCTCCCCTGGCCTCTGTGATTGGGTGATGGAGGGACATACGATCCTAGCTGAGCCAATGAAAGTGTCCCCTGAGACTTTCGCTGGAGCATCAGAAAGAGGTCCTCTCTTTCAGCCAGGGTCATGCCCCTGGTAAGATGGGACATGGGGGCAGGGGGTGGGAGTTGGGGGAGGGAGTGGGGGAAGGGGGCTCTTGATATCACAAAGGTATACCTTCCTAAGAGTAAAACCAACCCAAATGAAAGTAAATCCAAGCAGCAAAAAGACAGGGTTCTGAGGACAATGTTTGAGCACCGAGACTCAGCCAAATCTGCCTGAACTAATTTTGATTACATTTCTTAATGCTGGGAAAGTCAGAGAGTAATCAAAATTCCATTTAGTTTTCATTTTCTGCTTACTTCAAGCCTAACACCTAAGACTCATCCATTCACTCAAATTTTTACTGGGTACCTAACACCTGCCAGAAACTGTTCTTAGATATAGCAATGAACAAAACAGGCGAGAAATAAGTTCAAAACACCTGAGATACGGGTTACAAACGATCGTCAGTTCAAGGATAACATTATTTTACCTGATTTCTTTCACCATGAACACACTCACAGAGGTACCTTTTTATGTGATCTAGCTTTCAAGACTCTTGGGTAATAAAGATTTATTCTGCTTTATAAAACCACCACCACCACCACACTGCCACCACCACCAACAAAACCAACCAAAATCCTACTCTGATGTAAGAAAACAAACCAGTAATTTTTCCCTCTTTTAAGCAAATGTAAAACTTTTAATATCCATATTGTTGTATAAAGCACCAGAAAATTGTATCACAGCTTCACACAAAGGCATTACACACATTTCCACAGGGCTTCCGGTAGTAAGATGGAACAGCCTCATGTAGAGTCTACAGGGGATTCTTTGATTTTTCCAGTTGACTCAGATCTCCTTGAAAGCCTGAGAAACGCTTCACTGGCATCAGCACAGCGCTGATGAACGTTTAGCAGCGACTCTTAAAGCACGTCTGAGCATGTAAATTATTCTTGAAAAACACATGTCACAAGTGGTGTATAATCCACATTGTGAATTACCGTTCAAAACACAACCATGTGTCAGGAAAATGAGTATTTCGATTTTCTATGAGAAAACAACAATTACAACAACAAAAGAACACCTGAGATAATTTAAAGGCGGCTGATCAGTCCTTTGAAGAACAGAAGCAGGCTCTCTGGGTCGAGGGTAGTGGGGCGGGGAGGACTCACTGACACAGGGAGGTCAGGAGCAGCAGGAGAGCTGGAGATGGAAGGAGATAGAGAGGGACGAGACGCAAGGGACAGAGAGGGACGGCAGGGAGTTAGGTTTTGGGAGCAGCACTCTAGGCAGCAGCCACCGGAAGTGCAAAGGCCCTGGGGCAGGTCTGACCCGGGACTGTTTGAGGAACAGCAGAGAGGCCCAGGTGGCCTGAATGTGTTGAGAAAGCAAGAGAGAGGGGTAGAAGAAGTGGACAGAGAGGTGTAGAGGCCAAGGAGCTGTGAGTGTATTCTTAGAGCAGTGGGCAGCCAGTGGAGGGTTGGGAGCAGGGAGTGACATGATCACACGTCCATTTTCAAAGCCTCCTTGGCTTGCTAGGTGGGGAGGAGGAATGGCAAATCGCTGGGGAGAAGCAGGATAAGCAGGCACCCGGAGGGAAGGAGGGCTGGGGCTGCTGTTTACTCGCCTCTTCTCCAGCCCCTGTGTTCTGCTGGCCTGCTTTTGGTGAGCTCATGGCTGGGCTGCAGATGACCCTCAGGCTCTGGCTGAGGCATGGAGGAGCGGGCTGCTTAGGCCTCCAATGAAATGCTGGCCTCAGCCACCCACTTCCTGGGACAGTCATGCAGCTTCAGCAAATGGGGACCGGGGCCATCTGTTCCCTGGAAACTTCATTAGTCTGGGATGGAGACCATCCCCCTCCCCCTTGGTGCCACACACGCAGTAGCCAGCACTGGGGCCAGGTTTTAATGCCGTTCGGACGAGCTGTACCTGCAAACATGTATGTATGGGTGCATTTGGGCCTCCCTGGTGGCTCAGATGGCAAAGAATCTGCCTGCAATGCACAAGACCCAGGTTCAATCCCTGGGTTGGGAAGATCCCCTGGAGAAGGGAATGGCTACCCACTCCAGGATTCTTGCCTGGAGAATTCCATGGACAGAGGAGCTTGGTGGGCTACAGTCCATGGGGTCACAGAGTCAGACATGACTGAGCGACTCACACACACATGCATGCGTGTATTTATTTATGCATGTATGCCAAGGCATGCAGGATGTTAGTTCCCTGACCAGGGATCAAACCCATGCCCCCTGCAGTGGAAGCAGCATCCTAACCAGTGGACCACTAGGAAATTCCCTTCTGGTCCTTTTAAAGCCTGGTTTTGTCCTCATTCTCTGACGTAAATCATACCAGTGTTTTCTTAAGTTAGTCTCCCAAGGCAATTGAAACAAAAACCAAAATAAACAAATGAGACTAATCAAACTTGGAAGCTTTTGCACAGCAAAAGAAACCACAAACAGAATGAAAAGACAACCTATGAAATGGAAGAAGATATGTACAAATGATGGGACTGACAAGAGTTCAATCTCCAAAATACACCAGACAGCTCATATAACTCAACAACAAAAAACCAACAACCCAATTGAAAAACAGGCTGAAGACCTAAATTGACATTTCTCCAAAGGAGACTTATAGATGGCCAATTGGCACATGGAAAGATGTTCAACATTACTAATTATTAGAGAAATGCAAGCCAAAATTACAAGGAGGTGCCACCTCAGTTCAGTTGCTCAGTCGTGTCTGACTCTCTGCGACCCCATGCGCTGTAGCACGCCAGGCCTCCCTGTCCATCACCAATTCCCGGAGCTTGCTCAAACTCATGTCCACAGAGTCGGTGATGCCATCCAGCCGTGTCATCCTCCGTTGTCCCCTTCTCCACCACCAGCTCACACTAGTCAAAATGGCCATCATTAAGAAATCTACAAATGGGACCCTCTTGGTGGCCCAATGGTTCAGAATCTGCCTTCCCATGCAGGGCACGCAGACTCGTTGTGGGGCAACTAAGCCGTCACGCCGCCACTACTGAGTGCTTGACTCTAGAGCCCGTGTGCCACAACTAGAGGAAAGTCACCAGGAAGACCCAGTGCAGCCAGAATTAACAAGAGAGAAGTCTACCAGTAACAAATGCTGGAGAGGGAGTGGGGGAGAGGCAGCCCTCCTGCACTGCTGGTGGGAATGTGAATCGGTACAGATGCCGCCATGGAGAACAGTATGGAGGTTTCTCAGACGACTAAAAATAGAGTTGCCATATGATTCAGCAATCCCACTCCCGGGCATATACCCAGAAGAAACTCTAATTCAAAAAGATACATGCACCCCTACCTTCACAGCAGCATTATTTACAACAGCCAAGATGTGGAGGCAACCTAAATGCCCGTCGACAGATGAATGGATAAAGAAGGTGCAGAACAAACACACAGCAGGATATTACTCAGCCGTAAGAAAGAATGAAATCATGCCACTTGCGGCTACGTGGACAGACCTACAGACTATCGTATGAGGTGAAGTCAGAAAGACAAATATCGCACGGTGTCACTTACACGTGGAATCTAAGACATGATACAAATCAACAGGACTACAAAACAAAAACAGACTCTCAGCTACAGAGAAGAGACTTGCGGCTGCCAAGGGGGACAGGTGAGGAGGAAGGAGAGCTTGGGATCCACAGATCCCAAGCTGTCATATGCAGCATGGATAAACAAGTTCCCACGGTACGCCTACAGGGAACTATATTCAATATCCTGTGACAAACCATAATGGAAAGGAAGATATATGTGTAACGGAATCACCTTGCAAAAGAAATTAATGCAACATTGTAAATCAACTATCCTTCAACAAAATTTAAAAACTATGTTTTAATTAATTTTTTTATTGAAGGATAATTGCTTTACAGAATTTTGTTGTTTTCTGTCAAACCACAACATGAGTCAGCCATAAACTATGGTTTTGTCCAGAAGAATGGGACAAAGGAGGTGGAGGAACTTCATAAGAAACCTTTAGAAGGTGGCCCAGGAAGACTATCGATCAATGGATATTTAATTATCATCGTGGAGGAATCTGACACTAAGCTGATCCTTCAAAGAGCTGTTTGCCACACCATTAGACTGATGCCCCACTTCTGTGGCAAATATTTTGTAACGCTCCCTTAGTTTCCTGCAGGGAAACTTATAGGCAACAAAAGCTACAGACACACATCATTTCAAAAAAAAAAATCAATAAAATGTTCCAATCACAATCCACAAGAAAAAAAGGAGGTCAGTTTATAATAAAGAAACTTTTCAGCATGAATTTTCGAGCACCTCCATCAAGGAGACAGGATGGAGCAGTCAGACGTGTGAGCCTAGAAGCAGGGGAGTGTGACACACTCGCCAACTGGGCGGGACGGCAAGGCGCGTGCTTGACGTGGCCCTGCCATTGGTGAGAATGCCAGCAAGGGGAAAACTCTGGAAAAAGCTCTGCATTCACGTATAATATACGCCCCACTGACTTATCCTCACGTTCCTGGAAAATTCAGAAGGTATTAAAACTGTGCAAAAACCCTTTCAGTGTTTTTATATAAAATGAACTTCCAGACAAAGCTCAGGGAACAATAAATATCAAAGAGTCCACTCACATAATGATTTGGTGGAAGACTGAGAAGCCACGTGGAATGCAAGACAATTCAGGGGCTGCGCGGGTTTCTCCTGCTCAGAGCAGGACATCAAAGATCCCTGGTCCCGGAGGCCAGCAGCATCCCTCACTTTTACCACCACCGGAATGCCTCCACAGATGTTAAGCCCTACTGGGAGGTTTGCCCCCTTGAGAACTGCCATGTTAGAAAAAAGTTTGCAAACATGGTGGCCTGTGGGTTGAATCCATGGCGCACGCTATGTTTGTTGTGGGCCTGCCTGGTGTTTTTAATTTTTTAAGAAAGTAGAATGAACAATCCACATTACAAATCTTGGCAATTTCAGTAAAAACCTGGATACTGCACTTCCAACAAATCAGATGTGCCAGATGCTGAGAAAATAAGAACCTGTCTTATTGTGGACAGGTGGGACCCACCGGCTCCAGGATGGAGCGTCCTGTGTGGCTGGTTCTGACCCTGACCTATGGCACAGCCACAGATGGCTGCAAAGGCTTGGAGAGGCAGGTACAGAAACTGGAGCCCCGGGCTCGGGGTCCAAGGGGGCACAGCTACGTCACAGGCTCGTGTGAGGATGGAGTAGGGACTGACGGCAAACACCTGCCACAAGGTCTGGGCACGGTAAACGCTGCGTCGTAACCACCTGCACTTTTTGGTTTTGTTTCTACTTTTGTTGTTCTAATGATCATATTCCCAAAGGCTTGTGCCCTCCTCCCAGAGATATTTTGCTTGAGTTACACTCTATTCTGAGGCTCTCCAGACCAATAGAGCACTGTACAGTGATGGAAACAGTCTGTAATCTGCACCGTCCCATCTGGCACCTACGTGTGTCTACAGAGGCACTTCAAACATGGCTAGCGGGATGGAGAAATGGGATTTAAAATCTGGTTTATTTTGAATTACTAGAAAGTTAAGTAGCTCCCAGTGGTGAGTGGCTACCATATTGGCTCTAGTCTGAACCCTCCAGAACGTCCAGGAGACTGGCAGTTAGGGCTGGGGAGGCGCCTGCAAAGGTCACACCCTGCAAACTCCCTTGTGGCCCCTTGAGGATCTAGGTAGACAGAGTCATATATTCACCTACCACAGTCACCCTTCCTCTCACCCGTGTATTCACTGGGGGTTCCCTGGTGGCTCAGACAGTAAAGAAGCTGCCTGCACTGTGGGAGACCCGGGTTCAATCCCTGGGTCAGGAAGATCCCCTGGAGAAGAAAATGGCAACCCACTCCAGTATTCTTGCCTGGGAAATCCCAGGGATAGAGGAGCCTGGTGGGCTACAGCCCATGGGGTCACAAAGAGTCAGACATGACTTAGTGACTAACACTTTCTTTTCTGTTTTGACTTCCGAGGTTGACTCAATGACCTCCGTGTGTTGCTGACTGGCTGGGTGACACACGGCCTGGGGCTTAGGCCCGCAGCCCAGGTGGCGATGGGGAGGCAGCTGGCTTCTGAGCATCCCTAATGGCCTTCAGAGTCTGCTCCAGCTGGATGTTAAGACTGCGGCCCAAATGGAGGTTAATGCATCCACGAGGATTAAATAAAGTGTTCTGTGGGAAAGAACCCAGCTGGTGTGGGTTGGACTGTGGTCCCCCAAAATACATGTGTGAGTTCTAACCCTGGGTTCTCGTGAAAGGACTCTATTTTGAAATACGGTCTTTGCAGATATCATCAGTTAAGATGAGGTCACAGTGGATTAGGGTGGGATCTCATCTGGAGACTTGAGTCCTTAAGGAAGAGGGAAATTTGGGTGCAGACGTGCAGAGAGGAGAAGGCCACGTAAAGAGAGGGCCCACATGGAGGTGGCCATGCCAACAGGGAGGCAGACATGGGAAGGATGCAGCTACAAGCTAAGGAATGCCAGGGCTCGCTGGCACCCGCCGGAAGCCGGAAGCGGCAAGGAAGGGTCCTCCCGGGGAGGCTTTAGAGGGAGCCGGGCCCTGCTGACATGTGAGCCTGAACTTCCGGCCACCAGAACTGTGAGAGAATACATTTCTGATCTGAAGCCACCCAGGCTGTGGCACTTTTGCTAGCAGCCGCAGGAAATGAATATTCGGGCCGACTGGCCGGGACACAGGGCGCTCCAAGTGCAGAAACCTTGCCTCACACCCAGCTTCTGAAACTCCGGGGAGGCGTGCGGCCATCGGCCTCCTCTTTCCTCCAGTGGCCTGGGGCAGCTCTCCTCCCGAGTCCGTGGGCACTGGTCCCACGACCCTGAGGGTGGAATCACAGCAAAGGGACCAAGTAATTTACACATGCTCATGGCAGCTCCTCGGCTCTGATGGGGAAACTGAGACCCAGAGGGGTTGAGTCTCAGCTCAAGGTCACAGAGGAGTCAGAGGCAGAGCCTCAGTCTCTGGACTCCCGCACCCAGGTTTTACTTGTTCTGAAGTCTGAAGGCCTTGGAGGAAGGGGAGTGTCTATTACACTGGAGTTTAAAAAAAAAGACTGTTGTTGTTCAGTTGCTTAAGTCGTGTGTGACTCTTTGCAGCCCCATGGCCCGAAGCGCACCAGGCCTCCCCGTCCTTCACCATCTCCCAGAGATGGAGGCAGCTTGAAGGTGTATGTGACCGGGATGCACCTGTACCCCCTAAGGATGCCCTGGGTGAGACTGCTCTACCCCCCACCGATGCCCGGCTTTCATGGTGGGGATGGTGGGTTATGGGGCCTCCTGATGCAAGGCTGCCCTGCTTCTTAAGGGGGGCCTCCTTCCCCGGGCCAAATGCAGACGCTCTGCTGTCCCCCAACAGGCTGGAGAAAGGGGGTGGCGGGGGCATCTGGACGGAGGGAAGAAGAGAGCTGTGTGTGCCCTTGGGGGAGAGGAAGAGAGTGGGGAGCAAACCCAGGAGGAAGGCCAAGCCAAGAGAAGGCGGCCATTGTGAAGGCCGACAGCTGCGCCCGGGGCCGCAGGCGTCCCGGGAAGAAGCCAAGCCCTTTCTCCTCTGTGCAGGCGAGGCTGAGACGGCAGGAGGGGGGTGGGGAGGAGAGATGCGGGAGAGGAGAACGGAGCATAGAGAATAGGCCAGAGGGTCGGAAGGCGGGTGGCCGGGTCTGGACGGAATACAGGTTCACCCACTCGTCCTGCAGCATACAGTGAGCAGCTACTACAGAACAGCCCACGTCCAGCCTGGGTGCGCAGGGGAGGACAGACCTCACGCTCCCCTTCCAGGGAGCTGGAGGTTCAGAAGGGCCACCAGCAACCACATCAGGGGCAAAGTGCATCCTCAGCAGTGAAAGGACCAGGGAGGCGGATAAAGCAGGAACCAGGGCAAGGAGAACCGGAAGCGGGCAGGGGGTGTAACTTCACAAGGGAAACTGGACAGTCAGCGTTCCAGTATATGTGAAGTGGCAACAAGGACTCTGACTTAAAAAAGCAGAGTGAGGGGATAAAGGAGGAAGGGGAACCGCTGCTGGATGCGTAATCAAGGAGGGCTTCCCTGAGGAGGTGCCACCTGAAAGATGGTCTCAGGAAAGTGAGTGGCAGCCATGTAGATGTGAGGGGAGGAAGTCTCCAGAGAAGGAAAAAGTGCCAAGGCCCCGAGATGGGAATGGGCCAGGAGTTACTGGATGGTTTCAGGAACAGGGGCCTTCCCTGGTAGCTCAACTGGTAAAGAATCTGCTGGTAATGCAGGAGACCCTGGTTCAATTTCTGGGTCAGGAAGTTCCACTGGAGAAGGGATAGGCTACCCATTCTCCAGTATTCTTGGGCTTCCCTGGTGGCTCAGCTGGTAAAGAATTCACCTGCAGTGTGGGAGATCTGGGTTCAATCCCTGGGTTGGGAAGATCCCCTGGAGAAGGGAAAGGCTACCCACTCCAGTATTCTGGCTTGGAGAATTCCATGGATTGTATAGCCCAGGGGGTCGCAAAGAGCAGGTCATGACTGAGTGACTTTCACTTTCACTTTTCACTTGAGGAACAGGAAGGAGGGAAGTGACTGAAGGTGAGAACAGGAGATGAGGTGGTCAGGAGGTGAGGGAGAGAGGGGCAGACTGTTTGGACCCTGAGGTGCCTTTGGGAGCCCCCACCCTGAGTGAGCGGGGTGTGTCAGGACCTGATGAAGGTCGATAGCACGTCTCTGTTTGCTGTAAGAATAGACCCTCGTGGGGTGAGGTGGGAGGCAGGGAAGCCAGAGAGGGGAAAGCTGGGGCAGGTGAGAATGGAGCCCAGGAGGCTTAGAGCAGAACCCCTCTGGCGCCATCACCCGTATCTATTTTGAAGGGAGAGTTGATGGGATTTGCTGATGGACTCAATGCAGAGTGTGAAAGGAAGAAAGAAAACAAGACATTCAGGTTCTGGCCCAAGTGACTGGAAGGGAGCCTGGGAGGGAGGCGCAGGGTCAGGAAGTCAGTCTGGACATGCCAGGTTCGCTGTGCCGGGGTGACATCCAAAGGCAGATGGCGGGCAGGCAGCTGGAGGCTGGCGTGTGGGTTTCAGGGCAAGAGGCTAAAAGCAGATCAAAACCGGGTGATGGGAAGAGGGAGGGGAGAGGATTATTTCACAGAAAAAAAGCAGCTCGCACGTCTTTGTGGCCCTAAAACCACATCAGGGAAAACAAGAAGTCTCTCTTTGTCTCTCTTCTTCTTTCCCTAGCTTGCTCTCTCTCTCTCACACACACACCCGTTTACACAACAGCAGGGAGTCTCTGTCAGGGATGCCCGAATACTCAGCAGTTGTCTTTCCACCTCCTGTGTCTGGGGGTGCTCCAGCCTCCACCCGCGCCCCAGGCGTCCTGCCACAGTGGGCATCACGGCACTGAGCCCCCCACCTGCCCCAAGTGAGGGAGGCTGCCCAAGCAGAGTGGCTGGCAGCCCAGCAGTCCAGGTCCCCCGCTGACCTCCCTGAGCCAGTTTTGCTGATGGAGAAGAATGAAAAGAACTGGAGTGCGCCGGGAGCCCCGGCACAGCTGGGGCTGCTCCTGAGGGGCGTGCTCCCCTCCTCCCACGGCGTGTTCTAGAACATGATGAGGGAGGGGTGGGAGGCCCAAGCACCAGTGCTCGCGTCTCTACAAGTCTGTACCAGATGGCAGGAGCTGGGCGGGGAAATGGCTTCCGAATTGCCAGGCTCAGATGGCAACGGGGAATGAGAAAGCAGTACCCTAACGAGAAGAAAACAGGCATTCTGATCTAATTCATCAGAAAGATCCAGAAGGGGTGTTTATTTCTCCCCCACTGGCTGTTGCTGTTTTGCCCGAGGCAGGCTGGAAATTCGTGAATGCCACAGCAGGGCGTGCTTCCTCTTTATCCTACCCAACGGCCCTTGGTTCCTATTTGGGGACACAGGTGCCAGGGGGGCACTGACTCCATCTGCTGATCCAGGACCAGCTGATGTGGGCTAAGCCGACTGGCAGGGCATCTGCTCTCCATGGTGACTGGTTCAGGGCTTGGCATGTGGCTCAAGTTGGTCCAATCAGAAAGACTCTCGCCGCTTGGGCATTCTGGGAGAAGATCCTACTGAACGCTAGTGTATCATACACAGGAAGAGGTAGGTGACCCCTCCCAGTGCCAACCACATCTTGAGACCTCAGGCCTTATGAGAAAATGAGGACACTGTCTAAGCACAGAATCTGCCTCTGTCGAAAGCTCGCCTGCATCTTTTCGGTGTGTATGCTGTGCTCAGTTGCGTCTCACTCTTTGCAACCCTATCGACTACAGCCCACTAGGCTCCCCTATCCATGGGATGTTTCCAGGCAAGGACACTGGAGTGGGTTGCCATTTCCCAGGGGATCTTCTCAACCCAGGGACTGAACCCACATCTCTTTCGTCTCCTGCATTGGCAGGCAGATTCTTTACCCCTGAGCCACCTGAGAAGCCCCTTTTTGGTTTAGGGAGCACAAAGGTCAATATCTTGGCAAAATCATTTGGGAGTTGGGGGCTTTCTGTTCTTTGGATCTGATGGCCATTTACCAGCCACAAGCATTGCCAAGAAGTACCCTCTCCTTGCTCAAGCAGAACTCAAATACCCCCTCCTCAGAACTAAGGGGTGCAGAGCCAGAGAACTGCTGAAAGGAAGGAGATGCCTCTTCAACTTTGCCAAAAACCACCAAACTGCTCTTCAGAGTGTAGGTGCTAATGCGCCTTCCCACCTCTCTCTTCCTGTTTTCCCACCTCCTCACCACCTTTTGGTGAGACAGGACCTGGAGATGTTCGCTGTGGTGATAACGCTCTGCTGGCTAAATCTGTGTTTCACTGACTTCAGAGAGGCTGAGCATGTGCTGTGACCTCTGATTCACGGGTATAACTTATTTCTATTACATGATCTTATGCCGTGTGACATTCATCTGAACACTGGTCTGGAGTGAGTTCTGTGAGGCTGTGTTTATCACTGTTAATGTTCCTTTTTTTCTTTTTGGTCCCATCCTGCAGCATGCAGGATCTTAGTTCCCTGACCAGGGATCAAACCCACGCCCTCTGCAGTGGAAACACAGAGTCCTAACTATTGGACTGCCAGGGAAGTCCCAGCAGTGTTTCTTCGGTGTTTTCTTTGTGTCACTATTCTAACACATTTAATTCTCACAAAACCCTATGAGCTAAGTAACATTATTATCCCTTGAAGTAACCAAGGCATAGTTAAATAACTTATTCCAGTTCACTTAGCTAGTCAGCGGTAGAGCCCACATTTGAACTCAGGCAGAGTCCCTGCTCTCAACTGCTCTGCAAAGACCTGGAGGCGTCTCATTCTAAGGACAGTATAACTTTAGCTGGTGTGTATGTAAGTGAGCACAGTCAGGGTAGCTGAAGTGTGCTAAAATAGATGACTAAGTACATTTTGAAAAAACTGAAGATACAATTTATCCTTTCAAGTGTGTTTATATTTGAGATCCAAGTCCCCAAAGTGAGAGGAAGCCAGCACACAGAAATATCCATGAACAAATTTATATCTGTTCTGCTTAAACTTAGCACCTCTCGCTTCATCCTTTGTCAATCTCTACTGCAAACACAGGGAAACACAAAGCAAGATGATGGTAAAATGAAATCGCAAATCTTGTGAAGATGCAAGGTTTTGAGAAATTAATTAAAGTGATGCTGGAGGACAGCCTGAAGCATGTGTGGATCCATTAACAGATAATAATCTGGTCTGCGAGATAGCTGAAGAAGAAACCGTGAAAATGATGATGAGGGGATCAGTGTTCAGAGGGAAGACTCACACGTCAAGGGATTAAGAGAAAAACCAGAAAGTGAAAGTTGCTCAGTCGTGTCTGACTCTTGCAATCCCATGGACTATACAGTCCATGGAATTCTCCAGGTCAGAATACTGGAGTGGGTAGCCATTTCCTTCTCCAGGGGATCTTCCCAACCCAGGGATAGAACCCAGGTCTCCTGCATTGTAGGTGAATTCTTTACCAGCTGAGCCACCAGGGAAGGGAAAACTCATCAAATCCTCAAATACTTTTGCAAAAATGACTCTGTATGATTTGCTGTGAAGATAGAAGGTGAAATAAAGGATATCAAGTGGTGCTATCATTTAAATTTGTTTAACAAATTATCCCCTCCCTGCCTCTAATTGACACTTCGATTCATCTAGTTAAAGAATCAACCCATAACCTAACCACAATTATAACATAACCTTTGTTAAATACTGTTAGAATATAACACAGAATAAGGTTATTTTTCAAAATTGTGTCATTTCACTTTTCAAGATAAAATACTTAACTAAATACATTAAAAGTTCTATTTAATTGAACTGTTGGTCCACTTAAAGAGGGCTTTTTTTCTGGTTTCAGTCTTCTACAATTCCAGCTAACCTCTTTTATTCAAAACAGTATTACATATACAAATGACTTAAGAACTATTATTGAGGTTGTAGCTTTAATCTTCCCTTGGTATTCATTTTCTTTTTCTCCCATAGTAACAGAATTTTAAGCTGGCCAAACAGCCACCCAGAACAAAGGCTACATTCCCCAGACTCTGTCGCCATCTCGCATGCTTATGTGACTTTGCTTCTCATCAGTGGGAGATAAGGAGAAACAGAAAGCAGCTGAGTCTCTGACAAATTTAAGAGCACCTAAACATACAAACCTACACATATAATGGAGAAGGAAAAGGCACCCCACTCCAGTACTCTTGCCTGGAAAATCCCATGGACGGAGAAGCCCGGTAGGCTACAGTCCATAGGGTCGCAAAGAGTCAGACATGACTGAGCGACTTCACTTTCACTAAACATATAAAACAAGTATTAATAGACCCCAAGGGAGAAATAGACAGCAACAGAATAATAGCGGGGACTTTCATACCCCACTTTCATCAATGGATAGATCATCCAGAGAGAAAATCAATAGGGAAACATAGGTCTAAAATGATACGTCGACCAGATAGACTTAGCACATATACACAGAATGGTCCATCCAAGAGCAACAGAATACACATTTTTTTCAACTGAACATGAAGCACTCTCCAGGATAGATCATATGTTAGGCCACAAAGCAAATCTTAATAAATTTATGAAAACTGAAATTTTATCAAGCACCTTTTTCAAATAGAATGGTATGAAACTAGAAATCAGTTACAAGAAGAAAATTGGAAAATTCACAAATACATGGAGACCAAAAAACATGCTAATACATGCTACTGCACAACAAATCAGTTAAAGAAATCAAAAGAATTTTTAAAAAGGAACTTGAGGCAAATGAAAATGAAAATACAACACCCTGAAACATAGAGGATGCAGCAACGTAAGTCCTAAGTGACAAATGCCCACATCAAGTAACAAGAAAAGGCTCAAACAAATAGCCTAAACTTTACAGTTCAAGGAACCAGAAAAAGAACAAAGACCAGAGTTAGTAGAAGGAAAGAAACAATAGAGATTATGGCAAAAATAAATGAAATATAGAGATGAAAAAGACAATGGAAAAGATCAATGGAAGTACAAACCAGTTCTTTGAAAAGATACAATTGGTAAAAGTTTTAGCTAGACTCACCAGGGGAAAAAAGAGAGAGAATTAAAATAAGTTAAATCAGATATAAAAAGGGAGACATTACAACTGACAAAAATACAAGGGAGCATAAAAGACTACTATCAGCAATTATAGGCCAACAAGTTTGACAAGCTAGAGAACTGTAACTAGAAACATATAACCTACCAACACTGAATGATGAAGAAATAGAAAATCTGAGCAGACCAAGTGCTAGACAGAAGGTTGAATCAATAATCAAACACTTCTTAAAATATAGAAGTCCAGGAATAGACAGCTTTATAGGTGAATTCTACCAAAAATTCAAAGAACAATTAATACCAGCCTTTTTCAGACTCTCTTAAAAGAAAACAGAATAGGAAGGAATAACTCCATGTTCATCTTATAAGGCATGCATTACCCTAATACCAAAATCAGCCAGTTCAGTTCAGTTGCTCAGTGGTGTCTGACTCTTTGCAACCCCATGAACTGCAGCACGCCAGGCCGCCCTGTCCATCACCAACACCTGGAGTTCACTCAGGCTCACGTCCATCGAGTCTGTGATGCCATCCAGCCATCTCTTCCTCTGTCGTCCCCTTCTCCTCCTGCCCCCAATCCCTCCCAGCATCAGAGTCTTTTCCAATGAGTCAACTCTTCGCATGAGGTGGCCAAAGTACTGGAGTTTCAGCTTCAGCATCAGTCCTTCCAAAAAAACCCAGGGCTGATCTCCTTCAGAATGGACTGGTTGGATCTCCTTGCAGTCCAAGGGACTCTCAAGAGTCTTCTCCAACACCACAGTTCAAAAGCATCAATTCTTCGGCACTGAGCCTTCTTCACAGTCCAACTCTCACATCCATACATGACCACAGGAAAAACCATAGCCTTGACTAGACGGACCTTAGTCGGCAAAGTACTGTCTCTGTTTTTGAATATACTATCTAGGTTGGTCATAACTTTTCTTCCAAGGAGTAAATGTCTTTTAATTTCATGGCTGCAATCACCATCTGCAGTGATTTTGCAGCCCCCAAAATGAAGTCTGACACTGTTTCCACTGTTTCCCCATCTATTTCCTATGAAGTGATGGGACCTGATGCCATGATCTTCGTTTTCTGAACGTTGAGCTTTAAGCCAACTTTTTCACTCTCCTCTTTCACTTTCATCAAGAGGCTTTTTAGCTCCTCTTCACTTTCTGCCATAAGGGTGGTGTCATCTGCATATCTGAGGTTATTGATATTTCTCCCGGCAATCTTGATTCCAGCTTATGTTTCTTCCAGTCCAGCGTTTCTCATGATGTACTCGGCATAGAAGTTAAATAAGCAGGGTGACAATATATAGCCTTGATATACTCCTTTTCCTATTTGGAACCAATCTGTTGTTCCATGTCCAGTTCTAACTGTTGCTTCCTGACCTGTGTTATGCCCAAGTGGAAAAATCTCCCAATGACCACCAGGGAGCCAGCATCCGATGCAAAAGCAGGAGAGTTTTTATTACCAAGCTTGAGCTGGGGCTCCCACCATGACCGACACAGTGGCTAAGGAGAAGAGCCTTGAACTCTGGGTTTCATTGCTTATATGGGGTATTCTAAATAAAAAAATGTTACCTTCTGTGGAAGGGTTAGGTGTTGGGTTCTGATTGGTTTTCATTTCCTGGGCTGGCCACAGGCTCTGATTGGTTCCCATTTCCCGGGCTTAATTTGAATTTCCTGGGCAGGTCATAAGTCCTGAACGTAGAGTCAGGAGATCCTGATCTGGGATCTCATTGGCTCGCAGGTGGTGGGGGTGAGATCAGGGGATTTCCAAAGACTCTTTCCTCAGAACTCTAAAATGGAGTCTTTTTTAATTTTTTTAACAAAATGGGGTGGCTTAGGTTCTTCACTTGCATATAGGTTTCTCAAGAGGCAGGTTAGGTGGTCTGGTATTCCCGTCTCTTTCAGAATTTTCCACAGTTTATTGTGATCCACACAGTCAAAGGCTTTGGCATAGTCAATAAAGCAGAAGTAGATGTTTTTCTGGAACTCTCTTGCTTTTTCCATGATCCAGCAGATGTTGGAAATTTGATCTCTGGTTCCTCTGCCTTTTCTAAAACCAGCTTGAACATCAGGGAGTTCACAGTTCACGTATTGCTGAAGCCTGGCTTGGAGAATTTTGAGCATTATTTTACTAGCACGTGAGATGAGTGCAATTGTGCAGTAGTTTGAGCTTTCTTTGGCATTGCTTTTCTTCGGAATTGGAATGAAAACTGACCTTTTCCAGTCCTGTGGCCAATGCTAAGTTTTCCAAATTTGCTAGCATATTGAGTGCAGCACTTTCACAGCATCATCTTTCAGAATTTGAAACAGCTCCACTGGAATTCCATCACCTCCACTAGCTTTGTTCGAAGTGATGCTTTCTAAGGCCCACTTGAGTTCACATTCCAGGATGTCTGGCTCTAGATTAGAGATCACACCATCATGATTATCTGGGTTGTGAAGATCTTTTCTGAACAGTTCTTCCATGTATTCTTGCCACCTCTTCTTAATATCTTCTGCTTCTGTTAGGTCCAGACCATTTCTGTCCTTTATCGAGCCCATCTTTGCATGAAATGTTCCCTTGGTATCTCTAATTTTCTTGACGAGATCTCTAGTCTTTACCATTGTGTTCTTTTCTTCTATTTCTTTGCATTGATCGCTGAAGAAGGCTTTCTTATCTCTTCTTGCTATTCTTTGGAACTCTGCATTCAGATGCTTATATCTTTCCTTTTCTCCTTTGCTTTTCACCTCTCTTCTTTTCACAGCTATTTGTAAGGCCTCCCCAGACAGCCATTTTGCTTTTTTGCATTTCTTTTCCATGGGGATGGTCTTGATCCCTGTCTCGTGTACAATGTCACGAACCTCATTCCATAGTTCATCAGCACTCTATCTATCAGATCTAGGCCCTTAAATCTATTTCTCACTTCCACTGTATAATCATAAGGGATTTGATTTAGGTCATACCTGAATGGTCTAGCAGTTTTCCCTACTTTCTTCAATGTGAGTCTGAATTTGGTAATAAGGAGTTCATGATCTAAGTAAAGAAAAGTACAGGCCAATATCTCTGATGAACATAGAATGCAAAAATATTAGGAAACTGAATTCAATAATACATTAAAAGTGTTATATATCATGATCAGGTTGGATTTATTCCAGAAATGCAAGGGGAGTTCACCATCCCCCAATCAATCAATGTGCACACCACATTAAAAAAATGAAAGAAAAAATCATCTCAGCAGATGCAGAAAAAGGATTGGACAAAATTCAACAACGATTTATGAGGAAAACTCTCAAAAAAGTGACTGTAGAGGAACATATATCAACATAAGAAAAGCCATGCTTACATCATATTCAACAGTGAAAAACTGGTAACTTTTCCTCTAAGATCAGGAATGAGACAAGGGAACTCACTGCCACTACTTTTATTCCATATTGTATTGGAAATCCTAGTCAGTGCAATGAGGCAAAAAAGAAAGAAAATCATCCCAGTTATAAAGGAGGAAGTGAAACTATTTGTAGATGACATGACATTATACATAGAAAACCCTAAAGACTCCACCAAAACTGTTAGAACTAATAAATTAATTCAGTAAAGTTGCAGGATACAAAATCAATACACAAAAGTCTGTTGAGTTTCTATACATTAATAAACTATCAGGAAGATAAATTAATAAACCAATCCCATTTACAATTGCATAAAAAGAATAAAATATCTGGGAATAAATTAACCAAGGTGATGAAAGACTTCTGCACTAAAAACTAAGACTTCAATTAAGGCAAGAAATAGAAAACACAGATAAATGGAAAGGTATCCCATGCTCATGGGTAGGAAGTATTAATACTGTTAAAATGTTGATATTAGGACTTTGCTGGTGGCACAGTGGATAAGAAACCATCTGCCAATGCTGGAGACACGATTTGATCCCTGGTTCAAGAAGATTCCACACACTGCGGAGCAACTAAACCCATGCACCATGATTACTGAGCCTGCGCTCTAGAGCCCACGAGTCACAACTAGCAAGTCTGCACGCCACAATTACTGCGCCGCACATGCCCTAGAGCCCACAAGTCACAACCACTGTGCCCATGTGCCCAGAGCCTGTACTCTGCAACGAGAAGCTACTGCAAGGGGAAGCCTGCATACCGAAATGGAGAGTAGCTCCCGTTTACTACAACTAGATGAAGCCTGTGCAAAAGCAATGAAGACCTTGTGCAGCCAAAAAAAAAAAAAAAGTCAATACTATCCAAAGCAATCTACAGATTCAATGCAATCCCTATCAAATTTCCAGTGGTATTAAAAAAATTATTATTTACAAATTTTATTTATCTTGTTTACTTATTCATTTTTGGTTGTGCGATGTGGATGAAACCTGTGCCCCCAGCAATGGAAGTATGGAGTCCTAACCACTAGATCATCCAATGGCATTTTTCACAGAGACAGAAAACATAATCTTAAAATTTATATGGAACCACAGAAGACCTCAAATAGTCAAAGCAATTTGGAGAAATAAGAACACAGCTGGAGCATCATGTTCCTTGATTTCAAACAATATCACAAAGCAACAAAGTATGGTGTTGGCATAAAACAGACATAGATCAATGAAATAGATTAGAAAGTCTATAAATAAATCCATGCATATATGGTTGGTTAATTTACGCTAAAGGAGCCCAGAATATATGATGGGGGAAAGGACAGTCTCTTTATAAATGGAACTGGGAAAACTGGACCAAGCCACATGTGAAAGAATTAAACTGAACTGCTATCATTCACCATAGGCAAAGTTGACTCAAAATGGATTAAAGACTTGGAACATATGATGTGAAATCATCATTTGATATGGGTCTTGGTGATGATTTTTTATTTGACACCAAAGGCAACAAAAACAGAAGGGAGTAAGTGGGACGACACCAAAGACAGCAGAGGAACATTCTGCACAACAGAATGAAGACAGTCTACCAAATAAGAGAAAATATTTGCAGATCATTACATCTGATAAGGGGTTAATATCCAAAATACATAAAAACTCATGTGACTCAATAGAAAAAACTAAAACAATCCAATTGAAAAGGGGGCAACAGATCTGAACAGACATTTTTTTTTCCAAGGAAGACATACAGATGGTCAACAGGTACATCTAAATCCACATCATTAGTCATCAGGGAGATATAAATCAAAGCCACAATGAGATATCACCTCACATATGTTAGAATGTGCTGTGGGTCAAGTTGCTTCAGTTGTGTCCGACTCTTTGTGAGCCTGACTGTAGCCCACCAGGCTCCTCTGTTGGGGAGAATTCTCCAGGCAAGAATACTGGAGTGGGTTGCCATGCCCTCCTCCAGGGAATATTCCCGATCCAGGGATCGAATCTGCACCTCTCACATCTCCTGCATTGGCAGGTGGGTTCTTTACCACTAGCGCCGCTTGGGAAGCCTCCCTGTTAGAATATCAGTTATCAAAAAGGCAAAGAATACTAAGCGTCGGAGAGGATTTGGAGGAAAGGGAACCCTTGTTCATTGTGGGAATGTAAATTGGTATGGCTATTACGGAAAACAGTTTGGAAGTGCCTCAAAAATCAAAAATAAAACTAACACCTGATCCAGCAATTCCACCTCTTGAGTATCTATTCAAACAAAAGGAAAACATGAACTTGAAAGCTACCTGCATCCCATGTTCATTGCGACATTATTTACAGCAGCCAAGATACAGAAGCAATCTAAGTGTCTTCAATGGACGTATGAATGAACAAAATGGAGATATCTGTTCCTCTGTCACTCCCCGCCCAAACAAGTCCCTTGTAGCTTGAGCACAACTTCCTGGGGTTACGACACCTGAGTCACAATATCTGATTTCACAACTGCCTTGGCTCCTTACTCTAGGTGGGGAGTGTTTGTTTATTTTTCTAAATTAAAGCAAATTAAATCGAGTTTAGAGGATTTTGCAATGTTGCTGGAGGTAAGTGACTGTAATTGTGCCTTTGCTTCAGGCAACCAGCTGGTCAGATGAGTCTCCAGAACCCACCAAAGAACCTCCTGCAAGATAAAGAGACAGGAAGTCTCACTCACTCTCCACCTAGGATGCAACACTGTGGGCACCCACTGGCAGAGGAGATGGGGCACCCTGGGCAGTGCAAACGGTCAAGTGTAGACGAACAGCCCACGGCCATCTGCAGAGCAGCCAGTCCCGGCGCACGGGCTCCTCTACCTTCCACGCCAATTTTAATCCCCTTGCCTCACCCCAGTGTTCTGGAAGCTTGTTCCATGCTGATGGCCTTAAGTCAATGAAGTAGTCCTCAGCAGCTTAAATGACACAATTCACAGAGAACTCAAGCTCCCGCCCGGGTACTTCAGCCTCTCTACTGTATTTCAAATTTTAAAGGGGCTCACTTGAAAAAAACACCTCAAATTCCGCTGAAAAGGTCACTTTCAAGCCCCTCTATAAGCAAATAAATCTATTTTTCTAACGCATTTAGAAGGCAAGGTGTAGCTTTTAAATTAAAGTTGTTGGGCCCTCCCCCGCCCCGCAGCACAGGGACCACAGCGGAAAAGGCAGCGATCCGAGGCAGGGCACTGGGTACCACGTCGGTGGGTCCCAGTCTGCGCATGCGCCCACCCGCGGCAGCCTGGCTCACCTGTCCGGTAGCCCGTGCTGTTGAGATACACGGCAAAGGTGCGGCTCTCATGCTGTGCCTGCCAGGAGGGCGAGGAGCAGTTTTCATTGTTGGTGTAGGTGTTGTGGTTGTGAACGTACTTCCCGGTGAGGATGGAGGAGCGCGAGGGGCAGCACATGGGCGTGGTCACGAAGGCATTAATGAAGCGCGCCCGCCCTGCTCCATGATGCGCCTCGTCTTGTTCATCACCTGCATGGAACCTGCAACCAGAGAGGAGGTGAGACACGGGCCGGCCGATCTCCAGCGAGTGCGCCCCACTCGGGCACCGAACAATTGTAGACGGGCACCGAGAGACCCTGAGTAGGGCGGCACCCACACCCCTAGGAAGGGAATGCATTTTGGAAACCTCCAGGGACAGACTGGGGGCACTCTTGGCATCTGTGGGCAGCCACCCACAACACTTCCCTGGTGGCTCAGATGGTAAAGAGTCTGCCTACAATGTGGGAGACCCGGGTTCGATCTCTGGGTCAGGAAGATCCCCTGGAGAAGGAAATGGCAACCCACCCTGGAACTCTTGCCTAGAGAATTCCACGGATGGAGGAGCCCGGTAGGCCAAAATCCATGGAGTCACAAAGAGTGGGATACGACTGAGCAACTTCACTGTCACTTTTTTTTCACTTTCAGACCGCAGTGCAATGAGGAAGTAATCGGCCAGTCCCCAGTTCCACTAGCATTCGTAGGGCAGGTAGGTAAAAACCTGTTCATAAGTTATCTGAGCCTAGTAAAGAACTTTGTCTTGCATATAAACAGAACATCTTTTTTTTGTAGGGTATTAATACACACTGATTTTTTTTTTTTTTTTGAAAGCAAGCACTGTGTAAACAGAGATTATACCTTGTTTCATTTGGAACTTTCCCAAGAACTGTTCCCTCTTAATGAAATCTGATCATGCCAACCTGGCAACCCCCACCCGCCTTCTCTCTAAATACATCTTGTCTCTGCTGAAACGCTCTGTCAGTCACGAGCCGTGGTGGCTGCCTTTGTCCACCTTGTCCTTCCAGCTTGGAACCCACTCCCCACCTCCCTGCACATCTCACCCATCGCTGCCACCACCCCTCCCTGCGGTCGCTGTGGCTTCTGCCTCCCTTGGGCTCTTCTGACACATGTGGTACTAGGACTTCACAATAAACCACTAGGAATGGTGATCTCACTCAGGCCTGTTCTTGTTTCTCAGTGAAGCTGTGAGCAGAGTAAGGTGCAGGACGGAAAGGAGTTTGTGTGGAAACCCTACTGTGCGCCAGTGCCTGCACACTGTCCGCTCTACCAGGGGCTCCAGGAGTGCAAAGACTGCGCCTCGCTCAGTGCCCCACAGCATGCCACACACGGTGGGCACTCAACACACGTGTGAAGAAGAATGGATGTGTCATCGCATACCCTGGCTGGCACCCAGACACATAGGCAGTTTCATGGAAATCCTTTTTCTCTTCCTTCTAAGGCTATCCTCAGTTTTTTTCTTTTCCTTGTAGTACTTAAGGTCTATGGTGGGTTGAATGATGCCCCCCAAATATATATGCTCCTGTCCTATGTCCAGGCTCCTGTGAATGGGACCTAATTTAGACAAAGGGTCTCTGCAGAGGTAGTAAAACATATTGAGCTGAGATTCGTTAGGATGTAGGGCCTAAATCCAAGGACAAGTGTCCTTCCAAGAGACAGAAGGAAGAAGGCACACAGACACGGAGGGGAAGGCCATGTGAAGATGGAGGAGAGATCGGAAGGAGGCTTGGATACCCCTCCAAGGAACTCCTCCGGCCTCCAGGAGCTGGGTGAGCAGAGAAGGATTCACTCCTAGAGACTCTGGAGGGATCACAGCCCTGCCAACACTGTGACTGCAGACTTCTGGCTCCACAGCAGTGAGGCGTGACATTTCTGTTGTTTCAAGCCACCCAGTTTGTGCAGTTTGTTAGGACAGCAGCAGGAAGCCAATCCAGGGTCCACTCGGTGTCTGAAGGTCTTGCTGGGGCCACAAGCCCCAGAGACTTGAGCACAGCACATCAGACCTGCCTTGGCACTCTGTCCCCAAAGAGGGAAGAGAGGATTTACATGGCTCCTCTACCCATTTTTCCGCCAAACAGGTAAGGAGACAGCTCAAGCTTTCCTAGGGAAAACACAGATCGATCCTATCTGTTCACTGCTTCAAACCATCTGGCAGCTTCCCTTCACACTCAGAAGAAAACACCGGTTCTTTACTGGGGTCTAAGACTCTTGAGAGTCCCTTGGACTGCAAGGAGATCCAACCAGTCCATTCTGAAGGAGATCAGCCCTGGGATTATCTTTGGAATGATATCTTTGGAATGATACTGAAGCGAAACTCCAGTACTTTGGCCACCTCATGCGAAGAGTTGACTCATTGGAAAAGATTCTGATGCTGGGAGGGATTGGGGGCAGGAGGAGAAGGGGACGACAGAGGATGAGATGGCTGGATGGCATCACTGACTCAATGGCTGTGAGTCTGAGTGAACTCCGGGAGTTGGTGATGGACACGGAGGCCTGGCGTGCTGGGATTCATGGGGTTGCAAAGAGTCAGACACGACTGAGCGACTGAACTGAACTGAAGACCCTTCTAGATCGGCCTTCCCTGCCAACCCACCTCCATGTTTCTTTGACCTCATCTATTCTTCTGTATATTCTTGCCATCTCTTCTTCTATGTATCCTTGCCACTGACTTCCAAAAGTAGGAAGTCAAGAGACACTCGGAATAACAGGCAAATTTGGCCTTGGAGTACAGAATGAAGCAGAGCAAAGACTAACAGAGTTTTGCAAAGAGAATACACTGGTGATAGCAATCACCCTTTTCCAACAACTCAAAGAGAAGACTCTACACATGGACAACACAGGATGGTCAACACTGAAATCAGATTGACTATACTCTTTGCAGCCAGAGATGGAGAAGCTCTATACAGTCAGCAAAAACAAGACCAGGAGCTGACTGTGGCTCAGACCATGAACTCCTTATTGCCAAATTCAGACTTAAATTGAAGAAAGTAGGGAAAACCACTAGACCATTCAGGTATGACCTAAATCAAATCCCTTATGATTATACAGTGGAAGTGAGAAATAGATTCAAGGGATTAGATCTGATAGAGGGTGCCCAAAGAAATATGAACAAAGTTTCATGACATTGTACAGGAGGCAGTGATCAAGACCATCCCCAAGAAAAAGAAATGCAAAAACTCTAAATGGTTGTCTGAGGAGGTCTTACAAATAGCTGAGGAAAGAAAAGAAGCTAAAGGCAAAGGAGAAAAGATATACCCATTTGAATGCAGAGTTCCAAAGAATAGCAAGGAGAAATAAGAAAGCCTTCTTCAGTGATCAATGCAAAGAAATAGACAAAAACAATAGAATGGGAAAAACGAGAGATCTTTTCAAGAAAATTAGATACCAAGGGAACATTTCATGCAAAGATGGGCATAATAATGGGCAGAAATGGTATGGACCAAACAGAAACAGAAGATATTAAGAAGAGGTGGCAAGAATACACAGAAGAACCATACAAAAAGATCTTAATGACCCAGATAACTACAATGGTGTGATCACTCAACTAGAGCTAGACATACTGGAATGCGAAGTCAGATGGGCCTTTGGAAGCATCACTACGAACAAAGCTAGTGGAGGTGATGGAATTCCAGTTGAGCTATTTCGAATCCTAAAAGATGATGCAGTGAAAGTGCTGCACTCAATATGCCAGGAAATTTGGAAAACTCAGCAGTGGCCACAGGACTGGAAAAGGTCAGTTTTCATTCCAATCCCAAAGAAAGGCAATGCCAAACAATGCTCAAACTACTGCACAATTGCCCTCATCTCATACGCCAGCAATGTCATGGTCAAAATTCTTCAAATCAGGTTTCAATAGTATGTGAACCGTGAAGTTCCAGATGTTCAAGCTGGATTTAGTAAAGGCAGAGGAACCGGAGATCAAATTGCCAACACCCGCTGGATCACTGAAAAAGCAAGAGAGTTCCAGAAAAACATCTACTTCTGCTTTATTGACTATGCCAAAGCCTTTGACTGTGTGGATCACAATAAACTGTGGAAAATTCTGAAAGAGATGGAAATACCAGACCACCTGACCTGCCTCTTGAGAAACCTGTATGCAGGTCAGGAAGCAACAGTTAGAACTGGACATGGCACAACAGACTGGTTCCAAATAGGAAAAGGAGTACGTCAAGGTATATTGTCACCCTGCTTATTTAACTTATATGCAGAGCACATCATGAGAAACGCTTAATAACCTCAGATACACAGATGACACTACCCTTATGGCAGAAAGTGAAGAAGAACTAAAGAGCCTCTTAATGAAAGTGAAAGAGGAGAGTTAAAAAGTTGGCTTAAAATTCAACATTCAGAAAACTAAGATCATGGCATCTGGTCTCATCACTTCACAGAAAACAGATGGAGAAACAATGGAAACAGTGACAGACTTTATTTTCTTGGACTCTAAAATCACTGCAGATGGTGACTGCAGCCATGAAATTAAAAGACACTTGCACCTTGGAAGAAAAGCTATGACCAACCTAGACAGCATATTAAAAGCAGAGACATTACTTTGCCAACAAAGTCCATCTAGTTAAATCTATGGTTTTTCCAGTAGTCATGTATGGATGTGAGTTGGACTATAAAGAAAGCTGAGCACCGAAGACCTGAAGCTTTTGAACTGTGGTGTTGGAGAAGACTCTTGGACTGCAAGGAAATCCGTCCTGAATGTTCACTGGAAGGACTGTTGCTGAAACTGAAACTCCAATACTTTGGCTACCTGATGCAAAGAACTGACTCACTGGAAAAGAGTCTGATGCTGGGAAAGATTGAAGGTGGGAGGAGAAGGGGACAACAGAGAATGAGATGGTTGGATGGCATCACTGACTCAATGGATATGATGAGTTTGAGCAAGCTTTGGGAGTTGGTGATGGATAGGGAGGCTTGGCGTCCTGCAGTCCATGGGGTCGCAGAGTCGGAAAACTGAGGGACTGAACTGAACTTCCCTGTCCCTTGCTCGCTTGGCTACATGAGCTTCCTCCTTGTTTCTCAGGGGCTCCAAGCTCACCCCTGCCCCAGGGTCTTTGCACTTGCTTTCTCCCTTCTGCTGGGGACTGCCCCTCTGAGACTTTGCTGGCCTGTCTGATTATTCAGATCTCAACGGTCACCTCCTCCACAAGTCCTGGCCGAGTACTCCATCTGGAGGAGCTCCCTGCTTACTTGCTATCACAAGTAGCATGTAGATTTCTTCTTAGCATTTTCTCCTTCCGAAATGGCCTCCTTTACAAGTGCCCTTATTTGTAATCAGCCTCTGCTTTTGGACTAAGAGTTCTGAGTGATCCAGGGTTCTGTCCACTCCCTGCCCCCAGGAACATCTAATTGATGCCCTGTAGTATCTCACTGAACAACTGAAGGGGACGGAGCAGAGCCTGCCCTCTTGAGCCCGGCGTGGAAGCAGTTTTAAGAGATGCCCGCCTGGAACCAGGTGTGTTTCCTGAGCCTCTTGGCTAAGGTCACCCTGGTGGGCAAAGAACTGGCTTTGTGTCTGACCAGGAATCATCAGGCCCTGGAGCTATGTAAGCATCTGTTGCCAAGGTCACACATCCTAAGAAGTCCCAACGGGTCCCTTCTGTAACTGGTGGCAATTAGAGGGTTTCTACCAGGTGTGATAGCATCACTGACTCAGTGGACAGGAATCTGGGCAAACTCTGGGAGACAGTGAAGGTCAGGGGAGGCTGCGGTGCTGCAGTCCATGGGATCACAGAGTCAGACGACTGAGCAACTGACACCAGGTGTGAAGTCGCCTCTGGAGGGGATGGAGGTGGTGGGCTTTCCGAAGCTCCCCTCCACCAGCTGGTGCAAACTCGCTGGAACCTGCAGAGGGAGCAGGCCTCGGGATCAGGGCCCAGCAGAGCCCTGGGCCTCACCAGCCTTGGGGTGCACCCGTCTCGCCTCCTCCAGGTTACGCATCAAACCTCCCATATCTGAGAGGCCATCCTTGGCCCCACACTGAAACTGCTGCCCCTCCCTCCAGCACCCCCACGGCCCCTCCCTGCCTCACCTGGCCCCCCAACACTTACTGCCCTCGGGCAGTTCACTTATTTTCCTGCTGCCCATTGCTCCACACCGGAACAGCTCCAAGGGAGCAGGGATCCAGGCTTATTCTCTTTACTGTCGTCTTCCCAAGCCCAGAACAGTGCCTGGCACAAAGTGACCGCGCAACAAACACTGCTAAATCAACACAAAAATATATCTCACTCTGTGTGTTTCCATATAACTCAGGAGCCCAAGTGGGTCTATGTTCATGATACGTGTGTATGTGTTGTGTGTAGTGGATTTTAAAAAAATCTGACTTCAAATAGCAGCTAACAGACAATGTGCTCTGAGTCTGCCATACTCCCCAGCACCTTCTAGAGTCTGACACCAGCTCTGCGCCGCCACATTACTTGCCGGTCCCTGAAGGCCCTGGTTTGGCAGGTCCTAGTATAACCTAATCGTTGAGACAGCGCTAACTCAGCCCTGGGGTAGAGGGCGGTGCTGCACCTCCGTAACAATCACAGTTAACGTGGTGACTGTCGTTGGCGGACTCTGCTTTACGGCTTGCACTTTGCTACTTAATCCTCCCGAAAACCACTTAACAGAAGAGGGAGCTGGGAGCAGGGAGTTAGGTGCCTGGTGAGAACTGCAGAGCCAGGGAAGTGGGATGGGAGGACTTGAGCCCAGCGTGTTTGCCGGCAGAGGTGGGGGTTTCTTGTCATGTCCAGGAAGTGTCCAGTGGACACCACTCAGGGGCGCTGATAGCCCGGGAGGGGATTGGAGGTCCCTACACACTTGGTAACTCTCAGCTTCAGCGAGGCTCAGAATCATCCCTGGGACTGTCTTTTGGGTCCCCATGTCATCCTGGACGTGACTTTAGCTGACACACCAGCAGCGACAGTGGTTTGGGGTTGGTCATGTCACCAATTGCCAGGGACCCCAGTGTGAGAAACTGATTCCCATTCACTCCTTCTCCAGGACACACCAACTCCAGGAGAAAGTCCCAGGTGGGTGCAGGGATGTGGTCACGTCCTTAACACTCACACACTTCCTGTTTCAAAGGGAAGAGATGAGGCCACCCCCTTGGAGCTCCGGGTGGGCAGCCGTATTAGCTTAAACTTGATTGCATGGTTTAACCTTCCTTCTACTTAGGACAAGTGATGCTAGCTTCTCATTTAGGGTAGTAGAATCCTGTTCTCAAAAAATAATTATAGCTGTTTCAAATAATAGCAATCCAAGTAGCCCACGGACACAGTGAAAATTGTGGAAGGGAGAGGGAATGGCTGGCATTTGGCACAACCCACAGTTGCCTGCCCAGTGACGTCATTGCTAAGAGACACCTTGGGGGCCCCCTGAGGTCCTCCCCTCTCCCCCAGTCTGTTGTTCCATTGCTAAGTCATGTCTGGCTCTTTGTGACCCTGTGGACTCCTGCACACCAGGTTCCTATGTCCTCCATTATCTTCCAGAGTTTGCTCAAACTCACATCCATTAAGTCGGTGATGCTATCCAATCATCTCATCCTCTGTTGCCCCTTCTCCTGTCTTCAGTCTTTCCCAGTATTGGGGCCTTTTCCGATGAGTCCGCTTTTGTATCAGGTGGCCAAAGCATTGGAGCTTCAGCAACAGTCCTTCCAATGACTATTCAGGACAGGTTTCCTTTAGGATGGACTGGCTGGATCTCCTTGCAGTCCAAGGGACTCTCAAGAGTCTTCTCCAACACCACAGTTCAAAAGCATCAATTCTTCGGGGCTCAGCTTTCTGTATGGACCAGCTCTCCCATCCTTCAGTTGCTCAGGCAATAATCATGGCTTCTCTCTGGCCCCATCTTTCTGTTTCCACACCCCGCCCGTCAGCAGAGCCTGCTGCTCTTTCTTAAAGGACACCCACAGTCAAGAGTCTTGTCGCCTCCTCCCTGAGCAGGCAGTCATCCTCTTTCCTCTGAATTAGGCCCGCCGCTTCCTACCTGGACTCTCGCCATCTGTTTCCAAAGGAGCAGCTGCAGTGGCTCCTCTCAGCATCATCCATGGCTCCCAGTCACTCAGAGAACAAAGTCTGGGAGGTCGAGCGCAGCCCCTGTGGGCCTAGGCTCCCCATTCTTCCCCGCCCTCTGTGGTCCTTGCCTCTCCTCACGCTTGCCAACTTGCTCCCGCCCCAGAGCCTTTGCCCAGGCTGTTCTTCCTGCTGGGGATGCCTTTCCCCAGCAATCCCAGGGCCTGGGTCCTCACTCCTCCTTGTTTTTTTTTACTCAAAAGTTCTCTTCTTGGGGGAGGGGTGATGTACAGGTAGGGGATTAAGAGGCACAAACTATAAGGTATAAGGTAAACTGCAAGGATATACTGCGCAGCACTGGGAATACAGCCAATATTTTATAATGAGTATAAATGGAGCATGACCTTTAAAAATTGTGAATCACTATACACTATGCCTGTAACTTATAATATTGTACAGCAACTATACTTCAATTAAAAACATAGTTCTCTTTTTTTGTAAGGCCTGCCCTGCTGACCACATCCACAATTTTACTCCTTTGTCGCCCGTATTTCATATCCTCTTCCTTTTTACGTTTTATGTTTTCAACTCTGCATGTGTTGATCTAACATGCTATATCTCAGGTTGGTCAAAAAATTTGTTCGGGTTTTCCCATAGCATCGGCTGGCAAACCCAAATGAACTTTTGGGTCAACTCAATACTCTGGCACATTTACATCTTCATCTTGCTGGTCACCCTCTCTGCAGCCCTAGATGGCAGCGTCACGAGAGCTGGGACCACTGATAAGCCCCAAGACCCTGAGGTCTAGAACAGTACACGGCACAGAGTAGGTGTTCAATAAATATTTCTCGAAGGCATGAATCTAGGGCATTCCAGGCAGAATCAAGCCTTTGCCTGCTCTTCCCAGACCACGAGGCAAAGAAGGAAGTGCCCGGTAACGAGGACTTGGCCTTGCTCGGGCTCTAGAGACCGCGGAAAGGACAAAGCTGGCTGCCACCAGACCTCTCAGATCCTCCTGGAAAGCAGGGGTCTGCCACCCAGTGAGTAATTCACCTGCAGTCAGCTGCCCTGGATGCTGCGTTGGCAAAACGCAAACAGCCTGCAGGACTGTTTGTTATTTGTAATGGGCTCCAAACCAGGGTCGCCACGTGCCCCTCAAGTCACATGAGCGATGGTCTGCTCTTTCCAACAGTTGCCTGCACGTGTCTGCTCGGGCGCCCAGCCCGGCCCAGATAAGCCGGCTGCAGGGGAGCTGTGTCAGTCTGCTATTAGAGCACAGTCTAACGATGTCCTGAATGACAGCGCATCTGGGCGTGAGCAGCGAGACATGTTAAGCCTCCCCTCGGGGACAGTAACCTGCTTGCTGAGAACAGCCACAGTGGCGGGGCCCGATAAATCCACATCTGGAACGGGAAAGCATATGATCTAATCTCCTTGCCCGGCACAGCCCTCATGCAGATGGACAGCTCCGAGGGGGGAGGGAAGGGGCTGGAAGACCAGGCCACACAGAAATAAAAAGGCCAGCCAACCAAAACTCCCGTCATCCAACACACGCCTGGGGACACACAGACAAAAACACAGCCGGCTTCTTTCCGTGATCACACCTTCCTCCCTTGCCAGGGTGAGGTCACTCTGACACCTTTCTCAGTGACTCTGGTGGACTGGGGAGGCCCCCTCTCCACCCTGATGACTTAAATTTTGGTGCCCAAACCATGCGCCTGCCAGAAGCATGGTGTATCCCTCACACCCTCATCTGCCCACTCCCTTTCTCACTGTTTTTTTTTTTTTTTGCAGGGGAGTTGGGGGCTCTCAGTGTACCAGCAGGGCTATTATTTATTTGATATTTTTCCTTAATGTGGCTTTAAACATTTTGTTTTCAACCCAAGTGACAATGTAAAATTCTGGCTTTGATGTGCTACTTAGATTTTTTTTTTTTTGAAGCATACCAAAAGAGGGCTGTAAGTAGTAAAAATCAATGTTTGCCAGCCTGTCACGTAAGATGATTTTGTGCATGACCTGCGTCATACACAGAAAGGCATGTGGGGAAACGCTGACTTAATGTGCACTTCTAAAGGTCTGGGCCAGGGCAACCACCATCTCTGGGGACTCGGCAGGTGCTGGGGTCTCTCAAGATTCAAAACATGACCCAATTTTGGTCGTTCCTGGGACTTAGGTGGCTCACGTCTATTTTCTGTCCTAGAAGTCTACATCAGCTGAGAGGAGACACACCTTACATGCCCCCTCCCCAAGACAAAATTCCAGAGCCCCCAACTTGGGTGGCATAATAGAGGAGGCGTCAGTTTTGATGGATAACTAAGAGATTCGCTTTCTGATCTTCGTTTTCTTAAAATGAGAGGTAAACACAGTCTGTGATGTCAGACCCTCCTTGGGAAAGTTGTGGGAGGTGGGACATGGTTAGTCAACCCAGGATCCTGACTTAAATCAATGTTTAACCATTGCTATTTCTTACCTAGACTATTGTAGAATTTTAATTGAGATAAATATATGCGAAGCCTTTAGTTCAATGCCTGGCATACAGAAAAGATTCAAAACATGTTAGCTTTTAAAAATGTGACTTACAGTAGCTCAAACTATATATAGTGTAACACAGAGTTCACAAATTGAGCGCGTCCAGTAGACTGCAGTCCATGGGGTCGCTGAGAGTCGGACACGACTGAATGACTTTACTTTCACTTTCCTGCATTGGAGAAGGAAATGGCAACCCGCTCCAGTGTTCTGGCCTGGAGAATCCCAGGGACGGGGGAGCCTGGTGGGCTGCTGTCTATGGGGTCGCACAGAGTCGGACACGACTGAAGCGACTTAGCAGCAGCAGCAGCAGCAGCAGCAGCAGCAGCAGCAGCAGCAGCAGCAGCAGGACAGGCTCTTGACTGCGTGTGTTGCATTTAGGTCTGCTCGGAAGTGGTTAAAAATCTGAATTAACTGCTAACTTTTAAGTTTTATTCAGGAGCTGCCGCTGCTGGTGCTGCTAAGTTGCTTCAGTCGTGTCCAACTCTGTGCAACCCCATAGACGGCAGCCCACCAGGCTCCCCCCGTCCCTGGGATTCTCCAGGCATTAACACTGGAGTGGGTTGCCATTTCCTTCTCCAATGCATGAAAATGAAAAGTAAAAGTGAAGTCGCTCAGTCGTGTCTGACTCTTCGCGGCCCCTGGACTGCAGCCTACCAGGCTTCTCCGCCCATGGGATTTTCCAGGCAAGAGTACTGGAGTGGGCTGCCATTGCCTCCGGGAGATTTCACATCAATCCGGATTTTAGGTTTAGCATGAAAATACACAGATCTGCCCTTGATGGGCATGCAGGTGGGTGGACCTGAGTAGCCAAGACTGGGTTTAGAAGGGCCCCTCTCCAGTCTGCAAGGCCCCCATCAGGCCCACTCCCCTCACCCGCAGTACTGGCCTGGCCCTGCTGCACTGGGTTTGCCCTTCTCCAGGGGATCTTCCCAACCCAGGGATCGAACCTGGGTCTCCCGCATCTCAGGTGGATTCTTTACCATCTGACCCTCAAGGGAAGCCCTTGCAACCCTTAGCTGGTTCTATTCCAGCTGAAATGATCAGCTAAGTAAACTCGCAAAAGCAACACTGTGGCCTGGAGACCCACAGAAAATAGGCTTCAAGGGGGCATAAAAGGGTAGTGGGTTTGAGTAAAAGCTGGAACTGAGCCTTGCCCTGGACAGGCAGAGGCTGTGGGGCTGTGAGCTCAGGCCACAGGTGGGGAAGCACGTGCATCCTGTATCAGCCTCCAGCCGCTGGTGGCCACCTGCCAGGCTGGAATTTAAGCGACAGCCCTTGACTGGCCCTCAGCTGGCCCTTGAGTGTCCTGGAATCCCCACACTGTTACTGGCTCAGATTGTGAGCCGCCAGCTCGTGGCAACACCTGCTGAATGGCCACATCAGGCTGGGCCCCATCAGACTGAGTTCCCCAGCAGTGGGGCGAGGGGAAGGACTGGGAAACTAAGTAATCAGAGGCCACCTCTGGCCCAGGGACCCCTCTGTCTCCCGAGCAGTTACACTTGATCCCCCTCCTCCTGTTGGAGCGTCCTCACTGCTGTCAGTTGGCAACAACTGCTGTGCCTGCAACTCAATCCAGAAAAATCCACTGGATTCCTGGGACCCGCTTCTCAGACGAGGTTTCCTCATGGTGGTGGCAGAGGAGGAACCATTCCTGACCCTGGGAGATTGCTAAATAAAATTAAATATTATTCTTGATTTCTGCGATAAAAATCCAAGGCTTAAAACTGGTTCTTAACCCCCAAATCAGTTAAAGCAGATGTTGAAGAGGCAGTATTGGAATTTTGTTAATGAACACTAGACTGAAAAAATGAGAAAAGTCATGCAGTATTTGCAGAAAAAAATCTGCAAACCAGAGCCAGCAGAAGCTTCTGGGAAAAAATTCCAACTCAGGCTTTCTCAATGGAGGGGAGGTGCCCTGTCGTGGGTATAACAATGGTGCTCAGCACTGACTGGCGATTTCCGCTCCGAGGAGCTCCACCCAGAAACGTCCCTATTGCTAATAATTTTCCAACTTGCTGCCCCTGCCAGAGGCCATTGCCTCGATGAGGCAGCCTCTCCAAGGTATTCTGCGCATTTTTCAGGGTGGGCTAGAGTCAGTCACCCAGCCACCGTCCTGGTGGGTGATGTTGGCAAAGCAGCTGACGTCTGTCCCAAGTCTGAAAACCCATCCCTCCTCCCCCCAGTCTCCCATCTCGGGTAAAAGGCACCACCATCTGCCCAAGAGCTCAGCCAAAAACCTCAGTCATCCTTGATTCTCCTTCCCTCCCCTCCCACTTGCACTCCATCAACAAGGCGTGCTGACCTTCAAAACGAAACCTGCTCCTTACTGCCTTCCCTTCAGCAGCACCCCCAATCACCTCCCACTGGGGACAACTGGTCTATCAGATTCTGTTCCTGTCCCCCACTTCTTCTCCATCGGCAGCCAGAGCCACTGAAACCATGAATCACGCGTGCTTGACCTGCTCAGAACATTTCAGTCACTTTCCATTGGCCTGAGAATAAAATCCAGACCTTCCGGGTCTCTTCCCTGCCCTCACCCCCATCCTTCTCCCCTCTCCCTCCCCAGGTCCAGCTGCCCTCCTCAAGTGCTTAGGAGTTCCTCCAGGTCTGGGATGTTTCTCCCCCAGGCTTCCAGTGAACATCTCCTTCTCAGGGTGCCCATCACATAACCACACCCACTGCTGGAGTTGCTGCCCCTTCCTGGGACCCCCGCTCCTGATCTCTGGTGTGGCTGAGACCCCAGGTTGTCCGCCAACATCTGTTTCCCCTTCTTTCTTATTAACAGGCCCTGATTTTAATCTTCAACACACCGCGCGAGGAAACTGCGTTTCCTAGACTCTCTTGCAGCGGAAGTGGTTCTGCCTTTAACCTTCTGGATCCACCTTCTGCTTAGTCCTCCAGCCCAGGGATCTGACCTGGATGGGCTGTACCCACTAGCAGCTTTACAACCTGGCTTTGGCTGAGTTTGGCTGATGCGGGGCCCTGGCAGGGGATCAGGAAAAGAAAGTGCCAAGATTGGGGTCTGGATTCCTCCATCTCACTCCCTTGGTGTTAGCAGAGGGTGACAACTCCCACTGAGTGGCCCTCTGTCTCGAGGTTTCCAGTAACCATTTGCTGCCCTAACCCCCTTGGTCTTGGAGTAGAAATGACCCCACTGATACTAACTAGCTTCGAGTGCTAGCCTGTCATTAGTGATTTCTCCACACTTGCTCACACCTTAGCAAAAAGTTAAACCCTCATTGAAAAATCTAGGTTTGAATGTGTCCTGTATTTCTTGCTGAGATCATGTGACTCATTAAATAAATTCTGACTGTGTTGTAGGTGATGTCTGGGATGAGTAAAGGGAGCTGACCTGACTTAAAGGTCCATTCTCTCCCCTTCTGCCTCCTCCTCCTTGCTATCTGGAATATGGCTGTGATGGCTGAAGACCCAGCAGCTAGCTATTCTGAGTCAAGAAGGTGACCTTAAAGATGGAAGCCACACCACAAGAATAATAGGATACAAAAGTAGAGAAGGAGCTTGGGTCCCTTATAACCTTGAAGCCACCAAGCTGGCCCTGAACGGCCAACTTCCAGACATTTTTATGTGATTAAGAAGCAAAATTCTGTCTTGTTTAAGCCACTGTTATTTTATATTTTCTTTCACACGCAGCCAAAACTAATCCTGATACACTTAGCTTCCAGAATTTAAGTGATCTCCTAAATGGTGCTGAATTTAAAAAGATCTTGCAGGAATGTGCTTGGCAAGTTGAACACCAGGGTGGGTCCAACTAAGTCTCTCTTCTTCCTCAATGACCTGCATGCACATGTTTTTCTAACACCAGTGAGCGGCGGCAGGAATGTCAGGAGCTGGTATCTCGGAGAGGCTGTGTTGGAAGTTACCACCGATCTGGCGTCCGGAATCTGGGCACACTATCCTAGGCTTCCAGCCATTTGGCTCCTGCAGAGCACCCAAGCCTGCAATTTAGAATTGATTTCTGAATATCAGTCTGTAGCACAGGGTGTGGTTTCCTTGTGTTCACAGATGGAAAGAGGCAAACAAGTGCCTGGCCAGAGGCTCTCCAGAGCCGCTTTCTCAAGTCAAGCTCTCCCATAAGACAGCCCTCCAGGCTGCAGGCTTGCCATTTGCAGAATCACCGGCCCCTCTGAGCATCTGGCGAGGGTCTCTGACCCAGGAAAGCACAAACCAGCACATGATCTGCATCTAATTCCTGGCCCATCCAGGCCTGGGCCTCCCCACTTGAACTTCTGACTCTAAAGGCTGACAGCCTTGGACTCTAGAACTGAGCTCTAGATAGCTTTCCCCATATCTGTAAATAGACAATCCCCTCCCCCTCCCCAACCCCCCACCAGATGTCCAGGCCAAAACCTTGGAGTTGTTCTGGACTCCTCTCCCACTCCACATCAGATCACTAGCACATCTCGTCAGCGTCACCCTCTAACTCTGGGTTGGCTCTGACCACCTTGCCTGCTCTGGTCTGAGCCGCCAGGATCTTGCACTTGGACCAGTGCAGTAGGCTTCTGATGGGGCCCATCTCCTGCCTGGACTAGTGCAGCAGGCCCCTCACTGCTCTGATTGCACCCCTTCAGTCTATTCTCCATAAAGTAGCCAAAAGGTTAAAATTAACACAGAAGTCATATGACGTCAATGTCCTTCTCTAGTGTCCCTGTCACTTGGAAAGTCACAGCCCTCCCCCTGGTGCAAAGAGCCTGCCTGAGCCACTCTCCCACCACCATCCATAGCCTCTCAGCCCTCACCTCTCCCTGGCTCTTCCGCTCCCGCTGGGCTTCTGCTGCGGCCGTCTGCTGCTCTGTGAGTCTGCCTGGACTGCTTCTGCCTCAGGGCCTTGGCACCCACTGCTCTCTGCCTGGAATGCTCATATTCCCTAACCTTCTTTGCCCAGATACCCCCTTCTCAGTGATGCTGTCAACATAAAAATCACAGCTTTCCTTTTTCCCCTCCCCTCCTTACTGACTTCCCATGTTTTCTTCTGACAGCTTTTTACTATCTCATGTATTATTGGGTTGGCCAAAAGTTCATTTGGGGTTCTCCATACGGTGTTCTTAAAACCAAACGACTTTTTTTTTTTTTTTTTGCCAATCCGATACATATTTTACATATCTTTTAAATGAACCCTTACCCTCGAATGGAAGCTCCCTGAGAGCAGAGGTTCTGCCTGTTTCACTGGCTGCTGAATCCCGCTTGACACCCTCTAGGCACTCAACACACATCTCCTGAATGGACGAGTCTGGTCCGCCCTTTGGGTACGTGCTTCAGAGGGAGCCCTATGCGGGGGCCGTGGGCATCTTCTGGACTTGACAGCACTCCAGCCATCCTGCCCGCCTCCAGCGCCAGCTCTTGACATTTTATTTTAGGGTATCATTCCTCCCTCCCTCTCCCAGCCTTCGTGGTTCATGTGAGGGTTGGCCCCCTCCCTGGGGCTCCAGGATATTAAGTCCTCACCAAGAACGTTAGGTTCATAGATCGTCTTACTCCAGATGAGTAAACAGAAGCACAGAGAGGCCAGGTAACTTTCTCAAGGCCACACAGTCAGCAGCAGAATGAGAGTCTGAACCCGGCTGTTTCTCTAGAGAGTTCTCATCTTTACATCTCTATTGGAGTATTTTCATTGAAAGATATTCTGAGAGACAAGGGCTTCTTTTGAACGGTGAACAGCTGATCCAGAGTTCACGTAGTCTTGAGTGCAACACCTGAAACCCAGCAAACTGAGGAGCTCTCTGAAAGGCACTTGTTCCTACCTGGTGTGGACCCCCAGGAAAATGGGCAGTGAAGCATCAGTGCCTGGTATCTGCAGCCTGACTGTTTCTGCAACCCTCAGACACAAGAGTTACTGCCAGGTGGTACCCATATAAGCAAGGCCCCAACGTTCAAAACCTGTGATCAGACTCCAGAAAAATTTTCTCTTTTCCAGTCACCATCCTGCTGATTCGGTCAAGGAGAAGGTCTCAGGGAGGGGTTTCTTCCCCTTGAACTCCTCTCTCAAAACTGCCCATCACCTTTTATAACAAAGCCATCCTGGCCTCAGCCCCATGGGAGGCAGCATCTTGCTGAAATAGAAAAACACTGCTGTTCTTATTAGACTTGGTTTTGCAGTGACCTTTACTGCAGGCAGTGAATACTAGTTTTTTATGTACAGTCATAATTAAAGCTTCCTTTTCAAGTAATACTTAAGCTTCAAAAAGTAAGTCCAGTTCAAGTAATAGAACAGACGGCTCTGGGATGTTGCAAATATTCTCTTGCTCCAGGCAAGGACCGTGTCCAACTCATCTTGGTGTCTCAGAGCCTGTCCCGGCCCTGGAGGCTCACCAAGGGTTTGTCTGGATTGAATTAAACCAGAAATCCAGGCGGATTCCACCGGTTTCAAAGCCTATTTGAAGGACAGCATGCAAATTAGACCTTGGCTTCCGTACGTTCCTCCCTGTTCTACCCTCCTGGTGAAGATGGCAGCCAAGACCCTACTGATCTCCAAGAGTCATCCAAACACAGGGATTGTCCCCCAAATATACTGAGAGTGGAGACCACTTTCTGACCAATATGTCCTAGAACCTGGCCCCCTGGCAACGGACACTTCCGAGTGACCACTCAGGGAGGCATGTCAAATGCATGTAGGGAAAAGGGAAAGAAAAACATCAAGATCCAGCACCCCCTTGCAATCAATTCAGAGGCAGGAAGAGCCCCTCTTCTGTGCTGTGTCCCATACCAGATTTCTCATCCAGACCCTAATTAGGATGGACGGCTCTTCTCCGCCCCGGGACTGGAAGAAAGCCTGGAATTATCTTAGTCGAGAAGGCTCTAGCCCCAAGAACTGTCAGAACTGCCGCCTGGATGAGCAGAAAATAGCAGATGATAAATTTTTAGGACCACCCTCCGCGTGCCAGTTGTTGCCGACTGTGAGATAATGTGCTGGCCTTTGGGGAGCATGCATTATTGATCTGGGTCTGTCTGGTGGTTTATAAAAGCCCACCCCCCCCCCGCCCCCACCACCTTGCCATCATCCCTCACCTCCTGAAAGCAGCACAGCCTCCTCCAAACGCTGCTGGAGGGACTGGCTGCTTCATGGAAGGGAAGCCCGATCTGTGCAAGCGGGTGCCAAGGGAGGAAACTGACAGATGTCACTGAGCATGAGGGCTCCAAACCCACTGCAAATTCCACTTCCTAGAATTCATCTTCCAGAAATCCTCGCTCGCCGATGCAAAGATGCACGCATAAAGACGCTCTTGAGGACTGCACTGGCCGTCCAGTGGTTAAGAATCTGGCTTCCAGTGCAGGGGACATGGGTTCAATCCCTGGTCAGCGAACTAAGATCCCATATGCTGGGGTGCAATTAAGCCTGAGTGCCGCAACTACTGAGCCTGTGTGCTCTAGAGCCCATACACCCCAACTAGAGAGAAGCCTGTGGGGAACCACAAAAATCCCGCATGCCACGACTAAGACCTGACACAGGTAAGGTAAGGTAAGGTAAGGTGAAGTCGCTCAGTCGTGTCCAACTCTTTGCGACCCTGTGGACTGTAACCTACTAGGCTCTCCGTCCCTGGGATTCTCCAGGCAAGAATACTGGAGTGGATTGCCATTTCCTTCTCCAGGGGATCTTCCCAACCCAGGTATCGAACCTGGGTCTCCCACATTGGAGGCAGACGCTTTAACCTCTGAGCCACCAGGGAAGCCCAAGACCTGACACAACAAATAAGCAAATATTAAAAAAATATTTTTCTTTGACAACAGTATTGGTAACAGTGAAAGCTACTAACAAACACAGTCCCAATCCAGAAACAACTCAATAGCCATCAGGAGACGGGTTAAGTAGAGTTGTGGTTAAGACCATAGGCTCTGGGTTCAAATCTTATTTGGCCACATCCTAGCTGTGTGGCCTTGGACTAGTGACTTAGTTTCTCTAGGCTTCAGTCGCTGCATTCAAAGGAACAGGAGGGATCTAGGCATTTTATGTTCACCCTGGTTTTCTCTGCTTTCCTCTCTCCACGTCCTCATCATGCCCGAAGCGCCTTTCCTTATATCTGCATACGCTTTGTTTGAGAGTCACAGGTGCAAACCTACAATCAGATTCTGACATGAGACTGAGATCACGCAGCTGCAGCAAAAATTCAGTGCTCCTAAGAGTGGATGTTCAATCATTAGCCTTGGTTCAGGTCAAAAACCTAGGATCCCCTTTGGTCCTCAGCCCCCCACCCATCCACCCACTCATGCGCGTCTTCCGGATTCAGTGTTCCTGCCCTAGTCCCAGCTCCCATCCTCACCTGCCCCGTTATGGTCCTGTCCTACTGGCACCTAATTTCAACAAAACAGCCAGAGGGATCCTACCAGAACCTAAGTCAGGTCAGCTCCCCTTCGTGTCTATTCCACTACAAATAAACCTCAAAATCATCACCATGACGACGAGGTCCCACACAACCTGGCCTCCTCTCTCTCCGTTTATACCCTGGCTCTCACCGCTCCAGCTCACAGGCCTTCTTTCTGTCCTGACCCACCGAGCTCATTTCTGTCTTTGCCTTTCCTGTTCTCTCCAGCTGGAGGGATCCTCCCCCAGCCCCTCTCCTCCCAGCACAGTGCACTTAATCAATATCTATTGAATGCATGAATAAGTGTCCTGGGAGTTTTGAATTCTCAAGCATAACTCTGATGGAAACAGCTTGAGGGACCCCACGAGGCATGACCAAGGTGCGCTGAGGTCAGGTGCTGCCTGTGAGTGCTCTTTGCAGAATTCCGCCAGGAGCAAAACTCATGGCCCCATGGCCACATTCTATAGGCTCCCCATGGCCACATTCTATAGGCTCCTGCGGTTATCAAATTTGGCTCATTCCTAATGCTGCTGGGGAGTTGTTCAGTCACTAAGTCGTGTCCAACTCTTTGAGACCACGTGGACTACAGCCTGCCAGGCTCCTCTGTCCTCCACTATCTCCCTGAGTTTGCTCAGATTCATGTCTATTGAGTCAGTGATGCTATCTAACCATCTCATCCTCTGCCTTCCCCTTCTCCTTTTACCTTCCATCTTTCCCAACATCAGGGTCTTTTCCAGTGAGTCAGCTCTTTGCATCAGGTGGCCAAAGCGGTGGAGCTTCAGCTTCAGTCCTTCCAATGAATATTCAGGGTTAATTCCCTTTGGGATTGATTGGTTTGAGAAACAAGTATCCTTTGCGTCAAACTGTCAATAAAAGCCCTAGGCTATGATTGCTTCTGGCTGCAAATTGTTTTTGCACCAATCAACTCCCTGAGTAACATCTATACTTGTGATCATTAATACAAATCATTAAAAAGGAGTGGCTTGGATGCATATAAATCAGCTTTTCTTGGTGCTTAAAAGGCTGATTTCAAAAAGGCTGTAGGTTTGCATTTGGATCGTCACCACAGCGTGATGTTTGACTGCAAAGGCTTTTCTGGTCAACCTTTAAGTTTGTTGCCACCGACAGCAGTTAGTTTTCCTTTGACAGTGGACAGAAGCTAAAAGCCTACGCCTCACCTGGCCAACTGTGGCACTCCTCACCACAACCCACGGGAGCCTCCACAATCTGGCTCCCTTCCTTCTCTCCAGGGTCATGTTATGACACTTCCCCAGGCTCTGGCCACATCTATATCCTTGGTCCTGCCTCAGGGCCTTTGCACATGCTGTACCCTATGCTTGGAAGGCTTTGCCCCAGATTTTCACAGTACAAGGTAGTATTGATACCATGTCTATCGTCATCACTGTTAGTAAGAGGGGGATATCCAATTTATAGGATAAGAAAAATGCACAGGGGCTTGTATGCTGTCTAGTACGGCAGACGCACATGGCTACTGAGCACTGGAAAGGGGGCTGGTCCTGAGCTGTCCTTTAGGTGTACATGCCAGATTTCAAAAGCAATAAAAAAATAAGCTATGCCACTAATGATGTTTTTATATTGATTACATGTTAAGATGACTATAAATTAGATATATTGGGTCTTTAAAAAATTTCCCCAGCTTTTTACTTAAAAAAAAAAAAGTGTAGCCACTAGGAAATTTAGAATTACTTATGTGATTTGCATTTGTGCCTCACTTGATAGATCTCAAGGGTAGCACTGTGTGGGGTTTAATGTGGAGAAATGGAAATGGTAAAATCAGTGAATTTGAAGGGGGAGAAGACATAAGTAAAGGAGAAACAGGGCTGACACTGAGAGACGCCCCCAAAGGTGAGCTGGAAATGTAAGTGGAATTTGACCCCAGCAGCAGACGGTCCAGCTGGTTGATTCTGGGGGCCTCACTCCTGGTGGCCTCATGGATGGAGACTTCTCACGTGAGTGAAAATGTGGTGAGAGGTGCCTCATGAAGATGAAGGAGTCCAGCTGGGTAGAGGAGCCCAGGGACTCACTTAGGAGGGAGAGGGAGGAGGCCAGGAGGGTTTACACAGTGAAGCAAGGACACGACCAGGGGAGCGGGGGCCTGTGTGAGGGATCAGGGCAGGCGGCCTGCTGTAAATGAGCCCCATCTTGGCAAGGGCCCTTCTCCTCACCTGCTCTACCTGGAGCCCACAGGACCAGAGGGGAAACAGTTCAGGACGAGAGGCGACTGTCCCCACCCTCCTAAGCCACCATCCCTGTAAACTGAGTCAGGTCACTAGCAATAGCGGCCACCCTCCCTTTCCCGAGATGCCACCAGGGAAGGCTGAGCCCACCCTTCCCTGGGTTAGGACTGGTGCCACCTGTTAAGATGGGTGGAACAGGGGCGCACATTTGCAGGTGTGTGTGTGTGCACACACATACTGCCCAGGCTGGCTCCCCCTTTTTGTTCAGCATCAGCTCAAGTATCATGTCCTCTGAGAGGCGCCCCCTGATTACTAATCCAAAGTAGCTCCGACCATCACCGCAAGCCAGAATCCTCTACAGTTGTCCCAGAATGTTTCTCCCTTCTTGAGATGATCTTCCGTGTGCACTAGCAATGACCTTGGTTATCTGTCTCCCGCATTCCGTGAGACTAGAGACGGTGCCTGCCTCACTCATTACTGAAGTTCCAGGTCCTAGAATATGGCCTGGAATGTGGTAGGTTCTCAGTAGAAATTGGACAACAGGTCATCAACTGGTCTTAACATCTCTTTTCCTTAGGACTTTGGAGGAAGCTAGGAATGGTTCTCATTAGGAAAAGATTGGAGACCCCTAACCTTGAGGACCCAGCTGTGCACCCCCATGTGCGGGGCCACCCCTGGGACTTGGTTCAGCCCATTAGACATGAACTCTGCAGGGTCAACCCGAGCGTCTGCATCAGGGGCCCGAGACCCAGCACGGTGAGCCTGGGGAACGCCGCCTGCCAGCAGCTGGGCGCTTACCGAGCTCCACGTCCTGGTCGTCCGTCAGCACCAGGATGATGTTGGGACGAATGTTTCTGCGATCCCTCTGAAATCTGCCTTTCAGGCGGTGGTGGGACAGGAAGGCCGCACTTCCGTCCAGTAGAGAGAAGACCACTGCAGAGAGCAAGCAAAGCAGGACGCCAGTGGGAGCCATGGTTCGTTCCCGCTGATCCCTTCGCTTCTGGAGGGATGCAGGAGTCTGGAGCTGTGCTCTGTGGATTTGTTTCTCTTCCCTCTCTACTCACGGACCTAGAGGAAGAGGAAGCAAATTAGGCCACAGGTTGCATCATGGTTTCTTCGATGGCTTCTGGCAGGGGCAGTGAGAGCTGCTTTGATCAGCGACAGCTACAGTGGAGCAAACACTCAATTCGGTTAAAGTTGCAAGAAAAGTTATTTGCAACTGGCTCAGGGAAGAGGCTGGCAGGAGAGCCTCTGGACACCACGTCTGCAGACAGCATTCCTCCCCTGGACTCAGCCATCCTCTGGATGTGTCTGTGTGAGCCCAGGTCCCAAGTCAGCTGGTCAGCCTGCCTCCCAACCCTCCGACCAACGCAAGAGAAATCACCCCGCAGTGAAAGAAAAGGAAAAAGCCTGGGAGAGCAGACATCTTTGGCCATCTCTGCCAGTGCCAAGCACCGCGGAGGATGCAGAGATGAGCGGATGCATTCCCAGCTCTCAGGAAGCATGTGATTCGGGGATGGGTCTGGACCAGCCAGGCTGATGCTGTGGGCTAGGTGACTCTGTATCTCAGTCTTGGCTCCATCACTCACCAGCTGGGTCTCCCCATCAAAAAGCCAGTGAGGAACCTCAGTTTCTCCAGGGATAAAACGTGGATATATGACTGCTGAAGAACTCAACCCAAGGTGGGGGTGTTCACAAAGGTCCCCTGTCAATAGGTCCTGTGATGGGGTAAGATGTCCATATTGGTTTTTAGTTGCAAAACAAAATGACAACAGAGAAAACTGAGAGCTCAAAAGCTGAGGGAGGAGAGGTGTCACAGTCCCCTGTGATCCTGGTCAGCCCCTTGACTGCGGGTCAGATGGGGTCACCAGCAAAGGGTGGGAGAAGGAAGGCAGCGTGGCTAAACTGGTCTCAGGCAGGTCTCAGATCTCGCTCTGCTCTTTGCTCTCTGCAGTCATTTTTTTTTTCTTGAGGAAATGAGCCTTCAGCTCCTGTCCAGATATAGACCTTTTGGCCTCATCTATTTAAAACGAGAGAAAGAGTGAACAAGCAGATGAGGTGAGAGGAAACCAAGCTTGTTGGCCTGAGTCACTGTCCCCACGACCTTGAAGGACTCCGTCGGCCCCTGCTGTCGCAGGGAGCCCTGCCTCACCCCAGGCCAGGGCTCAGGGAACTCATCGAGGATGCCAGGGTCTGTAGCAGTGGCGGGGGTGTGTGTGTGTGTGTGTGGCCTGTGTGACCCCACCCGAGGATGGCACCAGCTGCCTACAGGGAATCTCACTTCCTCCCCAACCCGCTGTTCCCACCTCCATCCTCTCAGAGGCAGCCAGCAGGGTCTTCCTAAAATTCAGATCCAAACATGCAACTCACAAGGCCTGGGTAAGGCGAGACCAGGGAGGTTCTCAGGCTCCAGGTCTGAAGGGGCTCTCACTCCAGGTGGACAGGTGCAAGGTGATCAGCTCACCTTAGTCCCAGCCCTGGCACTCACCTGTTCAGACCCTCCCCTGGCTTCTCAGGGCTCAGGGTACAAAATGCAAACTCCCAAAAAGCATTATGGGGTTGAGGGGGTGGGGGGCGTCCAGCCCCTGCCTACCTCTCCCCCATGCTCCCACTGCTCTCAAACGCATGGCTTTTTTCTGTCACTTAGACACGACTTTGCCTTCCAATGCGGGGGGGCTGCAGGTTCAATCGCTGGTCTGCGAGCTAAGATCCCACATGCATCCCGGCCAAAAAATCAAAACATAAAACAGAAGCAACATTTGTAACACATTCAGTAAAGACTTTAAAAATGGTCCACATCAAAAGAATCCTTTTTAAAAAAGGCATAAGCACAGTATTTTGAAAAAGAAAACTTTCTACCCAAGGATAAATCAAACAGCCACGTCCCTTCCCTGTAGAACTAACCACACAAAGTCAAAGAGAGCAGAAGTCAGGCTGCCCCATCTGACAGCTTCTGGTTCACATTTAATGCTCTAAGCTGAGCCCTGGGCTGGCGGCTCCCACATCTGCACTGTCTGTGGGAAATTAGCAGGTGTTGAAAGGCGACAAAGCACATTAGCACCACCGGGAGACTGGTGCTGGAGGTAATGGGAGGCTTGAGAGGGTTCACAGGAGACATGCCAAAGATTCTAGTGGTCCTCGAATTACCCCAGGTCATGGGAGGGGGTCCTCGAATCATGTTATCAGTCCATGTCCCACCCGCCCTCGGGAAAGAAAGAAGACTGCTTTATGCTTTGCACTTGAAATGTGTGCTTGACTGGTATACCAGTTGGCCCACTAAAAAGGACATTCACAAAGCAAACAGGGAAGCCTGGCATGCTGCAGTCCATGGGATTGCGACGAGTCAGACACGTGATGACTGAACACCAGCGAAAGCGAACAACCCAATCACAAAACGGGCACAAGACCTAAGCAGACATTTCTCCAAAGAAGACACACAGAAGGCCAAGAGGCACAACAAAGGGCGCTTCGTGTCAGAGCAGCCATCATGGTCAACAAGAGAGTCCGAAATGCAGCACTTGGATGCAATCACAAAAACGACAGAATAATCTCTGTTCGTTTCCAAGGCAAACCATTCAATAGCACAGTTATCCAAGTCTATGCCCCAACCAGTAATGCTGAAGAAGCTGAAGTTGAATGGTTTTATGAAGACCTTCAAGACCTTTTAGAACTAACACTCCAAAAAGATGTCCTTTTCATTATAGGGGACTAGAATGCTAAAGTAGGAAGTCAAGAAACCCCTGGAGTAACAGGCACATTTGGCCTTGGAATGCGGAATGAAGCAGGGCAAAGGCTAATAGAGTTTTGCCAAGAAAATGCACTGGTCATAGCAAACACCCTCTTCCAACAACACAAGAGAAGACTCTACACATGGACATCATCAGATGGTCAACACCGAAATCAGATTGATTATATTCTATGCAGCCAAAGATGGAGAAGCTCTATACAGTCAACAAAAATAAGACCAGGAGCTGACTGTGGCTCAGATCATGAACTCCTTATTACCAAATTCAGACTCAAATTTTAAAAAGTAGGGAAAACCGCTAGACGATTCAGGTATGACCTAATTCAAATCCCTTATGATTATACAGTGGAAGTGAGAAATAGATTTAAGGGCCTAGATCTGATAGAGTGCCTGATGAACTATGGAATGAGGTTCGTGACATTGTACAGGAGACAGAGATCAAGACCATCCCCATGGAAAAGAAATGCAAAAAGCAAAATGGCTGTCTGGGGAGGCCTTACAAATAGCTGTGAAAAGAAGAGAGGAGAAAAGGAAAGATATAAGCATCTGAATGCAGAGTTCCAAAGAATAGCAAGAAGAGATAAGAAAGCCTTCTTCAGCGATCAATGAAAAGAAATAGAAGAAAAGAACAGAAAGAGAAAGACTAGAGATCTCGTCAAGAAAATTAGAGATACCAAGGGAACATTTCATGCAAAGATGGGCTCGATAAAGGACAGAAATGGTATGGACCTAACAGAAGCAGAAGATATTAAGAAGAGGTGGCAAGAATACACAGAAGAACTGTACAAAAAGATCTTCACGACCCAGATAATCATGATGATGCAATCACTCGTCTAGAGCCAGACATCTTGGAATGTGAAGTCAAGTGGGCCTTAGAAAGCATCACTTTGAACAAAGCTAGTGAGGTGATGGAATTCCAGTGGAGCTGTTTCAAATCCTGAAAGATGATGCTGTGAAAGTGCTGCACTCAATATGCCAGCAAATTTGGAAAACTCAGCAGTGGCCACAGGACTGGAAAAGGTCAGTTTTCATTCCAATGCCAAAGAAAAGCAATGCCAAAGAATGCTCAAACTACCGCACAATTGCACTCATCTCACATGCTAGTAAAATAATGCTCAAAATTATCCAAGCCAGGCTTCAGCAATACATGAACCGTGAACTCCCTGATGTTCAAGCTGGTTTTAGAAAAGGCAGAGGAACCAGAGATCAAATTTCCAACATCTGCTGGATCATGGAAAAAGCAAGAGAGTTCCAGAAAAACATCTATTTCTGCTTTATTGACTATGCCAAAGCCTTTGACTATGTGGATCACAATAAATTGTGGAAAATTCTGAAAGAGATGGGAATACCAGACCACCTAACCTGCCTCTTGAGAAATCTGTATGCAGGTCAGGAAGCAACAGTTAGAACTGGACATGGAACAACAGATTGGTTCCAAATAGGAAAAGAAGTATGTCAAGGCTGTATACTGTCACCCTGCTTATTTAACTTATATGCAGAGTACATCATGAGAAACGCTGGACTGGAAGAAAAACGAGCTGGAATCGAGATTGCCGGGAGAAATATCAATAACCTCAGATATGCAGATGACACCACTCTTATGGCAGAAAGTGAAGAGGAGCTAAAGGGCCTCTTGATGAAAGTCAAAGAGGAGAGTGAAAAAGTTGGCTTAAAGTTCAACATTCAGAAAACAAAGATCATGGCATCTAGTCCCATCACTTCATGGGAAATAGATGGGGAAACAGTGTCAGACTTTATTTTTGGGGCTCCAAAATCACTGCAGATGGTGACTGCAGCCATGAAATTAAAAGACACTTACTCCTTGGAAGAAAAGTTATGACCAACCTAGATAGGATATTCAAAAGCAGAGAGACAGTACTTTGCCAAAGAAGGTCTGTCTAGTCAAGGCTATGGTTTTTCCTGTGGTCATATATGGATGTGAGAGTTGGACTGTGAAGAAGGCTGAGCACCGAAGAATTGACGCTTTTGAACTGTGGTGTTGCAGAAGACTCTTGAGAGTCCCTTGGACTGCAAGGAGATCCAACCAGTCCATTCTGAAGGAGATCAGCCCTGGGATTTCTTTGGAAGGAATGATGCTAAAGCTGAAAGTCCAGTACTTTGGCCACGTCATGTAAAGAGTTGACTCATTGGAAAAGACTCTGATGCTCTTAGGGATTGGGGGCAGGAGGAGAAGGGAATGACTGAGGATGAGATGGCTGGATGGCATCATGGACTCGATGGACATCAGTCTGAGTGAACTCTGGGAGATGGTGATGAACAGGGAGGCCTGGTGTGCTGCGATTCATGGAGTTGCAAAGAGTCGGACACGACTAAGCGACTGAACTGAACTGAACTATTAGAGAAATGCAAATCAAAACTACAGTGATGTATCACGTCATACTTTCCAGAATGGCCATCATCAAAAATCTACAAAAAATAAATGCTGGAGAGGGCATCGAAAAAGGGAACACTCTTGCACTGTGGGTGGGGATGTAAATTGTTGCACCACTGTGTGAAACAGTATGGAAGTTCCTGAAAGCCTTAAAAGAGTAACCATATGTTCCAGCAATCCTGCTCCTGGACATACACTTGGACAAAACTAAAATTAAAAAGATACATGCGTTCTCACGTTCATAGCATCACTGTTCACAATAGCCAAGAGATGGGAACGGCCTAAATGTCCGTCCACAGATGAATGGATAAAAGAGATGTGGGATATATTATACCATGCAATACTGCTGCTGCTGAGTCGCTTCAGCTGTGTCTGACTCTATGTGACCCCATAGATGGCAGCCCACCAGGCTTCTCCACCCATGGGATTTTCCAGGCAAGAGCACTGGAGTGGGGTGCCATCGCCTCCTCCGACCATGCAATACTACTCAGTCCAAAAAAGAAGAAAGTAACACCACCTGCAGCAACTAGGATGAACCTGAAGATTGTCATACTAAGTGAAGCAAGCCAGAGGAAGATAGTGATCGTTCGGTATCACTTAATGGGGAATCTAAAAAGCTGATATAAATGACCTTATTTACAAAACAGAAGCAGACTCACAGACATAGAAAACAAACTTATGGTTCCCCAAGGGAAATGGGAGGGGTTAGGGACACATTACGGAGAAGGTGATGGCACCCCACTCCAGTGCTCTTGCCTGGAGAATCCCATGGACGGAGGAGCCTGGTGGGCTGCAGTCCATGGAGTTGCTAAGAGTTGGACACGACTGAGCGACTTCACTTTCACTTTTCACTTTCACGCATTGGGGAAGGAAACGGCAACCCACTCTCCAGTGTTCTGGCCTGGAGAATCCCGGGACGGGGGAGCCTGGTGGGCTGCCATCTATGGGGTCACACAGAGTTGGACACGACTGCAGTGACTTAGCAGCAGGGACACATTAGGGGTGTAGGATTAACAGATACACACTGCTATACATGAAATAAACAACAAGGGTTTACTCTACAGAACAGGGAACTATACTCAGTATCTTGTTACAGCCTATAGTGGAAACGGATCTGAAGCTGTACCCCTGAAACTAACACAATATTATAAATCAACTACAGTTAAAAAATGCACATTTATGTTCCTTCAGATGGATACTGATAAGAGCGAGAGAATTTCTAAGGGAAGCCCTACAAACAGCAACTCTCAATTTACACATGTCAACTTGTTTAATAAGCATATACGCCCATCGACATTATACCCATTTTCTGGATGAAGAGGCTGAGGCAGAGAGAATTATAGTGAAAACACTCTCCCACAATCATATGGCCAAACAGGGGCCAGAGATGGGGTACAAACCCAGTCTGGGTGGAGTCAGCAGCTCAACAAGAACCTCCTGGAAGCAGATTTCTGGGTAACTTTCTAAAGGTCTCCCAACCTCATTTTCCTCATCTGCCTCTGAAGCAGCAGGAGGCCAGGTGCCCTCGGAGGGTCTTTTTGGGCCTGTGATAAGGAGGAACGGGGCCTGGACCAGATGGTGGGTGGAGCTGGGGGATACTGGACTCTTCCTGGGACCCTTAGGCTGTTCCTCTCTGCTCCCAGGCATCTCCAGCCTTCCAGCCAGGATGCTGATCTTTTGGATGGGAGTCAAAACTCCACGACCAGGGATCAGAGAATAACAGGAGCTAATTACTTCATCAGCTCAAGTCATCAGTGGGTCGATTTTTGATGAATTCCCCCAGCTCCCACTTCCCCTGGCCTGGGGCCAGCCTCTCTCTGGATGCTAGAGAAATCAATTAAAAGGACACAAGAGATTCTGCCTCCATTTTTCTCCTTCTTAGTAAAGATTCAGAAAGCTGAAATGAGAGCATACCTGGTGAATCTGCGCAATGCTAGCTGAGTGACACTCTGTCCATCCCTCGGACCCTTCTGCTTATTCCCACCAGCTGGATTCCCTTCCTGCTCTTCATCTGGTGTCTTTCTCACAGACCTTGACAAAGCCAAATCAGACCAAGAAGACATCACTGGGAAAGCCGAATGCCCTGAGTGTTCAGAAACAGCACTCCTGCTTCTGGATTTATCTGATTTGCAGAGAGGAGCAGGTCTCAGTGTCATAGCTTTGGGCCCTCACGCAGGCCTGTCTGGGAAGACCCACGTGGCTGTTTTCCTCTGAGGATCCCCAAACTCAACAAGAATGGCTGAGAAGAGTTCGGGAGCAGTCGGACAGCCCAGGGAGAGGCAGCCGGAGAGGAAGAAGCAGGCAGAAGCAGGAGTTGATTGGACAGGAGGTGAGAAGAAAGGGAACTGGGATGTGGAGATCCCCAGAGCCCCAGTCCCAGACCTGGGGACCTCCTACATGGTCCAGAGAGCCCGACTGCGTATGTCTCCCTCCACTCACTTTACAAATAAGTATTTAGGGTTACGTGGTAGGGTAACCCTGTCTGGGTAATGACAGCCTAATCTGTTTCTCTGCTTCCACACTCAGCTCCTTCTATCAAGCAGGCAGAAGGATCCTTTTAAAGACAAAACTTTGTCTTCCTCCACAGCAGAGCCCTCCAGGGCTCCCATCTCATGCCAAATAAAACTCCCAAGCCCTCCAAAAGGCCTGGAAGACCCTATGCCTTCTGTCCACCTGCTTCTGACCGCATCACCCCCCTCTTACCCACGTGACTCTGGTCACATGGCGCCCTGCTGCCCCCTGCCCACACCAGGCATCCCCCCCCACCCAAGGCCTTTGAATGCGCTGTTCTCGCTGCCCAGAGGCTTCATTCAGATCACTTCACGGCCCTTTCCTCACCTCCTTCAGGTCTTTGCTCAAATTCCACCTCTGCAGGTTAAAACAGAAAGTTCTTCCCTCTTAGGAGCGCCTGCTGCCTCTGACAGCTACATACTTTACTTATTTTTTGGTCAGTCTCCCCAAGAATGTCACTTCTTCAATGGTATGGATTCTTGTCAGCTTTGTTCACATCTGTACTGTAGTCACTCAGTCGTGTCTGACTCTTTACGACCCCATAAACTATACAGCCTGCCAGGCTCCTCTGTCCACGGAATTCTCCAGGCAAAAACACTGGCGTAGATAGCCATTCCCTTCTCCAGGGACTCATCCCAACCCCAGGACTGAACTCAGGCCTCCTGCACTGCAGTCAAGTTCTTTACCATCTGAGCCACCAGGGAAACTCAGATGGGGCCGCTGACCACTCCCTTTTTCTGCTTCTGTGCAGTTTGAACATAGGCTAGAACATGTGATCCGAGTGGAGCCAGTCAGCACATTCCATCTCTTTAGTTCCAATGACTGGCCCAGAGACAGACACGTGATCCAAGCCTGGCCAATGAGAGAGAAGAAACAGCAGGGTGGATACGGAGAGCTGGAAAGGGGTAAGCCCAGCCCAGCTACCAACTGGAGCCTGAGAGAGGATGCTGGTGTTGGTGGGCTGAACCAAGCTGCACCTTGGAGCCAGTTACAGGTTCAAACAAGTGCCCTTTGTTGCTTAAACTGATCTGAACTGGGGCTGTCATTTGCAACAGGAAATGCCCAGATCAACACAGTAAATACCCTAAAAGAATAATAAGGAATAATGAGGAAGAATTACAATTAAATTTTAATTATTTAATTCTGCCTATTGCCAAACTCGACCAATACTAAACACTTTTCCTGTGTTAACTCAGGACACCGTTCAACAACGCTGCTGCTAAGTCACTTCAGTCATGTTCGACTCTGTGCAACCCCATAGATGGCAGCCCACCAGGCTCCCCCATCCCTGGGATTCTCCAGACAAGCACACTGGAGTGAGTTGCCATTTCCTTCTCCAATGCATGAAAGTGAAGTCGCTCGGTCATGTCCAGCTCTTCATGACCCCATGGACTGTAGCCCACCAGGCTCCTCCGTCCATGGGATTTTCCAGGCAAGAGTACTGGAGTGGGGTGCATTGCCTTCTCCATCAACAATGCTAGGATGCTCCAATTGTGGATGAGGAAGCTGAGGGCATGGAGAGGTTCAAGAACTTTCCCAAGGTTGTGTTGCCTGGATGCTGAATATTACCCCTTGACTGACCTCCTCCCCGTCTCCTCTCCTCTCTTCCCTGTGCCCCAGGAGGTTCACTTGACTGGGCCACATCAACGAGCTCTGTACTAAAGGAAACGCTGCCCAGGGAAGGGAGGATGGGAGGAGAGAAAGGCCTGGGTAATTTCCAGGTATCTTCCCTGCCCAGTTGCTATGAACGGAGCATATCCTTCTATTACTCTACTGAAGGCCACGGCTCCTGTGGGTGGCCCTTGCCAGGTTCCAGCGAATGGTCCCCACTGTCCCCTGGCCCCAGAGATCTGTGTTATTCATTTTACATCTCTGTGGGAGGCACCCGTCTGTTTCCTGCAGGTCACCTGTGCTGATAAAGCAAGCAGATAACGTGCCCGAGATTTACACCCAGATATCCTGACCCCAGAGTCCTCTCTTGACTCCTTCGTTTACTTGGAAACTGACATATGATACTAGAAGCTGAGGTTAAGTGTGTTGTAGAAATGGGAAGAAAAAGAGGAACTGCTGATCTGCGGGCAGGCAGGGATGGCTGCGTGGAGTCCTTACAGAGAAATGTTTGAGAAGCCTAAGAGGAACAAAGTTCTGAAAAATCCACAGGATTTGGCTGGACTCTGAAGAAGGCATGGAGGACAGAGTGCCTCAGGCAGGGGAAATAGCTTCAGCAAGTGGCAGGCAGTGTGGGAGGGGTGAGATGTGTGGTCCCAAACCTCGCAAGCCTAGAAACTGTCTAGACAGAGGATGACACGCCCATCCGGTAAACCTTGCACTCCCCCGGTATCTCCCTTTTCTGGGGAGAGGAAGCTTGGCCGTCCTTCTCTCCTCCTCTCCAGGGCGGTCAAAGAAAGGACAGGAGTTCCTGCAATCTACAGTCCACAGACTCTCTCTGTCTCAATCATCCAAGTCCAAGGGTCAGGTGGCTCTCTGTAACTATCCTCGGAATTTCAGCAGGAGGCAGAGAACCAAGGCCGCGGGACAGGAAATAGAAGGGTCTTTAGAGGATGGAGGCAAAGATCAGGTTTCAAGACAAGGGCTCAGGATCTGGAAAGGAAATTAGGGCATAAAGAGAAGAGCCCGAGAACCCAGGTGCCTGCACAACTATTCAGGTGCCAAGAGATCCTCGAATGCCTGCTCTGTGCCAGGCATAGTTCTTGACACTGCATATAAAACAGTGGGAAAAAAAATTATCTGCCCTTACGGAGCTGACATTCTAAGGAGTCAACGTATCAGAAGCTGGTGTTGAAACAGTTCAGCGAATGGTGAGAAGTGTCAGAAAATATGATTGGAAGTAATGATCAACCACAGATGAACTCTTAGAATGGGGTCATGGTTTATCGAGCAAGTGCAAAGAAAGCTTAAAAATGATATACTTAAAGTCTTGAGAAGCTGAGCATCAGAGTGTTTTGCATACCAAGTGAGGGACCATATAATTCACACACTCAAATAGCTGAGCAGAGCCCTTATCAGACCATCCGAGCCTTCTGAAGCCCCTGCCTCAGTGACCAGCCCAGCAGCATAATCCAGGTGCTTCGGTCTGACTACAAAGAGGTGCCTCTTATTTCCAGCTGGCTACCTCGGTCCACCACAAGGATGAGGGAAGTGATGCCATCTCGCCTCATGCAGAGTGGGATGAAGCCACCACGCAGAAGAAAACACAGCTTCGAAACAGAACATGCTTAGGTTCTGCCAGCATTTGAGACCGTGGATCCAAGGAGGAGGATCCACCTCCGGGGTCCCTGTTTCAGGCACCCAGGGATTCTTCTACATTCTGCAACAGCTTTGAGGTCTCTCCTTTCTTTTAGGGTCACTTTCTCACACTTCGACTCTCTGAGGACTCCGAACCAAATTCTCTTGTTCTCTTAGGTCACTCGGAATTGTTTTCGTGGTCACTTGCAACCGAATGAGCCCAACTGGTAGAGCAGGCTGGGGGCAGAGAGTTGACTCAGGCGGCTTCCCGGACACCATCTGCCTCCGTGTACAGACGCCCGACGACACGGCCGCTAGCCCTGGCCTGGGCCCCGCTCTGCTTTATCACAGGCAGACCTTCCTTCTCCTTATTTGCTGACGAGAGGAAGGTGGTGCAGAAAAGCGGAAGAAATGTGAGTGTGGGAGTCCTGAATTCTGGTTCTGATCCGCCCCAGTTTCCTCACCTGCCAAGAAAACAGACTGTTCCCCGGCGCAGCCTGGGACTCGGACCGGTGGAGCCTGAAGCCGACAGGGAGGTCCTCCTCCCCTCCGCCCCGCGGAGGCCTCCCTCTGTGACTCCTGGCCTCAGCCAAGGTCTGTTCTCTTCAGCGCGCCCCCTCTCCGCGTCGGATTCCTCGATTCTTGCAGGGAGTTGTCTTCCCCACTGGAAGCTCTGCTCGGGTAGGGGCTGTCTCTTTCTCACTCCATAGCTTCAGCCCCTGGCTCAGCCCCCTGGTCGCTAGTTCTTCAGGTTGACAAATATTTACTGAGAACCGACCCTGCACCATAAATTAGGCTGAGAGCCGAACAACTGTTGCTTTCAAACTGTGGTGCTGGAGAAGACTCTTGAGAGTCCTTTGGATTGCAAGGAGATCCAACCAGTCCATCCTAAGGGAGATGAGTCCTGGGTCTGGACTGATGGGTTCACTGGAAAGACTGATGCTGAAGCTCCAATGCTTTGGCAGCCTGATGCAAAGAGCTAACTCACTGGAAAAGACCCTGATGCCGGGAAAGATTGAAGGTGGGAGGAGAAGGGGCGAGAGAGGATGAGATGGTTGGATGGCATCACTGAATCAATGACCATGACCTTGGGCAAACTCCGGGAGTTGGTGATGGACAGGGAGGCCTAGAGTGCTGCTGTCCATGGGGTCCCAAAGAGTTGGACACGACTGAGCGACTGGACAAATATACATCAGGCCCTGTTCTGTATGCTGAGGACCCAGGAATGAATACTCTGATGTGGATCAGACACCAAAATAGAAGACAAGCACATGAGGTGATGAGTCCTAAGGGGAGGGAGTGGGAAGTGCTGGTGTGGGGAGCTTGCATCTTTAGATAGGAGGGTGGCAAGGCCTGAGAGAAGACACGTGGGCAGGAGTCCTCCAAGAGGTGAAGGAAAGTGCCTTGTGGATATTCAGAACAGTGTTCCAGGCGCAGAGACAAATGCAAGGGTCCTGAGGTAGGCATGCGGCTGGGGTGTTTGAGGAACATGATGGGGGCAAGTATGGTTGGGGTGGAGCTGAGTGAGGGGGGACCTGGAACAGTCTAGCCCAGGAGTGCTGTGCTCAGATGCAGGTTTTAACAGCGTCCTTCTGGCTGTATGTGGAGAGCAGACTGTAGGAGTGGACACACCAAGGCCAGTGAGACGATGGCCATGGGCCATGTCTGGACCGGGGTAGGAGCAGCGAAAGGGTGAGAAGTGAGATTCTAAATACTGTTGAATGAATGAGTGAATGACTGAACAGAGGGAAGACCGGCACATGCCAAGTGTTCCAGTGACTACTTCTGGGCAACAATTTACCTCCAAATATCGCAGTGGAAATCTTTTTTTTTTTTTTTTAATGCTCACGGACTTGGGTTCAGGAATTCCAGTGGGACACAGCAGAAAGGGCTGGTCTCCGCTTTATTGTGCCTGAGTCCACAGCTGGAAAGACTCACCAGCTGGGGACTTGAATCCTCAGCTTGGCGGCAGTGGGCTGGAGCCTCGGGCTGGGGGTGGGAGGGGGCTTCTCTATGTGCCCTGGCCTTCCTCACAGCATGGCAGCCCCAGGCTGGTGACTGATTTCTTCCGCAGCTTAGGGCTCCAAAAGTGAGCGTCCCACCAGCCTAGGGGGACTTCTCTTTAAAATTTACATGGCTATACTGGGTCTTAATTGCAGCATGTGGGATCTAGTACCCCAGCCAGGGATCGAACCCAGGTCCCCTGCCTTGGGAGCTTGGAGCCTTAACCACTGGTCCTCCAGGGAAGTCCTGACTCCTCTCTTCTGACCAAACCTCACCTTTTCTGCTGTCCCAGCATCACTGCCACCGTTTTGCTGGTCATCAGTGATATGTGAGCCTGGCCAGATTCATGGAGGGGACACGGGGCATGCCCGACCTCCAGACAGAGGAATGAGGAGGCCACACTGGAGGTGCACACATGGGGCTGACCTTGTGGGCCCGAGGAAACACAGGAGGCCCTGCCAAGTCACGGAGGCCCGGGCACGGCAGGGGGTGGCAGCCTCCCCCCTGCACACGTCACCCTTCTAGGAAGTGAAACGGCGTCTGAGTCAGATTCCATCTGTCTGCACCTGCCAAGCTTTGGAGCTTGTGCCCACGCCCATATCAAAGATCCCCGAGCCTCAGGAAGTCCTGGGGTGACCAGAAAGCTCCCCCAACCCCGCTCCTCTTCTGTGAATGACCCAAAGGGGTTAGATCAATGGGGCCTGTGCTCGGGTGATTCTGAAAGGAGCAGAAGAGGCAGAAAGCGAGCTGCCCCAGGCGTGAACGCACGGTAACTGCCTCTCCTCCTGTGCCATTTCAGAGAACAGAGGTGCCCCAGGTAGACCTGCGCTGAAAACACCGACTTATGCCTGCTTTTTTAAAAGTCCCTTCTTTGTGAGTAGAAAGGAAGCCACCTCCTCAACACAGGAACCCAAACAGAAGTGGGTGATCTGATTTTGGGGAAATGGCCCTCACTTCCCGGGTCCTTTCCTCCTGCTGACATGAGCCATGACCCTCTGCTCAGGGTCACCGTCCACTGGGAGGCTGCCCAGGCCACGAGGCTGTCAGCTCTGGTCGCATGGGTGGGCTGCTGGTTTGTCCCGGTGGGAGACTTCAGCTGGGGGCTGCTGGGCTGGGTTTGGGAGGGACGTTAAGACAGCCTGGCTGGGCAGGAGAGCTGCAAACACCTCACCTTCCAGAACTCAGACCGAGGGCACATTGCTTCTCCCAGAATCGGCCACTAGGGTTTGATAGGCAGCTGCCAGGAATGTTCTGGCAAGATGGGCAGGAGCTTCTGGTGTTGAGCTAACGGTCCGCTCAGCTCTCCAAAGGGCGACCTGATTGACCTTGACCCCAGCAGCCCACATGTCAGGGTCTCGGAAGCGCTGCTTGTCACCTGCACTTGCGTTTGTGCCGGATAGTTTTCTGTTCGGCCCCTTTCTTATTTCAGTAAACGCAGTTACAGAGGCAGTGTTCTTCCTCCGTGGGGAATGAGCGCCGCCTGCCCTAAACCGGGGTCTTTCGACTTGGGCGCTGCTGCCTTCGGGGCTGCCTCTGCAGCGGCTGAGCATTGCAGGGCGTTGAGCAGCGTCCCTGGCCGCCACCTGTTAGACGCAAGAGGTACCCACCCCCAATGGTGACGGTAAAAATGTCTCCAGATATTGCCTAATGTCCCCAGGTGAGAACCTCGGCCATAAACGGACGGCAGCACAGAGAAATAATGCAGTGACATTACGGTTACATTCCTCCTTGCCAAGGACACTGGACATTTTCTTGCAAGCGGAGCAGGCCTCCTTGGTGACTCAGAGGTTAATGGCTAGGGCAGGGACTCCTAAGATGAGGACCCCTGGGTCCCGCCCACCAGGAACCAAGACTCAATCCACTCAGTGGGACTAGGTGGGCGGGAGGCAGTGGGCTAGCTCACAGGAAGCCTGATGTTGTAATGGTTACCTGTGCAGACACACCCGCGAGCCGAGCCGTGGCATTTGTCTAAAGTGAGGACATAAACTCAAATGCCTGCAGGGCCCAGGCAAGAGCCGGGAGTGAGCGACAAGGGTTTAGGGTCACAGAGAGGGGTGGAGAGTGCCCTGCTGGAGAAGCCGTTTGCAAAAATCAAAACTGTCACTACATTTTAAACACTGAGCAAGCCAAATAGAGCTCCCCTGGAGCTTGCCCCTGGGACCCATTTGCAACCCTTCAAAGCTGTGTGGTCTTTTCTGCACACCTACTCTGGGCCAGTGCTGTGTGGAATGCTGGGAAACAGCAGGCCAGGCCTCTGTCTTGAAGGAGCTGACATTCTGGTGAGGGAGACAGATTTAACGAATGAAGATGAATTCCAGATGATCTTAAGAGTCAGGATGACAAGATAGGGTAAGTCAGGGGACGCCTCTAGGAGGTAGTGTCTGGGCTGACACCAGAAGTGGGGTGGAGAGTCAGTCGTGGGCGCAGTGCTTTCTAAGCAAGAGAAAAGGCACACGCAAAGGCCCTGTAGTAGGAACGAGCAGGGTCCATGTGAAGATCAGAGTGAAGACCAGCATGGCGGGAGCAGGAGTGGCCACCTGGTATAGGCGAGGCTGCACGTCACCTGCCCTCAGCCCATGCTTTCCTGGTAGGCCACACCTGCCACCCTTCCTGGGTATTTAGGGGAAACAGGAATCAGATACAGTTCTTCCCACCTCTGTTCTTTGTTCTTTTGTCTTGGCTATGGACAAAAGCTTCCCTGGCAGTGAGCTACAGAGTTATTTCTGCAAAAGGCCTTTGGCCAAAAGCAATAAAGTCGGACCTTAACAGAGTCATTATTCACGCCTAATTGTGGGCTGGTTTTCGGTGTAGACAGCCATGGCCAGGGCTGGGGATTCCAGTTCCACCCCCTCCCGTGTGTTAACCCCACCCGTTCTCAGCACCGTTTACCCCCACAGACCCTGTATTTAGGTTTTCAGAGATTGCAGTCTCTTGCATACACATAAAAGGGGTAAAAGGCTATTTTGACCGCCTGGTATTTATAATCCAGTTATTTCTCCCCTTTCACCCAATCCGCAGCTATGTGTACCCTGCTCACTCATCACGCCCTGCTATTAGCAGATGTGTGTCTCATTAGCTCACCTTGGAAACAGCCTGAAGCTTACAATCATTTGAGAAGCTTGTACTCACAGGCGGGGGAGGGCGTCTAAAGCAACTTTTACCAAATAACCCGCTAAATTTAGAGATGGAAGTCAGGGAGAATGTCGAATGACAGATCTGTTTCCAGCCCTGGTGTGCGGTGCTGTCTAATTAGCAGCAGCTGGAAATAGCCTGCCACAGGGGAGGAGCGCTGGGTCAGAGGTGTTCTTGGAGCTGGGATCAGTCTTTGAGGGACTCACTGGGTGTCACCAGGTGTACTGGGTGTCCAGGTGCACAAGTGGCTGGAAGAAAGGGACTGGGTCTGGGCTTCTGGTGTCCATGGTGGGGAGGCAAGAGCCCACCCACTGGGCTGGTTGGTCCCCCAACACCAAGCATGCTCTCCTTTCCAAGGGCTAGCCTCAATCAGCCCCATCTTTGGGGTGAGGATGCTGAGCATGGCTGGGATTCTGGGAGCTAGCTTTGGCCCACATAATGAAGGTCGGGCTCCCAAACCCCTAGTAGTGCCTGAAATATGGTGCTCCTGCCTAGAACAGCATCACACAGACTTGGGCATACACTTAGACCAGACTTGAAAAATATTCGTCCACCCATCCTCCATCCGTTCATTCTCCACTGCTAACTGCTCATCCTGGGGCAGAGCCCCTTATTCAGGGGCTATGCTGAGGTTTCTAACTCCTCCTTTCTGGACAGCATCTGGTCCCCTTCTCTTGACAACAGCACCCCAATTTCCTTTGGAGGATTCGCTCTCTCTCCTAAGATGCCCCACCCTCTCCTGCCATGTCACCAAAGGGTGAGCACGTGACCAAAGCTGGCAGTCAGACTCTCTCACTGGGCCCCTGACCCTCAACTGGAACGTCAAGAACAGGAAAAGCAGGGGGACATTCATCTCATCGGAACCCCTCCTCCACGAGGCTGCCAGCCACTCCTGCCCCTAGACCTTCTGGAAGCAGAAGCCGTAAGAAGGCCTGGCAGCTTTTATATGTGTGCTCTTAGATGTCAGGCTATCCTCAGATACTACACTGTGAGGAGGTACAAGGGGAAAGACCACGTGGAGGAGGACAGAGACCTCCAGCTGTCGGCCCCACGTGAGCACCGTTTCTGGACCAACAGTTGCTGACAGCCATTCGGGTGGAGCCATTTTGGACCTTCCAGCTGGCATCAGTCAAATCGAGAACCACCTGGCAACCCATAGTCTTGTTAGAAATAATCGCTGCTTTAAGCCACTGAGCTGGGGGTGATCTGTTACACAGCAGAGGCACAGCTACAAGACCTGGAATGACACTGATGAGAGTCTGTTCCTGCGACTGGAGCGTTTCCTATGGTGAGTCGAGATGTTTGGTCTCCTGGGGCCAGCGGCTTTACTCAGAACACTTAGCGGAGAACACCATTCATTCATTCTTTCAGTCAGTTTCAAACAGCTGGTAAGCTGCTACAAAGATGGACAAGTCGAGCTCCTTTTTTCCGGTGGGGGCATCACATCCTCTGCCTCAGTTTCCTCAACTTTGAAATGGAGATAACATGGCCTGGTTAAAAGGACTGTCAGGATGATTAAAGGGCTTCCCTGGTGGCTCAGACGGTAAAGAATCTGACTGCAATGCAGGAGACCTAGGTTTAATCGCTGGGTCAGGAAGATCCCCTGGAGAAGGGAATGATAACCCACTCCAGTATTCCTGCCTGGAGAATCCCATGGACAGAGGAGTCTGGCGGGCTACAGTCCATGGGGTTGCAAAAGAGTCAGACATGATTGAGCAACGAACACTTTCCCGATGATTAAATGCTTGGCAACAAGTATTCCATAGATACTAGATTTTATTATCATTAAAATAAATGAAGTTGCACCGTGTCGCCCCTAGAAGGGCGGCCATTTGCTGTGAACAAAGTGTAGCAACAAGACAAACGCCAACGCCCATGTGGGCCCGGGAGGCAATGGAGCCGAGCGACGTGGGCCTGGCGTAAGGAAAGCCCGAGCCCACGTCTCTTTCCAGCTCTCACTCAGCACTTTCGACAGAGGCAGCAGCACGCAGAGGAGGCCAGTGTGTCTGGGGGTCATGCACTTAGAGGGGTGTGGAGTGAGGCGGAAGTGGAGGCCAGGCGGTGCAGGGCCAAAGTAGACTTTACTGTGGGGGCAGTGGGCCCCTGGAGGGAGGGTTGTTTCGAGGAGCTGCCAGCCCCCACAAGCCCTGTTGTGACTTTGCGGAAATGCACTCCATCAAGGCACTTACTCTCCTGCTTCAGCGGCCCTCCAGCTTCAGCTGTGTGCTGGGGCGGGGCAGGGGGCGAACATGATACAGCTCACCAGCTGAGAAGCCACAGAATCAAGCCTGAGCCCAGCTACGCCTTCAGCCTGCTGCCGCCTCTCTAACTGGACGTCCCTCAGCAGTAGGAGGGAGACCAATGGCCTTTCTCATAAGCAGAGTGGCTGAAAGGACCACACAGGATGCTAGGTGTAAAAGCACTTCAAAGCTAAAAAGAACTGATGCAGCGATGATGGAAAACAGTGTAGAGGTTCCTCAGAACATTAAAAATAGAACTGCCACATGATCCAGCAATTCCACTTCTGGATATTTATCCTAAGGAAATGAAATCCCTCAAAAACCTATGTGTACACCCCATGTTCAGTGAAGCACTACTTACGACAGCCAAGATATGGAAAGAATCAAAGAGCCCATCGATGGATGAGTGGACAAAGAAAATGTGGCATGCGTCTACAGTGGCTTATTCGGCCATAAAAATAAAGAACTTCTGCCATTTGTGGCAACGCAGATCGACCTTAAGGGCATTATACTAAGTGAAATAAGTCAGAGAAAGCCGAATACTGCATGATCTCACTTATAAGTGAAATCTAAAAAAACCAAACCCATAACTGAACTCACAGACAGACAGCATATAGGTGGCTGCAAAAGTGAGGGGTGAAGGATAAGCGAAATGGATGAAGAGGGTCAAAAGCACAGACTTCCAGATATAAAATAAGTAAGTCTCGTCCATGTGAGTTACAGCATGGTGACTATAATTAATAAGCTGTATTGCTTGAAAGTTGCTAACAGAGTAGATCTGAAAAGTTCTTACAGGAAAAAAAACAAAACTAAGTATGTGTGGGATGGATGTTAAAACCTACTGGGGTAATTATTTTGCAGTGTATACATATATCAAATCGTTATGTGTATACATCTAAAATGAATACAGTGTTACATGTCAATTATATCTCAACTCAGAAAAGCTAAAAGTCTTTACAAATGTAAGCAATAGTAATATCTGCCTTTTGAGGCAATGCCCCATGCACCCACACTCTGCTCTGGCGTTTCACAGTAACTCTAGGAGGACGCTACTGGGATTACCTATGTTTTACAGAAGAGGGATCTGAGGCTTACAGAGGTTAAGTGACTTGCCCAGCTCCACCCAGCTTCTGTGTGGCCCAGCTGGGATTCAAACCAGAAGTCTGGCTCTAGAGTCCATGCCCTTACGCACTATGACACATGGGTTCTCAGTGAGTTCTTCTGTGCAGTCACCTGTACCAGCTTCATCTCCTGCCCAGGTGGAAACCACCGATACCTAGATTAGCCCAAGAACTCATCACCCCATTCACTGCAGAGGCCAACCCATGCCAACCACGTGGGTTTATTTCACCGGCTGGACCGACCGGGACATTTTAGGAATATGTCAATAGGAGGGTGAGGGGCAGAAAGGAGCTTGGGAAGAACTCTGAGGCAGAAGCTGCACGTGCCTCCCCTTCTGGTTGTTTTTTGGTCTACAGGATCCAATTTTTTCAGGGGGTGGAACTTGCTGCCCTCTGGCAACAACCAGCATTACTCTAGGCCAGCAGACTCAGGGGGGTGAAGTCATCTCCCTAAGAGGTGTTTCTCAAGGAATTCGTGAGTTTTCGGTTGTCATGTGACTGGGGGATGCTTCTGTTGTCTAGTGGGGGTGCAGGGAAGGTGGATAATTCACAATGTTCCACACAGTGAAGAATCACCCCAATTGCAGCACGACTTTCTAACATCCCGCCAGACATCCACGGAGATGAAATAGCTTTTTATACCGCCTGGCCTTAGACATGAACTCCATTTCACATATAAACACCAAAGATGCTTCTGTGCGGTTCTATCCTAAACCAAGTCTTCTGCGAATACGAGCACTAGGGAACTTGGGGGAAGACGGTACCCTGTTTCACTTGGAAGTGTTGGTGGCCGTCCTCTATTTTGGAAAAGCATCTTGCATATGGCCATAGTACTGGTGGTCTCGAGCTGTCAAAGCCAAACATTGGTACAGAGCTCATGGCGTTGGGAGCTTCAGATCTCCATGATTCTGCCCCAGTGTGAGCATCTGCTTCACTGCGCCCTCGAAGGTAGCTGTGCTAAGTGTTCATAGACTCATATCAATTTCCTTTTTAGTTTTCCTTTAAATTACTGTCAGGATACTTTATTATTAAAATATATGTGCAGATAGATTATATAATCTATGAATTTACTTCAGGGAAACTGGGCAAAATACATTTGCTGTAAGAAGAGGGCATTTGGCCTGCCAGTTTGGCGAACCACTGAGCTAAGTCAAACATAAAAAGCCTATTTCCCCTGGTCAGCGTTTGGCTTAGAGGTGAGGATAAAACCCAACCGTGGGCCAGTGAAGCAAAAAGCTAAGTTTGCTGGTGTGGGGGTGTCCTTGGAAGAATTTTGCTAAGTAAAAGAGATAGCAAGGAGTCCTGCTCTCTATTCCCATTTTGTATGGGGATGTGGTCAATGCAAAGAAACAGAGGAGAACAATAGAATGGGAAAGACTTAGAGATTTCGTCAAGAAAATTAGAGATACCAAGGGAATATTTCATGCAAAGATGGGCTCAATAAAGGACAGAAATGGTCTGGACCTAACAGAAGCAGAAGATATTAAGAAGAGGTGGCAAGAATACACAGAAGAACTGTACAACAAAGATCTTCACAACTCAGATAATCACGATGGTGTGATCACTCACCTAGAGCCAGACATCCTGGAATGCAAAGTCAAAAGAGCTTTAGGAAGCATCACTACAAACAAAGCTAGTGGAGGTGATGGAATTCCAGTTGAACTATTCAAATCCTAAAAGATGATGCTGTGAAAGTGCTGCACTCAATATGCCAGCAGGACTGGAAAAAGTCAGTTTTCATTCCAATGCCAAAGGAAGGTAATGCAAAAGAATGCTCAAACTACCGCACAATTGCACTCATCTCACACGCCAGTAAAGTAATGCTCAAAATTCTCCAAGCCAGGCTTCAGCAGTACATGAACCGTGAACCCTCAGATGTTCAAGCTGGATTTAGAAAAGGTAGAGGAATCAGATATCAAATTGCCAACATCTGTTGAATCATCGAAAAAGCAAGAGAGTTCCAGAAAAACATCTACTTCTGCTTTATTGACTATGCCAAAGCCTTTGACTGGTGTGGATCAAAATAAACTGTGGAAAATTCTGAAAGAGATGGGAATACCAGACCAGCTGACCTGCTTCTTGAGAAATCTGTATGCAGGTCAGGAAGCAACAGTTAGAACTGGACATGGAACAACAGACTGGCTCCAAATCAGGAAAGTAGTACATCGAGGCTGTATATTGTCACCCTGCTTATTTAACTTATATGCCGAGTACATCATGAGAAATGCTGGGCTGGATGAAGCACAAGCTGGAATCAAGATTGCCGGAAGAAATATCAATAACCTCAGATATGCAAATGACAGCACCCTTTTGGCAGAAAGTGAAGAACTAAAGAGCCTCTTGATGAAAGTGAAAGAGGAGAGTGAAAAAGTTGCCTTAAAACTAAACATTCACAAAACTAAGATCATGGTATCTGGCCCCATCACTTTATGGCATATAGGTAGGGGAAACAATGTAAACAGTGAGAAACTATTTTTCTGGGCTCCCAAATCACTGTACATGGTGACTGCAGCCATGAAATTAAAGGATGCTTACTCCTTGGAAGAAAGTTATGACCAACCTAGATAGCATATTAAAAAGCAGAGACATTACTTTGCTGACAAAGGTCCATCTAGTCAAAGCTATGGTTTTTCCAGTAGTCATGTATGGATGAGAGAGCTGGACCATAAAGAAAGCTAAGCACTGAAGAATTGATGCTTTTGAACTGTGGTGCTGGAGAAGACTCTTGAGAATCCCTTGGACTGCAAGGAGATCCAACCAGTCCATCCTAAAGGAGATCAGTCCTGAGTGTTCATTGGAAGGACTGATGCTGAAGCTGAAACTCCAATACTTGGGCCACCTGATATGAAGAAGTGACTCAATGGAAAAGACCCTGATGCTGGGAAAGATTGAAGTGGGGAGAAGGGGATGGCAGAGGATGGGATGGTTGGATGGCATCACCGACTCAATGGACATGAGTGTGAGCAAGCTCCAGGAGTTGGTGATGGATAGGGAAGCCTGGTGTGCTGCTGTCCATGAGGTTGTAACGAGTCAGACATGACCGAGCACCTGAACTGATGGGGATGTGATGTCCGGAGAAGTGGCAGCCATCTAAGATCATGAAGCAGCAAAGACCAAAGACAGGCTGAGGACAAACAGGCTAGGGATATCCAGGGTTCTTGATGGCACTATTTTACCAACAAGTTGGCCTCTGGGCTCCCCTGCTTTAGACTCCTGTTACGTGAGATCTAAGTGTTTTCTATTGTATAAGCCACCCTCAGCCAGGAATTCTGTTACTTGTAGTGAATACATCTTGATTCACACTCATGATTAGGACTCCAAACCACTAAGACTCTAGTAGGTTTTCCTATTCTCTGAAATACTGAGGTAAGTGGCCTGCAATCAGAAGTCTGTGGACACTGCCTGTCTCTAGAACATGCCAGAAATGCTGCTTTTGGATGATCTAATTTCCACCAGAGCATGAACATCTCCTGGACTTTTGTTTTTTAAGAAAACACTCCCCTTCTCTGGCTGCCAAGGTGGGTCAAGTCATCCACTGGGGCCCTGGTCTTGACTCAATAAGAAAGGTTATTGGCAGCATTCTTCCCCTAACACATCTGGCTTCCACCTGGCCAAACACATCTTGGGCACCGCTCATGGTCCCTGGGGGTGGCCCTCCCCATCAGCTCACACACTCAGGCCCTGCTTCATAACGACTCCAGAGTTTGGGGCAGAACTCACCCAAGTTTCAAGTAAGGCCCAGGTGTGCAAAGCCATGGGTCCCGGCCTTTGCCAGGTGAAGCTCCGCATCAGAAGCCAGGGCCACGGGCAACGTGTGTTTTGGAAACATAATAAGAGACCGTGGAAAATTCAAAACAGTGGCGGCTGCTGGTTAGAGAGAATTCCATGAAGTCTGGGTCTGGGCTGGAGGAGACGCTCTGGAGACCAGGCTAACAGCTGTTCTACCAAGGAGGTATTGTGCTGCCTGTTTAAGGGCCAGGATCCTTATGAACTTGAGCAATTTCCCAAGGGCATCTGTTGCAGAGTGATGACTGTTTAGCCCTGTCTGCTAATCATGGAGCAATGAGGAGATGGATGGCGGGGCGGCGGGGGGTGGACAGCGGTTTCAGCCTGAGCCTTTGGGAGTTTCTCAGGACCGTCATAAAGAGGTGAGAGTGTGGGATGTGCTAAAAATATTCATCAAATAGAGGCATGACAGGCATTGCAGTGGGGCG